>CM072779.1:15020000-20020000 GCA_036936925.1 Cenchrus fungigraminus
GTCCCTTTTCCTTCCCCCACTTAACCCGAGCCTAAACAAGAGCCCGAGGAAGAGCGGCCATGGCGGCCGGTAAGGAGGAAGACGGTGGCCGGCGCCGCCGGGAGTCCCCCCGCCGGCGAGCGCGTTCCCCGCGATGGAGAGCGCGCCGCCGTCGGTGGGTTTCACCGCGGCGCCCCGTGCCCCTGTCCCTCACGGCGAAGCACCGGCAAGGGCAGGGCCCGACTCATCTGTCCGCCCGGCGCGCCCAAGGCGATGCCGGCGACGGCATCGACGGCGAGGTAAGCCCACAGGTGGGTCCTCCCTCCCGTTCTTCGTTTTGCTTTCCCAATCTAGGGTTAGGGTTTCCTTTTGTTTTGACCTTTTCCGATTCGAGATCGGCATTCTTCTTTTACCCGAGACTAGATCCACAGCCTAGCATGGCTCTGATACCATTGATAGACCCCTGAGATCACCTAGGTGTACATCTAGTCGAGTAGGCACTGTGTATGAATGAACAACTTGTGTGCGTGCACCGTGAGATTAAGAGACAGAGAGGAAGAAGCTGGGAGAGGGAGTATACCATCTCCGGCAGGGGTGCTGCCGTAACCACTGGCCATGTAGAAGATCTGCTCTTAGGCAGCGACGCGAAGTGCAGAGTCTGCGCTAGGGCAGCGACGGTTGATGTAGTGGCGGCGGCGGAGCTTCCCGTTGCTCCTGCGCTCCCTGCAGATCGGCTAGGATTGTAGGTGGGGTGTGTGGGGCTGGCGGCGAACCTCGTTAGAAGAGCCTGCAGCCCCCACCTCTATTTATATACGCAGTGTGACAGAGGCCCGCCAACCCATTAGGGTTGGGCGCCCCCGATCAGGGCACAGATCTAGAACCCAATGGGCCGTTGGGCCCATTGGTGGAGAGATCATTCTAACAATATATATTATTTTTATTTTTTTTAAATACATCACATGTTTTTCTTTGAAATGCAGTCCATTTGCGTCAGCTTGGATTGACCCATTGATTTATTTATTCACAAGTTACATCGCTGTCCCGTGTCCACCACGGTCCACACTGTTTCCATCACTGACAATATGCAACATTCTCAAGGAGCACTTGCTACTGTTAAGATGCATTGGTCCTTACTGCCAGAGCCGAATCTGCAGTGTTAGTTTGGCCCAGTTGTCAATTTCTTGTGCTTAGCGTGCTCTCTCGGGCCACGCTATATACATGTGCAATAATTTCCTGGGCTGAGGATTATACGGGTTACGTTTTGTTTCGATCCACCCAACTAAAGCTAAACTTTAGATTTTTCTTTTAAGTTGTGCTAAAAAAGATTTTTCTTTTAATTTTTTGGAATTTTTTTATTATTCTTAGACAATTACAAATTAAGATCATTTTCGACCTCAGCATAGCTAAGATGCACACAGCTTGTAGAAGAAAAACAAAAACATGACAACCTATGACATGCTGCAGTGAACTACACCGCACAACTTAATCTTCAAAGACGACTAACACATCACAGTGGAGAACCGAAGATTAGCTAACACACACCTTGTTCGGTTGACTGGTTACCAGTGGATGGTACTGATTTGTTTTAAAAGAAAAATATTATTGGCTCGCTGATGACTGATGGTGAGAAAAAACATTGTTGGCAGACTGCTGATAAACCAAGCGAAAATATCTACATCCACGAATTAAGAAAGTACATGTTCATCAAGAAAGTACACACGCGAGCACATGCAAGCCGAGCTACAAAACAGTTTCGTTCCAACAAACTTCCTGTTAGAACCTGTAGAGAGCAGCACAATTTTGGTGCGGGGTTATTGTACCGTTTGGACGGAGTGCCTTTCATGTTACAACTCAGTCATTACCAGGAATTTAATCACCCACGATATATACTGCCAAAATCGATCGACGATCAACATGATGAATTTTGACTCAGGCTGTGATCACGCGCGTGTGCTCGCTAACAACGAGTGCCGTTCCGCGGAAATTACGAGAGTGTCGTGCAGTGCTGGCGCACTAGACGATCAGAGTGCCGTTTGGCCGAAATTACATACGAGTGCCGAAGTTTTGCCACTGCCGGAGCTCGTCAATGCGTACACCGTACACCACTAGACTGGCACGATGCTCCTATGAATATGATCCTACAGTTGATCCTAGGCGGTAGTGAGACAGAGAGGACAAGAAATCTAAATATAGCTACGCACCAAACAAACTGGTAGCTGGGATGATGGAGCCTAGACATTAGACAAGAGTGACATATCGTGCGATACACGTGAATCCGAAGGTGTTCCATATATGCATCCAACGAAACGCAAGCAGTGCAAGCAACTGCGCATGCATGCATCATACTACCTCCCTATCGAAATATTTGTCGCTGTTGATTTTTCCCCAACATTGACTATTTGTCTTCTTCAAAAAATTGTCGCAAATGTGTAAAAAGATAAGTCAAGCTTAAAATACTTACAATAATAAAGCATGTAACAATCAAAGTAACTAACACTTGCATAATTTTTTAAATAAAATAAATGATCAAAGTTGTGAAAAAAAGTTAATGACGACAAATATTTTGATACGAAGGAGTATCACAGATATTTGGTATTCACCAAGCATGCATGGGAGATGCACATGTAAGGTGCAGTAGGTGCTCGCAACACACACACGTCCCATTCCATGCATGTTGGGTTGGCCTTGGTACCGTACAGGGTGTGTTTAGAAGCTTAACTTCCCCAAAATTCACTATGCAAAAAGAAGATTCCCCATCACATTAAACATCACATAAAAAATGTCGACACATGCATGGAGTACTAAATGTAGATGAAATAAAAAACTAATTACACAGTTTGGATGTACTTTGCGAGACGAATCTTTTGAACCTAGTTAGGTCATGGTAGGACAATATTTACCACAAACAAACGAAAAGCGCTACTGTACTTTTCAGTTCGGAACAGTGTTTTCAGCCTAAAATCCGTGCAAAATCCAGAATTTTGCATCCCAATTCAGAGAACTAAACACACCATAGATGCATTTGTTCATGAGACTTCTCTCGCCAGTCTCAAGGAACCTAGTACAATCGAATGTCAGCAACCAAATGCAACCAAACGGAGACTACTTGTTACCCTAGTCACCCACTCACCCCTACTAGCTAGAGACTGACTACTGCCATACGGAGTAGATCGATAGGTCAAGCTGACTTGTGACGTATCATGCGTAAACTCTCCAGGTACTTGTATTGCAATATACAGGGTGGCGTAGGTTAGCTGCTGCAGAGTGTATCCATGGATTTCAGCCGAGTAATCAGCTCACCATCAGGCATCAGCTAGACACACTCGGACCTGCATTGATCTATTCGAAAAGCATATCCGGCCCGCAAGCATATCGTGCAGCAAAGAAACTGAAGGAAGTTTATTTGTTGGCACGACCAAAATTACTAGGTAGAGCAGAACGAACTTGAAGCTATGCTAATGCGTTCCGCTCACATCAGCTAACTATAAATCTGTTTGGTTAGCAGACGTGTGTGGACTTTCTGACAAGGAAAGCTCTTGGTCGAGCCGATCGAGCAATGATCACTATCGACCGACGGCCCAGCTAGCTGCATGATGAATGATTGGCCCCCTCGGCAGACGGCAGGACGTTACGTACTCCTGCACTGCTACTCGATCGATCCCGTCGGAAGCCGGCGGCCACATCTTCTTGGAAATATTAGGTGTAAACCACTATCTCGGTGGAAATGTGAAAACCACTCTAAACAACACACTTAGAAGTCTCTAAAAAATTTGAAACGATGCACATTTATAATTTATCTATATATGTACTTTGTTGCAAAAGTTGAGATGCAAACTCCTTATATAAAAAATCATATGGAAATGACAAAATTCATGTGCATATGCATTGGAATACACATGCCCAAAAATTTTGTCTTGTAGTGCACTTGCACTCCAAATTGTCATTTTCGTATGAATTTCTACATTGAGTTTGTATCTCAACTTTTGCAACAAAGTAAATCTATAGATACACAACTGATGTGAATCGTTCATTTTTTTGAAAACTTCGAAGTATTAAGTTTAAGATGGTTTTCACGTTTCCACCGAGATAGTGATTTCCACCTAATATTTTCCCCATCTTCTTTTCAACGTACGCGCCAGCCCTGCCGACGAAACGTCTGTTTGTGCAGCAAGCGTACGTAGTTGATGGTTTATTGCAATGCACATCGGAAGCTCCTGATGCCGATCTGGTCACCCGCGGCCGGCCGGCCCTCCTCCTATTGATTAGCTACAGGATCGGAGTTATCTTGCATTGGGGAGCAGAGCAAAACTGCTGGGACAGCGACAACGATAGATCGAGTGCTGCCGATCGTGGAGAGATCCTGTTCGTCTGGCTTATCAGCCACCAGCCAACAGTACTTTTCTCTCAGAAAAAATCAGCCACCAGCAACCAGCTAGCAGTACTTTTCTCTCAGAACAAACCAGCACCGGCCACCAGCAACCAGCCAAGCGAACAGGCCGGGTTGCTCAGTTGCTAGTTAGTTGGCCGACGTACGGCACGGCCTGCAGGCTGCAGCACCACACAGCCACAGCCGGTACAGGAGCGATCGATGCTCTTGAATCTTGATCCATGCGTACTCACTCCTGATGCATGTACTCCCTCACTGGTGGAGAACCACCCTTTGTTCCAGCACATTTGTCCCGGTTAAAGTTTGGACTCGAGACAAAAGTTTTTGGTGTGACGTGGCCTGCGAAGGCCGTTTGCGCTCTCCCCCTTTAGTCTCGGGTGGTAAAACCACTCGGGACTAAAAGCATGACGTCCAACAACTTCCTGACTGTAATAATTGGCGCCAACCTTTAGTCTCGAGTGGTGTTTCCACCCGAGACTAAAGAGTCCACCTTTTAGTCTCGGGTGGAAACACCACCCGAGACTAAAGCCTCCACCCCCACCGACAGCTTCTTTCTTTATCTCTTTCCTTTGCCTCCTCTCCCACCAGTCATTCTTTCCTTCTCTCCTTTCTTATCTTCTTCTCTGTTCTTATCTCTTCTCTCTGCTTGTTGCTTGAGCATATGGGTACCAGCGGAGAGCTGGGCGGGCGTAGCGCAACCCGGCGGCCTTCGCCGGGCGCGGCGGCCTCTGGCGCCCGCAGATGCGTGGACGCGCGCGCGGGCCGGCTCCGGTGGTCTCCGGCGTGCGCGCCGGCCTCCGGCGGCCGCAGACGGCGTGCAGGCAGGCGCTACCCCGGGAGCAGCTCGAGGGTGAGTATTTTTTTCTGTGCAAGTCAAACTCATGTAATGAGATTTGTGATTTTTGTGTGAAATCGAACTTGTAATTGTGAAATCGAATTCAGTTGTGATTAATTCATTTGTGTTTGTGAGCGTTTGTGATTGTGAGTTGTGAATCAAATTGATCTCATGCTTGTGCTTGTGAGATGAATAGATTGAAGTGTTGATCTCATGATTGTACTTGAGATCGAGTTGATGGAGATGGAAATGGAAGATAGAAGAAGATGAGTGACGAGAGATGAGGGATGGGGGATACAAGGGATTGGGGGCGGGGACGCTGTGTAGGGGGCTTTTTTTGTTTTTTTTTTCAAAACCCTTTACTCTTGAGTGGTGTTACCACCTGAGACTAAAGGCTCCCTTTTGTACCGGTTGCTTACCTGGTACAAAGGGGGTGTGACAGAACCGCCCAAAATAAATCCGGATTATCACTTAAGCCGGTCCACTTGGCTCATAAGCGATAACCAAGAGCTATTTTGTCACCTCTGCCGGGTCATGCTCGGTAAATCACTTTCACAGGATCGAGATATGCGCTAAGCCCACACGAAGGCGGGACCAGAGTACATCATTACATTACATAAAAGTTCTCAAGTACTTAATATTACAAACCAGGTTTTGAGTACATAAAAGTAAACATGGTTCAGAGTTTTAAACGGCGGAAAGTAAACTAAACGCGGGATACACCTGGGAGGCCATCCACAATGTATCACTCCTCATCATCGTTCTCCCATTCAATTTCCCATCCATCTGGAATAGCACCAGGCCAGATGGGGTTGCCTGAAAGCAACAAAATAAGCAAGGCTGACCCGTCAAAAAAAAAATAAAAGACACAGCTAGACATGCAAGGCTTTTTGACTGGTGGGTTTGTTTTGCCAAAAGCAACTAAGAGTTGATCCTTACTTTCAAATTTTAGCTCAAATTCTAGTATGTTAACCATTCTAGGTAAGCACATAGCTAAACAAGCATGGTTGTGCAATCAAGATTAATCAAGCATCAATATTAATCCAACATGTTCCATAAATAAACATGGGGTAGCCAGTGGTCAAGCCGACTCAGATAACGGCGAGTGACCGACGATCGATCGATTTATATCCTTGCAAGGTAAACCCAAGATACACGGAAGAAGGTAGACCCCAAAAGAATCCAAAGAAAAACAAATGCGGGGTCTACCCCGACCAGACGGTTCCCGTCACTCCCCAGATTAGGGACAGATGCCACAGTCCTAAGTACAAGGTTACTGGGACGCCCTCACACGGCACGCCCAGACTCACACTTGCACTACCGGAATCAAACCGGGAGACGCATCTCAAGATTAGTAGCCATAAAGTCCGCGCACTGGTTCATTAGGTACTAGGCTTACCGGTCCCATTCCCGACAAGCACTTGGTACGTTCAATAGCTTAGACCAGCACCATGCTACTCGGTCGAGACCGAACCCATTACTCTTACCACATGAGCGAGTCAATTTAACCAACTTATGATTCCAACATAAGCATCCTATATCTCGCGAGCAATGAGTCATTACTCGACTTCTACCGTATCCTTAGAGCATGGCACTAGCGTTCCTAACATACTAGTAAAAGAGCATAGGAGTCCTAAGGATCATGCATCTAGGTTTCAAAGCAACTCCTGAAACTTAAATGCACAAGTAAACAATAAATACTAAAAAGTAAAAGTAATGTGAGATTTTTTTATCCCAAAAAGGTTATATGCATCCGGTGCTTGCCTTCCTCTGACTCAACACTAGCCTTGGGCTCTTCTGGACTTTGGTCCAGGTCTTGCTACCCACTAACTTGGTTCAGCTCTCCACTAGCGGACCCCTCCTCCTCCTGAGTAAGCATGTACGTCCCGTCGGGAAGATCTACACGTTTATGCACATGCATTAGTTATGGTGTGAAGGTGAGAGATTTTATTATTAACCCAGCTCTTTTGGGCCACATTCATCAAAACAACAAAGAAAACTCACAAAAGTAAGGTGTGTGGTGAAAGTGAACTATCATCTATTTAGAAGAGGATTGTGTGCACATTTAATCAAATTAACTTATTAAACTTCATTAAAAACAAGGGGTGGATTATGGTGGACTAACCATGCCTTTGATGGTGATTGTGTGCATATCTAAGAAAGTTAAACTACAATACTTCACCATCAGCATGGGGGTTGTGCTTAAATTCATTTTTAAACAGCAACTGAACTTAAACACCTCTTAACCACATTAAAAGATAAAATAAATTTATTCACCATCAGCATGGGGGTTGTGCTTAAATTCATTTTTAAACAGCAACTGAACTTAAACACCTCTTAACCACATTAAAAGATAAAATAAATTTATTTATTCCATTAACTAGCCATTCATCCGTAATTCATAATAAATAAAATATAACTCCAACTGTCATGAAAATTTTATCAGAGCAGTATATGACTAAACTAAACTTAAATATAAATTTTCAGCTCAATATCATTTATACATTAATTTAAATGAAAAAAGACAAATATCAGCCTAGATAAACTTCATTAATTCATACTAAAAGATTTACTAGTCCTTTTGATCTCAAACTTTTTATACAGCTCCAATATGCCAAAACTAAGTTCTAACCCAACATGTTCAAGTGGATTCATCATATAATTCAAGTTATGAATTTATCATCCATCACAAGCATTAATACCAAACACTAATTAAACAGACTCCTAAAATCACCATTATTTTTCCAGAGGTGCTTAACATCACAACAAAGGCCTAGGGTGCACTGCTGCTGAAAGAAATTATATTTTAAGGGAACTATAAAAAGCATCAAGCTTAAGCTAGCATACATATTCCAAAAATCATAACTAGAGTTATACACAACAAACATGTGTGGAAATTTGTCACAGATCTAAACATGGAGCACACAACAATATATCCAATTTTCATTGCATTTTCATGTGTACATTTTAAACTACAACAAATATGCCTCAAACTGAGTTTGAATTTACATTTAAAAACTAAATAGAAAAACACTATACAACTTTTGTAAAAGTTGTAGTTCTACTCTCAAGGATTCCAGAACAATTGGATTTACATTTTTTCAATTTTTCTACAATTTTCTACGGATTTTTAAATTTCAGCCGAAACCCTAAAATACACTTACACCGGGACCCTCGACTTAAGTTTCAGAATCACACATAGGTCCCTAGTTTGCTGAAAACTCCCTGTGAAGAATCCAATCCTCACATAACCGCCCTCGCCGGCGTAGGGGCCAACTCCAGTGGCCGGAGCAGGGGCGGAGGGGAGCGAGCGCGTGGTCGGGAGGCACCTGGGGGCTCACCTGGTGCAGCAGGTGTGGCCGGCCCAGCCGGCGGGACAGCCAGCGACCCCCCCTCAGCGGGCGCAGGGGGTGGCGTCCGCCTGAGCTCGGCCTGCCGTCGACGACGGCCAAATTGCCGGGCGGTGAAGACCAGGGGGTGCTACTGGAGGTTGAAGGAAGGGAGAGGAGCGGCTGAGAGGTTGGCCGGAGCTTGAAGTGCGGCGGCGGCGGGCAACGGTGGCGGCGGCGCTCTGCAATGCATGGCGGCGGCGGCTCTGCTCTGCCTCGTTCCGGAACCGGTGCGCGCGTGAGAGGAAGCAGGGCGAGAGGGGCGAGGACGGGCCGTCCTAGGCACGGCTGCAGGTCTTTAGCACGCGGCTTGGCCAGGTGGCCGCTCTGCATGCGCGGAAGGAGGCCGCAGCGCCGGCGCGTGGCCATGCCGGGCCTGCTGGCAGGCCGCCGCGGCTCGGCTGGGCGCGGCATACGACCCTATGTGAGGGCGAAGTCTCCACGGCCCTCCCTTGGTCTACCGCGAAGATGTCCATGCATCCGTACGCCGGGGTTTCGCGGGTTTGCCACGTGGCCGGCGCGGCCAGGACGCGCCTGCGTGCGCTGGGCGCGGCGACAGCGACGTTGCCCCTGCTTGTATTCCATGTGCACGTCTTCGAAGAGTCCAAACTCCAAAAAGTGATAACTAAGTCAAAAATCTCCGAAAATAAAAGTTGTAGAGGAGCTATAGACCTACAACTTTTACAAAGGGCGTCATATGTTTTGATCAACGTATTTGTGGGAAAAACTCGTTGAACTTTCGGAATTTCTCGGCCCCGGTTTACTGTGCGCAGCAACTTCAACTCAAATTTAAGCGGCTTTGCACTCAAAATTGGAATGTCCGCCAATTACAAAAAATGTGTTCCCGGAAATAAGGAACAACTTTTATATTGGCCGATTTTGAACTTCTTTAGTGAAATCTGGAGAACGCGCAAGAAAACCAACTCAGCCTTTTTGGCTCTATAGGGGTTTGACCTAGAATTAAGACTTTGACCAATGTCTTTTGTGCAAAAGTGTGCAAGATCAAGTCAAACATGTTTAAACACTAATTAACCATGATTAGTACCTTTAATTAAGATCATTAGCATAAACAAACATCCGGGATGTTAAAGGGGGGGGGGGGTCTTTCGTCTCTAGAGAGTAGTCCCGGTTGGCCTTTAGAGACCTATTGCTCTTACCAACCGGGACTAAATGCCCCTTCTCCACCAGTGCCTCCGTCTCTAAATGTAAGCATTTGTTGACTTTTGCTGATCACGTTTGATCTTTCGTCTTATTCAAAAAATTTATGAAAATATTATTTATTTTGTTATGACATGTTTTATCATCGTATATATTTTAAGTATATCATAATTGTTTTTACATTTTTAAATTTTTTTGAATAAGACGAATGGTCAAACATGTACCACGAAAATCGAAAAATGTTTATATTTAGAGACGGAGGGAGTAACCTATCAGTCTATCATGTTCATGCGCCTGCCTTTTTCTGTTCATGGAAAAAGTCTACATCACCCCCTCAACTACGAGGGGTAGACTACATAACCCCCCAACCTATGAAACGGTCTATATCACCCCCTGAACTTTTCAAAACAGGTCAAATTACCCCTAGAGCAATTTTGAAAAATAATAATAAATCACAGAAAATTCATAAAATGAAAAATCTAATTGTGTTGGACTCCAAATGAGTAGATCTACACAATGAACATATAATATGATATGCTTTAGAACATTTTTTTACAGCTATGAAGAAAATCATAGATCTAAAGTTACAGCAAAAAAATTAAACTAAAGCATACCATATTATATGTTCACTGTGTAGATCTACTCATTTGGAGTCCAACACAATTGGATTTTCCATTTTATGAATTTTCTATGATTTATTATGGTTTTTCAAAAATACTTCAGGGGGTAATTTGATCGGTTTTGAAAAGTTCAGGGAGTGATATAGACTGTTTCATAAGTTGGGGGTTACGTAGTCCACACACCATAGTTGAGGGGGTGATGTAGACTTTTTCCTTCTGTTCATCAATGAAGAGATCAAGAAGACCTAAGCTAGCTGCCCATCCGGACCAGTAGTACGTTACGTAGGTGTACATGTACCTGACGAAGGGATTTGTTGGTTGCAGGAACCCAACCCAACGCCTCCGCAGGACTGACTGACTGGCCCTTTCGGGTTAGTTAGCGAATAGCGACAGCGCTGGCGTTGTTTCTGCATCTTTCGAAACTGTCCTGCGGATTCAGTACGAGTACGCAGCTAATCTCTCTAGCAAGCTCCTGCGATCGACCCGGCCCGCACGTCTCGCTTTTTGCCAATGATACGTGCATATGCATATATGATATACTATGTAGCAAGCAAGTATAGTTTGGGTGTATTTGTCGTATTGGTATCCTCAGCGTGCTCTTTAGAACACGACTTTAGCCATTATTTTCTAGTGTAATTCTACAAAAATACTTTAATTTCGAGACAATATACGCATATGAATTTCATCCCAATCCAACGAGATATATTGATAGAAAAATATAGCATTTAAAATGTACTGATAGAAAGGTATGAAACATAATTCTCAAAAAAAAAAAAAGAAGAAAAGAAAGGTATGAAACATTGACCGCGTCGCTTCTGCGATGACAAGTGATATGTTTCCTGAGTACTTGGTAACATCCCTCTCACCTTAATTATCTTCGGTTGACAGCATGCATTTATTGAGCTTGAAACGATCCAGTCAATATGGTTCATCCATATGCTCAGTAAATGTGGTAGCCAAGTTAAAACAAATTAAACTGTACTCCACATTGATCAAGGGAATTCATGTTTTTATTCTCAGATATCTAACTTGTAATTGGTTGGTTCTCCGTCACTATTAGCATCATGGGGTTTACACATCGTTCATCACTTCCATTACCAATAGCTGAAGCTAAGCCATTATTTGATCATGAGCAATTGAGCACCCTGTCTATTGCATGCAACCACTTTATATGATGACGGTAATGATAGCTAGGATCACACATTAGGATAACTAACAGAATCAATCATAGGATCCCATATATCTGTCCTTCATGTACAACAAAAGTTTATACTCAACATGAAACGCTAGACGTTAACTGGATATACCAAACTCGTGTGAACTCATGATCTATAGACACGATGAACACAAGGGTATAGATCCCAAACTTCTTCATGCGTTACTTGGCTAGGTAACACCAAACACCAATTTGGCCTTGCTGGAGGTACCCCTCTAAACAAAGTCTCTGCACGAACACAATCGTCAACGTCTTTCGTAACCATAACAAACCACTTTCTGACTTGGGATTCCCTTCTCGGCGGCACCACCCTTTGAGGGCGACCGCTCTACGCCCAGCCGTCGGCGCCGCCGCCACCGCCCCGGTTCCCGGAGCTGCTGCGGAAGCGCAACAGCCACGGAGGGAAACTTGACGGCACGGTCTTGTGCGGCTTCGTCGCGTGCGCGGCGGCGACGGCGACGGCGACCTCGTCCTGGTGGTGAAGGTTGTGGTCGCCAGCTGCTGCCTCCGTGGCCACCGAGGAGAAGAGCCACCGGCTGGAGGAGGACGACACCTTGACCGGCGCCACCGAGCGCCGCCACGCCTTGCCGAGGCTGAGCCTCCGGAAGATGCCCGCGATGAAGCCGATCCTGATCCGCTTGAGCCTGCAGCGCCGCTTCCTGCCACTCCTCGCCGCCTGCTTGCCGCTCTTCTGGTCATGGCGCGCTGCCGCCGAGGCCGAGGCCTGCCTGCCGCCGCCGCCGTTGCCGTGGCGGAGCAGATATGACGGCGGCGGCGTGATGGCCGGGAGCGCGCCGGCGGCGGCGGCCATCCGCGCGACGTCCTTGGGCGTGCCAGGCTGCGACTCCCACACGAACGGCACCGCCCCCGGCTCCGCCCAGTAGTAGCGGAACGACAGGTTGGCCGCCGAGCTCTCCTTGGTGAGCAGCCGCTCGTAGAACTTGCCGTCCTGCCTGATGCGGAGCGGGCTCTGCGGCATGACGGCGCCGATGCCGCCGTTGCCCCGGTGAGGGCTCCGCGGCGCCGGCGACGGCGCCTTGTCCGCCACGCCGGGACCGGGAGGCATCTCGCTCGCTCTCGCCCTCGCTCTGACGCTCTCGCTCGCTCTCGCCCTCGCTCTGACGCTCTCGCTGTGTCCAGAAACTGATGTCACCGTGCGGAAAGGGTCCAAGCGCCCGTGTGCTCCGCTCCGGGAGAGTGTACTTGCGCTCTGTAGGTGGAAAGGACGACGCGGCGTCTTATAGAGCGGATCTTGCTCGGTGGTTGGACGTCACTTTTCGTACGCACGCACGCTTGCAGACGAGACCACGGAGCGCCAGTGCGCCACCGCGCAGGCTCTCCGCTGCACCGCCGGATGACACCATGCATCTCGCTGCCGCCGGAGGGATGGGGATGGATCCACACCTCCAACCGATTGGCTAGGACCATGCTCTTCAGCAGTTGGCGGGTACTGTACTTTGTTTGGCTGGTACAGTAGTGTACACGCCGAATGTAATCTGCACAAGACTAGTTTATTTAAGTTCTTGTCTGTAATGATGCAGCGTTTTGGAACTTTCTCTGTCTCGTATCTGAACAATCCAAACAGGAGAAAGAGGAATACTGTATGCCTGTAGTTTGTCAAGTAGTTGTACGCTGCTATCTCACCTGTATAAAATGGGGGCATCATGCATAGAAAACAGAAAGTGATGACCACGGAAATGTCTCGCAGGCAGGTCGCAGCACGGCAGCCATGCTAGAGACAGGAATACCAGTTTACTGTTAGACCATAGCCAAAGAAAACTGGTAGACGATGCAGCTGACAACACCTCATCAGGCCGTGAACTATAGCAAAGCACGCTAAGAGAAAACTCAGTCAATTCGTAGAAGCAAACGGATGAGCTACAATTTTGTTAATTTTTGACGAGGCCATCAATCATCTGATCCAGTAATTATATTGACGAGCATTGTGTCGGTTAGTCAGTCCGGTTCATAGAATGGCTCTTGGAAGTTGAGGGGATCTCATTGTCCCTCCAGGTGTGACAAATCGTATCGGTCTCAGACAATTCGCTGCTAGACGGACCAGTACTAGAACTCTGCACCCTCTGATTGCGTGTGTTTGGAAATCTTCTGCTTCAGGAAGGAGGACGACGTACCGTGCGATCTGGAACAGCAATGCCTCACCTTCCTGTCATCAGTTTCATTCCCTTTATGTGTTGTTGGCGAAGGGGATCGGACATGCTTGGCTGCTCGTGTAGTAATTGTTCATCATCATTGCTTGGTCAGTACTCCTTCCGCCTCTAAATATAAGCATTCTTCGGTTTTCGTGATGCACGTTTGACTATTTGTTTTATTCAAAAAATTTGTGAAAATGTAAAAATAATTATGATGCACTTAAAATATGTACGATGATAAAACATGTGATAACAAAATATATAATATTTTCGTAATTTTTTTGAATAAGACGAATGATCAAACGTGATCAGCAAAAATCAACAATTATTTACATTTAGAGACTGGAGGGAGTAGACGGAGGGAGTAGATGATAAATCAACAATTGCTAGGGGAGATGCTGGAACGCCGGGTGGTGACAAGTTGGCACATGATGAGTTGGTCCGTTTCAGCTTTCATGCTCTTGACGGACTCGTGCGAGTCTCTAACGCTTCAACAGCACTCTAGATCAAGGATCCTCATTTCGTCAACGTCTCGATCGACTTTGATTTGGCCATGGTTCTCGCTAATATCCTCCTTCCATGATCACGATCCAAACCGGCCGGATCGTTCCGTAAAACCTGCTAATTGACCCTAATATAATGTTGTCCAGAATGCCTAAGGTCCTCTAGCCGTAGTGGTTGGAGGGTGTGGTGGCACTCCTCAAGGTCATGAGTTCCGACTCCCCGTGAGAGCGAATTTCAGACTGAGGTTAAAAAAAATTTCCCGGTGCGTCTCACGCCAAAGCATATGGAAGGACCGACTATCTCACGAGCAATTGGCCCCTATGTACGGGTGAGGCAGAGGTTCGGGGATTTTCTCGACCGTGAGGGTGGTCTTACCCTCCGTAGGTCCAAAATAGCCCTTTGCGCGGCCGACTTCCGCGTTTCGCCTCCACCCGTCCACCGCTGACATTTCCCTTCCCATCATGCGCTCGACATGAGGTTCTTTCTCTTAAAGAACGTGCTCATTAAGCAGAAGAGATTCAGAGTTTGAGTTTACAACTGACACAAACCACAAACAGAGGTTCGGGGATTTTCTCGATCGTGAGGGTGGTCTTACCCTCCGCAAGTCCAAAATAGCCCTTTGCGCGACTGTCTTCCACGTTTCGCCTCCACCCGTCCACCCCTGACATTTCCCTTCCCATCACGCGCTCGGCCTGAGGTTCTTTCTCTTAAAGAACGTGCTCATTAAGCAGAAGAGATTAAGAGTTTGAGTTTACAACCGACACAGACCACAAACAGCCTCCTCAAGGAGGCAACAAAGATCAAAACAAAACAAGCGACCCAGACCACAATTAGCAGCCTCAAGGAGGCAACAAAGATCAAAACAAAACAAGCAACCCTCAAAACCTAGAAGCTAACAGAAAAGCAATCACACTGAAACCTGAGGTTCTTTCTTTTAAAGAACGTGCAAATCACGTATTTTTATTAAGCAGAAGAGAGTAAGAGTTTGAGTTTACAACCGACACAGACCACAAACAGTCTCCTCAAGGAGGTAGCAAAGATCAAAACAAAACAAGCGACCCAGACCACAAACAGCAGCCTCAAGGAGCCAACAAAGATCAAAACAAAACAAGCGACCCTCAAAACTTAGAAGCTAACAGAAAAGCAACCACACTAAAACCGGCCGACGCCTAGAGCTTCGCCTCCTCGAATTTCCTCGAAGATGAGGTTCTTTCTAGTGATCCCCTGCCATGCTCCTTCCTTCTCCTGGAAGAGGCGAGGTCCGAGAGGGCGCTGTGGCAGGAGTTCCGTGCCAACGGCGCCTCTCTTCACGCCGCTCTGGTCGAAGCGGTCCGACTCCAGGGAGGCAGGTCGTTCCAGATCTTCCAGGTAAGAACATTCGCTTGATCGCCATTCGCTCCCCTGTTTTCCTATTTGAATGTTTCTCGTTTGATTCTTACTCCCTGCTTTCCCTTCGCTACCTGCAGGAGCTGTAGGGCCAGTCGGACGAGAGATTCGCTCGTATTGCCGAGTTGAGCTCCAACCTCGACTGGTACCGGACGCAGTACGAGGCTCTGGACGCCATGGTGGAGGCCCTGCGGGTGGACAACGGTTGGCTGGAGTATAACCTCATGGGCATGGAGGACGCTCACGCCGACCAGCGCTCCTTGGCGGCGCAAAAGACTAAGGAGGCCGAGGAGATGAAGGCCGCGCTCCAGGGGAAGGAGGAGGCGCTGGTGGCGGCGAACGGTGAGCTGCAGAAGGCGCGCGAAGCCCTCGCCGAGGTTCAGGCCGCGTTGGCACAGAAGGAGACGGCCCTTGCTGAGGCGCAGGCCCAACTCCTGCAGGATCGTACGACCCTCGAGGGGGCGCGGTCTTGGCAGACCCAGGCCGAGCAAAAGACCCAGGAGGTCGAGAAGCTGGGTGCTGCTCTCCAGGAAAAGGTCGAGGCGCTCTCCGGGGTGGAAGGCCAGCTCCAGCAGAAACGCGCCGCGCGCGCGCAGGTGGAGACCCAGCTCCAGCAGGAGCAAGCCGCGCTCGAGGATGCTCAGTCCGCCTACCAGCGTGAACGCTCGGCGCGGGAGGAGGCGCAGTCCCAGCTCCACCAGGAGCGTACCGCACTCGCGGAGGCCAGGGCCACGCTTCAGCTTCGAGAGGCGGAGACCGACCGGCTCACCGAGGAGTTGGTCCAGGAGGGCGTTACCGTCGAGGCCCTGAGAACCGCCGGCGCGGAGAAGGATGCTTTGGTTCTGCAGCTGCAGCAAGAGGCTGGAGCCACTCGTACGGAGCTCGAGAAGGAGAGGAAGCAGGTTGAAGGTAAGTCGCAGCCCCCGGGCCTTTTATTTGTTGATCAGGTTCGTCGAGATTCGCTCTCGGCTCACCCTTTCTACCCTCAGGACTGCGGAAAGCTCTGGGGGAGTCGGCGACGCAGGCGGAAGTGCTCCAGGCGGCCTACACCTCGTCCCAGCAAGAGCTGGGGCTTCTGGAGCAGGCGGCCCTCGAAGCGTGCCAGAGCATCGACGAGGGCACCGGTCTGTCGGGGAGCTCGCTGGCGAGCCGCCTTCGGGCTCTGGGCGGTCGCGTCGCCGAGCGCATGAAGGGCGCCCTCCGTCTCGGCATTCAGAAGACCCTTGGTGTGGTGTCGACGCATTACATCATCGACCTTGCGGCGCTGGCCACGGGATACGTCATCGCGGACGATCTCGATGATGACGGGGTGCAGGACGCCGTGAACCAGGTCGATGCTGCCACTGTGGACGCTGCTGTGGACCTTGCCGACGCGTTCGAGGAGGATCTCTTCCCGAACGCTCCCACCGCGGGTCCCCTCGAGCCCTGAAATTAGTCGGGCGCCGAAGCCCTTTAGTCGTGGTTAGGATTCGAGCCAGGTGGCTCTTGTAACAAAACAATCCACCTTTGAAGTTTGTAACTTAAGTGCGACTTGTTTTATGTACGCCGTTGTATCTTTTCCCGTCGCCTAGGCAAATTTCAGCTGGGATAGATCGCTTTCGCGAGCAACTTGAAGGTGAAGTGGTGAGGAAGGGAAGCCGTATCCTGCTGGAGGCGTGGGCTGTCCCTAGTTCGCCCGACTTTACCTTTTGGCTACTCGCGCCCTGCTTCTTTCTGTCTAAGCTCCCGGGGCGTGACACGCTTAGCATTTTTGGAAAAAAGGTTTTTTGCGAAAAAATGGGACTAATTAGGGGGGGTGCCCCCTGCAGTAGCCCCCGAGGGGACTTGGTTTTCAGAGGAAAGCCGAGTCTCCCTTGTCTTTATTCACAACCTTAACGTATATACAACCGACTGGGGCGCCGGATATGCACAAAACGACTTGGAACTTAAGGGTAAAAGCGACGTAGCTGTTGGATGTTCCAAGCATTGGCGAAGACTTCGCCTTTCTCGTTTGCGAGCTTGTACGTGTCGGGCTTGAGGACCTCGGCGACGATGTATGGCCCCTCCCATGGCGGCGTGAGCTTGTGGCGTCCTTCATTCTTTTGTCGGAGTCGGAGCACCAAATCCCCCTTGTTGAGGTCTCGGGGCCGGACCTTGCTCGCTTGGTAGCGTCGCAGGGATTGCTGATACTTCTCAGAGTGTAGGACCGCCACGTCTCGGGCCTCGTCGATGCAGTCTAGCGTATCTTCGCGGTCTTGTTGGTTTTGCCCCTCCTGGTATGCTCTGACCCTCGGGGATCAGTAGTCCAAATCCGTGGGGAGCACGGCTTCCGCGCCGTAGACCAGGAAGAACGGGGTGAGACCCGTGGCCCTGCTCGGGGTGTTCCTGAGGCTCCAGACGACTGATGGCAACTCCTGGACCCACTTTCGACCAAATTGGTTGAGTTTGTTGAAGATCCTCGGCTTCAAGCCTTGTAAAATCATGCCGTTGGCACGCTCTACTTGGCCATTAGTCTGTGGGTGTGCCACAGCGGACCAATCCACGCGGATATGGTAGCTGTCACAGAACTCCAAGAACTTCTTGCCGGTGAATTGAGTGCCGTTGTCCGTTATGATGGAGTTGGGTACCCCGAAGCGGTGCACGATGTCCGTGAAGAATAGCACCGCCTGCTTGGACCTGAGGCTGCTGATGGGGCGGACCTCGATCCACTTCGAGAATTTGTCGATGGCCACGAGTATGTGGGTGAAGCCCCCGGGCGCCTTTCGCAAGGGCCCGACCATATCTAGCCCCCACACAGCGAAAGGCCACGTGATGGGGATGGTTTGCAGCGCGTGGGCTGGGAGATGGGTCTTTCGCGTGTAATACCAGCACCCTTTGCAGGTGCGTACCACCTCGTTGGCGTCGGCAACCGCCGTCGGCCAATTGAAGCGCTGGCGGAACGCCTTGCCTACGAGGGTACGCGGAGCGGCGTGGTGACCGCACTCGCCCACGTGGACGTCCCGGATCAGCTCCCGTCCTTCAGGAATGGAAACGCAGCGCTGCATGATCCCTGAGGCGCTGCGCTTGTACAGCTCACCATCAATGACGACGAAGGACTTGGCCTTCCTGGCAACATGCCTTGCCTCGGTTCGGTCCGGAGGTAGTTCCCCCCGATCCAACCATGCGAGGTATTCGTCGCGCTAGTCCCGCGGAGGGGGCGGGAGGTTGTCAATCTCCATCGCCTCGGCCTCGTCCGCCTGGGACCCTTCGAGGTCCGAGGCCTCGAGTTCCCCATTCGAGGGGTCCTCGTCCATGGGCTCGGTGCCCGTATGCTTCGAGGAGTCAGCCCCCGAGGCCTTTCCGGAAGCAGCGGTGGGTTTGTCGAGGTTGACAGAGGGTTTGGCGAGGTCGCGGGCGAAAACGTTCGGGGGAACGGTGATTCGCCCCGAAGCGATCTTGGCCAGCTCGTCCGCTTCCTCATTGTACTTGCGCGCGATGTGGTTGAGCTCGAATCCAAAGAACTTGTCCTCGAGCTTGCGCAACTCGGCGTAGTATGCCTCCATCTTCTCGTTGTGGCAGCTTGCGTTCTTCATCACCTGGTCAATGACCAGTTGGGAATCTCCCCGGATGTCAAGGCGCTTGATGCCGAGCTCGATGGCGATACGGAGGCCGCCGAGGAGGGCCTCGTACTCCGTCATATTGTTCGACGCGGGGAAGTGCAAGCGCACGAAATACCGCATGTGCTCCCCAAGGGGTGAAACGAAGAGCAGGCCCGCGCCCGTTTTCATCACTGATCCATCGAAGTACATGGTCCAGCACTCGGCTTGAATCTGGGGGGTGGGCAGCTGAATGTCAGTCCACTCGGCCATGAAGTCCGCCAAGACCTGCGATTTGATCGCTTTTCGTGGTGCGTAGGTGAGTGCCTCACCCATGAGCTCCACGGACCACTTTACTATCCTACCCGAGACGTCCTGGTTGTGGACAATCTCCCCAAGGGGAAAGAGGACACCACGGTGACAGGATGGGCCTCGAAGTAGTGCCGCAGCTTGCGCCGCGCGAGCACCACTGCGTAGAGTAGCTTCTGGATCTGGGGGTATCGTGTCTTGGTGTCCGACAACACCTCGCTGATATAATAGACCAGCCTCTGGACAGGCAGGGCATGGCCCTCTTCCGTTCTCTCTACTACGATGACCGCGCTGACCACTTGGGTCGTGGCGGCGACGTAGAGATATAGAGGTTCGCCTTCCTGAGGTGGGTCAGTATCGGAGCGTGGGCAAGTGTTGTCTTTAACTTGTCGAGGGCCTCCTGGGCCTCAACGGTCCAGGAGAAATGCTCGCTTTTTCGAAGAAGTCGGTACAGGGGTAAGCCCTTCTCACCGAGACGTGAGATGAAGCGACTCAGAGCTGCGAGGCAGCCCAGGACCCTTTGTACTCCCTTCAGATCGCGTATCGGTCCCATCCGTTCAAGGGCCGACACCTTCTCCGGGTTGGGCTCTATGCCTCGTTGGGAGACAATGTAACCCAGTAGCATGCCACGCGGCACCCCGAAGACGCATTTTTCGGGATTTAACTTAACCCCGTTTGCCCGAAGGCAATCGAACGCAATGCGCAAATCGTTCACCAGGTCATTCGCCTTCCTGGATTTGACTACGATATCGTCGACGTAGGCCTCAACGGTTCGCCTGATGTGGTCCCCAAAGACGTGGAGCATACATCGCTGGTATGTCGCCCCGGCGTTTCGGAGATCGAACGACATCGTCACGTAGCAGAACATTCCGAACGGGGTGATAAAGGAGGTCGTGAGCTGGTCGGACTCCTTCATCTTAATCTGGTGGTAACCGGAGTACGCATCAAGGAAACATAGCAAGTCGCACCCCGCGGTGGAATCAACTATTTGATCGATCCGTGGCAAAGGAAAAGGAACTTTGGGACATGCTTTATTCAAACCGGTATAGTCAATGCACATCCGCCACTTCCCATTCTTTTTCTTAACTAGTACAGGATTAGCTAGCCACACTGGATGAAACACCTCCTTGATGAACCCGGCCTCCAAGAGCTTTTGTAGCTCCTCTCCAATCGCCCGGCGTTTCTCCTCACCAAATCGTCGCAGACGCTGAGAGACCGGCTTGGAGTTGGGCAGGATATCAAGTGTGTGCTCGGCGACTTCCCTCGGAATGCCTGGCATGTCCGCGGGACTCCACGCAAAGATGTCAGCGTTGGCGCGGAGAAAGTCGACGAGCACCACTTACTATTTCGGGTCGAGGGTGGAGCTGACCCTCAGCTTCTTGCCTTCGGGGGCACTGGGGTCGAGGGGCACGGCCTTGGTGTGCTCCACAGCCTCGAAGCTGCCGGCATGCTTGTTGGGGGAGTCGAGGGCCTCGTTGGCCAGCTTCTCCAGGTCCGCCACGAGGGCCTCGTCATGCGCGAGCGCCTCGGTGCGCTCAACGCACTCGACGTCACACTCGAACGCGTGTTCGAATGAAGGGCCCACCGTGATGACGCCTTTGGGCCCCGGCATCTTGAGCTTCAGGTAAGTGTAGTTCGGGATCGCCATGAACTTGGCGTAGGAGGGTCGGCCAAGGATGGCGTGGTACGCTCCCCGAAACCCCACCACCTCGAAGATGAGGACTTCCTTGCGGAAGTTGCTCGGTGTGCCGAAGCAGACGGGCAGGTCGATCTGCCCGAGAGGCTGGACTCGCTTGCCCGGCGCAACGCCGTGGAACGGCGACTTGCTGGGCCGCAGCTTGTCCAAGCCGATCCCCATGAGCTCCAAGGTGGAGGAGTACATGATGTTGAGGCTGCTGCCTCCGTCCATCAACACCTTGGAAAACTGTGTGTTGCCGATGATGGGGTCGACAACAAGCGGGTACTGCCCAGGATTGGGGATGTGATCCGGGTGGTCTTCTCGACCGAAGGAGATCGTCTCCTCCGACCAGTCGAGGTATGACGGTATGGCCGGGTGAACTGAGTAGACCTCTCGACGTTCACACCTGTGCTGCCGCGACGTCATATCGACGGTGGGCCCCCGAAGATGAAGAACACGTTGTCCACCTTCGGGAAGCCATTCTTTCCCCCGTCGCCCGCATCCTTCTTGGTGTCGTCCTCTTTCGCGACAGCGCGGCTGTAGTACTTCTTGAGCATGTCGCACTGCTCGAGGGTGTGAGCGACAGGGGTCTTGTGGTACGGGCAGGGCTTCTTCAACATGTCGTCGAACACTCCACCTCGAGGGGGACCTCGAGCCCCCCTGTTGGCTGCGTCGACCGCATTCACCTCCTCGGAGCCCTCACCCTGCTCCATGGGCTTCTTGCCTAGGTTCTTCTTGCCCTTCTTGCCCTGCTTCTGCTTCTTCGAGGGCTCTTTGGGCTTGCTGCCTTCCGCGGGCGCCTCCTCGGCCTGTTTGCCCTTCTTGCCGTCGAAGATCGCCCCCACTGCCTCCTCGCCGGAAGCGTAGCTGGTGGCGATATCGAACAGCTCATTGACGCTGGTGGGAGGGTTTCGTCCCAACTTGCGCACGAGGTCCCGGCAAGTCATGCCCTCCAAGAAGGCATGCACGACCTCGGACTCACCGACGCTCGGAAGCTCGGTGCAGCGCTTGGAGAAGCGGCGGATGAAGTCCCTCAAGGACTCACCGGCCTTCTGGGAGCATCCTCGGAGGTCCCAGGAATTCCCGGGGTGCACATATGTGCCCTGGAAGTTGCCCACGAACGTCCTGACCAGGTCGACCCAGTCGTGGATCTGGTTCGCGGGCAGGTGCTCGAGCCACGTCCGCGCGGAGTCTGCCAGGTGCAGCGGCAAGTTGCGGATGATCATGGCGTCGTCGGTGGCGCCACCCAGCTGACATGCCAGGCGGTAGTCGTTGAGCCACACCCGGGGGTCCGTCTCCCCCGAGTACTTGTTCACGGTCGTCGGCTGGCGGAAGCGCGGGGGAATCGAGGCCGTGCGGATCGCTCGGCCGAACACACGCGTGCCCGGCGGCTCCGGCGACGGGCTCTTGTCCTCCCGGCTGTCGTATCGCCCGCCACGTCGTGGGTTGTAGCCGTGCGACGGTTTGGCGTCCTGCCTCTTCTTGTTCAGGATGTTGCGGGCATCGCCGTCGTTGAGCGCGCCGCGCGTGTCCCGAATCCAATCTTTGGCAGGGGTCCTCTGGTTACCTTCGTGGACGGTAGGCGCCCGGTGCAGAGTGTGGACTGATGCCTCCTGGTCCCGTCCGCCCCCACCAGCCTTCGTGGCAGACTGATGGTGCATGCGGGATGCGGAGCTTTCGGCTTGCTGCACCGCTGCCTGCTCGATGAGGGCCTGCGCCTCGCGGTGTAGGTTGCGTCCCTCGGGCGTCGATGGCTCGGGCATGGCCCGAATCAAAGTCGCCACGGCCACGAGCTTCTGGCTGGCCCTTGCCAGGTTTGGCATCTCGTCCGCGTCGATGTCGGCGTTGATGCGCTCGCGGGCCACGCGACCCGCGGCGCGCGCCCCCTGGGTCGAGGGGCCGGCCCTGTCCCTCTCGAGCGTGGCCTTCAGCTGTCGTAGCTGCTCGCGCTCTGCGTTCAGCTTCGCCTCCAGCTCGCGGAGCTGGGCTATTTGCGCGGCACGCGCAGCGTCATACGACGGTGGCGTCACCCTCACCGGCGGGGTAACTGCCACATTGTTGCGGACCGCAGCGTCGCCTGCTCCGCCTCCCTCACCTTCGCCCTCGCCTATGACGACGACGAAGCATTCACGAGTGGGATCATAATCCCCCTTGCTGGAGTCATCGGAGCAGGTGTGGCAGTAAGTCGCTGCAGACTGGAACCGCCTAAAAGCGTCGGGGTCCCGCAGCCCGGAGTAGTCCCACTCCGGCGCCCTTCGCCCATACCCGTACTCCTCGCTGTCGGTGTCGCGGTAGGACTCGTCGGGCGAGGTGATGACCAGGTTCCGGATGGACATGTAGTGGTGGTCCGGGAGATCCTCATACGCAGCCAGGTCGGTGCCGGCCGACGAAGAGTACGCCGTGGTGGCGCTGCGCATTCCGTGGGGAAATCGTGGCTGCGCAGTTGCTCCGCCCCGGCGGGTGGGAGCTCGCCAGCTTCGACCCCTTGGGGGAGCCAGCGTTCGCCGCTTGGCATCGCGCCATGCGCGCTCGTCGTGAGCGCTTCCCCGAACGCTTGCGGCGTCGGGGTGGTGGTGGGAACACCGCCGGCATTGGGGCTGCCGACGTCCCGGGCGGTGCCGCCCTGAGCGCGTCCCTATTGAGGATACGCATGTGGTAGCCGTTGCCAGTCGCCTGGTAGTGGATGCTCCCAAACCAGATTTCGAACCCGGCCGGGAACGAGTCGGATTCGCCCCAGGCGGGCCTCTCCGACGCCTGCTCAATGACGGTCACCATCGAGAAAGCGGGTTGGTTGATCACAGCGCAACCCCCTACCTGGTGCGCCAACTGTTGGTGTCCAGATTAGCACCGGCACCAACTAGTGATTTGCGCTGAGATCAGCTCCTCGATGGTCGGCGCTGGCTAAGGTGACACGGGGGTTTATCCTGGTTCCGACCACACGGCCGTACGTCCAGCAGGTGTGCTTTCGCACTTGTATTAGCTAGCACCGGTGGTGCCTGTAGAGGGGGGCTACAAGCACGGTGGGAGAGGAGGAAATTTCCCCAAGTCCCGTCTAAGTGATTGAGGCAAGTGCCAATATCTAGAACATGGTGGCGAGTTGTGCGTGGTAAGCGTGTTGCGTCCCCCTCGCGCAGGGGGCTCTGCCTCTCCCTTTTATAGGCCATGGGAGGGCAGTTACAGGATGCTGCACAGCAGCCGATACAGTGGTTGCATACTAATAAGCATGGCGCCGGCGGTCTTGTCCCGCGCGTCATGGTTCCTGGCGCGAGTTGGTGGCGCCCTCCGGCTTCCGCGGGCGTCGTGGCGGTCATCGTGACCCGTCCTGCTTTGACTTTGAGGGGCGGCCCCGTTGGATCGAGGGCCTATCCGCCGCAGGAAGGACCGGAGTTGGTGGCGCGGGATGGCGGCGCGTCATCGGCGTGTCCGTACAGTGCTGTGTGTGCCGTCGCACAGTGGCCGGGATGGTGGCACAGTATTGGGGATGGCCGCACAGCGCCCGGGATGGCCAGGCGGCGCTGGAGTTGATGGAGGAGACGCGGCGCACGCCGCTCGTACGTCACCACCGGTCAAGGCGTGCGTCCGCTTGTCGTCCGTACACCTTTCGAGGGTACCCCCATGCCCTTTCGAGGGTCTTGCCTTGGGGGAGGACAGAAGCAGGTCGCACAGTGGCATGGAATGACGCCGGCCTGTCCGCACAGGGCCGCGCGGCTCCCGCACAGGGTTAGGAATGGCCGCACAGTGACGGGTTAGGCCGCACCGTGGCTGGGTCAGACGACCTGACCGTGTCAGGTGCGCGGCGTGGGGGAAGGTTTCCCCCTTGACTTCGGCGTCCCGCCGTAGGGCCGGGCATTAAATGCCGCTACCGAGCGGAGCGGGGGCGGTCGCCCGCTCGAGGGGGTCCGAACCCCTCGAGCGAAACGGAGATCTGCTCGAGGGGCCGGGGCCCCCGAGCGAGGCGGAGATCCGCTCGACGGATCGGAGCCCTCGACCGAGGCGGAGATCCGCTCGAGGGACCGGAACCCTCGAGCGAGGTGGAGATCCGCTCGAGGGACCGGAACCCTCGAGCGAGGCAGAGATCCACTCGAGGGACTGGAGCCCTCGACCGAGGCGGCCAAACGGGCCTTCCAGGCCGCTGCTGGGCCGTGGCAGGCTGCGGGCACGTGCGGTCCTGTGGCCAAGGATAAACAGTCCCTGGGCGGTTTTGCGTTTAACGAGGGTGATTATCCCCTTAGTTAGGGGACCCCTAATGACCGTCCCCGACACTTTGATTGAGCTTTTGATTTTTGGTGCATAAAAGTATAAAAAATCCAACCAAACACAACCACAACAATTTTGCGTAAAAAATATATTGGTTAAATAATTTGGGACGGAAAGTATATGGATGTGATACAAAGTCATATTCACATGTACTTTTCATACATATATCACCCACGTCAATTTTGCGTAACAAATTGTAGTGGCTAAATAATCATTATACACCCTATATATATTATTATTTTGAGAGGGTACATTACATACATACGTACATGCACACATGTATGCGTACGTACGTACGTACGTACGTACGTACATACATACATACATACATACATACATACATACATACATACATACATACATACATACATACATACATACATACATACTCCCTCCATCCCACTTTATATGCACTTCTAAGATTTGAATGAGAAATTAGTACTAGTATGAAATGACGATAACACCCTTGAAGGTAAGAGAAGCTCTGCCAAAACAGAGATAGTTGGGTGCCACGTTTCATATTCTGGAAGGTACCTGAACCATTCTACTAGAGATGAAAGGACCAGACGTTCCAGTTTCGAGACCTGTTGGAGTGTTTTATTTAATACAGAGTTAACAAATAGAGCCCACAAAGACTAGTTCTTCTCGTACGGATTACTCACTCTGGCATCTTGTTGGACCGAAGCACATGCCAACTGCTGCGGTTAATTTGGCAAAATTTTTGAACCCTCCAAGAGCAGTTAAAGTGGGACGGAGGGAGTATGTACATACATACGTACGTACATACGTACATACATATGCGCCAAATGCAGATTGAGCCTACGTATTATGTAGTTAAAAGCTGCTGCCCAGGCCTAAAGTCTATTTATTGGGCTTTCCGGCCATCGGACGAACGACAGATGGACGTCGCCAAACAGTGAGGAGGGGAAAGGTTCCGAGCGCTACTCCCACCTCTGCCGCCACTCCATTTAAAACCTGTAGCTCCACGATGGGTGATGGTAGCAATCCTGCAAAGGAAGATGTCACCGGACAGCTCCAGGCTGCTGCCGACGGATCAATCAAGCTTTTTGGCTGCATAACCTATTACGATGTGCTGGTGCGTCCTGACGCTGCTTCGTACCTCAAGAAATTGGAAGAGGTAGATAGCAAGATTTCCTCCACCTCATCTTTTTTCCAGTTGAAACATCGATAGTGACCTAGCATAGGTTGAACAGGGATTCCTTGTCGATTCGATTGACTACAATACCATGGATTTTTTAAAAGGTAGCTGTGAGAATGCCACAAACTTGTTTGGTTCAATAGCCGAGGATGGGCCAAGCAAAAGAAAAGAAGCGAATCGTTTTTGCCATAACCAGTGGTAGATGGGTAATCCTTATCCTAAAAAGTAATAGAAAACAAGAGTGGATGTGATATGGAGTTGTACCACACTGACCAAAAGTACATGTAGCTGCTTTGACCAAAAGTACATGTAGCCTTTGAATCTTTGATTGAGCTTTTGATTTTTGGTGGCATAAAAGTATAAAAAATCCAACCAAACACAACCACAACAATTTTGCGTAAAAAATATATTAGTTAAATAATTTGGGACGGGAAGTATATGGATGTGATACAAAGTCATATTCACATGTATTTTTCATGCATATATCACCAACCTCAATTTTGCGTAACAAATTGTAGTGGTTAAATAATCATTATACGCCCTATATATATTATTATTTTGAGAGGGTACATTACGTACATACATACATACATACATACATACATACATACATACATACATACATATGCGCCAGATGCAGGTTGGGCCTACGTATTATGTAGTTAAAAGCTGATGCCCAGGCCCAAAGTTTATTTATTGGGCTTTCCGGCCATCGAACGAACGACAGATGGAAGACGCCAAATAGTGAGGAGGGGAAAGGTTCTGAGCGCTACTCCCACCTCTGCCGTCACTCCAATGAAAACCCGTAGCTCCACGATGGGTGATGGTAGCAATCCTGCAAAGGAAGATGTCACCGGCCAGCTCCCGGCTGCTGCTGACGGATCAATCAGCTTTTTTTGGCTGCATAACCTATTACGATGTGCTGGTGCGTCCTGACGCTGCTCGTACCTCAAGAAATTGGAAGAGGTAGATAACAAGATTTCCTCCACCTCTTCTTTTTTCCAGTTGAAAAATCAATAGTGACCTAGCATAGGTTGACCAGGGATTCCTTGTCGATTCGATTGACTACAATACCATGGATTTTTTTTCTGTTGTTGAATTGATGGACCTTGGATTGATTGGATTGATTCTTTTGTTGTTACCATAGAAATTGTTCGATGCATACATAATGAAGATTGCACCAAAGCTACGCCCCATAGCGGCGGACGACAGCGTCATGAGATTCTACAATGGCCCCAACAGAAGCCCCTCGGTGGCGAAAAGTTTGCGAGACCACAAACCTGAGCCATCGAATCTCATGGTTCGCGAATCGAGGCAAAAGAAAACGTCTTCCACGGCGTCGACCCCCGAGACGACAACGCAAGTTACCAAAATACCCCCGCTTTTTAACCGTTAGGTTCAGAATTTTGACCGTTGCCGTTCACAGCCTATAAATAGAGGGGGGTCGACGGCGTATTCTTACTGCTGTCACTTTCACCACCCCCTCTCTCTTTTAGATTTTGCGATTGAGCTCTTGGGCTTCGCTTCTTATAAGCCACGCTCTACGAAAGTTGATCGCCTTTAAAGGTTAGCCCTTATCTTCGATGGATGATATTTTTGATCTCCTACCTTTCGCCATGGTGTATTTTGAGATTAAGGCTTTATAGATACATGGCTCGCGTTAGGCATACGGCGAAAGCGATGGAAGGCGACGGTTCCCCATCAAACCAAGAGGAGCGCCCTGCTTCGCCCCCGGCTGCGGATGCCGCTGCTGCTTCTTCGTCTTCTTCATCTAGCTCGGAATCTGGTAAGATTTCTGGCCTGGATGGGACTGTAAACTCTCGCGAGAGCGGCAATTCCATATCTTCCTCGAATAGCGATGCAAGTAGCGCTTCCGATAGCGAGGGTGATGTGGAAATAATGCTGAGCGACACAGATGGCAAGGAACGTGCCGCCGACGTTAAGGAGGGCGAAATCGGTGAAGGGAGTGGCGCGGCGGCAACTGAGGAATCGGGTGAAGACCTGGCAAGCGTGAACGTCGGCCCTCAAGATTTGGTCAAACCGAGCACTTGTTTCCTTGGTCGGTCCCTGATGACTGAAGCTGATTTGGACGCCATGGTTTCGGAAGGCTGCTTCGCGGCTGGCACTTGTCGGCTGCCTGGAAGAGACACCACGCCGAAACCCAGGAAGAATGAAAGCGTCGTGTTTAGGGATTTCTTCACAGCGGGCCTGCGACTACCAGTGTCGAAAAGATTTGCTGACATCCTCGCAGCTTGCAAGGTCCAGATTCATCAGCTGACGGCTAACTCCTTTCCTCAGATTTTGAAATTTTTGTGGGCTTGTCGCACTTTTGCCAGAGATAATGACGTGGAAACTTTTGTTCGGCATTTTGAGATTCATTGGGCGAAAAGGGTCGTCACCGTTGACGATGAAGATAAAGAAGCTCAATATGGTTGCTGTACGTTTCAAACCCGACGGGTTAACAAAAACCAGGCACCGGTAGAGCTAGCCCCTGCGTACAAGAACAAGTGGGCCAATCGGTGGAACTCTTACTGGTTTTATGCCACTATTCCAGTAATCGGCAAGGGTGCGAAACAAGAGGAAGTGACCACTTATGATTTGGCCAGTCGCATGATCGATTTGGAAGTTGATTTGGCCCCAGAGCTTACGAAAGCTAGCCGCAGCTCTGCTAGTACCAGTGCTTATTTCCAAGCCACCCATGTGATCACCACACGGGATGCACTTGAAGAATTCGTGGCCGCTGACATTTGGCCCTGCAAGCCTCGGTGGGGTTCGTGGGCTTTCAAGATGAGGAAATTGCTCGGGCTAGATTTCGAGACGTGAAGCCCCAAGTTCAATGTCAAGCGTCCTGAGGGAAAGACTGATGAAGAAATTGCGGCTGAGGTTGAAAAGAAGGTCATTCAGATGATCGGCAACTACACTCATAAGGAGTGGGAGTGTGCCCAAAAGATATTGAAGCACGAAGGCCGAGTCAATCGTGTCTTTGAAGAGATGAAAGTTTCGTGCCCTCCGCGGCCGAAACCCGCAGCCCCAGGCAAAAAAATGCAACCCGCCGGGAACATTGGATCCGAACCAGCGGAAATGTCCAAGAAAAGTAAAGCGGGCAAGGCTGTTGCTGCGACGGAGGGTACTTCAAAGAGTGCGAAAGCCACAGAAGTTTTGGCACAACGAAAGGCTGAAGCTGCCAAAACCACCCTACCCCCTACTGCAGAGAAACCTACTAAGCTGATGAAAATTAGCAAAAATTTAGTTCGTCGGAAAACTGACACGGCGAAAGTGGCCGCCGCGGAAAGAGAGAAGAAAAAGGCTCATGATGTGCCTCCGGCGATCACTCTTGAAAAGAAAACGGTTTCGAAAAGGAAAGCCCCGAGCGTGAGTGAGAGAGACAAGGGGGTTGTTATTGAGGATCAACAGCCTGAGGCTGCGAAGCCCCCAAGGAAAGAAAGCGCGGGTCGATCCGATCGCAGAAACGGATGACGATGTGGACGTCCTGGCTACACCCCAAATTGAACTTTCAAGTCGTTACCCACTGAAGGCAAGAGAACCGGAAGTGCCGAAAGAACTGCCCGCAACTGCTCCGCTCGATCCTGAGGAGGCAACGGAGCGTGAAACTGAAAACAAGTGTGTGGCGGAAATGCTGCAAAAACAACTTTGATTGCAGGGCCTGCCCCCGACCCTCGTGTTGCCGGTCTGCTGGATGTAGTCGACGATACTGAAGAACTGTGCTATATTGACGACGGCACCCCGATGGAAACGTCCATTTCCGCGCTTGATAAGGACAAGACTACAGACGAGGACAAGACTGAAACAACCCCAGATGAAGGGCAAAGATCCGGCTTGAAAGCAAATGACCCTATTGATCTAGGCTCATCGGATACTGAGCGACACGCCGTGAACCTTTCCCGGTCTCCACCTCTCTCGCTTGAACAGGCTGAAAAGTCTGTTAGAAAAACCACTTGAGATGACGCTATTCTGGATCCTAAGAATGACGACACCCTTCAACTCGAAAAAGCCGGTATGCTTTCCTTGGGTTGCTTTTTTCCTGACCTTTTGGCCAATTTTGTTAATAGAAACTAATCGCTTTCCATTATTTTTATTTTAAGTGGCTACGACTTTGATCACCTTGAGTGGTAAGGAAAAAAGCTCGATCGATCCTCAGAATGCTGCGCCTTCTTTTGGATTGGGCACTGGCCCTTCGATGTCAGAACCTAGTATGCATTGCTGATTGACCAATTTTTTGAGTAGATTTCAGATTAGTCTTTCGCTATTGAATGCTTGATGCATTTTCTTTGTTGTTTTAACACATGATTCCTTGTTGCTTTGTGCCTGTAGACTTCCTTCAATCCCTGGAAAATCTTAATGGAAATGAATTGCTACAGATAATGCAGTCCTTTCTTTCGAAAGGTATCGCTGCTAGCCAGAAGGGGTTTGAGCGAGTTGCCATCGAAGCGCAAGCCTCTCGCGAAGAGAAAAAACTTCTAGAGGAGGAAAACTGCCAATTGCGCGAGGAAAACGAGAAGTTGAAGAATCAATCCCGGCAACTCGCAGGCCAGGTTCAAACTTTAACCGGACAATGCGCGAAGCAAAAAACCGCTATGGACGCTCTGAAATAGGAGTTGGAGAAAAGCTTGCAATGCTATGAGGAGTGCCGTACTGAGCTTAAAGACATGGTCACCCAGTATGACACCCAGCAGATACAGATACAGACCCGCGATAATCTGATCGCGGAATTGAAGAAGTTAAAGGGCGAACTAGAAGACACTTTGGAAAAGAATGAGGCTTATTGCCATCAGTGGGGGGCGCATTTAGCCTCGGCCTATCGACGCGTGCTCGAACGCTTTGGTGCCGAAACCTAAGAATTCAAAATCACTGACAATATTGGGAGTTACTGCCTATGGATGAATAGCGAGCTCAAGCTTTTGCCTGATACCATGTCCAAAGTTGGGGATTACGGCGCGGCAACTTGCTCTGAGACCATTTTCCATCTGCTGGAAAAACAAGGCTGCAAGCATTTCAAAGCTTTTGGTGCTCGGGGTTTCGAATTCCCAACTTCGGAGAACATGCCAACCCCGAGCAAAACTGTGGACTTGATTACGAAGATAGTCCTTCGCAACTTCTGGATGAAGACCGGCCGAGAGTATGCTCGGAAAAAAGTTGTGGATCGCCTAACTAAGGTCAGATCATTTGCCTTGATTTCACAGTTTAGATTGACCTTACGCATCCCTTATGCTGACGTTTGGTGTTGTTGATACGTTTCTTTTCTCATAGTTCTATTTTGGTCAGGCGAAACAGGCCTTGGAACTTCGTGAGCATCGAGCAGCGCACGGGGCAGAAGCGACCCTTGGGCCCTATGGACCTTATAGGGACTGGCCACCGAAGCCCAGTGCTGAAGAAGGCGAGACTGCCGTTCCCGGAGCCCCTGTTCGCGAAGCTACCAGCACTGAAAACGAGCGCGTGGATCCAATTACCGGCGAGATCCTCGCTCCCTTGCAGCACGAAGGGTCACCTCGCAATTCGACCGTCCATCCAACTTCGGAGGTGTAGGACGATCAGAACTTTTAGGAGATTAATTGATGTAAATTCGTTTGGCTCTGAAGCTTGTGGTGTAAATTTTGTGTGAATTGCTTTCACAGACGTCGGACGGAGATGTAGTATTGGATGTGATGCCTAAGACTTTCAATCGTGCCAACACCAGTGTCAGCGGTGCTTCCTGGAAGGTTTTCCAACGCCGATACCCCACTAAAACTTTCAAGGAATTTTGGGAATTTTGCTGTCAATACCATTCATTGCACAGTTATCCCCTTCGCTTTTTTATGACCAATGAACGACAACAGCAAAATTGCTCTAGTGGAACCGGAAGCTCACGAAGACCCGGGGGTGAAAGAAGAGCCATATGAAGAAGAAGATACGAATCATTGCTTCGTGTATGACATGGCTAAAAGTCGCGGGGGGTGGTACTCAGATGGTAGTTGCATAGAACTACCCTTCTCGTGAGGGCGATGCGCTTAGATTGGCATTCTCGCTGGTTTCGATTGATGTTTCTGAAAGAAAACGTCTTCCCCCTTCGAAAACTGGGAGAATGCGAGTTGAACGTTTCAAGTTGTAATAAGCGACGACTCGTACTGTAACTTCGTTTGCCAGTTTGTAATAAATCATGCTTTTCTTAAGAATTTTTGCGTTGACGAAAGACCTTGTGTCAAATTTTATTGATTGCTCCTCTCGTCATGGAAAGGCTAGCCTACTATGCGACGCCATGGCGTAAAACGCATTGTAGGACTAGGGACTGAACGAAAAAGTGTCGAATATTGCAGCTTTGAAGCTGTTTTTCGACAATGAAAGCTTTTATTAATTGACCTTGATGCCTCAGTGTGAAGCCAGGTTTCGCTTACATGAAAACTAAAATTTGACCTAAGACTTGGCAATCTTTCGTTGCTGCTTCAATTCCAAGTTGACTCACTATTGATGCATCCTTTTCGGATGGGCTTTTGTGTAAACAGCTCTTTGAAAATATTGATTCTTGTGAATCATTTCTATTTCACCACTTGTGGGTGGGCTACTCTCGAGTAGCACTTTGAATCACTCGCTTTTGGAGTGGGCTGTCCGTGGATAGCACTTTTAAAACTTGTATGAAAGTGAAAAGCACAGAATATAAAAGTGTTGATTCTTAGTGAACCATTTACGCTGTTTCGATTCAAAATTGAACCGCTTTTTATGCGCCCTTTTCGGACGGGCTGTTGCGAAAACAGCTCTTTAAAAATACTGATTCTTGTGAATCATTTTCATTTCACCACTTGTGGGTGGGCTACTCTCGAGTAGCACTTCGAATCACTCGCTTTTGGAGTGGGCCATCCGTGGACAGCACTTTAAAACATGCATGAAAATAAAATGCAACAAACGTAGGGAGGAACTATTCCATTCATTATGGAAAAGAAATTTTTACATCAAGGCTGCCTCGTTAAAAACCTCACGCTCCAGGGTGGAGTCCTCCCTATGTGAGGAAAAGAGTACCCGCCTTGTTATTGAATTTAAATTGCACGAAAGTAAAGACTGGGAAAAGTAAAACTTATGAGTCCTTCGCATTTATAGTTCCATGCGACGGGCTCCTACCAATTTACATTATGGAAAGAATTTGCACAAGTTATCCACATTCCACGAATGCGGTAACTCCACGCCTTCCTCATCCTTGAGACGAAAGGCTCCGTCTCTAAGACTGCTCGCGACAATGTACGGCCCTTCCCACGCAAATTGGAACTTGCCCACCGAATCAGCGTTCTTTTTCCTCTTTAAGACGAAATCTCCGACCTGAATTTTCTTCAGAGAAACCTTCTTGTTTCTCCATTTTCTGGTTTCTTCTTGGTATTTCAACAGATTTGCGACTGCATCCAGCCTATCAATCTCTACCAAGTCTTTATCCGCTTCTTCGCTCTCACGAGAAGCTCCCACCAAAACTCTGGCACTTTCATTGGCTAGCTCTTCTGGACACATAGCTTCGGCCCTGTAAAGCAACCTGAATGGGGTGAACTTGGTTGTTCTGGACTCAGTGGTGTTATGTGACCAGATGACTTTGGGTAGCTCATCGGCCCACTTTCCTTTCTTCTGATCAAAGAGACACTTCTTCACAGCTGAAAAAATTTGCCCATTGGCTCTTTCGACTGCGCCGTTGGATTGAGGATGATACACGGACGCAAAGCGAAGTCTTGTCCCAATTGTGCGATAGTACTCTCTGAAGTCCTGGCAATCAAACTACTTCCCATTATCAACTGTGAGTTCTTTGGGGACGCCGAATCTACAGATGATTTGCTACCAGAAAAACTTTCTGATAGTGGCTGAAGTGATGGTAGCGACGGGCCTTGCTTCAATCCACTTGGTGAAGTATTCGACCGCTACCACGGCGAACTTGAAGTTACCTTGAGCTGTAGGCAATGGTCCGACAATATCAATGCCCCAGCGCTGCAATGGCCAAGTCGGTGTGATAAGCTGCGAAAGAGCCCCTGGTCTTCGCTGATGCTTTGCCACGAATTGGCATGCCTTGCATGTCCTGACAATCCGCTCGGCATCTCTTATTGCCATCGGCCAATAGAAACCTTGTCTGAAAGCCTTTCCAGCTAAAGCTCTCGCTACAATGTGAGATCCACACATCCCACTATGAATTTCTTTCATGAGCTCAATGCCTTGCTCCTGTGTGATGCACTTCAACAAAGGTGCGCACACTCCCAATTTGAAAAGGTTGTCATCTTTGAGAACGTAACCTCTCGCTCGAGCTTGCATCCTTTTCATGTCATGGGTCTCGACTGGTTCGTACTGCCCACGAAGGAAAGCGATGATGGGAGCTCTCCAATCTATGCTTGCGATTGCATTGACTGTGCTGAGGGGTTGCTTATCTGGTTTAATAGATGGGGCAGTTAGAATTTCGAAGAATACATCTGGAGGCATCGCCTCCCCCCTCGCAGCTTTCTTTGCCAGCTCATCGGCTTCCCCATTTCTTTTTCTCGGCAGGTGTTCGATAGTGAAACCCCGAAAATGTCTTTCCATTTTTCGCACTTCCGCCAGGTATTTGACTAGCTCTTGCTCTTTGGCCTCACTTTCCTTTTCGACATGGTCCTTGATGACCTCTGCATCACACTTGACCAGAAAGTTACTTGCTCCCAAGGCTCACACCTTTCTGAGGCCTAAAAGGAGTGCCTTGTACTCGGTGGTATTGTTGGTGCACCTGTCGGATGGGTCTGAATAATCCAACCTCACGGCATATCTCAGCTTGACTCCTGCCGGTGAAGTGACAATGGCTGCAATTCCGGCGCCTTTGCGCCCCCATGCTCCGTCACATCTGATTTCCCACACAGGTACCATTTCTTCATCCCCAGCAGTGTTGCTAGGTGAGGTCCAATCCACCACGAAGTCTGCCAAAACCTGGGATTTGATAGCTGATCTTTTCCCAAAATCGATTGTGTGCTCCGACAACTCGGTTGCCCACTTGGCGATTCTGGACGAAGCTTCCTTGTTGATGAAAAGATCATTGAGAGGCTGGTCAGTGGGCACGGTGACCTTGTGCGCTTCAAAGTAATGCCTGAGCTTTCTTGTGGCCATAACTACTGCGTATGCAATCTTCTCTAGTTCCGAGTACAACAGCTTGGAGCCTGACAAAGCCTCCGAAATGAAATATACAGGGCTCTGATATTTCCCTTTTTCACCATCGACCTCTCGCACGAGAGCAGCACTGACTGCTGCCTTGGATGCAGCCACGTATAGAAAAAGTGGCTCAGACGGGAGAGGTGGTGATAGTATTGCCATTTTCTCGATGTAAGCCTTTAGCTCAGCGAAAGCCTTGCTTTGCTCAGGTCCCCACTCAACTTTGCCCTTGCCTTTCAATGCCTTGAAAAATGGAAGACTTCGCTCGGCGGACCTGGAAATGAATCTATTCAGAGCCGCAACTCGACCATTCAACTTCTGAATATCTTTCTTCGTTTTTGGCTCCTTCATTTCTCTGATGGCCTTTATCTTATCCGGATTCGCCTCAATCCTCTTGGCTGAGATTAGGTATCCCAATATCTTTCCCTTTGTGACCCCAAATACACACTTTTCTGGGTTCAATTTCAAGCTCGCTCTTCTCATGTTGGCGAAAGTTTCTGCCAGGTCGCTGATGTGATTGGCCCTTTCGCCGCTTTTCACAATGAGGTCATCGACATAGGCCTGAATATTCCTGCCGATTTGCGGTTTGAATACTTCCCCAGTCATTCTAGTGAAAGTTGGGCCGGCGTTCTTCAAACCCTCAGGCATTCGCACGAAGCAAAAAGTGCCGAAAGGAGTGATGAAACTAGTTTTTTCCTCGTCCTCTTTCGCCATCTAGCATTGGTGGTAACCAGAGAAACAATCCAAGAGAGACATGATAGCGGCGCTGGCTGCTGAATCAATGACCTGATCCATTCTCGGGAGTGGGTAATTGTCTTTGGGTGTGGCCTTGTTGAGGTCCGTGAAATCTATGCACATCCTCCATTTTCCATTCTTCTTTTTAACGGGCACAGTGTTCGCTAGCCATTTGGGGTACATGACTTCGCGAATGACGCTGGCATCTAGCAATCTCTGAACTTCAGACTTGACTGCTACCACTTTATCATCAGACATCTTTCTGAGCTTCTGCCTTCGCGGCCTGACCGAAGCGTCAATGTTCAACTTGTGCTCGATGAAATTTCGATCCACACCTGTGAGATCTTTAGCGGACCAGGAGAACACATCTTTGTTCTTTTGGAGGAATTGGATTAATGCTTGCTCTTCGCTGGATGCAAGATCAGATCCGATGACCACAGCCTGATCCCAAACCATCTCGTCCAACAAAACCCTTTTAGTGTCGCAATCCGGCTGCACATTGAACTTTTCCCTATCCGCTTTCGGCTGTTTCTCCACATTTTTGGCCTTGACTGCCTCATCGAGAGCATTGATATTTCTTTGGCCTGGAGTTCTGCCTCTCTCTAAATTTCGGCCATCGTTTTGATGACCCCAGATTGTTATGACCCCCTGCGTCGCTGGCATCTTTACGCACAGGTAGGCTTGATGAATGATAGCTTCGAACTTGTTGAGAAAACCTCTCCCTAGGATTCTGTTGTAGGGATAGTACATTTCCACTACGTCAAAAGACAGATACTTAGTCCTGCCGTTTTGGATAGTGCCAAAGGATACTGGGAGCGAAACCTTGCCTACTGCATGAATGACCCGCCCTCCGAAACCATACAGCGGTGTGTCAGGGGGTTGCAATAGATCTCTGCTCAAGCCCATTTTGTCATACGCATCAGCGAAGATTATATCTGCCGATGAGCCATTGTCGACTAGAAGCTTTCCCAAAGTCCAGCTTGCTATGTTGGCTTCGATTACCAAGGCGTCGTTGTGAGGAAAACCTTGTAATCTCACATCCTCCTCTGAAAAGGTGATCGGAATATGGGACCATCTTGTTCTTTCCACCCTCCCCTCCACGCAAATGTTCCGGACTTCACGAAAGTAATGCTTCCTGTCCTTCTTGCTATCAAACTCCAAAGCAGAGCCACCCAAAATGGGGAGGATGGTTCCGACCGATGGCAACGGGTCGTTTTGGCCCTCAAGCTTTGCTGGTAATGGTGGAGCGGTTGGTCCTTTGTATGGGGGAGAAGGAGGAATGATGGGGTGCTGATCGATGGGCCTACGCTCAACATTTTGAGCCTGGAAAACTTGGGATTGCCAAGGTGGTGGTTGGGCGTAACTTGGAATAGGTGGCGGGAAATGAGGTGGTTGGAAAAGAGGTGGTTGGAAAGGGTTAGCGAAGGGGTTCCTTCCAAAATTTGGGTTTTGCCAAGCCGGGGCGGAATGGTTTACAGAGTTATTCCTCTCTTTCTCCTTCTTCTCCTCTTCTAGGATAGCCTCAAACCTTTTCTTGTCTGGGCAATAACCTGAGCTGTGGTCATCATTCTCTTTGTGAAAGATGCAGTATCACTTTCTTTTCTCTTGGTGGCCTCGGCCCCTGCCGCGACCTCTGCCTCTGCCGCCTCCCCTTCCACCTCTGCGGCCGCCCCCTTGATTTTGGTGAGGCGGGCTGGAAGTTTGGTTTGGGGTATCGCTCTGAGGGTTAGAATTTTCTAGGGGATTTTCTTCCTCAAGACCGAAAACATTTCTGGGGTTGGCATCCGAAGCGTTTTTGGGATTGGGCCATTCCCTTTCGCCGGACTGGTTAGCTTTGGCTGACTTCTTTTGAAGAGATTGCTCTTCCATGCACATCCTGAAGTCATTGTCTGAGCGACAATACTTCTCGAACTCCTCATATAAGCACTGGATTGTTTTGGGCCTTTCGCGCATAAGATGCGAGCGAAACTGTCCTGCCCTCAAACCCACGATTGTAGCATTAATGGCGACGGCGTCCAACAAGTTTGGTGCCTGGGCTCTGAGGTGGACGAATCTTCTGAAATAGTTTTGAAGAGGTTCTTTGTCCTTTTGCTTACAAGAGAAAAGGTCGCTCTCGGTAAGCTCTGGACGCTGGAAACCCTGAAAATTCGAGAGGATTCGTTGCTTCAAATCTTCCCATCCATGTATCACTCCAGGGCTTAGGAGAGAGTACCACTGTGCTGCCGCTTCATCTGCAGCGATAATGAATGATTTTACCAGCACGGAATCATCGCCACCGGCCGAAAGGATAGCAGCCTCATAGCTCATTAGAAATTGTCTAGGATCGGATTGACCCGAAAACCTGGGGAGTGGAACTGGTCTGTAGGATTGTGGCCACGGAGTGACCTAGATTTCTTGAGACAAGGGCGGTTTAGGGTCCCAAGGCCTCGTGCGGATTGTGTGAATATCACGGTTCGAAGGACCAGACTCGAAAGGGTTGACGAAAGGATTACGACTGAAAGTGGTGTACGGAGGAGGTTGAGTAAACGGCATGTTACCCTCCGTGAATGTGGATTGGTTGGGTACAGAATACTCAGGCGAGGGCTGATTGAAACTTAAAGACTGCTTGGCTTTTATGACGCGCAATTCCTCTTGCAATTTGGCGATCTCTGCCTTTTGCCTTTGGATTTCCTTGGCTGCTTCGGCCTCTTGTTGCACTACCAACATCCTCTTCTTGGTTTTGGCCAGCTCTTCAGCTTCCCTCCGCAGTTTGGCCAGCTCGGCTTCGTATGCTGCCTTGGCCGCGGTCGCTGTAGTGTCCCGGTCCGGCCTAGGCTGAGTAGCATTGGATTCTGGGAGCTCCTCTCCCTGGGTGAGCAAATTGGACGGATTCAACTCTTCGTCGAGGGACGACGAAACCCCCTTGGTGGAATTAGCGGTAGTTCTTTTCTTCCTTGTGGACATTTTGGGTTTCTTACTCGAGCCAAACACGAACGGTGGGCGCCAATTGTTGTGCTACAGCGAAGCTTAACACGAACAATGAAGAGAAACGAAAGGGCTCAAGCAATAAACACGAAAGATTGCAAAACAGTGGGAAGACAAAAGCTAACTCTCAACAGTGTAATTCTCGAAAGACGATCCCCTTTACAAATGCCGGTCGGCCTCCTTTTATAGGGAGACGAACGGACTTTTTACATACCGAAAATGACCTTGTGTAGAAGGAATCAAACAAGAATGTACTAGGCTAATTTTGGCACTCCTCCGTAAAGTCTTCACGTAAGCAGCGCTTTCCTGATATCCCGCCGCATATCACGGCGCCTTTCCCGGCATCAGCACATGCGCTTGTCGGGTGAAGACTTTCGATTTCGGAGGCCACCTTTCGCCTAGCGAATCCCACCACCTGAAACACATCATAAACAAAAACATTGTGGAATCTTTCATTAGTCACGACGAAGCCCCGAGCGAAAGAATAGCTAAGGTCTTTTGTTAATCCCGGATTCGTGTCGAGGGCTTCGTCCTGTGAAAACTGGTGGTGTTAATGTTACAGGTTATAAGTCAATATTTCTTATGTTGCTACTGCTTTCAGGTGACGAAAGGGGTTCAACGAAAGCTCGTGGGTTAAAGAAGGGAACAGACCAAATGGCCCCGAGGGCATCGCCCTTTGCCTGGGCTTTCGGACGACGAAGGGTGGTGGGCGAAAGCTAGCATAAAAAAGTGCAGGAATATCGATTGGTGTTGAAGGTTTCGGTTACTTTGTCTTTCGAATTGCCCCCATTGGACTACGTCAATCTTATGGTTTTGACTATAAATGACTCGATTCCGAATCCCCCAACAGGTACCACATGGGCTTTCGGGGCTTGCTCCACCCGGAGATCCTCGTCTCCATGGTCTCCAAGAACGCCATGCGTTGCGCCCGGGCAGTGCTTCGGTGCTCCGCCCCTGAGATGCGCAGCTTCAGCGTCGACCCAAACACCCGACACTGCCACAACTTCGCTCCACTCCATGTTGCCGCTGAGACGTTCAATGTCGAGATGGTCTGGCTCCTCCTACGTCACGGCACGTCCGCTAACATTCGCACCAAAGGCACCAAGGTCATAGAGGGCCTCCTCCCTCTCAATGTCGCTGTAGAGAACACCAGCATGCACAAGTACCTGAAGGACAACGGGGACCAATTGAAAATCTCATCTTTCTGATGTCTGCCTGAGATGGTTCGTTCTTATCCTACCTATCTCAATTGATGTCAGAATCTTATTGACTTCATTTTCTGTTCTGAACACTATTTTGTTCTATTTCTTATGTCCATATGTGATGCATTTATGGCACACATTTTATACCACACTAAAATTATTTTCTTTTACACACGGGCGTAGCCAGGATTTAGGTATAGGGGGGCTAAGTGGCCACCTAGACATAGCTCTCCATAGTGCTTGACAACATCGTTTAATCTTTTTTTCTCATTTTTTTCTACTATATAACTAATCTAGTTCATTAAAGGAATATCATGTGGACAAAGATATAGTTTATGAGCATAATAGCTTCCAACACTAAATTGATGATAAATCGTAACAATCCATTTCATAAGTAAAATGCCAAAAAATATGTGTAGAGAAAAAATATCATGTGCTTATTGTACCACAAAGAAATTCAGAGGTAGAGCCGTGGAGCACAAAAGTGGCAGCTTGGTCACGAGATGCAGACACAGTTGGTAGAGTTGAACTTATACGGGCTGCAGCCAGGCAGGAAGCTGGACGAGATGATGTTGGGCCTATCAATTTCCAGTATATATATTGGGCATAATCACTTGGGAGTAGCATTAATTTGTAAATTAACTTTGGTAATTAAGTAAATACATGTATGGGTTTGTGGACAAACAGGATGGACAGGGGGGCCAGGCCCCTGCGCCCCCCTTTGGCTACGCCCCTGCTTTTACATCTACTGCATACATGAATAACCCGCTGCTTGCTATTTACAATTTTTACATGATGTTGCCACTGGCAGAAGATGTACTTGGACACGATTAGGTTGATCGCCAAACATACAAATAATATTGTGGATGAGTTATGGAATTACATAGAACAAGGTAAGCTTGTCCAGGTGTCAATCTTACTGCTAGCTGCTCAGAAGCAAGGTGAACTCAAGCTGTGGATTTGATGATGTTAAAAGCCGCATTGGTGGTGCTGCCCGTGCGCTACATCGTGAGGGGTTGGCTATGGTTAAAGAGGGGGAAAACGGTAGTGCTCTCAGGAAGCTTAAAGATAAGAAGGAAGCCCTTCTAACCGTGGACACACTAATTGGTATTGTTTATCAAGCTGGTGAAGCTCTTGAGGAACACATTCAGAAAATCCAGACTCGCTCAGAGGTGCTTTCTCTATGCTTATTGTTTTGATCTGAATACTGTTATTTTGAAGGGTCTTTAGAAAATAGTGGAAGGTCACAATTTTGTTTTTGGCTGGGAAATGGGAGGAGAAACTACTTGTCTAATTATGAAGCTGTGCTCACAACAGTTCCTTTTATTCTATTTACATCTAGATGCATTACATCAGCGCCTTTTCAGGTTTACTCATACATCCTCCATCCCTGAAAGAATGCATGTCTACATACCCATTGCATTCTTTGTGGGACTGAGGACGAGGGAGTATATTCTTATTTTATTTCTCAATAGTGTAGCTGTGAATTTAGTGGTTAACTTTGCAACTATTTATATCACCATAAGTGTTTTTGGTAGTATATTATCAATCATGCAAAAATGATGTAATCAGTTTAAGATCATTTCATTGCTTCATTTTGTAATTTGAGGTGTGGAAATGTAGAAAAATTCTATAGGAATAAAAGTGCAGACTACTTTAGTTTGAATTATATTTAGCAGAATATACAGAATGTGTCCTTATGAGCACAAAACCATACATTTTTTATGAAATGTAAAACTTGAAGTCCATTTGAACCACAGGATGCACTTTTTTGTGGGTGCATGGTGTTCTTTTGTAGAGTCGAATATATAAATATTACAATAATTTGGCTGTGTAGTTCCTTTGACTAATCACATATGATTTGAATGGAAAAGTTATGATATCATATGCCCCGCTAGTTCCAAGAGCACTAGCATGTAGCACGTTTTTTTACTTACTTGGAAAGTTCACATACAAGTAGAATGAGGAAAAAGTCTATATCACCCCCCAACATATGAGAGGTGGACTACATAACCCCCTAATCTATAAAACGGTCTATATCACTTCCTGAACTTTCCAAAACCGGTCAAATTACCCTCTAAATCAGTTTTGAAAAATCATAATAAATCACAGAAAAATAGTAAAATGGAAAATCCAATTATCTTGGACTCCAAATGAGTAGATCTACATAGTGAGTATATAATATGGTATGATTTAGTATAGTTTTTCTGCTATAGTTTTAGATCTATGCTTTTCTTCATAACAATAAAAAATGTACTAAATCAAACCATATTATATGTTCATTGTGTATATCTACTTATTTGGAGTCCAACACAATTAGATTTTCCATTTTATGATTTTTTTTGTGATTTACTATTATTTTTCAAAATTGCTTTAGGGGGTAATTTGACCGACTTTGAAAAGTTCAGAGGGTGATATATACCGTTTCATAGGTTGGGGTGTCATGTGGGGCCGCTACCACTACAACCGTAGGCCCAAGGCAGGGGCCGGCGGCGGCCAACCGCAACCACCTCAAAGTGGCTAAGGATTAGAGATCGATTTTCAGTTAAGATTTAGTTGGTTTGTTAGACATTGGCTTGAGTTAGAGATTTGGTTTGATTGCTTGGATTAGGGGCTAAGTGCCTATTTAAACATTTGTACTCAGGATGATTTGGTTAAGAATGAATTGATCTATTCTCCTATCCTCTGTTTCTCTCTAGTCTCCCCCTGCTCACCATTGCGCGCGAGAGCCAGAGCTCCACCGCGCCTACCAACTCCGGCTATGAGCTCCGTAGCCGGGGCGCCGCCGTCTTGGGCATTGAGGCCCTTGACAACCTGGTATCACGATCCAGACACTCCTCTTCAGTCCCCCCTTCCGACCGCTCCATGTCGCCGCCGCCACCCCCACCATCGCCATCTGCTGCACCAATGGCCGAACCCACCATGACTGAGGTTGCCGCCCTCCTCCGCGACTTGACGACCAAGATTGACAGTGTTCAGGCGCAGGTCACCGGCATCCAGACCAATGTCGATGGGATTCAGACCAAGGTCGACAGGATCCAGCAAGGCGACTCCTCTAGCTCGTCGCCAGGGCCGCCGCCGGTTACCAACGAGCACCACAACGATCGGCCGCCGCGTTTCCAGAAGCTGGATTTCCCCAAGTTTGACGGGAAGACCTATCCGCTGGTCTTCATCAACCAGTGCAAATTCTACTTCCCAACAGCGGATCGCCGAGGAGGAGAAAGTGCGGATGGCCTCCTACAATCTCCTCGATGTCACGCAACTCTAGTATGTCCATGTTCAGCACGACGAGGGCACACCACCATGGTGACGCTTCACCGAGCTCCTCCACCTCTGCTTCGGGCCACCTCTCTGCTCCAATCCGTTCGGTGAACTGGCAGCCTGCAAACGCACGGCCTCCATCCTCGACTTCCAGGAGCGCTTCGAGGTTCCATGAGTTAGTCGGCGCCGCGCCCGTATGTACGCCCGATGACACTGTCGCGCGCCCTGTAGATGCTCCGTGCTCGAGCTTGCGGAATGGCATCCATGAGACGGCGTTGAGCGGCTGCTCAACGCTCAATTGTAGGGCCTCCATTCACGAGTCCCACGCGGAGGGCGTCACGCACGGTAATGGAACCCTCGTCAGTAACCGGCGCGTACGGTGACGACCTCCACCATGGGCGGTGGCATCACAGACAACTGCGAAACTTTCGACCTCAGCCTTGTGCCTTGATGTCGTCGTGGTCGTGGATGCTGATGAACGGGGCCAGGTGGTGGGTAGGACAGAGTGACCACCGCAATACTACCTCAGATGTGTGTGCAGGTGCAGCAACACCATCCGGCGAGTAGCGCTAGGAAAGATTCCGGGGTGGACGGTATTTGAAATACCGTCCACCCCTAGGTCCTGAGAGCTATCCGATCGAACACCTGTGGTCAGGATTCGTGGCCGTGTGGGTGTGGTCTCATGTCCAGGTCGGTTGGAGCGCGGTAGCACGCGCGGTGGCGGCGGAGCTAGACGGCGACGCGCGCTAGCAACTCCCAGGCTCGTGCTCTGTCGCGTCTACGAACGTATCTTGGGAATACGACGTTGACGGCCGCGGGGCCTCGGTTGGTACTTGGTAGCCCGTGTTACCGCGATCGAGGTCCGCAGGTGCTTGAGCTCGCGGAATGGCATCCGTGAGCCAGCGTAGGTCGGCGGCTCAAGCAGGGCCACGTCTGCCGGCGCCGCTCGAGTCCAGACTCCAGAGATATCCTTTCTTGCTGCCGGCCTCAACGGCTGCTTGTTCGGATCGTCGGAGATGTTCGACTGCCCCCGAATTGTTTCCCTGGACTTGATTTGGGTCGGAGCTTCACGAAGTCACCAGGGACATCACCTTATCCCTCGCAGCTTCGCTCCTGTATCCGAGCAGCATGCAGGTGGCCACGATCAGGAACACAATGAGCGTTGAACGCCAGTAAGGTGGAGTTGTCGAGGTAGCCGAAGAGGCGTGTGATCTGCACAACGAATGCCATCACCGTGGCGAAGATGGCTACCTTGCGGCCGATCTTGATGCCAGCCTCGAACACCTCGTCGTGAATGCTCGTCGGCATCGCGTGGTACGCGACAACTCCAATGAGGCCCTGTATCGGCAGGAGATTGAGAGACAACAATTCCTACTGGGAACAAGATCCTACCACGCGGGGGCTTGGCCCGCTCTTGCCAGCGCCACTGGCCGCCCTCGAGCTGGGCAGTCTCCGCGAACGCTGCGGTGTCGATTGCGGCAACCATGTTCTCAGCACAACACTACAACTTCAGTCCCATTGGATGAGGGCCAACAATTGGGTTCCGCACGTGCAGCCGATGACGCTGTCGCGCGTCCTCGGCCGGACGGGATGCCATCCTTGAGGTAGGGCCTTGTCCGCCGGCGCTGCTCGGGTCCACAGCTTCGTCCACGGCGTGGCGCCGATGGCGTCAATCATGCTCATCGGCATTCGACGCGCACAGTGACGACCTCGACCACAGAGTCATGGATGGCATCGCAGAGCGCGGCGAAATTTTCGACCGGTGACTCGAGCGGTCTCGGTTGACGTCCGCCGTCGTGGATGGTGGCGAAAGGGCCAGATGAGCCGTGGGCAGCAGCACATCGATACCGACGCGATAACATGGAGCACGACCACCCGGCGTCTCTGCGAGCCGCTCTGGGAGCGCCGTGGGGCTCCGGCGAGATGAGAAGCCGCGTGCCAAGGGTGCGGCTAGGCATCACTTCGGTGATGGTTTCGCAAACCATCACCGAAGCGCCAGCGTGCGGGAGCAGTTGGACCGCGGCGTGCGCAGGGTCCACCGGTGTGGAGCGCTGGACGGAGGGAGAGCACGGAAGTCTAGTCTATTTCAAAAGCTAAAAAAAGTTATAAATCTTAAACCGTACGTCTAAATTAAATTTTGATTTCAAAAATAGATTTCTTGTATTGAGATCTTCAAAATAAGATCCCACTTGATTATGTTTTGACAAACTTTTTATTCGTATTTTTTAATTAATGTTATATAAACAAAATAAATGAAGTGTCAGAACAAGATACTATTATAAGTAGAACAAGTTTGTATGTCACTCCAAACAAAATAAATAAAGTGTCAGAACAAATCAGAACAAATTATTATTACAGACGGAACAAGTTATTATTATAGTCAGAATAAGATATTATTATAGCCGGAATAACTTATTATTATAACCAGAACAAGTTTGAATGTCATTTCGAACAAAAACAAAATGTAGTGTAGAACAAATCAGAATAATGGCCGAACAAGTTATTATTATAGCACGAACAAGATATTATTATAACACGAATAAAATATTATTATAATCAGAACAACTTATTATTATAGTTAAAACAAATTTAGATCTCATCTCGAACAAACAAATATTAAAGAACATTAAAAAAGAAAGAATATATAAAAAAGATGGAAATAGAAAATAAATAGAAAATAAATAAAAGAGAAATAAGAAAAAAATAACATAAAAGAATGAAATAAAAAATAAATAGAAAAATAATATTAGAAATGAAATATAAAAATTAAAAACTAAAAAGAAGGAAATAGAAAAAAAAATAAAAAATAGAAAGTAAAATAAACAAATAAAAAGAAACAAGAAATAAAAAAGAAACAAGAAAAATAAAAAAGGAAAAAGAAATAGAAAACAAAAAAAGAATAAAAAGAAAGAAAAAGAAAAAGAAAAGAATAATCAAAAGAAATAAATAAAAAAGAAACAAGAAAATTAAAAAAGAAATAATAAATAGAAAAGAAAAGAAAAGAAAAAATAACTAAAAGAAAAATAGAAAAGAAAAAAAACTAACCTATCCTGCTCAACCGCGCGCCCCGCCCCACGCGCCCCGCCCCGCCCCGCGCGGCGTGACAGTTTGCATATCTGTCGCAGAAGCGACAGATAGCCGTGGGCGCGTGCCAATGGGACCTGCTCATGTCCGGGGGCGGACGGTATTTCAAATACCGTCCACCCTTAAAGTCTGTGTCAGCCGTCCGATCGATCGCCTGTGGTCCAGATTCAGCGAATAGAGAAGCGAATCGTTTTTTTCCCTCAATCAGGACTTCAGCAGCCGCACGGCGGGCGGTCTGAGGCCCAGGTCGGGTGGTACGCCGTACGCGCGAGCACGGCGCGGCGGCGGCGAAGCTCGACGGTGACGACAGCTCTGCTCGAGGACGCTGGCAGTCCTGCCGCCGCCGCTTGCTTCGGGACCGCCTCACTGGGGTAGTCGGGTCAGGTAACACGCGTTCCTGTGGCTGTGTTGCGTGAACGCGTCGGCGACGCGTGCGCCAGCACGTCGGCGGCCGGTAGCCGGCGCGACGAGGTCATCGCCTGGTCGGTGCCATGGACCTACCACCGCCTACGGTTGATTCGCTCGATCAGTGTTCCCGAAGCCGAAGGAAGCACAGACGCTGTCAGAATAGTTTGGCGGCGGCAGCAATGTTGTTCGCTTGCTCAGGATATGCACGCCGCGCTGGTTTCGATCGTCCCGTGTTGTCAACGTTGACACTGCGCGTGCTCGCGGCGGCCCCGGTCACCTGGCCCGGTCGAAACTTGGTCGACCCGGCTCCGGGCCACAGAACGACGCGCGCAGCAGCGCCGCCGTCGAGACCGGCAGTGTCCGCCATCCGACCACAAGCGGCGTCAAGAGAGAGCTAGATAGCTGAACTGCGATCTGGCGGCATAACACGTAGCGTGGCGCACTACGATCCGGCGAGCAGCGCCTGAATGCGGCCGTGCTCTGGCGACTGGCGAGCCAAGGCTGGCCTCTTTTTTGAACGAACATTTTTTTTTTGAACGAACCAAAGGCTGGCCTCTGAACATGCTGCCCAAGTTTTCTTCCATAACTTTATTCGTTACCATGTTCATGAATCAGGGTTCAACAACTTAGTTTTTCTTCAACAAAAAAAAAGACGGGATAACTTATAACATCAGTGCTAGCCCCCTGAATATCCAAATATTTTTTTACATAAAGCCCCCCTGAATATCCAAAAAAAAGTCCAAAATGGATATCCAAATATTATTTACATAAAACCCCTTAAAATGGATCGTGATGAATAGTCGTGATCCAAAATGTTCATAAAACCCCCATTTTGGATCGAAAATTTGTACCAAACCCCCTATCGAGGTGTGGTAATATTCAAAGTAGTCCCTGGCGTTTCCCCTGCCATCCTCGGCGTTCTCTCTCCCCCACGGGCCACGGCTCACGGCTCCGCTCCGCTCCCGTCCGGCGGCGGCCGCTTCGTCGTCGACAGCTCCCCTTCCGGATCCATCACCCCTCCCGTTCCGGACACGCCCGTGGCGAACCGGTTTTCAGGCAGTCAGGCTTGAGTTGGCACGGCGAATTGGTGATGCTCGGCGGCGGACGACCGGAGCAGGGGATGGCCAACGCACGTCCCAAATCCCCATTTCAAGCGTATCTGGATTTTCATTGTGCTCAATTGATCATCAGTGCCAGCTGATCGATTCAGACAAGGAGAAAAGCTTTTGCCGTTCGTTCTAATGATAAATTGCCATGCAGAGTTTGTCTTAAAAGCGGAATGGAGATTAGGAAATTCAGCACAGAGCAAAACGATCATATGTTCTGATAACAAAAAAGGAATGAGGGTGAACCTTTGTGTGTTGTTGGCAGCATCTCTGTCGAGGGGTTGCTGTGTCTTGTTCTCCGCAGATGATCAGAATGATGCATGATGGTGATTACTGATTAGTAGTAAGATCAAAGCTGTTCTTAATGATGGTATAGTCGTACAGAATCCTCCCATTTTACTGTCCAGCATATGTTTTGCCACTTATGTTACTGTGGCCAAGCAATCTTTCTGCAAGAATTCTGAGTTGTCAGTGGTTGTTTGCTAATTGTTGCTAGTAACCATGTTCAGTTCATCAAATCAAGGCTTACTAATTCTGTTATAGCTATAAATCAGCAGCACCTCGTAAAATTCATCGCCCCAGGCCCCCCCAGCTACACGTCTGATTGTTGGAATAACAAGTGAGGTACTGAACTGAACTGAACTGAGCCATTTGGCATTGCAGCGCAGTCATACAAAAACCCAAGAAGCAGCAGTGCAGTGAAGTGGCGTCACTAATCAGCAGCTGCAGAATGCAGAATAGCTGTTTTCCTGACGGTGAGCTCCCAAATGCCGAACCCGCCGCGCAGGCAGCTTGCAGCTGATGGCGCTGTCACCCTACCGACAAGGTCCTAACGCGTCAACAATTACGTTCCGTGAGCCGGCGCCGCGCGTGCGGCCAATGACGCTGCCGCGCGCCCTGAAGTTGCTCGAGCTCGCGAAATGCCGTCCGTGAGCAAACGCCCGACGGCGGCTCAAGCAGGGCCTTGTCCGGCGGAGCGGCTCGAGTCTCCTCCACGGTGTGGCGCCGATGGCGGCATGCACGCTCATCGGCAGCCGGCGCGCACGGTGACGACCTCGATCGCTGACGGAATCGCAGAGGGTGGTAAAATTTTCGACCAGCGCCTCGTGCTGCCTTGGTTGACGTCGTCGTGCGCGGATGCCCTGATGAGAAGGCAGCACCGCAGCACCACCTCGATATAGCCGCGGGTTACGTGGCGTGGCGCACCACAATCCGGCGAGCAGCTCCCGGAACGCGGTCGCGCTCTGGCGAGCCGAGGAGCCACCCCTGGGTCCCTGAGAGTCGTCCGATCGAACGCCTGTGACCCGGATTCGGCGTCGACTTGTTCGTTTCCTCGATCGGGAGCCGCACGGCGGGTGGCCCAGGTTTGGTGGAGCGCGCGAGCACGACGCGGCGGCGGCGGAGCTCAACGGCGACGGCTGCTCTTCTGGAGGACACTGGCACTCTCGTTAATGCCTTCCTTCGACACCAGTGACACTGTGTCGCGGCCTGCAGCGGCAGACACTCGTTCATGCCAACGGCCTCGTCGACCGGTAGCCGGAGCGACGAGACCATCGCCTGGTCGGTGTCGTGGACATACCTACGGGTTGGTTCGCTCTGGCAAGAGGAGGGAAGCAGAGGCCGCGCCACGCCCAGGCTCGCCGGCAGATCGTGGACCTGTGGATTGGATTCGGCAGAGCAGTGATCGATCTCGATCGTTTTCTCGATCAGGGGCTGCAGGGCGGCGATCTGAAGCATTTGGGAGCGGATACGCACAGTCATGCGAGGCGACATCGGAAATCATCAAGCATCAGCAGCTGCTCCGGGGAGAGGCCATGGACCGCGGCATGGGCCGCTTGAACGCATGGCTGCGACATGCGAGACGAGCCCAGGCAATTATTTGTGGCCTGGCCCGAAATCCACAAGCACACACAGCTCGACGAACTGCGAGACTGGCTGGGGGACGAGGACGAGGACTCGCCGCAGCTCAAGATCATCGGGAGCGGAGCTTGCTTGAGCGGCGCCCCCTCCTGACGCCCTTTGTGCAATTTTACCAGAACAGTGGTTCTGGTTTCTCTGTCTTTCTCAACTGTATCTGTATTTGTACTGAAATTTCCCGTTTCAACCCAAACAATAAGATGAAGTAGGTTTAGTGAGCACATATTTTACAGTATTTTCTTTGGGTTTGGTCTATCGGCTTATAAAAAAAACATCTACATTTGTTAAAAGTTGGATCGCATGGGTCTAAGCTAATTAGTCTCACATTTCATTATCATGCTACGGTGTTATAAAATAAAAGGAAATCTTTTAAGAAAAGAATGGGAGAAAATAGCTAAGGTTATAGGTAGATAGATAGATAGATTATAGATAAATAAATAGATATATAGATAGATAGATAGATAGATAGATAGATAGATAGATAGATAGATACGCTTTCACTCGACACGCCGTCCTCTCAAGTTCGGCTCGTCCCCATCGTTAAATTCCAGCGTCCCGCTTCCACTTGACACGTCCTCCTGCTGTCCGCACAACCAAAAACATCCCAAATCATGTCCGCGACACGAGCTCTCCGCCTGTCAGCGATGCTGCTCACCATCACCGCCGCACTAGCCACGGCGGCTCACGCGGAACCGGTCGGCGGCGGGTGGAACCCGATCGAGAACGTTAGCGACCCGTACATCCAGGAGCTCGGCCGCTGGGCGGTGGCGAAGCACGCCAGGCGGGCCAACGACGGGCTGCAATTCGGCCGGGTGACCCGCGGCGCGATGCAGATAGTTGGTGGAGTGAACTACAACCTCATCCTCGACGCGGCGGACGCCAACGGGGCGACCGCGGTGTACAGGGCGTTCGTGTACGAGGCAGTGTGGACCAACACCAGGAAGCTCAGGTCCTTCTCAGTGCTGAACTGATCAGGGACAGGCAGTCTGGCAGTAGCTTGGAGCTTTGGAGATTTGGTTGGAGCAAGCTTGGGTCTTTGGAGATTTGGAACTCCGAGCTTGGAGATGTGTTCTTTGTAGTCGTGTCGTGGGTATCAAAAACTTCATATAAGCCATATAAGCCATGTTGGCCTATCATGCTATATCAATCTCTTTAATACTCCTCGTTCCTAATTATATTCGTTTGATTTTTTGACTTCAAATTCAAACTTTAGCCGCAGGCCGTGTCGGAGCCTCGGAGGCCGTGTAGCTACACATCCTTCCTCTCCGACTCTCCGTAGCAAAGCTTGCTTCATCATCCATCCACAACAATGATTTCATCAGGAGCAGCAGGTCTCAGGGCGGCGGCGGCCATTGCCGTCGTTCTCGCCGTGCTAGTCATGTCTTCCCATGGGCACCCGAGGGAGGGAGAAGCCACTGTGCAACGACTGTCCGTTTGGAATCTCCTCCACATGACGGTCCTGGTCTTGCAAGAACCCGCGGTAGACGGAACCGAACCCGCCTCGCCCGATCCTCTTGCGCTCCGGGAAGTTGCCCGTCGCCGTCGCAGGCTGCTCGCCGGACCATGGACCAATCCTGAACTCGGGGCGGGCCTGTCGTCCCTGCCGTCGTCTTCCGGGTCGGCAGCTGCGCCGGCGATCTCTCCTCGTCGCTTCCCGTGGACGCCCCGAAGCAGCAGTAGTCCTGCTACCGCGAAGGAACAGAGCAAGACGAGCAGCACAGAGCCCGCGACAACGATGACCACCACTCCACTACACTCAAGACGGCCATGAAGCAAACTCGTGGTCCTACGGTAAGAACACAGGGATTTTCTTGCTTTAGGGGCGCTGCCGCTCTTCCGTCTAGGCCGGAGATGAGCGCCAGGTAGCTCCTGCTGACGGAGAGGCATCGGCTCGTGGCGTTCCCGCTGGAGGCAACGGAAGCTGAAGGAACAGTGGCCTCTGTGTCCGCATGGCTCATCGTGAGTTGTTGCTGCTAAGGCCCGTGGCAAGCGGACGACACCGGCGCCTATAAAGCGTGGTCGGACTGAAGCTTTCAGTGTCCCGTGCCGGCCAACTGGACTTGGCCTTGCTCCACGGTGATCGGTCGAATAAGAAGTCGGCGGCGGGGACGGGGTCATCTTTTGCGGCAGTCGATGGGTTCACAACGCCATCTGCTGGGCCAGGGAGTGACTTGCCGAGAGTGCTGTCGGAGGTTGGCGCAAGTGTTCCGGAGGCGAGGATCAGGGCATGAAGTTGGCAGCAGGTGCTGAGCAAGAAGACGGCGAGGAGACGGGAATCGAAGTTGGAGGAGGCCATGGCGGTGGTAGAATATACGGAAGCCATTGGAGGAGCTCAGATGGCCAGCAATTAGACCCTCTTTGGCAGGGCTCCAAACCCGGCTCCAGCTCCGGCTCCAGGTGAAGCCCTGCCAAAGAGGGTGTTTCGGGGTGCTCCACACCCGGCTCCAGAACCGGAGCCTCGGAAAATCCGGTGACTGGAGCTGGTGGGGGAGGCGGAGCCACATTTTGGTGGCTTCATCCGGCTCCGCCGGACCCACCCACCTTATTTTCAGTCTTTGCCCTCGGGGTGGGGCAGGGCAGGGCAGTGGGGAGGAGGCGCCGACAGCCGGTGGGTGGAGCTCATGGCTCGGGAGCGGCAGGAGGTCGCCCGGCGGCGGGATCCGCGATGCGCGGCAAGCAGGCAGAGGTGCGGGGGGGAGGGAGAGGCGGCCAGCGGTGGGAGCTCGTGGCCCAGGAGCAGCGGGAGCGGGGGGAGGCCGGCCGGCCGGTGGTAGGAGCTCGTGGCCGGGCTGCCCGGGATGAGGCTGGACGGGGGGGTCAGAGAAGAAAGGATAAGGGTGGAGAGGGAAGGGAAGAAGGGTGTTGTGGTCATTTTACATTTTTTTAATGTATTTTAGCATTTACGTGGAGCTGTTTTGCTAAACATTTTCATAAACCGGCTTCAGCTCCATTAAAAAAGCCGCTCACCTGAGGAGTCAGAGACGGAACCGTTTTCGGAGGAGCCGGAGCCCTGCCAAACAAACTCTTATTCATTTAGCAGCCTAGAATATACAGAATAATCTGGAAGAGTGACTTGATAAGTCAAGCCAGTGACTACTGTGCCGTCCTCGAAATTTCAGGATCACAGGTCTATTTCTTCGCGGATTGCCTGCAAACTTCACGTTGTTTTCCATTGAACTTTAACAGCAGCCTCATCTCCAAGCTCTGAGGGATTGACTTTCGGAGAAGGGATAGATGTAGCGAATATGACCATAAAAGCTATTTATTTAATGGATGTGTCTTCTTGTCAAATGCTTTTTTTCTCAAAAGGCCAAAAGGCCTAACTTTGATTAAAGTTAGAATAGAACTAGGGATACCAGTGTTTACAAAGATACAGTTCACAAACCCTGACAAAAGTCAGACCCTCTCTAAACCTCTCACTCTAAAGAAAACAAAGAAAGGAAGTCAAGGAAACATAGTAGCATTACAGCAACCACAAAAGAAAGAGCGAACAGGGAACAAGTTAACAGCCATAGCCTAAGACCCGAAGTTTTCTTTTCACCGTGAAGACCACCATATTCCTGTTGCTCTAGATCCCCTACTATCTTCCTTTTTTGCGTTAGTCCTCATGCCTTAATAATGATAGTTGAATATTCAACTTTTGTATCACCATGTCTATCCATTGTTGATCCATCTCCTTGTTCAGCATTTTCCATTTCTGCAAGAAAGAGATAGCACGGAACAAACCTACATTAGGTGAAAAGACCTCTAAATCCTGGAAAACATACTCATTACGGATCAGCCACAAACTCCGGGCCACACACCCAAACAAATATAAAACATGTTTAGATTGTCTAGTAGAGCTCTCTCTACAAAAATCAGCCACATCCTCAGGACAAGAAGGAGGAAACGGCCATCCCAGGGCGTCTTTACATACACACCAGCAAAAACGAGCTAGGGCACAAAGAAAGAATATGTGATTAGTGGTTTCAGGAAGACCACAAAGCTTACACTCTATAGGCCGAGGCCAATTCCTCTTTTTCAATTGATCAGCAGACTGAATCTTATCATTAATAACCTGTCACAAGAAAATCCGAATTTTTAGATGGATCTTTGTTTTCCAAAGATACAACATCCATCTATTTGAAAAGTCTGTGAAAGTTAATTCATTGTAGAGCGAAGAAGTAGAGAAACATCCAGATTTCTCAAAAATCCACTTTTTTCAATCACTTTTTTAACTGTTCATCTATCATCCAACGGTGGTTTTTCCAGAACTAAAGAGAAAAGTAATTGATTTTTACTCTTTCCTCAATCACTTTTTGTCCACCTTGTGTTTTTTTTAAAAAAAGTGATTGAAAGTCTTTTCAATCTCAAAAAATTTTCAATAACAGTACAAAATCTGGCCTGTTTCGGCCTTTGAACGATCCGTAAGGTCAAGCCCGTTTATATCACTTTTTTTTAGACAGCATGTACACTTTTGGTGGGCCAAAAAAGGTACATTATATGGGCTTTAAAACTGATAAACACATACTTGAAAATTATAGATCTTGCACTCTATTTTTTTCATATCAAAGTGAAATTGAGAAAAAAATGGCAGTTCATATGAATTACTGGACATTGTTACTTTGTTGCTTATATACTAAATAATATGAATGTCTAGATATGCTCATATTATGCAGAATTACATGAATGCTCTTGCCAAATGGATTGGACCACTCAGGTTATTTCATCTACAAATGAAATTTATACATACCTAATGAACAGGTAAAGGTACCAAGCTACTCCACTGATTAATCTGCAGTGATATTTATCCATACCTAAACAACTGATGACCTAGGCGCCTGTAGTCCAAGTAGGAACGAGTACTATGAAATTGCTTCCTCCAAAGCAATTCGGAAGTAGTACTACTTACCACCTAATGTAGGGGTGCAAGTGATGGACTGGAACATGAAGGCTACAAATGTTTTTACTAAAAAAAGCAAAGGAGGGCAAGAAAAAAAGATATCTAAGAAAAAAACTAGACATGTCAGTTTAACGAAGACATAGATGCAATTTTGTGTCTAAACAGATGAAATGGAACAAGAGTCCCATTTCCCACGAAGTGCTCTAAAGAAAAAATGGCCTGTAACTTGAAGACACAAACTACAATATCATATAATCGGAAAAAGGTTTGTAGATTCCCAATCATAGACACCAACCAAGCAGTTGGAAAAAGTTCCATAAATAAAATAGAAAATAATGATATAAATTAGGAAAATAACATACTACTGATTTAGAAAATAATGATATAAATCAGAAAAACTTCACGGAACTAAATCAGAAAAACTTCACGGAACTGTACCAAATCGTGCTCTAATTATGTAAGGCATATACCGCAAATTCATTTTGCCATTTCCGCATCATGGGATCTCAACTTCGATCAACAATCCCCCATCAAATGCACGAGACAGCACAGCGTCAAGGAGATATACGAGTTGAATGATCGCCACTTCGGTAAAAGAAACAAGCAGAGAGTAGCAGCCATGCGCCCATGCCAAATTGGAGTCGCTGCAGGGATACTACTCAAGCAGAAACAGCCATTTTAATCAAGCCCCTAACCATTAAATATGTTCCCTGAAGTTGCTAATCCAAAATTTTGAAGTGCCTAACACAGAAATTTGGTACGGTAGAATTTCAGCTTGCAAAACAGGGCTACATAAACAGTCATCTATCAGCCTCCATGGATCTCATCTCATGCTGCCCTCTCTCAGGACATCAATCATGTCATACAGTTTCTTGCTCGCTCCAGATTGTATCTGCAATTGAGTGGGAAGTCAATTTCTACCTGCCTCAGCTGAAAAGCTGGGAGCATCGGGACACGAAGCTATCATAGAGTGTTAAGAATCCACACCTTTGTGTAGAGAAACATAGCAGCATCAACGGTTCCTTCCGCGTATATTGAACGACCACATACATTGTGCTGAAACTCAAACGAAACTCTGCAACCAAAAGGGTAACTTAGCCCCGTACATGATGTGCTAAGCAAGGTCATCAGAACTGAATATAGCTTTCTAGCAAAAGGATGAGGAGCTTACGTTCCATCAGGCGAGGTGAGATGGTACATGTGGAACGCATGACCTGCGATATGCTCTTCTGGGACACCAACCACAGTAACCTGCTCCTCAGGATCCCTTACTAGTTTTACCTGCAACATCGATAAGGAGACCAGTGTTAGAAAGTACACCTGCAACAGCAACATACAGGAATGTAGGGCGATAGTCAACCACCAGCCTATTAGATTAACAAGATGGACTAAATCGAAACCATATACAATTTTCCTAGATTATTGATTGGAACTACATGCGACTTGAAGTCTACATGGAAAAGCAAGAATGAGGTTGGTACGTGCCATTAGCCCATGACCAGCATTACACAACATGAATACAATAATGGTGACTACTAGTCCTTCCATCCCAAATTATGGTTCGTTTTGGCTTTTCTAGATTCACAACTTTGCGCTATGCATCTAGACATAGCGTATATCTAAGTGCACAGCAAAATCTACGAATCTAGAAAAGTCAAAACAGCCTATAAATTGGGACAGAAGAAGTAATAGATATTGATGGATCAAAATGTCTAATTCAGCTCCAGTCTAAAAACAGGACTTTATGAAGCTATCCCATAAACAGAAAAGACAAACGATAATCACCAAGTTTAATAATAAATTTGACATGATACTTCATTCATTCATTGACCGCAAAAGTTATTTGCAATACCTCATCCATGTCAAATGAGACACCCAATTTCTGAAAGCAAGAGATAACAGCTTTGGCAGTTCCAGAAACATCCAATTTTGTTGCTTGATGAGACTCCATGACCTGCGGAGGTGTGTGAATCATGCAAAAATGATTAACCAGAGACTGTAATATGACGCCTTCGAAATTCATCATTGTTCAAGAAAAAATAACTACGATTACAAAAATAGACACAATTACACTAAAAAGAAAACCATCAAAGCCTTTTTTTGGAAAAGAAAACAAAACCATCAAAGTCTGGGTTATCTCAACCGATGTGCATCTTATCCTAGAGGACATTTTGTGCTAAAAAGGTATTAATCGTTGGTACTGACCTTTTGTCCCCTACATGGAAACGGTCAAATGGTTGAGTATATGCAACTACAAGAGCTACGAGTGATGGAAGGTCGAAATAATGTTTTAGAAAATGCACAAAAGACAACGTGTGTACCAGTCACCGACAATTCAATCATTCATTCAAACAATAGTAAACTTCTGTCAACTAAAAGCTTCAAGTTTATTAATAAGAATTAGTAGAGCCAACAAACACCATTATTACTTTATTTGACATTGATGAACCAGTGCCAAACATAGATATTGAATCCTTTTTCAAGGAAAATGTGTACCTGCAGGAGCTCAAACTTTACAGCTTAAACTCCCTTAGAGCCTAACCACTCCATATGATTTTAACTTAAGAATAGATTACATGATACAGTCTCATGCTTGATATTACCAAATGCTATGAATTCTCTAACCATCTCTACGCTTTGAGAGTGCCCATTTGTGAGCAGCCTACAGACTTCTGCTAACATGACCTGCAAATGAGCACATCACCAAACAGCCAAACAGTCGCTCACATGTGCCATTGATCTAATCGACTCTGAAACTAAACGATTCAGTGGATCCCTAAAATCCTCTGTCCAAAAAAACAGGGGGGGGGGGGCAAGTCTGTATGTGATTGTATTTTGTGGCACTTTCGCACTTCCGTTCAAAAACCTAAACATCTTGTAGTGGCAGTAAGAAGCATAAACAAAGAACCTTGAACATATTCATGAACAATCTGGAGAATCATAAGAATGTATAAGGAAACGTTTTATTTTTAAGCCTGCACAATAAGAAAGCAGTGTTAGACATTTAGAGTTGTATATGGTCTTGTATTCTATTTGTATCCTAACTTGTACTCCCAAAGCCTATACGACCTATATAAGGAAAGGTCTCCCCCCCGATTGGCTGTGTGGCCCAGTTTTTTGTCTTTTGTTTGATAACATTCTGTCCAAATCTGAACCTATCTGGCAAAGCCATCACGAATCAGGCACCAAGAAGTTACTGCCACGCCAGTGTGCACAGCATGGATCTCATGGCAAGATTCCCACAACACCAGCCGTTGAATCACCTAAAAAAGCACCAACCGTTGAATACGAATACTATCTTGCCAATATCACAGGCATGTGCAAACCACAAATTGTTCATTTGTATTGTTACCCGGACACCTGTGTCCTTGTTTTCTGACGGAGTTAGGGACTCGGTGGTATTTGGCGTGTCCCAAAAAAAACGGCCAAATCAGATACTCACATCGGAGCTGGACACTGAAACCCATGTCCATGTAATGTTCATTTGCACTGTTGGTTTCTAGATTTCATGTTTGCAAATGAAGGGGGAAAAGATATTTGTAGAGGGCCTGGTTTATTTCGCACTCTAACAAGGGTCAACAGGTTTGACAAAAAAAAAGAGACCATACTCTAGTTGAGAGATGGATATGCACTTGGAACGACACAAGGGACAATGGGGTTGGGAGGGAAGAAGAAAGAGGAGGTCACAAATCTATGTATGAAAAGAACAGACCCCACAAGTTATATGTGTATAGTACTATAGTTACATCCCATCAGTCAACAACATGTTCAGGCTGCATCTCAGGTGCAATGTCCTAAAGGTTGAAAATAGTGAAGATTCCTAAAATATCATACCCAAGTTATAAAAAAATGGAAAAAAACATGTGTTTCAAATCAAGACATGTTCTATATCCACACAAAATTCAGATTCAAAATCGATCCCATTACTGAGATATAACATTACCTCATGTCCTCATCTGAAACTTGTGAATATGTTATAATTTTTTTTAAGAATTAAGAGGTCCAAGTACAACATGAATATTTTTAAGAAATTTAACTGTTTGAAAAACTAGGGCATTTGCACCTGAGAAGCAACCCCGACAATTCTGGCTCTGTTGCTGGATTTAACTCTATTAGAATAAGCAAGTAAAACATAAAGACTTGTTACCATGGGCTTAATCCCAGGTGGCTAAAGTTCCGGCATGTTTAGCTCTAATGGTTAACTGTCATGGCAGTTCGGCTGGGCAGAGTGGGTCAGGCCCATTAGGGTTAAGTTAAGGATAAGATTAGATCTCTTACTCGGGCATTAAGTAATCCTCTCTATATAGGGAGAGGAGTTGTACCAATGGAAGGCAAGCATTAAGAATATCAGTCTAGTACGGTTAGCCCCTTCTATCCCTGCTCTTGTGGTCTGGCTGCCGCCATCGCGAGGTCAAGCTGCTAGGGTTCAGGGTTATCTGGATATCTACATGTGACATTAACTCATTAACTCACTAGCATACAATATTGAACTAAATGTTTGTCATTTACAAACTTCCACTAATAATCTGCATAAGCACGTCTACTTCCCCCTCGCAATTGTGCTCCAGTTTTGCTACAATGGCCTTTTTCCCTTTGGTACACTTTCCACTGCATTGGCTACTAGGTTCTTTTAGTACATTCATTTGAATTTCCGGCATCATCTGGACAATCACAAACCCTAGAACCATAGCAGGTCTTTGATGATACATTTGCATATTAAAATAATCAAATTATGGTGTGCACATAAGGAACAAAAAACATTTTAGCAGAGTGAATGCAAACATCAAACCATTTTAGCAGAATGAATGCAGTTAACAATGTATCTTTACAAGGCAGAAATCAAACTATTACCTCCAGTTTGTAACCTGAAAATGCACCTGGGAATTGCTCTGCCATGATTTCCATGGCAGCAAGAAAAGCAACAACCTAAAAAAATGAAGTTATATCAGGAACAATTCGACCACGTGATGGTGATAATAAGTGTTGACCACATGATCATAATAATTGTACCTGCTTCCCCATCTGCGGGGATATCACAGCATAATTTTTTGCATCCTGCACGGTTTTGTGCAACAGTTGCCTATCTCCACCCGTTGTGCCCATTACAAATGGCAAACCCAATTTGCAATAGAGATCAGCATTGGCTGCATACCAAATAAACATCAACAGCAGGAAGAATAGCGAACATACATGAACCAAAACGCATTTAAGCATTATCACACAATGGCAACAGAATATACTCATGAACTATGGGCATTACCACACAATAATACATAAGCTCCCTGGATCCTCGTTCATTTCCAAAATTATTTAACATATAGTTACAAATTGCATTTCTCAAGGATTTTCACAATATCACAATTGGGCAGTAAATACCAGATTTAATGAAACACTACTCTTTTTTGCTAATAGAAACATTGTTAAGCATAAGAAAATTAGAAATGGCTATGGATAAAAGAAATTGTTCAAGAGCATATTAACCAAAGAAGATAAAGGCATATTGTCAATAGCAATCACTAATGCACTCACCGTTGACAGCATCAGGCACAGTGTAATCGACAACTACGAGATCTGGGTACTCCTTAACAATGGAAGAAAGAATTTTTTCACTTTCAGATGGGTCATGAATACAAATTTCTCTATCGCAGATTTCAAGCTTTCCATCAGGGACCTCCATGGCACTGAATGATACAGGAACAAGCTGAAGACCAGCGGATACAGCTGCTTCAGCAACAGCCTTCCCCATTTTTCCAGTACAACTATTCACCTGTACAGATAAATGGAGCTATTTTAAGTAAAATACAGTTGCGACAACACAGTAACACATATGCATCTCAAGCCATGTGGAATGTATAGCAATACAATGGGCTTTACTGAAACCCTGATCACCAGCTGATGAACAATCAATCTTCAATTCATCTGCAAACTAAGTTCCATCAAACTAAATGCACATGATTAGTGTGAAGATTTGGTATCCTTCACGACGAGACTTCTATGGGTATAGGATGTTTGCATAATTGCATTAAACATAATTCAACTGACTATGTACACTTCAAATTGATATTGGCTCGGAAAAATTGCCTCCCCAATTTATGGTGCTGAAATTCAGAATGCATAAGATGCACCTAGCATTTCCATTTACCATCACGTCAGGTACCAAAAATCAAACTAACAACACCTCTGCCTACTCCATCAATTCACTGAAATACATTATCAGAGCAAGCAGTTACTATATTTTTTTTTTTGACTCGCTAACTGCTCATTCTATTATTCACCCAGGGAGTCAGTGAGATCACGACTCACTAAAACACAAACATCACTCGGGAGGGGATCACCCCATATACTTGGGGCGTCCGGGTCCCTAGATAAACCAGAATGAGCAAGCTCATGCGCACACTTGATACATGAACGAGGAAAAACACAAACTTCAACTATATCATATATTGACTCAACTAGAGGCAAGCATCCCCTAAAAGGCAATGACAAACTCCGATAGTCATCATTTGGCCCAGCATTTTACCGTTTCGTCCTCCCCTCCGATCCCAACATACGCAAATGAAACATAACAGAACCATCAACCCACAGGACCAACGCAGAGACAAACCAAGCAACGGTACCAGTATCGGGAAGCAGAGCTTAGGGGCGGGGACGCCCTCGATGTTCTTTCCAGCGAGGGCCTTCACCACGGAGGGCCTCGCCGTTGCCATCCGCCGCGTCGGCGCCGCCGCGCCGATGGGAACGCGGAGTGGCAGGCAAGGGCGGAGCGAGTGCCGCTGCCGCAGGGTTGTGGCGGCGGCGGCAGGGTGCGCGGCGATGGTAGCGGAGAGCATTTGCGATTGCGGCTTGTGGATTGTGGTTGGTGATGGGATGGGATGCGACTATGCGAGAGTGAGGAGACAGGGAGGGAGGGAGGGAGGGAGGCGGCGGCGGCGATGGCGGGGGGTGGCGCTGGACCGCTGGTGTTCCGAGCGCGGCGCACAGAGTCGGTCCTACGCTACGGGCCTATAGGATGGTGGTGGGCCTGGTGGGGTCGCAGAGAGTCAGACTAGGGTTTTACACGATTTTGACTCTTCTTAAATCGAGGTAGCTCCGCTTCGCTGTCTGCAGGAGTATCTTATTTCTACACCAAAGCAAGTGTGTCATTGCACAAATTGAATCCAAAAGTCATCAAATCGAGATCCCTGCAATCCAAATCGAGCTTATATGAAGCAAATTGAAGTTCCGACAATGCTGCCGCCTGCCATCGATCTTCTTTGGATGCTTCATCCCCCGCTCCTTTTCCGGATAATTGCTTGTTAGATTTTGTTCTTGCTATTATTGTTTCTATTCAGTTCAACTGATAGAGGAAACTACTCTCTTGGTTCCAAATTATAAATAATTCATTTCATTTCAAAACTGACCAGTTGTTTTATTAAAAAATAAAAAAATGTAAAGCAAGTCACGATAAAAGATATGATATTTTACATAATTTTTTGAATAAGACAAGAAGTCAAATTTATATAAAAAATCACACGAATTATAATTTGGAACTGGGAAAGTACTACTGAAATCAAAGGTTACTAGCTCTGTTTATGTCTATAAATCAGCAGTACCTCGTAAATTAAACACAGTGTAGATAGTAGTTCCAGACATGTCGTGTGTGTGGTGTGTGTGGGGGGGGGGGGGGGGGGGGGATTTATTTATGCTACAACATTAGTACAGGAGTCGAGGCTACTGCTCTGATGAACGAAAAACATCTCCAGTGTCAAGTCTGTAAATCCTCATACCAACAACAAACAACAATTTGTATGTGCAACGTCAATGTGCATCGTAGTACAGAGTTAGGACGCGGCGAGGATGTCGGTGACGACCTTGGCGGCGAGCGGGACAGCCACGAGCATCTCGACGATGGGGAGGACGTTGCCCAGCAACACCACGCACGCCGCCGCGTCCTTGCCGCGCAGGGGCCTGCAGAGCGGCCCCGCCACCCGCCCCAGGCTGGACACGACGGCGGCGAGCAAGGTGAACACCAGCGCCTTGGTGTACACGTCGTACTCCGGCGTCCCGAGCAGCGCCGCGTACGCCGCGCCCAGCATGCCGAAGCCGAACGTCGCCACCACGGCGGTCGGCAGTATCTCCAACTTGTGCTCCGCGGCGGCGTCGCGCTGTCCCTGCTCGTCGGTGAGCAGGCTCACGGCGTAGTACATGGCAGCCACGGCGATCTCCGGGAAGAGCGCGAGCACGGTGTCGCCGCCGAGGAACTCCTTGGCGATAGTCACCGCGGTGACCGCGAGCAAGGCGATGACGGCGTCCTTGAGGTACCGCACCAGGGACAGCACCTTGTCCCTCGCGGCCTCGCTGTTGTACCCGAGCGGCATGCAGGTGGCCACGACGAGGAGAACGCTGAGCGCCGACGCCAGGAAGGACACGGAGAGGTCGAACCGGAAGCCCAGCGCCCGGAAGCTGGAGTTGTTGAGGTAGCCGAACAGGAGCGTGGTCTGCACGGCGAAGGCCGTCGCCGTGGCGAACAGGGCAACCTTGCGGCCGGTCTTAATCCCGGCCTCGAACGCCTCGTCGCGCATGCTGTCCTCCGTTGGCGTCGCGTGGTACGCTAGGACGCCGACGAGGCCCTGCACGGGCAGCAGGTTGAGGGCCAGCAGGGCGTTGCCTTCGCTTATGAGGAGCAGGAGCAGGGAGTTCGTCGCGACCAGCGCGGCGCCGCTGATCACGCAGAGCAACTGGATGAACCGGACGTGCCCCCTGTGCAGCTGCCTGTACCCTGACAAGAACATCTTCAAGTAGACCAGCAGGAGAGCAGAGAGGTAGGCGATCACCAGGAAACAACCGCCTGCAACCAGGACGTGCCGGTGCAGGAGAACATCCTTGCGCACCGAGAATCCTGCGGTGAGGAAGCCTGTTGCAGTGGCAATGGTGCCTTGAGCGAATGATGTGGTGCGCTTCAGCATCTTGTTTGTTGTTGCCTGAGTTGGCTGCTCCTCTGGATAATTCTTAGGAGAGGCGTCCATCTCTGGGTCATCCATTGCACTCTTGTTTTTTACCTTCAAAAAAAGAGAAGTTTGTTGGCGGTTAAGAAATTGTCTCAGAATATAAAGCTGATTTCAGAATCAATGAAGCCCCAATACTTTGAAAGAAAGTTGATTTCAGAATCAATGAAGCACTAATACTTCGAAAGAAAGTTGATTTCAGAATCAATGAAGCCCCAATACTTTGCAAGAAAGCTGATTTCAGAATAGCAGTGTTCATAGCACAAGGAACACTGCTGATAAGAAAAAGGTATGTGAATTGGTCAGGAATACCTAAAAAAACATCACGTGTTGCAAATTGCTAATTTCACTTCACTTTTCAAAACTGGGTTCTGACAATAAGTATGCGGCTAAGAGAGGCTGATCAAGGTTGTTGCATACTACCCTTCATAAAAAAAATATCTAGAAATCAGGTCAGGCCACACGATAATTTTATTGGGAGAATAAAAGATTATCACCTAGTAGAAGCCAAAGCTGATTCCAAAATCAATGGCCCCAATACTATGTAGGAAAGTTGTAACTGCTAAATTTTGCTCCATGCTTTCAACACAGCAGAATACACATGCCAGAGAGGTAAATACGTAGGAATCAGTTCGTACTTAACACCTCAAGACAACACTGTAAGTAGGAATCTGAAATGTGCTGGTCAGGGCAAGAATACTAATTTCATTTCCCTCCCACAAAATAGTATGCTCACGGTCGGTAATCATTGGCATTTCTAACTAACAAGATGCTAATCGAGATGTTGCATACTACCCTTCAAAACATTTCAAATTGTGGAGTAAATATACAAGTAGCAACCAATCTTATGTATGCTAACTAGTAACTACATAGGACTAGGCATGGCAGTAAGCTCAGTTTCCATCAAGAATCAACTACTGCAAAACATGGAAATTCTTATTATGACTACAAAAGAGTAGGTACAGAAAGGTTGGCAAATAAACTTCAGGCCATGCTTTCAACACACCAAAACACATGCCAAAGATCTGATCAATCAGGAATCAGGTCATACTACAAGACATACTTGTTAATAGAAGACCTCAAATAAGAACCGCCAAGTACTGCATCAAAACATACTTTGTTCAGTACAGCCATACAGGTATGTCCAAGACATCGTTTGGTAATTAGTACTACTTCAAGAGATGTAGTACAGGTATGTCTAAGACAAATATTGCTCCAATATTGCTCCTATGGATCGAGGTGTAAACAAGCTAACATATAAGCTGACATGGGAATTGCTAAATATAGGACTAGACAGGACAACAAGTTCAGTTTGCGTCAGCGCTCTAAGAAGTGGCATGGATTTTTTTTTTCTTCAGACCAAAATAGCATGGATTTTGCAACAGAACTAATGACGCGACACAAATCATGCTTAACATGGAGTTCACTACAGATCTATCGTGAAAAGGGTCCAGAAAAAAGGGGAACAGAAACCTGGGAAAACGCGCATGAAAGAAACAAAGGCATGGGAAAGGTGCTAAAAAAACTGAGACCAAGTGAGGATTTGCCTGTGTACCTGAGAGGAGTTTGCTGCCATGGCGTTCATCCCCGGGTGACCTCAGAAGAAGGATGGCCTTTGCCAGTAGGAAAGAGGAGAGGGCCGGAGGGGCGGCATGACCCCTGTTCTAGTCAATGAAGGTATCCCTTGCTTGGAAATTTCTGGGCACTGGAAGTAAATAATCCCTCTAAGACTTGTCTAATGCAGCTGTCGCTGTTCACCTTTGCCTTAATCTATTCTTATCTCTGTATCCCATCCTAGATTGCTGCAATTAACTTTTAGGCCTTGTTTGGAATGGAGTTTTTTCAAAGGAATTTCAAAGGAATCTGATTCCTGTGTTTCGATGATGTCACATGGTGTTTGGAATGGAGGAATGAATGTTTCCTTTCCATAGGAAAGGCTTGCCTTTCTGCACGAAATGGAGGAAAATAAACATCCACTCCAAGCTCTTGGAAAAATTTCCTTCGTGTGAATGACTCACAACAACAGCTTGATCTCGCTCATCACTGCTCCAGCTTGACGCTCGGCTTTAGGTGCCATTGGAGCTCCATCTCTGGTGCCGCTGCATGCAGATCAACCTGCGGCAATAGGTCAACCTCACTCCCCGCTGTGGCAACTTGATGCCCTGAACTCAGGTGCCGCTGCATCTTTACCTCGCTCCGCCTCCGCTCACTCGCATCTCACCGTTGACGAAGATGCCGGTGGGGCAGTCAAGCTTGCTGAGAGCAGAAGAATGAGGAGAGCAAGCCATCTCCTTTTGTACGCTATGCGGTATAAGGAGGGAACGAGAGAATGAGTGGTTGAGAGCAAAAGAACGAGAAGATAGTCCTTTTTCACTGCTTGTGGACCCCAAAGGGCAATGGCGCTTCTAAGAAATATGTCAGCATTGTGAAACAAAAAATTAGTAGTTACTGCTATTTTCTTAGTCCAGTCTAATAGCTAGTTTCCTCTTAATCGCCAAATATCATATGTTATAGTTATTCCTGCGTTCCAAACACTAGTTCTGGTAAAATACTTTGTTTTTCCAATTCTCTGTTTTACATCTACATTCCTTTCATATTTTTGTGTTTTACACCATTTCACTGTTTTTCAATCCTACGTTCCAAACATGCCCTTAGAAAACTTTAACCATAAATACACGGGAAAAAGTTACTAGCGGACTATTAGTGAATGGTTCCAACTGAGATGTAGCTAATAACACTTTTTTTAAGACGTGCAAAGCACTTTTTTCATTAAGAGAGGAGAAGAAACATCTGTTTTCGAATACAACAGGCACAGGGCCTAACGAAAAGAAGAGAGTATGAAAAACATTACACCGCCCGCACCGGCCGAACACCTAACAGCCTAGCGAGCGGGAGGAAGCCCGCACGCGCCCAAGTCCTAGCCTCCTCCAGGATTACCGAAACGAGCGTCACCGGCATGAGAGCTTCTTTGTCGTGAACGCGCCGGTTCCGTTCCTTCCACAACGACCAAGCGATCAACCAGACGAAGGAGTCGAAACATTTCCTCCATGCCTTAGCGACCTGTTTCCTGGCGGAGCTCCACCACTCGGCGAACTTCACTGGGCGATCCGGAGTCAGGTCCTGAAGGAGAATATGTCCGAGGGCCATATGCCAGGTCTCTCTAGAGAAGACACAACCCACCGTCAGATGGTCCAGTGTTTCGGATTCCTGGGCGCACAGCGCGCAAGTGTCCGAGTCCCTAAGCCCGTGACGGTGCAGCCGGTCCGACGTCCAGCAGCGGCCGTGCAAGACCAGCCAAGCAAAGAACTTGCACTTCCTCGGCATGTGAACCTTCCAGATCTGGCGTGCCCCGAGGATGTCGACGCGACCAAGAAATAGGGCGGAGTAGGCCGAAGCCGAGGAGTAGACTCCGCTAGGCGACCATTTCCAGATGAACCGGTCAGGCTCGGACGTGAGGCTGACCTCCTGCAGTAGGTCCCAGATGACAAGGTACTGCAAGACTACCTGCACAGTCCGGACGTGGGTTACATCAGCGACCCAACGGATCCCGGCCGCCCCGGTCTGCAAAGCCTGAGCGACAGTGCGGGCCCGACGTACCCTAGGCGAGACCGCGGCCCAGAGGTTAGGTGCAAGGGATTTGATGGAGCACCCGGAGAGCCAGCTGTCTTCCCAGAAAAGCGCACGGGTACCGTCCCCCACCTCCACAGAAATGGAGGCGTTGAAGAAAGTCTGGGTGTCCTTGTCCAAGGGGAAGCGGAACGCCACCCAAGTCCTGTCCGGGTCAGTCCTCGCCAGCCACAACCAACGTAGGCGCAGCGCGGTGCCAAAGACACGAAGGTTGGGCAGGTCGAGTCCACCGCAGCGAGTGGGGCAGGTGACGTTCACCCAAGCGACCAGACAGCGACCGCCCGAGGCCACCTCTGTGCCGGACCAGAGGAAGCCACAGATGAGGGTTTCGACCGCGCGCAGTGCCCAGGGGGAGATGGAAATCGCCATCGAAATGTGAACCGGGATGGCCGAGAGTGTGGATTTGGCAAGCACGAGGCGGCCACTACGGCTCAACAATCTGCCCTGCCAAGGGGGCAGGCGCCTAGCGACCTTATCGACCAAAGGCTGCATCGCCGCTTTGGGTAGCCTCTTGATAGAAAGGGGGACCCCGAGGTAGGTGCAAGGGAAGTCGGCGATCGTGCAGGAGAGAATGGATCGGACCAGAGACAGGTGCCCCTCAGAGCAGTTGATGGGGTAGACCTGGCTTTTGGTGTAGTTTGCCGCCAAGCCGGCCGCGCTTTCGAAAAGCGACAAGACCGCCTTGACAACCCGCAGATCTAGCTCGACCGGAGAGAAGAAAGCGACCACATCGTCAGCGTAGAGAGAGGCGCGAAAACGGATACTCCTCCCTAGATCTAGAAGGAGACCACGGGATTCCGCCTTGCGGAAGAGGGCATGGAAGCATTCCATGACCAGCACAAAGAGCATGGGGGAAAGGGGATCGCCCTGACGCAGGTCTCGCCCGTGGCAGATCCGCTACCCAGGGGCACCGTTAAGCAAAACCCTGGTGCTGGCGGTGGACAGAATGACTGAGATCCAGTCGGTCCATCTGCGAGGGCAGCCGACAGCCGAGAGGAGCTCAAGGAGAAAAACCCAGCCGACCGAGTCGAAAGCTTTCACTAGATCAATTTTGAACATGATCCTAGGAAGCTTTCAACTAGAAAGCGCTCTCGCCGTGCCAAGGACGTAGCGGAAATTGTCGTGGATGAGGCGACTTTTGATGAAGGCACTTTGGTTGGGCGAGATTAGAGAAGATAGGTGCGGGGCGAAGCGATTGACGGCCGCTTTGGAGAAAAGTTTCCCAAAACTATGGATTAGACTGATGGGCCGGTAATCTGAAAGAGCGACCGGGTCTGGTTTTTTAGGCAAGAGGGTGAGTAGGGCCCCGTTCAGGTGGTGGAAGCTACGGAAGTCCATGTCAGAGAGGGTGTTGAACGCCCCCAACACATCGCCCCTGATGATCGACCAGCAAGATCGGTAGAAGCGACCCGTGAAACCATCCGGGCCGGGGGCCTTGTCCAGTGGGAGGTCCTTGATCACCTCCCAGACCTCGGCCTCCGAGAAGGGAAGAGCGAGGTCCTCCAGGTCCAACCGTGGGAGTCCCAACTCCTCAAAATCGAGGGCGCAGGAACGCTCATGATGGGCACCCAGAATTCGGTCGAAGTAGTCAAAGGCTGCCGAAGCCTTGTCCTCTTCCCGAAAAACTGAACGACCACCGACCAGAAGGGAGGGGATGAAATTTTTCCTCCTACGGTGGTTGGCATGTAGGTGGAAAAGTTTAGTGTTGGCGTCCCCCTCACGCAGCCACCTGAGGCTGGACTGTTGCCAAGCGATCGTTCGCTGCAGCGAGGTCAGGCCTAGGTAGCGTAGTTTGAGGAACCGCCGCAAAGAGATCTCCTCGGGAGAGAGCGACCGTGAGTCCTGCGCGACCTCAAGGCGGAAGATGACCTCCTTGGCAATCTGGATCTGCAGGCGAATGCTGCCAACCGCCTTGGAACTCCACTTTACCAGGGCCTTCGCTGTCTCATGAAGGAGGTGGTCGATCATACGGAGTGGGTCAGCATCAGGGCGCGGCCCCGACCAGACCGCCTTGACTGTGTCCAAGAAGCCTTCGACCTTAGGCCAAAAGGCCTGAAAGGTGAAGCGTTTCTTAGAGTGCACCCCACAGTCGAGAAGGAGGAGGAGGGGAGCATGATCGGAACACCTCGATGAGACAGCATATAGAGCGGAAGAGGGGAAAAGAAACTCCCAGTCCTGGGAGACAAAAACTCTGTCGATACGCTCCAAGGTGGGATGCGACCTCTCGTTGCTCCAAGTGAAGAGACGGCCCTGGAGATGTAGCTCGAGAAGCTCAAGGTCGTTAAGGAAACGATAGAAGCGACCCATCATTCTGCGTGAGAGGCAGCCATTATTCTTGTCGGCTGCCTGGTAGATGAGGTTGAAGTCCCCGCAAAGAACCTAAGGTCCAGAGAGCATCAGACGTAGGGTACGGATCTCAGCAAGAAAGGAGACTTTATCCGTATCGGACTGCGGACCGTAGACGGAGGAGAGCCACCAGGACTGAGAGGGTGCGGAGAGCAGCGCGACCTTCACCGTAACGTGGTGAGTGCCAAAGGAGGGGGAGGAGACGAGCCAGGTGTCTTTGCGCCAAGCGACCAGAATGCCACCGCGGGAGCCCGCAGCCGGCAACGCAACGTAATCAAAGTCGAGCCCTAACATATCAAGCATGAAGGAGGAGGGTACAACCGCGAGCTTAGTCTCTTGCAGACAAAGAAGAGAGACACACTCGAAAACAACCAACTCGCGGACCGCCGAGCGTCTAGCACGCTGGTTAAGTCCACGGACATTCCAAACAGCTATGTTTACATCCATTTAAACACAACAAAAGGCGACCTCTCGACTAGCACAGGCTCAGGCCTGCGCGTCGACGACCAGCTGCTCCTCGGGGAAGAGCTCACGAACCGCCGCCTGGAACTCATCATCTTCCAGCACGGAGCACTGGAAGGACCCCTCGACCTGGGCACCGAAGAGCTCTCGGATAGCTCTGCAGTGCTCCTCTGACAGGACAATAGCGAAGAGCCTCGTGTAGCGCTGGAACGCGGCGGTGTCGGGTGCCTCGCGCGGTCCCACGACTCTCAGCTTTCGCATCAGCAGGTTCTGGCCCGCGGTGACCGGGTTCGGACCCCGGGCTGCTACGGCGAAGCGTGGAGAGTGGCGGGCAAGCCTTCGCCCGGCGACGGCGCGGCGCCCCCAGAACCGGGGGAGGGGGTGGCCGCTGCAGAGAGGCGCAGAAGTCCGCCACCAGCGACTTGAGGTCGCCCTGAGAAGGCCCCTCAGTCGCAGCAGAAGGTGGGGAGTACGACCTGAGAGCCTGGGAGGGGGTAGACAGCTCCGAGGCCATCGGAGGGACGTCCGGCGAGTGCCGAGGGGTAGAGGGACACGACTCAGCGGGGGCCGGAGAGGCAGGAGGCGACCAGAACGGAGGCGGGGCGACCACGAGGGAAGAGCCGGGCGAGGGGGCCGCGGGCAACGCCAGCTGGCGGGCCACCAGGGGGGAGAGCAACCTGCGGAAGACGTCCGCCACCGGTACCACGCGAGGGGGGCAGAGCTCGCCCCCCTCCCACGTGCGGAGGCAGCGTCTGGCACGACCGAGACGAGAGCAGCCGTCGTCACGCGGAGCCCAGAGGGCGGCGGGCTACCAAGGCCGACCGTGGCCAGACCAGAGGCGCTGGCCGGGCCGCGGCCGGCAGAGGCCAAGCTGCCCCGAGCAGCGGCCAGGCAGTGGCTGGCAGTGGCCAAGCTGCGACCAGCCGCAGCCAGGCAACAGCCAGCAGCGGCGGGGCGACGTCCCGCGGTGACCGGGCGGCAGCCAGCCGCAACCAGGCTGCAGCGCGCCGCGGCCAGGCTGCTGCCGGCAGCGGCCGGGCTGCGGCCGGCCGCGGCATGGCGACGGCCGGCCGCGGCCGGGCAGCGGCCGGGTCCAGGCTGGCTAGCCCGGGACTGGCAGCAGGCGACGGCCAGGTCGGCGCGAGTAGGCGAGGCAGAAGAGGCGACCAGAAGCTCCGCCTCAAGAAGCATCGGGTCGTCGGCGAGGCTCCTAGGCGGCGTCGACTCACGAAGAGGAGGGAGGTGCTCCGACGGTGTGTACTCGTCACAACTAAAGTGCCGCGTGACCGGAGCCGAAGAGGTAGCAGAGGAAGCCCGGGCGAGTGGGGTCACCACCGGCGACGCACGTACCTCGGCTGGCCGCGTAGAGGAGGGGGCAGCTGGGGCGCGAAACGGCGTAGCAGCGGAGGAGAGGCGAGACGACCGAGACGGGACGGCAGGTGGGCGGTGGATGCCCTGCAGCACCCAGTAGGGGTAGGAGGGAGCCGGAAGGACCGGCGGAGGTGCAGAAGTGGGGCACCCCAGCAGGCGGCTCCCTACCCACCCCCTGCGGCACGACCAGACCGCCCGCCGGAAGTGGGTGGAGGCCCTCCCCCCCTCGGGGCCCGCGACGGCGCGGCAGCAGTGCCCCCGACGGCTGAGGGCCCCGGCAGTGGAGGGGCAAAAGAGCGACCCGAAGAGCCAGAAGGGCCACCCTCCGACCCCCCCGACTGGGAAGCCCCATCAGCCGGAGGAACCAGAGTGTCGATGATCTGGGCGATGTCGACCGTCACCCGGTAGCGCAGGCAGGGCTGGCCGGCGCCCAACCCGGGGAACTCGATCGGTGCCAGCATGTCCATCTGCACCGAGATCAAGTTTGGGTCGACGCAGCCGGCCATGACGACGAGCTCCTTGAGGTTGGCCTTCGACTCTGACTCAGGAGCCAGGTTGATGACCGCGCAGGAGGAGCCGAGGACGTCGTGCGCCGTAGAAAGCAGCCACAGGTGCGGAGGCATGCCCTTGATGCCCACCCGCACCTGGTAGCGTAGCGCCGCGTCGACCGCCCAGTTCTCCCGCCACCACCGGCGGAAGGTGAGGCGAAAGGGGCCGTCCGGGGTGGGTGCATTGAGAACCCGCAGCATCTCAGGACCGTCCTGGAAGACGATGAGGAAGTCCTCTGGGTGGAAAGGATAGGCCATGAACGTCCCCGGCTGTACGCCCAAGCGACCGGTGAGGTAGGCAACCACATCCGTCGTAGTGGCGGACGGACGAGTGCCCGCGACCATGGCGACCAGAGCGCGCTCCAGAGCGACCTCGTTGGCCTCGACCTAAGGAGTGCGTGCGATAATGTACGTCTCCAGCTGCGGGCGGCGCGAGGGCGCCCCAAGGGCGGAGGCGTAGGGGCCACGGCCCCGAGAGCGGGGACCGCAGTGGAGGCCCCCACGGCCCCCGCGGGAAGGGGAGGAGGGAGCGACGCCCCCCAGGCCACCTCGCCCGCCCTGGCCGCGGCACGACGAGGCGGCGGAGGAGCGTCGTCCCGAGGCGTCGTGTCGTGAGGCGCCGTGTCGTAGCGCGCCGCGGAAGGGGGGGCACGCCCGCGGGCCACCTGCGGCGGAGGCGGCGGGGCGTCACGGGCAGCCGGAGGTGGGCGACGACACCCCTCCGGCGCGGGAGGCGGCGGGTCGCGGGCTGCTGGAGCAGGGCGACGATGGGGCTCTGGGGGCGGCAGCGGCCGCGCCTCCTGCCTCTGCCGAAGAGGTGGAGGCGGAGGCGGACGGGCACCCCTCCCCTGCACAGCGTGGGGCGGGGGCGGGGAGCGGCCGGCCGGGCGCGGAGCGACCAGGGGTGGGGAAGGGGTGCGACCTCCCGGACGAGGACGGGCGCCCTCCACCGTCACCAGGCAGACCTTCGGGCGCCCGCACGAGCTCTCGTGGTGTCCGAGCTGGTGGCACCGGAAGCAGCGCGGCGCGTGAGGGCAGGAGGCGGCGATGTGGTCCTCCCCGAAGCAGTTGAAGCATTTCCCCACCAGATCCGGGGGGGACGGAGGACGGAGGTGGAGGTGGTGGCGGTGGCGGCGACCGCTCCGCACGCAGCTACCTGCGCGACCGCACCTCGACGAAGCCGTCGGCGTCCACCCGCGGCCCCCGGGCGTGGCCGCCAGGAGGAGGCGGCGGCGGTCCCACGGCCGCCCCCCCAGCACGGCGAGGCTCGGCCGCGGGCGGAGCAGCAGGGCGGCCGCCTCCCACCTTGGCACGCCGCCGAGGAGGGGCGGAGGCAACCGCGGAGGCGACAGCGGCCGCTTGCCCAGGATCCCCCTGGCGGAAGCGGCCACGGGCCGCGGTGCAGTCGTCGACGAAAACTCGGCAGCGGCGGAGGCAACAAGGGCGGGGGGAGCACGGAGTAGCGACCGAGACGGGTGCGGCGGCGGTGAGGGGGTGCGCCCGGGCACCGGGATGCCGGCCGCCCGCACCTGCGCCGAGAAGGTGGGGGAGGGGGAGCGACCGCGCGGCACCGGGGAGTATGAGCCCGAGGCGGAGGAGCCCGAGGCCTCAAGGTCCCAGAGCTCCCTGGAGGAGGGAATGGAGGGGCCGGGCTCCGCCGAGCCGGGCTCCACTCTCGCCACCTGCACGACCGAAAACAGACGGGGACCAGAGGGGCAGCCATCCCCCTGCCCAACAGAACGCGCCCCCGCACCTGCAGCAGAGACGAGTGGTAGGCGGTCGGCGCCCGGCGCCTCCAGGGGCGCGGCCAGGCAGCGGAGGTGGAGGGAGAGGGTGGCGCCTTGTCGGCGACGAGCCCCGCGCGCGCCTCCAGCTCGCGGAGAGGACGCGGTCAGGCAGATGGGGTGGAGGAGGAGGGCGGCACCTTGCCGCCGCCATGCCCCGCGCACACCTCCAACACACGGAGAGCAGAGGCAACCGCGGCCGGCCCGGCGGCAGTGAGCGCGGCGGCCGTGGCGGGGGAGAGGCCCGGGACGGCGGCGAGCGCGGCGAGGGCGTCGACCTCGCTCACGGGTGACGCCACCGAGGGAGAGCCAACCGGCCCGACGGCCGGGGGTAGAGGGACGACCGGGAGGAGGAGGGGCGAGGGGGAGGGGATGGCCTCGACCGACGGTGGCGAGGCCACGTCGAGGCCATCGTCGAGTTCATCGAAGCGCGACGAGGCAGCAGCGGCAGCCGGCTACAGCCCACACGCAGCAGCAGCGGCGACCGGCCGGCCAGGGCTGGCAGCAGCCGGCAGGGTAGCGCCGGCCGGCCGCTCCCCCACCGCGGCCGCAGCGGGCAGGGTAGCGCCGGCCGGCCAGGGCTGGCAGCAGCCGGCAGGGCAGGGCCGCCCGACCGCTCCCCAGCGCCCGGCTGCCGGCCGCCGGCGGAGGCCGCCGCGGCCACAGGGGAGGCCCCGGTGCGGGCCGGCCGAGAGGGAGGCGGGGAGGCTGCGGTCGCGGCCGGCCGGGCACGGGAGTAGACCGCGACCGGGGAGGCGGCGGCCGGCCGCGGCGAGGCCTCCCGCCCCGGACCGGAGTGGCCAGCAGGCCGGCGCGCGGCGGCCACGGCCGGCCGGCGCGGGGGCTGCGGGCGCGGCGGCGGAGCGGCCTGCTGGCCGGCGCACGGCGGCCACGCGGAGTCCGCGAGCGTGGCGGCCACGGCAGCAGCCGGCCGGGCCGCGGCCGGACCACCCGCGCCGGGGCGGCCGGCGGCCGGAGGCGCCACCCCGGCGGCGGAGTGGCCAGGCGCCCCGAGGAGGAGGGGGCGGCTCGCGGCAGCCGAGGAGGGGTGGCCGGAGAGGGGCGCCGCGCGAGGAAGCTCCTCCCCAAGGAGGTCGTCGCCGTCCATGACTTCTTGGAGCTCAAGAACCACCATTGGAGCCCCGCGCCGATCTCCCTGTAGAGGGCACGAGAGGAGAAGAGAGGGGGTGGGATGAGACGAGCACGCGGAGGAGATTCCGGAACCGGCGGCGGGGAGGGCCGCGCCGCCCGGAGCAGGGAGATCCTGCTCCGGCGGCCGGCGGGGAGGAGGGGTCGGGGAGGGAGGGAGACAGGTCACGAGCGGACGAGAATTTTTGGATATTTCCGGGAGGCTGGGCCTCGCTTCCTTGTGGAGCTGAACAAAATTCCTATGTAGCTAATAACACGGTAATACTCTTTAAAATTTGCGCTTTCATTTTTCTTGGGGATGATATGGCTAGGAGCACTGCTCAGTAAGTAGAATACTCGGTAAAAAATGCTAAACTGCACTGCCACTATCAGTAACTGTGTAGTTACAACATGCTAACACTACTGTAAACCTGTTATCCAGTTACTCTGGTTTAAACAAATAATTTTACTTCGTGTACTCTCGTTTAACCACTGCCAAGTGCCAACCATCGTAACCGCGGCAACAGGGTTATATAATTGGTGCTCACTCCGTCGACACCGCGGCCAAAATTCCTCGATTCCTCGCCTGATCGAACAGTGATCGGAGTGGCAAAGCGACAGAGACAGTGATCGGAGTGGCAAAGAACAGTGATCGCCTTGACTTTGAAAACAATACGTGTCGAAGCGCCTTTCGGTGTGTACTCTGTAGGGAAAATTGTGCGGTGATGGCATTTCCATGCTCCTTCCGTCCTTCGGTTGCAAAATACGAGCTTCCAGGAGCCTATTAGCGTCGGCGCACTGAGCAATTTCGCAGCAAAAACGGTCTCCGTGGTCAAGTAGCCGTCGTGTCGAGAACCACTTGATGAACCGAAAGGGTTCAGGTGGCTGTTGCTTCCGTACAGCGAACTAAACAAAGGAAAGAATGTACCGTCTAGTATTCGCATGCCCAATTCTGGAGCAGAATGCCTCACCAAATCCGTGCCACAGCCTGGTCCTCCCTGCACAAAGCCGAAATATTTCTCTGATGGTGTTGTGGTTCTTGCTAACTGTCCTGTTTGTCTGCATTAGCGCATTCGGCAAAAACTATATAAGAAGAAGCATGGAACTGACAGGAATTTTATGCCAGATAAAGCTCTATAAAACCTGTCTTGCAAAATCTTAACAAGAGCACAATAACTGTTTGCTTGTGAAATAGGCCTTCAAAAATGGATCTTTATGATATGATGTTGCCACAGTAATACTGGAGGTCTTCTACAGCACACAATACGACCCTGCAGTAGTACGGTAGCACTACCGATTTTTTACTATGGGTAAAATGATAATTTTCTCAAAATATATTATTTGGAAAAATTTTCCCCTGCTGCCCATTCAACCGCACACGATTCATATATTTCATTTCCTATATTACAACAATACCATTTTACATTTCCGATAATACCCTTATACTACGCATATGACTTATAAATACTACCGGACTGCAACTAAGAAAAAGGTAGTATAGAATTAATCTCAACCATCAGATCCTTACATATAGATCCTTTTCTATTACATACGAGCTATTTTTCATTCGGTAGTACAGGTCGTATTGTGCGGTGTAAAAGACATTTACTGCTGAAGCTGCAAAACAGCACCTGCACTGCATCTGTTGAGTGAAAAGGAATAGTGAAGTTGCAAATGAATAGTGATGGAATAGTATTTCTTGTGAGAGAAGATGTGATGGATGTGATATGTAAATAGTGTTATTCACTATTCCTTTTGAAGGTAAAGAACAGGCCCGAAGTGAAAAAAAACGCTCGCTAGTGTGCCGACACGTCCATCTGCGTCAGTAAGAAATGCTACCTCCCCAAACACTGTTAAAAAAAATCCATGCTAAAAAAACACTGTAAAAAAAATTAGCGATTGAGGTAGAGGTCAAGGAAGACCTTGAGCAGTGAGCACCAATGGAATGGCAGCCAAGCGCCGCCGCCGGGAAGACGACCACGATCCCCGCTATGCCCATCTCAACAGCTCCTGCTACTCCCACCTCAAGCACGTCAAGCGGGATTTTTTTTTTTTGAAAGTAACGTCAAGCCCTCAAGCGGGATGGCCAGGCGGCTCAAGCTCGATAGAACTGCCAGTAGGAGGATGAACATGGCGGCCTTGAGGTACACGCTGTAGTGGTTTAAATTTTTTTTAAGGTGGAAAGGTATAAATATAATTTGAAAAAGTGAATTATGTCAGACTATTGAAGATGAACTCTTTTTACTTAGCATATCTTTTTTAGAAGTTGGCAAAACATAAGATTTGACAAGAGAATTATGCCAAACTATTGGAGATGAACTTTTTTTTACTTAGCGTATCTTTTTAAAAGTTGGCAAAAACATAAGATTTGCTAAATAAAATTTGACACACTCTTAGAGATGCTCTTACATCATGAACTCTTCTCTTTTATTTATTTCTTTTTTCACCCTCCCACCTGTCTAGGAACGATGACGCTAAGCGCGTGTCGTGCACGTATATTTACGTGCTGGAGGCTGATTTTTCTCAAGTTGCAAAAAAATTGTTAAGTCAACATTTTTGTCAAAAATTAAAGATGACAAGATTGGCAAACAACACAGCAAAATGCACATGTCAGACAGGTGAAGTAGGAATCAGTTCGTACAGGGATCAGAACTATGCAGGTCCGGGCAAGGCGGCAAGCATACCTAACATGGAAAGTGTTCAAAAAGTCTACATCACTCTGCAATTTATGAGGGATGGATTACATAACTCCTAACATATACCATACCACCCTCCGAACTTTCTAAAATCGATCAAATTACCCCCTAAAACAATTTTAAAAAATCATAATAAATCACAGAAAAATTGTAAAATGAAAAAGGGTGTGTCTAGACGTCAAACGTTTGAAATTAAGCTTTTTCTCAATCACTTCTTTCCTGATCGTGGATCGTGAACCCAATGGTGGGTTTTCTGTCTAAAAAAATCGATTGATATTTTCTTTGTCATCAATCATTTTTAGTATTTTGTCTGTAGCAGATGCGTTGTGATTGTTTTCAGCAAAAAGTGAATGAAAATCTCAGTCACTTTCCGAAACAGCCAGCAGAGTTGAACCCGTCTGGGTGTGATCCAACCCGATAAGCTAATTTGTCTTTTTCTGGTTTGTTGGGCCAAAAAATAGGACGGGCTTCACAGAGAAAATAGGTCGAAAAAGAAAAGAGGAAAAGAAAGAAGTGATCTAGTGGAAGAAATAACAAAAAACACAAAGCGAAGGCAGAGGCCGGAGGTGATCTGGAGAGCAGCATGGTACAATTTGGATCCGATTGCTTCTGCCAAGTCAATTTGTCTTGCTTCCCACATCCTTTCACCACAATAGCCAGATGCTTGTTTAAGATCTAAGTGTGACAAGTGTCTCACCTTTTCCTGTTGAAAATCCAAAATCAAGCATATAGATTAAGGTTCCATTTCTGGATGCTGCTAAAAAAACACCAGAAAAAAGAGAAGTTTGTATGGTGAAAGCAAAATTTTTGAATGCCAAAAGGGTATATCAGTTCAAAAGAAGAAATGTGTCAAAGAAGTCTGGAATTACAAAGCAAACTACAAATAACAATGATACAATTTTATAATCTCAAATTATCCTAATGTGTAGAGGAATTCCATGTGATTTTTTCCTAGTATAGAAAATTAACAAATATCTCTATGTTTTTTGTTTTTGCAGGATGGAAGCAAAACAAAAAAAAGGAAGATTAGTTGGTATGCAATGCTAGAAATATACACATATATGAAAAGATGATTTGTGTAACTTATTTAAAATTGAACAAATATTTTTTGTAAGTTATTATGATTTATATAGTTGTTTTGTGTATTTCTCAGTTTATTGGGAATGTTAAAAACTTAAAACATACTAGAAAGTGCTATCAATGATTTTTAGGAATGTGAAAATTTTAAAACATGATAGAAAATACTATCTATGATTTTTCGGAGTGCATTTTTTGCATAACATTTATGTTGGAGCTATTCGCTCTATGTTAAGTCAAAATGAACATGGTTTTTCAAAAATTAACGAAAATTGCTGCCTTTTCATTCTTACTTATTACGTGATGACTCAAGAAGAAAATTACCACCTTTTTTACATGTATGAAACAAATTCAAAACATGTGTTGGAAAACATTGATATATAAGAAGAATAAATGGTGATCATTTCAACACAAGACAGTGTGATACAGTACAATGAAAAAATGCTTATGTAGAAAGAAACAAGAGCATGAGAAATTGTAAAATAAACATGAAAATATACTGCTAGAGCTGTGTTGTTTTTTTAGTACCTGAGAACTTGAACCCTCACCTTCTAAAAATCAATATAGTCATCCGGATCATGAAAAAACAATAAAGGACAAATTACTTGATGCTTATGAAGGGAATGGACCAAAAAAGGTGTTGCTGCTGAGCAATGTTTGATGTGAAAAGGCTTCAATAATTACATTAAAGGAGGGTTGTACACCCACAAAAGAAATAGTGGTGGGGATTCCATCATACATGTGATCGGAAGATAAAGTGTCATCAGCTTTGCAAGCTTTCCAATCCCTACTCTAGAGATATACTCCCTCCGTCTCATAATAAGTGCAATTCTAATTTTTTTAGGACAGATTAGTGGTGGAATGAAAGACTCTAGTACCCTCATTAGTTTGCCAAATGCAGTAAGTTTTACCGTACAAATCAGATCTGACCACTTAATTTAGAAAGTAATTAGATCTATTTTCTAGGATTGCATTCTTTGTGAGATTTTTTTCAAAAGTTAGAATTGCACTTATTATGGGACGGAGGGAGTATGAAAGAGAAATATGATCTTATGGGAAAAAAACTTGTACTATCAACAAACAATATCTAGCGACTGATATATTATTAAATGCACAAAAAGGTACAAAAACATTAAATTATGAGAAAAACTATAACATCAGCAAAAAGCTGCTGCTTTTTCACAAGACACACAAGCTGCCAAGGTCCACACAAAATCGAATCTGAATAACGGAAGCCCCATATGTCTGATTGCCTTGAGCAACAAAGGCGCAACAGAGGATAGCAGAACCAAAATCATGAAGGGGAGCAGGGACTAAAATGGCACCAAAGATTTTAGACAAGCAAAACTCAAAATCACGGTGAGGAGCAAACTCAAGATTTCAGACAAGCAAACTCAAAAAAATCATGCATTTCCATGGTAGAATTCCACCACATGTCCACGTCTTGCTTTTATCTCGTATGCTGGTGCTCCATCTCCAGCACCATGGATCTGGTCAAGTATATAACATGAGCTTAGCAACCGCAACACGAAGGCATGTAACACATATTTTTTTTTTGTCAACTAGATAGGCGAGCATACTGCACAGTATCAAGCCTGCTGCACACAAGCACAATAAGAAAAAAGAAAATGAACAGAAAAGCACCCAACAAGGGAGGATGAAGTGCCCCAGCACAGATCCAATGCAAATAACATGTTTTAAAAAATTTTATCCTCACACTGCAGCTAATGATGGAAATGTTGTCACCAAAATATATAAAAATTCCACCAAAAAATATATAAATTATTTTTGTTATAGAACTGCAGATGAGGAAAACTACACTTAACTTCATCTTTAAAATGTAAATCATATTGTTCTAATTATGTGAGAAAAACAGCATGCATACTTAAAAAAAGAATGAATTTCTACAGGTATCAGCTCATCATGAAAAAGACTGATTGCTACAGATTAGTCTAAAAACTTACACTGTGATACATGCAAAAATAGCTGTGGCATTTCATGTAACTGATCTCCACTATGTATATTCAATGAAATTTTAACTAATCAATGATGTGGAAAATTTTTGATGTTCCAATTTGAAATAAAAACATGTAGATAATAGGAAGCTTCATAGCTATAATGCATTGTTAAACATAGAACTCCACATAAAGGATAAAAATGTTGAAGTAATAGAGAAATAATTGATGATGTAAATATAAGAAATGGAGCTAATGATAATTTAGGCTAATGATATTTTTTTCTTGTGTTGTGTAAATTGACTAAAACCAGTAGCTGGGATTCTATCCTACATGCCTCATTTGAACTTAATCCAGCAAACAATTTAACACAAACCGACCCATGATCAACCACAAACAACACACATCCAGCACTAATAGAGGCCAAGAAGTTAACTGGAGAATTGAAGCTTGACAGTTACAAACTACACTCACCACGTAGTAGAGAAGTTAACTAGAGAATGGAACTCTGGAGAGCACTGCACACTGTCCTCTCTCTCTCTCTCTCTCTGTGTGCTTGACTGCCCTCATTTCCTCTCCCACTGGGACAAAAGAAAATAAAAAGTCTAATTACAAAGAAAAACACGTGCCTATCTCCCTCAATGAAAATGTAACAAAAATCTAATGCAATTCTAATTAAGAAAAATCTATGGAAAATTGAGGGGAGGGAGAATGGTAAATTGGTTTCATTTTCAACAACATGCAACCAAGTAAAGCATTAACATCCGAACAGCTAAAATATGGGAAAATCACACCACTCATGTATAAGACTAACCTCAGTGACAGTAGAAAGTGCAGAAGCAATAACATCAAGCACTCTCTAATCATTCGTCCCTACTTTCGTCCTGCGGTCAGAAAGTATGGATTTGGCAACCTCCTGGTCGCTTTCAGAACCGTAGCTGCCTATATCTGATTGCAACTTTACATAGAGTTGCGAGTCTTCACCAATTCTCAGGTAAGGGTCGACCTGCAAAACATCAAATAACACATTTTCACTAATCAGAAATGAAAAGGGGATGCATTTCTATTTGCTAAATAGCACAGCAACAGAAGCTGTACTAAGAGCTGGGAAATGGCAACAAAGAGCATGCCAAAACTTTAAAGAGGTACAGTATGAAGTACTTATCATGAGAGGGCATAATATATTATTATTTTCTGCACTAGGACTTACTTTGGAAATGTAAAACACCTTAGCAAGTCTGACAGTTCAGTGATGTGACAAACTTTTCCAGTAAATGCCAGCATACTCATTGATAAGATAAATATAGAGCGTTGGCAAGCAGGCAGAACTCCTGGACGGATAAACAAAGGCATATGACCTTCCATGAGACAAGTACAAAGGGTAAAGAAAACCACAAATTTCCAAGAGCAGCTCATACCACCCGGAGTCAAAGCAATACTTCGCAGGGACAGGGGCAACTGGAAAAACTGGATAATATTACTGTTGCTTGAATTCTGCAGCATCAAGAGTATTATAAATAACTTAGCATCATAAATGAAAGGATGCTTGCTGCAGTTCGGAAAGGGGTCACTGAGAAGCCTAGTGACTCTCTTATAAAAATAAAATTGCTACCCAAAAATGTTAACGGAGAAGATAAATTACATCTGTGTCCATCAAACTATTTTATACTATTAGTGAAACTCCAAAAGGAAAAGTTTCTTGCGATGAATTCATACCTTAAGGTGGGAAGAAAGGACTGTGAGGCTGTATGAATGACCAATCGCCTCATAATTAAAAGGAGTATTGTCTGTTTGATTGGCCTGAACCCAGAATGCAGATAGCAATTGGTTGGTTTGATCTTTAGTTAACATGGCTATATTAGCCTCCTGAAACATTTGAGGAAAAAACTGGTCATAAACCTTAATAAAAACAGCTGACGGAGTGACGGCAAAGGGGAAAATGTCTAAGATAGTTAAAAAGAAACAATGTATGGACACTTTAATCAAGTATAGATGCCCTTTACTAGGGGCGTCAACAAGATACCTGTACAAGTTGCTTAGCTTTGCATATCTTTCAATGAAAGAGAAAACCAACTTTGAGAAATAAGCTGAATTTTTCCGTGACCAAACATGTTTGTGATCCTCTTCATGTGTGCTCCTTTCCTTCACATCATCATTGATGATATTTCGAGGCTTAACTGAACTCAAACTCTCCTTTTCTCTCCTTAGCTTCTCCAGTAGAGCGGTGGCAGAAGCAAATACAGATGTGCTCCAAGACTTCTTTTTTGTTTCATATAGGTACTCTGACTCGCTCCTCAGATGGCTTAGTCCTCGGACAATAATAGCAGAAAACATGTGGTGGGCTCCCACACGAGTGTCAATATCAGGATACACCATGGCCTTCAGGATCTGTTGGAGGAGTGCTTCTGGAAAGACCTACAAACAAGCAAAACAGAAATGAATACCAAAAAATTTTAAAAAGCAGGATTTTGTGAGGTTAGGAAAGAAGATTATGCTGGGAGCCAGGAAGGGGATATTATTTGATTCATAGTAAACTATATAGTACACAGTTACAAAGTTTTAACACAAATAACCCTATTCAGGTTTTATTCTGAGACATATGAAGTATCTTAAATAGTTGGATAATGAGAGATGATAGCTTAAATTCAGAGAAGTCAACTCACCATAGGAGCATTTGATGATACTGATGTCAACGAGATCTTGTGTGAAAGGATCAGCAAACTTCCAAGTGTTGCTCTGGCAACCGTTGGTATTGAAGGCAAATTCTCCAATGTTATTGCCATCATATCATAGTGGCCGCACATCATTAATATATTAGAAATTCAAGAAAAATAGTAAATAAGAAATGGGCAAATTGTAAGCATAGATTTCAGGACATTGTACTAGGCCAAATGAAATGGAGTAGAATGAATGACTTAAAATATATTTACACATGACAAAACAAAGAAAAGGTGCAGAGCATGCCACAATATATACATGAGATATCATTCGCAAGGTGACTAAGCAATGCTATCATGGTTATATTCATATCTCAGATAATGGATAGATAAAAGAAAAATCTAATTTCACAAGCTCCTATCCCCGCGGGCGAGCTCTGCCACCGGGTGCTTGCCGTGGCTCCCCGCGGGAAGCTCTGCCGTGGAGCCCGACAGCTCGGTCGGGGGCGCGTCTTGGCGGGGGAGCTCGCCGTGGAGGCCCGGGCGCCGCAGCTCGGCCGGGGACATGGGGAGGGAGCTCGCCGGGAGGAGGTGGAGCACGGCCGCAGAGGAAGGAGGAAGGGATAAGGTTCGTGGTATCCACGGCAACGGGTAACCGGGCGCGCGCCAACTCCCCTAGCAGACCCGATTTACATATTTACACATGCTTTGATCCTCTCCATAGGATGCTGATCCAATGGCTTAGAATAAAGTGATTGAGAGGAACCTAAATATCAATCATTTGAGCTCTAGCAAATGAAAAATCTAATTGTGTTGGACTCGAAATAAGTATATCTATACAGTGAATATATAATAGGTATGCTTTAGTACATTTTTTTACAATTATGAAGAAAAACATAAATATGAAGCTACAACAAAAAAATATATTAAAGCATACTATATTATATGTTGACTGTGTCATCTACTCATTTCGAGTCCAACACAATTGGATTTTTCATTTTATGATTTTTTGTGATTTACTATGATTTTCAAAACTGATTTAGGGGTAATTTGACCTATTTTGGAAAGTTCGGGGAGTGATATAGACCATTTCATAAGTTGGAGGTTATTTAGTCCACCTTCTATAGGTTCGGAGTGATGTAGACTTTTCCCTATTTGGCAATAACAATTCTCTTATCGGGCCAATTCACTTCCATCTAGAAAATTTGTGTGCTCACTTGAGTTTCTTTCTTTCTTTCTTTTAAGAAAATGGCAGGGGCGCTGCCCAATAATTTAAGGAGAAGCAAGTGGAGTCTTAGACCATCCGCACCGCTCTACGACACGGGTTGCGGTAAACTGCTTACCGTAAAAATTAGAGCAAAATGCGTTGCAGCGCGGGACGACAAAACCCACGGCATGCAAGCGTAAAGCCAATTTCACGACAATGCTAGCGCAATCCTGGCGTTACGCCACAGCCACCGCAGTACAACTACCCCTTCCCATCTGCACATGGACGAAAGAGAGGGAGACGCCTCGAGCCAGATCCGACCGTCGGCGCACGAGCGGCGGTCTTCCACCTTTGCCTCCGCCGGAGAGAGGGTGTGGAGCCGGCCGCCGCCACGAGGCTCATCCGCCGCAAGGGATTGGTCGCGGGGCTCTCCGCCGCCGCGAGGTTCGTCCACGCCTCTGCTCCTCCGCCGCTAGGGATTGGCCGCGGGCCTCCTATCCTCCGCACAACGTCGGTCGTAGCTACTCCCCGCGCTGTCGTCGGTGAGGGAGACAAGGGGAGGGAGGCGCCGTCGGGGAGTAGAGAGGAGAAGGAGAGGGGGGCATGCTGGTGCGAGGAGCAGCTCGGGGAAGCAGGGAGGCGCCGCCAAGGATGTAACGACCCGGGTTTTCGGTGAGGAAAACCCGACTCTCTGTACCCTTGTGATAGTCCCTGGATCAGTAGCTATCACGTACAGAACTCATTACAGTATAATATCATTTCCATACAACGAAATCAGACTACAAAATAGAGTATTTACATCCGAATACAGCTCGGTATACGATTCAAGTACAAACCCCTTGGGCTGTACGACAAGTAGAAACTCTACGCAGCGGTAGCTAAGGCTTCAAGTCTTCATCCTCGATCTTCACCACAGGCATCCTTGAGCGAAGCAACACAACCCTTCCTCCATGGATTCTTCATAAATGGACTTTCGCTCCAAGTCCAATCCTGCACACTCACAAACTATCCCCAAGGAAAGGGATAGGTTCACGTCACCAACTGTATGCAAGCTTTAAGTGGCCTAAGGCTAAGGGTATAAAAAGTAGTCAAGGAGTAGGCAAGAGTTTTCCTAAACAGCGGCAGCAGCATAAATAGAATAATATCTCCAATTCCCACCAATTCCCATATCACTCATCCACATACGGTTGCACCTGGACACCCAGATCACCGTCTCCAAATCCTATCTCCATCTAGGGTCGGTGCGAGAACTCCCACTCCTCGCACCTCAATGATTGCACCCGGATCCGCGAGGCAGAGGGAGCAACTCTCCTCTCCCCGAGTACAACCACGGCTCACCATACACTCTCATCCTATAAGGGGAGGTAGAAATCCCAAAACGTAAGAGTCGAAGTATACAACGGGCATGTCCATAACCGAGGACGCGGCTATACGTATAGATCTAAACTCTGCAGAGCGTGTACACCAGTACCCAACTCGGAATGGCACCCGGCGGTGATCAGCCAACCAAGCTCACCCTACCGAACGAACACCTAGGAGTTACGATTCCATCCTGCATCCGGGTCTCGCTGCGGTCCTTCGCAAAGGTCTGCCCCAGAACTGTGAAAATGCCCCCTTGTGGCCGCACGGGGAGCGCCCAATAGGGAAGGGACTTCACCCTAACCCTGTCACTGATACCCTCTATCCTACTGGCAGGTATGGTATCGCACTTGCTAGGGTCGAACGGCCCTATCCCCACTCTCGGTGAGGTGGTGTGTACGAAAGTCCCGTGTAACAAGACGACCCACTCGGTTTCAGACCGGGGCGAGCTCCTATCCTCCAAGTCATCACAAAAACCCCAACACCTGTGCTCCTAAAAACAGTGTACCCGCCATAGGCACCAAACTGGGCAACGTCCGAGAAGACGATCCCTGGCCCCCGATCCCGGATCGGGTTGTCTTGAGCTCACCCCCGCCAAAATATCCCAAAACACCTTCTCCTGCCGGTTTATCCCCACACACGCCAAGAAACTACCACAATAATCCCAACACATGCATAGCAAGCTCAGCGTATCATCACGCATAAGTAGTAGTAGTAAGTCAATCAAGGACAAGTAAGTAAAAGAGGCTATGCACGGGTTCATCATATCCATCACTATGCAGTAAATAAAGCACTAGCAGTTCTAATAGCCATGCCTAATGGGCATTCAAAGAAGGTCGGGCGTGAACACCTGTGAGCAAGTAGTCGTCGTAGTTTCCGTAGCCGTACTTGATCTTCTGGCTTGTCTCCTCAGCTCCGGGAAATCCTAGATTCGCAAACATAAATAAATACCGGAGCTAAATGCAAATAAACTCTAAAGAGAAGCAATAAAGAACCAAATAACTCCAAAAGCTAGTCTATCGAGTGCTTCATCATTTTAGAAGATTAAAGAAACCGATTTCGTATTTTTCTAAGCTAGAATCATTTTATTATTGATTTTCAAATAAAGAAATATTTTATGAATTTAAGTCATTGCGATAAAGCACAGAAAACATAAGTCAGCAAGTTAGAGATCACAGGCTAGGTTTCAGGTTGGTTTGCAAGCTCAGTTGACTTAGTCAACGATCATCGTTGTCCAAGTCAAAGGGAAAGGTCAAAGGTCAACCGGAACCCGCAAGTGACCCTGTGGGTCCCGTATGTCAGATGGGAACAAGATAGGCAGATCACGACCTCACGAGTTAGTGGGACCCATCGGTAAGTTCGTGGGACCCCCTTTGGTCAGATTAGCGAGATTGTGCAGAAAGGATCAGCTAGAAGCGATGTGGTGATTAAGAAACTTGGCTAAAGCCGGAACATGACAAAGGTGTGGCATGGACGGATACCTCCATGGGATGGTTGATGGTTCAGGCTTAAGGTTCGATAAGAACTTCAAACTGGGCTAGCACCTGGCTGATTTAGAACTCATGGCCAGCATAGCACCGGCAAGCAGGGTGAAGACCGAAGGCTTGTCGGTCCCCAACACGGCCTTGGTCAGAACATGCAGCAGCTAGGCTCGCAGGACTGTAGCCCGATCACAGGCTAGGAGGCACTACAGCTTTAGCAGATTAGAGTCTTGCACACCACTCGGCTGCGAGCTATGCATAGGCAAGAAAGATTAAGGCGCAACTATAGACTGAACTTGTACCGGGTATTAGCAAACATGTTAGCTTCTAGCATGAGCTCGCAGCTTCGTGATTTGAAACAGAACAGTCCGCAGATTAGGGATAAAAAGAGAAGGCTTGCGGCGGCTTGATCAAAAGCAAAACACAGAATCCATTAGCTTCATGCTGCCAAGTGAAATGCTGTCACTTGTGGCCGGCAGTAGCAAGGCATGGCCGGCTATGTCCAAGCATGGTCAGAGCATAAGCTAGCTTTGTAGGCTGCAAGTTTAGGTTAGAGCTTCCTGTTTGCGTGGAAGAGGTCAGCTTGCTAGCAGCCTAGCACTATGGGTTCAGCAGGTGTAGCTGAAAGCCCCACATGTTTGTTTGCTGAGGAAAGGATGGAAGGTTTAGTTAGATCGGACTTTGGAACGCGTAGGTTCTTGGGGACACCTTGCAGCAAGGCTTTGCTCTTGCATAAGTTGCAAGTGCAAATTATGCTCAGACCCTGGTGAAAAAGGAGTCGATCTTGCATAGGGCCTGGGATAGAAGAACAAGATGGTCTCTTGTTTGCATAGAACTGTGGCACAGAGAATTATGTCAGCATAATTCCTTACAGCTAGCACGTACTTGAGCTAAGGTGTATCAAAACCATAAGACCAAAATAAATTGGCCTCAGGCGTTGCTAGCTATTGTACAGACTGCAGCTTCACAGTTTTGGACAGAAAGGTCACAAGCTAGCATGGTCGGGATCAAAGTTGCTGAACAGACATAGCATGTCTCGGAGGTTTGTTTGTCGGTAAGCACCTAAGGTTGGTGTGCATGAGCACACGGGCTGGACAGATTAATAGCGAGGCGATTGGCAGGACGACTTGGTGGCGAGGTGCATAGGTAAGGTAACTGTGCATCCCTTGCTATTGCAAACACACGGGGGGTCATGGTAGGGTTAGCAGATACATGACCTATGTGAGAGCGAGCAAGCAGAAAAGTGCACAGCTTGCAAGGTTTTGGCCTGAGCACTCACGAGTACTACAGGTTAGAGCAGTGCACACTGCAAGGTAGCACACAGATGGATCATTGGAGCTCGATCATGGCATAAGGCTAAAAGGTGGAAGCTTGAGATTGTTAGGCAGCTGGTCGTAGGCGACCGGCGATGGCAAGCGGCACTAGCAGAAAAAGATGCACGGCTCAAAGGCCGGACAGAGCGGGCGGGCAAGCAGGACGGCGGCGCTGGTCAGGGCGCTAGCGCCGGCGTGCTTGTTCGCGTGCGTGCGAGTGTTCGTGGGGAGAAACAAGGTTTAAAGATGAAGCCTTTGCCTCCCATGGATGAAAGCGTGCGCGTGCAAGTCGGCGACTAGACCTCGGCGGCGTCCCGGCCCGGCGTGCACACGACAGCGGAAAGGTCAGGGTGGCGGTGGAAAGAAGAGCAGCGGCAGAGCCGTGCTTTGGTCACCGGCGCGGGCGCGAAGATGCGCAGGTGCGCCGGGGTGTGTACGAGTGCGGCATAGTGTGGAAAATTGACCCTAAAGGAGGGGCTTTGTCCCTGGTTCGTGCGCGCTCCGGCCAGGGCTTGGGCCAAGGCGGCGCCTTGCCCGGCGTGCGCGACGGCGAGGCACGAAAGATCACAACTTGGCCGCCGGCGAGTGCGCGTGGGTGCGCGGGCGCTCGGCGGGTGGTTGGTGCGCGGCGAACCAAAGGCAAGGCCTTCCGCCTCCCTGCGCATGCGTGCACGGGCGTGCAAACCGGCGGCTTGGCCGCGTCGACGCAGCGGACAGGGCGGCGCGTTCGTCGGCGTCGGGCAACAGGTACAAGGTCAGGTGGGGTTTGCGCGCGCGTTGATGAAGGCAGCGGCACCTGCAGACGTAAGGCTCGACTCGATGGTCGGCACACAAGCGACGGCGTTTGCGCGGCAGCGCGGAGCAAGCGTCACAGCATGGCACAACTCCTCGGCACGAAGGCCGGCACAACAAGGGGCATCAAGAAGAGGAGGGGCTCACCTACGAGATCGTTGTCGCTGTTCAGGCATTTCGTCGAACACGTCGTGGGCGAGGTGGACGGATGGCAACTATGTCCAGGAAGGCTTGACGAAGACGGCGTGGTGCAGCGAAGGCGTTCCCGGTCGTGGTCCATGGCTGCTCCGGCGCCGTCTCCATGGTTGCAGCTCCCAGCGTCGGCATCAACCCGGCGGCCGCGGCATCGTCGTTCCCGGTCGGCGGCGCAGTGGGCGCCCTCCTCCTTCCGGACAGCAGGAGCGGCTGCCTCAGCTCCGGCCGGCAAGTCGCACGAAGCAGCTTGGCGGCAAGGGCTCCTGCAGCGACACCAGCACATGGCCGAGGCTCAACGCCTCCCTGCGGTGTTCGATGGGGAAAGAGTGCAAGGCTGTAGATTCCCCTGCGCTCTGCAGCTTGGATTTGGAGCCAGGAGAGAGAGATCAAGTGGTGGCCTGCTGATTAATTTGGTGCTTGCGGTGGAGAGCAGATGGGCAAGCAAGCCCCTGGCGGCGCATCAGGAGAAGAACTGGAGACAACTTTGTGGCCGCCGGTGATAGGAAATGAAGAGCACCAGGGGTCCATGATGTTGGTTGCTCCTGCGATTTAGGGAAAGAAGAGCTAGGGAAAAAGGAATTGCTAGCTGGATTGGCTTGCGGTGGATTTGCTTCTCGATTTTGGGAAAGTGCAGCTGCGGCTTTGCTAGCTCGATTGGAGAAAAAAGAAAAGGGGGATGTTGTTCGGTGGGGGAAAAAGAACAGAGCAGAGATGAGGCTGGTGCTTGACGGGATTGATAAAAAAAGAAACGAATTGCTGCAGCTGCTTCCTTGCGTGAACTGGAGAAAGAGCTGGCGTGCTGGCTGATTGGAGGTGGAGAGAGGAACAGAGAGGCTGTTCGGCTGGTAGAATGAATAGTGCTCGGCTGGTAGAATGAATAGTATTTTGTGAGAGGGAATAAGCCTAAATAAGCCGAGATAAGCCAAGGTTAGATCAGCCGAACAGCCTCAGAGAAAGAGAGGAGTGGCGGCGGCAGGGAGAGAGGAATGGAGAGGAGGGGTGAGGTATTTATAGGAAGTAGTTAGGGTTAGATTAAGTGGGCTCTAAGATGGGCCTGAGCTTTGGGCCGAAACAACTTAAGCCCGCGAAATAAATTAATAGCAATTTATTTCATAAATTTGGTACAAATGAATTTAGACTATTTTTCCGGAACGAATCAATTAACAAGGTATTAATTCGAGAAGCCGGAAAACATCGTTGTAATTCAAACGAGCTCTCGGAAATTTAATTCAAATGAATTATAGTCTATTATCCGAAATCGAACTAATTATAAATAATTAATCCGAAGAGTCGGTAAATAATTCTATAATCCATTTAATAAATTCCATAGCACTTTTGAAAAAGATTATGCCGGAAAGGATTAGAGGGCCGAAAAGTTGGCGGGTCCACTGAGTTAGCAAGTGAAGACCCGAGAGATGATTTAGCCGGGTATGAGGGTTAGAGAGGATAGTTAGTTTAACTAGCTTTTGATTTATATTTGAAATTAGATTTCAAATATAGATCACACTCAAAGATTCATGAAAAATCCGATTAAGGAACAAATCACACTAACATGGAATTTATCCTTAGCACACAAAGCAATTTAATTAATTTTATTACTAAGAATTTGAAAAGGGCACGAGAAGATAGCCTTATGATCCTGATAAAACACATCAAGCACAAAATTTTTTTGAAAATCCACATTTTTGCAAACCTTAACATGCCGGAAAAATCCGGGATGTTATAGATGCCCCGCCGGAGGGAGGTGGAGGACGGTGACAGGGTACGGGGTACGAGAGATCCGAGAGAGAACGAGAGAGTTCGGCTCTCTCCGGGAGGAGGAAGAAATAAGATTGGTTTTTTTTTGTTTTGGCTCTTTTATTTTTTAATAATTATATTTTAGTCCTTATAACTTCTGTTTTCTCACATTCTAGTCCCTAAACCTTATAGTTCCTGATGTTTTAGTCCCTATAGAGGTAACAAATGAATTTTTAATTGGAGATGGTAGTTGGAGATGGATGAATAAAGTATATGATATTGGGTATAGAGTAAATATATAGAGTAACAGGAGTGTAGTAGAAGTTGATGTAGAGTAAAGATTCTTGTTGCGTGGCTAGAATATTCCTTTTAGAGCAAATGTGTAGAATAATAGCAGTGTGGATGGTCTTACAGAGGCATCTGTTACAAGATACATCTTAATAACTAAATAAAACGTAGAACTAATAACTAAATAAAACGTAGAACTAGGCATGGCAGTCTGAGCTAAGATCAGTTTCCATTTAGAATCAGAGCTATTGGGAACATGGAAATCATTTTTTTATTATTACTAGGTAGCACAGTAAGTTGACTGCTAAACTTCACCCATGCTTTCAGCATAGGAATGGTCTTAGCATAAGACATCCTGCTAATTGCCAAGTTTAATTAATCACTGGAAGATCTGGAGTTCCAGTTGATATCTGAAAAAAAATTAATTAACTTTATTTTCCCTGTTTATTTTACTAGAAACAGAACAAGGCGTAATTCTACGGCGTCAAATTGGACATTGGCCGAAAGAAATTTTGCTGACTTTAGGACCACACATGACAGCAAGATCAATTTGCATCAAGAAACACACTACAGTGAAAACTTGGAGATCCTTTTGTGAATTAGCATGAGCTGCAATAGATCTAGCATCTATGAGTCTGTGATGCGAATCATGCACAACTGAAGTTCTCCCCCCAACTCGACCCGTCCCCCACGTCGCCCATTCTGGCGACACGGGCAGAACTCCGCCACCACCACCTGGGCTCCCACCTCCCTCTCTCCGGCCACGCCGCTGCTAGAGCCACCCGCCGGGTGCGCGGGGGGCGGAAAGGACGGCGGCGACGCGGCAATCTCTCACCCTTCCTCTTGTTTTTTCACTCCCGAACTCTAACCCTAGGTCGCCATGTTTTTCTGTCGTCGGCAGGCTTGCCAGAGCGGCCAGCCACCCACCAGATCTGTCGCTCCCGCGCCCGTATCTGCTCCATCCGTGGCGCTACAATCCTCTTCTGTCGCGGATGGCTGCCTCGCAGCCGGCCGTCGGTCGCATCTCTGCCTCACCGTCGTCTTCATCACCGCCTCCTCCTTTGTCGCCGGCTCCGGCTTGCCTCACCTCGCCCTTCCCCTTCTCCTCATGGTGCCCGCACAAAGCTCGATATGGGTAGGCCTGGGGCGCCACCAGAGCCTGGGCCGTGCTAGGGGCGTCGTCGGGCCAGGGGTCAGGACAGGGGACGCCGGGGCCGACTCGCATGTCTCCGGTGCTGCCGGCGTGTTGGGAGGTCTTCGGTCGTTGATCGTCATCTTCAAGGTCGCCGCCCTCCCGCTAGATCTGGACATGCTGGCGCTGTGGAGCTTGAGCCTCTTCGTGTCGCCGTTGTGGCCGCCCGGGGCTCCTGTCAGGCCCGCCATCAGCTCCGCCTCCGTCGGCGTTGACGTTGGGGGCGCGGGCGCTGCTCGGCGCACACTCCATCGATGGCGTGCCTGGTGGTCGGTGGTGTTGTGGCTGTGCAGGTCCAAGATGTGCCTTTCGAGAGTCGTCGACGTCCTCTGAGGATTTGGGGTTTGGCGAAAGCCAGTGCTTGCTTGCGGGCAGATGACGGTGATGCCTGCGGGCGTCGTTCACCTCTTGAGGTGTCATTCTTGTGTCCTCTCCTCGTTGCTCTCTGATGGATCTACTCGGCTGCCTCGAAATCAGTTGTCTTGTGTTCCCACGGTCGATCCAGACTCACGTGTGTCGTCGCTTCGTCATCGTCGTGCTAGGTGGTGACGTAGATGGTCGCCTTTCTGTGGTTTGTCAGTAGTTTGTGGAATCATACCTTCTCCAGTTGTCTGCTTCGCTGGAGGGATGGATGGGTCTCATCCTCCCCTTGGTGCTCCAGGTTGTCGGCATTCCACCTTGTCTTCTGTTGCTTCGATGCCCACCTTTCGTCGTCTTCGAGTGTTGCTGGATGCGGGAGGGCGTCACTTTTCTCTTTGTGGTCGTTATTTGGTCGTCGTGTTGGTCGCGGGCTTGCATTTGCTCTCATTCCTATCACCTTGAATTGCTCACTGCTTCTCCATTGTTTGCCTCTCAACCAAGCTTGGGAGATAGTCGTGAGGAGTTGGATTTGGAGGCCTTAGCGAAAGCTCTTCCAGCTCTTGTCGGTGTCGACAATGGTTGCGGTCCTTTTCGTAGCTCACCTTGTTGGGTGTGTTGTCGCGGCCACCAAACCTATTTGGCTCTGTCAGGTGAAAACTTGGTCTGCCCCTTCGCGGGGAGACGGACGATGTCATTGTCGCTCCCTCCTTGGAGGCATCATTCTGCAAGTCATACTCGTGCTTCCTCCATCGGTTTCGGGTTGTTAGGCGCTCGGTGACGTGTGTGCGTTCTCGGTGTACTTTCTCTTGCAGGTTCAGCCTTCTTGGGTCGTGTGTTTGTGCATTGGTGGCGCTTTCTCTTCCTGTCGTTTTAGCTTGCTTTGTTGTTGGTCATGTTGTTTTCTTTGTCACTGCACTTTAGAGGTTCTTCTGAAGTTGCATACTTATAACTCTTTTTTGCTTAATGAAATACGTACTTTGCACGTTTTTTTAAAAAAATTGCACAACTTGAAGTTTACAGCATGCTAAAGGTGGATCACTAATGAAAGAATCGAAGCAAGATGGAAGGATTTGTCTCTGTACCTGTGAAGAAGATGAGCTTGTTGCCATGGCGATAACCTCCAGGCCGGGGATGATATATTGGTGGATGGAAGCTCAGAGCCTTAGACCAGTAGAATTGCTCGATAATAGGATATGTGGAGGCAGAAGAGGAAGACTTCGTAGAGTCAATGTTTACTTTCTAGGAAACTTCTAAAATTGTGATTACTTGCTGAAGGGTATCTTCTGCCAGTTCAAGGAATGGCCACAGTCTCCACCCTAACAGCACCTCAGTGGATATGCCAGAACCCATGGAAGCTGCACAAGGACCACTGGATCCAGTAATTTTGCTGGGACTTCCTACCCAGAATGTGGAACAGCTGCCAGCAAATCCCAACCCTGCACCTCATGATAACCCTCAAGGAATTGTGGTTGCTCAGCATCTGATGGAAATGGAGAATAACTTGGCTCAGCCTCAGATTGCAGAACTGCCAATGGTAGAGGAAGGCTTGGAAGTGAATCAGGCAGCTGAGCATAACATTGGTGAAGCTATTGTTCAGGATATCCGAATGGGAGACATTGAAGGGGCACCCCTACCTGTTCGAGGAGCAGACCTGGAGATCCAGCAGGTTGCTGAACCAGGCAATGGTGAGGATGGTAATCAGGATATTTAGATGGGAGGTATGGAAGAGGAAGCTGAAAATTTTGTCTTGCCTAATTTTCTGCCAGCTGCTCACTTTCAGGACAACAACGATCTAGGAAGGGTTGTCAACCTGAACATGAACTTCAATTGGCTTTAACCCATTTTAATATTCCCGGACAAGCTGATCCTGGATGGGCATCCTTTATGGCAAAGAAAATGAATCCCTCCATGATCAGGCCACTTCCTGATGTATACAGACTATGGGCTAAATTCTTCTCCCCTGTGGGCTGCCCTGAGCAAGTGGTGAACATACCTGCTGATTGGGCCGCTTTCTTTACAGTTATGCTCCTTTCCCCAACCCACTTTGAGTGGGCCAAGTCCTTTCTGTCCTCACAAGCATGGAAACTTATGCTGAAATGTTCCAGTATAGATGCCATGATGGCATTTGCACTTCCATCTATTTGTCTTGAGAATGCTGAAGTACGCTGTGGAGAACTGCTACAAGGGGAAGGGATTCTTGCACCTGTGATTCAGTCAGAAGTTACAGACAACATGAAACACCAGAAATCCAAGAACAACATGCCAGTGGTGGAAACGGAAGCGAGAAGGAGCCCAAGAATCCGCAACCGAAATGGTGGCTTCAAACATAATGGCTGCCCTAGTAAGAATTGCTTAGCCTGTACAGCGCTGCCTCCCTCTGTGTCAAGGATGATGATTAAGTCAGTTGGAGAAGAATTCTGCAAGATAAAGGCAATGAAGCTGGGGGATGAGGAAATCCTAATCAAGAAGAAAGGGAAGCAGGCTATTGGAGGGCAAAGGGGGAAGAAGGCTACGGAGAAGGGCAAAGAACAAGAGGATTCTGTTGAGCAAGATCCCGCAAAGAAGGCCAAGAAGTAACTAGAGACCTTTGCCTTTATTTTTGTTAATCATTCCCCTTAAATGTCAGGGTTGAATGCTAGTATCCTAGTATGTAATGCTCCTTCCTTTAGACACCTTAATGTGCAACAAATTGATGGTTGGAATGTTGGGTTTATTATCTGGCTTTATTCTGGACACTTCTTGCTTTTTGAAGGGTTTTTGTTGTGCATTTATCCTGGTTTCTGTGGTACTAATCTCAGACTTTCTCAATGAATCATAACAAACACTTGAGGAATTGGGTTATTCTCTCCTGGAATATCAGGGGTATAAATTCTGGTGGGAAATGGGACGCAATCAAAAATAAAATCTCTGAAGCAAACTGTGATATTCTCTGTCTCCAAGAAACTAAGAGAGAATTCTTTGATCAACAGTATGTCAAGAAATTTTGCCCAAGGAAATTAGACGACTATGTGTTTTTGCCTTCCATTGGGAACTCTGGTGGCTCCATTATAGTCTGGGACAGCTCTAAATTTTCTGGCCAACTAGATTTTCAAAATGAATTTGCTCAATCAGTAGAACTTACTTGCAAGCTATCTGGTGAGGTCTGGGTATTGACTAATGTGTATGCCCCATGCACATCTGAAAGGAAATTGGCCTTCTTGAACTGGTTCAAAAATGTTGATATGCCTGATTCTATTAAATGGTTGGTGGTTGGTGATTTTAACTTAATGAGATCTCCTGCTAACAGGAACAAAGGAGGCAATATGCAGGAAATGTTAGCCTTTAATGATGCCATAAGTAGCTTAAGGTTGGTGGAGCTTCCACTAAAAGGCTGCAAGTACACCTGGACCAATAAGCAGCCCAATCCCTTGCTGGAGAGGTTTGATTGGTTCTTTACTTCAAATGCTTGGACTTCTCTCATGCCTAACACCACCGTCACAAGTTTAGTGAGAGATAATTCAGACCACACCCCTTGTGTAATCTCTGCTTCCACCAACATTCCCAAACCCCACATATTCAGGTTTGAAAACTATTGGCTTGAGCATGAGGACTTTATGGCTACTGACGGGACCCAATATTATGGGTACCCAAAGACAGCGATTACAAGCGACTATCACAGCCACGATGGCCCCCGGCGTATTTTCGATGGTTTTCTGGATTTATTTTCATAAAGGAAAACAGCTCCAAATCGACTGGTATTCCGAGAATTATTCTTGTGAAGGAAAACGGCCAAAAACCACCTTCATCACCTCACGTGCTCACCAACAAGCCACTTCCGACTAGCTGGCATCCCTCCCGGACACCTGTTGAGCATGCACACTCTCACTCTTTCTCTCTCCCGCTGCACGAGGAGAAAGCATCCCTCCCGGACACCTGTTGAGCATGCACACTCTCTCTCTCTCTTTCTCTCTCCACTCATGTAACCTGCTCCCCTTGACATATAAAAGGGAGAGCAGGGGTCTTTCCCAAGGTGAGGGTTGGTTTTTTGCTTTTACTTCCTCCTTCTCCTCCCAGGAGGAGCTCCCTCTCTCGCCCATTTGTACCCCCTACTACAAATCAGCGCAGGACGTAGGGTGTTACTCTCCGGAGGCCCGAACCAGTATAAATCATTGTGTACCCCCATTTGCGCAACCATCCGAGGCCCGGCACGCAATCCGACAAATTTATTGGCCGGCGGTTACGGAACCCCGACAGCTACCCTAGAGCATGGATGGGCTCTTCCCTCTCTACAAAATGACAGTGCTAAAAGCCTAAGTGCTAAATTCAAAAACTTAAGGATTTTCAAGGCTTGGAAGGTAAATTTGCCCAATCTTGCCACTACAATCCAGAACACAAAAGATGGCATTCAGTTCCTAAATATAAGATTTGACCCTAGAGGAATGGAATTTCAGGAACATCACAAATTCCCACTTGCAGGATGTTGGAGTATAAAATCTCAACAGGAAGAAGAATAGAAGGAAAAAATGACCATCCGCCCCCTCCTCCAAGCCTCTTTTTCCTTTATGTATAGGGAGGAGGTGGGTCTTTATTTTATTTCCACTGACAAAGTTTCAAATTACAGATAGGTCCTCAATTTTACGACGACTCCCTCATACCCCTTTATTGGCCTCTTTTATACATAAGGGAGTCCTAGCCTTAGGCCTCCTAAGGCGCACCCCAACAGTAGCCCCTCAACTATTCGGTCTTGGTCGGCACAACAAGACCTAATAGTTGCTCATGTTTAAAAGAGGCCCAAATACAACTCCAACTCTAGTTGCAAGGAGCGCCCTTGACAACCTACCCATGTGCGCCTCGCTAAAAACTCCATCCTAAAAACCCAATGCGAAAAAAAAGGGCATGGAGAAAAAAGCACGCACAATCTTGGGTTTACATATACCGACTCCAGTTCATTTGCCTCCAAGTGACTTGAGCGACAGGCTTCGATCTTCGAGCAGTTTCAATCTTTGCTTCAAGAGCTGATGTGGCTGAAGTACTCGTCGTTGTGCTAGCTGCAACATCTTCAAACTTTCTCTTACGAGCACCGGACAATGATGATGTACTGGTCCTCCAGTGCAGCCCCAGCCCCTCTTGGCCGGTGTTCGTGAGAGAAGCTTCGCGTGTAGTAGTCGAAGTAGTCGAGGTGGAATCACACTTGAAGTAGATGATGTCGTCGAAGTTGATGGTGCGGTACATATAGATGATGTTGCCGAAGTTGATGGCGAGGTACATGGCGATACCAAAGCTGACGGTGATGACGAGGGTGAGCCCCTTGAGCCGACGTAGTAGAAGATGTCAAGTTGAGGATGATGCCGAGTTGAGCCCCTCGAGCCGATGCAACAGAAGACACGAAGTTATGGAAGATGATGAGGCTGAGCCCCTCTAGCGCCAAGCCTTGTCGAATCTGCAACTTAGGTTAGGTTGGCCCGACAGTCTTCACCTGAAAGGGGTTGTATGTATATAGTACAAAGAATAGTGCAATCATCATTTCACATGAGCATCCTTAGATCCAGATCATATATGTAATGTCAAACATATGGTACTAGATGAAAACTGTCATATCTCACAACTCTTCTTTGCTTCCACTATGTAATTTTAAATCCTGCAAGTTAAAGGGATAAACAAGTGTAGGTTGAAATGAGAGTTAGCACAAGAATGAAATTTCCATTTTTTGGGATATAGCCGCAACATCGTGTTGCCTCGTGGTTTTTCTGGGTAACCACTCTTTCGGGATATGGCCGCAACTTCCTGTTGCATCCTGGCCTCGTGGTTTTCTGGGTAACCACACTCTTTTGGGATATGGCCGCAACTTCCTGTTGCATCTTGGCCTCATGGTTTTCTGGGTAACCACACTCTTTTGGGATATGGCCGCAACTTCCTGTTGCATCTTGGTCTCATGGTTTTCTGGGTAACCACACTCTTTTGGGATATGGCCGCAACTTCCTGTTGCATCCTGGTCTCATGGTTTTCTGGGTAACCACACTCTTTTGGGATATGGCCGCAACTTCCTGTTGCATCGTGGCCTCGTGGTTTTCTGGGTAACCACACTCTTTTGGGATATGGCCGTAACTTCCTGTTGCATCCTGGCCTCATGATTTTCTGGGTAACCACACTCTTTTGGGATATGGCCGCAACTTCTTGTTGCATCCTGGCCTCATGATTTTCTGGGTAACCACACTCTTTTGGGATATGGCCGCAACTTCTTGTTGCATCTTGGCCTCGTGGTTTTCTGGGTAACCACACTCTTTTGGGATATGGTCGCAACTTCCTGTTGCATCTTGACCTCGTGGTTTTCTGGGTAACCACACTCTTTTGGGATATAGCCGCAACTTCCTGTTGCATCTTGGCCTCGTGGTTTTCTGGGTAACCACACTCTTTTGGGATATGACCGCAACTTCCCGTTGCCTTTGGCTCAACTTGGAAAGTAAAACTGAGAATAACTCATGCAATGCAATGCTTTTGATGCATGCTTTGATGCAAATGACATGAATGAAATGCATGCATATACAGAGATATATTTCATAGTTGGTCGTATCATCAAGATATGAAGAATCCGAGAGATTGATACTATAGCACGTGATAGAGTAGTATAGATTTGCCCATTCAAGAATTTGCATAGGCATACGATCAAGATACGAAGGATCGAATTATCACTTGAAACACATATTGACAGACTGAAAATGGTTAAGTTTTTCTATGAGGGTTAGCTCAGATTAAGGTATTTTGACAACGGTAAAAAGTAGTAACAATGTCGCCCTGCAAAAGAAATATGTCCCTTGTTAGGAGGAAGGGGATGGAAGCAGTTACCTTGTTTGTTGATGAAGGCAGAAGTCGTAGATAGAGCTAGTGCTTTTTGAGAACCATTATAGCGAGTGACCAACGATTGATGAATGCCAATAGAGGTGATTTCAATAGATGATAATATCCACATGTTGAGAATGTCCATATGGTATATTATGTGATGAAAACCAACCAATATGTCAATATGTCATGCACTAATTTTTAACTTAGGAGATGAAAACCACTATACCTGCAAAGGAAAAGACAAAGGTCTAGTATATACGGGTTAGTCTTGAGAAGGTGAAGAGATACAGTGATGAGGTCCTGCAAGAGAAGGTATTTTGAAATATACGATATAATAATTTGTATTTTTGGAAGAATGTCTCAATCAGAGGTCACATGCCTTGTCTAACATCGGTATAGTATCAACAAAAATAAACAGATAAGTCGACAAAAGTTTGATCGAAAGCTTTTGTGGACTTACTTTTAGCTTTAGTCGATATAGCAACTCTTGGTTGTTTTCGATTATTAAACTTGGACATAGTCTCATAGAGTATACTACATTACATTGAAAATGAGTCATAGTTCGAATATGGTAGTGACATGTTGGTAAAAGCTATGCAAGAGTAAGCACATGATTAACAGAGTTGTCGGTAAAGAAGTATTGACAACATTGGTGAAAGTACTACAAGTTAGAGAAAATCCCAAAGGGCAAAAAGGATGAGTTTTCAAGATCAGCCCCTTTTGGGCTCTTGGAGTATATAGGAACGATCTAAGCTGCAACAAGTACCTCAATTCATGCTAGTTATACTCACATTTGATATAGTAGGCTTATTGTAGCCAAGATTGGTTACTATGGAGATAGCATAAAACATCTGAGTGAGGTTTTGAACTTAAAGACGGTTTGGATGTACTTACAAGTGATTGTGATATCCAGAGGCATGATGGTGGTGTTACCTTGTTAAGCAACCAATATAACTTTGCAAGCTTGGCTCGACCTTTGCTGCATGCCCCACTGAAATCATTTTCCTCTACTACAGTTGTATTTCAAGAGATCCCTTGAGATAAGCAAGCTTATAATCTGAACTTGTAAATCTTTTCAATTGCTGGCAGATCTGCTGCATTTGCATTCTCTTTATTTATAATGTTTAAAAGCCAGTAATGAACCAATCAATGGAATATCCATATATCAATGATGATGTTATCTCCAGGTATAGACGTGAAGATCAATGAATATATGTGGGACTCGATTCAGAACATGAATATTTTAGCAACCTGCAAAAACTATGATGGCCGAAAGCAGATATATTTGATACATGTGGTTCGATAAGTGCATTGGAGATAAGCACTTTAGTGTCTCACTAGAAAAAAGGAAGTTTTAACTCATGTGTAAAATAAGTTGGATGATGAGCACTTTAACGCATAACTGAATGCTTATGCTTAGATAAATAAGGATTTGGACATGTGAGTGAAGAGTGGGTACTTCAAGAATTAATGCTACACAACATGTCCGACATTTACTAAAAATCTAAGGTAGCCTATCCAATTTTCTAACATGACTGGCAGTAAGCAAGCCAGCTATTATGACCTGGGAGATAACTATACACAGTAATTAGGAACTCAGAAACAAAAGCTTCTAAAACTGGCACCATACAGTTCATAGTATTTTTGCATAAGCAACATAGTGCACATGTTTCATTCATATATGCTGGCTGGGTAACAAACGGTACAAATTTAAGAGCTTATTAGCTCTTGAAAGATCAAGATGAGCTTCAAGTGTGGACCAAAACCTCAAACACAATGTACTATGTTGCATAACTGTGCAATACATTGTCAGGCTAACAGGACAATAAATTAAATGCAACTAAACCAAACAGCTCATACATAAATCAGATATAATCATGCACAATTCCACACTACAAATCACAAGAGCATGAGAGAGGCTTGCACAAGATTGTTTATAGATCAGATTACTGTATGAGATGCTAGCAGAAATAAAGAGACAAAACTTACTTTTCATGCATGAGAAAGCAGCTTCAGGGCAGGGGGAAGGGCAGTTAGGTTATTGTTTAAGACGAGGTATTCCAAGGACTAGGAAATGTTAACTGAACAACTTTTGTAAGGAGATTGACAAACCTCCTACTCTTCAGGTGGTAGAAATCAATAAGATCGTCTGGCTGGGCATGAGAGATCTGTGCCTTTGCCTTCATCTCCTCGGTCTCATCAAGCATTTTGGCAAAGCTCTGTCTGCATGACTGCAACCAAACCTTCCTGATATCGTCACCAGTATTGCAAAGCAACCTCACACATAGCACAATCATATTATATGAATCATTATCAATCGGCTGCCCAGCTGCAGAATGGATGTCATGATCAGTAAAGCACCAGTGCAATCCTTGTTTGCTTCAACCTTCGATGGCTGCACCTCCTCAAGCCTTAGTACAAGCTTGGTCAGGGTACATGCAACAACAGCAGCCAGAAAGAAATCGCCTGACAGAATGAGTGACCCGAGGTTCATGGTTGAAGCTAATAACCCAGGAGCAACTGATGGAGTTGAAATGGTCTCAGTGGCAGCACTCTGTGTGGCATAAGTGACATCTGCAAGAACAACAAGCCACCTGGAAGATACATTGACAGAGTTCACAACTGGCTGGCTTGCCAGAATCAGTCGTCTCCCCATCATCAGAGATAGTGTAAAATGGTAGATCCCCAAGGAACAACTCGTCAAATTGCTTTCGTTGGCCTGAACACCAGATGCTGCTGCAATATGCAATGAAACAGACTGGCCTGCAATCTAAATGCCACGTTGCAGCTTCACAGTAAACCAAAAAAAACTCAAGCCCTGAGATTTTCTCTTATGCGGAGCTACATCCATGAAAAACCATGATACTGTTGTGCTAGGACGAGTAAATTATCAATGCAATATGCTACAGCATTCTACTTCAAATTAGCTTAGTAATCAGTCTGCTGTTTGAACATTGAAGTAACTCTGTCCTGGTACTATCAAGTCACATATCTCCAGAGAACATTATTAGGCTATGATCTGTTGGTTAACTTATTCTAACCCATTTAGTAAGAACCTGCAAATCAGCATCTCGATGCAAATTGATACTGATCCAATTAAAATTCATAAATAAGAAGAAGCACAAATGCACATGGTTATGCAAATAATTCTGTTATTAGACAGTACAGTCACAGCGAAGCTTAAAAAACTTTGATAGAAGAAGCTGAGCAAAGAGACATGGTATATAATGTTTTGAAATAAGTGAGGTGTAATCTGCAAGGTTCATAAATCCAACCCAGTCAATAGCATATGATCTGATCACGATGGGATGGTTTAAAGGAAGTAAAAGAAATCAGAATATAAACCTGTGGTTAGATCATCGTGAACACAACAACATAGGCACAAGCAGTAGCACAATAATTCATTCCTTCGCAAAAACAAACAATACCATGCTCCTGTACAAAACAGTTATACTTGCAGTATCATTGACATCTGCCTAGCTGAATGTCACAATACAAAGTATCATAAGCCTACATGTTATAAAAGCATTCTTTGTCAAATGCCATCTGAAGTCCACATTATACTAGCATAAACCACCAGTGAACCAGCATTTATAAATTGGTACTTATTTAGAGAGACATAAGGTCATCACATTTGGTTATCATCAAACCTAATAGGTAGGCATTTTTTTAAAAACAACACACTTAGCCTTGCATACGTAATATCAACAAGTTGTTTGGAAAACTCTATAGATTTATAGCTATGCAACTTCTGAGACACTGACAAATTGTCTCATACATAAGAGTAAAACATCAAAACCGATATGCTGAATGCTTTAATTATAAATTGCTGGAATTTGAGATTGGTTCTTTTGCATGTTATTTGTTGGAAAATCAGAAGATAATTTGGCACAAGGCACGCGAATGGTGTTGCTATAGCCACAGCATCAGTAGTATGAAATAGAAGGTTCATGAAAAGGAACATCTTATTCAAGGTTGTGGAAAGTTACCCAACACAGATTTTGTAACTCCACATGAACAAACTCAGTTGGTGCGAGAACCAAGCTCTAGGAAAATCTCTCAATGATCAAGAAAGGACGTGACAGCAAAGTTAGTCTACAAGCATGCATACTCAAATCCAGTAGAAGTACTAGTTCTCTCAGCTTCCAGATTATTTCATAATCAGCAATCCAAAATAAAAAAGGTAATTGTCATTAATCATAATTTGGTTAAAAGATGGTATCCTTCATTTCAGCATCCTCATCTGTCAACTGGTAATAGGTGCAAATAATGCAATCATAGTTACAAGTCTGCACACTGTAGCCCTCGCCTATGTTGTATTATTATTGCTTGGATTACTTGTGCAAGGAAAACAGTTGATCAAATATAGCTAGAGCCTTAAGAGTTAAAATAAACCTGATGCAGCATCCTATCAAGAAAGCCTAGGTATGCTCTATCACTAGTTAACTCCAAGGTAACATGATAACACAACAATCACCTATGGACGGGAATGTCCTTCTATTACAATTAGCAAATAATCAACCAAAGCGTAATCAGCAAAGCATTTAGAATTTATGAGGAAGGTAACAGGCAGCAGAAAAACCATACAAAATTGACCTCTTATACAAATGAGATGGAAAACAACAATTTAAAGCATGTGCAGCAACAATTTTTTGAATCAAAGAAATGCGTGCCAACCAATCTAATTGCAATCAGATTCTAGATGGAAATTAGATAAAACATATATGCTTTTCTTGTTTGCAATGCAATATTTCACATGTATGTCAAGCAATGTATGACGATCCAAAGGCAGGGCAAGGGAAGTACTGATCCAACTAAAACCGGTACAGTGATGCTCAATACACTAAACTCCCTAAAACAAAGAAGTACTCTGCCTCATGGGTGTCAGATATATAACTCATATCACCACAAGCTTGTGAAATGCAAGTGGTTAAGCAAAAGCGGTTAAGCAAATACATCCACTTCAAAAATAAGCTCTCTGGTATAAGTGAAACTGGTTTAGGGATAGATAAATGCACATGGTTAAGCAGGTAGATTCAGTTTCAGTTATTAGACAATATGATCATGGTGAGATTTAAACAAATAAATTAACACTGTAGTCCGTTTTACTTCATGTCAATCTAGCAGTCAAAATGAAGTTGGATAGCAAAATCAATCCCAGTTCTGTTATGGTTCGAAGACCTGTGTGCTATCACCAATGAATTCATCAAGAGCAATAATTGTCTGAAAATCAAGCCAATACTTGTAGCTCACCAGGGATAAGCAGAGGAGGCAAAGTGTAGGGCACTGGTTACCTGAGCAAATTTGAAGGAGAGAGGAAGGCCTGCCTGCCTCCCATCTGATGTGTGCAGGCAGGGTCCCCTCGAACGAGATGAGAGAGTACAGTTCAATTCTCACTATTTCAATTCTGGCATGAAGAAATTGCACTGCCCCAGTACTTGGAGGCCAGCGACAGATGTAGATGGAGCAGCGACTGGAGCAATTTGTCCTCCTCTTCCTTGGCATTATCTACTTTCAGGTAGCCAAAGAATAAGATAGGGATAAAGCTTGGTTAATTGGTGATAATTCCAGCAGCAAGTCCCATCCCAGATAATGATGCCTGCCTCCAAACTGCCTTGACCTCCCTGATCCTTGGTACAGGAAGGCATGACGAAATCCGTTTCCCAACTCCCGATCAAAACAATCTGCAACCCACACGCTGAGAAAGCAAAATGAGGATCGAAACAGAACTAAATACTGGGAAAAATCGAATCGAAATCGAGGGAAAAATAAACTGTGAACCGAACAGGTCGACCAAACTCGACCCGTTCGTTCCCCGTGTTGCTGCTGCCGCGGACGGCGACCGCGGGGGAGCAGTAGCTCCCAGACATCAGCAGCTCCTTGACGGGGACGCCGACGGTGAGCGCCTGCACGTAGACGATGAGCAAGGCGAAGGCGAGGTTGGCGGCGACGACGAGGAGGCGGTCGAGGACGGGGCGGTCCACGCTCCACGCTGGTCCAGAACAGGACGAATTCCTCCGAAGTGGATGGAGTGCTTCGCTTCGGTGGATGGAGGCGCGTCCGGCGGAGAGAGGCCGCCAGTGGACGGTGCGACACTTCCTTCGATGCGGTCACCGCGAGGGCGGCGGAGGAAGTAGGAAGGCGGCGGATGACGTTCGGTGGCGTCGCCGCGCCGGGAAGGGGAGGACGATGGATGGGGTCAGTTAGGGCTGGATGGGACTGGGCCGCGGATGGAGGCAGAGGGGCGGCCGCGGGATGCGCGTAGGCGGCGGCGTGGTGAGCGGATCGGCGAGCGGCGGCGTGGTGGTGCTCGTGGATTATTTCTCGGGCCGGACACGGTAGGTGCCACTGTCGGAGTATGGAATCTCAACGGGAAGAATAATAGAAGGAAAAAAATGACCATCCGCCTCCTCCTCCGAACCTCTTTTTCCTTTATGTACAGGAGAAGGTGGGTCTTTATTTTATTTTCACTGACAAAGTTTCAAATTATAAATAGATCCTCAATTTTACAATGACTCCCTCAAACCTTTTTATTGACCTCTTTTATACATAAGGGGGTCCTAGCCTTAGGCCTTCTAAGGCGCACCCCCAACACAGGAACTTCTCCATCAGCAAAGAATTTATTGGCAACAAAGAGGTATCATAAACTGGGTTAAATTAGGGTATGAATGCACAGCTTTCTTCCATGCTAATGCAATAATTAGGCACAGGAGAAATTCAATCACTTCACTTAAAGATGCTTCTGGCCAAGAATTTTTCCAACATGAGGAGAAAGCAGAACTGCTATGGAATGCCTACAAAGAGAGAATGGGCACTTCTGAATTCACTCACATGTATTATGACTTGGAGAATTTGTTAAGAATGGACTTGGACCTTGACAACCTGGTTGTGCCGTTTACCAAGGAAGAGATAGATGCAGTCATAGCTGACCTCCCCAACAACAAGTCCCCAGGCCCAGATGGTTTTAATGGAGAGTTCCTCAAGAAATGTTGGCATCTGGTAGCACAAGACTTCTATAAGTTGTGCCAGGATTTCTTTGAAGGAAACCTTTGCTTGAGAAGTATCAATTCTTCCTGCATTACATTGATTCTAAAAGTAGACAATCCAGCATTGGCTGGGGATTTCAGGCCCATATCCCTTTTAAACTCCTCTATAAAAATAATCACCAAGCTTTTAGCTGAAAGACTCTAGAGGGTTATTAAGAGGCTAATTCACAAAAACCAGTATGGTTTCATAAAAACAAGGTCAGTTCATGATTGCCTTGCATGGGCTTTTGAGTACCTACACATCTGCAAGACCTCAAAGAAAGATTTGGTAGTCATCAAACTAGACTTTGAAAAGGCCTTCGATAAAATTGAACATCAAGCCATATTAGAAATCCTCAAACACAAGGGCTTTGATTCAAAGTGGATTGGATGGATTAAGGATATCCTGGGCTCTACCACCTCCTCGGTCTTGCTCAATGGTGTACCAGGGAAGGTTTTCCATTGTAGAAGAGGAGTAAGGCAAGGAGATCCCTTATCACCTCTAATCTTTGTTCTTGCTGCAGATCTCCTGTAATCAGTCATAAACAATGCTAGGGAGCAAGGCCTGCTTAACATGCCCATCCAGATTGCTGATAACATGGATTTTCCAATTGTACAGTATGCAAATGATACCCTTCTGATCATGGAAGCTTGTCCCTCCCAAATCTCGCACCTCGAGGATATCCTTCATACTTTCTCTGCTTCTACAGGCCTCAAAGTGAATTACAATAAGTTCATGATGGTTCCTCTGAATATCACTGATGAAAAATTAGACCTCCTCACTTCTATCTTTGATTGTCAAAAGGGATCCTTCCCCTTCACCTACCTGGGATTACCCCTAGGAACAACAAGGCCTAATTTGGAGCATTTCTTGCCTCTGATTCAAAAAGTTGAGAAGAGGTTATCTTCTACTTCCATGTTTCTTAGTCAGGTTGGGAAACTAGAAATGGTCAATTCAGTATTTTCAGCATCGGCAATATTCTACACAGGAACAATTAAGCTTCATAAGGGGGTCATAAAGCAATTGGATAAATACAGGAGACATTGCCTTTGGAGGAGTGCAGACTTAAACTCCAAAAAAACCCTCTAAGGCAGCTTGGCCTATGGTTTGCATTCCCAAGAAACAAGGAGGGCTGGGAGTACTGGATCTGTACACACACAATGAAGCCATGCTTCTTAAATTCCTCCACAAGTTCTATAACAAGGTTGATATTTCCTGGGTGAATTTGATTTGGTCCAAATATTACAGCTCAGGGAAGCTTCCGGGGCAACACAAGAAGGGATCCTTTTGGTGGAGGGATGTAGTAAGCCTACTGGATAAATTCAAAAGTATTACCACAGTGACAGTAGCAGAGGGATCAACGGTGCTGCTCTGGAGAGATCACTGGAATGGCTTAACCCCAGCCTTGACATACCCTGAGCTATTCTCTTTTGCCAAAAACAAAAATGTGACTTTTAAAGTGGCTATCAACAGGGCTGACTTCCTCCTCGACTTCAACCTCCCTCTCTCCACACAGGCCCATCAACAGCTGGTGAACCTCCAGGAGATAATCCTGGGCAGGAACATCATTTTGGGAAATGATAAATGGAAATATTCCTAGGGTAATGACATTTTCTCAACTACCAAAGCATACAAAGCCCTGAAAGGAGGTCCATCTGCTCATCCAGTGTTTCACTGGATCTGGAGGTCCAAGTGTCAAATAAAACACAAGATATTCTTCTGGCTACTTCTCAAGGACAGAGTAAGCACCAGAGACTTATTGAGAAGGAAAGATATGGAACTTGACTCTTACACCTGTGATTTATGCATACTACAACGACCAGAAACCGGAGCTCACCTCTTTCTACGATGCAACTTTGCCAAAGCATGCTGGAACTCCCTTGGAATTACTTTTGTCTCCACTAGAACAGTGAAGCAGATCTTCAGGCAGATCAAGGATAAACTGGCGGTTCCCTTTGCCATGGAGATCATCATTATTATGGCCTGGAGTATTTGGCTCACTAGGAATGATTGGATTTTTAATAATGTGGACCCATCGATTGAGAAATGCCGCAGCATATTCAAAGAGGAATTCAAGCTTCTGCTACACCGAGCCAAACCAACTTTGCTCCCAGCTATGTCTGATTGGATTGAAGCTTACTGACAAATCCGGATGCCTCTTCAGTATTTTCTTGCTTCACCTGAGCTCTGAAGATTGCCTTTTCATCTTCCTTTCTTTGTGTCTTCTGGCTTTTAGCTTCTTAGTTTTTTTGGCATGTTGCCTTCTTTTTTCTTCTTTGTAATTCGAACCTTTTTTTATTTAATGCATAATCAGTAGGGGCTTGCCCCTCTTGTTCTTTAAAAAAAAATGAATAATTATGTCACTGTCCACTACACAGTGTTGTCTGTTTTTCTGTTAAGACGTTCATCCAATATTGCGTGCAACAAATTTTTTAAAATTCTGACCATCCATACGTGAAATAATTGTGGCCGCTAGAAATCATTAAATTTGCGTTCTGAAATTTATAAGAATCTAGGACCAAAGGCACTACAGTCTACATCCAATAGATGGCCGTGTAAACAGCTACAGTAGGTAATTACATCATAACATTATTAGCAACCGAGTGGTTTCAGAGTACTTTCGCTAATAAAATATATTTGAGGTACTTTTTAGTTTGTATTGTATTTAGTACTAGTACTAAGTAGGTTAATGCTACTTCAATTTTCATGAACTATCATTTACTGACCTAATTCACGGGCTTGGCATCAGAGAACAAATTGACACTTTCTGATCAGTGCCGACACCTTGAGCTCCGAGAATATGAGAGAACCGAAACGCATCCGGTACATCTATACCGCCATATACAGTGATACAGAAGAGACGAGAGGATGCCACTTAGACTACAAGTACCTCGAAAACAAGAACTCACTCCATTTTTTCTCTTATTAAGCCTAGCCATACGTTGATGCGCCTTTTTGGTCTGCAGGGAGCAGGGACCCATGGGGTGATGCCGGGTTTCTTCCTTGGGTCGCCAATGTAACGCTCCGGGTTTTCAAAATCGGAAAACCCAGCATTCTGTCTCGTGATAGTTCCTGAATCAGACGTTATCACGCACAGGTATTCATCACAGATAAATATCACAGTCATACATCGAAATAAAACATCGGAGTACGAATAATAATCTGATTATTACATGTCCTGAATAATCGGAGTACATCAATACACGCCACTTGGCGGAATAACAGGAATAAGAGCCTACGCAGCGGTAGCTAGCTTCCAAAAAGTGTCTCCATCTTCATTCGTCTCCCACAGGCATCCTTGAGCGAAGCGTCGTGCCCCCTCAGTCGTACCATCCGTCGGCGTTGTTGTCGTAGTCTGACTCGTACCCTGCAAGCTCAGGGGTTTTCCCCAAGGATCGGGATAGGTCCACGTCACCAACCGTATGCAAGCTTTAAGTGGCCTACTTCTAAGGGTAAAGAAAGGATCAAGGTAGAAGCTGAATTTCCTATGCAGCAGCATCATAAATAGAATAATATCTCCATAATCCTACCAAATCCCATACCTCTCATCCGCAAACGGATACACCTGGTCACCCAGATCACCGTCACCATCACCTATCTCCATCTAGGGTCGGTGCGAGAACTCCCACTCCTCACACCTCAATGGTTGCACCCGGATCCACTAGGCAGAGGGAGCAACTCTCCTCTCCCCGGATACAACCACGGCTCACCATACACTCTCATCCTATAAGGGGGAGGTAGAAATTCCCAAAACGTAAGAGTCGGAGAAACAACGGGCATGTCCATAACCGAAGAAGCGGCTATACGTATAGATCTAAACTCTGCAGAGCGTGTACACCAGTACCCAACTCGGAATGGCACCCGACGGTAGCAAGTCGACCGAGCCCATCATACCGAACGAACACCTAGGAGTTACGATTCCATCCTGCATCTGGGTCTTGTTGCGGTCCTTCGCAAAGGACCACCCCAGAACTGTGAAAATGCCCCCCGTGTGGCCGCACGGGGAGCGCCCAAAGGGAAGGGACTTCACCCTAACCCTCTCACTGATACCCTCTATCCTACTGGCAGGTATGACATCGCACTTGCTAGGGTCGAACAGCCCTATCCCCACTCTCGGCGATGTGGTGTGTACGAAAGTTCCGTGTAACAGGCGACCCACTCGGTTTCAGACCGGGGCGAGCTCCTATCCTCCAAGTCATCACAAAAACACCAACACCTGTGCTCCTAAAACAATGTACCCGCCATAGGCACCAAACTGGGCAACGTCCGAGAAGACGATCCCTGGCCCCCAATCCCAGACCGGGTTGTCTTGAGCTCACCCCCGCCAAAATATCCCAAAACACTTTCTCCTGCCGATTTTCCCCACACACGCCAAGAAACTACCACAATAATCCCAACCCATGCATAGCAAGCTCAGCATAATCATCTCACATAAGTAGAGTAGTAGCAGTAGGTCAATCAAGGACAAGTATGTAAAAGAGGCTATGCTCGGGTTCATCTCATCCATCACTATGCAGTAAAATAGAGCACTAGCAGTTCTAATAGCCATGCCTAATGGGCATTCAAAGAATGGTCGGGTGTGAACCTGCGTGAGGGTAGTCGTCGCAGCCAAAGTCGTCGTCGTAGTCCTGGGTCGGCTCTCCGGCTCCGGTAGCTCCTAGATTCGCGAATACAAATAAATATCAGAGCTAATTGCAATTAACACCAAATAAAGAAGCGATAAGAGCCAAAAGAGAGCAAACACCTAACTAACGGGTGTGTCATGATTTTAGAAAGATTATGAAAGTGGTTTCATATTTTTCGGAGCTCGGGTTAATTAGTTATGAATTTTCGAAATTTAAAACCATTTCTGAAATTAAATTGCGCATACACAATAACATTAACTATATGCTAACTATAGGCTAGCTCTAGCCGACTCTAAACTACCTATAAGCTGGCTACTGGCTGACTCTAAGCGACCACGTGGCTGCCAACCGGGCGGCTATAAGCCAGCCTATGCCCAAGTGGCTGCCCACATGGCGGCTGGGGTGGCGGCCACAAATGATCCGGCCGGGATTGGGTGTGGATAGGCTCGGTGCAGGCGCGTGTGTGGTAGGGTCCTGGTTGGTCGGGCGCACGAGATCTATCGGGATCCGCTGCGGTTGAGACGGCGTGTGCGCCGGCGTGTGTTGGAAAACCCTAGGCGGGTTTTGGCACAACCGGTAGGTGCTCGACGAAAAGCTCCAATGGAGCAGCGGGACGGCAGGAGCTCGCCGGCGGCGAGGCGGTTCGGCGGCGGGTCAACCAGTGACACGACGCGATCAAGGGGCTTCTAGGGTTTCGTTTAGGCAAGGAAAAGAGCGGCCTTGGCCGGTGTCGACCTACGGCGACGAGGTCGCGCGGCAGACGGAAAACAGAGATCCCCCGACAGTGCGGCTGGGGTGGCCATCGCCGGTGAGGTAGCACGCTGGCGGGCGCGTGTGTGCGCGCGAACGCGTGCTCGCGAACTGGGCGCCTAGGAGATGTGCAACGGCCGCAAAGCGGCGACCTGGCGCGCTTGTGCACGGCGAACGCCGGCGGCCTGGCCGCGGCGGTGAGTCCGGCGACGCACACAGGGGAAAGAAAACGCGGCGGCGCACGGCTGGACTAAGCGTGGCAGGGAGAAGGACGGCCACAAGGTTCGGCCGACGGCGGACTGGGAGGAGGGCCGTGGCGGCCTTACGTGATGGCGGCGCTGGTTCGTGCGCAAGCGCCGACGTGCCAGCTCGCGCGCAAGGGTGCGGGCTCTCTGGGTTGGTCCTGGGTAAGAAAAGGCGGGCTTCGGCTTTGCGTGCGCGCGTGCGTTTCGACCGGGAGGCAACGCCTTGGTCGGGCTCGGCGGCGAACAGGAGCAAGGCTCACGGCGGCGCGGCGACGAGACGGCGGCACGTCGTGCGCATGTGCGCGTCGGGTTAGCTCGGTGCTAGGGTGTAGCGACGGCGAGGCTTTTGCCTCCTTGTGCGTTTGTGTGAGCAGGGGCGAGCTCGTGGCTCTCCGCGATCGTGACCTGGCTACGCCTGCGCGCGGCGTGATCACACGGCGACGGGCCTTGGGTGCGCGCGAGCAGGAAGACGAACACGACCTAGAAGACGGCTAACAGGCAGAGACGCACGCGATTGAGGGAAAACTCGGCCCTTGGCCGGTTCAAGGCAGAGGCGAGATCGCGGAGCTGCGGCTAGGCATGCTCGCGTGCGGGCGTCGGGCGAGTACACCGGCGAGCGAGTGCGAGCACGGCAAGGCGACAGGGGGGGCGGTTCAGGGAAAAAAAGGGGCAGCGAGTTTCAGCGAGGCGAGCTGCGCGCAGCGACGACGGCAGCGGCACCTGCAAACAATTCACGCAGCTCGATGGCTGGTTCACAAGGCGACGGCGGTCTGCGCGGTGGCGCGGTGCAGGGCAGGTTGCGGCGACTACACGGCGTGATGGCCGGTCTTCACATCTTCAGGCAAGGGGGAAAATGGGGCTCACCTGATGACCCCCGGGTCGAAGTGGAGCGCGTCGGTGAAGAGACGGCGGCGGAGCGGGGCGGCGGCGCTGCAGGGGAAACAGAGGAGGTGCGCGGCGACGTGGACGTCCCTGGCACAGGCAGCTTGAGCTCCGGGTACGGCGTCGTGGTACACGCGCGGACAGCTCCAAGCTAGGCGTCGCGGTGCAAGGGGGGAGGGGTACCGGCGTTCGCAGCAGCTCCTGGACGGCGGCGCGCCTTGGCTTGCCGCGGCTTCCTTGAGCGGCGGCTCCGGCTTTTCCCGGACGCGACGGCACCGGGCTCCTTCTCCCTCTTCTCTTCTTCTCCCTCGACTTCTTCTCCCTTCTCCTCTCCTGCCTCTCGGTCGCGGCGGCGGACTTGGGGAGAAGTCTCCCCCGGGGCGGCTAGGTCTGGGAGGAGGGCTGTGGCGGCCTTTATATGCGAGGGCTAGGGCACCGGGGTCAGCTGCGGACGGCGGGGATCCTCGGCGTCCGCGCTAGGGCCACGCGGCGCGCATCAGGAGGTGCAAGGCGGGGCGGCCAGCGGCGGAGCGGTGTCGCTGTCGTGCGCGCGTCAGCGGGAGGAAAGGGAAAGGGGAACATGGATGGCCGGCTGACGTGCGGGGCCCGCGTGTAAGTGGCAGCGGCGCGGCGGTAGGTGGGAGGCGGGCCAGATGGGCTGGAAGCCAGGCGGTTTAGGTGGGCCGGCGAAAGAGATCGGGGTGCGTTGGTAGGCCAGGCAGAGGGGTAAAGGAGGTCGGGTGGACTTGGCGGTTTTGGTTGTGCAGACGGGCCGACGGAGTTGGTGGGCCGGCGAACGGTTGAACTAGGGCTAGGAGATGGAGGAGGTCCAGCGGACTTGAACTGTGAAGATCAGGCCCAACAAGCCAGGGGGTGTTTCCTATTTTCCTTATCTCCTATTTCTTAAACTATTTCAATTCGAATTTGAATTTAGAATCCAAATTTGAATCACACACACAAATAAAATCCAAATAAAAAGCATAAACTCCAAAATTATCACACTATCATTTATATTTCCTAAAAATTATTATTTAGCTCAAAATAAATCTAAGAATTTAGGGAAGAATCAAAGAAGTCATCCTTATATTTTAATTAAGCACTCAATTTTAAACAAAAATTTTGAAATCCACATTTTTGAATAAATTAACATACCGGAAAACTCCGGGATGTTACAGCCAAATCCGACCTTTGCCTGTTATCAACGCAATAATTTCAGAGAGAAAACTGGTCTTGCATTACAAACACTGGCTGATAGATAGCTGTCATGAGTCATGAACTTTACCCTAGATTAGATATCCACGGAATCTTCCTCAACCGAAAGGTATGCCGGCTGCCACTTTCGGCCAAGAAACCAGGAAACAATGTTAAGACTTTACAGTTAATAGTCTTCGATTGTTTAGTTTTGGGGCAGAATGCCTGATCAAATCTAGGCACAGCCGGAAGTAGAAAGAGAGACTGCGGTCTGCAGTGGTCCAGGTCCTTGCTATTTGTTGCGAACTGCAACCGGCCTGCATTGAACGCAGAGGAATTATATGCCAAATAAAGCTATAGAAAAGCTATATTGGGAAAACTCTGGAAACAGCACAAGGATTAAGCCAGAATCGCCTCTAAATTAAGAGAAGGGCTCGTTGAATCAACGTGTTTTGACTCGGAACAATATCAATGCTACATACAAAAGGCTACAGTGGACTGCGTGTCAAATGCAATAATCAAAATGCTCCTGCTGCTAGTCACACACACACTAGCGCCCGAGGTAATGGTCGTATAAGACCATGAGCACCAATGGGCACGCAGACAGAAGCGCCACCGCGGGGAAGGCGAGGGCCACATGCGCCACAGCTCCTCCCACATCAGGCACATGAAGGGGGATGGCCAAGCGGCTCAAGCTTGACAGAACTGCCAGTAGGAGGACGAACATGGCGGCTTTGAGGTACACGGTGTAGTGGTCAGTCCCAAGGAAAGCCGCGTACAGACCCGTCATCAGTGTGAAGCCGGCCGTGGCAACAATCCGGAAGGCGAAGTCGTGCGGCGAGCTCTCCCCACGGGGCTCACGCGCCGAGAAGAACTCCACGGCGTAGTACAGGACCACCGCGACGGCCTCGGGAACGAAGGAGAGCACGACGAAGCCGTCCAGGAACTCCACTGCAACCACCAGCGCCATCATCACTAGTGCAATGACCACAAGGTGCTTGAGCCTCGTGACAATACTGATGAGAACCTTGAGCATGTCGTCCGGGAGGCGAACTAGTGGCGTGGCGCAGAGCATCATCACGATCACAGAGAACGTAGAGGTGGCGTAGCACACGGTGAGATCCAGCGGCGGGTCACGTTTCGCCTGATTGCCTCCAGGGGCTTTCAGGTAGCCAAAGACGATGGTCCCCTGAAGAGTGAAAGAGACAATAGTGCCAACGGTGGCTACGTCGATGGTGCCCTTCATCGCCGCCTCATACCTGCACAGGGCGGCAGTGCCGGAAGATCAAGGGATCGGATTTGATAAACTGACGATGATAGGGGAGAAGGCGACCAAAGCCTTGGTGAACGGTGCCCCTCTTAATCTGCCTTATTAGAAAAAAGAATCTGGAACGGAAGGATCCGAACCTGCTGCCAAGAGTCCGGCTGGGTTGCTCTCCCATCCATGCTCCAGCCCTCGCCACCACACTGATAAGCGCCATCACAGGTACAAGAATGACCGAGACTGAGAGCACCATATTGTTCCTCTTCGTGACAATGACAAGGATGGTGTCAGCCACGATTAGCATTGTGCTGGTGACCACGACGAGGATGTTGAGAAGCGAGTACCAGCGCCGGCCTTGCCACCGCCGACCATTCTGGTACAAGACGATATCGAACATCATTAGGATCATAACGCACAAGAAGGTCATGAATACTAAGAAGCCTCCGGCGATGAGAAGGCTGTGGCTTGTGGTCAAGTAAAGGTCCTTGGTGTCCTTGTAGCTTGATAGCGCTGCCACAATGAAAGCCATGCTGGCTAACCCGACTGTCTGGTAAAAGGTTTTTATCCGGTCTGATTCTGACTTCACCAGGTCTGGTGTTGGGTTCTCTCCAGCTGATCCATTTCCGTGGATTGATGCATCTACGATGCTCAAGGACAAAGAATGCTGCAAGGCAAGACAGCAAGGAGGTTAGAGCATCTTCAAGAGTTTTGTTAAAATTGAATACCTAAAAATACTTCTAGATATAGGATAGAGAACATTTTAGTTACTCCAATTACTTTTTTCAAAAGTATATCTAAAATTGAATTGAATATCGATATTACAGGTGGATTTTTTTTTCTAAGACTAAGCTGCAAAACCTCCTCGCCTCTCTTCGTCGCATCTTCTTCTTCCTCTCGAGCTCCTTTTCACCAACCACTCCGCGCCGCCGCACAACTGCTCCTTGGCGGGCCTCCATCCCAAATCGAGGTCGCGCCCCTGCTCTCTGCCGTCTCCGCCCCCAAATCAACGCGGGCGCCGACTCATCCGCCTCCCCTCGTCTCGAATCGACACTCCATCGGCCTCCAGCACCTCCTCACCTCTACGGACGGCGGGTCCTCGTCTCCTCGCCGCAGAGGCAGCGCCCAGCCCAGGCTTGAGCTCGCAGCATCTGAGGCCCGAGCGGCGGCAGCCCTCGTGCTGCTCGCGCCTGCGCTTTGCTGATGCCTGGACGGCGGGCAGGGGACGGGAGAACAAGCATCGAGGAAGGTGCGGTACATGCAGCAAAAACGGTGGGGCAGTGGTACGGCAGCTCGGGCAAGTCGTCAGGGTGGCGAGGCGGCGCCGGTGGGTTGGGCAAGCGCTGACGGCTCGGAAGCTTCAGCGCGTGGCAGTTGCTTCTCCCGGTCTTAGCCAAGGATTCCATGACATAAGCTTCAGCAGATAGGCTGTTCTAATAAGGGGGATAAATCTAGAAGATTTGCATCACCCTTTGCATGATCACATAATCTGTATTGAAATCTGCTTTTAAACGATAAAATTGTGCACGACGATTCTTACTAACATTTTCATGCATGCTTAAGAATAACTAAAAGTCGCACATAAAAAAAATGGATAGAAAGCATATGTGCATAAGAACGGCGAAAATCAACATATAAACAGATCTGGTACTCTACGACATGTATCCAAGTAGATCAAAATTTAGGTAATTACCTGCCGCAGTGGCTCCTCTATTTCGCTATCCATCCTCTTTTGTTGGCAGAGACCAATGCACCAGCTGGGGGAACTCAGAGCGAACTGGACATGATAGTATAGGCCAGCGAGCTCGATGACTTGCAAAGTCTACTCCGAGGATGGTTTCTCTATAGGACTACTCCCTCTGGTTCCATATTAAAAATCGTTTAGGACAGCGACACGGTCACCAAAGCACAACTTTGACTTCTTTTTTCTATAAAAATCTTTATTGGAAAGTTATATATGTATATTCTTATGAAAGTAATTTTCAAGACAAATCTATTTATATGATTTTCACATTTTCAAACTCAACGACTTATAAGTTATTCATGATTTATATTCCTAATGTTTGACTCAAATCTTGTCCAAAACGACTTCTAACAGGGAACCGGAGGGAGTATAGCTGCATTAATTGGTGTTCACCCAGCAAAATACCAAACTAGCAGTCGTTGGGATTTTATTCCACAAGCACTTTGAACTAGTGTTGACTGATGACTAGTTATGCCCTGTGATAAATTTTGAAACTTTGCTACTGTTGTACTCCCTCCGTCCCTAAAAAATCATTCTAGAAAATTTTAGACAGACCGGTAAGAGGTACAAGGGCCATATTTGCCCCTATCAATTAGTCATATTTGGTACTAATTACTAGGTTGTCTACCCAATCTGCCAAATGGCAATCAGATTACAAAATCCTAGGAAACACAGAGCATTGTGATAAGGCATCAAATCACAAGTGAGAAACATTTAAAAAAAAACAGAATAGAATCATCAAGAATAATGCTGTAGGCCCTGTTTAGTTCCCAAAAAAGTCCTAAAATTTTCGCATAGCAGACCGTGCCACCTCTCACCAAACACGCTTCCCAATGCAAAAAATTCACCACTTTCGCTAAATTTTCACTGAACTAAACGCTGCCTTACCGCCAGAGGTCTGTACAGTGCCCATAGAAGTGAAATAGTATAGCAAGAAGAAAGACTTTTCAACCATCAAAATCCAGTCATTGATGTGTTCAATAGTTATTCTTTCCAAAATACAAAAAGTTGGCATCAGATGCATTATGTAGGAGATTCGAAATTGAAATGCAGCTTTTCCGCAGTACGCACGTTCATTCAGCCTTACAGTTCCAGAACAGAACTACAAACAGCCAAAACAAAGAGTAAAAACGAAATACAACTATGGACTATGGCTGAGAACCAAATACCCCAAATGGCACAGAAAATCTTAAACATAAATGCAAAATGTTTGAAAATCAAGAGATAAAACAGATCTGGAAATACAACCAGTAAAAACCAAAACATTGATCACAAATTAACGTAAGTTACCAGCCAATGTAGCTCACCCTCTATGCCAGCAGGGAGAGGTCGGAACGAACACCTGCATAGGACCCTACCCTACGGAGTATGCAGGAACGAATGGAGCTAGAGAAACATGGATGGGCTCACTGCCGCAGTGATGCAAGTGTACAAGGTAACAAGGGTAGATGAAATCTTTGCTGAGGAAGCTTATCATGGAAGTTGCAATTGTTGTCATCTTTGCGACCAGATCACGAAAGTACTAAACCGAACTATCACTATACTTCTACTCTAAAAAAAAACTATCACTGTACTTTTCATTGACCTGTTAAAGATAGAGATAGCACATAGCAGGCTCGTAACCCACAGAACTACCTACTCCCAGCAGTGAGACAGTAAAGGGACTCAATAAGAAAGGCTTCACAATCATCAGAACTCATAAAACTCAAAATGATGGTCAATGGCTATTATTATTTCCAAAATTTTGGATCAGTTCTCTAGTTGATACTAAATTGAAAAACATGGCACTTCTGTGGTACATACATGCTTACAGCTTTACAGTTGCAGAAGAATTAGAAACAGCCAGAAAAAAGGGGGGAGGGTAAAGGCAGTACAGCTACTCTATGGTTGAGGACATATGAATTACCAGTTGGCTATTAGGACTAGTTCTCTGGCTACTCCAGAGTGACTGGCAATGGCAACTGGTCCAACAGTTCTTGCAGTGACTACTGCTCTGATTCCCCTGGGGCAGTAGGTGATTGCTGACCTAGTGGCTCTTGTGGATGCAATGGTACTTCGAGCAAGTCCTTCTGCTCCTGCTGTGTCAATGATGCTTGCAACTGATCAAGTGGCTGCTGTGGTGAAAATGGTGGCTGCGGCTGCTGTTCTTGCAGAGTTGGCTGGGAGTGCTGGTGTTGATCACCTTGCCAAACCCAAACAATATCCTTGAGTGCTGGCCTTATCTCCTCCTTCACTAGCTTTTGATACTCCATAGTGTCACCATTAGTCTTTCTCAACTCAACTAAGAGCAAAGAAGGGGCAATCTCAAAAATTTCCGCATTAAGCTCAAGCACCCCCTTCTTTCCTTCCTTTGGAGAAGCCAATTTCAAGATCCCATTTTCTTTCTTCTTAACCTTTAGCTTTAAGCGTTTGGAAAGCTCCTTCAGCTTTGTAAATACAGTCGTTACAGGCTGCCTGGTTGTAAATCTTTCTTCCCTGCGACCATACTTATCCTCAAAAAATCCAGAAAGATTAAAACCTGTTGAGAGAGAGATGATGTCAAATGCATTAAAGTTTGGGAGGCTTAATGAACCTTGATTTCCCTCAGATGTGCTGCATTCTGCCGAGCCAGAGGTTGTAGCTTCACCTGTACAGGCATTTTCGGTTGTTTCAGTCTCATTTTTCTTTGGATTGACTTCAACTGGTTTCCTGTACCAAGCACTCCTCTTTATCCTTGAGATAGAAATCCTAGTGCTTGGATCTGGATCAAGAATTCTATGTAGCAGATCCTTCAGCTCAGTAGAAAAACCCCGAGGGCATCTAAACTCTGCTCTGGAAATCTTTCTGTACATCTCCATCAAATTTGTGTCATGGAAAGGAAGGTAACCAGCCACAAGCACAAATAGAATTACTCCACATGACCATATATCTGCCTTTGCACCATCATAGCCTTTTCTGCTCAACACTTCAGGAGCAACATAAGCTGGAGTTCCACATGTGGTATGGAGAAGACCATCTTGCCTTTTGGACTCAGTAAGAGCACTCAAACCAAAATCTGAGACTTTAAGGTTTTCATTCTCATCCAATAGAAGGTTTTCAGGCTTCAAGTCACGGTGATAGACACCTCGACTGTGGCAATAATCTACAGCACTGATCAATTGATGGAAATATTTCCTCGCAGCATCCTCGGTGAGCTTTCCCCCCTTAGCTATTTTGTTGAAAAGCTCACCACCTTTAGCATACTCCAAGACAAAATAAATCTTGCTCTTGCTAGCCATAACCTCAAAAAGCTGAAGAACATTTGGATGCTTCACTAACCTCATTATTGAGATCTCCCTCTTTATCTGCTCCATGAGCCCAACCTTCATGACCTTGTCCTTGTTAATCATCTTTATGGCCACAGCTTGGCCGGTAGTAAGATTCCTAGCATAAAAGACCTTTGCAAAGGTTCCTTGTCCCAACTGTTTCCCGATCTCATAGCGTCCCATCAAAATTGTCCTCCTTTCATCCATCGTATCAAGCTATCCAAAGGTAGTATAAAGTAAAAACCACACCACTTATATAAGAGAATACAGAAGATCTTCAACCGTCGTCTCCAAGATGATGGCCTACAAATATAGAGGCATTCAATCTACTGTGCTTTAAATTACGGAAAAGAAGAATCGTATCAGTATGAAGCACATTCTCATGAGAGCCCGACAGTATCAGCTTGAACAAAGATCGGGTCTTGTTTGCACGGAATATTTGCTTCTTGTTGTGAAAGCACATCTTTCTGCATTCCCAAGTCTTCTGTGGTAGGTTGTAAACTGTCAGGTGGGAGAACAAACCAAATTAGAATAGACATGCACATGTGTGTATTGACAATTGCGACTCAGTTGCTAAAAAAAAATCAGCAGAGCTAGGAAATGTTAAGGTGAACACCAAGGGAAGTATGGCTCCATCACAATCGTTGCATTATTAAAAAAGGGACCCAGTTGATCTCATTTAAACTAGTATGACATACAAGTTTGATGAACATACCAAACAATGAGAATAGCCATGATGCATAATGGTTTTCAAGATTATCTGCTCTAATTTCAGTCCTTAAACAATATCAGCAAAGCCTCAGAAATTCAAAGTCATGCAACACATAGCTAAGTTCTGATAGATCAACCACATTCAAACAATCCAGCAGGAGGCCTGTAGAGTTAACAAAACTTGCTCCAGAAGCAGGGCTGCAGAGAGGTCACAGTGTTTGGGCATTGGATTCAGACATTGTTAGGGCCCACTGGTATATTGGAAGGAACATCACAATGGCCGTTGCACACCAGCAAGTCAAGGCCCAAGCAGAACAGCAAGGATCAAGGATCAGCATCGTCACCATGAAGGAATCAATCAATTATCAGAACCACAGCATCGTCCCTTCTATGTTTGTGTTCATCTTCCTCCTCTCTACTGCTCTTCCCTCCCAAGTACTCTGATCTTTTACCTCCGGTTATCCCTGATGAGTCTTTAGTCTTAATTCATGTCCCTTGCTTTGCTAGCTATCCCCCTCTCTCTCACACACTGTATCAGATTACCGGTCCTTGTTATTTGTTAATGGTGATAGCTCGAGTGGGTTGCTAACAGCTAACAGACATTCAGTCCATGTTCGGAAAATTCAAATGCGCCCGGACCTTGGATCAACTGAATGAAATACATATTGGACGCTAAAGGCGAGGAAGAGCGAAATCCAATCTAGCCAAAACCATGAATGGAACAGATGGGCAGTTTGGCACTCCACGCCACCACGCAGCAGTAACTGGCCGAAAGGAAGAACAATTTGGATTTGCTCGTTGCTGGCAACGTGCATCTAAATAAGATCTCCCTACAACTAAACTCGTTGGTATAACAATTCCATCGAAGCAAGGAGGAGGGTTGCTTACCAGCAAAGCAGAGCAACTCAATGCGGAATCCGGATGGATCTGGACCCCATCTCTACGCCAACCAGACACCAGCGCGGCCGCCTGTCTGCCCTGCTCCGGGGGCGGAGTTCGATCTCGCGAATGAAAAAAAAAAGCGAGACGGGTGCCTCCGATTTGGTGCTGCTCGCCCGACCTCCCCGGGTCAGCACAGCTGAGCTCCTCCCTGTTCCGTCTGTGCCCTGGAAGCTGCTGCGGCGGCGGCGCTGCGCCCTCAGATTTCCTTCCGCGCGAGCGCGACGTGAGCCCGTTTGGTGCGTCGGATCCCCAGGGATCTTCTGATGGAATTTCTGATTCCGCCCGCAGCTCGCGGCCTGGGTTTTAATTTGGCGGCGCGCCAACGAACGACGGCGGCGCAAGTGGGCGGCCGTTGTAGCTGTCCACCCTACCGTCGTGCTGACTGGTAGCGGAAGGAGTTGACGTTTTTGCCCCTCGACCCGAGGCGTCGGTGTGGGGACAGCAGCTACTGGGCTAGGTGGCACACGAGTAGTTCCTCCGGACGGCTAGGGGCAAACGCGGGAGAGGACGTTGACGGGCCGGTTGGCCGGCGCGAAAGATCGTGGGTGGCCGTTGACGGAGACGGAAAAGCGAGAGGACAGCGCGAAGGGGAGGCTGGAGGCACCACGACGAACGGGATGGCGCCGGTGAAGCGGAACGGAGAGGAGAGGAGAGCTGCGCTGTCGTGGTGGTAGCGCCGCCCCCACGCCACGTCGACACACTGGACGGACGAGGCGCTGCGCTGCGCCGCCGCGCGCTTTCCCGTGAGTCGCGGACCGCGCGAGCCGTGTATCATTGCCGCGACCAGCCGCGCTGGCGCCAGCTGCGGCTCGACGCGTGTGCCGGCCGGTGCCAAATTCAGGGCGCCACGTCCGCCTGGACGGGCGTGGGGCGTACGTGTGCGGTGACCGGTGAGATGCCCCGTGCTCTTCAGCTCGATAGTGGTGGTAAGCTGATTTAAAAGCAGGTTCACAAAACCGTTGCTAACAGATCGGAATTCGGCGAAAACTGATTTCAATGGTCCGGTTCGGTAGCAAAATCAGTGGGTTTTCCGACTTCAAACCGAAACTAAAAATTTCCACTTCGGTTAACAGGCCGGTTTTACCGGTTAACCGGCAACCCGGACCGGTAGCGGTTGTACCAGAGAAACACTCCTGCTTCATTTTGCTCCTCTTATGGATGCTTTGGGAACACCACAACGACATCGTTTTCTCCGATGCCTAGCCATTAACAGCGCTTTTTTTGGAGAAGCTACAGCCCTACAGGGATGAAGCACGGTAATCGCCCTGTTCGTCTGGCTGACGACTGGTGGCTGGTGCTGATTTGTTCTGAGAGAAAAGTACCGCTGGCTGGTAGCTGACGGCTGATTTGTTCTGAGAGAAAAGCCAGACGAACATGGCATGGACGCCTCCCCCGAACGGACCAGATGACCACGGAAGAAGCCTGGTGCTCAATGTTTCCTTCAATACAGAACCTCTAGCAACACACAACACTAGTTTTTTCCTCTCATTTTCTCTACTGCTGAAAATACAATGTATCAAGCTTTTTAACCTACTGCAAACGTCCTTTGAAATGAAATCGGGTGGATGCTCTTCCCCCGTTGACTGTAAAAAAAAAACAACCAGGGCCGATTTCAGATTTTGGGCCTATCTCCTCGTGACTAAGAGAGAGGGGGTAGGTGAACTTCGGAAAAGCTCAACCACTTTCCGAATTGGATCCGGTGAACAAAGACAATCGGCTTACATGGACCAACATGCCTCCTTCCAATTCTCAAATTGCTGGCTTGAGGCCCAGAATGCCAGTTTTCGAATTGGATGCGATCAACAAACACTCCAGAGTTTTTACAGCGGCACTCACTCACTAAGCACATGTTTGTGTCGGGCTCAGGCCTCAGGTTCACAAAACCACTACCGTCCGGTTTGTTGCGTCTGAAAAACCGGACCGTTTAACCGGTAAAACCGACCAGTCAACCGAAGTAATTTTGCTACCGGACCGGGCCAATAAGACCGATTTTCGCGGAATTCCGGTCCGACCGATTTTGCTACCGGACTAGGCCGAGAATTCCGGTTCGGTAGCAACAGTTTTGTGAACCCTGGTGGGGCTAGGAATACAAAAATTGCACACTGACTGACGCTATTTATCACCTTTTTAAAAAAAAAACTGACGCACCTAGAGTCCTAGACTCCTACGGAGTACATTGTATCTAGATTTTAATCCTACCACGAGACAGTGGTATCAAGCACACTTAGCTCCAACGATCACCACAAAATTTTGCACTAGCAAGTTCGGATACGAAAAAACAAACAAGAAGAAATAAAAAACATGAAGTATCAACACTTGGATCATCCGGACACGTGCAGGGGGTGGGCCGAAGGCAGCAGCATAGCAGGCGAGCAGTAGCAGCTTTCGTCGCAACCCTCCTCCTCGATCCCAACACGCGCTGACCCGCCGTACGCCCGCCATGCCTCCACACCTCGTGGTAGGGCCGTGCCAATGCCAGCGCGCGGCACCCCACGGAGGCAAAAAAAAGACGCGCGCGGCAGCAGCGCCCCCCGGAGTGTGTGTGTGTGTGGTGTGGTAGGTCGCCACCACGGGGCACGGGCGCGCTGCAGATCTCGCCCATGCGCGCGCGCGCGGCGAGCGAGGACCACGCGACACCCCCGCGCGCGCAGGCGCAGGCGAGCAAATGCGGCGTCGGCTCAGCGCCCGACCGGCGCTGCGCCTCTGGACAGGCGGCTCACCGGCCACGGCCACGGCCAGGCCGCCGGTCCGCCCTCCCGCGCCTCCCTTTGCTCGGAACTGGCGGCCTCACGGCATGTAGAGCCGGTTGCCGCACTTGCACCGCCACGCCTCCGGGTAGTACTCCGTGGTCACCGGCACGCCCGGCGGCACGGCCACGTGCACCGGGTAGCACGGGCTGCAGTCGCCGCACTTGGACGTGCACCGCGGCGGGTAGGACCCCGGGCCCTCCGCCAGCAGCCGCCGCCATTGCCCGCCGCCGCCGCCGCCGCCGCCGCTTGAAGTGAAGCACCACTGTCCCTGTGAGAGCAAGCAGCAAGAGGAATGAGTGAATGAATCATCAGCGCCTGATGAGGGCATGTACGATCGCTCGTTCGTTCGTTCGCCAGTCATCGCTCTCGTCGCACTCGCACGTACTACGTATCTGTCGGTAAGGTCGTTATCGTGCGCGCTGTGGCATGGATCGCCGATCGATCGATTGATCGAGCGAGCGAGCGGCAGCAACGTATGGTCAAAAGACCATGGGACCCGACGGCGTTGAAGGGCTGTCGGAAGGGGCTGTGAGCTGGAACGGCCGGTCCTGCGCCTGTGCAAGCTAGTGGGAGCAGCAGTGTGCACCGGCCATGGCGAAACTGGGTTTGCTCGCTGTGAGCTCTCTGCTCTGTGGCACTGTGTGGGCTTCGATGGCGCATCTTGATAAACGCGGACGAGCAGAGTATGAGCACGAGAGCAGCTAAAGAGCTAGGCAATTCGTTTGATCTCTTCGCGGTCTCGTCGGCAAGGAGTATAGAGAAAACGGATTATCGAGAAGCGTACGCACCTGATTACTCCAAGAGCCTGCAGGTCGTCTCCACAAATCTGAAGAGCAAAGAAATAGAAACAATAACGAAGTCAGTATTGTGCTATATTGATCCAGCGCAACAAACATTAGCATATTTTGCTTTCTCATCACACGCGTGCAGTGCAGCACAGAGCAGATGCATGGAGGAAGAGGAACAAGAACGACAGTACAACACCGGAACACCCTCGGCATATTGCAAGGAACAAAGAACCTCGGCAAGAATGAACATTCTTTCGCGAAAGCAGAAAGAATGAGCCTTAAAACAGACGAGAAAGGTGCAGCAACACCAAGAAACTATGCAGAGCATGTCACAGGAAAGAAACCAAGTTGCCGAAATGCAGCGAGCATCTGCGCAAACAGAAGAGGTCGCTTGATTCCTTACCCGACCGGAGAAACACAGTAGTGCAGCCACCACTGCCGCCGCACGCCAGGGACCGAACGCCGCACAGGCAGATGGCGACGGCGAGGCACAACCCCGCCAGCTTTAGCATGGACCTGCCGCTCCACCTCCATCTCCGCCTCACCCGGTGGGAGCACTCCATGGCCTGGACTGGAGCACCTGCGTGCTGCACCTCCCAGAAACGGAGCAGCAAACTGCAGCTGATGAGGCGGAAGCAGAAGGGCACGGCACCGGGGGAGAGCCGAGAGCGTGCTCCCCTCACTGCGAACTCCCGCTCGAGTCGAACGCCACTGTAGCCGCGTCAGATCGTCAATACATCAGCGAGAGGAAAAGACTGCGCAGTGGGTGTAGCTCTAGCTCTGCATACTCCTTTCGCCTCGTCACTTCTAGTAGTTGTGTGTGACTGCCCAGTAGTGAGGTCAATCATCGGCCTCGCCGAACACTGCTGCCGGATGGCGAATGGCCCGAATGCTCTCACACTCTTCACTCCCCTCGCTAGCTCTACCCGATCGAGCACGGTGAAACGAAGGACCGTGGTGGAGCCATGAGCGCGCTGCAGCGTGCATGTGCGACCGAAAAGCCTGCAGTACTTTGGCAGAAGTTAACGCTACTCCCTCCGTCCCTAAATGTAAGCATTCGTGGATTTTTTCTGTTCATGTTTGACCGTTCGTCTTATTCAAAAAATTTATGAAAATATTATTTATTTTGTTATGACATAATTTATCATCGTATATATTTTAAATATATCATAATTATTTTTATATTTTCATAAATTTTTTGAATAAGACGGACGGTCAAACGTGATGCACAGAAATCGAAGAATGCTTATATTTAGAGACGGAGGGAGTACAAACATATGGGGTCCAATCCAATGGAGTGACGCAGATCGTGGGGGTCTGGTAATCTGGTCGTGCTTCGGTCAAGTTTGAGAGAGGAGCACATGTGCATCCATGGATTCGTAGGAGGCGTGCGCGGGAGATGACGATTTTGGGGGTTTAGGCCATCCGCACTGCTATTGCTCTAAAAGTTTACTCTAAAAGGAATATTCTAGCCACGTCAGCGAGAATTTTTACTCTACATCAACTTCTTCCGCACTCATGTTGCTCTATATATTTACTCTATACCAACAACTATATATTTTATTCATCCACCTTCAACTACCATCTTCATTTAAAAATTTAATTGTTACCTCTTTAGGGACTGAAATGTAAGCTAATAGAAATTCTAGGGATTAAACTGCGAGAAAATAGATGTTCTAAGGACTAAAATATAATTATCAAAAAAGAAAAAGGGCAAAACAGAAAATCCCAAACATTATCTCCCCGTGCGGCCGCATCTCTCCTCTTCCTCACATCTCTCGGTCTCCTCTCCCTCTCTCTCTCTCTCTCCGACGGCGACAGCGAGAGAAGCCCTCTCCGGCCGGTCCTCCCTCTCTGTTGCTCCTGCCCGCGCCGCTGCTCCATCTCTCGGTCTCTCCCGGCGGCGGATCGAGCGCGAGCGGCGGCGGATCGAGCGCAAGCAGCGGCGGATCGAGCGCGAGCAACGGCGGATCGAGCGCGGGCCGGGAGGACCTCGCCGGGACCCGCAGGCTCGCCTCGCCGCACCGCGCCACCCCATCTCCCTCTTCCCTTCCCCAGCCGGTGCACGGCCCAAAGGCGCAGAGGTCAGGGGCGCATGGCCAGCACACAGAGGGTGGCGCACGTGCCGCCGCTCAGCTCCCCCGCAGCGCCTCGCCGCCCATCGCTGTTTCCCGCAGCGCCGCCGGGCCGCCCTTCACGGTTTCCCGCCATCTTCCGGCCATCTCCCGCCATCCCCTCGGCCCCGTCTCAGCTTCTTCTCCTGCTGTGCCGTAAGCTTCGTTTTACGTTGGTTGTGCCGTAAAGGAGCCTTTACGCTCTCGTACCGTTGGTTTTGCCGTAGTGCGGTGCAGCACTTTTTACTGCAAAAGGCTACACTATCCGTTTGCCGCAAGCCATGCCGTAGCGCAGTGCAGATGGTCTTAAGGTTGTTCTCGTGTGCACGCAGAAAGCGTGGATCCGTTAAGACCGGGAACGCATGACTGCTGCTTTCTTTGGGCAAGTTCTTGATCGTCAGTCAGTGCAGCTCCATGGGGCCATGGGCATGGAGCCAAACTCAGGAGCCGGGGCAGGCGAGGCGAGCTTACTAGTGGACTCTGCGGCCATGTTCAGGAATCCCAAGATAGCTTGTCTAAAACTGTATATGCGACTCGTCCTCCATTTGTTGCTGTGCTCGCAGCGGCTTTTGATATCCGCAGGTTTTACAGTTTACACACGCAGGTCCACACACGCAGCGAGGAACAAGGGGGTGCAGCAGGTGCGTGCAGCGTGGCTATATATGGTCCATCCATAAGGGGATGCAGTTTATGTCGGGTGAAACCAACTCACGCACAAACCCATGGGTCGCAATATGCGAAGGCACAAACCTATCGAGGAGGAAGAGACAGGGAAGCTCTCTCTCTTTGTATACTACCCCAGACGCCGCTCTCGTCGGAGGTGACGGGGCGACCAAACCCTAACTGTCGCCGCTCTACTTCCCGCGACTTCTCTCCCGCCGCGGCGCCGCCCAGGGACGGAGCCAGGAAAAATTTTAGGAGGGGCTGAAAAAAATCATCTGCTGTCTGCTGCTGTGAGCTCGTGACCGCGTGACGTCGTGCCCCTCGGCGCTCGCGGCTCACCCTCGAGCTTTGCGCCACCGCGGCCTGCGGCGTGCGCCGTGCGGGCGCCCACCCCGCCGCCCGCCGGCACCCGCCTGGGCACGGAGCTGCGCCTGGGAGACCGGAGGGAGGGAGAATTAGCTGGGACCGGCCGACCGCAGAGGCGGGTTGGGGCGACGGGAGACGGCGCGAGGTCACGAGGAGGCAGTGACGGGCAGACGACGACCGACGGTGGATAGCTCATAACCGGATAGGAATTTTCCTTTGTTGGGCTTTGAAGTTTGGGTTTAGACGAAAATATTGACTACTCCCTCCGTCTCAAAATGTAAGCATTTCTAGCATTCAAACTCAAACAATAATAGAACTGCTAAAAGACCTCTGTACCTCTCATTTTACACTACCCACCAACTCTCCACCAACCCACATACCCATTCAGTTTTGTCATATCCCTAGGAATGTTTATATTTTGACAAAAAATTTGAACTCTAAGAATGCTTATATAACGAGACGGAGGGAGTAGTTGGCCTAATATACCAAAGTACATGAGTAAAAATTTTGAGAAGAGACTCCAGGATTCTACATGCCGGCGAGCTGTAGGGGGGCTGGAGCCCCCCTTGCCCCCCCGGCTGCCTCCGTCACTGGCGCCGCCTGAGCAGGCTGTCGGAAGCCTGTGCAGCCTGTGGTGAAGGCGGCGGCGTGACCTCTCTCCTCTCCCGGCGGACGACTCATCGGTGCGGGCCGCTCCTGCGGCGGCAACGACATTTCATCTTCAGATCCGGCGGCGCCCCAGCCGGATCTGGTGGCAGTGCAGTGGAGGTGTGCTGTGGTGCGTGGGGGCGCAGCGGCCGAAGCAGGGCGACGATGGCGGCCCGTGCGGGCAACGCCGACGGCTACTGCGGCCGGCGTGGTCGACGACAGTGGCGGCGGCGGGCGGCGTGTGGTGCACAGGTGGTGGCTGCAGCTGGTTGTGGTTGGGAGCCCCCGGCTCTGCCTACTCCGAGCCGTGACGGCCGGAGGGGGGTGGAGCCGGAGGCGTGGCCGCGGCTGGCCGTGTCCGCCGGCGTACGGGCGACGAGATCTGCGGAGTGGCAGTTGGTGCTTCTCGACGGTGATGCTGGTCCGGCGCCACCTTGGTGGTGGGGTTGGGGGCTGACTGGTGCATGCTGGTGGCACAGTGATGGTGCTTCGGGCTGTGTCGGGCTTCTTCCGGTGGAGGCGACGCGGAGGCGAGGAGGACCGGGCTGCTGGCTTGGCCAAAACGTGTGGCAGGCAAGGCGCTGAGTCGGGTGAAAGCCTTGACTGACGTCTTTGTCAGTAGCGATGGTGGCGACGCCCTTGTGGCGGCGTATCCCTGCTGAAAGCATCATTGCGAGGCACCATGTCTCCTGCTACATGGGGCTCTCGAGGGTGTGATCCCTGTCCATCTCTGGACGTGTGACGGCGGCGCCATTGGCGTCGTGCCCTCCTTGGAGGCGCCGCATCTGAGTGTAGAGTTTTGTTGAGTGTGTTATTTGCATGTGTTGTTTGTGTGGTGGTGGTGTTCACTTCGGCGCATTATGTAATATTACTTATTCTTCTTATATGATGTGGCAGTGCTTCTGCTTTTTATTTAAAAAAATCTTTCGGTTTACACTATAGATGGCCCATTTGGCACTAACATGATGGGTTGGCATTAGCACGGTTCCCAAAAGCACGGTCCTGACACGGCACGTCACGATGGCGATAGTGCCAGCACGGTTCGCTGTAGTGCTAGTGCCTAGGCTGCCACTTCGGCCCGTAGTGTCGGCACGGGCGCGACACGATTAATGCGCTGGCATGATGGTGGTCCGTTAACATGGCCTGCTAACAGCCCATAGCCTACTCTGGTATAAAATAAACCCCTCAAGCTCTAATATTCTCCTTCGCATTCCCACCAAACCCCACCCCACCGCCGCCCCTGGCAACGTGCCCGGCACCTCGGCCACCACGTCCATCGCGTGTCGCCGGCCTCCTCAGCACCGTCGCCTCCACGCGCCAGCCGCTGGGTCCGTCCGCCTCAACGGTCGACGCCGCATCGGCCGGCCAACCCCCTCCGACTCGTCCTGGTCAGATCCCTCGGCCTCGACGTCGCATCGGATCGTGTTCTCCGACGCGGCGGATGGCCCTGCAATGGTGATGTGGGTCCCTCCACCTTCGGCTCGTCTTCTCCGGGCGGCGAGTGGCCCTGCAGTGACGGCGCAGCAGCAGCGGCCGCCAGCTCCCTCGACTCCTCCGCTCGGCTTCGCGTCGTGCCCCTTCGGTCTCCGCTCCTCCACCTCGACCAGTGAAGCGTCCCCTCATCAGAGGTGACTAAATGTGATACAAATACCAGTCTCAGGAGGCTGATAACACATTTATTACATCAGATGTTTCATTGTCGTACAACACGTCGAGGCTGTGGGCATGGGAGCACCACTGCCACGAGAAGGAATATAAGAACTACAGACCAAACTACAATAGCAAAGGCATCTAAGATATCTTCAGAGTCTTGCGCTATGGAAGCTTCCTGTGGAGACCCTGAATCCACAGGCACGGGTTGGGTGCAGGACAGCAACCTACTCGACGTCTTCGGGGACAAAGTCGGGATCCTCCTCTGAAAAACAGTTAATCAAGCAAGGGTGAGTACATACGTACTCAACAAGTTCAACCCCACCCACGGAGGGGCTAAAAAGTAGATCATGCACAGGATATATCAAGGATCAGGATAAGGTTTATTTTGCAAACACATTTACGCATGCAAGGGTTTGTTTTCGAAAAGGTTTTCGCAAACAGTTTTTATAACCCAAGTAACTCAGTTGTTTTGAGAAAACCAGTTGAGGACTACCGGACTCCCCGTCCGCAGTAGCCCAGGCACACAGCCTCACTTTAACAGAAATCAACTCACGCCATGAAAATCATCCCAAACCCAAACACTAGTTTTGTGACCACACCGTGACTCGTCCAATACCGTGGACACGGCTATTTGAATAGGTTTTACACTCTGCAGAGGTTGTACATCTTTCCCCACAAGTAGGGTACCGCCACACGAACACCTTAGTGCCGGCGCGGATCCTATCAAAGCCACTACCCACCTTAGCTAACCCTACTAGCCACCACGAAAGCAACCAAGGGGTTATCTCACATAACCAGGGCGTAACTCACACAGATCGTACCCCTGCTCCTTGATCTCCCGCTGCTCACCCGCACTCCTGGTGGCAAGTATATTAACTAGTGGGATTTATGCTAAGCCGTTGCCACATACAACGGTCGAGTGGTTGTACGATAATTGGGCCAGGTGAGATGTCACGCAACCCAGTCCTTAACGACAAGATGGACATCTCCCAACACGCTCAACCACAAAGGTACGAGCTCCTCCAACTCCTGACACACACGTCCACCTCGTCCACCCAGTTCTTTACTCGTTTTCCAAAATACCCAATCCCCATTTTTAAAGTACTCACACATTTTTAAAGCAATCATTTAGGCCAAACAAGGTTCAATCATAGCAATCAAGGGTGGCTATCCTACCAGGTTTTTGCAATAAAACAATATGCAATTTATAAAACGGGTCATAGGGTTGTGTTTATAAAACTAGGACCAAAGCATGCATCAAAGGATGAGATTGAACTTGCCGTCTTCGAAGTCCTCGGGGAGTTCCTGCTCGCGGTTCGGGACCTCGGTCTCGTGCTCGTAGTACTCGGCTCCAAGCTCCGGCTCGCGGTACTCCTCCTCGTTCACTCCGTCGGCTATCGCGCACACAAATCAACACACGATCAATACATGCACACAAAGATTTACCGGCTGAGCTCGAGGAGAAAAATAAATAGAAGAAGGAGGAATAAATATTATTTATGGGGAATGGATGGGTGGCTCGGCGGAAAAGGATGAAAAGGCCGGGGCAAGAGCTGGGATTGATCGGGCGAGAGTATGCACATGAAATGACGTGTTAAAGACGTAATTAGGATTAATTAAGCAAGGTTAAGGACTTAGTTGTAATTAGGTTTAATAGAAAAAGGGACTTAATTATAATATATCAATAAGGTGAGGTTGAAATAAAATGGCCTAAGGACCTATTTGTAAGCAAACTAAGGAGTTTAGGGGCTATTGGTGAAAGACAAGAGAGAGGAAGGGCTGCTGGTGGGAAAAAGAGAAAGGGCAGGGGTCTTTGGGAAAATGGCCATAGAGAGGGGAAGGTCCTCGGGTGAAAAGAAGAAAGGTCAGGGGGGTTTGTGCAAAAGGGACATCTCCTCCCTTCCACTTTGTTTTCAGAACAGAGGAGAGGGGAGTTTGACCCGGCGGCCGGCCGGCGAGGGGGGGGGTGCTCGCCGGCGACCTGAGGCACGGCGGTGGCCGGGGGATAGGGGAAAACGGAGAGGAGAGTGAGGGGGTCCTTCTCCCATCCTCACCTCGGGCTGAGGCGCGCTGTGGAGGCGGATCGTCGGTGGCGGGCGGAGAGGGCGATGTCTGCTATGGGTGGCAGCGCTGGGAAGCTTGGGAGGGAGAGGGAGGTGGTTGTGGAGGTGCGAGGCGTGGCGGAGAGCGGCGCCGGCTTTTTATAGGCGGGGAAAGGCAGTTCCTCGGCCGGGAGTTGCGCACGTGGAGCTCGTGCGCCTTCAATGGCGGTTCGGTTGGCGCGTCTGCAGCGGAGTGAATGCGCTGCTGCGGCCTTGCTGTTGGACGAGACTCGTCGAGCAGCGGCGTCACGCGGTGGTATGTGAGCCGGGCAGCTGCAGCGACGAGCGGCGGCGTGATGCGGACGACGGCTTGTGGCCGTGGTGGTGCTCGGAGGTGATGGCTCAGGCAGGCGAGGCGGCGGGGAGTAAATGGTGGCGCTGTTCGACGGGACGTGGCGGGCAGCGGCGTCGCAGTGGTGTGCAAGGCCGACCGTGGTGGCAGCGAGCGGCGGTGTGGAGCGGCGGCGGCTTGCGGCGGTGCTGTTGGCGTGGAGGTGATGGGTCGTGCAGGCGGAGTGAATGCCCGTCGCGGCGTCGAGTGGCAGCGCTTGGTCCTGTCGTGGCCAGGCGCGCGGCGTCCCGAGGTGGAGGGCCGGCGTGCGGTGTGCCAGGGAGAGAGGGGGCAGGCCGGCGGGGCCGGAAGCAGAGGCGCGGGGCCGGAGCAGAGCCGTGATCAGAGGAGGATGAAAGGAGGAGGAAAGAAAGAAGGAAAAAAAGAAAAGGGAGAAAGGGAATGGGAAAAAGGAAAAAGGGAAGAAAGGAAAAGAAAAAGGAAAAAGAAAAAGGAAAAGGAGAAGGAAGAAAATTGGGGAAAATTTTGGGAAAAAACAGGAAAATTAGGGAAGCGATTTTTGGTGGGGTTTCCGGGTTTCGAGTACCGACGCGACGTCGGGCGATTCCCGGTGTCAGCGGCGATGGCAAGGAGGGTCGGCCGGCGGGGCCGTCGCTGGTCCGAGATTCCCGGTGAGGTGGCCGACCGCAGTGCTGCACAACACGACGTGATGAGCGGCGGTGGCGCGAGTGGTGGCATGCGGGATTGGCGGTGCCGGCGGGATTCGCGGCGTGCGCGCCGAGGAGAGGGAAAAAGGAATTGGTGATCGGGGTTTTCGGTGAAACGATCGAGCTCAGCGGAAAGGTTTTGAAACACATATGTGATTTAGCAGGTGCTTTATTAGGGCTAGAACACGGGCGTTACAAACCTACCCCACTTAAAATGAATCTCGTCCTCGAGATTCGGCTAGTTCCTGAAAAAGTGGGGAAACTCTTTCTTCAGCGCGTCTTCTCGTTCCCAAGTGGCTTCTTCTACTCCGTGCCTGCTTCATTGGACTCTGCTCATCCGTACTTCTGACGTCCTTGTCCTTTTTACCACGGTGTCCAAGATTTTAATGGGTACCTCCTGGTACCTAAGGTCTGGCTGCAGATCTATTGTTTCTATTGGCACTCGTTTCTCTTCGATCACTTTCAAACACCTCCGCAGCTGAGAGACGTGGAACACCGGATGTATGTCTGCCATTTCTTCTGGTAGTTTCAAGCGGTATGCCACTGTTCCAACTCTTTTCAGTACCTTGTACGGTCCAATGTACCGAGGGGCTTATTTTCCATGTACTTGAAATCGTCGAGTCCCTCGGATGGGTGAAACCTTGAGGTAAACAAAATCTCCTGGAGCGAAGCTTACTTCACGCCTCTTCTTGTCTGCGTAGCTCTTTTGCCGGGACTGTGCAGCCTTTAATTTTTCTCGGACCTCGGCTACCCGTTCGTCGGCTTCCATTATTATTGTGGGCCCAACTAAGGCACGTTCTCCCACTTCTGACCACATCAATGGGGTTCTGCATTTTCTCCCGTATAGGGCTTCAAATGGTGACATGCCTAGGCTGGCTTGATAACTGTTGTTGTACGAAAACTCTGCATATGGTAGGCTCTGTTCCCAATCTTTGCCATAGGTGAGGACACATGCCCTTATCATGTCTTCCATGATCTGATTCACCCTCTCGGTCTGTCCATCCGTCTGGGGGTGATAAGCTGAGCTAAAATCCAACTTGGTTCCCATGGATTTATGCAAGCTCTTCCAAAATCTGGAGGTGAATTGGGTTCCTCTATCCGAAACAATCCTGCTGGGTACTCCATGCAGCTTCACTATGTTTGCTATATACAGCTTGGCCAACTTCTCTCCGCCATAATTATTCCGTACGGGTATGAAGTGAACGACTTTAGTGAGTCGGTCCACTATTACCCATATGGAATTATATCCCTTCTGTGTCTTGGGCAAGCCTACTACAAAGTCCATGGCTATCTCATCCCACTTCCAAACTGGGATAGGTAGGGGCTGCAACAGCCCTGCTGGCCTCTGGTGTTCGGCTTTAATTCTCTGGCAAGTATCACAGTGGGCGACGAACTGTGCAATGTCCGCTTTCATTCCATTCCACCAATACTTCTGCTTTAAATCCATATACATCTTAGTGGATCCCGGGTGGATGGAATACGCTGAGTTGTGTGCCTCATCCATGATGGTCTGCCAGAAATCTCCGTCTTCAGGTACGCATATCCTGTTCTTATACCATAGTGTACCGTGACTGTCCACCCTAAAGTCTGGGGCCTTATTCTCCCCCGTGTGCTTGCGGATCTTCATTAACTCCTTATCGGACCCTTGGGCTTTTCTGATTTTGTCTTCCAGGGTGGGTTGGATACTTAGTTGGCGGACGTAGCCCTGGGGAACAATGTGCATGTTGAGTCGTGCCATTTCCTCTTGCAACTGGGCACTCTTAGGCACTGCTTTTCCATAGGACTTTCTTCTTAAGGCATCTGCCACTACATTGGCTTTTCCTGGGTGGTAATGGATTTCTAGGTTATAGTCCTTGACTAATTCCAACCACCTTCTTTGCCTTAGGTTCAGGTCAGGCTGGGTGAAAATGTACTTCAAGCTCTTGTGGTCCGTGTAGATCTCGCACTTATTTCCAATCAGGTAATGTCTCCAAATCTTAAGGGCATGCACTACGGCTGCAAACTCCAAATCATGGGTGGGGTAGTTCTGCTCGTGGGGCTTGAGTTGGCGGGAAGCATACGCCACTACTTTCCCATCTTGCATGAGGACACATCCTAATCCTTGTCGGGATGCATCACAATAGACGACAAAATCCCGTTGAATGTCTGGCAAGGTTAGCACTGGGGCGGTTGTCAGTCTTCTTTTCAACTCCTGAAAACTCTTCTCGCACGACTCGGTCCAGACGAACTTCTTTTCCTTCTTGAGCAACTCCGTCATGGGTCGGGCAATCTTGGAGAATCCTTCAATAAACCTCCGGTAGTATCCTGTTAAACCAAGAAAGCTTCTGATTTCGTTCACATTGGTTGGTTGTCACCAGTTGGAAACTGTTTCGACTTTCCCAGGGTCTACTGCTACTCCTTCTGCCGTCAGAATATGTCCAAGGAAGGATATTTTCTCCAACCAGAATTCACACTTGCTGAACTTAGCGTACAACTTGTGTGCCCTCAGTTTCTCCAGTACCACTCGAAGGTGTTGTTCATGTTCTTCTGCACTCCTGGAGTAAACAAGTATGTCATCGATGAAAACTACGACAAACTTGTCTAGCTCCTCCATAAACACCTTATTCATGAGGTTCATAAAGTATGCTGGTGCGTTAGTGAGTCCAAAGGACATCACGGTGAACTCATATTGTCCATAACGGGTGACGAAGGCGGTCTTTGGGATGTCACTCTCCCTAATCTTGAGTTGATGGTATCCTGACCTTAAGTCGACCTTCGAGAAATATTTGGCTCCCTTCAGTTGGTCAAATAAATCATCTATTCTGGGGAGAGGATACTTGTTCTTGATAGTGACTTCGTTTAGTGAGCGATAGTCCACGCACATCCTCAGGCTTTTATCCTTCTTTTCGACGAAGAGCACTGGGGCTCCCCATGGTGATGAGCTTGGTCTGATGAACCCACTTCGCTGAAGTTCTCTCAGCTGCTTCTTTAACTCTGCCAACTCAGGGGCTGCCATCCTATAGGGTCTCTTGGCTATGGGAGAGGTTCCGGGGATGAGGTCGATGACAAACTCTATATCCCTATGTGGTGGCATTCCGGGGAGTTCTTCAGGAAATACATCTGGATATTCCCGTACTACTGGGATTTCTTCTAGGGACTTGGCCTCCATGCTAAAAACCATTATGTCTGGTCTGCTTCCTCGGGTACGGCAGGTTACTTGCACTCCGTCTAGGTTGGTTAGGTGTACTACCTTATCGGCACAACTTATAAGGCCGTGGTGAAGGCTTAACCAGTCCATCCCAAGAATCACATCTATCCCTTTGGACTTCAGTACTACTAGGTCCGCTAGGAACTCTACCCCACTTAAAATGATTCTCACCCGGGAGCAACCCAGTTGACACTTGATGTCACCTCCGGGTGTTCGGGTTAACAGGGGTGCTTTTAGTAGTATTGTAGGTATCTTGTGTTTTTCCACGAAACTTGAGGATATGAACGAATGTGATGCTCCTGAATCAAATAATATGGTTGCCAAGACTGAGCTGATCAGGAACTCACCGAGCACTACGCCTTGTGCTTCTTGAGCCTCTTGTGCGTTGATGTGGTTGACGCGGGCTCGTCCATAGGACTGCTGGGTCTGCCTCATCTGCTGGTTGTTGTTGTCGCCGTAGTTGTTGTTGCTGCGAACCGGCACGCGGTTGGCTCCAGATACAACCGGTCTCGGCCCATTCACTGAGTTGGAGAAGGCTGAAGCTGCTGGCTTTTTGGCGTATGGGCAGTTGGCAATGAAGTGTCCGGTCTCACGGCAGTTGAAACATACTCGGGTGTTGTTGTTGTTGGCAGTGACCTGGCTAGTGTTGTTCTGTGGGGGCTTCATGGTGCTCTGGTTGTTGTATTGCTTAAACTGGTTTCTGGGGCCCTGGGAGCTCGTGGCTTGTGATTGGGTCCTGTATTGCATGGGGGCTTGGAATCTAGACATGGGGTGACCGAAGCTTCTCTGTCTCTGGGAACGTTCTTGCTGCTGAGCCTTGTTCTCCATGAATTTGCGCTTGTTTTCTTTCTTCTCTTCTACCCTAGCTCTCTCTGTGAGGATGACCATGTTCATGAGGGTATTGAAATCCGGATAGATCTGAGGGGTAAGCAAGGTCCTCAGTTCCGGAGTCAAGCCCTTCTTGAACATGTCCTGTTTCTTTGAGTCCTTATCCACTTCTTCAGGGGCATAGAGGGCTAACTCTATGAACTGGTAAGTGTATTCCTCCACGGACTTGTTGCCTTGGCGAAGTTCACGGAACTCGTCTGCCTTGCGCTTCAGTGTGGCTTCTGGGATGTGGTAGCGACGAAATTCCTCCACAAACTCATCCCAGGTGATGGCGGAGGGATCTTTGGCTGCTGCACAGTAGTTTTCCCACCAGGCTAAGGCTGTCCCGGTGAGCTGGTGGGTGGCCAGGAGAACCTTGTCCCGATCTTCACAGTTGAATGGCTCCAGTTCCCTTAGGATGGCACTCAGCCAGTCATCTGCATCCAAGGGATTCACGGACCCGCCAAACGTGGGTGGCTTTGTCCGGAGAAATTCTATCAGTTTCTCATTCATGCCCAGAACACGGGGCTTTGGGCGGTTGATGGCATTGGCTATGGCTTCCAGCAACAGTGTCTGGTTGGCCAACACTTGCGCCAGGTCTACGGCAGGTGGTGGCGGTGGCGGGACCAGGTTTTCTCCTCCATCTTCGCCCTGATTCACTTCCTGGTCGTTAAGGCGCTCCCTTCGTTCAGCATGCGATCCTTCCGCGTTTTGGTCCATACGACCGGAGCCTTGGAAGGTCCTGGCGGGACGCCTTGAAACCATCTGTAGGGGAGCGGGTTTCTATGAGATCTAGGTTTTATGTGATGTTTAAGTTGATTAAGGCGGATTTTTGAAAAGACAGGATCTGATTCCTACCGTCAAGCACACAACAAGCACACATGATAAACAAGCACAAACAACTTTATTTCAACAATGAGAGGAGGATACATCCGAACTACTCGATTGGTACAACGCTGGTACACTACACGACTTGGTATTACGACAAAAGCTAAGGGTGCGACTCTAAGCTCGGACCATCACGGCTTCATTCCTTGGCAAGGGCTTCTGGGGCATGCTACTCGCGGGGCGAGCCATCTTCCGGGGCGGAGTGTGCTTCCAGTGGAATGAGCAGTTCATCACCGTCATCGTCCTGGGGGTTCCCGTTCTCTTGGGGCTGGACGGAAGTTCCTTCTTCGGCGGTTGATGTTGGTTGCTCGGCGGCTACAGACGGTGTTGGGGTCTCAGGAACTCCTCCCCATCCTATGAGGGGTGTCCCAACTAGGACTTGTGCTTCTCCCACAGCCGAAACGGGTGTTCCACTGTTGGTCCATTCCGGTATGCACTGATCCTGGATCCGCCTGAGGCTCTTATGGGTAACAGCTTCACTACTTATGGCGGCCGCGGTCCTTGCTTCAGCTTGGGCTACTCAAACTTGGTGCATCCTTACTGTGACTTCCGCTTGCTCAGCCCGACCAATTTGCTCTCTCAGGAACTTGGCCTGATCATCAAAGAGTTTATCCAGGGAGACGAGGTAGGCAACTACATGGTACAAAAGATCTTCTTGGTGACGGCGCCGTTCCAGGTTTCTCATGCGGGCCTGCCAGACCAGAGTCCGGATGGCGGGAGGAAAAAGCCTCATTAGTGTGGAGACGAGGTGCTCCTCGTAGATCCTGCACAGGTAGCGGAGAGTTTTCCGGAGGGCCAAGGGATAGGTATCCCGATGTCGAAAACCTGTGGCGGTCACGCGCCACGGCTCGATGTTGGGGTAGCGGGTGCTTCTGGCGATGGAGAGGACCACCCTACAGCGAAGAGTGCCGAGTTGCTCGTACTCTCTACTGTAGTACCTTGGGCGCTCAGTGATACCGAGGCGCTCCAGGGAGTTGATGAGAAGGCGGGTAAAACCAGGCTCCTCCTGGCACACGCCTTGGGTCCATCCATCTTCGGCCATCTGAAAACAAGGGTAGAGTTGAACAAGTTGTGCAAAGGGTAGGCTACCAAAGATAGATAGTTTTATTATACAACAAGGTTGGGTACACTCCTCAGGGGTACACTTTATTCTTATTATACCATAACTCTCACTTAGGTACTCTACCCCCCCTCATGGGGACTCTTCCTCACACTGGATACGACGCTTCTTCGGTGGAAGGCATTGCTCCGGTATCTCATCTTCGGTCTGAGTGCGTTTATCCCAATGGGTCTCTTCGGGTTCTCCATCTAGTAACCCAGCTTCTTCTCTTCTCTTGCGTTCCTTGAGAAACTCGTCCCATAGGGTTTTGTTGAATACTTCGGAGCGTTCCCTTTCCCTGGCGTAATCTCGCTGCAGATTAGCTAGGGAGGTTTCCGCTACTCTTGTGTTTATCCTTTCCAATTCTATCCTTTGTTCTGCTCTTTCTGCCCTGTTGATTTGGTGCTTCAGCTGCTCGACCTGTTCATGGAAAAGGTGGTCTAAGCCATTGAGGAAAATGGACAAGTGAGAAACCGTATCTTCTAGGTCTTCTTCTTCTTCTCTTCCAAGTCCTCTCATCCGGGCGATCCATGAGCGTCCTCTTCCTCCAGAGGGTGGGAAAAATCCCATTGGGGTCCGTCGAAGGTGTTGCCTATAGACCACTCGTAGGCGTCGCAGGGCTTTTCGGGCGGCTTTTGGGTATGTGTCGGTGAAGCGAAACCCAGTGGTGGAGATGAACCAAGGATCTATGTCGGGGTAGAGTGTGCTCCTTCCCACGAAGATCATCACATCACACCGAAGGGTGCCTCTGCGTTCGTACTCCCGATAGGTGTACTCCGGTGGGTCCCTCACTCCGACGCGTTCTAGGCTGAGAAGCAGTAACTTAGGGAGGCCAGGCTCTGCGGGGCAGACGCCTCCACTCCATTCCAAGTCAGCCACCTGGAACCAGATAAGGGCCAAGGTAAGAGGTTTTGTGGAAAGAGAAGTTAAGCAGGAAAAAGATTTAGAGAAAGGCTTAGAAAAGGTCTCGGGTCCTAGGGGTCGCGTCCTTCAGCCAACCTGCGGCTCTGATACCACCTGAAGCGTCCCCTCATCAGAGGTGACTAAATGTGATACAAATACCAGTCCCAGGAGGCTGGTAACACATTTATTACATCAGATGGTTCATTGTCGTACAACACATCGAGGCTGTGGGCATGGGAGCGCCACTGCCACGAGAAGCAACATAAGAACTACAGACCAAACTACAATAGCAAAGGCATCTAAGATATCTTCAGAGTCTTGCGCTATGGAAGCTTCCTGTGGAGACCCTGAATCCACAGGCACGGGTTGGGTGCAGGACAGCAACCTACTCGACGTCTTCGGGGACAAAGTCGGGATCCTCCTCTGAAAAACAGTTAATCAAGCAAGTGTGAGTACATACGTACTCAACAAGTTCAACCCCACCCACGGAGGGGCTAAAAAGCAGATCATGCACAGGATATATCAAGGATCAGGATAAGGTTTATTTTGCAAACACATTTACTCATGCAAGGGTTTGTTTTCGAAAAGGTTTTCGCAAATAGTTTTTATAACCCAAGTAACTCAGTTGTTTTGAGAAAACCAGTTGAGAACTACCGGACTCCCCGTCCGCAGTAGCCCAGTCACACAACCTCACTTTAACAGAAATCAACTCACGCCATGAAAATCATCCCAAACCCAAACACTAGTTTTGTGACCACACCGTGACTCGTCCAATAGCGTGGACACGGCTATTCGAATAGGTTTTACACTCTGCAGAGGTTGTACATCTTTCCCCACAAGTAGGGTACCGCCACACGAACACCTTAGTGCCGGCGCGGATCCTATCGAAGCCATTACCCACCTTAGCTAACCCTACTAGCCACCACAGAAGCAACCAAGGGGTTATCTCTCATAACCAGGGCGTAACTCACACAGATCGTACCCCTGCTCCTTGATCTCCCGCTGCTCACCCGCACTCCTGGTGGCAAGTATATTAACTAGTGGGATTTATGCTAAGCCGTTGCCACATACAACGGTCGAGTGGTTGTACGATAATTGGGCCAGGTGAGATGTCACGCAACCCGGTCCTTAACGACAAGATGGACATCTCCCAACACGCTCAACCACAAAGGTACGAGCTCCTCCAACTCCTGACACACACGTCCACCCAGTTCTTTACTCGTTTTCCAAAATACCCAATCGCCATTTTTAAAGCACTCACACATTTTTAAAGCAATCATTTAGGCCAAACAAGGTTCAATCATAGCAATCAAGGGTGGCTAGCCTACCAGGTTTTTGCAATAAAACAATATGCAATTTATAAAACGGGTCATAGGGTTGTGTTTATAAAACTAGGACCAAAGCATGCATCAAAGGATGAGATTGAACTTGCCGTCTTCGAAGTCCTCGGGGAGTTCCTGCTCGCGGTTCGGGACCTCGGTCTCCTGCCCGTAGTACTCGGCTCCAAGCTCCGACTCGCGGTACTCCTCCTCGTTCACTCCGTCGGCTATCACGCACACAAATCAACACACAATCAATACATGCACACAAGATTTACCGGCTGAGCTCGAGGAGAAAAATAAATAGAAGAAGGAGGAATAAATATTATTTATGGGGAATGTATGGGTGGCTCGGCGGAAAAAGATGAAAAGGCCGGGGCAAGAGCTGGGATTGATCGGGCGAGAGTATGCACATGAAATGACGTGTTAAAGACGTTATTAGGATTAATTAAGCAAGGTTAAGGACTTAGTTGTAATTAGGTTTAATAGAAAAAGGGACTTAATTATAATATATCAATAAGGTGAGGTTGAAATAAAATGGCCTAAGGACCTATTTGTAAGCAAACTAAGGACTTTAGGGGCTATTGGTGAAAGACAAGAGAGAGGAAGGGCTGCTGGTGGGAAAAAGAGAAAGGGTAGGGGTCTTTGGGAAAATGGCCATAGAGAGGGGAAGGTCCTCGGGTGAAAAGAAGAAAGGTCAGGGGGGTTTGTGCAAAAGGGACATCTCCTCCCTTCCCCTTCGTTTTCAGAACAGAGGAGGGGGGAGTTTGACCGGGCGGCCGGCCGACGGGGGGGTGCTCGCCGGCGACCTAAGGCACGGCGGTGGCCGGGGGATAGGGGAAAACGGAGAGGAGAGTGAGGGGGTCCTTCTCCCTTCCTCACCTCGGGCTGAGGTGCGCTGTGGAGGCGGATCTGGCGGGCGGAGAGGGCGATGTCTGCTATGGGCGGCGGCGCTGGGAATCTCGGGAGGGAGAGGGAGGTGGTTGTGGAGGTGCGAGGCGTGGCGGAGAGCGGCGCCGGCTTTTTATAGGCGGGGAAAGGCGGTTCCTCGGCCGGGAGTTGCGCACGTGGAGCTCGGCGCCTTCAATGGCGGTTCGGCCGGCGCGTCTGCGGCGGAGTGAATGCACTCCTGCGGCCTTGCTATTGGACGCGACTCGTCGAGCAGCGGCGTCACGCGGTGGTATGCGAGCCGGGCAACTGCAGCGACGAGCGGCGGCGTGATGTGGACGGCGGCTTGTGGCCGTGGTGGTGCTCGGAGGTGATGGCTCAGGCAGGCGAGGCGGCGGGGAGTAAATGGTGGCGCTGTTCGACGGGACGTGGCGGGCAGCGGCGTCGCAGTGGTGTGCAAGGCCGACCGTGGTGGCAGCTAGCGGCGGTGTGGAGCGGCGGCGGCTTGCGGCGGTGCTGTTGGAGTGGTGGTGATGGGCCGTGCAGGCGGAGTGAATGCCCGCCGCGGCGTCGAGCGGCAGCGCTTGGTCCTGTCGTGGTCAGGCGCGCGGCGTCCCGAGGTGGAGGGCCGGCGTGCGGTGTGCCAGGGAGAGAGGGGGCAGGCCGGCGGGGCCGGAAGCAGAGGCGCGGGGCCAGAGCAGAGCCGTGATCAGAGGAGGAAGAAAGGAGGAGGAAAGAAAGAAGGAAAAAAAGAAAAGGGAGAAAGGGAATGGGAAAAAGGAAAAAGGGAAGAAAGGAAAAGAAAAAGGAAAAAGAAAAAGGAAAAGGAGAAGGAAGAAAATTGGGGAAAATTTTGGGGAAAAACAGAAAAATTAGGGAAGGGATTTTTGGTGGGGTTTCCGGGTTTCGAGTACCGACGCGACATCGGGCGATTCCCGGTGTCAGCGGCGATGGCAAGGAGGGTCGGCCGGCGGGGCCGTCGCTGGTCCGAGATTCCCGGTGAGGTGGCCGACCGCAGTGCTGCACGACACGACGTGATGAGCGGTGGTGGCGCGAGTGGTGGCGTGCGGGATTGGCGGTGCCGGCGGGATTCGCGGCGTGCGCGCCGAGGAGAGGGAAAAAGGAATTGGTGATCGGGGTTTTGGGTGAAACAATCGAGCTCAGCGGAAAGGTTTTGAAACACACATGTGATTTAGCAGGTGCTTTATTAGGGCTAGAACGCGGGCGTTACAACCAGGTTGCCATGTCGGTGAGCACGTCACGACACGACTAAGGAGGCATCTTGTCATTCCTGGGCCTAAAGATAGGCACAGTGGCCTGAGATGGCACGGCGGCGCCATGACCGTGCCTATGCCAGGGCCGGGTCAGGCAGCCCGTTTGGTTATGTATAATTCACACCAGCCAGCACTTCAGTTTATAAGAGCAACTCCAACAGTTTATGAATAATCCTAGCTAAATATAGAGATTAGGAGCATTGTAAAAAAATAAAAAATGGTCTAAACAGTGAGGTAAACCAACAGACTCTTGAAAATTGGACTCTTCATATTCAAAATCACCTCCACGTCATCTCCTTTTGGATGTCTGATCCAATCCCCTCGGCGAGTTCGACGTCGCGACTCTTTCTTCCGAGCTCTCGGTCCGGGGCGTTCCTGACAACAGGTGATTTGTTGTTGAGAAAAGGGTAACCATCGTGTAGGCAAGGTTGAGGTAGTCACGTTGACGCAGATAGCACGAAGTTTGGAGCTCCAGAGCAGCCGGAACGCACGGAAGACACCCAGTTCATACGTGTCGTCGTGGCCGGCGAGGTCGACGTCCGCGTTCCTAGCGACCTGGGCAAAACCACGGTGAACTGAGAGGAGCACCATGATTAGTGAGACGAGGCAAACCCATTTTGCTAGTTTACTTTGCCCAGAAAGCAACTTTGGCTGGGGCTCACCATCGAGGCCACGACGACGAAGGTGTGGCGGCCATGGTGCGCGGATGGAAGGATTTTTCGACGAAGTGCTCGGCAGACTAGTGTGGGGAACTAGAAGAGGAGGTCGTGGTGTTGTTGCTCGTCGAAGGAATTAGAAAAATATGGAATCGTCTGTGCGAATTTTAGAAGGGAACGGAGGTCAGCCAGGGTCAACCATGGTGGACGACGGCTCGGCCCGATGGCTATAGGGCACACGAGAGGAAGGGAACGACGCAGGACGAGGGCTAGATGGTGGGACCGACGTGGGACGAGCAAGATGGCGAGTCGGTCTTGCTCGCGATCTTTGACAAGCGAAGGGGAAGGAATACCACATGACCTCCTTTCCGCTGACCAAGTGGGCTATAAAGCGAATTGACCGCATCCGGAGGAATTTCTTGTGGAAAGGAAGTGATGATCCAAGATGAGGAAACTGCCCGGTAAGCTGGGTGAGAGTGTGTCGAGCAAAACAGTTGGGGGGTTTGAGCATCAAGGAAATGGCCTGCTTCAACAGAGCACTTCGGCTGCGTTGGCCGTGGCAGAAATGGACAGAGCCGGAAAAACCTTGGGCCGCCATGCCAATCAAGCTCACGGAAGAAGAGGAAGCCTTATTCAAGCTATGCACAGCGATCACGGTGGGGAATGGCCAACGTACGAGTTTCTGGAAAGACTGGTGGCTCAATGGTAGAGCACCACAGGAGATTGCGCCGGAATGTTTCAAACTTGCTTGGCGCAAAAATTTGACAATAGTGGCTGCACTACCTACTAGGAGATGGATGAGAGGTCTGCGCAGAATTCAGTCAGATCAGGGGCTGCGACAGTTTGTTGACTTATGGGTGCAAATATCACAAGTTCAGTTGACAACGGAGAATGACACAATAACATGGCGATTTACAACTGATGGTAAATACTCTGCTAAATCAGCCTACAGGATACAGTTTACAGGGGCAATTACTGATGAACGCTGGGGGCCGATATGGAAAGCAAAGGTAGAAACCAAATGTAGTTTATTTACATGGTTGTTTCTACAGTTCAGATTACCAACAGCGGATAGAATCATCAAGCGAGGAAATCAGGCAAACCCAATATGCACCCTCTGTCACACGACTCCTGAATCTCATCTACATATGGTCGCCAATTGCACTTATTCGAGGTCTGTCTGGAACATGGTTGCGAGCAGGTTTGGGCTTCCAATACCAAATCAGATTGCTCGCAATTTGAGAAGATGGTGGCATGGGCTGCTGATGCCAGGGATAGGGGACAAAGAAAAACAACTGCAGGCGGTCATCTACACGGCGTGGAACATATGGAAAGAAAGATGTCGTCGGGTTTTCCAGAACAAGGCAATTGCTCCAGATCAGCTGACAGTACTAATTCGGGAAGACATCAGGGCTTATGAGGAAGCCAACAGAGTGGTCGAATAATGATCTGGAACGTATCAAGGATAAGTTGGTGTACTGTATTTCTTTTCCTTTCCTTTTGTACAACCATATACTGACCTGGTCACATATCCAGGATTGTAAACCAAATTGCTTTTCTTCTATAATGAAAAGGTAGAACACCTACCATGTTTGCTAAAAAAAAAGATTGCAAAGTCAGAAACATAGCGAGGCTGTTGGATCCGGTTTTTACCGGTGTTTCTCTTTTTTTAGCGAATTGAGCCGAAATAGCGAGACGGTTGGAGTTGCTCTAACATTTAAAACATATAATTTCTTTAAAAAACATCTCTTAGTTTTAGTAGGGTGCCAACCATCTTAACTTCACGATCACATCCCCACGTTTTCTACAGTATGTGTAAACTAAAGAGCATAACGAAGATGATGAGGATGGTGGATGGATCCAAGTTGCCATAGTCATTTTTTTTGGGCAACAATGATGATTTGTCAAAATACCTTTGGTATTTAAAGTGAGAGTAAGGGATAGGATAGACAAATACTCCCTCCGTCCCGTTTTAAATGCACTTCTGGAGTTCAAAATTGTCCCACAATAAACACACACCATCAATACAATATTTTGTCTTCATATGCCAACATATGCACAGTTTAGATAAAGTAATAGAGCACCGGAGCTTGATCTAGGAGTCTGGAAGGCTCCGGACTTTGTCAGAGGCACTATTGCTCGCACGCTCCACGTCAACACTGTATGTTGCGTCCCTCCTCTCTGTTGTTGCAGTCAGTTCTTGTCAGTAGGGGCAATATGATCATTTCCCAACTCCACTAATTTCTTGTTCAAAATCTAGAAGTGCAATTATAATGAGACAGAGGGAGTACATTTTCAACCACCGTTTAGCTAAAGGATCTGAAAACATCCGTAAGCTAAAAAAAATCTAAAATTTTAGCTAGTTAAACTTTAATTAGGTGCAAACATGACCTAATATATATAGTTAGTTGAGGCAGGATTTCGTTCCCAAAAGAGGGTTTAACTTTAAAACCTCTATTCTAGCTCGCCATCAGGCCCACACACCAGTTAAATTAGGCGGTGGCCTTGTCCTGGCACGATGTCGTTATTCCATCTGTTTCCCGATCCGATGATTCGAACGCTGTAACCGCCCGTCCGTCGTCGATCGTCGTCGTCCTGTCACACTCTCCCAGACTCCCTCCCAACGCGCGCGCGAGGACGCAGCTCTGTCGCGTCGAGGAACAGTGCGGCCAGCGACGAGCCGGCGACGCCTGGTCGGCCCGATAAAGACGTCGCCAGGACGCCGGCGAGATCTGATCGGCCGGCGACAAGTCCGTGTGCTGTGGCTCGCGCTCGGCATTGACCCGTCCACTCGCGCCGAAGGCGAGGCGAGGCCAGGCCACGACCACCACCGCCCAGAGCCAGGAGCCTCCTATGTACCCGCCGCAGGATTGACGCTTGACGGAACCTCCGCAAGGTTGCATCCCATCGGAGTTGTTGCTACACGCACCTCCCTGCCGCTGGTCATTTTCAGTGGGTGTGTGACCCTTTGGGTGTGTTTAGAGCCAAAACATTTGGGTAAAGTTTGACAATTCTGATCAAAATTGGTACAAAATACACTGTAGCGTCAGATAAATAGTGAGAGATGATGTGATGAAATGTGATAGATGATGAGATATTTTTTGGAAAAATTTAGACTTCTAAACACACCCTTTCTCGTTTCGACTGCCTACTGGCCTGTCGAACTTCCATGGGCCAGCAGCCATGTGCTTGCAACAGTGGCGTCTTGTCCGGGTGCAGTGGGGGAGTGGGCGAGGGCGACACGTACGTATAGTACGGCGTGGCTGCTTCGTTCCCATGCCTCACCGGCTAGGTTACGCGCGCCGGGTAGGGCTGTAAATGAGCCTGAGTTCGAGCGAGCTCATCGCCTCAAGTTTAGGATGGAGGTGAGTCAGAGTCGAGCTTCAAAACCATTTGAGTTTGACACTAGACTCAAACTTGGTTCGTTAAGATTCGAATCGATCTCGAGTCGAACTTACAACGAGTCAATTATAAGTAATTCACGAGCTTTAAGATTTATATCATATATAAACATAGTTTAGAAAGTTTACATAATAATTAAATTAGTGTCATTACATTACTTGCAGACATCGAATTTTGTGCAGTACAATTAAAAAATAAAATTAGAGTATATGCGTGTATACATCTCATAAAGTCGTTGCTGATCATAGTACGCGAACTTACTCGAGCTGTTCAATCTTGAGCTCAAAAATCTCACGAGTTTTGAGTCAGACTTGAGCTTGACTTATTTAGAAGTCGAGCCGATCTCGAGCCAAGCTTAAAACAAACCGAACACAATCGATTCACAAGCCAGTCTCGATTTTTTTTTACGATCCTAGCGCCGGGGCACATACACGAGTGACATCACGCAACAACTAATCCGTGAATAGTAGAAAAAACTGCGGCAGTTTATTTCTACGGGGAAGACCATTTTTGCTACGCACGACGTGTGACGAGGAAGAGATGTACTCCGCACTCCGTACTAGTACCATGCATGCGGTGTACGTCGTACAGTGTCTGCACGTTAATCCGTCGCGGCCACGGACCAGTCAGTCGTCGGTCTCGCCTCTCGTGATACCACAGGATCACAGACAACCCAGCAGCAGTCGACGTCATCGCGTACCGAAGCGCGCACGTGTACCGGGTGCGTGGAAAGTCAAGCTAGGATGAGCAGGGAGGGACCGACGTCGATGGCGGCGGGCGTACAAGCTCCGTCATGCCATGGTCCGGAGGAGCAGATTTTCCAAGAGAAAGCGACCTCACAACATGCATGGTAGCAGTCGATGTGCTGGTATGATAGCTACGGACGAGAAATTCGAGAATGTTTGCTTGCTACTTTGAGCTCGCTATCTCAGCTTTTACCACACTCCAAAGCTGCTTCTCTTTCTTTTTTTCCAAATGTGTGTGTGAGAAATTCGGTTGGCTGGTGTCTGGTGGCTGGTGTTGATTTGTGTAACAAAAATACTGGTAGTTGGTGGCTGAAAGGCCAGCGAACAAGGTAGCTGCTTGATCCTTTTTTTTTTGACAACATCTGCTTGATCCTTGAGCATCTCCATTTATTTTGCTGCCATATGAATCTGAAATGGCATGAAAGTAAAATAGCCAAAAAAAAAAATTGGTCCTCAAGGAATCGATCTAATTTTCAATGACACCGATGGAATTGGCTCTATATCATTAGATAAAATGAGGAGTAAAAATGTCTTTTTTGGTGGGTCTTACCGGACAAACTAATCCAGGTGCCAAGAAAGGAATGAAAAATAAATCCTTATGCCAAATAAGAAACATAAGTGTCAAGAAAGGAACGGAAAATAAATTCTAGTGTCAAATAAAGGATGCAAAACTTTCTAGTGTTATATATGGAACTACATTTGTATCTGGTGCCACATAAGAATCTTCTATCATTCCTGCCAATGCAATTGCTATATATAGCCGGGACAAAACTATCCTATCCTATCCAGCTACCCTACTTATTGGTTGAAACTTTAACTCAGATCTTTCGGTCGCCAGGATTGTTTCTACTTCACTCGGTCGATCCACTTACAACCGACGCGTTGCGCGGTTCTTCCATCCGGCTGTATGCACCTCTGGTGTCCCTACAAGCTCCCGCCGGCGAGCTCGTCACCGGCATCATTTATCTGGTCTCTGGACCTTGATGTAATTTTGTCCTCTTTTGAGGTTCTTTATGTAAAGTTTGGCTGCTTAATTATAATATATGCAGTTGTAAAAAAAACTAGAACTCCATTGTCCATGGATGGGTAATCGGCGTTTGGATTGAGACATGATCCAGTCCGGAATTGGTTCGTCTGTGCTGTTTCTGGGTGAGTCAGTTGATCTGTATATTTATGAATGGCCTACACAGAAAAGGAACGGATCAGTTCGTTTCGTGACACAAATCACATGGCAGTAGTCCAGATGATTCCGGATCAGTGCATCCGGCAAACCAAACACATCGTAAGCTTATCTTAGGCACGCTTCTGCTAGTGGGTTACAACTCTCTTTTTATCCAAAACGAGTTTATGTTCTTGTCAAAAATTCAAAAATGGAATTGAAAATCGTTGTAAAAAAAATGGAATTGAAAACGAAATTACTATAAAATGTATACAACAATCTTTCAAAAAAATATAATCAGGCTGTAGTACAGGCGAGGCCCGATCATGCCGCGTGGGAACCCAGCTGTCACTCGGTTCCGTTCTCTTTCTTAGAGCAAGTATAATAAGAGACGGTAAGCGGGCGGTGTCCGATCTGAAGCTGAGAGAAACGAAGAGAGAAGCACGCGGGCGGCTCGCGACTCGCCCGCTCGACGCTGGCGCAACACGCGAGCTCAGGTTGTTATTGGACGAACGAGCTGTAGTGCATTTAATTCCGATGGGACCCACCTACAATGTGCGCCACTTCACCACGCGTTGCAGCCCGCTGCAAGCGAAATCATTAAACTTGCTCTTAGAGCAAGTATAATAAGAGGCTGCAAGCCGGCGGAGTCCGACGTGGAGCAGGAGAGAGAATGCGCGCGGGCGACTCGCGACTCGCCCGCTCGACGTCGGCGCAGATGCGCGAGGGCGGCTCTTATTCGCTGAACGAGCTGAAGTGCATTAAATTCTCGCGGGACCCACCACCAAAACGCACGACTTCATCGCGGGTCGCAGCTGGCTGCCGGCGAAATCATTAAACTTGCTCTTATTCATGACCCTCGGAGCCTCGACGATCACTGCTGCTACTCCTCTGTTCACATCTCTTAGAGCAAGTATAATAACTGGCTGAGAGCGAGCTTAATCTTACGTGGAAAAGAGAGGAGTAGAGAGAACGAAGCGAGCGTTTCCTGGTGCGCTCGCCTGAAGCCGGCGAAGACGTGCTCCCGCGTCTTCCATTGGCTGCATGCCCATCTGCACCTCAAAAAGCTAGAGGCTGTTCGGCTGGTCTGAGTTTGACATATTACGACTTATTTCGACTTATTTCCTCTCACACAATCCTATTCATTCTACCAATGAGTACTATTCATTCTACTATTGTTGCAGCCATGCTCTTCGGTGGGTCTCAACCGGATGTCCGGATCCAGATCGCCGCCGCTCAACCGGAGAGGGCCAGCTCCCCAGCACGAGGACGTGTTTCCCGCGCGCCCCCACGCTCGCCCGCCCTTCTGTGACTCCGGCGGCGCGGACCGCGGCGAGCTCCGGCCCCTCGCTGGGAGCGGCGGCCTGCGACCCCCGGGGAGAGCTCTAGCCCCAGCCGGGAGCGGCGGCGTGCGGCCCCCCGGCCCCGGGTGAGCTTCCCCGCCGTGCGCCGGACGAGCGCGAACCCCTGGCGACGAGCTCCACTGCCTGAGTTGTACCGCAAATCTTCCGACGCTTACGACTGATTTATTCCGAGAAAAACATACGAATAGCAACGCTCGGGCTCCCTCGCCGTTGCCACCAGCGATAGGCCGTTTTTGTTTTTTGTTTTTTTCCTTTTTTCTTTAAATTTAAAGTTTTGTTCTTATGTTTTCTTCCGATTTTTTCGTTCGAAAAAAAAGTTTTTCAGTTTGATTTTTTTTCTCCTATTTTTTGTGTGACAGTTTGTTTAAAAAGTTTGTCTCAATTTTTTTTACTTGTTGTGTTTAATATTTCTTAATATTTTTTTGTAAAATCAACATTTTTAAATATTATTTTTTCATTTAAATTTTCTTCTTCTTCTCCACAGAAGTTTTCTTCGAATCTTCTGTCGCAAAAAGTAAAGAAACTACCCGCGCGCAAGCTCTCACAGCAAAATATCTGACTCGAGAAGTCTCGACGCCCCCTACCTTATCCGCTCCTCTTTCTCCCCCCATGCTCGCACTATGCCACGCCCATCTTCCCCCGCCTTCGTCTCCGCGCAGTCGATCGCCGCATCGCTGCGCCTTCCGCCTCCGCCATCACTTTGTCAGTCATCGTCCGCGTGGAGAGGATGGAGGCACGGCTTCTCACTTCGAGCAGGTCACCCCTCACTTCACCCCTACACGCCGTCGTGCCCATCCGCCTTCCTGTGCTTCCTCCCCATTGCCTGATGCGTCTCTCTTCCTTCCGACTCCCCTCGCAAGGCACTGTGCTCGCCCACGGAGGGAGCTGCGGGACGGAAAGGAGGCAGCCGTGTGGACGAGCGCGCGGGGCGACCTCCTCCGTGGAGATGCAAGGTGGGGAGGCGTGAAGCAGAGAAGGGCGGCGTGCCTGCTTGCCCACACTCCTTCAGGTTTGCTGTCCATCTTTCCCTTGCCTACTCTCTTCCTTCTTCTTATATGTTTCAGTCCTTGCCTTCCGTTCGTCTTAGTTGCTTTCGCTGATTAGAGATATTGTGCTGGCTAGATTGGCCTTTAGCAACTGTAGGGATAACAGAATGGATTGTTTTTTTCCCCGTTTCTTAATTTTATACTTCAACGAAATATGCCCAAGTGCTAAGGTGAAGTTAAAGCCTTCAGGTAAGCCTACTAAATACAAGTGGCAATGCTCTTACCATACGGATAGGAAGTGATTCATAGTTTGATAGTTCTAAAATTCTTCCGACAATCAGCATCCTAACGTCATTGCTCATTGGTTTCAATGACAACAACCTATATTTCACTGCTAAAACTAAAAATAATTAATCAAAAATCATATGTCAATGTGTAGGCAGATCGAATAAGATAGATACCTCAAAAACAAAGGAATCCTCTGTATCAATTTGTTGGATTCATTTTGTCAAAACTAGTGAAATTTGCCGGATTCATTCTGTCAAAACTCGCCGAAAGGTTGTACTAGCGATCAAGTAGGCTGGAACAAGGCATTGCTACAACTCTTATGATTTTGATTATTATTTTTTATTTGTAGCAGTGAAATGTAGGTTGCTGTCATTGAAACCAATTAGACATGACGTTAGGGTGCAAATGTCCAATGCAAATGTTGGTGCTGGGACCTATGAGGATGGAGCAACAAGCCATGGAGAACATATGGATAATTCTGCTACCCAAGATTCCAACAAACCGTGAGTACTAATTGTCTCCTTCATTTCTCATGATTGTCATGCCAGCGTCTTGTACACTGAACTTCTATCCTTGACAATGCATCACAGAACAAAACCACTTTCAGGATCTAATTACCTGCAACCTATTGGTGCCGTGCTACTTCTCTGCACCCTGGCAGCTGGTTTTTTTGTATTCTTTAAAGGACAACCATCTGCAGTTGTATCTATGCTGGCAAAATCAGGTTTCACAGCAGCATTTGCACTGATTTTTGTCTCCGAGATTGGAGATAAGGTATATAATTCATTTAAATGATTTCTCTCTCTCTCATCTTGAACTTTCAGATACACTGCAATATGTCTGTTCACCATCTTGATAGTAACATAAGACATATTCCACCATTTCCTAAAACTTGTTTGTGGTGTAATCGAAACATTCACTACATACTTCGAGTTTCTAACTTTACATTAACTTAGCAGTATGCAGCTTCATCTACAGTTGTGATCCTGAATTGAATAGTTCATTTTTCAACTCAATATGATGGATGTGCATTAATTACCTCAGCAGTGAGTCACTTACTATAATGTAGTTTCGGCCTTACATGTAGTGGAATTCTTATTTTGTCTCTTTATTGCTATCAATTTTAGCTAAATGTTGTTCAGTTGTTCGGCAATGCTTTCTTTTGTGAGCTCAGCAGATATCATATATTTCATTTTCTTCCATTTGAAGATCATGTTATATGTCTAAAGCACTTTTAAGTAGATCAAGGAATTTGATTGGATTGAAATTTCTATCATTGCAGACATTTTTCATTGCTGCACTGCTCGCAATGCAATATCAAAAGGCGTTGGTAAGTTTTGAACCTGTAAATCTAATTTTTGTCTCACTTTATTGCCTAACTATTTGATTTCCCTCTTTACTTATCTCTAGATAACATGTTTCTGTGATCTTATCCTTGATATAGAAACATGTATATATCTCACTCCAAAGTGCCTGCCATTTAATAATAAAATACCAGAAATAAGCAGTGGGTCTTGCATATACCCCACCTTTCCATTTTATATACCTGTAGGCAGAACAGTGTCTGATCCCTTTATTGGAATCTTTTGGTGGACTAGTGCCCAGAACTATTGTAAGATTAGCAGGGTTACTGTTTGATCAGTTGAGCAGAGATCTTGTAAATGAACACATCCTACATCCTTCCAGAATCTAAGAGCCAAAATGACTAGTTTCGACTAAAATTTTCCATTTGCCTGCACTATAAGGGGAAAAAAACTAAGTGATCTTGACATACTGTGAATGGTGTTGCAATCCTGTTACATGCGACATCACACTCACATCTGGTGTATGCCATTGGCCACTGGCTAAAGTGTAGATTCTAGCACCATTATGTAGCATGGCTTGTGCCTAAATGCAGTCAGTGATGGCATGGAGCAGCCTTAGATCAGGTGGAAATAGCCAGTTGGTGAGGGATGTAGGGGCAACAGGGCGCTGGTGCAAATGAATTTATGTGGTCTGGAATTTTGCAGTGCATATTAGATTTTGAGTTGAAGCCATTACTGGACTTATGATAAACAGGCATCTTTTTCGTAAGCGCTACAAAATTCTTTCATGATAAACAGACATTTTTCGAGAGTCGATGTTTTGTAGTAGTGTGGTTTCATGATTTGAGTTGTTCAGTGGAATTTTGTTTAGCATGGTTCTGGAGTAATGTGTGTTCAAGTATTCTCCTATAGATCACATTGACTTGTCTTTTTTAGCATATATTTGAGCATTTGTTTCTTTCTGTGAATTTTATGAGCAGGTTTTGCTTGGGTCAATGGCTGCTCTTTCCCTGATGACTATTGTGAGTGTTATAATTGGACGAGTTTTCCAGTCTGTACCAGCACAGTTTCAAACAAGTTAGTACATCGATTTCTTTAGTAAACAATCCATTATGTTTTGGAAAGGAGCACTCGATTTTTATGGTATTATATGTATTGTAATCTGTTATGTAGAATTTGTCATTGTTTCTCCAATTTTCTTTTTGTGTGTGGTATGTTTATCTCATTGTGCTTACAACATAATTGTGAAACCATTGTTTTCCTTCAGCTTTACCCATAGGAGAGTATGCTGCAGTTGCTCTCCTGGCATTCTTTGGTTTTAAGTCAATAAAAGATGCATTGGCGCTTCCTGATAGTTCCAGTGGGAACCTTGAGGGAAACTCTGAGAGTGGGGAACTGGCTGAGGCTGAGGAGCTTGTCAAGGAAAAGGTTGTGCTTCTCCATACTACTGTTTTTTTTCAGAGTAGTCAAAAACTACAGTTCTTTGCTTTTTACGTTTTTTACCTGAAAGCCTGTGCAAGTATGCCCTTTGCGGTGGCATACAACGATTTTGAGATTTTGTTGAATTGTGTTCCTGACCAAATTGAAGTACTGAGAAAGTTTCCAGCCTTTTCTTTGGCCTTTACTGAAAGTTTTTCTACTTTAATACAGGTTTCTAAGAAGCTGATCAGTCCTCTTGAGGTCGTTTGGAAGTCCTTCAGTCTTGTTTTCTTTGCAGTAAGTAGTTTCTCATCAACTCTGAAATTGTTTGTCATGGTTATTTGGGAGGTTGATCCTTAGATCTTGTGAAACAACTGCCTCATTGACCCCAAATGTTCTGCACTTGTAGGAGTGGGGAGATCGCTCTATGCTAGCTACAATTGCTTTGGGTGCTGCACAGGTCTGTTTCAGAGTTGTGTCTACAGTATTCACTTGTAAATTATTTGGTTTATCTGGTGTAAGCATTGACCACGATTGTCCTCCTTTTGTAGTCTCCTTTGGGTGTTGCTAGTGGAGCCATAGCAGGACACTTGATTGCAACTGCTTTTGCTATTCTTGGGGGAGCATTCCTAGCCAACTACCTATCCGAGAAGCTGGTAAGACAACTAAAAGTTTGGTCATAACTCATAAATGATCTTCTGTTTGACTATCAGTAATTTGTCAGCATGTATGTAAAACCCACATTGCTCATAACTCAAACAGCAACAATAATAAAGCCTCTATAAATATCAAATTAAAAACATAGAAACTTGAAATTTTTATGGGGGAATTTTTTGTCGCACAGATTTAATATGAGCAAAGTTTTAGCTTTATTGCTCTCTTAATGAAATGACACGCAGCTCTCCTGCATCGTTCTAGAAAAAAAAAACTGTAGCTTTAGCTCGTGGTGTGTTTATGTGGGTACATGAGGCTGTCTCTGAAAGAAGCAGCTGGAGTACAATTTGTGTGCATGTGTTGCCATTATGCTCCAGATTTGCCAAACTGATTACTTAAGCAGTACAAATAACAGATTGGATTTTGAAGCAGCAGTTACTTGGGGCCTGTTTGAAAGAGCTGCAGGCTCCAGCTCATGGATTCTTGCATTAGCATGTTAGAGGGGGGAAATGAAATATTGCACAAGAGATTATGAACTAGTTAAGAATTCTTGGACCTAAGAGCTCTCTCAGAGTTGGATATGCTTATTTTGGTCACTTAGTTCTGCTCTAACTATGTATGATTTACCTTATTGTTGTTAGCTTGTTCTGTGTATCCTTTTTGGAAGTTCGGCAAAAGATTTATGGCAACCTACTCGTGAAAATACTTTCTTTTCCAGGTTGGCTTGATAGGCGGGGTATTATTTTTGCTCTTCGCTGCAGCAACGCTATTCGGGGTATTCTAACCTATTTGAGGAGTCTGGCTAGGGAAAAGATTTTGTGGTTCCAATTTGGTGTTGTATTTTGAAGATGAGGATGAAAACCAAGTAGGCTTGCTGGCACACATGTATGTGGATAGGCATTATCCTTTTCATAAGATTATTTTGATGTGCATACATTTCTATCAGGCTGGAAACGAAACCATCATATAGGGACAGTTGACACATTTTACCATTTGATAATCTAATTACATTTCTTTAATGGGAAATCATTATTTTGGCCCTTGTCAGCCATGTACTTATTTTCTTCGTGTGGGAGGGTGATAAAAGGAAATCTCAGAAGGAACTTTTTTTTTTTGAGAACAAGAGCTTCCATTAAATCAAGCAGGATTACAATCAAGGGCTGCTGCTTCCTCAAGCCAATGCGGTAAGCAGTTCAGCCAAACCTTAACCGGAGACTCACACGAGACCTCCTTAACACAAAGATCAGCTAAAGAGTTTGCTTGTCTACGAACAAAACGAACTTTAAAAGAAGAAAAAACCCTGCTTTGCTCTTGAATATCATGGCACAGGCCAGCAATAACCGATCTGTCAGTCCCCTCCGAGGTCAAGGCCGCCACCAGCACAGCACTATCAGTCTCCAGAATGACCTTCATGAGACCGAGCTGGGCAGCTAGTTCCAGACCATCAAGAGCTGCAACTGCTTCAACCACCAGAGCATCAAGAATCGGTCCACACCAACTTGCTCGAGCAGCCAAAACCTTTCCATAATGATCACGAAGTACTGCTGCACCAGCACCTCGTCCCAAGCTACCATCAAAAGAACCATCCGTATTCACCTTCACCCAATCTTCTTCTGGTGCAGTCCAACGTTCTTGTTGCTTTGGTACTGAACGAGCTCTCTGTCTATCCAAGCACATGAGTTCTTCTACTACGTGAGCCACATGTTTCGCTGCACCTGTAGGATTCCAAGCATTCCGTCCATGCTTCCTCCCATTGCGACTTGACCACAAGGACCAGCCACCACATACGAAAAACGCTGCATCCTCCAGAGAGCAGACTGTCCCTTGCAGCAAATCTGTCGCCCATGAGACAGGATGTAAGGCTGGTATCTTCCTGTCCGTTAATTTCTTAACCTCAGCCCAAAAGAACTTAGCCCATGGGCACTCCACAATGATGTGATATAAGCTCTCCGACTGATTACCACACGCTGCACAATGACTTTCATTACGAATGTGTCGTCGCACCAGCTCAGCATTAGATGGAAGAAAATTCTTTATGACTCGCCACCAAAAAATCCGGACCTTCGGTGGCACCTTGAGCTTCCTCAACACCCGCCACCACCTACCATGATCAGAAGAAGCAGCATTTCCTTCCTTCAACTGCATACACCGAGACTGTTCTCCTTTCAGTAACCTGTAGGCCGAACGAACTGAGAAGACACCATTCCTTTCATGAGCCCACGCCACTATATCCTCTCCTGCAGTTCGACTAGGCTGAATCTTCAAAATTTCCTCAGCATCAATGCTGATAAAGGACTGATTTACACGGTCCACATTCCACCGCCGGTCAGCATCCTCAAAAAGCTCATCAACTGTGTTCACTACGATCCCTGGCAGCTGAACTCTGGGTTTAAAACTCTGAATACCCGGAATCCAATTATCATGCCATATATTAACTGATGAACCAGGACCAATCCTCTTAATAATTCCTTTCTTCAGCACATCTCTCCCATGTAGAATGGCACGCCATGTCTCCGAACTCCTTTTCCGCCTTGTAGCTGCGAGGAAATCAGAGTTAGGGAAATACTTCCCCTTTAGAACCCTCGAGCAAAGCGCATGCGGCCGATAAAGGAGCCTCCATCCTTGTTTCCCCAACATAGCTTGATTAAAAAGATTCATGTCGCGAAAGCCCATACCACCCTCAAGTTTGGGCTCGGTCAACTTATCCCACTTTAGCCAATGGATCTTATGATTGTCAACTGAGCTACCCCACCAAAAATTGGAGATATATGTAGTCATCTTTTTGCAAATAGGAGCTGGCAGCTTAAAGCAACTCATTGGATAAGTGGGCACAGCCTGTGCATTCGCCTTGATCAGCACTTCTCTCCCTGCACAGCTCAGCAAATTCTCACTCCAACCACAAATAAAGTTTCTGATCCTACTAGGAATGTACTCAAACACCCCATCAGATACTTTCCCCACCGATGTAGGTAAACCCAAATACCTTTCTCCCAAGGCCTCGACGTCAATCTGTAAACTGTTATGGACTGCAGCCTTTGCTTCTTGTTCACAATTAGCACTGAAAAAAACTGCAGATTTATGCTTGTTTACCAGCTGACCCGAGCCTTTATGATAATCATCTAGGATTTGCGCCACCCTGTCTGCACCTCTTTGAGTAGCCTCTGTAAATATCATACAATCATCAGCAAATAAAAGGTGTGAAATCCAGGGAGCATGTATACCAACTCTCACACCACGGGCGAGAAATCCAGGGCCTATCTCCTTGAGCATACAAGATAATCCTTCAGAGCATAATAAGAAGAGATATGGGGAGATCGGATCTCCCTGCCGGATCCCTCTGGATGGCTTAAACAGCTGGGAGTGCTGTCCATTAACACGCACCGAAAAAGACACGGTGGTTACACATTTCATTACTCGATTCCTCCATTGCTCCGAGAAACCCAAAGCTGTCATAACAGCATACAGGTACTGCCATTCAACCCTATCATAAGCCTTTGCCATGTCAAGTTTAATAGCACAAGCACCAGATTTTCCTTTCTTACTCCTCAAGTAGTGGATACACTCATATGCAATAAGCACATTGTCGGTAATTAACCGTCCAGGGACAAAGGCACTTTGCTCTTCCGAAATAATGTCATCAAGAATTCCCCTCAACCTGTTGGCCATTGCTTTTGAACAAATCTTGTATAAAACATTGCACAACGAAATTGGGCGATATTGAGTTAACTCTTGAGGGTTTGCTACCTTAGGAATGAGGACCAAGAGGGTCTGATTGATCACCTCCGGCAACTCTCCCCCGTTGAGAAATCCCAACACCGCCGCTGTAACATTGTCCTTTAGAGTAGTCCAATGGCGTTGAAAGAAGCCCGCATTGAAGCCATCCACCCCCGGGGACTTCCCCGGCTTCATCATGAACAAGGCCCTCTCAACCTCGGCTGCGGAAAATTCACCATCCAACAAAACATTCATCTGATCTGTCACCTTCCGCGGGACATAGCGGCACACCAATTCTGGTTCCAAATGTTCCTGCGCAGTGAAAAGCTGCTGGTAAAACCCAGCCGCAATCTGTTCCAATTCCTCCTGTACCGTCGCCTCTGTCCCATCCACCCGTTTCAGGGAACGGATCCGGTTAGTTCGGCCTCTTGCCCTTGCCTTAGCTTGGAAAAAACTAGTATTTCGGTCACCCTCCTTGAGCCAAGTCACACGAGATCTCTGCCTCTCCATCTCCTCCTCTCTCGCCAGCACCTCAGACAGTTCAGACACCAGACCACGCTCCCGATCCGTCGGGCCACGATACAAAGTGTTGTTGCGTTCCCGTTCAATAGCTGCCCGAGTCGCCCTCAATTTCGCCTTGACAGACCCAAAAACCTCCTTCTCCCATACCCGTAGCGCATTCTGCATGGAGCACAGAGATGCACTGATATCCGATAGATCAGGGTCATCACGTCCAGGATCCCACACCTGTTTCACAAAATCTTTATACTTCTCATGGCGAAACCACATATCTTCGCAGCGAAAAGGTTTAGAAACACCCCGCCGCTCTGAAGTCCTCCTTGCTAATTGCTTGACAGTCACCATGAGAGCACAATGATCCGATTTGGCCAATTGGATGTGATCAACCACCGTCTCACCAAAGTGATCCAGGAAACGAACATCACCAAAGGCACGATCCAGCCGGGCCTTGACATTACGATCCCCTTCCTGCTTATTATCCCAGGTATAAGGTAAACCTCTGAATCCCAGATCAGTGAGACCACAATCAACCACTGCATCTTGAAACGCATTCATTTGCCAATCTTCCCTGTCGTGAACACCAAAATGCTCCCCACCATTCAGCACCTCGTTAAAATCGCCTGCACACAACCAGGGCACCGCTGATTGTGCGCGCAAGAATCTCAACAAGTACCAGCTCTCCTTCCGCATCTCACGACGCGGCTCTCCGTAGAATCCCGTAAACCTCCACTGATGCACATCCAAACTCGCACATAACATCACGACATCAATGTGCGACTTCGACATGCTTTGAAGAGCCACCGTGATATCTCCCCTCCAAAACAAAGCAAGACCACCACTTCGACCCACTGAACCGACCGCCTGAGCATTAGCAAAGCCAAGGCGTAAGCGTAGCGCTAGGGCGCGATCCTTGTCCAAGCGAGTTTCTGACAGGAAAACCACCCCGGGCTTATACTGCTCCACCAGCTCGCGGAGCTCTTGAACTGTCGCAGCCTGCCCGCAGCCACGACAGTTCACACTTAGGAGATTCATTGTGCCCGGCGGGGGCTGTCAACCGCAACCGCCGCCGATCTCGCATCATTAGATTGTGCTGCTCGTTTTTGTTTCTTGAGCATCTCCTCTACACCCTCCTCACCTTCAACATGGCTCCGCACACCCCCCAACTAAGTAACACGGGAGCTCACCAAACCCGCAGGCACCAGCGCTGCCGCTGCAGCCAGCGGCAGGTTCAGGTCTGGTGTCTGCGAAGGTGTAGGCTTGGGTTTCCTCTTCCTTGCCACCCTCCTTCCACCATTTTCCACCTGGAACAGCTGCTTCCCAACACCGCTAGCACTCGTCTCCTTGCCCCTAGCTGCAGGAGGGCACTTCTTCAAGGGAGATGTGACTTCCCCCTCTTCACCTCCCCGTACATCAGTAGTAGCATTGGGGTAACGCTCCTCCTCTGGTAACTCCTCCTCCCTACTATCACCTGACTTGCCTGAGGTAGACCGTGCATGCCGGCCACTAGATGAATGTGCGCTACCAAAGGACTCCGCCGCTGCATCTGCAAAGCTTTGCAGTTTCTTTCGACGGTCATCTGGTGCTCTCAGCGGCGGATCACGCTCATAAGGTAGCTTGCCCTGATCATTCCTCACTGCTGGCTGATCACAGCCCATCCCTCCATGGCCTAAAATTCCACACGAGAAGCATAAGAAAGGAAGCTTCTCATATTGAGCATCGAACCATTCGGGATCCTCGTTCCTCGACATACGCAGCAACACTCCTCTCTTGATGGGTTTGTCAAGTTCAATCCCCACACGTGCACGTAGGAATGCACCACTCGCCTTGCCATCCTCGTCCACATCCATCTTCCGAACATCCCCCAACAGCCGCATAGCTCTAATCCCCCTCTGTTGATTCATCCAGCCCAGCGGCAAATTGAGGATACGTATCCAAATATCCATCCGATCAAAGCGAATTTCAGATGGTTTTAACTTCTCATCATATTCCTTCAAGATGACCGCATGCTTACCGGCTATCCAAGGAGTACCAGCAAGCACACGATCCATATCCACTTCGCTTCCAAATTCCGCGACAAACAGGTTATCCCCCTTCTCCCCGATCGACCGAATCTTCAAGCCGAATGGGTTGCCCCACGTCGACGTCATAGCAGAGCGAATGGTGTTCGCATGTGGGGACGTTGGAGAGAGGACCTTCCCCAAGAGCGCCCACTCTGCCTTTGCATTCACCCCAGCCTCCTCATCATCACTGAAGTCTGCCACACCACCCTCGTCCACCGTCAGGTTCAATTTCTGAAGCAGTTCAGCAACATTAGGAGCCGGCTCCGATCTCGTTCCCGACGCACGGCCATTGCCGCCTTCACCCGAACCTCCTCCAATGGACGCCATGGCCGTCCTTCAGAGAGGCAACAGAAGTGCCAGATAGCCCGAAAGCTACTGCACCAACCACAAGCCCACTCTCGAACCCTAGACTGCGTTCAAGAAGGGAAAGACAAGGTGCAACGCGATCCAAAGAAACTAGGGTTCCTGAGCGGCGCTGCAAGTATCTGGGCGACGGCGCCAAGCGGCTAACCGTCGATCTGCGGGGCCGCCATCGACTGGGAGTCAGTGGGCGGGGCGGGGACACCGGGATCGAGCGATCACCGGCGTTGCGGGGGTCTAGATCGCCGGAGAGGCGGACTATATCGGAGATGGGATCGCGATCGCCTTGCACGGCACCTGCGGAGGGGCTCCGTGATTAGCGGACATTCTGTTTTTCATCTCAGAAGCAACTTTGTTAAAGAAAATCTCTCGTTTACTAAAAAAATGTAGGAAATTTGCAAGCTCACTTGTGTTCAGAGTTTGCTAATTACACATTTCTCCTCTTGATGTGCGACCCTAGAAAAAACTGCAAAAATAGTACTTGAAATAATAAACAAAAATATAGTCCATGTTCAGGAGTCCCAAGATCGATGTTCTTACCTAAATTGAAAAACGGACACTTAAAAATGTCTAAAAAAATGTGGGCTTTATAGAGCCTAGTTGCAGCCCGGGTAGGTGTGGCCCGGCCCGCCCCGTCAAGTTAACCTTTTTTTTTCCTTTTTCCCTTACTCAAATTTTCCCACACACACATGACACCCTTTCCCGTGTGGCCGCTTTTTTTTTAAGAGAGACTCGCACTTTATTACTCAACGACATGGTATGAGTTACAAACGCTTTCAGGCGGTCCAAGCAGCCACAAATGTCTGCCTACATCATCAAACAAAGAACTTCTACCTACTCTATGTGCATCTTCATTAGACAATCTTCCTTCATGTACAAAGTCAGTCCGTGAACACAAAGGTTGCTGCTCGTGTCTTTAGCTCCTTGACAATCTGGCCATACTGACCATAGGCTGACTCGAAGATGCTCCGCACAACTCCTGCATTATCAGACGTAATGATGAAACTCTGCAGTGCCAAATTGCTGGCGAGCGCCAGACCTTCTCTCACCGCCATAGCTTCCAACATTTTCGGGTTTGACATCCTTATGACAATCACGGACGAGGCGCCCAGAAATTGGCCAGAGGAGTTTTGTGCTACCGCCGCGTATGATGCGTGTGTTCTTCAACGTCTGAGGCGTGGACGTTAATTTTCATAAGCAGTGTGGCCGCTAGTTGCACTTGCAGGCCCTTTCCGTGTATTTTTGCCTGGCCGGCCATTCCTATTCATCATACAGTAATTCCACACGCCCCGGCTGGTCGCTGCAACTTGCCGCCGCACGACGGCCGCAGGACGCAGACGAACGCAACTGGCGCCACCGAGGAACATCGAACGGGCGTGCAGACGCCAGTCGGCCGCAGCTGCGTCCTGATACCGGCAAGGGCAGGACCCGCGCTCGCTTTCTCGGAACGCCGAGCGCGCGCACAGCTCGTTCGTAGTGAGTGAAGGAGGAGGATGTCGATGACCCGCAAGTTGAGGCGGTTGCGGGCAGAGGCATCAGCACCACCCTGTTCTGGGCGGTCGTCAACGTCACCAGGGTGTCCTCCAAATCCATCCAGCTGATGAGCAGTAACGCCAGCATCCTCCGCCGTCCGTCCGTCGGGCTCCCGGTCCTGCCTGCCGGCCGCCGTCGCTAGCTGGATTCCATCCTTCGCCGGGCCGCAAATGATCGATTCGCTTTCATTCCCGTTCCCTTTTTGCTGCAGCTGCAACAGGCACGGCCGCACTGATGCACGCACGATCGAGCCTGCAACAACGCCTCTCGTGCGGTGCCGGTGCGGGCGAGATTTTTTTTTTTACCTCTCCGTGGCATGTGCGTACGAAGTGGGCGGTTCTCGTGCTGTTCCGTTTGTCCGTGCTCTGTTTAGTAGTACGTTTTGTATATATATATATATACGGCCATGCTAGCGGCCGGACGTCTGTTCCGGTCGCCAGCATCGGACGCGTCATCAACCGTCCAATCAAAAAGCTGTAGCCGTCAGATCTAAAGTAAAAAAAAAAAAACCCTACCTCCGTCCGGATGCCTGCGCTGGAATGTGGGGGTTGTGCCCCGCCCACGAGCGCACGCGGGGGACCACTCGGGTTCCCCATCCACTTTCCCTGCACATGTGCATTGGTAGCCCCAACAGGTGCAGCAGGTAGTGGGTCCCATCGCGTTGGGCGTGTGCGCAACACACATGACAAAGCAAAAATCATACAAAATTCGAATAACACATCTGCAACATCTAAAATGAATCTGCAACATCAAGATAACACGTCTGCAACGTTCAAAATAACACACGTTCAACATCATGATATGACACCCCGATAACACATCTGCAACTTCCAAATAACACACCTTCAACATCATGATATAACATCTGCAGCACCGAGCAACACCCAGATAACACAATTGCAACACCTCGATAACACATTTGCAACACCCAAGTAACATATTTGCAACACCTCCAATAACACACTTGTGAAACATAAAAAAAATCTCATGCAACATCAAGGCAAAGCTAACGCGACGAGAAAAATAACTAGTTGTAACATCAGAAAAATTCATGTTGCGAACGAAAAAATGAGAACATCTCATGCAACATCAAGAAAAAGTTAACGCAACAGGAGAAATCACTTGCTACAACATCATGTCCACATCTCCAGACACACACGCACTTGCCTAGCTTCATCCTTTGACAGCCAAGGGCGTGGCTCCCCGCGGCTCACCACCGGGCCTTCCTCTCCGCGCCCAGCCGCCGTGGCGGCTGCCACCCGCGCGGCGCCGACAGGAAAGTGCGTGTGTAACATGTAATACATATATAACATGTAATACTAGCATTATCGTCATCGGATCCATCTTGCGACATCCGGAAGGAAAGCTTGCAACATCCACCAAGAACAGTTGAAACTTCCAGAAAGAAAAGGCTTGCAACATCCACTGAGAACAGTTGAAACACTTCAAAAGAATACCAGAAACATGCATGCCGCCGCACCACATGCAACACCCACATCAAAAACATTTTGCAACATGCAAAGGACATTGATGCAACATTGATTAACATTGATTGTAACATATGTAGACGACGACTGCAACACTAGCATACTCCTATAGTCCTATATGACAATACGACCAAGAATATCCATGCAACATCTGCAAGTAATGGTTGAAACATCTCTAGAGAACGATTGCAACATGACTAAGGATATTCATGGTTCATGCAACATCTGCAAAACATGATTGCAACATCTATAAACAACGATTGCAACATCCAAAAAATCTTCAAAAATCAAAACGGCGAGGGGAGTAAAAGGGAGCATCACGGGGAACAGTGACGCTAAGGAAGGCAGAGCCGACATCGCTCGCACAGTCGCACGCCTTTCTCGCCACGGGGGAGCAGGAGCCGCCGGCGCTCGCCCTCGCCGCGACTCGCGAGGGAGCAGTGCCTGTGCAGCTCAATCGCCCCCCTCACTGTCGCGGGAGATCCGGAGACGACATCGCTCGTCCGCTCCTCGCCGTGGGGAAGCAGGAGCCGGCGACGCGCGACCTCGCCATGACCCCCGCGGGGGGAGCGGCGCTTGTGCAGCTCACCCGCCTCTCCCCCGCCGCGGGAGATCCGGAGTCTGCACGCTCGCCCGCTCCTCGCCGCGGGGGAGAAGGAGCTCCCAGCAGTCACCCTCGCCGTGACCTGCGGGGGAGCAGGGGTGAGTCACGGGCGCGCAGCAGCGCCTCTCCTCCGGCGTGCGCGCGCGTCCGGAAACGACGCTTGTGCAGGTCACCGCCGCTGTGCAGGGGAGAGAGAGAATGTGCGGGTGAGAACTGAGAGAATTAAGAGAGAGAGGATGTGCTGGTGAAAAGAAAAGAGAGGATAAGGATGGAAAACGGTGAAAAGACGTGGAGGAGGATGGGCCACGTGGGCGTCCGGACGGAGGGCGCGCGTCCGGACGCCCGAGCCCAAGCATTACGATATATATATATACACACACGCGAGAATTTTTCACCGTGCCAGTGCGCCACTAGCTTTGTTGCTCCCGCAATTCTTTTTACCGCGCCTGATGAAGGAAGATTAAATAACGTGGGCCGTCGTTTTGCAGCGTTTAATCCCATGTCACCTGGATGGATGTCGCCCCCGCGGGGTAACACCAAAAATGCGCAACGCAATCAATCGTGTGTCGCTCCTACTACCTGTGCGTGTGCTGACGGCCGGCCGGCGCTTCTCCGACGTGGTGCATGCGATGCGATGCGAGGTCGTTGGTGGCACGTCCCCGACCGGCAGAATACTCCTAGTTGTTACAGTTCCTCCCCTCGGCATCAGCCAAGCAACCAGCAGCAGCAGCAGCTCCGGGGCGGACCCAACCCTAGCTTTGGAGTGCGCGAGAACCAAAAGCAACCGGAGGAGGGAGGAGAGTACCGTGCGTGTGGTTGGCCTTTCGCGATCGGCCATTTTGGACCGGACCCGAGTGGCCCCTTTCTTTAACTCGAGCGCCATTTGAAGGCCTACCGCGGGGACAGCGGACCTAATCCCCTTCCCCCCTGCTCGTCCAACGAAGGTGTTCTTCTAGTCCGTCTCTTTGTTGCGTTGCGTCCCTGTCGTGCGCACGCTGAACCACATGGCGTTCGTAAAAGGACTTGCATGGCACATTGGCACAGGGCGCCAAAGTTAGTTAAATTAAATCAACTTCAACATTGGGCCGCCTTCTAGATGATGGCTGAGATCACGAGAGCGTGCATGAATTCAACTGTAAAATACCAGGGGAGGGAGCGTGCCGTCACTCTCGCTGTATGCTGTGTCCGCCTTTTGGCTGAGATACAGGTGACGTGATCGAGCGAGTTGCCAACTCCAAAGTCGAAACGAGAAATTACTACTTATCGGTTGGCCTGGTCGTCTTGCTAATCCGACCACATATCACACACCATATGTACCCGTCATCTCAGGGCCTATTTAGTCCCGTGAAATTTCACCAAAATTCTCACATAAAAGATCGTGTCAGTTCATTTCTTCTCTCTGCGTACGAGGTTCAATGCAAAAACTTTCACTCTTTTTCACCCAACTCGATGTGGTAGGGGTATCGGAGGCCCTGTGTTCTGGGCATGAATGCAAAAACTTGGTGCAAGTGATGGACAACCAGACTCGGTTGCTGGAAGCTCCAGCCAATGCTATCAACCGTCCCGAGCCCTGTGCTCTGGGCATGAATGAGAAACTGATAGAATTTCTCCGAACAAAGCCACCCACTGTTGGTGGGTCCGTAAATCCTTTGGATGCAGATGACTGGCTGAAGACCATCCTAAGGAAGTTAGAACCATTCAACTGAAAGGATCTAGACAAGGTTCTCTTAGACCGTCTCCAGCAGCATCTGGAGGGCGTGCTGCAACCGCATTCGTTTTCTCTCTCCTTTCTTCATCTTCTCTTCTCCAACTACCACCACCCCGCGGCCCCGCTCGTCGCGCACGCCTCTCTTCCTCGGTTTCTCCTTTTTGCTCCGCGATGACAGCCTGGAACACCACCCCTCCTCCCTTCCTCCCCGGACGCCGCCTCCTTCCTCACGCGGACGACAAAGCCTGAGGCCGCCATCGCAGATCCGCGTGCGAGGGAGGTAGGTGAGATCCGCCGGCCTCCGGATATGCTCCGTTTCCCCGGCGTGAGGTGGCGGCGGCTCCCCTTTCCCCGAAGCGAGATGGACAATGGTGAGGTGGGGCTCAAATCCGGCGGCTGCTGCCTCGAGTTTGGGGCTCCTCCTCGTCCCCCACGACGTCGTCCGCTCCCCTGCTCCCGCACGCGGTCCCGCCCTTGCTCACCCGCCGCCGGCTACTATGCTTCGCCCATGGAGGTCACGACGGCGGATCTGCCGGCACATGCGAGCAACAACGCCTGGAGCTCGAGGCAGCGGCGGCCTCGGGGCCGTGACGGCGGAGCAGGGGGAAGGGGAGCTCCTCCCGGCTACCATCCTCCACGGCGAGCGCAGTGCGGGCGGCGACGGCGGTCGGCGCGGGCGACGAGCGGAGGAGCGGCCACCGGCGCACAGATGTGGCGGGCCTGCTGGCGGCGCGCCCGTGCTCTGCGCCGTTCGCGACGGCGAGCTCCCCGGCGGCGGCCTACCTCTCCTCGAGCTCCACTCGATTCCCACCGCCCGCGGGAGCCAACTACCCCGGGGATGCGCGACCGCTTTGGGCGACACCGCTGGAGACCGAGGTCTTTTGCGTGCGCCCTTCGTGTCTATCTAGTGCGCAAAACCGGTTATATGAAGATGCAGATGTAGGTCTTTGCTGGAGACGGTCTTAGCCACCTATCACCTCACCGAAACTCGATGTGGTAGATGTATCGGAGTCGGAGGACAGAAAAGAAGCTCAGGCCCCTCCCTCGCTAGCTCTATCCGTGCCAGGAAACCTAGTACTACTACAACTAGCCTGGAGTAGACACAAGTACAGCACGACTCCGCCCTCATGGCTCGCAATTCGCCGCAAGTCCTCCGGTCTACGGCTCCTCGTGCGGAACGACGGCACATGGCTTGGGTCCTGGAACGACGTCGCGAACGTGCCCACGCCCGGTCCCAACCTTCAGGATCCGGGCCGGATCAAAATCCGGCTCGAGGAGAGGCGACACGCCCGGGCGTGGGGGCCGCCTCTCGGTCGGGCGGCTGGCTGCTCGCTGGCTCCGATTCTCCGAATACGGTGTGCGGGGTCGCGCGGTCGGACCAAACGAAAAAACCAGTGGCGGGGAGCTTATCGGTCCAGCTCGGACTGGCAGCGGCGGCGTTCAATTTTGATGGGCCCCCGGGTACGTCAGGCGCGTCCCATTCCTGCCACGGCGGCCAGGCGCTTTTACTAGTAGTACTTTTAACGGTTCCACTGCGGCGCCGCCGCGCCGGAACTGCGCGCCTCCGCCATCTCGGTTTGACGGCGGCGCGGCGGCTCCCTCGTCGTGTCGTGCAGTCTTGCTGCCGCCGCGCCGGCGCACCGGCAGCTCGCATCACCACCGCCGAAATGTTCGCCTCCGTCACCTCACTTTTGTGCGGTTGCGTGTTGCGAATTGCGATCGCAGCCAATACAGAAACACTCCTCCGGTCTAGGCACAGCTCCTGCCTACCCTTCAGAGAAAACAGCTTGGTCGGGTCAGTCTTTTTTTCTGTTTCAGACTTTCAGTAGGTACAGCAAAGGTGCACGCACGCATCAAAGCATATCATCTAGTATGCCCAATCTCTCTACCTAAAAGGTGCTCTGTATTCGTGACACCCTGGCGGTTGATAGATACGGCCACGGCTACAATGCAGGCGTCGTGCGAGCTTTCATGCACCGACGTCATTGCGTGCTGACGGATTTTTTTTCGTGGGTTTGAGCAAATGGTTCCACGGGCCAGGCATCTCAGCGGATGGTCATTGCGTGCTGAAGAGTTAAAAGATCAAGAGATTATTCCACGCATTTTTATTTTGCGCGTGTCGTGGATGCTGCTACGAACCCAACTTTATCTGGTGCTGTCTAATTGGTCACAGCGTGCAAGTACTGGTATATAAGTACTGATCGAAAAAAAAAACGTACTACAGACATTGTTTATATGGCACCTTAAAGCTCAAGGAATGCATGCATGCGCACGCTGCCATGATTAGGTGCGTAATTGACTCAACTTACAAAACCTTTGATGATAGATTATAGGTACAACATCATTGATCGTATCTTTTTTTTTTCTCTCCGGCGTCTTCGCCTTTTCTTTCAGTCTGTTCTTCCTCCCCACCACTACGCACAATGCAAACACGTACTGATGACGTCTTTCAATATTATACCACGGAGCACGGAGATAGCACAATCATACGTAAGATGAATAGAACATACATCGTTTTTAAAGGAGAGAATTAATGTACGATTCGAGTAAGATACGTTTTTTTTTTGAAAAGTAGGTAGTAGATACGTAATTAATAATATAAATTAGTACGAAGCACAACAAGATGAAATAAGAGAATTGTGGGTGAAGAACGATGAGAATCTATTCGATAAATAAACCGATCTCAATATAAATAAGCATCTAAATAACTCTACCGATGCTTCACTTCATCTCTGTCCGTGTGGGCATACCCAACACGAGACTATACTAGTAATTTCACTAACCAGCCTTTAATTTGAATGTACTAGTAATTTTGCATGAAACAATTTATAGATCCCTTTTTCTTTTCAAAAGGGCAACCGATTTATATTCTCGAGCTCCATCACCTTCCTGCAAATTATCGTTCACTTTATGCTCACACACTTGTCTAAAGAAAATAATACTTGGCGGGTTTCATTTGTGAACCTTTATTCTCAACCTGGTCTCTTTATAAACGGCACGCATACCTGTCTTCCATTTCGAATGTTTGTTATACACTGCAGGGGCCAAAATGTTTATTAATGACTCCATGGAAGCAGCCATGTCAAAAATCTGTTCTCTCCATGGAAACCACGTTTGTAAATCACGACGCCGATCAGACCAACCAACCTCTTACTAACCAGCCGTCCAGCCTACGCGGCACTGGATGACCGCGGGTCCATATCTAGTCAGCCCTGCAAAGTTGTTGGTCGGAATTCAAACATCGGTGCCCGCGGTTTTATGATCAGTTCATGGTGTGTGTAGTAGCCCGTTTGAATTGACTACACATCCCAAAACGGGAACGCCGAGTCAAATAAAAACACAGTTTGGTTAGTGCAAAGTATTAAGCCGTGCCGCCGTCTTGCCGCGGCATTACTGTCCGGTGCGCCGGCCGGGCGTCTGGTCACCAGCCCACCAGTCACCACTCACCCGCACCAACCTGAGAGATCGCCGTGCGCGCGCGTGCCTGACACGCCGGCCAGGCAAGCCCCGCGCCGCCGCCACCACGGCGGGCGCGGCGTCGCTTTCGTCGCGGGCTCGCGGCAGCGCGCGAACTGTTAGGCGAGGAAAAGCGGGTGATCACAGATTAACGAAAAGAACGCGCACGTGGAAGCGGGCTGCGCAAATCGGGCACGTTCCCTGCACCCGCGAGGCCACGAGCCCTAATCTAATCGGATCACCGCGTCGGCGGCGGCGGCCACCTTCCGCGTGGTGATCTGATCGGCGACGGCAACGGCAACGGCACGGGAGGGCGTCGGCGTCGCAGCTGCGCGCCGGCGCAGGACGTCTCTGGGCTCTGGCGAGACCAGCCAGGCCACGTTGCCGGCTCGGTTAGTTGGAGTTGCCGAACTGCGGGCCGTGGGTAAACACAGGTCAAAAGGTGGCCACCAAGCCACGGTCAGGGCGGCGGCGCGGGTCGTCGTGTGGCCTGTGGCGTCTTCCAAATGGCGTCGTGCCTGCGTCTCTTGGAGTAATAAATTCGATCGAGTCAAATCATGTTTCCTTGTTCCACATGGCATCGTCGCCCCACTCGTAGGCCATCACCAAGTGCAAAAAAATCGGAAAAAATTTCGGGTAAAATTTTCTTTGAAAACCCTTTAGAGTCGTATTACGAGTATTAAACATAAATTAATTGCAAAACTAATACCTGAATGGACGGAAAATTGCGAGACGAATTCATTAAGCCTAATTAATCTGTTATTAGAGATTGTTTACTGTAGCATGATATTGTCTCATCATGGCATAATTAGACTCTTTAAGTTCTTCTCGCGATTTTAGGGGGGGTTATGGAATGGATTTTGTCATTGATCAACGTTTAATACTCCTAATTAGTGTTCGTTGATGTAACGTGTAGTTGGAAAAAATTCTGAGAACAAAACAGGATTTAAGATATGTGCTGACTCCAAAACAAATTTTTTTTTTTACCGGTCGGTTACCGCGGTAACCGGTTCCGAACTAGTTGCAGTTAGAGAAGGTTAACCGGACTGATTACACCGGCTACGGATCGGTTACGGAAGATAGGAGCGGGAAAGATATGAGCAGCTTCATTAGAGCCAATAGGCGTGCTGCGCGGGAGCTGAGATGAGAAACGTGCGACCCAGACACGGAACGAAACGCTAACGCTTTTGTTTCACTATCCACTGACAAAATTTTGATGAGCTATTTCCACGCTACCCTGTTGGAGACGCCTACTCGTTGCAGCCGTGGGCATGCTTAGTTGAAAGGTGTTAGTATTAGTGTTAGTTTGTAGTAAACTAACACCAAAAATCCAAGTATGGATGTTAGTTTGGTGTTAGTTGGACTAACACCTCCAAAAATACTAACATTCTCAAGAGGTGGTAATTTATGTTAGTTTTGGTGGACCTCACCTCTTTTACTCCATTTTCTCTCTCTAGATCCTCAAATGATTGAAAAAGTAGTATTAAATTCAAACTAACACATGAATCTAAACATCTAAGGTATTAGTTTGTTACATGTTAGTTGAGGTGCAAAAGACTAATACGAACACAAGAGAACCAAGCATGACCGTGTGTTGCATGCGTTTGGTGGTCTGACCCGTTTGGATCCTTCCAAGTTCCAACTCCAAGGCTCCGGAAAAAAAGAAGGACACCCCCTGTGGAATTATGACCGCGTCAGCTGGGCATTTTTTATGCTATTAGAATTTAGGTTGTGTTCTTTTCATCACAAAGGAACAGTTTATTTATCACATTCATCACATATTCTCTCAAAAAATATTATTTTAACATCATTTATTTGCAACTTCACTATTTCTTTTCATAAAAAACAGACCCTTAGAGCACAGTGTACAACTGTACATGTCCAAGGCTCGAAGCTGGTGCTCGAACCAACTCCGGTGAAAAGCCAACGGGGAAAAATCACAGGAAACTCTTGCAGAAGCTCCGGTATTATGCCCGTGTTTGGTTGCCCCAAAAAATTTTCATACAAAAGGAATCTTACACGCATGGAGCACCAAATGAAGTTTATTTGCAAAACATTTTCACAGATAAGTTTAACTTTGCGCGTCAAATCTAATGAACATAAGTAATTAGCGATTGCTACAGTGATGCTACGGTAACTATGCTTTAATCATACGGTCAAAGTCCTCATTAGGTTCGTCTCATGATTTTGCTCAGGGTTGTGAAGTTAGTTTTGAAACTGACTTTATTTAATAATTTTAATAAGTAGTCAAAGCAGCATTTAATAGGGGGTGAAATTTTTTTCACCCCCTACCAAACACAGCCGAAGGATCATCCAAGTGGCACTGTCGAATGTGGAAGCACGCGGTGTGGCAGCATTGGCGACGAGGTCGCATCACATCGATCGACCAGTCGCCAGCTCTGACCGGCTAGCAGAGATATTAATCTCGCAGCTGAGGTCTGGCGAAAATTCACCCTCCTATCCTTGCCTCTACGCCCAGTCTGTATCACGGTTAAAAACCCTATTAGCACAACTTCAGAAGATTTACATCAACCCGTTGAATCCGCTGAGCAGAAGAAGGTTTTGAAGTACTAGTGGAAACCCAATTAACAGATACAGGGAACAGATAGTTTACGAACAAATACCAAACTGTCCCCCGCGTCGCTCCCACGCGGAGCGGCTCGGGCGGAGCCCTACCCCGCGCGCCGCCACCCCCGCCTGCGTCGGTAACCACCTCGCCGCCGCCGGAGCGACCGCCGGAGGTCCGCGCGGCCGCAAGGAAGGCGGCGGCGGGGCACCGCCACCCCCCTCCTCTTTCTCTCCTCTTTTCCCCCTCGAGCTCTCTTTGGAGGTGGTCATGACGGCGGCGTCCATAACCCCGGCGGCCGGATCCTGCCGTGACCTCACCGGATCCGCCAATGCTCTTGCCGGATCTGCGTCTTGTGCCGCCGGATGTGCTGCCTTGGGACCTTGCTACGTTCAGGAGGCAGCGGTGACGGCGGGGCGCGGCGTGCTGCGGCGGCGGCGCGGCTCGGCCTCGGCGGGCGCGGCGGCCGTGCGTCGGCGTGCGCGGCGTGCTGCGGCGTCGGCGTGGCTCGGCCTCGGCGGGTGCGCGGTCACCGTGCGCCGACGTGCTGCACCGGTGGTGCGGCTCGGCCTCGGCGGGAGCGCGGCTGCCGTGCGTCGGCGTCCGCCTCCTCGGTGCTGCGGCGGCGCGGGTCTTGACTGCGGCGACTGTTCTCCCCGGCGGGTGCGTCAGCGGCCCGTGTGGCTTGCTTGTGGAGGCGGGCAGGTGGTCGTGGCCACTTGTTGCGACGTGCAGGTGGTTGTCCAGTGTGGAGGTGTGTCGGCGGCGTCGCGGTGGCGCGGCCTTCAGTGGCTTGTTTGGGTGTCTGCTTGTTGCGCCGCGGTGGTGTGGCTGGCGACGGCCGGGCGAGGAAGCTTCAGTGACAACATGGTGGAGTTGCTGCCTGCTTCAAGCCACTCTTCTCCGGCGGTGGTGTGTTGGCGATGCCACGGTGGCATGGTCAACGACGGTATGCGTGGACGTTATCAACGGCACTGTGGTGGTGCTGCTGGTGACGGTCGTGTGGAGGCTCCCTGCAGCGCCATGGTGGCGGTGTCGGGAGCGTCGACCGTGTAACACCCCGGTTTTTTGAGCAATAGTAACCATCTTAATTAGTGGAGCTAACCATGTTCTCTAACATGGTTACTTGGTCAAATACCCACCCTTGGGTCAAACCCCTCAAAAACCAAAGTGTTACCCCCTAGAACCCTAGACCTCCTTGCAGTAATCTAGCGTGTTCTCAAAATTTTTCACAAGTACTTCAAAATCGGCCAATAAGAAAGTTGTTCGTTATCTCTGGGAACACATTTCATCTAATTGGCGGCATTTGAAATTCGGAGTGGAAACACTCCAAAAACTCAGTCAAAGTTCAGAACCTCATTTTGACCAAACCGAGAAAAAACGCAAACTTTGCAGCGATTTTCTGGGTAAACGGTGGAGAAAAACATAGGTCGCCCTTTGGGAAAGTTGTAGAAGGATACGTGCTCTACAACCTTCGTATTTGGAGTTTTTCGAGTGTCGTTCAAACTTTTTGAGTTTGGACCGGTCAAACAGCTGTGCACCGAAATGAAAACAGGGATTGGCGCTCTGGAGCAGAGCTCCTGCGCCGGGCGCGTCGCGCGCGTGCGCTGACCGTGCGCCGCTAGCCCCGCCCCGGCATCCGTGCCCGCCATCAACGCCGCCAACTGGCCCCACCTCATCCGTCGCCACGCCCTCGCCCTTATCCCCTCCGGGTTTTCCGTCGTCCACGCGCCGGCAAGCCGTGCGCCGCCGCCGCCGCCCTGTCTTGACGCGCCAGCACCATCCGTCCTCGCGTGTTGCCCAAGCGGACGCTCCACGGTGCCTTGGAGTAGGGGGCAAGCCCCGGCCGCCTCTAAAAGGTGGAGCTCGAGCTCCCACTGTGTGTCGTGCCGCCCTCGACAGCGCCGTCAGGCTGCCGCCGCCGCGCCATGGCCACCCCCATGCCGAGCTCCCCACTCCGGTCGCCTCCCTCGCCGTTTGAGCTGCCCTCCGCCTCCCCAGGATCTCCCTGGAGCTCCCCGAGCTGTCACCCGAGCCCCATCGAGCTCCTGCTCGCCGGCGCAGGGCCAACCGCGGCCGCCGTTGCCGTGCACCGCCGCAACCGCCTGCCGGCACTACCCCAACTTCAACCGCGCCCACGAACCTAGACAAGGTGAACCCCTCGTCATTCCTACGCCCCTCCCACGGCCAGTTCCGTCGCCGGCTCGCCGGAGTCCGGCCGGCCGCGCCACCCCTCCCCACGGAGGACCACATTGCAACAATTGCAAAAGAGCTGAGGGCTTGATTGAAAGAACCAGGGACCTTTTTGTTAACCAAGGGCAGATATGTGAAACCTAAATTCGATTCAAGGACCTTTATGTAATTAGATTCTTCTAAACCTAGATCTAAAACGCAGCAACTTGTAAATTGCACCAAAAATCACAGAAAAATCATAAAAATGCAAACTCAATTTTGTTGTGATCCTTGTGACCAGGAGCAACTTTTCTGTGTAGTTTTTAAAATATTTTGAAATCATCAAATTGCTTAGATTTGAAATAATTCAAATTCTATAAATGATCTGCAAGTGAATTTTGGATATGTTGCTAGTCTTGCCATGTATGACCCTATGTGCAAAAATGGCACATAGATATCATGTAGATCTTTAGTTATGAATTAATTTTGATATGTGTAATACTCCTGTTTTTAATTTTTATAAATTAATCTGTTGATCAAATGATGCCCATCTTTTTGCTACATCCCTGTTTTATGTTTATGCACCCATGATAAATAGTATATCAATTTTGGACATATGTAGCTTAGTCATATAATTTACCATGCTTTGTTAAGGCTAAATTCATGTGCATAGTTTAAATTAATTTTCTTTGCTAAGTAAGTGCATATCTCTGCATGTTTAGATTTCTTACACCTCTACATGAAGTTATGGCTCAAGTTGTGGTATAAATATTTCAGAATTAAATTGGAAACAAACCAAGCTCAATTCGAGTAATAAAAGGAAAACCAATATCATTTGTGTGCAACTCAATTTTTTTAAATGCATGCACCTCACCAAGACACACCCTAAACAGCACCATTACCTTGGTGAGGTAAAATAAATTAATTATCTTAAATGTGTACACAGTCACCATCAAATGAGAAATTAAAAATCACCCGCACACACCTTTCTCTAATAGAGGAAGAGTATGTGGAATATCATATCTAGGTGAATGTAGTCACCCTTAAACCCCACATTTATCTCTAAGTTTCAAAAATGAAATCTCGTTTAAATTGGACAAATAAATCTTATGCATATGCATCTCGTGTAGATTTTTCTGTCAGTAGCTACGAGATCGTCCCGGAACGAGACGAAGGACCGTTCGAGGGACAAGTGGACATCGTGGAGTACCACAAGACCCAAACCAAAGTTTGGAAGGGCCCAAGGCCTAGTTAGAACTAACCTCTGTTTGAAAGGCAAGCACCGGAGCATAATCCTATGATTTTAACTTTCTGCAACTATATATGTTATGTTTGTGCATTTAAGTTTTAGGAGTTGATTTGAAACCATAGATGCATGATCCTAGGTTCCTATGTTCTTACTAGCATGATAGGTCGTTAGTTGCCATGCTTTAAGGACCCGGTAAAAGTCGAGTGAAATCCTTCACTCGCGAGCTATAGGTTCTTATGTTGGAATCATAAGATTTAAAATGATATGCTCATGTGGTAAGAGCTTGGGATCGGCTCCGGTCAATAGGTGTCACTGGTTAAGCTTTTGAACGTACTAAACATTTGCCAGGAATGGGACTGGTAAGCCTAGTATCTTCAGGATTCGGCTAGGGAACTTGGTACACTAATCTTGGGAAGAGTCCCCCTGCTGCAGTAAAGGTGATGCATGAGTGAGAGTGGGCGGCGAGGCCGTAACCACCTCACCTTGTACCAAAGACTGTGGAATTGGTCCTGAACCGAGGATAGCTGGGAACGGTCTGGTGGGTGCACACCTGGGGTGTGCACTTTTCCGTGTGTTTAGGTCCACCTTGCAAGATTATTAATCGATCAATCGTCGGCCTCTCACCGTTATCCGAGACTGCTTAACTATACAGTCTATTTCCCTTTATGATGGAATTGAGAACTAATATGGATGTTTGATTAATTGTTTGCACAACTTATGTTTGCTGTAGATGCTTACTTAGTAATGGTTAATCAACTAGAATTTGAGCTAAAATTTTGAAAATAAGGACATACTCTTTGTTGCTTTTCAGCAAAATAATCCTCTAGCCAAAAACTTTGCATGTCTAGAGAGTTGGTGATTTTGCATCACCCGTCGGTTAAGTCTTGCTGAGTATTAGAATACTCAGCCTTGCTTTTGTTGTTGTTTTCAGGTGAAGTTTGGGATCGGAAGAAGACGATGTTTATTGGCATTATGGATGGTCTCCTATAATGCTACTTTGTATCGTTTAGTTTTATTTCCGCTGTATTTATAAACTCTGAATCATTTACTTTTATGCAAAGGACTCGGTTTGTAATTAAATAACCTTTTATGGGAATTGATGTAATAAATTGTGACTTGTTTATCTCTGGACTCGCCTTCGTGTGAGTTTTGATGTACGGTTGTCGATCCTTTGTTACAAGTGATTTACCGGGCTTGACCCGGCAGAGACGACAAGTTAACTCGGTGTTATCGCGTAATGACCAAAAGGAGTGGTTTATGCGATAATATGGAGTTAATTTGGGCGGTTCTGTCACAGACCGTCTCGTCGCTCCGCGGTGACGATGCGGGTGAAAACCCATCCCTTCTTGGGACGGCGTTGTTGGCGTTCCTTACGTCATTTCCTTCCTGAAGGCGACGTCGGGCATCTCTGGCGCTGTCAGATGCTGAGATCTAGACAGCCCATGGGGGTGTTAATCCCTGTGGTTTAGTTGTTCGGCAAGGTGGAATCTAAGGCTAAGAACTCGAAGGTTGTGCAAGAGCACACAGAACACAGAGAACACGTCGAGTTTATACTGGTTCGGGCCTCCGGAGAGTAAAACCCTACGTCCAGTTGTTGGTGTAGATTGCTTGAGGATTGCGTATGGATGCAAGGGTCACTTCGTCCGCCTTATATTGGCCAGCGGATGAGGTCGGTTCCCAGACTCCTGGTCGGTTACGACCAGGAGACCTAAGTCTAGATTACAACACTTGCCATTATCCGTCGATCTGCTTTGGTCGAAATCCACCGATGTCTTGTCTTGTACGGCAAGTCTTGCCATCGCGGCAGAGGGCTTATACCCATTAGGGATGATGTCCTCAGGTCGAACGACCCTTAGGTTGGCTTTGAGCCAAGCCCCCGAGCATGTCGAGGGGGAGGAGTAGAAGAAAATTATAACCCTCAGATTTTACGACCCATGTATTGGCTTTAGCCAAGCCCCCGAGCGTGTCGAGGGGGAGTGTTGATGACATGAGAGAGGAGAAGGTAGGGCTCGGCACACAGCAGATGACTGCTTGAACTAATATTTATTTAATCTGAAAAAGGTAAAAAGAAATACATAGCTGTAATTAAAAACTATTCTACGGGTAGAATCGTCGTAGATGTTCCACGTTCCAAGGGTTTGGCACTCCTTGCCCGTCACCCCATTGGAGGCGATACGTGGATGGGCTGATGACTTCAGTGACGATGAAGGGTCCTTCCCAGGGGGCAGAGAGCTTATGCATGCCGTCGGTCTTCTGGATACGCCTGAGGACGAGGTCGCCAACGTTGAAGGAAGTTTCCCTAACGTTGCGATCGTGATACCGACGAAGTTGTTGGTCGTGACGAGCTTGTCTCATGACGGCAGCTAGCCTCTGTTCTTCAAGGCTATCTAGGTCAACTTGACGTGTTTGCTCGGCTTCTCCTTCCTCGTAGAATTGGATGCGTGGAGCTCCAAAGGCGACGTCGGTGGGTAATATGGCTTCTGATCCGTAGACCAAAAAGAAGGGCGAAAAGCCCGTGGTGGAGCTGACTTGGGTCCTTAGCCCCCAAATCACGTGTGGTAGCTCGGCTAACCACCGGGTGGCGTAGTTTGAGGCATCGTCAAAGATACGATCTTTGATAGCCTGAAGGACCATGCCATTGGCACGCTCGACCTGGCCGTTGCACCGAGGGTGGGCGACCGATGAGTAGTAGACGTCGATGGTGTTATCCTGACAGAAATCCCAAAAGGCAGAGCCGGTAAAGGCCGTGCCCAAGTCGGTGATGATCCTGTTAGGCACACCGAAGCGGTATGTTATGTCTTGCATGAATTTTGCTGCTTCTTCCGATGTTACTTTCGCAACAGGTCGGACTTCGATCCACTTGGTAAATTTGTCGACAGCTACTAGTATAAACCTGTATCCGCCTGGGGTCGTTCGGAACGGTCCCACTGAGTCGAGGCCCCACATGGCAAAGGGCCATGATGGAGGAATTGTGCGCAGGGCCTGAGCTGGCAGGTGCTGCTGTTTGGCAAAGAATTGGCATCCTTTGCACCTCTTTACGAGGTCTTTTGCGTCGGTCATGGCCGTGGGCCAGTAGAATCCAGATCGGTACGCCTTACCGACCAGGTTGGCGGATACTGTGTGACAGCCACATTCGCCGTTGTGGATCTCAGCCAGGAGCTGTAGACCTTCTGATCGCAAGATGCACTTCATCAAGACGCCTGTGGAGGCGGCTTTTCTGTAGAGGTCGGTACCAATCACGACGTAGTTGGCACTTCGTCGTGTGATACGCTCACGTTCTGCTTTGTCTTCTGGAACGAGTTGGTCGAGTATGAAGTCTATGAAAGGCTTGCGCCAATCATCTTCTTTTTCTGTCATCAGCACGTCGCGGGGAGGTGCTGAGAGTTGTTCGTGTTGAGGTGAATCTAGACTGTCTGGGTCCAGTAGCTTGATTGAAGGCTTGCGTAAGTCTTGGACAAAAACGCCTGTCGGGACTAGAGCTCGTCGAGAGCCTAGTTTGGAGAGTACGTCGGCTGCTACGTTGTTGTTTTGTGGTACGTGCTGAAACTCAATCCCTTCGAAGTGGCCTTCGAGTTTGTGAATCTCAGCACAGTAGGCATCTATTATGTCTTTGACGCAGTCCCACTCCTTGTTGACTTGCTCGATGACGACCTTGGAATCGCCAAAAGCTAGTAGTCGCTTGATGCCAAGGGACACTGCTATACGGAGTCTGTGAATCAGGGCTTCGCACTCTGCTTCATTGTTGGAGGCCTTGTAGTGTATCTGCAGGAAGTACTTGAGCTGTTCCCCCTGAGGAGAGATGAGTAATACGCCTGCGCCTGCTCCTTCGAGGTTTAGTGCACCGTCGAAGTACATTATCCAGTGTTCGAGCCGCTCTTCGGGAGGGGGCATATGGATCTCTGTCCACTCAGACACAAAGTCTGCGAGGATCTGTGACTTGATTGCTTGCCGAGGGCAAAACTCGATGTCAAACTCTCCAAGCTCGACCGACCACTTGACGATGCGGCCGTTGGCATCACGGTTGCGGATGATTTCTCCTAGTGGAAACGACGATGAGACTGTGATCTTGTGGGCTTGGAAGTAATGACGAAGCTTTCTCGACGTAATCAGGAGTGCGTAGAGCAACTTCTGAGGCTGTGAGTAACGTGTCTTAGCGTCGGCCAGGACCTCGCTCACGTAATACACAGGTCGTTGAACAGGATAGGCCTGCCCTTCTTCTCGTTCAGTGACGAGAACCGTGCTGACCACATTAGTGGTGGTAGAGATGTAAAGGAGGAGTGTTTCTCCCGGAACTGGTGGTGTCATAACTGGTGGTGTCGTCAAGGATTCCTTGAGAGCTTCAAACGCCTTTTGTGCCTCGTCGTCCCACACGAACTTGTCTGCCTTCTTCAATAACTTGAAGAAGGGTAAGCCTTTCTCGCCGAGCTTGCTGATGAAATGACCTAGAGCCGCCATCATCCCTGTAAGCTTCATGACGTCTTTCTTGCTAGATGGCTTGACCATGTTGCGTATAGCGTCGACCTTCGCAGGGTTGGCTTCAATACCTCGGTGCCCGACCATGAAGCCCAGGAGCAATCCGGAGGGTACACCGAAGACACACTTGGTCGGGTTGAGCTTCCATTGGAACTCCCGTAGATTGGCGAAGGTTTCGGTGAGGTCGGCGATGAGCTGATCTTCCTCGGTAGTCTTGACGACCACATCGTCTACGTAGGCTTCGACGTTCTTCCCGATCTGCGACTTCAACACGATCGATCCCCGCGATCAGGTCGCTAGGAGTGGGTGGGTGGGATTCCGTCAACAGATCTGTCCCGATCTGTTGGTCGGAGGTGACCGCGTTGCTCTCGATGACGAGGCAGGCAGCTGGAGCGGTGGGTTTCGCCGGCATGGAGCCGAAGCAGATGTCGACGGGATTGGCGAGGATGTCCGCCATGCTCTCCGGGAAGATGACGCCGTTGGTCGAAGCCATCAAGTTGCACGAAGAACCTTGATTGACCCCTACCTGGCGCGCCAACTGTCAGATGGTGAGATCTAGACAACCCACGGGGGTGTTAATCCCTATGGTTTAGTTGTTCGGCGAGGTGGAATCTAAGGCTAAGAACTCGAAGGTTGTGCAAGAGCACACAGAACACAGAGAACACGGCGAGTTTATACTGGTTCGGGCCTCCGGAGAGTAAAACCCTACGTCCAGTTGTTGGTGTAGATTGCTTGAGGATTGCGTATGGATACAAGGGTCACCTTGTCCGCCTTATATTGGCCAGCGGATGAGGTCGGTTCCCAGACGACCAGGAGACCTAAGTCTAGATTACAACACTTGCCATTATCCGTCGATCTGCTTTGGTCGAAATCCACCGATGTCTTGTCTTGTACGTCAAGTCTTGAGGTCGTGTTGAATTAGGTCATCGGGGGAATCTTTTGGAAGGTCTTCAGGAGGTCGTGTGGACTGCCAACTAGGTCGGTTGGGCCTACTGACAGGTCGGCGGGTCTTCTGGTAGGCCGGACCTACTTGTCAGGGACGGCCGTGAGCCTGGTCGGTGGGGACCCAAGGGTACCCATGTCTCACAGGCGCGGAACTGGGCCTCTGCTGGGGTCTTCGGCGTGTTCGTGCTTCTCCGACTTGGTGCTTCGCCGATGGTGGCATCTGTGAGAGCTCTTTCTTTTTTTTCTCTCTCTCTTTGTTTTCTTTTTAGTTGTTAAAAAAGAGAGTAGGGTAGAGTAGAGAAGAAGAGAGGTCTTGGTCAGCTTCAGTCGAGTTGTGCGGTGCCGGTTGATGTCCCAATTTAACCCACCGGAGTTGTTTGGTCCGTGGACCAGAGTTGTTCGGGGTCTAACCCCTCCTGAGTTGTGGCTTGGGTCGATGTCCCAATCCGACCGAGCAGAGTTGTGAGTTGTCTTGAGTTGAGCGGTGCATGCTGATGTCCCAATCCAGCTCACCGGAGTTGTATGGTCTGCGGACCTGAGTTGTTTGGGGTTTAACCCCTCTAGTCGTACGGTCGATGGACCGGAATTGTATGGTTTTCGGTCCGGTTTTCCTTATAAACTGGGCGAACTCTCTACTTCTAATAAAAATTCGGAAAAGCGTAAGCTTTCGCCGTCCCTAAAAAAAAAAAGTTTACGAACAAAACCGGGCCCTTGGATTCTCGCGCGCCCATGCTGGCTTCGGCCTGGCCCTGGCAATGGTCCTCCCCTTCCTCTGAAAAAACAAAAAGGCAGCCGGATCTCGTTCTCACCCCGCCGTGCAGTGTCGGCCGTCAACGCGCTGTTTGTATCTTTCTCGCGCAGCCGAGCGACTAGCGGCGTGATCCGATCGAGCCGGAGCTGAGTCACCATCGAACCAACCCGCCACATCTCTCGTCCCATCCCTCCGTCCGTTCTCCATCCGACGCCCGCCAGATCACACGACTCTCCCCGTCATCTTCCCTCTCAGGGCCAGGCATCACCATTAAACTAAGCACATGAAGCACAACCATCACAATAGATAAGCGAGCACCAAGCAACCCCCTTGCGTGATTCCCTCCAGCTCTCAACCAACTGCGCTGCGCACGCCTACCGCCTCGTCATTTAAGCCTTCCTTCCCCCTCTCCCTCCCTTCCCTTCTCCGCTCCGTCATCCATCCTACACCATTTCCATTTCAGTTCATATAGGTGTTAGTTACCACGCCATTTCGGTTTCCGATCGCCATGGCTAATCCAAGAACGTTGCTCACCTCCGCGCCGTCGCCGCCCGGGTGCTGCTCCTCGTCGTCGTCGTCGGCGGCGGCGGCGTTCGTGCCGCCCGCGCCGCCGTCGCCGTCCGACGGGGAGCTTCTCCGGTCGCTGCACCGCCTCGCGCGGGACCTGTCCGCGGCCGCCGAGGCGCCGGCCCCGTTCCTGCGCGCCGCGCTCGCGTCCATCACCAGGCGGTCCAAGCTCCTCGCCGCGGCTTTCGACGACCTCGTCATGTGCGCCGCGGCGGGGGACCTGCCGCGGTCCGCGTCGCTGTGCCTCCGCGAGGTGCTCCTCGTGCTGCAGCGCTTCAAGGCCCTCGCCGCCGACTGCGCCGCGCGGAGCCGGATGCGGCTGCTGCTGCAGTCGGACGAGATCGAGGAGGAGGTGCGGGAGCTCCACCAGGACCTCGCCACGATGCTCGACCTCCTCCCCGTCGCCGAGCTGGGCCTCGCCGAGGACGTCGTCGACCTGCTGGCGCTCGCGTCGCGCCAGTGCCGGCGGTTCGCGCCGGCGGCCGCGGCGGAGAAGGCGCTCAAGGCGAGGGTGCTGTCGGTGATACAGGAAGTCGAGCGGGAGATCGTGCCGGAGCGGGAGAGGCTGGAGGAGATCCTGGAGGAGGTGGGCATCAACGACGCCGCGAGCTGCAGCGACGAGATCGAGAGCCTCGAGCGGGAGATCGGGGACCGCGCCTCGGAGAGGTGGGCGGACGCCATGATCGCGCTCGTCGGCCTGCTCCGGTACGCCAAGTGCGTCGTGTTCAGCGGCGCCACGCCCCGGCCTTCGGATTCCAAGCCGGACCCTGACGAGGAGGGGGAGCCACCGGCGCCGCCGCCGGACTTCCGCTGCCCCATCACCCTCGACATCATGCGCGAGCCCGTCGTCGTCTCCAGCGGCCAGACGTACGACCGCGAGCCCATCGCCCGCTGGTTCGACTCCGGCAAGTCAACTTGCCCCAAGACAGGGCAGGTCCTCACCGTCCTGGAGCTGGTGCCCAACAAGGCTCTCAAGAATCTCATCGCCAAGTGGTGCCGCGAGAACGGCGTCGCCGTGGAGACCAGCGAGGCCGGCAAGAGCGAGCCGGCGCAGGCGGTGTCCGCGAACAAGGCCGCGCTGGAGGCGGCGCGCATGACGGCGTCGTTCCTGGTGAAGAAGCTCGCCATCTCCTTCTCCCCCGACGCGGCCAACCGCGTGGTGCACGAGATCCGGCTGCTGTCCAAGTCGGGCTCCGACTGCCGCGCGTTCGTCGGAGAGGCCGGAGCCGTACCGCTGCTGGTGCCCCTGCTCTACTCCGAGGACGCCGGGCTCCAGCTGAACGCCGTCACGGCGCTGCTGAACCTGTCCATCCTGGAGGCGAACAAGAAGCGCATCATGCACGCCGAGGGCGCCGTGGATGCCGTCGCCCACATCATGAGCTCCGGCGCGACGTGGCGCGCCAAGGAGAACGCGGCGGCCGCCGTGCTCAGCCTGGCGTCCGTCCACACCTACCGGCGCCGCCTCGGTCGGAACCTGTCCATCGTGGAGAAGCTGGTGCACCTGGCGCGCACGGGGCCGGCGAGCACCAAGAAGGACGCATTGGCGGCGCTGCTGTCGCTGGCCGGCGAGCGGGAGAACGTCGGGAAGCTGGTGGACGCCGGCGTGGCGCATGCGGCGCTGTCGGCGGTCAGCGAGGAGGAGACCGCGGCGGCGGTGCTCGCCGCATTGGCGAAGCGCGGCGGCGCGGAGGCGATCGTGGGCGTCGACGGCGCCGTGGCGCGTCTGGTCTCCGAGATGCGGCGCGGCACGGAGTGGGGACGCGAGAACGCGACGGCGGCGCTGGTGCTCCTGTGCCGGCGGCTGGGCGCGCGCGCGGTGACGCAGGTGATGGCGGTCCCCGGCGTGGAGTGGGCCATCTGGGAGCTGATGGGCACCGGCACGGAGCGGGCCCGGCGCAAGGCGGCGTCGCTCGGCAGGATATGCCGGCGGTGGGCCGCCGCCTCGGCCGCCGACGGCGAGCGCGGCAACGGGTGCCCCGCCGCCAGCGTCGTGCCGCCGGCAATGATGGCGTCATGATGGAGCCGCAATGCCAGATAGGATAAGCTCGGGAACAAAAAGGATAATGATTTTTTTTTCTTCTCTCTCCCCCACCTCTTCCCTTCCATTGTACAAAAAAGTTTGCTTAGGTTGTCACGATTCTTTGATCAGAGAAAGAGAGAGGCATAAAATGGTGAGTGGTTGATCAACTGTGCATACGGAGCTCTGGGTGTACCAAATGTAATTCCCCCCATTCCTACAACAAAAAATATATATATAGTCTACGGCGGTTACGAAATGAAAATGGGATTAGTTCGAGACTCCATCTGCTGATCTGTGGCCTGTCATCAAAATGATGGTAAATGGAAAGAAGAAGAAGAGATGAGCTCCTGATGAACCGGTCCGGACGTGTGAGCTACTGTTTGGTATGGGAGGGAAAGCAACGGGATTTGTTCCGATTTTGCCAAGTGATGGGGCCGTCTCGTCTGCTCCATCATCCAGCCGGCGTAAACAGAAGCGCCTTTTTTATAGTTTTTGGTTACCATTGATGGGGTGGTTGCTGGGGCCCAGCCCTGCCCTGCCCTGCGCGACTGGGGGAGTGATTGCCGATGATGATCGGGACCAGCAACCAGACAGGCGAGAAGCAGCCAGCCAGCCAGCCGATGATGCTCAACCGCTCCGGTACGCCACGAACGAACGCCTCGCGCGGCGCAGGCCGGCAGGTGAGGACGGCTCGTTCGTTGCCTGCCTGCGGCCGTGCGCACGGCGCCGGCTGCCGACCAGCCAGCCCGCGGGTTTTTCTTTCCGATTTTCGATGCTGCGGCAGGACAGGAGGAGGGAGAACAGGACAACCGTCATGTTCGTTTGGCTTATCAGCCACCAGCTAGCAGTACTATTCTCTCAAAATAAATCAGCCACCAGCTACCAGCTAGCGGTACTTTTCTCTCAGAACAAATTAGCGCCAGCCATCAACCACCAGCCAGCCGAACAGGCCGGTTTCTCGGATCACGCGGCGTGTTCTCCTGTGCGCGTGCGCGGCTCGTCCTCGTCCCCTCTCTTGCAGGTTGCCGAATTTGACTCGCCCATCTCGATCGAGCCGGGGCGCTTTCGTGGTGGTTTTTTTTTTAAAAAAAAATTACGTTCGTGGTGTTTAAAAGTTGGTTCTCAAAACCTTGGGTATCATCAGGCATATCTTACCAGGCAAGGAAGCACGCCCCAGTGAAAAGCTGAGGGATGCTGTTCCCCGTCACGCTTGCACGAAGCGCGCTTTCCGCCCTAATCTAATCGGTGTGGCAATGTTCCGTCCGCTCTTTGCCATCTACTGTATGTGTTCAGTCGAGCTGGTGACGGATCGCTGGCTGATGGTTGATAATCCAAACGAATAGAGCGGTACGTTTATTCGCTTGTAGAACAAATGTGAAGTCCAGTCCACTGTTGGAAGCGTGGAACCATTCCGAGACAAGCCAATTTTTCAGGCCTTAATTCCATGTTGACCTGTTGTGCGTGGAAGCGATCGGTATCATGCCATCATGGATGATCGCACCAGAGAAATTTTTAAGGGTTGACCAAGCTACCATAACACGTCATTGTATGCAAGTAATAATTTCTTAAAGAGAGAATTTGCAACGCGGCGTCTAGATCAAACAACAAGGTCCCCCGGTGGCCTTTTCGTTTTTAAACGGGCGGCAGGACCTCTTCCTTTTCATTGAAAAGAAAAGAGTGTATAACAAGCCAAAGTTGTAAAAAATGTCTGGTGCAGTCAAGTACTCAAATGTTGCTTATTGCCAAATGGTAAGCACTTGGCCTCTGGGAGAGAAGCTGATCAGCGGCAGGAGATCACACACACGGAACCATCGATCGTCCTTAGCCTGTAAACGCATCTATAATGTCGTCGATCGAGTCAAAAAGGAGAAACATCGATGTGAAACATGTCGCCGGAGTTGCTCTAAATATATGAATTTTAATTTCCCCATTCCTCCCGACAACGATTTCGGAATGGCAATTTGGCCAGTACCATCACTCGTAGCAATGCCTAGTTGTCTACTACTAGTGGCATCTTCTCTTCCCTTTCGGACCAGTCGCAGATTGCAACCCCCGCCGCTTGCGAAGAACCAAGTCGGTCTTGACTCTTGCCGCCGCCGCAAAGCGGGGTCTCGGCTCTGCATGCGCGGCGTCGCCCGACGCTGCGCGGCCACTCAAACCCGTGTGTGTGAGCGTCCACAGGAATGACAACCCGGGCCGCCGAGTTTATTAATGCCCGTTGAAATCCGGCTCCATCTCGTCCGTTCCCTGCAGATTTCAGTCGCTTTCGTGATCGATCCCGCCGGCGTCATCCGCCGAAACGATCGAGCCGCTGATCCGCGGCCACGCCATGCCGGGCACGAATTAACCTCAATCTCTCGAGGATGCATGTGGCCGGCTCCCGTTCCTTGTTGCTGAAAGAACTGCAACGTGGACCACGGGGAGAATAAGGGTGTCAAGATTTCAAACGGCAGAGAGCTTGCTGGTTACTCCCTCCCTTGCGATCGAGCCTCGCACTGGCATGGCACCTGAAGACGACGCGTAGCCCTGTTTCATTCAGTCTATCACATCGGTGAGAACGGCTCGCATCAGAGAAGTTGGGAGAACAATGGTGACCTGTGCAGGCAGATCGAGCAAAAGGGGCGGAACCTCGAATGCGTTTTCGCGGCGTGCCGAGCCGGATCAGATCGGCAGCCATCTTCAGATATGCTTCCTTTTTACCACCGGGGCCTCTCGGTCCCGCCCAGCGCAGAGCCTTATCGTTTTTTTTATTTATCAACTTGTGCTGGATCTTGTGATTATCCGGACAGTATGCTAAGTTGCTTTCAGTCCCCGGAGTGGTCTACATGTTGGGTTCTTAATTGCCAATAATCTCGGATTTGTCAACCTGCATACCTTTCACTGAAAACGCAGTGAACGTCGCCGTCTTATCTATCCCTCCCGGGAGATCAAGGATCAATACGAGTCCATTCAGAGAAAAAGTGCAGTTGTATTGTACAGTTTGCAGATGACTAATGACGATGTGCAATTTGTGGAATGCTACTGCACTTGTATTCTAAGATGCTGAACAGTGAAATAGGGTTGACTTTCAAGTACACTGCGCTTGTTAATTGTTATTCAGGTCATAATACTCTACATCACGGGGGCTAGGGTGATCAGTTTATTGGCTGGTGGCTTGTGGTTCAGTCATCAGCTGGCTGCTTCATTTTTTATCTAACTTTTCTTGATTTGAAATCCAGATCAGTTCATTGATGCAATGATCCACCGAAAGCCAAACAGCATCCATACTTGTGCATGCCACTGGCTGACCTTTGGTTTTTGATCAATTTTCTTTTTTGATAAAAAAGAATGGTCATTTCTCGTTTCTGAGCTGCTTATATGATGCAGGTTTCACGTCCAATAGACAACCAACAGCTGCACCGTACAGCTGCAGCCTGTAGATGATTGATGATGTGCAGTGTGTGAATGCTACCGCGCGTAGGTTCTTAGATGCCAACAGTGCAATTGAGTTTGACTTCAAGGGCACTCAACAAGTTATTCACAGGATGACCGTGTTTGGTTGCTCATGAAAAAAAATTTCATGAAAAGGGAATCTTGCACGGAGCACTAAACGAAGTTTATTTGTAAAACTTTTTCACAGATGAGTGTAACTTTGCGCGACAAATCTAATAAACATAATTAATTAGCGATTTGCTACAGTAATACTACAGTAACTATGTTCTAATCATGCGGTCAAAAACCTCATTAGGTTCGTCTCGTGATTTTGCTCAGGGTTGTGAAAGTAGTTTTGAAACTGACTTTATTTAATAATCTTAATAAGTAGTCAAAGTAACATTTAATAGGGGTGAAAATTTTTTCACCTCCTACCAAACACTGCCAATGCATCATCAGGGGGCCAGGGAGATTGATTGATTTTTGTTGGCTTTTCCATGCCATCTGTTTTTTGTGGCCTTTGGTTACTGGTACTCTAGAAAATTAGGTGATACCCCGCGCGTTGCTGCAGGTATTTTTAAACAAAATTTTAAGGTAAAATATGAAAGTAAAAACACCAAAGCGATTACATGACGATATTCATCTGTAAACAATATTATATATGAACTAATTTTATTATCCTAAATGTCATGTAGTATTTAAGAACGGAGGGAGCAGTCATTTTCTGCGTTTCTGAGAATCTGAGTTCCTTATATCATGCAAGTTTGGCGTCTAATATACGATACAACAGTTGTACCGCGAGGGGGAAAAATAAATAAAACATGACATGTCAACCATCACATGCATCACTTGATCGACAGAAAATCGAGAGACTTGGGATAAAATAGACAGCAAAAAGAATTGTCGGTCAATAATGGCCAGTGGAGCAGCGGATTGGGTAAACACCAAATGATTATAGATTATGCAAGTAGGGATATAGTATTCTGATGATTAAGTATTTTTTTATTGGCTATATCTCGAGGAAGTCATCTAATGTTGTGCTACTACTACTTGATGATATATTAGAGCAGGTACAATAAGGATCGTATCAACTAACATGTCATCATGCATGCCGAGGTGGACAAGAGAGAAGAGGGAGCTGGTCGCTGCATCCGTCGACCAAGCTGTACAAGCGCTCCAAGACTTCCACGACTCCACCGCACTAGACAACTGTTGTGTCCCGCCACCTCTCTTTTCACTCCCTCTTCTGCCGTTGTTGTATGTATTGGGCATTAGACTAGCGGGTGACGTGGGCACTAGACACAAGAATCGATGGGATCTGTTCAGACTAGTTTGTTTGTTTAGTTGCGGTCACGTTAGCATCACTATTTTCTATGAGAAAGCCAAGTTGAATTCCTCATCAGATGCATCGGATGCTTTTGTTAAAAAAATACTCCATCGGTCTCATAAAGACTGTTCAGACTGTCCGTTTAGAAAAAAAATTGGATGCACTAGTAGTTGTAACAAATTACCATGCTACCCTAATAACTCATGTTAAGTTGAAAGCTGTGCAATCTTGTTGGTTTTATGAATCTTGAGGAAATGCATGTGCATTAGAACAAAAGAAAAAATTTCAATTAATCATTTCATCAGCTTTGTGTACTTATCAATGTATTTGTTAATGTGAGTATTGGTTTAAATAGATTAATTTTACTCGAAGCAAAATGAACAAACTTTGTGGGACAAAATGAGACAGAACCGCCCAAAATAAATCTATATTATCGCTTAAGTTGGTCCACTTGGCTAATAAGCGATAACAAAGAGTTATTTTGTCGTCTCTGCCGAGTCATGTCCGGTAAATCACTACAACAGGATCGGTGATATACGCTAAGACCACACGAAGGCGGGACCAGAGTACAAGTCAACATTACATAAAAGACTACAGGTTCACATTTATTACAAACCAAGTTTTGATACATGAAAGTAAAGGTGTTTCAGAGATTAAACAGCGGAAATAAAACTAGCGGAAGATACACATGGGAGGCCATCCATAGAGTATCACTCTTCGTCATCCTGCTCCCACTCAAGTTCCCAACCATCTGGAATAGATCTAAGCCAGATGGGATTACCTGAAAATCACAAATTAAGCAAGGCTGAGTATACTAATACTCAGCAAGACTGACCCGACAAAAAGAAAAGTACAACTAGACATGCAAGACTTTTTGGCTGGTGGTTTATTTTGCCAAAAGCGACTAAGAGTTGATCCTTACTTTCACATTTTAGCTCATATTCTAGTACTAGCATCGTGCCCGTGCGTTGCTATGGGTAAATGATAATATTCAATAAAATAACAACATGTAAAATAAATATAAATTTAATAATGTATTATTTCTTTAATAAATTTGTGTCATGCATTGCTATAGGGGAAACAAAATTCCATGTGCATTGATCTTCGACTTAAAAAACATATGTAACATATAGAGTATGTATTACCATGGTTTTTAAAGCGGTAAGGCGAGACGAGGCGACACGCCACCGCCCGGACGCCTAGGCGCTTAAGGCGTGAGGTGAGGCGACACCTTATGTAAATAATTTATCTGTAAAAAAAGGAAAAATAAAGAAAAACAAGTACTAATGGACCTAAAGATGGAAAGGAGGCCCATCAAATCAGCCCAACCCAACAAAGCCCAACTCCCACTGCTTAACCTTAGCTTCCAGCCTCCCCACCACGGCACTCGTCGCTCCCCCTTTGAGTCCGTCGCCGTCGCGCGCCTCTCTGCCTCCTCCTCCTCCTCTACCGCCGCCACCGCCGCCGACCCCTGCCTCCTCCTCCTCCGCCGCCGACCCCTGCCTCCTCCGCCACCGCGGTCCATTCCCGCCACTCGCCCTGCCTCCTCCGCCGCCGCAGGCCATCCGCGCCGCGGCCTTGGGCTTTCTCCGTCTGCGTCGCACGATGCAAGACCGGAGGAGAAGGACAGGAGGAGGCGGCACGGCTCCATCCCCCGGCGGCGCGAGGCCGTCCCCCGGCGACGCGAGGCCTTCCTCCGATGGTGCGAGGCCATCCCCCAGTGGCGTAGCTCCGATTTCGGCGGCCAAGGCGACGGATGGCTAGAGGACGCGGACGCCCAGGAATTTCTACCGCCTGGACGCCTAAGCAACGCCTAGGCGTCGCTAAGGCGACGCCTTAAAATCCATGTGTATTACTTTAAATTCAAATACAAGCATATGCATTACGTTAAATCCAAGTACAAATAAAATGACTTGAATGCCCATGAGACTATTAATAACTCATTTTTGAGTATAAGAGAAGACAATAATTATAATGTCTTTCAAGTTTGTAAAAATTCTTTTTCTTTTATATATTTGTTCTAATATACTCTGTATATATTTCTTAAATAGAATTAGCATTTTTTTGTTTCTTTTTCTCTTTTCTTACTCGTCGTCATTCCCTTGGCCATACGCCACACCGACGCCTAGGTGACCATCCAAACTCCCCTCTGCGGCTGTGCCTCTGCCCACACACCTCCATGGATGTACGCGTTTGCTCCTTGCTCTGGTGCTGCCCCCGCCCCGCATCCCTCCCTCCACTCCACCGCTACCAAGCTGCTACTGTCCCTGGCCCACGCCGGCCGCGGAGCTCTAGCTCGCCCACGCTAGCCGTGGCAGAGCTGGCCCGCGTCGGCCCGGAGTGGCCGCGGCGGAGCTAGCCCAGCCCGCGCTGGCCGCTGAGCTCCAGCTCGCCCGTGCCGCCTGCGGCGGAGCTCTCACGCCCGTGGCTGCCTCGGCCGAGATCTAAGCTCGCAGGACCTCTCCGCGGCTCCGCCATAGGCCTCCGCTCGCCCACGCCAGCCACGGACGGTGCCGGGGAGCTCACCCACCGCGAACCCTTCCAGCTCGACGATTAGCGGCCAAGCATGTGCTGCAAGCGTACACGTTCGAGGCATTCGCCATGCTGCTCCCACCAGGTACGCCACCTACCTGCTCGTCTCCCGAATTTGCTTGATATCAATCAGATCTTGAGAGAGGGAAGAACGCAGGTTTGCGGGCCCACGTAGTTAGAATGATCTCTCCACCAGTGGGCCCAACGGCCCATTGGGCTCTAGATCTGCGCCCTGATCGGGGGCGCCCAACCCTAATGGGTTGGCAGACCCCTGTCACACTGCGTATAAAAGAGAGGTGGGGGCCGCAGGCACTGACCACGAGGTTCGCCGCCGCCAGTCCCACACCCCACCTAAACCCTATCCCGATCAGAGAGGGTCGCAGCTGTGACGGGAAGCTCCGCCGCCACCTCGACGACCCCGGCACTGCACGTCGCTGCCCTAGAGCAGATCTTCCCCAAGCGAACCTGAGATGACCCATGGCGAAGGTACTCCTCTCCCCTTGCCCTTCTCTGTTTCTCTCTCTCTCAGTACACACTCGTTACATACATGGTTAAAGGCTTGACCCGATTAGAGATGCACCTAGGAGATCACTGTAAATCCTATCAATGGTACCTGAGCCAGCCTAGGTTGTAGATCTAATTGCGGGTAACAGAAAAGAGGAGATTTTCGATCTCAGAAATGAAAAGGCAAATCGAAAGAAAACCTAACTCTAACCCTGGATCCGGAAACTCAAAGGGCGAATCGGGAAAAGGGACCTACCAGGCCCTTACCTAGCCGCCACAGCCGCAGGTGGGCGTCACCATGGCGCACGCTGGGCGGACAGACATCGAGCAGCATGCTCGGAGAGGACCCGCCACCGTGCGGGAAGGCTCAACGCGAGCCGAGGTAGGGCGCTCGGTCACGTCGAGCGCTCGGGCTCCGGGTGCAGCCGTGAGGCCGCTCGACGGCGGCGCGCTCACCCTCGGGCGAGCGCGCGCGCCGGCGAAAGGGCTCACGGCGGCACCATCATCTTCCTTCCTCCCCAGCCGCCATGGACGGCGGAACTCTCTGGATCTCGGTGTTTTTTGTTGGTTCTGGAGAAGCTGGGGAAGGGGAAAGAGAAGAAGGTATAAGGGAGTAAGAAATGCCAGCGGCCTAGGGTTGGGTGGCGCTCGACCTCACCATGGTTGGCTGTCGCCGGCCACTGGCCACCTGCCGTCGCCGGAGCGTGTGCAGAAAGAAGCGGGGAAGAGTGAAAAGTGGATCTAGGGTTTCTGAGGGGAAGACGACGGGCGCTGGTTTTGTGCGAACGATGTGTTCGGCCGACCGTCGGATCAGATCAGCCGGCGATCGGACGACTCCTGGAGCTGCGGGCACTATGCAGGCCAGATGCGGCCCAGGCAGGTTGGCGCAGGAGGCCGGATCGACGGCCCGGCCGTTGGTTTTTGGGCTGCTGGCCTGCTTACAACGCACGCACGCGTCGTGGGTGTGAAAGTGGCCATGGGCCAATTTTGTTGAAGGCCAAGAATGTTGTTGCAAGGGGAAGGTTTGGGCACCCTGGCTGTCACTAGCTGGGCCGCGGCCAAGGCGAGCGCTTGGAGGCTGGCTGCGGGCCGGTATCTACTCCCGTGGGCTGTTTTCGGGCCAAAAGACATAGTAAAGTTTATGGTTTCAGGCTTATCATTTTTTTTTCAGAAGCACATTTATGTAATGGTTTTTTGTATGGTTTTTTATCTATTCAAATTTGAACCAACGAGATAATTTGCGTAGATAAAAGTAAAGTAAACAGTAATATTGCTTCTGAATAAAAAGTTTTTTCATGAATTTTATTCATGTTTCCGGTGCGTATAGTTTAAAGTAATGCTTGTTGTTTAAGTTTAATTGGAACCAACGGAAAAATTAAATTTAAAAGAGCACATTAAAGTAATTTTTTACTGGTAATTATGATGCTGTTGTTTATTGACCAACGTTGTTAATAATATCATCATGATTAAAAGGTTGTGTATGTGCATTTATTTCTATTTTCTGCCCAACGGTGATATAGATTTAATTGCATAAACAGTTGTATATGTTAATTTTGACCAACGTTGGATTAATGCATGTAATTGTTGTTATGAATTTCCATTCGTTGTGGTTTTCAGGAGGGTACCACTTGATGGATTGCATCAAGGTTGTACCAATCCTCAAAGGTTGTAACTACACTGAATTGAGAAGGATGATTGACTCGGCTTTTGTGAATGCCGAGGTTGACTGGGTGATTGACACAATGCAGCCCATGAGTCCACCACAATTGGTGAGAAATGCTAAAGATGATGATAATGCATGGGCTAAAAAGGAGGAGTATTATGCTTCTTTAGAGTTATCATATTCCATTGAGAATAAAAGGTGGGTTAATGCAAACAAAAAATGCATGACTCTCATAAAGAACACAGTTGAGAATGATATTTTGGACTCAATCGATGATTGTGCATCTGTGGGAGAATATCTTGAACAGATAAAGATACAGTTCACTGGCTCTTCAAGAGTCAATGTTATTAAGTCGTGTCAACATTGCAAAAAGATGGGACATTTCAAGAGAGACCGCCCCATTTGGCTAAAGGAGCTCTTGGGAGCCAAAGGTAAACATAGTTTCTTTTGTAAGTGAATCCTTGTATACACAGTTTTTTGAAATCTACTTGGTGGATTGACGGGTGCAACTGTTCGTGTTGCAAAATTCTTTACAGGGATTCGGTTCGACCCGGACTTCGTTAAGAAGTGAAAGGAGTATTGAGGTGACAAACGGATTTCAAGCAGAAAGTTGAAGCTGTTGGCGACGTCTCTTTGGAGCTAGCTGATGGATTCATCTTTCTACTTAGGGATGTTCTTCATGTTTCCTCTTTACATAGAAAATTTGATTAGCTTGTCATTTTGGACAAAGACAGTTTTGAATGTCATCTTAGACATGGCAAATGTGCCATTTGCTGTAATAAAGCTTGTGTTGGTGTTGCATACCTTCATAATAAGTTTTGATTACTATCCTTATGTGAAAAGTAAATTCCGTGTTTGATTTGAATGAAAAGTATCCGAGTCGAACAATATGCAAGAAAAGAAAGAGAACTCAAGAGTCATCGAAATTATGGCACTATCGTTCAGGCTATATTTCGAGGGGGAGAAATAGAGCCTCGTTAAAATAAAAGTTTTGCTCCATTGGAGTTCTCTGATTTATAGTAATATGGATAATGAACGTATAATGCGTTAAAGAAAAGTATGTAAACAAAACTAAAAGAAATAGCACAGGAATTTATTTCATGTGAAAATTGTGGATAGCTATGACTCGTTCATAACATTCACATATGATTACTCCCGTTATGGTTAAATTTATCCAATTAATTAAAGAAAGATCGGAAGTAATGGATAAATTTAAGATACTCAAAGCTGAAGTTGTAAATCAACTTTAAAGTGGTAAGATCTGACCGTGGGGGGGGAGTACTACGGTTGGAACACCCCATTTGGCCACATTACTGGACCTTTTGCAAGGTTCTTACAGGAGAATGGCACAGTCGCCTAGTATTTGATGCCAGGCAAACCTCAGCAAAATGGAGTAGCTGAAAGGCATAATCAATAGTGACGTATATGGTGCGCGGTATGATGAGTTACTTCACCAATGTCATTGGGATTGTGGATGGAGGCATTAAAACCACTACTCACATTCTCAATAGAGTACCAAGCAAGTCGGTGCCCAAAACACCGTACGTGTTGTGGACGGGAAGAGTACCCTTTCTACACCACTTGCGTGTGTGTGGGGGAGCCCAGCAGAGGGCAAAGCATTTAACCCAAACATGTAAAGTTAGATTCCAAAAGAGTCAGTTGTTATCTCACTTGAGTATACAGAAAAGTTAAAAGTTTTTCGTTTCTACTGTCCAGACAGATATACAAAGTTTGTAGAAACGAGACATGTTGTTTCTTAGAGGATGACATGATGAAGGGGAGCACCGTAGTACAGAAAATTGATCTTGAGGAGAAGCGGGTGTATGTACCCATTCTGATGATTCAAGAGTTATTTTTTCTCACTACCTTCCTACCTGTTATGTTTCCACCTACAGTTCCTAAGGTTGTGGTGCAAGCGCCTATAGTGACTCCACCTGTGGCAACAATGAGTGAAAATTCGGTACCTGTCCTTCAGGAGCCGATTGAACCCATTGTTGCACATGAGAATGAGGAGCAACGGTCACGTCTCGAGGCACATGATGTGCCAACAGTAGAGACCCCTAGAAGGTCTCAAAGATTTAAAACATCAGTTATTCCTGATGGTTATAAAGTTTACAATACAGAAATAGCTCATAAATAAAGGTGATTTCACCTCATTGGGAGAAGCCATGAAAGGTGTTTATTCATCCTTCATGGAAAATGTCATGAGACTTAGAAGTTTCAAATTTGTTTTGGAACATAGTATAAATTTCTAAAGGAGCCAATCCAGTAGGCTATAATAGGTCTACAAATTTTAAACGTGACTCCAGAGGGAATATAAAAGCGATCAAACAGGTCTTGTGACAAAAGGCTTCATGCAAAGAAAGGACAGATTAAAATGAGATTTATTTCTGCAGTCTCATAACAGGATTCTTTAGAATCATAATGATCTTGGTGGTATGCTACCACTATATATATAGAATTACATTATATGGATGTATAAGCAATAATCTCCTAATAGAGATTCGTGGAAGAAAGCATGTACATGACACAACCAAAAGTTTTTCCGTTGTGAAAGAAAAGAACATATGGGATGTTGTCTAATGAAATCCATTTATGGATTAAAGCAAGCATCAAAATAGTGGAATCTAAAGTTTGGTAATACAATTAAAAGACTTGGGTTTTGAACCTAATGTAGAGGACAATCATTTTTATGCAAAGTTTAGAATTGGGAAATATGTTTTCCTAATCTTGTATGTGGATGGTATCTTGCTCACTAGCAATGATGTTACTCTACTACGAGAAACAAAGATGTTTTATGTCATCAAACTTTGATATGAAAGATCTTGGTGAAGCCTCATATGTTTAGGCACAGAAATTCACCAAGATAGATAGAATGGGGTTTTATGATTATCGCAAAAGGCATATCTGAAAAAGATTTTAAGAAAGTACAGTATGCATGCGAGTAAAGCATCACCTGCTCCTATAGTAAAGGGCGATAGTTTTGGAGAATTTCAATGTCCTAAGAATAAATATGAGCTCGATCAAATGAAAGCGGTACCATATGCTTCAGCTATTGGAAGCTTACAGTATGCACAAGTGTGCACTCGCCCTGACTTAGCGTTTATCACCGGAGTACTCGGTAGATATCAAGACAATCCAGGCATGGAGCACTGGAAGATGGTAAAGAAAGCATTGCGTTATGCGCAAGGCACAAAGCATTTCATGCTAACATATAGAAAGTCTGATTGCCTAGAGATAAAAGGGTATTCAGATGCAGACTATGCGGGAGATAGAGATGATAGAAAATCCACGTCTGGATATACATTCACTCTCGCTGGGGGAGCTATCTCGTGGAGAAGCTCCAAACAGAAGTTGGTTGCATCATCGACGATGCATGCAGAGTTTATAGCATGTCATGATGTTATTGGACAGGTGATATGGTTAAAGAAATTCGTACCCGACTTGAAAGTGGTAGATTGTATTAATAAACCACTAAAGATGTACTGCGACAATCAGCAAGCAGTATGCTATGCTCACAACAACAAGTCGAGTAATGCTTCCAAACCAATAGTGGTAAAGTTTTATGTTGTGAAGGATAAAATACGGGATATAACCATAAGTCTCGAGCATATAGGGACAAAGGACATGGTTGCGGATCCGCTCACGAAAGGCTTACCACCCAATGTGTTTATAGAGAACACATAGCCGGCATGGGGTTTAAGGGAAAGCCTGCGATTCCTAGATTATGTAGTGACCCAAAAGTAATAGTATTTATTCCAAAATAGAGAAGTATATTGTGGCTGTTTTTGTCTATCGGCAATCGAGCCGTGACGATGAAGCACTCTATGTACTAATCTGTGATGGAACGAATAAAGTGAAAATGATAAAGTTAAAAGTATGTGTTGAGATTAAGGAGGAGAATGTTAGAATGATCTCTCCACCAGTGGGCCCAACGGCCCGTTGGGCTCTAGATCTGCGCCCTGATCGGGGGCGCCCAACCCTAATGAGTTGGCGGGCCCCTATCACACTGCGTATATAAAAGAGAGGTGGGGGCCGCAGGCACTGACCACGAGGTTCGCCGCCGCTAGTCCCAGACCCCACCTAAACCCTATCCCGATCAGAGAGGGTCGCAGCTGTGACGGGAAGCTCCGCCGCCACCTCGACGACCCTGGCACTGCACGTCGCTGCCCTAGAGCATATCTTCCCCAAGCGAACCTGAGATGGCCCATGGCGAAGGTACTCCTCTCCCCTTGCCCTTCTCTGTCTCTCTCTCTCAGTACACACTCGTTACATACATGGTTAAAGGCTTGACCCGATTAGAGATGCACCTAGGAGATCACTGTAAATCCTATCACACATCGTTGGTGATGTGGCGTCACTAAGGCTCGGTGCTCGCAGATCTGCGCTGCATCGGATGAGACCTTCACCCTTATTCCTCTTCCGCTCTCTTTGTTGCTGCGTCTGGGGAATGTAGGGAGGCTGGGGAAAGGGAAGGTCAGGAAGGGGAGGGAGCTCTGCGACAGCCTGCTTGCGCTCTAGCTTGCATGCACCCACTACAGCCACCTGCGGCAGCAAGAAATTGAAATTGGGAGAGAGAGAGAGAGTTGCAGAGAGGGGAATTGGGAAACGACAGGAAGAGAGCCCATTGTTCAAGCCATAACTTCATTTTTGTAGCATTATCTCAAGATTATTGATTTCTCTAGTTTAATTGTGTAGTTCTTGTTTAACTTCTTGATGTCACATTCTTGCAATTTTACTCATACATATGTGGATCTTGCAGGCACGCAGGCAAATCACATAGTGGAATCTTTTAGCCATTCTTGATGCATCCTCCAGCTGGTAATAAATCATTCTTAATTTACCATGCAGTAAAATTAGAACTTACTTTTTTTGTGAATTTCCTCTGAGAAAGTAGTGAGTAAACTGAAGAACTCTCATGTACTTTATGCTGATTTCTCATGATGGAGCAGGTGTCTCACTTATTTTAACAAGACTGTTACACTTCTGTATACTATACACATGTGGCTATTCATGTAGAATAATTCAGAGATATCAGTTTCATATGGGAGTACTTCTCTGGCTCCATACTATTGTTGAATTCTAAAATGATTTGAACACATACCACCTAGTCTCCCTCCAATTGCAAGATGTATCCGATGTGTCTTTAAGTCTAGCACCTAGTGAATGCATCACCTCTTTCGTGCTTCATAAGTGTAGCTCTTAATCATTGCCTTCAATCTGGAACTAAACACACTTCTGCTTTCTATGACTATTCAATTTGAACAAAAAAGAAAAAAGAAGTATTTGTATGACATGTTCTTTTCTTTGAATATGGCATCAGCACACCTCCAGTGCTCTTTTAATATAATACATATATTGCTCCAATGCTAAAGAGGCTATTTATTTTGCAGCCTTAAATGTGGAAATAGTGGAAGAAAATGCCAAAGGAGTAATCAGAGAATAAGAACACGAAGCACCATCCATTACTATTGCAGGTATCTTCCTTTTTAGTTTTATACAGACTTAGGGTTCAACAAAATCAAAGGTTTAGATAACAAAGGGTCATAATAATAACCTTTATATGTTGGCCGTTGGCCCTTGATGTGTATGCTGAATAGTGTTGCAATTCCATCCCTCGCCTTTGTAAGATACATCCTAAGATACATCAACGTGGAACCTGATACAACACAAAACAGTACAATTTTAAATGCATATGTGATATCTGGTACATGCTGCATCCATTGTCTAGTCTAAAATGATTAAAAAAGTTGTGAAAGATCACCTTTCCTTTTTCTCATCTTGGATTTCCTTTGTATGCAGCTGATTATGATCATTTTGATTGGACGGTGATAAGAGCTGCATTGTAAGTTGAGGCCATCCCACCTCTAATGTTTTATCAACAGCATTAGCACCCTGATGTTCTATGAATTGCAGGCCATCTCACCCCTAGTGTTCTCGTGGCAACAAGTATTATAGATAATTACAGCATGCTGCATGCATGTTATGAAAAGAGGTATACATAGTGTTTACATGACATTTATCCATGAAGTCATACAAACATTGTGAACAACAGGAGCATTTTCTAGCAGAAGCAAAGCTAGCTCCTGACCATAAACTGCTTCCTGTTTGCTTGAACTAAATGCCAGCCAAAGGATGACCCAATAATCTGCTGATAATCGTGTTGAAGTTTCATCACTTTTTGCCATGCTTTAAGAAATAAGAAACATATTGGGGCATACTATCATCCTGCATTGATATACAGATCATCATCATAGATAAAATATAGTAAATTACCTTCACTATAAATTTTAAATCCCTAATTGGGAGATAAAAATTGAAATTCGTTATCACCGGATTAAACCCCTCGCCACTATCTTGAGACTACACAACAATGTGAAAAGAAATTGAATTCGTAGATGTGGTGAGGCAAAAAATAAAAATAAAAAAAATAAAATGTTATAGAAATCTAATCTTTCTATATTGGTTCTTTGTTGTTGCAGAACGGAAAACCAAACAGTAGATGAAGAATTGGAGACCTCAACGCCAAGTTGCAGGCGGGATGGCGCCGGGCTGGGGTACACGTTGGAGATAGAGACAGTCTTCGGCGCCGGAGAAGGTTCCTCTCCGGCATTGGCGACGGGATGGTGATCGCCTGTACCTTGCGGATTGCAAGACGGCGACCTCGGACGGCAGCGGTCCCTCTCCGGCATTGGCGGCGGGATGGTGATCGCCTGTACCATGCGGATTGAAGGACTACGGTCCCGGACGGCAGCAGTCCCTCTCCGGTGGCGGCGGGACGGCGATCGCCTGTCCCGTGCAGATTCAATGATGGTGGTCCCGGACGGCCGCGGCGCGGCGATCCCGCACGGGAAAACCCCGCGTCCTGGCGAGATCGGCGGCGGCGGCGTGGGCGATTTGCGGGGTAGGAGGCGGAGCAGATCACGATGGATCGTGGAGGGAGGGTGGGACCAGGAGGCGCAGCACGAGGAAAAATCACGTACGCGAGGGGGGCGAGCGGAGAAGGGTGGGACCGGGGGGCAGGAGGAGAAGAGAGAGATCGTGAGGAGAGGCCGCGGCGCGGGCGGAGCGAACGCACGGGGGGCGGGGGCGGACGCGCGGGCGGAGAGGAGGGCCGCGATCGGACGCACATAATGAATTACGAAGGGATCGGGCACGCCAGGGGAGGCCGCGGCGCGGAGCGGACGTGCCGGGGGCGGACACACGAGCGGAGAGGAAAAAGACGTACCAGTTTTTTTTTTGTCGTTGTTTCATTTTTTTATAGTAGTATAGAGATGTTAACCATTCTAGGTAAGCACCTAACTAATCAAGTATGTTTGTGCAAACAACATTAATCAACCAACAATATTAATCCAAATGTTCCATAAAAAAATATGGGGTAGCCAGTGGTCAAGCCGACTCAGATAACGGCGAGTGACCGACGATCGATCGATTTATATCCTTGCAAGGTAAACTCAAGATACACGGAAGAAGGTAGACCCTAAGAAATCAAATAAAAACGAATGCGGGGTCTACCCCGACCAGGTGGTTCCCGTCATTCCCCAGATTAGGGACAGATGTCACAGTCCTAAGTACAAGGTTACTGGAACGCTCTCACACGACACGTCCAGACTCACACTTGCACTACCGGTAGCGAACCGGGAGACGCATCTCAAGAGTAGTAGCCATAAAGTCCCCGCACTGGTTCATTAGGTACTAGGCTTACCGGTCCCATTCCCGATAAGCACTTAGTACGTTCAATAGCTTAGACCAGCACTATGCTACTCGATCGAGATCGAACCCATTGCTCTTACCACATGAGCGAGTCAATTTATCCAACTTATGATTCCAACATAAGCATCCTATATCTCGCGAGCAATGAGTCATTACTCGACTTGTACCGTGTCCTTAAAGCATGGCACTAGCGTCCTAACATACTAGTATAAAAGCATAGGAATCCTAAGGATCATGCATCTAGGTTTCAAAACAACTCCTGAAACTTAAATGCACAAAGCAAAACATAAATACTGGAAAGGTAAAAGAATGTGAGATTTTATCCAAAAAGGTTATATGTAAACCCGGTGCTTGCCTTTTTCTACTTCACAACTAGTCTTGGGCTCTTCTGGACTTTGGTCCAGGTCTTGATGCACACAAGCAAAGTTCACTTCCCCCTTTGCTGCTCCTTCACCCTCCGGAACTAGTGTGTATGATCCGTCTGGTAATTCTACACGTTAAACATGCACATGCATTAGGTGAGGGTGTGAGTGGTTAATTAAAAAAGTCAACTTTGATGGTGATTGTGTGCATATTTAAACAAATTAACTTAACAAACTTCACAATCAGTATGAGGTGTGTTTAAAATTATTTTAAACAGCAACTAAACTTAAGTACCTCCTATTCAAATTAAAAGATAAAATAAATCAAATTATTCCATTTTAACTAGCCATTCATCCTTAATTCATAATAATTAAAATAAGACTCCAACTGGCATGAAAATTTTACCACAGTAGCATATGACTAAAATAAGCTTAAATATAAATTGTTAGCTCCAGATCATTTATACATTATTTTAAATGAAAAAGACAAAAGACAACCTAGATAAACTTCATTAATTCATACAAAAAGATTCTCTAGTCCTTTTGATCCCAAATTTTTCCTATAGTTTCAATATGCCAAAACTAAGTTCCAACCCAACACATTCAAGTGGATTCATCATATTTTTCAAGTTATGAATTTTACATCCTTCACAAACATAAGTACCAAACACCATTCAAACATGCTCCTAAAATCACCATTATTTTTCCAGAGGTGCTTAACATCATGACAAAAGCCTAGGGTGTATTGGTGCTTAAGGAATTTATATCTTGAGGGGACTATAAAAAGCATCAAGTTTAAACTATCATAAATCTTCCAAAAATCATAACTAGAATTCTACACAACAAAAATGTGTGAAACCTGGTCACAGATCCGAACATGGAGCACACAACAACATATCCAAATTTCATTTCATTTGCATGAGTACATTTTGAAATACAATGAAAAGGTCTCAAACTGAATTTGAATTTACATTTAAAAACTAATCAGAAAAAACACTATACAACTTTTGTAAAAGTTGTAGATCTGCTCACAAGGATTCCAGAACAGTTGGATTTATATTTTTTTGATTTTTCTACAATTTTTCACGGATTTTCTAAGTTACAGCCGAAACCCTAAACCAACTTTACAGAGGGACCCTCGAAAGAATTTCCAAAAATTACAACTAGGCCCTCAGTTTACGGAAAGAACCCTGGAAAGATTGAAATCAAAGCAATGTAGTCCTCGGGCACCATGGCCAGCGGGGAGGACCAAAATCCGGCGAGCCGGCGGCGAGATTGACAGGGGAAAGTGGTGGGGAGTGACAAGGGCTCACCTAGGGTTCGATTTGATGCGGTTCGGAGGTCAGGAGGTGCTCCGGGCGGCCGGTGGCGTGGAGGTGGCCGGTGGCCACGACTGCGGCTTCGTTCCGGCGAGCAGCATCGTGGTGCGCAGGGCCGGTACTCGGCTTGTCCCAGGGGTGAAGTAGGAGTGGAGAGAAACGAAGGAGGGCGGCGAGCTCGGCGGGGATTGAACGGCGACGACGGCGCTGTGTCGTTGCCCGACGGAGCTCTGCTCTGCGCGGCACAGCACGGATGCGTGCGAACCGGGTGGAGGGCGGGCGAGCACGACGAGGGGCGGGACGGACGAGGGAACTCGCGCGGCGCCCTCGCTCCTCCCTTTTATCTCGCGAACTGGCACCGGGGCGAGCCGTATGGCTGTGGCGCGGCCGGCGCGTGTCGCCCGAGCGACGCGTATCGTGGATGAACGCGGCGTACAGAGGACCGGGTGGCAGAGGGTCCACGGTCTCGAGATGGTCCACAGCGGATAAACCCACGCAACCGTACGCCGGAGCACAGGAGGTTCGCCACGTGGCCGGCGCGACCGAATTCCCTGTGCGCGCTCTGGGCCTGCGACGGCGTCGGCGTCGTCCATTTTAATTCCAAGTGCCAGTCTTCAAAATTGCTAAACTCCCAAAAATGATAACTAAGTGAAAAATCTCGAAAAATAAAAGTTGTAGAGGAGCTATAGCACTATAACTTTCCCAAAGGGCGACATATGTTTTGGTGAATAGATTTGTGGGGAAAACGTGACGAAGTTATATAAATTCTCGGCCTCGATTTACTGTTCACAGTGTGTTCAACTCGAATTTAAGGGATCTTCCACTCAAAATTTGAATGTCCGCCAATTATGAAAAATGTGTTCCCGGAAATAAGGAACAACTTTTATATTGACCGATTTTGAACTTCTATAGTGAAATTTGGAAAACGCGCAAGAAAACCGAATCAGCCTATTGGATCCTTAAGGGTTTGACCACGTATTTGGACTTTGACCAAGAGCTTTTGTGCAAATGTGTGCATAATCATGTCAAACATACTTAGAAACTAATTAATCTTAATTAACACAATTAATAAAGATATTTATCTTTAATAAACACCTGGGGTGTTACGTAAAACTCGAAAACTTAATGAAATAGTCTTTGTTTGCGAGATGGAGGGAGTAAATTCAAATATAATATTATAAATTTCAGATGCCAATGAGGCAGAAAGGCCATGTAATAGTGCGGGGGGACTATATAACTTTGCCGGGCCGTGCGTAGGCCGTCCCAACTACATAGCCTCTGATAATTTTTCTACGCGTAAGAGTGTTATGATTTAGCCCATTGGGCTTCAGTGCTTCACACGAATTCGTCGTCCGTGTATTCACTCATTCTTGGGAAGAAAAAATAATCTGTATTTGCAACAAAAGATGGAAATAAACACCTGTAAACGTGTACGTGCACAGCTTGTTTTTTTTGCGGGAAACGTGCACAGCTTTTGTGTCCCGTATCCGTCAGCGAAATGTATAGTTCAATTTTTTTCTGAAATTAAACTACAAAGTTGTACATCTCATCTCGTCGAGAATTACAACTGTCATATAAAATTTATCTTGATTCGAGTTATGATTTTCTATCCCGACAGGAGGAGAAATTCCGTTGGTAGGGAGCTTTATTTTTCTTGCCCTACACACTGCAGTTTGAAATGGCTATATACGTATAAATCTGCTATTTTTGTTCGGGTATTTCTTTATGCAAAATCTTCATATATGAATAAAAAAAGTCGTATTCTTCACGACAAAAAGATTCCTTCGACGAAGGCGAAAACAACAATATTGATACGTCAATACGGTTCGTAAGAGAAAGAAACAAACACATGTACACGTGCCTACAAACCTGATACGATCAGCTCCCTTCCGTGTGTCGCGTATCCGTGCAGCTCTGTCCAAAAAAAAAAAGAACCCAGCGCGCGCAGGAACATGTCGAATTCGAAACCGCCCCGCTCGCGTGCACCGCGGCGCCCGCACGGACACGCACCCCGTCCCGGTGCCGGCGCGCGCGCGCACCGCACCATCCGATGATCTCGCACCGAAACCAGACGCGGCCGGGCCGGGCGGGGTCACACCATCGTGTCCATGATCTCGGTCGGCGACACGGCGACGCCGGCCCGGCACACGGGGCAGAGCCACGAGCGCTGGAGCCACAGGCCGATGCAGTCCACGTGGTAGACGTGCCCGCACGGCCGCAGCCGCCGGAGCCCGCCCCACCCCTCCTCCGCCAGCCGCGCCTTGCAGATCGCACACAGCTCCACGTCGCCGTCGCCGTCGCCGCTCGGGTCCGGGCGCCGCTGCTGCCCGCCCCCACTCTGCTCGGGAACGGCGGCAACGACGACGTCCTTGTTCTTGTTCAAGAGCCCTTGGTGCTTCTCGCCGCCCCGGCAGCAGCGGCACACGGCCCAGATGACGGCGCAGAGCACCACGGCGCCCACGATGGCGCCGAGAGGTATGAACGGGCCGATCTGGTTCGCTAGCTCAGAATCCATTGGTGATCGGGGAAGAAGCTACCGTCGTGGCATGAGATTCCAGCGCTGTACTGTTTGCTGCTGCTCGCAGGGGTGTGCGCTTATGATATGCGCCAAATTTGGAAGCAGGTTGCGACTCGTGGTCGTGCACGACCTCTAATCCTAAATACGCTCGAATTTGGATGAGGGTTCGATTCGATTTTCGTCCCCAGTTCGAACATAAAAGTAGATTACGAATTCGAAGAAAGTTCGTATCTCTCACAGCAAAATCATTTCTGATCCGATAATTTTTGCCCGCCGACGCCAATACTCGCAGTATTGAATACGTACGTAGCGCCATGAGCCCATGACAGGCCAAGGCATGGGCAGAATGGCTAGTGGCGACCTAATTAATGTGCCGTGTTAACCACGAGCGCTCGTTAACAAGAATACATCACGAGCTTTGCAAAGATTTACAGGTGGACGTTGCGTGGATGCCATTGCTTAGCATCTCTCAAGCAATGTGTGCGTGCCGATTTGCGAAATACAGCAAGGGCTTTTGCGCTTTAAAGTTCAAAATCCTTTTTGCTTTGAGTTTTAAATTTGGCAAGAAAGGAACAACTTTGAGCTGCTTTCATATGCGCTAAGGCAAGTTTGGGCTGTCCATTGTGAGGTGCACATCAGTGTATCTTCTGCCAGTTTAGATCATATGCACGACCGGCATTTTTTAGAGGACGCCAGGTTATAATATTAAGTACACTCTAAATGACACTGAATGCCTACCATTATTTTTGGAGAGGCCACTGAAGACTTAACTTATTCAAGCGGCAGAGCCGGGCTCAAAATCAGTTTTCACCGATCATAAACCCCTTTCTTAATTGCAACGTGACCACGTCCTCTGAACTTTGAAGGTCTGAATATTCCCCTTCTAATCCCATGGTAAAGATCTGGAATAGAAGCTGAGAAGTCAGATCTGCTGTTACAGGGCCTAAAATAAAGAGATCAGTCGGTTACTGCCTTTTTACTGGGAGGCTGCAGAGGGCCGGTCAGAGGTAGGCGATGAGCACGGCGCCACTCGCCAAGGCCAAGCGCAGCGTGGCTGCTAGGGTTTCGGAGCCCCGATTCCTTCGGTCGGCAGCATCCTCCCTTGGCCTCTTGGGATTACAAAAGAAACGCACCGCACCTGGCTCCCACTCCCCTTTCTTTGTTCGAATCCATTGGAGCCCACGAGGTCGTTGCCTCCTTCAGTCCTTCCCCCAACCAAAACCCTCTAGGCCTCTCTACCCCTGCTACTAATAAGTGAGCCCCATCACTCGCACTTCCAGTCTTGGATCCTCGAAGGTTCTGCGCCGATCTCATCGCCCCACTCTCGCTGTCGCTGGGGCCTATTCTTGGCAGGCTTTTCACTTCCTGGATCCGCCCTGATGTGCGAGAATGGCAGTTCTTGGAGTTTCAGGACCCGCCAGATAAAAGGTACCACTCATTACAGGAATCATGACAGTTTGGGTTGTTCTATCCATTCTTTTTTGGGTTATTGTTTGCATCTGTTTTCGTCTTCTGGATGGCGATATCCGTATATCGTGTTCTCGGCATTGATTTTTGACCGCAATAAACATCTTCGAAATCCGCGATCTTTCTTCTTGGAATCTATGCGAGTTTGACTTGTTGTCTCATGCAGACTGAAGAGCACGAACACTCGGACGCTGCTCAATCTCGTCCTGCACGGAGTAATCTTGTAGATGGAGCCGGCAAAGGGGAAGATGAGGAAGGCGTCTTCCAACCTGCTTCTGCGAATCACGGACATCTGCAAGGTGCATTCCGTCGGCGTCGCGGAGAACGTCGGCGAGAAGCCCAAGGCCAACAGCACCGGCGAGAGCAGTGAAGACGGTGCACACCTCAAAGTGCATCCGCATCAAGTCTCCGATCATGAGAGCTGCTCTGGAAGCTCCACTTCCCGCTATGAGGAAGCTGTTGTCGAGAAGCTGCTTGATGCAATCTCTGTTCTGAAGCTGGCTTATGTCAAGGTTCAGCAAGCACATGTGCCATATGATCCTGAACAGATTGCGGCAGCTGGTGAGCGATTTGTGTCGGAGCTTGAAGAGGCCTCTGGGCTTGAATATCTGTATGTTAGTGCTGACAAGTGGAGCAATCCAATGTACCAGTCTCTTGTGAGCTCAAGAATTCATGAGCATCAGAAGCTCTCCGTGGAGTTGCAGGCTGACATCTGCAAGAAAGATTCTGAACTTGTTCTGTTGCGAGAAGAGTTGGAAGAAGTGGAAAGGACTAATATGGAACTGAAGGAGAAGATTGGTCGGAGCGCAATGGACCGAGAGAGAAAAACTGACATTGGCAAGGTGGAATCAATAGATATGTTCATAAAATTGGTTGAGAGCTCATCGAAGCATATACATGATTTTACAAAACTAGTCGTCGGTTGGATGAAAGTTTCAGGATGGGACATTGGCAGCTCTAAATTTCCAATTGACAAATCTGTTGTATATGAGAAACGGTCTGATAAGAAGTATGGTGTTGAGGCGTACTTTGCTCGCGCGATGCTGATGGGGACCAAAGAGGATTACTTTTCCATGGATTTTTATGATCATGTTATGAGTTTTAAGGATCCATTTGATGCTCTTATGGAGGCCCCAAATTCAGCTTTTGGAAGGTTTTGCCGAGAAAAGTATCTGGTGGCTGTACCCAGGACTATGGAGGATTCCTTCTTTGGAAATTTGGACCACAGAGCATTTGTGCAGAGGGGCGGTCATCCAAGGACACAATTTTACCAGACATTTGCAAGAATGGCTAGAAATGTTTGGGCATTGCTCACAGTTGCAAGCTACTTGAAACCAAGAGCTGAAATGTTCTTTGTAAAAACAGGTCTTCAGTTTCAGAAGAAGCACATGGAAAGTGTACCAGCCAGGTTGATTACAGAGGAAGCAAAGATCAGTGTTGGGTTTACAGTAATGCCTGGCTTTAAGATTGGATGCACTGTCATCAGGTGCAAGGTCTATCTGTCCATGCTCAAGGCACGGGACTTCTAAACACAGCATATAACTAAAGCATTAGGTAAGCGGAATGCAATAGCTTTATAGTAGTTCTGTCAAATAAGCTTATGGTTGGTAGCTCCTCCTGTATTACGACGAGGAACATTAGCCAATAGAGCACTAACTTGTTGTAAAGTCTTATGCTACTATATGAAAATATTCAGTGTTCTGGTCTTTCTGAGTCATGCCTTTGTTCATATGGAAAATTAAACACATTGCATAATTCAGGCACTTTGTAGCCATAACAGTATCTATCTATATATCTAACCATGAGTGAAATTGAAACAAGGCTTCTTATGGTACAATAGAAGTTCATCTGGCAAAAAGTTTGCTGAAGAAGTTTGCCGGTTTTGGGTTCTCCAAGCATGCCACATGAGCATATCTCCCTAGTTTGTCAACCTGCCTTGGCTCCCCCCTTGTGTCCTTCTTGCAGATCTTGCAGGTCTTATCGACCCAACCATCCTCCACGTAGTCCCCATCGACTGTATTTGAAACCAATTTGATTGGTCAGTACTAACTATTAATTAACTTTATATATTCAGTCTCTTGTTCAGGAAAAATAACTAGCAATTCAGTATTGTAGTTTTGACATAGATATCACATGATACAGCTTATTCAGTGCGTCAGTGTTTGTGAATATACTCATGATCTTCCACTAGCCATTTCATTATTATCATGAGAAAGGTGCAAGATACGGTACCTTCAACATATGACTTGAAGAAATCCTGGTAGGTGCCCCCAATTTTCCTCCTGAGTGCTCCGTACTGATTGCAAATCCAAGCAGAAGTGAATCAGCATACAGAAAAAGTTCAGATTACAGATAATAACATCGCTGATCCACAATTGGTTCGCATCAGCGATTACGTACCTGTTCCCTTGTCATCCTCTCTCCACTTTTGGTCTTCTCCCTGGCCTCATACAGCAGCTCGGCGTCCTTCTCGGACCGGACCTGTGAGAAGTCCAGTGCCTCGGTGATGCTCCCGAACAGGGATTGCTTGTTGTCCTCCTCATCTTCCTTTGCATAAGCTCTAACTGGTCTGGGTCTAGCAGCACTCGGCCTGAAGGACGACATGGTCCTGTGAGCTCCAAACGTGGAGCTCTTGGAAGGTGTCAGCGGAGGAGCCCTCATGGCCATTGCTTCAGGAGTTCAGTTGCAACTGGTTTTTGCAAAGTACATACAGACCTATCAACTGATCTGGCCATTATATATGCAGGAGCTTTTGGGACGCAGGCAAGCAGTAGCTGCTCGGCAGTTTTGTGGAGGTTACAGGACTACGTGGTGCAAGGAAAGCCTGCTGAAACGAGAGGGGCATTCTGGCCCAGAACGACGTGGGTGCATTCAGGCTTCAGACAAGCGTTGTGCGCTGCCTCCACCGTGCAGTGTGTGGCCCAGGAAGGAGATGGCTTGCAGAAGCTGGGAACTCTGGTTGCGTGGCTACTTTAGCTGATTTGTAGATGAATTTGTGGAGCACAGAATTACAAACACCTTGCACGATTGCATAGAAATGAAAAAAAAGCAGTTGTGAAAATTAAGCCGTAAAACTAACAGATGTCAGGAACTTGTGCTAATTCAGAAATTAGGTTTAGTTGGCCCAAATATTTTTTTTTCTCTTGAGGATTTGAGAAATTAGTCTCTTTGTTCAGTGTTGCCTGGTTCACACACGGACCTTCCAGTTGCGTGAAGATACTGTTCCAGGCTGAGCTTTGTCCGGGGCCTCGCATTAGCTTGAAAGTAATTAGTACTAACTACGTGCAGTCATCAGGACATCAATCATACTAGACTGGTAGACATGATTGTTTATCTTCTTCGCTTGACCTAGTTCCCTGATAAGTACAAGGTACAACCTGGGCATGGAGCCCCGAGCAGTCCTGACTTTAACTCAGGCTTGGGACGAGTTCATTTGCAGAAAGCAAAATTCTATCAAGACCTAGTACTGGTAGATTGTTATTCTAATCCTAGGATCTCCAATTACTCGTGCTGCATAATGCCTGGATGTTGCTGGACACTGCACGCTATGCATCAGGCAAGACGACTGTGGCCCAAATGTTAGTAAGAAAGCAGGTATCACTTGTAGCCACTGAACGAAGCCTGAAATCTGACTGCACGGCCTTAAACAGGTTGCAAAAATAATAACGTCAGCTTTGAGCTCGACGAAGCGACCAGTTGAATACATCGATCGGTCGATCATGGATCGATCGCTGAAAGCAACAGGCAACAGTCATGTGGACCTCATCAGGTGCCGCGCTAGTCTCTCCGATATCTCCATGATGGCCTGCCTCGTAGCACTGTCCCCGCTTGATTCGCCCCCATCAAGGTCGTCGTCGCAGCATCATCAGTGGCGAAACAAAATCATGGCGCCATGCCATGTCACGCACCTTTCGTGCTGCGGCCCCTCTGCGATCAAATCAAGCCACACACACTCACACAGTCACACCTTAACAGCCGCTCCCGATCCCTTTCTATCATGGTCGCGAGGATTTCAAGATGCCGGTCGTCTCGTCTGCTTCCAGCATGCAAGCGACACCGGTGGTCTGAAGGAACGCAGAAACTGCTCGCGCTGTAAGAAATTGGGGATCAGTGAGCGTTTGGACTTTGGAGCATCTGCTGTTAAGCTGTTAGCTAGGAACTAAATTAAACTGAACTTGAACTACCTTACGATCGAGCACCGGAATACGTTGGAGACTTGGAGGATGGACCACACCGGCCGGCCGGCATGCGTCGTGAGCTGGCCTCCAAGAGGAGAGAAAAAAAAAAGTTGAAAGATTAGCCGAAGAAGATTGGGCATTGGAGGCTTCGTCGTCGCTCGCGCTGCTGCGGCGTCCTTGTCATTCAATAGCCTGGCCCGGCGGAGACTGCGCGGCGTCCGTTCAACGGCGTGGCGGGCGTCGGCGCGTCGCCAAGTTGCCTCCCGCGCGTCGTCCCCGTCCCTTCCTATAGGACTCGCACGTGTGCTGTCACGTCAGGTCAAAGCCTACTCTACCAACAGTACAGTAGTACGCAAATTTACTACCAGTACATTTTGGCACGACGAGTAGGAGTACGTGCGTGCTAGTATCGTAGTACCGTACCAGTATCATCAAAGGTGCTCGTGCGTCGTTCACGTACGTTAACAAAGGATAGTACGTGGATGGATAAGATCTGAACTGTCGGTCCCAGCTGCAGATAGATCCTGCCTGCATGTACATGATGTATGGACCCGGTTTCGAGGCTGATCTCTTTCGTAGTATCTCGTTACGTACGCTACACTCCAACGCCGGCGGCGGCACTGTCCTCGCTCCCTCCCGCTTAATTGGTCGCTGAACGAATCAATCAGGACAGGACACGCTAATCTCGTGACGGAACGGCTCGTCTTGTCCCGTCGTCTCTCGTCAGCAGGTAGCTAGCCGTGTCTGCTGCCTGCCGCTGGTCACTCACTGCACGCCAGGTCGGCAGCGAGTGATCGATGTGGCCGCGCGCCCCGTTGTCAACGGGAGGGAGGCCCGCCCGGCACCCCGGCCCGGGCATGGCGAATCTTGAGGCGGGCGCGGCTCGTAATTAGGGCAGGGAGGGAGGGAGAGTTCCCCGGGAAAGATGGCGCGGGAGGGGGAGCTTAAACTAATGGCTCTTCCCTCCCGTCGCGTAATGCGGCGTAGGGCAAGCCACAGGATGGATGACACAGGATCTCCGCCTGCCGGTGCCCGGGAGGGCGAGGCGATTAACAAATCCCATCGGCCCGGAGGGGTACTAGACGTGGGTGCGGGATGCTGCCGCGGCCGCGCACCGCAACGCCCGACAGGCCGCCGCCGGGACGCGTACGTGCTGCCCCCCCGGCCGATCGATCTCGTGGCTTTTCCTAGGCGACGCGCCCGTGCGCGCGGTTGAGGGATTGAGGCGTCGGCGTCGCTGCCGGAATCATGGAAAACGCGGCGTCGCGACGCATCGTACAGCGCCCTCTCCTATCCCTCCGAGCAAAACAGACACAAGTTGCGAGCGAGAGACGCACGCCTGCTCCTCCGGACAAAAGAAGAATCTCAGCCAGCCATTCACACTCGTGTGCCGTAAGACACAGCCCGGTTCGGTTCACTTTTTTACAGCATGGTCCTGTTCCTCTGTACTCCTGCGTGCGTCCATACCCCAGCAAAAGCATGCAGCAGCCAGACGTGCGTTTCTTTCGTGACAAGCCAAGGAGCACAAGAGATTGCATTGCACACCAAGCTTTTGACCCGTGCCCCCCGAAAAGCCGCGCACGACAGGCCTTAGATTTCGATTACCAACACGAACAATCTCTATAGGCACCTCACACATCGCTCAACGAACACATGCGCTGCTGCTCCGTTTCCCCCGGATCAACCGTGCCCATTTCAACGCGCGTCCCTCTCCTCTCCACCGACTGCACGCACCAGCACCACTCACCGCACGAGTGCCGGGGGCAACTACTGCTGCCGGTCGCAGAGGCTTGCAGGCGATCGAACGACTCACGGACAAGAACGCTGTTTGACGCGCATAATTGAAGGACGCGACTGGGAGTGAAAGTGCAGAGGAAGAAGGCAGCCATTCCTATCCTACGTTCGTTCATTCACGCCCATCTCTCCCTCCGACCAACACTCTCTGCGACCCCCATCCCCCTATCCCTGGGGAAATTTCACATCGGCCGATCGATCGCCAGAGGAACACGCACAGCATACTGCATAGTGAATGACAACATGAGCTCGTTCTCTACGGACTTTTTAAAAAAAACAATCTAGTACAATGCGATCCGTAACAGTGGCACAGTACAATGCGACGACGCCAACGAACGAGATGATTCCTTGGTGCGTGCGTGCGTGGCAAGGAGTGGCTGCCTGCTTGCGTCGCCGTTTTGGCCGGGCTTGACCTCACCGCGAGCCGGAGCCCCCCAGCTTCTCTGAGGCTGAGCCCCTCCCTGCGGCGCGCGGTGGCTTTCCCGCGTCGGCCGTATCCGCTGTGGGGGGCCCACGCTGCATAGAGAGGGAGGCCACGCGCGAGCGCGAGGACAAAAGGCGCCTCCCGTCCCCTCCAACTCCGACTCCTCCCGCCTCGCGCGCTCCCCACTCTAGTGCGCGCCATTTCCTTCCTACTCTGCTCGCCACGCCCACGCCCTCGCTCTCGCCTTCCCTGCGCCTCTGCTCCTCGTACAGAGCAAAGCCACCAAAGAGAAGAGAAGCAGCGCGCGCGAGCGTAGCACAGTGAACGCGGAGGCGCGGTCTCTCTTGCTGTCATCCTGCATTCCTCTGCAAGGCTAGGCGCTACAGCCAGCAGCCGGCCATGGGGCGGCACAAGTTCCGGCTGTCCGACATGATCCCGAACGCGTGGTTCTTCAAGCTCCGGGACATGCGCGCGCGGGGCGGCGCCGCCGCCGCTGCTGCCTCGGCGCTGGCCAGCCCGCGCGGGCCCGCGTCGTCGCGGCCGCTCCCGAGCACGCCGAGGCACCACGGCCACGGCCACGGCGGCGCGTGGCTCCCGCACAGGGCGTCCCACTACTACACGCCGCGGGCAGGGGACGACCTCGTCCTGGGGGGATCATCATCGCCGCCGCTCCACCACCACCACCCCAAGGCCTCCGACACGCACTTCCCGCCGCTGCAGCTGTCGCCGCCGCGCCGGTCCAGGCGCCGCCACCGTGACCGGAGGCGCTGCTCCGTCAAGCTGGCGGCGCACTCCTCGGTCAGCAGCAGCAGCGGCGTCGCGTCGTCGCCGGCGGCCTCTGGATGCCGCTGCGGGCGCCGCCGGGAGCTCGTGGCGGCCGACGCGCCCGACACACCGCCGCCGTGCCGCAGGGACGTGTTCGTCGGTTACAGCACCGACGACGACGACGACGACGGGGACGGCGACCTGATGAAGAAACCGACGGTTTCCAAAGTCCGTGCCCACGGCAAGCTCGACGGCAAGGTGTTCACTTCCGCCACGGAGATCATCATCGACCTGCGGACCAATAACAAGAGGACGGAGAAGACGACGCTCCCGCCGATCACGACCAAGCCGACCAGGAGAGAGCCCGACGGCTGCGAGGAGCTCGAGGACAAGCACATCGACGTCCTGAAACACGCGACCGCCCAGCGAACACCACCGGAGCAGAGCAAGCTCAAGCCGAGGCGATCCGTGTCGTCGGCGCGCCGCCTCAAGACCCGCGCCAACACCCCGCGCATAGCGTCGTCCAAGAAGTGCAAACCACCGGCGGCGACAACCCCGCGCTCCCCGGCGCCGGCCAAGCCGCCGCCCCTGGCGGAGAGCTTCGCGGTGGTGAAGACGTCGCGGGACCCGAGGCGGGACTTCCGGGAGTCGATGGAGGAGATGATTGCGGAGAACGGCATCCGCACCGCCGCCGACCTCGAGGACCTCCTGGCGTGCTACCTGGCCCTCAACGCCGCCGAGTACCACGACCTCATCGTCGAGGTGTTCGAGCACATCTGGGTCACACTCTCGGACGTCAAGATGTAGCAGAGCTCATGCAAAAATGCAACGCGCTCTGTCACGATGGATGGATTCAACGGCTCCGATCGTGCCCAAGAGTGGTGATTGTAACTAGTACTAGTAATTAGATTTCTGTTGATGCTCCTAAATTAGGTATGCAAATATTTTCCAATCCTGTGAAAACCACAGGACATGTCTCTGTTTACCTCGACGATGTACTGTAGCACTTGGTTCAGCGAGCCTAACACCTGTGCGCTGCTGTTAAGATGCTGTACAGGTAAGCCGCAGCTGTAACTTATGGTGTGGGTGTTTTTAGTACTCAAGTGGAATCAAATGTGGTGCATGCTAGTACTCCATTAAAAAAAAAGGTCTGTAACATGCCCACATATATACTCCATGATTAAAGTATAATTTCGAAGGCCATACCAAGTCATATACAGTACCTTATAAATAGAGTAAATCTGAATGTAAAAATAAAAAAAGTACTATCACCTCCACACTGATAAAGTTTTGCTGGTGTGGGTGTGGTGTTGTCTTGTATTCCTATAACATGCAGGAGGCAACAGTAAGCATCGACTGTACTGTTCACGCGTAGCGTACCAAGTGTATATCATTTTCATCAGTATTTGTTGAAGAATTAATAAAGCTGGTTGAGCATCCGAGGGGCGAGGGGCTGAGTGAATCAATTCAGACACTTGACAAGCAACTAATAATTCCGGAAAATTGCCTGTTGTTTCCGGAATCAATTCAGACACTTGACAAGCGACTGATAACTCCTTGCTCTGTAGTATTGCAGGGGAGGGACTGTACACGTACAGCAGTATAGTAAGTATGGAAGCAATTAATGATATGTATGCGCTGTGTTATGTAGGTGTAGCATTCGACCTCTGATGCTTTTCTTTTATCATTTTCCGTACTGGTATCCCTGATCCATCTACAACGATCGATGCCATTTATTCTCTGACCAATTCCAAGTTCTTCCTTTACTTCTTCTGGATAATCACCCGGTGTTCAGTCCTGAACTACTGGTACTGTAAAGTTGTAAATCTATTATCTTAATACTACATGGTTAAAAGGAGTCATCACGTTCGTAGAGAGGGTCTAGAAATTCACACATTAATTCAAAAAAAAGAAGAATATACACCCTTAGATTTTATGAAGATCTGACGATCTAGATTAATCAAAAAATCTACTCATAATTAAAAAGAATTTGCAATCCATAAGTGTTCAAGTTAAAAAAAAGTCTCTCTCTCTCTGTACGATTAGAAGACAAATAGGAAGGAGTAAAAAAATACACCACACCCTTCGTTAAAAATAGGAAGGAGTAAAAAAATACATCACACCCTTTGTAACAAATAGGAAGGAGTAAAAAAATCATCACACCCTTCCTACGTTTAGGATTAAACTAGAAAACCTGGGCGCAGCGTTGCTGCGCCCTCCTTGTGGTTGCCAGCTTCAGATGAACTTGGAGGCAACTATCAGAGCTTTTTAAAATGTAGCGTCCGGCTTCTTCTACAATATTTTTCTCTCATAATAAATCTGCCCGTTCAATCAGCACACTATTTCTCTCTCAAAACAAATCTGCCTGCCAAATTAGCAGAACTCCTGCCGGACAATTTTACTGCTAGGGTTGTGTAGGTGCAGATGCTGTGACATCTACCTGCGAAATAGGGAAAATTTGGACTATTTGTTTGACCCTGTTTTGTGGCCATCTTATTCTCTGAGTATGGGCACTTGTGGAGCAGATCATTGTGAACAAAATTAGCAGAAGCAGAGGAGATAACTTCTGAGCATGAGTATATGCTCCTTGATTCCAAGAAGTTTTTTGTCAGTTCTACATAGCATTATAGCAGACCATACCATATGGAAGTATACGTTAGCTTTTCCACCATAATTAGCACGAATTGCTGAGATAATTAGTAGGTCACAGGTTTGTAGCAGCACAACTACCTCAACGATGACATCGACACAGTATCATTAAGAAAACAAACCATAAGTTGTTTGAACTCACAATCATGTAGGAAAACAAATTATCTGGAACTATAGTCATTAATGAAATAATGCTCCATGGTTTCGAACTCTTCGAAAGTTTGAATGTTTAAGTCGTGTTAGAACTAAATTGTGACTTTGGCTGTAGTACAAATCAGAAATATGTGATTTGAATGAATGCCAAATCATGATAGGTTCATGATCATCAAGAAATATGCTAGAGATCAATATGCTAAATGCAACATAAGGCAATAACATGAACCTGAAATACTGATAAATGTTTTGAAATTAGGTTTTGTTCATGCATTCTTGTAGGAGCAGTAATAGACATTTTTCTTATAATGGCTCTCCGCTAAAGAGTTGGCGAGGTTCAAACTATTTCTACAAACACTCAGCGATTCATCTTATTGAATGGATGCTAGCATTATGATGTGCATTTTTTTAACTACAGATATAACTAATTATTTGGTTTTTTGGCTTCAAACATAATTTGACATTGAGTAAATTACAGAGCATCTCTTGTAGAAAATACAAATTCTTATGAAGATCTAGCCAAAGATTCTGGAAAATTGGAATTCAAGCAAAGTGTATTAAAGAAAATGTTAGGTGATACTTTTAGCTATTTCATCGAACAGCTAATATGCATGAACATCTGATAACAAAAAGGGGAAATTAAATGATTGAGTATGTAAATTGCATACAGAGCTACAATCATGCGAGTGCCTAAGGCAAACAGAGAATGGCGAGCTCAGGATGCAGCACCAGCACCATGGCAAGCAAGTAGATGACAAACATGTGGCACCTTTGGCTTCCGTTCTGCTGGAGGCCTGGAGCCAAGAGATCGCCATGAGTCTTGGCAGCAAACATCGGAGGTATGTGCGATGGAGATGGCTGCCTCGATGTCCATGGGGATGGGCCGACAGACGGGGAGTTCGACGCGCGCTCATATATAGCGAAGGCAGCCCGCGGCCCCGTGCGCCCTCCATTCTCAGTTATACCCGTGATGCTGCTAGTGGGAAGGAGATACCCCACCGTGCGCAGGTCATGCAACAGAGGTGATGGCCTGAGAACAACGACGGAGCAGCAGCGAGGGAGATGTGCTACTGTCGTGGCTGCTTTACATCTCCCTTCGCCGGACTCACGGGGCGCGGCGTCGCGCTGGCCGGAGCTTGGGGTGGTTGAGGATTCACAGCCGAGCGCTGTAGCACGGTGGCGGGGAGCCGGGAAGCACGGCGAAGGCAGAGGAAGCCACTCGATGTATCTCGAAGCCGGGGCCATGGGTCGTGGGTCCGTGGGATGGGAGGGGCGACCGTGGCGGTGAGGTAGAAGATGAGCCATAAGCGGGGGGAGGGGGGGTGGTGGAAGGCTCGGGGGTAGAGCAGGCACAGGGCGCGGAGGCTAGCGGGCGGCGCGGCAACAGGTGGAGAGTGGAGGGCGGCGGCGCGGCGCTGCGAGGGGGAGAGATGCAGGCTTGCCGAAGTGATGAGGTTGCGGGTTCGCAAGTTAACGGGCGTGAGATCCAGTTTAACCCCGCGATCGAACGACCAACATCACGAGCTGGGCGGATCCGACGGCTCGCTGGCTAACGGGCGACGTGGACCCGCTGCCCGCCCGGGGAATGAACCCAGCTTTCGTATTGTAAAGATTTGTTGGACTTTTTTTAGATAGAGATAGAAAGAAAAAATAGGTCAAGAGGCTAAGGAGAGGAAAATAGCTCTACATTTTAGCACGTGAGGAAGAAGGAACTGCCAGATCGGAACAAGAAGGGGTCACCCTAGGGTAGCGAGCATGTGTCACTATTGCACAAGTCAGTCCCTAGATCGAGAGTAACCTTTGAGGTCGCCTACGCCAGGCACCATTGCCAAGTATATGACGAGCTCGCCGGGAAGAGTTAGATCCACACGTTGAGAGGTGGAGCACTGACACAAGTCCAACGCCTAAGTCAGACTCAGAAGTCACAAAATCAGAGAGACAAAGTTCGCCCAACAAAGTAGGGGAGAAAGATGTATTGTCAGGTGGAGAGAGAGGGGGTTTGGGAGGGACCTGTGCCACTGCTACACAAGCAATCCCTAGATCAAGATGAACCTTCGAGGTTGTCTACGCCATCAATTGTCACCGCAGCTAGGTACGACGAGCTCGCTAGGAGGAGTTGGATCCACGTGATGGGACGTGGAACACTGAGACTCTACACAAGGTCAACACCTGAGTTGGACGGAAGCTGCGGAATCAAAAAGGCAGAGTTCGTTTGACAAAAGTAGGGAAGAAAGAGGTGTTGTCGGGGTGGAGAGAGAGAGAAAAAGAAAGAGAGGGACATGTGCCATTGCTGCACGAGCAAGTTCCTAGATCGAGAGGAACCTTCACATGGTCGTGTACAACGTCAATTGGCACCACCACTAGGTACAACAAAATCACCGGGAGGAGTTGGATCCACATGCTAGGAGGTGGAGCACCGTGTCTCTACAGAAGTCCAATGCCTAAGGCGGACTCAGAAACCGTAGAATCAGAGAGGCGGAGTTCGCCCAAAAAAGGGAGAAAGAGACGTTGTCGGGGTGGAGAGAGATTCGCGAAGGGACCGAAAGATACGAGAGAGGGTGTTCTACGATTCCAATCCAATACGAAGGTGCATAACTTGCAATTTAGTGAGGGTGCAGCGAAGTGCCAAATGCCATTCGCTATTAGGTTTCCATCCACCAATCCAAGACCACCCAAACAACAAAATTCAGGTGTATCAATACCAACTTTGAATTCGAAGCACCAATATATTTACATCTAAACGAAGTGCCAATGATTTTAAAAGGAGGGGTAAAGAAATATACTATGGTAACATAGTAGATTAAAAATTATAATTTATTGAATCTAGGCGCGCTATTAGCGCGGGCCAACTTACTAGTTCATTGTACTTTTTACCTCTATGAGCTTTTTGGAGCAGCTTGCATATTTTGGTGCTTACGGGTGATGCTTGTTTTATACGGAGTATGGTCTATGGATCTCCTTGAGCCTCGCAGTTTTAGGCTGAAGGACTAGCTAGGGGACAACGGCGACACCGGTTGCAGACAAAAAGCCTAGCAAGTTTAAAACTCTGACTCTGAGCGACGCTACCGCTGCTTGGAGCCTTCGACATTTTGAACTCTGACAGAAGAGAGGGGCTATGACAGTATCGTAGTCCGGAGATTCCATTGTTAGATGATAGGCAACATTTTGACATATTTTAATTCCATAATTTAATAGACATTTCAATATTACGGTGAGTGAAACAATCCATGTGCATGTGTGTATGTTTAAATAACAATTAAACATAACAATATTTATGATTATACAACTAATAAACATGAACATTGGTTTGAGAGAGTACCCTGTGGAAGATTGGGTGACGGCGTCACCCGATTTTCCGTTATCACCCATTGTGAGTGACCTCAATCGGTGTAGCCGTACACAGTCGATGCAGGCAGATGATCGCAGTGCAGACCAGCTGTAGATGAAGTAGTCGTTCGCTCGTAGTCGACGTAGAGGAAGTAGTCGTTCGTTCGTTTGTCGTCGACGTAGAGGAAGTAGTCGTACGGGAGCGAGCAGTCGCGTGAAGACGCTCCCCAAAAACCTTATCACCCGCCTATCCCGAGCAGGATCTCAGCAGCAGGACGAGGTTCCGGAGGCTCTGCTCTCGCCGGTACCGTGCGCGCGGTGCAAGCGATGGGGATGCAAAAGAGAGCAGCAAACAGAGGGAGAAGAGAGAGGTCTCCTAAGCAGGAGTACCTGGACGTGCTGAGTTGGTAATCTGAGTAGGAGGAGGAAGGCCTTCTTATATAGGCGAACATGTGCGGAAGGGGGGATGAACCTGGACGTGCTGAGTAGTAACGGTCACGGTTGATTGTATTGTAACTGTCGCGGTTAAGGGCTCCTAGTAACTGTCACGATTAAGGAGCCATCAACAGCCAACAGTAACGGTCACAATTAAGGAGTCATCAACAGCAAAAAGATGCTCCCGCCCCGCAACACATCACGTCCGTCCGTCCGTCCGACCGCACCGCACGTCTCGACTCGACTCGACTCGACTCGACACGACACGACACGACACGTCACGCCCACGCCCACGCCCACGCCCACGGCCTCGGCCTCGGCCCGGCCCGGCTCGGCGAGGCGAGCGAGCGCGCGCACGCGTGTGGCACGCCTATCTCCTTTATTCAACTTCACAAGAGGTGTACCGAAAGGTTACCTAATAAGTTGGATGGGAGACTCCTCCAATACCCATACGATATTTCTCTCTTTTCCTTAGCATTAAACACATGGGCTTTTAATTCTTTCATTATTACAATAAATGGCCCTAGGCCCATTTATTCTAACAATCCCCGCCAAGAATTTCAAGCCACATTGGAAATGCTCTCATCTTCCCTTTTGTTTTTGATATACCAGTACCACGATGGAGACTGTTGAGTTGAACATCCACCAGGAACTCTAGTTACATTTATTTGCAACTGAACAATGGACTATGCCTTGAATTGTCAGTTTTGTGCATCTAAGCTTGGCTAGAGCCCTTTACTGATACTTGGCTGCACATAGCATCCCCGCGGGTTGGAGCTTATGGGTCACACTCCGTGCCTCTTCATGAGTTTTCTAGAGATCACCCAACTCTCATAGACTATGACCAGTAGTCAATACTCATATAGGTGTGTTCCTTCTAGACATACTGTAGGACTATGTCTTTGCTTCAGAGAAACAACTTCCTTGTTTCATGAAAGCCACTTGGAGCACATTAAGGTATAAATACCATCCTGCCATACAGTTTTGAAGAGAAATGCATCTTTTCCATGAACTGAGCCTTCTCAAAGGTTCTCTTCTCTCAGTCAAACCATAGCTTGTTTCACCATCTTAATTCACGGGATCTCCGATCACATAAGACAGGTTACCACTATGGAGAAACTCACGTGGGTCTCAAGCCCAGTTCCATAGATGCATGATCTATCACAATACGTGACAAACCCTTTGTAAATTGATCTGCCAGGTTCTTAGACGTATGGATGTAATCCAAAGCTATGACACCGGTGTTTCTCAATTTCCTGACAGATTTCAACCGCCTCTTAACATGCCTGGATGACTTCATGTTGTCCTTTGAACTGTTCACCTTGACAATCACCGTTTGATTATCACAGTTCATTAGAATTGCCGGTATCGGTTTTTCAACTATCGGCAAGTCCATTAGGAGTTCACGAAGCCACTCAGCCTCTACAGTGGCAGTATCCAATGCTGCGAGTTCTGCTTCCATTGTTGACCTGGTTAGAATGGTCTGCTTGCAAGACTTCCAGGAAACAGCGCCACCTCCAAGTGTGAACACATATCCACTTGTGGCTTTTAACTCATCTGCATCAGAAATCCAGTTTGCATCACTATATCCCTCCAAGACTTTAGGGTCTCCGAAATAGTGAATGCCATAGTTCATAGTGCCCACTAGATAGCGCATTACCCGCTCGAGAGCATGTCAGTGTTCACTGCCCGGGTTTGAAACAAACCGGCTCAGTTTACTAACCGCATATGCAATGTCAGGTCTCGTGGCGCTAGCCAGATACATTAATGAACCAATGATCTGGGAGTACCTCAGCTGATCCACCATTATCCTCAGGTTCTTCCTTAGAACCAAGCTGGCATCATAAGGAGTTGATGCGGGTTTAGAATTACTGTAGCCAAACCGACTTAGCATCTTCTCAACATAGTGAGTCTGTGACAGAGTCACCCCACCATTTTCTTCCTTTATCAGCTTTATGTTAAGGATAACATCAGCCTCTCCCAAATCTTTCATCTCAAACTTTTGAGATAGAAAGTCTTTGACCTCCTTGATCAATTCAAGACCCGTGCCAAAGATAAGTATGTCATCTACATACAGACACAGAATCACTCCTTCACCCCCACCATAGCGATAGTACACACATTTGTCAGCTTCGTTTGTGACAAAGCCAACAGATATCAAAGTTCTGTCGAACTTATCATGCCATTGCTTAGGTGCTTGCTTGAGGCCATAGAGAGACTTCACTAACTTACACACCATTCCTTCTTGACCCTTTACTACAAATCCTTCCGGCTGATCCATATAGATCTCCTCTTCCAACTCTCCATTTAGGAAAGCTGTCTTAACATCCATCTGATGAACGAGAAGACCATGAGAGGCTGCCAAGGAAAGTAGTACTCTTATAGTGGTCAATCGAGCGACTGGTGAGTAAGTATCGAAGAAGTCTTCTCCTTCCTTTTGAGTGTAACCCTTGGCCACAAGTCTAGCCTTGTACTTATCAATAGTACCGTCAGGCCTAAGCTTCTTTTTGAGCACCCATTTACATCCCACGGGTTTGCACCCGTAAGGACGTTCAACAACCTCCCAAGTGCCATTTGACATAATAGAGTCCATCTCACTCCTCACTGCTTCCTTCCAATAGTCAGCATCAGGTGAAGAGTATGCCTCTGCAATGGTCTTAGGAGTGTCATCCACGAGGTATATGATGAAATCATCTCCAAAGGATTTCTCTGTCCTTTGTCTCTTGCTCCTCCTAGGAGCCTCATCATTGTCCTCCTCAGGATGCTCAATAAATGTAGGCTCATTGAGTTCCATCGACTTGGTGGAGTCGTCCTTCTCGACAGACTCTTGCCTAGATGAACTTGTTTCATCTCTCATTGGAAAAATATTCTCAAAGAATGTAGCGTCTCTGGACTCCATAATTGTGCCGACAAGCAAGTCAGGCACTCCAGATCTTACTATCAAGAATCTATATCCGACACTGTGAAAAGCATACCCCAGAAAGACACAGTCCACCGTATTTGGTCCAAGTTTACGTTTCTTGGTGATTGGCACACTGACTTTGGCCAAGCAACCCCAAGTACGTAAATATGAAAGAGTTAGCCTCTTCTTCTCCCATTCCTCGAATGGTGTTACTTCCTTATTCTTCATAGGCACACGGTTCAGGACATGACAGGCTGTCAGTATCGCCTCACCCCACCATTCCTTAGATAGTCCCGCGGTTTCTAACATGGCATTCACCAAGTCAGTCAGCGTGCGGTTCTTTCTTTCGGCAATCCCATTGGATTGGGGTGAATAAGGCGGTGTCCTCTCATGAACAATACCGTGTTCCTCACAGAATGTATCAAACGTATTAGAGAAGTATTCGCCACCTCGATCCGACCTTAGGTGTTTAATCTTTCTCTCAAGTTGATTTTCTACTTCAGCTTTATAGATCTTAAAGTAATGTAACGCTTCATCTTTTGATTTTAACAAGTAGATGTAACAAAATCTAGTGCTATCGTCTATCAAAGTCATGAAATATCTTTTACCACCCTTTGTCAACACACTGTTCATTTCGCTCAGATCGGAATAAACTAATTCTAGAGGTGCCAAGTTTCTCGCCTCAGCAGTCTTATGTGGCTTGCGAGTTTGTTTCGATTCAACGCATACGTGACACTTAGAATTTTTGACAGAGGTAAACTTTGGAATTAAACTCAAACTAGCTAAGCGCATCATACAACCAAAATTAACATGACAAAGCCTCAAATGCCAAACATTTGATTCATCATTCATCACATGGTTCACAACATTATTATCGAACAATAAAGAAAAGCGGAACAAGCCTCCGCTATCATAGCCTTTTCCAACAAAAGTACCAAACTTAGAAATGATACATTTATTCGACTCAAAGACTAATTTAAAACCATCTCTACACAGTAGAGACCCGCTGACTAGATTCTTCTTGATGGTAGGTACATGCTGCACATTCTTCAATTGTATGGTCTTCCCCGAAGTGAACTTCAGAGTGACCGTACCAGCACCAAGAACACGCGCATGGGCACCGTTCCCCATCAACAAGGAGGTAGTCCCCCCGACCTGGTAAGAAGAAAACATAGAAATATCAGCACATACATGAATATTAGCACCAGTGTCTATCCACCACTCTGGTGAAGAACACACTGAAAGAACTGTAGGTAAGAAATTACCATACCCCGTTGTTCCTCCACCCTCGCTAACAACCATGTTCGCTGTCTTTGGAGCCTTGCGATCTTTACGATCCGGGCACTTTGCAGCAAAGTGATCCGGACTGCCACAAGTATAGCAAGCACCCCCCGGTTTTCTCTTCTTATTAGGCCCGTCGGCTTCCTTAGCCTTGGGCGGGTTTTGTGAAGGCTTCTTCCTCTTGTTCTGATTATTCTGAAACTTGGGATTGCCCCTCTGCACAAAGTTTGCGCTTGAGGGGCCGGCTATTGTCTTTCCACGTGTGTCCTTTGCTCTTGCCTTCTCTTCAACATCAAGAGTCGCAATAAGGTCATCAAAAGTGAATTCCTTTCTCTTATGTTTTAGAGAGGTAGCAAAATCCCTCCAAGAATGTGGCAGCTTTGTGATAATTGCTCCTGCCACAAACTTGTTGGGTAACACACATGGGACATCTTTGCTATAGTTCTCAAGCTCTTTAGCCAGCGCCTGTACTTCATGGGCCTGTTCCACCACAGAACGGTCTTCAACCATCCTGTAGTCTAGGAACTGTTCCATTACATATAGCTCACCGCCGGCGTCAGAAGCCCCGTACTGAGCCTCAAGAGCCTCCCAAATACCCTTCCCCGTCTTCCTCTGAAGATAGGTATCCACCAAGTTATCAACCAGGACGCTAATGATGGCACCCCGGAACAGATTATCATCCGCATTGAATTTCTCCTCCGAGACACCCTCGGGGGCTTTTCCGGTGGTGACATACATCACGTTCATGGCGGTGAGCCACAATGTGGCCAACTCACGCCACCTCTTAAAGTTGGAACCATCGAAAGGCTTCGATTTAATTGCATTTGCAAAGCTAGTTGCACCAAACATAGTCCTATCAACATTATAAGGTTTTTGGATTGTTAGATGATAGGCAACATTTTTGCATATTTTAATTCCATAATTTAATAGACATTTCAATATTACGGTGAGTGAAACAATCCATGTGCATGTGTGTATGTTTAAACAACAATTAAACATAACAATATTCATGATTATACAACTAATAAACATGAACATTGGTTTGAGAGAGTACCCTGTGGAAGATTGGGTGACGGCGTCACCCGATTTTCCGTTATCACCCATTGTGAGTGACCTCAATCGGTGTAGCCGTACACAGTCGATGCAGGCAGATGATCGCAGTGCAGACCAGCTGTAGATGAAGTAGTCGTTCGCTCGTAGTCGACGTAGAGGAAGTAGTCGTTCGTTCGTTTGTCGTCGACGTAGAGGAAGTAGTCGTACGGGAGCGAGCAGTCGCGTGAAGACGCTCCCCAAAAACCTTATCGCCCGCCTATCCCGAGCAGGATCTCAGCAGCAGGACGAGGTTCCAGAGGCTCTGCTCTCGCCGGTACCGTGCGCGCGGTGCAAGCGATGGGGATGCAAAAGAGAGCAGCAAACAGAGGGAGAAGAGAGAGGTCTCCTAAGCAGGAGTACCTGGACGTGCTGAGTTGGTAATCTGAGGAGGAGGAGGAGGAAGGCCTTCTTATATAGGCGAACATGTGCGGAAGGGGGGATGAACCTGGACGTGCTGAGTAGTAACGGTCACGGTTGATTGTATTGTAACTGTCGCGGTTAAGGGCTCCTAGTAACTGTCACGATTAAGGAGCCATCAACAGCCAACAGTAACGGTCACAATTAAGGAGTCATCAACAGCAAAAAGATGCTCCCGCCCCGCAACACATCACGTCCGTCCATCCGACCGCACCGCACGTCACGCCCACGGCCTCGGCCCCGGCGAGGCGAGCGAGCGCGCGCGCGTGTGGCACGCCTATCTCCTTTATTCAACTTCACAAGAGGTGTACCGAAAGGTTACCTAATAAGTTGGATGGGAGACTCCTCCAATACCCATACGGTATTTCTCTCTTTTCCTTAGCATTAAACACATGGGCTTTTAATTCTTTCATTAGTACAATAAATGACCCTAGGCCCATTTATTCTAACATCCATCCCCATCAACGAGAAGTCAGAAGCGTTTGTATGTGCAGATCGCAAGGAAAGAATTCAGATCCCAAGTTGTAGAGGCCAAATTCTTGTGTTCTCTACATTTTGAGCAACGGAGTGTGCTCCATGGCCCATGGGCGAGTCTTACTACATTCTTTCTTTTACTGAAAAGCATTACGATTTGGTATCCGTATGGAATTCCTGTTTGGGTTCATCAAGAACAATAATAACGGTCTTAAACAATGATAAAAAATGTTTTTCCCCTGTCATCCAAATTATCACAACAATATTTTCAAATCTAGCAGCGTTGTTAGGCACGCGATTGAAATAAAAGTTGAGCCCATTGGCGTGGATAGTGTGGAGTGGCGCCCACATTTCCTGGACCCAAGGACAAGGAAGATCATCAGATAGATCACATGAGGTCGTCTTCTTCCTCCATCCACACGAACATGGGATACCCCTTAAATGGTTCGTAGATGCTGTACCGGTACTCCGCCATTTGTCCCAGCGTGCAGTGCATGGCCCCATCTTGCAAGGCAGGCATAACAAAACAATACGGCATGATTGGAAGCAACCACCGCCCCGGTTCACGTCATGGAACTATGAGAACAGCCGTTGAATCCGTAGCATGCGCCTGATGCGACGGAGAGGCTGTTCTCATGTCCAAGTGCCGCCCAGTGTTTCGTTTCAAAGAATTAAGGGTCCGTTCTTTTGGTTGAAAAAGAATAGTGAAGTTGTAAATAAATAGTATTAGAATAGTGTTTTTTAGAGAATATGTGATGGATGTAAGAGGTGAATAGTATTTTTCACTGTTCCTTTCTCAGCAAAAGAACAAGACTTAAAAGTGTTTTCTCTGCAAATCAGATGAACTATCCAGCTGAATTCAGTAGACAGTTGAGTTAGTTTACATGGCTTCAGCAAAAATAACCGAGTTCCGACAGCTAGCAGAAACATGTAGTGGTACTATTATTCTGTGTTCGGAACATGGTCTTGGCCTCTTGGGTTCACGAATACCCTCGAACAGTGTTCTGTTCAACCACCGATCGTAGTCCTATCTGAACCACCTGAAACCACACGCAACGCACGGTACGGTGGTGTGCCCAACTTGTACTATATTTGTGTATCCGTCTCTTCAGTACAGACTGTACAGTGGTAGTTTGGTACTCGAGTCTGTGTGCCCACCAAGAGGTTGGTGCAGGCCGTGCCGATCCTTCAGCTATCGTTTGCCTAACAAACCCATGGCCGTTACTGTTGGAAGAAGCTTCCACTGGGGCCGGAAGTGATGGGCACACCGCAGCCTGTCCCCGGATTTACACTCCGACGCTGTAGACAATCTCGCCGTCTGACCACTTGTTACACATCTCGTTCGGACTGTCAGGGGGTCACGGTTGCTGGTTTCTCGCAAGGTTTGTGCATGGTTGTAGCAAGCTCATGCAATGCTACTGATGGAAGTAGGGATGAAAACGATCGGGAACGGTCGGGAAAACGTCTTAACCATTCCCGTTCTTGTATTTTTTGGTCGGGAACAGGAGCGGGAACGGAAAGGTCGGTCGGGAAAACGAAATCGGAATTACGGTATATCGGGAACGGAATATTTCGATCGGGAAAATGTCGATTACGGTCGGGAATCGGTTGTTAAAATCGGGAATGTTAACAAGTAAACGCTTCAACCATTCAACTCAATAAAAATATTACAACTATATATATAATACATATACAAATAGTACCGTAAACACAAAAAAGAAAAGAGATGAGAATGACCGAATATGCTGCCTGCTGCTCTTCCGTGGTGCTCCTGGCACCATGTGGGCCGCGTCATGCCCAACCCACTAGCCCAGGCACATGGTAGGCTGGCAGTCAGCGCTGTGCGGAGGCTGTTCAATGCAGCACCTATTAGTCCCACCTCGCCCAGCAACGAAGCAACGCTTCCGCAGTTGAGCTATAATTAAGGACTGAGGGGGCTCGCAGCTCACACACAGTGTGCAGCCAAAGTTTGGCATCTTAGCGGGAAAATCCCGCAAGAAAAAACGGGAGAATCCCGGCTGGAAACGGGATCCGTGAATACGGTCGGGAATTTGCCCCACCTGATTCCGTTCTTGTTACTGCCGGAATTTTCCCGTCTTGTTTTCATCCCTAATGGAAGCAACACTTCGCACTTCTCACAGGCTCGAGATCTCGGACATGCCATTGCCTGCTAATGCCAAGAGTGTTCAAGGAGCTGCAGAGGAGCAGCTTCCGAGCATGCAAAACATTTCTGCAGGCAGATGGAAGCCTGACAAAAGGCCGTGCAGCTGCACAAATCGTGAATTTACTAGGCCTGTAATCGCGCAGCGCCGCTCAGCGATTAGTCGGTGAGGTGCCTTAACTTCGAGACATCACATCCGGGAGCAGGGATGTGTAGGAGCTAGCGGCGAGGATTGGATTGGATTGGATCACGGCATCAGGCGAAGGTCTTGTTTAGTTGGTTGAAAAATTTGCAAATTTAACTGTTGGAACTCCTGTAGCACGTTTCGTTCGTTTGTGGTAAATATTATCCTACTATGGCCTAACTAGACTCAAAAGATTCGTGTCGCAAAGGACATCCAAACTGTGTAATTAGTTATTTTTTTACCTATATTTAATACTCCGAACATATATCTTTTGACGTATTTAATGTGATGTGGTGGAGAGAGCGGAAAAAAGGTTAGAAACTTTAGTCATCTAAACCAGGCCTTAGCGATTACTGCAAGCTAACCTTTACTGCAGATGAAAGGGTGAATAGACAGCTCAAAGAACAGTCCTGTCCAGGTGACTTGTTCATACTCCTACCTCAACTCAAAGAATCCAACAGTGACAGTAGTGTAACTACTGTGCTCAGTGAACGGCACGGGAGGATGGCTGGCTCTGGCTGCATGGTGCTGCTCTCGATCTGACTCTGCAGTGGGCGGCACTCGGCAGTCATCAGTCACCACACGGCCTGGCCACATCGGTGTAAAGATCTCGTGAATTTACCCAGGATGGGAACGGGATGGTGGGAGCTGCCTCCTCTGCTCTTTTTTTGCTTCGACACCGTGTTAACAAGGACGTGACCAAGGGAGAAAAAAGGGTCGGTCCTGTTTAGTTTTCAAAAATTTTCCCAACTACCCGTCACATCAATCTTCAGACACTGATTAGGAGTATTAAATGTGAATTAATGACAAAATCCATTCCATAACCTCTAACTAATTTTTCGATACGAATCTAACAAGCCTAATTATGCCATGATTAGACAACGTCGTGCTACAGTAAACAATCTCTAATGATGGATTAATTAGGCTTAATGGATTCGTCTCGCGATTTCCCGTCCATTCGTGTAATTAGTTTTGTAATTAGTCTACATTTTTTTACCTCTAATAGACCTTCGAAGGGACTGCCAAAATTTTTTTGCCAAATTTTTTTTGAACAAATTCGGGGGGAAGATCCCCACCTACTTTCATATATATTTTGCACGAAAAGTGTGATTACAAGGCAGCCCCGGCGCCATGGCAGGGGATGAATTACATGGATAAAAAGAGTGGGGGAGAAACTTGGAAGAAAAAAGGAGGGAAATTAAGAAAAAAAAAATCAGGGATTGGAGAAACAGGATGAGACGAAATCCCGCCACGCTTGGATGTGGATGGATGAGCGTCGGTAGCGTGGTGTCCAAACGTCCAGGTCCTGCACCACCCGCCCGAGAACTTCTTGAGGGGACAAGGCACGTTGCTCAAAGATTTTTGAGTTCCTGGCTTTCCAAATGTGCCAAAGTAGTATGAGAAAAACGTCGGTGCGGACATCATCCGGGAGGGGGAGAGAACAGGCGATGAGCCAGGGTGTCCTATGCTGCCCGGCGTGCACTTCCACGCCCAACATAGACCAGACAGAGGCGGCTCGCGAGCAACTGAGGAAGATGTGTTCGTCCGTCTCGAGGGTGGTGGGACAAAACTCGCAATAGGAATCCTCGAGGGGCCGGATATTTTTTCTATGCAGGTTGGCCCTGGTGCTTAGGCGCCCAAAAAGCAAGAACCATCCAAAGAACTTAATTTTGGTCGGCACTCTCGTGCCCCAGATGCGGGCGGCGTCGGGGACAGCTTGGTCCGCAGAGTGCAGACTGATGTAGGCGAGCCTGGTGCTGAAAGCGGAGTTGGCTGTGCCGTCCATGTAGCGGTGGTCGTGCTGTTGTCGGATTGGGAGCAGTTGCAAACAGTCCCGAAGCAGGCGCAATTCTTCAGCGGCGGCTCTGGTTAGTCGAGGCTGGAGGTGAGTTTCCTCTCGCCCCACAAAGGTGTCAACAGTGCTCGATGTCTCAATGCAGTGGGAGTAGAGAGCAGGGAAAATGTTGGCGAGAGTTGAGCTGAACAGCCACCGGTCATGCCAGAACGATCCACTGTCTCCCATCCCCAAGCCTGACCGCCGTCATACGTTGGAAGCGGGGCAGCTCAGTCTGGACGATTCTGGCGAGGAAAGAGTCGGCATCTGCTGCAGTGTGGCTGAGGAACCAGTGTTTCCAAGGAAGAGGCGATGGGTCATGCAATTTCTGGACGAACTTCATCAACAAACAGTGGTTTTGATCTTCCAGATTTTTAATGCCCAATCCCCCGCATTTTTTACTGACACAGAGCCTCTCCCACTTGATGAGGCACTGCGAACCGGAGCACTTGTCTTCTCCAGTCCAAAGAAAAGCTCGGCGGCGAGCATCGAGAGCATTTGCCATTTTTTTTGGCAACTAAACAGGCTGAATGTGAGTGAGCAGGCAAATAAACAACAAAATGGTTTGAACTTTGAAGGATGCAAAGATGGCGCCAATGATTGCAATGATTAGCACGAGGCAGCATCACGCAACAAACAGGATACGGCAGGACGGGGTGGCGGTTGAGAGATTGGCATCAGACATTGTAGGATCAATGGCCCGTAGAAGGGGGTTGAATATGGGTCTTCTTTTCAATTTCTAAGACATGAAGAAAACCTTAGCCTATCAACTAGTGTTGCCCATCTAAAAAGGTTTTTCTCTACTACTAAGCACACTAACAAGAGTTTCCTTAGCAAATATCACACTAAGAGATATGGATCACCCTAGTCAAGATAAGATGCAAACAAGCAACTTAAAGAGAACAAAGGCAAGGAAACTTAAGTGCGGATATTAGGTGCTGAAAATAAATGCAAGAAAGTAGAGAGAGAGAGGCACAAGAGACAACCGAATTTTTTCCCGTGGTATCGAGAAGTTGACGCTTTCCCCTAATCCACGTTGGAGCACTCACTAAGAGTATTGCTCCCCCTCAAGTCACCAAGACTCAAGTGCTCACTAAGAGTACCCGTTCTCCATCTCCGGAATGGTGGGTCTCGAACCGTGTACACCAAGCTTTCTTGAGGCTCCCACAATCTCCAAGAGCTCACCAAGAACCCCCAAAGCACCAAGACCGTCTAGGAGCCGTCAAACTCCAAGAGTAACAAGCCCACACACCTTCACTTGACCTGAGCACTCAGCTAAGCCTTGTATGCACCTTGAAACCCTTGATCACTAAGAAAGAGCTCCTCAATCAAGAGGAAGAGAATCCCAATGAGCAAGAACACAATCTCCTTCTCTCCTTTGCTGCTGTAGATCTTCAGAGTGGTAAAGGCAGCTCAAGAGACGCAGAGGGGTCATATATATAGGCCTAGCAAGGGAGGCTAGCCATTGGAAAAGTTTCCCTGAAAAGTAGTACCGTCGGATGAACCGATGGTTCCCCCTGCGAAGGCGTCGGATCATCCGGTCACTCACAGGTGCTGAAATAGCCGTTGAACCCTGTGACACAGTCAATACACCGACGCTATGCACCGACGCACCGTCGGACTATCCGGTGCTGAAGAGCATCCCTCAGGTGCGGTACTGTATGATTCAAACAGAGGCGTCGGATGAACCGCTGAGTTGTTTCTGAAGCGTCGGTTCATCCGGTGCTGAAGAGGAAATTTTGGCGCGTCTCTGTATGATTTGATTGCAAGCGTCGGATGAACCGGTGAGCACATCGTCGGATCATCCGGTGCTGAAGCCGTTGAAGCTCAATCAGTACTGTTACTAAACCCTAAGGCATCGGATGAACCGCTGCCTATACCGTCGGTTCATCCGACGGTCACTTTTGAATTCCTTGGCCGCTGAATTCATCCGGCGCAACTAGAAATGCAGGCGTCGGTTCATCCGACGCTATGCTTTGAATTTTAACTTGTCCAATTCAAATGCCTTTGAGTTTTTCATCGATTCTTTTGCTTCTATGATAACTTTGAGCTGATTAACATCCAAGGAACTTGAGTGTGCATATTTTCATGGCTTTTGGTGCATGGTCAAGCTACTAGTGCATGAACCTCTCTTAATAGTACGGTCAAACACTACAAACTAGCAATCCAAGTGTCTTTCATCACCTTGTGACACTTGAACTAACAAAGTCCTTAGCCTTGTAGTATTTGTCCATTGATCGTCCATAAATTCAAATTGAGGGGTCTCTTTTCATTCAATACTCATGACAATAACCCAAGATATAGTCCACTACAAAACAAAAGTTAGTCACAAGCATATGGTTGTCATTTATCACCGAAACACACCCTTACCAAAGGTGCGAAAGGGCCTAAATGGTTACAATCTCCCCCTTTTTGGTGATAGATGACAACACGAGTAGAGATATACGAAAATTTGAATTTAAAGCATATAAACTCTACTACTAATGCATGAATCAAGTAACAAACAACTACACACATGCATTAAGGTAAACGAGCACCACAAACATGATTAGACATGTAAACAAACGACATACACAAGATCCAAATACAAGTCTCATCATGAAACTCCACAAAAGCGAGAGAGGCAACAAAAACTCGAACTCCTAGCACTCTCCCCTAACTCCCCCTATCTCTACTCCCCCTATCTATCTCCCCCTTTGGCAACGAGCACCAAAAAGAGAACTAATCCTTCTGAGGTGGAAAGGTGGGATCCGGCGGCGAGGTAGAGATAGCCTTCGAAGGCTCGACGGTGAAACCAGAAGCATCCTCCTCGTCAGACTCGAAGCTAGACCACGCCGGAGAAGCAGAGGCTGTCTGAGGTGGAGGAGGTGGAGCAGTACTCGTCCCTGTGCCTGAAGTAGGAGCCTGAGTGGCCTCGGGATCCTGAAGTGCTGTATCGGAGGCGATCGCAGTGGAGATCTGCTCTGAGATGGCGCGAAGGTACTGATCCTCCTGATCCAAACCCTGAGTCCGCGGTGTAGCAAAGCTCGGAAGAGGTGAGGACACCCGCGGACTAGGTAGCGTAGCACGAGCTGGCGTCTCAAAAACAAGAGGTCCTGTAGTGAGCGGAGACGGCAGCTGTGTCGACGACGGAGTGGCCATCTGAAGCTACTCAAGGAAAGTAGTAGCTGCCACGGACTGAGGTGTCGTCGTCTGTGGTACCGCGAACATCCCCATCTGAAGAAGAGGTGACTGTGGAAAAGAAGCTATCGGGACGTTCACGAACCCACCGGCAGCTGGGAGAGGAGCACTCGGGTCGGCCTGCAGCTGCTGAGGTGTAGAAGGCTGAGGAAGCTGCAGCCCTGATTGCTGGAAGAGCTGACCGAGGCAACCAGACATAAAAGTGAACATCTGTGTGGTCATCATCTGGTGCTGAAGCAGCTGCTGCCTCTGTGCCTCCTGTTGCTGTCGGATCCCCTCGAGGATCACCTGCTGGGCCTCCTGGTGCTGATGAAACTGAGCCTGCATCTGCTGCTAGACCTGGAGGGTAGCCTGTGTCTGAGCTGCAAGAGTCTGGATCAAGGACGTGAGCTGATCCGGCTGTGTCACCTGAGCAGTAGTGATCGGTGGAATCGGTGACTCGGGCTCGCGCTGTCCTGGCAAAGCAGACCCCCCGGCCTCGTCATCGTGTGTGCAACGAACGCGGAACACGGGCTCGGGGGCAGGCACAAAGTCGTCGTCGTCACTGGAGGACTCGTCGTTGGTAGCAAAGTACTGTGGGAGAGGTGCCTCTGCTGCTGCTAGGGTAGCGTCCTGTCTGGCTGCCTCATCCATCACTGCCTCTGCTGCTGCACGAGCCTGTATGGTCTCCTCGGCCCATCTCAAACCCCTCAGACCTCGCCTCCTGTCACCGGACATCGGAGGCCGGTAGGTCGGGAAGGTGTACTTGGACTGCTCCAAAGTACTCACGTAGCGCTGGGCCTCGAGTCGTGACAGCATCCAACTGATCCAGTGAGCGAACGACTGCTGTCTAGTCATCCCCATGCCATCCATAATCGCGTCCTCGACCTCGCTGATCAGGATATCAACCAAGTCAAACGGGCGCTTGGCCATAACGTACATGAGGAGCCACTGCTGCACACCAGTGATCGACTCGGCGTTCCCCATCCTGAAAAGTACGGACCTCCGGAGCGCGTAGTGTACCACGTACGCCTCGCGAGTCAAGCGGTCCGGAGTCATGGGAGTACCGGGGAGGAACGGCTGCTGGAACAAGAAGCTGATCTCGTCGTCAGAGGGTAACCCTGGTGAGTGAGCACGACGAGGAGCCTCGACGTCTGGGTAAGCCAAGTAGTGAATCGAGTCGTTGTAAAGCTGTAGCCCAAGTAACTCAGCTAACCCCTCTCTGGTGAGCCGCTGCTGCTGACCCATGAACATGAAGCGAAGAGAGAGCCGGTCAACCTCAACGTAGATGGTCGCGTAGAACACCCGAACCCAGTCGGGAACGTACCGGGACCTCCTGCTCACCAACTCTGCCAGGCCGGGGAGGTAGTCGAAGAAAGGAAGGATCGGCTCCCCGCAGGCTGCTGCTCTGAGTGTTGTGAACTGCAGCATCCTGTGCTGACTCAGCTGTGAACCCCTGCGGACGTAGGAGGCGTACAAGCTCTCCTGGAGGATCGTCCAGAACCGAGGGTCACAGTCCTCACGCCCACGAGGAAACCACTCGTCCTCAGGCACACTCCTCAAACGTCGGATCTTCGGCCCGGGCAAGTTCCGCAGGTCGCGGATGTAAACACTGAACGCCTCTGCCCGCGGACCCCTGGGAAGTGCTGGCCCCTCTGGTGGCTGTGCCTGCTGCTCACGCTCGACCAACTCCTCAACTGCTGCTCTCCTCTGCCTCGGAGTCGGCTGTGTGTGTCCTCCACGAGTCCGAGGACCAGACCGTGAAAGAGAAGGAGGTGTCTCTGTCTGCTCTGTCTGCTGACTCCGGCCTGATCACCGTAACTGCTGCTGTGGCTGCTGCTGCTCACCCTGGGGCTGCTCCCCCTGTCTCTGTGCAGTCTCTCCAATCCGAATACCCCGCTGTGGCTGACCCTGAGTATCGGGAACCGAAAGAACACGGTCCCACTCCTTCTCCTGCCGGGTCTTCTTCTTCTTCAGCTCAGCGGCCGCCTTACCCATCCTCTTGTCGCCTGCCATCTGTCAAAGAAACGATAGAAGATTATAGAATGGCGAGATGAGAATAAACATGATATGTATCTAAGGGTAAGTAGTCCTTAAGTAGAGCAAATGAATAGATATGAGCCTAATTGTCAACATCTAGTAGAAGAGATTTGCCACAAGAAAAAGAAAGGAATTCTATGCAGTCCTTAGGTGTATAGAGACATGGGAGTGTGACAATGATGGCACTGTTCAAAGATTAAGCACAGTATAGAGGAAAAACTCTCAATTTCATGAAGATATAGCAACAACTATATGAAATTGAGCACTCAAGTCAATGATTATGAGCAAAAGGAATGACACAAAGGTAGCATACTCATAATCAAGGACCAATTCCACAAAGCCAGTTCAAGTTCGCCCTCAAATCAACTGAAGCAGTGATTTATGGAAGAGGGATTTGAGGAGGGGCTCACCACAGCGCACGATGGAGCACGAGAAGCGGCTGTGGAGGTGGAGATGCTTCTTGCGCACCCTCAGAAGGACGCCGGCGAGCAGACGCGGCGGCGCCTGGCCGGAATCGGCCGGCGGGCCAAACCCTAGCCTCGGGCAGGGCGGCGGCGCGCGCGCAAATATATACGGAGGAGCGGCGCGGGTGGTCGGCGGCGGGCACTGAGAGGCGGTGGAGGGGCGCAGGAAGGCGCGCGTGCGCGGAGGATGGCCGGAGGTGGCGAGGACGGCGGCGCACGGGCGCGGACGGACGGCGGCGGGTGTTAGGGTTCGAAACTGAGGAAGAGACGACCGCCAACCGTTATGACAGACGGGACCCACGCGTCAGTGTAGCGTCGGATGAACCGACGGCGTAAACAAGCGAGCGTCGGTCGAACCGTCGGATCAGTTCTGCTCCGCAGCAAAAGGATGCATCGGATGAACCGATGGCCGCAAAAATATATGCGTCGGAGCAGTAGAGCGAGGGTCTGTGAAAGGGCTGATTTTCCTTCAGCACCGGATGAACCGCTGGTTAAGAAACGCGACAGCGTCGGTTCATCCGACGGTAGGAAAAAATTCCAACAGAGACGAACTGAGTGCACAGACCCCTTCACCGGATGAACCGACGCCCGAATCTATATGGCAGCGGTTCATCCGACGGTGACAATTTTTGAACGCTAATCTAAATCTCATTTTTGATCCAAAAAATGTCACACACAAACCAACACAAGCACATTTTTGGATCAATTATGAGTGACAACCTCACCCCTCAAACACTCCTTTGTAAAATACTTATAGATACACAATTAGCTCTCCAAAAAGGGATAAACCATAGATAAAATAGGCAATTTAAGAACCAAAGGAGAGGAGGGAACTCCAAAAAGGAAATGTATGAGTTAATTGCCTTTGAACTTAGAGATAAACACCTTAAGCTCGTTAGGACTTAACTCAATAGGCATTAAGCACAAACATTTGTCTCATCACACCTTAAGAGTTGTTGATTTGCATTGAACGCTAAGCAACTTTCTCATAGTGTGAGTTTCCTTTGTGACTTCTCTCACGTAATGCTATGCAAGAACAAATGCATGAAATTAAACATGAGTGCAACCTACATGACAAGCATAAATGCAAAGCGGAAAGATAAACTATCTTGCCAAGTTTGAACCCTTGATAAGCTTATTCATGGTGAGCCTTCCAACATGCCTTGAGCGAAACAAGAGAACCACCGGCTCAAGCAAGACCCATACTCACCACTATCTCATCAAAGTTAGACAAGCCCCTAATCATGTACATATGCAAATGCAAACTATATGACAAGCATTACATAATGTTGGACGCATCAAGCACATTTAATTCACTCCGAAGCCTACAAAAGGTGTTTTCATCAAGAGGCTTGGTGAATATATCCGCCAATTGCTCCTCGGAGCGAACACCACAAAGGACAATGTCCCCTTTTGCAACATGGTCTCGCAAGAACATGGTTTGTTGAAATCCTTGTACGCCTTCCAAATATTGTAGAGGTGGGATAATCTTGAGATTGAACTTCCTCCGATTCCTCTACTTGATCTTGAGTGTCTTGTGATATAGGAGGTGGTTCTTGTGAGGAAGATGGACTATCTTGTCTTGTGGGGGATGATGTTGCACGCCTTGGTTGATCACCATTGTCATCATTATCGGAGGAGGAATCATCATGAATGGAGTGAGAATCATCCTCCTCCTTTGGCTTGATATCCCCAATAGCCATCTTCTTCATTGCTTCTTGGAGAGGTTCTTTTCCTACATCATCACAACAAAAGCCATCTCCTTGGGAGACATTAGATTCATCAAACTCCACGTCACTTGTTTCTTCAATCACCCGTGTAGAGTTATTGAATACTCTATATGCCTTGGAGTTAGATGCATAACCAACAAGCATGCCCTTATCTACCCTACTCTCAAACTTCCCTAGATGCTTCCTCTTCTTTAATATGAAACACTTACAACCAAACACCCGGAAGTAGGAGATGTTGGGCTTTCTCCCAATGAGTAGCTCATATGGTGTCTTCATCAATAGTCGGTGGAGATACACTCTATTTGAAGCATGACATGCCGTGTTGATAGCTTCCGCCCAAAACCTTTGAGAAACCCCATAGTCATCCAACATGGCTCTAGCAAGAGTGATGAGTGTCTTGTTCTTTCTCTCTACCACACCATTTTATTGCGGTGTGTATGTTGAAGAGAATTCATGCTTTATGCCTTCATCATCGCAATACTCTTCCACTCTTGTGTTCCGGAATTCCGACCCATTATCACTTCTAATCTTGACCATAGATGACCCAAACTCATTTTGGGCTCTTGTAGCAAATTTCTTGAAGATATCAAACGTCTTACCCTTGTCCTCCAAAAAGAATGTCCAAGTGTAGCGTGAGTAATCATCAACAATGACAAGACAATAGAGATTACCACCAAGACTTTTGTATGTAGTTGGTCCGAAGAGGTCCATGTGCATGAGCTCCAATGGTCTTGTGGTAGATACATAAGCCTTCATAGGATGATGACTTGCAACTTGCTTGCCGGCTTGACATGCACTACATAACTTGTCCTTCTCAAATGTGACATCCTTCACACCAAGAACCAATCCCTTCTTGAAAGCCTTCTTGAGTTGACTCATGCCTATATGTGCAATCCGGCGATGCCATAGCCAACCCTTGGATGTCTTGGAGATGAGGCAAGTAGTCAAGTTTGCTTCATGAGATGCAAAATCTACAAGATAAAGATTACCATAGCGGAATCCCTTGAAAACAACTTCATTAGTTTTCTTGTTAGTAATTGTGACCCCTTCATCATCAAATGTGCATGAAAGACCAAAGTTACAAAATTGTGCAATAGAAAGCAAGTTATAACTACAATAATCCACAAAGAGAACATTGGAAAGGGATAGATCATTTGTTAGAGAGATTTCACCCAATCCGGAGATCCTTCCTTTAGAATTATCACCAAATGATACTTGTTCATGATCTCCCGCATCATCCACTAGTGAGGTGAACATTTTTACTTGGCCGGTCATGTGTTGAGTGCAACCACTATCAAGTATCCAATGACTCCCTCCGGCCTTGTAGTTCACCTACACACAAGAAATTAGGATTGAGATTTAGGAACCCAAGCTAGTTTGGGCCCCTTGATGTGAGTGACAAGAGCTTTCGGAATCCATAAGCTTCTAGGTGGCCTTGCAATGTTGACAATAAGACCCAACCTCATTGATGAAACACTCATATAGCTCCTTAGACTTAGGAGTTTCCTTGATAGGATTTGGGAAAGAACCAAGTCCCTTTGTCCCATAATCTCTTGCATTGTAGTAGAGGATCTCCTTGTCTAACTCCTCACCCTTGGCTAGAGTCTTCACACAAGACCTTAGGCTTCTCACTTCTTCTTCAAGAGCTTTCACCCTAGCATGGTTAGTCTTGGAAGAAGATGCAATATTTTCATCATTAAGCAAGACCTTAGGTTCTTCAACTAGATCATCACATGAGGTAGACACATTGGTTTTAGTGACTTCTCTAACATTTTCATGCCCACTAGAGCCAATGGCCTCATATGCAAGCTCAAGCTCTTGATATTTCATCTCTAAGATCACATGTTCTTTCTTAAGCATCTTATGATTTGACTCAAGAGACTTGTTAAGCATGGTTATGTCGTCATGCTTGACGATTAGCTCATTGTGCTTATCAAGCAACTTGTTGTGGTCATCTCTAAGTGACTTGTTGGACACTACCAAAGCATCATGTTCTTTGCTAAGGTCATTGTGCTTCACAAGTAACTCATCATTTGATAGCTTAAGTTTCTCATGGGTCTCTTCAAGTGCCTTGAGCTTACTCTTTTGTTTCTTAATCATGGAGGTGTATTCATCAAGAAGACCCTTAAGAGCAAGCGGTGAGAGATCATCATCACTACTAGAAGAATCACTACTATCGTTATCGCTCACCTTGGAGTGCTTTGGCATGAAGCACATAGGTGGAGGTGGAAGTGGAGGCTCTTCACCATCCTTGATAGCGATACCGGCGATCTTCTTGTTCTTTTCTTCTTCACTTTCACTTGACTCACTTGAAGTCTCACCACCGGTTACCCATTCATTGACCAAGAGAGAACGATGTTCGCCCTTCTTCTTGTGGTAGGGCTTGTTTGAAGACTTCTTCTTGGATGAGCTCTTCTTGTAGTACTTGGCATCCTTCTCATCCTCATCGTTCTTCTTGCTTGAGCTTGATACACGTTTGTCGGGCTTGGGGCAATCATATGATAGATGATCATAGCTTCCACAATTGTAGCACTTCCTATTGCTTCCTTCACCATTTTCTTCTTGATGCCCGAAACTTTTGCTTCTTGGGATCATAGTTGTAGCCCTTCTTGCCAATCTTGGAGAGCATCTTGGTAGTTCTCTTCATGAGAAGAGCAAGCTTTGCATCATCGCTTTCCACATCACTTGAATCACTTTTGTCTTCGTTCTCACTTGAGGAAGAAGGAGGCTTTGCATTGGTCTTCTTGGGCTTGATGTTCTCACTTGCCTTGAGTGCAAGATCTTTCCTTGAGCTTGAGTTGGAAGTAGATGATTACATTTCTTCCATCATGAACATCTCATGGGAGCGGATCTTGTTCACAACCTCGGTAATAGTGAGGGTAGAGAAGTCCTTCTCAAAGAGAAGTGCCTTGACGATGTTGTACTTTGACTTGGGGAGCGTTTGAAGGATTTTCCGGATGATTTCCTGCTCGGTAAGGTTAGCAACATCGAGAGCATTGATATTTTGAATAAGCACACCCATCCTAGAATACATTTGCTCTACACCCTCATCATCATTCATTTTGAACTCATTGAGCTCCACCTTGAGCAACTCATATTTTTCCTCACGAATCTTTTTGTTGCCCACATGGATTTCTTTGAGTTGCATCCACACCTCATAGGCTGTTGCCAAAGAAAAGACCCGATCAAATAATTCCTCATCTAGTGCCTCAAAGATATGGTTTCTAGCGCGCGAGTTCCACTTCGCCTCACTCTCGGTGGGAACACTAGGCAAAGGATACATGGTGGTGTGCCACGCATCGTGGTGTTGTGCTTGAAGGTAGCTAGCCATTCTATGTGCCCAAAAGGTGAACCGTTTCCCCGCCAACTTAGGAGGGCCATTGCCACTACCTTTCCCCATCTCCCTAGGCGGTTAAGCCAAGCAAATAGGGAGCCTAGCTCTGATACCACTTGTAGGATCAATGACCCGTAGAAGGGGAGGTTGAATATGGGCCTTCTTTTCAATTTCTAAGACATGAAGAAAACCTTAGCCTATCAAATAGTGTTGCCCATCTAAAAAGGTTTTTCTCTACTACTAAGCACACTAACAAGAGTTTCCTTAGCAAATATCACACTAAGAGATATGGATCACCCTAGTCAAGATAAGATGCAAACAAACAACTTAAAGAGAACAAAGGCAAGGAAACTTAAGTGCGGATATTAGGTGCTGAAAATAAATGCAAGAAAGTAGAGAGAGAGAGGCACAAGAGACAACCGAATTTTTTCCCGTGGTATCGAGAAGTTGACGTTTCCCCCTAATCCACATTGGAGCACTCACTAAGAGTATTGCTCCCCTCAAGTCACCAAGACTCAAGTGCTCACTAAGAGTACCCGTTCTCCATCTCCGGAACGGTGGGTCTCGAACCGTGTACACCAAGCTTTCTTGAGGCTCCCACAATCTCCAAGAGCTCACCAAGAACCCCCAAAGCACCAAGACCGTCTAGGAGCCGTCAAACTCCAAGAGTAACAAGCCCACACACCTTCACTTGACCTGAGCACTCAGCTAAGCCATGTATGCACCTTGAAACCCTTGATCACTAAGAAAGTGCTCCTCAATCAAGAGGAAGAGAATCCCAATGAGCAAGAACACAATCTCCTTCTCTCCTTTGCTGCTGTAGATCTTCAGAGTAGCAAAGGCAGCTCAAGAGACGTAGGGGGGTCATATATATAGGCCTAGCAAGGGAGGCTAGCCGTTGGAAAAGTTTTCCTAAAAAGTAGTACCGTCGGATGAACCGATGGTTCCCCCTGCGAAGGCGTCGGATCATCCGGTCACTCACAGGTGCTGAAATAGCTGTTGAACCCTGTGACACAGTCAATACACTGACGCTATGCACCGACGCACTGTCGGACTATCCGGTGCTGAAGAGCATCCCTCAGGTGCGGTACTGTATGATTCAAACAGAGGCGTCGGATGAACCACTGAGTTGTTTCTGAAGCGTCGGTTCATCCGGTGCTGAAGAGGAAATTTTGGCGCGTCTCTGTATGATTTGAATGCAAGCGTCGGATGAACCGTTGAGCACCCCGTCGGATCATCCGGTGCTTAAGCCGTTGAAGCTCAATCAGTACTGTTATCAAACCCTAAGGCATCGGATGAACCGCTGCCTATACCGCCGGTTCATCCGACGGTCACTTTTGAATTCCTTGGCCGCTGAATTCATCCGGCGCAACTAGAAATGCAGACGTCGGTTCATCCGACGTTATGCTTTGAATTTTAACTCGTCCAATTCAAATGCCTTTGAGTTTTTCATCGATTCTTTTGCTTCTACTTTGCTTCCATGATAACTTTGAGCTGATTAACATCCAAGGAACTTGAGTGTGCATATTTTCATGGCTTTTGGTGCATGGTCAAGCTACTAGTGCATGAACCCCTCTTAATAGTACGGTCAAACACTACAAACTAGCAATCCAAGTGTCCTTCATCACCTTGTGACACTTGGAACTAACAAAGTCCTTAGCCTTGTAGTATTTGTCCATTGATCATCTATAAATTCAAATTGAGGGGTCTCTTTTCATTCAATACTCATGACAATAACCCAAGATATAGTCCGCTACAAAACAAAGGTTAGTCACAAGCATATGGTTGTTATTTATCACCAAAACACACCCTTACCAAAAGTGCGAAAGGGCCTAGATGGTTACATACATCAGGGGAGGAGGCCCTGTGGAAGCTCTCCCTCGTTGGCCCCGTGCAGATCCTTCAAGAGATCGCCCCGCATTAACGAGGGCCGGGCCCAGATCAGACCCCGCCGCGTCGCCGGACACGGAGACGGAGGAGACGAGGCCGAGGACGGGGTTGGTTGGTCGCACGTCCTCCTTTCAGCTTCAGGGAGGGATGCGCGCCGGAAAGGTCTCGCGAGGCACACAGCGAAAACGCTGCCACCGCCACCGCCACGGCGCCACCACTATGTTCCTTGTCCGCCGCGCGCGCACCGTCCGGTCCAGCGGGAGAAAGAACCCGCCGCGATCCGCTCCGCCCGGCCCGGGCATGCAGCGCCGAGCACTGCAGCCTCACAGTCGCAGGGATCAGCCGCGGCGTTCGGCGACCCGGGTGCAGGAGGATCGACGACGCCCGCGGCTGGTGCGCACTGATGCGCTTCGGGCGAGACAGGGACCTGCCCGTGTATTCGCACGCTCGTGCCGCGGCTCGTGGCTGTGCCGCGCGCCTGTGCGAGAGGGACTGGACTGCTGCCTCCTGGAGGCTGCTGCTATAGCATTTGTCTGGAGCAGGAGGGAGACCTGCGGGTGGGCGTTCAATTCACCTGGACCCCCGTTCCGTCACGAGGCCACCGGCCGTGGCACCCCGTTCCAGCGTTTGTACCCTCGCGGCAGCACCATTAGCGTCTTTTCCGGGTGATTAGTCAGGGTCGGACGTGCCGTTTTGTTGCTAACGAGGACGTGACAAGGCAAAGGCAGGCACCGCGCGCGCTTGAGTGCTTGACTAACGTGAGGGAGAAACAAAGGCTATCACCAAGAGCTGACGGTAACAGGTGTGGGTGCTATTTGCACCGCTTGGTCAGCAGTAGCGAAATTGTCACTTGCCGGACCGACAGCATGAGCAGACTTATAGCGGAATAAATCAGATCTAGCATGGTCATCTCGGACAATAGTACCAAGACATGGACAAGCAACATGCAGAGCAAAAATATGGTGAATACAAGTTTTCTATATTTATCAGAAAACAGTCCCAAGATTTTCTTTCAGGTCACCATCCATATATAATTACTCCTCCGTCCTTAAATATATGACGTTTAGGATAAGAAATTTAGTTCATAAATATGAACTAAATTTCTTATCCTAAACGTCATATATTTAAGAACGGAGCGAGTACATTTTTACAAGGCAGCACTTCCCTTTCCAGTACGAGGGCAAGGAAATGCAACAGAAAACGGACGGAGCAAAATGCACAGCAGGTACACATTTTATTTATTCAGTAAAAATAATGATCACAAGCATCTTTTCAGGTATATACACCCAACACATATGGCCTTTACATTACAAATTTACAAGGCAACACCTCCTCAGATCCACGGCAAACTCATATGCTACTACATCAATAATTCAGTACCGAAGGGAAGCCAAACTATGCTCCAAATGTATCAAAATTCAAAAGGCAACATGTACAACCTCAATCGCAACGGCAACATCCTCAATCAGAATAAAACCAATCCCCTAACATTTCCCTCAAATGGGATGCCCTAAAAGCAGTATTTACTAGATTGTATTTGTATGCTTCATTCCTCAAGGAAAAGGAACACGAATCGGTTTCGGATCCACTTTTCCTTATAAACCGGATCAACTCTTTTATTTTTATTCTATAGTGAACCTCAAGGAATCCCCATCATTTCTTAAGGTTCTTCAAGAAAAAGAAAAGGAAGACGAATCAAACAAAACTGAAACCACCTGTGATCGTCCATGCAGTCCCAATCCCCACAACCAACCAATGGAGAAAAGGCAGGCAGTTAGGGCCAAGAAAGCTCTTCTGTAAAAATCAGCTATCTCGGGCATTTGCAAAGGGACGCCGGATGCACTCAGCGCCAGAAGACGTAGAACAGGAACAGCAGGATCAGAGCAACCAGTATCTGGTCCCTAAAAGAGACGGCCTTCGGACGGTCAATGCACCTGGCATGCCGGCCAACCCCAGAAAGATGCAGGTCGTCTGGAGAGTACAAGAGTTCCAGGGAGATGGAAGGGCCTGGTTCATCGGTCATCTCATACAGTACCTCGCCAACAGCGGTCCTGAACTGCCCATTGGACCATTCCTGTGTTCAGAGCAAACACTGTCAATGTTTCAGACTTGGAACAGAACATCCGGCAGGCGCGCGCATACAATGGCCGGACTGTGAGTTACAGAGAAACTGAGAAAGCATTGACCGTTTTCACAGAATGCAGCATAAGGTTAATTTGACCAAACACTGTCATCTATGCGTTAATTTGATCATCTTGGTAGTTTTCAGAATAGACAGGAAGGAGTATTGAGTATAGCATGATACCTGAACCTGCTTGCCGATTGTGACTAGCATAGAGCATGCAGGCAAACTGAAAATGGTCGAGCAGCCCTGGCTTCGGAGACAAATCCGTCGGTCACGTTCAGAGAGGTGGATGCTCAAAGCGTGCGAGCTAGGAGGATCAGTGCTGCCAAATTCATCCCGACCTGCTTTCGACTTGTTACTGTTATGCAATGTCAGGCACAGGATCGACGGGGCTTCTCCGGACAGAGCAGAGTCTTTAGGAGTCTTGACGTTATCAGCTAGAACTCTGATGGCATTCTTTGCAACGTTTTCCATTCGCGATGCAACAGTGTCCATCTTCTCCCTAGCAAAAAGTGCAAAAGCTCATGTCAGATTGGTGTAATTTGCGGTGCGTACTGTATGGGCCGTAGGAATACAAATTGGTCGTATGTCTATATATGGGCCTAGCACACTGGTTGGGCCTTTAGATTTACCAGATTTGCCCAGCCCGCCCAACTGCTGGTTGCTCACTGTTCGAGAATTTTGCAGTAGCAACGCTTTACCATACTGTATGAAAAAACTAAGCCGGTGGGGGTAAGACCGCACCCACGGTTTTCATTAAGAGAAGAAAGTCTCCTCCCGGCTTAGAAAACTCCCGAACCCTGACTTCACCGGCAAGAGGATTTTTTTCGGGGAATAAATCTCCGATGAGATAAACTTGCGTTCGATGAGATTCGAACCCAGATCGGCGGTGTGCTCATCTGCAACGCCTACCAACCGAGCTACAGCTCGTTCTCAATGCTTTACCATATGGGCTGATCCGCTGACATTCTACAACGAAACAAGGGCAATCCAATGTTGATCGTGCAGGTAACCAAGAAAAGAAAACAATTCTACAGTTTAGCCGCGATCTAGCTAGCTAACTGGTGATTTGTTTGGTCTCCTTGTCATTAATCATCCAAAACAGTCACTGCTCAATCTTGATCTGATCTCACTCTAATCTGCTATGATAAGTCACATGATACTACTAGGATATTGAACGCAAACCTATGTAGTTAAATCTTCGATGAACACTTTCGCGAAGATGATCGCGATTGGTTTCGATTCCTTGTGAGCTATTTACATATTTCTGAAGGAATTTTGGATTCTGATTTCTGAAACTCTCTGCATCGACCTGAACATTCACCCGGGTAGCTGCCAAGGCAACGAGGAGGAAAGAGACAAACCAAACCATACTACAAGGCAGGGTATAAATTGACAGAACTCACGTACCTGAACACCCGGTACGTGGAGCCAGGCAAGGCGGCGGCCAGCGCGCGATCATCGTCCGAGCTCACCGGCCGGAACCAGCAAAATTCCTCCCCGTCGGCGGCCATCGGGTCATCCCTCCTCCGGAAAAACCTGGCCAGCTGCTCGCGCTTCACCTCGTCGGGCACCGCGAACACCGCCCTCGACGCCTCGACGGCCTCCCGCACCTCGCGTGCGTCGATCGCGCCGTCCACAGCGAACGCCCCGGACTCCGCTGCCGCGCCGGCCGCCCGCAGCGCCGCGTCGGCGTCGCCCGAAGCGAGGGCCTGCGAGGGGATCTCGCGCGGCGGAGGGGCCGTGGGCGGCGGGAAGCTGAATAAGAAGCGGTTCCGCGGCGCGCGCGGGGGCAGGGCGAGGTCGGGCACGCGGAGGGAGGCCTCGAGGAACTCGGCGAGGACGCGCTCGTCGGCGGCGGCGGAGCGCGCGCCGCGCGCCGTGCGGATCGGGGTCGGCGGCGCCGGCGGCGGGCCGCGGGGCCGGATGCGCGGGCGGCGAGGGGGCCTGGACGTCGCCGTCATACCGCCGCCGGGTGGGTGGCTCAGTGGGTGGGTGGGAGACCTTCGGGCTGAGGGGGTCGGTCGGGCGATCGTGCTCTTGACTCTGCGCGCTGCTGCTGACTGATGGGTTGGTGCCGTGCCGGTTCCCAGTCCCAGTTGCCACCTTTGCTGCGGTGGACTGGCATCCGTGGGTTGCGTGGGTTTGAAGAAACAGCAAGGCTGGGGACGAAGGGGTCGGGAGATGCCGGCCGGCCGGCCGATGGGGAGTGTGGATGGCTCGATGGCGGCGGCGGCCGGCAGCGATTCGATCGCGCGTGGCGTGGGGCAGCAGAATCGGTGGGAAAGTGGATGCACGTCCGCCCGACGGCCGATCGAAGCCGACCGAAGCGACAGTCCGATCTGCCAACTGCCATCGTGGATGCACGCCTGGATGACCGACCGACGACGACCCGCTGGCTTCTGCTCCTCCACCCCACGAGTCCACGACGCATGTTCCTCGGTTCTGGATTCAGCAACCTATTGATTTGCCCAGGCTCGCTGAACACCATCTATCAATTTATCGGTATTATATAAGTAGTAAACAACATTTCTGTCAACAACAATACGTCAATGGTGACTTCTGAAATCTCCAGATATGCCGTCATGTTGGGTGCTCGGTTCTTCGGAGGTGCTCATAAGAGTAGAGTTGGCTTACATTCATAAAGGTGAGCGTGCGCAGTGACGGAGGCAGGATAAAATCTAGGAGGGTGAGTTGTTCTTCCTCCTCCGTCTTCACTTCTTCCTCTTTTTCTTCTTATTTTCCCTCTATTTTCTCCTCTTCTTCCTTTAAAATCAATAAAGTTCTTGGCAGTAGGGGGCTAGAGCCCCCCTACTGGATCCGTCCTTGAGCGTGCGTGCGTGTTATGAACATCTGCGTTGTACAGTGTAATTCTAAAAAAACAATGCAAGATTCTAGTGATCGAAAGTACCACGCACTGAACGATGTATGAGGGGAAGAGTTAACCTAGTCAGAAATACACAGACTCTGCTTGGTTAATCTTTTTCTCAAAAAAGGTTTCCATTTCCTTCCATGTCAGGGAATTTTTTTAGTTTTTTTTATTTTTCGAAAATAAATGTCGGATTTGAAAATTTTCAAAACTAGTCCACCGCCGTTTACAACGGCGGGTGCGTGTTAGTAGCAACCGCCGTTTACAACGACGGTGGATGTCTAGCTTTGAAAATTTTCAAATCCGGCATTTATTTTCAAAAAACTAAAAAAAATAAAAAAAAGTCCATATCAGGAGAGAAAGAAGAAGACCTGGCCCACCCACCCAACAGAGGTACGGGCCGAACAAGAAGTGTTTTCCGTTGGCAGGCCCGCTGTTATGGCCCATGGGCTAAGACCTGCTTCAGTTCCTCCTTTTCTTTAACCAGCTTCTTTCTTTCTTTGGATTTTTTTTTTACATTTTCCCCCTTAATTTTGCAAAAATAAATGGTCCGTCCAAAAAATTGCAAAACTATACATCTAGCGCCGTGGGGGACGGCGGCAGGGACCTACCGCCGTGCCCCACGGCGGTAGGTACCGCTGTGGGCCACGGCGGTAGGGGTCCAGTCTGTTTTCAAAAATTTGTAATTTTTTTGTTTGAACTCGGATGGAGGTAAACTTTATATGAAAATTGTAACTTTCGACGAGATCTACAACTTTGTAGTTCAAAGTTTTTCCATTTGAAGTCATTTTCATAGTCAAATAATCGATATACTATCCAGATCTCAGTTTTCATATCGAGATCTCAGTTTTCAGTTTATGTTAAAAAAATTGTAACTTTTTTGCATGAACTCAGATGGAGATAAACTTTATATGAAAATTGTAGCTTTCGACAAGATCTACAATTTTTTAGTTCAAAGTTTTTCCATTTGAAGTCATCTTCATACTCAAATAATCGATATACTATTCAGATCTGAAGACTGCAAACTGAGATCTAGATAGTTTATCGATTATTTGACTATGAAGATGACTTCAAATGGAAAAACTTTGAACGACAAAGTTGTAGATCTCGTCGAAAGCTACAATTTTCATATAAAGTTTACCTCCATCCGAGTTCAAACAAAAAAATTACAAATTTTTGAAAACTGACTGGACCCCTACCGCCGTGGGCTACAGTACCGCGCGTGTACCTACCGCCGTGGGGCACGGCGGTAGGTCCCTGCCGCCGTCCCCCCGGCGCTAGATGTATAGTTTTGCAAATTTTTTTGCGGACCATATATTTTTGCAAAAAAGAGGAAAGAAAAATGTAAAAAAAAAATCCTTTCTTTGATGCGTTGGCCTGTTTAGTTCGGTAAAACTTTTCGGAGAACTCTTCTACTAGGAGTATTAAACATAAACTAATTACAAAACTAATTATACAGATGGACCGAAAATCACAAGATAAGTTTATTAAGATTAGTGGATTCATCATTAGAGATTATTCATTGTAGCACGGTGTTGTCTAATCATAGCATAATTAGGCTCGTTAGATTCGTCTCGACAGATTAGAAAAGTTACAAAATGGGTTTTGTCATTAATTCAGTTTAATACTTCTATTTAATGTTCGAAAAATTATTGTTAGAAGAATTTTAGGGAACTAAACAGAGTGGAGTACTCAATGAACCCAACGCTCAAAATCCTAGGCGCCAACCATAATGACAAGCCAAGTATGTCTCATTAATCCAGCCCCATTTAGGATCATGCAGAAACTGAGACTGCACATGCTACTTATTTCCACAACTAGCATATGAAGATTAAAAATGGTAAGTATGTCATCCGACCCTAAATAAAACTCCTGCATTTATATCCGCACTGCAAAAACATGATGCTGCCTACAAAATTTCAAACCATTATGCATATCTATCAGAACTGTCAACAAGGAAAAGATAAACACAAGAAAGATAAGCTCAAGGCATGCACACGTCATGTGATATTTAAAAAAAAATTAAGTTTTAACATCCTAAATCAATATCTAAACATCTTGTGCCCGACTCTTTCTTCCAAACTGTTTCAATCCATCTCATTATTTATGCTATTTTCTTTCTATCGTACAGTCATACTCCCTTCGTCTCACGAAAATTGTTTGTTTAGAAAATTTTGGACACACTAGTAGTTGTCGGGGACGGTCATAAGAAGTTCTCTAACCAAGAGGATAATCACCCTCGCAAAACGCAAATAACCAACGACCTTCACGAACCAAAAAAGAGACAAAGTGCGTACAGAGCCCGCCTGCAAAAATGGGCCTCGTGGGCACCTGCAGGTGCCTGCGTTGTGTTCGTGGGCTTGCGCAGGCAAGTCTACTAAGGCTGGTGGGCTTTCGCAGGAGAGCGGGCGAAGTCTGCAACGACCCGCAAAGCCCGTAATTGCCTTCACTTCATTGTCTTCTACATGCACCGCCGTCCGTCGTCCACTCCGTGCCCGAGCGCCGCCCTCTCCTGCCCGCATAGGCCGCTCTTGACCCCATCTAGAGCCGCCACTCTCTTGCGGCTTCGTCGTCCACCACCATCCTAGGCAGCTAGCTCCAGTTGATTCCTCTGCTTCCCTGTCGGCTTCTCCGCGATGAAATCTTGGCGGTTGGCGCCTTGTCGTCGAGTGTGTTGAACATGCAGAGACGTCGGCGGCAGACGGCGTTGTCGATGGTGTGGTTGTTGACGGAGTCAGCGTGGAACACCTTGAAGGCTTGTTCGTTTCCATGGGATTCAATCCGGCCGGAAATGATAGATGTCCCTAGAAAATCATGATAATTACTATGGAGAGCCGGATTTATTCCGGATCGGTAACTAATTTACTCATGATATGTGCACCAAGAGACCCAGAATTAATCCACTGGTCAAGAGGTGTGGATTCAATCCGGCTCTTCGGTCTCTTATTATACCTATCATGATGAGTAAATTAGTTTTCGATCCGGAATAAATCCAGATCTCTATAGTATCTATGATGATTTTATGGTATATCTATCATTTCCGGCCGGATTGAATCTCATGGAAACGAACAATCCCTGAGGTGGTGCCGATACCTATCGCCGCTGATGGGTGTTTGAGCAGCTCGCGCCCCGCCGCTGTAGTGTTCAGGATTCATTAGTCAATTTTGAGTTCGTTCTTGGATACTACCAGAGATTCAAGTTACCTGATCTATATTAAACTAGGCTGAATCCCTTTTCGAAGAGCAAATTGCTTGTTCAATGCTAGATTTACAAGATGCTCGATACAATTCTAGTAGAAATTAACTGATGACTAGTGGAAGTGCACGTGCGACACGTACGTGATAGAAAAAAAATAAAAAATAATAAACATAGATTGTCTTACATAGTGAGCATAGATAGTCCTATACTGGTTATTAAGCCCAAAATCTCAGAAGGAGCACATCACTTATTATTGAAAAAATATTCCATTCCAACCCCAAATCTATAATAAATAAAAAAACAAACTCTCCTTATTCAAACCTCATCAAACACACCATATAAAAATCTATGTTGTCCTCCAAACTCCCCTTGCAATAATAAAATCATTGTTTAGCTCAGCACCAATAAGTTGTCCACCGATAATCTGATCATATTCAACTATTACGTGTAGAAATCCAATGCGACTGAAGACACAAACAGATCTATCAATGTATTAAATCACACATAATAAAGTTACTGTGATTACACGCATTGTACCAAACTGACCTCGAATCTTTCAAGTAGATCTCTGATGTGCAGTAAGGCAGTTCACTGGAGCATCTTGGTGTCACCGGGCCAACAGAAGCTATTACAACAAACAAACTTACCTCGGATTCATGCTCCATTGCAAGGGCTTCACCCAAAGTCAAGAAACTGGCGGATGCAACTATCGTGGCCATCCCCAAATTTGTCTCCATCTCAACTTTTATCTTGATGTGTCACGAGATAGAAATTCGATGTCTACACAGAGAAAGATGGGTGCACATATATATACACATATAGGGAACCCCCAATTATACCTCATAATAGTCAGGTGATTCGCATGATTATGATTACTTTCCAAAATAAAATACACATTCATAGGCATAACTATTTTTCTTTGGAAAGGAGAACCAAATTAACGGGCTGGTGCAGGTGCAGAAGATCCCATAGGATCACATCCTCCCACCGCCGTAGCGGGATCCGATGGTGATCCTGTCGCTGCCCCCTGTCGACGATGCATGCGGCTGCGTGGCACCCTATGGTTGGCACGGAGAAGATCAGCCGGGATGGAGCATAGGAAAACCACGGTCGCTTGCCGCGTGGTGTCCGCCGGTTGGAGCGATGGCGACGTCACGGACACCGAGACGGATACGCTTGATGCTGAAATTGGTGCAGATTTGCTCCGGGATTCGAGCCTGCACCCCCGGATACCCTGCATACCACATATTAAATTAAATCTATACTATAAGTATAAGCATAGGAAAACTAAGATACACACTAAATAACAATGCTCAAATAATACAACGCACCTAGAACAATAAATTAACGACCACGTGAAAGGACAATGCAGCTCTAGATTGGAAGGTGGTAATGCAAACATCGAGGCCCAGCAACTGGAATCCGTAAACAAAGCCAAACTACGATCAAGAGAATAGCCATATTGTACCTTGGTAAAGCAGGTATAGGAGCTTGGTGATGACCTACAGATTGTCCTGAAGATATGAGAGGCGATGATGTGCAGATGCGTGAGTAATATTATATAATAAAAAAACGCAAGATCAAATGCTAGTGGTAGTAAAAAAACGCAAGATCAAATGCTAGTGCTAGTCAAAAACGCAAGATCAAATGAACTCACGGATGGAGCACTTCTCACCATCGTCGATCCACGTGCGAGAGCAGCAATCCAGCTACGCATAAAGTTGAATCGAAGTAGAAGACGAAGAATAGTAGCAAACGAATGGGAATGGTTGGGCTCACGATAAGATACACACACACACACACACACACACACACACACACACACACACACACACACACACATATATATATATATATACTAACTGTGTAGAAGAGTTATATTTGGTAATAGAAAACTTTCCATCAAATCGTCAACGACACCATATCCTCATCCACAATCAGTGGGTCAATTTAGGTACAAAATCAATCAATGAATGATTAATTATAGGGCCAGTGAGGCATAATTAGTGCATGCCATATTTTCTTGTCTAGCATCTACATATTTGGTAATAGAAAACTTTCCATCAAATCGTCAACGACACCATATCCTCATCCACAATTAGTGGGTAAATTTAGGTACAAAATCAATCAATGATTGATTAATTATAGGGTAAGCAATACATAATTAGTGCATACCATATTTTCTTGTCTAGCATCTACATAATAGGAAGGACCGGAGACGGCTTAAAAAAAGATGAGAGAAGGCAAAGCTAAAAAGGAAGGCAACAGAGGAGAGATCGGAGATCGTTGACAGAAACAAAACAGAAAAGGAAGGAAGGAAAGGCCGGAAGCGAGGAATCTGTGTGGCAAAGAAAAAAAGGAAGGCAACAGAGGAGTAAAAGGAAAGAAGATGAAAGGCAGGTAAGACGCCGCACCTTGTTTTTCTCCCGAAACATCAGCGCTGATTCCCTCTTTCCTTGTTTGCACGTGGGTACGCAAGGCGGGTAAGACCAAGCGCTTGGTGACAAAACATTTCAGTTTTGTGGAGAAACATTTTAGAAAGTGCAAAATTTTTTGTCGTACCCCCTTTTGTGGCCCCAAAATAGGTGGATCAGGCTGCCATGTGGGGCTCTTGTGAGAGGTGGGTATGTTTTCCGTTGGGTGAGAATTGACATTAATTTGCTCAACTCTTATTAACTGATGATGGGTACTCCTTTTTATTTATTAGACGCCTTTCCCTGATGAGAAGAAGCTAGCTATCCGTCTCGCAGACTCCGGCAGACGTTCGCAAACCTGCTTGCATCCTGCAGAGTAAGCCAATTTCGCATGCAGATGATGCAGGTGGCTCTGCAGACGCCTGCAGAGTGACCCGCTTACATCCTTAATTAGTACGATAATGCTACGTGTTTTACGTCCGACGCGCGTCGGACGCTCCTCCCGCGCAGGCCCACCACGCGCCCTTGCCAGCCTGTGGACGCACCGCCGGGTCAAAAGAAAAAAAATCTACGTGTGGGGCCCACAACCACACAATCATTGTTATCCCTTTTCTTCTTCCCCGTTGCGCGTCGGACAACAGGGGGTGCGTGCCGCCGGTGCGTCCGTGCATGGGTCGCCGCCGCTCCTCGCGGCCAGGCGCGCGGGTCCCCGCTCTCCCTGTGGCGTCGACGCCCGACGCCGGAGAGCACGCTCCCAGCGTTGCGACGAGGAGGCTGACTCGAGCGGATCTCGAGTTCCAGGGTTCCATGGTGGTGCCCCAGCGAGCTTGGTAGGCACGTGGAGTGGTGGAGGCAGTGGCTGGGCGGGCGGGCGAGCTATTGGGGCCAGGGCGGAGCTCGCCACCCGCTGGCTGCCGTTCCCTGTGCGGGAGACAAGCTCACCAGCGGCTGAGCTCGACGACGGCCCGACGCAGGCTCACGCTCCCCGCGGCCCGGGGCGGCGGAGCTCAGCTGGGCGCGCGCCGCTCCCCACAGAGCTCGCCGGCACACGGGCTGCTACTCCTTGCAGCCTTCTCTCTGCCACCGTGCGGCCAGGGCGGAGCCCCCTGCGGGGAGCTCCCCGGCGGCGCGGGCCGCCGCTCCCCGCGGGTGTGCGTGCGGCCGCCTCCGCACAGAGCTCCCCGCGGCCGAGGGCGGGAGCTCACCGGTGGCGCATGAGGGGGCGGGCGAGCTCCCCTGGTGGTTTTGCATCTTCTCCTCACCTGTGCAACATCTCTTTTTTCTCAGGTTTGTTGCATGTTGCAAGCTAAGGTTTTCAGTGTTTCGCATGCTTCATGTGAATGTTTCAAAATGTTTCGTATGGATGTTGCAATGATGTTGCAAAGAGAATCATGATGTTGCGATGTTATGAATGTTTCACGCACATGTTGCAAGTGAATTATTTGAATGTTACATTTTTCAATGAGACATTTGAATGTTCCAGTCAACATGAAGCCGATGTTGCGGCGGGTTTTTTTTCCTAAATTTTAGGCAGATCATTATCATCAATTTTTCAACAATTTTTAATGTTGTAAACATTGATTTTCGATGTTGATGTTGAGTTATGATGTTGCAGATACTATTTTTGATGTTGCACGAACTATTTCTCCATGGTGCAAAGATTATTTTTTTAGTGTTGCAATGCATTTCTAGTGTATGCCTTTGCTCTCTCTTTTTTCTTTTCTCTCCCCTGTACGCGGGCGATAATGTCAGACTGCCAGGTGATGTGTCAAGGGGGGATGGAAGAGGCCCCTGGCCACGGTGGGAGGGAGAAGCACGTCACGTGGGTGGGAGTGAAAAGCATGTCATGTGGTTTTTTTATTTGACTCCCTATTTAGTATATTAAGAGCCTTCCATGTATCCGGGTCCATTTACTGTATGTCCATATATACACACACTATGGAGTATGTATATTTTCCTTAAAGACGTACGAGCCCGTTTGACAATGGACAATGCAGCCTAATCGATCGCGCGCACCAGGTCTGTTGTTATTAAGGAATAAGGATCCAACGAACAATCATTAGAGCCAGATGAATGGAAACCATCTATAAAAAATATATGATCAAAACATCCGGCTCTCTCAATTATTTAATTTTCTAACACAACACTCATATAATTGTGTACTAGGATTGTGCTCGTGCGTTGCTACGGGCTTATAACATAATTAGCACAATAATTTAGAATAAGCCAACTTAATAAGCTAGATCTACAAGATGAGCCTATAAGAACAAAAATGATTAGCACATGATTATCACAACAATTTAGATGCACTAAGATTCGTGAAACGTGATGGTTATACATTGATTTGTACTTTCATATACAAATGGTAGGCATGCAAAGAAGATCGTCCAGTAAAATTGAAGTGTCATATGTATGATAAATTCATAGGGTCACCATTCTAAATGGCTGAATCTATCAGCTCAAAACAATCATGTAGAGAAAATAATTCCAGAAATGCTATGTTGCTACCCATGAGTCATAACAATTCTCTACATGCCACGATCGATATGTGCTACCAAGTGCCAACACCACATCCCTTCATGATGTCACCTCAAGAAAATACAGCCGCTGCATTTGCACAGACGACATTACTGATGGAGATCATTCATGTGTTGTATGATCGCCTGGATATGGATAGCCAATGATTTTTGTTGAGCAAAATCCGCTTATCAAGTCTAGCTTCATGCGATGCACAATATTTTTTATGACCGATCCTTATGGCGTGCACATGAGGAAGATGCACAATATTTTTTTATGACCGATCCTTATGGCGTGCACATGAGGAAGGCAGACACAAATTATTTACTTGGTTGCTCTGTGTGTCCTGCTGTTTTGTTGTCTGGCACTTGGTGTCCAATTGGACCAATATGAACTTTCAGAGTCCAAGGATAGATGAGGATAACATACAGAATTGGTGGTCCACCACTTTAGAGCCTCTCAGCTTCAGGAAACAAAGATCGCTCCCTGTAGTCCTCATGATCATAGTATGTAACATCTAGAATGAGCCGAATCGTAGGATATTTTAGCACAAGTCCCTCACTCATGTCCATGCCTGCAAATCAGCAACATACAATTACTATTAAGGTAACATGAGAAAGTTACTATTATTGTAATCACAAAGGGCTGGAATAACTTTCATATTATGATATCAAATTGAATGACTGACATTTATAAACTACCAAATTTACTGATCTATTATTGTAGGGCAAACACATATAGGCACAAAGATCATTCTTATATTTAGATAAGAAATGTAACCAAATTAGCTCCATAAGCATAAGATTAGAATGGTACATAATGGGGTAGTATGATGTGAGCAGTCAATGTTTTGGGGCAGTATGATGTGAACCTTACCATGCATTGTTGGTTGATGTCATACCATCTCCATGGGTTGCCCCCTCCTATCATAAATCATTAAGTCGTTTCATATTAGATCAACAAATTAAATTCAGAAGACATTAGTAATCTTATCAGTAAGCACTCAAATATTTTGCAAGCAACCATGATGGGCAACAAGTGTTTTAGTGGATATTCTGTTAAATAAATTTAGTCTCCCTTTTCAAATGATAATCTCATTTCTGAGTCACAGAGAAATCGTTGGCCCTTTGAGTTACTGTTACCCAACTCGCATGAAATCCTAAAAACTTTAAAGTTTAATTTTGGAACACATATTGTTGCTTTTATAAATCTTAGAGCACAAAATTTTACAGAAAGTATTTAGTTCTAAACCTAGTTGTAGTTTTGCATGCTATCCATTTCCAAGTAACATGTAAAGATCCATTACCACACAAATTGCCCTGCAAGGTAGCGACATAAGATATGAAGCACCATCCTATTAGGGAGCAATTCAAAAAATGAGTTTCATATAAATAATAATGGGATTAAAATGCTTCTCCTACAGTTAATCTACCTAAGCAACTTCCTAGTTAATCTTCATTAAAAATATAACATAAGGTATACTGGCAATATACAAAGAAAGATATGAGGACATCAAAATATTGGTTAGATTATTGTTATCTTACTTGACTCTCAAAATCATTTATTAGTTCTCGGCTTCTCGCCCAAAGCCATCAGATTTGCCACACATCATTATGCAGGAAGGAACATTTGGGTGTTGCTAACTCCAAAACTGCTGAATTTGCAAAGGATCAGGGAAAAGTAGTGATCAAGATCGAGTTAGGCATTGGACTGCATGTATTGATGTTGCAACCACGCAACATAAATTATTCAGTAACCTAATTTTTTGGACAGTAATATTTCTGAACTGATGTGTCAACATATGACTCCAACAATGGTTATGTCAACATATGACACAAAAAGACTACCAGAAATACTACAAAGCTCTCACCTGGTGACCTGGTGCTGATTCAAGTGCCCGTGATCATTCATGTGCACGTACCGAATCGTCAGCAACAGCTCTACGTTGGGCTCGCCACACTGACAGAACAAGCTGATTATACCACATCCTCCTAGAGATTCTGTTATAGTGGTGGTAGAGTAATGTTCAGGAAACCTAAACATTATAGAAAAAAGAGCATAGCAGTAATCTATTTTTCCCCTTAAGAACATCTGGTAAGAAAAATCGAATCCTAAATAGGTACCCACAATATACTTTAGTCTTACTCACCAAATAGAGAGCATGCATTTCATTATTTGTTAGGAGCAACCTTGATTTGATATACATATAGTATGTGCAATCCGTGTCCTCTTCTATGGAGTACAGGGGGTAAGAATGTTGAGGATTGGGCTCAGGCTGACATCTTTCGGCTTCATATTGTCTGCAAACATTATCACCTGTAATTAAAATTTAGTAAATCCAGACATAATATACATATGCTGAGGCAAAGACTATTATACATGCTTCCTGGGACAAGATGGTGTGAATCAAAATTTTGCTAGTATGCTGTATTTCACCAAACACTCTCAACAGCAACAATCAGGACATCGTAGAGATTACAAATTAAGAAAAAATGTGTATGTTCCTCCAAACAATTTTGGTTTAATTTGTTCCTGATCAAGCGAACTCAGCGTGAGTAACTAACTGACTAATTGAGGAGTGGATTATCACACCATGCTACAAGATTCAAAATTTGCGGACCTTTTTGGCATATTGAGTTGTATACTTCGCATACATAAGCAAAGGAATGCAGAGTTTAGAGATAACACACACGTAGCGAGCACGGAGCAAATCCGGCAAACCTCGTCGGGCCTGGGGACGGCGTTGAGCCCCCTGAAGATGTCGTGGAAGGTCTGGAAGAGACACTGCACGATGGTCGTGTCTGCCTGCACGCCGCGCCTCGCTCGCACCGGCTCACCGCCACCGACATAGGCTCTGTCGCCACCCGCCGCCTCTTGGCCGTGTGCTCCCCTTCCACTACAGCCGCCGCGCCGGCAGGCTCCGCCACTTCCACTTCCCCCGTGGCCAGCAAAACCACCGTACCAATGAAGAGGAAGGAGGGAAGCGGCTAGATCTGCCCATTCCCCGGTGGCGATGGAGGCGGCATCCGGAGGAGCATGCGATAGGGGAGGCTGAAAGGACCTTGTGATGCCTAGAGGGGGGGTGAATAGGCTCACTTCGAAATTCCTGAAAAACTTACAGCGAAAATTTAATACCTACCGGGTTATCCGGTACAATGCCGGATGATCCGACAGGCGGATCTTCCGGTATTGTGACGGATGACCCGGCAACCACAGAAGATTACAAAATCAGGAAATAAAGATGAACTCCTAGCAATTCTATATGAATCAAAAGTTTAGTTTAGATGCTAAGAACCTCCTGCAACCAAAGATTTGAGTTGAAGCACAACAAATATATAGGTCGGGGTAAAACACACTTCTAGGGTTAGAGAGAGATGAAGAACTCAAACAAGCAAATGACAAGAGGTTTAATCCGAAGTTCACTCCCACAAAGGAAGTTACGTCTCCGTTGAGGATCCCACAAAGGGAGGGCTATCACCAAGAGCCTCTTGCCTCACCCAATCCCCGCAAAGGAAGATCGGTGCTAACTAAGAATTCTCCACCAAGGAGGGGTAATACAAACGATCTCGGGTGCTCCACACGGAGAGGGCACTCAACGGGCGACGCCTAACCGTCTAGAAGCAAGCTTCAAGAGTAACAAACGTGAATCGAAGAATCAAAGCCGCCGCAAGTGCTTCTTGAGATGAACAAGTGATGAACTCACTCAAGGGGCTCAACCTCACACCTTGTCAACTCTCAATCCCACACCCTAGATGAATTCTTGGAGTGGATTAGCTCTAGGAGGATTTGGGAGAGAGGAGTAAATGCTTGTGGAGGTGTTTATCCCGGGTTAGGTTAGCAACAAATGAAGGAGGGGGTGAAGGGGTATAAATACCCAACCCCCAAAAACTAGCCGTTACTGTGCAGCTGGACGACTCACCGGATGACCCGGCACCATGCCGGATCACCCGGGTTCATCCGGGACACTCCCAGAGAATTTCGGGACCTGCGGCCGGGTGACCCGCCGGCCGGATCATCCCGTAAGGTGCCGGATCATCCGAGATTCCTGGGACTTTTTCCAAACTGTGTTTGTGAGTGAATTTTGTCTCTCGAGTGAATGTTAGTATCTCAAGAAAAACACATGTGGCAAACTTCAATTCGACCAGACGCATCCCCCTTTATAGTACGGTGTTTCCTATACTCAAATTCAAAAAGAGAAATTGAATTTTAAACCTCCATTGAGCGTTAACACCTCATAACTTTTATTGGGGGGGTCTCCTTTTCATCTAAATTATGTTCTTTCATATTTCAACCTGCACACATCTCAACTAAACAATTAAATCCTCCAAATTGTGATTGTCATTTATCACCAAAATAAATAGGGGTCCTAGATGCACTTTCAATCTCCCCCTTTTTGGTGATTGATGACAACACAATTTGGTTTAATAAAAGTGATGAGTGTATCCAACTAAATAGTGAGAAGCTCCCCCTAAATGTGAGCATTTATCAACAAGAGATGCCTCATATGCCCATGCCACATTTAGCAAGAACTCCCCCTAAATCTTTGCATACAACAACATGGTGCAAAACTGTGATACAAAATAATCCGTGATGCATATGACAAGATATATCACAACAATAAAGTGAGAAATAATAATTCATCAACCAACACATGCATCACACGATAATTAAGGTTCATTACATCACGCTAGCATAATAGAGTACCACAAATAGGTCTTACACAAATAAAAGTTCTCACTTGGCACACATTCACATAGTTCACACCATCACACATAGTTCATTACATGTCTATTAACTAGCAACGATAAGTAGGATAAAAAAAGATAAGGTGGATCTCCAAAGCACCAAACGACCAAATTCACTCCCCCTTTGGCAACAAGCACCAAAAAGGAGAGCTAAGCATCATCATCATCATCATCGTCGTCATTGTCGTCGTCGTCGTCGTCACCATCATCACCACTGTCATCATCGTCATCTTCACCTTGCTCTTGGCCATGAAGGTCTTCTTCCTCATCATCTTCATCATCATATCCACCCATTTGCCAAGTGCCTTGGTGATCCCATGGATTTTCAATGGGTGCAAAGTCGGGCCACTCCCTAGCGGGACGAACGGGTGAGTGAGGTAGGTGCATATGTGCCATCATTTGCTTTTCCCTTGTCTCACTCCTATGAGCTTCCTCGGCCATCCACCTCCTAGTAGCTTGAATCTCCTCTTCATTGCGCTTGCAAGACTTGAAGCATGCAAATAGTCCTTGTGCCATGAGCTCAAGCTTGCTCTTCTTGCTACGACACCCAATGTGGATAGGGCCTTGAGAGGAAGATGGTCCGTGAGAGGAGGAAGGACCATGAGAGGATGAAGGACCCATAGATGGCGGAGGGGCCTGTGAAGAAGATTGACCTTGAGAACCCTGAAAATTTCCACCGCCCATGCTCCTAGGAAGATAAATGCCTGGAAATGGTCCCTTAGGCTCATGAGGGGTGCAGTGGCTACGGATCTTCAAGAGCTGCTCCAACTTGCCCGTAGAGGTGTGAAATGGATCATGAGTCTTGTTGGGCCTGATATTGATGCCGGTCACTTGCTTGATCATGTGAAAGATATACGGTGCATAGTGACAACCACTGATAGCCTCCTGAGAAACCAGAGTAATCTCATCCCAAATGAACATAGCCACTGAAAACTTGGGCAACCCTGGCACCATTTGATAAAGCAAGTTCTTTGCCCTGTGAGAGATATTATCTGAGTCTCCACCTCTAGGAGTAAGAGTCTGTCTGAAGAGGTGATGAAACAACTTATAGTAAGGTGAGAGTCCTGAAATCTTCCCAATCTGAATGTCCCCATAAGCTCTATCATACATGAAGGCCAACCGGTGATCTGAGAGCTCATCTCCAACATGTAAATCAGCATAACCCTCATTTACCACAAAAGAAGTACCCCTCTCTCTCAGCTCATGGTGAAGACCAAACATCTCAGCAAAAGCATCCAAGCGAATAGACAATCTCTTGCCCTGGAGAGACCAAGTGAAAGTGGAGGTGGTGTCGTCAACTGATAAAGTGGCATAAAACTGTGCTACTACCTCCTCATTCCAATCACACTGAAAAGCCATAATCTCTGTCAATCACATCTCCTCACACCTAGTGATAACCGGATCAATCACCTCAAGTAATAGAGCACGATTATTCAAATAAGTCCAATCAATCTATTTCATGGGAGTGGTAGGTTTCTTTTTGTTGAAAATGGTTGATTCATACCAATCCGCATGATGAGGTGACCAAAATCTAGGATCTCCAAAGAATGCTCTAGGTTTGCTAAAGTGATCCTCAAACCTATGTTCACTCACAGATGTGCCCTTCTTTATGTAATTAACCAAGGGTGGATCATGAGGAGAACGAGCGGGACGAGTCAAAGAGAGTACCACATAGGAGAGTGGGGTGAGATCAATGTTGTCGTTGGCTTCAATCCCCTCAACTTCACCAAGAGCACCTCTCCTAGGGCCACGAGTACCGGGAGCACATGAGTATTGTTGATGGATACGTCCACGGCCATGAGCACGTTCTGGAACGGCTTGTGGTTGAGTCCTTTTGCAACGGTCCGCTTGCCCTTCATCGTCGGAGGGAGAATCCCCACTTTGAGAGCTTCCCCCAAGGTTCCTGTGAGTCATGGTCTTCTGTCGAGGCATCTGGACAAGAGATAGGATTGATGGATTAGAAGGGATGCTTGAAAGATGAAGCATCAGAAAAATCCAGCCCCTACCGGATGACCCGGCGTGATGCTGGATGACCCGGCAGGGTCGAGACCGGGACAAAAAGTCCATGGATCTCGAGATTCAACCAACGAAACTTCGTGAGATCATCTAGAGATGTTCTAGGGACTAGTATGAAGCATTCTACCCAAGGAAATCATCTATAACATCCGGCATTGAGAGATCGAGAAAAAGGATTTTGAATGGATTTGAATCTTTACCTTCTTCGATTTCCCGCGCAAACGCCGGGTAACCCGATGGATGGAGTGGTTCTAGGGGCTTAGATGAGTCCTTGAAGCCCTAGAATGCTTTGAATCGATAGGGGGACCTTCAAATCGCCATGGGGGGCGGAGAGAGTGTGGTGGCCGGTTGGTGGAAGAAGAAAAGAGGAGTTAGGGTTCAAGGGTGCCGGCCACGGGTATATATATTTCTGGGCAACCGCCGAGTGACCCGGCACTATGCCGGATGACTCGGGAGCTTTCGGGACATAGACAGAGAATTCCGGGACTTGTGATCAGGAGATCCGAGGACCGGATGACCCGGCATACTGCCGGATGACCCGGTGTCAAAAAATTTTCCAGCAACTGTCTTAGAGATTTTTCCTTGAGATTTGGAGATAGATTGTGATAGATCTAGTCAATAGACATATAATAACACTTGACTAAAAGTGACTAGCCACATCCAACAAACATAACCATAGTCACCTTTACTCAAGCAAAGATCCAAGGATCTTAAAATCCAAATCTTTTGAAAAACTCACACAAAATAACCATAAAAGAAAAGTTTTCATCCTATCTAGGCAAATAATCAAGTATGTGCAATAAGTCAAGCCAAGTTACGAGAATCCAAGATATTTAGCTCACTCCTCAAAGCACAAAACCTTTGCTCATCTAGAGGCTTAGTGAAGATATCGGCAAGTTGCCTCTTTGTGCTTACATGATGTAGAGTAATATCTCCCTTAGCCTCATGATTCCTTAAGAAATGATGTCGAATATCAATGTGGTTTGTTCTAGAGTGTTGAACCGGATTGTTTGCTAGCTTGATGGCACTCTCATTGTCACACAAGAGTGGAATCTTACTAAACATACAACCGTAATCACTCAACGTTTGCTTCATCCACAAAAGTTGTGCATAACAAGCACCGGCCGCAACATACTCGGCTTCGACCGTGGATAAAGTAACTGAATTTTGTTTCTTAGAACTCCATGACACCAAAGACCTACCAAGGAATTGGCAAGTCTCCGTTGTACTCTTTCGATCTACCTTGCAACCGGCATAGTCCGAATCGGAATAGCCAAGTAAATCAAAAGTGGAGCCCTTGGGATACCATAAGCCTAGGTTAGGAGTGTGAACCAAATATCTAAAGATTCTCTTAACAGCCATTAGATGACACTCCTTAGGATTAGTTTGAAATCTTGCACACATGCACACACTAAGCATGACATCGGGCCTAGATGCGCAAAGGTAAAGGAGGGAGCCAATCATGGAGCGATATACCTTTTGGTCGACTGACTTCCCTTCTTCATTGAGATCAAGATGTCCATTTAATGCCATAGGAGTTTTGATGGGCTTAGAATCGGCCATGTCAAACCTCTTGAGCATATCCTTCACATACTTGGTTTGACATAAGAAAGTCCCTTCCTTCATTTGCTTGATTTGAAACCAAGAAAGAACTTCAATTCACCCATCATAGATATCTCGAACCTCTTGGTCATGATCCTACTAAACTCTTCACAAAACTTATCATTAGTGGACCCAAAGATAATGTCATCAACATAAATTTGGCAAACAAAGATATCTTTTCCACTTCTTTGAATAAAAAGAGTAGAATCGGCTTTGCCTATCTCAAAACCGTTCTTGAGAAGAAAATCCTTAAGGCATTCATACCATGCTCTAGGAGCTTGCTTAAGCCCATAGAGCGCCTTATGGAGCTTGTACACATGGTTGGGGAAGTTTGGATCTTCAAAGCTCGGTGGTTGTTCAACATAAACTTCTTCTTGGAGAGGTCTATTCAAGAATGCGCTCTTCACATCCATTTGATGAAGCTTGAAGTCATGATGAATAGCATAGGCCAAGAGTATACGAATTGACTCAAGCCTTACTACCGGAGCATAAGTCTCTCCAAAGTCCAAGCCTTCAACTTGAGTATAGCCTTTGCCCACGAGCCTTGCCTTGTTCTTTGTGACGACACCAAATTCATCTTGCTTGTTCCGAAAAACCCATTTGGTGCCAATCACATTTTGCTTGGGTCTTGGCACCAACTCCCAAACTTCATTCCTCTTGAAGTTGTTCAACTCTTCCTCCATAGCAATAATCCAATCCGGGTCCTCAAGAGCTTGTTCCACACTAAGAGGTTCCAAAGAAGAGACAAACGAGTAAAACGCACAAAAATTTGACAATCTTGAGCGAGTTGTTACCCCTCTTTGGATACTCCCAAGGATGTTGTCAACGGGGTGATCTCGTTGAACCATTTGATGAACTCTTGGATGTGGTACTTGAGATTGACGTTGAATGGGTCCATCATCATCATCTTCGACTTGAGGTGCTTGTTCATAAGCTTCACCACCTTGTTCTTCCCTTTGATCAAAGCCACTCCCATGATCGTCACCATGAGCTTGACCTTCATCTTGATGAACTTGAGAACTAGGTGGTTCAACTCTTGTTGATGATGGTGGATCTTGATTGCTTGTATTGACCGGAGCTTGAACTTGAACTTCCCTTGGCATCACTTCACCGGTGCCCATTCTAAAGATGGATATACTTGGAGGCTCTTCTTCATCTACAAGGTTTTCACTAACTTACTCTCCTTGAGAGCCATTGGATTCATCAAATTTCACGTCTACCGTGGTCTCAACACAACCAGTGGTTTTGTTGAAAACACGATAGGCATGTACGTTAGTTCCATAACCAATGAGAAAACCTTCATCAACCTTGGATGTAAACTTTGAGGCTTTGGGTTTCTTTTTAAGTATGAAACACTTACACCCAAAGACCCTAAAGTAGTGCACACTAGGTTTCTTACCGGTGATGATCTCGTAGGGAGTCTTGTTCAAGTACTTGTGGAGGTAGAGGCGGTTGGCGGCATGACACGCGGTGTTGATGGCATCCGCCCAAAATGAGTTCGGAGTCTTGTACTCATCAAGCATTGTTCTTGCCGCTTCAATCAACGTGCGGTTCTTCCTCTCAACAACGCCATTTTGTTGAGGAGTATATGGAGCAGAGAGTTCATGCTTGATGCCTTCTTCATCAAGGAATTCTTCAACTTGAGTGTTCCTAAACTCCGAGCCATTGTCACTTCTTATGTTCATGACCTTTAGCTCGAACTCATTTTGAACTCTTCTTATGAACTTCTTGACCACTCCCTTTGCTTCACTTTTATCTTGCAAAAAGAATACCCAAGTGAAACGGGAAAAGTCATCAACAATTACTAAACTATATTTGTTATCACTGATTCTTATGTAGGCAATTGGTCCAAACAAGTCCATGTGTAGAAGCTTCAACGGTCTTGATGTTGAAAGGATGTTCTTGGCGGGATGATGCGCTCCAACTTGCTTTCCCGTTTTTCATGCACTACATAACCTATCTTTCTCAAAAACAACATTTGTTAGTCCTAGGATGTGCTCGTCCTTTTGAAGTTTGTCCAAGTTCCTCATGCCAACATGAGCTAGTCGGCGATGCCATAACCAACCCATGTCGGATTTTGCCACTAAGCAAGTCTTAGGGTCCACCTTTACTTTTGTGAAATCCACATAGTAAAGCTTTCCCCTTAGGTGACCTGTAAAGACAATAGAGGAATCCTCACTTCTCGAGACGATCACACCCTCTTTGGTAAAGGGACAATTGTAGCCTTTCTCACAAAGTTGTGAGACCGACAACAAATTGTACCCTAAACCTTGAATATGGAAAACATCTTCAATTGAATTTGTTGTTGAGATAGCAATTTTACCTAGACTAATTACATCTCCTTAACCATTATCTCCATATATGATAGTTTCCGTAGGGGTGTCATAATGCTCAAGTGATGCAAACAAGCCTTCATCTCCGGTCATATGATTAGTGGCACCACTATCAATTAACCATGCGGTTCCACCGGAGGAGTAGGCCTACAAAATAAGTTTAAGCTTTTGGTTTAGGTACCCAAAAAGATTTGGGTCCTTGGAGGTTAGAAGCATAAACTTTTGGAACCCACACACTCTTCCTCATAACCTTCTTGGCATAGGCTCCAACATACTTGACCACCATTTTACCATTGTGGTCCAAGGTCACGACATAGTCACACGTGTAGTTGGGGGAAGGCTTGTGTTACACCACATTCTTCGATGCCTTAGATGGAGAATTAACCCCACCATTTCCTTTTGTGGTGTTCACAACCTTTGGCTTCTCTTTTGTTGTGGTAGAGGTGGTTACTCCATAGACAATATCCATAATAGTGTTGAGGTAGCCACCCATGTTCCACAAGGGGATCTCATGCCCTTTCACCACCCTTCTACCATTGACCTTGTTGTCCTTGTAGTGCCCAAGTCCTCTTGTGTCAATTGCCTTTGGAATGGACTTAGCACCCAACTTACCTTGGTTGATCAACATGTTCAACTGGGCAATCTCCTTATCCTTGCTCTTAATTGTTTCTTCTACCCTTGCAAGGTTAGTCTTAAGAGCATTTATATCAACATTAGAGCATATAGAGCAACCTTTGCTAGTGGAGGCATTAGAGTCAAAGTTTGCTTTAGGGTCGGCCTTGGTGCTTTCCCAAAGAGCACTATAGTTTGCTTCAAGATTTGTATATTTCTCCGACAAGCATGAGAAGCTTGTTTGAAGCTCACTATGAGTGGCCTTTAGGGAAGCTAAAGATTCATTTGCCAAAGAGTAGTCCTTTAGCATCCTCTTATTAGAGTCATTGTCCAAGGACAAGCCTACGGTCAACTTCTCTACCTTAGCCTTCTCCTCGGCAAGGGTCTTGTCTAGAGCAAGTTTTCTTTCCTTCTCACGGATAAGCAGGTCTTCTTGCTCATGGAGAATCTCCTTCTTTTCCTCTAATTTGTCCAAAAGCTTTTTAATTTCTTTATGGCCTTTTTTACCAAATTGCTTTATCATGTTAACCTCTATTTCTTCTTCCTCATCTAGGTTGTCTATGTCACTACTAGGTGTGGATGATGATGAGGTGAGAGATGATGAGATGGTTGACTCTTGTACCTTGCTCCCTCTTGCCATGAGGCAAAAGTGAGAGTCGTCCTCATCATCGGAGAAGTTGTTGAAGAGGCGTGGTGAAGATGCTCCTTGGGCTATGGCAAGTGTTGCCATGCCTTTCTTCTTTGGTGCTTCATCTTCATCACTTGAGTTCCATTGTTGACCCACGTGAGCACGCCCTTGGTACTTGTTCTTGTACTCTTTGCTTTTCTCCTTGTACTTCTTCTCTTCCTCATTCTTGTCGTTGTTCTTGTTCTTGGGACACTCGGCAATGAAGTGTTCATACTCTCCACACTCATAGCACTTTCTTTATGACTTCTTCTTTCTATCATCACCACCTTTCCTTGATGCCTTGAACTTCAAGAATTTCTTGTACTTCCTTATGGCAAAGGCAGTTTCTTCATCCGTGCTTCCTTCTTCACTTGAATCTTCATTCTTAGTCTTGGAAGTCTTGGGCTTTCCTTCCACCACTTCATTAGAGCTAGCATTGAGGGTTAGACTCTTGTTCACCTTCAATGTAAGTGACTTCTCCACGTCTTGATCAACTAGCTCTTGATGCAAGATCTCACCAAGAAGTTGATTAGGAGTCATGTTGTGGTAGTTTGGGTCTCTTCTTATCATAGTTGCTAGGTTTGGGTTCTTCGGTGTGAAGGCTCTTAGCAACTTCTTTGTGACCTTCTCATCATTCCAATCATTGCTTCCTAGTGCTTTGATGTCCGAGACAAGGAGTAGTAGTCTATCATACATTTTCCTCACGGTCTCTCCATCCTTCATGACGAAAAGCTCAAGCTCTCCGTGAATCAAGTCAATCTTGCCTCTTCTCACATGATTGGTACCCTCATGTGCCTCCTTGAGTGTATCCCAAATCACCTTGGCAATTTGGATGTTCCGGACCTTGTTGAACTCTCTAACACACACGGATGATGTGATGACTCTTGTTGCTTGAACATTGTGTTGGAGGTCTTGTTCATGCTCGATCGTCATGGCTTCACCTTCGGCGGATATTGTCACACCTACACACATAATCTTCCAAAGAGAAGGGTGAAGCCCGTAAAGATGCATTTGCATGTCATAAGCCTATTTGGGATAGTCTTTCCCATCGAAGTGGGGAGGCTTTCCCAAATGTACGGAATAGAATTTTTCATTAGGATTGTTGCCCGAGATGTGTCCGTAGTGGAATGGCACTTCGTAGTAGCCGGAGTGGGAGTGTTTTGCTTGCTCCTTCTTGATCATCTTCTTGAGGAGCTTCTTGGCCATCTTCTTTGCCGCCTTCTTCTTCTTGGCTTTTCTTCTTTTCTTCGCCGCTTTCTTTGGGTCATCATCACCATCCTTGACATCTTCATCACTTGAGTCGGAGTCCGAGTCCAAGTCGGAGTCGGAATCATCGGAGCTCGCGATGTTGGATGGTGTACGGCTTGGGGCCTTCCCCATTAGCTCTAGAGCTGCAGCTTGGTCTTGAGCAGCCTTGAGCTCTCTCCCTTGAGCTTCCTTTGCGGCGAGTTCTTGAGCGGTGAGTTCTTGAGCGGAGAGGTTTCCACCACTCCCCGACATCTTGATCCCTTAGCGGTTAAGCATAAATCAAGGGATTAGGCTCTGATACCAATTGAAAGGACCTTGTGGTGCCTAGAGGGGGGGTGAATAGGCTCACTTCGAAATTCCTGAAAAACTTACAGTGGAAATTAAATACCTACCGGGTTATCCGGTACAATGCCGGATGATCCGACGGGCGGATCTTCCGGTATTGTGACGGATGACCTGGCAACCAGAGAAGATTACGAAATCAGGAAATAAAGATGAACTCCTAGCAATTCTATATGAATCAAAAGTTCAGTTTAGATGCTAAGAACCTCCTGCAACCAAAGATTTGAGTTGAAGCACAACAAATATATAGATCGGGGTAAAACACACTTCTAGGGTTAGAGAGAGATGAAGAACTCAAACAAGCAAATGACAAGAGGTTTAATCCGAAGTTCACTCTCACAAAGGAAGATACGTCTCCGTTGAGGATCCCACAAAGGGAGGGCTATCACCAAGAGCCTCTTGCCTCACCCAATCCCCACAAAGGAAGATTGGTGCTCACTAAGAATTCTCCACCAAGGAGGGGGAATACAAACGATCCCGGGTGCTCCACACGGAGAGGGCACTCAACGGGCGACGCCTAACCGTCTAGAAGCAAGCTTCAAGAGTAACAAACACGAATCGAAGAATCAAAGCCGCCGCAAGTGCTTCTTGAGATGAACAAGTGATGAACTCCCTCAAGGGGCTCAACCTCACACCTTGTCTACTCTCAATCCCACACCCTAGATGAATTCTTGGAGTGGATTAGCTCTAGGAGGATTTGGGAGAGAGGAGTAAATGCTTGTGGAGGTGTTTGTCCCGGGTTAGGTCATCAACAAATGAAGGAGGGGGTGAAAGGGTATAAATACCCAACCCCCGAAAACTAGCCGTTACTGTGCAGCTGGACGACTCAGCAGATGACCCGGCACCATGCCGGATCACCCAGGTTCATCCGGGACACTCCCAGAGAATTTCGGGACCTGCAGCCGGGTGACCCGCCGGCCGAATCATCCCGTAAGGTGCCGGATCATCCGAGATTCCTGGGACTTTTTCCAAACTGTGTTCGTGAGTGAATTTTGTCTCTCGAGTGAATGTTAGTATCTCAAGAAAAACACATGTTGCAAACTTCAATTCGACCATAAGCACCCCCCTTTATAGTACGGTGTTTCCTATACTCAAATTCAAAAGGAGAAATTGAATTTTAAACCTCCATTGAGCGTTAACACCTCATAACTTTTATTGGGGGGTCTCCTTTTCATCCTAATTATGTTCTTTCATATTTCAACCTGCACACATCTCAATTAAATAATTAAATCCTCCAAATTGTGATTGTCATTTATCACCAAAATAAATAGGGGTCCTAGATGCACTTTCAGAGGCGGAGGCGGCATGTCGAGGGTGAGGATGTGACTGCAGAGGGTGCGGAGGCGGACATGCGCGGGGGAAGAGGTAGAGGTGGAGGCGGAGCTGGTTTGTGGACAGGCGTGGAGGCGAGTTGAGAATCCAACAGTAGGAATCGACCGCAGCGAGGCCCTGGAAGGACGAGCGGACGCACGGACGCGCTCCAACCGTCTTGCCGACAGCCCGCGCCCGCTGCCCTCAGACCCTTCTATGGCGAGACCAGAGGGGCGTGGCTGGGGAGGCGTCTCTCTGGCGCTGCGGAACACGAAGCCGGTGTCGAGCAGGAGACGGGCAACGGCGGCGACGGTTTCACATGTTGGGGGGAACAGGTTGGAGATCGCGGGGGCGGACGGGTGACGGAGGTTGAGAGCGTCGTGGATTGGAGGCAAGGTCCCGACGGCGCAGATCGGCGGTGAGGTCGCGGAGGCCGCTGCGACGGAGGGCGAAGAGGTGCGACGGCGGTTGCGGAGGGATGCGCGATGGAGGATCGCGAAGAGCTGCTGCGGTTGCGGAGGGATGCGCGATGTGGGACCGGGGGTACGTAGGCGCGGTTCGCGAGGTTGGGGAGTGGAGCCATGGTCGTCGCTTGCCTGCGGAGTACGACCAATTTTTGTCGCCACTTCATTCTTTTTAGGAGTAAAGATAGAGATACTAGTGTTTCTTTTATTTCTATCGTGCTCCAATTTATCTCCTGCAGCTGGTGGAGACTGGAGAGTGGAGACGCCTTCCCAGTTCCCATATACACACACGTCCGTTTAAGCAACAAAATCTAAATTGACCGGCCCGATAGGCCTGTCTACCATATTGTTGAGTTTGATGTGGCCGATTTGCTTTCCCTCGGCTTTTTTTTTTGGGAGGCTAGCCTGTTATGGAGTTTGAGGCCCATGTAGGATTCGTTTTTCTTTCTCTTTTGTTTTTCTATTTTCTTTCTGGTTCTCTTTCCTACTTTATTGGCTAGGTTCGTGAGGCCTTGGCTCTACTCAAGCATTTTTCTAGATGAATCTACGGCGAGTCCAAGAATGGAAGTGTGAAATTCTTTTTTTTTTCTTGGCGGAGTAGTCGCTTTCATCCTCAAACAGTCAAACTATCTGCCAAGATTCAATTTAGTTTCTAAGCTATCAAAAATGATTGTTTTAGTCATTGAACTCTCTCGCAAGGCTCAATGCAATTCGTCCTATGTGTTGTGCCCTGTAATCTGTTTTCAAGTGTGTTAGCTAGGCTCAAGATGAGAGCTCCATTTCTTCTTCACCACTTGAGTTATGCGCTGTACCGTATATATCTCCGTAAATTGCATCAAATAATCCAACCACCTTTTTACACACCGGCAAAAAGGGAATGTAAACCTCAGTGGTAGTAGCAATTCGCCTTGTACTTGTACAGAGAAATACAGAATCTTAATTTCTGCTCATAAAGCTTTCAAATTGACTACTCACCGGTCACCACAACGCACCGCACACGTCGCCCTCGCGAAGTTGATAAGGCGGCCGACACGTCGACGACAACAAGGGACGGACAACTGATCAAAGATCAAAGCACAAGCATACCATATATACTATATACCGCATATGCATACTAGGCCATAAACAAGCATTGTTCACGGTCCCAAAGGCGCAAATCCCCCCACAAACATCTCCCAACCCCATGTGGCTCTGGGATCGCTTCTGGGGTTACAATCTGTAAACAACAAAAGTTACACGACACCACACACACTCTCTCCCCTGCAGCTAGCCCTACAATAATCAGCCCTGCAGGGTCTTTTTCTCTCTCCTTAAGGCCTTAACCCAAGGCAACAACAATCACTTGGTGCAGGAAAATAACTTAAATAATCCTATCATAATCGGAGAAGGAAAGGCCTAAGCGGGTGCTAATTAACAAGCAGCCTCAGAATGGCCGGCGAGCTCTTCTTTTACTACAGCGAAGAGGCCGGTTTCCTCCCTTCTCTCCTGTCGCTCATCACACTTACGATGGATCGGGCTAGAACTGGGCGCCCTCGAAGGTCTGGCCGAAGGACCAGCCGGCGGGCGCGGCGTTGTCGCTGGTGACGCAGCGGCCGTCGCTGGCGGTGACCTTGAAGGAGAGGGCCTGGCCGTCGAGGAGCGAGTTGCTCTGCCAGTTCTGGCCCCAGTTGCGGGACATGGCCTGCCACCCGGTGCTGGAGCCCTTGATGGACACGGACTGCACGTCGCCGGCGCCGGCCACGTTGGTCACCAGCACCAGGTTGAAGTAGGAGTGGCCGTTGATGGTGAACCTGATCCCGCCCTTCTTCACGCACGGCACCCTGTGTCAAACGATACAAGTGCAGTCGCGCAAAGGCGATCGGTTAAGCTGTTGTACTGAAAAGTGAAAAAGTTCAGAGTTGAGTAGCAAGTGACGTGACAGGCCAAGCATTGCTATCGCCGACCGGTACGTCTTGATGAGAATCGTGATGCTTGCAACAACTTGCAGAAATCGCAATCAGAGTGTAACATGCAAGCTCATCAGTGTGACGCCTAATCAGCTACTAATCTATTGGGAGGAAACAGCAGTTGAAGTCGCAGTCGTGCATGCATGGCGCACACAGGGAACGGACACCTAACCAACCAGAGAAGAAAACATGCCGGCTGGCCCCACGTAACATGGCATGCCTGATGCCTGGTCCAGCAGAGAGCGCCCTGTTCGTCTGGCTTATCAGCCACCAGCCAGCACTGCTGCACGCGGCGGACATGGTCGATCGAAGATGGAGGAAGGAAGGGAATGAATCATCTCACCTCCTGTAGGCGACGGGCACGATGCCGGCGCGGTACTGCGCGATCTGGAGGAAGGCCGGCTGGGCCATGTCGAAGTGCGGGCGCGGCGGGTTGCACCATCCGCCGTCGTCGCTGGGGAGGCCGTAGTTGGGCGGGCAGAAGTTGGTGGCCGTCACGGTGATGGTGCCGGGAAGGCACGACGAACCGGCGTTGTCGCAGCGGAGCTCGAAGCACTGCCCGCACGACGCGCCGTCGTTGAACAGCGCCGTGCTCAGCGCCGCCGTGCTCGTGCCGTACCCGGTGCTGTACAGGTTCCCGTACCCGCACGCCCCGCCTGCAACAAATCAAAGCCGCCGCGTTCCAAACTAGTGTCAGGCCTACGACGATCATCAGTCTCCTGTTCTAACGGCTCGGAGGTCGCGATCGAGCACTTACCCATTGTGCCGGACGCGTCGCCGCCGCCGTAGAACGTGGCGTGGGCGCTCTGCCAGCCGCCGTAGTCGCCGGCGGCCGGGCGGGCGAGGAAGCAGACGGCGGAGCAGAGCAGGAGGAGGACATTGGCGGTTGCCATCGCGGCACACTCTGCCTTTCGAGGTAGCTAAAGCGAGAGTGTGATTAGGAATGGAGAGTTGCTTTGCTTGGCTGTGAAGGGAGTGGGCGCGGCTACTTATAGGCCCAACGGTCAGTGCCCCCGGAGGTTGGAATCGTTAATAACTTTCGCGGAGGGGCAGGCGCAGGGCAGGGGGGGAAACGAGACAAAAGAGATAGTGGGAGGTGGGGGCTCCGCCGCTCCGGCGCTCGCTGATGACGACGACCACGAGAAGAGAGGCGAGGTGTACACACACACACGACGGCAGTTAGCACATACGAATCAGGCGCACATGCGTCGCCTCGGAGTAGCAGGGGAGACACCAACTGCGTGTGTGTGCACAGGACAGACCGGGGGTTGCCCCGGGCCCGGCGTGCTCGCCCACACGGATGGCTCGCTCTCTCGGCCAGCGTCTGTCAGCCATGGGTTTTTGGGCTTATCTGGCCAGTGGCGAGCGGAAAGAAATGTGGTGTGCCATGTAGTAGATGGGTACGTCTATCCATCTCTCATGACGCTGCTCGATCATGGACTGTTTGTTGGAGTTGGAGAGATCACAGCACGTTCTCCTGGCCCTGACTGCCATGATCGAGCCCGCGGCCTCCCCGGCCGGTTGCATTTGCATCCATGTGGCATGTCACGTCTGATAGATGTGGCTTCGTTCGTGTACGCGAAGTACTCAGTGGATAAGGGTAGTATGTAACATGGTTTTTACGTGCCAGGACGTGCGTATGGCTGGCTAGGTCAAAGGTAAGAAACGGATTATATATTGTTCACTGCATGCGTCAGCGTGAAAGTCAGCTACGAAATGTTCTTGCCACTGTACTACCATGCGCCGGTACGTAGTAGATAGCTTTTCTTTATCTCCTTGCGATGCAAATACATGCAATTTGCGTAGCGATGCTCGGTCAGCAAGTTGCGTGTAGAGTAATGCAATGCTAGCTAGCTAGCAGCGAAAAGACGGCGAATGCGAACCGACCACATCACCGTTCAAGCGCTGCACATGCTGAGGGATCAGATGCGTTCCCCTTTTCAACGGTGGTGAAAGCTCCCTGAGATACTCGAAGCTTGTGTTCTCGGTTCTTTAGCCAAGCACTTTTTGGCGGAAATTCAGTTTAGCACTATAATCGATCTCCAGAAACCGCTAGCAGCCAGTCGATTTACTGAATTGCGTTTCCATGGATTATGATCCGAGGAAGGACTTAAACAGAACATACTCGTCGATCCAAATAGAGCAATCTTTAAAAAAATTGAGGGCAGACAGAGTAATCTCAATATAATTGACTCACGTTCGTCCGTCGCTGGTATAGTATGAACACTAGCCACCGATGAGACTGATAACCAAAGGAAATCTTCAGGCAGTAGATGCATAAACAACTCCAGCCAGTCCCTTACCAAATATTCAGTACTAGTACGTGCGAAACATTGCTCATCCCAATGATTAGTCGAGATTATAGTGTCGATAATTCAGGAGCCTCTCTCTGATCGATCGTCGGCGCGTGAAGGGGGCTCACATGCTTGCATGAGCGCCTCGACATGGCCACGTATGTAGCTAGCCTAGGGCGTGCAGGTAGGTGGAGCATGGAGGGTTGGAGTTTGTAAAACCCAAATCTTTTGAGAGACAAACCTGCGTGCAGGTACACTGCATGCGCCGCGCGCAGGCTTAAGTCCAAGATTTCGTCTGATTCCGACTGACGCGAGGATCAGATGGAGTGTCTCGAGTGATCTGCATGCGGCGCCATGTGGCTCCTGGACATGTGGCCGCAACAGCGCATCTCTTGCTCCCCCGAGACCTGCTCAGGCTAAGGGATCGCATCTTCCAAAATAAACAAGCTCGATCAGCGGCATTGGCATGGACACATTTGCCATGTTTTCTGTCTGCTTTTTAGTTGATCAAACGCATCATTTTCTCCGGACACCAACCAAAAACTTGCTTGACGCGCTTTTATGTCAACAATGCCTCCCTTTCTTAATTTCTTCCCTGCTCGAACAGACACACAATTAACGGTTGGAGCGTCGAATCAATGAGTATGATTATTGATTAAGCATTTCAAGAGATGCGTCGAAACAGCAGACGGCTCATTTTTGCAGGGACACAATCAGCAGGCGAGCACTGAGTTTCTCCTTTTAATTTCCAGAAGAAGAGCGCGGGGATGTTTGTTCAGGTGGAACACGTCGATCGACGCATTCACGCGAGACAGCAAAGTTGATCGTGGGGAGGGCCAGGGGGGTTAGCTTCCCTGTCATGCTCTGTCCGAGCCTTTAAAACATGATAAACATCGTAACATGCGCGCGCGAGCTGAGGGAGGTTGCTAATGGTAGCAGCTGCACGCTTTCCTTCGAAAAAGCAGCAGGCGATCTCCTCCGGCCCTGATCGACGAAGCCTGATGAACCATCGCTTTCGCGTCCCCACGCCGTGTTAGCTGCACATGGGATGGGAAGGAAGGAGTGCTTGCCCCTGATGGTGCTGGCCTGATGGGCAGTGGCCACCCGCGGAGATCACGGCCAGGACACTGTCATTAGCGCTGATTCGCCTTATCTTGGAAGCAGTGGCGAATCCAGAATTGTGGAGTAGGAGGGGCTCTTCTTCTTCCTTCCTCCTTCTTCTTCCTCATTATCCTCAAAATTTTCATGAAAATTTGGAGTGATTACCATAGGATCTAGAGTGGTAGGGGGGCTGGAGCCCCCAGACCCACCGCTGGATCCGCCACTGCTTGGAAGCATTCTACCACCCAGCTGCATGCTCTCTCCCTCTTAGAAAAAGTGTTTCTCCTGACGATTTTGCTTGGCGCCGCTGTGTGCGGGCGACTCACTGTAAGTAAGCAAAGGGTTGGATTAGGTTCGGTTTGCCTTCTGAATTTTACTCTTATTTTCACTTGTTAATCTTATTACTTTTCACGGCCGTCGCCTTAGAAAACCAAGCTGGTTAAGCTATAGAGCTAAGTCCGTGTCATGCGCGTGCATAAGCAGCGGTGAACGCTCTCTGACTTAATTTCGCGCGCCCTGCAGCGAACAGGAATACAGGTACGTGTTGCTAGCTCTAAATGCAAATCAATATTCAAGCATCAGCACCAAAGTCCAAAGTAGCAGCACGGAACGGGAAAATGTAGTGTTCAACAGTTTCTCTCTCTCTGTATATATATATATATCGGTGTTCCTCAAAGAAGAAAATGAAAATGGTTTATTTTTACTACCCGTAGAACTTTCGGGTGTGTTTAGTTCTCTGAATTGATATGCAAAATTCTGGATTTTACACAGATTTTGGACCGAAAAGTACTGTTCCGAACTGAAAAATACTGTAGCATTTTCGTTTGTTTGTGGTAAATATTGTCCTACCATGGCCTAATTAGGCTCAAAAGATTCGTCTCGCAAAGTACATCCAAACTGTGTAATTAGTTTTTGATTTCATCTATATTTAGTACTCTATGCATGTGTCGGCATTTTTGATGTGATGGAAAATTTTTTTTGCATAATGAATTTTGGGGAGGTTGGGCTTCTAAACACATCCGAAGATGAGAAGAAAACAGGATGGAGACGTTCACGTCCGGTACCGACGATGTGATGGGTGCACGAGGGAGTGAAGGGGGGAACCCACGTGGGAAGCACGCCAGAAATAGATCACACAGAATCGTCCCCTGACAGCGACCCGAGCTCCGAAACTCATCAGCAGGTGGGTCCCACGCCAAAAGCAACTCCCCTGTTGGTGATCCTGCAAGGACGGACGGACGGACCGACGGAGAACGAGAATGCAACAAGCAGCCTACTGTAGGAGAATCCCGTAGCAGGTTCTTCGATACGGTACAGTACGTGTGCTCCATGGTAGCGTAGCGTCGTCCTTTGGCAAACCAGAGAAGAAGCAATCATGGTCTTGTTGCCATTGTTGTTAACGGTTGGAGGGAGGATCGTAGCATGCCCGGCCAGCGCGCTGATGGCTGTCTGCTCATGATGCCCGGAGGAGAAGGAATCATGGTCGCTTCGGCGAGAGGCGTTAGCTAGGGTACGGAGAGCGGCAGGCACGCAGGCGGGCGCCGTCCTACCACCACTCATCAAACGCCTTCAACGGAGGAAAGGAAAGGAAAGGAGAGGGTCCGGTCGTGGATTGGATACGATACCAACGGCGGCGAGGCCCGAAGCGAAAGCGTGATCGAACCGACAGCGACGGCGCGCGCGCCGCGCCCGCCTCCCGTCACGTCACGCATGCATGTGGGGCGGGCGCGGGTGGTGGTGGTGGTGGCGGGCGACGCGCGCGCGGCCGCGGCTGCTGGCTAACGGCCGGGACCAGGACCGGGAGGGGCTCCTCCTCCGATGTCCGATCCCGTCCGTTAATGGCGCGCGAGCTGAGGCCCGGCGCCGGCTCGGCCCCCCAACCGAACCGATGTGCTCATTGCCGTCGCTCTCCGCCGAGAAACCCTGCCTGCCGGTGCCGGGCGCGCGTCGCGTTCGTTTCGGTCGCGCGCCAATTCCGTTCTCCCCCTCCCCCGTGCCGGTGCCGGTGGTTAGTTGCCCTTGCCCCACGCACGCGGGCGCGGGCGCGAGAGAGAGGCGGATCCCGGAGGAGCCAGAGTCCGCCCCCGCGTCCCGTCGGTCGACCGGTCGCGGTTGCGCGGCTGTTGCGGCCATGTGCCCGCGGCGCGTGCCGAAGCGACACCACCACCGTCGCCGTCGTCGGGTCACGCGTCGCTGCCTGCTATAGCCTGCAGAGGCCGGTGGGGGGAGAGCAGAGGAGGCGTGGCCGTGGGGGCTCCTCCGCTCGTGGCTCGTCTGGGTGCCGCCGTGCCGGTCCTACGCGCGGCGCGCCAGGCGTTTCGATACGTCTTCGCGGCGACGCTGTTGTAGCACTGGGGAAACGGAAACACAGGCTCTGGGGTGCGCTGTGTTGAATAGCAGATGTATGCTCTACGCTGTCTGTACTGCGCGCTACAAATGTTATGGATCAGGATGGACTCAATCGATCGATGGCCAATCTGCGGCTGTGCCCTTCTTCGTTCTGCTGTACAGGCGTGTTTGAAGAAAACCACTACCCGCAAAACAAAAAAAAAAGGTACCACTGACTGGAAAGAAAGAAAGGGGTACGAAATTTGAAGCTACTCCTCCGTACTACTCTTAGCCCCGTCCCCGAGCTGGGCCAATTACGCAATAGATATGGGCTGGGCCTTTAGTACAAGACAACGGTGGGCTGTGGCCTTTTTGTTGTGTACCCAACTTACTTCGTCGGCCTATATTTATTGCGGCCTGTAAGGCTGTAACCCACCCAAGTCCTCCTCGCGCAGGCCTAACAAAACACACTCACCGGGCGGGCTGACGCTTTCAGCCCAGGGCCAGATCAAAGCACGCGCCTCACTTTTCTCCACTCCGCTGAAACTGGTTTCGCAACAACTGACGCTAGATCAGACGCTTGGCTTCTTCTTTTTTTCCTCCTTTTTTTTCTTTTTCACGTCCGAGAGAACACGATGTGATTTTTATAAAGAATTAAATTAAAGATCTCACCTCTCCAACCATCCGTGCAGGCTACAGTGAGCGCATCTGCCTCGCCTCGTCTCGAAATGAATGACGGTGCAGCGGTAGGTGATAGAATCATGGGATCGCCTAGGAGTAGATAAGTGGGGACTTTGCACTGATTCTTCTATAAACATGTTTCACGTCTGAGAGAGGGACGAGGGACAAATGGATGGAGCAACTAACCGTCTGTTAGGGTAGTAGAGGATGAGCACTTCGGTGTAGATGAAGACAGGCGAGGCTGTGCAGCGCAGTGTCGATCGTCGGAGAAGCGCAGTGCAGTCCGGGCGGCGATGGCCGGGGCAGGGGCTTCCCGTCGCTGTCCGCACCCCAGATCGGTAGGGTCGTGGAGGTGGGCGAGTGGGCATGCGGTCTGTTGTTAGGCACACCTCCCACTGCGGCCCCCACCTCCTGTATATATAGGGCGGCGCGACAGGGGCCCACAACCCGATTGGGTTGGACTCCCCCGATCAGGGAGTGATCTAGGGGCTCTGACTTGGTCGTTGGACCAAGTCAGACGAGATCAATACTAACATTCTCCCCATTGATCTCATATTATACTTTAAACTTTATACTTTAACGTAATCATTTCACTTGCTTTGCTTTTTGGTCCTCATCTCAGTGCAGATCAGTACGTAGGGCGTGCCTCATCACAACAAGTATCAATTACTGTAAGACTAAACAGCCACGATGTCCCTTTCTACAGTGAAACAATACTTTAACTTTTACTTGGGCCCTTTATTATCCAGAAATCATAGGCCTCCCTGAAAACCCATGTCGACTTGGGTGGTCGGCTTTGTTAAGCGGATCCGCAAGCAATTGCTTGGTACTTTTGTTCAAAACTATCATGTGATTCTGGATTTTCTCCTTTGCAACATATAACACTTTGTCAATGTGTTTGGTAGCACACTTGACATGTTGTCATAGGAGAGAAAACTTTTAAATGGTATATTACTGTTGATTACCATTATCAATTCCGGGCAAGGTTTCTTCAACCATTAAGCCTGTCCTGTAGCCTCATATCATGCTAAAACTTTGGGTACACATAACCCATTTTACACAACTATTTTAACTTTGGAGCTTTTCCACAATAAAACTCCAATCGTGAGTGTTAGCTACTACTGTGGGCTTCACTAAACAACTCACCAAAACTTAATTTCTTTTACTCACAATCCTTTGAGTGTATGAGTTTCTTTATTACTTAGCATGAGGCTTACAACACTTTGCAAGAGTGCAAAAAAATATTCTTTTAATTCCATTCCAGTGATCTATTGCTGGATTGGACTTTTGCCAAAACATCCCAGATACTTAAACTATGTCAGGGTAGATTCTTTTGAGCACTGATTCTGCTTCCAACAGCTGAAGCAAATGGAACCACCATTCTTTCGATCGATCTCATATTGGTTCCTGGAATACTGAAATTCCAAAGCTTTTACCCTTGACAGTAAGACAGGCATAAGTTTGCTCGCATGCATACTTTATCTCGTTTAGAATTCTTTCTATGTATGCCCTTTGCGATAATCCAAAATACCCCTTTTCCCTTTATCTCAATGAATTTTCCATCCCTAGCTGGAGCGAATGGATTTTCAACAAGATTATATCTTTTGAACACTGTAGGTTATAACAACCTTCTACTTTTCCATAGTAGATTGAACATTACTACTAGCGAGTAGTACATTATCTACATATTGAATGTGGGAAAAATATTTCCCATCTTTGAACTTTGCAGATGAGTAAATCATCATCTTGACTTTTACTTAAACCCAAAACTTTTCTTTGTTCTTGTAGAACAATTGATATCACTATTTTGTGATCCGATTTAATACATAAATCAGAGAGTACCATATCAGCAGGTGATATCACAATTTTCTTTTCTTTCCATAACAAAACAAAAACCATTTGGTTATGTCATGTATATGCTTTCTCGCACAAATCTCTGTATATCATTATTCTTACATCCGTCTGATGTAATTCTATATAATGATATACCACTATAGTCATTTTGATTCTAAAAGAATCCTTTCATGAGATTTCAGAAATAAATCTCATTTCAATTTGTCCTTTCTTTGCATAAAGCCCTTTATCACAAGACACGCTAGATTACTTTTACATATTCCCTCTGGAGTCACGTTTCATCCTTGTAGACCCATTACAGTCTACTGTTTTGACTCTTTTAAGAATTTATTCTATGTTCCAAAACAAGTTTGAAACAACTATGTCTCATGACATTTTCCATGAAGGATGAATGAACACCTCTCATGGCTTCTCCAAATGAGGTGGAATCACCTTCATTTATGCTTCTTTATCTAATACTTTAACAATATACAACTAGGTATATTGTTTTCTGTCTGGGGTTGTTGTAACTCTTTATGATTTTACAAAGAACCAATTGTTACCACAGAATCCAAAGTAGCAAGAATTTCCTTGACTTTATTTTTCTCTTGAAGAGTTAACGACGGGTGTTGAACTATATCAACATCTGTCGTCACCTCAACTTCTGTTGATCATACAACACCAACATATATGTCGAGACAATTGATGTGTTTGAATCATTAGAGTGATTATACAGTTTCACTTCTCTTCAAGCCTTTGTTCTCAACATTCTTTACTCCCCCAGATTATCCCATCTATCAATGAGACAAATATCTTTAAACTTTTGATTTTGGTTCAGTCTTTACCAGCCTCGTATGATGTTTTAAGCATCATCCTTTTCTTTTAAGTGCTTTTCGGTCATACTTTTCTTTTATAGATCATTCCTTTAAGTGCATGTAATGCATCACTTTTGACTTTGAGGGGAATTTGATTTCTAAAGCTTAATCTTTCTATCTTTCTCCCCCTCGAAATATGGTGTAAACTTTGAAGCCATAATTTCGAATCTGTTTTAACACTTGTGAACAAGGAGTCATATAACCTTTAACTTTATTCACATGATCAAGTCATGTAAAATAACGGGAGTGTCATTTCCTTGTTCCTTTTAAAGAGCTCATCAGAGTTCTTCACTGTTACACTTTTAAGAACTCATTAGAGTTCTTTATATCGCTATACTTTTGCAAGTCATGCTTGCTATTTTGACTTTTGAATCAAATTGTAAGTCTTTATCCATCATGACACCACAAAGGTGCATGAGTATTGCTGGGATAGCATAAAAGATCCCCCAGACTTCTCGTCTTTTATGTGATATTCAAATCACACATGAGTATCACAAAAACTTTGCCTGCCATTCAGAAAATGAATGACACAAGTGCCAAAACATTTCCTGACAAATGACATTAAACTTTGAATGCATTGGCAACAACCAATGTATTGATTCCAGAATTAGATCTGAAAAACTTTTGCCAGTACACATGTTTAATTCAACATTGGTCAAATTGCACATGTGTCTGACTTACTTCAACAAAAAAACTTTACTATTGAAGGACAAGATACTATTTTACAATGACAAAACTTTATTTTAGTCACGATGACCAAAACATGTGCATATTTACTTTATTTTCTGATCAAATCTTCTCGTTGGTTCCAATTTAATCAGAAAATTTGACAAACCACAGTGTCACGAAAACTTTAGTGAGAGAAAAAACTTTTCTCAACAATTAGACTCTCTTCTAAATCAACCAAAAGGTCAAAATGAAGAAAGCTCTTGTCTTTCTTAACCTCAACTATGCAGTTGAATAAACTCAAAACTTTCATCTGTAGTGTTGATCGAAGTCAACTCTTATCAATTCTCTCAACTGGGAACAATCGTATGTCATAATTTAACGTTGGTCAATAATTAAAACATATAACATTCATGCATTTTGAATTCTATATTACCATTGGGCAGAAATAGAACTCGCGACCATTGAAAAATCATAATATTGACATCATCAAACTTTGATCATAAGATGACAACATCATAATTAACTTTAAAACTTTGCATCTTTGAGCGTTATCTTTAGATGTAAGAGCAAACTAATGCTCAACTTTAACACTTCATATGGCATGAAAATGCCAAAAATTAACTTTTCTTTGACACACTTAATAATGCTCAAACTTTCACACTTCAAATGGCAAAAATAATGCCAATAATCAACTTTTTTTTAACTTAAAACAGCGGAAGCTTTTCTGAACTTTAAACTTTATGACAGCTTTTACCCACAGGGAAAAACTTAACCAAAACTTTTAAACTATTCTCCCAATTAAATCTTCTCGTTGGTTCCGATTTAATTGAGAAAATAAACAACAAATAGCAACGGGAAAAACTTTTCTTTATTATTCTTTTCAGAAGCAATATTTTTACTAAACAATACTTTAATTCAAGAGCATCTCTTGATCTTTTCCATTCTTTGAAATTCGTCACTTTGATGTAAAATCAAAGATTTTAAACATAAAGCACATAGGACTATAGTACTGTTATCATCAACGTTGGTCAGAAAAATAACAATACCATAATCTGCTTTAAACAAGAACACTTTCTGATAAAATCATAATATTGTTACTAAAACAAATAACAATACCATAATTAACTTTAAGTGAAGACTTTCAGATACAACTATAATATTGTCATCATCAACGTTGGTCAGAAAATAACAATATCACAATAAACTTTAAGCGGAAAACTTTATATTCCTCTAAATTAGAGGATGAAACTTTTACTTTGTAGCGTATAACATGAATTAAAATTCATGAGAACATACTGTTTATAAACATTTTTGTCACTTTTCTAATCTCTAAACAATTTTCTCGTTGGTTCCAATTGGATAGAGACAAAAATTAGACAAAATACATTCAAAAACATTCAAATATACTTCTGAAAAAGAGTAGAACAAATAATAAATATCACTGTTCATAATTGTTAATGCGCCCTGTTCCAAAACTCCAGCCCAAGGCTTCCTTCGCTGTGTGGCGGCTCAGCAAGGGAGAATCGGCCCACGGCCTGTCTTCCCGCATCCGCCTGGGCTCAAGGCCCAAAAACTGACGGGCAGGCCGTCAAAATGGCCCGCGCACCGCGCCCACATGGGCCGAATCTGGCCTGCCGGACGACAGCGAGCTGAGGCCGTCCATCGCCGCGGACGGGATCGGACGGCCGTCCGTGCTCCTCGCGCGACCAAAACGCGTCCGCCGGCCGCCCCTTGGAACCCTAGCCCTTCATTTGCTTTCCCCTTTCTTCTCTGTCTGGCGCAGCAACGCACTGGTGGCGGCGCCGGCGACGGCGAGGGAGAGCACCACCAGCCCGTGGCCACCGGGCGTCTCCCTCTCTTCTTCTCTCTTCCTTCTTTCCCCTCGCCTGTAACCCTAGTCTCGCATGTTCGAGATCCAGAGCCGCCACACGGCGTCCAGGGAGGAGATGGCGGCGCCGCTGCCGGTCCCCTCGCCGGCGCGCGTGCTCGCCTCTGACCGAGCACGCCGCCGTCGAGCGGACTGGGCGACGGTGCCCTTTAGATTCGTCTCTCGCACTGATGACCCGGCGGAGACCTGACGAGCCTGCGGCTTGCCTTTCTTCCCGCACGGCGGCGGGTGTACTTACCACGCACGGCGGCGGTGGCTGCGAGGTAGGTGCCTTGGGAGGTTCTCCACCCCGCACTTTTCTTTTAGGGTTAGGGTTCTGAATTTCTGACTTTTCTTTTCTGTGCGATTCAAGATCGCGATTCTTTGATTCGTTCTGAATCCCTTCTTCCTTTGCACGAGATCTCGCGCCGGCGCGTCAAACGACCATCGGCACGGCGATCCCGACTCCTTTCTCCTTCTCGCCGTGGCGACAGAGGAGTGTCACTGTTTCCCCAACTCGATCTACTTTGTAGAACGAGGCGACTGATACCATTGATAGAATCATGGGATCGTCTAGGAGTAGATAAGTGGGGACTTTGCACTGATTCTTGTATAAACATGTTTCACGTCTGAGAGAGAGGGACGAGGGACAAATGGATGGAGCGACTAACCGTCTGTTAGGGTAGTAGAGGATGAGCACTTTGGTGTAGATGAAGACAGGCGAGGCTGTGCAGTGCAGTGTCGATCGTCGGAGAAGCGCAGTGCAGTCCGGGCGGCGATGGCCGGGGTAGGGGCTTCCCGTCGCTGTCCGCTCCCCCAGATCGGTAGGGTCGTGGAGGTGGGCGAGTGGGCATGCGGTCTGTTGTTAGGCACACCTCCCACTGCGGCCCCCACCTCCTGTATATATAGGGCGGCGCGACAGGGGCCCACAACCCGATTGGGTTGGACTCCCCCGATCAGGGAGTGATCTAAGGGCTGTGACTTGGTCGTTGGACCAAGTCAGACGAGATCAATACTAACAGTAGGCAGTTAATTCTCTACCAGTAGCTGCCAACAACCTTGGAACCACTGCCATCAGTGCCATTGCCATACCACGTGTAGTGCTCGCAACAATTTCGTCGGACGCCGGAGCTCCGATCGAGCAGCCCTAATTTTTGTGAGCTACGAGCCCGCAACGATACGAAGGAGAAGCCAACAAGCTATCAGAACCTGCCACTGCCATACGCCCATACCGACGGAGTACCAGTAGAGAGGGAGGGCATTGACGCACCTCCGTCCTCTGCCGACGGAGCGGCGCAGCGCAGCGTGGGGAGGAGCCACAGGCGCTGTAAATGGCGGTCGGTCGAGGGGATGGATCATCAGTGGCTGCTGCTCACATGGCTCTCCATAAATCGCCGGCCCGTCCGTCGTCCTCCTGCAATCCAGCGAGCCACTAGCCCGGATCAGACGCAAGGGGTCGCGGATCCAACGCCTGAAATCAGAAACCCAAAGCGGGGAGGATGGCAGCAGCATCCGGCCTACGGGTGTGTTTAGAAGCTCAAATTTTTCGAAAAAACATTATATCATCTATCACACCTCATCACATCACCTCTCACTATTCATCTGACACTACTGTGTATTTTGCACTAATTTTGATCAGAATTGTCAAATTTTATCCAAACGTTTGGACTCTAAACACACCCTGCCTCGCCTGCTACTCCATTTATTAACGCTCCAGAGCAGAGATGCAAATGCGAGTACCAGCGCGTCCACAGCCAGATACTGGAAACATGTACGGCAGCCAGCCACACTGCGGATCCTCCGTGGTAAAAACGAAACATGTAACGAGCATATGCAGAAAAGATCGAAAAGATTTACCTCGCTGGGTGTTGGCAGGTGCCGAGCACCTACGAGCGCTCACAAAGATTGCAAAGTAACTGTATAGCAAGCAGTCGGCCCTGTTTAGTTCCAAAAAATTTACCAATTACCCGTCACATAAATCTCCGGACACTAATTAGGAGTATTAAATGTGATTTAATGACAAAATTCATTTCATAACTCCTACCTTAATTTTCGAGACGAATCTAATGAGCTTAATTATGACATGATTAGACAATGTTGTGCTACAGTAACTAATATCTAATGACGGATTAATTAGGTTTAATGGATTCATCTCGTGATTTCTAGTCCATTCGTATAGTTAGTTTTGTAAGTAATCTACATTTAATAGTCTTAATAGATTTTTGAAGGGAATCTCAAAAAAATCCAAAAACCTTCCACGAACTAAACAGGACAAGTTCTCAAATATATGTCGTTTAGTACAAGCTCGTTAGTTCAAAACGACATATATTTGAGAACAGAGTTATATGTTTCTTCTTCTCTATTAATTAATACAGTATAAAGTCGGCATTCTGCCGGGTTTACGCTTTCAAAAACAAAAGATTTTCCTCCCTCCATACATGACGCCATGTACAGTGTACGGGTTACGGGAGGCGTATGGGTTGACCATGGACACCCACATGGACGGTCTGCATGACCTGCTCGCTCGGGCTCGCCCATTCCGAGACAGCCAAGTAGCCGGGGCAACCAACACAAACCGGGAGCACATTGCAATATTGCTGGTAGCCGTGTGGCACGGACGGACAGACCTGCTGGCCCCGTCCCGTTCTCCAAGACCTTGCAATATCTGCCGCCTGTGTACGCTCGACCAATAATCTAGTGTGTGTTGATCGTCACACATTGGTGGATTCCTTCTACATTTCAGGATGCTGTTTTCTTAAATCTTTTCAAGCTGATAAAAGTTCATGATCTATTTGAGCTAGCCGGAAATAATTCATGACCAAACGCTGCGGAAATGATAAAGATGCTACGATGAGTGCGTCCTTTTTTTTAAAACGTGCAAAGCACGTTTTTTATTAAGAGAAGAGAATTTTACAAGATACGGCTTTAGGAGAACCCCTAAAGCGCGGAGAATAACAGAGACCACTCGGAACGACAACTGAGAGGAAGGAGAAGCATCTCCCCAACACCACACGAGAAACTACCTAGAGCGACAACGCCTGCAAAGAAGATACATCACGAGAGCCCACACATCACCGCTTGACAAGCAACCCGGAAGGAGCGGAGGTTGTGCAGAACGACGCCTTCAGGAAGGGAGCGGCGCCAACCCCGCCGTCGTCCGCCCACCCACGAAGAGGCGGGCCAAGTCTTCACCTAGCTAACCGAAGGGAGTTGGAGACCGCGACAACACCCCCAACGGGGTGAGTTACGGAGGGGCGCAACCGTTGTCGAAACTAGCAGAAGCTAGACCGGGCTTTCGCCAAAGGTTTCCAACCCCCAATCTACACACAGCCGACACACAGCGATCCAGATGAGCCAGAACGGTGGGAACAACAGCAGGCACCGAAGATGATGGCGAAGAGGGAAACGGGCCCGCCGGGCGAAGCTGCAGATCAGCAGCCACGGCCAACAGCTTCCGACGCCGTCCAAGTCCATGCCGCCAGCCTCTGGGCGGGCAGCATCAGTCCACGACGACCGCGGGAGGACAGGAGGTGCAGGGGAGGGCGCCTCCCTCACCGCCCGCCACCCGCACGGACATCCGCGCCGAGAAGAGGAGGGGCGCCGGGAGCCAGTGGGGCGCGTTTGCAGTCGGGGCACAAGCTCGGCCGGTCCGCCACACCCGTCGGGAAAAGGGGGGTGGCGGGGACGACGGAAGCCGTTCGAGCGGGCGTCACGTCGGTGGCGGAGGGAGCGGATCGGCCACCGGCGAGGGAGGAGAGGTGGCCGCCAGGAGGAGGCCGACGCAGCCACCGGGGAGACCAGGGGCATGTCGAGGACGACAGGGGGCTGTCAGGGTGACGTCGGATCTGCGAATATGCGCCGGCGCGGGCGAGGCGAAGTCGGAGGGGTCGGCGGCTGAGGATCGGACGGGGGCACCGGAAGGGTCAGCGGTGGCGGAGGAGGGGCGTCGGGCGCCTCCGACGACGAAGAGGGGGCGTCGGTGGCGGGGGCCGGGGGAGGGGCCCGCAACCGCTGAGGGGGGAGGACGTGCAGATGCAGAGGAGCTCCGGGCTTCGTCGACACGTAAGAGACGACGACGTCCCCGGCGTCCGGCGCGCAGCTGCACGGCCGGCCTCGGCGTCCAGCAAGGCGTAGGCGCACGTCAGCCCCACCGCCCACGTCCACGGGCCGAGCCCGAGCGCCCGCGGCGGCAGCAAACGCAACCGCATCCAGCAAGAGGAAGAGAAGAAGAAGATCGACATGGCCATGGCGGCCGCGGAAGGCAATAGCAGGAGGTTCGCGCTGGCCTGCGGCGTCCTCAGCCAGTACGAGAAGGCGGAGCAGAAGCTGGCGGCCGTGGCACCGCGCGCCCCGGCGACGACGTAGAGCCTCATGCCCGGCGCGGACATCGGCGCCGAGCAGTAGCCGACGGTCGCCGCGAGGGGCGCGGAGGATGCGGTCGGGCCCGGTGGAGGCCTCGGCGGCCGAGCCCCCGAGCGCCGCCTAGCCGGAGGGGGGAGCGCCGGAGGACGGGCCGGTGGCGGCTGCGGCGGCAGGCCCTGCGCGCACGCGTGCGGCCGAGCCCCCGAGCGCCTCTGCCGGAAGGGAGCGCCGGAGCACGGCCCGACGGCGGCGGCGGCGGGCCCCACCCTAGAACTGGATCTAGGGCTGGAGGAGGGGGCCGACGGGAAGAAGGAAAGGGGAGGAGGAGAGGGGAGCGGTGCCGGCCGGCCGAGCCCGGAGGGGCGGCGCCGGCGAGGCCAAGTCCGGCCGTCGAGGAAGAAGGACGGCGACCGACTGCACCGGGGCGACCAGTGGTGGTGTGGGGAGAAGGAGGAGGAAGGGAGGGGGGAGGGGAAGAGAAGAAGAGGGGAGGGTGGCCGCCGCCGTCGCACGCACGCCGACGGCCGGCGGAGCACGCGAGAGGGGTGGGCAGCGAAGCGCGGGTGTGCCCCCGAGTCGCCCTGGGAGGACGACGCGGGGAGCCGCTATTTTTTTCCCCAGGTTATTTTATTTTTGCCGCGTCTCGATGAGTGCGTCCTCAGCACACTAGCCAGCACTACGTCTCGATGAGTGCGTCCTCAGCACACTAGCCAGCACTACGCTCCTACTCCTCAGCACTATGCTGTTTTCTTAAATCTTTTGAAGCTAATAAAAGTTCATGATATAGTGAAAAAGAATATGTACATCACCATTTCTTTGAATGTGTAGTAGCAAAACAGGTTTGGGGAACATTTCAGAATGCTTAGCTATTAATTGTGGTAGCTGTTTTGAATCTGTTGGAAAATTTTGGCTCAGTAGTAAGAAACACATTGTGATTAACATCTTTACCTCTGCTGCTCTATGGGGCTATGGAAGCTAAGGAATTGTTTGTGTTTTCAGAATGGGCAATGGAGATATGTGAATTATTTGCTGAAGAAGATAGCAAACTTAATCCACAACTGGAAGCTACTCTGCCCTACCAAGGAGATATCAGAGCTAAACTCAAGCTAACCAAGCTGAAGTGCCAAAAATTTTCACATCGCAGACCGTGCCATCTCTCACAGAACACGCTTGCCAATGCAAAATTTTCACCACTTTTCCCAAAATTTCACCGAACTAAACGGTGCCTCAAGGATGACCTCTTTAGCTTCTTGGTGAAACATAGAGGCGACTCGGAGGAAAAACAAGTCCCAAAGAACTTGGCGCATCTACTATCCGAAGGAAGGCTTGAACAAGCAACCTCAAGAAAAGCCGCTCATGACCGAGCGTGTAATGGATTTAGGATCTGTTCTTTTGGGTGAAAAGGAATATTGAAATTACAAATAAATATTGTTGAAATAGTGTTTATTATCAAAGAAGATGTGATTGGTAATAGTGCTTTCTCACTGTTCTTTTTGAATGAAAAGAACAGAGCCTTAGCTTCTGATGTTCCCTCATGTTGAATACATGTTTCCACTTGTGTAATTCTGGAGTTGTAAACGTTCCGAATGTTCTTCTGTGGCTATACACTATAATTCTAAAAAAAAGTTCATGGTCCATTTGAGCTAGCTCGAAATAATCCATGACCAAACGCTCGACTTCTCATCTCTTACTTCTTTTGCAGTATTTTACTCTCAAAACAAATCTATCGTACAAATATATTCGAAATAATCCATGACCAAACCCTGAGGAAATGATGAAAGTTCTAGGATGCTACGATGAGTGCGTCCTCATCGAAGATGGATTATTAGGGGAGTGCAGCCCGGGTGGTTTGCATCCGGACCGTGTAGCTGTGGTCCCAACCCGTACTCGAGATGTGCGCCCCTGACGAGAGTACCCAGCATCGCAGCGTATGCTGCAGAACCTTTTCTGACGCGCCGTAGCAAATACGACTCCGGTCCTGTTTAAAAGTCCAACTTCCCAAAATACACTATGCAAAAAGAAGATTCTCCATCACATCAAACATCACATCAAAAATGTCGGTACATACATGGAGTACTAAATGTAGATGAAATCAAAAACTAATTACACAGTTTGGATGTACTTTGCGAGACGAATCTTTTGAGTCTAGTTAGACCATGGTAAGACAATATTTACCACAATCCTTTTCAGTTAGCTACCGTGCTTTTCAGTTCGAAACAGTACTTTTCAGCCTGAAATCTGTGCAAAATCTCCTAATTTTTGTATCCTAATTTTGACTTCTAAACACACCCGGAGACGGGGAGGAGGGCGGTGGGAGGACAGGTTGGAGGACATTTCTGTACTGGCGGATGAGTACCTGAGCTCTCATCCTGTTCCGGTGAGAGGTAAAAATATCATGCCACCACGATTCAAAAACATTTGGAATCCTTTTTCCTCTCTCTCTCCTCATTCTGTCTACTCGCTGGGGTGAAGCGGCGCTGCGATGGGGCCAACCTCGCGCGGAGGTAGCGGGCGTCCGGGGCGCGCGGCCCCCAGATCCGTCGGTGGCGCAACATGCGGCCACCGGATCTGGGCAACGCATAGGAGGCACGAGGCGCGGGCCGCGGGGCGCCAGATCTGAGCAGCGCGACCCGCGACGACACCGGCCCTCCGGGGCACGCGGACCCCTGATCCATCGGCGGCGCAGGGTGCGGCCACAGGATCCGGGTGGCCAAGGGTCGGCGTGTGGCGGGACTGTAGATCCGGTGTGTACTAGTCGTTGACGCTGCTCGGGGGCGTCGGTCACGGAGCAGAGCAGGGGGAGGTCGTGCGCGGCGGCGGTGGCTCGACCCGACCGCGGCGGAGCAAGGTGGAAGGGACGGCGCCGGCCCGACCACAGCGCACGCGAAGGCCGGCCCCACCTCTGCGGCGGCAGCGCGAGGCGAGGTGGTCACCCGACGGCGGCGCGGCGACGAGCTCCCCCAGACGGAAGACGTCGTCCTCCGGCGCCACCTCGGGGAAGATCTCGTTCGTCGGCGCACGGATCCAGCGCGTCGAGGTCCGACCTCGGCTCCGACAGTGCTAGCCACGACGAGCTCCAGACGTGGGTGGGCGGTCGGTAGCGGTACCGGAGCAAGGCGAGGCGCCGGGCGACCTCGAGGGAGGTCCTGCTCATCGGCTCACGGATCCGGCGCCGGTTAGCGTCTCGACGACCGACGGCCGTGCCCAGCACCCAGATCCGGCGGCAGTGAGGAAGCAGCTCCGCGACCGCCGGAGGTTGGATCCGGCTCGGCGTGGTCCTGGACGCCGCCGTAAGGCGGGATCTGCACGGAGCGGCTACTGGCGCACTGGCATCTAGGCCAACTCCGGCCACGACGTGCTGGAGGGCGGCGGGTTCTTCCTCCCGGCGCTCTCCCACAAGCCAGTCTTGGCACTGCAGATGCCAGGTGCGAGGGGCGCATCGCCGGCCACGGCTTCCAGAGCGTCGCGGCGCAGGTCGGCGTCGCCCGTCCACGATGCGGAGGCGCGGTCAGCCAGCCAGCCCCTCCGCGCGGGCGCTGGACGCGGCGTGCAGTACCGGGACGCGGCAAGCTTTCTTCCTTTTGCTCCTTGTTTTCTGATTTCTTTCCCTTCCTTCCCTGACCGCGCATGATGGTCAAATGCATTGATTTTCTTTGATTCTTTTGTATACGTATGTATGTGTTTTCTGTGATACAGTATTCTCGCTCGCTCAATCTTTCTATTCTCTTTAAGCATCGTGTACAGATCATGAGCATATTCTTCGGTGAAATTTTTTTCCCTCGCTCAATCTTCCTCTAATTCTCTTGCATCGTGTGCAGGCCATGAGCATTCTTGAGTAATTTTTTTTCATGTTTATCACTCGATTTTTCTGTCTAATTTTTTCATTCTCTTCCTTTTCTGATATTTTTCTCCTTTACCACAAGTAGCAAGGAAGCTGCGTTTCTTTCTTTTGTTTCTTTAATTAGTTCGCTATTTTCATTGATCATTACATGTTCATGTGCTACCGGGGAGTTCTGTTATTCGCTGGGACAATCATAGTACCGGATGGTTACAATTAATTCATTGTTAAAACTGCTAATTTTTGTGGAGAAAAAAATGTGTGGACAGGAGAATAAAAAAACCCGGTACAAATGCTTGGTCCGGGACGAAAGGGAACATGTCCCGAGAGTCCGTGATGCACGCGCCAGCTTTGCCTCCAAAAGTTGTCAGCCTTTCCTATCGTCCCACACAACTTTATGTCCAATCCCACTGTACAACCGGACCTTACTTTACCTGACGCATACGTATGCAATTGAGTTTTTAACTCGCGAATACACCGTGCGGCAGGAGATATCCCACATGGACTGAGGAGAATCGACGGTCCGGATGGGAACCACCCGTCTGCAAGGTACCGAACAGGCTTTTCGGTCCTCATCAGCACACTAGCACTACGCTCCTACTCCAGACCGTAGCGCGGTGTTAAAACCCCTACAGCTCGTAGCAGTGATTTAGCCCAGCGATGCATCATGCATATCTACCAGCGAACAAATCTTAACTCCTCACCTGAATGCACTCAACCACCCCCCGTTGTAGTAACATCCCCTCCGCTATATAAACCACCCCTTGGAAACCCTCCACTCCCCCCACACCACCAACCAACCAGCGAATCACACACACACACCACACAGGCTTTACGAGTGACCGAGCTAGGTAGAAGGAGGGAGATCCACCGCCATGGCTGCCCCGAAGAAGGTCGCGACGCTGGCGCTGGCCGTGCTCCTGGCGGCGACGCTGTCGGCTCCCCCGGCGGCGGTGCGCGCGGCCATGTCGTGCACCACGGTGTACAACACCCTGATGCCGTGCCTGCCGTTCGTGCAGATGGGCGGGCCGATGCCCCCGCAGCCGTGCTGCGGCGGCATCCGCAGCCTGCTGCAGGAGGCCAACAACACCCCCGACCGCCGCGCCATCTGCGGCTGCCTGAAGAACGTCGCCAACAGCGCCGCCGGCAGCTCCAGCACCTACATCGACCGCGCCGCCTCGCTGCCCAGCAAGTGCGGCGTCTCCCTGCCCTACAAGATCAGCACCAGCGTCAACTGCAACACGTACGTGTATTCTGCTGCGAGAGCTTCGAACATCATGCTGCTGTGTTCTGGGTTTCTGACGTGCTGTAACCATTTCTTTCTCCTTCTTCTCCGTCTGTGCAGGATTAACTGATGCGTCCTGCGCGCGGGGGCCCGGGCGAGGAATGCATGCCGGAGAACGAATAATAAAATGGTGCTAGTGGTTTTAAGCTACCTAGAATGCAATGGACTTGATATCGAAATGGTGTGCTTGTCGTCTCTAGTCGTTGCTGGTGTTTAGGAATCGTCTCAAGTTCCTCATGGTGTGTCGTGGATGTCCCGGCGAGCAGAGTAGTCATGCATGAACCGGTGTGTTCTTCCGTGTAATGTGGCTATGCATTTCCTCGGTCGTGAAAGTACCTACCATTGCCGTGTGCTTGGTTAACTATCGTCGCTCCCTCCTTGCCTAAATGCATGACGTTTACGATGAACTAATTAACTTGAAACTTAACAATGTCACCGTCCAGCAGCGCATTATCTCGACATGTCGTGGTTAGAACAAAACGGAGAACACAAGTTCCTAGCTTGGATGCCCAGGAAATTAAAGTCACTAATCTCAAACTGATGAACTTATCAGATCCAGGGGTGATGGTGTGCCGCGCCGTGCCGGTGCTCTACGAACGGAGTTAGCAGCTTAGTGTCACGTCATTTTCATCCCCAACCAAGACGCCGACTTCATCTGCAACGGCAATGTGTTTGCGAAGCAGCTTCGACTTTACAAGGCAAAATTGTCACGGTAGCTTTTTCGTCAGCTGATCTGAAATTTCAAAACCATGTCATCTCCAGAGCGCGTTGCGCTGCCGGCCGAGGCGTGGCGCTCTACAAACCATGGAGGTCGTTGGCTCGGGCCTGCTTCTTTGATACTCCCTCTCTCCTTCTCTAACCTCGTCTTTCCTGCTCCTCTACCTCGGGTTGGGCTTTTCACTTGCTGGTTTAGTTCTAAGTGGGCTTCTATTTTGTTCTGTCGTTTGACTTGGGCTTCCTCCGTTTGCATTAGGCCCAGATTGTGCGTTTTATGATGCCAACGAAAAAAACCTCCGGCCCGGCAGTCAGTATCGTCAACCAACAATTAACACGTTGGCCAACTAACTAGCGCTCGCTGATCTCTCCACCTGCAGCTACAAAATGCTCCCTAGCCGTCGAGATCAAGTTCAGCACTGGTGGCGGCCAGCGTAGCTCTTGTGACGCCGGATTCTATCGTTAATTAAGCTTCTCAAGGCAGCAGCGCGTTTGCCCGCGCCGCGTGCCGATCGGCGTCCAGAGTTCGATCGTCCGCCGCCTTCTCGCATCAACTAACCCCGCCATGATTCGCGCAGAGGACACCTCGCCGCCGGGGGAAACCCTCGCACAGAAGGCGCCGCCGCCGCCCACCCTGACGCCGTCCGGATGGATAGATCGATGCAGAGAGGAACCACCACACGTACTGTGACGCGCGGCGCCCCTGTGGGATTCTGACCGCGTCCCGTTGTTCGACTGCACACGCCCGTAGCGCGTGCTGGATCTAGAACGCCGGATGCTCATCCGGCAGCAGTAATAACGCGCGCCAACTCCTGCGACGCCGTCCCGAACAAGTGAAGAACCCGTTCTCTCACCCATTACCGCGCGACGGGATCAAACGGTTGGAGTAGTCGGTGGACGTCGTCTTCCTCCGGTCCGGTACTTACTTACAGTGGGCGCTGAGTAGGAGTTGTTTTTACCTCTCAGGCTCCCAGCCGCCGTACCAGGGGATGATCGAATGGCCGACAAGGAAGGATCGTGGGGAAAGGTCCCTCCCTACGCCTCCTGTCCAAGAGCTTCCTCCATTGCCACCCCGACGCTCTTTTTCAGCAGATTGCAAGCTCGTGATTTGAGGGGATAATTCCCGACGCGTTTGATTTGCCGTTGAAAGCAAGATCGATCGTGGGTGCGACGGGACTCCGAGGGGTCGAGTCCGGGGCTCGATCGGCTGGGGAGTGGGCCGGGGACGAGTCGATATAGCTCCCGAGATGGACGATCCGTAGCCACAAGCTACCACCTGCGTGCTACGCCACAAACTCGTCGAGCTCATCGATCGTCAGTCACCTCTCAACTCTGATAAGCCCTAGTGATCCACCCCTGATTCGATAATCCTAGTGGATCTCTCGGTTCTGAGCATAAAGGAAGGAACCGGGGCCTATCTCTGTCTGTCCCGCGCCCATTTGTGCAGCGTAGAATATTCTGGAGAGGAGGCCGGCCGGACGCGACCTGCTTCAGCGTGATCCTTAAACACAGTCGCTGCAGATTGCGAAACGGGAATGGATTCCTCGGTCAAGCACTCACCTAACTCGTTTTCCCTTTTCTCCCCCTACTACTACTAGTTCATTGATCGGTTGCCTTGGCGACACCCGTTAACTGTTGTTTCAACTTTCTATATATATTTAGATTTATACAACAAAGAATATACATACAAAAAAATCAAAATGAATAGTGATTTAGAATTGATGAGGAAGTACAACGAAACATCAGCCTCTGTTGGGAGCCTCGCAGCTCGGGAAGACACGGGCACCCGGGAGTGTGCGTTTCTTTGGTTAGCTTGTCTTGCATGGTCGTAGTTGGTTGTGTCCATAGTCAAGAACCTTGATTCCGCGTGCTTCGATCCTTCGGTCCAGGGGTCCTTGCCCCTTTACAGGAGGACCCTGCCGCGGTCTGGTGGCTGCAGATGCGGAAGGCGGTCGCGAAGCCTTCTCGCAGAGGGGTTGACATCTTGGTTTGGTTGGTCGCCTGATCGATCTGGAAGGAGCGTAATCGTCGAGTTCATGAGCGGGCGGCCTTGCAGCCGGTGGCGCTCGCTACCACCATCCTGGAGGAGGCGCGGTTTTGGGCTCGGGCGGGCTTCATGTTGATTGCTGCGCGTTTGGCAGTTCGTCGTGTGGTTGTACCGCCTTAGTGTCTCGTCTCGTCTTGTGTTGTTTTGTTTTGTTGCTTGGTTGTTCTTTCTTGATGCCTCGTGTGTTGAGCTCTAAGATGCATGTTGAAACTCTTGTTTGAACTTCTCTTTTTCTTAATGAAAAACGTGTTATGCACACCTTAAAAAAACATAAACCTCTATTTGCTCACTCCCTCGACTAGCTCTGCTCAGTCAGGTTCGGAGCACCCGAGAGTGACGTGTTCTATCACTTTTTCTTACCACCATCATAGAAATGCCAGCGCGAGGTCGATCTCTTCAGCACAGTGAAAAGCTCACGCGGCACGAACTGGGTACTTTATGCCAACTGCACTTGCTGAGGAGCCAAGTTTTGATCATCGCGCGCGTGTTGGCTCGTAAGTTGCGGGCATGGATTCGACACGCAAGACTGCATCAGGGTATCGCATTGTATAGGGTGCGTCCAACGGAACGTGCACACATCCGGCACGAAGCACGTAATCCCTCCGGGAGGTGGGGCCTGCTACTCTTGGCTCGGTCGCAAGATTTTTTTTTCACTTTATTATCCAAAAGTATAGTAAGATAAAAAAAATTCCCTGCCCCACTTAGAAATATCTCAGCGGTGACTAGAATACTCCTCACCAAGATACTAGCTGAAAGGCTACAACAAGTCATCCTGAGGCTCATTCACACCAACCAATATGGTTTCATCAAGACAAGATCCATTCATGATTGCCTTGCCTGGGCCTTTGAATTTCTTCATTTATGTAAAACCTCCAAAAAAGAGTTGGTTATCCTAAAGCTTGATTTTGAGAAGGCCTTTGACAAAATCGAGCACCACGCAATTCTTGAGATTCTTAAGCACAAAGGATTTGGAGAAAGGTGGATTGGATGGATCAAAGGTATTCTTAGCACTGCAACTTCTGCAATCCTTCTCAATGGTGTACCAGGCAAAGTTTTTCACTGCAGAAGAGGAGTCAGGCAGGGGGACCCCCTATCCCCTTTACTCTTCGTGTTGGCAGCTGATCTTCTACAAACTGTCATCAATGATGCTAAGAATCAAGGTCACCTTAAATTACCTCTACCCCAAAGAGCTGGAAGTGACTTTCCTATTGTCCAGTATGCCGATGATACAATCCTTGTCATGGAAGCTTGTCCTCTCCAACTGGCCTATCTGAAGAATCTGTTGCACTCCTTCACAGCCTCCACTGGGCTAAAGGTTAATTATAATAAATCAGTCTTGGTGCCACTAAACATCTCTGAAGAGAAGCTGGATTTTTTACCCCAACTCTTTGATTGCCAAAAAGGGTTCTTACCCTTCACTTACTTGGGACTGCCCCTGGGCACAACCAAACCCAACATCCAAGATTTTCTACCCCACATGCAGAAAATTGAAAAAAGACTGACCAGCACATCCACTTTCCTCTCTCAAGGTGGTAAATTGGAAATGGTAAACTCTGTTTTCTCCTCCTCTGCTATTTACTACACTGCTACCCTGAAGCTTCACAAGGGGGTTATCAAGCAATTGGATAAATACAGAAAGCACTGCCTATGGAGAGGCTCGGACTTAAACTCCAAGAAACCATCTAAAGCAGCTTGGTCCATGGTATGTGTTCCTAAGAATCAGGGAGGGCTAGGGGTGATCAACCTAACCTCCCACAACAATGCCATGTTGCTTAAATTCCTACACAAATTCTTTTCCAAAGCAGATATTCCCTGGGTTAACTTAATCTGGAACAATTATTATCAAAATGGAAAACTTCCTGGGCAACAGAGAAAAGGCTCATTCTGGTGGAAGGATGTGGTCAAGCTTCTGGACAGTTACAAGGATCTCTCTAAAGTTGCTATTGGGGATGGATCTACAGCCCTTTTCTGGAAATATTCTTGGAACGGCACACCACTCTCTCAAGCATATCCTGAACTATTCTCCTTTGCAAGCAATTCAAATGTCTCTTTCCTTCAAGCCACCTCGAGGCAAGATCTGGCTGAGAACCTCAGCCTTCCACTCACAGTGCAGGCCCATCAGCAATTCATGGAACTTCTGAATTCCCTAGAAAACCTCCCAAATAACAACAACGCTGATAACTGGACATACAAATGGGGTAATGCAAATTTCTCTACCTCCAAGGCATACAAGGCTCTAATGGGGGAAGTAACAGTACACCCAATTTTCAATTGGCTATGGAAATCCAAGTGTCAGATGAAGCACAAAGTTTTCTTTTGGCTGCTCCTTAAAGATAGAATCGGTACAAGAGATCTTCTCAGAAGGAAAACCTTGGCCCTGGATAGCTACACATGTGACTTATGTATTCTCCAGAAACTGGAAACGGTGGCCCATCTTATCCTAAGATGTAACTTTGCAAAGGCTTGTTGGCAGTCAATTGGGGTCACTTTTGTGTCTACAAGACCAGTGCTACAGATCTTCAACAGCATAAGAAGAAAACTTGGGGTATCCTTTTTTATGGAAATCATAATCCTCCTGTCTTGGAGCATTTGGACTATAAGGAATGATTGGATTTTCAACAATATTGACCCATCGGTTCAGGGCTGCAAACAAAAATTCACTGAGGAGTTCTCCAACCTGTTGCTCAGAATCAGATCTGACAAAGTCCCCCAAATGCTAGTCTGGCTTCACTCTCGTTAGGCTTCCCTTTCGGTTTACCTTCTTTTGTTTCCTTTCTTTCTTTTAATTTTAACTTTTCTTGTAAACTTGTTACTCTCCTTTTATGTTATTAAAGTGCAGTAGGAGCCTTGCTCCTCCTGTTTTTTCCTCAAAAAAAAAGAATACATCGCCGTGCATGACGTACCGGTGCATGCCGATCGAGCTTACACGCGACAAAAAAAAGGAGGGCAAACAACGTGGCAAGTAGTGTCGTCAACTGCACTTGCCGAGGAGCCAACTGCACTGGGTACTTTATGCCAACTGCACTTGCCGAGGAGCCAAGTTTTGATCATCTATCGCGTGTCGGCTCGTTAGTTGCGGGCATGGATTCGACACGCAAGACTGCATCAGGGGTATCGCATTGTATAGGATGCATCCAACGTAACGTGCACACATCCGGCACGGAGCACGTAATCCCTCCGGGAGGTGGGGCCCGCTACTCCTGGCTCGGTGTACGCAAGATTTTTTTTCACTTTATTATCCAAAAGTATAGTAAGATATAAAAAAATTACCGGCCCCACTTAGAAATATCTCAGCGGTGACTAGAATACATCGCCGTGCATGACGTACCGGTGCATCGCCGATCGAGCTTACGCGCGACAAAAAAAAAAGGAGGGCAAACATCGTGGCAAGTAGTGTCGTCAACATTGGAACACGGCTACACATGGACCAAAGTGTAGTGACGAGGGAATTTAACTTGCTGAGCTGCGGGGATCTATATCAAGCAGCGTCGATCCTGGTTATAAACTAGTGGAATGTAATGAGCATCGCTTTTGGTGATTATTATCTCATCCTTATCACTTAGTATCACAGATTCTCTTGGGATATTTCTGATGGATGCATGCACGCTTACTTCAGAGAGAGTTGAAACTAGCTTCAAACCGGAGCTGAAAACTTGGATGCTTGAGAAAGCCACCGAGTTGGTCGCGGATGATGACAATTGACAAGTGCTAAGGAACCTTGTTCCATCGTATTGGACTAATTAAAAACATCTGATCACAATGGCTGACACCATCTTTGTACAACGTATGTATACCTGCTGCCATGTATGATGTATCCAAATACATCTTTTTAAGCTGTGCCCGGGCAAGAGGAGGCAAACTATCGAATGGACTCTAGACTCCACGGCACGGAGTAAGTTGATAAGTCCAGGGTTACCATCTCAACAGAACCATCAAAGAGACCTTTTAAAAATGGAACAGTACAATCAAGATGACCTTTAAAAAGTAACAGTAGTTGGTGTTGCTGTCCATGCATATGGCTTTTTAACCTCGCAATCGGAGGTGCACATTTGCAAGAGCTCCGGATTAGTTAACAAACGCGATACACAGCATAAACCAGACCAAATAAACTAAGCAGATCATGACAAGAGATTACTGATGATCCACCTTGCCACCGGCTCTAATTAATCGCCTCGCAACCTTTACTGCGCACGCGTTTAATTTGGAAGCTACACAAAAGCTAGGGAGGATCGGAGTGTCCATATGCACTAACGCTTTTAATTTGTGGCGTTAGTTTAGTTGGGGTTTAGATGAGCATCAGAGCATGCACTACCGTCGCGAGAGACAGCTGCGTGTGCGGCTATTTTTGTAATGGCGCTTTGCTATCGGACTGTGACGGCCTGCATTCACGTAGAGTGGTTGAGGCGAGAGAGATAAGGCTGCGGCAATAGTACGGCTGGGCGTTCTGTTGTCTCCGGAAAAGAAATCATGTTGCTGCGCCTGGACAAACCGACCTGTCACAGGCGTATTGGTAGGTATAAGTAAAGCAAAGCCTTTTTCTTTAGTGCGGCCTAGTAGGGTTTAAGGATAGATTAGAGTAGGTGATACGACGATGCAATGCATGCGCACTAGTATATGCAGAGGGAAACGTTAAACCTCCGATGAAACGAACTGCTACGGAACTGACAGCACCAGGGCCCCACCCTCGGGGAGCCGGCCTTCACTGTCCTGTTCTCGGTCCCTGTTTAGTTTGCAAAAGTTACCAAAATTTTCGCATTGAAGAGTGTGTTATCTCTCACAGAACATATTTTCTAATGCAAAAATTTCACCAACTAAACGGTGTCTGAGACTGTGTAAGCACAAACTTATCATAAGTAGTGTTTGGTTTTATGAACTTACAAAACGTTTATGTAGTAGTAAAGAGAGGTAATTGATGGAAAGAGGTGTGTGGAGCACCATAAGCATCCTCCATGGAGCTTATGTGCTTATAGAAATAAGCACTTATAAACACCATCTGTTTGGTTTGTAAGTACTTTATGAGGTGCTTTTGGAAGGTGGTTATAATAAGCACGTGCAAACCCTATCCTAATATGCAGCATATTTGGCACCGATGTGTTGTTATGTGGAGCTCACCAGTCACCCCCTTCTCACCGTACATTTGAAGATACCTAACCGGTAGACCTGATTTTTCAGACGAAGAAGAAAAAGATTGCAGGGTTTCGGGTGATTTTCGGCTAGATAACGGCACTCGCCCTCCTGATCGAGCTCGAACCACAACTTGCTGCCTTGTTCCGAACTTCCACACATGAGCTTCCAAAACGCTAATCATCAAACGTTTGCAAGGCAACACACCCTGTTCGCAACAGCTGAGCCGAGACAGACACCCTGCACACCCCGGCCGGGCCGCCGGCAAGTGTCTCACCGATTCACCACCAGCAAGCGCGTATCGTGCGTGGTTCGCACGGGTTTAGCAGCTAGCGCGGACAAGTGTCTCACCGATTCACCACCAGCAAGCGCGTATCGTGGCACAGATATTTCTCATGTGAGGCGTGACGCGAGCGCGAGCGCTTTTGGAAGAAGAAGGCCGAGCCCACCGTAAAGTGACCCGGTGCCGACCCTCGCCTCCAACCGCCGCCGAGCAGCCTCTGAGCCCCTGCTCCGCGATCCTCCTCCTCGCTGGTCCCCCCGCCTACAAAACCCCCCCACCCACGCCCGCTTGCGCCGGGGCGGGGAGATTTCCACTTCACGGCCGGGCCTACCGGAAGCCGACCCGTCTCGCGCGCGACGCGAGCTCGATCACACTGATCACAAGCATCAAACATTTTCCGGGCCGAGGCAGGTAGATAGATAGATACCGAGCGAGTGCTAAAGCAAAGTTGAGAGCGCTCTGCTGCCTCTGCTGGTGGTGGTGGTATAGCCGCCGTCGTGCGTGGTGGCTGCAGCGGCAACGTCCCAGTCCCTTTTTTTTTTGTGTGCGAAATTGCTTGCCATCGAGCAACGGCATCACCTGCACCGCCGGCGCGTGATTGCACCGCGACCCGTGGTGGTGGTGGTGGTGGTGAACTCCTGGAGACCGAGCGCCGGCGGCGGCGGAGATGGGCGTGCGCGGCCGGTCGATGAGCTGGTACCTGGGCCCGCCGGAGTCGCCGGCGCCGGCGGGGAGCGCGGCCGGGGAGGCGCAGCACGCGCTGAGTAGCAGCCCCGGTGGGAAAGACGCCAGCTTCGACACCAACATGGTCATCATCCTCGCCGCGCTGCTGTTCGCGCTGCTCTTCGCGCTCGGGCTCAACTCGCTGGCGCGGTGCCTCATCCGCTGGGCGCGCCGCGCGGCGTCAGACGAGGAGGCCGGCGGCGGCGGCAGCGGAGGCGCCGGGGCCGGGTCCGCCGGCGCCGGCGGCAGGGGCGGGGGAGGGCTCAAGAGGCGCGCGCTCCGGAGCCTCCCCGTCGAGGTGTACGGCGCGTGCGGCGCCGACGGTGCGGCCGCCGTCGCCGCCGACGTCTGCGCCATCTGCCTCGGCGAGTTCGAGGACGGCGAGAAGGTGCGCGTGCTGCCGCGCTGCGCCCACGGCTTCCACGTCCGCTGCGTCGACACCTGGCTCCTCTCGCACGACTCCTGCCCCACCTGCCGCGGCACCGTGCTCGACGCCGCCGCGCCAGGCAGCGCCAAGGCCGCCGCCGCCTCCACCGGGGGGAGCCGGCGGCAGGGCGGCGAGGTTGCCGCTATCGCGGTGGTCATCGGGTGACGTGGACAGGAGTGGAGGGACGGCCCGCGTGCCGATTGTTGGCCGGGGCCACGGCCACACAGGTAGCAAGAGCTTTGTTCCGTGACCGTGAGATATTTTGCGATAGGAGGCCGACGGGTGGGCCCTTCACATGTATGTTTTGTACTCCTAGACTAGAGTCCTACTCGAGTCAAGATTGCATGCCGTTCTATGTCGGTCCAGCGTGTACTCTTCTCTTCTCTGCTCTGCTCTTTGTCCAGTTGTGCTGCTTGGCTTCCTCCTCGCGGGTGACCCTGTTTGTACATAGAGAAAATTTCTTCCAAGTCATCGATATCATAGCTATCTCTTGCGTACACGCCGTCAAGAATTTTGAGTTTGCTGCCGTGGCATTTCCCTCGCGCCTAATTTGACAGACAATGTGTCGATAGTGGCCATTTCGCCCGTGTACTGACTGACGAACTGGACCCACACCCCCACAATCTCTGCACGAGCTCAATACATCAATCCTCGTTTCATCCCGACGACCCAAACCTTCCCAACCCATCATCAGCGGCGGAGCCAGGTTTTGAGAGTTGGGTATTCCCGATGGGGAAAATCCGTCCAATAATAAAAAAAAATACATAAAAGCTACACTTGTACTCCGTGTATATGACCTAAAGTATGGACCGGAGCAGACATCACGACTAGCAGTTGATCGCGTGTCAGCTGCGCTAGCAAATCTATGCAACATTGGCCCTCCACAGACAACAAATTATTTATTGAAGTCAGAGTTTGAGGGCCTTTAGCTAATTCCAATGCAAGTTTCACATAGGTTTCATGCATATCACTACCTCCATCCTTAAATATAGTTAAAAAAATGAACTAACTAGATTGTCCTAAACGTCATATATTTAAGAACAGAGGGAGTGAATACACTAATACATCAGCATATGTGATAACATATTCACATATCATGATAATTACAATGTGAGAGGGGAAAGGAGCTTCGTCAGGATGAAAATTGTGTATATTACACCATTTCAAAGACAATGAAATTTGATTTGTATTGGGGGCTATAGAGTGTTATAAGCATATCAATAGGCTGGAAAGAAAAGAGAAATAAGTGGACCAACTAGAAGTACACATAAGTACAAGTTTTAATTCAAAAGACATAGGTATAAGTGATATATACTTAGCATGTTTGCTCAAGAGTTGGGTATTCCTGGGAATACCCTGCCACCATGGTGCCTCCGCCCATGCCATCATTGATCTCCGACTCTGCTCCTTCGTGCAAGCGGCGCGCGGGCTCGCCTCGCGTCCACCGGCAGAGCACCAGAGACATGGCAGCGCGGCTCCTTTTAGCCACGGTCCTATGCCTCGGCGGGGTAAAAATCACTCTGGGCTCGCAGCCACTGGCGTCAAGCTCCCGTGCGCAACCGGTAACGACAACTATTTTTTTTAGAAAAACTAGCAGGAGCGCTGCTATATCATTTAAGAGAGGAAAATAAGTTCAAGTTTACATAACCGATATTACATAAATAAACTTAAGAGCTCAAACACGAGAAAGAACTGAAAAGCTAATCATAGAAAACTAAATGCACATCTCTTCCGGTGGCCTTAACCCTCAGAGCCATTTCATCCTTGATGAATCTTAAAACCTACAGGGGCAGCGCAGAGCGTCCTTCGAAAGTTCGTCAGTTTCTTTCCTTCCAAATGTTCCATACCGTATACATGATTAGTGTCGCTTTCAGCCTCCTTTGACCACCCCCGAAGCTGTGAGTGCCACCATTCTTCCACTCCCACATTTGCTTCCGGCATGGACACCAAATTGGCAGTCCAGGCGGCCACCAGGGACCAAACTTCTCTAGCGAAGGGGCAGTGCAAACACAGATGAACTGTTGTTTCACTTTCCTGATCACATAGGCAGCAAGTCGCATTGCAAGGCCAATTCCTCTTGGTCAGTTTGTCTGCTGTTAGGAGCTTTATCTGTACGAGCAACCATGCAAAGAACTTGCTTTCCTTCGGCGTGCGCCTTCCAGATTGCATTTGCTTGAAAGGTGCTATGAGAGCCATTGAACTGCACCATGTATGCTGACTTGGCCGAGTACTCCCCGTAGCTGTCCATCTCCAAGTAATTCTATCTATGATGTGTAAACGTGTAGTAAAGGTGATCGAATACGTCCTCGTCTGCGGTTGTGGGATGACATGCGCGCACATGCAGCGACAGGGTAGTGTTCTCGAGTTTCTGCTGAACTCTGTTTGTGTTATTAGGAGGTGTTTGGATTCATAGTTTAGTCCGTGTCACAACGAATCTTCAGATGCTAATTAGCATGAGTAAATATGAGCATCCAAACATTTAATGTGATGAAACTAAATTAATATATGTTTAATATAATACTTCTAACTAACATTTAAACATTTGAGAAAGGGCTTGCAGCCTAGTGGTTACAGGAGCCTCGGTAGCACCTCAGGTCGTGGGTTCGACTCCCCGTAGGAGCGAATTTCTCAGAATTTAACGACATTTGATTTAACGACGTTTGTGCTTTCAGTGGTAGGTAACGTTCCCATCGACAGCGAGGCTTCTGTGGTGACTTCGTCAATCTTGAGAATTTGCCGCCTAGTCTTCGAAGATGCTCCTAGAGGTAGGGTTTGCACGCGTGTGTTCATAAGGATGAGTGTGCGTGCGTTGTGAGTGTCTCCGATGTACTGTATAATTTCGGAAAAAAAAACATCTAAACATTTAATGTGACCGAACTAAATTTTAGTTGTGGGGATCCAAACACCTCTTAATCACAGTGTGTTCGCTTGGCTTTTCAGTCACCAATCAGCAGTATTTTTCTCTCCAGCACCAACCACCTACCAGGCAGTATTGTTTTTCTCTCACAGCAAATCAACATCAGACCACCAACCACCAGCCAACCTCTCAAGCAAATCAGCACCAGGCCACCGTTCTCTAGTCACCAGTCAACCGGACATACTGGCTCTAAATGTTTGTCACTGTTTGTGTTATGTATGTGTTAAATATTTGGGGGTGTACACGTGCCATAAATTCAGTAAGAATTGTCCACTAAGAATTATTGAAAAAATGGTATACATGTTGCGGTCATTCCCAATAAAAGAGGTGTAAAAGGGGTGCCCTTTCAATCTAGCAACATTTAGTGGTTACATGACATACATGGCATGTAAAAGGGGTGTGAAATTAACCACTTGCAAAACAGAAGTTTTTAAGTGGCACATAGATATCTGTAGTTTTTTTTATGCATCGTAGTTTTATAGTTTTGTGCTTTTTACTCAGCTATAATTTTCGTGATTTCTGTATGAATTTCTCCATCTTCTGGACATAAACTCACGTTACTTACGGAATCTTTTAACCTCGGATGGTTTTTTTGGAAGACGGATCGTAATTGTTGGACCCGTCGCGGCGCGGTTGGGTTGGTGCCTTGGATCGATCACGGGATAAACTTGTGTTTGTTCCCAAATAAAAAAAAAGATGAACATGTGTGGAGACTCTTGTGGGCTGTGTTTTATTTGGGCTTCTTCTATCATAGGCCGTGTTATGTTTTCATAAAGAAAAAAAGTTCTTTCGACATCCCTCATCTATCGCCGAAGTCTGACTTTCATCCTATATCCGCAAAATTGGGTATATGGCATCCCTCATCTGACTTTCGTCCCTCATCTATCGCCGAAGTGTGTCTATTTTTTCACACGCAGATTTCACTTTTTTTATTTCATTTTGTACAAAATTTCGTTACATCTTAAATTTTGCATGATGCTGGAAGATGACATGGACTATTCATTCATATTTTTGTTGAAATTTTCCAAGTACTGTAGCAAATGTTATTCGAAACGGTAACAGACGAGGGCATGGTAACACAGGATGTGTTCTCTTCCCAGTTTTGCGAATGGAGAACGAAAATCAAACTTCGGTGATAGATTGGGGGACGTCAAAAGGATTTTTTCTTCTTCTCATAACTTAGGTTTTCAAGGAGAAGAGGTTTTTGAAGCCCATGTGTCAGCCCAATTACTTCATTCGCCCATGGAAGGAAATGGAGACCTTGCTGAGTTTCAGCCCATGCATTTAGTGGTCCACTGAGTTTCATCCCAATTAGCTTGCTAGCTCAGTGTGCTCGCCAGTTTAGTGGTCCACTAAGTTTCAGTGAAGTTGAAATGTCAACCTGACCGTAGGCGCGATCAAGACAGTCGCACTCGAGCCAAAACTTTTGAATGGTTGGCTGTTATCTCATCGAAAAAGTTTGGGCTTGAGCTGCGCCGTTATTCACGAGAATTATTCTCTGGTCATCAGTCGCTCAGTCAATCGTCTAGTTCTCGGTTCTCCTGCGAAGAAGGGAAGACGGTAGCTCACCCTAGTACCTATACCAGTCTTCCGCTGAGACCAAATGACCAATCTCGTGTACACGTAACCCATTCTTAGCAGCTAAGTCTTGAGGCTTCAGAATGACCAGACCATCCGGGCGGCATGTACAGGGTGACCATCCTGAAACAGAATCACAAAGGAAACGCGATGACTATTGAGTCTCGTTCTGTAGCTCCATTTTCCGTCTAATAAAGCAGCTTCTTTAGAGAGCTGCCGTTCACACGGCCGATTTCGCAGCCTGCGTGCGCGTAAATCACCTGCTAATCGCGATGTGCACCAACGGCAAATAAAGCAGTTCACCTTAAATCGAGATGATGTGATATGCTTTGCGAAAGAAAATGTGAAAGTAGAGACCAGAGCTCGGTTCAAAAAGAAAAGAGAGTAGAGGTCATCAGAACTATACGCTTGCATTGTCGACGCTTCCGGCGGCCGCCGGGCCAAGCAGGCAAACACAGGTAGCAGAGAGAGCATCATATTCAGTAGTACTAGTTCCTAGTCCAGGCTCCAGACTGACGGAGTGCTTGCCTGATTGGCCTGCCAGTTTCGTTTCAAACTTGTGGTGTGTTTAGAGCCCAAACGTTTGGGCAAAATTTGACAATTCTGATCAAAATTGGTGCAAAATACACTATAGTATCAGATGAATAGTGAGAGGTGATGTGATGAGATGTGATAGATGATGGGATGTTTTTTGGAAAAATTTGAGCTTCTAAACACACCCTTGGCATCGGTTGCCTCGGGTTAGTTCTGGGCAGTCAGTCAGCACTCAGCAGAGCTGGTGCCTGTTGACACTACATTCGGACCATGGACCACGGTTTCTAATTCCTCTTTATTACTATCTTCAACAATCTTATCTTTCGATAATTATCGCCCGGGGAAGAATACATGCTACGGACATTCAAACGTGGCGCGAGGATCAGACCGGACGGGAGTACCCGTCAGACAGAGCCGCGTACGATGATTCTGAACGCCGGCTACGAATTTCAGAACATGCATGGCAGAACGTACGTGGAGGTTGCAAACTGGATTACCGCTACTACCTACTAGTCCGCTACACGGCAAAGAACGCCGCCATGAACGTAGACCAAAGCCACGGAGAGAGTGACTGGCGCGGAACAAATTAACACTTCTGGGCTACTGCTACCGGTAGGATCGGAACGTAGAATACCGGGGCATCAGGCATGCATGCATCGAGGATTCGAAGCCCTGCTGCCAAGGGAACGTTTCAACGGGCGGGCATCGGCACGGCATTGCTGTCAGACACCACTAGCTAGAACCTCCGCGCTCGAGCCGCCGACGACGACGTGAGCAGGGAGAGCGACCGGTGGAAATGTGGAATGCAGCTGCGGCCTGCGGGAGGGCTTGGCTGTTACACCACCGCGCGCCGGCGCCCCCTTGTTTCTATCGCCTGCCAACGGCGGCGACGAATCCAACGAGACGGCGGATCGGATGCTAGCTAGAGCGCGCGCGCCATCAGAAAAGGACCCGGAAACCACTGATCACCACTGTCCAGTCGGAGAGGCGAACCATTCCGCTCCACTCCTTCCTTCCTTCTAATCCGCTGCTGCTGCGAGCCTGCGGCCGGCGTCTGGGCGCGCCCCATCCCGTCTCGGGAGCCCTGGGAATCTTTCTCGATCGGTCGTCTGCTTCCCGCGCGCCCAGGGATCTGACCCGGCCCATGCAATGCAATTGTTGGCATTTGTCGCGGGCTCCGATCCGGGAGCGCGAACGAAGATGAACCATCAACCATGCATGTGAAATGGGAAGTGGTCAGGTTCCCGAGACGGCGGGGCAGGCGCAGTCAGTGGTGCGTGGTGCTCGAGCAGTCCAGCCCGCCGACGCCGAGCCGCGCAGGGGGGAAGCACGAGTCTGAACCGGAGCATGGGCCGCGTGCGCCACGGGAACGCTGCGACGAACGGCGACGCCGACGCTCGTGAGTTCAGTGACACCCAACGGTTAACCAACCGCTATAGCCTATAGCCGCAGACAAAGAATTGGCTGTGATACGCACACGCATGCCTACACTCCTGCTCCGGAGTGGAAACGTTTGTTTGGACGCGTAATGCACGTCGTACTGGTACGGTGTGTGAATGAAAAACCTGTACTTCTTACGGCTGTGTACTGCTGCGAACAGTACGAAGCAAGCACACCTTCTGTTGGGCGTGCTTGATCCAAGGTGTTAGTGTTAGTATTTAACCCTTCCAACTAATACGTAACAAACTATGTTTGGATCCCTGTGTTAATTTGTATTTAATGCTACAGTTTCAATCATTTAAGGATCTAAAAAGAGAGAGAAAAATGAGTAAAAAGGGTGAGGTCCACCAGAACTAACACAAATTACCACCTCTTGGGGGTGTTAGTATTTTGGGAGGTGTTAGTCCCAACTACCACCAAACTAACACACATGCTTGGATCTTTTGTGTTAATTTACTCCAAACTAACACTAACACATGGATCCAAACATGCCCATTCTTAGAGCAACCGACGTTCTTATTTCATACGGAAGCTAAGGGAGATTGCGCATCCAACAGTTTTAGTCTTCAAAAAACTGCAGTTACGATTTTATTCATGTCAACAGTTTGCACTACGTTACCGTCTTTAAACGTATTTAAGTAAGTAGTATCTAGTTTTTTTTTTACTTTTTTACTTATTTTGTTCGACAATTATTTCATCCATCCCAAATTATTATTCACATTTTACTTTTCTAGATTCTTATATAAGTATAGTACCACCCTCTTAAATAAGTGTTCGCTTAAAAAATTCCACACATTATTAATCGCGAGAAATATCCACTTGTTTCAAGTTTCAACGTACTACCGTCCGTCGTACCCTGATTGGTCACGCCAACCAGATCCAATCGGACACGCGAGTGTCCCGCTCCTGCCTCGCCACGCAAATCCTCGAGATTCGTGCGAGAGTCTGGAAGCCATGGATGATTGCCCAATCATGGCGTCCCCGCGCCAGGCAGCTCCATCAATGCTCGCGCGCGTGGTCCTTCCTTCACTCCTCCCAGTCCTCCTCGACCTTTTACTCCCGACCGACCGGTGGGGCCGCGGTGTCACGCGTCGCTGGGCCGATCCCGACGATCGATTCCGATCTGGACGGTCGCGATGCGGTCAAAGCCTAACTCCCTATCTCCCCTTCCGTTTCTTTGACTCCAACTACTACGCCCTTGGAAAACTAGAAAAATCCCTTTGCCTATTTTTTTTTTCTCGCCTTTGACCGCCCTGTTAACATCCGCGTGGGCCCCGCTGCCACCGCGACATATCTGTGACTACGCAGGCAGTACGTAGGAGTATGGTACTAGCGCTATGGTAGTATATACGGGGCCTTCGAATAGAATATTCGTTTCCACGCCCATTCTCCCTCTTTGACTAATTTATGAGGAAGGGCCTCCCCGCATGCGCGCATTTGCATCGCGGTCCTTGGATAATACTTTTCCTCCCTTTCGCCATTCACGCACTTCACTTGGACTTTCTTTTTTCTTCCTAGGACTAGGACTGCTTTGTGGAAAATTCTACTCTCGAAATTACCGCATTTTCCTTGCCAAAATTTCTGCTGAAGCTAAGTACTCCGTAGTATACTCTTCGTGCCCCTGTCAAAACTGAAATTCAAACTTGTGCTAGATTTTGCGGCTGTGTCGGTCCGACCTAAAATTTCTATTTAAGTTCTGTTCTTATTTGCAGGAAAGAAAGAACAGTACTACGATCTGAAACACGTGGCTGATTTCGAAAGGCCAGTCCGTTCAACTTCTCTTATTTCAACTTCTTCCTTTACTTCAAAAAAAAAATATTTCAGCTTCTTCCATAATATTTTTTGAGAGTGGATTTTATGAGCATAGGGGCAGGTGCCCACCCGGTGGCGTGGTGCACTCTCAGCCATCGGATCCGCATCGCAGGGTTGAGATTGAGCCACGTCACTTCTAGACTGAGCTGACGTGGCTCAATCTCAGCCATCCAATGCCGATCCGATGGCTGAGAATGTGGGTGGGCACCTGTCCCTATGCTCACAAAGTAGTTTTCGATATTTTTTCTCTCACAACAAATTTACTATACAAATCAGCACATAGTATTTATCTCTGGTAATAAATTTACTGTATAAATCAACAGAAGATGATGCCATCTTTTGTTTACAGCTGCACTGCAGACTGGCTGTACTGCAATCTGCGATACACTAAACAGGGCACACGCACAAGGCAGCTGGTCAAACCTAATAACTGCAGCTAATTAAGCTCATTCTCTTAATCCTAGTCCACGTCAATGTCCGGCTGGTACCATTCGACGAAGGAAAGCAATAATTAACGTTTGAACGATAAGATCAAACGCTACACGCTGTTCCGGTATTCCTACGAGTAATTTTCCCTGGTCACCACGCACTATGTTCTAGAAGGATATCTGTGTGCTTCCAAAAGTTTTTTTTGTATTCCTCTGTTCAAATTCAACAAGAGAGGCAGCATATCGGCGCAGCGAATGACTTCAACAAGAGATGCCTGCACGCGATCCTTTTCATAGACGGCCAAGTAATCCCGGGCTCCGACGCCAACAGTGCCTTTTTTTTTCTTTATTCATCACGTCAGTCAAGAAGAACAGAGGCTGTGCTGAGAATATAAACCGAGAGGAATGTTCAACATTCTTAGTTGAACGAGGGGGAACGAACCAAGAGCCCTTTTGCTAGTTTCATCCTTTTTTTTTGTTTTGTTTTCTTTCGAAGGGAAGACGAGGCGAAGCACTGAGGTGTCAACTTCGTTCCAAAGCCGTCTTGGCTGCATTTTTTTTGTTTTTTTTTTTGCCTTCGCCTCTAGGAAACAGGGGAAATTGAGATAGAGATAGGGAGAGAAAATGGGATATTGCGTAAGCCTACTGAATTCCATAAAAAGCAAAGGCCCATCGTTCTTCAGCTAGAATAGTGTCGCCAATTTTCCCAAGGAGAAAAATAAACGTAGAAGAAGACAAATTCCTTAGTGCTTGTTGGCTGACCACAGAACTTGGGTCAGTGATCCCTTCGAGTTTGCAAGGAATTACAACCAGCATTTCTTATAGGTGTGATGTCATCAGCATCTATCATGTACCAAAAGAATATTAGATGATAAAGGATGCATTGTCATAGCATAACTCACATTCTCGGTATCACATCCGCTTAACTTTTACTATGCATTTAGGTATAGTATTTGTTAAGATATATAATGATACCTATAAATCTTGAAAAATTAAAATGATCTAGATTTTGGAGGATGGAGTGTCTCAAAAAATGTACAATTTCTATTTTTAATTACATTTTTGAAAAAATCGATCATGCCTGGTGTATTTGACAGTTCCAAATCCAAATGGGTTACCTGATTACCTCATACTCCATCAGTTCTAAATTATAGGTCGTTTTGACATTATTAGGTTCACAGAATTTGTTATGCACTTACATATACCTTATGTCTAGATGTATAATAATATATATGTATTAAAAAAACCAAAACATCTTATAATTTAGAACGGAGGAGTATTTCCAAGCAGAGTAACAGCTGCGGCGTCTCATTGTTATGTTTGCTCTCAACAAGCCCTAATGGCGTTTTAGTTGCAAGAAGACTGGAATGGTTAGGAGGGGATCCTTGAAAAAGCGTCATTATCAGGGTGGAATATAAAAGCAGCCTCGGAAGTTGCTATCGCAATATCTCTCTACCTTTGACCAGTTGCCGCTTCTTCGTGTTACTCCTCGCCCCTCTCTCTCCAACCTCCATTTACTTTTCTCGCCCTCGTTTCCCCCCTATATCTCGCTCCCTACCATTTGCTTTCCTCTCCGTCTGCCATTCGCTTCCTAGATGCCAATCCCTACCTGAGCAGCGAGCGAATCCCACCCCGTCCCATTCGCAGGTGCCGCGCCGCCGGAGGCCGGAGGGGGTTCAGTTCCGCTGCCGAGAGGTTCGTGCTCAGGCGCCTGCGCCGTCTCCCGTCTGTTCTTCTGCTTTGTTCGTCGTCTCGAATTGTTAGCTGTTTTTTGGGCCCGGTGTTTTGAGCTCGTTCTCCGCCGGGCCAGCTGCGAGTTGTCCCCGCTCGGCTTGGATCTTCTCCTCGTCTGGCTAATCTCGCGCCATTCGGTTCTTACGTGCTGCGGCTTCATCCGAACATCTGCTGTCCAGCAGCTGGCATTATAGATTTCGCGGAATGGGAGCTCTGGATTTGGGCGTGTAAGCTCCGGGTGACCATTTGGATGGTGCCGCGGGCGTTCCAGTTGCATACATGCCAAGTTCCCGGGTGTGGGTCGAGTCATCCTCGGTTGGTAGAGTAAATTGCTTAGTTGTGCACGAACGCTTATTTTAGTTGGTCGCTTGACCGGAATTGCTAGTTTGGTTTGAGTAGGTGAGAGTTCGACTATTCAATCCCATCGATTCTAATGCGGGAGTGGTTGCGCGCACGCGCAGTTTCTGCGAAATTGAGCTGCAGACCAATGTTTAGAAGTTGTTGTAGTATATTTGGTTGGCTCTAGATGGATAGGTGAAATTACTCTCAAAGGAGAAATGCCTTTGATGTTTGCTGGTGATGGTTTCCTGGTTGGATTATTCAATTGAGAGATTTGTTCCTGAAGATTTTGACACTTTTTTTTTGGCTCTGTCTGTTGTCCAGGATTTAGCTTCAATACAAGCGGTACATGATACATGACACTAGTTTTGTGTTCATACTGACCAAGTATCACAATGTAATACGGATCTGCATCATTTTTGCAATATGTGCTAACTCTTCGTTTTCTGGATTCATGCAGAAAATTTCCCTGCTGTACAGATGATGGGTTGCTTCACTGCTCTCAGATCCAAGAAGAAGAAAGGCCCTCTTGATAATCCTCTTGTTCCAAGCAAGAAATCTATTGATGCAAGGGAAAGTACGTCCTCTAGACTTCCGGAGCCTGAAGTTCATGTGCCCTCCTTGCAATCAGCTCCTCCTAGTTTTAGGGACAGGGCTAAGATCTCCCAGTCAGCAAATAAAGTTTCTAACAGCAGAGCTCGCGTGTTGTCTGCTCCATCAACCCTTATTGTGGTTGATCAGTTTGGCTTTCCATACACTGAATACAAAGATCAAGATGACTCCAGGGATAAGGAAGGTTCAACAAAGGGGCATCGCTTTTCAAATCCTCTGCCTCTTCCCCTTCCTTCACCAGAAGGACATTCTTTGAGGAATTTTGGTAGCTTCAAAGCCAGTAATGTAAGTGGGCCACTGGAGATGTCGGGCCCTCTACCACTACCTCTAGATAAATATATTGGACTTAGAATCTTCTCTTATGAGGAGGTTTCATCTGCTTGCCAGTGGTTTTCTAGCGATCAGTGTGTTTCAGAAACACTTGGTTCGACATCATATAAGGCAACCTTCAGGGATGACTTTAGTGGTACAAAGACCACTGAAGCAACTGTAGCTCGATTACTACCCTCCACTCAGGTACTGTTCTCATTTTAGTTACACATTTTCTTAGATGCTGTTGACATTCTTCTATTGGTGTAAAAATTGCTTTTAAAGCCAATTTCAGCTATGATACATGTCCCAGCTTGCTACTTTAATCAGCTAGCTTACAGAGATGTCTGGCATTTGATGACATAGTTTGATACTGCCTGAACATAGCATTCAGTAGTTTTGCAGCATTCATTATTCTGTTAAGAATATGAATTCATGCTAGAGTATGAGATTCATAACTCATTTTGTTGGCATGTGATCAAGTGCCTATTCTACTGACATATGCTATGTTTGCCCCATAATAAATACTCCAATGCTATTTAGGACCACTGCAGATGTGGGGTTAGGTAATATGTTTTTTGAAGCGGCCATGTTTGATCTTGTTTCTACTATTTACTGCAAGATGCTCCCTGTACTCTTTTGCATTCTATCTTTGTTTCATCTCCAGACAGTTATTATGATGCCCATTGATGTTTGTTTTCCGTATTAGAGATTTCATGCCTTTCATTGCACGTGATTTATTAAGTGTAAACCTCCATGATGTAGAAACTTTTGGTTGAATAACCACTCCTAGGCAAAGCCTTTGTTTGCCTCAGACAACATTTTGATGTAAATGTAGATACAAGCCTGCAATGGTTTATAGAATTATGTGTCAAATCAAGTTTATTGTATCATCTTAAAGTTGCATTCACAATCTAGCTCATTATTGTGCTGATGAGATATATTGACATATTGCTTATCACGTGCAGAGTTTGAAGGAGTTTAAAACACAAGTGAACACATTAGCATCTCTTGAACATCCCAATTTATGTAAGCTAATCGGCTATTGTGCAAAAGAAGATTTTAATGGAAGGATGTTGGTCTATGAGCGGCTTCATCATGGCAGCTTAGATAAGCTACTATTTGGAAGACCAGATGGTCGTTTCATGGACTGGTCTAAACGTTTGAAGGTTGCCCTTGGTGCTGCCCGAGGTCTAGCTTTCTTACATGATGAAGGACCTTTTCAGGTGAGCGATCCTTGATTTATTATTCTAGGACATTACACAAAGTTCCGGTATTAATTTGTTTGGTTTTCAACCACCTCTTGTTGCTTTGGCTTGAACTTGTATTCATTTCCTTTTGTTTTCAGGCCATGTACAGTGAGTTTTCAACTTCGAACATCCAAATAGATAAAGATTTCACTGCTAAGCTTTCAGGATATGGTTGTGCTGGCTTCAACACAGAGGAGATATCTAATGCACCTGTGGTATGTTCTTTTCCTAGTGTAGAAGTTTAATATTATCCCTAGTGGCAGCACAACTCATGTTCTCATATCATATCCTTCCATTGGGTCCAATTACCCAGCAAGAACTATTTCTTTACTCTGTTTGCATGGGTTCCTCTCATGTTTTTGTTTTGTTATAAGAAACATCGCTTGCGGTAAACAAACATATAATAATGTGAGATAAAACTTGCTTCATTATACATATTTAGTGATCAATACCATATTGTTCACTGGAGTTTTGTTTTCTTCAGTCGGCAGCACACCTTTCGGTGGAGACCTTGGCGAAAGGTTTACTCACTCCCAAGAGCAATGTGTGGAGCTTTGGAGTTGTGTTACTGGAGCTAATAACTGGAAGAAAGAATCTTGATGTTAGTTCCTCCAAAGAAGAACGAAATATCGTCAAGTGGAGTAGGCCTTTCCTTACTGATGATAGCCGCCTATCCCTGATCATGGACTCCCGTATAAAAGGGCGCTTTCCTACTAAGGCAGCTCGGATAGTAGCAGACATCATTCTGAAATGCTTGCATAATGATCCTTCAGAGAGGCCAGTAATGAGGGATGTTGTGGAGGCCCTAGCAGGGGTTCAGGAAATAAAGGTTCCATGCCGATATCCTCTACAAGAGCCATCCGCTGCACCAAGGAAAAGGATGTTAAAATCTACATCCCTCAATGGAATTGTGCCCCAGCATCCTGTTATAACCTTCTCTCCATCGCCACCTTCACATAACCAACCCTTGATCTCACCAAGGTCATCGACATCCGCTTTGCTTCATCCAAGGACATGCTATTCTACTCTGGTTGATCCCAGGGTAAGCTCTATCAGGAAAACACCTCCCCCCATCATGCGTAGGTCTAGCGTCGAAGGCTTTTGATTGTCCATACTGTTCTTTTATTTCCTTCTCTTTCGATTTATTTGTTTCTTTGCTAGCCTAGTGATTTTTAGTGCTATGTGCTGTATTGTAAGACCAAGTGGCCTGATGTAATGCCCTTGAGTAATAACTAAGCAGAGCAGGGTGAATTGTAAATAGGACCAGGTTGTAGATACCTTTTTGTGCTCTAATTGGTTGGAAGCAGCGTGCTGAGTGGGCCTTGTAACCTCATTATGCAATAAACTCGTGCTACCCGGTTTCTGTCCGCCGGTACGCCAAAAATTTCAGCTGTTTGTCTTTGGGCGCCAAGTGTTGGGTGCCTAGTGTCGTTGCTTGTCGGCAAGCACTTTGTGCAATCGAGTGTCTCTATCCACATGACGATCTCATGTGGCATGTTGCAGCAGGTACAAGGAAACTATTCGCGACATCTGTTTCAGTTGTTAGAGGTGTTGAATTCCTGTCTGCGGGAAGCTTGTTTATTATAAAATCTCTCGTCGCAATTGTTGACTCTGACCAGCCTGATTGCTTCTTTGCCTGAAGCTTCTCCAATAGCAGGTCATACATATGGCGCGCTTGCCGTTCCGTTGCATTCCTGATTTCTCTGTCGAAAAATCACACGTTTCCAAAATGTATTATTGTTGTAAAATGGAACGTCTTGGTGTGCAGTTGCAGTTTACTGTGCTGTAACGGTAGGCAGTGCAGATTTGGTTTATCGCCGTTGGCATCTGCAGTATTTTTATGGACCATGGTTCGACAGTTCCCCGTTGATGGTTTGCACGATGACTGCCGAGTCACAGCGAATTTTTCCGTATTCAACTGCACGGGCGGAGGGATTAGTCCATCTGCTGATTTTGTTTGGCAATGTAATGTCTCTGTGTCCTTTTCGCCTGGGACAGGTAGGGTGGGTGAAGTTTTCTCTCCAGCTTCATGCTCTTCACCGAATCACAATCCCTCTGCCGGTTGGCGCCTCCCTCACGCAACCCCGTCCCCCGCGTCGCCCCTCACAGGCGACACGGGCGGAACTGCCGCCGCCGCCGTCTGCTTGCGCAGCCGTCGCCGCCCGCCTTTGGCCCCCGTTCTTCCTCGTCCTCGGCCTCCTAGCTGATGGCAAGTGGAGCGGGGGTTCATCTTTTAGTAGATTGAGTTCTTCTAGGTCTTGGGTTTGCTCGCCGCCGATGATCGCGGTGGAGTCAGGTTTTGCCGGAGGAGCGTGGCTCCTCTGTGGCTTGGTTTTCCTGGCGACGACGGCGATACGGAAGCGACGGTGTTGCAGAGGAATAATTTCTCCCAGTTTCTTCCGTTCTCCGATGGCGATCTACTCCGACGTCAACGGAGAGGCTGGGGAGACCTGTCCAGGAGTCGAGGGTCGGCGCATCGTCGTCTTCTCTAGGTGATGATGTTGTTGACCCTGTTAATCTCGAGGAAGATGTTCTTTGGCGAAAATCTGAGTTTTGCTCGGGTTGCTGGCGATGGTTTCGATGGATGCGTCGTGGGTACTGGAGTTGGCTGATGCGCCTGGGAGGCAGTGTACTCGGCTGATTCGTCTAGAAGTAAGCCTTCCTCTGCGGCCTCCACCTTGTGGAGATTGGCTCTGGTGCCCGGCGATGATTGGGAAGCGGCTTCGGCGGCGGTGACAAACGGATCTCTGAACGCTTCGAGGAAGATGATTAGGAGTTTGGACAACTTTTTTGTAATCTTCTTTTTCTTTAGAGTCCTGTTTGTAAAAAGGCTAATGTAATAGGTTAAGATCAATGCATTTTCCGTCTAAAAAAAATCCCTCTGCCGGTTGGTGATCTGTTCTCCTTTTGACTGGTGTTGTTTCAGTCTACCGGTAATGTGAATGACTAGAACTAACCGCCATTTGATTATGTGAATCTGGAGTATGTGACTGCGAACGGAAATGGCTGGATGCGGCGTCAGAGCTGCGCAAATGCGACTGATCTTCCAAGTTCCAACAAATCCAACCGAAGCCTTCGGCGACCTCCTAGCAGTGTCGCTTTCTCTCCTTTCCACCTTTGCCGGCGAGGTTCGTTGCTGCGAGGGGCATGGAAAGGTCCCCGTTCCGTCCTTGAATGCCCATCATTCGGTCCCGGTGTCCGGTGAACCAGATCAGGTGCATGTAATGTGATGGTCGTCGGCAAGATCAGTCCAGATGGGATTAAATTAGATCCGTCCAACTGTGCCAGTGCGCGTGTGGCGACCACGTATCGCTTAGCCCCGTCCAACGGGGCCGGCTGCCGCCAGGAAGTTTTTTTTTTAAAAATAACACAGTACAACGGAGATGCTCAAACTCACGCAGCTGCGTGGCGAGCACAGAGCGAACTATTCTTTCGCCTTTTACTAAAGAACTAGGAATATATTTTCTAAAAATTAAAGCATAAATGACAAGTATGGCATTATCACACAAGTGTCACAATTAGCATTTGTACATAGAAATTATTGCATCGGCGTAAAATGTTTTACACCTGCCGTCGCAATATATTGAGGAGAAATGTTTTGCACTGCAGTTGCAATGTAGTGAAGCCACCACGATCATGGCTGTCTCGACCCCAGCTCCGCTCTGCTTGGCACTTCCTAATCAAGTTCAGAACAAGTTCAAACATGCATGAGGGAACATGAATCAAATCGTGTCGCATGTGGTTTCTCACTCTATACAGGGCAAGGACAAGACAAATAGCATTCAAATAGAATACTCATGGTGCTAACTAAACCTGATCAGAAATATGGATAAGTGGCATGTATCAAACTGTCATACTCCGTAAGTTAGATGTAGATGCAGATAAGATTAATTGAAAAAAATGAGGGAACCATTTCCTACATGTTTTTCGTCAGGGAATCTCTAGCCCTGCATCTGACTGTGTTAAGCTGCCACTAAGTACCAATTTCACATTTTACATGAAAACAGAGAGAGAAAAAAAGAAAGAAATCCCACGTGAACCCCCTATGCCAGAGACAAAAATCATGTAGAACTCAAGCTGATGTGCAATTGGAGAATAGCTTCAATACGTTTATGGCCTGACAGTTGGAACTATGGGACAAAAGTCTATTCACAGATTTTCCTAATTTTAGGTCTCATTTCTAAATAATAATTGGAAGTTGTAACTTACGTGCGTCCAGTTACATTCATTTAAGCAAATCCCTTATATGGGGGAGCATACCTTGCATATAGCTTGAACTTATTGTGGTAAAAGGTTGTCTGCCAGAATAAAGCATGTCTTTTGTGTTATGGTAAACCACTACATCAAGTACAAAAAATATACTCAGTCAAATCATGAAAAAAGATAATCACACACCAATAAAAACTACCATGTCATAATAAGATAAACTTCATCAGTAAAAATTAGATGATGGGTGTGTATAAGCAACAAACCTGTAAGTAGGTCCCCAGTCAAATCTCGAATTTTTTGACAGACATAAAGGTCGTCTTTTGACTTTTTTTATGGTCACATGCATATGCATCCGCAGATGAAACCTTCTCTTCATCAGTTTCTCTTCCGAGCAACATTAGGTAGTCAATCCTTGAATGGAGCACGGATTAGCGAGTCCTTTGCTGCAGTGTTTGATGTCCACAGTATTAGTCTACGGCCTAAGAAAGCTGTGAATCACACTGGCATCATGAAGGAAAACAATCTGTGAATGCAACATATCAATGGATCCTAGTGATAGATTCTGAGTATGCAATACCCAAGTACTCTGTATTCTGCCTGATCTGCATATACAATTATGTTCTTACCTAACATCTTTTGGAATCAAGTTTCTAGAAGTAAATATTTCACACGATAAAGTGATGTTTATGGATAAAATTTATTTTGCCCGTAGCAACACGGGCACTATCCTAGTTACTTAGAAAGGGCAATTGATCACTTAAATTTACCTTCATAGTCAGAGGTATTGTTGTGGGTGCTCTCATCCAATAGGGAGATACTTGATGCAACATTTCCATCTATGTAGACCACAAATGCACACACACTTCCAATGTCAATTTTCGTCAAATCAAAAATTACTATAACCAAGAGTAGGACATGCATGATATTACCTCCTCCTCCAACATGAGTACTCTCACCATTCTTCAATACGTCATCTATGAACCAACCAACCCAACTATATTTAGCATGATGCGCAAGGAGAAAATTTAATATGGATTGTGTGAAGGATCACCTTGATTATGTGTACCCACACGCAGGCATTCCATATTTTGATTCCAATTTCCCCTATGTAGCCATTCACTATTTTCATCATCTTCATCCTCGGGTACAAATCCATCTACGTGCATGAACGGTTCATTATGTTCTAATACAGAATGGACATTATTAGTAACACAACAATGCAATAAATAATACCTCCCACCTGGGCCGCAATTGGTGCATCTAGGTTGTCCAGTGCTTTATTCTTTTCCGCCCTCCTCTCTCTTCTCTTCCTGTTCCGCTCATTCCTCTGCTCAGTTGTCATTGATGCATACCGTTCTTTATCTCTCTGACTCTTATGGGCATTTGGATCACCAAACTTTGATACCTGACACGAAGGCAGCAGTACATTTATTGCATAGAACACACTATTGATTAAACAAGAATTCCCCTTGCATTGTGTCCATTACCTTGAGAAACAATGTTTGTGAGATCTCCAAGAGGTATCCTACTCTGGCTAGTTTTTGATAGATCCATCAGCACCGTGAATATTCAAAGATATCCTTACAAAAAAATTTCACAAGGTAAACATCCATGCACACATTAAAAAGTCAACTCAAGACAGGATCTGAAACATAGCGGGCAAACTTACTTGTTGCCTCTGATCTTAAACCAGGTATTGGGACAGTGTTTGTGGGCATGGGAGACGTCGTCCTTGCAGGAGCAACCAAGACGATGCCTGCAGTTTTAACATTTAATTCATGTGCAAGTCCTAAAAAAATTCTAGAACCTCATGCAACATTCCATCTGTCGGATAGGAAACAGAAAGCAAAATGCGCATATCCTAACCAGATAGCTGCCGCCATCCAGGCATGGTTAATAGTACCTGTCAATTTTAACCTTAGAAAGAACTATATGTTTTGTATTTGGACCATGCCTATATTGTATCCCTAACATTTGATTGGACTGCAGTAGCTATTTCAATTCAAGAGAATCATATTCATGGGTCCAAGTAATTTTTTCTGCATCTCACATGAGTCATATTCATGGGTAGCAAGCTCTCGCACTACAAAGAATGGTGAGTAGATAGTAGTGTTGGAGAACACTAACCAAGGTCTCTTTACACATTTAAGTGGAAACAGTGAACTAATTTTGATTGGCAAGCTGAGGACCAGATTAGTGATAGAGGTGTAACTCAATTCTTAGGTCTGAACCACAAGATGTGCTAATACAAACAGTACCTCCAAATGCAGAATAGAGCACACAACTTCTGCAATTTCACAATTCCCCTGATTCTTTTGAACAAACACACACTCTTTGTTTCATGGTTACAAAGAGACAGTCAAAATTAACGGAGATGACAGATGACAGAGGTTGTAACTCAATTCTTAGGTCTGAACCACAAGATGATAGGAGCTTGTGTACTACGTACCTTCTGGGACAGAGATCAGCGATGACGGTGACGACGATGCAGAAGTGCGGCCACAAGTACTCCCGTGCGTGAGAGGTAGCGGCTGGCAGCGGTAGCGTCCACGGGCGGTGGTGGGCGCCGTGTACGAGCGCCAGCGGTGGCGGCGCCAACGGCTCAGAGGAAGACGGCGGACCTACAGACCAAACAACAAAAATCCAGCTATATATTAATAGGAAGGAAGCATGCACATCAAATTATCATTCTTTGATCACAAAAAAATAATATCATGCTTTTGCAACGATTGCTAAGCCAGACAGCGATAAGAGATTACTCATAATAGGGTAATTATGCTTCTGCTTTGTCCAGGTAATAGCAGAGATCATCTTTGACTGATTATGATAGCTGATAGAGATAGAGAAGTAGAGATGAGCACTCCCTTTCTGCTGTTCACTCCATCAAGACCACAACAACAACCAGTGCCTCTCCCTTTTCTTTCCTAAGCAATTTTAGATAAATAATCATTTTTAAATTTAGCCCAAGATTATTGCTCAGCACTAATAAAATTTAATATGATATATTCATGTTCATCCTCAATTCATATCCAGTGGCTAAGTAATTGTCCTTCCAACAAAGAAATTAAGTAATTGTCTTGTCAATTACTATTAGCTAAAGATGCATTTAAGAAACAGAGACCATCCAAAAGGACATCCATGGAACCAATCTTGTTATGCGCGAGGGCATAAAAATCTAATATGTTTACTAAAAAATTGACAAAAACTGAACTGAACAAGCTAGAAACTATGGAATCCTATCCAAATTTGAAAAATACCAGACTACAAGCCTACAATCCTTCAGTAGTTCGATACACAGTACAGGAAACAAAATTGGTATAATTTTAAGTATTCAGAACACAAAGAACATCTGGCATGTCAATCATTTGATTATTTAGAAGCGGTAGCTGATAGAGCAGTGTGTCGGCTTAATTACACCTAAACCTTAGCAGAAGCCTTCCACCACCTGTTGGCACGTTGAGCGTATACCTAATTTGAGTAGGTCACATGCAGTGACCATAAAATTGCAAGACTTACAGGAGAATACGGTGCTGGCAGTCTCCTGTTGTTGCAGCTGCGGCTGGCACCTCATCACTTGATGTTCCTCTGCTCGCATTCCCTCCTCCATCTGGAAAGGCATAAAAACAACAAATCGACAGTGAACATCAGTACGCCATGAATTTTGTTTGGTGGATCCGAAAACAAGAGTCTTGGGACGGCAATTCCACGATGACATCATACTGGTTGTGAGTGTTCACAATACCATTGAGAAATATTCAGAACTTAAGACTTTGAGGGCGCAATACAGGGGGCATCGATGTTGAAGAAGCAACCATTGCATCTCCATGTACCATCTAATCGATGCATTCACCTACATGGATGGCCCAGTTACACTTATGCAGATGCAACAAAAATAGAAATGATTACTCATACAACAGAGTGATTACATGGAAATTTCGTCGAACACTTGGTCTTCAAGCCAAGTTCAACAAGGTAGAAATCAAATTGCAACCACTTGCTACGATGATTAAGTCACATACCCAAGATTCCTTTGTTGTGGATCGGGAAGAACAAGGGAAAGGAAGAAGATAGATTGAGTGGAAGGAACTTACTTGTGGTTTGTAGTTGCCTGCTTGCAGCGGTTCAAGGCTGATGGAGGCGAATGGAGGAGGGGTCTGCTGCTTGGCGGCGCCCCCTCCTGCGGCGTGGCGGAGGCTCCAGCGTGCACGGGCGAGGGCGGCGAGGAAGGCCGGTGGCGCCTGGCGAGTTGGCGGCGAAGGAGGAGGCGCCGATCCAGAGACGTAGAGGGGCGACACCGTCTTCTTCTTCTCCACCCCCTCTCCTCCGCGCCCGCCGCCTCATTGCTCCACAGATGCGCCGCTCCGTCGCGGCCTCGCCGGTGGTCGGCTGATGGACACGAGGGTGGGGGCCATCGCCGCCGCGTGCGAGGTAGGTCGGGGTAGGGTTTGAGAGGCGGCGCCGGGGATGAGGGCGCGGAGGCAGCGCGCGGAGGCAGGCAGTGGAGGAGGCGGGGGCGACGACGTGGTGGGGAGAGGAGAGGAGGAGGGGCGAGCGGCGGGCCAGCAGCATCACAGGTCGAGGAGAGGAGGAGGGGCAGGCGGCGGCATCGTGTAGAGGAGGGCAGGCGGAGAGGGAAAAAAAGATCGAGGGGGAGGCGGACCGCGGTGGACGCGTGTGGGAGGGCGTCGCGCGACGCGGAGGACGTGGGGGCGGACGTGCGATGGGCCCGCGAGCGGAAGGCCGACGCCGAGGGGGCGGACGCGCGGGTGGGCGGAAAAACGGCGTACCAACTTTTTCTTTGTTTTCATTCTTTTTAGGAGTAGAGATACCGTGTGTTTGCCACACAAAGCAACATACGCTTATTTTTGCAGGGTTCCTTCTCTCGTGGGAGGGCGCTCAACAATACGAAATCGAATTTTCTTCCGTGTGTAAAGTTAAATTTCGGGCTCTTTTTGAGTTTTGAGTCGTGCAAGTTGTACGTTGTTCTGTTTTTTGGTTTCTTGCAGCAGCTCAGGGCGACGCAGCAAGGCCACACGGCACGACACAAAGGCCCAGCACCCAATTCCCCACCGGCCCACCAATTCAAACAGCGCAAAAAACTTTCCCCAATCCAATCCAGAAGAGCCCGCCCGAGCCGCATCCGAAGCACCACGCGAATTCTCAAATCCGCCTTCAATCAGTTCGAGCACAGGGAGGGATCGAAGCGGAGCAAACGCCTGGAGTTCTCCGATCGGCTTCCTCGCAGCGATGGGGTCGCGCTCCAGAATCTGCCGGCCGTGGTGGCCATCTCCGACCGGATCCACCGCCGCGCTGAGAATTCCGGTATTTCGCGCATTAAATTTGCCCTAGATCGAAGGGTTCTCTCGGATCACTTGTGCTGTTAGCTGAACTGCTCCAACCCCTAGGACTAGGACGATGCTTCCCCAATCCCATGGTCGTCCGCTGCTGCTCGGAGAGTACTCGCTTCGAATCGTATCTATATTTGTTTCGAACAATAATCGAATTTTTAGTTGCTTAGCATTCTTAGATTGTGCAGTCAAAATTACCCAATGAAGTGTGCAAAACTGCAAATCCAACTTCGAGGGCTACTGCCCAGGGCTGAAGTTGTTTGGGCTGGATACAATTGTTGGCCATATTGTTTTGTAGCACTCAGATCAGTGGGCGCCATCGTCATACGTGCTGATCGTTTCTGAGTGCCCTAAATATGACTGTAGTTCTTCTGGTTTGCACAGCTGTTGCACCTGTATCGGTTATGTGAAAGCCAATGTCAAATCCAACAGGGATGATCTAGCATGCATGCTAATGGTCATTTGTGTTGGCACTTCATTTTTTGGCTAAGGACCACCGACAAATATATCACTGAGCCACAGGTTGGTCAGGAGCTTCGGCTCAGCACCCTACCGGCCACAGTTGGAGTCCCAGGTTGGGCGGATTTGTTGGCCGGTGGTGGCGCACTTATGTGCGTGTTGAAAAAAATCTCCTCGCCTATCCTACGCCAAAGCATGCAGCAAGGCCCGACCCAAGCTCACACGGGTGCAGGTGCCGCCGTGTACGGGTAGGGTAGGGGTTCGGAGATTTTCTGAATCTGCGTGAGAAGATCATCTTCTTCTTAAAACAACACCCGGGGGCCGTCATACCCCCCACGGGTCCAGTTTTTTTTTTTAATATATCACTGAGCCACTGATGGTGTTCTGCGTATCCAGATTTTTCAAGCAATTAACTGGCTTTTGTGTCAGCAAGTATGCTACTGGAAGCATCGGGCATCACTACCTGAGGATACATGCTTTGGCGCTGCAGAGTGCAAACTGCTCTCTACTAGTTCTCTATTCATTTTGTTTCAGAACTGATACACATGCTAGTATTGATTGGGGCTTTATGAAAATCTGCTATATGCATTGGTCACAAGTTATATGCTCACCAACAGTTGCTTAGTTTGATTGTTACATGTCTAATAGCTTTGTTATCCTCTCTTGTTAGAATTTTAGCAATGATATTTTTTTTAAAAAAGCAATGTTTTGAATTGGCTGTTTCCTCTTGGATTCCTAAACTGCTGATTGCAAGGTTCTTCAATCTTCATGCTATCTTTGTGGCTTTACGGTATGTCCGTATCAGGCCCTACAGTACTGCCATTGAAGTGTACTTTATGTCTCAGTGCAGGCAGATCTCTTATGTGATACTGATTAATCTGTACCTTCTGAACCTGAACATAGTCTGCATCATGTGGAACCAGCTTGTCTGGGAAATCACTCTGAACTTCCAAGTTAAAACCAAACACGTCACTTATGCAAGTTTTGAACCTTTTTGACAGTGTTAAACATGATATTGCGGAAACGAACTCACTACTGTTGTTTCTGGTTACTGGTTTAGTATGCTAATGGGACCTACTTCAATCTTTCTCTGTTAGTCTGTTATAGATGTGTGCTCTGATCCATATGTGCTTGCAAAGCTTGCGGTAGTCATATATGATACTGTCGCTTGGGGAGGTGTTGGGAAACAGCTCTGGTACCCACTCTGTAGGTCAGGTCAGCACTGCCCACTGGTCCACACATTCCTTTTCCTTTTTCCTTTATGTCTCTTTGCCCCTAACATGATGCTCCGACCCCTGCTGTCCTGCTTTTGGGCAATATAATTGCCATTATCCCTATCGATGTTTTTTTTTTGGTCATTGACTCATTAGGTCATACTGAAGCTTTTTCGACCTATATGTGCATGCAAAGGGATTTGTGGTTCAATTTATATCATTGTTGTTTATTTAACCAAATTTTGCATTTGCAGTTTCCATTTATCATAAAACTAGACATTTGAACTAAGATGTGGTCACTTTTTTTCAAATATTTGAACTCTCAATATTATCAATTTAAAATTTCTCTGTTCGGTGCAACCTTTTGGTATTAAGACTATTGTGATTGATATCGGGTTCTGTTTGCATAGCCTTCTATGTTTTTCTCAACTCCGAGATCTGCATTTTCTTGCCATCATGTCCTTTAGGCATGGTGACTGGTGGGTGCTCAAGTGTTGCTCTCTTCTCATGATGTTTGGCCATCTATAGACTTCCCTGATATGAGCTGTTGCCTGTTGGCAACAACTCTCTGAGCATCACTTGCGCCACGACACGCTATATGCATATCAAATGTTCCTGACCATATCTATTTCGTTTAACATTTTCGTATCATTAGTAATACATCATTTTACCAACTACTGGGACATTTTGAGGATCTGAGATAAGATTTGTGAAGAGTGGATTTGTCTGTAAGATACTATATAGTAGTAGGTAGTCTTCTTGTGGCTAGCATGTTCAGATGTTCTTTCTTGTAGTAAAGAATAGGATGTACAGTTAGCAAGGAAATTATTCTACACTCTCAATTGTTATTTGGCTGGCACTGTCAGTTTACTAGCCACTAGCTTGCTACCTTGCTTGAGGTTGGTTCACACTAGTCAAGTATACTCTCCAATCTCCAACATCAATTCCCTTAAGCGTGATCTGGAAAGTTGCTTGGCTGATGATTTGATGTTTCGGACCCCTGTTTTCTCCGGGTGCGAGCGAGCTGGTTTAACTTGCTTCAATGAAGATGTTACTTTGCTGCAGAAAGAATATGCCAATGGTGCAATCTCCTACAATGCTGTCGAATTGCTTTTATTCCGGATTTAATCATGGTAAGAATGGTAGGAACAGATAGGCCTTTTGCTGTCAAAGGCTCAAAGCTAAGAGAAATCGTTATGTTCTACTTTTGTATGATGCTTAGAAGTTCGGGGCAGATAAACCACGTGCATGGATGAGTTTTGCACTTGATATTCCAATGGTAAGAATGCCGGGCCATGCTCAGAAAGCAATTCAAACCTTCTGTTACAAACTTACAATAAGGGGACCATATAATATATCCTTCTCTATTTATTTATTTTAATTGCTGTCTTATAGGGAAAGGAAAACAAATACAAGTTCAATTGTGCGCGAAAGTAGTAGCACATCTTAAATTAAAGTGCAAACTTTTCAGATCTTGCTTCATACCTTTGATTCGAATTCCCTGTGAAAAATATTGTGGATGCTACAAATTTGACTCGCATTTTCTGAAAGAATTGGCTGGGTCTTCCAAATTTGAGCAAACACTATCAATCACCTAGCAAAGTGCCCAAACAAATCTGCAGTTCTGCACATGCCACTTCTCCACACAAAGTAGCTACAGGACACAGTTAGTGTTCTGTAAAGTCAATTAGTAGAAAATCTGCTGTTTACAATAGCATAGTTTAAAGCAAGGTGACAGAGCCTGCTATTGAATCATTCTTTGCATAAAGCTACAGGCATCTGCATGTGGGTGTGGATCTCAGAAGGTAACTTGTGCACAAAGACTAATTGAGACTGCATTATGAGAGACATCAGTGACACAGGCAGCCTGTGGAGGACACCATCAGCAAGCCTGCATGATTCTCCCCTCACCGCAAAGCATCCCGGTTTGCACTCCTGCCTCTCTTATTTATACTGCCTTTCTCATGCTCCATGTATTATGTATAGTTGTATCTCAGTCCCTTGCATAACCTATGGCACAGTTGCAATAAGCCAACAACAAGCCATATCTTGGATCCACATGTCAGTAACATAGTATTATTGTGTATTCCATTACGTATAATATACTCTACGCCGAATGCCAGTTAACCGTCATTGGCTCAAGCACTTTGTTTACTTATATATTCACCATATAAAATTTACAATGTCATTGCAAGGAATCTGATCTCACTTGCATACTACTGTGTATTTTAAACATGTCTGCCCGTATCACTGATGAGTGGCTGGATGTATGGCGGTAAATTTTGAATTTTTCAAATAGTTGTCCATTGTCCTTGGCTCACCAACCTTGCCGGGTGCCGGGGCGTGGGTAACTGGGCATACCACCAGTCCCCGTGCTGCGACGCCACCCCTTTCCTATGCTGCTCGCCTGCTCTAGATCGCAATAAGTTCACATTAAATGCCCCTGTTCTGAACAAAAGCGGCCGGTGTAAATGAAAGTTGTTGCGGGGCATTGAATACAAGCAACCTTCAGACACTGCTGACAAGCGGAGGCCTGGTAAATTTCGAGTCTGTTTGGCAGGGTTCCGGCTCCTCCAAAAACGGATTCGACTCTGACTCTTCCGGTGGAGCGGTTTTTCTGATGGAGCTGAAGCCGTTTTCGGAAACGTTTGGCAAAACGGCTTTACCTGTTGGAATGATGTTGTAAAATGTCTAAATTACCCTTCGCTATATTTCACTATAATAAGTTTTAGGGATTAAAATGTGACAACAAAGAACTTCCAGGGACTGAATAATAAATATGAAAAAAGCAAGAGGCAAAACAATAAAAACCCAACCTTATCTCTACCTACCCCCGGCCACTCTCTCCCTCTCGATCTCTCTCGACCCCTCTCTCTCTTTCCCTGGCCGCCCGGCCCCTCTCTCTCGATCCCGGCGCGTGGAGCTCAAGGCGGCCTGCTCCGGCAGCGGGGAGCGGGACGGCGCCTGCACCTCCTCCCGCTCCGCCGGGGACTCCGCTGCGCCCAGCCGGCGACTCCTCCCCGCCGCGCCTCCTCCCGCTCCGCCGGGAACTCCACCGCGCCCCGCTAAGCCCCGCCGGCGACTCCGCCCGACCGCGCCCCGCCGCCCAATCCCGCAGTCCTGCCCTTGCCCGCCTGAGGGTAGGCTTGGAAAAGGTGACCCGGAGCCGGGCGGAGCCACTCTTTTGTGGCTCCGCGCAGCCAAAAGGGCTCCAGTCAGCGGGATTCGCGGGGCTCCGGAGCTGGAGCCGGGGCCAAAACAACCGTTTGGGAGGGCTCCGGGCGAAGCCGCTCCTGGAGCCGCCGATGAAGCCCTCCCAAAGGGGCCCTTCGCACGCATGCTTTTGTTTTGAAGTACTACCCATAAGACTATCTCCAACAATGGAGACCCAAACCAGAGATCCATTTAGCAGTTTAGGTTGCCTACAGTGAAAGGGTCTGCCACCCATACACTCTCTTCTCCAACAGACGACGCAGTGCAGCATCCTCTTCCCTTCCTCCTTCTCGCGAGCACGCCGAGGCCAGCCGTTGTGCCGCCGAGCGAGCTCCGCCGGCCGGAGGTACCGCCGGCGCGCCCCGCCCCGCGCGACCTCCGCCGGCCGCGGGCGTCGCTGGTAAGCCCTGCTGGGCGCCGCGCGAGCTCCGCCGGCCAGCCCGCCGGTCGCGGGCGCCGCTGGCAAGCCCCGCCGACCGTGGGCGCCGCCGGCTGCGAGCGAGCTCCACCGGCTGCAGGAGCGCTCCGCAGCGCGCGAGCTCCGCCGGTCGCGGACTCGCGGGTGCCGTTGGCGAGCCCCGCTAGGCGCCGCGCGCGACCTCTGCGGGAGCTGGCCGGGGAAGTGTCCGGGGGAGGGGCCGCCGTGTGGGGGAACTCGCGACGGCGGCCGGCCTGCTCAGCTCTGGGACGGAGCGGCAAATGGGTTGGGAGGAGAGAGACGGCGCATATGTGGGGCGCAGTTAGCTGGGAAGGCAAAATGCATACGGTGTCTGGGTGTTCTGTTGGAGAGTGTTTTTGACATGCAAAAGCACTGTGACGATCCATTTTTGAGTTTGGGTCATCTTGTTGGAGTCGGTCTAAACAGGATTAATTGCTTGGTCGCATAAACTTCACAGGTAAATTGGCACCAAAATTTTAGTATATATTCCGCTTAATGCAGCCAGAATTCAACTTTTTGATCGACTATTATTGTTCGTTTTCTCTGGTGATCAGCCTTGCGGATCAATTTTTTTTTATTCAACTGTTGCTCCGTACATTTTTCGTTGTTTTGCTCTATGAGATCAGCCTTGGATATAGCTGGATCGCAGCAGATCCAAATATTTTGCAGTGCAGTGTCACTAGGATAAACTTAACAATCAATGAGAGATTTGAGATGCACTTGGCGTAATAAAAGCATAACAATAATAAAATTGAGTACCATGCATGCTTATCAAAAATAGGTAAATGCCAGTAAATCCACTCCAGCTAAGAGAAATTAAAGGCAAATAAATGAACATCCTGGCACGCTGCTGCTACAACGTTAACTATGACGGTGCTCGCGAACTAGCGATGCCACACGTGATCGAATTTGCTCGAACGGCAGTGCTACACGATCATGTGATTCCTGTCAATCCACGTACAATACCATTGCAAAGAGTGCTAATCCTTGTTCCCCTTTTCAAACCTACGAATTTTCATGATTTTCAGGTTCTGTAGATATCTTTTTTTTCTGCCTGAAATGCTAAGATGAAATTAAAATATTTGCAGAAAAAATGTCCTTGTGAGCAGAAGTGAGGGAGCAGATCATTTTGTCCATTCCTATTTGTTCTATACTCGTGGCACATTAATAGCACAAGGGGGGCCTCCTCTCCTACTCGCTTCCCCACTGGCTCTCTGCTCACTCGGTCTCTCTCCGCCCCTCCGCCGCGTGCTGCGCTGCGCCTGCACTACCACCACTTCTCCCATCACTGCTACGCGCAAATGGGCAGAGCGCGGCTGTGATCCCTCCACCATCCAGCCCGCCCGCCGCCGCCGCGTCGCGATGGCCGCCGCCTGCCCGCCCCTGCTCCTCGCCGCGCTGCTCCTCGCGGCGGCGACGATGACGAGCGCGCTCACCGACGACGTGCTCGCGCTGGTGGTCTTCAAGACGGGCGTCTCGGACCCGTCGGGCCGCCTGGCGACGTGGACCGAGGACGACGACCGCCCCTGCTCCTGGCCGGGCGTCGGCTGCGACGCGCGCACGGGACGCGTCACCTCGCTCTCGCTCCCGGCGGCGTCGCTCTCCGGCCGCCTCCCGCGCGCGCTGCTCCGCCTCGACGCGCTCCTCTCCCTCGCCCTCCCGCGCAACAACCTCTCGGGCCCCGTGTTCCCAAACCTCCTCGCCGCGCTCCCGCGGCTCCGCTCCCTCGACCTCTCCTCCAACCGCCTCGCCGCGCCCGTCCCCGCCCAGCTCTTCGCGCAATGCCGCTACATCCGCGCCATCTCCCTCGCGCACAACCAGCTCTCGGGCTATATCCCACCCGCCGTCGCGTCCTGCGCATCGCTCGTCTCCCTCAACCTCTCATCCAACCGTCTCGCCGGGCCCATCCCCGACGGCCTCTGGTCGCTGCCTTCGCTCCGCTCTCTCGACCTCTCCGGCAACGAGCTCTCCGGGAGTGTGCCCGGCGGATTCCCCCGGAGCAGCTCGCTGCGGCAGGTGGATTTGAGCCGCAACCTCCTCGCCGGGGAGATACCGGCGGATGTCGGCGAGGCGGCGCTGCTCAAGTCACTGGATTTTGGGCACAACCTGTTCACCGGCGGTCTGCCGGAGTCGCTCCGGAAGCTGACCGGGCTGCAATTCCTCGGCGCCGGCGGCAATGCGCTTGCTGGGCAGCTGCCGCCGTGGATCGGCGAAATGCGTGCCCTGGAGCGGCTTGACTTGTCGGGCAACCGATTCGCCGGCGACATTCCCTACACCATCGCCAACTGCAAGAACCTTGTGGAGGTCGACCTGAGCCGTAATGCGCTCACCGGCGAGCTTCCATGGTGGGTGTTCGGCCTGCCGCTGCAGCGCGTCTCGGTGGCCGGCAACCAGCTGCACGGGTGGGTCAAGGTGCCCGACGACGCTGCAATGGCGCTTCGTGTGCTGGACCTGTCGAGCAACGCGTTCTCCGGCGAGATCCCGTCGCGGATCACTGCCTTTGCGGGCTTGCAGTCTCTGAACCTGTCCTCGAATTCCTTGTCGGGGCAGCTGCCGGTCGGCATTGGCGGGATGAGGCTGCTCGAGGTGCTCGACGTGAGTTTTAACCGACTTGACGGAACCGTGCCGCCGGAGATCGGCGGCGCGGTGGCGCTCCGGGACCTCCGGATGGGGAGGAATTCGCTCACGGGACGCATCCCCGCACAGATTGGGAACTGCAGCTCCCTCGTTTCACTGTAAGTAAATTCTTGTTTAATTTCCTTAATTTTTACCCATATGATAGAATGAATTTCGACGTCATTGCGATTGCTTGTGTTTGAAGTTGACCAGGCCTATTTTATTTTTGCTTTGTTGACTGCTTTGATTGATTTCAGTTTCCTAGGTTGCAGAGACGTTGTAGAAAGTGATGTAGGACAGTGATGTCGTATTTTCTGTTTGGAACCCCAAACCGCAAATTATGGGTCTGTGTTTGTCAGTATCCCAGTATCCCAGTACTGAAACTGGGATCCCATCCCAGTATCCCCGGTATCCCAGTACTGAAACCGCAAATTATGGTGCTCGCATCCCAGTATCCCCGGTCATCGTCTTTTTTATTTGGATACACTCAAAACTGAAGTCATAGGTCTACATCAGCATGATTTGGAACACTTGTTAGGCCTTGTTTAGTTGGCAAAACTTTCTAACGTTTTCTCCACTCTCTCTCCATCACATCACATTAAATACGCCAAAAGACATATGTTCGGAGTATTAAATATAGGTAAAAAAAATAACTAATTACACAGTTTTGATGTACTTTGCGACACGAATCTTTTGAGCCTAATTAGGCCATGGTAGGATAATATTTGCCACAAACAAACGAAACGTGCTACAGTGTGCTACAGGAGTTCGAAACGTTGAAAAGACAAATTTTTCCACCAACTAAACAAGGCTTTAGTTCATATTAATTCAATCTCGATGCCAGTGTTATGAGTGAATATTTGAAATCGTTTTAAACTGATACAGAGCTGTGCTCTTCCATTGCAGGGATTTGTCACACAATAGCCTCACGGGGCCAATTCCTAGCACCGTGGGCAACTTGACCAGTCTCCAGGTGGTCATTCTATCTCAGAACAAGCTAAACGGAACCCTACCAGTGGAGCTATCGAATCTGCCTAGTCTCCACATCTTTGACGTCTCCCACAACATGCTGACAGGGGATCTGCCAAATAGCCGCTTCTTTAAAAACATCCCCAACTCCTTCATCCTGGATAATTCTGGTCTTTGTAGCTCACGGAAGAATGATTCATGCAGCGCTGTTATGCCAAAGCCCATTGTGCTCAACCCCAACTCTTCATCAAATCCCTCATCACAGGCTGCATCTAGTGCACCTAGCAACAAGCATCACAAGAAAATCATACTGAGCATTTCCACCCTCATTGCCATTGCTGGTGGGGCTGCCATTGCTATAGGAGTGATCACCATATCTGTGCTCAACCGCCGCGTCCGTGCCCGTGCAGCTGCCTCCCGCTCAGCACCTGTTACTGCATTGTCTGATGATTACCTTAGCCAGTCCCCGGAGAATGATGCTAGCTCCGGGAAGCTTGTTATGTTTGGTAAGGGCAGCCCTGAATTCAGCGCCGGTGGGCATGCATTGTTGAACAAGGATTGTGAGCTTGGGCGTGGAGGCTTTGGTGCAGTCTACAAGACAGTTCTCAGAGATGGACAGCCGGTAGCCATCAAGAAGCTTACTGTCTCTAGCTTGGTCAAGTCAAAAGATGATTTCGAGCGGCAAGTAAAGATGCTTAGCAAGGTGCGGCACCACAATATTGTCGCGCTCAGAGGCTTCTACTGGACTTCATCACTGCAGCTTCTCATCTGTGATTACCTGCCGGGAGGAAATTTGCATAAACACCTGCATGAGTGCACTGAAGATATTTCACTTTCCTGGATGGAGAGGTTTGATATCATCCTCGGTGTTGCCAGAGGGCTGACATACCTGCACCAGCATGGGATCATCCATTACAATCTCAAGTCAAGCAACGTGCTGCTGGATAGCAACGGCGAGCCAAAGGTGGGCGACTATGGCCTCGCCAAGCTGCTGCCTATGCTGGACCGGTACGTGCTGAGCAGTAAGATCCAGAGCGCGCTTGGGTACATGGCCCCGGAATTCGCATGCAAGACGGTGAAGATCACCGAGAAGTGCGACGTCTATGGCTTTGGTGTGCTTGTGCTGGAGGTCTTGACAGGCAGGAGGCCCGTCGAGTACTTGGAAGACGATGTCGTCGTGCTGTGTGATCTGGTCAGAAGCGCGCTGGAGGAAGGCAGACTGGAAGACTGCATCGACCCGCGGCTATGCGGCGAGTTCCCCATGGACGAGGCCCTCCCGATCATCAAGCTGGGCCTCGTGTGCACCTCGCAGGTGCCGTCGAACCGGCCTGACATGGGCGAGGTGGTGAGCATACTCGAGCTGGTGAGGAGTCCTCAGGATAGTGCCGAGGAGGAGCTGGTTTGAGGCGCGCTACCTGGGATCTCCGTTCCAAATTTTAATTCGCCTTGAGCTTTTTGTTTTTTTGTTTTTCTGAGATGCATATATGATTGCCCGGTGGGGAAGAAAAAGGAGAAGAGGGGGGTGCGGTGCAGAGGGTGGTGGAATGCTTGTAATGTGTTGAAATGCAAGCCTTTGTGTTGCTTCTCTGGTCTGGAAATTCTTTTGTTCCTTGGTTGGAAGAGAGTTATTAGCTCGTGTAGGTGTAGGTATCGACTTGATGCTTATGCAAGCCAGGTTTGGGTGGTTACCTGGCAGTTGGCATAACCCGGTGACTGGTGTTCTTGGACAGCTCTTCTGCTGATAGTGTGACTTCTGTTTGACAGATGAAATTGATCAGCACATTTCTTCATTTGAAATCTGTCTACTTGCTCTGTTCGCTGTTGTACAATGACCACTCATCAATTTGTAGTAGTATAGCAAACCGGAAGCAGTCCGTTGTATTCTTCCAACCAAGTCCGTTATATTCTTCCAACCAAATCTACTTGACATGTTCAATTTGTGAACAAGGCCTTGTTTAGTTGGTTGAAATATTTGCAAATTTAACTGCTGGAACTCCTGTAGCACACTGTAGCACGTTTCGTTTGTTTGTGGTAAATATTGCCTTGGTCAAAAATTTAAGGCAGCACCGACCCTTTTTTCCCCCCTCCACGGCGTGCAATAAGCCAATAATTCATTCCAGCACCACCGCGGCAGGCAGCATTCACCTCGCTGCTGCCCGGGCCGGCGCTGATCTGATCTCCTCCGCTCGTCGTCGTCGATAGGAGTAAACAAGGCGCAAGCGCGAGGCTTCGGACAGCACTCATCGTCATCGGTTGAGCGCTGCCCGACCGATCGAGTGGGGGACTGGGGGGAAGCCGGGGATCTGGGGAGGGCTGGTGCCTTTTTCGCCATGGCCACCTTTCCACCGCGGCAAAGGCACCCGCCAATTTTCGAATTGCCAGGTAGGACTACTCCCCAGGCAACAGAATCATGGAGCGACGACAAACAGAAGGTCAAGCACCCTTTTGGACCTCCATTTCGTATGGGTCGATCGAGTACCAACAACAAAGGATCCATGCGCCTGTTCATTTTCCATGTCGGGGGAAGGAAGCCGTAGGACCTGCAGCGATTCACATCCTCTTTTCCCCCACGAATCCCCTGAATCTCTGATGTACTTCCAGCTGAACATCGCCGTACTGATAGCTCAAGGGTGTGGACGTGATGATGACAAAGATTCAAATTAGCAGGGTACGAGTATAGCCGAAGCATGTCATGTCGAGCGAATAAGTGTAATTACGTTTTGCTTTAATCACGGGGAATTCAGTACGTCGTACTCCGATGTGTGGATTATTCCGGCATTCCTAGCTCGTGCAGTGTACAGAAAGGTTGGGAGAGTAGTATAGTGTGGAGTATTAGAGATTGCTTTGGATTCACTCGAAAGCAACGTCCCCAGGGTACTGATTGGAAGCAAGCTAAAGAAATGTCATCGCATCGTCCTATCCTTTTCTCTCTCTGATTGACCTCCAAGGATCTGCTAGGTGCATATCTAGTCGAGCAGACCTTTGACAGTGTGAAACATGTGTGTGTGCACAGAGAGAGAGGGGACAGAGAGGAAGGAGAGGGTCAGTACCTTCGCCGGTCGTGGCCAGCGTGGAGGAGCTTGAGGTCATCGCTGGTTCAGTCGGGGAAGTCTGCACAAAGGCAGCGACGCGCAGTGACGGGACTGCGCAAGGGCAGCGACGCGCAGTGCAGTGGCGGCGGCGGTGGTGCTTCCCGTTGCTCCTTGCGCTCCCTGTAGATCGGATAGGGATGTGAGTGGGGTGTGTTGGCGGCAGCGAACCTCGTGCCTAGTGCCTGCGGCCCCCACCTCCTCTTTATAGCGCAGTGCAACAGGGGCCCACCAAACCATTAGGGTTTGGACGCCCCCGATCAGAGCGCGGGATTAACGGCCCATCAGGGAGATCAATCTAACATTCTCCCCCTTGATCTCATCACATACTTTTAACTTTACCATTTACACTTTATTCGTTCCATCACAGATTAGTACACAGAGTGTGTTTCATCATCACGACTCGATTGACGATAGACAAAAACAGTTACAACATACTTCTCCATTTTTGAATAAATTCTATTCCTTTGGGCCACAACATAATCCAGGAATTATAGGCTTTCCTTTAAACCCATGCCGGCTAAGTGTCCTCTAAACACATTGGGTGGTAAGTCTTTCGTGAGCGGATCCGCAACCATATCCTTTGTCCCTATATGCTCGAGACTTATGGTCTTATCCCGGATTCTATCCTTCACAACATAAAACTTTACCTCAATTGGTTTGGAAGCATTACTCGACTTGTTGTTGTGAGCATAGTACACTGCGGGCTGATTGTCGCAGTACATCTTTAGTGGTTTATTAATACAATCTACCACTTTCAAGTCGGGTACGAATTTCTTTAACCACATCACCTGTCCAATAGCATCATGACATGTTATAAACTCTGCATGCATCGTCGATGATGCAACCAACTTTTGTTTGGAGCTTCTCCACGAGATAGCTCCCCCAGCGAGAGTGAATATATATCCAGACGTGGATTTTCTATCATCTCTATCTCCCGCATAGTCTGCATCTGAATATCCTTTTATCTCTAGGCAATCAGACTTTCTGTATGTTAGCATGAAATGCTTTGTGCCTTGTGCATAACGCTATGCTTTCTTTACCATCTTCCAGTGCTCCATGGCTGGATTATCTTGATATCTACCGAGTACACCGGTGATAAATGCTAAGTCAGGGCGAGTGCACACTTGTGCATACTGTAAGCTTCCAACAGCTGAAACATATGGTACCGCTTTCATTTGATCGAGCTCATATTTGTTCTTGGGACATTGAAATTCTCCAAAACTATCGCCCTTTACTATAGGAGCAGGTGATGCTTTACTCGCATGCATACTGTATTTCTTTAAAATATTTTCCAAATATGCATTTTGCGATAATCCTAAAACCCCATTCTTTCTATCTCGGTGAATTTCTATGCCTAAAACATATGAGGCTTCACCAAGATCTTTCATATCACAGTTTGAGGACAGAAACTTCTTTGTTTCCCATGGTAGACTAACATCATTGCTAGCAAGCAAGATATCATCCACATACAAGATTAGGAAAATATATTTCCCATTTTTAAACTTTGCATAAACACAGTTGTCCTCTACGTTAGGTTCAAACCCAAATCTTTTAATTGTATCATCAAACTTTAGATTCCACTGTCTGGATGCTTGCTTTAATTCATAAATGGATTTCTTTAGGCGGCATCCTAAATGTTCTTTTCCTTCCATGACAAAACCTTTCGGTTGTTTCATGTAGACATTTTCTTCTAAATCACCATTTAGAAAAGCCGTCTTTACATCCATCTGATGTAACTCTAAATCAAAATGTGCTACTAATGCCATTATTATTCCGAAGGAATCTTTACATGAGACTGGAGAAAATGTCTCATTGTAATCTACTCCTTCTCTCTGGGTATAGCCTTTTGCCACAAGTCGTGCTTTATACTTTTCTATGTTCCCTCTAGAGTCACGTTTAATCTTGTAGACCCATTTACAGCCTACTGTTTTGGCTCCTTCGGGAATTTCCCCTAAGTCCCAAACATCGTTGGAACTCATCGATTTTATCTCATCTTCCATGGCCTCCAACCACTTCGATGAGTCAGCACTTCTCATGGCCTCTTCATATGAAGCGGGATCACCCTCCATATGAGCAACTTTTGTATTATAGACTTTATAATCACTGGGAATTGCCGATCTTTTAACTCTTTGAGACCTTCGGGGGGCCTCATCTGTTTGCACACTCGGTGCCTCAACATCTGTTGACACATCATCATGAGGTGGCTGCTGCATTTCTTCCTCATGTGCAACAGTGGGTTCAATCGAATCCTGAAGGACATGCTCCGGATCTTCACTCAATGTTGCCATGGGTTGAGTTACAACAGGTGCTTGCACCACAGACTGTCGGTGCAGGTACAACAGGTAGTGAGAAATATGGCTCTTGGATCATCGGATTGGGTGCGTACACCCGCTTCTCCTCAAGAACAATTTTCCGCACTGTCGTGCTCCCCCTCATCATTTCGTCCTCTAAGAAAACAACATGTCTTGTTTCTACAAACTTTGTATATCTATCTGGACAGTAGAAACGAAAACCTTTTGACTTTTCAGGATACCCAATGAAGTAGCAACTAACTGTTTTGGAATCTAACTTTCCAATATTTTGGTTAAACACTTTGGCCTCAACTGGGCTCCCCCAAACACGCAAGTGGTGTAGAGAGGGTACTCTTCCCGTCCACAGCTCGTACGGTGTTTTGGGCACCGATTTGCTTGGTACTCTATTGAGAATACGAATAGCGGTTTTTAATGCCTCCATCCACAATCCCAATGGTAAGGTGGAGTAACTCATCATACTGCACACCATATCCATCAGTGTACGGTTGCACCTCTCAGCTACTCCATTTTGCTGAGGCTCGCCCGGCATTGAATACTGGGCTACTATGCCATTTTCCTGTAGGAACTTTGCAAAAGGTCCAGGAACTTGGCCAAATGGGGTGTGCCGACCGTAGTACTCCCCTCCACGGTCAGATCTTACTATTTTAATTCTTTTATCAAGTTGATTTTCAACTTCAACTTTGAATATTTTAAATTTATCCAGCGCTTCCGATCTTTCTTTAATTGGATAAATATAACCATAACGGGAGTAATCATCTGTGAATGTTATGAATGAGTCATAGCCATCCACACTTTTCACAGGAAACGGTCCACAAATATCAGTGTGGATTATCTCTAAAGTCCCTGTGCTACGCTTTGCACCTTTTTTAATTTGCTTTGCATAATTTCCTTTAGCGCAATCTACGCATTGCTCTAAGTCAGAGAACTCTAACGGAGGAAGAATTTCATTTTTAACGAGGCTCTCTATTCTCCCCCTCGAAATATGGCCTAAACGACAGTGCCATAATTTCGACGAAATATCATGAGTTCTCTTTCTTTTCTTTTGAACCTTCTCTGACCCGGAAACATTCACATCATTCACATTCACATCACACAATGAATTAACTTTTTCACATAAGGATAACAAATAAAGCTCATCATGAAGGTAAGCAATACCAACACAAGCATTATTACACCAAATGACACAACGACCATGTCCAAATAAACATTCAAAAATATCTTTGTCCAAACGTGAAATACTAATCAAGTTTCTGTTTAATGAAGGAACATAAAGAACATCTCTAAACAAAAGTGTAAAACCATCAACTAGCTCTAGAGAGACATCGCCAACAGCTTCAACTTCTGCTTGGACTCCATTTGCAACTTCAATGCATCTTTCTTTTCTTTCCATGCTCCGGGGTGAATGGAACCCCTGTAAAGAATTTGCAACATGAACAGTTGCACCCGAGTCAATACACCAAGTAGATTTAGAAAACTGTGTATACAAGGATTCATTTACAAAAGAAACAACGTTCGTACCGTTCCTTGCCATGATGGACTTTAGAAAATCAGGACATTCTTTCTTGTAATGTCCCTTCTTCTTGCAGTAGAGACACTGATCCCTCTCCACTGGAAGAGAGCTCTTCTGAGGCTGACGCTGTTGTTCAATGGGACCTTTACCATGTGGCTTTGAAGAAGAGCCTTGATGGAAGTTCTTTTTCTTTACAAGGTTCAAAGAACCTCCATTGTTGGATTTAATCCTTTCCTCTTCCTGCACTCACATGGCTATAGTCTTTTCCAGATCCCACTGCTCTGGATGAATGTTGTAGTTGACAACAAAAGTGTCAAACTCCTTTGGCAGAGAAGCCATAACCAGATGAACAAGGAGCTTGGGCTTAATTTCCAGATCCGCATCCAGTGGCTTTAGCTTCGATGCCTGGTTGCTCATCCTAAGGATGTGCTCCCTTATACCTTTTCCATTGCCTGTATACTTTTCATCCACCAGCTGCCTCAGCATCATGGTGGCATATGTCTTTGAAGAGCCAGTAAACTGACTCTTTATCCTGTCAAGTAACTCTGTGGCAGAGCTACAACCATCAACTGAGCTCAAAAGAGAGGGCTCAATTGTGTTCTCTATGAAAGCCATGTACGTTTTGTTTACCGAGGTCCACTTTTTGTTGTTGATGGACCACGAAAACTCTAAAGAGGAATAATCCTCTTCTTTCTTTTTCCATGCAGCATCATCATCCTTATCATCTCTCTGTGGCTGTGGTGGCTGAGCCGGCTGTGGTTCCTTCAGCACCCAGTCAATCTCAGCACAGACAAAAGCCAGATTCACTTTTCTGCTCCATTCCTTGTGATTCTCAGCATTGAGGACAGGAACAGAGGCGATGGAGTTCATCAAGTTGAACCTTCCTGAAAACCATAATCAGTGAGATCCATAATGACAATTGCATGCATTAATCCAACGTTGGTCAAAATTAAAACATACAATTGTCTATGCAATTAAATCTATATCACCGTTGGGCAGAAAATAGAAATAAAAGCACATAAACAACCTTTTAATCATGATGATATTATTAACAATGTTGGTCAGTAAATAACAACACCATAATTACTAGAAAAAAATTACTTTAACATGCTCCTTTTAAATTTAATTTTCCCGTTGGTTCCAATTAAATTTAAACAATAAGCATTTCTTTAAACAATTCGCAGCGGAAAACATGAATAAAATTCATGAAAAACTTTCTATTCAGAAGCAATATCACTGTTTACTTTACTTTTGTCTAAGCAAATTATCCCGTTGGTTCAAAATTTGAATAGATATAACAAACTATACAAAATTCAGCAAATAATTACTTCTGAAAAAAACAAAAAAAATAAAACCGTTACTGTATCACTACTGTGCATTCGGCCTGCGAAAGAACTGAGGCCCACGGCCTGCTCCGCACGACCGCCTGGGCTAGTAGCCCAAAAACCAACGGGCGGGCCGCCGAAGCGGCCCGCGCGCCGCACCCGCTTGGGCCAAAAGCCGGCCCATCCGGCCGTCCTCTATCCAGAGCTGTCGATCGGCTGGGATTCACATCCGACGGCCGGCCGCGCTCCTCTCGGCAACAAAACCGCGTGCGCCGGCCGCCTCTCCCAGAAACCCTAGAACACTTTCTTTCCTCTCCCCCGGTTCTCCCGCAGCATCAGCGGCGGCGGGGTGGTGCGGCCCGTGGCCGGCGCAGCCGCCGGCGACGGTGAAGACGTGCGCCGCTCGACACACGATCGAGGCAGGCTCCTTTCTTCTTTGCTTTGACTCTCCATCCCTTCTACTCCAGAGCCCCAAACTCGTGAGGTCCAGAGCACCAACCATGGTGGCCAGTGGAGAAGGTGGTGGCCGGCGCCGCCGGGAGTCCCACCGCCGGCGAGCGCGTTCCCCGTGAGGGAGAGCGCTCCGCCGTCGGTGGGTTTCACCGCGGCGCTCCGTGCCCCCATCCCTAAACGGCGAAACACCGGCGAGGACGGGGTTCAGACATCTGTCCGCCCGGCGCGCCCAAGGCGACGACAGCGGCGGTATTGACGGCGCGATAGGCCCACAGGTAGGTCCTCCCTCCGTTCTCGCTTTGCCTTTTAGATCTAGGGTTAGGGTTAGGGTTTCTGTTTTTCTTTTGATTCGAGATTGGTTTTTCTCCTTTCTTCTTTCTTCTACCCAGACTAGATGTACGACCTAGCATGGCTCTGATACCATTGATTGACCTCCAAGGATCTGCTAGGTGCATATCTAGTCGAGCAGACCTTTGACAGTGTGAAACATGTGTGTGTGTGTGCACCGAGAGAGAGGACAGAGAGGAAGGAGAGGGTCAGTACCTTCGCCGGTCGTGGCCGGCGTGGAGGAGCTTGAGGCCATCACTGGTTCAGTCGGGGAAGTCTGCACAAAGGCAGCGACGTGCAGTGCAGTGGCGGCGGCGGTGGTGCTTCCCGTTGCTCCCTGCGCTCCCTGTAGATCGGATAGGGATGTGGGTGGGGTGTGTTGGCGGCGGCGAACCTCGTGCCTAGTGCCTGCGGCCCCCACCTTCTCTTTATAGCGCAGTGCAACAGGGGCCCACCAAGCCATTAGGGTTTGGACGCCCCCGATCAGGGCACGGGAGTAAGGGCCTGATGAGCCGTTGGGCCCATCAGGGAGGAGATCAATCTAACACTCTCCACATCATGTTTTGACAGTGTAATAAACTGTTAATCTTCTGACAGTAAGTTAAGGTTAAGGACATGGCTAACTGTGAGGGTCAGGATTGGGCATCGGCACAGCAGTCCTTAAACAAAGTTGAAGGTTGGTTACAGTAGTAAAGAAGTGGATTAGCATGGGCTCTGGTCTGCTTGCACTGTGCCACTGTGTGCGAGACAAAGCACTCGAGCAGTGTCATTGGTCGGAGCGGATCGTGGGCGCCGCGGGGATCGCCGGGCGCCGGCCAATTCTTGTCGCGTTGCTGTTGCGAAGATTCGGAGCGGAAGAAATTGATTGAGGGTGTGTTTAGAAGCTCAAATTTTTCCAAAAAACATCACATTATCTATCACATCTCATCACATCATCTTTCATTATTCATCTGACGCTACAGTGTATTTTGCACCAATTTTGACCAGAATTGCCAAACTTTGCCCAAACGTTTAGGCTCTAAACACACCCTGATTTCTCTCGCGCGCCATGCGCCCTGAGACCTGAGGGTGGAGATTTGACCCGTGCACCACTCCCAAGTCCTCCCACCGGCCGGGCTACGTGCTTCTCGCCTTCTCCTAGAGAGAAATTTTTGTACTGCGGCCTGTCCTCCGATGACGCTGTCCCGTACCGTTACGAACCTACGGAGTACTCGTGCCTTATTTTTTGCTACTCCCTCGGTCCCAAAATATAATGTCTTGGAGCATTAAACTTAAGAAACAATAATGGGAGGAAATGACCTCTATACTTCTTATTTTACACTATTCATCAACTCTTCACCTACTCACCAATCTTATTTAATTTTGTCTTATCCCTCCAAAACCTTATATTTTAGTACAAATTTTGAACCCTTAAAAACCTTAGAGCAACTCCAGCAGACCCCCTATTCCACCCCCTACTCGAAAAGTAGGGGCCGAAAGCAAAAAATCGCAGTCCAGCAGAGCCCCTACTCCGCCCAACACTGTTCACGCCCCCCAAACCCCCCTCCGGCCCCTTCTCCTGCGGGTGCTGGAGGGAGCCCCTACTCGTCGGTTGGGGCGGTTCCTCCCTCCCGCCGCCGCCTGGACTCAGCCTCCCGGACAGACCCCCACCGTGGCTTGTGCCCTTCCCCGCATGCTGCTGGCCCTGCCCGCCGACCGCCACATCCGCCAGCTGCCCTGCACGCCGCCGGACCACGGCACGCGCGCGCAGAGCTCCTCCGCCCGAGCTCCATTGAGTCCACCCGAAGCTCCATTGCGTGCGCAGAGTCCCTCGATTCGGTCGATTGGAGCTCGATTCGCCGGCCTTGACCTCGATTCGACCGTCGGGAGCTCGATTCGCCGGTCGCGCAAGCTCCTCAGGGGCAGGGGAGCCCCCATCCACCTGCGCCGCCGCGCCCCCATCTGTGCCGCCCGGGCCTTGCGGGTCGATCCCGTGCTCCTCCGGCCTACAAGCGAAGACGGCGGTCTCCCGAGGTCCACGCGGAGGAGTGCAGCCGCTGCGGGCGTCCGCGTTGACCGGCCTCCTCTCCGGCGAGATGGAGCCGCCATGGCGCCGCTTCGCGCGGGTACGAGTCGCGCGACGCAAGCGGCGGCGGGGGTGCTGCGCGGGGCATCGACGGCGGGGAGGTGGAGCTGCCGGCTGCGGAGGCGGAGGAGGGCAGCGGCATGGGCTTCTATGTTGCTGCGGCGGCGGGAGTTGGGTTGGAGCCAGTGAAGCACATGGGGAGAGAGGAATGGAGAGATGCGTGAGAGAAGAAAGACAGGGAGAAGAAAAGATACGGGCCACTGACAAGTAGGTCCTACATGTCAGGTGAGAATAGGGGTTTCAAAGTTGGGGTTATTGCTGGAGTTAGGGACAAAGAGCCCCATAAAGTTGGGGGCACCCCCTATTCAACAAAGTAGGAGCTCTAAATAGAGGTTATTGCTCGAGTTGCTCTTATATCTTAGGATAGAGGGAGGAGCTTGTTTGTTTACGGGTACTCAAGTCAACCATACTATCCTGCGCTCACGTAGTCACGTTGGACTATGGACGTTGGTGTCGGCGGCGGAGCCCGCGATCCAGTAGACCGCTGTTCAGGTCGCGCGGAACGTGACGTGGACACAGGAGTCCCTGCGCTCGCTCCCCACGTCGCTTCGACGGGAAGGTGGGCAAGCACCAACCGCGGCCTTGGGCTCTGGGCCGCATTTATTACGGCACCTAGGCTGTGCCCGGCGAGGACATGCATTGGTGAGCACATGTATAGCGCCCCTGGCTCTGCCGCCCTGCCGGCACTGCCGCGGCCGAGGCCCTACCACATGCGGACATGCCCGCCCGCGCGCGTGTAGCCTAGGGTCTGTTTAGATGGCAAATTTTTAGCAAAAGTAACTTCTGAAACTCCGGTAGCACACTGTAGTACGTTTCGTTTGTTTGTGATAAATACTCCCTCCGGTTCCCTATTAGAAGTCGTTTTGGACAAGGTTTGAGTCAAACATTGGGAATATAAATCATGAATAACTTTTAAGTCGTTGAGTTTGAAAATGTGAAAATCATATAAATAGATTTGTCTTGAAAATTACTTTCATAAGAATATACATATAACTTTCCAATAAAGATTTTTATAGAAAAGAGAAGTCAAAGTTATGCTTTGGTGACCGTGTCGCTGTCCTAAACGACTTCTAATATGGAACCGGAGGGAGTATTGTCCAATCATGGACTAACTAGGCTCAAAAGATTCGTCTCGTGATGTACAACAGAATTGTGTGATTAGTTAATTTTTTTACCTACTTTTACTGCTCCGAATATATGTCTTTTGGTGTATTTAATGTGATGTGATGGAGAGAGAGTTGAAAATTTAGCAAATTTTTGGTAAATTTCTAGCCAACTAAACATGGTCCTATTCAGATAGGATACGAACGGATACGGATGTCCTATTCACCTGATCACGTCACCAGTCGCCGCGGTAGCGATTGGCGATGGAGAGACGCCGAGGAGATGGATGGGTGGGCTCTGCTCGACCAGCCTCTGCATGCATGGTCTCAACAGAGCTTCCGAAGCGGCGACACTGTGATGCGGGCGTCGACGCGTTGGGGCAGATGATCAATCTATCATGCAGTGGCGGATCCAGCGGTGGGTCTGGGGGGGCTCCAGCCCTCCTACCACCCTGGATCCCATGGTAATCACTCCAAATTTTCATACAAATTTTGAGGATAAAGAGGAAGAAGAAAGAGGAAGGAAGAAGAAGAGGAAGAAGAGCCCCCTACCCCACAATCCCGGATTCGCCACTGCCCCACAATCCTGGATTCGCCACTGAATCTATGGATGGATGGACGGACGGGCCCGCGGAACTGTCGATCGTTGAACCGACCGACACCGACGACGATGGCGCTGGCGTCGTTTTCACGTCGATGTTGGCAGCCCGGCCGGACCGGACGCGGATGGCAATGGCATCATCGCCGCCGTCGCCGCGTGCCCTCTCTCGTTCCGGGCCGAAGCGCGCGAGCTGCGCCCATGTGCGGTGTGCCCTCACCAGCGCATTAGATTCTCGCGTCAGATTGTCAACCACCTCCTGACATTGTGCTCCGGGTCCGGGAGTCGAGACGAGAGCGTGAGCTTGTCGTCGTCGTCGTTGCTTCGTTTGACTTGGATTGTTTGTTATCGATGGGCGTGCATTGCGTTGCGTTGCGTTGCGTTGCATAGCATCTCCGGTTTCGGAGGAAAGCGTGAACGTACACATGCCGCTTCCACTTGCCAGCTGCACAAGCTTCTGCGGACGCATTAAAAACTACTATACAACGCACGTTGCCTTTTACTCTTTTCTCTTTTCAGTGGTGAATTCCACACGAGTATTAACATGGCCCATAATTCATCACACAAACGGTACAGCCCAAAATGAATAAGTGATGAAGAAGAAGCCCGATCTGTGTCAAAAAAAACAACGTCACGGCCCACATTATATAGAACCCCACCCAAGCCCACGCACACGCACGGAAGCGAGCTCAATACGGCCCAAACGAAAGGACTGAAAGCAGCCCACACTGGTGACCGGATCCTAAAAGGCCTAAACCATCCCTCCCCTTCTACTCCTACTTTCTCACCCCACCACCTCCTTGCTTGTCCGCCGTGCTCGAGACTCCCCCCGTGCTAATGGCGGCGGCGGCGGCGGACCTCACGGGGGCCAAGATGAGCATGGCCTACGCGCTCTGCAAGAACCTCAACATCGATCCCGTAAGCGCCCTACCTCCATCTGCTAGATTTTGACTGCTTCGAACTTTCGAAGCGAATCATGCGATACAGTTCTGTAGTGCTCGCTGCTTAGGTTTTGTAGGCAGTTTTTTTAGTCTTTCTGGTCCTGTCCAGATTTGCGGATGCAGATTTTCTGTGCGTTAGGCGTGGTTTTAGCCCACTCAAAGTTACCTCTGAGTAGTCTCGTGGGTTAGATGTCATAAAATACAGTTTTAGCGTGATGTGCTTCTTAGGGTATGGCGATTTCGTGCATTATATACAGTTTGAAAGGTCGTATCTGTAATTGCTCCAGCGTTTTTGGGAGTGTGGGCATGCACGCGTCCAATATCCAATGTTGACATTTACACAAACCAGGAATTGAACTTATGTGTGCGCTGTCAGTGAATCGTGCTGCAAGCGAAATTTTTAGCAAGTAAATGAAGGGGTGGCGTGTGTGTTGAGCAGACTAGTTAGCTGCAATATTTTGTCTGCTGTTTGCCACACATATAGAACATGGTACACTTTAGTCACATGGGCACATGCAGATGAAGTTTCAAATGTTCATTACTTGATATTTAGTTGTTTATGCCTCACGGTGGATGGTGATATTGATTTGCTCTTATCCCTCATATTAGATGCTCGTAAACCCCTGAGTTGTCTGCTGCACAATGCACACATTTATGCCGAGCAATGATTTCATTTTGTTTCGATATACTGCTGTGTAACTCCATAAGCATATATACTTATTGTTCTTCGTGCCTGTTTATTTGAATAAACTTTGCCTGATTTTAAATAAAAAACTTTGTCTGTGCAGGTTGGTTATTTTGTCCGGAAGTTGTTACTAACTTTTAACTTCTTTTTCTTAACTGTACAGAGCACTGTATCCAATACAAGTATTGAAGAGAGTGATATTGCAAGCCTGTTTTCACATATTGTGAAATCATCTCAGGATGAGGTAATGACATTTTTTGGTTCTATACACCAAACCCGCTTGCTAGATGCTACTACATATGTAACACATCTTCTTTTTCTTTGTTTATATAGGTGATGAAGTGGGTAAAATTTTCCAGTGATTTTGCTGGGAGTGACGGAAAACAGCATGCACTGCTTGATAATCTGAATAAGGATTTGTCCCAGAAGTCTATATTGCTGGGTGATGGTCTTAAACCATCAGTTGCTGATATTGTAGTGTTTGCTACTGTTCAATCTTTTGTGGTATGATGATGTAACATTATCAGTTTGTTCAATGGTGATGTTTTCCATTTTTTATTCTCCCTCTCATATAGTAAAGCCGATGCTCTTAACATTTTCTAGTCTTTGGTCAGTATAATTTGGTAGAGGTAATTAAAGACAACTCTACTAATTTTGTTTTTATGTTGCCAACCCATCAACATTTTTGCTTTATAAATCGCAAAAAGTTTGACAGCACATACTGTCAAATCATGAATACCTGTTTTTGTATCTGGGTCAGGATTAGTGCTTCTTTTTCCTAAGTGTGTGTTGTAAAGTTTAGTTTGAAGTATTACATATTTTTTATGGGTGCTATTTTGCGTATTTGCTCTTGTATCTTTTCATATAAAGAAATATTATAAAATATTTAAATTTTTTGTTGCCTTGTTTCAGAGTTGTGTCAGTGACAGCGAGTTGCAGAAATTTCCTCATGTATTGCGGTGGATGGACTACATTCAGGTCTAAGATGAGCATTTTTATTTATTTATTTATTTATGCTAACTCCTACCTGTTGTCCATATTAAATACTACTATTCTGTAGAAGAAAGGATCAATTGAATATAAATCTTCTTGTCATGGTTCCATGTGTTTTGCTCAGCTTTAGAATTTCTTTTCAACTCAGAGTTGAAAACGAAGCCCACAGTTTTCTTCGAGTCTCCGGACCCTATGGTGGTATCCTTGGAATGTGACTATTCTAGACTAGTAATTTATCATTTTTGAGATGCCTCATTTCACCCCAACAATATTTGAAATTGAAAATAGCCAGATATGTAGGACATTGATGTTGTCTGATATCAACAATTGATTACACCTTTCATAATCAACTAATGTTTTGCGGTATATCAAGTACACAAGTGCAGTGTTGGTCTTCTATGATATTATCTTCACAATCTCTTACAAAACTTTGTAGCTTATTTCTATCAATATACCAGTGCCTTTATGGTGATAGAAGCCTCCTGTTGTGTTTTTTATAGAAACTGGCATCTGTAATTAATAGGATGGCCATTGATACTATCTTCCATTTAATCTCTGGTAGCACTCATTGATGGTGTCTCATGCTAATCGTTATTATCTGATGCAGAACATTGTTGATTTTGGTACAACCTTGCAAAAGATAAATGTGGCCAAGTCTGTCTTTGCTCCACCTTGTGTAAGTAATTTTTTTTGGGAGTGTGCAGGAAATGTTATACTATTGAATTTCTTTACCATATCAGATTTCAAATCCAACTGAAAATTATGGAACTCTGTTTACATGCTGTTTATGGTGTTTGAAATTTACCTGTTTGGATAGTAAACTCTACCTTCTCATACTGTGTTTGACACAACTTTGCTTCGATGCTACTATGGTGCTGGTAAAAGATTTGCAAATAAATGCTAAGATGATAACTTGACATGTCTTGTTTTGGTCATCTTCAAAACATTCTTCAGAAAAAGTTTGGTTTAGATCACTGAAGTAATTGTACCTTTCATTCTGTTTGGCAGCATCCAAAGAAAGCTGATAAAGCAGACACTGAATCAAGTTCAAAGAAAGCTGTTTCGAAGATTGCTGACAAGTCAAATGGAAGTGTTGACCCCAAGAAACCTGTAGGGGAGGTAGTTTTTTCTGCCATTATACATTCTCATTAATTATCACACTTATCGGGTCTTCTTGATCAGTACTTCTGGGAAACATTTGCAGGCTCATGCTACTGCGATTATACTGTAGTGTTTTTTTTGGGGCATTTTCATCTCATCTCTTTCTACAGTTTCCTGCCTCAGTACTGCATATTTAAATCCGTTGTGCCTTTGTGATTATGTTGTTACATGTACAATGTATCACAAAGTTTGATGGGCTGTCAACTCTTATCATTTAACTTTATCTGGTATATTGTCATTTACATATTTTTGAATAGCAGTGCTAATTTCATGTTTGGCTACTTTCTTGTACAAGTTTTTTTTTTAAAAATAAGTTTGTAATTTCCTTTCTTGGTTGACTTTAGACTAAGGCTTCTGAAAAGAAGGAAACCCCTACTGCTGTGAAAGACAACAAAACCTCCGGTGAGAGAAAGAAAGATAAGTCTGCAGGTAAAACAGCAGAAAAAGCTTCAGAGAAAGCTCCAGAGAAAACTGCAGACAAGGATTCAGAGTGCAATATCAGTATCCTGAACATACAGATTGGCCTTATCCGTAAAGCATGGAAGCACCCATCTGCTGACAGGTGCTGTATTTTCACACTTTTATCATGCTTCAGATTTTTCTCAAAGCTTCTGTTCTAGTATTCAATCTAACATTCAGATTGATCATTGAGCAGCCTTTTGGTTGAGGAGATAGAGTTGGGAGATGGAAATGTGCGTCAAGTTGTTAGTGGTCTTGCAAAGTACTGCAGCCCGGATGATCTTACTGTGAGTAGTTCGCAACAAGAAAGAACTCAAGTTGTTTTCAATTATTTCTGCTTTCTGAAGTTGTTTGTGGTTCTGTATTATGCGAAAAACACCTGACACTTTTACCATTCAGAATCGGCATGTTGTCTTGATCACAAATGTGAAGCCTGGGAAGCTGAGGGATGTCATGTCTGCTGGATTGGTATGTCCTATCTGTTATGTTTGCATTTGTGTAGCTCAGCAAAACAACTCAAAATGCGGTTCTGTAAAGGTTGAAAAAAATATCCATCTGCGAGTGGTTCGGTTTTTTTTCTGGCTAATTGGTTTATCAAAACTTCCCAAAATACCTCCATTTGAAATTACAATTTACACACAAACCAATAATCAAATGACTACATAACCCTCATTACTGTCTAAAAAACTATTTAATACTTGCATGCATATAAAGTTAAGAGTGGAGCAATTATTAGGGTATGTAGGAAACACCCACACATTTTTGCATTAGTATATGAAATAAGCCTTGTATTGATGAACAAAATATATGCCTAATAATGTTAAATAGAGGGAGTACCATGGAGGGATACAAGCTTCAATTGTTCAAAAAAGTCTTACTGTCTTCTGTTGCGTGACACAAGAAAATAGAAATAGGTACCATAGTAGTGTGACTTTTCACTGAAGAAAATAACTGTTAACTTTATAAATGTTTATTCTGATTTTAAATGTCTTGTCAGCAAAGTACTAAGTTGTACCACAGAACTAAAGTTTTTCTTAACTCATGGTTCAAACTGCAAGTGCTCTTTTGTTGTTGGGGAGGTTTTTATTGAGATATTCTTTTGGTATTAATCTTCTGCCTAGGTTCTATGCGCTTCATCTGAAGATCATACTGCTGTGGAGCCTTTGATTCCTCCAGAAGGAGCCAAGGTTGGAGAACGCATTTCATTTGCTGGGTAAGAATTATGCCTTATATAGACAGTATATTATTTAAAGGCTTGCTTGTGCAGTTTGATAGATCATTTATTCTGTGGTATCCCAGTTTCTACTCATGAATATGTTAGTCGAGTTGTATGGACTTTTTGAACTTGCAAGTGGAACCTAAATGAAGTCATGTGTGAGTTTTCTTTGCCATTTTTTGGGAAAGGAATGCTGTAAGTCAGCTTGATTGACATTTTTATTTGGGTGCATGGGGTCCACTAGAATAAAGATTTGCTTGCTTGTGCTTCTGAAATTAAATAGCTTATTTTCAATTTTATTCTGGTTGTTTTTCTGCTGCTGCACTCTGTACTGGCCTGCATTTTAAGCAATGATCTTGTTTACTAGTTATTTTTATATGGTGTTTGATTAAATTATTTTTCACTTGTAGGTTCGATGGAAAGCCTGAAGATGTTCTAAATCCAAAGAAAAAGCAGCTGGATAAGATTACACCGGTATGATTTTAGCAATGTCCTATACTCCTAATTGATATGTTGATGTTCCATCACTTGTCAATTGTCATTGGATGTTGTTGGCTAACGTAACATACTCCGTCATTGGCTACTTATAATTAAAATGACATGTTTGTTAATATTTGCTGAATGACGTTTTCTATTTATATTCGCATAAAGTGTGAACCTATCACTAACTTCATTGTATCATGCATCCAGCATCTTCGTACCGACGAGAATGGGATCGCAACATTCAAAGGGATACCCTTTACTACATCAGCCGGTCCATGCAGATCTTCTATTCGCAATGGCAACGTTAAGTGAGGTTCTTGTTGGGCATGCTGATTGCATACATTGATGTGATAGAACAAATGTGAGGTGGCTGTACCATTTTTGCCTCGCCCATGCTAAATGTGCTCAATTCCATCAGAAGCAATTATCTACCAGTGGTTGTGCAGAGTTTTTCGTATTTTGAATGTATACAATCACACAAAAATTAAATATCCTTCAGGTGTTGGGCTAATTTTCTTCCCCGTTGTGTCCATTAAACAAAGGCACCCTAACTGCGGATGAATGTTGCAGGTGACTCTTGTCAGGAAAATTAGAACCAATACCTTGCTTGTTTCGAGAGTTAGCATGAGACGGCATCGATGTCTTTCTTGTGGGAGCTCCTTTTGCGTGTGGCTGCGTGCCGCAGCGTAACAGTTTTGCCGGAGGCAATGTGTGTTTGGAATCTGTTTCTTTGCTGCACTGGCACGATTGTGGCACATTGGGCACCACCTCAAGAAGTTATGGGCTTATGGCGATTGTGATGTTACAAGGAATATGAAAAATTATCAAGATCTATTCTGTGTAAAAAACGTCGTTTACATTTCTGACCAAAAGGTACAAATGAAGTATACGACTGTTATCAGCCCAGATGCTAGCTAGACTTTGTCTGCAATAGTAATAGTTGCGTATAGGGATGACAACGGATCGGATACGAACGGATACTGAGGATACAAATAGTTTTTTCTTTCTCGGATTGAATTCTCGGATCGGATACGAACAATAGATGATGTGTCGAATAGTGATATTTCATCATATTTTGATCCTAGAAAGCTAACTTCGAATATCCGGATACTAATACGATACGGATACTTATGGATATTGAATGCTCGGATTCAGACTTACCATTTGAGTGTGTGACCCTTTCGGTCGGTCGGACGGATAGTATCCATACCACTTTCATCCTTAGCTGCGTGCTTATGCAAATGTTGAATTGAGAAAGCTACCAAACGCGTCTCCTCCGCCCTGCCCAGTAGTGACAATGACAGTGTCATCAGTAAACAAAAAGTGTCCATCAGTTACTCAATTTTCTAGTAACAAAGCCACGTATTTCCTCTCTAGCGTCCTGGGGTGGACAACTCGAGTGGAGGAACTATGGAGGCGACAAAAACAAGTTGAGCTAGCAGGGTGAGAAAAATCGACAGGCGGATACATACATACATACGGTGTGCGCATCAGCGGAGATGTGTGACAGACGGGAGCTCACCAGCGAGTTCGATCTGTGAGTTGGACATATGACCGGCGGCGGCTTCGAAACGTGCTGGGAGGAGGAGCCTGGAAAGCGAAGCGAAACGCAACGGATCCCTGGGCCGCCGCGATAGCCGAGCCCCCACGCAAACGCAACAAACCCCGCGAGCTGCGCGAGCTTCCGACCCACCAAAAATTGGCCAAAAGCCCCCAAGAAACCCCACAAAACTCCCCCGTTTTCCCCACTCCACCGGCCACTCATCCTCCCCCTTCGTGCCGTCCGCCGCCCGCCCCCCTCCGCCTCCGCCTCCGCCTACCATCTCCCCCATTCCACCGCTCCCAGCCTCCCACCACCCCCGCCGTCTCCCTCCCGTCCCGTCTCTTCCCTTCCCGAGGCGGCGCGCGGAGCCGCGGGGCCGCCCAACCACCACCGCCCGTCCCCGATGGCCGCCTCCCTCCTCCACGCCGCCGCCGCCCCCAGCCAGCCCGCCCGCACCACGTTCCACCCGCTCGCCTCCGCCCCCGTGTCCCTGCGCCTCGCGCGCGCCTCGACCTCGTCCCGCCGCCGCCTCGAGGCCTCGTTCCGGGCGCTCTCGGCCGGCCACCGCCTCGCCGGGAGGCCACGCCGCGTCGTCGCCGCCTTCGCGGGGGAGGAAACCGTGAGTCGACCTTCTCTCTCCGAGATCCTCGCGCGCGCTGCTGTTTCCGCGCCGGGATCCCCTCGCTCGACGGCGTGGTTGTTTTGCTTCCGCCTAACTGATCCGCGTAGTTTCAGCTAGTCGCCGATTTGACTCAGTGCGCTTTATTTGATTGCGCCCTGAATGCGATGAGTAGAGTATTTGCCGAATGGGAGATGCTTGTCATATGGTGGTGTTGATTTCGATTGTTGGCTGGGTTCCTTGATGATGTTTTGATCAGTTTGTAATGATAAAATTTAATGATTCCTTGGCCGAGTTTTGGTGCTCAAATTATCGACCCTGCTGCGTTGATTCAGGAGGGTTCACGTGTGGGCGATGACAAGGATAGCAGCAAGGAGGAGATAAAGCCAGAGGAGGCTCAGGAAGCTTGGAAGGTAATGCTGGAGCAGTTCAAGGCCGAGGCCCTGCGGATGCAGGCCTTGTCAGTGCAGGCCTATGATGTCTACTCCAAGAGGACAAGGGAGGTGCTGTTGGAGGCCGCTGAGAAGCTGAAGATACAGGCAGACAAAGCGCAGAAGGACCTGAGCGTGGTTGCGTCGGAGGTTAGTCAGGAGGGACAAGAATATCTAACGATGGCAGCCCAGAACTCCCCAGACTCTGTCAAGGACATCATGACGACGTTCAAGGCTCTTGGAAAGTTGAATTGGCCATCAGAGTATGAGGATTATCATGTGGGCATTCCCTTCGGTATGTAAATGCTTCATGTTGGTGGAACCTTCAATGCAAATTATTTTCACTCTCTGAATTGAGAATTTTATATACAGCAAGAGGAATATAGTTGCTAGACCATGCGATTAGTTGTACTGTCATTTAGCTGTTGCCATAATTTCATACCAACTGGTAGGGTTAAAGTTGTTTATGCCTTTGCATCGTCTCCTGTAGGTACCTTTCTTACTGTTGGGGGTTTCCTTAACTTCATGTTGACTGGAAGTACCTCTGCACTTCGCTTTGGTATTGTTCTTGGCTTTGCATTGTTGGCTCTGGGTATCTCAGGTTTGAGATCACAAAGAGAAGGAGGACGTCGGCCTCGTCTTCTGTTGAAAGGGCAAGCCGGTTAGTTTATTTCTACCATCATCTTTGCTGTGCTGCAATTTATTTGTGCTTTTCATGATTTAAGAATGCTTGGAGAAGTGTATTTGTGGTCTTTAAGTTGTTTAAGATGCATGCCGTGTATGCTTATGTAACATACGTTTAATCTTGTAACCTCAACATAAACAGGGTAGAACAGATAGACGAGAAAATAGAAGGATTGCTTGTGGCTTGTGCAGTACCAAATTTGGAATGATAGCGTGCATAAGACTACTGTTTGCTGAATCAACTAAGACGTTTAAGTGTCTTTTAGTGCTTGTTCGTAGAGTTTAATGTGCCATTTTTAAAGTTTGATGCTCTATTATGTTTACATAACTATGTTAGTTTGACAGTCATAGTTTACTAAAATGTTTCTCCCTATAACCTCGTGCTGTCAGTGGAAGTTCTGTATCCACTTTTCATGCAGTAGCCATTTGTAGTGAGGTTATATATCTCTACTGTTCCATTACACATACTATTCAGATTTCTCATAATTCTAATAATAGTAAACTCAGTGTCTGCCTCCTGCTATGGATTGTTCCTATGGCTACTTTAACACTGGATTGAGCTTTCATGCATCACACAACAAAAGAATAAATGTTATTTTCATAAGATTTTGTATCTGCTGCATCTTAAACTTGTAAATTATAATGGAATTTTAATGTTTTAGGTTCATTTAGTAGTGATAACAATATTGCTAAAGCATAATGTTGACAAATTTAACATTTCTAACTTCCAGTTTCCTGTCCAAGTGGGATTTAGAAATAACTCTTGTTCATTATACAAACCTGACCTAACCGTTTCACCATCTGATATCTAACCTTAATATCATGATTTGAACTGGATTAAAGTTTATGCTACCGCAGTTCGATTACTGTTATCTGGGTACTTTAAGTTCGAATGAGATTTCTATAATGATCTATTTGGATGTTGTTATTTTTTTGTGAGGTACATGGCATCTGACCTTTCAACCTTTTGAAATGGAACATGCTCTGTAATTATTATGATGTTATCTTTACGATGATTTACACTTGTCTTATTGGCCGTGGAATGACTTTATGCGTAATGAATTTAGCTATATCTCAAGAGGACATATTTACATACCAAATTGTTACTTAAATTCTGATACGGCATAAAATTGTTGGGCTTCTACCTTGTAATTTGTTGACGTTTGACTTGTGACCTGCAGCAATTGCTACGGTCATCTTCTTCAGGGAGTTTTCAGTTCTACTCCAGGTATCACTTTGTAGCACTAATAGCAACTCCATGAAAAAATAAAATTATCATGTTATAATCTTAAGAATTTAATTGACATCTTTTTTGTACCCTGCAGTATGGCTGGTTCCCAAAAATTTTCATGGTCCTCCTCAGGTTAGTATAATTCTTTGTAGTATTCTACATTCACAGAAACACTTAGCAATTTATGATAAAATAATGTTACATGGGTTCGTAACATGTTTTTGCATCTCAACCTGCACTTGCAGGCTCAAGAAATGTCTTGTATAATTTTTTCTTTAGATGGGTGTGAAAATATTCTTATCCATTTTATTTTAAATTTCTGGTAACAGAGATGTTGTGATTGATCACCTATCAATTTATAATGCCTCCTAAAGATTAGCTGTCTTTCTTGTACTGCCCCTGTCAAACTTTCAGTGTTACAGCAGAAAACATGGCTAGGAAAATGACATTAACTAAATTCTTGACTTTCAGACACATTTTCCTGCTGTGCATTCAGTTCACTTTGTAGCACATGTTAACACGAGGAACTTTTCTTTTGAAACATTAATACAAATTGTTGATATACAATAGTTTTATGTCAAGGACCAGCAAAATGTTATCGATTAGCACAGCTGCATGGTTGGTTAATAGACCACTCTTTATCAACATAAACCTATACAGAGTAATATCTTAAATTGAATACTAGGTTTCAGTTCCCATGTCTTTCAGTGCTTAACCTTTACATTTCCTGTGTAGCAACTACAGCCATTTTTTGTTGGGCTGAAATAAATATTTTATTATGAATGAGACTAATTTTGAATTGTGCTGCAGTGGGGTGGTGGCAGGCTTTTACTTTTATCGCATTGCAACTGGTGCCCCCAAAAATCTAAGCAGCAAGAGTGATTCTTCGAACTAATGGTAAATTTGATTTGCCTGAACATCTCTCGGTTCTATGTGGTTTCCCATGTGCACTGCGCAAACATACTATACTACTATTACATTGTCTATATACTTTGGTAATTCAACTAGTTCAATATTATATACTATGCAGAACTGGAATGAATCAGATGATCACCGGAAACTTGGGCTTGGAAGATTATGGCCCTCTGCTTTCGATTCCCTCAGCGTTCAATTCCGGCAAGCTCGGTTTGTCTCTAGTGTCTTAGGTGTTGCTGCACAGTGACGCAAGGATTCAGAAGAACTGCCTGCTTACTCAGCCTCGTTGCCGCAATCCGCGTTCCTTTACTCATGTAATATAGATGATGAGCCCTGAGCAACATTAATAAACGACCTCCAAAGGTCATGATGTAGCTAGCTGTTCAGTTTCTCAGTTGTGTTTACTGCATGGGGAAATAGTTGTGCTGTGACTTGTTCTATGTTTTAGAGGAAACTGTCAATCCGTATTCTTTATTTTCTTGCACTCAATTATACCTGGTGGATGATCAGTTGACAACAATCAGAGGCAGTGTTATGGATCCCTTCCTAGTTCTTGTTCTGTTACCCTGAATTTAACCAGTCATATCCGGTACGCAGTTTTTACACGTCCTGGAATTTACCTACGCATGCATTTGTTTTTTTTTTAAAAGATGTGCATTGCTTGTGTAGTTGTCTGCAATCGGTCTACTAAATAATATTTCCTTAAATCCCACGTGACGAATATCAGCTCAATCGTGTGGTAGATACCGTACTTCTCAAGCTTTCAATTTCAACCATATGCTGAGCTTTGCGCTGCGCAAAAATTGATCGGCTTTCCCCTTGGCTAGTCGAAGTCTGTCAACACTGATGCCGAGTCTTAAAATCGACTCTTTCGTTTTCACATGATGGCATTCTTGTCGGAAACAGTGCTGACGTCCCACCTACTCGGTGCACGTCACCTTGTTCCTTTCGTTGACTCCATTTTCTAATGTGCAAGTATATATTTTTTCCTGAGAGCTCTGCACTCCCTCAGTCCTAAAAACTGTCGTCATTGATTTTCATGTCATAAATTTAACGTTTTGATATCATCAATTTAATTGAATTTGTAGAAAATATGTTTAATGTTTCTATTTTAAATAAATTTATTAAAAAAACTAGATTCAAGTATGTTTAGTCAAAGTTATTTTTGAGAAGCGAAAACGATAGTTTTTTAGAACATAGAGAGTATGTTTAACGATTCCTCGCGTTTTTTTGAAGAACACATTCCATACGTATTTCTGTATTAACATGTCCAGGTGGATACCTTGGTGGTCTAATCCCTCTGCTCAAACAAGATACTATTACTACTAGAAACCAAATTAACTGGTGTCCTCTACCTCTACGGCAACCTCTCGAGCAGAGCCTGAGAGAGACACTGGCTGTCAAGGGTTGCCACTCATTACTGCCCGGTCGGAACGTACTACAAACGACGGCGACTACGCATCCAAATCTACTGTCCTGCTGCCCAGATTGGGCACAGCGCAGCTGATGAGCTGCTAGCGAAGCTACTGAAACGTAGCAGTAGCAATGTGATGGAGACCAGCGAAGCCATCATCCACTGGTGGGTCGTTGAGGAGGACCGATTCCCAGCTGAGGCTCCTGTCCAAGAACTCCATCACCGGATCGTCAGAAGCGTAGCAAGGAGAAGGAGTCGTCGTCGCGCGGATCAGCTCGTCGAGCGCCGCCGTGTCGTGCCACTCGTTCGTCTGGTAAGCCTCGAACTCGAACCCCGCCTCCGACGACGGCGACGGCGAGACCGACGGCGGCGGCGACCATCCTCCCTGCGACTGATGCGACATGGAGGCCGCGGGCGAGCCGGCAGCAGCGCCCGTGCTCGCGTCGGCGGACCCCCAGGAGGTGGAGCCGAAGTCGACGACGCCGGGCGGCGGCGCCGCGCCTCCCTGGAGAAGGTGGCACGCCGCCGCAGAGGCCGCGCCCCAGCAGGTGTGCTCGCCGTAGTAGGCGATCTCGTACGCCGCGGGGTGGTCCCGCGTCCGCTGCACACGCCGGGTGGCGTTGCAGCCTTGCTGCTGCTTGTGCGCGCAGCGGTAGTAGAGCCGCGGGTGCTTGTACCCGTTGATCTCCTTTTGCCCGTACTTCCTCCAGATGAAGCCGTCCACCGTCGTCTCGCTCCTCGTCACCTCCTTCACGGCCTCCGCGCCGCGCGCCCTGCGAGAGATCAAAGGGGGAGGATCCATTTGTTAGCGCACCGGCCGCGTACTTCTTGTCAACCGCCCAAGAGGGCAAGACCACGAGGCTCTAGGCCTTTGCGCGGTTCACGGTCCAACACACGGTGGGTGGTGATCCCATCTCACCTTCTTTTGGGCGGCGGCCCCGGAGGAGGAGGAGGAGACCAGTAAGCTCCTGCCGCTGGCGGCGCCACCTCCTGGTCCTGGTGGTGGTGCTCGGGCGCCTCCTTCCTCTTGCGGCCGCTGGCGGCGGCCCTGAGCGCGTCGATGACGCGGCCGCAGCAGCGGAGGATCTCGGCGGCGAGCTCCTGGTGCGGCGACGCCGGCGGGAGCAGGTCCCCGAGGTGCGCCGCGGACTGCTGCCCCATGGTCATCAGTTCCAGCACCACGGCGGCCGGGGTGTCCATCGTCATGGTGAAGTAGCTAGTGTGAGGTGGTGGCTGCGCTAGCTCGCTACTCGGATGGGATGATCCACTGCTGTGCTGGCTGCCTCACGCTCTCGCGGCTCGCTAGCTCGTTGGCTACTTCTTCCACCAGATCGTCTCTGTGGCCAGCGGGCTGCGGGCGCAACCACTGGAGGCCGAGGAGAGGTGGAGTAAGATGCGGAGCCAGTGGAGCTGCCGGGTCGCTCTATTTATAGGCCTCGCAGCTCGGCACCTCGGCACTCGGCAAGGAGGACTGGAGGAGGGGGGAGGGGGAGGGGAAGGAAACCGCGAGGAAGCCCCGGGAAGCAGTTAGCGATCGAAGGAGACGAGTGGAGAGCGAGGGGGTGTTTAGTTGGCTGAAAATTTGCAAAATTTTTGCAAAATTTTCAACTATCTCTCCATCACATCACATTAAATACATCAAAAGACATATGTTCGGAGTAGTAAATGTAGGTAAAAAAATTAACTAATCACACAGTTCTGTTGTACATCACGAGCCGAATCTTTTGAGCCTAGTTAGTTCATGATTGAACAATATTTAACACAAACAAACAAAACGTGCTACAGTGTACTACTGGAGTTCGAAACGTTGCAAAAAGCAAATTTTCAGCCAACTAAACAGCCCCCGAGTGCTACGCGACAAGGCCCACATGCTGACGCAAGCAGCCCGAGACGATCAGACGAGCTCAAGGCCGTGTTTAGGTAAAAAATTTTGGTATTAAATGCAACTTTGACCAATAATTAAGGGTGTTAAATAAATGCAGTTTACAAAACTACCTTCGCACCCCTAGGTAAATTTCCGAGAGGAGTCTAATGAGGGCTTTGACCACATAATTAGAAGATGGTTACTGTAGCATTACTGTAGCAAATTATTAAATTAATTATGCTCATTAGATTCATCACGTAAAGTTACACCTATGTGTGAAAAGGTTTTGCAAATAGACTTCATTTAGTACTCCATGCATGCGAGATTCCTTTTTCTGAAAATTTTTTGGAACACATTTAAACACGCAAGCTACACGCCTCAGCGTCCCCTGTTTAGTTCCCAAATAAAAAAAATTGGGTCTCTTTGGAGGTCTATTAAGAGCATTAAATATAGACTAATTACAAAACTAATTACATGAATGGATCAGAAATCGCGAGACGAATCCATTAAGTCTAATTAATCCGTCATTAGAGATTGTTTACTGTAGCATGACGTTGTCTAATCATGGCATAATTAGGCTCGTTAAATTCGTATCGAAAAATTAGGTAGTGGTTATGGAATAGGTTTTGTCATTAATCCATATTTAATACTCCTAATCAGTGTCTGAAGATTGATGTGACCGGTAGTTGGGAAAAAATTTGGGAACTAAACAGACTTCCCAAAAATTTTCCCAACTACCCGTCATATCAATCTTCCGACACTGATTAGGAGTATTAAATGTGAATTAATGACAAAATCCATTCCATAACTTCTACCTAATTTTTCGATACGAATCTAACGAGACTAATTATACCATGATTAGACAACATTATGCTACAGTAAATAATCTCTAATGACGGATTAATTAAGCTTAATGGATTCGTCTCGCGATTTCCTGTCCATTCATGTAATTAGTTTTGTAATTAGTCTATATTTAATCCTCTTAATAAACCTCCAAAGGGACCCTAATTTTTTTTCCCAACTAAACATGCTCACCTGCTACTGCTACTAGCCTACTAGTAGTTACGCTACGCGCCTGCCGTTGTTGGCTATCGGAGCAGTACGTACGGTCTCCTACTCTCCTATTCTCCCCGGCTCCACCTCTGTATAATTTGGAGGGGAGGTACTGCGATAAATTAGATTATCATTTCAGTTACTTACCTTGTACTAATATTTTTTTCATTAGCTAACTTAATTAGGTAGTATCATATAGTACCGAGTCCACCAAAATGGTACTATCAGATACTACCTCATTGGTACTATCTGGTACTACCACCGTTAGATTTCACCGGATGGAGAGCTCATATTAATTACAAGCACCCTAAAATTTCTCATCATTTCAATATCATTACTAAAAATTTTAGTGCTCACCAAAACACGCATCGAGTCTCACCCAGGGTTTTTTTTACAGCCCGTTACCGCACCGGTAACCGCGGTTACCATTTATACCGCGCCGGTGCGGTAACGGTACCGAGCGGTAGATACCCCTAGGGTTTTTCAAATTTGAATTTGAATTCAAAAAAATGAAAAAATCAATAAAAATCCCCAAAAAATAGTTCATGATTTATAGAATCTGATGGTGTCAAAAGTTTTCAAATTTGAGTGCATTTAGTATTTATTTCGAGGTTTAGAAGTTATAGAAAAAAAGAAAAAGAAAAAAATGGGCCGGCCCGTTAAGGCCCATGAGGCCCAAAGCGTCCAAAGGACCCTAGAAGCGGCTCCAGGCGGTCGCCCCCGACCCTCAGGCGCTCAGACACTCCCGTCCGCAGCTCCACTCGCCAAGTCCGCCGCCTGAAAGGTTCCTCCGCGCCGCCGGTGGCGGTAAGCCGCGGCCAGGGCGCGGTATACCGCGCGGGAGCTGCGGTAAGCCACCCCACGGCCGGATCCGCTCGCTCCCGCTCGGCCGGGGCGGCTTACCACGCGGGGGCGGCGGTATACCGCGGTAACTCCGGCGGTAGACCGCGGCTTCAGGTGAGTTTGCCTTTTTTTTTGCATTTGTGTAGAAAGTAGCTTTAGGATTTAGGTAGAAATTAGCTGTAGGTATCATTTGCATTAGGATTTAGGTAGGATTTGTGTTAGGATTTAGGTTTATTTTGCTTTAGGATTTTAGGTAGGATTTAGGATGTGAGGTAGAATTGTTGCTTTAGGATTTTATGTAGGATTTTGGAGATGTTAGGTAGGATTTGTGGTAGGATCCAATTTTAGTTAGGATTTGTTTCAGATTTAGGTACATTTTCTTTAGGTATACGATTAAGTAATTGTTTTGTTTGTGTTGGCATTTATGCAGGTAGACAATGTCAGGCAGACCTAAAGATCCCGTATGGGAACATGGTGACAATCTAGCTCCCGGATGGCGATGCAACTATTGTGGTATGCAGAAAAGTGGTGGTGGTTCTACTAGATTCAAACAACATTTGGCCGCGCGCGGATCATCGGTGCTCCATTGCAGCAGGGTGCCACCACCTGTGCGGGAGTACTTTCAGCGGGATATTGAGAGGACTAAGAAGGCAACTACTGACCGGGCTCGAGAGAGGGTGGCACGGGAGGCGGCAGCAGCAGCGGGAAACAATCCCGCTGGTGGATATGATGAGGAGGCTCAGATCCAGGATGCAATTAACCTGTCGAGAGCAGAAGCAGAGTTCCGACAGGGGGTGGAAGGGAGAGGAGGTACTTATGAGCGTGGAGGGGGTAGTGGTTCGGCGGGGTTGAATCCCTTCCAGAGGATGCTTAGAAGAGCTGGTTCGCGAAGGGACACTCCTGTGGTGGTGGAAGACTATAACTTGGCTGCAGGTGGGAGAAGAGGAATGACGCAAACAAGGATTGATACAGGGTCCTGGACGCAGAAGGGTAAGAATGCAAGGGAATCTATTGGGAAAGCTTGGTCCAAATTCTTCCATACTGCGGGAGTACCTGGGAGACAGGCGGATAGTCCTTACTTTGTTAGTGCGGTTAGAGAGACACAGAAGTGGGGTGAGTTTTCTTTCATTTTATGTTCACGAAAGTTTTCCTTCGCCTTGCGTTTGTGTATCTGTTCTCATGTTTTTTGTATGGTTGCAGGTGAAGGAATTGCATCCCCCACTGGACGGGATATTGATGGCAAGTACCTTGATATGAACGAGAAAGACTTGAAAGATCGGTACGCAAAGTTTCAGAATGATTAACCCATCTTTGGCGTGACGTTGATGTGTGATTCTTGGACTGGCCCGACGCGGATGAGTGTCATCAATTTTTTGATATATTGCAATGAGGTCACGTGGTTTCACAAGTCTATTGATGCAATTGGAAAATCTTAGGATTCTGACTATCTCAAGACGGTAACCCCTAAACCTGTGCCATTCACAATCCAACTTTGAGGATGTTTTGGGAGGTAACTAAATGTTGTGCTTATTTTTTGCAGGAGATTCGTAAGGTGGTGAAGGAGATCGGCGCGGAGCATATCGTGCATATAGTTACAGACAACGGGTCCAACTACAAGAAAGCATGCAAGGCACTTGGACGGGAGTTTGCACACATTACTTGGACACCTTGTCTAGCACACACCGTCAATTTGATGTTGAAGGATATCGGTGAAAGGCCGGAACATGCAGGTACGATCTCGACATGCAAGGGAATTTCAGCTTGGTTACACAACCATGGTCAGTTGAATGCAATGATGAGAAAGGCTATCGGTGGGGAGTTGGTTAAGTGGAATGCCACTCGATTTGGGACCAACTACATGTTTTTGGATAGCATATATCGGAAACGCCAGGGTTTCATGCAGTGGATGGCATCTCCTGAATTCCAAAACAGTAAGTGGGCGCATACCGAGGAAGGTCGATTTGCTCATGCCAGGTTGTCTAATATGGAGTGGTGGGACGGATTGAAGTACATCATTGACACAGTGCAACCAGTATACAAGTTGCTTCGCTTTGCTGATCGGGAGAAGAAGCCAAACTTGTGTGAGGTTGTATACCAATACCAGTTGTGCAAACATGAAATGGAGTCTTTCTTTGGACACAATGTGTCGACGTGGAATGAGTATCGGCAGATTCTTGACAGACGGATTCGTGATGTGTACGTTGAGACGTATGTTGGTGCAGGTAATACTTATGCTTATTTCAAGTGCAATACTTATGCTTTCTCAACTTATGCTTATTTCAAGTCATTCATATTTTGCAGTTGGTGTCCTCAATCCTGCTCTTTCATATACGATGGATCCAACTCCTGAGATGTATCGAATGCTCAAGGATGCATTTGAGCGCATGACGGATGTCGAGTCCGCCGTGCAAGCATTGCAGGAGGCTGAAGTGTTTCGCATGAAGCATGGCGAGTATGGATCGGAAATGGCACAGCGAATGGCGACGGACCCGAAGACAACACCATGTAAGAGTTCTTCCCAAAGACACCTTATTCTCTCCGCTACTCGAATATATTGCTTACACAATCGGTTGCACATGCAGCGGCCTGGTGGATGATGTTCGGTGGATCCACTCCACAGCTGCAGCGCCTTGCATTGCGGCTTGTTTCACAGTGTGTTTCCTCAAGTGGATGTGAGCGTAACTGGAGTACTTTTGCGTTGCTCCATACAAAGGTTCGCAACCGGTTGACACACAAGAAACTTAACAAGCTTGTCTATGTCAACTACAACCTTCGGCTGCGACTTGAGGATGTCTCTAATCGGCGTGATGATGATGAAGGTGATATTATTGAGCATCTTGGCCAACTTAACTTCTATGATGAGAAAAATCCGGTGCGGGAATGGATGGAATATGGTAGATCAAACCGGGAGCCGGTTCTTGATGAGGAGGATGAAGACAGTGACATTCCTATCCCGTCCCAGCTTGTGAGGGATCAGATAGACCCCAAAGATCTCCAAACCGCTACGGGTGATGATTGCATTAGTGATTGGGCACGAAGATATGTGGGTAGCAGTCACATAGGGAAGAGGATGTTCCAGAGTGGGCCTAAGCAGGGTGAGCCAAAGCGTCAAAAAGGCAAGACAAAGGCACCAGAAAAACCAGTGACCAGCGACGCCTCCACTGATGATGGTGATGGTCAGCGTAGTCCACCGTACCAGGAGTCTGGGGATAGCAGCTCAGCTGAAGATGACGGTGATGATGGTGATGGTGGTGGTGGTGGTGGTGGTGGTGGAATTCGTTTCACAGGTATACACACGTACATTTACACACATGTATGATGTTTCTAACTATATGTACTAATTATGATCCATGGTTGACTGTAGGGGAGACTCAATTCACACATGCTACTCAGGATCGCGACCATGGAGCACCGCAGTCGCAGAGGAGAACGGTTGGAGCGTCGCAATACGACCCGACGTACTCTTCTTCCTCCCACAGTGATACCTCATAGTCTCAGTCTTTTTATCCCATTCCTGACATAAACGCGCAGGCACATACGACATGGGTGTATGAATTGGAAGACCCCTATTTTTACAACATGTTAGTCAGTGAATGGCAGACAACATCGGCGTGGACGGGCCTAACTTGGCAACAGTGCAAGGCTGAGTTGCTTAGGGTGAGAGGCTTGAATGTCATGTCCATCGCCGAGTACAACTCCGCATCCCAAATGGGGTCTTTCCTTTCTACCATTGAACTTTTATTGTGTTGTATGACTTGTATCGAATTATTTGTATTTGAACTATCAACTCACTTATGCACGCCTAATATTATTGTGTTTGGTGTGGTATTTCTATGCATAACTATAAATTATTGATTGGGGGTGGTATTTAACACTACTTTGTGCCAACATCATGCCAAAATTTTCATTTCTTTCAAGCCGGAGACCTTTTTCATTGGAGCGGTATTAATGCAATCCGTAGCGGTTTTAATTCGTACCGCAGCGGTATAAATAATTTATACCGCGGTATACCGCTGCTTACCCATTTTGGTTTGGATTTTGAATTCGAGCGGTAAATAGCGGTATACCATTTATACCGCTGCGGTATACCGTTACCGCTGGGTAGCGGTATAAATATACCTGTGGGTAAAAAAAACCCTGTCTCACCCACTTCAAGAGATTGATCATCCCCCTATCCTATCCACCGATATTTTTCGTGCCATCACATTTCACAGAAGCGCGCGCGGAAGGAAGAGGAGCCATGGCTGTAGATCTAGCTCCACAGACAGGACCGGTAGCGTGGCGCCACCCGCCCCGCTCGCTGTGTTAACGTCGCGACGCCATGGCTGCTGCTCCACCCAATCGCCGCCACAGTGCGAGAAGCTACCAGGCCAATAGGGGTCCCCCCTATGGGGCTATCGTCGTATCCCCACGCTCGGCAAAAGATCCCACGTGGGCCCCAAGTTCAGCCCCGCAAGCACCAAATGAGAGCAAACAAAGCTCCTCTAGGCCAGACGCGCACCAACAGGCAATAGCCCCTCTCCTGAATCCATAAATACATAAACATCATTGATAAGAGAAAGAGAAAATATATTAAAGATGTAAAAATATACTAGTATGTTGGAGATGTTAGGATGATCCCATCATCAGGCCGGCCTTGTACGTGTTTGTGTATAGCCGCGAGCTCGATCTCTGCCTCTTGGGGCTCGAGAGAAGGCAGCAGCTAGCAAACGCTGGCGACAACGTACCATTAAACTAGTAGCTAAGAGGAGAAGATGTGAGCACTGATTGGATAGACTATGGTGATGACCGGGATAAGGTAACGAGCGAGCTACTCTAATCCGATCGAATTAGATACGCTATCTCACACGCGGGGGCGACTAGCTCGGACGGAGCCCCATCGATCGTCAAAACGGGCCATATACATACGTGTAATAAGTATAACGTGCATGCCCGGTGATGCCCGCAGTAGTGGTTAGCACCAAAACGTGTTGGCGCCCTTGTTTATGCCACAATCACACGTACTCATCACGCGAGCAGAGGATCGGATCACATGGGGTCCGGTGTCGTCGAGAGCTCCATCACCTCCAATAAGTTCACTGCTCCTGTACGTTGTATACGACTAACCGCCAAGTGGCCCAAGTCCTTGTATTCTAATTTCTCTCGGTGATACGATCTTGTAGCTCGCCCGTACATCTTCCTCCCCGTTCGGTTGTTGGACGCCCCCATGTGCCGGACGCGTGAGCGCCGGTCAGCGATTCCGCGGCCGCGCGCTCCGCCGTGGCACCAGTGCCGCCGGGCCATCGATAGCGACACATGGACGCGATTCCCCTCCGTTGAGGTAGGAAGAAAAGGACAAGTGTCCCGGGCGCGGGCGAGAGAGGGATCGTCTCTTCCCTTTATTCGATCTGCGGAGCGGCCGGAGTCAACGTGCGTGCACGGCTCTGGGTGGCGGTAATCCGATCGATCAAGCGAAGGTTAGTTCGGCCTCAACCGCGGGCGAGCCATGATCTCCAGTTCAATATATGTACTCCAGCAGCAGGGCCCGGCGGGTGGTGGGGGGAAAGCTAGCCACCCTGCCAACATGCGCACCTGATACCGTTGCTCTTTAAAAAAATGCTAAAGGCAAGATCGAGAAGGGTTCGACGTGGCCGTGTGGTTCTTGGGAATTAATGGTTCACATCGTTACATCTCATCCAATCGAGTCACATCTTTTCTCACAGCACGTGTCTTAATGTACGTTTTTTCACAACTTTCTACTCTAATACACTATCCATTCGCATAAGTTTGACGAACTAAACACATCCTGACAAGTTCTCAGTTCACTAATCTGATTTGCTTCATTGTCTGGGAAAACTGTAAGGAAACCAACCTATCTGCTTACTAGCTAGCTCCCTGCAAGTTTTATATGTTTTCAAATACTCCCTGCGGCTGCCCCTCGCTCCTTGCCGGCCTTGTCTGTGATCTGGTAAACTAGCTTGTCAAAGAGGTTTAGAGTTTGGTAATTCCTTCATCACCGTCTTAACCTGATCCATCCTGCCGTTTAATTTATTTGCACAACGGGGGGGAGAGAACATGCTCAAGAAGCGCTGACTTGATAAAGGTCGTCGACGGGGACGTGAGAACTGAGGACGCTGACTATATGGTACGGTCCTCCGAGAATCTAACATATACTACGGGGACTCTTGATGCTCCGGTAGCGTGATTAGGTACCGTAACCCACCAGGTGGTGAGCTGATTGGTTAGGGCCACGCTTTCTCACTTGACTGTGGACTCGTTTTGGATTATTCTCTCTCGTCAAAGAAATTAATAATTAACCTTGCTCACTGGCTTCTTTTGGTTTGAGCTAGCACCACGACTACTAGTTGACCTTTCTGATTCTATTTGTGTTTCTCGAAGAAAAGTTATCCAGGATAGGACGAGTACTTAACCAAACAATCTAATCTAATACATTTTCGCATGTTTACGATTACGTAGATGCTGATGGTCAGCCGCTGATGCTTTTTTTTCTTTCCATTTGTACTATAAAATTAATTCAATTGCGAGCATTTGTTCATTATTGTTTTCTTTCGTTCCTACATACATACTCCCTCTGTCCCTCTATGACTGTCGTTTGAATCCATGCACCAAGTCCAAGGGGACCCTAGGACATCTCCCTCTCCCCTCTGCTGTTCACTGAAATTTCCCGGGACATGTGCAAGCAGATGAGAACATGTGGTTGGGATTGGCCCATGGGGATGGGGTGACCCGGTGGTGACAGAAAAAAGCTGAATTCAAGCCTAGGGAGTAGGTGTGGGAGTCATCTGCAGTAACCTAGACGACACATAAATTGGGACACGTAACTGTTGCTAGAACGACCATCAAATGGGGACGGAGGGAGTAGTCCTAGTAGCTAACAATATTTTAACACTCTTATCAACCCAGGCTCTGTTTTGTGTGTTACCGTGTTACACTTAAAGCCAAACATTCGTAAAAAAGAAGGTGACTAAACGGAGAGAGCTCTCCATTTAGTCTTACATGGAGAGCCCTCCGAGGTTACTTCCCGCGACACAAAATTACTTCCTTCAACAGAAAAAGCACACACGAGGAAGTAACTTTTAGTCATACATGGAGAGTTCTCTGAGGTTACTTCCTGCGACACAAAATTACTTCCCTCAACATAAAGAAACGCACAGGAGGAAGTAACTTATGTGTCGCGGGAAGTAACTTTTTGTCACGAGAAGTAACTTTTTGTCGCGGGAAGTAACTGTCGCGGGAAGTAACTTTTTGTCACGGGAAGTAACTTATGTGTCGCAAGAAGTAACCTCGGAGGGCTCTCCATTTAACACTAAATGGAGAGCCCTCTCCGTTTAGCATTTGGGAAAAAAAATCCCTTCAGCCAAAGGTCGTCAATGATTGCTTGGCTCCTCGCGACGCCTCTGCACGACTGCACCAAACTGCAAGGTGCTAGCAGTAGCACACAACGGGAAAGACCACCTTTGCCGTGCGTTTCGAACGCACGGCAAAGGGCAAGAAACGCACGGCTTAGGAAACGCACGGCAAAAAGCGCACGACAGCGATTAGCACGGCAAAGGGCCTTTGCCGTACGCTTTTAATCGCACGCACGACAAAGACCCTTTGCCGTGCGTTATAACCCACGCACGGCGAAAAAAAGGTGCCTGACGGCACGCCCGGTTGAGACGGCGGCCGCTAGCTTTGCCGTGCGCCTGTCTTGGAGACGCACGGCAAAGAGAGAGGTTTACCGTGCGCCTCGGACTGCAGACGCACGGCAATGCTAGCTCTTTGCCGTGCGCCTCACTATTGCATGCACGGCAAATGTCAAAAAAAAAAGGAATACAACCCGAGACGCCGCCGCCGGAATCCCGCCTCGCCGCCCGCATCAGGCTGCCCATCCGCACCCGCCGCCACCACCGGATGCGGACTCGAGCAGGGGAGGTCACCGCCGCGCCTGGGGAGGTCATCGCCGCGTCGTGGTGGAGGCCGCCGTGGAACCGTGGTGGAGGCCGCAACCCCGGATCCGGCCTCGCCACCCCGCCGTGCATCGGATCTGGGGAAGATGAGGCGGCCGCCGTTGCTCCCCATCCGCGCCGGCGTAGCTCCTCGATCCGCCGGGAAGCTCCTCGCAGGCGGGCGCGGAGGGGAGGTGGGGCGCGGGGCAGCGCCGGCGACGTGTCGTCGTCGCGGGCGTCAGCCACCAGGAGCAGCATCCAGCCCTGCGGCGTGGGCCAGGACATGGCGCCACCTCCGGTCCTCTACCATGTTCTCGAGCAGCGCCGGGCCCCGCGAGCTCGTCGATCCGCCGCGCCGGAGGGAAGGCCGCCTGCCATGTTCTCATGCAGCGCCGGCCCCCGCGAGCTCGTCGATCCGCCGAAAGGAGGGAGGGCCCGTCCGCCGCGCCGGCCCCCGCGAGCTCGTCGATCCGCTGCCGGAGGGAGGGAGGGCTCGCCGTAGAGGAGGTCGATCCGCCGCCGGTCATGGAGAAGGAGGAGGCGTTGGGGCGCGGGGGAGAGGAGCCGGCGACGTGGGGGAGAGGAGGGGACGGGGGAGAGGAGCCGACGGCGTGGGGGAGAGGAGCCGGCGGCGCGGGTGCTAGGGGCCGGCGGCGCGGGTGCCGAAGGGCGTGGGAGAGGCAGGAGGGGGTGGTGGGGATCTAGGGTTTGGGGGAGGAGGGAGTTAGGGTTACGCTTTTATACGGAGGGGGTGGCGGGGGTTGATTTTCGGCCGTCAGATCCCATCCGACGGCTGGTGGAGTTTGGCTGATGGGCCGGCGGAAGTGATGTGCCGGCGGGGTGTGATGGGCCGGAGGGAGTGGAGTGGATGGGATTGTGATGGGCCGGAGGGAGTGGAGTGGATGGGACTGTGATGGGCCGGCGGGAGTGGACCTTTGCCGTGCGTTTCAAAAGAGGCGCACGGCAAAGATTTTTATTTGCCGTGCGCCAGTTGCAAAACGCACGGCAAATCTATTTCTTTGCCGTGCGTTTCGCAAGAAGCACACGGCAAAATAGTTTTCTATAATATTGTAAAATTCATAAAAAATATCAAATGAATTTAAAAAAATTTATAAAATTAATACAAACTAATTTATGTTGTCTATTACTTATAGAAACAAGATTTGAAGGCAAAAATCAATTTGAATATCGTGTTACCTACAAATCTAACCATATCTTTTTTTAATAAATTCTAAATTTAAGTAGAAAAACACTAAAATTATCAAATGACTTCAAAAAAACACCAAAATTTTACATAGAACAACTTATATTGTCTATTGCTTATAGAAAAAGAATTGAATTCAAATTCAAATTTGATCGTCGCTTTTCATTCAAACCTAATCATATACTTCTCAACTCTCTGAAACTTCTTCGGAGATGTTTCCATTTGTAAGCACCGTACATGACAAAATGTTCAAAACTTGTTCAAATTTTTACTACAGCCTCCACGCATGATATCATGAGCCCTTGACGAATCTTATAATTTTCGGACATCATTTGCATTTTTTAGAATTTTTAAATCTTTTGGACACACGATCATGGTCGTGTTTTCTAGTCAAGATGTTCAAAATTTCTTTTGATTTCATGGAAGAGGTCTTAAATTAGGCTAAATAACATGAATATTATTTTTTCACTCATTTTACTCTAGCATTTGAATCACTTGTAGTTCAAATTTGGCTTCTTTGAAAAAATTGCTTGAAATGCAATTAATTAGTTAAATATAGCAAATTAATACAAAAATCTACCAAATTTTACCGTGAAGTATCACATGTTGTATGTATAGAGTAGAAAAAATTTCAAAGTGAGAATAATTTGTTTTGAGAGGCTATTGAATTTGAGCCTTAGGAGGAGATATATATGGAAAAAAAATCTTTGCCGTGCGTTTTTGCAGAGACGCACGGCAAAGAGGATAATAAAAAATTGTTCCCCTCCCCTTGCTAATGGTGGGTGACGGCCGGTGGGAAAAAAAATATTTGCCGTGCGCCGTAGGGAAACACACGGCAAAAGGAATGTCTTTGCCGTGCGCCGCGAAACAAAACGCACGGCAAAGAGTCTTTGCCGTGCGTTTTTTCAAGATGCACGACAAAGCTAGATCTTTGCCGTGCGCCCGATAGAAAGCGCACGGCAAAGATTGTAACGCACGGCAAACATCGATTTTCCCGTAGTGTCAGTTATCAAAAGCCATGCATAGCCATATGTTAGGGTCACATTTCACTCTGTGCTGCCACACATGCATGCAACTAATTCTCTACTTGTGACTTGGAACACGCCGTTAATTAATTAGTTTTGCAAAATACTTTTGAGGATTTTTTTTTGCAAAATAGTAGCCAGATAATTTAATTAGCACGACAGATGTTTTGTTTTTTCTACGTACTAGTTTCTAGATGCATACAAAACACTATGAGTTTAGGAAAGATAACGCCCTAGCATTTGAAACGGAGACAATACTGCCCACTGCAAAACGGAGACTATTTAGGATCGCTTTTTCCTGCATCCCGGCAATGCTTTGACCAGAGTAAGTCGCGCTAGGTTTTCACGCCCACTTGCACACGGATGGTACGTAAGACCTCCTTATTATAGAACGTTCCTATGGAATTCTTCCTCATCATCGAATGCGAAACAAAACTGTTCTACTACACCTCTAGCAAGTCAGTTCAAAGGCACAAGTACAAAACTACGATCAAAACCCTCATATTTAAACGACCAGACGATCAGTCTCTGGGCAAGAAATCTGTTCGTCTCGTGTTTTTGACCTGAATCGATCTATACACAGGTCGGCAAGGTATGGACACATCGAATATGTAGAGACATACTCTCGATCGATTTTAACTGTAAACAATCGGAAACGTACACCGGCCATGGGAGAAAAATTATCTTTCCGTTTTGACTTTTGACCCAGATGTCATTAGGAACTGAGCACATAATTTCCTCCAGGAAATAATCAAGCATGCCCTGCCGTCAGCTAGATCGAAGCTCGGCGAGTCAAGCCTCGATGCATGGCTGAATCTTTCTTTCTTCTTTTTCTTATTCTTGCAAAGAAAGGATAACCTGAATGGCTGGATCAGAGCTACTTGCATTGCGCAGTCAGTCGTACGCGGCGTTTTAGACTTTTAGGGACCCCCAAGTGATTGGATGGGCCTATTAGTAGTGTTAATGACGTGCGCACACGTGCATCAGTCATCAGTTGGTACTACTACCCGGTAGAAAGTAGTAACTCACAGTTTGCAGTTACTAAGCAAGAAAGCGACGTAGCTCACACATCCATCGTCCAGGGATAAAAAAATACCAGTTCTTTAATTAGTTTCCCTTTTGCGTGCTAAGTCTTGGCCCCCTTTGAAATGGTCCGGAAGCACTCCGAAAGAATGCCAACAAAGCTCTGGCAACAGACGTGTAGGGTGACCGAGCTGCGATCGAACTGTAGCCAGCAGTAGCAGGCCAATCCATTAATCGGCATCATTCTCTGCTGCCGCTGGAAGGAGTAGGGTTCTAATTAACTTCAACAGAGACATGTCATGGACGCAGGCAGAGCATATCCTATGAGCGGCTGCAGATAGAACCCCGACTGCTTTGGCAACGCGGTCGGGAATCGGGATAGGGTTCTTCTTCTTCGGAGAAAGCTTTGGAGACCTGCACGGGAATATAATTGCGGCCGCGCGCAACGACAGAAGAAATTAATCAAGGCCTGGAGGCTGGAGACGGATCGGTGAAATGGACAAGGACACAGGGCATGTTTGCCATGGGCGGCTGCTACAGGATATCTCCCATCGGGAACAAGGAAACTTCTAATCGCACGGCCGGACCCGATCTATCAAGCAATAATCGCCTCGCTGGCCGCATGCAAGCAGCCAGCCGGCCGTGGCCACCGGCCAGCAGGACCAGCTCCGAGCTGGCCATTGGCGCCGGTCGAGCAGTAAACCGTGGTCAAATCATCATGCAGCAGTTAGTGATCGAGATATGAACAGGAAAGCGTGTGGCGATATAGTACAAAGAGACACGGCCGGGTGAGCCTATCACTGCTGATAGGCTTCTGGGGTGTGTGGCTGGTCCCGCGGCCGGCGTCACGGCTACTTCCCTTTTCGGTCGCACGTGTAGCACGACTGGCCGTGGGGGTTCATCGAATCATCGCCGGGTTTCCGGAACAGATCGATTAGGGGTTAAAGAAAACGGGTGACAGGGATCGGTACCAAATTAAACTAAACAAAAGTTACAGCGAGGACCAGTGAAAGATCGAGCAGGGTGACGTGCGGCATCTGCACACTGTACGTATAGATACGGTCATAGATACGGATACCATCGCGTGTAGCACTTGAAGCTGTCAACGTTCGTTAATTCCTCGGAGGAAAATGCGAAACCTAGTCATCGTCAAATGTCAGCACGAGCTGTGTACGTGCTAGCTGGTAGCCCTCCGATCCCTACTACATGTTGACCCCAAGTTTGACCCGATCGGGTCTGTTTAGCTCCCAAAAATTTTCCCAACTATCAGTCACATCAATCTTCTGACACTGATTAGGAGTATTAAATATGAATTAATAACAAAACTCATTCCATAACCCCTACCTAATTTTTCGATACGAATCTAACGAGTCTAATTATGCCATGATTAGACAACGTCGTGCTACAGTAAACAATCTCTAATGATGGATTAATTAGGTTTAATGGATTCGTCTCGCGATTTCCCGTCCATTCGTGTAATTAGTTTTGTAATTAGTCTACATTTTTACCTCTAATAGACCTTCGAAGGGGCTGCCAAGGCTCTAAGGCCTTGTTTAGTTCCCCAAAAGTACCAAAATTTTTCGCATCGCAGACCGTGTCACTTCTCACATGACACACTTCCCAATGCAAAATTTTCACCACTTTCACCAAAATTTCACTGAACTAAACGGTGGGGCAAATGGAAACAACTTAACTTAGTTCCTGTTCTGTTGGGTGAAAAGGAATAGTGAAGTTGCAAATGAATAATGTTGGAATAGTATTTCTTGTGAGAGAAGATGTGATGGATGTAATAAGTGAATAGTATTATTCACTATTCCTTTTGAAGGTAAAGAACAAACAATTATTCACTTAAAAAAAGAAACAACTTAACTTAATACTCCATTTAGGTGCTGGTTTGGGACCTAAGCCGAAAACTTGTTTGCTTTTACATCAGAGACTGTAGTATACAGAGAATTTAGAAATAGAAAATAAAGCTGCAGTTGTTGTACTGTTTCTGTTTTGCATGAGTGTATACTTTATGGTTTCGTCTAGAACCTGATGCCGAATTTAGTCAAGACAAGTCGTGTACGTACGTGTGGTTACATTTTAAAATAAATACACATGCAAATACAACATATGCTTCAAGTTGATTTGTCAACAAAAAGTAGGCAACCAAAGAAATTTGTTTGATGCATCTACATAATCATCAAATTTTGGATCCACCAACACTGCATTTTTCGCTTTTTTTAAATCACAAAAGAAGGACTTTCGGGAGCTTTTCACATATCATCATTTAGAGCATGCATATATACCACACACTAAGAAAGAATTTTCCCTTAATTCCGTTTCGCAAAGCCAATCACACTCATGCCTACTTCTTGGTGTGCGACAGGATAGGGGAGCGGCCCCATCGGACACACGTGGTCTTTTTGTCTATTTATTTTTCAATGTAATTTGTACTAATTAAACATTGTTATGCATATAAATTACATGCAAAAGTTGCTAAAAATATCATGTAAGCTAATTGTCGGTGTCCGGATTAGTACCAGCACCAACTAGTAATTTGTGTTGGGATTAGCCTCTCGATGGTCGGTGCTAAGCTAATGGGAGACGGGGTTTATCCTGGTTCCGGCCAAGCGGCCGTACGTCCAGCAAGTTGTGCTTGCGCACTGTATTAACTTGCACCGGGGGTGCCTGTAGAGGGGGGCTACAAGCAAGGCGGGAGAGGAGGAAATTCCCCCAAGTCCCAGCTATGATGATTGAGGCGAGTGCCAATATCGGAAACGGGGGAAAGTGCGGTGAGCGAGTAGGTGTCTGGGGATGAATGGGCGTGCCCGCGCAGGGGCGTCTGCCTCTCCCTTTTATAGGCCAAGGGAGGGCAGTTACAGTGGTGCTGCACAGCAGTCGGCACAGTGGCCGTGTACTAACAGGCATGGCGCCGGCGGTCTTGTCCCCGCACGTCCCGGCTCCTCGGGCGAGTTGGTGGCGATCTCCGGCTTCTACGGGCGGCGTGGCGGCTCCTGTTGCCTGTCTATTTGTGACTTCGAGGGGTCGCCCCTGCTGAATCGAGGGTCCAGTCGCCGAAGGGAGGACGGGAGTTGGCGGCACAGGGCCGTGGGATGTCACTGACCTGTCCGCACAGTGCCGTGCGGCCCGTCACACAGCGGCAGGGATGGTGGCACAGCACCGGGGATGGCCGCGTAGTGTCGGGGGTGTCCGCACAACGCTGGGGATGGTCGCGTGACGCCGGAGTTGGCGGAGGGGACGCGGCGCATGCCGTCCGTACGGTGGCGCCGGTCATCACGCGTCCTGGTACGTGGTCCGTACGCGTTTCGAGGGTGCTCCCCATGCCCGTTCGAGGGCCTCGCTGTGGGAGGAGGACGGGAGCAGGTGGCACAGTGCCCGCGGAATGACGCCGGCCTGTCCACACAGTGCTGCGCAGCGCCCGCACAGGGTCAGGAGTGGCCGCATAGTGGCGGGGTAGGTTGCACTGTGGCGGTGTCAGTCGCCCAGGCCGTGTCAGCTGCGTGGCATGGAGGTGGATTCGCATTTGACTTGGGTGTCCCGCTGTGGGTCCGGGCATTAAATGTCGTCGTCAGAGGGGAGGCGGGGCGGGGCACCGCTGGTCGAGGGATGGCCTCGAGCGAGGCGGAGACGGTTGTCCGTTCGAGGGGGGTCGAGCCCCTCGAGCGAGGCGGAAATCCGCTTGAGAGGCCGGGGCCTTCGAGCGAGGCGGAAGTCCGCGAGGGACCGAGACCCTCGAGCGAGGCGGGGAACGGGGCGCGTAAGTGGGTCTTCTTGATGAGGGCCGTTGCCGGGCCGTAGCAGGCCATGGGCCTGTGGCGTCCCGTGTTTGTTGGATTTAGAGATTTGTCCGTAATTTTCGTTTGAGGAGGGTAATTATCCCCTTAATAACCGTCCCCGACACTAATATTTTTTTAAAAAATATGAGTGCAAGTCATTTTTTTTCAAAAAAAATGTCCATACAAGTTGTATGCATAAGTTCCGTCATCAAAGTTATGCTTTAAAATATCATGTAAGCTGATGTTAAAAAAAGTTATGTGTATCAGTCATTCTTCAAAAAGTTATGTATATCAAAGCTGTTATTAAAAATATCATGTAAGTTGTTGTGTCGAAAAAAATTATGCATATAAGTCATTCTTCAACAAATTGTGCATACAAGTTGTATAAGTTTCGCATGTCATCAAATTTGTGCTTAAAAATATTTGATAAAGTTTTGAGTTCGAAATTATGTGTCAAACTTTATGAATTTCAGAAATGAAAAGCCACGGGAAGTAAAACTTTACCAAAAAAAAAAAGGTAACTTGGAGGGAGGGAGTGGCTTGTCAGGATTCGTTGGCCAGCAACCCTGTTGGCGTGCGCTCGCCGCTCATTAGCAAGGCCTGTTTGCTGGTTTATACTCCCTCGTCTACAACAAGAAGATTTGCCACCTGTTTTTATAACATTATACTATTGGAATATTTGGCACCAGCCTATAGATTTTCTAGTTTTTCTAATTTCGCAAATAGAAAAAATGTATCGTACGTATAAAATTATTGAGTTTCAAAGTAATGTCACATTTCTTTGGTATTTATGGAAGGGGTTATCTTGACTAAAGACAATTTGGCTAAGAGACTGTGGAAGGGATGCACTCATTGTTGCTTTTGTAGTGAACAGGAGACTATTCAACATCTCTTTTTTGATTGTCTTATGGCTAGATTGATGTGGAGTGCGATCAGTGTCGCTTTTGGGGTTACAAAACCTGCTAATACTGCCAACCTCTTTGGTCCTTGACTTAGAAGTTTTTCGCGTAAGCAAAGGGCTCTAGTGCTTATTGGGGTGGCTGCTTTTTGTTGGGCGTTATGGCTCAGTAGAAATGATATGGTATTCCAAAAATCAAAATTTAAATCCTTTCTGCAGGTGATGTTTAGAGGAATCTATTGGATCAGGAGTTGGTCCATTTTGTCGAGGGAGGAAGATTTTGAAAGAAGGTTGCCGTTGGTTGGAAACTATTACGTTGGAGTTCTTCAATGGAAACAGATGGAATGTTCTCAAGCGTATTCAGGATTAGTGTATCTTGCTTTCAGTTAGCTGGGTATTTCTTTTGTTGTCCTTAGTAGAGTGCGTTGGGAGATTCTTGTACTCCTGGAGTTTATCAATGTAATGGTGTTGCTTTGTGGTCGTACACGGTCAACCGACGGTGGAGACCGGATTTATTTCCTTAATCTAAAAAAATATTTGTGATTGTGGGGAGTAACTATTCATGATTGACACTATGGTTCAGCCCGTTCCTCCTCGTCGTATTCTTTTCTTTGGAACCAGAGCCTATTTCGTCTGGTTGTAGTTGATTTAATACATATTCAGGCAAAAAAAAAACAAAGTCTTTTAAATCAGATGATATTTGCAGCCATTTAAAATTTTGTCGACGTTTCCAATCCTTTCGAAGCTTCTAAATTTGGAAAAGATATACTCCCTCCGTCCCTAAATATAAGCATTCGGTGACTTTTTTGGTTCATGTTTGACCGTTTGTCTTATTCAAAAAATTTATGAAAAAATTATTTATTTTGTTGTGACATGTTTTATCATCATATATATTTTAAGTATATCATAATTATTTTTATATTTTTATAAATTTTTTGAATAAGACGAACGGTCAAACGTGATGCACAGATGTCGAAGAATACTTATATTTAGGTACGGAGGTAGTATCCGGAAGATATAGAGCAGGGCAGCACAGTTGTACTCATAAGAAACGACCCACACTGTAGGGTCCCCGTCGAGTCCACAACTCCGCGTGAACGCCCCCTGTTACCGCCACCAAACCACTCCCTCCAGCTCGCTCTGAGCTGTGCAGCTGCCACGAGACTTCTTCCCGCGCATCCCGGGCCGGCTCTCGACTCCCGCTATATAAAAGCGCCAGGACTCCCCCTCTCTTCCTCTGCTCCCGCCCAACCCCACCACCACCAGAGCTCCTCCTACTCATCCGATCCACTCGTACCAACAGACAAAACTGACTCGGACCTGCTGATCTCACAGCGCGCGCACGCACGACGACGAGGAAGACGAAGGGTAGGTAGCTCGCAAGCCACCATGCAGGCGCAGTCCCGTCTCGCGGCGAGCGGCGGCGGCATGTCGTCGGGGTCGTCGGAGGGCGAGCACGAGGCAGTGATCCGCGAGCTGACGCGGGGGCGGCAGCTGACGGCGCGGCTGCGGGACGAGGCCCTGCGCGCGCTGCGCGGGCAGGGCCAGGCCGAGGCCACCGCCGCATTCATCCTGCAGGAGGTGTCGCGCGCCTTCACCGTCTGCCTCAACATCATGGGCGGCTCGCCCGCCGGCGCCCCGCCGCCGCCGCTGCCGGAAACAACGCCGCCCGGCCGGCTGACGAGCCCGACGACGACCGCCGCCACCGATCCCCTGCTGGCCCCGCGGCGGAACCGGGAGGACAGCATCCCCAGAGAGTGAGTCGCCCTGCGCTGCGCATGCATACATGCATGTGACAAAAAGGATCGGAACCAGCAGCTCGATCGGCTGGAACCTTCGTTTGCTGTAATAACTAACAAAATTGTCGCACGGCGACCTCATTTGTCGCGTGCGCAAATGCGTTGCTGTGCCCGCAGGCAAACGGTGACATCCTCGCCGCACTACGACGGGTACCAGTGGCGAAAATACGGCCAGAAGAGGATCACCAAGACACACTTCCCAAGGTCAATACAAACATGCTATCCCTTTCTTCCGATCTTCATTCCCTAGTAAGAGTACTTCTTAATTACTCCCTCCGTCCTTAAATATACGACGTTTAGGACAAAAAATTTAATTCAAAATAGACTAATTTTGTTGTCATAAACGTTATATATTTAAAGACAGAGGGAGTACTACTCGATACTGCATCCTGCTTAGCTTAGCACAGAAATGGAACCAGCATCAATTAGCCTTAAACAAAAAACAAAACCTGCACGGCCGCTGTGTGACAGAAAAAGAAACTTGCCATGCAAGGGTAAGTTTCTTCTTCTTCTTCTTCTTTTTTGGTGATGAAGAACGTGACGCATCTGGAGGCATCGTTCTAGCAACGGTGTTCCTCTCTGTGGGTGGACGGGATCGGATGTGGTTGCGGATAGCGATGCGTGGCAGTGCACGGCGTCGATCGGCAAGAGAGACAAGCGCAAAAGGCCGCAGCTTGACACGCACCGTCTCCCCTCCGTGTCCGCGCCTTTAAAAGATTCTCCCACACGTTTGAAACCCCATCTAAAAAAACTTGATTAGGCCCTCACACTCTAACAAAAAAAAAAGCAATTGATTAGAGATCATTCTGATGTTGACGCATGTTTATCTTCCAAGTAAAATATGTTTCTTCCACGCTAGTAGTAGGGTAGTTTTCTTGACCCGCTTTTTGTCCCCGCAAGTAATTACCTCTCGTGGTGTAGTGTTAATTCTCGTGTGCGTCGTCGTCTTAAGCGAGCGCGCGTGCTACCATTTTTGACCACGAGAGTGAAGTTTATGTTGCAACTTTATACTCAGTTGTCGAGCTTCCTGCTGGGTCAGTGACGTGTACCAATTAGTTTAATATGTGGCATCTTGCTCGCGTCACCACTCGCTCCTCGGGTGACGTCGGCAGTGGCTATAGCCGCCACCCCCGGCCCAGGGCCCAGCCATGTGCTGAGATGGATATAGGGAGTGATCTGATTCCAACAAGAAAGCGCGTGTCGTCTCACCTGCCCACTTTTTTTTTTGTACGTGTACCTACGCAGGTGCTACTACAGGTGCAGCTTCCACCGCGAGCGAAACTGCCGGGCCACCAAGCAGGTGCAGCAGTGCAGCGCCGGCGACCCGCCCCAGTACCTCGTCATGTACTTCAACGACCACACCTGCGACACGGCCGCCTGGGAGCCCGAGCCGCCGGCGGCGATGATGATGGACCACCAGCTGGCCGGCGGCGGCGGCGGCGGCGGGATGGTGGCGCGCCTGCCGGGTGCCCGCGGCGTCCAGGAGGAGCACGAGCGGCAGGTGCTCGTCTCGTCGCTCGCGTGCGTGCTGGGGGGCCAGCATTTCGCCCACCACCACGCTTCTCCTGATGATGATGCGGCGGCGCCGGGGGGCATCGCCAGCGGGGCCAGCGCCGCCGCCGTCAACGTGGTGGCGCCGCAGCAGCGGGCCCGCACGCGCGACGCGCCTGCGCCTGCCCCCGCCGCAGCTTCTTCGGCGCCGGTCGTTGACGACGACGACGCGGCTGCGGAGATGCTGCCGCGGCTTGACGTGGACGTGGTGGGGCTGGATGTCATGGACTACGACGTCGTGACGCCGGGCGAGCTGTGCTTCGCCGCCGATTCCTACGGCCTACCAGGCGGCGGCGGCGGCCTGCCGTTTTGAGGGCGCGTGCTACCTCTCGCGCAAGCGCAACGGATCACTGAATACGTAGGGCACACGAGTACTAGTATCACGTACTGTACGTACGCACAGACCGTGCCGTAGAATACTGCAATTAGCTAGTGCAAAGGATTAAGATCTTGTACTAGATTACTACGGCCGGGGTTGCGTCTCCCCAGTTAAGTTTTGGTCAGGCTGGCGTGATTAATTTGCAACGTGCATTAGTGTCTGAAATTCTAAATCAGCACGAAGTGGTAGTACTACCAATTGATGTCATGTAGTCCTTTTTCGTTTTGCTATTAAATCTAAATGTGTGCAATGTTTTACAATTTACACATGTATATCACTATGGACAAATGAAGGTATATATACCCGCATATATATATTCTTAAGCAGTTAAGCCTCATCTCTTTCGTTGCAATTCTCCCTTAGATTCTTGACCATCCTCTTGTTTAGTTTGCGAATTGAAAATGGGATGTCAGAAGGGATATTTTGATACTAATAAAAAACTAATTACATAACTCACCTGAAAACGACAAGTTGAATCTAGTAAGTCTATAATATATCATTAGAGATTGTTTACTGTAGAACGACATTATGTAATAATGGCATAATTAGGCTCATTAGATTCGTCTCGCGAATTTACCTGGGGTTAAGAATGGATTTTATCATTAATCAACATTTAATAATCTTAATTATTGTTCAAATATCTGATGTGATGGGTGGAAACTTTTTGAGAAAGGAACTAAACAGGGCCTAAAAAGCAAGCAACTATTCAACAAAATCACAAATGCATGTCCACCGGTCTCTCTTACCTCCCACACATCCTTGCTTCTAATTGTGCATTGCTTCTTACCTCCTACATTGGCTGCCATAGCATTGCTTTTCGCTTGCGTGACGTTTAGGGGTGCCCTATCTTGGTTCCTTAAATTCTAGCCTCTTGCCATACACAACTGGCATTAGCCTCTTGCCAAGTTGCCATGTCGGCATCCCCTTCTGCCTTTTACCCTAAAGTAGGGGGTTCGAGCTACGATCACTCATCGAGCCCTAGGTTCATGTGGCCCCAGCATCTTGTAAAAATGATTTTTTGAACACTATTGCTTCATAGGAGACGACTAATGGATCAAGCAAGATTGCTATGTACTAACTCAACGCCTTGAATTTATGAATTTGCCTCGCCCAAGAGGAACATATATAATTCCATTTCGTTCCTATAAAACGGTGACTCCATCCACAACCTTTCGATTCTACCACTAAGGCTTTGTTTGTAAGGGTACTTCCAACCCAGACTCTATAGTAGAGTCCATATGTATTAATTACACTGTTATGTAGGTAATTTGCTGATGTGGCAAGCAAGTTAATGATGAAAGAGAGGTGAAAACTAAGAAATAAAGTCTAAGTTAGACACCAAGTCTACACGCAAAACGATACTCGTGCGGATCTCATGTGGCTGCCCTCACGCTCGACGTGTCCGCTTATTTAATAAAACGGGAGCAGAAGATCCGAGAGAAAGATTATATTTTTTAAAGAGCGTGCATAGCACGTATTTCATTAAGCAGAAGAGAGTTGAAGTTTACAGATTAGACAACACACAACTAAAGCCGGCCCCCACCAAACAAAGCGGACCACGGCACCACGCACGCGACCATCAGAGCCTAGGTGCAAACAGAAACGAAACACCACTGAAACCGGCAGAAGCCCAGAGACGCGCCTCGTCGATGACGGAAGGAGCCAAAGCGACCGGCATTAGAGCGTGACGATCGTGGACCCGATGGTTGCGCTCGCGCCAAAGCGACCAAACAACGAGCCAGGTCAGAGAGTCGAAGCCTTTCCTCCTCCCTGGGAACCCTCTACAAATATTATATAGACTTCACGATACAAAATCTGCATTGGAGACCATAGTTTCTTGTGATAGAGTCTTCGACATATAGACTCTATGGGTGGAGTCTGCATTGTGAGTATCCTAATGGTTTTTGTTTCTCGAATAAACATTTCATGAGAGAACAATTATTATTCTCTGGATAATTAGCTTTTTTTACCAATATCTTATGAATGTTTTTAGTTCTAACTCCGAATCCATGAATCATCCGGTAGGGATTCTATTTTTTCTACAAGACCAATTTTCTTTATTTAGTATGGTATTCTCCTATTTATGGAGAAACAATTCGCAAATCCCATACCAAATGGGCCCTAAAGATGTGAATGGCACCCTTAGAGCAGGCAGGAATCACAAAAGCAAAAATGAAATGTCAGATTTTGCCCATTTCCCCACGTGCGTTCACATCTTTATCCGCCAGCAGGTATCGGTAGTCACATAGGTTGCACATATTGTTAGCTAGGGAAAAACATGCTTAAATAATTGTTTCATATGTATTATATTAAGTGATAGCATAAGGATATGATTACAGAATAAAGTGGAGAAAGGAGGGTCGTGGCTCCTGCCTCCTGGCCCCTTTTTGCCCATGAGTACTCACTACATCATGCCAGACGACGAAATCAAAAGCACACCAAAATAGAAGCCGAGGTGTTAGAATTCAACATGATAGAAGTCCAAAGATAAAAGCCAGGATAACATAATGCAGACAAGACTCGCTTTCGTTGCCAAGGATTGCGACCGTTACTATAGCCAACTTTCTTGAGCGAAATCAAAGTTTTTTTTTCTAGTATAATCTGAGAAATGTATCTTAGAATCCGTGATCAGTCTTGTATGCATTTTCTTTTTGGTTGCTCTCCAGAACAAGTATTCCTTTATTAGGAATTCTCGTATTTCTGGAGAGAAACAGTTTGCATGATCTGTTCCAAATGGGGTCCGGTCTAAAGATGTGAATGACACTCTAGTGCACGAATCATGAAGAAAATATGAAAAGGGGGGAAATCCGTCTGAAATTCCCAAATTTCTAGAACATCATTTTCAGTTGTCAGGCACTTTATGTGTCATTTATCAATAGTCAAATGGATTGAACATGTTTTTATTAGCTTGGGAAAGCATGCTTGAATTGCCACCCTTTTTATGCAAGCAATTTTTATACATTATTAAGTGATACCATAAGGATATGCTAAAGGAATAAGTGGAGAAAGGAAGATCATGTGGCTTTGTGCTGGTCCCTTTTGGCCTCTGTGAGTACTCACTAGCACATCACACCAGACCACGAAAAATCAAAAGCAAGGCCAAATAAAGGACAAAATAGAAGCTGAGATGTGTTGTTGGAATTCAGCATGACAGAAAAAAAGAAAGAAAGGCCAAAGATAAAAGGCGGTACAACAACATGAAGACAAGACTCACGTTGATTAGCCGCCAATAATGGCTGCGACCGTTAGTACTACTACCACAGCCAGCCAGCTTTCCGGTCTGGCGACCGAGCGAGCGAGCAGGGCCCTGTTTAGTTGGCATATTTTTAGCCAAAAATTTGCTATTTGTTCAACTCTCTCTCCATCACATCACATTAAATACACCAAAAGACATATGTTCAGAGCAGTAAACGTAGGTAAAAAAATTAACTAATCACACAGTTCTGTTGTACATCACGAGACGAATCTTTTGAGCCTAGTTAGTCTATGATTGGACAATATTTACCACAAACAAACGAAACATGCTACAGTGTGCTACAGGGGTTCCAGAAGTTACTTTTGCTACTTTTCCTCCAACTAAACACGCCCCAGGTTGGAAAAGGAACTGGGGGCTTTTGTTTCTGCGGTCTGCACTGCACAGGGGGGCGTGGCAGTGCGGTTCTTTTCTGTTCGCCGTCGTCTGAACGTGACAAAATAGGAGTAAAAAATGGGGGTCGGAGCAGCAGCAGCAGCACGGACAATCTGGTGGTGGTGCCGTGTCGTCGTCGTGTGCCGCCGCGCCGATGTGAACGCACGCGGTCGGGGGGCGAGCACGTATACGTACTGGAGCCCGTGCGCCACAGCGCCATCATATCGACGACCACCAACACGCACATCATACTTCCACTGACGACTCGACGGGGATTGCGATCGCCAGTTCGCTAGTACATACGCCGGCCGGCTCGTCGTCGATCGCCCGCATCGCCGGCCGGCGGGCGCGCCTTGCTTTCTGCTGACACCGACGACGGATCTGGAGCTTGGCTGATCGATGACGAAGCGCGGCGGACGGCCTGGGGTGACGGACTGACGGTGACATCAGGGACGCGGGCGTCACGCTGCGCCCGCTGCGTCGACGTCACGCGCGTTCGCGTTCCGCACGCCCGTGGCCCCGTGCGCGCGCACCCCTACCCTTGGCGACCGCGATACCCCCCACTCGCCGGCCGGATGGCGAAGTCTGTGGATCGCCGCGGGTTCCTCGGTTTTTGCTCGCGTGCAAAACATTTGAAGCCGGGGCGCTGGGGCCCCCCGCTAGAGCCAAAAACCTTCACTCTCGTACGTACGTGTGGCCACTCCGCTCGCTGTCCCACGTGCAGTGCAGCCCCCCTTTGGCTTTATTTCGCGATCCGTCGCCGTTGCTGCTGGCTGGCTGGCGCTATACGCTGAGAACTGGCGCGTGCATGCGTGTACGTCGTACGCGGTGCACGACAGCAGGCCGGGCGCACGGTGGAGTTTTGTGAATTTTTGAGTTGAATTGATTGGTGCAACATAGTATTAGAGTTAGATGTCTCGATTTAAAATTTCGTTGGACAGTTTTAACGTATGCGGCTTGAGAGAACTTACATGTGAGGAGAAGAGTTGTGAAGTACTACGTATATATAAGTGTTGGCGAGAACTTACATGTGAGGCGAAAACTATATAAGTAGCAGCAGCAGCAACAACTCAGCATCGAAAACTTTAATCCATCCCCAACTGGCCAGAAGCAGCGGCCTAGTTTCGGAACCAAACGTGTGCAACAGCAACAGCCTAGTTTTGTCGTCGCACCCTGGGAGAAAGGGACGGAACGGGCCGCGATTCCACAGTGACAGGAACAGCGGTCATCTGTTCCGGCGACACCAAGCCGAGTGCATGCATTATCACTGCCACCCATCCCAGCCAGCCATTTTCAACATCTGTGCGTGGGCAGGATAGCTCTGCGCTGCTGGATACCTCCCGTGCGTAACAAGCAACCTCTTCTGCATCTCCGAGCTAGCCAATGCAAGGTCAACGGCGGGCGGCGCTGCGCCCGCCTTGCGTCCGTCGCACACGGGATCGGATGCGGGGCGGTACATGCACGCATCATGTCTCAACGCCTGACGCCTCCGTGTGTGTGTGCGCCAGTCGGTCACACCAAGAATGGTGGCGGCGGGGGTTTACGGCGGGACGAATGGGACGCGGCACCACACTGCCGCCTGAGGGTCTTCGTCAACCTCGAGTCAGTCTCTGCCGCTGTTTTTATTTCACAACCAATGCTACTGTTGGTTTTTTCAGGAGTACCATCTTGGTATAAACTCTATCCGGAGAATAAACGCTGTTTTTAGTTGGTGAAATTTTTAGTGAAAGTGGTGAAATTTTTGCATTGGGAAACGTGTTCTGTTAGAGGTGACACGGTCTACGATGCGAAAAATTTTGGAACTTTTGTGGAACTAAACGGTGCCAAAGAAGCCATACGTGTCTTCCTAAAAATTCATACATCGATCGAGCTTCTGACCAATCTATGGGCATCAACAGTTGAAGTCCTGCGTTCATGGACCATTTATGCCTTCTCGAAGCTTGCCAATCCCTCCTTGATCTCCCTGACGATACGGTCATGACAACCTATCTATGTCCTCGCATGTTCCTCACCGCATTCTCACAAACAGTTGCGATTATAACCTTCCTGAGCGTGAGGTCAGATGCGAGAGCAAGACCTTCTCTGCACACCATCACTTTTGCAGTCCCTGGGTCTAAGATTCTCTGCATCACGATCGCCGACGCTCCTTGAAAATAGCATGCCTCGTCCCTCGCGATAGCAGCCATTGTCACAATACAAGAGTTCTTCGATAACGCAACATCCACGTTTACCTTCATGGATCCTGGAGGGGGCAGAACCCAACGAGGAGTCGGTGCCACACCTCCTTGAGACTCTGGTCCTCCCTTCTTCTCATGTGGTGTAGCCAGCTTCAAATCCGCAACGAACTGCTCTATGAAGCTATGAGTCCATAGGGGACTCTCGAAAATGTCTTGATGTATTACTTTTCGCCTCGTGTGCCATATCGAGCACATCGTAACTACCAGTCGCGCAAATTCCTCTTTAGACAGAACTGCAATAGCTTCATGAAGCCACCCACGTGCGTCGTCATGTTGGGCTCGGCTTATGAACTCTAGAAGTTCCTCTCGCTGCAGGGCCCAGACGCATCTGACCATGTTGCACTCCGATAACGAATGTCTTCAGGAGTTTTTGGTTGCCACAAATTGAGCAGCTACCATTTTGTGCTATGTGACCATGTTGCACTCCAATAACGAATGTCTCCGGGAGTCTTGTTTGCCACAAATTGAGCAGCTACTATTTTGTGCTACAAACCATGGTGTCAGTTGGGATAGACTGTTTTGCAAGCCCCCACATGAACATCCGAACCTTTGAAGGAACGCTAACTGCCGTTGGTGTTTTTTTTTTTTTTTTGTCAATTTGATGTTGGGTCGGTTAATCTCCGATCCAGTAATCCTGTTTGCCGCGGGCTAAGAAAGATAAAGTTGAGTAATAATCATCCTGTTTGCCGGGCCGGGGAAGCCCATATGAATCTTGTTTCGGCCCAGCCCAACAGATGGTATAATGCGTCCATGTGATTTACTCGACGGTAAACAAACATAATTATGGGTTACTACTGTTTCTACATCACTCGTCCAGGCTATACTACGGATAGGGGGGGTCCGCCACACGCATGACTTCACAACAACTACGTACTACAAGAGAGCCGACACTTGGTCAACGCGCTACTCTCCACAACAACGACTGCTTACACACGAACACTAATGCTACAGTGACCGGCTGCTTATTTGTCTGCCGGCCGGGCAAGCTCGATACGATTCTGACCTAGTACGCCTATCAGCTTTTCGCATGCAGCTCACGAAATGCCGGCCGATTGGTCCGAGAGATCACTACTGTCCCTATCATTGATCCTTGTGGCCCTGCACGAAGCAGCTTCCATGCATGCAACCCCTGCTTGGCTTAACATGGTAGTAGTCCCCGATCGAAGGCCCAGCCCGGATTAGTGTGGGTGGGCGCACAGCGTCAAGCTCGACGCCACGCACCGCACGCGTGCTGCGGCCACACTACTGTGTCCGCGAACCCAGCGACATCCATGTGCACGTCGCGGTGGTGGCTATGGTTCGCCACCAGCTGCTGATGGTGGCCGGCTTCCTCGACGGTGCAAAACGACGAAAAGCCCGCGTCGTCGTCGACCATCATCGTGGTCATCATCGTCGTCGCCCCGTCGTCCGCGACGACGCTGCCGTCCACGCTCGCCGAGCGTCCGGCCGGGGCCACGATCGTCGCGGCAGGATCACCACCTGCCGTCGCTTCGGCCGCCGCCGGCCACCACGGGTACGGCGCCGGCGCCGGCGCCGGCGACGGCACGGCTCCGCTGACGACGGTGGCGAGGCACGAGACGATGGCCTCGTTCTCTTCTTCGGCGCTGCCACCACCCCCGCCGCCACCGCCGATGATGTTGGAAAACTGCATATCGAACATGTCGCCGCCGCGGCGACAGCTCGTCGTGGTCCCGAGCGACGCCACCATCCTAGCAGCAGCGGCGTCGTCGCTACCGCGTAGCACGTGGCAGGTGTGCTCGTTCACGTAGGTGACCTCGAACATGGGAGGCAGCAGGAGGCCCCGGCCGCCGTCCTGCTGCTGGACCTTCTTCTTCGCTAAGCAACGCCGGTGACGGTTGCACCTGTAGTAGTACCTGCAGGGATTAGGAATGTTGGCTTGTCAGGTAACGGGACCCACACCATTAATCGTTTCGAAATGAGGACAAATTAGGGACCACGCTATAGCACTGTGCACGGGTCATGGACTGATCTGATCGGAGGGTGTGGTTGTTAGGCTTGACCATGTTGACGACGCGAGTCAAGTCGTCGGATGCAAGCGTGCATCTCATGTGCTCGAGAAGTCAAGTCGAGATGAGCATATATATGACGGCAGTGAAACGACTTAGTTGCGTGGTTAAAAGTTGTAATTACTGTGAAACGGAGGGTTAAGCGTAGCTTGGTTTGCAGATGACGCACGAATATATATACCTAGGAGCTAGGACTTCCAGCAGGCTTCTTTTGTGCAGGATTTGCCATTATATATAATTCAAACAGAATTCTTATGAAACTTCCTCTCCAGATTTAAAAAAAAAATCACTGCTCGTAAGATAAACTAGCATTTCCTGGTTAATTAAGCTGGTTACAATCCAACCAAGTATTATAGTTGATAGGTCTTGGATGCATCCCACCTTTTTAGATGATGACCTATCCAATATTTTACTATAGGAATACTTAATTCCGCCAGACTCCTAGCTTGTACATATATACCACGAATTTAAGTATATTTTCGCAGGATTATTTAAGCTACTATAATTTTTTATCAGATCAAGTTGTGGAGTTTGGCGTGGTTCTTCAACACAAATGGTACATACACGCACCGCACTCCCTCGATCCGATTTTTTTAAAAAATGAAATTTAGGATGTCAACTTGGTTTGAAGGTGGTACTTTGATTAGTGCGTTTAGTGCTGTGTATAAGATCGAGCATGGTATTTGAAATAAGTATGATTAGTATTGTAAAAGTATCTGTTTTTAATCACCTACCTTATATTGTCAATCTATGTATTTTTGTATATCTATGGTCAAAGTCTATAATTTTAATTGATCCCCAAGAATACTAAACGACAGATATTTGTAATCAGAGAGAATATAGGACTTCACCTCGAGAAATTGCAGTTCTGAATTCTCTTTTGCCCATATTTTCGCCACTGGTAACCATCCTTGTGTGGCGAGGGTGTAATCTCCTTGCTAGTAATAACCCCCTCTTCTCTACTCTTCTTGGAGGGAGTAACCACTTCTCCACTGTCACTCCTAAAACCAACATGGCGATTAATTAATTATGTTTTCAAAACAACCAATAGAACCAAGCAAACAGATGAATTTCACACTACAAGAGCAAAAAAAAAAAAGGAACAAAGTTGAAACTCGAAAGCACAGAGACAGAGTTGAACAGTGTTTATATCAAGATGCATGGAACACCTTCAGTATAATCAGCCGATCAGTATATACCTGGCGCGCTGCTCCTTCACCGGAGTGCTGACGCCGGAGCTATTGCCCGTCCCTACCCCCGGCGCCGGCGCGTTACTGTTCAGTATGGCCATGGATACCGCGAACACTCGCGACAGTTCTTGGCTGAACGCCATGGCCGTCTCCTGGCCGCGGCTATCCAAGGGACGGCTGAGCAATGCTTGGAGCTGGGTGTTGCGATGGTAGCCGCCGGCGAGCACCTCGGACAGCTGCTTAGCGACTGGATCAAATGCCATCTTTGATTCTCAAGTGAAGACCAAAGCAGCAGCTGCTTGTAGTAGTTGTAGCTTCGAGGGGTTTCTGTGCCCACTAGCTTTGGGTCTTGGATTCTCGATGAAGCGAGTATTTATGCAGACGAGACCGTTGACTCCGATCAACTTAGCTTGCCAATGTTTTTTCAGAGATTGCTCACCTTTGAGCTTCATTGACTAGCTCAAACTCCTTTTTCATTAACCTAAGTTGATCACTAATGTCGGCGAAGAGCTTCTCATTCGATCATGGTCTTGACTGACGGATGCATCGACAGATCACACATATAGATAGGTTGACTGCACTGTGTCCTATCATGGCTCATGCATCAGAAATTTCGGTCTCAGCTTCTGGTGGTCAACCCTGAGTCTGACCTGAGAGCTGGTAGTACTATGATAATAGAGGCATCTACTGTGCACACACTTAAGGTTGTTGCAAACTGACAATATAAGTAGGATTATTGGCCAGAGCTACCGTTTCAACTCCTGCGCAACGAATTTCCAAGTTCAGTCCCACAAGAGACGTCGGACAGGGACAACCGGCCCTATGGATGGGATAAACTCTCTCTCGGTAGCAATCAAGAGGCCGCGGCATGTCATGCAACACATGGCGCGGAGGGTCAAGGTGACCACACCGCGTATGCGCTAGCTTCTGATCCTGCTGATGCTCTCTCTCTCTGTAACATTATGCATGCATGATGCAGGTCAAATCTATGCATGCTCAGCTGAATGTTTCTGCTAGTTACCAAACTTGCTGATGCTGACAGTCAAGGAGAGTGATCTCTGTACTTGAATTGCATTTTCTGTTCTGGCCTTGAAGCGGCGAGGTCTCGGGAGAAATCCGCGTGAATAATATCTATATGGCTCTCAGAATTCACCAATCAGGATTACACTGGTTAGAATCGGAAGTTCTATCTGATGGTCAATATGAAAGGCTAGCTGCGCTGGTCGAGTAGTCTCACCAACCGAGATGAACCCAGTTAGATTGATCTGAAACAGTCTCTTGCGTCTTATTCAGGATTGCAACAAACTAGTGTGAGCTGGGATCGGGAGCGGCATCTACTACAGCTAGCGCGACGCCGATCGAGCATCCTCTTACTATCTTACAGCTAGCACCAGCAGTTTGGATCTCGTAGAACCAGACTGAATAATTTAGCTTTATTGATTTGATTGCGGAAATTCGGTCTTTAGAGCTGGATCTCCGTGATGCTCGACACTTGCTCAGCATTTTTTTTTGTGAATACTTGTTCAGCAATATTTTCTCATGTATAGAACAGTGAGTCTGGGAATGATTTATTTTTGTCAAACATGTGAAAAACATCCTAAAATATAAACATTATATTATTGTCCTAATTAATTCATCTTCAATTTGATTAAACTTATACAAAAGAATAGCATTTATGATATCAAATTAGTATTATTAGACCCATCACAAAGTATATATGATTTCACAATGTACCTCTTTGATGTGGTATCGTAGATATTGATATTCTTCTACATAAATTCGGTCAAAATTAATATAATTTGACTTAGGATTAAAAATAAATAAAAACTTATATTTCAGGCAAAGGGGGTAGTAGAGTTATTGCTGGTTTCGTCAGAAATAAGATGATACAGACAATGCTCGGTGAACTGCACACCTTCAGTCATATAAGGGTGGATTAGGCATAATTAATCCCATTGAATTAGGACAGAAAAATATTTCGATTCCTGTACGCAAAGTAGACATCAATATCAATATCAGTCTCCCACAAGCGAGTCGATCGGTTAAATGGACGACCCCTGACAGTCGTGGCTCGCAATGCTTATTTACACTTTTAATCAGTAATCATCATAATCGTAATTACTATTATAAGGTAAATGCGTGTTATCGCCGAAGTGCATATGGCTGTCGAAATCATACGTTAAGGAGTCCCATGTCGAGAACATGCCACCGTCGCCGTTCGCCGCAGCCGTCGGTGGCGGCGGGAGCCCCTGGTTCGGAAGCGACGACGATCCGGGCTCCATGTCGGAATAATGGAAGGCAGCAGGCTGCTGATCGTGCGCCTGGCTACTCGAACCAAAGCTCAGCATCATGAACGGGCTCCGAGACGTAGGCTGCTGGTACTGCCCCTGCTGTTGTTGTTGCTGCATCTGCACGTCGCGGCCGTGGCCGCCGGGGGAATCGAACCTGAGCACCAACCCTTCACTTGAGGCCGGCGGCGGCTCGGCCACGATGTCCGGGAACGGGACCGGCGGCGCGCCGCAGGTGTGCTCGTACGTGTAGGTCACCTCGTATAGCGGTGGATCGTCGCCGTTCTTCTGTTGCAGCAGCTTAGACGCCAGGCATTGCCTGTCTCCACGGTAGGAACATCTGAAGTATAGCCTGCATGAGCACACATTTCACTGTTGGCCATCTGAGGTATAGCCTGCATGGGCACATATTTAACCATTCATTATATGTGAAGTGCCTAATTGTGTTCGGTTTGACCTATGTATTTCTTCAAAGCCATTCATCCATCTCTACGGCCAGCCTAAATTCTTTCTTCTGTCATCATTACTACCACCACCGTACCACTACTACATTCATTCTATTATACTCCACCCGTTCCAAATTGTAGGTCGTCTTAGCTTTTTCAGATCCATAGATATTACTATACATGTAGATATAGTGTATGCTAGTTGCATATATAATAAAATCTATGAACCTAGAAAAGTCTAAACAAATTCTAAAAAAAGTCGAAACAACCTAAAATTTGGAATGTAGATACTGATTGTTGTTTTTGGGCATCCACACCACTTTACATGATTTTCCTCATTATTCTTTGTGAACAAATATAATAAATTGCACATACGAACTGTGAAGTATCAACACTTGACAAGTAAATTTGGAATGGAGAGAGTAGTTGTTTTTGGGCATCCACACCACTCTACGTGCTTTTCATCATTATTCTTCTTTGTGAACAAACCTAATAAACTGCGCATACGAACTATGAAGTATCAACACACAAGTAAATTATGTACCTAGGGTACTCGGCATCCTTGATTTTCTTTTGGCCATACTTGCGCCACAAGTGACCATCAAAATAAGGTGTGTACGTAAGTTTTACCCATGAAGGTCTGTCCCTCCTGAAACAATATTCAAACAGTATATGGTAAAGGTGGACAAGTACAAAAACTTGTGTAGTAGGTTAAATAATTTTAAACGAGTTTTAGGAACATGAATAAGAATATAAAGATGGAGATATAACAATATGAAACACTGATAATGCAAAAAAAAAAAAGATGGGGCATGCATAGACAACATGGAAATACCTATATATAGAGAGAATTGTGATGTTTAAGACTCAACAAAACGTTTCTATTATGTTATATGTACTTTTGTTCTTTTCTAAAAATATATGACAAAAATAACATACGTTATCTGGAGTTTGAGGATCCCCATAAACATTTTATTACAAATTCCCACACCTCCTCATCTCTATTTCAAAAACCACCTCAACACGTACATACGTGCACACATGTTTAATCGAGTCACCAATGTAGGGTACACAAGGCCAAACTAATTGAGACAAACTTATTTAAGTGTTGGATTAGGCTTATTCATCGTGTTGCAGTGAAAATAATGGAAAATATAGCAAACATTGATACAGTAATGTTTAAAACTCATTGATGTTTTTTAATTTCCAACTGTCAACATTATACTTCTAAAAGTTCTTAACTTCGATAAAGATTACATTATCGGCTCCGAATTAATTAATGGGCTGAATTGGTTGACCATGTTGGTACTTGGGGGACAGCGCGTGTTCTTCCTTTTCTATTTTCTAATAAATCTAAATCATAAAAGCAGAATGTAAGGATACACTACACCACAACCCTAAATTAACCACAGACTCCTGTTGGTAAAAGTACATAATTAACGATGGATTGTTAGTCGGCAAAGAGTTGTGACGAACGGTCAGTCGGTACATCCTCATATTCCAATAAACTGTCCATCGGTAAAAGTATTTATGTTTAACGTTGGCTCGTCCATCGGTAAACATAGGTAAATAGACGAATCCTCCGTTGTTAAAACTTCTTGACACACGGGACCCACCTGTACATGGATTTCTTTCTTTCCTTCGTTTGTTCCCCCGCATGACCTCTCTCATCCAGTCATCTCGCACCTCCCCTGCCTCTGTCTCCTCTCTCACCCCTCTAGTCCTCCACAGATCTCCCATCTGCCGCTGGCGTAGTCCCGCGCGTGAGTGTGCGGCGCCCACGCAGCCTGCGCCTCCTTCTCCTCGCCCACGGCACCCTGGCACGGATCGGCCTAGCCCCCTTCCCCCGCGCGCGAAGGCTTCCATGGCGGAGCTCCTCGGCACAGATCCGGTCTGTGCCCTTTGTCCGTCGGTCTGTGCGTTCGACGGGTGCCACAACACGGATCCAGCCTCCGCCTCCCCTACGGCGTCCCCTCTGCGAGGGCAGCTCCGACACCAATCCTCTCCGGCGAGGGGCACTACAGGTAATCGCAGTTAGGGTTCTTGAGAAGATTTTTCAGGCACCCACCCCCTCCTACAAAATAAAGCTAATGAGTTGTCATCACTTCGAATGTAGGTTTTTTTTTTGCAAGGTTGGATTGATTGAGAAGATTTCTTCAAAGAGTGGCCATGTCCGATCTGTACAACGGAGATTGAATCTAGAGAAAAAAAAAGAATACATTGAATGACTACTCTTCCCTTGGCAATTCTCCCTTACCAGGTGATTATGCTTTCTGTTGTTGTTTGTTAGTTTTATTATACTCCGCAATCCGTAAAGACTGATGGGTGCAAAGTTTAGATTTCTGTATATGACTTAGATGATCTACGATATTTAACCAATAGATTGGTCAAGTTAAGGAAAGTAACGCTTGAGCCTAACTGAGTGTATTTGCAAAATTATAAGTAAGGTCAAGATAATTTCTGAAGGATTTTCTAAAACAGTTTGACCACATATGCTGATGGAAGTGAGAACATCAAGTAGAATGTTATGAAATCTGTTTACTCGATCTCTAAGTATTAAGGTGGTAATGCTTTCTAACTGGCATCACTAGTGATATAATGTAACTGAGTGTACTTGCAAAATAACCTAGGAAAGGAAGAGGTATCACCAGATTGGATGACATATTTTCCAGGACAACTGACATGACTTTGCTGATAGGCTCCTTTTTTCATGACAAATTAGGCAATCTATCATATTGGTGATGGTGCTTTAAAGTGGTTTTTTTATTATGGCTTGATTAAATTGGAAGGAGTTCAAGGCATTTTGATGAAACATTGAGAGATGAGTTAGTGACAAGGCATCAAAACCTTCTAAGGGTGCTGCACGTAATTCATTGTAAATTTACATTCATCTTATACTGTGAGCTTCAAGTTGGTTTCCTATGCTCCTATACTGCAAGTGTTGCGGCATTTGAGATTTATTTACTAGCTTGAGTGCATGCTGCACATGTCTAAATGTCTCTCATGTACTATCTGTATGAAATAACTTGAAATAATGGTATGGTCCAGTGTTGATTTTGATCATTAATTATCTAATTTGTAATACTTGGTTATTGGTAGTGCTCAGCACTCACTATGATTCTCCACTTCTAAACTTTCTAGCTTCTACTATGCTGCTACGACTACAGTGTTGCACTGTTGTTTATATCATAAAGGTCTTATAAGAGCTTTATGGTGCTAACTGGAAATAATTTCATAGATTTCTTGGGATGCCTTATATTTATGAAATTTTTCTACATGCCTATAATCAATAATGAAATTATGCACTGTTGTAATCCTACACAATATGCCAAGTCTAAAATAGTGTTGCACATAATAGCCTCCAAACTTGTATTGTTTGCAGATCAATCAAGTAGTAGCACAAAATTATAATTACAAACCATGTAAATACCTTATATATGGGATGATGAGGACACTAAGGCTTTCAATGTATCTTTGCCTGATCTCAGGTCTTGCCTTGGACTAAATCATATTTTACTTCCCTCTATAGAGTACAGAACTGTTAGTAATTCTATCATGTGATTTTAATTTTCACCTGCTAATACATATATTTTATTCACAACATTTCTGCCTGCTGTACTACTGGGAGAAGCTGAACCAACATTTGCAGAGCAGCATGGTACATATATTTCATACTTTGCTCTTGAATCTATTTTCAGGAAATAATTCAAGGTTGATTTTGGCTTCGTAAGCTGAACTTCAAATAGTCATGGTAACTTCTCACTTTACTGCTATCTGATCTTCTTTCTTTACATTTTCTCATATATGTACCCTGTCTTCAATTTACTGATTACATGGTATTTTTATTTTTCAGGAAGTGATGGGTGCTTCTAGTTATTACTTATGAGCTAAATTGATAGATCATGATACTACCTGATGTTAGATTCATACATTTTGTTTTTTAGTTTAGAATCACTCGGTTGAATTAGTTGACTTGCTAGAAGTACCAATTCTATTGATAGGAATTAGCCACCCAATATAGAGATTAAGCTATGTTCAGCTACGAAAGATACTATTTAGTCTCATGTGAAGTGACAGTTTGAACTTGTATTCATGGATGCTCAATGTTTGTATGGCTAATATGATAACCTATATGTAACACTGGGCTTTGTCATAAATGAATGTGGATTATATATATATAGATAATGTGCTTGAAATTAGTTCTCAACTAATTTCGAGCCAAATGAAATTTTATTTTTTTAATTATTTAAATGATACTGTTGGATGGTCCGTGGGTAAAAGCATTTGTAGCATCAAACTGTCCATGGGTAAAACTGGTTACACGCTGTCCATTGGTATATGTTGGTCCGTTGGTATATCTTCACGTTGTGATGGACGGTCTGTCGGTATAGGTGGAGTCCGTTGGTATAAACTTATACCGACGGGACTTACACCGACAGCAAGTGTCCGTCGGTATAGACTTATACCAACAGACTCTCCGTTGCTACAAGGGCTTATAACGACGGTCTGTCTATCGTTGTTCCAGGGTTGTGGTGTAGTGATACCTTAACTATAATATATAATACCTAACCAAAGATAATAGCTTACACTTTGTTTTGATTATCCCATGCGTGTGTATATATATGGAAAAGTAGAAATTAATCACAGGTCTCCAAAGTGTCTACTTTCTCTATAGTAGCCCACGCTATTATGCTAACAAACTACTAACCATAACTGCTGAGGCCGGCGGCTGGATGGATAGATCATAGATATATATAGGAACATCAACATTATTGTTCCAGTCGTCTTGCAAATAATGACATTAGATATACTCTAGATGTGGCAAAGGCTTATCATGCAGTGAAGGGGCATGCACATGAGAATGCATATAATTGAATTTGTTTGTTTATCATCCTCGGAAAGTATAAGCCTTTGAAGGTTAATGGTGATATTTATACCTTTCAGATCCTGATTAAGAGATAAGTAAGTACTCGCAAAAAAGAAGAGATAAGTAAAAGTCAATTTGCATGCATGGTTCTTGTCTCCTTCCTCCTTGGTACGTATGAAACTTAAACAGTATGCAGGTTCAGGCACCCATTGTTATGATCTTCCTCCAAGGCAAAGGATGCATGTAATGTACAATATGTTACCTAAAGTTTTTCTACTAACTGTCATTTAGAAAACTTTGCAGTGTCTGAAAACTTTGCATGTATGTAAGCCTTTATAGGCTGCATAAAACATGGCACCATGCATGGATGTGTTTTATGTTTCATCTTATTTCACATTTGGTAGGGAAAACTAGCATTTGATTGAGTCATAAAATACTATATTACTCGATCCTAGACTTCCGTTCAAAGGAAAAAGAAAAGGAAGGTACAGGATAGTGATGAAAGATATCACTGAGAGGGGTCACTATGCGCATAAGTTCTTTTTTTAATACAAGCATGATTAAAATGTGCAAAAGCATATACATTTAAGTACTGGTGGTAATCTAGGGCTATCAAGCAAAGGAGCCCTCCACTATGGGAAAGTTATAAGAAAAAGTTGCTTTGAGTTCTAAGTCTCACTATAGATGGCCTTGGCTTAGTGATGGAGAATATGCTTCTTCTAAGGCAAATATGGAGAATTTCCAGAAAAGGGTTATACGATGATTATAATGAAAAAAATTCTGTTGTATTTTGACTGTAGTTAGCTATGGATAGAAGTGCTTGGAGACTAGCAATCAACATGTCTGAACTATGACTTTTGTTTCTTCTTTCTCTGTTTAACCTTAACTTTACCTGCTATCTCGTGCATTTTTCGTGTTGCTCGTACCCTTCTTTTGGGTTTGATCTCTAGCTTACCCCCAACTTGCTTAGGACAAATTAAAAGGCTATATATATGTTGTTGATGTTGTTGTTGTTGTAGTATTTTGACTGTAGTGCAGAACCCCTACAAATGAACTTATTACTTGGGGGGAATATATATCATGCATATCAGCTTCTTTTCCCGGTCCATGAAATATAGCTCGACTCAGGATTGGAACTAGATTGTACGTAGTCCGGCAGGAGGATGTATGAAAGAAAGAAGAAAACTCTTGATGGGGGGTTGCGTATGCATTCGTTTGATTGACCCTCATATCTAGTACAACGTCCTCCAACTGGACTCAAGCTAGAATTAACCTACGATCACCAACTATTGTGGCATGTATGTTATTGTTTCCTTTCTGAAATCTTATCTATACATACACCACAAATTAAACCTGAAGAAGGAAGAAACGGTAGGTCCCTGTCCGCACGCATTCTGACAGATTCAGTCGTAGAGGCGAACATGAAGAAGATAGGATAGTGCAAGACACAGAGCTAAAACCAAACACCAGGCATGCTCAAGATCTGAACTACATCTACAAAAGGCACTCAAAAAGTTGAGAAACAATCAAACAACGGAGGACGATCGAAATCAAGCAAGGAGGCAATAACAATCATGACAGCAGCACCCACACAGAGCTAGATAAAGCCTCATACAACAAATTTGGAGCTGAGAAGATAGAGTGTCAATCAGTTCATCGGTTTATGCATGTACCTTCTACTGCTCCGGCCGCCGCGCGGCGAGGACTCCGGTGGGGAGACTCCAAAGACAGCTCCAGGAGGGCTGTAAGACGACTCTGAGGCAGATCCCACAGCATCTTGAGCACTGAGCTCCCCGAACTCAAAGGACTGCTCCGTCTTCATGCGCGGCGATGCCATTCTTCTTCTTCTTAGCTAGCTACCTGGCTGATATGTGCTCAAATTAAAGCTGCTGTTGTTCTTTGGGCGGCAGGTGCGTGGGAAACGGAGGAGATTGGCAGGCACCTATGTTGCTTTCATGGTCACCGGACCAAAGGTGCCTAAATTTTGAGGTTAGACTACTCGGTGTAGTACAAACGAGGCCCATTCTTTATGGTTCCATTTTTGTTCCAAGTCAAGAAGGTTGCGGGGTCTTTAGATAAGTTTAGTGTTTACAGATATTAGATTCGAGCGGTTGAATCTACCATCCAATAATCATGTGCCTATTATATGAGTGTCGAGATGGGAATTATAGTTTTCTTCTGGGATTTTGGACACTATGGAATAGGGGTACATATGTTTAATTGCACTTTGACTCTAATATGTTCAAATTTCGTTTGATTGGCTTCTCAAGTTATTTTTTTTCCCGAATGATTTCTCTAGTACTATGTTTGCCACATGCTTTGTCCTGAGTACAAGTCCCTCCTACGTAGGTGTGATGGATGCGTGCGTGTTTATTTACACTCAAATTGCTTCATTTTTGGAAAGGAATATAGGCAAATTGCAGTTAAGGACAGTGCACGAACAGTTGGGTGCCAGCCGATTAGATGTATTTGCCAAGTGGGATTACAATACGGGAGCCTTTGTTAGTCAGGACAGTGGAGGCTACCAATCCCGAGCCAGTCCCACGTTTCGGTGCTGTTTTCACAGCATTTAACAGATTGGGTGGTCTCTACCAGAGGGATTTGCCGAAAAAATATAATATAATGCTGTGATCTGATCTGGAGGGCTTCACATGCGACCGCATGAATGTATATATTGTCTGACACTACTGGAAACGAGTTTTTCCCTGTGTACACGAAACCGTCAGGGAAATATGCTAAAACCGTCAGGAAAATATATTCTGACGGGAAACCGACAGGCAAATACCGTCAGTGATAGGTCGACAGAAAAATTTCATTTGCCCGTCGGTTTCCCGTCAGAATATATTTTTCTGACGGGTTTTCCTTGACGGTTCACTCACAGGGAATATTCGGGTCGTCAGGTTTTGAAAAGTTTTGGAACCGACAGGTTTAAATGTTTTTCCTGTAGGTTGCCACACAGCGAAATAGGATGAGGAAATTAAAAAAAAATCCAATGGACAAATTACAAGTTCAGTCATTCAAACAAATACACATTTTGCACATATAACCAAGTTCAATCAATAGGCTTATAAATCCGTAGGATCAATATAAGCAACCACTATCTCACTATATTCCGACACATACACACCAAATGCAGCAGTTTATTTTTATTACAGAGAAAGTAAAAAAGCATACATCATGAGTGACATACATGTGTACTAGTGTTTGCCTCTGTCAAAGATCTGAACATAAGCCTGTTAAGGCAAGATCTGAAGATAAGCATATTTACAAATGAATCTGGTCATTCAAAATGTAGAACACACATCACAGGGAATATTTCAGTCATCTTCTGTCCCTGCACGTGAAAAGAATTAAACAAATATTTGTTAAGGCAATGTTGTAAGAAACAGACACAATACAAGTAGGAGACAGATTTACTGCAACCGAATGTGTTGTGCATACGCATGAGTTATGCTTATGAAATCTAGCATATACATGTAGATTGAAAGAAACACCTAGTGTCCTTCTTAATTAGAACTAATTTTAGACATTATGATTGCAGGAGTCATAAGTTCTTTGTTATCTTTTTTCACAAGGAAATTTACCTACATGATTGCAGGAGTCATAACTATGCATCCACCCTTGTGCATTGTGTTCTGCAATATCAGGCCATGAATCAGTAAGGGTTTTGGTTAAATAAATTGCAAATGCATTATCAAAATTTTGAAATCACACTAGCAGATAAAATTAAGCATGCATGGATAATCAGAAGGCCAATTCAAGCAGTATTACATCATTACTGACACTTGCAGGTATTAATGAGATGGCCAAGCAGATCTGCTAGAACTTCCATGTTCCTAAGTCAAGGTGTATATTTCTGCAAAGAAGAAAATATCACAACAATGAAACTTCATAATCACATCACATAACCATTGATATGGAAAAGTTATGCTAGTCCATACCATCAGAATACTTGAAGTTTAAGACAATCTAATTGTTGACTTGTGTTTAAACATGTAGCAATTTAATTTCATAGAGGGGAAAAATCACATCTAGGCAGTGCAAGTACTGGCATTATTTTGACACCAGTATAGAGGGTACCTTTCATTGGCTTGGAGAGCTGTCTAGATGTTTGCTTCAGACAATGCATTTTCTTAACTGACCATGAAAAGATGGATAGCTTCAGAAGGCTGTAAATAGTAAGAATGTCGTTAATAGAAAACTACATTTGTGCATTAGCGATTGTAAACGGGTCATTAGTGAAGCATTTTCATGACAAATCTGCTAGTTTACTCTATCATCAAAATACTTGAAGGAACTGAATATAAATTAATTATAGTACCCTACAGTGTCAGTCTATCTCACATATTCATCAAAACAATCACTCACTCATTGCAATTTAAAACACATATGGAAGGAGTTTAGAGATATAATAACATATTTACTGCAACTAGATCTGTGGTGCAAACGGGTAGAAGAAGAAACTCGCTACTTGCTTTCATTTGGTGACCGTGGTGTATTCCATGCATCTAGTTCAGTCAAAGCACCAAATTAATAAAGAAACTAATACCCAGAAGGATAGGCGGAGAGACCGGAGATACAGACTAGGAAGGGGAGGGTTCCAGGGAGGGCGCATTTACCTCCGCTAGCTGCAGCTCTTCCGCAGCCGGCGGTGCAGGACCTCGACGGCGGCCAGCGGGGGGGGGGGGGTCTTCACGGTCGGCGGCGCAGGGCTTCTTCGGCAGCCGGCGCGGGCCTCGCATGTGGCCGACGGAGTGGGGCTCTTCAGCGGCCGGCAGTGCAGGACTTAAGCAGCGGCCGGCGCGGGACCTCGACAGTCGCCGGCGTGAGGCCTCGGGTCCAGGCGCTCGCCGTGCGCCATGTGAGAGAAACTGGATCTGAGGAGTGGGTGGGGGAAGAGAAAGAGATAGGGGAGAGAGGGAGACCGGGCTGCGGGGGGAGAAGGAGCGGACGCGTGATGGGTTGAAAGCCCGAGAGGATGAAAATTTCGGGTCCGGCGGCAGTCGTAGTAGTTTCTCCGTGCGTGTTGATCCACCCGTCAAAAAAATATGGCGCCCTACAGGTTAAAAACGGTTTCCAGTAGTGTGACGACTTAGTGTGCTATACACTACATGAGCTAATATTTTTTCCCCTGTTGCAGCAGCAGATTTTTTTAGAGATCAGTGAGCTTCTCAGCTGCTATCCAGCTCATTTCTGATGAGCTCACTTCCGTCGACAAATTTTTTTCAGACTAGATGCATTGTATCACCCAGTTCGTCTCTCTGAATCCCAATGGATTTTCTGGGGGGAAAGCAGTTTGTCTCTGTGTCCACCTTTTTCTTCTTCTAATTTATGGTTTTGGGAGTTATGAATTGGACAAAACTGCCAAAAAAAAAAAACTGCACTTGTGCATTCATATGCATACCTGAATGGCGATACAATCGGCAAAGTGCTGCAGCGACGAATGAGGTAGGCGTGCCTTATCTTTTCCATGAGGTGCAGGGGTTGTGGGCGCCCAGAGAGAGGCAGATCAATCGAACTAGAGTTGCCTGTTTTGGCAACAGATTCATTCAGTAATCAGTAGTCAACTCGAAGAAAACGAACGAAGAATCATGAAACCAAAATGTGATCTTTAACTGGCTGGAGTTTCGTGCCAGTACCGCGCGCGATCCGGAGCCGGAGACCGAGATACCCCCGGTCATCTGCGGGAACGGGCACTTCGTTGTCGACGAGGAAGAAGGCGTCAAAAGGGCTTCCGGCGATGCGGTGCCGGTCGGCGATCTGTCGGGGCTCAGCCGTTAGTGACTTGGTGCAGGATCATCGGGCGCACTCACGGTGGAAAAAATAACCCGGCCGGCCGGCGGCTAGATCCGCGGCCGCCCGTGCGGTTGCGGACTTCGCGGCGAACGCGTAATTCGTCAAGAAAACCCCGCACGTACCTAGGCCGTCGTCGAAAAAGTTGACTTATCCTATGTTTTATACTACTATATATAGGCTAGGTTGTACTATTATTGAAAAGAACTATAGGTGGTATAAAAGTATTATGAGAAAAAATAAACTACTTTTTAATTAAAACCTCGTATGATTTGTGAATTGAAATCACATTTATTCCAATTAAAATTAAAATCACAAGCATCGCAATTCATTTAGAAATCAACATATTCTCATTGTCTCTCACGGATCCCATCTCTCACTGTCTCTCACTCTTCTTGATGCGCAATAATTTAAGGTTGTCCGGCCCCTAATAGTTCTTAGGCACACCCGCTCGGGAAAAAAAATCAATCCCCTTAAAAGACTAGTCCAGGTGGCTCTCCCTTTTTAAGGCGACTTCCTCCCAAGCTAAGCAAGGTGGAATATTCAGAGGCGTACACGGTTGTTGCCCGACTACAACTGGGCCACTTAGGCTCTTTTGTTGCGTCTTTGCCAGCGGGTAATAGTGAAGTAGGATGTCCTCATCACTCCTCTCTTCCTCTTCCAACATATTCTCATCGGAGAGAGTCAGCAGGCGGCGGCGGGTGGTGACGCCCGAGCCTGCGTGAGCAATGACAATCGACAGGGAGAGCAGGCCTGTGCGAGATGTAGGGTAGGGGCACACGCAGAGTCGGTGGCGGCTCATGGGCCTGCGCGAGCAGAGGGTGCCGCCCAAGATCAGGTGGGGGGGGAGGATGCGACCAGGAGGAACGGAGGCGGGTGGGGATGCACCGCGGAGAGGAACAGAGGCCGGCGGTGCCGCGGTTGTGGTGCCGTGGTTTGGGGAGGATTGAGGAGGCGAACGAGGTAAGCGTAGAGCAATGAGGGTCTAAGATGAAAAACGAGCTAATTATTCATTATTATGTAAGTGTTACATCACCTCTGCAAATGGATGATTAGATGTGATAGTATATATAAAGTATCAGAAAAGAGCTAAAACAAATAGCATGCTACACAAAGGAATCACATGGTACAATAATTCCTACTTTTTCACTCTGTAGTATTTGCTTACGTTTTGAATGGAGTGGCATTAACTTTATGTTTTCGTACTAAGAAAGTGGTTAAATTTATTTTCTTTTTTGAAAAATACATGCTTTGACTTTCGTCTGTAAAAAACTAAAGAAAAGGTACATGAATCAATGGTGTTCATGTGGATGCCCCAGCAAATGAGCTTCACTCTGGAGTGGACCTAAACAAAGCAGTAAAGACAGCTGCTAAAAGGATTTTTGAAGTGAGGATGTCAATCGCACGACGATCCATGATAAGATTAGCTGCCCTAGAAATCATTCGTAGGAAGCGACTTGTTTATCATATGCATCTCTTCCTGGCTAAGTGGTACGAAACTAAAATTATCTTGATCGAGGACTACATGTATGAGTACTATATTTGTCCTCTCCATCCTGTCGGTACTAAGCAACCACGCACTCCATGGTTAGCCCAAAACAACACGCGATCAGATTCCTATGAAAAGAATCTTATATGCACATTAATGTTCCTACAAATTGCTCTTTTGTCAAGTTGATGATATGTGAAACTCCATTTAAATATTTTTCTATTATTTTGATTCATTATGGCTAAATCGCACGTATTTGATATAAGGTAATAGTCGCAACCCTCCTTAGCCTTAGGTGGATGAACTATTTTAAGTGAAATGGAAGAGTAGTAGTGCGAGAACCGAAGATCATACAATATATATAATATTATAGTTATAATATAATATTATAATTTACATGAGCTAGCTCTAACCAACCAATACATTGTATGTCACCGATCCTCATGGAGCAAATCTTGAACGATTCCACACCCAATGTATAAGATATCGGAGTATTATAATTTCACTGTCGATGTCCTCCTCTCGATGATTTACACAGATTGTGTTATAGGACTACTTAATTCGTAAAGAAAAAATGATGAACCCATAATATCTGTGGTTGTGGCTGTTTTTTTTTTTTTTGGAAACTTGTGGTTGTGGCTGTTCATCCTCCATTGAGACTTCCAGAGGGACGCGGCGTTTTGGAGCGCCTGTGCCGGGGCGGAGGTGTTGTTGGTGGGATTTGATTGGTTGCACAAATTTCAACAATAGGTGATTAGTTATATTCAAATACTAATATTTTTTTGATGGTTTAACTAAATTAGAATCCGATTGCATATTAATATTTCTTGTAATTAAATCTTCAAAACAAGATATCACTTGACCATGTTTTGTTAAAAAAATAAAAATAATATGTAAATTCATGTATCATACTAGCAAGTTTGGTTTGCTGCCCATTCACCTATGTCAAATTTTGATGATAATCTAATCATGAGCATGATCAAATCACGAGTAAAGTTATGTTTGGATTACAGTCTTACCAAATTGTGTCTAATCTATCAAACTTATTAGTATGAAATGTGAAATTTAAATGCTATTTTTATTTTGTGACGAAATATGTATTTTTATTTTGTGACGAAATATGTTATTTTTATTTTGTGACGAAACATGGTCAAGTGATATCTTGTTTCGTAGATTTAATTGCAAAAAATATTAATATGTAATCGGATTCTAATTTAGTTAAATCATTAAAAAGATATTAGTGATTAAATACAACTAATGATCTATTTTTGGAATTCGTGCCCCCAATGTCAACCAGCCGCGTGACCTCCGCCGCGGAACACCTCCGCCACATTGAATTTCCGCTTCCAGAGCTTGTGACCTTGACCGCACGACAGTCCGCACACTTGAGAGGCTAACAGGCGCATGGTGCCGGGCAGAGAACCTGAGACGCAGCCAAGAGGTTGGGTACACATGGTGACGAGGACAGTGGACGGAGCATCTCATTTGGATCGTACTAATCACTACCCTAATCTCGTCGCTAACATAAGAGCAAGTATTATGAGCGGCTGAGAGCCGGCTGAGAGCCTACGTGGACGAAGAGAGAGAAGCAGGCCGGCGTCTGGCTCCGCGCCCGCTCAAGCCGGCGGAGAGGCCCTTCACGCGCTGCTATTGGCTGAAATAGCGGGGTCCACCACCATCACCGCATGCCTCCCAGCCGGCAGTCGGCGCATCTATTAATATTAAACTTGCTCTAATAGCTTATCGGCTCGGGGCGCTGCGATAAGAGGGTCAGAATAATGCAAGTGGCGACCTAAACAAAGCTGGACGTCCATGTCGACGGCGATTAAACAACGCGCTCCCCCGCCCTGATCGTGACAACTGACAGGGCATTTGCTTCCCTAAGCATCTCCTGCAGAATTGTAAATCCAACCAAAGGAATTCGCACGTGGTTTTGGGAGGGGAGCTGCTGCAGAAAATGGCCACTGGCCACTGCCACCAACCATAAAAAAACTTGATGCTGCGTTTGCTTAGCAAAAAGAAAGGATTTCTACAAATCTCCCTGAGATCTGGTAGCGGCGTAGCGCGCTGGTCGAGGTCCACGGCGCCCCCAATCCCCCAGGCTCATCAGACGCGAATCTAGCGGCCATTTGGGGCTTGGTGCCCGAGTTGACACTCTGCTGTACAAAGTACCCAACAGTGCGCCGCCGTGCTCAGGCGTCGGCGTCGGCGTCGGCCTGATCTGGACGCGGAACCGGCGGGCTGGGAGCTCGAAGCGCTCGCGGTTGCGCCGCCGCCTGGAGAAGCGTCGTCTTTAGGTGTTGTGCTGCTGCCAGGCGCCGTGCGCGGGCCGTGTTTTCCCCGGCAACCTCCGGAGTCCGGCCGGACACAGGGTGTGTGCCGAGCGAGTTGCCGACTGTGTCTGCACTGCACAGCATCATGCTCATGCACCACCTGTGCATGCTGGACCTGAGGTTCCTTGGCATGGCTGTCAGGTTAGATACCTTTTGCCTCGTCCATGCTGAAAGCAGCTGGCCCTAGTAGAACTTTGGACGCGATTAGGGCACCCACAGTGGCCGCAATGGAGCCTATAAGCTCTATTAAGTCCTCCACGTAGTGAAGTAGGAAAGAGAGGTGAGGCGCGTAGCCAGCCGAGGACGACGACAGCGCCGGTCGGTGCACTGGTTGAGCGGCATGGTGGAGAGTACTAGCGAGCATGGACGGATCTAGTATTAATTTTACGCAAATCCTACACAGAGAGGCCTCTCGATTTAGTCCTAAATCGAGAGCCCCCGATTTGGAAACATTAAGGTAAAGAGAGAAGGAACGAAGTCGGAAAAAGAAAAACGAAAAAAAAAGTAACAAATCACATGTAGGAAGTAACACATCCGTTGAGCACCCCCTTCTCCGGCGATCTCCACCAACTCCGGCGGTTGGTGGGCGGGGCGGTCGACGGCGGGTCACCGTCGGGCGTGGGCGGCGGCGGAGGAGGCGGTCTTAGGGTTCGGGGGTTCGGGGTTAGGGTTTGGGGGTTCGGGTTTGTGGGTCCTCCATGGCCACCGGACCTAGAGGGAGGTCCGGGGGCGGTTGCCGGACCGGCGGTGGTGGCGGGGTGTGGGCGGAACAGCGGGCGGCGGCGGCGCCGCCCGCCGGGGTGGCGGAGGAGGCCGGTTGGGCCAGGGTTGGCGGCGGGGGCAAGGAACGGGAGAGGTTAGGAAGGGCGGGGTTGAGGGAGAGGGGCGGGCGGCGGGCGGTGGTCGGCGGCGAGGTCGCCGCCGACCGTGGGCGGTGGTGGAGGCCGGCGGTGGCGGGTCGGCACCGGGGCAAGAATAAGCAGTGGTTAGGAAGGGCGGGGAAGGGGGCCGCGGGCGGTTGGTGGGCGGACGGCACGGCGGCGAGGTCGCCGCGGGCGGTGGTGGAGGGTGGTGGTGGTGGGGAGGGAGGTGCCGGAGAGGAGGAAGACGAAGTTAGGGATTACTCACCGGAGATGACGGCGATGACTACATCGCGTCGCAGTCTATGCAGATCTGGTGAAGGGGAGGAGAGCGGTGGAGAGATGGTTGGCCCTCGCCGGCGAAGTGGAGGGCGGCGGCGGGCCGGGCGGAGCCGCGTGCGTGCGGCTGGAAAAAGAGATGTGAATGCGACGTAGCAGATAAGGTTGGAGGGGTGGGTGAAGTGGTGGGCCAGGGGGGTCTCCGCGTAGCGCTACATGGAGAGCGCTCGCTGTGTAGTTGCCTCCTTAATTTTAAGGAGGTTTTCCTCTCTTTCTTCCTCTTCTCTCTTTCTCTCATTCTTCTTCCTCAAATTTATAGAGAGAGCTTAGAAGAGGTTCCATTAGATTTCCAGCTATAGGGGGCTTGAGCCCCGCCCACCCCACCGCTGGATCCGTCCCTGCCAGCGAGGCATGGCCCCCAACGTGGGAGCGGCCATGCCATGCATGGTTGAGGTCATCAAGCGGCGAGAGGAGCGGGCCGACCAGCACTGAGAGCATGGGAGGTGAGGTGGAGCAGGGGTTGCCCAATGCTCAGCGGCCGCTGGCCCGAGTAGGGCAGGCGGAGGCAACAATGGGAGGTATCAGAGAAGGTTCAGGGGCTCCTGCACCTTCCTCTCGTGCTCTCAGACATGTGCATCGTCAGATGCACATCCGACGGTGCGTCCTGGCAAGATGCGAAGCTATATATGGGATGCGAGACGATGAAGGTATATACTTGTACCCATTGGATTTGGCTCTGGCTGTGCACGTCACCACTTGCGGCTTGCCTCGCGCCGGCATCGATCAGCTTCGTCGCGCAGACCGCCAGACGACCAAAACCTGCACTGGCCCCACCGTGAGAGCTGGACGGATAAGCTCAGAAAAGAATGGAGATGAATGGGGAAGAATGCTTAGGGGAGAGGGGTTGATATTTTCGAAGTGTTGGGCTAGGCGGGGCCGCGGGGCACACGGGGTGGGTGACATTAGTACTGGGTTTTCTTTTGCCTTGGTACTAATGTGTCTTCTTTGGTACCGAGGCTAGTTCTCACTCGGTACTAGTGTGTCTTCACGGGGGCGCGTCGGGGCACTCCCTTTTCACCTGGTACTAATGTATACTTTAGTACCGGACGTTAAAAAAAACCCGATACTAATGTCAAAATTGGTCTGGGACGGATGCTTGTTTCCCTAGTAGTACGTGCGGGTTGCCGAAGCATTACATGTCAGCCTGTTCGTTGGATTGGTGGTTGGTGCTGATTTGTTCTGAGAGATATATTGTTTAATAGTTAAGTCATCTTAAATTACATGTCAATATATACATCAGACAACACTTTTTTCTCGAATACATATGAGAGCTATGTATCATTGTATTGAGAAGAAGTAATTAAAAACACAAAGTTGATTTACAACAACACGAAGCGAGCTCACGCAACAGTCTTGCGCAAAGCAAGTTGAGACAACCACTAAAGAGGCTATTCCTACTCCACATGCTTTAAAAGACCTAACTATCTTGCTCCAGCCAAAACTCACAGATCGAAATCCGGTTTGATGTGCAAAAAGGCTCGTAGCCTAGTGGTTATAGGAACTCCGGTAGCATCTCAGTTTCTGGGTTCGACTCACCGTTGGAGCGAATTTCTCAGGATATAACGGCGTTTGTACTTCAGTGGTAGGCGACGTTCCCGTCGACAGCAAGGTGCCTGTGGTGACTTCGTCAATCTTAAGAATTTGTCGGTCCAGTCTTCGAAGATGATCCTAGGGGTAGGATTTGCATGCATGTGTTCATAGGGATGAGTGTCGGTGCGTTGCGAGTGTCTGTGACAGAACCGCCCAAAATAATTCCGTATTATCGCCTAAGCCGGTCCACGTGGCCATTAAGCAATAATAAAGAACTATTATGTCGCCTCTGCCGGGGCATGCCCGGTAAATCACTTACACAGGATCGAATTATGCGCTAAGCCCACACGAAGGCGGGACCAGAGTACAACATTACATTACATAAAAGTTCTCAAGTACTTAAAATTACAAACCAGGTTTTGAGTACATAAAAGTAAAGGTGGTTCAGAGTTTAGACAGCGGAAATTAAACTAAACGCATGATACACACAGGAGGCCATCCATGCATATCACTCCTCATCATCGTTCTCCCATTCAAGTTCCCAACCATCTGGAATAGAACCAGGCCAGATGGGATTACCTGAAAACAACAACAAAAGTAAGGCTGAGTATACTAATACTCAGCAAGACTTACCCAACAAAAAAAAAGACACAGCTAGACATGCAAGGCTTTTTGGCTGGTGGGTTTGTTTTGCCAAAAGCAACTAAGAGTTGATCCTTACTTTCAAATTTTAGCTCAAGTTCTAGTATGTTAACCATTCTAGGTAAGCACCTAGCTAAACAAGCATGGTTGTACAAACAAGATTAATCATCCATCAATATTAATCCAAAATGTTCCATAAATAAACATGGGGTAGCCAGTGGTCAAGCCGACTCAGATAACGGCGAGTGACCGACGATCGATCGATTTATATCCTTGCAAGGTAAACCCAAGATACACGGAGGAAGGTAGACCCCAAAGAATCCAAAGAAAAACAAATGCGGAGTCTACCCCGACCAGGCGGTTCCCGTCACTCCCCAGATTAGGAAAAGATGCCACAGTCCTAAGTACAAGGTTACTGGGACGCCCTCACACGGCACGCCCATACTCACACTTGCACTACCGGAATCAAACCGGGAGACGAATCTCAAGATTAGTAGCGATAAAATTCCCGCACTGGTTCATTAGGTACTAGGCTTACCGGTCCCATTCCCGACAAGCACTTGGTACGTTCAATAGCTTAGACCAGCACCATGCTACTCGGTCGAGACCGAACCCATTGCTCTTACCACATGAGCGAGTCAATTTAACCAACTTATGATTCCAACATAAGCATCCTATATCTCGCGAGCAATGAGTCATTACTCGACTTCTACCGTATCCTTAGAGCATGACACTAGCGTTCCTAACATACTAGTAAAAGAGCATAGGAGTCCTAAGGATCATGCATCTAAGTTTTAAATCAACTCCTGTAACTTAAATGCACATAACACAACATAAATACGAAAATAAATTGCAAGCTAGGAAATTGGGTTAATGCAACCGGTGCTTGCCTTCTTCTACACTAGCAACAGCCTTGGGCTCTTCCGGACTTTGGTCCAGGTCTTGATGAACACCCAACTCGTTCACTTCACCCTCTATAGACCCGTCTCCCTCCTGGGTCAACGTGTAAGTACCGTCCAGCAAATCTACACGTACACATGCATATGCATTAGGTGAGAGTGTGAGAGGTTAATTAAAGATTAACTTTGATGGTGACTGTGTACATATTTAAGCAAACTAAAGTATTTAACTTCACAAAACAGCAAGGAGGTGTTTTGAAAATTCAAAAACAGAAACATAACATGTTTTCAACATTTAACACCTTAATTTCCATTTCTTTATTTAATTACATACAACAAGCCTTTCAACCATAAACCCATATAAAATCAAAAACACTTCAAATAAATCTAAGCTTCTGCACACATCATCATATATCTATTCTAAGCTCACACACCAAAATTTACATTAAGAACATTTATAAATTAATTTATACGAAAAAGACAAATTTCAGCCTAGTAAATCACCATTAATTCATATAAAAAGATTTACTAAACTTTTTGATCTCAACTTTCTCCTACAAGTCATACATGTCAAATGTAAGCCTCTGGCCAAAGCATAGGTGCAGATTCAAACTATTTTTCAAAATTTGAATTTAAACTCCTACACAAGATTAATTCCAAAACACATGTCAAAACATATCATAAAATCACATCCATTCTACCAAAGGTACTACTCATCAAGGCAAAGCCCTAGGGTGCACATGTGCTTACGGAAAAGTTAACTAAAGGGACTATAAAAAGCATCAAGCTTAATCTAGCATAAAGCTTACATAAATCATAACTGAAAATCTACATATCCAAATCATGTCAACTTTGGTCACAAAACTAAACATGTCATACAGAGCAACATATACAAAATTCAAGTCCATATCATGTATATATTTTAAACTACACTAAAAACACATCAAACTGACTTCGAATTTTCATTCAAAAACTACACAGAAAAACCCTATACATACTTTCTAGAAAAGGTAGGTTTCTTCACCAGGAAACCAACAAAATTGGATTTGCATTTTTCTGATTTTTATACGATTTTCTATGAATTTCCAAAGTTTCAGCTCAACCCTAAAACAGCTTTTACAGGGGGACCCTTGAAAGAACTTTCGGAAATTACGCAGAGGTCCCTGGTTTATGGAAAACTCCCTGGAAAGATCCGCACCCTTGCAATGTCGTCCCTGGGGCGGACTGCCCGCACCGGCGGCCGGAATTCACGGCCGGCGACGGCCGGACCTCGCCGGGGAAGGTGGCAGGGGCTACCACTAACCTTGCTAGGGCGGTGGTCGGCCTTGTCCGGGCTTGGGAGGGCGGCGCCGGCGGCTTGCAGCGTGGCGCGGCCTGGGCGCCCGCTGCGTCTGCCGGTGGCCGGCGGCGGCTTGGTCCGGCGGGCCGGCAGTGGCGTGGAGGTGTTCAAGGAGGCTCGAGGAAGGAGTAGGAGGGCCGGTCGGGAGTGGCGCAGTTCGAAGCGGAAGAGGAGCTTCACAGCGGCGGCTGCTTGCGCGGGCAAGGCCGGCGGCGGCGCGCTGCAAGGCCGGCGCGGCTCTGTCCGGAGCACGGCGCGCACGAAAACGAGTCAGGGCAAGAGGGCGAGGACGGACGGACTTGTGCACGGCCTCAAGGCCTTTAGCTCCCGACGCGGCCAGGTGGAGGCCCTGCATGCACGGGAGGAGACCGCGGCGCCGGCGCGTGTCCATGTCGGGCCTGCTGGCAGGCCGTCGCGGCTCGGATGGGCGCGGCGTACGACCCTGTGTGAGGGCGACGTCTCCACGGCACTCCCTTGGTCCACCGCGACAATGTCCAGGCACCCGTACACCGGAACAGTGCGGTACGACGCGTGGCAGAGGAAAAACGCCTGCGCGCGCGCGCGCTCTGGTTCGGCGACCGCGACGTCGTCGTCAGTTCCCATTTCGCGATCACGTCTTCAAAATTCCGTAACTCCGCAAAGTGCCAACATACTCGAAAATCTCCAAAACTAGAAGTTGTAGAGGAGCTATAGACCTACAACTTTTACAAAGGGCGACATATGTTTTGATCAACAGATTTGTGTGAAAAACGTGTTGAACTTCAGGAAAAACTCGGCCCGGAATTACTGTGCACAACGCGTTCCTCTCGAGTTTAAGCGGCTTTGCACTCAAAATCGGAATGTCCGCCAATTACGAAAAATGTGTCCCCGGAAATAACGAAGAACTTTTATATTGGCCGATTTTGAACTTCTATAGCAAAATTTGGAGAACGCGGAAGAAAACCAAATCAGCCATTTAGGATCAAAGGGGTTTGACCGGGAATTTGTAACTTTGACCAAGGTCATTTGTGCAAAAGTGTAACAAATCATGTCAAACATGCTTAAGAGGTAATTAACCTTGATTAACATAGCTAAGTAATGTCATTAGCACACTTAAACATCAGGGATGTTACAGTGTCTCCAATGTATTGTGTAATTCGCAAAAAAAAAATCCCGCTTGATGTGCTGCAGGAGATCACTGATATACCCTAACTTTTTAGGTGATATCCTGTGCGTTGCGGGGATTTCTACAAAATTTGAAGATGCAATTTGAAAATAGAAGCACTAAAATGATTGCATCGTAACATTTTTTGCAAATAACAATGTAGATGAAAACACATTCATTTTATTGAGAGAGAACTACTTAGAAATTTGTAGCATAATACTCGCAAAGACTAACATAATGCATGTATGAATACTATTAACCGCAAAAAATCGATAGAAGACATAAATTCATGATTCTAATAGATGATGATGTGAACATCTTGCATGTTACGAGAAGTTCTAATGAATACTGACGTGGACATCTTGTATGTTGAGAGAAATCTATTCATGATGTGTAGTGAGTTTCATCTATATAATTGTTATAGATAAGAATGTTGGAGAGACTCTGTGTTTTCTTTATTTCTTTTATTTAACAAAGCACGTGGGCCACCACATGTAACCCATTCCCAAACCCGTAGAAGGCAAACAACGGACTTGGTTTGAAATATTATTTCCCAGTCCATAACCACCTCTCACACATCCCATGTTATATCATTTTCCCTTTCCCAGGTACCATCCAAACGTCACCTGAAACCAGCTAGGCATTACAAACAACACACACCAAAAGCTATCTGCCAAGCAGCGACTAAAATAAACCTCTGATTGTAAAAGTCCAGTTGTTCAAAATCAACAATTCAAATTAAAATCAGTGTTTGCCCATCAACAGCAAAACCAAAGGCCCGTGGAATACCTTGTTATGGGTATTCACTTTTTTCCTTTAATCATAGAAACAAAGTTTACTAGCTAAGTTTCTTTTTTGCTAGCCTTTTCTACAGCACAATGTGCCTGTTAAAATTACATGGCATGCAACTCCCAAAAAAATGCAGAGATTTACCAGATCGGTAAAAAATTGTATGGTTGCACCCAAAAAAAAAGGTAAACAGAGTACATATGCTCTGCACAGAGCAGGCAAGCCAAAGGATGATTCTGGACACAAGTTTATTAATAGATGATGGATCAACCAGTCTGCGTGTATTATATGAACCAACCCAAATCCAAAGGCTCGAACCAGTGGGAGTCAGGTGGTTCTGCGAAGTCCATTTTCAGTTCATCGGATGCCGCCAGCTGTACGGGTGAAACAGAAGGGATGGCTTCATAGCTGTTTCTGGCCATCAGAGCGGGTGTGTTCTCTTGCACAACTGCACGCTCAACATTCGATTTTGCAACATCACAGCCATTGATGACAGTGAGCAAGGAGGAGACCATGGCATCTGTCTCTTCTTTTATCAATCCATGACCAGCACCGCAGTGGGTCAGGTTAGACATTTCCATCTCTGCCTTTCTCAAAGAGGCATCAGCGATCTGCTGGATGTGTATAGATGAAGCCATGTAGTCGGAGACATTGGTGCTGCTGCATGTATGCTCATTTGTGTAGATTACTCGGAACAGTGGTGGATCCTGGGAATTGGTTTGCTCCACATGCTTGGTTGCTGGGCAGCCATGATCCTGATGGAATGTGCACCTATAGTAGCACCTGCGTAAAACATCTAGAGTTGTTTAGGGCTCACTTTTTCATGTCCTAGGGGAAATAATGCTCACAAAAGAGGTCACCAACATGCATGTGAAAGCCAAAAACTTGACACATGACAACACTTGGCGTTGTCCACCTGGCTCAGAATTGTTAATTATGCCGACATGAATTATTAGCTCCAAAAGGAGGATTCCAATGCACGCATGCTCTGGATATCATGCCCCAATGCTGGGAGTATATATCCCCAATGCAAGTACTGGATATCACATGCATCCACACCAGAGAGGATCTAACATCATAGTTCATTAATACTTTTTTTTTGAACGAACATAGTTCATCAATACTTATTGATAAGTACATATATGGGAAAGGCATACATGCTAAAATATCCTTATGAATGCTTCAAAAATAATGATGCAGTATCTCCTGATTAAATATTCATCTCCCTGAAGTACTAAATAACTTCGACAAATGAAAATTCTGTAACATACTAAAATTTGACGATTCCCCGTTGGTTGTTTTCGGGCTTCATCTAGTTTGGTAAGCAGTGCTGTTATTATCCCTTTCGTTGGTGAACATATACTGCCCAGTGCTCAGACTGATCTTATTCATCTCCAAAAGAAAATTTATGAATCGATATTACTACAGTCAATGGGATTCCCCCTATTGTTTTGCTTATAAAGAAACTACAAAAAACTGTTTGTATACATATTCTGATCTGTATATTTCTTTGATGCTAATTACTGAAAAATGTCGCGCCGATAACCTGATCTCTTGGCCTTTTGATAACCCCCAGATATGAAATGTTCCCCCTCACTACCAGAATTTGCATTGAGAAGTCAATTTCTACTTAGTACCTTGTGTGGCATTATCGTGTTGATATAACTTAGGTTCTTTCTATATACAGCATGCATTTTCCTATGTTTTTTTACAGTTCTCTAACTCTTGGCAGAAATGCAGCTTTTGGAATGTTTTAGAAAACAAAGTCCCCTAGAAAACATCAACCAGGAGTATATGTCTTCTTATATTCCTAGCTCATTTGGTTCAGGATGTACATCCAGATCACGCTAGTTCAAGTCCTCATCAAGGTGAATTTAGGTGCATATTTCTTTGTAATTTAGATTCACCTAGTTCCTCAAGGGTCAATCAAGTTTTCCTTTATAATGATGTCCCCTATAAACATGACTAGCCCCATGCACATAAAAAAATTGATTCTTCCAAAGAACTGATGACGTTCAATCCCAATCTTCAAGTCTCGGTTTCCCTAGCATAAGTTGCATATTGCAACAGGGATAAATGTCATGACCGCAGAGTGTGTTAGACAAGTTATTTTGAGGGAAAAAGTCACCCTTCACAGCAGGGCCCACAAGGGCAAAAGCATCTGATCATATATGTATTTCCAATACAGAAGGAGGATTTTCAATGCAGAATATAAAAACATATCTCTCTGAAATGTTCTTTACAGAATGATAGTTGGAGAAATTTACTTTTTCCCATCGACACCCCTCACTATTTATGCCTAGAAGTTTTATAGATTAGTAGTGAGGCCTAATCATACTGTGGATCCATCATACTTGTATGCTCATGTTCTTTCTCAAGATAAATAATATTCACATTTTACATTAGTACGCAACCTATGCAATGGGTCATTGCATTCCCATAAGTACAGTACAATAGATCACCAATCCTCTTTTTTTTAGAAATAGTATATCACCGATCATTGCAAAAAAACAAGAGTAAATCTGGTTTACTTGAAAGCAAGTTGGTCAGGAGGGTGATTAGATATGCCATCTATGATTCTGCATGTTAATTAGGAAACTTATTAGTGTTTTTTTACTAATAAACAACCACCAATAAGTGCACAAAAGTAGTGTGTGTGATGATTCAACATATGGTGCTTAGTTCCTTCCTCTTTCCTCCTGGGTTTATTCCACTTCTTGAAAATTCCCATTACGGTATGGTGGCTTTTAGCTACACGACAACATAAAGGTAAGCGCTAAACCTGATAGGAATAGGCAGCTACTGGGGCAGGCATCAATCAACCTAATAAACCATACATGCACATGCACCGGATTTCTTATTATTTCCAAACACACTTGCCATTAAACAACATTTATGTGACCAGAAAGCCAGGCTTGAGAAGATAAGCTAACCACTCAGTCTGGAATCCAGACCACTCACATGTACTTATATGGCTTATATGGGAATGCATTGAAATTAACAAGAGCCACCACCTGTATAGTACTTACCCAATAGGGGAAACATCCACTATTTACAGCTATTTTTGTTTAGTATTTGGATATAACATATTTAATATAGGTAAGAAATCCATCTTCACTTATATGTCTACCCCTTTCTAAGCTCTTCCCGCACCCAAAGAGCGTGGCCTAGTTGGAAAATCTAAAATTGTATATGGATCGGATCTATTTCACCAAATCCCTAGGTAATAGTTCTTGTGTGATGAATTGTCAGATTTCAGCTTGATTAACATATCACATGATTCTGTAACTGTTAGCTCAAGTCGTTTGGAACTGAAAGATTGAAGCAGATTGCATGATTTTGTACACATACCTCGGGTAGGTATTTCCTCGGATCATTTTTTGCCCGTATTTTCTCCACTGGTAGCCATCATGATATGGCGCGTATGTGTACTCAGTTCTTGTGCTAATGCGTACCCTCCTACTTCAGGAAAGCACCATTAATAACTTGAGAAAATATCCATAAGAAGTTGAATAACACAGATAACAAGAACTAGGGTAATCAAATGTAACAAAAAACAACTGAAAGTTCAACAACTAATTATTTCCTTATGTTGGTCATAATTTTGGTCATAGTTCATCACATACTTAACTAGCTTTGTTTAATATATATGGCAATGGTTTAGACTTACTTCTTAGCATGTTCCTGGGCATAATTGCTACAATCCTGCAGCAGCCTTTTATGGGCTCCATTAGAGGTGCCGCTGGAGCCGGCCATGTAGTTGTCCCTTTTAGCCATGGTGGATGCCCTCTTGCAACGTCTTGAAACTGATTGAGATCAAGGTGGCCTCTTGATGAGGATGCACGGCAATCAACGCTGAGTCCTTGGCTGGAGTGAACTGACAATGATGAATTTTATTCTCCTTGTCTGGTGCTGCAGAGAAGAGCGACCTGCAGCTCATATATGCACACAGGCGAACCTGGACCTGCAGTAGGTGGTGTGTGATTGTTTCCAGAATTTTAAATCCAGGCTTGACTCTAGTAACCGCGTTTTGGACTTCCAAACTTAACATGTATGCAATGTGACATGCATGGTTACACTTGTTCATGTCTCTCATTGTGAAAGAAAGCATATATTACAATTTTGGTTACCATATTTCGCTTTGCCCATCTACAAGATTTTGAAAAAACCAGACTATGCTGGCATGCTGCTGCATATTAGACAAAATAAAGAGATAGTAGATGAGTTTACTAGTAATGCAAATTAAAAGGAAGAATTTATAGAATAAAATTTCATCCTCACATGTGAGTTATTTATGGGAAAACATGGTATATGCTTCAAGCAAAATAAATGAACAAATATTCGGAGCCTAATGCAACTAACAGCTAAGACTTGTTGGGAGCCTTTTGCTAACATAATAATATTAATTAGGGTGGTAATGTGATGTTCTTGGGGATGGAAATGGTAACAATATTGCCCACCCATACAAATATGATCATTACAAATAAGCAGCAGCATACGATACTTCCATTGATACTGTTATGTAATTAACTTATGTTCATTGAGTTCTTGATTTCAGCCAAAGGGACTGCCACACTGCATTTCCACACAGATATCTGCAGCCCCTCTTACCTGAACAATCTTGGATCATTTAAGGCACGTGCATTAGAAGTTGCCAAAGCTCAAGAAGTACAGGACAGGTAGCATTATGCTATGCACCTTTAAGAACTTTAAGGTACGCGTTAATGACCTAACAAGAAAGAACAAATCCTATTGATCATCATACTCATAACAATATCCTATCGATCACTATCAGAAATCAATGTGTCAACATATCAAGTGAAATGTGATACATGTTGTGTGGTTGGTGTGAGACTTGACGCCAAATCTATGACCTTCTGAAAACAGTACGCATAAGTACCACTCATGACTCATGAGCAGTCCAAAGTTGATGTCATATGTTTACCTGTACTAATCATTTATTCTCAGTTTGACCACCTTTTGATTGTAAAAAGCAACGGTTAGCCTGACGCCTTGTGTAAATAATTGGCTGTGTTTGTAACTTTGTATTGGCATTAGTTTTATGTTCATTAACTTAATTCGTTTATGACGGCTAAAGTAACACATAGGCATGCATTAGGCAAGTCTTTCACTCATACAGAGAATTACTCATGTATACACAGTTACGACTATTTTAACCATCTTTGAATTCTGATCAAAAGTAGTTAAAAAATGTCCCACGAGTTTTTGTTAATCTGATCAATAAAGACAATGAAGTATATGCTTTGTGAGAACCCACAATCGGAATTATAAAGTACTTTCCAAGCTTAATATTTGGAATGAAAAAGAGGGAGGAGGCTGACAGGATTCTTACATGTTGCAGGTGATGTGAGCACGGTGATGACACTAGTACAGGATAGTCACTAGCTTTGTTTCATGGTCAAAAAAGTCTCTCTCCTGAGCATGCCTTCAGATTACTTTTCTGAAAATCAGGCTGCAGCAACTGAGACCTGGATTCGTTGCAATACCACTTTCGTTGATGTACATCACTGTATCTTCAGACTACCACTACTCAACCACAATATCGCACACTTCATCATGCCCAACCGGCAGTTGCAATTGTTCTGGAATAAAACTCCGCGTCACTGTAATAAAGGATTCAATTTAGAAAACCAGCACGATGGTCATGCGTTCATATGAGGTCATTCAGTCATGGCACAGGCCATGATACTGAAAGTGATTTGTATCCTTTTTCCAGAAGGAAGACACAGAAATCTCTCCAAAAGTAAGCTGATTTGGACTAGACCATAAAAATCCAGTGCGTTGGAGTGTTCCAGAATAGTTCAGAAACGCACACCGTTAGCCAGTATAAACTATATAAAGTAGTCTATCAGACCTACAAAACATATTTTGAGAATCATGTCAAAGTTATACGAATGGTTGGCTAACATTCTTTTCATGGTGTATACAGTATACATGTATCACGTATATGCAGTTATAGATGTGCTTAGTTTACCTCATAAGCGTTGAAAATTATGCCAACCATCTTAACGCATTGAAAATTGATGTGACCTGGGTCTTGAGCCCAGGAGATGAGTCATCCAGCATTTCAGCATCAAACCGGGCTCACCAAGGATGCAGGGGTGAAAATCTGGATCCTGAAGCTGTTCAAACAACAGTTTGGCCAAGAACAGTACCATAGGCCAATCGGGCTCGCAGAAACGGCAGAACAAGCAAGGAGCAAACCTGAAACCCCCTCCGATGGATGCCTCAGCCGCGGCCCACGGGGACGCCCCCGAACAACCAAAAGCGTAGGCGGCGCAGGCTACCCCATCGCCACCATCCCCGGTCGCGCCGATGACTTCGATCCTGTCGCGGCGCCGCGTTGCCGTGCGGCCGTGCCTAGCCTTCTTCCTCTCTCTCGTGGGCCGCTGACGCAGCATTTTTTGCCTTCTTCCTCTCTCTCTTTTCGAGTGTGGGGATCGAAAGAGATTTTTTGTTGGTGGCGGCTCCTGCTGTACCACAATCAGAGTAATGGGCTTTCTACAGGGCTTCAACTGCTTTAGGTGGGCTTTGTTTTTCTTGGCAGACTGGGCTTTCAATTGCTGCTCCTTTCTAAGGATGTCAGTTTTACCCACGGGTAAGGGTACCCGCGGGTACCCTACCCTGTTGGGTAAGGGTAAGGGTATAGAATTCTACCCGCGGGTAAGGGTACGGGTATAAAATTTTACCCGCGGGCAAGGGTAAGGGTATGAAACTCTACCCATGGGTTACCCAAGGGTACCCGTACTAAAGAAGCACATAGAAATATTTGACCCAAGTAGGCTCATATATCCTAACCTTAGCAGCACATCCCTTCCACTATTGGTATGTACTGACTTCACATGTTCCACTTTCTTTCCAAAGTATAACTTAAATTGATCTAATGTCTATTATTTTGTGCTCTCATGATGATGTTGAGTATGACAATATTGATCCATGACTCATTGACTCGCAAGAATGCAAGATAGCCATCAGCTCATCACAATTTGATCTTATTTCTTATGTTGGGATGTTGTAATTTCTTATTTGACTTATTTATGTATCAATAAGTGTGTGATTGTGAAATTTGAGACTTATTTAGCTATCAAATGATTATTGTACTCTTGGATATGAACTTAATGACATGTTTATGTTAATACCCATCGGGTACCCTTTTACCCTGCGGGTAAGGGTAAGGATTTTTACCCGTTACGTTTGGCGGGTAAAGGTACAAAAGAGATAGACGGGTATATCAACAGGCGGGTAAATGCTTTACATTTACCCTACCCTGCCCATTGCCATCCCTACTCCTTTCCTACCTACGTCTTCTTCACCGAATTTTTTATTTTTTTATTTTGCTTTTACGATTTTAAAAAAATTGAGTCTAACAAAATTTTGCAAGATAACCCTCAACCGAAGTTACCTCCGTACTATAGCATCACCAACCGTATCCGAGTTCATATGAAATAGTTATTATTTTTAAAAAATATGTTAGTGAGTAACCGTCATTCTATCCGGCGGTACTGTGCTACAGTGCCCCCGTGCTACAACACCAAATGAAATGTTGGTTGGTGGTGCTACAGTGGCGAACCGTGTCGGATGGAACAACGGTAAGTGGTTGAGGGTTATTTTTGTAACATTTTGTTAGACAATTATTTTTTAAAATCGTGAAAAATAAAAAAAAAACTTCTTCACTTGCTTATTGCAGGCCTTGTCATCGCGGAGCTCGATGGTCCTCTCAGCCCAAAATGAAGAGAAGTAGAGGCCATTTTTGGTCTGAATGGTCCAAACATTAAAAAAAATCATCATCCATGCAGACTTGCAATGGCACAAGTTAGTGTAGAAAATAATAATTAAACAATGAGGATTAAATAAAATGTATTTATAACTTGTCACTGAATAAACCTAAGATTGATGACTGATCAGCACATCTGAACTGAAAATGGGGAGCAAGTAGTGGGTGTTCGGCAACACGCTTCAGGAAAAAAAAAACAACTCCACTCTACTAAGAGCGTCTTGCATCTATACCAGGGTTTTAAAATTTCGGAAGTAGCTAGCTGCTCTCTAATTCAATTTAGATGCTATAGCCACCCCTCAATTAGTTGTTTGAACACATCACGAAATGACTTAACCGATGATTTAAAATAATTATCTACAATGACGAATAACTAAGACGATGAGACCAATAACATCCTCATGCCGAGACAAGTCGGCCCGTGGCGGCGGGTTGGTTGTTTGTTAGATGTCATTCGAGGCGGGGTGTCTTTGTTAGCCATCTTGACGGCAACATAAGAGACAGATACGGAGTGTGGAGTTATGTGTCGAGCGTGGTGACTGGTGAGGCCTCTGCGCACGAGTGAGAGAGGGAATCTAACGACGGATGCGACGAGGTCCCCGTGTTTTGTGTTGAGACTCGGATTCGGTGTTAACACCGTCATATGGTGTGCATTGATGCAGCAACACTACAACGAAAGGTCTTGTATGGCGGTAGTCTTTTTAGTGTGGTGGTGTCTGCCTCCTTCGATTCTCTTTCTGCGTTGATTCACGTCGGAGGCTTCGACGATTACTAGAGTGTGGAATATGAGGTGGGTGCTGCGGATGTGCTTCGTCTCTGCTATTGTTGTCCAGTGTAGTGGTATGGTCGTGTTGATGTCCTAATTCAACCGGCCGGCGAGTGTCCAGTGGTAACCCGCGTTGATGTCCCAATCCAACCAGACGAGCGTACTTCGGTTTTTCTTTCTTTTCTTTTTCTGATTATGATCTTTCATGATCGTAGTCTTGCAATTTTCTTCTATATCAATCAAACATGCGTTATATTGTGCGGTTCGTTCAAAAAAATGCTGAGACAAGTCATATATGGTGCATGTGCATAAGATGGCATCTGAAGCCAGCATTGGCTGATCTCAAAAAAAAAAAAAAAAAAAGAAGCCAGCATTGGCCGCGACGTCGACTGTCAACACATGTCGTCAATCGCGAGTCCTCATGATCGGAAGAAAATTGAAACGATGACATCCCCATCCTTACTTCGTTAGCCCAGAATACATAGCAGTCTCGAACCTTCCCTGGATTATAGTTGGTTGGTTAACCACCCTTCCCCGGAAGTGTTCGCGTCGATGTCGTGGCGGTAGGTGTCACCTCTGTGCGACTGTGCCACCAACCAGGGGTGGACGGCCAGCCGACGCCCACACAAAGCTGGCTCGAAGAACATATGGCGTCAGATGACACGGCCACACAACAAGTCCATGCGTCACGAGTGACTACAGCTGCTATTGGTAAGCATCGTCACGAGTGATTACAGCTGCTACTCGTAAGCAACTGTAGTTGATGCTGTCGTGCGATTCTGCTTTTTTTTTTTTGACAATAACCACGGAGAATATATTAAAGCAGCATTCTTACAAGTAGACCCTTTGAAAAAGGATCAATTACATCAAGGTCCCTAAGGGACTGAAAACCAAAAACACCGTCGGAGATGTGAACGCCGGCGAACGGCTGCATCGGCGTAGCAGACGCCTGGAGCCTGTAGTACGGAGGGGCCTCGCATAGCAGAGGCTGAAGGAGCTTGAAGACGGCTTCAAGGAAAAGCAACGCCGGCGAGCCGAAGTTGATGTAGTAGATGTCGCCGACGGATAAATGTCCGCTATCTTCAAGACTGGTGGATGGCGTTCTTCCATTCCAATGGCGTAGAGGTGTGAGAGGACTTGATGCAGGTTGAAGCTTAGCTGCTGGCAAGGAGCGGGTGGAGCCGAAGCTAGATTTCGACGCGTTCAACGCTAGCACAGGAACCTCAGGAAGGAGAGGCAGCACCAGTGGAACAATCATCGAGTGACGGCGGAGATAGAGGTTGAGGGAAGCACTCATCCGTGCGTTCAACAGCGAGAACACCACCATGGAGAAGGCACCACAGCTTGAGGCCAAGACCAAGCAGCACGGCAAGGGAAGCATAAATCCATGTGTTCAACAGCAATAACACCACCAAGAAGGGGCCGGAATCACCGGAACAACCACGGAAGTACCAAAGGCCAAGCGGCGTGGCGAGGGAGGCACAAATCCGTGCGTTCAACAAGAAGAACACCACCAAGAAGGGGGCGAAATCACCGGAACAATCACAGGAGTACCACGGCTTGAAACAAAGGCCAAGCAGCTCAACAGAAAGACGCCAAGGCACAAGATGCACAAGCCGGCCATCCACAACATCCATCAGAGGAGGGGCGACAAAGGGGAAACTCCAGCAGAAGAGGATGGAGGGGGGCGAAAGGGGATCTGCTGGAGGGAGCGGTTTTATTGGAGTCGTACTAACCTGAGAAACGATGACGACGACGACGAGACCGTAGAACACGGCGGCGACGGTGGCGTCGGTGGATCTCCGGTGGAAGCCACAAACGGGAAAGGCCATAAAGGCAACTAGGGTAAAAAAAAACTAAACTAGATAGAGTATAGACAGTAGATCTATGGCTGGAGGGGCTCCCTTCCCCTCTCGCCGCCGGCGAGAACGCCGGCGGGAAGGAAGGGAGGGGCCCGGGAGGAGGAGGCGGGGAGGACGAGGAGAGGTGGGGAGAGACTTAGGAGAGAAGGAAACCAAGCTTTTCCATCCCGTGCGATTCTGCTTCAACTCGTACTACTCGGCGTCTCGGCAGCATGCTGAATGCATCACAGGATCAAACAAATGTACTCCACAAAAACAAGCACATCGATCGATCACTCCTGACTACTCTCTTCTATAGAATTCCAAATGGGTCAGGCCCGAAGAGCGGCACGAGGCATGACCCTAAAAAGCACGACCGTAGCCCGACACTAGGCACGATCGATAGTGCCTAGGGCTGGCCCGGCACGATAGCTTGATAGTGCCTGGGCCGCCAATCTGGCTCATAGTGCCGGCCAGAGGCACGGCTCAATTTTTGCCGGCCCGATAGGCGGCCCGATAATAAACTTCACATCTCATATAAATACCACCAACCCTAACTTTTCTCCCCTCCCTACCCTCCAGCAGCCGCCCCCTCTATCCCGTCGCGGCCTGCCTGATCAGTCGCGCCCCTCCCTATCCCGTCGCGGCCTGCCCCGTTCCGCTCCTCCTGATCCCGTCGCACGCCCCCACGTTCCTGCTCCTCCAACCTCTGCTACCTCGCCCATTCTCCAGCGCCGCCTCCCGCCTCTACCGCGCCGCCGGGGACCGGACCTCCTGCAGCGCTGACCTGCGCTGCCTCCGCCGCGGGGGCCGGAGCTCCGGCCGCGCCGGCCTGCGCTGCGGGGGTTGGAGCTCTGGCCGCGCCGGCGCCTGCGCCGCCTCCGCCGCGGGGGCCGGAGGTCCGGCCGCGCTAGCCCCGTCGCGTCTGCCGCGAGACGCTGACTCCGCCTCTGCAGGTTAGTGCCGGGCCGGGTCGCGGCCCATCGGGCCGTCTTCGGCGCCGTGCCGGCCTGGCCCGAAAACAGGCCATAGGGCCGTGCTTCGGCGCCCCTCGCAGGCACGATGCACGACACGGCACGGCACGAAACTGCCGTCGTGCCTGATAGGGCCGGGCCGCTTAGGGCTAGGGCCGGGCTAGGGCCGGGCGGCCCGTTTGGAATTCTATACTCTCTTCTGACCACAAAAGGCTGGACAATCAAAAAATGCCAACGCGACCTGATGCACGATCCAATCTCCTCGCCGAGAACGATCCGAGACGGGACGCGGACGGACGAACCAATCGTTTCACGTAAACCAAAAGGCCCCAGAGAGATCCATCACACTCTACAGAACACCAGCCCATACGCACAGCGTCTGCGGAAATGGGCCGGCGGCCGGCCACCGACTCCCGAGAGAAGAAAGAAGCAGCCAACATCGATCAAGCGCGTACGTGGCGCGCGTAGCGTAAATGCACGAGCAGTCTCGCACGCCTGCTTGGAATGCTGGATTTTGTGGCTGGCCGCGATGCCAAATGGCCGTGGCTACACCCCCTCTTTGGCAAGTATGTAGTACACCATAAAAACGGGAAAACATAAAGTTTTCTTGTTGTGATCTTCAGCTGACGGGGAGTTAAAGTCTTTAGTCCCTTCATGAACAAATTAGCTTTATATTATGCAGTGGCGGACCCAGCGCCCGGACGGAGCCTGAGCAAAGCAAAGACACAACCTTTTTTTCTATGAGGTAGCACAAGAACAGAAGGAAGTTGTGATCTGCGATCACTAATGAATACAAGTAGACTTTGGTGGCTGCAGCAATGGAGCCCGGGCACATGCCCAGGGTCGCCGGGCCCTGGGTCCGCCACTGATATTATGTATAGTTCTTCATTTTTATCATCCTTTTCTATATTTATATAGTTATATTACTGTCACTCATTTGCCTTTCTTGTCTATTTCACGAATATAACCTATCAACTAGGTGATATCCCGCACGTTGCCGCGGGAATTTTTAAACAAAAATTTAAGGTGAAATGTGAAAGTAGAAACACCAAAACGATTACATGACGATATTCATCTATAAACAATATTATATATGAAAGTATGTTAATTTTGTTGAGAGAGAACCATTTTGAATGATTGATGCTATATGTATTTTAACTGCGAGAATTTTATGGCGTGTTGACATAACTTATAGTGGATAATGACATGACGTGTAGTGAGTTCTGACGTGACGCGTTGAGAGGCAAGAGAAATCGTTAGTAGGTACCAATTATATAGTTTATATAGATTTCTTTGAGCTCTAACCGAGCAAGGGTCATGAATTAGCATCGTATGGGATAAATTATTGAGCATGAAGTTTTCATACATCTACATATGGTAAATGAAAAAAAAGGTAAACGGAAAAATAACAACAAAACACTTGGAAGTTGGAACACGGACCAGAGTTAAAAGGAAGCTCTCACCTACCCACCAAAATACCTTTTCTGTGCCATCCTCTAGCAAATTCTCTCATCCCAAAAATCATGGAGGTCACATAGCCATGCTGCGAATGTGTGTGCTGAAACAGATTGTCTAGAGACGGTATTCCTTTGGGAAAAGCTTAGTACACAGAGGTCGGCTATAACTTCAATTCTCCATGATGTCAAGGAGATTTCTAGGAGCTTCAATGGGTTTTCTCTTGTATATGTCAGTAGATCATGGAATAGGGTAGCCCATACTTGTACTAGACAGGTTTCAAAGGAGTGTAGGGTGGTTCAGTGGCAGCTTAGTCCACCAGCTCTTGTCAACCTGCTAGCTGATGACTGTAATCAATCCATGATATTATCAATGGAGCTCCTTCAAAAAAAAAAAAGGGCTCTCCACTCTCCCGTACACACCCCCTCCCCTGGAAGTCCAACCAAGAGCCGGCGCCACTCACTGCCAGTGGGCCCCGACCGTGGACTCACTAACGCCGGCATCCACCAAACCTCCTCCGGTCTTCCCCTGCGGGCTGCGCCTGTCACCTACCGGCTACGGCATCGCCGTCAAGTCTAACACCAACTCCCCTGTTCCTATATATGCGCACGGACGTGTCGCCTCGACCTGGAATCTCCAGGAACAGCCACCGTTCCAGCGCGCCAACACAACAGATACACACAGTCACACACAAAGACAGCGAGAAACGCAGCGTGCCCGCCATCCGTGATCCGCCGTTCCTCGCCATGGACCTCCTCTTCGCGGAGAAGCTCCTGGCCGGCCTGTTCGCGTCCGTCGTGGTCGCCATCGCGGTGTCCAAGCTCCGCGGCCGGAAGCTCCGCCTGCCGCCGGGCCCCGTCCCCGTGCCCATCTTCGGCAACTGGCTGCAGGTCGGCGACGACCTCAACCACCGCAACCTCGCCGCGCTGGCCCGCCGGTTCGGCGACATCTTCCTCCTCCGGATGGGCCAGCGCAACCTCGTGGTGGTCTCCTCCCCGCCGCTGGCGCGCGAGGTGCTCCACACCCAGGGCGTCGAGTTCGGCTCCCGCACCCGCAACGTCGTCTTCGACATCTTCACCGGCGAGGGCCAGGACATGGTGTTCACCGTGTACGGCGACCACTGGCGCAAGATGCGGCGCATCATGACCGTCCCTTTCTTCACCAACAAGGTCTTGCAGCAATACCGCGCCGGGTGGGAGGCCGAGGCCGCCGCCGTCGTCGACGACGTGCGCGCCGACCCCAGCGCCGCCACGGCGGGCGTCGTGCTCCGCCACCGACTGCAGCTGATGATGTACAACAACATGTACCGGATCATGTTCGACCGCCGGTTCGAGAGCGTCGACGACCCGCTGTTCCTCCGCCTCAGGGCGCTCAACGGCGAGCGCAGCCGCCTCGCGCAGAGCTTCGAGTACAACTACGGCGACTTCATCCCCATCCTCCGCCCGTTCCTCCGCGGATACCTCAGGATCTGCAAGGAGGTCAAGGAGACACGGCTCAAGCTCTTCAAGGATTTCTTCCTCGAGGAGAGGAAGTGAGTTTTCCTTGTTCCGCTCCATCATTTTTTGTTGGGCCCGTGAAAGAGCAACCAGCAGAACAGCCAGAACAAGCTAGTACCGTGCGACTCTGACGAAAAATCATATATGATGTGGTGTTTCTGCAGGAAGCTGGCGAGCACCAAGGCCATGGACAACAACGGGCTCAAGTGCGCCATTGATCACATCCTGGAGGCGCAGCAGAAGGGGGAGATCAACGAGGACAACGTGCTCTACATCGTCGAGAACATTAACGTTGCAGGTAAGTTCAGAATTCAGATTAATAAATTAATCCCGCTTCAGTTTTTTTCCAAATAAAAACTTCAGGTTTAGCATGGAAGCCAGTAGAAGTTTCTGTCACATACTCCGTACTTCCAAACGATGGCGCCATCTGTGGCCCAGGAACATTCTTAAAAAAAACTGTATAGACACACCAAACTACTCCCTCCGTCCCAAAATATTTGCATTTTTTGACTTCTACGATTCACGTTTGACCATTTGTCTTATTCAAAAATATTATGAAAATGTTATTTATTTTGTTATGACATGTTTTATCATCATATATATTTTAAGTATATCATAATTATTTTTACATTTTCACAAATTTTTTGAATAAGACGAATGATCAAACGTGATCTGTAAAAGTCAAAAAGTGCAAATATTTTGGGACGGAGGGAGTACACATGATGACAGGATGTGCACAAATTTTCAACATCCAGCCAATTATGATTCATCACGTAACTGTGCAACTGGCAACGCGAACAAACCTGCAAAACTGCTTGACGTGATAGCTCGCTCACTCGTTCTGCTCTGACCCTCTGCAGCGATCGAGACGACGCTGTGGTCGATCGAGTGGGCGATCGCGGAGCTGGTGAACCACCCGGCGATCCAGCAGAAACTTCGGCAGGAGCTGGACGCGGACCTGGGCCCCGGCCACCAGATCACGGAGCCGGACACGCACCGGCTCCCGTACCTGCAGGCCGTGATCAAGGAGACGCTGCGGCTGCGCATGGCCATCCCGCTGCTGGTGCCGCACATGAACCTCCACGACGCCAAGCTCGGCGGCTACGACGTCCCCGCCGAGAGCAAGATCCTCGTCAACGCCTGGTACCTCGCCAACAACCCCGACAGCTGGCGGCGGCCGGAGGAGTTCCGGCCGGAGCGCTTCCTGGAGGAGGAGAGGCACGTGGAGCCCAACGGCAACGACTTCAGGTACCTGCCCTTCGGCGTCGGCCGCAGGAGCTGCCCCGGCATCATCCTCGCCCTCCCCATCCTCGGCGTCACCATCGGACGCCTCGTCCAGAACTTCGAGCTGCTGCCGCCGCCCGGGCAGGACAAGGTCGACACCACCGAGAAGGGAGGCCAGTTCAGCCTCCACATCTTGAAGCACTCCACCATCGTGTGCAAGCCCAGAGCGTTCTAGCTCGATGCTAGCTCCGGAGTGGGAATGCTCTGCTCCATCTCTTGGCTGTCTTAGTTATATACCTCTCTATCTCTTCAGAGTAGATAAATGTTCAGACAAATGTTAATCGCAGGACAGGGGTGGACATAGAAAAAACAGGGACAAATTTAGAGATCTGATAATTATTCAATGCAGAGTTCGATTGAAGAAGAAGAAACTCGTTGCAAATAACCAAGTTTGTATCAAGGTTTCTGGAGTAAGTGCTATACATGCTACTTACCACTCACTCCCAGATTTCTGGCAGAAGCAATTCAGATTTCCTATGAGATTATTGCAGAGTCTTCGCATGACTTTGGGATAAGCAATACAATTTCTATAGACCATTCCAATTTCTCCAAAAAGGTACTGATATCATGGCGGTTTTCTTCTGGTTCAAGAAAAGAAAGAGTTGGCATAGGCAACATTGATTGTGATGCTTAGTCTCTCCTAACTCTTTACTGTTTTTTTGGTAGTTGTATGCATTATTCAGTGGGGCGGTTTGGTGTTTCCTTAATTTCATACTTTTCAAAATATAGGCTAATTTCACAAAATTTTGTGAAGGCAACTTTGTAGTCTTGCGTCTTGCCCATATATTGCGGTGTGTGATATAGTCGTAATTTTCATAGCCATTTTTTTTTCTCACGGCAACGGCATGATTCTGTGTGGGACTGTGTGACCAATAGTTGACAGTGAGGATAACTGGATCAGCACTAAATTGTCATCATACAGATGATAGAGTACTGATGGTCAGCAAAGCCGAAAGATGAAAAATTACAGCAAAAGAGAGAGAAAAAGTGAGTACACCTTCAAAAACATCCAGAGAGTAAACATATGATCACCATATTGCTCAATTACCAAGCGCTTACTTATCAAATCCGCACTAATCATTCATGAGCTTCAACGTACTCTTTTTGATGTTGTAAAAAAAAACGTACTCTTTTTGATGCCCTCTGACGAGAAAGGTGAGAGCTTGAAGGGGGAGAATCACCTTGAAAAGAATAAGTCCCCTATCCTTACTAACTCAGCTTCAGACAGGAGAAAAAATCATAAAAGTCAGCACTTTATCGCACACGAAAACAACCCATCTACAAATAGATGCACCGAGACGCCAAAGCTTCTCAATCTGCAGCTAATTGTCGCGCTTCAATGCTCCACTGAGCTACCGGTGGTATCCAAGGGATGCCGCATCAAGCCAGACAGAGGCAGGTTTCTCAATTTACCAATAAGTCAATGTCCCTTCAACGTCCGGTGGGGGAAGGAAAGCCCGAAGGGGAGAGATTCTTCAACGAATGCAGCCACCATCAATTATGTAGATAGGATGATGAAGAAGAAGAAAGACGCCGAGAAAAAAAGCTTGCCAGTTCCCGACTGCAACAACCAGAGTTGACCAGAGCAGAGGAGGGGTGAAGGGAAGAGAAAGGGTGAGATAAGAAACACCGCAGGTGGTGTGGAAAGCCACGGTAGAGGCCACACAAGGAAGGCACTTTAGTGACCGGGAGAGGAAGGCTACACCAAACTGGCACCTCCAGGGAGGGAAGTGGCACCCAAGAATGTGGTCGTCGCGTGCTGACATGCCAACATAGCTTTCGCGGTGCACCCATGTCTTCTCACTTATTTACTATTTTTTCTCTCGATACGCGTAGAGTGTATTATTGTATTAAGATGGAGAGGAAATTGATACAATATTTGGCTACAACTCAAATTGAACTGATTTCAAATTAGCACAAACCGACGAGTCAGTTGGACACAACCAACCCCTTATTTGCTATCTGTGCAAACCCTACCAACCTCTCATCATCCATATTCCACAGTGTGTCACCTTGCCACACTACTATGCCTAGGCCTACGCCGCATTGCAATGTTCTTTTTTAAAAAAGAGGACATCGCAGTCTCCCCAAGCATTCATCTATAGCTCTAAGTTTAGGATCATATTTGCAGGTATGAATAATCGTGTACCTAGAGATAGTGATTAGACAAAAAAATAGAAAAAGAAAAAAAAGTAGTAGATAATTGTGCTCGCATGACCAAGAGGAATAATTTTGGACGACTCGAGTGCGAAACAATAGTATTGTGTGAGAGAAGATAAGCCGAGATAAGTCAAACTAAGATAAGCCGAACAGCCTCAATCACAATGTCTAAACGCCTCCCCCCCCCAATGGGTAGGTTCCGTTTGTCCCCCTTCTAAATTATACGAAGTATATAGGTTGGATTATACTATGCATGGGTAGTACAGTAAAGAGACCATCTTAGGAGTTAGGACCACTTTGAGACCACGGATAATAATCTGAAATAAGGTACTTTTGAGGCTTTGGATCCATAATCTAGGTTATTAGATTATTTGTAGTACCATAATGATCCTAAAGTGTTTCATTGCCATAGTACTTATGACTCGTAATCTAATTATATAATTTAGATGGATTATAACATGATGAAACCAACATGACTGGTTTTGTTTTACATGAAAACGTAATGTTTCTGACCTTTGCGCCGAACCAAGTTAATATATATATATATATTAGGAAACTTCTTATTTGTCACTCAAAGATGAGTTAATTCTTTTCTTGACACTGAAAAGTGTTTCCTTCCTAACATAACAACAACTTCTAACTTCCGTTCTTTATTTGACATTTCCATCACTTGTGTCACTTAAGTCAAGTGAAATAATCTCCAAATCACCTAAAAAACATAGAATTTTTTGTAGTGATACAAAAATGAATATGAGCCCTTGTTTATTAAAAGGACACATATACCATTATGATTTTAAAATTAGAAATCACCAACTCTGGCAACATTTATAAGTTATCTGATTTTTTATGGCACCAAATCACTTTTTAAAATTATAAGAAAATAACCGGTATTTCCCACATCAATTGTTGGATCTTATTAAATTATTTACGAGAATATTTACATATATAGTTATGAAGAACCGTAAATGTGGCAAAATTTAAAAGAACCTTGTAATTCTCTATGTACCTAAGAAAGGAATTCAGTTATTTTCGAGTGTCAAATAAATAATTTTCTTTTCATATATAGATTCAGCAGGAGCGTTATTATCAAGCAAATTTAAATACTACTCACTCTGTCAAAATAACTATTCATTTTAGATTTTCTACATACATTCTTTTTGTTATGTCTATACATAAGTATATATCTAGATGCATATCAAATAGTATGTATCTAAAAAATCAAAACGACTAATAATTTGAGATGAAAGGAGTTCTGCTCGGTGATCAGTGCCAAATTTTAACCTTTGAGCACAAACTAGAGGCTTTAGGCCTTTAGCTTCTAGTACTGTTCTATTCTATTCTGCACATGCTTCTTCTGCATCTTTTCTTTCTCTGAAAGAAGCTCCCTTGTCAAACACTCGTCCATGCATCGGTTATCGGTACATGCACAGAATACAACTTGCATGCGCATTGCAAACCATGCAATTTGTCGTTCCAAAATACTTGCGTTTTCCAGATAGAATGAGCTGTGCCATGCGCTCGTGCCCTTTGCAAGTCTGTCCGTGTCCTGATTCTCTAATCATCAAGGGAAGGGGCAAAAGTGTAAATATTTTTAACCCCTCTTCCAGGTTGGCCCCTCTCCCGTCGTGCCCGGTTTCCTCTTCCTCTTCCTCTCACCACCTCACCTTCCTCGACGCTACTTCTCCATCTTCCCGGATCTACCTCGCCGCGTCGGCGCGCGGGACACCACCCACCGGCCACCGACGCGAGGAGGCAATCGAGGCATTCGACGAGGCATCGACCACCGCAAGGCGTGGAGCAAAATGTTCAAGTTCCTGAAGGAGGTGGTCGCGGGATCCGGATCGGGCCTCAAGGACTTCCCCTACACCATCGGCGAGCCCTACGCCTCCACCTCCGCCTGGGGCTCATGGACGCACCACCGCGGCACCTCCAAGGTATGCCGTCCGCACCCTTCCCCTTCGCCCCCCGATCGATCAGATCCCCAATAGGACCTGGCGGAGGTATTCGCTGTGTCGCTGATTAGGTTCGTAGGCTGGAACTGTTCGGTGTATCTCTGGCTCCGTTGGTCGACATCGAGTTGGAACAATCATGTGCGCTATGCTAGCGTGTATTTTGGCGTGCTTGTGAGGCTTGTGAGAGTGTTCTGTGGCCGTGCGCTCTGTAGCAAGTCGAACCCTCGGTGCTGCTTTGGTGTGGCTTCGACTGTGTTGGACTGTTGCTAGATTTAGTAGCTCCTAAGGATCAAAATTGGTTGATCCATTGTAGAGTTGACTCGAGTTAGTTTGGTTTTAACGGATGGAAGGTATTTGGTTGCATTTGGTTTACATTTTGTAGGATAGTTGTGCGCAGCTGTTCAATGTGTCCAATTTTGTGAGGTTCAAGGATAATGTATATTACTGCTACCAGCACTTACGTTGCATATGAGTTTTTGGTGTTATATCTAGGTTTCTTCATGATATTTTTGTTATCTGGAGCTATGCTCTTGATTTCATCTGGTGCTATTGGAGTGTACGGTATGAGGTGGTTTCTGAGATGTGATGCCTTGGGATGCCTGTGACTGTGATGTTGACTGCGTGTATTGCAATCACTGATTTTGACCTGAAGGTCTCACACTAAACTTGTCAGCAACTGACTCATTGCTTGTGTGGAATTGCCCAAAACCTTTTTGATTCTTTTGGTCCGACCCGGAGTTCTTTAGAGTTGTAAGCAAGTTTGAGCCTCTACAAAGTGCACACAGCTTGTTTCACTATTAACAGCTTGTTTCACTATTACTTCCTCCGTCCTTAAATATATGACGTTTAGGACAAGAAAATTAGTTCAAAATGAACTAGTTTTCTTGTCCTAAACGTCATATATTTAAGAACGGAGGGAGTACATCACACCAGCAGTAGGCTGAGAAGATGATTATAGCAAACAATTACCAAACCTAGGATGAATTGCAATCTTAGTAATGGTTATGTTGTCAAGTACGCAGCAGTGTAGAGATCGTGTGTGAATGTGTGAGGTTATGATTCTGGTGATTATGAGCAATTGATAGATTTTTATTATTCATCCTAGGTCTACCATTAATACTGTTTTTTCTGGTGCAGTTTTGGTTTCTTATGCTGTTATTATCTTTTTCACCAAAGGATTATTTTGTCTTAATTTTTGTTACATATGTATGCCCTTGCCAACTTTTTTTTTCCTTGTCTTCTCCAGGATGATGGATCACCTGTGTCAATTTTTTCTCTGTCAGGGAGCAACCCTCAGGACAGACACTTGGTTGCTGGTCGCAATGGTGTTAAAAGATTACGAACGGTAAGCTAGTAACTTTAGTCATTCAGTTTTAATGATCTATAGAGCTGTAGATTTTAGAGTTGAGACTTAAGGTGCAGTCTGCTGTGTGTTGAGGCAAAATGTCGGTGCTTAAAAAAATCTCGGTGGCAATAAACCTTTTTTTTACTGAAAAATCTGGACAATCCCTTAAATATTCTGGACCAAATAGAAGCCGGTAGTTTGTCCAAAGAGGAAAAAAGATTCTCGTGATATTTAAGCATTACTTCTGTGTGCTGTATTGTCCACATCATATCATATCGTTTCTGTTGTCTTACTTTCATCGGAAGGAGCACCTCTGAAATATACAATTTTTTCTTTGGTAAGTTTGCTATTTTGTTTCCCAATATCTGCTAAGTCAGTTTACTGCTGTTGTGGTTACTGCAGGTGCGGCATCCAAATATCTTGTCCTTTTTACACAGTACTGAAGCAGAACTTCCTGATGGACCTTCCATGAAGCACACAATTTATATTGTAACAGAGCCTGTTATGCCACTTTCCGAAAAGCTCAAGGAACTAAATCTTGGTGGCACCCAGAGGTACCATGATCTTCTTGTACTTTTGTGTTTATCAAAATGTTCATTCACTAAGAAAAATCTTGTTGTTTCTGGCAGTTTATCAATATATTTTGATCCACCCCTGTCATTTGTTTATTTATTTTCATTGAACTACATGCCACAGTGGCTAATAAATAATAGTGCAGGGATGAGTACTTTGCATGGGGGCTTCACCAGATATCGAAAGCTGTGAGCTTTCTCAATAATGACTGCAAGCTTGTAAGTCCCTGCATTAAGATTTGAAGAAGATTGCAATCTGGCTAATATATAGAGGGTTCTTGGATACCTTCTAGTCTCATGACTAAAACTAGTCAGGCTAAAAGTTGCTAGTCTCACATATGCTTGGATCCAAATCCTAAAGAGACTAAAATGTAGTAAATGAGCATTAATTATCTCTCTCCCTTTTCTCCCTCTCCCGCCAATAGATGGGGCATGCTACAGATTTCTATGAGATTAAATGAAGAGAGAGAGAGAGAGCTAAAACAAAGTTTAGTAGGGTTCCCCTTACTAAACAGTTTTAGTCTCAAGACTAGTTTTAGCCTCTCTTTAGTCATGAGTGCTTGGAACTTTAGCCCCTCAAATAGACTAATTTTAGTCAGACTAAATTTAGTCTCTTGGATCCAAGCACCCCCATAGTCTATCCTTAGATGCAAGCTAAAAGCTTACATAATTTGTTGCTTTGCAATATTCACTCAGATTTTGCACTGATGATTTCTCATCATCCATTCTTGCTTGTGGTTGTGTATTTGTGGCGTTTACTTGTGGTTTTATTTATAGTTATAAATAATGGAACAGTATTATGAAGCATGTGTCTGTATTCGTGCATGCTGCTTGCAACAGAGGTGATTCTTAAAATGGTTAATTTTTTTTACTGTTAAAATCTCAACCTAGGACATTTTCTTGTTTGATTATTTGATGTGGGTGCCTTGTACACATATCATTGGATTATATAGGTCAGTCAAATTAAAATGGTGCGGTTAAACTACAAATGCTGGAAATGCTTCGTTTCTTAAATGACCTGATTGCCATCTCTTGATCACTTCAGGTTCATGGGAATGTATGCTTGGCAAGTGTAGTTGTCACACAAACTCTGGATTGGAAGCTCCATGCTTTTGATGTTTTGTCAGAATTTGATGCTAACAATGAAGCCTCTGGTAGCCCCATGTTGGTAAGGACTTATTCCACACCTTTATTATGTTAGTTAGATATATATTTCATGTACGCGTCCCTCTTCTATATCATTTGGTGAATAAATATTCAAATAGTGCTATAAAAGATATTCAAGCTTGAAAACTTATTTTTTTCTACACTTGTTTTGTTAGGGTCTACTTAAGTTATTCTTAGAAAGCAGGTTCAATATTTCTATTAGTACCATAGAAATTCATGAAAAAGATGGATTGTATAAATAATTCCTTCATAAAATGATAAAATGTTTGAGTTTATCTAAACGTTCTGATTTTGTGTTTTTTTTTGCAGCAATTTGAATGGTTAGTTGGAACGCAGTACAAGCCGATGGAGCTGACAAAGTCAGACTGGGCCTCAATTAGAAAATCACCTCCGTGGGCCATTGATTCTTGGGGACTGGGTGAGCATATATAACTCTTAATTGCTCCTTGTCCTGCTGCTGCATTGCATGCTTGCGGTTGTTAGGCCTATAGATTTGTTGGCTACTGTGTGGGATAAATTGTGTTCTAGCACTTACCATATAGGGGAAATTCGTTTGCACTAGTATCCATAGCTCCTAATTTTTTATGATAGATAGTACTGAGGTTTTGGATTATTTATAGATTAAGGCACACGGGACGAAAAGAAACGCCAAAGTGTGAATTGATAAACTGATGCCATTCGGACTTATCTATTGTTTGCCTTCAGTGGTTTTCAATTCTTCATCATTTGGTTGTTATTTCCTTAAAGCTGAAATAATGAGAACATGACACGTATCGCAGGGTGCTTAATTTATGAACTCTTTTCTGGAGCAAAGTTGGCTAGAACAGAAGACCTTCGAAATACTGCTTCAATCCCAAAGGTTTGCTCCCATAATTTCTCTTAGGAACTTATTTTGCAATGTGCTAACCTTTATTGGTTTTGGAGTTTCCTACTGGTGTAACTGCAGAAGTTTCTACGCATTATTCATTTTTATGAGTTATTAACCATTTCTTCCTTGCAGTCTCTACTTCCAGACTACCAGAGGCTCTTGAATTCGACACCTTCTCGTAGACTAAATCCTTCAAAACTTATTGATAACAGCGGTAAGTTCAACACTTTTTTCTTGCCATTCAGTCATATTTTGGGGTTGTAATGGAATTTATTAATTAATACATTTCTTCAGTGCTCAGTGCGTCAATCTTATTACAATATTGTGCCTTACAAGTATGGTATTTGCATTAGTTTTTTAAATGAAATAATGTCTTTGGCTCTTTGTTTTCAGAGTTTTTTCAGAATAAATTAGTTGAGACCATCCAGTTCATGGAAGTTCTTAATTTAAAAGACAGCGTTGAGAAAGACAGCTTTTTCCGGAAACTCCCAAATATAGCTGAACAGCTTCCTCGTGAGATAGTCCTAAAAAAGGTACCACCAAAGTCTAGGGTTCCCTTGATTCATTCATACATGATTATTCTTTTCTTTCTACCTTAGTTTATAGTTTTCCCAACCAGATGGGTGTGCTTATTATCTGGACTACTTTGTGCACAGTTGCTCCCTGTATTGGCTTCTTCTCTTGAGTTTGGTTCAGCTGCTGCTCCAGCATTAACTGTTCTGTTAAAGATGGGTTCCTGGCTTCCAGCTGACCAATTTAGTATCAAGGTGATCTTTTATTTTCACTTTTGAAAGATTTGTTATGGTCATTGCTGTTTAATGTTACATCAAATAGTCTGATTAATAGACAACGTTGGTTCTTTCAGGTTTTGCCTACTATTGTCAAGCTTTTCGCCTCCAATGACAGAGCTATCCGAGCTTGTCTATTGCAGCACATAGATCAGTTTGGGGAATCATTTTCAGCTCAAACTGTTGATGAACAAGTATGTAATCTCTTTTGTATGCAGACAATCGGAATTCTGTATTTGTGTTTCTGGAACATTTTCTGCATAAATATATCTAACAATTTCTCTATTTTTTTAGGTTTTTCCTCATGTTGCCACTGGCTTCTCCGATACTACTGTTTCTATTCGTGAACTGACATTGAAGTCGATGCTTGTTTTGGCACCGAAAGTGAGCTGCTTCTATCCTACTGAGCATATAGATCTATCATCGAGAGATGTAGTTAAAAATCTGATCATTTACCTGAGCTATGAATAAGTATTAACTATTCTGTCAAAATTTTCTGAATTCACTACTTAGCCATGATTTACATTCCAAATTAATCAAAGACCTTACATGTATTCCTTTGGTAACCAATTTTGGCATGTGTTCAGTTTTGTTCTGGAAATGTGTTTTTTTTCTGAGGTTAAATATTATCCAAAGTTAGGTTTAAACTCCGACCACTGATTTACTCCTATTTACTTTAGATGCAGGAGTGTGTACATTAAATTGCCCTCCTGGGATTTTAGATCCTCAGTCAGTCCTTTTTATTTCCCTGATGACTAATTGTCTGGCCTGATACTGCAGTTATCTCAGCGAACAATCTCTGGATCCCTCTTGAAGTATCTCTCTAAGCTACAGGTGGGTGCGGTTCTCTTCTGACTGAGATGCCCTTTGACTCTTTTATACCTGGTTAGATTTGATGAGTTTTGTAATGCAGTTATAGTAAGCACTGCTGTCTGTTACAGGTGGACGAAGATCCCGGAATCAGGACAAACACTACAATTCTTCTTGGCAACATTGCAAGCCACATGAATGATGGGGTCTGTCTCAAAGATACTACTATTCTGTTTCCTGTTTTCCATTTTGATTTTCCTAGGATGTGTTTGTGCTAGTTAGACAGGTGCACACATGGCATTGTGGAATTCCCTGAAATTAGCTATTTTTAACATGTTTCGGTTGTGCATAAAGGAAAGGTTTGTAGCATTTTTTTTTACGCTGGAAATCCATATGTTATAATTCTGCTTTTAACACAAAATATAGTAAAGAAATGAATCCATAGGTATTGGTGTTAAAGATGCTGGTTTTCACAGCTGACCTGACTGTAGGCTTGGTTAAGGGTATTCAGCACTATTTTACCGCTGATGAAACATGATAAAGAAAAATAAAAATATGATGAAAACTTCCTGTGTGCCTGTATCTATAATTCACTTCTAAGTGAAAAGTAGTATAATATCCATATTAACCTGGAGATGGATTTATGTCCTCTTTGCTGACAAGGTTATGTTTCTGACAGACCAGGAAAAGAGTCTTGATCAATGCATTCACAGTCCGTGCATTACGAGATACCTTCCCTCCGGCCAGAGCAGCTGGTACATACCTTTGCAGATGTGCTGCTTTAGTACTTTTAAATCTATCCAGCAATAAGTACTCCCTCCGTCCTTAAATATATGACGCTTAGGATAAAGAAATTAGTTCATTTTGAACTAATTTTCTTGTCCTAAACGTCATATATTTAAGAACGGAGGGACTATCAGTGAGCAAGTGTGCATGCTTTGTACCATAATTGACTTTTTTTTACTCTTGCTTCATGGCAGGAATCATGGCACTGAGTGTCACTAGTTCATACTATGAAATGACAGAAATTGCAACTCGCATCCTGCCTAACATTGTTGTCCTCACATTTGACCCAGATAGGTACAACCTCAATCTCTACATTCTCCTTGTTTCATGTTTCAAATAACATGCTTCATCCCTGTAAAATTGCTGGGGATCTGTGAGATGATCAAGTGTGAGGTTTTATGGCGCTAGACCAGGTGTAGCATCTTGGGCCCCGTGAAGGGTATGGGTTTTGGTGAAATTTTCACAATTGCAGTTGGCCCATTTCTCACGCATATGTTGTAGACAAAGGAAGTGAAATGAAGACATGAGGTAGTAGGCTTTGTCTCATCACCACACTTGAGCCCAACAGCTTCTCATCACCAATTGTACCGACCATGTGCTGCTGTCTACTGCTACTAGCCCCCCAACCCTTCACCTTGCTGCTGCTTTGGGGGGGGGGGTCTGTAGAAATTGGTTCTGCTCACTTGGTAAGGTTTGCCTTGCCAAACAAGGTTAGCCAATGAGCAATGTGGGGCAACACAATCATGCCAACATGAATGCGTGACACTATTCATTCCATGTTTGGATATAGTACCACCATCTGTCCATCAGAGTTCTTTTTTTTGCCCCTGTGAAGCAACTTTTGCTTACAACTTTCTGTGATAAAACTGCGGGCCCATGATTCAGTAGCATACGGCACAAAGATCAATTTAGAGACATTGTTTGAGCACTATGCACAGTTGCTAAAATAAATTTTCTTGAAGGGTGCATTTCCACTTTGAATGAAGTTGTAAAGTAAGACATGAAGTTAAACGATCTAGGTGGCAGGCGGTTTATTCCAAAATTGTTAATTGCATCCCATTTGTAACATTGCATTTCTAACTGTACTTTTCTGCATGATGCTTTGGCGATCATGTGATATTTCTACAGTGATGTGCGAACCAAGGCTTTTCAGGCTACCGATCAATTCTTGCAAATAGCTAAGCAACACCATCAAAAGGTATCCATATCTAGTTTGTTGTTTGTGATCTATATCCACTTTGCTGGATCACGTTAGCCTGCTAATATTTTGCAATTCTTGTGGGTTACTACTAGCGACAGGAAGTAATTGTATTTTTTATATGTTCTGAAGCATCTCTTATCTTAAGACATGATTAAGGCAGAAGGTAAAAATCAATAAAAATATACATCTGAATAATGCCAATTAAAACACATTCTAAAAGCATCACTGCAATTGGTTCTGAATCCTACCATAAATGGAAGGGATCCTCAGAAATTTCATTTGCATTTTGAGCTAGTTTTTTCAATTTTATTCATGCTTTACTGTTTTTAGAACTTCTCCTTTTACATTATTTCTGTGATAAGGTCATCTTCTGTAATTTTTACTCCCTCTGTCCTTAAATATATGACGTTTAGGACAAGAAAATTAGTTCAAAATGAACTAAATTTCTTGTCCTAAACGTCATATATTTAAGAACGGAGGGAGTACTAGTAGAAGTATTCTACTTTACCTTTATGTTCTGTCAATTTGCTATTCCTATGTTGTTTGATGTTTTATTTCTGCGTACTATAGCTTACCACGGGAGACACGATGGTCGCTGAAAGTACTGGTGTTCAGTTAAAGCCTGCAAATGGCGGTTTACTTGGGTAAGCTGTCTTGCCTCTATGTTGGCTGCAAAGATGAAAACAAATATTCTTTATTAATTTGGGTGGGTAGCTTGGTTCTTAATCAAATCATCTACACTAGTAACTAGTTATTTTCTCGTTGAAAGCTCAGCCCAAATGCCTTCTAAACTTCTCAGTGCCAGTAATATATTTACATGCGGGTATCAAATGTGTGCTGTCCAAAATCTATGCATCAGTAGAAAAACGTATGCCTATTTTCAGAAGCCACCCCAATGCCGATGATTTATTATTTTATTCTAATTTAATGTTCTACTGGATTTTTTATTCAAACTTGTCTGAATCCAGGTGGGCCATGGGCTCTATTACTCAAAAGGGTAAACCTTCTGATCATGGCTCAATATCTACTTCAAATGCCAGTAATTCACAAGTTTCAGCGACCTCCACTGCCACTCCAGGTATTGGTAATTTTATTCTCCCAATTGTTTTGTTTTGTTTTTTTTTTGTGCCAGTTACTCCCAGCTTGCAGATTGTAACAGATCTACACGCCACAATCCATGAGCTCCAAGCTAAAACAAAGAGTGCCTTATTTTTGTTACTGTTTTGAGTGTGATTACCTCTACTTAAACTTCACTTTGAAAGATCTATGATTGAGAACAATTCTATTGCAACAGGTACTCAAGCTTCTACTGTAGGGCATGCACCATCCACATCCAGCTCCCTTGATCATGCTGCACCGGCATCAGCAAGGTCTTCAGTAGATGGATGGGGTGAGCTCGATGATGGTAATGTCCAAGAGGAGAATGGTAGCGATAAAGAAGGATGGGATGATGTAGACCCGTTTGACGATAAGCCATCACCATCTCTTCTATCCAACATACAAGCTGCTCAGAAACGTCCAGTGGCGCAACCAAAGCAAGCAGGTAAGTTTGCTTCTGTCAAGTGCATTGGTTGGTTTCACTCAGCTGACATCAACTTTCATTAAAAATGTTAGTAAAAGTTGATATTACTAATTGTTGCTAAGATCATAATGAGAAATTACCTCCCTGGCTCCCTATGCGTCAATTGCATATAGCCCTTGACCCCCTTTTCAACTTCACATTGGATGACATTTCCAGTATACATCCTTCGTCCTTGTGATGGTACTGAGCTAATTGGTTATCAAAATAACCATCTAATTCTTGTTTTTCTTCTTGATTTTGTCAAACACAGTTGCAACCTCAGCCAAATCACATCAACTGAAAGCGCCAAAATCAGAAGATGATCCTCTATGGGGTCCTATAGCTGCTGCACCACCCAGAAGTGCATCTAAGTCTGCAGACATCAAACCATCAACGTCACATAATGATGAGGATGATCTCTGGGGTACAATAGCGGCACCCGCTCCAAAATCATCTGGGAAGCCTTTGAAGGCAGCTGCAGCGAACAGTGACGACATATGGGGTTCAATTGCAGCACCTGCACCATCAACCAAAGCTAGACCCTTAGCTTCATCAGGTAGGGGTCGAGGGACGAAGCCAGCACAACCAAAGCTTGGTGCTCAAAGAATAGGAAGGACATCCTCAACTGGGATGTGACGACCTATTGATATCAAGTGTTGTACAAGAATGCAAAGCTGTCCTCTCGTTTTTTCTCTTCTTTGCTTTCTGGTCTGTGCAGGATACCATTCTTTGTAAACTAGCCAAAGCATTTATATGGACACGATTTTGACAAGTGTATTAGTCTTGCATTACTGTTGTGTATTAAGTAGCTCCAGAAGATGTATGTACATCACAGCCAGAGTCATCTTGAATCGATATTATTAATATATTGGCCTCGCCTTATGTTGGCTTGATTACTACTTTGGCAATTCCCTTTTTGTTAAGATTAACTGGTTGACATGAAACATATGCAACAGCACCACCCTTGAGCTCAAATTATGTAGGAATAATGTAGACTAGAAATCGATCCCGACTATTTTGAATGCAGCCATTCCATGTAGGCATGCAGCTACAGTACAGTACAGTACAGTATGCGATCTAAAGTATCCACACCAAATCTGCATGCTTTGTGAATAGGTAATGAAAGATGAAGGGAGTTTGGCTGTACACCTTGGATGGTCTTTAGGCAAAAGTGTTGCGCAGCCTTGCAAAATACTTCCAGATCAGTTTCCATTAAAACGTTAGCAGGAAGCAGCGACGACGTTCACGGTTGATGGCCTGATGAGTGGTCTTGTCAGCTCGTAGCACATCTCTGTATCGGCACATTCGAAGTAGCGCCTTGTTCTGCTATTCGTCGCCTATGCCCTGAGGTTTATGGGCGTCGGTTTCTGAAGCTTCTCAGACAATGATTTCCCACAGCAAGCACCAGGTCCTTCACCAGTAATCTTTGCAGGAGCAGACTCCACCCTCGAAGCGATGGAAGCGGCTGGCGTCCCTGACCAGGAACGCCCGGTTGGCAATCCCCGAAACTGCCTTCAAGAACGAGTGGCAGTCCCCGCACACTCTGAGGTTCTTGATCACCACGATCTCACTGCCGGCCTCGGTGTTCAGCAACCCAAACGCCACAGCCAACTTCTCGCTGTGGAAACCGACCAGCCGCTGCGCAGCCACCTTCTCCACACTCCCCTCGGCTGCCCTGCTCTCTCTCGCTCCCGTCTTCTCCTTCACCATTTGCTCCAGCCTGATCACGAGCTCGTATATCCTCTTCGTCTGCGGGTGCGAGTGGTCGTCAGCCATGAAGAGGTGCACCCGGCCCTTGTGCTCGAGGTAGCTGCATCCGGGCTCCTTCTTGAGCCCGCGCTCCTTCATCATCGCCCGCACCCTTGCCACACCGTCCAGCTGTCCCGTATCGGTGTATATGTTCGACATGAGCACGTAGTAGCCCGCATTGGTGGGCTCCAGCTTGACGATGTGCTCGAAGGCCTCCTCACCAACCACCACGTTCTTGTGTATCTTGCACGCTCCAAGAAGGGCACCCCAGACCGCGCCATCGGCCGGCATGGGCATTGACGAGATGAGCTCTCTTGCCTCTTCCAGCCGCCCAGTGCGTCCGAGGAGATCCACCATGCATGTGTAGTGCTCCAGCGTTGGTCGCAATTTGTAGGCGCTTTCCATTGCTGAGAAGTACTTACCTCCCTCGTCGTACATCCCGGCGTGGCTGCACGCCGACAGGAGGCTGACCATCACGACGTTGTCAGGGCGGATGCCTTCTGACACCATCCTTTCAAAGAGGCTGATGGCGACGTCACCATGACTGTGCATGCCGTGCCCAGTGATCAGCACCGTCCACGACACGATGCTCCTCCTGGGCATTTCGTCGAACAGCTGCTGCGCCCGGGGCAGGCTGCCTCAGCGCGCGTGGAAGTTGATCAGCACGTTGCACAGCTGCACATTGGTGCGGAAGCTGGGGATCCTCTCGCGCACGTAGCGCTCAACGTCGAAGCCCACGCCGCGCGCGCCCAGGTGCGCGCAGGAGGAGAGCACGCCGACGAGCGTCACGGCGTCAGGTTCCACACCGCCGCCGTCTGGGCCACGCATGCGGCGGTAGAGCTCGAGGGCGTCAACGGCCAGGCCGTTCTGCGCGTGCGCCGAGAGCACGGCGTTCCACGACACGAGGTCGCGGGAGGCCGCCGGCATCTCGTCGAAAACCCGCCGGGCGAGGGCGGCGCCGGCCGCCCCGCCGCGCGCGTACGTGGATATGAGGCAGTTGGCCACTGAAGTCTCGGCGGCGAGCCCGGCCCGTGCCGCGAGCGCGTGGACCTGCGGCACGGCGCCCAGAGGCGCGACGGGGACAAGAGCGAGCAGAGTGACGGCGTCGAAGCGGACCGAGGCGGCGCGCATTCGGCGGAAGACGGCGAAGCACGCGGCCGGCAGGGCGTGGAGCGCGCAGCCTGAGATGACGGAGTTGAAGGCGGTGCGGAGCGTGGTCGGGGGCGTGGACTCAAGAGGCATTTCGTCGAGGAGCTGGTGGGCGAGTGGGAGGCGGCCGAGGCGGGAGTAGGAGCTGAGCAGCGCGGAGAGGAGGTAGGCGTCGGCGGCAGGCAGCAAGCCGCGCTTCGCGGCGAGGGCGTGTATCTGGGCGACGCCGGATGAGAGGGACAGCGCGGTGCAGGAGATGACCGCGGACGGGAGCGCCAGCGCGTGCGGCGGCGGCGAGGGGTCGCCGCTGCGTAGGAGGACCAGCGCCTCTCGGTGCCGACCGAGGCGCGTTAGAGTGCGCACCTGCGCGCTCCATGGCTCACTGAAGTTTGCGTCGCCGGCGAAGGTGGTGGCGGGTGTGTAAGGATCGGTGGTCATTGTCCATGGGCATGAGGGGGACAAGGCCATTGCAGGCGTTCGATCAAATCCACCTCTCGCTGGCCATTCTACCAAAAAGGACTCGATCCTGAAGCAAGTCAAGCAGGTATGCTTTGAAAAACAGTAAGGGCCTGTTTGTTAAACGCGCCCGGCGTTGGGCCAGGCCGGCGCGGTGCAGTGGGCCTCGTTTGGTGGCCTGCATGCGTGACCGGGCCAGGCCCCCGCGGTGCAAATTCGGCCCGCCAGGCTGCACGCGCGGAAACGCTGGGGGGGGTCGTTTCTCGCGGTGCTGGCCCGCGCGGCGCACACGGGCTGCACGCAGAGGGAATGGCGGGAGGCTCCCGCGGCCTGGCGCCAGTTTCTGGGCCGGCTAGGGTTACCTCCTCGCCTCCCCTGGCGGTATAAAGCGGAAGGCCGCCGAGGACGCGCTCGCTCCTCCCCCCATTTCCGCCGCCTCCACCGACCGCTCCCCTCCCGCATCCATTTCACACTCTCCACCTCCACCCCCTCTTCCTCGAGATCCCGGCGAGTTGAAGGCGACGGCGAGGCTGGTGCTGCTGCGGCTGATCCGGAGGCGTGCGTGGTCGCCTGCGAAGGGCGGCGGTGGTGCTACGGGTGTGTCTTCTTCGTCGAGCTCGAGGTCTTCGTCGACTTCCAACGCTGGACCCGTCCATCGTGTTCGTCTGCAACCGGATCTGCTACCTCTACGTCCCCGGCTACTCGAGGAGCTTCTTCATCCCCGGCGTCACCTGCTTCTTCCCCTGTTCCGAGCACGCCTTCCTCGTCTTCTTCCTGTTCTAGTCGTCACGCCGCACCTCCCCCGGCACACGGTACCGCATCTTCATCCCCAGGACCGTCTACTCCGTTTTCGCGCAGGTATGGACCGCATCCTCACTTGTCGTGCATCTAGATGTTGTTTGCGATGGGTTAGGGTCTCCTACGATGGAGTTTTTGTGCATTTGCTCGGTGTTTCCTCGGATCTGGGTGGAATCCCTCTTGTATGTGTTCGTTGTCACCCGTAGATCTATTCTATACATCTGTTTTGGTTTCATTCTGTTGATTCTAGTTGAGTTGGGTGGGGTTTTGGGGTTAAGATTGTCGTTCTAATATCTTTGTAGTTCATGCGGTTAGTGGGTATCCTCGCCGGATCTGCATGTGTTGTATATCTGTGGTTAGTGGGTATCCTCGGCGGATATGCATGTGTTCTATGTGTTGCGGTTAGTGGGTATGATTTATACCTCTGCTTTGGTCTGAATCTTCAGATGATTCTAGTATTACTTGGGTGGATCTTTGTGGGGTAGGGTTCCTGGTGCAATTTCTGGGTTAGTTACTGGGTGTCCTCGGCGGATGTGCATGTCTTGTATGTGTTGCGGTTAGTGGGTTTGCTGTACACCTCTCATTTGGTCTCAACCTTCGGTTGATTCTACTTTAGTTGGGTTGATCTTTGGGGGGTAAGGTTCCTGGTGCAAGTTCTGGGTTAGTTAGTGGGGTATCCTCGCCGGATCTGCACGTCTTGTATGAGTTGCGGTTAGTGGGTATGCTTTACACGTCTGTTTTGTTATGAACCAGCGGCTGATTCTAGTTTAGTTGGGTGGATCTTTGTGGGGTAGGGTTCCTAGTGCAATTTCTGGGTTAGTTACTGGGGTATCCTCGCCAGATCTGCATGTCTTGTACATGATGCCATTTTTTTCTTAAGTCAAACATGGTAATGCAGTTTTCTTTTGCTTTTTCTCTATTCTTATTAAGGAGGAGCCTTTGGGAGTCTACTGTTGTAGCAGCCAAGGCCATGATCCCTCTTTGTGCGGTGGCAGAGGGCAATTAGTTTCTTATTTTGGTCGATGATGTGTACAGGAGGAGTCTTTGGGAGGCCCTTTGGCAGCCAAGGTAATGATCCCTAGTTCTTCTGTTTTGACATGCCTCACCATAGGATGCCTTGCAGTTGAAAACTAATGCACAAGTTGTTGTATGCTGTAGATGGATTTGCATGAACTTCGTTGCAGGATGGCTGCTCAGGCTGTTGCTCTTGTTGCTGTGTGCGTTGCGTTCATGTACCCTAGGCTTAGGAACTCCACCTATGAGTCGGATGATGAGGAAGATGTGAACCAGCTTTGCATTGCTAGGGCTCTGGTTGATGCTGACAGGCAGGCAAACCTAGAGCGAATTTACAACTGCACAGATGTGGAGTCTGTTAGCCTGCTTAGGATGCGTAAAGTTCCTTTCTTCCAGTTAGTAAACCTGTTTAGGGAAAGACACCTTCTAGAGGACAGCTTCCACAGCACTGTCGAGGAGCAGGTTGCGATGTTCCTCCACATTGTAGGCCACAACCAGAGGTTCAGAGTCATCAGGCACACATTTAGGAGATCCATAGAGACTGTCAGTAGGTACTTTGCACTGGTGCTTCATGCAATTGGGGAGCTTAGGACTGAGATGATAAGAGGCCCTGATGGTAACACACATCCTAAAATCCTAGGGAGCCAGAGGTGGTACCCATACTTCAAGGTACTACCTTGATATCTGCATTGCCTTTTTACTTGTTGGTTGCCTAAAAAATGTGTACTGATGCACTTTTATGTGCTATCCTAGGACTACATTGGAGCTATAGATGGAACTCATATCCCAGTTAGAGTTCCATACAGCATGCAGGCAGCTTTTAGAGGGCGCAAGGGGTTCACCACACAGAATGTTTTAGCTGCTGTGGATTTTGACATGAGGTTTACTTATGTCCTTGCTGGGTGGGAAGGCTCAGCTCATGACGCGCTGATCCTTGCTGATGCATTAGAGCGGCCTGATGGGCTCAGGGTTCCTGAAGGTACACTGTGAACCTAGCCTGTATTTTAGATTCACTATAGCAACCTAATGCGAACATTATGCCCTTTATGTGTAGGGAAATACTACCTTGTGGATGCTGGTTATGCAATGAAGCCAGGGTTCCTGCCTCCTTACCGTGCTGTTAGGTATCACATGTCTGAGTTTGATGGTAGGAGAGCTCCTGCTAATGCCAAAGAACTATTCAACCTAAGGCACTCCTCCCTCCGCACAACTGTTGAAAGGGCATTTGGAGCCCTTAAGGGTAGGTTTCGTATGCTGGATAACAAGCCTTTCCATCCGTACCGCTCTCAGGTTAAAATTGTTATTGCTTGTTGCATCTTACATAATTGGATCTTGGGGTATGGGCTAGATGAAGTTGTGCCTGGGGAGGATTTCATGACAGCACCCTCCTAGTCTCTTGCTGGAGGCAGTGCTGCAATGTCGCAGGAGGTCAGGGCTTGGGGTGCCAAAAGGGATGATATGGCTTCAGCCATGTGGCAGAACAAAGGGGCGTCCAGGGTGTAGCTTGGTTAACTTATGTGTGTTTTGTTTGAACTGTATGGAACCATGGTGTGGCACTTGATGTGAGCAATTACTTTGCTGAGACCAATGATGTACTTAAATTTGTTGCCCTTGCCACCTTTTTTTACTTCTTATGGTTCTTCTGGTATTTGGCTGGGGTTTGATATGGGCTGAAATGATTGTCTTTTACATGATTGCGGATGATAATGTGTTGTGCTGCGAAATATGCTGTTGGTAACATAGGGCAATGGGTGACGAGAACGTTTTCTTTGGGTCTGCTGCTGCTGGCTTTGGTCAACTTCTTACTGACCATGGGGCTGCTGCTGAGGCCTCTTATGCGGGGATGTCTGCTGCTTCTGTTGCTGCTTCTGGTGCTGCTTCTGGTGGTGCTTCTGGTGCTTTTGCTGCTGCTGTGGGTGCTGGTGCTCTTGCTGGTGGTGTGGCTGTTGCTGGGGCTGCGTAGGGGCAGGCTCTCGCTGCTGGTGGAGGTGGTGGTGGTGGTGCAGCAGGGGGGCAGGGTGGTGGTGCTGGTCTCCCTCGACCTCCTATGAGGTGGACCAGTGCCACCTCACGCTTTGTGCTGCGCCGCATGGTGGAGCTTGTTGGCACTGGGGTGAGGACTGACAAGGGCTTCAAGGAGGTCCACATCAACAAGGTCGCCAAGAGTCTTAGGGACTTCACTGGAGAGCATGTGACTGGCATGCAGGTGTACAACCACCTGCTTAAGTGGCGGCAGAGGTGGGCAAGAGTGTGCAAGCTTAGGGACCTCAGTGGTGCTCTTTGGGATGGCGTCACGTGCAGCATAAGTCTGGACCAGGACCACTACTTGGGCCACTGCAAGGTGATTTTCACTTATTCATTTCAAATCAAGTACTTCATTCCTTATCAGTGAGTCATTTGCTAACTGCCTACTTTCTTTGTGTTTTTTTTGTCATGCAGGATCACCCCAAGGATGCTGAGCTGCTCAACAAGCCAATTGAGAACTATGAGGAGATGGAGGTGATCTTTGGTGGTGGGATGGCAACAGGGCGGTATGCTCAAGGTTCTGGTGAGCCCTTGGGTGTTTTCTCCTGCTTTGCGGACAGCACTGAGAAGAAGCCAGTGGTGGACCTCTCGTCCACCAAGCAGCCCATTGACCTCACTTCCACAGTGAAGGTTGCTGCCTCAACTGAGGCATCCAAGGCACCTGCATGCTATGCTGGAGTGAAGAGAAAGAGGGCCGCCATGTGTGAGGAGGAGGTTCTTGTGCTTACCAACATGACTGATGCTGTGAACAACGTGGCTCTGGCTCTTAGAGAGACCGGGCCCGAACAGGTGCACCCTGACCTCTATAATGCTGTGATGCTTACCCCTGGCTTCCATGATGAGGAGCTGATGGTTGCCTTTAGCCATCTGCTAGACAACAAGGCTCAGGGAAATACCTTTGTTGGCATGAGTGATGACCACCGCGGCCTTTGGCTCAGGACCTGGCTGGGCAAGCACTACTACATGTGATGTAGTAGCTGCAGCCTTACAGCTCAGGGAAAACTGTTGAGCATGTCTCCATCCCTGACCACTTCCCCTTATTTTGCACAGATCTCTATATAGATAGGTCTGACTGCTAGGGTGTAGCCTCACTTTGCACCTAGCCCTTATGGGGTTGTTTTTGGTCTCACATGGGGGGTGGCTAATTATTAATCTAGTTTCTGGCAGAGCGGCAAGGTTAAGACAGTGGTACTAACTATTTGCTAAGGTACTGCATGGTAAGTTGTGTAATATTCAGAACCTAATACTCTTATATCTGTGTGCTATGCTTGGATTTGATGAACTGCAGCTAGAAGGTTTGTGAATGATGAATGTAGAACTGCTATGATGGTGATTGTGATGAGCATGACCTTGATCATATGTGATGCCTGGCTAGATATATCTGCTTTGTTTTGTGCTTTTGACTTTGCCATGCATGTTTATATTTGCCTTGCCTTTGTTTCTTCTGCCATGCCTGTTCTTATGCCATGCCTGTCCATATTTTACTTGTTCTGTGCTTCTTACTTTGCCATGCATGTTTATATTTGCCTTGCCTTTCTTTCATATGCTCTGCCTGTTCTTATGCCCTGCCTGTCTATATTTTACTTGTTCTGTGCTTCTTACTTTGCCATTCATGTTTACATTTGTCTTGCCTTTGTTACTTCTGCTCTGTCTGATCTTGTGTTATGCCTTATCATATTGTTGATATTTGACTTGGGTTTCTTCTTCCCTGCCTGTCTATATTTTACTTGTTTTCTGGTTGGCACTTGTGGCCTGTCTGTTTATACTTGTGTTTCTATGGTTCTTTTGCTTCTTTGGCCGATGAGGATAACCAAATTGATGGCAATGATGAAGTGGCTAAGTCTTTTACCTTCGCCTTTGCCTTGTTTTTCCTTTTTTTTGTCTGTTCTCGTCTTTCCGCCTCTGTTGGAAGCCACTTTTGAGCCAGCCCTCCTTCATTTGACTGACTTGTGGCTGATATGTATGCTTATGATCTGAGGCCACAAACATATATTCTTATGCCTGTGATGCTCATGTTCTGTGGCTCTTTACTGCACTTGTATTTGCCTACCTTACTTGATTTTGTTTCTTGTTCCTTCTTTGGGGATGACGAGCATCAGCATGCATTCTTGCTCTGACCCTAGTGCTGCTGATCTGATCATTTTTCTTGCTTCCATTGCACTGCAGTTTGATCCACACTTGCTGTTTCTTCCACCATAATGTTGCCTTATGTTGCACCTTCACAAATATGGTGAGCCTCTTTCTGTGCAACATTCAAATGAACTGATGCAATACATTGTTTTTTTGCTGGCGATGATGTGAAGGTGCTGAGGATGCATATTCCAAGAAGGTTCCTTCATACTGAGGCAATCACACCTACTCAGGTTGTGATTGCCTCACTATGAGGCATCTTTTTGGCATGTGTATCTGCACTTTAGCTGAGCCTTGGACCAATTTCATGTGTTCTTGCCTTTGGTTACAGTATTTATCCTTGTGCATGGCGATGATGAACATCACGACGATAGCTACCAACAGAACAAAGAGAGGATCGAAGCAGGTGTCGCCGGCTCGTGAGGCAGTGAGGGCGTGCCCTGACTGCCTCACGAGTAGGCAACTCCTGCTTTCACCCTAGTTTCGTAGGCAAGTGCAAATACCAACTGAGCCATGCAATGGTTTTAAACCAATGATGGCAAAGGTCATTGGTGCCTTGCCTGAGGTTTTCAATGTCTTTTACACACTTTCTCTAACTTGGTTCTGTTTTTATTCCTCATGTACCACTGATGGTTGGAGATTGGAGGTTTTTTTTGAACATCCTTGGAGCAACTGCTGCAGCTTTCCTAGTACAAAAACATGCCTTTTACACACTGTTCACACGAGAATTTGATGTAATTCTCTTTGTATGTAATTTTGTTGTGTTTTTGAGGTGTTGACCTCCCTAATTACGTTATTAAATTTGATGTATTCCAAGTACACTTGTGTTGCATGCATTTCTGGAAAGGATTCCGGGGTGGTAACCATCACCCACGACTGCGTGCGGTGATGTTAGCACACCCCTGTGCAACGTTGTCAAACACCTTCTCTTGAAGGTAGTTTGAATCAGTACGTGGGACCCACTGTTGGTGCAGCCCAACAAACGCATTCTCGGCCCAGCCAGCACCATGGGGTGCAAATCCTCCTAACAAAATCTCTGCACCTCTGGGGCCAGGCCCGTATCGCTGCGGCCTGGCTCGTGGGCCTGGCTGGGCCGGGCACGTTTAACAAACACGCCCTAAATGGCAGAGGCCAGTGCAGGACGTCTTGAAAATCAACATGGATGGTGTTGGGGAACATGAGTTTCAGAATCATAACCTTCAGATGGGAGTTTCTTCGAAGTGTACGACCTTCGGGCCGAAACTGCTTAGGATGGATGATTGATACGCTAACCACCTAACTGATTCCTCTTTGTAATGGTTGTGATGAGGGTGTATTGCACGTTTGAGTTGGAGCTTTCGGGACAAAGCTACTTCGGAGCACACCACCTTCGGGGCGAAGCTGCTTCGGAGCATACCACCTCTGGGCCGAAGTTGCTTCGCGTAGCAGCGCGATGGTGTTCGGACTCGGAGAGAGCTGTGACGTGGAAAGGTTGTACTCGTACAAGGGCAGAAGTGGCAGCGTCCGTACGAAGTCACGGCAGAAGGACGAACGTGGAAAGGCTGTGTCCGTGCGAGGGTGAGCTGGCGGCGTCCGTACGAAGGTCGTATTCCCTGTAATGCCCTCTAAAAAGTGTCGAGAACCAGTAGTAGAAGTAGCACTAGAAGTAGTAGTGGTGGTGGTAGCAGAAATAGTAGCGGAGATAGGAGAACAAAGAGAAAAGTAAAAGAGGGCTGTTGTTTCAGCGTCCGCCTTCGGGCTCGAGTTCCACCAACAGATGGTGCCTTCTCATCAAGCACAGGCACAGAGGGATTGAGTTATGTGATTAGGGATGATGATGGTACGGTGATTAGTGCAGGTGCTGGGAGCTGCTCTTTTCTAATGGATGCCCTCCATGGGGAAGCAGTGGCTTGTCTGATGGGCGTCAGAGCTGCAGGAGACTTGGGCATCAGTGAGGTACAGATTGAAATGAATTGGCTAACACTCAAAATGGCGCTTCAGCAGATCTTGTGCTTGATTTGTACAATAGATTTATTCTGAAAGAAAAGTATTACTGACTGATTTGTACGACAGATTTATTCTGAAGAAAATTATTGAACTAGACGTGAACATCGACCGTAAGAGCTCCTTGATTTGAAGCACATGTGGCTCTGTTCGGCCTCTGGAAGTTCATCTGGGTTTGCCTCCTCTTTCTAGTGCAGCTTTGGCGGGGTCTTTGGTCGCCGGAGCTTCCTGGTGGAGTCGCTAGACGTACGTTCCCAAGATTATGTGCGCAACACTCCCTAAATGATCCTCTACCTTTAATATGGGGATATCATATCCAAAATCACCCACAATAGTGTCTCCTAAACAACTCCTTAAATTTCAGGAGCTCCCTCTCCTCCCCAAAGCTCGGGCAAACCCCTTCCTCCCCCAAACACAGAAACACATGCACGTGCACCCCTTCCCTCCTCTCTGCTCCACACCACTCCTCTGCTCCCACACAGCCTCCCTCTCTGCTCCCTCCCTCCCCATCGAGCCAGCCCGGCGACACGTGCGTCGAGGCTCGGCGGCCCGGCGAGGCGCGGGAGGGAGGGGTAGCGTCGGCGGCGAGTCGGGGACCCAGGTTGTGGCGACCGGTGAACAGGCAGAGATGGCGATGTCGCGGCTGGGGACAGCGGCGTGCAGGCCGGCAAGAAGCCATCGTCAGGGAGGCAGTGCACGGCCACTGGACTGGTGGCGGCGTTCGCCTAGGCGTTCTTGCGGCGACAGAGGTGGGTGTGCCTGGTCCGGACGGCGGTCTTCCTTGCGCTCCTCCTGCTTCTCGTGGGTATCGCCGCCTTCTCCACCAGCGCCAGCGGCCTCCTCCTCGGCTCTCTCCGCCTTGGCCTGGCCCGGCGTCGCCACCGTCGCCAAGCCCACGACGTCGCTCCATCCCAGAGCCATCTGTCGCCGCGATGCAGCAGCAGCAGCGACCGACCTCCAGGCACCTGCGGGTGCGTCGTCGCACGTCCTAGCTCACCTCCACCGTGGCGCTGGCACCCTCCAGCCACCTGTGGGTGGCGGCGGCCATCGATGTGTGGGCCCCTCCTCCGTCGGGGCGCCCAGGCATGCGGGGTGGGTGGAGCTGCCCCGGCAGGGCGTGGCGACCTTCTTGCCTCGGGAGGAGGAGGCGGCCGGCGGCTCGACACCCGCCGTCCTCCCTGCTCTTCTCCACCGCCCCGCAGAGGTCCCGATCTTGACGGCGCACCCTCCCGGTCGGGCCCCTGGTCGCCTTCCGCCTCCCGGCGAGGCGCGCCCCCTCGTTGTCGATGCCTCCCCTCCCGCGCGTCCACCTCCTGCCGGAAGCCTCCTCCCCGACGATGCAACCAAGACACCGGCAGCCGGGGAGGCCCTGCGCCCGCGGTGGCTGACAGATGGCCGTGGAGGCCTCTTGTGCACCGCTGGGAGGATAGGGAGGAGAGGCAGCTAGCCGTCGTGTCCAACGGTGCGCAGGGAGGCGGAGGAGGGCGCAGGCGGTGGCACATCGCGGTGACGAGGCGGTGGCCGGCATGAAGGAGCAGTAGGCCGTGGTGACTGTGGCGACACATGGGGGAGGTGCATAGGGGGTATTGCTGTAGCAAAAGTGAATTTAAAGCATCAAATTGTTTGGGGAATCCTCCAAATATTGATTTAGGAGATGATTTTTACATCACTGCTGCAGAGAGCCTAATGGTGGTTGGTTGCTCCTCTGTCCTCTGCGATGCTCTACTTGCTATAGTCGAAGGTCCTCGGTCTGCTCTGAGGAGGAGGAAGGTACCAGTCTCCGCTTGGATTTTTTTCGAACGTTGCCTCTCACGACTATAGATGGCCAAACGGGCCACCCGACCCTAACCCGATCTGGCCCGGCCCGACGCGGCCCGGCCCTATACAGGCACGACACCTTTTCGTGCCGGGCCGTGTCGGACCACCGGGCCGAACTGCCAGCCCAGGTCCGGCCCTAAGGGCCCCCGTGCCGTTCTGGGCCGGCTCGAGGCACGCCGGGCCACCGATGGGCTAGGGCCGGGCCAGCCCGATAAACCAAAAAACACCTCAGATAACTCCACATACCAAAAGAACACACATTTTTCATCGAATCCAGATCTAGGAATCAAAGAAATCCATCACAAAAATCAGAGATTGAATCCATCACACACAAATGCATCACACACAAATCCATAAACGTAGTCGGCGCAGGTCCGGCCGTGGCTCCCAGCGGTGGCGGCGCCCTACCGTGGCGGCCATGGCAGGGGTGGAGTCACCCCTGGCGGCCAAGGCGGAGGAGGCGCCCCTGGCGCCCATGGAGGAAGAGGCACCCCTGGCAGCCATGGTGGAGGAGGCGCTCGGCGTGGCGTCTGGCCACGACAGAGACGCGGAGTACGAGACGCCCGACACGACGTCTGGCCACGGCGGTCGCGGTGTGTGTCCCCGGCGGCCGCGGCGAAGGAGGAGGCGGCCGGCGTGACGCGGCGTGATGCCTTGGTAGCCACGATGGAGGAGGAGGAGGCCGGCGCCGTGCCCCGGCCTTGCGGTGGTGGAGCCGGGGAGGCCGCCGCTGTCGATCCCAGGGGGAGAAAAGGAAGAGGAAATGTGGGAGTTAGGGTCAGGGTTGAGGAAATGAATGAGTTTATATATGAAAGGGTAAGATAGGCTCTTAGCATGCCAAAATTGTCAGGCTGCTATCGGGCCGGGGGTTTTTCGTGTCGGGCCCGTGCCGGGCCACCGTGCCGAGGTGGCGGCCCAGGCCCGGTCCGACCGTCGTGCCGGGCCGGCCCGTGGCACGAACCCCCTCGTGCCGGGCCATTCTAGGGCCGAGCTTTTTCAGTCCGTTACCATGCCGGCCCACCGAGCCTGGCCCATTTGGCCATCTATACTCACGACGTGGAGCCACAATGGGATTACGACGTCCCCATCGCCTACGGAGAGGATTCCGGTAATCTCAAGAAGGACGTGGTCTTCGGTTCTGAGTGTAGTTGTAGGTGTGTTTGTACACCAGGATGCGAGTAGTGTGTGTGGAGTGACCTGTGTGTACGAACAGATACTACAACTGTACCCTGATGATAGGCTTCAAAAAAAAACTCTCCATCCTCCTCTCTGTATGCTCCTGCCTTCCCGCCCGTGCACCCAAACCGCTCCCGCATCCTAGCGCCCTCGCCGCCGCCAATTGCAAGCTCCACAGCCAATAGTCAAGTTCGTAGTCCACCGTCGCACATAGCCACACGCCTTCGGTCGTCCGATATTAGGTGAGGAATGAGTTCTCCTCACCTTTTTTTAGAGAAAGGCTTTTGCCTTGCTTTTATAGAAAGCATATAAGGTTGTTATACAGACTCTGACCTGACAACACTGCTGGGATTACCAGCTTACATGAAGGCAACCTCAAAACGCACCACCACATTTAACTACTACACACGAGACACAGCTACTAAAGGAAGTTTTTTCAGATGAAGGTTTCTTCCGGGGGCCGCTCCTTCAGCTTTTCTTTGAACTCCGCCACCCAAGCTCGAACAGGGCTCACCCACAGGTCCTGCTGTTCTTGTTCAGAACAATTCAACTTCAGCCTCCATCTCTGCGTACAAGCCAGAATTTTATGCAAGACATCAGTTGGCTTTAGCAGGAACACCCCCTCAATGGTCATCTTGTTGCGTGTGGTCCAAAGAGACCAGACCACTACTAAAAAGGAATACAACTTGATCATATAATCATCACAACCCATGGGCAACCAATTGTCTAGGAAGTCCTGCATCCCTCTAGGCGCTCTCTCCTACCCTAGTGCGGCCCTAATTCCTTCCCAGTTCATTCTTGCCAGCACCGCCCCGGACTGAATTCGATTTTGGGCTGCTTGCCACATGAAGACTTTAATATTCATAAGCAGCTTGCTCTTCCACATAAGTCTCATCCGCATATTTATCATCCCTCTATGTAGAATTTCTTTATAAGCTGATTTTGTGGTAAACACACATGATTTCTCCAAGCCCCATCTTACCCTGTCTCGTGTCTCGCTGATGCGGAAATCTTGTAGTTTATCCACTAACATATCCCATTGCCGGGCCTCCTCTTGAGACAGAGGTCTCATGAGTTCCATCACCTACTCCCCCTCATCCCAGCACTCTCTTACTGAGCAAAGTTTATCCTCACAATATGTGTATATCTGGGGAAATACCAACTTTAGCGGTACTGTGTCGGCCCAGATGTCTTCCCAAAACAGTGTTTTCACCACTGTTCACCTTGAACACAACCCCCATTTAAATCTATGTTTCACTTTGTTTACACCCTGCCAAAACTGGGATCTCCCTCGTCCACTACAAGCTGCTATATTTTTGCCCCTCAGGTATTTACGGTGTAGCAGCGCACAACACAAGTCATTCTGGTTGCTATTGTATAACCTCCACACCCATTTGAGGAGCAACACCTCATTTAGTATTCTTGTGTTTATTATTCCAACCCCCCCCCCCCAAATATTTTAGAAGGCAAGTGTTTTTCCATTTCACCATATGATATCTAGAATGGTCTCCATCGCTCCCCCAGAAGAATTTGGACCTGATGGTATCCATCTGTCGGTGCACTCTCTCATGCAGCAAAAACATGCTCATGATGTACGTGGGCATGCTGCTGAGAGAAGAATTTGTTAAGATCAGCCCCCCTCCCCCGAGGTTAAGTGTTTCCCCTTCCACGGCTGAAGTTTTTGCCTCATCTTCCCCACCGTAGGGCTAAATGTGCCCACCCCTAGTTTTTTTATCGCTAATGGGGAAGCCCTAGTATTTCATTGATAGGTTCCCGACTGCGCAGTTCAGCATGTTTGCAACTCCCTCTTTCTCAGCTTTGTCCACCCCAAACACCACTACCTCACTTTTGTGGTAATTAATTTTCAACCCTGACATCCACTCGAAGCAGTACAACAACAGCTTCATGTTTGCTAGCAATTGATCATCCCCCGCACACATAAGGATGGTGTCGTCAGCATATTGTAGGTGAGTTATACCCCCCTCTGTCACCAAGTGCAGAACCACCCTCTTGACGTAGCCGTGAACTTTTGCCTTATCCATTATATGTGCTAGTGCATCATCTGCTAGGTTGAAGAGCAAAGGAGACAGCGGGTCGCCCTGCCGCAATCCTCTGTAAGTTTTGAAGTACGGGTCATTCCTTCTGTTAATGTTGATGCACACTTTCCCCCCTCTCACAGTGCTCAAAATCCAGTTTCTGACTTTCTCGTCAAAGCCCTTTTTGGTTAGTACCTCCTCCACAAAGTGCCATCTTATACTATCATATGCTTTCTCAAAGTTGATTTTGAAGATCACCCCCTTCATCTTTTTTGTCCGTAACTCATGCATTATTTCGTGGAGGATTACAGCTCTGTCCACTATGTACCTCCCCCTGATAAAGGTTGTCTGGTTGGGATTGATCAGTTTGCTAGCGTATTTGGTTAGTCGGTCCATCATTAGCTTAGTAAAAATCTTGAAGCTGACAATGGGTAAACAAATTGGGCTATATTGGTTCACAGCATTTGCATCCTTAATTTTTGGTATCAGCATATCACCCTGTAATTTAACCTAGCAATATCTAGATTACCCATATAGAAGTCGTTGACCATTCCCATTAGTTTCGCTTTGATTGTCTCCCAGAAAGACTTGTAGAAGGTGGTACTAAAGCCATCTGGTCTCGGGACCGAGTTTTCTTTCATGTCGAATATTGTCCTCTTAACCTCCTCCTCTGAGAATGGTCTGGTTAGGTTGCTATTGTCAGCCGTAGACAACGTGCCTGTCTGCCTCCAAGCACCCCTCCCAGTTTCACAGTTCTATCCGGCTGTCTGCCAAACAATTTCTTGTAGTGTTGACGGTCGATTTTCGTCAACCAAGAGCACTTGTTACACTTTGGTTTGAGCTTTGATTTATAACTAACCCGTCACTAGGCATACTAATGATGTAACAAGTTCACACTTGCATGTGGTGTTTGGAGTATGTTGTTTACGCAGTTCATCAAGCACTTTATGAGAAGATCACGAAGCCTAGCACAAGTCAAGACACAAAGTGAACATGACTCCAAATGACCCGAGGATCGAAGCTTGAAGCTGTTAAAGTCCGAGGACCTAAACAGAAGATGCGGGAGTTCATACACCAAGTACCCTTATCTAAACCGCGGGGAAAACGACGTCAAGGACCCACATAAACTTCGGCAAATATTCAAGAAAGTGCAAGAAGCATCGTGGAGGAAAATGGGCCCGAACCGGGCCGAAAAGGGCCTGGGTCGACCGGCCCATGCCGACCAGTCTAGGGGGTTTTGGGCCCGGTTCGGCCTCCCCTTTGACCTAGCTCCTCCTCGGCTTATTTATAGCCCTTGCCTCCGACGGCCGCCACATCAATTCACGACATCTCGGCGAAACCTAGAAGTGAGCACCAGAGGGAGACAACGGCGGCCGCGAGTCCTCGAAGTTGTCTAGGAGATGGCCTAGGCCGACCCTAACCGCCATGGCCGCCCTGCGTGGTTGTGCCATGGCGGAGTTCCAGAGCTACGTGTTCATCATCTTAGGTATGATCTCAGTGGTGATGGTGTAATACATACTTTCATGTGAGCAATGATAATCTTATCATCCGACCTATTAAGCGATTCCATGTCTCCGTCTTACTTTCTACCTTTCATGAATATGTTTGATCCTTAGTCTAATGCCGGTTTAGACTACATAGCATGCTTTATGTAATCATGGTGATTAGATCTAGTATGTGGACCCTTCATAGTTTGTAGACATGTCCATGTACGGGCACGCCCCTGGATCCCCCGCTTCATTAAGGGAGCATCGTGACAGGGTGATTTCCCCTGAAAGAATGGATGTTCTCGGGAGGTAGGCCGGAGGTAGGAGTTTAAGGATGCTTTTAGATGAGATGCTTAGTTTGTTGCTCGTTTGCCGGAACTACAACTAGAAGGCGATAGACTTAGTCATCCCCTTGGTGGCGCTTTACCTTGCCTATGTTTGTGTATGTGATCAACTTTGTGCCATCACATATTGTCGGGGTTTGTTACCGCCGGCAAGTAAATTTATAAGAACACGTGTACTGATCCGCATGGTAGCACAAGAGACATTTGAGATTATACTGGTTCGGGCCTCTGAAGAGTAATACCCTACGTCCAGTCTGAGAGGGGGTGTTCTTTACGCTCAGGAGTTTGTAGTAGGGGATACAAACAAGTCGGGAGTGGGTTTCGAGCCCAAGTCCCTGACGTGTGAGTGGTCCTTGTAGCAGGAGTGTCGGGGTTTGTTACCGCCGGCAAGTAAATTTATAAGACTGCGTGTCGAGCCTCGGATGGTGTGCGAAATGGACACAAGGATTTATACTGGTTCGGGCCTCCGGAGAGTAACACCCTACGTCCAGTTCGAGCTGCTCGTGTTATTTGCACTGATTTGTAGTAGGGGGATACAAATGAGCGAGAGAGGGAGCTCGGTCCCAAGTCTCTGTGATGTGTGTACGTGGTTCATGTAGCAGGAGTCTGCGTACGTGTGTGGGAGCCAAGTCTGGCTGGAGGAAGAAGAAGAACAGAGAGAGAACTCCTCTGGAGAGGAGAAGGAAGAAGTAAAAAAGGGGTCCTCTGCCCCCTTGCCAAGGGCTGCTTTCCCTTTTATATATCAAGGGAAACTTGCCAGCCAAGGAAACAGAGAGAGACAGATAGATCAAGGGAAACTTGTCAGCCAAGGAAACTGAGAGAGAGAGAGAGTGAACATCGGGAGGGGAAAAACAATGCCTCACACCTTGCTTGCATACACACACGCATGGGCACTCAAGTGGTGGCCTTGTTTTTTGTGCCTTGTCCATGTGCGCACAGCTCCTCCATGCCCACCGCGGCAAGCCAAGGCCAGGCCCGGTCCTTGCATGCCTGCATGCGTCCTCGAGTGGTGAGAGGTGGCCTCCTTGTTGCATGTCCTTGGCCCCACCTTTGGCATGTAGGTGTCCTATTTGATGTGGACTTGAAGCCATTTCGCTGTGCTGCGTCATGGGTCTTGTTGTCCTGCCTTCTGATGCTTAGGGCGTAGCGTGCACTATGCCGTTCGTGGCTCAGCACATCTTACGTCGTTCGTGGTACGACAGACACTGCGCCGTTCGTGGCAGGGTGGACGGATCCGCCCCCTGACACCGAATCAGCCAGGCCCAGGCGGACTGCTGTGGTGGAGCGGACGCGTGGCGGTGTGTGGGAGAACACGTGCGGAGATATCAGGATCTCAACGGGAGGGGGCCCGCGCCTCCTTTGCCTTCCATGCGACGCCTGCGCTGGTCGATGACGGAAACTACTCGTGCGAACGAGTAGTCGGAGGAGGAGGCGGTAACTACTCGTAGAGCGAGTAGTCGGAGACGGAGGTGAAGACCCGTCGTGCAGACCGCCATGTACTCGGAGAAAGGGTCCCGGCGACCGCGGACCGTCTGTCTTTCGGCCCCTGACGGAAACAAGTCGTACGGACCTTCAGGTACTCAGGGGCTTAATACTTGCCGTATCAGCCACTGAGTATGTTGTTTGTTGGTCCGTACTGCGTTTTTTAGAGGTCCTGGTGGGCCCTGGTCTATGACCTCGTCAAGGAGTCTGCGTACGTGAGTGTGTGAGCGTTTGTGGGGTTGTATGAGATGAGATGTCGATACTAAGTGCGTGTGGGGGTGGAAACAAACGTGTCCTGCAAGTGTTCCTGCCCTTCCCTTTTATAGTCACAAGGGAGAGGCTCAGGGTGGTTACATCGAAGGTGTAAGATGGTCTACAGTCTAGGGCGTCCTTCTTTTGCGTCGGGCTGTCGGCAGTAGCGGCGAAGAACTGTTGCGGTGCTCCAGGTGACGGTGTAGATCTCTCCTGAGTCGTGCGTCCCAAGTAGCCGTCCCGGGGCCCTCCGCACCCTCCTCCGAGTAGTTAGTCGGGTACAGGAAGCAGGATTCGTATCTTGATCCTATCAGTGGATCAGGGGCTTGTCTTTTCTGGGTACTGTGGACATGGAGTAGTCTGTGCCACAACGATCGAGGGATAAGTGACGGCTTACACTGTGCCGTTCGTGGCACAGCGTTTCCCGTGCCGTCTGTAGTACGATATGTGCTGCCCCCGCTGAGGAGCGGCAGGAGGATCCGCCTTCTGACACCAGATCGACCTGGTCAGGGCGGACCGGCGTGGAGGGGCCAGCACGTGGCGAGTCACGCGCCTGGGAATCACGGGATACCAACAGGGCCCGTGTACCTGTGGCCTTGGCGGCCAAGTCATGAACTGGTCGGAGGTGGAAAACTACTCGTGCGAGTAGGTAATCTACGTCGCGTCTTCCGATGCTTAGGGTGTAGCGTGTACTGAACTACGTGTTGCCCAGTGTTCCTTACGCCGTTAGCAGTACGACGGCCACTGTGCCGTTCATGGCAGGGTTTGACGAACCCATCCCCTGACACCGAATCGGACGGGCCCGGGTGGACCGCCGCGGTGGTGCAGACACGTGGCGGCACGCGGGGAGGTGTGCGCGGAGATCCCGGGATCTCGATCTGGAGGGGCCCACGCGCCTCGCGCCTTCCCTGCGAAGCCTGCGCGGGTCGGCGATGGAAACTACTCGTGCGAACAAGTAGTCACAGACGGGAGGCGGAGACTACTCGTGCGAGCAAGTAGTCGGAGGTGGAGGTGAAGACTTTGTCGTATGGGCCGCCAAGTACTCAGAGGAGTGGGTGGGGGTGGCCGTGGGCCGCCTGCCTCTCGGCCCATGACGCAAACATGTCGTACGGATCCTCAAGTACTCGGGGGGACTAATACTCGTTGTATTAGTCGCCAAAGTATGCCGTACGTGGGTCCGTACCGCGTTTTTTAGAGGTCCTGGTGGGCCCTAGTCCATGACCTCGTCAGTAGCCCCCGAGCCTGGTAAGGGAGTCAAAGACTCGCTCCCAGGCTTAATTGCCACTGAGTCGAAGAAGCCAGTAGTATTTTCACCAGCGGGGACGCGCGAGCAGACCCACGGGTAGTAGCCCCTGAGCCCACGGACAAGTCGGAGACTTGTGCGTGGGGTGAAATGTTGAACTCCTGGATTTGGAGAAATTTTGCTGCTTACCGCGCCATACGCGTCGTGGGGTGAACGGTGGAGATCTTGTGCCTGTTGCGAGATCTGTGGGTCCCGCTCCGGTTGACGTGGCGGCACGGTCGTGGGCGGCGGGCAGTAGTGGACGTGTCTTTTGAGGGGCGACGCTTCGGCGGGTGGAGGACGTGGCCCGAGGCGGTCCATGCATTAACTGCTGGGGGGAGGGTAATCATTTCCCTCCCTTTTATACTGCGGCCGCAGGCCAAAATTTCCCCTTCCGCTTCCTTGCGCACTCCGCCGCCGTCACCACTGCCTTTGCCTCTGCATCCTCCGCGCGCAAGCCACCGAGCTCTTCTCACTTTCCGTCGCAAGCCAGCTCCTCCCGCCGCCACCACCACGGCCGACGCTATGTCGAACTGGTCGTCCTCAACGGTGACCTGGTCCAAGCTCGACCGCCTCGCCTCCGACGGCATGCTGCCGCCGCTGACCGAGGCGGAGGAGTGGAAGGTTCCCGGACCGAAGCGCCGTCCTCAGCCCCCGGAGGACTACGTGGTCTCATTCGTGATCTTCCACGAGCGAGGCTTCTCCGTTCCGCGCGGGGTGGTTCATCCGCGCCGTCCTCGAGGAGTACGGCCTCGAGCTCCACAACTTGAACCCGAACGGTGTCCAGCAGATGGCGGCGTTCGAAGCTTTGTGTGAAGGGTACTTGGGACAGGGAGCCCATTGGGACCTATTCCGGTACTTCTACAAGTTTGTCTGCGTGAAGGATGAGCGCACCACGACGGTGATTGGGTGCGCCAGGCTTCGCGGGAAGCAGGGGAGGATGGACGAGTACATCCCCACCAGTCTGACAAGCTCCAACAGCGGGTGGCACCGGGATTGGTTCTACCTCAAAAACGATCCCGAGAACCCGCTTCCCTGGTTCACCAACCGTTGGTATGACCGGGTGCCAGCGAAGTGGAGTTACGAGCCGGAGAAGAAAGATCAGCCCCGGTTCCTCGACGACGCCCTCGGCGCCCTCAAGATCCTCCACGACAACGGGGTGAACTTCATCACCCTGATTGGCGGCTACCATGCCAGAGGGGTCGTCCCGCTTCGCCGCCGCGCTCTGCGCCTCTGTCAGATGACGGAGGACCGAGCTCCCTTCATGGGGACGGTGAAGGCGGACCCCCTACCCTCGATGGACGAGGTCCAGCGCCGGGTCTCCCGGGCCAATGGGGTCAGTCATCTGTTCTGGCCGCCGCCGAATGCACTGCCGATGCTTCCTTCCCCGGTCACAGCGACTCTGGTACGCTTCTCCCGACTTCTTTTTGATTCGTTTTCTGTGACGGTAGGTGATGATTCTCTTGTGCTTGCGCAGATGGGGGCTGTGCGCATCCTCACCTCGCGTCCCCCGCTGGAGGAGGACCGGACACTCACTCGAGAGCTTGCCGCGCGGCAGCAGCGGCGGGGGGCACGTAGGAGGGCCCACCAGCAGAAGGAGATCGACAAGCGGTCGAGGAATGACGCCCGCGCTTCACGCCGGGTGCGTCGGGGAGGCAAACGTCTACGAGAACGAGGATCCCTCATCGACGCCACCGGACTCGTACGAGGCCGAGTCGGAGTTCGAGTGGACCGACGACGAGGCGGCAGCGACGTCACGGCCACGCAGCGGGTCAGTGCCCGCTTCGACCACAGCTGGTGCCAGCTCGAGCCAGCAGGCGCCGCCCCCGTCCTCCCGGGCTGATCAGCCCGGAACGAGCAGCCATGCCTCTCGGTGGGACCACCGCAAGAGGATTAGGGAATCTCCGCGGCGCAGCGACCCTACCCGGCACGCGTCGAGGCGTGACACCTCGCGCCACCACTCTTCGCACCGGAGGTCTCGTTCGCCCTCGGCACGCCCGTCACGGGAGCCACGAAGTGCGCCAGTGGTTTCCTCTCCACCTACAGCCCAGAGCGGGGGGCTGGCCCCGCCCCAGCAGCGTCTCGCGTCGGTCCTCGTTGCTGGGGACAGATCGACACCTTCTCCGACCTTTGCTCCGTCTGCGGGGAGCAAGAGGGCGGCGTCCCCCGCAACCCGACCTTAGGCTCCAAGCGGCCTCGCCGCATCGCAGAGATGTGAGCTTCCGAGTTGCAATCTTCTAACTATTTCTTCGTATTCATAGTGAGTATGCCTTTTGCTGTCGTTGTGACATTCTTCTTGTTTCAGGATGCCTGACCGGTGTACCATGAGGCCGGCGTCAGTGAAATCGCTGCGGCGTCCGGCACAGGTAGCCGGAGACACACTGTCGTCAGGCGGTCCGCTGCCCTCCCTCCAGCCGGGGGCAGCGGTTGAAGAGGCAGGAGGGTCAGTGACCCAAGTGATGACGGTCCCCCCACAGGGAGCTGTGAGCCCGGCTCGCAGCGACATGACAATGGGGGCGATGGGTTTGGGGGGCGAGGCCCCCACTGAAGAAGCGCTCTCAGCCCACGCGGCCGAGTTGGCAAGGTGCCTGTCCGGCCCCTCGGAGAAAATTCCAGAAGACCCTGCTCCTGAGGCGCGGGCAGATGATGTTGAGCAGCCAGCCCCCGGTCATCGATGGGGGCGGGAGACGGCTCTACAAATGTTGAGCGGCCAGCCCCCGAGTCGCTCGAGGGGACGGCCGATGCAGAGGCGGATTCCGAGACCCCAGCACCCGAGCCGTTGGCGGGAACGGGGAGTGCTGCAGAGGAGACAGACACCATTCACTCCGAGGAGGTTCCGGCCGCAGCGGCCATTGTCATGACCGAGGAGGCCGTCCCGATTTCGTCGGTCCCCGCATCGGACATTGCTCCTCGGCCGAGTCCTGCGGAGGTGGTCGTCATCCCAGAGTCGCCCTCTCCGGTCACGACAGCGGACGAACAGATGCCGCCCCCGGCCTCGGAGATCGGAGAGAGCTCGAGGGGGTCGGGGCCGACCTCATCGACGGTGGAGGAGGCGATGGATGTTTCGCCATTCTGGCTGGTGCCCGTCTCACGAGTTCTGGCCTCCGTCGGCCTGGATGTCGACGGCTACGCAGAGCTGGCCGCCCGTCGCAACCTGGAGCGGGGTCTGCGCCTGAGCGAACTGGCGCTGTGCCAGTCGGAGCAGGCGATTAGGGAGCTGGTCATGCCTGCCTCGAGGGTAAGTCGTAGTCTTCTTTTTCCAGCTGGAAGTTTATGTGTGGTCCAGGAGCTTGTTGGGCGTTGTGACGACAAGTCATGGTCCTTTGAGGCGCTTCGCGCAGAGAAGACCCAGCTGGAAGCGCAGCTAGCCACGACCTGTCTCGTGGCGGCGGCCAGCGAGGTCGACCGGTCGTCTGAGCGTGCGACCCTCGAGGCGAAGGTGAAGGCTGCTGAGGACCTCGCAGCCACAGCGCAGGCGGAGAAGGCCGCCCTGGAGGAAAAACTGGTCGTGGCGGAGCAGGCGGCGGCGGAGCTGCGCTCCGACGCCGAGGCCGCTGCCCGTGCCGCCCACCAAGAGAAGACGGAGCTCGAAACCAGGGCGGGCCGGGCCGAGTCCGACCTTCAGACGGCCCGCGAGAGGGTGACGGTGCTTGAGGCTCAGGTCGGCAGCGTCACCGCCGAGAAGGGCCGTCTTGAGGAAGTTGCCCAGAAGCGCGAGGATGAGATCATAGGTGAGTACCTCACGGCCTGTTACCTCTGCTTTTTGTTTCTGTGTGGTTATTTGATTTGTGATATCATCTTGTTTTTGGTGGGAACAGCTTTCCGCGTGGCCCGCACCGACTTGGAGAAGAAGGTCGCGGACCAGGAGAGCATCGCAGCCACCCGCTTTGTCGAGAACGAGAAACTGGTGGAGCTAGTTCGCGAAGCTAATGAGAGACTCAATAGTAAGAGCCATGCCCCTTCATGCCTTTTGCCTTCTTTGAATCAGGATGTCTTTTGCTAACATTGACCCCCTTTTCCCTTCAGAGGTCGTGACCGAGCTCGAACAGGAACGAAAAACGCACGGGGAGACCCAGACCAACCTCACGCGGATGCAAACGATCCGCGACAGGATGGCGGCGGCCATCATCAAGGCGATGGACGACCTTGGAGTTCCCCCCGGCAACATCAAGGATCACTTCGAACCGGCCGCTGCGTCAGCCCGCCAACAGTCGATGGATACAGCTCGCGACATCGTCCGCAAGGTGGTGACCATCTTCCTATCACATTATCCGGACATGGATAGGGAGCTGCTGGGCCAAGGATGGTGTCCGGGTTATGACAATGACGGGTATGATCGCATCGAGGAGGGTGTCGTCGACTTCGCCCAGACCATGATGAATCATGCCCTCCACGACCTGGGCCTGTGAATAAAAAAGACAGAGTCGCCTCGCTGAGGCTTTTGGTTATGCCGGCGAGAACTTGTAATAAACTTATGGATCAAGCCCTTGTGGCAGACTCGTGGGTCAAGTACCCAATTTTACTTCAAGTTAAGCATTTCGTTTGTTCGTTAACCTTCTTTCGAGTAGTTAGGGGGTTTGTGAGCCCGAGCGGTGGAGCTTAAAACTTCGCTGGCGGTGTCTTTGCTCCATAGCCGCGGGGGTGTAGGAACCTGGTGACTCGATCGGGCTTAGTTTTGAAGCGTTACTACTTGGGCGGGCAGCCCCCGAGTACCTTGGAGAAGGGTAGGTGTGTGCATATGTTTTTGCAAACAAGAAAACTCTTCGGAGCTCACTTAGACGGTTATCTGGCAGCCTTTTGAGGGAGTGAGTGATCGACAACTTGAGGTCACGAACTTTGGTCGTGGGTATTTGTACCGTAGCCGCGGGGGTGTAAGTACTCGGGGCCCGGACGAGCGCAGGTTTGTAACCGCTAGAGTCGTCGCTCATCTCCCTTTAAGGAGTGCAGGCGTACCGCGACGATCATACGAGAAACCGTAGACGGTTTTTGATCAAAAAAAGATTTCGAAACACTCAGAGGAGGGGTGTCGTAGCCCCGGGTAGCCCCCGAGGCCATGGACAAGTCGGAGACTTGCCCATGGGATGAGACAAGCATAAAGATATTTTATTCGAGTAAAAACGCAAACTTGAGGAAGATATCATCTCACGAAAAAGAAAGTAGCTCGGAGCTCTTGTATTATCATAAGACGAAATAAAGTGAAATACTTAAGGGTAAAAACGGCGTAGCTGTTCTATGTTCCAGGCGTTGGAGATGACCCTGCCGTCCTCGTACTTGAGCTTGAAAGTTCCCGGACGGAGTACTTGGTCGATAATGAACGGACCCTCCCACGGTGGTGAGAGCTTGTGCCGCCCTTCATTGCTTTGAACTCGTCGAAGGACGAGGTCGCCGACTTGGAACTCGTGTTCCCATATGTTACGCTTGTGGTAGCGACGCAGGGCCTGCTGATATTGCACCGAGTGGAGGAGAGCGACGCTGCGTGCTTCATCCAGCTGGTTGATGGTGTTCTCGAGGGCGACTTGGTTGCCTTCTTCGGTGTAGGCTTGAACCCGTGGGCTGCCGTAGTCGATGTCCGTTGGAAGGATTGCCTCCGACCCGTGGATAAGGAAGAAAGGCATGCAGCCAGTAGCCCGACTTGGCGTGGTGCGTAGGCTCCATAGGACAGACGGGAGCTCTGCGGCCCACGTTGCTCGAAACTTCTCGAGGCGCTTGAATATCCTCGGCTTCAGACCTTGCAAGATCATGCCGTTGGCCCTCTCCACTTGCCCATTGGTCCTTGGGTGACTGACAGCAGCCCAGTCCATGCGGATGTTGTTGTCGTCGCAGAACTTGAGGAATTTCTTGCTGGTGAACTGGGTACCGTTGTCGGTGATGATAGAATTCGGAATCCCGAAACAATAGATGATGTCGGTGAAGAACGCAACAGCCTCCTCGGAGCAGACATTTGTTATGGGCTTGGCCTCAATCCACTTTGAGAACTTGTCGATGGCAACGAGCACGTGGGTGTAGCCCCCGGGTGCTTTTCTTCGTGGTCCGACCATGTCTAGCCCCCAGACCGCGAAGGGCCAGGTGATAGGGATGGTTTGTAATGTTTGCGCCGGGAGATGAGTTTGTCGTGCGTAGAATTGACAACCTTCACAGCTGCGCACGATCCGGGTTGCGTCGGCGACCGCGGTTGGACAGTAAAACCCTTGTCGGAAAGCCATTCCGACGATGGTATTTGGGCCGGCATGATGCCCGCACGTGCCTGCGTGGATCTCTTGTAACAGCTCCTTGCCCTGGTCGGCCAAGATGCAATGCATGAGTATGCCTTCAGTGCCCTTTTGTCGGAGCTTGTCGTCGACCTGTTTGTACGACTTGGCCATGCGGGCGATCCGTCGAGCCGTGTCCTTGTCAGGCGGCAATTTTCCTTCCACCATCCACTCGAGGATCGGGATCCTCCAGTCTGGGTCATCAAGGTTGGGCTCTCGTACCTCATCAATCTCCATGACCTCTTGCGTTGATGGCTCTGGCGATTTGTCCTCCTCAGAGCGGACGGATGGTTCGTACTGGTCGCTGGCGAAGACTCCGTGTGGTACGGGTTTTAGATTCGATGCTGCTTTCGCGAGAGTATCCGCCGCCTTGTTGTACTCACGCAGCACATGATTGAGCTCGAGCCCATGAAACTTGTCCTCCAACTCGCGCACCGCTCGGTAGTTCGCGGCCATCTTCGGACTTATGCAGTTTTTCTCCTTCATCACCTGCCCCACGACCAGATCAGAGTCCCCCCTGATGTCGAGGCGTCGGATTCCTAACTCGAGGGCGATCCAGAGACCGTTGACGAGTGCCTCATACTCGGCAACATTGTTGGAGGCCGCGAAGTGTAGTCGGACCATGTACTCCATTCGTACGCCCAGAGGCGAGATGAATACGAGTCCGACCCCAGCTCCTTCCTTCATGAGGGATCCGTCGAAGTACATGAGCCACGTCTCGTGCTCGATGGGAGCAGGGGGTGTCTGGATCTCCGTCCATTCGGCGACGAAGTCGGCCAATGCCTGTGACTTGATGGCGGTGCGGGGCGCATACTCGATGTTCTGTCCCGTCAACTCGAGGGCCCACTTAGCAATTCTTCCTTCCACCTCCGGGCTCTGTATGATCTCGCCAAGCGGGTACTTGGACACCACCGTGATGCGGTGTGAGTCGAAATAATGCCAGAGCTTCCGCTTAGTGATGAGGACAGCATAGATCAACTTTTGGATTTGCGGGTATCGCGTCTTTGAGTCGGAGAGGACTTCGCTCACAAAGTAGACGGGGCGCTGTACTTTCTGCGTTTGCCCGGGCTCGTCTCGCTCGACTACTAACGCCGCGCTCACGACTTGGATCGTTGCGGCGTCATATAGGAGCATCGGCTCTCCCTCCGCTGGTGCGGTGAGCACTGGTGGGCTCTCGAGTAGTTTCTTGAGCGAATTGAGTGCCTCCTGCGCTTCAGGCGTCCACTGAAAATGCTCCGACTTCTTCATGAGCTTGTATAGTGGCAGGCTGCGTTCACCTAGTCGAGCGATGAATCTTCTGACGGCTGCGAGGCATCCGGTGACGCGTTGCACTCCCTTCAGATTTTTGATGGGTCCCATGTTCATGATCGCAGAGATCTTCTCGGCATTGGCTTCGATGCCGCGCTCCGACATGACGAAACCAAGTAGCATGCCCCTGGGGACCCCAAAGACACACTTCTCGGGGTTCAGCTTCACGCCGTGCACCCTCAGTTTCTCGAAGACCGCGGTGAGGTCAGGGATCAGGTCGCCCACCTTCTTCGACTTGACCACAATATCATCTACATAGGCCTCGATTAGCCGTCCGATGAGATCTCCAAAAACACGTCGCATACATCTCTGGAACGTGGCTCCTGCATTCTTCAACTCGAAAGGCATGGAAACGTAGCAGCACGCGCCAAACGGGGTGATGAATGAGGTCGCGAGCTGGTCGATCAGATCCATCGCGATCTGATGGTATCCGGAGTAAGTGTCGAGAAAACAGAGGGTTTCGGACCCAGCCGTTGAATCGACCACCTGATCTATATGTGGCAAAGGGAATGGATCCTTTGGACATGCCTTGTTCAGGCTCGTGTAATCAACGCACATCCTCCATTTTCCATTCTTCTTCTTAACAAGTACAGGGTTTGCTAACCACTCGGGGTGGTATACTTCACGAATGAACCCTGCACTAATGAGCTTCTTGATCTCCTCGCCAATAGCCTTGCACTTGTCGGAATTAAAGCGGCGCAGACGCTGCTTGATTGGCTTTGAGCCGGGCTTAATGTTAAGCTTGTGCTCGGTGACCTCCCTTGGAATCCCTGGCATGTCGGAGGGCTTCCACGTGAACACATCGAGGTTCACGCGGAGGAAGTCGACGAGCGTGCTTTCCTAGTCGGAACCGAGCGCCGTCCCGATACGGAGTGTGCGGCCGTCGTCGGAGATGGGCACCTCCTTGGCGTCCTTAGCGGGCTCGAAAGAGCAGGCCGCTCGCTTGGACGACTCGGGGATTTCTTGGTCCTCGGAGGGGGGCCCAGCGGAGAGCTTCTCAGACCGGATCAGTGGTTCAGCGAACTGGAAGCACTCAGCATCACATTCGTACGCGTACTGGAAAGTTGTACTCACTGTGATGACGCCCTTCGGTCCGGGCATCTTCAGCTTGAGGTACGTGTAGTTGGGGACAGCCATGAACTTAGCGTAAGCTGGCCTTCCGAGCATCGCGTGATATGTCCCCGGGAACCCTACCACTTCGAAGGTGAGGGTTTCCTTTCAGAAGTTGTTCGGAGTTCCGAACGTGACGGGCAGATCGATCTGCCCGAGGGGGACCGCCTCCATCCCGGGTACGACCCCGTGGAAAGGCGCCGTCGACGGCCGTAGTCGGGACCGCGGGATCCCCATGTCGTCCAAGGTCGACATGTAGATGACGTTGAGGTCGCTGCCTCCATCATCGGTACCTTGTGCACGCGCTTGGTGCCGAACAAGGGTGACATGACTAGTGGGTAGTTGACTGGTCGTGGTATGTGGTCGGGATGATTGTGCTGGTCGAATGTGACCGGCGTCTCCGACCACTTCAGGAACACCGGGGATGCGCGCTCAACTTGGTAAACTTCTCGCTGGATCAACTTCTCCTGGCGTCTTGGTGGCCGCGCCTCCGAACCCCCGAAGATCATCATGACAGCTCCATCTTCGTGGGGGTAAGCACCTTCGTCATTGCCCTTGTCCTTCCCTCCATCACTGGTCGGAGCAGTGTTTCGCTTCTTTAGCGTGCCGGAGAGGTAGGACTTCATCAAGTTGCAGTCCTTGAAGGCGTGCCTGACAGGGCCCTCGTGGTTGGGGGCACGGAGCTTCAACAGCTTCTCGAAGTGATCCGTTGGAGGGTTCCTTCTTGGTTTTGCCGCCTTTCGGTCGACAGCAGTCACCAAGGTGTCATCGCGGTACCTCTTGTCTTTACTCTTCTTTTTCTTGTTGGTTGGTGTGGACGGACCGTCGTCGACTTCGACTGGCTGCTTCCCCTTACTGGTACCGGGGCTAAGCGTTGCGGCCACAGCTTCTTCCCCGTTGGCGTGGTCGGTCGCGATGTCGAGCAGCTCCCGAGTAGATCGCGGCTTCTGTCGCCCGATCCGATGGAACAGCGTGGCGCACGTGGTGCCATTCTGGAAGGCTGAGACGATGTCCGTGTCGGTGGTGCTGGCCAACTCAGTGCATCGCTTGGAGAAGCGCCGGATGTAGTCGCGTAAGCTTTCGCCCTTCATCTACTTGCAGTTACACAAGTCCCAGGGGTTCCCTGGTCGGGCGTACATGCCCTGGAAGTTGCCGACGAAGGCGTCGTGTAGCTGCGACCAGTTGTCGATCTTGCCTCGTGGCAAATGCTCGAGCCATGTACGAGCCGAGTCCATGAGATGTAGCGGAAGATTCTTGATGATGAACAGGTCGTCCCGAGCTCCGCCGACGTTACATGCCAGTCGGTAGTCCTCCAACCAAATGCTGGGGTTGGTTTCACCGTCGTACTTTGGTACGGAGGTCGGAGATCTGAAACGTGAGGGGAAATGGGCGTTGCGCACATTCTTCCCGAAAGCGCGACATCCTTGCGCATCAGGTGAGTTGCTTCGGCTTCGATCTTCATCGCTATCGTAACGGCCGCCACGCCGCCGATTGTACTCCTTGCGAGGCTGCTACTCGTAATCGTCATCTTGGCCCATGTCGACCCTCCGTCGCGCCTTGATGGTGTCGCTTGCATCGCGGTTAGGACCCAAGCGACTCTTGATCGGTACGTTGACTTCCTCAGACCGTCGCGGTTGCTGCGACGGTGCTGTTGGTTGTCGTGGCTCAGAGTGCCCGCGACCCTGCGAGCCCCGCTGTCGAGAAGCGGAACTCTCCGCCTGCTGTACGGCGGCAGTCTCTAGGAGCGTCTTGATCTGTTTATGCATCTCCTTTTCTTGAGGGGTGGCGGGCTCTGGTATCTTTCGGAGAAGAACTGCTGCTGCCGCCAGATTCTGCGACACCCTTTTGAAGACAGGCGTGCCATCAATGACGTCTCGATCGTCGTTGATGATGCGTTGCTGGACATCCCTCGCGCGTACGCGAGCAGGAGTCGGATTTGGGTTCTGCCCGAGTTGTTGGTGGAGTTGTGCCCGCTCGTCGTCGAGCTGGCGCTGCGCGTCCTCCAACTCATCTAGTCAGGCCTGTTGCGCAGCGACGTCGGGTGAGTCTCGCGCCTTGGCCGCGCTATCCGCCGTCGAGCTGTGGGCAGAGTAGACTGCCCCCTCCGGAGTGTGGGTCGGTGCCGGGGCAACCAGAGCATTGCCGACGACGAAACACTCGCGCGAGGGGTCGTATCCCCCGTCGTCGGAGTCGTCGGAATAACTGAAGTAGTAGTCCACCGCCGTCTGGAAATGACGGAAGGCGCCGGCGTCATGAAGCCCGAAGCAATCCCACTCCGGACCCGAGATGTCATCAGTACCGTCGGTTACGAGGTACTGCTCGTCGCGCGAGGTTGCTAGAAGCTTCATGTTGCACCAGAGACGATGACTTGGATGGTTATCATACAGGGCCCGGTCCGTGCTTGATGAAGAGGAGTATGCTGCCGCCGTGTAGGCCATCCCTCGATAAGGCGACAGCATCGGGGCATTTTCCCTGGCGATGCGCTCCCTTGAGTTCGACGGCAGGGACTCCTCTACTGCGCCGGCGGGTAGGGGTGCGTTAGCTTCAACACGCGTGGGGGAGCTAGCACGTGCCACCCTGCGTCGCTCCGCCTTGGCCCGCTTCGAGCGCTTGCCAGAGCACCTCTTGCGTCGGGGCGAGCGTGGCGTGGCGGTCGGAGCAGGAGTCGGTGCGGGTGTGCCGGCGGCCTCGTCGACGAGGTGCATGAGGTAGTCGTATCCAGTCGCCCGGAAGTTCAGGCTCCCGAAACGGATCTCAAGCCCGGCCAGGAGCGAGTCGGTGGACCCCATGAGGGAGCTCATCAGCGACGGCTTGGCGATGGCTTTCGTTGAAGCAGACGATGGAAAGGCCGTGCGGACCTTAAAAAGAATGTCGAAAACACGCGAAGACCGCTACGTGGCGCGCCAACTGTCGGGGTTTGTTACCGCCGGCAAGTAAATTTATAAAAACGCGTGTACTGATCCGCACGGTAGCACAAGAGACACTCGAGATTATACTGGTTCGGGTCTCCGGAGAGTAATACCCTACGTCCAGTCTGAGAGGGGGTGTTCTTTATGCTCAGGAGTTTGTAGTAGGGGATACAAACAAGTCGGGAGAGAGTTTCGAGCCCAAGTCCCTGGCGTGTGAGTGGTTCTTGTAGCAGGAGTCTGCGTTTGTGGAGTTGTATGAGATGAGATGTCGATACTAAGTGCGTGTGGGGGTGGAAACGAACGTGTCCTGCAAGTGTTCCTGCCCTTCCCTTTTATAGTCACAAGGGAGAGGCTCAGGGGGGTTACATCGAAGGTGTAAGCTGGTCTACAGTCTAGGGCATCCTTCTTCTGCATCGGGCTGTCAGCAGTAGCGGCGAAGAACTGTTGCGGTGCTCCAGGTGATGGTGTAGATCTATCCTGAGTCGTGAGTCCCAAGTAGCCGTCCCGGGGCCCTCCGCACCCTCCTCCGAGTAGTTAGTTGGGTACAGGAAGCATGATTCGTATCTTGATCCTGTCAGTGGATCAGGGGCTTGTCTTTTCTAGGTACTGTGGACATGGAGTAGTCTGTGCCACGATGATCGAGGGATAAGTGACGGCTTACACTGTGCCGTTCGTGGCACAGCGTTTCCCGTGCCGTCCGTAGTACGATATGTGCTGCCCCCGCTAAGGAGCGGCAGGAGGATCCGCCTTCTGACACCAGATCGACCTGGTCAGGGCGGACCGGTGTGGAGGGGCCAGCATGTGGTGAGTTGCGCGCCTGGGTATCACGGGATACCAACGGGGCTCGTGTACCTGTGGCCTTGGCGGCCAAGTCTTGAACTGGTCAGAGGTGGAAAACTACTGGTGCGAGTAGGTAATCTATGCCGCGTCTTCCGATGCTTAGGGTGTAGCGTGTACTGCACTGCGCGTTGCCCAGCGTTCCTTAAGCCGTTAGTAGTACGACGGCCACTGTGCCGTTCGTGGCAGGGTTTGACGAACCCATCCCCTGACATCAAATCGGACGGGCCCGGGCGGAGCGCCGCAGTGGTGCAGACACGTGGCGCCGCGCGGGGAGGTCTGCGCGGAGATCCCGGGATCTCGATCTGGAGGGGCCCACATGCCCCGCGCCTTCCCTGCGAAGTCTGCGTGGGTCGGCGACGGAAACTACTCGTGCGAACGAGTAGTCGCAGACGGGAGGCGGAGACTACTCGTGCGAGCAAGTAGTCGGAGGCGGAGGTGAAGACTTTGTCGTATGGGCCGCCAAGTACTCGGAGGAGAGGGTGCGGGTGGCCGTGGGCCGCCTGCCTTTCGGCCCATGACGCAAACAGGTCATACGAATCCTCAAGTACTTGGGGGGACTAATACTCGTTGTATTAGTCGCCAAAGTATGCCGTACGTGGGTCCGTACTGCATTTTTAGAGGTCCTGGTGGGCCCTGGTCCATGGCCTCGTCACATATACATCTTTAAAGGTTACCTTATATGCAATCAACACTTAATGTTAGGTTAGTTTGACTAGACAAGGTAGAGAACCTTAGTGGTTTGCTTCCGATCCTTAGATTGACAAACCTTAGGGACCCTCCTTGATGAAAAAGGCACCAAGTCACCCATACGCTTGTGGTGAACGTCAACACGGTTTTGAACCGTCAACATGTAGTAACTGTAAATTGCTTCTTGGATTTGCCCCAGGTCTGTCTCCCCCTCATGTTCTAATGAGTGTATACATTTCTTCCTTCATATGTTGTTCGCCACCAGATGGAAAAATGTCGTGTTGTTATCCCCTTTTAGGACCCATCTCCCCCCTTGTTGCTGCCAATACAACTCCTCCACTTCCATTATTTTTTCCAGATCATTTTCTAGCTCATATCTTTGTTTATATATGCTGCCCCCAGGATCTCCCTTGTTGTTTTCAATGACGAGGTCTATTTGTTAGATCTGTCTCAGCAACTCATCCCTCCTTCTCCTGTATTCTACTCTAATGTTACGGCCCCACCCCTTGGGGAAACTTCGCAGTGATGCCACACATCCATGCCATTTATTTAGTGAGTATGCAGCTTCTAGGCATTTCTCTCTGGCCTCTCCCCATTTCTCGTTTACCAGTCCGCAAAAGCCCTCCATCTGTCACCATTGTTTTTCAAAGTAGAATTGTCTATCTGCCACCATTTCCCATCAGTGTTTAGTAGAAGCGGGCTATGATCCGACCCCACTCTTGTAAGGGTGCCAAGATTGCTTAGCGGGAATTTCTGTTCCCAATCTGTTGTCATCAGAACCTTGTCGATATTACTTTGTATCAAGTTTTCTTGCTTATTCGACCACATGTGTTTTGAACCCCCCCTCGGTGCATCTCCCGCAAGCTATATTTTTCAATGAAGGAGTTGAAAGCGTCCATAAGCATAGAGTCGCGCCCACGCCCGAGCTCTTATCTGTTGTATGTCTGACCAAATTAAAATCCCCTCGATAATCGTTGGCAGGTACATATTTCCACATATGTTGTCCAGCTCAGCCAAGAAGGCCCGTGACCATACGTGATCGGCAAGCCCGTAAACATTCATGACCTCACTCCCGATGTTAGTTAGTCTGTCTCTGATAGTCACCCCCACAAAATAGGTGCCTACTTCCCAATTTTCCACTTCAAGTTTATCTTCTTTCACCCCATAAGAATCCCAGAGTGACCAATTGCCGGTAGCCAGTGCCAGTTGAAACCACCCCCTGGGTATAAACACTCTAGATCGCGAGGCGAAAAATTTTGTTTGATTGTCTCTTGCAGTCCCACCACATCCACTTGCTCTTTCATCATTATTTCTCCAAGTTGTCTGATTCTGGCTGATTTCCCCAACCCTCAGATATTCCAAATGAGCGTCTTCATGGTCAACTTATTCTTCGGAGCTCTTGACTCAGTTTGCTCCCCCTACTACTCTTCCCTTTTTTTTCTTAGACTGGCTCGCCACCATAAACCCCCGCTGGTTATTATCAACACACTCCAAAGTCAAATTCTCCCCCTCAAGAGCATGTGAATTAGCAAGAATTTTCTCCTGTGCATATTTATATTTGGCCTCGACTATAGCAGCTCTTGCTGTTTCATCAAGTTTTATAGCATTAATAATTTTGTGTCCCTCACTCATATCACCCCCCCCAAATTAACATCACAGTTATTAGCTATTGCAATAAAGATATCATTTTCAATAGTATTAAAAACAGTAAAAGTGTTATGGGAGGACGTGGTCGTACCTTCTGCCTTAGGCATCCTAAGAAATTGGGCGCTCTTCCTATCAGCCACCGCTGGGTAGAATTACCTCTTGGTTGGGTTCTTGTCCGCTTCCATCTTGTTGACTTCCTCTTCCGCGGGCACCTCCGCTGCCACACCTACTTCCATCATGATCTGGTCAGTCTCCCCAGGTACCATTGACTCCTGTGATGCATCGTTCACATCCTCCATCTCTGTGTTTTGAGTTGTTCCAGCCTCATTTTCAAGTAGCAGCTTTGGCCATTTCTCCTTCGAGATGATCTACCTCCCCCTTCAGTGTGTACAAGATAGCAGCCCATATGCGCCATGAAGTCTTCTCGCTCCTCGTCTTCCTGTGTAGTAACAATCCCATCTTCTGCGTCCATGTCGAACTTGTTTTCTGGGGAAAATTCCAGCAACTCCTTGGTGGTAGGATTGAAAATGGCTATTGGGCAAGCTTGCTCTCCTTCCCGGGGCCTCCTCTCCTGGTCACCTACACACACTCCCTCTCCCTCGCCCCCTGCAGTTGCTGCTTGCTACCATACTGTCCCGGCCTACCCTAACTGCGAGCTGGGCTCGCTCCTTCCTCGACACCTTGCATCTTCTTTGTTGGATCGTCATCAAAGTCATACAGGTCATCATCCTCCTCATCGTCATATCCTCCACCCCCTCCTGGTTCTTGTCTTAGAAAAGGATTCTCTGCAGGGGCTTCTTTCTTTGGTAACTCGGGGTCAAATTGAATATAGCGGCCCACACCCTCAACGAAGATCTCTATGGAGCCTTCGATTTTGCTAATGTCTCTGGCTCTAATCTTCACTCTGGCCGGCCCAACCTTTATCAGGGACACCTCATCTACCACAATCACTTCTCCTGCGCGCTCAGCAATAGCGGTCACAGCTTCCACTCCTCTTGCCTCATTAGGTATGTTGTGCATTCGGACCCAGCCCTCCTACAGCACCGAGGATGCTGCTGGGTTGATACTGGTAGGAGTATTTGTGACAAAGGTTTTATGCAATTGTTGGACCTAGAGAAAGTATCTAGGATCTGCTTGTTGGGGAAGAATGCCACATACTCCCTGTCTGCCACTTTCTTCACCTCCCACTGCCATTTGCTGTCTATCAGATGTTTGAGTTCATTTTGAATCCTTGACACACTATCTTCTCCACTCTTTACTTTGATTAACCCCCACATTCTCAGGTTTCTTCAGCTATTTAGCACCCCAGGAAGCTTGAGAGTGTAGAAACCTTGCCCTGGAAAGCCGAACCCATACATGTTCAGTGAAGTACCTTGGGATTATGGGCATTTGGCCGAGAGGTGGCCGGACTCTTTGCATCTGAAGCAGAAGGGGGGTTGGTACAGTTTGCTTGGTGATGCCCTTCCTTTCTGCACCAATAGCAAATGACCTCCTCTTTTTGACACTCCGTTGATTTCCTAGGTTGAGGTTTGAGACCTTCCATTCTTGGATTGTCTCTTCCCCGGCACAATCCCCCTCTTCATTCTCCTCCCAGGTGCTCGTGGATGGGTTGTAGAAGTTCCTTTGCCCAGGATCCGCTCTGTCACGACGATCTTCAATCTGTGGCCCGTCGTAGTACAATCCCCTTTGGTCTGCCCCCCAGGTTCTCCTCACCTCGAGGATGCTCGCCGGTGTCTTCTCCTTCACTGGAACCTCGGTGAGAGAATCAGCCAGTCAAACCGGTGGCTGGCAATTTTGACTATTGTTGACATCAGCATGCACCGCCCCCGCTGCCGCTGCCTCTTCCCGAGTCTGCGTCGTGCCCTCTCAGGCCTCCGCGGTCTTGCCAATCCTTTCGTCGCAGGTCCTCGCTGATGGCGATGGTCGCCACGCTCCTATCCCTACCGCTCACCCATGCCTGCCAAGAACCCCATCGGGTTCGCACAGTCCTCCTCCTCTTCGTGGTGGTGCCGACCCCACCGTCATACCCGCCGTCGGCGACTGGCGACTGCCGGTAGGCTTATTGCCTTGGCTTGTCCCGCAAGTGAGGTATATAAAGAGTCCAATTTGACTGGTCTGTGAAATGTATTGAAATATAGAGAGAAGATTTGGCTAGACTCTTGGAGATGTTGTCATATCGTCACGGTGAAACAAAGGCCCGTCACCGATTTTCCTAGACCGTTAAGTGTAGCAGAAAGTTCTGCACCGATTTTGCCTCGGTCGTTAAGTGTAGCAAAAAAATATTTTCCATATTATTATGATGAATACTTTTTATTTTCTTCTTATTTTGATGAAGGTGGAAAGTTTTCTTCTTCTACTGATATTGTAAGTAATTTATTTTTTTTATCACATACATCTCGCTGACGACGGGAATGTCATCTATCACTTAAAGCGCAACACTGTTAAATCTTGAGAAATTCGCTCACTGGAGGAGTCAAACCCAAAACATGGTAAGATGGTACTAAGGTTTTTTAAACCACTACGCTATCAACCCGTTTGCACAATCACTTGTGTTATGATGAAATCAATGCACCAGCTTGATGGCAAAAGTGAACAAACTTTATGCGTTGACTCGATCAAAGCAAGGACAACAATGCAAATGAATAGTGAAATTGTAAATGAATAGTGTTGAAATAGTGTTTCTTATGAGAGAAGATGTGATGAGTAAATAGTGCTCTTTTCACTTTCTCCCCAACGAAAGAGAACAGAGCCTAAAAACAAGAACAAACGATTGGGAGATGCAGAATTGAAAAAGGCCTTTCATTCTCCCTCCCTATCAGCAAGTTTCTTCTTCATGTCCTTGCCCTGTACACTCATCTTCTTTGCACCGTACACTTGTCTTCCTCCCTCGTCCATCAAACCATCCACGGTCTTGCCCTGCCCCGCAACTAATACCCACCATCACCATCGGTAGGCTCGTCAAGTATAAGATGTCTTGGTTTTGACTTTTGACGAACTTTATTAAAAGAATCTCGATGCTAAGTCCATTTTTTTCTAATTTTGAGAAATTTTAAAAGAATACAACATTTACAATGTCAAAATAATGTATCATTGTAACACCCGGTTTTTAAAGGACAAACCGAATGCGCCCTTTATGCATACCCAGGATCAAATTTATGCATAAAGTGACATCATCATCATTAGTGGATATCACAACATATATCATTGCAAGCGTATAACTATTACAAAATGACTAGAGGGTCAGAAACAAAATATTACACGTCATACATCTATCGCAGCGGAGTAGGTACCATCTTCCACAGGAACGTCAACTGGGGGCACGCCAACATAGAACTCTAGATCTTCAAGGTCTTCATGATCTGCCTTTTTCTTCTAGCTTCTGACTATCTGAGCAGCAGTGGGGAGAGAACAACAAGGGTTGAAAGGGAAAATGGTGAGCACACTTGGAGGTGTGTACTCCGCAAGTGAAACAAGGAAGGCTTTATCTGGTGGACTGCAAAGCTCAAGTTTTAATTGGTCGTATTTTAATTAAGCACCTAGAGGAATTGTAGTTATAAGCTTTCCAGCCCATTCAAGGCACAGGCACCTATCCTGATTCTAAGTGTTAAAACATCACATAACTATAACCAGATCCCAAACCATAGTTACCACCACTGTGATCCATCCAAACCAAACTAACCACAGCTATAATATATAATTTAAATTCAAATCTCAAATTGTGTAACTCACATCTCAATACTCAAAGATTAGTGCACAATAAAAGGAGTGCATACATGCATATTTTTGTCCTCTATTTATTTCCCAATTTAATTGATACAATATTCTGAAATCATAAATGTCAGGGTGGTGATAAGGACTTCTTCAAGTTTAAGGTTGGATCAGGGCAGGTAATTTACTACTTTAGGCAGCACTGATCACAACAAATCAACCCACTTTAATTTTTGCTGGATAGTCTGCCCTCAAATATTTCTTTGTTTTTATTGTTTCGATGGTTTTCTTCCTTCTCTCTGGTTAGAAAGAGATTCTAAAAATGAAAGCCAAGGAATTTTGTATATGGTCTCAGGGGATACAAGTTTTATAAAGGACTTTTTTCTTTCATATTACAATAGGCACATGACCAAATCGGCTGGAAAACTGAAGGATTAGGAGGAGACCAGTATTGCTTTGGGATCTCAACACTATGTGATATTCCTTGAAGTGGTTGCCCAGATGAGAAACCCTGATTCGCCTGGCTTGCTTGTGGAGCAATCGGCTGTTGTACATACTGAATATTTGAAAAATCCTGGATCTATTGCTCTTGATATTACGATGTAGAGAACAGAGGAGGATATGTCATTATTTCCAAGAGTGTAGCTTGATACATGGCTTCGTTGTATTCCTCTTGGAGTTTAGCAGCATAACTTCTTACTGCAGATGCTTTCATAGCTGGAGTCATCTGCTCTTATTCTATCTGGTGACTTACAATCGGCTGACTAGCCGAAACTCCACCTGATGCATTTGGTTGAAGCGACATCTCTTGAGTTCTCTGAACTCTCTATGATGGCTTGACCATATAAGCATGCAGGGGTGATATCTCATAATTCTACTCACTCTGGGATTTTTGATCGAAGAATGTGAATGTAATCCCTCTGACATGATGAAGAGCAGTTCCAACCAGGTTATACAGCTTCGCTGCATAAGGGCCAGTGTGCTTGGGTATTACTGTAGTCTCTTTTCTTTGGCCTGACTCTGGTGTAGAACTCACAGGCATACTGTGACAACCCCATCAAAGATAAGTCTGTACTATCACCTAAACCAATCCACTTTGGTCATTAAGTGATAATAAAGAATTATCCCGTTGAGTGTTGCCGGGTCATAGCCCGGTAAATCACTTGTAAACCACACAGAGGATCGAAATGCATACATTAAAACTCTTACGAAGGAGAGTCCAGAGTACCTTACAAATTATCCAAATTCCCCGTAGGGTTAATTATTACAAACATTGTCCTTGCATCAAAGGTAAATGGTTCAGAGTTTTGAAGACAGCGGAAATTAAACTAATCGATAACTTGGCATCATGGGGGCCACCCATAACGCCATTACTCCTCGTCATCCACCCATTCCAGCTCCCAGCCGGGTGGGATTTCACCAGGCCAAACATTGTCACCTGAAAACAACATTTATAGCAAGGTTGAGTATACTAATACTCAGCAAGGCTTACCCATCTAAAATGAAAGACTTATCCTTCTAATTATGCATGGCTTTTGGCTAGTGGGCTTGTTTTGCCAGAAAGCGACTAAGAAGTTAATCCTTACTTTCACGGTTTTAGCTCAAGTTCTAGTAGATAGAGTTATTACTAGATAAGCAACTAACTCAAGCATAATTGTACAAACAATAAATCAAACATCAAGTTTATCAATCTTTCATCATAGAGGGATTATCATGGCTAGAGGGTTAAGCAATTCCCAGATAACGGTGAGAAGCCGACGATCGATCGATTAATAACCTTGCGAGGGCAACCTAAACATACGGGAGAAAACACTCACAATGAGTGTATTCAACCAAACGGTTCCCGTCATTCTTCGGATTAGGAGCTGATGCCACAGTCCTAGGTACAAGGCTAGCTGGCATGCCTCACACTAGCATCCAGCGTCACACAAGCACCACAGTTTGCAAGACTGGGGCCGCAACCCAAGATTAGTAGCCTAAAGCTCCCGCATCGCGTCATTCAGGTACTAGGTTTACTGTACCCATGTCCGACAAATGTTTAGTACTTTCAAACGCTTAATCTCTTAACCACTGGACCGAAGCCCAAAATCCCATGCTCTTACCACGTGAGCAATTCAATTTAACAAGTCTTATGATTCCAACATAAGAACCTATTCTCGCGAGCGAAGTACATCACTCGACTTGTACCGGGTCCTTAGTGCATAGCAACTAGCGACCTAGCATACTAGTAAAAGATCATAGGTACTTATGGATCATGCATCTAGGGTTTCCATTCAACTCCTGAACGTAAATGCACATAGATAATCAAGCATAAATTCAGAAATTGTAAAAAGGAAACACATAGGTATATGTTAAACCGGGGCTTGCCTTCGGTAGCTCCAGCAGTCAGACAGTCTTCCGGACTTTGGTCTGGGTCTTGATCAGCAGTCACGAAGTGTACGTCTCCTCCTGCTCCCTCGTTCTCGTCAGCCAGCACGAGCGTGTAGCTACCGTCGGGGACTTCTATACGGGAGAATGCATATGCAGGAGTTAATTGGTGATAAAGGAGTCACAACATGTATTAAGTCTAGGGTGTTATGTTGAGCACATGCACCTAGACCAGAATATATCGAGCATACTCTTCCTTAAGATTAATTATTCAACCCTTTATTTAGTTATTATTATTTTAATAATGATTGTGTGCATATTTATTCACTTATCTTAGAATTACCACACAAAAGACCAAGCTAGGTTTCAGGGTTTATTAGGGACATTTTTCAAAGGTTATAACACACATATGTTTATAAAGAGGGGATTTCTTTATTTCTCTTTTTAAAATACTTATTTTCTTCCAAAATTTATTCTGGTTAAACCATGTAACATCTTACAGTGAGAATTTTTGTATGAGCACAAGGGACTATAGCAGAGCCACTGGTAAAAACTCATGGCAATCAAAGCTATATACTGAGCATGAAAAATACGACAAGTTATTCATAGCAAAAGCAAGAATATTAATTATAGAGAACACTACTCATGCACTGGTGCTCGAATTTTACATCGAGCTACTATAGACTAAACCTAGGTTACACACCAAAAATTAGGTCCAGAACCTATTTCAATCATGCTACACAAAAATAACCATTTTCAGCCAATTTATTCACAAAGTATTTATTTAGAGAAAAATATAACTCAACTGTAGCCTAACTTTCTACCATAGCCCAAACCTGATATACACATCATCTATGCCAAAGATAAGCATCACTGGAGCACTAGAAACTGAGCTATAGATTTATCTTTATAAACAAGCATCTTTCAGAAACAGATATGTAGACTACTCCTAAAACCATGATAAATTTACTAGCAAAACATCTTAGCTTAACAAGGTGATATCCAAGAGATGAACCACATAAAACATATATATAAAGCTGTACAAAACATAAGCACAGATCTAGACATAACACAAAATAAATCATAACTAAATATCCACTCAGTAACTTTGTGCAAAAACTTAGGTATAGCCTATACTAGTACTGACTACCAACATATCCAAAGGTCAAGTCTAGCACAAGTGTACAACTCAAGTTATGAACAAACCTATACAAACTGAGTTTGAATTTTTATTCAAAAACTATGCACCAAAAGTATATACAGTCTTTGCAAAAGATGTAGATCTGTTCACAGGGAAACCAACCAAATTGGTTTAGCATTTTAGGATTTCTCTATGATTTTGTATGATTTTTACAGTTCTCAGGAATTAAGGGAAAAAGGGTGAAGAATCTTCTTTCAACGTGAACCCTAGAAAGATTTGAATCCTTCCGGATAGGCCCTGGAATTAACAGATCGAGCCCTACAAGAATTTTTCCCTCACACAAGTACCCTCGGCGGCGGGGGAGAGTTCGCCGGTGGTGAACTACGGCCGGGGCAGGCAAACAAACGACGGGGAAGTGTGATTAGGCTCACCAGCAGTCGATTGGTGGCGGTGGTGCGACCGGGGATGACTCCGGCGAGCGGCGGCGGCGAGACCGTGGCGGCGCGGCCGCCTCTGCTCGGATTCCGGTGAGGTGTAGGGTTGAGCTGATGAATGTGTGTGCGTGGAAGCTTACTGGGGTTCTAGGGAAGAGCTTGGAGTGCTCGGGCGACTACGGGAACTAGTGGGGAAGCGAGCTCGTCACGACGGCGGCAATGGCGTCGGCGGAGATCTCTGGCTCGCGAGGAGGAGGAACGGGGCTCTATTTAGGCGGGCGTGGCATGGAGAGGAGGTCATGACACGACTACAGTCCCGCACAGGAGCCACGGCATTGTCGGGAAAGCGGTGGCGACGTGGGGTGGCGCAGCCGACCAATGGCAGCCTCGGCATGCGCGCTCCGGCAGGTGCTGGCGCTGCGCGTGGCACCGGCCTAGCGGCCTAGGCCTGACACCGACCATCTCGTCCAATACATTACGGCGACGTCTATGGACCGGTGGACCCCCGGGTGCCTCGACTTTCGCGCCCAGTCGCTTGGCGGTGCTCCGACGTGGCCCGCGTGCGCGCACGACGATGTTGTGCGGGGCGGCGTTCCAGTGCAAAACTGTTTAGAGTACTCCTGTTTGACCAGCTCAAACTCGCAAAAAAGCTATAGAAGTGGACTGAACTCCAATTGACAAAGTTGTAGATCAAACATCCCTCTACAACTTCTACAAAGGCCGATTGGTGTTTTATCCATGGAATCGAGCACAAACAGCAGGTGAACTTGCTGATTTTCTCGGCGTTGGTGAACATGAAGTTCATGCGTTGACCAAAGTTTTACACACATTTCCTTTTCAAAATTCATTTGCCACTCAACAGCAAAGTTGTAGGCCTTGAAAAACTGCACAACTTTGGTATTGGCTGATTCTGAAGTGTTTAGATGAATTTTGGAGAACGTGCCAAAAGTTCTAGATAGAGTTCATGGCTCAAGGGGTTTGACTTCAAAGGTGATTAAGGGTTTAAGCACTAATGATCACAAAGTGATTAAGGATGTAATTAGCACTTATTGACACAAGATTAAAAACACAGGGTGTTACAGCCTACCTCCCTTAAAGGGAATCTCGTCCCGAGATTCGAATTTAAGAAATAGCTGGGAAGGATTACGTACGATGTTGGCTTTGAAGAAAACCCGGATACTTGGTATTGAGAAAAAGCTCGGTTTCCCATGTGGCTTCTTCTTCCGTGTGATGGCTCCACTGTATCTTGTACATCTTTACTATTTGCCTTCTGGTCTGCCTTTCTTTCTGATCTAGCACTCTCATAGGGTATTCTGCTAGTGATAGGTTAGGTTCTACTTCTGCATTGGTCTCGTTGATTATCTTTGCTTCCGGTATTTGATCACATTTCTTCAATTGTGAGACGTGAAACACGTCGTGTACTGCGGAGAGTCTGTCCGGGAGTCTGATACGATATACACTCGTACCGAACTTCTCCGTGACTTCATAAGGACCGATATAGCGCGACGCTAACTTTCCTTTTACTCCGAATCTTTGTACACCTTTGGTTGGTGATACTTTACGGTATACATAATTATCAACTTCAAACTCTCAGGGTGCCTTAGCCTTGTCATGATAACTCTTTTGTCTCATTTGCGCGGCTCTTAAATTTTCTCTGATTACTTCCACTCTCTCTTCGGCTTCTTGTACTAGTTTGGGACCAAACAGTGTTCTCTCACCCGCTTGTGACCAATTCAAGGGGGTGTGACATCTCCGTCCATACAAGGCTTCGAAAGGAGCCATCTTCAAACTAGCTTGATAACTGTTGTTGTAAGCAAACTCTGTCAAGGCTAAGCACTTATCCCAAGTTTTGTCAAAATGAATGACACATGCTCTCAACATATCTTCCACTATCTGATTTACTCGTTCTGTCTGACCATCGGTCTGAGGGTGATAGCTAGATCTATGGATCAACTTGGTACCCAAGGATTCATGCACTTGTGCCCAAAAGCGAGCAAGAAACTGTGTGCCTCTATCAGATAGAATAGTCTTTGGAACACCGTGCAAACGCACAATGAGATCAACATAAATCTCGACATAACGTTCAGCTGAATAGGTAGTGTGGACAGCGATGAAGTGAGCGGTCTTGGTAAGTCGGTCCACAATAACCCATATGGAATCATGTTTCTTGGGGGTGAGGGGTAATCCCACTATGAAATCCATGCTGATGTCATCCTACTTCCATGCAGGTATGGATAAAGGTTGCATTTGACCTGCGGTCTTTAGGTGACTAGCCTTGATCCTCTGACATGTATCACAACTAGACACATACTTGGCTATCTCACCCTTCATGTTTGACCACCAGAAGTTCTCCCTAAGGTCTATGTACATCTTGGTACTACCAGGGTGAATGGTAAATTTAGAGAGGTGAGCCTCATCTAAAATTTCTTTCCTTATTTCCGGATCTTGGGGAACGACTAATCTATGGTCGAACCATATTACTCCCTTCTCATCCTTCCGGAAACAAGCGTACTTGGGGTCTCCTTTAGACAATTTCTAGTTGATTAACTGGATACCTTCGTCAGTGAGCTGAGCTAAAGCAATTCTCTCATGGAGAGGAAATTCGATAGAGATGGCATTTAGATTTCCATGCTCGACCACATCTAGGTTGAGCTTTCTCATCTCCTCACATAAAGCTTTATTATATGGCTCTATCGTTGCATAGTTGCAATGTTTGCGACTAAGCGCATCTGCGACCACGTTGGCTTTGCCGGGATGATATTGGACTTCTAGCTCATAATCTTTAATCAGTTCCAACCACCTTCTTTGCCTCATATTCAAATCCGATTGGGTGAAAATATACTTAAGGCTCTTGTGATCGGTGAAAATATTGCAGCGATTCCCCATCAGATAATGCCGCCAAATCTTTAGGGCATGCACAACCGCTGCTAGCTTCAGGTCATGGGTAGGATAATTCTTCTCATGAGGTCGAAGTGCTCATGAGGCATAGGCAATAACCCTGTTGTCTTGCATAAGTACACAACCAAGGCCAGTACCAGAAGCGTCACAATACACGTGAAACTGTTTTGTCATATCTGGCTGTGCTAGTACGGGGGCTGATGTGAGATGTTCCCTCAGGGTATGAAAAGCCTTGTCACAAGTTTCATCCCACACGTACTTGACACCTTTCTTCAACAGTTCAGTCATAGGTTTAGCTATTCTGGAGAAGTCCGGAATAAATCGACGGTAATAACCAGCTAGACCCAGAAAACTGCGAATCTGATGCACAGACTTGGGTGGCTTCCAATCCATGACCTCCTGCACTTTGCTAGGATCCATGGAGATACCATCCTTAGTAATAGTGTGACCCAAGAATTTCACACTATCCAGCCAGAATTCACATTTAGAGAATTTAGCATAAAACTTGTGATCTCTCAATCGTTGTAAAACAATCTGAAAATATTTATTATGCTCTTCTTCGTTCTTGGAATAGATGAGGATATCATCAATGAAGACCACTACGAACTTGTCCAACTCATTCATGAAGACAGAGTTCATAAGGTACATGAAGTAGGCAGGTGCATTTGTGAGATCAAAAGACATCACCAGAAATTCATAAAGACCATATCTGGTGGAGAATGTTGTTTTTGGAATGTCACTCGATCGAATCTTAATCTGATGATAGCTAGATCGAAGATCAATCTTGGAGAAGACTTTGGCACCATCTAATTGATCGAAGAGAACATCAATGCGGGGCAAGGGGTATTTGTTCTTGATTGTCACCGCATTGAGTGGATGATAGTCCACGCACATCCGCAGACTATCATCTTTCTTCTTCACAAAAAGTGCGGGACTTCCCCAAGGAGATGAACTTGGGCGAATGTACCCTTTATCAAGCAACTCTTACAGCTGTCCTTCAAATCGGCTAACTCCTTAGGTGACATACGGTAAGGTCTTTTGGAGATAGGGGCAGTGCCCGGTTGAAGTTCTATCACAAACTCGATGTCTTTGTCTGGTGGCATGCCAGGCAAGTCATCGGGAAACACGTCCGGATAATCACAGACTATCGGAATGTCCTCAAGTGAAGAAATGATGGTTGCGAAAGCATACAAATTTCCACTGCCATTTGGAGGTATCTATAGAGTAGATGTGCCCATGGCAGGTGAGTTGATTTCTATCATACTGGTAGCGAGGTCCAAAATGACTTGATGGTGTGCCAACCAGTTCATGCCTAGGATCACATCGATGCCCTCTAGGTTCAGAACAATGAGATTGGTTGGGAAGACTTTGCTACCTAGTTCAATCGGCACCTTCCAGGATAGGTCTCTAGTAGAAACTCGGCCACCAGGTGTGGTTACCAAGAAGAGTTGTTTTGTTTGACAACTTTTCATACCCAACTTGTTCAAAATTTGTCCATTTATAAAACTGTGTGTTGCACCAGAATCAAACAGTACTTTAACTGCATAGCCTCGGATAGAGAATGTACCCGTCAGCACTGGTGCTCCTTCTGGCATCTCCATCAGAGAAGTGAAGTTCAGCTTGCCCTGCTTCACTTGCACGATAGGCTTCTTGCCCTGGTTGCCCTGTTTGGCTCCTGACCCTTCACCTTGTTGGTAGGTCTTAATCTGCTTTGGCTTGGGACACTCATTGGTATAGTGCCCTGGCTGCCCACAATTGTAGCAGCGATGCTCTTTGATAGCATTATTGTTGGCCGTGGGTGCATTAGGCTTGTAAGGCTGCTGCTGCGCCTTACGGTACTGGAAATTTTCAGAAGGCTTGTTCTGAGACTGGGTCACTCGCCAGTGTCCAGATGATGGTGACAGGGAGGACCCCTGGTTACTCTTCTTAACGAAGCAGAACTTCTTGCATGATCCACCGGAAGCGGTGAATCCGTCCTGCCTCTTCTTGTCTCTCTGGGCCCTTCTCATAGCGTCTTCTTGAGAGATGGTTTTGTTCACAAGGTCTTGGTAGTTGTTCGGCTCACAAAGATTAAGCCTCTCATAGAGCTCTCCATCCATACCATCACGGAAACGCTCTATCTTCTTAGCATCATTATCAACGTGATGCTCACCGTACTGACACAGGGAGTTAACTTTCTTAGCGTACTCATACACCGTGTCAGTCCCCTGCTTTAGTGCCAGCAACTCCTTCATCTTGTGGTCCATGAGACCCTTAGGAATGTGATGTTCCTTAAAGGCTCTCTTGAATTCCTCCCATGTGACCTGATGTCCAGCCGGGACCATAGATTTGTAGTGCTCCCACCACATCAATGCAGCACCACAGAGCTGCAAGGCGGCAAAGCTAGCCTTACGCTCTTCAGAGCATGGTAGGGTGAATACTGAGAACTTGGCCTCAATGACCCTGATCCATGCTTCAGTAGCTAGAGGTTCTTTGGCCTCCTCGAACGTCGGGGGTTTCATGCCATAGAAGTGTTCGTACTTGGTGACCAAAGGTAGGCAATCCTGATTTCCCCCGCGTGGGGCTTGTTGCAGCTGCTGAGTAATTTGCTGCTGGGTCTGCAGTATCTGGCGCATCACTTCAGTTTGTGTGGCCATGAACTGCTCTTGGATCGTCATGGTAGGAGGAGGTGGCAGAACCTCACTCCCACTTGCACCAAAACCGTTAGGGGAGTGAGAGACATGGGTACCCATGGGTCCCCACCGACCAGGGTCTCAGCCGTCCCCGACAGGCGGGCCCGACCTGCCAGAAGACCCGCCGACCTGTTGGTGGGCCCTGACCGACCTGGCATGCGGGCCCAAGGACGTAAAGATACTTGGTGTACAAGACAAAACAGTCCAGCTCGGATAAGCTTTCCATATTGTAATCGACTAGGATAGATGAAAACCGACTTGTAGCCCAAGGTCGCCGGCCAATATAAGGCGGCCTGGGGCGCCTTCCTCGGGGGTAGATCTCTCTGGCATAATTCCACCACCAAACTGGACGTAAGGTTTTACTCTCCGGAGGCCCGAACCAGTATAAATCGCCGTGTTCCTCGTGTCTCGCCGAGATTTCCGTGTGCATCCGTGCATAACCACCTACGCTCTTAGATCCCGATCCTCTCCATTAACCTGCAAACCTCTAGGGAAGCTCCCTAGCGGATCTGTCCAGGTCTCACCCCCTGACAGTTGGCGCGCCAGGTAGGGGTGATCGGAAACTCGCTGTGCAGCATGGTGGCCAGACCCAGCATCATCTTCGGCGACGGCACGAAGAACTTCCTCGACGGCGATCTGCTCGCTGCCTCCCTCCGATCTAATCGCGAGGTCGACGTCTTCGTTCTCTCGATGGTGCGCTTGAAAATTTCGCGTCCCACCCACCCACAACCTCATGATCCAATCACGGCGGAGTTACCAGATGAGTAGCTTCGTCCAGAAAGCACTGCCCGGTGCCCGGCGTCTCGCACGCGTCACCAGCAACGACGGCCACCATGCGCGCGAGACAGGACTTCCTCCTGTACCGGCCCTGTCCCCTGGCGTAGACCTCAGGGTCGTCTACATGCAGCCATTAAAAATTCATCTACATGGACACTCCGTACACGCGAAATCAACGTCGCGGTGGCCCTGAGCACCGTTCGCCTCCATCAAGATTGCACTAATCTATTATTTCAGGCTATTATTTCAGGCGAGTAACAGGGGAGTATTTTCCTTATTCTACTTTTCTTTCTTTACTACTGTGGGATCGGATCTTCTCGTTTTGGCTAGCAAGATTGCACTAATCTATTATTTCCCTAATATGGTGCCTGCATGGCTGTTCTACGGTGCATTGAACGACATGCAACATGGAGCTATTTTGTGGCCGGCCTGGATCAGAGCTCCGAGATCACACCTGCGTAGGTCAACAGCTGGATCGTGAGCATGGCGACTACTCGATGGCCGCAACAGTTCGGGTCGTCCTGACCCGTGGCATCAAACACCAACACCGCCGACCATCTGGAATTCGTCGTCAACTCATCGCCGACTTCCTCGACTACTTTGACAAGATCGCCTCGGCGACCTGCCGCATCAACGCACACGGCACCGCCGACTGTCGCTTGGCCGGCTACCTCTCGAGCTCGACACGGCAACTCGTCGTCAACCTTCAGCTCTCGCGTCATCGACCTCTTCGGCGTCTCGAGCTCGCCACGTCAACCTCGGCCACGACGACACACAAGCTAAGTGTTATTTGCAATTAAATATTTTACGGCTTCAATTTCTTTAGCCGACCTGCTCTACATGCTTTTTTCTGCTTTATTTTCCCTCCCCCTTCGACACGCTCGGGGGCTTGGTATAGCCGACCTCGATACGCTCGGGGCTTGGCAATGCCAATCTAAGGGTCACCAGACCTGAGGGACTTAATTAACTGCTGTGCGTTCTCCTTTTAAATGTCTTTTACTTATTATGCGTATTCTTAAGTTGTGTGGTTGCGAGACCTTGGGTCCAAGGCCCCCCTCCGCGCGCCGGCTGCACCTAAGCCTCCACGCTGAGCCGTGCAGTCGGTAAGCTGTTCCTCCACTGAGTTGGGTTAGCGGAGGGACACGTTTTGCAGCTTCATTATCTTTAAGTTCACATAATTTGTGCCTAGCACGATGAGGGAATGCTTTCTCAAACAATACACATTGCAAGCATGTCTTAAGCTCATGCTAAATTTTTATTATATTTACAGATTGATACACCGACCTGGTGTTTATCTTGTTTCACAGGTCCAGCTCTACGACGACCTGGTATGTCTCCCAACAATATTTGTGGCTCACGATGGGATGCGACTCAGCGATTCTGCGACTTGTCCGGCTTCCACGCTCGGGGGCTGGTCACATTCTTCAAGGTCGCCAGACCTCCCGGTGGCTCCGTCGTCGTCTTCTTCAAGGTCCTCGGCGACCCAATGGATTTATCACCCATCGACTCTCCCGACAGTTCTGTCACAGGCAGTAACGGCTCGCGTCGTGCTGGAATTTATGCCTGTTGGCTCTCTGTTCAACGGCCTGACGTCCATAGACTCGTTATGCCCTACTTCAAGCCCTCATACTACGACGGATATCTGCTTCAAGGTCTCCTGACCGAGTAACGACCTCCGGGTCTATCGTATCACCTCCATGAGGTCGATAAGGTCCACTGCCTCCTATGTCGCAACGACCCACAGTGATAAAATATCATACCAACGACCCCGTGCTTAATGGCACTACTCCCCGTTGGCGGCCTCCTGGCCATGTAGCTCCTCCTTGAGGTGGCTAAGGCTCTGCTGCCTCCTAGGTCGCAACGACCCACAGTGATAAAATATCACACCAACGGCCCCTTGCTTAATGGCTCTACTGCCCGTTGGCGACCTCCTGGTCATGTAGCCCCTCCCTGAGGTCGCTAAGGCCCTGCTGACCTAGATTTTTCAGACTAACTACCTGCGTTGTGCCATCGCACAACGGCCGTGATGACCCAGGTCGCCACGGACCATTCGTCATTTCTTGAGGCCTCCTGGAGGTCGGTGTGCTAATACAGCCCAGCTGAGACCTTGGTAGCCATACCATTGCCGCTCGGGCGCCTCTACATCTACTCAGACACACCATTTGTCATACAAGTGTGTATATAAAAGGCTTCAATAGTTGTAAGGACCTTGGCCCTTGGCCGTCGTCGTCCTCTTCAGGTTGCTAGACCTCCCGGTGTCGCCGTCATCGTCCTCTTCAGGTCGCTAGACCTCCCGGCATCGCCGTCGTCGTCCTCTTCAGGTCGCCAGACCTCCCGACGTATCCGTCGTCGCCCACTTCAGGTCGCCAGACCTCCCGGCGTCTCCGTCGTCGCCCTCTTCAGGTCGCTAGACCTCCCGGCGTCGCCGTCGTCGTCCTCTTCAGGTCGCTAGACCTCCCGACGTCTCTGTCGTCGCCCACTTCAGGTCGCCAGACCTCCCGGCGTCTCCGTCGTCGTCCTCTTCAGGTCGCTAGACCTCCCGGCGTCACCGTCATCGCCCACTTCAGGTCGCCAGACCTCCCGGCGTCTCCGTCGTTGGCTACTTCAGGTCGCCAGACCTTGCTGTAGCTCTGACAGTTGGCGCACCTTTCCCCTACCTGGCTGCATTCTGGAGCATGTTTGTCTCTTGCGGGTGATAGCGACCTGTGCTTCGCCTGGAAGCCGACCCGTGACCGTACAGTGCGCCCATGACTCAGGTCATGTCAGTCCTGGCGTCTGATGCCCTCTGCAAGAATCTGGAGCTTTTGTCCTATTGAATTAACATCACAAGGGCATCTGTTTCCTGAGCAGAAGGTCGTAGGTTCGGCTATTTCTTTCTTCTTTTTTGGAGCATCAAACCGGCCATTCTGGTCGCTTTACTGCTCGGGAGCTACTACACTAGTGCGTCTTTCGACACCCTATTTTCTTCAGGTCGCCTCGACCTAATGGAAGCCTGCTTCCATCACATCTCTGCTCGACCTACCCTTGGTAGGCATGTTGACCTCTCTGAAGGTCGTGGCTGCTACTACAACATATCTGACTCAGGTCAGGTCGGCGGTTCTACAAGGTCTACGCGTCGTCCTCACTTCGACCTCATGGTCCTTCGTTCCAGGAGCCCGGCGTTCAACTTCGTGCGCGCATCAGAGGGGTTTTTCTTTTTTGATCCCCGTGCACCCTCCACGACCTCGACGGTGCCGCGTCCTCTCTACTCTTCGACACAACCTCGCCTCGGCCGCTACGCCTACACGTCGATCAGGGGCTTGAGAGACATGGGTACCCATGGGTCCCCACCGACCAGGGTCTCAGCCGTCCCCGACAGGCGGGCCCGACCTGCCAGAAGACCCGCTGACCTGTTGGTGGGCCCTGACCGACCTGGCATGTGGGCCCAAGGACGTAAAGATACTTGGTGTACAAGACAAGGCAGTCCAGCTCGGATAAGCTTTTCATATTGTAACCGACTAGGATAGATGAAAACCGACTTGTAGCCCAAGGTCGCCGGCCAATATAAGGCGGCCTGGGGCGCCCTCCTCGGGGGCAGATCTCTCGGGCATAATTCCACCACCAAACTGGACGTAGGGTTTTACTCTCCGGATGCCCCAACCAGTATAAATCGCCGTGTTCCTCGTGTCTCGCCGAGATTTCCGTGTGCATCCGTGCATAACCACCTACGCTCTTAGATCCTGATCCTCTCCATTAATCTGCAAACCTCTAGGGAAGCTCCCTAGCGGATCTGTCCAGGTCTCACCCCCTGACAGGGAGGTGCGTGTCGGTCCAACCATCTGAAATTCATGGAGTTTTCATTAGCCACATATTCGCAAGCTTGCTCACATCGATCCTCAAGAAGAATATGTAGGACGAAAACTCGTAACATTCATAAATTAAGAACCGGACAGCACAGCTATTTTTGGTGAAAAATTCATAACTCTCTGCCCATGCATGGAAAAATTCTCATTTTTGGTCAGCAAGTGTAGAATTTCGTAAACTCCAACATTGGTATTCAACTCAGGGTCGAATTCCGATGTTATCATGCCCGAAAAATTCTGTAACCGAGCTTCTGCCTAGCTGTTTTCACAGGAGGCCGAGCTGCACAAAATTTGCCATAACTCTCGGTACGCTTATGCAAACATAATGAATTTTGGTGAGCATGATCTTGAGAACATTTCACACAACTTTGGTATTCAGCACAAGATCCAAATTTGATCACGACAACCCGAATTAATCCATGAAACATACATCACAAGGTGTTCATCCAATAGCATTATATGATGCAAAGTTTGTGGATCACCTAAAACAACATGAATTACATGGAATAAAACACATCCCACATACTCTCTAGGCAGCCTAATCCCTCCACAAAATCTAGCTGAAAAGGCTAAACGAAGAGTACATGGTAGCTCCATAAAATGACATCTAGGTAAACTAGTAGCCAGCAGCGGAGCCAGCGCTGGACTGAGAGGAGGCTGGGGGTGGTCCCTCGACACTATCCTCGTCCAAGCCCGAAGCTCCCTACAGCTCGTCCGGAGCGGCAGGTGCTGCTAGTGTGCCATCGCCTGCCACACCTCCACCTCAACCTCCATATCAATCACCTGGTTCTGCATCTCAGCTACATTCTGCACTAACACCAAACGCTGGGTCTCGGCCTGGATGTACTCCGCCTGTAGACTGTTGTTCTCCTCACGCAACCTGTCAATGGTGTCGTCACGAGCATACAATTGCTCGATGTACTGAGCTCGCTCCTGCTCCCACTGCGTACGCTGGTCCTGGAAGAACACGACCTCCTGCTGCAAGTGAGCAGAGGTCTGGCGCTCCTGCTGCAAGTCGCGGTAGACGACGTCGGTCAGCGCGGACGTCTCGCGGATCACACCTACAAGCATAGCCTCGGTGGCGAGGTGGAAGACCTGCACGTTGTACAGCGCCTCGAGTAACCTCATACAGTGACTGCCAGAGGATCGGCAGTGAGCATCACGCCGGTGAGAGATACGCACTCACGCCAAGCCTCGTCGTGTGGGTCCAGCGCTGGGAACAATCCCAGAGCGGTGAGCATCATCTCCTCTGGGTGCTGCTCGCAGAAGGTGTGGAGAACCCTCAGAGCTGCGGACTCGAGTGACTCGACGCCACGGTGTCCGTAGAACACCATGCTCAAGTCGGGCCACTCTGGGTGCTCAGGGTGCTGTGGCACCGTAGTGACGGTACGCGCGTAGGGCACACCCCGGTCCCAGAAGTGGAGCACCTCGTACGTCGGTGGGGTGGTGTAGCCCACCTCGCGCAGGGTGTCCCACAGAACACGGGGAAAACCCTCCCAGTGGAGACTGTTGGTACACAAGGTACCATCCGCGTCGATCTCAAAAAACTCCGGGTACTCCATCTGTACAAGAAATGGGTACAACACGTTAAAACTCAAAAAGGAGTATAACATGCAAAGAGTATAAAAATTCTGGTGGTATGAACAAAAAATCATAACTCAACAACCAGAGCCCCAAAAATTCCCAAATTTTTACAACACAACAATGACATAATTCTGCACACTTTTGGTATTCAAAGGTAGATCTGGATCCAAAGGGAAAATGCTCGAAAAAAATTCTTCTTCCGAAGGAAGGTCAGCAGGAAAAACAGCAGAACAGAAGTTCACTAATTTGATCATAACTCTGGACTGAGGAAACCTAAAATTGTGAAAAAGTCACAGTAGATGTTTGACTTGATGAGGAACAACTTTCATAAAAGTCGCCTAGTCAGCAACATCCTAGAAATGGCTCTAAAAAACCATGAACAAACAGCATCCTATCTTGATAGAAAACAACTAGGATCAAAAAGAGAGGAAAACCCCTTCTAAGATCAAGCAACAACTTAGGAGCATAACACAAGGGTAGAACAACAAGTTATTTGGTTCCTTCAATTTTTATGATGCATGCACACGTCTTAAACGACCTCACACTTATGGATCTAAGAAGACATAGTCAATGCCGGTGGCAAGCTTTATAAACGACTCTCCCTATAATAACTATTCGGAGCTACACGTCGTTCATAACGATCGCATTAACATGGTTAGTGTACCTGCAGAAAAGAACCTTCCGTGCCATCACGTCACAGGAGCGTCCACATACATTACCATTCGCTATAGAAATGGTATCCATGCATTTTACACCGCATGGACGGCGTCCAACCTGAGACACACCCCTTTTGAATGGAGGGTGCCCCCTTCGCATGTTCGTAATGCGGAATCATGCACACGTATAGCAAAACGTGGTAACATCACAACCCATGACATGTTCATCTTGAATAGAACATGACATCCTTCATATGACTTGCATACGGTAGCACAGTGGCGGATCTACCAATAGGGCGAGGTAGGGCGGCCGCCCTACCTAACCTCGGCAGCAAAATCCTCTACCCCTTGTTTTTCCTTCACGAATCGTAGGTCTCGGCACCGGTGTTCTGCGGCATCAGCGTTTTGCAGCTTTGCGAGGAAGAAGACGACCCAGTGCAAACTGTTTTGGTGATAAATGGGCCAGAGCCCAATGTAGATGATGACCTGATGGCCCAATAGCCCATAATGAATGGTTAATCTCTAATAATGCCTGCCAATTAATTTGTAATCCAGCCGGGCTCTTCGATCTCCTCCTGTCATGCGCACACACATCATGCTGGTCGTTCGAGCTCAACAGCCAGTCGCTGGTATTTGGCTCGGAAAGGTTTGCTTTTGATCCAATTGAAATATTTCATCCTCTCACAAGAGGTGATATTCAGAGTGCTTGTTAAAGGGACCAAACAATGTTGCTTGATCAGGAGTCATTAATTTTCTTGCAAAGTCAAATGATATACACATTCCTTTTATGTGTCAACGTACCTTGAAGTATATTAGTCCTACCTTGCAAAAAATGTTTTTTCTTATATATATACGAGAGTTACCATCTTAATATCATCTCTAAATTTCATTTACCGTTTTGATATTGAGATAAATATGGCATGTCTGTCTTCATAAGCCGCCCTACCTAAAAAAAATTTCTGGGTCCGCCACTGCGGTAGCACACGTATAAAACACGTGCACATCCAACCGAGAAGATAGGATCCGTGGAATGGATTGCCCTATCGACCCTCGCATACTCGTGATGCGGTATCACACACGTATGAAACACGTGGCTTAAGAAGTGCTGGAAGTTAGCATAAATAAACCATAATTACTAGCCACCTTAAAAGAACCCAAAAATTCCCTCTAGGGCCTTTCGGTCTAAACATTCCTTAACGATCTAACGTATTTTCAAAATCCAATCAATCTTGGCAAGTTTTAATTGTAAATGATGTGATTAGTATTGAACTAATTACTCTGGTGTATACGGATGCTCTGGTACCAACTGTGACAACCCCATCCGAGATAAGTCCGTACTATCACCTAAACCAATCCACTTTGGTTATTAAGTGATAATAAAGAATTATCCCCTTGAGTGTTGTCGGGTCATAGCCCGGTAAATCACTTGTAAACCACACAGAGGATCGAAACACATACATTAAAACTCCCATGAAGGAGAGTCCAGAGTACCTTACAAATTAATCCAAAATCCCCGTAGGGTTAATTATTACAAACATTGTCCTTGCATCAAAGGTAAATGGTTCAGAGTTTTGAAGACAGCGAAAATTAAACTAATCGATAACTTGGCATCATGGGGGGCCACCCATAACGCTATTACTCCTCGTCATCCACCCATTCCAGCTCCCAGCTGGGTGGGATTTCACCAGGCCAAACATTGTCACCTGAAAACAACATCTATAGCAAGACTGAGTATACTAATACTCAGCAAGGCTTACCCGTCTAAAATGAAAGACTTATCCTTCTAATTATGCATGGCTTTTGGCTAGTGGGCTTGTTTTGCCAGAAAGCGACTAAGAAGTTAATCCTTACTTTCACGGTTTTAGCTCAAGTTCTAGTAGATAGAGTTATTACTAGATAAGCAACTAATTCAAGCATAATTGTACAAACAATTAATCAAACATCAAGTTTATCAATCTTTCATCATAGAGGGATTATCATGACTAGAGGGTTAAGCAATTCCCGGATAACGGTGAGAGGCCGACGATCGATCGATTAATAACCTTGCAAGAGGAACCTAAACATACGGGAGAAAACACTCACAATGAGTGTATTCAACCAAACAGTTCCCGTCATTCTTCGGATTAGGAGCTGATGCCACAGTCCTAGGTACAAAACTAGTTGGCATGCCTCACACTAGCATCTAGTGTCACACATGCACCACAGTTTGTAAGACTGGGGCCGCAACCCAAGATTAGTAGCCTAAAGCTCCCACACTGCGTCATTCAGGTACTAGGTTTATCGTACCCATGTCCGACAAATGTTTAGTACTTTCAAACGCTTAATCTCTTAACCACTGGACTGGAGCCCAAAATCCCATGCTCTTACCACGTGAGCAATTCAATTTAACAAGTCTTATGATTCCAACATAAGAACCTATTCTCGTGAGCGAAGTACATCACTTGACTTGTACCGGGTCCTTAGTGCATAGCAACTAGCGACCTAGCATACTAGTAAAAGATCATATGTACTTATGGATCATGCATCTAGGGTTTCCATTCAACTCCTGAACGTAAGTGCACATAGATAATCAAGCATAAAATCAGAAATTGTAAAAGGGAAACACATAGGTATATGTTAAACCGGGGTTTGCCTTCGGCAGCTCCAGTAGTCAGACAGTCTTCCGGACTTTGGTCCGGGTCTTGATCAGCAGTCACGAAGTGTACGTCTCCTCCTGCTCCCTCGTTCTCGTCAGCCGGCACGAGTGTGTAGCTACCGTCGGGGATTTCTATACGGGAGAATGCATATGCAGGAGTTAATTGGTGATAAAGGAGTAAACAACATGTATTAAGTCTAGGGTGTTATGTTGAGCACATTCACCTAGACCAGAATATATCCAGCATACTCTTCCTTAAGATTGCATACTCTTCCTTAAGATTAATTATCCAACTCTTTATTTAGTTATTATTATTTTAATAATGATTTAGCAGCGAGACGGATCCGAATCGGTTGTGAGACCGATGCGTTGATGACGCAGTAAGAGTTAGCCGATACGATCAAGCCTCAAGCAGGATAAGTTGGTGATAAAAGCTAAATAAATAAGAAATCAGTACAGAAAGTTTGCAGATCTAGCTGATATCGATAAATTGTGAATAAATCTAGACGAAACCACAGCGATGCGCCCGGAGGTTAAAGCCTAGATATTACTCGGCAAAGCGGTACTCACAAGCCTGCTGGAGGTCGATTGATCCAGCCCGGCGAACTTGAAGGACGGCGTTTGAAACAAGAAAACAACAAGAGAAAACTTTTGGCGAAGTCGCCGACTTGAAAGGTAAATTACAGGAAAAATAAAGATTTGTGTTTGTTGGTGTGTACAATTTTCTCCGACCATGCAGGGTCGCTATTTATGCTCTGAGGGCAACTTGACTCCTAGTCGATGACGACACAGCTTAGTCGATTCTAACGATATTATAACTACTACAAATAGATGACTCGTACAAGAGTCGAACTTACTAAACTACTTTTGACTCGTTGTCAACCGACGTTGACCCGCCCGAGCTTTCTTTCCTTCCTTGGCGTATTCTTCTTTTACCACTTTCCGTTCTTCATATCGGCCGATTCTCTTCTTTGATTATCAGTTGTTTTTCGCTGATTTTTACTCAATCGGCCGATTTCGTTTGGCTGGTTGCTCCTTCTTTTCTTTCTTCTATCGACTCTGTGGCTTTTCTGGCGCCTCTTTGCTTTTGCCGACACGTGTCACAAAACGGTGTCAACAGGTGGCACGGTCTGCCATGCGAAAATTTTGAGAACTTTTAGGAAACTAAACAGGATCTCATTTTTCTTGTGGGAGCTCTCAAATCCAAATGTTTGTTTGATGTAATGAATGCTCCAAGGCGTCAAGCCTTTTGCTGATTCATTCTCTGTGGTTGTGGAGCTACCTTCGGCGCTCTTTGTGTGAGGCGATGGTGGTTCTCGCAAAGCTCGGAGTGTTGAGCACGTCAGATCAGTCTTGGCGGTTGACGTCAGGTCGTGTTCTCTTCCTTAGAATAGTAATAAAAAGGAGTATGAATAATATTAGAATAGTATTTTTTGTGAAAAAAGATTTGATGAATATGATGGGTAAGTAGTACTCTTTTCACCCTCTGTAACAGGGCCTTAGACCGGTCGCACCGGCGTACGCCACCGGGACGCTACAGCGTGCTATAGTACGCGTTTGGCGTCCCCCCCCCCCCGCACCTGGGGACGCCAAACCGCGTGGGACGTCCCGTTCGCACCGTGTGTTCGCCAAATCAAGCGCGGTACGGGGTGTGCGCTACGCCCCACCTCGCCCGGCTATTGGTGCTCTACGCCATCGCAGAGGGAGAGGGAGGAGAGATATGACGAGAAGATGGCACCAACGAAGTACGGAGAAAGATGGACCAGCCTCCACGCCGCCTAACAAGCCGTCCACCGGAGCTCTGATATCTCCGCGGGAAGGAGAGGCCTCCGCCGCTGAGGGCAGGGGCGGGCGGCGCCAGCAGGGAGAGAGAGAGGCTCTGGCCGGGACCTGCCGTCGGGCAGAGCCCCCATCGCCGAAGAGAGGGGAAGCAAGCCGGGAGGAGGAGCCGCTCCCCCGCCGCCGCAGGCGTCCTCCTCCACCACCACCATGCTCAATGTGATGCCCTCCCGTACCCGTTTCGACCTCTGCCACCCGGAAGCAGAGCCGAACCGCCATGGTTGACTCTACCTCGTGCCCGGAGGAGAGGCCTTGCGCGTCGTCCATGCCGGTCGATGTCGTGGGTGAGGAAGCAGGGGCGCGGAGGCACCCTGGATCCAGTGGAGGAAGGGGCTACCCCGCGCCATCACGCCCACCGGAGAGAAGGGCCCGCTGCTGCTCCGGCCCGGAGATGCGTGCGCGAGCTGGAGCTCCTCTTCTGCTGCCGGCCCGAGCCACTAGCCGTGCTGGCCGGCCGGATCCAACGGAAGAGAGGCACTTGGAGGGCGGCGTCGAGTTGGAACGTCTACCATCGCGCGGCTGCCGTCCTCCCATCGCCGACGCGTCGTCCTCCTCCGCCAGTGCAGGAGGAGGTGCTGGCCATGGACGCGGCGGAGGGAGCAGGGGCGTCAGAGAGTGCGCGGGCGGGCTTCCCCTACTCCTCCGCGCGCGAGCTGGGGAGGGGCGGAGGGAGCAACGCCGGCTGTTGTTCCATGCTCCAGGCGCAGGAGGGGCCAGTCGCCGCCGGAGCGGGGAGCGGCCGCCCGGAGCTCCTGTGCCGCGCGCATATCGATCCATTGCCGGTCGCCTGCAGTGCAAGACCGTGGCGCGGGGAGGGGCTTGCCGATAGATGGAGTAGGGAAGGACCGAGGAGGGAGGGGCCGTCGCCGCCGCCGGAGGAGAGGGCGGAGAGAGACCGAGAGGGGCAGCGGCGGGGAGGACCGCAGGGGCAGTGACAGAGTGAGCGAGGGGCAGAGGATAGAAGAGAGAGTGGTGGGAGGGAGTGAGGCTGACATGGGATGAAAAGTGGGTCATGTTATTGTTAGGGTAGTTGATGTGGAGTATGTGATATAAAAGATGACAAATGCGGCAAAATTAGTATCGTAAATTCTTGATAACTAGCCAAAAATATTTTTTAGGGACGGAAATAGAGTACGACGAGTGCAACCAACCTTATCCTCTCATCTAGTGAGGTCTATCCTGCTAGAGTATGGAATTCTCTCCCCACACCTGATTTTTTAGCATCTTATCAAAACAAAAACCGACGGCTCTGATCTCATCTCATCTAGAGCCTGTTTAGTTGCCAAAATTTTTGGCAAAAAATTTTGGCAGCCCCTTCGAAGGTCTATTAGAGGTAAAAAATGTAGACTAATTACAAAACTAATTACACGAATGGACGGGAAATCGCGAGACGAATCCATTAAACCTAATTAATCTATCATTAGATATTGTTTACTGTAGCATGACGTTGTCTAATCATGACATAATTAGGCTCGTTAGATTCGTATCGAAAAATTAGGTAGGAGTTATGGAATGAATTTTGTCATTAATTCACATTTAATACTCCTAATCAGTGTCGGAAGATTGATGTGATGGGTAGTTGGAAAAAAATTTGGGAACTAAACATGACCCTAATCTCATCCAGTCATCCTCATTCTTCTATTCCCTGTCCTCTTCCCTCCACATCCGCTTCCGCACCCCAACCGCGGCCCGATCCAGTCGCCCCAACCGCCTCCGCACCCCGACCGGCTCCGGCGGTGCCGCCTCCGCCGCCGCCCGCTACCACTCCCACGCTAACCCACCCGGTGCTCGAGCACGACCCCCCACCGCGGGCCGGAGCTCGCCCCCGCCGCTCCCATGCTAACCCATTCCGGTGCTCGGCCCCGCCGCTTGCACAGGACAACCGGTTGTCCACCAGCCACCCGCGGCCAGCGGCGCCCACGCCGCCTCTCCGCCCCGCCGGCTCGAACTGCCACCACTGCCCGCTACCATGCCACCCCGGAGCTCCCTCTAAGGTCGCCGGAAACAGGTACACCACCTCCCCTAAACGCCGGGCCCTAACGACCCCGAACACTAACCCTAAAATCTCGCCGGAGCTTGCCAGGATTGAGGAAGACGAGTGGTGTTTCCTCATTGGCTGAAAATTCTGAGTGTTGGAAGCCTTGAAAATGCGCGGGCATCTTCAACCGCAGCCTGTAGAAGTGCAAGCAGTCAATCTGCAATTGCTTTTTCGCGTCTTGGGATTATAGGAGTAATAAAGATTGGGGAAAATTAAACTTTGTTTATGCTCTCTGTAATGTGGCTTCAGCTTCAACTTAAACTGATTGATGATCAACATTCTGAACTAGTGGGATTAGAACATTTTCTTAATAACCTGAACTGAGATGCTACACATATCAAATACAAGTAATTGGAGAAACTCTCTCGCAAACTGTATTTTGTAGATGAAAGCAACTTGCAATCCAAATCCTGTGTAGATGCTACTTGGGTTCCACTTAGACCATCCTGAATTACTTGGGTACAGGTTTTAGGATGGACAGAAGGAGACTGATGTTGATCCCAGCAATTACCATTGGCATCGGCTCATGTCAGTACACGTTTGAGAAGGGAGCAGCAAAAGCTGAATTTGCTGATAGTAAGTCTCCCTATCTTCATTGGATTACAGACAAGGCCATATAATCTTGAATCAGTAATAGCTTTCTGTTGGCATGTCTTCATTGGAATGATCCAGTTAGTATATTCAAGCTTCTTTAGTGTGCATTTGTTGTTCTGACAAGAGAGTGTAGAAGCAATCTTACAAATAGGCAATCAGACCTTACTCGACAATCCAATTTCAGTGCCTGCACTTCGAGGTAAAGATTATGGAAAGACAAAAATGCGGTATCCAGATTACACTGAAACAGAATCAGGACTCCAGTACAAGGTGCCCTTCCCTCCATCCGTTGATTTCTTGTTTCCTATAGAATGCTTAAACGATCAGACCATTGCATTCATTATTGTCATGACAAAACTACAGGACTTGCGGGTTGGTGATGGCCCTTCCCCAAAAAATGGGGAGACTGTTGTGGTGAGTTACAACTCATTACATATGGATGTACATGTAGCTCATTTTAGTGCTGTACATGTATACTTCTCTGTAATTTTTAGTGTTATTTGTGGAATTGTGCCAAGTGTCAACCCTGATGTAGGTTTGAATTTGTTTACTCCTCAAGGTTGATTGGGATGGCTATACAATTGGATACTATGGTCGTATTTTTGAAGCTCGAAACAAGACCAAAGGAGGTTCGTTTGAGGTATCAATTGCCACCATATTTTGCAGAAAATTGAGTACTTATAGATTTTTACAAGTTCAAACAATCATTCAATTTATTGAACTTGCTGGGGTGATCAGAAGAATTGTGTCGTTGATGTTTTATTACGAAGGACATGCTTTTTCTTGTGCCAAGGAGTATGCTATGCTATATAATTTAAATTCAAATTTCAAATTGTGTAACTCACATTTCAATACTCAAAGAACAGTGCACAATAAAAGGGGTGCATACATGCATATTTTCGTCCTCTATTTTATTTCCCAATTTAACTAGTACAATATTCTGAAATCACAAATGTCAGGGTGGTGACAAGGACTTCTTCAAGTTTAAGGTTGGATCAGGACAGGTAATTTTCATATCGTACTACTAATCAATCTTGGTAGAGTGCTACATTACAATGTCTGAAACTGGTCCTATTCCAAAACATTTTCTCAAGTTATTTCAAAGGATAAGTATGAAACAGACTATTTACAGTTTTGAGTACTGTATAATAGGGAATGTTGTGGCAGTACCTGTCTCATTGATACCTTCTTTTTTGACAATGCAGGTCATACCAGCTTTTGAGGAGGCTATATCAGGCATGGCTCCCGGAGGTGTTAGGAGGTAATGTGGCTTCAATGCATTTTCCAAAAGTTCATCTTGCAACTTGCAAATGCACTATTGAAGAGCACACCCACTTCAGGATAATCGTACCACCAGATCTTGGATACCCAGATAATGACTACAACAAGTTGGGTCCAAAACCAACGACATTCTCGGTAAAACATTTTCCTGATTTCACAATTTATCCTCATCACGTTTGTTTGAATCAGGTTCAACATTTGACAATTATCTTCCAGGGACAAAGAGCTCTTGATTTTGTTCTACGGAATCAAGGCTTGATAGACAAAACTCTCCTATTTGACATTGAGCTTCTCAAGATAATTCCAAATCAGTAGTATATAAGGTTCCTTTCTCACTTGGAACATGATTCTATCTTGCATTGGCTTCTCTTGTTTATCCATAGTTTCGTAACATAGCCTAATATTACATTTTGCAGGTATGATGATTGCATTGGAAGAAGGAAAAACATGTTATTCACATATATGTTTGAAGAGCTGTGGTAAAAGTATATACTGTGTGTTTGTGTGATCAAATGTGAAAAAAAATATTTGCTAGGCATATGTGCACCTACGTAATGTGAACATATCCACGTACATCTCCATTGAAATTTGAATGTCTTTTTTAGAAGATGTTATGCAGTTTTCCACCTCTGAAGTTGTATTTACAATTTTACATACCTCACTGGTCACCACTACTGAGCATATAGAGGAAGTGATCAGATGGCGAATTGAAAGGAACACCAGCATTCTAGCAGCAAAAGTTGTAAATAGACAAAAATCTTGCCTCCATCTATCTCGAGTAATTCCTTGGTAGCCTAATAACATGGTTCTCGTGCAATTATTGAAACTTGAGAAATGATTGATTGAATGTGTGGAATCAGCGAAGGAGTCATGAGAAAGGACAGAAAAATGTAATGCTAAAGCTGAAATCGAGCCCTGTTAGGTTCACCGGTCCTTGGTGAAATTTTTGGGTCATCTTTCGAGGTCTAATACTTTAGGAGTATTGAACGTAGACTAGTTACAAAAATAATTATATGAATGAACCCGAAATTGCGAGACGAATCCATTAAGCTTAATTAATTCGTCATTAGAGATTGATTAGTGTAGCACGATGTTGTCTAATCATGACATAATTAGGTTCGTCTCGAAACTTAAGGTATGGACTGTGGAATGAGTTTTGTCATTCATCCATATTTAATATTTCTAATTAGTGTCCGGAGATTGATGTGACGGGTAGTTGGTGAAATTTTCGGGAACGACCGAATTGCTATTTGGTACTTTTCACTTGTGGGTCCATAGTTTCTTTAACCACTGGCACCAAAGGAAAACCAAAAATCTTAGCTTTACCACCGGGTACAACTGGAATAGGATTTGGATCAAACATTTTGCAAATCAATGGAGTTTCACTAAAAAAATCCAAAATGCTGAGAAATAATTTGTCTTTGCCACCTATTGTAAAATACTAAATTCAAATTTAATTGTAAATTCTTTTTGAGAAATCCAACAAAAAAAATAAATTACAGGTGACGATTTACTAGGAAATTTTGCAAAATGTATTTACCAATAATTTGAGTCCTCATTGTGATGGGGCTAAGCATATATGAAGCAGTACGATGATGATGTAATCATGAAGATACTTAAATCCACACGTCATAAGCAGAACGGCAATGGCAATTAAAAAACTAGTGCTTAATAGTCTCATACTCTCATCTTGTGACAGAAGCAACACGGTTTGCAGCCTTGCCTTGTTCTTCAAAATCACATCCTTACGCAGACCATAGGAAGAAAAAAAGATTTTCAAGGGCGCTTTTAACTTGCAAAGGCATTTGTTGATATTACGGGCCTTATTAGTGATTAGCCTTTGATAAATTATAAAATTTATTATCTTGTTGAATGGATGGAATCAGAAAAAATATACTACCCAATTTGCAAATTTCAGTTTTGTTCTACTGTATATATGAACTTGTGACCTGATCATGCACTTCGGACATTTAAACAACTACTACTACCCGGTGGATGAACACGGACGCCTGCCCCTATAGTATATTATACCTTGCGCGCAATCACATTTACCCAACATTTGGTCATCAAAAGTCTTGTGGAAACTCCAAAGAAGTTTTCCTTGTCTCTTTCAGATTTCTGTTCAATCCATGTTGGTCGTTCTCACTGGTGCAGCAAAGCGTACGTTTCATGCACAAGAGTTTTATACCATTTGGGAGCAAGGAACTTGACGGTTACGAACACACACCCAGCTAAATTAATCTGGCACATCGTATAAGAACCGTACATTACTTAATTAAATGCATACCATCAACTATATATACGACCCTCCTTACAACCCGTTTCCGATCACCAAAAGAAATTACTAAAACAGAGTGCAAGCTAGCTAGCAGCAGGAGACGGCCTGATCGACCATGGCCATCCCCAAGGCACTGCTCCTTGCCATCCTCGGCTGCCTCTGCTTCAGCAGTGCTGTCCTTGCAGCTCGCGAGCTGAGCGATGATGACTCGGTCATGGTGGCGAAGCACGAGCAATGGATGCTCCAGTACGGGCGTGTCTACAAGGACGATGCTGAGAAGGCGCAACGGTTCGAGGTGTTCAAAGCCAATGCCAAGTTCATCGAGTCATTCAATGCCGCTGGCAACCGCAAGTTCTGGCTTGGCATCAACCAGTTCGCCGACCTCACCAACGACGAGTTCAGAGCCACAAAGACCAACAAGGGGTTTAACCCAAGTGCGGTGAAGGTGCCTACCGGGTTCAGGTATGCGAATGTTAGCACTGATGCGCTTCCGGCAACAGTGGATTGGAGGACTAAGGGTGCTGTCACTCCCATCAAGGATCAAGGCCAGTGTGGTAAGTACAGTTTGATATAACCACATACATGTGTATGTGTGTTTATATTACTGAAAACAACAATGGTGTTTTGGAAAAAAATTGATTGCAGGATGTTGTTGGGCGTTCTCGGCAGTGGCTGCCATGGAGGGCATTGTTAAGATAAGCACCGGCAAGCTCATCTCACTTTCAGAGCAAGAGCTGGTGGACTGTGACGTCCATGGCGAGGACCAGGGCTGCAATGGTGGTGAGATGGACGATGCCTTCGAGTTCATCATCAAGAACGGTGGCCTTACCACCGAGTCCGGCTACCCTTACACCGCAGAAGACGGCAAATGCAAGGCTGGATCTAGTAGCGCCGCAACCATCAAGGGCTACGAGGATGTGCCGGCTAATGACGAGGCTGCCCTCATGAAGGCAGTAGCCAACCAGCCTGTGTCAGTGGCGGTAGATGGCGGAGACATGACATTTCAGTTCTACTCTGGAGGTGTCATGACCGGATCTTGTGGCACTGATCTGGACCATGGCATTGCAGCTATTGGTTATGGCAAGACCAGTGATGGAACTAAGTATTGGTTGTTGAAGAACTCTTGGGGCACAACGTGGGGTGAGAATGGGTTCCTAAGGATGGAGAAGGACATCTCCGATAAGAGGGGAATGTGTGGCCTTGCCATGCAGCCATCCTACCCGACTGAATAGGCAGCTTCAGATGCCTCCTGCCTCACCACTATCATTCACATATGCCTGAAGGTTCATAAATGGATGTTTATTGTCGATTGTGATAGTCCTTTAATTTCAGATGTGTATGTAATTGTGTCACTTGGATATATGTGCTGCAAATGATTACCTTGTAAATGTTTTGGATATGGAAAGAATGGTTTACAATTTGGCACTATCCTAGAGCTGTAATGTCCTAACATTCCACTTTGCAGTTGCAGAGAAGTGTGTAGTTCAGTGTAAAGCATCCGCTAGAGGTGTCACTAACCCAGGGCTCGAATCCTGGGTGCTGCATTATTTATGCCCACCTTCATATGCAAAAGATGCAGATTGTTCCGAGCCTGCCGAAGAAGCAGACGCTGGTGGAGGTTCCTGCTCAGGCTAGTCTTCGGTCAACCCCTTCTTCAGGCAAAGTCAGCAGGAACTTGATCTTTCCTTGCTGATCGAGGATAATATTCCCCTATCGTTTTCAATTTATGGCCGTAGTGCTGACAGAATGCAACTTGGAGCGGATTGTTGTCAATCAGTTTGACTATGGATTGTCTACTATTTAGAGCCTGTTTAGTTGGCAAAAAAAAATTGGAGTTCTTTTGGAAACCTATTAGGAGGATTAAATATAGACTAATTACATGAATGGACGGGAAATCGCGAGACGAATCCATTAAGCCTAATTAATTCGTCATTAGAGATTGTTTACTGTAGCACACTGTTGTCTAATCATGGCATAATTAGGCTCGTTAGATCCGTATCGAAAAATTAGGTAGGGGTTATGTAATGAATTTTGTCATTAATCCACATTTAATACTCCTAATCAGTGTTCGAAGATTGATGTGACGGGTAGTTGGGAAAAAATTTGAGAACTAAACAGGCTCTAGTTTGATTGTAGAACCTACGGTCTATATTGGATTTCATAGATGAGATTCATGTGTTTTCCAGTGGAGGGGACTCTGTTGAAGCATCTGACTTGAACATAACAAAACATACATGGATTCTAAAGAAACAAATGTTTTTTTTTTCAAATTATTGTAGGCTCCTCATGTTCACTTAAAACGTCAAAGCGATAAACACAGGCAGGCGTACTTCACATTTAAATAAGATAAACACAGGTGCAAATAATAGCACTCAAAATGCAAATATTTTATGTAAAATAAGTAAATAGCACACGACATACAAGTATGTTTTTACAATGGTTGCTGAGCGCTGACACATAAAAAATGACAATACATTCGGCTCCCCACAGCATTTTGGAAGGCGTAAAAAATGACAATACATTCCAACTAGTAGTAGATGTTTATCAGACTTGACATGATGTGCTCGTAGGGCGCCAGTCTGGTTTCGCGGGGAACGACCCACGACGTCACGTCGGCGTGCCAAAGACGCGGTCCGTCGCGGGCAGCTAGCGAGAGCCCCATCCCCGCCCACAGCTCGCCGTAGATGATGTCATTGAAGCCGTTGGAAATGGCGGCGGCGCGGAAGGGACTGGGCGGGTGCGTGGCGGTGATGGAGTGGACGCACCGGGCACTGCCGCGCGTGGGTCGTTGGAGGCCGTGGTGCGCGAGGCGGCGGCCGAGCTGGAGCATCAGATTGGCGTGGCGCTGCTTGCCCGGGACCGGCCGGAGCGGCTTGTGCGCGCTCCGGCGGCTGCGGCGGCCCTCGTTGGAGGCGGCGGAGGAGGAGGACGACGAGGAAGGCGAGGTGGTGATGCCGCTCGGGCTCCCCGGGCTGACCCATTGTGCCTTGGTTATTGGCTTCTTGCTTCCGTAGGATGTGGTACGGTGTGGCGGCGGTGTTGGGGATCGGGAGCATTAAATAGGTGTTGTGGCTGCGTGTCGGGCAGTGGAGTGGCGCGCAAGGTTCTTCTTCTGCCGTCGCGGCAAGGTCAGCAAGTTCTGCGTGGACTGATGGCGATTGGCGAAGCTCTCTTTTGAGTTTTGACTCGTGAGCTCTAGGTGCCCTGCACGTTCCCCTGTCGATCATACTATGTGGAACGTAATTTTTCAGAAAAAGAATCTTGTATGTATGAGTACTAAATGAAGTTTATTTGCAAAACTTTTTCACAAATAAGTACAACTTTACGTGATGAATCTAATAGTATAATTAATTTAATGATTTGCTACAGTAATGTTACAGTAATCATTCTCTAATCGTGTGGTCAAAGCTATTACTCTTGAGAACGAGTTGTAACTCAGTTGTTAGGTGTTGCATATGGGCACACCGCCGGCCCGGGTTCGAATCTCATCGAACACAGGTTTATCTCACCGGGGTTTATCTCTGAAAAAATACTCTCGCCGGTGAAGCCGGGGTTCGGGGGTTTTTTCTAAGTCGGGAGGAGACTTTCTTCTTTTAATGAAAATCGTGAGGACGGTCTTACCCACACCAGCTTAGTTTTGAAGCTATTGCTCTCGAAAATTTATATTGAGGTGTGAAAGTAGTTTTGTAAACTACTTTATTTAATATTTTTAATTAGTGATCAAAGTCACATTTAATATTTGAAAAGTTTTTGCTAAATATTGTTTCGTGGTTTGTTTTCTGATACAAACATAACCTTTTCTGACACAAACGTTGCAGTAACTTTTTGCTGACAATACTTGTTTTAACGGTTTACAGTCTTTCATATTTGCAAACAAGTGGATTTTCATATTACTTGATACGTATCTCTGTATATAGTAGTTTGTTCAGAAAGAAACATCTATGGGCATAAAGGATTTCTTTGCAGTAGAGATTAATTATACTTTCTCGTATTGTGGGGAAAAGATTTAGTTACATGTAAAGACCTATTTTATATAAGGGCTATACTTTTTTGGTGTCATATCAGCCAAAAAAAAAACTAGTTTTCCGTGAAGACACTTGGATCAGTCTTTGTATTTGAAAATGAAATCTGGTATCAACAAGGAAAAACATTCTGGGTCATTTGGAGTGAGGGTTTGGGTTTCAGAAGAAAATTTGGAAACCCTGAACTCATGTGAGTTCGGTTGACCGAATTTTGATGATGATGGGACAATTTTGTGGACTCTGGGTGTGTTTAGAAGCCTAAATTTTTTCAAAAAATATCTTATCATCTATCATATCCCATCACATCACCTCTCACTATTCATCTGACGCTACAGTGTATTTTGCACTAATTTTGGTCAGAATTGCCAAACTTTACCAAACATTTGGGCTCTAAACACACCCTCTCACGAAGAAATGATGACGTCAATCTTCATTGGCCATGTGATTGAGAGAATAATATATTTATATGACAGTATACATGCATGGATTGACAACAGTCTGTTCTGCTTTTTTTTTGCTCAAAACAAATCTTAGTGTGCAATAGTTTTCTCTCATAACAAATTACAGTTGTACAAATCAGTACAAAATCTGACCAACAAACTTGATATTTGTTCTTACCTTGTTGGCCGAATTTGGGAACATTGGAATACAATGAGCATGCCTAGTGTTGAAAATTAATCGTTGCTTCCACAAGAAAGATGGTGGAAGCATCAGATTTTACCAACACTAAAGGTGTTATTACCAACTACTCTCTCTGTCCCTAAATGTAAACATTTGTTGACTTTTTTTCACGTTTGACTGTTCGTTTTATTAACAAAATTATGAAAATATTATTTATTTTGTTATGACATGTTTTATCATCATATATTTTAAGTATATCATAATTATTTTTATATTTTCATAAATTTTTTGAATAAGACCAACAGTCAAACGTGATGCACAGGAATCGAAAAATGCTTATAGTTAGGGATAGAGGGAGTAAAATGGAGCAGGCTGATGATGCCTTTTTTAGAAGGATCGTGTATTGATCTTAGCACATTACACCGGTCTGTTTACAAACAGGATTCAAAAGAAAAAGAAAATTACAAAGAAGTTCAAAACTCTTGCTCATCTTCCTTGAAGCCTTCAGCGGTCCGTTGAGAACGAGTTGTAGCTCGGTTGGTAGGCGTTGCAGATGGGCACGCCGCCGGCCTGGGTTCGTATCCCATCGAACGCAGGTTTATCTCAGCGGGGATTTATTTCCCGAAAAAAATCCCCTCACCGGTGAAGCCGGGGTTCGGGGGTTTTCTAAGCCGGGAGGAGGCTTTCTTCTCTTAATGAAAACCGTGGGGGCGGTCTTACTCCCACCGACTTAGTTTTTTTGTTCAGCGATCCGTTCGTCACCGCCGTCGAAGCCGCTTCCCAATCGTCGCCGGGCACCAGAGCCAAACTCCACAAAGTGGATGCCGCAGAGGAGAGCTTACTGCTAGGCGAATAAGCTGAGTACGCTACCTCCGAGGCGCATCAGTCAACTCCAGTACCCACGACGCATCCTTCGTTTCCACCGCCGGCAACCCGAGCAATACTCAGATTTTCTCCAAAGATCATCTTCCTTGAGATTAACAGGGTCAACAACATCATCACATGAAGAAGACGACGACGCGCCGGCCCTCGACTCCTGGACAGGTCTCCCCAGCCTCTCCGTTGACATCGGAGTAGATCTCCATCGGAGAACGGAAGAAGCTGAGAGAAATTATTCCTCTGCAACGTCGTCGCTTCCGCATCGCCGACGCTATCAGGAAAACCAAACCGCAGAGAAGCCACGCTCCTCCGGCAAAACCTACTCCACCACCGAGCATCAGCGGCGAGCGAACCTTAAATCTAAACAGACTCAATTACGATTGGATCTACTAAAATGATGAACCCTCGCTCCGCTTGCCACCGGCTAGAAAGCCGGAGACGAAGAGGAACGAGGTCTAGAACTTACGACGGCGGCGGCGGCCGGGCGCTCGCGCGGGATGCGGTTCCGCGACGCGGGGGACCGGCGGTTGTTGCGCCTAACTGATGATGCCTTTTGTTGGGAAGCAACAAAGAAACGAGGAGCCAGTCAACAGATTCGAAAAATGCTGAGCTTCCTACTCCTTCCAGCTGTTGAACAACCTTGCGCGCCACTCCACTGCAATCGACGCCTTATTTATTGATATCCTCTCCCAAACGATAACCCACTCATCGTCGGGACAACCAAAAAAACCATGGAGAGCAAGAGCGCCAGCGCTTCCGTCGCCGGCGCCGGCGCCGGCGCGCAAGTGCTCCTCCTGCCGTACCCGGGCGCGCAGGGCCACACCAACCCGCTGCTCGAGTTCGGCCGCCGTCTCTCGTACCATGGCCTCCGCCCCACGCTCGTCACCACGCGGTACGTGCTCTCCACCACCCCGCCACCTGGGGAGCCCTTCAGGGTGGCCGCCATCTCCGACGGCTTCGACGACGGCGGGGCTGCCTCCTGCCCCGACTACAACGAGTACTTGCGCCAGCTGAAGGCCGTCGGCTCCCAAACGCTGGCGGAGCTGCTCCGGTCCGAGGGCGCCGATGGGCGGCCCGTGCGCGTGCTCGTGTACGACCCGCACCTGCCGTGGGCGCGGCGGGTGGCGAAGGCAGCCGGCGTCGCGACGGCGGCGTTCCTCTCGCAGCCGTGCTCCGTCGACGTCGTCTACGGGGAGGTGTGGGCGGGGCGGCTTGAGCTGCCGGTCACGGACGGGAGAGAGTTGTTCGCGCGCGGGCTGCTGGGAGTTGATCTTGGGCCCGACGACGTGCCGCCGTTCGCCGCCAGGCCGGACTGGCGCCCGGTGTTCCTTGAGGCGACTGTGGGGCAGTTCGAGGGACTAGAGGACGCTGACGACGTGGTTGTCAATTCGTTCCACGACATCGAACCCAAGGTCAGTGTCACCCTCACCATGTTCAGCATATGTTTGTTGTTTTGCTCCAGTCAATCTCTGGTGCTGCTTCCCATACTGTGCTTTTCCTCCCCATACTCTGCTTTTCTTGAGATACAAACGTCAAGATGTGTCCACAATCACATTTCTTTACACAATAATCTATATTCTTCATCAATAAGTGATGTTTCTTTTATTCCCCTTCACTGTCATAAGATCTTTTTTAACACGTCTGTGTTGTTAATGGAGCAGGAGGCAGATTATATGGCACTAACATGGCGCGCAAAGACAATAGGCCCAACCTTGCCGTCATTTTATCTGGATGATGACCGTTTGCCATTGAACAAGAATTATGGTTTCGATCTCTTCAGTAGCAATGTGTCTTGTATGTCTTGGCTTGACAATCAGCTTCCGTGCTCTGTAGTCCTTGTATCCTATGGCACTGTCTCCGACTACGATGAAACACAGTTGGAAGAGCTTGGCAATGGATTGTGCAATTCCGGGAAACCATTCCTGTGGGTTGTGAGGTCCAACGAAGAACACAAGTTGTCTGTTGAACTCCGTGACAAGTGCAAACAGCACGGCCTCATTGTTTCTTGGTGCCCCCAGCTCGAAGTCTTAGCACATAAAGCCACAGGTATGGGAAATGGTTACTGTTCTATGTACAAAGGAAAATAGGAAAGAGTTATATTCAACGCAAAAAGTTAGTGACCTGATTTTAACATGTAGGCTGCTTCTTCACACATTGTGGATGGAACTCGACATTGGAAGCAATTGTTAATGGTGTGCCAATGGTTGCAATACCGCACTGGGCAGACCAGCCAACCATATCAAAATACATGGAGAGCGTGTGGGGCTTGGGCGTTCGGGTGCTCAAGGATGAAAAGGGCTTCCTAACGAGAGACGAGGTGGAAAGGTGCATTAAAGAGGTTATGGATGGGGATAGGAAGGATAAGTACAGGATGAATGCTACTATCTGGATGCAGAAGGCAAAGAAAGCTATGCAGAAAGGAGGGAGCTCTGACAAGAATATTGCTGAATTTGCCAAGAAGTATTCAAGTTATTAATTGTCAAGATATAATGATACACTGTATCAGTAGTTCATAATTTTACGGATATGTATACAACATGTTAATAAATTTGTGAGTGGATTGTAAGTGCCACTTACCTGCAATAATTTGTTTGTCATATATTCATGGAAAGTGATCTGCCCTATTAGATCTTCCAGACCTTAACTATGTAGATCATTCGACAGCCATTGAAAGTGGAAGTTCCTTGCACTTGAAACACCAGACTTCATGCATGTATGGCTATTCGATTTCGACACAGAGAAGAATTTAACAACCTGTAGCAATTGAATAGGTTGTGCCTAGATCAATACTTGAAGCAGATTTCAGAGGACAACGAAGCTCATCCAGTATGCAGTGAGCAGTGTTGCATCCATGTACGGAAGAAGTAAGCAGCATAATGTCTCCAAACCTCTGACGAACTTTATTCAAAGATAAAAAAAACTCTGACCAACTAATATAAAAAACTTTGCAGAGCATGTTAGAATTCCAAATCTCCAAAGCAATAAAAACAGAATGACTTGAACAGAGTCTTTGCCACCTAAAGAATATTCACATGATATTTTGAGTAAATTTCACAAGCACAAACTTATTACATAACAGATCACATTAATACAATTTACAAACATACAAGAGTGAATCATCACGAACAAGTGGATATCGATGTACTCGATATTTGTGACACATTTGGATCGGTGACTAATCAGTTGGGTAGGATGGCTGCATAGCAAGGCCACACATTCCCCTTTTATCAAAGATGTCCTTCTCCATTCTCAAGAATCCATTCTCACCCCGGGTGTGCCCCAAGAGTTCTTGAGCAGCCTATACTTGGTTCCATTAGTGACCATACCATAACCAATAGCTGTAATGTCATGATCCTCCACAAGATCCGGTCATCACACCACCAGAGTAGAAACTGAAATGTCATGTCTCCGCCAGCTACCGCCACTGATGCTGGTTAGCTACCGCCTTCATGAGGGCAGCCTCGTCGTTAGCCGGCACATCCTCGGCCCTTGATGTTCGCGGTGCTGCTGGATCCGGCCTTGCACTGGCCATCTTCCGCGGTGTAAGGGTAGCTGGATTCAGTGGTAACACCAACTGAGACTAAAGGTCCGAGACCCTTTAGTCTATATTCGTGTTACGAACCGAGACTAAACCCCCCTTGGGTTCCTCCTATCTCAAGTCTCTTCACGCGTTGCTTAGCCTAGAAGCCTTCTCCCACCTTTGTCTCCTCCTAGCCCCCTCCCTCCCGGCTCCGGCGAGCTCGCCTCGCCGCAGCGGGTAGGGAGAGGGGCCCCCGACCTCGTATAGGTTGTAGATCTAGCCTAGTATCGCTCTCTGTAAATCATCGATTAATTATGCTCATTAGATTCGTCACGAAAAGTTGTACTCATCTGTAAAAAAGTTTTGCAAATAAACTTCATTTAGTGTTCCATGCATTAAAGATTCCTTTGGACAATTTTTTGTCCAAAGCCAACCAAACACGGCCCATATACCTGGACTTTTTGGAGTTCTTTCCGACAGGGATAGTGACAACTGACAACAACACCAAAAGTGTTAAGGGAGAAACAGTGATTAGACTAGGTTCAATATAAGACTGCGAATTGTTTGTTCCTCCAATTTTGTCTCTAAAATTTTGCGGAGTTTTAACGGTTGTATGGAGCCTGCTTTTTTTTTCTTTTTTTTGAGAGGGAGCCTGCAAAGATTTTGGTTGCCGAAGGAAGAACTGATTTTCTCTAAAAAAAAGATTTTCTTTTTTTGCAGATGACTTCTCCTGGAGAACTGATCACTCCCTTTGCTTTGATGCCACTATGAACTATCACTTATCTCGCAGATTCCACGGCTTTGTGGATTTGTATTGTATTTACATATACTCAACTTATCCCGAATCAACGACAACAACAATAATAACAGTGTAAGTTTGATTCTGTTTATAGAGCTGAAATTTTTTTGACTGCTTTTTAAAAAAACAAATGATAGTGGGTGAGAAAAATATCAGATTTTGAGAGAATTGTTCGATATATTCGCACAGTGATCTGGACGGTGGTGCTAACTCGTCCGGTCGACAGAACCTGCCTGCTTGGAAGCATCCATCAGACCATCACGTGGGCTCATTATCTTTAAGTAAATTAATGGTGGCAAATTCCAATTTGTTCTTAATTCCTCGACGACGGCCATGGCCCATCAGTCCTCACTCAGACAGTCAGACAACGAGCTGAGCTGGTTCTCGTCTTCTACGGTTCTACCTCCCTCTCCATTCCCAATCCGATAATGCGCAAGAAGCTTGCGCGCCACTCCACTGGACCACCTACTTAAGCGGATCATCGATCGAGCGACACTGCAAAGCCACCAATACAAAGGCGCCATGGACGGCGCAGCCACCGCAGGCGTCCAAGGCGGCGCCGCCGCCGACGGCTCCGGCGCGCACGTCCTCCTCCTGCCGTTCCCTGGGATGCAGGGCCACGCCAACCCCATGCTCCAGTTCGGCCACCGCCTGGCCTACCACGGCCTCCGCCCCACCCTTGTCATCTCCCGCCACGTCCTCTCCACCACCACCACCACCGCGACGTGCCCCTTCCCCGTGGCCGCCATCTCGGACGGCTTCGACGCCGGTGGGATCGCGTCGTGCCCGGACACCGCCGAGTACGTCCGCCGGATGGAGGCCGCGGGGTCGGAGACGCTGGCGGCGCTCCTCGACGCCGAGGCCGGCGCGGGGCGGCCCGTCCGCGTGCTCGTGTACGACTCGCACCTGCCGTGGGCGCGCCGCGTGGCGCGCGGCGCCGGCGTGGCGGCGGCAGCGTTCATGACGCAGATGTGCGCGGTGGACCTCGTCTACGGCGAGGTGTGGGCGGGGCGGGCGTCGTTACCGCTGGCGAACGGGGGCGCGCTGCGTGGGAGGCTCGGCGTCGAGCTGGGGCCCGACGACGTGCCGCCGTTCATTGCGGCGCCCCGGTGGTACCCGGCGTTCACGGAGTCCGCGCTGAGCCAATTCGACGGGCTGGAGCACGCCGACGACGTGCTCGTGAACTCCTTCAGCGACCTCGAGCCAACGGTGAAGCTCTACATCATTTCTGTTGATTTCCTCAAGTGAAACCTGGAGAAACAGAGCACGTGTGAGTATGTGACATGCGAAGTTTCTGCTGGTTGAGCAGGAGGCTGATTACCTGGAGTCGACATGGCGCGCCAAGACCATCGGCCCGACATTGCCGTCGTTCTACCTCGATGACGGCCGGCTGCCATCCAACAGGACCTACGGTTTCGACCTCTTCTCGAGCACTGCTGCGCCGTGCATGGCGTGGCTGGACAAGCAGGAGTCCTGCTCTGTTGTCCTCGCGTCCTACGGGACCGTGGCCAACCTTGACACGGCGCAGCTAGAGGAACTTGGCAATGGACTGTGCTATTCCGGTAAGCCATTCATTTGGGTCTTGAGATCGAATGAGGAAGAAAAGTTATCTCAAGAACTCGGTGGGAAGTGCAAGGACAGGGGGCTGATTGTCCCTTTCTGCCCTCAGCTTGAGGTTCTAGCCCATAAGGCCACAGGTATGATATGAGCAAATTTTCATTTTTGTAATGCGATGCATATAATGTCAAGAAAATGAGGAAATTTACTGATTAATTAGAATCTTAATGTCTCCTACATTGAAATATAGGTTGTTTCCTAACACATTGTGGCTGGAACTCAACAATTGAATCCATTGTTACTGGGGTTCCAATGGTGGCAATGCCACAATGGGCGGACCAGCCGACAACGGCAAAGTATGTGGCGAGCGCATGGGGAATTGGATTGCGGATGCGGAAGGGTTTAGTTAAGAGGGAAGAGGTGGAGAGGTGTATAAGGGAGGTCATGGAAGGAGAGAGGAAGCAGGAGTACAGGAGGAACGCTGCTCAACTGAGGCAGAAGGCAAAAGAAGCTATGCAAGGAGGGAGCTCCGACAAGAACATTGCAGAATTCGCAGCCAAGTATTTGTCAAAGTAGATGTCTAATTGTGTCGTCTTAGAGGGTGATTTATTTGTCTCTAAAATTATACTCCCTCCGTATCATTTTGCTTGTCGCTGCTAGTTCAAATGAGAAAGACTGGAAATACTTGTCGCCGGTAGTACGTAAGAGAGGTATATTTCTTTTTCCCCCCCTGGTTCAGCGAATGATCCTCTGTTTCCGTCCGTGCAAGCTAGAACACTGCCCAGCCAGGAGAGACAGAACGAAGGGTAAAAAAGTAATTGTACTGTTTCCTTAATTTTTTCAAAACTGTCCGAAACGACATGCATACCGATACGGAGGGAGTATTAGATAGGAGAGTTTTGTATCCTCAAATCTGAGGGTAGTCAAAACCGCAAGTAGTTCCCCTTTTATATAAAAACGGCTATACTCTCGATGCCAACACTATCATTTAAAATGTTGGTGAAGTCAAATAGCATTTTGATCCACTTTTGTTCAAAACTGTTAAATAGTGCATATAAGAAATTAAAACAAGAAAATGAAAACCACATACATCAAAAGTTCAAAACCAATTGATTTTGTCTGGTTCGTTGTAATTGAAAAAAGAAATTAAAACCCCTTCACGAAAAAGAAAAATCTTGATACAATATAATACATATTCAGTGGATGGTGCAATTGTTCGGAAAATGTGGTCTCACAATCCACATATATAAAATGGTGCAGATAATTTGATCACAACATTACGTTATGTAGCTATCTGCACTGTATTGGAGAGAATGAATGTCCAATGGAAAACCCTAACAAGGATATATGATATGTACGGACCTCCGCTCCGCTCCGTCAGAAGTCGATCTTTCTCTTGTGCAACATATTTTGGATCATAACTCAACAACCCTTAGTCCTTCTCCTTCCTCAACCCCCTGCCACCCGCTGCCGTGCCACCACCTTCAGCCTTGTCTTCAAGCTTCACCGTTTGCGGAGCTCGTCGCCGCGCCGTGCCACGCCACGCCGCGCCACTGGCCGTCCGCGGAGCTCGCCTTCGCGTCGCCCATGGACGGCCGCGGAGCTCGCCCGCGCGTGTCGTCTCCTGGACAACCGTGGAGCACGCCACCGCATTGCGGAGCTCGCGTCGCCTCCCCAGAGCCATGGACGTGTCGCCCTAGAGCTCGCCCGGAGCCGGGCTTGGACCCGCCACTGCCCGAGTCGGCTCCGCCTGGGCATGGACGCGCCGCCGCCCTCGCTGGTCGTGGACGCACCGCCGCCGCCCCTAGAGCCGGCCTTGGACGCGCTGCCACCGGAGCCGCCGCCGCAGCCCTAGAGCCGGCCCCTCGGGGCATGGACGCGCCGCCGCCCCGTCTCCCCTTCCTGCTCACCACCTCCGGCTGGTGGCTAAAGGTTGGAGAAGGGGAAGGGTATTGTGGTCACAAAAAGCATTCTAGCGGTGTGCATGTGTTTGATAGTGGCATTCTAACGAATCCTTTTGCGGAATGGCAAACAAACGAAGCTCATTTTTAAGAGTAGTGGAATTGCAAATATCTCACGGTTTGCTTAGCCATGTACAAACTATAAATGATGAAGTACTGACGAGGCCATGGACCAGGGCCCACCAGGACCTCTAAAAAACGCAGTACGGACCCACGTGCGGTGTACTTTGATGGCTAATATCACGCGTATTAAGCCCCCGAGTACCCAAGAGTCCGTACGACCTATTTCCGTCATGGGCCGGAAGACAGGTGGCCCACGGCCACCAGCACCTTCTCCTCCGAGTACATGGCGGCCGACACGACAAGTCTTCACCTCCGCCTCCGACTACTTGCTCGTACGAGTAGTCTCCGCTTCCCGTTCCCGACTACTCGTTCGCACGAGTAGTTTCTGTCGCCGACTTGCGCGGAAGGCAAAGGGCGCGTGGGCCCCTCCTGGTCGAGATCCTAGGATCTCCACGCACGCTCCCCCGCGCGCTGCCACGCGTCCACTCCCTCGCGGCGTCCCGCCCGGGCCCGGCTGATTCGGTGTCAGGAGGCGGATCCGTCAAACCCTGTCACGAACGGCACAGTAGCCATCGTACCGGGGGCGGTGTGAGAGGTGCTAAGCAACTGACGGCACAGTACACGCTACGCCCTAAGTATCGGAAGGCGCGGCATAGACCACCTACTCACACGAGTAGTTTCACCGCCCCCGACTAGTTCAAGACTTCACCGCCAAGGCTGTGGGTACACGGGCCCCGTCCGGATCCCGTAATATCTGGGCATGACAAACCCGCTCCTCGCCACGTGCCGGCCCCTCCGCGTCGGTCCACCCTGACCAGGTCGATCTGGTGTCAGAGGGCGGACCCGTCTGCAGCTCCACGAACGGGGCAGCACGCATCGTACTACGGACGGCACGGGAAACGCTGTGCCACTAACGGCACAGTGTACACCGCTCCCTATCCCTCGAACGCCGTGGCATAGACCACTCTGCCTTCACAGTAACTGGAGAAGACGAGCTCCTGTTCTACTGACAGGAGTAGGATATGAATCCAACTCCCCGTACCCGACTAACTACTCGGAGAAGGGTGCGGGAAGCCCCAGAAACGGCTACTTGGGACGCACGATTCCAAGAAGGCCTACACCGTCACCTGTGGCGCCGCAACAGTGCTTCGCCGCTCCACCTGACAGCCCAACGCGGGAGGAGGACGTCCTACGCTGTAGACCAGCCTACACCCTCGATGTAATCCCCCTGAACCTCTCCCTTGTGACTATAAAAGGGGAGGAGAGGGGCACTTGCAAGACACGTCCGTTTCCACCCCCACACACACTTAGTATCGATATCGCATCTCATACAACCCCACAGACGCTCACACACTCACGTACACAGAATCCTACAACAAGAACCACTTACATGCTAGGGACTTGGGCTCGAAACCCTCTCCCGACTTGTTTGTATCCCCTACTACAAACTCCTAAGCATAAAGAATACTCACTCTCAGACTGGACGTAGGGTATTACTCTCTGGAGGCCCGAACCAGTATAATCTCGAGTGTCTCTTGTGCAACCGTGCGGATCCGAACACACGTTCTTATAAATTTACTTGCCGGCGATAACAAACCCCGACAGTTGGTGCGCCAGGTAGGGGCCTTCGTGTGTTTTTGACGTTCCTTTTAAGGTCAGCACGACCTTTCCATCGTTTGCTTCGACGAAAGCCATCGCCAAGCCATCACTGATGAGCTATCCCATGGGATCATCCGACCCGCTCCTGGCTGGGCTCGAGATCCATTTCGGGAGCCTGAACTTCCGGGCGACTGGAGACGGCTACCTCATGCACCTCGTCGATGAGGTCACCGACGCGCCTGTGCCGGCTCCTGCTCCGGCCACCGCCCCACGATCGCCCCGACGTAAGAGGTGCTCTGGCAAGCGCTCGCAACGGGCCAAGGCGGAGCGACGCAGGGCGGCACGTGCTAGCTCCCCTACGTGGGTCGAAGCTGGTGCACCGCTACCCACCGACGCAGCAGAAGACTCCCTGCCGTCGGACTCGACGGAGCGTATCGCCAGGGAAAGCGCGCCGATGCCATCGCTCTACCGAAGGACGCCCTACACGGCGGCAGCATACTCCTCTTCATCGAGCACGGACCGGGCCGCGTATGATAACCACCCCAGCCATCGCCTCTGGTGCAACATGGGGCTTCCAGCATCTTCGCCCGACGAGCAGTACCTCGTAACCGACGGTACGGATGACATCTTGGACTTGGAGTGGGATTGCTCCGGGCTTCGAGATGCTAGCACCTTCCGTCGTTTCCAGACGGCGGCAGACTACTGCTTCGGCTACTCCGACGACTCCGACGGTGGGGGTTACGACCCCTCGCGTGAGTGCTTCATCGTTGGCAACGCCCCGGCCGCACCGGCACCGGCCCACACTCCGGAGGGGGCGGTCCACTCCGCCCACAGCTCGACGGCGGATAGCGCGGCCGGAGCACGAGACCCGCCCAACGGCGCCGCACAACGAGCCCGACTAGATGAGCTGGAGGACGCATAGCGCCAGCTCGACGACGAGCGGGCACAGCTCCACCAACAACTCGGACAAGACCCAAATCCAACTCCCGCCCGCGTACGCGCGAGGGATGTCCAGCAACGCATCGTCAACGACGACCGATACGTCATCGACGGCACGCCCGTCTTCAAGAGGGCATCGCAGAACCTGGCGGCAGCTGCAGTTCTTCTCCGGAAGATACCAGAGCCTGCCACCCCTCAGGAGAAGGAGATGCACAAGCAAATCAAGACACTCCTCGAGACTGCCACCGTGCAGCAGGCGGAGAGCTCCGCTTCCCGTCAGCGGTGCTCGCAGGGTCGCGGGCACTCTGAGCCACGACTACCTGTAGCGCCGTCGCAACAGTCGCGGCGGTCTGAGAAGGTCAACGTGCCGGTCAAAAGCCGCTTGGGTCCTCACCGCGACGCGCGCGACACCATCAAGGCGCGGTGGAGGGTGGACGCGAGCCAAGACGACGATTACGAGCAACAGCCTCGCAAGGAGTATAGCCGGCGACGCGGCGGCCGTTACGATAGCGATGAAGATTGAAGTCGGAGCAACTCACCTGACGCCCTAGGATGTCGCGCTTTCGGGAAGAATGTGCGCAACGCCTGTTTCCCTTCGCGTTTCAGAGCTCCGACCTTCGTACCTAAGTACGATGGTGAAACCAACCCCAGCGTTTGGTTAGAAGACTACCGACTGGCGTGTAACGAGGGCGGAGCACAGGACGATCTGTTCATCATCAAGAATCTCCCGCTACATCTCGCGGACTCGGCTCGCACGTGGCTCGAGCACTTGCCACGAGGCAAGATCGACAGCTGGTCGCAGCTACGTGACGCCTTCATCGGAAACTTCCAGGGCACGTATGCCCGACCAGTGAACCCCTGGGACTCGCACAACTGCAAGCATATGAAGGGTGAAAGCTTACGTGACTACATTCGGTGCTTCTCCAAGCGATGCACCGAGTTGCCCAGCACCACCGACACGGACATCGTCTCGGCCTTCCAGAATGGCACCACGTGTGCCACGTTGATCCACCGGATCGGGCGACGGAAGCCGCGAACTACTCGGGAGCTGCTCGACATCGCGACCGACCACGCCAACGGGGAGGAAGCTGTGGCTGCGACGCTCAGTCCCGGCACCAGCAAAGGGAAGCAACCGGCCGAAGCTGACAACGATCCATCTGCGCCAACCAACAAGAAGAACAAGAATAAAGATAAGCGGTACCGCGATAACACCTTGGTGGCAGCTGTTGACCGAAAGGCAGCAAGACCCAGGGGTGACCCACCGAAGGATCACTTCGAGAAGTTGTTGGAGGCCCCGTGCCCCAACCATGAGGGCCCGGTCAAGCACGCCTTCAAGGACTGCAACTTGATGAAGTCCTACCTCTCCGGCACGCTGAAGAAGCGAAACACTACTCCGACCAGTGATGGAGGGAAGGACAAGGGCAACGACGAAGGTACCTGCCCCCGTTAAGACGGAGCCGTTATGATGATCTTTGGAGGTTCGGAGGCGCGACCACCCAGACGCCAGGAGAAGCTGATCCAGCGAGAAGTGTACCACACCGAGCGCGCGACTCCGACATACCTAAAGTGGTCAGAGACGCCGGTCACGTTCGACCGTCGCGATCACCCCGACCACGTCCCACGTCCAGGCAACTACCCGCTAGTCGTGTCACCTTTGTTTGGCACCAAGCGCGTGCACAAAGTGCTGATGGACGGAGGTAGCGGCCTCAACGTCATCTACATGTCAACCCTCGACGACATGGGAATCCTGCGGTCTAGACTGCGGCCGTCGACGGCGCCTTTCCACGGGGTCGTACCCAGGATGGAGGCGGTTCCCCTCGGGCAGATCGATCTGCCTGTCACGTTCGGAACTCCGAACAATTTCTGAAAGGATATCCTCACCTTCGAAGTGGTAGGGTTCTCGGGGACGTATCACGCGATACTCGGAAGGTCAGCTTACGCGAAGTTCATGGTCGTCCCCAACTACACGTACCTCAAGCTGAAGATGCCCGGCCCGAAGGGCATCATCACAGCGAGTACAGCTTTCCCGTACGCGTACGAATGCGATGCTGAGTGCTTCCAGTTCGCTGAAGCACTGATCCGGTCCGAGAAGCTCGCCGCAGAGCCCCCTCCGAGGACCAGATATCCCCGAGTCGTCTAAGTGAGCGGCATGCTCTTTCGAGCCCGCTAAGGATGCTAAGGAAGTGCCCGTCTCCGAGGACGGCCACATGATCCGTGTCGGGACGGCGCTCGGTTCCGACTAGGAAAGTGCGCTCGTCGACTACCTCCGCGCGAACCTCGACGTGTTCGCATGGAAACCCTCTGAGATGCCAGGGATTCCAAGGGAGGTCACCGAGCACAAGCTTAACATTAAGCCCGGCACGAAGCCGATCAAGCAGCGTCTGCGCCGCTTCAACTCTGACAAGTGCAAGGCCATTAGCGAGGAAATCAAGAAGCTTCTTAGTGCAGGGTTCATTCGTGAAGTGTACCACCCCGAGTGGTTAGCAAACCCTGTACTCGTTAAGAAAAAGAATGGAAAATGGAGGATGTGCGTTGATTACACGAGCCTGAACAAGGCGTGCCCAAAAGATCCATTTCCTTTGCCGCGTATAGATCAAGTAGTCGATTCAACGGCCGGGTGCGAAACCCTCTGTTTTCTCGATGCTTACTCCGGTTACCATCAAATCGCAATGAGTCTGATAGACCAGCTCGTGACCTCGTTCATCACCCCGTTCGGCGCGTACTGTTACGCTTCTAGGCCGTTTGGGCTGAAGAATGTAGGGGCCATGTTTCAGAGATGCATGCGATGCGTCTTTGGAGATCTCATCGAACGGCTAATCGAGGCCTATGTAGATGATATCGTGGTCAAGTCGAAAAAGGTGGGCGACCTGATCCCCGACCTCACCGCGGTCTTTGAAAAGCTGAGGGAGCACGGCGTGAAGTTAAACCCCGAGAAGTGTGTTTTTGGGGTCCCCAGGGGCATGTTACTTGGTTTCGTCATATCGGAACGTGGCATCGAGGCCAATCCCGAGAAGATCTCCGCGGTGACGGGCATGGGACCCATAAAAAAATCTGAAGGGAGTGCAACACGTCACCGGATGCCTCGCTGCTCTCAGCAGGTTCATCGCTCGACTAGGTGAACGCAGCTTGCCGCTGTACAAGCTCATGAAGAAGTCGGAGCATTTCGTATGGACACCAGAAGCGCAGGAAGCACTCGATTCGCTCAAGAAACTACTCGAGAGCCCACCAGTGCTCACCGCACCGGCGGAGGGGGAGTCGATGCTCCTATACATCACCGCTGGTGGTCATGCGAGACGAGCCCGGGAAGACAAAGAAAATACAGCGCCCGGTCTATTTTGTGAGTGAAGTCCTCTCCGACTCAAAAACGCGATACCCACAAATCCAAAAGTTGATCTATGCTATCCTCATCACCAAGCGAAAGCTCCGGCACTATTTTGACTCACACCGCATCACGGTGGTGTCCAAATACCCCCTTGGCGATGTCATACAGAGCCTAGAGGCAGAGGGGAGAATTGCTAAGTGGGCCCTCGAGTTGATGGGACAGAACATCGAGTACGTGCCCCGCACGGCCATCAAGTCGCAGGCATTGGCCGACTTCGTCGCCGAATGGACGGAGATCCAAACTCCTCCTACTCCCATCGAGCACGAGACGTGGCTCATGTACTTCGACGGGTCCCTCATGAAGGAAGGAGCCGGGGTCGGACTTGTCTTCATCTCGCCTCTGGGCGTGCGTATGGAATACATGGTCCGACTACATTTCGCGGCCTCGAACAATGTCGCGGAGTTTGAAGCACTCGTCAACGGTCTCTGGATCGCCCTCGAGTTAGGAATCCGACACCTCGAGATCAGGGGGGACTCCGACCTGATCGTGGGACAGGTGATGAAGGAGAAGAATTGTTTAAGTCCTAAGATGGCCGCGTACTGCCGGGCGGTGCACGAATTAGAAGACAAGTTTCATGGGCTCGAGCTTAATCATGTACTGCGAGAGTACAACAAGGCCGCTGAAACCCTCGCCAAGGTGGCATCAAAATGAAAACCCGTTCCACACGGGGTATTTGCCAGCGACCAGTACAAGCCGTCCGTCCGTCCCGAGGAGGACAAGCTGCTAGAGCCACCAACACAAGAGGTCATGGAGATTGACGAAGTGCGGGAGCCCAACCTTGAAGACCCAGACTGGAGGATCCCGATCCTTGAGTCGATGGTGGAAGAGAAATTACTGCCTGACAAGGAGACGGCTCGACGGATCGCTCGCATGGCTAAGTCGTACAAACTAGTTGACGACGAAAGGGCGCGGAGGGCATACTCATGCATTGCATTCTGGCTGACCAGGGCAAGGAGCTGCTATAAGAAATTCACGCAGGCACGTGCGGGCATCACGCCGGCCCGAAGACCATTGTCAGGAAGGCTTTCCGACAAGGGTTTTATTGGCCAACCGCAGTCGCCGACGCAACTCGGATTGTGCACAGCTGTGAAGGTTGTCAATTCTACGCACGACAAACCCATCTCCCGGCGTAAGCATTACAAACCATTCCTATCACCTGGCCTTTTGAGGTCTGGGGGTTAGACATGGTCGGACCACTAAGAAAAGCACCCGGGGGCTACACCCACGTGCTCGTCGCCATCGACAAGTTTTCGAAGTGGATCGAGGCCAAGCCCATAACTAATATCCGCTCCGAGAAGGCCGTTGCGTTCTTCACCGATATTATCTACTGCTTCGGGATTCCGAATTCTATCATTACCGATAACGGTACCCAGTTCACCGACAAGAAATTTCTCAAGTTCTGCGACGATGACAACATTCGCGTGGACTGGGCCGCTGTCAGTCATTTGAGGACCAATGGGCAAGTGGAGAGGGCCAACGGCATGATCTTGCAAGGTCTGAAGCCGCGGATATTCAAGCACCTCGAGAAGTTTCGGGCAACGTGGGCCGCAGGACTCCCGTCCGTCTTATGGAGCCTACACACCACGCCTAGTCGGGCTACTGGTTGCACGCCTTTCTTCCTGGTCCACGGGTCGGAGGTAATCCTCCCGACGGACATCGACTATGGCAGCCCACGGGTTCAGGCCTACACCGAGGAAGGCAACCAGGTCGCCCTCGAAAATGCCATCGACCAGTTGGATGAGGCGTGCAGCGTCGCTCTCCTCCACTCGGCACAATATCAGCAGGCTCTGCGTCGCTACCACGAGCGAAATATACGGGAACGCGAGTTCCAAGTCGGCGACCTCGTCCTCCGATGAGTTCAAAGCAACGAGGGGCGGCACAAGCTCTCACCACCATGGGAGGGTCCGTTCATCGTCGACCAAGTACTCCGTCCGGGAACTTTCAAGCTCAAGTACGAGGACGGCAGGGTCGTCTCCAACACCTGGAACATAGAGCAGCTACGCCGTTTTTACCCTTAAGTATTTCCTTTATTTCATCTTATGATAATGCAAGAGCTCCGAGCTACTTTCTTTTTTCGTGAGATGGTATCTTCCTCAAGCTTGCATTTCTTATTCGAGTAAAACGTCTTTTATGCTTGTCTCACCCCATGGACAAGTCTCCGAGTTATCCATGGGCTTGGGGGCTACCTGGGGCCACGGCACCCCTCCCTCGCACGAATCGAAGACTTTTTTCGATCAAAAACCGTCTATGGTTTATCGTATGATCGTTACGGTACGCTTGCACTCCTTAGAGGGAGATGAACGATGGCCCGAGCGGTTACAAACCTACACTCATCCGGGCTCCGAGTACTTACGCTCCCGCGCGGCTATGGTACAAAGACCCACGAGCAAAGTTCGCGACCTCAAGTTGTCGATTCACTCGCCCCCTCGAAAGGTTGCTGGGTAACCGTCTAAGCTATGAACTCCGAAGAGCTTTCTTGTTTGCAAACATACGCATACACCTATCCTTCTCAAAAGTACTCGGGGGCTGCTAGCCCAAGTAGTACCGCTTCAAAACCAAGCTCGGTCGAGTCACCAGGTTCCTACGCCCCCGCGGCTACGGAGCGAGACACCGCCAGCAAGTTCTTAAGCTACACCGCTTGGGCTCGCAAGTTCCCTAGCTACTCGGGAGAAGGTTAACGAACAAACGAAATGCTTAACTTGAAATAAAAATGGGTACTTGACCCACGAGTTTGCCGCAAGTACTCGATCCATAAGTTTACTACAAGTCCTCGCCAGCATAACCAAAAGCTTCAGCGAGGCGACTCTGTTTTTTCTTCTTGACAGGCCCAGGTCGTGGAGGGCATGCTTCATCATGATTTGGGCGAAATCAACGGCGCCTTCCTCGATGCGGTCGTACGCGTCGTTGTCGTAACCCGGACACCATCCTTGGCCCAGCAGCTCCCTGTCCATTTTCGGATAATGTGACAGGAAGATGGCCACCACCTTGCGGACGATGTCGCTAGCCACATCCATCTACTGCCGACGAGCTGTCGAGGCAGCCTGTTCCAGACGATCCTTCATGTTGATGCCAGAAGGAACTCCAAGGTCGTCCATCGCCTTGGTGATGACCATCGCCATCCTGTCGCGAATCGTCTGCACTTGCGTGAGATTGGACTGGGTCACCCCGTGCAGTCTCCGTTCTTGTTCGAGCTCTGCCACGACCTCTGCAGAAAAAGAGGGACCGATGTTAGCAAAAGACATCCTAATTCAAAGAAGGCAAAGCACGAAGGGGACGTGGTTCTTACTGTTGAGTCTTTCATTAGCCTCGCGAGCAAGCTCCACCAGTTTCTCGTTCTCGACGAGGCGGGTGGCTGCGGCGCTCTCCTGATCCGCGACCTTCTTCTCCAAGTCGGTGCGGGCCACGCGAAGAGCTGTCCACCCCAAAAAAAAAGATGACGTCACGAATCAAGTAACCACACGTGAGCAAAAAGCGAAGGCAACAGGTCATGAAGCACTCACCGACGATCTCCTCTTCATGCTTCTGGGCGACTTCCTCGAGTCGGCCCTTCTCGCCGGTAACGCTGCTGACCTGGGCCTCAAGCACCGTCACCCTCTCGCGAGCCGTCTGGAGGTCAGACTCGGCCCGGCCCACCCTGGATTCGAGCTCCATCTTCTCTTGCTGGGCGGCACGGGCAGCGGTCTCGGCATTGGAACGCAGCTCCGCCGCTGCCTGCTCCACCGCGGCAAGTTTCTCCTCCAGGGCGGTCTTCTCCGCCTGTACCGCGGCCACGCGGTCCTCGACAGTCTTCGCCCTCGCCTCAAGGGTCGCGCGCTCAGCCGTCCGGTCTACCTCGTTGGCCGCTGCTGCGAGACAGGTCGTGGCTAGCTACGCTTCCAGCTGGGCCTTCTCCGCGCGGAGTGCCTCGAAGGCCCATGATTTGTCGTCACAGCACCCGATGAGCTCCTAGACCACACATGAGCTTCACAGTCAAGGAAGACGAGAAAACAAGCACGGAGATCGAAAAAGTGGAAGACAAGGGCTATGACTCACCCTCGAGGCGGGTAGGACCAGCTCCCTAATCGCCTGCTCTGATTGACACAACGCCAGTCCGCTCAGGCGCAGGCCTCGCTCCAAGTTGCGACGGGCCAGGAGCTCCGCGTCGCCATCAACGTCCAAGCCGACGAAGGCCTAAACTCGCGAGCTAGGCACCAGCCAGAGCGGCGAAGCCTCTGTCCCCTCCTCCACCATCGATGTGGTCGGCCCCGGCCCCTCAAGCTCTCCCCGACCTCCGAGGTTGGAGGTGGCGTCTGTCCGTCCGCCACCGCGACGGGAGAGGCGACCGGAGAGGTCGACTCCGGGATGACAACCACTTCTGCGGGGCTCGGTCGGGGAGTGGCGTCCAATGCGGCGGCCGACGAAATCGGGACGGCCTCCTCGGTCACAACAATGACCGCCGCAGCAGGCGCCTCCTCGGAGTCAAGGGTGGCCGTCTCCACCTCCATTGCAGCGCTCCCCGTTCCCGTTAGCAACTCGGAGGCTGGAGTCTCGGGTCCCGCCGCGGCACTACCCGTCCCCTCGAACGACTCGGGGGCTGGCCGCTCAACGTTTGCGGCAGCGTCCTCCGTCCCCATCAACAACTCGGGGGCATGCTATTCGGCGCCGACTGCCTGCGCCTCAGGAGCAGGGTCTTCTGGAGTTTACTCCGGAAGGCCAGACATGCACCTTGCTAACTCGGCCGTGTGTGGCGAGAGTGCTTCTACCGTGGGGGCCTCACCCCCCAAACCCATCATGCCCATCGGCAGGTCGCTGCGAGCCGGGCTCCCAGCTCCCCGCGGTGGGACTGTCATCTCCTGGGTCCCGGACCCTCCTGTCTCTTCAGCCGCCGCCCCCGGCTGAAGGGAGGGCGGCGGACCGCCTGACGGCGGCGTATCCCCGACCACCTGAGCCGGGCGGCGTAACAACTTCACAGGCGCCGGCCTCAGGATACTGCGGTCGGGCACCCTGAAACTAGAAGAATGTCACAACGACGACAAGCAATAGGCATACTTCCCATGAATACGGAGAGATGGTCAAAAGATTGCAACTCGGAGCTTACCTCTCTGCGATATGGCGGGGCCGCTTGGAGCCGAAAGTCGGATTAAGGGGAGACACCGCCCTTTTGCTCCCCGTAGACGGAGCAGGGGTCGGAGAAGGCGCTGCACCGCCCCCGGCAACGACAATCGACGGAAGACGCCGTGGGGACGGGGCCAGCCCCCCGCTCTGGGCCGCGGGCGGAGAGGAAACCCTCGGTGCACTCCGTCGCTCCCGTGACGAGCGCGCCGAGGGCGAATGTGACCTCCGGTGCGAAGAGTGGTGGCGCGAGGTGTCGCGCCTCGAAGTGTGGCGAGTGGGATCGCTACGCCGCGGCGAACTCCTGCTCCGCTCACGGTGGCCCGACTGGGAGGTGCGGCCGCTCGTCCCGGACCAATCTGCCCGGGAAGACGAGGGCGATGCTGGCTGGCTCGAGCCGGCACCAGCCGTGGTCGAGGCGGGCATTGACCTGCCGCATGGCTGCGACGTCGCAGCTGCCTCATCGTCAGTCCACTCGAACTCGGACTCGGCCTCGTCCGTGTTCGGCGGCGGCGACGAGGGATCCTCGTTCTCAGAGACGTTGGCCTCTCCGGCACGCCGACGCGAAGCCCGACCGTCGTTCCTCGAACGCTTGTCAATCTCCTTTTGCTGATGGGCCCTCCTGCGCTCCCGAGTGAGCGTCCGGTCCTCTTCCAGCGGAGGACGCAAGGCGAGGATGCGCACCGACGTCATCTGGGCAGACACAAGAAAGTCTTCACCCACACTCACAGAAAACAAGTCGAAAGGAAATCGAGAGAGGCATACCAGGGCCGCGGTGGTCGGGGAAGGAAGCATTGGCAGCGCGTTCGGCGGCAGCAAAAACAGATGTGTGACCCCGGTGGCCTGGGACACCCGGCACTGGACCTCATCCATCGAGGGCAGGGGGTCAGCTGTCACGGTCCCCACGAAGGGGGCCCGGTCGTCCGTCATCTGACAGAGACGAAGAGCGCGACGGCGGAGCGAGGCGATCCCTCTCGCGTGATAACCGCCAATCACGGTGATAAAGTCTACTCCGTTGTCGCGGAGTATCTTGAGGGCGTCGAGGGCGTTCTTGAGGAACCGGGGTTGATCCTTCTTCTCCAGCCCATACTTCCACTTCGCCGGCGCCCGGTCGTACCAGCGGTTGGTGAACTTGGGGAGTGGGTTCTCGAGATCGTTATTGAGGTAGAACCAATCCGGTGCCACCCGCTATTGGAGCTTGTCAGAGAGGTAGTAATGTACTCATTGTAACATCCCAGAATTTTGAGTGTTTTGCCATGTGTGAATTTTTCGCTAAAATTTAAAATTTTTTATTTGAACTTGTGTGCTACCAAATTTGACCCCAATTTGCTAGCCTCTCATCTCCAATTCCAAATAAAATAAAATCATATATAAAGTATTTACAAATTATGTTGTAAATGTGAGTTGGATCTTTTTGGATCTCAAAGGTAAGTTTGTATTTTTGGATTAAATCCAAAATACAAACTAAAGCTAGTATTTAAATAGGATCTTTAAATCTTGTGTGACTAACTCTAACTTTGCACCCGAGCTAACACTAGCTAATTAGCTCGGCTTGATCTGCTAATATCTTCCTCAGCTCGATCTGCTAATCTCTAAGCCTGCAATCTTCTTCGGATCTTTCGGAAGTGCTCTGGAATTTACTAAGTGAATTATATAATATTTTCCGGCTCTTCGAATTAATCCTTTGCAATTGGTTCGATCTCGGAAAATAGACTAATTCATTTGGTTAAATATCTGGGAGCTCCTTTTGAATTGTGGCAATATTTTCCGGCCCTTCAAATTAATACCTGGCTATTTAATTTGTTTCCAGAAAATTAGCCTAATTCTTTTATTTCAGTTCTACGAAATAAATTGCTACCGATTTATTTCGCAGGATTAAATGTTTGACCCATCTTAAAACCCATCTATCTAACACTAACAACTTCCTATAAATAACTCACCCTCTCTCTTCTCTCCACTTCTCCCTCAACTCCCAAGCCGCCGCTGCTCTCTGCTATCTTTACCTGTTCTTCTACCTGAAGCAACCGAAGCAAGCCTGTGAAGTGCTCCCCTTTTTTTTTCTTGGTCCTGATCTCCTATCTCTTTTCTTTCTTCCACCAGAAGCAAGCCGGGCTCCTTCTTGAGTCCATCGTCTCCTCCGTGCATCTCCAATCGAGCAAGCATGCAGCTTAATTCTTCCGTTCCCCAAATCAGCAAGCACGTTCGGCTCTGCTCTTCTTTCTCTGTTCTGATTCTTCCGCCGGAGCAGCAAGCAGCAGCCTTGCTACTTGTGCCTTTATTCACCAACAACTGTAGCTCTCTCCCTTCCTCATGGAAAGCCCCAATCCCAAGTCGTTGCTCCTGCCTTTTTTTCCTCTCGGTCCTGTTCTCTCTTCCCCACAAAGCAAGTCACTTAGCTTGAGCCTGTTCTTCTGCTCGAGCTCCAAATCCCTGCGCTCCTCCCAATCCTAGCTCCTGCAAGCGCAAAGCCATCTCCCTACCTCTTCCCTTTTTTTCCCTCACACCATCAGGGGCCTACGCCACCCAGCTGCTGCCGCATCCTACCACCGGACGCCACCAGGAACACTGCGTCGCCGTCACCTCGGAGCTCCGCCACGCTGGCGAACTGCAAGCCGTCGTCGCCGCGCTTCCTCTACACTATGTATCCGGCCTTCGTGCCGCTGTCCTGCAGGTGCTGCGCCGTCACCCTGCCTCGCCTTGACCACCCACGAACCCACGGTGAGCACACAATCCAACCTCTTCCTTGCCCTCCAACTGATCGGTGAAATGCCTGAACTGATCCTTGAACATCTTGGCGACAAGTTGCAGCCGTACCCCAAGCCACGTCCTACACCGAGCCGGCCACACCTCGCTACCACGACGCCGTGAACGCAACGACGCGTCGACGACCGCGCTCACGCCACTGGGTACCACGACGTCGACGACCGCGAGATCGAGGAAAGCCAAGCCGGAGATCGACGCCTTCACCCTGAAGCTCGTCACGCCCGACCTGCCCGCGTCGACTCACCACAGCATCGACCTCTACCAGCCTCGCCGTGAACATCCTCGAGCCCCACGGTGAGCAGCAAGCACCCAAGCCGCCCCTCCGTTGCTCTGTCTCTGCCCTGCTCTGTTTCTCCGCCGCACGTTCCGCCGCGCCGCGCTGCCCGTGTCCGTGAACGAACTGTGAACCGGCCTTCGCGCCGTAGGAGCCGAATCGCGCGCGCCGCTCTGCCTGGTGCCGCACTGCCTCGCCTCGTGTCGCGTCGCCTTGCCCTGCACTCGCGCCGCTCTGCCTCATACCGCCGCCTCTGCCGCGTCGATGCTCGCCGACGTCGTGCCCGTGCATGCCGTTGTACTATGGTCCGGCCTTCGCTCTGTGACGTTCTCTCTGCTGGTGAACGCGCAGCCGCCGCAGCCAAACCCCGCCGCCGGCGAGCCCTTGCCGCGCTGCTGCTCCTTTTGGGCATTGGGTCGAACATCTTGTGCATGTACCCATTTTCCTGAGCTGTGAGCGGAGTCACACGATCGGCCACACACGTGGAGCCACACGAGGCCACAGAAAATCTCGGATCCACAGTTTGGATGAACCCCAGAGGAATTCAGGGCGCAAATCCGGACTTTCTCACGTGAACCTTGTTGGGCTTAAGCCCAAGAAGGCCTTTTTGAGCCCGAGGCTAACCAGGCCGACTAAGTATGAGTCGAGGGTGTTTTTTAGACTTATTGAATTTTGGGCCAAACTGGGCCGGCACAATGGGCCACTAACACTTTCGGCCTGTTACAGCCCACTACCTATTGACCGCTGACGTCATGCTGACGTCAGCAATGTTTTTAATAAAATTATTTTCTGTTTTATAAATGATTTAATAAATGTTTTATAAATCCCTTTTTCCTTTAAAAATTCATAACTAATTATCCGGAGCTCCGAAAATTATGAAACCAATTGCATTGTTTTCATAATTCCGAGGCGCTCGCTGCTACCCTATCCTTTTCCGCTCTTACCCTTGAACCGAGCCCCTTTTGTCCCGCGCTCTTGGTGTAGAATTCGTGGTCGCTGCCCGCCATTGCGCTATTGTGGGTCTGGGACGCCGGAGCTCCGCAACTAGCCACTAGCGTGCCGCGGATAGGAATAACTTCCCCTGGTTGTGTTCACACCACTTTCCTTGCCTGTACCTTAGCCACTGCTCTGTGTTACTATGCGCGTACCCGCTCTCGCTCAGCTCCGCTTAGTGTGGCGATGCGCGTACCGCACTGCGAGCTCGTAGCTAGGATGTCGTGTGTGATGGACGGTTGTGTCGTGAGCAGAGGCCTCTGCTTCACAAACAGCAACCCCGCGCTGCAACTTAGCTGCCTCGCCGTGGTTATCGCCGCATCGCTAGCACTTGCCCCATCACGCTCCCGAGCACCCTTTACCGCATCACCACCCTTTGGCCGACCACAAGTCGAATCCTTCCTCCCGTTATGCTGCTGCCGCACACCATGGCCTGATAATGCCTTGCCTGACTCGTTTCGCCTTACTTCTTCCTCATCATCCTCTGAGCTTCTGCTTTGTTACACCTACCTGTCGCGCTAATGCCTTGTCGACGCGATCACCAAACCTCTAGCCTTGATCGGCAATCCCACCTTGAACTAATCCATCTCCCTAACTTGTTTTCTAGTATGTAAAGCTAAATGCTTAAAACTATTTTATTATAAAACTAATTGCTTTAATTTTCTTAAATTAAAGTAGTGCTGCTTGTAGCTAGTTCGGTTTTATTTGGTCCTTCTAAATTGATGTTATTTGGAGTTATTGCCTAGATGATTGTCGTTATTTATTTCCGCGTCGCATCTCGTGTAGGCTTGTGATCATGTTTGAAGACCCGGGCTGCGACGACGACCCGAACTGTGACGATTGGGAAGACCTTTGACCCGAAGGAAGGGCCCAACCTCTACTACTCTACGACGACTACCGCGCAGGTGTCATGTCACTCCCGACCATGTAGATCTCATGCATGCTATTTAGTTGCTAGTACTTTATTTATGATGCTTTGGATGATTAAAATGCATAGACAATCTTTTAGTCATGCCTTGATTTGTTATATCCTGTACCTTGAACTTCCTACCTTTGGGACTAGCTACAGACCCCTAACTAGTCCCCGATATTTGCTATCCATACATTTTAACTGTTGGTGATATGGATGGATCTCTGGTTTTGGGCTGGGATTGGGATATCTCGGTATTCTAGCGTGTGTTTTGGGTGGGTGTATCCTTGATGTGTTACCACGAGAGCGAGCCGCTTTGGTTACTTGTGAACGCTTGTCTAGGGGAGATGCGACCTGGCCTCCCGCCCTAGCGGCGTGTCAGACGGTGGGAGTTGGTGAGTGCTCGCTCTTGCAATTAAGGACCGATCGACAGTTTAACCATGAGCTTTGGGCTATTTTCGTACAAACTGTTCGCCTTGTTATGGGCGGGGTTCGGTCCGAGAACTAGTTCATGGATAGCATCCAGCCTTTAGGCGGATCGGTGTGATCGTGTGAGGGGGACGGGTTATACCCCCCGAGTAGACGTCGCCCCGGCTCCTCCGGGGATGGTTTCACAGCTTCGAGGCTCTGCTGGTAAGTTTCGCGCCCCAGGTCAGGACGAGTCAGGCTCGGAGAGCAGGAGAGTGCTATCCACTGCTAGGTCTCCGGTCGTTAGGTAGGGATGTAGAACGACGGCCACCGTTTCTGCCCTATCTGGCGGGTCCAGTTGTACAACCTCTACAGAGTGTTAAACCTATAGCTATAGTCTGTGTCCACTGGTATGGACAGCCCTTTGATCTGTTACTCTGGCTAGACTTTTCTTGTGCTGCTTCTCTCTCTCGAGTGTGTGTGAGCCCGGCTCGGTGCCGTTGAGATGTGGGGTAGGAGTTGGTGACCTCACATCGTTGATGAGAGTGGGACGCTGTGTATCGGTTGAGATCCAGTGTGTTGGTGTTCTTTCCTTGGTTTGGGTGTTGACCCCGGAGGCGTTAGCTTCGGAGGTGTGAATCTCCTCGGAGATGGTGACCTCTCTGCATTTCTACTTACCTTGATGTTGCTACCGCTGCTTGCACCTTCTACAGCCATATATAGGCTTATCCATGCATACTAGAATTCATCCACCGCTTTTGCTCTTTGTTGGGAAGCTGACATGACCTACCCGCTTATCGGGTAGATGGTGGACTTTCAGACTCGGAGTCCGACTACGACCTCGACGGCAAAGGATGGGAAGAGTAGAGATGGTCCTACACTCAAGTTTGACTGTGGAGCTGGAGACGCTTCGCTTCGATAGATCCGCTGCGTAGATGTTTTACCTTTCTTGTTTAGTCCAGTTGGACTTGTACACGACTTATGTCGAAATGTTGTACTCTGATGTTATAATAAAACTTATGTAATAGTTCCTCTATTCCTGTGTTGTATGGATTTGTACCACTTGAGACAGGGTTTGCACGTGATAGCCACTTCCAGGGACTATCACAGAGGTGCAGAGGATCGGTTTCCAGTTTCGGAAATCTGATTCGTTTCACTCATCCATCCTCCCCTGCTTCCCGCGGAGCCCGGCGCACCCAATCGCCGCCGTGGTGCCGTCGTCCTTCAGGCAGACGAACTTGAAGAAGTATCGGAACAGGTCCCAGTGGGCTCCCTGTCCCAAATATCCCTCACACAGAGCTTCGAACGCCGCCATCTGCTGGACGCCGTTCGGATTCAAGTTGTGGAGCTCAAGGCCGTACTCCTCGAGGACGGCGCGGACGAACCGCCCCGCCGGAACGGAGAAGCCGCACTCGTGAAAAAGCATGAACGAGACCACGTATCCCTCCGGGGGCCTGGGGCTGCTCTCGACTCCGGGAACTTTCCACTCCTCCGCTTCAGTCAGAGGCGGAAGCATGTCGTCGGCGGCGAGGCGGTCGAGCTTGGACCAGGTCGCCGTCGAGGACGCCCAGTTCGACATGGCGGCGGCCGTGTCGGCGGCGGCGGATAGAGCCAGTTTGCGACTGAAGGCGAGAAGGGCTTGGTGGCTTACGCGAGGCGGGTGCGGAGGCAAGGGCCGAGGCGACGGCGGCGAAGTGCACAAGAAGGAGGAAGGGGAAAGATTTTAGCTGGCGGCCGCGGTATAAAAGGGGGGGGGAATGATTACCCCCTAGCAGTTAATGCCTGGGCCGCCTCGGGCCACGTCCTCCACCCGCCGAAGCGACGCCCCTCAAAAGACGTGCCCACTACTGTCAACCACCCACGACTGTGCCGCCACGTCATCTAGAACGGGACCCACAAATCTCGCAACCGGCGTGGGATCTCCGCCATTCATTCCGCGGCGCACGCTGCGCAGCAGGCAGCAAACTTCCCCAAATTCAAGAGTTCAACATTTAACTCCACGCACAAGTCTCCGACTTGTCCGTGGGCTCGGGGGCTACTACCCGCGGGTCCGCTCGCGCGCACCCGCCGGAAAAAACATGACTGGCTTCCTCGTCTCCGTGGCAATTGAGCCTGGGAGCGAGTCCTTGACTCCCTCACCAGGTTCGGGGGCTACTAACGAGGCCATGGACCAGGACCCACCAGGACCTCTAAAAAATACAGTACGGACCCACGTGCGGTGTACTTTGACGGCTAATACCACGCGTATTAAGCCCCCGAGTACCCAAGAGTCCGTACGACCTGTTTCCGTCATGGGCCGGAAGACAGGTGGCCTACGGCCACCAGCACCTTCTCCTCCGAGTACATGGCGGCCCACACGACATGTCTTCACCTCTGCCTCGGACTACTTGCTCGTACGAGTAGTCTCCGCTTTCCGTTCCCGACTACTCGTTTGCATTCCGTTCCCGACTACTCGTTTGCACGAGTAGTTTCCGTCGCCGACTTGCGCGCGCTTCGCGCGGAAGGCAAAGGGTGCATGGGCCCCTCCTAGTCGAGATCCCGGGATCTCCGCGCACGCTCCCCCGCGCGCTGCCACGCGTCTGCTCCCTCGCGGCGTCCCGCCCGGGCCCGGCTGATTCGGTGTCAGGAGGCAGATCCGTCAAACCCTACCACGAACGGCACAGTAGCCATCGTACCGGGGGCGGTGTGAGAGGTGCTGAGCAACGGACGGCACAGTACACGCTACGCCCTAAGTATCGGAAGGCGCGGCATAGACCGCCTACTCACACGAGTAGTTTCACCGGCCCCGACTAGTTCAAGACTTCACCGCCAAGGCTGCGGGTACACGGGCCCCGTCCGGATCCCGTAATATCTGGGCGTGACAAACCCGCTCCTCGCCACGTGCCAGCCCCTCCGCGTCGGTCCACCCTGACCAGGTTGATCTGGTGTCAGAGGGCGGACCCGTCTGCAGCTCCACGAACGGGCCAGCACGCGTCGTACTATGGACGGCACGGGAAACTCTGTGCCACGAACGGCACAGTGTACACCGCTCCCTATCCCTCGAACGCCGTGGCATAGACCACTCCGCCTTCACAGTAACTAGAGAAGACGAGCTCCTGTTCTACTGACAGGAGTAGGTTACGAATCCTACTCCCCGTACCCGACTAACTACTCGGAGAAGGGTGTAGGAAGCCCCAGAAACGGCTACTTGGGACGCACGATTTTAGGAAGGCCTACACCGTCACCTGTGGCGCCGCAACAGTGCTTCGCCGCTCCGCCTGACAGCCCAACGCGGGAGGAGGACGTCCTACGCTGTAGACCAGCCTACACCCTCGATGTAATCCTTCTGAACCTCTCCCTTGTGACTATAAAAGGGGAGGAGAGGGGCAATTGCAAGACACGTTCGTTTCCACCCCCACACGCACTTAGTACCGATATCTCATCTCATACAACCCCACAGACGCTCACACACTCACGTACGCAGAATCCTGCTACAAGAACCACATACATGCCAGGGACTTGGGCTCGAAACCCTCTCCCGACTTGTTTGTATCCCCTACTACAAACTCCTGAGTATAAAGAATACTCTCTCTCAGACTGGACGTAGGGTATTACTCTTCGGAGGCCCGAACCAGTATAATCTGGAGTGTCTCTTGTGCAACCGTGCGGATCCGAACACGCGTTCTTATAAATTTACTTGCCGGCGGTAACAAACCCCGACAAGTACCTATTCCAAGTTGAGTTGTTACTTGGTTGATGACTTTATGGCTGCATATCAGATTCCTTCCTTTTGTAAAACTTCTCTTTTTTCTTGTCATCCTTGGTGTCATCATGAAGTCTTCCTTTGATTTCAGATGGTGTGTCAATTTCTGTAGTGGAGATAAAATTATTTAATTAGATTGTACATTATTCAGTACATGTAAAAAGGGAATATATATTAATATTCCAGTCTCTACATTGACCAATGCATATAGTTGTTTCTTATTAGAGGCTTATACTTAAAGTCCACGGGGACAGAAAAACACAAAGTGTTGGTCCGTAAATAAATAAATCTCTCCATCTTCACTAAGAAAGCAAATCAAAAGGCAATCATGTTTCTGAAACTCCATCCATGACCGGCAAAGACCTCCATGGCCGCAGACTCAATAAGTCTACAACCCGTCTTGAATGACGGACGATCCTCCTCCTTATGAAGCAGCGACCAGAACCGAATCCAGTGCATCCCCTGAAGAGTACCTGTAAGTATAAAGCCGTTATGCCCTTGTCAAAAACAATATCATTTCTGGATATTCAAATTGGCCAACACATAGCAATTGCTCATACTAGTATCTAACGCTTCAGTTTTCTATTTATCCCACCCAACTAGTCATTAAACAAGTGATGCATACTAGTTGGCAGAGATAAATTGAAGGAAAGTTTAACTAATCTCCAGATGAACTTAGCAAGATCACAACCAAAGAACAAATGCCGAACAGTCTCGCTACATGCGCAAAATGAGCAAGACATATTTCCATGCCATTGCTTCCGAGCCAGGTTGTCTTTTGTTAACACTACCCCTTTGATCAACTACCACACAAACACTTTTATTTTAAGAGGGATCTTCAGCTTCCAAATCACATTATCAAAAGGCAAGGCTTGGGTTATTAATAGAGAACTGTACATAGAGTGAATAGTAAATCTTCCATTTTGATGTAGATCTCAAATAAACCGGACCCTCTGATTAGATAACTGAACATTCATTCCCATGGCCACTATTTGGTGCTAGGTCTGCAAGTTACTACCTATGAGAGACCGTCTAAATGCTACATTCATTGGTGTTGTGTGAATGAGGGCTTGATTGGTTGGCAGCCACAAGCCGCCTCGCCACGCGTGCCCCCGCCATGGAATAGTGTTTTCCGTGGTGGGCGAAACGACTGCCGCGGGCTGGTGGCGAGCCACGCTGTGGCGTGACGGGTAGTGGCGAGGAACCAAACATCCCGAGTCTGTACCATGGTGACTTATCAATTTCAATGTGGTCAAACTCTCCTAAATCTTGCCCTATTCCTAGTGACATATCTCATTTCATGGTAAAATTACAAAAAGATTAGGCTTGCAGGTTGGGGCATTTGGACACAGCTGCAAATATTGCACTCTTCCCTATCAGTAACACGGGACGCAACAACTAACACCTAGGGAACCATGAGACTGAAATTCTCCGCAATTTTTTTTTCTTTTTTTCCATGCTATGCCCGAATTTCATTACTGTGAAGTAACGAAATTACAAAGATTCAAGGTACTGCCACGAAGTTTGCACAAGACCTTATTACATGACTCGCCAGCGCAGATTCAGAGGATCCGCCTACTAGCAGAGACAACCCAGATTTCAGCCCACCTAGGGGGTTACAGAAATTGTCGTAACAACAAACTAAACAACTATGACAAAGGATCACTCTTGGAAAGCCTAACACAAAAGCCCCACACAACAGACGACTACGCCTTCTACTGAAGAACCACTGCCCCATCTTCAGTCGGGTCTGGGTCTCGCTGAGGGTGGAAATATATTGTTGCATCCTTCATTGCTCTTGCTCCAGCCTCCAGGATCAGCCTATCGTTCTGCTCATGAAGCCCTGCCCAATACAACAGAAAAGATGAAGCTAGGCAAACAATCTCAGTAGGAGATTTGACAGGTTTTTTTTATCAAAGTAAACCGCATTTTTGGTTTTCCAAATGGCCCAGCAAAGAGCTGAAAGCCCAACAAAATGAATAGATTTGTGCATGTGTAAAAATCTATCAGCCCATTCCCAGAACTGAATCAGGGAAGTTGGCCTGCACGGAGCCCCGATAACACAAGAAACCAAACTCCAAATGTATCTAGCAACAACACAGTCAAAAAAAAAGTGCTCAATACTCTCCATAGAGTTACAGAAATAACACCTACTATCACCCTGCCAATTTTTCCTAAGCAGATTGTCTTTGGTTAAGATTGCATTTTGTTGTAAAAGCCACATAAAGATTTTAACTTTCAGCGGGATTTTTGCTTTCCACAACCCCGTGTTTGGGTTATTTATCTCTGATTGGCATAACTGAACATACATTGTTTTGACCGTGAAGACCCCTGTTTTACTCCAGATCCATTTTCTTTTATCCTTTTCCTCAGATAGAGCACACACTGTTAACATATCCCTAAGTTGTCTCAATTGAATCTGAGCTCTTTCATTCAACCACCTTCTGAAGGTCATTCTCCAGCCTCTGGCAGCCATGTCAGACACACTATCATACTGTTCTTCACAAATGTCAAATAACTCATTGAATTTCTCTTTCAAGGGAACTAAACCACACCAAGCATCTCTCCAGAAGTCAGTGGAGTGCCCATCCCCCACCAAGGCAATTCTCCCTTTGAGATATAGCCCTTTGACTTTTATTAAGTCATTCCACATAGGAGAATTTTTTTGGGTTACTCTTCAGCTGGGAAATTCTTCGCAATTAACCGGATATTGCAAGTAACAAGCAGCCATAGACGAATAATTTCAAATCAAAGACAGAAGGTGCCAACCATGTGCAAACGTCAACGTGGTTTCCTAGACAGCAGGTGCAGTTGCAGCCGTGCAGTACAGGTTAAGGATGGATTCAGATCGGATATCCATGGAAACGAATCCGGATGTCACTATTTACCACATTTTAAATTAAATACGAATACGAATACGAATATTTTCGAATACGAATGCAAAACGAATAGTTCGAATTCGGATTCGCATTCGGATATTTACTCAGTTCAACTTGAAATCGATATTCTAAAATTTAACGAAGACCAATAAGACAATAAGATAGCGCCAAGTACATATAAAGTAGTGTACCAAATTCAGTTTAAAACAAATCTTACAATACCAAATTAAAGTGAAAAAAAGCCAAACAACTCTAGTTTGCGTAGATATATATCATTTAAAATTAAAATAAGTGCATTAATACATATAAATATAATTTATTTCTTTTAAAATATTATAGTTTATTTTAAATTAACATGAATAGCTATATTGTAATAATTAAATTTTATTATTATATATCACTAGTAATATTAATCTAAAATAATTATTCATTAGATATTTTTAAATAATTTAGATGATGCACATCAATTTTTAGGTAATAATATTAAAATTAACATTGTTTTGTAATTACTAACCAGTCATCAAAATAAGTTTAGAAGATTTCATGAGTACTTTGTTCTATACGGATACGGATACGTGTCGGATAGTCCACATTCGTGTCGAATACGAATCTGAAACCGGATAGAGAAAAAAATTAGAAATCGAATACGGATACATCCATTTAACATTCACATTAAAAATGAATATGAATACGGATATCCATATTGATGGTTTTGTCGAATACGAATTCGAATAATTCGGATATCCAGACATCCGAATCCATCCCTAGTGCACTAGGTAACTGATCGATAAACTGGTGAGAGTGCAACCGCCCACGCGCGAGTAGCGGCCACCATCGCTGGAAGCAATACAAAAGGTTGCAGTACTCGCGCGCGTGCCTACCAGTGAGGAGCCGCCTCCTCTAGTCCTCTGAGACATGGATTTTTTTTTGAAGGGACGGAGAAAGCTTACGCTTTCCCGAATTTTTATTAGAAGAAGAGAGTTGGCCCGATTTATAAGGAAAACCGAGCCGAAAACCGTACAACTCCGGTCCGAAGACCGTACAACTAGGGAGGCAAACACCATCCCTCACAACTCAAGGTCAAAAGACCGTACAACTCAAAAGGGTAGAAACCCCGAACAACTCTGGTCTGCAGACCAACAACTCCGGTGACTTGGATTGGGTCATCAAAGCAGCACCGCACAACTCAACTGAAGAGACTCGGTCGGTTGGAGTGGGACATCAACACGCACCGGCCTGAACAACTCAAACAACTCCGCTCGGTCGGATTGGGACGTCGACACGAGCCACACCACACCACTGTCACCAACTGAAAGCTCTCTCCTTCTTCACTCTCAAGCACCAGGCCCCTTCTCTTTTTAACAAAAAAGCAAAACTACCACAAAGAAAAGAAAAACATGAAGAAAGAAAGGAGAAAGGAAGAAGCACTCTCACACAGCACAACGCCGAAGCACCAGCCGGAGGATTGGAGGACCCAAGCAGCAGTCTCCCGTTGAGGAAGCTCAACGTCACCTTCATGAAGGGCGTGACGCCGGGGGCGCCATTGACGTTGTCCCGAGAAAGGAAGGGTTTCCCCTGCTTCATCCCCGAGGCGTGGAAGAGAGACGGCCAGCACCACCAGGCGCACCACCGTGGAGCCACTGGTGGTCCACCACACGGCCGTAGCCAACTCCACCACCGCGGCGACGCTGACAGACGATCGTGCAAGAACCGCCGTCGGCCATGCCACCGCGGCACCACCGACCAAACACTGCTTGAGAAGACGGCCCAGCACAACCAGGAATACCACCGAGGCATCCCTGGTGCACCGTCGTCCGGCCGTCGCACGCCACGCCACCAAGACGTCGCAAGCACCCGTCCAAACAAGCCGCCACCGGCCGCGCCACCACGACGCAGCTAGCACCCTCCAAGCTGTCGCGAGTAGGGTCCCACCCCACCCCACTGCCCCGATGGAGGCCAGGCCACAGGCCACGCCAACGCCGCAGAGGGGGCGCCCCAGCGGCCGAGGCGCCGGAGAAGCCGCGGCCGCAGGGCACCCGATGCCGCCGCCAGGACCCCACGACCGAGGCACCGAGAAGGAGCCCCAGCCGTCGAGCCCGGCACCACCGCCACGAGGACCTCCGCGACAGGGCGCGACCCGCACCGGACACCGCCGAGCCGCAACAGCCCCGCCCCACCGCCCCCGGCAGACCAAGGCCCAAGAGGGGCAGGTCCGGAGGCCGCGAGAGCAGGACTGGCCGGGCCAAGGGGAACTGCCCAAAGACGGCCGGCAGCCACCCCCGCGGCCAAGGTTGCCGTCGCTGGACGCCGTGAAGAGCGCGTGAGGGAGAGAGGGAAGAGAGGACAGGGAGAGGCCGCCCGCCGCAGATCCGACGCAGGGAGAGCCGGATCCGGCCCCAGAGGTACCGAATCCGACGTCCGCCGCCGCCGCCACCACCACGGCCGGCAGGGCCGCCTTGCGCCGTTCCGCCGCCCCGGAAGCGGCGCCACCAGCCAGGGAAGAGCCCCGACGCCGTCCTGGGGGCCCAAGCGGGGTCCCGGCAGGCCCCTCTGGCGGCGGCAGGGGAGGGGAGAGGGGGGAGGGCGCTCGGACGGGGAAGCGGTGTCGTCGCCGCCGCGTCGCCCGAGCGGGGGTGAGCAGTGGCTTCTTTTCTTTCGTGTTCCTCTGAGACATAGATGGAGCACAAGCCGCACAAGATGCGGCGAGCCAGCTACGGGTCCGGAAGCAGTCAACGGTGTGGTAGGAGGTGCCAAGAGCATGGTGGCCGGCGTCGATGACAACACAATGGTGCATCCTGAAGAGGTCCCGCGAGCTGTGGCTCGCAGTAAGGATGCATTCGGATTGGATAGTTCGAATTCGAATTCAGATGTTACTATTTACTATATTTTATTTAATTCGAATTCGAATACAAATTTTATCGAATATATTAGAATACAAATCTTATCATATACTAATACTGATAGATTTGCTTTATCGATGAGTTAGAAAAATAAGTTACTACTAGTGAGTAAATATAATTTATTTATTAAAAAAATGATATAATGCATTTAGAATTAGCATGAATAGACATATTAAAATTAAATAAAATTTATTATTGTATATCACTACTAATATTAGACTAACATAATTATTTATTAGATATTTTTCAATCGTTTAGATGATGTACATCTTTTTTGTAACAATATTAAATTAACATCATTTTGTAATTATTAATTAGTCATCAAAATAAGTTTTAAATGGTTTTATCACTACTTTATTCTACACGAATACAGATAGTGTCGGATAGATCACATTTTTATTAATTATGAATATGGAACCGGATAGAGAAAATATGGAAAATCAAGTACGAATACATCCATCTATTATCTTAATACTACTGTGTTAAAAGAAGCCACCACGTTCGCCGAGAGAGTCTAGAAATTCTCACGTTAATCCAAAAAAGAGAAGAGTATGGACCGTTGGATTTTATGAAGATCTAATGGTTTAGATTAATAGAAATTCTCACATTAATTGAACAAAGAGAAGAATATATGTCATTCAATTTTATATATAAAGATAGGACGCGGCTAACGGACAGTCGGCTGTAAAATAGCTTAGGGTACAGCCGGCTAATTTAGGAAGGTTTGCGGTGGGTTGCATAAAAGGCCCATATTACTGGCAACTTATTAGGCCCGTGTTTTTTTTGCTTTCCCAGGCCCAGCCCACGTTTCAGACGTCCCCCCAGGCCTACGTTTCTGGTAAGTTTGCAGGCCCACATTTTTAACTGCTGCCAACACATCATAAACTAGGGTTTTGTTCCACCTCGCTTTTTGTCACGTCGCTACCTGGCGGCGCGGAAACAGGAGCGCCGGAGGAAAGCGGCGAGCCAAAAAAGCGATTAGATCCAGGCAAAACATCGAGAAAAATCAAGAAAGATCACCAGAAAAATCATGGCAACACAAACAAGAGGTACGTCACTGATCCATCCGATCGTCTAGTAAAAAAAGAAGACTGCCACTACCCAGAAAGATGAGGCTAGGTTCTAGACATAGGATTGTAACCAGGTGCATACACATAGAATTGGTTTTTGTTGCATGCGTGATTAGGATGTTTGCTGCATCTTCACCCTTTTTGTAACGGCTGGTAACTTTTGTACATTAGCTTCACTTGCCGATCTGCACAGATCTAGTCCTTCTGTATATTCACTTGCCCAAACTGTACACCTTGTCTCCAACCTCCTAGCTGCTTGTAAAATAGCTTGCAAGAAGAAAAAAACCTGCAAAAAACAAAGATAGAAGGCAACATTAGTGGGGGCAAAATGCTCCAGGAAAAATGAAAAGGAAAAAGAAGGCACAGATGCTAGCATTATGTAGTTGGCTAGATTGGTATACAAAGATGCCCTGTATGTTTTTGTTTTCTTGGCTGCTAGATTGAATTAAGTTACAAGAAACTGAATACACTATCTCATGAATTAAGTTGCCAAGCAAAGTATGTTAGCATGGCTTAATTTGTTCATTTTTGACTATCAAAACTGAAATAAGTTGGTTGGTTGTCAGGTACAAAATGGATTTGAACCAGCTGGCACAAGAGTATGATATGGATTTCATAGATGTAGAGGCTGGCAATCCTGCATTTTGTACTCAAGCAGAGTCTGCAGCAACTGTTTTTGGATCCTATGATCAGCTTCAGATGTATGGTGACAGCAACAATGTTGCTGCTGATGCTGCTAAAGCACTACTGCACAGCACCCCCCATCCAGTCGAAAATGTTTTTGGTGTTGACTTATTTGCTCAAGAAAATGGAATGCATAGTATAGCTGAAGATGATGAATATCCTGATGAAAATGTTGAAGAAGTGTGGTGCACACCTCCAGTCCCTTACACTGGACAGACTTTTGCAACTAAAGAGGAAGCAAAGGCTTACTATAATGCGTATGCAAAAAGGATTGGTTTCTCCATTCGCATTAGTGCTACACGTCTATCAAGTTCGACAAGACAGCAGCGCAAAGTCATCTATGTGTGCAACAAAGAGGGCATTGGCAGGAAAGCTAGAGAAGAGGATGTGAACATTGAATCTGATGATGACAACTCTTCTGGTACAGAGTCTGAGCCTGAAAGCAACGAGGCTGGCAAAGAGGTTAAGAAGAAGAAACTAGATGGTGGAAGGAAGAGGAAGAGAGAGAGAATGACTCACACAGGGTGCAAGGCCAAAATGGTTGTGAATCTGATAGATGAGAGGTGGCATATCACCTACTTTATGGCTGACCACAACCATGATTTAGTTGTGAAGCCGTCTCTGAAGAAATTCCTAAGATCTCACAAGGGCATCCCGCAGCAAGAGAAGGAGTTTATCACTCTATTGCATGGATGCAACCTAACCACCGGGCGTATAATGCAGCTTATGAATGAGCTTTATGGTTCTGCACAGATTGTGCCATATGTAGGGAAAGACATAAGCAACTTTAGATCAAACATTAGGAGGACAGAGAAGTACAAGGACATGCAAGAAGCGATAGACCGTTTCAGACAGATACAACAGGAAGATCCTCATTTCTTCTGCAAAGTAAAGTTGGATGTCAAGGACAGGGTTGAGAGCGTGTTTTGGATTGACAGTGCAGCAAGACAGGCTTACATTGATTTATGCCATGACTGTGTATCTTTTGATGCTACCTACATGACCAACATGTATGATATGCCATTTGCTCCATTCATTGGAATCAATAAGCACGGGTAATCAATTCAATTGGGTTGTGCCTTCCTACGGGATGAAAAAACACCTAGCTATGTGTGGTTCCAATCATTCCTAGAGGCAATGAAGGAGAAGACTCCAATGAATATTATAACAGACCAAGACGGTGCTATGAGATCTGCAATTGCCCAAGTTTTCCCTAATTCAACTCACAGAAATTGCCGCTTCCACATTATGGACAAGTACCCGGGTACAATAGGTCCAGTGCTTGATGAAAATGAAGAGTTGGAGGAGGATTTCAAAGAATGCATGAATCACACAGTGACTCCAGATGAGTTTGAAACACAGTGGGTTGCTATGGTGCACAAACATGGCTTGCATGGCAATGTACATTTTCAAACCCTGTATGCCCTGAGAAGCAGTTTTGCCCCTGCATTCTACATGCACTCCTTCCCATTCCTACATGTAGGATCAATGGCCTATATAAGGTGGGGGTTGAATATGGGCCTTCTTCAAATTTCTAGAACAAGTAACAAACCTTAACCTAGATCTCTAGTGTTACCCATCTAAAAAGGTTTCTTCCTACCAACTAAGCACACTAGCAATCAAGTTCCTTAGCAAGAATCACACTAACATGTGAAAGGCACCCTAGTCAAGATATGCAACAAACAAAGCAAACTAGAGGGAGCAAAAGCAAAGGAACTTAAGAGCTGAAAGTAATGCGGAATTAAGTGCAAGAAGGTAGAAAGGGAGGACACGAGACAACCGAATTTTTTCCCATGGTATCGAGAAGTTGACGCTTCTCCCTAATCCACGTTGGAGCACTCACAAAGAGTTTTGCTCCCCCTCAAGCCATTTAGACTTGAGTGCTCACTAAGAGTACCCGTTCTCCATCTTCGGAATGGTGGGTCTCAATCCATTTACACCAAGAACTTCCCGGGGCTCCCACAATCTCCAAGAGCTCACCAAGAACCCCCAATCACCGAGACCGTCTAGGAGCCGTCAAACTCCAAGAGTAACAAGCTCACAACTTTTCTCTTGACCAATGCACTCAGCTATGCCAGTGAAAGCACCTTGAAACTCTTAATCACCAAGAAAGAATCCCTCTTAGCTAGGAAGATGAAATCCAAATGATCAAAGCACTAACTCTCCTTCTCCTTTGCTGCAGTAGCAATTCAGAGTGGCAAAGGCAGCTCAAGAGACGCAGGGGGGTCCAATTTATAGGCCTAGCAAGGGAGGCTAGCCGTTACAAAAGTCCTCTGAAAAGTAGTACCGTCGAATGAACCGACGGTTCCCCCTGCGACAGCGTCGGTTCATCCAGTCACTCTGTGTCTCGAATTATAGCCGTTGAACACGAATGCTGTACCACTTCATCCGACGCTCACACCGTTGTAGCGTCGGTTTATCCGGTGCTAAAGCGTCTTCACTCAAAACGTCCCTGCGTAGAATAAACACGGTCGCCGGATGAACCGCTGATGGTGTCCATGTGCGTCGGTTCATCTGGTGCTGAAGCAGGTCCACTCGGTGCGTCTCTGTGTAAAATATATGCATGCGCCGGATGAACCGCTGCCTCGACCGTCGCTTCATCCGGTGCTGAAGGCTTTGACTTGATTTGTCACTGTTACCAAACCCTAGGTCACCGGATGAACCGATGCCTCTGCTGATACACCGTCGGTTCATCCGGCGGTGCTGAATTCTGCTGAGTCTTTCACATCAATCATCCGGTGCAACGAAAATTGATAGCGTCAGATAATGCGGCGCGCCCTTTTCAATTTCAACTCATCTAATTCAATCTCCTTTGAGTTTTTCTTCAAGTCTATTGCTTCCAATGTATTTCAAAGAGTGTCTTGAGCTGTTTAGTGACCAAGGAGCTTGATAGTGCATGAATATGTCATAGCATTTGGCATGGTCAAGCTACTCAAGTATGAACCCCTCTTAATAGTACGGTCAAACACTACAAACTAGCAAATCCAAGTGTCCTTCATCTCCTTGTGACACTTGGACTAGAAATGTCCTTAGCCTTGTAGTCTTTGTCCATTGATCATCCATTTATTCAAATTGAGGGGTCTCTTTTCATTAATTACTTATGACAATAACCCAAGGATAAATCCGCTACAAAACAAAGGTTAGTCACAAGTATATGGTTGTCATTTATCACCGAAACACACCCTTACCAAAGGTGCGGTGGGGCCTTGATGCTTACAATCTTCCCCTTTTTGGTGATAGATGACAACACAAGTAGAGATACACGAAAAATTGAAATTAAAGCGTAAACTCAACAACTAATGCATGAAAGAGATAAGCACAAGCACACATGCATTAATTAAACAAACACACAAGCATGAGTAGACATGTAAACCATCAACATACACAAGATCCAAATACATGTCTCATCATGAACTCCACAAAACAAACAAGGGGCACAAAAGCTCTCAAAACAAACTCCCAAGCTCCCCCTATCTATCTCCCCCTTTGGCAACAAGCACCAAAAAAGGGTCCTAATCCTGCTGAGGTGGAGAAGCCGACGGCGTCGAGGTAACAACCACAGAAGGTGCGACGTGGTACTCAGAGGTATCACCGTCGTCGGACTCGAACCCTGACAGCTCTGAAGATCAGACCGGCGAAGATCGGACAGGTGAAGTGATACGAGCTGTGTCGGTGCCGGTAGAAGTGGGAAGCGCCTGAGAGCTCACAGCTGCCATCTCGGACTCGATCTGCTGAGTGATAGAGCGAAGTGTGGTATCCTCCTGATCGAGTCGCTCTGCCTGAGGAGTAGCCATGGAAGGCATGGGCGAGGTGAACCCCAGAGAAGGTCGTGACGGTGTCTCAAAGATCAGGGGACCTGTCGGGAAGGGAGACATCAGCTGAGTCGACGGTGTCTGAGAGAACTGTCCTGCCCTGAGCTGCTCAAGTAGTGTGGTTGTCTGTGGAGTCGAGAGCTGCTGAGTAGTGAACGTCCCTGACGGAAGGAGTGGTGAAGTCGAGATCGAGACCGTCGGGATCGGGAGGCTCACCATACTGACTGGAGGTAGAGAAGCGTCCGGCTCAGGCTGAAGGAACTGCTGGGTAGGTGGAGACGGAAGCTGAAGCCCCGTGTGCTGAAAGAGCTGACCCAAACAGGTGGACATGAACGAGAACATCTGGGCAGTCATCATCTGGTGCTGCTGCAGCTGCTGCTGCTCGAACTGCAGTCTCTGTGCCTCCTGCTGCTAGCGTATACCATCAAGAATGACCTGCTGTGCCTCCTGTTGTCTCTGGAACTGGGCCTGCATCTCGCGCTGCATCTCCATCGTGGCCTTCGACTGATCGGCCAAGGACTGGATCACTGAAGCTAAGGCGTCGAGCTGAGTGACCTGAGAGGTGGAGATAGGTGGAATCGGTGACTCAGCCTCTCTCTGTCCTGGCAAACTGGAGCCCCCAGCCTCGTCGTCATGAGCACGACGAGTACGGAAGACATGCTGTGGCTCGGGCTCAAAGTCCTCATCCTCGCTCGAGTCCTCCTCTGTGTTAGTGGCAAGGTACGCGGGCATAGGCCCCTCAGCTAAAGCAAGGAGCTCGTCCTGACGAGTGGCCTCATCCATAACTGCCTCAGCTGCAGCACGAGCCTGGAGGTCCTCAACTGCTCGTCTCCGACCCCTGGGTCCCTGCCTCCTGTCTCCTGGCATCGGCGGCTGATATGTCTTGAACACGTACCGAGAACGCTCCAAGACAGAGATATACCACTGTGACTCAAGTCGAGAGACCATCCAACTGATCCAGTGAGCAAAGGGGAACTGCCTGGTCATCCCCATCCCATACATAATAGCATCCTCGATCTCACTCAGTAGAATGTCCACAATGTCAAACGTCCGGTGAGTCATGATATACAAGAGTATCCACTGCTGAACTCCAGTGATCGACTCGGCATTCCCCATCCTGAAGAGAAGGGACCTCCTGAGTGCGAAATGGACCACGTAGGCCTCACGTGTCAGCCTGTCAGGAGTCCGAGGGGTGCCGGGGAGGAAAGGCTGCTGAAACAAGAAGCTGATCTCCTCGTGTGGAGGTACTATAGGAGAGTGAGCACGACGAGGAGCCTCAATGTCGGGGTAGGCCAAGTAGTGGATCGAAGTGTCGTCGACCTGAACCCCAAGGAACTCTGCTATCCCCTCTCGAGTGAGTCGGAACTGCTGCCCCATAAACATAAACCTGATCGAGAGCCGGGCATCCTCAACGTAGACAGTAGAGTAGAACACTCTGACCCACTCTGGCACATATCTCGGCCTCTCACTAACAAGAGCTGCGAGCCCCGGTAGGTAGTCGAAGTGTGGGAGTATCGGAACTCCAGCTGCTACTGCCCTGAGTGCTGTCCACTGTAGCATCCTGTGCTGGCTCAACTGTGATCCCTTCCTGACATAGGAGGCATAGAAGCTCTCCTGAAGAATAGTCCAGAACTTGGGGTCACAGTTCTCTCTCTGAGGAGGGAACCACTCGTCCTCTGTCAACAACCTCAACTTCCGGATCTTTGGGTCAGAAAGGCTCCTCAGATCACGGGGGTAGACCCCGAAGGCCTCTGCACGCTGTGCTCCAATACGAATCTCAGGGCCCTCTCTAGACTGATCCTCCTGATCCTGCGGAACCTGCTGCTCTGCTGCTGCCCTCCTCTGCCTCGGAGTCGGCTAAGGCTGAGTGTGACCTCCACGAGTCCTCGGACCAGTACGTGGTGCAGAAGGAGGTGTCTCTGCCGGTCGGGTACCAGTACGGCCTGAACGCCGCAACGGTGGCTGCTCATGGGGCTGCTCCCCCTGACCCTGTGCACTGCTATCACCCTGTGTACTGCTCCCAATCCGTATGCCCCTCTGTGGCTGACCCTGGGTGTCGGGCACTTGGAGCACACGCTCCCACTCCTTATCCTGTTTGCTCTTCTTCTTTTTCGGCTCAACAACGGCCTTGCCCTTCCTCTTGTCTCCTGCCATCTGTCAAAGACAGAAGGTGGAAGATTATAGAATGACGAGCAAAGAAATATAAACTAGATAAATATCTAAGAGAAGAGGTCCTTAAGCAAAGCATATGAGTAGATAGAGCCTATGTATGAATCCTAGAAGATGATCATGTCTTAAGATAAAGAAGGGTGAATCTAGGACTATCCTTATGTGTACAGATGTGTATGTGTGAGTGCGAGAACAGAGTATAAGCTACTGTGATAGATATGGCAGTGAAAGAGCATGAACAGTGGCACAAGAACTCAAAAACCTAGAGATAGAGCAAGGCATGAGTAGCATGTACAGGACAGTGATCTAGTACAGGATAACAGGAGCAGAGCATGAACAGTTGCATGAACAGGGCTCAAACAGTGACATCAGATCTCAAAAACATGAGATTTTAGCAATTCTTCATCGATTTGAGTAGGATGTGTAAACAAATGAGCAAGATTGATGTAAACTAAGAAGCATAGCTCATGAATATGTCCTTAAACCACAGAAATTCCATCAACTCCCCCACAAGAATGAAGAACAGATGAGCAGAGGCGGGGGAAGAACGGAGGTGCTCACCCCCTTCTGAAGGAGGTCATCGAGAAACGTCAAGGGAGCACAGGAGACGTCCTTGCGCACCTCCAGACACCGGCGACGAGCAGCGGCGTCGCCGGCTAGCCGGAATCGGCGGCGGCGCACGAAACCCTAGCAGGGAGCTGTGGGCGGCGTGCGCGAAAATCTGTGTCGAGGGGGCGGCGGCGGAGATGGCCGGCGGCGAGGCTGGGAGGCCGGCGGAGGCGCAGGTGCGGCGGCGCGGGGCTGCGGTGACCGGCGGCGACGAGAACGGCGGCGTACGGGAACGGGACGGGGGCGCGGTTCGATTTGATTTGGGAAGGATGACGACCGCGAACCGTTATGACAAGTGGGGCCACGCTGTAGAGAAGCGCCGGATGAACCGACGGTAAGAAAACGTGGAGCGTCGGTGTATGCGTCGGACGATATGGGCAAGACTAAAAAATGAATCACCGGATGATCCGATGGCCTGGATTTTAGATTCGTCGGATGATTGTCACGCGGGTCTGAATTTGCCCCAGAATTTAGTAGCACCGGATGAACCGCTGCAACCACAGAGGTGAGCGTCAGTTCATCCGACGATGGCTAACAGAGGCGCGCTGAGCAAAATTCAAACTGACCCGGCCACCGGATGAACCGACGCTGGAACCTACTTAGCAGCGGTTCATCCGATGAAGATAAAAACATAATGTTGAACTAAAGCTCATTTTTGATCCGACAAATGCCACACACAAGCCAACACAAGCACATTTTTGGATCAATCCTGAGTGACAACCTCACCCCTCAAGCACTCCTTTGCAAAATAGAGGTATATACACCATAGATTCCCTACAAGGGATAGACCTTATAATTTTTTAGAAAAATAGGCGAATAAGATAAAAAAAAGGAATGTATGAGTTATTGCCTTTGAACTTAGAGATAAGAACTTTAAGCTCGTTAGGACATAACTCAATAGGTATTAAGCACCATCATTTGTCTTATCACACTTTTGGAGTTGTTGATTTGCATTGAACGCTAAGCAACTTTCTCATAATGTGATTTTCCTTTGTGACACCTCTCACGCAATGCAATGCAAGAACAAATGCATGAAATTAAACATGAATGCATTCTATATGACAAGCAAAGATGCAAAGCGGAAAGATAAACTATCTTGCCAAGTTTGAACCCTTGTTAAGCTTACTCATGGTGAGCCTTTCAACATGCCTTGAGCAAAACTTTGGAACCACCGACTCAAGCAAGACCCATACTCACCACTATCTTAACAAGGTTAGACAAGCCCCTACATCATGTACAAATGCAAATGCAAACTATATGACAAGCATCACATGATGTTAAACGCATCAAGCACATTTAAGTCACTCCTTAGCCTACAAAAGATGTTTTCATCAAGAGACTTAGTGAATATATCCGTCAATTGCTCCTCGGAGCGAACACCACAAAGGAGAATATCACCTTTAGCCACATGGTCTCGCAAGAAGTGATGGCGGATATTAATGTGCTTGGTGCGCGAGTGTTGAACCGGGTTGTTAGTAATTTTTACGACACTTTCATTGTCACAAAGGAGAGGAACCCTATCTAGAACCACACCATAATCCAAGAGGCTTTGCTTCATATAGAGGATTTGAGCACAACAAGCCCCGGCGGAAATGTATTCCGCCTCCGCGGTGGATAAGGCCACGGAGTTTTGCTTCTTAGAGGATCAAGCAACCAAAGATCGACCTAGCAAATGGCACCCACCCGAAGTGCTCTTGCGATCTACTCGACATCCGGCAAAATCCGAATCCGAATAACCTAAGAGCTCAAAACAAGCACCATGGGGGTACCACAAGCCAATGCTAGGTGTGTATTTTAAGTATCTAAGGATCCTTTTCAAAGCACTTAGGTGAGATTCTTTAGGGTTGGCTTGAAACCTAGCACACATGCAAACACTAAACATGATATCGGGCCTAGATAGATGCGGTAAGGTAAAGAAGAGAGCCGATCATAGAACGGTAAAGCTTTTGGTCAACCGGTTTACCTCCCTCATCTAAGTCGAGATGTCCATTGGTAGGCATTGGTGTCTTGATTGGCTTTCAATCATCCATCTTGAACTTTTTGAGAATATCATTAGTGCACTTTTCTTGATGGATGAAGATTCCTTCCTTTAATTGCTTGATTTGAAACCCAAGTAAGAATTTGAGCTCCCCAATCATAGACATCTTGAATTCCTTTGTCATGAGCTCACTAAAGTCCTTGCACACTTTAAGATTGGTAGAGCCAAAGATGATATCATCAACATAGATTTGACATATGAAGAGCTCTCCGTTGATGATCTTGGTGAATAGAGTATTGTCCACTCTCCCAATCTTGAAACCTTCCTTGATGAGAAAGTCCCGGAGCCTCTCATACCATGGCCTAGGAGCTTGCTTGAGTCCATACAAAGCCTTGATCAACCTATAGACATGGTTAGTATGTGTGGTCTCTTCAAAACCGGGAGGTTGCTCAACATAGACTTCTTCATTGATGAAGCCATTTAAGAAGGCACTCTTGACATCCATTTGGAACAATTTCATTTTGTGACAAGAAGCATAAGCAAGAAGGATACGGATTGCTTCAAGATGTGCAACCGGAGCAAAGGTCTCTCCATAGTCCAAGCCTTCTACTTGCGAGTAGCCCTTGGCGACAAGCCTTGCCTTGTTCTTCACCACGACTCCATGTTCATCTTGCTTGTTCCGGTAGATCCACTTGGTGCCAATTACGTTCTTGTTCTTGGGGCGCTATACTAGGACCCAAACTTCATTTCTTGTGAAGTTGTTGAGCTCTTCTTGCATAGCTAAGATCCAATCCGGGTCCTCTAGAGCTTCCTCTATAGTAGTGGGTTCTACGAAAGAAACAAATACGTGATGTTTGCAAAACGAAGTATATTGTTTGCGACGAGTACGTGTACCACCCTTGGGATCACCCAAGACAAGATTGATGGGGTGGTTTGATGAAGTCCTTGTACGCCATTCAAGTGTGGTAGAAGTTGGATCATCTTGAGGTTGCACTACTTCCGGTTCTTCTTCTCCTTGATCTTGGGTGTCTTGTGATGTAGGAGGTGGTCCATTTGAGGAAGATGGGCTTCCTTGTCTTGTCCGCCTTTGATGGTCATCATTATCATCATCGGAAGAGGATGAGTCTTCATGGTTGTGGGAAGTAGAAGGTGCATCATCATCCTCTTTGGGCTTGATGTCCCCAATAGCCATCTTCTTCATTGCTTCTCGTAGAGGTTCTTTTCCTACATCAACACAACAATAGCCATCTCCTTGGGAGCCATTAGATTCATCAAACTCTACGTCACATGTTTCTTCAACGTCACGTGTAGTGTTGTTGAATACTCTATATGCCTTAGAGTTTGATGCATAACCAAGAAACATACCCTCATCTACCCTACTCTCAAACTTCCCTAGGTGCTTTCTCTTCTTGTAAATGAAATACTTACACTCAAAGACTCGGAAGTAGGAGATGTTGGGCTTCCTCCCAATTAGAAGCTCATAGGGTGTCTTCATTAATAGCCGGTGGAGATACACCTTATTTGAAGCATGACACACCGTGTTGATAGCTTCCGCCCAAAATCTTTGAGAGATACTATAGTCATCCAACATAGCTCTAGCCAATGTGATGAGGGTCTTGTTCTTCCTTTCTACCACACCATTTTGTTGTGGTGTGTAGGTAGAAGAGAATTCATGCTTGACGCCTAGCTCATCACAATACTCTTCCACTTTAGTGTTCCAGAATTCCGATGCATTGTCACTCCGGATCTTCACAATAGATGACTCAAATTCATTTTGAGCCCTTGTAGCAAAGTTCTTGAAGATCCCGAACGTCTTGCTCTTGTCCTCCAAAAAGAATGTCCAAGTGTAGCGTGAGTAATCATCAACAATGACAAGACAATAGAGATTACCACCAAGACTCTTGTATGTAGTAGGGCCGAAGAGGTCCATGTGCAAGATTTCCAAAGGTCTTGAGGTAGATACATAAGCCTTCATGGGATGGTGACTTGCTACTTGCTTGCCGGCTTGACACGCTCCACATAACTTGTCCTTCTCAAATGTGACATCCTTCACACCAAGAACTAAACCCATTTTGAAACCCTTCTTGAGTTGACTCATGCCTATATGTGCAATACGGCGATGCCATAGCCAACCCTTGGATGTCTTGGTGAATAGACAAGTAGTCAAGTTTGCTTCACGAGAGAAGTTCACAAGATAGATGTTCCCATGACGAAAATCTTTGAGCACAACTTCATTAGACTTCTTGTTAGTAATGATAACTCCCTCATCATCAAACAAGCAAGATAAGCCAAGATCACAAAATTGAGCAATGGAAAGCAAGTTATAACTACAAGAGTCTACAAACAAAACATTGGAAAGAGAGAGATCTTTTGCAATGGTTATGTCACCCAAACCGGAAACTCTTCCTTTAGAATTATCACCAAAGGTCACTTGGTCATGATTCTCCGCATCATCCACTAGAGAGGTGAACATTTTACTTTGGCCGGTCATGTGTTGAGTACATCCACTATCAAGGACCCAATGACTTCCTCCGGCCTTGTAGTTCACCTTGGAGTGTTTAGCCATGAAGCACATAGGTGGTGGAGGAAGAGGAGGTTCTTCATCATCCATGATCACAAATCCGGCAAACTTCTTGTTCTTCTCATCTTCACCATCGCTTGATTCACTTTAAATTTCACCATCTGTTATCCACTCATTTGCCAAGAGAGAACGATGACCACCATTTTTCTTGTTGTAGGACTTGCTAGAAGACTTCTTCTTGTATGAGTCCTTCTTGGAGTGCTTGTCATCTTTCTCTTTATCATCATCATTGTCGTTCTTCTTGCTAGAGCTTGACACTCTCTTATCAGGCTTGGGACAATCATATGATAGATGATCATAGCTTTGGCAATTGTAGCACTTCCTCTTGCCACCTTCACCACTTCTTCTTGATGAGTGGAACTTGTTCTTCTTGGGATCATAGTTATAGTCCTTCTTGCCAATCTTGGAGAGCAATTTGGTGGTCCTCCTCATGAGGAAAGCAAGTTCACCATCATCTTCATCACTTGAGTCACTCTTGTCTTCACTTTCACTTGAAGAGGGAGGAGGCTTCGCTTTTGCTTTTGACTTTGACTTGGGCTTGTCACTAGCCTTGAGTGCAAGATCCTTCTTGGAGCTTGATGTGGAAGAAGATCCTTCAATTTCACACATCAAGAACATCTCATGAGATCGAATCTTGTTCACAACTTCGGTGATGGTGAGAGTTTCGAAGTCCTTCTCAAAGATGAGTGCCTTCACGATGTTGTACTTGGGCTTGGGAAGCGTTTGAAGAATTTTCCGAATAATTTCCTGCTCGGACACGTTAGCAATATCAAGAGCATTGATATTTTGAATAAGAACACCCATCCTAGAATACATTTCCTCTACACACTCATCATCCTTCATCTTAAACTCATTTAGCTCAATCTTAAGCAACTCATACTTCTCCTCACGGATTTTCTTGTTGCCTACATGGATTCTTTTGAGCTCCATCCAAACCTCATGAGCGGTATCCAAGGCAAACACCCTATCAAACAAATCCTCCTCAAGAGTCTCAAAGATAAAGTTTCTAGCACGATAGTTCCACTTAGCTTCACTTTCGGTGGGAACATTTGGAAAAGGATACATGGTGGTGATCCATGCATCATGGTGTTGTGCTTGAAGAAAGCTAGCCATTCTATGTGCCCAAAAAGTGAACCGTTTTCCCGCCAATTTGGGAGGGTCATTTCCACTCCCTTTGCCCATCTCTCTAGGCGGTTAAGCCACCAATAAGAGAGCCTAGGCTCTGATACCACTTGTAGGATCGATGGCCTATAGAAGGAGGGGGTTGAATATGGGCCTTCTTCAAATTTCAAGAACAAGTAACAAACCTTAACCTAGATCTCTAGTGTTGCCCATCTAAAAAGGTTTCTTCCTACCAAGCACACTAGCAATCAAGTTCCTTAGCAAGAATCACACTAACATGTGAAAGGCACCCTAGTCAAGATATGCAACAAGCAAAGCAAACTAGAGGGAGCAAAAGCAAAGGAACTTAAGAGCTGAAAGTAAATGCGGAATTAAGTGCAAGAAGGTAGAAAGGGAGGACACGAGACAACCGAATTTTTTCCCGTGGTATCGAGAAGTTGACGCTTCTCCCTAATCCACGTTGGAGCACTCACAAAGAGTTTTGCTCCCCCTCAAGCCACTTAGACTTGAGTGCTCACTAAGAGTACCCGTTCTCCATCTTCGGAATGGTGGGTCTCAATCCATTTACACCAAGAACTTCCCAGGACTCCCACAATCTCCAAGAGCTCACCAAGAACCCCCAATCACCGAGACCGTCTAGGAGCCGTCAAACTCCAAGAGTAACAAGCTCACAACCTTTCTCTTGACCAATGCACTCAGCTATGCCAATGAAAGCACCTTGAAACTCTTAATCACCAAGAAAGAATCCCTCTTGGCTAGGAAGATGAAATCCAATTGATCAAAGCGCTAACTCTCGTTCTCCTTGGCTGCAGTAGCAATTCAGAGTGACAAAGGCAGCTCAAGAGACGCAGGGGGGTCCAATTTATAGGCCTAGCAAGGGAGGCTAGCCGTTACAGAAGTCCTCTGAAAAGTAGTACCGTCGGATGAACCGACGGTTCCCCCTGCGACAGCGTCGGTTCATCCGGTCACTCTGTGTCTCGAATTATAGCCGTTGAACACGAACGCTGTACCACTTCATCCGACGCTCACACCGTTGTAGCGTCGGTTTATCCGGTGCTGAAGCGTCTTCACTCAAAACGTCCCTGCGTAGAATAAACACGGTCGCCGGATGAACCGCTGATGGTGTCCATGTGCGTCGGTTCATCCGGTGCTGAAGCAGGTCCACTCGGTGCGTCTCTGTGTAAAATATATGCATGCGCCGGATGAACCGCTGCCTCGACCGTCGCTTCATCCGGTGCTGAAGGCTTTGACTTGATTTGTCACTGTTACCAAACCCTAGGTCACCGGATGAACCGATGCCTCTGCTGATACACCATCGGTTCATCCGGCGGTGCTGAATTCTGCTGAGTCTTTCACATCAATCATCCGGTGCAACTAAAATTGATAGCGTCGGATAATCCGGCGCGCCCTTTTCAATTTCAACTCATCCAATTCAATCTCCTTTGAGTTTTTCTTCAAGTCTTTTGCTTCGAATGTATTTCAAAGAGTGTCTTGAGCTGTTTAGTGACCAAGGAGCTTGATAGTGCATGAATATGGCATAGCATTTGGCATGGTCAAGCTACTCAAGTGTGAACCCCTCTTAATAGTACGGTCAAACACTACAAACTAGCAAATCCAAGTGTCCTTCATCTCCTTGTGGCACTTGGAACTAGAAATGTCCTTAGCCTTGTAGTCTTTGTCCATTGATCATCCATTTATTCAAATTGAGGGGTCTCTTTTCATTAATTACTTATGACAATAACCCAAGGATAAATCCGCTACAAAACAAAGGTTAGTCACAAGTATATGGTTGTCATTTATCACCGAAACACACCCTTACCAAAGGTGCGGTGGGGCCTTGATGCTTACACTACAATCCACCCAACGTAGTGAGGGCTTCAATGCAGTGTTGAAAAATTATGTGAACCCAAACATGTCGATACTGCATTTTGTGGAGCAGTACCAGAAGATCCAAGATAAGTGCCTTGTTGCTCAGGAAGGGCAGGAGTTTGCGACTGAGGACAAAGATAGGCGGAGATGGTCAAAGTTTCCCTTGGAAAGGCATGCTGCTACCATCTACACCAAGGCCATCTTCTATAGGTTTTCGAAAGAGTTTGAGAAAACAGCAGAATACGATGTGAAGCAACAAAGTGACATCATCTACAGGTTGGTGCCTAATAATGTGCGTGTCTATGGCTATGGCAAGAGAGAATACCTTGTGACTGCAATTGAGGATGAAGAATGTTGCCATATTATGAAGGTCATGGTCAGGTTTGGTGTCAAAACTATTCCAGATAAATACATACTTGAGAGGTGGGTACAGGAGCCGCTTTTGCCACCAGCCGTAGTTGATGCTGCTGCTAAAGTATTTGCTCAGCCAGACTTGGTAGCCCATGGCATGCCTTTGACTGGGCGAAGAACTTTGTGGTTCACAAACTTGTCTACAACTTTTGCAAGTTTGGCAACGGAAGGCTGTATGTCTAACGAAGCATATACTATCATGCAGAATCACATCAAGATAATGCGGTCTGAAATTAGTGAGCTAAGGAAGAAGAAGAAGAGATCTCGTAAGCAACAAGTGGGCAGTGGGGCAGTAGTGTGACAACCCCATCCGAGATAATTCTGTACTATCGCCTAAACCACTCCATTTGGTCATTAAGCGATAATAAAGAATCATCACGTTGAGTGTTGCCGGGTCAAAGTCCGGTAAATCACTTGAAACACACACAGAGGATCGAAACGTATACATTAAAACTCCCACGAAGGAGAGTCCAGAGTGCCTTACAAATTAAAGTAAATCTTCCCCGTAGGGTCCATTATTACAAACCATGGTTCTTGACATGAAAGTAAATGGTTCAGAGTTTATTAAAACAACGGAATTAACTAACGGTACGATAAGCATCATAGGAGGCCGTCCATGATGCAATCACTCGTCATCATCCACCCATTTCAGCTCCCAGCCGGGTGGAATTTCTCCAGGCCACACATCACATACATTACCTGGAAACAACATTTAAATAGCAAGGCTGAGTATACTAATACTCAGCAAGTCTTACCCGTCTAAAATAAAAGACTTTACCTCTAATCATGCAAGGCTTTTGGCTAGTGGGTTTGTTTTGCCAAAAAAAACTACTAAGTAGTGAATCCTTATTTTCACATTTTTAGCTCAAGTTCTAGTAGAGGTAATCATTACTAGATAAGTAACTATTGCAATCATGAGTTATACAATACAATTAATCAAATAACAATATTCACAAAGTTCCATCATAAGGGATATCATGGCCAGTAGATTAAGTAGTCTCAGATAACGGTGAGAGGCCGACAATCGATTGATTTAAACCTTGCAAGGTAGACCTAAACACACGGGAGGTATCCTCACTAAGAGTTCACCAACCAGGCGGTTCCCGTCATTCTTCGGTTTGGGAATAATAGCTCACAGTCTTAAGTACAAGGTTTATCTGGGCTACGCCACCAAGGTCACCCAGCCTCACGCATGTACTCAGGTGGCGAGCCCGGGGCCGCAACCCTAAGATTAGTGATAGTAAAATCCCGTACCGCCTCATTTAGGTACTAGGCTTACCGTGCTCATTTCCGACAAGTGCTTAGTACGTTCAAACACTTAGCCCACGAAGCCACTGGACCGGAGCCCAATCCCATGCTCTTACCACATGAGCAATCCATTAATCAATATGGTGATTCCATAAAGGAGATCATATTCTCGCGAGTGATGAACATCACTCGACTTGTACCAGATCCTTAGAGCATAGCAGCTAGCGACCTAACATGCTAGTAAAAGATCATAGGTACTTAAGGATCATGCAACTAGGGTTTCAATTCAACTCCTGAACGTAAATGCACATAGATAATCAAAGATAAATTCAGAAGCTTAAAATAAACACATAGGTTAATGTTTAAACCGGGGCTTGCCTTCGTCAGCACAAGCAGTCAAACAAACTTCCGGACTTTGGTCCGGGTCTTGATTTACGGACACGTAGTGCACTTCTCCTCCTGCTCCCTCGTCCTCGTCAGCCGGTACGAGCGTGTAGCTACCGTCGGGAACTTCTACACGGAGGATGCATATGCAATAATTAGTGGTGAAATTAATTTAATTTAATTAAAAACAGCAACAAAAGACAACAGTGAGCACATGGTTGACCATATTCTCCTTGACAAAATATATTCATCATACTCTTCCTTTTAAAGAATATTATGAAGGCTTTATTATTTATTCTTCTCTTTATAGTGATTGTGCACATATTTAAATAAATAATTAATTTATTTGCACAAACAGCAAGGCGGTGGTTTTTAACTCTTAAACCATTTCCACAACCCATCCATAGGGTTCCTAAGGATGGTAGGGTGGTTTTCCAATTAATTTCCTTATTAAGCTTATAATGGCTTCTCCACTTTTATTCATCAAAAATAATTTATAAAAAGCCATGGGTGGTGCTCACTGAGCTCACAAACTCTACTCTAAGCCACTGAACCAGCAAACACATTTATTTGAGCTATGAAAATAAATATACCACAAATAACATTTCTAACTACCAAAAAGGAGATAAATACATACAAAAATAAATAAGCTACTTCTGGATCCAAACTTTCTCCTACATCATCTCTGACCTAAAACAAGCCTAGGAAACCAACAAACACATCAAGAGCTATTTTAGATCTTGAACTAAGCATTTATGATTAAAAACAAGCATAATTCAGGAACAAATATTTATAACAGTCCAAAAAATCATGATTAACTCAGGAAAGGTGCATCCAGGCATTTCATGACTATACACAGAAGTAGGGCTCAAAAATCTATTTAATTTTTGCTACAAAAATCATTAAGGCAGAAGTAGCATAAATACAAGATAAATCATAATAAAAGATTTACTCCATAACTTTGTGCAAATTTTTGTGCAGAGCCTACACATGGCATCTACAACAACATATCCAAAATTCAGCTCATGATCACATGTAGATTTTGAACTACAACATATCTAGGGTAAACTGATTTCAAATTTTCATGCAAAAACTATAACTCAAAAGCATGGTCATGCTTTGCAAAAGATGTAGGTTTACTCACAAGGAAGCTAACAAAATTGGTTTTACATTTTTCTGATTTTTTTGTGATTAAATATGAATTTTGCAAGTCACTGGACTAAGCTGGAATAAAACTAAGATGAAGATCATCACAAACAAGTCCTCATTTCACAGAAATGCCCCTGGAATTCACAACCATGCCCCTACGGCGGCGGGTGAGCTCGCCGGCGGCGATACACGGCCGGAGGAGGCAAACAAATGCGGGGGGAGTGCGATTGGGCTCACAGTGAGTCGATTGGCGGCGGTGGTGTGGCCGGAGGTGGCTCCGGCGAGCGGCGACGGCGAGGTCGCGGCGGCGCTGCCGCCTCGGCTCGGATTCCGGCGGAATGTGGGGGCGAGCTAATCCATGTGTGGGCGTGAAAGCTCGGTTGGGTGCTAGGGAGGAGCTCTAAGCCGTCTGTGGGTCACGGGCGCGAGCGGAGAGAGGACTTCACCGGCGGCGGTAATGGCGGACGGTGGCGGAAGGGGGAGCTCGTGCAGGGGAGGACCGTGGGGGTTTAAATAGGCGAAGCGGCGTGTAGAGGCGGTTTCGCCCGACCCTCGTCGTCCACAGGAGTCACGATATGGGCTTAAGGCGGTCGCGTCGTGGGGAGGCGCCGCCGGCCAATGGAGGAAGGCGGTGCGGGCGTCGGCGGGTGTGCGGGCGCCGCGTGGCACCGGCCTAGGGGCCTGGCGCGCGTCACCGCGTGTAGGAGCACAGTGCCCACGGTGATGGTCTCGGACCGACGGTCGCAGCGGGGTCTCGGCGTGCGTGCGCGTGCGTACGGCGGCGAAGGCCGGCGCGTCGCGGCGCGACGTCGCGCGTGGGCGCACGTTCCAGCTCCAAATCATTTCAAGGTAGCTCGGTTTGACTCACCTTTTCTCAATTTTTTGTAACCAAGGTGCTACAAGCTGTGAATACCAAACTTGTAGATCTACTAACCCTCTACAACTTTTATAAAGGCTCAAGGGTGTTCTGATCAACCGATTTTGCATGAACTGCACGCCAAGATATGGATTTGCTCGGCGCCGGCCAACAGTACTCGCTGGCGTTGACTCACAATTTTCACTAGTTTCCCCTTCGAATTGGCAATGCCACTCAGCATGAAAGTTGTGTGCCTCTTCAAACTGCACAACTTTTACATTGGGAGAAAATGGAGTGTTTAGGTGAATTTTGGAGAACGCGGCAAAAGTTCTAGAAGGGCTATGGAGGTCAAAGGGTTAACTAGGGATTTTGACCATGCTTTGACCAAGGGTTGATCACTAGTGATGTTGGCTAGGTTTTCGAGGTGATGGCCCAGGTTGACCAAAGTTTGACCAAAGTCCACGTGTTTGACTTGATCGACTCGGTCATTAGCGTTAAATAACCCTAATAAAAACCTGGGGCGTCACAAGTAGATACATCAGCAGCATCTACATCTGCCGCGGCTACTGCTGCACAAGTTGCAGCATGGAATGGATCTAATTCTGGACAGATTGGTGGCTCAGGTGCAGCTACTTCTACACACATTGGTGGGTCGGGTGCAGCTGCTGCTGCCCCTGCCCAAGAAGGTAATGATCTTGATTGGTGCAAAAAAATAGCTTAGTTTGCTACCGCTGTGGAATACATAGATGATACTTGTAATAACACCAGACTATGTTGCAGACATTGCTGATGCTAAAAGTGGCATACCACTACAGGTTGGGAACCCTCCCAGATCGATAGTTAAGGGGCGTAAAAAGGAAAAGAGACTTAAGAAGGGAATGGATGCAAAGGCTACTAAGAGGAAAAACAAGTGCAGCAGGTGCAAGTCTACAGAACATAATATTGCCCGTTGTCTAAAAAAAGCAGAGGAGAGAGGTCTGGACTTGGATATGCTTCGTGCTAAGTAAAATGTTTGTAGAGAGAAAAGGGCGTGGAGGCTGGATTGTGTGATTACTCGAGATGGTCTTGCCTAATTGGCTGAGTTTATTTTGTAAATCAGTTAACAAGATGGTTGTTAATGCACTAGATGGAGTTGATGCTAACAAACAAGCATGGTTGTTTAGCTGCTAAAAAAAGTTTACTATTAACTGTTGAATTAGATACAACATGGGAGCGTCCCCCGGAAGAAAATATTATCTATTGCTGCATATGAGTTGTCTAAACTTGAATTGGTTTTTGGAACCATCAAAGTTGGATGGAGAAAAATATTAAATTACACTAATAAGTATACTATATTGCTGGTAAAATATAGCGTATCTGGTAAACTGGTTTAAACTAGTTTCTGGAAACATCAAAGTTGGTTGCAGGAAAGGCAATTAATTACGCTGATATGTGTACTAAATTGCTGGTAAATGGAGATGATCGACATACCTCATTGAAGGCGAAATTTTTCTTTCCATGCTGTGTCATTCCCTGGATGCGTGAACCACTTGTACGTTAGTAGCTTCCGAATGTTTGGCATATCTTTTTCAGTGAAGCTGCACGTCGTTCGCCCATCCCAGTGTTCAGCGTGCATCAACATGTGGAACCCGCAATCTTTGCTGTAAAAAATAAACACATCAACAATGTTTGTGTTAGTTAAAAAAAAGAAAAGGGACTGTTAAAAAGAGGAAAATGAACAAACATTTGTTAGAAAAAATAAAATGTGGGATTGCATACTTGTTGCTTTGGGGTGGAACATTGATGGAGAAAGCTTCATAATTTTCAATAACAATTTCAGACTCTGAGTAATATTCGCTCCAGAGATGCTTGATATTTTCTATGAGTTCGTCGCAGCAACTCCTCAGATTGCTGTCCTCCAATGTTCTCATTGAGTCGAGCACTTCAAATCTTCGATTGCGGATATTAAGGACTAGGAGGAAATGATGCCCAAAACTGTCAAGATCTTTGGTCTTGATGACTTGGAGGACAGGGAACATTACCTGTGTTTTTTTGCAAATGTTTTAGATGTAAAAAAAGGATGAGGAAAAACTAGAAAAATAAAACTCATATAGATATAGATAGAGGTGTACCATCTGTCTATGATCAAGGTTGTTTGTTCCTTTCTTGAATAAACGCTTGACATCTGCCCTATCTAGATCTCCTGCCAGCAAGAATCCCTACACACAAAATTGTATAAAAAAGCATGGCTTGGTAAAAAAGATATATATTGCTGCATGCAGATAATCAAACGAAAAGTAAAAAAAGAACACATGTTGGCTTAGGCTGAAAAAATAACACTCACAGATAGGCGTAGTGGTATAATCTGCTTCAAAGCGCCCCTGCCCTTGGGGTTAATTGCATGAATCTCAATCTCTGCAACTGTGTTAATAAGCTCTCCACCAGGTTTCACTGATTGTGCAAGCTCGTGCAGGTAGATGAATAGGGGAGGGAAATTGATGATTATGATTCTGAAAAAAATCAGAAAATAAAATTTTAGCTAAAACTCAGTATTAGAAATCGGTGTGTTGCCTGAAAAAATCTAGCCTTGTTAAATACATTGTTGTAATGAAAAACCACAACATTGCCTACATGCTAGGATACCCTGATGTGAAATATATGACCTGCTTTCCCAGGATGCAGGTAACAATACAGCCAGGCAAGGACATGAATGCTATAGCATGTTTAATCCAGGTCATTGCAACAGTACGAGTATTTTTCAGTGAGATGTTCAGTTGGCAATTGGAATGCAGAATTTCGTAAAAAAATCTATCAGAATTCACTAATTTGAGTTGGGCAGATATCTATCTAACGAGATAATTGCATGGTAGTAGTATGCAACTGTGGCAATAAAAGTTGACCACGCAATACCACAACTATTAAATTAAATCAGATGTTGAAACTCCAGATAGAACGTTACTAGTCATACCCACATTTCAGTGTTGAAGCAACAGTTATGTATAATTACAGGGAAGGGAGCAACATCTACAGCCCTGACATACCCACATTGCCAAAAATGTTGCCTACATCCTAAGAAGGTTGTACCTAGAAGGTTGTACCTAGATTGCCAACAGCAACAGTTCTGTATAATTACAGGGAAGGGAGCAACCGTTCTGTATAATTACAAGGAAGGGAGCAACATGCTAGGAAGGTTTTACCTAGATTGTAACAAAATGTTGCCTACATCCTAAGAAGGTTGTACCTAGATTGCCAAAAAAAAGTTGCCTACAATATAGGAAGGTTTTACCTAGATGGTAACAAAATGTTGCATGTATTCTACAAAGCTTTTACCTAGATTGTAACAAAATGTTGCCTACAAAAAAGCATTCAAGACATGATATATACTTGTATAAAAAGGAGGAGGGGCAGAGGCAGCACATACTCTTTGCTGTTTATGTCCCTTGATCTTGGTGGATGTAGGTGAGTTTGCATGATCATGTCGTATACGTGGCAGACTTTTTTGCTGCAATGGAATGATCTTTTCGACGCAGTATCAGTGTACAGGGACTTCAGAACTTTTGCTTTCCTAAGAATCCTCCTGGGTGGTGGATGAAAAGCCGGTGCAACCGATGAATTCACCGATGATGGTTCAATACCAGTTGCTGGAGGTGTTGTCCTTTGAACCCCTGAGTTTGCTGCTGGTGATGGATCTACTGCTGGTGTTGACATGTCAACCTCTGTGGTAGTTTGACCTTCTGGATTCTTCTGACTTGATGTTGCCGCTGCATCCTAACTAGCTTGGGATTTCTTCAATTCAAACATCTTGAAAGCATTTGCTTCTATTTCCCTCAGCGCCTCTTCATCTAAGCCGTCAAAGAACTCGGAGCCTGGCTCATTGATGTTATCTATCTTCAAAGTCTCATCTGCGGTTGGTGATTCATCAACAAAAATATGTTTATTTCTGGTGATGAAAAGTCTAATGAATTGCTCCTTGCAATTGGCTGTGTGTCCACTTGAGTACGGTATACATCCTCAGCCGACTTACTCCTCTTGTGAGTGCATACGTTTGCTGACTTGCTGCTCATGGGAGGGTCCTTTGGATGATCTGTCACAGATTCAGGTACATTCAGCCTTAACCTCGCCCTTCTATCCTTGGTGTAGGTGGGATGATCACCTCTATAGGGACATGCTCAATTACCTTCCTAAATTTCCTCAGCCTTACACTCAGAGGTATGTTGTCATCTTCATCCCCTTGTGAACTGCTAGCAGGTCTGGGCCCATCACTGTGCACTGTGCGGACTTCTTCCTCGTTACCCTCTGATATCGGATGCAATGCCTCCGTGCTTCTTGGCTGGTGCTTGGGACTGTCCATCTTGCGTCGCTTGGGACTTGGTTTCTTGGCTGGTGCTTCACTAGAAGTTGAAGTGTTTGGTTTCTTGGGAGGGACTTCTTCTTCTTTCTCTGCCTCTTCATCTCTGTCTTGCTCATCTCCTGCTCCAGCCCCATCTTCATCTCTGTCTTGCTCATCTCCTCCTCCAGCCTCATCTTCACCATCTTCCTCATCTCCTCCACCAGCCCCATCTTCACCATCTTTCTCATCTTCAAAATCTGATTCTTCCTCGTCTTCATCCACCTCGTCATCTGGTTCCACATAATCACAATCTTCCTCATCTTGTGAAGTAGTCCTTCTTCTCTTGAATCTCCTTAAACCAGGACCAGCTCCATGTTGTGGGTGGGCTTGCATTGCAGTAACTTCCTGTACAAAAGAGCCCACCACATCTGTGATTCTGGAAAACATTTTTCCTACAGCATCTGAAAGCTTCTTCTTTTCCTGCAATTAAACAAAAAAAGGTGCATAAGCGATACGACACATGCTGCATAAGCAATAAAAAGAAAATATGAACTTAAAAAAGGAACTATATTATTGCTTAATTAAGAACCAATGATTGCCTAGTTTAAGACCACATTTGCCTAAATTTTGTGCAGATGCATCATGTCAGAACTAAAATTTACTACTAGCAATATGAACTAGCAAGATGACTATACACATAGCATTTACTCTTGTGCAACTGCATCATGTCAGAACTAAATTTTGTGCCTAACATATCAATGCTAATGGAAAAAAAAGTAGCAATGATAGAGACAACATTGCGAACATGCTTCCATTATGGTTCATGCTCTACAACAGATAGCTACAAGCTCAGAATAATTGTAGCAATACTATTTTTTATCAAAATTCGGAGACAAATTGAACTTGTATAATGCTAGTATTCCTATCATGCATGGTCCATGCAGAGGGACTGGGGAAGGGTAGCACCAGCTACCATATAGTTGTGATGCAAAGATCAATTAAATTATAATGGGATCAATATGCATGTGACTTTGCAAATCCAGAAAAAATATATATAACAACATATCCATTTACACAAAAGCTAACCTGATAAGTTCACTTTCTTAATTTATAAAACATACAACCAAAAATTGCTTATCCATGGTTACACAAATAAATGCTTTGTGGAGAGATGTTTACCTGGGCTGCCATTCCTCTGAGTGCCTTTGAAGATACAAATTGAAATATGTCTTCTGTGTTGAATAATGATGCATGGGCTCTTGTGTGAGTTAACTGCTTGAGCTGATCAAAAATATGGGTATGATCAAAAACCTAAAAACAAACGTAGCAGAGAAAATAATTTGGGAAAAGTGATTGATGCTGCTCCCACATACCTTAAGTTTCCCATATGTTCCATCCCGGTTGGTGTCTAGCCAGATAAGCTTATCCAGCAATTGCCTCGACCATGCTGCTACCCTTGGCATTGTATCTGGGATGTCCAAGCTGGGAGCATCTAGTGCATCTGCATATAGTATCTGAGGGGACAATGACAGAAAAAGAAAAAAAATCAGTAACATATTCTCTGTTTGATGAGTTGATTTTTCAAACATCTGAATTGTTGAAAAATGAATTATATGAAAAAGGGGCTACTTACAACAAGGACAAGGACGCATCCCTTGACAGATGCTTTCTTGTTCAATTTGGACCCGGCTTCCTTAAGCTGGTTCACAACAAATTTTGACCAATTTAACTTCTTGACACGGTCCAAATTCACTAAATCTGGGTAGCATCGGGGGCTTATGTGTAAACTGGTAGTAGGGCACAAAAATGTTGAAACTGCCAGCATCAGAAATGACCTCAGGAAATCATCATTTGCTTCCTTGTTGTTCTTCACCCTTTCCACTATTTCTTCTATCCTCGGTGCTGTGCCGTGATCAATATTGTATGTAGAGTTGATGAATTTGATTGCTTTCGCTTCCGGTTCATATAAAACATCACCTCCACTATTTGGCAGACCTAGTATAGCTGTTATTAAATCTGTTGTAACTGAAATCCTGCCCCTACCAGGTAGCACAAGCTCCATTGTCTCTGCATCAAAGCATTCCGCAAGGACCCATGATGCAAAATCTGCAGGAATGGTGTGACATGCAATTCGAAGGAGACCTCCAAACCCAGCATCTTGAACCAGCTTCCGCTGTAGTGGTGTCATGTCTTTGTAAAGCTTTACAAGCCTGGAAGGGGATGCCCTGTTCCTCAGGCCCTGACAAAAAAAAGTACAAAAAGGATCAGATGGTTAAAAAAAGTGATGTAATCAAATTGAAGGCAACAGTTGGTGTGTGTGCAAAAAAATGAAAAAAGATAGTAGACGTACCGCATTTGTCCCTGGTGGGGGTCTTGGATCATTCTTCCTTCTTCTGGCCATTGGATCCTCAAAAACCCCTACAAGCAGCGTAGAAATGTTGGCTAATTAATAACAAAACCTATTGTCTATATATATGCATATTATTGGCTAATTAGTAACAAATTGTTGTCTGTATATATCCATAGTATTGGCTACTTCATAACAAACTGTTGTCTACATGTGGCTGCTCACAAAAACAACATCAGACAGGGCTACTTCTATAACAGACACCATGACACGCACGCAATCTCTGTTTTAAAAAAAGACAACGTAAACTAGATAGCCTGATTGATATGAAATCACAAAAATTATAGTGCAGATGTCTCACCTGATTCCGTGCAGACTCCCCTAGGGGTTTTGGTACATATAGATGTACAATTGTTCAGCAGCAATGTGTGCATACAGCAAAAAATGACAAAAAATACACTCAGTTAGTATATGATTTTCGCAAAAGAACAATCTAAAATAAGCTAAAAAAAACCTTGGCCTGATGATTAAGTGAGCCATGTAGTGCCACCACGCCGAGCATTACAGGGCACACGCGATATGGGAGAATCGCACATGCCAATTCCACTCTGGTGGGTTTTTGTTGGCTATGCTTACATGGTTCAACCTAATCATTAGGCCAAGGTGATGCCTGGAATGTGCATGGGAAGAAAGGATCCATGATGCCTCACCTACAGGCGTGAAGCTTCCACCCCCCCTCCCTACCTTGCGCTGTTCCTCTTGCACGAATCCTTGAGGCCCCTCCCTGTAGATTGAAAGCAAAATGCGTCAAGTTGTATCTAATTTTATACCATGTATAACCATATGATTAGCTATATATAACCATACTATTGGCTACTTAATTAAAAATTGTTGTCTATATATACCCATATTATTGGCTAATTAATAACAAACTGTTGTCTATATAAATCCACATTATTGGTTACTTCATACCAAACTGTTGTCTACATGTGGCTGCTCACAAAAACAACATTCAGACAGGGCTACTTCTATTCAGACACCATGACACGCATGCAATCTCCGTTGGAAAAAAAAACAAACGCGAAACTTGTGATGTGATAGAAAAAAGTGATATAATATAACACAGGGCATGCAAAACAATCTACATTGAACACGTAATCTAATCTAACACTGATTTGATTTAAAAAGTCAGCAATACTCCACTAAATGACAACTGGAGCTGATTAACAACAAACATGATCCAAAAAAGAAGTAATGAACTAGTGACAACAATCTCTAATGAATATCTCACCTTTAAAAAGCATACATGTTCCCTCTCTCCATACTCCTCTGCAGCCGAATCCTCAAGCACCTTTCAGCTTCAAAAAAACATGCAGGTTCTCTGACCCCCAGGTCCTACTCTACCACCAACTCCTCAAGCACCCTCCTGTGTATTGGAAAAAAGGATCAGCTTCTATGTATGCTATGAAAAATGGATTCAATGAAATGGTATACCAGACATTATATGAAACACATTGCAACTAAAAAAATCAAGTTCATTTGACTACACAACCAACAATGACTGCAGAACATTCTGAAAAAACAGAGCGGCATTTCCGCTGCAAGAAAAATACAACAATTCTGAATATAACTGAATATCTTGTGCCATGCTTATATTCCTATAATTCCTATTATATTTTGTAGCAACATACAAAACTCTTGACTGAATTCTATCTATGCATAAGGGTGCAGTACTAATTGGTCCAGAAATGTGTTTATATGCCTAAAAAGTACCTAAACCAACACCATATCACCATGCATGTCAAAAAAAGATTCGTATATCACCATAATGTAGCAGCACACAAAAAAAGGGTGGTGAAAAAGATACATGTGTCAGATTTGGGATTCCTAACGCTAATCTTAAACTGCTACAAACAAAACCTGAAAAAGCACGAGCCAAGGATGCGTCGTCCCCCCCCCCCCCCCGCCTATCAGCACTATCCATGCGCTCCAAGTTCTCGATCACAAAGTAAAAATTACTGGATACAAATTTAGTCGACATATCCCTATAAATCTCGAATATGCATGTCACAATTCAGTGTGTGATAGTGTCTATAGCTTCCTAAAACAGAGAAATCAGTGATGAAAAATAGTATGGTGATAATCAGTCAGCATAAACCCTAGAACTCAAATGTGCATGCCTAAACTTTCCTCCCCCCGTACCTCCTCTACCACCGAATCCACTCTCTCCAGTGAATTGAAATCAAACAAGCAGAATGCTCACCAAACTCAAAAGTGCAGCGAAAGGCCACCGAATCTACATTTCTAACAAAAATGCTGCCTACATTCTAACATGCACATTGCCTGGGTTGGTGATTCAAAAGATTTAGATCATGTAAAATTCAGTGAGATGTTTCTATGTTTTTAGCATTTTTGACTATAAGATGCCTTAGCATAACCCTAAAAATGTCCAAATCAGACAACATAACACATACATGGCATAACCCTGTGAGGTGTAAATCAGACAACATAAACCCTAGATAGCATATACCACCATAGAAATTGTGGAATCACACAACATACAGTTCAAAATGTGTAATCAGACAGCATGAAAACCTAGAAAATTCCTAGCACATGGGAGACGATGATGGAAAAACAGAGGGGGCTCCATTGAAATCAGGATTCGCATCAGAGAAAGGAGAGGAGCAACAAACGGGAAGCAGAGGGATGTGCTGGTGGACTAGATCTCGACTGGGCTCACCTCCTTGTTTGATCTCGCGCACGCAGCACGACCAGATGACGGCAGCGCGCCTTCCTCACGCCGACGACAAAGGAGAAGCAGAGCAGGAGCGTCCGCTCTCTCAGCAGATCCCCCACGCCGACACTCCTGCTCTACCGCCAGATCCTCGATCCCAGCCTAGTGCTTGCTCGAATCCCCGCGCGGTTCACCTCCACCAGCGAATCCCTCGCGGTTCGCCTCCGCCGCCGGAATCTCCCGGAAGTTCGCCTCCGCCACCTATCAACAATAAAGCGAACATGTCACTCGCGAGGTCGCCGAAATGCGCGGTTCGACGCAACGCAGTAGCCGTATCTCACCTTAGTGCGATGTCGCCGCCTTGGATCTACACTTCCCACCGCGCGAGGTCGCCGGCGGCGCGAGGTCGCGGAGACGCGAAGTCGCCGGAAGCCGGAACGAGGGAGAGAAAGCCTAGCGAGATACCTCCACCAGCAAATCCCTCGCGGTTCACCTCCGCCGCCGGAATCTCCCCGGAAGTTCGCCTCCGCCGCCTGTCAAAAATCGAGAGAAAATGTCAACCGCGAGCTCGCCGGAATGGAGATACGACACAACGCAGTAGAGCGTACCTGACCTAAGTGCGCAGTCGCCGCCTTGGATCTACACTTCCCACCGCGCGAAGTCGTCGGAAGGCGGAACGAAGGAAGGTGAAACCCTAGCGAGAGAGGGGGGAATGGGAATGCAAGCGGACGGCGCGCTTCCCAATAATTTGAACAGTCGCCTGACACAGTGGGCCCGGCGCGCGAGTGGAGCAAGTGGACGGTCGTCGCACGTGTAATCAGCGGCTGCGCTGAAACGCTTCGTTTCAGACGCCTGTAGAGAAGTCATTACCATAAAGATATAATGGTTTAGATTGAGTCTCTTTGGGATCAGAATTTTAAAAGGAAAAAGTACACCATGAGTCCGTTTGGGATAATCACAAGGTTTATAACTTGGAAATATTGCATTACAAGTCTATATTACCATAAATAAAATAATGGAAAGTGGACCAAAGGGAGAAATTTGAAAAAAAGGTGATCTCCGCAACTAGCTTGAGGGTAATTAAAAAAGAAAAGAATACACACAGTTAGATTTTATCAAGATCTAGCAGTCCATACTATTTACACTGAAAATCTAACGATCCATGTACTAATATAAAGAATCTTTATATGAAATAAAAAGTCTTCATAGATAGTTTTGGCAGTTTTCTTGCAAACTTTGACTCTTCATAGATAGTACGAGAGCAACGTGATTGATGGGTAGGATAAACGTGATTCACGGCAGTATGCATTGACGCGTGATGGAAAAAACTGGAACGTAGTGATGCGTGATTAGTGCAAACCCATATTGCCACGTGATTCATAGATCATACTCATCTATATTGACACATGAAAAATGTACGTGCGTCACGCACGTATCTAAAAAAATCACAATAACAAAAAAACTATCTTTATAGTGCCGCACGTGTAAAAAAAACTAAGATTGCAACGACATCGTAGGGGTGAGGAGAAATCAACAGCTGCCTCTCGTGACTGGGGAAAAACGATGTCAGAGAATCGCTGACCGACCTGGTTTGCTAGACGTCGGGCGCTCGTAAAAAAATGCAGGTGAGAAACTCTGTCCTCAATAGGAAACATGGTGCATGCATGTGTTGTGATTGACGTACGAGAGCAACGTGATTGATAGGTAGGATAAACGTGATTCACGGCAGCATGCATTGACGCGTGATGGAAAAAACTGGAACGTAGTGATGTGTGATTAGTGCAAACCCATATTTCCACGTGATTCATAGATCATACTCATCCATATTGACACGTGATAATGCGATTGGTGGTTACCAATTATTCTTCAAAATCCCTTCCAAAAAAGCACAATGTGATCTGGCTTATCAATTATTCAAACGGTTGACAAAAGGAGGGGTTAGACCCGACCTCGATCGCTAAGGCTTTCCAAAAAAACATAACGTGATTTAGTTACCAATTATTCCCCAAAATCTCTTTAAAAAACACGCTACACTGCTTGTATCCCTTTCCAAAACACAATGTGATTTGGTTACCAATTATTCTCCAAAATCTCTTAAAAATATGACATGATCTGGCTTACCAGTTATTCAAACGTTTGACGATTTATTTTTTGGAAAGAAATAAGCATCAGTCTTAGTCTGGAAAGAAATAAGCGCGTCGCTGATGTATTTTTTTAGAAAACCAGCGTCATGAATTTTTTGGAAATAAAGAAAAGAATAAGCAACCGCCAAAAGTGAGTAAATCAGCATGATATATTTTTAGGAAAGAAATAAGTGCCACTGTTTGATGTATTTTTTTGAAACCAGCGTGATGTATGTTTTGGAAAGAAATAAGTGCCGTGCCGTTTGATGGAAACCAACGTGATGTATTTTTGGTCGCCCCTGGATGTATTTTTGAAAAGACGACAAAAGAGGGGCGGTTAACCACCAAAAAACTCGTTCTTTATAGTATAGACTAAAGCATACTTTCACACAACTATGTAACTTCAAAATATCTTATTTCGTAGAACATTTAGAATTATATCTAATACCAGTGGTAAAAGTAAGTAATAATTTATAGTAATGACCTCATGTTGTACTAGGAAGAGAAGAAAAGTAATTTGAATTAATATTCAATTTCAACGCAGAACAACGCGTGCATGAATGAGCCATCAAGAAATAAAGTTAAAAAAAAAAGAATTAGCCATCATGAAGACATGAACTTAGCCCACGGCAGTGGCTCACGATTGGGTCTTTCTGTCGTGGCAACAGTGGATTGCAGCTTGCCGGCTTTGAGACCTGTGCTGCTTGCATGCCGCTGCTGGAAGGATTGCGAGTGATCAGGAATGGATCAATTAACATAAATAGTAGATTGAAGTATTGGGCTGGTGGGGCCCTCTGATTTTGGGGCCCGGGAGTGGTCGCTCACCTTGCTCCTGCCTGTCGACGGGCAGTTCGCCTTTGTATTCGGTACTTGGCTTGGACTCCATGCATGTTTCGGCAAGGATATGTTTTGGACAAAGTCTCAAAGTACAAATAATATAAAAAAGAGACATAACATATTTGTTTCCATGGAGATACAAACAAAAAAAAGTGACATCGTGTATGTCCAAAATACAACGTCAAATCCCATAGTCATATAGAATTGTTTAATTATTAAATTCAGTTTTTTAACAATAAGAAATATCCATTGATTTGTCATCAGTTGGCAAGCAAAATGTCTACCCCTATCAAATGTGGCCATCAATGCCATCGTTCCTGGTGGATATCACCTTAGGATGTGGATTGGAGTTTCACCGCCATCTCAATAGTGGGAGACACTATCACCCACCATGCAAATGCGTGTTTGTTAGAATATTTTTACGGCTCTGCAGCAAACTCCAGAAGTAGCAGCAACACAAACAACTCTGAATGGAAATGAGAAGGTATTAGTGCTTACCCTTGCAGCCGATAGATTGGCATGTGGCACGCAACAACCGTGGCCACTGAAATAAACAGAACCAAGCAAGCTCCATGCATGTTTCCAGAGGCTATGTATGGTTACCAATAGGGTTGACAGGACCGAATAGTTGAGGAAATTCAACAAGGCCATCCTCTTGACACCATGCACGCCATTACACAAAGTGCATACACAACGCCACTGTAACAGCAAGGCAGCATGGTCAGCTTGCCAGGATACAAATATGCCAATATGAGACTGAAGAGACAAGTCAAATGAAAACTCGAAAGTAAGTTAGTTGGACATATTCATCGGCAGGGGTTGGGTTTTTTTTACAACAAACATATATATTAAAACCTAAGCAGCCATTACAAAGAGGTCCTCGAAGTAAACAAAATCTATAACAAGGTCCTCAGACCGGATAAGATCCACAAGGATGTTGATGTGATCGACGGCGGCGAGCTCATCGGCGGGGGTAGCAGAGGTGTCGTAGGAGCTTGCACCCAGGTGGAGGACCACGCACTACGATGGTTGAAGAAGGGGCGACGGGCCGAAGAAATCCGCACCGGGCGACTGAAAGGTTGAAGTTGTATTGTCGCCGGAGGTAGAAAGTTGGCCACCAGGTCGCTTCCCAGGTGAGGACGAGGGCGCCAGAACAACCATCGGAGAACTGCTTCAAGAGCAGTGTGGATCGACCGAAGAGCAGCAGGCTGCTTCAAGTTCGGGACAACGGCGAAGGTGGAGGCGGAGCTTGGAGTAGACCGAAGAGTTCGACGACGGAGAGCTCGCCATGGAAACGAGGCCATCGGAACAATCATCAATAAGTCACAGGAACAGGATTCGCCCAAAGGGGATCCCAATCTAGAGAAGACAGACTCCAAAGACGGTGGCGGAAGCAGAGGCAGGAACAAATCAATGCGTTCTACGACGGCGCACGTCGGAACAACCACCGATGAGCAGTTTCCAGCTCCAGATCCGCCCAACAGGGAACCCAGAACAGCCTGCACTTCAGCCAGATCGGGCAGATCTCGGGGGGTGAGGGGGGATGAGATCCATCGAGAGGGGCGAAGAAGAAGGGGATGGGGCGGAGCTACTGGAGGAAGCAGAGGAGGGGATTTTATTTTATTATGACGAACCTGAGGAGAACCGACGGCAGCGACGAGGGCACTAGAGAGAGCTCTGGCAGCGACGAAGAAGACGGCGACCCGCAGCAGGACTCGAAAACAAGCCATACGGCGACTACTACAGAGAGCAAACTACTAGGAGCTACTTATTAAACAAGGCAGGGGGGCCCCGCTCCCTTCCCGCTGCGGCGAGCTCGCCGGAGCCGGAAGAGAGGGGGCCGGGAGGAGAAGGAGCTAGGGAGCGCTAGGGACGGAGCCTTCGAGGGGCAGAGGGGCACCGCTGAACCAGGGCGGAGCCTGAGTTGGGTTGAAGTTAGGACAAAGTCTCAGCAAATGACTACATACAAACAACTACCTCAACCTTATATTCTTCTTAAAATCTAAGAAAAATCGGTCACCGTAGCTAAAACTCTCCAACCGAAATTCACATTACAATATAAATATTGTTGCATTACTTATAGTAAATACCAACAATAATGATAATAAATTGCACCTGTGGTAATCGGGGTCAGCAATTCAAACAACAATGACAATAAAAAAACATATTTCATCTATTTTTAGTAAAAAAAAGTCCTAAATATTAGCATGAAAACACTAGCTATACCCACACTATTTGCGCGGGCCATCTTGCTAGTTTAACAACATCGCGTGGGACAACCGGTGGTCGCACTGCTCGTGAGGCGCGTAGCGCGCGGCATTGGGTGGGGCTATCCATCGCTTCAGCGATGGTTTAGCAAACCATCACGCCGGTCCCGTGGAGTAAGAGATAGCTTTCTTTGCATGTATGCAAATAGGACAAAAATGATGATGTCATCCACATGCAAACCGATCTGAAACTTAAAAAAGCTATAAATCATAAACCGATCATCAAATTAAAATTCTGATTGCACATTGCGTTTCTGACAATAAAAACTTCGAAACAAGATCCCACTTGACTATATTTTGAAAAACTTTTTTTATTCATATTTGTAAATTAAAGTTATATATTCTGTTCAATACATAACCGTAGAACAAAATTTACAAACTATCAGAATGAAACAAGTAAATGTACCGAACAAATTATATGAACCGCGGAACAAATATGTATACGTGTCGAAAAAATTCTAATAATAACTAGAACAAAACATTTGTACGTACCGAACAAATTACATGAACTGTCGGAACAAATATGTATACGTGTCAAACAAATTATACAAACTACCAGAACAAAATATTTGTACGTACTGAACGAGTTATATGAACTGACGGAATAAATTTTAGAGGATGAATAAATATGACATAGAAGGAGAGAAATAAATAGACAGAACAAGTTATTATTATAGCCCGAACAAGATATTATTATAGCCAGAATAACTTATTATAATCAAAACAAATTTACATCTCATCTCCAACAAACAAATATTAAAAAGAATATTAAAAAGAAAAATTTATCAAAAAGATGGAAATAGAAAAGAGAAAATAAATAACTAAAAAAGAGAAACAAGAAAAAATAATGAAATAGAAAAAAGAATGAAGAATAAAAAATGAAATAGAAAAAATAATATTAGAAAGGAAATAAAAAAGAAAAAGAAGAAGAAACAAGAAAAATAAAAAAGATGGAAATTGAAAAAAAAATATAAATAAATAAATAATAAAGAAGAAAAAGAAAAAGAAAAAAATAAATAGAAAACAAAAGAAAAGAAAAGAAAAGAAAAGAATAAAAAAGAAAGAAATAGAAAAAAACAAAAAAACATCCCCGTCCACCCCCGCCCACCCCGCGCCCCCGCCCCGCGGCGTGACGGGTGGCAGCCACGGGCCGCGGCATTAGCCGGGTCCACGCTCGAGAATCCCCGCGAAACGAAGTCATGGGAGGGCGCCGGCGGCGGAGGGGAAAGGAGGGCGATGCCGTCACCCGTGGAGGCCTTGCGACGTCCACTCGGTGTGAGGCGGCCAGCCTCGTTGGGCTCCCCCACGGGGGACCAGAACCGGAAATTTTTTTTATATTTTAACCTTTTTTAATCTATTTTTTAATAATAACCTCTTCCAAACTAAATTTTCAAGAAGTAGCTCTTTTGGTCGCGCCAAACGTCGTGGCGCGACTAATAGTTGAGTCGCGCCACATGAGGTGGCGCGACTAATGTACATGTTGGCAGTAGAAAAAGTCGCAGCTGACATGGCAAATTGAGTTGCGCCACACAGCTTGGCGTGACTCACGAGCGAGTCACGCCAAGTACCGTGGCGTGACCAGATCGATACCTGAGTGCAGCTGGGAGTTCCAGGTATCATTTAGTCGTGTTTCCTTCATCATTTTAATTAGCAAATGAACTCCTAAATTTGTGAAATTCGAAGTGTATGATCTATAGAGTGTATATAAGTATTTGCACTCCAACATGGTGTATAAAATGAGAAATCTATTTTCGAAATAGGCCAAGTGTTATTGGATCAACCCATGAAATGTGCTAAGTTTGAAAATAGAGCCAACTAGTCAACTTTGAACCTACTTTTTGAGAAATTTTACACTAAGACCTTGTATATTTTTGGACTACAAGTGCATTTAGATGTTCATAGAGAATTTTGGATAAGTTGTTGTTCAAGAAAAGCAAAGAATTCAAATTTTAAAAAAGTCTTAAAGTTTGAAAGTTGTGCTGTTTTTCTACACTTGTGAAACAAAACAAGTTTTCAACTTTAAGCCTCTTTTGAACTATGAATTCTTTACTTTTGTTGACAAACAACTTATCAAAAGTTCTCTATGAACATCAAAATTCACTTAGTCCAAAAATATCCTAGGTCTTTAGTGTAAAATTTCTCAAAAAGTAGATCTAAAGTTGACTAGTTGGCTCTGATTTCGGACTTAGCACATTTGATGAGTTGATCCAATAACACTTAGCCTATTTCAAAAATAGATTCTTCATTTTATACACCGTGATTTGGAGTGAAAATAGTTAAAATGGAACGTATACACTCTATAAATTATACACTTTGAATTTCACAAATTTAGGAGTTTATTTGCTAATTAAAATGATAAAGGAAACACGACTAAATGAGACATGAAACTCCCAGCTGCACACACGTATCGATCTGGTCACGCCACAGTACCTGGCGTGACTCCTTCGTGAGTCACGGAAAGGTGTGTGGCGCGACTCAATTTACCACGTCAGCTGCGACTTTTTTTACTGCCAACGTGTACATTAGTCGCGCCACCTCATGTGACGCGACTCAACTATCAGTCGCGTCACGACGTTTGGCGCGACCAAAAGTTCTTGGAAATTTAGTTTGGAAGAAGTTATTATTAAAAAATTAGATTAAAAAGGTTAAAATATAAAAAAAATTGCAGAACCGGCTGCCCGGCAAGCGGCGGCCACAGCCCACAGGGACGAGCGGCCCCCGACGAGTAGCAGCTCGTTTTGGCACGCTCGTGTCGCCGCTCCTGGCTGTGCCGTGCGGTGCGGAATGGCTGTGCGAGAGGGACCGGATACAACGGCAGTGTTTGGTAGGGGGTGAAATTTTTTTCACCCCCTATTAAATGCAATTTTGATCAGTAATTAAGAGTATTAAACAAAGTCAGTTTCAAAATTACCTTCACAACCCCGAGCAAAATCGCGAGACGAACGTAATGAGATCTTTGACCACATAACTAGAGTATGGTACTGTAGCATTACTGTAGTGAATCACTAATTAATTATGCTCATCAGATTCGTCGTGCAAAGTTGCGCTCATCTGTGAAAAGGTTTTGCAAATAAACTTCATTTGGTACTCCATGCGTGCAAGATTCCTTTTTCATAAAAAAAATTTCCACCTCAACCAAACACGAGCGTATTTAGGGATGGAAACGGATAGTAATTCGGATACCATTTTTTAGCCGTTCTTTTTTTATTTTAGCTAAATTAGGCATAATATTTTGTATCCAAAAATTTATATTCTTGTTCTTGGCATTGTGCTTGTTAAGATTCATACAAAATAAACCCCAAATGTGTGCTATATTTTGCTCAAATGATGAAAAGAAATTCGGATTCGGATTCGGATACAGATGTTTTTTCACTTTTTCCTCTATCGAAAGCAAATAATCCATAAAAAAAATTGAAACTAATTTTTTTATTTTTTCCAGTAATTAGCTGGTTATAATGCATAAAAAATTAGCACTAAATTTATTTTATTGTGATCTAAAAAAAATCAATTTATGATACAATTCGGATGTTTTAGTTCCATCCCTAGGCGTATTACAAATGTTTTCTGATTTACTAAAAGAATACACAATGAATGAAAAAAAAAGTGCATCTCTTCACGAAAACCCCGCAAAATTGATCAGACTCGTTGCAATTATTTACAACCAATTCAATGAAATAAAACAGTAATTGGATGAAGAATTCTTCATGAATTCTCACAGAACACAAGCCGTAACTGTTCAGCTGCGGTCGCCGTACCGCTGGCTCCGTAGAACCGAGCTGACGGAGCTGTACCCGAGCACGCGGTGAAGCGGCCCCACCTGCCCTGGCTGCTCGCCACTCAGGTTGCTCCACGCCCGTGCGTACTCGGTGTCCTCCCCGCCGCCGCCGGCAGGCTGCGGCGCGGAGAAGATCCTATTCGGTCGGTCCATCGAGCCGCTCCCGCTCCCGCTCGCCGGCAGCGTCACCTCGAACGCTTCGCCGCAGCCACCGCACTTCAGCCTGGAGGCTCTGCCGACGGGCAGGGCGGCCGGCAGCTGCAGTATCTCCTTGCACTCGTCGCAGACCACGAACGGCGTGCCGCCCTGCAGCGGCCGGCAGTGGTGCGCCCGCGCCCTGGGCCCGCCGCGCCGGCTGCTCGACGCCGACGACGACGAGGAGGAGGAGCAAGCGCTCGCGTCACGGCGCGGTCGCTCAACGGGCAGCGCCCGCGTGAGCTGCGACTCCAGGCGGCGCATGAGACGGGAGCTGCGCCTCGTTATCGTGCGCTTGCCGCCGCCGCCGCCGTCGTGGCAGGACGCGCTCATTCGAGGCATCATGCCTTGCCATTGCCCGTCGATGCTGCGCGGATGGTCGACGGCGGCGATGAGCTTCCGGAGGTTGTCGAGCGCCTGCAGGAGGTCCTTCTGGAACGCCGGGTCGCTCAGCGGCGATTTCTCTATACTGATCGTCGGCTCGAGTCCAGACAGGACCGACGCCACCTCGAGTTCTTGCGAGCTCAGCGGCGACGCCCGTCGCCGGTGGTACGACGTCGCCGGCGCTGACGCGTCCGACTCCGAGTCGGTGTCGCTGCGCAGATCCACATCACCGCTGCTCAATCGCCTGGTCCTCCGCGACGACGGCCGGAGCTCGGTCACGCGGCCGTGCAGCGGCGACCCGCGCCTCGCAGCCTCCGTTCGGTCGTCCCGGTTCATGCCGTAGCTGAGAGGACCGCTTCTCGGACCATCTCTGACCGAGCCAAACCCTCTGTACGCAGAGGACGACGACGCGGCTCCAGTGCCCTGCCTTGTCGGCACAGAGCTTCTACCGGTAGTTGACCTGCTCTCCAGCGGAGGCCGCCCGTCGTCGTCGTCGTCGACGGTCCAGGCCGACCTCGGATTCGACGGCGGCTCGACGTCGTCGGAGAAGACTGACGCGGTGTCGACGGAGAGGATCTCGAGCTGCGCGAGCGCGTACTCGGTCTCGTCGGTCGGCCGCGGGTTCTTGCCTGCACCAATGCGGGAGAACAAGAAGAAGAACCGATCAATCGATCGCGCCGGGACGAGTACTTGCCAACAGGAAGGAACAGAGCGTCGTGTGCTGGAACACGATTTGGGCGGCGGCGGAGCAGGAGCTGTGCTTTGTACTACCTCGGATTGGCGTGCGGCACTTGCTGCAGTAGAAGATGATGGCGGTGAGGTCCTGGTAGATCATGGTGCGGCAGTACGGGCACCGCCCGAACCGCGACTTCACCTCATCGGCCTGCATGACGACGGCGGCGCCGACCGCGGCGAGGGGGCTTTGCCTGCAAGAACAGGGCAGGGGGGGATTCGTGAGCCGGCACCGACAACAAGGGCGTCGCGTCGCGTCGCGCCACGGCGACACGCCGTAGCAGAAGAACCGATCGAGAAGCTGGCTCACCTAGACGCCAAAATCCTCTAATTCCCCCACAAATTCTTCTTCAGCAGTTCATCCACTGATCTCAAAATCGGGGGGCACCTGCCAAGATCACGAACCGCTCTGTTGTCTGCTGGCTCCAAGAAAACCCAGGCACGAACGGCAGATCCACCTCGCGAGACGTGAGGCCGAACCGCCGAAGCAAGCTGGACGAGGAAGAACCGGTGAGAAAGAATCGTCGTCGGTTGAAACAGCTCGGAGAGCAGCAGCAGCTGAGCTGAGGAGAAGCTGTACGCCACGACGAGAAGATTAGCGGTAATGGAAGAAGGCGAGGTGTTTATGACCAGATTGCTGCTTCCAAACCGCCGTTGACGCGGGCCCAACGCGCCGGTAGGTGCCAGTGCGACGCGCACGGGTGTTGAAAGCGAGGCGGGAGGAGGCGGAGACCCGGTCCCCTTGCTGTGCTCGCGCGCAGAATGAACGCATTCCCTCAGTGCACCATCAAAACCCTTTAACCGGTGGCCTCTACCGCGGCCAACGGCGCCCTCTACGTGGCCCTGAATTCGCGACCGTGCGATCCAGCAAATCCGGCGGCCCAGGGAGCGCCAGCGGTGCGTCCAATTTTGCATAAAAACTCTTCATTTTGTGCGTAATTCGTTTTTTTGTCTAGGAGGTCCTCTCGCTACAGGAACGGTGGCCAATTGTTTTCTGAAAAACCCCCTGTGTTTCAGAATATTTCTATCAAGAAGACAAAATTCCGAAATCGTGGTCATTTTGCACAAAACCGCCCGCAGTCTCTTTTGCAAAAAAAAAGTCCCCCCGCCGCCCCCGCACGTTGTTATCCCAATCCCCTCCCTCTCCATTCCCCACCGCTCGCTCCCCCCGCCACCGCCGGGAGCCCGGGAGCTGCTGCGCCGCGCCGCCCACTCCCTCCACCCTGCTGCTTGCCCTCTGCAGACCGTCCCCTCCCATTCTTCTCCTCCACTCTCTCCCCCGTGCTTCTCTTCACCCGAAACCCTAGCCGACGGCGCGGGCCCACCACCCGGCGGTGTTGACTCGTTACTCCGGCGTCTCCGGCCTGATCCGGCGGTCGAAGCTCCTCCCCTACTCCTCCCACGCGTGGATCGGGAGCGGGCCTGCCCGGATCGTGCGCGGTCCCGCGTGGATCCAAGCGGCGGTGGCGGCTTCCAGGCAGAGGTGCAGGCGGGCAGGCGGCGTGCGGACGGGCAGCGCGGTCAACCCGCGCGGAGCAGGAGGCGATGCGTCAGCTTCCCACGCGCGGTCTCCGACGGCCACCTCCGTTCAACGCGCGGGGTTGTACTTTCAGTTTCCATTTTTCCTCGCGATGTTCTTGCTGTTCTTGCCACTCACGCATTCTGTTGTTGTGCTCTGGAACCGACGAGCTGCAGGTGGTGGCCATTGCTGTGTTCTCTGCACTGGGTTTCACCTTCTATGTTCATGTCGTTCGTGGGGACGAAGCCTTTCGACAAGCTGCAGGTGGTGGCCATTGCCGTGTTCTCTGCACTAGGTTTCACCTTCTATGTTCATGTCGTTCGTGGGGACGAAGCCTTTCCAGATTGTGGCCATGGCTATCTACACTCCGCTGGTGAGGTTCCTGTCCTATTTGAGAGATTAATTTCATTATTGCGCACTACACTCCATTGGTGAGGTTCCTGTCCTATTTGAGAGATTAATTTCATTATTCTGCATAGATCTGGCTTGTGTATTTGTTTCGCTGGTTGCCCTGTCACGTTCAAAATTTCTTGGTATTCAGCCCATCAGGCATTGCAGGTTCAAACTGGTAGAGAATGCCATCTTCTTTGCATGTTTTGCACACATCTGCTTTGAAGGAATGATGATATGACGTCAGTTAGAGACTGCAGTTAGTCATTGAGTGATTGCCAAATCTATCTGGAGAATTATGAATGTCCACTTTTGCAGATTTTATGTGTTGTTGTGTTATACATATGGTTGCAAAAGGCAGAGGCAAACCAATCCTTTTTGCAATCCATCATCCCCATAATAACCAACCATCTTAGTATGACCCTGTATTGTCTAGATGCAAGGTCAGGCACACAAATGATGTGCATTCCAAACATGTACTTCGGATCAGCTTGAATTGCTACTATATTATTCGAAATTACAGAAGCATTATAGAGAAACACATGCAAACTATAGTGGCTATTAAGTACTATGCAACTTTGTCTTAGCAAACGATAACTTTCCCTTTATGTGATTAAATTGTTCTCAGTGCTCTTACATTTTTTCTCTTTTTCTCTAGGTGATCTGCTTGCATTCAAGCATTCACATTTATGAGCAAAATGTTCCCTAAAAGCTAATGATCCAGTAAGTCAACCTACTTGGGAAATAAAACAGTGTCATGTTTTGTCACTGTGTTTTCTCAACTTTTGCATTTTCCTATTTTCCACTTTCTATGTCTTATATGCCATATTGTTCATTTTATTTCCCCAACGAACAAGTACTGTGTGGGCCTATCTTTTCACCAACGGACAAGTACTGTGTAGAATGCAAGTTTTCTATATCTAAGCACACTAGAAATCGATAAATTGATATTTGTGCTTCAATCCATATGTTTTATTTGTTGGTTGCCCATTTAGATAATCATCACATAGCCTTTTCTTGTTTAAAATGTAAGAATATTCGATGATTCAATAATAATTCAGTTCAGACTACAACAGTTGCATTAGTTACATCCTCTTGCACAGATTGAGGATTCGAATGGAGGTAACAGAAATATTTTATAATGTTAAATTGCTATGCAGTGCATGCACTCAAAGCTACCAATAGCTCCAAGTTTGGTCATAAGATATGAGTAATGTCTCTTGATAGATATTTTGTATGCTTCCTTTAATTCCATCAAGATGATTGTGATACGTTTAGATAATTTGTTGCTTTGCTTTGGGGTAAATACTCTCTGCCACTTTATTACATATCGAGAGAGCTACTTATATTTATTGTCACATACATGATGATCCGGATAAACTCCAGGAGCATGTGACCACCAGCGGATCATGAGAATAAAACCCACTGCCAGTACTGTGTGGACAGAAGGATCATCTGTTAATATTGGCATTATGGTCTGGTACTATTTCCCCTATTTTCCAAAGGGAGGTACTTTAATAGGGAGGTACTTATTTGCGCCAATATAACTCATGGGTTGGTTTCATCACTTCTTAGCACATTATTAGAAAAGAATATTCTTGATTCAGGTTAAGTGAGATGTGTGCTTAAGCAACAGAGTCAATTTCTTCCTATTTTAGAATCATACAAGTAATTACATTTGCTTCAGATATAGGAATAATGAGCACCTTTAATTTTATCTTGCTTTCATTTATGGTACTATATTTCACTGCCCCTTTGATGTATGATATTAGAATTCTGTTATTAGAATTTTTGCAAGTCTCAATCTTCAGGGCACTATTTGAATACATTGTTTTCATTTGTAGTTGGCTGCTTCGCAGTTACTGCAGAAATGTTGTAGGTAATCCAGTTGCTTAATGTTTATTAGTGCTTGTTTTCTTGAGAAATGCTTGTTTTAATGGTGCCCCTCATTCTTGATGATTGGATGCAACCAAGTAGACAAAAATCTGTGGGATTACATATCAAACTCAAGGTTGCAGCACAATCACAATCAGAAGGCATTGTGCCCCTTCAGAAGCTAATCTTTGATTTTTTTGTTGGGGCTAAATTGTTAATTGTACAGTATGTTGAAAGTTTGTACCCTCGGTGTTACTTATATACCTTGCAGAACTGCTAAAACATATTTTAAGCAGTGATTGGTCAACTTTAGCCACAATGATAGCAAGCTAGAATATTTGCTCACGTTTTGGCAAACGACTCGAACAGGGAAGTTGCAGTTTTATAAGGTTGAAGTACCAACAGTTTTTTGTGAATTACATATTCAAGGCATGCTGACTTTACATTCAAACCTAATAATGTTTTGGTTTGAAGCTAAAGTAGATATGCTCTAGTTTGGTCCATGCAATAGATACATTTTACAAGAAAGTGATCCTCACATGTACGCACACGATGGCTACCTTTGCCAGAACTTGGTGGTTCTGTTTTACAAAAGAGATCGTCGATCTCCACGATAATCGCAGCTGCAGTGTTCGACCCGTTACATGATTTTCATGCAACTTATATGAACTGAAGCCGATCTACTGTCGCCACCATGTTTCTCTTAAGCAAAGCCGACGCCATAATTTTTTAATTTCAAATACCATCTCCAACCAGATGGTCATTAGCATTTATATTGATTAGTTACTAATCATGTCATTACTAATATGGATTTTTCGGCAGGAACGTAAAATTGGCGCGCCAGTGAGGCTTTTGGCACTGCTGATAATAGTGAGAAGCTGAGCAGAATGCTTGAGAGGAAGGATTCACCCTCTTCACCCAGATTTTCTGGAATACTTTGCTTGGTTTGTTTCCCATTCTCCTACCTCTGCAAGTGATGCCTCCATTCCAATAATGAACCTTCAGAACAGGACATGTGTGAGGAAGGCGTGTTTTTCTGCAGCTCATGCAAAGCAGAGGTGGTGTTAAGTCTTTTCCTATTCATAGTATTGAGTGCATGTACTTATATATATTTCCCTGGGGACTGTTCAATACAAACAAGTGTTATCCATGACATGTTATCAGATTAAAACCTAGGGTTTTTAATATGTTGCAAACTTGCAATTGCACACTCCATGTTGCTCTGTTCATCATATTGAGCTCATGCATGAATATGTTGTTTTGTTTATTCAAGTTGCACTTGACACTGCACTACTAACTTAGGTCACCTAAGAAGTATCCAGAAATTTGGCATTTGTATATTAAGGTTCACATTTATACTTATGCCTATACAGCTATACCTAATGGCTTATATGTTTTAGATAACTTGTTGTCATGAAGTCCTTTTCTCTTAATTGGTATCTTAATACTACTACTAACAGTTTTAGATTACGACCTTTTTGGGTGATATTTTTTTCACTGTCAAATTCCTTTGGCGCGATTGCTCTGGTTAATTAAGAGTTTTATTTTGTGAGGATTGGGCATGCACATACTTTGACTTCTCGGATTGTTTTCTTTCTTCATGTCTACAGGTAGCATAATTCCACCTGATTGAACTGTTCCAAGTATCAAACCTCTGTGCCATCCATGCCAAACGTGTTACTATCAGTAAGTTGTCACTGAATGGCACCTTTTCTTTGCATTCTTTTCAGCAAATGGAAATATGTGCTGATATTTGATATGGTATCTCATTTGGATCTGAAGATGATGTTTGAAGCAGCAAAATTGCTATTGAGTACACATAACAAATCAACAATGTTTAGTTAGTTTATGCAAAGTGCATTTCTCAATTAAAAAAGGCCATTACAGTCATACAGTGTATATTTCTCAACAAATATCTAAGCAAATAGAGTGAACTGGACTACTGAAGTTTGCTAAACAGTGAATACATAAACAAATGTTGGCTAAATATTCTGAAATGCCAAGGATATAGGTTCAGTTTTTGTATTTATTCTGTCCTAAGTTGTATGAATGTCAAATGATTTCTGAAATGAAAGACATGTTTTCGATCCAATTATTGTTATGTTTGCAAGTCGTTATGTTTTCCTTATGTTACGGTAAAAATTACACCAATAACAAGTGTTTACCTTGTGTTGCAGTGCAAAGGGACATACAGCTTGCAAGACGTATCGGGGAAGGTTTTGTTGAACCCCTTGCGTGATGTAGGACGTGAAGTATGTATTGTTGGCTTTAGCATCTTGGAGTGTAATGTAGATGTATCTTAATCCAGGGAGCAGCTTATTGTCAACCTGATTTGCTAGGTGGCTTTTGGAGCAGCCTGACATTGGCTAAGACTTCAGTAGATCTTATGACTCGTTTGTAATTCAGGTGTTCAATGCTACTGTATGTTATATTCTGAATTAAATTTGGATTTTTAATGGTTTTAGAGTTATTTTCTACCATCAGAGCTCAACAAACCTATTAGCTCTAAGATAGGAATAATTATCGTCTTTAAGATAGAACGAGTAAGTGGCACGCCAGAGGCGTGCCCAGACTCTAGTATGGGTAAATTGCTGGTGCAGCTTGCCAACAACATGGATTTTTTTTAAAAAAAAAGCTCTGAAGCGTGTTCTTCGTCTTGACTTTCACAAGGAGCCACGGGTTCTTCTGGAAACCCTGATCTCTCAACTGTCACCGGTGGTGCCTCATACTAAGGGCCCGTTCTTTTGGTAAACAAGAATAGTGAAGTTACAAATGAGTAATGCTGGAATAGTTTTTTTGAGAGAAATTGTGATGGATGTGATGAGTAAATAGTACTTTTCACTATTTATTTGTGATCAAAAAAACAGACCCTAAGCCATGCTAGCTGCTATCACCATCAGTTCACTGTCGAAGACTCAAGGAAAGGGGAACAGAGGCTTCCACAGAAACATCCAATCCTGTCCGCAGCGAGAATGCAGTTGACGAGGTGTGCTCAGGATTTTAATTACCGTTGGTAATTGGTCGGTTTACCGGGGTAACCGGTGATACCGTTCCGGCTCGGTAGCAAAACCGGCCGGTAACCGCTACCTAACCGAACCTATCTAACCGGCCTGACCGGTATACCGGTCGGTAAGACCGGTATACCGGTCCAGTTTTCTCAGTAACCCTGGGTGTGGGTGAAATAGCCAGGGGCGGAGCTACGTGGATGCCCCTGTATTCCTGGGAATACCCAACTATTTTTACAAGAAAACAAGTGTATTAAGACTTTATACACATACACGTATTATGTTGGACATAAATCTTGATTTCTTAAGCCAGATACAAAGACCAACGAGGCCAAGAAGCGTCTAAGGCCCCAGGATTTGAGCTCCTGCATGACTGCGGTACTTTCATTTCTTCGATTATTAGTCTGGAATTTTGTTTACTATGATTTTTTTAGATGGGAATACCCAACTTTCAAATGCTGGCTCCGCCAATGGAAATAGCAGAGGTTCGATGCTCTCGTCGAGCAGGACCCGTGGTCAAAACAAAAGAAGCCACGGGAGCCGAGAAGCAAGGAAACCGAGTGAATGTGAGAGGTGGGTTTTTTTTTTTTTGAAAAACGGCAGGAGCACTGCCATATCATTTAAGGAGAAGAAGCAAGCGGATGATTACATAGTTGTGATTACAAGTTAACAAACAAGCTCGACTCGACAAGGAAAACCACATAGCTAAGACAAAAAGAGGTCGAGGCCTCCACACGCGTCCTGTCGCAGCTTCATATCCTCCTCGATCATCTGAAAAACCCGTTGAGACGTCGTAGCCTTGCTTTCGAAAATCCTCCTGTTCCGCTCTTTCCACAAGTTCCGAGCAGTGTAAATCAACACCGCAGCCACCTGTTTTTGTTCTCCCCGTGGCAGACTTTGCAACGAAGAATTCCACCATTGCTCCCTCGAGATGCCCCTGGCCGGTGCTCTAATCCGCCCCCCCCCCCCCCCCGTCCATTGAAAAACCAGTTCCCAAACCTCCCGGGCATAAACACAGTCTAAGCAAAGATGAGCAGCCGATTCCAGCACTTGATCACAAAGCACACAAAGAACGCTGCATGGCCAGTTTCGAGCAGAGAGCCGGTCGGCAGTCATGATTCTGCACTGAATTAGCAACCAGGCAAACAGCCGATGTTTCCCTTCAGTCTGTGCCTTCCAAATAGCAGTAGTATTGAAGGTGGAGAAGGAGCCTGTGAATTGTGCACGATATGCTGATTTTGCTGTGTAAGAACCGTGCACTGTCCAGCGCCATGTGATGGAATCAGGCTGGTCAGTCAGATGCACATCCTGAAGACGTTCCCAAAGATCAATGAACTGTGCCATCTCTTCTGCCGTGGACATGCGCCAGAGCCCTCTAGTCCAATTGTCATGCAATAGATCGGCTGCCACTGTATTATTCTTACGCCAAGCAAGCTTGTACAGCGCCGGTGCTAGGTCAATTGGCGCCACACCGAACAGCCAAGTTGAATGCCAGAAGAGAGCTTTGTGCCCGTTGCCAATCGTGACCGAAGTGCTTGCCCTGAACAATTTGTTATCCATCTCTGTGCATGGCACTTCTGAACCGACCCACGGCCTACTCACATCAGCCCACTGAAACCAATGCCATCGCAATCGTAGTGCCCTGCTGAATCTTTCCAGATCAAGAACCCCTAACCCTCCATACTCTTTTGGCTTCTGGACATTTGGCCAACTGACAAGACAACTGCCTCCATTGGCCGACTCGGTTCCTTTCCAAAGGAAGCCCTTCCTTATCTTGTCGATCTTCTTCACCATCCACTTGGCTGGAGCAAAAACCGTTAGAAAGTATGTTGGGATGGAAGAAAGCACTGAATTTAGGAGTTTAAGCCGGCCTGCTCTATTAAGAAACCTTCCTTGCCACGTAGGTAGCCTATTAGCAAGCTTATCAATGAGAGGTTGAACATCCACCCGCCGTAGCTGCCTGAGATGCAATGGCAAACCAAGAGACACGGGCGCCGGACTGAAAATTCCGTGGCAGCCCTCGCACGCGCCAAGTACGGAGAAGTTGCCAAAAATCCCCGTTCGTTCCGTTGCCATGGACGTCAACGCCACCAGGGCCGGGAACGTATGGCGTCGCTGTCGTTGGAGTTGAGACCGTGTCATGGTGTACGGGCCGCCAAGTTATGGACCTTTTCTTGCGCTGGACGTGGGAACATTTCAAACATGAAACATCCTCAAAGGCTCTAAGCAAATAATTACAAAAAAAAGTGCAGGCACTGCAGCGCCTAACGACAGAGAGCTCATGTCTGGACGGACCTCTTTATTGTTATTGAACGGAATTTCACGCCAGGAGCAAACAAGAATTAATTCGGCAGAAATGTCCAGAAAAGTTTAAAAAAAATGTCTGGCCCATGCAGGTGACCTTCGCGTTATTAGCACGACGCTCTAACCAACTGAGCTAATAGGCCAATGTTGTTCAATGTTTCTATTTTTTTTTTACTTGACTATTTCAATTGCTGGCTGTCATTTGCTTTCACTTCCACTCCAGTAACCACCTGCTGAATGGTCTTGCTTTTTCGGGAGTGCCCAGTTTCCCATGTGTCAGAATGGCATTTTCTGAAAAAAAACAAAACAAGTGGCATACAACATGTTTGCTTATCCGTCGACGGATAAGCAAAGACCTAGTGGCAGAAATATAGAAGGGAAATTCAATTCATTAATCACGCTGCAGATATTATGTCAAATTACATAGCAACATTATCCTATGAAAAATCAGGAGAGCTACTGATTTAACTGAACGATACAGCACAGATTATCAATCAGATCGCTACAATGAGAAGGAAAAAAGAAAAAGATGCACAACAGATTTACTGGAAACAACCGGGGATTGAACAGAAACTGCGCTACGCAGGCCGCTATCAACTTTGCTGAAGCTCTATAAGCAACTCACTATGCAACCTAGTTACCGTCTCTGGCTAAACTATGCTGTACCCCTCATGGTGCTTGGGCAGTCTCTGGCTTGTCCTCCAAGGGCGTCCTTGTCCCTGAGGAGTAGGAGTTCCGGATCTCCCTGATCCTCCTTATCACCTCCTCCATTTTGAGCCGCTGGTCCGGGACAACGGCCACGCACGCCATTGCGATCTGGAGCATCTGAACCATCTCGTCCTCGACGTTTGGATGCCTTAACAAGTCCACATCGAAGACCTCAGCAGTCCATTCCTCACGAACCACTGACTGCACCCATCTTGGAAGGTGATCGATGGAATCCTCACGGCTGGGAGATCTAAGAGGGGCTTTTCCGGTTAGCATTTCGAGGAGCAAGACACCGAAGCTGTAGACGTCGGACTTCTGAGTTGATTTTTTGGTCTCAAGGACTTCCGGTGCTCGGTATCCAACAAGCCGTGGGGCAGCCTGTGGGGTGGTCATGAGCTGTGCCAAGCCAAACTCAGACACACAACCGTCCTGGTTCTGTGATAGAAGGACGTTTGATGCTTTGATGTTGCCATGGATGAACTTGCCACCTCCCTCGGCATGAAGATGAGCAATACCACGGGCTACATCAAGCGATATCTTGACTCTTGTCTCCCAGTCCAATGGAGCTCTTCCAGCAGATTTGTTACCTGAAAGTAGTTACAATGAAATGCAATAGTGTTATTTCATTTCAACAGTCAACACACATTAGACAAAGTTCTCTTCAACGAACGACTGATGCTTCTGGCATGAGTCAGCTAACACACATTAAAAATGTAATGCTAAATGCCTAAATCTTATTGATACACTTACAATGAGTGCTAATGCCTGTGCATTCTCATGGTTTGCCAAAAGGGAAAAGGTAATTAACGTAGACTCGTAGAGAAATGGTGGCAAGTTTAGTTGATTCTTTCTGACAGAAGAAAAAAAAAGTAATTATCCATATCACCTCACAATGAAACAAGAACTAACACATCAATTCTAGTACAAAATATGACACTGCTAAGTTTTCAAAGGAAATTATTTATCCCTCTCCTGAACCCACTAAGAGCATGCTGATTTCACTGTAACAGCCAATGAATCTATAGTTTTGGTGTTTTGGTTTCCTAGCTACATCTTAGTAACCTTGAACTGGTGCATATTAGTCAACCTCAATTACCAGTTTCTGGCATCAGTATTAAGGAACAAGTGGAACAGGATAGAAAGCCAGAAATAAGTACTGATGGGTGATAACTAAAGATGCAAAGCAAAGAACATACCATGCAAAACAGCAGCGAGGCTACCCGATGGGACATAGTCAAACACTAATAGCTTCTCATCCTTGGAGTAATAGTAAGCACGCAATGGGACAACATTTTGGTGTTGGCCAACCCTGCCAATTATCTCCATCTGCTGTTCAAAGTCCTTCTTGCTCACCACCACTTCCTTCAGTCTCTTGACCGCAACTGTGGTGCCATCCTCAAGAACAGCTCTGTAGGTCGTTCCATAACTTCCTTTCCCAAGAACTTCAGCAGAAGCTCTCAGTAAATCTTCCAAGTCAAAATTATATGAACTTCCCTCAAAGAAAACCAACTTATTCCTCTCTGCTTCCTGAACACCACTGCTGTAGTCTTCCTTAGGATTTTCTGCCCTACCACCTGCAACAGCCTTTCCTTTGGACGAAGCTGTGGTAGGTTCAGTGTGCTTCTTTCTCTTGAAAATACATATCAAGAGCACGAGAATCAAAACAAGCAACAATACTCCTCCAATAGCAGCAATTGCAATTATCACAATAGTTTTGATCTTTTTCCATAAGCTCTTCTTGGTCTTACTGGGTGCTGGGGGTGATACTGGAGAAGGAGAAGGTGCCGTTCCTGAACATGGATCCAAAGGAAATCCACACAGAAAAGCATTCCCCAAGAAGGAACTTGCTGGAAATTTCTGCAAGGTAGGTGGTATTGGCCCGCTGAGGTTATTGTTGCTCAAATTCAAATGTCTCAATTTGGGGAGTTGGAGGTCAGGAATGGGTCCAGAAAGCGAGTTATTCTGGAGAAGTAATGCAGTAAGTTGAGTAAGATTTTGCACTTTCAATGGAATTTCTCCATCAAAAGTGTTGTATGACAGGTCTAAGAATGTTAAACTAGAAGAGAGGGAAGTTGGTATGATTCCAGACAGGTTATTATGCTGAAGATAGAGGGAATGGAGGGCAGGAATAGATCCTACATCAGGAGGGAGGTCAACAGTAAGGCGGTTGGACCTAAGGCTCAGCACCTCCAAGGCATCCAGCTTTCCAAGAGTGTCTGATGGTAGTGGACCGAAGAGTCCTACAGCAGGTAGACGTAGTGTATGTACACGGCTCTTATCTGGTGTGCATGTCACCCCCACCCAGGTGGTACAGACAGGTGTTGTGGAGCTCCAGTTGAGCTTCTTGCCATGGGGCAGTGATGCAGCAAATGCAAGAAGAGCCTGCTTGTCAGAGTTGAGATCAGCACTTTTGGCATGAGGAATGCTTGCAAAGAGAAGAGAAGCAGCCACAAAGGCTATCACTGTAAGGTGTTGCATGGTTGAGACTTGCTGGAAAAGAATTGGATTCAGAACTACTATACAAGCTTTCCCATCAGAACTTCAATCCTCTAGCATCACAAGAAAAGAAATAGAAGTTAGTAAAACAGCGCATAACATCAAGATCATATGTTCATATTTCATATAAACGAAGGAATTCAGTATATGATGCATGATACACAAACTTTTGACCTCTGACACACTTTCATCACTAGCTTCCTCACAAGAAAAATAAAGACAATAAAAAGAATCTGAGAATTTTGAAAAGATGGGCATCTGGCAAATGTTGTAGAAAATAATACATCAGATACTTTAATCCCCAAAATACAAAAGAAATCCTCAAATAGATAGGCAGGACGTAGACATTTTCTTGTACTAATAGGCAGTCAGTAGCATCTCTCCCTAGTTCCAAATCAAGACCTCATTTTAGCTCATTTCATAAACAGACTTCCTTATTCGTAAATAAATGGTAGATGCTCCATTACAAAACACAACACTTAGGGCCTAAACAGAACTGTGACACACTAAAGGTACAAAAAGTTACAGCAATAGAACACTAAACAACAGAGTGTACCTTGTGCAACATGACAATTTCTTCAAAAAAAAATCAGGGCAGCATTGAGAGCTACCCAAACTGAACCTACCTATGCTACTACTTTGCATAACCCAGAATAATTCACTTTGGCAACTGGAGTTATCATGGTCACAAATCAGAACAAAGCCCTTGGAATAAAAAGGAAAAGAAACCGGATTTAAGTGGTTACATAGTGAGGCATACTATGAAGGCCGCCCCTCTGAAAGGAAACACACATGAGGCTCATTGTCTTTTCCCTAGTCTCGACCCTGAGACAACCATCAAACTGACCTGCCATAGTTTGTCTTCCTATTTTTTTAAAACGGGGCAGTTGGGGATGGGATCAGGAGCATATGACAAAAGCAAACCATCCGTATCACATCAGAAAGTAGCCATCATTCATCAGTCACGAGCCTTCTTTTAATAAAGCACATACCACATCATCTTAATAAATTAGCTACAAAAATACTACTACTAAACACTGTTCCCAAGCACTGGAATTATGATACTCTAACCATCATAAGAGAACAGTGGCAGATAATGCCAAGAGCTGTTCAGCCAAAGTCTCCCAAAAGGGAAAAACTGCTAGATTCCTGTATTTGAAGGTGATCTCCATAATGTACCAGCTCATAATACTGCATTATAGGTTATAGCTGACCCAAACCTTCCCTCTGCACCTGATGCAGCAGTCAGTGCTATTGCGTTCTAAAGAACCAAATGCTTACCAAAAGTGATGGCACATACTAAAGGCTAGCACATAAAAGCGAAAGCTCTCTGATGCAATGCAAGAAACCAAAGGAAAGGAAGAAAAGACGAGAGCTTTGAACTTTTGGTGGGGGGACTGGTTGAATTAATGCCGTTGTTCTATGCTTTGGATGGGCTAGCCTGGCATGGGCCTACACGCGAATCCATCCGCGTAATCGATTGTGAACCCAGTAAAGTGAGGATATGACTGTCTCAACCACACAAATAGCATTTACACCATAAATCTTTTTCGATGTGAAAAATGGGATCATGGCCTTGTTTAGTTGGTTGAAAAGTTTGCAAATTTAACTGCTGGAACTCCTGTAGCACACTGTAGCATGTTTCGTTTGTTTGTGGTAAATATTATCCTATCATGGCCTAACTAGGCTCAAAAGATTCGTGTCGCAGAGGACATCCAAACTGTGTAATTAGTTATTTTTTTTACCTATATTTAATACTCCGAACATATGTCTTTTGACGTATTTAATGTGATGTGATGGAGAGAGTGGAAAAAAGGTTAGAAACTTTAGCCATCTAAACCAGGCCATATAAAAAAAGGGAAAGTAGCCAAGAATTCATCACACCAGAGGTAGTACTAAGTACTGATCAAGTGGTTCTTTAAATAATGGAAGATTCAAACTACCAAACTCTTCAAACACTAAAAAATGGGTCAATTTTCTCGTCTGTCGAAGAAAAAAAAAAGCAGCTACGACCAACTACTCACATTTTATCAAATCCTGAACAGTGAACTTTTGCAAAAAGGTCGAACATAACAAACTACATTTCAGTAACCTGCAATATTCCATATACCCTGCCTAAATCCCCTCCCAAAGGTGGGAAATGGGGGCCAATCCAGACAAATTCCTAATCTTGAGTTCTTGGCACCAACATCAAGCACCGAAGGAAACAATTGCAGAAAACAAGAAAGCGCGGAGTGAAGAACGCAGAAGACTCCAAACCTTCGGCCAGCAGAAAAATCAAGAAACGGCCGCCCTCCCACTCCCCCCTCCTCGCGTCCTCCGCCGCAAGATCCGTCCTCCGGCCGGAACCAACCACGCGAGGGCGGCGCCGATTCGAGAGCCGCGGCCGCGGCTCAGCCCGATCTGCCCCCGGAGAAGGCCAGCATTGCGCCGAGGCGCCGCGTAGAGCCTCGGCCGGGAGCCCACGCCGGCGGCCAATCCCTCCCTCCTCTCTCGCTGGAGACCCGGGAGCTCCTCGCCGCGACTGTGAGCTGTTTCCCGTGCCTGTGCTGCTGTCCGGAGTGTCGGGGTGTGTGTGGCCTGTGGCGTGGTGGAGCGTGGAGTACTGGAGTGGGACGCGGGCAGGGCGCAGTGAGAACTCGAGTGTGCTGCGGCCTGCGCTGCGCGTCGCCTGTGTACACATTTGGTGTGCATTTAAGAGAAGCGTGTCGGGCTTGGCTCTGGGGGCTTTTGGGTGACGGATTTGCCCCTGAGCGTGACCCCGGCCGACGTCGGCCGGAGCGACAGCCCCCCCTCTGCAGGAGCGCTGGCGTGGCCTCCCCGGCAGTCTGGCTCATTGACCACCAGAGTACTCTTCTCCTGCCTTGGTTTCACCGTAAAACATCGTTTACCAGTATGCTCTCAGCTGTTTTCTTGGTTTTCCTTTTTGCAAGAAGAAAAGGAACCATACCCTTCCTTTCAAGATTTTACAAATCTCCGAGCTTGAATTCTCGAGAATGGATCTCTAAAAAGAATGTGGCATAGTGGATTCAGGGGTATCGTTTCTGTCTTCATTTTCGAAGATGATTGGTATTGGTGGGGTGCTTCAGTACCCTGTATTGATTAATTCCTGTCAACGGATACTATGGTTGGTGAAGTTGGTGAACCGTGAGAGCAACGCAATACAAATTTCATGGCTATTCATTAACGATTTAACGTCTCAGATCAACAACCCCCCTTGAGGCTACCTCAGTCAAGCACACAAGCTCCAACGGCATGAACAGTTGAAGTGAAACTTCACCAGCAGAAAAAGTTTTGTGGCACAAAAATGTCGCTCACAAATAACCAGGAAGAACTGGAACTACCAACTGGTCGGGCTTCTACAGCATCAACGATCTGAAGTACAGTATCTGGCTAAGAATCCGCCGGTTCTTCAGGAGATGCTCCAGCACGTTTCACTACTCCAACAGAGAGGACGCAAAAGGTCATCATGCTCCAACGCAACATGACAACGGGATGGTTGGTTGCACATCTCGTGGTCCATTACACTGGTGGTTAATTAAATAGCCACGCTACAGATCTACAGTACAAGGCTACTACATCTTAAACAAAAATTTGGGAGTAGCATGTTGGGATCCAGAAACAAATTTATGTTCCCATCCAACTTCGCCGCTCCTGTCTTCTCAGCAGCCTGGATGAATCGACTGGCGAGCCAATGCAAACACGCGAAACTTTATTCCAAGGGAGCTACCGAGCAGGCCAATTAAATTAAGCAGGTGATCAAGATAAATATTTGAACATTTCAAGTTTAGCACAAGGTTGACGACAACGGACAGACAGGTAAACTCCAAGGAGAAGAACCTCCCGGCAAAGCTTTACCTAGGGGAAATAAAAGAACTGTGAATTTGGGGGCCTGTTATTTCACCTAGAATGATTGTGCGCACCAGAATGGTTGAACCACTGTCACAGCGACCAGTGGAGTAATTTGGTCAACCAGCTGCTCAAGATTCCACTCGAATTGCAATGGGACCACCTGTTGACTTGACTCGGTTTCCGGCAAATATTGTCCAGGACAGGTATGTCAGCGAGGTTTTAAACTTGAACATGCTAGCGTATTATGACCAGCTTTTAGAATTTACTAGTAGATTATGAAGGAAAAATGCAACAAAAAGGTCCTGCGAGTTAGGGGGTTTCCATGAAGAAAAAAAATACTCCTCAAATTGTTACAAGTAAAAAGTTTCTAACCTACTCCCTCCATCCCTGAAAAAACGTCGTCGGAGCAACAGTTTTGTGTCCAGATTAATTGTCGTTACCTACCGGCCGGTAGCCTCCTAGGTAGGGATGAAAGTAGAGATGAAAATAGATTGGATACGAACGTATACTGCGGATACAGATACATATAATTTTTCTTTCTCGGACTGAATTCTCGGATCGAATTCGGATACGGACAGTATATTTTGTGTCAAATAGTGATATTCAGCATATTTGGATCATAGAAATTCAACTTTGATAATCCGTGTGTGATGAGTGTTTATTTGGACTTGTTTACTGCTATAATGCATGTTTCGTAGGGGGTATCAGTGTCTTTTTCCTGGTTGAGTTGGTTACCGAGACACTCCTCCGACGACATTTTTATTGGGACAGAGAGAGTAATAGTTAGAGCACATGAGTATAGGAACGTTTTACAGAGCTGGTTGAAAAAAAAATGTGATACGAAAGCTTATAAAAGTTACAGCTCGTAGGTGGGTTTTTGTCATTTTCCAAATTATAAATCAACGCGTGGGAACAAAGTGATAATACAAATCACGTTATCATACAGTTAACACTTGAAACTTACACACCATAATGATGCAAGGTTGTGCAACGTACATAAGGACGGACGACCAAGTTTGTAACCCCTACTACAGACACCTCCGGCATAGGAACACGAGTACTCGGAACTGGACGTAGGGTATTACTCTCCGGAGGTCCGAACCAGTATAAAACCCTTGTGTCTCCCGTGTCGACCATCCGGATCCGACACACGATTCGATACAAATCTACTGCCGACGGTTGAGAACCCCGACAGTTGGCGCGCCAGGTAGGGGCACATCGTGTGTCTCGCCGAACTTCACAAGCGATCCAGATGGAGGAACGCGGGGTCTCGCTGACTCCCGGCACGACCGTGCATTTCGGCTCCCTCGGCTTCGCCTACACCGGGCCGGCGGAGTCCATCGTCGGGAGGACTTTCTCCCGACCCGCGCGTCCCACCGTCTCGACGGCGGCGGCGGCGCGAGCAGCCTTCGTCCGTGGTTTCACGGACGAATCGATCATGGCCATGCTAGGGCCAAACCCGACGCAGGAGCGCTTCAGGCTCGCTGCTTTCCACCTCACCGACCTCGCCTTCCAGGCCAGCGGGTCTGAGCCGCTGACCTGGGGGGAGTTCGCGGAGCGGTATGAAGCTTTGTACCCCCGCGGACAGCCAGGCCTCCCGGACGACCCGGTGACGGCCTACGTGAACGAGCTCCGGGTTTCGTACGTCGCCCCTGGCTCTGCGGCCCCGCGACGGGGGCCACCAGCACCCCTCCCGGACTTCACACGGGAGTGCAACGTCCTGGAGGCCCGCACTGCCACCAGCTCGACGGACGGCGAGGAGAACCCTCGTCATCGCAACGGGGACGCTCAGCGTCGGGCGCGCCTCGACGAGATCGCCGAGGCCCAGCGCCAGCTCGATGAAGAGCTGGCGAACCTCCACCAAGAGCTCGGCGTGGAGGACGAGGTCCAACAAAGCCGCCGGCGTGAGCAGCATCGTGAGCAAGAAGCGGAGCAGCCGGTGCCGCAAGCTCGCGTACGGGCGCGAGACGTGAACCAGCGCAACAACGAGGATGCCCCCGTCGACGACGACAGCACGCCGTGCTTCAGACGCGCGTCGCAGAATCTCGCAGCAGCAGCCATGCTCCTGCGTGGCTACCCCGAGCCGGCTACGCCCAAAGAGAAGAGGGTTCGACAACAGCTCAAGACCCTCCTCGAGACGGCGGCCGCACAGCAGGCCGAGAGCTCGGCATCGCGCGCGCGAGAGGCGCGAGGTGCGCCGTCCGTACGACGGCAGGATCGATCCCCCTCAAGACACCGAGCCGCCGGCGAACCATCAGTCAAGTTGCGACTGGGGCACAACCGTGACGCTCGCGACACGCTCGAGGCCCGTCGTCGGGCTGCGGGTGACGACAGCTACGACTACGGCTACGGCAGCAACGACGACGGCCGTGACAAGCGCGACGAGCACCGCTCACGCCGGCGTCATACCCAGAGGCGAGGAGGACGCTACGACAGCGACGAGGAACGAGACCGAAGCTGGTCGCCCGACCCGAAGGGCCCACGCGCTTTCGGTCGAAAGGTGCAAGACGCCAAGTTCCCCTCGCGTTTCCGAGCTCCGACAGCGATACCAAGATACGACGGAGAGACCAACCCGAGCGTATGGTTGGAAGACTACAGGCTCGCGTGTCGCGCGAGCGGGGCGACAGACGACCTGTTCATCATCAAGAACCTGCCGCTCCACCTCGCCGACTCTGCGCGGACCTGGCTCGAGCACCTGCCGCGTGGCAGGATCAACAACTGGAAAGACCTACGGGAGACCTTCATCGGCAACTTCCAGGACACGTATGCCCGCCCTGACAAGCAGTGGGAGCTGCGCAACTGCAAGCAGCAGCCAGGGGAGCGCTTGCGCGACTACATCAGACGCTTCTCAAGGCGCTGCACCGAGCTTCCCACCGCGACGGACAACGACGCCATCTCGGTGTTCCAAAACAGCACCACCTGCACCACCCTCATCCACCGTCTAGGGCGGAGGACCCCGAGGACAACTCGGGAGCTTCTGGATATCGCGACCAACCACGCCGACGGAGAGGAGGCGGTAGCTGCAACCTTGATTCCCCCCGGGTAAGGGGAAGCAAGTCGTGGACGCCGGTGAGGGCCCACCACGCGGTCCAAGAAGAAGAAGAAGGGTGACAAGCGAGGTTGTGATGACAACACTGTTGCGGCAATTGAGCGCAAGGCAACTCGCCCCAAAAACAATCAGAACGGCCTCCCGCGGGGTCATTTTGAGAGGCTCTTGGAGGCACCATGCACACATCACGAGACGCCTGTCAAGCACGCGCTCAAGAACTGTCGGTTGATGAAGAACTACGTCAACGGCACGCTCAAGCCCAAGACAGCGGATCCCCCGAAGAAGGATGCGCCACCCTTCCCCGACAACGATGACGATGACAAGGAGGTGGTCTTCCCCCGAGAAGATGGCGCGGTCCACATGATCTTCGGCGGAGCACCAGCGCGACCGTCAAGGCGCAAGGAGAAGCTGATCCGGCGTGAGGTCTACAACACCGAGCCTGCAACTCCGGCGTACCTCAAGTGGTCGGACACCCCGATCACCTTCGACCGAACGGACCACCCCGACCACGTACCGCAACCAGGAAGCTACCCCCTCGTGGTAGCTCCACTGATCGGGACCAAGCGGGTCCACAAGGTGCTGATGGATGGAGGGAGCGGGCTCAATGTCCTGTACATGTCGACGCTCGACAGCATGGGCATCTCGCGGTCCCGACTGCGCCCATCGCCGACTCCTTTCCACGGGGTCATCCTCGGGAAAGATGTGCTCCCGTTAGGGCAGATCGATTTGCCCGTCACGTTCGGGATGTCGCGGAACTTCTGCACGGAAACCCTCACCTTCGAAGTGGTAGGGTTCTCGGGGACGTACCACGCCATCCTCGGGAGGCCGGCCTACGCGAAGTTTATGGCCGTGCCCAACTACACGTATCTCAAGCAGAAGATCCCCAGTCCGAAGGGGGTCATCACAGAAGGGACTACGTTCCAGTACGGATACGAATCCGATACTGAGTGCTTTCAATTCGCTAAAACGCTCATCCGGTCCGAGAAGCTCCACGCCGAGCCTCCCTCCGAGGACCAAGACATCCCCGAGTCATCCAAGCGAGCGGCCTGCTCTTTCGAGCCCGCCAAGGATGTCAAGGATGTGGCTATCACCGATGATGGCCGCACGCTCCGTATCGGGACGGCGCTCGATCCTAAATAGGAAAGCGCGCTCGTCGACTTCCTCAAAGCGAACCTCGACGTGTTCGCATGGAAACCCTCCGACATGAAGAGGATCCCGAGAGAAGTTGTCGAGCACAAACTCAACATCAAGCCGGGATCGAAACCGGTGAAGCAGCGCCTGCGCCGCTTCAACGACGACAAGTGCAAGGCCATAGGCGAGGAGATCAAGAAGCTCCTTAGTGCAGGGTTCATCCAAGAAGTGTTCCACCCCCAGTGGTTAGCTAACCCTATACTTGTAAAGAAGAAGAACAAGAAATGGAGGATGTGTGTTGACTACACGAGCCTTAACAAGGCATGTCCCAAGGATCCGTTTCCTTTGCCTCGCATAGATCAGGTAGCCCATTCAACGGCAGGGTGCGAAACCCTCTGTTTTCTCGATGCGTACTCCGGGTACCACCAGATTGCGATGTGCATAGCGGACCAACTCGCAACGTCCTTCATTACTCTGTTTGGCGCTTATTGCTACAACTCGATGCCGTTCGGTCTCAAGAACGCGGGCGCTACGTTTCAGAGATGCATTCGATGCGTTTTTGGCGATCTCATAAGACGAATAATCGAGGCATACGTCGATGACATCGTGGTCAAGTCAAAGAAGACGGGTGATCTGATCCCCGATCTTACGGAAGTATTCGCGAAACTGAGAGAACACGGGGTGAAGCTAAACCCCGAGAAATGCGTTTTCGGGGTTCCAAGAGGCATGCTCCTGGGCTTTGTCGTGTCCGAACGCGGTATTGAAGCTAATCCCGAGAAGATCTCAGCCATCACAAACATGGGGCCGATCCAGAACCTGAAGGGCGAGCAGCATGTCACAGGCTGCCTCGCAGCACTTAGTCGGTTCATCGCCCGACTCGGGGAGCGTAGCCTGCCACTGTACCGCCTAATGAAGAAGTCCGACCACTTCACGTGGACGCCTGAAGCCCAGGAAGCGCTCGATAAACTCTAGAATCTCTTGAAGAGTCCACCAGTGCTCACGGCGCCTATGCCAGAAGAGCCAATGCTCTTGTATGTGGCTGCAACGACGCAGGTCGTGAGCACTGCTTTGGTCGTTGAACAAGAAGAGCCTGGGAAGTCACTTCAAGTTCAGCGGCCCGTTTATTTTGAAAGCGAGGTTCTCTCCGACTCAAAGACCCGCTACTCCCAGATCCAAAAGCTCGTGTACGCTGTCTTGATAACCAAACGCAAGCTCCGGCATTACTTCGACCAGCATCCCATCACGGTGGTGTCCAAGTACCCCCTCGGGGAGGTGATCCAGAATCCCGAGGCTGAGGGGAGGATAGCTAAGTGGGCCCTCGAGCCCATGGGGCACAACGTGACTTATGCGCCGCGCAGTGCAATTAAGTCACAGGTGTTGGCGGATTTCGTTGCTGAATGGACGGAGATTCAGACTCCGTCGGCACCAATCGAGCACGAGACATGGACAATGTATTTCGACGGCTCAGTCATGAAGGAAGGGGCAGGGGCAGGCCTTGTCTTCATCTCACCTCTGGGCGTGCGTATGGAGTACATGGTCCGACTGCATTTTCCCGCCTCCAACAACGTGGCTGAATATGAAGCGCTCGTCAATGGCCTTCGGATCGCGGTCGAGCTCGGGATCCGCCGCCTCGAGATCCGTGGGGACTCCGAGCTTGTCGTAGACCAAGTGATGAAGGAGAAGAACTGTGTCGACCCCAAGATGGCAGCCTATTGTCGAATAGTGCGTCAACTAGAAGACAAGTTCCATGGGCTCGAGCTTCACCATGTGTTGCGCGACAACAACAAAGCTGCGGACATCCTCGCCAAGGCAGCATCAAGCCGCAAGCCCGTGCCGCATGGTGTGTTCGCTAGCGATCATCACGCGCCGTCCGTCCGAGTAGATGGAGAGCAACAACCAGAGTTGGAGGAGCCAGAAGTCATGGAGATTGACCAAGAGCCAAGCTTAGAAGATCCTGACTGGCGCTTCCCAATCCTCGAATGGCTGGCCGAGGGGAAGTTGCCATCAGATCAAACGGAGGCACGTCGCATCTCACGGCGAGCCAAATCTTATGTCCTTATCGACGGCGAGCTCCACAAGCGGGGCGCAGCAGATATACTCATGCGCTGCATTCAGAGAGATCAAGGCCGAGACCTGCTTCAGGAAATTCATGCTGGCACGTGCGGACACCACGCCGCTGCCAGAACCTTAGTCGGAAAGGCGTTCCGACAAGGTTTCTACTGACCCACGGTGCTGGCAGACGCCAAAGATATCGTACGACGATGTGCGGGTTGCCAGTTCTACGCTCGACAAACTCATCTCCCGACGCAAGCACTTCAGAACATTCCCATCACGTGGTCGTTCGCAGTATGGGGGCTGGACATAGTCGGACCATTCAAGCAAGCGCTCGGGGGCTTCACGCATCTGCTTGTTGCCGTCGATAAGTTTTCAAAGTGGATTGAAGCTCGACCCGTCGCCAAGGTCCGTTCCGAGGAGGCCGTAGCGTTCTTCACCGACATCATCTACCGCTTCGGGATCCCGAACTCGATCATCACCGACAACGGCACACAGTTCACAGGAAAAAAGTTCCTCAAGTTCTGCAACGACAACTACATTCGCGTGGACTGGACTGCTGTGGCACACCCAAGGGCTAACGGGCAGGCTGAGAGGGCCAACGGCATGATCCTACAAGGGTTAAAGCCTCGAATCTTCAGACGACTCGAGAAGTTCCGAGCAAGATGGGTCGCCGAGCTGCCGTCCGTTCTGTGGAGCCTGCGCACCACACCGAGTCGGTCCACCGGTGCAACACCATTCTTCATGGTGCACGGGTCGGAAGCGGTTCTCCCGACGGATATTGATTACGGCAGCCCAAGATTCCGGGTGTACACCGAAGAAGGGAACCAAGTCGCGCTCGAAGATGCGATCGACCAACTCGACGAAGCTCGCGACGTGGCACTCCTACATTCAGCATGGTACCAGCAAGCCTTACGACGCTACCACGAGCGCAACGTCCACGAGCGGCAATTTCAAGTTGGAGACCTGGTACTCCGACGTGTCATGAGCAACAAGGACAGACACAAGCTCGCGCCCCCATGGGAAGGGCCGTACATCGTCGACCAGGTGCTCCGACCAGGAACATTCAAGCTTCAGCATGACGACGGCACGATCATCGCCAACGCATGGAACATAGAACATCTACGACGTTTTTACCCTTGAGTAACGTTCTTTGTTTCAACTTATGATCAATGAATAATGCCATCTGTCTTTGTTCTCGTTTCATAAGCTTCTCGTTATACTCATGTTGACATCTTTCGTATGTTTCAACGCTATCCAAAGGCTGAGTGGCAAGTGTCCTTGTGCCCATGCAAGAACATCTGCCACTCGGGGGCTACCCGGGGCACGATGCCCCCCTTTTCGTTTTCCGTTTTCAAAACAAAAAACTCTTCGAGCGAACGGTTCTTTTTGGCGGAACACCTTTTACCTCGCGAAGGGAAAGGATGTTGATCTGTAAGCGCTTCGATGTTGTTGCTTGTCCAAGTCTTTTAGCACCTACGCCCCCGCGGCTACAGCATGAAAACTTGCAAGCACAGCTCGGACCTACAGGTCGACGTCCGACTACTTTCAGAGGGAACATGGGTAACTACTTGAGCTTCGGCTCAAAACGTTTTTTACAAAAAGCATGCGAGTCTTTTCTTGAGCGTTTCTAAGTCCTCGGGGGCTACGAATGCATGGCGTCACTTTGTGGCTCAGGTCGAGCTTTCCGAATCTTACGCCTCCGCGGCTCTAGAGAAAAGTTCGATCGGCTTGAGCATCTAAGTGCCGCCATTCTATTCTGCAGTCATCCGCAGGTACTCGGGAAATGCTTCAGGAGGCGACGGTTCAAAACAAAATAAAAAGCTGTTCAACACGGCACGAATACAAGTTTTGTTTAACTGTCATACAACTTGATACATCTAATGCGAAGGCCCAGAGCCGTTTTCTGGTGTGTCTTTTGGAATCAGCTCCAGGTCCTTCATCACGGTGTCGGCCATGGCGCGGGCAGGGGCGGCGCAATCCTCTTCGATCTTGTCGAGCTCCTCGCTCGAGTAGCCAGGGGCCCAACCACCACTCAGCGCCTTGAAATCCAGCCCCTGGTAGTGTGAGCTGAACATGGAGAGGACCCTGTGCACCACCTGCCGAGACGTCGACAGCTCCTTCTCCCGGACGAAGCCTGGCAGAAGATTGAGCCGGTCGCCAAGCACATGGGGAGGTATTTGTACTGGCGGGACGCCTCTCTCCGTCAAGATCGAGTCAACATGACGTCCAAGCTTGGCGCGTTCCAGTATGTTCTTTTTGAGCGCCTCCTCCACCTCGTGCTGGGCCTTCCGAGAATCCTCCAGCTCGGCTTTGACCTCTGGGAACAGAGAACGAGTCAGCATTGAGCCAAGGGAGACACAAGCATGAATAAGAAGGGGTCAAGATAAGAAGAATGTACTCGAGAACTGGTCCACCAAATTCTTGGCCGTCTCGAACATCTCGTGGATTTTGAGCTCCGTAGCCATGACCTCTTGAGACTTCTCCGCCAGCTTGGCCGCCTGTGCAGTACGAGCTATGCGAATCCCTGTGAAAACCAAAGAATGAAGCAGCCTCAGCAGTGATTAATGCAGGGAAGGAAACATCATGAAAGTCAAAGAACGCAAAGATACTCACCCTGGATCTCTCGCGCCATCTGGCTATTCTCCTCGCGGAGCCGTGTCCCCTCATCGGTGACCTCCTGCAACTTGGTGGAAAGGTTGCAGACCTGATTGTTCGCCGTCTTCAGGTCTGCCACATGGTCCGCAAGGTCTTGTTGCAGGTCTGCCACCATCTTCTCAAGCGTCGCCTTCTCTTCGGCGGCGGTCCGGGACGCGGCCTCGGCGGCAGCAGCAGCGGCAACTGCATTCCGAGCTGTTTCGGCGGCTGTGGCGGCTGCAGTTCGCAGCTCCGCGGTGGTGGCCTCCACCTGGGCAAGCTTGGCCTCGAGGGCAGATTTCTCCGACATGGCGGCGTCCGCGGCAGACTGCGCGGCGACTGCGTGGTCCTCCGCCGACCTTGCTGCAGCTTTGAGAGCAGTCCTCACCGACGCCTCGCCCGCCACCGCTCCAACAGCCACCAGTCGGGCGGCGGCCAGCTGCATCTCCAGCAAGGCCTTCTCGGCCTGGAGCTCCTCGATTGTGCACGTTTTCTCGGCGCTGCACCTGGTGAGTGTTGACGGTCAATATTTGCCATTTTCAAGGCCGTCAACTCCTGCAAATCTGAGCATGAATTGAACATCCACACTAGAATAGGTGCTTAAACTCATACTCTCCACCAGTGTCGATGTCTATTTGAATGCAGGTATTTAGCACAAGAAATGAGAGGGATTTATGCACTTTCACTCCACTTCAATCCAAGGCACTCAAATGCTGGCCAATCAGGGGCTGCCACATGGATTATCCTGGATCCATGATGTCACCAATCCATGTGAAGGACTTTCAACGAATCACACACTGCCACGTCAGCATCACATGGATCCATAGGCCCACATTACCAACTAAACCGCCAGGAAACGTGCCATGCACAGAGGAGAGGCATCAGGGCCCACATGGAAGCGAGCCAGAGGAAGTACGGGCCAGGAGGCCGCCCGAGGGGGTCGGCCGACCCTAGGTTCGGCCGAACCGACCTAGGGTCGGTTCATCCTGGCCCTCCACGTGTTGTCCCCCCCATTGGCTCCCTGTTGCAGTCCCGGGCGTTTAGGGGCACTTTGAGCCCCGGAGCAAGCCTCCTCCTTGTCTATAAATAGGAGGGGAGGGGCTCCATTTCTCACACACCACCTAGCTCTTAAGTTCCACTTTCTCTTGTGTAACTCTCTCTCCCTCTCTCCAATTCTGCCCATGAGAGGTGATTCTCACCTCTTTGTGGTAGATTGGTGATGAGGAGAGATCTAGATTAGGATTAGTGTGAGGTAGAGGAGGGGTAAGGAGTGAGTTGATGTCCTTGTGGATGCTTGTTCTTCATTTAGATCAAAGTGAGTATTTCAGCATTTCTTATTTAGACTATAGTGGACATCATGCGTGGTTGCTTTGTTCTTGTGTTCTTGGCTCGTTCATAAGTTAGAGGCTTATGTTCTTCGTGACACAAGGCTTCGATCCTTTAGAGCTAGAACCATAGTTCATTTACTTGTTTAGCATGCTCTGATCCTGTTTAGTTAAGTAAGTTTGCTGTATCTCGTTCAGCTGCATCCATAGCTTCCTTTCTGCTCCCAGTTCAATGATATGATCTGATTCGGATCTTTCCCTTGTTCGCGGGACCGTATTTATACGGTTGCTATAGTGTAGTTAGCGGGCTAGCATACGCCACACTATAGTACTTATCTGAGGTACAGACGTGGTGTCTGGGCCTTGGGTTTCCTACGGAGACCACGTACGATCGTAGCGTAGAGGTAGGCCGCAGTGGTGACAGCCTGTTGGACCCTTTGTAACCCTCTTACGTCGCGTACCGAGTTGGGCTCGCAGGACAGCACCTCTGAGTGTTGTCGCCCCGTGGGGATGACTGAGATCTGACAGGAATACATCTTGAGAGCTAAGTCCCTTAAGGAAGTGCTTCTTGTATCCCGACCTATCCCAGCGAAAGCTGGTGTCCTTGGATAGGCCCTCTCTGGTTACTCTCTGTCCTAGGAACGAAACCCGAAGGGAATACTCATTCTCCTAGGGAGAAGTGCTACAGCGGTGTATCCGTGCGCTTGCGGATTCGTTCGCACTCGTCAGTGTACCCGGGAGTTTCTTACATGCTCACGCTACCACGGCGCCTAGTGTTGAGATTAAGAAACGCCAACAAGCATTTCTGGCGCCGTTGCCGGGGACGGCTGTTGTTAACCTTCGAGCCCGTCTATCCTCGTATTTATCTTTTGCTTTTTTATTCTACCGTCACCCCCGTTACCCTTTTTGAAATATCCCTTTTTGTTTTCTTTCTACCTCTACCCCTGCTACCCATGGAAGGTTATCCTTGTAAACACCTTCCGCCTTCGAGGAGTGAACCCTCAGAGCCATCTTCGTCAAGACCCACTCTTACATCTGGCTGTAAGATTTACCCCTCTCTCATGAAGCTAATTCAGGACCTATCCTTCTCGGGGTTAAGTCATGAGAACCCCTTTGATCATGTGAGAGACTACGAGCGTCTGATTGAAACTCAGGGTAAAACCGGAGAATCACCAGATGCTCGGAAAAGAGAGTTTTTCCCGCTATCCCTCTCTGGGGAAGCTCGGGATTGGCACCGTTGTTTTGGTAGAGACTACCTTACTTGGGAAAGGTTGAGAGCAGCTTTTTGCTCCCGCTTCTTCCCGATACGATGTGTCATCTCGTTAAGGGCAAAGATTCTTTGTTTCAAGCAATGTGAGGAGGAATCACTAGGAATGGCATGGAATCGTTTCACCTCTGCGGTGGAAGATTACCCAGTCCTCCGTATTCCCGATTGGATGTTGCTTCAGCACTTCTGGTTTGGATTGCGGAAGAATAATGCCATGAGACTTAATGCTCTCTCCGGAGGATCCTTCGTACACCTAGATGCTGTCAAGGGAAGAGAGATCCTAGATAATCTCCGAGATTTCAGCTCCCCTTGCATCCCGGTCAACGAGGTACCCACCAGAAGAAAAGTTGAGCCACCTAGATCCATCGTCAGCTGAGTCCGAGACTTCATATCCACTCTTTCTGAGCTCTGGCTGAAGATGTCATTCCTGAATAGCAGGAGTCTAAGGGAAAGATTTCGTGGCACGAGATCTACCCTTGGGTTCCCCTCTCGTGCATCTTCTTAGACCTTCTCCCCGAGACTTTGTCTCGTGGGAGAACGGAGAGAGTAGTTCGGAGAGAACGACCATTCCCGGCCAGGATGACTTGTTCGATCCTCACTACTATCTCCTGAGGAGGGTATGAGAGGCCCATCGTGTTTCTACGTCGAGGTTTGAGCTAAAGTGCTTTGCACTGAAGTTTCGTATAAACCGAGACATCGGTCTCTGCTCTTTAATCCATTGGATCCATCCATCAGACCGAAGGACCACGATCATTTACCGATCGAATGGAGTGCATTCATTTTTTACCTCAAGCACATCGATCGATGCCGATCAATCAGGAGAAGCTTGCACTTTGTATCCTATGCCTGATTTGATCGATGCCCAATGGGAGGTGCGCTTTTCAGTTTATTTATAATCCCCCATTGGAAGCTTAGGACAGACTTGGGAATGTTTTCATCACTTTGATGAGAACATCGAACCCTCTGCCTAAGGTAAGAGTGAGTAAATCTTGCTCTTCGTCCGAACTCTAGTTCTTGATCGTACACCGGCCTGTGGAAGTCCACGCTTCATCCTTTTGAGAGCCGAGTGTCCTTCCGAGCTTGAGTTCACTCAGAGATCGGTACCTATTGGTGAAGCACTAGCCTCAGTGCTCGATCTTTTCATCTCTGAGTTCCACGACCCCAGTGCTACGGTCCTCGAGTCCCATGACCACCTCAGGAAAGGCCTCAGCCTCTCTGGGATGATCATGCTTGCTCTCAGCCGCGATATATCTTTTTGGGCTCGAGTTCATATATGCACTACCCTTGCAGAGCAGAGCTTATCGTCATATCAACATCATCTGCAAGGAAACGGTCATAATTGAGACAGGAGATCACAAGACACCACACCCTGAGTACTCCTGGGATTCATCTCGTTTCCCCAGGACGAATTATCCTTCGGGTATCTTGTGGACCGTGGTCATGCAGGAGAAAGGAATTGCCAAGATTAAGAGGAGTAGCAAAAGGTCCATAGGAAGGCAGCACCATTGTGGTGACACGGACGCGTCGTGACTACCGCCGGAAGTGCCTACACTTCTGACGAACCCAGTGTGTCGTCAAGGTGATTTCCCCCAGATTCTCTTTGGGTATATCATGGCTTGGCCAAGGTTGGTATATAGTTGAGGATGAAATTTCAACCTCGACCTTATCTTAGCCTAAGGCCTAAGCCAAGCTTTCCATCTCGGGGAATCCACCTGGGCCGTCGATCCTGAGACCTGCTAGAGCCCACACGAGAAGGGGGAGGACCAGAGGGGCCCACAGGGGGCCGACTGAACCCTGGTTTGGCCGAAACCCTGGTGCCTCCTCTCCCCTTCTTCTTTCGCGTGTGCGTCCCATTCTCCTCCAGAACCCTTCTCTCTGCCGCCCAACGAGTTTTCGCATCGCGAAACCCATCTCCTCCACCTCAACTCCTCAGCATCGCCGTATCCATGGCCGGCCACGGTTTCGCTCGGCTCTGTAGGGAGGCCTCGCCCCTCACTTCAGGAGGAGGGAGCCCCTCTCATCTCATCGACCTCAGCAACTTGGATGAGGTGATGGGGTCGCCGAAGGCCATGACCCCCGAGAGAGGCAAGAGTGTGGAAAGCACTCGCGGGATGTGCACCGACTCTCCGGTGCAGTCGTCCCGGCGAGGCTCCTCCTCCCCGCCTTCGTTCCCGGCCAGGATGGCCACCATGGGGGACAAGCCCGCTGCCAAGCGCGTCTTGTTTGATGATCCCCCTGGGCCACCCTTGAAGCCAGGCGAGCGCTACGTTGGGTCTGACTTCAACAGCTACAGAGAAGCCTTCTGCCATACTTATGAGCAGGATGTGTGGGACGAGTTCCCGCTTCCACAGACCCGGTGCAAGATCTTCAGGGTGAAGACAGCCACTGGAGGCTATGGTACACCCTACCATAAGCCCCCTCAGTGGGAGCGGATCCTCGTCAAGATCATTGCAGACATCCGGGCGAATGGCGCCAAGATGACCCCGGCCCTAGCAAAGCTGGCAGACAGACTAGCTAAACTGTTCTTAGAACATGAGAAGCTAGTTGAGGAGCTGGCTAAGCAAAGGGACGAGTACCATGAGCTTAGGCTCGAGTATCGCCAGCCGGAGGAGGACATGACCCAGAAGCTGCAGAGGTTGGCAGTTGCTGAGGGAGAGGAGCAGATCCTCTCCGAGTAGTGGGGATTAGCCCCATCTTTAGTTCATTAGGCGCTAGTCTAGGTCTAGGTTGATTTCTCTTTGTTTCCCTTTATTTCATTTATTTCTTTTGCATGTGTGTGTAAGCGCCTAATCATTTTGATTAAAACATTTTGGATTTGAATAAAGTGGCTCACCGGTCATGTAACCCGGTTTAGTCACCCTTTGTGTTGTTACTTTGGTCCTTTTGAATTCGAGGACATCTAGGTTCGAGACAGTGTGGGGGAAGAGCCACGACTCTCCCAACGCAAGCACGACGTTTTCGTACGTACCCACTGCGAGCACTCCGCGCTAGCCGATCGATCACCTACCGAGAACCTGAACGGGACCCGCACGAGTTCACTCCTGTGGAGAGCCTCTCACGGTTCATCTTCTATGCATAGCGCCGGTTTGCATCTCGACAACTCACTCTCTTTCATTCCTGAGTTTTATAAGCTATATCCTTCTATCTCTAAACTAAAACTCGAATGATGAGGCTAAAGATCACCCAGCTCATTTGTACCTGAGTAGACTTACATATGTTTTATTCCTTGTTTTCTGCCTGATGCTTGTGAACCAAAATCTTCCTAAGGACAAGCATGTTCACCTAAGTAATTGATGAGTATGATATGGCTGGATGAGATGATCATTTGCTCTGATGACTAACTCTCTTGGGGAGTTTACTTTTGAAAACTCAAAACCTCTTGGAAAGGCTCCTCTTTGATATGCCTCCGTCCCATTAGAGCCATATGATCTCTGTAGGTAAAAACCTTCGATTCATATGCTGCTTGTTATTACTTTGAGCTTTGTCAAATTCTGTGACCCTTGTGAGAATTCTTTTCCTTACTTTCATGATCAAGATTTATGTGCACCCCACCTATTTCCCCCTTGCTATGCTTCTACCTTGGAAGTTAGCATTGTATCATCTATCCATTCCATAAAAGCAAAACTCCATATGTGGTGTGACATCTCTCTCCAGAAGTGTCCTTCAAAAAAAAGAGACATGGGCTAATAAAAAAAATATATATACATGCTCAAGGCATGATGAAAAAAAGAAGAAAGAGAAAAATAGCCCATGTCCAAAATGAAGGAGGAATAGGGGAGAGATAGATCATGCAAAAAGGAGTTCCATATCATAGATGGTAATAACTAGTATCCATTCCGGGGCTAGTGTCCACCTTACCATCAACCCACATTTCCACCATATATATGTATGGCAATATCTAGCACCCATTCCGGGCCTAGTATCCACCTTACCATACACACCATAGCCATACCGGAGCACATCTTGATCTGATGGTATGATTTGATTTTCTCTGTGGATCCAGTCTTTGATTTTACAAAATATGTGATGCAAGTATGCTTTCTCTTTATCCTACCCTGAGCTCCACATATAGCCATCATTAGAAGTAGGATGAAGAAAGGCAAAATGTCTTAGTGAGGACATATACACATTGAGCGATTTGAGAGAATCAAATGAGGAAGCCAACAAGAGTTTTGTTTATGAAATCTCGCAAAACCCCCCAAGGTGTTTATCATCAGGTGCATAAGTGACTTGATTCACAGCTGTTCTACTGTTCAATCGCCCAAGGGAACATGATAGCCACTACACAGAGGTTCACAAGAGTAAGGTATGACTTGGAATATCTCTTATGTCTGTCTTACTTTTCGGTATTTATGACCCGCTTGGCTTTGTTTCCCCTTCACTCGGGACGAGCAAAGGTCAAGTGTGGGGGTGTTGTTGACGGTCAATATTTGCCATTTTCAAGGCCGTCAACTCCTGCAAATCTGAGCATGAATTGAACATCCACACTAGAATAGGTGCTTAAACTCATACTCTCCACCAGTGTCGATGTCTATTTGAATGCAGGTATTTAGCACAAGAAATGAGAGGAATTTATGCACTTTCACTCCACTCCAATCCAAGGCACTCAAATGCTGGCCAATCAGGGGCTGCCACATGGATTCTCCTGGATCCATGATGTCACCAATCCATGTGAAGGACTTTCAACGAATCACACGCTGCCATGTCAGCATCACATGGATCCATGGGCCCACATTACCAACTAAACCGCTAGGAAACGTGCCATGCACGGAGGAGAGGCATCAGGACCCACATGGAAGCGAGCTAGAGGAAGCACGGGCCAGGAGGCCGCCCGTGGGGGTCGGCCGACCCTAGGTTCGGCCGAACCGACCTAGGGTCGGTTCATCCTGGCCCTCCACGTGTTGTCCCCCCATTGGCTCCCTGCTGCAGTCCCGGGCGTTTAGGGGCACTTTGAGCCCCGGAGCAAGCCTCCTCCTTGTCTATAAATAGGAGGGGAGGGGCTCCATTTCTCACACACCACCTAGCTCTCAAGTTCCACTTTCTCTTGTGTAGCTCTCTCTCCCTCTCTCCAATTCTGCCCATGAGAGGTGATTCTCACCTCTTTGTGATAGATTGGTGATGAGGAGAGATCTAGATTAGGATTAGTGTGAGGTAGAGGAGGGGTAAGGAGTGAGTTGATGTCCTCGTGGATGCTTGTTCTTCATTTAGATCAAAGTGAGTATTTCAGCATTTCTTATTTAGACTATAGTGGACATCATGCGTGGTTGTTTTGTTCTTGTGTTCTTGGCTCGTTCATAAGTTAGAGGCTTGTGTTCTTCGTGACACAAGGCTTCGATCCTTTAGAGCTAGAACCATAGTTCATTTACTTGTTTAGCATGCTCTGATCCTGTTTAGTTAAGTAAGTTTGCTGTATCTCGTTCAGCTGCATCCATAGCTTCCTTTCTGCTCCCAGTTCAATGATATGATCTGATTTGGATCTTTCCCTTGTTCGTGGAACCGTATTTATACGGTTGCTATAGTGTAGTTAGCGGGCTAGCATACGCCGCACTATAGTACTTATCTGAGGTACAGACGTGGTGTCTGGGCCTTGGGTTTCCTACGGAGACCACGTACGATCGTAGCGTAGATGTAGGCCGCAATGGTGACAGCCTGTTGGACCCTTTGTAACCCTCTTACGTCGCGTACCAAGTTGAGCTCGCAGGACAGCACCTTTGAGTGTTGTCGCCCCGCGGGGATGACTGAGATCTGACAGGAATACATCTTGAGAGCTAAGTCCCTTAAGGAAGTGCTTCTTGTATCCCGACCTATCCCAGCGAAAGCTGGTGTCCTTGGATAGGCCCTCTCTGGTTACTCTCCGTCCTAGGAACGAAACCCGAAGGGAATACTCATTCTCCTAGGGAGAAGTGCTACAGCGGTGTATCCGTGCGCTTGCGGATTCGTTCGCACTCGTCAGTGTACCCGGGAGTTTCTTACATGCTCACGCTACCACGGCGCCTGGTGTTGAGATTAAGAAACGCCAACAGTGAGCACCTGGATCGAGAAAAGGGTCAACTGCAACAACAACTCGGAAATCGAAACACAAGATCAAGGAGTAGGGCTCGGCCAGCTCACCGACGAAGCCGGGATGACAAGCTCGTTGATCGCCCGCTCCGCCCACCGCAAACCCCACACGAAGCGGTGGCGTGCCGTGGCTTCTTCGTCCTCGCCGTCGTGCGCCTCGGCGTCATGGGCTCCGGCCCACGCGGCGCGCCCGAGGCCCAGGCCATGTCCACTTCCCTCAGGGGCTGAGGAGGAACGGGCGCTCGAGCTCTCGCCAGCTTCTCAGACGATGGTTGGAGAAGCGCGGCCCGTCGCGTCCTCGAGGGAGGCATGCGTCTGCATGTCGGGAAGAGGCGAGTCTGCAATCTCGACCACCTCCGCGACGACAGCGGCGGGCTGGCATAGCGGCTCCGACGACGCGATGGAGTCCAGCGCCACTTCTTCCGCCTGGGTCCTGGACGCCTCAGGGCCCGCTGCGACCCCCTCGGCCGCCACGTCCTCCTCGACCGCCACGGCGACCTCCGGGGAGGGCAGCACGGACGCCTCGGCTGGCAACTCCTCCGGCGCAAGCAAGCACTGCTCCAGTTCGGCCGCATAGGCGGCTGCGTCACCACCTGGGAGGGTCGGTCCCCCCATATCCATGGCCTCCGGGAGCCGCGAGGACAACAAGGGGGTCGTCACTTCCACAGTCTCGCCGTCACCGGCGCCCGACGTCGGGAGCTGGCCCGCCTCTGGAGCCGCCTGCGCGACAGCTCCCTGATCAACGACAGGCGCCACTGGGGGCTCGGATCGCTCGGGGGCCGTTTGCCCCCCAACCTCACCTACGTCCTCCGACGACGGCGAGGGCGCCGCCGCATCACGAGTCTCCGGCGCCGTCGCTGCCAGCTCGGGGGCTGTCTCCGGCGCAGACGAAGGAGTTGAAGAGCGAGGAGCTGACGAGGGGGTGCGCGCGCTCAGAGCCGCGCGCTTTCGCAGCGCAAGGCTGAGCGCACCAACGTTGGAGCGGCTGACACGGAAAGAGCAAATCAACAAGGCGAACGAAAATCGAAAAATAAAATAACAAGATGGCACGAGATGACACTTACACAGAGGAGGTGATACAGGCCCGCTTAACAGGCCTGGGGGCGGCGCCCGACGACTCGGGGGCTGGCCTCTTACCCCCCGGCTGGACGGAGGACGGCCCTCGACTGTCACTCTGGGTGAGGGGGACCTGCACGGGCGGGGCTCCGCCGCCGCGGATGACCAACGACTGAAGACGCCGCGGAGGAGCGTCCGCGCTCTCCCCGTGCGACGCGGTCAGAGCAGGCGCCGGCGACGTCGATCTCGCCTTGGGGGACGACCGCCTCCTCGGGGAGCGCGACCCCCGCCGCGATGAGTCGCCGGAGGGACGGCGAACGGACGGATCACGTTCCGCCGGACGTCTGGACGAGTCGTCTCGCCGCGGGGACCTCCTCCTCTCCCTCTGCTGCTCTTGGCCGCCAGGGCCCGATCGGGAGCGAGTCACCCTCCGATCCTCCTGGTTCGGGCGTGGGGACGGGCGCGAGCTGGAGCTCGTTCCCTGTTCATGAGCAGCCGGCTCCAGCCGCTGCCTCGAGCTGGACGCTGCGACCTACCGCTGGGGAGGAGGCGACGGAGACGACAGCGCGCTCCAGTCAACACTGGCGCCACCATCATCACCGGACCATGGCGGCGACGACGAAGGGTCCTCGTCCGAGGAGACGGTGCCCTCTCTCATCTTCATGCGCTTAGAGCGGCGGTCGTTCCGCTCGCGCTTCGCGATCTCCTTGTCTTTGTGCTGGGCTTTACGGGCGGCCCTCCTCCTATCCGTGGCTGCCTGGGCACGATTCGGTATCGCGTCCTCAGGAAGAGGCGGTTTCGCGGGGAGAGGGGTCGCAGGCCCCAACTGAAAGCAAGGAAGGAGACGAGAATCAATACAAAGGATGCAAGATAGTCGGAGCATTAGTCGGAAGGAAGAAAGACTTACAAAATTTTTGGTCCCCTCGTGGGGGAGCATGGGTAGGATTTGGGGCGGCGGCCACGAGAAGTTGGCCTTCCCGATTGCCTGCCCCACGCGGCGCTGGATCTCGTCCAGCGAAGGGAGCCGACGCGCCGACACAGTCCCGACGAAGGGAGCCCTGTCCGGCGTCATCTGGCAGATGCGCAGGCGGCGTCGCTGGAGCGAGATGACCCCCAGCGCGTGATATTGGCCGATGACGGCCGCCAAGTCAACCCCGGCGCCACGCAGCTTGGCCAGCACCGTCCAGCAGTCCCCGAGAAGCCTGTCCTGCTCCGTCTCCGGGGGCCCGTAGCTCCAGTTCGCCGGCGCCTCGGCGATTGAGGAGCCGGTATACTTCGGCAGCGGGAACTCGGGGCAGTCCTTGAGGTAGAACCACCCTTTGTGCCAGCCGCTGTTCGAGCTCGTCAACGTGCCGGGGATATACTCCTCGCTCCTCTTCGTCTTCATCCGAAGATTGGCGCACCCAAGGGTGGCCGGGAGCGACATGTCCTTCAGGCACACGAACTTGAAGAAGTACCAGAAGAGGTGCCAATGGGCGCCCACTCCCAAGTACCCCTCGCACAGCGCCTCGAACGCCGCCATTTGTTGGATGTTGTTGGGGTTGAGGTGGTGGAGTTGCAGCCGGTACTCGGAGAGGACAGCGCGGATGAACCGGCCGGCAGGAATGGTGAAGCCCCGCTCGTGGAATGTCACGAACGAGACGACATAGCCCTCCGGCGGGTGCGGCACCGACTCGTTACCCGGAACCTTCCACTCCTCGGCGGCGGTAAGGACCGGCAGTTGTCCGGCGGCAACGAGCCGCTGGAGGATCGAGCGAGAAACATTGGAGCGCGTCCAGTTCGACATAGCGCCTGTCGAGCTCGAGGGCGAGAAGAAGGATGAAGCAGCGGTGGCGGCGGCGCAAGGGTTAGGAGCAGATGAGCGAGCAGCGCTGGCAAAAGCAAGGAATCGGGGAAAAAGTACGGAGTTCAACCGACGCGCGGTTTATAAGGGGCTAACGTGGCCGCCGGCATTTAATGCCGGCCCCACCACGCCGTAAACCCGCCCGCTTGGTGGACGCATCCCCCGAGGCGACAGAGGCACGCCCGTGTGACGGTTCGATACCGGGTGGGCCCGCAGGTCTGAATCAGCCACGCGCCGTCTCATCCAACCGTCACCATCGCCACGTCAGCCACGACAGGCGGAGTGGACGCAGCTACCGATGCAGTCACAACCGCCGTGGCCGGAGATTTCGAAGCAACGACAACATTTCTAAATTCAAAGCCCCATAAACGAGTCTACAACTCCTTCATGGGCTCGGGGACTACATCCGGCGGATGCACTCGCGCGCACCCACCGAGTAAATCAAGGAACAACAACGCTAATATTTCCTCGACGCAGAGCATGCGAGCGAGTCCTTGACTCGCACCACAGGCTCGGGGGCTACTGACGAGGGCCTGAATTAGGCCCCCCTAAGCAACGAGATAATTACCTTAAAGATGGAGTCCTCTGACACCATTAACAATGTGAAGGCTAAGATCCAGGACAGGGAGGGATGCAGATCTTCGTCAAGACCCTCACTGACAAGACTTCCCCACTTCCGAGTATCTTCCGCCTCGCACGAGTTCGCCTCGGCTCCGAGTACCCTCCGCTTCGCACGAGTACTCTCCGCCTCGCACGAGAACGCGTCGTCTCCGAGTACGCGCCGCCCCGCCTCCAACTACTCGTTCGCACGAGTAATCTCCGTCTCCGACTAAGGCGGAACCCCCACGGAGGAGCCGAAGCCTGGGGCAGGGGTCCCACACGAACGTGGCACCGCCCCAGCCCCCAAGCTTCTCCGCGACGACACGCGTGACGCCGTTTTTCACGCCATGCAAAGACCACAGCTGGCGCGACGGGAGGACGGCAGGGTCTGGCAGGGGCTGTAATGGCGCACAGTACAACCCCCCCACGACCTTCGACATGCCGTCACATCCAACGCCAGCTGCACGCCACCCCGTCAGAACAGGCACTCGATTACCATCTACCAGCTCTTAGGTCATAACGTGGCAGGCCTAAAACGTACTCAAGAGGGCTGAGTCACCATGTGAACTACTCGGAGGAGGTGCCTAGTGCCCAGGACGAACAGTAGCAACCGCCCACGCGGCGGCCTCCGATGACACCACAGCTCAACGCCCTCCCACTACGCCTGATGGACATCAATGACGGAAAAGACTTCACAACGCCATAACACTGTAGCTTAATTTCGTTTTCCTTCTTTGCCCCTCGCCCTTGTGACTATAAAAGGGGGAGGGGTGCAACGTACATAAGGACGGACGACCAAGTTTGTAACCCCTACTACAGACACCCCCGACATAGGAACACGAGTACTCGGAACTGAACGTAGGGTATTACTCTCCGGAGGCCCGAACCAGTATAAAACCCTTGTGGCTCCCGTGTCGACCATCCGGATCCGACACACGATTCGATACAAATCTACTGCCGACGGTTGAGAACCCCGACAGTTATTTTAGATTATTTGTGATTGAAGTGATCCCAAAGTGATCTTTCATCATATTATACATGACCTATAATCCAACTTATATAATCTAAATGGGTTATACTCCCTCCGTTCTTAAATATATGACATTTAGAACAAGCAAAATAATTCATTTTTTTAACTAATTTGCTTGTCCTAAACGTCATATATTAGAATGGAGGTAGTAATCTCGAATAAACAGGACAATGACGATAGATATTCAAGCTATCAATGGGTATTCATCAAGCTATACTGTGTTCCCGCACATTTAGTTTCAAACACAAGAATCCTCAAAATGGATATTCAAGCTATCAAAGGAGTACAAGGTGCAAAACCCCACGATCTTTATCTGTTCTAGCATATCTATGAAAAGATGGGGGAAGGAGGAAACCGAACAGAGATAGCAGCATCCAGTCTGTAATAGCTAGGGAAGAACAGAACAATGAGCCCATCTTTACGGGTTGTAAACAGTTCATAGCGGACCAAATGGCTCAGGAAGCGGCTCGAACCTGTGATCAAACACTGGGCTCTGGTCAGACTTGTCATCCACACTATGCAACCAACTCGTATTCTTGGTGTCCTCCTTCAGCAACATCGCCTCATATCGTGAATTGGCATATATATCCAGTTCACTCAGAACCTCTTTTGTTCCAATGCTTTCCCTATCAGGGGAACCAATGGAGCTCCCGCCATTGTGTGAAAGAGCACTACTAGAATCTCCAGAGAAGTGCCCGTTGCTGCTACCATTATCAGTGAAGCATCGGTCACCATTTGAGATGGAATGGCCTGGGTCTGACGCGCGAGCTGGTCGGCCCTTGGTATTAGTAGAGCGAATGCTATGAGGAAATAGAGAGGCACCACGGATGCCACCCAAATTTTGTCGAATGTCCTATAATAAAAGAGTCATTCAGTTTCTTCCAAATAAGAAAACCTACCTGCAAACTAGTAAAACTTGAAATAACAAGTCTGTTGCCAACTGCAGATCCAAGAGGTAAAGCTTATCAATTTGTATTTTTCTTAAAAAACACATCTTCTAAAATTTACCAGATTCTTTATAACAATCAAAGTTACTACTTTAAATAGGCATAATCTGAAAAGCACTTTAGTTCAGTAATACGATAGCTGCAATCTTTCCTATATACAGATGAATACTACCTCTTTTTCTGATAAAAATGGCAGAGATAGAAACACACAAGACTTTGTGCAATTCAATGTAAATATGAGGGGTGAACATACCATGTGCCTGATAGCCATGTCAAGTGACTTCCTCGATATTGTCCTACCAAATCCATTGTCTGCAGCTGTGACAGACCGTGAGGATCTAGTTGTTTGACCTTCCAAAAGAGATCTTTCGCTCTGCCTACTTTGGTGCCCATTGGTAGGAGTAGGAGATGTCTTTGATTGTACATCAGAGAACTTACTTCGAGTGATAGCAGGCACAGACATCTTTTTTACAGGAGCTGAGGAAACTGGTTCAGCATTCGCCTTTGACCTGGCGCCCAAACCCATACCTGGTCGTACTCTACCAGCAGAGAGTGGTCGTCCTGGCAGTCTTGTCCTCAAGTTTGGTGGAGTTTCACTTGGAAAATCTGGAATATCTAGTGCGCGAACCGGAGCTCGTGGCCGTGAATTTGGGGAACTTGGACGGGATGATGGCGCTGATGAAGGTGCTGAACTCCGACCACTACTGGCTAAGGATCTGCCATTAGATGCCAAATTACTGCTGCCAGAAATCCGCCCAACAGAAGGTGAGCGACCAACAGATGGTGTTGATGAACGCATGGTTGGCTGACGAGTAGGTGTGGATGACCGAGAGCTAGAACGGTTCACTGAAGGAACAGTACTTGATGAAGAACTGGTACGAGTTATTGCAGGAATTTTACCAGAGGATGAGCTGGGACGGCTCACTGCACTAGTTGTGCTTGAAGGTGAACTGGACAAGATTCGAGACCGAGATGTTGGAGTTGATGATCTTGAGCTTTGTGCTGACATGGTCTTGGGAGCAGTGGAGTTTGCCATAGAGCTAGACACAGAAGGACGAGTTTTAGTTGGTGTAGACGGACGAGTTTTAGTTGGTGTAGACGGATGAGTTTTAGTTGGTGTAGATGGACGGGCCTTGGCAGGTGTAGAGGACCGTGTTGGCACTGGACGTGAAGATGTAACAGATGGTTTTGATGCGGTGAGAGTGGCAGTCCTCTTGCTCGGGGTTGTAGGTCTTGAGATAGAGGAAATGTTTGCATTGAGGATTGATGACCTGTTGTTGCTAGACATAAGAGTAGATTGAACTGCTGGGCGGGAGACAGAGTTACTCCGTGCTGGTCTAGCAGGAAATGTTGAATGCCCATTCTCTGGTTCAGAAGCGGAAAGCTGCAACAAACATACCACACAGCTGTGTTAACTATATTCATGATCACCAACGATATGAGAAGCTGAGAGTAAATTTCAAATCTGTAGCTGAGTATCAAATTTGACAGAAGTGGGTGATTATCAAGTTTGTCTTACCATTCGTTTTGACATTTTTAGGTGCATAGCTTTTGCTATGTATGTAGACATAATATATATCTAGGTACATAGCAACAGCTATGTATCTAGAAAAGCCAAAACAAATAGTAATTTGGGACGGAGGGAGTACATGATGCTTGATTTTCATTTCTCAAAAATAAATTCCAGAATGCTGTGAATTCAAATGTACTGCATGTACCATGTAGTACAACTAACATCTGAGAGGTGTGTGCAATAATTTAAAGCTTTCCAAATGTGGTCAACAAATAATCAAGCAACTATAAAGAAAAGCCCTATGAGAAGGACAATGGTTTCTGCAATTGCACAAATAATAGATATTCCTAAGGAAAGCTTTGTTGACAATATTGACAAATCGTCGAGACATTATTGCTGAAAATAGAGTGGGAACTATGTTTTAGTACAATTTCATGTTTTAACGTCCACTAATTTGACAGACTACCCAGATGATGAATATGATTATCAATCTTGTGCATACTATTTAAGACTGTCCAGAGGATAAAAAGGATTCTAGCAATTTTTTGAAGCTAGGCACAAAATACTCTTGAATCCACTGTAAACTTTAAAATCAGTAGTTACTGCAGTTTTAGATCCCATAAAACATGAATAGATTATCGTTGCAAGGATGTGACAAACATTATTCCTTATGCAAGGTTAATCTGAAGCATGGAACTTGAATACAGCAGTACATTGTTACTCATTATGCAAGCAAACCATTAATATGACCTGAGTGAATTCAAATGCCACTGATAATATAAAATATATATAATCGTCACAATAATATCTTGACATTGCATATAAAAGAATCACGAAACATGTTGCATATAGAAACATATAGCATATAATAACAGTAATTGTACCAACCCTCGATGCTCTGGTCGTTGATGATGACCTGGTAACAGTGCGTTTAGCCACTGTTGAGGATATATCTTTATCAGCAGCATCTAGTGCGGGAACACGGGGGGTTCCAGGGGGCGTCAAAAGCCTGCGGAATTCATTACATATGTTACAAGATCAGGTCAAGATATGTAGTCACTGGTGCACGCATGCCACATGACCCCGCACAACAAATATCAGACTATTAAGACATAACTGATGATGATCAAGCACAAATGGAAGTTAGCTCCTACTACATCTTGACCAACAAGGCAACAACACAACAATCCGTTTTGTGAAAATTCTCATGAAAATGGCATAAAATCAACCTTGTTGTACAACTAGATGTTTATAGTTTCTTCCGCGAATACACAGGAGTACCGTGAATCATTACATCAAGACAACTGCACAAGGTTAGTCTATGTTGCACATAAGCCACGGAAAAAGTTTCAACTACAACCTAGCATGTCTAAAATTGTTTCCTGCCAACAGCCACAACCAAATCTCATCTGAAAGCTCCACAGAATGGTCTGCACCTGTGGATGCATTCTCATATCACTCTAAATCAGTAATACTTCCTAATACAGATAAAGCTACCATGTTCATTAAGGGCAATCGAAATAGTGCTATAGTTGCATGAAAGCAATAAATATTTCAACTGAACTTGTATTGAAATGATAAGTAAACACCACAAGTCTGATATGTGTACGCTCCAAATTTCACAATTACAAGGGTGATGTGATCTTATTCTACATAAATCGCAATATTACATTTAAACAATAATATAATCATTCCAAAATGAGATAATTTGAAGACATTATGAAGTAGGAAACCCTATCTGTCACTCCATTCTTTTTATTTGATTTTTCCCTTTCTAGGAAAAAAAAGTATGCATACATAATGTCCAGAGCTTTGCTCTTCATGGAAGGAGCCCACATGCCAACCATCACGTTGCATAACTATCCAACTAATCCAAATAAGGTCCCTACCAGGCAGGCCAACCTTGCCCAATGCCCACAAGCAATCACAGTCACCACACCCAAAACCCCCCAAAATGATTTGGGAAAACCCCTGGAGAAACCCAGTACAATCAGTAGAGAGTCGTCGGGGAGCGACCAAGTAAACTTTCTACACCGTTTGAGAACACCGCATTTTGCCAACCATTTTGACTACGCTCACGGCAACTAATCAAATGATTAACCAATCGCATGCGGCACAAAATCGTGCCCAAATTGGGAAATCGGATCACCGCAAAACGAGAGTAATCATTCAATCACCAGTCATAGTCGTTCTTCCCGATCTCCGTGTCCAGCAGGTCCTCCATCTCGACACCCCCGCCGCAGACCGAAAATCCGCACTAGATCGACACACGGAACTGCAAAATGGGGCAAAAAAAAATTAAAACCACCACTCGAAAACTCAAAACAGGAACGATGAAACTCAGCGGTTGCCGTTACGGTCCGGTGCTCGCACTTACCCCGGCGATTGGGCGAGAAGGGGGAGGGGGGTCCGTCGGCGCGCCCGCCGCCGGAGACGGCTAGGGCCTCGAGGGAATCGAATCGGCGGAAGGAGGGAGAGCCTCTCTCCCGGCCTGCGCCGTGCTGTCCTGGCCCTCTCGCTTGCGGCGAGGAGCTGCGCGTGCGCGCGGGTTTCAGGCCGCGGCCCGCGGGGGAAGAGGAGGCGACTGCGACGGGAGACGGGGCACAGGGATGGATGCGTGTGCTTTGCTCGACTGCTCCGCGGTTTTTACTTTCTTCTTTTTTCTCGAGTCTTCCTTCCCTTCCTTTGGAATCGCCGGGCGGTAAATATCGGCACCTGGTGAGTGTTTCTTTAATCCATGTGGGCCCAGAAAACCCGCGGACCCAGTGGTCAGTGGGTTTGGCTTGGTGGTAGCGAATGGGCTGGTAATAAATACTCCGGTAAAACCGGACAAAAAGTGTACTTGAGGCGGTAAGCCTGGAGGTCGGCGGGGTCTTTTGGACGGAACGGAAACGGACAAAGGCCAGTGCCACACGCTGACAGGTGGGGTTTCACGGCTGTCCGGTCAAGAGACGGGGATGTTGAGGTGGATCACCGGTCCGTGCGCGCAGGTGATTGTTTAAACGGGTGTCAGACGTTACGGGCGCGACCGTCAGAAAGCTTTGACGGGGTTTTTATCTAGGGCCTTCTTACCTTAATCTTAGCCCCCCCGTGCATCCAATTTTGAAATTGGGTCTGAAATGGGAGATCTACTGAACATTTGCATCTTAAATTCTTCATGTAAATAGCCAAAATGCGCAGTCATTTCTTCGAATCAGTGAATTTAAAGATTTTCTGTTTTGTATGATGCATCCCATATATTTTTAGGACGGTAAGTATATTTTTAGGACGGTAATCTGCTAAGGGCCCGTTTAGTTGGCTGACGGAAAATTTTAGGTCTCCTTTCAAAGTCTATTAGGAGTATTAAACGTAAATTATTTATAAAAATAATTACACGAATGTATCGAAAATTGCGAGACGAATCCATTAAGTCTAATTAATCCATCATTAGAGATTGGTACTGTAGCATGGTGTTGTCTAATCATGACATAATTAGGCTCGTTAGATTCGTCTCGAAAATTAGGGTAGGGGTCGTGGAATGAGTTTTGTCATTAATCTGCATTTAATACTCCAAATTAGTGGGAAAAAGATTGATGTGACGGGTAGTTGGTGAAAATTTGGTGGAGTAAACGGGCGCTAATGGTGACGAATCGTAACAAGTAAACTTGATCCGGCTGTCGAATCGAATTGGAGCAGCACCACTGCGCCAGCCAGTTTGGTGCGAGATCGTAATTAATGACATCACCTGCTGCAAAGCTTCATCATCACGCGTCGTCGTCGTACTTGCGTACGCGGTACGCGCGCCACGAATGGATCGTGTCGACCGATCCGTAGCACGACACCTCAGGATAGTCCGGAGCTCCCGGGTCCAGTACGTGCCGCGCAGCACAGGTGGTACGGGTGCCGCCGTGCCGGCAGGCGCGCCGCCGCCGGGGAGGCCGGAGGAGAGGGCACGGGAGCGCAGCGCGCGGTTTGTTGGGCGGTGGCGATCGGCGCAGCTGCCCCGTCGCCGTCAGGGCGCCGCCGGGTAGAGGACAGGAGAGATCGCACGCGCCATTGATGATGGCCGCCCGAGCGGCCGAGCTACGGCCAACCTTGTTTCATTTATTACTGGCATCAGCCGCCTCTCGTGAATGCTTCCGATGGATGGATGGACGAAAGCGAGCAGGGCTGTTACTGTAGGACAAGTATATTGCAGCGGTCCATGCCATGGTGCCATGCCGCATGAGCATGACATGCGTGATGCGTGGCGCCATTGCCGTGGCGGGGGGCGCGGCGGCGTGGCCTGTGGGCGCACAGGTATTTCCGCAAACAGCTGACGTGCACGCGCATGCTCCGAACAACGGCACCGTTTAGTTCAGTGAAATTTCGGAGAAGGTGATAAAAATTTTGCATTAAGAAGCATGTTCTGTGAGAGGTGACACGGTCTGTGATGCGAAAATTTTTAAAACTTTTGAGGAACTAAGCGGTGCCTGCGAGCGTCATCGATTGCAGCAACCCATCCAGGACTGGACCGCAGGCGCCAGGCGTTGCTTGCCTCCATCGCAGAAACTAGTAAGAGCAACTTCAGCAGTTTGAGTAAATTTCATCCCCTATATAAAGTTATTAGGGGTGGAGAAAAAATATTTTCATCCCTAAAACACAATTTGTTCCAACAGTTTCCCTATTCTCCTTCCCAACTCGTGGGTCCCACCATGCCACGTCATCATCTCCTTCCCCTCCACAAATCTTCAATCTTTCGACCCAGGTCGGCACGCCACTAGCTCTCTCCCCAGCCGGGTCGCTCGCACTGCTAGGTCGTTCGTCTCGTCCATCCTCAGCCGCGGCCGCGGCGGTGAAGACGAGCTCGGACTCGGAGGAGGATCCGCCGCTGCCGTCCGGCGGTTCGAGCGGTTCGCGGACGGCGAGGGGCGGGACGAGGAGGACGAGGCAGAGGAGGAGGAGTCGCGCTGCTGCTCTTCGAGATCTCCTATGTCGTGCCGCGCTGCTCCTCTAGTCATCAGATGCTAGATCTCTCTAACGCCACCGCCGCCGCCCGCAGATGTGCTTCGACTGCAACGCCAAGAACCCCACCTGGGCCTCCGTCACCTACGGCATCTTCCTCTGCCTCGACTGCTCCGCCGTCCACCGCAGCCTCGGGGTCCACATCACCTTCGTCAGGTACCTGCCTTCTCCCAATCCGCTAGATCGCGCCACGAGGCTGGGCCGCGGGCTGGCGAGGACGCGGAGGAGACGGAGGGGTCCATGGTGGTGGCCGCATCCACACCCGGGGACGGGTCGGAGAGGTCCGGGGACGGGGGCGCGGCGGTGGAGGCGGCGCGGCGGAGGAGGGAGCGGCGGCGGGACCCGCGGCCGCGAGGTGGCGAGGGGAGGGAGAAGGAGACGGCGGCGGCCGCCGCGGTGGCCGCCATGGCCGACCGCGGCGGGGTGGGGGAGGTGCGGAGGCAGGAGGACTCGGGCGCGAGGGGGGCGAGGGGGTCCCACAGAGTAGGGGATGGAGGAGAGACCCCCTCTATAGAGGGGATGGAGAGGGGTTTTTAGTCCATGGAGAAAAAAAGGGAGGTCTATAGGGGATCTGCTGGAGAAGTTTTTTTCTCATTTCATCCCCTATATGACTATTTTTTTGGTATTGGGGAGGGGATAGGGAAGCTGCTGAAGTTGCTCTAACGGAGGAACGGAGGAATCAGGATTGCCATCGATGGAAATAATCGGTCTTCGTCCTTCCCTCGCGGCCTCCCTCGACGATGAGGCAAGACGATGCAACGAGTCACTGACGAATGACGATGGTGGCGCGGCTGGTTTGACGATAAATCGAGGGGTTGCTTTGTGTAAATTCCGTAAGTAGAAGGGGCCGGGGATGCACGTAATTTTTTTTAAGGAACAGCAAAAGATTTGTCGTAAATTTTATTAGAAGGAAAAAAGTATATACATGAGTAAGAGGAAGAAACCAACTGTGCAGAGGGACAACTTACTCACCCCCCACCCGACTCAAGAAAAACACGAAAAACAACAACTGAGAAAGAGGACGGTAAACAACAACAAAGGAAAAAGAGCAATGGTTGCCACTAGCTGAAGAGGCGATCTGTTGTCTTGGAATGGCAGGTGTTGTGACCTTCTGATAGGTTTCCCTATCGTTTGCAATTAGCGATGCCACTTGTGCTACTTCGAGGGAGGTGTGTTGGAAAATTCTCCTGTTTCGCTCCTTCCAAATGTTCCACCAGAAGTAGAGGATTAACCCATCGAACACGGGTTTTTGTTTCTTATCAAAATTCCGGCGCAGCTGCTTCCACCACCCATTGATGGTTTGTGGTGATGTAGCTCGGAGGTCTACTCTTCCCAGTTGTGTTGTCAATTGTGTCCACACATCACGGGTGAACGGACAGTCAAAGCAGAGATGTGTGGGCGTTTCAGGAGCAGACTTGCAAAAAGGGCAATTTGGGTCATGCGGCCAGTTACGCTTGACCAGGTTGTTGGCCGTTAGGATTTTGTGTTGTAGGAGAATCCAAGCAAAGATCTTGCATTTAGGTTCTGCGCGTGCTTTCCAGATTGGATTAAAAGCAGGTTTTTTACGTCTTCCCATGAATTGTATCTGATATGCACTTTGAGAAGAGTATTGGCCATCCCGCGTCCATTTCCACTTAATTTCATCTTCTATGTCCGCTCTTAGATTAACAGTGTTCAGACCTTCCCATAACTCAATGAATTCCCGTAACTCTTCCTCGGATTGTACTGGAGAAATGTGTGAGATCCACTTGTTATTCGCCATCGCTCTCATCACCGTGATGTTTTTCCGCTTTGCTTTTCTAAAAAGTGCAGGGGCCAAGTATTTTGGGGCTTGCCCATTGAGCCAGTTTGAATGCCAAAAACTCGCCTTGTCTCCTCTCCCAACCGTGACATCTGTCGAGGCATTGAAAAGATCTTTGTCAATGTTATCACAGGGGATATCCAGCCCAGCCCACGGCCTTTCCTGGTGCTGCCATCTAAACCATAACCAACGCAATCGTAGTGCCCACGCGAAGTGCTCTAGGTTCAGGATGCCTAATCCTCCTAGATTTTTGGGAGTACAAGTCGTTGGCCAGTTGACGAAACAGTGTCCGCCGCTCACCTTCTCTGGCTCTTCCCCCTTCCACAGGAAGCTTCTTCGCATTCTGTCAATTTGCCGCAACAGCCATTTTTGCATTGGAAAAACTGTTAGGTGATAGATTGGTTGCGACGTTAGGACAGATTTGACCAGCGTTTCTCTGCCCGCCATGGACAATAGCTTGCCTTTCCAACCCGGGATACGGCCACCAATCTTGTCAAGCAAAGGTTGAGTGTCCACTCTTCGAAGTTTCCTCGTATGAAGTGGAAGACCTAGGTACTTCCCGGGGAACTGTGCAACCTTCCCTAAATCTGCGAGTGCCTCGGCGATGATATTTTGCTCACATCTTATCGGAAAAATTTCTGTTTTATTAAGGTTTATTTTGAGCCCCGAGCAATTGCCAAAGAGGCTAAGCACCTGAGTTATGTGGTACAATTCGGTGCGGTCTGGGTTGGCAAAAAGTGCTGCGTCATCTGCATATAGGGAGCACCGAAGGGAGGCCGCTCTGGGAAGAACAGGCTGCAACAAATTTCTACTCGCTGCTAGTTCAATCAGTCTATGCAACGGATCCATTGCGAGGATGAAAAGCATTGGTGATAGTGGGTCGCCCTGCCGTAGACCCCTGGCATGATTTATATGTCTCCCCGGAGAGCCATTCAGGAGGATACGGGACGATGCAGTGGCCAGGAGGGTGGCGATCCAGTCTCTCCATCTTTGCCCAAATCCTAGCACTTGCAATGTTTCAAGCAAAAAACCCAAGCTTACAGAATCAAAGTCCTTGGATATATCCAATTTGATGGAGAGCGTCGGGCGCTTCGATTTGTGTAGGGTATTGATTACACTCTGAACATAGACAAAATTGTCATGAATACATCTCTTTTTGATGAAAGCGTTTTGGCATCTGGATACGAGCTCGTTAAGTCGGGGTGCAAGCCTCTCTGCCAGGATTTTGGTTATGATTTTTGCAAGGCTGTTAATAAGGCTGATCGGTCTGAAATCTGTGACACTCGCCGCCTCCTGCATCTTCGGAATCAAAACAACATGTGCTTCATTAATTAACCCCATCTTCTGTGTTCTTAGTGAGTGAAAGCCTCAAAGGGCTTGCATTAGGTCCTCCTGGATGATAGTCCAACACTTTTTGTAGAATAGACCTATGAACCCGTCGGGGCCTGGTGCTTTTTCATTTGGCAATTGCTTGATAATTCTCTTGATCTCCTCTTCCTCGAAAGGTTCCTCTAATTCACTTAAGTCGTGCGGCTCATAACCCAGGTGTGTCCAGTTGAGGCAAGCAGACCGTGCCTGCGTTTGGCCAAGTAGATTCACAAAGTGGTCGAAAACGACTTCCTCCTTTCGTTGCTAACTAACAGCCATCCCCATGCTCAGCTTCAGGGACGGGATGAACAACTTTCTTCTCCTGTTGCTCGCATGTAGCATAAACAACTTCGTACATGCGTCACCACTTCGAATCCAAGTTAATCTCGAGTGTTGTCATGCTCTGGCCCTTTGTATCGCAGCAAGGTTTACCGTTTTTGCTTTTAGGTAGCGTCTAAAAATCAACTCATCTTGAGATAATGGGCGATTTTCTTGTTCTGTGTCCATAATTAGCAGCAGCTGTTTTGCAATTTCCAAGTGCAGGGGTAGATTGCCGAGGGATTGCCGTCTCCACAACTTTAACGCTTTAGCCGTTCGTAACAATTTAACATGCAATCGTAGGATAGCGTCCTGCGTGTTTACTGGTTGGGACCATGCCGCCTGAACTTTCTACGAAACCGGGCATGTTGATCCAATATGACTCAAAGCGGAAACTGGAGTAATTCTGTCGTGTGACATCCCCAGTGAGTAGCAACTGGGCATGATCTGATCCTAGTGTTGAAAGGGCTTGAAGGTCAATATTTGGGAATAACAGAAGCCACTCTGTGGATCCAAAAACCCGATCAATTCGAGTAAACGTTGGGTTATTCTGTTCGTTGCTCCATGTGTACGCCTGGCCCCGCAAATCAACTTCCATTAGCTGTGCCTCATCTAATGTGTTTTTGAAACTGGTCATCAGTCGCCTGTTGAGTCTATTGTTATTCTTGTCCTCAGCTTTATAAATGAGGTTACAATCCCCTAGAATTAGCCATTCCTTTTCCCCCCTTGACTTTAGGTCTTTTATTTCAGCAAGGAACGCTTCTTTATCACTGGTGTCTTGGGGCCCATAAACTCCAGTTATCGTCCAGGTTGTATTATCAGCGTGCATTACCACATCCGCCGAGATGGTGTGAGCAGTGGCGTGGAAGTTTTGTAAGGTGAAGAACTGCTCATTTGCAGCAAGCAGAATGCCTCCCTGTACTCCGTTAGCTAGGAGAGCCGTGAAATTATTTGCAAAGCTTGGCCCAAGTGCTTTCGTAACTATTCTAGGAGTCCACTGGGCGATTTTGGTCTCCTGTATACAGACAATGGTCGCCCCTGAAATGGATACAGTGTTTCTGGTGCTATCTCTCCGCGCCACAGCGTTGAGTCCGTGAACATTCCAGCAGAGCACATTACAATTCTTTTGCGACATGATTAGAATACCAACAACTTAAAAGAGGTTCAATACTGGACACATCCAGGAAGGTTGGAGCCAGCTTGGCGCGCACAACCAGTACACAGCTGGTTTGATTACAGACTGGAAAGGACTGCCCGTAGTTAGGGGCGACACACAGTTGACTACTCGATGACGACTTGGTGAGCTTCGTGGACGTCGATGATCGAGAGGAACCCAATTCATCGCTGAAGCTGCAGACCGAAATGCTGGCCGATTAAGAGTTACAAACCATAGCAAGTTGCAAAGTTTCTTGCTTAACATGAATCAAAAGAAAAGACAACTCAGACTGCTAGCTTCCTGCGCCAGCCTGTTTCTCCATCTGTTCCTAGGCCGCCACGGTCGATTGCTCCAGGTTAGGTGCCGGAGCCACCTTGGCTCTCTTCTTGTTCTTTGCCTTGTTTCCTTCCTCCACCAGCACCTGTAGGGTGTCGGGGTTCTCAACCGCCGGCAGTAGATTTGTATCGAATTGTGTGTCAGATCCGGATGGTTGGCACGGGAGACACAAGGGTTTTATACTGGTTCGGGCCTCCGGAGAGTAATACCCTACGTCCAGTCCCGAGTACTCGTGTTCCTACACCAGGGGTGTCTGTAGTAGGGGTTACAAACTTGGTGATCAGTCAGTCCTTTGAGCGGTTGCACTCCTCCCCCTTTTATAGATGTAAGGGCGAGGGGCAAAGAAGGAAAACGAAAATAAGCTACAGTATTATGGTGTTGTGAAGTCCTTTCCGTCATTGATGTCCGTCAGACGGTGTTGAAGGGCGCTGAGCTGTGCTATCGTCGGAGGCCGCCGCGTGTGCCATCGCCACTGTTTGTTCCGGGTACTTGGCGCCTCCTCCGAGTAGTTCACGCGGTGACTCAGCTCCCTTGAGTGCGACTTAGGCCCGCCACGTTAGGGCCTAAGTGTTGGTAGGTGCTGCCCGTAGATGGTAATCGAGTGCCTATTCTGACGGGGTGGCGTGCAGCTGGTGTTGGATGGGACGGCATGTCGGAGGTCGTGGGAATGCACTGTGCGTCATTATGGCTCTTGTTAGAACCGGCCGTCCTCTCGTTGCGCCAGCTGCGGTCTTTGCATGGCGTGGAAACTGGCGTCACGCGTGTCGTTGTGGGGAATCCCGGGGGACAGGGCGGTGCCACGTTCATGTGAGGCCCCTGACCCACGCTCCGACTTCCACACGTGGGCCCCGTCTTAGTGAAAGGACCTTGTGATGCCTAGAGGGGGGTGAATAGGATCACTTCAAATTTCTGAAACAAATGCAGTGGTTAAAAACTCCTGTCGGTACTACCGACTCGGTGCCGGAACTACCGAGGGGTCGGTACTTCCGGTACCGGACCGGTACTACCGACAGGTCAGAGGGGACTAAAACGAAATTTGAAAAGTAAAGCAATTCTAGCAATTCTATTTGAATCAAATGTTTAGTTTAGGAGCTAAGAACTACCTGCAACCAAAGATATGAGTTGGAACACAACTAATTTATAGATCGGGCTCAAACAAGTTCTAGGGTTAGAGAGAGACAAAGAATTCAAGCAAGCAAATAGAGACACAAGAATTTAATCCGAAGTTCACTCCCACAAAGGAAGCTACGTCTCCGTTGAGGATCCCACAAAGGGAAGGCTATCACCAAGAGCCTCTTTTCCTCACCCAATCCCCACCAAGGAAGATTGGTGCTCACTAAGAATTCTCCACCAAGGAGAGGGTAATACAAACGGTCCCGGGTGCTCCACACCAAGAGGGCACTCAACGGGAGACGCCTAACCGTCTAGAAGCAAGCTTCAAGAGTAACAAACACGAATCAATTGCCCGGAGATGCTTCAAGTGCTCTTGAGATGGGGAGATTCGAAGGGGCTCTCAAAGCTTCTCTAATCCTCACTAGGAATCACTTCTCTACCCAAGCCCTAGCTCAAAGGAATCAAATCTTAGCTCTAGGAGGGAGGGGAGAAGTGGAGTGAATGCTCAAGTGAGGGTTTGTCCCGTGGTTGGTCAGCAATGAGTGAGGAGGGAGAAGAGGGGTATTTATACTCAACCCTGAAAACTAGCCGTTACTGTGCAAAATCAGGATTTCTCGGTACTTCCGACACGGGGTCGGAACTACCGAGGGGTGCTGCAGAAACCCAACAGTGGAGCCATATCGGTAGTTCCGACCCCGGGTCGGTACTACCGAGCCCCTGGCTAAAACTCTCCAGTGAAGCCATATCGGTACTACCGACCCGGCGTCGGTACTACCGACAAAGGCTGGGAAGATAAGATAAGAGAAGCAAAGGTGCATGTGTCAACTCGAAACTCTTCTCACTCACTTGGGTCACCTCCTAAAGCACTTTTAGCATCTCTTGGCTATCAATTCGCATCCCCCTTTATAGTACGGTGTTTCCTATACTCAAATTCAAAATCAAAATTAAATTAAGCCTTGACTTGAGTTGAAAACGCCGAATTGGAGTTGGGGGCCTTCTTTTGGTCAAAACCATGATTTTCAATAAAGTAAATCCTGCACACATCTTATTCAACCATTAAATACAACAAATTGTGTTTGTCACTATCACCAAAACAATTAGGGGCCAAGATGCACTTTCAATCTCCCCCTTTTTGGTGATTGATGACAACACAATTCGTTTTCAAATAAAGAAGTGTGTATCCAACAATTTAAAGCGAAACTCCCCCTAAATGTGTGCTTGGTCTTTTATGGAGGCCTCAAATGCCTATCACACATTTAGACGAAACTTCACTCTCAATTTGCATACACAAGTGCATAAGTGTGATATAATAACCGTGATGCATATGACAAGATATACAAACCATCAAAGTGAGAAATAACAACCACCAAGCATCACAAATATATAAGAAAGGTTCCACACTAGCACGATTAAGTCTTACAAATTTAAAAAGGTTCTAGGTTCACCACATCACCATCCATCACACCACACAAATAGTTCATACATGTCCACAACCTAAGATAGATAGATAAAAGAGCGAAGATACACACCACCCCCACATGGATAGATACACACCACCCCCACATGGATAAATTGTGAGCTCACTCCCCCTTTGGCATCAAGCGCCAAAAAGAGGAGGCCCTTCAATCATCACTATCATGTGGAGAGTGGGCCGCCGGAGGAGAGTCGTCTTCTTCGGTCTCACCACCACCAAAGTCCTCATCGTCGATGTCGGCCGGGGGTGCTCCATACATCATGGATGTGTCGCCGTACACCTCCCAAGGGTTGTAGAAGACCGGTGGAGGAGGGAAGTCCATGGGCTCGCGAACGGGAGAGTGCTCAATGTTGGCTTGAGTGAGTAGGTTCTTTTGGCGAGTCTCCAACTTGATGAGCTGCTCGTCCACATACTGCCTGTGAGCACGAATCTCCTGTGCATTGTGCTTCCCAACATTGAAGCAAGCGAAGAGGCCTTGAGAAAGAAAGTTAAAGATACTCTTCTTCTTGCCGCGGGGAATGGTGCCTCTAGAAGATGATGGTCCACGAGAGGAGGATGGAGGCTCATAGGAGGATGGACCACCTGAGGAAGGTCCACCCGAGGAGGTAGCTCTAGGAGGGGCATGCTTACCCAACTTGAGAAGACGCTCAATGTTCCCCTTGTTTGGCTTGTACCAAGTGTGAGTCTTGTCGGTGAGAATATCAACTCCGGTCACCTCACATATCATCTTGAAGATCCAAGGGGCATACTGACAACTCTTGTTAGCGGACACTGAGCACACAATGATCTCCTCCCATATGAAATCAAACACACTAAATTTTTCTTTGCCCGGTGCCATCCTCACAAGAATATCCTTGGCAATGTTGAAGATGTTGTAGTTGTCACCTATCTTAGGAGTGAGGGTGTATCGGAAAAGTTGGTTCAACATCCTATAGACGGGCTTCATACCATGTGTAGTACCAAACTCAACCTTGCCATAAGCGGCGTCGTACATGAATGCCATCTCACTATCAAGTGGGATTTCTCCTCCATGAATCTTCTCACGACCAAGATCCTCCTCACTGAATCCAAGAATTTGAGCAAACCTCTCATATGAGACCGAGAGAGGCTTTCCTTGCAGGAGCCATTGAAAGGTCTTGGCTGAGCGCCGAACATAGAGATTGGCATAGAATTGAGCCACTACCTCCTCATTCCAATCACAATTCATAGCCATGATGGAGGTCATCCCTTTTTCATGACAAATATCTATGGCCTCATTGACGGCCGGGATGTTGAATGACCTCAAAGCTTCCCAATTGATGGACTTCATGTCAATAGTCATGTGCTCCTTGCATAAGATAACCGATTCATACCAATCGGCATTGAACTTGAGCCAAAAGCGGATATCTTCAAATTCCTTTTGCCATTGAGCCGGATCGGAGTACCTTTGCTTGTACACGTCATGTGACCCACTCTTGTAGTCAACCATCTTCATGATTCCCATTGTAGTTGCCGGACGAGGAGGCACGGAGGGCCTAAGCACAAAATCCGCAAGAGAGTCCAAAGAGATATATTCATAGTCATCATAATGATCATCCGGTTCATGAGCTCGCTTGGTACGTGCACGGTGACCTTAACTAGTCGAGCGACGAGGAGCAGCTGGAGGATTTGTACGGCCTCGACCACGTGGGCGTTGAGCACCCGTGCCCACCTTCCTCTTCCTTTGAGCGAGAGGGACGTCATCCTCATCGGAGCCTTCTTGGATCACTTGCTTGCCGACCCGACCCATCTGAGAGAGTGTGTAAGGATTGTATAAGATGGGTGTGAAAGATTTGAATTGAATTGACTCAGTTCATGGACCTTAGCACTTGTGACAGGCGCCTGTCGGTACTACCGACGGGGCCTGCTACAGTGCGGTTCATCCATGAATCGAGCGATTCAACCAACAAAAAGCTACAGGATCATGGGCATATGTTCTAGGATGAATAAGAAGATGATTCCCTAAGGCATTCCTCCTAGAAACAACGGCATTGGGAGATCGAGCAAAAGAGGATTTGAAAGACATACCTTGAACGTTCCCGCGCGAATCGATGAACTCCCGGCGAGGATCGGATGTTTCGAAGGGTGGGGAATCCAATGGAGTGGCTAGTTTGAAGTTTTCACGGTTGGATTTTGAGTTCCCCTCACGGATTTGAGAGAGGAGAGTGAGAGGGGCGGCAACGGTCTTGAAAGAAGGAACCCTAGAATCTGTCTGGTTCGGGGGGTTTTATACCCCAGCGAGGACTATCGGTAGTACCGACAGGGGATCGGTACTACCGGGGTTGCAGAGAAATTCGACCAGAGAGTCCATATCGGTATTACCGACGGGGCGTCGGTTCTACCGAGGGTCCTATCGGTAGTACCGACAGGGTACCGGTACTACCGCTGATTTTGCAGAATTCCAAACAGTAAGCTCTCATCGGTATCACCGGCCTCGTGTCGGTAGTACCGTGGTTTTTCGAAATTTCAACAGTGAAGGCTTATCGGTACTTCCGACCTTGTGTCGGTAGTACCGTGGATCTTAAGGATTTTGAAGATCAGATTGAGAGACTAGCTGAAATAGATAGAGGGAAAAAGCTATGGACATGTAGAGCAACCATAGGGCTTGGTGATTAGACACAATCAATCAATCAAAGCGATAATCACCAAACACTATGGGAAGAACCAAGTTTTGTAAGACACACACAAAGTGAAGAAAATAAAACATTTTTCTCTCTATCTAGGCATCAAACAATTTTGTGTGCAACAAGTCAAGCCAAGTTACGAGAATCCAAGATGTTTAGCTCACTTCTCAAAGCACAAAACCTTTGCTCGTCTAGAGGCTTAGTGAAGATATGGGCAAGTTGCCTCTCGGTGCTCACATGACGTAGAGCAATATCTCCCTTAGCCTCATGATCCCTTAAGAAATGATGTCGAATATCTATGTGCTTTGTTCTATAGTGTTGGACCGGATTGTTTGCTAGATTGATGGCACTCTCATTGTCACACAAGAGTGGAATCTTACTAAACTCACAACCGTAATCACTCAATGTTTGCTTCATCCACAAGAGTTGTGCACAACAAGCACCGGCCGCCAAATACTCGACTTCGGCCGTGGACAAAGCAACCGAATTTTGCTTCTTTGAGCTCCACGAAACCAAAGACCTACCAAGAAATTGGCAAGTCCCGGTAGTGCTCTTTCGATCTACTTTGCAACCGGCATAGTCCGAATCAGAATAGCCAAGTAAATCAAAAGTGGAGCCCTTGGGATACCACAAGCCAAGGTTAGGAGTGTGTACCAAATATCTAAAGATTCTCTTAACAGCCATTAGATGACACTCCTTAGGATTAGCTTGAAATCTTGCACACATGCACACACTAAGCATTATATCAGGCCTAGATGCACAAAGGTAAAGGAGGGAGCCAATCATGGAGCGAAATACCTTTTGGTCGACCGACTTCCCTTCTTCATTGAGATCAAGATGTCCATTAAGTGCCATAGGGGTCTTGATGGGCTTGGAATCGGCCATGTCAAACCTCTTGAGCATATCCTTTACATACTTGGTTTGACACAAGAAAGTCCCTTACTTCATTTGCTTGATTTGAAACCCAAGAAAGAACTTCAATTCACCCATCATAGACATCTCGAATCTCTTGGTCATGATCCTACTAAACTCTTCACAAAATTTATCATTAGTAGAACCAAAGATAATGTCATCAACATAAATTTGGCATACAAAGATATCATTTCCATTTCTTTGAATGAAGAGAGTAGAATCGGCTTTGCCTATCTCAAAACCGTTCTTGAGAAGAAAATCCTTAAGGCATTTATACCATGCTCTAGGAGCTTGCTTAAGCCCATAGAGCGCCTTATGGAGCTTGTACACATGGTTGGGGAAGTTTGGATCTTCAAAGCCCGGTGGTTGTTCAACATAAACTTCTTCTTGGAGAGGTCCATTCAAGAACGCACTCTTGACATCCATTTGATGAAGCTTGAAGTCATGATGAGTAGCATAGGCCAAGAGGATACGAATCGATTCAAGCCTTGCTACCGGTGCATAGGTCTCTCCAAAGTCCAAGCCTTCAACTTGAGTGTATCCTTTGCCAACAAGCCTTGCCTTGTTCTTTGTGACGACACCAAATTCATCTTGCTTGTTTCTAAAGACCCATTTGGTGCCGATCACATTTTGCTTTGGTCTTGGCACTAACTCCCAAACTTCATTTCTCTTGAAGTTGTTCAACTCTTCCTCCATAGTAATAATCCAATCCGGGTCCTCAAGAGCTTGTTCCACACTAAGAGGTTCCAAAGAGGAGACAAACGAGTAAAATGCACAAAAGTTTGTCAATCTTGAGCGAGTTGTTACCCCTCTTTGAATGCTCCCAAGTATGTTGTCGACAGGATGATCCCGTTGAACCATTTGATGTACTCTTGGGTGTGGTGCTTGAGATTGACGTTGAATGGGTCCATCATCATCATCTTCAACTTGTGGAGCTTCTTCTTGAGCTTCACCACCTTGTTCTCCCCCTTGATCAAAGCCCCGTCCATGATCGTCACCATGAACTTGACTTTCCTCTTGATAAGCTTGAGAACTTGGTGGTTCCACTCTTGTTGATGATGGTGGATCTTGATTGCTTGTTTCACCCGGAGCTTGAACTTGAACCTCATGAGGCATCACTTCACCGGTCCCCATTCTAAAGATTGATACACTTGGGGGTTCTTCATCATCTACAAGGTTTTCACTAACTTGCTCTCGTTGAGAGCCGTTGGATTCATCAAATTTCACGTCTACTGTGGTCTCAACACAACCGGTGGTTTTGTTGAAAACACGATAGGCATGCTCGTTAGTTCCATAACCAATGAGAAAACCTTCATCACCCTTGGATGCAAACTTTGAGGCTTTGGGTTTCTTGTTAAGTATGAAACACTTACACCCAACGCCATGTCGAACTAGACGCGCTCCAATGTCTCCCGCGGGATTCTCCAGCGCCTCGTCGCCGCCAGCCAGCTACCGATGCTCACCGCCGCCGAGGAGTGGAAGGTCCCGGGCAATGAGTCGGTTCCGCACCCGCCGCCCGACTACGTCATCTCGTTCGTGACGTTCCACGAGCGGGGCTTCTCTGTTCCCGCCGGGCGATTCGTCCGCGCCGTCCTCGCGGAGTACCGGCTGCAGCTCCACCACCTCAACCCCAACAGCATTCAACACATGGCGGCGTTCGAGGCGCTGTGTGAGGGGTACTTGGTAGTGGGTGCCCATTGGCATCTCTTCCGGTACTTCTTCAAGTTCGTGTGCCTGAAGGACAGGTCACTTCCGGCGACGATCGGGTGCGCCAATCTTCGGATGAAGACGGGGAGGAGCGAAGAGTACATCTCTGGCACGTTGACAAGCTCCAACAGCGGCTGGTACAAGGGTTGGTTCTACCTCAAGGACAACCCCGAGCACCCGCTTCCGAAGTATACCGGCGCCTCAATCGCCGAGGCGCTGGCGAACTGGAGCTACGGGCCCGCGGAGGCCGAGCAAGAGAGGCTGCTCGGGGATTGCTGGCGGTGCTGTCTAAGCTGCGCGACACCGAGGTAGACTTGGCGGCCGTCATCGGCCAGTACCACACGCTGGGGATCGTCTCGCTCTAGCGGCGTCGCCTGCGCATCTGCCAGATGACGCCGGACAAGGCTCCCTTCGATGGGACCGTGTCGGCGCCCCGGCTCCTTTCGTTGGATGAGATCCAACGCTGTGTGGGGCTGGCAATCGGGAAGGCCACCTACTCATGGCCGCCGCCCCGACTCCTACCCATGCTCCCCCGAGAGGGGACAAAAAATACGTGAGTCCTTCTTCCTTCCGACTAACGTTCTGACTATCTTACGTTCTTTGTGTTGATTCTCGTTTTCTCCCTTGCCTTTAGTTGAGGCCCATGGCTCCTCTCCCCGCGAAGCCTCCTCTTCCTCAGGACGCGATGCTGAATCGCGCCCAGGCCGCCGCGAACAGGAGGAGGGCCGACCGCAAGGCCAAGCACAAAGACAAGGAGATCGCGAAGCACGAGCGGAACGACCGCCGCGCCAAGCGTAGGAAGATGAACGAGGTCGCCGTCTCCTCGGACGAGGATCCTTCATCGTCGCCGCCATGGCCCGGTGAAGATGGAGGCGCTGGCGTCGATTGGAGCGCGCTGTCGTCGTCGTCCGTGTCACCCCCTCCCCAACGGCAGGCCGCGGGGACCAGCTCGAGGCAGCGGCCGGAGCCGGCCGCCCATGACCAGGGGATGAGCTCCAGCTCGCATCCGCCTTCTCACCCCGTCCAAGAGGATCGGGGGGTGACTCGCTCCCGGTCGGGCCCCAGCGGCCAAGAACTCCAGAGGGAGAGGAGGAGCCTCCCGCGACGGGGCGACTCGTCCAGGCGACCGACGGACCGTGACTCGTCCGCCCGCCGCCCCTCAGGCGATCCATCGCGGTGGACGTCTGAAAGGACCTTGATGTCGCCTAGAGGGGGGGGGGTGAATAGGCGTGACGACCAAATTAAACTCTTCTTCCCGATCACTTGAGCTGACAGTGTTCCACCGGTCAGACCGGTGGTGATGACCGGTCAGACCGGTCAAGCACTGGACTTCACAGGAGGTACCGGTCAGACCGGTGCACCTCACCGGTCAGACCGGTGTAGCACAGAGCACCTGTAAAAACAGCTTCAAGCACCTCTTGACTTCTAGCACGAACCAAACTTGGTGAGTGGCCTTTGTAGATGATCACAAGCAAGGTAATGAGCCCTGCACACACAAGTAGCACACCCAAGTAGATCGAAGCGGAAGCAAAACAAATATGCTAGAAGAACAACTTAGAGAGTCAAACCACACGAAGAAGCAATGGATTTGTTTCCCGAAGTTCACCACCCACTAAGGAATGGCTACGTCTCCGTTGAGGAGCTTGTAAGGGACAATTCCCACAACAAGCCGGGTCTCTTTCAACCACTTTCCTCCTTTCCACTAAGGGGATCTTTTCCACGAAGAGGCAAGATCGCAGCCCTTACAAACTTCCCGCTGCTCACCACAATGTTGGGAGCTAGCTGGCGACGCCTAGCCGTCTAGGAGGCAAACCTCCAAGAGTAACAAACGCTTCAAAGCTTGTAGACGCGAAACCAAAGTGCTCAAGCTATGGAAATGCTGTTGTTAGCTCACAAGGTCGCTCTTGAGCTTCCTCTCTCAACCCAACACCAAGGATATGGCTTGAATCCACAAATCTCACAAAGAGAGGGTTGGGGAGAGCCACTAAGGCTTAGAGCTTGTTAGGAAAGGCTTGGGACCTCAGCAATGTCACTAGAAACAGCAAGCTTCAACTGAAGAAAGCTTGGGGTATTTATACCCCTCAAAGGAGAAAACTAGCCGTTGGTCCACGGGCGGCACCGGTCAGACCGGTTCCCCACACCGGTCAGACCGGTGTTCGAAAAACTAGCCGTTGGGGCTAGCGGCACCGGTCAGACCGGTGCCCCTGACCGGTCAGACCGGTCAGGCCCGAGACACCCCCAAAACCCTTTCTATGATACTAACACGTCACCAAAGAGATGAAGTGGCTTAGGTTAGGTTAGGAGGGTTTGTTAGCACACTCTAAGGCTAGATCTCACTTAGGTCACCTAATGAGCACTTTGACTTGGTCAACTCGCTAAGTTGCATCCCTCTTAATAGTACGGCATACCTCTACTCAAGAATAACTAAGAACACTTTGTTGATCTCTTGAGCTTGGATATCTTCAATCTTGCCATACTTGATCAGTATTCACTTGAGGGCTTTCAACATAGCTTTTGACTTGAGCACTTCCATACTTGAGCTAATGACTTAGGATCTTTCCATCTAGCATAGGAATGCACACTTGAATCCATAAGTCACTCCATATTGCCAATCTTAACATGGTGATGACTTGCATTGCTTCCCTCAGTTAAGGTTTGGATATGATACTTGGAGACCCCACGGATGCTAGAACTTCACCTTAGCAAAACACGAAATGGCGGCTTAGCTACGGCCCCAAAGATTGCTTAGTCCCTCACCCTAGACATCTCGGTTGATCTCTTCATCACTTATCCAATCCACTTTTGAGTTCCACTTGCTTCATACACAATTAACCTTCATTTGAAAACCCGCTTCAAATGCTTGATCTTGATTGACAATGAATGTGCAAGCTTCCAAATTAGAACCATAATGTGTACACTCATCCTTGTGTCCTCTTTCAATAAACACATGAAGCCTTGCACTTGACTTAGAGAATTACCATCTTCTCTTTTATGATCCTTTTAAATTTAATCAAGCTACGTCTTCATATGGGAGACCATGAATTGACCTTCTCAAATTATCCCAATATTTATCTTCTTTTATTGCTTGATACTTGTCACTTATGCATTAGGATCATCCATATATTTGTCTTCTCCAATGTGAGCCATATAATATTCATCCATAAATAAATACTTCAATAATTGCTCATGAATATATAAATAAAACCTGCTCACAATCTTAGACAAATACATTAGTCCTTTAATCGCCTTGTCATTCAATTCACCAAAATCCACTTAGGGGCCTAGATGCACTTTCAATCTCCCCCTTTTTGGTGATTGATGACAACTTGATTAAAGTTTACAAATAAAACATTAAAGCGCATTTTAGATTCTTAGATGTAGCTAGAGCTCCCCCTTAATTTGTGCTTAGAGTGGAATTTCAAAAAATTGGCCTTAAATGCCAATTGCACAAATTTGGGAGAAAGCGCGTGTTAGCTCCCCCTATATCTTAGAATCAGTGGAGTGCAACATGTGTGAGCGATAAAATAAAAACCGTGATGCGTATGACAAGATATGCACAAAGCAAAGAACAAGAGTACTGACTAGGCAGCACCGGTCAGACCGGTGCCCCAGACCGGTCAGACCGGTCAGGTCCAGCCAGCACGCCTGACTAGGCGGCACCGGTCAGACCGGTGCCCCTGACCGGTCAGACCGGTCATGTCCAGCCAGAGCACAAAGTAAAGGGTGTGCGTGCTATTTGGTCCAAGGTGATCAGGCCGGGGTTGCAAGCCGGCTTAGATCACTTTGCTCCATTTAGCCAACACAAACAATACATCATTCAATACATGCATCACAATCTAGCAATAAAGTCGCTTAATTATTACAATAAAGGTTCAAACACACAGTAGCACTCACACAAATGTTCTCAAGTCCACAAAGATAAGATTCTAAATTATTACACAGCTGCTCTCAACAGCCAGCCAGCACCGGTCAGACCGGTGCCCTGCACCGGTCAGACCGGTGCAACACAGACAGCAACTTTGAGTTTAAGTCTTTAATCCAAATCTTCTCCCCCTTTGTCATCAAGCATCCAAGAAGGGCCTGGAGAAGAAGTAGCCGTCGATCACTGTCCCTGAGATCCGTCTCCTGGTTGAGAGCTCCCTCCTATTTGAGAAGTGTCAAAAATCCAATGCATAGGAGAGTTTAGGTAAATAGAATCAGAGATAGTGATTTCAGATGGATGAGCTATAGGAGCACTGTCTTTACCATAGTGATATGGATTATATCCAAAGATCTCGGCGGAGAAGCGAGCGCCCCAATCTTGTCCTTGCTCGGAAGGTGGAGGAGGTGGAGGAGCTTGTTCTTGTTCCATGGAGTGAGAAGAACCAGGTACATCTGGGTGAGGGGGTACAAACGGTGGAGGTGGAGGAGGCGCTGATGATGAAGACCCTTGTTCTTGCCCGGACTCAAAAAACATAGGTCCATATTGATTAAGCATGTCGGAGTTGACCCAACCTCTCATCCTATCCTCGAAGGAAGGTATCTCAACCTGTGGAGACTCGGGAGAGGGAGGAGAGCGGGGCGGTTCAAACCCTTGAGCGTTGTGCATCAACTTCATCGTGTCCCTCATTTGCTTGTTTGCCCTCCTAGACCTTTGTTGCTCCACCTGGATGTCATGCTGACTCCTACACATGCCAAAAATGAAATTGAGGAACTTCCTCAATGGAGAAGAGGACCTGCGGGGCCTGTGCTGCTCCCAGCCTCCCCACCGGTCAGACCGGTTCTCAGCACCGGTCAGACCGGTGACGGCCTGAGGGCCTGACTGTGGCTGATCTGACTGAGTAGTGCCCTCTTCTGTGATTCCTTCCCCCTGGCCAGGTGCTTGCTCTGCTCTAGGAGATGGAAGCCTTGGACTCTTGCTAGGATTGAGCTTCAACGGCTTGTGTGTCACATTTTTGGGAAACTCCGTCTTTGCAACCTTTTCAATTATATACATGATATAGGGACTGTAGCTGCAAATCTTTTTGGGGTCCTCTGATAGATGCTTGATTTCCTGCCAAATGAAATCCCCAACACTAAATTCCGGAGCTCCCGGCCTTAAAGCAACCATCAAGTTTTTCTGAAATTTTGTGATCTCAGAGGGATTCCCATCTCTCGGTGTAATAGACACCCTAAGGAGTCTATTAAGTGCAGCATAATAGGTATAGAGATTCTTCACCTTCCCATAATAAGCATGGTTACCTCTCGGGTACATAAGGTGCAAGGCACTTTTGTCAAGCTCCCCTTCATCATGAAGCTGCCTTAAGTCCTTGTCTCCTGCCATGATCCCAAAGCACCTCAAGAACCTGGGGAATGTGATGGAATACCTCTGGGCATTGGTCATCCAAATCATAGCCCTCTCAGTACCAATGTGTCCAAAGTGCACGGTGGCATAAAACTGGGCTATTATCTCCTTATTCCAATCTTGTCGGAAACCCATAAGTTCCTTGACCCTTTGCCTCTCACAGTTGCTTATGACTTCATTAAAAATGGGGTCATTCTTCCTAGCCATATGCCCCCAATCCACATATTGTGCCTTATGTGTGATTTTGGGCTTTTTTATGATCACCGTAGCATAGTAATCCTGCTGAAACTTAGCCCAAAACCTTGGATCGGATGCGGTCCTTGCCTCCTCATAAGGGTTCTTATCTCTCAACTTCTTTAGGGCTTTAGTCATGCCCGAACCATGGTACTTTATTGGCCTGTCAGGATAGATATAGGTGGGTGGCATGATCTTCAATCTACCCTGGTCATCATCATCCTCATCCATGGCATCCACATCCTCTTCTTCTTCCTCATCCTCCTCATCCTCATCCATTGCCTCGTCGGAGTCATCATCATCAGACCCAGCCTCCTGGTGCCTCTTCAGCTCAAACTGTCCCTGAAAGGTCTCATCCTCAACATTGTCATCACTGCTAGTACCGGTGTCACCTCCAAGGTCAGGTGCCTCTGCACTCTCTCGAGCTGAACGACGTCTCAACCTTTTGCCGCTGACATTTATGGTGCTGCCTCCTTCCCCAAAGTCACCGGGGGCAGTCCCTCTGCGAGCATGCACATCTTCTCTTCTCTTCTTAGCACCCTCCTTTTCCCTAACCATGACTGCTGTCCTGAGTCACAAAAAGGATGACAAGAGTGTATTAGACTCTAGGAACCAGATTGAATCGATATTGAAGAATATTCTTGAAAGTACAGACCAATTGGGTCTGCTCTGGGCCACACCGGTCAGACCGGTGATGGGCACCGGTCAGACCGGTGACACCCAGAACAGAGCCAATTGCCCCAACATCCAATCTGAGCAGCTATGACTCTAAGATTTGGTATAGATAGACAGGAGACAACCTAATACAGATAAGTGCTGAAAAGCATGAAGAAAACAAAATTTGGGACTGGACACGCGCCACCGGTCAGACCGGTGACGGCCACCGGTCAGACCGGTGAAGGCCGTCCGACCCCAAATCTTGGGTTCTCACAATGTGTTCAACGAAACGTTATGGATCTATAGGTATGTCTTCTAGGGGTTCTCAGGAGATGATATACCAAAGGAAATTCAAATCTTTGCACGGAGTAAAGAGATCGGGCAAAACGAAGATTTGAATACCTTTGGAGAGAAGAACTTGAATGGAATCCAAAGGACTGGAAGGGGGAACTGAAGAGGGACCTTGGGAGATCCTTTTGCTTCCAAACTTGTGGTCTTTCCTTGGTTGAATCCTCAAATCTCCATAGGAGAAAGGAGTGGTGAGAGGAGGGAAGGAAGATGGTCCTCACGGTTTGGAGGAGGTGAGTTCTGGTGAATAATGGAGGAGAGAGAGAAGGAAGGGGGTAAAGGATAGATCCTTTTTACTGTGGGCCCACGGGTTGAAGTCGGGCGTCACCGGTCAGACCGGTGCGAGCCACCGGTCAGACCGGTGACTACACTTGGTCGAGCCAGTGAGCCTTTAGCGGTAGTTCCGACCCGTGATCGGTAGTACTGAAGATTTTGATAAATACAACAGAGAATCCATATCGGTAGAACCGACGTAGCCTCGGAAGTTCCGATCCTTCTTTCCCATTTTGCGAAAATTCCTCTGAAAACTTCTTCTGGTATTTTATAAGACACTTTGCATCCACTTAGGTCTCAGAAGAAGGAAGATGTGACTTCAGGGGTACCACCAGTCAGACCGGTGGTGGGCACCGGTCAGACCGGTGCTCCCCTGAGAAAAGGACTTCGGGTCAAAAAGAGAGATTTTGATCCTAATTCTTTCAGAAGTTTTGGATAGGAAATGAAGAGTTGATATTGATCCAAAATTCATCAAGTCTTGAAAGAATGAAGGATAATCCAATTTATTTTGATAATTCTTGATTCTTCCAAGAGAGAGAGAGATAAAGATGGATTTAATGGACTTGAGAAAATCTTCTTAATTGTGACTAGCCATCATTCAAGAAAGGGGAACCATAGTCACAACTAAGTTGGTTGGGTCACAAAGACCAAGAATCGAATATTTTCAAAAAGAGCACACTTCCTACACATACTAGTTGATTTTTTTTTCGAAAAGTCTATCCTATGTCACAAAGTGCATGCATCCACTTCAAATGAATGGTTTTTCAAGAATATTTGACTCATACCTTCAACCTCGAGACACAAAGACGAGAGAAAGCAAAGGTATCAACCAAATATCTAGAGAGGCACACAAAAATTCACTTGAAGCAATTGCATGCTAAGGATGGCACACTAGCATGGTATTATGGCCTAGATGCATTACGATATTCAATGAGGTTCATGGAAACATACCTTTGCCTTAAGACCATTTCATTTGTGCATATATTTGAATTTTGAATGGTGCTAGCTCTTACTTATCTTTAGAGAGTTATACTTATCAAGAGCTCGCTTAGGGATGCACAAAAGAGTAAGATTACAATATCACTTTGATGCCAAATCACCCTTTTTCTTGAAAGTTGGGTCAATCCCGGGTCACCCGGCCATAGGGGTCGGGTCACCCTGCAGCACACAGAGGCACACCGGGTCACCCGAGCACAGGTGCCGGGTCACCCGCCCAACAGCCTCACTGAGCCGGCACCGGTCAGACCGGTGCCTGTCACCGGTCAGACCGGTGACCCCAGTGGTCACTTCTTTGGTGATTTTCAATTTCTTGTCCCTTGATTAAGTGAACACATCACTAATTTGAAACCTGTAACAGAGACAAGGCAATGCTCTTCTAGAGAGCCATTAAAAGCATCGAATGGCATGAGAGTATAATTTCATAAAGATGTCAAAGTCACTACCTCATGTTTCACTCGTCCAAGATAAGTGTCACATGAGTGTTCACGAAGAACTAAGAGTGACTAAGACTCAACAAGGAGCACTAGTTACCGAGATGTCATTGAACTCAAGATTTATATGAATTTGCCCTTCACATAGGCAATTGATCAAACGTGATTTCCATGCCTTCTAACCATGTGTTCAATGCATCTCTTTCAACCTGCAAGCTCAGCAAGCATTTCTTGGTACCCAACGCTTGTTGGGTCCTATGGGGTTAGCCACAAGATGCTTAGGAACCCAAATAGCTCTCATGCTATATTGAGGTGAACTAATCTCCCTCATAGCACAAGTTCCATTCTTATCGTTCCTAAGCTTATGAAAATCATAATGGACTAGATTTGATTTAGGAATATTACCATTTGGACAATCTTTGCCCATGTGACCCTTTTGACGGCATTCATAGCAAATGCGACTTTTGTTCTTGTTGGTCACACCATTCCTTATAGTTTCTTGTTCATGCTTGCTTCTGAGCCTTGTACTTAGAGAAGAAGTCTTCCTCGCCTTGTTTGCTTGAGGTGGGGCTACCCTGGCCGGCACCGGTCTGACCGGTGGCATGCACCGGTCTGACCGGTCACGGTCAGTGCCACTGCTCATTTTCACACTTGGGCACGAGTCCGCAAAGTGACCCTTCTCTCTGCACTTGTAGCACACTCTCCACTTGTTTGAGCTTCTAGGCTTCTTGGAGAGCGATTCTTTTGCCTTGTGCTTGGTTGGGCGATATTGGGACTTGGCTTGCCCAACCTTGCTCTTTTCTTGAATCTTGTGCTTGTGGGTCCTTGTATGTAGTTGAGGGGTTGAGCTAGTGACGGTTGATCCCTTCTCAAGCTTCTTCACCATGTCTTTACGGTTATCTTGAGAAGGTTGCACTTTGCTCTTCTCCTTCAACACATACAAGTCTTTTTGAAGCTTTTCAACCTCTTGCTTGAGTTCATCATTTTCTTTAGCAATGAGATCATCACAAGATTCTACAAGTACATGCTCAATGCTAGATTGGCTTGCTTGAGACAAATAATCATTAGCGCAAGATAAATTAATTTGAACTTGTGAGCATGTGCATGTGTGAGATAGAGATTGCATAGATTTTACCGATGAAAGCACAACCTCATGGGCTATCTCTAGTGTTGCATAAGAATCGACAAGCTTCTCATAGGAGCACTCAAGTCCCTTGTGATCGGCTTGTAGAGCCATATGCTCACTAGTGAGTTTCGCTAGTTGGGCTTCTAGCTCATCATTGGCTTCTTCTTCTACTTTAGTTCTATATGAAAAAGATTTGATATCATGATCATATTTGTTAGCCAATGATTCATACTTACAAACCAATGATGCAAGCTCGGATTTGAGAAGTTCAAGTTCTCTTGTCGGAGAGCTTGATGCTTCAATCTTCTGGCCCTTAGCTCCCTTGGCCTGCCTCTTCTTCTTGCTCTTCTTTTCCTTCTTTGCCATCAAGCAAGTTGGTGTGCCTCTGTCGGCACCGGTCTGACCGGTGTGTGTCACCGGTCTGACCGGTCCCTGCAGAGGGACAGCGTCATCGCCTCTTTGATCTTCTTCTTGCTTGAGGGTTGATGCTTGATGATCAGTGGATGTTGTAGAGGCTGTGGAACATATCTCCACTGGTTCATCTTCATCATCACTCTCAATTTCATCCCATTTGGTGTGAACTATCTCAAATAGCAATTTCCAAATGAGATGAGCATCTTCGCTAATCTTTTTGCTCTTTAGAATAAGATGCTTCAGCTCTCTACATACACAACTACACAAAAGGTTAGTAATAACGGCATTGAGTCGCTTCTTCTCCAATTCCTTAGGAGTGACACAAGTCTCATCCTCCGGAAGGATACTCGCAACCATAATACCCTCAGCGGTAGGACCCAAAACCTTAAGTGCAATGAGAACATTGGAGCACCAAGAAGAGTAGTTTGAGCCATCTAGAGCTAGAGGCTCAAACGGTACCACACAAGTTGTCGACATCGAAGAACTCCAAGCGGTTAAGCTCGAATCGGAGCACCAAGCTCTGATACCAATTGAAAGGACCTTGATGTCGCCTAGAGGGGGGGGGTGAATAGGCGTGACGACCAAATTAAACTCTTCTTCCCGATCACTTGAGCTGACAGTGTTCCACCGGTCAGACCGGTGGTGATGACCGGTCAGACCGGTCAAGCACTGGACTTCACAGGAGGTACCGGTCAGACCGGTGCACCTCACCGGTCAGACCGGTGTAGCACAGAGCACCTGTAAAAACAGCTTCAAGCACCTCTTGACTTCTAGCACGAACCAAACTTGGTGAGTGGCCTTTGTAGATGATCACAAGCAAGGTAATGAGCCCTGCACACACAAGTAGCACACCCAAGTAGATCGAAGCGGAAGCAAAACAAATATGCTAGAAGAACAACTTAGAGAGTCAAACCACACGAAGAAGCAATGGATTTGTTTCCCGAAGTTCACCACCCACTAAGGAATGGCTACGTCTCCGTTGAGGAGCTTGTAAGGGACAATTCCCACAACAAGCCGGGTCTCTTTCAACCACTTTCCTCCTTTCCACTAAGGGGATCTTTTCCACGAAGAGGCAAGATCGCAGCCCTTACAAACTTCCCGCTGCTCACCACAATGTTGGGAGCTAGCCGGCGACGCCTAGCCGTCTAGGAGGCAAACCTCCAAGAGTAACAAACGCTTCAAAGCTTGTAGACGCGAAACCAAAGTGCTCAAGCTATGGAAATGCTGTTGTTAGCTCACAAGGTCGCTCTTGAGCTTCCTCTCTCAACCCAACACCAAGGATATGGCTTGAATCCACAAATCTCACAAAGAGAGGGTTGGGGAGAGCCACTAAGGCTTAGAGCTTGTTAGGAAAGGCTTGGGACCTCAGCAATGTCACTAGAAACAGCAAGCTTCAACTGAAGAAAGCTTGGGGTATTTATACCCCTCAAAGGAGAAAACTAGCCGTTGGTCCACGGGCGGCACCGGTCAGACCGGTTCCCCACACCGGTCAGACCGGTGTTCGAAAAACTAGCCGTTGGGGCTAGCGGCACCGGTCAGACCGGTGCCCCTGACCGGTCAGACCGGTCAGGCCCGAGACACCCCCAAAACCCTTTCTATGATACTAACACGTCACCAAAGAGATGAAGTGGCTTAGGTTAGGTTAGGAGGGTTTGTTAGCACACTCTAAGGCTAGATCTCACTTAGGTCACCTAATGAGCACTTTGACTTGGTCAACTCGCTAAGTTGCATCCCTCTTGATAGTACGGCATACCTCTACTCAAGAATAACTAAGAACACTTTGTTGATCTCTTGAGCTTGGATATCTTCAATCTTGCCATACTTGATCAGTATTCACTTGAGGGCTTTCAACATAGCTTTTGACTTGAGCACTTCCATACTTGAGCTAATGACTTAGGATCTTTCCATCTAGCATAGGAATGCACACTTGAATCCATAAGTCACTCCATATTGCCAATCTTAACATGGTGATGACTTGCATTGCTTCCCTCAGTTAAGGTTTGGATATGATACTTGGAGACCCCACGGATGCTAGAACTTCACCTTAGCAAAACACGAAATGGCGGCTTAGCTACGGCCCCAAAGATTGCTTAGTCCCTCACCCTAGACATCTCGGTTGATCTCTTCATCACTTATCCAATCCACTTTTGAGTTCCACTTGCTTCATACACAATTAACCTTCATTTGAAAACCCGCTTCAAATGCTTGATCTTGATTGACAATGAATGTGCAAGCTTCCAAATTAGAACCATAATGTGTACACTCATCCTTGTGTCCTCTTTCAATAAACACATGAAGCCTTGCACTTGACTTAGAGAATTACCATCTTCTCTTTTATGATCCTTGTAAATTTAATCAAGCTACGTCTTCATATGGGAGACCATGAATTGACCTTCTCAAATTATCCCAATATTTATCTTCTTTTATTGCTTGATACTTGTCACTTATGCATTAGGATCATCCATATATTTGTCTTCTCCAATGTGAGCCATATAATATTCATCCATAAATAAATACTTCAATAATTGCTCATGAATATATAAATAAAACCTGCTCACAATCTTAGACAAATACATTAGTCCTTTAATCGCCTTGTCATTCAATTCACCAAAATCCACTTAGGGGCCTAGATGCACTTTCAACGTCGCGTTCTCCGAGGAGGCGGTCGCCCTCCCAGGCAAGATCGACATCGCCGGCCCCTGCTCTGAGTGCATCGCAGGGGGAGAATATGAGCGCTCCTCCGCGGTGCCTCCAGTCCCTGGTGATCCGGGGCGGAGGGGCCCCTCCCGTGCAGGTTCCCCTCGCCCAAGGCGGAGGTCGGAGCCTGCCGTCCGACGTGGCGGCGACCAAGAGGCCAGCCCCCGAGTCGTCGGGCGCGGCCTCCAGGCCCGTGAAGCGGGCCCGTGTTACCTCCTCCATGTAAGTGTCGTTCCACGCTATCTCGTTATCTTGTTTTTGATTTTTCGTTCACCTTTTGACTCGCTCTCTCATGTCAGTCGTTCCGACACCGGTGCGATCAGCCTTGCGCCGCGGAAGCACGCGGCCTTGAGCGCGCGCGACCCTCCGCCCGTCCCCCGGCCGGCGACTCCTCCGCTCGCGCCGGCACAAACCGAGAGCCAGATCGCCAAGGCGGCCGAGGCTCACGAGGTGGTTGCGCCTCCACCCTCGTCAGGAGATGGAGACGTGCCCGGGGGGCAGGGAGCCCTCGAGCAAACCGAGCCCCCGACGACGCTTATCGTTGATCACGGTGTCGACGCGCAGGCGGCTCCAGAGGCGGACGCGCCCCCGAAGTTGGGCACCGGCGGTGCCGAGACCGTGGAGCTGGCGCCCCCCTCGTCGCCCATGCAGCTCCCGGAGGCCGCCAATACGGAGGGGCCTAACCTCCCAGGTGGTGATGTTGCCGCCTATGCGGCCGAGCTGGAACGGTGCATGTTGGCACCGGAGGAGCTGCCGGTCGAGATGCCCGTGCCGCCTGCTCCGGAGGTCGTTGTTGCGGTCGAGGAGGCTGTGGCGAGCCCTGAGGAGTCCAGGACCCAGACGGCAGAAGCGAGGCCGGACTCCATCGAGCTGCCTGAGCCGTCACGCCAGCCCGCCGCCGATGTTGAAGAGGTGGTGGAGATCGCAGGCTCGCCACTCCCTGACGCGCAGGCGTCTGCTTCCCTTGAGGACGCGGTGGGCAGCGCTTCCCCGATCACCGTCCGAGAGGTCGGAGAGAGCTCGGGAGCCCGTCCCTTCTCGGCCTCCGAGGGGGGTGAGCATGGCCTTGACCTCGGGCGCGCCTCATGGACCGGAGCCCATGATGCCGAGGCGCACGATGACGAGGATGAGGAAGCCACGGCCCGTCACCGCCTCGAGTGGGGTCTACAGTGGGCAGAGCAAGCGGTCAACGAGCTTGTCGTTCCAGCCACGTCGGTGAGTTGGCCGAGCCTAATCTCGACTTTGTGTTTTTCGTCTCTGGGTTGTTTCTGTGGTTGATGTTCTGGTCAGTCCAGGTGCTCGCCAGCTGCAGCGCCAGGAAGACGCGCACCATCGAGGAGCTCCGGGCCGAGAAGATCCAGTTGGAGATGCAGCTGGTTGCCGCCCGATTGGCGGCTGCGGGAGCGGTGGCGGGCGAAGCGTTGACGAGGAGCGCGCTTGAAGCCGCGGCAAAGGCTACAGAGGACTGCGCAGTGGCCACGCAGTCTGCTGCGGATGCCGCCGTGTCGGAGAAGGAGGCCCTCGAGGCCAAGCTTGCCCAGGCGGAGGCCACAGCCGCGGAGCTGCGTGCTGCCACCGCAACCACCGCGGAGATCACCCGGTCTGTTGCTGCTGCAGCTGCCGCCGCCGAAGCCGCATCCCAGACTGCCGCTGAAGAGAAGGCGGCGCTCGAGAAGAAGATGGCGGACCTGCGGCAGGACTTGGTGCACTCCGAGGTGGACCTCAAGACGGCGAACAAGCAGCTCTGCGATCTCTTCACCAAGCTGCAGGAGGCCACCGATGAGGGGGCCCGGCTCCGAGAAGGCAACAGCAAGTTGGCGCAAGATGTTGATGGTGAGCAGTTTCGCGCTTTCAGCTTTTGTGATGCCTTTTTTCTTCGTGTTACTCGTTGTAGGTGCTGACTGATTTTCTTTTTGATTTCATCAGGGCTTCGCTGGGCTCGTGACGCCATGGTCGTCAAGCTCGTGGAGAAGTCATAGGAACCCACCAATGCCGAGCTCAAGATCCACGAGATGTCTGGGACGGCCAAGAATTTGTCGGACCAGCTTGCGAGTATGATTCCTCGTCTTGTCTTTTCTTCTTCTTGGCTGGCGCTTCCCGCAACCAACCTCTGACCCCTTCCTCTCTCAGGGGTCAAGGCCGAGCTCGCGGACTCCCGGAAGACCCAGCACGAGGCAGAGGAGGCACGCAAGAGGGATATCGTGGATCGTACCAAGTTCGGTCGGTTCATCGAGCGGATCCTGTCGGAACTCGGCGTCCCTCCTGTCCAGATGCCTCCCCGGACACTTGGTGACCGGGTCAACCTTCTGCCGGGTGTTGTCAAGGAGAAGGAGCTGACGACGTCTCGGAAGGTGGTGCACCGGGTCCTCTCGATGTTCAACTCGCATTATCAGGGGCTGGACCTCCCGGCGTTGAGCGGCGGTTGGGCTCCCGGCTACTCGAACGAGGAGTACGACAAGATCGAGGAGGACTGCGCCGTCTTCGCCTGCGCCTTGGCTGATGCCGCCATGAAGGACCTGAACCTGATTCCAAGAGACACACCAACAGACGGCTCCGGGCCTTCCCATTAGATGTATCAGTTTATATACTAGTCAAACGAAACTTGTATGCGTGCTGTATTGAACAACTTTTCATTTTGTTTCGAAATCGTCATTTCTGACGCCTTCCCCGAGCATTTTGGGGCGACTGCGAAATGAAGTAGTGATGCTTAGGAACTTAGGCCAACCGAATCCTTACTCTGGAGCCGCGGGGGCGTAGGAGTCGGAGAACTCGATCAGCCTAAGTCGTAAAGCGCCACCACATAACCGCAGCCCCCGAGTATTTTAGGGATGTTCAGAAAATGACTTGCGCATTTTTTTGTGAAATTTGTTTTGAGCCGGAGCCCGAGCGGTTACCCGAATGCCTTCTGAAAGTAGTCAGACGTTAACTTGTGGGTCCGAGCTGCACTTGCAAGCCTTCGTACCGTAGCCGCAGGGGCGTAAGTGCTAAGAGCCTTGGACAAGCAACAACATCGAAACGCTCGCAGATCAACATCCTTTCCCCTCGCGAGGTAAAGGTGTTCCGCCAAAAAAGAACCGCTCGCTCGTGCGATTGGTCACGACAAAGTTGTCGTAGAGTTTTGTTTTGAAAACGGAAAAATGAAAGGGAGGGCATCGTGCCCCGGGTAGCCCCCGAGCGGTAAGTGTTTTTGCATGGGCGCAAGGGCGCTTGCCGCTCAGCCTTTAGACAGCGTTGAAACATACATAAAAGATGCCAACACAAGGAGATTAAGAACTTATGAAACGAGAACAAAGCCACATGGCATTATTCATTGATCATAAGTTAAAACAGAGAACATTACTCAAGGGTAAAAACGACGTAGATGTTCTATGTTCCACGCGTTGGTGATGATTGTGCCGTCGTCGTGCCGGAGTTTGAACGTTCCTGGTCGGAGCACTTGGTCGACGATGTACGGCCCCTCCCACGAGGGCGTGAGCTTGTGTCGGTCCTTGTTGCTCATGACTCGTCGGAGCACCAGATCTCCAACTTGGAACTAGCGCTCGTAGATGTTCTATGTTCCCCACGTGATGCCGCTGATTTGCATCGGATCCGGGGTTTCTACGATGATTTCCACTCTGATTTGCATGAAGCACCCTACCCTGATTTGCATAAAGCACCTTATATTTATTTGCATAGAACACCCTGCGTACCAAGATCCCTACGTGACAGAGACGCAGTGTGGGGGCGCGCACGCCGCGCCCCGTGCGCACCACGCGCACATGATTTGTTTCCCTTTTGGAGGGGGTCTGAACCTTCTTTGTTGATACTACTTCAACTAAACGAGCATCGCAAACGTGGACACAGGCCTGAAGCTGTTGGGCTTAATTTGCACCTGATGGTCACCAACGCACCTTCACCCTGAAGGCCTGTTTAGATGTCGGAACATCCGAACATGGGACTGGCGGCCGGGCCGGATCTGTCTCTCTCATCTCCGAGACCCCACCAAACCTCTCTCATCTGTTCCTGTCAACATCTTTTCGACGGCTTAGGGGGTGCTTGGTTGCCAGCCAAGCCCCGCCACGCCACACTGTGGCGAGCCACAACGTTGTGGCGGACGATTTCGTCGCCACAGGAATTGCCTCTGCCGCCGTTTACTGTTCCGCGGCAGCACTGTAGCGTGGCGCGGGTCCTGTGGCTGTGGCGAAATGCGGCGGGGAACCAAACACCCCCTTAAACTGTCAACTTCAGACGTACGGAGTACTGCAAGTCTCCTGCCTACTCCCTCCGTCTCACTATAAGTGCACCGGTAGGATTCGAATTGCAAACTTAGCAGAGGTGTGAAATTACATTACTACCCCTATCTAAAAGATGACCGACAGCCTCAAGCATTGCAGCATAAGTCACGTGTACATCTGGACTCTGGAAAGTCCTAGACCAGCAGAGGTTGGCGCCGGTAGTCCAAGCATGTGCTTCATTTTTTTTACAAACAGACACGCTGCACACCATCCAAGAACACTGAAGGGATGAGCATCTGTTGACAGTGTAGCACTTAATTTGGGATTTTTTAATGCTCCAATGGCGTTTAAATTGGGACGGAGGGAGTATGTAAACAAGCACCTTGCCTTGCCGTACTCTCTCCATCACATCACATTAAATACGCTAAAAGACATATGTTCGGAGTATTAAATATAGGTAAAAAATTAACTAATTACACAGTTTTGATGTACTTCGCGACACGAATCTTTTGAGACTAGTTAGGTCATATTAGGATAATATTTACCACAAACAAACGAAAGTGCTACAGGAGTTCCAAAAGTTAAAAAGATAAATTTTTCCAACAACTAAACAAGGCCTAGCTAATAAAATCCCTCGTGCTCAATCTCCACTGAAAGCTACCGTTCCCCTTATTAAACTATGTCCTCGCGCCTTTCGTGTGTGAATGCTGCCGCATTTGCTTGATGCCGTTGAGCTCCGAGTCGGAGAGGACTGCTACTGGCTACTGCAATGCCGTTCTCCGTCAGCATCAGATAACGCATAGAAGAATGCAGCCGCCCAGAGAAGAGAAGAGACAACATCGCCGTCGGCATCCACCGGTGGTGCCGTGGAAGCTAGAAAGTGATCGATGAGCCTCGATCTTCCTGGATTCCGATCCTTTTACCTTCGATTGAAATTTTCTCACGTCATCGAGCTATCCATTATGTATATATACAATTAATTCATCCGGCTACTAGCTCATCATCGGCGCCGTTTCGATCTCCGATGGGATTTAGCTGCGTGTCGACCGGCGGCGAGTCCGTACTTGAGGCGCCGGCCGTCGTCAGCTGCGAGAAGCTCTCCGACCGCCTGCAGTCAACGCGCGTGCTGTCCCTTGAACGAATCTGAAGCAGCGTAAACCAGCTTAGATTGTGGCCATGGTTTTATCCGTTGATACTTCTTCCTCCCGCGGCGGATTAGTCAGGGCGCGTTGGACCCGTCGGTTGCCTCGCACCAATCGGAGACGCTGCCGTGGCCGCGCGCCCTGGATCTTGGGCAAGTCGCTGAATTGAAGATGGAATCCTCAACTCGTGCAGCAACTTCTGATATGATGCTTGCTGCTGGCGTCTGATCTCTCTGATGCTGGTTAGTCAACTTAATATTTTCCTTTGGAAAACTTCATAATTCGGATAAGCGTGTTTCCCCTGAAGGTCTGAGGCAGTTGAGAGGAGTTAACCAAACACCTGGACTGTCCAGAAGTGGCTGCAGGGCGCACACGTACACGCATCTTGGAATAGAGCTATGGTTTGAAGTCGGATTACAGGGCAACCGGACAAGTACCAGGTTACGATTGGAGCACGTCCTACAAATCAGTTTTACGCGTCACTTCTGTGCACCAGCTAGCTACGACGTGATGTTTACTGGGATTTTGTTGATCTTGTGTCTAAAAGCTTCTGTTCAAGACCTACTGTGTGTCGTGCTCGATCACTGATTCACCGTGGTGTCACTGTTCGGGTGTGTTTAGATTCCAAAACTGGGATGCAAAATTCTGAGATTTTGTGCGGATTTTGGGTTGAAAATTACTGTTCCGAACTGAAAAGTATTGTAGCACTTTTCGTTTGTTTGTGGTAAATATTGTCCTACCATGATCTAACTAGGCTCAAAAGATTCGTCTCGCAAAGTACATCCAAACTGTGTAATTAGTTTTTAATTTCATCTACATTTAGTACTCCATGCATGTACCGACATTTTTATATGATGTTTGATGTGACGGGAAATCTTCTTTTTGCATAGTATATTTTGGGAAGTTTAGGCTCTAAACACACCCTTCCTGATTACTCGACACTTACGAAGGCTATTTTATGTCCAGGTGTCCTTATCTTGGACGGATCAACGGCGCCGTACATACGAAGAAATTACGTACAGCTCGCTGAGACGGGTGGTTGGCGAACGGTGTGTCGCCGACGCTTTGGTCACGGTCGACCAGCGGTGAAAACTACGGATCGCCTCGCTGACTTGTGTGACAACCTGTGTGCTGCTGTGTGGATGCAAACATTATGCAATGCATGTTTCCTAAATTGAATTTCACTAGTTTTTACTAATCTTTGGAAAAAAAGAAGATGTTGAATTAAAGCAAAAAAGAACCCGTCAGATTGGGTTCGTTTGTTAGGGCTTGTTCTTTTCCTTACAAAGGAATAGTTAAAAGCACTATTTACCTATCACATCCATCACATCTTCTCTCACAACAAACACTATTCTAATACTATTTATTTGCAATTTTACTATTCATTTTCATTCAAAAGAACGCCCAAGCGATTCAGCTAGCTCGTCGTCCGTCATCCGCGCCGTTGCCTCACTGGGATTTGTCTGCGTGTCGGTGTCAGGACAACGAGTCCGTACTCCAGGCGTCGTCAACTAGAAGCTCTCGATCGATCGTCTCAGACGCGCGTGGCGTGCTCATTGCCTCATTGACGAGTCTGAAGCAAAGGCAAAGCAAACAAAGCTGACGTCCATTAATCCTTCCTTTAGCTCCCTGGTGGATCAGAGAATCAGAGACAACGCCGTGCTTCAGATCTCGGCAGTTGAGAACGGAAATCGCCAGAGTTCCGCTGAAACAAGGCGTTTAGATCTTGGCATATCAGAATGCGCTGAGTAGATCAGAAGCGGTTGAGGCAAAGCTTGCTGCAGCTTGTGCTGCGGCGGCAGCTGTTTGTGCCGGCAGACAGCCGCCCCAGCTGCAGCCGCTGATAAGCTCAAGCGAGCTGGCAAACCTGGACCATTAGAAATAATCCTGAATTACCATTGGTCGTTTTCCTAAAAAAATACTATCGGTCGTTAGTTCGTGATGGCGGCCTGACTGACTTCTTCTTTGATTTCCTCCCCCGTCCTTTTTGCTGTCATGTCAAATCGGCGGTTTGATGGCTTCTGAGAAAGAAACAACCAGTGCATCATCGGTAATTCAGGCTGCAATTGGAGCTCCAGTTTTAGCTGTGCACATATGATGTGTGAGCACCACCAGCCAGCTGGACGAGATCAATGTCATCGTAAGCTCATTTACGAAGCACCTGCACGACACGACTTGTTTAGGAATTCTGCCTGCAATAGCGTGTGAAAATTCTGCAAGGTCATCGAGAGAGCCTCAGCTGTGCGTCACTGTGCTGTCACACTGTTCCTGGGATGGGATACTCCGGTGGCCAAGGGCGTTGCTCCTAAAAATTCTCTCCGTGGGAGTTTCCTTGTCATCATTGACCGATCAACGGCGCCGTACGTACCAACCAACCCTGTTCGTCTGGCTTATCAGCCACCAGCCAGCAGTACTTTTCTCTCGGAAAAAATCAGTCATCAGCAACCAGCCAGCAGTACTTTTCTCTCAGAACAAACCAGCACCAGCCACCAGCAACCAGCCAAGCGAACAGGTCGTGAAAACAACTCGTCGCCGGTACGTGTTTCCGACGGAAAGAAAGCCGGCGAACACAGTGTCGCCGACAACGACAATATCTCCTCCCCGTGCTCAAAGAGGCTGTTCGGCTTATCTTAGCGTATCTTATCTCGACTTGTTTCGGCTTATCTTCTCTCACACAATACTATTCAATCTACTAGCCGAGTACTATTCATTCTACCAGCCGAACAGTTTTTTTGCTCGCCCGCTGACCGGGCTTTTAATTTTTTTTTTTGATTACGAGGCTGCTAATGGGAATGCTCTGTGGCCATCTAAAGCCCCTCTAGGTTATGCAGCCACTTGTGTACCATGCATATGGGGATGTACGTACCTACTGCATTGTGTCATTGTGTGCCACTTCAAATCGCATGAGTAGGTTAGGTCGAGTTCACTTTGTTCAGGACCGGTTCACTTAAGCTACCGTTTAGTTCGGTGAAATTTTAGAAAAGGTGGTGAAAATTTTGCATTGGGAAGCGTGTTCTGTGAGAGGTGACACGGTCTGCGATGGGAAAATTTTTGGGACATTTTGGGAACTAAACGGTGCCTAATTTGCGCCAACGAAAAGCATCAAGAGAATGACGCTGGGGTGATGGACAAGAACGATTCTTCGTCCGTGGTGGTATCTCAAATGGGTTCGGACTCAGCGATGCCTGTACGGTAGGCTGAAACAACGGGCAGCTGAAACCGTCCTCTTTGTGGAAATATGTCTGCAAGTTAACTAGGTACAAAAAGTAGCAAAATTAGTTCCTGATCTTGAATGACAACACTCTTCTCCTGTTTTTCCTATAAGATAACGAAAAGGTGATCTTTGTATCCCTTGTTGGAGGACGCTCGGAGCAATCTCTGATGGAGTCCCTACTATACAAGCACAAAGATTATATAAACATCAAAAACGACTTGCACGATAATGTACCACTAGCATATACTAGTACTTACATTAGGGTCCGTTCTTTTAGGTGAAAAGGAATAGTGAAGTTACAAATGAATAGTGTTAGAATAGTGTTTCTTGTGAGAGAAAATGTGATGGATGTGACAGGTAAATAGTGCTTTTCACTGTTCCTTTTTAGGTAAAGAACAGGATCTTATGCTATTTTTGTGACCCATTCCAATTCCCTGATCACAAGTCCGTCCCCTCAGCGTGCAGATCGTGGGCTGACGCCTAGGGCCACGGCCCGGGTGGCCATAGGCCTCTGTCCGCCCCTGCAACTTCACAAGAATGCAAAGCCACCCACCACCAAACCATCTCCGTCCATCTCGTCACCCCGATCACCAGGTAGTATGAACAGGACAAGGGGACCCCAGAGAAGCAGCGAAAATCAAGCCCCCAACTTTCTGGAGAGCATATATTAACGTCGAGTCGAGCACCACGCCGGAGGAGAAGTACGGACGGGTGCGCCACCACCTGCATTTCTCTGGTTGGGGAAGCGGTCGCCGGCCAGCGGTTGACTTGCCACTGGCCTCCTGTCTGAGCGACTGCGCACGCGCGCGGCTCGTCTCTCTCCTCGCTCGTTCTCACCTCACCTGTAGCGGGTGGGGGCAGGTCCGGTCTGCGACTTCCGGTAGCGGCGGGGACACACGACGCGTTTGGGCGCGCACGGTGCGGAGCCGTGCTGCGGCGGTATAAAAAGAAGCCCGGGCGGCGGGCGCCGCCAGCCTCTCTCTGTTCCGAGCTGCCAAGTGCCAACCGCCCCAACCCAACAACCCACTCGCCTCGGCTCACCTGCCCGTCACCCGCGGCTGCCACCGCCGCGGAGAGAGGGGAGGAAGGAACCAGCGCGGAGGAGCCCACTTGTACTATTGAAAAACGGGCGATCGCAGCAGCGGTTTCCCGTTCGGCTTTGTTTGCTGCGGCGGAGCGCGGAGGAGAAGGGAAGGAGGCGATCGAGTGCGTCCTCGCGGTTTACTGCTCCCCCTGCCCCTCCTCGAGCCCCTTCTCTCCTGCCGGGGGACGGATTGCGGAGGCTGCTGCTGGAGCTTGATCGAGGTGCTGGTGGGTTTGTCCGGGGAATCCACAGGATTGCCGGCCGTAGCTCCAGCTCCAAGGCCGGCGAGTTTCTTGGAGCTTGCGGCGTCACCTTGTCCGGTTGTCCCCCTTCTCGTGCAGCTCCGCCCGTCCGTCCGTTGAAGGATTCCTTCCTGGGGTTCTGCTTCTGCGGGTGAGTTCTACTCGCTCGGTTTTCACTTCTTCGGTTGCGATTTCGCTACAGCTTGTTCTCCTCGGTTACTCGATTATCATTCTCGCTTCTCTGTTCCTTTGCCTTTCCGATACCTGCCATGGAATTACCGAAGCTTTGCTCTTTCTACAGAGAAAAAAAAGAGGCAGATTCTTACAATTCAAAATATCAAGGTAGTAGTACTATTACGTACAGTGCGAGTAAAATCCGGTAATTCGGTTGGCAAGTCGTTGCTGTCAGCGTTGCTGTCCTTTCTTTTCCACCACCTGCTGTGGAGCTTAAGCAACATGTTTAACCCTGCTTACTTTTCTCTAGTCAACAAAAGTAAGTGGTTGATCTTATTCGCTCCGGGCCATATTTTCTCCCGGGGCTGTTGGTATGAACACCAGACCAGCTGTGTTAGGTCAGAAAGGCCGTTGAGAATCTGGGGGCGACTGCCATGCTCACACCTTAATTGTGGATAGTAGTATAGCCCTCTGTCATATATCCTGTGAGCCTGTAAAGAACTGAAGTTTGAACAAACACCTCCATTTTGGGCTTGCCTGTCATTGCATATTGCTCCCCCTAACCATTTGTTTTTTTTCGTGGTTAGGACGGTCTGAGATTGTTTGGGATGCCAACTTGACAAGTGGCTGCTGAATGCTGATATATCTCTCTTGTTCAGAAATGGGCAAGCTTGGAGGCATCCTGCATGCAGTGATCCTTCTTCTTCTGTGCGCTGGCTGTGTGGATGTTGCAAGGGGACAGACAACTGACCCTGCTGAAGGTAATCTCTCCTGCTGCATTTGTTTTCTTCCGTCAGAGCTTTGAATCAGGTCGTTGGAGAGACGCTTTATCAGTTACCACTAAACTGGAAATTGACATGAAGCTTTGATTCAAGCAGGCCCTATTTTGTGTACATTCACTGTCAATCCTTCCATTGCATAGTTCGAATTCACTGGAACTTTTGAAGAACTCGTTTTCACTTCTGGTTCTATTGGTTAATTGTCCACAGCCGTCCACTTCTATGATGCCTATGTAATCAAGTGTTGTATCCATTATTGTTGCGCCAGTAACCAGTTATAATCACGAAGTAATCAAAAGCACTTCACAGACAATACGTGATCAGAAACGTGACCTCTTTGTAATACACATCTTATTCAAGCAGGGACTGGTTCATGTTGACATCTCTTGAATTGTGTAATGCATTCCCATTCTGTTTCTTGATCAGGGGTGTCTAGTTAACACAGTAACAATATTGCACACTACTCTGATACCGTTGATCTGTTGAACTGCTTCTGAATATTGTCTCTCTTATATTTGCAGTGAACGCTCTCAAGACAATTAGAGGCAGTTTGATTGATCCTTCTAATAAACTTAAGAATTGGGGCCGTGGGGATCCATGCACATCCCGTTGGACAGGAATCCTCTGTGCCAAGATACCAAGTGATTCATATCTTCATATCATAGAAATGTATGATGAATTTTTCCACACTATATTTATTACATCCACAATGGTTCTGTTGCTAGACTCTATCTTACTCCTTCCTTTTGTTTTTAGTAGTGGTTTTAGGATTTTAAAAAGTCCTTAGAGATATATTTTGACTAAATTTTCTTACCATATATCATTAATTGCTAAAAAGAATCAACATCATATTAAAAGATCTATGAAATATGAATCCACATTTATAACTAATAAGCATGTTTATAATATTTTTTGATTAATTGTTGGTAATTATTACTTTTGACTTTTTGAAATCCTAAATACACTTATGTTTATTATTTATTTCTTTCATTTTCCATACAGAGTTTAACATTAAATTGTAACAGTGGATAATTTTGACTCTTGTAGACAGTTGTTTAAGATGAATCTTTCCGGAACTTTGGCACCTGAGGTCGGCCTTCTATCCCATCTTAAAACATTGTAAGTACTATTTTAACAGGCCATTGATGCTACTTAGTGCAAACTGAATTAGCATTTTTTTTAGATCAAAGGAAGAAAAATAATTGAGCATTTTCAAGCATATCTTAAAAAAAAACCTTTACGGATCTACTTCATGCTTTATAAACTATACAATTAATTAACTATAAAGCAAATCCCTAAGTCTGACTAAATCGAAACTTACAAAAGATATCATAAAAAAGTGTCCTGACTTCATCTATTTTAACTGTTTATTTTCATGGTTAGAACCTGTTACATTATGTTTACTAACCTGTATAAATTGTTCTTTTCAAGGGACTTCATGTGGAACAATTTAACTGGTAACATCCCCAAAGAAGTTGGAAACATCACAACGCTGGAGCTCATGTAAGTTCCTTCTCTCTAAACAGTTCCCTATACCATTTCTTTATATATGAATAATGCTAACTGTTGCTACCACAATCTTGCAGAACTTTGAATGGTAATCAGCTATCTGGTTCTTTACCTGATGAGATCGGCTATCTGGTGAACTTAAACAGATTACAAATAGATGAGAACAACATATCAGGCCCCATACCCAAATCATTTGGTAATTTAACAAGCATAAAGCATTTGTAAGTGTAGAGTATCTTTATTTTTCAGCCCATCCATGACACTTCTCGATTGTAAAATTAGTACTGATTATGGTTCCATTATTACCTCTAGTCACATGAACAATAACTCACTAAGTGGGCAAATCCCATCTGAGCTGTCTAAATTGCCTTCACTCCTTCATCTGTAAGTGGATGTCTACTTTTTCTCTGTTCGTCTTCTTTTGTTATGCAAGTTGCAAATGAGTTGTGCAGTTAATACGTTCTTGTACTGTGATCTTGCAGTCTTGTTGACAACAACAATTTATCTGGGCCTCTTCCCCCAAAATTAGCGGAAACACGAAGTTTGGAGATACTGTAAGTACATTTTTCTGTACTCGAATAAGATTTTATATAGAAAGTGCAGCACGGTATAATGGCTTCCACTTTCTTTCAGAGAATTTGTACTAGCTTATTATATTATGACGTTGACAGATGACCACTCTCTTTTAGTTCTGAATGTTTAAGAATTTTAAGTAATAAAACCAATTCTTGAGTATGCTTCACTTCCTTTTGTAAAGTTGATGACATATTGGTGAAATGTATAACAGACTTTTAAATTTCTAATGTTTTAAACAACTAGAACAAACCTTTATCTTTGAAAATGTTTGTTTATTCTGTTGAGAACAGACATTTTTCAATATATATGGCAATCATTTCTCATATATCTATCTTTCTACTATAGTCAGGCTGATAACAACAACTTCAGTGGAAGCTCTATCCCTGCTGAATACAGCAACATACGATCGCTTCTAAAGCTGTGAGTGTAACCCCTTTTCCATCAAATTTTATTTTCTTAGGATTTGAGGTAGATGAGTGCAAAAGAAAATTTTAAGAAGTAAAGAGCTCTAATAACTTTCAATGAGAAAAAAAACTTTGTTAGAATGTATGCACGGGTGATTAAAAGACTAGCAGAAAAAGAATAATATTATAAGTAAAATATTTATATATTTGCTAAACAGCTTATGCTTTTAGTTGAGGTAGCCAGTATAGTAAGTCCAGTGCATCACATATGTAATATTTTTTTTTCTTTTTATGCAACTAAAACTACTTTTTGCATGGTATTCTCTATCATTACAAGTCAGCAGCCAAATAGTTGAATGCATTGGTCCATTTGTATGGAAACCTTTACATGAACTCTCTTTAAGAACTCTTCCTTCACTGTGTGGAGGTCATTTTATACTGATAACTAAAAACAGCAATTTACTTCATTATCTTCGTTTAAGGACAAGCAGCACTCAGTTAGCATTATTTTTTAAATTCAAATCAGTATGTGTGGGGGTAAATCGTCCTTTGCCATCTTATCAGGAGTCTTAGGAACTGCAGTTTGCAAGGAGCTGTTCCCGACATGAGTGGCATACCTGAATTTGGCTACCTGTAAGTCCAGATTAAAACGACGTGTTTCCTTTCAGTTGTTAGACATCTTACAATCATATACTATCCTTTTACATCAGCTTGTCACTGCCTTTGTGAAACAGTTATTTTATCAATACTATTTCTTAAATGCCTTTAGTGATTATCTTCACATTAGAATGAGAAGGATGCCACTCAATTAGTAATCCAGGATATTATTTCAAATATATTGGCACTAATTTCGGCATGTATTTTCAGGGATCTTAGCTGGAACCAACTGAAAGGATCTATACCAACTAATAGGCTTGCTTCAAATATCACAACAATGTATGTAGTCTTTGACAATCTTTCTTTTTTTTCTTTTTGGGTAGAACGAAGCTAATTTCAAATTTTGACAGTGATTTGTCACATAACTTTCTTGATGGAACCATTCCACCAAACTTCTCAGGGCTACCTAATCTTCAGTTATTGTAAGTACTATTTAACTTAGAAAAGACATTTATGTATCACAAACATCCTGCTATTGAAAAATTCCTTTCCCTGTCAAACTTTAAGTGATCACATTTTTTAAGTAAAAATGCGCCGGCCAGCACTATTCTTATACTGTATTATCTAAAAATGTAATTTTACAGGTCAGTCAATGGGAACCTCTTAAATGGTTCTGTTCCATCGACAATTTGGAGCAACATTACTTTTACGGGAAATAGAACACTTATTCTGTATGACCATCTTCACATACATTCTCTTAATACTTCCTGAGATATGCTTTTGTGTAAGATAGTATTCAAATAATGCAGGGACTTCCAAAATAACTCCCTTGATACTATTCCAGCTGCATTTGAGCCTCCAGAAGCTGTCACTGTTCTGTAAGTTTATTCACCATGAAGATAGTTCATCTAGTTTACACTCCTGTGTTATGTTCAACTGTATGGTTTGTTGGAATATAAAATATCATTGCAAAAGCTCTGATGAATTTGCTAATTAGTAGCCTTGCCTGTTGTCGAGTCACTGCTGACGTAGATCTGTATAGTAGATATTAAAGGTTCTACATATCCTAGAATTCTGATAAAAAACTCAATTTTTCAACTGAGTCTAGTTTCTGACCCAACAAAAAAAAATTATGTTTTCTGCAGACTCTATGGAAACCCTGTATGCACGACATCTAATGCAGCCAGGGCAGCTAATCTTTGCCAACCTAACTCTGTAATTGGAGAACCATCTGGAGAGGGAAAACAAGTTAATACATTGTGTGGTCCTTGCCCGACAGACAAAAATTATGAATACAATCCAGCATCCCCTATACCTTGCTTTTGTGCTGTGCCTCTGGGAGTTGGATTTCGACTAAAGAGTGCAGGCATATCAGACTTCCTTCCCTATAAAGAAACTTTCGAGACCAACTTAGCCTCTCTCCTGGATTTGCGTGTTTATCAGTTGTACATCGGACGATACATTTGGGAGACAGGCCCAAGGCTTAACACACATTTAAAGTTATTCCCAGATAATACAAATTTGTTCAATATAACTGAGGTGGAGCGGCTCAGGCAAGTACTTGCTGGATGGCAGATCACTCTATCAGATGTTTTTGGTCCATATGAGCTCCTCAATTTCACGCTTGGTTCCTATGCAGATGGTATGTGAAACTTACTTTGCAAAAAAATCATTTTAGTCCTAGTTCTATCACAGTATATCTGTATTTCTTTTGCCAACAGAAAATACATGTCTCATATTGTTGTACAAGAATGCTACAACCAATTTGATAAGCCTCTAATTTACTGCCTATTACGTTTTGCAGAATTTCCTACTGTGGTGTCATCAGGTTTAAAAAAGAGTGCACTAGCTGGCATTTTGGTAGGGACAATTGTCGCTGCCATTGCAGTATCTGTGGTTTCTACAGTTTTTATAATGAAAAAGCGCAGAAAGCGTCGAACAGTTTCAAGGCGATCACGTAAGTCAATTTTCCACCCCCCCCCCCTCCCAAAAAAATGAAGTTAAATTTCCATGTGCTGCATAGAAAATGTTGCCATCTGACAACCTAAAATCCTTGCTGCTTTACGATGAAAAAGAATTTTATGAAGCAATATTTATAGGAGCATATTTGGTAGAAATTTTTCCCCGCGTATCTAAATCTGGGAACTTTGAACTGAGTTGTAAGTCTTGCTTTCATGACTTCATTCAAACGATCATATCAGGACTTCGGAACATTAGTAAAATATTTAAAATGTTTCATCTCTGTAGCGTGTAAAATTTAGCCTTACGGTAGATGTTAGGTTCGTTCAAATGGCAGTTGGCAGGATCAATTCTTCAAAACTGAGCACAGGATCTAAAGATGCATATTATTTGGCAGTACTTTCAAGGTTTTCTATCAAGGTTGATGGCGTGAAATGCTTCACATTTGAAGAAATGGCTGCAGCAACAAGCGATTTCAATATTTCAGCTCAAGTTGGTCAAGGAGGTTATGGAAAAGTTTATAAAGGAACTTTAGCTGATGGAACAGCTGTGGCAATCAAGCGTGCACATGAAGATTCTCTGCAAGGTTCAAAGGAGTTCTGCACAGAAATAGAGTTGTTATCAAGATTGCATCATCGTAATTTAGTCTCTCTTGTTGGCTATTGTGATGAAGAAGATGAGCAGGTGTCTCCCTATCTTTTGAAATATCTATATGCAATTAAATTGTTAAAAATTTTCCCCACAGCCCTCTACATTGTGTAAAAAATTGAGGAAAGTCTTGGTAGTCACGGTAATTAAACTTATTGAGGTCCCCATATATGTAAGAGTACTTCTGCAATACTTTTCGCTCAGGGAATTATGTTTTTCAGATGCTGGTGTATGAGTTCATGCCCAATGGTACCCTACGTGATCATCTTTCTGGTAAGTTGGAAGCGTTTAGATATTTCCTTTATTTTCCATATGACCACCATGGACTTCCACATTCAATAGTATCCACGATCCTGTCCATTTCATGGATGTTTGTATTTGAAGTATTTAATTTAGCATTAACAAATTAAAAGTTCCTAGTTCTTTGATCGTGTGTTGGATGGGGGTATGTAATCTTGTTCGATGTTTTCACAGCTAAGACTGAAAGACCTCTAACCTTTGGTCGGAGGGTGCACATCGCGCTTGGTGCTGCAAAAGGAATTCTATACCTACACACTGAGGCGAATCCTCCTATATTTCACCGTGATGTTAAGGCCAGCAACATTCTTCTGGACTCCAAGTTTGTAGCGAAGGTGGCTGACTTTGGTCTTTCAAGGCTTGCTCCAGTGCCCGATGTTGAAGGGACTCTGCCAGCTCATATCTCTACTGTTGTAAAGGGCACCCCCGTAAGTGACAATATATTTTGCTGTTTCATATCAGACAATACAAACATGGACCACCTATTGACTCGAGTTGTGAAGTTTAGGTGACGACTGACGACAACTAAATTTTTCCTTCTTTTTGACAGGGCTACCTCGATCCAGAATATTTCCTAACTCATAAACTGACAGAAAGAAGTGATGTCTATAGTCTTGGCGTTGTACTTCTTGAACTATTGACTGGAATGAGGCCAATCCAGCATGGTAAAAACATTGTCAGAGAGGTAAAATAAGTTCTCAGCGCATCCCTTAATGTTGATCTAATTACCCCATGTACAGATGAAATACGGGATTTGAAGTATTGAGATACTGAAATATATAGTATTATCGGAAGTGCCTGCAGGCTGCAGCACTGATAATTATGGAACAAACTGAAATCATTTAATCTCATCAAAGTATCTGTTAAATATCATTCATTAGCTATATTAGGTGCTTCAAATACTGTGATGTGCTACATATAAGTTTGGACTTATTTGAAATTGGTTGGTAACATATCAAATAGAGATACCTCAAGATGGATTTCCTTATCTCAAATTAATGAAACTAGCTGCATATTCTTTGCTACACAGAGCTCCTTTATTCATTGTACTTGGATTCAAACAGATGAATGAAAAAACTCAAACGATTCGCTTTTGCTGCAGGTAAACCTGGCTTACCAATCAGGCGACATCTCGAGTATCATCGACAGCCGAATTCCCTCGTACCCTCCGGAGTGCGTGACGAGGCTCCTCTCCCTGGCGATCAGGTGCTGCCGGGACGAGACCGAGGCGAGGCCCTACATGGCCGACATCGTCCGGGAGCTCGAGACCATCCGGGGCATGCTGCCCGAGGGAGAGGACGCGATGTCCGAGACCTCGGGGTCGGGCTTGCTGGCCAAGACCATGTCCTCCTCCTCCTCAACACCCACGGGGGCCCTCTACGTGTCGTCGCATATGTCCGGCAGCGGCCAGGTCGACAGCGGCGTCCCCTCCGGCACTGTGGCTCCCCGGTAGGGGGTGCCGGCGCCGGCCGCGTTGGAATCTTGGAGATGGTTTTGTAGACACCTGCCGAGTGACAAACTGACATTGATTTGTATAGCTTTGCAAGTAGTGATAGGAGTAATGCTGGGGGTGGTGTGTGTTTCCTCCCCTGCAACTGCAAGGTGAGGAGTTTTGGAGTTGTTGTAGCAGTGGTCGTGGACTAAGGGTCTGTTCTTTTCCTCACAAATCAATAGTAAAAAGCACTATTCACTTGTTACATCCATTACATCTTCTCTCACAAGAAACACTATTCTAGCACTATTTATTTGCAACAGCACTATTCATTTTCACCCAAAAGAACAGACCCTAATGCAGATGAAGGATGCATATACTGACGTAGGGTGTGTTTGGCACAGATGTGGGTGTGGCTGAAACAGTTCCGGTTGTGGCTGTGTTGGTGGAGCGGATTCTCCGATGAAGCTGAAACTGTTTTTAAAGAAACGTTTGGCAAAACAGCTTCTGCCGGATGAAATGTCCATAATATCCTTCTTTGTTTGTTCCTTTCTATTTTTTCCTATTTTCCTTTTATTCTTTTCACCATACTCAGCCTTATCTCTTTGGAGAATTTTTTTATATTTTTTTTCTCGATTTTGCAAAAATAAATGCCTCCCAAAAAAATTAGCAAATCTATACTACTGCCGCTGTAACCCACGGCGTACCGCCGTGTGGTACGGCGGCAGTTGCCGTGGCCCGCTGGCAAGGGCACCAACCGCCGTACCACACGGCGGTAGGGCTAATCGCCGTGTGGGACGGCGGTTGGATCCTACCGCCAGGCGGCAGTAGAGGCTGCAGCAACCGCCGTATGTCACGGCGGTAGGTAGGAACCTACCGCCGTGCCCTACGGCAGTAGTTTTTTTTGCCTGGTACCTTACATTTTTGAACACATGATACTTAACGAGCAATCACATAAATAAACAATGGCACGTACGGCGCAAATACCCTAACCTTGTGCTGCTGCTAGTCCTAACATGCCTTAGGGAATTTAGATAAACGGTTACAACATTTGTAATCTAGCTGTACGAGTAGTGTCCGGAGAACCCGGACATCATAGACCCGCCGGAGTGCTGGGAGGGCATGTAGTACCCGTACCCAGGCGGGGGTGGAGGTGGAGGTGACGGTGGCGGGGATGGAGTTGCTGGAGGAGTGTTGTCCTTCTTCTCGTGGCATGGACAGCAGCAGAACTCGTCCTCACAACCGGTGTTTGTCTTCACCACCATTGGTCCGGTCACCGGTCTGTCGTCGTCGTTGCTAGATGTCAAATCTGGAGAAGCCAGTGCCGACGCGAGCTCTTGCTTCAGGTTGAAGATGACAACATCCTCGAGGTAGTCGATGTACTGTTGATACGGGTGAATAGCTGGGGGATCCACCCATTGCACGAAACCGCAGTTATCTGGTTGGCCGGAGTACTGCAGAAATCGAGATTACATTAGTAAACATAAAATGATGAAGGACAAAGGTCATGTAGCTTTGCTTACCCATGCTCGTGAGTAGTGCCAGAATCGTCGACCAGAGTTGTTCCATCCCTGGTAAATTTGTATCACACAAAACTCACCGTGTACACACCTTGGCCAGTTCACCATTTGATTTGGTGCGTACTTTCTAACCTCACGCATGGATTTGAAATCTCTCTTATCTAAGACTGGAAAATTGATGTTGAACTCTGGATCTTGCTGGCTCCACAGTGCTGGACCGACGGAGCCATCATCATCCCCAGTCCAGGAACTCATTGGTGCTTGTTGTGTTGAGAAGGGGCACTGGAGAAGAGTGGTCACATATATGTAGGCAATGAAGCAGACTGGACGGTGGGCCATTCGATCCGGGGCAAGAGAAACGGGCAGTGACTCAGAGGAAACACACCCTAGTACTAGGTTCACTGTTTGATGCAGTGACTCACAGAAAACACACCCTATGTACTAGGTTCACTGTTTGATGCAGTGACTCACAGGAAACACACCCTAGTACATGGTTTACTGTTTGGGGAAACAAGCTCTAATGCATCTGGAATCAAGTTCTTAATGATACAAGCCGACTCTAGTGGATGATGAAATGAAATCATAGTTTTTTAGAGATACAATAGAACTCGGCATATAGTACTCTACGTCTACTGGGTACAACGGGGGTATTTCCCCTTCCTCATGGCATCCGGCCCAGCTTCCTTAGCCCGGCGAGCTCTCTCCATCTTCCTCTCTCAATCTGCTTCACAGGCCGCGGCCGCTTCACGTTCTTTCATCTCCTGGCGAATGTGAATTTCCTCCTGCTGCTCCTTACGTTTTTCTTCTTATTTTTCTGCCTCAACCATCCTTTGCCACCTCTCACGTGCTGAACGACCCATCGCCTCGACGTAACGCTTGTCTTCTTCGGACTGCTCACAATCTATCCACTGCATAAAATCACAGAGAGGAGGTGGAAACTTTTTTCAAAGACAAGTTAGCACATAATAAACTAGCAATGACATATTATTTATTTAGTAATGTAGTTTGTTCTTACTTTGGGTCTAACATTGCGACATGGCGTGATCGGGTCATGCTCGTAGTTCACGCACATGAAGAACCTCATCCCGTAGCAGTACCCGAGAACGTTGCACTTGACAAGCTTACAGTTGTCACCGTAGTAGCACATAGGAGTGTGGATCCCCTCTAGCACCGCAACCTTGTACTTCCTACTGGTGAGCAACTCCAAGTCCAACTCAGGACCCGAGAAAGCCATTGCAAACCTACAAAAAAGATGACAAATATCATAACTCATTACATGTTTCATTTGAAATTAGAGAACAATACATAACAGGATATGGTAATAATTTTGTAAGCAACAAGAAAACAACAAGCAAATGAAAAGGTAGTTCAATTATTACAACACGATAACATGCATAAGTTCTGACGGTGTTGGAAATTAAATGGTTCAAATATTACAATATGATAACATGCATAAGTATTTCAAATATTACAACACGGTAACACAAACAAGTACAATCACTGCATTCCTTCAGTGTAGCGACGGGAACGACGTCCACGTCTACTAGCTGAAGGTGCTGGACCAGTGGTAGTGGAAAAGTAAGATGCTTCGGTGCATTTCTTGTAGGAGTGTCCTGGATTGTTGCACTTAGAGCATATCTTCACCGAAGGACCAGCTTCAGCCTCGTCCATGTTGTTCCTAATCCTCTTCTTCTTGCGTCGACCAACACCTTGGCACATGGTTGGATCTGGATTTGGTATGTACAACGCATTGTCTTTGGGGTCTTGAGTGAAAGTACCAAGATGCAGGTAGCCCTCAACAGTGTGGTTCCAAGTGTTTAGAATGGTTTGCTTCAACTAGTATTTAGGCACGTACCGACCCTAATGGATATTCTTAGTTGCAAGGCATGCAACGATCACATGTGAGCAGGGGAGGTGTAGCAGGCACAACTTCTGGCAAGAGCATGAGCATGTCTCATTCCCAATAACTGTTTGTTGTATTGTTATTTCACCATCCGCTTTTTGTGATTTGGACTGGCAACTTATTTGATACTTCCACTTAACTTCCTCGCCAGGATCACGACGTAGAGGTTGTGGGTAAGCTCTATGAGCAAGAGCCCCCTTCTGTTTTTTGTCTAAGTACTCAGTCATCCATGTTGAATACACCTTTTGACAGTCCTGCATAGCTTCATGTGCTGCAGTAGTACGCTCAAGAAAGTACTTCATTGTGCGGTACAAGAAGAACTCAATGATACCAACAAGAGGAAGAGCTCTGGCACCACGCAAAACCGTGTTGTAGACCTCAGCAAAATTTGTTCTCATTATCCCATGCCTCACACCTCCCTTATGAAACAGGAGACACCATTTCTCCTTCGGCTCATTCTGAATCCACTGGCTAAAGGTCTTCACAGAACGTCCCATTCTCCTTCTGACATTTGGAGCATCTAGCCCCACGTCCTTCATAGAAACTGGCTCTTCCCCAGGTTCAGTACTTATTGGCTTCTTAGCTATCTCTTCTGATGCTTTCTTCATCAGGTCATCTATTTTTTTCCAGATATCGGAGAACTTTTTCTCCTGATTCGTCACACATAACCGCTTGAACAATGTAGTAAGTTCTTTGTTCTTGAACTGGCTATGAAAGTTTGCTCTCATATGCCTCATGCACCACCTGCTATGCACATCTGGCCATTGTGGTGCTCTGTGACGTTCTTGGCTACCTTCTTTGAAGTCATTTATCGCTTGCAAAAATACCTTTGTCTATCATATATCACACACGCGTTTGACACATCTCCCACTACCATCTGCTTCAATCTCTCCAGAAACCAATACCAACTGTCACCATTCTCTCCTTCTACAAAAGCAATTGCCAATGGCAACAACTGATTGTTGCCATCTGCAGCCACAGCTGTAAGGATTGTGCCCTTGTATTTTCCTGTTAGGAATGTGCCATCTATGCAAATGACTGATCGACACTGTTTGAATGCCGCAATAGTGGGACCCAATGCTAAGAATACCTGCTGCAAGACTTGCTTCCCTGGCCTTGATACAAGATTATAAGTCTTGATATCATAATAACTACCCGGATTTAGCGTGGCAATTGTGCTCAGCACTTGAGGCAGATTGTCGTAGGATGCTTCGTAAGTACCCCACCTCAACTCCAGTACCTTCTTCTTCGCTAAGTATGCCTTACCGTAACTTATCATGTACCTAAATTTCTTCTCAATTGCCAAAATAATGGACTTGGGCTCATAAGTAGGATTTTTTCACAATCTTAGCGAACATCTGGCTGACCACAAAACCAGCCGACAAATTACGATGGCTTGCATCTAGCTGGTCAAGTACACAAGTGTGATCCACAACAGACCTGACCTCCCAGTAATTTTTCCACTTGCCCTTATAAGCATACACTCGAAAAGGACAGTTGGGCTTCAGACATTGTACATCATATATGTGTGGAGAACTCTTCACTACCCTAAACTCTCTCTGCTGAGTAAGGGTGGCCCACCTCTTCACTGCATCCTTGACCTCGACTGCACTCTTATACATAGTGCCGACACAAACGTGATTCTCTCTATACTCCCAAGACACATTCTCACCAGGATTGACAGTGAGCTGTGAGAAATTGTAGCTGTCCCAGTCCCTTGGCACTAGCGGGTCATCCTCATCATCTGATGAGTCCTCTTGCAACCCACGTTCATCGTCACCGGCCTCCATTTCGTACTGCCTCAATACTTCTTCATTAACTTCCCCCTCGTCAATTTGACCATGGGCCTCAAAGGGTGTGTGTGACTGTGTTCCTCCTGAACTCCTACTTCTGCCTCGGTCGCAGCACCATCTCCTTCTTATGCCTCAGTTGTAGGACCATCTCATGCTTCTAGTTCAGCCTCACCCTGGTGAGCACCATTACCCTCCTCATGCACTTGACTATTAGACCCAGCCTTGTGAACAGTTTGGACAAACAAAATTACAGGCAAACCAATTTGACATGCAGTTCTGATATAACTCCTCCAATGTTCAGTGCCTTGAAGTGGCATAAGCTCCCAATATACTGCCTCACTCCTGTTGATTAGAGCCATAATCGACAAGTCATGTTGCTCTACATCTACATGGAATGCCTTATAAAAAAGTTGGTTATGGCCCTCCAAGTTCTTTCTGCTGCTCTTCTAATCACATGGTCAACCGAATCAAATTCTGACAAGTCAACTCCATTTTCACCATATCTAATCTGGCCATTACCGAAATACAACTTCACAGTAAGTGCATCCGACATGTCTGACAGTATGAAAAAATAATCACTATTAACAAGTGGATCTGTAACTACAAAATCTATCTACTCAGATGTACTCTAAAACTATAATTTTACTAAGCAGATCTACACTAGAACTATAATTTTACTAATCGATCTAGACTAAAACTATAATTTTACTAAGCAGATCTACACTAGAACTATAATTTTACTAAGCAGATCTACACTAAAAACACTACTTAAAAATATGAATTACTAGAGTATTTACCACATCTCAGACGAAAAACCGGCAGAGCTTCGCACCTTCGCCACCTCCTCCTCACTCTCTTCTCTTCTCCCCACCCCCTCTTTTTTTTCGAATTATTATGACATTTTCGGCTGAATTTCGACCTTATATAGACAGGAGATCCAAGCGCCGTGTGGTACGGCGGTTGCCGGCCTGCAGCCACCGTGCCCTACGGTGCTTGGACCTGCCGCCGTACCACACAGCGGTAGGGACATACCGCCGTGTGGTACAGCAGTACGTACATCCAACATTTGGGGCTCGCGTCCGGGCGATCGTGCCACCGGGCCACGCCAACTGCAGCCGTATCACACGGCGGTAGGAGTCCTACCGCCGTGGGTTACGGCGGCAGTAGTATAGGTTGGGTAAATTTTTTGGGAAGCATTTATTTTTGCAAAATTGAGGAAAAAATATATTAAAAAAATTCCTCTTTGGAGAGCACGAGATCTCGGAGAACACAACCACCACCGGTTAAAAAAAGAAAAACCCGAGAGCACCGCGTCCCCATGTCGTCGCCGCCGTTGGCTCCGGGGCCGCCCGTGCTCATTGGCATTGGGGCCGTCCGTGCTCACCGCCGTGGGGGGGTCAACCTTCACCAGCTCTCCCGGTGCTGTGCCAAGAGCTCGCGAGAAGCTCTCCCGCCGGCCATGGAGGCTGCCCGTGCGGAGCTCGCCCGTCGGCCATGGAGGCGGCCCGGGTGGAGCTCGCCGGCCGACCATGGAGGTGGACCGCGCGGAGCTCACTCTCCACCGGCCCTCCTCTCACCACTCGCCAGCGTCACCCCATCTCCTCTGTGTCGCTGTCTGTCTTGAGCTTTCTCTACGCTGGCCTGGTGGTCATGGCGATTAATCCACGGCTCCACGCCGTCATCAAGCTCCGGACACCCGCTCCGCTGCTGAGCTCCGGTGCCCCCGTCCAGCTCCGCGCCCGCGACTCGTCTGTGCCGTCGAGCTCCCCTGCCCTTGACGCATCTGTGCTGCCGTCTAGCTCCGGTGCCCTTGCAGCGCGCCACCGCCATCCTCGAGCCTTCCCGCGAGCGCGCCGCCATCCCGGCCTTCCTTGAGCCTGCACGCGAGCACCCCAGGGGTAAGTTGGGAACTGTGGCCCCACGGAGGAGATGAAGCGGGGGGAAGCTGGTTTTTTTGGCTCCGTCTCCTGCGATCCGCTGTAGACAGCGGGATATCCGGGAAGTTCGCTGCAGAAGCTATTTTGCGTAGGCCTTTGGCAGAGCTTCGACCGCGAACATTTGTAAGGGTGGTATATGAGACATTTGTTCATTTTTTAATCTGTCCCAAAAATAATACCTTGGGAGTACTAGGTTTTAACAATAGAAAAATCCAACACACGTTTGTGAGAAAGAGTTTGTCAACCGTTTGTTCTTTCAACTCAAACGACTCCAAAATCCAAATCGACTTTGTCACGACTCACGAGCAAAAAAAGGGCGCAAAGCCAAACAAATTGGGAGTAGTAGATAATTCATTGTCGCATCCGCCGCTCGAATTCGAGCCGCGTCACCGGCCTCTCCTCCCCTCCTCTTCGGCTTCAGATCCCACCAAATCCGGTGACATCTCCATCCATTGAAAGAAGCGACCTTGCATCCTCCTGCCCTCGTCTCCCCCGACGCCGACGATGCTGAGATCCCTTGGGTTCTCCTCGAACAGAAAGCCTACCATTTCATATTCCAGGTGCGGCAGGCTGATCCTGGTCAGCTTCTTCGTCGCCCGCCCGCCGCGCGTCTCCCATGTGTGCGTCTTCTCCCGCTGCCCCACCGATGCCGGAAAGGGCGATGGGTAGGAGGCGATCGCCATCGAGCCCCAGGTCATCGCCACGGACGACAACCTTGTCCTCCTCCGCATCGTCGTCTGCCCTGAAAAGGTCATCTTCGACGACGGTGCCTATCTCTACATCTACCGACTGGCTGGCGACGGGGGCCCGTCGCTCATGCGCCTGGAGTGTCCCCCCGGTGACTATGTCTTCAATTCGTACCAGGTTGGCCTCTTGAGCTACCCCACCGATCGCCGCGACGAAGACCGTGCCCCCGAAGATAAACAGTTCATGGTCGCTGCTCTCTGCGATGACGAGTCTCAGTTAGGAGGAGGGCGGTTCATCCTCTACCTCTACAACTCCAAGCTCAGTTCTTGGGCTACCTCCACGGTCACAGTAGAGGGTCAACATTTCCAGAAATACAATCAAGAAGGCTATTTTGTTCACGACAACTGCAAGGTTATTGCCATAGGAGGAGAACATGGCACCATAAGTAGACCTCTAAACTAAAGAACAATGCCCCGTCCCCCTCCTCTGCCCCCGCCGGGCGGCCGCCCGCCGTTGTGCGAGGACCCAGAGACCCCACCCCGCATCCTCCGCCGAGCATCCTTCCCTCAAGCCTCCACTGCCCAGATCAGCTCCTCACCGCCGCAGCCGTCCTCCAGCGCCCCGGAAAACTTCTTCCTCGACACGCCACCGCCACCGCCGGCTCAAGGTCAACCCCGTCGCGATGATGTCGAGATGGTGCCAGAGACCCCCGATCCGGCCCCGCCCCCGGCGGATCCGGTTCTGGCCCATGCGGATCCGGCCCCTACCTACGCGGAAATCGTCAGGCGCGGCCCCTTTACTCCGCCCCGCTGTCCCCGCCACGTCGCCTTCACTCCACCCCGTCACCATCCTGCAGGTAACAGCTTTGAATTCGCAGATCCCCCTCGGACGGCCAGGCGCAGAGTCTGGATTCACCGTACCGAGATCCCGCGGAGAAGGAGCCTCTCCCCGGTGCGCAACCAGGCGCATTCAACTCGCCGCAGAGATGCTAGCCCGCGGCGACGTGATGTCGAGGAACCACAGGACCAAGGGTGGACTCCTGCACGGAGTCGCGGGTCTCGACGCAGCGGCCAGCGCCACCTGCCTTCAAGACGCCATGAAGTGGAGCATTCAAGAAGGCCACCCACCGAAGCTCGCCGTGCTTTCCACTGCGCCACGACAGGGAGATGCTTCAAGTGCCTGGCGCGTGACCACCGCGCGGCCCAGTGCAGAGACCCCGTCCGCTGCCTCAGCTGTCACCGCTCAGGGCACCGGGCGAGGGAGTGCCGGCTCCAAGGCCGCAAGGACCCGCAGCAACCTCCTCCACCTCTACCTCCATCGCCGCCCCTCCACCACCCCCACCACCACCCCCCACCACCTCCACGGCCACCACCCCCACCACCGCCACCGCCTCCTCCTCCACCGCCGCCTTTCCCGCGGCAGAGCAACGCTACCATGGCGGTCGGGGACCCGCACACGCGCCCAGAGGAAGAGATGGTCTTCGTCCTGAACTCCTTCGACATCACCCGCGACGCGAAGGATTGGGAGGCATGCGCCTTCATTCCATGGGCCATGCAACTTCCGCGCGACGCCAGGGCCCGGGACATCGAGGTGTTGCTCATCAGCGAGCTACAACTACAGCAGGGAGACGTCTCCGTCACGCTTCATCAACCGGAGCCCTACCTCATCCGCTTCGAGCACACCGCCCACGCCTGAAAGGATCTAGAGGTCGACTATAGGGGGGGTGAATAGTCGTTCCTAAAAAAACAACTTAAAACAAACTGTCAGACTGAAGTCCGGAGTCTCCGGATATTTTTCCGGATACTCCGGGAAATCCGAAGTATCCAGGAAAATGTCCGGATTGTCCGAGCTTCTGAGGAGGCGACTGAATCAACTGGAATCAAACTTGGCCAAACTCAAATCTGTGAATATAGGATATGCAATACAGAGATATAAGCCTGTTCCACCACTTAGAAACACTAGAAACCTCACCACGGAGTAGATCGGCTACAAACCCTAGAAATGTACTCAAGAGGATTTCAAACATACAACAAGAGCAACAAGCACAAGAGACACAAGGGATTTGTTACCGGAGTTCAAGCTCACACCTTGAGCTCTACGTCTCCGTTGAGGAACCCACAAAGGGTGGACCTTTATACCTAGGTCACTTTCCTCCCCCTAGCGACCACAAAGATCGAGCTAGGGTTACTTACTTAATCATGGGGTAATACAAACTTCCTTGGGCAGCCACAATCCTTTGGATGCTCCAAGGCAAAGCCTAGCCGGCTAGGAGCTCAAAGCTCCAAGAGTAACAAACACGAGATTACCAACCAAGCCAAGAACAAGGTGCTCTAGAGATGGGAAATCAGCTCACTAGCACTCTCCAAACTCTTGCTCTCAATCCCTCCTTTAATCCCCAACAAATCTCACCAAACCAAGGCCAAGGGGAGTAAAGAGGAGGAGTGAATGAGTTTCTGAGTGTTGCAGGTCGAAATGGGTAAGATAGAGAGAGAGTGGATAGGGTTGAGGGGGTATAAATACCTCCTCACCCAGAAAACAAGCCGTTACAGCTCTAAGACCCGGAGTATCCGGACCAGGCCCGGAGACTCCGGGAAGTCCGCACTGTCCAGGATAAACCCGGAGTGTCCGGCCTTCCAGAGTTAGCACACTTAAGGATATCTCGGTGATCGTGCAGTGCAAGGTGTCTCTCATAGGATTTTGGTTAGTCATCTAGAGCACCTTTTCAACTCTTGGAAGATACAATCCATGTCCCTCTTTATAGTACGGCATTCCTCGGACTCAAATTCAAAATATAAAATAAATAAACCTTCAACGAATCCTTCTTTTAGCATCACTTCCTTTTTATGTAGCAATGAAGCGCTTAGATGCCATCTTAGAATTTTAGTACCTGCTCATATACTCAATACATCATTAGTAGCTTAATGGTCCGTCATTAAATCACCAAAACCCACTTAGGGGGCCAAGATACTTTTCAATCTCCCCCTTTTTGGTGATTGATGACAACACCTTTAAGCTTTTAAATAAGAGATAAATAAATTCAGTAAAGAGCCTTTGATCTATCTTGCAACACTCCCCCTTAATTTGTGCATATGGAGTTTGAATCTCAAAGGTGCTTTAAGCACCAAATTTTGCACAAGAGAGAAAAACAAGAGAGTGTGAAAAGATTATCAACAGTAGGGTGCTTGTGTTTGTGCAAACAGGATACATGTGATGCGTATGACAGTTTATACACTCAATGAAGGAAAAAAAGGGGCTGTAGTGTCAAAGCCCGGAGTGTCCGGATTTACCCCGGAGAATCCGGGAAACCCGGAGAGTCCGGAGAAAAATCCGGAGTATCCGGACTTTGAAGACTCCGCAGAAATCAATTCATCACAGAAAATTTTCAAACTATCAAAAGCATCCTTAGACAAATAAAGTGCAACCTAGATATCTAGCATCACAAGCACACAACCAAATAGTCTCAAGCTCACATCACATAGTCTCACACATAAAAAGTTATTATAGACCAAGGTTCTCAAATTCTCCAAGTCTTTAAACATGAAACTTAAGATACTCACTCCCCCTTTGGCATCAAGCGCCAAAAAGGAAGTGTAGGAGCAGCAGCAGCAGTAGGGGATCACTCCGTGTCCTCATCTCCTCCTTCTTCTTCTTCTTCATTGTCCTCCTCCTCCTCCTCCTCCTCCTCTTCTTCTTCTTCTTCTTCTTCTTCTTCTTCTTCTTCTTCTTCTTCTTCTTCTTCTTCTTCTTCTTCTTCTTCTTCTTCTTCTTCTTCTTCTTCTTCTTCTTCTTCTTCTTCTTCTTCTTCTTCTTCTTCTTCTTCTTCTTCTTCTTCTCCTCCTCCTCCTTCCTCTTGCTCTTGCTCTTCTTCTTCCTCTTGTGCAGCAGCAGCGGCATCATGGGCATCCCACTCCGCAAACGGGTCATCAAACTCGCGGAGCTCGTGATAGGTATCTGTAGGAAGACCAAGATGAGACTTTATCTCAATGATGTCACGGCGGTTTTCATTTGTCTCGGTGACGATGCGCTTGCACATGGAGAAGATGCTCTTGAATGCCCCCTTGACCATGGAGCCCTTAACCTTGCGAGAAGATTTAGATGAGTGTGAAGGGCGAGGAAGGGGCTCATCATCATGGCGAGGGGCAGCACTAGAGGATCCAGCAAATCTTGTGCTCTTCTTCATTGGGACTCTCTTGTCTCTAGCACGAAGATGCCTAAGAGGCTCATGAGTGACATCCTTTGGAAATTGGGTATTGGTGACCCTCTCAATCATGTACATGATGTATGGAGCATATGAGAGATGCTTCATGGGGTCACACATAGCATGACGAAGTTCATTCCAAATGAAGTCAAAGATGCAAAAACCCTCTTCTTCAGGAGCCACACGGTTGAGGAGATTGACGGCATAGTGCCTAAGAGCTATGATATCTCCCATCTTTGGATCAATGGTGGTACGGAAAAACTGATTGAAATAGTAGTAGTATGGAATTAGATTGTCAGCTTTTCCCTCATGAGCAAGAAAGGCGGAGGGGAACATATATGCCATGTCCTTAGGCTTGTACTTGTCTTCATTATGGATGGGGGTGCGAGCTTCATCCTTTGAGCCAAGACCAAGCAAGCGAGAGAAGGTCATGTAGTCAATGGTGTGCTTCTCGCCTTGAGTGGTCCAAGTGATGGTGTTTTGATGAGAGTCATAGTAGTAGGAGCAATGGAATTGAGCAAGAATCTCTCTATTCCATCCATATCGAAAGCCCATGATCTCATATAAGCCAAGTTCCTTGCACCTATCAATGACGGCATCAAAGGTGGGATTCTCCGACTTCTCATAGTATGCCCAATCAATGTACTTCATCTTCACAATTGGTGACTTGTTCTTTGCCTTCATCTGTGGACTCCTTATCACTGTCTGACAGAAGTCCCTGTGGAAGTCACATCAAAACCTCGACTCAAGTGCCTCACTAGAGATATACATGTAGACATCCTCATTCCTTTGTTCTTTGACTGCAAGGGCATTCATAGCATAGTCTCTCACCATTTGTTGAGCAAACCCTTGCACAGCCCCGGGGTCCCTTAGGTTGACAGGAGCAGTCACCACCCTCACATTGATGGAAAAGACACAGTGAGACGGGGTGGAGTTCTGGGACAGATTTGGGAGTATGGAGTGGGACGGTTCTTTGGCATAGATGGACGAGGTACGGGCCTAGAACGGGAGATGTAGGGAGCCTCACGGGATTTCCTTGATGGCTGAGCTGGACCTTTCCCGTGACGCCTAGGAGCAACTCTATATTGGTCAGCATCTTCTTCTTCCTCCTCCTTTTCCTCACCAACAACTTGTTGTTCTTCCTCTTCCTCAATCTCTTGCTCGGTGTAGACAGGGGCACGAGCACGAGTGGACCGCTGAGAGGAGCCAAGCCCCAAAGTCTCATGCACTACCCCCAAGGTTTGAGGGTCGTGCCTAGCCTTAGTCCTCCTTTGGGTGGCCGGCTCGTCTTGTTTGTACTTCTTCCTCATGATCTGAAGATGAGTAGCAGGGAGTACGTAAGAATTCATCTATGGAAAATGTGTGTGACAAAGCAATTTGGAGTTTCAGCAGGAAAATCCGGAGTCTCCGGGAAAATTCCCGGACAGTCCGGGAAATCCGGAGTGTCCGAAAAAAGTCCGGAGTCTCCGGGTTTTCCTGGCGAAACCCTAAATCATAATGCCGCACAAATCCACCACGAAAACTTAAGATATTGCAGATCCACTACTTCTAGAGTCTAAGGAACATTCCTATCCAAGAGATTTCTCAAGATACGTCCTAGAAAAGGAGATCGGGCAAAGGAGCCTTTGAATACCTTAAGAGAGGGAACCGAGGGGGAAAGCCTTCAAGTCTTCAAATCAAGGGCAGCACCTTGTTTCCCACACCTTGGGGGCTTCAATCTCTCACTCTCTCAAGATTTGGAGGGTGGAAACCCTAGGTTCATTAGAGGAACCAAGGGGGGAGAGGAGAGGGGTGACGGGGTGAAGAGAGAGGCGACGGGGAGATGAGGAAAACGGTCCACGCAGTGAAAAGGTGAAAATTAGGGTTTTGACTGCGGTGAAAACGTTTATATAGGAGTTAAGGTCCGGAGTATCTGGGCTGAACCCGGACTCTCCGGACAATTCGGAGTATCCGGGAAAAAGCCCGGAGTCTCCGGCTCCCCTTGAGACTGGGCAACAGATTTTCAAGGAATTGAGATTGAGATGGATAAAGATGATTATGAGTGAAACTAATGTGAGCTAGAGAGGTTCCAACACTTGATACTAGCCACAATCATACAATGAGAACTATAGTCCAAGTGTTTTACCTAGAGCAAAATCCAAATATTTTTAAAGCAAATCCATACCAAATTTTCAAATCCTTTTCTTTTGTAAAGATCTAGCCTAAGACAATCAAACATGTGCATGATCTCAAGCCAAATTACGAGAATCCAAAATATTCAATTCACTCCTCAAAGCACAAAATCTTAGTTCATCAAGAGGCTTTGTGAAGATATCGGCTAGTTACTTTTCGGTGCTCACATGACTTAAAGCGATATCTCCTTTGGCTTCGTGGTCTCTCAAGAAATGGTGTCTTATGTCTATGTGCTTTGTTCTTGAGTGGTTTACGGGGTTGTTCGCTAGCTTGATGGCACTCTCATTGTCACACAAGAGTGTCACCTTGCTAAACGTACAACCAAAGTCCCTCAAAGTGAACCTCATCCAAAGTAGTTGAGCACAACAAGCGCCGGCTGCAACATACTCGGCCTCGACGGTGGATAAGGCAACGGAATTTTGTTTCTTGGAACTCCAAGACACCAAGGACCTTCCAAGGAATTGGCAAGTCCCGGATGTACTCTTTCTATCTACCTTGCAACTGGCATAGTCCGAATCGGAATAGCCAAGTAGATTGAAAGTGGAGCCCTTTGGGTACCATAAACCAAGGTTAGGAGTGTGTACTAAATACCTAAAGATTCTCTTAACAGCCATGAGATGACATTCCTTAGGATTGGCTTGAAACCTTGCACACATGCACACACTAAGCATAATATCGGGCCTAGATGCACAAAGGTAAAGCAAAGATCCAATCATGGAGCGATATACCTTTTGATCGACGCTTTTTCCATCTTCATTTAGGTCAAGATGTCCATTGGATGGCATTAGGGTCTTGATGGGTTTGGCCTTGTCCATGTCAAACTTCTTGAGCATGTCATGAGTGTACTTTGTTTGACTTATGAACGTGCCTTCCTTTAGTTGCTTGATTTGAAATCCAAGAAAGAACTTCAACTCTCCCATCATGGACATCTCGAATCTTTTAGTCATAATCCTACTAAATTCATCCGCCCAAGCTTTGTTAGTCGAACCAAATATGATGTCATCGACATATATTTGGCACACAAATAAATCACCCCCTTCTATGCGAGTGAAAAGAGTAGGATCGGCTTTGCCTATTTCAAAGCCTTTCCTTAAGAGAAATCCCTTAAGGCATTCATACCATGCTCTAGGTGCTTGTTTAAGACCATAGAGCACCTTATGGAGCTTGTAGACGTGGTTGGAGAATTGGGGGTCTTCAAAGTCCGGTGGTTGCTCAACATAGACTTCTTCGGAGATTGGGCCATTCAAGAATGCACTCTTGACATCCATTTGAAAGAGCTTGAAATCATGATGTGTAGCAAAGGCCAATAAGATACGAATTGCTTCAAGTCTTACCACCGGTGCATAGGTCTCTCCAAAGTCCAAGCCTTCAACTTGAGTATATCCCTTGGCAACCAACCTTGACTTGTTCTTGGTCACTACCCCATCCTCGTCTTGTTTGTTGCGGTACACCCACTTTGTTCCAATCACATTTTGCTTAGGGCGTTCCACTAAGGACCATACTTCATTCCGAGTGAAGTTGTTCAACTCTTCTTGCATGGCTATCACCCAATCAACATCTTGTAGTGTTTCTTCCACGGAGAGAGGTTCAATCATGGACACGAAAGAGTAATGCCCACAAAAGTTTGCCAATCTTGATCTTGTGGTAACCCCTCTTCTTATGCTTCCAAGAATGTTGTCAACTGGATGATCTCTTTGAACACTTTGTCGAACTCTTGGATGTGGCTAGAAGCTTCTTGTTGAATCAAGTCTTCATTTCCTTGAGTGTCTTGAGCATCATCTTCAGAGGGCCCGGACTCTCCGAGATTGGGTCCGGAGTCTCCGGATTCTCCGGACTTTTCTTCGGAGTGTCCGGGTTTTGCAGCGGCTGTGAGGTTTGGTGATGCTTCAATGACTTCATCTTTTTCTTGAGGCTTGATTTCACCAATGGCCATCTTCTTGATGTCATTTGTAGAGGCCTTTTCCTTGCCTACACTCACTTCATCAACTCGCTCTACTTGAGAGCCATTAGATTCATCAAATGTCACGTTACACGCTATATCAACACTACCGGTGGTCTTGTTGAGAACGTGATAGCCGTGAGCATTTGAGGCATAACCAAGAAAAATACCATCATCAACTTTAGGTGCAAACTTAAAGTTCTTGGGCTTCTTGTTGAGAATGAAGCACTTACAACCAAAAACTCTAAAGTAAGACACATTAGGCTTCTTACCGGTTAGGAGTTCATAGGCGGTCTTGTGTCGAAGCTTGTGAAGATACAAACGGTTGATAGCATGATAAGCCGTGTTGACCGCTTCCACCCAAAAACTATCTGAAGTCTTGTACTTATCAAGCATAGTTCTTGCGGCTTCTATGAGAGTCCTATTCTTCCTTTCCACTATCCCATTTTGTTGAGGTGTGTATGGGACGGAGAATTCATGACCAATGCCTTCACCATCAAGATACTCTTCAATGTTGGTGTTCTTGAACTCGGAGCCATTGTCACTTCTTACTCTCTTGATCTTCACATCAAACTCATTTTGGGCTCTAATTGCAAACTTCTTGAATACATCATGAACCTTGCTCTTGTCACGCAAAAAGAATACCCATGTATACCGAGAGTAATCATCAATAATGACAAATCCATACTTGCTCCCTCCAATACTAACATAAGCCACGGGATCAAAGATATCCATATGAAGTAATTCCAATGGTCTTGTAGTGGTGAGTACATTCTTGGAGGGGTGAGGAGCACCAACTTGATTTCCGGCTTGACAAGCACTACAAATTCTATCTTTCTCAAAATGAACTTTTGTTAGTCCTAGGATGTGTTCCCCCTTTAGAAGTTTGTTGAGATTATTCATCCCAACATGGGCTAGCCGGCGATGCCAAAGCCAACCCAAGCTAGACTTTGCCATTAAGCATGTATCAAGTTGGGCTTTCTCCGATGTAAAATCCACCAAATAGAGCCTTCCCTTGAGTTCACCCTTAAAAGCAACGGAGTCATCGCCTCTTCTAAAGACGATCACACCCTCATTGGTGAACAAACAATTGTAGCCCATCTCACAAAGTTGTGACACGAACAACAAATTGTAGTCCAAAGATTCAACCAAATAAACATCGGAAATTGAATGATTGGTTGAGATAGCAATTTTACCTAGACCAACAACCGTTCCACCACCATTGCCTCCAAAGGCAATCTTTTTCGTAGGATGTTCAATCATTTCACAAGACATAAACATCTTCTTCTCCCCGGTCATGTGATTAGTGCATCTACTATCAATCACCCATTTGGCTCCACCGGCGGAGTATGCCTACAAAACAAATTAGGCTTGGTTTTTAGGTACCCAATTAGAGTTGGGTCCTTTCACGTTAGTCACAAGAACTTTGGGTACCCACACATTCCTTTTGATCATAGAACCTTGTGTGCGGGGTCCCACATACTTGGCCACCACCTTACCCTTGTGGTTCCAAGTCAACACATATTCGGCATAAAAGTTGTCTTGTGAAGCATGTGCCTTGGGCTTCTTGGTTTGCTTAGCTTGCACCACTTTGGTCTGGACTTGTGGTTCATGGGATGTGCCATTGGAGCTCTTGAACTTGATGGGAGTATTGAGCCTAGGTTGTTTACCTTCAACCTTGGCACCCAATTGCTTCATCCCATGCACCACATTTCTTGTTCCCACACCCCTTGTGTGGTTGTTCTTGATGAATGAGATAGGGTCTTTGGAGCCTTGCTCATTCTTACCTAGCCCCTTCCCATTCTCAAAGCCAAACTTCTTCATGTAGGTTGAACCAAAGCCCTTGGTATGATTCTCAAACTCTCCTCTCTTAGGTTCCTTCTTTTTTTCCTCAACAAGAGAGTTTGACAACCGAGCAATCTCTTTCTTCATTGCATTCATCTCGGCAATGTTAGTAGCATAAGCATTTAAATCAAGTTTATAGCATCTAGAACAACCATTACTTGTAGAAGCATTTGAGTTAGAGGTAGCATCATTAGAGGTTATTTTGGCACTATTCTTAAGGTTGTCAAGTTGAACTTCAATTGTAATGTGACTAGCTCTCAAGCATTTTAAGCTCTCTTGAAGTTCAACCTTTTCACTCTCAAGTCTAGTGCAAGCATCCTTAACTAGGAAAGACTTCCTAGTTAATTCATCTACTATAACGGCCTCTTTAGCTTGAGAGTTCTTGAGGCTAAGAATTTCTTCCTCTTTTTCCTTGAGCAAGTCCTCTTGCACCTTGAAACCCTTCTTTTCAATTACAAGGGCATTCTCAAGGGCAATGGTTTTCTCTCGCTCAAGTCTAAAGAGTTCTTCTTGCACCTCAAGAGTCTCATCTCTATTCTTGATTTCATTTAGAAGGTTCATAATTCTTTTGGTTGCTTTCTTGCCAAAGCTAGTGATCATTTTTTCAAATTCATCATCACTGTCATTATCATCATCAACATCTAGGGGAGAAGGTTTAGTGTCTACCTTAGTGCCCCTAGCCATGAGGCATGTGTGGGTGAAGTCATCTTCATCATCGGTGAGATCTCCAAAGAGTGATGGCTTGTCAATGGGTTGAGCAATGGATATTGTAACAAGCCCCACTTCATCATCGGAGTCGGAGCTATCATCATTTGAATCCCATTCTTCACCCAAATGAGCTTCACCATTTCTTGTGAGAGTCATTTGCTCGGGAGCCAAGGTGTCATCACTATCTTCATCACTATCTTCCTTGACCACGGTCTTGGAGGATGATGAGCTTGCACTCTTCTCTTTGTCTTTGCTTGAAGCTTTGAGAGCTACTCCCTTGTTCTTCTCAATTTGTTCATGCATCTTCGACATTTCTTGTGAGAGCTTTGACTCCTTGACGGTGATAAGATGTTCTTCAATTCTACCAATCACATCCGCCGGAGTGAACTTCTTGAAGTCTCTCTTCTCTCTAATAAGTGTAGGGAGTTGAACATCCCTAGCCATATAGGCTGAGAGGATCTTATCAACTACTTCTTTTCTTCCCCATCTTGTGCTTCCAAGAGACTTGATCTTGTTGATGATCTTGTTCAAGTGGTTGTACATGTCTTGTGGAGATTCATCTTCTTTGATGACGAAGCGGTTGAACTCACTTTCAAGAGCTCAAATTCTTCCATCTCTAACTTGCCTTGTTCCTTCATGGTTGATAAAGAGAGTGTCCCACACATCTTTGGCGGACTTCAAACCATCAACCTTGTCATACTCTTCGGCGGTGAGAGAGCTCTTGATGATGCGAATAGCTTGATAGTTTCGTTGGATTTTATTCGCTTGAGCTTGTGTCAAAGTAGCATCTCCACTTGGAAAGGTGATTCCCCTGTTCACAACAGTCCAAAGTGCGGGATTTACCGCCATCAAATACTCCTCCATAGAGTTCTTCCACTTGGAATAGCCGGTTCCATCAAATTGGGGTATCTTTCCAATGTGGTGGGAACTCGATGGTTTATCAAAGATTAAATTGGAGTAATCGTAAGGGGTTCTAGAAAACTCCCTTCCCGAAGGCCGACGAGTGGAGCGGTTCGATCTTGCATCATCGAAGTCGTCATCACTTGATGAAGATGATCCACCATCTTCATTTCTTGGATGATGACTTGTGCTTGCCCCACCGGCACCTCCCACTGCACCCGTAGGAACCTTGGGTGTGTTCACGGGGGGTTGGTTGCCACCGGGGTCGGTCAAGTCACCTTCGGGCAGCGTTGCTTGATTAGTTGGGGTCGACATCTCTTTTCTCCAAGCGGTTAAGCTTCAAACGGAGCAACCGGCTCTGATACCAATTGAAAGGATCTAGAGGTCGACTAGAGGGGGGTGAATAGTCATTCCTAAAAAAACAGCTTAAAACAAACTGTCAGACTGAAGTCCGGAGTCTCCAGATATTTTTCCGGATACTCCGGGAAATCCGGAGTATCCGGGAAAATGTCCGGATTGTCCGGGCTTCTGAGGAGGCGACTGAATCAACTGGAATCAAACTTGGCCAAACTCAAATCTGTGAATATAGGATATGCAATACAGAGATATAAGCCTGTTCCACCACTTAGAAACAGTAGGAACCTAACCACGGAGTAGATCGGCCACAAACCTTAGAAATGTACTCAAGAGGATTTCAAACATACAACAAGAGCAACAAGCACAAGAGACACAAGAGATTTGTTACCGGAGTTCAAGCTCACACCTTGAGCTCTACGTCTCCGTTGAGGAACCCACAAAGGGTGGACCTTTACACCTAGGTCACTTTCCTCCCTCTAGCGACCACAAAGATCGAGCTAGTGTTACTTACTCAATCACGGGGTAATACAAACTTCCTTGGGCAGCCACAATCCTTTGGATGCTCCAAGGCAACGCCTAGCCGGCTAGGAGCTCAAAGCTCTAAGAGTAACAAACACGAGATTGCCAACCAAGCGAAGAACGAGGTGCTCTAGAGATGGGAAATCAGCTCACTAGCACTCTCCAAGCTCTTGCTCTCAATCCCTCCTTTAATCCCCAACAAATCTCACCAAACCAAGGCCAAGGGAAGTAAAGAGGAGGAGTGAATGAGTTCTGAGTGTTGGAGGTCGAAATGGGCAAGAGAGAGAGAGAGTGGATAGGGTTGAGGGGGTATAAATACCTCCTCACCCAGAAAAAGAGTCATTACAACTCTAAGACCCGGAGTATCCGGACTGGGCCCGGAGACTCCGAGAAGTCCGGACTGTCCGGGATAAAACCCGGAGTGTCCGGCCTTCCAGAGTTAGCACACTTAAGGATATCTCGGTGATCGTGCAGTGCAAGGTGTCTCTCATAGGATTTTGGTTAGTCATCTAGAGCACCTTTTCAACTCTTGGAAGATACAATCCATGTCCCTCTTTATAGTACGGCATTCCTCGGACTCAAATTCAAAATATAAAATAAATAAACCTTCAAGGAATCCTTCTTTTAGCATCACTTCCTTTTTATGTAGCAATGAAGCGCTTAGATGCCATCTTAGAATTTTAGTACCTGCTCATATACTCAATACATCATTAGTAGCTTAATGGTCCGTCATTAAATCACCAAAACCCACTTAGGGGGGGCAAGATACTCTTCAACGCCGCGGCGGCCAAGGATCGTGGACGCTTCACCGGGCGCGGCATCGACATTTGCTTGCGCAGCTGGTGCAGCCTGACGCGTGCTTTGGGTTTCAGGATCTTCTACAGGGTCCGGTTGTGCCTCGACGGCATCCCCCCACGTCTGGTCGCCGAACATCATCGAACGCGTCATCGGCCACCGCTGTGCCCTGCAGTACATCGTCACCGGCCTTGTGCAACCGGCGGACACACGCCACATCGAGCTTTGGGCGTGGACAAGGGACCCCGGCTTGATTCCGAAGAAGGTGTGGCTCGGCTTCACGCACAGGCCTATCGACGGGTCCTCGACGGTGTTCGTCTCGACGGAGATGCCGCCGGACAAGTGGCACCAGGGCGTCCGTTATGAGGTCTTCATCCACATGCCGCTGATCGAGGACTACACGGCGGCGTCGCAAGACCTGCAGGCGGCGATCGACAACCCGGCCGCCTTCACGCCGGTGTGCTGTCGCTACGATTGGAGGTATGGGCTGGTTGATGGCTCCCCGCCGACGGCGTGATTGACCTTCCCCACAAGACTGCCGCGCCCTCCCCAGGACCAGCCAGCGCGCAATGCCTCTACTGGCCACGACAACGGCGGCCGCGGCGAGCGGGAAGAGCGCGTGCACGATGACAAGCACAGGAGGCGTGGCAACAGCGGCATGGAGGCCGGCCTGCGCGGCGAACACGCCACGCGCGGCACGCGCGACGCGCAGGATGGGCGTGATGATAGAGATGGGCATGCTATGCGTGCCTCGCGCGTCGTGCGTGATGGGCGCGACGCAAGAGACGGGCGCGCTGCGCGCGACGATGCGTGCGACGATGCGCGCGACGGGCGTGGTGCTCGCGACGGCCGCGAGCGGCGCAGAACGGACGACGCCAGGGACGCGCGGGATGCGCGCGACGGAGGGCGTGGGCGTCAGGGCTACACGCGCAGTGGCACGGGGCGCTCGTCTTGCAAGGACGGCTTCACCTGGCCGCCCCGCCACCGCGACGACGACGGCGACAACGATGGTGGCGACTACGACCATCCAGCCAATGGGAACTTCTCTGGCACCTCCTTCTGGGGCTTCGACGATGAGCCGAGACAGGAGCACACACGCACGCTGCCGCGCAGGGACTACACGTACAGGGGACACGGAGGAACAACCTCTCCGGCGGCAATCCAGGCGCAGTCACGGCGGCGCTCAGCGGTGCCCCCCGGCGGACGAATCGGTGGTGGCCCCCCTGGGCGATTCGGACTTCCTCGACAAACTGTGCCGCCTCGTCAACGAGCTGACCAGGCAAGATCCTGAGGGGGAAGCAGCCTGGTCCGTGCCAATCCCGGTCGCCAAGGCCTTCTCCTCCCTCCGTGCAGGCCTGGTCCAGGACCCGGGTGTGGAGGAGGTTTCGGCGGCGCTGGATAAGATGGAGCTCCATCTCTGCGCGCTGGCGCAGGTGCAGGCCCCACCGTCCCCTGACCCGGAGGGGGCACTTGCGACCAAGACGGACAAGCTGGCGGCCGCCAGCGCTGGAGCTGACCGCCAGCGCTGGAGCTGACCGCCAGCGCTGGAGCTGACCGCCAGCGCTGGAGCTGACCGCAACGGTGACATCGACAACGGCAACGCCGACAGCGGCCACAACGACGGCCGCATGGACGGCTACAACAACGACAACGACGACTACGGCATCATCGACCTCTTCACCACTCCCGAACGCTCACTGTTGCAGCAGCCACGTCCACAGCGTCCCAGGCAGAAACAGACTTTCGACATGAAGACGGTGAAGCGCAGTGCGAGGTTGGCAAAGAAGCCCCTGATGCCAGCAGCAGAGAAGGCCCAAAGGAACCTCTGTCGTAAGCTCGGCATTGCCAGCGATGAGCTGGCACCCATTGACGAGGTGCTCAGGGACTTCCTCACCATGTTCACCGGGCCGCTACCTGAGCACGTTGTAGCAGCGATGACCATGATCTTCAACCTCGACGACGAAGATGTTGACCTCCTCAACAACGCCATGATCCAGTACGCCAGAACGGCAGCGACAACTCTCCACTCAGATGATACTACAACCTGAGGCACATCCGAGGTGGTCCACGACATCTCACCGTGTCATGTATCTTCTTTTTTCTGCATGCGACACCCTGCTAGCTGCGACCTTCGGGCGATCGACTTTAGCTTCTCCCAGTGTTGTGACTTCGTCTACTGCTACTCCTGCCCTGCTGGCTACGACCTTCGGGCATTTCACGTTCATGTTTGGAGCTCGTTTCGGTAGCTGCACTACTTCCGTTCTTGTCTTACTGCTCTGGTGGCCGTCGGTATGGCCAACCCCTCGGCATGGGTTGCTGGGCCTAAACCCCGCTTTGAGAGTGGCCTGTGGCGGCCTTTGGTTTTCCAATGTTACACAAGAACATTGAGGTTATTTCCTGGAATGTGCGGGGGTTAAACGCCGCGGCCAGATGCCTTACGGTCCATGAGACTTTAGCCGCCAACCGCTGTGACATCGCTTGCATCCAAGAGACTAAGCTAGAAGTAATCGACTCCCATCTTGCGGCTTTCCTCGGCGCCTACCGACTCAACTCGTATGCTTTCAAACTGGCAGTCGGCACAAAAGGCGGCATCCTTCTTTTGTGGAACGACTCAGCGATCGACTTGAATGACATCCGGGTAGGACGCTTCTCCCTCACGGCAAGTGCCACGCTTCGGCACTGCATGACAAATTTTACCCTGACAAGTGTTTATGGCCCCTCGAGACGTCCGGAGAAAGAAAGCTTCCTCACTCATCTGCGCAACCTCAAACGGGCGACGTTCGGAAACTGGCTGGTTTTTGGGGACTTCAACCTCATCTATAAAGCAAGCGACAAGAACAACCGCAGGTTAAATCTACAACTCATGCGGCATTTCCGGAGAGCACTTGAGTTTTGCGAGCTAAAAGAGATCCATCTGCAGAATCGGAAGTACACCTGGAGCAACGAAAGGCGTAACCCGACTCTGGTTAGGCTTGACAGGTTCTTCTGCAATCAGAGTTGGGACCTAGAGTTCGACTGCTCCCGGCTTCATGCGCTATCTTCCACCCACTCCGATCACTACCCTCTGCTCCTAACAAACCAACCCGGAACAAGACGCCTGACGACTTTCAAATTCAAAAATTTCTGGACACGCCTGCCACGCTTCCAAGAGGTGGTGCAGTCTACATGGAGCACGCCAACGACGCACACCGAACCTTTCCACAGACTAGGGCACAAACTACACGCCACCTCTTGTGCTTTGAAAAAGTGGAGTAGCTCCCTTCTCTGCGATGCGCGCCAAAAACTTCACATGGCACAGGAAGTAATCTTACGACTTGATGAAGCACAGGACCTCAGACCACTCTCGGACTCCGAATTCATACTACGTGCTAAACTGAAGACGCGAATCTTGAGCTGGCTAGTCATCGAAAAAGCCAGGAAGAAACAATGCTCCAGAATCACCAACCTCCGCGAAGGGGACGCGAACACTCGCTACTTCCACCTTAGGGCAAATGGCAGACGCAGGAAAAATTTCATTCAGAGACTAAGAAAAGAGACGGGGTGGGCCTTCAACCACTCCGACAAGCAACAAATCGTCCAGGAGCACTTCGAGAACATCATGAGCGACACGACCCCCCCCTACATGTGACTTCAATTGGCAACAACTCCACTTTCCTTCGGTGGATCTCTCCTCCTTGGACTCACCCTTCACGGAAGAGGAGGTTTGGGCTGCGATCAAAAGCCTACCCTCCAACAAGGCACCAGGCCCTGACGGCTTCACCGGGCTCTTTTTCAAGGCATGCTGGCCAACAATCAAAGGGGACCTTCTTGCGGCCGTGTCGTCATTCTACAATTTAAGGTGTGAGGACCTCAATCTCCTCAACAAGGCAAATGCCATTCTGTTACCAAAGAAGGAAGGAGCGGAGGACGTCCGAGACTTCAGGCCAATCAGCCTCATTCACGCTGTCGCCAAGATTATCTCCAAGATTCTAGGCCTGCAGCTCGCCCCGTTCTTAAAGGACCTGATCTCAACTTGTCAAAGCGCCTTCATCCAGAAAAGAAGCATTCATGACAACTTCCTCTACGTGCGGAATCTAACAAGACGCTTCCACCGAAACAAAAGCTCAGCCCTTCTACTGAAGCTTGACATTTCCAAGGCCTTCGACTCAGTGAGATGGGACTATCTTCTGAAACTGCTACAGAGAAGAGGTTTTCCTTCAAGATGGAGAGACTGGACGCGGCACTCTTGAAGACTTCCACTTCTCGAATGATGCTAAATGGAATCCCCTCAGACCCGATCCAGCACGAACGCGTCTTAAGACAAGGCGACCCGCTGTCCCCCTTTCTGTTTATCCTCGCCATCGACCCTCTCCATAACCTGTTGCAGGTGGCAACGGAAAAAGGAATCCTCACAAAACTCAATGGCAGAGCGGCCAGATTCAGAACTTCTATGTATGCGGACGACGCGGCGATCTTCATCAAACCGACAACACGAGATGTAACGAACCTGAAAGCCATCCTACTCCGGTTTGGAGCGGTGACCGGCCTTCGCACAAATCTACAAAAAATGACTGTTACAGCTATCGCATGCAACAATCTCGACCTTGAGCGCATACTACAGAACCTACCGGTGGCACGAGCCTTCTTCCCGCTACGATACCTCGGCCTACCGCTGACACCGAGACGGCTACGAAAAATCGACTTCCAACCGCTTATAGACAAGGCATCGGGCAAGCTATCTTTGTGGAACGGCAAAAACCTCACGCAAGCAGGGAGAGTCCAGCTCACAAAGTCGGTCCTCTCCTCCCAACCGCTTTACCATCTCACCGTGCTGAAGCCACCAAAAGAGGTTTTCCTGGAGATCGACAAAATCAGAAGACGTTTCCTCTGGGCGGGAGACAAAGCCCTCTCAGGGGGGAAGTGCAAGATCAACTGGACAAGGACCTGTCTACCAAAGGAAAAGGGAGGCCTCGGAATCCTGAGCCTTCAGCACTTCGCGAGAGCACTCCGGTTCAGATGGCTGTGGCAGGAGTGGTCCTCCCCGGACAAAGCATGGGCGGGGACTGAGCTCCCGTGCGACGAGGACGATCGCCTACTTTTCGCAGCCTGTACACACATTGAAATCGGTGATGGGTGCAAAACTACCTTCTGGCTATCCGCTTGGGCCCAGGGGAGGCGGCCAAAGGACATCGCACCACTACTCTTCGCTAAATCCAAGAAAAAGAAGCGAACAGTAGCCGAGGTCCTCAACAATAACACTTGGATCAGGGACCTCGATCACAGAACGGGCTTCACATCGGAACACCTGACTGAATTTGTGTCACTTTGGAATCTTATCAGACACACAACTCTACGCCAACAACAGGAAGACCGCATTACCTGGACACTAACTCCGCACGGGGAATATACAACACACTCGGCTTACACCGCGCAGTTCCAAACAGCAACCCAAACACCCAAGTTGGCGACCCTCTGGAAAGCTTGGGCCCCCGTCAATTGCAAATTCTTTGCCTGGTTGATACCGCAGAATAGAGTTTGGACGTCCGACAGACTAGAGCGTAGGGGGTGGGATCACTCCCCATCTTGCCCGCTTTGCCGCTCCACGATGGAAACTTCACATCACTTGCTGGCCGGGTGTCGCTACACGAGGCGAATTTGGGGAGAGTTGGCGGGGTGGTTGGGAAAGGCAGACCTTCAACCATCGGCTTGGAGAAGTAGCGGAACCACCCTGAAGTGGTGGGCCAACATCAGGAGTACTCCGGAGATCCCGCGCAAAGCAGCTCGTTCACTAGCGCTTCTAGTCATTTGGGAGCTTTGGAAAGAGAGGAACCTACGTGTTTTTCAGCATAAAGAATCGACAGTGCCAAGTCTTATCTGGCGCATTAAGCAGGAAGCGGGCGTGTGGGTCACGGCCGGAGCAAAGGAGCTCGGCCTGCTGTTAGCAAGGTTATAGTTACTTGTACATAAATAGTTGTTTTTTTTTCTTTTTTCATCCCGGCTAGCCGGTTTTGTTCCCTCGCTGCTTTATCAATGAAATAGGCACATTCTGTGCCCGTTTGTTCAAAAAAAATAAGTAGACCTCTGGCGAGGCATTCTCCTTTGCGATGTGTTTGACGTCCAAGCCAAGCCTGCACTTTGCTATCTCCCTGTTCCACAGCCACTTCAGCCAGGCGAACACATCATGGGTGACGCACGTCTTTCTCGGGACATTGCTGTCATCGAAGGTAACTTCAGCAGAAACTTCACTGGGAGCCTTTGCAGCCAGCGTTCCGTTGAGGGATCTGTACATCAGAAATGGTTGGACGTCCACCATATGGACTAGACCAGTGGATGATTGCTCTCTACTGGATGATACTTGGCAAACTGACTGCGACATGGAGTCCTTTAGGATGGATGTCAAAAGCAACCCAGATTTTCAGATCCTCCCTAAGTTTGAGGACGGCAATGCTGGCACACCCTTTAAGGGGCTTGACATATGTCAACCCACGCTCAGCTTGGACAGCTATGATCATACTGTTTGCTTCATGGTCAAAATTAAACACGATGATCACAAGGCTTGGGTGATTGCTGTAGACATGAAGAACAACAGCCTACAAGGAGTGGCTGAGTTTGCTGCAGAAAGATACGCCGCCGTGGGTTTCGCCTATCTGCACAGTAAGATATCCAAATATCTGAAGAAGTCACGTACGTATTAGTGCCGGCAGAAGGTAATCACCCTTGGCTACTAAGAAGATGAAGATCAACTCACCCAAGTGAGCAAATCACTGGAGGAAATCGGAGAGAGATCTCAGTACTTCAGAAAATACTCTCACAGTCTGACCATATGGAAATCTTTGAGGGCTTAGGCAGCAGGACATTGAAGCCTTCACATGTTGGAGACTGCTCTGTCAAAGATGCCCATTTATTTCATCAGTTGGGAAATATGGAAGATCAGACTGGCATGCAGAGGATTGCTGTGGCTGATGGATAGAGCGTTGATAGAAAATAGCAGCAGCTGAGAGATTGAGAACGAAAGAAGCTGCTCCTTGTCTGTTGCGCATTCAGTGAATTAATAAATGAATGATTGGTAGAATATTTCAATGAATCATAGGAGTACAATTAAAGTAGTCTTCCCTGAGGAGTCTGAGCATTTTTAGCATCTTGATACGCTAGGAGATAGAAAGATTATCTAATGCTTCCAGATAAAATAATGAAATGATCAGATAAAACTTCTGCTCTCTGAATAAAATAGTTAATCAAGAGCAAAGAATATATAACACCTTTCCCGCGGCAATATCTTCTGCGTTCCTTGCTGTAACTTAATTTATTTACTGTTGAGCAATGTACCTTGTTCAAAGGAGGGAAAACAAACAGTAGTAACGGAAAAGGTATAACATAGTTAGGATTGTAAAGATGTGAGAGGTGGAAAGGGTATATACCATCTATATCACAAAAATATATTTGAATTCTGCTCTGCCTATCACAAAAGTATTTAACTTTTAAACCAAACCAGGAAGCAGCCCGTGTAAACCCCGCCTGGACCAGCCATTTCTCTTTAGTGGAATAGCGCTAATACAAACAGGTTGCTCCACTTGAAATTAACATGTCCACATTTCTGTGACTTAGTAGAGTAAAAGCATGAAAAAAATAGTTTCAGACACACGGCCGCTTTAGCCAGAAGCTGCTACTGTGCCTATTGACATTCTCAAGCTAAAATGGAAAAATTACATGCAAATACTTGAGCATATATAGACTACGGGCAAATACTATATATCTTCACTCCTATTCCAACAAGTAGGTTCCAGTAGAGCTAGCTTCCACCTGGGTGCAGTTAACTAGACCATGACAAACAAGCAACACAGAGTCACTCAAGATGAACATTCATGTCAGCAAATTGGGCGCAAGCTGTCAACAATAACTTTTTTACAAAGGTAACCCAGACGCAGGGAGATGTCATCCAAACATGTCGAAACCTTCGCTGTGCTGGAGATGGGAGAAGCTCCTGGAGCTCTCAACCTTCCCTGGGAAATGATCCATTCCTGCATAGATCATCCAATATCAAGTTCAGTAATTTTTGATATTTTCTGTGGGATATCTAATGAAGTAATGAGGCTGTTTGTAGAGCACATACTTGTACTCGACATGATGTTCTCATAGAAGGACATCTGGCCAGGATTGCCAGCTGATCTCATGCTGTTGTCACTGGATCCATACATCATACCGCCGATTTGATCATGATCTGCATCGAAGTGGTGCATTCCTGAGATCCTCTCAGCAGTGTGAGCACTCGTAGCCTTGTTCTCATGGAACGGCCTATCTGACTTTGGCTTCTTGTCCGTTAGGGCATCCTCGTCTACCTCAGCTTCAGATTCGGCATTATTAGGTAAAGCAGCAGCCTGCTTCCGCTTCGACCGTGCCCGTCTGTTCTGAAACCAGTTGTACACGTTTGTCTCTGAGATCTGACCATGGTGTGATAGCTCTGCTGTTATCTCCTTTATCTTTTGCTTGCTTGGTGTTCCATTGCCTTGGTCAAATATGTTCTCAAGGATCTGGAGTTGCATCGGTGTTGGTTGCCATCGTTGCCTTGCTGTGATCTTATGACCTCCAGGAATAATTAGAGGATCACAGTACAGATTACTGAACCTCATTCCTAAAGAAGAAACCAAATTTCAGTTGACCAGAAAAAAGAAGAAACAACCACATATTTCATCAACAACATATACATTAGAAAAGAGCAATAAAACACATTGTAGAGGGGAACGGGCAGAATTAGTAAAATATGGTTTAAAGATATATCTAATATATGAGGAGAATATTACCTGGCTGCAGTTAAGACAATCAGGTAATAAAGTTGAATCATCAGAACAGGAAAAAAAATTAATGACTTCGTTTAAACTGCCAAGTAGAAAGGTTTCGCATAAGTCACGAAAAATAAATGTAAGTAGCATGGACAGGTTTGGCAAATTTTAAATAAGTGATACCTGATGGTTATAAGTAATAAAATAATTCCAAGAACATAATAAAACTACGTATTTTGACCCAATGAAGACACGTGGACAAGTTATGAGCTCCCTGGATGTCGCTTGCGGAATAATTAGGGTGCACATGGCACAAAAATAGTGATTAGTTGACCCTACATGACAATCATGTCTTGATAGCTAATTGTTATCTGTATAGGGAAGTAAAAGATTAAACAAACGAAACTGATCTACAGATAAATTTTACATGTTGGTAGAAATAACAATCACCCGCAGCCATGGAATATGACCTAGAGCAATTAATCAAATATATGCAACTAGGGTAATAAAAAATAACAGGATTCCACTGTTTGGTATTTACTAAACCTATTGTCTACTTCCTGTAAGACGCCAAATTAATGCATTCGCAATTTCGACCAATTGTCAAGTACCTACATAGGCATCAAATTGATGTATTAGTTTTCGTTGTTTTGTAAGTTCACTTTGCAAGTAATACAACATTTTTTTTAAAGAAAGGCACAGAATGAAGTTCAGGAACAAGAAGTGCAGTACATGTGAATCCTCGGTGATTAGATCAAGATTTGGAAAATTTAGCTTCAGTTAAACAAGGCTACAAGGTCCACTAAATGGAATTCTGACTGCAAATTCTGGTCTCTGGAGTAGTGCAGTGGCCTACCTTTTCTGCAAAGAAACAATGCAGTGCCTGCACTGGCCCCACACAATTTTTCTAAATTGGTTCATTAGACCAGTCAAGGGGATGGTCATTACAATTCCACTATCAAGATACTTTGCAAGTATTATGTAGTATCCCATGTGAATAGCAAATACTTTACACGTATTATGTAGCACATCATGCGAATAACAATCCTAACATATGGCAGTACAGTTAATCACAGAAAATAACGAATAAATTAATTCTTACTACTGTAGTACCACAGTACCAGGACGGTAGCCACAATATTCATCGATTAGCATGAACAGAGGAGAAGAAAGGAACTGGCTTCACCAATTGGAGAAGAAAGCAGGCCAAAATACTGAACATAAATTGAACAGAAGAGCAGTAGCATTGAATGAAGCCTCTGCCCATGGAGTAACAACAACTAATACAGTTGTGTCTTGAAAGAGTTAGTACCTATGAAGTATGATTTGATCGCTACGAATTTTGTATAGCTAATTAAAGCAGCTTCCTGTAACACATGAACTTAATAAACAAACAAAGGGTGCGGCCTTTAGAGCAAGTGATGACAAAATGAGAACAATAATTTTCCTTTCCGGACAAACAGGTAAACACCGAAACACGGAACCCTCACAAGCCACAATGCAAACGCCAAAGCAAAAATAATACTCCAATTTTGCACTTCCATAATCATAATGCGCAAGCAATGAAGCGAAAAACAAAGAGCAGCGAGACTAGCGAGTAGCAATTGTCCCGGCGGCAAAGTGCGGCGACCGACCTGCAATGGAGTCCTGGTGCTCGGTGAGGGTGCGGTGCATCTCGACGAGCTGCTCGCAGATGGTGGCGTAGATGGAGATCTGCTTGCGGAGCACCTCCATCTGCTCGTCGGTCATCACCTTGACGTACCCGCCGAGCCCTTCCCCACCACCTCCGGCCATCTCGTCCGCCGCCGCCGCCGCCGCCGCGGCGGCGGAGGTGGCCTTGGCCCTGTCCCCCCACTCCATCACCCCCGGTGGCTACAGGACGAAGTGCGTGGCAAAAGATCTCAGAAAGGGGGGCCACGGGGACGGGAATCGGGAAAGCCGCGCGCTATTTGTGCAGTGGAAATGGAGCTGCGCAAGGAAGGAAATCGGCCGCGACGCGGGAACCGAGGTGCCGCCAGCCTAGCTCGGACACGCGTCCTTTCCGCGGCACTGGGAGGGGTGGTGGCAACGCCGGACGGCGCGGTGAGGTTGGCGACGGGCGGCGGCAGCTGGGTGAAGGTGAGGCGGACGCCGCAGCCCGCGGGACGGCCAGGTGAGTGCAGAGCAGAGCAGAGGATGCAGGGGGGATGGCCAGAGTGCCAGACAGGGATGGGGAAAGTGGGCAGGAGGACTATTTTGCGAGTGGGAAGGCGGTGGCGGCGGCGGCGGTTGCGGACGCGCGCGCGGCACCACCGGCCACGAGCGGGCGCCGCGAGTCGCGGCGGAAAGAAACTACGGGCGGCGGGCGGGGGGTCGCGCATGCGGACAGGACACGGAGGTGACGGACAAGGCCGCGCCGCGCCGCGCGTTACGGCGTGACGTGCGGTGGGGTGGGTGGCCGGGTGGGGGCGGTAGGCTGGGCCCCAGCGGCGACGGGCGTTCGGCGGCACGGCAGACAGGTGGGGCCGTCCCAGGCGAGGGGGTGGTGGTGGTGGTCAATGCAGCTGCCGGGAGGGAGCAGGAGGAGGAGAGAGGAGGAGACCCGCGGACGGCGACGGCGGCCGGCCCCAACGTGGACGGCAGCAATGATCGACGGAGCACGAGCAATACGCTTTTCCTTTGGAAACGGGGCGCAAACGATACAGTGAAAGCGCAAAGGCGCTTGTCCTCTGTACTACCACCAAGTGATGTGAATTCTGAACCATTTTCACGCTGGCCGGTTGCGTTGGAGCATCTCCATCGAGATCGGGGTTGGCTTCAGGGAAGCATTAGCCAAAAAAAAATGGAAGAGAACGTGAAAATGGAACTGGTCATCGCACAAGAAAAAAGCACATACTCCAGCTGCTACTACTGCAAGCTAAAAAAAAATCACCTAGTTGCTACTTCAAGCTAGTAGATGGAAAGTGAGGAGCATTGGGAAGTGAGAAAGAGCGAGTTCATCCTTCATCGCATTATTAAAATGCAGAAAGGTCCTAAACATGATACTAACATCCGATTGAGAGCCTTCTAAAAAACATCCGATTGAGAGCCCCTGGCCTCTGCCTCTTGCGAGGTCCGACCTCCTCGTCACATCTAAAAAAAAGCTTATCCTCTTGCAATGGAGACAACTTGTTCAGCTTATCCTCTTGCAATGGAGATTGCTTGTTATCTAGTACGTCTACCAGTGACATGTCGCTTATACTACTGCACAAATATTGTTGCTTCACTTCCAACGAGAAATCTGATACTAGCTATTTCACTTATACAAGTCAATTCAACAGGTAAGATTTTTCTTAACCCAAAAAAAAAAAAAAAAAAGAACAGCAGGGTGAAGTTGAAGCAGCAAGTGAACAGACAAACGTGCTACAGAAAATGCGCCTCACCAGAGATGTATTTTCGAAAATCACGTCTCAGATATATAAGATCTGTGTCGGCAAATACTATCACAAATTCATAATCAAGCATATGTCGCACAGGCATACCTTTATAGCCAATCAAACAGTTAAAAATACTGGAACTCTCTCTGCACTATCAGCACTAATAGTCGGCGACAACCAAGAAATAAAATAAACATTCTAAGTACACAGACATGTTGGATTTTGTTCACACTACTTGTCATCTCAGCCGCAGGTCAATGTCATGAGGGAGATCAAAATTCACCAGCTAGCAATGGCATGAATTCCAACACCATCACGGGAGCTTAAGCATCAGAAAAGCTATGTCTGTCATGAGAGCAAGACTGGGTAGAGTCTAGAGAGTTTCTGCAAGGATCAGGGTTGATGAATCATGAATTGAGTCCCCCACTCACTGTTTCGTGCCACCATTGCTGAAGGGAGAGGCACTGCCGTTCTGATGTGGGCTATCCTCTCGATATACTGAGTTCAACATTGCAAGTTCTCGAAGTTGCTGCCTCTTGATGTTGTCTTGTGACTCATCCTACATGATAAACCATCAATGAATTGGGATTAGAAAAACAGAGATAAAGAAAGCAGATTGTGCATACTACCTCCCTTCCATTTGTTTTATGGGAAAACCATGTGATATAAGTACAGATTGATGATCCAGAATGATGTAATTTGTTATATATGAGGCAGTATCCGTGAATAAGAAAATAGAACTACCACTGGTTCATAAATAACACTGCTAATCTAATGACTTATACCCAGCACTTATGGAATTTCAAAAATATTTAATAGCAACTCATTTCATTGACCTTTCCTAAAATGTTGTTTGCTCATGAAAGTATTGAGGAATGAATAAAAGAAGGTTAGACAATGATATGCTTACCACTGGTTTCAGCAACTCCTCTAGTATCTCCTGTGCTTGTGCCAGTTTGGCGTCAATGACATCAGCAGGTAATTCAGCCTCAATCAAGATATGTGTTGGATCGCCCAAGTGTTCATAGCCAGGCCTTCCCTTCAACTGCTCTTCCTACAAGAAACAGACAAAATGGCATGCCAGCATTTTATGCTTGTCTCACAAAGTGTTACATCTAGTTGAAGAATCAGCTCAAGAATATGAGAGAATTTATTTACCTTCACAGGATCTTTTATGGATCCCTTCCCTCTGATGAAAACACGGCAGCCTGTAGTAGCTTCAACTCTCTTCAGTGAGTGTCCCCTTGGCCCAAGCAGACGGCCAATGAAGTTGAACTGCGTGAAAAGCATCAAGGGTATTAAGAAATTATAAATTACAGCTTGATATTAGTAAGCATCACAAGCAGGAAAGAACATACGTTAGGGTAAGCATCTGTTGGTACTTCTAATCGCACGATCTTCTTGACAATGTAAGAAGAATGGTTCTGTGCAGCACCTTGCCAGCCCATGGCTCCCCTAGGAACACCATTTCTCTGAAAAGTCATGGTATGAGAATAGAAGTTAAGCTTACTTCTTCGGAGATAAAATAGATAACAATAGCACAAAAAGTAATGAGAATTAAAAATTGCAAAACAAGAGTAGCTGATGGTACTATTGCATGATAAGCAATTCAAAAATATTATGCATATCACCAACTTTTTAGCCAAGACAGAAACCAAATGCAATATTTCTTGTACCATATTTTAAAAATTCAACATACACTAGCTTTTAAACTACTCTTATGGGCCAAGCGCAAAATATCATTCAGAATGAAAATAGGTCGCTAATGTAGAAGGTGGATACTATTTAGTGGTTTTCAGATCTTCTGGATAACTTCACACTGTCTAGTAAACTGATCCAATGCATTAACCACAACAACCGAACCTATCTGTTCGACTCATAACTAAATTATATGGATGGTACATCTATATATTAGATATGCATGCATTGTTCCAACTGGTCTTTCAGGCTTTCCTATAAATGGATAGTCTACAGGGTAATTCCTTCTTGTTTATGTATAAGGGTGCGTGTAAGCGAACACTGGAAACCCCAGTGATAAAAACTATGTATCCTATTTGCTTTCTATAAAAGCAGGGTTTGCCTTTCTCAAAAAAAAAAAAAGGATAGTCTACGGTATGAATATTGAATGTACTTTCCTAATAGGCAAGGCTCACTAATTTGGAACTTATGCGTACATCTATTGATGGTAACAAAAGAAAAAAAATGTGAAGGTAGCTTGTTTGTTCCATTTGCCACATCTTTACATCCACATAACAGCAACATTTGTGAACAGTATTATCCAAAGAGTGGTTTCATAAATACATTAAAGAGATTCATATGACTATGGAGTTATACCCTAATGAAACTAAAAAAGAACCACACTACAATCGTAGACAACCTATATTATGTATCACCATTTTTTCCACATAGAATTTGAACGCACACAATGCAGAACAATCAAGCAAGTGGATGAACTGAATAAATTTAAAACAACTTTAGTAGACAAAACAAATACCTCAGGATGCATCCCATTCCATGGCCCAAAACCGTTTCCACAAAAATTAGGCACCCTGGGCACTGGAGGCATATGATTTGGACTTGCAATTGGTGGCAACCTCTCATTTCCCCGAACTCCAAGGTGTGAAAGCATACTTGATATTCTCATTATCTCTGCACATTATGTTCCAAGAGTTCAAGTCTGCTGTGATCAGCATTAACATCGGCATACAACAAAATAGCTACAATAGATAAAGCTACCATTTTCAGAAGCAAACAATTACATCTTGTACCAGGATACAGAGAATATGTCAGTTCCCCTTACAAGTCATCCCAAGTTGAACTACTGTGCATTTATATGAACGAACAAATAAATGAAAAGACTGCTCTTTTATCATAAAGACACAAGCTCATACAGGAACAGAGCAGACGAACTACTGAATCTGAACAAGACTGGTACTATAAAGACGAAATATCTCTCACCTTGATTCAACAGCCTGCCGCAGATTGGGAGCACCTGCACAAAGGGCCCGAGCTTCTGTTGCTCCTGCAGCAACTCCTCCAGATACTGACTGCGCCGCCGCAATCCAATCCAATCCCATCGAACCAGCACAGAAAAAAGGACACGATTCAGGCGACGATCCAAGAACACCAAGAACAGCAACAACAAGAACAAGAACAGGGGGAATAAGATTTTGGGAAAAAGAAGCGAGCAGATTTCAAGAATCCAATCGGAGCGCCGTCTTACCTGGCAGCGTCCGGTGATGCAGGGGGTCTCATAATCGGCATCGGGGACATCGCCCTCGCCGGGGAGAAGCATTTGTCCGTGGCCGTCAGCGCCTCCATGGCGGCGGGCCGGACGGGGGTCGGATGAAGCTGCTACCAAGCGCGCGAGGCGGCGGCGGCGGCGGCGGACCAAGAGAAGATGAGATTGTGTTTTCCCTCGATTTTTATCTAGTTTTATCCCCTTTTCCGCTGTGCGGTACAATCAATCGCGGAGGATTCCAGCGAAATCGAGCATACGAGATGTCAAAAACGGCCGCTTCCTCTGGGGGGTTCTTCGGCTGGCTCGCCTCCTTTTTACCCTCTTTGTAGGGTTTATAGCGGCGGTAAGGTGGAGTAGGTTTTAGCAGCAGCCGCCGGTTGGTGAGACTTTTTTTCCGTTCCCGGATTGACGTAGGGTTTAGGGGGTGCGTATAGGGCGGACCGTATATACCTGTAGAGATACGTAGAATTCAGTCGTATATGTACATACCATGTCAAATTACCGTTAAGCTTAATTATAAATTGTATAGTTTAAGTGTAATATCTTAGAAATCAATTTCATCCCAAATATATTTTTCATGAGAATAATCACAAATAGTTATGTCTTCCATGCATCAACCATCCACCTTCTCATCTTCATCCTACTTTCATCTACGATAAACACTACTTATATGCATTTTTCTTTGAAGTAGTGTCATATAATGGATGTCTAAATATTTCATAGCACCCTTCTTTTTATTGTAATTTTCTTTTTGGCGGTAACAACCACGTCTAATCAATATTTTAACACCATATTATATGTCACTAATCCATGTATGATTTCCTTCTACATGTAAAAGTATTTTGTTAACTCAATTTGAGTTTCGTTTTCATTGCTTGTTAACCATTATATGAATTTTAGTGTTCTATTATCTTAGACAAATTAATCAAATTGAAGACAATTATTCTGGTCGACGAAATAACAAAATACTAACATGTGAGATAATGTTATTGTATCTAATATTGATCATAAACTATAAATGTGCTTTTTATTTACAAAAATTATTAATTACAACAACACATTTTTGAATTATTAGAATCCAAATGACCGCTAATCATTGTTAATATGCATGATATCCACTCCCTCTGTTTCAAATTGTAGATCGTTTTGGCAATTTAGATTCATAGTTGTTAATATATATCTACACATATCTAGATGCATAAACAAAAATTATGAATCTTGAAATGTCAAAATGACCTACAATTTGGAAAGGGAGTATACAATATACATACATAGAAATAAAATATGATGCTAGGGTAGAGATTTGGCTTATCGGATTATTACATTGATTGCATAAATTAAAGTTCAACACATTAGATGCTGAAAATAACTAAGATGAATGAATTTATCATTTGTCCTCGATTAGTTTAGTTTAAGTTTTTTCCGGACTCTAAGTCTCCCTTTACTTTGATCAACACCTGCCACACTAAAAACATGCTCTCACACAACAAGTACCACATGTTTTTATTGTGCAACTCCACCTACTACTAGCAACCGGCCCATCAACACATATGAGGACGCCCTTAGGGATAAGATGATGCACATGCTTCGTATGGGTACTCCTCCCATCTCATAGTTTAGCATAAATTATCTTGGTTATTATAGGACTATACACTCTATTCAAGTTTACTTATAATATTTTTTCAAACTATGCATAGTTTTTATCATTAGTCATACCTATCTCATTAGTTCTCAAAGTTCAAAGCATCCATAACATAATTAAATGACTTTTGGACCTCAAGTCCTCGACTATGTATATTGATATGCAAAATAATTTTAGTTCACACGAAAACAATTTTAGCAATTTCACAACTAGGGCATGTCTACGGACTTATCTATAATAACTATACAGGTGAGACCCACTACAAGTCATGGATAGATTTCTCTCAACATGTAATCATTTCACGTCACCATCCACTATACGACATGTCACCATTCACTATACGACATGTCACCATCTACTATACGATATGTCACAATATACTAGATCATATATTTATGTCTTCAACCGATTTTCTGTGGTTAATATCATACCTTTGTGAGTAGCATGCTATAAAATTCTCATAGTAGAGAACAATGTAGGATCAATTATTTAGAATGGTTCTCTCTCAACAAATTATCATGCTTCCATGTATAATGTTGTTTACAAAAGAATGTTGTCATGAAATCACTTTGGTGTTCCTACTTTCACATTGCAGCTTAAAATTTTGTTTTAAAAAATTATAATTCTGCAGCATCGCGCGGAGTATCACCTAATTATTATTATTATCGGAGACGATGAATGGATCTTTAATCACAAGCGCTTCATATCCAAGGTACCGTATATGTCATATAAACAGCCATGCATACACTATTGCTTTTACAATAGAAACATAATGCAAGTGTGTTTACAACTGAAACAACAATAGCAAAGAATTTAATTAGTAGGATGGACAATTGTAATAACTGGGAAAAAGAGAAGAGAAGTTGTAGACAACCAAATAGAAGATGCTACATTGCCGGTCGTGATTCGTGAAAGATGGGAATGCGCGTATGTTTCTGTTCTGTGGGCATAATCTCTTGAACGTTTTCTCTTCAACAGACAATCATTTTAGGAGTACCATTGACTTCAGCAAGGAAATTCCATCATCCGACGCTACAAAGAATGGGCTACTCATTAGTAGCTGACCGACGAATAGCTCTATTAGCACCTTCCTACCCAATAACCCGTAAACAAAACCTTGTTGTCTCACTCAGCTGCAGAAAGCCATAATAAGCTGATCTAAAAAAAAAGAGGCCATAATAACCTCACACCGTCACTGCGTCACACGATGACAGAAAGCGGCAAACGACAACAGCAGCACAAAAAAGAAAGGCACCCCATGTGTTGACAAACGCCACCCCCTCTAGTTCACACCAGCTCGAGAGTCGAGAGCTTGTGGCCTGTGGCTGTGCCGCTGTGGGCTAGCGTCCTAGCGACCTCGGTTGGAATCAGGCAGGCGCCGCACATGGAACTCTTCCGTGGGAGCGCCGGAGCGACGGCGAGGACTACGGAAGCGTCGTTTTGGCGCGCGGTGTTCCCCGGCGGAGGTGTCGGTGGCTCTGTGTGATTGGATGCACAGAATTCGAGAATAGCTAACTAGTTGTATTCAAATACTAATATTTGTTAATATTTTAATTAAATTAGAATCCGATTGCATATTAATATTTTTTCAATTAAATTTACGAAACAAGATGTCATTTGACCATGTTTCGTCACAAAATAAAAATAATATGTAAATTTCACGTATCATACTAACTGATCGTGATCGAATCACGTTTCATACTTATAAGTTCGATAGATTTGACACAATTAGGTAATGCTACAATCTAAACATAACTTTACTCTTGATTTGTGATTGGATCATGATCAAAATGTAGCACGGTTGAATGGACCACAAATCAAATTTGTTAGTATGATATGTGAAATTTACATATTATTTTTATTTTTTGACGAAACGGGGTCAAGTGACATCTTATTTTGTAGATTTAATTACGAAGAATATTAATATGCAATCGGATTCTAATTTAGTTAAATCATTAAGAAGATATTAGTGTTTGAATACAATTAATCACATATTATTGATTTGCGTGCGTCCAATAGCATCAAGCCGCAACACCTCCGCAGCGGCACACCTTCTCCAAACTGAATTTCCGGAGGACTACGCGGAAGGAAGGCTGGCGCACGGTGACATGCCTCCACGCGACGCGACGCGACGCGAGGGGGAAAAAAAGGTGGGATCGGTGCCACGTTTCGCTGTTCTCCGGGCGGGACCAACGCTCGTGGACGCCCCAACCCAGCTCTGCTCAATGCTCATCTCTGCTTGACCCTATCATGTCCTCACATGCTCCCTCCTCTCCCTTGGCCCGCCTCTCCACTCGCCACCCCGGTTTTGTACTCACGCAGTCACGCTGCTAGTTTTTTCTGCGAACCGGAAGCGACAGACGGGGCATAGGATGCGGGCATGCGGCCACGCCATCGGCGTGGCTGGCGTTTGCCGTACGCTGCGACGGACGGATGTGGGTTGAGCTGCAGGCCCAAATATGGCGCATGTTACCTTGCCTTTGGGGGGTTTTTTTTTTTTTGAAAAAAACAACAGAAGCACTGCTATGTCATATAAAAAGGAGAAGCATGCCTTTAGGTTTGGGGTGAATCGGTCGGGAGGAGGAGGATCTGAGCCCCTTGTCGCGCCGCGGCGCCGCCCGGACTGGCAGCGTGCAGCCGCGGCGCCGCCCAGCAAGCTACGGCGCGGCGCGGCCGGTCGCCACACCGGCCGCTAGTGGAGAGTGCCAAGGGAAAGATGATAACAGTAGAAACGAACATGATTCCTCGGCGGCTCGGCGCCGACGCCATGCGCGTCGCAACTTGGCAGCAGCGCCCGCGGCCACAGCCGCCCAGCCCAGGAGGGCCGTGCCCGTGCCACGCACCGAGCTGTCAGCGTGTCGCGGCCCCAACGGACACGACGGGTCCCGGGACCGTCCTTGTGCCAAATAAAGGCCATCTGAACTGACCCATGCCCTCATTCTTTAACCTTTTTTGACGCTGTTGGCGCCTGCAAAGTGAGGATACCGGGAGCACGAATCCAGGAGCTCGTGTCACCCGCCGGCGGAAGCTGGGATGAGATCAGAATCAGATCCCCACCACCGACCGGCACGCACCCGCCGGATAATTTCTCGTCGGAGCTCGGAGCATGCCTCCTTTCAGCCCAACGCCTGCCTGTCGTCGTCTGTCAGCCAGCAGTCCGCCGGAAACGGCCCAAAATCGTGCAAGCTAGGGCTAAAGGCCGTGGGCCGAAATGCGAGCGTTTCTCGGCGGCGGCGGGGAGGGAAGCCAGCGATCGCGCGCAGGCGGCGCGACGAAGGCCGAGGCGGGCTCCAAGACGTTCAAATCCCCACGCCGCCGCCGCCCGCCCGCCGCAGCCAAAAGATGGCGGCGGCGCTGCGCGTTCCGCTCCGCGCTATCCTCCTCTCCCGGGCGGCCCCTCCCACCGCGCGCCTCCTCCTCCCGCTCCACGCGCACCTCGTCGTGTCCGGCCGCCTCGCCGCCTCCCCGGCCGCGCTCACCTCCCTCGTCTCCCTCTACGCGCGCGCCCCAGCCGCGCTGCTCCGCTCCGCCATCCCGCTCCTCCTCGCGCCCACCGACCCGCTCCCCTGCTACAACGCGGCGCTCTCGCTGCCCCACGCGCTGGCGCTCCCGATCTTCCGCCGCCTCCGCCTCGCCCACTGCCCCGCCGCGTTCTCCTTCCCTCCACTCTTCTCATCGGCCCCCTCCCCGCCGCACCTGCTCGCGCTCCACGGCCTCGCCCTCCGCTGCGGCCTCGCTCACGACCTCTTCTGCGCCAGCGCTCTGCTCCGTGGGTGCCTGAGGTTCGGCCTCGCCGACCACGCGCACCGCCTGTTCGACGAATTGACCGACCGGGATGTCGTCGTGTGGAACGCCATGGTCAACGGGTTCGCGAAGCTGGGGTGCTTTGACCGTGCGGCGGAGTGCTTCCGGAAGATGAGGGAGGCCGGCGAGGTGGATATCCGTAGCTTCACAGTCACCGGGATCCTATCGGTTTGCACTGCAACAGCAGATCTCAGGGGCGGGGCTGTGGTTCATGGATTGTTGGTGAAGTCAGGATTTGACAAGGAAGCATCGGTGTGTAATGCGTTGATAGATCTCTACGGGAAGTGCCATCAGGTCGATGATGCAACAAGGGTGTTTGAGTCACTAGCGGAGACTGATAAGGATCTGTTCAGCTGGAACTCAATGCTGTCAGCACTGCAGTACTCGGCTGACCATGTGGGGACTATGAGTCTGTTTGCGAGGATGAGAGGTGCTGCACTGTGGCCGGATGCAGTGACCGTTGCGGCTGTACTCCCCGCATGTGCAAAGACTGCAGCCCTGCAGGTTGGGAGGAAGGTGCATGGGTACATCGTAACGAGCGGACTGGCCTGTGATGGTGCAATGGATGTGTTTGCTTGCAATGCACTGGCGGACATGTATGCCAAGAGTGGTGGTCTGGATGAAGCTCGTCGTGTGTTTGATTGGACACGGCAACAGGATGTGGCATCATGGAACATTATGATCGATGGGTATGCATCACACGGGCGTGGGGAAGAGGCACTGAAGTTGTTCCACCAGATGATAGAAGAAGGCCTGGTGCCAGATGAGGTAACGTTGCTGGGAGCATTGTCGTCTTGCAGCCATTCTGGGCTTGTCGAGGAAGGGAAGGATTTTCTGAAGAGGATGAAGGAGGAGTTTGGATTGGAACCACAGCTGGAGCACTACGCATGTGTCACTGACATGCTTGGGCGAGCAGGGATGTTGGATGAAGCGAGAAGGGTGGTACAAGAGGCTGGTGATGTGGGTGCTGGTGCATGGCGGACATACCTTGCAGCATGCCAGATGCATGGTGATAAGGAGAGAGCAGAGGAGGCAGCTAGGATGCTGATGATAGCAGAGGAATCAGGGAGCGGGGGATGGGTTCTGCTTGCCAACACTTATGGTTCGGAGGGAAACTTTAAGGAGCTTGAAGTGGTGAGAGGTGAGATGAAACGTCAAGGGGTGCAGAAGGCTTCACCCGGTTGCAGTTGGGTAGAGGTTGGGTGAGAGAACAATGGAAGTGGAAAGGTGATCCTCAGGCTGACAAGATCTATGAAATTTTCCACATGTTGATAGGAGCAACATAATTCTGTTATATCTGATACAATGCTCGTAACTTTCCAGATGTTGCTACAATAATTTGTTTCAAGCACACGGGCTGACTTTGGCCCATAAGTTAGAATGGTGTGTTGGAAGATAAAGTTAAGCTCGCGCTATCAAGACCAGCACCAAAACTTGGTCCTGGCAACAAATTTTCACCAAATACCAGAGTTCCAGCGGCCAGCGCTCCAGCTCCAAGCCCCATCCCCAGGTTAGGCGGACCATTCTGACCTGCAAACCTTCTTGGTGGCATATTTATGTAGTTCTGTGGCACTTGCCCCCTAGCAACAGGATACCGTGGGGAAAAGTAACTGGGGTTTGTAGTGGGAGGTGGCAGGGTTTGTGGGATCAGTGGGGGTTGATTGCTATAGCCATGACTTCCTGATGGTGATGGATCTGGCCGGGTGGTAGGGCTTGCTGGCATGGTGTTGCCATAGAGATCATTATGTTCACTGTGATCCCTATAATGGCTTGAAGGCAGTGCTGGATAATTATAAACCGGACCATCTTCTATAGCTAATGTGATCCCAACCTGGTTTGGGTACTTTGATCCGTCATGCGAGCCTGCACATTCACAACAAGGCAATAGAGTTTAATTCAGTTGTATGCGGATTGTATTATAATAAATGAGGTAAATGTTTGTTGAGGTCGTCTTAAATCACTTGATGTATTGGTTTAAGAGCTTTGTTCCGGTACTTGGGTAGTACCGGGTAGTACCAGGTAGTACCTTGTACTAATATTTTTTTTCACCAGCTAATTTAATTAGGTAGTACCAGATAGTACCTATTACCGGGTCTACCAAAATGGTACTACCTCATTGGTACTACCTAGTACTACCTGGTACTACCACCGTTAGATTTCACCAGATGAATGGCTCACATTAATTACAAGTACCCTAAAATTTCCCTTGGTTTAAACATAAGTTTGTATTGTTTGCATGCAAATTCTTTGTAGAAAGATATATTTTGCAAGTGTTGTCCCATCTTGAATTTTTTTAAAACATAAGTTTCTGTTTACCTGAAAACTGAGCATGGACATCTTCCTCTTTGCAGATTCGAATGGATACATCGACAAACCCATGAGCTTTGTCTGACTTCTTCCTCCTAAGCTGGAAGCTTGCAGTCTCCTCAATAATCCCCGGGCGCTCCTCACCATTCATAAATTTGTCTAAGTACTCTTTCATCTGGATGACCGCAGCTCCCTGGAGGTGCTCCCTCAGGAAGATGGGCTCTCTCCTGTACACTTCCACCGTCAGCGCCTTCCGCTGCAGGTTGCTCAGATCATGCTCGTCAGCTGAGACCGAGAACTTCATGCCCCAGCTTGGATCGGAGCTCCCTGACGCGTCCACTTTGGTGCAGTACTTGCTGTTGGGATCGACCCATGCGACCGAGAACCACTGTGGTTTGAGCAGTGACGACCTGCGGCCCAGGCCGCGCGCAGAGATCACGCAGAACTCAACAGACGTTTTTGCCATTTGCGTGAAGAGGAAAGGTGAGGAGGAGGTAGCAGGACGGCGACCCGGACCAGTGAAAACGATGGGCTGAGATTGGTTGCCTCAATTATGTGCTTGCTTTGCTGCGAAGTCTGGCCATGGAATCGATTCTAAAGCTGCGGCACCAAGAGAGGGGAAAGAATCTGAAACATGGTGTGGTGCAGCGATGTGAATTAAGCGTTCTTTCGTTTGGTCTGTGGGTTTTCTTTCGTTGTACTTTTGCAGCACTCAAATCTCCACTAGCCACTGTTATCTGAGACTGAAACGTTACAGCTCTGTTTAGTTCGGTAAATTGTCATTATTGATCTGTCACATCAAAGTGTACCGTTTTCTTTATGCTCTCTCTATGCATGAAGCTTGATGTGGCAAATTGTCAACAAATTATCACTATTCATCCATCGTATCGACACCAATTTGCCGAACTAAAACAACCCGCTACTACAACATAATCGATTTGCAGTACGCGTCGTCGCGTCGCAGAGTCTGCCCGCTCCGTGGCCTATTCGTCTCAGCGACAGTTTCTCTACGAGCAAACCGAAGATCTGCCTTGCTGATTGCAATCCACTGTGCGACGTTGCGCGTGGAGTGGAATATCGCCCGACAACAAGCACGTACGACACTATGAATAGAGATGGCAACGGGTAGAAACCCGTCGGGTAGTGCCGTTCCATACCTGCACCCGCCAACTCTAACTCTATCCGATAAAAAACCCATACCCACATGCGGGTACAAGTTCTTACCCATACCCGTACCCGCGCGGATTTTTTTACCCGTCGGGTAACCCGTACCCGATAGCATACCCGTTGTAAACTAATATAATTGAGAACATAACGCATGATAAAGTGCATACATCAACGAATTTGAATAAATAAAATGAATAAATGATAATTCTTAACCAATTAATAGTCTAATAAAGCATGAACTTCCTTGTTAGTTATATATATTAAGTTATCCTTCACTAATAATGTGCAATTTTGCTCATTTATCACATATTGTAGACGGGTATATTTTACCCGTGGGTATGCGGGTATGGGTAGTATGTACCCACACCTGCACCCGCTTACCCGATGGGTACATGATGTTGCCTATTTGTATACCCGCGGGTAGAAATATGATTCCATACCCACCTCTTTATCGGGCAAAACCTGTCGGGTACTCGGGTACCATCTCTAACTATGAACACGCTGGCACGATATATCTCATCAGCTAGTTGCGCAATTATTGGCCCCGCTTTGATGGTTCTAGTAGTTCAGATCTGCAGGGTGCCAGATCCATTACTCTATAAGCACACGGAGAGATCAGACGACATATCATACCACCACAGGGCCTTGTTTAGTTCGTGAGAAAATTTGCCTTTTCAACATTTTGAACTCCTGTAGCATACTGTAGCACTTTCGTTTGTTTGTGGTAAATATTATCCTACCATGACTTAACTAGGCTCAAAAGATTCGTGTCGCGAAGTACATCAAAACTGTGTAATTAGTTATTTTTTTACCTATATTTAATACTCCGAACTTATGTCTTTTGACGTATTTAATGTGATATGATGGAGAGAGTGGAGAAAACGTTAGAATTTTTAACAAACTAAACAAGGCCCAGGTCTCAATAACCATAGACAACGAATCGCTGTCAGAAGATGACAAGTGCTGGAATTCCATGGGGCCAGCTGCAACTCGCAATTCTTTGAATGTTCAAAAAAGATCTCACAATTATTGACCTCTGATGATCAGATCCATGGAATATGGACGTGGAATTTGATATGATACGACATGATAACCGTTATGGGCAGCAAAAGAGATGAGGTATATATACAGCTACACTACTTTTAACACGAGCTCTCAACGTAGAAATCTCAGACAAGTACACTTGAAAGGAGGCGAGGATTGAATCAATATCATGGATACTATATTGTTTGGAACGAAGACAAACTAGAAAATAGGGGTATTGATGGGAAGAAGGTGGCATTCCCATCTATGTGGTTCGGTGTGACTGCTCGGTCACACCGCTGTGCCATCTTCGCTCACTGCTTGCAGCAGCGGGAAGAGAACCACAATTACCATAGCATTGGGAAGGACTGTATATCTATGCTGATACAACCCATACCTCTGAAGCTGTCACCGTGATTTACTAGCTATTGTACAGATTCATGTCACTATTTTCGCCGTGGTACTTTGGATGATATGTTCTTTCAAAGATCTTTGTGTCTGCAGATCAGTTGACTAAATATCAGATCAAAGCAAACAGCAAGGTTTTCTGTTACAGCAGACAGGTGCAAATGCGATGCCAAATGGAGAAAAAAAAACTGCTAAAATAATGGAGCAACATACTTAGAAGAGCAAGCTCAAATAGAAAATGATCCATCCAGCCATGGAGAACACAGCAAAAATGTGAACCCAGAACAAGATTGCAGCTGATTCTTTACCACACCCTCTCAGGTTTGCAACAGCACCTGCAAAAAAAAAAGTATAATCAGATTCCATAACATGGTTTGCTACCTTGTGGAACATGGCACTCCAGCCCCATACCTAACAATTCTAGTATAACACAGCATTATTAGAGGAATCTGTATACCCTCACCACATGATAAGTGAATAGTAGTCCTTGGTGTCTTATCTCACCTGACAACACTGATGTGGGCATAGTATGCTGCAGTAGCAGGACAAACTTGAACATTTTGTCGCCTTTGGGAATGAAACCAAGTTTATCAACCAACATGACGATGCCAACCCCAGCAAGAGGGACCAAGATCAACCGTGCAAAAATTATAGCAACGGTTGTACGCACACCGAGCCTCTTGCTTCCTTCACCAGGACCTGAAGCCATAAACATAGGTATACTTCATGAGAAATGCCTTTCAACCCTAAAAGATGGTAATGCTAAGGTTGATCTCGTCCTATGCAATTTTTCCAGAGTTTCAAACAAAAAAGATGCTTACCGTCAACGAGATTCCCACCAACAGCAAGTAAAATGCATGGGATCATAGCTTCCCTGAAAGTGTTTTACGGATTAGACACTAGACTAGATAGTATCATAGATTGCCAAAGTTTGGTAACTTTATGGACACCAATGACCAATCTGTATATTGCATAAGTAAACAGAGAATGAGACATGTAAATACCCAAGAATCAGGCAGCTGTCTGTGAAAAAGAAGAGAGGCGCTTCATCTGTGAGTACAAAATTCTTCAAGAATGGGACAATACCAATGACAATTGCAAAAGCCTGTGCATTTTTTAAAACAAAGTCAAGGCACAGAATGCATAAATAATTTAAATAAACACTACTAGAATAATGCAACAGCAATACATACAGATGCAATAATTGGTGGCTGGAGAAGCTGCTTGTCTTTCAGGAATTTAATCACACATTTAACATGGCCCATTATCTGCATTAGTAAGAACATGGTTATTTTTTTAGCAGGAAGTAAGAGCATCACAATGATAACTAGAAACCCAAGTCGATGACTAAATTTTCTCACCTTTGATCCTACAGAAGTGGCACCTTCTTTCTGAACTTTCTCAGCAGCTAACAACGGTTCGTCCTCTGGTACAGTGCTAGTGTGAGTGCTTGTTGGAATTGGATATTTGCTGAGTTGGGGCACCGCATTCTCTCCAGATGCCTTGACTGGAAGCTCGTCATCTTCAGAACCATCAAAGGTTCGCCCTGGTGGTGGAGCAAGCATCTTGAACACATATGTGTAAACAATAATAGCACCAACCTGCAACATGAAAAGGATTGACTGAGTGACCAATCCCAACAACAATTTGTAACCTATCTAGATGCTAAGAGATTATCTTTGATCTACGGAGTTGGTATTCCAATTTCTGAGTAAAACATTGACATTTATGAGATGGAAAAAGAGAAGAGGATACAACATACCCATTGACCAAATGAGATATATGCATTTCCATCTTGGTTGCATTTATCAGAGTCACCAAATGGATTAGATGCATCCCGACATAACGCTGCAATGAGGACCAGAGGTATATTTCCAATATTTCCTGCATAAAACATGAGATTCTGTATTGATATTGGATATTTGAATGAGAAAAAGAAATGCAAGTGCAGTTATTTTCAAGAAACAAAAGGTAGTACCTATTCCGATATGGATAATGGTGAACTTGAAGTATGGATAGGGGGGTCGGATGATAGATGCCACAACAAAGCCAATCAAAGAGCCAAATACTGCACCTACAACAATATTTACTGGAATATACCACCTGCAAACATGCATATATTACATTATTAGAGAATATAACAGGAAAGGCAGAACACAAGCGCACAGCTTATTTGGTAAAGCAGAACTTCAGAACATACTCATAAAGTAGTTTATTATGCAAAAGAAAAAAAACAAAATTGACACTTTTAATGCATATACATGCCAGAAGGGAAGGAAACTGAAGCATGTGTCAACACAAACAAGGACTGAATAGTCCATAACAGCATAACATCAAGTTCTATTACATTAAACAAGATAAATGACATGGACTAGTTTCTCCAAACTCCAGCGATCGCAATATTTCAATATATTAAAAAAAACTAAAGTAGTCAAGACCATATGACCCATAACTTCAACTGGAACCAAATTAACACTTGAACACCCATTTCCTTTCTGTCCCTGTTGCAGGAATTTTGAGCTCGCTAAGCTAATTTGTTCCATTTGGAAGTTCACAATTTAAAAGTTGACCCAGCCAAAAAGATGTAGACTATTTCATTGTACTTTTAAGTAATATGGTAATGGTTGGTTCCTATTATAGTCAATAAAGGGCTATAAGCACATATAAGTAGACAGAATATTAGCAAAACAACATCTCAGTCAATAGCTCTCACATCATACTTCAACAACCATACAGCACACTTAGATGAATTAACACAGTATTAAGACAATAACAAAATTTGTGTACAATATCAATCCATATCCTTACCACTGTAACATCTTCTCAATAGTGATTGCTCTACCCAGTTGGGAAAATATAAGGCAAGGAAGCAGAAGCGAAAACACAAGCTGCAGCAAACAATGAAAATGTCAGTTTAATTTGATGCAGTGGGAAACCTAGACATTAGTGCAATCACGGCCTCTACTGCTCCATGTCTTCTTATTTCGAACAAAATCCAAATACAGTGATCCATTAGAGAACCTTCCGATAGCTAGCTTAAATTTATTACAGGAGACAAAGCTCACCCCGTTGAGAAGCTTGCGACCGTTGGGCTGGAGGATGTTGACATACTTGCAGGCCATGAGGAACCCCATCAAGCAGACAGTAAACACCTTGGCGATGGGTAGCACAGCATACTTGAGCATGCTCAGCAACGAAGTCCCTGAGGTGCCTCCGTGCGCCGCCGTGGCCAGCACCTCCAGCAGCGACCTCTCCATCACGGCTTCACCTGGGACTGACTACCAAAGCCTTCCTTCTCCTTGTCTTTTCGCCTCCACAGCTTAGGATTCGTGCCCCCACGCAATCAGGACCCTGCCATTATGAATGACTCAGAAGTTAGGAGGCAAAAAATAAAGGCAGCATCCGGAAATTTCTGGAGCTGCTTTTGGGTCTTGTTGTTCACGGGCAAACCAACTGGAAGAGACCGTCGAGCGTACGCGCGGAGTACAGCTCAGCTCACCGGCCGCGTAACCAAATCAGGCTTGTAGCTTCCAGAGTGGGAAGCTTATCAGTATTAACCAACTTCTAGTTTGACGAGAACCCACGCATCGAAGATTTAATCATCCCGGAACGAGTAGCAACGACCTAACTAGATTCCAACAAACTTTGACTCGTAGAAAAATGACGACACCGATTCCCGAGCACTCCACAGCTCCTCCGTTCCAAATTCGAATGATGGTTGGAGGGATCCAATTCCCCCACAGCTGTGTGTTAAGCATCCGGCGGCTCTGGTTCGATTCGTCACGCCATACCCAGCTCAACTGTTTTGCCAAATCCGCACTAAACCACTCACTCCGCGGAAGCTCAGACGCAACCGAGCTCAGAATCCCCAGCACTACAAATCACCATTACTGTATACATCCCAAAAGGCAAAACAAGCAAGCAAAGTTTGAAAAAAAAAATCTCGAATCGCCCAATGCGAGGGGGGGAGCGATCGCGACGACGGCACGCCAACGCCATGCCCCCCGCACGCCACGCGAATCCGGGACCCCGAACGAAAACGATCCCGAGCGGAAGGGAAGATTGGACCCGAGGGACTCCATTCAACTCACCGCGAGACGGCCGAGGTGACCCCCGCGCGGCCGCGCTGATGGGAGGGGCAGGGAGGGGGGGGGGGGGGCTGAGCGCTTGAGCCCGAGCCTCTCCCCGTGGAGAGAGATCCTCCGAGTAATCAGTGAGCGAGCTTCTCCCGCGAGAAGGGCTCGAACCGGCCACGGGAAGGTTGCTGATGGAAAAAGTGGCGGCGATACGTGGAGCTGGTGGGATCTGGGCGGTGGTGGGATGGGATGGGCTCCCGACTCCGAGCCGAGGCCGATGGGGGAGAGAAGGGTTGGGAGACGAGTCGGCGAGTCGCGGCTCCGCAAGACGACGCGGGATCGTTTGTGCTGCTGCTGTACACGCGCGTTTTATATATCCGCCCTTTGGAGTCCGGCAGCGGAGCCGGAGGAATTGCTTGTGCTTGCAGTTGCAGCGCGAGCCGGCGTGGAGCGCGTGCACTGCTGCTCCCGTACCGTGACATACAGAGCTTCGCTGTGCCTGTGCCGCCGGCGCCGAGTGAGGGAGCCTGCGGGCGCGCTGCCTTTAGTGGAACGGGACCGGGCCCACCGGCCGGCTTTGGCGCTTTGCCATGTGGTCGGTGGGGCCAGTGGCAGGGGCGGGATTCATTTGACCTGCTATAATGTTTTTTTCTCTCGTATACTTTTTCGCAGCTGATTTTCATTTCCTTCGTATTCCATTATTATGAGATAAAAGCACACTATTCCATTTGTTATCGTTATCAAATTTAAAATACATATTTACAGGCAACGAAAAAATTGTAATAAAAATATCAATAGATAGTTCATGCCATCTTCTGTCATCATACAAAATTTAAGATGAAACAGAAACTTGTGAAAGATACAATAAAAAATATAAAATATGCACATGAATAATGACACTTGCAACTAATCATCACATACTTGCAACCCTCAATTGTTCATGCGCTGATGACATGAGCCATCCCAAACTCACCGTGACAAGATGCAGGTAGTTAAAAGTGATGAAAAGCGAGTGTCAGCAAAAGTCAGGAAAGTGATCCGCTAGTTAATTCCAGCAAGTGGGAGAAATTCGCCAAAAATAGGATTAGTGCTAGTAGTCATATACCAGATGGTGGGAACACTTTTAGATGCGAATAATCTGATGTGATTTAGCCTCGATATAAAGCGTCCACGCGAAGAGAACGAACGCTTCGCGAGATGCTTCCTCCGGCGCCATCAGCGTCCACCGTCCCCTGATGGCCACTGCGAGAGAGAAGACCACTGCCAAAATCTCTGAACCTGCACCTCAAGTCGGAGCTTTCATCTAGCAGAAACTCAAGTTCCCTTTGTGGTGGCTGTGCTTTTCATTACTGTACAACCCTTGATTACGTGTGGAACGATCCTAGGCGCCTCTGTCCCCGTCAGATGGCGACCGTCAGATGGCGACCGTGCCAGGGTTTGTTTCTTTTTCCTCCTATTCGAATCCAATCACACAGGAGCCAGGTAGCCATCACGAATTGAATGATCGGGATAGCTAGCTAGCTGAGACCATCCACACCGGGGGACTGGAAACCCTCATGGAGGAAAGCGATCCAGTTAATCGGGCTGCAGCGACGTACTGGAGGGCGACGCCAAAAACAAGGACGACCCCCGTTTCCTTTGTATCCAGCACAAGTGGAGGATCTCCGTTATCCCAGAAGTGGCGTGGGTCGTGGGCCCTACCTCGCCCTCGCGCCCATGCTCGGAAGGGGGAGGTCGCTTCCTGGAGCAGAGGAGCTCCCTCCCGGAGCGGGCCGGAGCTCTCCCTCGCCGGATCTGGCCGTGGGATCGGCCCGCCGCAGAGCTCGTCCACGAGGAGGCCGGCCGCCGCAGAGCTCGTCCACGGGGAGGCTGCCGTCGCCGCTGCCCCACCGGATGGCCACCAGTGGTCGTCGAGGGTGGGCTGGTGGGAGAGAGGGAGGGCCGGCGCTGGGGAGGCATCGCCGGAGGGAGGGAACAGGGAAGGGGAGGCACCGCCGGAGATAGGTTGGCTGGCCGCGCCCGCGCCGGTGGACGGCCGTCCCGCTCCCGCGCAGTGGAGGACGCCCGAGCCGTGGAGCCGCCGTCGCCTTGCTCCGCGCCGGTTCGCCGTCGACCGCCGCGGAGAGCTTCCGCCGCCGCGGCCATGGTGGAGCTCCGCTCCCGCCCTGGATCCGGCCGGGGCTCCGCCATGGATCCACCCCAGCGCGAGCTCCACGAACCGTCGGCCACCCCTGCTCCGCCGGAGCGAGCTGTTCCTGCTCCATCGCGGGCTTGGCGGCCTCACCTGGCGCTGGCTCGAGGGGGCGGCGAGCATAGGAAGAGGGGGTGCCGGCCTCCACGCGCGGCGGTGGTGGCGCGGTTCCAGTTGGCGCGGGGCTCCGTGGCGTCCAGCATCCACGCCGCCACCTCGCGCCGGAGCGGCGGCTCCGACCGCGCAGGTGCGCCGCCGTGACGCACGCGCGCGGCGAGCCGTGCAGATGCGCCGCCGTGACGCCCCTGGCCGCCGACGGAGGGAGGGCTGGGGGAAGAAGAGAGAGAGAGGGGCGGCGGCAGGGGAGAGGAGCTGGCGCCGGAGGAGGAGGAGGGGAGAGGGCGGCGCAGTGGAGAGAGGCCTCGGGCGTGGTTGGGCCCTTGACGGAGAAGCAGAGGAAAGAGAGAGAGGGTGGTGGGTGGGGAGGGAGGAGGTCGCCGGGGGTAAAAAGAAGTGGGAGGATGACATGTGGGTCCCGTCGGTGGGTAGTTGGGATGGAGGAGAAATATGAAGGAAGATGGGTGCGGGGAAACTGAAAATAAAGGAGAGAATCTCGATGACAGGGATGAAATATTCTATTTTGAAGGAGAGAATGGAGGAAGACGAGTGTGGATGGTCTGATAACGACAAAGGCTCGTCATTTTCGGCATAATTTGGCAGCCGTTCTTTAATTTTCATTTAAGTATCACACGCCCGGTACGGCGGTACGTACGTGCCAGCGAACGGTGATTTCGGAGTTGCGTGACGACGACGGCTTGGTGTACTGTACGCACCTGACCTGGAAGCTGGAGGTGCTTGTCATCGACGTGGGGCCTTAATTACGTGCTCGCTTTGATGATGCATTTGCCAGTAGCAGTCATCTGGTGCAGGGCCCTGCCATTTATTTTCAGAATATTTAAGCACGCCCTCCTTTTACCGCCGTGGATTCTCTGACTGCCCGTAGGGCAGTCATAGAAACACTGTAGCGTGACATTCACCTCTCTGTGAACCGTCCGATCACAGGTGGACGCGCAGGATCGAGTGCTACAGTATTTTCGTGACTTTTATGACTCAGTTTACTGTTCCTTTTCGTGACTTTTGTGAAGCAAGTCAGAGGATCCGGACCGTCCTTTTACTTCCTGAGGCCCCCGCGTCGTCTCCAGGTGAGGCGGCTCGGGGGTGACTGCGCCCGCCGTCCGAAGCCCTCGCCGTCCAGCCGCCGCGGCGGCCTCCCCTCTCCTATCCTCTCGGCTCTTTTCCTTCTCTCCCCTCCCCCTCTCTCCCCACCGCAACACCACCCGGTCGTTGCTTGTCTTTCGCCGCCGCCTCCTCCCCCCACCTTCGGCGCGCGTCGGCGGTGCGCTCGGCGCCGGGGGCCTCCTCCGTCCGCCATGCCGGCCCTCGTCTCGCCTCGCCCGTTCCTCCTCTTCGCGGCCGGGCAACCTAGATCTGGGTTTGCCCGCCGCCGGGCTGGGCGCCGCGGGGGTGGCCGCCGGGGGACGTCGCGGCGCCGCCTTCGCCTCCTTCGGCCTTCGCGCGGTTGTGGCGGGCGTGGGACGTCGGCCTCCCGCTGCCTCGAGGCCGTGCCTACGCAGGTGACGCGCTCCTGGCGCTGCGTTCGTGCACGCACCCGCGGGTGCGCGGCCGCCGGCGTCCCCGCCGACCAGGCCCTCCGCGCCGTCGTGGAGCTGGGCAGCGCGGCGGGCGTGGGCGGAGTCGCCGCGGGGCAGTCCGCCGACTTGGAGGGCGAGGGTCGTCGTCCACCGTAGGCCTCGCCGCGCTGGTGTGCTTCCCATGCACGGGCGAGCTGCTCGCGATGGTCGAGGCCGTGCTCGACGGATTCGACGCCGCGCGCGCCGCGCCGCTGCGGCACGTCGCCCGGCCGCTGACCTGGTTCGCTGGCCTCCGTCCGGCCACCTGTGTGCCGGCCGGCGGCCGCTCCGGCCCCCACGCGAGGCGGAGTACACGGCTTTGCCGTGGTGGACCGTCGCGGACCCGCGGCGTGGTGCTCGGAGGCGAGGACGCGCATGAGCAGCTGGTGCTCCTCCATGCGCGGCGCTGCAACCGAGGCTGAGGGCCCCCCAGCGCTCCTCCCCTGACGCCCGAGGCCGGAGGCCCCTCCACGGTCATCCTCCTCCGTCCCAGCCTCCGTCCCCACGGCCGCGCGCCGTGGTGGACCCGGGTGTAACATCCCTGATATTTCATTAGTCATAAGTACTGTAATTAGTGAGGTTAAGCAACGTTAATTAGCTCCTAAGCATGTTTAACATGATTTGGCACACATTTGCACAAAAGCCCTTGGTCAAAGTCAAATTCTTGGTCAAACCCCTATAGATCCAAAAAGGCTGATTTGGTTTTCTTGCGCGTTCTCTAAATTTCACTATAGAAGTTCAAAATCGGTCAATATAAAAGTTTTTCCTTATTTTCGGGAACACATTTTTCGTAATTGGCGGACATTCTAATTTTGAGTGCAAAGCCGATTAAATTTGAGTTGAAGCTGCTGCGCACAGTAAACCGGGGCCGAGAAATTCCGAAAGTTCAACGAGTTTTTCCCACAAATCCGTTGATCAAAACATATGATGCCCTTTGAAAAAGTTGTAGGTCTATAGCTCCTCTGCAACTTTTATTTTTGGAGATTTTTGACTTAGTTATCACTTTTTGGAGTTTGGACTGTTCGAAGACGTGCACATGGAATACAAGCAGGGGCAACGTCGCTGTCGCCGTGCCCAGCGCGCGCAGGCGCGTCCTGGCCGCGCCGGCCACGTGGCAAACCCGCGAAACCCCGACGTACGGATGCATGGACATCTTCACGGTGGACCAAGGGAGGGCCGTGGAGACGTCGCCCTCACACAGGGCCGTACGCCGCGCCCAGCCGAGCCGCGGCGGCCTGCCAGCAGGCCCGGCATGGCCACGCGCCGGCGCCGCGGCCTCCTCCCGCGCATGCAGAGCGGCCACCTGGCCAAGCCGCGCACTAAAGACCTGCGCCCATGCCCAGGATGGCCCGTCCTCGCCCTGCTTCCCCTCACGCGCGCGCCGATTCCGGAACGAGGCAGAGCAGAGCCGCCGCCGCCGTGCATTGCAGAGCGTCGCCGCCACCATTGCCCGTCGCCGCTGCACTTCAAGCTCCGGCCAACCTCTCAGCCGCTCCTCTCCCTTCCTTCAACCTCCAGTAGCACCCCCTGGTCTTCACCGCCCGGCAATTTGGCCGCCGTCGACAGCAGGCCGAGCTCAGGCGGCCGCCGAGGGGGGTCGCCGGCTGCCTCGCCGGCCGGGCCGGCCACACCTGCAGCACCAGGTGAGCCCCCAGGTGCCTCCCGACCACGCGCTCGCGCCCCTCCGCCCCTGCTCCGGCCACCGGAGTTGGCCCCTGCGCCGGCGAGAGCGGTTATGTGAGGATTGGGTTCTTCACAGGGAGTTTTCAGCAAACTAGGGACCTATGTGTGATTCTGAAACTTAAGTCGAGGGTCCCGGTGTAAGTGTATTTTAGGGTTTCGGCTGTAACTTCAAAAATCCGTAGAAAATTGTAGAAAAATCGGAAAAATGTAAATCCAACTGTTCTGTAATCCTTGAGAGTAGATCTGCAACTTTTACAAAAGTTGTATAGTATTTTTCTTTTTAGTTTTTAAATGTAAATTCAAACTCAGTTTGAGGCATATTTGTTGTAGTTCAAAATGTACACATGCAAATGCAATGAAATTTGGATATGTTGTTGTGTGCTCCATGTTTAGATCTGTGACAAAGTTTCACACATGTTTGTTGTGTAGAACTCCAGTTATGATTTTCGGAAGATGTATGCTAGTTTAAGCTTGATGCTTTTTATAGTTCCCTCAAATATAATTTCTTTCAGCATCAATGCACCCTAGGCCTTTGTCATATGCTTCTGTGGTAAAATTTTCATGCCAGTTGGAGTCTTCTTTTAATTGTTATGAATTATGGATGCATAGCTAGTTATAATGAAATAAATAACTTTATTTTATCTTTTAATTTGATTTAAAGGTGTTTTAGTTCAGTTGCTGTTTAAAATGAATTTAAGCACAACCCCATGCTGATGGTGAAGTTTATGAGTTTAACTTTCATAGATATGCACACAATCACCATCAAAGTCATAATTAGTCCATCATCATCCACCCCTTGTTTTTCATGAAGTTTAATATTTAATTTGCTTAAATGTGCACACAATCCCCTTTTAAATAGTTGTTAGGTCACTCTCACCACACCTCTTTACTTTTGTGTGTTTTCTTGTTGATTTGATGAATATGGTCCACAAGAGTTGGGTTAATGATAAAATCTCTCACCTCCACCTTATAACTAATGCATATGCATAACGTGTAGATATTCCCGACGGGACGTACACGCTTGTTGAGGAGGAGGGATCCGCTAGTGGAGAGCTGAACCAAGTTAGTGGGCAGCAAGACCTGGACCAAAGTCCAGAAGAGCCCAAGGCTGTGATTGAGTCAGAGGAAGGCAAGCACCGGATGCATATAACCTTTTTGAATAAAATCTCACTCTATCTTTACTTTTCAGTATTTATTGTTTACTTGTGCATTTAAGTTTCAGGAGTTGTTTTGAAACCTAGATGCATGATCCTTAGGACTCCTATGCTCTTTTACTAGTATGTTAGGAACGCTAGTGCCATGCTCTAAGGATACGGTAGAAGTCGAGTAATGACTCATTGCTCGCGAGATATAGGATGCTTATGTTGGAATCATAAGTTGGATAAATTGACTCGCTCATGTGGTAAGAGCAATGGGTTCGGTCTCGACCGAGTAGCATGGTGCTGGTCTAAGCTATTGAACGTACCAAGTGCTTGTCGGGAATGGGACCGGTAAACCTAGTACCTAATGAACCAGTGCGGGGACTTTATCGCTACTAATCTTGAGATGCATCTCCCAGTTTGATTCTGGTAGTGCAAGTGTGAGTCTGGACGTGCCGTGTGAGGGCGTTCCAGTAATCTTGTACTTAGGACTGTGGCACCTGTCCCTAATCTGGGGAGTGACGGGAACCGCTTGGTCGGGGTAGACCCCGCTTTTGCTTTTTTTTGGATTCTTTGGGGTCTACCTTCTTCCGTGTATCTTGGGTTTACCTTGCAAGGATATAAATCGATCGATCGTCGGTCACTCACCATTATCTGAGTCGGTTTGACTACTGGCTACCCCATGTTTATTTATGAAATATTTTGGATTAATATTGTTGGATGATTAATCTTGTTTGCACAACCATGCTTGTTTAGCTAGGTGCTTACTTAGAATGGTTAACATACTAGAACTTGAGCTCAAATTTGAAAGTAAGGATCAACTCTTAGTTGCTTTTGGCAAAACAAACCCACCAGCCAAAAAGCCTTGCATGTCTAGCTGTGTCTTTTATTTTGACGGGTCAGTCTTGCTGAGTATTAGTATACTCAGCCTTGCTTATTTTGTTGTTTTCAGGTAACCCCATCTGGCCTGGTGCTATTCCAGATGGATGGGAAATTGAATGGGAGAACGATGATGAGGAGTGATATATTGTGGATGGCCTCCCATGTGTATCACGCGCTTAGTTTAGTTTGCGCCGTTTAAAACTCTGAACCATGTTTACTTTTATGTACTGAAAACCTGGTTTGTAATATTAAGTACTTATGGACCTTTTATGTAATGTAATGTTGTACTCTGGTCCCGCCTTCGTGTGGGCTTAGCGCATATCTCGATCCTGTATAAGTGATTTACTGGGCATGACCCGACAGAGGTGACAAAATAGCTCTTGGTTAACGCTTATGAGCCAAGTGGACCCGCTTAAGTGATAATCCGGATTTATTTTGGGCGGTTCTGTCACAGCTGGTACCAGAGCGAGATTATGCACCAGAGTAATTAAAATACCTTAACAAACCTGTTTTTGGAATAAAATTTGCCAAGATTAATAATCTTGCTAAGTGAGTAGGACGTTAAGGTCTTATCTAGTCCGAGAGGCCCTAGAGGGAATTTTTGGATTCTTTCAGGTGGCTAGTACTCTATGGTGTATCTAATCTGACTTTCAGCACATTTTATTCCTGTCAAAACTTACATTCATGCACAACCATACTAGTTCGTCACGTTTTGCCATACGTGATGGTGCCACGGGAAAGTCCGTGAGGGATGGATGGGACCTATTCCAATGGGAACCCACGTCGCGTTTGCGTCTCGTCACGTTTTGCCATACGTGATGGTGCCACGGGAAAGTCCGTGAGGGATGGATGAGACCTATTCCAATGGGAACCCACGTCGCGTCAGAGTCTTAATTAGGACGCTGTCCATGCAGCGGCTTTACGCATGGATGCCGTTTCTATAAGTGAACGGTAATGAATGTGGACGCTTTTGTGAGTGCTGGCACAAAAGGTTATGAATATCTGTGATTTTCTGCAGGTACACTAACCACGGTTGTTAGGTACGGTAATTTAAGAAACGAGTAGTTTCCGACTAGCTATTATAGGGAGAGACGTATATGTATGCCTTGCCACCAGCACTAACTTCGTTTTTGAGCTTAAAAGCTTTGTGAGGAAGTTTAGGACGCTTTTTGCATCATGTAAAAGCTATCAAACCAAAACTGAACTTAAATCATGTGTTGCTTGGTCTCTATTTAATTTGTGTATCTTAAGGACCAATCATGCTAGTTTGATGCTTTGATGTGGTGTTAAGCAATATTGTAACTAGATGCTGTCCAAAATTTTCTAAGGATTATCTAGAAAATTCTTGACTGGGTGATCTTTGGAGAAATTGCTCATCATCTTGTTAATCTTGTTCCATGAATTTTGTCATGATTTTAGGATTCTTAAAACTGAAGTTGTGATCAAATTGCTATGCATAGGTCATGCTGAAATGCTGTCAAATTCCTGAGTTAGTCTGAAAATCGAATTTTTACATATAGTTCCTAAATGTTTATGACCAGAAAATCTATAGAAAAAATGTTTATTATCTAGCTTAGATCACACTGTAAAAATTTGATGGTAATTGGGTACTCAGTTTTTGAGTTATGGTCTTTTTAGTGAAGCTCTGCCCTGCTGAAATTTCTGGTCAACAGCACTCTAGAAATGGATCTTTTGCACCCTTTTACAATCTGATTTAATTCAACCGTTGAATACCAAAAATGTGAGTTAGAATGTTTCTGAAGTGCCCACAAAAATTTGGAATTTTTGGGTTACTAGTTTAACAGTTATGGATTTTTGTTCTAACTTCCAGTTTTTGCCATATGCATGTTAAACTCATCTTTGTGGGTCTAACGTGCGCTTGTAAATTATTTTTACAGATGGCTGCCCCTAGTTTCGTTGCGGTGGGCGCTGATGGCACGTTTGCCACCACTGGCTTGCAGTGGGAGGGCTTCACACGCATTACGTGGAGAGCCTTGTGTGCTGTCGGCTACACCACCCCTCCTTGCTACTAGGGGGTGGAATACGAGGAGATGGGCGTGCCTAGCTGCCGAGTACGAGTGACCGTGCTCCCCCACCCGGGCCACCCCGAGTGGGCGGACTTGAGCATGGAACTCTTGTGCTACCGCGCCTTCGAGGCAGTGGAGTCGGCAGCCTTGATGGTGCTCCACACCCTCTCCACCCACCGACCGCAGGAGATGCTTCAGACACCATTGGGTTTGGTTCCAGCTTTGGACCCCAACGATCCTATGTGGCTAGGCCGGATGGCCAACATAGCCACACTTCTCGAGATTGTGCCACCGTATGACACAGTGCAGACTTTGGGCACGTGCTTGAGGGCCTTGTACGCTCTACAGGACCTTCGCCGAGTTATTACGGATGACTTGGCTGGTCGTCTCACTGAAGCTACGTGATACTTCCATTGGGTTGTCGGTCTCTTCACAGAGCAGCACGGTGGGTACACTCAGACCGTGCAGGCTATTGCTGACCTCCAGGGTCAGGTACAGCAGCTCCAGGGTCAGGCACACCAGTTTCTGATTGAGCGTGGTGACCACCTGCAGCAGATCGTGGACTTCCAGGCTGGGCAGCAGGAGTTGCAGGCTCAGTAGGCAGACAGAGATGCTGAGAGGCTTGTGCACCTCCAGCATATCCAGGACCTGCAGGACCAGGTTGAGGACTTGGAGCTTGCTGTTAACGCTTTGGAGGTTGAGGTGGGCATGCTTCAGCAAGCACACCAGCCACTGGGCATTGGACCCGACGAGCAGATGGAGATCCAGCTGGACCCAGAGGAGGTTCAGGACGTTCCCGGACTCGACTAGAGGAGCTTGGCGCTCTATTTCTGCATGTCACGGGGAACTCTCCATAGTTTGTACATAGGACCTAGATCCTAGATGATGTATTAGGAAAACTTGACATGTACTCTTTGTTAGCCCTTTTGGTTGGTTTTTGTGCTAGGCTAGCTTAGAATACTCTTTTGTGTAGCTAGATGCTACATAGTGACCCACATGTAATGGTGATCCACCACATTTTGTAATTTGTAAATATGGTGGAAAAACACCTCTCGGCAGCAATCTGCCTAAGAAATGAAAAGAAGAAAGTTATGGTCAAATCTGAGTTTTTGGATGAATACCAACGTTGTTCTAAACTTTATAATGGTTATGCTCACAAAAATTCAGCATTTTTGCATGTGTAGTTTAAGAAATATCGAATTTTTAGTAAGCTACTAGCTGCTGTCCAAACAGCTAGACAGAGCTTTGGAAATTGAATTTTTCGACCCCTGTAAAAGATGAATCTGTTTTGGAGTTGAATACCAAAGTTAAAGCTTATGAAATTCTACACATGCTGACCAAATTTTGGAAATTTATGACTTTTGTACAAAGAGTTACGAATTATTTACTCAGGATTGTGATGCTGTCTGAATTCTGAAATTTTCATAAGTTTGAATTTTCGTATGCATATTCTTCTTGTTATTCTTTTAAGCAAGCTTTGAATATTTATCTAATGAAAGTTCAAAATTTTCAGATGGCTGATAATACTCACAATATTCCTGAGGGCTCTGATGGTCAGGGTGGTGGTGGTCTTCCTCCACCTCCACTGATGAACCCTACAGAAGCGTTCATGACTGCCCAAACTGAAGTACTGAGGCAAATCCTCGACACGCGGAATCTGATTGCACAGAGGCTTCAGCAGCCCTTCAACCACCAAGGGCAAAATCAAGACGGGCCTAATACAGTCATGTCGTATGAAAAATTCAGGGCAATGAGGCCACCCTTGTTCAATAAGGCAGAAGAGCCCCTAGAGGCTGATGCCTTCATCAGGGCCCTAGAGGCCATGTTTTCCATCTTTACACTGCCTTGCTCAGAAGAAAATAAGACAGGCTTCGCCGCTCAGCAACTGAAGGGTGAAGCATTAATCTGGTGGGAGTATTTCAAATCCATGCAGCCACAGGGTCACCAGGTTACTTGGGTAGAATTCAAGAAAGCTTTCAAAGAGCATTATATTCCTAAGGGGCTTGTTGATAGAAAAATGAGAGAGCTAATGAATCTCAAGCAAGGCTCTGACTCAGTTTATCAGTATGCCCAGAAGTTTAATAGTCTCTGTCAGTATGGAGATCATCATGTTGATTCTGATAAGAAAAGGATGGAGCGATTCCGTGAAGGGCTTGATGGAGAGCTCTATGAGAGGTTGAACTTAATCAAGACTGATAGCTATCCTGAGCTGCTGAATTTGGCCATCTCTCAGGAGGACGCCATGAAGAGAGCTCAACAGGATAGGAAGAGGAAGTTCAATCAAACTTCAGGCAGTGGCCAAGGCAAGAAATTTAAGTTTGTGAAGAAGAATGTGCAGGGTGCCACCCAGCCATCTTCATCTGGACGCTGGGTGATGAAGCAATCTCAGTCTAAGCCGTCTGGCAACTTTGGCTATCGCAGCACCCAGCAGTCAGCTCCTAGGCCTAGTGCACCCCCACCTGCCCGCAATAATGAGGATCGTCGTTGCTACAACTGTGGACAGCTGAGGCACTATGCTAACAAGTGCACACGCCCTAGACAGCAACATCAGCAAAGTCAGGGGCAAGGCTCTAAGGCTGGAAATCAGGGAAAGAAACAAACTGTGCAAGTGAAGCAAGGCTGTTTAAACTTCACCACAGTGGTTGACCTTCCAGAGGGAGCACCAGTCTTGACGGGTACATTTTCTATCCGTGGTCGTCCAGTTAATATATTATTTGATTCTGGTGCTACTCATAGCTTTATTAATGTGAAAACCATGAATAATTGGGATTTGAAGTGGTGTCATACTAATCAGGCCTATATGATTGCCACACCGGGTGGAAAGGTTGCTTCAAATCAAGTAGCCTCAAGGGTGCCACTTGAGATAGGTAGCAAGACGTTCCACACAAATCTTGTCACCTTGAGTCTTGATGGGGTAGATGTTATCCTAGGCATGGATTGGATGACTAAACATAAAGTTGTCCTGGATATTTCAGAAAGAATGGTAGAAATCAACTCCCCTAATGTCGGAAATTCAATTCTTTACCTTCCTCCCAAAGGCCATAAAGGCTCATGTGTTTATGCGGCCATAACTACTCAACTTGAGGACATTCCAATAGTATGCGAGTACATGGATGACTTCCCAGATGATTTGCCTGGCTTGCCACCAGACAGAGAGGTTGAATTTGTCATTGAGCTACAGCCTGGCACCACTCCTATTTCTAAGCGATCTTATAGAATGCCACCCAAAGAGCTTGCCGAGTTAAAGAAACAACTTCAAGAGTTGCTTGATAAGGACTATATTCGCCCCAGCTCTTCTCCTTGGGGCTGTCCCGCCCTCTTTGTGAAAAAGAAAGATGGTAGCCTGAGGTTGTGTGTGGACTACCGACCTCTCAATGCGGTGACTATCAAAAATAAATATCCGTTGCCCCGCATTAACGTGCTATTTGATCAATTGGCTGGAGCTAAAGTCTTCTCTAAGATCGATCTTCGGTCTGGGTATCATCAAATAAAAATCCAACCTTGTGATATTCCCAAGACGGCTTTCTCTACTCGTTATGGACTTTATGAATTCTTGGTTATGTCTTTCGGTCTCACAAATGCCCCAGCCTACTTCATGTATCTTATGAATTCCGTATTTATGACGGAGTTGGATAAATTTGTGGTGGTATTCATTGATGACATCCTTATTTATTCCAAGAATGAGGAAGAGCATGCGGAGCATCTTCGCATTGTCTTTCAATGCTTAAGAGAGCACAAACTCTATGCTAAGCTCTCCGAGTGTGAATTTTGGCTAGATAGTGTTAAATTTCTGGGGCACACCATTTCTAGCAAGGGAATATCTGTCGATCCAAGCAAAGTGCAAGAAGTAATGGATTGGCAACCCCCTAAATCCGCTCATCAAATCCGCAGCTTCCTAGGCTTGGCTGGATATTATCGCCGTTTCATTCCGGATTTCTCTAGGATTGCTAAGCCTATGACTAAGCTGCTAAAGAAAGGTGTGAAATTTGTGTGGAGTGAGGCTTGTGATAAGCTTTCCGAAAATTAAGAGAACTTTTAACTTCAGCCCCAGTGCTAGCGCAGCCGGACAATTCAAAGCCATATGAAGTTTATTGTGATGCTTCAGGCACGGGTCTTGGCTGTGTTCTTATGCAAGAAAATCGGGTTATTGCCTATGCCTCACGGGCGCTTCGCCCTCATGAAAAGAATTATCCCACACATGACTTAGAGCTAGCAGCGGTTGTTCATGCTTTGAAAATTTGGAGGCATTACCTTATGGGAACCCGCTGCAATATCTTCACTGACCACAAAAGCCTCAAATATATTTTCACTCAGTCTGATTTAAATATGAGGCAAAGAAGATGGTTAGAGTTGATAAAAGATTATGATCTTGAGGTCCATTATCATCCTGGAAAGGCGAATGTAGTTGCAGATGCTCTTAGCCGCAAGGCTCACTGCAATTGCCTATCAATGGAACCTTATAGTGATACTCTATGTGAGGAATTGAGAAGGCTAAACTTGGAAATTGTTGAACAAGGAAACCTAAATGCTATTTCCGCGAAGTCTGACCTATTTGATAGAATTGTTAAGGCTCAACTTCAAGATGAGGGTATTCTTTTGATCAAACAAAAATTGTTAGAAAAAGATCTTAAATATAATTGCTTCCGGAAGGATGAGAAAGATATAGTCTGGTTTGGGTTACGCCTTGTTGTTCCAGATAATTGGGAGTTGAAAAAGGAAATCTTTGATGATGATCATCTCTCTAAATTCTCTATCCATCCTGGGAGTAGTAAAATGTATCAAGATTTAAAAGAGAATTTTTGGTGGTCCAATATGAAGGTGGACATAGCCAAATATGTGTCGGAATGCGATACTTGTCAAAGAATTAAAGCAAGTCATTTGAAACCTTCCGGTACTCTTCAACCCCTACCTATACCTTCATGGAAGTGGGATGACATAAGTATGGACTTTGTGTCCGGATTTCCACTCACATCTAGAAATCATGATTCCGTCTGGGTTATCGTGGATAGGTTGACAAAGACTGCTCATTTTATCCCAGTCCACACCAAATATGATGCCAAAGATTATGCAAGTCTTTATATTGAGCACATTGTTCGCTTGCATGGTGTTCCTAAGGCCATCATTTCGGATATGGGATCTCTTTTTGTGTCACGTTTCTAGGAACAGTTACAAAAGTCACTTGGCACCAGGATCATACGGGGTTCAGCTTATCGTCCTCAGACAGATGGTCAAACCGAAAGGGTGAACCAAATTCTAGAGGACATGTTGCGAGCCTGTGTTATTCACTTTGATAAAAGTTGGGACAAGTGTCTATCTTTGGCAGAATTTTCTTACAATAATAATTATCAAGCCAGCTTGAAAATGGCACCTTTTGAGGCTCTTTATGGACGGAGATGTTGTACTCCCTTGAACTGGTCACAGACTGGGGAGAGGAAATTCTTTGGTCCAGCCCTAGTTAAGGATGCCGAAGAAAAAGTGAGGGTGATCAAGGAAAATTTGAGAATTGCCCAAGAAAGGCAAAAGAGTCATTATGACAAGGGAAAGGCACCTAGAGAATACAAAGTTGGTGACTTTGTGTATCTAAAAGTGTCGCCAACCAAGGGTGTCCAAAGGTTCGGTGTGAAAGGAAAACTAGCTCCTTGCTATATTGGTCCCTATGAGATTATTCAAGTCTGTGGGCCAGTGGCGTATCGTATTCGACTCCTTGATCGGTTCTCTGCTGTACACAATGTATTTCATGTCTCCCAATTGAGAAGATGTGCTAATAAACCGGACAGGGAAGTTATTGAGGAAGCTAATGCTTGGATTGAACCGGATCTCTCTGTCATTGAACATCCTCTAAGGATTCTTGATATTAAAGAAAGAAAGACTCGAAGACAATCCGTGAAGATGTATAAAATCCAGTGGAGTCATCACCATGTCGATGAAGCCACTTGGGAAACTGAACATTATCTCAATGAGAATTATCCGGGTTTTCTTCAATCTAGACACCGTAAGTTTCCTTCCCCTACTTTCATCTTTTAATTCCTAATCTCGGGACGAGATTTCTTTTAAGGGGGGTAGGCTGTAACATCCCTGATATTTCATTAGTCATAAGTAGTGTAATTAGTGAGGTTAAGCAAGGTTAATTAGCTCCTAAGCATGTTTGACATGATTTGGCACACATTTGCACAAAAGCCCTTGGTCAAAGTCAAATTCTTGGTCAAACCCCTATAGATCCAAAAAGGCTGATTTAGTTTTCTTGCGCGTTCTCCAAATTTCACTATAGAAGTTCAAAATCGGCCAATATAAAAGTTTTTCCTTATTTCCGGGACCACATTTTTCGTAATTGGCGTACATTCCAATTTTGAGTGCAAAGGCGCTTAAATTTGAGTTGAAGCTGCTGCGCACAGTAAACCGGGGCCGAGAAATTCCGAAAGTTCAACGAGTTTTTCCCACAAATCCGTTGATCAAAACATATGACACCCGTTGTAAAAGTTGTAGGTCTATAGCTCCTCTACAACTTTTATTTTTGGAGATTTTTGACTTAGTTATCACTTTTTGGAGTTTGGACTGTTCGAAGACGTGCACATGGAATACAAGCAGGGGCAACGTCGCTGTCGCCGCGCCCAGCGCGCGCATGCGCGTCCTGGCCGCGCCGGCCATGTGGCAAACCCGCGAAACCCCGACGTACGGATGCATGGACATCTTCGCGGTGGACCAAGGGAGGGCCGTGGAGACTTCGCCCTCACACAGGGCCATACGTCGCGCCCAGCCGAGCCGCGGCGGCGTGCCAGCAGGCCCGGCATGGCCACACGCCGGCGCCGCGGCCTCCTCCCGCGCATGCAGAGCGGCCACCTGGCCAAGCCGCGCACTAAAGACCTGAGGCCGTGCCCAGGACGGCCCGTCCTCGCCCCTCTCGCCCTGCTTCCCCTCACGCGCGCACCGGTTCCGGAACGAGGCAGAGCAGAGCTGCCGCCGCCGTGCATTGCAGAGCGCCGCCGTCGCCATTGCCCGCCACCGCCGCACTTCAAGCTCCGGCCAACCTCTCAGCCGCTCCTCTCCCTTCCTTCAACCTCCAGTAGCACCCCCTGGTCTTCACCGCCCGGTAATTTGGCCGTCGTCGATGGCAGGCTGAGCTCAGGCGGCCGCCACCCCCTGCGCCTGCCGAGAGGGGTCGCCGGCTGCCCCGCCGGCCGGGCCGGCCACACCTGCAGCACCAGGTGAGCCCCCAGGTGCCTCCCGACCACGCGCTCGCGCCCCTCTGCCCCTGCTCCGACCACCGGAGTTGGCCCCTGTGCCGGCGAGGGCGGTTATGTGAGGATTGGGTTCTTCACAGGGAGTTTTCAGCAAACTAGGGACCTATGTGTGATTCTGAAACTTAAGTCGAGGGTCCCGGTGTAAGTGTATTTTTGGGTTTCGGCTGTAACTTCAAAAATTCGTAGAAAATTGTAGAACAATCGGAAAAATATAAATCAAACTGTTCTGGAATCCATGAGAGTAGATCTGCAACTTTTACAAAAGGTGTATAGTGTTTTTCTTTTTAGTTTTTAAATGTAAATTCAAACTCAGTTTGAGGCATATTTGTTGTAGTTCAAAATGTACACATGCAAATGCAATGAAATTTGGATATGTTGTTGTGTGCTCCATGTTTAGATCTGTGACAAAGTTTCACACATGTTTGTTGTGTAGAACTCCAGTTATGATTTTCGGAAGATGTATGCTAGTTTAAGCTTGATGCTTTTTATAGTTCCCTCAAATATAATTTCTTTCAGCATCAATGCACCCTAGGCCTTTGTTATGATGTTAAGCACCCCTGGAAAAATAATGATGATTTTAGGAGCTGGTTTGAGTAGGTTTTGGTATTTATGCTTGTAATGGATGTCAAATTCATAACTTGAAATATATGATGAATCCACTTGAATATGTTGGGTTAGAACTTAGTTTTGACATATTGGAGCTGTAGAAAAAGTTTGGGATAAAAAGGGCTAGTAAATCTTTTTGTGTGAATTAATGAAGTTTATCTAGACTGTCTTTTGTCGTTTTCTTTTAAATTAATGTATAAATGATTTTGATCTGAAAATTTTTATTTAAGCTTATTTTGGTCATATGCTTCTGTGGTAAAATTTTCATACCAGTTGGAGTCTTCTTTTAATTGTTATGAATTATGGATGCATAGCTAGTTATAATGAAATAAATAACTTTGTTTTATCTTTTAATTTGATTTAAAGGTGTTTTAGTTCAGTTGCTGTTTAAAATGAATTTAAGCACAACCCCCATGCTGATGGTGAAGTTTATGAGTTTAATTTTCATAGATATGCACACAATCACCATCAAAGTCATAATTAGTCCATCATCATCCACCCCTTGTTTTTCATGAAGTTTAATATTTAATTTGCTTAAATGTGCACACAATCCCCTATTAAATAGTTGTTAGGTCACTCTCACCACACCTCTTTACTTTTGTGAGTTTTCTTATTGATTTGATGAATATGGTCCACAAGAGTTGGGTTAATAATAAAATCTCTCACCTCCACCTTATAACTAATGCATATGCATAACGTGTAGATCTTCCCGACGGGACGTACACGCTTGTTGAGGAGGAGGGATCCGCTAGTGGAGAGCTGAACCAAGTTAGTAGGCAGCAAGACCTGGACCAAAGTCCAGAAGAGCCCAAGGCTGTGATTGAGTCAGAGGAAGGCAAGCACCGGATGCATATAACCTTTTTGGATAAAATCTCACTCTATCTTTACTTTTCAGTATTTATTGTTTACTTGTGCATTTAAGTTTCAGGAGTTGTTTTGAAACCTAGATGCATGATCCTTAGGACTCCTATGCTCTTTTACTAGTATGTTAGGAACGCTAGTGCCATGCTCTAAGGATACGGTAGAAGTCGAGTAATGACTCATTGCTCGCGAGATATAGGATGCTTATGTTGGAATCATAAGTTGGATAAATTGACTCGCTCATGTGGTAAGAGCAATGGGTTCGGTCTCGACCGAGTAGCATGGTGCTGGTCTAAGCTATTGAACGAACCAAGTGCTTGTCGGGAATGGGACCGGTAAGCCTAGTACCTAATGAACCAGTGCGGGGACTTTATCACTACTAATCTTGAGATGCGTCTCCCGGTTTGATTCCGGTAGTGCAAGTGTGAGTCTGGACGTGCCGTGTGAGGGCGTTCCAGTAACCTTGTACTTAGGACTGTGGCACCTGTCCCTAATCTGGGGAGTGACGGGAACCGCCTGGTCGGGGTAGACCCCGCTTTTGCTTTGCTTTGGATTCTTTGGGGTCTACCTTCTTCTGTGTATCTTGGGTTTACCTTGCAAGGATATAAATCGATCGATCGTCGGTCACTCGCCGTTATCTGAGTCGGCTTGACCACTGGCTACCCCATGTTTATTTATGAAATATTTTGGATTAATATTGTTGGATGATTAATCTTGTTTGCACAACCATGCTTGTTTAGCTAGGTGCTTACTTAGAATGGCTAACATACTAGAACTTGAGCTCAAATTTGAAAGTAAGGATCAACTCTTAGTTGCTTTTGGCAAAACAAACCCACTAGCCAAAAAGTCTTGCATGTCTAGCTGTGTCTTTTATTTTGACGGGTCAGTCTTGCTGAGTATTAGTATACTCAGCCTTGCTTATTTTGTTGTTTTTAGGTAACCCCATCTGGCCTGGTGCTATTCCAGATGGATGGGAAATTGAATGGGAGAACGATGATGAGAAGTGATATAATGTGAATGGCCTCCCATGTGTATCACGCGCTTAGTTTAGTTTCCGCTGTTTGAAACTCTGAACCATGTTTACTTTTATGTACTGAAAAACCTGGTTTGTAATATTAAGTACTTATGGACCTTTTATGTAATGTAACGTTGTACTCTGGTCCCGTCTTCGTGTGGGCTTAGCGCATATCTCGATCCTGTATAAGTGAATTACTGAGCATGACCCGACAGAGGCGACAAAATAGCTCTTGGTTATCGCTTATGAGCCAAGTGGACCGGCTTAAATGATAATCCGGATTGATTTTGGGCGGTTCTGTCACACCGGGGCTCCTCGTCGTCGTCGACGTCGTCCGCGGCCCCCTTGGCGTCCCCTCGCCGCCGCCAACTGCGCCTCGCCGACGGACCCGGCCCCGTGTTCCGCTGCGGCCGTTCTCCCCGCCTCTGCTTCGCGCCCCCTCGTCCGCCTCCTCGCGCTGCCTCCCCTCCTCAACGTCGACGGTGCGCGGCGGGCAGGGCGCCGACTCGCCAAGATTCAGCCTTTGCGGTCTCGCCTGCTCCGACGCTTCTTTGCCGGTTTGGCCCACCCATGTGACTACTCCGTTCTGGCCTCCTCGGCGGCCTCGGCTCCTCCTCGCCATCGTCGGCCGTCTGCGCCCCTTCCTGCCGACTTTGTTGACTGTGCCTGCTATTTGTTCCTCGCCGTCGCCTGCGGCCCCTCCCGGGCGGTCGGCTCCCCCCTGCCGACGTCCTCTCTGGGCTGGCGGCCACGGTCCCTCCCCCCGTGCCGGCGGTCGTTGTGCCCCCCTTCTGCTGGTGGCCGCTGCCCTTCCTCCTGTCGGCGGTCACGGCTCCTCCCTCTTCTCGAGGTTCGCAGTCTGGCAGTTTGGACCCTTCCTCAGGTTGCAGTCGGCAATTAGGCGGCGAGGTGGTTCGGACGGCTACGTTTGGTCCAGGGGGAGTTGTTGCCGTCGTCGTGGTTGCGGCGGCTCCCTGCACCTGCACCTGTTCTTCTCGCCTATGTCGAGGCTTCCTGCTGCGTTCTCCACCGCCTTGCCCTCTTCTTGTTTGCGTTGGCCGGTCGTGGATTGGCATCCGAGGCTGGGGCGAAAGCCTTGTCTAGCTTCTGCTAGGCCGACAATGGACTTACCCTGTTGGGGGCATTGTCGCGGCCTACAAACGCCTTGGTTTGCCGGGTGAAGACCTGGCCTGCCCCTTCGCGGGTAGGCGGACGATGGCGGTGTCGTCGTCGCTCCCTTCCTGGAGGCATCGTCTTGCGGAACCCCCACTTCGGTCCACGCTGTTGCAAGTTGTTTGGCGAGCGGTGATGTGCGGGTCTCCTCGGTGTTCGTCTGTGCAGGTCCTGGACTGTCCTTGGGGGCCTCTCCGTTGTACCCTTCTCTGTCTCCTTGTGGTAGTCTAGCTTGTGTTGGTGGTGTGGGATCTCTTCTCTTTTTTTCCTTTGTTCATTTCAGGTTTAATCTTGTTGTTCCATCGCTCTTTGGAGGTTCTCCCATCGTGACGCGTTGTAAAACTCTTTCTTCTCTTAATGAAAAACGTGCTTTGCACGCCTTAAAAAAATATTTAAGCACGGTTTTACAGTAGTGAACTGAACAGGTGCGCATGCACTTCCATCCAGATGGTTAGGCACCAGTGTGACAGTGAGACACTGCCAGGCACCACGAACGAGCAATTAAGGCATCGTCATGGCCGGTAATCACCTGGTGAAGGGAGCATCCGATATATTACAGTTATCTCAATCTTGTTGCAAAGCAACAGACAAGATCCGTGAACTGATCTGAACAGGTGTGCGTGCGTCCAGAATTGTTAGGCTCAGGTGTCTGAGACCGAGACGGTACGCAGATTGCAGCACGCAGCCGCGCTGCTTCTGCTGGCAAACGAAGGGGACGGCGCAACCAACGAGCCCACCCAGAGCACTCGAGATTTTCCCCCGATCGACCCGGCGACTCGTGAGTCGTGACGTGACGCTGAGATGGCCGGCGCGGGCGCGGGCGCGGGCGCGTCCAAGGCAAGCGAACGCGCGCGCGCGGCCAAAGACGTCGCCGTCGCCGCACACGAAAGCTTTCGCCAGAGCAGCGAGTCACCACGGTTGCTTGCTTCGACGGGCCTGCAATTTTCGTTCCTGGCTTTATTGGTTTGTCATCCGCTGATGAAATCACCAATTCGAACAAATTAGTAAATTAATTACTGCTAGTGGAGTGAGATCGTCTGACTTTTTCTGCTCGCTGGCAGCGAACGGTGTGGCGTCTCTGCGACATGCATGAAGCGTGCACGCGGTTGGCTCTGTCTCGGACAAAAGGTAAACGCCGGCCTACGGGTTTCGGGAAGGCGGACAGGTAGGTACACAAGGCGAGCTTTCTCGTCGTAATGACCAAAAAAAAAAAGTTGAATTTCATGTGATACAGTCACAGGAGAGGCCATCAGTACCACCGGCTTCCTTGGATGTCGATCCATCAGGTTTCCACAAATTTGCTGGCTTCCAGCTTCCAGGAGCAACTAGCTAGCAACAATCTAACACATGATTGTGTAACATCCTCTGTGAAAAAACTGAAACCACACCGTTAACCAACGGCCTCGGCGTGCGTCACTCTTTCGCGAGATGGTTAGATGAAGTCTCCAAGCACGCGCGCATCACGTGCCTTCGGTTTTGAGTCCTAGTAACTCGGAATGCAGCTTGTATTATTGTAGGCCCGATGACACTTGGGGACGTCCAAGGTCCACTTTCATTTGGGCGACCTTTGAACGAAGCACTAGCTCGGGTCACCGGCTGTTCTGTCGCTGCGCGCGGAAACTGTTGGGAACCTAGGAGACGTGGACACGGACGGGCAGACTGAGACTTCACCATTACACCACCATATGTGATCCGATCTTGGTGGACGGCAGGACATCGCATCCACTCGGAACCCGTCGTCGTCCGCAGCCGCCTTTAGCAATGGCCTCCGCTCTCTCGGTCTCGGACGCGATCTCCGTCCGCCGGTGCGGTGGGTGTTAATCGCAACCAAAAGCTAGCTGCATGAGCAGAAGCTACAGAGAAAGGCTGGCAGCAGCGTTCGGCGACAGGGACATGTGTTGACCCCTTTCAGGGTCAACAAGCAAGAGCACTAGAGTGTGCAGGTCACGAACGGAACGAAAAGCAAAGATACCGCCGGCACCGGTCAGACCGGTCAGGCGCACCGGTCAGACCGGTGTCCTAGGATTTGCCTAATTCGAGCGTTCAGGAGGATAACTACCACGCTTACGTGATGGAGGACGGCTAGGTTTACGAGCAAACCAGTAAAGAGATAACCAACGCACTTACGTGGCGAAGAACGACTAGTTTACGAGCAAACTAGCAAAAACCGTCGAAGCTCTCGCCCGGGAGGGACCCCGTCAGGGCGTGGACGTTGTCGGCGTGCCCTAGGTCGGCCAACAGGCCCTAGGACGGCATCTCTGGTCGTGGAGATCAAGAGACGAGAAGCATAAAGGTTGGAAAAGTGTGTTGAGAGGGTAAAAAGTAGATGTAATTGATAGATTCGATTGTGTTCCCCTCAATCGGCCACGACCCTTCATATTTATTAGGGTGGGGAGGACTTACCCCGCAAGGAAATCCTTTTACAAGTCTAAATCTATCGGGACTCCTCAATTTGGCTCGGACTCAGGAGCACCGGTCAGACCGGTCAGGAGCACCGGTCAGACCTGTGTGGCTCGCCGGACGTGCTGATCTTCCCGAAGGCATATCTCTTTCATCCGGACTCCGATTTGGACGTTCCACATATGAATCTTGATCTACTCGACGAGACCTATCCAATGGTGAAGTCCAAATTGAATTTTGTGGACTTTGACCACACCGGTCTGACCGGTGGGACCCATATGTCAGACCGGTCAGATCAGACCTGCCACTTTTGGGTGCGAACATATGCCCCCCTGTTTCTTGGTAAAGTTTGCGTACCAAGAAATACCTAGCAGCCCCAAAACTGCACCATAACAATGTCGAGCACAAGTGTAACAAACAAGTTTCACCTTTTAAAGGACGATAGCATCTATCGACCATATTACCCGACTCTGTCCAATATGAAGTTTTCGACTTGTTGCTGCCATTTAAACACATTGTGTGAGTGAAACAAGCCTGAGTACACACCCCCTCGGCTGTGAATCCTTGAATAGCTAATTTATACTTATGCTCATACTTGCAATATATTGTGAATGCATAAATCAACAAAATTGCTAAAATGTCAATTGGTCTTTACAATCACTCTCAAATTGATAATGGAAAAGTATAGAATAATTCAGATTTGCATCCACATGATGTTCTGACCAGAAACAATATAATATGAGTAATCAGCCCAAAAGTGAATATAACACAACTACCTTATAATTGATGACAGCCGGATTACTCTTGAACCATCCTTGTTTGTTCTCGACTTATATTTTCAATGCACCTCGAATCATGCTAATAGCCAACAACAAACTTTCTCCAAGCGTCATTTTTGGCTTCAACAAGTTTTTGAAATATGGACAGCCAAACCAACAGCCACACCGGTCAAACCGGTCGCGAGGGTCGGTCAGACCGGTCTGTCCAGGATGTGCACTCTGCATTACTAAACATCGGCCCTTTTCCATGAAAATGTCTTTTGGACATCATGGCCTGATGTTCATTGTTTCAGAGTGCTAATCCTGAATTTTTATGTCTAGATAAATTATGGATATAAAATTTAGATAACTCTCTAGACATGCATTAAGAAAACATTTAGTGACCCATTCAAACATAAATGTTTGCTGCACCTTCAACAATGAATCACTAAATGCCTTTGTATGATTTTACAACTATGAATCCCCGAATCCAGCCTGATAGAAAAAATTCACATTCGGCTTTTTAACTTGAGGCTAAATATACCAACCGGCCAAAAATCTCAAAATGTCATTATTTGGTGAAATAAGAATAGCACCAACATTCTGAGAAATCTTGCAAGCCGATTTAGTAAATAGAAACTCAATAGTGGTAAATTACTCTTTTTTCTTAAGTCTTGCCCCCCGAGCACTTAAGGCACCAAAAAGGTTATAAGCAACCTCTCATCGGGAAGCTATCACTTTAGGACGATGATCTAAGAGATTCGTCGGCCATGTATGTTGTCAAGGACGATAATTCAATATCATCCACAAAGAATCCATCCATAAGAATATGCGCAACCGAAATAAAAGAGTAGAGATATATAAATTGAGAAATTAAAACCATCTCTAAGAACTAAATATTTCGGCTTTTGCAAAATAATCAATATGCATAGTAATTTGGTGATAACCCTCTATGATATAAAGATGATCCATGTGGAACCCAAGGACCAAAATAAGAGTATGAGGGATAATCAAGCATATCTAAGGATGAATTCCAAAACATAGGCATATGTGGCATTTGTAAAGCAAATGAACTAGGTAATGACCAATAATTTTGATGATTTGGTGCAAATCTCAATTTTGAAGACCGTCTCTCATATCTTTTCTTCTCCTTCAACTGTGTTGCACCTTTTGCTTGATCATCACCCGTGTCATGAGTCCGAATGCTTCCTTTAGGAATCCATACCATGCCTTTCTTTCTCAGCTCTTGAGCACTAAGCTTTTGGAACTCCTTCTTCTGCCAATTTGATAAACCAAGCGGATGGCTTGGCTTTGCTTCAGTTTTGGACAGCAGTGCTCCTTCCTTGGTTTTTGACCTCTTCACTTCCTTTTGTTCAGATTTGGCACTTGGAGGATCAACAGTTGTTTTTTCCCTCTCTTTGCCATTAATAGCCGAAGCGCTCAACACATTAATCGGCTTTTTATTAACTGAATTCAGATCTGAACTATTATCTTTGTGATCATCTCTTTTCACTTGGTAAACATGCTTGACAACCTTTTTCTTGTTTTGAGCACTAGACCGATTTTTATACTCAAAACAGTCACTTTCAACATACGGCTGCCTTGCACGTGATGGTTGCCTTGGAGCTGCATACTCAACATGATATGGTCTGAAATATGAAGGAGTATGTGCCCATGAATCACTCCACCCCCATGATGAATAAGGATGAGCACTAGTGGGATATGGAGCATATGAAACCGACATTGATGGCTCAAAAGGAGAATATGATGCTGCTGATTGAAAACCCTTTCTTTGCTGATTCTAATTCCCAGAATTATGCTTAGGAGGCAATCTTGATGATTTAACTGTATTTGACCGATTAGCACGCTTGGCCTCATTGTCTTTTTGGTACTTAGCCAGAAGTTCGTCAAAAGTGAGCTTCGGCCTTTTACCATTGTGTTTGACACGGTTTTTACCTCCATCTACCTCAGGATGTCCAGATTTGGACATCTCTGGATTTTTCAGACCGTGACCGGTCTGACCGGTCTGGGTGACCGGTCTGACCTGTCGGTCTGCACCGGTCAGACCTGTGTACCTCACCGGTTTGACCTGTGTCTCCAGCACAGGAAGAGTAGCAGGTTCCTGACCCGATATAGAAAAATTCGATTGCCCCCCAGTAACTTCTGGAATTTTGATAATTTCATCGTCCTCGGTAATTACTTGATCTTGCAAGTCATGGACGATGTCTTTCTCATCACTTGGGAGCTTTGAATCTTCCTCTTTGGCAATTAAATCCGGATCTTTGGATAAATCGGCTGATGCTAACCGATTTAATGATCCTTTGCCATCAAAACCAATTGTAGCCAACTGGTCATCCTCTCGTGTTTGAGCAAACCTCAATCGTCCAGTGTCAATGGCCGATTGTATGAATTGACGAAAAATATTGCAATCACTAGTATTATGATTAAAAGTATTATGTCACTTGCAATATTTTCGATCTTCTAACTCAGAAGGTGATGGACTAACTTTGTGATCAAAGAGTTTAATAAAATTATTCTGAAGTAAGATATCAAATAAATTATCACACAAAGTTAAATCAAAGGTGTACTTTATTTTCTCCAACCGATGCTTTTGTGGAGAAGGCTTTAAGGCTAAGCAAATGAACGGTTCAGATTTCTCATCGACCCATTCGGCTATACCTTTCTTTGCACTTCTCATACCCGATGCTTTAAAGTTGGTCACTATATTAGCATCGGACTTCATAATGGCTCTCGATTTTGACTTCTTACTTTTAAGTCCAGAATAACCATAAGCACACCATGTAGAGAGAAACTTTGACAATGATGATGTAGAAAATTTAAATGTCAAAGTATTTTTATGATCAGCCTTTTTAATTTTAACAATGCATTGGCTGGTAGAATCTATAGGCATGCAATCACTAACAAGTAAATCATCCTCAATCGATCTCTTAGAATTATTTATGATAGAATCACTAATAAATGAATTAACAGGAGATGCCACCGTTGCCAAAAACATGGAAACATTAATACACGAGATGCTATGCCTCTCACGAACAATCTCCAAATTGAACTTTTTGATGCTTGGGGGATTGATTTTATGGGGCCATTTCCTAATTCTGGGAATTGTGAATACATCTTAGTAGCTGTAGACTATGTGTCCAAATGGGTAGAAGCACTACCATGTCGAACAAACGATTCCAAACATGCCAAAAAAATGTTCCATGAAATCATTTTTCCTCGTTTTGGTACACCACGGATGGTCATAAGCGATGGAGGTCCTCACTTCATCGATAAAAGCTTCCGAAAGTACCTAGCAGATCATGGAATTCGTCACAACATCGCTACTCCTTATCATCCCCAAACTAGCGGTCAAGCGGAAACATCTAATAAACAAATCAAGAATATTCTGCAAAAGACCGTAGATGAAATGGGGAAGGGATGGAAGGACAGGCTTCCAGATGCACTTTGGGCTTACCGAACTGCATTCAAAACACCAATAGGCATGTCACCTTATCAACTTGTATATGGGAAAACATGCCACTTGCCTGTTGAATTAGAGTTTAAAGCTCATTGGGCAATCAAGAAATGGAACATGGACCTCCACCTAGCTGGTAAGAATCATCTAATGCAACTCTCTGAGCTAGAGGAATGGAGAGAAAAAGCGTATCACAACTCTAAGATTTACAAAGAGAGAACAAAAAGATGGCATGATAAGAGAATTAAGCACAAGGAGTTTAAGCCCGGAGACAAAGTCCTACTATTCAATTCAAGGGTTAAGCTCTTTGGACATGGTAAGTTGCGAAGTAAGTGGGATGGACCATATAATGTCGTCGACACTTCAACACATGGAGCCATCACCATCCAAGATGATTCCGGTAACACATTCAAGGTAAATGGTCATCGGTTGAAAGTCTTTCTAGAACCGGAAAAGTTAGAAGAAATTGACTTGATTGAATTCTTTCAAGTCAATGATCTACTCTAAAAAGAGCTAGTAAAAAAACTCTAGGCAACAAAGGCTTAAGTGGCCAACCGCTAACGCTTAACCTGTTCCACAAGTTTTGTTGTCTATTTGAGTTTAGCAGGATTTGGAGCATAAGAAGGAGTAAGACACGATAGTTTGGAGGCGTACGATCACTTGATAGAGCACAATCTTAACCGTCATCATCATCAATGCCCCATCAAGGAAGGTCAACACCACCACTACTGTCTACTTTACTTCACCATTACCAATCGACTATGTCAACATTCAGCTTGGGGGAGGGCATCCCCCATTTATCCAGGTAAGTATTCTTATTCTTTTTGTCTTATTAGCTAGTTTTATATATATTTTTGCTTTGCTAGATATAGTGAGTCTTAATTACAGTCCTTGTCTGTTAGAGTCAAAATAAATAAAAGAGAGTATGTTTCTGCTAGATGGCTTTGATTGATCTCGATGATATATGCTTGGAAATGATGAATAGTTGCTCCGCCATAATTCCTCTTAAAAGTACTTACATTTCGGACTTAGATTCTCCTGAGGCTTTAAATACTTAATTGGCTCTAAACCCAACACCTGTGGGAAGCACATGCTTAATCTGAGTCTTAGCATTGAAGGATAAAGATTCATGAAGAGTTGAGTTGTTGTTTATCATTTTCCTAGAGATACTTGATTCCTGGTTTTATCTTTCGAAAATCATGAAATGCTACATGATGAGTTCCTGTATTTATGACCCTCAAGAGTTTGTCATACACATCAAGATCATCCCACTCCACCATTTATGCTGCTTCTGATATGGAAGTACGCATTTTCCATCAAGCCATATAGCTCATGCAACTCTAGGATATATCTCTCTCAATGTCAAAAAGATTCTGGGGCTACATTCGAAAAAAAAGAGAAAGAAAAAGAAAAAAAAGAGAGGAAAAAGTGAGACGAGAGAGGGAGAGAAAAGGACAAGTGTCATACTAGGCGAGTAGGGCCTACCTCCCTGAAAATAAATAAATAAATAAATAAATAAATTTAGAGATGAAAAATGGACGCGTGTCCGAGGGCGAGTAGAGCCCACATCTCTAAGGAGAGAGAAAAATGGACAAAAGTCCGGGGCGAGTAGAGCCCACCTCTCCAAGAATGGAAAGCTCAGATCTCAAAAGTCTTAGAAAGAGAGATATAGTTAAAGATGCATGAGAAGAAAAAGATACGAGAAAAAAAGCTAAAGGCTTACCACCTTTCACCCTCATCCACACTATCATCCCGCCATACAGATCTTGCCAAGTGTGACTCCGTACTTGAGAGGGTCATGCACAGGATCTCTGAGTTTTATTTTGCAAAAATCCCAGGATGATAGTTGATCAAAGAATTTGATATATACTGCTTGACTTGATTGTTCTGTCTTTTAATTGCTTATGATTTATGAAAAGGCTACGCACCATGGTTAAAGGTAAGACAGAGCAATCTTGTTGAGAGGAGAATTTATTTCTGATAACTATAGTACTTTTGAGGCATGAAAGCGTAGTAGCAACTCATGATCCTACAATAGCATAGCTTTGCTAGGGACTAGCAAAGGGTAAGCTTGGGGGAACTTGTTGACGCCTGTTAACGTATACTTTTATATGTCAACTAAACATGGAAAAGGACTAAAAATTAATTAGATCACCTTGTTAGGGTTTACACTAACATATTTCCATGAGTTTTGGTGAAGTTGTGATTTGCAGGGACTAAACAAGAAAAACAGCAGAATTAGCGAGACATACGACTCCAAAGACGTGTCCCAATCGTACTCCGATCCAACTCCTACAAAAGAGCAACCTAGAAGTACTTCAAAGGAAGAATCAAAGTACAACATTGCGAAGAGCTCGTTGAGATGATCGAAACGGATATATCATTTGCCATATTCGAAGTCCTGAATCAGAAGATATTCGTCGCAGAGCGGGGTTCGGTAAAACGGGCATAACTTCATCATCCGGACTCCATTTGACGCAAATTATAGTTTTTCGGAAACGGCACGACGACGCGCACGCACCCACCAAAGATGGGCCTGAAGCTCCACAGTGGGAGACCGACCGGCCTCCTTACAGGGCCGATCGGTCTGGCCCTGCTGCCAAACGGGCCTCGCTTCTGGTATGTTCCAGAAGGTTCCTCCACCGACCTATAAAACCACATCTTGGCCGTAGATCAAGATCGGTTGGATCGTATGGTGGCGAGGCACCTCCTCAGGACTATATAAACAGACCCCAGACCCCCTGGTTCAATCATCTTCTCATTAGCTATCTATAGAGCAAAAGTTAGGGTTTCATATTAGAAGAGAGAGATCCCTCTAGTTGTCTAGTTCAACTAGTTCTAGTTCTAGTTCTAGATCTAGTTCTTCTAGTTCATCTAGTTGTAAGATCAAGGAGAGAGGTGAGGAGAAAGCTGGAGATCCAGACCTGTCGGATCTTCATCAACATTGTACATCTACAGCAACTAGTTCATTCTTCAGCAATCTCCAGGTTCTTTATTTATTAATTCTAAGTTCTCTATTTATTTATTTCCATTCAGTATTTACTTTAAGTTTATTTATTAGATTCCCGCTTGCATCAAGTGCTCTAGTCTTTGCAACGCTAGAGTAGTAATCTTTAGATTAGGCGTGGTGCTTAGTCTAGTGGTTACCTGGAATTGCACCCAGTCCCACGGATAGTTAGTGGTAGCCCCAGGTGGTGACAGCCCTGACGGCCGACGTATTCCACCACGTTCGGATTGGTGTTTGTAGGACCGTAGTTGGAGCTTCCTAGCCCCTTTCACATCTCTTTCCGTGGCTAGTGTTCTGATGTCCCAATATAAATAAACCTAAGAGTATCTCAGATTTTTAGATCGATTAGAGGCAGACTCCCGGGTGAAGGCTACATCGGTATCCGTGCGCTTGCAGATTTTTCTGTTTGCGTTAATAAATACCAACACCTAAAACGCACCCGAAGGGGCTGAGTCACCATGTAAACTACTCGGAGGAGGAGCCAAGTGCCCTGGGCGAACAGTAGCAACAGCCCACGCGGCGGCTTCCAACGACACCACAACTCCGCGCCCTCCCACTACGCCTGACGGACATCAATGACGGAAAAGACTCCTCAACACCACACCACTGTAGCTTATTTTCTTTTTCCTTCTTTGTCCCTCACCCTTGTGACTATAAAAGGGGAGGCGTGCAACATACGCGAGAGACGAGGGAACACCGAGTTTGTAACCCCTACTACAGACACCCCTGGCATAGGAACATGAGTACTCGGAACTGGACGTAGGGTATTACTCTCCGGAGGCCCGAACCAGTATAAAACCCTTGTGTCTCCCGTGTGGACCATCCGGACCCGACACACGATTCGTTACAAATCTACTACCGACGGTTGAGAACCCCGACAGTTGTCGCGCCAGGTAGGGGCCTTTTGTGTGTCTCGACATTTTTCCAGGTCTCGGATGGCCAACCTTGACGACAACGGCGGCCGCGGCTCCACCGGCAACGACGGCGGCGGCCGCGACGCCGACGGCCGCAGCGACGCCAACGGCAACCGCGGCACCACCGGTAATGATGACGGTGGCCGCGACGCCGACGGCCGCAGTGATGCCAACGGCGGCGGCCGCGACGACAACGGCCGCATCGACACCAACGGCAACCGCGACTCCGTCGGCAACGACGACGGCGATCGCGGCGCTGACTGCGGCAACGACAACGACGACAACCACGACTCCAGCAACTGCTCGGAGACGGAGTGGTACGCTACGAACCGGCAACTCGGAAGGCTGCTAGTCGAAAGACTTCTACTCGGAGGCGGAAAATCAACTCGTGCGAATCGATACACGAACAAGCTTGTCGAAGGCCAAAAAATATTCTTACCAACGGACTAGTCGGGAAGCTAGCAGAGGAGTGCCCGTGTCAGGCAGCGGCTACGTGCGTGGAGCTGGACCCGCGGCCGTAACGCGCGCCGGACACGCTTCGAGCTGACCGTGTGGTAGCCATGGCACTCCGGTCATGCTCTCGATCGACTTTACGGCTGCCAAGTCATCCTCGCGACCGAGAGGTGCAGGTCGTCCTGCCAAGCGGGCATGCGGAGCATCCTGCTGACCAGCCACGACGGCCTCGGCAAGCTCCTAGAGGCTCAAAGCACGAAGCAACGAGCGAATCATCAGCTCACTAGCACAGACAAAAAGCTAAGAAGCCTATTCATCCTCTACTCCCAACTCTCTTCCTCACCCCGTCCGTGTAATCAGTGTCATGGTCAGGATTGCACTCCAGCCTCCAGAAACGGTGCCGTTCCTCCTGCTCCAAACTCGGCTGGGGGCTCCGACGCCAGAGCGCCTCTCGCCTTGTCGCGGTGGTCGTTGCGCTACCGGTTATGCCCTCCCCGCGGATGCCCCGTCGGCACCGCTCCTGGGCGTCGACTACGGCCCCGTCCGGAACGACCGCTCGCCGCCGTAGCCCAAGAGCTTTGGCATTGGCCACCCATGACGACCACGGCGCCACCGCCGAGGTACCGCAGACAGCCTGTCCAGCTGCCACGAGCGACGCGCCATCGACGACGGCGACCCCAGCACCGTAAACAACGACCGACGCAAGCAAGCAGCTGCTCGGCCAAAGAACGAATTAGACATACTCGGGCAAAAGAAATACCCGCACGTACTTACAAACTCCGGCCTGCTCGGCGGTGCCTCCCTCCCCTTCTCCTCTCTGTGCAGGACCACGCCGAAGGCACGTGCGGCAAAGGCCGAGCTGGGCGGCGGCGGCGGCGCAGGCAGTAGCGAAGCACAGAACATAGGAGCCAGAGGCGCGTGCGGTGCGGGACACTAATGACACACAGGGCAGAATTTGCGGCAGCGGCAGAAGAAGCGGCGTAGGATTCTTCTCCAGCTCGGACCCCGGCGGCACGGCGGCGCCCTCTCCTACAGTGTTGCCGGCACGGCTTCTTCGGCATCGGCTCCCGCAGCACGAGGGCGCGTCCTCCTCGACGCCCGGCGGCGCAGCGGCTCCACCTCTGTCTCCACTCCGCGCAGCGACCTCTCCACCAACTACGGCATGGCGACGCGGCCCACGGCGCGGACCCCTCACGGCCGGCGCGGAAGCGTGGCGGTGCGGCCTCTCCCGCGTGCTGGCCGGCTCCGACTGCTCGACACTGCTTGGGAAACTACTCGGAAGGACAGCTTGGGAAACGACTCGGAGACAGAAGAAACGAGACGTACAAACCAACGCAACTCAGAGACGGAACAACAAGTCATGCGAGCCAACTTGTCGGAGACGGGAAAACTACTCATGCGAATCAGGCCTACTCGGGGATGGACATCTACTCGTGCAAATTTTTCTGCTCGGAGGCAGACGAAGCTACTCGGAGACGGATCAAAATAGGTCGTGCGAGCGGGCTTACTCGGGAAAACTGCTCGGGGACGAGCAAAACAAGTCGTGCGAACCAAGTTCGCTACCTGAAGAACCACTGCTCGGGGAAACTACCTTTCTAACTGATAACACAATTTTCTTGTCAGTACCTTAGTTCTTGTGAGCAGGTCACGAACTGCAGCATCAGCCGTCCGCCACCCTGATCAGGACAAAGTCGTTTCGAGCAACGCGACAGGTGCCGGCAAGCCGGGACCGACCGCTGCGTGACTACTTGTCGTCGTACCCCATATTTCTTCGCATACCTCGCCGCGGTGATCCAGCTTATACCTGGCCATTTGGCACGAGCACGATGGGCCGGCACGAGCACGGTCCGAAAAAGCACGACACGAGCACGGCACGGCACGATGTCGATAGTGCCAGTGCCAGGCACGGCACGACGTAGTGCCAGTGCCAGGCACGGCACGACGTAGTGCCAGTGCCTGGGCCGCCATTGTGGCCCGTAGTGCCGGCCCGGCCCAGCACGGTTAAATGGGCCGGCCCGATATAGGCACGCCTCCCGGCCGTCGGATGGAGGGCAGGAGCATCAACGGTGCAGATCGGCCGCCCGTTGGTGTGACAACCCGCCCAGGAAAATACCGTACTATCGCCTAAACCAATCCACTTTGGCCATTAAGCGACAGTAAAGTATCATCCTGTCGTTAGTTGCCGGGTTAACGCCCGGTAAATCACTTGGAATTTCATACAGAGGATCGACATATGCATTAAAACTCACACGAAGGCGAGTCCAGAGTACAACATGAATTAAATCCAAATTATTACAAAACCGTTGTTCATGACATGAAGTAAAGGTTCAGAGTTTGAAAACAGCGGAAATAAATAAACTAGCGCAACGGTAAACATCACAGGAGGCCATCCGTGATGCCATCACTTGTCGTCATCCACCCATCCCTGCTCCCAGCCGGGTGGAATCTCACCAGATCAAACAACACCTGCAACAATATTTTTAAAGCAAGGCTGAGTATACTAATACTCAGCAAGACTTAACCGTCGGGTGATAACTACATCACCAAACTCTAGACATGAGAGGCTTTTTGGCCGGTGGAGTTCTTTTGCGGAAAAGCCACAAAGAGTATGTCCTTACTTTCAATATTTTAGCACAAGTTCTAGTTGATTACCGTTTCTAAGTGTGCCAACTAATTCAATCAAAAATTGTACAAACAATTACTTCAAGCAGTAAACTTCATCAAATTCCATCATTAAGGGATATCATGGCCAGTTGATTAAGCAGTCTCAGATAACGGTGAGAGGCCGACAATCGATTGATTTAAACCTTGCAAGGTAAACCTAAACACACGGTAGGGTGCCCCCGCGAGGACAACCATCCAGGCGGTTCCCAAAAATCCTCGGGTTGGGATCAAAGACTACAGTCCTGGGTACAAGGTTAGTTGGCATACCCCGCGAGGCACCCAACATCACACGAGTACCCCCCTTCCCCGGTAGCTAGCCGGGGAGGTGATCACTCAAGAGTAGTAATAGTAAGTTCCCGCACCGTCTCATTAAGGTACTAGGCTTACCGGTCCCATTCCCGACAAGTGCTTAGTACGTTCAAAAGCTTAGCCCACGAAAGCCACTGGACCGGAGCCCAAATCCCATGCTCTTACCACATGAGCAATCCATTTATAAAGATCTTATGATTCCAACATAAGAACCTATTCTCGCGAGTGACGAACATCACTCGACTTGTACCGGTCCTATAGCATAGCAGCTATCGACCTAGCATACTAGTGATAGAGCATAGGTACCTAGGGATCATGCAACTAGGGTTTCAATTCAATTCCTGAAACGTAAATGCGCAATCATATCAAACATAATTGCGTAATTTTAAAAAAAAAACAGGGTTAATGATCCGGGGCTTGCCTTTGCTGGCAAGGTTGGCCTTGGGCCCTTCTGGACCTTGGTCCAGGTCTTGAGCTACGTCCACGTACTGCAGCTCTTCGTCAGCACCTCCGTCTCCTCCTTCCGGCACGAGCGTATAACTACCGTCAGGAAGATCTACACGAGGATGCAAATGCAAGATTCAATTGATGATTTTTAATTTAATTGATTACAAACAACAAATGACAACCATGGGGTGCATGGTTGACCACATTCACCTAGATAAACATCCATTTGGTAAATTATTTCTATTAAAGTAACAACACATGGTGTTTTATTATTTATTCCTTTTAATAGGGACTGTGTACTCATTTATGCACATTAATTAATTTACATCACAAAACAGCAAGGAGGTGGTCACAACCTTCTTAGAAAGATCAACATCACATGCAAAGGGTCATTAGCTATGGAGTTGATGATTTTCTCATTTAAATTACTATTAAGCTTTAATTGCCTCTATTGCTTTTATTCATAAAATAAATTAATAAAATTCAGTGAGGTGTGTTATGAAGCACTACAAACCTATATAAAGTCACTGCACACACATACACACTTAGGAGAGCTATGAAATTAAATATACCGAAAAGAACAAAAGCTAGCTACCAAGACAAAGGAAATGCATACAAAAATAAATACACATCAAAAAGATTCCAACTTTCTCACACATGGTCTCTGGTCCAAAACTAAGCTAGGAATGCAACATATACACCTAGAACTACTATAGATCTTGAGTTATGCAATTACAAAGAAAAACAATCATATTTCAAGAATAGATATTTCTGACAATTATAAAATTGTGATTAATTCACCAGAGGTGAATTTTGGCATAAAAAGACAACATGCAGAAGTTGGTCACAAAAATATAATTATTTTTAGCTAAAAAAATCATTTGGACAGATTCTGCATAAATAGAAAACAATTCATATAAAAATATTTACAACATAACTTTGTGCAATTTTTGGTACAGGATCTAGTCATAACATAACACACAACATATCCAAAAATTAGCTACAGATGACTTGTAATTTTTGAGATACAACAGATCTAGGTTTTTCTCATTTGTATTTTTCATGCAAAAATTATCAGGAAAAAGCATAGACAAGCTTTACAAAAGTTGTAGTGCTTTTCACCAGGAATCCAACAAAATTGAGTTTGAAATTTTCTGATTTTTCTACGATTTTCTATGCAATTTACAAGAATCAGCCAAAAGTCTAGTACTATTCAAGATCTAGTATACAACGAGGTCCCTGGAAACTTCTCAGCTTTCACAGATATGCCCCTACTTCACAAAAACAACCCTGCAAAGATCAAAAGTGTTGCAATGTGACCCTTGGCCATGGGGAGGCGGCGGGCTCACCGGAATCCGGCGGCTCCGGCGGAGTTCTTGGCCGGGGAAGATGTGGAGGAGGTCTAGGGGCTCACCTTAGCTCGGTTTGCGCGCTGGTTTGGGGCAGGGAGGCCGGTGGCGAGCTCGCACGGCGGAGCAGGACGGCGGCGGCCGCTGCGACCTGAAGTCCGGTGGGACGGCGGCGTTCCCCGGGCAATGCGTAAGGGCTCGAGCTCCAGCAGGACCTAGGGAGGAGTCTGAGGTGGTGGTGCGGCGTTGGACGCGAGCGGAGGGAAAACTCGGCTGGGCAGCGGCAATGGCGCCGGCGGGCGGACACGGTGAGCGGCAGGGGGGGAGCGGTGCTCGCGACGGACGCTTGGAGGCCTTTTTATAGGCAAGCTCCTGCTTGCTTCTCGGCGAAGGGAGGGAATCGCGCCGTGGTACGGCGGCCTCGGTAGGCGCGAGAGCAGGGAGGTCGCGGCGGACCGGTGGGCAACGCGATGCGCGGCCGGGCGGCGAGGGCGAGGGCTCCACGTGGCGGAGGGGGACTTCCCGAGGGGCGCAGCGCTCGGGCCGGGGGTCGCGGGCCTGCCTCGGTACGCGCGTACGGCGGCGTACCGCGGTACGGCGGCGCGGCGCGCGCGCGGGCAGGACGGGCAGGAGCGGTCCGGCACGAACGGCGACGCGGCGTGTGGCGTGCGCGGACTACAAGATGCCTCTGAGTGATCCCAGCCTCGGGGCGCGCGGCCTCGGGAAGGCGCGCGGCCTCGGGATGCGGCTGGTAGGCCCGGACGTCGAGGACGGGCGCGGCCTCGCGGCACGGCGCACGCGCTCGGGCGCGCCCGGCGTTCTGGCCGGCGCGACGTCGCGGCGCGGCGTCGATCCTATTTCATTTAGCCCTGTTGGAATGCGAATTTCTCCAAAAGTTTGAATAGAACCCCACCGAGCTTTGAATACGAAAGTTGTAGAGCACCTATAGGAGAGTATTTTTTGTAAAGGCCGACCTATGTTTCGATCAACCCTTTGAGCATGAACTGCAGGCAAAGTGGCTGTCTTTCATGGCGCCAGTGAACAGGAGTTGCTGCAGTTGACCAAGTTTTCCACCCTTTTCCACTCAAAATTTGAAATGCCATCCAACATGAAAGTTGTGTCCCTCGAGAAACTAGACAACTTTTATATTGGGAGATTTTGAAGTGTTTAGGAGAAATTTGGAGAACGCGGCAAAAGTTCCTGAGGACGTTCAAAGACATTAGGGTTGACCTAGGGTTTGACTAGATGTTTGACCAAACTTTGACCACAAGTGTGTGTAGACTTGATCAAGGGGGTCATTAGGGGTTGTCAGCGAGGTTTTCGAGGTGATGACCCAGGTTGACCATGGTTTGACTAGCGTCAATACGTTGACCCGGTCATTAGCACTAATGATGCTAAACAAAAACCTGGGGCGTCACAGCCTACCCCCCTTAAGAAGAATCTCGTCCCGAGATTCGAAAGTACAAGACAAAGTGGGGAGGTGGTTCTCGGATAGAGAGATTACCCATAGAGTTAAGCTGGTCTGGCTTCCCTTGAAAGATCGACTTCTTGCCGTGATCACCTTCAGCTGCTCCGGGGTTCTGATTCTGCTGCTGGGGTTTGGGCTGCATAGGGTTCGGGCACTCACTTATGTAATGCCCGGGTTGTCTACAATTGTAGCAAAGGCGGGGCGGAAGTTCCTTGGGCTTGGAAACTTGTTGCTGATCTTTCTTGACGATACGGAGCTTCTTTCCCTTTCGCTTTCCTAATATCTCAGCTTGAGAGCGAGTTTCACCTTCGATGAGCTGGCCGATCTTGTCGGTGTTGCAACTTCGTTTGCTCTTACGCGGATGAGTTTCCTTATAGGTAATTTCCCACTCACTTACATCTATCTCAGATAATACTCGCTTGTTACTCCGACTTTTTCTCTCTCCCTTTCTAAGGTCCATTGGTAGTTGGGAGGGTGGTAATATAGAGTCGGAGGCATGGAGCTGACCTTGATTCGCATGATCCTCCAACAAATTGAATAAGCAGGCCTGCTCAACCAGGGATGCGGATAATGACTGAGAGAGACTGCCTGCCAAACTAGTTTGAGATAGTCCTCTATAACGACCTTGGATGATATCGCACACTATCTGACTTAGCACTGAATTTTGCCCTTCCAACATATGAATTGCACCGACAATGGTATTCATCTCAGTTTGGGTAGGTACTTCGGGTGAGCAAGGCTTGAAGGATCGAGGCTTCTGTTGCATCGGTTGCATCTGTTGTAGTTGCTGGGCCATCTGCTGCTGTGCTTGCAGAATCTGGCACAACACTTCGGTTTGCGTTGCCACGAATGCCTCTGTCAGTGTCGTGGGCGGTGGTAGGTCACCACTACCCAATGCACCAAAACCATTGGGGGTACTGCGTGTCGGTCCGACCATCTGAAAGTTGAGTTTTCATTAAACACACATTCGTAAGCTTGCTCATAAAATTAACAAGTAGATCATGCATGATGAAAACTCATTCATGGTAGGCGTTGCGAAATAGGACAGCACAGCAGTTATAAGCATGAATTTCATACATCTCTGCTCATGTACCGAAAAGTTCCCATTGTTGATCAGTAGGTGTACGATTTCACAACTCTAAAATGGATATTTAACTCCGAGGTGAACTCCAGGGTTAACCATGACGGCGGAAATTACGAGGAAGAACTCACGGCACCCGCCCTCTAGGCTTGAGGGCGCATCGAGGAGAATTTAGCAGAAGCTTCCATCGATCCTGGGTTTGCTCCTTTCTTGATTCCGAGGATTTGGAGGGCATGATCACGGATCATGGACGGATAAACGATGGAGGACTCTCAAACCTTGACTTTTCGAGAACCTTGATTGCTCAAGAAAACTCTACTTCTACTTCTTCAACTTAGCCGGTTGAAAGGAGTTGATGTTAAGAGAACGTCGAGTTTGGCGGTAAGAGACCAAGTCAAAAAGGTGATCATCAAAACCGACTTCTATGAAGAAAAGGAAGGCTAGTAAAAGATTTCCGAAATTTTTCTTTTGGAAGAAGCACGGATGTGATTTACGGGTCAAAAGTTTCCCATGCTCGGTCAAGGTGGTTCATAAGAACTATATAGGAAGGTGAATTCGTAAAGGCATTCGCAAGGAATGGCTTACGAATATGGGGTAGGAAAGGTATGGAAAGTAGATCAATATGGGAATTTTTCAGAACAGTCTTGCTCACACGTTATTTAACTTGTGAAAATTAGGTGTTATTGACTTATTACATTACGGTGCAATGATTTTAAAAGCTGGTGTGATGCACATGCTTATGAAGGCGTGATGCACATGCTCATGCAGTATGGTGCTCATGATGCGTGTTAGCATGACTCGGTTACCCACAAAATGAGTTAGTGATTGCGAGGGCAATCGATGAGTTGAAAAGGAGTATGCGTGGTGAGTCGCGTTGTCACAACCAAGATACCTAGCGCGCCCCTAGTGGCAATCACATGGCTGCAGCACACATGATGCCCTAGGTTCCGTCGCGGCACCTTTGGTTATGGGACAACAACATCACCAAACATAAGAAGGATAGAGTAGGAAATATTGAAATCTTCCATGCGTATGCACGTTAGTTCACCCAAGGTTCCCTCATGCACGTGCTATGCAATGCATGCTCAAAAGTGACATGTGTTTTTAATTCAAAATGTTGTGAGCAAGACCAAAAGAATAAGTTTAGGATTGAGAGATCGGATTGATCGGAATCGGCACAAAATCCTTGGACAAGTTTGATACTCATCATGGAACTCTGATCTGACCACAACGAGTGGAAATAATTCTTTTACAAAGATTGTTGCAGAAAGATGTTCCACCAAAGCGTTACATCGATGAGGGGTTTCGGGATTACCAAAACAACATTTGGGATTACAATGCAGACTAGCTGCACAAAAGAAAGCTCCTAGTTCAGCCAACCACAAAAACTAACCAAACGCGGCTGCACACACTAGGGTTCCTTACAACTATTACACGCGTACAACTCAGGACTTTATTACAAACATACCAACTTCCTAGGGTTGGATCTTCCTTGCTGAAGAACTATGGTAACTCAGATCCAGACTCTACTCCAGACTCTCCTTGGATTCCCTCAGCATCCTCTTCTTCTTCTGGTCCGGGAATGACAGGTTCCGGAGGTGGAGCTGCTATCGCTTCTAGTTGATTCTCTAGTTCAAGCATATATTGGTCGTTATGCTGCAACATGAAATTCTGCTCATGGATGACTTGACTCAATTCTCGTATCTTTGCCTTATCCTTGCGTCTTCCCTTCTTGAGAGTAGCTATCATTGCTCGGGCTTCCTTCAATGCTTGAGCGGTGTTCTCCATTTCTTTAACTCGGTACCTATAGATTTGGTGTCTATAGAATACACTTTCTCCCACCATCCGTCGATAGGTGTCATACATGGCTTCTGAAAAGCGAATTGAGGTGACAAGATCAGGACTATACTGGGAATTGCCCTGAGCTGAAAGAAAAGCTTCGCGTTCGACCCGTGGTCCAACGTGTCGCTCAGGTACAGGAATCACTTTGGCCGTAGTGCCGGCTACCACGTCAGGGTGCTTCCCACAAAAAGTTGTGAGCGCTTCAAGAGCAGCCTTCTGCACAGTGTCAGCCAGGTTCCGTCCTTGTGCCTTACACTCCCACTCTTCCCAAGCAGGATTTGTCGGGCACGCAGGGATCTTCACCTTCACTTCACCACGAAGGAGCTGGCCGGTGGTCATGACCTCACGTGTCGAGTACTCTGGGTAAGAGGTGTACCCAAAGTCTTTCAGGGTGTCCCACAAGAGTGCAGGAAATCCACCCTCCTCGAGGTAGTTCACGAGAGTCCATGCTCCCACATCAGCCGACGCAGATCCAAAGTGGTCCATCTGGACATAACAACAAAAGTGAGAACCAGACGGAGGTGCATGTACAAGGATAGGTTCGGTCAGCGATGAAAAAGAATACATGGGTAAGAAATGGGGTAGCCATGGTACGAACATACACCTTGGCAAAGTTCTGGCCGTTGTGAACAAAAATTCATAACTTAAAAAAACCAGGTCCCCAAAAATTCCCAAATTTGTGCAGCAACTCAACAAGGTTATGAGGCACAGAATTGGTATGCAAGATCGATCCAGAAAGGTTAGGAAGGGGCTTCGACTAAGCAAGGTTTGGATTGGTTTCCGGAAAAACAGCAAGACAGATGTTCACTAAACTGAGCACAACTTGAGGTAGACCAAAGCTATGACCGTGAAATTTTTGTGAGCAGAAACTAGATTAGATATGGAGCAACTTTGATAGAGATCTCCTAGACAAAAAGATTCTTGGACAGGGTGCAAGATCTACGCAACCAAACACAACCGATTTGGGGACAGCAATGCACCTACACACGAGAGGCTAGGCAAGACCAAGCATACTAGCAAAATTTCCTTAGAGAGCACATAAAACAAACAGGGGTTCAACTTTAAGTTTCTCTCAATTTTTAACATGATGCAAGACGGCCTATTCGTCCTCACAAGGCAATCAAGCCAAAACTCGAAGTTAGTGCCGGTGGCAAGGCGTATACACGTTTGTCCCTATAATAACTAGTCGAAAACTAGTCGATGCACACTTAGCGACTTACGAAACGTGGTTAGTGTACCTGCAGAAGATCACAGAACACAACGAACCTTTCATGCCAGCACTCATGAAAGCGTCCACATACATTACCGTTCACTATAGAAACGGCACCCATGCGTTTATCGCTGCATGGACAGCGTCCAACCTCAGATACGCTCCTTTTGGAATGAAGCGGATCCTTGCCTCGCATATTCACAATGCGGAACGTCCACGCATGGCAAAACGTGGCGAGACACAGACGCGACAGTGGGTTCCCTTTGGATTAGGTCCCATCCATCCCTCGCATGACTTCCATGCGGTACCACCACGTATAGCAAAACGTGATGAACTAGTATGGTTGTACAGAAAGTAAGTTCTGACAGGAATGAAATGTGCTGGGAGTTAGCAAAATAAACCATAGATTAATAAGCCACCTGAAAGAACCCAAAAATTCCCTCTAGGGCCTCTCGGTCTATATTACCCTTAACGGACCAACGTATTTTGCAAATCCAAACAATCTTGGTAAGTTTTATTTAAGAACATGAGATTAAGATTGTTAATTAAACTCTGGTGCATATAATCGCTCTGATACCAGCTGTGACAACCCGCCCAGGAAAATACCGTACTATCGCCTAAACCAATCCACTTTGGCCATTAAGCGACAGTAAAGTATCATCCTGTCGTTAGTTGCCGGGTTAACGCCCGGTAAATCACTTGGAATTTCATACAGAGGATCGACATATGCATTAAAACTCACACGAAGGCGAGTCCAGAGTACAACATGAATTAAATCCAAATTATTACAAAACCGTTGTTCATGACATGAAGTAAAGGTTCAGAGTTTGAAAACAGCGGAAATAAATAAACTAGCGCAACGGTAAACATCACAGGAGGCCATCCGTGATGCCATCACTTGTCGTCATCCACCCATCCCTGCTCCCAGCCGGGTGGAATCTCACCAGATCAAACAACACCTGCAACAATATTTTTAAAGCAAGGCTGAGTATACTAATACTCAGCAAGACTTAACCGTCGGGTGATAACTACATCACCAAACTCTAGACATGAGAGGCTTTTTGGCCGGTGGAGTTCTTTTGCGGAAAAGCCACAAAGAGTATGTCCTTACTTTCAATATTTTAGCACAAGTTCTAGTTGATTACCGTTTCTAAGTGTGCCAACTAATTCAATCAAAAATTGTACAAACAATTACTTCAAGCAGTAAACTTCATCAAATTCCATCATTAAGGGATATCATGGCCAGTTGATTAAGCAGTCTCAGATAACGGTGAGAGGCCGACAATCGATTGATTTAAACCTTGCAAGGTAAACCTAAACACACGGTAGGGTGCCCCCGCGAGGACAACCATCCAGGCGGTTCCCAAAAATCCTCGGGTTGGGATCAAAGACTACAGTCCTGGGTACAAGGTTAGTTGGCATACCCCGCGAGGCACCCAACATCACACGAGTACCCCCCTTCCCCGGTAGCTAGCCGGGGAGGTGATCACTCAAGAGTAGTAATAGTAAGTTCCCGCACCGTCTCATTAAGGTACTAGGCTTACCGGTCCCATTCCCGACAAGTGCTTAGTACGTTCAAAAGCTTAGCCCACGAAAGCCACTGGACCGGAGCCCAAATCCCATGCTCTTACCACATGAGCAATCCATTTATAAAGATCTTATGATTCCAACATAAGAACCTATTCTCGCGAGTGACGAACATCACTCGACTTGTACCGGTCCTATAGCATAGCAGCTATCGACCTAGCATACTAGTGATAGAGCATAGGTACCTAGGGATCATGCAACTAGGGTTTCAATTCAATTCCTGAAACGTAAATGCGCAATCATATCAAACATAATTGCGTAATTTTAAAAAAAAAACAGGGTTAATGATCCGGGGCTTGCCTTTGCTGGCAAGGTTGGCCTTGGGCCCTTCTGGACCTTGGTCCAGGTCTTGAGCTACGTCCACGTACTGCAGCTCTTCGTCAGCACCTCCGTCTCCTCCTTCCGGCACGAGCGTATAACTACCGTCAGGAAGATCTACACGAGGATGCAAATGCAAGATTCAATTGATGATTTTTAATTTAATTGATTACAAACAACAAATGACAACCATGGGGTGCATGGTTGACCACATTCACCTAGATAAACATCCATTTGGTAAATTATTTCTATTAAAGTAACAACACATGGTGTTTTATTATTTATTCCTTTTAATAGGGACTGTGTACTCATTTATGCACATTAATTAATTTACATCACAAAACAGCAAGGAGGTGGTCACAACCTTCTTAGAAAGATCAACATCACATGCAAAGGGTCATTAGCTATGGAGTTGATGATTTTCTCATTTAAATTACTATTAAGCTTTAATTGCCTCTATTGCTTTTATTCATAAAATAAATTAATAAAATTCAGTGAGGTGTGTTATGAAGCACTACAAACCTATATAAAGTCACTGCACACACATACACACTTAGGAGAGCTATGAAATTAAATATACCGAAAAGAACAAAAGCTAGCTACCAAGACAAAGGAAATGCATACAAAAATAAATACACATCAAAAAGATTCCAACTTTCTCACACATGGTCTCTGGTCCAAAACTAAGCTAGGAATGCAACATATACACCTAGAACTACTATAGATCTTGAGTTATGCAATTACAAAGAAAAACAATCATATTTCAAGAATAGATATTTCTGACAATTATAAAATTGTGATTAATTCACCAGAGGTGAATTTTGGCATAAAAAGACAACATGCAGAAGTTGGTCACAAAAATATAATTATTTTTAGCTAAAAAAATCATTTGGACAGATTCTGCATAAATAGAAAACAATTCATATAAAAATATTTACAACATAACTTTGTGCAATTTTTGGTACAGGATCTAGTCATAACATAACACACAACATATCCAAAAATTAGCTACAGATGACTTGTAATGTTTGAGATACAACAGATCTAGGTTTTTCTCATTTGTATTTTTCATGCAAAAATTATCAGGAAAAAGCATAGACAAGCTTTACAAAAGTTGTAGTGCTTTTCACCAGGAATCCAACAAAATTGAGTTTGAAATTTTCTGATTTTTCTACGATTTTCTATGCAATTTACAAGAATCAGCCAAAAGTCTAGTACTATTCAAGATCTAGTATACAACGAGGTCCCTGGAAACTTCTCAGCTTTCACAGATATGCCCCTACTTCACAAAAACAACCCTGCAAAGATCAAAAGTGTTGCAATGTGACCCTTGGCCATGGGGAGGCGGCGGGCTCACCGGAATCCGGCGGCTCCGGCGGAGTTCTTGGCCGGGGAAGATGTGGAGGAGGTCTAGGGGCTCACCTTAGCTCGGTTTGCGCGCTGGTTTGGGGCAGGGAGGCCGGTGGCGAGCTCGCACGGCGGAGCAGGACGGCGGCGGCCGCTGCGACCTGAAGTCCGGTGGGACGGCGGCGTTCCCCGGGCAATGCGTAAGGGCTCGAGCTCCAGCAGGACCTAGGGAGGAGTCTGAGGTGGTGGTGCGGCGTTGGACGCGAGCGGAGGGAAAACTCGGCTGGGCAGCGGCAATGGCGCCGGCGGGCGGACACGGTGAGCGGCAGGGGGGGAGCGGTGCTCGCGACGGACGCTTGGAGGCCTTTTTATAGGCAAGCTCCTGCTTGCTTCTCGGCGAAGGGAGGGAATCGCGCCGTGGTACGGCGGCCTCGGTAGGCGCGAGAGCAGGGAGGTCGCGGCGGACCGGTGGGCAACGCGATGCGCGGCCGGGCGGCGAGGGCGAGGGCTCCACGTGGCGGAGGGGGACTTCCCGAGGGGCGCAGCGCTCGGGCCGGGGGTCGCGGGCCTGCCTCGGTACGCGCGTACGGCGGCGTACCGCGGTACGGCGGCGCGGCGCGCGCGCGGGCAGGACGGGCAGGAGCGGTCCGGCATGAACGGCGACGCGGCGCGTGGCGTGCGCGGACTACAAGATGCCTCGGAGTGATCCCAGCCTCGGGGCGCGCGGCCTTGGGAAGGCGCGCGGCCTCGGGATGCGGCTGGTGGGCCCGGACGTCGAGGACAGGCGCGGCCTCGCGGCACGGCGCACGCGCTCGGGCGCGCCCGGCGTTCTGGCCGGCGCGACGTCGCGGCGCGGCGTCGATCCTATTTCATTTAGCCCTGTTGGAATGCGAATTTCTCCAAAAGTTTGAATAGAACCCCACCGAGCTTTGAATACGAAAGTTGTAGAGCACCTATAGGAGAGTATTTTTTGTAAAGGCCGACCTATGTTTCGATCAACCCTTTGAGCATGAACTGCAGGCAAAGTGGCTGTCTTTCATGGCGCCAGTGAACAGGAGTTGCTGCAGTTGACCAAGTTTTCCACCCTTTTCCACTCAAAATTTGAAATGCCATCCAACATGAAAGTTGTGTCCCTCGAGAAACTAGACAACTTTTATATTGGGAGATTTTGAAGTGTTTAGGAGAAATTTGGAGAACGCGGCAAAAGTTCCTGAGGACGTTCAAAGACATTAGGGTTGACCTAGGGTTTGACTAGATGTTTGACCAAACTTTGACCACAAGTGTGTGTAGACTTGATCAAGGGGGTCATTAGGGGTTGTCAGCGAGGTTTTCGAGGTGATGACCCAGGTTGACCATGGTTTGACTAGCGTCAATACGTTGACCCGGTCATTAGCACTAATGATGCTAAACAAAAACCTGGGGCGTCACAGCCTACCCCCCTTAAGAAGAATCTCGTCCCGAGATTCGAAAGTACAAGACAAAGTGGGGAGGTGGTTCTCGGATAGAGAGATTACCCATAGAGTTAAGCTGGTCTGGCTTCCCTTGAAAGATCGACTTCTTGCCGTGATCACCTTCAGCTGCTCCGGGGTTCTGATTCTGCTGCTGGGGTTTGGGCTGCATAGGGTTCGGGCACTCACTTATGTAATGCCCGGGTTGTCTACAATTGTAGCAAAGGCGGGGCGGAAGTTCCTTGGGCTTGGAAACTTGTTGCTGATCTTTCTTGACGATACGGAGCTTCTTTCCCTTTCGCTTTCCTAATATCTCAGCTTGAGAGCGAGTTTCACCTTCGATGAGCTGGCCGATCTTGTCGGTGTTGCAACTTCGTTTGCTCTTACGCGGATGAGTTTCCTTATAGGTAATTTCCCACTCACTTACATCTATCTCAGATAATACTCGCTTGTTACTCCGACTTTTTCTCTCTCCCTTTCTAAGGTCCATTGGTAGTTGGGAGGGTGGTAATATAGAGTCGGAGGCATGGAGCTGACCTTGATTCGCATGATCCTCCAACAAATTGAATAAGCGGGCCTGCTCAACCAGGGATGCGGATAATGACTGAGAGAGACTGCCTGCCAAACTAGTTTGAGATAGTCCTCTATAACGACCTTGGATGATATCGCACACTATCTGACTTAGCACTGAATTTTGCCCTTCCAACATATGAATTGCACCGACAATGGTATTCATCTCAGTTTGGGTAGGTACTTCGGGTGAGCAAGGCTTGAAGGATCGAGGCTTCTGTTGCATCGGTTGCATCTGTTGTAGTTGCTGGGCCATCTGCTGCTGTGCTTGCAGAATCTGGCACAACACTTCGGTTTGCGTTGCCACGAATGCCTCTGTCAGTGTCGTGGGCGGTGGTAGGTCACCACTACCCAATGCACCAAAACCATTGGGGGTACTGCGTGTCGGTCCGACCATCTGAAAGTTGAGTTTTCATTAAACACACATTCGTAAGCTTGCTCATAAAATTAACAAGTAGATCATGCATGATGAAAACTCATTCATGGTAGGCGTTGCGAAATAGGACAGCACAGCAGTTATAAGCATGAATTTCATACATCTCTGCTCATGTACCGAAAAGTTCCCATTGTTGATCAGTAGGTGTACGATTTCACAACTCTAAAATGGATATTTAACTCCGAGGTGAACTCCAGGGTTAACCATGACGGCGGAAATTACGAGGAAGAACTCACAGCACCCGCCCTCTAGGCTTGAGGGCGCATCGAGGAGAATTTAGCAGAAGCTTCCATCGATCCTGGGTTTGCTCCTTTCTTGATTCCGAGGATTTGGAGGGCATGATCACGGATCATGGACGGATAAACGATGGAGGACTCTCAAACCTTGACTTTTCGAGAACCTTGATTGCTCAAGAAAACTCTACTTCTACTTCTTCAACTTAGCCGGTTGAAAGGAGTTGATGTTAAGAGAACGTCGAGTTTGGCGGTAAGAGACCAAGTCAAAAAGGTGATCATCAAAACCGACTTCTATGAAGAAAAGGAAGGCTAGTAAAAGATTTCCGAAATTTTTCTTTTGGAAGAAGCACGGATGTGATTTACGGGTCAAAAGTTTCCCATGCTCGGTCAAGGTGGTTCATAAGAACTATATAGGAAGGTGAATTCGTAAAGGCATTCGCAAGGAATGGCTTACGAATATGGGGTAGGAAAGGTATGGAAAGTAGATCAATATGGGAATTTTTCAGAACAGTCTTGCTCACACGTTATTTAACTTGTGAAAATTAGGTGTTATTGACTTATTACATTACGGTGCAATGATTTTAAAAGCTGGTGTGATGCACATGCTTATGAAGGCGTGATGCACATGCTCATGCAGTATGGTGCTCATGATGCGTGTTAGCATGACTCGGTTACCCACAAAATGAGTTAGTGATTGCGAGGGCAATCGATGAGTTGAAAAGGAGTATGCGTGGTGAGTCGCGTTGTCACAACCAAGATACCTAGCGCGCCCCTAGTGGCAATCACATGGCTGCAGCACACATGATGCCCTAGGTTCCGTCGCGGCACCTTTGGTTATGGGACAACAACATCACCAAACATAAGAAGGATAGAGTAGGAAATATTGAAATCTTCCATGCGTATGCACGTTAGTTCACCCAAGGTTCCCTCATGCACGTGCTATGCAATGCATGCTCAAAAGTGACATGTGTTTTTAATTCAAAATGTTGTGAGCAAGACCAAAAGAATAAGTTTAGGATTGAGAGATCGGATTGATCGGAATCGGCACAAAATCCTTGGACAAGTTTGATACTCATCATGGAACTCTGATCTGACCACAACGAGTGGAAATAATTCTTTTACAAAGATTGTTGCAGAAAGATGTTCCACCAAAGCGTTACATCGATGAGGGGTTTCGGGATTACCAAAACAACATTTGGGATTACAATGCAGACTAGCTGCACAAAAGAAAGCTCCTAGTTCAGCCAACCACAAAAACTAACCAAACGCGGCTGCACACACTAGGGTTCCTTACAACTATTACACGCGTACAACTCAGGACTTTATTACAAACATACCAACTTCCTAGGGTTGGATCTTCCTTGCTGAAGAACTATGGTAACTCAGATCCAGACTCTACTCCAGACTCTCCTTGGATTCCCTCAGCATCCTCTTCTTCTTCTGGTCCGGGAATGACAGGTTCCGGAGGTGGAGCTGCTATCGCTTCTAGTTGATTCTCTAGTTCAAGCATATATTGGTCGTTATGCTGCAACATGAAATTCTGCTCATGGATGACTTGACTCAATTCTCGTATCTTTGCCTTATCCTTGCGTCTTCCCTTCTTGAGAGTAGCTATCATTGCTCGGGCTTCCTTCAATGCTTGAGCGGTGTTCTCCATTTCTTTAACTCGGTACCTATAGATTTGGTGTCTATAGAATACACTTTCTCCCACCATCCGTCGATAGGTGTCATACATGGCTTCTGAAAAGCGAATTGAGGTGACAAGATCAGGACTATACTGGGAATTGCCCTGAGCTGAAAGAAAAGCTTCGCGTTCGACCCGTGGTCCAACGTGTCGCTCAGGTACAGGAATCACTTTGGCCGTAGTGCCGGCTACCACGTCAGGGTGCTTCCCACAAAAAGTTGTGAGCGCTTCAAGAGCAGCCTTCTGCACAGTGTCAGCCAGGTTCCGTCCTTGTGCCTTACACTCCCACTCTTCCCAAGCAGGATTTGTCGGGCACGCAGGGATCTTCACCTTCACTTCACAACGAAGGAGCTGGCCGGTGGTCATGACCTCACGTGTCGAGTACTCTGGGTAAGAGGTGTACCCAAAGTCTTTCAGGGTGTCCCACAAGAGTGCAGGAAATCCACCCTCCTCGAGGTAGTTCACGAGAGTCCATGCTCCCACATCAGCCGACGCAGATCCAAAGTGGTCCATCTGGACATAACAACAAAAGTGAGAACCAGACGGAGGTGCATGTACAAGGATAGGTTCGGTCAGCGATGAAAAAGAATACATGGGTAAGAAATGGGGTAGCCATGGTACGAACATACACCTTGGCAAAGTTCTGGCCGTTGTGAACAAAAATTCATAACTTAAAAAAACCAGGTCCCCAAAAATTCCCAAATTTGTGCAGCAACTCAACAAGGTTATGAGGCACAGAATTGGTATGCAAGATCGATCCAGAAAGGTTAGGAAGGGGCTTCGACTAAGCAAGGTTTGGATTGGTTTCCGGAAAAACAGCAAGACAGATGTTCACTAAACTGAGCACAACTTGAGGTAGACCAAAGCTATGACCGTGAAATTTTTGTGAGCAGAAACTAGATTAGATATGGAGCAACTTTGATAGAGATCTCCTAGACAAAAAGATTCTTGGACAGGGTGCAAGATCTACGCAACCAAACACAACCGATTTGGGGACAGCAATGCACCTACACACGAGAGGCTAGGCAAGACCAAGCATACTAGCAAAATTTCCTTAGAGAGCACATAAAACAAACAGGGGTTCAACTTTAAGTTTCTCTCAATTTTTAACATGATGCAAGACGGCCTATTCGTCCTCACAAGGCAATCAAGCCAAAACTCGAAGTTAGTGCCGGTGGCAAGGCGTATACACGTTTGTCCCTATAATAACTAGTCGAAAACTAGTCGATGCACACTTAGCGACTTACGAAACGTGGTTAGTGTACCTGCAGAAGATCACAGAACACAACGAACCTTTCATGCCAGCACTCATGAAAGCGTCCACATACATTACCGTTCACTATAGAAACGGCACCCATGCGTTTATCGCTGCATGGACAGCGTCCAACCTCAGATACGCTCCTTTTGGAATGAAGCGGATCCTTGCCTCGCATATTCACAATGCGGAACGTCCACGCATGGCAAAACGTGGCGAGACACAGACGCGACAGTGGGTTCCCTTTGGATTAGGTCCCATCCATCCCTCGCATGACTTCCATGCGGTACCACCACGTATAGCAAAACGTGATGAACTAGTATGGTTGTACAGAAAGTAAGTTCTGACAGGAATGAAATGTGCTGGGAGTTAGCAAAATAAACCATAGATTAATAAGCCACCTGAAAGAACCCAAAAATTCCCTCTAGGGCCTCTCGGTCTATATTACCCTTAACGGACCAACGTATTTTGCAAATCCAAACAATCTTGGTAAGTTTTATTTAAGAACATGAGATTAAGATTGTTAATTAAACTCTGGTGCATATAATCGCTCTGATACCAGCTGTGACAACCCGCCCAGGAAAATACCGTACTATCGCCTAAACCAATCCACTTTGGCCATTAAGCGACAGTAAAGTATCATCCTGTCGTTAGTTGCCGGGTTAACGCCCGGTAAATCACTTGGAATTTCATACAGAGGATCGACATATGCATTAAAACTCACACGAAGGCGAGTCCAGAGTACAACATGAATTAAATCCAAATTATTACAAAACCGTTGTTCATGACATGAAGTAAAGGTTCAGAGTTTGAAAACAGCGGAAATAAATAAACTAGCGCAACGGTAAACATCACAGGAGGCCATCCGTGATGCCATCACTTGTCGTCATCCACCCATCCCTGCTCCCAGCCGGGTGGAATCTCACCAGATCAAACAACACCTGCAACAATATTTTTAAAGCAAGGCTGAGTATACTAATACTCAGCAAGACTTAACCGTCGGGTGATAACTACATCACCAAACTCTAGACATGAGAGGCTTTTTGGCCGGTGGAGTTCTTTTGCGGAAAAGCCACAAAGAGTATGTCCTTACTTTCAATATTTTAGCACAAGTTCTAGTTGATTACCGTTTCTAAGTGTGCCAACTAATTCAATCAAAAATTGTACAAACAATTACTTCAAGCAGTAAACTTCATCAAATTCCATCATTAAGGGATATCATGGCCAGTTGATTAAGCAGTCTCAGATAACGGTGAGAGGCCGACAATCGATTGATTTAAACCTTGCAAGGTAAACCTAAACACACGGTAGGGTGCCCCCGCGAGGACAACCATCCAGGCGGTTCCCAAAAATCCTCGGGTTGGGATCAAAGACTACAGTCCTGGGTACAAGGTTAGTTGGCATACCCCGCGAGGCACCCAACATCACACGAGTACCCCCCTTCCCCGGTAGCTAGCCGGGGAGGTGATCACTCAAGAGTAGTAATAGTAAGTTCCCGCACCGTCTCATTAAGGTACTAGGCTTACCGGTCCCATTCCCGACAAGTGCTTAGTACGTTCAAAAGCTTAGCCCACGAAAGCCACTGGACCGGAGCCCAAATCCCATGCTCTTACCACATGAGCAATCCATTTATAAAGATCTTATGATTCCAACATAAGAACCTATTCTCGCGAGTGACGAACATCACTCGACTTGTACCGGTCCTATAGCATAGCAGCTATCGACCTAGCATACTAGTGATAGAGCATAGGTACCTAGGGATCATGCAACTAGGGTTTCAATTCAATTCCTGAAACGTAAATGCGCAATCATATCAAACATAATTGCGTAATTTTAAAAAAAAAACAGGGTTAATGATCCGGGGCTTGCCTTTGCTGGCAAGGTTGGCCTTGGGCCCTTCTGGACCTTGGTCCAGGTCTTGAGCTACGTCCACGTACTGCAGCTCTTCGTCAGCACCTCCGTCTCCTCCTTCCGGCACGAGCGTATAACTACCGTCAGGAAGATCTACACGAGGATGCAAATGCAAGATTCAATTGATGATTTTTAATTTAATTGATTACAAACAACAAATGACAACCATGGGGTGCATGGTTGACCACATTCACCTAGATAAACATCCATTTGGTAAATTATTTCTATTAAAGTAACAACACATGGTGTTTTATTATTTATTCCTTTTAATAGGGACTGTGTACTCATTTATGCACATTAATTAATTTACATCACAAAACAGCAAGGAGGTGGTCACAACCTTCTTAGAAAGATCAACATCACATGCAAAGGGTCATTAGCTATGGAGTTGATGATTTTCTCATTTAAATTACTATTAAGCTTTAATTGCCTCTATTGCTTTTATTCATAAAATAAATTAATAAAATTCAGTGAGGTGTGTTATGAAGCACTACAAACCTATATAAAGTCACTGCACACACATACACACTTAGGAGAGCTATGAAATTAAATATACCGAAAAGAACAAAAGCTAGCTACCAAGACAAAGGAAATGCATACAAAAATAAATACACATCAAAAAGATTCCAACTTTCTCACACATGGTCTCTGGTCCAAAACTAAGCTAGGAATGCAACATATACACCTAGAACTACTATAGATCTTGAGTTATGCAATTACAAAGAAAAACAATCATATTTCAAGAATAGATATTTCTGACAATTATAAAATTGTGATTAATTCACCAGAGGTGAATTTTGGCATAAAAAGACAACATGCAGAAGTTGGTCACAAAAATATAATTATTTTTAGCTAAAAAAATCATTTGGACAGATTCTGCATAAATAGAAAACAATTCATATAAAAATATTTACAACATAACTTTGTGCAATTTTTGGTACAGGATCTAGTCATAACATAACACACAACATATCCAAAAATTAGCTACAGATGACTTGTAATTTTTGAGATACAACAGATCTAGGTTTTTCTCATTTGTATTTTTCATGCAAAAATTATCAGGAAAAAGCATAGACAAGCTTTACAAAAGTTGTAGTGCTTTTCACCAGGAATCCAACAAAATTGAGTTTGAAATTTTCTGATTTTTCTACGATTTTCTATGCAATTTACAAGAATCAGCCAAAAGTCTAGTACTATTCAAGATCTAGTATACAACGAGGTCCCTGGAAACTTCTCAGCTTTCACAGATATGCCCCTACTTCACAAAAACAACCCTGCAAAGATCAAAAGTGTTGCAATGTGACCCTTGGCCATGGGGAGGCGGCGGGCTCACCGGAATCCGGCGGCTCCGGCGGAGTTCTTGGCCGGGGAAGATGTGGAGGAGGTCTAGGGGCTCACCTTAGCTCGGTTTGCGCGCTGGTTTGGGGCAGGGAGGCCGGTGGCGAGCTCGCACGGCGGAGCAGGACGGCGGCGGCCGCTGCGACCTGAAGTCCGGTGGGACGGCGGCGTTCCCCGGGCAATGCGTAAGGGCTCGAGCTCCAGCAGGACCTAGGGAGGAGTCTGAGGTGGTGGTGCGGCGTTGGACGCGAGCGGAGGGAAAACTCGGCTGGGCAGCGGCAATGGCGCCGGCGGGCGGACACGGTGAGCGGCAGGGGGGGAGCGGTGCTCGCGACGGACGCTTGGAGGCCTTTTTATAGGCAAGCTCCTGCTTGCTTCTCGGCGAAGGGAGGGAATCGCGCCGTGGTACGGCGGCCTCGGTAGGCGCGAGAGCAGGGAGGTCGCGGCGGACCGGTGGGCAACGCGATGCGCGGCCGGGCGGCGAGGGCGAGGGCTCCACGTGGCGGAGGGGGACTTCCCGAGGGGCGCAGCGCTCGGGCCGGGGGTCGCGGGCCTGCCTCGGTACGCGCGTACGGCGGCGTACCGCGGTACGGCGGCGCGGCGCGCGCGCGGGCAGGACGGGCAGGAGCGGTCCGGCACGAACGGCGACGCGGCGCGTGGCGTGCGCGGACTACAAGATGCCTCGGAGTGATCCCAGCCTCGGGGCGCGCGGCCTCGGGAAGGCGCGCGGCCTCGGGATGCGGCTGGTAGGCCCGGACGTCGAGGACGGGCGCGGCCTCGCGGCACGGCGCACGCGCTCGGGCGCGCCCGGCGTTCTGGCCGGCGCGACGTCGCGGCGCGGCGTCGATCCTATTTCATTTAGCCCTGTTGGAATGCGAATTTCTCCAAAAGTTTGAATAGAACCCCACCGAGCTTTGAATACGAAAGTTGTAGAGCACCTATAGGAGAGTATTTTTTGTAAAGGCCGACCTATGTTTCGATCAACCCTTTGAGCATGAACTGCAGGCAAAGTGGCTGTCTTTCATGGCGCCAGTGAACAGGAGTTGCTGCAGTTGACCAAGTTTTCCACCCTTTTCCACTCAAAATTTGAAATGCCATCCAACATGAAAGTTGTGTCCCTCGAGAAACTAGACAACTTTTATATTGGGAGATTTTGAAGTGTTTAGGAGAAATTTGGAGAACGCGGCAAAAGTTCCTGAGGACGTTCAAAGACATTAGGGTTGACCTAGGGTTTGACTAGATGTTTGACCAAACTTTGACCACAAGTGTGTGTAGACTTGATCAAGGGGGTCATTAGGGGTTGTCAGCGAGGTTTTCGAGGTGATGACCCAGGTTGACCATGGTTTGACTGGCGTCAATACGTTGACCCGGTCATTAGCACTAATGATGCTAAACAAAAACCTGGGGCGTCACAGTTGGGATGCGGCCGTATATAAGCCGCGCCCGCGGCGCGTTGCCCCCCACCCCCGCAACCCTAATCCATTCGCCCGCCTCGCCGCTCGGCCGCTCCCCACCCCGAACCCTAATCCATTCGTCGTCCTCACTCCTCAGATCTATCCGTCTCTCGCCGGCTCGCCGTCAGCTTCCCCTCTTCCTCTCTCATCCTGCAGCCTCCTGACCCACTGATGGCCGGCCCTGGCACACGGCACGGCCATGCATGCTCCTCTTCTTGATCTCACAACCACTCGTGTGTCATCTAGTCGTCTTTTGACTCTTTTCCCTGCGTTCTCGATGTTGTCGACCTCACCGCCGGCAGCTCTGGTGCTCCGGATCCGCGTAAGTACTCGTCGACGCTCGCTACTCCCCTCTCTCTTTCCCTCTTTCTCCATTTCTCCATTCTAACTATCTGTTTTCTCTAGATCCAGAGCCGATTCGAATCCGTTGAGGAACCAGAGGGTCGGATCTAAGCTTCGTGTACGTCGCCGGCGATCCTGGTGCTCCGACTGCGAAGGTATGCCCAAACCCTAACCCTCCTCTGTCCTCTGTCTCTCTGTTCATCTGTTCGTCTCCTAACCTCCTCTGTCCTCTCTCTGTTCATCTATTGCTGTAGCCGTTGAGGGACCGGGACGCCGGCGAAGCACGATGGTCAGCTCTGAAGACGAGGTCGACTTCAACGAAGAGAGGTGGATGTGCGGGATGGCCGGAGATGACGACGACGATGACATCCGAGATGACGCCGCGGCACTGCTGGGTAGTAGCATTGAGGCTCCCATCAATGTCGGTGGTGGTGGTGATGATGAGGCTGTAGATGTGGATGCTGGGGCTGGCTCCAAGCGCTCTCGTCCCTCTACCTCCGTTGTCTGGGAGGATTTCCAGAAGATCTACAAAATGATCAATGGTAAGAAGGTCAGGTATGGTGCTAAGTGCCTCCATTGCAACAAACAATACTCTGGTCTCTCTAGTGGTGGCACTGGTCATCTGCGCCGGCATCGGAATAAATGTGACAAGAGGAAAGAAAAATTAGGCCATAAGGTTCAGACTCAAATTTCTTTTAATCCTGATGGTAGTATGCGTAATTGGGAGTATTGTCCTATGTTTGCTCGTACTGCACTTGTTAAGTTGATTGCTAGACTTGATGTGCCCATCTGTATGGGTGAATCTGGTGCTTTTGAAGAATATATTAAAACTGCTCATAATCCTAAGTTTTCTGGTGTCTCTAGGCAAACCACAACTAGAGACATAGAGAAATATTTTTCTGATTGCAAGGCTATGCTTGTTGAGACCTTGACTTCATCTGCTGTTAATTGTGTGTGTCTCACCTCTGATATTTGGTCTGGTAATGCCAAAGAGGACTATCTTAGTGTTGTTGCTCATTACATTAATTCTGATTGGCAAATGGAGAAGAGGGTGCTTGGTTTAAGGCTTATAGATGAGTCCCACAATGGACAAAACATTGCTGATCGTGTTGCATTTGTGCTTGATGATTTTGGTGTGTCTGAAAAGGTGTTTGCTGTTACTTTAGATAATGCATCATCTAATGCTTCAGCAAAGCATCATCTTAGACCTTTACTGTCTAAATACCTTGGTTTTGATGTTCCTGCTATGCCTTTATTGTCATTTGATGAAGAGGATGAAGTTCATAGTATGTTCTTGCATCAGCGTTGTGCATGTCATATCATTAACCTCATTGTCATATCATTAACCTCATTATTAAGGAGGCCCTTACTGAGCTTAAGCCTTTGATTGAAACATTTAGAACTGCAATATCTTGGATGAACTCATCTAATCAGAGAATTCTACCTATCTGATGCTTAAGCATTTGTTTCCTCATAAGAGTACATTCACTACTTTTATCCATGGTCACTATCCTAGGACTGAAAATGGTCAACTGCTTTTAATTGATAGGCATTGGGATATTGCTGAAAAAGTGCTAAAATGTCTTGAACTGTTTCATGATGCAACTGTTTCTTTGTCTGGTGTTTACTACCCTACTGCTCCACTTATGATTCATTATCTAGTTAAGATTGCTAAACACCTAGAGGCTTATGCTAATGATGCTCACATCAGATCTGTGGTTCAACCTATGATTGATAAGTATAACAAGTATTGGAGGAATATACCACTGCTTTATGCCTTTGCATTCATCTTGGACCCTAGAGCTAAAATGAAAGGTTTTACTAGAGCACTTAGGCACTTAGGCAATGCTACTAGTACAGACTATTCTAATTACTTGGTTACCACTAGAGCTCGTCTTTCAGATGTGTACAACAAGTATGAGCAGAAATATGGAGGTGTTAGGTTGAGGAGGCCTGATCCTCCTAACCCATCTGGTAAGAAAAGATCTGCTTGGGATGAAATTTATGATGATGGTGATGATGGGTATAATGTTGGTGGTAAGCAACCTCTAGCTGCTAATCTAAGCATGTCTAGAAATACATCTGCAACTGCATTGCTTTCAGCAGTATCTTCTTCAGCTTGTACTTCTGAACTTGTGTCCTACTTAGATTGTGACATTGTGAATCAGTTAAATGATGATTTTAACCTACTTAACTGGTGGCATGAACACAAACTTACATATCCAGTTCTATCCATCATGGCTAAAGATATTTTTACTGTTCCTGTGTCTACCATATCTTCAGAATCTACTTTTAGCATGACTGGCAGGATCATCGAGGAGCGGCGGAGGAGCCTGAGGCCTGAAATGGTGGAGTTGCTGACTTGCATCAAGGATTGGGAAGCTGCAGCTGCAAAGAATCAACAGTTGATGGAGGACAAGGAACTTGAAGCATCATTTGAAGATCTTTACCTTGATTGATTATCATTTATGTAATGGGACTATAATATTCTAGTACACGAACTTTGAACTTGTAGTGTTTAGGACTGAACTATGAACTTATAGGGAGCTTGGCTATACTCTTTTTCCCTGCCTAGGGTTTCTCACAAGGGTGAGTTTTACCTAGGTAGGTTTTTGATGAGGCAGCCATTGCACAAGCTCCCCTTTTGAATTATTGATTTGGTATCTGTGTGTTTTGTGTGTTTTTTGTTGTTATTTGTGATCTCCTTGTGCTTCTGAGCACAAGGATGTGCTTTACTGTGATAGTGTTAGGGCCGGCACGGCCCGCTTAACTCCCCATAGGGTCGTGCTAGTGCCTGAGATTTGGCATGGTGGCACTAAGAGGCACGGCACGGTGGGCTGTCGTGCCGCATAGGGTCGTGCCCAACTGTGCCCGTGCTTAGTCGTGCTAGTGCCGTGCCGTGTCGTACGGCCCGTTTGGCCAAGTATAATCCAGCTCGCACCTTCATCGCTCACGAGCGCACCCCGACCGACCGCGGCGCCGCCATCAACAACAACAGTCAATGGCGCTGGCAGCCATATGGCAACCGCCTCGAACGAACCCGTGACGTCTCTCGCACGAAACCAATGACGACTCCGACAAATCACCGACCGCCTCGGCAGCCGTCCGCTCGACCGCCACAGGCAACACGAAGCTCGCGGGCTTGTCAGGATGATCCCGAGAACAACACGCCGACTCCCCCGACGCGAACATAAATCGAGCTAAGCATACTTCTAGCACCACCGTTTTTCCAGCTATAGCACACCTCGGCACGCGTCGCCGGGACACATCAACGTATTTTCTTTTTCCTCTCTCACACAAGTCGCTAAAAGTACTCGGGGAGCACACGCCTTAAATCGTGAAACCTCGACCCCACGCCTACACTTCCCACGCGTGCACGCGGCCTGCTCCCTGCGCAACAGATGCGGCTGTCGGGAGTCAGGTGCTTAAACGCAACAGGAACACTGCCCGAGGAAATTAAATAGACTTAAAAGAGTTGGGATCAGAATTCTCATTGTGCCTCGTCAAATGCTTTTTCCTCAGAATTAGTATTTTTGCACCACGTACTGCTGTCCTCCAATTTTTCTTCTACAGGAATAGGTCCGCCGACTCGGCCCTCGCGCTCGAGGGCTGGGAGACAACGACTACTACTCGGCCCTCGCGCTCGGGGGCTGGGCGACAGCTGCACGACCATCGCGACGACAGCATTGCACTCTTCCGATGGCCCCGGCGGCCCCTCGTGGCTCTGCGCCCGAGGACCGGCGCCACACACCGACGACCGGGAGTTCGAAGGCTGGCCCGTCGAAGGGTTCGACAGCCGCTCCTGGACACCCGAGCGAGGGGCGGCGAGGGATGGGCCCCAGCGGCCAGAACTCGGGCGCACGAGCACTGTGGGCATCCTAAACTGCGTTCGAGTCTTGATGGAAAAGGAGGTCATGGTTTTTTCCCGACGGAAAGGCGACGAGCCGCCGAGTCCAACCGAACGGGCTCGGTAACTAGATGACTTCACCATCAGGAATCTGAGGTCGATCACCAGCTGATCCGTTCGGAACCTGTCGAATGGGATTCCGAGGCTTCACTCGAACTCACCCGCACGCAGCTCACGGGGTGCCGAGGCTCGGCCAGCGAGGCAAGCTTCGACATCACCCAGCCCTCCTTCCTAACGAAAAGGATGCGCGAGGGAGACGCAACGAAAAGGGAAACCGACTCCCCGACTAGTGCCTCGCGCCGTGCGAGGCCACCAAAAATTCATCTTCCTCCCGCAAGCTCGGAAGCGACGACACCTCCGATGAAACGATGCTCAGCTCCAAAATCACTAAACCCGCGAGCAAGCCTTCGACTCCCCCGCGGGCTCGGGGGCTACACCCGGCGGGTGCGCTCGCGCGCCCCCGCCGTTCGAGTGACGATCTACCTCTCCACTACGACGACTGAACCTGGGAACGAGTCTACAACTCCCTCCCAGGCTCGGGGGCTACTGACGGGACCCAATATTATGGGTACCCAAAGACAGCGATTACGAACGACTATCATAGCCACAATGGCCCCTGGGGTATTTTTGGTGGTTTTCTGGATTTATTCTCATGAAGGAAAACAGCTCTAAGTCAACTGGTATTCCGGGAATTATTTCTGTGAAGGAAAACGGCCAAAAATCAAGACTCTCACCTCACGTACAACACCAACCAGGCCACTTCCGACTAGTTGGCAACCCTCCCGAGTAGTTTTGGGTCCTCATTTCCCATGCATATGCCAGGTGTTGGAGACATTCACTGCTCCTGCCACTTGCATGTGAAGCGGTGACACCAGGGCGACACCAGGGCGACACCAGGACAGGCAGCCACACACATGGCAACAGCAGCCAGGAAGAACCTAGAGCGGCGGGACCCGCTGCAGGAGGAAAAGGCTTCCCCCCGTACACCTGTTAGACCCTGGCGTTCGGTCGAAAGATGCAAGACACCAAGTTCCCCTCGCGTTTCCGAGCTCCGACGGCAATACCCAGATACGACGGGGAGACCAACCCAAGTGTGTGGTTGGAAGACTACAGGCTCGCATGTCGCGCAGGCGGGGCGACATACAACCTCTTCATCATCAAGAACCTGCCGCTCCACCTCGCCGACGCTGCACGGACCTGGCTCGAGCACCTGCCGCGTGGCAGGATCAACAGTTGGAAGAACCTACGGGAGACGTTCATCGGCAACTTCCAGGGCACGTAAGCTCGGCCCGGCAAGCAGTGGGAGCTGCGCAATTGCAAGCAGCAGCCGGGGGAGAGTCTGCGCGACTACATCAGGCGTTTCTCGAAGTGCTGCACCGAGCTTCCCACCGCAACCGACAACGACGCCATCTCGGCGTTCCAAAACGGCACCTCCTGCGCCACCCTCATCCACCGGCTAGGGCGGAGGACTCCGAGGATAACTAGGGAGCTTCTGGATATCGCGACCAACCACACCGACGGGGAGGAAGCGGTAGCAGCAACCTTGATTCCCCCTCCGGGTAAGGGGAAGCAAGTCGCGGACGCCGGCGAGGGGCCCTCCACGCGGTCCAAGAAGAAGAAGAAAGGTGACAAGCGAGGTCGTGACGACAATACTGTTGCGGCAATTGAGCGCAAGGCAACTCGCCCCAAGAACAATCAGATCGGCCACCCGCAGGGTCATTTTGACAGGCTCTTAGAGGCACCATGCACGCATCACGAGACACCAGTCAAGCACGCGCTCAAGGACTGCCGATTGATGAAGAACTATGTCAACGGTACCCTCAAGCCCAAACTAGCCGACGCCCCGAAGAAAGCAGCACCTCCCCCCGAGGACCACGACAACGAGGAAGAGGTGGTCTTCCCCCGAGAAGATGGCGCGGTCCACATGATCTTCGGCGGAGCACCGGCACGACCGTCAAGACGCGAGGAGAAGCTGATCTGGTGCGAGGTCTACAACACCGAGCCTGCGACTCCGGCGTACCTCAAGTGGTCGGACACCCCGATCACCTTCGACCGAACGGACCACCCCGACCACGTACCGCAACCAGGAAGCTACCCCCTTGTGGTGGCTCCACTGATAGGGACCAAGCGGGTCCACAAGGTGCTGATGGATGGAGGGAGCGGGCTCAACGTCCTGTACATGACGACGCTCGACAGCATGGGCATCTCGTGGTCCCGACTGCGCCCATCACCGACTCCTTTCCACGGGGTCATCCCCGAGAAAGATGCGCTCCTGTTAGAGCAGATCATTCTGCCCGTAATGTTCGGGACGTCGCGGAACTTCCGCACGGAAACCCTCACCTTCGAAGTGGTGGGGTTCTCGGGGACGTACCACGCCATCCTCGGGAGGCCGGCCTACGCGAAGTTTATGGCCATGCCCAACTACACGTATCTCAAGCTGAAGATCCCTGGTCCGAAGGGGGTCATCACAGAGGGGACTACAATCCAGTATGCATACGAATGCGATGCTGAGTGTTTTCAATTCACTGCAACACTCATCCGGTCCGAGAGGCTCCACGCCGAGCCTCCCTCCGAGGACCAAGATATCCCCGAGTCGCCCAAGCGAGCGGCCTGCTCTTTCGAGCCCGCCAAGGATGTGGCTATCTCCGATGATGGCCGCACGCTCCGTGTCGGGACGACGCTCGATCCTAAATAGGAAAGCGCGCTCGTCGACTTCCTCAAGGCGAACCTCGACGTGTTCGCATGGAAACCTTCCGACATGAAGGGGATCCTGAGAGAAGTTGCCGAGCACCAACTCAACGTCAAGCCGGGATCAAAACTGGTGAAGCAGCGCCTGCGCCGCTTCAACGACGATAAGTGCAAGGCCATAGGCGAGGAAATCAAAATGCTCCTTAGTGCAGGGTTCATCAAAGAAGTGTTACACTCCGAGTGGCTTGCTAACCCTGTACTTGTAAAGAAGAAGAATAAGAAATGGAGGATGTGTGTTGATTACACGAGCCTTAACAAGGCATGTCCCAAGGATCCGTTTCCTTTGCCTCGCATAGATCAGGTAGTCGATTCAACAGCAGGGTGCGAAACCCTCTGTTTTCTCGATGCGTACTCCGGGTACCACCAGATCGCGATGTGTATAGCGGACCAACTCGCAACGTCCTTCATTACTCCCTTTGGCGCTTATTGCGACAACTCGATGCCGTTCGGACTCAAAAATGCGGGCGCTACATTTCAAAGATGCATGCGACACGTTTTCGGCGACCTCATAGGACGGATAATCGAGGCGTATGTTGATGACATCATGGTCAAATCAAAGAAGACGGGTGATCTGATCCCCGATCTTACGGAAGTATTTGCGAAGCTGAGAGAGCACGGGGTGAAGCTAAACCCCGAAAAATGCGTTTTCGGGGTTCCAAAGGGCATGCTCCTAGGCTTTGTCGTGTCTGAACGCGGCATTGAGGCTAATCCCGAGAAGATCTCAGTCATCGCCAACATGGGACCAATACAGAACCTGAAGGGCGTACAGCGTGTCACGGGCTGCCTAGCGGCTCTTAGTCGGTTCATCGCCCGACTAGGAGAACATAGACTGCCACTGTACCGCCTACTGAAGAAGTCGGATCACTTTACATGGACGCCTGAAGCTCAGGAAGCGCTCGACAAGCTCAAGAATCTCTTGAAGAGTCCACCAGTGCTCACAGTGCTAATGCCAGAAGAACAAATGCTCTTGTACGTAGCAGCAACAACGCAGGTCGTGAGCGCTGTTTTGGTCGTCGAACGAGAAGAACCCGGGAAGTCACTCAAGGTGCAGCGGCCCGTCTACTTTGTGAGTGAGGTCCTCTCCGACTCGAAGACCCGTTACTCTCAGGTCCAGAAACTTGTATACGCTGTCCTGATCACCAAGCGCAAGCTCTGGCACTACTTCGATCAGCACCCCATCACAGTGGTGTCCAAGTACCCACTTGGGGAGGTGATTCAGAATCCTGAAGCCGAAGGGAGGATTGCCAAGTGGGCCCTCGAGCTGATGGGGGTAGAATGTGACTTATGCGCCGCGCAGTGCCATTAAGTCACAGGTGCTAGTAGATTTCATCACTGAATGGACGGAGATCCAGACTCCACCAGCACCAATCGAGCACGAGACATGGACAATGTACTTTGACGGCTCAGTCATGAAGGAGGGAGCGAGGGCAGGTCTTGTCTTCATCTCGCCTCTGGGCGTGCGTATGGAGTACATGGTACGGCTGCATTTTCCCGCCTCCAACAACGTGGCCGAGTACGAAGCACTCGTCAATGGCCTTCGGATCGCGGTTGAACTCAGAATTCGCCGTCTCGAGATCCGAGGGGACTCAGAGCTTGTCATAGACCAAGTGATGAAGGAGAAGAATTGCGTTGACCCCAAGATGGCGGCTTATTGCAAAACTGTGCGCCAGTTGGAAGACAAGTTCCATGGGCTCGAGCTTCATCACGTGCTACGCGACAATAACAAAGCTGCGGACATCCTCGCCAAAGCAGCATCAAGCCGCAAGCCCGTGCCGCACGGTGTGTTTGCTAGCGATCAGCACACACCGTCCGTTTGAGTAGATAGGGAGAAATCACCAGAGTCGGAGGAGCCAGAAGTCATGGAGATTGACCAAGAGCCAAACTTAGAAGATCCTGACTGGTGTTTCCCAATCCTCGAGTGGTTAGTCGAGGGGAAGCTACCCCCCAACCAAACAGAAGCACATCGTATTTCACGGCAAGCCAAGTCGTATGTCCTCATTGACGGCGAGCTCCACAAGCGGGGCGCGGCAGATATATTCATGCGTTGTATTCAGAGAGATCAAGGCCGAGACCTGCTCCAAGAAATTCATGCCGGCACGTGCGGACATCACGCCGCCGCCAGAACCTTAGTCGGAAAGGCGTTCCGACAAGGTTTCTACGGGCCCACGGCACTGGCAGACGCCAAGGACATTGTGCGACGTTGCGCGGGTTGTCAGTTCTACGCCCGACAGACTCATCTCCCAGCGCAAGCCCTTTAGAACATCCCTATCACATGGTCGTTCGCAGTATGGGGGCTGGTCATAGTCAGACCGTTCAAGCAAGCACCCGGGGGCTTCACGCATCTGCTCGTGGCTGTCGACAAGTTTTCAAAGTGGATCGAAGCTCGACCCGTAGCCAAGATTTGTTCCGAGGAAGCCGTAGCATTCTTCACCGACATCATCTACCGTTTCGGGATCCCGAATTCGATCATCACCGACAACGGCACATAATTCACGGGAAAGAAGTTCCTCAAGTTCTGCGACGACAACAACATTCGCGTGGATTGGACAGCTGTGGCACACCCAAGGACCAACGGACAGGCTGAGAGGGCCAACGGGATGATCTTACAAGGGTTAAAGCCTCGGATCTTCAGACGGCTCGAGAAATTCCGAGCAAGATGGGTCGCCGAGTTGCCGTCAGTTCTGTGGAGCCTGCGAGCCACACCGAGTCGGTCCACCGGTGCGACGCCAATCTTCATGGTGCACGGGTCGGAAGCAATTCTCCCAACAGACATCGATTACGGCAGCCCAAGAGTCCAGGCATACACTGAAGAAGGAAACCAAGTTGCACTCGAGGATGCAATCGATCAACTCGAAGAAGCTCGCGACGTGGCGCTTCTACATTCAGCTCGGTACCAGCAAGCTTTACGACGCTACCACGAGCGCAACGTTCACGAGCGACAGTTTCAAGTCGGAGATCTGGTGCTCAGACAGGTCATAAGCAACAAGGACCGGCACAAGCTAGCGCCCCCGTGGGAGGGGCCGTACATCGTCGACCAGGTGCTCCGACCAGGAACATACAAGCTCCGACACGACGACGGCACGATCATCGCCAACGCATGGAACATAGAACATCTGCGACGATTTTACCCTTGAGTAACGTTCTTTGTTTCAGCTTATGATCAATGAATAATGCCATGTGTTCTTATTCTCGTTTCATAAGTTTCTCTTTAAACTCGTGCTGGCATCTTTTTTTTTCCAGCACCGCTTAAAAGACTGAGTGTCAAGTGTCCTTGCGCCCAGGCAAGAACACTTCCCACTCGGGGGCTACCCGGGGCACGATGCCCCCCTTTTTCGTTTTCCGTTTTCAAAACAAAAAATCTTCCTGACAACTTTGTCGCGACCGATCGCACGAGCGAAAGGTTCTTTTTGGCGGAACACCTTTTACTTCGCGAGGGGAAAGGATGTTGATCTGTGAGCATCTCGATGTCGTCGCTTGTCCAAGTGCTTTTGGCACTCACGCCCCCACGGCTACAGTACAAAAACTTGCGGGCACGGCTCGGACCCACGGGTCAATATCTGACTACTTTCAGGAGGAACACGGGTAACCGCTCGGGCTCTGGCTCAAAACATTTTTATGAAAAACACGCGAGTCATCTCCTGAAAACGCTTCTAAAATACCCGGGGGCTGCGAAGCGCGCAGCAGTACTTCACGACTCAAGTCGAGCTTTCCGACTCCTACGCCCCCGCGGCTGCGGAGAAAAGTTCGATCGGCCTAAGTCTAAGTACTGCTACGTTGTTTTTTCTGACGTCCGCGGGTACTTCGGGAACGTTTGGGGAGGTGATCGTTTCAAAACAAAGATAAAAAGTTGTTCAAACATGGCCCGAATACAAGTTTTGTTTAAACTGTCACATGATACATCTAATGTGAAGGCCCAGAGCCGTCTTCTGGTGTGTCCTTTGGAATCATCTCCAGGTCCTTAATCACAGTGTCGGCCATGGTGCGAGCAGGGACGGCGCAATCTTCTTCAATCTTGTCAAGCTCCTCGCTCGAGTAGCCACGGGCCCAACCACCGCTCAGAGCCTTGAAGTCCAGCCCCTGGTAGTGGGAGCTGAACATGGAGAGGACCCGATGCACCACCAGCCGGGAGGTTGACAGCTCTTTCTCCTTGACGAAGCCCAGAAGAAGATTGAGCCGGTCGCCAAGCACGTAGGGAGGTATTTGCACTAGCGGGACGCCGCTCTCCGTCAAGACCGTGTCAACATGACGTCCGAGTTTGGCGCGCTCCACTATGTTATTTTTGAGTGCCTCCTCCACCTCATGCTGGGCCTTCCGAGAGTCCTCTAGCTCAGCTTTGACTTCTGAAAACGGAGAACGAGCCAGAGTTGAGTCATGAGAAGCACAATCAAGAAGAATGTGAGGGCCGGCGCGGAAGGGACATACTCGACAGTTGATCTGCCAAGTTCTTGGCTGTGTCGGACATCTCATGGAGCTTAAGTTCGGCGGCGATGACCTCTTGGGCCTTCTCCGCCAGCCTGGCCGCTTCTGCGGCACGAGCTATACGAATCGCTGTTAAGATCAAAGGGTCGAAGTGGCATCAGCAATGATTAATGCGGAAAAGAGACACCCCGAAAGTCGAAGACGCAAAATTGCTCACCCTGGATCTCCCGCGCCATCTGGCTGTTTTCCTCGCGGAGCCGTGACCCCTCGTCGGTGGCCTCCTGCAGCTTGACGGTGAGGCTGCAGGCCTGAATGTTCGCCGTCTTTAGGTCCGCCTCGTGGTCCGCCAGATCTTGCTGCAGGTCTGACACCTTCTTCTCCAGCGTCGCCTTCTCTTCAGCGGCGGTCCGGGACACGGCCTCAGCAGCAGCGGCAGTAGCGGTAGCATTCTGAGCCGTCTCGGCAGCGGAGGCGGCCCCAGCTTGCAGCTCTGTGATGGTGGCCTCCACCTGGGAAAGCTTGGCCGTGAGAGAAGCCTTCTCCGACACGGCGGCATCCGCGGCGGACTACGCGGCAACTGCACGTTCCTCCACCGACTTTGCCGCCGCCTCGAGAGCGCTCCTCACCGACACCTCGCCAGCAAACGCACCAACAGCCGCCAGTCGGGCGGCGGCAAGCTGCATCTCCAACAGGCTCTTCTCGGCCTGGAGCTCCTCGATGGAGCGCGTCTTCCTGGCACTGCAGTTGGCGAGCACCTAGGGCGAGAAGTGGATCAACCACAGCAGAAACTAGGGAATCGGAACGAAACATCAAGGATTAAGGCTCAGTTGACTCACCTCCAAGGCCGGGATGACCAGCTTGTTGATCGCCTGCTCCGCCCACTGTAGGCCCCACACGAAGCGGTGACGAACTGTGGCCTCTTCATTCTCACCATTGTGCGCCTCGGCGCCATGGGCCCCGGCCCACGTGGCACGCCCGAGACCCAGATCCAGTTCACTTCCCTTCGGGGGCTGAGTCAGGACGGCATCCCGAACTCTCGCCAACCTCTCAGATGACAGTTGGGGGAGCACGGCCTGTCACGCCCTCAAAGGAAGCAGGCGCCTGCAAGTCGGGGAGAGGGGAGTCCATGATCTCAACCACTTCCGCGACAACGGCGGCAGGCTGACAGGATGGCTCCGGCGGCACGATGGAGTCTGGCGCTACCTCTTTCATCGGGGACCGAGACGCCTCAGGGTTTGCCACAACCCCCTTGATCACCGCGTCCTCCTCGACCGCCACAACGACCTCCGGGGCGGGCGGCGCGGACGACTCAGTTGGCGGTTCCTCCGGCACCAGCGAGCGCTCATCTGCCTCGGTCGTACAGGTGGCTGTGTCACCACCTAGGAGGGTTAGCTCCCCCATACCCGTGGCCTCTGGGAGCTGCGGGGGCGGTGGGGGGCCGCCACTTCTGCAGTATCGCCGTCGACGGCGCACGGCGTCGTGGTTTGGCCCTCTGCAAGAACCGCCGACACGGCGGCGCCCAGATCGGCCACAGGCGCCGCCAAAGACTCGGATTGCTCGGGGGCTGCCTGCTCCCCGACCACGACTTCGACCCCCAACAAAGGTGGGGGTGCCGCCGCATCATGGGATTCCGGCGGCGCCGCTGCTTGCTCGGGGGCTGTCTCCGGCGCGAATGGAGAAGTAGAAGAGCTGGGAGCAGGCGGGGGAGTACGCGCGCCCAGAGCCGCGCACTTCCGTGACGCGAGACTGAGCGCTCCCACATTGGAACGGCTAACAGAAAGAAGGCCAGATCAACGAGACGAACGAAAATTGAAGAACAAAACGATGAAGTAGCGTAAGGTAATACTTACATGGAAGAAGTAATACAGGCCCGCTTGACGGGCCTGGCGGAGGCGCCTGACGGCTCGGGGGCTGGTCTCTTGCCCCCCAAGTGGACGGAGGGCCGATTCTGACTGCCACCCTGGGCGAGGGAGACTTGCACCGCAGGGGCACCACCGCCACGGATGATCATCGATTGAAGGCGTCGTGGGGGAGCACCCGCGCTCTCCCCCTGCGGCGCGATCGGAGCAGGAGCCGGCGACGTTGATCTCGCCACGGGGGGTGACCGCCTCCTCAGGGAGTGCGACCCCCGCCGTGACGAGTTGCCAGGGCACCGGCGAGTGGACGAGCCGCGGTCCGCCGCGCGTCTAGACGGGTCGTCATGTCGCGGCGACCCCCCTTCTCCCTCTGCTGCTACTGGCCGCAGGGGCTTGACCGGGGGCGAGGCACTCCCTGATCCTCCTGGTCCGGGCGAGACGGTGGGCGCGAGCTGGAGCTCGATCCCTGCACTTGAGCATCAGGCTCCGGCTGTTGCATAGAGCTCGCCTCCCCGGCCTGCCGGCGGGGAGGGGGCGACGGCGACGACAATGCGTTCCAGTCAACGCTCGCATCCCCTCCATCGCCGGACCACGGCGGCGACGACGAGGGATCTTCATCCGAGGAGACAACGGGCTCCACTTTCCTGCGCTTGGCACGGCCGGCGTTCCGGTCGCGCTTCGCGATCTCCTTGTCCTTATGCTGGGCCCTTCAGGCGGCCCTTCTCCTGTCCGCGGCGGCCTGGGCGCGATTCGATATCACGTCCTCAGGAAGGGGTGGTTTCGAGGGAAGAGGGGTCGCAGGTCCCAACTAAAAACAAGGAAGAAGACAGGACTCAACACCAGGAATAACAGATAGTCAGAATACTAGTCAGGAAAAAGGACTTACATAATTTTTGGTCCCCTCGTGGGGGAGCATGGGCAGAACTTGGGGCGGCGGCCACGAGTAGCTGGCCTTTCCGATTGCCCGCCCCACACGACGCTGGATCTCGTCCAGTGAGGGAAGCCGGGGCGCGCACACGGTCCCGACGAAGGGAGCACGGTCCGGTGTCATCTGGCAGATGCGCAGGCGACGCCGCTGGAGCGGGATGACCCCCAACGTGTGGTACAGGCCGATGACGGTCGCCAGGTCAACCCCGGCGCTGCGCAGCTTGGCAAGATTGAGAAGCAATCCCCGAGCAGCCGATCTACATCCGCCTCTGGGGGACCGTAGCTCCAATTCGCTGGTGCCTCGGCGATGGAGGAGCCGGTGTACTTTGGCAGCGGGTACTCGGGGCAGTCCTTGAGGTAGAACCACTCCTTGTGCCAGCCGCTGTTGGAGCTTGTCAACGTGCCGGTGATGTACCCCTCGCTCCTCTTCGTCTTCATCCGAAGATTGGCGCATCCAAGAGTGGCCGGGAACGATTTGTCCTTCAAGCACACGAACTTGAAGAAGTATCGGAAGAGATGCCAATAGGCACCCACTCCCAGATACCCCTCACACAGCGCCTCGAATGCCGCCATCTGTTGAATGCTGTTGGGGTTGAGGTGGTGGAGCTGCAGTCGGTACTCGGAGAGGACGGCGCGGAGGAACCGGTCGACTGGAATGGTGAAGCCCCGCTCGTGGAAGGTCACGAACGAGACGACATAGCCCTCCGGCGGGTGCGGCACCGACTCGCCGCCCGGAATCTTCCACTCCTCGGCAGCGGTGAGCACCGGCAACTGCCCGGCGACGACGAGCCGCTGAAGGATCGAGCGGGAAACAGTGGAGCGCGTCCAGTTCGACATGGCGCTTGTCGAGCTCGAAGACGAAAGGAAGGTAGAAGAAGTGGTGGCGGCGGCGCAAGGGCTGGGAGCGAAGGAGAGAGCGGCTTTGGCGAAAGACAAGGAATCGGGAAAAGGTACAGAGCTCAACCGGCGCGCGGTTTATAAGGGGCGAACGGGGCCGTCGGCATTTAATGCCGGTCCCACCACATCGTAAAATCACCTGTTTGGCGGGTGCATCCCCCGAGACGATAGAGGCACGCCCGCGACGGTTCGATATCGGGTGGGCCCACTGGTCTGAATCAGCCACGCGCCGTCATCTCCAACCGTCACCATCGCCACGACAGCCACGACCGGCGGACGCAGCAACTGATGCGGCCGCTGATGCCGCAATCGAGACTTCCGAAGCAGCTACGACATTTCAAAATTCAAAACCCCATAAACGAGTCTACAACTCCTTCATGGGCTCGGGGGCTACATCCGGCGGATGCGCTCGCGCGCACCCACCGAGTAACTCGAAGAACAACAAACTACAACATTTCCCCGGCACAGAGCCTGCGAGAGAGTCCTTGACTCCCATCACAGGCTCGGGGGCTACTGACGAGGGCCTGGATTTGGGCCCCCTAAGCAACAAGATAATCACCTTGAAGATGGGGTCCACTGACACCATTGACAATGTGAAGGCCAAGATTCAAGATAGGGGAGGCATGCAGATCTTCGTTAAGACCCTCACTGACAAGACTTCCCCACTTCATGAGTACTCTCCGCTTCGCACGAGTCCGCCTCGTCTCCGAGTACCCGTCGCCCCGCACGAGTACTCTCCGCCTCGCACGAGTCCGCCTCGTCTCTGAGTACACATCGACCTCGACTCCGACTACTTGTTCGCACGAGTAACTTCCGCCTCCGACTAAGAGTGGAAGTTACGCGGAGGAGCCAGGGCAAAGGCAGGGGGCCCCACACGAACGTGGCGCTGCCCCAACCCTCCAAGCTCCTTCGCAACGACACGTGTGACACCGTTTTCCACGCCATGCAAGGTCCACAGCTGGAGCGACGGGAGGACGCCAGGGTCTGACAGGGGCTGTAATGGCGCACAGTGCACCCCCCACGACCTCCGACAAGCCGTCACATCCAACGCCAGCTGCACGCCACCCCGTCAGAACAAGCACTTGATGGCCGTCTACCTGCTCTTAGGCCTTAACGTGGCAGGCCTAAAACGCACTCGAAGGGGCTGAGTCACCATGTAAACTACTCGGAGGAGGAGCCAAGTGCCCTGGGCGAACAGTAGCAACAGCCCACGCGGCGGCTTCCAACGACACCACAGCTCAGCGCCCTCCCACTACGCCTGACAGAAAAGACTCCTCAACGCCACACCACTGTAGCTTATTTTCTTTTTCCTTCTTTGCCCCTCACCCTTGTGACTATAAAAGGGGGAGGGGTGCAACATACGCGAGAGACGAGGAAACACCGAGTTTGTAACCCCTACTACAGACACCCCTGGCATAGGAACACGAGTACTCAGAACTGAACGTAGGGTATTACTCTCCGGAGGCCCGAACCAGTATAAAACCCTTGTGTCCCCCGTGTCGACCATCCGGACCCGACACATGATTCGTTACAAATCTACTGCCGGCGGTTGAGAACCCTGACACCCCTCCTTCCCTCTCCCCTCCTAAATGTTCGACTTTCAACCCTTCGGAACACTTTTGACTCAGGTATGTTTCTAACTTTAGTTAGTTTAGTTTAGTTAGTGTAGTTTAGTTAGTTAGTTAGTGTAGTTTAGTTAGTTTGTGTAGAAAATAATTATAATGCAAATAATTAGATTAAATTGGTATAAAATTCCTAGAAAATGGTTATAATTCAAAAAATTCGTTTAAATTCATATAAATTTCGTAGAAAATAGTTATAATTCATAAAATTCGTTTAAATTCATATAAAATTCCTAGAAAATAATTTTAATTCAAATAATTAGATTAACTTGATATAAAATTCTTAGAAAATAGATATAATTCAAATAATTTGTTTAAATTGATATAAAATTCCTAGAAAATGGTTATAATTCAAATAATTAGATTAAATTGATACAAAATTTTTAGAAAATAGTTGTAATTCAAATAATATGTTTAAATTGATATAAAATTCGTAGAAAATGGTTATAATTCAAATATTTTGTTTAAATTGATTTAAATTTTGTAGAAAATGGTTATACTTCAAAAAAATTTGATTAAATTGATACAAAAATCGTAGAAAATAGTTATAATTCAAAGAATTCGTTTAAATTGATGTAATTCAACTAATTGATTAAAAATTTTTTTGCAGCTATGACTTAGCCACCGTTAGAGTATGTATGACCGGAGTTGTTCGAGGAGGGGGTTGACCGGCACCACCGCTCGTACGTCTCGGCTGTTCTTGGACAGACGCCCGACAGTTTACGTTGCCGAACCACTCGCACGTTGATGCCGATACACCAGCGCTGAATTCCAAAGTACGTAATTCATTTGTTATATTTATTTATGTTTCTTTACAATAGTAATTACGTTAAGTAAATTGTTTTTGTTCTTTTTTTGTTTCAGGCTACGCGCTGCAGGACTTCTGCCTTCGCGCGGTTGGTTGAGGGGGACAAGCTACGAGCTCAGGTTCCCCAGGCAGAGCGGTTGATGCGGTTCAACTACGACACCCCTCTGATCGCCGCGTTTATGGACCGGTGGCGACCAGAGACGCACACCTTCCACTTTCCCGTCGGCGAGATGGCGCTCACTGTGGAGGACACCGCGCTTTTGGGAGGACTCACGTGTGCTGGCAAGGCGATGGGACCTATCGACATCCCCACGACGTGGCAGGCCGACTTCCTTGCTCGGTTCGCGAACGTTCCTCGGGCTGGTGCTAGAGCTATTAGGCCGAAGAGGGGCCGGCGGATTTAGATGTATTAGTGTTTTGTGTCACAACAGTACTTTGACCATGATCTTGTATAAACTATTTTGCATCTACTCGTTGATTATAATCTTTTCTTTTATATATGCCAATTTGTGATTGTGATTATGTTTAAATTTATCATTTACTTGTTTTAAAAAATGAAAAAAGTGTTTTACAAAATGAAAAAGGTGTTGGCCCTGCCGCCGTGTGGAACGGCGCTAGGACCCTGCCACCGTGCCACACGGACGTGCCGCCATAGGTACTGTCCTGCCGTCGTGGCACAGGGCGGCAGGGTCTTAACGCCGTCTGGCACGGCGGCAGCATCCCTGCCGCCGTGCGCCGCGGCGTTATGTCCCTGCCGCCGTGTGGTACGGCGACAGAGGTATATTTCTGGTAAAATTTATTTGCGTCATTTATTTTTGGGAAATGAAGAAAAAAATATTTAAAAAATTCGTAAGAGCGTCTCCAGCACAGGACCTAAACTGGGTTGGTATACCTAAAAACTGCCAGGGGACCTAAAAACAAGCAAAAAAATGTGCTCCAGCAGAGAACCTATGTGAGTTGCTATTTTAGGTCCAGACCTAAAATCATCTACCCAGGACCAAAAAATACCAACCCAACCCCGAGTAGCTATTTCCTTCCACCCGCCGCGGAGAGGCCAACCGCCCGCTCGCGGACTTCTCCGTGCGGTGCCCGCCTGTGCCGCTTCTCGGACGGCGACTCCTCCGGCTACCGGACCTACCTTGAAGCTCGCCGCCCACACGCCCTCACCTCTCCGGCCAGTGGACCTCATCTCGGAGTTCACCACCACCGTCCGCCGCGTGGATATGAGGGGCAAGCTGCAGGGGGAGGAGGCGGCCGGTGGCCGGGAGGGAGGAGGAGGACGACAGTGAGCTCCACCACCTGCGACCCGTCGCTCGTCCAGTGCTCGACGCACCACACCGACCGTCCTGCTGAGCCCGCCACCTGCGACCGCGGCCCAGCGGTCACCACACCGCCGTCGGCTCCATCCCGGACGGTCCGGTGCGTGCCGCAGAGGAGGAGGCGGAGCAGGTGAAAGAGGAGGGGCGTGGGTGGACGTGGTGGTCAGGTCGAGGAGGAGAGACGCCGGCCACCACACCAACACTGCGCCGCTTCGCCCCGCCTCGTCGCGTCAGGAGGGTAGGAGGAGGGGGGAAAGGAGGCGGCGACATTCGGGAGGGAAGGGAGGCGGCGCACGCGAGTGGAGGTGGTGGTCGGGGAGGGGAGAGAGCACGGCCGGAGGTCAGGCGAGGCAACGCCGCGTCGTGCCGCCGCCGCCGGAGGGAGATGAGCGGCGGGAGCAGCAAGGACTGAGGAGAGGATGAGAGGGAAGATGACGGAGGGGAGAGGATAAGGTTGCATTCGTTTTGCACATTAGACCCTGGAAAAATGATTCCTCACATATTAGTCCTTGAGTCGAATATAGGTACTCAATTTTAGCAACACTGCTGGAGAGAGCAACTCTGTGGTACCTAAATTTTTCATTTTCCAGGACCTAAAACTGTTTTTAGGTCCCCGAATTTAGCAACACTACTGGAGATGCTGTAATACTGTTGGCGTTTCTTAACGTCACCACTATGGCGCCGGGTAGCGTGAGCATGTAAGAAACTCCTAGGTACACTGACGAGTGCGAACGAATCTGCAAGCACACGGATACACCGTTGTAGCACTTCTCCCTAGAAGAATGAGTATTCCCAAGGGTATCGAAACCAAGGACGGTGGAGTAACCGGACGGAGGTCTAACCAAGGACACCTAGCTACTACTGAGATAGGTAGGAGTTGAGAAGTACTTTTGTCGGTGTCCGGATTAGCACTGGCACCAACTAGTAATTTGCGCTGAGATCAACTCCTCGATGGTTGGCGCTAATCTAATGAGACACGAGGTTTATCCTGGTTCCGACCACGCGGTCGTACGTCCAGCGAGGTGTGCTTGCACACTATATTAGCTTACACCGGGGGTGCCTGTAGAGGGGGGCTACAAGCAAGGCGGGAGAGGAGGAAATTCCCCCAAGTCCCTACTAGGATGATTGAGGCAAGTGCCAATATCTGGAATGGGGTGGTGAGCTGGTGAGCGAGTGTGTGTGTGTGTGTGCGCGTGATGAATGGGCGTCGTCCCGTTGCGGGGCGTCTGCCTCTCCCTTTTATAGGCCAAGGGAGGGCAGTTACAGTGATTTTGCACAGCGGTCAGCACAGTGGCTGCGTACTTGCGAGTATGGTGCTGGCGGTCTTGTCTCCGCACGTCTGGGCTCCTGGCGCGAGTCGGTGATGACCTCCGGTTTCTGCGGGTGGCGTGGCGGTTCCTGTCGCTTGTCCTGCCTTGACTTCGAGGGGTTGCCCTTGCTGAATCGAGGGTCCAGCCGTAGAGGGAAGGACGGGAGTCGGTGGCACAGGGTTTCAGGATGTTACCGGCCTGCCCGCACAGCGCTGCGCACCCCGTTGCACAGTGGCAGGGATGGCGGCACAGTGCCGGGGATGTCCGCACAGCGCCAGGGATGGCCGCACAGCGCCGGAGTTGGTGGAGGAGACGCGGCGCACGCCGCTCGTACAACGGCTTCGGTCAGCGCGTGCATCCGCTTGTCGCCCGTACGCCTTTCGAGGGTGCCCCCATGCCCGTTCGAGGGTCTTGCCGCTGGGGGAGGACGGGAGCAGGTAGCACAGTGCCACGGAATGACGTCGGCCTGTCCGCACAGGGCCGCGCAGCGCCCGCACAGGAGCAGGGATGGCTGCATAGTGGCGGGTTAGGCCGCACAGTGGCGGTGTGAGGTGTGCAGATCGTGTCAGTCGTGCGGCGTGGCGGAAGATGTGCCTTTGACTTCGGCGCCCCAGCGCAGGGCCTGGCATTTAATGCTGTTGTCAGGCGGAGCGGAAGGACGGGGCGCCGTTTGTCAAGGGACGGCCTTGAGCGAGGCGGAAATGGTTGATCGCTCGAGGGGGGCGAACCCCTCGAGCGAGGCGGAAAACTGCTCGAGGGGCCGAGACCCTCGAGCGGGGCTGAAACTCGCTCGAGGGCTCCGCTCGAGGGACCGGGATCCTCGAGCGAGGCAGACGAGCGGGCCTTCTCGGTGAAGGCCGTTGCTGGGCCGTAGTAGGTCGTGGGCCCGTGGTGTCTCGTGACTGTTGGGTTTTGGAGATTAGTCCATAAGCAGTTTTCGTTTAACGAGGGTGATTATCCCCTTAGTTAGGGGACCCCTAATGACCGTCCCCGACAGTAGTCCCCCGAGCCTTTGCGGGAAAGGGAACTATTCCAGCAAAGGATGTCGACCTCGGGTGCCATGCACGAGTCTCTTCCCCTTTGATCATGCACGTTTTCCTGCAAAGTTATGGAGCAACAAGAAAAGTTTGGATGCGAACGAGATACAACAAACTTACTCAGCTAAACAAGATCAAAACATGCAAACAGATACTTGAACTGAGGAACTAGCTCTAAAGGATCAAAACCTTGTGTCACCAAGAACACAAACCTCTAAACTATGAATGAGCCAAGAACACAAGAACATATCATTCATGCATGAAGTCCACTATAGTCTAAATAAGAAATGTCGAATACTCACTTTGATCTAAATAAAGAACAATGCATCCATGAGGACATCAACTCACTCCTCACTTCTACTCTATCTATCAACTAATCCTAGTCTAGATCTCTACTCAACCCTATTCTACCACATGGAGGTGAGAATCACCTGACATGGGCAGAATTAGAGAGAGGGAGCGAGAGAGCTACACAAGAGAGAAGTGGAGACTTGAGAGCTTGGAAGTGTGTTGGAAATGAGGCTCCTCCCCTTCTATTTATAGGTAAGGGGGTGGCTTGCTCCGAGGCTCAAAGTGCTCCAAAACACCCCGGGATGCAGCCAAGGACCAATGGGGAGACATCACGTGGAAGGCCGGGATCAACCGACCCTAGGTCGGTTCGGCCGATCCTAGGGTCGACCGACCCCTTCGGGGGGCCATCTGGCCTGTGCTTTCTCAGGGTGGCTTCCATGTGGGCCCTGATGCTTATCCTCCATGCATGCCAAGTTTCCTGGTGATTTGGTTAGCGAGTGGGCCCATGGATCCATGTGATGCTGACATGGCACCGTGTGATTCGTTGAAAGCTCTTCACATGGATTGGTGACATCATGGATCCAGGGGAATCCATGTGGCAGCCCCTCATTGGCCAGAACCTGAGTGCCTTGGATTGGAGTGGGATAAATGTATATGGATCCTTCCCATTTCTTATGCTAAATACATGCATTTGAATAGACATCGACACTGGTGGAAAGTATTAGTTTAAGCTCCTATTCTAGTGTGGATGTGCATTTCATGTTCCAATTTCAAGGAGTTGACGGCCATGAAAATGGTACTTAACCACCGTTAACAAATACCTCCTGTGGCGGGTGTCGAGGATGCCTCGTTTGGGCATCTTGTGGCTCAGTGCGCCTTCCAACAGTGGATTTGGTAGATGGGTTGTGCTCTGTGCTGTTCTTGATCGACTCTGCCGTCGCGCCGACCAGCATTTGTCTCAAGCTTCGGTTCATCGGTGGTTGTTCCGGGGTCCCCGTCCCTTCTTGGTGGTGTTCTCGCTGTTGAACGCACTGATGCGTGCCTCCCTTCACCTCTGCCTCCGCCACCGCCCACGACTTCAAGCAGCCTACTACTCGACGGCTCGTTCACGCCACTCAAGCAACAACACTCCGGTGGTTGTTCCAACGACGGCTCTGCCTCATCATGGGATTCGACTTTGTGCTTGAAGGACCAAATAGGGCGACCAGAGAGGGGGGAGTGAATGGGAGCCGATAAAAATTCTTCCCTTAGGTCGAACTCGGCCTATACCCCGATTGCCACTCCAAATGCTCGTGCACACAAAGGAAGCTCCAAACAACGCACACACAAGCCTATAAGATCAACCAACAAGCCTAGGAGCAAAGAGCGGAAGCACCGGACAAGAATCAAAGCACTTGGTCAATTCTAGAAATGACCAGTGCGGACCGTCCGACTGGTACTGGCGGACTGTCCGCTACTGTACGGCGGACTGTCCGCGGGTACGGTCCGGACTGTCCGAAATGAACAACAGAACCACCAGAGCTGCAAGCCGAAATTCGGACCGTCCGTGGAGGTCACGCGGACTGTCTGCCAGTGTCGCGGACCGTCCGTGAGGCCTCGGCGGACTGTCCGTCAACCCGCTGGAAACCCCAGACAAAAAACCCCAGACAAACTCTTCACCACGCGGACCGTCCGGGAGCTACACGCGGACTGTCCGCAAACAACTTGCAACGAAACCCTAGGGCCGAAACGGATCGAAACGAAGACGCGCAAGAACAAGAAGAACACGCGAAGAACACAGGTCGCGCGGACTGTCCGCGGGCTCCTCGCGGACTGTTCGCCAGCCCCGGACAGAGCCACTCGAGCTCGAGCTCGCGAAGTCAACTCTCCCAATCCATCACCGGATCTCCCAAAAGCCAAAAGCTCTTGAGACAAGATTTGGGGGAGATGATAAGCAACACAAGAGGAAGCTATGCCCCAAAAATCTCGTCCTCTAAGCCACTAAATCGCCGGGAATCGCGGATCACACGAACTCCACCAAGAACACAAACTCCGGCCAAAAACTCACAAATCGAAGGCTTTCCACGGCGTTTGAGGGGTCAAGATCACACACAAATATGCGCAAGGCATCCACCCCTGATCCCCTCAAAGAAATCCGTGAAGAAACGCCCCCAAAATCACGAATCGAGCGAAGAACGAAACTCCCCAAAAATAGTCCCAAAAATGACACGAAAATCACAGAGGACTAGGAGATCACCGGGACGCCGAATGCTTCCATACATCCAGAGGTCAGATTCTGTACAAGAGTCTAGCCTAAGGAATCCAGAGGGAAAAGAAGCAGTTCAGAGAAAATCTACCGGGGGAGAAAGCCCTAGAGTCCAAGAGAGAGAGATGCCATCCACCTCTCCGCTATTTATACGAAGTCCATCGGAGGGAGGTAAATGACCACGCTACCCCTACTGCTTGAAATGAAGATACAACCCCTCAGGGGCATTTTGGTCAAGACTTCATCGGACGGACACGCTTCCACCGCGGCTTCGCTTCACCTCGACGCAAACCCCGCGATCACGCCACGTGCCCCCCGCCTCGAAGCTTCCCGAAGCTCCCGGATCACCGTCTTCGTCGCCTCGGGCCTCCGGGCTTGGTTTTGAGGTCCAAACCAAGAAACCGTCCACCGATGGTTTTGTGGGCAAACCACCAAACCCCGCGTGCACGCTTCGGGCTCCAACCGCTACCTTGCACCGGCCCATGTTCACGACTTCAGCCCGCCAGTCTTGCACCGCACGGTTCGCACTTGACCCCATTGGCCACCGGGTCCATCGAACCAAGCCTACTTGCCACTCCATCATCCGGAGGCCGCCCCGGCTAAGGCCTTTCGCGCTTGTTCTTCACCTGCACCGACACGAGTCAAGCCGCAACTTGTATCTGCACACTTAGCCAAGCATCAGTCCACACAACGTTGTCAATCACTCATCACTAAGGAGCGACCCTCCACTGGTCCTCGGACACACCTGGTCCTCAGTGCTCTTCTTCTACCTTCGGTGACGACGATCCATCTACTGGTCGGTCGCCGGTGCAAGCTTCTTCGACCCCGTCGCCCTCATAACCGACACATAGCGCGGCCCTCCTCTAGGTGTAAGCGTCTCCGACGCCTCTGCAACCCCCGCCGGCGAGCTCGGCGTTGTCGAACGCATTGATGTTTTGCTGTTTTTCTTTGGTCTGTGGACCTAGTTGCTATTTCGGTCTTCTCCGAGGACCCCCTTGTAATATGGTTGCTTAAGTCCAATATATATGTTTGTTGTAAAAAAAAGGAGAAGGTAAATTTTTTTTGGAAAAAGTCCTTTTGACATCCATCGACTATTGTCAAGTTTGGTTTTCATCATTCATGCAAAACTAGGTAACTAGAGTCCCTCGTCTATAATCAGTTTACTTTTGGTCCCTGAGCTGTTTCAGGAGTAATTTTCGCGTGACGTGGTGCTGGGTCCCACGTGCGAGGCACCCCGTGCGTCTCTTGTGGGAGGGAGCAGACGGTCCATCTTGGCACCACCGGAAGGGGCGGGGTCAAGAGGAGGAGGGAGCCGGCTACGCGCCGGCACGTCTGAGCCCATCTGCTGCTGTTGCTGGAGAAGCTCCTACTCAGCAGGGCCGCAGGGAGAGGGAGGGCCGCTCGACGACGAGCTCCAGTGCGAGATCCTCGCCACATCCCCGCGAGCTCCACGACGACCCAACGCGCACTATCCCGCCCTCGTGCCGCGGGGCCGTCCGCGGAAGAGCGAGGCAGAGGAGGCGCATCTTGACCACGCGCTGTCGCTGCTTGGAGCCCGCGCTGTCACTACCTGGAGCTCCATGCCTCCATGTCGTCGTCTTGGATCCAGCGTGCGGAGCAAGGACGTGTGGCGGCCAGCGCACCTCTCCATCACGGCATCACCGAAGGGCCGTGGAGGAAGGTACTAGTGGAGGGAGCAACAAGACACCCTTCTCCTCCCTCTGCCGGATAGGAGTGGCCGCCGAACGGAGGAAGGTCCGCGGTTGCCCTCGTCCTCGCCGACATCACGAGGATGAGTAGCACCATCGGCAGCGACGGAGGAGAGACGTTGGGGGACTGAGAAAGGGGCCGGGGCGACGACAGACTCGAGCTCTGGGGGAGAGCCACATGACATGGGGTCCACCACCACATGTGCCTAATATGCGGGACCCAACGTCATGTCATTCAAAAACCACCTCCAAAACAGTCAAGAGACCAAAAGTAAAAAGACTAGATAGATGAGGGACGCCAGTTACCCAGTTTTACGAATGAAGGATGAAAACCAAGCTTTGACAATACATTAGGGACGTCAAAAGAACTTTTTTTCTACTTTTTTTTTATCTTCTGTAGTAACAATAGGTGCAAAAATAGTTGTAGTTTTGTAGGTGCTGGGTCAAACTACTCTAGTTCTCTCGAACCTCTGCAAACAAAACACCATCCAAGAAGTCTACAGTCGAATGGTGTTCAAAGTCCAAACTTTGGGGACTGTCCTCATATCATAACATTAGTTGCCATGAATTTAGAATTGAGAAATCTGCCGAACAGGTGAGCTGTAGTTACGTTAGGGCATCAATGAATGAGATCGGAAGGAAAGTAAAAAACAGTCACGACTCACAAACAGCCGGGCACAGTTTGTAGCTGAGTAAAAATGGCATCAAACTGCCAAAAAAGCCAGCTCAGGAGAGTTAACATCTAGGTGCAAGTCAAATGCCTTTCTCACAATGTTTCACGAGTTTGAGCAGCATGCTCGCAGACAGAAATTATTCAATGACATGCATCACCAATCCATTCTCAAACTATAGCAACAAAATTGGACATCACGATTGGCCAGTATTTAGTTGTCAGCAACTTCAATGAGGGTTGTCTCGTAGTCAGCAGGGGCCTCAAAGCCATGCAGGTTCATCACGGTGGCAGCAACGTTAGCAAGCCCAGGGGTCTGGATATCAGTCCGGAACTTCACTCCAGGGTGCAGACCAGGACCTCCAATGGCGACAGGGACCTGAAGTACAGAGGCATTAAAAATCCAGGCAATCAACATGGATGTCATGTGGGCAGGGAGACTATCAAAGGCATGTGGTCCTGGCATTGGACTTACCGGCTGAAGGGTGTGCGAGGTGAGAATTTGGATACCACCACTCTTGTCGAGCTGCGGCTTGCCAGCTTTGTTCCTTTTCACCATGTCCTCTGCATTTCCATGATCAGCAGTGACAAGGTAAATACCGCCAACTTGCTCCACAGCATCCAAAATCATCTGTTAAAAGAGAACCGTGGTTAAACTAGGCAAAGGCGAATAAAACATGCAATGTAAATAAGGTGAACTGTGCAATGCACGCACATGATAATAAAGACATAACGACAGCATGTAAGTAAACATTAAATGACCATTCTCACCTTAACAGCTTCATCCGCTGCCTTGCAAGCAACAACAGTGGCCTCAATATCACCAGTGTGACCCACCATGTCACCATTTGGCAGGTTGACACGTACCTGTAACAGCAATACAATAAGCAACGGGGAAACTGGAAGACTCGTCTATTACTAATTTCAGAATCGTTTACCTGGTCAAACTTTCCACTAAGGAGTGCATCCCTAGCTTTCTCTGCAATTTCAAGAGCCTTCATCTTGGGTGCAACATTGAATGTAATACCGCTGTCACTAGGAATTTCTACATACTCTTCCTTAGTTTCATCAAAGTATCCCGAACGGTTACCGTTCCAGAAAAATGTGACATGACCGAACTTCACTGTCTCACTGTTACACACAAATCAATATTACCAGATAAGCAAAAGAATGTTAAAATGTACTCTTGTAAGAACGGAAGCAATATTAAACTCAAACCAAACCAAAAATAGCATTATGCAACTCTAATAAAGAAGAATTAGCAGTTTAGGAGGCCAAACTTAGCACAAGAACACCAAACTATGATCTTTGTATAAATAATTTGAATGTCAAACAAATAAGCAGCTATCTGCCCCCAAGATAACAAACGGTAACTGTTAAATGTCCGTTTAGCCCGTTAAAATGCCAGAGTGGCTAACCATTCCTTTTCAAACAGACATTTAGCCTCATAATTGGCTAGCATTTAGGTGAACACTGCTTCTGAGGGACCACACACATAGTTTCTTGCATACCATGCCTCCATTTAGACAAATTGTCTTCAATATTTTAATGCTTGATCAGAGAGCATGCAGCTTTACAAGAAGATGCACGAAAGGGGAGACAGAGGGATAAAATGTAGTATGCAATGGGTACTAGTAACATGTTTCCAAGTGACCCTAACAGGTATGTATCCTAATTTACTAGCACCCTTGTTATAAGATAGGTTGCAATGCATACTGTCAAAAGCTATAAACAAGTAATTCTACAACAGAGATAACTCTGGAAAAGAATGATTCCAAAATCAAAGATCACAAAAAGTAGTTTAATATTAATATCAAGAGAAAGATTGACAAACAGGTGAAACTTGCCTGCAAGCAAAGGTGCGGATTCCATTCTTCACCAAGTATTCACCAGATGTCCTCTCTATCTCTGGTGGAGAAACAAGGTAACGGCTTGGAAGCTTCAACTCACCATCATACTGAAGCATCCCAGCATACCGGATTTTCGGGACACGGACACGATCAAATTTGTCAAAATCTGCGTACTCAAGTGCTTTTGCAAGCATAACCATGCGATCAGCACGGAAGTTGATAGTGACAACTGCATCACCATCCAATACAGGCCCAACAGCTTTGCCACTGTCATCAACTATCACAAATGGGGGCAAATACTGATCATTAGCTTTAGGCTCTGCCCTCAGTGTTTTCACAGCTTCAAGTGCACTTTTGAATTTGTAGGGTGCTTCTCCCAGCACCTGGGCATCCCACCCACGCTTAACCACATCCCAGTCATTCTGGAAAGTATTAAACAAAATAGAAATGTAAGCTAAAGTAGACAACAAACATTGATGGTTCAATAAGATGGAAAGTACCTCATAGCGGTCCATGGTAACATACATCCGTCCACCACCAGATGCAATCTGTGCATCGATACCCTTCCCTCGAAGCTCTGAAAGATCATTCTCTAGGGTCTCTACAAAACCAACACTGCTGCCATCCAAAACATCACGCCCATCGGTAAGGATGTGAACACGAATTCTTTTTGCCCCCCTCTCACTGGCACCTTTTAGAAGTAACTGAATATAGGGGAAACAGAATAAATATTGTGGCATTGATGGCACCCAAAAGCATTTCTGTAGCTTAAACTACCATAAATCAAGGAAAGCTTAGCAAACCTGCAGTTGGTCAAGACGGGAGTGGACACCACCATCACTCAACAGCCCAATAAGGTGAAGGGTACCATTTTCAAAAGATTCTTTGATGTAGTTGAAACCTTCCCCTTCATAAATTTTTCCGGTGGCAAGAGCATTGTCTACAAGCTTAGCGCTATATAGACAAAAAAAAACAGCAATTACTTAGATCAGAGACTGTCAAAGACTTAATTGTTATATTTGACATGTATATAAAAGGAAAAAGATAGAACACTAAGATCAATTTCTTGATTGCTTTGTATGAATACAAATTCAGAACAGAAGAGTACACAACACAAGCAAAAGAAAGCACTAACCAGCACATAATAGAGTTCTAGTTAGAAGTTGTTCAAATCAAAAATAATAATAAAATTGTTGATATAACAATGAAAGTTGTAATCTATGAGTTACTGGTTCTATTCTGGTTAAGGAGTGGACGATGGTAAATGTTGTCTTGTTCACACTTTTGCTACACATATTTTGGATGTTATGGACATTAATTTGCTGGCATTCAGGAACAATATCACTTGTTGAGATTTGGCACGTAGCCAAAAATGAAGTTTGTGATCACTCATGAACCATTGCTATATCAAAACAATGCATTTGTTACGACCATATTTCCAAAAATTAATAAGAAACTACATACCCTTGGGCAAAAATGCGACCAGCTCCAAGAGCATTGTGGCCAACTTCACTGTTGCCCATGTCATCATCAGATGGAAGACCCACAGCGGTTCCATGAGCCTTCACTAGCCTCCACTTCTCTGGAGCACCCTGATATTATTGCACAAAAGGGTCATGAGTATTGTATAACAAATCAAATTATGCAGACAGCACAACAATTCATATAAAGAGTTGTCTAAAGAAACAAGCAGATTTCATGCAACACACAAGTCTTTTTTTGGTTGAAACAGAGGCAGTGATCAAACAAGCAATTGAACAGATACATATTTGTAAAGCATCAGTAACCTTAGTGCATCACCATTTTCAGGCAGTTCTACTACACAAAACCCAGCATTAAGTATTGTATCCAGATGCATGGACCAAGTGGAAAAGGCATGTCAGCTATGAATCTAATCCACACAATGGATCTGGATTCTGAATGGCCATTACATATCAATAGACATTATTACAGTGAAAAGTATAAAAAATCACATTTGATCCAATGCAAATTCTTAGAGCTAGGCTTGCAAGTACTAATGTGACTAATCGAACTGCCGACAACACAACAGTCACAACTCAAAACCGTGATATTAAGATACAGTGCACGCAATGAAGCAGCCGGAAAGGTGCAAAGAAAGGCATACATACATTCTTGAGCGAATCCATGACAGGCGTCTCAGCGACATGGATGCAGTTGTACTGGTCGGCGTCGGCCTCGCCCCATCCATCCAGCACGACGACGGCCACCGGCTTCCCCTTGGGGAGCTTGGGGTGGTCAGGCAGCGTCCACGAGAATCCTGAGGTCGCCATCACCAAACGAAACCTGCCAAATCACACAGCGCACCGGACAGTCAGCAACAGGATAAACGCGCAGCAAATCCGCAGCATAACCCGACAGATCTGCACCTAGTTTCAGAATCCGCCACACGGCGTCGCTACAACAAATCAGATCGGAACACGTAATCTAAATATCTAAATTCAGTTTATTTGCATGGTATAAATTGAGAAGAGCCGAGCCGACCAGGGTGGTCGTTCATAATCAGGCTTAAGCAACCAGATCTCCCGTTCCAATTCCAAACAGGAAAAAGCGTAGCAAATCAGATGCGAAGGATTGGTCGATCTGACGAACAAACATCTAGAAATCGAAAGCACGCTAATGGGGGAAGAGGGGGGATCTGAGATTGTTCTCACCTTTTTTGCTCCTGCTTTTGCCTTGCCTGACAAGAAGAACGCTTCGCGAGGAGGAGCAACGGGGCGGCGATGGAACTGAGGTCGGAGGATGCGATGCCGCCGCTGTTTTAATACGGCGAGGCGAAGGCGACCTGTGGGGCTGCGAATATAAAAAATTAATAATTACCATCCTTAATGATGGTGCTTCGACCTAATTCGGGTTTTTTTAAGAAATTGGACGGCCGGATCGGCGCTCAGCGGGAACGAGTGGAGTCATCGGACGGCTGGTGATCTTTTTATTAATTTATAATTCTATCTGCAATGGAAGGAAAAGGTAGACTTTTCGTTCAAGTTAGAAAAAAAAATAGGCTCCGCCGGGTTTTTGCAATTTTGTGGATCCAATCCAGCCAGACGGCGGAGATCCTCCAGTTTTGTATTCTTGCCCCTAGTATTGGACGGACACGATGGTGGGCGGCTATCTTTTGGCCTGTGTAGGGTCCACTTTTTTTATCAGGGCTTGTGCAACGGAACAGTTGTGTCCACCTCATCCCCAAACGGCCAAACTGCGCGGTTTCGTCCGCTCCCCGGCAGCGACTCCTTCGGTAGTGACGTTTAGAACGAGACGAGAGGTGAGAATCAGGGTTAGGCATCATTGGTGGGAAAATCCTGATTCGGGCTGCAGCTCGAATAGATGAGTCAGGATTGGAATTGGATATTCTCCGAAGATGCTGTGTTCAATTCGTGCTGCAACTCCAAGAGGTGCGAGTGCGAAAAAGGATAGGTGCCACCGTGGATTGGGTTGCTACCATGTGCTCTTCAAAAATGTATAAAAATTCATCTAAAAATATAAATAACTACATGATACCTCGCGTGTTGCCGCGGGAATTCTTAAACAAAATTTAAGGTGAAATGTGAAGGTAGAAACACCAAAACGATTACGTAGCGATATTCATCTGTAAACAATATTATATATGAAATTATGTTAATTTTGTTGAGAGAGAACCATTTTTAAATGATTGATCCTACATGTATTTCAAATGCGAGAATTTTATGACGTGCTACTTGCAAATACAACATGCTATTAGTCACAGAAAATCGACGAAGACATAAATATATAGTTTGGTAGATGTTGACATGACTCGGTGGATGTTGACATGGCTTATAGTGGATAGTGACATGGCCTGTGATGGGTTATGGCGTAGCGCGTTGAGAGGCAAGAGAAATCGTTAATGAGTACCAATTATATAGTTTATATAGATTTTTTATCATCTTCTACTACTGTATAAAAATTGAGGATTAACAAAAAAAAATTGTGTAAGAAAAAATGAAAATAAGTGCATGGATAGCAACAAGTCGGGATTAGGATCTGTTTAGTTCGGTAAATTACGGGTATGAATATTGTCGGAATATAAAAGTTGTCGCATTAGACTGTGTGATGTGAAAGAATATGTGACTCGATGTGACAGGTGAAAAAAAAAGTTAGATGAATTTGCCGGACTAAACAAGTCTTATCAGGAGTATTAAACGTAGACTACCGGTTTGTGTTAGTTAGATTCCCAAACATGGTCCAAAGATCACGGAAGCTGGCAAGGTGCGGGGCAGCAACCCAGCCGGCGGCGCGCCACACCGTCGCAGCTAGGGGGCATCTAAGCAGCAGGTGGTGTTGTGTTCCGGTCGACCACAGTAGGAGCAGTCAGGGGACTCGACGATGTTTCGGTAGTGAAAAAGCGCCGTAGATGGAAGACGATCCAGGTGTACTAACCACAGGAAAAGAGAAATAGGTGCATGAATAGTAGCAAGTGCGGTTTTAGGGTTCATTTAGTTCAGCAAATTACATGTATGAATATTGCTGGAATAGAAAAAAGTTACCGCATTGAACTGCGTGTTGTGAGAGAAAATGTTACTGGATGTGACGGTTGAATAAAAAAATTTGATGAATTTGCCTGTAACCCAAAGCATGTAGCAGAACAACCTGTGTTCAAAAAAAAGAACTTGAAAGCACAACACATTGTGAGCATTGGAATTCTGGTCATTGGAATGTGCCGTTTCATGCCGAAGGGCGAAAGCTGAACTGTCACGGCAAGATGAAGAAAGTCTAGGACCCGGTCGCTCTCGCTCGGCCGCCGACGGTCAATCTCGAGGGGCTGGTAGTGTGGTAGCCGAGGCGAACTGGATCCTGGTGACCACAAGTCCACAACTCCGCAAGGGCCGCCGAAATAGCAACCGTCGACTGTCCCGAGTTGCCGAGCGTTTGACGCACGCAGGACGACGGACACATGCAGACCAGCACCATGTTCTTGACGACTTTTGGGGGGCCGTGCACCCGTGGTCGTCGTTCTCGAAGCTTCAGGCCGGCGAGTGTTTCAGGTTTCAATGGAAAAGAAAAGAAAACTTCAAAGTCCAACAAATAAATAAATCATGATTTCGATGCGGGCCTTGCCCTGGCCTTTCCTTGTTGGGCCAGTTTTAGATTGGGCTTCCCTAAGAAAACGAATGTATTGGGCCTCATCCGATGGGCTTATGGCATGCGGACCCAGGAATTCACTGGGCCTAAAGTTTTCAGTTGGTACACTCGCACCCATCATCACTTTTGGCCCAATACATAGGAACCAGCAGCCTGCTCTTACATTAGTTTTCGTGCTGTGTTTCTGTGTTGCTGTTCTGCGATTTCTGAAGTCCTTCAAGAAAAGTCTGATACTCTCGCATCAACTCTTACATCAACCGAGTAATCAGAACATGACATACCGTACCTGCGTACCATACCAGACATAAACTCTCTAATCATCTCCCTCTGCTAACCTGCCAGAGGAACTGGACAGTGGACACTGATGAATCAAGAACTCTGACAAGAGATACAAAATAGTACAGCACTCACCACGATCTCCATCTCTGCAGATTGCAGATACGGGTGGTGCGTATCTGTGTATCTTTCGGCGTCCGGCACGCCTCGTCATCCTTGGCTGGACTGTCCGGCCACCTGGTATCTCGAAAAGCGGCGAGGCACCAACCTGCCTGCCTTTTGCAGCTCCGAACTTCCACCGGAATCGGATCGGCACCACAGTCCACAGGTGTGTGCGTCTCTCCGGTCTCTCCAGGCAGGATGGCAGCAGGGTCCCCGGGGCGAGCAACGACGCGAACGCGACTGTCCTCTCTCGCCAGTCGCCAGCCCACATGCAAAAGCGAACAAAATTGTTGCCGCACAAGTGTGAGATTCTCCACGTCCGTATTTGCTTTGCCGGGAGCGGACGACGACGCGGGAGGCTGTCAGGGTTGCTTTTGGCGTCCACAAGCCTGACGTGCCCAAAAATAGCTCTCGAGTGGATCAAGACGCAAGCGTTGAAGAAAATCAGCGTGTTCGTTCGGCTGGTGGCTGATGGCTGGTGCTGATTTGTTCTGAGAGAAAAATACTGCTAGTTGGTGGCTGATAAGCCAAACGAACAGGGCGAATAGAGGAAGTGCACAAGGGACAAGATTTCACCTTCACATAAATCGGATATATCAGCCCGAAAAAGGAAAATCGGATATGCAGAGTGGAACCAGAAATTTAAAAAAAGTTTTATATATTCTTTTTCTCTCTCCTTTTTCTCGGTATATACTTACATATTTACATCTCCATCCCTCTTTACAACACTCACGGATTTGGTTGGGTCGGACAACCAAAGAAAATCGAGAGGGGTTTCATGTGATGTACAGTGAAAGAAAGAAAAAATCTCCATCGTCGGCCTGACCACAGCTGGGTGGTGCGGCAGGGAAGAACAGATCGAGTTTGCTCTCGTGCCCGGGGATGCCAGGCGGATCAATCGAATCATCAGCATCGTCTAACGATACTTCACAACCCCAAGATCAGGGGCAAAAATCTGTCTAGAGTACTGATCAACAAGCAAAATATAGGAATAAAATCTACGAGGACCAGCTCCTGAGGAGCGACGGCCTCCCAAACATCTGGTCGAGCGCCACCACCACGGCCATGGCGAGCGACACGTCGACGCCCGGCTGCACCACCAGCCGGAACACGTCCGTGCCGACGACGGCCTCCTTGGGCTGCACCTCGGCGACGGCCCGGCGCTCGCCGTCGTACACCACGCAGCGCCGCCGCCCGTACGACCCCTCCACCTCGAAGGGCGCGGCCCCCGCCGCGGCGGCGGCGGCGGCGGCGGCGCACTGCTGATGCGGCGCCGCCACCACGCGCGCCACCGACTTGCTTCCGCCTCCGCCGCCGCGCTTGACGGCGTAGACGGGCCGCCGCGCCTCCTCGCCCGCGAAGATGAGCCACTGCTCGCCCGACAGGCTGAGGCGCTGCTTGCGGCGCACGGTGAAGGCCGGGCGGCCGGCGGGGTCCATGAGCACCACCTCGGGCTCGGCGTCGTCGTAGCTGTCGACGCGGTACGCGAGGTCGCCCTTGGCGTCGAACACCGTGAACCCCCTGCAGTTGAACAGCAGCGACTTGCGCCACACCGTCAGCGTCGTCGGTGGCTCCTCCTCGCCCGCCGCCGCCGCGGCTCTCTCGGCCGGCGACGACGGCACCACGTTGGGGTGGACCTTCGCCATCCGCGCGCGCTGGCTGGCTGGCTGCTAGCTAGAAGCCTAGAACCTCGGCGACCGATCAACCTCCGGATCGGAGAAGATCAAGAAGGATCGGAGCTGGGAGTCTCTCAGGTCAGGTGGTTGCTGCGTAGCAGTCAGGCTTCGCTAGCTAGGCGGCAGCTAGGTCTTGTTTGTTCTGACCTCTGAGGCTGGTAGAGGGGTGGGATCGAGAGGGCCTTTGTATATATACAGCGGCAAGCCAACAACAAGCAAAGGCATGTTGCCTCTGACGTGCGTGGGCCACGGTGACGACATGGGATGCCGGCCGCGGCCGGGGTAGTAGGATCGGAGCTCAACTCATAACGGCCGGCCTCCCCCGAATTATGGCCTCCTCCCGCCGCTTTATTTCGCCACCGGTGGTGCGTGCATGATTCGCGTACCCGGCCTGCCTGTAGCGCGGAGATCCGTAGCAATCTTCGGTAGGGCACACGCGCCACCACCACTGTGCAGCTTAAAACGACGCGACGTCATCTCCCCAAAAAAAAAGAATTCTAAATTTCTGTGGACGCGAGAGCGCATCGTTTCGGAACAGTCGTTCGAGATCGATCGATCTATCCGGATCGAACGGAGTTCTGGCCAATCATCCCAAACGTTTCCTGCGCGTGCTAAATGTGCGGTAGATTACGTCGACCGATCGATTGATCAGGAGTTGTTTTTTTTTTTGGGCTTTTCCAGTTTATCTTCGGCGCGGTGGCGATGAAGCCGATGATGCATCATCACGCGATTACGCAGCGAACGTGGACGCGGCACCGGCTCGATTTGGACGCTTGATGATTTTCATTATGCTCGGGAGATTGTGGTTGCGCCGTAGCAGTAGAAAATTAAGAAATTGATTGGACTGGATGGCTCCGGACACGCGGCGGCCGGCGAGGCTTTGGGCGGGTACAAGTTGGCTAGTAGTACCAGTACTACGACTGCGGAGAGCGAGCGGGGAGCTGAGCGCGTGTTTTGGAGCGAGGCGGCTGGCTGATGGAGACGCTCCCCTTCATAGTTAAATTCTTTCCTTGACCGCCTGATGAAACGGCTGATGGAGATGCAGCTAGTTCCGAGCCCCTACGCAGCCTCTACTAATAGCTCTCGCGTATGGTCGGCTCAATTCTATGGAAAATGTTTCTGGATTATTGTTGTTATTTTTTGCAGTATAAAATTTGAACACGTTTTGGGTTGTTGTTCCTACTACTATACCCTGATCAGATAAGTGAGCAAATGTGATTAGCAAATCTGGATAAGGATGCTGCCATGCATCCAATGGTGTGCTACCAAGTTCTCACGGGGGTGATTACTATATGTGGTATGCATGGTTCTGGACATCGGAGTACCGAACATTTGTTTCGGCTGCATCCGGCCGGGACGTCGCTGACCATATCTTAGCTTTGCTGTAGCCGGCCTAGTACGTACGTGGGAGCAGTTTATCATCAGGTATTTAATTTACACAATTTGTTTAGGTCATCCTGATTACTTCTTTTTATTTGATTCGAGGGAAACTAAACAAAGTCTTCAGCTAGTAGGGTTGGAGCCATCTGCACGTACGCTATTGGATGGTTGTACATGTTCGTGATAAACTACATAGTTAGGCTGCATTGTCTTCGTACCAACAATTATTAGATACTCTTGTTGTCATTAGGCTAGATGAAGATGTAAGTGTAAACAAATGGTAAGCTTACGTGATCGAAACATGATCAGCGCAACTTAAGCAACACATGGAGGCGAGGGATTGGATCAGGGGGCGGGGATGATGTTGTTTGTAAATTTACAAACTGATGAAGTAGTAGAAAATGATTATTTTCGTCAGTCAACTAACAAGACCACGTCCAGAGGCAGGATTTCCGCAATTATATTGCTCGATCTGCCAGTACTCTAGGATATCTTCCTCTACACCTGTGTGTGTGGCTCTGAAGCCTCCAACATGCATGTGGTTTACATACCGAGCGATACCATTTTAATTATATTTATTATCGCTCCCTGATAGGTGCATTGTAATTCATTGACTCTTGCCTCTTGTTCGAGCAATGAGATGATATAATTTCGCAGTGATATGTATGGAACTATGAATTGACCCACATGCTAGGTTTTTCATTGACTTTTGCCTCTTGCTCCTCCAAGCATGCAGTAGGTTTAGTTAACTTTGTTTAAACCATGATTTGATGCGTACGCAACGGGTGAACTGAGAGTTCTTTTATTAATTTTTGCCGTCATGCATATTATTGGTTTGTACTTCTAGGAAACAGGGGCAAGCCCCGGCCCGTACGTGCTGATAGTACATATTTAAATAATTTTAAAGAAAGTACTAAGGAAGAAAAGAATTTATACATACAAAATAAATCAAAATAAACCCCGAAAAAGAAATTACAATCGTGCATTGTTTAACTCACGTTGTGCTGTTGAAAGCCTTATCATGCATGTTTCTGCTTTTGTCCTTTATACATGACGATTAATTTAGGTCAGGCATCTGTTCTGATGAAGTGGCTTTCTCATCCCATATGCATGTGTGTCCATCGTATTAGGTTGCCTTTGGCACAGCTCCGCAAGCAGCTTAGAGAGCTGTTTCATACGAAGCTGTGCCAAACGGCCTCCCGAAACAGCTCCGCAGGCGAAGCCCCTCGATCATCTCCACTCTGGAGCGGTTCCGCCGGTGCGAAGCTGCAAAAGTCCGCTTCACCCAGCTTCGCCTGGGCGTTTCCCACCCTTACCCTCGAGGGACCCACGGGGCCAGCCGGCAGCGGAAGCAGAGCAGCCCGGTGGCGGAGGAAGGGCGGTGGAGGCGGTGGCCAAGCACGGCGCACAAGGAGAAACTGGAGACCGGCAGGGAGAAGACTGGCGCGTAGAGCCGTGGAGGGCCGGTGGAGAGCAAGCTCCGCGCCAGCCGCCTCTATTCCCGGCCGGCAAGCTCCGCCCGAGCCGCCTCCATGGCCGACGAGCTCGACGGCGGCGCGACGCGGATCCGCCCGGTTAGAGGAGGAAGACGAAGGGAGAGGGTGTAGGCTTCAGATCCGGGGTGAGAGGAGGGTGGTCGGTGAGGCGGCATGGCGGTCGCCGGCCGGGGCCGTGGTCGGAAGGGGCGCGTACGGGCGGCGGGCGAGGTGCGTGTCGCGAGGAAGACGAATTAGGAAAGATGAATGGATAACGTTCCTGTCGGGCAGTTCCGCGGTTGGGGAGCTTACGGTGGTGGGCCTGGCCTCTCTGCTGGCCCTGTTTAATTTCAAAACTTTTACCAAAAGTCTTCACATACAGAACTGTGTCAGTTCATTTCTTCTCTCTGTGCACGCAGCTCAATGCAAAAATTTCACCACTTTTCACCAAAATTTCCATCAACTAAACAGGGTCTAAGGCTACTTATCACGTCCATCCAAGAATAGTTAGGAAAGAAGGAAAAATAAAAAGAAAACAATAAGAAAAGAGAGAGAGAAAAGAGGGTATTATGGACATTTCATCTTCTCATCCATGTTACATAGTCAGTACAAACTGTTTTGCCAAACGTTTTTTCAAAACAGTTTCAAATTCATCGGATAATCCACTCCACCAGCACAGCCACAACCGGAGCTGTCACAGCCACAGCCACAGCTGTGCAAAACGGACCAGTGATTATTGCAAGAGGAGGGGACTACCAGGTACAAGAATGTGCCATCACCAGTAGGTACGCGACGTATACTGACGTGCCACCCACCTATCGAAAGGGTTGAGCAATCCTCTGTTGGTAGCTAGGATGCTCGACGACGGAGATGAGCCAGCTATGGCGTTGGTATATGTAGATCTCGGTTCGTGCCCACACAGCTATCTAGCACAATGATTTTGTCCACAAATTCAGGCCTAATCAATCGAATTATAAGGGCCCATATGATGTAAGAGGTGTGTTGGAAGAATCTAATCAAACTACCGTATTTCCAGATATCAGGCCGGGCTGGTGCAATAAATATAATATAATAGATAGTTGAAAAAATACAAAAAATCCAGTTGTTTTTTAGTGGCAGACAATTATTGACATTACAAAACAATTGTAGCTAACAAACTATATGTACTTTTCGCATAATATTTGTTTTCCATTATTTCTGCAGTCTCACTCTTGCTGCATCAGCAAATCACATAAATATGATATATTTGATGGAAAAAGTTGTGTATAAAGTACGTGCACATATATATAGTAGCTGATTGTCTATATAATCTAGTTGCATTGTAAAATCTATTCTAGTGATGTGCAACAAAGCCACTAATTAAGGCCGCTCTCTCTTTTTCTACAACCAAGGATTTCACTTTTTATACCAGCGAGCTGAAAAAGCTTGAAACATGCCACGGTTCTTGCAGATGGAAGTTAAAGTTACACATTGCAAAACACGCCAGTATATTATTCCTCATATTGTCCTTTAAAAAAACATGCACCACCTCCTTCAAGATTTTATATCCTTTATCACATCAATGCCACCACATGCCCTAACAAAGATCGTCCTGCTTTTGAAACAGATGATGTTAAGTTGCTTAAACTTGAGGAGACAGGAGACACACCACACCCACCCACTAACATTGGCTTTTTAAGCACAAAAGTCAAGTCCTAAAATAGTACACACACGGCTATATACCTTGCATGGCGCACACTACGTTACAAAAAAATCACCCCCCCTGCTGCCCACTACCGGTGCATGTAGACCCTCTGCTCGAGTACCGGTGGTAGCACACCACACCAGCCTGTCGTCCGTCGTCCCCTATGATCTCAAGGCTTTTTAACCTTTTCGAAAGATGCCCGTAGTTTTCAATTAATCTCGCGCGCGCCATTGATGATGATCACTCTATAGATGTCCAGATGGGCCAGGCCCGATGGGCCGGCACGGGCACGGTCCGAAAAAGCCCGGCACGAGTACGACACGGCACGGAGTGGATAGTGCCACGGGCCAGCCCGGCACGATGGTCGGACCGGGCCTAGGCCGCTGCCTCGGCATGGTGGCCCGGCACGGGCACGGCCCGAAAAATGAGCTGGCCCGATGCGGCCCGTCTAAATTGGCCTACTAAAGGCCCACCTTACTCTTTCATATATAAACTCATTTCTTCCCACCCTAACCCTAATTCCTCATTTCCTTTTCCCTGGCCGGCTTCCCCAACTTCAGCGGCGGCGCAGAGCACAACCGGCGCCCCGTGGTGGCCAGGGCGCCGCACCAGCCTCCTCCTCCTCCGATGTGGCCGCCAGGGCCGGCCGCCGCTGTTGGTCGCCTCCTTCTCCACCACGGGCGGGCACCGCGTCACTAGGCGCCGCGCTGGCCGCCTCAACCGCTGTCGAGGCCGTCGCGCTGGCCGATTCCAACCACGGTCGGCTACTGCATCATCTCCTCAGCCGAAGCCAACCACCGCACGACCGCCGCCGCCGCTGGGAGTCACAACCGGGAGCCGCGCCGGTCGTGTGTGCTGGATTCTTGTGTTGCTCGTGTGTGCTGGATTCAATCTTGTATGATTTTTTATGATGATTTTCTTTGATTCTTGGATCTGGATTCGATGAAAAAATTCTCCTTTTTTCTACTGTAGTGCCTGGCCCGGCACTAAGCACGATGGGCCTGCCGGGCCATCGGGCCGGCCCGACCCTATAAAATGGCTTTAGGGCCGGGCCTGGGCTGATAGTTTGGCCCGTTGGTCCGACACGGCCCGGCACGAAAAGCCATCGGGATTGTATAGTGCCGGGCCTCGTCGGGCCGGGCTAAATCGGGCTAGGGTCGGGCGGCCCGTCTGGCAATCTATAGATCACTCTAGGTACGTTGAGGTTCATCATCGTCCCCGGCCTGACGACGCTAAAGCTCTCTTGCTCAGGAGTCAGGACCAACGCGCGCGGACGCCCTCCCCGCCAGGGCATGCAGGGCCATGGCCATGTACCCCGACACCATGATGACTCGAAGCTGCAAGGCGCCACACGAGGTCCCTCTCGATCGATCGTCCTCTCTCGCGTAAGCTTGCCGGCCGATCCGTCGCGCCCGTGGCTGGAAGCTGACATGGAGGGGAGGGGACACGGGGATTAATACGCACAGCTTAAGATCGCATCATCGCCACTAATCATGGTGTCCTCCTCCTGTCTGGCAAGCCGCCCCTCTCGCCAAAGGCCCTAATCAAGGTGCAGTGCCCACCAGTTTGCCTCTCCGTCCGATCCGCGCGGACAACCAGGCAGGGGGCGTCCCCAGCGGCTCCGCCTCCGCCCCGACACCGTCGCTCTCCGCCGCGCGCGACGCGACCCAACCGAACCGAACCGAGCGCGCGGCGTGAAGAAGATGCATGGAGATGGGAGGACGACGACGGGGGAGACCGATCGAGGACGGACCACCCGCCGTTCGATCAGCTGGGCGGTCGCACGCACATTGCGCTGCTCGGCTGCTCCGATCCCCCACCTCGCCTCGATCGCCCTCGTCTGTTTTGAGAAGTGGCCGGGGTGGGGACTGCAGCAGCATCAGCCTGCGTGCGGCAACGATCGCCATGTAGCCGCGGGCCGGGGCGGCGGCTACAGTGTCTCCAGCTCGATCGGCGGCGATCGTTGATGGGGTTTACACTGGCGGCACAGTGGCACACGCCCGTGATCGCGGGGCACTCGGCCGCGTAGCTGCCCTGCGCATCACACACACAGGCACAGCGCATTGGCTGCCTGGTGTCGTCCGGTGCTGATGGGTGGCCCCAGCTGGGTCAGCTCGGAGAGAGGAGAGGCCGCCCGAGAGGGACAAGCCATGTGGGAGCCGGGGGGCAATGATGCGACCGCCGGGGGGGACAGGGGGGGGTTGGCGATCCAAGAAAGATCGCAGTTTTAGTGACGACGCGCGCCGCAGAGATGGATAGGAGCGGAGCATCATCTCATGTTGGGATCAGTATCTTTCGTTTCAGGACTGTAGTGGTACTAATAGCAGCTGGGGTCGTGTGTAGTAGGGGAGTAGCGCTTTTGTTAGATCTTTTGCTGTCAGGTTGTGCTTTCGTTGGGAACGAAGTGCCACAGCGTGATATCGGGGTTAAGCTTGCATTGAGGGGCTCGATAAAAGGGAAGAAAAGTTGTAAAGCTCTAGTACTACCAAGGTGACTTTACTTGATGCCCTTTGAAATGGACAGATAAAAAAGGAGGCTTTCAGTATGGGCATGCTGTTGTTGGATCTTGCGAAGTTTGGTTAAACTACGAAATTAAAGGATTCATATAGAAAGGTACTGGTGACGCGCAGTGTCATCTGTTGCATCATAAACAATGAATAGCAGCGAACACAAAAGAATGCACCATTCAATGGACTACAGAATTGCTGATAAACAAAACTGGGTGTTTAAGCTTCACAGACCGACAGGGGGCTGCTGGCTTGTGGAGAACGTCAGGGACAAATTAAAGACGTTGCATTGAGGGGCTCGATAAAAGGGAAAAGTAGTAAAGCTCTAGTATTATTACCAAGGTGACTTTACTTGATGCCCTTTGAAATGGACAGGTAAAAAGGAGGCTTTCAGTAGGGGCATGCTGTGTTGTCGGATCTTGCGAAGTTTGGTTAAACTACGAAATTAAAGGATTCGTATAGAAAGATCGTGACGCGCAGTGTCATCTGTTGCATCATAAATGATGAATAGCAGCGAACACAGAAGAATGCACCATTCAATGTACTACAGAATTGCTGATAAACAAAACTGGGTGTTCAAGATTGACAGACCGACAGGGAGGGCTACTGGCTTGTGGAGAACGTCAGGGACAAATTAAAGACGTTGGAAAAAAAAAAGACGTTGGGCTCCCAAGATTCCAGCCTAACAAAATAGCCCAACATATAATGGGCCAACAGGTGAGCAGGCCATCTCATCGGGTCGTCCCGAAAGAAAAATTGCTCCATTTTCCCTCTCCAGTCTCCACAAATGCAGAAGTGCTAAATTCTCAAGAAAAAAAAAACAAAAACAAAACAAAAACAAAACAAAACAAAACAAATGCAGAAGTGCTACATCTCTATCTCGACCTATTCGAGCAATTTCCTATGCTACGTGGGGAATTCTATGACATTTTGAGTGGATCAATTCATGACCTTTATGGTCGAACTAACTGCTGTAGCCAAAAGTTAGCAACGTGTAACCTGAATGATGTGCTTCATGCGGTTCAGAGCTAGTTGATCACTGTCAGAACTGAGATACAAATCCTCCTGGATATATAAAACCATCGAAAATACAGTAGTATACACTACACAAGCAAATAAAACCTCCTGAATCAACATGTATGTCAACGTACTACAACATCGGGCTATGTCAGATTAAATTGGCCGGCATACATATGTATACATTTCTTTTAATTTAACTTACTTTAGTTTTTTTTACGTAATCCGCAAAAGAATCTAGTTTACACGTGCACATAGCCACAATCATCCAGATTTTGTATTCTCTCACGGGCAACTGCTCCATAGATCTTTTAACGATGGTATTCTTCGCACATCAAGAATTATGATTTTATTACCTATTTAATAATCAAATTCCTTATTTTGCACGCAAACCTCTCTCTCTTTTACCATTTCACGCGTTGCATATATATGCAAATGCATAGACTTGTATTTGATACGAACTCATAAGTCATACTCTTTGTTTCCAATCATGAATTAGTTGTATTTGGTATGGACTCTTTTTATTTAGCTATTTCCCTTCTCAATCCGTACAGAAATCTGCTTCTAATTTTCTTGTTTTTTAAAATTCTGAAGTTGTATATATAATTTTCTTATTTTTTCAATTTCTGAATTTGTATATGTATTTATTAGTTATATTAGATATAGATTCTTTGGATTGATCTACACCGTCAGATCTTCATAAAATCCAACGGTCTATATTCTTCTCTTTTTTGGATTAACGTGAGAATTTCTAGACCCTCCCGGCGACTGTGGTGACTTCTTTTAACACTCAAGTATCTATTATCTTAATACTACAGTGTTAAAAGAAGCCACCACGTTCGCCGAGAGAGTCTAGAAATTCTCACGTTAATCCAAAAAAGAGAAGAGTATGAACCGTTGGATTTTATGAAGATCTAATGGTTTAGATTAATAGAAATTCTCACATTAATTGAAAAAAGAGAAGAATATATGTCATTCAATTTTGTATATAAAGATATAATGGTTTAGATTGAGTCTGTTTGGGATCAGAATTTTAAAAGGAAAAAGTACACCATGAGTCCGTTGGGGATAATCACAAGGTTTATAACTTGGAAATATTGCATTACAAGTCTATATTACCATAAATAAAATAATGGAAAGTGGACCAAAGGGAGAAATTTGAAAAAAAAAGGTGATCTCCGCAACTAGCTTGAGGGTAATTAAAAAAGAAAAGAATACACACAGTTAGATTTTATCAAGATCTAGCGGTCCATACTATTTACACTGTATATGAAATAAAAAGTCTTCATAGATAGTTTTGGTAGTTTTCTTGCAAACTTTGACTCTTCATAGATAGTACGAGAGCAACGTGATTGATGGGTAGGATAAACGTGATTCACGGCAGTATGCATTGACGCGTGATGGAAAAAACTGGAACGTAGTGATACGTGATTAGTGCAAACCCATATTGCCACGTGATTCATAGATCATACTCATCCATATTGACACGTGAAAAATTTACGTGCGGCACGCACGTATCTAAAAAAATCACAATAACAAAAAAAAACTATCTTTATAGTGCCGCACATGTCAAAAAAACTAAGATTGCAACGACATCGTAGGGGTGAGGAGAAATCAACAGCTGCCTCTCGTGACTGGGGAAAAAACGATGTCAGAGAATCGCTGACCGACCTGGTTGGCTAGACGTCGGGCGCTCGTAAAAAAATGCAGGTGAGAAAGCTCTGTCCTCAATAGGAAACATGGTGCATGCATGTGTTGTGATTGACGTACGAGAGCAACGTGATTGATAGGTAGGATAAACGTGATTCACGACAGCATGCATTGACGCGTGATGGAAAAAACTGGAACGTAGTGATGCGTGATTAGTGCAAACCCATATTGCCACGTGATTCATAAATCATACTCATCCATATTGACATGTGATAATGCGATTGGTGGTTATCAATTATTCTTCAAAATCTCTTCCAAAAAACACAATGTGATCTGGCTTATCAATTATTCAAACGGTTGACAAAAGGAGGGGTTAGACCCGATCTCGATCGCTAAGGCTTTCTAAAAAAACACAACGTGATTTAGTTACCAATTATTCCCCAAAATCTCTTTAAAAAACACGCTACACTGCTTGTATCCCTTTCCAAAACACAATGTGATTTGGTTACCAATTATTCTCCAAAATCTCTTAAAAATATGACATGATCTGGCTTACCAGTTATTCAAACGTTTGACGATTTATTTTTTGGAAAGAAATAAGCATCAGTCCTAGTTAAGATAACAAGAAAATCCAGCCATGCATATGCTTTTGAGTGATAATTGCCCTGTGTCTTTGGATCATGTAGGATCCCTAGTTAGCACTTGTTTATTCCTTCGCTTGACGGTATTGTACATACATTTAATAAAGAAGGCAATCGAAGAACGCTTCGTTGATGGTAAAGGAACAATTCACGGTAAATGGAAGAACATTTTGTTGGTCTATTAGCAATTCAACAATGATGACAATTTATTCCGCATTCCAAATTATCTGCATGCTAGATCAATGGGGGCTTGCAACTGCGAGTTTTGGCCCACGCGAGCAAGCTTTATAGAATCTAGTCTGACCCATATGCGATTCTTTTCTAGGAACGTTGTGGGCTGAAAACTGATATGAGCTTCCCTTCATAAACATACCTACAAAAAGTTCTTTTTTGTTAAACCCGTGAATATGAAACTAAAATAGATTTCCTGTCCCTTCTCCTTGTTGCTTTCATTTTAGTATGTTGACCGCTTGCAGCAAGTCACTTGCTACGGTGTCGTCGTATCGCTGGCGTGTGCTCGCCACAGCTACAATTCCTAGCGCCTCCTGCCCTCCTCTGCCTTCATGCAAAGTGGCAGTTTTAGCTCGCGTCCCGCACGCTCCCAGGTCCCAGCTGCCTTCTTTACCACTCATTGACGGTACCTTCTTCCTCTTGTACTCATCCAGATCAGCCAGTGACGTTTTTGCTTACATGCTTAAGCTTAATCAAAACCGAATGTATCACTGTGAGCGTGACTTCAATGACCTAAACGATACTTGTAGCAAGCTCTTGGCTGTATAAGCTACAATCAAAAGGGATTGTATATTTGTCTCACTCTTATACTTTTACATGTTTTATTTGGAATCCGTAACATCAACATGTTCAGGTCGGAGAGGCTTCCTTACGTGGGCTTCGCCGTATGCGAGCAACTCCAACAGCTCTTCCATATTGTTTTCCATCGCTATAATTAAAAAAAAAAGAGAAAAACACGTTTCCAACAGGCTCGGTAAACTGAAGACTCGCAATCCTCCTCGCTATCTCTCCCCCGCGGCTCGCGAGATGTGGCGAGCGCCCCCGCTCGGGAAATCGGCGGATCCCGCGGCAGCTTCGGTCCTTGCCGCCCTCCTCGCGCCAAATCCGCCTCCACCTCGCGCCAAAACTCCATCCCGCGCCCGCCTTCGGCCCTTCCTGCCTCGCGCCCACGCATCCCGCTCCTTGCGCAGTCGCCGCCGCCGCCGCCGCCACACGCTGCCGCCACCACACGCTGCCGCCGGTGCTGCCATGTACAGGCCGCCGCGACCTCGTTCCACCGCGGCTGGGGTACCGGGGTTGTGGAATGGCTCTTTGGAGGGTCATCTTTTTCCTCAGTCAGCGCCAGCAAGGGATGAGGCAGTGGGAGATGAGGAGGATTCACAGTGCCGCCTGTCGCCAACAAATGTGCTCAGTGGTGAGGAATTTCATGGAGACGGGGCAAACACAGGTGAGTTCGTGGATCCTTTGGTGAACAATTTTGTGTTTGTTCATTTTGTCATGTTGTGAATGAAAACTGACAGAGGAGGAATTGGATGGGGATGCTGTATTGTTGTGCATAATTTTTGCCAGAGGAGGAATGTAGGTCTGATTGTTTGACAGTGCTAGTTAGTTCAAGATTTGTTAGACTATGTTATATGTATCATTTGAAATTGTGCATTTGCAATGAGGGCAAGCACCTTATTATTTTGAGTGAGCAAATCATATTAGTGGGATGATATGGTGGTACAGGACTGTGTCTAGACTCTAGACATAAACGGTAGTTAAATGGTGTCCAAAAGAATATGCTTTCACACATTTCTATGCTTACAAAAATGTTTCCCCGCCAGCTCTAACAATCTGAGGTACTGAAAGTAATAGTTCAAAGAGCTAACTTAACGTATATCATATAATAGCGAAAGAAATGTGTATGATGGGCAATACACACTTAATACAATTTGGATTCCTTATGAGATGTATGATGTATGATATTTGAGGCACGAAGTAGAATGAAATCCTAGTTACATTTATGAAAGTTCAACTGAGCTAAATCCTAGTTACATTTATGAAAGTTCAACTAAGTTAAATTTGAAATGTGAAGACCATGGTGGCCAAATGGTGCATTTCTTGAAATCTAGTTCAGTGACGAAAGGAGTACTCTTTAACTGGAAGTAGTGAGTCTGGAAGAACATAGTACTGATGCTTTCATTTTTCTAGTATGAACTGAGTCTAGAAAAGGTTCGCCAATGCGTCATATATTCACAACTATTGCTTGTACATATGTTTTTCTATCTTTGTTTACCTTGCTGCAAATTATTTCTTTTTTTCTGGATTTAGCAATGAGGCTATTAAGTTTGAGCAATCTGTGAAATCCTGGAAATGTCAATGTAGTTTATCAGGAATAGTTTTACTTCTTTTTGTATTGAAACTATGAAGTTGGCTTTCAAATTTCTGAAAAGGTGAAATGTACATCGGTCAGGGGTTGTGCCCCTTATCTCTGAGGTTGATCGATGCATGATGCAAGATGTTTAATGTAGAACTGTAGAAATTATTTAGGGTGCATGTCAGCTTTGAACATCGTCAAGAAACACAGAGACTGCTGCTAGAACTTCTATCTTCAGTTACCAGTTACTCCGGGGGATGCCAAATAATGTTCTGTCAGTTAGTTAGAGTACAATTTCATTAAATGAATTGGTTTTATGCTCTGATGCTTTCTAAAAGTTTTAACTAGTACTAAACTGCATTACCACTATCTAAAAACAAATCATCATGAGGTCAAAGTCTGATAGTATGGGAAATGCCTCGTGTTTTTTGATCGAAGAGGAATTGTGGATCAACTTCAGTCGCCGGCGGCCACGGGTGACTTCCTACCGGCGGCTTCTTCACCGCGGCGAAACAGAGCGTCGCGGAACAGGGCACGGCGTGACTCGTTCCGTATGCCGTCGGAAGCCAATCAAGACGGGCCGTCGGGGAGGTGGGGGTTCGGTCTGGTGGGCCTGATGAGCACTGGTTATCCAAAATAGCTAGGCTATTGGAATACTCTTTCAAGTATAGAGTTATTCTATTTTTACAAAAGGTTCAAACTCCAAATTTAGCTAGCAAGAATAGAGAGGCTGTTGGAGTTGCTCTGATTCTACTTTCAAAAAAATTATTCCAAATTTATTCATCTAGTAATTAAATTATGTATAGATTGTTTTACTAATAATATAGACCGTCAGATCTTCATAAAATCTGACGGTCTAAACTCTTCTCTTTTTTCGATTAACGTGAGAATTTTTAGATCCTCTTGGTGAACGTGGTGGCTTTTTTTTTCCGAATTACACAGTACATCGGAGACACTCACAACGCACGTACACTCATCCCTATGAACACACGCGCGCAAGCCCTACCCCTAGGAGTATCTTCAAAGACTGAGCCGTCAAATCCTCAAGATTGACGAAGTCACTACAGGCGTCTCGCTGTCGACGGGAACGTCGCCTACCACTGAAAGCGCAAACGTCGTTAAATCCTGAGAAATTCGCTCCTACGGAGAGTCGAACCCAGAACCTGAGGTGCTACCGAGACTCTTGTAACCACTAGGCTACAGGCCCTTTCGCGAACGTGGTGGCTTCTTTTAACTCTGTAGCAGTAAGATAATAGATACATTGCTGATAAACAAAACTGTGTGTTTAAGCTTGACAGACAGACAGGGAGGGCTGGGCTTGTGGAGAACGACAGGGAAAGCTCCGTCTTCCCTCTCCAGACTATGCTACGTGGGGACTTCTATGACATTTTGAGCAGTTCTTTTTTTGTCAAAAGGAAGATATATTAAGCATCAAACAGTACATCCTCCTCCATTACAAACTGAGCTCCAAAGAAAAAGAAAATTACAATTGAGTTCTCAAGATCCAATCTCATCTTCTTCATGTCCGATCTCCAGTTCGCCATTACCGCCACCACGACGATCCACGTCCACCTTTCTTTCTGCCAAGAGACACCAAACATTGAAACAACCGCATCATCCATCGCCCAGAACACCACGAATAGATTTCGTTCAAAGAAAATCGGCTAATTCATGACCTTATGGTCGAATTAACTTGTGTAGACAAAAGTTAGCAACGTGTAACCTGAATGTGCTTCATGTGGTTCAGAGCTAGTTGATCACTGTCAGAACTGAGATACAAATCCTCCTGGACATATAAAACGGTCGAAAATACAGTAGTATACACTACACAAGCAAATAAAACCTCCTGAATCAAAACGTTGAAGGACCTAGCTACATGCCTTGAAAAAAAGCTAGGAACGCAGAACTCAGAAGCCTACGGTGCCAGCAGAGGCGCCAGACCACCTGCTATTCGCCGCCGACGCCGCGCTCGTACGGTACGCCGCGGACGCCGCCGCCGCCGGCCGCTGGTTGGCGTTGCTCAGGTACTGACGCACAGGGTCGCTGCTCGCCGCCGGCGCGGGCACGGGAGCGGGCGCCCCGGCCACCACGTACTGCTGCACCACCAGCAGCGACACCGCCATGGAGAAGTCGGACGAGACCAGCATGTCCCCGATGGGCCCCAGCTCCGGGTTCTCCATCCAGTCCTCGAGCGCCGCCGTCATCGGCGACCCGGCCTGGCCGGGGCGCCGGCCCACGATGTGGAGCTCGTGGAGGTTGTTGTCCATGCTCCGGATGGCGGCCACGGTCTCCTCGCTGTTGGCCACCACCTGGGTGGAGTAGGAGATGGCCCCGTTGCCGTGGTTGCGCGTCCGGAACTCGTTGAGGTAGTCCTCGTCCATCTCCGTCTCGCTCTTGCCCTCCGTGCTGATGGTGATGTGGCGCGAGTCCGCGTCGGACGGCGACGGGCGGTAGGACGAGCCGGAGACGGAGGGCGCCCTGTAGTCGGGAGGGAGGAACCGCACGATGGTGAGGGTGACGCCGGGGTGCTCCACCATCCTCCACGCGTAGGCGAGCGCCTCGCGGTCGTCGGGCCCGCCGAAGAAGAAGAGCGCGACGTGGTGCTCGGTGGCCATCCGCGCCGCGGCGGCGCTGAGGCCGCGGTCGACGAGGATGGCGACGGAGCACGGGGAGGTGGAGAGGAGGCTCTCGTTGAAGCCGCGGACGTGCGAGTTGATGGGCTCCATGCCGCCGTCCACCGTCTGCTGCTTGTGGAACGGGACCACGATGAGCGACACGTGCTTGTCCTCGGCCAGCACGGACACGTCCTCGTGCATCGTCTGGTACGGCGAGACCGCCGCGAGCGTCTGGATGGACACGCCTCCTGTGTGTGTGTCGCACAAACAAAATGCTCCGCGTCAGTGGCCAGCTAAGTATTTGATCAAAATGTCCCTTCTGAGTTCTGACCCTTGGGGGAAAAAATTAAAAGACCTGATGCGATTGTACTGGACTGACCTGTGTGCCTCTCGTAGTTTTCGAAGGCGTTGAAGATGTGCTCCGTCACGGGGGGCAGGGAGGAAGAGGAACTCGTGCCGCTCCGGCTGTGCTTGGAGGCGGATGCCGCGGCGGCGGCGAGCATGTTGGAGGCGCGGCCCGTGAGCTCCACGAGGTGGAGCGCGTAGATGAAGATCGGGGAGCGCTTGTTGGGGTTGGAGAGCTCCAGCAGCGAGAGCACGGACGGCACGTTGCGGGTGGTGTGCACGCAGGCCAGCATGCGGAGCTCGCTGTCGTGCCTGATGCGCTGCAGGTTCCGCCTCTTGTATCCAACGAGGCGCCGCGACGGCCGGTACACGCCCGTCACCACCGGCGTCACCAGCGTCGTCATCGCCACCGACACCAGCACCATCACCGCAAACGACTCGTCATCCAGCACCTCTTTGTCTCTTCCAATGTTGAGCACGATCATCTCCACGAGGCCCCTGGTGTTCATGAGGAAGCCGAGGGCGATGCCCTCGCGGAACGGCATGGTGTAGAGCGCGGCGATGATGATGGTGCCCATGATCTTGGCGAAGCTGGCCATGACGAAGACGAGCACGAGCAGGCCGACGGTGACGGGGTCGCCTATCTTCCTGACGTTGGTGCGAAGGCCGCTGATGGCGAAGAAGAGCGGCAGGAGCAGGCCGGTGACGAAGTCCTCGATCTTCTCGATGAGCACGACGCCGAGCGGGCCGGTGGGGATGACCAGCCCGTAGACGAAGGCGCCGAAGACGGAGTGTATGCCGATGGCGTCGGTGCAGACGCCGGCGAGCATGACGCCGGTGAGGATGAGGGAGACCTGCATGTCGCTGACGACCTCGCCCTCGGGTGTGCGGCGGATGAGCCACCACATGCCGGGGCGCACGACGTAGAAGCAGAAGAGCACGAAGAGCACCCCGGAGAGGAGCACCCACAGGGAGGAGAGCGCGGCGCTGTCCACCTCCGAGATGGCGATGGCGAACGCGAGCAGGATCCAGGCGCACATGTCGTTGACGATGGCGGCGGACATGGCGATCCGGCCGAGCTCGGTGCCGAGCAGCTTGATCTCGGCGAGGATGCGGGCGAGCACGGGGAACGCCGTGACGGAGAGCGCGACGCCGAGGAAGAGCAGGAAGGAGGTCTGGTGCACGTTCCGCGACACCTGGTGCCGGAAGATGAAGGACGTGGCGATGCCCATGCAGAACGGCAGCGCCATCCCCGCTATGGCGACGAACAGCGCCTTCTTCCCGGAGCGCCGGATCACGTCGATGTCCATCTCCAGGCCGACCAGGAAGAGGAAGTAGAGCAGGCCCAGGTGCGCCACCGTCTCCAGCGTCAGCAGGCTCCGCTGCGGGAACACCATGGTCGCCCACGTCTCGATCTGCCCCATCACCGAGGGGCCCAGCAGCACGCCGGCCTGCGCGCAAAAAGATACGAGTGATCAATGCACGGCCACACAGCTCATGTACACGGAGAAGCAGGAGCGCGCGCGTACGAGGATCTCAGCGATGACGCGGGGCTGGCGGAAGGGCCTGAGGACGAGGACGAGGACGCGGGTGGTGACGACGATGATGGACGTCTGGAGGATGAAGAGCGGGAGCGAGAACTCGAGCGGGTTGAACCCCTGCCAGATGCCGTTGGTGGTGATCATCATCGGCGAGTAGCACACCACGGTGCTGGACGACTTGGGCTGCGCCGTGACGTTCGTCGGCAGCCCGTCGGAGATCGACATGGCGTCCATCTTTGCGCATGGCACGGCGAGCGCCGCCCTCTCTCGCGCGCGGTCTCGCCGCGGTCACCGGAACGCGGCCCTCCTGCCTCCTCGCCAGCCGGCTCGCGTGCTATCTGCTTGGCCACGCGAGTTGCGTTTCCGGGGGCGGTGGCAGCGAGAGAGCCGAGGCTTGCTTGACCGCTCGAGGCGTGTGCGTGGACGCTCACGGACGGTGGGGGGAATGGGACAGATGGCAGAAACAGAGGGACGGATCGCTTGCGACGTTGTATCGTCGTTTTACCGGTTGCCCGGGGACTTTGGAGCTGTGAAGCCTGTGATTGGTAACCACCCAAGTGACTAGGCGCCAGGATACCTTGTTTGGGTCATTTAGCACAAACTTCGCTACCGGTATGTCATCGGCTCTGTTTAGATCATATGCTAGAGTTAGTTTTGGTTAGTTTTTTTTTAGCAAACTTGGTAGGTGTTCTACCTTTTCATTATAGAAGAAGCAGCAAATGTTGTAAAAATTTACAAGCCTGGACCGGACCAGGCTGTAGGAACTAAAAGCTATGCACACTATGTCACCACTGTCTAAAGGACAATTCTTGTGGCCTCTCTGTATGTGATGACGTCTTGTTTGATTAGTCCTGCTAATTGGACTTCATTGATTGTTGTGTTCTGGAACACCCTGCGGCACCTCTCCTTCCATACGTTCCATATGGTGTAGATAATGACCTGTAGGTGGCTTTGCCTGTCATCAGCGCCTTGCCAAAGCAACAAGCACCACCAGTGGCGCATTGATCTTGCGGTTGACGGTGGTACTTGGATGTTGAGCAGGATGGCAACCTGTTGCCACACCAACTTTGTATAGGAACATTTGACAGTCATATGGAGGTGTGTTTCAGGTTGTGTGCGGCATAGGGTGCAAACAGGGTCTGCCTGTCTACCATGGTTGAGGAGACGATCGGCTGTTGGCAGCTTGGTCTGCAGTAGCAACCATAAGAAGAATCGGCATTTGTTCTCCACCTTGGCCTTCCAAACTGTATTCCACGGCCCATCCTTGACAGCCCCCATGAACTGGACATCATAAGCTGATTTAGCCGAGTATGTACCTGTCGCCGTGAACCGCCAGGTGATTGTATCTTCTGCTGAGTTTAGTTGCACCTGCGAGAGTTGTGCCCAGAGTTCGACAAATTGCCGCATCCCTGCTTCAGACTCCAATCTGCGTATGCCTCGCATCCATCTTCTGGTAGGGAGGGCTGCTGCTACTGAATGGTTCTTGCGCCATGCCAGCCTGAAACATTCCGGGGCAATTTCCATTGGCGCACAGGCGTTGAGCCATTTATCTTTCCAGAAACAGGTCTTCACACCGTTGCCCACTGTGATTGCGGTGCACAATTTGAAAAGATCCTGTTCAGCATCCGTGAGTTTGATTTCCATCGCTGCCCAAGGCTTGGTCGGCTCTGTCCACTTCAGCCATGGCCACCGTAATCGCAGCGCCCTATTGAAACACGACAGGTCTTTGATGCCCAGACCGCCCAATTTTTTTGCCCTGCAAACCCTGATCCAATTGACCGCACAGTGACCCTTCTGTGGGTCATCCTTCCCTTTCCATAAAAAATTCCTCCGAATACGGTCGATCCGTTTGATCGCCCATTTCGACAGTGGGAACGATGTCATATGGTATACTGGGATGGAGGTGAGCACAGAGTTTACCAGAGCGAGGCGTCCCGCCCTGTTGAGCAGACGGCCCTTCCATCCTGGCAGCCGGGCTCCAATCTTGTCAATGAGAGCTTGTTCGTCCAGCCGTCTTGTTTTGCCAATGTGTAGTGGTAGTCCCAAGTACTTGACCGGAAATTGACCTAACTCTCCTCCGAATTGTGTTATTAGTTGCGTTGTGTCAAGTTCCTGTGTCTGTATCATGAACATGGCAGATTTGTGCATGTTTGTGTGCAGACCTGAAGCATCACCGAAAGCAGTGAGCAGATGTTGCACAATGGTGACGTCCTGCAGTGTTGGCTGTATGAACAGGGCTGCGTCATCTGCGTAGAGGCTCGTTCTCATCCGGATTGGGTCGGCACCAATAGGGTTGAGTAGGCCTTGATTAGTTGCTTGTTCAAGCAAACGTTGCAAGGGTCCATTGCAAGGATGAATAGCATCAGGGATAATGGATCCCCCTAACGTAGTCCACGGCGGTGTTTGATTGCCCTGCCCGGTGTGCCATTGAGTAGGATCCTTGATGTGGTGCTTGCCCATAGAATGCAGATGATGTCCCGCCACCGCTGACCAAATCCCAGTCATTGCATCACTTCCAACATGTATTCCCATCTGATGATATCAAAAGCCTTGGCAATATCGAGTTTGAGAAAGATCATCGGTGTCTTTGAGCGGTGGAAATGGTTTATCACCCCTTGGATGTACTGGAAGTTGTCTTGGATGCTTCAGCCTTTTATGAATGCACTTTGACAAGGGGACACAAGCGTGGGTAGGTGTGGTGCTAGTCTGTTAGCAAGTACCTTGGTCAAGATTTTTGCCACGCTATGCATTAAGCTGATCGGCCTAAAATCAGATGGGCTCATTGCATCATCTTTCTTCGGTAGTAGAATGATATTGGCAGAGTTGATGAGTGAGCATGTGTTAGCTCTCAGATTGTAGAGTTGCTAGAGAGCCTGCAGTAGATCAACCTTGATAATGTTCCAAGCCAATTTGTAGAACATACCAGTGTATCCATCCGGGCCAGGTGCCTTTTCTGAAGGAGCCTCAAAAATTGCCACCCGCACTTCCTCTTCTGTGATGTGCTCATCCAAGTGACTCAGGTCGTGCTGTTGGATCTGTAGTTGGTCCCAATTCAGTGTTGCGCTACGATCTGAATAGTTTCTGAACACTGATGAGTAGTGGTGGAACAACTGTGTGGCTTTGTCGTGGTCGCTTGTGAAGGTCCTTGTTTGAACTGTCACTGAGGCAATGAAATTTTTTCGGCGCCTTGAGTTGGCCCGTAGGTGAAACAGACGGGTGTTGGCATCGCCTAGCTTGATCCATGTGAGCCTTGATCTCTGTCTAATCTTGATTCTCCGCAGTGCCGTAAACCCGAGGATGCGCGCCTTGGCTAATTTCCTCAGAGACAGTTCAGCTGTAGTCAATTGACGGTCTTCCTGTGCCTGGTCGAGCAGCCTAACCACTTCTGTTGCAACTTCAGCCTTAAGTTTGAATGCCATTACATGCTGCTTGCTCCATCGCTTCAAAACCTTGGCCAGCCGGGACAGCTTAATGTGGAGTGTTTGTATCCTGTCACATGGATGAACTTCTTTGGCCCATGTCTGCTACACCACATCGATGAAATTGGGTAACTATGCCCATTATGATTCAAATCTGAAAATTGGCTTGCGTTGCTGGCTGGGCATATGTGTGAGGAGCAGAGGCGAGTGGTCAGACATTGAAGACGACAATGCCTGTAGGTAGCAATTTGGGTGATCCAACTCCCATTGTTCGGTATAAAATAGATGATCAATTTTTGTGAGTGTTGGTGCTTCCGTACCACTGGACCAGGTGAAACGACAGCCATTAAATCCAGTTCTCGTAACTCCAGTGAATCCAGTGTGCTCTTGAACCTATTCATTAGCCTGAAGTTAATTCTGCTATTGTTCTTCTGCGTGGTGCTATAGATTAGGTTGAAATCTCCCATGAGAGTCCATTCTGGCAGCAATGATTGGCGAACTGTCTGCAATTCAGTTATGAATTCCTCCTTCTCTGGTTCCAATTGTGGGCCATATACCCTAGTTAAACTGAAAGTGCTCCCATCTGCCCTATTCTTGACATTAGCTGACACGATGTATTTACCCATCACTATGTCTTGCATGATGTATTCTTGAACTTAACAGGCTATGATCACCCCTCCACGGCCGCTGGCCGCTGGTAGAACAACGTACCCTCCAACAAATTGGCTCCCCAAGGTTTCAGTTATGGTGAAATCAGTTACTGTTTGGAGTTTAGTTTCTTGCAAGCACACAATCCGGGCATGGTGATCAGCGATCATGTCCCGCACCACCTGTCTCCGAGCTCCAGCATTCAGACCCCTCACATTCCAGTTTAAAATGACACATCCGTTTTCATTCATTGGGCAATTGGATTACAACAGGCAGGCCATTGCAGAGTCGAGTTGTTTGGTATTGACATTTGTGCCATCTAATCAGGGTGATATGCCTAAACTTCCCGGTACAATAGTAGAACCACACCATCCATCCCATCCTCCTACCAGCGATCCACCCATCTACCTCACCTTTTTTTTGAGATTACATAGTACAACGCAGACACTCACAACACGCACACTCACCCCTATGAATACACGTACGCAAACCCTACCCTTATGAGCACCTCCGAAGGACTGAGCACCGGCAGATCTGGAGATTCTCGAAGTCACCACTGGCGTCTCGTCGTCGACGGGAACGTCGCTTACCACTTAATGCATAACGTCGGAAAACCCCGGAATAAATCCAAGAAAAGGTGCGAGCACCAGGATTTGAACCCTGGTGGGTAGCGTCCCACTGGACCGTCTTACCATTGGACTACAAGCCCATTCGCCCCATCTACCTCACCCTTATTCAAATTGAAAGTACACATGATGAAACTGATCTGCAACCATCACATACCCCTGGCAGTTAGGCAGCCGTAGGTGCTGCCACAGCGCCCCCATCCATGAGGAGGTCCTCCACAGCAGCCACCGCCTGAGGTGGCATCGGGTCCTTGAACAGGCCCAGGAGACGCTTCCTGTGTTCCTCCATGGGCTGCTCACTCTCGGGGAGGATGTCGAGCTTCTTCATGAGGACGGCCTGGCAGCGGGCGACAGAGTTCAGCTTCGCGGTTGGCTTGTCCGCCAGGCGCTGGCTGGCCCGGCGCGCGCCTCCCCCTCCTCTTGGTTCCGCCAGCTCTGCTTCCGCTTGAGGCTGCTCCACCGCAGTCCCCTGGAGCGGCTCCACCAGCCCCTGGCGCGGAGACATCCCCAGCAACGGCGGCTCCGGCGGAAGGAGATGCTGCTGCAGGAAAGCCGCCATGGGTGTGGGGAGCTGCAGATCCACCTCCGCAGCGGTCAGCGCCTGGACGGGCTCCGACTCCCGGCCGTTCTGCGGTGATGTGTAGATGAGGTGCAGGTCAATGTTGTCGTCGAGTCGGGTCGGAGGCGAGTCGGGGGGCGAGTCGAGCAGCCCATGTGGCAGCAGCTGGAGAGCAACGGCCTGGTTGATGGGCTCGTCCAACTCTCCTGGCACCACCTGAGCCCAGTTGTTTTGTTGAACCCAGGCCGCGTCCTCAGGCCCAGTCAGCAAGTCTGGAGAGTTGAAAGTAGCGAGCTCAGCCATCATTACCGGCTGGGCCGGCCCACTAGCCCAGATGCTACCGGGGTCGAAGAAAGGGGGCGTGGGCTGGGCCAGGATGTAGCGCTGTGGTGTCGATGAAGCGATCGCGCCGTCGATCCTCAAACTCCCTAGTCCCTCCGTCAGCGCCGCGCTGCCGTCTGCGGCACGCGTGACAGGGGGACCAGGGCCAGCTGCAGCAGCCAGTTGGCCGCCCATGCCGTCCTGCGAAGCGTGCATGTCGATGACGGAAGCGGGGTTGTCTTATTGTGCCGTGCCTTGTGCCGCAAGTCCATCCTGTCAGCGAGTCCAGCGGCGGCGGGACCGCCCGCCGCCACCTGCACCGGCTCCAAATCTAGCGCGGGAGCCGCCGCCGGCAGCTGCACCAGCGGTGGGACGAGGAGCAGAGGTGGCCGTGTCTTGGTTGGATGCGGAGCCGCCCCCACCCGGCGGCGTGCGATCCCGTCGGATGATTAGGGGATCCCTGAGGAGCTCCTACACAAGGACGGGGCCATCATCCCCATCCCGCACCACGGGGAGCCAGTCATAGCAGTACGTGAGGGGCCAACTCCCGCCTGAGGTGTTGGTCGGGGAGGCTGGCGGGCGGTAGTCGATCACCCTGTCGACGTGGATCAGCACGATGGTGGAGAGCAAGGCGACAGGCCCGCGGTGAGGGCGACGGCCGTGGGGGCGCCCAAGGCCGTCGAAGTGCCACAGGGTTTCCGGGCGCCCGGCGACAGCCTCCAGACGTAGCAGCCCGAAGGTGGCGATGTAGGATGGATCATGCGTCCAAGCCCAGATGGAGAAGCATCCCTCCTCCTTGGCTCTTTGAGAAGGAGGAGAGGGGCGCCTTATATAGGCGGACAAGAGAGCTAAAGAATGAATGTGGAGCCCACATCTATGGTAAGCAATCAATTACCTAATTGACTCCCACAACTATGATAAGCAATCAATCCACTAATTGACGCCCATAGCTATGGTAAGAAATCAATTCTATAATTGTTGCCTATATGAGTGGTTAGCAATCAATTCCTCAATTGACGCTCATATTTATGGTGAGCGATCAAATCCTTGATTGCTTCCATAACTCATCATGCCCAACCCGTCCCAGCTGGCTCGTACCGTGTTGTACCACACCGCGCCTCCCGTACATTCGTATATATGTATTGTCTCAACAGTTTCTCAAATACTCGTACGGTATTTCTCACTTTTATTTTTCCTAGTATTAAAACAATAAACTTTAATTTTTTAATTATTAAAATAAATGATTCTAGATCATTTATTCTAACATTCGCCTCGTGCCTCGGCGCCGACGGACCGGGAGGCTCGTGGACGCCGCCACCGGCGCCGAGTATGTGCCCACCTACGAGGACAAGGACGGCGACTGGATGCTCGTCGGAGACGTCCCCTTCAAGTAATTAGCTTGTTGCCTCTTCTTCTTTCTTCTTGCAACTGCACTTGGATCATCAAGAGTGCTGATACGTTTCTTCACCATCAACGCAGGATGCACCTTCATCTGTGTGATCCGTTTTTCAGAAGATGCTAGTTGTTGTTCATAACAATCTTCAGGCTCAAACAGACGTTGGATGCTTGATTTGTAAAACGTTGGATGCTTGATTTGTAAAGATGATTTGCTTGCCATTTGTGTGCGGGAGGAGGTCATATAGCAGTCGGCCACAACAAATCCTGCTGGAAAGAGTGTTTAAAAGAGCCAAATGATTGGAAAAGTACATTTATTATCAATTAATCTAATCTAACTTTGGATCCAAGCACCTCTAAAACTAGAGTTAGTTCAGAGTTAGGGCACTCCCAACCCAGACTCTATGGTAGAGTTCATAGTCATTAATTGCACTGCCACGTAAGCAATTTACTGATGTGACAAGCAATTTAATGATGAGAGAGGGGAAAACCAAGAAACCAAGTCTAAGTTAGACACCAAGTCTACGCGCAAAACGAGATCCGTGCGGATCCCGTGTGGCTGCCCACATGCTCGACGTGTCCGCTTATTTAATGAAACAGGTGCAGAAGATCCGTGAGGAATATTAGATAGACTCCATGATACAAATTCTGCATTGGAGACTATAATTTCTTGTGATAGAGTCTTCGACATATAGACTCTATGGGTAGAGTCTGGGTTGAGAGTGCTCTTAGAAACTAGTAACTCTAACCTCTAACTCAGGACAGCCACAGCATGCTTCAAAAATGGTCATTGTGCAATAAATGCACCCTTGAGGACCGGCTATATACATTGCACAGATAGTTCTTATAACATTTATTGCTAAAGTAGTCCATATGCATATGGATCGGCCACAAAAGAATAAAGTACATTACTTTTTAAGTTCACTGTTTACAAATGAAACACGAGTCACAAGGAGGTCGTCTTTTTTTTCCCCAGGGGACCACATTAATTCCTACCGGGTCCTTTACCATTGTGATGGTGAACCTTAACTAAATGCAGCTGTTGTGGGACTCATGCTTGAGGACTGTATGGTCCTTAAACATTGCTGATGCTCTGAGAGTATCCAAACAGGGCCATCGTCGTCCGTCTCCAGCCTTGTTGTCACCCGCCGCCTCTGCAGGCTGCAGTCCCTGATCTCACCGTTATTTTGGTCGCGCTTGCGTCACCTTAATAACCTCATCACTTGTCATTGTACGTGCTTGACCAATTTCACGGAGTCATGGTCCTCTACTTGACCTGACCTTTCGTGACCGCACTGGCGTTTTCATCCGCAAAACTGATTCTGCGGTCGCGCACCCGGAGCGTGCGTGAAACGAACCGGATTTTCGAAACTGGAAACCCGATCCTCTGCACTTTTACGATAGTCCCAGGAAGTGGCTATTACGTGCAATCTCTGTCTCAAGTGGTACAAATCCATACAATACAGGAATAAAGAGAACATTACATTATTTTATTATAACATCAGAGTACATATCTTCGGCACATGCCGGGTACAAGTCCAACTGGACTAAACAAGAAAGGTAAAACATCTACACAGCGGATCTATTGAAGCGAAACGTCTCCAGCTCCACAGGCAAACTTGAGTGTAGAACCAGCTCTAGTCTTCCCATTCTTCATCGTCGACGTCGTAGTCGGTCTCCGAGTCTGAAAGCATCGCCATCTACCCGATAAGCGGGTAGGTCATGTCAGCTTCCTAACAAAGAGCAAAAGCGGTGGATGAATTCTAGTATGCATGAATATGCTTATATATGGTTGTAGTAAGTTTATGCAATGGCAGCGGTAGCAACATCAAGGTATGCAGAAAAGCAGGGAGGTCACCATCTCCGAGGAGATCCACACCTCCGAGGCCAACGCCTCCGGGGTCAACACCCCAACTAAGGAAGTTAACACCAAACACCGAATCTTATCCCAAGATCCAGCACCCAACTCTCATCTGCGATGTGGGATCACCAACTCCTACCCCACATCTCAACGGCATCAAGCCGGGCTCACACTCTCGGGGGAGAGAAGCAGCACAAGAAAAGTCTAGCCAGAGTAACAGATCAAAGAGCTGTCCATACCAGTGGACACGGACTATAGCTATAGGTTTAACACTCTGCAGAGGTTGTACAACTGGACCCGTCGGATAGGTAGAGATGGCAATGGGTGCCCGAAACCCGAAACCCGATGGGTTTTTGCTCCATTAGGGTACGGGTTTGGGTCGAATTTAATACCCGTGGGTCTACTAATGGGCGAAAAATGAGACCCAGCGGGTTCGTGGGCATGGGTTTGGGAACATAAAACCCAAACCCGTGAACCTGAGTTTTTTTAAACCCGACAATATATCACTAAATAAGCCAATATTCTTAGCTTACACCGCAATTTTAATGGCTAAAACCCCAACTTTTATATGCATGTATTATTTCTTGTCACGAGTTTAATTGTTAAACGATCTATACTATACTTTATGTCACTCATATGAAGTGCTTTGTTAACATGTGGTGTTATGATTGGATAACTAATACTATATTTTTGTTAATTTACATCAATATTGAATGTGTATGTTTTAAATTGTGAAGATATACATGTATATTACTTTTTCTTGTTGAATTGTGAGCACATGTATACACGTATGTCAATTTTGTTGTTTGATTTGGTACCCACGGGCGACCCGTGGGTACCCGTTAACCCGATGGGCATGGGTTTGGGCACAAAATTAAACTCGTCACGGGTCATGGGTTTTTTAATGGGCGGATTTTGTATTCGCGGGCATGGGTTTGGGATGGCAAAACCCAGCGGGTTTGTGCCCGTTGCCATCTCTACGGATAAGGCAGAAATGGGGATCAGCCGTTCCACATCCCTACCTAACGGCCGGAAACCTAGCAGTAGATAGCACTCTCCTGCCTCTCCGAGCCTGACTCGTCCTGAACTGGGGCGCGAAACTTGACAGCAGGGCCTTGAAGCTGTGAAACCATCCCCGGAGGAGCCGGGGCGACGTCTACTCGAGGGGTATAACCCGTCCCGCTCACACGATCACACCGATCCGCCTACAGGCTGGATGCTATCCACCAACTAGTTCTCGGACCGAACCCCGCCCATAACAAGGCGAACGATTTGTACAAAAATAGCCCAAAGATACACAGTTAAACTGTCGATCGGTCCTTAATTGCGAAGAGCGAACACTCACCAACTCCATCTGAACGACACACCGCTAGGGCGGGAGGCCAGGTCGCATCTCCTCTAGACAGGCGTTCACAAGTAACCAAAGTGGCTCGCTCCCGCGGTAACACGTCAAGGATACACACTCACCCAAAACACACGCTAGAATATACCGAGATATCCCAATCTCAGCCCAACACCAGAGATCCATCCATATCACAAATCAGGTAAAATATATGGATAGTAAGAATCGAGGACTAGCTAGGGGTCTGCAGCTAGTCCCAAAGGTGGGAAGTTCAAGGTACAAGGTATATTAAAATCAAGGCATGGCTAAAAGATTATCTATGCATTTCAATCATCCAAAGCATCATAAATAAAGCACTAGCAACTAAAAGCATGCATGGCATCTATATGGTCGGGAGTGACATGACACCTGCGCGGTAGTCGTCGTAGAGTAGTAGAGGTTGAGGCCTTCCTTCGGGTCGGAGGTCTTCTCGGTCGTCGCAGCTCGGGTCTTCAAACATGATTACAAGCCTACACGAGATGCGACGCAGAAATAAATAACGACAAACAACTAGGCAATAAATCCAAAGAACATCAATTTAGAAGAATCAAATAAATCCGAACTAGCTACAAGCAGCACTAGTTTAAATTAAAGAAATTAAAGTAATTAGCTTTATAATAAAAAATAGTTTCAAGCTATTAGCTTTATATACTTAGAAAACAAAATTAGGGAGAAGGGTTAGTTCAAGATTGGGTTGCCGATCAAAAGCTAAGGGCTTGGTGATCGCGCTTGCAAGGTGTTAGCGCGATTGATGGTTGCAACAAAGCAGAGGTTCAAAAGATGATGCTAGTAAAGCAAGGCGAAGGTGAGCTATGCAAGGCATTATCTGGTCAAGGGTTATAGCAGCAGCTCAAAGAGGACGGAAGGATCGATCGGTGGCCGATAAAAGGTGGCAACGTGGTAAGGCATGTACAAGAATGCGTCAAGGCGCGTGCTAGCGATGCGGCAGCAGTCATGACGAGGCAGCTAGGTTGCAACACGGGGTTGCCATGCGTGAAGCAGGGGCCCCTACTCAAGGCACGGCCGTCCAACACGCGCGGCATCCTAGTTGAGATCACACGGCATAACTCACACATCACGGCACAAAGCGGAGTAAGACAAGCGACGCGCGGCTTGAAGGATGCAGAGAAGTGCGGCGTCTTGGGATTTTTATAGACAGAGGCTAGGGTTCACGGCCGCCCAGGATGAGACGGACGGCGGTGATCTCTGGCTTCCGTGCCCGGGGCGGGCATCCAGCGGTGTAGGGCGGAGGGCACAAGGAAAAGCAGAGCGGCGGCGCGGCGTGGTGCGTGCGCTGGCAGCCTCGGCCGTGAGTCGTAGTGCCAACGATGGAACGGAGGGCACTGGTCTGATCTGTTCTGCAGAACGGGGTGCTGGTTCGAGTGGAGAAGACACTGCTGTTGCTGTTGTCCCCACCGGCCAGCGAGACATGGAAAAGGAATAGGCCGGCGCATGCAAGAGCGGTGGTAGCTTGGGCTGGGCCTGAGTGCACAGCGGCATGCGTAAACGGTAGCAGGCCGCTTGCTCGGCTCACGCGTAATCAAAGAAGGAGGTGTGACTGGTTAGCCTGAACACTAAGCTGCTGGTCTTGTTCTCACGTGAGAAGAAAAGAAGCAAAAGGAGATGGTGATGCTAAACCAGATTAGGACATGACAAAGGATTAGCACAACGATGGTTCACAAGAACATCTGCTGGTTCTTCACGTGAGAGAGGGATAGAAGCAGATTATTACCATGCTAATTGCCAGACCGAGCTAACTGGCCGGAAAGAACATCTGCTGGTTGCGTTGGTGGTCTAGAGCTAAACAAGATTAGCTCAAGGAAGCAAGCACGCGGCTCCAGCGAGGCACCTGCAAGGACACGCTCACGGCACGAAGGCCGGACAGGCGGGCGACGGCGACGCGAGCGACGTAGCACAACACAGCTCCTCGGCTCGAAGGCCAGCACCAACAGGGACATCAAGGAGGGGCCAAAAGCTCACCTAGGGGTTTGTCGTAGCGGTCGGGCATTCCGTCGAACACGTCGTGGGCGAGGTGGAAGGAAAGGTTGCAGCATGGATGATGGGCAGTGCAGCTGAGCTGTGACCTGCAGAAGATGAACACGGCGTGAAGGCCGGCGATACAGAGACATCACTAGAGGAAAGCTTGGGTCGCCAAGGGCTCAAAGGCTCGCTCAGGCATTTCACCGAACAGTTGGAGGGCAAGGAAGATGTTTGGTTGTGTGCTCACCGTGAGGACTCGTCGGTGTTCAAGGTGAGGCAGGGCAGCGGCGCAGCACCTGCAAGACAGCGACACGAAGGCCGAGCACACAGTGTAGAGGGGGCATGGCGACGGCGGCCGGCGGTTCCTCCTGGGCGCAGCGCTCCGGCGCGGCGAGGCACGGCTGTCCAGAGCGACGGCGACGGGGTGGTGCTCCACGTGATGGAGCTCCCTGGCCTCCTCTCCGGCACGATGGCGCTTGGCGTCTTCCCCGGCACGGCGGTGCTCCTGTGCCCGTTGCACGAGGGGCTGCTGTTTGGTAGAGAAATCAAAGGGGGAGCGATGTGGCTGCAGCTTGCTCGATGGAAAAATCAAAAAGGAAAAGGCTAGGTGCCTTGGGATGCTGGTAGCTGCGGTGCTCTGCTCGTTGCTTGGATTTGAGCTACTACTGCTCGTTCATGCAAAAATTCCAAGAGATAAAGGAGGACTGCAGCTTCGATTGGAGAGCGTTGCAGAAGATTAATGCTACTAGCTTGTTGGAGCTTGCGATTGAAAAAGAAGCAGGCGAGTTTGTTGATTGCTGCGGTGGGAGAAGGAACGAGTTTGTTGATTGCTGCGGTGGGAGAAGGAAAATAGCAGAGGGAGAAAGAGGATTGGAGGCTGCTGCTGCAGATCGACGGCGACTGAAGAGCAAAGAGAAAGAATACAGGGAGGAGGTGGCGTGTGTGGTGGCTTACTGCTTACTGGCTTCAGGAGAGGAAATAGCAGCTGCTGGCTTTGGTGAACTTAGGATTTCAGATCGGGGGGACCTGCAGCTCCACTTGCTTGTTTTGGGAATTGGAACTTGAACTGTTAGCTGATTTGGAATAGAAAAGAAGAAAAGGATTTGAGATGCTGCGGCTGTTGGTGAAATAGCTCGGTGGAAAAAGGAAAAAGAAGGGAGAGGCAGGGTGTGCAGCGGCGGCAGAGAAAGGAAGAAGAGCGGCTGGCGGCGGCAGGGAAGAAAAGGGAGAGGAGAGAAAGGAGAAGGGTGATGAGGATATTTAAGACAACTAGTTAGGGTTAGAGGTGGGTTTTTAGATGGGCTTAAGCTTTAGGCCAAAACAAATTAAGCTCGCGAAATAAATTAGTAACAATTTATTTCGTAGAATTAGAACAAAAGAATTAGGCTACTTTTCCGGAATCAAATTAAATAGTCTGGTATTAATTTCAAGGGCCGGAAAATATTGCCATAATTCAAAAGGAGCTCCCGGATATTTAATCCAAATGAATTAGCTTATTTTCCGAGATCGAACCAATTGCAAAGGATTAATCCGAAAAGTCGGAAAATATTATATAATTCACTTAGTAAATTCCAGAGCACTTCAGAAGGATCGGAAAAAGGTTGTGAACATAGAGATTAGCAGATAGAGCTGAGGAAGATGTTAGCAGATCAAGTCGAGCTATTGGCTAGTGTTAGCTCGGGTGCAAAGTTAGAGTTAGTCAAACAAGGTTTAAAGATCCTATTTAAATATTAGCTTTAGTTTGTATTTTGGATTTAATCCAAAAATACAAACGCACCTTTGAGATCCAAATAAATCCAAAACGATCCAACTCACATTTAAACTATAATTTGAAAATAACTTTTATATGGTTTTATTTTATAGAGAATTCGAGATGAGAAGCTAGCAATTTGGGATCAAATTTGGTAGCACACAAGTTCAAACAAAAAGTTTTAAATTTTAGCGAAAATTTACACATGGGAAAACATTTAAAATTCTGGGATGTTACAGCGCGGTCCAACCAGACACGCTTCGCCACGTGCGCGGCGGACCCCACACATTCCCCCTTTTCCATTTTTCTTTTTTCTTCATTCAACAATTTTTTATTTTGCATAAGTTATGCGCATAACTGGTCGGTACAGAAAGTTATGCGTACAACTCGTCGTTCACAGAAAAAGTTATGCACACAACTCGTCGCTAGAGAAAAAATTATACGCAGAAGTTATTTTTCAAACAATTGTGCATATAAGTTGTACGCATAAGTGTTGTGGATCATCAAACTTATGCTTAAAAATTATCTGACAAAAAATTTTAGTTCATAGTCGTCGAAGTTGTGTGTATAAGTTCAAAAAATAAAATAGACAACTGATGTTTGAAAAATGTTACGTGCATAAGTTATTTTTCAAAAAATTGTGCATATAAGTTGTATGCATAAGTTCTGCACATGAGTTAGTGTCAAAGTTGTGTTTAAAAATTATTTAATAAAAATTTATAGTTCAAAGTTATGCATCAAAGTTATGTGTATAAGTTATAATATTCCAAAAAACAAAAGTTGTGAAATTTTTACCTTTCCCAAGGAAAGCGATGGGTGGAATGTCTTTTGTCAAGGAATCATGCGCTCCGAGCACACGCGCGGAATAGCATTGCATGTTTTCATCAGGCAAGCTTTACCTCAACCTTGTCTGCCGTTAGGGATGACAACGGGTACATACCCATCGGGTAATACCTCCCATACCCACACCTGCGATAACCAAAACACCCCACCAACCATACCTATCACCCACCTCGGGTCTTAAATTCTCTCACACCCACCACCCATGAGGTAACGGGTACCTAGCAGGTGACCCATACCCGCTTTAATATAATGGTAGCCAATGTAATAAAATATGTAATTAATTGTGCAAATAACATTAAATCAATGTTTATCAATAATATTAGTCATACAATAACAATATAAGGTAACAGTACTAGTTTTAACTATATCACACGCAAAATAAAATCTCTCACCTCTTAAACTACATGTTATATAATAGAAATAATTCATAATATTATATGTAAATGAACCCCAACGGTGGCGGGTATGGGACTATGGGGGACGCAAGAATGTACCTACACCCACCATACTCAACGGGAGAAGAAATCACCCACTAAGTCACCCGTCGGGGGAGAAACCCTCCATACCCACACCCTAATAGGGTTTTTACCCGTGGGTAAATGGGTGGCGGGTACTCATTGACATCCCTATCTGCCATCTGTCTCCATACGATGGAACTCATCAGACCAAAAGGTCAAAACTCCATAACCCCCCCACCACCCATCCGGCGCGATGGATTACGTATATGTCGCTGAAGTCAGCGACATATTGTCACCATTCGTTTCACGATCCAACAAGTGAAATCATACGGCCATTTTTTCTTAACTTTCCTTTCAGTTATTTTTATTTTCATACTACTCCAGCTGCTTTCTCTCTGTCTTGTAATGCTTGTACACAACCACATGTTTAAAACAAACAATCTTTCTTCAAATTAGGAATATGATAATTGAAATTTATAATGTAACCTTTACTAAAATAGTGAAATTAGATACTTATAGGAGTATAATATTGATTGAGTTAATTGCATCAGTCATAGAATAACTTGTCAGGTAGGTGCAAATTGGTCCAACAACTTATAAAATGTTCAATCTAGTACAATAACTTGTCATGTGGATGCACATTGGTCCGACTGGTTAAATTCTCAATTTAGTGCAATAACTTGGTAAGTGCACCAACATTCCAAATGTTACAAATAGAATGTAATAAGCAAAGTAGATATGCAGGTGAGTTTCCAATCAAATAATTAATTTTCTGTCAATAAAATTCATTGATTGTGTGTACATAATTTATTAGTTCATCACTTAAAATTGAATAAAATTTTAGAATTACGACATGTATTACTAAAATACTAAAGCTCACAAGAAAAGCATGTATGTTTCTAGTTTCACTCAGTTTTACTTTTTAAACAAGTGCATGTAGCTTTAAAAAATATTTACATCAAACTTCTAAAAATTGTTGTTAGGATGCATTAATATAATGACTTTTTAGTTGAATAAAAATGCATATAATCAGAATGTAAAACATTGAGGGTGAACTTACCATATTTATATGAAATTAAATATTACAAATTAAAATAAATCATGGTATAAAAATAATCAATATAAGACATAACATTAATTTTATGAACACTAAAGGTTCTAATCCAAGCTAAACATGTTACTATTGCAATGCAAATATTGTTGGAGTTGTGCCTTAAGTGGCCTCGCATTAATCTTAATATCTAAAATGTTAATATCAATTAATGTTATTCATGTTGTGACTTGAATATCCTCTGGTTTCGTTCTAAAAAAAGAATATGTTCTGGTCTGTCATTTTAAATATGTTATTTGTTATAATATTTGGACTATGCATGCACTGATTTACTAATTTAATACATTAATATGAGTGATTTACAAGTTTTTGACCAATTTGCACCCATATATCAAGTTATTGTACTAGATTGATCCTTTTACAAATTGTTAGACCAATCTGCAGTTCTGCACCCATCTGACAAGTTATTGCAGTAGATTGAGTATTTTACAACTTATTGGACCAATCTACACTCACTTGACAAATTGTTGTATGGTAACTGTAATTTACTCATATTGATTTCTTTCCTATTCTATAAGTAATGCTAATGAGAGACTAGATTGTCATGTCAATTTTGAATGGTCAGTAAAATAATTAAAATAATGAAAACACTTGAGCAAGCTTCACTATACGGCATCAGCTTGTAGTGGATCTATCTCGACAAAAATGTGTTACTTTGGTTAGAGGTGTGCACACTAATTGGGTATTGAAACAATTCATGAGAGAATTCTCTATTTGACACTGGAAAATTACATGTTACTTTTTTGTCTAAAAAAATTTGTTCCTTATTTGACACTAGAAAGATGCGCCAAGAGAATCACGACGCGACTCGGTTTGGCTTACGACAACTAGGTTGGGCAGACGATGGCGAACGGGGTCGTGTGGCGAGGGCGTGATGATGATGATGCCAGAGAGGTGGGGATGGGGATGACAGCGCAGCCGAGGCGGGTGATGGTGAGACTGGGCCGCTGGGGAGGCGCAGATACGGTGAGGTTGGCCCACTAGGAGGCGCAAATGACGTGCATGTACATGCAAATGAGACAAGATTAGTGGTGTCTCACATGCAAAATATTTGGAACCTAAAAAAACTATGTATGACAATAAATTCTTAAAACAAGACCTCACTTAACTATATTTAGACAAAAAAATTTATTCGTATTTTTTAATCTCGTCCCATCCTAGACTATTTTAAGACTCTAACCCAACACCACACAAACTGAGCTAACAAGCATATGAATATCAAATTTTCCACGTCCTTTTTAACTTTACCCTCAAAAAAAAAACTTTACAGAGTTTGCACTCTAAAGGGCCATCCTAATTCCTTATGCTTAGCTAGATAACAGTGTGCAACTTGTAATGCCAAAACATCCATAAGAAGACTAGTAAAATGCACATACGACACGCATGTATTTACGAGAAAACATTTTAACATGTACTTTGAAAAATGTATTAAAAGGGACTTTATAGCCAGAAAGATATTAAACAAACATTTTTTTTATTAAACTAACATAACAAGTTCTATTGAAGCAAAGTTTAAATTTAATCACCTAGCTGCATTTCAACCAAGTAATTAACACCACCATGTAATCTTCTGAATTTGGTTCTTAAAAAACTTCATTATGTTTTCACGTGCGGCACGCACATTTTTTGAAAAACTAATTAGATCGATTTCAATTGAAGTTCAAAAATAATCCCTTCATAGATGAAGCCACGTTAAGCGGGGTTAGGCAGGCGGGGTGGGTGGCCGCCCTAGCTAGAGTTGTAAGTGTGCTCGAGTACCTCCTCTTCTCCGGCGACCCGCTGAGCTAGGACGACCCCTTCTTCTCACTTAAGTTTGGCCCAACTATATTTGAAATGCATATAATAGTAACGTATGTCACAAACAAAGTTGATGCTACTTACATACATAATTTATGAATAACATAAGATGAATGATAAAAAGGGTATGAAAAAGCAATGACGGCAAAAATTTGTATACGGAGGAAGAAGAACCTAATAACCATTTTTAACATTTGTATCGTCAATGTCATTATTGCATCACTAGTTTATTGTTAGCAAACTTGCGTCTCGTCAATTTTTAAGAAAAAAACTATATATATTGTGTCTGACGTGGAGTGTATTTTGTGTTAAAAAAATATCTCATTGCACAATGACCATGCAATGGCAAGCGATGGATTTCTGCATGGCAAAATGGTATGATCGTTAGGAACCCATAGGCGCATAGCAAAGTGCCCGATCCTTTCTACAGCGATCATGGATATTGTTGCAGCCGCCGTTGCCGTCATCATGCTACCGCTCACCGCGTCCCAGCCATTCCGGTACTCGACGTGTACACTCAGCTCCTCGACAACGCCTCAGCCACGCCGGCCGGTTTCGCCGTGGGCACCGTCGGCGCGGTGCCCAATAAGCAGGTCGACGCGCTGGCGTTCTACCGCTGCAACACGGACGCACCAACCTGCCGCGAGTGCGTCGCCGCGGCGTTACGCGACGCACGGCGAGACTGCCCCGGCAGGAAGGACGTTTGCGTCGTCCGCTTCTTCGACGCGTCTACCTTGACTTCCTCGGCATGAACTCTTCTTATGCCATGTCCTCCTACCGCCGTCACGGCGCTCAGGACCGTGACGGCGGACCACGCGCGCGGCAAGTAGCTCCACCTGGAAGAAGTACTTTGCCACGACCGTGATGGACTTCGACGCGCACTACCCGAGAATCTACGACAACATGCGGATCTTGGGGAGCGGCAGGGGCTGCGGCGGCGCCGGGGTGGGTTGCGGTCCATGCCTTGACGGTGGGCAGGAAGCATCGTATGGCGTGCTCGGCTCCGCCGTGACACGCCTCGTAACTAGAGAGGTAGAGCTGGACGAGCAGGACAGGGGCGCTGCTATGTAGGAAGACGTCCAAGTGATCGGCCCACGAGCCACCGCCAGAGTATGCCTTGGCGGCTCGATCGAAATTAAGAAACCCCGTGACGGCGCGACGAGCTTCTCCAGGGACGCGGTGGTGCCCTGCTGCTGACCAACTGCGGTGAGCCTGGTCTCGTTGACGATCTCGGATGTGAGGCTCGACACATTGACGTAAGCGGTCGAGAGGAGCCGGGAGGAAACATGGTGTGTGGCGTCCAACGGCAGGCCGAGCTTGCCGACTGTCGCCTCATGTCGGAGCTCCCGGACGGCGTAGACGACGCGCGGGTCACCTTTACGGACAACAAAGCGAAGCCGTAAGGGCATGTACAACCCACAGACGGCAGGACGTCTGCAGAGTCTCGAATTTAGCATACAGACACATGTACAGACAACTCATACAACCCACAGATAGAGAGGCTCTCTGTAAGCTGTTTAATGCCATGCGTTTAGCTTAAGATCAACTACAAATATATTTGTGTATACCTTTGTGTGGCAATTTGAGAGAATAATATCAAGCATAAATACTAAGAACATGATTACAAAGCAAGAAAAAATATAGAGTTAGATAATATAAACATGATTACAAGGCAAGAAAAATAATAGAGACATGATTACAAGACCAGGAGCTCACAGTGCTGGAAGCTATAAAGAGAAAATTTTCGGAAGCTAGATAGGATTTTTGGATTGCCTAGACTGGCTGGGCAAGGCAAGAAATAAGAACGGTGCTTGGTGCTCTCTTGCTCATTACTGTAGCTTCTTCTTTCCCGTTCATCACATCTAGATAAAATCCGTACGAGAGGCTAAAAGCTCAGCCCAAAGGTCGATTTGTGCAGTGCATAGCTCGAGCGAAGCGATATGAAGCTCCAATTTGGAAGGCAACTACCTCAAGGTTAGTGATTATGTTGGATTTGGGTGGCGGCTAGCTCGATGTTTAGGACGGAAATTCAATTTGGACATCAGCTAGCTCAAGGTCAGCAGCAGGAGCTCAATTCTAGTGGTAGAGATCTCGATTCCGGTCTTGGGAAGTTTGATCTAGTTGCGCCCGGCGCCGCCACCTCCTCCACTACTGGCGCAGGCGGCAGGGCCGGTGACCACCGCGGGTACGCCCTTCTCGCCAAATACCTATCACCCGCAATCGATCCCTGCTTGCCATCGATGAACTGCAGCATAGCGTACAACGGGCACCTGATCTCGTCTTCTCGCGTGGGGCAACGAGCCCACACCGTCGCCTCGCGAGACGACGAGGACGCCGTCGCCTCAGGTCGGCGGGGTTTTTTTCGCAAATCTTCCCTCTTACAGACGGCATGGAACGCCGCGTTGTACATGCCCGACGAGGAAGAAAATTCTGGAGTCGTGAAAGGCAAGGACTGAGGAACGTGTATTGGGAAAGTACTATACTATGCGATCGTGGTGTCAGGTGGGTATGCTGCAGGTTAAGGTGGACGTGGGTGAGAAAAGAATTAGCTTTTTGGCAGAAACGCTCTCCAAATTGCGATTTTTCGGTCCTTCCATAGTCCTTCCACCCTATCCACTCCTAAAAACATATGACGGGTGGGTCCAACGTGAGGGGTACGGTGGACCCGATTTAGGTGAGAAAAGTTTTCAATTGTTTTCGCTCCTTATAGTATAGATTTATATTTTTTTAGAGTGAATTTTGTAATACATGCTCTTTTATTCACTCTCCAAATCTCCTCTCTCTGTCATGCACTCGTACTTCTGCGACCGACATTTGTTGGTTGCTACAAATTCTGAATATGTTAGGATACATTACTTTTATTGAGCACTCCTCCTCTACACACAACTAACTGAAATCTAATCTTTATCACATTTTTTATGTTGACACTCTTCCATATGTTGATAACATTATAAACTCTGTAAAAACTGCGACGACCATCTAGTCCTCACCTTGAAGAAACTCTCCTCTCCTATATATTTTCTAACTATTTTCAAGAAACTCTCCTCTCCTATATATTTTCTAACTATTTTTCTCGTGGTGTTTCTCTCTTCATGACCTCTGGCAAAAAAAGGTTGGATTAACATCATGTTGCAATAATATGAGATTTTTGGTAGACTGGATTTTGTTCATCATATTCCACATTATTTGTTTTGGCTATCAAAATAAGTTATGGTTTATTTCAGAGTAATCATCATCTTATGAGGACAACATTATGCTCGAAGCTGCAAACTGGTGACCAAGTTATATGTTCTAAGTTGTCATCTGGTAAGCATAGGAAATGCACATCGTTTGCTGAGAGTATATTCTAAAAATACAGGTCTCAATATTGTGTTATGTGTTTTTGCTTGTTTGTTTTTCGTTGTTACGCTATTTAGTTTATTAGTGTGAGCTTAGTCGACGACTAGAGACATGACTATCCAGTTTGTCATTGCTAGAGCCATAGCCTACGTCGCGGCCGTGGTGCCTGGCACGACTTGCCCGAAACAATATGTTGTAAGAGAAATTAGGAGTCAAAGATCACTTTTGGAGATTGTATCAAGTCAATTGGGATCTTACAAAATGTGGAGAGGATAATAAATTGAGAGAGATGAATCTAAATAAACGCTAATATCTACCTATTTTAGATCTTGCTATTTTTCGATGCATACTGCATCAGTATAATGTTTAGTTTGGTCAGAAATACATGGCTTCTTTTTAGCTATCATGTATTAATAACATACTCCTCCATTCCAAATTATATATTATTTTGACTTTTCTAGATGCATATTGTTGATTTTTTCCTAGATATTGTTACGCACTCAAGATATTATTATGCACTCGTATCTTAAAGCAACAGTTAATTTTGTTGTAAAACACGTCGTCAACGGTTGGATCTTCTCCCTCTCGCGTCTCTCATGACTAGCACAAGAATAAGTACAAAGTAGATGTAACGACCCGGGTTTTCGGTGAGGAAAACCCGACTCCCTGTACCCTTGTGATAGTCCCTGGATCAGTAGCTATCACGTACAGAACTCATTACAGAATAATATCATTTCCATACAACGAAATCAGAGTACAAAACAGAGTATTTACATCCGAAAATAGCTCGGTATACAATTTAAGTACAATCCCCTTGGGCTAAACGACAAGTAGAAACTCTACGCAGCGGTAGCTAAGGCTTCAAGTCTTCATCCTCGATCTTCACCACAGGCATCCTTGAGCGAAGCAATGCAACCCTTCCTCCATGGATTCTTCACAAATGGACTTTCGCTCCAAGTCCAATCCTGCACACTCACAAACTATCCCCCAAGGAATGGGATATGTTCACGTCACCAACCGTATGCAAGCTTTAAGTGGCCTAAAGCTAAGGGTATAAAAAGTAGTCAAGGAGTAGGCTAGAGTTTTCCTAAACAGCGGCAGCAACATAAATAGAATAATATCTCCAATTCCCACCAATTCCCATATCACTCATCCACATACGGTTGCACCTGGACACCCAGATCACCGTCACCAAGTCCTATCTCCAACTAGGGTCAGTGCGAGAACTCCCACTCCTCGCACCTCAATGATTGCACCCGGATCCGCGAGGCAGAGGGAGCAACTCCCCTCTCCCCGAATGCAACCACGGCTCACCATACACTCGAATCCTATAGGGAGAGGTAGAAATCCCAAAACGTAAGAGTCGGAGTAAACAACGGGCATGTCCATACCCGAGGACGCGGCTATACGTATAGATCTAAAACTCTGCAGAGCGTGTACACCTGTACCCAACTCGGAATAGCACCCGGCGGTGATCAGCCAACCAAGCCCATCCAACCGGACGAACACCTAGGAGTTACGATTCCATCCTGCATCCGGGTCTCGATGCGGTCCCTCGCAAAGGACCACCCCAGAACTGTGAACATGCCCCCGTGTGGCCGCACGGGGAGCGCCCAAAAGGGAAGGGACTTCACCCTATACCCTCTCACTGATACCCTCTATCCTACTAGCAGGTATGGAAACGCACTTGCCAGGGTCGACCCGGCCCTATCCCCACTCTCGGCGAGGTGGTGTGTACGAAAGTCCCATGAACACAAAGCGACCCACTCGGTTTCAGACCGGGGCGAGCTCCTATCCTCCAAGTCATCACAAAAACCCCCAACACCTGTGCTCCTAAAACAGTGTACCCGCCATAGGTACCAAACTGGGCATCGCCTGAGAAGACGATCCCTGGCCCCCGATCCCGGATCGGGTTGTCTTGAGCTCACCCCCGCCAAGTATCCCAAAAACACCTTCTCCTGCCGGTTTTTCCCCACACACGCCAAGAAGACTACCACATAGCCCCAACACATGCACCGCAAGCTCAGCGTATAATCACGCTTAAATATAGTAGTAGTAGGTCAATCAAGGACAAGGTATTTAAAAAGGGGTAGTGCAAGGGTTTCATCATAATCCATCATCATGCATAATTAAAGCGCTAGCAGTTCTACATAGCAATGCCTAATGGGCATTCAAAGGTCGGTCGGGCGTGAACACCTGTGTGCAAGTAGTCGTCGTAGTTTCCGTAGCCGTACTTGATCTTCTGGCTCGCCTCCTCAGATCCGAGAATTCCTAGATTCGGAAATATAAATAAATAACGAGGATGTAATTGCAAATAAACTCCAAAGAGAAGCAATAAAGAACCAAATAACTCCAAAAGCTAGTCTATCGGGTGCTTCATCATTTTAGAAGATTAAAGAATCTGATTTCATATTTTTCTAAGCTAGAATCAATTTATTATTGATTTTCAAATAAAGAAATATTTTATGACTTTAATTAATTGCAAAAAAGCACAGAAAAACATAAGTTAGCAGGTTAGAGAACAAAGGCTAGGTTTTGGATAGGGGTGCAAGCTTAGTTGACTAGTCAACAATCCTTGTTGACCAAGTCAACAGAAAAAGGTCAACGGTCAACCGGACCCCGCAAGCGACCCTGTGGGTCCCGTATGCCAGATGGGAACAAGATAGGCAGATCACGACCTCACAAGTTAGTGGGACCCAACGGTAAGTTCGTGGGACCCCCTTTGGTCAGATTAGCGAGATTGTGCAGAAAGGATCAGCTAGAAGCGATGTGGTGATTAAGAAACTTGGCTAAAGCCGGAACATGACAAAGGTGTGGCATGGATGGATACCTCCATGGGATGGCTGATGGTTCAGGCTTAAGGTTTGATAAGAACTTCAAACTGGGCTAGCACCTGGCTGATTTAGAACTCATGGTCAGCTTAGCACCGGCAAGCAGGGTGAAGACCGAAGGCTTGTCGGTCCCCAACATGGCCTTGGTCAGAACATGCAGCAGCTAGGCTTGCATGACTGTAGCCTGATCACAGGCTAGGAAGCACTACAGCTTTAGCAGATTAGAGTCTTGCACACAACTCGGCTGCGAGCTATGCATAGGCAAGAAAGATTAAGGCACAAGCATAGACTGAACCTGCACTGGGCATTAGAAAACATGCTAGCTTCTAGCATGGGTTTGTAGCTTCGTGATTTGAAACAGAACAGACCGTAGATTAGGGATAAAAGAGAAGGCTTGCAGCGGCTTGGCCAAAAGCAAAGCACAGAAACCATTTGCTTCATGCTGCCAAGTGAAATGCTGTCACTTGTGGCCGGCAGTAGCAAGGCATGGCCGGCTATGTCCAAGCATGGTCAGAGCATAAGCTAGCTTTATAGGCTGCAAGTTTGGGTTAGAGCTTCCTGTTTGCGTGGAAGTGGTCAGCTTGCTAGCAGCCTAGCACTACGGGTTCAGCAGGTGTAGCTGAAAGCCCCACATGTTTGTTTTGCTGAGGAAAGGATGGAAGGTTTAGATAGATCGGACTTTGGAATGCATAGGTTCTTGGGAACACCATGCAACAAGGCTTTGCTCTTGCATAAGTCGCAAGAGCAAATTATGCACAGACCCTGGAGAAAAAGGAGTCGATCTTGCATAGGGCCTGGGAAACAAGATGATCTCTTGATTGCATAGAACTGTGGCACAGAGAATTATGTCAGCATAATTCCTTTCAGCTAGCACGTACTTGAGCTAAGGTGCATCAAAATCATAAGACCAAAATAAATTGGCCTCAGGCGTTGCTAGCTATTGTACAGACTGCAGCTTCACAATTTTCGACAGAAAGGCCACAAGCTAGCATGGTCGGGATCAAAGCTTCTGGACAGACATAGCATGTCTCGGAGGTTTGTTTGACGGTAAGCACCTAAGGTTGGTGTGCGTGAGCACACAGGCCGGACAGATTGATAGCGAGGCGATAGGCAGAGCAACTCGGAAGGCGAGATACACAGGTAAGGGTATGGCATTAGCAACAGGCGATGGTCTGTGCATCCCTTGCTATTGCAACCACGCAGGGGTCATGGTGGGGTTAGTACACACATGGCCTACAAGAGCACCAACATGTAGGAGCGACCAAAGCTTGCAAAGGTTTAAGCACTGGCTAAAGCATCACAGTTGGATCAGAAAGGCTTCAAGCCCACATGTTCATGATCACTGTTTTTGGTCAGTTCAAAGAAAGGCTGAAGGTCAGATAGCACGTACATGGCTTTCAGATCATACATGGCTGTCTAGCTTGCTTGATTGTGGACTGCACACAACTAGCATTACAGCACATAGGTCGAGCTGGTGCAGATAGAAGGTCTCAGGTTTTGTGCAGGAAACAAGGTGGCTGCAGGAAGGTGGCTAGGCCGGCTTAGGCATAAACTCGAACATGAGGTGGGCACGAGCTAGCACGTCAGTTACTAGATGAGCTAGAACACAAGGCCTACTTGGGCATCAGTAAGCCAAAGGAAAAAGAAAGGTTTGTTTAGCATCGAACATGGCCCATGCAAGCACAGGCAACAACTAGGGTGGATTTAGAACACATCACAAGGCAAGCATGAGGCAGCAACACGAGGGGAAACGCTCAGTGGCTGCAACGCATGCCGGTGCGTGTTCCTGCTTGCTGATCGGCCGGCACGATGGTCAGCACCTCCAGGCCGGCTTCTCTAGGACAGATTGACAACAAGGTGATAGGCAGGGTGACAGCTTGGCATGGTTCAGGCTGGTTCAAGCATGGCAACAACCGTGTGGAGGCATGGCCTTCATAGCAGCGCACATGAACACGTAGGCAGTAAGGACCCGGCGTTCAGATTGGCAGCAACTCACGGCTCCGGTGAGGCACCTATAAAACTCGCCCACGTCGCGAAGGCCGGATGGAACATGGCCGCACTACGGCGGAAAGGACAGGACGGCAGACAAGCAGGACGGCGGCACTGGTCAGGGCGCTGGCACCGGCGTGCTTGTTCGCGTGTGTGCGTGTGTTCATGGGGAGGAACAAGGCCCAAAGGTGAGCCTTTGCGTCTTTTGGGTGAAAGCGAGCACGTGCTAGCCGGCGACTAGACCACGACAACGATCTCATCCGGCGTGCACAGAAAGGCTCATGGGTGACAGTCAAGTGGTGGCGCGCGCGCAGATGATGACAGCAGCACCTGCAGGCGTAAGGCTCGACTCAAAGGTCGGCACACAAGCGACGGCGTTTGCGCGGCGGCGCGGAGCAAGCAAGCAAGGCGACACATTATGGCACGGCTCCTCGGCACGAAGGCCAACACAACAAGGGATAGCAAGGTGTTGTTGATGGCTCACCTAGGGGCTTGATGTCGTGGTTCGGAATTTTGTTGAACACATCAAGGGCGATGTAGAAGAAGCCAGCAGTTTGGTTGGCACAAACTGTCGAACACATAGTGTGCATGCTCTTGGCTATGTGTGCAAGGCTGCAGCATGGTGACAGGCAGTGCGGCAGGGTCGTGACCTGCAGGAGAGGAACACAGCACGAAGGCTGGCTTCAAAGACAGAAAAAAGGACGGTTGCTTGGCCGTCGGGTTCACCATGCACAAACAGGGGATTGGGCTCTGTGGTTGTGCTCACCATGGCAACCGTGGAGGTGCGTTCGAGGTCGCGGTGCAGACCGGCTGGTGGTCACGGTCCGTCTCGCGGTCAGACGGCGTCGGCGTCCGGCCACTTGGGTTCCTAGTAGAGGACGTGCAAAGGTAGCAACTTCAGCCCCGCCATCTTGGCTTCCATGGTGTTCGGTCGTCGTGGGCAGCATCACATAAGCAAGCAAAGCATCAACTTTGGCTGAGAAAGGATTGGGCAACAAACAAAGGAAAAAGGAGATGGGGCAACAGATGCGTGCAGCTCATCCTTTTAGCCATAACATCGAGTAGGTGTAGGTCAAGGCAGGGAACAGCTTCAGCTCGCCGTCGATGTCAACCCCATCTTCGGCTCTGGCTCCTTGATTCACGGGCAGCACAGCTTCACATTGACAGCGGCGACCTCCACGTTGTGCTCCTGGTGATGAGGACCAGCAGCGGTGGACTCGACCTCCGGCTTGTGGCTGCGTCGGGCGACGGCGGTGGAGGCGCTGGTGAAGAGAATGCAGAATAGGGGACACGACGGGGCGGTCGAGCGGAGGCAGGGCGACGGCCGTGGTGTTCCCGAACTGCGATGACGAGGACGTGGTTCTTAGCTTCGGCAACCCCTGGTTCCGGCGGCTTCAGGAGGACGATGGCGGACGGCGAAGGAGCAGGAAGCTGAGGTCGCGGTTCAGGCGGCGACGACGGCTTCCTCGGCGCAGGCCCCTCGGCTTGAGGTGTTCAGGGACGTCGACGAGGTACAGGCGGCGCTGGCGTCCGGGCGCAGAGCAGGGCGGTGGGCACGGCCGCGCGTGTGGCCTCTAGCCCCCCGGTGGTGCTCCGGTGGCGCAGGTCAGCGGCGACGGCATCGATTCCCCCCGGCTCTCCTTCTTCTCCGCTCCTCCGACGACTCCTTCCCCTCTCCTCTTTCTTCCACGGCGACGGCAGCAGGAAAGGGGAAAAATCCCCAAGGGCGGCGGCGGAATAGGGAGCTGGTGTGGCTTGGATTTGTAGGGGGGACTAGGGTTTGGGTGCGGCTTGGACGGCGGATGCGGCGCGCAGGGCACGCGGTGTGCATCCGCGGCGGCCATGGGGGGCCCGTGCTCGCGGTGCGCCGCGGTCGTGATCGCTTTCACGAGCGCCGGCGTCAGCAGGTCGCGGGGAAGAGAAAAGGGAACAGGGTCCCTAGGGCTGACGAGCAGGGTCCACATGGCGGTGACTGCGGCGGGGGGGGGGGGGAGAGGAAAGGAGAGGTGGGTCGAACTGGGCCGGCTGGTTTAAGGTGGGCCGGCGACGAAGTTGGAGGTGCACCGATGAACCTTAGCGACGATCTTAGGGAGGATAAGAGGACTTAGCGGCCTGGGTTTTTAGAGGGAGATGAGGCCCAGTTGGTTCTGGAGTTCTTCCTATTTTTCTTAACCATACACTATGCTTATAAGCACAATTCAAAACTGAATTTGAATTTCAGTTTTGAATTCCACACAATTAAAATCCAAATAAAATTCAATAAACTCCAAATTTAATCACACTAATATTTATAAATCCTAAATTTATATTTTTGCTCAAAATAATTCTAAGAATTAGAGAAGGATCAAAGAAGACATCCTTATAAATTACTCAAGCACTCATATACAACCAAATTTTTTTTGAAATCCACATTTTGCAATCATAAACATTCCGGAAAAATCCGGGATGTTACAGTAGACAAGAGACAATATAGGTGGAGCTTCTCTTTATTATCTGAATATCGATGTATTACAATAGGAGTAATCCTCCGATATATATACTCCGAACTAAGCCTAGAGTTTTAGTAAGAGCCCACAAGCAACTGGACAAGGATTAGGAGTTCTAGTCCTCCTTTCTATCCATACGAAGTCCAGTTGTTTTACAACACTCCCCCTTGGGCGATTACCGCGAATGCATATGCCTCATCAAAAACTCCATCCGAAAACCCAGTGGGAAAAAACGGTTCTTAGAGAAAAAGAGTACATATCAACCGCATTTTGTATTGCACATGTTGCCTCGTTAAAAACCTTATGTGAGAAACCTTCAAGTAAAAACTCACAAAGGGAAAAAGAGCACAACATAAAACCTTTTTGGTTATACAATATTATATAATCATTATTCTTCATGAATAGTAATCAATCTTCAAGATTTATGTATGAACTTCATGATTCTTGCAACAAAGATCTACATGATCTAAGTAAACGAGTGGTATACCTTAATGTTAAATTCAATAATTAATCATCAAGTTGATTCCTTCTAGGTACAACTTAAAGATTTCAGATCTAAATAGGATTAAATATATGCTCCCCCTTATAATAACATCCTCTGAACTTCAGTGTTCAAAATGTTTGAGTCACATTCTTCATAAATGTGCATTAGTCCTTCAAAGACTTAATTTATAATTCTTCTAGATTATATTAGGAGCAATGCTTCAAGCATTAGTAACCACTTTATTTAACTGTGCAACACAAAAGAAAATTTTATCCTTTTAGAGGAATGGGGGTAATAATTTGCTAAATTTTATATCTTCTAGATATTACAGTTCAAACTTCAATGTTTGATTAATAGCAAATATATCTAAGTGGATTCTAAGTTAATACCAATGATCTATTCAGTAGATCTTCTAAAGTTGGCTTGTTCCACACTTCCACTGTAGATAACCAGTCTTCAGTTGGCATTTGAGGGGATAATTGAAATTGCCGATCACCAATATACCTTCTATGGTATGTGAGGATACATACTATCAATGTTGGTTGATTGCGTATGCACTTACTAGTGCTTGTATGGCTCATTCAGGACCATACGAATTCTCACCTCATTCTTAATTCAATCACTTGGGTCTGTATGAATTTTCATTTATATCTTCAGGATTATTGGTGTTCACTCAGAAATTAACTGATTAGTCCTTCATTGACTACATCCTTCAAGGATTTTCTAATTCTTCGAGAATAGTATTTCTCTTCTCTGAGAAATTCTCTCATGCAAGAGAGAAGTGATTTACTTGTTAATTTGAGCTCTTCAATAAACTCTTTTATTTGAACGTGTTATTCATAATAAGTCACTTTATGACTTCATATCCTTCGAGGAATTGCTCTTATAGAGACTATTAATATTCATTCAGGAATATTGTCAACCTTAGACATTTATTACTTAGTATGAGATTTACTTTCTATTATTTTCATCTTTTATTCCTTCGAGGAATGATGAATCCTTCAAGGATCATCTCTTATGGATTTTCGAAATCCATCAATTAAGTGCATAATATATATTTCAGTGTATTATTTTCATATGCCAGATAAGTAGTAGAATATTGATTCATACATAATGGGAGTTTACTAGCCTTTTGAAAGACTTATGAACCATTGTATTTCACCATGTCATTATTTCATAATGATTCATCCAATTTGAACTTCCAGTTTCAAATATTTCTACATGGTTCAACCTCAATTGCATTCTTCAATTTGACCCAATATTATTGCTTCATGCAACTCTGCCATGGACTTTATTTATGGATCCATATTTCTGTTAGAGAAATATTTGCAATAATAGAGGTAATATGTTGTCGACATTCATTCTTTTCTCTCCCATATCTTCAGGATAAGACTATGATATAGTCAACTAGTATCTGCTATCCCAACACAAAATACTAAGCGCGCTTTATAGTGTTAGACATTCATCTTCAAGATGACCATTTCTTAGTTTGTGAGGTATTCGACCATAATGGTCTTCTTTCTAGAATTCTATGGAGATTTCAATAAATTGTTTGACAAGTTCATTTAATCCAAAACCAACAGGCGTCCCTGTAGATTTTAAATTAATGATCAAGTCATTTGCCATGGTGAGTATATTATTAAATACCCGGGATATACCACACATAACATTCTGTTTACTACAAGTAAACTTAATTCTTGTTAATAACTTCAGGTTGTATCTCCTCATTCCAGATTCCCATATGTGAGTATTCATTATGTGCACATTCTCACTGGGATAAAATCCTTCATGAATTTTCACTTCAAGTGTATTTTCCACGTCAGGTGGTGCCATTCATAGGCTTTGTCACATTTTAATTCATTGGTATTATACTTCACTTCGTGCGAGGATGATTGAGTGTGTATTTCTATTCCCACTTCAAGCTTCCAGAAATATTATGAAGATTATTATTTCATTCAATACAAGTCATTTTCATATGGGCTTTCTCTCCCCCTAATGCCAGTATTAGATCTTCATAAATAGCATACTTCTAATGATATCCCCATGAGCTTAATGTAATGGAAATTCAGTTCCATATTTCTTCAACTTCAAGTTGATGCTCATTTGTATGCTGATATGGTGAAACAAAATTACACACACTTTGTTTTTGAACTTTTAGGGGTACTTGTTATGCAGTGAGCTAAATTTCATTAAGTCTACAGAACTATTATGTTTATATGCAGTGAGCTAAATTTCATTAAGTCTACAGAACTATTATGTTTATCTAGCTTCTTTATTTATTTAGCCCAAAATTTTCATCTAAATACTCATACCATTTACTTCAAGTAAATTTGATAATTAAACTTCAAGTTTAAAAATTTATGCAAAATATAATCTACATGGAAAATCTTCTGGAAAAATTAATTGCTTTTACATTCAGGATTTCTCCATTTTCTTTTGAATCCATAATTCAAAATTATTTCCACACTATGGACTAACATGTCCATTTCTTTTTATCATTTTTTCGCAAGCCCATTCTAATCAGGCAAACCAATTTCTAATTGGATAAATTTCCTATCAGATCTATTCTAGATCAATTCACTCCCCCTGATCTTAGCATTCATAACTAAAGATCAGTTAATGACTACTAGTCATTTTGCACATATGTACATATAATATACTGATTTCTCAGCATGCTAGCCGGTCGATAGACTGATATGATGGCTTCCTGACCATCCTATCAGAATGAGAACTACTTCTCAACAGGAGAAGTTTTGAATGAGCACAACATGCAGGGTAGTGCAATGATAGGAAAACATAATGGTTGCAAGCCAACGTTTAAGCGAAATATTGATGTGATGTCCATGCAAAGACTTCTGATTAATGTGGTGACGTGCATGTCATCACATTAGTGTGGAATAATATAATTACTAACTTTGTCATTCTAAGTGACATAGTAATATTAGGATTATAAAGCTACACAGAGCTACATGCTTAGTGACTATGGCTACGGGCCAACTTGCGTGTTGATTGTCCATCAATCTAACAGGATGAGGCTCTGAACCAACAATCTTACAAGATTAGGAAAATGCCTATTAGAATTTTCAATTTTATCCACATTCTTCATGTCTCTAGCCCCAATTTCTTCCCCTTTTCATACCATAATTGCTATATTATGTGATCCTATATATGCTCCAAGCATGATCTATGAATTACTTCAAATATTTCATAGAATTAAATTATACTACTAGTATAAATAGGATGTGGTATAAAATTCATGTAGATGTACTATTCAGTGTACATCAATGTGGTTTGGGTAGATCAACTTCAAGTTATTATAGGGCTCATGTATTCAGTACATGGTTGAGTAATACACAATTTCATGGCTAAATTGAATCTTCCGAGTTCAATTAAAAATCATGTATGTTACTGGTTAATGTGTTTCATAGAAATTCAGTTTCTATTATACCTGCATGGTAGCAATGCACAATAACTATAGCCATCATGGTTTACTTGAGACTTTAGTGGACAAAATACTTTCAAAAGATTATCAAATAGGCAATTTAAAGCAATTATTTACAATATTTCAGTTTGTAATTCTTATATATTCCATGAGATTAAAATAATACAAGCAAGTGGGCATAAGATAAGGTGAGAAAAACCTATTCAGAGGTAAGAAACACCAATTAATTCAATTTGCCCTTCTAATCTGGGAAAGATTCATAAACTAATGCTAAACTTCCAGTGTTAAAGCAAAAGGTATGTGCTTATTCTTTAAAACCAAATTCTTCAGGAATATAACTTAATAATGCAACTTATGTAGGAATATATATTAACTAATGGTTTTGGGTGAGTAAGAGACTTCAAAGCTCAATGCATCTCCCCCTGAGCCCAACATTACTTCTGGAATATATAATATTTCCCTCACACTTTTGTGGTTTATAGTGGCAAAACAATATGTTTCTTCACGAGAACATATTATTTCTGCATAACTTCATGTTATGTATATATGAACTCAAATAGTTGACATACTTCTTAAGAATTTACTGCTACTACTGTAAATTCATAATGTCATGTTGGGAAATTGGCTAAAATAACTTTCAGAGTTATATAGCATTTCTTCTAGAAATTACATGATGCTAGGCTTAAAACCAATATTATATTTCTTGAAGAAATAATGGACTTCATGTCACATCCTACATTATTCATGCAATTGCTACGGCAACACTTCATGTGTTCAAATGCATGAAACAATTGCAAAATTAATTAATATTGGTTAATCTATTCAATAGATTATTTAGGTAATTTCCCAGAATATTTCTAGCATAAAATTTACCCATTCACACATTTGCGAAGAAAAAGAAATATATGACACTCTCAGGGGTATGTCTAAGGTTCTTCAGGATTGAGAGAGGTCATAAACCTAAAACCATTTTCTATGATTAAAGGTAATTTTCTAGCAACTTCAGGGATTAATGGTTCAATTTTCAAAATTATATATCCATTAAGCATGCTAGAAAAGGTTGAAATATGAGCCTCAAAGGGGTTTCATAATTTAGAGAGCTCATAGCCTAAAACCATGTTTCTTTGATTAAAGGCACAAAATTACTGAATTTATACACATGAAAACAGTAAACAAATTGCAAAAATATAAATTTACAGAAAAAGCATACGGTAAATTATACTTCAGCAATTACATTTGTTGTAACATCCATTTAACTAGGAATTTCTGCTAGTAATGAATCCCGTAAACCATTGACTACAGGGCGTTATCCACAAGTGTTCAGAGCTATGTTCCGATTTTATATTCCTTCGGAGAATTTTTCCTTATTTTCTCCTTCAGGCCCTTCATGAGCCGTTTAGGGACTTTTAAGTTTACTTTCTGCCAGAAAAGAACTTTAGTGGCCGGAGATCAGGGTGGATCGTGGACGCTGCCGGTGCGCGTGTAGACGAAACAGCTACTGACTGATGACGTTATGCGCGCATACAAGGGCACAAGGCCACGTTCAGGTGAGTGGCGACTTGTGATCGGGCTATTGCTGGCAGTACCGACACGTGTGTGAATCACGCTTGTGTGCATACTGGCTCGTTGCGCCACCTATGGAGATTGGCATGCGGCGCCGATGGAGATGACGCGTGCAAGCACTGCAAGTCTCGCTTCGTTTGCGGGCTCACCTCGGCTTGGTTGCGGATATCGAGGATCAACCACTACATAGGAGCTCTGCTAACAGCCTTGCTGGTCTACTGCGTCTGGTGCGATCGAGGCCATGCTTCGGGCGGCGACGGTCGACGGATTCGAGTAGCACGGTAGCTAGCATTATCTCGGTTCGGGTGGGGTTTTCGGTTTCAGACCAATGCAGTTTTAGGTGACAGGTGAAACTTGGACTCGTCTCCAGCTGCAGGCAGAACTCGGAGTCTCGGATACGACCTCTGCTGCTGGTGATTCAGACATGGCCTCGACTTCGAGTGGAGGTTGGCAAAGGTACGGTCGCCGATTCCGCTGCTAGCGGTCTTGTGAATCAAGAAACAAAATCGATCAATACGACTTCAGATCGAGCTTTGCGTGGTGAGGTGCTATTTTTCACGTAATAGTTATAGACCAATTTACAGTGCATCGACCTGGATATAGTATACTTCATGTGTACTATAATATATATGCATAGCTTCTTTTGCTTGCATACTTTCACTCAGACACTTGCATGGTCGTAGGGTAAAATTCATGTACAGATGAACCTCTGATGGATGCTGCCTTCATGGCCGATCAAATAGTAGATTTAAAACAATTTTCCAACACGATGGCCGGTTCACAGATCTAATCTACTAAACGATGCAAACAGTTTATACCTTGAGTTGTATGATGCCAACTGATCTACTCCACTTACCGCGTAGGGCAGTTATCAGTAGATACATACCGCGTAGGGCATTAGGCATTGTCGTAGACATGCCTGCTTGATGGCGAGTCAGTGCAGATCCGTTCGCTAACGACGTAGATGTAGTCGACGTCGTCGAAGTAGTCGTTCATGTGGACGACGGCAAGATCGTCGGCATCGAGCTTGATAATGACTCCTCCGGCGTAGTCGACGAAGAGCGATCGTGCTGATAACGTGTTGTAAAACACGTCGTCAACGGTTGGATCTTCTCCCTCTCGGGTCTCTCATGACAAGCACAAGAATAAGTACAAAGTAGACAAGAGACAATATAGGTGGAGCTTCTCTTTATTATCTGAATATCGATGTATTACAATAGGAGTAATCCTCCGATATATATACTCCGAATTAAGTCTAAAATTTTGGTAAGAGCCCACAAATAACTGGACAAGGATTAGGAGTTCTAATCCTCCTTTCTATCCATACGAAGTCCAGTTATTTTACAACAAATTTGTTGAAAGAGAAAAATATTGCGCAAAAGCAAAGAAACCCAACAAACTCAATGTGGTTGGGATCGGAATGTGCACCTTTCCGCTCGCTTTTAATTGGGCGACTTCAGATTTCCGTCGGCATCAGCGCAGCTGCGCAGGCGTGGCATATTTATGAGGAGATGGTCGGCGGGTATCATACAGCTGATGCAGACGCAAGCCTCCGCTCCTGACAGGAACTGAGAACTGCTGCTGGCAGGAACGGAGTACAGGCCGCTAAATCACGATCGTATTTCTTGCTTTCGCGAGGAAGGAAAACTAATCATAAAGTAGTGGGACAACAAACCCTCTCCTAGCAGGCTAGGACGATAGTATTGAGGCCCTGTTTAGACGGTTCCGTACTTTCGTGTCACATGCTTTTCACGGAGGCGTGCATTCATGTGTCCAGCCGATCTAGTTCCCCTCCCTGCGAGGAGGCTGGCTGGGAGATCACGTAACGAACCGCCGCCTCGTGGTCCGGCGTGCGGCGCTTCTTCCTCCGTGAACAAGACAGACCCATCCAGGAAGGCTTGGCCTGGATCACGGGAACATTCTTCCTTTTTGTTTACCCCCACCGCACCCGTACGTACGTACGGAGTACGTGCAACCAGCACAACCAGATCGGCTGGCGGGCGGTGGACACAACTGGCCACGGTCCAGTGTCCACGCAATGACGTAATTAGTTGCCTCGTCTCCTCGAGGAGTCGTGGTCCTCCCGGCCAGCCAAGCTAGCCGAGCCGAGCAGAGCACCGAGCCCTCGTGGCCTCGTGCGGGGGGAACCCACTCCGCTTTAAAAACCGGAGGAGGCTCGACGCTCCGAGCGAGGCCGAGCCGCAAGGAAAACCCCGAAGCAGAGAGAGGAGCGCAAGCGGCGGCGGCGGCGGCGAGTCCCGGGCGGCCTGGCCCAATCTATCCTATCCAGGTACCGATCCTCGAAGCTTATCAGCAACTACTCTGCTTCCTGAACCTTCCTTCGTCAAGCTTAGGAAAGGAAGATTGAAAGACGAGGCCGGCCGGGAGTGCAGGGGGTTCCTGGAGGCGTGCGGTGCGGTGCATAACACAATCCAGGCCCTTGCTCTTCGCCGCCCCTGTTCTTTGTTGGATCGATCGGAGCGGATAGAGGAGGGATGGACGCGGATTTCGGGCCGCAGGAGCGGATTCTGTGGCCGGCGTCGGTTCTTGCCGGCATCATCATGTGCGGCGCTGTAAGCTCTCCTCGCTTCCTCTTTCATATTTTGTCTCTCTCTGTTAGCTGAATTTCAAACTCGCAGCCTCGTCAATTTGCGAGATTATTGGTTGTGCCTGCTGCTCTTACGTTATCTGGGGTGCCCAAACGGCCAAACCCATCTCTCTTTCTTTTTTTTGAAAAAGTCCATTTTTGATCATCCAACTCTTGTTAAAGTTTGATTTTGACCATCGAACTCTAAAACCGGTTATATTTGACCATCAAACTATCAAAACCGTTCAACTTTGGCTATTAGGTTGTTTTGATGGGTGGTTTTAAATTTTTTATTTACAATTTAGTCCTTAGAACTTCAAATGATTATTACTTTTTTGCTCGTACCTCCGATTTAAGTGATTCTTGTGGTCACATGTCCATAATGTTGAACTTTATGTTTTCAAAAGTTCTTTATACTATTTTATCTCAATTTTTTATATTATTCTTATGTTGTTGTATAAAAATAATAATATAAGAAAATAAAATAAACGTTTACAAAAATAATATAGACAATATTTTAAAAGACACAGTTCATCGTTACGAACACATGACCACAAGAATCACTTAAATCGGAGATATGAGAAAAATATATTAATCATTTTAAGATTCAAGGACTAAACCGTAAAGAAAATAGTCATTCGATATTAAAATGATTACTATTTTTTTAGAATAGTCATTCGATATTAAAATGATTACTATTTTTTTCTCGTATCTCCGATTTAAGTGATTTTATGGTCATGTATTCGTAACAATGAACTGTATCTTTTAAAATTTTATTTGTATTATTCTATAACAATTTATTTTACTTTTCTTATGCTGTTGTTTTTACACAATAACATAAGAATAATATAAAAATAATGATAAAATAGTATAAAGAACTTTTGAAAAGATAAAGCTCACCGTTATGGACGTGTGACCGCAAGAATCACCAAAATCGGAGGTACGAGCAAAAAGTAATAATCATTTCAAGTTCTAAGGACTAAATTGTAAATAAAAACAATTAAAACCACCTATCAAAACAGCCCAATGACCAAATTTGAACGGTTTTGATAGTTGGATGGCCGAAAATAACCGGTTTTGAAGTTTGATGGCCAAAACTAAACTTTGACAAGAGTTGGACGGTCAAAATTGAACTTTTTTCCTTTTTTTCCCCACGAAACCCAAACCCCCCATCTTGGTAGGTGAACAGAAAGATTAGCGGCATTCTCTCTCTGTTTTTTTTTTGGTAAAGGGTCCATGCAGGTCGTATCAGCGCTGGTCAATGATGCATCTAGTGATCTAGTAGTAGGTGCCAGTCGCCTTCTTCGACAGACTGGTAGCTGTAGGCGAAATACAACTATGTGGACAATAATTAATAATGTAGTGTTGAAAGTTTTCTAGAAGAGCTATTTCGGCGTTTTACACAGGATGAGAAAGCTTCGGGGAAAACTCTGTACTTATACTACTTTTGTGCACAATTGTGCTGTTACATTGGGTTCCTATTTACTTTTAAGGGAGCTGTTAGTATCAGGGTAAGTTTCGTTGACAGCAGCTTTGATGTCGACCTTATTGTGTTTGGGGAGCATTGCAGCTTCCAGGTTTTCTTTCCTTTTGGATGTCGTTTGTTCTATGTTGGCATGCAGAAAATTATTTCTTTTCTTTTCTATAAAAGGAGTGTGACAAGAAAAAATCAGTAATAAATGTTATCAACATTCAATATTATACAAACTTGTAACAATTATATTTGCAAGGTAAAAAATTTCTTAAATAGACAAATACTTCAATGTGAGATTGCCTGTGGATGCATAACACATACAAATTTATTGATTTATTTATTCAATATATAAGCAAATTCTCCTAGAAAAATAGGGGGAAATCATATGGCTTATTGGGATTTACAAAAAAAAAGATAAAAGTTCCAGGAGGCAAATAAACTCACCTTAATCAGCAAAGTTATGCGCCCATAATGTCATTTCACGCTACATTTTAAAAATTGCTGAGTGGTACAATTTGGAGGTCTTTTACGGTACACAATACCACCCTGCGGTAGTACGGTGGTATTACCGGTTTTTTGCTATGGGTAAAATGGTAATTTGGTCGATGTATATTATTTGAAAAAAATTTCCTCCTCCCTTCCTAAGTCATTTCATATATCCAATTTCATATATTACAATAATACTATTTTTCATTTCCAATAATACTCATATGCTACCTGCCTACCCATACCACCTATGAATACCACCCGTACCACACCAAAAAAACCGGTGGTACAAATTTAATCTCAACCGTCCGATCTTTACAGATAGATCCTTTTCTATTACATACGAGTCCTTTTAAAGTGGTGGTACAGGGTGGTATTGTGTACCGAAAAAGACCTCACAATTTGACACCAAAGGGGTATGAAAAAATGAAATAAAATTGCTGCTGGTTACACGTACAAGGGAGTATGGCCTAGGTCAAATCCCACATGACAATGTTGATTATTTTTTCTCTTATTTTGTCAACTACTATCTTTGAAGTGAAAATGCTGCTCTATTTCTGAAGTACCCAGCTTAAACAAGAGTGCCGTTTGAAGCTATCGAATCAAATAGTTCTTGTAATACTTACACTGACCATTGTCCTTATAGGTATATGAGATGACCCGCAAGGTTAGTTCTCGGTGCTTCAAAGGTTATAATAGGTTAAGTCACATGCAAAAGGTTGAGTGGAACAATAGGTATGATATTCGGGGACACAACTTTTGTTCTTTTAGCTATTACTATTACTATTACTATTGCCGTTGGCTTTATAGTTTATTTGTCCTGATTACATGATACCACCTTTTGGTAGGGGTTTCTCTACGTTCCATGCATTGGTTGCTGCTGCCATTTCTTTTTACTTGGTCGTGATATCTGATCTCTTTAATGAAGATGTCAATAATGGAATAATAATTGACAGAAAATCATGGTTATCAGATGCCATGTTTGGGGTAAGCTTTGCATTCAACTTCATTTCCCTCTCTCTGCAGACATTCAATTTGTTGAGCAAGAAATATCCTAAGAAGTGTAATATTTCTTTAGAAGCTCCTTTCCTCCATGACCCCATGGGATACAGTGATACAGATTATAATTACTGTTGCGTGCAAATTTGTAGAACACATTGCATTGACCTCCCCTATAACTCTGCAGGTCTCAATTGGTTACTTTTTGACAGACTTGACGATGATCCTATGGTATTTTCCTTCTTTAGGTGGGAAAGAGTATGTAAGTATCACTCTGTAGCACACCTTCTTTCTTTTAATGGAATTACCCTGTCACGATTTTGTCTAGATCAGGAGTTACTTTTGCAATATTGATGTTTCAGCTCTTGCATCACGGACTTTCCATGTATGCAATTGGTCTTGCTTTGTTGAGTGGCAAAGCACACATGTACATACTCATGGTCCTCTTCACTGAAGTCACCACTCCATTTGTGAACCTCAGATGGTAATGAACGTCCTTTATCCTGCTTAGCAAGAATTGAGACTAGCATTCATTTTTTTTTCCTTAAAATGGTAATGATCTGTGCAGGTATCTGGATGTTGCTGGCCAGAAGAATTGTAACCTTTACTTCTACAATGGCGTGGCTCTATTTGTTGGATGGCTGGTATGGCAGCTGTGCTTATATCCATCACCCTTTATGTACAAAAAAATAGTTTTAGTTAAAACAATTTTCTATAATCGTAATGCTATAATTCTAGAAGGTTTCTCTAAATGTTAGAGCACTGTATAGTTAGGTTCCCGTCAGCTGCGATTGCTGTTTTTACTATTTCTGCTGTCAACACACACAACAGAGCTTGCAAAATAGCCCTGTGAATTCCATGTTTTCCTTGGAGTTTTGACCAGGTTCAGTGAAAATATTTTTTAAAAATATTTGTGTTTTTTCATCATTACAAATCAAATGAAAATGTCAAATGTGTTATTATCATTGATGACTTGGATTTGAAAGTAATAAGGGAAATGTCTTTAGTTGCATGCACCAATCTAGGAACTTTTATGACCCAATTCAAATATTATGTTTGGATGCTGACTCCCCCTTTCCAAACAAAGCCTAAATATTTTCTTTAAATGTTAGTTTTGCTCCTATGAATATAAATTATTATTTATTAATGCACCTTTTACTGGATTACAGGTTGCTCGGATAATCTTATTTGTGTATTTGTTCACCCATATGTATTTGCACTACGATCAGGTATCTATGGCATTATCTTTTTTTTTTCTGAGGACACTATACTGACAAGGTAGCCAAGGAAGCAATGTATTCATTGAATGTAAAATTTTAGAACTAGACTTGTGACATCGGTATACTATAACAAAGCAATCTGATGAATCTTCAAAAATTTCAAAAAAAAAAGGTGAAGTAACACTGAAATATGAGGAACTGTAGTTATGTGGGATTCCGATTCAGACGGTTTGACACTTTGACTTATGCCACTGAAAATGTTTGCAGTTATAAAATCGTCTGTACAGAACAGGTCATCAATGATGGCATGCCACAGAAGAAACATGCAAACCTTTTGTTTACATAATCTTCTATTGCTATGTAAAACTTTTGTTATCCAGTGACAGGAAGTTAGTTTGTTCTTACAATGGCCTTCATTGCGCTCATGACAACAAAATTAGTGTGAATTTCCATTGTCCTTAGCCATTTTACTGGTGTTTTTTAAAACAGAAAAAAGGCAAAAATGTGTTGTATATATAACCTGCAAAAAACGAAAGTATATATATGAAAAATTGAGGCTCATTTTCATCTTTGTGTGATGCTAATTCTGACATGTTTATTTCCCAGGCGAGATCCATCTTTACCTTAGGATTCTACAGTTTGGTGGCGGTGCCATCGACGGTGTCAGTGATGAACGTGTTTTGGTTCTGGAAGATACTCAAGGGAATGGTGAAAACCCTGTCCAGGAGGAGGACGACGACGAAGCACGGTGAAAACGGGAAGACAGATTAGAAGGAAAGCATATGCTTCTAACCTCATTCATATACAAATTATTTTCTCTCTAAACTGATTCTTAATTAGAAGAACTGTTATTTTCCCACAGCTGTAAATTATTTTGTGGGAAGTGATTAGCTTGCATCCAAAGCACCTTGCAACTCTGAATTCTTGCAACAATTAATACCATGCTCTCATCACCAAAAGTTTAGTTCCTCAAAAGTCCTTAAAATTTTCGCATCGCAGACCGTGCTATCTCTCACAGAACACGTTTTCCAATGCAAAATTTTCACCACTTTTACCAAACTTTCCACCAACTAAACGGTGCTCACATCGACTAGTTACACACGAACACACGAGTGGTATTGTTTTGGCCACTCTTTCCTTGAGGCTTGATTCGATGGCGAAGATACTGGAGACTTTGGTCGGCACTGTTGACGAGCCCTCACGTGCAGTTTGTGGAAACGAACGTAAACAAAACAAATCTGACGAAAGGAAAAAAGAATCCGAGAATCTCAAGGGGGAAAAAAAGTGATTGGCAGCCGGTTCGTCGTCGGTGATCCACTGCCCCCCGCCGGTAGAAATGGCAGTGGGGGGGTGTGTGGTCCAGTAGTTCGAGGCCTCTGGCAACGAGGCAGGCGAGCAGCTGCAACCTTCTTTTCGCTTGGGCGCACTGCTGCTGGTGCATGTGCCCCGATCGCTTGGCCGCTTGGTCGCGTCGCATCAGGTTGCTCTGTTCGTGCTTTGCCCAGTAGGCGCCGCGTCCACGACGTGTCGACCGCGGGCGCGGTGGCCTCCTGCCCTCCTCAAGCGCGTCCGGCCGGGTCGGCGTCTGTTGCCGCCCCACCGTGCCGTGTCCTCGTTCATACCTCTCATACATTCTCGACGTTGGAGGAATAAATTCGGAAGAACAAGATCAAAGGTTCCCCTTTTTCATTTTTTTCCTTTTTGATTTTGGTTAACCTTTTAGCTCCTAGGTTAAGCTAAGCCTCTGAAACCTTGACCGAGTGGCCGACGGATCCCCTTTTCGTTTCCGTCTGTTTTGTCCTCCACCAGCGTGTGGTGTGGGTTTTTTCTTCAGTGTGTACGCAAATTTGATCAGTTTCCCACTCAGAATAGGTACCACACAGGGCACTGCCGCGTTTCTTCCCTAGAATCGGGGGCTCGTGCTAGGATGACATATTGTACTGATCGACCAAATGGAGTTATTAGGATGTTTAAAACACTTCAAAAAATATCTAAACGTTATTCTTTATAATATACCATCTCTTGCTGCAAAGTCAATATTATACTAAGATCTGCAGAATTTGCAATAGAATTTTCGTGCAAATTATATATAAATAATGCACTGAGGCAAAAATGAGACGAGATTGTGGGCGTTTTGATTTTTGAGGCCTTCTTAGTTTCCTAATAGACTTGATGGCAAAATGAGGGGCTTAGAAGAAATTTGAGTAAATTCCAATGGCAGGTTATATAGTATTTTCCTTTCCATTTCAATATAAATCCGAATTTGTCGCGACAGCTACCTAATATTTAAACGCTTTCCATTAGTATTTCTTAACAACATCACTTCATATCTGTTCATGCGTGAAGTGTCCATAAAAGGAGGTGACCGTTTCTACTTAATTTGTTCATTTTCAGTTATTCGACAGTAGAATATCGCTAAAACAAACTTGAACTCATGTTCCATAATACATAAGAGTACTGAATAGGCAACTGATCTTCTTTGCAACAAAAAATAATCCTCCGAAATTGTAGGAGTAGAAGCCAAGTGATCTTTTAGCACGGCGTCAAACGTGATGGTGTCGCACCTTTTTTCTGGATTTATTCCGAGATTTTCCGACGTTATGTATTAAGTGGTAAGCGACGTTCCCGTCGACGACGAGACGCCAGTGGTGACTTCGAGAATCTCCAGATCTGTCGGTGCTCAGTCCTTCAGAGGTGCTTATAGGGGTAGGGTTTGCGTACGTGTATTCATAGTAGTGAGTGTGCGTGCGTGTTGTGAGCGTCTGCGTTGTACTGTGTAATCTTAAAAAAAAACGTGATGGTGATAGGCCCAGGCAAGCACCTTCCGAAAACCAACAAGCTCTTCCCTCTTTTGTGCACAGGAAGGGTGGAACCCACCCAGAAGCACAGTGCAGTGCACAGGCAGGCGGACGAAAAAGGAAAGAAGGGCCCTCCTCTCCGAAAATAAGCCCCCACGCGAACGCGGCCGCGCCGCTCGTCTCGTCGTCTTCGCCTCCGCTTCGGCCTGCACCTCTCCATACTTGGCGCTCCGCCCCTCCTCCCGCTTTGACCACCTCCGCCCCCTCTTATCTCCCGTGCTTCCCCTCCACCCACCACACGCAGCATCTGAGAAGAGAGAGAGAGGCCGAGAGGCACCGACACGGACCCGATGTCAATGTGGCGCGTGTCCCGCTCCCTCCTCCGCGCCGCCTCGTCCTCGGCCTCGGCCCCGGCGGCCGGGCGCGGGGCCGCCGCCGCCGCGCCCCGCCGGTGGGCCCAGCCTGCGCTGCCGTGCGCGCTCGAGCGCTGCTGGCCCAGCCGCGGCTTCGCGTCTATCCCGGGGGCCGCGGCGGCGGCGGAGGAGGCGGCGGCGGCAGCGAGGAGGGACGGTGAGGAGGAGGTGACGGCGGCGGAGGCGCGGAGGCTGATGCGGCTGGCCAACGTCGAGGCGCTCAAGCGGAGGCTCGGGGACGGGGAGGTGATCCCGTACGCGGACCTCCTGCGCGCGTGCCAGGACGCCGGCGCGGCCAGGACGCGCGCCGAGGCCGCCGCGCTCGCGGGCGCGCTCGACGAGGCCGGCGTCGTGCTGCTCTTCCGCGACAGGGTCTACCTCCAGCCCGACAAGGTAAGCTCGCATTGCCGCCCTCTCCTCCGGTCCTCCCCTCCCTCATCCTTTCCTGATCCTCTAGAGTATTCTCGCTCGCGGCCTCGGTTCGCTCCTTCGCGGCTCGGTTCTCCAGAGTTCCGGCCGGCGGTTCCTCACGGGTTCCCGCCGGCGACCGTTCTGCCCGTGCTGCTCACCGCCGGTGTTCGGTTCGTTCGTTCGTTCGCTGTTGAATTAGTCGTGTGACCCACCGACCAGTCCCTTGCCGATGCCGACCTCCGGACCTATCCCGGAAGGCATTCGATGCAACCAAGGAGCGCATTGAATAAATTTGTTCGATCAATCGGAAAATTTGGCCGGCGTGGTGCTCATGGAGTCACGGCTCAGAGCGTGGGCGCGGTGAGCACCTCAAGTACAGGTCGGTGGATCCATAGGTAGATGGTGACCTGCGGGGTTTAATTTGGTCAGCTTCCTCGAAGTACAAGCGATGGTTCAATGTTTACATCCATAGATTCACTCGTTCAAATTGCGTGTGCTCTTCGACGTACACATCCATAGTGCCGTAACTTTTCAAACAAAAAAAAAGATTCATAATGCAGTTTGTGTGGACTGCTGAACTTGCTGATCGAGACTGTTTAGAGTAGAATTGGCCTGTGAGAATTGAAATCATACACTGGGCTCGTGGCTGCCGTACTGTATAGACTAGAAGCCATCCACTTGCAGGTGGCACTTTCTAGGGTGAAAGGTGATCAGTACACTTGTGGACGCAGCGGCCTCTAGGTGGTGGTGTGGATTGGTGTGGCTCACGTCGTGCCCCTCTCGGGTGCTCACACACCGGCCACACCAGTGCAAAAGTCATCTGGTTTTCTTCCATAGGGAGGAATTCATCTGCTTGTAAAAGCATCGAGTTGGTGCCTTTACTTTTTCCACTTTTCTTTGATCTGCCCTCTCATACAGGATGGGCCTTATGCCAGCCTTGGAGAGGTTAGTGTGTGAGTGTGTCCCTTTGCACTGCCTCTTGTTTCTGTCCTATCGTATAGGATGGGCAGAGTGGCTTGTGGCACATGATGCACTGTCCAAGTGTCCATTATCTAGACTGCTTGTTTTGTGTATCAAGCTACCACCTCCCAGTCTGCCGTGCATAAAGTTTGTTGTGTGCTATAGAAATTCAATAGTGGGGGTCTCGGTGATGAAGGCAAGCATTTGCTTGAAATTTGATTCCTTTCACAATGGCTTTCCTATGTTTCTTCCTTGTTTAATGCTTAAAGTAATCTCAAGCCTCTTTGTGTCACGTGATGTGCAATTTGATGTGTTGGGGCAAGGTGAACTAATGGGCAGATAATCAAACTTTAACTATCATTCCTCATTCAGGTTGATGGTGCTGGATGTAAATTAGCAATTCTCTACTGAATATTTGGAACAAAAACATGAAGTTTCACAGAAAGGATCTTCTAGTATACTTTTAAATCAATTTTACTTTCCATTGCCTTGCACATTGTGTTTGAAATTTATACACACTCTTGCATATTTCTTGCGCATTATTTTGTTACTTTTTAAGTTCTTCCTTTTAGGATCAGACACATTGTAGGTTGATTTTGAGGATATTATCTATCCATTTCACATTGACAGTGATACATCTGAAACACAAATTAGGAGTATGGAATATCCACATATACTGAAATTCCTACCTTTAAATTTGTGAAATGATTCTTCAATATAGGTTTGGACTTTGGATTGTTATCTTGTGGTCTTACATAGACAGTTACATAACACTAGCAGACACTTACCTTTGGCAGATGCTAATTCCTCTTGTTTTATACAGATTGTTGATCTTGTAAGGAAAGCTATGCCCCTTGCACTGACACCTGAGAATGATCCGGGGAAGGAAGAGCTCAAGCAACTCCAGGCTCAACTTGAAGACATCAACAAGCTCGCGCACAAACAAGTCCGGCGCATCCTCTGGTCTGGCCTGGGTTTCCTGATCACCCAGGTCGGCCTCTTCTTCAGGCTCACGTTCTGGGAGTTCTCCTGGGACGTTATGGAGCCCATCACGTTCTTCACGACCACGACGGGCCTGGTTGTGGGGTATGCCTACTTCCTCATCACGTCGAGGGACCCGACCTACCGTGACTTCATGGAGAGGATGTTCGAGTCGCGGCAGAAGAAGCTGATCCAGAGGCAGAACTTTAACCTTGACAGGTACCTGGAGCTCCAGAGGCGCTGCAAGGATCCCCTGGAGAAGGTGTGCGGCACGTCCAACCCTGACACGGCTCATCTCCATGAGCTATCCATCCACAAATGACAAAGCAATTCGCCATTGCTTCATTACTTCTTTCATTCTCTGGGAGCGATGATCGCTACTAGCAAAAGTAACCGGTGTTTCTTGCACCTGTGAGATAGACCTACTTCCTCTGCCCGGAACCTTTTCCCACGGTCTTCTCCTATGCAAATGTGTAGGTCAGTTTAATCCCTTTTTTAGCGATGCTGAAGCACTAGCACCTGATAGTTGAAAGGCAAGCTCATCTGTATGACCAGAAGCTTTCCCGCTACCGAGAGCTGCATAATTTGCAGTCTCTGTTAATATACTGTCTCACTGTGACTTAATAGCTTTATATATATCCTATGGAAGCTCTTACCTTCAGTGGTGAATCATCTCTGCTGAATGTGTGTAAGGCCTGTTCCTGTTGGAAACTTGGACTACCGGGGGCCATCGCATCCACTCTTCCAGTATTTGACGGTGCAGTTGGTTTACCATGACGATGTCGCCGATTAGGACCTTGTTGTTTTTTTTTTTTTGAGACAATTAGGACCTTGTATTTGAAACACGTGCCTTGTACAATGTACTGCCTTGTATTTGAAACACGTGCCTTGTACTTCCAAACGAGCATCCCGGATGATCAAGGTAACAAAACAGATGGCAGTCCACAATTGCGCCCACTGTCGCAGTTTTATTCCAAACGCGCAGTTTTATTCGTTGTTCCTCCCGTCCATGCTCTAACCTCTAAAATCTTTTCTGATTGCGCCCACTGTCAAGTATTCCAGTCTCTGTCAATGTCCACGAGCCGCAAAAGGCCGCAACCAAGATCAGACTGTATGCAAATGACATTCTTCCTCTCCCAATCAAAGTTTGCAAAGAGTTACCCGGGAGCTCACTGAATTCGGCTCTTGAAACCTGATCAACCAAGGCGGTTGGAGTTGGACTATCTGACAGAGGATCCGCTCCGGCATTTAGCTATTGGCTGGATAGGGGACTCCAATTGCCGGGTCCAATGGTATCCTCATCGTGCCTGTAGTCAAATATACTGATGCTGCCGCCGGCGACCAAGCCGGCCAGCGACGAGAGGGACGTTTGCGCACGTCGGGAGCCGCGCTTCATTCCCTGTGTGGCTGTGTGAATACCGACCGCCGGAGAACGGTGAGACGCCGATTGCGAGTTGCGACCAAACACCAAAGGCCCCAACTCAGTCACCAAAGGCTCTCCTCCGCCTCTCCGGTTGGTTTGGGCCAACTGCAGCAGTGGACTGGGGACCCTTGCTGCCGGAGCTTGGTTTGCCTGCATGGATATGCTGATGGGCTGATGGCCTAACAAAATACCAATTCTACCAGGGCAATGTTTTTTCAACAAAAATTACAATCATTTTCTATTTTAAAACGAGAGAACAACTAAAACAAATACAATTGCTTATTTTAAGCCCCAACCGGTCTTTACCACATTTTGATCTCAACCAATTCAAGGACGTAACTTTTTTTTTGTCACTAGCAACAATCCCTACCGTACCAGCTGTATCTCGTTGCCATGGGACTATGAGAGTCTCTTTTTTTATGCTCCCCTCAAATATGAACTTTGCTAAGATACTCCTAAATCACTGTGGATCGTCGATTTAGTGACATATTACCTCCTAGGAGGTAATAGATTTAATTTTATTATATATTTTAAACTCAGAAAATAGAGAAATATTTTCCATTAGATCTAACTACTATGCAATCAGATCTAACAACTATTCTTTCTCTCTCAAACATGGTTATGTCCAGCCGTTCAAATTTGAATGTGACATATTGACATGGACATATTAGGGATATTAGAATTTGTTTATAGTGACATATGAGACATGGACATTTGTTCAAATAAATGTTTCTTTGAAATGTATGAATCATGTCTATAACTATATTTTGGATGTTGCAAGATATAGTTGGCTAGATGTATGTTATGGTTGAGTTGTATTTTTTTCTAACATGACATGCATAAGTTGTAATATTTTTTTTCAAGTGTCACATAGGTGGGTTGCAATATTTATTTGCTAATGTGACAGTGACATCTCACTAGGCCAACAAACCATTTGTGCTGGCGGCTAAAACACCTCTGTGCTCGCAGACGCAACACCCACCAGCAACTTAGAGTCAGCACAAATGGTCCTCAGTGCTAGCAGGTTGTTGGCGGTCGATTTCCGTCAACCAAGAACACTTGTTATGTTATAGTTTGGATTTCATTTTGGAACTAACCCGCCACTAGGCATACTAATGATATAACAAGTTTATCGTTGGATGTGTGTTTTGGAGTATAACGTTTACGCAGGAATTCATGCACTAAATGAGAAGAGATGTACTCGGTTCGGAGGACGATTTACATGACGATCAAGAGGCTCCGACCGTGCGTGAACTTGATTCCAAAGGTGGCAAGGACCAACGTGCTTCAATGGAGAATCTCCGAGGACCAAGATGAAAAGACCGGAAGATCATGTGTGAAGACCCCTTAACTTGGTTGTGGAGATAACGACGTCCAAAGCCCATATCCGAAGGAGGAAAAACTCCAAAGTGCAAAAAATGACACTTGGCAAAAGACGGAGGCGAAATGGGCCGGGAATGGGCTAGGCCGGCCGGCCCACCCCCTTTCCACGTCGGTTCACCGCCGCCTTTCTTCGGTGATAAGTTTGCGGAACCCTAATTGTTTGGGGAGACGAGCCATTCGCGAAAGATGACCAGAGAAGCCTCAGGAGATCAAACACAAGGAAGAGGGTTGATCGAGAGGGTGAAGATCCAAGAGGATCATCACCTAGGTCAACGGAGGCCACCACGAGGAAGGAGGACGCCGAGGCCTTGCCACGGCGCCGCAAGAGTTGAAGGACACCGAGAGACGAACTCCATCGGGGGCATCCACCATGTTCAACGGTGCCATGCCTAGCGTCTTGATGGGGTAAAGTAATCGTTTTTCCATGGAGTTGTAATAGATCTTGACATGTAGACACCCGCTCTCTTGTTTGGATCTTTATCTATCATACCTTTTGTTGATGATGCTTAATGTTTAAGGTTAGCTACCATTACCATCGGGGTTGCTCCCGTAGATCACGTCAACATACCGTGTTCATTAGGGTTAGAGATGATTACCTTCGCGCAGTGACTAGTACGAGGGAAGGGAAACGCTTAACTCTTTGTTCACATCCTTAGATAGATTGGATCGGAGTTTTACCATGTTTTAGGGTGATTGCATCTCAAGTACCTAGACTCCATGGGCATACGTCTTTCATACTCGTGAACCACCTTTCTCTTTCTCTTTAACATAATCTAGGGTTAGTTTATCTTTACTTTATAGATTAATCTTTGCATCATAAAGTCCTTAATCAACTAAGTTAGTGTTAGGTTAAACGCAAGTAATTCTCTTGCTCTGTGGATTGACAAGAACCTAGGGGGTCCCCTCCCTTGGTGAAAAAGGCACCAAATCACTCCGTGTACTTGCGCGCGAAGTTGAACGCGGTTTTGAACCGTCAACACAGGTGCCCGCCCGCCAGCACTGAGGTTTTCTGTGCTGGCGGTGTGGTTATGCCACCCGCCAGCACAGAGCATTTCTGTGCTGGCGGGTGCTTAAGCCGCCCGTCAGGAAATACGTTTTTTCATTTCCAATTAATTATTTTGTATTTGTCTGCCAAATTCACCCGTATTCATTATTATTCGTATTTGTAGGCCAAATTCACCTGTATTTATTTGTATTTGTCCGCCAAATTCAAATATGTCTATCAACCACATAATCCAAACTAGCATATAATACTACATAAGTCTCACATTATTACTAAGAAAACAACGTACATAATAGATAATCCACATAATTGTTATCCAACATTTAAAATAGATAATTCTCTACTACACCCATCGACAAAACTCTTCGTGCTCTTCTAGAATCAACACTTCTTCGTCATCGAAGAATTTTCCACGCTCATGGCAAACCTCACGTTGGATAAACCTCGCCATGTCCACACAAATGTTCTCGATTTCCTTGTGTCACAGGTTCCCCCACGATCTCTATAGTAGAGAGCTGCACGTACACACAATAAATGAAGATTATTATGCATAACCATTAGGAAGTTAATTAGCACATGGTTGTGTACTAGAGGCTTACGTCTTCAGGATTCGTCCGGTACCTTCCATTATTTATCAACATCTCGCATGCGTAATATCCACATAAGACACTACTGGGAGGTTGCTTGAAGCACTGCAAACAAATAAAAAGCGACGAGAAGTTATTAACAAACTGCACAACTATAAAAAATACCAAGTTGTTATGTTCTTGCGTATTTGGCATGCGTATTAACATCTTTTCCCTATTTGTAGGGTGCTCCCCACCATTTAATATGTATAGCCGATACACGCTTTGAGGATACAAAGACAGAAGTTAGTGATACAATTTCAAGTATAGCCGACACATGCATTATTAAAGTACTACAACGGGTTGTCTTACTTTTTTAGAATGTTAATGAATTTCTCGTAAGCCTCCTCTTCATAGTGTAATGAGTCGAAGACCCTTGCTTCTCCAAGCTTTGGACAGATACATAAGAAAATGAAATGGTCTTTGAAAATAATTATATTAAAATAATTAATATAAATAAACTAATTATTAAATATATTTATATATAGTAAATAGAATTAGCTTACTAAAAATTGTAAGCACACATGATGTGACTCGGATCGCAATTGCAAGAAAAACAGTGATCATCACATGGCAATTATGAGAGTTATGATCAGTAAGCGTCATGTCCTTCAACGAGACTAGTGATCGGATGTTGGATGAGAATCTGGTAGGCACTTTCAGCCCGCGCAAGCACTTGCGCATAGCCAGCCTCTCATCTTGTGTTAAGTTGTAGCTAGCAGGGGGAAGGTACTGCTTACCATTAGGATGTTCTTGCGGGTGGAGCTCTGGCCTGATTTTTAGGTCAACAAGATCCTTACGTGACTTCAGTCCGTCCTTTACCTTGCTCGTTAAGCCTAAGAATCTGATTGTGCTATTAAACACATTCTTTTGAAGATGCATCCCATCAATGACATGGCGCACCGCCAGGTCTTTCCAGTATGTCAAATACTTAAAGAATATCGACATCTTCTTGAAAGGCACGTCATTGACGTTCTCTGTAGTTTTAGCCTCCTTCCTTCCAACACCATCTTTATCTTTTGACTTCTTACCAAGTTTGAACTTCTTTCTGACACATTTCAAATACGGTTGTACCTGTGGCCGGTTGTGGGGCAAAATCTTTCTCAATCGTTCCATCAAATACGGTTGTACCTGTGGCTGGTCTGGCCCCCATATACACTGTCTTCGTAGATCCTTTAAGGTACACAGATATTGTACCATTCACGCAAACTACACAAGATCTCTTTCCTTTTATCTGACCCGACACAGAAAATAGGGCAGGTAATCATTAATGGTAACAAAGATAATTGCATAAAGTGTGAATTTCTCATGTATGTACTCATCCAACATCTTAACCCCATATTTCCAAAACTTCTCCATATCTTCCATCAATTAGGGGTGGGCACTTTGAACCTGAAACCCGAAAACCGAACCGAACCCCAAATAACCCGAATTGTCGGTCTATTCGGGTTTCAGGGTTCGGGTTCGGTCCAGATAATTTTATAATTCAAAATTCGGGTTCGGTTTCGGTTCCTATGGTCTATAACCCGAATAGACCGAATAACCCGAAATTCAATATAATTGTGTATTTTGAATCAGACTATCAACGTTACAACTTCGTGTTTTAAATTATTTTAATTTTTTCCATGAACTTGTTAGTTACATGCTTCCGTCGAGTAGTCCTTAAATCTATAGACTTGAAATGAGTTGGAATTTGAATTTCTACCATAGAATTTTGAGAGGTGACAAGGATACCTATGAAAATTCGGGTAATTCGGTGGACCGAATAGACCGAACTGAAATAATCAGTCTATTTGGGTTCGGTTCCTATTATGTATTTTTAAAATTTCGGTTCTCATTTTTCAAAAACCGAAATTTCCAAACACCGAATAGACCGAACCGAAATGATCGAATAGACCGAATGCCCACCCCTACCATCAATGGCTCCAGGAAAACATCTATGTCAATACCAGGTTGCTTCGGGCCTTGGATTAGAATGGTTAGCAAAATGAACTTTCACTTGTGACATAGCCAGGGGAAGGTTGTATATGGTCATCAACACTGGCCATGTGTTGTGCGTGCTGCTTCTTTCACCAAATGGATTCATGCCATCTGTACTTAACGCGAACCGTATATTTCTTTTTTCATCTCTAAAGTCTGTATGCTCGGAATCAAAGGTCCTCCATTGGCGAGCATCGGAAGGATGTCGAAGTTTCCCCTCGGACTTCTCTGGGCAATCGGCATGCCAAGTCATTAGTTTAGTGGTCTTTGGGTTCGAGAACAATCGCTTCAAATGGTCCTCCACCGGCAAATACCACATCACCAAGGCAAGGACTTTACGTTGACTAGCCGTGTCAGTACCAATACTAGACTCATCCCCACTTGAGCATCACACTTTTTTTCCACCCATCTTCCTCTTCCCGCATTTCATGGTAGCGACACATTCTGCGTTGAAATCGGTATTACTTTTGTAACAGCTAGCCTCACAATTAGGACATTTCTGCATAGTCACCGCGGTACAATATGCAATGGTTCATGCATGCGTGTATTCTTTGCACCCGTATCTTCAATGAGTTGATGATCTTCTTTGCTTCATATGTGTTTTTTTGGCACAAGGTTAGGCTTCGGGAGCAGGTTGGCCAACAAAGTAAGGAGTTCGTTAAAACTATTGTCAAACCATCCGAATTTAGCCCTTCACAATCAGAAGATTGAGGATGAAACGCAACTCTATCCACTCCTTCCCACAACCCTCATACATACGGTCCTTTGCTGCTTTCTTAAGTGTCTTGAAATTTTCTAACCCTTTAGCACTCCCTAGCAACACCTCCGGGGTGGCGCAACATTTTCTCTGTATCAACATCACATTCATCGTCCACCTGTGGTGCATCTGTTTGATTACCATTTTGATCTCCGCAGTCAAAAGCATCATCCATCATGACATGATCATTTTCATCTTCATCACCCACTTCATAATACCTAGTGCCGATGTCTGCATTGTTGAAAGTAGATACTGCCTCACCATGGTGGGACCAAGTTGTGTATCCTTTCATAAAACCTCACTTTATCAAATGCATCTTGATGTCATTAGGATCCTCCCATACAAGTTTGTTGCAACAATCACTACACAGACAACGTATTTGCTTTGACTTGCAAATGTGAGTGTGCTTCTTCGCAACCTCGAGAAACTTTGATAACTCTATCATGAATGTAGACGAATCTCTTTGTACACCATACATAGATGCTCTATGATCCATCTTAAACAACCAATGAAAAAATTCTACATTTTAGAAACTAATTTAATCATATATGTATTAATATATGAGTCACAATAATTAAAAACTCAATGAAAATCACTTCTCTAATTAACAGAACTGCATTCTACATTTTCTAAACAAATTATATGATATATATGTCACAATAATTAATAACTTGAATCTATAAATTCACTAAAAGTAATAACCTCAAATCATCTATGAAATCACTTAAATTAATAACCTCAAAACTACATTCTTCTTTTTTATTTAATAAAACTAATTATATTAATGACAAACATAGCGAATCTACATAATATTCTACTTAAAAATTAATCTATAATTAATTTTCTCTCTTTTCACTCCTCTCTCTTTTTTATTTAATGAAACTAACTATATTAATGACAAACATAGCGAATCTACAATTAATCTACATAATATTCTACTTAAAAAATTAATCTACAATTAATTTTCTCTCTCTTGACTCCTCTCTCTTTTTTATTTAATGAAACTAATTATATTAATGACAAACATAGCGAATCTACAATTAATCTACATAACATTCTACTTAAAAAATAAATCTACAATTAAATTTCACTCTCTTCACTCCTCTCTCTCCCCTAGCTAGCAAACCCTAGATCTAGAGCTAAATCTCTAATGAAGCTAGAAATGATGGATGAAAGGTGAAGAAGAAGGTTGGAATAGCACAAACTCACCTTATATAACCACCTCCTCTAAGGAAATCAAGAGCAAAACATTCCCCCTAGATTGGGTGTTTTTGGAGTTTTCCCTGAGCTCCTCTCGGGCAAAGCTCCAATGGAAGGTTGGCTGGGAAGAAGAAACTGTCAGGATATTTGTAGAGGGACACAGTGCTGGCAGTCCCCATTTGTGCTGGTGGTGCCTTATGTTGCTCCGCCAGCACTGTGTCGTCACCGCTGGTGGGTGCCAATTGCATGGCACCCGCCAGCACACTAATTTTCAAGTGTTCAGCACAAATCGTTTCTGGTCTAGTGTCTATTTATTTGCTAATGTTGCCAAAATCACGAATCTCCACAATTAATCTAACCGCCATGACATCTGCATATGGTAACACGAATAACTAGTAATTATTTTTACTAACATAGTACTTCCTAGGAGGTAGGAGTATCTTAGCAATATCCCTCAAATATATCCAACATTTTATCACATCTTGAACACCTAACCATCCCAAAGCTCTAAACTCGCCAGAGGGTGTATCAACATCGAATTTAAGGTGCATCTCATTTTTAGCTGATTTGAATTATAGTAATTTAGTCTGATATTCTAGCCTACTGCCTATGCTCATCTCTTTAAATCCTCCAATGAGAGACATGGGTACCCATGGGTCCCCACCGATCAGTGTCCCACAGGTCCCTGACAAGTGGACCCGACCTTCCAGAAGCCCTGCCGACCTGCACAGTGGGCCCAACGACCTTATCCACAACTCTGACGACTCCGGGCGACCTTGTTAAGATCCCGGAAGATCCGCGACCCTTGGCGTGCAAGTCAAGACAGTAGGACGTGACGCGCCACCGCCTATAGGTCCGAGTATCACGGGATACTCCTTGTAATCCGGGAGATAAGCTTCCCAAATTGTAACTGACCCAGATATGGGTCCACCGACCTTGAATGGAAACCCTAGCCCGTCCTCCCCATATAAGGCGGTGTCGGTGTCCGGATTAGCACCGGCACCAACTAGTAATTAGCGCTGGGATCTGTTTCTCGATGGTCGGTGCTAAGCTAATAAAGAAGGGATTTATCCTGGTTCCGGCCACGCGGCCGTATGTCCAGCAGGGTGTGCTTATGCACTGTATTAAATTGCATTGGGGGTGCCTGTAGAGGGGAGCTACAAGCAGGGCGGGAGAGGAGGAAATTCCCCCAAGTCCCAGCTAAGTGATTGAGGCAAGTGCCAATATCGGAAACGGGATGATGTGCTGTGTGCGAGTGAGTGTGTGTAGGTGAATGGGTGTGCCCGCGCAGGGGCGTTTGCCTCTCCCTTTTATAGGCCAAGGGAGGGATGTTACAGTGGTGCTACATAGCAGTCGGCACAGTGGCCGTGTACTAACAGGCATGGTGCCGGCGGTCTTGTCCCCACTCGTCTGGACTCCTGGCGCGAGTTGGTGGCGATCTCCGGCTTCCACGGGCGGCGTGGCGGCTCCTGTCGCCTGTCCGGTCGCGGCTTCGAGGGGTCGCCCCTGCTGAATCGAGGGCCTGGTCGCCGGGGGAAGGACGGGAGTTGGCGGCACAGGGCCACGGGATGCCACCGGCCTGTCCGCACAGCGCTGCGCAGCCTGTCGCACAGCGGTAGGTATGGCCGCACAGTGCCGGGGATGGCCGCACAGCGCCGGAGTTGGTAGAGGAGACGCGGCGCACGCCGCCCGTATGGCGGCGCCGGTCATCACGCGTCCTGGTACGCGGTCCGTACGTGTCTCGAGGGTGCTCCCCGCGCTCGTTCGAGGGCCTCGCTGCGGGAGGACAGGAGCAGGTGGCACAGTGGCGTGGAATGATGACGGCCTGTCCGCACAGTGCTGTGCAGCGCCCACACAGGGCCAGGAGTGGCTGCACAGTGGCGGGGTAGGTCGCACTGTGGCGGTGTCAGTAGCCCAGGCCGTGTCAGCCGTGCGGCATGGAGGTGGATTCGCCTTTGACTTGGGTGTCCCGCCGTGGATCCGGGCATTAAATGCCGTTGTCAGAGGAGAAGTGGAGCGGGGCGCCACAGATCGAGAGGTGGCCTCGAGCGAGACGGAGCCGATCGCTCGCTCGAGGGGGGTCGAGCCCCTCGAGCGAGGCGGAAACCTGCTCGATGGGCTGATGCTCTTGAGTGAGGCGGAAACCCGCTCGAGGGGCCAATGCCCTCGAGCGAGGCGGAAACCCGCTCGGGGGCCGATACCCTCGAGCGAGGCGGAGACCTACTCGAGGGGCCGAGACCCTCGAGCGAGGAGGAAAATTGGGGGCACCGGTGGATCCTCTTGACGAAGAGCCTTAGGATTTTGTTGGGCCGTGGTAGGCTGTTGGCGTGCCGTGTACCCTGAGGCGTTTTGTGGGGATTTGGTCCGTACACTGTTGCGTTTTACGAGGGTGATTATCCCCTTAGTCAGGGGACCCTAATGACCGTCCCCGACAGTAGCTCCCGAGCTTTTGAGGGAGTGGGAACCATTCCAGCAAAGGATGTCGTCCTCGGGTGCTATGTGCGAGTCTCCTCCCCTTTGATCGTGCACATTTTCCTGTGGGGGCGCGCTAGCGCACCCACGGGTGTAAGCCCCCGAAGCCCTGCAGGAGTGCGAGCACTCGTGCAGGGGTTTAAAAGCATCGGGTGATGGGCTCGTCGTGCGTTTGTTTCGGCCGGCCTCGGTGATATTTCAGCCGGCATCGGCAATCTACGCAGGTGGGGAGGCATCGAGTTGACGCAAGACATTTTCGGGTAGGTTGCCCATTTGCGTGGGGCTTTAACCCTTCACAGATTAATGTGGTGACCATTGGGGTGGTTGTGGTGCGAGGAGCCCCCGAGCCTTGGCCCAATCAGGGGCGATCAGGTGAAACTCTCGGCTTCGTTATTACGACCCTCGCCGCCCTTCCGCAGGGTGGACGGGTGAGGCAATCCGTACTACCCTCGAGCGGGCGGCGAGCAACGGTTGCCTCGGTGAGCTGTTAACAGATAGTTCAAGTGGGTGTCCGTGCCCCGTTCGATGGGGGTCGGCTCGTGGTCCGGAGACACGTCCATGTAAGCGCTTGCAGAGGTTTGCCAAGCAGGGCTCGGTCCCGTTCGATAGGGGCCGAGGGCGCGGAAGCACTCCCTCGATGGGATCCCTCGATTGGCTGCCTTTGTCTTGGCCTTGAACACGATATGTGGGGCACCCCCAAACTTTGCATTCAGAGACAGGCTCGATCGCGCGCGCCCTGATCGTTCCTGACTCTGTCGATCTGAGGTGCCTGTTCAAACCTGTCTTTTGCGGATCTGTGGCGCTTGTCGAACCGTCGTCGAGCTAAGCTTCGAACCACTGATCAGTTTTTCCCAAAGTTGAGGGGCATCTGCGGCACCCGTCGTACCCTCAGCGGGCCGGGCCTCGAGCCACTGATCAGTAATGACCCGAGAGCCTGAGCCTTGGGCCCCCTCGAGTTTTTTCTCGAGGGCATGTTCGACAAGTCATGGCTTTTTGACCTTAACCGCGTCGGATTGGGGCGCCTGTCGTACCCCTTCGAGGGATCGGGCCTCGAATCCCCGGTTCGAGGGCTCCTGGGGCTTTCCTTATATAAGAAGGAATCCCCTGGCGCTTTGAATTCGGCCGCAGGGCGGTTGGCCGCCGCACCCGCTCGGTCGTGGCTGGCGTGGCGTGGAGCAGGCGAAGTGGGCGCGCCTTTTCAGGCGAAATGGCACGGGCGACGTGTGACGGTGAAAAGACGGGGCGTCGCGACCCTTGGTTTATCGTGCGGTAATTATGGCGCACACGCTCGTGCGTGGCAGCTTCAGGGTGGTGGGGCCCTGCCGTCAGCGACAGGCAGCACCCACCGCATTAACTACCGCCGTACGTCGCACCGCCGGGCGCTCCACCCCCTTCCTACTCTATAAAAGCAGGGGCGCGGGGAGGAGCTCCTTACCTTTGCCATTCACAAGCGCCTCTTCTTCCTTGCCTTCTCCGACGCAGCACACTTCGCCGCTCTAGATCCGCGCGCATACTCCCGCTCCGCCTTGTCTCCCGGCGTCCACTTCGCATCCTCCGCCCATGGCTGTGATCAGAGTGTTGGAGGCACACCTGTGGCCCCGGTCATCGGTGGATCGGCAGGCCATGGAGGGGCTGGTCGCCGGTGGTCAGCTGGCGCTGGCCGGCGACGAGGCAAACCCGGCGTGGATGATCCCGCCGGCGTCGCACCGGGAGCCGTCTCCGCCACCGGGCTACGTCGTGAGCTTCATGCGGCTGCACAAGCGTGGATTCAATGCCCCCGCAAGCAAGTTCATGCGGGGGTTGTGCTACCACTACGGGGTGGAGCTTCATAACTTCGCCCCCAACGCGATCTCGCAGGCGGCTTCCTTCGTCGCCGTCTGCGAGGGATTCCTAGGAATCCAGGTGCATTGGGATCTGTGGATCCACCTCTTCCGAGGCGAACTCCACACGCTCACCACGGGGGAGAGGAGGACGCGTAGGGCCGTTCGTGTTGGCAGTCTCACGTTCGCGGCGCGGCTCCCAGAGAGAGCTGTACCTGGCCTGCACGATGATGACGAACAACTCCGACTGGGAGAAGGGGTGGTTCTACCTGCGCAATGACGGCGCCGGGCTCCCGTCGTACACCGGGAACGTGTTGACAGAGAGGCCGGCTTCGTGGGCGCACGAGGTGTCACCTGCGGCGCGGCAGAAGAAGCTCGAGCCCCTCACCGACGCCCTGCGCCAGTTGGCGGACGCCGGGCTAACCGTGGCGGCCGTCATTGTGAACTTCCACTTCCGGCGGGTGATCCCCCTCATGGAGAGGGCGCTCCCCATCTTCGCGATGGGGAATGACACCGACGCCGAGGCCCTGGCACGCTCGCAGCTACTGGAAGAACCGCTCACCCCCAGCGTACGCGGCCGCGAGGGCGAGGCGCACGGTAAACCTCAAGATGGTGCCTCACAGCGACGACGACCTGTGGTCGTTCGCGATGCTCCCGGACCCGAGCCACGGTGATCTAGTGAGATTCAATTTCTTGGTTCGTCTGCTTTGCCACTGTACTCGTACTAATCGGTAATTGCTGGCGATAGGGGGTGCATGTCAATGTCCCCTCCTCAAACCCGCCGACGCCTAGGTCGCACACCGCCAACCGCTCCAGGCAGCAAAGGCAGAAAGACTTGGTGGACCGGGTGAGGGCGAGGAAGACGAGGAGGCAGGAGCGCATCGACAAGTACAACGAGGAGTACCTGGTGCGGGAGTAGCAGGGTCTCTCCCCCCTCCCCCCCCCCGCCGGAGCCGATAAACACGGATTCGGACGAGGAGGACAGTGACGGGGAGCGGACCATCTCTGACAGGTGGGAGGGCGCACCGTCCCCATCGCCGAGGGATGAGGAGGTCCTCGCAGAGCCCGCCGCTGAGGCGGATACGGCGCCCCTCGACGAGGGGGCGTCGTCGAGTGTACCAGCCGGGTCAGGGGTGGCGCCCCCAGATCCCTCAAGGAAGCGCAAGCGGTGCTTCTCCGGCCTGCGGTGAGTTGTATTCCGCTCTCCGTGTTCTTGATATCACAGATTAGTTCGCTGATCTTTCCCTTCCATTCTTGTCAGGGCAGCACTCGCCGTCCCCGGCCTCGCGCCCGTCAAGGCGCTCAAGGTGGGGGCGCAAGACATGCCGCGCACGACGAGGCCTCGTTCGGCGAGGACGTCACGGACGACGGTGGCGACGGGCGAGGCGTCGCGAGCTGAGGCCGCAGCCACGGGGCTGCAGCGATGAGAGGAGGCGGCAACGGAAGCCCTCTGCGCGGCGGTGGTTCGAGGGACCCAGCGGGGGTGAGAGCAGGCCCGCGCCGCGGGTGGGGGAACAGAGAGCCGTGGGAAGGCCACGACTCCTGCTGATGGTGATTCGACCCCCGCTGGGGGTCAGGTGATGGTGGCGGCCGTGCCAGCCCCCGGGTCTGTGCCCGAGGTGCTGGTGGTACGGCCCAACGGTTGCGTGGTGCCACGGGCGCCGACGACTGGTGCCGGGGCGTCGACGTCTGGCGCCACGGTCCCAACGTTCAGCACCAATGCGCCGCAATGGGAGCAGAGGCTCCGGCTTCTCGGGGTTCCACCGAGCCTGGTGGAAGAGGCGAGGTCGGAGAGGGAGCTGTGGCGGGAGTTCGGCGGCCTTGGCGCCTCCCTACAGAATGCCCTTGCCGACGCCCTCCAGCTCAATGGGGGCAGGTCGCTACAGGTCTTTCGGGTAAGTGCGCTTGTTCGAGGGCCGCTTGGTTCTCTTTCCTTTGTTCATGCGCCTTTCGTTTGACTTTGTTTCTTTCTTCTCCCCTTCCCCATCTGCAGGAGCTGCAGAGGCAAGCGGATGAGAGGATCACCCATATTGCCCAGCTGTGCTCCGAGGCCGACTGGCTTCGGACACAGTGCGGCGCCCTGGACGCGATGGTGGAGGCACTTCGGACGGACAACGGCTGGCTCGAGTAAAACCTCTTCCGCGTAGAGGAGGAACGTGACTCCCAGCGGGTTGTGGCGGCACAGAGGGCCAAGGAGGCCGAGGGGCTAAAGGTCGCACTCCAAAGGAAGGAGGAGGCACTGACGGTGGTGTACGAGGAGCTTCGAAAGCCGCGTGCGGCGCACACCGAGGTCCAATCCTTGCTGGTGCATAAGGAGACGGCCCTCACCGAGGCGCAGGCCCAACTCCAGCAGGATCGGGCTACCCTCGAGGGAGCGAGGTCCTGGCAGACCCAGGCCGAGCAGAAGACCCAGGCGGTCGAGAAGCTGGGCGCTCCTCTACAGGAGAAGGGCGAGGCGCTCACTGGGATCGAGGGCCAGCTTCAGCAGGAGCGTGCAGCGCGCGAGGAGGCGCATACCCTGCTTCAACAAGAGCGCACAGCGCTCGAGGATGCCAGATCCGCGCTTCAGCACGAGCACACGGCGCGTGAAGAGGCGTAGTCCCAGCTTCAGCAAGAGCGTGCAGCTCTCGAGGAGGCCAGGACTACGCTCCAGCAGCGGAATGCGGAGGTGGCGGCGGCGAACACCCAAGTCCAGCTCCGACAGGTGGCGGCCGAGCTGCTCACCGGAGCTCTGGTCCGGGAGGGCGTTACCGTCGAGACCCTGCAAGCCGTCATTGGGGAGAAGGACACCTCGATCCTGCAGCTGCAGCAAGAGGCCGGGGCCGTGCATGTAGAGCTCGAGACGGAGAAGAAGCAGACCGAGGGTAAGTCGCAGCCCCCGAGTCCTTAGTTGTTTTAGGCTTGTCAAGATCCGCTCTTGACGCACCTTTCCTTGTCCTAGGGCTGCGGAAAGCTCTAGGGGAGTCAATGACGCAGGCGGAGGCGCTTCAAGCGGCCTACACCTCATCCCAGCAGGAGTTCGAGGCCCTGGAGCGGGCAGCCCTCAAAGCGTGCCGGGACATCGAGGGGGGTGCCAGCTCGTCGGGGAGCTCGCTGGCGAGCCGACTCAGAGCTCTGAGCGGCCGTGTCGTCGAGCGAGTGAAGGGCGCTCTCCGTCTTGGCGTCCAGAAGACCCTCGGCGTGGTGTCGACACATTATATTATCGATCACACGGCGTTGGCTACAGGCTACGTTGTTGTGGACGGCCTCAACGACGATGGGGTGAATGCCGCTATGGACCAGGCCGATGCTGCCGCTGCCACCGATCTCGTCGACATGTTTGAGGAGCACCTCTTCCCGGATGCTGCCACCGCAAGCCCCCTTGAGCCCTGAAAGTAGCCGGGTGTAGAAGCCCTTAGGTCGTGACTGGGATTCGAGCCAAGTGGCTCTTGTAAATGAACAAATCATCTTTTAAGTATGTAAACTTGTGTGCGACTTGTTTTTGTATGCTGTTCGTGCCTTCCTCGTAGCTTAGAGAAACTTTGGCCGGGGTCGATCGCTCTCGCGAGTGACTCGGGGATAAAGTGGTGAGAGGGGGAGGCCGTGTCCTGCTGGAGGCGTAGGCGGTCTCGGGCTCGTCCGACTCTAACCTTAGTTACCAGCGCCCTACTTCTGTTTCTCTAAGTGTTCGAGGCCTGACCTTACTTAGCATTTTTTTGAAAGAAAAAGGCGTTTTGCGAAAAAAAAACAGGGCCGTTCAGGTGGGTGCCCCCCGTAGTAGCCCCCGAGGGGGACTTGGTTTTCTGAAGAAAGTCGAGTCTCCCTTATCTTTACTCATAGCCTTAGTGTATATACAACTGACATGGGCGCCAGATATGTACAAAATGACTCGAAACTTTTTAAGGGTAGAAGCGATGTAGCTGTTGGATGTTCCAAGCGTTGGTGAAGGTTTCGCCCTTCTCATTTGCGAGCTTGTACGTGCCGGGCTTGAGGTCCTCGGCGATGATGTATGGCCCTTCCCACGGCGGTGTGAGCTTGTGATGGCCCTCGTTCTTCTGTCGAAGTCTGAGTACCAAGTCTCCCTTGCTGAAGTCTCGAGGCCGGACCTTGCGTGCTTGGTAGCGTCGCAGGGATTGCTGGTACTTCTCGGAGTGTAGGACCACCACATCGCGGGCCTCGTCGATACAGTCTAGCGTATCTTCGCGATTTTGCTGGTTCCGCTCTTCTTGGTAGGCTTTGATCCTCGGGGACCCGTAGTCCAAGTCTGTGGGGAGGACGGCCTCAGCACCATAGACCAAGAAGAACAGGGTGAAACCCGTGGCTCTGCTCGGGGTGTTCCTGAGGCTCCAAACGACCGACGACGGCTCCTGGATCCATTTTCGGCTGAACTGATTGAGCTTGTTGAAGATCCTTGGCTTTAGGCCTTGCAGAATCATGCCGTTGGCACGCTCTACTTGGCCGTTAGTCTGTGGGTGTGCTACGGCCGACCAATCCACACGGATGTGGTAGCTGTCGCAGAACTCCAAGAATTTCTTACTGGTGAATTGAGTGCCGTCATCCGTTATGATAGAGTTGGGTACCCCAAACCGGTGGACGATGTCCGTGAAAAATAGTACGACCTGCTCAGACCTGAGGCTGTTGATGGGGCGGACCTCGATCCACTTCGAGAACTTGTCAATGGCCACCAGTACATGGGTGAAGCCCCCGGGCGCCTTCCGCAAGGGCCCGACCATGTCCAGTCCCCATACGGTGAATGGCCACGTGATGGGGATGGTATGCAGCGCGTGGGCTGGGAGGTGGGTCTTGCGCGCGTAGTATTAGCACCCTTCGTAGGTGCGTACGACCTCATTAGCGTCGGCGACCGCCGTCGGCCAGTAGAAGCATTGACGGAACGCCTTGCCTACGAGTGTGCGCAGAGCGGCGTGGTGGCCGCACTCGCCCACGTGGACGTCTTGAATCAACTCCCGACCCTCAGGGATGGAGATGCACCGCTGCATGATCCCAGAGGCGCTGCGCTTGTACAGCTCGCCGTCAATGACGACAAAGGACTTGGCCTTCCTGGCGATTCGTCTTGCCTCGGTCCGATCCGGGGGCAGCTCCCCCCGGTCGAGCCAGGCGAGATACTCGTCGCGCCAGTCCCGTGGAGGGGGCGGGAGCTCGTCGATCTCCATCGCCTCGGCTTCGTCCGCCTAGGACCCTTCGAGGTCCGAGGTCTCAAGTTCCCCGTTCGAGGGGTCCTCGTCATGGGCTCGGTGCCCGTGGCCTTCCAGGGGCCAGCCCCCGAGGCCTTGCCAGAGACTTCAGCGGGTTTGTCGAGGTCGACGGAGGGTTTGGTGAGGTCACAGGCGAAAACGTTCGGGGCAACGGTGATCCGCCCCGAAGCGATCTTGGCCAACTCGTCCGCCTCCTCGTTGTACTTGCGCGCGATGTGATTAAGCTCGAAACCAAAGAACTTGTTCTCAAGCTTGTGCACCGCGGCGCAGTATGCCTCCATCTTCTCGTCATGGCAGCTCGCGTCCTTCATCACTTGGTCTATGACCAACTGAGAATCTCCCCGGATATCAAGGCGCTTTATGCCGAGCTCGATGGTGATGCGAAGGCCGCTGAGGAGGGCCTCGTACTCCACCATGTTGTTTGACACGGGGAAGTGCAAGCACACCAGGTACCGCATATGTTCCCCAAGGGGTGAAACAAAGAGCAGGCCTGCACCTGCGCCCATTTTCATTACTGAACCATCGAAGTACATGGTCCAGCATTCAGCTTGGATCTGAGGTGTAGGTAGCTGAATGTCGGTCCACTCAGCTACGAAATCTGCCAAGACCTGTGATTTTATCGCCTTTCCTGGCGTGTAGGTGAGGGCTTCACCCATGTGCTCCATGGACCATTTAGCTATCCTACCCGAGACATCCTGATTGTGGACAATCTCCCCCAAAGGGAAAGAGGAGACCACAGTGACGGGATGGGCCTCGAAGTAGTGCCGCAGCTTGCGTCGCGCGAGCTCCACCGCATAGAGCAGCTTCTGGATCTGAGGATATCGCGTCTTGGTTTCTGACAACACTTCGCTAATGTAGTAGACGGGCCTCTGGACAGGCAGGACGTGACCCTCCTCTGTTCTCTCCACGACGATGACCGCGCTGACCACTTGGGTTGTAGCGGCAACGTAGAGATAAAGAAGTTCGCCTTCCTGGGGCGGCGTCAATATCGGAGCGTGGGCGAGTGTTGCCTTCAGCTTGTCGAGGGCCTCCTGGGCCTCGGTGGTCTAGGAGAAACGCTCGCTCTTTCTAAGAAGTCGGTACATGGGTAAGCCCTTCTCACCGAGACGTGAGATAAAGCGACTCAGAGCTGCGAGGCAGCCCAGGACCCTCTGTACTCCCTTCAGATCGCGTATCGATCCCATCCGCTCGAGAGCCGATACCTTCTCTGGGTTGGGCTCTATGCCTCGCTGGGAGACAATGAAACCCAAGAGCATGCCACGCGGCACCCTGAAGACACATTTCTCAGGATTCAGCTTAACCCCGTTTGCCCGGAGGCAATCGAACGCAATGCACAAATCGTTCACCAGGTCGTTCGACTTCCTGGATTCACTACGATATCGTCGATGTATGCCTCAATGGTCCGCCCGATGTGATCCCCAAAGACGTGGAGCATACATCGCTGGTATGTCGCCCCAGCATTTCGGAGACCAAATGGCATCGTCACGTAGCAATACATACCAAATGCCAAATGGCGTGATAAAAGAGGTCGCGAGCTGGTCGGACTCCTTCATCTTGATTTGGTGGTAACCGGAATACGCATCAAGGAAGCATAGTAATTCACACCCCGCAGTGGAATCAACTATCTGATCAATTCGTGGCAAAGGAAAAGGAACTTTGGGACATGCTTTATTTAAACCGATGTAATCTATGCACATCTGCCACTTCCCATTCTTTTTCTTAACTAGTACAGGATTAGCTAGCCACACGGGATGGAATACCTCCTTAATGAATCTGGCCTCCAAGAGCTTGTGCAGCTCCTCTCCGATCGCCCGACACTTCTCCTCGTCAAATCGTCGCAGACGTTGAGACACCGGCTTGGAGTTGGGCAGGATATCAAGTGAGTGCTCGGCAACCTCCCTCGGAATACCCGGCATGTCTGCGGGACTCCACGCAAAGATGTCAGTGTTGGCGCGGAGAAAGTCCACGAGCACCACTTCCTATTTCGGGTCGAGGGTGGAGCTGACCCTCAACACCTTGTCCTCGGGGGCACAGGGGTCGAGGGGTACAGCCTTGGTGTGCTCCGCAGCCTCGAAGCTGCCGGCGTGCTTGTTGGTGGAGTCGAGGGCCTCGTTGGCCAGCTTCTCCAGGTCCACCACGAGGGCCTCGTCATGTGCAAGCGCCTCGGCGCGCTCGACACACTCGACGTCGCACTCGAACGCGTGCTCGAACAACGGGCCCACCGTGATGACACCTTTTGGCCCCGGCATCTTGAGCTTCAAGTAGGTGTAGTTCGGGACCGCCATGAACTTGGCGTAGCAGGGTCGGCCAAGGATGGCGTGGTATGCTCCCCGAAACCCCACCACCTCGAAGGTGAGGACCTCCTTGCGGAAGTTGCTCGGCTTGCCGAAGCAGACAGGCAGGTCGATCTGCCCGAGAGGCTGGACTCGCTTGCCCGGCGCAACGCCATGGAATGACGACTTGCTGGGCCGCAGCTTGTCCAAACTGATCCCCATGAGCTCCAGGGTGGAGGAGTACATGATGTTGAGGCTGCTGCCTCCGTCCATCAACACCTTGGAGAACCACGTGTTGCCGATGATGGGGTCGACAACAAGCGGGTATTGCCCCGGATTAGGGATGTGATCCGGGTGATCTTCGCGGCCGAAGGAGATTGTCTCCTCCGACCAGTCGAGGTACGACGACACGGCCGGGTGAACGGAGTAGACCTCTCGGCACTCACGCCTGCGCTGTCGCGACGTCATATCGACCGTAGGCCCCCCGAAGATGAAGAACACGTTCTCCACCTCCGGGAAGCCGTCCTTGCCCCCGTCGCCTGCATCCTTCTTAGTGTTGTCCTCCTTCGCGGAGACTCGATTGTAGTACTTCCTGAGCATATCACACTGCTCGAGGGTGTGAGTGACCGGGGTTTTGTGGTACGGGCAGGGCTTCTTCAGCATGTCGTCGAACACTCCACCTCGAGGGGGGCCTCGAGCCCCCTTGTTGGCGGCATCGACCGCATTGACCTCCTCGGAGCCCTCGCCCTGCTCCATGGGCTTTTTGCCCTTCTTGCCCTACTTCTGCTTCTTCGAGGCTTCCTTGAGCTTGCTGCCCTCCGTGGGCGCGTCCTCTGCTCGCTTGCCCTTCTTGCCATCGAAAATCACCCCCACCGCCTCTTCTCCAGAAGTGTAGCTGGTGGCGATGTCGAACAGCTCGTTGACGCTGGTGGGAGGGTTCCGCCCCAACTCACGCATAAGGTCCCGGCAAGTCGTGCCCTCCAAGAAGGCGTGCACGACCTCGGACTCACCGACGCTCGGGAGCTCGGTGTAGCACTTGGAGAAGCGGCGGATGAAGTCCCTCAAGGACTCACCAGCCTTCTGGGTACAACTTTGGAGGTCCCAGGAGTTCCCAGGGCGCACGTATGTGCCCTGGAAGTTGCCCACGAACGTCCTGACCAGGTCATCCCAGTCATAGATCTGGTTTGCGGGCAGGTGCTCGAGCCACATCCGCGCAGAATCTGCCAGGTGCAGCGGCAAGTTGCGAATGATCAAGGCGTCGTCTGTGGTGCCGCCCAGCTGGCACGCTAGGTGGTAGTCGTTGAGCCACACCCGGGAGTCCGTCTCCCCCGAGTACTTGTTTACGGTCGTCGGCTGGCGGAAGCGCGGGGGGATTGAAGTCGTGCGGATCGCTCGGCCGAACACACGCGTGCCCGGCGGCTCCGGCGACGGGCTCTTGTCCTCCTAGCTGTCGTAACAGCCGCCACGTCGAGGGTGGTAGCCGCGGGCCATCGCATTGTTCTGCTTCTTCTTGTTCAGGATGTTGCGGGCGTCGCCGTCGTCGGCCGCGCCACGCATATCCCGAATCCGGTCCTTGGCGGGCGTCCTCTGGTTGCCTTCGTGGACGGTAGGTGCCCGGTGCGGAGTGTGGACCGATGCCTCCTGGTCCCTGCCACCACCACCAGCCTTTACGCTAGACTGATGGCGCATGCGGGACGCGGAGCTTTCGGCTTGCTGCACCGCAGCCTGCTCGATGAGGGTCTGCGCCTCGCAGCGCAGGTTACGTCCCTCGGGCGTCGATGGCTCGGGCATGGCCCGAATCAAAGTCGCTGCGGCCACGAGCTTCTGGCTGGCCCTTGCCAAGTTTGGCAGGTCATCCACGTCAGCGTCGGCGTTGATGCGCTCACGGGCTACGCGTCCCGCAGCGCGCGCCCCCTGCGATGAGGGGCCGGCCCTGTCTCTTTCGAGCATGGCCTTCAGCTGCCGCAGATGCTCGCGCTCTGCGTTTAGCTTTGCCTCCAACTCACGGAGCTGGGCCATCTGTGCAGTGCGCGTCGCGTCAGGTGGTGGCGGTGTCCTAACCGGTGGGTTTGCCTCCACGTTGTTGCGGACCGCTGCGTCACCCGCTCCCCCTCCTGCGTCTTCACCTTCGCCGATGACGACGACAAAGCACTCACGGGTGGGATCGTAATCCCCCTCGCTGGAGTCGTCAGAGCAGGTGAGACAGTAGTCTGCTGCGGCCTGAAACCGCCTGAGAGCGTCGGGGTTCCGAAGCCCGGAGTAGTCCCACTCCGGCCTCTCGCACCCATATCCGCTCTCCTCGCTATTGGAGTCGCGGTAGGACTCGCCGGGCGAGGTGGCGATGAGGTTCCGGATGGACATGAAGTGGTGGTCTGGGAGGTCCTCGTACGCGGCCAGGTTAGTGCTGACCGATGAAGAGTACGCCATGGTCGCGCTATGCAGCCCGTGGAGGAACTGCGGCCGCGCGGCCGTAGCCTCTCCGACGGGGCGCGTCGTCGTCCCCGCTGGTGGGGGTGTATCTCCTTGTCCTGCGGCGACAGGTGGCAGCTCGCCGGCTTCGACCCGCTGGGGAGAGCCAGCGCCCGCCGCCCGACGTCGTTCTGTGCGTGCTCGTCGCGAGCGCCTTCCCGAACGCTTGCGGTGCCGGGGTGGTGGCGGAAACGCTGCAGGCATTGGAGCAGCCGCCGTTCCGGGCGGCGCCACATTGAGTGCATCCCTGTTGAGGATACGCATATGGTAGTCATTGCCAGTCGCCTGGTAGTGGATGCTCCCGAACCAGATCTCGAATCCGGCCGGGAACGCATCGGATTGACCCCAGGCGGGCCTCTCCGACGTGTGCTCGGTGACGGTCACCATTGAGAAGACGGGTGGGCGATCTCAGCGCAGCCCCTACCTGGCGTGCCAACTGTCGGTGTCCGAATTAGCACCGGCACCAACTAGTAATTAGCGCTGGGATCTGTCTTTCGATGGTCGGTGCTAAGCTAATGAAGAAGGGATTTATCCTGGTTCCGGCCACGCGGCCGTACGTCCAGTAGGATGTGCTTACGCACTGTATTAACTTGCACCGGGGGTGCCTGTAGAGGGGAGCTACAAGCAAGGCGGGAGAGGAGGAAATTCCCCCAAGTCCCAGCTAAGTGATTGAGGCAAGTGCCAATATCGGAAACGGAGTGATGTGCTGTGTGCGAGTGAGTGTGTGTAGGTGAATGGGCGTGCCCGCGCAGGGGCGTCTGCCTCTCCCTTTTAGGGCCTGTTCTTTTGCTTCGAAATGAATAGTGAATAGCACTATTCACTTATCACATCTATCACATCTTCTCTCAAAAAAAAACATTATTACAACACTATTCATTTGCAACTTCACTATTCCTTTTCACCCAAAAGAACAGGCCCTTATAGGCCAAGTAGGGATGAAAGCGGGAGCAGAAAAATCCCGTCCCGACCGGCACCGTGAACCGCCTAAACCGACCGTAGACCGTTTTATCAGGAAAAACAGGAAATCGGGAAAAAACCGGGAAAACCGGCGGGAACGGGAACGGAATCGGTTGGGGTGTTTTCCCGACCGGATTGCCGGTTCCTGTTTCTGGTCGGGAATATTCCCGCGGGAATTCCCGTTTCCTGGACCTCGTTTCTCTATTTCAGTCCATAAGCGAATAACTCGGCCCAGCCTAATGACACCAACTCCCTCGCCCGCACGGCTGCGCCCCAACCCCTCTCCCAACCCTAGCCGCCGCCACACCCGGCACCCCTCTCTCTCGCTCTCTTTCTCTCGTCTCTCCTCTGTTTTCCATGTCTCGCTCCTCTCTAGTCTCCTCCAGTCCTCCCGCCGCCGGCAGTCGAAAACCCCCATCCGGCCGGCCGTGCTCCCCAAGCGCCCAGCCCCTTCGCTGTGTGCTGGCTGCTGGCTGTGGCTGTTGCCACCAGGCAGCAGGCAGGAGTCTGCACGCGAACAGGCGCACGCCCCTCGGCTGGCAGCGTACGGGCGCACGGGCGCTAGAGGTTCTTCTTCTGCTGTTGCCTCGTCAGCAACCAAGAACAAGGGCCCTCTCATCCAACAGCCGCCCCTGCCGTAGAATCTGTAGAAAATCAGGTACTTGAAACATCGAAGCTTCTGCAGTAGTCAGTAGAACCTGTAATTACTGGTTAGTGTTACATGTAGTTGTATTCATGTAGATGCGTAGATTTGTTATCTGCACATGTAGTCCTCCACTCCTACTGTGAATCTGTGTTGCTTTATTCACTCGCATGTGTAGCATGTGCTCTCGATATCTATGCTCTGTTTTAAATTTTCTGTACATTGCAATATGTTTGATTGCTTAAAAGATGTAGTCTGATTGTCTGAATATGCTTTCATGTGTTTGGAATTTTCTCTTGGCAGGATATAAGAGGTCAAGGTCAAGGTGTTGTTTAAATATTGAATCTGAATTTTAATCTGGACTTGAGAGTTGTGATCTGTTGGCTTCCTAAACTCTTGGTCACTGCTTCACTGAACCGGAAGACTGAAACTGGAAAGTTGTGCACCAGTGCTATACTGATGCCATTCACTTAGTTATGTGCATCTATGAGGCTTATCTGTGTTACTGTGTATGGTTCATTTGTTTGCATACGAATTATGCATGGTTGCAATTGTTGTGTTGACCTGACTGGTTGAAGTGGTTACATGTGTTGATGTTCCCGTTTTGTGTTATCGATTCCCGATCGTAATCGACATGTTCCCGACCGAAAAATTCCGTTCCCGATATCCCGTAATATCGGATTCGTTTTCCCGTCCGGCTTTCCCGCTCCCGTTCCCGTTCCCGGCTAAAAAATACAGGAGCGGGAATGGTTAAGGTGTTTTCCCGACCGTTCCCGACCGCTTTCATCCCTAAGGCCAAGGGAGGGCAGTTACAGTGGTGCTTACACAGCTGTCGGCACAGTGGCCGTGTACTAATAGGCATGGTGCCGGCGGTCTTGTCCCCGCTTGTCCCGACTCCTGGCGAGTTGGTGGCGATCTCCGGCTTCCACAGGCGGCGTGGCGGCTCCTGTCGCCTGTCCGGTCAAGGCTTCGAGGGGTCGCCCCTGCTGAATCGAGGGCCTGGTTGCCGGGGGAAGGACGGGAGTTGGCGGCACAGGAGCACGGGATGTCACCGGCCTGTCCGCACAATGCTGCGCAGCCTGTCGCACAGCGGCAGGGATGGTGGCACAGTGCCGGGGATGGCCGCACAGCGTCAGGGATGGCCGCACAGCGCCAGAGTTGGTGGAGGAGACGCGGCGCACACCGCTCGTACGGCGGCGCCGGTCATCACGCGTCCTGGTACGCGGTCCGTACGTGTCTCGAGGGTGCTCCCCGCGCTCGTTCGAGGGCCTCGCTGCGGGAGGAGGACGGGAGCAGGTGGCACAGTGGCATGGAATGACGCCGGCCTGTCCGTACAGTGCTGTGCAGCGCCCGCACAGGGCCAGGAGTGGCCGCACAGTGGCGGGGTAGGTCGCACTGTGGTGGTGTCAGTCGCCCAGGCCGTGTCAGCCGCGCGGCGTGGAGGTGGATTCGCCTTTGACTTGGGTGTCCTGCCGTGGATTCGGGCATTAAATGCCGTTGTCGGAGAAGTGGAGCGGGGCGCCACAGATCGAGAGGTGGCCTCGAGCGAGACGGAGCCGGTCGCTCGCTCGAGGGGGTCGAGCCCCTCGAGCGAGGCGGAAACCCGCTCGAGGGGCCGATGCCCTCGAGCGAGGCGGAAACCCGCTCGGGGGGCTGATGCCCTCGAGCGAGGCGGAGACCTACTCGAGGGGCCGAGACCCTCGAGCGAGACGGAAAATTGGAGGCGCCGGTGGATCCTCTTGACGAAGAGCCTTAGGCTGTTGTTGGGCCGTGGTAGGCCGTGGGCCTGCCGCGTACCCTGAGGCGTTTGTAGGGATTTGGTCCGTACGTTGTTGCGTTTAACGAGGGTGATTATCCCCTTAGTCAGGGGACCCTAATGACCGTCCCCGACAGGCGGCCTAGGGCTCCATTCAAGGGGACACCTTCATCTTCCTCGCATAATCCACCACCACAACTGGACATAGGATTTTACTCTCCGGAGGCCTGAACCAGTCTAAACCCTTGCGCCCTTGTCTTCCTCACCATACTCGCCCTCGTTCCGAGTTCGCCACGTGAACTACCACCTACGCTCTTAGTTCCTGATCCACTCCTTAACCTGCAAACTGTTTGGGTAGCCCCCTTGCGGATCTGTCGAGGTCTCACCCCCTGACATCCAACCTCTTAAATTATCCTAGCCAGAAGACCAGAAACCCAAACTTGTCAGGAGGTGCATGGACTCATCATGGAGTGACATCAACCGTAAGGTGTACTCCCTCCGTCCCCTATTGACCGTCGTTGTTGGTGTTCGTGCCACGAGTTTGACCGTATTTGTAGAAAATACTTGCAATATTTTTATCTTCAAATAAATTTGTTAAAAAACTAGATTAAAATATCTATCTAATGATGTTCACTTTGTACCATAAATATTAATATATTTTTATATATATTTAGTCAAAATTATTTTTCGGGAAGCGCAAACGACAATCATTTAGGGACGGAGGGAGTATATCATTTTAGGGTGATTACATTGAAGTACACTAGGTGTGACATTCTGAAGCGTCCCCTCCACAGAGGTGACTAAATGTGATACAAATACCAGTCCCAGGAGGCTGGCAACACATTTATTACAACAGGTGGTTCAGTCCCTTACATCACGGCGGCATAGTGGGCACGGGAGCGCCACTGCCACGAGAAACAACACAAAAGCTAAAGACCAAACTACAACAGCAAAGGCTTCTAAGGCCTCATCAGAGTACCACGCCATGGAAGCTCTCTGTGGCGACCCTGAGTCCACAGGCACGGTTGGGTGTAGGGCAACGACCTACTCGACGTCTTCGGGAACGAAGTCGGGATCCTCCTCTGAAAAACAATTAGTCAAGCAAGGGTGAGTACATACGTACTCAACAAGTCCAACCCCACCCACGGAGGGGCTAATAAGCAGATCATGCACAGGATATATCAAGGATCAGAATAGGGTTTATTTTACAAACACATTTACTCATGCAGGGGTTCATTTTCGAAAAGGTTTTCGCAAACAATTTTTATAACCCAAGTAACTCAGTTGTTTTGAGAAGACCAGTTGAGGACTACCGGACTCCCCGTCCGCAGTAGCCCAGGCACACAGCCTCACTTTTAAGAAATCAACTCATGCCATGAAAATCATCCCAAACCCAAACACTAGTTTTGTGACCCCACCGTGACTCGTCCAATACCGTGGACACGGCTATTCGAATAGGTTTTACACTCTGCAGAGGTTGTACATCTTTACCCACAAGTAGGGTACCGCCACACGAACACCTTAGTGTCGGCGCGGATCCTATCAAAGCCATTACCCACCTTAGCTAACCCTACGAGCCACCACAGAAGCAACCAAGGGGTTATCTCACATAACCAGGGTGTACCTCACACAGATCGTACCCCTACTCCTTGATCTCCCGCTGCTCACCCGCACTCCTGATGGCAAGTAGATTAACTAGTGGGATTTATGCTAAGCCGTTGCCACATACAACGGTCGAGTGGTAGTACGATAATTGGGTCAGGTGAGATGTCACGCAACCCGGTCCTTAACGACAAGATGGACATCTCCAACACGCTCAACCACACAGGTACGAGCTCACCCATACTCCTGACACACGCGTCCATCCCGTCTACCAGTTCTTTACTCATTTTCCAAAATATCCCATTCCCGTTTTTAAAGCACTCACACATTTTTAAAGCAATCATTTAGGCCAAACCAAGTTCAATCATAGCAATCAAGGGTGGCTATCCTACCGGGTTTTAACAGTAAAACAATATGCAATTTATAAAACGGGTCATAGGGTTGTATTTATAAAACTGGGATCAAAGCATGCATCAAAGGATGAGATTGAACTTGCCGTCTTCGAAGTCTTCGGGGAGTTCCGGCTCGGCGTTCGGGATCTCGGGCTCCTGCTCGCAGTACTCGGCCCCAAGCTCCGGTTCGTGGTACCCTCCTTCGTTCACTCCGTCGGCTATAGCGTACACAAGCAAGCATGCAATCAATACAAGCACACACAATTTTTCCGGCTGAGCTCGAGGAAGGTAATTAGAGGAATAAATATTATGTGGGGGTTTTCGGGTGATGGATCGGTCAAGGCATACCTGGGACGGTGTGGTGAATTTTGGGCACGATTTGAATTAAAATCGCGCATGAAATGATGGGTTAAAGGAGTGTTAGGGTTAATTAGGGGCCTGTTAGTATTTTAGATTAAAGGAAAAGGACCTAATTATAATATTTAAACCTAGCGAGGGTTTTACTAAATAGCCTAGGGATATAATTGTAAAGGGGCAGGGTTATTTTGGTGGAAAAGTTTAAGAGTTGGGGTCTAATTGAAAGAAAGAGAGAGGAAATAGAGGGGGGGTTCGGTTTGGAAAAGGGGGAAAAGGGCAGGGGGGTATGGGCAAAATGCCCTTCTTCTACCTCCCCTCCCTCCCGATCCAGAACAGGGGCGGGTTTGACCGTGGCCGGCCGGTGGAGGGGCGGTGCCCGCCGGCGGCCCGGTGCACGGCGACAGCCGGGAGGTGGGGCAAAACGAAGAGGAGCTCGAGGGCAACCGACTCCGCCTCTTACCTTGGTCGGGGACAGCCCGTGGAGGTGGCTCCGCGGCGTCGGGCGGCGGCCGGCTATGGTGGTCGGTGGTGGTGGTGCTTGGGGGCTTGGGAGGCAGGGAGGCTCGGTTGGGGCGGTGCGTGGCGAGGTGGGGAGCCGCGCATGGCCTTTTATAGGCGCGGGAAGGTCGGTTCGAGGCGATATTTTGAGCTTCGCGGAGCTCCAATGGCCGGCAATGGAGGTTCGGGAAAAATCCCGGCGTGGACTCCGGCCGGCGGGATTCTCGGTCGATTTGGTGCTGTGCGAAATGACTTGTCGTGCAGGGCTGCTGTGGCCGCGGAGGGGAGACCGTCGGGGGAGTAATGGTGGCCGGTTTGGAGGTGACAGTTCGCTGCCGGTCTTCGTTTGTCAGGGAGGGGGGCGCCGTGGCTCGGTGGGCTGCAGGCGGCGCGGGGCCGGCCTGTCGTGCTGCACCGGCGAGCCTGGTCGGCCGGTGCGGGCCAGAGGAGAGGGAAGGGGGGCGCCGGTCCTGGAGGCCAGGAGCGCGCGAGGGGGTCGGGTGCCGTCGGCCTGGAGGCCAACCGAAGGAAGAAGAAAGGGGAAGGAAAAGAAGGAGGGAAAAAGAAAAAGGAGAAAAAAAAGAAAAAGAAAAAAAGAGAGAAAAGGAAAATAGGAAAAGAAAGAAAAAGAAAGGAGAAAGGGGTTAGAAAATTAGGAAAATGCTAGGAAAATTAGGAGGGAGGAGGAAAGGGATTTTTGCGGGGTTTTCCGGCTTCGGGTGTCAGCGTGATTTTCGGGACGGCGGTGATAGCGAGGCGGACCAGCCGGCGGGACCGCGGCGTGCGCGGGATTCCCGGCGCGGTGGTCGACAGCGGTGCTGGGGTGGCAGGCGGTGGGCGACGGCCCGAGTGCGGGCGGTGCCGGCGGGATTCGCGGCACGCGCGCCGGGGGTGGGAGAGGGAGATGGTGACCGGGGTTTAGAATTGAGCTCAGCGGGAAAATTTGAAAACACGCGTGATTTAGCAGGTGATTTATTAGGAGCTTTCCTCTGGTAGCTTCAACCGGTATGCTACTGCTCCAACTCTCTTCTGCACTTTGTACGGTCCAATGTACCGAGGGGTCAATTTCCCGTGCACTTGAAATCTTCGAGTCCCTCGGATAGGTGAAACCTTGAGATAAGCAAAGTCTCCTGGACTGAAGCTTACTTCTCGCCTCTTCCTATCTGCATAGCTCTTCTGCCGGGATTGGGCAGCCTTCAATTTTTCTCGGATCTCAGCTACTCGTTCCTCGGCTTCTTTAATGAGTGCGGGCCCAACCAAGGCACGTTCTCCCACTTCTGACCACATCAATGGGGTTCTGCATTTTCTCCCGTATAGGGCTTCAAATGGTGACATGCCTAGGCTGGCTTGATAACTGTTGTTGTACGAAAACTCTGCATATGGTAGGCTCTGTTCCCAATCTTTGCCATAGGTAAGGACACATGCTCTCAACATGTCTTCCATAATCTGATTCACCCTCTCAGTCTGTCCGTCCGTCTGCGGGTGATAAGCCGTACTAAAATCCAACTTGGTACCCATGGTTTTATGCAAACTTTCCCAAAACCTAGAGGTGAACTGAGTCCCTCTATCTGAAACTATCCTGCTAGGTACTCCATGCAGCTTCACTATGTTTGCTATATACAGCTTGGCCAACTTCTCTCCGTCATAATTATTACGTACGGGTATGAAGTGAGCGACTTTAGTGAGTCGGTCTACTATTACCCATATGGAATTATATCCTTTCTGTGTCTTGGGCAAGCCTACCACGAAGTCCATGCCTATCTCATCCCACTTCCATACTGGGATGGGTAAGGGTTGCAACAGTCCTGCGGGCTTTTGGTGTTCTGCTTTAATCCTCTGGCAAGTATCACAGTGGGCGACGAACTGTGCAATGTCTGCTTTCATTCCATTCCACCAATACTTCTGCTTTAAATCCATATACATCTTAGTGGATCCCGGGTGGATGGAATACGCTGAGTTGTGTGCCTCATCCATGATGGTCTGCCGGAATTCTCCGTCTTCAGGTACGCATATCCTGTTCTTATACCATAGTGTACCGTGACTGTCCACCCTAAAGTCTGGGGCCTTATTCTCTCCCGTGTGCTTGCGGATCTTCATCAGCTCCTTATCGGATTCTTGGGCTTTTCTGATTTTGTCTTCCAGGGTGGGCTGGACACTTAGCTGGCGGATGTAACCCTGGGGAACAATGTGCATATTGAGCCGTGCCATTTCCTCTTGCAATTGGGCACTCTTAGGTACTGCTTTTCCATAGGATTTTCTGCTTAAGGCGTCTGCCACTACATTGGCTTTTCCTGGGTGGTAATGGATTTCTAGGTTATAGTCCTTGACTAATTCCAACCACCTTCTTTGCCTTAGGTTCAGGTCAGGCTGGGTGAAAATGTACCTCAAGCTCTTGTGGTCCGTGTAGATCTCGCACTTGTTCCCAATCAGGTAATGTCTCCAAATCTTAAGGGCATGCACTACGGCTGCAAACTCCAGATCATGGGTGGGATAATTCTGCTCGTGGGGTTTGAGCTGGCGGGAAGCATACGCCACTACCTTCCCATCTTGCATAAGAACACATCCCAACCCATGTCGGGAGGCGTCGCAATACACGACAAAGTCCCGTTGGATATCTGGCAAGGTCAGCACTGGGGCTGTGGTCAATCTTCTTTTCAACTCCTGGAAACTTTTCTCGCACGACTCGGTCCAGTTGAACTTCTTCTCCTTCTTGAGTAACTCTGTCATGGGTCGGGCAATCTTAGAAAATCCTTCAATAAACCTCCGGTAGTATCCTGCTAAACCAAGAAAGCTTCTGATTTCGCTCACATTGGTTGGTTGTTGCCAGTTGGAAACTGTTTCGACTTTCCCAGGGTCTACTGCTACTCCTTCTGCTGTCAGAATATGTCCAAGGAAGGATATTTTCTCCAACCAGAATTCACACTTGCTGAACTTAGCGTACAGCTTGTGCGCCCTCAGTTTCTCCAGTACCACTCGAAGGTGTTGTTCATGTTCCTCCACACTTTTGGAGTAAACAAGTATGTCGTCAATGAAAACTACGACAAACTTGTCTAGTTCCTCCATAAACACCTTATTCATGAGGTTCATAAAGTATGCCGGTGCGTTAGTGAGTCCAAAGGACATCACGGTGAACTCGTATTGTCCATAACGGGTGACGAAGGCGGTCTTTGGGATGTCACTCTCCCTAATCTTGAGTTGATGGTATCCTGACCTTAAATCGACCTTCGAGAAATATTTGGCTCCCTTTAGTTGGTCAAATAAATCATCTATTCTGGGGAGAGGATACTTGTTCTTGATAGTGACTTCGTTTAGTGAGCGATAGTCCACGCACATCCTCAGGCTTTTATCCTTCTTTTCGACGAAGAGCACTGGGGCTCCCCATGGTGACGAGCTTGGTCTGATGAACCCATTTTGCTGAAGTTCTCTCAGCTGCTTCTTTAACTCTGCCAACTCAGGGGCTGCCATCCTATAGGGTCTCTTGGCTATGGGAGAGGTTCCGGGGATGAGGTCGATGACAAACTCTATATCCCTATCTGGTGGCATTCCGGGGAGTTCTTCGGGAAATACATCTGGATATTCCCGTTCTACTGGGATCTCTTCTAGGGACTTGGTCTCCATGCTAAAAACCATTATGTCTGGTCTGCTTTCTCGGGTACAGCAGGTTACTTGCACTCCGTCTGGGTTGGTTAGGTGTACTACCTTATCGGCACAACTTATAAGGCCGTGGTGAAGGCTTAACCAGTCCATCCCAAGAATCACATCTATCCCTTTGGACTTCAGTACTACCAGGTCCGCTAGGAACTCTACCCCACTTAAAATGATTCTCACCCGGGAGCAACCCAGTTGACACTTGATGTCACCTCCGGGTGTTCGGGTTAATAGGGGTGCTTTTAGTAGTACTGTAGGTATATTATGCTTTTCCACAAAACTTGAAGATATGAACGAATGTGATGCTCCTGAATCAAATAATATAGTTGCCAAGACTGAGCTGACCAGGAACTCACCGAGCACTACGCCTTGTGCTTCTTGAGCCTCCTGTGCGTTGATGTGGTTGACGCGGGCTCGTCCATAAGACTGCTGGGGCTGCCTCATCTGCTGGTTGTTATTGCCGAAGTTGTTGTTGCTGCGAACTGGCACGCGGTTGGCTCCAGATACAACCGGTCTCGGCCCATGCACTGAGTTGGAGAAGGCTGAGGTTGCTGGCTTTTTGGCGTATGGGCAGTTGGCAATGAAGTGTCCGGTCTCACGGCAGTTGAAACATACTCGGGTGTTGTTGTTGTTGTTGGCAGTGACCTGGCTAGTATTATTCTGTGGAGGCTTCATGGTGTTCTGGTTGTTGTACTGTTTAAACTGGGTTCTGGGGCCCTGGGAGCTTGTGGCTTGTGCCTGGGTTCTGTACTGCATGGGGGCTTGGAACCTGGACATGGGATGACCAAAGCTTCTCTGCCTCTGGGAACGTTCCTGCTGCTGAGCCTTGTTCTCCATGAATTTGCGCTTGTTTTCTTTCTTCTCTTCTTCTTTGGCTCTCTCTGTGAGGATGGCCATGTTCATAAGGGTGTTGAAGTCTGGGTAGATCTGAGGGGTAAGCAGAGTCCTCAGTTCCGGAGTCAAGCCCTTCTTGAACATGTCCTGCTTCTTCGAGTCCTTGTCCACTTCTTCAGGGGCATAGCGGGCTAACTCTATGAACTGGTAGGTGTATTCCTCCACGGACTTGTTGCCTTGGCGAAGTTCACGGAACTCGTCTGCCTTGCGCTTCAGTGTGGCTTCTGGGATGTGGTAGCGACGAAACTCTTCCACAAACTCATCCCAAGTGATGGTGGAGGGATCTTTGGTCGCTGCACAGTAGTTTTCCCACCAGGCTAAGGCTGTTCCAGTGAGCTGGTGAGTGGCCAACAGCACCTTGTCTCGATCCTCACAGTTGAATGGCTCTAGTTCCCTCAGGATGGCCCTTAGCCAGTCATCTGCATCCAAGGGATTCACGGATCCGCCAAACGTGGGTGGCTTTGTCCGGAGAAATTCTATCAGTTTCTCATTCATGCCCAGAACACGGGGCTTTGGGCGGGTGATGGCATTGGCTATGGCTTCCAGCAACAGGGTCTGGTTAGCCAATACTTGCGCCAGGTCTACGGCAGGTGGTGGTGGAGGCGGAACCATGTTTTCTCCTCCATTTTCGTCCTGATACACTTCTTGGTCGTTAGGGCGCTCCCTTCGTTCAGCATGCGATCCTTCCGCATTTGGGTCCATACGACCGGAGCCTTGGAAGCTCCTGGCGGGACGCCTTGAAACCATCTGTAGGGGAGCGGGTTTCTATGAGATTTTATGTGATGTTTAAGTTGATTAAGACGGGCTTTTGAAAAGACAGGATCTGACTCCTGCCGTCAAGCACACAACAAGCACACATGACAAACAAGCACAAACAACTTTATTTCAACCATGAGAGGAGGATACATCCCGAACTACTCGACTGGTACAACGCTGGTACACTACACGACTTGGTACCATGACAAAAGCTAAGGGGGCGACTCTAAGCTTGGACCAACGCGGCTTCATTCCTTGGCAAGGGCTTCTGGGCAGGCTACTCGCGGGGCGAGCCATCTTCTGGGGCGGAGTGTGCTTCCAGTGGAATGAGCAGCTCATCACCGTCATCATCCTGGGGGTTCCCGTTCTCTTGGGGCTGGGCGGAAGTTCCTTCTTCGACGGTTGATGTTGGTTGCTCGGCGGCTACAGTCGGTGTTGGAGTCTCAGGAACTCCTCCCCATCCTATGAGGGGTGTCCCAATTAGGACTTGTGCTTCTCCCACAGCCGGAACGGGTGTTCCACTGTTGGTCCATTCCTGTATGCGCTGATCCTGGATCCGCCTGAGGCTCTCATGGGCAACAGCTTCACTGCTTATGGCGGCCGCGGTCCTTGCTTCAGCTTGGGCTACTCGAACATGGTGCATCCTTACTGTGACTTCCGCTTGCTCAGCCCGACCAATTTGCTCTCCCAGGAACTTGGCCTGATCATCAAAGAGTTTATCCAGGGAGACGAGGTAGGCAACTGCATGGTACAAAAGATCTTCTTGGTGACGGCGCCGTTCCAGGTTTCTCATGCGGGCCTGCCAGACTGGAGTCCGGATGGCGGGAGGATAAAGCCTCATCGGTGTGGAGACAAGGTGCTCCTCGTAGATCCTGCACAGGTAACGGAGAGTTTTCCGGAGGGCCAAGGGATAGGTATCCCGATGTCGAAAACCTGTGGCGGTCACGCGCCACGGCTCGACGTTGGGGTAGCGGGTGCTTCTGGCGATGGAGAGGACCACCCTACAGCGAAGAGTGCCGAGTTGCTCGTACTCTCTACTGTAGTACCTTGGGCGCTCAGTGATACCGAGGCGCTCCAGGGAGTTGATAAGAAGGCGAGCAAAACCAGGCTCCTCCTGGCACACGCCTTGGGTCCATCCATCTTCGGCCATCTGAAAACAAGGGTAGAGTTGAACAAGTTGTGCAAAGGGTAGGGTACAAAAGATAGATAGTTTTATTTATTCACAAAGGTTGGGTACACTCCTCAGGGGTACACTTATTATTATGACGATATCTCTAGCCTAGGCACTCCATACTCTTCTTATGGGGATTCTTCCTCAGGCTGAATGCGACGCTTCTTCGGTGGAAGATCTTGTTCCAACATCACATCCTCGGTCTGGGTTCTCTTATCCCAGTGGGTTTCTTCGGGTTCATCCTCCATCAACCCAGCTTCTTCTCTTCTCCTACGTTCCTTGTGGAGCTCATCCCATAGGTTCTTGTGGAATACTTCAGAGCGTTCCCTTTCTCTGGCGTAATCTCGCTGCAGGTTAGCTAGGGAAACCTCCGCCGCTCTCGTCTTTATCCTTTCTAATTCTATCCTTTGTTCTGCTCTTTCTGCCCTGTCGATTTGGTGCTTCAGCTGCTCGGCCTGTTCATGGAAAAGGTGGTCTAAGCCATTGAGGTAGATGGACAGGTGAGAAATCGTATCTTCTAGGTCTTCTTCTTCTCTTCCAAGTCCTCTCATCCGGGCGATCCATGAGCGTCCTCTTCCTCCAGAGGGTGGGAAAAATCCCATCGGAGTCCGTCGAAGGTGTTGCCTATAGACCACTCGTAGGCGTCGCAGGGCTTTTCGGGCGGCCTTTGGGTATGTGTCGGTGAAGCGAAACCCAGTGGTGGAGATGAACCAAGGATCTATGTCGGGGTAGAGTGTGCTCCTTCCCACGAAGATCATCACTTTACACCGAAGGGTGCCACTGTGTTCGTACTCCCGATAGATGTACTCCGGTGGGTCCCTTACTCCGATGCGCTCTAGGCTGAGTAGCAGTAACTTAGGGAGGCCAGGCTCTGCGGGGCAGACGCCTCCACTCCATCCCAAGTTAGCCATCTAGAACCAGGCAAGGGTTAAGGTAAGAGATTTGTGGAAAGGTGAGCTAAGCAGGGAAAAGATTTAGAGAAAGGCTTAGAAAAGGTCTCGGGTCCTAGGGGTCGCGTCCTACGGCCAACCTACGGCTCTGATACCACCTGAAGCGTCCCCTCATCAGAGGTGACTAAATGTGATACAAATACCAGTCCCAGGAGGCTGGCAACACATTTATTACAACAGGTGGTTCAGTCCCTTACATCACGGCGGCATAGTGGGCACGGGAGCGCCACTGCCACGAGAAACAACACAAAAGCTAAAGACCAAACTACAACAGCAAAGGCTTCTAAGGCCTCATCAGAGTACCACGCCATGGAAGCTCTCTGTGGCGACCCTGAGTCCACAGGCACGGTTGGGTGTAGGGCAACAACCTACTCGACGTCCTCGGGAACGAAGTCGGGATCCTCCTCTGAAAAATAGTTAGTCAAGCAAGGGTGAGTACATACGTACTCAACAAGTCCAACCCCACCCACGGAGGGGCTAAAAAGCAGATCATGCACAGGATATATCAAGGATCAGAATAGGGTTTATTTTACAAACACATTTACTCATGCAGGGGTTCATTTTCGAAAAGGTTTTCGCAAACAATTTTGTTATAACCCAAGTAACTCAGTTGTTTTGAGAAAACCAATTAGGGACTACCGGACTCCCCGTCCGCAGTAGCCCGGGCACATAGCCACACACTTTTCCAGAAAGCAACTCACGCCATGAAAACATCCCAAACCCAAACACTAGTTTTGTGACCCCACCGCGACTCGTCCAATACCGTGGACACAGCGATTCGAATAGGTTTTACACTCTGCAGAGGTTGTACATCTTTACCCACAAGTAGGGTACCGCCACACGAACACCTTAGTGTCGGCGCGGATCCTATCAAAGCCATTACCCACCTTAGCTAACCCTACGAGCCACCACGGGAGCAACCAAGGGGTTATCTCACGTAACTAGGGCGTACCTCACACAGATCGTACCCCTACTCCTTGATCTCCCGCTGCTCACCCGCACTCCTGATGGCAAGTAGATTAACTAGTGGGATTTATGCTAAGCCGTTGCCACATACAACGGTCGAGTGGTAGTACGATAATTGGGTCAGGTGAGATGTCACGCAACCCGGTCCTTAACGACAAGATGGACATCTCCAACACGCTCAACCACAAAGGTACGAGCTCACCCATACTCCTGACACACGCGTCCATCCCGTCTACCCAGTTCTTTACTCATTTTCCAAAATATCCCATTCTCATTTGTAAAGTACTCACACATTTTAAAGCAATCATTTAGGCCAAACAAAGTCAGATCATAGCAATCAAGGGTGGCTATCCTACCGGGTTTTAATAATAAAACATTATGCAATTTATAAAACGGGTCATAGGGTTGTATTTATAAAACTGGGATCAAAGCATGCATCAAAGGATGAGATTGAACTTGCCGTCTTCGAAGTCTTCGGGGAGTTCCGGCTCGGCGTTCGGGATCTCGGGCTCCTGCTCGCAGTACTCGGCCCCAAGCTCCGGTTCGTGGTACCCTCCTTCGTTCACTCCGTCGGCTATAGCGTACACAAGCAAGCATGCAATCAATACAAGCACACACAATTTTTCCGGCTGAGCTCGAGGAAGGTAATTAGATAAAAAGAGGAATAAATATTATGTGGGGGTTTTCGGGTGATGGATCGGTCAAGGCATACCTGGGACGGGTGTGGTGAATTTTGGGCACGATTTGAATTAAAATCGCGCATGAAATGATGGGTTAAAGGAGTGTTAGGGTTAATTAGGGGCCTGTTAGTATTTTAGATTAAAGGAAAAGGACCTAATTATAATATTTAAACCTAGCGAGGGTTTTACTAAATAGCCTAGGGGTATAATTGTAAAGGGGCAGGGTTATTTTGGTGGAATAGTTTAAGAGTTGGGGTCTAATTGAAAGAAAGAGAGAGAGGAAATAGAGGGGGGGTTCGGTTTGGAAAAGGGGGAAAAGGGCAGGGGGGTATGGGCAAAATGCCCTTCTTCTACCTCCCCTCCCTCCCGATCCAGAACAGGGGCGGGTTTGACCGTGGCCGGCCGGTGGAGGGGCGGTGCCCGCCGGCGGCCCGGTGCATGGCGACAGCCGGGAGGTGGGGCAAAACGAAGAGGAGCTCGAGGGCAACCGACTCCGCCTCTTACCTTGGTCGGGGACAGCCCGTGGAGGTGGCTCCGCGGCGTCGGGCGGCGGCCGGCTATGGTGGTCGGTGGTGGTGGTGCTTGGGGGCTTGGGAGGCAGGGAGGCTCGGTTGGGGCGGTGCGTGGCGAGGTGGGGAGCCGCGCATGGCCTTTTATAGGCGCGGGAAGGTCGGTTCGAGGCGATATTTTGAGCTTCGCGGAGCTCCAATGGCCGGCAATGGAGGTTCGGGAAAAATCCCGGCATGGACTCCGGCCGGCGGGATTCTCGGTCGATTTGGTGCTGTGCGAAATGACTTGTCGTGCAGGGCTGCTGTGGCCGCGGAGGGGAGACCGTCGGGGGAGTAATGGTGGCCGGTTTGGAGGTGACAGTTCGCTGCCGGTCTTCGTTTGTTAGGGAGGGGGGGCGCCGTGGCTCGGTGGGCCGCTGCAGGCGGCGCGGGGCCGGCCTGTCGTGCTGCACCGGCGAGCCTGGTCGACCGGTGCGGGCCAGAGGAGGGGGAAGGGGGCGCCGGTCCTGGAGGCCAGGGGCGCGCGAGGGGGTCAGGTGCCGTCGGCCTGGAGGCCAACCGAAGGAAGAAGAAAGGGGGAGGAAAAGAAGGAGGGAAAAAGAAAAAAAGGGAGAAAAGGAAAATAGGAAAAGAAAGAAAAAGAAAGGAAAAAGGGTTTAGAAAATTAGGAGAAATCCTAGGAAAATTAGGAGGGAGGAGGAAAGGGATTTTTGCGGGGTTTTCTGGCTTCGGGTGTCAGCGTGATTTTCGGGACGGCGGTGATAGCGAGGCGGACCGGCCGGCGGGACCGCGGCGTGCGCGGGATTCCCGACGCGGTGGTCGACAGCGGTGCTGGGGTGGCAGGCGGTGGGCGACGGCCCGAGTGCGGGCGGTGCCGGCGGGATTCGCGGCACGCGCGCCGGGGGTGGGAGAGGGAGATGGTGACCGGGGTTTAGAATTGAGCTCAGCGGGAAAATTTGAAAACACGCGTGATTTAGCAGGTGATTTATTAGGAGCTAAAAACGCGGGCGTTACACATTCTAGCCTGTCGCCCCAGGCCATCCCCCAGGCCATCGTGCCATCTCTTTATTCTGTAGCTAGTACCAGTTAATTGTTGTGCTAAAAACGTGTTTCACACACTTTCTAAAGCTATTGTAGCTAGTGTGCTAAAAAAACTACAAATGCGTGAACTCATATCGTAAAACTACATTCTTTTTTAGGAAAACATAAAACTAGTATGAATGCTCATCTTGTAATCAGCCGGAAGTCGATCATAATATTGTGATTACAATCTATTGAATAACATTGATCCACATATATATCAACTTACAAATAAGGATCTCCTGAAGGTTACATTCAAAGAATTCGATCTAAGAACCGTTGCCACTATCACACTCTTCTTTCGAACAATATTATATAAATATGGATATTGATTTTTTAAAGGGGTGTTATCCAGAGCATCTTCTCAAAAATGAGTTTGTGACCCATCACCTACCTTGAATTTACCCATCCTCAATACGTCATTTTTGGTCTTCATAAGACCCAACCAAAAGTGAAAATCTCCAAGCATGTATTCGACCTGAGTGATGATTTTATGTCTCAAATATTTATTTCTAAGGAGTCGGCCAAATGCCATCCTCATTAATGAGTCGTTGCCATGGGACTAGGAGAGTGTCTCCTTTTTTGTTGTTGTTGTTGTATGCTCCCCTCAAATATGAACTTTGCTAAGGTACTCCTAAATCATCGTGGATCGGCGATTTTGTGGCATATATTACCTCCTAGCCCCTGGGAGGTAATAGATTTAATTTATTATATATTTTAAAATCGGAAAATAGAGAAATATTTTCCATTAGATCTAACTGCCATGCAATCAGATCTAACAACTATTTTTCCTCTCTCAGACATGGTTATGTCCAGCCGCTCAATTTTGATGTGACATACATGGACATTTCTCTTTGTTCCCTACTAGCCTCTAATGTAACATATATATTGATCTTCGAAAACAAATAACTTGACATTTGTTCAAATAAATGTGATTCTTTGAAATTTATGAATCATGTCTATAACTATACTTTGGATGTTGCAAGATATAGTTGGCTAGACGTGTTATGGGTGAGTTGTATTTTCTAACATGACATGCACAAGTTGTAATATTTTTAAATGTCACATAGGTGGGTTGTGATATTTATTTTCTAATGTGACATCTATTTTCTCCCTAATTACCACGTGACGTTATCACCTGCATGGTGCATAGTAGATAGCCAAAGTCACGAATCATAGTATAATCTAATTGCCATGACATCTGCGTGGTAACGCGAATAACTACCGATTATTTTTAACATATTACTTCCTAGGAGGTAGGAGGAGTACCTTAGCAATATCCCTCAAATATATCCAACATTTTATCACCTCTTAAACACCTGACAATCCCAAAGATCTAAACTCACCAGACGGTGTATCAACATCGACTTTAAGGTGCATCTCATTTTAGGCGATTTGAATTATAGTAATTTAGTGTGAGATTCTATTAGCCTGCTGCCTATATGCTCATCTCTTTAAATCCTCCAACCAGTTAAATTATCCTAGCTAGAAGACCAGAAACCCAAGTTTGTCAGGGGGTGCATGGACTCATCATGGAGTGACATCAACCATAATGTGCATATCATTTTAGGGTGATTACATTGAAGTATACTGGGTGTGACATTCTAGCCTGTTGCCCTAGGCCATCGTGCCATCTCTTTATGTTGTAGCTAGTACCGGTTAATTGTTGTGCTGCTTTTTCTTCTTAATGAAAAAAAACGTGCTTCGCATGCTCTCTAAAGCTATTGTAGCTATTGTGCTAGATAAACTACAAATGCATGAACTCATATCGGAAAACTACATTCTTTTTAGGAAAACATAAAACTAGTACATGAATGCTCATCTTGTAATCAGTCGGAAGTCATAATATTGTGATTGCAATCTATTGAATAACATTGATCCACATATATATATCAGCTTACAAATAACTTAAGTTTGGAACCAAAAGAAAGAAACACATCAAAATCAAATCAGGAGACATATGCATGTACATATACATAATAGTGAATAGTTTTTTGCGTGGGGGACTTATTAATTAATTGGACAGACTCATATATCATCATCACATACTTAAACAACTTAACTCCCTACAATGTTTCGAGAGGGCTTCTCGAGCTGGTATTGCATGCATCAGTAGCTGGCCAACAATAATCTTTGATTTCTCCTCGCCACTTTTCCATCCTGGCCCCTGGTGATCTCAGTATATAGTGCCCACATGAAGTCTTGAGCCCCTTTGGTTGATTATTAATTCCTCGGAAGCGAAAATGAACCGGACGAGAAGAGAAGAAACGTGGAGTGGGGGGACAAAAAGGGAAACGGGAAGAAAATGCCTCTTTTCCGGCCTCTTGCTGATCCTTTTTGTGTACCGTGGCGGCGCCGGCCATCGTGATGATCGATCTATACGGAGTTATAGGACGGCGGCATGGGCAGGCCGACGACCTTGCCGCAGCGGAGGCTGGTCTCCGGCATGTTGTACTCGTCCCTGAGCGACCGCTCCGGCGAGATGACGCTGAAGTACAGCTGCTCCCCGAGGTAGTGCCTCTCCCAGAGGTTGGACCGGATGTTCCACATGCCCGCGTTGTCGAACGTCATCATCACCGCCGTCCACGACCTCGGGTACACCTGGATCGTGTGCCGGCTCACCGTGTCCAGCAGGTTGTACGTCCTCCGGCTCGACGGCGACCATGTGCCCGGTCCCATGCTGCACGGCGATCAGAGTGTGCTCGATCACTACTCTACTTACCACGCCGGCCGGCGAAGATATATATATATGTATACAAACTTAATTACCCGGCGGCGAAGAAGGCGTAGCCGTTGATGTGGAAGGTGTCGATGCTCTTCTCGGGGTTCTCGAAGATCACCTCGATGAAGGTGCGGAACTCGGCGCTGATGACGTTGGGTGCCATCTTGATGGGGGTGCCCGCGGCGGGCGGCACGTCGCCGATGATGTTGTACTGGAACACCCCGTCGGTGACGTTGAAGTACTCGGCGAGCTTGACGGGGGTCTCGGCGTCGACGTGCGAGACGCCGTTGAGCGCGTACCTCTCCTTGCCGTCGACCTTGCCCTTGCTGGTGGAGAGCTTGATGGTGCGGGTGATGTTGATCTGGCCGTAGTGGTACGACCCCTGCGGGTTGGGCCGCGCCGCGCTCGCCGTCAGGTTCCAGCGGAAGGACCTCCACTGGTTGACGGACCACGCCCACCCGCTGGGGGCCTCCGGCAGCTGCGACGGCGGCGGGGCGTTGGAGCCCTTGTACCGGATCACGGCGGTGGTGGTGCTCACCTCCTTGATGAACCGGGTGGACGCCACCAGGAGGTAGTCGCCCGGAGTCTGGTCGGCGACGACGAGGAAGGACAGGCACTGGCCGGCGTGGAGGTCCAGGGACTCGTACGTGTTCTGCATGGTGTGGGAGCCCTCCATCTCGATGAGCTTGAGGATGTGGTTCTGGATGCGCACGTTGAAGGAGGCCTTGATGCCGATGTTGCAGACGCGGTAGCGGTAGGTCTTGCCGGCCTCCATGTTGTACATGGGCGGGTTGGACGCGTCCTTCTCGTTCTTGCCGTTGATGACCAGGCCAGCGGGGCGGCCGACCCCCTTGCCGGCGTCGAGGTTCTTGGCCAGGACCTCGTGGTCCTTGGTGTACCAGTCGCCGATGAGGACCGGGAAGTCGTCGGCCGGGGTGTCGAAGGGGACCGGGATCAGGTCACGGCTGTGCACGGTGATGAGCCCGTACCCGCCCGCCGCGCGCTGCATGCCGATGCTGGGGAAGTAGTAGAAGCTGCCGATCTGGTCCTTGGGCTGCCAGTGGTAAGTGAAGTTGGTGTTGGGCTGGATCGGGCACATGGTGCCCGGCAACCCGTCCTGCCACGAGTTCTTCCTCTGCTGGATCCCGTGCCTGCAGCAGCAAATCCACCGATCCGTGAATGATGAACAGTAGTAATGAAACAAGAGACGAGCGAGATCAAGCTGCGCCTGCGCACGCGTCGATCGTACCAGTGGAACAGGAGCGGCTGGTCGAGATTGTTGAAGACATTGACGAGGATGTTGTTGTTGGAGCTGCAGTTGATGGTAGGCCCCGGGAACATGTCGTTGATGAGGATCACCTTCTGCGGCGTCCCCATGATGGTCCTGGTCCCGTACGTCACCTTCCACTCGAACCAGTGGTAGGGGTCCTCCGCGCGCGCCCCGGCGACGAGCGCCACCAGCACGAGCAGCGCGGCGGCGGAGGCGCCGCGCATCGTCATCGCCGACCACACCATCCCTCGCCGGGATCGATGAGTGCTGCCGCGGGTGGTCGGGTGGTGGTGTGCTGTCGATCCGGCCGGTGGCGGGGGCGGGCAGAGCGAGTGGGTACAGGGAGCCGGGAGGCCACGGCTTATATGGGTCCGCCGGCCATTGGAGGGAGCGGTGCGAGCGCTGTCCGTGGCGCGGTGGTTTGCCCGCAATGGCAAAGGCCCCGCCCGTCTTCCCCGCGCGTCCGCTCGCCCCGCCACCGCCGATCTGGCTGCCTCCCCACCGGACGTTCTTCCTCTTCTTGACCCGTTCTTGCATGATGACGACACTGTTGTGCGGATCGCTCTGGTCTGGTCTGGCCGCCGTCTGGACGTCTGGTGGACACCACGTGGGCCGTCTACTCGGCCTGGTCATTTGCTTTGTTGCTGGGTCGTCCGGCCCGAGCAACAAGCAAGAGAGAGAATGAAGCACACGCACGGACCAGCTATCAGAAGCAGCCCGGCCCCGACAACACTCACGGCCGCTCTCTCTCACTGCTGAGGGAGGGAATCAGGGAAGACGGGCGGAAGGGGAAGCTGACGGAGGCGAAGGAGAAGAAGGCAACACCGTCGGCGTCGCGGCGAAGGCGGGCGGGATAGAACTTGGGAGGGAATGGCGAGGCTGCAGAAGCGCGAGCGAGCGCGCGGCTCTCTCCTCCACCGCCGGCCACGTCTCCGGCGTATCCATTGGAGGTTTGGCTGCAGTTCCTCTCCCTCTCCGTCCTCGCCAAATTCGCCAACGGTTCGAATTCGAGCGTCCCCCAAATTCGCCGACGGGTTCGTGCTCGTGCGCCCCCACAATTCGTTCTAGTAAATGCTACTAGCAGTTCCAGAGGTTTCGATCGATGCAGTGATGCCGCAAGAATTTATTTCATTTCCACCCTGGGTTCACCGGATGCTAATCTAGTTATGGTTCTGAACATTTCTGCGTAATAGCAGCTCGCAATCCTTAAGAAAATTGTGTACAATCCTTAAGTAAAATAGTGTGCTATTGTCTATTGACACAACAAAATGATCAGGGAAAAGGCAGCAAATCGAGCAGTCTCCTCTACGGTTCGCTATGTTTTAGCTCAGGGTGGGGTGGTTCTTCAGACGTGCTGCCGCTGCTGTTCGAGCGGCCCTTGGCTACCTGTCCACTGTACAGGTGCGAGTCCGTGGCAGTCCCCGCGTGCTCAAACTCCACGGCGGATGAGCTGCCCGAGCTCAGCAGCCCCTCGCCGTGCAGCATCGCCTCGATCTCCTTCACCACTGAGTTCATGGTGGGCCGCTTGGAGGCCGACTCGTCCACACACTCCATTGCCAGCTGCACGAACCTCCTGAACCCCGCAGTATGTGCGGCGTCAAGGATGGCTGGGTCCACAATGCCTTGCAGACCATAGTAGTCTTGATCGTTGGGGTCTATGGCCATCCTGAATTCCCGGACAATGTACCTGCCCTTTGATATGGGCAGTCTGCCACTCAGTATCTCTAGCATGACAATGCCAAAGCTGTACACGTCGCTCTTCTCCGAGAGCTGCTGTGTCATGTAGTATTCTGGGTCCAAATAGCCCTACACGAAAATGACCATGAACAACAGGAGTAACTAATTGAATTAGGCAAAGCATTATTAAGCAGATAACCTACCAGTGTTCCTTTGACTTGGGTGGAAACGTGGCCCTTCTCAGTGTCCGCGACTAGCTTTGACAAACCAAAATCAGCAACCTTTGCTTTAAAGTTGTCATCCAAAAGGATATTTGTGGACTTGACATCTCTGTGGATAATAGGTGGATTGGCAAGCTCATGAAGATATGCTAGTCCTCTGGCTGATCCTAGAGCAATCCTGAGCCTTTTCTTCCAATCCAGGTAAATTCCTCTTGCTGCATAACAAGTATATTTCTCATACTAAAACATGAAAGGGAAAGGAAATAACACAACACTAACTGTAGATTTGTAACTAGATTTTGTATACATACCTTGTAAGTTCTGTCTTAATGTCCCATTAGAAACATACTCATATACCAGCATCTGCTCCCCTTGTTCATAGCAAAATCCTATCAGACTTACCAGGTTCTTGTGATGGACTCTAGATAGCAGCTCGATCTCATTTTTGAACTCGAACGAACCTTGCTTTGATCCATACTCTGCTCGTTTTATTGCCACACCTGTTCCATCTGCTAGTATTCCCTTGTAGACCTTTCACATGCAGAGGTGAATCACTATTTTAGCTATCTGTGTGAAAGCCCGTAAAGAAATACTAGGTGATACTTTCCATACGTATAGGTATAGCTGTTTACCTTTCCATAACCTCCTGATCCTATTTCATTATTTTCTTTAAAATTGTTGGTGCAAGTCTTTAGTTCATCAAAAGAAAAAAGCCTTGCTCCTTTAAGCTGTGGAGCACCTCCGGTGTCTTTTTGAGCAAATCCCCATGAAGCTAAAAATTTGGATATGCATGAGGTAATAGTCAGCAAAGTTATATCTAGCTATATTTCCATTCCTAGGGGCAATACAGTAGGAGCAACCCCTAGTGTGGTAAATATATTAATAAAAATACAGTACAAGAAGCAAGTGCCGAGCCCAACGAAACCAAAACTGTAAGCTATGGTACATTTTCTCTGGGTTATTACTGCTTGCGTGTGTCTGGTCACTATATTGTTGTAGTTAGGCAAATTTTCTATAACAGTCTGTAGGCTTTGAAAGGTTGGATATGTTACAATAGGGATGGAAAATGGGGGGATTGGTTTCACATCCTGACCTACTTCTACCATATCTCTAGATTAGCCTATTAGGCTATCATGTAATTAACTATCTTGAATCCTGATTAATTACAGTTAGATAAATACACCAATTTTATATGAACTAAAGTTGTATTTACTGTATAATTCTAGCAGCAATAAGCTGTATTTATAGTTGATCTGGAAGTCTGTAACAGCTGTAGCAAATTATTGGCACTTATACTGTTACAGTCAGTTTTTATCAAATATATTGCATGTACATTTCCTTTTTTTCCCCTCTTGATCAATAAGAGAATTTCTGGTCTTTCCCCTTAGTTATTAGTTGTATACTTTATTGGGGTGCCTTTCTCACTAGTTCTACAGATGTATTGATTAAATAAAGCATTTTAAAAAGGCAAGACTGTGGCAAACACACCCCAATAATGTCATGTTTTTCTTCTTAAAAAGTACCCAGCAGCTTTTAGGGCTGTATAGTTGTCAATGATATTCTTTGGAACCTCACCGAAAGGATTTGTTCGTCCTGATAATTCCTCTGTCCTTCTCTTTTGTAATAAAGAAAATATTGCCCAAGAAGTTAGGGCAGTCAGAACAAGACCACATGCTACTGCAATTCCAGCAACAGCGCCTGTACTTATTTGTGATTTTCCACTGTCAGCTGCTCCTGAGACAAGATAGCCCAATGTATTTCATACGTAATTATACTTTCATAAAGACATAATTTTACATGATTATATTTGATTGTTTGAATACCTGCAAAGTGGACATATGGATCTGCGACGAAGTAATAAGGTCCAAAACCTTGTGGTGGCTTGTAAGTTTGATTGCTAAGATCAAAGCCTATCCTTATTATTTCTGATAGGTTGAAGGATGTTCCGGTCGATGGAAACATTCTCACTTTAACTTGGAGATAATCATCAGTAGTGAATAGGACATCAGAAAGGAAAACTGAACCAGGGCGCAGTCCGAGCTCTGTCCAGAGGCTAGTCTCCAACTTTTGAAAGTGCTCATTGTTTGTCAAGTCTGCAAACAACGGTGACCTGAAGAAAATCGCACCCATGTAGGGGTAGGCACAGCCACAATTTGCAGGGTCTAGGCTTTGATCACCAGAACATGAAGTTGAGCCACATTTGCTTACACTAGTGACATACGATATTATGCTATCTTGCCGAATGCTGCAAAAGCGGCTACCGGAGAATTCAGCATCCAAGCACACAGGATTCCCCACAAGTCTGTCGATAGAGGAAGAGGCAATTCTAGTGAGTAAATGGAAAAGATAAGCAATGGTTTTGGAGCATGCAAGTACTCACACTAGTGTTCTGTTGTAGCTTTGTGTTATACTGGCTGCAACTATACGATTGTTTAGGAGATTGACTCTCTGCAGTTGTTGGCTGATGTTACCAGTCATGACAAGTGTCCCGTCGAAGGCATTATTGCTTAGTATACTGTCTGATTAGTGGTAAAAGCAACGAAACATGAGAAACCAATATACTTATTAAAAGATTCATCTTGTTATATGTTGCCAGAAAATTACACTTGCTGCAGTTCGGGCAAGGTAAAGGTTGTGTTGGGAACCTGACCATACAATCCTCCTGAAGTTATCACTCTGTATGTGAGGATTTTAAGGTAACATGGTCACTGAAGGGAAAAAAAGAAGAATGCTGACATACATGAGATGATCAAATAGTGCATGTCTTAAACTCACACTGAAGTAAGTGTTTTCAGTGTCGGCAACCAGGCTGGTAGGATAGATGGATCAAATGGATTGTTGCTTAAATCACTGGGTGTAAAAAGAACTATTCATCAGGATTTGTCAGTGTTTTATATCAGAAATTCAGAATACAGTGTAGAAAAAGAAAGCAAGAGCGAGAACTTACACTGTGCTAAGTTTTGTCAGGGTACTGAGATCTGGAATTGTTCCACTCAGCTGGTTGTCTGCAAAATTCCTGCAGAAGATAGTTATTTAAATGAGATGCTCTAGAATCTGATCACTCATGTAAATGTCGAGTTCAAAAATCATAAAGCACTTACAGTCCGTTTAGGTTGACAAGGTTGCTGATGTTGATCGGAACTGCTCCTGTGAATCTGTTCTTATCTAATCGGCTGATGAAGATGCAAAGATAACAACATTATTGCTGAGAACATAGTTGGAAAGAAGAGAAATGCTGAGATGCTTACAGAATCTGGAGGCTGGAGATGCTACCAATTTCAGCTGGGATAGGACCAGACAATTGATTGTTGTCAAATAAACTGATGAAAGTAAACAAAGTGGTCAGTACAATACTATGTCATGTCTTTAGAGCTGCTATCAGTAGGAATCAGCATCGTCTTACATGTGTTCGAGTCTCATGCTAGGGCTGAAGAGGCCGCTGAGATTACCAGTTAATTGGTTTTTATTGAAATGGCTGTGAATTGATTGGAACAGAGTATCAGTGTGGTAGGAAAGTGATTAAGAGCACGCATACTGATAATCAATTCCTGGTTTTTGGGAACAAAGAAATGTTATAGGAGCTTACAAATGTTTGGTGTTCGTAAGTAGGTCAAGTCCTGGAGAAGTGGTTGATGAAATTGGAATAGGACCGGAAAGCTGATTTTCGGCCAAGTCTAGCCAGAAGAGGTTGGTGAGTAGGCCAATTGAAGAAGGAATTCTGCCTGTAAAGTTGTTTGAATTCAGGGCCCTGCGGAGTATATTTCATCGATAGTTCATTTCACCAGTATAGCGCAAGAAGCAGCAGAGCGACTGCAAGAATATAGAGTTGCGATTAAGATTTCTATCAATCTTAAAGCTCTTACAAGAAGGAGAGCTGCACCAAGTTTCCTAATTCTTGGGGAATGCCTCCTGTGAATTTGCAGCCAGCCAAGATTCTGAATATCACAATGCATGGGTCAGCTTCATTGATTCCTGGACTTATATGAAATATAAGAATTTGCCCTTAGGGTTAGGGTGTACAGTGTTGTAAGCTGCTTGAGGTTGCCAATCGAAGTGGGCAGTGGGCCACTAAGACCACTGTTGGAGGAGAGGTCCCTGCATGCACCATAACATATGAGTGAAATACAATTTCTTGTGGAGATAAATTAGCAAGTGCCTTTTTCTATGCTACACGCCGCTTGATGCCTGGAGGTGTTCACACTATAAACTGAAATATTTTTATGTTATTTCTAACTATTTAGTGCACACATGTAATCCATGTTACTGTTGAATTAGGAAAGTTGTCCACAAACTCTAGACGTATGCATAGGGTGGAAGTATGACAGGAATCAGTTTATTGTCTTTAATATGCATTGAATACTTGGCTTGGCTGGAATGGACTAACTTCCAATTTGAAGTCCAGTTTCAGCCACCCAATATTTGCCACCACTTCTCATATCGGGAAGCCAAAATCTTTTTGTATATAGCTTAAACTTGCTGTAATGCTTTCTAGTTAGATACATACAATACTTCCCAATATACAGAAACAAAGTAATCATGGGCTGATGATGTGTTTTTCTCAGGTAATTAAATTCTGAGCAGAATCCTCTTATATGTCTTAATCATTGAAACAAGAAAATATGGTCTTACTAATGATAGTCTACAAACTTGAAATACTTGTGCAGAAATGACTCACAGGTAAACAAGCTCGCTGAGCTGGCCTATACTGTCGCTTAATGTGCCTTGAAGGTTGATGCTTGATAGCCTCCTGGAAACATGTTTTTCGGTTTCATTTTTATTAGATTAAGCATGAAAATTATACTAGTAAAACATTATTAGTTGGTACTCACATTGATGTGACTCGCCCATTATTGCACATAATCCCATCCCATTTTGCACCACAGGGATCATTAGATTCTTTCCAACTTGATGGGAAGTTCTGCCACCCTCTCATTAGAGACTGAAGCGCAGCCACTGACAATTTGTATCCATATTATTACTAATTGAGAAGTTATTGCACTGAATTGAGTTATGCACTCATTGTCATGGTTACATACTGACATCACTTTCTCTTATTGTTAGCTGCTCTTGGTTTACTTCTTACATAAGATAAAATTGGAAAAGTCACAAACTTGAGAAATAAAGAAGAGAGTAATTTGATATGGTGCTTATGATAGCAATATATCACTGGATATATACTTTGAAGATAAAGGCATGCTAAAACGTGAAACTTTTTTCTTTGGAGAGAACAATATTGTTTCTTGAACACTAAGTGTGGCATGTAAAAAGTTTTTTGCAAGTAGCCTAGTCTAAGAACTAAGAAGAGGAAGTTTCAGAAACCAGATTCACTATAATTACCATCTTGAGGATCTGCATCACAGAATCCTTCACGAAGACTGGCCGAAAACATGACCAGCAGCAGAGGAATGGACAGTGCCTTCATTCCGTGAGCTAAAAGCACAAGAACTGCAGGGTACCACACAGCTGCTGTGAATACTTCTTCTCAAGAAGCCAAAGGGTGGAGCTTTCCAGGATGAACAACTGAACACCAAAGCCTTGCTCTTTTAATGAATGTTCCCTTGAGTAGGAACAGGTCATCACAATCTGCTCTTGCTTGTATATTCCTCATGAAACTTGCACCAGCTGCAAATTTGTTGTCAAACTGGAGAGTAAGCCAAGCATGTAAAACAACAGAGTTGCATAAGGATTACTGACTCTTCCATGGATCCCTAAATGGCCTGTTGTCTGAGAACTATATAAGTTTGCGTTGGTCTTAGGTGGCTTGGTGCAAGTCACAATGCTGTCCAAAAATGGACACCATTTGAAATTGGATGTACTTGTGACAACTGGTGCCTGTTTTGTTATGTAAGTTATTGTAGCCTGAACATGCTTACAGGTTGTAACTTAATGACGCTGGGATAAAGTTTTTTTAATCATTTCATGAAATTTTTTGTGTCAAGTAGTTGATGTTCTTTTCATTGATCCAGTGCATGATGGGGAGGACTGAAATAACAATGTCAATGCTTTGGAAGATCTGATAATGACATAGTTACTTCCATTGTTTGTGCAAGGTACTTCTTGTTTTACCACGCCTTTAAATTTATTTAATGATTTGTTTTGGTATCATTAGCTTTTGAGCATGCATACCTTTGAATTATCTAATGCCCCCAACTGGTGGCAGATGGGACTCAATTAAGTGCAGTGGACACTTTTCGTAACACTTGTCCATGCTATTTCCAAACCAGAAGTGCAGCAAACTTGAATTACAGTAGAGACAGATCAATGACTGAGTATCTTCATTACTGGTACTATAATCAAAAGAAATTAATATATGCATATCCTCAACCACTTCATTGTCAACGAAAAGGCAATTCTCAGTTGTAATATTATGCCTCATTAGCCCTTTGATTTATTCAGATATTGCCTGCCATTGACTAGAACTTCATGGCCTCTCTCCAGTAGCATCTTGGACTTCAAGTTATTATTCCTTGATCCAATCAGCCAATCAGAGGTCGTTAACTCATTCAAGAAACGTAGCTAATTTGTAACCTTGCGAATTGATACTGTCTAGTGTAGGATTGTTTACATAACTAATGTATTTAGTATTTACATCTGGTAACTATATGAATTGCGATATACACTGGGAGAAACAATTCAGATTACAGGAGAATGTTTTATATTGGCATGTGGAAAAGAGATATTTGTTTTGCAACATGCTATTTTCTTATTTAGTTCTAGTCGTCGATGTAAAGGAGTACAAGGGTATGAATGGTATTATAAACAGATCACTCACTACTGTTTCATCTTAAGCAAATCATTTGCCACAATATTTCTAAAATATTCATGCATTGATTTGTCAAACAGACAGGGAAGGTGAATATTGTATGATACATCACTTATGTCCATTTTACTTGGACTATGCACCAAAAACAATTGAGTGGACACTGATATCTACTTTGGTTCAACAGCTGAGTACGAATATACACTGTTGTAATCAAAAGTGTTGCTACTGCTTTCATCATTCATAGGCAGATGTTCTGCATAAGGATCTTGCCCCTTTGCATTTCCAAATTGTTCAGGTGATAGAGATGCCGAGTTTAACAATTGTGCCCCCTCATTCTGTATGATGATCTCAAGTTCCTTCACAACATCATTCATTGTTGGGCGGTCCACAGCAGATTCTTCTACACATTCCATAGCTAACTGCACAAATCTCCTGAAGCCAATTAATGTTGCTGAATCCTGGATTTTTGGATCGATTAGGCCCTTCAAGCCATAGTATTCTTGATCATACTGATCTATTGCCGTCCTGATCTCACGGACAATATACTTGCCTTTCTCTATGGGCTGCCTGGCAGTTATTAGTTCTAGCAGAACAACTCCAAAGCTGTATACGTCACTTTTCTCAGAGAGTTGTTGTGTCATGTAATATTCAGGATCCAAATAGCCCTACCAATAATGCAAAAGAGGAATCAGCAAAAGTTTTCTTTCTTCAAAAAAAAATTTGTGCCCATAGAATATTCAAAATACATATTACATACCAGTGTTCCCTTTACTTGGGTAGAAACATGACCCTTTTGTGTGTCAGATACTAGCTTTGAAAGACCAAAATCAGCAACCTTTGCATTGAGACTTTCATCCAAAAGGATATTGGTTGATTTGATATCTCTATGTATGATTGGTGGATCAGCAAGTTCGTGGAGGTATGCTAGACCTTTTGCTGAGCCAATGGCAATGCTGAGGCGCTTCTTCCAATCCAAGCTCACTCCTTTACCTGCAGTCCAGTCATGGTCATATCCTATGTTATTGCAAAGGCACACATTGTTAGGTAAAATGTTGTGCTACTTATACTGAGTAATGTATATGGTACCCATCAGGTTCTCCCTTAATGTCCCATAAGGAATATATTCATAAACCAACATCTGTTCCCCTTGTTCGTAGCAGAAACCCACTAGGCTCACTAGATTCTTGTGATGAACCCTGGACAGCAGCTCAATCTCATTCTTGAACTCAGCTGCACCTTGCATGGATCCTTGCTGTGCTCGTTTTATTGCAGCTATTTGCCCATTTGCGAGTGTCCCTTTGTACACCTTTTAACAGAGTAAGTAGGGCATTAGATGCTTTCACAAACACTTGTTTCTGCCTGTGAGCAGGTCAGCAAGGAAATTGAATTACCTTCCCATATCCTCCAGATCCTATCTCATTGATTTCTGAGAAATTATTGGTGCATTTTTTCAGTTCCTCAAATGCAAAGTATCTTGCACCCTTCAGTCGCGGTGCATCTCCGTTGTCTGTACCACCAGCTCCCCATGATGCTGTGGCACCAAAGCAACAACAAGAAATAATTATCTTTCTAATATTTGGTGTGCATTGAATTAACTGTAGTAGCTAGCTCAAAATTGATATATGTGATGGATCCTCCATTAGATTGGAATTTAATTGTGAAACAACTCATTACCAAAAGGATTTGTAGTTCGCTCTACTGCCTCCTTGGCTATCTTTTTCTGTCGTAGAGCGTATATTGCTACCAGAATAAGGCCAACAATAAGGACGCAACCCGCGATTGCGATTCCAATTATTGCACCTTTGCCCATTGAGGATTTTTTATTGCTGGGATCTGAATTGAATAATTAGCAATTGAAGATACATCAGACAAAGGACTGTACAAACCTGTGTAGCGTACTATTTACATACCTGGAAAGTATATGCTTGCGCTGAAGCTGTATGGTCCAAATTCAGGTGGGGCTTTAAAAGTTTGGTAGACCAGAGCAGTACTGATTCTTATAACCTCTGAGCGATTGAAGCTCGTTCCACTGACTGGAAAAATCTTCATTGTGAATATTAGAGGTGCTCCTGGACTGAATATTACATCGGAAAGGGCAACTGACCCTGGTGCCAGGCTAAGGTTCTGCTCAAATGTTGATTCCAGAATTTTGAACAATGTGGGGCTTATGGTATCAGAGAAGGCAGGTGCTCGGAAGATCATCGAACCCTGAAAGGGGTAGGTGCATGCGCAGTTCTGTGAAGTGACTGGACTTGCTGATTGATCAGTGGGGCATGGAATGGCAGCACATGGGCCAAGGTCAGTGGCGTATGGCACTTGCTGTTTTTGCTTGAGTGTGCAGAAACTAATGTTATTCAAGCATACAGGATTCCCTATTAATCTGGACAAGAACAAAATTTGAGATGGTTAGTAACGCATGCCACTCAGCATGTGAGCATGTAATTATTTCTGCTTGAGAGGACAATGCTTACATAAGGCTGTTGCTGTAGCTTTTTACATCAGTATCTATGATTTGATTATTTGTCAAGTTAACAACCTGCAACTGTGAGCTGATATTATCTGTCATATTAAGTATCCCACTGAATGCATTCCTAGCTAGTGATCTGCATTACAAGTTATGGCATAACAAGATGCACAAAAATCAGTCAGCTGAATCTTTCTATAGATATTCAAGAAAACTGTGGCACAAGCATTGATGAATTACACTTGCTGCAGCTTGGGTAAACTGAACAGAGCACTAGGGATTGTTCCGGTAAGATCATCATTTTCCATAAATCTGCAATCCAACGAGAAACTTTATCTGTATTCTAGCATTAAATTTAATATTTACTTTGTTAATCTTCAAAACTCACATGCTATTCAGGGATGTCAATGTTGAAAACCATCCAGGTGCTGGCGAGCTTGGGAAGTTATTGTTGCTTAGATCCCTGCTTGGAGAAAGAAAAAAAAATTAACAACAGAAAAGAATCATTAACTTGAATATTGATATATTTTTCTTACACATAAATTAACTTAGTGGCAGTAGTGAGATCTGGCACTGCCCCATTTAGTTGGTTGCTTGCTAAGCTCCTGCAAGAACCAAAGGGATATTTGCAATGTCATTTTAAGGAACGTGAAATAATCTGTGATGTTCATTAAAATTCAGTTACTTACAGTTCCGTCAGGTTAGTTAGGTTGCCAATACTATCGGGAACTGGACCGCTGAACTTGTTATGGTCTAGTCGGCTGGCATGCAATAAAAATTGTAAAAATGTTTAAAATGACGTGTAAGACTGATGCCAAATACGATTGATTTGGTACTTACATTATTTGAAGTGATGCGACTTGTCCAAGGGATGTTGGGATTGGTCCAGTAAAGTTGTTATTGTCAAATATCCTGGCATTGATTACAGAAAGAGGGTGACGTACTGAGGTGACATTAATGGACAGGAAGTAGCTATTGCAAACGCAGAACGTAACTTACACATGTATAAGGTTCATCCTGCCATTGAAAAGTCTTTCGCTCATATGTCCTGTCAACTGGTTCTCACTGAAGTGGCTGTTCATTGCATGGATGTAACCATAGGGAATTAGCAAAAAAGATATTCTTTTTATGCTTGATTTAGTGGTTAGTACAGAATTTCAGAACTTACAAATGCTTAGCTTTGACGAGTTGATTCAACCCTGGAGAAACTGGTATTTGTCCTGACAGCTGATTCGCAGACATGTCCAACCAGATAAGATTTGAAAGAAGGCCAAGTGTTGCTGGAATTTCACCAGTGAAACCATTTGAGTTTAGTGCCCTGCGCAAGGAAATAATTAATTGAATTCACCTGATGAACAGAATATTGTCTATTAGATATCTTCTTCCAAATCTGAGTGATTTCTTACAGGAATGTGAGCTGTGATAAGTTGCCTATCTCGCTTGGGATATTTCCCCTGAAGTTGCATCCAAGCAAAATCCTGAGAAAACCAAGATATGTCATCCTTCCCTCTCTTTTCCTTTTTTGGTGATCTTTGTAGATCCCTCATAAAACAAATGCAGTGTTTATCATTATCACAAAATGTCATTTCTTACAGAGTTGTTAGTTGCTTCAGATTTCCAATTTTTGGAGTAAGTGGACCTCCAAGATTTGGGTTGTTAGACAGATCCCTGCATGTAATGTCAGTAGCTTAACATTTGTTCTCTGCTCTTGATCTCTAAGGTAAACTGGTAGTGAATGTAGCATCTAACTAAATGGAGTCTATGTGTTCTGATGGTACTCACAGATATGTCAAAGCAGATAGTTGGCCTATGGCGTTACTTAATGTACCTTGCAGATTCATGGTTGGCAATCTCCTGCAATACCAGGTTTCAGCACAGTATTTGATTATTTGCTAACAGAAGAAGGTTAATTGAGCACTCACACTTCTGTCACCCTTCCATTAGAACAGGAAATTCCCTCCCAGGAGCTGCAGGGATCAGTTGAACCTGTCCAGCTTTGTGGTTCATTCTGCCAGTTACCCATCAAAGCCTGAAGCGCAGCAACTGCAAAATACATTTAGCTAACATTAGTCGAGCTTGTTTTGCATTAACAACTCTACTAGCTGGTTCTTTTATCCTTTCTTAATTTAATGAAGGGCAGTCCTGCTGGTTCGGGGGAAAACCTCTATTGTTAGATCTCAGTATATCTCTCTTCCATGTTAGGGTCATAGAGTCCATGAATCTTACTCATCGTTTAGATACATAAAGGGGGTAAAAATCAAAATTATTATGGATCTCCTTCATACCAGAGGCACATAATATATATATGCAAATATCGTTTCAGAGAATTCAAAGAGATTTCGGTCTAAGAATGGATTGTACCGGCACCCAAAAAAAAGGAAGAAACAGCGTTTGGTGTTCATTTTCACCTTTTTTATCCTTAGGACATGCTGCATATAGTAGCATGGCTATCTAAATTTGATCACTTACCTTGTGTGGATGTTATTACATTGCAGTTTTGTACCCACCTGATTTTTCTGGTAGAAACTAGATATTCCATTGTAATTGAAAAGTTTTCACCTTAGGAATACTCCTGGTAGAACTAATCTAACTGGACATTTTTTTCAGGTCAACAGGCACTCTATGAATAATTGTATCCTAAAAAAAAGTCAGCATGCTTCCTATATCCTGATGCAATGCAAAAATATCAAGACTTACCATCTTGGGAGTTTGTCTGGCTGAAGCTTGGCCGGAGTCCTACCAGGAGCAAGAGCAAAAGCAGCAGCTGCTGCATCGCCACTGTGCCGCTCCCTCCAGGCTAGGCCTCCACACAAATCAAATTTGCAACAGATCACAGCTAACTCCGATGGCTGTTCTTGGAGAAGTCTACGGCTCTATGCACGAGCTAGCTAATGGACGAGCCAGCAGTGACCAAATGGTGCCGCACTCCTTGCTGAGGTTGGAACCAGGTAGGCAAAGAAAATAACTCAGTTCAAAAAAAGGCAAAGAAAATAGTCTTTCAAGGAAAACAATCTTACATAACCAGGTTCAGAAGAATCTCTCATCAATTATTGCCTAAGCTGCTTACCCAGTCCAGGCAACGGATATGCTCATAAGAACGCACGCATGCAAGGTTATGGGAGGCCTTAAACAAGTCTGCGAAAGTGCTCGGTTGAACTGATCAAAACATGAAATGTTTGATGAAAATGTTCCTCGTTAGTAGTGGGGCAGTTGCTTCTGGCGGCTGGGGCCTCATCCGGGTAATAGCTTAAAAATTGCTCCGTTCTGAGCTTTGATCTGGTCTTTTTGTTAATTAACAAAGTTAATACGGCAGTTCAGAATTGGACTTTTGTGCCATGGCCCATAGTTCAGAATTGTGTTATGCTGTTCAACTGCTGTATTTTTTTTTTTGACCCCTAGTGCATGGAGCTGAGAACCGGATTTTTCTGTCCAATTCTGTCGCCTGGTTGCCAGCCCTGCTAATGTGGATATGGCATCATGGCAAGTATATTATGTAAGTATGCTTTGAGTTCCCTTGAATGCATCCGTTGTTGTGAACCAGATTTTCGTCTTTGAGATTCTGTTTTTTCCCGGAATGCAGAGAAAATCTGAGAAGTGGTCTTTCAGTTAAATCTGAACATTGCATCTTATTACGCAGGTTTGCCAGGGACACCAGAATCGTCAAAGGCATGTCAGCAAGGATATGGTTCTACTACTCTCCTTGGAATCATTAGAAGGTCAGCAGTGTGCAGATGGTTCGGTCTGACCTGGCTGTAACACAAAGCATAAGTATTCAACACTCTTAATCAAACATATTCGGCAGGGTCTGGCTGTGTTGTTTTTTGTTTTGATCTTGATGGGAGGCCCAACAGAACTATGTTACATGGTCTTGATTGAAAATGAGTCATGATTCATGAAAGCCAAGTTTTGTTGGATGCACCTGCCCAACTGCTTGCTCTTGTTGGGATTGCCGGATAAATTATGGTGCATGACAGCGCACCAGAAAATGCAGCCGAGGCAGCAGCACAGAGGACGTCTCGCGCGCAGAAGTTTCCTTCAGCGTGGAGCCAAAGTGTGGCCGGCAGGCTGATGCCTCGCACTGGCCGATGAAAGATGTCCATCTGGAGAGAAATGGTTCGTATTGTTCGTCCGTTGTTGCAGTCCGTGGCTGCGGTTTTGGACTATATGCCTGATTGGCAGTGCGCAAGTCGTGTATATTACGTTTCCAAATGTGGTTGAACGGAGTCTGGCACAGCCTGCTACCACTTCTCTTTTGTGGATGATGCAATTTTACTTGTTCCGAATCTAACTGTTCAATTCAATGGTGTTTAGAACAAGTTTAGTTTGGTAGCTCTAACCGGTATCTGCGATGCCTTGGTAGGTTAGCACATGAATTGTGTTCGACGAGAATTATGGCCAAGTTTAATTCGATGCACAGAGAGCTTTGTCAGGCCAGATTAAAAATGTCGATCGTGCACGACAAATAGCAACAAGCGTCAGGCTGCACGTAAAACTGAAATGACCATTGTACAATATGCGAGTTGTTGTGAGTCTTGTGATACTGAAATCCCCCGGATACATACTACCAACTCGCCTATTTCCTAAGGAGCTGAAATCCATTGTTGTCTGCAACCACAATGCACAGCGACAGCCGACGACCCTGCGGAGGTGGTGGAAGCGTCTGATCACCAAGCAATCGTGCAAGTGGAGGAGAGTTCACAAAAGAAAACTCGAGTTAAAACAAGGGTGCAACTAGTGATATAGTATGATGGTTAGTGTAGTTTTGACTTTTGAGCAGGGTTAACAAAACCAGTACCGATCCGGTTTTTCGAACTCCAAAAACCGGACCGGTTACCGCTGTGACCTAATTTCTAGGCTCGATTGGTGGGGGGGAAACCAGCCGGTACCGCAACCGAACCGTCCCGGTAACACCGGTTACCGTGGTAACCAACTGTTTTTTTTCGGTATTTAAAACCCTGCTTTTTTTAGATGGAAAATGCATTGATCTTAGCCTATTACACTGGCCCTTTTACAAACAGGACCCCAAACAAAGAAGATTACAAAGAAGTTGTCCAAACTCCTAATCATCTTCCTCGAAGTCTTCAGAGATCTGTTTGTCGCCGCCGCCGAAGCCGCTTTCCAATCATCACCGGGCACCAGAGCCAATCTCCACAAGGTGGAGGTCGCAGAGGAAGGCTTACTTCTAGGTGAATCAGCCGAGTACACTGCCTCCCAGGCGCATCGGCCAACTCCAGTACCCACGATGCATCCATCGAAACCATCGCCAGCAACCCGAGCAAAGCTCAGATTTTCGCCAAAGAACATCTTCCTCGAGATTAACAGGGTCAACAACATCATCACCTGAAGAAGACGACGATGCGCCGGCCCTCGACTCCTGGACAGGTCTCCCCAGCCTCTCCGTTGACGTCGGAGTAGATCGCCATCGGAGAACGGAAGAAACTGGGAGAAATTAATCCTCTGCAACGCCGTCGTTTCCGCATCGCCGTCGCCGCCAGGAAAACCAAGCCACAGAGGAGCCACGCTCCTCCGGCAAAACCTGACTCCACCGCCGATCATCGGCGGCGAGCAAACCCTAAACCTAGATGGACTCGATCTACTAAAAGATGGACCCCCGCTCCTCTTACCACCGGCTAGAAGGCTAGAGACGAGGAAGAACGGGGGCCAGAGACGGGCGGCGGCGGCAGTTCCGCCCGTGTCGCCCGTGAGGGGCGACGCGGGGGACGGGGGGTTGCGTTGTCCGTTCGCTTCTACTAGAACACTTTCACTTTTGAGAGCCTCGTTCCGTTCGAAAACAACACAACACTTTCACTCGCAAACTCTCAAGGAGGCAGCCCGATCGGCTGATTGGAGTAGCAGAATAGGACCAGGTAATAACGAGTGTGTGAATTCGTTGACCCTTTGTTAAGCCGCCGGTCGCCGTCTGTCCTTAACGTGCAGCGACATAGCAGAACACAGGATCCCTAGCCTCGCCTGTACTGTATGTAATTGGAGAATTGGAGCACAGCGCAGTTGGCGCGGCGGCAGTTGGCGAAGCGCGCGCCGAGGCGGAGTCAAAGAGCTGGGCAGACACGCACGCATGAATGGAGCCTGTCAAAATGGCACGAGGTCGCCGCGGGGAGGGAGCAAATGACGCGAGCCCCAGGCGTTTTCTAACCTGCTGGATTGCTACTCTCTATGACAGGCCACTGCTACATTCAAAAAATGGAGCGAGACAGCAAGTGCTCCGAAAAAAGAAAATGGAGCAAGTGGATGTGTACTAAAAAAAACTGTCACTATCGGGGGTGCTCTCGCTGTGAAACCATACAGTGGTCTTTAGAGATACGGTTGTATACAAGCAAAAAATGCGCCCAAATTCATTTTAGCAAAAATACTTGTAATTACTGTACCATTTCTATTTTTCTAAAAGGGAGGAAAACTTTTTTATGAGGGAGGAAAATATTTTTTTAGAACAGGGAGGAAAACAAATGTATAGACTCAAAATCAGAGCACAGGGGCTTTGTGTGACAAGGCCCATGGACCAGGAGAAGGAATGTCCGCCGGTAAAAGCAGCAACGTTCTTCCTTTCGTTTCTCCGGCGTCCGGACTCCGGAGGACACGGAGAGGGCCTAGTACAGAAACTGGAGCGATGGAGCTTGATTTTGGGTTGGTGGATGAACAAGAAGGGCGACTGTACAGTGTATACCGATCTCGCGAGCTACCTCACCGTTCCCTTCGTCCGCCAGGTACGCCAACCGCTTGAAAGCAGCGATTGTTATTCTTATACAAAAAGCAGAAATGCTAGGGTTTCCAGATTTACAGAAACAGCATTGTTACCACTTACTACTACTATCAGAACCAAAGTAGCACCCAGTTGAATGCAAATGACAAGTTAAAACAGGGTGTACATGGCAAGAACTATTAAGATCATCGAACCCTGGGACTGGGAGAACCTAGTGATTGCGCTGTTCTGTGAAGCCACAGGATTTGCTGACTGGTTGTGGGGACATGAAACGGCACCACATGGGTCTAGGCCGCCTTGCTGCTGTTGATTGAGTTTGCAGATACTGGTCTCGTGTAAGCATATAGGATTACCTGTTAATCTGGACCAAAAAAAAACAAAGATGGTTAAGAATCTATACAACTTAGCTGTACAGTACAAGTGTACAATCTTATTTTCAGAGGGGGAAGGATGTTTACATGAGACTGATGTTGTATCCTGGGTCCACATTAGCATCAGTGATTTGATTGTTTGTCAAATTAACCACACACAGTTGCGGACTGATGTTACTTCGCATACTTAGTGTCCCATTGAGTGCATTATTAGCTAGTGATCTGCATTACAACTCACAATAAAAAGACACAAATAATAATTCGGAAATAGATACATTATTCAAAAAGTTGTTGTGCAGGTCATCAAGAGTTACATTTGCTGCAGCTGCGGCAAACTGAATAGAGCACTAGGGATTGTTCCTGTCAGACCATTGTTTTCCATAAAGCTGTATATCCATTCAAAGCATAAATGTTAGTCATAGATACTTCGGGTTAATAAATCCATTTCATATTCAGAAAACTCACAAGGTATTAAGGGATGTCAATGTTGAAAACCATCCTATTGCTGGTGAGCTTGCAAAGTTATTGTTGCTTAGGTCCCTGCCCAGTTAAGTAATAAAAGTCATTAACACCAGAAAGAATCATCAACCTGAACCTTTGATGTAGTTATCTTACAAATAATTTAGCTGAGTTGCATTACTGAGATCTGGCACCATACCACTCAGTAGGTTGCTTGCTAAGTTCCTGCAACGACCAACAGGTATTTACAATTTAATTTGAAGCACTGTGATATTCTCCTTTTGTTGTTGTTTGTTACTTACAGTTCCGTCAGGTTACTTAGGTTGCCAATACTTTTAGGAACCGAGCCACTGAACTGATTCTCATCTAACAGACTGTCATGCAAAAAGAAATTCACAGCTGTTTAATAGGTAATTAAGACTGATGCCAAATTGTTGTGACTGGTACTTACATCATTTGAAGTGTTTGGACAAGCCCAAGAGATTCTGGGATTGGCCCAGTAAATTTGTTCTTCTGAAAATACCTGTAATGAAACAGAAAGCGGTGAGATGGTGCATATGATAGATTAAATTATCTATCATGAACGAAGAACACAGCTTACACATGTATAAGGGTCATGTTGGCACTGAAAAGGCTTTCGCTTATCGGACCTGTCAACTGGTTATCAGCAAAGTGGCTGTTGATTGGATGGATGGAACAAACATATGGTAATTAGCAAGTTTGAGGATCAATTTATTTGTATCCAATAGGTGTTACAACATTTGAGAACTTACAAATGCTTTGTGCCAACAAGTTGATCCAACCCTGGACTTGAACTTGTTGAAACTGGGATTGTTCCTGACAGCTGATTTGCTGTCAAGTCCAACAAGAAAAGATTGGAGAGATGGCCGAGTGTTGGTGGAATTCCACCAGTGAAATTATTTGAGTTTAAGGCCCTGCATGAAAACAGTTAGTTAATTGAATTCACATTATGCACGGAACAGTGTCCATTGAGGATGTCGTCCAAGCTGGAGGGAATTCTTACAGGAAGGTGAGCTTGGTTAAGTTTCCTATCTCTTTAGGAATATTGCCAGTGAAGCTGCATCCTTGCAAATTCCTGAGAAAACCAAGATACATCAGCCTTTCCACTCTTCTTCTTTTTCCTTTCAGTGCTTTACATAGCAAATGTCATTTCTTACAGAGTCGTGAGCTGCTTCAAATTTCCTATGTTTGGAGCGAGTGGGCCACCAAGATTTGGGTTGTTAGACAGATCCCTGCATGCATATTATCTCAGTTGGTTGGAGCATCTCACTATGTATCCCTAGATGTTTTCTCCGTTCGTGACCTTTAGATGAACTCGTAGGTTGTAGCATCTCGTTACTGTATCTCATATTTTAGCCAGGTACTGAAGATTCATTGTTGCCTACATTAAGTTCCTCTCAAACTAAGCAATGAAGTACTCACAGATATGTCAAAGCAGTGAGTTGGTCGATGGTGCTGCTTAATGTACCTTGCAGATTCATGCTTGGTAATTTTCTGCAAGGATCAAGTTTCAGTTTGCGGATACTGTTGTGTAGTTCTTCGATAGAAAGGTTAATCAAGTACTCACACTTCTGTCACCCTCCCATTAGAACAGGAAACTCCATCCCACGAGGTACAGGGATCAGTTTGTCCTGTCCAGCTTTGCGGTGCATTCTGCCAGTTCTTCGTCAATGCCTGAAGCGCTGCAACTGTAGAGTTAATAAAGAAACATTAACTCATTTACTTTTGCATCAACAATTGCATCCATCTTGTCAATGAATCTTATTGGTATGAGAAGTATGTCCAGGTGTCATATTAGTATATTACAGAATTCGAAGGAACAAGGGTTGCTTCGTTTTCCACTCACTTGTACCAGCAAGAAATAAGCAGTACTGATATGGCTCAACTCTTTTTTTTTCAGAAACGACCACTCCATGAGTAAATAAATAACCCCAAAAACTAAAAGGGAGGCAGCATTCGTCCTGTAACCCTTTGAAATCCAGAAGGCTTACCATCTTGGGAGTTTGTTTGGCTGGAGCTTGGCCGGAGGCCTACCAAGAGCAGAGACAGAAGCAGGAGGCGCTGCATTTCCAGTTGTCACTGTGCTGTGCACTTCTGGTCCTGACCAACAAAGGTGGTGTGAGGCCAGCACAGTTGAACTGGTGACTGATCAGAAGGTGAAATCGTTTGAGACAATGTTCCTGTATTTCTCTTTGGTAGTACTTAAGCATTGCTCCTTTTGAGCTCCAATCAATGAGTCATTGTTTTGTGTTTTTTTCCTTTTTGAAGAAAATCAATTCAGTCATCATCGTTCCTTATGCTAATTTGATTGGGCCATGGGTTAGATATGTGTGTCTTGGCACCACTTGCTTACTTGATACTTGTCAGTTTGGTTCAACTTGTTCAGCTAAGGAGCTGTGAAAAGTATTCAGGCAGAGTCAAGGCTGCCAACACTGCTGATACGTAAATGGTATCATGAGTTCATGGCAAGGGATTAATAGGTATGTTACATATGCTTCGAGTTCAGACGAAAAAGTGCATATTATTAACCATGATTCAAAACTTTCTTTTGATTCTTCAGAAATACGGTACATACAATGCATTCTGAATTAGGCATCTTATTTGTCAGATTTCCTGAAGATTCAACAAGCTTTGAAATGAGGCCATGACAGCATGAATTTGCAGAGGATTCCTTGTTATCCTTGAGATTCTTTACAAAATCGGCATCACAGGGTTAGTTGTGTCATGTAACAAGGAAAACAAAATGTAAAAAATGGAACCAATGGTTTTAAGAGCATCTGCAGCAGATTACCGGTCCTTCTCCACAACCCAGCCAAATGAAAGGGATTCATCTCTCTACCCTATCCATGGGTATGACTGTATGAGGTGTTGGACTGTTGGTGTTCCGCTGCTCCACAAGTTACCAAAAGCACACACAAAAAAAAACATTATTGCTGAGGGAGAGAGAAACTGTATTGGTGATGTATAGGATAAGTAATCTGCCGGAGATGCTCGTCTTAACTAAGCTTATTCGGCAGCGGATGCAGACTACAAGCCTACAATGCAACCTGTCCACCAATTGGAAATTTTTAATTGGTCATCAGGAAGGCGAATCTTTGGACGCGCCTGGCCAACTTCGTTCCGTCCCTTGTTGCCATTGCCGAAAGCTTCACAAGGCTTGTGAATTCAGGCCCGTCGATTTCCCATGGTGTACCAGAAAAATGCAGCCGATACAAAGCCTTTTGCATAGAGCCAAAGTTGCCGGCAGCCGGCGTCCTGAGCTCAGCTTTTCTGAACTGATCTTGTCAAATGGGCAACTGGCACGAGGTCTGCTTCGGAGAGGGAGCAAACAAACCGGAGCCCCAGGCGTTTTCAATCGTAGCAGCTACTGTATCCTTCAGACTTGGATTGATAACGAACCGGAGTGATCAACTAGGTCGCCGTCACCCGTCGGCTAGCTTTGAGCACCCAGAGATGTGAATGAGGAGATAGGACGCTCGGGTACAGCCATACAGAGAAATCACCAGCTGCTAATCACTGAGCACAAGTAGTCAAGTACATGCGACACCAAAAGGGAAGGCTTGCCATTCCATCCATTTGGTCCAGCCCAACCAACATGATCCCATCGAGAAGTAAGCCCAGGCCCAGAACATGACAAGTCGCGCGCGAGAGCCTTTGCATTTTTATCCATCTCTTAGTATTTTTTTTTCCAGAGAATGTGTTTTGTATTGCACATTTTTCAATAAGAAAAAAAATTACAATGATGCAACTTTAGAAGAAGTGAGATGAAAAAAAATTAAACATATGTTCAGAAGCTCTTAAAATGATTTTTGCTGATTTGCACTGTTGATTTTTCGTTAAAGAAAAATATTACGTAAAGAAAAAACTTTGCAAACATAAAAGCTACGGTTGATGTTCGAAGATGACGACGCTGCCTTGCATTGGCTGCCGGTCGGGTCATGTGAAGCTTCTTGGCTCACGTGAACACAAGCAGCTTGCAGAGGCTATCGCGTACTATCGTGTCACCATCGCTGGAATGGATCGGAGGACGACGGCGCGTTTCACGGGGGACCGTGGACGATCGACGAAGCGGGCCATAAATGCAGTTGCGCTGCGTCTCTCTCTCACCCACAAGTCCACCACCTCCTGCAACAGGCCAACAGTGTTGGCTCGCCCGTGTGTGGGCACGAACTCGTAGTACGATCCGTATCGTACGGCTCTGATTGAAGATTTGAAATGAATGCGCGTGGTGCCAGAACAGCCACGTGTTTTTACTTTTTACCACGGACGCGTAGAGAAAAATCATGCGATGCGAATTCACGGTTCCTTCGGTAGCCTAGCTGCTACCTGAAGGCGCGCGGTGGTTGCCTTGCCACTGCGAGGAGCACCAACGGTTTCTTGGATGGATTTTCACTAGCTACCACCAGCTACTGGTTTCATGCTCGATCGATCCTGTATATTTACGACCCGTATGATACGAGCTGGAGAATTCCGTTCCGTGTCGGAGGATTTATTCCTAACCTAACCACCCTCATCTCGATCACCAAAAACCATCTGCGTACGTATCTTCCGCTGCCTGCCCTCCCCCGTGCGTGCTCTGATTGATCCGAGCCCGACGAGCCGCACCGGCCAATCATTAGCACGAGCTAGCATGTTGACGACCCGCGACCCGTTTGTCCCCTTCTCTGCCCACGCGAGACTAGACGACACCGCTCAACTATTCTATTCGTACCAGCATGTTCTCGCTGCTCTGCCCTCGACGGACGGCACCTGCGTATCAGCGTATGGTCTCTCATCACCATTTCGTGTACGATCGCCCAGCTTGCCACCCAGAGCGCAGGGAAAAAGCAAGCAGCCGCCTGGATTCCTCAACGAGCCGAGCTCGAGCGAGCTCATCGCCTCAAGATTGAACTTGTTAAAGCATCGAGCTGAACTCGAGCCGAGTCTCAAAACCATCCGAGCTTCAAGTTAAGCTCAAGCTTGGCTCGTTAAGATTCGAGCCGATCTCGAGTCGAGCTTGCAACGAGTCATCTACGAGTAATTCACGAGCTTTAAGATTTATATCATCCATAAATATAGTTTAGAAAGTCTACATAATAGTTAAATTAGTGTCATTGCATTACTTGTAGACATCGAGTTTGGCGCAGTACAATTTAAAAAGAAAATTAGAGTACATGTGTGTATACATCTCATAAAGTCATGTCTAATCATAGTACGCGAGCTTTTCGATCTCGAGCTCGAAAATCTCACGAGCTTTGAATCAAGTTTGAGCTTGGCTCGTTTAGAAATCGAGCCGATCTCGAATCAAGCTTAAAGCGAGCTGAACGCAATCGATTCACGAGCCTCGAGCTTTTTTTTTTTGACAGTCCTGCTACTGCTTGAAGCGAAGTCAAGGCAAAACACGAGGCGAGCTACTGTACTAGTTATCACGCCGCCCACCGCCACCACCACTAGGCACCGGCCGAACCGGCCAGCCGTCCGCCTGCGTTGCGTGCGCGGCTGCTCCCGGCCGCGGAATGCCAGCCGGCCGGGGTGATCACGGACCAGCGGGCAGAGCTGGCGAGGGAAATTGGAAGGCGCTGCACCGCCCTGTTCGCTTGGCTTATCAGCCACCAGCCAGCAGTACTTTTCTCTCAGAACAAACCAACCACTAGCAACCAGCCAGTAGTACTTTTCTCTCAGAACAAACCAGCACTAGCCACCAGCCAAACGAACAGGCTGGCGTCCCCTCTGTGTGCAGCGCACCGGAAGTACTGGCCACAGCTCGTTTCTTGGGGCTCCTTTTAAACTTTTGGGAAGGGGTGAAGTCGTGACAGCTTGCTCGGCGTGACGAGGGACCAGACCAGCACAGGCAACAAAAAGTCTCCGGCCATCTTTCAAAAACAAAAACAAAAACAAAAAGGTCTTCGTCGCAGTCGTAGGGGAAAGAAAGAAAAGAAAAAAAACACACAAACGATCGACCAAAGTCGTCTTGAAATCTCACGGATCTCAAGCATCATCTCCATCCAAAAGCGCGAACACTAACGCCGGTCGCCGGCAACGTGAGATGTCGCTACTCGTTACCCTCTCCGACGGCGCACGTTCTCGCCGGGGTGCCCAGATCGGGGCGAGCCGCGATGTGATCTGACGCTGCTCTGATCTGCTGCTGGTGCCGTATAATTTTCGGCGAGACCGGAGAGACCACCAGCGAAAGGCAACAGCGATGCGCGAACCGACTCCCGCGCGAATGGAATGGTCGGATGTGGACTGACGGATCGACACCGAAAGTTCAGAGCGTCACTGTCCATCCCATGGTTCGGAATTCAGAAAACTTTTTTCAAACGACATGGTTCAGAAACTAACCACGGTTCAGCAAAAACAGGACACGTTGACAGCAAGGTGAAATGAGGCTGGCTGGAAGACGAACACGTTGCCGAGGCTCGTGATGAGCAATCGAAACTGCAGTCCCGTACGTGTGTGTGTGTTTTACCCGTGAACAGCGGAGCATTTACGATGCGCTTGCTGTCCTGAATCCTGATGATGAGGAAGGCGTAACTGCAGCTCGAAAGGAGTTGGCAGATCGATCGATCGATCGACGATCGAGGCGAAGCAGAGCCAAACGGAAAAGGGCTTTTGCATGTGGTGATGGTTGGTGAGTGGTGACCATGAGGAGAGGAGAGGAGGAGCGCGCGCGAGGACTGGTTACCCAATCCAGCAATAGGTTGTCTTTTCCTTTAAGTTAAACTGACGACGTGGGGTGCGCGGCCTATGATCCGGCCTTCTTCGTGATGCAACAGCTGACAGGACCACTCGGGTAAAATCGCAACGGAATGCACAGCTCGTGAGAGCGACGGTAATTTGGGGATCAAGCTACCTGAGAACAAGAATGAAGGAAAATGAGCCTAGCTTAACCTTTTTTGGGTGGGAGTTGTGGCCATATATATGACCACCTAGGTTGCAGTTTCCTATAACTCGAATTTGGGTTTTTATTTTTTTTCATAATGAAAAAAACTGCATAGTTCCTCCTGGATTGGTTATAATTTTTCTAAGACAGGAATGATGCTCACAACCGCGTGCACGGATGCATGAACAGTATGTGATCTCTCACTAAAAAAATTAATGATGCTTAGTATCCTAGTAAGTACAAACCGCCTCTAATAACCATTCGTAGTTCGTACTATTGCTTGGGGAGAATACAAATTTGTGACAAAGAATTTGCAAGTCTAGCATGATTTGTACTTCTATTTGGTGTCCTTTTGTTAGATTAGCCCTTTTTGCTATTTGCAGGAAAACGAGTTATTTCTCAGGCAGTTTTAGGCCTTGCTTGTAAGAATTCTAACTGAGGTCAGTCTTGAAGTTCATAGTAAAAAATAAATCGGTACGAGTATTCACATTTTCATATTGTTTGAAAAGACAAATGATTCATCTAAACATTGCTCCATTTCCCCATATTTTATCATGTCTAAGGTTGCCTTGTACTCATCCTCGCTATTTCCCCATTGAAATAATGTTGTTCCTTCAATTGTTGTATATTTACATTTTAAACCATTGTCACTAGCTCAAAAATCTTCGGGGCTAGCTTGGCACATTGTGTTCAAGATGACCATCCTCTCACAATAGCCAGCATGACAAAGCAAAATGATTTCGTAGCTTTCGAGCTAGCATGAACTAGGGACTAGTAGAAGCCTACCAGAGTTGTAAGTGGAAGATGCATGAAAGAATGGGTACAATATACGATCACGTCAACTTTAGTTAAAAACAATATCACTATTAACTCCATTAATAAATTGAAGAAAAAAGCCCAATAAACAATTTACCTTACACCGGAAATAACTTGATCAATGTAGCTATTTTATATGATGTATGTATATGATATACTTGTTTTTCTTTATGCATGGCTGGATGGTGCTCAAGGAAAGAAAAGGCCATCATCTTGCTTCATCATCCTTTGATTGTACACACTTAATATCGTCCGTACACGTGGCCTCGAAGTCCATCCCCGACTTCCCCGGAAATTCAAAATCTTTCAAAACCTCCGACCGGACCGACACCGTCCCACTCCCTCCCGTTGCGAACGGGTGCTCCTCACCACCAAACCATCCAATAACACAACCAGCGGCGCGTGGACCCCGCAGCCTGACCCACCTGAAAGTGACTGTATGGTTACCTCATCCCCGTACGCCTAGCCCCCGACCCCGACGGGGAACCTACCGGCTCCGCGCGGCCGCGCCCGTGCGAACCAAAGGTGACTGCTCCTGACCTGACGCCGACTCCGAACTCCCACTATTTTTCCGTTACCATTTCCCGACCCCGAAAAATATTTTTTTGCCTTTTTATCTCCCCTCACCTCTTTCTCTCTGTCTCTCCTCCCGCTCCCCCCTCCCTCGGCCCAACACCCCCTCCGATCTAAACTCCCGGCGAACGCCGCCATCCGAATTCGAAACCCTAGGCGGCCGCTGTAGAGCGCGCGGGGCTGTAGCGCCTCTCGTTCGGCGGAGCCGGCCCGCGGCGGCGGTGGCCGGCCATGTCGACGGAGGACGAGAAGCTCCTCAAGGAGGCGAAGAAGCTGCCGTGGGACGAGCGGCTGCAGCATAAGAACTGGAAGGTGAGGAATGATGCCAACATCGATCTCGCCGCCCTCTGCGACTCGATCACCGACCCCAAGGACGCCCGCCTCCGCGAGTTCGGTGAGATACACTCCTCGCGCCTTCCGATCCGCCCCCATTTCTCGCTCGGATCTGCTATACGCGCGATTCGTGCGTTCCCTTTTGGGGATTTGAAAGCATTGTTTTTCGGTGCTAGATCTGATGCGCACTGCTTTTCTGTTCTGTTGTGGTGGTTAGGGCCATTGTTTAAGAAGACGGTGTCTGATTCCAATGCGCCGGTGCAGGAGAAGGCGCTGGACGCCCTTCTCGCATTCCAGCGAGCCGCTGATGCCGACGCTTCAAGGTGTGTGCGCCCTTACTTGCTAAGTCATTCTCAGTTATACTTCTGATTATTTTTCATCTGCAACGATTTATGATGTTGTTTCGTTTCAGATATGCCAAGGAGGTTTGTGATGCGATCGTGGCCAAGTGCCTCACTGGCCGACCGAAGACTGTAGAGAAGGCTCAAGCTGCATTCCTCCTATGGGTGGAACTGGAGGCAGCAGAAGTCTTCCTTGTAAGTTGTTCGTCAACCCCCTGATAGTTATTGTTGTGACTTGTGAGAGCCATCAATGAAATGTATGTGCAGCTGACTACATAATGCTATTGTTTGTTCACTTGGTTTTCTCTACATATCTCAGACCTTGTGTGTATTGTTTGATATTGTTGTCAGTTTACCAATGGCTGATGCACTATCAATATTGTTACAAATGCTAGGCCTTTTAACGTAAGATTGTGCGCCATGTTCCCCTCACCAGATAGTTTTTGTTTTCACTTGGCAAATAGTTTATCAAATTAGCAATTGGCTTCCACGAATAAATGTGGGAAGCATGAATCAGCGATTTTCCTCCTTTGCAATTCTAGTTTCATTGTTATCATAGGCACCCTGCAAAAGCATGCAACAATTTTATTGCTATCATTAAAAACAGGTAGCTGCTACATGAGTGTTCTTTCAGAGCTAGTGTCTGGGAAACACGTGTCCATTTGATCGGATAAATCGGCTTCATTAATTCCCAGTTCCCTATTTTTGTCCGCACCATCTGTAAACTCTCCCCCCACAATGTTTACGAAATTATAGCTGTTCGTATTTGTTTGATTTATTTGCCCACCCAAACCATCTAAAGATTGCTAATCTGTTTTAGTCACATGTTCCCTCTTGTAACTATGTATGGCATGGTATTATGCTCAAGAAAACTCATATGGTTGTGCTATCAGGAATCCATGGAGAAGGCTGTGAAGAACAAAGTCGCTAAAGCAGTTGTACCTGCTATTGATGTGATGTTTCTAGCACTCAGGTAAGTCCCTAGCTGCTCCTCTGGCTCCCTGTGCCCTGTGTTGACATGTTTATATCAACATTTACAAGCATCCTTCTTCTACCAGTGAATTTGGAGCTAAGGTAGTTCCACCTAAAAAGATTCTGAAGATGCTTCCTGAGCTGTTTGATCATCCAGACCAGAATGTCCGGGCTTCTTCTAAGGGTTTGACACTAGAACTTTGTCGGTGGATTGGCAAAGAGCCTGTGAAGTCTATTTTATTTGAGAAGATGAGAGATACTATGGTGTGTTATTCTTGAAAGTGTAACATGCATAATCATTGTGTTCCATTACTCAATAATATGACCACACTTCTTTGTGTTTGCAGAAAAAGGAGTTGGAAGCGGAATTGGCAAACGTCTCTGGACTTGCTAAGCCAACTCGAAAAATAAGGTGTTTCTATTTTTTCTTTAATAATAATTATGCTATTTTTTGTTGTATTTGATAAATCAGATGAAAAATACTCCTGGTATTTTTTTTCCTCGAACACACAGGAGAGGTGTACACCATTATGTTAAAAAGAAGAAAGGGTTTGGAAACCCTTAAAACACCACACACTCACATCACACTCGCATGCACTGCTCTCCTTTTGTACAACAAAAACTTGACCTCGACCAGATGAGAAAAGACACAGAAACCTAACCTAGTCCGCACTTGGCACTGGAGTGAGGAGCTGGGAAAGCCCCAGCCAAACTCCAAAGGTGTAACTCTTAGCAGAAACTCATTCAGATTAGGGTAGTTCCATCAAATACGCATCGATTGTGGTTTTTCCATACTGACCAGGCCCTCAAAATGATGATAGAATTGTGACCTTTTCTAACCTGACCTTCCACACTATTAGTTTAGGGTTACTTGTGGTCTAATCTATGAAACCATTTGAAATGCCAGCTAAATATTATTTGCAGTTCTATTTATATTTGAATATCATTGCTTGCTTTGTGAGTTGGTAGATAGCCTGCAGCTTGTGTGTTAATCTGTTTTGTTTTGTACGTGGTGGCAGTTACATCTCATTTGTTTCACTGCCATCTTATATGTGATTTAGAGTGAGCTATTGCAGGATTGTGTAATGGGAAAATTTTGAAGGACACACACCTTGTTTTGTTTCTCTTCTCTTGTTTCTTTTTGGTGTAGTTGAAGCACATGTTAGTTTTGGGGGCAGAACAGATATTTTAGTTGCATTTGCTTCTTTGGTATGTAATACGTAATATATGCTGTTTCAAAGGTGTCACCTAGGCATCCGGGAATACCCAGCTCGCCTTGGGGAAGCGGTCTGCCTTGTCACCTAGGCATCACCTATCTGATAAGGCGTGCACAGGTTTCTAAGGCCGGCTTGTTGCCTTTAAAACACCAAATATATGGATCAGATGGACTATATTGATTGTACTGTTGAACTGCTGTAGATCTTTTGGATATCACCTGTTTAATATTCACAATGTTAATCCCACGTACTATGAGTATAATGTTTCTTTCACTTGTTTCATGATGATTTGAAAATGGTGATTTGACATTTCTAGATCCGAACAAGAAAAGGAGCTCGAGGAGGAGGCTGTGGTGGAGACAACCGGGGCTAACACTTCTGAAGAGGCTGCAGCAGATGGTGCGTTCTTCTAAGGATCATTTACGTGTTTGTTTCCTATATGTTGTTGATAGTTCGTGTAAATTTACGGTGTGAATACTTACACAATTCTATATTTCAGCACCTGTGGAGATCGATGAATACGACCTTGTTGATCCTGTAGATATTTTAACCCCACTAGAAAAATCTGGGTTCTGGGATGGTGTGGTATGTGATCTGTTTCCAGTACACTATCTATTGTTCACGCCATCGTATGATATTTGTTATATTGGTTTTCATGTTGTTGCCAGAAAGCGACTAAATGGTCAGAGAGAAGGGATGCTGTGGCGGAGTTAACTAAGCTTGCTTCAGCCAAAAAAATTGCTCCTGGTGATTTTCATGAAATCTGCCGGACACTGAAGAAGGTTTAATCTCTGATTTTTTACCGCCCACATTGCGTGATTTTCTAATCCCTAATCATATCTTAATTATCCAAATGTTCTGCTACCATCTTTGAATGTTTGTATTGTTTTCTATTTGAAGTCTTATAATTAATTGTGTGGGATCATAAACTGAAATTAGCAGTTTGATCTAGTGTTAAATGTTGTTGTGTCCAAAATTTTCTTACTGCATTCTTACCTATGTTGTTTTTTTTTGGCACTGCAGCTCATCACAGATGTTAATTTGGCTGTTTCGGTGGAAGCTACTCAGGCTATAGGGAATTTAGCTAAAGGTTTAAGAGCACATTTTTCTGGGAATGCACGGATGCTTCTTCCAGTTTTGCTTGTAAGAAGAATAATATTCCTTTTTCCATGAATAACTGTATTTCGCCACTAAATCAATTTGTTGTTTTGATATTTTCCTTGAATAATGCACGGATGGCCATTGAAGCTTACATATTTTGGTTTGTCCTGATGGTACTGTTAAACAGGAAAAGTTGAAAGAAAAAAAACCTACAATGACGGAAGCACTATCTCAAACACTTCAAGCAATGCACAAGTCTGGCTGTTTTACACTTATTGACGTGATTGAAGGTTTGTAATTTTCTGGCAGAATCTATATCTCCTGTGTCTGTGTAATATTGTGGTTATTTGAGCTTAAGTGGTGATATTTCTATTTACTCAAAAGTAATATTGCCAGTAAGCTAGTGAAACTAGGGCAAATTGATATATAAAATTCCTTTCAAATCCCAAGACTTACTTTTCAGCTTGGATCAAAGCCTCATTAAGAAAAATGCTTTCTTTGGATGATGCAGATGTTCGGGTGGCTGTAAAAAATAAGGTCCCTCTTGTTCGTTCCTTAACACTGACCTGGGTTGCATTTTGCATTGAAACAAGCAATAAAGCAACTGTACTAAAGTTGCACAAGGAATATGTTCCTATCTGCATGGAGGTGAATAACCTTTTTATACTTCCAGTGGTATCTCTTCTGATTTGCTATCGTGTATTTACTCTGATATGCATTATATCAATATTTAGTGCTTGAATGATGGTACACCAGAAGTACGAGACGCCTCATTTTCTGTTTTGTCCGCCATTGCCAAGGTTTCTTTTTCAGTCCTAGCCTTTCTCTTTACTTAATTACATATATCAAGGCATAGCTCTATAATCTTGACGGTGTGCAACTTTTACTGTCTATAGATGGTTGGTATGAAACCCTTGGAACGATCGCTGGAGAAATTAGACGAAGTGAGGAAAAAGAAACTGTCAGATATGATTGGTTCTGCCAGTGAGACTGTTTTGAGTTCAGGGACAGGTTAGATTTTCTTTTGGGTTTGTAGTTTACTTGTTTGAATGGATCAAATGTCTGTTTTGGATTAATTTCTTTACGCACTTCATTTTTCCAGTGCCCATCACAACTTCAGGAGCTGCCACATCTGCTCGCGGGGTATGTTTGTTGATCATGTAAATCCAATATTTGTACTAAAAGATGTTACAGCCTGTCAACATTCCTCTCCCTGTGCCTGACAATATTTACAAAGTTACAGCCTGTCAATGTTTATAAAGTTTGTGTAGGAATTCTTAAAAATGCTTTCAAGTTGGCTGATTAATGATCCCTAGCTGTTATCAACCTTGTGTATCAGAACATTGTTTATTCATGATTGGTTCTGTTGATCAAATGTCTGACAATTGAAGCACGGTTATTCTGTTTATAGGCTGCAGATAGCTTGTCCATGAAGAGATCTGCTGCAAGCATGCTTAGTGGAAAGAAGCCTGTGCAGGCCACGGTTAGTTTTGTTGGATGTGTATTCTATTTCTTTAAATTTGTGCACCATTTTCTGATGTGGGGGATTGTTTTCCTTGTTTTCAGGCTGCTGCTAAGAAATCTGGACCCTCAAAATCAACTGCATCAAAAAAGACAGATGGTGGATCACAGTCAAAGACATCTGCTGCTCCCGAGATTGAAGATGTGGAGGTGATTTGTTTGCCAGAATCTGACTGGTTTCGTGTTATGATATGCCTTTCATGATGTGCATAATTATGCCTTTACTGAGAGAAATCCCGCTTGCTAGTTTAGAACTAGGACTTTGTCATTTCTTTTTTTTCTTTCTGGAAAATTTTTAGCAGTCCTTACCTTTGATTTAAAATGCGTGGTGTTTTAGATTGTAGAGTTCAGCACTGCTAGAGGAATAGAAAAAATGACCATCTTACCCTCAATCAATCCTCTATTGTTGCATGCATGGAGAAAAAGGTTATTTGATGACGTCTTCTGTAAAAGTGGCCTTTAAAAACTAAGATTTTGAACTGGAGGGAGTAGTTTACTTTGTCCCAAAGATACAAAAAAAAAAAGGATTTATGAGTTTTGTTCCCTCTTTACGTCCTCCAGATAGTTGTTCCCCTCCTCCCTCAAACAATAAATGAAACTCATAACTGCAGATAGTTTCTTCAAAAAAAAAAAAAACTGCAGATAGTATACACAACTCATGTATCATATTTATTGTTTTTTTGCAGCCGGCTGAGATGAGTTTGGAGGAGATAGAAGAGAGGTTAGGATCCGTTGTGAAAGCTGAGACAATTTCCCAATTGAAGAGCACTGTCTGGAAAGAGCGGCTTGAAGGTAGTTAACCTTGTGCGGCTTATCCTGTAGTTTTGTTTATTTGTTTAATTTGGAAGGATTAACCCAGAATCATTTATTCTCTCTCTCTCTCGCACACACACACATCCCTTTTCCTGCACCCCTTGTTGGTTTTCTTTTCTAGCCCAATTATTATTGTTGTTCTTTTACGTGTGTGGATTGTTTACTTAGTATCCTAGTAAGGCAATATGCGTATGTGATTGTTTTCTTAGTATCCTAGTAAGTGCAGTAGTGTTCTTTTCCTTCGTCTGCTCATCATTTTAGTAGATTGACAAATTCTCCTGCTAGTTCGGGACAAGAAAAGAAACTCCGAAAAAAAAAAACTTCTTGTGACACCGTTGATTTGGCTGTCACCTCTTTTTCGTTCCTTTCTTTCTAGAAATAAAAGTTGCTTCTATTTTCTGTTCTGAAGCTTTTAAATCTTCTAACATTTGCAGCGAGACTAACATTTAGTGCATGATTTTATTTTCCTTGTAGCTTTGTTCTGTATGTGGTAATTTTTTTATCTGCTTAGTAGGATACACGATTCTCCTGCTTGGCTGTTGGTGTTGAAAAGAAAAATCAAGAAATTTTGTTATATATTTTGTTTCACCTGCCTTTTCAATTTCGTTCCTTCATTTCTGGGAATACAGTTGCTCCAAATTTCTGTTTAATCTTCTTACATCTATCGTTGCTATGTGTGGCAGCTATTGGCATGCTCAGGCAGGAGGTGGAAAGTCTTACAGAACTTGATAAGTCTGCTGAACTTCTGATTCGTTTGTTGTGTGCTGTGCCTGGATGGGGTGAAAAGAATGTTCAGGTACTTTCTGCTTGCTGACTATTTTTGCGTTTCCCTTCTTTATGGAAGTAATGTAAAATTTAAATGAAACAGGTCCAACAACAAGTTATAGAGGTCATCACCCATATATCCTCGACTGTAAAAAAATTTCCAAAGCGATGTGTGGTTCTATGCCTTCTTGGTACGAGCTCCTCCTCTTCTCCAGTACTTTAGCTATGTATCTTGCACCTAAAAATGATATTGGCTTTGGCTTTGTCAGAGCATGAACCCACCTAAGCTGTTAACACCTTAAAACCTGAAATTTGTGAGCTTGTTGCCTCTTTGAATCATGATGAAACCAGGAATAGTATAGCACACATGAGTCCCAGATCGCTGGTTGAACCTAAGTTTATTTGCTGCCCTAGTTTGGCTTGTGGGATCATAAACAAAGGCTATGAAGTATTAACTTACATTATTGTTGAGCCTTAGGATTGCATAAATTGTATTGAGGTAAGTCCCAACCACAGAATATATATTAAAAAAACCAAAGTTTTTAATTTGAAGTCAAGTGTCCTCCACATGTTGAGAAAGTATCAGAAGGAATTTAATTTCAGCACATCTTGATTTCTACACCATTAATTATGAAAAAACAATGGGTCTTCTTTCATGAAATTCTATTTATGGATTTACTATAATATACTTGCCTGTTGCCAACTTGCCAATTCTTAGAGGGATGCATACTATTTTCTGTTGTGGTTCGTATAAAGCTGATATAACATGTACCTTTTCTCTGAATCTTACTTCTGCACAGCCTTTTTTTTGTTAGTGTTCATGTATAACTTGGGGGCATAGTCACAGGGAATGTGGGACGATGGGTACATTCCTGTCCTGGGAACATGGGACCATTTTCGTCTCAACAGTGTAAAATCATCTATAAAACAGCGTTCCTCGTTCCTCGATCCTGTTCCACGATAACATCGTTCCGGGAACTTGGTGACTAAGCTTGGGGGGTTCTTCTGTTGTCTGCACTGCTAAGATGCAATACCTTTGTGATATGGGCAGGGGAAAGTCCAAGATCCTAGCAAACTGGCATCAATTGATCCAGATTCGCCCTCCCAAGAGGCTCTGAATCTTAACAACTCAATCTCTGCTTGATTATCCCTCTAACTTACGCAGCTTATATTCTGCCGGCTGCTAACAACCTCTCCTAAACAATAGCTACTGCTAACCACCTGCCCTCTTATCTCCTGTAATCTTGCGCCTTAGCAGACGCAGACTTGTGGCTCCTTCTGTAGGTTTCCCCACAAAGGTGTCCACAGCACTTTGATTCCATATATAACCTTTGTTGTTAAATATCTATTGATCATATTTTACTGTCTTTTCAATTTATTTGAAATATTTCACTTTTATTTCTTGGTAATGTGTTATACAATGTTGATTTTAGTAAAATTATTCACTTCCTGAATTGCTATTTTCTCTCAGGCATAAGTGAAAGGGTTGCTGATATAAAAACACGGGGCCATGCAATGAAATGTCTCACTGCCTTTTGTGAGGCTGTAGGTCCAGGATTTGTGTTTGAGAGGGTAAGAGCTAACATTACACTATGCTTATTTTTTTGCTCGAAAGGTCTTGTACAGTTTTGAATTAATCGAATTTGCTAAGGTTATAAACACTGACCTTCAATATATTCAATGCATAGAATGTCTTTCTGATTTTGTTCCGTGAGTTGATTGAATGAACAGATACCCCGACTTGGATGATGTTTGGCAACCACTAAAATTATGTGTATTATATTTTTTGTAGCTATACAAAATAATGAAGGAGCACAAGAATCCCAAGGTTCTTAGTGAGGGTATTCTTTGGATGGTCTCTGCCGTAGAAGATTTTGGGATCTCTAATTTGAAGCTAAAGGTGCACTTTTCTCTACATGTTTGCGCTGTACGCGGAGGTTTTACCACACTTTTGTTCTTAGTGGTCTTTGTTATTTCAGGACATGATTGATTTTTGCAAAGACATCGGTCTTCAATCAAGTGCTGCTGCAACAAGAAATGCAACTATAAAACTAATTGGGATGCTGCATAAGTTCGTGGGACCAGGTCATCTTATAGTTCTCAAATTTCATCATGTTAATAGTGGCAATATTATGTTTTTGAAATAAACCTTCCTGCAGACATCAAGGGCTTTTTAAGTGATGTTAAACCTGCACTTTTAAGTGCCCTGGACGCTGAATATGAAAAAAATCCTTTTGAGGTATGCTGTGTTTCAGTTACTGTTTGGAGAATGCATCCTTTTTTTTAATTTATATTTTCACTGACACCAATTTATTTCAATTCATAGGGTGCCGCTGCTCCTCCGAAGAGAACTGTAAGAGTTTTGGACACTGCATCTTCTACGTCTGCTGGCCCGTCTGATGGGCTGCCACGGGAAGACATTAGTGCTAAGATAACACCTACTTTACTAAAAAATTTGGGCAGTCCTGACTGGAAGGTATTGGGCACTTATCTTGTTTCTCACTAAATTATTTTATTTCTGTATGTTGTCTAGCATTTTATTGTATTATTTATATTATGCTGATGTGAATTGATAGGTACGACTCGAGTCCATTGATTCAGTGAACAAAATTGTGGAGGAGGCCCATAAACGCATCCAGCCTACAGGAACAGGTTTACTGTTTATATCTATCTTAAACAACTATTAAATTTGTATCTGTTAAGAGTTATATTCATCTAATTTGTACTAAATTGTCTTGGCCATCTTATCACTGCAGTCGACCTGTTCACTGCACTTAGAGGCCGTCTTTATGACAGCAACAAAAATTTAGTAATGGCAACCTTGTCCACTATTGGTGGTCTTGCATCTGCTATGGGCCTGTCTGTTGAAAAATCAAGCAAGGTTTGAAACTATCACTTGTTATCTCTGTACTTCTGTATGCATGTTTTTGCCGCTACAATAACGCATAACGGAGAACTTTTTGTTATGAAGGGTATTTTGGCAGATATGCTGAAATGCCTTGGTGACAACAAGAAGCACATGAGAGAATGCACATTGACTGCTCTAGATTCTTGGGTTGCTGCTGCCCAACTCGACAAGATGGTTCCCTATATTATAGTGACTTTGGGTGATCAGAAAACAGGATCAGAAGGGCGAAAAGATCTTTTTGATTGGTTGTCTAAGCATGTTTCAAAAATGGGTGATCCATCTGAGGCTTTGCCTTTGTTGAAGCCTTCGGCATCTTCTTTGATGGTACCAGTCAAAACTCATCTGTTGATTCTATGTTTAATGGAAACATATAATGGCTAACCCTTCTTTTTGAAAAGGATAAATCTTCTGAAGTCCGTAAAGCTGCTGAATCCTTTATGAATGAAGTTCTTAAAATCTGTGGCCAAGAAGTGGTATGGTTCATCTACCTGTTCCTTTTAATCCACCTTTCCATTTAATGCTGGAGCTTTCTATTTTAACTGAATTTTTTGTATTGTTTAGGTTGGAAGGAACCTAAAAGATTTGCCATCACCTACTTTGGCCATTGTAGCAGAGAGGTTGAAACTGACTACTGTACATGAAGGTGGTGTCTTGCAGATGATGTTTTGCAATGTAGTCATTTTTCTGTAGTCGTTTTTTCTTTGCTCTGACTCGTAATTGCTGCATTACACCAGGATTTTCTGAATCGGTCAAGATGGTGACAACAAGCATGAGCTTGCCATCAAAAGCTGGTTTGAAGAACAGTAAACATGGTCCGAATGATCGTGGTTCTAATGTGGGCAAACCTGTGTCTCAAGTACGTGTCTTATCTGTGTCGTTGTGGGAAGGGTGCAACTTCAATTAAAATGCCAGTTTTTGAAGTGGTGAAAATTCATTCAAAAGTGCACCTAAGTTTTTTTTTTCTCCAAAAATTTAAACTTGGGACATCCATGGTTCATCCTATGATATATCTTGTCACTATAGTTAAGGTTTAAAGTCATTCCAATTTAACTAAAAAGTGACAAATTTGGGTGAATATACACTAGACACTATGTTCCTTAGCATATTCACTTGAAATCTGTTGTTTTTAATTATTGAACTGGACTGAGATTGGACCTCATCTTCTGTGACAAGATATGTCATAAGATGGACTAGGGATGTGTAAAGTTTTATTTTTTTTAACCCGAAGCTTGAATGAATGGTTGTGGTTGTATTTTCACCGATACCAAAACGTAGGCCATTCCACCTGATATGCCCTATCATGCTCAAACATGTTTTCTAATGCTCCACAACCAGAGAGGACTTCCAGCAAGAGCATCTGTTACTATGGTTTCTTCTCAAGATCATCTACAATCCCAGGCATTATTTAACATAAAGGATTCAAACAAGGTTAGTGATCATAGGGCCCCATAACATTTTTGAGTTGTTAAAAAAAATCTGGGTTGTGTGCTGATCTCACACAAATGCACTTGTTCAGGAAGAGCGGGAGAGACGTGTTTTAGTAAGGAAATTCAAGTTTGAAGAACCGCGCCGAGAGCAGATTGATGAATTAAAGGTTTGTATTGTATACAATTTTACCGGGTTAAGATTATTACATTTGCATCCAGTTATATTTCTCTATATGTTCCAGTTGATCCCTTTTCTGCTGGCATTTTCCTTGTCACCTTTGTTGCATAACTTAGTAAAAACCTTCACATTTAGCAAAATGCTCTTAATGAAGACAATGAGGACTAGCTGGTACAGTAAATGTTACACTCATGCTGGGTACAAAATCCTATGGTAGCAATTGTAAACAACTTGATCGAATCTATGGTAGTAAATGCTCTTAATGAAGACAACTTTTTTGATCAATATGTGGTATTGCACACTGGTATTGCAAAGGCTGACATGACTCCATAGCATGAAATGGAAATCCTGTGCTTAACTGGTTACCAACCATCAGTACCCTGAATTTTTTTTTTTGAAATGAATCGAATTCAAATTTGTAGTTCTTAAAAAGGATTTTGATTTCGATTATTTGATATGATTTATAGTTTATATGAACTTGATATCGAAACAGGATGAGATTGTGTGGGTGTTTAAATCTCAGTTTTGTATGAGTCTCAAGAGAACCTCCGATCTCTAGTGAAGTTACAAGTGCGAGATGATGACTGAGAAATGATGGAAACACAGTTATTATTTTTTCAATATATATTAATCTGAGAAACATCCTGTGTTCTCGATTTGTGTTAGCTGGTGGTTGTGAGTCCCGTACTGTCTAGAAATATGCACATATGCTAATATTAGTTTTTTAAAGGTAATTTTGATAGATGCACATTTTTTACATGTAATTCAGTGTCTAGTTTTATTTGATATGTTCAAATGGAAGTGCAAGGCCCAAAGCTTGTAAACTCGTGCTGGGTAGTTTCTCCCCTTGGCGGGTCTGCCAGTGGCAGCGCGGGGGTCATCTTTTGAACTTGCATGTCGTTTCCTGTTTCTATTTCTGGTTGTAAAAACTCGGTATTTCCGTTATCTCGGTAATGGAAATGGGGGGTCTCCCTCGGTTCAAAAAAAATGGAAGTGCACATTTGATTGTTAGTTTGATTTCACACATCTGCACTGTTTTTCCCCTTCTTTTGCCCTATGTGCTAGTGGCTATTTCTGCGTGAATATATCAGCTGATTTTCTTGGATTCTATTCGCAGATTGATTTGTTTAAACATTTCCGAGAAGATGTAAGCTTGCGACTGTGGAACTCAGACTTTAAGAGGCAAATCGATGGTATCGAATTGCTACAAAAGGTCAGAAACTGATATTAATGGGTGATTTAATATAACTTCTTGCTGTATTTTTTTTATTTTTTATGATATTGTTGCAATTTTTCAGGCACTTCCTTCAAGTGGGAAAGAAGTAATTGAGCTTCTTGACATACTATTAAGGTGGTTTGTCTTACGCTTTTGCGAATCTAACACAACATGTTTGCTGAAGGTAAATCGATAGCACCCTTGTTAAGAATTATACTGGCCTTATCTCCTTGTTTGCTGCACTTTAACCTAATCGGTTTCTATACTGTACTAATTTACCTGTAGGTCCTTGACTTTCTTCCCGAGCTCTTTGATCTTCTAAAAGACCAATCTTACATGTTGACAGAAGCTGAAGCTGCAATTTTTCTTCCTTGCCTTATAGAGAAGGTACCATAGATACTTAAGCTGTACAAAAACTACCTAGTGTAAAATATCATATTATACGTTATCACAGTTCGCTTTCATGACCAAATTTTTGTTGTATTGCAGTCCGGTCATAACATTGAAAAAGTTAGGGAAAAAATGGGGGAGCTGATAAAGCAAATGGTCAACATTTATTCTCTTCCCAAACTTCTTCCCTATGTTTTGGAGGGACTGCGCTCCAAGAATAACCGGACAAGGATAGAATGTGTTGATATCATTGGATACTTTATGGACCATCATGGGACTGAGGTCTGAATCACTACCTGTTCCGTGTGCTTGTTGAATGGTATTGTGTCACTTATAGCAAATACTTGTTCTGTCGTGCAGGTAGGTGGGTTGATGAAAAACTTGCCATCTGTTGCAGCACTGACAGCAGAGCGTGATGGTGAGATCAGGAAAGCTGCTCTTAACACACTTGCAACAGCCTACAAAAACCTCGGTATGCACCCACTTTTTTCTCACTTTTTTTAGTAGCTTTAACTGTATATTCATAACCTCCTTTTAGTGCATAGCATACCCAATCAAACCCTTTAGCTGGTTTGCAAAATTGCAGTTTCATGGTTCCTTTTTAGTAATCCAATATAAAATATTTGCATTCTTTCCTTTTTAGTGCGGATAGTGAATTTGTACAGCTTTGTAAGAGACTCAAAGTTTTACTATGTTTGACCAAACAGGGGATGATGTATGGCGATATGTTGGAAAACTCTCAGATGCCCAAAGAAGCATGCTTGATGATAGGTTCAAATGGAAGGTTTGTTTCTGTCAGCCAACATACAGATTTTGCTATTCTTAGCACACACACTTCCAACAACCTCGTTATACGACTATAGTGTTTACCATGTCCTATCTGATGGTATGTCAGGCTAGGGAAATGGAAAAAAGGAGAGAAGGAAGGCCTGGTGATGCTCGAGCAGCTTTGAGACGTTCAGTTAGAGAGAATGGGTCTGTCCCTATTTGTGAATGGCTGATGCTATTTTCACTTTTAATTATTCATACTTTAACTTTATGGATGCAGATCTGACGTAGCAGAACAAAGTGGGGAACTAATTTCCCGTTCAGTAGCAGGGTCAATGATCTCAAGGTGCTCAGGTGTCTTATCTTGAGATTTAATACTGTTTTCATATACCATCTCATAACACAGCTTGTCTATGCTCGGCTGACAGGGACAACTTTGGATATGCTGATGCTCATACGGATAGGCATATGGTTCCTAGGCAGATACCAGCTGCAACTGGTCCTGCAGACTGGCGTGAAGCTCTTGAGATTGTTGCGCTCGGTTTTCCTGAGCAGGTCGTGCTTTTTCAAAGCCCAACCGCCTTTTCTCATAATGCTGAGGCTGTGTTAATCTGTTTTTACATGATATGTGTAGTGGTTTCACCCAGTGTCATTGTATTTTACATTCACTTATTAAACACAAACATTGACCTGATTATATGCCTTTGTTTTCTGCAGTCTGTTGAAGGCATGAAAGTCATATGCCATGAGCTAACCCAGGCGGCTGACCCTGAAAGCTCAGTGCTTGAAGACCTCATTAAGGAAGCTGACAGATTAGTTTCATGCTTGGCAGTTATGGTTAGTCTTTGCTGTGCTATTCATGTTACATTTTCTTTCTTTTGATTTTCACGGTGTACGTCACTCACCTAACTAACTTCATCATGAATTCTTGCAGGTTCCAAAGACCTTCAATTTTAGCCTGTCTGGTGCATCTTCAAGATCTTGCAAATATGTTTTAAATACACTCATGCAGGTTTGTTACATGTTTATGTGTTTGGCCCTTTGCTTTTCTCTTATTTGAATTTTGAATTATGTTTATCTAAAATCATGGTTGTTTTGGCAGACGTTTCAAATCAAACGTCTTGCTCATGCTGTGAAGGAGGGTACCCTGGACAACCTTATTACAGAGTTACTTCTTTGGCTTCTGGATGAAAGAGTTCCTCTTATGGATGATGGCAGTCAATTGCTCAAAGCACTAAATGTTTTAATGCTTAAGATCCTGGTAAGTAAATTTTCTTCTTCATCCTTTCCTTCACTCATTATATGTGCTTTCTTCAATGGTTCTGTTTCCAACAGGATAATGCTGAACGAACATCCTCGTTTGTTGTGCTAATTAATTTATTGAGGCCTCTGGACCCTTCGAGATGGCCATCACCTACACCAACAGAGTCTCTTGCTGTAAAGAATCAGAAGTTTTCAGACTTAGTTGTCAAATGTTTAATTAAGTTGACCAAGGTATGTGATTATTTGGTTGCACCAATCTCTACAGTTTATTACTTCTGACACTCTCATTCTATCTCAGGTTCTTCAGAATACAATCTATGAAGTTGATCTTGATCGAATTCTTCAGAGCATTCATATCTATTTACAAGAACTAGGAATGGAAGAAATACGTAGAAGGTCTGCCGTTCTCTTGGATAGCTCTTTAATTATTTCTTTGGAATTTTTTATATAGATATTTTGTATAATCTGTAGGGCTGGTGCTGATGATAAGCCATTAAGAATGGTGAAAACTGTCTTGCATGAACTTGTCAAGCTTCGTGGGACGGCAATTAAAGGTCACCTTTCAATGGTTCCTATAGATGCTGAACCTCAGCCAATAATTCTAGCATACATTGATCTTAATCTTCAGGTAGAACATCTAAACAACTGTTACTCTAGAGCTTCATTCAGCCTTTTTTTCACTGTTAAACTAAGCAAATTGTTTGGTCAATCCTAGACCCTTGCAGCAGCTAGAATGTTGACACCATCTGGACCTATGGGTCAAACTCACTGGGGTGATGCTGCATCGAACAGTCCAAACCCATCTACTCACTCAGCTGATGCGCAATTGAAGGTGCAGCCATCTCCTTTTTTTAGCCGCACTTTTTTGTGAAGCGAGTAAATTAATGTTGTGATTTCACATGCTATTATCTCTTCCTGGTCTATATGAACAGCAAGAGCTTGCAGCCGTCTTCAAGAAAATTGGTGATAAGCAGACATGTACAATTGGTCTGTATGAACTGTATCGAATAACCCAGCTGTATCCAAAGGTATTTGCTAATCCATTGCAACCCAAGAAGATTCAACATGAGCACTGTTTATTCCAAGTGAATGTTTTAAACTAGTTTATTTTACTTTGGTTGTTTGGATTATGTACAGTGCATATTTTATTTGGAAGTTTGTAATATATTCTGTTTGTTTCTGGTCAACCATCACTTTCTCAGGTTGACATATTCGCTCAGCTTCAGAATGCAAGCGAAGCATTTAGGACCTATATCAGAGATGGGCTAGCTCAGGTTTGAACCTCCGTCATGGATCAGTTCGAGCTTGTTGACAACTTTTGTTTGGGTACAATTGAATTGACATTGTTTGCGAATGCAGGTGGAGAAAAATGCGGCAGCTGGAAGAACACCCTCTAGTCTTCCATTGTCCACGCCTCCTCCAATAGCAGCAATACCTTCTCCAAAATTTGCACCTTCTCCTGTTCATACAAAATCGATTAGTAGCAAAACGGAGTCTAACGAAGATGATGCCAGTGCTGAGGCACAACAGGCCTTCAGAGGAGACGAATCTAGATTACATTCTATGGACCAACAAACCGATAGATACCATACTTCAGGTTCCCATCCTATACTGCCTCAGTTCATCTGCATGCATAATTGTATGTGATATCAATATCTACGTCATCTGATGGTTGGAATTATTATTTATTTACCAGCAGGCACATTGGATGCTCTTCGGGAAAGGATGAAAAGCATTCAAGCCGCAGCTGTAGGTCATTTCGATGGATCCCAGGCTCGGCCACTGGCAAGTATGAACGGAAGTAATATGCTCCATGCTGGGATACGATTGAATGGTGAACCCCAACAACAAAGTAATATTCCGCCCATGGATGAACGAGCTCTATCTGGGTTGCAAGCACGAATGGAGAGGCTAAAGAGTGGGTCTATGGAACCACTATAGATACAATAACAGTACTGGGAAATACCAACCATTGTAATTCACTGTAAATTTGAGGCATAGTGATGCTGTTGTAGATAGGTATGTTGGTTGCACTACACGGCGCGGGGCCGACATTTCGTAACCCCCGTGCTGGATCAATCCATTCTTGCAGAGCCTTTGGGTGCATTTTAGGTGAGCTAGCTAGATGTTTTCCCTGTAGCTGCTAGTCCATGATGGGCTATTTAGTATTAACACATTTTGCCGTACTGTGTTGATTTTTCCTGTGGTGTACAGCAATAGAATTATGCATTTTAAATTAACTGCAAAATGTACTTGTCAAATAGACGGTTGTGCGTGCATAATGATTTGTTTTCGTTGATGGTGTGGACTATTATGTTAAACCTCTTGTCATTTTTCTTTTTCGATCAGTGCCACTGATCAACTTGTAGGGAGGCTGTCATCAATTAGACTGGCAAAGTGCAATTAGCCTTAAAAATGAGTCTTTTTGACAAATCCTCTTCGTACACCCTTCAATTCGAACGGCAATAATTCAAACTGAATTATTTGTATTGTTAAAGAACACTAATATGTGCCAGTATAAACAGGCAGCAGCCATGCGTGTGTGCAGTTTATCTTCATGTGGCTTGTCGACTTCGTCGTTGTCGCAGGTAGCGGCATGGCTGCCACTAAGAGCAACTCTAGCAATAGCCTCTATTCAGAGTCTCTACTTTAGTGAGTCGGTGCTCCTCTTAATTTTTTGGGGCTCTACTCTTGCACTGACATGTGGGACCTACTCATCAGTGGCTCATGTCCTCATCTTCCTTCCTGGCCTTTCCTCTCTCCCGCATTTCTGCTTCTGTCTCCTCGTGCCAGGCGCGGAAGGAGCTCGATCCGGCCAGGCGCGGTGGCGGCGGCAGAGGGAGCTCGACCTCCGGCCGGCCGCGGCGGAAGGAGCTCGACCTTCGGGCGCGGAGGTCGCGGAGGTGACAGTGGCGACACTCGATTTGGGGCTCGATTTGGTCGATTTGTGGCTCGACGGAGGTGACGGTAACGGCGGCGGCACTCTAGGCGGTCGCTGCACCGGCGGGGGTGCCCACGGGCGTCGGCGGCGGTCTGGCGGAGCTCAGTGCGCGGGCGGCGGATCTGCTTGGATTCGGTCCGGTGCCGGCGGATCTGCTCCAGTTCGGGCCAGCAGGGGCGGCGACGGTGAAGGGCCAGCAACGCGAGTGATTCCGTGCGGGGCGGGAGGGAGGAACGGCCACAATGACGGATAGGGGTCTCCTCTCTCCACCCGCAGGAGAAGGGGCCGGAGGGGGGGGGGGATTTGGGTGCCCCCCTAGAGTTGGTGCCCAAGGAGGGGGCTTGCTGGAGTGAGTTTTTTTTTTTTTGCTCTCAGCCTTTACTTTTCGAATAGAGGCTTGAGTAAGGGGTCTGCTCAAGTTGCTCTAAGACGCCAAATTAGCTGTGACATGTCAGCAGCGTACTGCGTACGTGCAGCGCTGATAGCTGCCTGATGCATACCACCGCTAGCATCCTGACAGCCATCAACACTGTGGACAGTGGCTAAGTCAGGAATGGCCGTCAGGGGACTCCTTCCTCTTCTTCCACCTCTAGCTCTTCATTTTCTCTTCTTCCTTCTCAAAATTTTAGGAGGGTTTCGGTGGGGCTTCCATGGTGGCGCCGGCAGTAGGGGGGCTCCAGACACCCCCGACCCACCGCTGGATTCGCCCCTGACTGTGGACCTGTTTAGTTGGTCAAATTTACCTAAGTTTTCTATATTTATCTGTCACATTAAGTCATATCTTCTCTCACGGTATGCAATCTAATACGGTATTTTTTTTTTCTAGATCTTTGTGTGTCATCAAGGACATGGACGGGATTGACAAAGCTCGAGTCTTTCAGTTCCTTCTTCCTATCTCGTCTGTTTCTTGTCAAGGGATTATTCTAGCATAGATTGGACGAGGAAACACATGGCAAGCAACGAGCAGTACCCATAGGCCATGGTTAGAGACGTGGACATGTCTCAACGTGTGGTGCTCGGTGAGGGTGGTGGAGAATATATCACATAAAAATAGACTTCAGGCAGCGGATAGAAATGATGGGCGGCAGAGTTTTTTTACAAGGAAACACTTCATTGAAAGTTAACAGCGGGAAGATGTTAAAACTATTACATTGTGTATGGTTACAAATTGGAGTGCAGTCAAGAGTGAGCACCTATTGACATGACTTGGATTAGTACATAATCTAGAAAAGGAAAGATGGTTTGATTGAAGAGAGGCAAGTGCTTGTCTTGCCAGCAGATCAACAATCTGGTTTTGAATTCTTCTTATCTTGTAGATCGTGGAGGTGGTACCTGTCAAAGTCGTAGTAGTTGCTTGGGTGTAGATCTGTTGAGGAAATTAACCAGGAGCTGATTATCAGACATAAGATTAACATTGCAGAGTTGCATTCGTTGGAGCAGAGTGGTAGCCATGGCTATGTCGGCCACTTCTACCATAAGTACAAAGGAAGTTTGCTGCATTGCCGCCTTGATGAAGAAGCTGATGATAGGCGGCTGACATTCTGTGTTGACGAAGAAGATGCCAATGCCGCTTGCCTTGGAACTTGACCAGACGTGTCTGGCAAAGTGGATGCATCGGTGTAGCATCAAGCGCCTGGTAACGAAGATGGCAAGTCCACTAGGAATATGTTTCCCATGGGTTGCCGAGGATTGTGGTCGCTGTATTGGCCTTGTTGGGTACCTGGAAAGGACAAACTCATACCTGGATTGTTGTTTGGAGTGGAAGAAGGATTGGTGCTGGGATTATGCAGTTCCTGTTGATCTGGTTGTTGGAGAGGAGTGTTCATTTCATATCTGTTCACTGAGTTGTCTTGAGTTGTAGTGGATGCTCTTGATTGCCAATGCTCTCCCTAGGCAGTGAGATAAGTATGCATGTGGGTTGCTGCAGCCTGGTTTACCTGAAATGGAGATCATGTTTTCCTTTGGAAGCAATTGTCATTACGGGCTTTCCAAATATACCATAAGTTGAATAAAGTTTTTCAAAGCATAGGTTCAGAGGGGCTGGCTGTTATGAGGGCAGGAAGGGACAGTTGTACACCATCTTTAGTGGAGTTTAGCAAGTGAGTAGGAAGAGGTGGATTAGCAGTAGCCCAAACTTGCCTAGGTAGATGACAAAGGAAGAACAAGTGTACATCATTTTCAATGGCTCCATAATATGTGCAGTTCTGATCAATGTGAGTAGAGTATCTACTAGCTCTTTCACCAGTTGCAAGGGCTCTTCTGATGAGACGCCAAACAAAGGTTTTGAGAAAAGGAGGGACAATTTTACCTTTCCATACCTTTTGAAGAATTGAATTAACTTCCAGTGTGATAGCTCTTGTTCCATGCAACGGTAAAGTGTGTTAATGTAGACCTACTAGATGAGTGCATGCCGCCTTGGAAGAGCATTGACCATTGGCAGCTGGAGTCCACCGAAGTACATCATCCTGATCTGAGTCTACTATAGGTATGTCTGCAATATTTTGAATAATATGATTGGAAAAGGTTGTAGAGAGTAAGTGATGGTCCCACTGTTTAGAGAGGTGGTCATGCATATTTTGTCAATCTGCTGTCCAGGGAGTGGACCAAATAGAAGAATTCTCAGCATGTATTTGTAGCGCTGCATTGGAATGAAGATGTTGTTTAACCTGCAGGACATAAGACCGATAGACAGATCGATGACCAGTAGTAGGAGCAGTCCAAAAGGAGTTAGCTGGATAGTATTTAGCTTGGAGAATTGCAGTAAGCAAGGCATTTTTGTTAGCGGCCACATTCCATGCAGAGTGAAGAATTAAACTCTTGTTAATTAGCTCCATATCTCTTATACCAAGACCTCCATCCTCTTTGGGTTTGCAAATGTCATCCCAAGAGCGATAAGCAATTGGAGTGGTTGCTTGTTCTTCTTGTATACCTGCCCACCAAAACCTTTTGATGATAGTGTTAATTTTTTCAATGAAAGTTTTGGAGAACAACATTGCGGACATGTAGTAAACAGGGATGTAAGCTAGGACAGATTTGATGTACTGTAACCTACCTGCATGATTAAGTTTGTTAGCCTTAAGAGTGCTAAATTTAGCAAAGAACTTATTGTAGATGAAATTATAAGCTTTGTTTTTGTCTCTATGGCTAAAAATCATAAGGTGACCTAGGTGTATAGCGTTTGGTTGAAGATTGGGAATAGGAAAAAATGTCTTGGATCTAGTTCTTGATATGATTTGGAACATTCTTGCTAAAGTAAATGGATGAATTTTATAAATTAGGACATAGAGAATAGTTTTGATAGCATGAGCTTCTGCCAAAGGAGCTTTACCACAAAGAATAAGATCATCTGCAAATAAAAGAGAGTGTAGAGGCGGCGCACACGGTCCTAGAGACATTCTAGAGAGATTGTTGTTGTGAAGAGCGTCCTGTAATCTCAAAGACAATTCATTAATAGCAATGACAACGAGGTAAGGAGAGAGAGAGGGGACAACCCTGTCTCAAACCTCTTTGAGGGTGAAAGTATGCAGTAGGCACATCATTGACAAGAATGGCTAAAGAAGAAGTGGAGATGCAAGCATGAATAAGATTGATGAAACTAGAATTGAAACCCAATCTAAGAAGAGCATGTGCAATAAAACTCCATTCTAGTCTACCAAAGGCTTTAGCTAAATCAATCTTGAGAATGAAAGCATGATTATTCCAAGTTTTCAGGTTAAAGGAGTGGATGATGTCCTGAGTAATAATGACATTAGAGGAAATATGTCTGATGGGAATGAAATTAGACTGAGCTTGACTGATATAGTTGGGCAGGTGACCTTTGACTCTATTAGCCAAAGACTTAGCTATGATTTTGTAAATAGCATTACACAAGCCAATAGGTCTATAATCTTGAGGAATGATAGGTTGATTCTTTTGATTAAGAAGAAATTTATTACCACTCTATGTATATCATTTTTTGCCCAAGGCCAGGCAGCTCTGTAAAAAGCTGCATTAAGGCCATCTGGACCAGGGGCATCATTACTTCTCATGTGTCTTGGTTTAGTGGTGTGTGATTTCAACACTATTGATATCATAAATTTCAGTAAGATCAGGAACAGAATAGGAATACCTGAAAAGGGCATTGAGATGCAGCACTTCTTCTTCTTGAATTTGAGTAGTAACCGGGTGAGTAGCAGGCTGTGAGTGTGCAGGGAGATTAGAGGAGGTAAATGCCCATGTGTATAGAAATTTATTACCACTCTATGTATATCATTTTTTGCCCAAGGCCAGTCAGCTTTGTAAGAAGCTGCATTAAGGCCATCTGGACCAGGGGCAACATTACTTCTCATGTGTCTTGGTTTAGGCTCCTGCTTAGTGGCGTGTGATTTCAACACTATTGATATCATAAATTTCAGTAAGATCAGAAACATAATAGGAATACCTGAATAGGGCATTGAGATGCCGCACTTCTTCTTCTTGAATTTGAGTAGTAACCGGGTGAGTAGCAGGCTGTGAGTGTGTAGGGAGATTAGAGGCAGGTGAATGTTGGGTAGTTGGTGAATATGTAGCTTGAGTGGTTGTATGAGTTGAGTGGGTAGTGGTGGGGCATGTAGAGGAGATGGATGTGAAAATAGTGGTAAAGTAGTTGGTGAGGGTGGCTGCAAGTTGAGAAGGAGTAGTGGAAGGGGAACCATCTCAGTTTTGAAGATGGGTGATCTTGTTTTTCCTGCTTTGTTTAATAATAGCTCTGTGGAAAAATTCAGTGTTTCTATCACCTGCTACTGCCCAAGTTTTCTAGAAGCGTTGAACATGATAGGTGGATTCCTTAGCTATGAGATTATGGTGTTTGTCATGAAGTTGTTGCTGCAGGGTATAGTTTTGAAGGGAAGGGGCTATATTTTGTTGTTGTAGAAAGTCACTGTTTTTAGGTTTCTTCCTTCTCCATTTTCTAAGGTCAGCAGCAAGAAACTTGGTTTTGTGGGAGAAATCGCGTGAAGAGGATTGTTGCCAACTTTGCTGAGCTATGTCGTGATACTCCTGTTCCATAAGCCACTAGTTCTCAAAACGAAAGGGTTTGTTAATTCGTGGACGTTGAGAGTTTAAGACCACGAGAGTAGGGGCATGATTGTTGTACATCATAGGAAGGTGGTAAACATTAGTAGATGGAAAGGATAAACACGATTCAGCATTGCCCAAACAACGATCAAGACGTTCATAAGTAGGAATTGAAGAAAATCTTTTATTAGTCCAGGTGTAAGCAGGTCCATTGTAACCAAGATCGATAAAACCACATTGTTTAACATAAGCACAAAAAGTAGAAATACGATGACAATCAGCAGAACTTGGGCCAAATTTTTCATTAGGATGCATAAGTTCATTGAGATCACCCATACAAAACATAGGAATACTGGCATTCTGACTGACAAAGTTTAAGACTTGATCCCAAATACATCAGTAGAGCAATGATGGGGATCACCGTACACACAAATTAAACCATATTGCCGCTAACTTGATTTCTTTATACACAAAGCAAAGATGTAGTGATGACTAGAGTCGAAGACAGAGACCTCGACCTCATCAGTCCACATCAGCCAGAGGCCACGTGATTAGCCTTGAGAGGGTACAACAAAAGCATCATTGAGATTAAAGTGGTTCTTAATGGAAGTTTTAGTAATGGTAGAATTACAAGTTTCTGAAATAAAACAAAAATGTGCTCTAGTAGATACTAGTATGCGTGAAAGGCGTACCATGGTTAAGCTGCGAAGGTTCCCGCTTGAGCCTCTACAGTTTCATGTAAGGTGTGTTAGAGTCATGGTGCCTCTAGAGCCGGTGCTGGACGTCGTCGTCGTACTTCGAACATGATTATTGGAAGGAGGAGTGGAGCGAGATGGCGGCAGTGGTGAGTGGGTATGAATGGGAGGTGTAGTGAGGAGGCGTGTCATTGTGCGAGGGGGATCATGAGGAGAAGGGGTTGTGGGAGTAGAGGGGGGAGGATCAGGGTTAGCAGCGGGAGGTGGTGGTTCGGGTGGCACCTCCTACACTATTACCTACGCAGTAACTTGATCCTGAATATGAAGTTAAAGATAGTAACATCAAAATGACCATTCTTTCAGTTTATTTCGCTAACACTTGTTGTCAGTTGCCCTCTAGATGTTGTTGCCGGCTCGCTCGAATCTCTTTCGCCCTTGACTCCTTGTCGCGTCCGTCCACGCTGCGCCGCCTCTCCGCCCGTGGCGAATCTCCACGCTATGTCACACCCTTCACCACCCCTCCTCATCATCACCAATTTGGAGCTCGAGGATCCATCGATTTGGCTGGAGCCTGGAGGCGGCCAAAATTGTCCGAATCCGCGGAGAGGATTTGGTGGCATGCATCTCTGCGTCTCTCACTAACTCTAACAGGCTGGTTCGGATAACGGCTAAGACCCACTCTACACATTGAATAGACCACACCTACTAGGTAATTTTTTGCGCTTTCGTTCTCGCTTCACGCAAAAGTTGCAACTAGTATTTTCAGCATAACTACAATACGAGAATCGTATATATCTTCCGGAAGTTAGTATGTATTGAAACTATAATCCAATAGAAGCTCAATAACAACTCAACATGGTCCAATATCATCAGAGACGGAGCTGCAGTCATCCATCAGGGTTCGACGACCCTGACGACTTCTAGTAAATCCTTATACATTACGGTTGATTCTAATGAAAAGACCCCATAGAAAAACAAGATTACTCTTCCGGACCCCGGTGCCTAAAGTTTCTAGCTTCACCCCTGAATATCATAAAACTTTAACTCTCCTGCTTCATCCTCCTGCGCGCCGCCACCACCTGTGCCCTGCGCGCGCCGCTGGATGCGGCACCGCGGCAGGCCTCGCCGGTCCCGCGTGCGAGCCCCACGCGCCCAGCTCTCGTCGGCCAGCTTGCCCCGCACCGCCACACTGGAACGGAGGGATGGTGAGACTCCCTCCTGCCGCGCCGATGCATGCCATCCCTCCATTCCAGCGTGGTGGGCTTGCCGCGCCAATGCATGTGGCACGACAACGTGATCCTGACGCGTCACGTGGCTCGGCGTGGCCAAAAGGTTCATCTGATAAACACATTTTTCGAAGGTGTTATTTTAAAAAAAAAATTGAAAAAAACGTTAAAATTAAAAAAAATCGGGCATACCATACCAAAATGATTGCAAAAATTTTTAGAATGTGACTTGATTAGGTGCCAACCAACCCGAGTAGGGATCCCGTTGGAGTTCATTTTTTCTCTCAGCTCTTTTTGAGTAGAGACTCATGTAGGGGTTTTGCTGGGGTTGATCTTAACCATAGCTCGAGGAGGAGAGCTCGTAGCTTCTATTGTTCGGTGACATCTAATTCTTAGCTAGTTAACATGGGGGACGCGCTGCACTGTCGATGACTTGTGAGGCTGAATGTACTATTGTCGTGGTTCCTGCCTTGCAGTGGGCCTACTTGTCGGTGAGTGGTTACAGGTAACCTTTGTTGAGGTTATGAAAGACTCAAGATTCGAGAAGGAAACTCTTACATCAGTGCTGGCATCGACCCTTCTAATGCCCTGATAACTGTCAGATTTTACGATATCAATAGAGGTACAATGCTATTATCTTTCTTTGATTGATACTTATTTTTGTAAACTGATGAAAAATACCTTCATTATTGTGCAAATAGTTTTACAAGATTTGTGTGATAGAAAATTATTTGCATGATTACGAAAATAGCTTTATTTGTTTGATTGAAAATTATACAACCATAACAATTGTTAAGTCCTTATATGTTACATAAAACAAATAGGTTGTAGAATGTCACAAGTTTATTTGAAATGTGAAGGCCATGAGGTCCAAAAAATGAAGAAGAATATGAAATTGGATTATAGACGGTAGCAAGTCTTCTTTTTCTTTCTTTTTTTCCCTTTGTCTGTGGTTCTTACTGAGTCTCCTTTTACTTTCTTTTTTCTTTTTCTCCTAGCCTCTCATCACTTCAAATTGACACTTCAAACGGTACATGTGTTGTAAAATATTATACCTATGCAATTATATTTCTAACTTTCAATTAGATGTACCATCTTTATTATCTACAATTTACAATGTTTGTTTTTTTGTTTTCTTTCTGTTGGGGATATATTGTATGATTAATTTATCATATTATTCATTATGTTTTCACATGATCTTTTGTGCTATTACCTAATCTAGACAATTTCATGGTAAATATCTACTCCTTGCATGATGGAGAACACTCTAGAAGGTTACCCTGCTTTCCTTCAACAGAGTACGCAGGCAGTGAGGGCGTCATTTTCTTTAGCTGCGTGTGTACAACACTCCGGACTTCTGAATATGTGAGCTCACAATGGTATATATGTCCTGGTGCAAAGAGAACGTGGTGGTGTGGGAAGACCTTCAGCTGTATCTAATTTTACTCACTAAGTTTTCTCGTTGTTTTGTCTATCTATAGTATCAATTCGAACTTGTTTAATTTTCTGCTTCAACTCTAATTTAACGGCATTACATTGTGCAAAACTATTTGTCAGATAAAGTAACTTGCACGCATTTCCTATCTACGGAGAGCGTATGCCTTGTGCTACTGAAAATTTAACTAACTTTCTGCACAAAATCAGCTGCGACATGGCACTGGTATATGATATGGTCTGCTGCTGCCGGTGCCATCTTCCACCGGCTTTGGCAGGTCATTTGTGAAGGGAGGGTCCTTGTGTTCGCCTGAGCACACTCACGCACATCGACGCGTTTCGTGTGCGTGCCGGAGCGGCTTGGCTGCCGCCACGGCGCATGCGGCGCCGCGGTGGCCTGGGGTTGTCCTGGGCCTGATGAATGCCACCGCTATCAGTCGAACCGATTGAGAAGATTTCTTTCAAAGATGACCGAAGCCGAAATGCGTGGAAAAAACCTGCCACACAGTCGCATCGCATGTGTTTGGTTTTGGTCACGACGCAAAGCATTTGGCAAATGCTTCTCATGTTTCGGTCACATCAAATGCTAGCTAGATGGGAGCTCAGTGACATAACTGGAATCGTTCATTTCGGATGCTCGTGTTTTTCACGTGAAACGAGTACCTGACATAGACAAGCGGACTGGGCCCAGTCCACTGAACTAATCCCTCCCTAGCTCCTCCACATGATCCACATTTTTTCTTTTCGGCCGGCCAGAGAGGATCGATCGATGTTCTTCACAGTCCTTTCGTTCAGGCCCAAGTTCATTTTTGTACTAGCGCCCTGTTCTGAAAGCCCCCTTTAAAAAAAAAACTGTTAGGAGATGATAAGACTACTCTCTCTGTTTTGTTTTGGATTGGATTGGAGGTATCAAATTTGGACGGATTTCACCCCCTTCGTTTCTCTGTACCCTCTGATGCACAATAATGCCAACAACCGTCGTTGGTTACCAATCAAGATCACAAGAGCTCGGTTAGCAAGTTGCCATCAATGGCCTACGTTAATCGTCACGCAGAGAGTTCGACACTAGGCAGAGAAGCAAAACACATTCATATCGTACAAAAAAAAAAAAGTTCGGAGTCTTCTTGGGCGCCCTAGTAGCCCAAGAGGCGTAAGCTTCAAAAAAAAATCGCAAGAGGCATGTGGTTCGACTATTCAACGTGCTGCCTGCAGGTGCGCAACGTGTGCTAAACATCTCTGATGAGACACCGGCGATCCTGTGCCTGCGCCCTGCCTGATTCATGACCCTTTCCTTTGCAGTGCGGCGTGCTTCACCACCAACCCGGGCGGGTGCAATTCACCATGCCAATATGGCATGAGCCCATGCGTCTCCTTGCCACTTGGCAGTCCCCGCCGGAGTACCGACGATGCAGGGACTCGCGCAAGCCGGCTCGATCTTCGTCTACCAGGTTAGCTAGCGTGCTGCTCGGGCAAGCACCGGAGTGGAATTGGAAGAGCTCGTCGGCGTGACCTCATGACTCGATGACTACGGGAAATTGTCATGGTCGTGGAGGCGTGTAGCTCAAAACATTTATTCCTTTCGTTTCAAATTACTGGGCGCGTCTTAGCTCTTTAAAGTTTATAAATGTTGCTATATACTACAACTAGATGTATAGTAATAAAAAATCAAAATGAATTACTACCCCGTTCTTAAATATATAACGTTTAGGACAAGCTAGTTAGTTCAAAAATGAACTAATTTGTTTGCCCTAAACGTCGTATATTTAAGGACGGAGGGAGTAGAACATAGGGAGTATAATTTGAGACCCAAGGAGGCAAGGAGTAGGTCATTGTGACTGATCGATAACCCGGGTAGCTATTAATTTTTTTGTCTATTTGGATCAGCAATGATACACTTTCTCGAATTGTTACGTTTTTTTTAAGCTTTTTCAAGAATTAGCAGTAATTAAGACACTAAGATATAACCTCCTCTGTGTGTGATAATACTTTGACTTGTAATTTTATTACTGATAGCCCAAGTTAGCCGGATTACCGACGATTTCAAATCTTTTCGCTCCCTTGATGAGATCAGATCAGATCAGGAATTCAGTATGTTCTCAGAAGCCATGTACATTCATGCACCTTGCACCTCATGCGATCCGGCCGCCGCAGAAGAGTCTAGCTAGGGCCACCGCCCACCGGCGCGGTCCTCGTTTGATAAACATCTGACCACAAGACCACAATGCAGCCAGTCAGTCAGCCATCGTCACGGGACAGAGCGAGAGCGAGCTTCGCCGGCCGGTCGACACACATCTGCGGCGCACACGTGAGCGTCTGACTCGGCGGGGGCGCACGTACCGTACGCGCGGCTGGGCAGCAGCGATGATCGATCCAGACGGGGTTGGTGGATGACGATCGTCGTGCAGGCCAGCCAGCTAGCTGCCCGCCAGGATTTGGTCCAGTCAAGGACACGATGCATGCTGGCCCGGCCGAGCCGGGTTTGAGTTGCGTACGTCGGCGCTGGCGTCACTTGCCGCCCGGCCGGGTGGACATCTCTTCTCCCCCTACCTGGATACGCCTACGGGCTACGGGTTACGGCCGTCCTCTATGACTCTGACCACTGTTCCTCGGCGCCGGCGGATTACGTCGCCGTCGACTTTTATTTGTGCTCTGTCACTTCGTGAGAACGTCGAACTTGGAAAGCGACCTTTTTTTTTGGCTCGCTCAGTTTTTTGTTTGGTTTGAGTGACAGTGACCGATTCTGAGCACACCACACCACGGCACTAGTGACCCGTGTGGTATAATTCTGGTGGAGTAGGTATAGTGAAATGGACGGGAAAAGCAACAAGTTGTGCCCAGTACTCTCTACATTTTGTAATATTCATGTACGTTCAACTTATTATTACCCACAGATCTAGAGATTTAACATCAATTAAAAAAATGCTCTACACATGCGACTTAAAGAGTGCACATTGTATGTATGTATGTATGTATGTATGTATGTATGTATGTATGTATGTATGTATGTATGTATGTATGTATGTATGTATGTATGTTTTTTTAAAAAAATATTGAGAACGGTCAAGGTTATGACGAGGAGTGATTCAGGTTGAGATTAATCCTTGCATGTTGCCAACCTCGGTGGCGTAGAAATCGCATTGATCCTCTCTACCATGATATCTCATGCTGCGATTTGTAATCCTTTGTGGCCCCCCTACTTCCTCTCTACCATGATGTATCCCGATCACCATACTCGCTATTCAGGACAATCACCAGATCTTGTAATCTCACTTTGAAGAAATAAATGTCCAGGTGGACTTTCTTAGCACCCATTGACTCGTAAATTTTCCTTTTTTTTTGAAATGGACTAAATGAAGTGGAGGTAGGGGTTCAAACTTAGAGGAGTTTCCTTCTTCTTTTTCCAACTACACCCCATACTTATTTTGTAATATCCATGTACGTTCAACTAGAGATTTAGAGATTACATCGATTAAAAATGCTCTACACATCATTTAGCCCATACTTATTACCCACAGATCTAGAGATTTAACATCGATTAAAAATGCTCTACACATGTGATATAAAGAGTGCACATTGTATATATGTAATTTTTTTAAAAAAATATTGAGAACGGTCAAAGTTATAACAAGGAGTGATTCAGGTTGAGATTAATTAATCTTTGCATGTTGCCAACAACCTCTCTTGCTATGATTTGGGCTATCTTGTTGCTGGTGTCTGTTTGGGATGGGAGTGTCTTTAAGCTTTGTCCCTGCACACAATGGTTCAACCCGTCTATCGTCTAGATTCCGCCTAGGAGCAAGAATTGCTCGCCCACTTCTACTCCGTTGTTGTGGCTATTTTGTTTCTTTGAGGGGTGTGCTCGTGCTGCGATTTGTAATACTTTGTGGCTCCTTACTTCCTTTCTACCATGATGTATCCTGATCACCATACTCATTATTTAGGACGATCACCAGATCTTGTAATCTCACTTTGAAGAAATGAATGTTCAAGTGGACTTTCTTAGCACCCATTGACTCTTCAAAAGTTTTTTTTTTTGGAAATGGACTAAATGAAGTGGAGGTAGGGGTTCAAACTTAGAGGAGTTTCCTTCTTTTTGCAACTACACCTCTACTTACTCGTTTTCTTCCACCTTTTCCTCTTTTCTTCGCATCTTCTTACTTTTGATTTCTATAAGGAACTCTTGGGCACTATGAGGGGAGGAGAGTCGCTCAATATTGTTAACTAAGAAAAACTATACGCCAAACATAACCCTCTTCATTTTTTTTCCTAAAAAGAAGCAGACAAGCATGGTGGAAAGATCCCTGTCACGCCCCATTTTTTCCTTTGAGCACTCCGTCCTTTTCACCGCCACTATACTCCAATTTCATTGCGTAGTCGACACCACCGCCGGAGAGAAATGCAGCGCATCCGCCGTCGACGACGAGCGCGCGCTGGCGGGCGGGGTGGGCCTACCAACCCCCGCCTCACCAGCACCGTTTCGCGCGCCCTGGACCCGCCGGCCCGGGCAAGGTTCGACGCACCTGGCTGGATAGGATTAGCGTACGTCGTCGTCCAGCGCAGGCACCAGGCAGCGGCAGCGGCGGGCGGACCGAGATGCTGATCCATTGGGCACGTGCTGAATGGCAGCAACTTTCCATTGCAGAAACCAGAAAGAGAGGAGATGAACCTACTCCAACCTTGTACTAGTACTGTCCACTGGCTGTCTGGCGGCCTGTCTGTCTGTAAATATAAACAAAGTGGACGACCGTCCGTATGAACGTCCAGGGTTGGGATCGGAAAGTATACTGATGCTCGTGAATTGAATTTTTAAATATTCCAAAGAATATCCTGTCCGTCATCCTGTGTTGTCGACAGGCAGAGAGGAACCTGCATGTATCTATCTGAATTCTGAAATGTCCGTAGCTGGAACCAGTTCGTCGACAGAACATCATCGACGATCCTAATGGCATTCATAATTATCATACCGAAAAGAAAGAAAAAAAACACGCGGATTACATCACCCGCATTTAAAATTTAGGCGGCTGTCCACCGGGAGATTTGATGGATCATCATCGTTACCGTCTTTATTGGAATTCGTAAGCCCATCACCGGAATTTCAAACGCTCGTCGCCGCCTGCGGCATCGAGCGCGATCTGAATCTGTCAATGCGGATCAAGTTACTTTCCTGTTGTTCCACGGACCCGATGGGGAGACCCCAACGCCCAGCCCACTGCACGACCAGATCCTCCTCAAAACTACCGGGGAATTCCCCCCCGGCCCAGCCACCACGTGTCGCTCCGTCGCGGAGCAGCAGCAGGAACGGGCGCACGATCCGAACGTGGCGCATCCCCCCCCCCCCCCCCCCCCCCCCGTCGATGGATGGAGACGGCTGCGGCCTGCGAAAAGGAGTCAGATACATGGGGGGGGGGGGACGGCGACCTCGGCCGTCCGTCCCATTCGACGAGATCGGCGGGGATTTACTAATATTTCCCGCGCGGAAAATCCCCGGACCTTGCACCGCTAATCTTTTGACCCCTGGTGGCTTGCCGTTGCCGCCGTCGCCGGCCAGTCGGCCACCAACGCCGCCGCGAACAGGCAGGGGTCAGAGCCTTTTCCACGCGGGGAACCTTCGCGGCAGCCTCGGGGCATCCTCATCCCAAGCCCACGAGGCTGGGGACACGCCGGGCCCACGTCACCTCGCGTGCTCTCGCTCGGCGGGCGAAGGCGGCGCGAGCTGGGCCGCGCGCGCAGCCCATATAAACGCCTTGGTCGCCAAGGAAGCAGCTCACGGGGCACCGAGGATTTATCTACCAGCTGCCAGCCAGCCGCCTTTCGAAACCGGACACGAGCGATCCAGGACGCGGTCTCTTTCTCTCTCTCTCTCTCTCTCTCCCTCTTCTGGAACCTGGTTCGAGAGCGCGCCGCATCCATCCCATCCAGCCAACCGTTTGGGGTTGATTCCTTGGGGTTCAAGGAGGAAGATGGCAATGGTGGTGGCCGCGGCGGCGGAGGGGAGCGGGCGCAGGGACGCGGAGGCGGAGCTCAACCTGCCGCCGGGGTTCCGGTTCCACCCCACCGACGAGGAGCTCGTCGTGCACTACCTCTGCCGGAGGGTGGCGCGGCAGCAGCTGCCCGTGCCCATCATCGCCGAGGTCGATCTCTACAAGTTCGATCCGTGGGATCTGCCTGGTGCGTCTGCGTCCGCCCCTCGATCCTCTTCCTCTGCTTCTCTCCTCCTTGCTCTGCTTTTCCTCTGTTTTTTTAACTGTTCATATGGATTCGCTCGTTCATCCAAATCTTCCTCGAATTCGAATCGAAGCGAATGAATGGCGTTTCTGACCTCGGTTTGTGTTGTGTTCCTTCAGAGAAGGCGCTGTTCGGCAGCAAGGAGTGGTACTTCTTCACGCCGCGGGACCGCAAGTACCCGAACGGCTCGCGCCCCAACCGCGCCGCCGGGAGGGGGTACTGGAAGGCCACCGGCGCCGACAAGCCGATCACGCCCAAGGGCAGCGGCAGGGCGGCGGGCATCAAGAAGGCGCTCGTCTTCTACTCCGGCAAGGCGCCGAGGGGCGTCAAGACCGACTGGATCATGCACGAGTACCGCCTCGCCGCCGCGGACCGCGCCCCGAGCAAGCAGGGGTCACAAAAGGTGCGCGGCCACGGGCCCATCCCATTCCTTTCCTCCGGTTGCATTCCATGGCGCTGCTCAGCCACGGCGAATTCCCGGTCGGTACTGAATTGCTGACGTCTTTGGCTTGTTGCGTGCTTGCAGTTGGACGAGTGGGTGCTGTGCCGGCTGTACAACAAGAAGAAGAACTGGGAGAAGGTGAAGGTGGAGGAGCAGGAGGTGGTGGCGGCAGCGGCGGCGCATCATCACCACGCCGACTCCATGTCCGACAGCTTCCAGACGCACGACTCGGACATCGACAACGCCTCCGGCATGCAGAACAGCTTCGGGAGCATGCCGCAGGGTGTGCAGCCCGTGAACAACGGCATCGGCGCCGGCGCCGTGACAGTGAAGGAGGACAACGACTGGTTCAACGGCCTGAATCTGGATGAGCTGCAGGCGACTTACAACATGGTGCAGATGGTGAATCCTAACCAGGTCCACCCGACGATGAATCTGGCAGCTGGGCAAGGCCATGGCTACTTCCAATCGATGACCTCGCCGTCAATGAAGATGTGGCAGACAATCTTGCCACCATTCTGAGAATTGAGATGGAAGGGGAAATACATGCTCGTGTAAATAAGGGGGCAATAGGAGTGGCTAGAAAGGACTAGAAAACAACAAGGTTTAAAATTTGGAGGGTATGATTCTGCAAAACTGTTGCTGTAGGCCTGTAATGTTTATTCATTTGTTAGATCCATCTATGCATTTGGTAACCTGCAAAAAAGCACCTACCTCCCTTTGCACTTCTTGAGAAAACTATGAAGTTAATCGTATGTTCAGTTTGAACTGAAATTTATCTTGGATGATTCTACAGAACATTTGCTCTTTCTGATCTTCGTATAGCTATTTCAAGGTACTATGAAGTACACAAGTCAGATGAGACACATGCACCATTCTAGTCCTGAGATCATCCTAAAATTTTGCAACCTTGTTCCTTATCTTTCTAGTAGCTTTTGCATATGAAAGATTAAGGGTATTGAACAACCAAATCTATTTCTGAAACCGGGATGGTCCATCCACTGCTCCGTTCCTTCAACCAATCATACCTAATGCTAGTGTTGTGACACTTGCAGCTAGATTAGACAGATACCATGAAAATGACATTGAACACAAACATTGACATGTGTGATAAGCTTGTTGAGTCGCACACAGGAAGTGATATCGTTTTCATCAAGAAAAATGCGTCATCTACCATTTACATAGTATAGTTTAAAGCAACTTGCATCTGGTTGCAAGATAACGCCAAATTCTGGAGTACATATCAGAAGTGTTCAGGCGTGTGAGAAGATATACACGTTAAAGAGACAGTTGCGATGGGCATTGATATATATCTAGGAATATGATAGAAAGGTTTTCAGACCGTACAAGGATAAGCTCTTTGACTTGGACCATTCTATCACTAGGTACTATGATCTAAGCCGCCAGCTCCTAGGCATTATTTTAAGCCACATGGTAGCAATCTAAAGGGTATCTGATAGACTAGATGTATTCAGATATCAGATGCTAGAGGAGCCCTACCGTCAGAACGCATCCATGCATAATCGCCATTGATTATTAGTAGGCTGGCAGCAACCACTCCCAACTTCAAATCCAATGTGATCTTGTCGTCAGATTTTCATGCGCACATGCAAAGAAGTAATGACATCAGAAAGGATGCAATGACTACAGCATGCAGTTGCAATAGACCCGAGACAAAAGAAAAACAAAATGTAGTGGTGCATGATGTATCATCCACAAGAACGAGATAACACAAAATTATGTACATGCAACGAGATAGATTGTAACTGAAGCACTTATATGATATGCCAGTGGACAGTGGGCTATATATACTATCACTATGAGACTGCTGAAACTAAAACATCACAGTATGAAACATAAGAATCAATTTTGAGTTTCCACTTTCCAGCTATACGGAATGAGAGGAATGAACATGGTGGAAACTTGAAACTGCTTACCCCAGGTAGGCTTCACAAAGCAGTCCAGGAGAACGGCAGCTGGTTGGACACAGGCACACAGCCATTAACCCCTTCTGCTTAAACAGAGACTCAAGATCAGGGATCAGTTGCCCTGGCAATGTCCTCACTCCTCAGTCAGCCAGTCAGCCCAATTCTGTTGGCAGCTCGGCCCACCCACTGCTGGTCTGCTGTCATCCATGGACTCTACCGCCTAATGGATATTTGGACGGGTATCTGCAGCTTTGCTTGAAGCAAGAATGTCAAAAATCTTCAGATCAGAAAGCTATGTCAATCTGCTCTTGGTCTTTTCCATCTCATTTCCACTGATTTCATTTTCAAAATCACCTACTCACCTGAAATGCCCCTTCGATGTTAATAGAAGCATTCAGCGCCCTGTTCGGCTGGCTGGTGACTGATGGCTGGCGCTGATTTGTTCTGAGAGAAAAGTACTGTTGGCTGGTAGCTGGTGGCTGATTTGTTCTGAGAGAATAGTATTGCTGGCTGGTGGCTGATAAGCCAAACGAACAGGGCGTAGGTAGGCGTGTGGCTCAGGAGAAGTTTTGTTCACATATAATTGAGCATCTGGTCAGTACAGGCTAAAAACTCGATGCAAAAAAATGCAAGTCTCGTGCATCCACCATAACATGGTTTGGCATTGTAATTCCAGTTTTTAACTTATCATTCAAGTGACAGATAACTAAGAAAAACATACAACAGTCCTAGTTTTCCGTGCAGCCAAGTGTCTCCTCAAACTTATAGCAGTTCTTCGGGAATAACAATAGGCACCCTCCTACCCTGTTTCATTTCTTTTTACGGATCGCCTTTCAGAGCTAAGCTTAACCTTGTCACCTTCTGGGAAGTCTGAGAGACACCGGACCACCCTTGGAGCGAACCAAAGCTGATGCCTTGGCAAGCTCTCTGCCTGCAAGCCAAGCCTGTATCATTTCTTCAGTCTTCTGCTCTGGTGCAAAACCCTTAGCTTTCATCTCTTCGTAATACTTTGCCGCCTCTTCTAGTCTTCCATTTAGGAATAATCCATGTATCAACACAATGTAGGCACTCCGATCAGGGCTCAGCCCATTTGCAGGCATTGCACTCCATAGCTTCTCCACACTCTCATGCTGCCTCCACCGGCAGAATTTCCTGATCAACATAATGTAAGTGTCCATCTCTGGCTCACAGCGTAACTCTTTCATCTTATCTAACAAATTAAACACCTCAATGGGGTCCCTGGCCACATTAAGCAATGCATGAAAGGTCCTCACTGAAGGAGACAACCTCCTTTGTAACATAGCATCAAACAATTCCATTGCCTCCTGAACCTGACGAGCCTTGCAAAGAGGCCCAATAAGAGAGTTAAAAGTGGATGTGTCTGGGGCAACCTTCTTCTCCTCCATGGTCTGGACCAGCATCTTTGCCTCGTCCACACAACGTCCCTTTGCTAGCGCGAACACAACTGCATTGTAGACTTTCCGATCTGGTGTGATGCCAGCCTCCTTCATACGGTTAAAGAGCTTCATAACAGAATCCAAACTCCCAGTTTTTGAGAAGCATGAGATCATGCTCCCATACGACACAACATCCCTGTCAATGCCCAAATTCTGCATGGCGCTCCAAAACCTCTTCGCCTCCCGAACACTGCAAACAATGTTGCACCAACCATTGAGCACAATGTTGAAGCTCTTGGTCTCGAAGGGGAACTCCTTCTGGCTGGACATGAGCAGGTGCTCCGCGTCCTGCACGTTCTTGTACCGGCAAAGCGCACTCAGAAGGCCATGGAATTCAGCAACGCCATGATGAAATCCGAAGCTCGGCAGCGCGCGGAACGTGGCCACGGCTCCAGCAACGTCATGCGCGGCGCAGTGGCGCCTGATGAGAAGGAGCACCGCGGCCGGGGAGGCCGTCGACGCGCGGCGCATTCCGTCGAGCAGGGCGCGCGCGTCTTCGAAGCGGCGGTGCTTGGCGAGGATGGCGAGCATGGAGTGGGACGCTCGCCGCCCCGGCGCGTACCCGGGCTGCGCCGCGGCCCACCGGAACGCGGCGTGCGCGGCGGCGCAGCTGTTGCGGAGGCGCGCCAGCGCGGCCACCACGAGCAGCTCGGACGCCTCGGCGCCGCACCGGTCGATGGCCCGAGCGGCGTCCGCCGCATTGGAGGCCTTGACCTCGGCTGCCGCGACGACGGCGTCAACCCCTCGGGCGACGTCGGGTGGGAGCTGCTGGTGGTGGTGGTCCGGGAAAGAGAAGGGGTCATCCTCGCCGCCGCTACCGCCGTCTGCGACGAGGTCTCCGGAAGAACTGGCAAGGCGCAAGGCACCGATGAGGAGAGGGCTTAGCGGTTTCGGCAACCCGGTGGAGGCGGAGGGGAGCGGGTTCGCTCTCATCAGGACCCTCCGCAACATCGAGGAGGAGCTAGCTGCCGCCGCCGCCGCCGCCGCCGTTTGGAGGTGAGATTCGTGAGAAGTCGCTTGTTGGAGAAGCCCCAAGCGGGGCCCAAGCCCAACTGATAGGAATTGTGCGGCGCAATCAAACATTTTTTTCTGACAACAAACATATATATTATATTATATAAAGCAGCGAAGTTATAGCTAGCTCCTTAGCAAAGGAGCTAATTACATCAAGATTCTTAGAGGACTCAGATCCAGATCCTTTACCGATGAGCAGCTTGCCGGCGGTCGTCTCCGGAAGCGTCACAGACGCATGAGGCCATTGCGGAAGGGTCTCGCTGAGCGTAGGCTTAAAGTGGTTGAGGGCGGCGTCATGGAGTTGCATCACCGGCGAACCGAAGATGTTGTTGAAGAAGTCGCCGGTGGATAGAAGGCAGTGGCGGAGCTAGAGCTTGTCACTGATGTCAACTGACATCGATGACTTTTAAAAACTTTAGTGTAAAATACTCCTGAAACACTGTTTATAGTGGTAATGACAGCGGTAAAAATGAACCATGACATCGGCGAGCGGCAAGGCTGGCTTCGCCCCTGATAGAAGGCCGCCGACCCCAGAGCCGGTGGGTGGCTCACTGCCAGACCATTGACGGAGGAACTTGATAGGTCTTGATGCATATCGATTCTACCCTGCTTGGAGGCAGAAGGTGGTGGAGGCAAAGGCGGGAATGGGGACTCGGGGAGTGGAGGAGGCGCATCGGTGCGGCTCGGATTTGGCGTAGTGGGGCGGGATCGGTGGAGGAGAAAGGTGGAGATCATAGCCGAGAGGAGGAGGCGGCTGGGGGCAGCCTCAAAGGCCAGATCCTCACCGGAGGGGACTAGATCTATAGGAGACCGATCAACAACAGCCTCCACTCCAGCCAGATCAGAGACGATGGGTGAAATCTCCGGCAACAGACGGTGAAAGAGGGCAGAGGAGGAGCTGCATGAGGGAGAGACGGGGATAAATTTATTTTATTGCCTTGGTGAAAAAATTGCAAAAAATGTTACATCGTTAATTCATAATTATATTTAATTTTTTTATTTGTATATTTTTATGCATTTAAATCACTATATATAAATACACAATAAAAACTACTACCGAGCATCTCCAAGAGGCTTTATATCTTCTCATACTTACAAGAATAAAGATTTTGGTGAAAAATACCCTCCAGCAACATATTCTATTGGATATCCAAATATGAATATCCTCTATTTCAGGTTTCTCGCTAACCGAAAATGGAGAAGGATGATGATTCTCTAGACTGTGCATAAGATATAGAAAAGTTGTTGTTGAGTATAAAGATATAGAAAACAATTTTTACTGAAATGCCTCTCCAAGTGATGATTTAGAGATTAAATTTAAAAAAGTTCTGGAAGATGCTCTTATTTTCTATATGTATTTAAGAAAATGAATAAATTATAATTTGAAGTGGAGGAAGTATATAACTTTTAGCCTCATTTGACCTTTTTTTATTCTTACCCTTATTTCATCACACAATCAAATAGTTTCTTTTCTCATGCACCATGGTTTACACAGTAAATTGGGGAGGTAATAAGATAATATCATGCTTTGTTAGTACTGTGGATCTTCTTGATAGGTTTAGATATGGCTATGTCGGCATGTTTCTCTTGCTCGGCCCAGTTTAGTTCCCCAAAAAGTTCTAAAATTTTCGCATCGCAGACCGTACCACATCTCACAAAACACGCTTCTCAATGCAAAAAATTCACCACTTTCGTCAAATTTTTACTGAACTAAACGGTGCCTAAGGGAGGAGAATCAGCCAGGCCATCCCGCAATATGTTGTGAACATTTTAATAGTGAAAATTATGTTGTTCATGAAAATTCAAAATGTATATGTGGAACCAAGAAAGCACATTAAGGATCTGTTTGTTTGATCTACAGCTTTTGAAGCTTTTTTGAAGAGCTGCTAGTTTGATCTGCAGCTTTTGAAGTTTTTTGAAAAGCTGCCACTGGCTCTTTTTTCTGAGAAGCCAGCAATAACTTTTAAAAGAGATGTGTTTAGCCTTTTAGGTTTAAAATTACGAAAATATGAGGGAAAATGAGATTTTCAACTTTTCATATAATTTCAAAAAAAAATTTGAGCTTCTGACTTTTCGAAAACTACACAAGTTCATTGTTTGTTTGAGCTTTTAGCTTTTTCACGCTGAAAAGCCGCTAGAAAATTCAAACAATCTGAATGCTAATAGTGGATGCGACCATTCTAACCGCGTTAGAGCAGTGACCCCTCCCCCAAGGCCGGAAGTACAACTACTTCAAAAAAATCTTCTGAAAAGTGTCTCGAAACGCCGCTCAGGCTGTACTACAAATGCACTATTTGCCAATCATATTGAGTCGCATCTTCTTTCACAACACGCATCTCAATACACACTTTTACCCTATATAAATGCACTATTCATCCATGCAATTTTGAGCATCTTGGATGGGCCCAATCTTTGATACTGACGGAGTCGTCATTAAATCAGTGGCTGGGTCGTCTCAAAAAAAAAAGAAAAATTAAGTCAGTGATTGGGACACAAAGTTATAAAACGTGCTAGGTGGAGTATATGTCCAATTCACTAGGAGTGGAACAGCAGACATGTCATTTACACTAGGATTAGTCCACCTAGCCAATCAAGCTTGTTGACACCACGCCTGACAGTGCTGGTGTCATGCTTAGCAAACTATCTGAGATAATCCGGAGTAAATAATACTTAAATGGCCGTGGCCCGTGGGACTCATCATATGGTAATTTGAGAGCTTGAGGCCTTGAGCCATGCCTTATTTTAATCCTTGTAGCCGCGCCAGCTACCCTCTCCTTGTTGTCGCCATCCGCCCTGTTCGCTTGGCTTATCAGCCACCAGCCAGCAGTACTTTTCTCTCAGAACAAACCAGCCACCAGCAACCAGCCAGCAGTACTTTTCTCTCAGAACGAACCAGCATCAGCCATCAGCCAAACGAACAGGCTGATCATCGTCTTTGCCGGTAAACTCGGAGATGGCTTGTGCCGCCACGACGACAAGGCCGCTCTGCTCAGCCTCAAGAAGGGCTTCCGCTTCGACCACGCGCTTTCAGAGCTGTCCTCCTGGCAGGCGAGCTCCGAATCCGACTGCTGCACCTGGCAAGGCGTAACATGCGGCGGCGATGCCGGCGGCAGCACATCGGGCGTCCAGGTGGTCGTTTCACTGGACCTCATCGATCTCACCATCTCCGGTAACCTCAGCTCCGACCTCTTTGCGCTCACGTCGCTCCGCTTCCTTAGCCTTGCCAACAATGACTTCAAGGGAACCCGCTGCGGATTTTTTTAAAAAATTTTAACCTTTTTTTTAAAATTAATTTTAAAAATAACACCTCCTCCTGCCGCGCCACATGCAGCGACGCGGATAATACATAGCCTACTTTAAAATTATATATTTCAAGATATGTAGCACTTGACTGTTTACATGATATTAAAATGGGATCTTTACACCTTATATAATGTGCATGGCAAGTTTCGTAACATTCAATATTTAAATGATGTTTAATTGGTATTATCCTAGATAGATAACCATTTAACGAGAGCCCTAAGTGGGATATAAGGATAATACATAACCTACTGTGAAATTAAATTTTTTAAAATATGTAATACTTAGTCTTGTAAATGTTACTAAAATGGAATGTTCAGACCTTATATAACATGCATATCAATTTTTGCGACATTTGGAATTCAAATACTATTTTATTTAGATGGTTCAAAGTTGATAGATTAAATTAGAGAACCTCCTGCCGCGCCAGCCTACATGGCGCGGCACCATCACGTTGCCGCGCCGATGCATGTGGCGCGGCAGGAGGCCTCGTAAGCCCACCGTGCCAGCGTGGTGGGCCTACCGTGCCGCTGCATGTGGCGCGGCAACGTTATCCTGCCGCGCCTACATGGCGCGGCACCATCACGTTGCCGCGCCAATGCATGTGACGCGGCAGGAGGAGGCCTCGTAAGCCCACCGTGCCAGCGTGGCGGGTCTACCGTGCCGCTGCATGTGGCGCGGCAACGTTATCCTGCCGCGCCACGCGGGCCGGCGCGGCCAAAAGGGTCAGATCTGTAAATAATATTTTTGAGGTGTTATTTTTAAAAATAAATTTTAAAAAAAAGTTAAAATTAAAAAAAAAATCCCCCCGCTGCCAAGCGAAGGCTTCGAGCGGCTCAGAAGCCTCGCGTACCTTAACCTCTCCTATTGTGGCTTCGTCGGGCAAGTTCCCAGTGGCATTGCCCGCCTCCCCAACTTGGAGACCCTTCATCTCTCCGGTGCCTACACCTGGGACACTGTCCAGCACCGAGCAACTCCGTTTCTGGAGCTAAAAGAACATACTCTTGGCGCTCTGATCACCAACCTGAGCAACCTCCAGAGGCTATCTCTCGATTACATTAACATTTCTGTTGCTAATGCCAGTGATAATCCCAATTCCAAGCATTTCCTTCGGGAGCTGAGGCTGTCAAATTGCCGGGTCACCGGGCCTATTGCAGCTTCTCTCATTCCAAAACTACGGTCGCTCTCAGAGCTGGTCCTTGATTACTGTATATTTAGCCATCCTATGACCAATTCCTTCGGCGGGTTTGATAGATTGTCTTCCTTGTTGGTTCTTAGCCTCAGCTACTCTGGGTTGATGGGAACATTTCCTTCATCAAGGATATTTTCTATCAAGACCTTAGAAGTGATAGACTTGTCAGGAAATAACATGCTGCATGGAGAGCTACCTGAATTCATGCCAGGCAGCACTTTACAGAGTTTGGTGCTTACTGGCACAATGTTCTCCGGAAACATACCAAAGTCTATTACCAACCTGCACAATCTCGTTACCCTGGACCTTTTCAATTGCCTATTCAATGGAGATCTGCCATCCTTTGCTCAATGGATGATGATTCAGGAGGTTGATCTGTCAAATAACAATCTTGTTGGATCGTTACCTTCAGATGGGTATGGTGCCCTACATAACCTCACCAGGATTTATCTTAGGAACAACTCACTCTCTGGTGAGATACCTGTGAATTTGTTTTCTCACCCTTGTTTGCTGGACTTGGACCTCTCCCAAAACAATTTCACTGGACACCTTCTGTTGCATCCAGACGCATCTTCTAGGTTGCAGTATCTTTTTCTAGGTGAAAATAATCTGCAAGGGCCAATTCCAGAGTTATTGTCCAAGCTCTCAGGACTCACAAGGTTGGATCTCTCATCTAATAATCTCACGGGTACCATGGATCTAAGTTTGATCAAGAATTTGAGGAACCTCTCTCTTCTTCAACTATCCAGCAATAGGCTGTCTATTCTTGAGAAGGGTGATGCCAGGTCTTATGCTGGATATCCCAATATTGTGTCCTTGGGGCTGGCATCATGCAACTTAACAAAGCTGCCTGCATTCTTGATGTACCAGAATGAAGTTGAAAGATTGGACCTCTCAGACAACAGCATTGCCGGGCCCATACCTGATTGGATTTGGAAGGCTGGGGCAAATGATTTCTACTACGTCAACCTCTCCCATAATTTATTCACCAGTATCCAGGGAAATATCTTAGCACCTGCATATCTTAACCTTGATCTCCATTCTAACATGATTGAGGGCTCACTCCCTGTCCCCCACTGTCCCCCACTGAATACTTCGTTCATGGACTGCTCCGGCAACCATTTCACTCATTCGATTACATCAGAGTTTCTGTCAGGCCTGACTTACACGGTCTTCCTGTCATTATCCAACAATATGCTCACAGGAGAAGTCCCACCTATGATCTGCAATACAAGCAATATTGAGATTCTTGATCTTTCATTTAACAGTTTGGGTGGCTTAATACCACTCTGCTTGCTACAGGAGAACAAGAGCATTGCTGTGTTGAACTTGAGAGGCAACAACTTCCGGGGATCACTGCCCCAAAATATCAGTAGAGGATGTGCACTTGAGACAATAAATATTAACGACAACAAGCTGGAGGGTAAGCTGCCAGAATCTCTGGTCAACTGTAAGATGCTACAGGTTCTAGATGTTGGGGACAACCAGATGGAGGATGCTTTTCCAGACTGGTTAGGAGACCTCCCTCAGTTGAGAGTGCTTATTCTGCGATCAAATAGGTTCCATGGCCCAATTAGCATTGTCGACGGAACCAATTTCTTTCCTGTGTTACAAGTCTTTGACATATCCTCTAACAGTTTCAATGGTGGGATACCAGCACAGTGCTTGAAGAGACTGAAAGCAATGATTAATTCTTCCGAAGTTGAAAGCCAGGCCCGGACAATTGGGTACCAGTATGCGAATGACGCATACTATGAGAACTCTGTCACCGTGATGCTCAAGGGGATGGATGTGACGCTTGTAAGGATCCTGTATATCTTCAAGTCCTTTGATGTCTCGAACAACAGCTTTGATGGCACCATACCCAGCGAAATTGGTGACATCAAGCTTCTCAAAGTGCTCAACCTGTCAAGGAACGCATTTGCCGGTGGGATCCCTTCCCGGATATCGAGCATGGTGGAGCTGGAATCACTGGACCTCTCTCACAACCATCTCTCAGGAGAGATACCTTTGGGCATGGCGTCCCTTACTTTTCTTGGGGTCCTGGACCTCTCTTACAACCGTTTGTCAGGGCCAGTTCCGCAATCTGGTCAGTTCTTAACTTTCCCAAACACGACCTATGCAGGGAATGACGGATTGTGTGGTAGTCCACTTTCTCGTCGGTGCGACGGGCCTGAGCTAAGCACTAGAGATGATGGTGACAATGATTCTGCGAACTGGGATGTTCTGCCTATTGAGCTAGGTATTGCTTGTGGCTTGGCAGCTGTGACTGGATACTTGGTGTTCTCAAGCCGAGGGAGATGGTTGTTTACCACATATATTGACTCTTTGTTGCTGCATGTCCACCATTGCTACCACCGCTGCTAGGTGTGGAGGAGGGAGGGGGGTCTGCTAGTGATTAATACTGCTGTGTGCCCCCATTTCTCAGCCACAAACAACAAAACAGTGATGTAATAGCTAGCATGTAATACTTGCGAGATGATTTGCCATATATACTCAATATTTCGTGCTCCATGTGTGTACAATATCTGGCCCGCACCCTGATGCAGGTATAGTAGAGGAAGGAAATAGAGCTGCTTCTTAAGCTGTTAGCACAAATGGAGATGAATAGTCGTGTGATTTTAATATCCTCAACACATTTCAAAGCTTTATGTATCAAATCAAACAGATGAAAGTGCAGATAAAACTATAATTCTTACGATGTATGAACGGCATGCTTATTAAAAGGCAAGCGGATAATGAACATTGGAAACATAACTACACAGTATAGTTCACTAATGGCAGTATATATAACCAGGAGGATTTGCCTGCACCGTAAAGAAGTTTCACGCCTCTAGTCCTGTTAACAATTTTTTGCCACTACACCGTGCCCTAATATTAATAAATGGTACCAGAGGTGTGTCCTTGCATATTTAGAAACCACAAGGAACAAGCATTACAACAGAAACCCTAGTACTACTACGATACTGTCAAAGCATGCGAACAGCAAAATAGACTTCAATATGGGTTTCTCTTGATGATTAGAGAATACTTAAGTTAGTATCCAACCGAAAATTCAGCCTTTTTGATCGAAAAAGATTTTCAGACAGTCAAGAAATCTCTTTTATAAAGTAAAAACTTTCAAGTGATATATAATGAGGGTATGAACATTGTGAAAAGTGGGAACTGCTTACACTTTAATTACCGGGGGCACAAGAGCAGTTGGGTGGACACAGCTACTAAGTGCTAACCCCTTCTGCTTGCAATGTCCTCAAAATCACTTTTCCTCAATCTGGAGCCAGTCAAATTTCAATAGCAGCGGGATCCAGTACTGTTCCACCTATGGCTCACACCACACCTCTTCCATCTTATCCAATGGATCAAACCACATCAAGCAACATGAAAGGTCCTTACCAAAGGAGACAGTTCTCCTTCGTAACACAGAATCAAACATTTCCATTGCCCACTGAACCGGACGAGCCTTGCAAAGAGGCCCAACAAGAGAATTAAAAATGGCTGTCTCCGGGCAACCTTCTTCTCATCCCTACTCAACGTCCCTTTGCTAGAGCATACGCAACTGTATTGTACACTTTCTGATCTGGTGCAATGCAAGCGGCCTTCATGCAGTTGACAAAGTCCGAGCTCCCAGTCTTTGAGAAGCATGAGATCAAGCTCCCCTACCACACGACGTTCCTGTCAATGCCCAAATTCTCCTGGCGTTCCAAAACCTGTTTGCCTCCCGGCTCCCGCACAGTACAGAGGATCACCCATTGATCACAATTCACGACATTGAAGCTCTTGGTCTCGACTCCTGAGCAGGTGTGCTATGCCTCGAGCACGTTCTTGTACCAGCAAAGCGCTAGCTAGTAGCCTTGGAGCTCGGTCATGCCCGTATGGAACTCAAAACTCGGGAGCTCGTGGAACATGGCGAGTTGGCGACGGTGCCCCAAGGTCCCCGACGACCCGCCGGAGGCAGCGCTGTGGCGCATTTCGTCGAGCAGGGCACGCGCGGCGTCGAAGCAGCGTTGCTTTGCGAGGATCGCCGGCATGGAGAGGGCGCCTCGGCGGTACCCGGGCTGAACGCGGCGCGCGCAGCCACCATGAGCGGCTAGGACGCCTCGGCTTCGCGCCGGTTGGGCCCGCGGGGCGTCCGCCGCACTGGAGCCCGTGGCCTCGGCCTCCGTGACGACGGCGTCCACCCTTCGAGGGACGTCGGGCGGGAGCTGCTGCTGGTGGTGGTCCGGGAAGGAAAAGGGGTCATCCTCGGTCCTCGCCGCCGCCGCCGCCGCCGCCGTCTGCGACGGGGTCTCCGGAAGAAGTGGCAAAGCGCAAGGGCTCAGTTAGGAAAGGGCTTAGCCGTCTGGGGACCCAGTGGAGGCGGAGGAGAGTGGGATCGCTCTCGCGAGGACCCTGCGCAACATTGAGGAGGAGCCAGCCGCTGGGTCAGCTACTGCTATTGTTCTCTCTGTACAAGGTTTGTTGGTAGAGTGCAGACGGTAACAGTTTAGAGAGTCTTCTTGCTAGGTCTTCCGGACTATTGCCTCCATGACATGGTTCTCTCCCTCCCACCTCTTGGGGCAACGATGGCCACCGTTCCGTCCCGGCGCCAGCCTTCACCTGCAAAGCCTAATCGCCCTCCTCTTCAGGCACCAGGACGGGAGGCGTCAGCTCCTCCAAGTCCACGGCCAGCTCGTTGCCCACCAGGTGTTCGACGAAAGTCCCGCACCGTGGCGCGCCCTGCTCAAGGCCTACTCCCACGGCCCTTTCCCCCAGGAGGCCCTGCACCTCTTCAGGCACGCCCGTGGACACCTGGCTGACGACACATTTGCCTTTGCGTTCGCGCTCAAGGCTTGCACGGGTCTAGGGTGGCCACGAGCCGGCGCCCAGCTCCATGGGCTTGTGATCAGGAAGGGGTTTGAGTTCCATGCCTATGTGCATACTTCCCTTGTCAATGCATACGTTGTGTGCGGGTGTTTGGTGGAAGCACGGAGGGCGTTCGATGAAATGCCGATGAAGAATGTGGTCACTTGGAATGTGATGATCACTGGATTTGCTGGGTGGGGTGAGGTTGAGTATGCGAGGATTCTGTTTGACCGTATGCCCTGCAGGAATGTTATCTCGTGGACTGGACTGATTGATGGATATACACGTGCTTGTCTTTATCCAGAGGCTGTTACTCTCTTCTGCCATATGATGGCAGCAGGCATTAGCCCGAGCGAGATAACTGTTTTAGCAGTTATTCCTGCAATATCTAATCTTGGAGGGATCCTTATGGGTGAGATGCTGCATTGCTATTGTGAGAAGAAAGGTCTCGTGTCAGATGTCAGGCTTGGAAATTCACTCATAGACATGTATGCTAAGATTGGCTCTGTGCAGAACTCATTAAAGGTGTTCAATGAAATGCTGGATAGAAGAAACTTGGTGTCATGGACATCGATAATTTCAGGTTTTGCAATGCATGGGCTGTCAGTTGAGGCGGTTGAGCAGTTTGAAGAGATGAGAAGAGCAGGGATTAGACCCAACAGAATCACTTTCTTGAGTGTCATTAATGCTTGCAGCCATGGGGGTTTGGTGGAGCAAGGATTAGCATTTTTCAAAAGCATGGTTTATGAGTACAATATAAATCCAGAGGTCAAGCATTTTGGGTGCATCATAGACATGCTAGGTAGGGCTGGACGGTTGAGTGAGGCTGAGCAAATAATAGAGGGGTTGCCTGTGGAGGTTAATGCAGTGGTGTGGAGGACACTGTTAGGTTGTTGCAGTAAGTATGGAGAAGTTGAGATGGGGCAGAGGGCGATACAGAAGATACTGAGTTTAGAAAAAGAATCCGGTGGTGATTTTGCGGTGTTTTCTAATATGCTTAATGAGATTGGTTGGTTTGGTGATGCTGAACAAGCAAGAAAGCTAGTAGATGAGAGGAAAACTGTTAAGGTTCCTGGGCTTGCTTTGGTTGGTGAAATTAGGTAAATCTTGGAAAGGAGCTCTCTCAAATTTTGTTGCAGCTTTACCACTTTAACTCTCTCCCTCCCACTTTCATTAGATCTACTGACCTAATGTGGGTTATTGCACTCTGTTAGCCTTTTCATCTTCCACGCAAAGACACATTTTTTCTTGGCTGCTAAATTTATTGTTACAAATTATATGACCACAATCCCCACATTTGACCTCAGTCCTCTCCTTGTCCCTTCCTCACCATCTTTTCTTTTTGCCTGTTGATACAAACTTAAAGGCACACTGTATTTGTATTTGTTCACTAGTCTGATTCCATGCAGGACACAGGTCAACTGAATAACATGTCCAGTTCTTTCACCTCTTTAACTGGCTCATATTGAAATGACGGAAGCAAAAGATGCTTCGTCATCATCTCATTGTTTCTGGCCTGCACAGCTGTCAATATACAATGTTCAAGGTTATCACCAAAAGGTGCCATCGTTTTCTACAACAAAGCTCGGGAAGAAGGTATGGAACCAGACAACTGGAAATTTCCTTTCGTATTGAAGGCTTGTGCAAAAACGTGTGCTCACAAGTCGCAAGGAAGGCAAACATACGCATAACCATGTTATAAAATTGGATATCTTCTGGGCATTTTTGTTTCCAATTCGCTGATTCATTTATATGCTGTCTGCAGTGATATTGGTTTGTGCAAGATCCGTCTTTGATGAGATGCTAGTTAAGGATGTCGTGTCCTGGAATATCTTGATCAGTATACACAGCAAGCGCAATAGACTATAGGTTCTGGAATTATCCAAGTTAATGTAGGAAATGCAAGCTGATAAGGTTTCAATGGTCAAGGTGAATTTTAGCTTGCACTCTTCTAGGAGACTGGAGCATGGTGGATTGTATAGAGCATTATTTTATTGAGGTGGATGTGTACTTGGGAAATACTTTGCTCGATTACCATGGTAGAAGTTGGTAGGTGTAATCAATCAGCTGAGGTGGTGTTCTTTCACATGAAGGATAAGAACCCCATGATACTAAAAACAATGATCACCACATATTCAAAAGGAGGGAATTTAGTCTCATTGAAGATAATATTCATTGAAAATATATTATCAAATTCCTAACGAAGATTTGATGTCATGAAGTTCTATGATATGCGCATACTCTCAGTCTCAGGCTAGTTTCTCTGATGCTTTGGATCTCTTCAGGCAGATGCAGAGAGCGAAGGTGAATCCAGATGCTGTTGTGATTGCCAGTGTACTCTGCTTGCACATACTTGGGTGCACTTGTTCTGGGTGAGTGGATTCATGACTATGTGAGGAGAAACAATATCAAAGCTGACATCATTATATTTATGCTGAACTCTTTGATTGATGTGGGAACGTGCAGGAGGCATTACAAGTGTTCCGAGAAAATAAAGAAAAGGACACCCTGTCATGAAATTCAATCATACTAGGCCTAGCAGACAATGGGTCTGAGGATGATACACTGAACATTTTCACGGTATGCTTGCTGAAGGTCTCAGACCAAATGAGGTTACATTCCTGGGTGTGCTGATCACCTAAGCCAACAGGCAACTAGTTCGGGAAGGTCTTAACGACTTTGAAAGCATGAAATCAGTTTAGAATACGGAACCAGAGATGAAGCATTGCAGATGCATCAAGCATCATCAATCTCCTCGGCCATGCTGGTAAGCTGGAGGAAGAACTGAGACCCATCATCCCTCATCCCTGTGGTTTGGAAAATACTGCTGGGAGCGTGCAAGATACATGGTGTCATGGTAATATTTCGCTGTTGTAGTCACGAAGCCCAGATGGATGGAGATGGTAATATTTCGCTGTTGTAGTCACGAAGCTCAGATGGATGGAGGGAAGCCATTAACGCCATGTCATGGGTTGGATATTATTGTCTGTCAATTTACAAAACCAGTATTCCCAGTGTTGCAGTCAATTTATGAGACCAGTATTCCCAGTGTTGCAGCACTGTTCGACTCAGTATTCAGTTCACGTTACATGATGTTCAAGTTAACGAGCAAACACCTTCAGCACGAAAACAAGGTTTGAACTCGGAACACAAGTCATGCAAAATCATTCGCTGATCCCATGTTGGCAATCGTTGACAAAACTTGCTGACCAATAATTGGCAAAGATAAGTGCTAATGTAAATCAACTCTGGAAATAATTCAAAATAACCAGGACACGCCGATCTCATTGGCAAGGTGAAAACTTGAAACGAGACTAACTTGACCAAGGTCTAACGATAGTATCGGAGGGTAGGCAAGTTGACAGAACTATGTCTATGATGGCATTCAGCGCTTCCCACCGCCACCGCCGATCTTCGGGCCTTTAGGACCCTTCTGTGCAGCACCACCCTTGGATTGTGTCTTCTGAGATTTCGCCACCTCCGCCTTCTTGGCCTTCTTCTCATCCTTGGTCTTCTTAATGCGCTCCTTGATCTCACTGTAAATTTACACATTAAATACCATTCAGGACCATTGAAAAAATTGTAATTGCAGTAAGCAAAATAGCTTTTGTAAACAAGGACTTCTGAAGGGTGATTTATAAAAGCAATATCAATTTTACTAGTTGCAAGCAAAATAGCTCTGCAGAAAGATGGAAAAAATACCGCAGAGCAGCCTCTCTAGCAGCATCACGAACTTCAGGCTTCTCACTTCTCTTCTTTTGGATGACTTCCAAAGTGGCACCAACAATTGAACGTGAGTATGGCTTCTTGGTGGTGCGACGCCTCTTCTTGACAGCTTCCGCATGAATGTCCTGTAAACACATTAAATTACAGCATCATAAGAAACAAAAAAAAACATGTCAGAAACAAATAGTGTTTATAGTCACCAGTTGCTGTTAACTCAATTGTCACTGTAAACTCAATTGTCAGACAGCCATCAAATAAAATTAACACCAAATTTTGGCACTCAAATACATGTGTACTGGTGATCAACTGAAAACTCCAACCAGGGGAAATGACAAATGCTGGGGATATTTCAAAATACGGATTGCATTGCTTATGAAGCTTGTTATTGCTTCACACATTGAACATCGTAAATCACCACAAAGCCATCATCTTAATGATATTTCAGCAGTATAAAAAGGTTGGATCCACTGAATGCATATTACACGAATGCATTATGGCATAGGAGTATACAGCTAAAATAAAATACCTTCTTGTGCTGCTTCCTGTACATAGCTGTCCAGGTAAGCTTTGCGGGCTTCAGGCGGTTGTGGAAGTAGCGCTTGCATTTTGAGTTAGCGAAAAGAAAAACCTGCCAAAGGAAAAATAAAATAAAATTGTTTGATACACTTCCAACTGTTAGTAGACCCCCCATGATCAGAAATAGCATACCTGGGAATCAGCACGAATGAACCTAATACCCTTCCCTGGATATATCTTCTGGCCACTAAAACGGCAAAGTTCAGTCCTACAAACAAAGAAAGGATTCTTGAGATCACTGTGGCCAAGATATAATAATGCTCAATTTGTTCCTAGTATAATTAACAAAAACATAGGCTGCTGTGCAGTTTGTTTCATCCAGAGATCATATAGCATTTAATTAGCAACAATGAGAAATACATTACAACAATTTAATAAAATGAATTAACTTACTTAAGAACCATCTTGTCAGTCTTAGGGAACTTTCACAAGCTCCTTCCTGGATGTCATAAGCAACAAACATGAGAATCACGACCTATGTTTAAAGAACAGAGCAAAAAAAAAGGACAGGACAGTACAGCAACTCTCCATAAGTGAAAAGCTGCAAATTCAGGATATCAACAGGTAATTATTGGGCGACTACTGGCAGTAAACATATGAGTTAAAATATCTACTGCAAAGCGGGTTCCCATGTCATTCTAGCACACACAAAAAGAAAGGCTACTATGCCATCCAAATAGATATAGCGCCTCAGTACTTGTGCTCTGATTCAAATGAAACTAGTAAAACGAACAAGTTGTGACGACTATCTACACAATAATACTAACCACCACAAGTCCATACCATACACTAGATGATTGTTGGTTAACTACTAACAGCAGAAACACAAAGCAGTAACACTGCGTATACATGCCTCTCTTGCAGGATGATCATTAGGCCAGGAGCGAACCCAGCATTGGGCATGGGTGTACACCCCCACAATTTTTGCAAACAAAAATCGAAACTATTAGGCAAGGGTGGAATTCGGATGCAAAAAGCTTATATTAGGGTTTGGGGTGCTCCGTATCGCACAGCAGGAAGGGAAGAGAAGAGAAGGGGAGGGCATACCTGGTGAGTGCTCGTCGCCGGCAAAGGGCCCTGTGGCAAAGGGAGCAGCGCGCGGCGGCTGCTGGGGAACCGGGAGGGGAAAATGGAGGGGGTGCTAGGGTTGGGCAACCTTTTATACGGCAGAGGCGTGGGATGGTGAGGGGGTGCGGGCCCTTAACGGGCCGTGCGCGTGCCCTTTGCGCGGGCGGGGGCATGCCCCTCGCCGGCCCGTTAGGCCTGGACCGTTTTGATGGACGGACGATGGCAGCGAGCGAGAGTTGTTGACTCTCCTTTTGCCATTTTTTTTTCTTTCCTTTACATATGCTATCTTTTTTATAATAATAGCTATATAAAAAATCAGTTCATATATGAAATTTTAAAATAAATACACTTTGTTTTTATTTTAATGAGATTTTTTACTTCAGTACCCTTTTCAGAAAGGATAGGCATACTCTGCTTCATCCAAACCAGGAGGTAGAACACACTATAGTATTCGAATGTAACAAACAAATTCAATAAAAGAATACAAGAACATAATATGTGTAACCTCAAACAAGCAAAACAAATTCAATAAAAGAATACAAGAACATAATATGTGTAACCTCAAACAAGCCAGAACTTTGATAGCGTCATCCACGGGTTCAGTGTTGAAGGTATTAGTACAACACACATTAGTATAGTGATACACGTGACAAACAAAATCCAGCAAACCCTTGCCGTTGCGGACAAAATTTTACCCTAAAAGAAAACTTTCCTGGCTTTTTTCATGGTTTCTATTTCTTATTACTGGTTTATTGTCACAATTTGGTGTCAAAGAATACACTGGTGGTATGCACCCAGTCATGATGCTTGAGTTTTCAGCTACCATCTTTCTCCGGTTCAGAACTGACAATTGGCAGGTTCCTTCTGTATTGTGGAGATGTTAACCTCCTCTCCAATGGTGTCTTCCTCTTGCTCACCACGAATCTGTTCACCCCCTTCCTCATCGGCATTATCTCAGGGAAGTCCTCATCTGGAATGTTGGCAAGCTCTGAGATGTCCTTTATCTGGGCTGCTCTCCGGAACCATCTCTCTGCCTTGGCTTCCTCAGACATGTCCAGAGGATCAGGATCCTTCACAGCAGATCCTTCTAAGCTCTTTCCAGTGTAATCTCTATCTGAGCTTCCTCCATAACCTGAGTTGTGAATTGCCTGATTAGGGTTCATGGAACCGCTGATGCTGGTAGCATTGCTATTGTCAGCAAATGAGCCGCTCTGGCTATTGCTGTTACTGCTGCTCCACGCACTGTGGCTGCTGTTGCTCCATGTTGCATTGTTGTTATAACCGTGACCGCTGCTCCAAGTATTGTTGTCATAGCTGCCATTGCCATTCCAAGTACTGCTGTTGTTGCTGTAGGAAGCATTACCACTCCAAGCATTATTGTTGTCATAATGGTTGTTGCCGCTCCAACCACTGTCGTTGTTATAATTGCTGTTGCCAGTCCAAGCAGTGTTGTTGTTGATCTCACTGCTCCAAGAATTGCTGTTGTTGTTATAACCTGAATTATAAGGTTGTTGTGCAGAGTCAGCTCCATTGTACGTAGAGTCACCTCTGCTCTCCTTAAAGTACCCATGGGAGTAGCCTGTGTTCCAAGTACCAGTATTTGCAGTATCACTAGGCCGAGATTGTGCCCCCTGAGATTGTGAGTGATGCTGATAGTTGTTGCTTTGACCATAACCACCAGAACTCCAGTTTTGCTGAGAGTAATTTCTGTTCCAGTTCTCATTATTCGTGTTGCCTTTGGGCTGAGTACCGACCACCTGTGAAGTATTCGAGCTGCTTCCGTACTTTCCTGATGAAGCATTTGTTTCCAAGCGCTTTTCAGATGCTGGAGAACCTTCTGGCACTATTCCTGTCGCTGCACTACTCTCCACCGGCTTATCTTTCTTGGCAAAGTAATCAGGAGGAAATGGAACAAATGGGACAAAATCAGAATTGTCAGCATGCTCAAGTAAACTGCGCCTTTTGTACTGTGGTGATGTCAGAGAGCGGTCTTTCTTCTTACTAACCACAAACCGGTTTTCACCTTTCCTCATTGGCATAATCTCAGGTAAGTATTCATCAGAAGCCACACTTGGGACATCATTTACGTTGAGTTCTGCTACTTTCTTGGACCATTTCTCAGCAGTATCTGATGATTCCATGCCATTTTGCCTCTCAGGTAAGGGCACTGTGCTATTCTCCATGGAACTGTCAACTTCTGCATTTATTTGGCCATCCCGATTTCTCTGTCCATTATTACTGTCTGGTTTAGCAAACATATCTGCAGGTAGGGGCACAAATGGAACAGGATCGATACTGCTAAGGTGGTCTGTCGATTTGTTCAGAGCATCTCCAGTTCCAGGTTGATTGTTTGAGGTTGCAGTAGATTTTGAACGCCCAAGTATCCTGTCCAAAGTTTGACTGATCTTTGGGTCAGATGATGCAGCTTGAGGGCTATTGTTGCTGTATTGTGCATTTGCTAGCCTTCTTTCAAGTGGTGTTTTGCGGGTGCTAACCACAAATTTATTCACCCCCTTGCGCATAGGCATAATCTCAGGAAAGTCCTCATCTTCTGCTAGACTACTTAAATCAGCAGAGTCGTCGAGTTGAGATACTTTGCTCAACCATCTTTCTGCCTTTTCATCATTTTCAGCAAGTTTTCTATCAATTTCAGATTTACTACCATTCGTTGCATTAAAAAGATGTGCCACACCACCTAAACCAGCACCAGCAGATGAAGGGGTTGGTGGGATTGTTGCTGGTCTTTTGCAATCACATTTTAAGCACGACATATTCCTTCCATAATTGTAGAAATCACACCTTAGCAAAAGGACAAAATAAAGTCAGCTGCGTCAAAAGTTATATAAACTCAGAAAACTTAGCAATCAGCAAGTCAGATCTTACTGTGGGCATTCCCACTCTCCACCAGTCAGCAGCTTCTTTGGCCGTTGCTCATTGCACTCAAGGCACCTAACATTTCTTGCAAAGTTCATGAAGCTACATCTGAAAGTTGCAAAGCATTTTCAATTAAAGTAGAGTAGATGGAAAAAACATATTAGAGAAAAACAGGTTGAATGTTACAAGCTAGTGCAACTGCAGTGACAGGTTGTAGTAAAGAAAGTGATCATATAGGTGCAAAGTTGCGCAGCCTACTTTGCAACAATAGAAGAAAACATCTAAGTACACACTTAGACACACCATATCTAGTAATAACAATTGGTTAATGTGAAGGTTCAGATAATGCGAAGCACAACTGGAAAATAAAAGGAAATAGAATGGTAGAATCGGCACACCTTGTACAGATCCAGTCCCCTGGCTTCATTTCGATATTTTGCCCTGGAGGTCTGGAAAATCGATCATGTTGACTCAAGGAACTTGGTTTGGGAGTTGATTCTGCAGTAAAACTTACTAACTCAGCCATGATATTTCTCACAGCTGAATCAATAAGTTCCTTGGCTTCTGAGAAGCTGTCGGAAGAACTGTATGTGTAACTTAACAGATATCGAATAATATCAACAGTTTCAGCTCTCTCTGAAACAATGACCTGGCAAAATTTTCACGTGTTTAGTGTGTTGACCAGTAAGTACTTTCCATTCTCTCTGAATAATGAAGCAATGCGACCAACCAAGGAAATGGTGATTACTCACATCTGTTTCTATCCCCGCGAGGTAGCGCCGCAGCCGCTGTGCTGAAGACTCCCCGTCCTTGAACAGAACAGGCGAGGCATTGGCCACCAGGACCTCCACATCCTTCCTTGGAAGCGACCTGGACACACACCGAAATCAGTCAGCAATTATAAGACCCTCAGGCCCGCCAAAGCCCAATCAGCTAGCCGGCCAAGCCAATCATCGCTTCACCTGAGGAGGTCAGGCCGGTCACGCGCGAAGGCGAGGCAGGTGGAGACAGCGGCTTCTGCACCGTCCGACAGGTCACATCCGGAAGCGAGGGCGAGCTCGTCGCCGAGGCTGGGAACGCGGCAGGCGTACCCGGCGGCTGCGAGGCGGTCGACGAGACGGGACCACTCGGGGAGAGGAGCTCGGGGCGGGGGCGCCGGGGAGGCGGAGCTGGAGGCGGGCGGAAATGAGGAAGCGGCGGCCGCGGACGAGGTGTAGAGGGTGCGCAGCGGGGAGCGTGAGGAGAGCAGGAGCAGGCGGCGCGTCGCCCCGCACGGCGGGGAGAGGAAGAGCGCGGCGGCGGCTGTGGCGGGCCGCAGGCGGAGCGGGGAGGAGGTGAGGAGGAGGGACGAGAGGATCTTGGAGGCGCCGCCCATGGCGCCGGAGCGGGAGCGGGAGAGGGATAGAGGGTTTTGCTCCTCCGCTGGGCGCAGCGGGCGGCCGGGTTAGCCGGACGGCGATGGTGCGGCGAGCGGACGGTGGACGGAGGTTGGAGAGATAATATCTTGGCTGTGATCGGACGGCTAGTATTCTGTGGTCGCCGGTAACTGGATGGCCGAACTGGGCCCGGCTGTTGGCTGCGGCCCAACCTCTCAGGCTTAAACCGGTCATAGGCCCAGTTGTATTGTTCTATTACAAGCTTACAGCCCATCATCCATCAGTTGGGGGTGTATGAACCAGGTCTGGCCCGCTTGCTGCTGGTTGGTTCCGTCGTGTTGTGGAAATGGAATAATGCTAAATGGGCCGAGGTAGAAACGCTCAAAACCAATCAAAATTTATCTCATCTTAATAAAAGATCGATCCTAAGCGCCTATCGAAACACAATTAGTCTTTCTCCAAAAAAAAAATCAAAACACAATTAGTGCGTCCATTTCAAAACAAAACAACGGTTAGTGTATTTTTTAAACGAACCAGGCAGAACAACGATTAGTGTATTTTTTAAAAACTAACCAGGCAGAACAAGGATTAGTGCATTGGGTGCGGTACAGAACAGAAATGATTTCCGTGGGTAGTAGTAGTGTAGTACCGACGTAAGGTAGGTTAACAGGATCTTTCAGCGGCGCAAGGGACGCCATGATGCCCCTTTGTGGAAATGAAACGAGGTCAGCGCTATCGTGCCAAAAAGCCCAAAAGGGTCTCGCACCCGTGCCATTTCCAGACGATCCCTTTCCCCCCCCGGAGGCCAATCGGCAACTGCCCGCCAGGATCCGTGGTGATCTAGCGTCCACCACGACCAAAGAGGCAGAGAGAACGTGCGGTCCGCGGTGTCGGCCGGTGGGCGGCGCTCGTCGGCCACGGCGACCGAACCGTGCTGCCCGTATACGCGCGTCGTCAGCCGCCTGCCCTGGATCACCGGAACCCGCCGCCGGGTGTCAACAAGTCGCCGACGAGGTCGGGGGTCGTGTTCGTACGCGATCGTCTTGAGGGAGATCGATTTCCTCGACGAACGGCACAAACATTAAAAGGTTGCCACCGTCAAACGTGTTACCTTCGATTGATGATGGTCACGCACGCGCACGCACATTAGTTCAATGTGCGAGGAAAAGCGTATTCCATCCCGACCACGATGCTGGAGGTGTAGAGCTAGCTATAGCTAGGTTAGGTTAGGTACGTGCACTGCAGTGTGAAAAAGGAGGAGGACACGGAACGTGGAATTCCTCAGTGGGTGGACTACACGCGATCGATATATCTTCCGTACGTGTGTACATGTCTGTTACGTTCTCACTCTCGATTCTTCCATGCACGATCGGGCCCCTTTTTTGCCGTTATCCAGCGTGGAACGTAACACTCGTTGCAATCCGAATCGGAGCAACACAAATCGTACTGTTACATCATGGGTGAGCCGTGAGCGAGTGGGAGTGCGCCTAGCAACTATAGAATTATAGATAGAATACCTAACCGAGCCAACTGCTGCGTCACAGTTGGTTCGCAATGCACGAAGACATTATCGTATCCAAAATGGTTCACTTGCAAAAAGACAACGCATTCGTCGTCTTCTTCTTTTCTCTGCGAGTGCAGTAGTGAGTGCATGCAAGAGAGACAACGCATGCATTCGACAGCACCAGGCCAGCAGAATACCTCCGTCTCCGAGCACCGGATTTACATTACAGGAGCACGTACAGATGATCCACGCCCACCATCGATCGCCGAGCACACTAGCGCATGTGAGGAAGCTCGTGGCCGGACGCCCCTCGTTTCATTGCGGCGTTGACCGGCGGCGAAAGATCCGGCGGGGTGCGGTGCGGGTGGTAGGCGGTGGGGGTTCCCACGCGCGCACGAACAGGGTCACAGTAGTGCTCCCGACACTGGACGACTAGTGGGACACATGCTAAGCTGCGCCCGTGTCCACACACACCTTGCCTGCGCGCGCGTGCGACACCTCGCCTGTCACGGCACGGGTCATTGTCGGAGCCAAGAAGAGGTACACCAAGGTGGATGTCAGAGAGAAAAAATCAATAGAGCAAAAAGTTGATGTCGTCCTGGGAAGAAGAAGAAGAAAAAAAGACACCCCATCATCGGTCCCGGTCCGGCCTCGTCACCGTGAACAAAGCAAAACGAGGTGTGGCAAGTTGACTTTCAGAGACGCACCTCGTTCGTCCGGTGTCCTGTGTATAAAATCCCCACCACCCATGGCCATTGGCCATCCATCCGACCATCATCCTCCAGACTCCAGGCCTCCACTGCACGCCGCGCCCAAAGAGTGGGAGTCACTCAACAGAGAGCACAGAGCCGCAGCCTATTCTCTTTGCTCTGTACTGTGGCTTTGTAGTGGTGGTGGTGGTGGTGAACTGGGTGATGGCGATGGAGTACACCTCGACGAAGAAGGAGGCTCTGCTCGTCCTCGTCATGCTCTCGTGCCTTCTTCTTCCCATGGCTTCCTCCGCGGCGCCTCTGTCCAGTAAGCAGCTACCAATCGTTGTCCCTTGCCTCCTCTTCAGCTCTTCCTCCTTCCTCGTCATCTTCTTCTTCCTTGGTTCTCTGTTGCATGCTTTCCTTCCTTACCGACGGCTCTTCTTGTTCTGCTTTTTTGCAGGAAGCCTGTCCCTGACGAACCACCGTCTCCCGGAGCCTGCCGCTGTGGAGGTCCCTCTTCATCATCAGGTCTGCCTCGCTCTGCACCGTTCCACATCTGCCTGATAGCTCTCGTTCGTCGCATGCATATCCGACATAGCACTGAATCCACAGTTCATAGCTCTCGTTCGTGCTAACCTCTCGTGTTGCCGGCACTCGCACGAAACTGGCCATTTCGCTATGCTCAGTGCTCTATCTCCTGTCTGTGCCGGAGTCGGCCAACGGCATAAACTACCCACAGATTCACAAGCTTCTAGCGCCTAGGAAGCTTTACCTTTCCGCAACACACGTGAGCCGTTGCTCCGGCCTTTGGATGCTCGGTGGAGCAGAGCTATAACAGATGAGCAGAAGCGTTGGTTGCTGGGGCACTCCACTCGCATCAGTACACATCACATGCGCCGCTAATAGCTAGGCCGGCCATAGTGCAGTTCACATGCACGGCCACTCGCAACAGTTCCGTCTGCTGCGTGCCCCACTCACGACGCCTTTCCCCCAAAAGATTTTTTTTTTTTTGAAATCTCGATTGACATCGTTCGTGCAACGAGCACAATGATCGCAACTTTATCCCTGCAAGCTGCCAGATGCACGATTTCATACACGTAAACTTCTGTTAGTATAATTTCTGGCGCACTACCAATGCAATCAACTTCCTAAGCATCTCTTAACTGTAAAAGGGTCCGTGTGCACACAGGTACAGCATGGTGCGGAGCGGAACCTCGGCGAGGTGGCGGCGAGGATGGACATCGAGGTCAACGACTACCCTGGCTCCGGCGCCAACAACCGCCACGAACCCAGGAGCCCCGGGAGAGCTTGAAGCCTCCGCAAAGCACGTCTCCGGAAAGAGGAGGAGGAAGAAGAAGAGCATGTGGTCTTGAGAGTTTCCATCCGTAGGAGTACTTGTAGCTGTAACTATAAAGCTGTAGAGGTTAACGAGTAATCTTGATGTGGTCCGTCTCATCGGTGGCGATCGATGAAACCGGGTTGTGGCCGCCGGGTCTTCGCCACCCACTGTCGTCAGGTGAGGTCGATCGAGTAGTGGCTAGATCAACCGGTGTACGTATGTAGCTGGCTGCACCTCTCGATCGACGGGAGAGGAGAAAGAAGTTTTCAAGTCTTTCTACGTGTATGTGTGTCAATGTGTGTCTTCATGTAACCTCAAGCATGTCAGTGTCGTCTGTGACTCTTCTGTTTGGCATTGCACATGTTTGTTATAGCCAGCCCGCTACTCGATGTCAACATACAGAACGTCTACTGGCTTTCTGGCTATACTGATGTTGGCTTTTAGCCCAGAACGAAGCAGGCCAGCAGCGATCTCTGAACTGTGGACGTACTGTGCACTGTTAACTTACAGGACTGGAGAAGTTGACGGTCTCACCATCTGCTGCAGTGTGTTTTTGGCCATATTATTATCATGATGTCGCTGAAGAAAACTCGTCACCTGCCCCCTTCTGGTGCCACGAACATCACTGTGCAGTAGGGCAGAACGCCATTTTCAACAGTTGGCTCACGAGCCAAGGATGGTGCTTAACCAAACTACTACTGTAGTAATTTTGTGGAAGGTTCCCGCAACTGCATGAACGAAATGTTCTACGAGTTAGTTCACATTCCACGGCCAGTAATAACTTCCATCCACGCGCCTGAAACGAGCAGAGCCGGTGCTCAAAATGTACTGAAAGCTGGTAAAACCAAATTCTTTCGGTGACACTGGGTTGAATTGTAATTTTTTTTTTGTGCTGCGTCATCATCTCCGATGACGAGAGTGTAGCTGATCTTCTTCCTTTTAATGAAATACGTGCTAAGGTACCTTCACGAAAAAACAATGGGTTGGTTCCCAATTAAGAACCAGAGGAGCTACAGGCTTGGAGCCCTGCCACACGGTGTATCTAAAAATCAATGGCACACTTGCTACTGCAGTCTGATCATTATCAAATGTTAGAAACGAACGCACGGATCACGGGCTGTGCCGACTGCCGAGAGTAGTTGCCGACCACAAAAACGCATTCCCTCGTGGGGCGACGAGAACCTGTCTGCGGATTTCGACGGAAATGTCTGCAAAGATTCGATCAGTTCCTTCGATTGGCGCAGGAGAAATCACATGATCGGTCTGCTATCACTATCACCACTGTGTGCAACTCTTGTCGTCTCGTTAAACTATTTGCTTTGACTTTTACAGCCTCGCTGCCTCCAAGAATAGAGTTTTCAGCAATAGATGCAATTGCAGACTAGCAGTAGATCATCAGCATCGTTAATCGCCCTGCTGCTCCGTAACAAAATCTAGTCGCTTCTATGAGAACATGTAGAGTGATTTGCGTAACATCTACGTACTGCTAATCTTCCAATTGGGAGTTGGGACTGACGAGGCAGGCTACTAGGCTAGTTGTTGCCTTTCCGCCAGCAGGAGCTCATAAAAACATTTGTACACTGGCTTTGGTTGAGCTCTCGTTATCTTGCCATCGCAAACGTCGTACGTGTACGGGTACGGACCAGGAGAGAAGCTCGCGGCCGGGGCAAATTAAAGGAAAAAAATATGTGGCCCGCGCTCCATTTCCGGGGGGCTCGAGAGCTACCTGAAAGCTGATGACGCGCAGAAACACCAAACGCTAGCTCGATCGCCAGAAGATTAATGAAGGTGCTCTAGAAATAGAGAGTTTAATTTGCTGCATAATTGAGCTGGGTCGTCCGATCTAAGTACGTGTACGCTCGCGGCAGCTCTTTCCCTCTAGAGATCGAGCAGAGCTTGGTGCGTGTGCGTCTTGTGTTGTGGCTACGCTGTTCAACTCGCGCCGATTCGTCCGCCGTCTCGTCTCGTGACATCTTGATCGCCTACGCACGACGTCACAGTTGAGCAATGCTGGTGATGATTAGCGATGAAAACGGACGGGAACGGACGGAAAACCCTTCAACCGTGTCCCGTCCCATATTTTTTTTAGCGGAAACGGGAGCGGGAGCGGGACGGGAAGCGGGATAAACAGTTATACGAAAACGAACAAATACGAGTGGAAACACAACGAAAACGGGCGGGAACCGGAACCATACTTCGGGATGACACGTTCCTAACTGAATTAGCAGGCTTCACTCTTCGGTCCTGCTGCTGGGCGCTATCTTGTGGCTTGCTGCTGCTTGCAAGACGCAAGCACAAGCAGGCAGAAGTATCCGCAGCAAAGCAGCCGAGCAGGAATCATACGGGTGCAGCTACACATACAGGAAAAAAACTACGTATGCGCGTGCAGCACTGCAGCAGCCTTAGCAGCAAGTTGCAAGGACTAGTACAGGCCTGTACTCTTGAACGCTTGGCTGATATAGCCATATGGGCCTCGTGGACACAGAGCAAGGCAGTAGGCCCAAAGGACTTTACTGTTTTATCCCGGTTACAATGTATACGGGACAAATACAGGATGATCCCGATTCTAAAACAGGATCCCGCAAATACGGGCGGGATAACCCCTCAACCGTATCGCGTCCCGTTACCGGACACCTCTCAACCGTATCCCGTCCTGTTTCCGGTGCTTACCGTCCCATTTTCGTATAGGTTAAAATATAGGACAAATATCGGAAAACGGACGGAAACGGAATTTTGTCCGTCCGTGATGATGATGCGGGCGGTAGTCTAAAAGTTTCACTCACTGTTCGCGAGTTGCAGGGCCGGTGTCAACGGGTCCACCCGGCCCAGTGTGTTTTCTGACGGGTCCTGGTCTATTTGGGCCCGGCAAACCAGCTAGGCACGCGACCTGTTGTCGGTTCATGGATTCAGACCTGACTTCTCTTTTCTCGTTTTCCGATTTTTACGTCAAACGGAAGTGTTGTGAATTATACTTTTTTTTGCAAAGCAGAATGCGCTAATATGCATACTACCCCTAGCTGACTGGCCTGATTTGATTCAACTCTGAGCGAACTAATCTCACACGGTTCGATGGAAGGAAGGGAATTTTGTATGCAACAAGCCCAAAAAACTGTTCCTATTCGGCCCAGCACAAATCATGCAGCCCAGTTCACAGAATTACTACAAAATCACCTATTTCTTATTCAGGAAATGTATTTGCAATTTTCAAACACCCCCGTCGAGTGAACGTCTTTATTATCCCCACCAATCCACCACCTTTCTCTGAGACTGGCCGACCTCAACCCAGGTCTTGTTTAGTTTGGTGAAAATTTTGCCTTTTCAACGTTTCGAACTCCTGTAGCACACTGTAGCACGTTTCGTTTGTTTGTGGTAAATATTATCCTACCATGGCCTAACTAGGCTCAAAAGATTCGTGTCGCGAAGTACATCAAAATTGTGTAATTAGTTATTTTTTTACCTATATTTAATACTCCGAACATATGTCTTTTGACGTATTTAATGTGATGTGATGGAGAGAGTGGAAAAAACGTTAGAAACTTTAGCAAACTAAACAAGGCCCCAGTCAAAATTTCCCACCCATTGACTGCTACGCTCGGCACTAGGCAGTGCTCAGTCCTTTTCCAGTTTCCACCCCCATTTCTCCTCTGACCAAACCGTGCCGGCACGTTCCGGCAGGGGGCACGACGAACTGGTCATGGGCTCATGGCGACGGGCCTGACCAAACACATCACCCCCTCCTGCGCACAACAACACCTGAACAGAAAGGAAAGATCCTTAGCAGCCACAACAGTCTCACGTCACAGGTGTCAAACAAAGCCGGCAAAGTCAAGCACGAAAACTTAAGTTTCTTGGACCTGCCATCATCAACGCCTAGAACAACTCCCATTTGTTTGTCCACCCGTGTGATGTGAGCTCACATGCCCGCCCGCCCAGGAGGAGGACGTACGCAAGGTCATGGAAAACGGAAGCCCCGGCCCGGTTCGATCGGTGCCGATCACGGATCAAGAGAGGAATTTCCCCGGTTTGTTTCGCCACGGATCGGAGTAGGCGCGTAGCCATCTGCTGCCATCCATCCCCATCGCCCATGGTGTGTTTGGAAGTCAAGATCGCCCGCGCGGGGATGGACGGTCGGCTCTGATGGCTACGTCGCAGTGTGTCTCCTCCTCTTTGTCACACCTATTTTCCGAAGAAAACCAAATGCATTTCATATGTGTGACAGGATCAAGTTTACACACATATGATAGACGTCATGAGTGAAATATCTATAAACAGCAATAAAAACGTACAAGAGTTAAACCATTACATTATCTCTTTATTACACTCAGACGTTAGACTCGAAGGTCTTTACAACGATCAAACGATAACTAGACGAAGCAACTCCGTCTTCAGCTTCCACAGGCACATGACTGGGGGCACGCAAGCCTCAGAACTCATCGTAGTCGCTGAAGTACTCTTCTCTAGTGTTCTCCTCTGAACAGCGGGTAAGCAAGGGTGAGCACACTTATGGTTGGAGCTCAGCAAGTGGGGGAAGATGCAAGGCTATCAAGGATAGGTTAGGGTTTTACAGCGGTTAGCATTTTAATGTTGGTCAAATTTTATTAGCAAGCACCTATTTACTAGGTGTAAGTTTATACCAACCCACTTAAGCATTTAGGAAAGCATCTCATCTCAAAACCATATGAAAACCACGATTTAATTCCATCTTCAAGTTCACTTATCATGTGAGGGTCCAGGCCGCTCTTGACCGTGAGCACGGCTGATCGATCAGTTTTAACTCTGCAGAGGTTGTACACTTTCATCACAGCTCGCGTAAAAGTTCCGAAGAACTTTGAACCCAACCACGCATGTGCTGATCAGGCACAATACCACACTTCCGAGGTGTGACTGCATATGGACGCTACGAAGCCTTTACAAAGACATGCAAAAGCACCAACAACCCACGACAGTTACAGCTCAGGGCGGACCATAACCCTCCCTAGTGGACAGTACCTTAACAAAGGCTGCGGCCAAGAGGACCGGGCTATACCCCTGCAACCCCGAGCCTCCTGTGTTCCTTTCGGATAAGGCCATCAGTACAATCGCACACCTAATTAATTGGCTAAGCCAGAGCCATATGGACTGTGGTTGCACTGTTTTCCTGGGTGGTTCTCCATGTTCCGATTAAACTATATGATCTTGTTATTAACCATAAGCACACACATATATATATATATATCACCAAAGTTATCATGATCAACATTCAACATATAGCAAAAGATTCATTTTAACCATCCCAAGTTATAGCAACTAAGCATTTCTACCCAAAACATTTATTTAAAAGGGTTGTTCAAGGTATGGGGATAAAATTCTAGTCATGTCCTTAAAAAGGTGATTTTCCCATCAATTTATGCATAGCAACAATTAAATATAAACTTTAGTTATTATGCAAGTTGTGTGGGACAAAATAGAATATGCAGGGGAGGAAATCCACTTGCCTTCCTTGCTTAAACACTGGAATTCTTCTTCTTCAAACACTTGCTCTTGATCCACTACAACTGGCTGCTCACTTGAAACTGGCACGATGTCTACGAGCACACAAGAAAGCATACAATAAACAAAACAACACACCAAGCATGAAAAACTTAAAGAGAGAACAAGGGTTGGCTCTAGGAACGCGAACACAAAAGCACTAGGAACTATCGGGAGCTTTGGATGATCACAAACAAGAGCTAGCTATGTGCTTGGTATATTTTAATTAAATAAAGATGTGCATAGGTTATTTCAGAGAAATACCCTATTTATAATTAAGCAAGTTATATTTGTATTTAAAAGACGATGTAAGCCTAGTCCAATTTTATTTATAAATATTCAAGTATGATTTATGCAAATTAAACATTTAATTTAAAAGAAGCATTTAAACATCTAAACGTTTATCTTTATATTTCGAGTTGAACTAACCAAATTATAATTCAAAAACATATTTATATTCATATTAGTCAAATTAACATTCAATTAAGAAAACTCGGGATATAACCTATGTTGCTTTTATTTAGGAAACAAATTGCATAATCATTAATCAATTTAAGTTTGATCATGAAAACCAAGGTATACATCTAATTAGCTTTTAATTGAAAGAATTATTCAAATAGTATTAATCATATTAACTTTCTTATGAAAACACGTGTTGAACTCTAATTAGATTTTAATTAGAAAAGCATGTGTATAAGGATTTAATCATATTTAATATTTAAATAAATTATACAACAAAGAACATGTTCAACATTGGTCCTAACACGTAGTTTGAGTTGATATGAACCTAACGCAACTTGAAACGGTGGAAACGGAGCTAAAACGCAAAAGATACGACCAAAACAAGGTTCTAAAACTGACGGGCTTGAAAAGACGGTCGCATGAACACCAAGAACGCTTAAAACGGATAAAAGACGGAAAAGATATGGCTAAAACAAGGTTCAAGGGCTTTTCTGTGAAGAAACAGGGCTTCCAGGGGCTTATCTGCAAGAAACCAGGGACTAAACATGATTATGCGTATAAACCGAAGGTCTATAGCGCAAAAAGACAAGATTGGACCTCTGGTGGGAAAAACTAAGAAGTCTAGGGGCTTAAACAGAAGAAACAGGGGCCTGTTTAAAAGGGTTTATATAGGTGGAAGGGCATGGTTGTGATTATAGGAAGTACAGGGGTTTTTGTGCAACACTGCGGCTGACGGCGGTGGATCAGCTGACGTGGCGCTACGTGGCACGCTGTGACTGGCCGGGGCGGCTGACGTGGCGCTGACGCGGCCATGAACCGCGCCGTGGACCTGGTCCACGGGTGCACGGTGCACCGATTACACAAGGGCGAAGGGTTACGCGATCTGGGCCATCGGTTTCACGATCTACGGCTGAGGTGCTCCACAAGCAGCGGGACGGCGACGTCTTGTGATGTGCGGCGGCGCCGGGCGGGCAGCTCGCCGGAGAGCTTGCCGGCGGCGACCAGAAAAGGCTCCCGTGCATGAAACTCGACGGGGAGAGTACCAAAACAAAGAGGGGAGCACGAGGAGTTCACAAAGACACTTGTGTTGACGAGCAAGGCGGCGGAGAGGGCACCGCGGCGACCGTGGCGGGCAGCTCAAGCAGGGCACGCGGCCGGCGGCCTTATGCGCGGCGGGAGACGCCCGGGAGTGTAAGAGGGGCATCCTCACCTTGCTTTGGAGCTGTGGATGCAAAAGTAGGCGACGAGGAGGTAGCGGCGAGGGAGATCAAGGGTGGCGGCGGGACAGCGGCATGCGGCGGAGACTTGCCGGGGGCTCGCCGGCGTTGCACGAACTAGGGCGTCCGGCCACGGTTTGGGACGGGACTTGGTCCTACGCGGAGCTGGGGGAACGGCGAACTCAACCGGGGCTACAAGGAGGTGACTCGGGTGACAGAGGCGGGACCACGGCGGCCGTGGCGGACGGCGCACAAGGCGCACGACGGCGACGGTGCAGAGCGCCTCGGGTACAAGAAAGAAAAGAAGGAAGTCGTTTCCTCACCTTGATGAAATGCTACGGCGAGAAGAACGGCGATGAAGGGGCGGAGATCAGGGACCAGCGGCTCCGGCGGGCGGCGGAGCTCCTGGAGATGGCTCGGTCGGCGAGGAGAAGGGCTCCGGGATCCTTGGGCGGGCGGCACGTGCGACGAGGAGGAAGTGGGAGCTCCGGAAGATGATCACCGGCGGCGAGGAGGCACGGCGAGGTGGATCGACGTCGGCGGGTTCGAGCTTGGGCGGCGGACGGGATCACGGGCGCTCGCCAGGAAGGTGGTTGCGGCCTCGGTCGCGTGCTCCTGGGCGTCGCGATGGGACCCTGGTGTACCTGTGCGTGCGAGGGAGGGAGAGGTGAGGGAGGGCCGATGGATGCAAAACAGGGGCGGCGGCCATGGCTTACCGAGGTGGCCGGCGACGACCCGGCGAACGGCGACGCGCGCACGGGGGAGGAGAGGTGCGGGAGCGTGTACGCGTGCGAAAGGGTGAGACAGGGGCTTTACCTTGCCCTTTATAGGCCGGGGAGAGGGAGAAGGATCGACGACCGGGGGCAATGGCCTTCAATGGCCATGGGGCGTCGACGGTTTCAAGAGAAATCAAGGGAGGGGCCTTGATTGGAGGGAAAACGGAAGGAAATAAAGAGGGAGAGTGAAGCCGGTGCTTCGATTGCCCCTTGATGGCGCACATGATGGCAGAGAGAGGCGGAAAAAGCGGGAAGATCGGCCGGCGGGCGCGGCTGTTGAGAAACAGAGGAGAGGGGGGGCGGCCGGCTGGAGGAGGGGGGAAGACCTGACGAGCGGGCCCGGCCTGTCAGCGGAAGAAAGGAGAGAGGGGAGGGGGAAAGATGGGCCGGCGGCGTCTGCGTGGGCCGGAAGAGAGGAAACGGGCCGGAGCGGGAAAAGGAAGAGGAGGAAGGCTGGGCCTGTGGGCCGAAAGGGAAGGGAGAGATTTGGGGGTTTGGGAGTTTTTTTTTCAAACCCTTTTCAAACTTCAAATTCTTTTCAAAGTTTAAACACTTTCAAAACTTTTTAAGATTAAAATCATTTTAAAAACTTTTTAAAACTTCACACAAACACACATAAACAATGCAAACAAAATGATGCACAAGCACTTGTTGCCACTCAAATTACTCAAAATGATATTTAAATATTTTAGAGCATGACTTATTTGATAAATTATTATTTCCTTAGAAAACAAAAACTAAAACTCCATGTTGCTACATTATTTTAATGATGGAATTTTAGTGTGTTACACTCCTCTTCGGTGTTGTTTCGTCTGCTTGCTTGGTGGTAGACTGGTAGCCCGCGCGTGTTTTCTCTGGTTGGAGCATTGCGGCGGTTGGATTGGAACAACATGTAGTAGTCGGTGGCGAGGGAGACGTACGGGCGCCGGAGCAGGTGTCATCGAACGTGTTTGCAATAGTAGTTAGCGGTCTTATCTTTCTTTTCTACACACATTGTTCATGCTCAGCAGCAGCAGAGATCAATAGAAATGGTGGTGACGTCGGAACAATTAGAATATACACTCCCCCTACATGTTCCTTCCGGTCGCTTTCTTTCTCCGTTCGTCTTTGGCCTGGTTCATGCCGTCAACAAGATACCTTCGCAACGCGCGTCATTGTAACGTGTCAACCAAAGTTTATACTTTTGTTATGGGCAAGCTTCCTATTCTTTTATTTTTCTTTCCCTCCGATCACTCTCAGAGTCTCAGGCGATAGCCCGTGCAGTAGGACCCTTCAACTTCACTAGTAGCAATCTTGACGGCAGGTTATTGCTAATCTATTCACCCCTTTTTTTTTCTGATGACTCATTCCTCAGGAGAGTATGTACACGTCGGTTTCACTATTACCAAGTCCTTCACGACTCACACACAAGTACAGAACCCTACTCGGAAGAATATACAAACGGTAGGTTCCAAGTTCAGAGAGAGACCACGTCTCCCGAAGCAGCTCCGATCCAACTCCATCTTGGATCCACACATGATCGATTGCACCACGCACTGCACGCGCGCCCCGTGTGATCAAGGAGGAAGATCCTTGGCACCGGATCGTTGTTTTGCCCATGGATTTATTCGCTCCTGAGAGTCGACATGCCCAAGCTAAGTGACAATCAAAAGCAATCAACGGGATCCAAATGCCGAAAACTAACATTTTCCAGCGTTTTTTTTTGGGTTTGTCTCGAGAGCGTACGATCGAGCACGAATGGAGGAGGATGGCGACGCAATACTTAATCCAGTCGGTCACTGAATCAAAGGCAGGCAGGCAGGCGGACGTACGTTTTGTTTTGGGATCCCATGTGAAACCGCGGGACTAGTATTATTTTTTCTCCGGTCACGAGGTCGTGCAGTGCGTGTGCGTGCCTCAGCTAATCAATTTGCTTGACCACACACGCCAGATCACGCGCCGTTGATTTTCCACCGCCGCGGCGTCAAGAGCTACTACCACCTTATCCGCGGCCCGCAATGTGCACCGTACCACCACCGTGACGCGCTGTCACTTGACCAACTGTGGAAAAGAAAAAACCCAGCTGATGTACTGTTCCCCGGTTTTAGTGGAGGAGAGACGGGGGAAAAAGGTGCGTTTGGTATCTTCGATTTCCTCATTCTGGACCGGTGATGCACCTGACCGTGGAGGAGTGCCACCGAAGATAATCTGCATTTGGCATCGACGTCGTCGTCTAGCCGGCAAATCGCTTCACTTGTCAGGTTGGGGGTGGGAAGGTGAGAGGGGGAGACGACTCCATCAAACCAGCAGGATGCGGACACGGAAAGGATTCATCGAAAGGTGCAAAAGGAGACGACACCACACCGAGAGAGAAAAAGAAGGGAGGGTCGAGCTCGGGCCGAAAGTCGCTGTGCCCATTCTTCGTGGCTCCAATTCCTCATTCTTCCGTGACTCCACTTCCTCGTGGCAGCGAGTCAGTGACGTGCGCTACGAGCCTACTACGACGCAGGACAAGGAAAAAGAAAATCCCGGTGCTGTGCATGGTGGGGTGGAGTACGAGTACGAACGGAACGGCGGAGCCGAACAAGCACCACCCACGGGAGCCGTGACGCGTCCGGTCGCATGACGTGCGGCTGCGCGCGGGGGGGCACCACCCATCCCACCCCCATCCTTGCGGCTACGCGTCGCGTCAGATATGGGGTGCCGCCGCCCCGCCGTGCGCTATCGTCGGCGGCTGCTTTCTCCTTCCTTCCAATCGCCGCTGTCTCTACGCCCCCACACGTCAGTCGGACGTGGCCTCCTCACCAACGGGGAAGACCCCTCATCTGACCTCCGAGCTACCCTGTCAATTGTCCGCCGCCCGGGGCCTTCTTGTGCTTGCTGCTCCTGTCCGTCCGTCCACGGCCTACACGTCACGTCACGGGTGCGGCCTGCGGGGCGGCACGGCCGCACCCCCGCCCAGTACGCGACGTACGCCACGGAACGAGGCGAGGCGCCGACCCAGCCAAACAAACCCCCCGCACGCGGTGCGCGCCCGAGTTCCCCGTCCCATTCCTTCCTCCCCCCTACCCAACCCAACCCCACCGATCCGATCGGCAAATCCCCCCCCCCCCCCCACCCCACCAGAGCAGATCCCGGCGCCCCCACCACACAGCGCTCGCGCTTCCTCCCTTCTTCCGAACCCGCGGCACCGGAAATCGGTGGCGAATCGCCTGCCGGTCGGCGGCCAGGCCGCGGAGGCGGAGGAGCAGCTCCCGACGCCGCGATGGCGGAGTGCCGCAGCCTCATCGAGTTCCTCCGCGCGTTCGAGCACCACCGCAAGGCGGCCGACACCTCGGCGGCCTCGGCCTCCGCGTGCTCCCGATCCAGGCGGGCCTCCGCCTCCTCGGCCCGCGCCGCCGCCGCCTTCTGCGACAGCACCCCGATGGCCGTGGTCGACGCGGTCATGCTCCTCGCCGTCGTCGCCGCGCTCGGCTTCCTCGTGGCCCCGTACCTCAGGCTGCTGCTCGCCGAGGCGGCCGCGCTGCTCCACCCCGCAGCGTCCTGCCTCTCCGCCGCCGCCTTCCTCGGGGCCGCGCTCGCCGTCGCGGCGCTCGCCGCCGCGTGGGAGCTGCTCGGCCACCACGCGCGCAAGTGCGGCAAGCCCAGGTGCAGGGGCCTCAAGAAGGCCGTCGAGTTCGACATCCAGCTCGAGACGGAGGAGCGCGTGCGCGGCCGCCCCGCCGCCGCCGCGCGATCGGCGCTGCTCGCGGCCGCCGGGGCGCGCCCCATCGACCTCGGGGACGAGCAGCGGGAGCTCGAGGCCGAGCTCCGCAAGATGGCGCCGCCCAACGGCCGCACCGTGCTCATCTTCCGCGCGCCCTGCGGCTGCCCCAAGGGCCGCATGGAGGTCTGGGGCGCCAAGAAGGTCCGCCGGATCAAGAAGTGAGAAGGGGAGGAACGAGGGATCGGATGGGCACTAGTTATTAGTCCATTGCTGTTCCTTCCTCATACAGTATGTAGCTAGAAAAAAACATATAATTCCAGTTTTTTTTTGTGGAAAATAATTCCAGTAATAAGTATAGCAGCGAGAGCAAATAAATGGATGGTACAACAGTTATATCACAGATAGACTATAGACATCACATACACCTTGTATTATGAACCAGTGGGGATCACAGACAGAAATATATGCTGTTTACTTGTTCATTCTCTCATCTTTCATGGGATTCTGGATTGATGCATCCATAATGGTTACTCTTTCGGTGGATCTTAGCCTATAAAATTGTTGGACAGTAAGTTCCTTTGATCCTTCTCCGTTTAGTTCATAATTATTATTCGTCTCATTTCAAATGTTTTTTTTTTGTGCTGTCGATTCAGTGTTTTCTTCAGGTGACGGTTTAGCTCCTTGGTGGCTGTTTGACAACCACTCTTTCCTCAGTGTTGAGGTGGAGTATTATATTTCATATTGCAAAATTCTTTCAGCTTCTGTACAGTCCTACCGTGAGTGCAGTAGAGTGTGTTATCAAAGGGCTCCTGAATTGGCCATCCAATATGCTTCATGAAGTTTCAGTATAAATTCTATGAAATGAAGCTATCAACTGGTTCATACTGTTTGTGGAAACTGTAACCATTCTCCGAACTGAAATTAATACTGAATGTCTACCAAAGAAGAAGCATTTACGTATGTCAAATTCATTGCTCACAAGCTGAACAGTTTGTCAATTTTCCGTGAATTCATGTAGTAGTATATATGTTGAGGGTTTACATGAGTAGAGTGTGTTTTTACTTCAAGAGTTCTGGCGAACTTTCATTTATCTATTCACACCTCAATAGCTGGCACTTCTACTTCTACATGTGCAGAAGTTGGTTTCCTCTTATTACACAGTGGATACATTCACTCTAACTCAGATGGTTATGAATAAGGCTACCAAACTTTAGAAATCTGTGTTCAAGTGATCCCCTTTATCTCCTGTGAGTCTGTGACATCCTTTGTACCATATTGATCAGTTATGATGGTCCAATCTTCATGACTAGGTTGTCCTGGTCGTATTTCATATTTTGTCCCGTACCAGCTTGAGGAAAACTTTTTCTTTTTGTTATTTCTCTCCTTTTGTCTTGTTAATTTAAAATTGTTCGTTTTTTTGTTTCTCTGAGTAATTCTGTATCAGAGCATGCCTCCTTTTATCGCTTAATGTCAAAATGCAATCTAGCATCACCTTTTTCTTGGGTATATTTACCAATCATAAGTTCCCATAGTTTTGCTGCCATGTTATCAGTGTTTTTGTTGAGAGGACCTATCTTTTGAGTTCCGAATGCCCATTCGTGTTTTTTTTAATTTATTCTTCAACCATATATTCCTCGGTTGATATATTAGCTACCGTGTCATGGATATACATCTAGTGTAGTTGATTCAATTTCTTAGACTGAGCAGCAGGCCTTTGCGCAAGGCTTCGCTTTTTGTGGAATATACTTGTTGATGTTCATTTCCGTACTTCTTGTTTCCCAACCTATTATACTGAGTTGTGTCTCCCCCCCCCCCCCCCAAAAAAAAAGTTGTGTCAGTATAATTAACTTGGCTACTTACCTGTCGTCTTTAACTGTGCTTTTACTCCTACTGCTAATCACTGTCTTCAGTCTAACGAACAAACTAGAGCATGGCACTTCCTGAGTTTCAGTACTTGTACTCAACCTTTGCTGTACGCGCTCTTTCAAGTTGTGCTTCTTCACGAGGTGAAAGGTGAAGGGATGGTGGTTTAATCTTTCTTCCACATTTTGATAAGTGGTCACTGCATCTTTGCGAGGTAGAGAAGGTGAGCAAAAAATTTACAATACCAATTTTGTTCTTAGGTTACTCAACAGAAAATAAAAGGCATTCTTAAAGAAGGGGTAAAATCACACAAAGTTGAAATGAGGGTAAATTATAGCTGCACTTCAAAACATGGGTACTCCATAAACTGATAACACAATTGGCCTACTTGGAAATGTTCATTCTTTGGTTGTTTCCCAATTCCTTTAGTTGCCGTTTCCCGATTCGATCAGTTGCTGTTTCCCGATTCGTTCAGTTGCTGTTTGCCAATTTCTTTAGTTTCATTCAGTTGCTGTTTCCCAACCTCATTTATACACTTTGAGCCATCAGTTCATATACAGGGCTACTAGCTGTCATCTTTAGCTGTCTTCCTTGATTTCACTCTCAAGATGTTCATGAATCACTTTCTGCACTCTTGTGGACAAAGTGCCAGTGCATGACGCATCCCGGGTTTCAGTTCCAGTATGTTTTCTTCAGTTCCAAAGTTTTCTGGAGTGGAGTACCGATCAGGAGGGGTTATACTATTCGGTGCTCATTCGAGCTTCTTTTGCTGGGAAAAATGATAGTTGGATCAAGAGAGACAGTGCCTGACCAAGTGACTGGTGCAAATTAACGAGGAATAACTTTATGCTTTTCATCCTCTATGTTGATATACTGATAGACTCCTAGTTTGTGCTACTTCAATGAAGACATAAAGTAACTGGAAGTAGAGAACTGACACGACAATAAGCTGAACTTGCTTCAGCGGAAGATTTTAGGGCATTTGAATTTCCTTTTTATGAGCATGATGTGTTTCTAAAATTGCTGAAAAAAGTTGTGGGGGCCAGTCCACTCCTGAAATTGTTAATTTAGCATCTCACTTGCCTGTTATTATACCTCAAATTTGCTTCCAAGGATCCCGCCACCGTCCCCGCGCCCTAAAGCCTAAAGTATAAACGAGAAGTAGCTGATTTTGAAATGAAATGCCAAGAACACGTGGACTTATAAAGGAAGGAGATGCCTATTTCGATCCTGATGAATTGCCTTATTTGATGTCAAATTTCAAATATTTAAATTTCAATGAATAGGGGCGCACACTGTCGGGGTTCTCTACCGCCGGCAGTAGATTTGTAACGTATCGTGTGTCGGATTCGGATGGATGGCACGGGAGACACGAGGGTTTTATACTGGTTCGGGCCTTAGGAGAGTAATATCCTACGTCCAGTTCCGAGTACTCGTGTTCCTATGCTAGGGATGTCTGTAGTAGGAGTTACAAACTTGGTGATCGGTTAGCCCCTCATACGGTTGCTCACCTCCCCCTTTTATAGATGCAAGGGCGAGGGGCAAAGAGGGAAAACAAAAAAGAGCTACAGTGCTACGGTATTGTGAAGTCTTTTCCGTCGTCGATGTCCGTCAGAAGGCATTGAAGAGCGCTGAGCTGTGGTGGCGTTGGAGACTGCCGCGTGTACTAGTGACACTGTACTTCCCAGGTACTTGGCGTCTCCTCCGAGTAGTCCACTTGATGACTCAGCCTTCTTGAGTGTTGCTTAGGCCCGCCACGTTATGGCCTAAGTGTTGGTAGGCGCCGCCCGTAGATGGTAATCGAGTGCCTGCTCTGACGGGGTGGCGTGCAGCTGGTGTTGGATGGGACGGCGTGTTGGAGGCCATGAGGGTGCACTATGCAGCATTACGGCTCCTGTCAGAACAGGTCGCCCTCTCGTCCCGACAGCTGCGGTCTTTGCATGGCGTGGAAACTGGCGCCACGCGTGTCGTTGCGGGGAAGCCCGAGAGTCGGGGAGGCGCCACGTTCGTGTGGGGCCCCTGATCCGCGCTCCGACCTCCACGTGTGGGCCCCGTCTTAGTCGGAGACGGAGGTTACTCGTGCGAACGAGTAGTCGGAGGCGAGGCGGAAAGTACTCGTACGAGGCGGACCGCACTCGTGCGAGGCGGAGTGCACTCGTGCGAGGCGAAAGGTACTCGGAGACAAGATCTTGTCAGTCAGGGTCTTGACGAAGATCTGCATCCCTCTCTGTCCTAGATCCTAGTCTTGACGTTGTCAATGATGTCAGAAGACTCCATCTCGAAGGTGATTATCTTGCCGCCTAGGGGGCCTAATCCAAGGCCTCGTCACACACCATATACAAATGGCTACTCGCGCACATCCCACTGCATTTATGTGATTAAGAAGTCATCTTTTTCAGATTGTGCATTTTATTTATGAATTCTGATTAGTCTCAACTCTCAAGCGTCTAGACAATGTAGTGGTTTATACATTATAATGGTCTAGCTACAACAGCAGTGCTAGTTTTGCACTAACTGAAAATACATAAAATCTGTAATGATGTTTTACATAGAAGCGGCTTGCTCAGACCTCTCGGTGTCGGAATCAGGAGCTGCTGCCTCTTCGTCGCCGAAGCTTGGAGCCTTGGGAATCAGACCAAGGATTTTGAACATCGCCTTGTCCGCATCAAAGTCGTTGTTTGCGGTTGTGAGGAGCTTCTCGCCGGCAAAGATGGAGTTGGCCCCAGCAAGGAAGCAGAGCGCTTGCTCTGGCATGGAGAACCTTACGCGACCTGCTGAGAGCCTCACCATTGCCTTTGGCATCACGAGCCGAGCAGTGGCGATCATGCGGATCATTTCCCAGATCTCTACAGGCTGACGTAGAACGTTGGTTAGCATAAAAAAGAATCATCCTGTATAATCTTAAACCTGGCTATACTGCACACTGCAGTTGACATTGTGCTGTAGTTCTAGAGCTACATGCATTTTTCTTCCTGAGCTCATACACTTTCTACAAGCATATAAACTAAAAAAATAAAAATAAACAGTCCAGAATACCTTCTGATCCTCAAGAGGTGTGCCTTTTACAGCAACCAATGCATTAATAGGAACACTTTCTGGGTGTGTAGGTAAGGTGGCCAGTGTGTGCAACAACCCTACACGGTCCTCCTCTGCTTCGCCAAGACCAATTATTCCACCTGAACAAAAGAATGGGGCACCGACTTTTAAGTTGAAGATATATATATATCCCAGGTTTCTGTAAGCTAGGAGAGGAACACTTATTTTTCAGGACAGCGCTCACATGATGAAAGCTAGAAACACCTCACCAGTGACTTCAGATAATCACCTGAGCAGATGCTTATTCCAGCTTCGCGAACATGCTGAAGAGTCCGCAGCCTATCATCATACGATCTTGTGGTAATAATGTTGGGATAGTACTCTCTTGATGTGTCTAGGTTATGATTATATGCTGTAAGCCCAGCCTTCTTGAGTTCTTCAGCTTGCTGTTTCTCTATCATGCCTAGCGTGCAACAGACTTCCATGCCCATACCCCTGCAAAGTTAATTATCCAATGCATGCGAAATGTTAAAATAAATAAGAATATTAATGCACAAAAGATTCATTGTTCATCATTCGTGCATCAAGGCCTAAAGTCAATGACCGTCACAAACTAGGTGAATAAAGGCATATTAACAGAACATCAACCTAGAAGAGAACTTGTGTGTGGTTGTGCAGAGCTTGCACCATATACCAGTTCATGATAATAATAAAAGATTACAGTGAATACCTTATTTCCTTGACATATTCAAGAATCTGGTTGAAATTTGTTTTTCTGCCAATGGTTTCTCTCCATGTAGCTCCCATGCAAAAACGGGTGCTCCCAGCCTCTTTTGCCTGTGCAACAATAGGTTGGAAGGAGGAGTGATATAAGAGTGGTGGACAGTGAAACAATTGTCACCCAACACAAAATGTGTGGGTCACATACTATAGTCTACATACAACAGGAAAATACAAGGTCATATTGCCACATTGCGGCGGTAAAAGAACAACCGAAGTGAACTTGTTCACCATCCAGACAATTATTACTCTAACAGTACCCTTTTTGCTGCTTCTACAACAGCATCTTTGTTCATCAATTTTTGAGCCTTCAATCCAGTATCGTATCTTGATGACTGAGGACAGTAAGAACAATCTTCGCTGCACCCACCAGTCTTTATTGAAAGAAGTGTGCACTGCTGCACTTCTCTGAATTTGTGAACATTTCTGTGGACCTGAGCCTGAAAACATAAAGTAATTGCTCAATAGTGAGAAGAACCAACGACATGATGACATGGTCACATGAATGCCAAATGCTCCATTACAGGTAAACCAATACGGTCAAGGAACATGGTGTTCATCAGCAGAATAATAAATCATTTGAATTGTTTCATTTTCTCACGTATCTATTATTTTTACAGACTAGTAATCTATTAATAACTTTATAATCCATGATGGATCCAGATTCCAGACTTGCAAGAATGAATTCCCTCTTCACCAAATGAATATGTTGCTGTGACCAAACATATTGAATTGGGCATCGGTCACGCAAAATTTGTTTATCAGACTATCATGCAATAATGTCCTAACTATGGACCCCCACGCCTGAAGCCTGATCCTCATTCGATGCTTTATAACACAAACTAGCCTTTCCTATAGGTAGCATCAAACTTTAGAAAATTTGTAGCAGTATAAACTACAAACTTCTATATTTACTTTCTCTGCAGGATTACGTTATACTCTTTAACACTTGCCCAATAGTTATGAGAATTATAAAAGCTTCTCAAGAACATTTCCCACCATATAAACCTAATAAAAGTGAAATTTTGCATTACCTGCAATCCCAGGTATCAAAAAACACCTTAAAATAATGCTTGATATGAATTTCCACACTATACCTTTTAAATGCCCTTGAGGGCAGTACCTTCCTACCAACACTACAGATGCTATAAATATCTCACAGTTTCTGTAGACTTACAAACTGACACCAATGTCAGTATAAACATAATAATTTCTGTATAAGACGATACCAGTAAGCACCATCTGATATCTTTTCTTCCATTGGCAATAAGCTCAAAACTATTACATCATGAAAAAACATCATCAGTTTAAAGAAACTCCAAATAACCAACAAGGCTCCAAAATGCAACCATCATAATATGGTATGACTTATAATACTCTGCACCAGCTGTACATTTCAGTGTTTATAAATTGTGAGTGAACAATCCCAGACGCTATGGAAAAAAATAAACCCAATAATATTGACATTACTGTCAATAAATTGGGTCTATCCACTGCTAAGAGGCAAGCCTAAAGCGACAAAGCTGATGCTTATCAAATGAAGGCTGAACATGCATGTAAATGCTGAAAAACATCCACCAGAACCGCTAGCGTAAAAGTACAATCTTCAGATGTCTGATAAAACAAAAGGAAATATCCATTGTCCTCAAAGCAAAGCCCCACAAAGCTGAAATGTCAATCGCTATCACTAATTGCCACGAGAACATGAAATCCTCCCCAGATGAAACCTTTTGGCATTATCCCCAAGCTGTACAGCAGTCTCCACTAGGCAACAATAAAAATGACATTTAGCGAGCATCTGCGAGAAGGCAGGCTTCACCTCTGATGCTCCAAATTCAGCCTTCACAGCCCAAAGATCCTAAACGTACAACTTTAGCAGCAAATCTACAGCCTTCAGCACTTATATAAGCTTAAAAGGCAGAATCTTTCGCTACATTTCTGCCATCACCATTAACCAGCACCAAAGACGAACACAACCAGAGAGGATATTTGACGCGATTATCGAGCCCAGGCGGGGGTACGTACCCCGTGGAAGAGGAGGTCGAGGAGCGGGGAGTCGTAGACGGCCTGGATTTCGGGTCGGCTCCAGTAGTTCCGTGGCCCATCCCGTATCGACCGCTCCGCCTCCGCCGCAGCTGCCGACGCCGACGCCGCCGTCGGGGCCGAGGAGAACGCCGCCGCCGCCGCCGCCGCGGCAAGCGGCGGGCGGAGGCTGGAGCGTAGGCTGCGCGCCAGCAGCATCATATAAAATGCCTGATTCAAGAACATAGCAACATGTTGCTCAACACAAATACACATCCTGAAAAGCTTTAGAAAAACGGAAGAAAGATGCTCTGCTAAGCCTAAGAATGGTTGCAGAAGTTACAACGTTCTTCCATATTTTGTTGTTTACTAGGTACTCAAATCTCACCCTATCCCCCTATTTTTTCCTAGACTCAACAATCACGTTCATCATTGAAACCAACATATATGCTGCTTGCTGCATGTAAATCACACATGCGGCAATATAATGGCCACGCAGAGCTAGCAATTTTCCCCTTTAGCAAATAATCAAGTATTAAAAAAACTAACAAATCGAGACGGGGTTTTGTTACCTTTCACTGGAGAGATCAACTCGAGGCGTGGTGGTCTTCGGCTCGGCCGGTGAGCGGGACTACAAGGGGCGGCGCTATCATGCTGCTTTCCACTTCCACCCCATGCGGTCGTCCGTTAGTCTGGAACTCCGGATGGAGCAGGACAAAGGGTTGAAGAAACGGGCAGAGATATACGAGCAGCGGCGGCGATATGGCCGAGGAGGTTGTTGCAGCTTTGAACCGAGCGTCGTTGGCCGCCAACTTCCTACCGGCTATACGGAATTGCAAATCCAGGACTGATTTACCGGATTTTATAAATTTTCCTAAGTTTTTTTTACAACAATAATTTTTTCCCCTAAGTTGTGGCGAACCTAATCACGTAACGGTAATAACATTTAAATCGTAATAATTCTTATAAGAAAGAGTCAAGCACGCCTGCTGGAAACCAAATCGCATGAGGAAATCTTGTTTAGATTGTAAAGTTTGAAAAAACAATTTGCATTTTTTTACCACCAAATGCAAACTTCCTAGCATTTGGAAGAGATATTTGAATCCACCAAGATCTTTAATAAAGATGTGAGCGTTGACACACGACCCGATACATTTTTTTCTACTTTTGGATGTGTTGCCTCTTAATTGCAAAAACTTTACAAGGTCAAATTTCGCAAAGGTGTTTAATAACATTTTGTAAAAGTGAAATAAAAAAGTTTTTCAAACTTTACAAACAAAACAAGAAGTAAAATTCTAAAAAGGCCCGTTTGGAAGCCCGAAACCCACGGGGCACGGGCACGGGCCCGGGACGGGAGCGGTTTCCCCCATCGACTCGCTTACGAGTTACGACGCCGCCTTGACCTCAGCTTGCGAGTTGCGACGCGACACGCCGCGTCTCCGCCGTCTCCGCCATCGCCTCTCGCCCTCAGTACAGCGGCACCCCCTCCCAAGGCCGGACCCAGCCAGCACCCACCTAACTCCCCCCAGTCCGCCGTCCCACTCCGCCTCGATACCCCGGCGGCGAGGCCCCAGCTCGTCTGATTCGTCTCATCTCGCCGGAGCCGCCTCCGTCTCGCTGGCGTAGCGCCTCGCAGGAGCCACGCCATCTCGAGGGGGTCCTCACACCGCCGGAGCCCCCGCGCCGTGGAATCTGCTCCCCTCGCAGCCGGACCGCCCGCCCTCGCTGGTCGGCTGGCGCTCTCTGCGCCGCCGGATCTTTGAGGTATGGGGCTACTGCTACCTTTTTGCCTTGGCCGCTTCTACTGCTAGAAAAGCTGTTCAGCGTACTGCTAGTGCCTTTGATCGCAGTTTGGCTGAGCCCATTTAGCTGCTAATGTTAGTTGCTCCTTGGTAGTTAGTTGGTGAGCTAGGAGTATAGATGATTTCTAACCTTGTTTCTGCAATTTTTTTAGCGAAAGCAACACCATAATTTTTATTTTGTTTGTAGTTTCATGTTTATAAAAAAACTTGCAACTCATATCTTTTTCACTAATGTGTTGTTACCACCTGTTTTTAGTGATAATAAAATTCTGCAATTCTACAGCAGTTACTCCAGGCCGGGATAACATTGCTATGTCAGAAGCTGCAGATGGTCAGCTGCAAGCAGCAGAGCAGGAAGTAAGTGTCCATGCAAGTGAACAAGCAGGGCAACAGCATGTGAATACAACAGATCAATTCTCCAAACCAGAAACGGTAAAAGAAGGTTCAAAAAGTGAGCAACCTGCTGAAGTAGAGCAACAAAATCCACAGCTACAACAATCACAGCCAGAAAGCCTACTGCAACAGGCTGAAACAAATAGCTTCCAGTTGGCCGAGAAAGAAACAGGGTACTTTGGTCAGCAGAGTATTGCAGGTTCCAAAGCTGATGTAGCTCAGCCCTCAGTGGTTCAGCAGAATGCAAAGCAAATTGTCGGCCAGCAAGCACCATCTGGTGCCCAGGATACAAGGAAAGGACCATCTATACCATTTAATATGTTGATTCCGATACTACAAGCACATCTTGACAGAGACAAAGACATGCAGCTTCAAAGTGTATGGGCAAAACTTAGGGTGCGTTTTTATCCCTCCCCCTCTGTTATTAGTTGCCATGGTCCATGGTGACACCTATTTTTATCCTATTATGTCATCTTAGAATACATGTACTCGAGCAATATTAATTTTGGCAATTGATATGGAAAATAATGTGTAGATAATGTAGGTGGTCGAAGTAGTATACTGGAGAGCATGTCAATGTCCAATTCTTCATATTACCGATATCATTCCACATAGTTCTAAAGTATGCCTTCGTTGCTAAGCTAGTGTGGAAAGAAAGACATAATGGATACTATTGCTTCATCATTACGAAAAAAATGCTGACAAGCTCATTAATTCAAAGTCTGCATTTCCTTAGCTACACGTGTCACCAAAACAAAGTGAATGCATGATGAGGAAGAGCACATGCCTTTTCCTCAGTCTGTTCTGGTGTGGAGGTAGCAGATAAAATAACTGTGACAAAGGCTCAAAGAACACACTTAGCATCAAGTGTTTGCAGTGTATTGCAAATGAACTAACACAGGTGTATTGTTCTATGTTTGTAGCGTAATGAAGTCCACAAAGATGATTTCTTAAGAGTCATCAGGAATATTGTTGGGGATCAAATGCTCAAGCAGGCAGCGCATAAAGTTTTTCTACAGGTGAATGAATTGCTTTAACTTAATTACTCTTGTTTCCTTGACAAATAACTATTCATTAAGTTGGTAGCCGCTATAAATCAGAATGTTTGATTCAATTCTATGATGAATAGTTCATGTGTTATTTGTTTTGTTTGAACATTTTTAACAGATGCAAGCCCAGGCACAAAGAAATAACCAGGCAAATACAAGTCAGCATTCTTTATTCTCTCAAGTGTCGACACAGCAGATGCCTTCCAGTGGTTCAGCACAGTTACATGATCAGAAAGTCCGTCCACCTGGACCACCCAACCAGGGTCAGAAAAACCAGGTGTCGACTTCATCTCAGGCTTTCGCACCACCGTCAGGGACTCAATCGCAAACTAGCGTACAGTATCTTTCTCATGATAACCCCAACCAAAATCCTGACACAAAGGGTGCAAATGCTATACCAAATCAACCACCTAGAATGAACTCAGCAATTTCATTGCAAACAAAGAACAAACAGCATCAACCCACACAATTCCAGCAGGCCTCACAGCAAATATATGGAGCAAGTAACCCCGGTGCCCAGGGTTACCCTCGGTCAATCACTGGTTCTCTTAGACCACCAAGTCAAGTTCCAGAAACACAGCCATCCATGCATGCTCATGGAATGCCTCCTGCAAAAGTTGCCCCTCCTCCTACTCATCCAATGATGCAGCACAATGCAGTTGCATGGCAAATGCATCAAAACAAGGAATTGAAAACCAATACCCCCCCTCCAAACGCTAGTGCGAAGCAAAATTCTGAGTCTGCTGGCAAAGCCCGCACGGTTGGCGCTTCTTCAGCTAAAGGAAAGCAGGTGAATTCACCTCATCATCATTTAACCTCTCTTTGACATGGCACGAGCTAATTACATCTAGATGCCAATATGGTTCAGTTACTTTAAATGTGAACTTTGAATAATGTGAGACATCGAGTAAATATCATTTATGCAATTTGCATTATATACTCCTTATTTTTCTCTCACTAGAATTTCCAGTTAGTGACACAATAAAGAGAAATAGTGACTCGAAATGTATGTTTGCTATATCACTGGTTATTTTTCGAATATAAGTTCGTGCATTGTCTCACCTAGGATACCCAGCACTTTGATTTATTAGCATATTCGGCGTAATCAAGTTTTGGAACATTTAAATTTGGAATATAGGACCCATTGTAGTGTCCTGGAGTTAAGCTTTGTTACTATTCTTATTTTCAGACAAATACCAACCCCAGACCACCATTATTTGGTCATTTGCCAACATTTACTTTTTCAGTAGTTACAAATGAGAGGCTTAGCAATAGCAAATGAACCCATGCAGAATCACTCGGTATATAGTGATATCATGTATATAATATTCCAGTATTTAATTCTGTCGTCAGCCAAACTCCCAGCTATGAGTTCCATTTGCCTCATTGCAGCCTTCATCCAAATGGAGTGAAGTCCAAATGCATTTTTATTTTTGAACATTAATAAGTTAGTCAGACAAGAAATGCTAGGACTGTTCCCCCACAGTGTGGCCACCTTTGTTTCCTTATTTATGTAGAACTACACATTTTTGCATGTTTTTCATACTTCATGACAAGTATGCAATTGTTTGATGCCCATTTGCACACATTTTGTATATTGATGATCTTTCTGTCTTGTCAGGCACCCCCTAACTCATCTACACCAAATGCTAGTGGAGGTGCAAAGAGTAACAAGAAATCGGGTGGGCAGAAGAAATCATTGGAAGCAGCAGGCTCTACGCAGCCTTCAAGGTTTTTTTTCCTATAAAAATATTAACTGAAATTTAAATGATACTGCACTATTTACATTTTGTGGATAGGTCTAAGCATAATTCTATTTTATCATCAGCAAAAAGCAGAAGACGTCCGGAGCCTTCCAGGAACAAAGCATCGATCAACTTAACGATGTCACTGCTGTTAGCGGTGTTAATATTAGGGTACGCCCATCTCTGGTTAACGTTAATATTAGGCTATCTTTCCGTGCTGAAATAACATTCTTCCTAATATACATTGACCTCTATTTGTAAAAATTGTGGTTGCACTCTTGACGTCTGCTACATAACCATGATGTAGCAGATGATATTAGATTGACTTGCTAAATTATATATTAGTTTCTTTTCATGCTGTAGAGTACCAAAAGTACAAACACTACATCATCTTTAGTCTTTACCATAGGGATGAATTAGGTATTAAATTTCCCATGAGTGTACTTTTTACATTTTATAGCATCAGTGTACTCAACTTGGAATTGCTTATGCTATGTCAGTTGGACCACAATGTTCCAAAATAATCTTTTAAAATTCTTGCATATGGGATATCTTATGGCCTTGTGCCCTTGTCTATCTTCAAAAATGTTACAACCCACACATCAGCTCAGTGCATCATGTATGATGTTGACGTCAAATTTGTGCACCCTTTTAATCTGTTGTTTGCATTTGGCTTATTCCTTCTTTCTTGACAGGAGGAGGAAGAACAGCTACTCTCCGCCCCAAAGGAAGAGAGCCTTGCCTCACAAGAAGCACGAAGAATTGCACAGGAAGAAGAAGAAAACCTTTTCTTACGGAAGGGCCCACTCCTGAAGAAACTTGCAGCAATTGGTTAGTTTCTTTGAAATTTTTGTCAATAACTCTGAAACCATCCTATATACATTTTAATGGCAACATTAACAGATCACATGTTTTTTGACAGCTCGGAAATGCAATCTGAAGAATGTTAATCTTGATGTTCAACATTGTTTATCATTGGTGAGTTACCCTTACGAATTTCATGAAGAATTTTGCAATATCTATATAACTTCAACTCTTCTGTAGTGTGTGGAGGAGCGACTGCGAAGATTCATAAGTACTCTCATACGAGTCTCAAAGCAGGTTTGTTTTGTTTTTTGTTCCAAGGCACCCGATAATGGCATAGCTTGCTATGTTGTGGTACTAACAGTTCTTATTTCTGTTAGAGAATCGACACTGAAAAGGCTGGACATCGACTAGTTATTACTTCAGACGTTGGCCGTCAAATTTTGCAAATGAACCAGAAAGCTAAGGAAGAGTGGGATAAAAAACAAGCAGAAGAAGCTGACAAGAACAAGAAACAAACCGAGGTATTTCATAAACCCCATTCGATTTTGAGTAGTGTAAATTTTCTTTGAACTGCAATATCATAGTAGTTGATTAGTTGACAAGTCTTAACGTGTAAGTGTACACTGTTGAAAACTTGGAATTTTTACACACATTCATCAATTTCATTTGTATTTCAAGGTTTTCATATACAAAGGTTTAATGATTCTGCTTTTTTCTAAATTTGTTTTCATTTTCGGTATATTTTTCTTGCCTGTACTTAACAAGCTTGTTTGAATATAAATCTGCCCTGATTTATACAACCTAAAGCTTGTGTGTTATGGCACACTACTCTCCAGTGTCCACTATGTGTTTGTTAAGTTTCTGGGAGTTTTCTTCATCGTTATCATGGTGAACTTGAGTATAAGATGATTAATTTGATTAACCAAATACTTTCTTGTAGGCTGATGGCAGTGGCGCTGCAGAATTGGAAAAGGAAAAAGAGGAAAGTCGCCCAAAGAATGCGAAGGTAAATTTACTGAATTACTGCTGTGATTTCTCAGCTGTGACTGTTCCTTGACATCATTAACCCCTTGCAGCCTAACAAGGAAGAAGACGATAAGATGAGAACAAATGCAGCGAACGTTGCTGCTCGGCAAGCAGTTGGAGGAAGTGATATGCTCTCAAAGTGGCAGCTGATGGCAGAACAAGCCAGGCAGAAGCGAGAAGGCCTTGATGTGGCTGCTGCTTCGCAGCCAGGTAGAGGACCAGGTTCCAGGCCATTATCCAAATTTGGAAACGGTCTTGGCGAAAACCAGGAAGGTGAAAAGAGGAGTCATTCTTCAGCGTTCGGAACTGGTAAAGCATTAATATCATCGGCATGACCTCCCATCATTCATTTTTTTTTTGTAAATCCATGACTCATCATTGCAAAATGTTTTAACTCATGATATGCACGATAACATTCGTTTCAGGAGGCATGAAAAGACCTGGCAGGACGCCGTTTGCAGGACCTCAACGAACGATTACTGTGAAAGATGTGATCTGTGCCCTGGAGAGGGAACCTCAGATGACGAAATCACGGCTCATGTACCTGCTGTACGAGCGATTGCCCTGAGGAGATTCTACCGCGGATTAGGCCATAGTGCTATTTCATTGTGGTACTAGCCCCTGCATGGTATTCAACAGTTTAGAAGCATAACCCGTTGCGCCTTCCACGCAGTATTGTTTAGACTTGGAGTGAAGTGTGGCACTGTATATTTGTGGCGAATCTGTAACCCTTCCACACAGTGTGGTTTGGACTTGGAGTGGAGTGGCACTGTATATTGGTGGCAAATATGTAACACATAAATGCGTCAAATTGCCAGCAAAAAAAGGCTTCTGTAGTGAAATTGCAGTGTAAGATAAGAGTTGCTCTGGCATTTGCCTAATCTGTAAATCAGTGGGTTGGTTGTCATATGTCCTTGTGCCTCCCATGGGATGATTCGGGCCCTTTGCTCTCGTACATAGTACGACTTCTACACGAAGTGACAGATTCTGGTAGAGTGGACATGTGATTATGCTAGCATTATCACTTGCCGAAGAACTATTGAGCACGAAAAACTGCTTTATTATGCAGTAAGTATGCGCATGAATGATACAGATCATATGAACTACAAGAAGAATAGAGCAGACGCGGCGACGCGCCAGGTAGCAAGGTCGGCCGGCGGCTGCGCCCCGCGCCGCTTCTGCTCCGGCGGCCACACACACGTAGGAGAGAGGTTTCAGGCGCCTTTTGACCATGTGCTAAAGCTCAAATGCCTTGGAGAAGCAACCACGAATCTCATCCTTTTTATCATGGAACTCCTTTTATCATCTAACCTCTTTCGTTGATTCTTAAATACTTTTCTGGGAAAAGGATGCATCGTGCTCAACTTCTGTTAATCACCTTTTTCATTTTCTTTTTGGATTACACAAGGGACCAAGGTCCCATGCGACATGATTGAGGAGTGCTAGAACTGTGGCGGCCATGCAGTGTTTGTACCAACATATACGGAGTACGTGCCTGTGCGCAGGGAACATTTCATTCTAGCTCAAACTCTGAAGTTTGGACGGACCGAATGGTTGACGGCTTGACGCTTGTTTTGGATGCTCTGAACCTCTGACGCCGTGCCGCGTGCACCCCATGCTGTTGCTGCGAAGCATCATGGCCTTGAATTTCAGACGACAGATTCAGTTCCTTCAGATAGCGCAGCCACATAACTTTTTAGTGTCGGAATAGCCGGTTCTGTCGTTTACTTGTCTCAACATCAGTGCCAATTGTCTTCACAGTAAGGCAGACTACAACATGACTTGACCTCGCAGTGGCAAACATTCATATGTGCGAAGACTGAAATTCCATCTTCCTTAACAGGGGCATGTTGCCAAGACACATATTGCATACTCTGAGACTCAAGCATTAAAAGTTAATCATCTCAGCAGGTTTCCGATCAACAAGAGCAAGCTTGGAGAGTACATCTAAGATACCGTAAGACTCTGATAGGGGTGGACACAAGAAAATTGTAATTGTCATACAGCTACAATCACTTTAGGGAAAAACTAAGGATACAGCATTACAGCATCCTGTACAAGTACAGCAAAGAAAATCTTTCTGGAAAAAGAGACCAGGGAATTCGCTATATATATTTATATGTAAGAGAAGGTGTTTACTTATGTTCTTCTGAAGCTTATTGTCAGTGCCACGCAGAAGCAGATATCAACTTCCTGCTCTTCCAGCCGAGCAGCATAGCACCATCCTTCTCCTCCAGGGTGTACTTGTCGGAGTAGCAGCCGAGGAGCTTCCTGATCACCGAGTTCACGTACGAGCTTAGTGGGTACGGCTTGAACCCAGCCATGGTCAGCCTTGACTTCCACTTGCCCAGGAGCTCATGCCGCTCTACCCTGTCTTTCCCCTCGCAGGCGATAATGTTCACGATGTCCTTGGCAAGGCAGTGCTGCTCCACATTGATCCGCTCCTTGCTGTCCCGTGGCAAGTTTGCATCAATCGACTCGAACATAGCCGAGTAGTAGTCCATGGTCTCACTGAACCTCATCAGGAACGGTGTCGTGTTGGTGTGTGACTCCTGCTCCACCAGCGTGGTAACCTTCGGGGACAACCCTTTCACCATCCGGAGTAGCCCGTCCCGTGGGTTGTTGACATCCACGCTCTCATCTGGGGTGTGGTGTAGCTGCAGAGTGAAGTTGACAGCAAGTGCTTCGCCTGGCCTGATGTCTAGCATTTCTTTTGTGACTTGAGTGGCATAGACACCAGGTAGAGGGGTAAACTCCAGAGGTATCCTAAATTCTTCGGACATGCTTTTCAACATCTTCCCTACAAGGTCCAGACCTTCACCACGGGCATACTCTGACACTGGATCATCTATTCCAGTGATCCGCACATGTGGTGGACCCCCCGGCCTTGCAGCTAGTGCTTGGATCAGTGTTATCCACTGTGTCCCTTGAGCAATTTGGAAATCAATTATATGAATTTTGTCCTCATTTCTCAATGCCTCTGCAATTGCCCCGTTAGCAGCCATATAACCAAACTTGAAGTATGGACAGATATTGTATAAAATCTTCATGTAGGACAGAAGCTCATTACTCTCCGGCTCACGGCACTTCAGAGCACGATATATGTTCGTACCCGAGTTTCCATGTCTAGCAACCAAACCCTCAAGAAGGTAAGCACCTAACCGCTGTATTGGTTCCCCAGTAATTGATACAACTCCACGAGCTTGTTGAACAAGCTTAAGGAACTCCTCTATCCTCTCCTCACTTAATGCTTCAGCGCACTTTGTTAACAACTGCTTCACCATGCTCTGTGGATCCTCCCTTTGTCGCTTTTCTGGGCGGAATTCACAGCTTGTTGTGGGGTATCTAGATGCAAATTGTGCCCGGACAACTCCTGGTGATGGCTGTCTTGATTCATGACTCCATGTCCTTGACCGCTGTCTCATCAGCAGAGCAGGTTTGTGTTCCTCAAACTCATGCTTGGTGATAGTGGCAGCATCATCAGCATCAGGTGCCATCAGAGCAGTCTCTATTTCCCGTAAAGTGTGTTGCATATTATGCCTTGATGTAGTGTACAGTTGATCAGGTCTCACTTGGGTGTTTTCCCGAAGTATACCTGCCTGTCTGTTGGAGCTGTCAACTTCTAGCGGTGATATTGGTTGTGCTGAAATGGTTTCTGTAGAGCTCTGGTTATCTGGAGTGTTGCAAATAGCAGACAAATTGTCACACTCAAGCTGGGTTGGCAGGGGAGTGTACGGGGAGTTGCTGAATGGCGACTTCACTGGAGCACCTGGCCAGGGATTGTTTGCTAAGTTGTTCTCTGGGGGAAATTCGTAGAAGACGTTAGCACCAGTTAATCTGTACTTTAACAACTGGTGCAAGTCCATACTAAATGAATGATCATTAGCTGTTCATGACCTGTACATAGCAGAAGATAGGAAACTATGAGCAACTTATTTGAAGTAAGGTAAAGCAAACAACCAGAAGAGATACTCTTGATTTAGAAGTGCTACTAAGAGAAAATCAATCAGAAAAATGAAGTGACAAAGGTAATAGAAACAAGAAACAGAACATGAAAATAGACATTACTAGAGGCACACAAGAAACAAAAGATGGTATTCAATTATCAATTTTTCACACTCTGAAAAAAAGTAAGTATAAGCCTCATAAACCACCTTCAGCACACATATGGACAGCTCTTAAGTAAATCAACCTCCGACATCCTCCAGTTGGTGGAAGTGGATTGACTACACTATTTGATTGCTGATCGTCCTCTAGACCAACCTTAAGCAGCCTCTAAGATTCTCTATGTGTTGAAGGACATTGACTGACTCTGTTGTTTGACCAAGAGTCTAATGCTCCCCTCTGAATTCCCAAGAAAAAACTCCCAACAAGAAGTTTGACCAATCAACCGAGTTGAATCAAACGTCAATTTCGTCACTTAAAACAAGAAAACTATATAAAAAAGAAGCACCCTCCAACATGGCTTCTAGGCTAGAGAGAGGCGCGCGAATTGATTATTTCAGTTAAAGATCCAATTATTAAAAAAACTGATAACCAAACTGCAAACTCCAAATTTGAGGCTGATGCAACTCCTATGCTAAATTTGCGGCTGATGCAACTCCTATGCTGTGTCGTGAACAGAGAGATCGGCCAATCGCTCTTGCACGTGCCAAGGACCCAAGCTAATCGCGCCATGTTTGGATGTTGCAATGGACTAGATTAACAGACTAACAGTGAACCACGCGGCAACGAAATCCAAATTAGCGTGAGAGGAAGGCAAAGATCTGGGTTGGACACTTGGACCTGACGACTTTACCGGGAACAGAAAAGGGCCTACTCGAATCCACGGAATCGAAGCAAGCTAGGATCAATTACCAGCCAAAGAAGAAGCAAGCAGAGACGGACGGATCTCCGGTTCTCCACCCCGCACGGCGCAAGCTCAGCACCACCAGTAGAGGGCGAGCGGGCGGGAAACGGCGACGCCTTACTATGAGCGGGGATCAGACCTGTGAGCCTGGCTCGGTGCCGGGCCCGTACGTCGCCGGTGATGATGCAGCCGCCGATGAGGCGCGAGAAACCGCGAGGTGGGGAGCAAATCGAGGCCGGGAGTGGCGGATTTGTAGGGGGAGGAGCCGATGAGGAGGAGGAGGGGTCGAGGGGGAGGGGGTGGAGGAAAGGCGAGAGGAGGAAGAAGGGGCTCTCAAGTGGAGGAAAACAGTTTGTTCCCGAACGCACCCATCCGTCGGTTTATAGAGAGGAGAGGAAAGACGTTCCCAAAAAAAAAAAAAAAACGCGTCAAGCTGAGTCCAACAAGGAGTGGCAAAATGGGAGAGGCATTCGCTCTTTTGCTTTGCACACAGTGGATGCCTCTCTAATGCAAATTTTCTCGTCTCCAACAGCAGAGGTGCAGAGGCAAAATCGCTCGCAGCCTGCTCCTCTCGCGCACCGCCTGTGAAGGGAGGAGGGGAGAGAGCCGGAGGAGGAAGATCCCGTCGGGCTGCCTCGCCGGCTCTCCATGGCTGCTTGCACGTGAAGAGGACGAAGGGCACAGAGGAGAAAGGGCGCCATCGCCGGATCCCACCTCTCGTGGCGCGCTTCCCCACCTCGAGGTTGTCGCGCCCGTGCTCGATTCCGCCACCGCGACCTCGATCCCGCAACGCTGGAGGAGGAGGAGCCGAGCCCTGCCGCTGCTGGAGGAGAAGGAGGAGTCGGCGGGGAGGGAGGCGGCGGGAGCTCCGCCGCTCGTCGTCTCTCGCGCGCCGCCTGTGAAGGGAGGGAGGCGGCGGGAGGAGGGGCCGGCAGGGAAGCTCGATCCGCTGGCCAGCTCATCCGCAACGACGAGGAAGACCCGGACGACCGCGCCGTCACCCTCCTTGCCGTGCAGCTCGGCGCGTCGGGCACCACGGCGTGGACGCCGCCGCCGCTCTGCGCGCGAGAGCAGCTCGTGTCCGCGTTGGGGCCGGCGGAGGAGCAACTGAGGGCTCGAAGGTGGAGGAGCGGCGGCATGGAGCTCCGCGCGCCGGCCGCTGGAGCCCCCCTCCGCTCCCCTCCCGCGGATCTCCGGCGGCCGCACGCGCCTCCCGCTTCGACGACGAGCTGCTCGATCCGGGGCCTCCTCCTCCTTCCCCGCCGGATCTCTGCGCGTCCGCAGCTCCCTCCTTCTCTACCCGGGCCGCCGCCTCCTCCTCCTTCTCCCACGCACGGCCATCCCTCTCACTCCCTCGACTGCAGAGGATGCCTTCGAGGAGAGAGGAGATGCAATTTTGCATCTCCTCTCTCCTCCGTTGGAATTTTGCCTCGCGCAACGCCTCTCCTGTTGGAGGCCTGGAAGCAGAGGCACAGTAGCCTGAGCGAAGGCAAAAATGCAAATGCCTTCTCTGTTGGACTTAGCCTCACTACGACGACACTGTTTAGGAAAGACGCGTCACTGCGATGACACTGTTTGTAGACCAAACAAACACCGTAGCAGTAACACCTAAACAGTTTTAGGCCTGTTTAGTCCCCTTCCATAAATTTTCACTCGTCACGAAACTAACAAAACTAATTAGGAGACGGAGCGAATGAGCTGTTAGCTCAGTGGTGGGTGTCGGCAGTGGCCACCCCACCCGCCGCGGTTCGAATCCCATCGGGATCGACCGGGTGTCGCACGAGGGGGCCGGGCAGGCGGGTGTGTGCGTGCGGGTGTGTGTGAGTGAGTGTACAGTATCCGGTAGGCGCGTTCCAAGATTTCTCGGGTAGCCTCATTCGCATGTGAGCGTGCGGTCCATGCGGGTGCCCACCTGAGTTCTTACATGACGAGCCAGTGCTCCTGGCTATATTCAAAAAAAAAATTAGGAGACGGATAATTACGTTATAATTAGATAATGCCGTGTTACATTAAACGATTTCTAATCACAAATTAATTATATTTAATATACTCATCTCACGATTTTTCATACACTGTGTAATTAGTTTATGTTTAGTCCTTCTACAAAGTTTGTTTTAGTTCCAAAATTTTTTGCTAATAAGTTTTTTGAACTAACCCGCCCTTACTTCGGTCAAAAAGAGCTAAGATGCTCGCCGTCGGGGACAGGCCTGGTGACCTGCTGAGCTTGCAACGCCCGCACTGGAGTTGTTTCAGATTATCACCGATTTTGAAGACTTGATTACAAGAGAGTCAACTGACTTTTGAATCTCTTATAATCGAATTTTCAAAATTGGTCATAATATGAATCAAACAGAAAAAAAAAAGAACGCGTGATGAAACGAGCTAAAGGGCTGCTGGGCCCATGCGTCACATTGACATACACTCGGATCCAAATGAAAGTACAAATATTAAATTAAATTGATTAAAAAAACAAAATACTAATACCTTACTACCTGATCCTACTCAAAGAAAAATGGCACTGTTCTAAACCTTTTTTGTTATTTTGTTGCATATATCTTCAATTAGTCCTTAGTTTATACTATCATTATATTTTAACATTGCGCAAATAATTAGGGGTCACTTTATAAAACTCTCTACATAAAATAGATGTAACCTTTGCTAAATAGTAAATACTTTAATTTTTCATTTGTATTATGGTACTATTAATATAGATGTAACTTTAACAATTATTTGCTATAATATATGAACAACAAACTATGAGCGGCGCGGTGCGTCTCTCCACCTAGTTTAGCATGGTTTTGACGAAACTCAGGCTTTTTAGAACGCAAGTTTTTTTTGACTCATGATTAGATAATGTCGTGCTACAGTTGATATGTGCTAACAACAGATTAATTAAGTTTAGTAGATTCGTCTCGTGGATTGCAGTTCATATGTTTAATTAGTTTTATAATTTGATCATGTTTACTCTTTCTAATTAGCATCCGAAAATTGTATGTGACACTTTGCTACAGTATTCCATTGAACTAAACAAGGCTATGTAAAAGAAGAAACACAACATGTATGCTGCAACGAGAGCGTTACAATATAATGGAATGATAATGTAAACAAACGCTACAACACTACAACTACTCACACCTACAAATTGAGTTCCTTTGGTAGTGCTTCGGCTCCTCCAAAAAGAGAAGGAGCTGGAGGAGCCATATTTTCTTCGGTTTTTCCATACAAAATGGTTCCGACTCCTCTAGTGCTTCAAAGATGAAGATGTATTTATAAGAGAAGAAAAAAGTGTTTGGTAGGGGATCACCTGGTCACGTGCCTGCCGCGCGGTGCTGAGCCCACGACATGTGTGACGTTCGACGCTCGGGCACACGATGACACGAGTGTGCATTTGACCCAACGTGGATGGGCTTTGAACCTATCATGGGCTGTCCATTCTAGATCAGAGGGCTCTCATGGAAGGATGGATTCGGGGGGCAGGACGAGTGCGTTTAGGCCGTCCGATCGGGCGCGAGGAGAGATAAGATGCTGACACGAGACCCGTTGGTGGTAGCGGGCCCGCCACCAGAAAGCGACAAGAGAGAGTGAGGTGATAGGGTGATAGTTCTGCCGGAGGAGGAATATGGATGGGGGGATGAATGCTATTGCATATCTTTTCCTTCATCGACCAACTGCCATTTTTAGGGAACAATTTGGAAATAAAAAGCGGGAGAACCTTGTAATTAAAGTTAAAGATAAAAGATTATGTCCATGGTTGGATTTCATGTCACCACGTAAATTAGGAATCTTTTTTTGTTTGGATGAGCTCAACAAGATACTTTCCCATGCCATTTCACTTCCCTTGTGTTCTGGACTTCTGGTGATTTCGCACCAGGAGAAAGAAAAAAATGGAATTGGATCTCGCGAGCTGCCACGGTGCCACCACACCCCTCCTCTTCTCAACCTGAAGTCTGAACATGGCAAGAAATCGGGCTTCTAGAAAAGCAGCGGCCAGGTACGTACGAGGCCTGGTCGCCACGCGTCCTCGTCAAACTGAAGGACGAACAGATGGATAGTGGGGCCGCCCCACAGGCCCACACACACACACCAGCAGGGCCCACGCAAATTTTGCATGCTGCCTAGTAGTAGTGGATGGATAGCTTTGCGTTGCCGATGCCGATTCGTCGACGACGACGACGCGCCCCCCGTGAGTGATGCTCAAGCTCAACTCTTTTTTTTTCTTTTTTTTTTGAAGAAATCTGAAGCTCAACTCTTCTCAGCTGAATCTAAAAAACAAAACAAAAAAAACTCTTTTAAACTGACCACAGCTTTTCTTCTCTCTCCTCCGCGAGGCCTTTTTCAGTGTCGAGAATTGTGCGAGATAAGCGCGGACTGAAGCGGTAGCCTGCTCCTTTTTGCATGTGCATTGAATAAAACATTGCATTTGCTAGCTTAGAGATATTAATCTTTCTCTTGCTTATTACTCCTTTTGTGTGACGTGGGCCCGTTGGTGGGAGCGGGACCCGCCACCTACGAAGCGACAAGGGAGAGTGAAGCGACAGAGCGATAGCTCTGCCCGGGTGTGTCCATTTTGACGGGGGAGAAATGCGATGCAGTGGCACACCCATCTTTTCCTTCGTCGAGAAACTTAGGAGCGGACAACAATTTCTTTTTGAAAAGATATCGGTTATCAGTTCAAGATCCACCCAATGATAAAACAAAAAATTCATTTGAGTCATACTATAGCAGAAACACAATTGGTTCATTTTAATTCTTTGTGTTGTGCTTGCTTAATTAATTAAGATTTACTATCATTCTTTTAAAAGAGCAAATATGATACATCTTGAACATAACATCTTTAGGGGATGGTCGAACTTGGTGTAAAAAAAAAAAGAGGAACGACCTACAATTTAAAATGAAGGGAGTATGTTGGAGTTGAAGGGGGTATGTTTGGAGGGGATGAACGAGTGCGTGAGAAGTTAAGCCATTTATATTTTATGACTTACCGGTCAAGAATAGAAGGATCAATTAGCACCAAAGCAGGTTGTGAGCCCTTGCTAAGCCGAAATAATTCACGCAAAAAGTATTTTGAGATTTCATATATGTTACGAGAGTAAATTCATAAACTTAACCCACCTACATACAAGCACACCAACTATGGTGCCACCCCCACTATTTGTTTCTTGAAGCTTTTTTACGTGGGCCCATATGTCAGCCTTAGGTTTCTCCGTGTCACCTCATCCAGACCCATTAAATCGTAAGGGGAAAAAATGATGCGTGGCGTAGCATCGACCTTCTTTGAAGCAACATACAAAGACATGGTGAATCTATGAGACACCAATCCTAAGTATCCGTCTGTTGATACACTTTTTTTAGCATATATATCTGTTGATACACAACTTGTGATAATTAGCCTAAAATGTTAGGGGTTTGTAAGATTTGTCCTTGTTAAGGAGTACAATATTATCCTTATAGAATCTGGCATATTTCTAAAATGACTAAAAGCAAATTTTGCTCAACTATATATACTAGCAAATATGTCCGTGCGTTGCACAGAAGTGCAAAAAGCATCGAACGCCTTCGTACATATAGTGCAAAAATTGGTTGATAATTTATTGTTATTTGTTAAGTTTTTATTGTTAGTTTACAAATTTTCAATTATTGATATTTGTCGTATGTTTATTTAATGAATGAAGTTAAATTACAGCCTATAATTTTTTACTCAGTATTACATAATAACTTGAGTTTTTTTACGGTGCTTGTGTAGTACCTAGCAAGCACCTAGAAGTACCATATATTTTTATTTTCACACCACCTGATTAATTAAAAATAAAGTAATTAAGAAAAGGGCATTATGGTAATATATTCTCTCCTATCTCTGTCAACCGGTATACCCTTCGAAATTAACCAGGCAAATTTACTCATATACCCTTTCTTTGTTCAGATTAATCATGCAAAATTATTCATGTACCCTTTCTGAATTTAAAAAAATACTAATTAAAAGTTGTTGTGGGTCCCACCAAGTTGGTACTTCCCTGTATGAACTTCTTGGTACTTCCACTGTTGGATTCGTCAGATGAACGGCTCATAAAAAAATAGGCACTCTAAAATTTCTCTAATAACTTATTTTAGCACAATATTATTTATAATAACTGACCCATCCAAATCTATCTAACTCTGCAAATGGACGACATTGACCCAAAATCAGACTCCACTCGTTGGACGTCATGTCCATCCTCTCTAAAATGAACGCACATCTACTCGATGTTGTTCCTCTCAAAAAAAAACTACTCGCCGCCCTCTGCTTGGCTCGCCGCCTACCGAGCTCGGGAGGCCGACGCTGCCAGCCCCTATGCCGCCGCTCTCTCCTCGTCTCACCTACCTAATGTCATACACGCCTCCACTATGCCCGTCATCCGTCTCCGCACGCCCCTCGTCCTCCGCATCTACTTCTAGCCAGTTCATGTGCCTGTTCTCCTCCGCCATATCCAGACGCGGGGGACCGAGGTCGGTGGCATAGGTGCAACATGAGCACTTGTGGGATCGCGGGTGTGGTCACCAGAGCGTGGTCTTGCCTTGCAGCTCGTGATTTGTGCTCATTGGTGGGAAGATGCACACCGTCTGTTTGATCTCTCGAAGCTCACCATGAGAAAGCCACACAGGTCAATGTCGGTCAACGTGCCCCCTTAGTGGTGTGGCGGCAACAGCCAATTTTCTATGTCGGCTCAGTGCCTGAGGCCGCCGCGGCAGGAGGAGGTGGCGTACAGGGCTGGGTCAGTGGGGACTGCCTGCTCACACGGCCTCTAGACCCAGGGCCTTCGTGTCGGCGATGACATCGAGGAGTTGATCCTGTGGCGTTGTGTTGCGCGCCTTGGGGCTCGGCGTCATGACGAGGGTGCCGCAGCGGGAGGCGGTGGCAGCATACAGGGCCAGGTCGGTGGGATCCGCATGGCGAGCGTGCGCACTCCGTGAGGACCTCAATGGGCCGGCGCATGTAGAAGAACGCGGAGACGAGCGTGGCGGACGGCGAGACTAGTAGTACTGCAGGTTGATTAATAACAAAGTGAGGAATTTTTTGGAAAAAAAACCACGGTATATTGACGGAAACTACCGTACTTTAATAGTAGGTATAGATTAGGGTTTACTAGAAGATGAGTCCAGCCAAATCAAAACCTTCCTTAAAGTGAGTGCCCATTTTGTTCTCTAAACAAGCCGGTGTTTGGATCCTATGGTGTACTACTAACTGTATATCCGATGTTTTTTTTTCCTAACTCCAGCAAAGAATCTTTGCTTCAGAGAATGCCAAACTGCAGCTAGATAAGCCACTAGTAGCATAGGAAGATAGAAATAATTAGGCAAACACCCAGTAGCTTAGTTTTCTCATTATAAAACTCTCTCAAAGTATTTGGTTGGGGAGCAAAAGAATTATACTCTTTTGCTTTACATTATTCCTGAAAGGATTATCTGTGCTCGCGTGGATCAAATAGGAAAAAGAGTGTTACCATAACACCGCTGTTCGCAATAGAAATCGATTTGTTTCTAGTAGTTGATTATTGTCTATCATGTTTCTTCTCTCATCTGCTCTCTCTCCGGAAGAGAAGGTTCAGTTCTGTTTTGCTCCTAGATTCTCTAGGAACTGAATAGAGTCTAGAGAGCTCAAAAGGCTTATTAATTGGAGCTAAGCACACCGCCGCTTAGCTGAAAAAAAGCATGTTGTTAGCAAAAGCAGAAATTCGCACAGAAACAGCAAATCGGTGCGAATGATGTTCGTTATCATAATTAGGCTGTGGGCTTTGGCGGTATTTCAGCTGAGACCAGCAACAAATTGCTTCATAGAATCAGGCATTTACCAAGAGTTCTCTTCATGGAATGGAGGGAATGGTCATTGTAGATCAAACGGGCCGGGAATGACTACTACTCTGGAAGCTGAGCTTGCATTTGGTGGTACGGTGTGACTTTGCTGGATGCAACAGCTGAAACACGCTCGCACTCTACCATTTCCCAATTGTATGATGAAGCAACTTATTACGTGGCGGTCGGTGGTGCCCACGGGAAACATTCGTGTGCAACAAAAATAATGCAGGACCTGTGGACACATCACCCACCATCACGTCCGTCCATTGAGATTGCTCGTGCGACTGCTCGTGGCCTCGTGCGATATCTGTCAGAAAGAAACCATGTAGGTGTGTTTAGTTCACCAAAATTTTGGGAGCCACTTTTAAGCTCTAATTGTGTTTAGTTCACCAAAATTTTGGGAGCCACTTTTAAGCTCTATTAGAGGTAGTAAACATAAACTAATTATAAAACTGATTACACGAATGGACGGAAAATTACGAGACGAATTCATTAAGTTTAATTAATCCGTCATTAGAGATTGTTTACTGTAGCACGACATTGTCTAATCATGACATAATTAGGCTCGTTAGATTCGTCTCGAAAATTAAGGTAGGGGTTATGAAATGAATTTTGTCACTAATTTACATTTAATACTCCTAATTAGTGTTCGAAGTTTGATGTGACGGGTAGTAGGTGAAATTTTGGGAAGTAAACAGGCCCGCTGGGAGTAGAGGGAAACTTCCCAAGAACAAACGGCATCTTGGGCCTTGTTTAGTTTGCTAAAGTTTCTAACGTTTTCTCCACTCTCTCTCCATCACATCACATTAAATACGTCAAAAGACATATGTTCGGAGTATTAAATATAGGTAAAAAAATAACTAATTACACAGTTTTGATGTACTTCGTGACACGAATCTTTTGAGCCTAGTTAGGTCATGGTAGGATAATATTTACCACAAACAAACGAAACGTGCTACAGTGTGCTACAGGAGTTCGAAACATTGAAAAGACAAATTTTTCCACCAACTAAACAAGGCCTTGATCTGACACAAACAAAAAAAAAAGTTGGGAATATTCCCTCGGATCAATCAGGCTCACAGCAGCGTACGTGCGCCTCGCATGCCATCGTGGGACGGCGAAAATCAACTACGCCCTCTGTCAGTTCTTATTTATTTGAAATGGAAAAACAAAAATAATCCAAATGCTGACATACTACGCCCTCTGTCAGTTCTTATTTATTTATTTGACGTTTCAGACATACTAGAAAATATGCTAGTTGTAGACTATTTTGTTTGTTCGAGACGTCAACGAAGGTAGTACTACTTAAAAATCACTCTAATTTCTGGAGCATTATATGGTCGCAAAGAAAAGCCCCGACCCCTTTTTTCTTCTTCTTTTGCGACTGAATATGAGCCCCCGCCCCGGCCGCTGATCGAGGTGTTTGCTCATTGCAGACGATACCACGCACAAGTAGTTACGCGTAGTGGTGATGTCGAGGGGCCACAGCAGTCTGCGTGCAACAACGTCGTCATATACGTATAACACACGCGTTCATTATTATTCAGTTGGGTCGTTGCCTTGACCCAGGAGAAGCCAAGGTATGTTAGCTTAGCCATCGCCCATCGCCCCATCGGCGACTACGACGCGGCACGGGCGACGACGTGCGCGCACACCTCATCCTCAAACCTCAAGACCTCAATGCAAACCACGAGAGCCGTCAGCTGGCAGCCCCCGGGCGGCGACCCTGTAGCTGTAGTCGTCACGCGGAACGAAGAGCAAAGGACCGAGTTGCATGCATTCCTAACAGTAACAGTAAAATGACGATCCTACGACTCTGTACTAAAAATTACTCCTGCAAACATGTGGTGGCCATTTATTTTTTTTTCGGTGGTCGGTGCCCACGGAAAACATGTGCTGCTGTCTGTCCACGCGGCAAAGACAGAATAATGTATAGCTCCAGCTTCCAGTATCCCCCATCTCATCTGTACAGTAGAGGATCCGGCACCCAATGCAAGTTGAGAAGATTCCCTCGATCGATCGATCGCAGCTGCACGGGTGCGTGCGTGTTTGCTTGCATTTATCGTGTGCAGTGGGCCGCACCGCAGGCCCTGCTAAGCATTGAGCAAGATCACTACCGTGCCTGCGAAGCGAACCGGACACCGCACCCACCGCCACGTCCGCGAACGGCGGCCATTCGACGAATCCACCTGGCTGGCTGGCTTAGCTTTTCTAGTTTGTGGCCGCCGGCCATGTCGATCGACGGATGATGGATCCCATGCATGATTCCCGTCAGATTTTCAGATCCCATAAAATATCATCTCGTGGGATGCTGGCTGGTGCGTGGATCATGACCTCGCCCGCACCTCCACCACACTCGTGTGCATTGGGTATGATTGCCCATCATTTCTGGCTGCTGCTTATCCGTTGCGCCGCCCTCTTTCTTCCAGCACGCGCGCTTTCCCTCCAGTTTTTTGTTGGGACCATGACGTGCATATATACAGTTTTTTTTTAAAACAATCTTGTTCGGGGCCACGTGCGTCTACATACATATAGTATTTCGTCCTAATGTTTTATTGACATTCTATTCAGGATCATGATTTGGTGCCTCTGCATTGTATGCCTTTTATCTAAAGTATAATACTACAGAGTAGTATGTGCATCATATCTACGCTTGAAATCTAGACCGAGTGTCATTTACATCAACAATTAGGTGCATAGCACAATATATGTTTTTTTATAAAAAAAACAATAACTTTAGTACGAAGGGAGTACCTCATTGATTTGACCGTCGTAACTGATGACACACAAGGCGAGAGTCTGGCTCGCAGTCGCAGCCAATGCCTTCCTTTTTTTTCACACACTTAAAACACACACCACACGCACACTACACCACACGCACACTGAGTGTGCACGCTAGACCTAACCAGACTATACTAGAAACACGCTCTATGTGTGTACGAGGCCAACCCTCGTAGTCGACGAGGCACGTCGATTCCCTGTCCGACAGGCGTGAGAGAGGCAACAGGTCCACCTGCGAAGAGAGGGGAAAAATCCCCGGTGGGAAATCACGCGCTCGAGCGAACTCGAGCCGTGACCGGCAGCCTCCACACCAGGAGGTCTTGCCACCCGAGCTACCGCTCGGTACCGCAGCCAATGCCTTCTAAACATCGTCATATGGCAAATTAATGCAAAACGTTGTCTTACCGCTACTGTTTCGGTCACCAGATACGACGTTATAGCAGTCAGCACCCCTACTTCTTGTATATTGACAGCGACGTCGCGCGCTGCATGCCCCGATCGAGATCTTCGGTCCGCACTGCAGCAATATCTATCTGCGCACTGCACATGCACGCCGTGACGCGATCGATCGAGAGTCCCCCGGCATGTAGCGAAAGCGACTGTGCAGATAGCTACTACTACTAGTAGCAAATCCGTTGAACAAAAATCGATCGACACGGGATCGAGATCGGAGGAGCACCGATCGAGCACGAGATGTGACGTGCGCGCGCGCGTCACCACTTCCGTCTCCGGCCGGGGCCAGCCGTCTGTCTGCGTGTGTTGTTGCCAGCGCGTGTGACGTGTCATGTGTGTGTGTGTCAGTGTGTGTGAACGGGCCGCGGAGTGTGAACGCCTCATCGGCCCGGCCGGCCCATCGATCGATCAGCCAGCAGCGGCGGCGGCCTGGTACAGTGGTAAGGCTAACGCTAATTGCGAATCCACCCACTCCATGCCCCGATCGCACGTGCTAATTGCTAAAGATGCCAGCCAGCCAGCAGCGGCGGCACCTCCTCCTGTTTTGGATGCATGGACTCGAGTCATCGTCACCTCATGGTCCGGTTCATACACGTACACATACTCCACCCACTCCATCGCACGTGCTAATTGCTAAAGATGCCAACTTTGTTCCTTCTTCCAAGCGGGTTGCCGGCCTGTTCGTTTGGCTGGCGGCTGGTGCTGATTTGTTCTGAGAGAAAAGCACTGCTGACTGGTTGTTGGTGACTGATTTTTTCTGAGAAAAAAATACTGCTGGCTAGTGGCTGATAAACCAAACGAACAGGACGGTGTGGCAGTGAGTTGTGACGCGGGGCGTCGATACCAGCGCAGCGCTTGCTTGGTCGGAGCTCGCAGTCGCAGCAACTTTCTTCCCGAGCGGATCAGGTCGCAGAGCACCGGACACGAGACCGGATCAGGTCGTCCAAGGAAAGGAAACGGCTCGAGCCCGACCAGATCTTGTCGTCGGTGTGCACGTGCGCATCCGTTTCGTCAATCCTAATCGCCGATGCAGATGATTTTTTTTTTCTTATATATGCTGATGATGTGTGTGAGTACTACGAGTAGTAGTTTTTTCTTTTGAAATAAGCACACGAGTAGACATTTGACCAAATCTTTTTTCCCGGGCGGCTGCTGCTACCGGGCCGATTTCAGAGGCCCGTATGTTCCCTATTGGGCTGAGCTTTTATAATATCTATCGATATAGCGTAAATCAGGGACTACCTACCACGACGAAATCATATGTCATTCTATCGAAAAACAAATTAAACAATAGAATGGACATCTTAAAGAAATTGAATTGTTGTTTACATATGTACGTATTATACCATCTTAAAAGGGAGTTCCGCCACAAACTTTCTTAAACCAGCTGCAGCACACTGCTGGAGAAGATGCACCATTATTGGCTTCAAGCCATGCTTTACCGCCTCAAATTTCAGCACCAAAACCTCACACTTGGAAAGTCTATTTGTGTCCTCTAGGAGCTTCTCGTACACGCGTGCGCGTGCGCCCTGAAAAACACACCAAAATAACACAGGGAAAAAAATGTAACGGCGAAGTTTTCTCTTTAAAATAAGTGATTTTTTTTTTAAAAAATTGCGAGCAGGCACACAGTACTGGCCTGTGGTACGGAGAGGGTCACTTTTAGTTCGTCGATGATGTTGAACCGGTTCATCAGCACCATCGACGGAGAGCCCGTTGTCAGGCATCTGAAGGTGTATCAGTAGCAGCCTGATACGGTGCGTTTGCAAGAAGGGGTGACAATGCCTTGACTACAATGCTCATGCTTGGCCTGAACTCAGATTCGTATTGAACGCAGAGAGCTGCCACTGCCGCAAGCTGCATCGACACCAATGAAATAAACTGCTGTTAGCTTTGCAGATTTTTTTTAGCTACCCATAGTAACTTCCTCAAAGTTTTACGAGCTAGTTTGAGAAATATGTATTTCGGATATTAGGTTTATATATCAAGAGCACACATGGAAGGAGAGTGGAAGACATACCTTAGCAACTCCCTTTGGAGGGTACTCTCCATTTAATCTTGGATCAATACATTGTTTCACCTTGTCCTCTCCGAGCCTTGGTGTTGCCTGAGTTGAAGATGGAACGACAACCATGATAAAATTAGAGTGCTAACAAAACAACATAAAGTTCGGTACATTCATTCATCTTGTAAACTTTTTTCCCTTGTTGACTTTTCAGGGATGATAACAAAAACTATATATGAAAGGTTTCAGGAGCTGTAGATTACAGTGTGAAAAAGTAATGCATACCCAAGTAACAAGACTCTGCTGGCCTCTTGGCATTGTATGATCTACAGGTTTCCTTCCAGTTAGAAGCTCTAAAAGGACAACTCCAAAACTGTAAACGTCACTTTTTTTAGTCAGCTGGCCAGTCATAGCATACCTGCATTGAATAAGACACCTCTTATATTATAAAATCATGTGGATAACTTTTTCCAACTTAAAAAGTCATCTGTTCTGTTAATATCAGATCTAAGGATGTACAAAATAAAAACTTCAGTTCTCTGTTCATTTATAACAGTTTATGCATACATGACAGTCTTGTTTGGTTATATTAGAAGCCTATTTTCCCTTTGCTATTTTCTAGTTGCAACACAGTTAAAAGATCATTGTATGCTTCTTACTATGATGAAAGCTAAATACTAATGGTGCATAATCCTCAATACATTATGCAAAAACTTTGAACAAAGTGCAACTGATATCTGAGTTAGGTAATTACTCTGGAGCATGGTATCCAAAAGTTCCGAGGACACGGGTAGAATGTAGGCGGGCAGCCATATCTGGAGATTGGCTTGAAAGATTGAAGTCTGCAATTTTAGCCTTGTAGTCTTCAAATAAAAGAACATTGCTAGAACGTATGTCTCGATGGACTATGGAAGGTTGGACCTTCTCATGAAGGTACTCAAGACCTTTTGCAGCATCAACAGCAATTCTGACTCTTTGCATCCAGTCTAGAGCAGGACCAGGTTGCGCACCTGCAACGCCTTTTCTTCCTATTGAAAGAAAAGTCAGAAGTGAAAAAAAAGACTTGCACACTGCTATACATGAATTTCTTTTATCGCTGCGTTCATAGCAAGAATTCTGTTAAAAGACTGATTATCTAAGTGGGTAGATGCATACCATGTAAAATATCATGTAGGGAGCCCATCGTAGCAAATTCATAAGCCAACAGACGTTGATCTCCTTCAATACAATAACCAAGCATGTCCACAAAATTCTCATGTTTTAATCTTGAAACAACGGAGACCTGCATCCAAAGGATAGGAGAAGGGGAATAAATAAATTGTTCAATAACAAGCATAAATAAAAATTAAAACAGTCTCGCAAAAAAAATTGCAAACCAACTTTTTTGCAGTGGAAGAGTATGATACATTTAAGTATTTATAGTATTGGGGTGTGCACAATACCTGTGCTAGAAATTCATTGTCGGGCTCAGGGTCTGCTGAAGCATCAAGCTTCTTCACAGCTGCATGTTTTCCATTTTCCAGAACAGCGTAATATACTCTTCCATATGACCCCTCACCAACCAAAGTCTTTGACCCAAAATCATCTGTCTTTTCTTTCAGTTCATCAAACGACAATGCAGGTACTTCAATGGAAGGTGGTTTTGCAGGATCACTGTTTGAAGTAAGACCGTTTCCTGAAAGGCGTATGTTCAGTATGCTTATGATCTAATTCTCAGAACAATCATTGGTATACCACGTAATCCCTTCTTGAATGACTAGCATGAAACGAGGAATGAAGTGTTAAGAAACAACTACTTAGAAGTTAGAAGGTAACTGAACCACCAAAAACTTCAATCAGCATGAAAGTCTAATTAATTAATGTCCTCGTCGTTTCCTGAAAGGCGTATGTTCAATATGCTTATGATCTCAGCAGCGGCAGAAGCATGGAATGCAGAAAAATAATTCTCGGAACAATCATTGGTATACCACGTAACGCCTTCGCGAATGAATATCATGAAACGATGAATAAAGTGTTAAGAAACAACTACTTAGAAGGTAACTGAACCACCTAAAAGTTCAATCAACATGAAAGTCTAACTAATTAATGTCCTCATATGTACCAAACATGCTACCTGAAAGACCTTGCGTAAGCTAAAATTTATCTGAATTTGCCATTGAGAACATGGTGTGGTTAGTGCCTTAGTGGTTACATTCATAACTGTTGATACGAGCCTTTATTTTACAGACTTTGAGTTGTCCAGCGAGAAGGGCAAGGTCACCTAAGTGGTAAATACTGCTGTGCAGTCAATTCTACTTGGCTCTACTTTTTTTATAGAAGGATTTTGGATCTTTGGAACATCACGCGCAGATGCTAACACTGGCCTGGTAAGCAACTAACATAGCAGTAGGAAGCCTGTACTCGGTTCGCCTTTTCAAATAAAAATTAAATACTGCTGTGCAGTCAATTCTACTTGGTTCTACTTTTTTTATAGAAGGATTTTGGATCTTTGGAACATCACGCGCAGATGCTAACACTGGCCTGATAAGCAACTAACATAGCAGTAGGAAGCCTGTACTCGGTTCGCCTTTTCAAATAAAAATTTTCATGTGGGTTTTGTGCCTCACCCTTACCATTGAGCTCTAGAAAAAATAACATCCTGAAAATCATTAATACTCCCTCCGTATCAAAATATTTGTCGTTGTTGACTTTTTCTTACAACTTTGATCATTCGTCTTATTCAAAAAATTATTGTAAATACGTAAACGGACAAGTCAAGCTTAAAATACCTACAATACTAAAGCATATAGTATAGAAAATATATGATACTTGTATAATTTTTTGAATAAGACGAATGATCAAAGTTGTGAAAAAACGTCAATAACGACAAGTATTTCGATACGGAGGGAGTATATTTCTGAAAATTTTTATTGTATACAGCTAGCTTGCTGACCCTGGCCTGCACTAGTATTACTCTAGACTTCAGGTTGTGAACAGAAAGGTTCAAGTGCAGTTGCATAGGTCAACAGCTCAACAATATAATGCAACATATCCATATACAGCTGTTGAGTGTTGGGAATTCAGATACTATATCATATAAGATTGTTTTTTCGTCAAAATAAAAAACAAGTGTTGACAAGTTATGTCCAGATATGTTCATTTAGTATATCAAGCACTAGGGCGCAATGCCACAATTATGTCTTGTGCTTTCAAGCACAGGCTGAAATTTGCATTCCAAGTACCTAATCTGCTGTAGGATGATAAAGTAACACAGGTAGACATCAGAAACAGAAGACGTACCACTTGTTCTATCCGGACTGCTTGTAAATCCATTTTCATTTTCAAGATATGGTGTGTCGAAATGAGTGCAGCAAAACCACCGGCGCATAGTGGCCCGTCGAACTCTTCCTGCTCTTCTTTCTTATCTATTCCTTCATTAAAAAAAATTTAAGGTAAGCATATTTGATGTAAAAAGTACCAATAAGTTTCATAAGCTGTGTAGGTGAGGATCCTCCCCCAAGAAATTGTTCAGGAAAAAAAATAAAGTTACATAAGTTCCATGCACCGGTCATTTCACCAAAAAAGGTTAATTTTTGGGAAACCTTCAACAGCTACGAACAAATGGTAACACTAAGCCAAGGAATGCCTTCCACTAGCCATTCAGCTAGAGCCTAGAGTACTCGGAAGGCAAAGAAGTAAGAACATGGAACATTACTGTGTTGTTCATCCTATGATCAACTGTCAACAGAGACCTCTTCAAAACCAGTAATAATTTACAGAAGGCCACAACGTACATTGATACACTGACAACTCTAGTGTGCACGGGACATCCAAAAGGATAACAAATAACAGTGAAACCCGAATTCGGAGAATAACAAGCCGGACAAAACCGACGGAATGCAGGCGGCAGGGGCGCCTTTCCATCTCATCTCACAAACCGCAACACGCCCACGAAGCTCGCTCGCAAACTGAGAAATCGACGGCACCCACCTACTGCAATCCCACGAATCGCCCAAAGCCGAGGAGGGAGCGGAGCCCTCACCTGGTGCCCCGGGAGGCAACGGATGCTGGCGTGCTCGGATCGTTGGATGTTCTTGGCTGGCGGCTCCTCAGCGGAAGGCAAAGGATGAAGAAGCAGAGGGGGGTGGTGGCTGCGACTGAGCTGGGGACAGACAGAGGTCCAGAGGCAGATGAAGAAATGATTTCTCGCCGTTCGGGCTGGGCGGCGGAGTCGCCTTTCCGGCTGCAGCCTGCCTGTCGGGCCTTCCGCGCGCCGGCTTTCCAGCTCGCCGCGGTTTTCTAATGCGTTTGGTGATTCATTATTGGCCGATCCATCCATCGATTGATTGATTGCGTCCGGCACCTGCTGTTATGTTCTGTTCTGGAGGATTTGGTCGCGCTGGTCCTCGGCACTTTGATCGATCGATTGATTGAACTGATCGCCGCCGGCATAAACAAAGCTTATATACAATTTTAGGTGTGGAAACGAACTGTTCTGTTCTTGATTGATGACAGGTGGTATAGTAGAGTAGCGAGAAGTCGCTTTCGTCGAAGGGAAACGGAGCTGCCTGCCGTCCAGCACGTTTCCAACGGAAAACTGCGAAGAATGCAGCAGCAGGGGTAGGCCCAAGAAAATCTCAAACGCGGGCCCGGTCCGTCTCGAGTTTCGGCCCACGGTCCTAAGCGGAATCCACTCATCGCCATTTTTTTTTACCAACGCCCGAAAAGTTAGTCCGTAAGTGGCAGCCATCAAATCAGTAAAATTAAGCAGACGTGAAGTTTCCTGAGCGCGGCAATATTGGAAAAAAACATTAATATTGCCACGATATGCATCTACCTCCATGTGAAGTTTGAAACTAAAAATCAGACATCAGTCTCCACACTGAGTAACGAAAAGAGTGCAACGAATCTTGGGTGGGGTGTTTGGTTCGGCTAAGAGAAGGGTAACGTAAATGTAATCAGCTGTTAACGGTGTAATGACCAAAGGTCCTCTAACTTATTTAGTTAGAGAGGTTGAGGTATGGTCGTAACTAGGAGATCTGGATTTGATTCCTCATTAAAACGAATTAACAAGACTAGATTTTAAAAATATTTTTGTAAGTCGGGATTTGGTTCCCTCTCTCAGTGAAAATCTTGGGGCAGTCTTAACCTTACCGCCTTAATTTTGATCATGGTGTAATGAATAGCACTTTTTGTTTGGTAGAGAAACTTGATCCACACGAGGGGTGGACGGTCGGGACTACTCGCTAGGTTTGTGATTGGAGGCTGATACTGATTTGTTCTGAGAGAAAAATATTGCTAATTGACTGGTGACTGACGATTTGTGCTGATTTGTTTGAGAGAAGAGTACGAACACGAAGGGAGCGGTAACAAGGATCTATAGGCTCGGCATTTGATCCCGCGGCAGTCGATTACGACCGAGTCAACCAAACGCGAATGAAGGTCAAGGAATTGCACAGTGAGCCGATTACGATTCACTAACGGCGAAGCAAACACCATTGGACAGAAGTGGCAGCCACGGTGAGAGCGTATTTAGATTTCTTGTGAAAAGTTTTTTTAAAAAAGAATCTTGTATGCATAAAGTATTAAATGGAGTTTATTTGCAAAACTTTTTCACAGATGAGTGCAACTTTGCACGATGAATTTAATGAGCATAATTAATTAATGATTTGCTATAGTAATCATCCTCTAATCGTATAGACAAAACCTTTATTAGATTTCTCTCGAAAATTTACGTAGAGGTGTGGAGGTACTCCCTCCATTCCTTAAAAAATTGACGTTTAGGACAAGATTTAGGTCAAACATTGAGAATATAAATAATCAATAACTTTTAAGTTGTTGAGTTTGCAAATGTGAAAACTATATGAATAGATTTGTCTTGAGAAATAATTTCATAAATATATACATATATCACTCTTCGATAAGTATATTTATAATAATAAAAGGTTAAAATTGTGTTTTGGAGATCGTATGGCTGTCCTAAAGAAAAGCACGGAAGCAAGTGGCGCCCGCGCTGCCTCGTGTCGTGTGTAGGGCTGTAGGCTGCCTCGTCCAAAATGTTAGAGGGTACTGCTGCTTTTTTTCAACGAAATAGGCACCGTGTTATTCATGTTGCTGGTGATTAATATTGATTTATTGTCAGAAAAAATATTGTTGACTGATTTATGATTGATGATCAAGTTACTAAATAGTGTTTAGCGATATGGTAGCGGATTAGTGTCGGTGTAGCGGATCACGAATAGCGGGTGTTAAGTCCAAATAGCGGAATGCAAGAAATAGTCAGAATTTTAGTGCATTAACATCAAATTTACATGAAAATATTAAAATTTTAAGTTAGTCAATTACATTTCACGATAAGAATCACAAAAATAGATATATTTATTATTTAGGGATACATATTAATATTAAATTATCATATCCAAAAATAAAGAATTTATTTATCAATTCATAATCTTGTACTCCCTCCGTCCCGAAATGATAGTCGTCGTTGGTGTTCGTGCCACAAGTTTGATCGAATTTGTAAAAAATACGTACAACATTTGTATCTCTAAATAATTTTGTTAAAAAACAAGATTCAAATATCTATCTAATGATATTAATTTTGTATTGTAAATATTAATATATATTTATATATATCTAGTCAAAATTGTTTCTCAAGAAGCGAAAATGACAGTCATTTCGGGACGAAGGGAGTACATTACCTAAATAATTAATCAAAATATTATTGTTATCATTTAATTCGTATTCATATATCATAATGCAGCAGATAGCGGCTTAACATGAGCAATAGCAGCTTCAATAGAGGTAATAGCGGCTCCTAAGTCTAAACATGCTATCTTGGGTCCGCTGATGATGATTTAGTGTGCAAAAAAGTAATGTTGGTGGCTGGCAAAGACAAACGAGTAGTATAAGACCATCAGCACCGGCTCTTGGATCCCTCTCCTCCAGGAGAGGGATGTCGTTTTTTTGTCTGCAGCGGCATCCTGGAGGAGCACGGGAAAAAGGTGTCGCCCCCGGCTCCTCCAGATCCAGAGGGATCGCGAGGGCTCCGCACGGGCCCACCACGCATCCCGATGCCGCCGCGACCAACGACCTCGCGCCCCGAAGAGAGCTCCCGCCGCGCTCGTCGTCCGTCCCTGCGTCCCTCCACGTCGTCGTCCCCGCGTCCGAATCGAGTACCGGACCTCGTCGCTACCGTCGCGAGCCCGGAGGAGGCGACGGAAGGGGGGAGAGGAGCTCTGGGGATCTCGGTGCTCGTGTCGGCGGTGGCGGTTGGGAGGCAGGGGCGTGCCACCGGAGAGGAGGGTGGATCGGCCTTCGCGCCCGCCTCGACGCGACGCCGGCCTGGGAGCAGAGAAGGGGTGAGGGGCTCGATTCCCCACCGGCAGATCTCGACTAAGCCCCGCGCGTGCTGGATCTCCACCACTACCGGCCACGCAGCGATGAGCCAGAGATGGAGATGGGCGAGGTCGAGGTCGCCGCGCTTCCCAAGATCCCATCACCGCGTCCATGCTCCTTCGCCGGCCGGGAACCAGAACCGGGGCCCTTGCTCCTTCCCCGTGCAGGAGCTCCGGCACCGGGGAGCAGCAGCCTGTCGCCGTCTCCCGCCTCTGCTACGCGCCCACGCTGCCGCTTCTGCTCCGCACCCGCGTCGAATCGAGGCCGGGGCGGACGCCGCCGCAGCCGTCCTCGGGGACCCGCCGCACCACCTCACCGTCACCCGCCTCCGCGTCCGCCGCCGCACGAAGCCCTCAGCGTCCGATCTCGACGAGGTGGGAGGGGATGGAGCCACGGAGGGAGCAGGGCCCAGCTCCATTGACGGTGCATTGGCCGATCCAGGCTCGATTCCTCCACCACCGACAGCGGGGCCCAGCTCCATGGATGCCGTCGCGGGGTCAACGATTCGAACCGACAACCGGTGGGGAGCTCGTCGAGGAGGGAGGGGCCGGCGGAGTGGGCCCTGGTGGAGTGGTGGTTGGTATGAAGGAAAATGGACAGAGGGGAATGAAAATGAAGGAGAGAATCTTGATGACCAGACAAACATATTCTCTTTTGAAGGAAGAAATGAAGAATAACGAGTGTGGGAGGCTGCAGTCTGCCTGTTGCATATTATACGTGCACGAATGAGACCCCTTTGCTGCTGGTGCCAACCGCTGCTCTCGCCAACCCGCGCGGCGTTGCTACCGTCCCTGTGGCGTCGTGGGCTCATGGCACCAGTGGCGGATCCAGAAATTTTTTTTAGGTAGGGCGGATATATGAAGGTCCTCGCAAAAAAAAATGAAGGCACCTCAAGTTTAATCAGCAAACCGCATAGACATCATATTAATCACAAGATCAAAATCATAAATGAAACTTATAGATCAAATCAAGATGTGAAGAAAAGATCAATTTTTTTCACCGTAGACTAATGGACTTCGAGGTACATTGAAACATAAAAGGAATATAACCTGCGATAAGAAAATATCATAGTTTGTCTTTCGGAGGAAATTTATGACCTCTAAGCAACATTCATTATTGGTCCCAATCTCAATCTATATATCATTTCTTGTGCGAATATGAAGTTTTTGTTTAGTTCAACAAATTTGCTTCGATGTGATGTGATGAGTGAATAGTGATAATTTGCTACCAAATTGTCTAATTGGGTCGATGTGACAGGTGAATAATGTCAATTTGCCGAACTTAACAATACCGAAATGTCTCAATCCGTACTCTAATTCCTAGATCATAAGCAACATGATTCTTCTCAGTCAAAAAAAAAACCCAGCTCACTTGCTGTGGCGCTCGAACGAGGGATCCGTGAGTGACACGAGATCGGAGAGGGAACAGGCAAATCGATTGGCAGGAATTAGTTATGGACTATTGGGCCACCGGGTCACCATCTAGATTGGGCTGGCCCATTTATTATCTAAGCATACACGGTTGGTTCGCACATCGTCTTCTTCCTTCGGAGCGGGGCTGAAAAACAGAGATACCGCACACAACACAGACGCCGGCGCTGAGATCTGCGATTTGCGAAGCAAAAAGCATGGGGTGAAGGGGTCTTCGATGCCGAAGTTAGGTAGGTCGGCCGCCCTACCTCACCCTATTGCTGGATCCGCCACTGCATGGCACGCCGCATACCATACCAAACCAGCAAGTATACCACGAATCCGCCGGCGCTGATCTGCGTTCCGACCACAGGAAACGGGGAAAACAACGGACTGGAGCTAGTCACCTACCGCATGCCACGAACTGGGACCGGCCGGATGCCTTCAGGTTTACCAGAGTGGTTGGCGCAGCGGCACCTCTTCTACCGGGCACTTGCCACAGTAGACTGGAGCACTGCATATATAGTCTGTACTCCATTCATATCAATATGAGATGACGTTTAAGACAATAACAGAGTTTTCCAAGTACAACTTTGATTACTATAAAAATATTTATTCAAAAAAATATATTTGTATATTTTTATGAAAATAATTTTCAAAACAAATCAATAGGTATGATTTTCACATTTCTAAACACAATGATTTAAAAATTATTTATGATTTATTTTCACAATGTTTGACCCACATCTTTTCCAAAACGTTATCTAGTTGGTGAAATTTTTGGTAAAAGTGGTGCTAGCCACCTACCGCATCGTCAAAGGGCATGCAACGAACTGGTGAACCTGTTAATGGTTCGGTTTCAGTCGGTTTTTTCGATTTGGTTTTAGACATGGTTCAATTTGGTATGGTTTCATGATTAGAATAGATGAGAATGGTTTAATAATACTATAACTTTGTGTATAGCTTTGTGTAAAGTACAAGCTAGGTTAAAATTGGACTTAAAAATTTAAAATCCATGTTAACATACACAATTTTTATCGAATTTGAATGAAATTTGTTGGAGATATCTCGTAATAACAATCTGTTACTCCGTGCAACTCGGTAGAGCCAAATCTATATGTGGGACTCACGTGCAGAGCCAAACCGTAGAATTAAAAACCCGCGTTCACACTATAAAATTTTAGCAGACATGATTGAAATTTGCTGGAGATGCTTAATATGATAGTCCGCTACTCCGTGCAAATCGGTGAAATCAAATCTATATGTGGGACCCACGTGCAGAGACGGACCCTATAATTAAAAACTCGCGTTCACACTATAAAATTTTAGCAGATATGATTGAAATTTGCTGGAGATGCTTAATATAATAGTCCGCTACTCCGTGCAAATCGGTGAAGCCAAATCTATATGTGGGACTCACGTCCAGAGCCGGACCCTAGAATTAAAAACTCGCGTTCGCACTATAAAATTTTAGCAGATATGACCGAAATTTGCTGGAGACGCTCAATATGCAGTCCGCTACTTCGTGCAAATCGGCGAAGTCAAATCTATATGTGGGGCTCACACTCAAAGTTGGACCTTAACATTAGAGAGTTGAACTGATTTTATTAGTTTTGAGATAAGAAAAAGACTAAATGATTTGAAATGGTTTGGATTGATTTGGATGAATGAGTCAATAATTTAGTTTGACTTGATTTTTGAAGTGTAGTAGATGTAAATAGTTTGGTGTGGGTTCTTGAACCATTAACAGTTTACGAACTGGGACCGGCCGGATGCCTTCAGGTTTACCAGACCAGTGGTTGGTGCGCTGCGCGCTGATGGGCTGATGTCTGATGGCGTACTGCGCAGCGGCACCACTTCTACCGGGTGCTGGGCTGCTGGCTAGGCATGGGCATTTAGTTAATTCGGTTAAATCGGTTATCAAATATTTCAGTTATGGAGAAGTGTTAACGGAATTTGTTATTGAGAAATTAATAATCAACGCAAATCGGTTTTGGTTAAATTGGTTCGGTTAATCGGTTAACCGAAATACATATTTAACTTCAATACAAGATAATGTTATAGCATAATCATATTGGAAAGCACCTAACTAGACATGATCATGCAATAAAATAAAAAGGGAAAAACAACAAATAATGCTTCTAACAAATAAAATCTACTAGAAATACATTTGAATATGTAGGTAGTGACAACTTTAGTGTTTAATATAACAAGTTAGAAAGAATTTCGGGTAATCGGTTAATGTCAATTCAAAACCGAATAAATTTCGGTTAACCTAATCGTGACAAAGTCTTAACCGAATAAGATCACAAAAAATTCGGTTAACTGACATTTCGGTTAAAGCTGTTCGGTTCGGTTAATCGGTTTCGGTGAATTTTTGCCCACCCCTAGCACTGGCCACAGTAGACTGGAGCACTGCATAGTTTGTACTCCCTCCATATCAATATGAGATGACGTTTAGGACAACAATACGGTCTTCGAAGTAAAAAAAGTCATCTGGTTGGTGAAATTTTTAGTAAAAATGATGAAATTTTTGCATTAAGAAATGTGTTCTGTGAGAAGTAGTACGGTCTGTAATACGAAAATTTTTGTAGAACTTTTGGAGATACGGAGGGAGTACTCCGTATAGATTGCAGGGATCCTGTAGGCCCGGACCCCATCTCCACCTTACCCAAATTGGCCATGCCGGTCACGTGCGAATGCAAGTAGTTCGAGGGAGATCAGGCTGCGAAATGGCGGCTATGGACTATGGTTTGAACTTTCAACTGCGAAATCACGTGTTTTGGAATTGGCTAGAATTTGGGGCGATTAATTGAAGTCAAAGAGAGAACTCATGGGTTGAAGGTGAGTACTACTGTGTATCTTATGAATTCTTGTTAGAGCATCTCCAGTAGTGTTGCTAAATTCGGGGATCTAAAAATGGTTTTAGGTCCTGGAAAATGAAAAATTTAGGTACCACAGAGTTGCTCTCTCCAGCAGTGTTGCTAAAATTGAGTACCTATATTCGACTCAAGGACTAATATGCGAGGAATCATTTTTTCCAGGGTCTAATGTGCAAAACGAACGCAACCTTATCCTCTCCCCTTCGTCATCTTCCCTCTCATCCTCTCCTCAGTCCTTGCTGCTCCCGCCACTCATCTCCCTCCGGCGGCGGCACGGCGCGGCGTTGCCTCGCCTGACCTCCGGCCGTGCTCTCTCCCCTCCCCGACCACCACCTCCACTCACGCGTGCCGCCTCCCTTCCCCCTCCTCCTCCCCTCCCGACGCGGCGAGGCGGGGCGCAGCGGCGCGGTGTCGGTGTGGTGGTCGGCGTCTTCCCTCCTCGACCCGACACCACGTCCACCCGCGCCCCTCCTCCTTCACCTGCTCCGCCTCCTCCTCTGCGGCACGCACCGGACCCGTCCGGGATGGAGCCGGCGGCGGTGTGGTGACCGGCAGGCCGCGGCCGCAGGTGGCGGGCTCGGCAGGACGGCCGGCGCGGCGCGTCGAGCACCGGACGAGCGACGGGTCGCAGGCGGTGGAGCTCACCGTGCGTCCTCCTCCTTCCCGGCCACCGGCCGCCTCCTCCCCCTGCAGCTTGCTCCTCAGATCCACGCGGCGGACGGCGGCGGTGAACTCCGGGATGAGGTCCACTGGCCGGAGAGGTGAGGGCGTGTGGGCGGCGAGCTCCGGGGTAGGTCCGGTCGCCGGAGGAGTGGCCGTCCGAGAAGTGGCAGGGGCAGCCACCGCACGGAGAAGTCCGCGAGCGGGCGGTTGGCCTCTCCCGCGGCGGGTGGAAGGAAATAGCAACTCGGGGTTGGGTTGGTATCTTTTGGTCCTGGGTAGATGATTTTAGGTCCGACCTAAAATAGCAACTCACATAGGTCCTCTGCTGGAGCATGTTTTTTTGCTTATTTTTAGATCCCTTGGCAGTTTTTAAGTATACCAACCCAGTTTAGGTCCTCTGCTGGAGATGCTCTTATCGTATACGGAGTACACAGCGGCGGAGCCAGCGGTGGGTCAGGGGGGCTCCAGCCTCCCTACCACCCTGGCTCCTATGGTAAATCCTCCAATTTGCTAGAGAAATTTTGAGGAAGAAGAGAAAAAAGAAAGAAGAAAGAAGAAAAAGGAGAAGGAGAGCCCCCTAGCAACTAATCCGCTTCCACAGCTGAAGCCGACACAGCCACAGCCACAGCCACAGCTGTGCCAAACGCACCCTCAAACGTCTAGCACAGTTCATGGCGAGGGCAAAACGGGCAACACGAAAAACCTCGCGATCTCCGCCTCCAGTCCAGCCATCCACTCCCACCTGCATTCTTCTCTCCCGTCTTCCGCCTCGCACCGCACACACTGACCCACACCTACCTCCGCCCCGCCACCTCTAAAATCTCCCCCCACCGACCCCCCCGCGCGGCCCAACCAAACCCGCCCACTGATTTCCCAAGCGTGCTAGGCGTGGGAGGCCGCGCGCAGCCATGGATTTCCTGCAGGGGCAGAGCACCGAGACCATGGTGGCCGTCGCGGTCGCCGTCGTCGCGGTCGCCGCGGGCGGCGCCTTCCTCCTCCTCCGATCCAAGAAGCCCAAGGGTACGGACATGCATACGCCCCCGCTATCCCCCGTCGTGTGCGTACGCCAGATGCAATCTGGTTCGCGTTTAGATCTGGTTGCTGACTGGCACCGCCCTTCATTTGCTCTGGTTGCGTTAGCGCGGCAGTGCACTTCAGTTACCAATTTTGGAAAGTGATTGGAGCGCATCTGCGCATGTTTTTTTTCATTTGCTACTAGTTGGGCACGATCTGTAGAGGTGCTACTTGCAGCCTCCAGGCTGTAACTCGTTGGGACCAAAATCAAAAGTAAAGGAAAACAACTAGTAGTATAATTCCCATCGGCATGGACCGTTGAAGTATTTATTCATGCTTGCACCTTGCACCAGGCTGTCAAACAATTATTAGTTTTCATTGAGTATACATAAGTTGCAGTTAGTCTTTACCTGTTTTCATGTGTTGGTAGGCAGTTTTCTGGTTGTGTTGTTTTGTCTGCTCCATTTCTGAATAGACGAGGTAGGCTTTGAGATGAATTTTCTTATCTCGTCTTGGTAGCTCTGACCCTATCATGATATTATGAGAAAGATACCGATGAAAGTAATGTTGGCTATATGTTTCAAAAACAGTTGTTGAGTACCTACAAAAAAGGGGAGAAATGCGGACTAGCAGCTCTAACCACAGGATATAAGCAACAACTGTTGCCTAACAGCTCTAACGTCATGATATAAACAAATGGTCTGTTGACACGTGTAGTGGGATATGTCTGCGTTCCTTATTGAAATTATTGGTTCTCATGTGATTTTAATGACAGAGCCTGATTGTCTGCAATATTGTTGTAATTTTATTGTGTAGTCATGCTTCTGAAGTACCTGGAAGTATTAGTTGTTTGCAGTACCTGGTAATTTATTCATGTCATGCATTATCTTTTGTTTATCACACAAAAAGGTTATCTGTGCTTAAGTGTGCTCTCTGTAACTGAAGGTTAATTCGTTAGAGTCCAATTTGATTGTTGCTATGCCATTTTCTCTCCAGGCTGCTTGGATCCTGATAACTTCAGGAAGTTCAAACTTGTTGAAAAGAAGCAAATTAGTCATAATGTCGCAAAGTTCAAATTCGCTCTTCCAACTCCAACTTCTGTATTGGGACTCCCAATTGGCCAACATATTAGCTGCAGGTCTCGATTCTACATTCCTCCTGAATTTTGCCTTTTTAGAGTGCATATTTTTTTAAACAATAACCATATCTCCGTTCCTTGTTAATGCAGAGGACAAGATGCTACTGGTGAAGAAGTAATCAAACCTTATACTCCAACTACATTGGATTCTGATTTAGGATATTTTGAGCTTGTTATAAAGGTACACATTTGTTTCTATTTTCCTTCTTCAGATACTTCCTACTGTGGGGCATATTGTTTGACAATTGTGGATGGTTACTTTTCTTGGTTTGTACTCATGTGTCAACACATGAGTGCTTCTACCCTTTCCATTGTGCAGATGTATCCTCAAGGGAGAATGTCCCACCATTTCCGTGAGATGAAAGTTGGTGATTATTTGTCCGTGAAGGGACCTAAGGTGACATCATTTGCTAACTTCTGAGCCTAGGCTTATCCATCCTATGTTTTTTGGTCGTCAAAGTTTTTTTTTTTAAATAAACCTTGGTCGTCAAAGTATAACATTAGTTCTTTGAGTTATCAAGGGAATTTTAAATGCTTTCCCCCGAAATTTGTGAGGAACACTCTGTTCCATGCACATTTACCTTTCATTCGGAGGTTAACATGATTTCTGATATAGGGTCGTTTCAAGTACCAAGTTGGCCAAGTTAGAGCATTTGGAATGCTGGCTGGTGGATCAGGCATTACTCCAATGTTCCAAGTAAAACTTAACCCAGAGTTCTATATTGCGATTCTTAATGCCACAAAACATTTTTTTTCTAGTGACTAATGGTTCCTTTTCTGTTCTCACAGGTTGCAAGAGCAATTCTTGAGAACCCTAACGACAGCACAAAGGTTCACTTAATCTACGCTAATGTCACATATGAAGATATTCTTCTGAAGGTAGAATCAGCTTTATTTCCTTTTGTTTTGATTTGGTACAGTCTAGTTCATAAATAATGATAAAGATATGATACTTGTCTTGTTGATTAATGACCACTTAGTTTATATCATCAAACCGTACTTTCTGTATTGCTCATGATTTAGTTGGTTGTGGTGGCAATGTTTACTATTCTATAAATACTTATTATCATTTAGTTCCTGATGAGAACCAGTGTTGTTCAATTATGAATTTTCTCTTACCTGCTCTACTTAAGTCTTAGGATATTTTCTTACGTAATTTTCAGCACAATTGTTTCTCACTTTAGGTTATTGCCATTGAACTTTTGCAAATTGTTCTGCACAAAGTAGCAATAGAAATGAATTGCACCCAGGTATTTAGGATGAAGATCAGGAGTTAACACATAGCTTTCTGAGAATTTTCTTAGATGTCATGTTGAAGATTCTATAGCTGATATATATGATAGTTTGGTACTAATCTGTGGCAGCAATATATGCTTGAAAAAGGTCCTTCATTGTATATAATTCGCTTTAGGATCCATCAGATTGGTTGCTGATTTTAATATTTTTGTTCAATTTATGCAGGAAGAGCTGGATAACATGGCCAAGACCTATCCTGACCGCTTTAAGATCTACTATGTCCTGAATCAGGTTTACATCAAATACCTTTCAAAAATTCAAAGATAACTCTATCTTCGGTCTGGATTTTATGCTTAGGAATCAGAAGCTTTATAGAGAAAAAGTGGGACCTCATTTATAATTGTGAATATTAGAACTGACTACAATAATTCGTGTTATGACAAACAGCAGAGCATGCTTAGACAATTGCATGCAACTAATATACATACATAATGATGACCACTTAAGGTAGTTTAAAATTTAAATGACCGATGTCCTATTTTTAAAGTAATTAATCATAGGTGTTAAGTTTTTTTTCTTATGACCTCCAGAGTTGGTGCGCTGAGAATTGTTTTTGCAATCTAGTTATCGGGTATAGTTTTCAAAGACATTTGTCATGTATTCTCATTTATTTCTTACCTACTATGCAGCCTCCCGAAAACTGGAATGGTGGTGTCGGGTTTGTGTCGAAGGAAATGATCCAATCCCAATGCCCAGCGCCTGCTGAAGACATTCAGGTAAATCTCGAGTCTTGGTCAGTTTCCTTATTTGGTTAACTGGGGGTTGATGGCTTCCGTTGTACTCCTAAATTCATGTATCGAGCCTGGAGGCTTATAGAGACATGCATTTGCTTATTTCAGATCCTGAGATGTGGTCCTCCTCCGATGAACAAGGCCATGGCTGCGCACCTTGACGAGCTCAACTACACGAAGGAGATGCAGTTCCAGTTCTAAGCAACGATGAGCTCACCAACAATAAGGGGGTGACCGGCATGGTTCTTCGGTCACCCGGAACTGTTTCTGACACCCTGCTCGTTAGTTGACATCAGGAGTTAAGGATTGCATAATCAACTAGTATTGTGCCAGCAACTCGTGCAATCCCCATTTTTTGAGGGCAAAGGTTATCTCCCTAAGCAGCCCATGTTGGCATAGACTCCATTGTTACTGTTATTGATTTGAAATGTGTAACATTGGGTATTATAAGAAAGAAACATCACAATACCACAGTTGAGCAATGCAGGGGGGCCTTGTACTTTCAGAATTCAGGTTCATGTTCATGATGTGGCCTGAGATAATAATGCCACTGTTCACATAGTGGAGTAAAATGCAGTATTTGTTTGTGCACTCGCTAGAAATCACCGAACTAGACGGGATACGGGATTGATCTTGTTAACAGGCCAATTTAGGTTTTAGGGTGACTTTGTAAACGGTGATTTCAGTTCCAAGAGGAATAGCTATTCAAAAAGTTCCAAGAGGAATTCTGGAAAATTGCAGAAGTAGGAGTATCAAGTATGGAGCAGATCTTGGAGAAGATGCGTTTCAGAGCAACAATCCACAGCTTTGCCAGGAGAGCGGTCGGTACCGGGCTGGAGGACCCGAACCCGGTAACCCAATCCCCGCTTCCCTTATCCTGAAAAGTGAAAACAACTAAAACCCCAGACCCAGAGCAGCCGACACACCAGCAAAGCACGAGAGAGACGCGGCCATGGCGATGGCGCCGCCTCCCGCCTGCTCGTTCCTTCGGGTCGCCGCCTCTGCACCCGTTACTGCCGCCTCCACCTCCCTTTCCACCCCGCGGGCCTCCAATTTCCTCCCTTCCTCACGTTCCGCTACCGCCCGCCGCCACCGCACCGCGGCATGGCCTCCGAAGGCCGCGGCCTCCGCTTCTGTCGAAATCCAGGATGAGTACGCGGATGAGATAGACGCGGTGAACATTGCGCAGGACGTGACTCAGGTGCATGAGCTCTTTCCTTGCTTACCTTTTCCCCATGCTTTGGGCATGGGAACTGTATTGCATTCCAGTGCCCAGGGGAAGCCGAAGGTGTCTTGTAATTGCTATTGAATCAGCTTATGAATATGCATACTTTTCTGGAGTTCGAATACTGTTTAATTTCCCAGAATATGATTCGGAATAGAAGATGTTGCTGAATTTCTTGGTAAAAAATAGGTCGCTTCCTACTTTTCATGAATTGGCAACGGTATAGAGGGTACTTGGCTAGATCTATAGTTTTATCCCACTTTCAGTATGCCTAATTTCGTTTCTGATAAAACATTTCTTTCATGTTAACCAGCTAATTGGAAAAACACCAATGGTGTATCTTAATAGTGTTGTTGATGGTTGCGTTGCTAACATTGCCGCAAAACTCGAGTATATGGGACCTTGCCGAAGTGTCAAAGACAGGTAGATAACTGGGATTGCAGCATAATTTGATGCTTGATGGCCTCGATGCAATTATTTGTGTGCTATGCTAACTCATGCGTATGATTACAGGATTGGGTTAAGCATGATTAATGATGCTGAAGAGAAGGGATTAATTTGTCCAAATAAGGTCATATGCCATTCTTATATTATGTTCAATGCTACTGTCACCAAGATTGTAATTTACACAGATAGTTTCTACCTCTGCAGACCATCTTGGTAGAACCAACAACTGGAAATACTGGCACAGCCATTGCTTCTGTGGCTGCAGCTAGAGGATACAAGCTGATAGCTACTATGCCTTCATCAATAGATGTCGAGAGACGGATTCTTCTGCGTGCATTTGGGGCGGAGATTGTGCTGACTGATCCTACCAAAGGACTGAAAGGAGCTTTTGATAAAGCTGAGGAAATAGTGTTGAGGACACCAAATGCATATATGTTTCAGCAGTTCAACAATGAAGCAAATAGTGAGGTTGAGACTCAATCTTTTATCGTTTACTCATATAAGATCTGTAATGCGGCAAATGTGAAATTCATTTGCTTTTTATTTAAAGATCTATTGAGAAGCCATTTGGGTAATTACAGATCCACTTTCAAACCACAGGCCCAGAAATATGGGAAGACACATTGGGTACTGTTGACATACTTGTTGCAAGCATAGGGACAGGTGGTACCATTTCTGGCACAGGGCGTTACTTGAAAAGGATGAACAAAGATATTAAGGTCCCTACTTTTTCTTTGATTAATTGGTTTGTCTTGTATTATTTCAGCTTAATAATTCTGTGTATCTTGTCCGATGCTGTTGTACTTTGATTTTATTCCTTTTTGAACTGTTCGAAGCCTTCATATTAAAGTAAAGATCTTAATTTCTAACAAAAAATGAGGCTTGCTTGTAACAACTTGCTCTTTGCCACTATTAGTTGTACTGCTTTAAAATATGTGCAAAGTAGTTGCTTTTATGGGAACATAGGCACTATCATCGAACTAGTTTTAGGAAAAGTATAGAGGTGCCGTCATTCTGTTCTGTTGTTTCAAATTTAAAGTTGTTCAACTATCATAATTTCGGGAAATACAGTTGATTTCCACAATGCCAATTTATCTGCGATCTTTGTAACCAGGAGAATGACTTAATATTTGATACCCAAACAACGGTTTGATTTTGTTTATATAACTTTACACCTATCATTTTAGGTCATTGGGGTAGAACCAGCTGAAACTAGTGTGATATCTGGTGACATCCCAGGTAATGCTTTACCCTTTCTCCCTTTGTTATAAGCAATTCAAATACTGGGAAACAGACTTGTCGAATACCTTTCCCTTGCCACTGACATACTGCTGGTTGTTGTCAATAAACAACAGGTTACATTCCAAGTATATTATATGTTCAGTTGATTGATGAGGTTGTGAAGGTCTGCAGTGCTAACTTTAGAACTTTTTCATGTCAGCAGATCATGTTGCCAATTTTACATTCGGCTGATCATTACGATTCTTGACTTTGCAGGTTAGCACTGCACAAGCCGTCGATTCTGCTAGGGAACTTGCACTAAAAGAGGGCTTGCTGGTGAGTAGTGCACAGTAAAATGAATCTCTTATAGCATCGACTTCAATTTCTCTTTTATATGTTCTGTGATTCGTGTACGGGGTTTATTTGCAGGTTGGTATTTCTTCAGGTGCAGCAGCTGTTGCTGCTATTAATGTTGCCAAAAGACCTGAAAATGCTGGAAAGCTGATTGCGGTGAGGGCATGGGAGCAAGTTGATTTCATCTATGGCATTTTGCTATGACTCAGGCAATTAACTAAGCACATACATTTGCAGGTCATTTTCCCCAGCTTTGGAGAAAGATACCTTTCCAGCATTCTATTCCGTCCAATATATGACTCGGTTCGAAGAATGAGGAAGAAATAGCCAGCCTTTTACAACTTCGAGCGCACGGCACTTCCTTCTCTAAACCTAACAGGCTTCCATGGCATGACAAACATGAAAGAGTGAAGACCTTGGTAGATTGCAACAAGCAGGGTTCGGAGTTTTGAAATGCTCCCGCTGAGAGGGTCAGTCGTAGAACTTTGAAGCTGCACAGAGTTTCTGCCAATTGAGCTGCAGGCCGCAGCTTGGTTCAGGACAGAGTGCCTCACATGTTTAGAACCTCCCCTCCTACAACCTCGGTGAAACATGCAGAAATTGATGCTGAAGTTAGCTTAGACTCTTCCTTTCATAGCCTAGGACTAGGGACAAACCGCAGGCTTGTAATCTGATACGCACTTGAGCTGATCCTAGCAAACTACTGTGTGCACATTATTTGTTCCTTTTGAATTTTGATTATTTCGTCCCTCGTTGGGCCTCTGGTTTGCAATTAGTTCTCGCGAACCACAGTCCACAGTTGCCTTTTTTTTTCTTTCTGTACATGGGGATTATCTTCGGAGCTCTCTGGTCGAAGCGGGAAGCTTTCGCCTTTCAGAGACAACCGTGTCTGAACGAAAGGTCTGAGGTCGTAGGCGGGCCCAGTGGCAGGGACCAATTCGGCTTCTCCCTCCTGCCTTCCTGATTCCTCTAGTCCGTCGCGAATCCTGAACTCGCGCGTCCAAAGGAGAAGAGAGGCGGCGGCGGCGGCGGCGCCTGCGCAACGGCGTAGCTCTCCCACTGTCCCGCCTCGCTGTCGTAGTATTTGCGTTCGTGCGTTCCTGACCCAGCTCAAGGGAGGACATGTCGGCGTCGGATCTTCCCGACGAGCTGTGGGCGCGCGTCCTGGAGCTGGGCGCCGCGTCGTCCGCGCTGGGGTTCCGCGACCTCTGCTGCCTCGCCATCGCCTCCCGCCGCCTCGGGCGCCTCTCCCGCGACTTCCCCTCCCAATCCCAACCCTCCTCCTCCTCCACCTCCCAGCAGCCGCAGCAGCTTCACCCCAAATCCCTCTACAAGACAAAGTAATTTCCCACGCCCGTCCTTTTCCAACGACCGTTACTGCTCATCTCGTGCAGGCGGATGTGCTTGACTGATGCTATCTGATGCAGGTTCGAGCGGCACAAGGTTCGGATCGCGGAGGCGAGGCGACGAGCGGTATTCGAGGCGGAGGCGCGGGTGCTTGCGTGCAGGAGGCGGCTGTCGGAGCTGGAGGAGTCCATGCGGGCAGAGGGGGAGAGGATGAAATCTGCTGCGCAGGAGCTGGACAACCTCGAGAGGGTCAGGTCGGTTCGTTAGGTTTCAACTTCCAAACAGTTTCTTATGTGCAGTAAAATATCACTGAATTCTCCAAAAATGGACCACAGTTTTTTTCCCCGTGCTGTATGTGTTATTACTTTTCACCACTACAAATGTGTGATTAGAAAACATGCATCAGTTTTCGAACCTAGGGCAATCAGAGGAGCTAGAGAGCATCGAATCAATAGAGTATGAGGTGCTAATTTGCTCACAGCTAACCATCGATTTCAGCAGATTGGTAATCTAAATGGCAGTGCACGAGCAGAAAATATTGATAAATATTTGATTTCATGATGCATTGAGCAGCTTGTTTGCATAAGAGGGAGGTCAATATTTTTTTAGACCACATAACTGGCTGATTAGATCATGTCATTATTGCTGTTATTTGTTATATCTTTACAAATTGATAGCCTCCTGGTGTCCTCCGACCTCCATCCACCATGTCTTACACCAGTGTTTAGCAGGTGGATCGTTACAAGTTATAACTCTATGATATGTTTCTGGTGATTCTCTTTGTCTCACATCTTCAACAAAATACAGCTGCATGTGATATCTTTTCAACTGGAACAGTAGAATTCGTTTATCTGATATGCTTGTTCCATGGACAATTCTCCTGTTCACTAAACAAAAGATTATTTCTGGGATAGGGCAACACTATTTATCCAGTTATCAGGGGAAGCATTCAAATGGTGCACAATAAAATTCATTGCTTATCTACCAGCGTTCAGATTGTTGTTGGTGCACATGAAGCAATGTGGTCCAAATGGCACGGTGACTAGAAAAAGCAAGCCGTATCTTATATTAGTGTGTAGAAACATCAAGAATAAATATTCTTTAACCCAACAAAATTGAATTAGAAAGTAACGTTGCAACTCAATCCTCTCCACCACCTCTTGAGTGTATTGAACTCTTTTCTTGTTTCTTTGAGGGGAGGGGGCCACCTTAGCAATCACTATTTGATTTGAGAGGATACCATGTAGTAGCATCTCCATCTAGCCATGGGATGGATCTTGTATAGTTCATTGCTTACTTCATTGCCTATCACTACAGTCCTGCCTTATAATGGACAAACATTCCTGTAAACATGTATTAAGGATCATGAACAAAGAACAATATTTTGCTTGGTATATGGTTGTTCCATGTTACAGTTGATGTTCCTTCATCACTGCATCGTTTGGCCTATGTTCAAGCATCCAGGGCTTTTTTTTTTACGGGTAAAGCATCCATGGCTTGGAGTGCTGAGATTTGTATTTCTGGTTTCTATTACTTCATCAATGTGTATTTCTTTATCATTAGTGTATTCTGATTGCACAATCTTACTTTTTCTGAAATATTTACAGGAGAGCTTCTGTGGCATTAAATGTATGGCAACCACAAGTTGTTCATGGTCGCCAGAAGCAGTTGGTTCAGCAATGCACGGTTCCGGTTGATTCTCGTCTTAGTGATCTAAACATGGAGCTAAAAGTTTGTAAGCAACAAATAGCAACTTATAAGAACAGTTATGTATGTGATCACTTATTTCACTTCAAATGAGCAAGATGAAAAAGGCTAGACTAACCATTTTTCTGTCACTGTCAGAACAAGGAGAAGCACAAGCTGAATGAGTACGAGGAAGCATTGAAACGAGCAAAATATCATCCGCTGCAGGATCGTCATACAAGCGGAATTATCAAGGAGACACGTTCAAAAAGGAAGAAACTGAAGTAAATGAACTGTTTGCCTTCAGGTTCTACACTATCTCAAGGTACCGATAGCTTAAGCCTGTTCCTGATGCAGACCTGTATTTTGATACTTTTATGTATATGCATGTGAACATAATAGTTGATTGCTTACATCCCAGATATTGCTATCGTCAGAATGGATAACTAGTAATGCTATATGCTTCCTTATACGGCAGTTTCTGTTTTGCACAGATAGTAACACCTGCACGGCAGTGACGCACCAAACGAATGCATCCATCTAGGAGGAAGGTGCTGATGCCTCGCAGACTGGACAGCCATATAGAAAGAAATCACATCAAGGTTTCATGCAGTCGGTTTGCTGTCCATGTGCAATTGTGCATGATGCAAAATGTGGCCGTGGCAAATGGCATTCTTCCTTTGCCAATTTGCCAGGCACGAAGATACTATGCTAGGAAGCATCTCTGGTGTTTCCATGTTGCAGAAAGAATCTCGTCCACGTATGTTGCACAATGCACACCGTCTACCGGCTGGATGATTCTGTTGTAGAAAGTTGCCGACTATTCTATTCCTGAATAGTCTCTGGCTGGCCTTGATGCTTATCCGGTTATCCCTTCGCGAAGCTGTGGGCTGGAGCTGCCAGATTTGACTTTGAAAAAGTGTGACTTGTAAGCAAGTATTTCATCTTGTATTCGACACCTATTTATTTTCCATTCCTTGGAATTGAAAATGAACTTGGCTGTATGTATCTCTCGCTTTATATGCTCTTGGGCTTATATTAGAAAAGTGGGCGAATTGTTTGTTGGTATCTTCACGTACCTTTCATTCATTACTGGATCTGTGCAAAGCGTCAAAATCTGGTGTTAAGCATATAGTGACAAAACCGGCAAAATAGATCACCGAAGATTGTGCTTACGTAGAAGAAAAGGAAGCGTGCCTCTCTCAGCATCTGTTCTTGTAATTTTTCTGTTTTGGCGCGAGCTTCACGGTGAAGTGAAAGTGAGTTCCTTTTCGGTTTCCCGCGAGCACAAACCTTTAAATTTTTTCTTTTGACTCAAATTCTGAAGGCTCGAACGGGAAAAGATATACTGCCCCTCCATTTCAAATTGTATATGTTAAGTTTTCTTAATACATAGGAGTAGATTTATATAATAAATCAATAAATCTAAAAATACCAAAACAACTATTGAATGAAGAAGAAAAGAACAATGGTGTCGCTGCTGCCTGCATGGCTGCATTGCAGCTCAGCACCAGTTTCAGTTTTGATTGGACCAGAATCTAAGATGAACACCACCACCTCTCCGGATCACATCCGAATTCGTCTTGAACCGCCCGGCCGACGTGGCGCGCCTTCCGTGCCGCACCCTCCCGCCAGCCGCGCGCGCCTTTGACCCGAACGTTTCTTCCCCGGCCGAGCGAGGCCCACGCGGAGCGGTCCCACCTGTCATCCAAACCCCCACCTATAAAACCACCCTCGTTTGTCCGGTTCCGAGTCCCAGTACCCGTCTCACCGCGTGCTGGGACCCATCGATCCGGACCCACATGTCAGGGGGCGAAAAATAGTATAAGATCAACCCCCGAGCTGGCTTCTCGCCTCACCCAAGAGCCAATCCGACCTCGCGCATCTATCTCCCGGCCACCTCGCCCTGATCCGGTTCCCAAATCCTTCGCCTTCGTCGCCGTCCGAGCCAAATCGATCGAAGCGAAGCCGTGATCCTGTCCATGCGCGGAGCGTGGTAGCCTCGGGGGATCATCTCGCCGTCGCCTCCCTCCCTCCCTCCCTTCACCGCCGTTTCTGGTCGCCGGGATCAGCCGAGTTGGATCTCGAGGCATAAAACAGCGTTGCGGGCGTCCGGCGAGGATACGATGCCTGCGGTGCTCGCCGCGTTCGCCAGCCTCCGCGCGGCAGCAGCCATCGCCTCCGGGAACTCGTCCTTCCCCAGCTCCCACCGCCTCAAACATCGTTTTATTAGTAGTAATTTTAGTAGTAGTAGTAATTTTCTTTGACCTTTGCCTTCCCCTCGTCGCACACGCCCCCTCAGCCCTTACCTCGTGTTGCTTGAGGTTTCGGTCTCGATCTGGTTGTGCTCGATCCGAGGCTTGTTTGGTCGTGCGGGTTCCGCGCTCGATCTCGCGCGCTTACCGGTTTGTCGGAATTTGGTGTCTGGGTCCGATCTGCAGGTCCGAAAGGAAAGCAATTTGGGGTCGTGGTGATCGCCATTCCTACACGAAAAGAGGTATGAAAATTTACTTCACCGTTTATGTTTTCCTTGATTGAAACTATGCTATTCGAGTATTCGGCACCATGTAATCATTTATAGTTTTAGATAACGATCATGCAAATATATTCTGAAGTCTGATGCTTAGGAAATTTTGTAGGAGATAATTGTATGTGTGATCCAATTAGCATACAAATTGTCAAATGCATACCAATTTCACTTAGCAATTTGATAAACAGACAAACAATTTTACCGTGTTTTCAAGTGCTTTAAGCCAACTTAATTTTCAATTACTATCCTGCCCCTTGGATTAGGATCTAGCTATTCATTGTTTGAGGTGGTATGCGTGGTTGTTTCCAAAAATAGTAACACCCAAAAATGAGAGAGTAACAAAATACTTTTTATGGATCTCCTAGGTTGTGACATCATTTATCTATGCATTAGTCTTCATAATTGTATCCAGTACCCTTATGTTGCTGAAAATTGCGCGAAAATTTTTCTTATTACTTGTGCCCATGCTCCTTGCAACAGAATCTTCTCTTTGTAATTGGGGATTAAGCTTGTGGATGGGCGAGCCTTTAGCAGACTTCAGTGCTGAAGGTGTTAGCAGCAGCTCATGTCTCTGCTGCAACACCTCTGAAAAGCCAGGTTGTGAACACAGCTATGCTAGCTGCAAAGATGGGCAAGATAATTTGGTGGTTGAGGAAATTGGAATGGCTCTTACTGAAGTGATGCAAACTTATGGTAATGAGGACAACGATGAAGGATCAGATCTGGATGAAGATTCTAGCAATGATGATGATGACCCAGTTCTTTCTATGGAATCAGATTCAACTGATGATTTTGTGGATATTGACTCTGAATTGGTCATATCACCAGCCTCTCCAAGTGGTGATGCATCGGAATCATCACTTAGTAAATCAGTTGATGACAAGTCTTCAATTCATGTAAGTTTCTAATTTTTAGTTTAAAGTTTTTTTTTTTGCATATGTTCCTGGTCATATTTGCCTCACATTCCTATTGTTCTGATAACAAATTGCCAGTAGCTATGTAGCTCTATTTTCAGTCACAGCAGCTTTGCAATTATTAGGGACTTAATTTAGGCATATGTGCTAGTTCTGTATTATTCTGCCTGTGATTTGGTTGTCTTCGATAATAGAACGATAGAGGTTTAATTCCTTTTTCCTGGTAGCTGGTGGTATGGTTACTTGCCAACAAATTGACGGTGTTGATTCCATTTTTGTGGACCTTAATATTTGCAGGGTATATGGGTTTGATGTTATTGGAATTATAATTTCTTAGTTCATTACAGCTGCCAGCCATCATGGTTTAGCACCTTATGGGGTAGTTATAGTACATATTGTATCTGCTTGACTGTGCAAAAATAAATAAAATTAAAAATCACGGACCAAATTTGTTTTGTTAACATGTACACTCTTTCCATGCAGTGCATTCGAAGGTTGGTTTCTGCAATGAAGGGAACCCGTGCAAAGCAGGGAATCATGACAAAGTTGAGCGTTTCATGGGCTCCTGATGTATATGATCCTCCTGTAACTTCTGACTCGCATACTGTGAGAGGGCACCAGAGGAGTTCAAGGAAGGGCCACTACAAATACAAGCCCTCCAAGAGCAGCAGCAGTCGCGGTAGCAGTGGCAGCAAAAAGGACAAGAAGCATTCTCGTCATAGCAGCAGCAGCAGCAACAACAGCAAAAAGGATAGGAAGCATTCGCACCGCAGTGCCAATAATAGTGGCAGCAATAGAACTGATACCAGTAGTTTGCATTATCACAAGGCACACAGTGGTGGTGGGATCAGCAGCAGCAGAACCGTGGCTTGTGTTCCAGAATCTGCTAAGGTATCTCCATTGGTGCTAACTGAAAGTGCGGCCGCACTGCCAGAGATAGTTCCTGTACTCAAGGCTATGGAACCAATCAAATGTGCTACAAGCTGCGGCAAGGAGAAGCCATTTGCATTGCTGTCACGCCAGTTTTCCCCAGCAAAGTACAAGGGGATGTTCTCCTTTTGGAGCCAAAACCAACTGGCTTCTTAATCATCAGTCGCTGCTATGGGCTCACTTGGGAGTCTTTGATGCAAATCATTGTGGTATCAGTGAGGCTCATCGTTTTGCATTGGTTTTCTTTGTTACTCTGGTTTGTCAGCTTGTTTCTGAAATTTCAGAGATCATGTTTTCGAAAATTGTTGGGGCAAAGTACCTTTATGTTTGAGCTATTATTCTTTCCTCGATCGCGTCACTTCAATCATAATTGTATGTGTTGTTATTATTTCATTTCAGGCCATGTATTATTTGCACATTATTACATTGTGGGGATGGTTTCAGTTTTGTGTGTTTTGTTATGTGGTGATTGTTTTGTTCGAACAATAAATGCTAATTCTCTTGTTGCTCGAAATGTATCGGAAAACTTATGATTTTCAACGTCTCAACTGTCCAACGAAAGGAAACCAACGACATGTTCAGAAGATTTTGAGGGTGTAGCCTTTTGCCTTACGTTTAATTAAAATCAAATGCACTCGAGCTTGGTGGGCCGATGCCCGAATTATCATCCCAACCTCGCAACTTGCTAAAATTTTCCATGAGTTGCTGATTTGTCCGAAATTAGTTCGAAAGATTACCAGACGAATGACTTGCACGACGTGACACCATTTGGAATTTGTTCAAACCTCACGTTTTCAAAATTTTGCCCATTGCAGCAAGGTTTGAAAAGAGAAATCGGAGCAGTTACACGAAAATGAAAATAACCAGAGCTTCCTCAAATCAAAAGAACAAAAGCAAACTATTCTCCGAATTGTCACGGCAAAGATCGTCCAAATGATTACCTAACTACTGCCAGCAAAATCTGCAAGAGTTATGGCACCCGGTAGTAGGGCCAGGGCGCCGATTGTTGTGAAGCTGCACCGGTAGCCGCCGCACCTCCCCCGTTCGGAGCTTCTGGCGTTGGTTGCTGCTGCTCGTCCGGCGATGGCCCGGCACCACCGCCCGACGACGCTTCTTGCCAGTGGCCCGCGCGCTGCGTGCCCATTGAGTCACCGCTGCCGTAGAACGCCCCGGTGTGGTCGTCGGAGCCGAACACGCTGGCAGACCAGTTAGTGCCAGACCAGTTCGAACCATCTGCGCCGACGAAGTACTTTGCGCCGGCGTAGTCGTAGCCGGGTAGCGCCGCCATTTGTTGCGCGCTCGGATCTTCGGCCGTTGCTGGCTGCCGATTGCAATGTGACCCGGCGCCGCCGCCGTAGAACGCCCCGATGTGGTCGTTGGAGCCGAACACGCTGGCAGACCAGTTAGTGCCAATCCGGTTCGAACCATCTGCACCGACGAAGTACTTTGCGCCGCGGTAGTCATCGCCGGGCAGCGCCACCATTTGTTGCCCGCTCGGAGTTCTGGCCGTCGCTGGCAGCCGATTGCCATGTGACCCGGCGCCGCCGCCGTAGAACGCCCCAATGTGGTCATCGGAGCCGAACGTGCTGAGCCTGTTAGTGCCAAACCGGTTCGTACCATCTAGGCCGACGAAGTACTTTGCGCCGCCGTAGTCATCGCCGGGCAGCGTCGCCATTTGTCGCCCGCTCGGAGCTCCGGCTGTCGCTGGCTGCCAATTGCCATGTGACCCGGCGCCGCCGCCGTGGAACGCCCCGATGTGGTCGTCGGAGCCGAACACGCTGGGCATGTTAGTGCCGGACCGGTTCGAACCATCTACGCCGACGAGGTACTTTGCGCCACGGTAGTCATCATGGGGCAGCGCCGCTATGTGTCCCGGACCCCATCTTGGAGCTTCGGCCGCCGCTGGCTGCCGATTGCCGTGCGACCCGGCGCCGCCACCGCTTGCGGTTGCGGACTGCTGCTCTGGAAGGGGTTTCTCCTGTGACTCGCCGCCGACGTCAGGGGCCGGTTCCTCCTCCCCGTTGTCGTCGTCGTTCTCCTCCTTCTCCTCGCCCTGAGCAGGACCCCGATTCGCCGCCCTCAGCGACTTGTTTGTAATCTTGCACAGCACGCATTCGTTCAACTGCGGCGGCGCAACACAAGGCACAAACACGTCGGCGATCGATCTAGCTATCGGCAGCAATTGCTTTCAGCACGCCATGAATTGAGCGAGAATGAGGATCGGATCACCAACCAGCATGGGTTCGGGCGCGGTGTCGTCGCGGGGGGCCCTGCTGGAGTTGATGACGACGAACTCCACCATCTTCCATTTGGTGGGCTTCGTCATGATGTAGCTGTTGCCCCGCTTCCGCTTCCCCAGCGCGTCCACCTGCTGGTCGGACAGCTCGTTGAACACGAGCACGCGCTTCGCCCCGATCACCTCCATGCCGTCGGCGCCGCCGAGGACCAGCTTCTCCGCGCCCACCGCCTTCCAGCGGCCCTCGCCGTCGTCCGTGTCCCGCTTCGGCCGCATCGCGTCGGCCCACTTGCGTTCCAGCGGCGAGAACATGTACCAGGCGCCTTCGATGGCCTCGCCCAGCTTGGGCACTGCAAGAGCTCGAGAAGACGAAGGTGAGCGGAGAGATCTAGCTAGAAGGGGAAGAGGATTAGCTGCGCCGTGAAGCCGACGCCGACCCACCGAGTTTGTTGGGGTGCTCCGCATAGGCGTCGAGGCCGTCGACCACGAGGTCGGTGGGGAGCGGCTCGTTGCGCAGCTTCCGCCGGAGGTAGTGGACGATAAGTTCCTGGTCCGTCGGGACGAACCGGACGCCGGGGGCGCCCACGTATTCCGCCGCCGCGTCACCGGGCGCCTCCGACGTGGTTTGCCTTTCTTCAGACATCGCCGTCAGTTTCTGGGGACGGGAATGTTGTGTTGGTAGGATCGGAATCCAATAATCCCCCACCCCTCCGGATTTGGCATATATATATGCGTCCGAGGTCACGGTCCACGACGCCGGACGGGTTCCAGGTTGGCGCACGTATGACGTAATCTCGGGATGGATACGCGTTCTTTTAAGAAATTCTGTTACAGAAACGAAAATATCAAAAATTGCACGGTGATGGTTTACAGGAAGGGTGAAATATATTATATTGTCATTAAGTTTAGGCTTGAAAATTGAATATAATGTGATTAGTATAGAGAATTTGTAAAGCAAAACATTTAGCATATGTATTCAGGATAACCATATGTTTGTTCTTAGTAGAATGTATCTAGAATAGTATCGCATCACTATAATTCTTTTTTTTTTTTGCGAGGCACTATAATTCATTTGCCGCTAGGAAATCACCAAAAATCCTTACAAGAGCAACTGCCTCCCATGAATTTATGGAAGCGAACACGATCTCTAACTATGATCTCTCGATTGTATGACTTGCTTATTATCTTTGCCACTTCATGGCAATCCGGGCAAAACCTCAAGTTCTTTACCACTCGGATGACAAAAGGGGCTTTCGTCTTTAACAGTCCCTTGTCGCACCCGGTCCGCTATCTCTCAGAACCAGTCTTATCTCCTTGATTTCAGGGTGTGAATCATCACTCACCACAAACTTATGCAAATGGCCGTTTATTTCAATTGAACTACAACCAGCGACAGCACCAACACTGTTGTCCATCTTTTTCCTCATATAGCTCACTCTATCCCACTGGGAGTTGGACGCATACAAATTAGAGAGCAGAACATAATTCTCTGGATTGAAAGGTTCTAATTCAAGGAGTTCCTTTGATGCTGATTCCACTATATCGTTCCTGTTTGAGCTTTTACTAGCCACACGAAGAGTCCTCCAGATCACTGAATTTGGTGAGATAGGCATACCAATAACATCGTCATGGTGGGAGGTTCTTTCGAACAAATGGATTTTCATTAAAAAACAATGGAATTTCTAATTATCATTCAATTTTGTCAAACCAAACAATATCCGTCAAACTCATAATGGTTTTGTTACCACCAGGCATAAGTGGAATCCAAATCTGTCTGACCGTCAAGGAGCCAAAAGGCGACGGCACCAGTGACGCAGGCAACAGTATCTTTCACTCGGAGTAAGCAGCGCTAGTACGGCAGCCCAGCTTCATTAATGACCACTCAATAAATTGAGATCAACTTAACATCTTCCAAATGTTCCTTTTTACGGCTATAGTTATTCCAAACAAAGCTATTCATAGTCTATTAACTTGTACATGCCTCTAAGCTTTATTCTCATCTATTTTCTCTGGCATCTATCTCATTCTTACTAGCAGGGCGTGCAACCTTACAGAAATGGAATAGCAAGAACATTACAAAGATGTAGTCATAATTGTTTCACGCCTTGTAGTGCTCCGCGCTCAAATCACCCCATCTGACGTTATACTTCGCGGCAAGATAGTGGGCACCAACAGGTCCACGGCTTCCATAAGGGTAGAGCTCAGGAGCTATCCTCTTCTCTTCCAACTCCTTCAAAAGAGGCGTGAACAGGGACCATGCAGCATCCAACTCATCTGAGCGGATGAAAAGCCTGCGCTCTCCTTCGATGGCGTCAAGCAAGAGCCTCTCATAAGCATCCGGTATCTCCTTTGAGTACCTAAGACATGTCATAGAACACTTAAAAGGCAACTTAGGGATACTATGACAAGAAAGTAACCACTTTGGACAAGTGGTGAATACAAGCATGAATTGGTGAATTCATAAACAACTATATCGTGTCCGCAGAAGGTATGGTAGGTTCGGAAGGCACTGTTATGACAGTAAATTATAGAACCAATAAAACAGTCTTGGCCTCAAATGGCATATATGTTTAGTTGGTCTTAATCATCATTCAACCCGACAAGAACTGACAGTTTTAAGACTCACATAGCACAGACATTACTAATAACTAGATATTATTCATATACCACAAAGAGTATTAAAAATGAAAAGCATCACCAAAATATATTCTAAATTAAATCAAGAAGCAACCAGGGAATTGAATGAAAAGTGAAGTGAGTGACTGCTGAAATAAAATCCAAGGAAAAGAACTGATACGCTAGTAATAATTCAACCTAAACATAAACACATACGAACAAAAGCATGCACCGAAGGTAAAAATTGTATGATGCTCATTGTGGTGACTGTGAATAGATAACTATTTTGGGTATACCATAAAATAATAATCCTAGTGTACAAATGTAATTGATGTAAGATTGATCTTACCTTGCTGCATAATGGAGATTCAAGTTACTCCTATCTAGTCGCATTCCGAGACCAGGAATCTTGTTGTTAATCTTTAGGTAAATAGCTTCATCTGGTTGCACACGTATCACAAGCTCATTAGTGGCCCTATCAAGATCTGTGCCAAAACTCCCCTTGTAGAGATTTCCAGGAACATGTCGGAACTGTACCCTAATCTCAGCTCTGTAATTTACATTTTCCATATAAGAATCTTTGGCATGCAAAATAACACAGCATAAGGGAGTTTTTTCCCTCTTCTTTTGACATGCAAAAGGAGATTTTGTGAACAAGCTGTTTTGTGTTGTGAATAGAAATATTATTTTCAGAAACATAATGCAACTTGGGTTTTCCATATCTCATAGTCAGATGTGCTCAAATTACATATTTACATGAAAAGAACCTGCTTTTATAAGTAGAATATTTAGGCATCATCTGTTATGGTAAATATTTGACACATACCGTTTTGTATGCAAAGCTTTCCCAGCTTTCATAAGAAAGGGAACACCATCCCATCTAGCGTTATTTATGAAAAGTGCAGCAGCAGCAAACGTCGGAGTTACACTATCCTTGGGAACTGTCTGGTCATCAGTATATCCAGGGTATGTAGTACCACCTTTTGTATGGCTTTTATACTGTCCTATTACCACATCTTCCAGTTGCAATGGCTTCATGGAACGCAGAACTTTAACCTAGCAGACAGTACAGAACTAATGTAACACAACCTTAAACGGTGATTTAAACATGCATTGCACGGTAATACATATGTACATAGACAATAAGATCAATGTATTCTGCTTGAATTATAGTTAAACATCATTTTGAATGGAGGAAACAAAGAATCCCTGCCCTCCTAGCTAACTCTTTATTTGTGTGGTCATAGCAACCACTTTAAGTTCAAAACTGCATTTTGAAAGCTAATATGTAACGTTTCATGATTAAGTTTGTTGTGGGAGTTGCACAAACCTTCTCATTTCGTATATCCTCTGCTTCCAAGCTAATAGGAGTTTCCATTGCAAATAAGGCTAGTATCTGAAGGAGATGATTCTGCATTATGTCTCGAATAATACCGTAGCCATCGAAGTATCTGTAAATTGAACAATAAAATCAGATAAAATCCTATGTAATGTAACTCAGTTAATTAAATAACCATCAAAACCATACCCTCCACGTCCTTCAGTACCAAAGTCTTCTGAGAATATAAGTTGCACATTTCTTATATATTGCCTTGACCAAAGAGGCTCAAAAACGAGATTTGAGAAGCGTAGGACAGATAAATTTTCCACCAGTTCCTTTCCCAAGTAATGGTCGATCCTGTATAAAAAGAAACATAAAATTCATAAGCTTTTCACAAGCAATTACTATACTGCAGTCTCTGCATTCCCTCTTTTCTTCTCATTTGGTATGTTGCTTTGATATTTGCAGAGTATTGGGATCAGATTAAAAATCTAAGTTAGCAGCTCCAGAAAATGTCACAAATTCTCGCAGATGTTTGTATCACCTGAAAATTTGGTCCTCTACAAGGTACTGCTTCAGACCTCTTGTTAATGCAGCAGAAGACTCCGAGTCACGGCCGAAGGGCTTCTCAACAATTACCCTTGTCCAACAATTCAACGAAGATGCTGATTTGCTTGCACATTTTACGACATCCAAGAATATATTAGGAGGTATTGACAAGTAGAAAAGGCGGTTAGAAACTCTGGAACCCTGCAGCAGATGAACAAGGATTTGATCAGATCACAAATACATACTGTAGATCTCTTTGAAGATTTTTGAAACATAAAAATTCTTCTTGCATCAGTATTCCTAAAATAAAAGAGTTTTTCATTCATGCTCTGTAAATACTCCCTCTCCCACGAAAAATGCAATCCTGATGTTTGAAAAAGGTCCCACAAATGAATGAAATCCTAGTTATTGAACTTCTGGCTGTGATTTTGGAAGCCTGGTTAGTTGCATGCGGCCAACAAATGAGGGCACATGAGCCTTTTCACATTGGAAAAAAATAGCAATTTGTATTGCATTAGCTTCTTCCACAGACCGAACTTTCACATTAACGATTCGCATGAGATCGGATTCTGTGTACCATAAGTTTGTTGGTGGACACATTCCCACAAGGAATGTACGTGCAAACTCAAGATGCTACATTTTAAGTGAGATGGAAACAGACAAGAAACCTCAAGTTTTGGAAACACCAGTTTGAGGGAATAGGGTCTGATTGTTGGGAGCCAAAATGTGCCCTGCCAAAATTGGGGCATGCCAAAAAAAATTCTACCAAAATCTGGGAGAAAGTTTTACGATGGCACTTGTGTGAGTGCTAAATGTGGCAGCCAAAGGTTTGGTCCCCAATTGGTTTGATGCCAAAACACAATTGCCAAAATTGTTGGGCTTGCCCTCATATTGGATTGGCACATTTTGGTGCCCAACCAATCCGAGACACCATCAGAAAATGAAATGTAAAAGAACAAGGACGACCAACAAATAAGGATGCCTAATATAATGAAAATCCATCTGAACAATTGGAAGCTGGACAACCATAGTTAACAAATAAAATCAATGGTGCATTCTCAGTTTGACATGAAGAGAAAAATGCACAAACCTCATGCTGCTTTAGCTTCTTGTCTAGATCTATGAAATGCTCTTCTGAATCATATTGGCCTGAATGATAGAAGCATCTTTTCAGGAACTCCTCCATTTTCTCACTGCAGTTTTCCCTGGAAGTGCATTTACAATTAGAAAACATGTTTTCCTAAAGAATTGTCATAGGTTAAGGTTACAAATCCACTCTAGTACCTTTTATCTATTCTGCAAGTCAGCGTTTTGCTGACCATGTTCCTCAGTTCAGAATCTGTCATCTTGCTTCGTGCATAGCCAAAGATGGTGAAATGCTAGGACAAAATACTCTAATTTAGACTTACAACAAGAGTAGGTGCAACTGTTATCGTAAGATTGAGATATATACACATACCTTGGGAAGGCAATCTTCATAGTAGAGAGCAAAAAGGGCAGGAAATATCTTCTTCTTGGCAAGGTCACCAGAAGCTCCAACTACAGTTATGCTAACAGTAGAATCATCATTCTTGGATAGAACGCTTAAGTCTTCAAATTCGTCCAGAGTGATTTCTGAAGGGGAGCCGTTTTCCACCTTTGGTGGGTTAGTAGGCGTGACTGCATTCTTCACATCAGCATCGATGGGAGCTTTCGCTGACGATTAAACTAAGTCAGCACTGTGTATCGAAAGGCATCGTCATAACATATGAAGCATTCACAAATCACTCTGCACTGAACATTTCAGATTATTTAAAAAGAAACGGTGATTTTAGCAACCAAAACCATGACATTGGGTACATTTTACAATTAATCGATCACTGCTAACGTTTATCCTGGTTCTTGTTGGGTTTCATCTGTAGCATACTGCGTACCCCAAACATAAGGCTTTTTTCTTTGTTGCTGTTGAAAGAAAAATAAATTTCTTCAGTGGACGGTGCTAACTGGAAATGAAGAAAGCATAAGGCTAGAAGAGTGATGCGATGGTTGCAAACTAGATAGTGCAGAAGAGCTAGCACCAACTGAATCATAAAAAGGAAATTATCATCATATAAAACACTTTTGGTCTGAGCTCAGTTTTAAAAAGATAATAAAAACAGAAGGTATTACAATGTGATGCCCAAATTTATGGTCGAGGAGCATCTAGGATGCAGCGACGAGCGCATCAGGTGCTAACTGGAAATGAAGAAAGCATAAGGCTACAAGAGTGATGCGATGGTTGCAAACTACCAGAAGTAAGCTATTACAATGCGATGCCCAAATTTATGGTCGAGGAGCATCTAGGATGCAGCGACGAGCGCATCGGGTGCTATATGTAGGATGCTCGAGCATCTAGCAAGGTACCACTCGAATTCGGGAAGAAAATTTAAAAACGCACAAGGCCATAATAAGCGAGCACATAAAAAGAGCGGGGGCGCAGCCTGCACACACCTCCCCGCGAGGGGGCGACGGCCTGGACGCGACAAGACTCAACGGCGGCGGACCTCCCGAAGCCGCCGCATCTGGCGAAGGAGACCTGTGGTGGCGCCGAGGCGCGTCCGGAGGAGACCCCGGCGGCGGCGCCCGCGGGGCATCTCATGCACGAGAGCGCCATGGATTGGGTGCGGCTTCCTCCTTTGGAAGAGACGAAGGGGGGGTGGAGCTGGACTGGAGAGGGGGCGACTCGGTTTTATCGGGGGTATCGACGGGGGAGGCTGAGGAACAGAGGCTGCTGCGACGGGGGGCTCAGCCGCTCAGCTCTTGAGATCGCCGAGGGGCAGACGGGCAGGGACGGGACGGGGTGCGCAAAGAAAAAAAAATTCGAGCGGGCAGTTCGTTGGCCGCTGCTCGGGTCAAAAAACGCAAGAGGTGATCGACCTTTTCGCCTCTTGGCGGCTCCCGTGAGCGGGCCAGGGGTGGCGAACTGGCGACGGCCTGCATTTCTGCTAGTGTCGCGGTGGTAGTTTGCTTTTGATTCCACCGCAATATACTTTGATCGAATAATTATATTACTCCCTCCGTTCGCGTTTACAAGGCGCGCAGCAGTTTTTGAGTTTTTCGGATTTACAAGGCGCTGCATCTCGTTTTCCACGCGGGTAATTAAGACGGGACGTTAATCAGCCTAGGGACCAACAGCTCACCGTTGCATGCAGCCATGCAAACCAATCCAGTCCACCGTTGCATGCCACCATGCAAACTTCCTGCGACCATTAATCCGATCAAGGCATGGTTTAAAGCTGCCACACCTTCTCCTTGGTCTCTGTGCACCACAGTTGCGCGCCTTGTATTTGAGACCGGAGGGAGTACTATGTACCTAAGATATCTCCGGTTCAAAGTACTTCGATTTTTTCAACTTTTATATTCCAATTTCAGGTGATGGGTACCTTATCACCATGCATCTCTCCACTCGAGTGTTAAGGGTTGTTTGGTTGCCCGCTACAACTCACCACTGTACAGTCACTCGCGCCACAACACAGTGCGCCACGCTACACTCAACTAACTTTGCTGCTGTGACTGTAGCGGAGAAAGGGACCGCCACAGGTCTGTGGCGAGCCACGTTGTGGGCTGTGGCGTGGTATTCCAAAGCGCCAACCAAACAGTCTCTTATTACATTTGGATGATACACACATTTGAGCTGCTATGGTCTAAAACCCTGTTCGTTTGGCTTATCAGTCACCAGCCAGCAGTACTATTCTCTCAGAACAAATCAGCCACCAGCTATCAGCCAGCAGTACTTTTCTCTCAAAACAAATCAGCGTCAGCCATCAGCCACCAGCCAGCCGAACAGACCGTAAGTCTAAGAAACAGCGGAGCGCCTCACAGGCTGCAAGGTTCCAAAGGTGACCCAACATCTTATTTATGGACTACAACCACGCATCGGTTACAGCAGTCATCACGACTAACGTTGTCCGAACTAGTCAGCACAGTCTGATCACCACCCTATCCGCATTACGGGCGTGGTGTACGATGACAATCCATCGCAGCTGGCGAAGTACGCACCGAAACATCACTACTTTGCCAAACAGAGCTAAAGAGCTGACCCCAACACTATAGCCAGGGTCGGGAGGCAAATAGACTCCACCTACCCGCCAAAGGGAGGACGATCAGATAGGTGTGAGCACCACGCCTCACATTGTACCTTACGTCACGGCACACCTCGAGTACAATCATCATCACGACCACTGTTCCAACCACGATGCTCGTTGTCATCGCGTATCAAGTCACGCACGGACCGACTGATGAAGATGAAGGATGACCAGACGTAACAACCTGCCTCGACCTTCCATGTGTAGTACTCCTCGACCAATATGGACGAGGGCTCCCCTCTCCTCCTTTTTTTTCATTGTACTCGGCCCTCGAGTATATAAGAGGAGATGGACAGGTCTTCCAAAGGGTGGAACTTTTTCACAAGTTCGATCTCCAAGCTAAGTTTTTTCGCAGGCTCGAACATTAGACCGGTATTCTCTCATTTCTTCTCTTTCGCACACACCGTGTGGTTACGAGCACCCAATTGTAAGCCTTTCGAGCACTTGAACAAAGGACACACGGACTCGCCACCTCCCAACTGCATCCCTCAGCTGAGCCAGTTCCCGCTCACATGGACACCATCGTCGGGCGCACGCAGTTGTCCTAGATGCTCATGGACGGAGGGAGCAGCCTCAACCTCCTCTGTGTCCAAACCTACGACGCCAGAGATCTTTCAATAGCAACAACAAAACTGATGGTTGTACCCTTTCGTGAAATCGTGCCAGGTCCCGGCAATCTCTATTGATCAGATCGACCTGCCCATCACTTTGGGATAAGGTCCAACTTCTGAACAATCTTATATTGAAATATGTCCGGACATACATAAATAGAAAAATCTAAAAAAATCATATACATTATAAGGATGAGCATTCGTGTGTTTATGAATTATTAATTGATTGTTTGACCCGAATGCTATGTCATGGTGATTGACACTCGTAAAGTAAATCCTTCATTTGCGTGGGTATATCAACATGTTTAAGAAATAATTGTATTCTTCTAGAATTTGTAGATTTTGTAAAGATCATTTTCTTACTAGCTACCGCTGAGGTGACTTGGCTCGATCACTGTTTTGACTTGAAAGCATTGATTGTGCTTAACTTTTAGCCTAGCCGTTAAACAGAATTTTTTTAATCTTTTTTAATCTAAAATTTTAAAAATAACTCATGTCGAACTAAAATTTCAAAAAGTAGCCTTTTTTGTCGCGCCAGGCCGCGTGGCGCGACTAGGTGCCACGTCGATCGGCGCGCGCGAGCGCTGACCTCACTGACCGCTGACGTGGTGAGTGAGTCGCGCCACATGCTCTGGCGCGACTGAGTCGCGCCAGGCGGCGTGGCGCGACTCACTTAATATACCCGGGGGCCGACAGGCTCTCCTTCTTCTTCCTCTCCCTTCTTTCTTTTCCTCCAGAACCCGCCCGAGCTCGTCGCCATGGCGTCCGCCCGGCTCCTCCCCCTCTAAATTCGCTCCGTTCTCCACCGGAATCGAGTGGATTTGGGTGGGAAATTACTCCTTGAAGGTACCTCCTCCACTTTAACCGGCTAGTTTTTCTTGATTTGGCTGTTTACCTAGGGTTTGACCATGGCTAGGGTTTGGTGATTTTGTGGCATGAATGGTGGATTGAGTACGAATCGGGCACCGTTAGGTGGCTTGTATCGATGTATTGGTTGATTGTAATACCGATCTATCGTGTAGTTTGCAATGCATGTTTCAGTTTGGATGGATTTGGAGGGTGTAGAGGTTGAACTCATTATGAACACAAATACCATGTCGGTTTATGCATTTTCACTAGCTTTGAGTAGTATACATTAGCTTTTATTCACTATTATTATTTCACTAGCATCGTGGCGCGACTTCTTAGGTCAAATTTGAACTACGGCTATACTGGTACATGAGGTGCGTTGGCGGGACACACATGAGTCGTGCCAAGTGCTTTGGCGCGACTCATATGTGAGTCGCGCCAGAAGACGTGGCGCGACTCATGTGTTAGTCGCGCCAATGCTACTCCAAATGCAGTTTTGGCCCAAGTCATTTCTCAGATAAATAGTCGCGCCAAATGACGTGGCGCGACTCACTAATGAGTCACTCCAAATGACTTGGCGCGACTAGTTATCAGAGAAATGACTTGGGACAAAACTGCATTTGGAGTTACGTAGGAGTGACTCCTTCCTTAGTCGCGCCACGTCACCTGGCGCGACTCACACATGAGTCGCGCCAAAGCGCGTGGCGCGACTCAAGAAGGAGTCACTCCAACGCAACTCCAAATGCAGTTTTGCCCTAAGTCATTTTCGTGATAAGACAACCTCGAATTTTTGGCTACATCTGAAACCGCTGAGTGTAAATTGTTTTGTCGTAGTTGCACATGAACATTTTCACACATAATCGTAGCAAAATTTTCGTACAAAGTACAACCAATATTTTCACACAAATTAGGAGCATAATTTCACACTTATCTCCGCGCAACCAACATAGTTCATCACACACACCACTGAATCCACACCACTTAGTTCATCAAATGGTGAATTGACTACATAGTTCACCAAACACCACATAGTCCACGACATAATACATAAATTGGCTACTCCGAATCGAAATCTACCAAAAGTTCATCATCACCCCAATCGTCATCGTCCACCTCGATCACTTTCGCTTTGCCATTTGCATCCACAACGTTCCCTTTGCTCATTACCTCCACCTCTTGCGCTTTGTTCTTGCCCTTGGGATCCATCTCTTGTGACATTCTTGCAAGCGACCTTATTCCCTCCCATTGCGCCTTTGTAGTCTCACCTACAAATTTATCCACATTGTTCCTAGGCACTTTGACACCTACAAATTTCGACAAATCATTAACAAGAGCTTTCATTGCCTGCAATTGAGCAATCTTTGCCTCAATTCTAGCCTCTTTCAAATTAATCCCTCTTTTCTTTGCCTCCGCCATTTGGAACCATTCTTCCGCGGAGTTCTTAGAAAAAATCCTTGTTGGATCAAACTCAGACCAATCACGGTTGAATTTTTCAATCATCAAACGCCTATTTGTCCCTCTTCTCTCCTCCTCCTCTTCCCTCAACCTCTTCCTCCTCCTCTCATCAGCAGTTAGTGGTCGTGGATAGTTCATCCTATTCCTCCTCCAAAAGTCAATGAGGCCCTCTCGAATCCCCTCTTCAACCATAGGAAGTGGACGATCCTTCTCTTTAGCAAGCTTATCTTTGCAAATTTGTCCAAACAACTCTCTATTGGATGGAATAAGGACATCATACTTGGCTCTCAATATATTTCTCCTTTTGCAAGTTTCCTCAGTTTTCAAAGGTTCTGAACACTTGCCCAAATAAATACGAAGAGCTTCTCTACCGGCAAAAGTCTCCCAATTACAAGTCCTCCCCTCCTACAACAAGTAAGGACCAAATTTAGAAAATTTAGTAAACCAAGCCACTCAAAATGTAGACAACAACTTAACCAAAGAAAAAAGGAATTGTCAAAGTGAGTTTACCCAATAGTCTCCAAATGAGTTTCCACAATACCATCCATAACCAAGCTCGGATGGAACCACACCCTTCCTAGCGGGTATCCCGCACTTGCAGCGAGGCCTATAAGGCTCATCACATGGCCATGGATGTTTCCCACTCTCGAATGCTTGCACCTCTTCTTCTGACGGCCACTGACCCTTTGGCCCATACATATCCTCTTGAAAATCACATAGCGGCCATCCATCCTGCACAACAATTGAAATTCATTTGCAAATGACCCCAACTCAACCACGATAAAGAATAGAGGTTCGATGCTTACATGTGTTGTTAACTTGCAACGAAAGAATGGTGTGAACTTGTCGGTAAGCTCAATGTTAGGACCTTGCAAATAGCTTCGAACTCCACAATGACACAATGGAGGGTTGTCTACACGCTTGCATGCAACCTCTTATTTTTCTTCCCATGTCATGGGAGGTGGATTTGGTGGTGGTGGAACCCACCTTTTGAACTCATGATACAGCTGAACCAACGACGGCTGCCACCGAAATAGACGGATCCTAGGGTCAAATTTGTCGGGACCATCAATCCACTGGTGAAAGTAACAAGGTCGCTTGTTGTATTGATCAGGGAAGCCATCTTTGTCAAGTGATCACTTTGTTGCACATGTGTAGAACGCTCTTCCTGCTGTAGCCTCGTTCCTGGATTGCTTCACCTGAGCTGGAATGCCACACTCACACAGAGTAACGGGAAGAGGAGGTGGGACGGGATCATCAGGCCTGCCTTGGACCGCCATTGTCCTGAAACAAAAAATAAACATGATTAGTAACATGAATCATATGTTAAGATAAAAGAAAAAGGAGAACAATATTACTAAGATGACTCCAAAAATAACAACAAGCAATCCTAAGTAGGTACCGCATGGCCGCTCGCACTAGTACTAGGTTCTTTATGACATTCCTTCCGGTGACCCTTCTCGTGACAGACACTGCATCAGTTCTTCGTCTTTTTTTGGTCAAACTCTCCCGCACCATAAATATCGACGTCATACCCACTTGTTTGGTCCATCTCATTGCGGAGCCGCTTTTTCTTCCTCCTTCCAACACCTGTTTTCTTCTTCTCGTCATCAGGAACATAATCAGGGCCACTGTACTCAGGCCAATGTGTCTCGTCTAGTATAGGCTCAAAGCGAGCCGCCCATGTCTTTAATATTGTATTCTTGGAATATAATTCCGTCCTGTACAAAGGTGAGAGCTAAGACACCCCTCGAACATTGCAAGCGGCCATCATATGAGAGCAAGGAACATGTAGCAATTGAGGTATACAACAAGTGCAAGTCATTGCTGAGAGGTCGACCTTATATATGCGTCCGCCCGTCATCTCACCTCCGACATTCAAAGCGGACGCTGTCCTGAACGAGTACACATACAACGTGGGATCAAACAACTCAGCCCTCATGCCCACAGCTTTCAAGCCTTCTGTGTCTAAGTGCTTCTTTGCTGCCTTCCCAAAATTATTTACATTCCGTAATCCGCTATCTATGTGGGCTCTTGCTTTTTTCCACCTGTGCACAAAGTATGAATTTATCTTATAGAATGTGAACTCCACAATAGCCGATACTGGCATAGCACGAACACCTTTGAGGACCTTGTTGAGCACTTCTGATAGATTTGTATTTTGCACACCATATCTCCAACCACCTTCATCAAATGCATTTGCCCACTTATGCTTATTCACCATTTGCTCTTCCAACCACTCTTTTGCTTCCGGATTCATCTTTTTTTAATTTCTCTAGTCTGATGTTAAATGTCCTCTCCGCTTTTTGCTGCACATACCAATTTTTGTTAGCTTTTCTATGCCATACGTTCCCTGCAAAGTGTCGCATGCACCACCGACTGACGATAGGTTCGTACCCTTCCATATAATCCTCAACCGCACTTAGTATTCCTTGATGGCGGTCCAAAACTATGCACACCTTCCTTAGATGTCCCACAACGTCTCAACGGACCAAATGTAAGAACCAGGACCAACTTTCATTATTCTCACTTTCAACTAAGGTAAATGCAAGAGGTACCAATCTATCCTCACCATCAACGCCAGTGACGATCAACAAAACACCCCTATACTTTCCAGTTAGGAATGTGCCATCAACACTTATCACCGGTCTGCAATGCTTGAATGCCTCTACACATTGGGGGAAGCACCAATACACCCGCTCCATAACATGTTTCAACACACCTTTGTGAAGCTCTGTCTTTCCCGTTGTATGAGTGCACCACTTCGTACCCGGGTTGAAGTGTGTTATTTCTTGTAGGATTTTTGGGACCCTGCCGTAAGCATCCTTCCAATCACCCCACAACATGGATATTGCGTGCTGCTTAACCCTCCAGGCTTTCCCATACTTCACCGTGTAGTTGGTGAAACCTTTGATGGCTTCAATGAGGGTAGCTACGGAAACATCGGCATCCTTATAAACCATGGCAGCAATCCGTCTAGCAATGTAACGAGCTGTGCATTGAGAATGTTCTTGTGCCACTTCCGACGTCCCACATGTATGGGGTTGGACAACTCTTGTGATTCTCCATTTTTTCTTATCATCAGGAAGTGGACGCGCCCACACCTTCCACTCACAACCTTGTTGGCAAGCTACCATGTACCTTATTTTGGCTGATGAATGAATCACATCATAAGGCCTATGGTGTCGCACCGAGTAATCCCTTTAGAAAAACTTCAATTCTTCCAAGCTATCAAATTGCATTCCCTTCTCTATAAACAACTGACCACTGTCCGGATCAACTTCAGAAAGGAGTAACCCAGAATCACAATATGCATTCTTTGGAACCGAATGAAATACAGAAACTTCAAGCACATCGACATGTACAACTTCCAATTGCCTCAACTCTATTCGAGTAAATTCCAGCACTCAAAATCCAGAAAGAGTATACATCGATCCTCTAGACGCCTCATTTTCCCTCTCATCAATATAATGGAATCTCTTCACCCAAAGGATTTGCTTAGCGCATAGGATTAACTCTAAGCACAGGTGTCGGTTGGGTCACACGAGTTGGTTGGCTAAGTGGAGTTGGAGTTGGTTGGCTAAGTGGAGTTGGAGTTGCTTGGTTAAGTGGAGTTGGAATTGGTTGGCTAACTGGAGTTGGAGTTCCTTGGCTAAGTGGGGTTGGAGTTGCTTGGCTAACTGGAGGTGGTTCATCTTCTTCGGAGCTCACAGATATATCATCCTCTTCCTCTTCATCCTCATAATCACCAAAATTATTGTTCAACCTACACCTATCAAATTCATCTTCCCCATCTGAATCATGAGAACTTTTATCATCATCACCACCCTCTTCATCATCATCGTCGTCCTCATGAACCTCATTGTGTGCTACCATATCTTCCCGAGTTAAGTGTTCCATAGGCTCTTCACTATGAGGTGACATTACCGAGAGCAAACATCAACAACTAACTCGGCACAACGAACTTGAGATTCTTTCACACACTCTTTGTAAAATAACCAATCATCACCACATGTAATAGGCATCATCACATAGTGACTTCTTTTATCACCGGAATCAAACCTCCCATGAATCCTAATTTCTTCCCCCTCATTTCCAACTCTGAACAAAGAATTCACTCGGCTTTTAATATCTTCAAATGTTGGAGCACTATCAAATCTTGCTACTTGTTGCCTCATGCTTGCAAACTCCCCATTGTCATCAACCATGCCACCCGAAAAAATACGAACTAAACGTTCCATCTACACACAACCACAATTTAAATGTATATGTTCAATGCATTAATCAAGAAAATGATAAAATCCTACCATGCAAGACAAACTACACGATAAGAAGGGGTTAACATCGGACACTTACACGATACACCACACTTAATCATACCCGATTCGTACTCAATCACCCTATCCAACTCAAATCATACACAAAACCTAACCACCTCACAACCAACGAAAACGATGGAATCCACAAAAACTAATTGGTTAGAGTGGAGGAGTTACCTTCCCGGAGAAGTTTCCCACTCTTTCCCCTTCAAAATGGGTGAGGGATGGGGTGGATCTTAGAGGGGGAGGGGTGGGGGCGGCGCCATGGGAGGGGGAGAGCTCGGGTTAGGTCAAGTGGAGTGAAGAAGTGAGGAGGAAGAAGAAAAGAAGGAGCCCGTCGACCCCCGGGTATGTTAAGTGAGTCGCGCCACGCCGCCTGGCGCGACTCAGTCGCGCCAGAGCATGTGGCGCGACTCACTCGCCACGTCAGCGGTCAGCGAGGTCAGCGTTCGCGCGCGCCGGCCGACGTGGCACCTAGTCGCGCCACATGCCCTGGCGCGACTCAACAGGGAGTCACGCCACGCGACCTGGCGCGACTCAACAGGGCTACTTCTTGGAATTTTAGTTCGGCATGAGTTATTTTTAAAATTTTAGATTAAAAAGGGTTAAAAAAATTCCGTTAAACATGATTACTCTTCATGTACCAATACATTACAAATTTTGATATGCAACCCCTGCTAAAGATACAAACTAATTTTTGTAATAATTTTTTTACTTTAAAAATTTCACAAATGACAGGCTAATTTGAAAATTTACCTAATGTGTCTAGGGTGTATGCTGCATGCAACCCCGTTAATTACGAGCAAACGGAAACAACATTTCAGAATTTTAGCCCTTTTCTCCCAAAAATTGCTCACAGGAAATTGATTCCATCATTTCCCAAAGCTCTTGCAAGGGCTTCGCTGTTGTATCCTTGTACCGCCCAGCTAATGGGAATATGGTGTTGTGTTGTTTCACTATTCTTCCTTCCACTATCATCATCTCACATGTTCATGTTATGTATAATTGGTTGAGAACTTGGGATAAAGCTGATTAAGAACCACACAAATTGCAGAGGTTGTCGATTAATAATTTCTCTTACCTCTTCGCCTCTATTTCACGAGCTGAGTATTCTAACAAGAATAGGTCACCGAGGAAATTACATCGAGGCCAAATCTAGGTATGCTAGGATCAAGATAAGGAAACCTAAAAAGAAATAAATCTGATAACAACTAGCATTTGAACAATCACACATGATGCAGATGTGATAATAATACTCAATCGGGCAAAAGATGAACACACAAGAAAATAATTCGATAAAACTCAATCGGGTAGGATAAAAACAGAAAAAGTCCAAATTACTACCCTCAAGTATAGCAAAAATCCTTATAATCTCTTAAATTATGTTTTGGTTTAATTTACTCTCTAAACTTAACTATTTGGTAAACTTAACTATTTGGTTCGACTTACCTCATAATGCAATTTGTATTTTTGTTTCTCCATACACATGTTGAATTTTGATTTGAGACTTTGCAAGATGGTAGTGAACATCATAATATATATTAGACAAATATTTTATGATTTTTTCATCATTATTTTTTATAAAATTTTGTACCTCAATGATAAATTCCATATTAGCATTGGAAAATTCCGTTAAAGAAACGAAAATATCAAAAATTGTACGGTGATTGTTTGTAGGAAGGGTGAAATATATTGCAATTAAGTTTAGGTTTAGAAGTTGAATATAATGGATTAGTACAGGGAAATTTGTAAAGCAAAACATTTAACATATGTATTCAGGATAACCATGTTTGTTCTAAGTAGGATGTATCTAAAATAATATTGCATCACTATAATTCATTTGTCACTAGTAAATCACCAAAAGTCCTTACAAGAGCAACTGCCTCCCCTGAATTTATGGAAGCAAACACGATCTCTAACTATGATCTCTCGATCGTATGACTTGCTTATTATCTTTGCCACTTCATGGCAATCCGGGCAAAACCTCAAGTTCTTTACCACTCGGATAACATAAAGGGCTTTCGTCTTTAACAGTCCATATGCAATGGCCAGCCTTTCACTGTGTTCACAAAGTGCAACTTCTTTTTCCTCTTCATCAACGTCATGTAAAACGGCTGCGGTCCAAGGTTTGTGGCCAGCTTGTCTAACCCGGTCCGCTATTTCTCTCAGAACCAGTCTTATCTCCTTGATTTCAGGGTGTGAATCATCACTCACCACAAACTTATGCAAGTGGCCGTTTATTTCAATTGAACTGCAACCAGCAACTGCACCAACATTATTGTCCTTCATCTTTTTCCTCATATAGCTCACCCTATCCCACTGGGAGTTCGACGCATACAAATTGGAGAGCAGAACATAATTCTCTGGATTGAGAGGTTCTAACTCAAGGAGTTTCTTTGATGCTGATTCCACTATATCAATCCTGTTTGAGCTTTTACTAGCCACAAGAAGAGTCCTCCAGATGACTGAATTTGGTGAGATGGGCATACCGATAACAAAGGAGTAAGCATCATCCAGAAGGCCAGATCGGCACAAGAGGTCAACCATGCAGCCATAGTTTTCCATTGAAGGTTTAATTCCCAAATTTTGCATAGTAGACCAATATCGTCGCCCATCATCCACTAAACCACTGTGAGCACAGGCTGACAGCACGCCGATAAATGTGACATTGTTAGGCCTCACCTAGAATATTGCAATACACACAAGAAATTAGGTAAATTATGAGAACTGTAATGGCAACTTTATGGTTTGAATACTGATGAGCTCTAGCTTGAATATGTGAGCTACCAGTGGAGAACAAGTTGAGCACGTGAGCTAAAAAAACAAACAATGATTCAGTATAAATTAGCTTTTATTGCTGATCATTCGTATAAAACCATGTATACATGTCAATGCATATGGCCTCATTATCGCCTAATAACTAACAAAATCAACAAGTGACAAACATATCTCTAAGAACTTATCAGTGCAGCATTGTTTACCTTGAGCTCTAGCATTCTTGAGAAAAGCCTCAATGCATCATCTACAAGCCCATGTATCGCTAATCCGACAATCATTGCACTCCATGCCTTTGTATCCCTCTCCACCATCGCATCAAAGACCCCCAATGCCCGCTCTATCGACCCACACTTTGCATACATATCAATCAGCGCGGTGCTCAGCTCCAGATCAACCGTGATCCCTTTCTTGTCAATGTAAGCATGCACCCACCTCCCTAAATCAAGTGCCCCTGCCTTGGCACACGCTGAGATGACGCTGACCATGGTGACCTCATCCGGCTCCACCCCAGCAGCCTGCATCTCACGGAACAGACCCAGCGCTTCGTTCACCATCCCCACCCTGGAGTACCCGCCAATCATCGCACTCCACGCCACCAAATTCCTGTCCCCGGCCATGCCGTCAAACACCATCCTGGCGAGGGGAACCTCCTCGCACTTGGCGTAGAGGTTGAGCAGACCCGTCCGCACGTAGGCACTGGTCTCGAGCCCCTGGCGGAACGCCTGCGCGTGCAGCTGCCGCCCCTCCCCGTGCGCCGGTGCCGGGGCGGCCGCCGCGCACGCCTTGAGCGCGAACGCGAGCGTGAAGGTGTTGGGGCGTGGGGACCCCGCGCGCAGCATGCGGCGGTAGGCGTCCAGCGCTGGGGAGCCTGCCGCGGGGAGCGCGCGGATGAGGGAGTTGTAGCAGAAGGCGGTCGGGTCCGGGATTCGGTCGAACAGGTTGCGTGCGTAGGAGGAAGCGGCGGCAGTTGCTGGCGAGTGCGAGGCGCAGGAGGCGAGGAGCTTGGACAGCGCGAAGGCGGCGGTGAGGCGCGGGAGGCGGACGCGGAGGAGGTGCGCGTGCGCGGCGCGCAGCGCGAGGAGGCCTCGGCATCGGCGGAGCAGCGAGACGATGTGCGCCTCGAGGGTCTCGCGCGGGAGGGTGGCGGCTTCCGGCGGTTTGAGCAGGCGCATGCGACTAGACCTGAGCATTTCACGGGCTGGGCCGGGTTCGGACCGAGCCGAAAAAACCCGAGTTTTTCGAGCCGAGAAAATCCTGCCCATGACCGTCCCATGGGACGTGTAGGGCCTTAGTTTTCGGACCGGACCCGGGCTTGGGCGGGCCGCCCGCGCATTTTATAGTGTAAAGTAACTAAAAACAGCATTTTGGGCCGGGCTCGGGCCAAAATTTTTTTTCGCGGGCTTCAAGATCTCTGCCCACGCCCGTCCAGTAAGGTCCGTGGGCGGGCCGGGCCCGGGCCGGGCCAGCGGGCCGGGTCGGGCCGGGTAAAAAATGCTCAGGTATACATGCGACCGGGGGGCCGGGGGGCACTCGAGCGGCTTAGAGCCTTAGACTGACCGCACTGGTTTTTCTAAGACGTGCAAAACACATTTTTATTAAGAGAGAAGAAAAAAAATCTTCCAGTTAAGTTAAAAAGAGATACCAAGTTAAAGAAAAAGAATTCAAGAGGGGGAAGGGGGGCACACCTAACAGCCGAGCAAGCGGAAGAAAGCCGGCACGCGCCCAAGATCTAGCCTCGTGCAGTATTGCCGGCACCAGCGCCACCAGCATGAGGGCCTTCTTGTCGTGAACGTGCGCTCTCTCCACAGCGACCAGCCAGATGAAGGTATCGAAGCCTTTCCTTCGAAACTTCACGACCTGTTTCCTAGCGGAGCATCACCAATATGCGAACTTCACAAGACGGTCCGGGGCTAGGTCCTGTAGGAGAACATGCCTGAGTGCCGTGAACCAGGTCTCTCGGCTGAAGACACAGTCCACGATCAGGTGATCTAGAGTTTCAGATTCCTGCGCGCAGAGTGCGCAGACATCCGAATCCCTGAGCACGTAGGTGAAGCCGATCCGAAGTCCAGCATCGACCGTGCAAGACCAGCGAGGCGAAGAACTTGCACTTCCTCGGCATTTGGACCTTCCAGATCTGCCGTGCTCCGAGGATCTCAACGCGACCAAGAAAGAGGGTGGAGTAAGCCGAAGTCGTAGAGTAAACCCTGCTAGGAGGCCACTTCCAAATGAATGTGTCAGGCTCCGACGTGAGCGTAACCTGCCGCACCAGGTCCCAGACGGTAATGTACTGCACAAGCACCTGCACGGTCCTGGCGTGTGTGATGTCCGCGACCCAGCGTAGCCCTGCCGCACCAACCTGCAGCCCCTCACAGACCGTGCAGGAGCGTCGCACCTGCGGTGAGACCGCGACCCAGAGGTTGGGGGTCAGAGACTTGATGGAGCACCCGGAGATCCAGTTGTCCTCCCATAACAGAGCGCGGGCACCATCCCCAACCTCCACAGAGATGGAGGCGTCAAAGAAGGCCTGCGAGGTCCGGTCAACCGGGAAGCGGAAAGCCGTCCAAGTCCGGTCCGGGTCCGTCCGCGCGAGCCACAGCTAGTGAAGGCGCAGAGCCGTACCAAAGGCACAGAGGTCCGGCAGGCCAAGTCCCCCGCAGCGCGTAGGGCAGGTGACGTTCACCCAAGCGACCAGACAGCGACCTCCCGAGGTCATCTCTGTGCCGCACCAGAGGAAGCCGCGGATGAGAGTTTCGATCGCGCGCAGCACCCAGGGTGCAATGGTAATCGCCATCGAGATATGCACCAGGATAGCTGAGAGGGTAGATTTGGCGAGAACCAGACGACCACTACAGCTTTGTAGCATACCTTGCCAAAGAGGAAGACGCCTGGCGACCTTGTCGACCAGAGGCTGCAAGGCAGCCTTGGGTAGCCTCCTAATAGAGAGAGGTACCCCAAGGTAGGTGCATGAGAAATCGGCAGTGGTGCAGGAAAGGATAGAACAGACCAAGGAGAGGTGGTCCTCCGAGCAGTTTATGTGGTAGACCTGACTCTTCGAGAAGTTGGCCGCCAAGCCGGAGGCGCGCTCGAAGAGCGACAGCACCGCTTTGACGACCCTCAGGTCCAACTCAACCGGAGAAAAGAAGGCGACCACGTCATCCGCATAGAGAGAGGCACGAAAGCGGATGTTTCTACCGAGGTTTAGCAGGAGACCACGGGACTCAACTTTGTGGAAGAGGGCATAGAAGCATTTCATGACCAACACAAAAAGCATGGGAGAGAGAGGGTCTCCCTGGCGTAGGCCACGACCATGGCAGATCCGCTGTCCAAGGACACCGTTAAGAAGAATTTTGGTGCTGGCGGTTGACAGGATGACGGAGATCCAGTTGGTCCACGTGCGTGGGAAGCCAACTGCAGAGAGGAGCTCAAGGAGAAAGACCCACCCGACCGAGTCGAAAGCTTTAGCTAGGTCAATCTTGAACATGATCCTAGGAAGCTTCCGACTAGAGAGCGTTCTGGCAGTGCCAAGAATGTAACGAAAGTTATCGTGAATGAGGTGACTTTTGATAAAAGCACTTTGGTTAGGTGAGATGAGAGAGGGAAGGTGGGGGCGAAATGGTTGACTGTTGCTTTTGAAAAATGCTTCCCGAAGCTATGTATGAGGCTAATGGGGCGATAATCCGAGAGGGCGACCGGGTCAAGTTTTTTGGGTATGAGGGTGAGGAGAGCATCATTCAGGTGGTGGAAGCTGCGGGAGTCAAGGTCAGAGAGGGCGTTGAATGCCCGCAGCACATCACCCCTGATGATCAACCAGCATGATTTGTAGAAGCGACCAGTGAACCCGTCCGGGCCGGGGGCATTGTCTGGAGGGAGATCCTTGATAACCTCCCAGACCTCGGCCTCAGTAAAGGAGAGAGCAAGGTCCTCCAGGTCCAGCCGCGGAAGGCCCAGCTCCTCGAAGTCGCGCACGCAGGAACGCTTGTGGCTGACGCCCAGAACCTGTCAAAGTATTCAAAGGATGCAGGGGCCTTTTCATCCTCATGAAAGATAGAGCGACCATCGACCAGAAGGGAGGGGATGAAGTTCTTTCTTCTACGGTGGTTGGCGTGGAGGTGGTGGAAAAGCTTAGTATTAGCGTCCCCCTCACGGAACCACCGGAGGCTAAACTTCTACCGAGCGATCGTTCGCTGCAGCGAAGTCAGACCGAGGTAGCGGAGTTTGAGGAAACACCTCAGCGAAAGCTCTTCAGGAGAGAGCGACCGAGAGTCCTGTGCGACCTCGAGACGGAAGATAACCTCCTTGACAACCTGGATCTGCAAGCGGATGCTACCAATCGCCTTGGAGCTCCATTTCACCAGGGTTTTCGCCATCTCACGAAGCAAGTGATCAACCATTCGTAAGGGGTCCGCATTAGGGCGCGGCCCCGACCATGCCGCATTAACAGTGTCCAAGAAGCCCTCCACCTTAGGCCAGAAGGCCTGGAAGGTGAAGTGCTTATTGGGGTGCACCCCGCTGTCGAGGAGCAGGAGAAGAGGGGCATGGTCAGAGCATCTGGAAGAAATGGTGTGTAGGGCAGAGGAGGGAAAAGAAGCTCTCAGTCCTGGGAGATAAAGACTCTATCAATACGCTCAAACTGGTAGCGGGCGTCCTGGACGCCGACGTGGTGTGGGGCCCATGGGAGGGCTGTTGCTCCACGCCGGCAGTAGGAAGGGAGAAAGGGAAGAGGAGGGAGGCACCGCCGAGATGGAGGCCGATGTCGGCGCGTGCGAGGACGCTGGGAGTCAGCGGGAAGGGAGAGATTGAAGGGATGGTCGCGCCGCCGCATATGAGCTCGAGCAGCGCCACCTCGCCGACGTCGAGCAGCAGCAGCGCAAGGTCCCATGTTCCGTGCCAAGCAGCGAAGGGGAGAAAGAGAAGAGGAGCATGGGAGCCGCCGCCGGAGGAGGAGGCAGACACCGGCGCGCGAGAGATCTTCATCGGCCCTCCCGCCCATGCGCCAGAAGAGGAGGTCGTCCTCGTCCAGATCTGTGCCCGTCGTCGTCGAAGAAGTGTCCGGCACACGGAGAAGGCCGGGGAGGGCTCCTCCGCCGGGAACCCGACCTCTTCTTCTCTCCAATCATGCCTCGGAGGGAGCAGGAGAGGAGGCCTGATGAGTGCCGCTAGCTCGGCTTTTCAAGTGAGCAGGTCCCACCGGTGCCCGTGGCTTGCGCGCACTCATCCACCATCTTCGCCTGGGATAGAATCATTCTAATGGGTTACAACTTTGAGTGCATAGGGGAGCCTATCCTCGCGTCGCCCCCCTCCGCGTAGGCGACTCGGGGAAACCCTAGCGCCGCCTCTCACCGGCCTCCATCCCTCCCTCCTCTACCTCGCTGCTGCCAGAGGGGCGGCCGCCGGGAATCCGTGCGGACCCTAGGGAAGGCGGCGACGAGGCTCTCCTCCCCTGGTGGCTCGCGGGTCTCGCGCAGATGGCGAGATCCGTAGGTAGAGAGGTAGTGACGATCCCGAGCAAGGTGGCGGTGGGGGGGGAGGGGGACTTCGACGGCTTCGGCTTTGGAGGCTTCGGCGGCTCCGGCGTGGAGCTCAGGGCGGGCGCGGTCGGCTTTCCTCGCCGACGTCCTGGGCGGCGGCGGAGGATGGGGCCTCTAGATCTGGCGCCGTCCCAGCTGGATCTGGAGGTCGCGCGACGGGGGCACACGCCGATGGGTGGCGGGGGTGGCGGCCGACGTTTCTGTTGGGAGCGGTGGCTGTGGCTGGCACGGGACCCCGGTGGCGGCGGAGGTTGGCGTGTTGGTGGCCACCGGCAGCTCTGGCCGGTGCTGTGGCACCAGCAACGGCGGCCGGGACCCCCTGGGCCTGCCAATTCTAAGCCTTACGGCCGGAAGCTAGTGGGCCTGGAGGTGTCTTGCGTGCAAGCAACGGGCGTCTTCAGCTGGATGGTGGTGCTCATCTTCTCCTCCTCGATGTTGATGTTGGTCCGGCGTCGCTCTGGTGGTGGGGTCGGGGGTCGACAGGTGCTTGCTGGCGGCGCCGTGGTGGTGCCTCGGATTGTGCCGAACTTCTCCTGGTGGAGGTGTCGTGGTTGCGGGGGGATGCAGGCCTCTGTCATTGGTGGAGAGTGTGCGTTAGGTGTGGTATTTCGGGCGAAAGCCTCCACTGTCGGTGCCAAATGGTGGTGGCGCCATTGGGGTGTCGCTCTCCCTGCTGAGGACACCACTGAGGATTACAATGTCCTTGTAGCACGGGTTTCCAGGGTGAAAACCTAGTCCTCTACGGACATGCGGCGATGGTGTCATCAGCGTCGCGCCGTTCTTGGAGGCGCCGCATCTGGAGACCCATCTCGGCATGTGGTAGTGGTGGCGGTCGGTTGGTGATGTTGCCTTGTGCGTTGCAGTTGTGGTGGTGCGCTTGATCCGTGTTGGCAGGGAGGTGCAGAGGGCCCATGGAGGTGTAGCCTCGGGTTGACGTGCTTGGTGCAGTGGTGATCTCAGCGATGGCTGGGCAGAGGTGGTGCTTTCAGAGCAGTTTCAGGTATACGAGCCCTTGGCAGAAGAGTGAGGCGGAGAATGAGGTGAGGCCCCCACGTAGAGTGGCTAGGATCGGTGGTTTTCATTAGCGCTGCGACGAGAGTTTTCTGCCAAAGCAACGTCGGAGTTGAGAGATCAACGACCGTGTGTGTGCAGCTTGTTGGTGATAGCACATGGTGGTGGAGTTCTGGCGGCATGTTCTGCTTGCAGCGGGTTGCGACTTTGGCCGTGGCACATCGTTGGTGACGACGGCGCGGGTTGCGACGACTCCTTTTGTGGGGACCCACCTTCGGGATTTCCGCTAAGCACCTGTGCTAATCCCTAGATCGGTAGGTTAGCATGGTACTTATCAGAGTTAAGTATAGAGGCAATAAATAACGTATATTAAGAGAAAATACCTCAACGCAGCGAAGGGAAGCGCAGGTGCCCATCCACTAACTAGATGGCCTACAACACCTGGAACCCACGTAGTCTACCTATAAAAAGTATAATAGAGGCAAGGCTAAGTACACGTCAACGTACTCAACAAATCCCAGCGTATAAGAAATTAATCATATAGACTACATGCAAGATTCCAAGGATGATTATTAAAATAGATAAACTAATGCAGGTGAAGTAAATTTCAGAAGAACTGAAAAGTAAAACAGGTATAAAATAAGTAGGTTGGTCCTGGAGGGGGAACACATAGCCTCCCCTATCAGTCCCCAAGTTTTATTAAACTCCGCGGCCACCGGGGTCCCACTGAGCTGGCATCTGCCATATCACTCTCTAAGGGCCACCGCCCTGTCTCACCTTATCCATCCTCACCAAAAAAGTATACTAATCAACGGGAGTTTTTACCAAGAGTGCTCATATAACCGAGAGCCACGGCTAATCGAATAAATTATACTCTGCGCAGAGGCGTACATTGTACCCATACGTCCGACCAGCCCATACCTCTGCATCAGGCGGTGCTGGCCTTGAGAACCATACCCACTGACATCTACATGTGGATTACATTATCATCCACACCTAGACAACATTTCCTAGCTCCATCCACGTCTACACTGGGCCTAAGTAGGGGTCATACCACCACCACCTGCCTTGCGGGTCCAGTTTCCCGGGGAAAGATGCTATTGCAAAATAAAATGTGGTATACAATACCACCGCGCCATTCCGGGCGCCATAACAAACCCGATAACCCGTACCGGCCAGACCTGGGACTCTGCGAAGGTCCTACTCCAGTGTATTCGTTGCCCACCATGGCCCCTTGGGATGGTTTACTAGGTTCACTAGCGGGGTTTGATCCAAGGCCGCACATAAACAGGCATTCCCGACAGGCTATGCCTTTTTGGCTACGTATGGTCATACTAAGTCACTGGAAAGACTTTCTCGTGAACCGATCCTTATACGACCGGGGTAAGCATGGACAGGATCCTCCACTAAGGCTGCCCCCATACTCCCATGTCTGTCCTTAAGGAGTCTAACTCTCTTTAGTAGGTTCATTTTATTACTCTCACTTCCTACCTCTCCCTATCACCAGAATCCTTCTCATGAATAATTGTGAAAAGTAAATCTAAGGATGATGCTCGATCATCGACTTAGTCGAGATCGGGATCATCTGGTCCTTTAAGCAAATGCAAGTCAAATTATTATCTTGGTTCATTTTAGTATAAAACAGTGGATAAAAGTATGGCCAAACAGTGGATAAAAGAATGGCCATGGGAGAAGGAGGGGGAGCTCCTGGAGTGTGACACCCTGAAATTTCCAATTTCAGGATTTGAATAGAGAGAATAACTAAATAATAATTTTCTCATAAATTAAAAATTTTCCAACATTTATTTTCTTTTTTGGAAATATAGTATAAAAAAATTCATTGTTTGATTTTCAGAATTAAACAAATGGTTCGATGAGTGTTGCATTCATGCCGATGCATCTTGATCTTTGTTGAGTGCAAAATATTTTAGAAACACGTTTAGGTGCTGACCAAGACCTTCCAAGAATTTTCCAGTTTTTTCTAGAATTTATTCTCATTTTCCTTGAGCTTATTCTATTTATTAGAAGGCTCTAAAATCTTTTTCATGAGCTCCAAATATTTTATTTGGATTGTTCGTGTCTCAATCTATCTCTGGGAATTTTCCTGAATTTTTGAGATTTTTGGAGTATTTTTCGTGATTTAATTACGATTTCAGGATTTTCAGAAATTGTTTTCTAATCTGAAATTAATTCCCGAAATTAGAAAAAGAAGGGAAAATAAAACCGAACTATATCTCGGCCAATAAATAGTTGCCGGTTGTCTCCTTCACGTCCTCTTTCCAACGCCGCAAATCTCATCTCGTTTCGAGAACCCTAGCTTCCACAAATCGTCGCCGAACTTTTGCATCTACTAAAATCTGACGAACTTTTCGGCGAGCTTTTCCGGCGAAACCATGGACTTCTGGTGCAAACGGACACCACCATGGAGTTTGTCTCGTCGAGCTCAACATTGTGGTGTGGTGGATTGCTCGATTCCGATGTCGGCTCTGTCGTTTTCCCCAACTCCGGCGAGTTCTTCCCGACGACTCCTCTCCAACTCCGGCGAGCCCTTTCGACACCATCGTTCCTCTCTGGCTGAAGGTGAGCACACCATCGCGTTCGCCTCGTCGATCTCGTTCCGTTTTGCCGTTCTTGTGCACGTTTGGAGGTCGATCCCATCAAACCCCAATCTCTCTTCCTCTCTCTGTTTCGCAGTCACCATGGCCGAGCTACAGACCACCACCATCGCCTTCCTCTCCGAAATCCGGTCGCTCCTCTTCGTCCCCGCCGCTAGTGAGCATATCCCTGTGATCTCCTCATTCTCCTCTCTCCGTTCCGTGCCTCAGTTGAGCCCAAAGCCGCTCGAAGTCCCTGCGAGCGGAACGGCCAGGAGCTCCTGCATGCTCCTGTCCGTCACGAACCGGAGGTAGAAGAAGATAAGGCTGTTTTGTGTTTAGGCCCCTAGGCTTTTCTGTAATGTTTTGATCTATTCTTGTCTCTATGCAAATCTATAGAAAACCCCCTAGAAAGATGAGAAAATTCCTCCTATGACACTAGAAGATAAATCAATTCCCTGTGTGAGACTCGAAATTTGACTCTTCCTTACGTGACATCAAATCTGAATTTTCGTGCCTTCTATGACACTGCCGTTAGATTCAAGTGACACCGTTGGGTGACTGACCACCGGATCCCGCACGTCAGTGGCCAAGAAGCCGCCTGGCCCCACCTGTCATCATCGCCAGCTCACCTATTAGCATCACCCGTCGTGGAACCCGTTCGGTCGCACACCATGGCACAAGTGCACGGTGAAAACGACGCGAAAGGACGGCCAGCCCTACTGCTTGCCGCCCCTCGGCCACCCCTCTCGGCGGAAGTGCATCTTCAAGGCCGCGCCCGCGACAGCACAATGATGCGAGGAGGAAAGGCCGCGCCCGCGACAGCACAACGATGCGAGGAGGAAGGGTAGAGGAAGGGGAAGGGAGGCCATTGCGCGGGCGACCATGGAGGTGTAGGCTGACGGCGGCGAGGTCTGGCGAGCTCAAGGGAGATAGGGGCGCTGATGAGCGAGGGGGGAGATCTGTGCGCCGCCGGCGGCCCGGACCCAGCCCTCCGCCGCCGCTTCGTCTCCGCACCGGCATCGGGGCTGGATGGGAGGGCGTCGACGCGCCCGCTGCGTGCGTCCGCGGTGACACTGGCCACGGCCGCGGCGCTGCGACGGCGGCAGCAACGGCGCCGGTGATGCGTTTCTGGTGGCGCGGTGCCGGCAGCACGGGCGTCGCGATGGGGGCAGCAGCGCCGCCAGCGAGCGCATCTTCAAGGCCGCGCCGCATTCTCCGTGTAGGAGATGAAACTGTCAGGTAGGACCCATCAGGCAGTGAGACTGAGAGGAGAAGGAGGAAGGGAGCTGGTGCTGGGCTGTTGTGGGCTCGGCCCAAGAAGGAGAAATGTGGGAGGACATTGATGGGCTGAATTTGGCCCGACGTAGGAGTTTAACGGTGTCGCATGTAATCTAACAGCAGTGTCATAGAAGGCACGAATATTCGAATTCGATGTCACGTAGGGAAGAATGAAATTTCGAGTGTCACACAGGGAATTGGTCTATCTTCTAGTGTCATAGAAGGAATTTTCTCTAGAAAGATCCCACCTTTCACACATAAAGCCCACTCGAGACTTTTATAGATCTAACCCTGTCCTTTATTCTTTTCGCGAGCACTATTTGATGTGTCTCGAGAATCTTTTCTGTTAGTCCTCCAGTTCTTTAGTTAATCACATCCAGGTCCTTTTGATCTTGTTTTGTTCATAGAATCCATGTTTTAGCTCCGTTTTAATCCGTTCAAGTTGCGTTAGGTTCATAATAATGTAAAGTACACGTTAGCAGTGAGTTTTCATCATACATGTTTTCTAAAAATTTATTTAATATTAATTTTATTAATGTCTATTAAGCATGTCTTTTCTAAACAAAAGCTATATAGTGTTATACATCATTTTTCTTAATCAATGCTAATTTGATTAATGCTTCATATGTTTTTTAATAAAAGATGATTAGTGTCACATCTCAGTTTTTCTTAAACTAATGCTAATTTGTTTAATACTTAATTAACTTTTCTAATTATAAAAGTTGATTAGGTTTTTATACCGGCTTTTATAATAAATGTTAATTTGCTTAAATACCAACACGAATGAGTTTCTAATTATAATTTGGTTAGTTCAACCTGAATCATAAAGCTATACGCTTAGATCTTTTCATTTAAGTTGTTTATCCAAATAGATGTTTAATTGGTATAATTTATCCTTGCACATTTTATAAATAAAACTTGACTAGGTTCTATACCTTGATTCTTACTAATAAAGTTTAATTTGCATTAATTCCAACATAGGGTATTTTCTTTATGAAATGTCCTATACCTATGTTTTGCTAATTAAAATAAACCTAAGCTTATAGTCTTTCATGTTCATAAATGTCAATCGATCGATAGTCGTTCTTTGTCAGCTCTATATCAGCGTGTCTTTGTTGTAGAGCCAGTCTCCTTTCAAGCTCTAGATCTTTCCGATCCTAGTTCACTCTCAAACCCAAATTCTTCCATAAAGCTAACCAAGTCTTAGAGTTCATGTTCTGCTCAATAGCCTTAACTGTGTGAGTAGTTTGCACTGCTCATTTTCCTATCAAGTAATCCTATTATGCTTATCTTAGAATCCTGTTTATCAACATATAATTCTATCTAGTTCAGTTGTCTTTGTTTCATAACTACCATGTCATAGTTGTCTTCTTTTTGAGTCAGTTATGCTCTTTCAATTCCTTGTGATCCAATCTTGTGTAGCTATTTTTCTTAGAATCAATCTTGTTAGTATCCCTACCATCTAGTTGATCTCCCTACAGCCTAGTTCTTCTGATAGACCCTTGCTTAAGGTTTCTTGTGTGCTTGATAGTTTGTTGCTACCGTTCTAGTTCGTTTCACCTTAACTTGTACGTTAGCTTGTGTATCACCTGCTACTTGTTTTAATACTAAAGTTGCATGTTAATCTTGACTAATTCTGATTCCATTACTTTTCTAAATAAAAGTGATTAGGTTCTATTCCATTTTTCTTTACTCCTGATGTAAATGGGTTAATTCTTATTTATAACTAGTTTTTGTTAAATAAAAGATGTTAGAGCTATACAACAGTTTTCATAATAAAGTTAATATGCTAAATGATGTTATAAATGCCTTTTCAATGTTAATATGTTTAGTTGAACACGAAACATAAAGTTCTTCGACTAGATATCTTATACATGCTTTGTGTTTCTAAAGTAATTATTAATTTGGCCTAACTTGTACTTAAATATCTGCAAATAAAATATGATTAGGTTTATCATGTTTTCTATACTTAAATATAACTTTGCTTAATTCTAACATAGAGTATTTCTCTGAAATATTCTTTCCACATGATTTCTCATTAAAATAAATCCAGCACCTAGTCTCTTGTTGTTTCATAATAATCTCTTGATAGCTTTGTCTTTTCGACCATAGTTCTGTTTTCAGCGTTCTTTGCGTTTGCGTAACCATAGAATTGAGCCTATCCTTTAGTGCTCTCTTTTAAAGCTTTTCTTTTGATTGGTGTATTGTTCTTAGTTGTACTTGTTCCTTTGCTTTGTATGGTTGTTCCCGATGTTTGCTTCGAGTAGAAGAAGGATCGTTGTTCGTTTGCTTTGAAGATAAAGAGTTCCAAGAAAGCAAGAGCTGAAGAGCAGTAAGAGTATAGCTTTTCGTTGGAGAAAGGCAAGTGTCCTTAACCACCCTTCTACCTATGCTTTGTTTACAAGAATACTATGCATTAATCGGAACATGGAGAACCACCCAGGACAACAGTGCAACTATGAGAACTAAATGGCTCTGGTCTTGGCTAATTAATTAGGGACTCCGGTTAGAAGTGGCCTTACCTGATAAGGACAAGGGGCAGCAATACTGTGGGGTATGGACTCGCTCTAGCGGGGAGTTGGGCTTTGCTAAGACATGGTACCCGCTAGGAAAATTTCTACCTTGCTAACTGATCCGGTAACCTTGTGAGTTGCAACTTTCTGGGGAAACTTTGTAAAGGCCTCGTAGCGTCCCTATGCAATCACACCTTGGTAGTGTGGTATAATGCCTTGCAAGCATCGCATGGTTGGGTTCAAAGTTCTTCGGAAATTTTACGCGACTTGTGGTGAAAGTGTACAACCTCTGCAGAGTCTAAAACTAATCGATTTGCCGTGCTCACGGTCAAGAGTGGCCTGGACCCTCACAGGATTAATAAACTTAAAGATGGACTTTAAATCGTTTCTAGTTATTTTTGTGGCCTTGCTGAGTACCAACCATAAGTGTACTCAACCTTGCTAAACTGCTGCTCTGAAGGAGAAGATGTGTGAAGTTGTTAAAGATGGTGTTGTTACTAGGCGTACGCAGCCCCCAGTCGTCTGCCTGTGAAGTTTCTTGCCTTCATTTCCAGGATTGAGTTGATTATCTCTGATAGATTTGTAAGTTTGTTGATGTTCTTTTACGTGATATCGTTTCTGTTATTCATTTATGTCTACTATATGTATGAAACTTGATCCTGGCATACATATAGTTATGCACTTGGTTTTCTTTGGAAAAACAGGTGTGACATGGAGCTCATGGGGGAAGGGGCTAGGGGCTCCTATGGCTTAGACCGAGGGTGCTTAAGCGAAGAGGAGGAAGTGGGCGACCGATTTTGCTACCTAGTTGTGGGAGAGGAGGAGGGAAAGGGGGCCGACCATGGGAGGGAGGAGGTGCTCTGGAGCTTGGTGTGGTTAGGAGCTCCGGAGGAGGGGTGCCCCTCTATTTATAGGCGGCCGGGGGAGCTCCGGAGGGCGCCCTGAGGAGGGAGTGGATGAGGCTGTCGTACGGGGATGAGTTCGCCTGACAGAAAAGGATCGAGTTTTTCTGTCATGGCCCCTAATGGCGGCCGATGGTGTGGCGGTTGAGGGGAAAAGGCGATGCCTTTTCCTGTGGTTGTGGCGGTGAGCATGGCGCGGTATGGCGGCAACCAAAAAGGTAGGAGCTTTTTCGTGGCCGCAATTTTTGGCTGCGGCATTGGCTTACGACGGCGGTGACGTGCGGCAGCGGCGGTGACGTGCGGCGGCGGCAGCAGCGCACTGTGGCGGCGGCGCTAGGCCTGGCGGGTGAGGTGGGCCGCGCTGGGTCGCAGGGTGACTGGTGGGCTGGTGGCCGCGTGGCGTGCAGCTGGGCCACGCGGGTGCACACGGGCCGCGAGGGGGTCTGGCAGGCCGGTGGAGGTGGGCTGGCGGTGCGCGTCACGGGCTGGGCTGAGGAAAGAAGGAGGGTAGGCCGGTGCTAAGGGGAGGGAGTTCAAGGGGGTCCGATAGACTTTAGGTTTGAGATGTTTTTCTAAGGTTTTAAAAATGAATTTGAATTGGTTTTCAAATTCAAATTTCAACCAAAATCCTTAGGAGTTTAATCTAGAGTTTGAAAGGTCAATTTGAAATAAGATTTCAAATTTATTTTCAAACCACAAATCCTTAGAGGTTTATACTAGGGTTTGAAAAGTCATTTCGGAATAAAATCTCCAAATTTATTTTCCATCCAAAATCCTTAGGAAAATCCTTTGGAGATCACTCAGCAATTGTAACACCCTAATTTTCCATCACTAAAATAATATAAGCAACATGGTGTTTTAGTTTTTGTTTTCTAAGGAAATAATAATTTATCAATTAAATTTGGCTCTAAAATATTTAAATATCATTTTGAATAATTTTAGAATCAATAAGTGCTTGTGCATCATATTTTGTTCGCATGGTGTTTATATATGTGTTGGTGTGAAGTTTTAAAAGTTTCCAAAATGATTTGAAAATGTTGAAAAAGGTTTGTAGTGTTTAAAGTTTCAAAAGAATTTAAAGTTTTGAAAGGGTTTCAAAAGAAAAAGAGGTTTAAAAAAAAGAGAAAACCCTCAAACCCTTTCCCCTCTCCTTTCAGCCCATGTGCGCCCGTGCGGCCCAGCTCTCTCCCGGCTTGCTCTTTCTTCCGGCCCACGCAGTGCCCGCCGGCCCAACACTCCCCTTCCCCCTCTCTTCTCCCTGCCAGCCCGGCCCCACACGTCAGGTCCACCTTCTTCCTCCGGCTCCCTCCCCTGCTCCGCATCCCGCGCGCCGCCGCCGGCCGTTACCGCGCCTTTCCCGTCCCTCCCCGCCTTTAAGCCGGCCTTCAAGGTGCATTGAAGCACGGCCGCCGCCCCTCCTTAACCCTCCTTCAGTTACCTCACCGCAATCAAGCACCCCTCCTTGATTTCCATAAACCGCCGGCGCCCCAATGGCCATTGATGGCCGTAGCTCGCCAGGCACCGCTCCTCCTCCCTTTCCGGCTCTATTTAAGCCGAGCCAGAACCCCTGCTTCTCCCTTTTCCGCACCCGTACACACCCCGCACCTCTCCTCCCTCGCGCACGTGCCGTCGCCGATCGACTTCCGCCGCCACGCCATCGCCGGCGTCCCCGAAGCCCTCGACGCCGGAGACCCCTCCTGGATCTTCCTCTTTTCTCCCTCGTCGCGTGCGTCGTTGTCCCGGAGTTCCGCCGCACCCGGAGCATCTTCTTCCCCGCCGACCGAGTCGTCGTCGCCGTCTTCCTTCCCCGGAGCGCCGCCCGAGATCGATCTCCCTCACCAACATCTTCTCGTCGCTGTTCTCTGCACGTGTTGTGGTGAGGAAGCTCGTCCCTCCTTTCTTTTGTCCGTAGCCGCGCCCATCCTTGCCACAGGAGCTCGCCGATCCTGTGTTCGCCGCTGCCGTCCGCCACGGCCGCCGTGGTGCCGCCACCATTGCCCGCCGCCGCAGTTCGTCGTCGTCCGGCCCTCTTCACCCGGCTCTCCCTTCGTTTGATGCGCAGGTGCACCGAGGAAAACACCCCGGCGCCCAGAAGCAGCAAACCGAGGCCGCAACCCCCTCCCCGGCGAGTGTCCGGCCTCCCGTCCGCCCCTCTTCGGCACACGTCATCTCCGCCACCCCACCGCCGTCAACGAGCCCCTGGTGAGCTCCGCGCCATCCTGCTCTTTCTCCCGGTTCAAACCCCGTCGCAAATGGTGCACCGTAGCTCGAGAACGCCTTCTCCGGCGATGCTTCGGCGAGCTTCCCGCTCGGCGCCACCGCAAGCCGGCCGTGCGCCGCTGTCTCTTGCGTGCACGCGTCCGCAACCGTCTGATTTGCGATGGACGTCCCTGATCGCGTACCCCTTCGCCTGTTATAACCGGTCCACCGAAGACTCGTAGACCAGGTCCACGGCGCGGTCCACGGCCCCGTCAGCGCCACGTCAGCCGCCCGCCCAATCAGAGCTCGCCACGTGTTGCATGGTCAGCAGATCCACCCCGTCAGCCGCAGTTTTGCAATAACGCCCCTATGGTTTCCCTTTTCACAAGCCGGTCCTTCCACCTATTAGAATCCTTACACATAAGTCCCTGTTTTTATGATCTAGCCCCTGAAGTCTTTAGATTCCTTCACCAGTGGTCCTTTTCACTCCTTTTCACACATAAACCCCTCTGTTTATATGTATAATCTTGTTTTAGTCCCTGGTTTCTTGCAGTTAGGCCCCTGGAAGCCCTGTTTCTTCACAGAAAAGCTCCTGAACCTTGTTTTAGCCATATCTTTTGCATCTTTTATCCGTTTTAAGCGTTCTTGGTGTCCACGCGACCGTCTTTTCAAGCCCGTCAGTTTCAGAACCTTGTTTTGGCTGTATCTTTTGCGTTTTAGCTCTGTTTCCACCGTTTCAAGTTGCGTTAGGTTCATATCAACTCAAACTACGTGATATGACCAATGTTTAACATGTTCTTTGTTTTATAATTTATTTAAATATTAAATATGATTAAATCCTTATATACATATGCTTTTCTAATTAAAATCTAATTAGAGTTCAACACGTGTTTTCATAAGAAAGTTAATATGATTAATACTAGTTAAATATTTCTTATAATTAAAAGCTAATTAGATGTATACCTTGGTTTTCACAATCAAACTTAAATTGATTAATGATTATGCAATTTGCTTCCTAAATATAAGCAACATAGGCTATATCCTGAGTTTTCTCAATTAAATGTTAATTTGATTAATATGAATATAAATGTGTTTTTAAATTATTATTTGATTAGAATAACTCGAAATATAAAGATAAACGCCTAGATGCTTTTACATGCTTCTTTTAAATTAAATGTTTAATTTGCATAAATCATACTTGAATATTTATAAATAAATTGGACTAGGCTTACATCGTCTTTTTAAATACAAATATAACTTGCTTAATTATAAATAGGGTATTTTTTTGAAATAACCTATGCACATGATTTTACTTAATTAAAAGATACCTAGCACATAGCTAGCTCTTGTTTGTGATCATCCAAATCTCCCGATAGTTCCGAGTGTTTTTGAGTTCGTGTTCCTAGAGCTAAACCTTGTTCTCTCTTTAAGCTTTTCATGCTTGGTGTATTATTTTGTTTATTGAATGTCTTTATGTGTGCTCATAGACATCGTGCCAGTTTCACGTGAGCAACTAGTTGAAGTGGATCAAGAGCAAGTTTTTGAAGAAGAACCCCAGTGTTTAAGCAAGGTAGGCAAGTGGACTTCTTCCCCTGCATATTCTATTTTTGTCCCACACAACTTGCATGATAACTAAGTTTACTTTTAAATGTTGTATTGCATAAATTTGATGGAAATCACCTTTTTAAGGACACGACTAGAATTTTACCCCTTTACCTTGGACAACCCTTTTAAATAAATGTTTTGGGTAGAAATGCTTAGTTGCTATACCTTGGGATGGTTCAAATGGAATTTTACAAAGTAATGAATGATGATCATGATAACTATGGTGAAGATGATGCTTATGGTTAATTACAAGATAATATGATTTAATTGGAACATGGAGAACCACCCAGGAAAACAGTGCAACCACAGTCCATATGGCTCTGGCTTAGCCAATTAATTAGGTGTGTGATTGTACTGGTGACCTTATCCGAAAGGAACACAGTGGGCTCGGGGTTGCAGGGGTATAGCCCGGTCCTCTTGGCCGCAGCCTTTGCTAAGGTGCTGTCCACTAGGGAGGGTTATGGTCCGCCCTGAGCTGTAACTGTCGTGGGTTGTTGGTGCTTTTGCATGTCTTTGTAAAGGCTTCATAGCGTCCCTATGCAATCACACCTCGGAAATGTGGTATGATGCTTGGCCAGCATCGCATGGTTGGGTTCAAAGTTCTTCGGAACTTTTACGCGAGCTGTGGTGAAAGTGTACAACCTCTGCAGAGTTAAAACTGATCGATCAGCCGTGCTCACGGTCAAGAGCGGCCTGGACCCTCACATGATAATCAAACATAAAGATGGAATTAAATTGTGGTTTATATGGTTTGAGATGGGATGTTTTCTAAAGTCTTTTAAGTGGGATGGTATGAACTTACACCTAGTAAATAGGTGCTTGCTAATAAAATTTGACCAACATTAAAAATGCTAACCGCTGTAAAACTTTAGCCTATCCTTGATAGCCTTGCATCTTCCCCCACTTGCTGAGCTCCAACCATAAGTGTGCTCACCCTTGCTTACCCGCTGTTCAGAGGAGAACACTGGAGAAGAGTACTTCAGCGACTACGATGAGTTCTGAGGCTTGCGTGCCCCCAGTCATGTGCCTGTGGAAGCTGAAGACGGAGTTGCTTCGTCTAGTTATCGTTTGTTCGTTTTAAAGACCTTTGAGTCTAACGTCTGAGTGTAATAAAGAGATAATGTAATGGTTTAACTCTTATACGTTTTTATTGCTGTTTAATGATATTTCACTCATGACGTCTATTATATGTGTGTAAACTTGATCCTGGCGCACATATGAGATGCATTTGGTTTTCTTCGGAAAATCAGGTGTGACAGCAATCAAATGTAGCATGATGTATTTTGAATACAAGGTTTATTTAAGAATTTTTTTGAAAATATCTAAAGAAAATAAAATTAACCTATAATTAAGAAAAATTTTAATAGGTTCGTATTTTTAAAATGTCTTAGAAAAGCAGGATGTTACACCTTTGGCTCTTCTCCTAGGTGGTGATGGTGTGGCGTCTTGTTGTGTGTGATGTTCGTGTGTGTTGTTCGTGTGTGGTAGCGTTAGCTTCGGCTCGTGATGTAAAATTGCTTCGGCTCGTGATGTAAAGTTGCTTCTTCTCCTTATATGACATGGCAGTGCTCCTGCCCTTATTTTAAAAAAAAGAATCATTCTAATGTCTGGGCCCCACTGATCCTTGTGCATTGTGCCAATAGATAGTAATTTTTTTCACCATTAGATGAGTTGTCTATTTTGATTATTATAGCTGAGATGTACACTTGCTGTAGCGAGCACGACCGCGTTTAGTTAGTGAAAAGTGGGTGAAATTTTTTGTATTAAACCGCGTGCGCAGAGAGAAGAAATGAACTGATATGGTCCTCTAGGTGAGAATTTTGGTGAAACTTTGGGGAACTAAACATGGCTATTGCGGCTGCCCTTATGACGTGAAGCCAGTGATAAGAGCCAAAAATTTTGGCTTCCCGGCTTTTCCTCTGTCACATTGTTGAAAGTCCGAGATTGTCCCACGAGCCGGGAGGAGATATGTTGACGCGCAAATGGAGTAGCGTGGGGGCGGCGTGGAGCAGCGCTAGCGTGGTGGCGGAGCAAGCAGAGCGGAGTGGGTGCGCGGCGCGGCGCGGCGCAGGATGAACGACGCGGATGCCGCGGCGGCGTGGTGGGGTGGTGCTGCAACTACGCAGAGATGGACCAGCAGCGGCGGACGGATGCGGGGGCGAGGGAGGGCCGAGGAGGATGGACGCAGACCAGCGCGGGACGCCACCAAAGTCGATCTGAACCAGGAAAGGGAGAGAAACAGCAAAGAAGGAAAAAAGAACAGGAAATAAAAAAAATAAACTAGCAATTTTACCTTCGCGTTACAACGGAAGAAAATAATAACCACATCCTCCTCACACAATAAAATGGTCAAAGACACATGTGATAGTTTGATTTATTACTAATATCATTTTTAAAAAATATTGTATTATGATGTCACTTAATAGTCGTTCAAAAAGTCCACAACCCGTTGGCTCGCTTCCGGTCCGGCATGACAGTTTGCATGCTCGTGCTAGCGACCTGTTAACTCATACTCCCTGTGTCACGTAAAGAATACAATTCTAGCATTTGAAAAATCTCACAAAGAGTACAATTTTAGAAAATAGATCTAATTACCTGACTAATTAAGCAATCAAATCTGATCTACATGTCAAAACTTACTATATGTGACTAAAAATAAGGGTACTCTAGAGACTTTTCATGTCACCACTAATCTGTCTTAGAAAAACTATAATTACACTTTTATATGGGACTGAGGGAGTACCGGGCACACTCCAACATGTTGGCGGCCCAAACGAACACATAGTTAAGAGGTCGTCCCGACAACGACCTGCCTCCTCCCCCGAAACATCACGCTAAAGACACCTCCCGTCCTCTCGAAACAAAAGCATCCACCTAACCTTATTGTCAGACTCCAACCCCTACTCCTCCAGACTTCTAGACGTATTCACACTACGGCTCCACCTCCCTCGGTCCCTCAACTCCCAATGGCCTCTCCTAGAATCCATGCGACTGCGGTGGTATCGATGGCGCGATAGGCTTCGGGCGAGCGCCGAGCCACGTGTGTCCACGCTCACGGCTCCCGCCCGCACGTGCCCGTTCAACTCGATCTCACCCGCACAGCTCGTCTGTCTCTAGCAGCTGCTCGGCTCGTCCGTCTCCAGCACCCGCACGAAGAGGAACACCGTAGCCAAACTAGTCATCGGCTCGTAATCGTATCGCGTGCTCGTAGGGTTTCACGACAATTCATCTCCGTGGGGCGGCATGGCGAGTCGATGAGCGGCGGTGCGGCGCAGTCGAGGCCATGGCAGAAGGGAGGCCTGGCGGTTCAGCTATGGTGGAAGAGCGGCGCGGCGAGGCCATGGCAGAAGGGAGGCCTGGCGGCTTGGCCATGGTGGAACGGCGGCACGGTGAGGCCATGGCAGAAGGCAGTACTAGCGGCTCAGCCATGGCGGAAGGGCGGGGCGGCGAAGCCCTACTCGGCGACGGTCACGCCGACATCGATCGAGATGAACGATCGACAATTAACATTGACACGTACATGTAACTGATGCAGCTGTTTCTCGCTTGATCATATGATCCCCGTTCGTCGCTGACGATCTCTCTAATCACTCCATGTTAAGTAAGGTTCTTGTTTCTTAGTAGACCTCATGATCGCTTCCACATATCATGTAGATTACATGCTCCTTCTGTAAATGATGATGTTACTTCCGGTCGCGGAGAAGATCAGGAACAACAAATAACACATATTGGATCGGTGGAGATCGAAGTACCTAATGAGGTAAAAAAATAAAAGTGCACCAACTTGACATATTATATCTAATATTTTTTTGTTATAGTACAACATTAATTGATAGTTATTAGTTATTTGTACAGGATGTGGTTGATAAATATACTGAGATGGCACCTAAAGTTGGAATGTCTTTCGACTGTGAGGAAAAGGCTTATGAGATGTACAACAACTATGCTGTTGATGGTTGTTAAGTACCATTTTTATGACCGTCAACTCCTGCATTTTGGAACATGAAAGGCACGTCCACACTAGAATAGGAGCTTAAACTAATACTTTCCACCAGTGTCGGTGTCTATTCAAATGCAGGTATTTAGCATAGGAAATGGGAGAAATCCATGCATATGTGATCCACTCCAATCCAAGCCACTCAGGTTCTGACTAATGAGGGGCTACCACATGGATTCCCCTGGATCAATGACGTCACCAATCCATGTGAAACACTTTCGACGAATCATACGCTGCCACATCAGCATCACATGGATCCATGGGCCTACTTGCTACCCAAACCGTCCGGAAACTTGGCATACACGGGGGAATGATCAGAGGGCCCACCTGTCAACCACCTGGAGGAAGCACAGCACGAGAGGAGGGCCGGGATGGTCGGCTCGGCCGATCCTAGGATCGGCCAAACCGACCTTGCCCCCTCTCATCCTGGCCTTCCACGTGGTGCTCAGTGATTGGTCCCTTGCTGCATCCCGGGGTGTTTTGGTGACAATTAAGCCTCGGAGCAAGCCACCCCTTGCCTATAAATAGAAGGGGAGGGGTCTCATTTCCAACACACTTCCAAGCTCTCAAGCCTTCACTTTCTCTCTTGTGTAGCTCTCTCCCTCTCTCTAATTCTACCCATGTGATGTTATTCTCACCTCTATGTGGTGGAGTAGGGATGAGGTGAGATCTAGACTAGGATTTAGTTGATAGATACAATAGGAGTGAGGAGTGAGTTGATGTCCTCGTGGATGTCTTGTTCTTCATCTAGATCAAAGTGAGTATTCGACATTTCTTATTTAGTCTATAGTGGACTTCATGCATGAATGATATGTTCTTGTGTTCTTGGCTCGTTGATTGTTTAGAGGCTTGTGTTCTTCGTAGCACAGGGCTTCGATCCTTTAGAGCTGGCACACTAGTTCAAGTATCTGTTTGCACGTTTAGATCTTGTTTAGCTGAGTAAGAGTGTTATATCTTGTTCGCATCCAAACCTTTTTGTTGCTCCGTAACTCGATGACAAGCATGATTTGAACCGTTCCTTTCCAAGTTCATAGTTCCGTATTTATACGGGGTGCTATAGTGTAGTTAGCAGGTCTACAGACGTAACCACACTATAGTAGTAATCGGTAGTGTAGATGTGGTGTCTGGACTTTGGTTATCCTATGGATACCACATGTCTTCACGTAATGATAGAGGTAGGCTACAGTGGTGACAGCCTGTTGGACCCTTTGAAGTCCTCCGCGCCCGGGTACCGAGTAGGGCCCTCAGGCCGGGATACACCTAGACCTTTAAAAGCTAGGGTGTGTCGGCGCCCCACGGAGAGAGCTAATAGCGGTCGTATCCATCTCGAGAGTTAAGTCCCCCTATAAAGTGCTTCTCAGCTCCCACCTATCTCAGTAGTAGCTTGGTGTCCTTGGTTAGACACCCGTCCGGTTACCTCACCGTCCTTGGATACGATAACCCTTGGAATACTCATCTTTCTTGGGGAAGTGCTACAATGGTGTATCCGTGCGCTTGCGGATTCGTTTGCACTCGTCAGTGTACTCGGGTGTTCCTTACACATTCACGCTACCCGGTGCCATAGTGGTGATGTTAAGAAACGCCAACATATGCTGGACTTGTTGGGTTCAGTGTTAGAAAGTACAAGACAAAGTGCCGTAATCAATGATAGTTTATGTCAGAAATATTTTGTTTGCAGTGGCGAAGGACAACATAAAAATAAGGCATCAGAAATGGATACTACAAGGACCGATTGTGACTCTCGTGTCGAATTTAGTATCAGCAAGGAGAATGTATGGACTGTGCAAAATGTCGTAGCAGAGCACAACTATTATCTTGCCAGTCCAAACAAGACACATAAGTTGAGGTTCCAAGAAGAGATTATAGAGGCAGATAGAAAATTAATTGGGCAGGCACAACGGTCTGGAATGAAGCCATCCTAAGTTTACAATTTCATGATGGAGCATTATGGAGGGTAAGACAAAGTATCATTTACTAAGATGGATTGCTATAATGAGATTGGTCGCGAGCGCAGACAATACTTAGAAGCTAATGATGCACAAACATTGTCTGAGTATTGGAGAAATAAACAAGCTCAGGACTCTACATTTTTTATGTAGTTGAGGTGGACAGAAAAACTGGTCATATAACAAATTTCTTTTGGGTAGATGGTTAGTATATCATGGATTACAAATGCTTTGGTGATGATGTGTCCTTTGACACCACATTTCAAACAAATAAGTTTGAAATGCTTTTTGCTCTGATTCTTGGCACCAACCATCACAAGCAAACAATAATTTTTGGGTGTGCATTCATGTTTAATGAGACTATTCTATCATTTGTTTGGCTATTTGAGTCCTTAAAACAATGTCTGGAAAGTAGTCAAGCACAATTTTCACACATCAAGACGTGACAATGGTAGCAGTAATTGCTCATGTATTCCCAAACACAGCCCACCGTCTATGTTTGTGGCATATTAGCCAAAATGTTGTCAAACATCTTGGTCCTATAATTAAAGCGGTAGAGGACGAGGCAGGGAACAAGTCATGTAAGTTCTGGGCGGATTTCAAAAGTTGTATCTAGGAAGATAGTAGAGATTTACTTCACAGAGAAATGGCACGAATTGTTGGCTAAATACAACCTTGAGAATAACTCATGGATGTCAAACCTTTATGATTTGAGGGAAAAGTGGGTTGTGGTACATCGTGACTCATTTACAGCTGATATGCACTCAACCTAGAGGAGTGAAGGTATGGACAATGTCTTCAAGAAAACATTTAGTAGGAAACTCGGTTTTTCAGAACTCCTTGTAGAATGTTACTCTAAGGCCAAATGAGAAGGATGTTGATTTTGAGTCACGTCGGAAGATCTCAGTTTGCTACATTCCAAATCCACCAATGTTGAAAACTATAGCTGAAACATATACAAGGAGAATGTATTCAGAGTTTGAGGAAGAGTTTAAAAAACAATTTACATTATCTTGTGACATGTTGGAAGCTAATGGGACAAACTTGACATTCTTTGTTAAGTATATGCAATCTGAACATGAAGTAACAGTAGTTTTGAACACTGAAAATTCGACTATTACATGCTCTTGCCGGATGTTTGAATACATAGGTATGTTTAGTATTATATTTCAAGATGTTTAAATTGCATTTTGTATCCTGAAATATTGTTTGTTTAAATTGGGAACTATATGCTTCAGGTTTATTATGCAAACATGCTCTTGGAGTCTACAATATAAATGGAGTATATAATTTGCCATCGCAATATATGCTGCCTAGATGGACAAAATATGCTAAAAGTGGATTTTACATTGAAACAAAACAAGGATCGGAGTAGGGAGATTTAAAAACACACGCAACACTTATATCTTGACAGGCCACATCTCTTGCATTGAAGTGTCCGTCATCAAAAGAACTACTTGATAAAATCCAGAAAGCCATGCGCATGCATGCCTTGAACTTGGAAGCGGATACTTATCTAAGTGAGACACATGAAAAATCCAATGAGATTTCCCCTACTCCAAATGAATGTGTCCTGAAATATTGTTTGTTTAAATTGGGAACTATATGCTTCAGGTTTATTATGCAAACATGCTCTTAGAGTCTACAATATAAATGGAGTATATAATTTGCCATCGCAATATATGCTGCCTAGATGGACAAAATATGCTAAAAGTGGATTTTACATTGAAACAAAACAAGGATCGGAGTAGGGAGATTTAAAAACACACGCAACACTTATATCTCGACAGGCCACATCTCTTGCATTGAAGTGTCCGTCATCAAAAGAACTACTTGATAAAATCCAGAAAGCCATGCGCATGCATGCCTTGAACTTGGAAGCGAATACTTATCTAAGTGAGACACATGAAAAATCCAATGAGATTTCCCCTACTCCAAATGAATGTGTCCGAGATCCAATAAATGGTGTAATATCATTTAGAATCCCTCTTGTCATAAAAGGTCCATTGGAGACACATTTTAAAAATGTTCTTGAGAAGAACCCAAGGAAGAAGAGGAAGAAGGCTACCCAGAAGAAAGGTATCCATCTGTTCAATGCCTTTTGTTCTAGTCTAAAATTTATTCTAAATATTTGTTTATCATATATTTTTTATTGTAGGTGACGATCTGGAACATGATGATATTGAAGCAGGAGATGAATGCATTGAGACAAAACAAATAATTGTAAAGACAATACCTATTTTCAACATTTATTCCATTACGTGCATGATTTATGAACACTTCATGTCGTATACACATGATTTTAATGTTGGGGCATCTTCAACCATGAATGCTCCTTTCATTCAAGGTGGATATACTAATGTCACAATGCCCCATTTCAATTTATTTGGCAATCCTTCCGCAATGGCTCCTCCATACATACTAGCAGGGTAACACAAGTCTCTTAATGGGAGTTGATCAAGATGCTACAACGCAAGCTTGAAAGTGCATCTAGGCTCCTAATTATTTTGGTGATAATGACAATACAATTTGGATGGATTAATGCTTTCAATGAGATGTGTGCAGGGATTAAAAGGAGTAAATTTGTATTTAATCAAAAGAAGCCCCTCATACCTTCTATTCTGTGTTGAAGTTCAAATGGAGTTTTAATTTGATTTATCTTTCGAATTTGAGTATAGGAAACACTGTACTATAAAAGGGGATGCAAATTGACCGTCTAGAGATGCTAAAAGTGCTTAGAAAGGTGAACCAAGAAAGCTAGTGAGACACAAAGCTTACACGTACACAAACCTTTGTGTTTCCAAAAGTTTTGGTTTTTGTCGGTAGTACCGGCCCTAGGCCGGTAGTACAGATAAGCTCCCTCTGTCTGGTTTCACCAAGCCCCTCGGTAGTTCCGACCCCAGGTCGGTGTTGGCAATTCTCAACGTCACCACTAGTTGTACACCTAGAGGGAGCGGATAAGAACAACCGGGTATACCGCAAGCGCACGGAAATACCGCTGTAGCACTTCTCCCTAGGAGAATGAATATTCCCGTCGGGTTTCGTTCCTAGGACGGAGAGTAACCAGAGAGGGTCTATCCAAGGACACCAACTTTCGCTGGGATAGGTTGGGATACAAGAAGCACTTCCTTAAGGGACTTAGCTCTCAAGATGTATTCCTGTCAGATCTTAGTCGTCCCCGCGGGGCGACAACACTCAGAGGTGCTGGCAAGCGAGCCCAACTCGGTATGCGACGTAAGAGGGTTGACAAAGGGTCCAACAGGCTGTCACCACTGCAGCCTACCTCTACGCTATGATCGTACGTGGTCTCCATAGGAAACCCAAGGCCCAGACACCATGTCTGTACCCCAGATAAATACTATAGTGCGGCGTATGCTAGCCCGCTAACTACACTATAGCAACCGTATAAATACGGTCCCACGAACAAGGGAAAGATCGGAATCAGATCATATCATTGAACTGGGAGCAGAAAGGAAGCTATGGATGCAGCTGAACGAGATACAACAAACTTACTCAACTAAACAGGATCAGAGCATGCAAACAAGTAAATGAACTACGGTTCTGGCTCTAAAGGATCGAAGCCTTGTGTCACGAAGAACACAAGCCTCTAACTTATGAACGAGCCAAGAACACAAGAACAAAGCAACCACACATGATGTCCACTATAGTCTAAATAAGAAATGCTGAACTACTCACTTTGATCTAAATGAAGAACAAGCATCCACGAGGACATCAACTCACTCCTTACCCCTCCTCTACCTCTCACTAATCCTAATCTAGATCTCTCCTCATCACCATTCTACCACAAAGAGGTGAGAATCACCTCTCATGGGCAGAATTGGTGAGAGGGAGAGAGAGCTACACAAGAGAAAGTGGAACTTGAGAGCTTGGTGGTGTGTGAGAAATGGAGCCCCTCCCATCCTATTTATAGACAAGGAGGAGGCTTGCTCCGGGGCTCAAAGTGCCCCTAAACGCCCGGGACTACAGCAGGGAGCCAATGGGAGGACAACACGTGGAGGGCCAGGATGAATGGACCCTAGGTCGATTCGGCCGAACCTAGGGTCGACCGGCCCCCTCGGGTGGCCTCCTGGCCCGTGCTTCCTCTGGCTCGCTTCCATGTGGGCCCTAATGCCTCTCCTCCGTGCATGGCATGCTTCCTGGCGGTTTAGTTGGTAAAGTGGGCCCATGGATCCATGTGATGCTGACATGGCAGCGTATGATTCGTCGAGAGTCCTTCACATGGATTGGTGACATCATGGATCCAGGAGAATCCATGTGGCAGCCCCTGATTGGCCAGCATTTGAGTGCCTTGGATTGGAGTGGAGTGAATGTGCATGGATTCCTCCCATTTCTTATGCTAAATACCTGCATTCAAATAGACATCGACACTGGTGGAAAGTATGAGTTTAAGCACCTATTCTAGTGTGGATGTTCAATTCATGCTCAGATTTGCAGGAGTTGACGGTCTTGAAAATGGCAAATATTGACCGTCAACAACACCCCCACACTTGACCTTTGCTCGTCCTGAGTGAAGGGGAAACAAAACCAAGCGGGTCATAAATACCGAAAAGTAAGACAGACATAAGAGATATTCCAAGTCATACCTTGCTCCTGTGAACCTCTGTGTAGTGGCTATCATGTTCCCTTGGGTGATTGAAAAGTAGAACAGCTGTGAATCAAGTCACTTATGCACCTGATGATAAACACCTTGGGGTTTTGCAAGATTTTCATAAAGAAAACTCTTGGTGGCTTCCTCATTTGATTCTCTCAAATCGCTCAATGTGTATATGTCCTCACTAAGGCATTTTGCCTTTCTTCATCCTACTTCTAATGATGGCTATATGTGGAGCTCAGGGTAGGATAAAAAGAAAGCATACTTGCATCACATATTTTGCAAAGTCAAAGACTGGATCCACAGAGAAAATCAAATCATACCATCAGATCAAGATGTGCACCAGTATGGCTATGGTGTGTATGGTAAGGTGGATACTAGGCCCGGAATGGGTGCTAGATATTACCATACATATATATGGTGAAAATGTGGGTTGATGGTAAGGTGGACACTAGCCCCGGAATGGACACTAGTTGTTACCATCTATGATATGAAACTCCTTTTTGCATGATCTCATCTCTCTCCCATTCCTCCTTTATTTTGGACATGGGCTATTTTTTTCTTTTTTTTTCTTTTTTTCATCATGCCTTGAGCATGTATATTTTTTTAGCCCATGTCTCTTTTTTGAAGGACACTTCTGGAGAGAGATGTCACACCACATATGGAGCTTTATTTTTTTATGAAATGGATAAATGATACAATGCTAACTTCCAGGGTGAAAGTATAGTAGGGGGAAAATAGGTGGGGTGCACATAAATCTTGGTCATGAAAGTAATGAAAAGAATTCTCACAAGGGTCACAGAATTTGACAAAGCTCAAAGTAATAACAAGCAGCATATAAATCGAAGGTTTTTACCTACAGAGATCATATGGCTCTAATGGGACGGAGGCATATCAAAGAGGAGCCTTTCCAAGAGGTTTTGAGTTTTCAAAAATAAATTCTCCAAGAGAGTTAGTCATCAGAGCAAAAGATCATATCATCCAACCATATCATACTCATCAATTACTTAGGTGAACATGCTTGTCCTTAAGAAGATTTTGGTTCACAAGCATCAGGCAGGTAACAAGGAATAAAACATATGTAAGTCTACTCAGGTACAAATGAGCTGGGTGATCTTTAGCATCATCATTCGAGTTTTAGTTTAGAGATAGGCAGATATAGCTTATAAAACTCAGGAATGAAAGAGAGTGAGTTGTCGAGATGCAAACCAGCGCTATGCATGGAAGATGAACCGTGAGAGGCTCTCCACAGAGTGAACTCGTGCGGGTCCCGTTCAGGTTCTCGATAGGTGATCGATCGGCTAGCGCGGAGTGCTTGCAGTGGGTACGTACGATAACGTCGTGCTTGCATTAGGAGAGTCGTGGCTCTTCCCCCACACTGTCTCGAACCTAGATGTCTTCTAAATAAAAAAGACCAAAGTAATGACACAAAGGGTGGCTAAACCGGGTTACATGACCGGTGAGCCACTTTATTCAAATCCAAATGTTTTAATCAAAATGATTAGGCGCTTACACACACATGCAAAAGAAATAAATGAAATAAAGGGAAATAAAGGGAAATCAAACCTAGACCTAGACTAGCGCCTAATGAACTAAAGATGGGGCTAATCCCCACTACTCAGAGAGGATCTGCTCCTCTCCCTCAACAACTGCCAACCTCTGCAGCTTCTGGGTCATGTCCTCCTCCAGCTGGTGGTACTCAAGCCTAAGCTCATGGTACTCGTCCCTTTGCTTAGCCAGTTCCTCGACTAGCTTCTCATGTTCTAAGAACAGTTCAGCTAGTCTATCTGCCAGCTTCGCTAGGGTCGGGGTCTTCTTGGCGCCATTTGCCCGGATGTCTGCAATGATCTTGACGAGGATTTGCTCCCACTGAGGGGCATTATGGTAGGGTGTACCATAGCCTCCAGTGGCTGTCTTCACTCCGAAGATCTTGCACCGGGTCTGTGGAAGCGGGAACTCGTCCCACACATCCTGCTCATAAGTATGGTAGAAGGCTTCTCCATAGCTGTTGAAGTCAAACCCAATGTAACGCTCTCCTGGCTTCAGGGGTGGCCCAGGGGGATCGTCAAACAAGACACGCTTGGCGGCGGTCTTGTCCCCCATGGTGTCCATCCTGGCCGGGAATGAAGGCGGGGAGGAGGAGCCTCGCCGGGATGACTACACCGGAGAATCGGTGCGCATCTTGCGAGTGCTCTCTACACTCCTGCCTCTCTCGGGGGTCATGGCCTCCGGCGACCCCATCACCTCATCCAAGTTGCTGAGGTCGATGAGATGAGAGGGGCTCCCTCCCCCTGAAGTGAGGGGCGAGGCCTCCCTACAGAGCCGAGCGAAACCGTGGCCGGCCATGGATGCGGCGATGCTGAGGACGGTGAGGTGGAGGAGATGGAATTCGCGATGCGAAAGCTCGTCGGGCGGCAGAGAGAAGGGTTCTGGACGAGAATGAGACACACACGCGAAAGAAGAAAGGGAGAGGCGGCACCAGGGTTTCGGCCGAACCAGGGTTCGGCCGGCCCCCTGTGGGCCCCTCTGGTCCTCCCCCTTCTCATGTGGGCTCTAGCAAGTCTCAGGATCGATGACCCAGGTGGATTCCCCGAGATGGAAGGATTGGTTTAGGCTTTAGGCTAAGATAAGGTTGAGGTTGAAAATTCATCCTCAACTATATACCAACCTTGGCCGAACCTTGATATATCCAAAGAGAATCTAGGGGAAATCACCTTGGCGACACACTGGGTTCGTCAGAAGTGTAGGCACTTCCGGCGGTAGTCACGAAGTGTTCGGGTCACCACTAAGGTGCTACCTTCCTGTGGACCTTTTGCTACTCCTCTTAATCTTGGCACTTTCTTTCTCCTGCCTGACCACGGTCCACAAGATACCCGAAGGATAATTCGTCCTGGGGAAACGAGATGAGTCCCCGGAGTACTCAGGGTGTGGGTGTCTTGTGATCTCCTGTCTCAACTTATGACCGTGTCCTTGCAGATGATGTTGATATGATGATAAGCTCTGCTCTGCAAGGGTAGTGCGTATACGAACTCGAGCCCAAAAAGGTATATCAAGGCTGAGAGCAAGCATGATCATCCCAGAGAGGCTGAGGCCTTTCCTGAGGTGGTCATGGGACTCGAGGACTATAGCACTGGGGTCGTGGAACTCGGAGATGAAAAGATTGAGCACTAAGGCTAGTGCTTCACCAATAGGTACCGATCTCCGAGTGAACTCAAGCTCGGAAGGACACTCGGCTCTCAAAAGGATGAAGCGTGGACTTCCAGAGGCCGGTGTACGATCAGGAACTAGAGTTCGGACGAAGAGCAAGATTTACTCACTCTTACCTTAGGCAGAGGGTTCGATGTTCCCATCAAAGTGACGAAAACATTCCCAAGTCTGGCCTAAGCTTCCAATGGGGGGTTTTGGATAAACTGAAAAGCGCACCTCCCATTGGGCATCGATCAAATCAGGCATAGGATACATAGTGCAAGCTTCTCCTGATTGATCGGCATCGATCGATGTGCTTGAGATGGAAAGTGAGTGCACTCCATTCGATCGGTAAATGATCGTGATCCTTCGGTCTGATGGATGAATCCAATGGATTAAAAAGCAGAGACCGATGTCTCGGTTTATACGAAACTTCAGTGCAAAGCACTTTAGCTCAAACCTCGACGTAGAAACACGATGGGCCTCTCATACCCTTCTTAGGAGATAGTAGTGAGGATCGAACAAGTCATCTTGGCCGGGAATGGTCGTTCTCTCAGAACTACTCTCTCCGTCCTCCCATGAGACAAAGTCTCGGGGAGAAAGTCTAAGAAGATGCACAAGAGGGGAACCCAAGGGTAGATCTCGCGCTAAGAAACCTTTCCCTTAGACTCCTGCTATTCAGGAATGACATCTTCAGCCAGAGCTCAGAAAGAGTGGATATGAAGTCTCGGACTCGGCTGACGATGGATCTAGGTGGCTCAACAATTCCTCTGGTGGGTGCCTCGTTGACCGAGATGCAAGGGGAGCTGAAATCTTGGAGATTATCCAGGATCTCTCTTCCCTTGACAGCATCTAGGTGCACAAAGGATCCTCCGAAGAGAGCATTAAGCCTCATGGCATCATCCTTCCGCAATCCAAACCAGAAGTGCTGAAGCAACATCCAATCGGGAATGCGGAGGACTGGGCAATCTTCCACCGCGGAGGCGAAACGATTCCATGCCATTCCTAGTGATTCCTCCTCACATTGCTTGAAACAAAGAATCTTTGCCCTTAACGAGATGACACGTTGTATTGGGAAGAAGCGGGAGCAAAAAGCTGCTCTCAACCTTTCCCAAGTAAGGAAGTCCCTACCAAAACAACGGTGCCAATCCCGAGCTTCCCCAGAGAGGGATAGCGGGAAACACTCTCTTTTCCGAACATCCGGTGATTCTCCGGTTTTACCCTGAGTTTCAATCAGACGCTCGTAGTCTCTCACATGATCAAAGGGGTTCTCATGACTTAACCCCAAGAAGGATAGGTCCTGAATTAGCTTCATGAGAGAGGAGTGAATCCTACAGCCAGATGTAAGAGTGGATCTTGATGAAGATGGCTCTGAGGATTCACTCCTCGAAGGCGGAAGGTGTTTACAAGGATAACCTTCCATGGGTAGCGGGGGTAGAGGTAGAAAGAAAACAAAAGAGATATTTCAAAAAGGGTAACGGGGGTGAAGGTAGAATAAAAAAAAGAAAAAGATAAATACAAGGATAGACGGGCTCGAAGGTTAACAACAGCCGTCCCCGGCAACAGCGCCAGAAATGCTTGTTGGCTTTTCTCAACGTCACCACTAGTTGTACACCTAGAGGGAGTGGATAAGAACAACCGGGTATACCGCAAACACACAAAAATACCGCTGTTGCACTTCTCCCTAGGAGAATGAATATTCCCGTCGGGTTTCGTTCCTAGGACGGAGAGTAACCAAAGAGGGTCTATCCAATGACACCAGCTTTTGCTGGGAAAGGTTGGGATACAAGAAGCACTTCCTTAAGGGGCTTAGCTCTCAAGATATATTCCTGTCAGATCTTAGTCGTCCCCGCGGGGCGACAACACTCAGAGGTGCTGGCAAGCGCGCCCAACTCGGTACGCGACGTAAGAGGGTTGACAAAGGGTCCAACAGGCTGTCACCACTGTGGCCTACCTCTACGCTACGATCATATGTGGTCTCCGTAGGAAACCCAAGGCCCAGACACCATGTCTGTACCCTAGATAAATATTATAGTGCGGCGTATGCTAGCCCGCTAACTACACTATAGCAACCGTATAAATACGGTCCCACGAACAAGGAAAAGATCGGAATCAGATCATATCATTGAACTGGGAGCAGAAAGGAAGCTATGGATGTAGCTGAACGAGATACAGCAAACTTACTCAACTAAACAGGATCAGAGCATGCAAACAAGTAAATGAACTACGGTTCTGGCTCTAAAGGATCAAAGCCTTGTGTCACGAAGAACACAAGCCTCTAACTTATGAACGAGCCAAGAACACAAGAACAAAGCAACCACACATGATGTCCACTATAGTCTAAATAAGAAATGCTGAACTACTCACTTTGATCTAAATGAAGAACAAGCATCCACGAGGACATCAACTCACTCCTTACCCCTCCTCTACCTCTCACTAATCCTAATCTAGATCTCTCCTCATCACCATTCTACCACAAAGAGGTGAGAATCACCTCTCATGGGTAGAATTGGTGAGAGGGAGAGAGAGCTACACAAGAGAAAGTGGAACTTGAGAGCTTGGTGGTGTGTGAGAAATGGAGTCCCTCCCCTCCTATTTATAGACAAGGAGGAGGCTGGCTCCGGGGCACAAAGTGCCCCTAAACGCCCGGGACTGTAGCAGGGAGCCAATGGGAGGACAACACATGGAGGGCCAGGATGAACCGACCCTAGGTCGGTTCCGCCGAACCTAGGGTCGGCCGGCCCCCTCGGGTGGCCTCCTGGCCCGTGCTTCCTCTGGCTCGCTTCCATGTGGGCCCTGATGCCTCTCCTCCGTGCATGGCATGCTTCCTGGCGGTTTAGTTGGTAAAGTGGGCCCATGGATCCATGTGATGCTGACATGGCAGTGTATGATTCGTCGAGAGTCCTTCACATGGATTGGTGACATCATGGATCCAGGAGAATCCATGTGGCAGCCCCTGATTGACCAGCATTTGAGTGCCTTGGATTGGAGTGGAGTGAATGTGCATGGATTCCTCCCATTTCTTATGCTAAATACCTGCATTCAAATAGGCATTGACACTGGTGGAAAGTATGAGTTTAAGCACCTATTCTAGTGTGGATGTTCAATTCATGCTCAGATTTGCAGGAGTTGACGGTCTTGAAAATGGCAAATATTGACCGTCAACAGTCGGTACTACCGATAACGTTGTTATGTTTCAGTTTTCAGGGACCCTCGGTAGTACCAACCTGAGGTCAGTAGTACCGATATTCTTCGTACACAACACAGTAACGGCTAGTTTTGGGAAGTGGGTATTTATACCCCCACACCTCTCCCTTCATTTGCTGCTGACCTAACTCGAGACAAACACACCCAAGAGCATTCACTCCTCTTCTCCACTCCTCCCTAAAGCCAAGCCTTGATGTAACATCCCGTAATTTTTACGAGATGTTTAGTTTATGAAAAATGAGGAATTTAAAATTTTTGGTGATTATTTGAAGTGCTTGATTAATTTGAATAAGAGTGCCTTCTATTCTCTCCCAATATTCCTAGATTTATTTTTGAGCTAAATAAAATTCTAGGAAATATAAAATGTTAGTGTGATAATTTTTGGAGTTCATTGGCTTTTCTTTGGATTTTAATTGTGTGGAATTCAAATTTGAATTCAAATTCAGATTTGAATTATAGTTGTAGGAGTTTAGGGAGGATTAGAAATTGGGAAAACCTTTTAATCTCAGTTGGGCCGGAACCATACCTCAACCCAGTTAACAAAGTCCATCTTTTCCCCTTAAACTCGCCGCTGAGGCCCACACCGCTCCCTAACCTTCGTCGCCGGCCCGCCTAAGCTAGGCCCACTAGTCGGCCCGTCTCCCACCTACCACCTTCGCCTGTGTCGCCGCCATGTGGGGCCCAGACGTCAGCCGTTTCCTCCTCCCACCTTTTCCCCTTTCCTCTGACGCCCAACGCAAAAGCGCCGCGAAGCTTAAGGGGGGACCTCCCATGGCCGCGGCGCGGATGCCGTCCACGCCCCTGCCTCGCATCCAAGCTGTCCACGCGCGCCTACCTTTGCGGACACTCTATAAAAACCACCACCGCGGCCAACACTCCCAACCCTAGCCGCCCTTGGGGTTTTCCCCACTCCTCTCCATCCACTCTGTCGCCGTGAGAAGAGGAAGGGGGAAGGAGGAGAAGAAGGCGGGGAGGCCGTCCGTGGAAGCCACCGCTGTCGCCGCGAAGCCAGAGGCCGTCCGCGGGAGCGTCTGTTCGCCGCGAAGACGGGGATCACGCCGCTCTGCTTCCTCTGCTTCCTCTGCACCGCGCTGCTCTGCTACCCGCTCTGCCGCCGACCATGCTCCATGACTCTTCATCGCCACTCTTCTCTTCGACCAGGGTCACCAGGTGAGGCCGTCCTCTCCCTCTCTCTGCTGTGAACCCGGCCTTCGCGCCGTGGGAGTATGAACGTCGTGGGTGCCCTGTTTGTGCCCGCTTGGCCGCGCCGCCGTGCAGAATGCTGACGCCGTGTTGCCGGCCTTCGAGCCATGCCAAATCGCTTGCAGGTGCCGCTGCCAACGACCGTGCGCGCGCCCTTGCTTGCTCGCCCGATCTTTAGCTGAGCGCGTCGCCGCCTGGCCCGTCTCGCTGTTCCGTCCTCATGCGTCGTGGTCAAGCCAATGGCTTGCGCAAGCACGCACCCCGTGTGAGGGGGAAAGGCTTAGCCTTTGGCCAGCCTAGCGATGCGCCTACTTGTGCGCGCACCCGAGCGCGTACGCGAGCAGTGCCTCGCCGCCGGCGCTTGCGCATGAGCAACTCCGCGCTGCCGCTGCTTGTTTTGCCCGCTCCGACACCACCGTGCCGCGCCGCAGCTCCGGGTCACCGGATGACTGTGTGTGCACCACGCTGACCCCAAGCCGTCGCCTTGCTCTTCTCGAACGAGTTCGCAGCGTGCAGTTCGGACACCGGCGATCGCGCCCGCATAGCCGTGCCACCGCCGTCCTCTGTCTCGCCACCGTCGAGCCAAATCCCGGCCAAAGGCCACACCTTTCTGTGCCCAAACAAAACCCTAGGAGCTCGTCGACCACGTCAAGTCACTTGTTGACCAGCCGACGCCGAACCTCGCTGCCGGTGAGCCCTAGCCGCTCCACTGAGGTGATACGTCCAATACCTACCGGCCTAAGCCAAAACCCCTAGGGTTTTGTTTCACACCCAGGGCCACATGCCGTCCTGACTGCAGTAGATCCACCGGATCTTTTGTGCCCGACCAACCCATGCGTAGCCACACCCTCGCCGCATCGCGTCGCGCCGTAGCTGATCCGGTCGGGTTCCCTTGCGCCCGGCCACGCAAGCTGCCCCGTCAGCGCCACGTGCTCTACAGCTGGCTTTAAGCCGCCCAGCTGGCAGCCACGTGTGCGCCTGGAGTCAGCCAGCAGCTGGCTTAGAGCCATGCCAGAGATAGCTAAAGCTGGCCTGTAGCTAGCCTAAAGTTAGTGTTATTGTATATGTGTATTTTATTTTCAGAAATGTATTTTCCTTTAAAAAATTCATAATAAATCCGTTTTAACTCGGAAAAATACAAAACCTTTTCCTAAAGTCTTCTAAAATCTCAAACTCCGCGCTAGGCTAGACTGCTAGATTTTGCCTCCTTTTGGGGTCTTAATTGTTTTTCTCCTGGAGTTATTCCTTTAGCAGCCGTGTTTATTTATTTATTTATGAATTTAGGAGCTGCCAGAGCCAAAGAGCTGAACCAGGACTTCGACGACGACCTCATCTACGACGACTACCCGCTCGTAGGTTCACGCCCGACCTACTTTGGACGCCCATTAGGCATTGCTATTAAGAACTGCTATTTAGTTTTAACATGGAAAACTTGGCTGTATGTAAAGCAGTCCCCAGGTTTCAGAATTGAAACTTGGGTGAAAAAAACATGTGAGCAGATGTAAGGGCGAAGTAGAAAAACTTCATGAGACATGAATCTGAATTCATTGCCATAGACTGCTAACATGGATAATGTACAAAAAACTTTGAACAGAAAATGGTACATAGCTTTATTACGTGTAGAAACGGCGTAGGTGCTCGATGTTCCATGAGTTGGGCACATCCGAGCCATCATCCCTCATCAGCCGGTAAGCACCCGGCCTACTGACTTCCTTGACTATGAATGGCCCCTCCCATGGGGCTGCTAACTTGTGCATGTCCTTCTTGCTTTGGATCCTTCGCAGGACTAGATCTCCAACGCAAAAAGCTCTCTCCTGCACATTTTTATCATGGTAACGCCGCAAAGTTTGGGCATACCGTGCTGCCTGGATCGTTGCTGCGAGCCGTCCTTCTTCGATGCTGTCGATGTCCTCAATCCGCGCCTTCTCAGCCTCGTTTTCATCGTATACTTCAACTCTTGGTGCATTGAACATGAGGTCGGTGGGGAGCACCGCCTCGGATCCATACACCAGGAAAAAAGGAGTCTGACCAGTAGCACGACTCGGCTGTGTCCGCAGTCCCCAGAGTACTGCAGGGACTTCGCGTAGCCAACGAGTCGAGTACTTTTTCAGGCGATCGAAGATGCGTTTTTTGAGTGCCTCGAGCACTGCTCCGTTAGCTCGCTCAACTTGGCCATTAGCACGTGGGTGCGCGACTGAGGCGCGTGCCACCTTGATGAGGAGTTCGTCACAATATTCCTGGAACTCCCTTCCTGTGAAGTTTGTACCCAGGTCGGTTATTATCCTGTTAGGGACACCGAATCTATGCACGATTTCTCCTATGAACTCGGCCGCCTTGGCAGCCGTGAGCGCCTTTATCGGCTTGACCTCTATCCATTTGGTGAACTTGTCGACCGCCACCAGGATGTGGTCGTACCCTCCGGATGCTTTCTTGAAAGGCCCGATCATGTCGAGTCCCCAGCATGCGAAGGGCCATGAAATGGGTATCGTCTGCAGAGCTTGGGCTGGAACATGTATTTGTTTTGCAAAGAATTGGCATCCCTCGCAACGTTTCACCAGTGCCTCAGCGTCCGCGACGGCTGTGGGCCAGTAGAAACCAGACCGAAAAGCTTTTCCAACAATGGTTCTTGCCCCGGTGTGGTTGCCACACATGCCTCCGTGAATCTCCGCTAGGAGTCGTCGTCCTTCTTCCTCCGGGATGCACTTCTGGAGTACTCAGGACTGTCCACCTCGGCGATACAGGTTGTCGCCAATCAGGACGTAGTTCTTGCTCCTGCGACTGATCCATTCATGCAGCGCTCGCGTCTCCCTTTCCTGACCTGGTGAAGGATTCGGGAGGGTGCCGTCCTTGATGTACTCGACCATCTCTGAGATCCACTCGGGTTGTGGTTCGATCATTAGGACTTCACCGAGTCCTTCTGATGGATCGACTTGCGCATCGGGGTCCTTGATGGAGGGCTTGATCAAATCTTGAACAAAGATGTCGGGTGGTACCTGGGCTCTCGTGGATCCCATGTTTGCCAGCTCATCAGCCGCCTTGTTATCGTCGCGGAGTACATGCTGAAACTCCAGGCCGTAGAACTTGCCTTCGAGTTTGCGGATCTCCGCGCAATATGCGTCCATCTTCTCGCTGGTCCGGTTCCACTTCTTGCTAACCTGGTTTACCACCAAAGCAGAGTCGCCCTTGACCATCAAGTATTTTATCCCGAGCGACATGGCGATACGGAGCCCGTGAAGGGCCGCCTCGTACTCGGACGCGTTGTTCGAAACCTTGAACATGATCTGCAGCACGTATCGCAGTTTCTCTCCTGTTGGGGAGATGAAAATTATGCTGGCCCCGCCTCCTTTAATCCTGAGTGATCCATCAACGTACAGGGTCCAATACTCAGGTTCAGCGGCAGTGGATGGCGTCTGGATCTTCGTGTACTCTGCCACGAAGTCTGCGAGTACCTGCGACTTGATCGTGTTACGCGGTACGAAAGTTATGTCGTGTGCGGCCAGCTCGATGGACCACTTCACTATCCTTCCCATGGCATCTCTGTTGTGCAGGATGTCGCCTATGGGGTAGTCGGAAACTACAACGATTTTGTGAGCTTCGAAGTAGTGCTTCAACTTGCGTGCGGTGATCAACAGTGCGTAGAGCAGTTTCTGCGCCTGATTGTACCGCACCTTAGAGTCGGTCAATACCTCGCTTATGAAGTAGACCGGCCTCTAGACGACGTAAGCATGTCCTTCCTCTTTGTGCTCCACAACTAGTACCGTGCTTACCACATGCGTGGTAGCCGAGATGTAAAGTTAGAGAGTTTCCCTCCGCTCTGGTGCTGTGAGGATGGGGGCCTTTTGCAGATAGCTCCTGAGTTCCAGGAAAGACTTTTGGGCCTCCTCATCCCACTTGAAATCATCATCTTGATGTTTGAGGAGCTTGAAGAAGGGCAGGCCTCGTACACCGAGTCGTGAGATGAACCGACCGAGTGCTGCCATGCACCCGGCTAGTTTCTGTACATCCTTCTGGCACTTGGGAGGCTTCATCCGAGTGATCACGTGGATCTTTTCTGGGTTTGCCTCTATGCCGTGATTGCTGACAACATCCGAGTAGTTTTCGTATGGGGGAGAGAACCACGTTGACGAAGCGCGGCGAGTCCTCTTCCGAGTGGTATTCGACTGGCTCGGGTACAGGGATCACCGCTAGGTCTCGCTTCACCTCCTCCGTGATCACGGAGGCGGCAGTGTTCTTCAACCCAAAGGGAAAGCACTCGGACTGTGGGGTACCTAAGGTTACCTCGCAGATGGTGATGGTGTCAGCCATGTGGCTAATGACCCGGTCGATAGATTCAACCAGATCGTCCACAGGAGGGTTCGATGACCCTGCAACCGTCAGATCTTGAACCGGGAGGGTTGGCCTCTGGGTTTGCTGCGGCGTGCTGAAGAGCACTCAGCAGGCTTTGGGCTTGTCCAGATTGGATCTTGCAGCCGGTCTTCTCCTCGCAGGCGGTGTGGAAACCACTCCGGAAGGTTTTTTCGTGGTGATCACGGTGTCGGAGAGAACGCATGGGATCTCCCCGATAATGATGTGACCCTGAGGAGGAGTCACGTAGCCGGCCGCCTGCTTGTCGACGGCGGAGACGGGATCGAGGCTCCCGAAAGGGATTCCCGCTCCCAACGCGGCGAAGGCGAGGCAACTAGCAGGGATCTTAACTGCGGCCATCAACCTTGCCAATTATCACGACGAAGCCCCTACCTGGCGCGCCAACTGTCAGTGCAATGGACCGGCAGTCCACCACGGGGTAGGCTATGGTGGTAGATTGTGTGGAGGGGATCGCCGAGACTGGAGCTAGATGGTGAACAAAGAACACAGGGGTTTATCCAGGTTCGGGCCGCCGGGAGGCGTAATACCCTACGTCCTGTGCTCGGTGTGTTGTATTGATGGTTCCGCGATTGGGAATCAGATGGAGTTGTTTCTGAGGGGGGTCCCTGCCACCCTTATATAGCCTGGGGGGTAGGGTTACAGATCCTCAGGGAATCTATAGCTAACCGATTACAAGATCTGGCCTTCGGGCTCAAGTAATATCTTTCCTAACTAACCGGTCTTTATTCATGGGATGATATCTCCTCAGGCGCCGCCTCATCCTGATCCGTACGCCATGCTATATCTCCACACGGGTGGGCCCATCTCCGTATACATATACATGTTATGAAGCCCCTCCATGTGGGACCCGGGGGGTATATCCCCCACAGCAGTCCCCGAGCGCTTCTCGACCAGACTGCAACTTCGATCTTCAGCCCTGTATACCTTCTCGTGTACTTTCGCCATTTAGCCGAGTGCTTAATGCCTTCTATCCGAGTGCTTTGAATCCTGTCTGATCTGATCTTCGGTGCAGCCGAGCGGTCTTGAAGCTGAACTCGTGGTTGCCAGGTGGTTGAGGAGAGCTCTTCACCATGTTTGTGATTTACTCAGATCATCCGGGTTTGGAGGTTGTACACCTTCGTCGAAGACAAAGTGTACACACTTAGTCCCCGAGTCTAGATAAAGATTGAAGATGTTTATCTAGGGTCAAAAGAGAATCTAAGCGACCGCTCCCTGATGTCTTTTAGAATGGGTGCCCCTTTAGGAAGAAGGTACCATTGATTGCCTCCCGTATCCCCGATCCTGACTTTAGTCAATGAGACTCTGTCTTGGAACAATTCCGGATGATCATGGTGGCGGGTTGTAGCCGGTGAATGGGCGCATCTCGAGATGCGCCCATTAGGGCAGTCCCCGAGGTTCGTAATAGTTAAAGTAACTATTTCGAAGCTCTAAATGGGTTTGGTTCGGTATTACCATCATCCCGTTTGGGAGAGTACCACTCGGATCATCTGACCCTGTACGGTGTCTGGTTAGAGCTTTGGCCCTATGCCAAATTTGCCATGTGGCCCACCGTGTTCTCACGGAGCACTCGCGCAAGGTCACCTGTCCTAGTCAGCATATTCGTGACTTCTGAACAGCTTTGGGCTATGTATGGCATGCCTCCGGGAGAACACTCATGAGCTAGTAGATTTTTGGAGCCCTCTTAGGAGTCCAAACTGAATTTTCGAGGGCGGGTTATCTGATAACCTGGCAGTACGTGACTCTGGGTCACGGCCTCTGAGTGATTTAAGCCAACCAATCATTTTTGGAAAGTTGTTTTAAATTTAAGGGTATCTTCCCGTAGAAGGAAAGGCTTTAACCCTTTGGCCCATTTAGAGCCACGGCCCACTTAGGCCCAGCAGCCGGAATCGGAAGCCTCCTGGATAAGGTTGGGCACTAGCGCGTCGCGCGTGGGTCGTGCTCGCGAGTTTCTCGCGAGAAGAATCTCCCGCGCTGCGGCGACACGACCGCACGGGGGGGCGGGGCCCGCCACGACCACCGTTCTGTCTGCCTCATTTGAGGCAACCCGGGGGCGTCGTACGCCACGCATCCCTGCAGTCACGTCGCTTAGCTTCCCATAGGAAACCACGCAGCTGCTCTTTGCTCTTCCTTCCCCGGCCGCTCCGCCTTCGATCCGCCGGATCCATCGCCGCATTAGCTCGATCTCCGCCAGATTTGGCTCCGGCGAGGCTGCAGATCTAGATCCGCCGCCGCGCCGCATCCACACCGCTGTTCCTGGCAGTCCCCGAGCATAGAGAGGGTGTAGACCGCTCCCCGCCTGAGTCCCCGAGCCCTGCGAGGATGTCGCCGGTGGGATCCCGCCGGCCCTCGAAGAAGTCAAGGCGCAGCGCCTCCGAGGCGAGGCGCTCGCCGTCTCTGTTGTTGTCGTCCCCGCTTTCGCCGCCGGTGCGGAGCGAGGAGTGGGTGCGCTCCGTCTCCATGATGGAGCGCATCACCGCCCTAGTGCTGGGTGGAGTGCTGCTCGAGTCCACCGTCGAGGGATGGCGGCCCGCTGCGGGGAAGGAGTTCGCCTCGCCGTCGACCGACGACGCTGTCGTCTTCGAGTCGGCCTACATCCGTGGGTTCGGCCTGCCCGCACATCCCTTCTTCCTCGGCCTGCTCTACTACTATGGTTTGGAGCTGTGCCATCTCAACCCCAACTACATTCTGCACATTTCCATTTTTGTGCATCTGTGCGAGGCGTTTCTTGGAATCGCCCCACATTTCGATCTTTTTCGTTACTTCTTCTGGGTGAAGCCCCACCCGAACGCCAAGAAGCCACGGGTGGTGGGCGGCGCCGGATTCCATCTCAAGCAGAGGCACTCTGCTGAGTACATTCCGGTGCCGCTTGTCAGCTCCAACAAGGGCTAGCATTCGTAGTGGTTCTACACCACCAACAATGCCCCGACGGTGCCCTGCGACGTCGACACACGACCGACTCCTCACCCATGCTAGGATGAAGAACTTGGCCATACTGAGATGGGGCAGGTGTCTGTGCTGCTGGAGCATATCCAAAAGCTGAAGGAGGCCGGGCTCACTGGCGTCGCGGTGATGGCGAGCTTCGCCGTCCGGCACACGCAGCCTCTCCGGGATAGGGTGCGCCCGGCGTATGAGTATGCCGCCGACGACCTCGACGCGGCACGGTGAGTGGCGGAGCCAGGGAGAGCAGAGGAGCTGAAGGAGCGCGTCCGTCAGTGCTTCGTTCCCGGCACCGTCATCTCCAATCGCAACGCGCCGAAGCCATTCAACCTGGCGAACTATCCGCCTGAGGTAATGATTTTGTTTTTTGTAGGGCGCCCATTAGGGCATGAACATGTGCCCATTAGATGTTTGAGGAAATGGTTCTGTTTGTTTTTCTGCGAAATCATAGGATCACAGGGCTTTTGTCTCTGTGGCACCTGTGCCTGGCTCGTTGGCCGGACAGGGTCCTTTGACCGGCCGCCTTGGCGAGCTGCAGAGGATGGAGCGCGCCAGCTCCTACGTCACAGCGGGTGGCGGCGAGGCGATTCAGTTTGAGCCCCGTCAGCCTACAGCCCCTGCTACGGAGAGGAGACGCGCCGCGCCGGCCAGCAAGGGCAAGGAGCGCAAAGGCAGCTGGAATCCTGAGGTGCGACGTGCGCCCCCCTGGGACGTTCAAGATCAACGACCCAGAGGCGCGCCGGCGCAAGCTCGTGCTGCCGGAGGACAAGGAGGAGGAGAACCCTCTCTCGTTTGACATCGGGGAAGCTCCCTCAGTGACGACGGCTCCGGCGATGCCGGCGCCTTCCGGTCACTTCACTTCTTCTCTTCCTTCTCAGCAAACGAGCTCCGTGCCACCGGTGGCGGGCGCTGCGCACCCCACCGCTCAGACCACGCAGGCTGCCGCTGCAACGCCGTCACCAGCACCTACGGCGACGACTACGACGGTCAGTGGGGTGAAGCGATCCGCCTCCTCTGGCTCCAGCTTTCTGCGGTGCACCCGCGTCCGCGTGTCTTCCGAGTAAGTCTTTTTGAAATTTTCCATCTTTACTTCTCTTGGGTTCATAGGATTGGAAAGAGATCTTTATGTCTGGTTTGTACGAGCAGGGGTCCCTGCGACCTCCCTTCCGATGTTGGCGAGTTGTCCCTGCCGTCTGCCGCCTCGGTGTCGCCGTGCCTGAGTGCTTCTGATGAGCACCCGGCTGCTGCGTCGGGGGTTCCCGATGCTGCGGCTGACGCTGCTGCTCGTGATCCCAGTCCCCAGCGTGAGGCTGGAAACGTTGTAGCTTCCGGCGCCGCTGCGTCTGGGGCCTCTGATATCGAGGAGATCCAGCGGGAGCTCCCTCAGCCACGTCTCAGCCCGCCACGTCCTGGACGCGTCGCCCAGGTTCGTGGCGGCCTTGTGAATGAAGTGCTTAGGGATCCGGCGATCGACGCCGAGAACCGTGCGGAGCTCGTCACCATTGCGTGGAGGACCCTCCAGCTTGCAGAGGTAATTCCTTTTCCCTCTTATCCTTGTAGGAGCTTGCTAGCTGTAGTTGTTTCATCTCTTGCCATGCCTCGACAGACTGTGGCCTCGGAGTCCGCGCGCAAGACCGCTGTGCTTGATCGTGTCGGCACCGCTGTCGATCTGCATGCCACTCTGCGCGCCCGTTTGGAGCGTCTCGAGCAGCAAGCTGTTGCTCAGCGAGACAGCAACAACCGGGAGGTCGAGAGGTTGCAGCGGGAGAAGGTGGCTGCGGAGGCGAATGAGGTGACGTTCCGGGTGGTGGCGGGGGAGCACCAGCAAGGTATGTTGATTATGTTTTGCTTTTGTTTCGCCGTTGCCCGAGTGCTTTGTGATGATCAACTCTTGGCAATAGCTCGGGCCAAGGTGGAGGAGGAGCTCAAATCCCCGTGGGTCCGCATGAAGCAGCTCTGGAAGGACGGCGAGGAATCGTCCAGGCGGGCCGCTATGGCCAGAAAAGAGCTGTCAGGTTGGTTACCTTGCACTCCCCATGTTTTCCTTGGATGTTTTGTTGATAAGTGCTTCTGACATTGAGCAGATTTCCGTCAAAAATAATTTGCCCAATATGCAGATCTTGAGGCCCGCGTCTCATCGGAGAGGGCTCAGTTCAAAGCTCTCGGCGAGGCGCTGCACCCAATCGTGGACGAACTGGCGCCCCTTGCCAAGTCCTCCTCCGTGCGGCAGTTCGGTGACCCGGTGGTGCGCCCGCCGACCCTTCTGGAGTGTGCCCAGGCGGCGGCGACGCGCTTCCCCCGCTGTCTTCGCGAGGTCGGCGTGGCGAGTGCCAGCCACTGCCTCGCCGTCTTCCGCTCCTTCTACCCCTCGATTAACGTGGATCGCTTCCGCGGTGGCTTCGCCCGTGGGACGTCACCGCAGCAGGCTGAGCGACTACTGGAGGAGGTGAAGGACACGGCGGAGCAGCTTGCTGACGACGTCGTGGCGGCGGCTGATGAAGAAGTTGGTGCTGATGCCCTCCTGTCCCAGCCATAAAAAACTTTTAAGTTAAAAATTGTAATATTTTGTGGTGCTGTTGGTGCACCGGTACTTTGGTTCGTTGTCATTTGGTACTTTTAAGTAGGCGCTTTACTTTTGACGGTATCTTTGTACTGTTAATTTCCCCGGTAGTTAGTCTATTACGGGAAATCGTAGGCTCGTTGGCTTTAGTTTCCTAGCGCAGAGGGCGTACTCTCACACACACGTAGTACCTTAGCTTGGCTAAAACCTCGACCCACGATTTAAGACGTGTGCTACCGAGTACTTTATGAGTCGTTAGATCCGTGTGAGATGAGCGTTATTTAGTTTTAACATGGAAAACTTGGCTGTATGTAAAGCAGTCCCCAGGTTTCAGAATTGAAACTTGGGTGAAAAAGCATGTGAGCAGATGTAAGGGCGAAGTAGAAAAACTTTATGAGACATGAATCTGAATTCATTGCCATAGACTGCTAACATGGATAATGTACAAAAAACTTTGAACAAAAAATGGTACATAGCTTTATTATGTGTAGAAACGGCGTAGGTGCTCGATGTTCCATGAGTTGGGCACATCCGAGCCATACTCCCTCGTCAGCCGGTAAGCACCCGGCCTACAGACTTCCTTGACTATGAATGGCCCCTCCCATGGGGCTGCTAACTTGTGCATGTCCTTCTTGCTTTGGATCCTTCGCAGGACTAGATCTCCAACACAAAAAGCTCTCTCCTGCACATTTTTATCATGGTAACGCCGCAAAGTTTGGGTGTACCGTGCTGGCTGGATCGTTGCTGCGAGCCATCCTTCTTCGATGCTGTCGATGTCCTCAATCCGCGCCTTCTCAGCCTCGTTTTCGTCGTATATTTCAACTCTTGGTGCATTGAACATGAGGTCGGTGGGGAGCACCGCCTCGGATCCATACACCAAGAAAAAAGGAGTCTGACCAGTAGCATGACTCGGCTGTGTCCGCAGTCCCCAAAGTACTGCAGGGAGTTCGCGTATCCAACGAGTCGAGTACTTTTTCAGGCGATCGAAGATGCGTTTTTTGAGTGCCTTGAGCACTGCTTCGTTAGCTCGCTCAACTTGGCCATTAGCACGTGGGTGCGCAACTAAGGCACGTGCCACCTTGATGAGGAGTTCGTCGCAATATTCCTGGAGCTCCCTTCCTGTGAAGTTTGTACCCAGGTCGGTTATTATCCTGTTAAGGACACCGAATCTATGCACTATTTCTCCTATGAACTCGGCCGCCTTGGCAGCCGTGAGCGCCTTTATCGGCTTGACCTCTATCCATTTGGTGAACTTGTCGACTGCCACCAGGATGTGGTCGTACCCTCCTGATGCTTTCTTGAAAGGCCCGATCATGTCGAGTCCCCAACATGCGAAGGGCCATGAAACGGGTATTGTCTGCAGAGCTTGGGCTGGAACGTGTATTTGTTTTGCAAAGAATTGGCATCCCTCGCAACATTTCACCAGCGCCTCAGCGTCGCGACGGCTGTGGGCCAGTAGAAACCAGATCGAAAAGCTTTTCCAACAATGGTTCTTGCCCCGGCGTGGTTGCCACACATGCCTCCGTGAATCTCCGCTAGGAGTCGTCGTCCTTCTTCCTCCGGGATGCACTTCTGGAGTACTCGGGACTGTCCACCTCGGCGATACAGGTTGTCGCCAATCAGGACGTAGTTCTTGCTCCTGCGACTGATCCGTTCATGCAGCGCTCACGTCTCCTTTTCCTGACCTGGTGAAGGATTCGAGAGCGTGCCGTCCTTGATGTACTCGACCATCTCTGAGATCCACTCGGGTTGTGGTTCGATCATTAGGACTTCGCCGAGTCCTTCTGATGGATCGACTTGCGCATCGGGGTCCTTGATGGAGGGCTTGATCAAATCTTGAACAAAGATGCCGGGTGGTACCTGGGCTCTCATGGATCCCATGTTTGCCAGCTCATCAGCCGCCTTGTTATCGTCGCGGAGTACATGCTGAAACTCCAGGCCGTAGAACTTGCCTTCGAGTTTGCGGATCTCCGCGCAATATGCGTCCATCTTCTCGCTAGTCCGGTTCCACTTCTTGCTAACCTGGTTTACCACCAAAGCAGAGTCGCCCTTGACCATCAAGTATTTTATCCCGAGCGACACGGCGATACGGAGCCCGTGAAGGGCCGCCTCGTACTCGGTCGTGTTGTTTGAACCTTGAACATGATTTACAACACGTATCGCAGTTTCTCTCCTGTTGGGGAGATGAAAATTATGCCGGCCCCGCCTCCTTTAATCCTGAGTGATCCATCAAAGTACAGGGTCCAATACTCAGGTTCAGCGGCAGTGGATGGCGTCTGGATCTCCGTGTACTCCGCCACGAAGTCTGCGAGTACCTGCGACTTGATCGTGTTACGCGGTACGAAAGTTATGTCGTGTGCGGCCAGCTCGATGGACCACTTCACGATCCTTCCCATGGCATCTCTGTTGTGCAGGATGTCGCCTATGGGGTAGTCAGAAACTACAACGATTTTGTGAGCTTCGAAGTAGTGCTTCAACTTGCGTGCGGTGATCAACAGTGCGTAGAGCAGTTTCTGCGCCTGATTGTACCGCACCTTAGAGTCGGTCAATACCTCGCTTATGAAGTAGACCGGCCTCTGGACGGCGTAAGCATGTCCTTCCTCTTTGCGCTCCACAACTAGTACCGTGCTTACCACATGTGTGGTAGCCAAGATGTAGAGGTAGAGAGTTTCCCCCCGCTCTGGTGCTGTGAGGATGGGGGCCTTTTGCAGATAGCTCGTGAGTTCCAGGAAAGACTTCTGGGCCTCCATATCCCACTTGAAATCATCGTCTTGATGTTTGAGGAGCTTGAAGAAGGGCAGGCCTCGTACGCCGAGTCGTGAGATGAACCGGCTGAGTGCTGCCATGCACCCGGCTAGTTTCTGTACATCCTTCTGGCACTTGGGAGGCGCGTGGATCTTCTCTGGGTTTGCCTCTATGATGCGATTGCTGACAAGGAATCCGAGTAGTTTTCCTGAGGGAACGTCGAAAACGTATTTTTCTGGGTTAAGTTTCCACCGGTAAATCCTCAAGTTAGCGAAGGTCTCAGACAAGTCCTTGATAAGGTTATCAAGGTCTCGAATCTGGACTACGACATCATCTACGTATGTCTCGCAGTTTACACTGATTGGGGTCCTCAAGCATGCCTGGATGGCACGCTAGTACATCGCGCCGGCGTTCTTCAGACCAAAGGACATTGTCAAGTAACAGTACGCACCATGGGGCGTAATGAACGATGTCTTGATCTGGTCTTCGACCTTCAGGCTAATCTAGTGGTAGCCTGAATAGTAGTCGAGAAAACAGAGCAGGGCACAGCCCGCCGCAGAATCAACGACTTGGTCTATTCGAGGGAGGGTGAAGGGGTCTTTGGGGTAGTGTTTGTTGAGATCGGTATAATCAACGCACATTCTCTATTGCTTATTCTTTTTGGATACAAGAGCTGGATTAGCCAGCCAGTCTGGGTGATACACCTCTTTGATGAACTTGGCAGCTAACAGCTTCGTAACCGCTACCCCTATTGCCTCCTTGCGGTCAACCGCGAACCGACGAAGCTTTTGCTTGATCGGCTTAGCACTCGGGTCAACCTTCAAGGAGTGCTCAGCGAGCTCCCTTGGCACTCCTAGCATATCCGCTGGTTTCCAGGTGAATATGTCTGAGTTAGCACGCAGGAACTCGACGAGCACACTTTCCTATTTAGGGTCCAGGTTGGCCGCTATGGTCGCCGTCTTCGCAGGATCGTTGAGGTTGAGCGACACCTTCTTCACGGCCTCCTTCTCCCGCTGGATCGCCTCCGTCGCTGGCTTTTTGGTCGGGGTCTCCAGATCTATTGGATCGAGCTTGCTGGCAGCTGCCAGGACTTTAGCAGTGCGCCTGGAGAGATCCAGGGTAGCAGCGATGTGGAGGTTCTCCTTCTCACAGGCGCTGGCAGTGTCGAAGTTGCCTCTGAGGGTGATGACCCCGTTTGGCGCAGGCATCTTCAGTACCATGTAGGTATAGTGGGGCACCGCCATGAACTTGGCTAGCGCCGGCCTGCCGAGTATGCTGTGATAGGCTGTCTCGAAGTCCGCCACTATGAAGCGGACGTACTCTGTCCGGTAGTTCTCGATCATGCCAAAGGTGACTGGCAGGGAGATCTGACCGAGTCGTATTGAGGGATCTCCGGGTACAATCCCGAAGAAAGGCTTGTCAGTTGGGCTCAAGTCCAAGGGAGTGAGGTTCAACTCCTTGAGCGTGCTGGCGAATAATATGTCGAGGCCACTGCCTCCGTCCACCAGCATCTTGCGAAGTCCCACGTTATGCTGGGTCGCAGCGGCCTGCACCAGGGCCTGTATGCGCCCAATGTCTGGCGTAGTCGGAGGTAACCTCTCAACCGCCTCATTTAGCACAATTAGGTTTGCATTGGGGTCGTGTAGACCTTGTGCCCATCGTACTCAAGGGTAAAGTCATCCTCGAGCCTTCGGGGCGGAACTCTGTTGGATCGGCGGGTGCGACGTCGCCGTCTGCTGCGACGCGGGCGGTCGGAACCTTCACAGAGATCCTCGTCCTCCTCCTCGTCACGCTGGTTGGAGCGCTGGGCTTCCTGGTACCGTCGCGCTCGGTCCGTATTCTTTCGTATCCGATCGGCCTTTTGTGCGGCCGTCTCGTCATCCTGAGTGTGCTCGTCCTCGGAGACCGCGGGTGGAGCTCCTGGTGCTGCCTCGTAGACAAAGGCAGGCGACCAGCTTCCATCGGACAGGTCTTGAAGAGCTGATCAGGATCGTGTCGTTGGACCTGCAGGAGGGATAGCTTTCATCCAGGCCAAGAGCCGCCTTGAGGGATGCGAAGGACCCATCCGAGACGTACTCAGGGCTAGACCGCCTGGTAGATCGGCGCTCATCCTCAGATTTGTCCGTAGTCCAATCGCAAAGTTGACCGTCCTCATCCTCTTCTAGTATGGGGAGGAGGGACGTGTCACGGTTTACCTCTCGTATGGAGGAGAGAACCACGTTGACGAAGCGCGGTGAGTCCTCTTCTGAGTGGTATTCGACTGGCTCGAGTGTAGGGATCACCGCTAGGTCTCGCTTCACCTCCTCCGTGATCACGGAGGCGGCGGTGCTCTTCAACCCGAAGGGAAAGCACTCGGACTGCGGGGTACCCAAAGTTACCTCACAGATGGCGATGGTGTCAGCCATGTGGCTAATGACCCGGTCGATAGATTCAACCAGATCGTCCGCGGGAGGGTTCGATGACCCTGCAACCGTCAGATCTTGAACCAGGAGGGTTGGCCTCCGGGTTTGCTGCGGCGTGCTGAAGAGCACTCGACAGGCTTTGGGCTTGTCCAGATTGGATCTGGCAGCCGGTCTTCTCCTCGCGGGCGGTGTGGAAACCGCTCCGGAAGGTTTTTCCGTGGTGATCACGGTGTCGGAGAGAACGCATGGGATCTCCCCGATGACGATGTGACCCTGAGGAGGAGTCATGTAGCCGGCTGCCTGCTCGTCGACGGCGGAGACGGGATCGAGGCTCCTGAAAGGGATTCCCACTCCCAACACAGCGAAGGAGAGGCAACTAGCAGGGATCTTAACTGCGGCCATCAAGCTCGCCAATTATCGCGGCGAAGCCCCTACCTGGCGCGCCAACTGTCGGTGCAATGGACCGGCAATCCACCATGGGGTAGGCTATGGTGGTAGATTGTGTGGAGGGGATCGCCGAGACTGGAGCTAGATGGTGAACAAAGGACACAGGGGTTTATCCAGGTTCGGGCCGCCGGGAGGCGTAATACCCTACGTCCTGTGCTCGGTGTGTTGTATTGATGGTTCCGCGATTGGGAATCAGACAGAGTTGTTTCTGAGGGGGGTCCCTGCCACCCTTATATAGCCTGGGGGGTAGGGTTACAGATCCTCAGGGAATCTATAGCTAACCGATTACAAGATCTGGCCTTCGGGCTCAAGTAATATCTTTCCTAACTAACCGGTCTTTATTCATGGGATGATATCTCCTCGGGCGCCGCCTCATCCTGATCCGTACGCCATGCTGTATCTCTACACGGGTGGGCCCATCTCCGTATACATATACATGTTATGAAGCCCCTCCGTGTGGGACCCGGGGGGTATATCCCCCACACATGATGATGGATATGATGAACAGTGCACTGCCGCTTTTATTTACCTTGTCCTTGATTGCCCTACTACTACTACCATATTTATGCGTTTATATACGCTGAGCTTCGCTGTGCAAGTGTTGGGGATTTGTGGTTAGATTTCTTGGTGTGAGTGGGGAAAAACTGGCAGGAGAAGGTGTTTATGGGTGACTTGGCGGGGGTGAGCTCAAGACAACTCGATCCGGGATCGGGGGCCAGGGGTTCGTATTCTTGGGCGATTCCCATTTCGTACCTATGGCGGGTACATTGTTTTCGGAGCACAGGAGTTGGGGTTTTTGCGGGACTTGGAGGATAGGAGCTCGCCCCGGTCTGAAAGCGAGTGGGCAGACCTTCTTCACAGGACTTTCATACATACCACCTCGCCGAGAGTGGGGGTAGGGCCGGGTCGACCCTGGCAAGTGCGATACCATACCTGCTGTAGGATAGGCGGATCAGTGTAGGGGAGAGTGGGCTTGGACCCTTCGGCTCCCCGAGAGGTGCGTCCCCGTGTGGCCACACGGGGGCTATTTCACAGTTCTAGGGTGGTCTTCTGTGGGGGACCGCATCGAGACCCGGATGCAGGGTGGAATTGTAACTCCTAGCTGTTCGTCCGGTAGGGTGGGCTCGGTCGGCCGTACACCGTCCGGGTGCCATTCCGAGTTGGGTACTGGTGTACACGCTCTGCAGAGTTTAGATCTATACGTATAGCCGCGTCCTCGGTCATGGACATGCCCGTGTCAGCTCTGTTCTCATGTTTTGGGATTTCTACCTCCCCTTATAGGATTTGAGTGTGTGGTGAGCCGTGGTTGCATTCATGGAGAGGGGAGTTGCTCCCTCTGCCTCGCGGACCCAGGTGCAATCATTGAGGTGCGAGGAGTGGGAGTTCTCGCACCGACCCAAGTTGGAGATAGGATCTGGTGACGGTGATCTGGGTGACCAGGTGTAACCAGTTGCGGATGAGTGATATGGGAATTGAAGCTATTATTCTATTTATGTTTGAAGGACCAATTAGGCGAACCAGAGAGGGGGGGAGTGAATGGGAGCCGATAAAAATTCTTCTCGAAGGAGATGGGAACTCCAACAAGACGAACACGGCTTCCAACTCACGTCTCCGACCCAACTACCCAAGTTGGTCAAGACCACGCAGCCACTGGAGTGCTACTGGTCCTAGGAACCAACACTCAACCTTCCTAGCCAAAACTCACCAAAACACACAGCGGAAACTTGCACGGCTTGCTGCCTGTGCTACACCGGTCAGACCGATAGCCTGCGCCGGTCAGACCGGTGACACCGGTCAGACCGGTGGACAGAGCCGGTCAGGCCGGTGGCTACAGCAGCCGCACAGCAAACGTTCCAGGAAGCCTCAGTGAATCCTCTAGGCCCTGGAACAAAAACCACCACGAAACACAACCTGTGAGGAAGAAGAACCCCTCACAAATCCTAGCAAAACAACTCCAAACACTCCAAGAACTGAACAGCAGAACCACGGGACAAAACCACACGGACAAGGCTGTTCCCCGAGACAAAAACCCACCAAGGGCTAGCACCGGTCAGACCGGTCAAGAGCACCGGTCAGACCGGTCGTGCCTGGGCAGCTCGGAAAGAACAGCGCCCGCGAGTCGACTCTTCCAAATCCAACTCCCGATCTCCCGATTCGCTCCACGGTTTTGCACAAGACTTTGGGGATAGTAGGAACACCTCATGGGTACTCCATAGCCAAGATTTGGTCCACCAAAACTTGTCAAATCAAGAGGAATCGAAGAAATCCCACCAAGAACGCCTCTAACCCTAGAGCCACGAAAACCCCAAAATCGAGCCCCTTTGCTCACGGATTTGGAAGGGGAATCAAAGGGAAAAGAACCACGAAGGGTTCATGCATACATCCCCCACCAAATCCCAAAGAGAAAGGCCTCGAAATCGCTCCAAGAAAATCGCCAAGAAAAGGCTCCGAAAATCACCAAAAAGGAGAAACGGGAAAGACACATCCAAGCCTTGAGGAACCACGCCGAATCATCTATACATACCAAAGAGGTTCATACAAGGTCTAGCTTGCCGCCCGATCATCCTTCCCTCTCACAAGATCTCACCATGAAGCTCTCAAGCTAGTCCTACGAAAATCCTAAGAAAATAGGAAGGAAAATAGGAAAACCAAATGAGCTAGGGTTCCAAGAGACGGCTGCCATCCTCTCACCACTTGGGTTATATGGAGGCAACCGAAAGACTAAAATACCCTTACTAGCTCACTAGGGATACATGCCCCTCGAGGGCGAAATTGGAAGTCTTTGTCTTCGCACCATCGGACGGATGCCCAGCGACCGCAAACTTGCTTAGCCTCGACGCAAGCCTTGCGATCCCGACGCGTGTCCTCCGCTTCGAAGATTCCGGACTGCGTCGTCGCACACCGGTCAGACCGGTGCTCCTCACCGGTCAGACCGGTACCCACCGGTCAGACCGGTCAGACCCACCGGTCAGACCGGTCTGGAGCTGCTGCACCTCCGTCTTCGGTTCTTCGGTCTTGGCTTTGTGGATCAACCAAGGAACCCAGTGGTTTTCTGGTGAACCACCGGAAACCCCGCGAACTCGGTGTAGCCTCCGCCAATCACCACTCATGACTCGGCTCCCACGTAGTCCCGGCTCGACCTTGGTTTTGAGGCTCAACCAAGAAACCGTCCATGACTTCATCTTGCCGTTCTTGCCACCATGCGGCCCGCACTTGACCCCGCTGGCCACCGGGTCCCTCGAACCAAGCCTACTTGTCTTCTCCACACCTGGAGGCCTCACCGGCAACGACCTTTCACGCTTGTTCTTCACCTGCACCTGCACCAGTCAAGCCGCAACCTGCACCTGCAATACTTAGCCAAGAATCAGTCCACACCACGTTGTCAATCACTCATCACACCAGGAAGCGACCATCCACCGGTCCTCGAACCACACCTGGCTCTCAATCTCCCCCTTGATGAGTGCATTGACAACATACACGTTTTGGTAACCAAGAGAAAAGGAAAAGAAAAGAAACGACTAAAAGAAACTCCAACAAGCGATCGAAAGCCAAAGAAAAGGCAAAGAGCAAGATCACTTGAAGAAGACAAGTCTCGGACCCCTTAGGCAAGGGCAACGGCTCGACACATCCGAGACAAAACATGCTCAAGCAAAGAGCACAAACCATCAAACCAAAGCTCGAAAACCACAAAGAGCTCCCCCTGCACACATGCAAGCTCCCCCTGAACGGATGCAACTCCCCCTGGACAAATGCATGCGAACCACTTCACAAAACAGAGCAGCTGCAACAGCTCAGCTCTGACCGGTCAGACCGGTCGACACCACCGGTCAGACCGGTGGGCAACATGTGAACAGGACCAGCACTCTGACCGGTCAGACCGGTGACCTCAACCGGTCAGACCGGTGCACAACAGAGCCCAAAAATAGCTCGAAACCACCTGAAAACCTTCCAAATGCATTCAGTAGGCCAAAACATGCTCAAACTTCTCCCCCTTGTTGACAATGCATGAAACAAGCCAAAAATGCAAAAAATGCAACCTAGAGCTTCTCAAATAGACAAAATTCAGCATAGGATGCTACACATGTCCAAACGAGCAAATTAGATACTCTATAGCCTCGTAAAGACATAAACTTCATGATCACCAAGTTTCACAACCATTGGGCGAAGCTAAGATAGAATTTAGCAATTTTGCGAAAAATTACCCTCTCATGAGCAAAGTCCTAAACATGAGCAAAACATGTCAAAATGGCAAAGCCACACAAACTTCATGCTAGGACAACCATTCTAAGCATAAGACCATCATAAACACCCACAAGCACCTCATGTCATGTCAAAGCCACCGAGCCATGTGCCTACTTCTATATATGAGACTTCTCATTGGTAGGCATCATGCAACGATTTAGCACCCAAAGCAAATTAAAATTAGCACATATGACATGGGAGCACATTTTTCAAGCAATTTACATTTCATTTTCAGATTTATAATTGGTACATGAAATGTCTTTGCGACAAAAAGGAACTTATGCCCCTCCACAAGATGAAGCATGGGGGCTAAACATTCATGATGGCAAATGAGCCTTTGGCCCCATATGATCAAAATAAGCTATCCAACCACAAATTAAGCGTAGCCAAGCCACTAAAACATGTCAAGATCATGTAAAGGCATTTACTCACAAGAGAGCATATATATGAAATTTTTCAAAAACATAGCCATCAACCATGGATACAAACCAAGATTATCAAGAGCTAAGCCAGACTAACCATAGCTTACCAAATTAGCTCACAAAGACATATATGTCATTCCATGGTGAACAATGTGTATAGGAGAAGCCTTTCCTAAACAATGCATATGATACAAAATGCATGCAACCTAAGATACAAAGATGCCTATACATCATGCTACATATGCCATGCCAAATGCAAGAAATGCACAAAGGAAAGCTATACATATGCTACAAAGGAGCTCCCACACGCCAACTCAAGAAATCAAACAAACACCAAGCTCCCCCCGCAAACGAGTGAAAGTTGCTTGATCTAGGGGTTTGGTGAAAATATCGGCGAGTTGTTCATGTGTGGGTACATGGATCAAAGCTATCTTCCCTTTCTCTACGTTGTCTCTCAGAAAATGATACCTCACTTCTATGTGCTTGGTTTTGGAATGGAGCACTGGGTTCTTTGCAACGCTTATGGCACTGGTGCTATCACATTGAAGTGGGACATGGGTATACTCCTCACCAAAGTCACTCATGGTGTATGTGATCCAAAGGAGCTGAGAGCAACAACTAGCTGCGGCCACATACTCTGCCTCGGTAGTGGATTGAGCAACACTCGACTGTTTGCGGGAAGACCAAGATACCAAAGAAGAACCCAAGAACTGGCAAGTCCCAGAAGTGGACTTCCTATCCAACCGACACCCGGCAAAATCCGCGTCTGAAAATCCATGAAGTGCCAAAGAAGAAGACGCAGAGTACCAAAGGCCAAAGTCGGGAGTGTGTCGCAAATACCTGAAAATGCGCTTGACTGCTTGCCGATGCGAAGTCCTCGGAGAAGCTTGAAAACGAGCGCACAGACACACCGAGAATTGAATGTCCGGTCTAGTCGCCGTCAAGTAGAGGAGTGACCCGATCATGCTCCGGTACTCCTTCTGGTCCACGTGTTCACCTTCCTCGTCCGCATCAAGAACTGTAGTCGTACTCATAGGCGTCGCCATGGCCTTGGAGTCCTCCATCTTGAACTTCCTCACAATGTCCTTGGTGTACTTAGCTTGGTGCACAAATGTTCCTTCCTTTGATTGCTTGATTTGTAGCCCGAGGAAGAACTGCAACTCGCCCATCATGCTCATCTCAAATTCCCTGCTCATGTCTTCTGCAAACCTTGCAACAAGAGAGTTAGACGAGCCACCAAAGACAATATCATCCACGTATACCTGCACAATCAGGATATCTCTGCCCTGCCTGAGGAGAAACAAGGTCTGATCGACCTTCCCCATCTCAAACCCTCTCTCAAACAGGAACCCCCTCAACCTACCATACCAAGCTCTAGGCGCCTGCTTCAACCCATACAGCGCCTTCCTCAACTTGTAGACCCGGTGAGGGTACTTCTCACTCTCAAACCCCGGTGGTTGCCTCACAAACACCTCTTCCTCCAACACACCGTTCAGAAACGCACTCTTCACATCCATCTGGTACAACTTGAACCCTTTAGCCACGGAAAAAGCTAGAAGGATCCTGATCGCCTCCAAACGAGCTACAGGAGCGAAAGTCTCCTCGTAGTCGATCCCCTCTTTCTGACTGTACCCCTGGGCAACAAGTCTCGACTTGTTCCTCACCACTTCTCCTTTCTCTCCCTCTTTATTTTTCCACACCCATTTTGTCCCAATCGGCTTACACCCTGGGGGAGGGTCAACCAACACCCAAACTTGGTTCCTCTCAAAATTCTCCAACTCCTCATGCATCGAGTTAACCCAATTATGATCAGATAACGCATGTCCAATGTCTTTGGGCTCAAAAGTGGCAACAAAAGCAGCATGAGCGAAATGAGAATTGTTCCGAACCCTCGACCGTGTAGTACGTTCATTCATGTCGCCGATGATTCTCGAAGCTGGGTGATCCACTTGCACTCGTCGGGGAGGTTCTCGCCTTGATGCTACCTCCCCCTCAACAGCAGCTTCGCCTTGATCTGGGTTTGTCGTTGTAGGTGTGGGAGAGGGTCCATTCTCGATCGTCGTCGAAGTAGTAGGTACATGTTCAGCCGCGGGCCTCACACCGCCATCTTCATCATCTCCATGTTCATGCTCCTCCTCCTGAAAGATCTCCTCGCCAAGTTCGTCGTCACCTGCACACTCAAAAACAAGCTGACTACGTGGCTGTGTCTCGTCGAAGGTCACCTCGCAAGTCTCCACGATTTGGTTAGTTTCAAGATTGAGCACACGAAATGCTCTAGAATGAGATGCATAACCAAAGAAAATACCATCGACAGACCTAGCCTCGAACTTGTCCAACTTCTTCCCTTTCTTCAGAATGAAGCATTTACAACCAAAGACATGGAAGTGACTCACCTTGGGTGTGCGACCGTGCATCAACTCGTAACAGGTTTTCTTCTTGTGAACCCTGAGGTAGATCCTGTTCGACACATGGCACGCGGTATTGACCGCCTCAGCCCAGAACCTTCTCGGAGTCCTATGCTCGTCGAGCATCGTCCGAGCCATCTCGCACAAGGTCCTGTTTTTCCTTTCCACCACGCCATTCTGGGGAGGCGTATACGGACTCGAAAACTGATGTTCAAGACCCAAGTCATGGCAAAAGGTTTCGAAGCGAGAGTTTTTGAATTCCGAGCCATTGTCACTGCGGATCGCTCGTATGGCATCTCCGTGCCTCTCGTTTCTTAACCTCAAGACAAGATCTCGAACAAAACCAAACGTCTCCCCCTTCTCCTCAAGAAAGAACACCCACGCATACCGAGAGTAGTCGTCCACCACAACAAGGACATACCACTTCCCACCCGCAGATCGCACACGAGCTGGGCCAACAAGGTCCATATGGAGCAGCTCGCATGGACGCTCAGTCATCACATCGGTGAGAGGCGAGTGAGAAGAGGCTACCATCTTGGCATGCCTACACGGCGCACAAACCAACTCTTTCTCAAACCTCAATCGTGGCAATCCTCGGACCAAATTGAGTTTACTCAAGCGAGACAAAAGGTCAAAGTTCAAGTGACCCAACTTCCTATGCCACTTCCACAACTCACTCGAAGAACCAGCCAAGAAGCAACGCTCCACACCAGAAGACTGAGAAAAATCAGCTCGGAACACCTGACCCTCGGGAACGACCATGCAAACAAGATCCCCCCGAGAATCTAAAATCCGAGAACCACCAGGCCGAAACAACACCTCAAAACCCTCATCCAACAACTGAGACACAGAAAGCAAATTGTATCCAAGCGATTGAACAAGAGCAACACGCCTGAGAGTGATCTTATCGCTTACCTTAATCTCACCTTCTGACAGCACACGCCCTCGCCCATTGTCCCCAAAGGTGATGTACTTCTTTGTCACCACCGGGACGAGACTTGAGAACCACCCCTTGTCTCCGGTCATATGCCTCGAGCAACCGGAGTCAATCAACCAAATGTTCTTCAAGTCTCCCACCTGAAATTCAAAAGCGAGCACGTGAGTGAACAAACGACTCAGCACTGGGGTTAGTACCAAAAGAGTAAAACCAGTGCCGAGCCATTTGCTCCAAAGTGGGGTTAGCACAAACCAAATCATCACGCCTATCAAAGCTACCACCACGGTAACCACCACGAGGGAACCAACCCTCTCTAGCTGGAGGAGAACGAAAACCACGAAAGGGAAACCGTGGATCGTACCTCCGCTCCATCTCAAAGCTACGACTCTTCTCACCCTCGTATTGAGCACGAGGTGGAGAACGCCTAGCAAACTGACCACCTGCAAACTTTCCAGACCAACCACCAGAACCACGACCTCCAGAACCAAACCGAGCATCCTCACGAGCACGAAACCTGACTCGCTGTCTGCCCAGACCTGCACCGGTCTGACCGGTGTAGTACACCGGTCTGACCGGTGTGGCTCGGCCAGCAGCAACACCTGCAGCCTTCCGGTCTCCCCAAGCCGGAACCGTCCTCACAATCGCCTTGGCCCTGGGCATCTGCATACGAGGCTCAGGTACACCATTAGAGGGGTGGTACCTGTCCCTGTTAGCCCACTCTCTAGCCATTCTCTCCTCACGCTTCCTCTTGAAGCAAAACTCATCCTTGTGACCATCTCTCCCACAATACCCACAATGGAACTTTATGGGCTGTGGCTTAGGCTTAGGCTTGGGTTGGGGCTGCCCACTCGGCTTCTCACCCTTCTTCTCTCCTTCCTCACCTCCCTTTGGGCTCACAAACTTCACCGGTTTCTGAAAATCATTTGTTGGGTGAGGGAATATGGGTGGATCTGGAGTAGTGTCAAGTTTATTTCTGAGATGGTTGGGCTTGGGCTCAAACTTGTTCTTGTGTCTGTTTGGTGGTGGGATAGGAATCTCTCCAATTCTCTCAACTCCCTCACCACAGTTCTCTCCAAGCTTGTCAGCCCCAAGTGCCTGACCATCATAGCGTTTGAAAGCCGCTATCATGATACCGAGCTGAGGCTCCTGACCCGACAACCAGCTCATACATTTTCTCAGCTCATCATTTTCATCCTGCAGGCGATCAACATAATGTGCAAGCTCCAAATTCTTAACCGCATGCAATTCACAAGTAGAGCAAGAAGTGGGAATAGGCTCTTTCAACTTAGCCTCAAGCGAAACAGTGTAAGCATGCATCTCATCAATCTTTCCATGCAAAACAGGGCAAGAAGTGCAAGCACCTAGCAAAGCAGATCTAGACTTAAGCTCAGCCACTTCAACCCTAAGCATATCTAGTTCATCACAAGTAGAAGCATGCTTATCCTTAAGAGCAGTAAGATCAGCTAGGTACACAGAGCAATCACAGCAATCAATCTCATCAGAAACCACAGGAGAAGCCTTAAGCGAATCAATCTCAAGCTTAGCATCTAGGTTCTGGGTTTCTAGCTCAGCCACACGGTTCCTAGCATCTTCTAGTGAGGCCCTAAGCTCTTTCCTCATCTTCTTGGCCTCTCTAAGCATGTGATCGCGGTTATCAAGCAAGTCAACCAACTCATCATTCTCCTTGCGCAAAGAGGAGAGCTCATCACATACCTCATCCTCGGAGTCAGAGTCCGAGTCACTCTGGTGGCTCTTCTTGCTGCCGGAGCTACGGGCCATGCCGCAGAAGCCATCTCTCGCGAAGCAGCTCAACCCGCTCAAGTTCCTGGATGACTTCTTGTTCTTGCGCCGATCACCTTCATCTTCACTGCTACTCGAGCTTGAGGAAGAGTAGGCGGAGCTGGAGTCGACGTCGCTCGCTCCTACCATTGCTCGGGCCTTCCTGCCGCGGCCATCCTTCTTCCTCGACCGTCGCTCGTCCTTGTGCTTGTTCTTGTGCTTGTGATCGCGCCTCGATCGGTACTTGCCATCCTTGCTCGATCGGTGCCTGTAGCCGTCCTTGTAGCCGTCCTTGTTCTCCATCTTCTCCGGGCAGTCGGCAACGAAGTGTCCTGGCTTGCCGCACTGAAAGCACGTCCGTGCTGTCCTCCTCGTGTTCACCCGGTTCTCGTGCAGCCTCTCGAACCGCCTGGTCAGTAACGCCAGCTCGTCCTCTCCAAGCACGTCGAACTCCTCATCTGGCAAAGACATCAAAGAAGACAGAGAGTACATCCTGGAAGATGCGTTAGCGTTAGACTTAGCTCCTTTGCCACTGACGAGAGCGAGACTATGAGAATCAGTCGGGCTCTCGATCTTGGCTGTCATACCACGGTCCAACTCAGCCGACTTGAGCTTCGAGAACAGCTCGTTCACCGTCAAGGTGTCATACTTCTCGGACTCAACAATAGCCTCAAACTTCCCGTCCCATACGGTACGATCCAACGAGTGCAAGAGCTTCACGGCTCTATCATGATCATTGTATGGGAGGACGTCCACATTGGCTCTCATGTTGTTCACAACGACTGTAAATCGCTGGAAAAGGGCATCGACGGACTCGCCGGGGAGATGAGTGAAGTTCTCGTACTCTCTCCGGTAAGTCGCGTACATCCGAGCCTGAACCTGAGCATTCCCAGCATGAGCATCCTTCAACTGCTCCCAAATCCTACAAGCTAAGTCCTCTGTCTGAACCCGATCGAATTCAGGCTGACACAGAGCACGAAACAAGTAGTCGACAGCCTTGTTGTTGGCTTCGAACATATCCCTCGATCCTGGAGCAAGGAAGTTCATCGGATGAACATAAGCTGTGTTCACCGTGACATCCCAAAGGATCTGACCCTTTCCGCGGAGGAACGCCGCCATCCGCCTTTGCCACATCTGGTAGTTCTTCCCATCGAAGTGCGGAGGACCCGAACCCCGTTCCTGGTACGCCATCTTTGGATCTTAGACTGGTAAGAGTCAATAAAGACCCGAACCGGCTCTGATACCAATTGAAGGACCGATTAGGCGAACCAGAGAGGGGGGGAGTGAATGGGAGCCGATAAAAATTCTTCTCGAAGGAGATGGGAACTCCAACAAGACGAACACGGCTTCCAACTCACGTCTCCGACCCAACTACCCAAGTTGGTCAAGACCACGCAGCCACTGGAGTGCTACTGGTCCTAGGAACCAACACTCAACCTTCCTAGCCAAAACTCACCAAAACACACAGCGGAAACTTGCACGGCTTGCTGCCTGTGCTACACCGGTCAGACCGATAGCCTGCGCCGGTCAGACCGGTGACACCGGTCAGACCGGTGGACAGAGCCGGTCAGGCCGGTGGCTACAGCAGCCGCACAGCAAACGTTCCAGGAAGCCTCAGTGAATCCTCTAGGCCCTGGAACAAAAACCACCACGAAACACAACCTGTGAGGAAGAAGAACCCCTCACAAATCCTAGCAAAACAACTCCAAACACTCCAAGAACTGAACAGCAGAACCACGGGACAAAACCACACGGACAAGGCTGTTCCCCGAGACAAAAACCCACCAAGGGCTAGCACCGGTCAGACCGGTCAAGAGCACCGGTCAGACCGGTCGTGCCTGGGCAGCTCGGAAAGAACAGCGCCCGCGAGTCGACTCTTCCAAATCCAACTCCCGATCTCCCGATTCGCTCCACGGTTTTGCACAAGACTTTGGGGATAGTAGGAACACCTCATGGGTACTCCATAGCCAAGATTTGGTCCACCAAAACTTGTCAAATCAAGAGGAATCGAAGAAATCCCACCAAGAACGCCTCTAACCCTAGAGCCACGAAAACCCCAAAATCGAGCCCCTTTGCTCACGGATTTGGAAGGGGAATCAAAGGGAAAAGAACCACGAAGGGTTCATGCATACATCCCCCACCAAATCCCAAAGAGAAAGGCCTCGAAATCGCTCCAAGAAAATCGCCAAGAAAAGGCTCCGAAAATCACCAAAAAGGAGAAACGGGAAAGACACATCCAAGCCTTGAGGAACCACGCCGAATCATCTATACATACCAAAGAGGTTCATACAAGGTCTAGCTTGCCGCCCGATCATCCTTCCCTCTCACAAGATCTCACCATGAAGCTCTCAAGCTAGTCCTACGAAAATCCTAAGAAAATAGGAAGGAAAATAGGAAAACCAAATGAGCTAGGGTTCCAAGAGACGGCTGCCATCCTCTCACCACTTGGGTTATATGGAGGCAACCGAAAGACTAAAATACCCTTACTAGCTCACTAGGGATACATGCCCCTCGAGGGCGAAATTGGAAGTCTTTGTCTTCGCACCATCGGACGGATGCCCAGCGACCGCAAACTTGCTTAGCCTCGACGCAAGCCTTGCGATCCCGACGCGTGTCCTCCGCTTCGAAGATTCCGGACTGCGTCGTCGCACACCGGTCAGACCGGTGCTCCTCACCGGTCAGACCGGTACCCACCGGTCAGACCGGTCAGACCCACCGGTCAGACCGGTCTGGAGCTGCTGCACCTCCGTCTTCGGTTCTTCGGTCTTGGCTTTGTGGATCAACCAAGGAACCCAGTGGTTTTCTGGTGAACCACCGGAAACCCCGCGAACTCGGTGTAGCCTCCGCCAATCACCACTCATGACTCGGCTCCCACGTAGTCCCGGCTCGACCTTGGTTTTGAGGCTCAACCAAGAAACCGTCCATGACTTCATCTTGCCGTTCTTGCCACCATGCGGCCCGCACTTGACCCCGCTGGCCACCGGGTCCCTCGAACCAAGCCTACTTGTCTTCTCCACACCTGGAGGCCTCACCGGCAACGACCTTTCACGCTTGTTCTTCACCTGCACCTGCACCAGTCAAGCCGCAACCTGCACCTGCAATACTTAGCCAAGAATCAGTCCACACCACGTTGTCAATCACTCATCACACCAGGAAGCGACCATCCACCGGTCCTCGAACCACACCTGGCTCTCAATGTTGCTGCTGCTACTTAGGAAAACCCAGCCTCCACCTTGTACTTTTCTTTACCATTAGAAGTAGGCCACTTAAAGCTTGCATACGGTTGGTGACATGGACCTATCCCGATCCTTGGGGATAGCCCCTAAGCTTGCAGGGTACGAGTCAGACTACGACAACAACGCCGATGGATGGTACGACTGAAGGGCGCATCGCTTCGCTCAAGGATGCCTATGGGAGAGAAGAATAATGCTGGAGACATCTTCTGGAAGCTAGCTACCGTTGCGTAGGCTCTTATTCATGTTATTCCGCTAAGAGGCGTGTAATGATGTACTCCTTTAATGGACTTGTAATAAAATTAATACCTTTGATGCTTATTTCCGCTGTATGGTTGTGTTATTTATCTGTGATGGAAATCTGTACGTGATAGCGTCTGATCTAGGGACTATCGCAAGTACAAGATGACAGGTTTTCTCCTTTTGAAAACTCGGGTCGTTACACTTGATTCCTTTGAGCTAGGGCTTGAGTGAGGAAGAGATTCAAGGTGTGAGATTGAGAAGCTTTGAGTGACCCATCCATCTCATTCACCTCAAGAGCACTTGAAGCATCTCCGGGCATCGATTCGCGTTTGTTACTCTTGAAGCTTGTTTCTAGACGGTTAGGCGTCGCCTGTTGAGTGCCCTCTTTGTGTGTAGCACCCGGGATCGTTTGTATTACCCTCTCCTTTGTGGAGAATTCTTAGTGAGCACCAATCTTCCTTTGTGGGGATTGGGTGAGGCAAGAGGCTCTTGGTGATAGCCATCCCTTTGTGGGATCCTCAACGGAGACGTAGCTTCCTTGGTGGAAGTGAACTTCGGATTAAACCCCTTGTCTCTTGCTTGTTTGAGTTCTTCTCATTTCGCTAACCCTAGAAGCTTGTTTTGGCCCGATCTATATATTTGTTGTGTTACTATTCGTATCTTTGGTTGCAGGAGGTTCTTAGCATCTAAACTCAACTCTTGATTCAAGTAGAATTGCTAGAATCGCTTTTGTTTTCAAATTTCATTTTAACCATCTCTACCAGGTCAGTAGTTCCGCCCTTGTGCCGGTACTACCAAGCCCTTCGGTAGTTCCGACACAACGTTAGAAGTTCTGACCTGTGAATTTAATCGCTGCATTGTTTCAGAAATTTGAAGTGATCTTATCCCCCCTCTAGGCATCACAAGGTCCTTTCGATTGGTATCAGAGCCTAATCTCTTGATTTAGGCTTAACCGCTAAGGGATCAAGATGTTGGGGAGTGATGGTGAACTCTCCGCTCAAGAACTCGCCGCCAAGGAAGCTCAAGAGAAAGAGCTTAAGGCCGCTCAAGACCGAGCTGCAGCTCTAGGGGATATGGAGAAAGCCCTGAGTCGTGCTCCATCCAACATCGAAAGCTCTGATGATTCATCCTCCGACTCCGACTCGGATTCTGATTCGAGTGATGAAGACACCAAGGATGGTGGTGATGATGCGGAGAAGAAAGCGGTGAAGAAAAGAAGAAAGGCCAAGAAGAAAAAGAAGGCAAAGAAGATGGCCAAGAAGCTCCTCAAGAAGATGATCAAGAAGGTGCAAGCAAAGCACTCTCACTCCGGCTACTATAAAGTGCCCTACCACTATGGACACATTCCGGGCAACAATCCAAACGATAAATTCTATTTCGTACATTTGGGAAAGCCTCCCCACTTCGATGGGAAAGACTATCCTAAATGGGCTTATGATATGCAAATGCACCTTTACGGGCTTCACCCTTCTCTTTGGAAAATTATGTGCTTAGGTGTGACAATGCCCGCCGAAGGTGAAGCTCTAACAATCGAGCATGAACAAAACCTCCACCGCAATGTACAAGCAACAAGAGTCATCACGAGATCCTTGTGTGCTCAAGAGTTCAACAAGGTCCGGAACATCCAAATTGCCAAGGTGATTAGGGACACACTCAAGGAAGCATATGAGGGGACCGATCATGTGAGACGAGGCAAGATTGATTTGATCCACGGAGAGCTTGAGCTATTCATCATGAAGGATGGAGAAACCGTGAGGCAAATGTATGATAGACTAATGCTCATTGTCTCAGACATTAGAGCACTAGGAAGCAATGATTGGAAAGACTCAAAGGTCACAAAGAAGTTGCTAAGAGCTTTCACCCCGAGGAACCCAAACCTAGTAACCATGATAAGAAGAGATCTAAACTACTACAACTTGACTCCCAATCAATTTCTTGGTGAAATCTTGCATCAAGATCTAGTTGATCAAGACGTGGAGAAGTCACTTAGCTTGAAAGTGAACAAGAGTCTAGCCCTCAATGCTAGCTCTAGTGAAGTGGTGGAAGTGAAACCCAAGACTCCCAAGACTAAGAATGAAGATTCAAGTGAAGAAGGAAGCACCGATGAAGAAACCGCCTTTGCCGTAAGAAAGTACAAGAAGTTCTTGAAGTTCAAGGCATCAAGGAAAGGTGGTGATGAAAGAAAGAAGAAGTCTCAAAGAAAATGCTATGAGTGTGGAGAGTATGGACACTTTATTGCCGAGTGTCCCAAGAACAAGAACAAGAATGAGGAAGAGAAGAAGTACAAGGAGAAGAGCAAATAGTACAAGAATAAGTACCAAGGGTGTGCTCACGTGGGTCAACAATGGGACTCAAGTGATGAAGATAAAGAACCAAAGAAGCAAGGCATGGCAACAATTGCCATGGCTCAAGGAGCATATTCACCACGCCTCTTCAACAACTTCTCCGACGATGAGGACAACTCTCACTTTTGCCTTATGGCAAGAGGGAGCAAGGTACAAGAATCAACCACCTCATCTTCATCCACACATAGTGATGATATAGACAACCTAGATGAGGAAAAAGAAATGGAAGCCAACATGATAAAACAATTTGGTAAAAAGTGCCATAAAGAAATTAAAAGGCTTTTGGACAAATTAGAGGAAAAGAAGGTGACTCTCCATGAGTAAGAAGACTTGCTTATCCTTGAAAAGGAAAGAAACCTTACTCTGGAGAAAACCCTTGCCGAGGAGAGAGCTAAGGTGGAGAAGTTGACCATGGACTTGTCCTTGGCCAATGACTCCAACAAGAGGATGTCAAAGGATTGCTCTTTGGCAAATGAATCTTTAGCTTCCCTAAAGGCCACTCATAGTGAGCTTCAAACAAGCTTCTCACAGATAAACACAAACATCTTGAAGCAAACTATAGTGCTCTTTGGGAAAGCACCAAAGCCAATCCAAAGGCAAAATTTGACTCTAATGCCTCCACTAGCAAAGGTTGTTCTATATGCTCTAATGTTGATATAAATGCTCTTAAGACTAACCTTGCAAGGCTAGAGGAAACAACTAAGAGCAAGGATAAGGAAATTGCCCGATTGGACATTTTGGTCAACCAAGGTAAGTTTGGTACCAAGTCCACACCCAAGGCAATTGACAAGTGAGCACTTTGGCACTACAAGGACAACAAGGTCAATGGTAGAATGGTGGTGAAAGGACAAGAGATCCCCTTGTGGAACAAGGGAGGCTACCTCAATACTATTATGGACATTGCCCATGGAGTAACCACCTCTACCACAACACAAGAGAAGCCAAAGGTTGTGAACATCACAAAAGGAAATGGTGGGGTTAATTCTCCATCAAAGGCATCGAAGAATGTGGTGGAACACAAGCCTTCTCCGAACTACACTTGTGACTATGTTGTGACCTTGGACCACAATGGTAAAATGGTGGTCAAGTATGTTGGAGCCTACACCAAGAAGGCCATGAGGAAGAGTGTGTGGGTTCCCAAAGTTTATGCTTCTAACCTCCAAGGACCCAAATCTTTTTGGGTACCTAAACCAAAAGCTTAAACTTGTTTTGTAGGCCTACACCTCCGGTGGAACCGCATGGTTGATTGATAGTGGAGCCACTAATCATATGACCGGAGATGAAGGCTTGTTTGCATCCCTTGAGCATTATGACACCCCTACGGAAACTATCATCTATGGAGATAATGGTCAAGGAGATGTTATTGGTCTAAATAAAATTGCTATCTCAACAACAAATTCAATTGAAGATGTTTATCATGTTAAAGGTTTAGGGTACAACTTGTTGTCGGTTTCACAACTTTGTGAGAAAGGCTACAATTGTCTCTTTACCAAAGAGGGTGTGACCGTCTCTAGACGGGAGGATTCCTCTATTGTCTTTGTGGGTCATCTAAGGGGGAAGCTTTACTATGTGGATTTCACAAAAGTAAAAGTGGACCCCAAGGCTTGCTTAGTGGCAAAATCAGACTTGGGTTGGCTATGGCATCGCTGACTAGCCCATGTTGGCATGAGGAACTTGGCCAAACTTCAAAAGGACGAGCACATCCTAGGACTAACAAATGTTGTTTTTGAGAAAGATAAGTTGTGTAGTGCTTGTCAAGCGGGGAAGCAAGTTGGAGCTCATCATCCCGCCAAAAACATCCTATCGTCATCAAGACCGTTGAAGCTACTACACATGGACTTGTTTGGATCAATTGCCTACATAAGCATCGGTGGTAACAAATATGGTTTAGTAATTGTTGATGACTTTTCCCGTTTCACTTGGGTATTCTTTTTGCAAGATAAAAGTGAAGCAAAGGGAGTGGTCAAGAAGTTCATAAGAAGAGTTCAAAATGAGTTTGAGCTTAAGGTCAAGAACATAAGAAGCGACAATGGCTCGGAGTTTAGGAACACTCAAGTTGAAGAATTCCTTGATGAAGAAGGCATCAAGCATGAACTCTCCGCTCCGTACACTCCTCAACAAAGTGGTATTATTGAGAGGAAGAACCGTACATTGATTGAAGCGGCAAGAACTATGCTTGATGAGTACAAGACTCCGGACTCATTTTGGGCGGAAGCCATCAACACCGCGTGCCACGCCACCAACCGCCTCTACCTCCACAAGTACTTGAACAAGACTTCATACGAGATCATCACCGGTAAGAAACCTAGTGTGCACTACTTTAGAGTCTTTGGGTGTAAGTGTTTCATACTTAATAAGAAACCCAAAGCTTCAAAGTTTGCACCCAAGGTTGGTGAATGTTTTCTCATTAGTTATGGAACTAACGAACATGCCTATCGTGTTTTCACCAAAACCACCGGTTGTGTTGAGACCACGGTAGACGTGAAATTTGATGAATCCAACGGCTCTCAAGGAGAGCAAGTTAGTGAAAACCTTGTAGATGATGAAGAACCTCCAAGTGTATCCATCTTTAGAATGGGCACCGGCTATTGATGCCTCGTGAAGTTCAAGTTCAAACTCCGGTTGACACAAACAACCAAGATCCATCATCATCGACAAGAGTGGAACCACCTAGTTCTCAAGTTCATCAACATGAATGTCAAGTTCATGGTGATGATCATGGAAGTGGCTTTGATCAAAGGGAAGAACAAGGTGGTGAATCTCATGAACAAGCACCTCAAGTTGAAGATGATGATGATGGACCTATTCAACATCAATCTCAAGCACCACACCCAAGAGTTCATCAAATGGTCCAACGGGATCATCCCGTTGACAACATCCTTGCGAGTATCCAAAGAGGGGTAACAACTCGCTCAAGATTGTCAAACTTTTGTGCATTTTACTCGTTTGTTTCCTCCTTGGAACCTCTTAGTGTGGAACAAGCTCTTGAGGACCCGGATTGGATTATTACTATGGAGGAAGAGTTGAACAACTTCAAGAGGAATGAAGTTTGGGAGTTGGTGTCAAGACCCAAGCAAAATGTGATCGGCACCAAATGGGTTTTTAGGAACAAGCAAGATGAATTTGGTGTCATCACAAAGAACAAGGCAAAGCTCTTGGGCAAAGGCTATACTCAAGTTGAAGGCTTAGACTTTGGAGAGACTAATGCTCCGGTAGCAAGACTTAAATCAATTCGTATCCTTTTGGCCTATGCTACTCATCATGACTTCAAGCTTCATCAAATGGATGTGAAGAGCGCATTCTTGAATGGACCTCCCCAAGAAGAAGTTTATGTTGATTAACCACCGGGCTTTGAAGATCCAAACTTCCCCAACCATGTGTACAAGCTCCATAAGGCGCTCTATGGGCTCAAGCAAGCTCCTAGAGCATGGTATGAATGCCTTAAGGATTTTCTTCTCAAGAACGGTTTTGAGATAGGCAAAGCCGATTCTACTCTCTTCATTCAAAGAACTGGAAAAGATATCTTTGTTTGTCAAATTTATGTTGATGACATTATATTTGGGTCTACTAATGACAAGTTTTGTGAAGAGTTTAATAGGATTATGACCAAGAGGTTCGAGATGTCTATGATGGGCGAATTGAAGTTCTTTCTTGGGTTGCAAATCAAGCAATTGAAGGAAGGGACTTTCTTATGTCAAACCAAGTATGTGAAGGATATGCTCAAAAGGTTTGACATGGCCGATTGCAAGCCCATCAAGGCTCCCATGGCATTAAATGGACATCTTGATCTCAATGAAGAAGGGAAGTCGGTCGACCAAAAGGTATTTTGCTCCATGATTGGCTCCCTCCTTTACCTTTGTGCATCTAGGCCCGATGTAATGCTTAGTGTGTGCATGTGTGCCAGATTTCAAGCTAATCCTAAGGAGTGTCACCTAATGGCTGTTAAGAGAATCTTTAGATATTTGGTACACACTCCTAACCTAGGCTTATGGTATCCCAAAGGCTCCACTTTTGATCTACTTGGCTATTCCGATTCGGACTATGCCGGTTGCAAAGTAGATCGAAAGAGTACAACGGGGACTTGCCAATTTCTTGGTAGGTCTTTGGTGTCATGGAGTTCTAAGAAACAAAATTCGATTGCTTTGTCCACGGCCGAAGCCGAGTATGTGGCAGCCGATGTGTGTTGTGCACAACTCTTGTGGATGAAACAAACGTTGAGTGATTATGGTTGTGTGTTTAGTAAGATTCCACTCTTGTGTGACAATGAGAGTGCCATCAAGCTAGCAAACAATCTGGTGCAACACTCTAGAACAAAGCACATAGATATTCGACATCATTTCTTAAGGGATTATGAGGCTAAGGGAGATATTGCTCTACGTCATGTAAGCACAGAGAGGCAACTTGGGGATATCTTCACTAAGCCTCTAGATGAGCAAAGGTTTTGTGCTTTGAGAGGTGAGCTAAATATCTTGGATTCTCGTAATTTGGCTTGACTTGTTGCACACAATTGTTTGTTGCCTAGATAGAGAGAAAAATGATTTACTTTCTTAATTTTGTGTGAGTCTTACAAAATTGTTTCTTCCCATAGTCTTTGGTGATCATTGCTTTGTTTGATTGATTGTGCCTGATCACCAAATATTATGGTTGTTCTGCATGTCCATAGTCTATTCTCTCCATCACTTTCAGCTCATATTCTAAATCTATCAAGAAAAATCTCAAAGTCTCGGTAGTACCGGCACAAGGCCGGAACTACCGATATGGCCTTATTGTTGGAATTTTGAAAAGTCCCGGTAGTACCGACCCAAGGCCGGAACTACCGACAAAGCTTCTCTGGAAGGATTATCCAAACCCTCGGAAGTACCGACCCCCCACCGATACTACCGATAAGACCTTTCTGTTTCATTTAATCTGAACCTCAGTAGTACCGACCTTGGACCGGTATTACCGATGACTGCCGTGAGGGTATAAATACCTCGCGGGGGACGACTGAACCCTAGTCTCCTCTTTTCAACTGTTGTCGCCCCTCCTCCTCTTACTACGTAGTTTTGGGGATTTCGCGACCGATTTTTATGGCGACAGGTGGTTTTGGTCGCTATAAACCGAGTATAACGCGACAATAGTCGATATTGGTCGTGATAAGGGTGTGTGTTGCGACCAATTGTGTAGCGTTGCAATTTTAATGGCAATTGCGACAACGCATGGGCCTCTATTGCAATTGCGGTGTCGGTATTGCGACGCTTAGTGGTAACAGTTGCAGTAGTTGCCCATATCACAACGACTATGACACGTCGCTATTAGTTGTGCCTTGTGTTGCAAAAGAGTATTACTTTTAGCGACGAAAATGCACTCATTGCGACTGAAATATTTGATATTGCAACGTGCATCAAAATTGTTGCAAACTAGACAGGGGTATGGCGACGCTAACACGTAATTGTCGTGCTAGAGAAGATGCTATTGTGACAAAATATCCCCGTTGCGATCAAATGCACTATTAGTCGCAATTGATGCGTTCGTGTGTGTCTAGCCCAAGACCTATTTTGTAAACCTTGCAAAAACCGAGGCCCATCAATGAAATTGACATTTGCTCAACTCTAAACCACTGGCAAAATTGGAGGCCTAACAGACCCACAGATGGGTCGGCCGAACCACTAGTTCGGCTGAACCATGTGGGCCTGTTCGATGGCCTGTAGGCCTGGACCATGTCCTGCACACAACTATCTATCTTTGTACACTGAGTCCTAACCCAACTCTATTCGTTTCACCGAGTCCTAACCCAACTCTATTCGTTTCACCGAGTCCTAACCCAACTCTATTCGTTTCACCGAGTCCTAACCCAACTCTATGTCGTATCACCCATCATAACCCAACAATATATATCGACCTGTAATACGAGGAACGAAAAATACCCAAACAACACATCCTTGCTTTTTGTCGTCACGCCATCCGCCGGGGTGACGCTGCAAGCTCCGATCTTCTGGAACCACGAGCGCAAGTGCGATCACCTGCATCACGATGGGAAAATGTCTGTTCTTCAGATCCAATCCGCCAAGGTATAATCGATTATGAGATCCATGTGCATGGAATTTTATTTGGTTGTTAATTAGTTTGTATATACATCTAATTTTAATACAATAATATGTAATACTGATCGAGCACGCCCTTTGTCCTCACTGTTCTAGGAGATTAAAGTCTGGTGTAGTTGGTTTTCTTGCAATGTCAAGTGAAAAGGATTGCAGTTGGATGGAATTGCCGACTACAGTTGATGCGTGGCAACGCGGCTTCGAGAAGTTTATGGATGATCTGTTTGAAGTAGAAGAGGAAGGAGAGTCTCAGCAATGTCCGTGTGTGTCGTCGCATGGCATATCATAACAGAGACACTATCAAAGGTCACTTGGTTAGATCAGAGTTTGACAGGGTTTTCGTAATAGAGCAAAAAAACGTCATCATCTTGCTACTGATCCTATCGTCTGTGTGGATGATTACGATGATCTTGACGATCATGATGATCATGATGATTAGGGGGCCACCAATAAATTGTTTACCTTGCTGATCAGTGGTGCCATACATGGTGGAATTAAAGGTGGTAATGAAGAGGAGCCAAATGAGTCAGCACGCAAATTTTTTGATTTATTGGAACAAGCTAAGATAGAGTTGTACCCTGGTTGCAAGGAAGCTTCAAAGGTTTCTTTCATTGTCAGGCTATATCAGATCAAGTGCATGTGTGGTCTTAGCAACGATGCAATAGAGCAAATACTGTTATTATTCCGTCTTGTGCTGCCTGAAGGACATTGTCTCCCGGATTCCCTGGACAAAGTTCAAAAGGTGGTTCGAGACCTTGGCTTGGACTACCAAAAGATTCATGCTTGTGTCAATGAGTGTGTGTTATTTCGTGGAGTGTACGCAGACATGGACAACTGCCCAACTTGCAATGCCAGTAGGTGGAAATTTATAGATTTAGAACAGGGGACTGGCATGGTTGTCACTGATGCAGCAAAAAAGAAGCAGTTACCTCATAAAATACTGAGGTATTTTCCACTGATTCCTCGACTGCAAAGATTATTTATGAACGAGGAAACAACGACATATATGCGTTGGCACGAGGACGAATTGATTGATGATCAAAAACTGAGACACCCAGCTAACTCAAGGGCATGGAAGGTCGTGAATGAGACACACAAGGACTTTGCAGAGGATCCACGTAATGTCAGGCTGGGACTTGCATCAGATGGCTTCAATCCATTCGGGATGTTGAGCTTGGCTTACTCTACATGGCCAGTTATCCTAATTTCTTAAAACCTACCTCCTTGGTTGTGCTTGAAACAATCCTATTGGATCATGTCCATGCTAATTCCTGGGCCTAAATCTCTAGGGATTAACATTGATGTGTATTTGCAGCCTCTGATCGATGAGCTCAAAACGCTTTGGAGTAAAGACGAAGTTGAAACTTGGGATGCGAAGGCTAAGTGCAATTTTAAAATGTGTGCCATGTTACTCTGGACAATAAATGACTTTCCTGCTTACGCGATGTTATCTGGCTAGAGCACCAAAGGGAGGTTTGCTTGTCCTTATTGTCACAAGGACACTGAGTGCATGTGGTTAAAATTCGGTTCGAAACATTGCTACATGGGGCATCGGCATTTTTTACCTACAAACCACAAGTGGCGAAGGGTCTAGGCCAGCTTCAATAACTTGGTTGAGACGAGGGAGGCACCAGTGCCACTCAGTGGTGAACAACTTTGGCAGCAATATGCTACCTTTGAGCAAGTCATCTATGGAGCCACTACCTCTAAGAAGAGGAAGCAGCGTGATGAAGATACTAGATGGCACAACTGGAGGAAGAAGAGTGTTTTCTTTGAATTTCCATATTGGGATTCATTGCTCGTACGCCATAATCTAGATGTGATGCATATTGAGAAGAATGTTTGTGAGAGCTTGCTTGGGACTTTGCTCGACATATCTGGTAAAAGTAAGGACAGTGAGAAGGCTTGACTTGATCTGCAAGAATTGGGTATAAGGAAGGATCAACATCCATTCTCAATGAGAAAGGTAAATACGAAATGCCACCAGTGTTGTACACATTAAGTCGTGATCAAAAGAAAATCCTGTGTAACTTTCTACAAGGTGTTACAATGCCTGATGGTTATGCCGCTAATATCAGGAGATGTGTTGATGTCGATGGGTGCAAGGTTTCTGGCTTGAAAAGTCATGACTACCATGTTATCTTACAAAAACTCCTACCTTTTGTGGTACGTGAAATATTGCCTAAACAAGTAGCGCTCCCGTTGATCCAGCTCAGCAGGTTTTTGAACTCGGTATGTTCAAAGGAGATTGACATGACCGAGATGCAAGAACTTAGCAAATCGATTGTAGAGACCCTTTGTCGTCTTGAGATGATTTTCCCTCCAGCATTTTTTGATATTATGATGCACTTACCGGCTCATCTTGCTTGGGAGGCTGAATGCGGAGGCCCTGCTTGCTATAGGTGGATGTATCCAGTTGAGAGGTACCTACGTACAGTCAAAGGATATGTGAGGAACAAAGCATACCCAGAGGGTTCAATAGTAGAGGGATATATATCGGAGGAGTGCCTTACATTCTGTACTCGGTTCTTTGAAGGTGTTAGTACGAAGATTGATCGGCCAGAGCGTCAAGAAAAGGGCGTTGTTAATGAACCACCTGCTGGTCTGAGTGTATTTGCGAGCAGGGACATGAACAGAAAGAGAACTACTTCTATGCATAATATGGAGGTACTAGGTTCCGAAGTTTTGTAGACGATGAGGCACTACATAATATCAAACTGTGATGAGGCCCTTCCATGGATAAAGTAAGTAAAACATGTAAATTATTTGAATCTAGTTACATGGTCCACACTACATATCTCACTATGATTATTTTTCTCTTAAAAAATGTTGCAGTGAGTATAAGGCCGAATTGGAGAAAGCTGGATCGAAGAATGTTGAAAGGAGGCACACCGAGGAATTTGTATCATGGTTTGAGCGAAAGGTGAGTAATATACATTTGTGTTAAATTTAAACTCGTCAATTTTGAATGTGGTCGTAACATATTGTCAAAACATATTTGAGTGTAGATGAGGAACCTGCATAGGGAGGGGAAAGCAGATGCCATGATTTATTCTCTATCTCGTGGTCCTGAAACAAATATAGCTACAGTGAAGAATATGTGCTCAATCAATGGTTTCTATTTTCGAGCAGCGCATGTGGAGAAAAATCTAACAACACAGAACAGTGGTGTTGTCGTCAAGAGTAAAGATGGCATGGAATGGTTTGGACAGATTAAAAAAATCTACATCCTTGATTTTCATGAAAGGCAGGAAGTCACATTGTTCGAGTGTGACTGGTATGATGTCCCTAGACCAGGAACAAACATATCAAAAGGGTACAGTAAAGATAAATTTGGGATTATTGATATTGATACTTCTTAGCGTCGCTATTCAGCTGAGCCTTACGTCCTGGTGACACAAGCGGAGCAAGTGTGCTTTGTGAAAAGCGGGAATTCGAAGAAAGAAAAGTGGTACAGCGTCCTCAGAATGAAACCTAGGAACCTGTTTGCCATGCCTGAAGGAGAGGAAGACACTAACATTAATGTTGGTGATACTGATATGGACGAGCTTGTTATAGGTTTTGAAAAAATTTCTGTTGTGGACCAAGAGGATGTGTCAACTTGGAGGAGGCCAGATGTGGAAGGGATACGTGTTGATGCTTCTGTTGTTGATCTTGCTAAACCGATGCCTGAACCGGATCACGCAGACATACCTGAAGACGACGACGATGCTGATGACACCTACACTGGTGACGGAGTGGTTGCTCCAGCCAATTCAGATGGACTAGACGACGACGGATTTTTATCATAATTAGGGGTAGCTGTTTTTCTTAATAATTAGGGGTGCTTTGTTTACTTTTATTGAAGCAATAGGTCCAAAGTTTGTGTGCCATAAATAAATTTTGGTGAAGATTGGAGTTTTGTATGCAAGATTGGCTTGAGTCTTGTTATATAGTATTTCTGGGCGTTCATGTTTATGTTTATGACGACAGCTTCATGGCCTTAATTTGTATATCACCATTATTCTCATGAAAAAACAAAGCAAAAGCAACAGTCAAAATACAATATATGTATGAAATATTTAAGGTAGCATAATTCAGTAGACTAAGGACACATCTGCTTCTTCTTATTAAGGTAGCATCGTACCCCCAACATCTTTGTTCATCACAGAAGCAAAAGCAACAGACAAAAGACAGAGAAGAAGATATCATATCTACTTCTTCAGTTCAGATCACTTCATCCTCCGCTTCATTCCCCATCAGATTCCTGGGTGTAGAACTCACCCTTCTGATGCTTCCGCTTCACTGCAACGCGAAGATCTTCAACCATCTGAAAAATCTGACATTTCACAAGGGTGTCACAGTAAGCATTTATAGAAGGTCATCAACTGCATTCATGCTAGTAGCAAATTATGTTTTCAAAAAATCTCTGACTGATGTTTAACTTGAAGGATAGTAACATCACCTGACGAAGAAACTTAGTAGGTCCATCATATTCATCTTCATCGCTGTCGTAATTCAGCATCATCTTGCATTGAATCTTTGGGAAACAAAACTCATACTTCTTTCCTTTTGACAGAATTACATGCAAATCTTGATCAGAACATAAGGCACACACAATAATTACGAACAAATTTACTCCATTTCATCTAAACAATTAGTGTTGCACCCTCACCTCATACAAGCATCCTCGCAGGCCAAAATCATCGATGCCCATTTCCACGTCCGATTCAGTCGTGGGCCAAGCCTGGGTGTATAAGTGGCGGCTCTTTTGCTACATCAAAACAATTTTTTCAATTTGTCATTAACAGATTGTATAAATATGCTGGCACAAAAATTACTGCCACAACGTAACATTGCAAACTATCATTCAATGATAAAGACGCAGGATAGGGTCTGGCTCACCTTGTTCTTTCTACGCGACGACGAGGCTTCGGTGACGATTACTATTATTCCGTTCTTCCTGGGGGCGGTCCTGGCAGATCGGAAACCCGTTGGGACGAAGGGGACTTCTACATTCACAATGTGGTCCAGGTCGACTTCGACCCGTGCCTCCACGACATGTCGACGGCTCCTTCGTGGTCGTGGGGTGGATGAGGAGTGGCGGCGGCTCGATGGAGTCGACGATGTCGATGACAGACTTCTCGAGAAGCGACCAGCAGTGTCGCATGGCTGCTTGCGAGATGTGTGCATGCGTCGGGCCATCGTTGTGATGTAGGTGGGTGAGACGGTGGCGGTGGAGATGGGAGGGGTGGAAGTTATAGGCGGCGAGGGAGGAAGAAAGCGCGCAAGATTTTTGGAACCTGAAATGGCCAGGCGGCAAAATTGCAACTTGGTGGCTTCTAATATCGCAATGGGGATTGGGCCGCACTTTTCTTGATTGTGCTCCGATTTTTGTAAACACAAAAAGGATCCTGGTACATGATGAATCAGTTGCTTGACCAAACAGATGTCAAATTGAAGTTTGTAGATGTTTATGAGTTATATAGTGTTGTTGTTGATAACTTTTTCAATTGAAATTACTTAGTACCCCTAAATGTTGTACAAAGTATTCATATTAAGAAATTCAGAATTAGAACTGACCAAACAAAGTCATAAAACAATTACCAAAAACAGTCATATAGAAATGACCATATCAATAGTGGTAGATGAAGTCATCAAATAAACATGCATCAGACGCTGGCATTCAGTCACTTAGTGCATTACAGATAGACATTACATACAATATCACACATTACAATAAATTTCTCAAGTCTAACACATAGATAAGATAGATTATTACAATCCAAGTCTCTCATGATACTTAAGATAAGGCAAAGTTCTCTCTACAAAAGTTAAGCTAGCCATTCATCCTTCTTCTTCTTCTTCCTCTAGCCATCACAAAGCTTTAATGCTTCTTCTTCATGTCCTGCAAGAACTCTTTGGCATCAAATTGAGTTATGAAGCAATTTGCCTAAAAGCCTATTTTTTAAACCTAAACAATGTGTGCAAGACTAGCATTTAGCATTTTCTATTGTTATTGAAAGAAAATACCAAAAACAAATGATGATTCTGTTATAAAAACTACCAACTAAATCAACATATGAACTAGTTTCTATTTGACCAAAGAACAAGCTAACCATATGAGCTAGTTTATGTTATAACAACCTGCGATTAAGTTAACTCGCACTAAAAAATACATCATGCAGAGCGATACAGACCTAAACAAAATATGAGGAATTAACAATACGATGGTTCGAGGGGGGACTAGTTCACCTTCTTTTGCTGCTTCCCCTTCTCATTGTTATACCGTGGTACCTTTCTAACTCGAAAGCCTGCTTCCCAGAGTTGATGGCAATACGAACAACGGGACGGGTCGATCTCATCATCATAGCCACTACTTCCAGAGCAGGTGCACTTGTCCCCTCGCAACCATGCAGCAGGAAACTCTGGAGGTTCAATCTAACAGAAATAGTGCTTGAATCATTGTACCATAACAAGAGATCTAGCACAAGAAACAAGAATCTACCAAAAAAGTACTCACAAATGCGTAAATTGAGATTGTTTCATGCTTCAAAAAACTAAGTTATCTAGCATCTGCAATATACCTACCAAAAGTGGATCTTTATCTAGTATCAGGGAACCAAGCAAAAGTGAATCTTTGTCTACCAAAAGTGAATCTTCATCTAGATTCAGAGAACCTAGCACACTTACCTCATCTGCTTCTGCTTCCTTCTCCTTCCCCCTGCTTGGGCCTAGGGTGAATCCTACATTGCTTGGTGGCGCAGTAGGATCCTCGTGCTTCACGTCCTCACCGACCACCATGTGGGGTAGCGAGTGGCTGCACCGGCCTTCCGCGCGGTCGCCTATAGATGCGCCCAGGGTGGTAGAGCGGCGGCGGGTTGAATACGACCCCTGGGTGATTGACGTGCCACAGCTTCCTGATCACCCCGCCGTGGACGAGGGGCGGCGGATTGGAGAAGGAAGCGGTGACGCCGGCCCGTGTGTGAACGGAGGCACCGAGGTCACCGGGGACCGCGTGAAGCGCCCATTTGCGTCGCGCGCTTGCCTCTAGAGTTGTGCTCCCTCTGCTCAGCCATCGTCGTTGCTCCACTTCTCTCTTTGCCTTGCTGCGGCAAGGGATGGGGGAGATGGAGGTGGCGGCGGCAGCGGTTTTGCGCATCAAGAGTCGACACTTTGGGGAAAGAAGGCGAATTGCTAGGCGGCGAGACCGTTTGCCTTCTATTCTAGAACTAGTATAGTTCACATCCCCATTTAGATGACGAATGGTCCCACAATGAAGGGCCCACACGCCAGGTCCTCCGTGCTCGCCACAAAGTCTCGGTGGGTCCCACCTGTCGGCCCCAGAATCAGATGTGTTTTTTACTTCTTGAAGAACAAGCCCTATTTTTCTTTTTAATCTCTGCATGAACCTTGTGTCTAGTATTTCTCCCTCATACGAACTGCAAATTAGATCATTGTTTTTCCTAAAAATTCCTAAAATCATGTTGTATCAAGTTATCAACTTGTTAAGGCTAATATTTTGAAAAATCTACCCGTATTGGTCTGTTTCAACAATTTAACAAATTGACAACAACAAGCAAACTTTTGTACACACAAAATGAAGTCAACAAGAAAAGTGATGAATACCAAAGCTTCAAAACTCATCAAGATCTACAAACTTTATTTAGGTCTTTCTGTCATTTTCTAAAGTGGTAATAACAACAAGTACAAAATTGACAGACCTCTTAGATAGTTTCTTAAACTATCTAAGTCAATCTATGATTAATGACCAATGTATATTACACCTTTCGAAAATGGCAACATGACCTAAACAAAGATTGTAGACCTTTATGAATTATGAAACTTTGGTATTCATCACTTTTTCACTTGTCATCATTTAGTGTATGAAAAATCTTGCTTGAAGTTGAGAATTATTGAAATTTACAATTTGGATTGTTCAAACTCTGTCAAATGGAGTAGTGACTTAAATAAAGTTTGTAGATGTTGATGAGTTCTACAACTTTCGTATTCATGACTTTTTCATTGGAAACCATTTGTTGCCCCAACTTCGGTGACTAGTAACTAATAGTAAACGCAAACGAGTTGACTACCTAGTGGGTCCCACTTGTCAGCAGCTTCTTTGTGTCCCCACTACTTTTCCTGGAAGTAGATCCTCTACATTGTCTAGTGGGTCCCACCTGTATGCTGCTTCTTCATGGAAACTGTGTCCCCACTTCCTTTTAGTTTATACACGAAGCTGAATCGACAACATAGAATATTGCCTTTCTGCCTCTTCCCCCAATCCGTCCCATCACAACTGTGGTTTTCTTGCCTTCACCCATCACCGGCGGCCGGCCTTCTTCCCTTCCCATCGCCCGAGTGCTGGACTTCTTCCTCCTCGCCCACCTGAGTGCGACGATGGGGCGCTGGCTTTGTGATGCAGGAGGTCGCTTATCGCGACGTTCGGCGACCTCGAGGGCATCCTCAAGCCGCGACGCCTCATCTACTACTGGGGGATGATGGGGTGGGCCGACTCGAATCGTCGATTGTTCGGCCGTCATGGCTGTGCCACCTTGCTCTAAAGCAAGAATACCCGCCGCATTGCCCCAATGCGACACACCGGGAGGCACCGCAACCACAAGCATGAACCAATGGGATGCACTGGCATCAAGCACCGCCGCTCCCAACATCACGAACCAAGGAGATGCACTGGGTGCAAGCGCCACAGCGTCAGCAGGGCGTGCCAGTGAGGTGAGCCAATCCCAGCCAGCATCTCCACATATATATAGTCATGGATTAATTTTAGATTGCAAACTCTGTTTCTTGATTCGGAACTGCAGCGTCGCAAGCGCCGCCGTAGCGAAGGGTGGGAACCATGGCACCCCGCCGTCATTGCAAGACCTTTAGTTTGGGATTTGGTATCAGCTACTTCAAACCACGTCGTCATCTTCTTCAAGGAGAAGTATCCCATCATCTGTACAACTATCACTTGCGATGTGGTTGTGGTGGAGCAGTTCATCGAAGAAATCTGAGGTAGCACCCCTACAAAACGATTGCTCATCGGGTTGGACACAAAGTGGGTTGAACTCCCCAAGAGCGGTGGGTACAAGACCGCATTGTTGCAATTGTGCGTCGGGCCACATTGCCTTGTGTTCCAGGTGCTCCATACCGGCTACAATCTCCCTGATGTCCTTGTCAAGTTTCTCACAGAGGAAGGCCACGTCTTCGTTGGAGCTCATATATCCAATGATGTTGCACGCTTAGAGCAGGACTGCGGCATCACAATCACTAATTGGACAGACCTTCAATTGATTGTACCTAAAGTTGCTGAGGAATACAGATGTCTAAGCAAAAATGGTAAGAGATCATCACTGGAGAAGTTGGGAGCTCCGGTACTGAAACTACCTCTCTACAAGGATTATGGGTTCGATCACACTCTGTGGGGTTTGAGGTATTTGACAAGCTGGCAAGTTAATTACGCAACCCAGGATGCATTTCTGTCATTTGAGATTGCAAATCAACTTGTGCTCAAGCATGATTACCAATTTATGTAAACAATTATTCAGTACTGTGTAGTAATGTGCTACCCTAAGAACAAGTCAAGGTGTGATTAAGATATTGGAGCCTTACCAGTGTGCTACACCTTCTGTTGTGCTAATTTTCGGACTTTGTTTAAGTCATTTTTTCTACACCATCGATTTCACATGGCATAGTCTTCAAAAATCTAAAATGTATTAATGAATTAAATAAAGTTTGTAGATCTTGATGAGTTCTACACTTTTGGTCATTCATGAGTTTTTAATTTGACATCATTCAAGACCCTAAAAATTTGTGAAAATCTCAAATTTTGAAATTTCAATCTAACATGGGGAAATTTTTAAATTCAATTTCTGTGTAGGAGATTATAGGCAAAAAAGGAAAAAGTCTAAATTATAGGAGATTAAAGGCAGTGTGGGAACTAGCTTTCCCAGCCTCATATGTCGGTGCCTTAGGATGGAAAGAACTACGGTGTATCTATTTTTCCAAAAGAAGCCAAAAACCGCCCTCCTATCATTTTTCCCTCCCCCCCAAACACTGGGTTTTCTCGCCAATCCCCTCGTCGGACGCATCACCTTCCCCACCACCGGTCACATCCTTCTCGTCCACCTGGAGTGCGATGATGTCGAGACGCAAGAACCACAATTCCCTGAGGCCAAGGTTCAGCTAGGCGACGCCTAGGCGGCGATTCCGCGCGATTAGTCGCGAGTCGAGGCCCGTCGCCTCGCCTAGGGGGGTAGTTGGACCCCTAGGCGGCCGTGGTGGCGGCGGAGGTCAGGGACGAGCGGTGGAGGCCAGGAACGGCCGGTGGCTGAGGTAGGGATGGCCGGCGGCAGCGGAATAGGCAGGGGGCGGCTGTGGGAACGCGGAGGAGGAGGAGGAGGAGAAGGACGCACCTGAGCCGGCGGCGGCGGAATCGACGGGCGGCCGCGACGATTCGAGCGCCGTCCGTGCGTTGGGGGATAATGTGGGGGAGACTGGGAGGAGATGTGGATAAGGTGGGAGGAGACGTGGGCTGCTGGAGTTGGGCCTTTCATGGGCCTTTTTCGACTTAAGGCCCACTGACGTCCTGTTTTTCTGAATTTTACTCCTCTTGAACCAATGTATCATGTATTGGTTAATTGATTATGACTATTTTGCAAAACGCCTAGGAAAACGCCTAGGCGCGAGTACTCCCGACTAGGCTCTAGGCAGTGGGTCAGCGCCTAGATCCCGCCTAGCGCCTAGCTGAACCTTGCCTGAGGCAGTTACGCGACGCACGAGGTCGGTTCTCGCGAAGTCCGGTGACGTCATCCTCTAGGCCGTCATCGTGACGCCACGACACCAAATCAACCACGGGATTTGGAGCAATCGCCGCGTCTTCGGCCAGTAAGAAAGGACATGAAGTGGGAGCAAGCGCCGCCACCCCCAAGAACCAAGGTGATGCATCGGGTGGTGCAAGCGCTGCCGCCGCCACCCCATCATCACGCATCAATAACAACCAGGTGACCAAGCCCCTTCTATCATTTCCATAGTCATTTATAGATTGGTATATAACTGTACTCGAGGGTTAGTGCAGCTACACGATGTGGGATTTAGGGAGTACAGATTTTGCCTTTGTTCCTTTTGTAGATTGGATTTGGTCATTTGGTGCCAGTCAGAAGTGAGTCTGTGTTAGGCTGTGCTATCTTGAATTAATGCTAGTCACACTATTATGAGCGCAGCAACAGTAGATTGTGATTCACATTTGTTAGATTTTTTTTGTTGCATTCACAATTGCAATGCACCAAAATATTCCACATGTAGAAGGTCATTGTATGGAATATCATAATTATTATTTTTTCTATATATTCATTGACAACACCACAAAATCATTGTAAGGATTCATTATTTTTCGTACCACATCCTTAATATAGGAATGCAACACCAAAACAAAGGATTACATAATATAGCGATAGCTTTACTATGTTAACATTTGTTATCTCCTCATAGGTGTGACGAACCCGCCACATATGTACTTGTGATCCTGTTACCCTAGAGACTGATATCTAGTATGACTTCCCAGGCATTCCTGCTTCCACATCACTAGCTTTGGTGAGTGCCATGAATATTAGAGATTGTGGTCTTTTTTTACTTCAAATTGGATAAGTACTGTTAGTAGACCAGATTTAAATGTGGCATCTAACTTTTTGATCATGATTGTGATCATGGTTTTATATTAAATAAAGGTTGATGGAAAGAAGTATGAAGTTGTGTACCACAAGATAACATGTCACTTGGCTATAAATGCTGAGAGCGATGATGAGGTTACCAATGATCCAGTTCTGTCTGGTGGGCAGGTGATGTGCTACATCATTCTTCTTTTGTGTGATGCTTTTGGACTTTACGTTAACTAGATACTAATACACCCTGTTGTTAAATGTCAGATACGGCACATGGCTGAGCAGCTTTGCAAAGCTATCAAACGAAAGATGCAGGTCGGTGAGTACCTCACTACAGAAGTAGATGACTGAGCTACTTGTCTAAGAAGAAGTGTCCACGGGCATATGTGTGTCGATGCCAAAGGTTGATGAATGTCACCACAACAGCAGCAACTTATTAAGGATATATAGCTGGATGCTAGCTTGCTGATGTTATCTATATGTAAAAGAACATGTGGATTGGATGTTGCGTGTGCTTTCATAGGGTCAAAATGGCAACAAATTTTTAGTACTTTATTTCGGTGTTACTACGTACCTAACGTTTTTTGACGTTTGGTAGTTCAAAATTGAACTAAGCAACGTCCAATATTATAATTTGGAGGGAGTATTACTCTAGTACTTGCAAAAACCGAGGCTCATCAAGGAAATATATCATTAGCCCAACTCTAAATCACTGGCAAAAGTGGAGGCCCAACGGACCCACGGATGGGTCGGCCGAACCACTGGTTCGACCGAACTATGTGGGCCTGTTTGATGGCCTGTGGGCCTGGACCATGTCCTGCACACAAGTATCTATATCTTTGTACACCGAGTCCCTAACACAACTCTAAAGGAAATCTAAAGGGGGAAAACATTAAAGCAAATTAATGAAAACAAAAAAAACAATTGGAAAACAACCAACAACGAATCGAACCATGGTCCTGGAATGTACACACTGGTGCCCTAACAATGTGATGTGTGTTCTGTTGTGACAACTAAAGAACTAGAATAGTTGTTTGTTTATTTAATTTTGCATGACACTACTCCCTCATACGAACTTCAAAATAGATCATTTATTCCTATATATTCCTAAATTCATGCTTTATCATTGTTTTGAAATTTATTAAGGCTATTATTTTGAAAAAAAACTTCTCGTGTTAGTGAGTTTCAAAATATGACAACTACAATCGATATTGTCATACACTAAATGATGTCAAATGGAAAAGTGATGAGTACCAAAGCTTCATAACTCATCAGGATCTACAAACTTTATTTAGGTCTTTCAGTCATTTTCTAAAGTAGTAATAACGTGAAGTACGAAATTGACAAGCCTCTAAGATAGTTTCTTAAACTATCTAAGTCAATCTAGGAGTAATGACCAATGTATACTACAACTTTCGAAAACGACAACGTGACCTAAACAAAGATTGTAGACCTTTTTTATGAATTATGAAACTTTGGTATTCATCACAATTCCATTTGTCATCATTTAGTGTATGAAAAATCTTGCTTGAAGTTGAGAATTATTGAAATTCAAAATTTGGATTGTTCAAACTATCAAAGTTAATGGATTTGTGACTTAAATACAGTTTGTAGATGTTGATGAGTTCTACAACTTTCGTATTCACGACTTTTTAATTCTAAATCATGTATTGCCCCAAATAAATTTGTGAATTTCCAAACTGATGAAATCAGTAATGTAAATAGTTGAAGGTAACTTGATTGGCGAAACGCACCAAAATAAAAGTTGTAGATCTCGATAAGTTCTAAAACTATTGAATTGCCAATTTCCTCATTTGAATTCATAGTTGATGTCGTAGAATTTAATTCCATTTCAACCATTAAAAAAATAAAAAATGAAGATGTGTTTGACCATAGTGGTTCCCACGAGTTTGCCCCTTCCTCTTCCGGTTACATACAACAAACCCAATTCGGCTCTCTGATGCGTGGGTACACTGATCAAGCTGGGGCCACGAGTTAGTGACTAAAGACATGAACGCGTCCCTTCGCATGCATAAATGAAGCGAGGCCGCTGGATTTCACACCCATGCATCGCCCCTTCACAGCCCGCCTGATTAACCCCCAAGTTAAATATCGCCTCCGAACATTTTCTGCCAAAAAAATTTTCACATCCCGCCATTACCCCCAGATTAAATATCACATCCTCATCACACGTTCCCCTAAACCACGCGCGGCGGCGGTGACCATAGTTACAGAATCTGGTCTTCTCTGGAAAGCAACGACGAGGGGAACGTGGGTGGCCGGAGGGGCAGGACGGTTCTTCACTGCCCTAGCGTGCCGCGAGGCCATCCATGGCCAGTAATGGAAAACCCGTGGCACAACGAAATGGGCACGATGTCATCGAAGTCGATATTGACATTAACGGTCTCAGGTGCGTATCGGCCGCCTCGCTCTACACCTTCTTGATGAGTTTCCTGGCTTTCAGGATAAAATTTTGTGCAGTAGTTACATTGTTCCCTCCAAGCAATCGATTTGATATACCTCTAATCCCATCTAGGGTTCTCACTTCTCAATGTACCTCCCTTTGATGACAGCACAATCTCATTTGATTTATCCATTAAAATTTACATTCCTATGAGGATACATGTGCGCATCATTTTTATTTCTTATTTTCAACATCCTTCTATTGTTTCATATTTTCCATAATCAGAAATACGTGTTCATAGTTATGTGCTCATGCAGGTCTATCTCTATCTAAAAAATTGTAACCGAAACTAATTGTTATTGTGAAACTCGCTGAGCTGAATAGGCATTGTGCTATTTGACCACTACATATTTGTTTTCCACATACTTCCTACTAGTATATATACACATATATGCGTACACCACTATTAGTACTACATCTGAATTTTTTCCATGTTGCCGTATTAATATTTATGTGCACGTGTAGAGACTCCGATTTGACAGGTGATGTGTGGACTGTACTAGTCGAAATCCGTGGGGAAAATCTACGATACGTCTCTGCTAAATTGGACAAGGGTATTATAGACTTTAGTGCCCTGACAGATATTAAAGAAAAGTTTGGATTTGAGCAGCGAAACTACATGTACTACATGAAGAGAAATAAAGATTATACATGTACATCGAGTCCTATTGAAATTAAATCTAAGAAAGATATACTGCAAATGGTTCGGTATGTGGAGTCAAGCAATGAGAGGAAATTAAGGTTGGTACTATCAAAAACTGTTGTTGATGCAGGGGCGGTTAGTGTTACACCCCTGAAACTTCAGAGGCTGCATCCTAATCCTGATGATGACCCTCATTCTGATGATGAAGACTACTATGGTGTTGATGAATACAAAAATTTGTCTTGAAGAACAAGACGAGGACTGTGGTACGTATGTTGCTTGTTCTACACTAGCCACATGTAGCCTTGCCTGCACATTATACTCATACCAGTGTTCCTAATTAATTTGCAGACCTTCACGATGACTTCAGGGGAGATACAGTTAAAGCGTACACTAAATGGTTAACTAGTGTCAGATCTCTCAAAGAAATTAGTAAATCCTTTTTCCTTGTCAACTGCAGCTTATTTGTGATGAAAAATGTGAACCTTCTAAGTGCATGTGTTTTCCATTTTTTCAGAGGCGTATGATAAAGTTCAAGTTAAACCTACAGAAGTAGTCGTACTCCAAAAGATGAGAGCAATGACAGCAGCTCGACGCTACCACCAGAAACGATGCCGCCACCACAACTTCCATTGCATGCTAGGAGACCAAGGAAGACAAAAGGTTAGTAAAGCTCTACACCTCGAGAAACTTCACTCTTTATTTTTCATTGGTTTCTGCAACTGCTATTGTTCAGTAGTGAATGTTATTTTCTCTGGTGTGAATGCAAGTAGGTGGCAAGAATGTTGGCCGTGGAACCCTGAAAGGGTTATCTACAGTTGCCAAGAGATCAAGATCTGGCTGCGAAAAGTTGAAAATCCAATTGTCATCAAAGTTGGGTGGTCCTTGTGGAGAAAATAGACGTACCTTTGTTGATGAGATTGTTGTACATACTAGGCAGAGGGCTCCACTAATTGGAGTCCGATATTGGAGTGAAGTGCTTCCAGTAGTCAAGAAAGAGATCGTAAAAGTTGTAATGGTAAGTCACTGTCCACCACATGCACCTTGTTAATTTAATATAGCAGATGTGTTCCCTCTATTTTGTCCGTATCTAGTTTTATGATTGAATCATGCATGAATAACAACGTTCCATCCCACCAGGAAGGATGGGATTTTGAGGGCATTCAAAATCCAGAGGAAAAGATATTGAAGATTGCCCACGCACGCTACAAAGGTTGGCGAGACGACTTGAGTGCTACATACAAGGCGTACAACAGTTCAGCACCCAGGTACAAACGGGGAGCTAGCCCACGATGACCAGCACTCTGTGAAACTAGACTTTAGACTCCTACAACAGGTACCCTAGCGTGGAGGTTGCCCAAGGATCCAACAGGGCTGTCACTACCTGAGGACCGACCTCTATCGTTACGGGGGGTATGCTCATAACTATCATAGCCAGACAACCCAGGCACCATGCCTACATTGCTGCTAGACTCCACCCGGCCCGGGCTATTGTGACCCAGGGTGAGAGCCACCAGAAGACTGGTCAACTAGACCGAGTACCGTAGCTTGAACACAGACCTCATGCAACACTCTCATGCCATCTAACAAGATCAACTAAGGCTAGACATACAAACAGATATGATCTCTCTTATGTCTAATCAATAAGATCAGAGGGGCGTGTTCGTGAAGAACACGACCCTCTAACTTATGAACAAACACATAAGGAAGGAGTTTATCACCCTTCAAGTAGATCAAAAGGTAGTTCTCACGAAGAACACAAGCCTCTAAATGATGAACAGAGGATGAACTCAAGAACATATCAAGCATATGATCTACCATGACTTTATATGAAATAGCTGAATAACTGAAGTAGATCAAAGTCATACAATGAAATAAAGATAAAAGAGAACTCATACCTAGACTCCAAAGAAGATTTGGAACCTGAATAAGAGCTACTCTAGCCTACCCCCTAGCCTTGGAAACTAAAAATGAGAGGAGAATGAGAGAGTGGTGTGTGTGAAATGGGAGCCCCTCCCCTTCTATTTATAGGCGAGGAGGAGGCTTGCTTCGGGGCTCAAACTCCACCAAAACACCCGGGAGTGAGGCAATGGACCAATGAGGAGCAAACACGTGGAGGGCCAGGATCAGAGGCCACTAAGGCGGTTCGGCCGATCCTAGGATCGGCCGGCCCCCTAGGGTGGCCGCCTGGCCTGTGCTTTCTCTGGGTGGCTGCCCTGTGGGCCCTTTGATCCTCCCCCGGTGCATGGCTTGATTTGGTATCTGAGGTGGGCCCCTTAATCCCTGTGAAGTCCATGTGGCGTCCTCTGATTCGTCGGTGAGTGCCTCCCTTGGATCGATGATGTGGAATGCCATGTTTCCCTTGGTGGCAGCCACCTCCTCAGTTGAGTTAGCATGGTTTCTTCATAGAAGGTGGGTTTCCATCTCTTTTAAGGGGTAAATCACCTACATACAAATAATCTCCAAGGACAAGTGGAACTACATTATTCAAACCAAAATGCTAGTAAATAATGCATATGCCTCCATTTATGTGAGAATATTGAGGGTTGGAAATGGCGAATTTCAACCGTCAACAAACTCCCCCAAGCTAACCTCTTGCTCGTCTCGAAGCAAGACATTAGAAACTTAGGTTGGTTGATCAGGAGTTGCTACAATGTTGTATTCTCAACTTATGGCAAACATACAGCAAAGTACTCTACCAAGAGTTGAATAAGTTGGCAATGCTCTTACCTTTCACCTGATAACGTGGGGCATATAGCTTCACCTGCCTTGGGCGGTTGAGAGATAGAATGGTTATATAGGATGTGCATAATCACTCATACCTTGATCAGCTATCAATCCGGAGGTTTTGCAAATTTTTCAAAAGAAAATCAGAGTTCCTCAAATGATACTCTCGGATCGCTAAAAAGTGTATGGTTCCTCACCAAGGCATCAATGTTGCCTTTCTTCACATCCTACTCCTAATAGGCTTTATGTGGAGCTGTAGGTAGGGAAGAAATGTGGCATACTTGTCTCTCATATATTGCTAAGTCAAAGACCGGATCCTTAGAAGAAACAAACATACATTCTGATCAAGTTGTGCATATGTGTGTGATGGATATGAGCATGGCAAGGTGGATACTAGGCCCGGAAATGGGTGCTAGATATCGCCATGTTTTATATGAAGGAATGAGGGATTGATGGTAAGGTGGACACTAGCCCCGGAGTAGGTACTAGTTATTACCATCTATATGGTGGAACTCTTTCTCTTGCACATATCAATCCCTTTTTCTCCTTTCTCAAATTTTCGAGACTTGGGCTAGCTCTCTTTATTCTATTTTTTTGCCATGCTTTTAAGCATGCTTTTCTTTTTTGCTTTCTTCTTTTTTTAGCTAGCCCTTTGTCTCTATTGGAGATATTTGGAGAGGGATGAATGATACAAAGATACATAGAGTTTTATTTGTGGAAGAATTCATAAGCAATATGGAGCAAATGATGAAAGCTAACTTCCAGTGTAGAAGTTTTTAGCATGAATGTGTGCGTGATCTTGATCAGGGGAGTATGAGTTCTAACAAGGGTCACAACAATTTGACAAAGCTCAATGAGAGAACAAGCTGCATATGTGGAGGCTAAGAACTAGAATCTATATATATGGCCTTGGATGGGAAATTCTCATCATTGAGGAACTCATCACGTTTCGATTTTCAAAAAGGAAAACTCCGAATGTCAAGCATCACTAAGCACAAGATCATAGCACTCTATTCTACCATGTCATGTCTCACAACAACTTAGGCAAGGATCATGCTTTTTGCTACCCATAGTTTTTCAAGCTAAGGTTTGAACATACAAGCCAACAAACTCAAAACTTAGGTAGGATACAGAGTTGTATGCAAGACATACGAGAAGAATAAACAGAGCAACTATTCATCATTTCAACCATAGAGGCAAAGCATTCTTACTAAGCATATCAAAGCAAACTACGCAAATGATGATGAAAGCAAATAAATATTTTTTTGGTCTTTTTTATTTTTGCAGATTTTTTTGATTTTCATTTATAAGATATTCTGAAAACAAAGGAAGATACAAGTTACCTCAGGATGGGGGTCCTCCCCCAAGCTAGCTTCAGGCTCACTGCGGAGGAGGGTAGAAGAAACCCTGACTCGCGTAGTAAGTCCTATGCGCCTCCATATATCGCTGCTGATCCTGCTGCATGGCTGCTATCCTCTCACCAGCCTGACGCTGCCACGCTGAGGTAGACTCGACGTGGGTGTTCAGCATCTCCTCCAATCCTGTGACCTGGACGGTGAGCTCTCCCATCTGCTGCGCGAGCTGAGCATCACGTGCAGAGGCTGAGGAGTGCCTCCGGAAGGACGAAGATGGAGGTGGACCACTGGAGCTAGAACTAGTGGGTGTAGCCCACTGAGTACTGCTTGCACCCGCCCAGGCTGTGCCACTCGCACTCGGCTGGTAGGTGGGCTAATCCCAGCCAGGTGTATATCCAGGGGTAACCCCGAACATATACCCCGCAGGGGCCCCTCCTGCCACCGGTGGTGTAACCGGCTGTGGCTGTGGCTGAGGTGGTGGTGGTGGCTGTGACTGCTGTTGCTGCATGTGTGCTCTCTTGCCGCGCTTCTGGTGGACCTTCCTGAAACACTAGCACGACGGCTTTCCTCTTGTGTAACAAGGGGAATGGTTAGTGACTCCGAGGTATACAATCCAAACCCCGGGTTAGGTAACAGGATTTGATTTGCATAACCCGGAAAGAAGAAAGTCAAAGAATCATTTGGGCCCCTCTTGAGTATATGCCCTTGGATCAATTATGCCTCATCAATGAGAACTCGGGGCGTCCCGATGAAGGGTACGGAATTCCCGCTAAGAACCCCGAGTCTGAGAGCCATACGAGTCACCAAAGACGTACACTCAATAGGACCTATCATCTTGAAATTCATCAACCATTGCCGAATCATAGCTTTAACAGGAGAGACCTTGATCCGGTTAACAGCGGCATATAATAGCATCATCTCATCGCTGCGCATGGGCCGAACATCCTCTCGTGGAAAGAGAATAACGGCGAGCCACTTGTGCCACAAACGGAGAGTGGGATGCACAATATCGTTGCACCGAGGTACAAACTTGCCACTGTAAACAAGACCAGAGATGTCTGACCAGAAAGATTACCAAACAAAACCCTCACAAGCCTTCTTCAGAGAAACAGCACAACGAGGACTAAACCCAAGAAGACGACTAAGTTCCTTCCAAGAAACATGATAATCGGTCCCAAAAAGACGAAACTGAATGCCATCCGGAATCACGGTAAGAGAACAAAGAAACTGGATGGTGAGGGGCCGAGAGCCAAGCTCTGTAACCAGCGCAAACTCCTCCCAACCAAGAGCATTCCAAATGGAGGCGAACTCGAGATTCATACCTGTTTTCTCTATGAGAGCCGGGTCGAAATCCCGGGTGCGGGCGAAGACTCGGTCCTTCAAGAGAGCATAGGCTTGCTCCTCTCGAGCGCCCCACAAGCTGAGGTAGGGGGTGTCGTCGACGACCTCCTCCGCGGCTTGTGGCTCGGCTTGCTCTTCTTGCTCTTCTTCATAATCCATCGTCGATGGGCTCGGTGTTGGCTCGGCGGGGGTGGATGCACTCGTGCTTGCCCACAAACAGGAGCGTGAGCGTGTCACCCTCTGGAGAGTGTTCGCCGCCCAATTCATGCTAGCACAACAACAAGTGACAACAAGAGCAACTCGGTGATGGGTTAGTGAAATCTAATGAAGTTCTTACCGAGCTTGCTCCACCAATAACAATACTTTCAGCAACACAATAGAGAAAATGCTTGATGATCCAATCTCGAGCAAGAAATCGAAGAAAACCAAGAGAGCAAGGAGTAGAGGGGGGAGTGTGAGTGAATGGGTGAAGAACACCCCCTCTCGGGTCCAATTTATAGAGAAAAGCGACAGCACACCTCGGACTAGCCGTTGCACAATGGCTAGGAGCTGTTGGCCAAAGCTGGGCCCACATGACCATTGCCAGGGTTCGGCCGAACCCTGGTTTGGACGGCCCAGTTATGGGCCCGGGGCTGGCCCCCTTTGGCAGGCGTGTCACCAACGGCTATATGAAGATATACCAAGGTGCACCAGCCAAAGTTTACTCCAGAAATTGCCCAAAAGAATTTTCTAAGGTTTTCATACTCAGAAATTATTTTCAGAAATTTTATTTTGAAAAGGGAAAAGGGTTAGATAAATCTAGCATGCAAATGCAGAGTTTTGGAAAATCAAATATGCAATTTTTAGAAATAAAATTTTGGAAAGGGAAATATGAGATAAGTACCTGTTTTAACCTTTTTGGTAGAAAGGACTCATCATTTTTAGTCCGACGAGTTGGACTCTTCACAGTGATCAATTCCACTTAGCACCCCACTCTTGAGAAGTAGAGGGTGGTGCCATCTCAATCTTCCACCATTCTTTCCGAATTTTCTTTAGCCTCTTTGACAGAGATTTCTTCCTTGAGGGTAGAGGCTCCGTCTTTCCCCCAAGCTGCTCAACACTATCTTGCACCAAATAGCATTGCTCTTCTTTGTCCTGAAACTTGAACTTCAAGTTCCTCTTCCCAATGCGGAAACAGATGATTCCGGACCCCACATTGATTCTAGCTCGGACATCACTGAGAAATGGTCGCCCAAGGATGAGCGGCATTCCTCCCTCGTCATCCAAATCAAGGACCACGAAATCCGCGAAGACATAAGAATTCTTGACCTAAACCAATATGCTCTCAACAATTCCTTCTGGATATCGTATCGTTGAATCGGCGAGTTGGATAGTCCGTGCTGTAGGAGAGAGAGCTGGATATCCCAGTTGCTCGAACATGGCCTTGGACATGAGATTAACACTCGCACCAAGGTTGCAAAGGGCATGCCTGATTTTCTTGTAATAGATTGTGCAAGTAATAGTCGGGTAGCCTGGGTCTTTCTTGTGCACCACTGCTGATTCCTCCCATGGATCTAGAATTTGTTGTATGGGCTTTCCTGCATAGTTAGGGGCATGTGTCTTCCTAGGTGGCTTACCCCACCTAGTTGACACTACACTAACATTCTCACAAGAGGATACGGGTTGCCCCGGGATCCTCCCGTTATCAGGAGATGGAACCAAAGCAGCCAGCTGAGCCAACTAGGTTTCTAACATTTTGTTGAAACTCAGCTGACTCTTCTGAGCAGAAGAAAAACTATCAAGCTTAACGTTGAGACTTTCCAAAATTTTATCAAGGGCAGCTAGCTTCTTGTTAACATCTTCATTAATCTTAGCTTGCCCAAAAACGAGATCTCTCAAGGAAGGTTGATTGGGATTGTAAGAATTACCTTGGTTACCTCCTTGATAATAAGGGCGTTGTTGATTCCACGATTGGCCTCCTTGTTGAGGTGGACGATAACCGTTGTTGTTGCCATTCATGTACATCACTTCCTCCTGAGTTTCCGGGCGATAATTGCCCGAGTGCCCAGTGTTGCCACAGAATTCACAAGTCATATGAGAGTCCATAGGCAGAGTAATGGTGGCCATGGCAGCCTTCTCGCTGGTGTAGTCATCCAATCTCTTCATGAGAAGATCCAACTTGGCAGTAATCATATCTGCTTCCTTGACAGTATGAGTACCCCTCGGTCGTGGTTGGAGTCTTTCATCACTCCACCCTTGGTTGGCGACCATCTTCTCAATGAGTACTTTAGCATCACCAATAGTGAGTGAGAAGAATGCTCCTTGAGCAGCAGCATCAATATGGCCTCGGGCTGTCGGAGTCAACCCATTATAAAAGGTTTGAAGAATGAGCCAATCCTCCATCCCATGGTGAGGAGAGGCCAGGACATACTCCTGAAGCCTTTCCTAAGCCTCTTGAATAGATTCACTTGCTGCTTGCTGAAAACCAGAAATCCTTCCACGAAGAGCATTGGTTTTACCCAATGGGAAGAACTTCTTGAGAAATGCCTCTGAACACTTGCTCCAAGTGTTAATAGCTTCACGATTCGCGTAGAACCATTGCTTAGCTTTCCCCAGGAGAGAGAATGGAAACAGCCGTAGACGAACAACATCCATATTTGCACCCCTGATGACGAAAGTGCTGCATAGCTCTAGGAATTACTGCAGATGAGCATTGGCATCCTCATTTGGCTTGCCATAGAATGGGCTAGCCTGTACCATCGTGCTTAGACCCGTCTTGATCTCAAAATTTTCAGTCCCCATTGTTACCTCAGGGCCTTGCAGCACCTGGTCAGCGGAAGGAGCTGAGTACTCACGAAGTGTCTTCTGGGCCATAGCGTTGGACGTGGATGGTACAAAGGAAGCTGGTTCACCTTCTGGACGAGTACGACGAGGTGAGTCGAAATGAATTCGAGCTCTCCTCACAAGTGACTCGGGATCTTCAGTAAAATTCTCCGGTAAGTCGAAACCAGTCATACACTACTTGTCTTCATCATCCAAAGATAAAAAAAGACAATCAAGGTTAGCCTGCATTGAGAGTTGCCCTAACCTACTCATAGCTTATAAACAGATGCAAAGCATAGTCATGATAATCATGTGCCTTCCCTGGCAACGGCGCCAGAAATGCTTGTTGGCGTTTCGTAGCGCCGTCATCTTAAGAACAGATCTGGGACCCATCCTTAGTGACAACACCAAGAAACGCCTTGTAGGCACCTCTCAATGTCACAACTAATGACGCTGAATTAGCGTGAACATCAAGACTTGCCAAAGGTTAATCTAAATGATCATGAACGAATCCGCAAGCGCACAGATAAACCATTGTAGCATTTCCCCAAGGAAGGAGAGTATTCCAAAGGTATCGTATCCGTGGAAGGCAATGGCGGATATCTTAGACTTATGCTTTTGCTCTGAATGTAAACCAAGAGATAGATATAGGAATCAACACACTCAAAGATAGGGGTAAGATAAGAGATATCAGGGTAGCGCGACACACGCACTCAGATCCACCTCTACTCTAGCACACTACAGCTTAGGGGGAACATACGAGTTAGCTCTAGGTTCTAATGTACTAAACATACAAAGCTAGAAGATAAGGAGATGGGCATGAGCATTGCATGAGAGGGATAAGGTTCAGCACCCAGGTACAAACAGGGAGCTAGCCCGCGACGACCAGCACTATGCGAAACTAGACTTTAGACTCCTACAACAGGTACCCCAGCGCGGAGGTTGCCCAAGGATCCAACAGGGCTGTCACTACCTGAGGACCGACCTCTATCGTTACGGGGGGTATGCTCATAACTATCGTAGCCAGACAACCCAGGCACCATGCCTACATTGCTGCTAGACTCCACCCGGCCCGGGCTATTGTGACCCAGGGTGAGAGCCACCAGAAGACTGGTCAACTAGACCGAGTACCGTAGCTTGAACACAAACCTCATGCAACACTCTCATGCCATCTAACAAGATCAACTAAGGCTAGACATACAAACAGATATGATCTCTCTTATGTCTAATCAATAAGATCAGAGGGGCGTGTTCGTGAAGAACACGACCCTCTAACTTATGAACAAACACATAAGGAACGAGTTTATCACACTTCAAGTAGATCAAAAGGTAGTTCTCACGAAGAACACAAGCCTCTAAATGATGAACAGAGGATGAACTCAAGAACATATCAAGCATATGATCTACCATGACTTTATATGAAATAGCTGAATAACTGAAGTAGATCAAAGTCATACAATGAAATAAAGATAAAAGAGAACTCATACCTAGACTCCAAAGAAGATTTGGAACCTGAATAAGAGCTACTCTAGCCTACCCCCTAGCCTTGGAAACTAAAAATGAGAGGAGAATGAGAGAGTGGTGTCTGTGAAATGGGAGCCCCTCCCCTTCTATTTATAGGCGAGGAGGAGGCTTGCTTCGGGGCTCAAACTCCACCAAAACACCCGGGAGTGAGGCAATGGACCAATGAGGAGCAAACACGTGGAGGGCCAGGATCACAGGCCACTAAGGCGGTTCGGTCGATCCTAGGATCGGCCGGCCCCCTAGGGTGGCCCCCTGGCCTGTGCTTTCTCTGGGTGGCTGCCCTGTGGGCCCTTTGATCCTCCCCCGGTGCATGACTTGATTTGGTATCCGAGGTGGGCCCCTTGATCCCTGTGAAGTCCATGTGGCGTCCTCTGATTCGTCGGTGAGTGCCTCCCTTAGATCGATGATGTGGAATGCCATGTTTTCCTTGGTGGCAGCCACCTCCTCAGCTGAGTTAGCATGGTTTCTTCATAGAAGGTGGGTTTCCATCTCTTTTAAGGGGTAAATCACCTACATACAAATAATCTCCAAGGACAAGTGGAACTACATTATTCAAACCAAAATGCTAGTAAATAATGCATATGCCTCCATTTATGTGAGAATATTGAGGGTTGGAAATGGTAAATTTCAACCGTCAACAAACCTCTGGAGCCGAGAAAAGACTCAAGATCGGCCAACAAAATCCCTTCGGCATCAAACAAGAAGCTCAAGCCTCCAAGCAAATGTCAGCTCCACAAATGATGAAGATCTTCAACAATACTAGTGGGAGTGATGCTAGGCTCTTTACAAACTTTGTTACTATTAATGTGAGTGATGGACAAGAGTGCAAAATTTAATGTGGTGAATTTTATTATGTTATATGAATAATTGTGGTCTTGAATGACATGAATGTACATTGGTTGCATCAATCTATGTTTCGAATATTTTGTTTGCATTAAAGAATCCGAAATTGGGGACGTTGGGCACCCAGCGTGTATCCTATGACGACCAATATTTTGTTGCAATTTCCTCTATGCCAATAGTGACGAACCATAGTTCGTAGTGATATAGTACATGCATATGGCGACCAAAATTCATCTGATGCGTTATCACTAGAGCATATAGCGTCGACACATGCTCCGTTGTGATACCCCTACTCATATAGCGACGGTACTCATCGTTGCGATTTGGTTAAAGAACATGGCGACGACTAATCTTTGGTTGCATGACCATCTACGTGTATAGCGACAGAAATCAGCATTGTGATTTTGTTCAAGCATCTGGCGATGACCCATCATCGGTTGTATGACCGGCAACATGTATAGCGACGATAACTAGCGTTACTATTTTGTTCAAGCATATGGCGATGACCAATAGTTGGTTGCGTCACCATCTATGTGTATAACGACGGTAATTATCATTGCGAATTGTTTCAATCTTATGGCGATGACGCATAGTTGGTTGTGTGAATCCCTTCGTGTATGGCGACGACACTTAGTGTTGCAATTTTGTTGGATCATATGGCGATGAACCATATTTGTTGTGTGACCCTCTTTGTGTATGGCGACGGCAATTAGCGTCGTGATTTGCTTCAAGCATAATGCAACGACCCATAGTTGGTTGTGTGAACCTTGTGTTGTATAGCGATGGTAATTAGTTGCATTTTGGTTCAAGCATATGGCGACGGATTATGACTTCGTTGTGATAGCCTACATAAAAATTGCAACGGCATGTATCGCATTGCGACACGATTCTTTCATTGTAATAGCGTTTGTTTGCAACCGAGCAAAGTGGTCGCAAAAACCACTATCGCAACGACACCTTTCATTGCAATAACATGTGTCGCAATGCCACTGGTCGTCGCTACTTCACCTAATTGCGACGCCAGGCACCGTCACAACACTTTCTTTTTATTGCGACACCATTTTGGAACCGTCGCAGCAACATATTGCGACGGACAAAATTGCGACGCCTGGCGATGGAATGAATCTGTCATAATATCTATGTATCGCGACCAAAAACCCCATATAGCGACCACTTGGAGGCGTCGCGAACAACACCAATCGCTGTAGTGTCTCCTCTCTCAAATCCACGAAGGGGATCTCCATTTCCGGATGTGGATTCGTGAATCTCATAGTTCCATTGGATTCCCCACTCCTCGGAACTACCGATCCCCTCCGGAACTCCCTCGATTCGCGCGTGAAATCTTCAAGGTATTCATTTCAAAATCTCGACGCCCGATCTCTCAATGTCGATGTTTCTAAGACCAATGCTTTAGGGAATCATCTCCATACTAGTCCTAGAACTCATGCCTATGATCTTAGAAACTTTGGTTGGTGGAATCTTTCGTTTCTTGGATTAATGCCGCTGCACGATACCTATCGGTACTACCGACCCCAAGTCAGAAGTACCGACGGGTGCAGTACTACCGGCCCTAGGTCAGAAGTACCGACAGTTTCCATTTGCAGCTAACGTGATTCAAGTCAAATCTTCTACCATAGTTTCAAAATCCTTTCTTGTCATCTTATTCTAGTTATCTAAATCTCGACAGATGGCACGTGAAGGCAAGCAAGTTGCGGAGGAGCAATCCGATGATGATGTCCCCATTGCTCAAAGGAAGAGGAAGGTTGGCACAGGCTCTCAACCTCCCCGTGGTCGTGGTGGTGGTCGTGGTCGTACCAACCCTCATACTGCTCCTCGTCGCTCTACCGAGCAAGGTCATCGAGCCCGCACCAAGCATGCACATCCACCGGACGCTCACTATGATGACTATGAAGACATCTCCTTGGACACCCTCTCGGAGTTCACCTTGAGGCCTAACAAGCCTCCTCGATCGGGGATTGTACGTATGGTGGACTACACCAAGGGCACCCATGACATCTACAGAGAAAGGTACGATGACCCCGCCCAGTATCAAAAGGAGTTCACTCAAGACATCCGTTTTTGGCTTCGGTTTCATGCGGGTTGGTATGAGTCAGTTATCCTCTCTAAGGAAAATCTCACGGTTGACATGAAATCTATTCATTGGGATCATCTGAGGACACTTAGGGTGCCAGCTGTGAATGAGGCCATTGATGTGTGTTATGTTAAGGGAATGTCTCATATCATGGCTATGAAACTTGATTGGAATGAGGAGGTGGTGGCTCAGTTTTATGCAACTCTTTATGTCAAGCGTGAAACCAAGACCATGTATTGGACTATCCAGGGAAAACCCCTCTCTGTCACATATGAGAGGTTTGCTCAAATTCTTGGTTTCAGCTCAGCGGATCTTGGTCATGGGAAGATTCACGGAGGTGACATTTCTCTTGATAGTGAGATGGCTTTCATGTAAGACAATACTTATGGCAATATTGAGTTTGGGACTACTCATGGGATGAAGCCTCTCTATAGGATGTTGAACCAATTCTTTCTATATACTTTGAGTCCTAAGATGGGTGACAACTACAATATCCCAAACATTTCCAAGAACTTGCTAGTGAGGATGGCTCTCGGTCAAGAGCCTTTCAGTGTGTTTGACTTCATTTGGGAAGAGATCATTGTGTGCTCCGTGTCCGCCAACATATCTTGCAAATATGCTCCTTGGATTTTTTGTATGATTTGTGAGGTCACTGGAGTGGACATCATCTCTGACAAGGTTCACACCTACTATAGGCCGAACAAGGGCAACATTGAGCATCTACTCAAGTTGGGCAAGCATGCCCCTCCGAGGCCCCATACCTCAGCAGGACCCTCCTCAGCTGGCCCATCCTCCTATGATGCACCTTCATCCTCTCAGGGACCGTCTCGTTCTAAGGGTCTTCCTCCCTCTGGTAGCAAGAAGAAGAGTGTCCTTAACATTCTGTTTCAAGGTCTCTTTGCTTGCTTCAATGTGGGAAGGCACAATGCACAGGAGATTCATGCCCACAGGCAGCATGTTGATGAGCAGCTAGTCAAGTTGGAGACCCGTCATAAGTCCTTGCTTGCACAACACAACATCGAGCACAATCCCGTTCGTGAGCCTATGGACTTCCCTCCTCCACCGATCTTCTACAATCCTTGGGAGGCATATGGTGAAGCCTCTATGATGTATGGCGTGCCTCTAGACAACATCGACAATGAGGACTTTGGTGGAGGCGAATCCGATGAAGAAGAAGACTCCCCTCCGGTTGTCCACTCTCCACATGATGATGACGATTGAAGGGCCTCCTCTTTTTGGAGCTTGATGCCAAAGGGGGAGTGAGCTCACTTATTGGTCCATGTGAGAGATGTGATGTATCATCTATCTATCTATCTATCTATCTTAGGCTTGTGGACATGTATGAACTTATTTGTGTGTGATGAATGTTGGTGTGCCTAGTGAAAACTTCTAAATTTGTAAGACTTATCTATGCTAGTGTGATGTAAGAACCTATTTATCTATGTGTGATGCTATGGATGTTTGTTGGATGTTATTTCTCACTTTATTGTTGTGATATATTATGTCATATGCATCACGGGATATTGTTCATTACACTCGAGCACCATGTGTTGAATGCAAAGATTTAGGAGGAGCTCTTACTAAATTGTGTGCAAAGGCATTTGAGGCCTCTCATAGTTGACAAGGCACACATTTAGGGGGGTCTTTAACTAAATCATTGCATACACACATCTCTTTTATATAACCAAGTTGTGTTGTCATCAATCACCAAAAAGGGGGAGATTGAAAGTGCATCTAGGCTCCTAATTATTTTGGTGATAATGATAATACAATTTGGATGGATTAATGCTTTCAATGAGATGTGTGCAGGGATTAAAAGGAGTAAATTTGTATTTAATCAAAAGAAACCCCTCATACCTTCTATTCGGTGTTGAAGCTCAAATGGAGTTTTATTTGATTTATCTTTCGAATTTGAGTATAGGAAACACCGTACTATAAAAGGGGATGCGAATTGACCGTCTAGAGATGCTAAAAGTGCTTAGAAAGGTGAACCAAGAAAGCTAGAGAGACACGAAGCTTACACGTACACAAACCCTTGTGTTTCCAAAAGTTCTGCTTTTTGTCGGTAGTACCGGCCCTAGGCCGGTAGTACCAATAAGCTCCCTCTGTCTGGTTTCACCGAACCCCTCAGTAGTTCTGACCCCAGGTTGGTACTACCGATAACGCTGTTCTATTTCAGTTTTCAGGGACCCTCGGTAGTGTAACATCCCGGAATTTTGAAAGTATGAAAATACGGAAAAATTTGAACTTTTATTATTTGATGAAGAGTTCCCATATTTTAAAACCTTTTCTAGCCTCTCATCTAAATTCCATATAATTAAAACCAAAATATAAAAACATAAATTCAAATTATGGTAAAGAGAAGTGATTTGGATTTTATGGATTTTATTTGGATTTATTTGATTGTGTTTTGAATTTGAATCAATTCAAATTCAAACCTAAAGTTTAAACCTAAATTCAAAACTATTTTCAAAACCTTTCTAACTAACATGGGCCTGCTGTCAAATACCAAAGTCTGCCGGTGCTCCTCCATCTGCTAGCCTGTGTTCGCTCGAGCACCTTGGCTTTCCGCGCGGCCCACCAAATCCAGCCCAGCACAGCCCACACTCGCCTCCGCCGCCGACTGGTCACTGACGAGTGGGACCCACGCCCGATCGTCGTCCTCGTCTCGCCAGTCCACGCGTTCACACGCGCCCGACCCCGTCTCTGCCACCGCGCTCGCGCGCGCCGCACCAGGCTAGGGGACAGGCTCCCGACCACACCTGCGGAACGGACGTCGAGCCAGCCCGACCCCGACGCACTCCGCCCCGCGCCTTTCCCCTTTTGCCCCTGTGCCATGACGAAGTCGTGCGCCCGCCAGCCATTCCAGCACCGCCACGTCGACCTCCACACCGCAGCGGCCAATAGCAGTTGCGCCGTGACCCTTTTGCCCTCCGCCTCGACGTGCGCGAGCAGCTAAACCCCCGGGCGAGGCCCCTGTTGCAAGCCATCTCACATTTGGGGACTTCCCCCTTTGCCCCAATCCCCTGTTCCGCCGCCGCGCAAGGAGAGAAGGGAGAAGAGGAGGAGGAGGGAGAGGAGAAGGGAAGGAGGAGCGCGCGTCGCCGCCGCGTCGCCGAAGCCGAAGCCCCCAAGACCGGTGCCATCCGTAAGAAGAAGGAGGCCGTCCGCGTCGAGCTATCGCCGGAGCAGAGCAGGAAGCGCCGCCGTGAACCTCGCCACCGTGAACTTCACCGATGCGCTCATCACTGCTACGCCTTTACCTCTGCCCCAACGTGAGACACTCCGTGTCCTTGCTCTTCCCTCTACCGTGCTCAGCCTGTGCTGCATCACCGGCCTTCGCGCCATGCTCATTCCGCGAGATCGCCGCCGTGGTGCACCCTAGCGCCACGCCGTGTCTCGCTGTCACTTGTCACGCGCCACCGTTCTTATGCATGCCTGTGAACCGGCCGTCAAGCCGTACCCCGTCGTCCGCAGGCCATGCGCCGCTGCCATCGCTACGCCGTGCCGTGGCTCTGGATCGCCAGGCACCCATGCGCCGATCTTCTGGGTCGCATCCATGCTAAACCATTGCGCGCACGCGCACGCCCAAGTCATGCACACTCTCGTGTGCGGCTGCTGGGACGCGTTTCTTCTCCGCTTGCCACCGCATCCGTGTCAAGCAGTGCCATGCCGGCTTGCTCCCTGCGCCGCCCGTGGCGCCGCGTCGAGCCGGCAGTTGAGGGCTTGAAGCCGGCCAAGGCCGTGCTGAGGTACTCGCCGTGCGGAACCAACTCGGCCATGTGTTTCCGCACCACCGCTAGCCTGCAAAACCGCCTCGCCACCGTCGATGGCCCTGCGCCGTCACGCCAGAGCGCTGCACCGCGCGCCGCCGTCGGGGTTGAACCCCAGCAAAGCTCGGGGAGCATGTGCACGCCCCAGCGGAGTCCAAGGGTGGTTTCCGGACTTCTCCGCCGCGGGACGTGAAGGGAACCCAGCGTGGGCCTTAGCCCATTAAGGCCCTGCACGACCCCTTTTATTTTTCTTCAGTGCGCGTTTAAATAAATCCAGGAGCTTCCAATCGACTTGGTCTAATGGGCTTTATGGGCCGAGTCCACTGGCCCGTTTTCGGCCCACTAACAGTTTCGGCCCAATAAGGCCCACTAACCTGTGACGCTGACGTCACGGTGACGTCATGCTGACGTCATCACCTATTTTCAAAATTAAAATCTTTTTCTGTTTTATAAATGAATTTGAAAATGAATTTATAAATCTATTAACCTTTGAAAATTCATAACTAATTATTTATAACTCCGAAAAATATGAAACCAGTTTCATTATTTTTCTAAAAATGAGACGGTGCTGATTGTAGATAGTTTGGTTCTTTTTGGATCTTTTAAAATTGAGGTTTCTTTGGATTTATGCTTAGTTGATTGCCGGTAATTTTAGTTTCTCGTATCTCGACCCGAGCTACGATCCGGAGGAGGCCTACGACCCCGACTTCAACCCAGACTAGGACTACGGACACCAGCCAGGTGTCATGTCACTCCCGACCATATAGATCCTATGCATGCTTTAGTTGCTAGTGCTTAATTATTTTTATGCATGTTTATTGAATTGCATAGACAACTGTTAGCCATGCCTTGGGATTGCTTTATCCTGACCTTGAACTTCCTACTTTTGAAACTAGCTACAGATCCCTAGCTAGTTCCCGGCTATATCTATCCATATATTTTACCCTTAGTTATGGATGGATCTCTGGTTTGGACTGAGATTGGGATATCTCAGTATTCTAGCGTGTGTTTTGGGTGAGTGTGTATCCTTGATGTGTTACCGCAGGAGCGAGCCGCTTTGGTTACTTGTGAACACCTGTCTAGGGGAGATGCGACCTGGCCTCCCGCCCTAGCGGCGTGTCGGACGAATGGAGTTGTTGAGTGCTCGCTCTTGCAATTAAGGACCGATCGACAGTTTAACCGTGATCTTTGTGCTATTTACATGCAAATTGTTCGCCTTGTTATGGGTGGGGTTCGGTCCGAGAACTAGTATGTGGATGGCATCCAGCCTGTAGACGGATCGATGTGATCATGTGAGGGGGACGGGTTATACCCCCTGAGTAGACGTCACCCCGGCTCCTCCGGGGGTGATTTCACAGCTTCGAGGCCCTGCTGGCAAGTTTCGCACCCCAGTCAGGACGAGTCAGGCTCGGAGAGGCAAGAGAGTGCCGTCCACTGCTAGGCCTCCGGCCGTTAGGTAGGGATGTGGATCGAAGGCATCCGATTCTGCCCTACTCGGTGGGTCCCGTTGTACAACCTCTGCAGAGTGTTAAACCTATAGCTATAGTCAGTGTCCACTGGTATGGACAGCCCTTGGGTCTGTTACTCTGGCTAGTACTCTTCTTGTGCTGCTTTCTCTCCCCTGTGTGTGTGAGCCCGGCTTCGTACCGTTGAGATGTGGGGATAGGAGTTGGTGACCCCACATCACAGATGAGAGTGGGATGTTGTGTCTCGGTTGAGATCCAGTGCTTGGTGTTCTTTCCTTGGTTGGGGTGTTGACCCCGGAGGCGTTGGCCTCGGAGGTGTGGATCTCCTCGGAGATGGTGACCTCTCGGCATTTCTGCATTCCTTGATGTTGCTACCGCTGCTTGCATAACCTACTACAGCTATATATAGGAATATCCACGCATACTAGAATTATTCTCTTTTGCTTATGCTCTTTGTTGGGAAGCTGACATGACCTACTCGCTTATCGAGTAGATGACGGGATTTCAGACCAGGAGCCGGACTATGACTTTGAGCACGACGGATGGGATGACTGAGGTCATTCTACACTCGAGCTTGCCTATGGGGATGGAGACTACTTCGCTACATGAGAGCCGATGCGTAGATGTTTTCTCTGTTTGATTCAGTCCTGCTGGACTTGTACCCGGCATGTGCCGTAATGATGTACTCAGATGCTTAATTATAATAATATTATTATGTGAACCTTCATATATTACTCTTGCATCGTATGGTTTTGATTACTATCTGAGACAGGGATTGGCACATGATAGCCTCCTGGGACTATCACTGAGGTGCAGGGATCGGGTTTCCATTCTCAGAAATCCGGTTCGTTTCAGGTAGTACTGACCTGAGGTCGGTAGTACCGATATTCTTTGTACACAGCACAGTAACGGCTAGTTTTGGGAAGTGGGTATTTATACCCCTACACCTCCCCTTTCATTTGTTGCTGATCTAACTCGAGACAAACACACCCAAGAGCATTCACTCCTCCCTAGAGCCAAGCCTTGATTCCTTTGAGCTAGGGCTTGAGTGAGGAAGAGATTCAAGATGTGAGATTGAGAAGTTTTGAGTGACCCATCCATCTCCTTCATCTCAAGAGCACTTGAAGCATCTCCGGGCATCGATTCGCATTTGTTACTCTTGAAGCTTGCTTCTAGACGGTTAGGCGTCGCCCGTTGAGTGCCCCCTTTGTATGGAGCACCCGGGATCATTTGTATTACCCTCTCCTTTGTGGAGAATTCTTAGTGAGCACCAATCTTCCTTTGTGAGGATTGGGTGAGGCAAGAGGCTCTTGGTGATAGTCCTCCCTTTGTAGGATCCTCAACGGAGACGTAGCTTCCTTGGTGGAAGTGAACTTCGGATTAAACCCCTTGTCTCTTGCTTGCTTGAGTTTTTCTCATTTCGCTAACCCTAGAAGCTTGTTTTGGCCCGATCTATATATTTGTTGTGTTACTATTCGTATCTTTGGTTGCAGGAGGTTCTTAGCATCTAAACTCAAGTCTTGATTCAAGTAGAATTGCTAGAATCGCTTTCGTTTTCAAATTTCGTTTTAACCATCTCTGCCAGGTCGGTAGTTCTGCCCCTATGCCGGTACTACCGAGCCCTTCGGTAGTTTCGACACAGCGTCGGAAGTTCCGACACAACGTTGAAAGTTCCGACCTATGAATTTAACCGCTGCATTGTTTCAAAATTTTAAAGTGATCCTATTCACCCCCCCCCCTCTAGGCATCACAAGGTTCTTTCAAAGCTGCTGTTAGGAAGTTACATTTTGATGAATCTATGTAGACATGTTCTAATGAAATGAACCATATTGTTTTGTAAACATGAATTTATTTTGATGTTATGAGAGCAAACATTTTGGATATTTGTTTTGTCAACATTAATTTATGATGGCTGTCATTTATGTGGTTTATGTGATATTGTAATGGTCATGATGAGTAAAGGTCAAATTTGGGTAAAATTTTGACCAAAGTCAACATTTGAAGTTTCAAATTCGGAAAAAAATTGTGCAAAATATGAGATTTGGGGTTTTGAGCATTCAGAACTTAATGAGAGTGCTTTGGGAATTAAACTTAGTCCCTAAACACCTCAATTAAATCTTCCAACATGATGATTATAGGTTACTATTCACAACCTGGAAATTTTGAAACAACATCATTTAGCTATTTTTGAAAATTATTTCAGAGCAACTTTGCATCTAAACTTTGGCTCCACAGTAGAAAAATGAGATCTATGAACATTGGTGAACATGTACTTTCACTTGTTGAGCTAAATGTTGGAGTTAAGTAATTTTAAGAGAGTTCCAAAAAATTGATTTCAGCACTGGGGACAGGAGTGAAGTCTAAAACAACATCATTTAGCTGTTTTTGAAAATTATTTCTGAGCAACTTTGCATCTAAACTTTGGCTCCACAGTAGCAAATGGGATCTATGAACTTTGGTGAACATGTTCCCTCATTTGTTGAGCTAGATATTGGACTTAAGTAATTTTAAGAGAGCTCCAAAATTTGATTTCATCACTGAGCGTCACACTTAGGGGGACAGGAGCAAGCCGATTGGGTCACAGTGGGTGGCATCGAGCCGTGCGGGCGGGGTCGAGCCGATCGTGCCCATGCGGGCGGGAGCCGCGAGCGGGGACGCGCGGGGCCCGACGCTCGCTCCAGCCTACCGCGCTACGACACGAGGGGGTGCGCACCGGGGTTGTCGTGCGCCTGGTGCGCACCCATTTTTTTCAAATGGAGTAGCGTGGGGCGGCGTGGAGCAGTGCTATCACGGTGGCGGAGCAAGCATAGCGGAGGTGGGTGCGCGGCGTGGCGCAGCGCAGGATGAATGGTGCGGATGCCGCTGCGGCGTGGTGGGGTGGAGCTGCAACTGCGCAGAGATGGACCAGCGACGGCGGACCGATGCGGGTGCAGAGGGAGGGCCGAGGAGGACGGACGCAGACCAGCGCGGGGCGCCGCCGAAGTCGATCTACGGCGAACGAAAGAGACAAGAAACAACAAAGAAGGAAAAAAGGAATGGGAAATAAAAAATAAACTAGCAATTTTACCCCTACGTTGCAATGGAAGAAAATAATAACCACATGCTCCTCACACAATAAGCATGGTAAAAAACACATGTGATAGTTTGATGTATTACTAATATCATTTTTTAGAAAACTATTGTATTATGATGTCACTTAATAGTTGTTCAAAAAGTCCACAGCCCGTTAACCCGCTTCAGGTCCAGCATGACAATTTGCATTCCGGTGCTAGCCCGACCTGTTAACTCATGCCGGGCATGGACCACTCCAACACGTTGGCGGCCTCTAGACCAACGTTAACAGGCCGGCCTGACAGCGACCTGCCTCCTCCACCGTCTGAAACATCACGCTAGAGACACCTCACGTCCTCTCCAAACAAAAGCATCCACCTAACCTTATTGTCAGACTCCAACCCCCACTCCTCCATACTTCTAGACATATTCACACTATGGCTCCACCTCCCTCGGTCCCTCAACTCCCAGTGGCCTCCCCTAGAATCCATGTGACGCAGTGGCATCGATGGTCGTTGTCCTGCCCCACGGCAACCTCGTGCTCCGTCGGCCTCCCCGGAGCTCCGTCTCGGCCTTCCCGAATCCCCTCCGGCTCTCTTCTCCCCGATCCCCGTCCTGGCTCGTCGGCTTCGTGACCTCTGTTGCAGCACCGCCACCTCCCCTCCAACCCTCCTCCTACTCCTCCAGACCTCCACCAACTCCTTGGGCCAAAGGCCGACACGAGCCCAACAAACTCCCCTAGGCCAGTCGGGTCGTTCGGCACGATAAAGAGCCCATGAGCCCATGCCTGGGCCACTGACGCAACCCATAGGTGAGCACGGCGCGGTACGATGGGTGTGTAGTGTCGGACCAAGCACGACACGAAGTTTTGGCTGGGCATATGTGGGCTCAGGCCTGGGCCGGGCCGGACGGAGAAATACCTTTGAATACTAGCAACAAAAATCTTATTCATATTATTACATGGCATAGCACAACGTGTTCCTTTCGCCCACAAAATTCATGACGCTATTATTTCTAGGACCTAGGAACATATGTTTTTTTACATTCATTGTTTGCATTATTGAAGGGAACCCACAAAGCCTAGGGTTGTGAGCAGAGAGAGCAAGAGTCCGACCGGAAATGCTTTACCATGTGCATCTTGATTGCGGACAAGGTGTGACTTACAGGGCGTGGAGTGACCCACATGTTAGGAACTACAAGGGGTTTTGACGGTTGAAATTTTAATGAGGCATAACTTGTGAATGATTTGTTCCTGCTTTAATATTAGGTATAGAATGGGAGAAAAAGGAAGCAGAAAAAAAGAAAATGTGAATAGACATTTTTTTAAACTTTCATCTCATTATTTTTTTAATTAACTCGAATTTTAATGAAAGTGCATAGAAAATGTGCCAAAAGTGACAATTTCTTTTTCTTTTTCTTTTTACACTTGATGTAATTGCTAATTCATCCAAATAGGATTTTGAACAATTAATTGATCTAAAATTGGCAGTAGATTTATGGTAATTAAAATGTATGTCCGCTAACGACTACCTCGAGCTTTTCAACTAGATAATGTTTTATATCATAAAATTATGGGATTCTTATAAGTAAAATTATATATCTTAAACACTGATGGACATAGGTAATTAGTGAAACTATTAGGACTGTCGATCGTTGATTTATAAACAATTGTTGCCATTATAAACAAAGGACTCATATTAGAAGCTAAAGGACGTTTTGAAACATATCATAGGTCGAATTGTTCAACATGAATGCAACTTGGCAAGATTACATGTTTAGATAATGTAAAGCCTACCAAGGTAGTTTAGTGAGAGGTACACTGGACCATTGCATTTCCATCTATTTTATTTACCTAGAGCTGAACTTTGTAGCCAACTGTCTTTTTCCTAGACTAAGTTTATGTTTTGCTTGGTTAGAATTTCTTTTATGCCTAGATTTTTCAAGAAGTACTTCTGTTTTTTAAGTAATCCTTGTGTTTTTCTAATAAACATGAATATTTTTGTATGGTTGTAACATATTCCTTCCTTTGAAGGGGTTCACAAAATTAGACTTCAAATTTCTAACAAATCATTTGGGCAACTTTCTGCCTTGAAGTTTGTTATTTTTATATCACATAAACAAAGTTAAGTTTGGACAAGATATTTTACAAGATTGTGTATCATAATATCATCTACATGTGTGATTTTTTTGATGAATTAAAATGATTTTTTACCGTGGTTTGCATAGGTTTTCACGAAGGTTGTAGTTTCCACTAGATACATTCCCTATGAAGAATTCATTGTTACAGTCATTTTACAGGTAACAAGTTTGTGTGCGGATTTTTTTTACCTTGTATCCATTTTTGTCTTTTAGTTGGCAAAAAAAACATCCCACAAATTTTACTTGTGACTTTTATTTTTTTATTAATTTTTTATCACAATTTGTACTAGGGATACCTTAACCATTTTTTAAAAACTCTTGTACTTCTGCTCTCACATTCTTGGATTTTTTCCTGCTTTGTTATGAAACTTTAGAGAGACAAAATTCAAAATTTGTTTCACATGCCCATGGTCACAAGTGAGGAGTAGCTGGTCTGTATTCAATATCATTGTGTGATCCAACTTGTGCTTGGTGTAGGTTGACGTGTGTTAATTTTGCCTGATCTGTGTTTTATGTGCAGTTTCACTATGGCTATGATGGATGAAGTCATGAACCTTCCTCAGTAGTTGAGTGGGATGAGAAATGGAAAATCTGAGACACGTGAGGAAAATCTGAGTAGGATCACCAGTCATTATAATCTGACTAAGGTACGTAACTAACCACTTTCGCTCAGTTTTTAACTTATTTTCCTATATTGTTTGGTTGTCTCGCTAACTTATTCTGATTTTATTTCATGTTGTATCTTCAGATCGAAATTGTTGATTTTTCTCAAATACAATGTGACTCTGACTTTCTGAAATGCAGTATCCTTCTTGCCTAGAATTCTTGGTTAGTTAATTCTTGTCCTCACTTATCTCATATTATTGCATTTTTTTCACTCATAATTTTTTGCCCTAGTTTTAAATTGCACATGATTATTGTTTTTCCACTTTCAGTTGCTTCATCTGTGAAGGCACCTGTCTGTGTATGTTGTATTTGGCCAACACTGCATAATTCTTTTTCTAAGAATAAGCTATCTGATCTGCATGTTGTGGCGCACATAGCTGTGTACGAGCAAAGAAGAAAATAAGTATGTAAAACCTTCTCCCAACTGCCTCAAACCAAATAATTTATAAAGTCAGTTTCTAAACATGAATTGTCCCACCTCAAACTTTTTTCACTTGTTTTTTCTTTAAACATCTTTGTTTGTACAACAGCAGTCTTGTGTACCACCTTACAAACTAAAACATGTGTCCATCATAGAAGCTCCACCATATACTACAAACCCAGTGTGGTTCCAAGTATCCCATGCACACTTGCATTTTCCTGCGGGCACCAAGCAACAAAACATAGCCATTAGTCTTAAAATGCTTCATGCACACCTTTTTCCTCCCCTCGGTCTCATCTAATCTGTACTCACATTTCTACATGCCTCCAGCTTTACATTCACAACAAGGGTCACATTTCTGCAAGGAAAAAGAAGTAATTATGGATGTTGTAGTCAGCAAGAGTTGCACCACCCTCCAACTGCGTAATATGTTGCACCTAAAGCAGCTCATCAGTAAAACATCATGTGATGTATAATGATCAGGTAATTCAGGTTATTTTTTCAAGAAAAAATCGAGGTGCTTATTTCAAGAAATACTTGTTTTTCAAAAAAAAATCATTTTGTCAAGTGTTTTTATTTTCTTTTGGGTCCGTGGTTCTTGCTACTTACGATTCTTGGCTTCCTCTGTAAATTTTTGAAGAAGTACAATAGATATACAGTGCAAGTACTAATCTGATTTTCTTTATAGTAGATGTATAGTGTATATACAATGCTGCAAAAAAAAACTTTGCTACAATGAGTGCTAATCTGACTTCTATAAATAAAGTTACAAATTTGTTTGTTGTTGTGTGCTCTGTGATTCTAATTGTTAATGGTTCCTATTTTTAAGCTTTTAAAGGTCTATCCTTTCACTATTTTCAAGCAACCTCACATTCAGTGCAACTTCAAAGGTATGGTCTAACGGGTAAATTATGTTATCATAAATATCATATTTTATTAGTCACAAAAAAATATCATATTTATTGCTACTGTTTCTAGAAAAGGAATATTTCCAGCTTCATGTTGCACTTGTTATAATTAGTCAAGAATACCAAATGTTGATTTTTCCTTAGCACAATGAGGCATAGTTATTGTAGAAGTCGTAAGCCTCCTCATGTGCATCAAAGTGCATGCCAATGGTTTGGAACATGATCTTGGTTGAGCGATATAGTTGCTGCCTCTACACACTTATTTTATTTGAAAAATATATGTCTTCCTTTGTGATATCATCATCTATTATATTTTTGTTGCCTCCGCACCAACCACATCAACTGAGACATTTACTTCATGTTCTAAAATTTATATTGTTGTTTCATTCCTGCACAAGTCATCACCTGATGCCCCCACCCAGGGGCGGAGGGGGGGGGGGTTCAAGTACCATTGATTTTTTTTAAAAAAAATTTGTTGTTTGCCCCTCTTATGGCTGATTGACCTCCCAATGTTGGAATTTTGGCTACGCCTCTGCCCCCACCACATATATTTTAGTCTTTTAAAATCAAATTTCAAGGATGCATTCAATATTCATTGTTGCGATTGTGTAGTAAACCACAATTATTTTTGTTGATTTTCTGGAAATTTTAGTTACAATCTGACAAAATTAAAGTGGTGCTGATTAAACCACTTTTTTAGTTGTATTCCTTAGCACCAGATCATGAAGTAGTCTTTTCATCCACAAATCTGATGTTCTCAAGTTTAAATTTCACACATTAGATAACATGATAACGGCTCTACCTTTTTTTTAATCAATTATCACTTTCAGGATAATAGTTTTTTCCCAGTAAAAAACAAAAAATGGTCCCCCATTACTTTACCCTTGCGACTTGCGAGCTGCTCGCTCCGCCGTCTTGTGCCGACGAAGTTCCTTATTTTCGTCGGCGTTTGGAGAGACCGGCCTGCACTAGTTGAGGACTTGAGGCAAATGGAACCCAAGGTGCTTGCTATTCCCATCCGCTCGGTTTGATCAGAGAGGAGCAGAGCAGCGGTCAGCGACGTTTGGGGGCGAGCGCTCGGGTTCCGTGGTTGGGTTCGTGGGCAGGGCACGAGCACGGCCGTTGCGGTGAGGCTCGGGGCCGAGACTGCTCGCGGAAGATGCAACACAGCGCGGCACCCAGCGCGTAGCACGGGCGCCTGGTGTGCGGCAGTGGCTGGACCGACGACCCTCCCCGCCGGCGACTTTTTGGTCCGTCCTTGGCCGTGCGCCCGTGCTATCAATCCCATCCCACAGCACGTCACAACAGATCCGGAGAACCAGCGGTTGGCACTTGGCAAACTGGCGTCCGTGTGCCGGCTACTACGCGAGCACATGATGCCCCCACCACTCCCCCGGGCCCACAGCGCCGTGATTCCGCAGAACCGGGATCACGTCCGAATCCAGCGAGAATTCCCGTCGCCGCTGACAGCGTCGTCCTGCGTCCGCGTGTGCGCTCCTACTCCTCCCCCACTTTCTCCCCACCACCACGGCGGGCGGCCTCTCCCCCTCCGTCGTCCCCTTCCTCCCCATTCCATTTCCATTCCTCTCGCCGCACGCACGTGCGCCCCGCTAACTCGCCCGCGCCGCCCCGGTCGGTCAACCCCGCCCAGCCGGCGCACCGCGACGCGACGCGACGCGCGCAGGCAGATGCGGATCGAATGCCGCCAGCCATCGTGGCGGGAGGCGCTCCTTCCTTAAACTATTCCACCTCCGTGCGACACTTGTCCCCTCCCGCGGTTTAAAGATTCCACGGGGCCGGGGCCCCGATGGCCGTGCATTCCCCGGCCTCCCCCGACCCCTTGCCGGATTCCAGGGGCCGCGGCCCGGCGTCGTCGAGGTTGTGTTCGCGGCCCGAAGCACTGCTGGTGATTGGTGATCTCTGTTGACGGTGGTGGTGGCGGCGGCGGCGGCGGCATCTTGGCTAAGGTGGGTATGCTTGCTGCGGCATTGTGCGCTTCGGATGCCGTGGGCTTTTGGATGGGAGGATTGGGGATTGAGAAATCGCATATCGGTTGCTTTTTTTCACAAGAATCGTCGGGATGTTTTCAGATGTGATGTTTGTTTTCCATGTTTTTGTTGGCATGATACTCTCCACCGCAGCGGGGTGATTTGCTTTGAACCGCTTATTTTCGGTATTGCCTGACAGGATTTTGGGTTTGTAAGAACATTTATCAGTTTTCCTGAATGCGATTTGCTAGGATATGGCTCAAAATTGACCCTTTTATTTTCTTTTGAAAATGCATGTCTCGTTGCATTAAGTTATTTCTTACTTAGCCGCTTGCTTACAATTATGAACTGCTCGCAGATTATTAATAAAATTGCATTCGGTATTCGGACTTAAATATTACAAAGGAAAACCTTCTACCGGGTTCAGAGTACAATGGCGTCCACTGGCGAGGAGAAAATGAAGGTGATAAGTTAATTGCATTTCCTCCATTAATGCATTGCGCAGGAATGAAAAATCTACTAAATGTTATGTTTCTGTTCCATCCAGGGTTGCGGCCCAAAACTTTTCACGGCCAAAGGGAAGAAAGCTGTTAAGAGCACAGACAATCCAAGCCGCAATGCTGGTTGGTTCACATTCTTTTTTTTTCAAATTGCAGACTAGCATTAGGAACACCATATGGAAATTTCTTCATTTATCTCGCCCACAAAAAAGATCTTGGGAACACCATGTATCTTGTCTTGATTGACCTCACCAAACCCCATCTGGATCTCTGGGCAGGGGCTGAAATTGTGGGAATGGGAGACAATTGGCTGTTTGGACACTTTACAATTGAACACAAGATTTTTTTCCCCAGTTCCAGATCATTCTATTATAATAAAACTGTGTTACCATATTCATTCCCCCATCACTTCTGATTTGACCTGAAATCGTGTAATATTTATCATCTCATAACCATCCACTTGAAGACTAGACTCTCTTTTGTCACTAGCTCTTGCCATCAACCTTGGCACAAAACTAGTTCTCTTTATTTTCCTGAATTTAAGCCAAGTTATTTCTGCTGCTAAGTGCTAAGTGCCAATGTATCGCAAAAAGAAATGCTAATGTTTTTTATAAGAATCTCTAGCGCATCCTAAGACCATGCAACCAGCAGCTAACAAATCTGGGTGCTCCTATGTAATTGCAGCTGAGCCTGGGCCAAGTTCTTCTAAGGCGGCATTGTCATCCCCCTTGAGAACACTTTCAGGTACTCTAATGTCTGCAAAGTTTAGTATTTTTCTCCTGATTCCTCCAATTATTTTTAATTTTGATTGGCTTCTTATGCTTGTTTGAACTAAATGAAACCAGAAGTTAAAAGCATGCGTCTCAGCCATTTCCTTGCACAATCTTCTAATAACACTACAACTGAACCCATCAGGTATGATAGCTAAGTTTCGTATTCTACCATTCTTGCTTCCATCCTATGCTAAGATTAAGAAGCCTTCACTCTCTACTTTCAATGTGCAGAATATTTGTTGCCACCTGGAATGTTGGAGGAAAAACACCTACTGCTGCACTGAATCTGGAAGATTTTCTTCCCCCAGATGACAATTCAGATATTTATGTTTTGGGGTAGGTTTTTAATTTGTATTCTCTTTATATCTAAGAAAATCCTCCCAATGTCAGACCTATACCGCTGGTGTATTCTGTTTTCATGTTTAGTTATTTCTCACAGAATAGTACTAATACACAGCTGGAAATGCTAAGATAGTGAAGTTTTACTTGGTTGCTCCATGGTAGTATGGTATTATACTGCATTGTTGCACTGACATGTTTGGTGTTTATTTTAAGCTCAATGAACTATATATAGTTTCAAAGATATTTTAGTGGAACTTTTAGTTTGACATTATTGTGCCATCACTTTTGCTTGTTTAACATTTGAACAGCTTTCAGGAAATTGTTCCTCTGAATGCTGGCAACGTACTTGTGATAGAAGACAACGAACCAGCTGCTAGATGGCTTGTTCTTATAAACCAAGCACTAAACAGACCAGCTGACATTGACGCCAACGTCTTTCAGCATGAGCCATCTCCATCTGTTGATTCGGCTTCTTCTCGAGCTTCATCAAGCCTCGATACTTCATTCTCTGACCTATCAAAAACAGCAAGTGGTGCCACGATCTTCCAAAAGTCCTTGCTAAAAGCCATTAGCAAATCTTTTATGCCAGTCTGTAGAAAACAACTTAAGGCCTGCAATTGTTCAGTAGAAATGATCAAAACATCCTACAGAAATGCTTGCTTTTGGTGTCCAAAAGCATATGCAAATGAGACAGATTCCTCTGATGAGGATGAAGAAGAGGAAGTTAAAGACAAAGAGAAATCAAGGGATTCTTATGGCTCTGTGATCGATGGAATTACTTCTGCTCCACCCGCAAGGGATCAATTAAAATATAATCTCATAGCATGCAAACAAATGGTTGGCATTTTTGTTACTGTGTGGGTGAAAAAAGAACTAGTACAGCATATTGGCCATCTAAGAAAGTCTTGCATAGGGCGCGGGATTCTGGGCTGTCTAGGAAACAAGGTCAGTATAGAATCAGATTGAAATTATCCTGTGAGTACTTATTCTATTTCTGAATGCACTTCTGCTGCTGCAGGGATGTATATCAGTAAGCATGACACTGCACCAGACAAGCTTTTGTTTTGTCTGCAGCCATTTGGCTTCAGGCCAGAAAGAGGGTGATGAATTCAGGAGAAACTCGGATGTTCTAGAGATACTAAGGCTCACAATGTTTTCTAGGATTTGTCGGAGAACTGGAAGAAGAATCCCAGAGAAAATTCTTGAACATGAGTAAGAATGCTGTGCTACTTTTAATTAGATGTATGTTTCACTACAAAATGTTTTAATTTATGCATTATTGATTTCAGTAAGGTGATATGGCTTGGGGATCTGAACTACCGCATTGCACTGAGCTATGCAGATACCAAGAAGCTTTTAATGGAAAATAATTGGGATGCCCTTTTTGAAAAGGATCAGGTTACTTTTCTATCTCATCAGGAATATGCCAGTGCCTTGGTAGGGTGGCTGTAGGACTGCTTTCTGTCTACATCTGCTTCTGCTTTTTTAGTGAATGCTAGAGCGTTTCCCCAAAAAAAAAAGGTGAATGCTAGAGCGTGAGGGACTGAGGGCAATCTTTTTATGGGGAAAAACACTAACCGGAGGAATGCCCCATTACTAAATATGCCTATCATCAAAGTGACGTCATCATATGAAAAATAAGTTAATTAGTATTGATTGGAAAAAGGCAGAAAGAGTTAATTATTTGTTTGTTTAAGATGATGATACTTTTTTGCACCAATAAGCATTGCAAATAAAGGAATCTGAAAAGTTTTATTTGTATTTCCATTGTTTATTGCGCTTTTTTAGCACATTGCCTTATGTTGTACATTTTGCTTCAGCTTAAAATCGAGCGTGATGCCGGGCGAGTATTTAAGGGTTGGAATGAGGGGAAGATATATTTTGCTCCAACGTACAAGTACTCATTTAACTCAGATGCTTATGCTGGTGAGACTGCAACATCAAAGAAAAAGAGGAGAACACCGGCGTGGTATGTACCAATTTTCAATATAGGTTTTTATTAGACAAAACGCCTGTACAGAAAATGCATTTATGTTAAGTTATGCTGTCCCCTATAGGTATACTTAATAATGGGTATAAACATAGAACATAATGCTAACTTGTTTAGGTACAAAGCTCAAGCTTGCTATACTCTTACCATTGACTACATCCATTCACACAGCTTGTTGAAACTTGCTCAGGTGTGATAGAATATTGTGGCGTGGGGATGGTATAATGCAATTATCCTACTACCGTGGGGAGTCTAGATTTTCCGACCATCGTCCTGTTTGTGGAACCTTCGTTGTTGAGGTCGAGGTGCTTAACAAAAAGAATAAGAGGCGCTCATCAAATGCTGACATGAGAATTGGTGCTGAAGAACTCTTACCAAGGGGCAAGGGTAAAGTAAAGGTAAAGTTATGCCCACTGCTTGCACGGTTATTGTTCTCAGTTAAGAAAATAGTGTTGGAACATAGGAGGAAATGATTCTTAATAATAAGCTATACCCTGCATTTCATTTTGCAGGCACTGCACGAAATGTGAGCTCTCCTAGAATATGATGAGAATATATATAGCTTATCCCGGCACCAGAAAAAAGACGGCCTATTTGTATGAGGGGTAAACTCAACCAACGGCCCCCTCATCCAAACAGGTTTTGTGTGCTTGATGACTTAGAAAAATGTTCTCTGTTTCAGAACAAACATTGCTTAACAAGTATAGCAAAGTTAGGTTGCATTTCCCCTGTGGTTAGTCATATAAACATGCTTTACGAGTTACCACCCGTGTGCTGGGCAGCTCATGCTTTAGCTTTACGAAAATCTGTGCTGTGACCCTTTTTGTAGGCCTCTGTTCTTCCTTCAGCTTATCGGATTCATACTTTTTTTTGAACGAACGGGCACAAGACAATGCCTATTTGATTGATAAAGAAGAGATTTACAGCCTTGCACGCGCGCTCAGGCTCGGTAAACATCTCTCCGGACTAAGAATGCGACAATTTCTCTCTATTTCGATGTAGAGTTCACTCACCATTCTATCAACAAAGAGCTGTGAGACCGTTTCGTCGAAACCAACCGGCCATCTCAAGTCATAAGCGTCGTATGTGTCGACATTCCGCGAGTAGATGTTGCGTCACAATCTTCCTTCTCTAGAGATACTGACAGCATCAAGCCTTCTCGTTAAGGGGAGTCAGTTCCGCCACCGCTGTCCTGGTGTGCTAGAGGAGGGTCTCGACGAAGGTCGCCGTCACCATCTGGATTAATACGGGAAGCATATGATTGCATTTGCATGAGACGGAACAATTTTTTGCTTTAGACAGCAGAATAATTTTTTTAGGGCTCCTCCCCGCGTAAACGCTCAACTCGTGATGGTGCATCTTGTTCTCTGATTTCGTTCTCTTGTACTAGTATCGATTGTGAATTTGCGACCTTGGGCGAGAGAGCAGCAAGGCGTGGACAGCTACGAACTCCCGAACTCACGAGAAACTACGACAACTATGGCAGCCGCAAATGAGTCACGACTCACGAGTCGCATGGCCACATGTGGAGATGGGGGCGGGGGCGCAACCAAAATGCCAGTAGTGGAAGGATCGGAATGAATCGGAGGGCATCTCGGCAATCGGCATTCATGTTCCAACGGCCCGCGCCCCAGGAGACGATCACCGGGGCCCGGAGTGTCGCTGCCCACGACGGCCAGCCAGATGCCCAGATCCAGCGCTCCTCCCCCTCCGATCCTCCCGGTCTTCCCCCCACACGCTGCTCGACAGCTCAACACCAAGCTTTCAATTCCCCTCTCGAATAAATTCATCGCCGCTACTGTTTCGCTCGTACCGCACAGCATTTGCTGCCATGTCGCCGATCGTGACCCAAATGCATTGCAAAGACGAGACGAAACAGTGCGGCATCAAACTGTAGGAAGGACACCAATGCAAAGACGACGATGCTATACGTACACACAGACAGCAGTGTCACGATCTCTACGTAGCAAATTACACACACCGACCGACCGAAAGGAATTAATTATTACATGAGAAAACAACAACAACAAAACTCTGAAGAACCTCTCGTGCGTGCGTGGAAACAAATCAGCAATTGTTTGTACTACGACGTATCGTAATAATGCACAACCATAATGTGTGTGGTAAGAATGAACAAGAGAGATCACTAGCTCCTCGATCCTTGGCGCCCGGCCTAGAGCATCCCGGCGGCGGCCGCGACGGCGAGGGGCAGCGCGGCGAGGGCGACGAGGCCGCCGGCGGTGGCGCGGCGGCCCGGGGCGTGGTTCGTCGACTTGGCCGCTGAGCCGGCCGGCGTGTTCGCTGCAGGACATGAGCACGAGATGGATGAGGGACAGTAATTGTGATATACTCCTCCGGTTAGCAGAGCAAGCAGGTCATCTAAGAATGTGTGAGTGTGACTGACCGGCTACTGAGGGCAACTAACAAGCATCTGTTAACATCAGCAACATATACTAGAGGTTAGGAGCGGTCAGTGTCACTCTGATTGGCATTTAGTGCTAATAATATCCTGTCCATTCGATTCTGTGTAGTACTGATGCACCATCAATCTTGTAACAAAGATGTATGCTAGTGAAAGGACTAGAGAGAATCAAGAGCAGGGAAGGGGTAGCAAGCAAGTTTTATACCAGGTACTTCTGGACCCGTAAACGGAGAGAGGCCTGACATGGGCGAGGGCGATGCAGTAGGCACCAGTCCCGCAGGGAGAGGGACTCCGAACGCTGCAATCAAATGAAAGCAGTTAGTGGAATTGGAAACGTAATCAAATGAACAGACCAAGTTGCAAACTCTTGCTATCATCTTCTTGACAAATAACTAGAGTAAATTTGGATGCGTAATCGTACTAAAAAAAATTGAAATGTTGCAAAGTGACATGAGCACAGAAGAGGAATTTTCTTCTTGTGCTGGAATCTTGCTTTTTCGTAAACTTTTCGTGTGGTAACTATAGCTGATCACGGAAGGAAGAACAAAATCGTTAGGCAGTGGCAAGGACACCGCTAGCTTCTCTCATCCGGCCAGCTCTGAGGTTTCTGTCTACGCAACTCTGAGGATTTTGTCTGAATTTTTTACGGGACACGCGCGAGGTGACCAGCGTGAATGAAGCTGGTTCCTCGGTGCGCGAAGCCGGCGACTGACCGGCCGGGAAGATGACCATACTCCATACCTGCGCAGGCGCTGACGGGCGGCGCGGTGAGGCGGCAGATGCCTGGGAGCGCGAGGGCGCGCTTGTAGTCGACGCTGACGCCGTAGGACTCGGCGCCGCCGGCCAGCAGCTGGCAGAGGCAGACGGGGTGGGACTCGAGCAGGCCCGCCAGCTCCGGGCAGCACGCCTTGTCCGGGTGCCGCGTCGTGCTCCCGGCTGTCACGTACGTCAGGCAGTCCGACATGTTGAACACCGAGTTGAGGCACTCGTCGCTGATCCCGGGCGCCGGTCCGGGCGCCGCCGCCGGGCCCTGCGCCGCCGCCGCCGCCGCCATCACGAACGCCAGCGCCACGGCCACAAGCACCATAGCTGACCGCGGCAGCAGCAGCAGCATTGCCATCGCGAGAAGGAGCAGCAGCTAGCGGGCTATCTAGCCGAGGAGGAGGAGTATGCTGCTTGGTGTGCTTGCCGAGAGAACAGAGAAGTGACTCCTATGCTGGCGCGTGTGCTTAAATATGGCGAACACGGAGGTTTTTGGCCACTGCCCGGAGTCGTAGCGTGCAGTACCGAACTGGGGGCCTGGTGGTCGAGATGCACTTGTGGACTTGTGGTGTGGCTGCAGCCTGTCCTTAGGCTCTGTTTAGTTTTTCAAAAATTCTTAAAATTTTCGTATTGCAGACCATGTCACTTCTCACAAAACACGCTTTCTAATGAAAAATTTCACGGAACTAAAGAAGACCACCTGCTAACCACTGGGTGGGTGTGCCGGGCCTTGATTTCGAACTGATCAGAAACGTTTGCCATGCCACTGTGCCAGGTTAGTACGTGATGGGAGCCGATCGATGGGATTCATTCCCTTCCACCGCCCGGCCGGTTGGGTCCATCGTCCATGGCTCCATGCTGCGACGACGACCGGTCCAGGCCGCCGAGCCGATCGCCACTGCGCGAGAGTGAATGCGGGCATGAATGCGGCTGCTGTAGCCTGGTAGGCCGGGGCGCTAGCCGCTGGGGATGGGATCATGGGATGGAGAAACCCACTGCCCACCACCGCCGCGCCGCGTGCTGGGAAATCGGAGCGAGACGGTGCCATGTGCGTGCGTGCAGGTGCAGCGCAGCGCGCGCGCACCCACCTTGAATGCCGCGGCATCAATGCGGCGGTCGTCCTGGTCCACCAGACTGCGCAGGGAGGCGGCGGGGCTTGTGCTCGCGCGCCGCGGCACGGCGGCGCGGCGAGCTGCTCGGTCGTCCAAGCGCCGAAGCGGGAAGGAGGAAAGCTCGCCGCCTTTAGTGCGCGCCAAAAATATCACCTGGCGAGAAATCTCGGCTTCTCTGGCGGCATTCAAGCGCCGTCCTCGGGAGCGTGAAGGCGGGAGTAAACGCGCTCCGGCGTGGCATGTCGACGCGACCAAAGCGGCGAGCCAGCAACAGGCAGCATTGTATCACTGCTGATCATGTATTTCATCATAAAAGAAAAAGATCGTCATCATGTATGTGCGCGTCGCGTTATATTTCCGAGCAGCAACTCGTACAATCCTTGTTTCTCAAAGATCAAATCCTTGCACGGTGAACTAGTTGTTGAATCCTCGGCTATTTTTGAAATGTATTCCTGGCAGATTAAGTGACATCATAGTTCAACTTGCATGTACTTTTCTTCAAACATTAGACCTCGCCAGGAATATGCGCGGGCCGATGGCCGAAGAGCTACAGAATGAATTTGTGCGGACTCAACTTTACACACACACACACACACACACACACACACACTTATACCCAATTCAGTCAAATTTTCAGGCAGTGGCATCATCTTCAGCTTCGTTAAACTGCTCTTCATCCGAGTCCTCGACCCCATCCTCATCACTGCTGTCCGCACTAGCACCATCCTCTTCGTCGTCGTTGTCGTCAGCAATACCAGTTTCTTCATCATCAATCAAGCTCAACTCTGTCCTAACACCATTTCCAGCAATACCAAGGCTGCCGTCCTTGACCATCTCAGCATTCTCCAGGTCATCTAAGTCGCCTGTGGTAATGTTATCTTCAATTTCAATCTGGTTAACCTTAACAATAGGAAACTGCAGCGGCTTATCAGGCCAGTCCTTGAAGAAATTGTTCAAGGCCATGAATTTGAACGTGTGAAGAAGCCTATGTCTGTCCCTCTTGATGTCAGAGCTAAGAAGCTTCTGTAAGAGGGTTGGTTCTCTGCTCTTAGCCATTGTACCATCATTGCTAGAAGTACGGTTCCACACGTTGGATCTTCTAGACTGAAACCCACCACGCTCATACCTCGGTCTTTTGTTAGTACTGCCACGATTCCCAAAACGAGAATCCTTGCGTTGAGTTTTCCAATTACTTTTCTTTTCATTGCCTAGATCCTCAGTTTCAGATAGATAGCCAGGTGGTAACTCAGGTAATTCAAGACCCAGTTCTTGCTGCTTCGCTAGGACTTCCTTCAGTTCCTGTACCAAATAAAACAGTCGCATCTAAGAACCGGGCCAATACATTTCCAGGTTGAAATAAAAAGGAATTGTAAAATCCGCAGACATATCCCCACTACTTGAATGCTGTGGACAACTATTCTAATTACAGACCATTTATAGCCCTTTAAAACTAAGGGACATCATGATCATAAATCCATAATATAAATATTAGATCACCTGGCGTCGCAGCTGGGCAGCCTTTTCCTTGATTTGATTATCTGACTGACTCTCCGACAACTTCTGCATTATGGAGTACAAGCAGTTGGTCAGTAATGTTCTGTCATGCAGACATGAAGTCATTCAGGCTTAAGGAGGCACAAGTACAAACATGAACCTTGTTTATAGTAACACTTGTAGGGTAGTTTTTCTTCCGTGCTTCTACCCACTGTTTAACTTCATTTGCATCATATATTATAGGAGGGCGCCTGCACGTATATGTTAAAATATTATCTGTATGTTGCCTAAGAAATAGGAATTGGCAAGTCTATAATTAAATTGTAAATGTACAACAACAAAAGAATAGGAAGATCAAGCAATCAGACTTCAAAGGCACAAATCTCAAAAGCATCAATAGAAAGTGAATGGAGAATAATTAGAAGCCAGGAGGTTGAGGGCATCTCGTTCAACATGTTGTCCTAGACTATAGCCTTTTCCAATTCATACATAAAAGGATTATAAAATCACTAGAGAAGCATTGACATGCTTCAAATGTTCTCAGAATAAAGGCATAAGTTCTGATGGTTTGACAGCAGCATAAACATAATAGCTGAGAAGTGGATGTTGTACCCAAGATACTCATGTACTTAACACTAAAATGTGGTAAAGGGTGTAACAAGGAAGTCTGTAAGTCATTTTTATCTACGAACGGACTAGAAGAGATGCCAGCTAACACATAATAGGGTTCTTCTCAATATGCATGGGACACAGATAATCAGGTTCTTATTAATAGCAATGATACTGACAACAATATACACCATTCGGTAATGCATACTTTCGGTGTCCGCCTGATGCCGGAGTTGGAACATCACTGTGACGTCCTGATGCTGGATTTTCGTGACTCATGAAGTTGGATTTTGTGTCCCCCCAGTTGTTGTTTCCTGTAAAGTGAAGAAATAATCATGCTAGTTAGTTGGAGAGATACCAATCAACAAGAAGGATGATGAAACAAATGTGGCAGTAGAATAGTACAAGAAAAATGGAGCTTAAAAAGACATTTTCACTCAAGGAATTCCAAGTTAAGAGAATGGACATGCTAGTTTTACATTTTGTTGGAAAAAGAATGCATTCCAGTCTTGTAAAAATCAAAGACACTCCAGCTTGATGATGAACACTGTGCATGGCTTCAGTACAAAACATATGATCCCAACTATCACTATGCATAGAAGGTAGTCATGGTTTAATTTGGCCATTGTAATATGCATGTTCAAAGCAACAGGTGACCAAGAAAAGGATCTGCATAGTTAACTGTGTGTCATAAATCACAATACCTCTTCCTCGACCTTGATTGTAGTGCCTTCCTCTTCCCCGCCCTCTAGCTGCACCAAATTGCCTGGTATCTCTACCATCTCTTCCATCGTTAAATCGGGATTTCTGATATGTTGTTTTGTTCCCATTTTCAGATGCAAAATTAGATATGCCATCGGCTTTATTCTGAAAGTGGTTTACCTGTTGTAATTTCAACAAATCAGAAATTAAATGAATCGGTACATTCTTTAACTAATGGAAAAAGGTCATAGAAAAGCATTTTTTATTGGAAAAGCAACACTTGAAACAGAACAAAATCAGCTATGCAGTTCTTTACAGATGGTAGTATATACACGCACTCCTAAAGGTCTAAGGAACCATCAACAGTTGCGTGCACACCAATCCATGGAAAGTTAATGAGTGCAAGAGGAATAGAACCAGAACACCAAAAGCTTCAGAGAACCATTGTGCACATGAACAAACAGGGCATTAATAATGATTTAGTTTTGCTCACAGGGGCACTTCGTGAAAATAGTTATGGAAGATCAGCTAACTCAGCAATGATTATCAGGTTAAACATTTATTATCTGATTGCAGTACAGTGTGATTTACTACTGAAAATGATTTATCTTAATATTAACTGTTGCTACTAATATCCATCAAAAGGCATCATTCCACAGATAAAAATGATATGCTAAAGCAAATGCAATAGACCAGAATAACGTATATATATCAGTTAACTCATGTCTCCTGTGTGCACTGATAGTCATAAAGCTAGAATCATAGTGTTAGTTTATACCATATTGATCAATCCCACAAAAAAACGGCAAATGATTCAATCACCTCGCCGTTGCAATCACGACTGTTATTCTGGCTATTCCTCACATCGTTGAGAATCGGCCTCGGCGTGCCGCCACTTGCGGCGTTGTTGTAGTCCTTCTTCCCAAAATTGAGAATCGGAATTGGGTTTGGGGCTTCGCAACTACCAGCGTTGTTGTTGTTGGGACTCCTCCCCGCAGGGCTCATCATTGGCCTCGGCGGTCGCGGCCCGCAAATCCCAGCACCGCCTGGCCGAAACGCCCCGCCGCCATTGAAACCGGCTGGCGGCGGGCCGCCCGCATAGGGTGCGAACTGGTTGTGGTTCGGCGTGAACCCTCCCGGGAAGAACGGCGCCTGCTGCTGCTGTTGCTGCTGCTGGAGCGCGGCGGCGGCGAGGAAGCCGAGGTTCTGGAGCTGCTGCGCCTGGCCGAGGAGCTGCAGCGCGAGGAAAGGGTTCGCCGCCGCCGCCGCCGCCGCGGCCATGGGATTGGCGGCAGCGGCGAGGTTGGGGACGGGCGGCGGGAAGGAGGGGTGCATGGGGGCACCGGGGAGGTGAGGCGGGCCCGGGTCGCCGCCGGGCCGCCCGCGGTGGGGCTGGTTCGGGTTGGGGCGGGGAGGGTGGAAGGGGCGCATGGCGGCTGGCCGCGCGATGACGGTGGGGGGATTTTTGGTAGGGTTTTAGGACTCCGGCGGCGCGGAGACGAAGGCTGTCCGTTCTCTGACCGTGCCCGTATAGTCTGTTGCGTCACCGCAAGGTTTAAAAAATCAAAATTCTCTAATACTATAATGAAAAATGTCTACATTTCGAACTTTTCTTACAAGATTTTAAAAGTACAAAACGTACCTCAAAATTTCCCCCCGAAAAGATATATACCGCGCCACCGTAAGCCATTGGTGGTGAGAAATTTGGAAATTTGACACCCAATTCGAAGCCTCAACTCCTATTGACATCTAATTCGTGACCTCTTCGAAATTTGACACCGTGCACTCGAATTCCTTCGATACGAGGGACTCGTCTCTGTTTCTCTTCTCAGCCCCGGTGAAATGACCATATTACCCTCGTCTTCTTTCTCCTTCTCCTCTGGTTTCTCACCGACGGGCTGCCGGTCGGCCTCCTGACGCGCCGCCGGCGTCCTCCGATGCCGCCCGCCGCCACCGTCGTGTAGAAGCTCGTGCGCCGCCTCGACTCCACCGCCCTCCGCCGCCTCGTCTCCATGTCCCTCCGGCGCCTGCTTCCCCGCCCTCTAGGGGGTCACCGGCGGAGCTCCCGTGGTGGTTCTCGATGGCGGCGGCGGCGGGCCAGGTGCTCAACATCTTGGCCGCGGTGTTGGGGAGTGGCTGGAGGACGCGAGGCCGCGGGCTCCGGCCGCTCGCGGCGTTCCTGCTAGGGGTCGCCGGCGGAGCTCCGCCCCGGTGCGGGCGAGCTCTAGCCGCGGCGTTGGGGAGGGGCCGGAGGACGCGAGGCTGCGGGCTCCGACGGCTCGCGGCGTTCCTGCTAGGGTCGCCGGCGGAGCTCCGCCCCGGCGCGGGCGAGCTCCATCCCCACGGCCATGGCAGAGGTGAAGGAGGAAGAAGAGGGCATGAGTGTCTTTTCATCAGGGGCTAAAGGCAAAAAATGGTGTGAGTCCCTCCCTCATATTGAAGGAATTCGAGTGCACGGTGTCAAATTTCGAAGAGGTCACAAATTGGGTGTCAATAGGAGTTGAGACTTCGAATTGGGTGTCAGATTTCCAAATTTCTCCATTGGTGGTGTGGCAAATTTGCCTGTGCTCTCTGCAGTGCTCTAATCGTGACATTTCTTTTTGGTTTTTGCCATGAGGTACCCTATTCATTTGCCACACGCCCACACCTGACCTGATGTAACATTGCCAAAAGATTTATGATCTTTGTCATGCCACTAAAGAAGTAAAGATGGGTGTGACAAGCACTAAGAGCAGGGTTCCCTTTCGAAGTAAACACCCCCCCCCCCACACACACACACACACACACGATTCAAGTTAAAACACTCCCTCCGTTCTTAAATATTATATGACGTTTATGACAAACAAATTAGTTCATTTTTGAACTAAATAGTTTATCCTAACTGTCATATATTTAATTAAAAAATCGAAATCTTAACCAACAAAGTTCAACCTAAGTCAGTACATGATCGAGTAGTTGAGGTACAAAACTGAACATTATAGGGACACAGCTACTATTAAGCTGAGCGCACAGCAATCAGATTGAGAACTTCGAACATGTAGCATAGTAGCTTGGAAATCTGTCTTGCACAAAAGAGCGAAAATGAAGGGCAACTACCTTCACAAAAACGAAGTAACACTTAGGCTTGAACCGTTGCAACAAATCTGTTATTCAATGAACAAGCACACATGCTCCTTTATTTTTAAAAAAAAGAAAACTAGGTCATTTGGAGAGTACATCTCCACGTTCCTTTATTAAGATTAGAAATGTTGCTGAGGAAAGAAGTCATGCCCCTTCAACATACAAAGCAACTATTACTGAACAACACAACACATGACAGCAGTGCAATCATTTGATTGACTATTGTCTTTTCACTATATTGAGGACCAATATGGGTAATGATCCCGTTCCTGTCATTTGATGGAAATGCCGCTGGTTTTCTAATCACAACATGAATTTAACAAGAACACGAACACAACCCATGGGCAAATGACAAACTTGTGGAAAAAATTGATGTTTGACCAGCACTGCCTGCCAGAGATACATCTGTCCGGATAATTTGAGGCAAAGCTTGTTGCTTGGGGGGGTGGATTCCAGCATGCCTGCCATATAGATTTCTGTGCATTCCTTTCTGATATACAGGAGAGCGTAGATGCTGAAATCCAAGCAACATATTTACCTCGTGCTTTCAGATTCCACACACATTTGCTTCGATGCTTCTAGTATAGTACACGCGAGTATTCATTTCAGTTTCAACCGGTGCCTTCCTCTTGTGCTCCCCACTATCAGCAAAACACATTCTTTACTAGCACTCACTCAAATGGATTCCTAGGTGGAAAAGGTCCTTGTTGCGTCGGGCTCCTGTAACAAGTAATCATTTAGAAAGTGGCATATATTGCCAATTGTAAGTACAGGTTTCAACGAGCTTACAACATGTGAGAGTCTTGTCCAGCCACGTACGATAACCCTGCTGGATTATTTTAAAAAAGGAATCATGTTTAGCATTAACAGCAAGGTTTTCCATGTTTCTGCGCTTGTGTACTTGCGCATGAAGATTAATTTGGTGCAAAGGGCAGATACCTTGAGGCCCAGATGGAATATATGGCATAGCAGAATTATGAGAAAGCCATGGATGTGCTAAGCTCCCCGAATAATCTGAGGTGGTATGAGGATCTGGTAATGTTTCCTGTAGCGAAGTCAAATCCATAAACTGAAAAGAGGAACAAAAAACTCAGTGAATAAAGGGAAAACAAAAAAAAAGTACTTAGCAACATGGGAAAAGCTGCTCTCTGGTTAGCATGTCAAGAACAAAAAAACAAAATGTAAAAATACTAGTTATGGGTTCTTGGATGGGCTAGTATCATATACTAAACAAAAAGAAGACAAGATCTAAGTATAATTTCCTTTTCTTCCAAACGTGTGCAAGAAACTTAGGAATGCGTATTTTCTTCTAATTAGAGTTGCTGGAAAGATATCTCTATGGAGATTTTGAAAAGATTGCATATCACTTACTCTCTCGCTTAAGGAGGAGGATGGGTAAGGGCATCCAAGAACTCAGATTTGTAAATTGTAATTCTTACACTACAGTTTTATTTGAAGCATCGTAAGGCAACTCAATGAACTCGGCTCTTTCGTATAGTTTTCATTTAAGCCCCTATTCATATTAACATATATTTGGCTGAGCCACAAATACTGATGTTTCAAATAATAAAGGAGCTCACAAATAAAAGTATAAGCAACAAAATTGCTGGCCCACGTTATAATTAGTACAATTGTAAATCACAAAATAAAAATTGATACCATGCCATTGACGTCAACATCAGATTCAAATGCTATGTCAAATGGATTTGTTGATTTTCCAGGATTAGACATCACGCCGCCCTGAATAAAATTTACAAGAATTAGAGGACATGCAAAGCAACTAAATGGAATATATGCAAGAACACTGAACACATGAAGGGCGGTGCACACATGCATAGGAGCACCTCAGAATTCGTAATCCAGACACAAAATTATCTTACTAACAATATTTAATATTCACAAAATATACCCCAAGAAATAAAAGAAAATACGCATTATATGTCAAACACATTATTTTAAGATGTCCATGCATGTTTGCTCTCAATAAAAATGAAACTACTGTCAAGCAAATAAGGAAGCTCCATACCGAATGGGATTGAAGTTGTGCAGGAAACGATGGTCCAGCCATCTCAACAGGTGAAACGTTGAAATCAGAAAACATGTCCCTAGGAATTGGCCTTTCAGTCACAACCCCAGCTAAATCCTAAAGAATGATTGAGAATATTCAGCCTAGCCTTCTTTGAAAAATGTACTTTCAAGTCGTTAATTGAAACTTGTGTACCTGTGGATTTCTGGATTCAGCATATGAAGCGCCGGATGAAGTGAACTGATGAGGCACTACTTGAGACATAGTGTTAAATGTGAACAGACTATTTGATGCGCTCTGAGTAGATTCACCAAAGGCATTCCAAGACTATAAACAAGAAGGAAACAGTTACTAAACATGTGAAGCTATAACAAAGCGCCAAGAGCCTCATATGCCAAATGATTTTACCTGAGAATTTTCTTTGGGGACAGAAATCTTCACTTCTTCAGCATTTAAACTCCAGTTATCCATCACAGACGGAGTACTTTGTGACCCAATGGCATTCGGTGGTGAAGTTGGCAATGTTGATCGATCAATTCCTTTAGCAATACCATCAGATGGAGGGAATGCAGCAGACATCTGAGCTTGCACATTTGAAACAGATGTTAAAGATCCATGTTGTGCACCAAAGAAAGCCCATCCACCATTAGCAGGCAATGGAGATGCCGACGGAATTTGCTGAACACTAGACAACTCTGGTAGTTCTTGGTCAAAGCCAGCAAACAGGTCTATCGGCGGAGGGGGTGAGGAAGTTGCTGGTTCCTGCAAAAGTGATATACTGAAGAAATCTTGGGGAACAGGATGAGATGTGGTGAGCACTTCAGTTGATGGTACCACTGTCTTCTGAACGACACCATTATTGGCAGGTTCTTTGGCAACATCAAAGTGACTGCCTAAATTAACTGTTTTATGAGAAGCTGATGACTGTTCATTAAAGCCAGCAAACAGATCAATCGGTGCATCAGAAGTGACAGGTGGTTGCACAGTTGATTGATCAAAGAGGTCAAGAGGTGTGAAAGTTGTTGGTTGTGCTGGGACAGGTGGCTGCACTGCAGCTTCAGTCTGAGCCCCACCATGTTGCACAGGTTTCCTGCTGGCAGTGGTTTGGCTACCTAAATCAGCAGGTTTCTGAGGTATCAAGTTGTGATTGTTGGGTGGCGAGGCATGCAGTTGTACTGAATTGGCCACAGGAGAAGCCACAGTCTGATGGTTTACTGCAGAATGCACTGACTTTTCTGTTGGTGCATCAGGTGGGTAACCTGATTCAACTGATTTGTTGGACACTGAGCTACCATCGAATGATCCAAAACTTCCAGAAGAACCTGTTCGCTGCACATGTAAAGAATAAACAATTTATATCTAATCCTCTGTACCTGGAGGAGTTTCTACGTCAAAATGCATTTACTGGAACAGGAGGGGAATATAAGAGTCAAAAACCTGTGAGCGTCGAATTCCATTGAAATCTGTTTGTGAAGTTACACTAGGATACTTCTGGGATTGAGGATTTTCAGCGGAGATGTTTCTTGAATGATGGACAGAAGGACTACTGTACCCTGTCCCTTGAGAGCTAGGAGAAAGGACATCATTTCTAAAGTCACCAGTGCTTGAGGCTGAAAAGTCGGAAAACCTTGACCCTGAACTTTCATTAGCAAATCGGTCTTCATTCGTCTGATCTCGCAAACTACCTGGACTGAATAAGAAGTTGCCAAGCTTCCCATCGAAGAGTGCCCTATCTGAAGGCCTGCGAGCAAGCGTGCCAACTTGCTTGCCATATCTTCTATCTTCATACTGAAAATCATAAGGTGGGCTTTGGGAGTATGAATGATAGGAATTAGGTCTTCTCATTTCACTTTCATTGTTTTTCACACTCTGCCAAAAATGAAAACTACAGTTAAAACTGAACTATAGAAGTTTCAGCAGGAGTATCTGGACAAGCGATTGGAATTAGCTGGAACAGCAATATGGATTATGGTCGTTCAGAGGTTAGACAAAGATAATGCAACTACTAATATATATAATATTCGTAACTGTTCTCAGTTTCACACTACACTTAGATAAAAAAGGACAATACAATGGTGCTCATAAGACACGTCAGCTCATTACCTCACTATCTGTGGCTGGTTTGTCAGAGGACCCGCCAGCGTACTTCTTGTCCACATAAACTGCCCTGATAAATTCCCGTATCCTATCCGGATTGCTGAATCAAAAACAAAGAAGCAATAAGAAATGTAACATTCTTCGGAGAACCCAAAAAAAAAAGTACCCAATAAAAACTCGAGAATGGAATGAAACTCACGTATTGACAGGCAACCTCATTCGTTGCCAGTCCCAGTCCTTTAGGTAGATGTCGCGAGCTCGCTGCAGTCATTACCTCAATCTGAGTCATAAAAGCTGAGCAGGTGCCTACAGGTAACTAATAGACTAGTCATGGGTGCTTTTGTTACCTGGTTACCCCCCTGTTCAAGAGTCCGCACTTCTTGGGTAGTAAATTTGGACATTGATACCGACTTAACACGGTGAGTGAACTCACGGCTGCATATTACACACAAGATGTCAAGGAGTTAATGTCAAGAAAAGGCAGCAGACCTAAAAGCGTAGTAAACTAGCTTGAAACAGCAGGACTTGGTTATCTGTTTCTCTAAGCCAAACTATTGCATGTGCAAGCAAAATATCAAAAGAGGAGTCGTAAAAAAGACAGAAAGTTCTAATAGGACTATGACAAAGTGGACCCTTAAATGTAGATTTTCAATAATATATGGGCAGCAGACAATACCATTTTTGTTAATTCATCTTAGGCACATTCTTATTGTATGCTTATTAGAAGCATCAACTACAACATCATACATTTGCAAAAGTCAATACTGAATAGAACTAATATGAGAGGTACAGGATAAAAGGAAGGAAGAGCTGCTGAAATTGACAGGGAAAAGATACTCACTGAATTCCACTACATGACAAGCAAATGAAGGTCCAGAAATTGGTACATACATACTGTGGCCCCTGTAAAGAAACAAAATTGATTTGAGTTAGTAAAGAGAGTGATATTAAATTGGACAGGTAGCATCTGGGACAGAATGTGTCCCTGATCTTTTACACTGCACCACAAAAGTACGTATTCAACAAAAGTTAATCAATGAAAGAAAGCAACACAAGTTAATCTACTGTTGTGCTACATTATTAAACTGATAAAAAGCTACAGAAGTTACCCTTACAGATATGTAAATACAGAAAGGTCAGCAATTCTGTAAATTAAGCAAATTAATCTTCAAATAACCACAGCAAAGTTGATGAAAATTAAGGAGATTGAAATTAATCAAACAACTATCTTAATTAACAACCGAATCCAGCAATCGTGTGTCACAAAATGGCAGCAACATTTACGAGTTTCCCAATCTTAAGTAACCTAGGATCCATATACATCTCATGTGATAAAAAAAATAAGAGCAATGACCAATGAGTTCTCTATAATCAGATATAGAAAACAACTGACCAAGTGATTATCATTTAACCAACAGGTACAGCTAGAACACGTGGACCAACGAGCCAAAGTTCAGAATAGACTCGATAAAATTTTCGCAAATCTGAGCTAACTGCCTAACATCCCAATCCATAGACGAATTCCGCCGCCTCCGTGGGAGCGATCCGCGAAGCAGAACAGAACAGATGCTCAAATCAGCTTATCAACGAAGCAAACGGGCGAGAGGGGTTACCACACTGTTGCAATTGATGCACTTGCGATTGGGCGGCAGCTTCATGAGGCCGCGGATGATCTTCTCGTTCCTCTCCTCCTCCCTCCGGCTCCCCATCGTGCGCCGCGGAAATCAAACAATCCCCCTCTCCAGAAAAAAAAAATAACTGAAGGATTCACCCGAAAAAGGCCGACCGGAAATTTCAACGGGCCCGGCCAGAGATTGGCGAGCCCTAGCTCGATTGGGGCCGCGATTCCGGGCGCTGGTGGGGGGGGACTGGACGGGTCGGCTGCTAGGGTTTTGCGGAGGTGGAGACGAGGAGGAGGCGGAGACGAATAGGAATGGCGGCGACGGCGAGCCTCGAGAGAGATGGGAGGAAGGAAAGGCGAAGCGAGAAATTTGGCTTTGGGGATTAGTGGCTGGAAGCCGACGGGTCCGGGCTCCCTTTTTTTTTTTGCGTGCAAAAAGGTTTTAACGGCGTCGTGTCGTCAAATTGATTTCCTGCTAGAAACGACGGCAAGCAAAGTACACTCCGTGGATGCCGTAAGCATAACGGTCAAATGCGACCATTTGTCCGTTTCCTATGGGATCATGATTCGGCAAGCTGTCCATGTCGGCTGTTTCTCTCATTTAAGCACTGCTCCCTTCATTTGTTTATCACAACTAAAATTCTTTTAACATTAATTAAATTTATAAAGAAATTCATGAACAAATATACTGTCAAACCATACATATGACATATCCATGGTAGGTTCAGCATAATCCATTTTATATTATTGATGCTGTGTATTTTTTTTATAAACTTTATCAATTTTTTGATAAATTTGATTTAAGATAAAAAAATAAAAACACTTACATTTAGAATACATAGATTAAAAGTTAGCACTTTAAGAAAATGTAGTTTCCCTTGCCTCGTCCGTTACAGATGATTGGGGAATGTCCTTTCCATGCACCAATTAAGAATTGGACACTTCTCTCATTATTTCAAGCATGCAGTAGCTTGCTGCACTTACCTCTGTCTCAAACAATGAACAAGTACCCAGATCAAACTTGGGTTGCATTAGGGAACTGAAATGGTCAATTTGTATGACATCTTTTCAGCTTGCTAATATTGTAGATAATTCCTACTTCAGCCTTTTTCTCATTTTGTTTGCACTTTTCACTAACAAACTGCCTCAGTTCGATTACATTTCCTGTGGCCAAATATTTATGTATCTATTATTTGAACCACACATGGTCTCTTCCCTTTCTTCTCTATCTCATATATATACCTTCCTGAAATTTTTTATATTTTTCGTTGATTTTCGAAAAATAAATAACGAAAATAAAAATTACGAAAAATATACATCTGCCGCCGTACCACACGGCGGCAGGGACTCCTACCGTCGTGTGGCACGGCGGCGGGGGTGCCGCCAACGGTCGGGGGGGGACTGGCTGTGGGGTCAGGTTCCTACCGCTGTACGCCCGTACCCTACGGCGGCAGGAACCCTACCGCCGTGCCACACGGCGGCAGGTGGGGTACGGCGGCAGCCTCATCCCTATATAACGGGCCGCCGGCTGCCGCCGCCCCCTCCTTCCTCCCTCCCTCTCTCCTCCTAAATCTTCGGCTTTCAACCCTTCGGAGCACTTTTGACTCAGGTATGTTTCTAACTTTAGTGTAGTTTAGTTAGTTAGTGTAGTTAGTTAGTCTAGTTTAGTTAGTGTAGTTAGTTTAGTTTAGTTAACTTAGATTAGTTAACTTAGTCTAGAAATTTTAGAAATAGTTATAATTCAAATTAAATTCGTAGAAAATAGTTATAATTCATAAAATTTGTTTAAATTGATATAAAATTCGTAGAAAATAGTTATAATTCAAATAATTCGTTTAAATTGACATAAAATTTGTAGAAAATATTTGTAATTCAAATAATTCCTTTAAATTGATATAAAATTACTAGAAACTGGTTATAATTCAAATAATTAGATTAAATTGACATAAAATTCCTAGAAAATAGTTATAATTCACATAATTCGTTTAAATTGATATAAATTTCGTAGAAAATAGTTATAAGTCAAATAATTCGATTAAATTGATATAATAATCCTAAAAATGGTTATAATTCACATAATTCATTTAAATTGATATAAAATTCGTGGAAAATAGTTATAAGTCAAATAATTCGATTAAATTGATATAAAATTCTTAGAAAATAGTTATAATTCCCATAATTGGATTAAATTGATATAAAATCCTTGGAAAATAGTTATAATTCACATAATTCGTTTAAATTGATATAAAATTCATAAAAAATAGTTATAAGTCAAATAATTCGATTAAATTGATATAAAATTCGTAGAAAATAGTTTAAATTCACATAATTCGTCTCAATTGATATAATTCAACTAATTGATTAAAAAAAATTTGCAGCTATGGCTCAGGCACCGTTAGAGTACGTACGGCCGGAGTTGTTCGACGAGGCGGTGGACCGGCACCACCGCTCGTACGTCTCGGTCGTTCTTGGACAGACGCCCGGTAGTATACGTTGCTGGACCACCCGCACATTGATACCGATACACCAGCGCTGGATTCCGAAGTACGTAATTCATTTGTTATATTTATTTTTGTTTCTTTACAATAATAATTGTGTTAAGTAAATTATTTTTGTTTTTTGTTACATGCTACGCGCTGCAGGACTTCTGTCCTTCGCGCGGTTGGTCGAGGGGGACAGACTACGAGCTAAGGTTCCCCGGGCAGAGCGGTTGACGCGGTTCAGCTACGACGCCCATCTGATCGCCGCGTTGGACCGGTGGCGACCAGAGACGCACACCTTCCACTTCCCCGTCGGTGAGATGGCGCTCAGTCTGGAGGACGCCGCATTTTTGGGAGGACTCCCGTGTGCTGGCGAAGCGATGGGGCCGATCGACATCCCCGCGACGTGGCACGCCGACTTCCTTGCTCGGTTCGCGAACGTTCCTCGGAACGATTGCGCGCCTCAGCCGTACGTGCCTTTCGCCAACACCCACGATCCCACCTGGACTTGGATCCAGCAGTTCAGCGTACGTGCTTCTAACTCTTATTTTCAACGTTTGTATGCATTTTAAACGAATGTGACGATTGACCTTTGTGTGTGTGCAGGCTGACTACATGACGGACGGGGTAGAGGACCAGACGTCGGACAGGTTTCTGGAGGTGTACCTGCTTTGGCTGTTCGGGTGGGTGATGTTCTGTGAGTCAGTGGGAGACTCGGTGTCGAGGTACCTGCTCCCCTGGGCTCAGAGGATCACTGACTCCCCCCGCGACGAGATGCCCCAGATCAGCTGGGGCAGCGCTGTTCTGGCCGCTACCTACAGGGGGTTGTGTTCGGGCGTGGCGAAGCCGGTGAGTAGGGACGGGATCCTCCTGGGTTGTCCTCTCCTGCTGCAGATGTGGATCCACAAGCGGTTCGACATCGGTCGGCCCAAGGCCGACCTCTCGGAGTACGAGCCGCTGCCAGCTGGCACCGACTCAGCGGACCTCCCCACCATGGGTTCTCTGTGGTGCCTCCGGAAGGTAATGACCGCTCTCTTATCGTTTTCTTCGCTTAATGAGTTCTTTAGTTCGATTTAATTAACTTTTCATGTTCTGTGCAGCACGATTGGGCTGGGGAGCAGGCGAAGAAGGCGTACAAGGACTTCGTGGGTCAGATCGACCGGATGGTCGATGCCCAGGTCCGGTGGACGCCGTACACTCCTGCCATGGTCGCTGCCCCCGCACCACAGGGCCTCTCGTCGCTGTGCTTGCGAGACCAGCCGTACTGGATGACGCGGCGACGATTGGTGTTCGACGTCTACGTCGAGGAGTACACGGTCCACCGGGTGATGAGGCAGTTCGGCCTCTACCAGGAGTCACATGTACCCGTTGCGCCACGTCTACCGCCCACAGCGCACAGGTAAGCTACCATTAGCCTGTTATAATTATTTTTCGTTACAAGTAGTCAGTTGGAAATAACTTTTTGTTTCATCTATGCTAGGTGGACACGTAAGGGCGTGTGTGCGGCGACATCGTTCGTCGACAGGTTGCAGCCGTACGTGGACGAGTGGGCATCCGCGACGCATGAGAATAACGTCGTCACCGAGCACCGCCTTCACGACGACGCGACCTGGGTAGCGTACCTGAAAGGATCAATGCAAGTGGCCTAGAGGGGGGTGAATAGGCCTGCAAAACAAATTTAAAGTTTTCTGCCAAATTCTGTCAAAGTCCGGAACCTCTGGGAAAAATCCGGAACCTCCGGGAAAATTCACAGACAGTGAATTTTTCTGGAGCTTCTGATTTTTCAAACCTACACGGGTTAGAGAGATAAAGGTTGATAACACAGGTTAGATCCAGATATTTGAAGATATGAATTTGAAGTATAAGCTACCAAACAACCTTAGGGTAACAAGAACTTGTAGATCTAGAGCAAACCCTAATAGATCTAGTTGAGAGCAAATAAGAACAAGCATGCAAAGAATGTAAAGAGAAAAAAGCACGAGGGACACAGATTTAACGCGTGGTTCAGCTCACCACAAAGGTTAGCCTACATCCACGTTGTTGAGGTATGCCACAAAGGCTTTGGGATCTCTCTAGATCCACTCCTCTCTCACACATATCACCAAGGTAATAGATGGAGTGCTCCACTAGTCACAAAAGGTAATACAAACCACTTGGAGCAGCCACACAAAGTTAGGAAGCTCCCAAGTAACCTCTAGCCATCTAGGAGTAGAACTCCAAGAGTAATAGATCCACCAAGTAGGCTAGGATTTCACCAAGTGCACTAAATCTTCAAAAGAGTAAAGGGATTTGCTTCTTCTCACAAGGAATCACCCAAGACTTGAATGCTTAGGATGGATTTTGGATTCAAGTAGGTGGGAGTGAATGCTAGGAGTGAGAAGGGGGCAAATGTTACTGTTACGGCGTAGGGAGGAAGAAGAGAACCGTTGGGGGTCAAAGAGGTATAAATACCCTCAGATCTGAAATTGTAACGGCTCTTTTTGAAATCCCGGAACCTCCGGAAAAATTCCAGAACTTCCGAGGTTTGAGTGTCTTCAGCTAGCAGTCACAAGACAGTCCGGAACTTCCGAAAAAACTCAGAGGTTCCGGAGACAGAGAAACAGAGCAGCTGCTGAGGTCATTTGTGGCTGGGATGTTTTATAGGTTTGTAAAGAACTTAATGCACTTGGATCTATCCCAAAACCACTATTAGAATCCCTCTTGATAGTATGGCTTGTCCTATACTTAATTTCAAAATGAAAATAAATTTAAACTACCACCCTTTAACAAGGGCAAGTCTTCCTTTTTGAATTAGGGGTCTCCTTTTGTTCCTTTGCACCTTATACAAACCAATAACCTGAAACATACACTTAGAAGCTCATTAGTCCTTTAATTGGGTGGTCAACATCACCAAAACCCACTTAGGGCTTGATTGCACTTACAGTACCTTAAGTGGTACCTCCCGAGGACGCGGACGCGGGTGACGTACGTCCCTGCTGCCCCGCCACCGCCACCGGTCCCGGACCACGACAGGTTACTGCCGGACGCCACGTACCCGGTGCGACGAGACCAGACCGCCGACACAGCGGTAAGCTACGATACTATAATCATATTTAATTCATATTACTATTCATTATAACATGTGCTACTAATTTCGTGAGCAGCACGACGTGTTTGCTGAGATCGTGCGGCTCGCAGCAGCCGCGAGGGAGGCGTGTTTTACCTGGGGACCTCAGCAGTACCGCCACACGTACGACAGGATCCTCGATGTTGCCACGAGGTACACTGCCATCGTGAACTACGCCGGGGCCGCAGACATTCATCTTCTTCCGCGCCACCCAGCGTCGTCCTCGAGCTCCGCCTCGACAGCTCGTTCGCAGCCGGCGCCTTCCACCTTTGCACGTGCGGCTTTCTCGGCTCCGACGGCACAGCAGCAGCCACAGCCGCAGGGCCCGCACACCTACGTGCGGCCGTTGGTTTTCCCCGGTGCAGGTACTTTCACTGGACCTTATTTTTAACTAATGCACGAAGTTGTTGGGTGTTTTTGTTATACCATATTCTAATCGTACAGGGCGACAACTGGTCTTTCCGACGGGACCAGGAGGTTTCACCGGGGCTCGACAGCCGGAGACGACGGCACCTAGACCGCCGGTCTTTCCGACGGGACTAGGAGGATTCAGACTGCCGGTCTTTCCGACGGCAGATATTCCTTCCTCGTCCACTCCACCTGTCTTCCAGCATGGTAACGACCTTAACTATTACAGTAAAATTCAATAAGTACGATACGTGGAAAATTAATACTATTCGTTGCAAGTTTCGACCCGACCGCGGTCGCGACGGAGTCCCCTGACGACCAGCTGGACTGGGACGAGTTTAGGTTCAACGACTTTCTCGCGACCATGGATGGGGCGGAGGGCGAGGAGCTTGGCGCGTCACAGTTCACACAGGCACCGCCTCTTGGGACGCAGGAGACATAGCTAGTGGGCGGAGCGACCCCGGCGGCCGGCGGAGCGACCCCGGCGCCCGGCGGAGCGACACCGGCTGGTGCAGGGTCGTCGCCGGCGGGCGGAGCAACACCGACGGGCGGAGCGACACCGGCTGTTGCAGGCTCGTCGCGGGCCATGACGACACCGTCTCCCGGACCCCGGGTCATCAGGCCACCTGACCCCTTGACGTACGCCCGGGACCACACCTGGGCTGGTGCTAGAGCTGTTAGGCCGAAGAGACACCGACGGATTTAGATGTATTAGTGTTTTCTGTCACAGCAGTACTTTTACCATGATCTTGTATAAACTATTTTGCATCTACTCGTTGATCATGATCTTGTGATTATGTTTAAATTTATCAGTTTCTTGTTTTTTAAAAAAATTAAAATGTGTTTTACAAAATGAAAAAATCTCAAAAAATTAAAAAGGTTCTTACTGCCGTGTGGCACGGCGCTAGGGCGCTGCCGTCGTGCCACGCGGACGTGCTGCCAGACCTGCTCTCCTGTCGCCGTGCCACACGGCGGCAGGGTCCTCACGCCGTGTGGCACGGCGGCAGGGATGTTGCCGCTGTGCCACACGGCGTGAGGACCCTCGCCACACGGCGTGAGGACCCTGCCGCCGTGTGGCACGACGACAGATGTATATTTCTTGTAATTTTTGTTTTCGTCATTTATTTTTCGAAAATCAACGAAAAATATATAAAAAAATCCTACCTTCCTCGTCGTAGCTTCCCTACCTCCCAGCCACCTTTAGTTAGGCAACCGTCTCCATTACGACGATTTACTTGGATGTGGCGACTACAAGGTGTTTAGTTAGACAAATTCATCTAATTTTTCTCTATTCACCCGTCACATCGAGTCACATCTTCATTCGCACCATGCGATCTAATGCAACAACTTTTCTCTATTCTAACACTATTCATACACATAATTTGCGTAGCATGATAGCCAAACACAAGATGGTATCAAGGCATACCCTTTTTTTTCTTTGGAAAATCATCACCCCTTCTATGCGATGGATAACTTAGTGGTTAGTAACCAATAGGAATAGTTAACTGTCCTTAAAACATGTAACAACATTAGAGATAGGAACAAAATTGTAGGAGTAATGCCTAGAAATCTATCCAAAATCCAATTTTAAAAAATCCACAACCTAATTCAAACGGGTCACTGTTTAGTTCCCAAAATTTTACCAACTACCCGTCACATCAATCTCCGAACACTAATTATGAGTATTAAATGTGAATTAATGGCAAAACTCATTCCACAACCCCTACCTTAATTTTCGAGACGAATCTAATGAGCCTAATTATGACATGATTAGACAACATTGTACTACAGTAACCAAACTCTAATGACGGATTAATTAGGTTTAATGGATTCATCTCGCGATTTCTAGTTCATTCGTGTAGTTATTTTTGTAAGTAGTCTACATTTAATACTCTTAATAGACCTTCGGAAGGAACCCAATTTTTTTTTGAAAAAAACTTTCCACGAACTAAACAGGGTAGTGCCAGTGTGCACTGTAGCTGTCCGTGCCCAGGTGCAGTGGGAGGAAAGGATGGGGTCACTGTAGGCATCGATCGTGTCCGTCCACCGTTGAAAGGGACGGCTCAGATCGCGCTGCACCGGATTTCCATCCCGTCGGGGCATGCGCAAATCTAGTGGTCACACCATTTCGGGATAAAAAAAAAACTCGACATTGACACTGACGTGCTCTTCGGAATTTTCGAGGCTGCTGGGCCTGCTGCCATCGACACCGGTCGAACGTTTTTGCATTATCTGCTGGGACTGGGAGAAGCAGGGCACCGCAGAGCCTTTACGGAAGACGATGGCTGCCGCAGCAGTTGCCGCAATCTCCCTCGTCCTTCTGCTCTCCGCCGGCGGCGGCGCGGCTCCTGCTCTTGGATTCACGAGGGGCGACTTCCCTGAAGATTTCGTCTTCGGTTCCGCTACCTCGGCTTACCAGGTAATTAACTGATGGTGTCCATCCAACCATTACTCCCGTGCATGGATAATGGATTCATGGGGTTTCCTCTTGCGTGCTCTACTAGAAGCCGATTAGTTCGGTGTGTCCACGAAACTAAAGGATCATCTTGAATTCTTGATACATACAGTTCTCTCGTTTTGATGATGTCTAATTGTCTATGCAGTATGAGGGTGCCGTTGCAGAGGATGGTAGGAGCCCAAGCATCTGGGATACCTTCACTCACGCAGGTTAGCGTATCACTCGGAGTTTAAATTTTTGCAACCGGAGAGTTTTGTTTCATTTTATTTATCCAACCGCATCGAATCCCGTGCTTCATAATTACTCTGATCCTATGAAACCATATATTGTGAGATATTGTTTCATTCATGGTCTCAAGTATTTTTAGATGACATGACACTCTTGGATTGCACTGGGAGTATTTCGTTAAATTAAGCTAACCACGCAGCCTGATGGAGTATTGGTGTATTACTGACCATGTTTACCTCTCTATAACAGGGAAAATGCCAGACAAAAGCAATGGCGATATAGCCGCCGACGGGTACCACAAGTACAAGGTGAAAGATTAGCTAAATCTTTCTTCATTGCTGCCGTCAGATCCTAAACAATTCTACGCTCCATAGCCTTCCTTAGATCACTATAGATATGCAAAGCATGATCTCCGGCCCTATACAAATCTTTGTTAGCGAGGACAATTTTTTTTATGATGGAGCTGGTTGTTTGTTACTATGCCTAACACACTAACCTTTCGCCTTGTCTCTAAATATTTTTTTATGAAAAAATAAACTGAAATATATTAAAAAAATATCCTTGCTCCTAACAAAAACCTTGTTGTCTTGAAGTACTGACATCCTGTTACACTAAAATTTGGAGACGGCTCATTAATTCTGAAACGAAAACACTTGATTTGTTGTTTCCTTTGACCTAAACCATCTGATGTTTCAGGATGATGTCAAGCTAGTAACTAACACTAACCTGGATGCTTATAGATTCTCCATCTCCTGGTCCAGGCTTATACCAAGTACAACCATTTTTCTTTGTATAGAAATTAATGATGCACTCAGCAACAAATTTCCAGGATTTTTAACTAAGCTTTCTTGAATTTAAATATACAGAAGGAAGGGGAGCTGTCAATCCAAAAGGGTTACAGTACTACAACAATCTTATAGATGAGCTAGTGAGACATGGTACATCTATTTAAATAGTCATAAATAGAATTATTCTGGTAAAACATAAATTTATTTTTCAATATCGATAATGCATTGGTGTTAGCAATACTGATAACCATTTGGTTCTTCAGGTGTCCAAGTCCATGTTATGATTTACCAGCTGGATCTTCCTCAGGTTCTGGAAGATGAGTACGGTGGATGGTTAAACCCCAGAATTGTGTAAGATCCAGTGACTTCAGCTGTTAATGATAGTTTCCAAGAATGAACTGCTCCTGATTGCGAATGCCACTGCATAATGTAGGGATGATTTTACAGCATATGCAGATGTGTGCTTCAAGGAGTTTGGCGATAGGGTTTCGTACTGGACTACTCTTGATGAAGTCAATGTTGCTGCACTCGGGTCGTATGATATTGGACAAATCCCACCTGGACGATGTTCTGATCCATTCGGAGTAACAAAATGTACTGTGGGGAACTCAAGTGTGGAACCATATATAGCAGCCCATAACATGTTATTGGCACATGCATCAGCTAGCAGACTGTACAGAGGAAAATATCAAGTGAGTAATCTTGTAAACAAACAACTCTAGTATCATAGCATTAGCAATATGTCGACATCTAGGATTGATCCTTATAAGATGATTTTGGCTTGTAGTCCATTCAAAAAGGAGCTGTTGGCATAAATATATACACGATGTGGCCATACCCGTTAACAAACTCCACTGCCGATTTAGAAGCAGCTCAAAGATTTCGAGACTTTTACCTTGGCTGGTATCTTTTGGACTCCTGTTGCATGAGAAATGTGAAGTATTTACAAAACTAATGGAAATAATATGTGTGGATTGTAGGATACTAGAACCAATAGTGTTTGGAGATTATCCACAGGCAATGAAGAAGAATGCTGGTTCTCGCCTTCCATCCTTCACAAAAGTTCAATCTGAAGCCATCAGGGGTACTATAGATTTCATTGGAATAAACCACTATTATTCTTTCTATGTGAATGATCATCCTTTAGAAAAAGGCATTCGCGACTTCTCACTGGACATTGCTGCTGAATTTAGAGGTAAATCAATTAGTCATTCAATACAGGATTATTATATTCTACTGCTCATAGTTATGTTATATCCCTGGGATTTTTATTGAAATATCTAGTGTCGTATACATAGTGATGGCATTGATGTTTATGAAACTTATTGCAATGTTACAAAACCGTCACAACAAAGTGCAGCTAACGAAGTGATTATTTTCTGGAGCAGGTTCAAGAACTGATCCGCCCGTTGGCCAGGTAAAGTTTCCCGTCGACAATTATTCAGATCCGTAATATTTGGAACTTTTTCAAAACTGTGACAGATACAGCCTTTTTTTTATTTTACTGCAGCACGCTCCAACACCTATTCCGGCTGATCCCAAAGGATTACAACTTCTGTTGGAGTACCTGAATGAAGCTTATGGGAACCTTCCCATTTATATCCAAGAGACAGGCGAGTAGATCTCGAAAATTTTGTTTCAGATATTCTAAGAAATACCTCTAAACCACTCTGCAGATATCTGTTCCCAAAACAAAAGGCACTGTCCAGAACATATACTTTGTCCGGTCAATGGTTTTTTACTTTCCACATCTTCATGTGCTACTCTGATCACTATTTTCTATTAAAATATATTTACAACATAACAAATCTTTGAGATTGTGAAAGTATTGTCTAACTAAATCTACCATATGATTTATATGTTTTCAACGATAGTTAATGTTCTGAAAAGTTTGGCCGTACCTTGTCCAAAACAAGACATTTAAATGCCGTAAGGATCATTTGTTTATATCTTCTTCCCTATCCTTCTTGTCTTTAGGTTATGCAACCAGAAATGGCAGCCTCCATGACACTGACAGGGTTGATTACATGAAGAACAACATAAGGAGCACACTGACTGCGCTAAGGTATGATGTCAAATCAGTAAGACGATACATAAACTTTTAACTCGAATTAGCAGCTTTCCAAGGATGATAACAAGGGACAGCCAGAACTTATAAAACCCAAAGCAAAAATCATATCAGTCTGTCGACAGATGCCATGAATTGTTCAGACAGAACTTTCTTCAGGAACGGCTACTGTCTAGATAGATTTATCCTTACCCTACTTTGCTCTGCAGGAATGGAGCCAATGTGAAAGGCTACTTCGCATGGTGCTTCATGGACGTCTTCGAGTACCTGAGTGGATTCATGTCGCGATACGGCCTGTACCGCGTGGACTTCGAGGACGAGGCGCTTCCAAGGCAAGCCAGGCTCTCTGGTCGCTGGTACTCCGAGTTCCTCAAGAAGGAGGTCCAGATCCCCGAAGCTGAAGAGAATGAGCTCGACGATGCAGGATCACACCCTCAGCAATGACTCATGTGTAGTTCAATGCAGCGTTATCATTTTGGAAGGGAGGGAGTAATGTAAAGTTATATATGCTACTCGCAATCACAAAATTTCCTTGTATTAGAGTTCCAGGGGCGAAGTAACTTCTAGTCCATCTGCATTTGCAGCAGCTTAAAGCAATGCATATGCATTATGCATCTCCCTTGGCATTGGCAACACCATGCCACAAAGTTTTGACAAGCCAAACGAGAACAGAAAAGGATGCATTTGCTAAAAAAAGGCTGCAGTACTCCCAGATGGTCTTCGACGTAAGAACTAAGGGTCTGTTCTTTTGGTTGAGAAGGATTAGTGAAGTTGAAAATGAATAGTGCTAGAATAGTGTTTTTTGTGAGAGAAGATAGGATGGATGTAACAGGTGAATAGTATTTTTCACTGTTCTTTTGTAAGCAAAAGAACTCAAACCCAGGCTGACCACCACCACCACCCCGAGGGAGAAGAAAACGAAACATTTGCAGGCCTTTCTTCTGTTCAGTCGAGTCGGCCCAAGAGTTGGAACGAGCTCCGGAAAATTTTAATTGAAAAAAGCGAAGCAAAAACCTGTCACAGGCTCACAGCGCGGGAGTTGCCGCGTACCTCTCGGGCCACAGGATTCATAAATTGAAAGATCCATCTCGGCGCAAGCGATCTCCATCTCCTGATGTTACCAGTGTCTGTCCTTACGTGGATACCTGCATGTGCTGGGAATCACACCACCGCATAGGACACGAGCTTGGATGCAAAAGAGTATAGAAGCCAGGCCTTGGGTCGCGGTCGTCGCCTCTTGTCAGTTGCAGCCTGACAATGTGCCCGTCCGCACCTCAAACTCTCGGACGTGTCACCTGCCAGGCCCTCTGAGTAATGAGCTGTGTATCTTTGCATCCAAGCGCCAAGCCTCCTCTCTGAATCCGGGATAGACATGGCAGCCGCCGTTGCCGCCTTCTCCCTCGTGCTGTTCCTCTCCGTCCAGGGCGCGGCTCCGGTTATTGGCTTCACGAGGAGCGACTTTCCCGAAGATTTCGTCTTTGGATCCGCTACCTCTGCTTATCAGGTAAGGAGTGCTCCGGTTCCGATCGATTCTATCCGGTTCGGCTTGCCTCGAGTTCTTGACACAGACTAGTTTACATTTCTTTTTTGTGGGTGCAGTACGAGGGTGCCGTTGCAGAGGATGGAAGGAGCCCGAGCATCTGGGACACCTTCACTCACGCAGGTTTGTGCGTCACTGGTCGGTTGAATTCTTCAACTGAAGTTTTTTTTTTTTGAAAACCTTGGCAAAAACTGAAGAAATAAAAACTGCACACCAATGCCAATTTTCATGTCTACTGCATTGGTTCAAGATAGCCGTGCAGCCTAATGGAGTAGTAAGTACCGGCCATGTTTTCATCTCTCCGATAACAGGGAGAATGCCGGACAAAAGCAATGGAGATGTAGCCGCCGACGGGTACCACAAGTACAAGGTGAAATTTTGTCCAAATGTCTCTACTCTGGAGCGTTTCATAGAAAACAGATATGCAGAAGCAGAGCATTCTGTACTTTTCTTTGTGTATACGAGGCACATTAACCTTTTGTCTGATCTCTAAAAATGTTTTTAAGCAAAATTGAAAATATAGAACATCTTATCCGTATTCATCACATTAAAATTTGTTGTGTTCAAGTTGTGTTACTACAGAAATTCGTAGGCTGAATGTTGCAGCATCAATTCTGAGAGTGGAAATCTTGATCGGTTGATTCCTTTGACCAAAACCATATGATGTTTCAGGATGACGTCAAGCTTGTAGCTGACACCAACCTCGAGGCTTATAGATTCTCTATCTCTTGGTCCAGACTTATACCAAGTATAACCGGCTTATAAATTTTTTTTTCTTTTTGATGTACTACGCATTCCACGTTTTTAATTGAACGTTCTAATTGAAACATGCAGAAGGGAGGGGAGTTGTCAATCCACAAGGGTTAGAATACTACAACAATCTTATAGATTGTCACACCCAGTTTTAAAGGTAAAACCGAATGCATAGATCACGTGTGCGCCAGGATCAAGTTACACACACGTAATGACATTGTGAATACCAAAATCAATGCCACACGAATAAAGAGTTATTACATGACCAAAGTCTTAAACGAAACATAAATAACGAGTTCTCGCAGCGGATAAAGATGTCTCCACAGGCAGCTAACTGAAGACACGCACACCTAGAACTCCTGGAAGTCACCGGGGAAGTCTTCAAATCTCTCCCAGTCTGAGCAGCAATCCGAGTATTGTAGATACAAGAAAATAGACAAGCGTGAGCACGTGCCGTACTCAGCAAGGGGAAAACAACATAACATGCATGGCCATATGGTGTTTGGCTAGGGTTCAAGCAGTTTAGCATTTTAGTTTGTCAAGTTTTATTAGCAGCATATTTACTAAAGAGTGTAAGTTTATACCAACCCGCAATTAATAAAGCATAAGCATCATAAAGATAGAACAACGATTTAACATTTAAGTTCCATAACTTAGTCATGTGAGGGTCCAGACCGCTCTTGACCGTGAGCACGGCTAACTAGTTAGTTTTACACTCTGCAGAGGTTGTACACTTTCACCACAAGCAGCGTAAAAGCTCCGAAGAACTTTGAACCCAACCATGCGGTGTTTGCAAGGCACCATACCACACTACCGAGGTGTGGTTGCATAGGGACGCTACATGGCCTTTACAAAGGTTCCCTAGCAAGTTATGACCCACAAGGTCCGGATCAGTTAGCAAGGTATAAAGTCCCCTAGCAGGTCAATACCCCACCATAAAAAGAATAACTCACCCAGCCCCCTGCTAGAGCGAGTTTATACCCCGCAGTACCGCCGATCCCTTGTCCTTATCAGGTAAGATCACCCCAAGCTAAAGTTCCTAATTACTTGGCCAAGACCAGTGCCCGTTTAGTTCTTGTGGTTGTACTGTTTTCCTGGGTGGTTCTCCATGTTCCGATTAACATAGCAAAGGGTGGTCTTACAAATAAAAATAGCATAAAGCGGAACATAGAACATACAAGTATCCAAGTTGATTAATACCATCCCAGTTAAGCATGCTAAGCCATAGCTACCATCAAGTTTAATTCAATAACCCGGTTACAAAGCAAAGGTCATAAAGACTAGGCAAGATACTTAGTAGGTTCCCGTCAAAGTTAATGCAAGCAAAAGTAAATACAATGAATTGAATGCATGTTATATAGGACAAGTGGGTATGCATCAAGGGAGACTTGCCTTCAACAAGACTCTGCTGCTCAAACTCTGGCGCGTCTTGATCTTCAAAGCCTTCGAACGCTTCACTCTCTACGCTCCACAACATTCACATACAAGCATACAACAAGAATAAATGAGAAAAATCATCAAACAGTACTAACAGAATAAAACAGAGGCATAAAACTAATCTACGCTTCGAGACGATCGCGTGGACATAAAGAACGCTAAAAACGGAGCTAAAACGACCAAGATATGCACTAACGAAGGTACAGGGACTAATCTGTAAAGAAAACTAAAGATTCTGGGCTTAAACGTAACGAAAGGACCTAACTGTAAAGAAACTCACTACTGCGGGAGGACCTATTTGTAAAAAGGAAAAGCTCAGGGGGTTTTCTGCAAAAAGACGGGGTCATGCCGGTTTGACCGGTATTGACTCGGATTGGATCTAATCCAGCCCGTTGGATCTTGATCCAACGGCCGGCGGCGGCTGCTGCGCAAGCGGTGGCGGTCAGATTGATCAGGACCGTCAGAACTTGATCTGACGGCTGCGGACGCATGCGAGCGCCCGGCCGGCGGCGAGCGGCGGCGGACGGCGGCGAACTCGCCGGTGCGGCACGGGATCGAGCTAGGGGGCTTGGTTTCGCGCGCGGGTCACACCGGGATGAAGCGCGCGAGGCGGCGAACTCATCTAGGGCGGCGCGGTCGGCTAGGACGCGGCGGAGACGGCGCGCGGCACGGCGAGGCGGAGCGGTGCGGCGGCGCAACTCCGGCGAGCCCTCCTCGGCGACTCGATGCACGGGGACGACAACAAGCGGCACCGGGGAGCTTCTCACCTCCTTGCGCAGCTCCGGGACGGCTTCTCGACGGCGGAGCGGCAACGGCGGCGGAGAACAGCGGCGGCGGCGTTCTAGGGTTCCGACGGGCTCGGGCGGGGGTGCTCAGGGGCGGCTAGGGTTTTGGCTAGCCCGGCCAGGAGGTGGCGGCGGCCTTAAATAGGCCAGGGGCTCGGCCTTGGCGTGCGGGCCAAGACGTGGAGGCGGCGCGGGACGCGGTCGGGTGCGGCCGGGACTCGAGCTCGAGTCCGGCTCGGGGACGAGCGCGGGGAGGGGGATGACAGGTGGGGTCACCCTGTCAGCGGCTGCGGGCGCGGGTGAGGGAGCGGTGGGCTGGCGGCGCTCGCTAGGCCGGCTGGGCCGCTGGGCTGTAGCGGGGAAAGGTGGAGCGGGCTGCGGCGCAAACGAACCAGGCCGAAGAGAAGGAGGGGCGCCGGCAGACTTTGGCTGGCTGGGCTCGAAGCCGAACTGGGCTGAAAGGAAGGGAGGGTTAGGGTAGAGGTTTGACTATTTAGAAAAGGCACAAAACAAATGAATTCAAATTAGAATTTGAATTCAAACAATCAAAGACAATGCACCAGCATGAATGCAACAATAAATTCCTATAGTTCATTTGTTTTATTTTAGAAAATCTTAAATGCCTAAAAGAAATTAAATGCAACCCTATGATCCTTAGGAGCATAAATAAAGGTTTCTAACAAATTTTATTCAAAGCTCAAATTTGTAAAATTAGGGTGTTACAAATCCTACCCCCCTTAAGAAGAATCTCGTCCTCGAGATTCGGATAGATTGGCGAAAAGATCTGGAAATTCTGCTTTCAATTCATCCTCTCTTTCCCATGTGGCCTCATCCTCTGTGTGGTTACTCCACTGTACTTTGCACATCTTAATCACACTATTCCTAGTGACTCGTGTCATAGTATCCAAAATCCGAATAGGGTGTTCAACAATGGTGAGATCCTCCTTAATGTTTAGCTCATCCATAGGTAACGGCTCCTTGTCATGAGGATTGAAACCCTTTTTCAACTGAGAGATGTGGAACACATCATGTACATCTGCTAACTGATTTGGCAACTCCAACCTGTAAGCTACTTCTCCCACTCTCTCTAGGATCTTGAAAGGTCCAATAAATCGAGGTGACAACTTCCCTTTGACCTTGAATCGACGCAAACCTCTGATTGGTGATACCTTTAGATACACATAGTCTCCCTCCTGAAAGACTACGTCTCTCCTTTTCCCGTCTGCATAACTCTTTTGTCTAGACTGAGCGATCCTCAAGTTTTCTCTGATAACCTGAACTTGCTTTTCTGCCTCTCTAATGATATCAGCCCCAAACAACTGCCTTTCGCCTGTCTCACTCCAGTACAACGGAGTTCTACACTTTCTCCCATACAAAGCCTCAAATGGTGCCATCTTGAGACTAGCCTGGTAGCTGTTGTTATAAGAGAACTCAGCGTACGGCAAGCTCTTATCCCAACTACCACCATGCTTAAGCGCACATGCTCTCAGCATGTCCTCTAGGATCTGATTGGTCCTCTCTGTCTGTCCATCTGTCTGCGGGTGATAGGCTGAGCTGAAGTTCAACTTTGTATCCATAGACTCGTGTAGCTTCTCCCAGAAGCGAGATGTGAACTGGGTACCTCTGTCTGACACTATCTTCTTTGGCACACCATGCAAACACACAATCCTGGACATGTACAACTCTGCCAACTTAGCTCCTGTATAAGTGGTCTTTACCGGAATGAAATGAGCAACCTTGGTTAAACGATCCACAATGACCCATATCGAATCATAACCATCCCGGGTTCGAGGTAAACCCACAATGAAATCCATACCAATCTCTTCCCACTTCCACTCAGGTACCTTCAAAGGTTGAAGCAATCCAGCTGGCCTCCGGTGTTCAGCCTTAACCCGATGGCAAGTGTCGCACAAAGCCACGTGTGCGGCCACATCCCTCTTCATACCGTACCACCAATACCTCTGCTTGAGATCCTGGTACATCTTGGTACTGCCTGGATGGATAGAGTAGGCGGAATCGTGAGCTTCTCTCAAGATAGTCTCTCTGAGATCTCCCGTTTCTGGCACACATATCCGGTTTTTAAACCATACAGTTCCCTGATCATCCTCTGTGAAATCTGGGGCTTCTCCCTGTTTCATACTTTCCTTTATTCTCTGGATCCCAACATCTTCTAGCTGCCCTTTTCGTATCTCCTGCTCGAGTATAGACTGCACTTCCAAAGTCACTCCCTCTGTGTATGCAACGATCTCCAGGTTGAGTCTCTCAAACTCTTTTACCAACTCATCAGGAAGCTGGAAAACCATAGCCATGTTAGCATGACCCTTCCGACTCAAAGCATCAGCGACCAAATTCGCTTTACCGGGGTGGTAGTGAATTTCCAGATCATAGTCCTTGATCAACTCTAGCCAACGGCGCTGTCTCAGATTGAGATCCTTCTGAGTGAAGATGTACTTCAAGCTCTTGTGATCGGTGTAGATCTGGCACTTAGTTCCCATAACATAGTGCCTCCAAATCTTCAATGCGTGAACCACTGCTTCTAACTCAAGATCGTGAGTAGGATAGTTCAGCTCATGCTTCCTTAACTGTCGAGATGCGTAGGCTATAACGTGACCTTCCTGCATAAGCACACAACCCAGACCCTGTCGAGATGCATCACAATAGATATCAAAGCTCTTCTGCAGATCTGGCATCACTAGGACTGGTGCTGTGGTCAACCGCTTCTTCAACTCTTCAAAACTAGCCTGACATGCACTGGTCCACTTGAACTCTCTGTCCTTCTCTAGCAGTGAGGTGAGAGGCTTTACTATCTTGGAGAACCCTTCGATGAATCGACGATAGTAACCAGCGAGTCCTAGAAAACTCCTGATCTCAGACACGGTACGAGGAGGTTCCCATTTTAACACATCACTGACCTTGCTTGGATCTACCGCAATCCCTCCGTTGGTGATGATATGACCCAGAAAAGCCACTTCCTTAAGCCAGAACTCACACTTGCTGAACTTCGCATACAACTCATGCTCTCTCAGCTTCTGCAACACAAGCCTCAAATGCTCCTCATGCTCTTCTTCATTCTTGGAGTAGATCAAGATATCATCAATAAACACCACAACAAACTTGTCTAGATACTCCATAAAGATCTTGTTCATCAGATACATGAAGTAGGCAGGTGCATTGGTCAACCCAAAGGACATAACCGTATACTCATAAAGTCCATACCTCGTGGTGAACGCTGTCTTAGGAATATCTGAAGGCCTGATCTTCATCTGGTGATAACCGGATCGTAGGTCAATCTTAGAGAACACCTTGGCTCCTCTCATCTGATCAAACAAGTCCTCAATGCGGGGCAGAGGATACTTGTTCTTGATAGTAACATCATTAAGAGACCTGTAATCAACACACATCCTCTGTGTACCATCCTTCTTTCCCACAAAGATAACCGGTGCTCCCCAAGGTGATGAACTAGCACGTATGAACCCTTTACCCATTAACTCTTTAATCTGTGCTTTAAGCTCTTGTAACTGATCACTAGACATTCTATATGGACGTTTAGAGATAGGAGCAGTACCAGGCAATAGATCAATAACGAACTCAACGTCTCGGTCAGGGGGCATACCTGGTAACTCCTCAGGAAACACATCAGGGTAGTCGCACACTACTCTTATGTCTTCTAAGGCCGTTCCATTGAGCTGATTCACTGCGCTGGCTATTGATGGTGGTGGATCTGCTGCAAACTCGATCCTTTCCCCGGCTGGACTAGTGAGAAGAACTGACCTCTTAGCACACTGAATCACCGCATCACACGCGGTCAACCATCCCATTCCCAGTATCACATCAATCCCTCTTGATTCCAGTATTATAAGATTAGCCCGGAAATCTCTGCCCAGAATCTTGAGACTGACATTGTCACACTTATATGATGCTTTCAATTCCCCCCTGGTGAACTAACTAGCATATGGTGAGACATGGGACTAATGGATATGCTATGTTGAGCTACGAACTGAGATGTAATGAAAGAATGGGATGCTCCAGAATCAAATAAAACTGAGGCGGGAGTGGAGTTAACTAGGAACATACCGAGCACTACTCTGGGGTTCTCCTGGGCGACTTCAGCATCAACGTGCATAACCTTGCCACGTGCATAGCTCTGCTGTCCCTTGTTAGCCTGCGGGGTCTGGTTCCCATTCCTCATCTGCTGCATCTGTTGATTCTGCACTGGGGTGTTTGGAGGATTCCTCTTGGGGCACGCATTGGCATAGTGACCAAGCTCTCCACACTTGAAGCAAGTGGTGGTTGAAGGATTGGGAGGCGCAACGGACCTCACCGGTGTACCAACTGGAGCTCTCTGCTGACTCTGCTGGAAGGCGGGGCGTGGTGTCTGAGGGGCAGAACGCTGAAACTGCTGAGCAGACTGTTGGAACTGCTGTGCGGAACGTTGGGACTGCTGCTGCCCAAAGTTTCCACCAGGCCCTCCAAAGCGGAACGGGGTGTTCTGCTGTGGGTTTAAGCGTGGCCGAGAAACACTCCCAGACTGTCCCGAGCTGGTGGCCTTCCTCTTCAGCTCTCCAAGCTCCTTGCTTCTTCCTGTCTTCAGCAATTTCCTCAGTCGCGTAGCGAGACAACTCAATGAACTTGTCTCTGTACTCAGCCACTGACATTCCCTCCTGCTTGAGGGAAAGGAACTCCTTCTTCTTGATCTTCATGACCCCTGAAGGTATGTGGTGGCTCCGGAAGTTGGTGGTGAACTCGTCCCAGGTGATAGTGTCTGGGGCGGCGTGAGCAGCGACATACGCATCCCACCAAGCGGATGCGGACCCCTGAAGTCGTTCTGCAGCATACAGGACCTTCTCTCTGTCATCGCACTGGCAGGTAGTGAGCATCTTCAGCACTGTCTTCAGCCAATCCTCAGCTTCAAGTGGATCAGCAGCATGAGTGAACACTGGGGGTGGTGACTCATGAACTCCCGGTGCTTGTTGCGAGGCGCCGGCTGCTGCACCGGTGGGTTGTTGGCTTGAGCTTGCAGATTCGCCACAGTGTTGGTCAGGTTCTGGAGGAGTTGAGTCTGCGTCTCGATGAATTGCTGCATGGCGGGATCCATCTGCGCTTGCCGGGGTGCCCTGCCTTGTCGATTCACTGCTGGTTGATCGACTCCGGATCCTGACTTGGTTTTCACCATCTGAGTGTTAGGGACTTCACTTTAGGTGATTGTGCCAAAAGTTAAACCCAGAAAGATAATATAACAAAGATATTCAGCTTTAGACAGATTCTGTTGGTTCCAAACAATCAGGTATAACTCTCAGCGTGGATAACCAAAAATTATGAACCTTTAACCAGTACTAGGTAATGAAACTACGGAACTTCTCCAACTAGAATCACCTCAATCGGAGTTCTGTAACTCTGGTTATCAATTAAACAAGTCAGATAGGTCAGCAGTGTTTAACAGATTCGAGGGGCTCCAATGTTTCAGGCATATCTCTCTGACTATACATCCTAAAATTCTGAATTTTGTACAGAAAATCAGTCACGAAATTTCTGAACTTCTTCAATTGGATTTACTGCAATCGGGGTTCTGTAGCCCGAGATAAAATTAAAACAGTGCAGCTGACTCAGAGAGCTGCGCGAACAGATTTGAAGCTTTTGTATTAAGAGTAAGCTTTAAAGGAACACAAAGATTATGATAGATAAATTGATTGAGATAGAAGGTTGACCCCCACAAACTTACTACTAAACCAATGTCGTTGTGGTCATCACTCCACAACACATTGCACTCAAACAAAATCCAGCTCAAACATTTAACACAAAACCAAGCATTCAACCACACTCCTAAACTAAGCACACTTTAACCGATCGTCTACTAGCGATTACAAAAGACCCTATTCTTAACTTAAGCCTAAGGACTATCTTCTTCTGGCATGGCATCCGTGCGGGCGTCGGGCGAGTCGTAGCGTGGCCTCTTGGGTGACGGAGAGGTACATGCTTCTGCAGCGTCATGAACCACTGGCTGCTCTCTGTTCTGCAGTGCAGCTTCCAAGGCACGCTTCTGCAACTCCAGAGTGAAGATCTGCTGTTGTGCCGTGTACAGAGTGTTGTTGGTGTCATCCAACGCAGTATTAACAGCAGCTAGCAGTCCCCGGACGTTGTTCAGCGTTCCTTCATATGCTGGAGCTGGAGCGATGTAGGTTTTGGCTTCCCCACTTGCTCTGAAAGGTGTGTACCTGCAGTGGGTATCCTCCAACCTGTCACGCTCTTTGTGGGAGAGCACATAGAGTGCCCTCCGAGCTGCTTCCGCGATGCCAGCGTCCATAGTGGTCCTGTGAGCCACATCATGATGCTTGGAGATCTCCTTCACTCCCTGGAATGGAGCATACTCCTCCAGGATAGCAGCAACCTCCCAGTGGGGCTCGAACCATGGGTGAGTCCACAGCTCACAGTGGTAAGCAGGGGCCTTATCATAGCCCAAGCGAAGTACCATAGCTCGCAGGTGGTCAGCCATGGGAATGCCCACTCCATCAACCCTGTAGTGGTACACCTCCCAGATCACTTCCTCAGTTGCTTCATCTTCTGCTGGGCCTTGTTGTTCAGCTTGCTCTTGCACTCCTTCTGAGTTCACCTCCTCTGGATCCTCCTCATCATCTGACACAATGATGAGGACAGGGGCGGCTACTGGTGCAGCTTCCATCTCGTTCTCTTCATCCGTGTCTCCGTCATGGAAGTCGTTGTACTCTTCCTGCGGAGCATACTGGTGGGTAGCACCAGCGTGTGAAGTCTTCAAACGGCGAACCATCTGTAAGTGCAGTGTAAAGTGGAATAGATGGTAAGACAAGAGGGGTGAGAGCTAAAAGCAAGCACAAGGTAAAGAATCAAGATTAACTCAAGGATGAGACAAAAGCAAGAGTATAAGATTATTAGAAACAAAGCAAGCATGTGATGAGAAAGGCTTCTATGATTATAAAATCCTTAAATTCGACCATTTCTATCTAGGCTAACGTCCTACAGTCAACACGGCCCTGATACCACTCTGTCACACCCAGTTTTAAAGGCAAAACCGAATGCATAGATCACGTGTGCGCCAGGATCAAGTTACACACACGCAATGACATTGTGAATACCAAAATCAGTGCCACACGAATAAAGAGTTATTACATGACCAAAGTCTTAAACGAAACATAAATAACGAGTTCTCGCAGCGGATAAAGATGTCTCCACAGGCAGCTGACTGAAGACACGCACACCTAGAACTCCTGGAAGTCACCGGGGTAGTCTTCAAATCTCTCCCAGTCTGAGCAGCAATCCGAGTATTGTAGATACAAGAAAATAGACAAGCGTGAGCACGTGCCGTACTCAGCAAGGGGAAAACAACATAACATGCATGGCCATATGGTGTTTGGCTAGGGTTCAAGCAGTTTAGCATTTTAGTTTGTCAAGTTTTATTAGCAGCATATTTACTAAAGAGTGTAAGTTTATACCAACCCGCAATTAATAAAGCATAAGCATCATAAAGATAGAACAACGATTTAACATTTAAGTTCCATAACTTAGTCATGTGAGAGTCCAGGCCGCTCTTGACCGTGAGCACGACTAACTAGTTAGTTTTACACTCTGCAGAGGTTGTACACTTTCACCACAAGCAGCGTAAAAGCTCCGAAGAACTTTGAACCCAACCATGCGGTGTTTGCAAGGCACCATACCACACTACCGAGGTGTGGTTGCATAGGGACGCTACATGGCCTTTACAAAGGTTCCCTAGCAAGTTATGACCCACAAGGTCCGGATAAGTTAGCAAGGTATAAAGTCCCCTAGCAGGTCAATACCCCACCATAAAAAGAATAACTCACCCAGCCCCCTGCTAGAGCGAGTCTATACCCCGCAGTACCGCCGATCCCTTGTCCTTATCAGGTAAGATCACCCCAAGCTAAAGTTCCTAATTACTTGGCCAAGACCAGTGCCCGTTTAGTTCTTGTGGTTGTACTGTTTTCCTGGGTGGTTCTCCCCATGTTCCGATTAACATAGCAAAGGGTGGTCTTACAAATAAAATAGCATAAAGCGGAACATAGAACATACAAGTATCCAAGTTGATTAATACCATCCCAGTTAAACATGCTAAGCCATAGCTACCATCAAGTTTAATTCAATAACCCGGTTACAAGGCAAAGGTCATAAAGACTAGGCAAGATCCTTAGTAGGTTCCCGTCAAAGTTAATGCAAGCAAAAGTAAATATAATGAATTGAATGCATGTTATATAGGACAAGTGGGTATGCATCAAGGGAGACTTGCCTTCAACAAGACTCTGCTGCTCAAACTCTGGCGCGTCTTGATCTTCAAAACTTCGAACGCTTCACTCTCTACGCTCCACAACATTCACATACAAGCATACAACAAGAATAAATGAGAAACAATCATCAAACAGTATTAACAGAATAAAACAGAGGCATAAAACTAATCTACGCTTCGAGACGATCGCGTGGACATAAAGAACGCTAAAAACGGAGCTAAAACGACCAAGATATGCACTAACGAAGGTACAGGGACTAATCTGTAAAGAAAACTAAAGATTCTGGGCTTAAACGTAACGAAAGGACCTAACTGTAAAGAAACTCACTACTGCGGGAGGACCTATTTGTAAAAAGGAAAAGCTCAGGGGGTTTTCTGCAAAAAGACGGGGTCATGCCGGTTTGACCGGTATTGACTCAGATTGGATCTAATCCAGCCCGTTGGATCTTGATCCAACGGCCGGCGGCTGCTGCTGCGCAAGCGGTGGCGGTCAGATTGATCAGGACCGTCAGATCTTGATCTGACGGCTGCAGACGCATGCGAGCGCCCGGCCGGCGGCGAGCGGCGGCGGACGGCGGCGAACTCGCCGGTGCGGCACGGGATCGAGCTAGGGGGCTCGGTTTCGCGCGCGGGTCACACCGGGATGAAGCGCGCGAGGCGGCGAACTCATCTAGGGCGGCGCGGTCGGCTAGGACGCGGCGGAGACGGCGCGCGGCACGGCGAGGCGGAGCGGTGCGGCGGCGCAACTCCGGCGAGCCCTCCTCGGCGACTCGATGCACGGGGACGACAACAAGCAGCACCGGGGAGCTTCTCACCTCCTTGCGCAGCTCCGGGACGGCTTCTCGACGGCGGAGCGGCAACGGCGGCGGAGAACAGCGGCGGCGGCGTTCTAGGGTTCCGGCGGGCTCGGGCGGGGCTGCTCAGGGGCGGCTAGGGTTTTGGCTAGCCCGGCCAGGAGGTGGCGGCGGCCTTAAATAGGCCAGGGGCTCGGCCTTGGCGTGCGGGCCAAGACGTGGAGGCGGCGCGGGACGCGGTCGGGTGCGGCCGGGACTCGAGCTCGAGTCCGGCTCGGGGACGAGCGCGGGGAGGGGGATGACAGGTGGGGTCACCCTGTCAGCGGCTGCGGGCGCGGGTGAGGGAGCGGTGGGCGGGCGGCGCTCGCTGGGCCGGCTGGGCCGCGTTGCGGTGTTGGGCTGTAGCGGGGAAAGGTGGAGCGGGCTGCGGCGCAAACGAACCAGGTCGAAGAGAAGGAGGGGCGCCGGCAGACTTTGGCTGGCTGGGCTCGAAGCCGAACTGGGCTGAAAGGAAGGGAGGGTTAGGGTAGAGGTTTAACTATTTAGAAAAGGCACAAAACAAATGAATTCAAATTAGAATTTGAATTCAAACAATCTAAGACAATGCACCAGCATGAATGCAACAATAAATTCCTATAGTTCATTTGTTTTATTTTAGAAAATCTTAAATGCCTAAAAGAAATTAAATGCAACCCTATGATCCTTAGGAGCATAAATAAAGGTTTCTAACAAATTTTATTCAAAGCTCAAATTTGTAAAATTAGGGTGTTACATAGATGAGCTAGTGAGCCATGGTACTTCTATTGCACATAATCTTCAAATAGAATTCTTCTGGTAAAACATAAATTTATTTCAAGACAGTAATGTATGGGCATTATCGACACTGATAACACGTTTCAATGAAATTGTTCAGATGGCTAAAAGAAAAGAGTGCTAACTACGGGGCTTTTTACGGTGGACCATACCACCTCATACCACTATTGAAAAAGGGCCAGTATGGAAGGATCCGACGGTTGAGATTAATTGTATACCACCACAGCTAGCACTAGTGGTATGGGGTGGTATACATAGGTGGTATGGGGGTATTGTTGATAGTTTTTTCTCGGTGGCATAAACGAAATATATGATTTCTTCATTTCAAATTTTTTTCATTTCCCTCTGGTGATATGGTCAATTTTTTTTTTCAAATTTCAAACAAAAATTTTTATTTCAAATTTCGAAAATATTTTTTTCAAAAATCTCAAAAACAAAATTTCCATTTGAAATTTCAAGAATGATTTTTTGAAATTTCATTTCAAATCGAAAATTTTCATTTCAAATTTCAAAAACGATTTTTTTCAAAATTTTTCATTTCACTCTGGTGGTATGGCCAAATGTTTTTCAAATTTCAAAAACAAAATTTTCATTTCAAATTTCATAAACATTTTTTTTTCAAAAATTTTCATTTCGAATTTTTCTTGGTGGCATAAACGAAATTTATTCCTTGGTCCGATGTTGTAAAAATTACCTATTTACCCTTACAAAAAATAGCTACATACTGACCGTAAAAGAGCCCCTAACTATTTGGTTCTTCAGGTGTCCAAGTACATGTTATGATGTGCCATTTGGATCTCCCTCAAGTTCTTGAAGACGAGTATAGTGGATGGTTAAGCCCTAGAATTGTGTAAGATGTTGTGACTTAAGCTGTTAAGATATTTTCCAAGAATGTACTGATCTCCGAGGGCACTGCACAATGCAGGGAAGATTTCACAGCATATGCAGATGTGTGCTTCAGGGAGTTTGGCGACAGGGTTTCATACTGGACTACTCTGGATGAAGCCAATATCGCTTCAGTTGCGTCATACGATAATGGACAATTTGCACCTGGGCGATGTTCTGATCCATTCGGAACAAAATGTACGGTGGGGAACTCAAGTGTGGAACCATATATAGCAGAGCATAACATGTTATTGGCACATGCATCAGCTGCCAGGCTGTATAGAGGAAAATATCAGGTGAGTACCTGAATCCTGAAAACAGAAGTAGTGTCATATCATTAGTAATATGTTGCCATCCAGGATTGATCCTTACATTTGAATTAATTTTGCTCATGAGGAAAAGTCAGTTTCATTCTAACTACAGCAATACCATTCCCTTTGGTTTCTCAAATTCTAGTTATCAGAGCCGGAATTTTTTTCAAGGATTACCAGACCCAGAGTTTTATGCAACCATATAATGCTTTTTGTTGGTAGGCAGTACAAAAAGGAGTTATTGGCATAAATATATTCACAATGTGGTCATACCCATTAACAAACTCCACTGCTGATTTAAAAGCATCTCAGAGATTTCGGGATTTCTACTTCGGCTGGTATCTTTTCGTCCCATGTTGAATCAGAAACGGGAAACATTTACAGAGCTAATGGGTAATAAGATGTGTGGATTGTAGGGCACTAGAGCCATTGTTGTTTGGAGATTACCCGCAGGCAATGAAGAAGAATGTTGGTTCTCGCCTGCCATCGTTCACGAAAATCCAATCTGAAGCCATCAGGGGTACTCTAGATTTCATTGGAATAAACTACTACTTTTCTGTTTATGTCAATGACTGCCCCTTAGAAAAAGGCATTCGCGACTTCGGACTTGACATCTCTGTTGAGTTTAGAGGTAAATAATTTCGTCCATCAATAAAGGATTGCTCATAATCTGTTATGTCCCTGGGATTTTTTGTCCACGTACATAATGAAGTGATGCTTCTGAAATATATTTGCATTATGAATCGTAAAGCCAAGAGTGGTGCATTTAACGAAACCATTCTCAAGCAGGTTCAAGAACTGATCCGCCAATTGGTCAGGTAAGTTTCTCATCAAGTCATCAACAGCTATTGGACATTGACGACTTTTTCAAAGCTGTGATAGATAGACTTTTCATTTTACTGCAGGGCGTCCCAACATCTATTCCAACTGATCCCAAAGGATTGCAACTTTTGGTGGAGTATCTGAGTGAAGCCTATGGGAACCTTCCCATTTATATCCAAGAGACAGGCAAGTCTATCTATTACCTGTTGTAGATCTTGAAATTTTGTTCGGATATTTTAAGAAATACCCCTAAACCACTATGCAGATATCTGTTTCCCAAAAAAAAAGCACTATCCAAGCATCAATGCATCTAGTATATACCTTTTCTTTTTCTAGAACATATAATTTATCTGTAAAAACACTTACTGTTTTCCATAAATATATATTTATAATTTAACAAATTTATGTTACTATTAAAATTACCTTTTAAGACAAATCACCATATGATTTGTACGTGTTCAAACTAGAATTTCAAAAATTATTATTGGCAGTTCAAGTTTGAAAGGTTCGGTCCCGTCAAAAAGTTTGAAAGGTTCGGCGGCATCTTGTGCAGAATAAGGCATTCATGACTGTAGAGAGCGTTTATACCATCTTCCCTCTCTTTTCTGTCTTTCATCAGGTTATGTAACCAAAAATGGCAGTCTCCATGATACCGACAGGGTTGGTTACATGAAGGACCACATAAGGAGCACACTAACTGCACTAAGGTGAGAGATGTCAAATCATTAAGATAGGTACTACTAACTTGGATTAGCAGCTTACCGAGGATGGTAAAAAGGGACAGTCACAAAACTCAGCAACATCTCCACTCCACGAATTGTTCAGACAGAACCCATTTTCAGTAAGAACTACTGTTCAGATAGGTTTATCCTTATCCTATTTTGCTCTGCAGGAACGGAGCCAATGTGAAAGGCTACTTCGCGTGGTCCTTCATGGACATGTTCGAGTACGTGTCAGGATTCTGGTCGCAATACGGCCTGTACCGGGTCGACTTCGAGGACAAGGCGCTCCCAAGGCGAGCTAGGCTCTCTGCGCGCTGGTACTCCGAGTTCCTCAACAACAAGGAGATCCTGATCAGTGAAGACAACGAGCTCGGCGATGCAGGATCGCACGCTCAGCAATGAGTCATGTGTAGTTCGATGCAGTGTTAAATAAAATAAAACAAAACTGGTAGAAGAATTGCCATATTTGTATTGCTCCTAAGAGCATCTCCGATAGCTCTTGTATATGTGATGAGTTAGCTAAAAAAAGAAAAATTTATCAACTCGGATCCAACAGACTTTGTATTTTACTCAGCTAGCTATTCTATTTTCTATTTCCTCCCCATCGCTAGTCAAAAAAAGAAGATCTCTCCTACTATCTATCTTGTTTTCTATTTAGGGGAGCTGTTGGATTTCATCATATTTTTGCTAGCTATTTCATTTTACATAATAGTTAAATTAGAATTTTAGCTACTCGTATAAACAAGAGCTCTTGGAGATGCTCTAATACAGAAGGGGTTTACATAAGCCTAGGGTGAAAATGGGAACAAAGGTCCTTTAGCCTAGTTGCCTAGTTGACCGGAGGGGTTAAGGTATGATCGTAACAAGGAAACCCGGATTTAATTTATCATTAGAGCAAATTTATGGAATTGATTTAAGAAAATCTCCTCGTTGGTGAAATTGAGGTTCAAAGATTCAACTTGGGATTAAATTCCCCTATCTTAATGAAAACTCTGAGACGATTTTAACCTCACCGGTTTAGTTTTAAGACATAACTATTACCTTACCAATGTGGACGGTCTTAACCTCACCGGTTTAGTTTTAGGGCATAACAAGTGCTTGTCCCCTACCAAAGTCCAAGTTGAAAAAGATTTTGTTGCTCCTGTAGTTTTATCGCTAGACAGAATTATTTAAATCCCAGCTCTCTACTGTTGCTAAATTGAAATCTTGATATCGCATCTATTGAGCTGCATTTAATCAAATTTGGTATGAAACTGCCATTACCTTCGAAAAAAAGGTTTCCCTGACAAACAAGGAAATTGTGGCGGGTAAAAACGAAACTTGTTCTGAATTCTGATCACTGGCCCGGCCCAAAGAAGACTTCTTCAGTTCAGCACAGGAGAACCCAAACCCACCGCGGCACCGCACCAGACCACCGTCGCCATGTCCGCCGCCGCCGCAGCCGAGTGGCTGCCGTCAGCGTCCGTGACGGCCTCCGGCCGCCCGGTGCTGTCCGCCAGCGAGGTGGAGCGGAACCTGCTCCCGCTCGTCGACCTTGAGCCCGAGGAGAACCCGCGCCTCGCGCCCCTCCGCGGCTGCCTCCTCGCGCTCACCTCCCACCGCCTCATCTTCCTCCACGAGGCCTCCCGCTCCGCGCGTGGCCTCCCGCTCGCCACCGTCGTCCACGCCTACCCTCCGCACCGCAGGCACAGCCACAACCCCCTCCGCTCCATCTTCTCCTCCTCGTCATCCTCGTCGCAGCACCACCGCATCCGCCTCCAGATCTCCGTGCCGCCCGCGCGATCGGAGGTCGTCGCCATCGTCGTTACCTGCAAGGCTGACGTGGATGTCTTCTTCGGGAGGCTACTCGAGGCGATCCGTGCGAGGGCCTGGGAGACGACCCCCGCGGCTGCTCCGGCGAGCAGCGCCCCGGTGGCAGAGGGGGCCGCACCGGCGGAGGATGTCGCGATCCGGATGCCGGTTGTTGGGGTCTCCGGGATACTGCGGATGGAGCAGGAGTCGTGGGAGAGCGCTGGGCAGAACTTGCAGGATGCGTTCCAGGACCTCAACGCCCTCATGGTCTGATTTTTTTTTTTTTTTTGAGAAGTCATGGTCTGAATTTCATAGCTATTATCTGAGATTGATCACCGTGGTCTAAGAATCTGAACTTGAGTATTGTTTTTTCCTGCTTCAGGGCAAAGCTAAGGAAATGATGCAGCTAGCAGAGAAAATGAGGCTGAAGCTATTAACAAACGCATCTAGCGAACCAAATTCCAATGATGAAGAGATGGGTTCGAAACAAGACATGCAGGATTTGCTATTGAGTGTTGGCATTGTGTCTCCTGTGACAAAAGAAACTGCTGGTGCTTTGTATCACCAGCAGCTGTCACTGCAGGTAACTTGCACTTGCTTGTTTATGGGTTTCCAATTTTCTTCATGCAAGAATTAAGATATTACCAATGGTGTAGCTTTACTTGGACTGCAGATTGGCTTTGGTAGTGCACGAATCCTGTAAAAAGTTAATGTAGATTAGACCAAATATTCAGTTTAGGACTTCATCACCTTACAGCTTATGCACAACAGTATATTGTAGAATAAATTGCTTGTGTTTGACAACTATATTTTTCTCCATTTGTTGGAACCTCAACTTCTATTGAGTAGGAATAATGGGTCACTTACATATGTCAGCTAAACTCCTGGACCATTTCATATTTAGCTGAGCTTAATCAGGAACAACTTTATCGTTGGTTGTGAATATGTGCACATAGATAGGGGAATGGCAATATTACAGGAGAATCTCTACAATATTATCATTTATTAACACATTAAGCATCGACAAACTACATGATTCACAGTCTTATATCCAATTGGCAGGAAGGCAGGGATAAAAACTTTGTCCATGCCTTCAGAGTTTTCTTCTTATCTGAGAGACACAGCTCCATAATCTGCTCTCTCCTTAATCTATGTTTTACTAAGAGCTAGATGTTATTTGTTAATGATAATTTTGTCCATTCATTGCCAGCTAGCAGACTTCGTAAGAATACCACTGGAGAAAGCAGGTGGTATGATGGCACTAGTCGATGTCTATTGTCTCTTCAACCGTGCCAGGGGAACAGGTCTGTGTTTTTTCTATTAATAATATCTGCATATAATTCCTTTGTTATTCACACTCTAAAATTAGTTTGGTTTTTTTTTCTAGAGTTAATCTCACCAGAGGATCTTTTGCAAGCGTGTTCGCTCTGGGAGAAAGTTGCTGTGTATGTATATCGTGCTTTTGATGATCACTAAACCACCAAAATCTTTACTTTTCTGAACACTATCTAGGATGATGGGAATAGCAAAGGGTAGTTTAGTGCCTTTCCAGCTGGCCCATCACCAGCCATTGATCATGGTTTTGATGTTTTGCTTATAGATGTTGATTTGTAATGAGCAGCCCAGTCATGCTCAGGAAATTTGATAGTGGAGTGAAGGTGATCCAGACCAAGACACATAGTGATGAAGAGGTAAGCCATTGCAACAAATCTTGATGCTGTTTTAATGCATACTGAATGGCCACTAAACCACCGCATCCAATTACTACCTCTGTTCTTAAATATATGACGTTTAGGACAAGAAAACTAGTTCAAATGAACTAATTTTCTTGTCCTAAACGTCATATATTTAAGAACGGAGGAAGTAGTATTGACTCTGCAGCCAATTAGCATTTGACTCTGTTAGTGGATTATACTGCCACCACTATTTTATGCACTTGTCTACAGTGTACCTTTTGCCACTAGCATTGTATTTAGCACTAGGCATTAGTACCTGCTGATCTTTTTCCTCGACAAATGCAGGTATTTGCAAGAATCTCATCACTTGCACAAAAGCCGGATGCTCTTCAGAAAGGGATTAGCCCAAGTGATGCTGCATTCACTCTGGGAATTGCGCCAGCTTTAGCAAAGGAGCATCTTCTAAATGCAGAAAATAAAGGTTTGCTATGGCTATACCTTTGAAGTATTTTGCAAGCCATGTGTTTGATTTGGAAATGAATCTTAACTACTGTTCTCTCAGGCTTGTTGTGCAGGGATGTCAGCCCAGATGGATTTCGCTTCTTTATCAATTTGTTTACTGAAATTGATGTCCAAAATATTTATACGTAAGTAGATCGTACCCTGCCTACCTGCAGGTTCCTTCTGAGAGATTATATACTGTATTGATTGTGAGCTTTCCAGGCAAAAACCTCACGGACTGTACCAAGCCTGGATCTCCGTTGCTATGGCATCTCAGTGACACTGGTTTAATCGGATGGAGCATATTGGTGTTTTGTCTGAATATCCAGCCACTTTGTAATAAGTGTAACACACATAAAGACGCATTATGTAACACAACCAAAGATGTGATCATGTAACACAACCAAAGACATGATGTAGCAAATTTTGTATTCTGTTGAATGAATGAGTGTGATGTTTCGTTGCTCTTTGAGAGTTGAATACATGAGGCTTGGTGCATCCTTGCAAGTTACTAGCATGTAATGCAAAGCATGTCGATTGCCATCTCAAAGAACAGGAGGTATGCATACAGATGCGGCAGTGCATTGGCACAAGTTAATGTGTGGCAAAGCATCACTAGTTTAATCTAAGAAACAAAAATTAACACCTTACATAGGTCAAATCATTGGATTGAACACCTTACATAGGCCAAATCATTGGATTGGCCTACGGCAAAGCATGTCAAATTAATTTACCACGCATCTCTGAACATATAGGTACACATGATGGACAGTCAGTTTTGTGGAGCCGAGCAGGTGATAATACCAAGCCAAAAACAAAAACACAACCGAATCTGGTACTGCCACTCAAAAGAGAGCTGAGTTTCTTTTTGTTCACAAACACCCACACTATCTATTGTAGATTGTATGATCTTATAATATGTAAAAAGGCAGCAATAAGTTGTTCAGACATCTTCCTCTTCCAGGGAGCCTGCCAAAAAGCTTCAAGCCTGTGCAAACAGATGGAATAGAAACAGTCAGTTGCCGGCAACAATTTCCTTGGAAGTTCAGTCACGACATATAGCTGGCCATGTACAAGGAGTTTGATGCTATGCATAATTATCTAAGTATGGTGGTGCGGTCCCTAAAAAAATACTAGTGTGGTAGAGCTGAACAGAGGAAATATGCCTGTCCAAGACTGTTCAACTTTGTTCTATGCCTACGAGGCAGAGGCACCGAATCCTAAATATACTGAGGCAGCAATAATTGAGCTACTGTGCATGTTATTCCAAATTTTCAACATTGACCATATAATAACAAGTGCAACAATTCATTCACCGAAGCACAAACAAGTCATTAGTATACAGTTATCTTACCTTGTTGGCGATGTTGTTGGAAAGCCAATCAAGGCCCTCGTACAACCCTTCACCAGATGTAGCACAAGTGCTCTGGATGTACCTGCATCCCAGGGAATAATTTGTGTTAATACTAGCATGCATATGTATGTTAGATTCCAAAAGGCAACAGTGACATTGTTGGCAATCATTTGAGACAATATACATATACATCACTGCAGAATGGGACAGATTCTGCCCAATCACAGAATCTTAAGTGTGTTCGAATTAGTGCAACATTGGCGGTCCCGTATCCCAATGAAAAGATAGGATGATATCCATATATCTTCACATTATAGAAATGATAATGGAAACAAGAACACTTCAAACATACGCTAAAGGTACAAGCAAATGTGTCCCATATACAGTCCTAACAAATCTCAGAATGCCAGGTAAACTTTAACCATGCTATGTGACTTCAAACATACACTAAAGATACATGCCAATGTGTCCAATATAAACTCCTAACAAATCTCATAATGCCAGGTTAACTCTAACCATGCTATGTGAAGGGTAATGAAAATGAAATTTCTTACCAGTGCCGCTGGCGCAGGGAATGCAGGCCAAGCTTGTCAGTAATTTCAGCAGCATTCATGGCATTCGGAAGATCTTGTTTGTTTGCAAATACAAGCAGCACAGCATCACGCAGCTCATCCTACAACATAGAAAGATATCCAAATCATTAGAGGAATTAGGTCAATTAGAATGCATAGAGGAGCAAGCAAGTTCTGTTCTACCGAATAAGCACTTTGGAGGGGGGAGGGGGGGATAGGGATGGTGCCAGCAGCAAAATATTGGTGTTTAATGTTTTAGCATCCATAGGCAATTATGCATACATCATAAGCTGATAGGAGGGCTTTAAGAAATTTTGTGTTGCAAGCCAACTTGGAATCTACGAATTCATCAATGCACTATTGTTGAAACCAAAACTTCTTTTATGGACTGGATATTTGCAAAGTGAAACTTTTTTTACTAAATAACACTAGCATGTTACCTCATTCAGCATCCTGTGGAGCTCATCCCTAGCCTCAACAACACGCTCCCTATCATTGCTGTCCACAACAAAAATGAGACCCTGCGTGTTCTGGAAGTAGTGCCTCCACAGTGGCCTGATCTGTTTTGATACAAAGAATCAATAAACAGCTGCTCCACTAAAAGTATATTTGAAAACAATGCTACAGATCATGTCAGTAGAAAATACTCCCTCTGTTCTTAAATATATGACGTTTAGGACAAGAAATTTAGTTAAAAATGAACTAATTTTTTTGTCCTAAACGTCATATATTCAAGAACGGAGGGAGTATTCAATAAGAGTTGATACTGCAATAGTCCATCAGAAATGTAGCTCAATTATAAGCACATTTAGTTACCTTGTCCTGGCCCCCGACATCCCAGACAGTGAAGCTAATGTTCTTGTACTCAACAGTTTCAACGTTGAATCCTGCAAAATTCAAAGATAAACCAACGATATCAGTGAAAGTACAGTCAAGCTAACTGGGAGTGGATAGCAAATATGTTTCATATTTTGCCAGTTTCTGATATACTAGTACATGTTCTGTGTGTCTTAACAAATGTTACCAATTGAATGCTCCTAACAAGACGACATGTCATCCAGAAGGCCTCACTCTTTGCGAAGTTACTCTTCTAACAAAACCTTTTTACCCGAAAAATGACTGAATGCAAAAGACCAATGTTCGGGAATCAGGATGAAATTTGCTCAACTTATCCATGCCTTGAAGCATTTAATAAGATTACAGTAAACTGGGTAATTTTTCTCGAACTGTCAGAAACTGTAACGCCCAAATGCAAATTGCCAATATGTTTCGCATCGCATTTCATCAGAAACTAGATGTTATGTACAGTTTACAGCATCTTCCAACGGTATAGATTAGCATGCAAAGGAGAGGCATATAGTGGACGAAGGGCTCACCGATGGTGGGGATGGTGGTGACGATCTCGCCGAGCTTGAGCTTGTAGAGGATGGTGGTCTTACCGGCGGCATCAAGCCCGACCATGAGGATCCTCATCTCCTTCTTGGCGAAGAGGCGGCTGAACAGCTTCCCGAACGAGAGACCCATCTTTTCCTCTGCCACAACACAAAACCAGACAGGTTTCAGCCAACCGCGCGCAGATCCACAGAGACTTCGCTTCGATCCCAACGCGCGTCACCCGGCTCCTAACGCACACGCGTGCCCGAGCAACCGATCGCACCCCCACGGAAATCCCCCCAGGAATGGATCCCGGGTGACGAGATCCAAAGCAAAGCGCGGGATCGAATCGGATTCGCGTGAGAGAAAAAGCAGAGACGCGCGAGCGAACGAACGAACATATTCGCCAACGCTAGCGTGCGGTCGAAGCTAAATCACGCCGCGCATCGAAGAGAGACAGCACCCGATCGCCGGGCCAGGCGATCGAGCGGATCAGATCCGCGAGGCGCGGGGCGGAATTCACGAGAGCGGAGAGGCGCCGTGGAGCACAACTCACCGAGACGGTGGCGAACGCCTTCCTCCGCCGCCGCGCGAGCTCGCTCCCTCCCTCACCCCTTCGCCCCCTGCGCCGCCGGGCTTCGGCGATCTGCGTGCGCGCGGATCGGCGGAGGCGGGGGAGCACCGACCGGTCGGGAGCGACGACGCGAGGCCGCGAGCGAACGAATGCGACGCGAGGTGGCTGTGTGGCTGGCTGCGGTGCGGTGCGGTCCGAGCGGCTGGCCCGAGGCGGGCTGGGATAAAATAGAGAGCGCTCGCGCGGGGCCCGGCCGAGTCGACCCGCGTCTGGCGCGAGATGGAACCACTCGTGTGATCCCGACGCTTGCTTGGTGGCTGAGGCTGTCGTGTGGGGGCGGGCTTCCAGGCATGGGCCCAACTGGAGACTATACAAAATGGGCCCACGCTTTATTCTGCGGGCCGGGAAAGTGGACAAGTGTGGTTTGATTTGGGCTACGTTTTCAGGCAGCCCGCCTAGAGTCAAATCCCGCCGCATCTTGTTCTTTTGACCGGTAATCAAATTTTTTTTTTGAGAAACGACCGGTAATCAAAATTCAGTTGCCTCCTCTGGCTCTTTTGGTTGTTTTGTTCTTCTTTCCGATCGCATGTTCTCTTTTCATTCGAAAAAAAAAACATCCGGCCATAGTGTTGCGGAGTTGGCAACCACGGGATTGTTTACTAGTGTACTGAACGGGTATGACTTGATGTGCATGCGCCGTGACGCCGTTCCTCGATGCACACGCGTGGGCATGGCCACCACACACGCACGCACGTCTGCGAGAGATTCTTGTGTGCACACTTTGGTTCATGCGATCATGCTTGCTTGCGCACCTCTTCACTAGCTATTTTTGTATTCTTGACTCGTATTTTTCTAAAGGGAAAAGTCTCCCTCAATTAGCATACAAGTATGGTTTTCAACATTAAATATACAAAATCAGACATAAAAGGTCATTCAACTATCGGAACAGGACAAGTCTAGCCTTTTGAGTGGTTTTGGGGTGGTTTTCATTTTGTGAAATATTAAATAATGGTTTCTTTTAAAAAACCATAACTAATTCATTTTAAATCAAAAAAAATATGGAACTTATACCCAAAGTTTTATAAAAATGACACGAATGTATTGGTGAATTATTTGGAGTCTTCTGCATCATATTTATTCATATTTCTAGTATTTTAGAAAAAAAGCAATAAAAACTTAAAACTTGAACATATAACATTAAAAAAACTTCAAATAGTACACCAATAGATAGGTGGCATTTTATAAAACTTGGGTATAAGTTCCATATTTTTTATTTAAAATAAATTAGTTATAATTTTGTAGATGAAATCATTTTTTACATTTTCACAAAATGGAAAATCACCTCCAAAACCACTCAAAGGGCCAAACTTGTCCGCTTTTGATAGTTGGATGACAGTTCAAGGGTGAAAATTGGACTTTTCCCTTTTCTAAAACACTAGCTATTTGGTATTCTTGACTCGTATTTTTCTAAAATACTATTTGTTTTGACTTTTTTTAAGTATAAGGATTTTGATATGCATCAAGATATATACCATGTATAACTACAACTTTGGAATAGATGGATTTTTCAACAAGAAGTCCCATTTCTATTATCCCAATTGTTATAAGTTGAAATAGCCAAGGGGGCAATTTTATAGCAATTGTATAATTTCGTTTTATAAGTTGGGAGGTTGTGTAGTTGACAATCACGGAGTACTCCCTCTATCCTAAATTGTAGACCGTTTTTACATTTTCTAGGTTGATATCGTTTGATATTCATTTAGATATACACCATACACGGTAAAATTAAACTGTCTATAAAAAGTAAAAATCGAGTAATTTAAATATGTAGCTATAATTTTTTATTAGCTTTATATAAAAGTCTAAATTACTACCCGCATCTAAACGGGGCCAAGGGGCTTAAACATATCACACATGCATTCTTATCAAATCAAAGGCATAGGGAGGTCCCTCGACACGAACACACGTTCGTTTCATTCGGCAAATTACCTTCGATATTATGGATAAATAGTGACAATTTGCCGCATTAGATTCCGTGTTTTACCATAAAGTGAGTTGTACACTTCGATGTGATGTGTAAATAATAGCAAAAACTTGCCGCATTGGATCTCGTTCTTTACCATAGAGTAGTTTGTACACTTCGATGTGATATGTGAGTAATGGCAATTTACCAAACTAAACAGAGCCTCAAAAGCACACGAGGTGGAGTAGCATTTTACTAATACCAAATTAAACAAAGCCTCAGGCACACGACGTGGAGTAGCACAAACCTGTCATATATCAGTTGATCGGTATCTAGCTTAGCTAGCGGCTACTACAAGCAGAGCATCTGCATCGCATCACAGTCACACCGCACGTACACTTGTCAGGGCATCCAACTCAACTCGGACAGCCCGATGTAGCAGCGTAGTGCGTGCGCCGTTAGCCGACAATTTACAAGTTACCATGGCTTCCACTGTGGGTGTCATCCCAAAAGCTCGAGCCCTCCTGGCCTCCACTTTCACACACCCCAAAAGGATCGAGAGCGAGAGCTGCCACGCCGCAGCATTTTCACACGCCCTCCGATCCACCAAAACCCCAAAATGCCACCCAAACCCCCAGGAACCGACACGTTGTCACGTAATTACACGGCCGTCGGTGGAGGCATGGAGCGCGCACGCACGGGACGACGGGACGCCGGAGCACCGTCACCACCAGCGCCCGGACGCCAGCGAGCTGATCGTGGCGGCCGCGTAGGAGACGGCGTCGGCTCCGGAAGCGTCGGGCTCGGAGACGGCCGCGGCGGCGGGGAGTTGGACGTGGACGGCGACGCCGCCCTCGCCCTGGCCAGGGCCAGCCGAGCCGAGCGCGTCGAACAGGGTCTCGATGTCGTCCTCGAAGCGCCCGGCGTCCGGCAGCGACAGGGCGCGCAGCTGGTGGTCGTCGTCGTCGTCGGGCAACCAGCCGAGCGCGCGGGCGGGGTACCGGGCCTCGAAGTCGGCCGGGTCCATGCCGAGCGCCGGCAGGATCTCGGCGATCGCGTGGTCCACGTCGTCCGCGTCGCGAAGGGCCGGACCGGGCGGCAGCGCCGCCACCAGGGGTTCCATCTCGTCGTCGTCTTCGGGCTCAGGCTTCGGCGTCAGGAGCGGCGTCGTCCACCACGTCGCCGTCTTGGTGGGCAGCAACGGCGCCTCGTCCACAGGCTCGGCCTTGGGGTTCAGAGCCGCCGGACTCGGCTGGGACTTGGGCACCGGCGGCGTTGGCGGTTGCGGTTGCAGGTAGTCCGCGTAGCTGCTGATGTCGAAGTTGGTGATCGCGGCGTGGCCCCGCAATTCCAGAGCTGCGAGGTCGTAGGCCCGAGCTGCCTCCTCCTGGGTCTCTGCACGCAAAGAAAGAAGATCCAAGGGGACCAGCCAAACAAACAATTCAGGTGTACATTCCGTGGGCCTTCACAGCAGCAGCAGCATGCAGAAATTATAAAGCCTATTGGAAGCTTAATCACTACACAGCAAAAAGGCAAGTCAGCAAGAAGATCATACACTGGCAATGCAGATATCAAATTGCAAAATGCAAGTTACACACAGCTTACTACTAGTATAAGGATAAGAATGCTGAATGCATGATGATACGACAGCAACTTTGTATGCAATGATTTTTAACAAAAATGTGGGTTGTTGAGATCAGTAGCAAAATGCAGTTGAAGGCCAAGGAATACCAAATGTCCCCAAGTAGAGGTACTTCTTGCAGTTAGCATAGCCTATCCTGGCCTCCCACCTGCCATTGTGGTGGTGCCTGCAAATCCAAAATCCTCATCAGTATGTACTCCCCTGATCACCGAGAAAAACACATTCAGATTTGCAGCATGGTTTGGTTTCACATTACAGATAAGCTGAAAAGAAATCTCATCCTAGAACTTGTGGCGTTCCTAATTCAAGAAACGCTGATCTAGTGGGAGGTGCCTTCGGCGGAGCCACTGACCAAGCGCTTGACTGGATAGATACAGTGATGGTTCAAGCCACGAGCCGCGCGTGGTGTGCTTACTTGGCCACTCCCCTGTACTCGGAGGCGCCTCTCGAGAAGCAGCTGCTCCTGCGCCGCAGAGTAGCCAGATACGCCTCCCTTGTCATGCGCTGCATCCTCTCATGCTCCTGCTTGTACGATTCCAGCTGCATTAATTCACCAAGACAGAGCTTAGCTTCACACAATCACACTAGTACGGTACGAATAGAATTAGCAGCAGAGCACAGTACTGAAACAAGGGCAGGTGCATCGTATGAGCTCTCTGAACTTACTGGGAAGTTGAGTTTGCAGTCCGAGCCCCAGTACTTGAGCGCTGCAAGATCGTAGGTGTGTGCTGCTGCCTCCTCATTGTCAAAAGCTCCTGCACAGAAACAAGATTAGGATCCTAGTATGTTCTTGCATTTGCAAGGTAATGCCATCTACTATGCAACTATCTGGTTGTTTTGTGCAAACGTTTTGTTTCTGAATGAAGCGTTTTGTTTCTGAATGAAGAGTATTATACTTGGAGACAAGCACAATGCACTCCTTTCAACCTAACCCAAAGAGGCCTTTTACGGTACTAGTGTTCGAAAAAAAGACCATTATAGAAACATGGGTCAAGAATAATTATATGCTAACCTTCACACGTGGTGTGGTATGGATAAATATGCATAAGTAGTATAGGTAGTTTAGAAGTATCATGATAAAAGAACACAAATAGCATCACTGTAATTTTATTTTTGACATTAGCATAAGGTTGAAAAACCATTGCATTTGAAATATTACTTTTCACAATGTAATAATTACTAAATTATATAATAATGAACAGTTACTACATACCACTGAGTACTCTATCAAAAGTACTTTTCCCCCCACACTCCATCTCTCTTTTGATGAAAAGAAGGCAAAAGGCAGTTGCAGATTCGAAAATCGAAATCAATCGGAAAAGCACAATGCAGTTCATTCGCAGCAAAATACAGTTGCAAATAATTTGTGAATCATAGCATGGAAAAGTCAGTGAGCTTTTTCTGGACGTGTGAGGATCTCCACTCACCAAGGTAAACTGTTGGAAGCGAGCAGACCATCAGACAAGAAACATCCGCATATCACACGATTGCCGAGGCAGCCGAGCACAAATCCAAAACCACAAAAATTCAGAGAAGGAACAGAGAAGAATGTCAGTGCATTTTGCCACAATGTGAGAACTGAAATGATCGAATAAATGGAGATAAACCAGAGAAGGAACAAAAGAACCGCATTTGTTCATCCGCTGGGCGCATAAAAGGCTTCACCTTGCCTGCCCTTCTTGTTCTTGGCCGGACTCCAGGCGTTCCTGTCCCACAGGTGCGCCTCGAACTTCCCCGAGACCCGGTGCCTGCATCGACGAACACGGCAGCGCCGGCGCGCCTCTCACTCAGAATGCAGAAACCAGAAAGCACGGAATCGAACCACGCGGCCGGCGAATCGAAGCGAAAGGTTTACAGGCCTTTGGCCGATCACGCACCAGGTGACGCCCTTGTAGATGGAGCTGCTCCTTCTCCGGACGACGGCGGCGTCGGCACTGCCGCCGGCGCCGTTCTTGGCCCTCCTGTGGCTGCTCCTCTTCTTCTTGACGCCGCACTTGGGCGGCCACGACGCCGGCACGTAGCAGGAGCCAGAGGAGGAGGACGCGGAGGAGGAGACGCGGGAGAGGGACGAGGAGCCCACCCGAGACGAAGGGGAAAGCGGCGGGGTGGTGGCCGCGCAGTGCAGCCGCGGCCTCGTCATGGTGGGTGTGGCCCAGGGTTTAGCCCGGCCGGCCGCCCGCGGTTTCGCTTTCTTGGCTGGCCCGTGATCGCTCGCTCCCCTTTGCCTTCTTCGTTCGAAGTTCGAACAGCTCGGCGAGTCGGCGGTGGTAATGCAGAGACTTGCAGAGTGTTTTGCAGATTGGTGGCTGGTGGGTGGCTAAGCTTTCTATTAATGGGAAGAAGATCAGGGCCAGAGCCCGGTAGAGAAGGCGAGCTTGTCTATATGAGTGTCTTTTACCCATATGCCATTAAGAAAATTGCTGGTTACGTACATGTCACAAAAAAAAAGTTCTCAAGTACTTGTGCGTTATGAGCTCAACTTTCGTTTACGTGTGTGTCATTCCGTCTATATTCTGAGCTCACCACACCAACTGCTCTTTTGGGAGGAGGGGTTTAACCATGGTTGGTTTTTACTGATGAGGTGGTAACCGTGGTTAGTCATTGGTGAAATGCATGCCAAGCTGGCGAGCTGGGCCCAATGGTCAGCGGCTGCTGAGCCATGCGTGGAGAGGATCAAGAGGACAGGGGAGGACTGGAGGAGCCGAGGGGTTTTGGGAGCAGGGCTTGGTGGGTGTGGCCGTGTGGGCGGGCGTCTCGCCTGCGTGGGTTTATGTGAGCGCCGGCGCGGCGACACTTGGCCGACGGGAGGCGAGCCTTTTGCGCTCAAGGGCCTGGAGAAGTTGGCGTCCGCGCTGCAGGGACGCAGAGAAGTCTCGCAGCTCCGCGTGTCGAGAGGCTCGAGTAATCGAGGGGCCGTGCTGCGAAATCCGGGCGTGCGTGGGACTCCGCTGCGAAAGAACCTGCTCACTCGGTTCACCCGTCGCAAGAAGCAGACACGTGCGCCGGTGCGGGGTGCGTACGTGTTGTTGACAGGAGGCACGAGTGTGCAGAGCTACACAAGTTGTGCAGCTGTGCTGTCTCCTGTCTGTCACATCGTATCTACTCGTATGTGCATGGAAGTACGCGTGTGACATTGCCAAAATACCAACAAATGCAGTAGTGTCCCAAGTGTTGAGCGCGGCACACGTATCCTCCTGCCCGGATTCTTGTTCGAGCAGCTTTTAGGGTGAGTGAAACTTCACTGTACAAATGGGTTCGACAAATTCGGTGACTACTAAATTTTGTCAACGTCACAGCGGTGAGAGAATTTCTCCGAGAACGTGTTGCTGGAAGCTTGGGAAACCAAGTCCAGAGTTGTTAGGATTAGGAGTAGGATCGATAATTTTGCCGGTTGTTGCTTAAATGAAATCTAGGTCCAGAAGTAGTTTGGTGGCAATGAGGTTGTAGTTACAAAATCTAGGTCGAACACTGAGTAAGGTTCTGTTAGTCCTTAATCAGTCCACGATTAGTTTAGAAGTATTGTCATTCTGGAATTCCAAAGCATACTGCCAACAAGCTCGTGATCGAGGATTGTTTGTGTTTGCCCTTCCACTCCGTTTGTTTCCAACGCGACAATGATGAACCAGACGTGGAATTGGCCCACTACTGACTGAATCCCCCAGCAGCTCTGTTGCTTGCCGAAGCCATAACTGTGCAGGCCACTTCTCTGCCAGCAGCCCAGCACAGACCTGGGCCGCCACCAGCCGAGCCGTCCGTCGTCGTCGTCGGCGCCGCGTCGACGGACGGCTCCACCGGCCGCCCAACCCACGCGCACACACAGCCAGCCAGCCACGCGTCTCTTCCCTCGGCACCCCTCTTCCAGGGCCGACACTTGGCGAGAGCCGAGCGACGCGGGAATGGCATGCGCGGTCGCTGTGGGGTTGTCACGCCCAGGTTTAGCGATCAGCTCAGACCTCTACTCCAAGTCTCGCCATCGCCACTACACGCCACCGGAGTGACGCCCCGGCGGCGGCGGAAGTGCATCCCGGACCGGAGTGACGCCCCGGCAATCATTCTGCCTGCCTCCTCTGCTTCGTTCGAGTGGCCGAGGAGGAATTTCTCGTCCCGGCCAACACCATGGAGGAGGTGGAGCCAGCGCAGCAGCGCTGGCTGGGTGCACGGCGGAAGCATATCCATTCCATTGGCCCGGCCCGACTGCCGGCTCACCGGCCACTGCCGCAAGCAACAGCAGGAGCCACAGCTTTGTGCGGAAGAGACAGTGGTCAAGGAAGGAGGCAGCATCATCAGTACTAGTGACCACGAGTTAATCTGAGATTGACCATCGGGGCTAATGGGGCTATATGCCTGCCATCGATCGCTTTGTCACGTGTGTGGGGGAATAATACCAGGGCCCGGGCCATCATGCCATTTACTTCCTTAAACTTCTCCCGGCCGTCCAATCTTAGTTTAGGGAGCACGTACGGGCCGGGCGTCATGAACTCATGACTGGTGATGCTCCACATGCCACAACCTCGCAACATGAGGAGGCAGACAGGCAGTGCTGCCATCTATGATCTATGCATGCTTTGCTCCCCCTTTCTCTAACCCAAATGGCCTTAGTGTAGTACCTGATCTACCATCACCAGTCACCACCTTGCTTAGTGCTCTAAAAGTCAGCCAATAATACTAATTAATTTTCCTATGGTGTTGGTTGTTGGTGTACAAAAAATAAAGCATTGCCGGCTGAATTGTTAAGAGCAATGGAATGGAATGCACGCCATATATCTAGGTTGAAGTTAAGGACCAGGCCGGCGTTTATCATCCCTTTGCATTTGCTTTGCTTTGCTCAAGGAAGCTTCCTGATTCCTTGCTAAACCTCTTACTGTACCAAGCATATACGCGAGATATCTTTGAGGAATGGAGGCGATCACACATCCAGCAGGCAGGTACTCAGTCCCTACACTACAGCCAGGGCCGTCCCGGGGTATTCAGAGGCCCTGTACAAAATTCAAAATGAAGGTATAAATTTATAAATTTGTAAATCAATTAAGGACCCGTTTAGTTCGGCAAATTGCGCGTATAAACAATGTTGGAATACGAAAAAAGTTGCCGCATTGGACCGCATGTTGTGAGAGAAGATGTGACTGGTGAATACGGAAAAGTTAGGTGAATTTTCTAACTCGACTTGTGAAGCCTATAATTTGCCGGATCACAAAAGATAAATTAATGCACTTGTACATGAAAGGATGAAAATAACAAAAAACCATGGATGCACTAGTGTACGTAAACTAGTTATTCTATGGAGAAAAAAAACCTAAACTAAATTTGGCTGGAAACTGAATTGTTGTTTTCTAGAATAATCTCTGATGCATAAGCCCTAATGGAGATGTTGCTTCACTAATTGCTGCTGGTGTGATGGACTAATGATCGTGGGTGCTGCCATCCAAAGCGGTGTGCGGCATGCATGCGCGTCTGCTGTCAGGCTGCCTGGTGCCTGCGTCGTCGCAAGGCACGACCACTATGCTGATAGAGGACGAAAGAGAAATACAAGCCGATCACCCACTGGATAGGTTAACAAAACGATACGATGATTGGAAGAGATGACTGACTGCCTCAGAGCTAAAACTTTCATGGCTGCAGCAGTTAATAAAAACAAAAGGCTGAAATATATAATGGAAACTAAGCATAATTTAGAGGCCCTTGGCAGGTGGAGGCCCTGTGCTGTCGCACAGCTCGCACACGCCCAGGGACGGGCCTGACTACAGCAAGAGCAGCCGGTGAAGTCAAAAGCAGGTGCAAGCACTTGGCGCCTTGGAATTACATGGTTTTTGTTTAGATGGTCGCCATCGTCCTACCACCAAGGCCACACCACGCTCTTTAATTAATTTAACGTATCGCGTCTCCTTTAATTTTTCTTCCATCGCGAATATTGTACATCAGAGTATATCACTGTCATCACTCTATCGCCTCGTTATTGGCTAATGGTACACATGACGCAAGATAAATAATGCTCACACACGCCTTGCTTGCCGGCTTGCTAAGTTTCATCATATCACACGAGAAAGTTCCATCCACATACCATGTCAGCACCTATATCTCAATCTATCAGCAGCTCAGAGAGAAAAAAGATTCTTCAACAAAAATGCTAACTGGTGTTCGAGATCTGATCAAAACTCTACTGATTTTACATGAAAATAAAAACAAGGGCCCCTTTTTTAGATCACTGCAAATTAAGCTATGTATAGGCGTACGGATGTTAGCTTAATGTAATCAGTACGGAGTTCCTAAAAAAATATACTCCAGTATGAGGGAAGCAGAATATGCCCGAGGTGATGCTCCTGATTGCCCACCGTTGGAAGATTTTTGGTCCCGGCTGGCGAGGGATCTAGCACAGATCGAACTTCCAAACCCTCTTTTTTTATTACTGCTTGTTGCATAAATTGTTCGGTTTATTGCCGAAAAGGGCTTGTGAAAGGTTAAAGTAACAAGTTGGTACCTCGAGAGTCAAAATATAATACTAGGGGCGATGCTGCTTGGTTTGTTTTAGTATGGTGGGAAGCCTCTACTCCCTCCAGATGCCATGTTTGGACTTAAATTAGCCATATACACAAAAAGGACCCTCTAGGCTACAAGTATAGAAAAGCATTTTGCGAAAAAATCGAGATTCGAAATTGTTCTTGATTAATTCATACAGAAGTGTCAAAATTCGGATGAAGATGACAATAATCGTTCCTAGTACATATTCATCTGAAGTTTGTCACTTTAATTAGTACTCTCTCCATCCCAGAATATAACTTCGTTTAGACTTTTTTAAAGTCAAACTTTTCAACTTTGACCAACAATAACTCTTAAAATAATTTATTTTAAATAAAAAATAAAATCTTTTGATAGTTCGTTTCACGATAAATCTACTATATCATTTTTATGTTATTAACATTTATGATTATTTCGTTATTCATGGTCAAAATTGAGAATTTTTTACTTTGAAAAAATCTAAACGAAATTATATTCTGAGACAGAGGGAGTATCAATTAACTAGAAGTAATTTGAACCTCAACTCTTGCCGCAAAGTACATCATCACTCACACCATCTTGAAAGGAAACATGCTTTGGCTAAATAAACTCCAACCACCCAATATACGTATGTATTTTATTTTTTTCTTCTAACAAAGGACACGTGCAAATGGGTGTTATATTGTTTGTAAAAATACAGTTTTGCAGCATAGAAAATGATTTGAGGTTCATATTTATTTTGTCAGTATATAATTTGTCAAAATTTAGAGCCGTGCAATAAATGTTAAACGAAAGAGAGAGTGTGAACACGGCTGCAGCCCAGAACTCGTGTCCCGGAGACTTACCGTGTGTTTGGTTGCAGGTTGGGTGGGTTGGAGTGGCTCCGACTTTCGTTTTGGGATGGTTCCAACCCCTTCTATGTTTGGTTCATTTTTTTTTGTTATGAATGGGTTCGTTCCAACTTCTGTTTGGATGAAGAAATTGAAATCTAGAATGAATGGCAAAATAACACCGTTAGTACGGGTCTCATTTGTCACCAATAGACCCCACATGTCAAACTCTCATCCTTCCTTTATTTCTCACCCTTCCCCTTTTATTTTTATTTTTATTTTTTTCCATCCAATCTTATCCTCAGACCTCAGCCCTCAGGCAGGCACCGTCGGTGCGAACTGTCGCCGGCTGCCATGCGGGAGCTCCACCCGTGCGTGCACTGCGCAGGGCGAGATCCGCCGCGGGGGCGAGCCGCAGCCAGCGCTAGCTCCGCCCTAGGTCGCCGCTGCCAAACACTCAGCTGCCGCCGTCGAACACCACAGCTCCGCATCTGATCTGGGGACAAGGAGAGGACGACAAGGAAGAAGAAGACCTCGACGACAAGTTCGAGGAGGAGGAGGAGGAGGAGAGCATACGGTGCTCGTCGGCGCCGGCGACGACCGCGAGCGAGAAGATGGCGGGCGGTGGACCTTGCGCGGACGCGACGACCGCCGGGTGCTTCTGGGCCAACGGCGGGAGCAGAGGGCCATGGCGGGCGGACGAGAAACGGAGAGGGCACGGAAGATGCTGACGCGAGCCAACTCGGATGGAGCCGCTCCGTCCGCCAAATTTTGAGGAAAACTCAACCCGGATCTTGAGAGAATATTCCTACCCTGACCTGGATCTTGAGAGAATATTCCTACCCAGGGTTTATCGTTCCAAACCGGAGGGTGGAACCGCCGCCTTCCGGTACCGGTATACCGCTCGGTATACCACGGAAACCGTTCAAAACCGAACAAATTCGAAAAATCAAATTTGAACCCCTATTCATTCGGTACGAATCGGTATACCGAGCGGTTTGAGCGGTATACCGGTCGGTTTCAGTGGTTTACCCGTGAATTAGCCTAAATTACCGACTCAGTGAAAATTTTAGCATATTTTCATATTTGAATTGAAAAATTGAAAAATAAAAGAAAAATTCCTAAAAATATTTCAAGGTGCGTAGAATCTAATGGTGTCAAAATTTTTGAAATATTAGTGCATTTAGTATTTTTTGCGGGCATTAGAAGTTCAATTGGTCGAATTCTTCTAATGCCCACTAAAGATACTAAATGAACTAAAATTTGATAAATTTTGACACCATGAGATTCTATAAATCTTGAAGTATTTTTAGGAATTTTCGTTTCATTTTTTTAATTTTTTGAATTCAAATTCAAATTTTTTGAAAACCGCCGGTTTGGAACCGGTGTGAACCGGTACCGGCCACCGGCGGTACCACCGGTAACCGCGGTATACCGGCCGGTTCACACCGGTTTGGTGAACCCTGTTCCTACCTGGAACCAACCCGACCCTCTCAACTTCCATCCAAACAGCCGCGGGAACGGGTTCACTCCGACCCGGCTCGCCCCGCTCTCCAACCAAACACACGATTATCTTTTTCTTTCCAGCCAGGCGAAGACAAAAGCGTGACCTTCATTTCCCCTCCATTTTCTCATTCCTGGTGGGGCCCACGCCCCAATTATCCTACAGTACATCAGTTTCAAGACATAGTTGTTTTAGAACTGGTTTGGCAGTGTTGATTGTGGTTAAAATGGCTCCGGTTGTGGCTAAACAGCTTCTCTAATGAAGTTGATTCCGTTGTAAAAAGTAGTAAAACGACTTCTAACTTTAGAAATGTATATATGAGAAAACAAATGTCCTAAATACCTTTGCTATGACTTGTTTGAATGGATGAATTGAATGTTTAATGTGATTATACAAAATAAAAGTATTTACTGGATGTAATAAAAAAATAATTATCAATTATTTTCTTTTTTCTCTTTTGTTTTACCTATCCGGCCGGTCCTTCCCTTTTCCTTCTGCCGCATCTCCCCGCCGCTCATTCCAGGAACTGCGACGTGCGGCGCTCCCCTCCGGCCTACCACCAGTCAACCACTCTGCTTGGCTCCCCTGACCAGCCGAGCACCTCACCGTCGCCCGGTTCCCCTGATTTCCCCGCCACCTCGCCACCACATCGCGCCTTGAATCGGCGCCCGTTTCTCCTTCCTTTCTTGCGGCCGTGGCGGAGACGAGGAGCCCGGCCTGCGTGCTCGCGGCAGGGACAAGTGCACCGGGGGCCTGCGCCCCAGCCAGCGCCCGCCACCGGCCGCCTCCGCCCCTTCCTCGGCGTCCTCGCTCTACCAGGCTCCACCCCCGCCCCACGGGCCCCACGGCCCCCACCCGAGGACAAGGGTGGAAAAGGTCGTGAGTTTATACCACTAGTGTCTAGTACTACTACTTAACGCCAAACAAGATCCCCAATCCTCCCATGGTTTCGTCGCGCACCCACCACATGGCCGCCTCCTCCCCTTCCACCTCCACCCCCAATGGCGGATGCTAGTCGGCGGCGCCTCCCTGCGAAGCCAAAAAGGAGAAATTTTCGCACCCGAGCACCCGGCTAGGTCTCTGGCGGCCACGGTCCGGTCGAACCAGGTGCCGCCTTGTTCCGCTGGAACTGGAAGCAGCCCCGGCCCAGACCGACGCCAGCTCAGTGGTCGACTCCCGTGGCGAGCTGAGAGGTGGTGCCTCCACCAAGTCCGGCGACCGGCGCCGGCAAGGGTAGCGCGTCTCACGTGTAGGTACGCGCATCTTCCCCCTTTCCCATCTTTTCATATTTTTTTAAAACATCCGTGTCGGGTTCTCTGATAGCTTCCTGATGGCTCGCCCCCTGTATTGTGGATCTGCAGGTTGTGATCTTTCAGCCGTAGACGCGAGATTTGTCTTTGCTTGAACTGAGTGACAGTAAAACGGAAACCGATTAGCTTTGTTCCCGAAATCTGCTGGTTCATGGGGAGTCAGACAATGGCATCAAAGGCTGGGGGAGGTGGAGGAGGTGGGGGCGGCAGTGGCGGTGCTGGCTCAGGTGCAGCGCAACGCGGGCAGATGCAGGACCTGTCAAGACAAGGGTCTCTGTATAACCTCACCCTTGATGAGGTGCAGAGCCATTTGGGAGAACCCCTGCATAGCATGAACCTTGACGAATTGCTCAAGAGTGTCTTTCCTGATGGCCTGGAGCATGATGGTGGCACTACAAGCCAGTATGAGCAGACTTCGGGCCTCTTGCGACAGGGGAGCATCACCATGCCACCTGAGCTCAGCAAGAAGACTGTGGATGAGGTGTGGAAGGGCATCCAGGATGCACCGAAGAGAAATGTCACAGAGGGTGGCCGGAGGAGACGGGAGCGGCAGCCAACGCTTGGGGAGATGACACTTGAGGATTTCTTGGTGAAAGCTGGGGTTGTCACACAAGGATATCTGAAGGACTTGAACGATGTAGGCAATGTGGAGCAGGTTGGTAGTGCTGGGGTTTCCAGTTTGACGACGGGAGCACATTGGTTAGACCGCTATCAGCAGCAGTTTACAGCTATCGAGCCCCATCAGCATGAGCAACATGGTGTGCCAGGTGCTTATATAACGAGTCAGTTAGCCCTTCAGCCACTGAACGTTGGGCCGGGTGCTATTCTGGAATCATACTCTGATGGCCACATTACCTCACCAATGATGGGTGCACTTTCTGATTCCCCCACACCTGGTAGGAAGCGTGGTGCCCCAGGAGATGTGGCGGATAAGTTGATTGAGAGAAGGCAGAAGAGGATGATAAAGAATAGGGAGTCAGCTGCTCGTTCAAGGGCTAGGAAGCAGGTTGCAACATATGTCTGCTGCCTTTCTATGCTTAACATTCTTTTGGTTAGCAATTCTCTAGATATAGATGAGTATTCATGAAGATTTACGAATATTAATTTCTTGAACTAGTTTTTATTGTGATCATTGAGTAGAAAATGTTGGACATGATTACTTGCTGTTCTTCTTAAGCCAGGGTATTACTTACACTGTATTTGCAACAGGCCTACACTAATGAACTGGAAAACAAGGTATCTCTATTAGAAGAGGAGAATGAGAGGCTAAAGAGGCAAAAGGTACTATGTCATCCGCATTTCACCAGCAAGTGTTGTTTTCCTCCATGTTTGGTTGGTGCAGACGTGCAGTTACCAATTAGTCTTCTCTCTTTTATCCTCACTTTCTGTTTTAGAACAGGTGTCAGATTATCTGATATGTGTCAGGAAAAAAATGTGATCGATTGCTCTTACTAATAATTGGATCTAATTTTAGTTCACATTGTGAAGCTACTTTTAAGACCTTCATTTATCTAAACATCACTGAACCCCCCTGCAGTTCATAACTTCCATTTGCTCTATTGCATTTTTTTTGGGGACCCATTAGTGTAGATAAACCATGTTTAGACTTCAGATAGGTATAGGAGCTAGATTAGTGCATCATGTGTTGGTTGATCTAATTATAAGATCTGTGCTGTTTGTCCCTTATAAGTATTTATTGAAGCTAATGCAAGTGCCAAGGGCTAATTCTTATGTGTAACTGTATCTTACCTTTTGGGGTTATCTTTTATTTATATTACAAAGTCCAACTGATATTGTTAATGTTACACTATGCTATGGTCAGTTACATGCCACATAAATAGATAAGCATGTTTTTCTAATTTTCTGAGAGCCATATTTATTCGGGGAATATTCTGATTGTCTGTCCTGCATCACAAGGGGTCGGATCGAAGCCCTCTATATATCTAATTCTAACATCGTAGAGTGGAACAAATACTACAACTCTATGTGCATATGGTATTTGTAGTTACAGTAGAGAAGGGGTGGGTGTTATTATCATTTACTTGTGGAAATTGTCTTCTGAAAATTTTCTGGATGACTTAAAAGTCCTAATTAAGTTTTAGTGTAACTACGTGACGTTTCATGTTTTAAATACTTTTGAAACTGAGCAGGTTTGAGTTCTGCTTTATATTAGGGGTTCAGATTTCACTTACGCAGATGTATTACAGTATTAGTAACATTATTATAAGTTATAACTACTGTTCTTATAATTTTATTGCTATACTATTGTTTCGTGATATGTAACTGCAAATTTGGAATAGATATATTGGTCTTAGTTGCTACTTTCTAAGTTGATAGTGGTAGCTTTATATTTTGTACCATTACCCATTCAACTAGTATGTTGCTTGATAGGCCTTACCTATGTGTTTGGGCAACCTCCAGTTGCACTCCTAACCTCAGTTCATTGATTCAAAGCTCAAATTTAGTTCTTGGTGAGGCGATTTTGTTTTGTTGACTGCATATATTAGTCTTTTTTTAACGCCGATGGCAATTTCATTATGAAATAATTCATTTTACTAGTTCTAGTAAGATTGTCAGAGATTGAGCAGGTTGAAGCAATTTTTTGATATTGTATGCTCACAATCTATTTCCTACCTGATAAAAGGATGAATTGAAACCCTGACATTGGCACTCTGCCAGTGATGCTAAAGCTTAGATACCTGCAAATAGTTTGTTGGTCCGATGTCTTGCTTGTTTTATTTAATTCATCCATACAGTTCATACAATTGATTCTCACATTCAATTCATTGACTCGTATGCCCTGTTTTATGTTATGTTCAGGAGTTGGAGAAGATACTTTTCTCCGCGCCTCTGCCAGAACCCAAATATCAACTGAGGAGAACAGGCTCATCAACTTTCTGATCGTGTCCAGAATATCTAGTTTTGTAGCTCTCTAAGTGCTGTGGCTTGCAAGTTTTTGCCTCTCTGGCGTAGAATCATTTGCTAGCTTTGGGAGTTTTTTTGGCTTATCCTAGCTCGATGGTTTGCTCTCTAGATTAGCAGGAGCCTAGCATGTGCTGTCTGAGCACCGGCCGTCTCTCTCCTGAGGCCTTGCAACTAGCCTAGTATGTAAATCTAAAACCCGCAGGACAACATTTAGGTGGTTGTAGCTTTCTTTACATGGTGACTTAACCCCTGCTCTCTTCCATATGTGTGATTCTGCGCTTGCGAAACTTGCATCATGCCAGATGGATACATATAACTATGAGCAGTATGATATATTTTTCTTGAATCAGTTGGTGCTTGTGCCATTGGGTCATTCTTAGTCCTTAGCACATATCTGCATCATAACCTGTTCGGAGATTTTTTTTACCCGTTTAAGTTAGTCACGTTTACTTACCCTGAATCTAAGAAAATAACTACTTCATCTGTTTCATAGTACTTGTTTTGATTTTTCTTACTTGTCCTTTTGATTTTTCTAGATACATTGCTTTTGTTATGTATCTAGACATAATTATATATTTAGGGGCATAGCAAAATAAATTTATTTAGAAAAGTTGAAACGTCAGGTATTATGAAATGGAGGGAATACCCTGCATGCTATTCTGGAGCTGTTGCCTTGTCTGCTGGTGAAGCGTCGTTTACAGCGAGTCAGTGGGGGATCAAGTTTCTGCTGATGTGTATTCCTCCTAAAAAATTCTTTCTGATGTGTCTACTTTACCAGGACGAAGTGTGAATTGTTCCAAGCGCAGGTTTCAGATGACAAATCAGCTGCAGGCTGTCAAAAGTGTGTCACCACTCACTCACCACGCATTATCAGGGCAGTGATTGAATCTTGTTAGCCGTTGGTTTAATTGTGATAAGATCGATACCTTCTCCTTTCAAAAAAAGATCGATCGATACTGCCTGCTTATTCCTACCATCTTGATCGGCAAATCAGATGATACAGGCACGCACACAAAACGCCACGCTTAACCGAGCCGCTTCGCTGAACTCGGCCTCACTGCCTCTGTACGAAAGTACGCTTAGCTTCGCAGAAAGCGTAAAACTGAGGTTGTACTGTGAGCCAAGTCACAAGTGTGCAGCGTCTTCTGCTGTCTGCGGTCTGCGTAGCAGCGACGGCGCGACAGGGAAATTGGAGGGGATGAGCCGGAACAGAGGCGCTCAGCTTCCTCCGGCGACGGCGAGCGGCGACCGCCTGGCGGTCCTCGCTTCTCACTTATCCCACTCTCGGCTCGGCAGCCCGGCCCACACGGCCGGCGAGAAGGAAGCCGCCCTCGCCGCCGAGCCCGCCGACGGCCCCACCATGTCAGACTCTCTCAACCCTCCCGATTCTGTACTGCTGCCACTTTCGATTTGGGATCAATATACGACGGAACGCTCGTCTTGAGTCGGATCGGATGTAGTTTTGTTTGCTTCTAATACGCGGGAGCCGAATCCTGGATTCCGGGGTCGTAGCCTCGTAGGGATAGTTGGACTTCAGAGCGGAACCGTCTGCACTGAATCCCAACTCGTCAACTCGAGCGATGGTTTGTGTAGTCAGGATCCTATATATTCTACTCCGCCGAATCTGTCGAAATCGATGGGTTTCTTACGGGACTTCGATGTGCTAATGTGATCCAATTTGTGCTTAGGTTGATGAATTTAGGCACCTACATGGGGGGAATGCAGTGTGTCCATGTTGCCATTCAGATGGCAGCATTTGAGCAGCTGCGTTAAGGCCTGGTTTGCATGGGGGTTCAGTGGCAACCGCCACATTGAGGAGCACAAGCTCATCTCCTCAACAGGTGGAAGCGTTCATTGAGCTCCTGAAAGTCTAGATTGCTCTGGCAGCATTTGTTTGTCCATTCGGATGCACTGAACATACAGCTGGGGAATATGCAGAAATCTCCCTCTGATTACTTCTCTGTAGCACACCGAGTCAACCAGTCAAGTTGTTGGCGGACTGCAAGATGTATGTGTGTACAAGGACAGACAACAGAAACAAACAATCAAATATTAGGCACATACACTTTGCTTAGCACTCACACTTGCTGCGAGGATATGCCAACTACTAACCGACATTTGCTGAACTTTATGTTTCATCTTTCCTTTTTTTTTTCTGAATGAAGAGTTTGCTTTGGTTGTTTCTGTGATTTCTATACTACTACTACCCCATTCAGATGACTAGTTCCTTGCTTTTTGCAGTTTCGACAAAATTATCAGGAAGGAGATTCCATCTCAGGTAGTTTATGAGGATCAAAAGGTAATCTTATCTGTGCTATTTGGATCAACGATCAAGTCCTTCATTATCTCAGGCTAATCCGAAAAAATAAATTATCTAACGCTACCAACTTTCTGCTATTGCCACCTTTAAAAATAATGACACATCCATCACCTTTGGTGCCATGTCATGTCAGCAAGGATGAAGTTCCTTCTTGACATGCTATTGACCAAACTAAAGAGCTACTGATCCTCAGATGGTTCCACCTTGACAATATGGGTCAGGAATCTGTTGAAGTTAAGTCTCTCCTGGTGCCATTACTCAGGGGGGCATGCTCTGAAGTCTGAAGTGTTTAGCAATTTGCACTCCTGAAATAATACCTTCCATTTCCCTGGAAATCCATTGATTTTCCGAGAAAGCTCCAGCACATATATTTATATTGAAGAATTACCGTCAAACATTATACTATTCAGTATTCACCATTTGCCACACACCCCGCAAAGCTGCAGAACAAGTAGTTTTAGAGCAACATGTTTATTGTGGCAGTGTTGCTATAGCACTTAAGTACACAAGAAATTTTATGATGTCAAATTCAATGGTTCATTACTGCAGGTCCTTGCATTCAGAGACATATCGCCGCAAGCTCCCATACATATTATAATCATACCCAAGGTTAAAGATGGGTTATCTAGGTTGTCGAAGGTACTTATATTCACCTCTTATTTTTTCCCCATTCAAATGGATTGTGCTGTGCCAATTCCATACTGTAAAGGATGTTCAAGAAATTCAGTGAAACATACTATGCGTCTTGCACACTGGCGACTTCCATTATGCAGTACCAGATGCTTTAAAATAAGATCAATTTAACTGATGCTGTATTTGATATAATTGATGATAGGCAGTATTTCAGAATGTCCTCTCTTAACTGGTTGAAAAGTTTGTTTGTTTTTATGGTGATAAACCTAGCCGTACATGAGGGTTCGTGTATCTTTGCCACTCTATTTGTTCCTTTAGATACTAGCGTATTAAGTTTGTAGTTCATAAACTTATATTGTGATCAACCCTCTAGCTCAACCAATTGCTCATTAAAACAAACAATAACGGGTCCACAATTTCAGGACTTCAAGTGTGCTTATATATACCTATGTCATCAAGTATGTTAATTTATCTTTCCATGATGTGCTTTGTGCTCTCATTTGTCATGAGAGATTTTATGAAGGAGAAGGAATCATGGCTTGGCTTACAGAAAGCTCATCTTCAGTAGAATAAGCAATTCCTTTTCTTCCCCGGAAGGCTGACTGCCTTACTGGGACTCTGGAATTACTACCAAATCAAATCATAAGCAACTATTAGAATCATCCAAACAATTCAACACCTCAACTAGTTATGTTTTGTTATCAACAAATAGGGTTTTAGGTTGCCGCTGCTAGATAGGCTTTAATCCTTCAAAAGCTTACCTTTTAGCACCTGTACCTCATAGACGATAAAACTATCTGAATATGATGGGCGAAATGATATGGCATCATCGGTACTGGGAAGTAGAAAGTAGGGAAATCACACATTGATTTATGACTTAAGGATTCAAGGTTGCTGTCAACTGCAATTCACTGCATATACTGATGACGAAATAATCAAGACTAACTGTAATGCGTCCCTGTGCTTGTTTACAGGCAGAAGAAAGCCACATCGAGATTCTTGGCAGTCTTCTATATGCTGCGAAGGTTGTAGCAAAGCAGGAAGGGCTTGCCGATGGTTTCAGAATTGTCATCAACGATGGTCCCAAAGGATGTGAGCGTCGTTCATTGATTTTGACGAGATCCATCTTGTTTGTCGGCGGGAGATCGACTGATTCTTTGATTCTTTCTGTCTTGTGCCACGTAGGTCAATCTGTGTATCACCTCCACGTTCATCTTCTTGGAGGACGGCAGATGAACTGGCCACCTGGATGAGTTTTTTTGTGTCGCCGTTTCCACAGGAGGGGTTTGCACGATTGGAATTCACTTACTGCTGCGGTAAGATGCATACTGTAATAGTGTTCCTGTAAACTTGACTCTGTCAATGTAATTGAGCCTATGCTGATAGCATACAGACGCAGAGGACTCCACGGAACATGTATAATCGTTAGCAAAGCAATGCATAAGTGCATTAGCAGCGACGTTAAGCTTTTGCTGCGAATGGTTCCGGTAGCGCACCGCACTTTTGTTTTGTCTTGTCTGTACATATAAACCCAAGCTTCTGCTAATTTTTTGGAAAAAACCCAAACGCCAGGTTTCAACAGCAACATTCTCACGGCAGGCCGGCAGCCGTACGTGGACAGGTGGTCGCCCGCACGCAAGGCGCACTTGGTACGAATAATACTAGTCCAAATCAAGCCACCAACAACTCCGCCCTCTCACGGTCTCACCAAACACCCGCCTCACTGCTTCACTGCACCGAGCCACCAACCCAAAAACCCCTCCCCCATCTGACAAAAGGCTCCACTCCAGCCACCTTTTCCAGCACCAGCGCTGCCGTCTCGCACGCCGGCAGAGGACTGCCGCGCGCGATCCCCTCTCCTCGCCCGCCACCGGATCGCGCCATGGCCTCCAGGGCGTTGGCCGCCGCCAAGTTCTTCCCGTCCCACCTCGACTCCTCCCCGCGCATCGCGCCGCAACGCGCGATCCCCACCGCGAATCTCTCCTTCTCCCCGCTGCCCGCCTCCTCCTCGCCGTCGCTCCTCCGGCTCCGATCCCCGTCGCCGTCCGGACCAGGAGGCAGGCTGCCCCCGCCCCCGCCACCGCGATCCTACGGCGGCGCCGGATCTGGCGACGCCGCGGACTCCGGCGGCCGCGGGGGCATCCTCGGCGTCTTCCTGGCCGGTTGGGCCGCCCGCGTCGCCGCGGACCCGCAGTTCCCGTTCAAGGTGCTCATGGAGGAGGTCGTCGGCGTCACCGCGTGCGTGCTCGGCGACATGGCCTCCCGCCCCAACTTCGGCCTCAACGAGCTCGACCTCGTCTTCTCCACCGTCGTCGTCGGATCCATCGTCAACTTCGTCATCATGTACCTCCTCGCACCCACCGCCGCCGCCTCGTCCGTGGCCTCCTCGCTCCCAAACTACATGTTCGAGCCTGGCGCCTACACGCTCGGCTCCCGCGTCGCCACGGTCCTGTCCAAGGGCGCCATCTTCACGGCGGTCGGGTTCGCGGCCGGGCTCACCGGCACCGCCCTCTCCAACGGGCTCGTCGCGATGCGGAAGCGCTTGGACCCGGCGTTCGAGACACCCAACAAGGCGCCGCCCACGCTGCTCAACGCGGCCACCTGGGGGCTCCACATGGGCGGCAGCAGCAACCTGCGTTACCAGACTCTCAACGGGATCGAGTACGTCCTCGGCAAGGTCGCGCCGGCGCCCGTCTTCAAGGCGTCTGTTGTTGCTCTCCGCTGCATGAACAACGTGCTCGGTGGCATGTCCTTCGTGATGCTTGCCAGGCTGACTGGAGCGCAAAAATCAGATAAGCCAGCGACGGTTGCAGAGGAGAAGGAAACGTTGATAGCTGTGGGCAATGCCGCCGCAGATGCCATCAGTGAGGCGAAGGAAGGATTGGGCAAGTAAGTGGGTAGGAGAGTGCAGTTTGATGGATGCATGTTTGTGTCGAGCTTCCTTTGCCGCTTCTTGAACATATACCAAGAAACATGTAGATGATAAGAGTGGGTTGGAATAAGGACTAATGAGTGAGGCTCAAAACATTTTCGTTAGTCTGTTTGTGGTTTCTTGGTGTCGACGGATGACATGCTTAGTTGATCTTAGAATAAAGTTTCTCTCTTGTTCATCTGATCTTTGACTCAATGGGAGCCTGCTTATGATCCTGAATGACCCTATGATGCAAAGATGAGTGAACTCATGACCCATAAAAGAAAAACTTGATGCTATCTAGTGTTTCCATGTAACCCAACCAGTGGCAAAATGCAGGCTGAAACTTCTGCTCAAATGTTGTAAACCCGTTGGCGCATTTGCCGTCATTTGGCATGACAAATTGAACCGTGGATTCAAATTTGTAATTCTGGTGGAAGTAAACCTTACACTCCAATGTTCCTGGAAACAATGCTACAGCTGTGTATGAACGTCGCTGTCTTCAATTTCTTTGTGTTAACCACCAGCCTTTCTTCTCTCTCTCTCTAAAAATTTTAAATACAGGAACTCGTATTGCTTGTTTCTGTGGCTGTATAGCTGTTGCTAGCAAAGTTGAAAACGTCGGTAGAATCGACGCTTCAGAATGCTCTCCCTGTTGCTGTTGGCCATGCATACACATTTTCTGTTTGTCCGTTGCTACTGTCCTAGGGAAGTCTGTAGCTATGCTTCTTTTGTTGTGACGCTGTTTCTTGTTGGCAGAGGCAGACGTTGAGGTCCGCGGTCCCGAATGCGGATGCCTCCCCCACCTTTGCTGGTTGACATGAGTTAGCGACACCCAGCGATTCCAGGTGCAGTCCTGAAGAAGTTTCGACAGGGGACGGCACGCCAAGCACGGCGGCGGCGGCGGCGGACTCGTCGTCTCCGTCACGCCTCCGGCGCCGCTGCCACACTTGCCCTGCCGCACCAAGCCACCAACGGTCCTCGTCGTCCGTCTGTAGCTGCCAGCCTGCCAGGCTGCCACAGCAACTTTTCAATCGCTTTGGAACTTGAATGCTGGAATGGACGAATGGTTGCCATCGGGCTTCGGACTCCGGTGACCGTGACGAACCCAGCCGCCGCAAAGCGAGCCAACTCTTTTTTTGGCGCGTTCCCGGCGGTGCGGGCGCTGCCAAATGTGCCGTTCGGAGACGGCCGGGCAAGGAATTCACGCCGCCCGGCTCTTGTCTCATTTGGGTCGCCACGCCACGCGGGTTGCGCGTTGGACTTGGACACGCCGCGCGCCTGCGGCTGCGCCCCCGTGGAATCGAATCACACAATCGCGTGCACGTTACAGTAGAGCCACGGCGCTGTCATGAGGGCGCTCAGTCCAAGCCGCTTCAGCCAAACTCCTCCCGATGCAAAATAAGCCTCGATCGTCAGGGAATGCTAGAGTTTTTTTTTTGTTGGCATTTGGCAAGGAAACAAGGTACTCCCTCCGTCCCAAAATAAATACAATTATAGGATCGAGCACGCAAACCAATGCTATATGTAAAATTACCAAATTACTCTTTGTCTTTTGTAAGAAAGATCTAGACACTAGCTTGTCTTTTGTATGAGAAATTTCTAGAGAGTCTTGTCTTTTGTGATAAGTAAGTCAAAGTTGCATTCTTTGTGAGACAAATTTTGAACTCTAGAATTACATTTATTTTGAGACGGAGTGAGTAGAATCGTACAAGGACCGAGGGTGTTGAAGCAATGATTAGCGTGGTCATTGGTCAAACTGGGTGAGTCCAAAGGCTTGGGGCTTTGAGATCTTGGGATGAATCTTCTGTCATGTGGGGGTGTACCATGTGGAGGTTCAGTTCACCCTTGCTTTTATTCTATATAAACTCGATTTGCACAACATTTGATGCCAAATTGCGAATGATCAGATGGACTGAGGGTCAGGTACACTGGCTGGTATCTGAACCTGAAGCCACTAGCTCGTAAAGCAGCTTTGTGTAGGAAGGACCACGGGAAAGTAGTGATGGACTGGTAGGATGATGCCTGAAAGTGGGAAGCCAAGGACCACAGCCAAAGAGGAGCAAAAAGGCGAATGCTTTGTGATGAGCTGATGCTGGCCTCCAATGGCATCCTATTTGGATTCTTCGTCTAAACTTTATAACTACCTAAATTTAGCTGATTTGTTTTTTTTAATAATTTAGCTGATTTGTATCAAACAAACATGCCAGGTACGGAGACTAAGATTGCATATGATGTCTAAACTCGCATTAATAATAGTTAAAAATAAAGAAACTTCATGTTTTATAGACAAGAAAACTTTCGCGAACTTCATGTTTTTTCTGCCTCCGCCAAGGCAAAAGCGCTCCAAAGAGCGTATTTTGCGGGGCTCCGGAACCAGAGCCGAACGTGAACCCCGTTTGGCAGGGCTCCGACCGGAGCTGCTGGTGGAGCCGTTGATGAAACCCTGCCAAACAGGTCTAAGAATAGTTAAAAATCAAGAAACTTCATGTTTTATAAACAAGAAAACTTCCACTAAAATACGACTATTACACACATCAATTATACAAATATGGGAGAAATGAAGTGACAGTGGGTGCAATCTGTGGCTCCATGTGCTGCCCACAATCGCCGAATGGGCACCCACACAAAAGATAAACATGAGAGTTGGTACTTGAGCTAATGTAACGCGCACATCACATGCTAAACCAAACACAATCATGGGAGCTCCTGAAGCCGGATCTCTGATCTCTCGGTGTCTGACTGTACTCACATGGAATGGAAGCTTTTATAAGTGCAGAGTTGAGCTCCTAATCCTCGCTTCTCAGTTGATCTCATCATTCACTTTCCGGTAGCTTCGTCTATCTGCTCCCCTTCAGCCAAAGCGCCAGACACACGGCCATGAGAGCTGTCAGCGTTTGCTGCGCCTCCTTCCTCTCCGCCTTGCTACTTCTGCATTGCATCCTGACGCCTTCTGGTGTCATGGTCTCAAAGGAGAAGATCCAATCAAGAAAGCTCTTGCAGAGCGTATTCGTCAGCTCGGAGAAGGCACGGCGGCAGGTGTTCCACGCAGTGGCGGCGGCGGCGGCGGCGAACATGACTGCTGGCGCCCAGGTGTCCGAGAACCTGAAGAAGCAGACGCCGAGCAGGTCCAATCCGATTCAGAATTAGATGGAGTAGGTCATGGTTTGTGAGCGACTCGGAAGGCATTCTCAGCAGCACTTTTGTGAAGTCTTTGTAGGGATTTGGTTTTTCTTTTCCTCTCTCTTCTCCGATTTGCTTAATTAGAGACTTCCGATTATCAGTGCTTGTACAGTAGAAGGCAGCATATAGTGATTGATATAGGTGGATAGAAAAGGGGATGCTTATTGTTGTTTCCCTCTCCCAATTGTCCATAGATTTTCTGTCACATTCGCCCTTTGTGAAGAACATTTTAGTGAGATCAGGTTCATTGCCAATTTTGAAAAGGTTCTTTCTTTCACTCACAAAAGAGATTCTTATATGAAAAGGAGTAGCTTCGGGGATTCTAGTATGAAACAAAAGATATAGTTAATTAGTAACTGGTGAAAACTCACAAAAAAGTTTTTGAAACTAGGTTTCAATAACCGTTGACATGTTTAGGAAATTGTTAATTAAACTATAAGTTTACAATATTATTCTCCAGTTTTCAGAAATATTTAGGGGATCGGGGTCTTGAGCGTCTAATAACAGATAGAGAATTTCTCAGCGAAAGAACTAGTTTCTAGATATTTATCCTTGGTCTTGAATTTTCAGACGCCGTGCTATCTAGAGACTGCTATTCTGAAACTCTGGAGCACTGGAAACGCCATCCCATGGCATTATTGCTCTTTGCCGTTTTACATGGACCGAATCTTCACCATCCACGTGAAATGGGCTGAAATGCTAATTTTTTTTGAGAAAACCGGGATTATATTTCATATAAATCTCTGATGGTTTACATCCCAGCACTTACAAAGACACCTTTGAAAAACATGAAAATTACAACCATGCCCTTGCAAGCTTCTCCCGGCTGCTCTCGTCGCCGACGGCCGGAACAGTGTTGTTGAAGCCGACCATCCTACCGACAAAGAAACACAGATTTTGAGCGGCACCCAGAGCGGCACACCGGCAACACCGACGCACACTTTACTCGCTGAACGAACAGGCCTAAAAACAAGGCCAAATGCCATCACATCGCCGGAGAGCTGGATATCTGACGCCTCAACTATCGACAGCCCCAAATCGCCGGACGATGAAACACCCCAGAGGGGAGGGAAACCACCAGAGGTGGGAGTTGAAGACCAACCCGGTTCCTCAAGTTGGTAGAACATACCTCCCAATATTTTCACCGGTAATCGATGCTGACGCCGGAGAAGACACATGAGGGACAAAACACTCGCCAAGATCCAGAGCCTGAAGACCCCAGATCCGACGAGAATACCCTTTATTCTCCATGGATCACCGCAGGAAGAAAGAGCTTGAGCAACGCCGACTCCGTCGCCGGATCTGCCATCACCGCCCCTTCCGACGCCGATCCAGGTGAGCAAAAGAACCGGCGGCCAACGAACAAGCCTCACCGGTAACCCTAACCCTACTATATAGCTAGTATATACAGGGAGTCGATCTGCCGCCGATTCAACCCGTCATCCGCCGGAGGCAAGGACGACGGCGAATCGGCGGAGGAAACGCGAAATCGCCTGGGAGTCGCCGGTCTCTACTGTGGAAAGGGGAAAGAAGGATCACGGTTTGGCTGAAATGCTAATTGAATGAATTTCCTTCCGCTGAGAATCTACAAAAAATTGGGCCGAGATTTGGCCCATCCAAACAGAACAGCCGGCATGCACGCCGAGCTGGGAGAAATCCTATATACCTTCCGGAATATAGTTTCTTAGAAACTATAACTACTAGAATCCCAAATAACAGCCTACACAGTTCACTAATATCAAACCCTAGCATCAACCTCTTCCTCTCGCGAAGCTGTCGCCGCCCTCTTCCTCCCGCGCACCATTGTCATCCGCGTGCCGCCGTCACCCGCTGGCCCTCCGCGCCGCGTGCCCGCCATGGCCGCCTCCCCCCTCCCTTGCCGGCCTCCGCCGCCGCCGACGCGGCCCGCGCACGCCCTCCCGACGCGCGCCGCCGCTGCCCCGCGCCGACGCGGCCCGCCGTGCCGCCGCGAGCCTCCGAGGCCGCCTCGCGCACCGCCACCGCCGCGGAGAAGAAGCCCAAAAATGTTGGTCTTTTGTGCTAAAAATGTTTCAACATTTTTCAAAAAATGTCGCAATATTTTGTTAAATGTTGACGAAAAATGTCTAAAAATATTTAAAAATGTTGAAATATTTCTGAAAAATATTACAATATTTTTTATTTAATAACCATATGTTTTGGTGGGCTGGAACTAATAGGTAGCAATTTTAAGTGGGCTTTGGTGGGTTGGAAGTTTAAACTCTTATCCACCTTCCGGTAGCCATATAGGAGCCCCCACCGTCGAGCTCTGGTTTACACTATTTATTTGCTTTCAAAAATTCGTGACGCGGGCAAAATTCTGTTGTGTATGTATGCATATTTGAGAACGGACGCTAGCCCGGTTAGTTGGAGCAGCAGGTGAGCTGCCCAACCACCCGTGTTCGATTCCCAGGCGGCACAGGTTTGTCTCAGCAGAGATTTATTCCCGAAAAAACCCCTCGCCGGTGAAGTCGGGTTCAGAGGTTTTCTAAACTGGGAGTTGTCTTTCCTTCTCTTAATGAAAACCGTAGGAGCGGTCTTACCCCCACCGGCTTAGTCTATGTATGCATATTTTATTCCAAGAAAAAGTCCAATTTTCAACATTGAACTACAAGTCTGAACCTTGACCAGACGTGAATTGGTGAATTGGGTTGTAGTCTAATAGCAGGACCGTCCAATGGGACGCTACCACTAGAGTTCAAATCATGTTGCTCACACCATTTTATGGGATTTTCCTAGGATTTACCAGTGTTATGCGTTAAGTGGTAAGCGGCGTTCCCGTCAATAACGAGGCGTCAATGGTGACTTCGGCAACGACGCGTCATTGGTGACTTCGGGATTCTCCAGATCTGTCGGATGCTCAGTCCTTCGAAGGTGCTCATAGAGGTAGGTTTTGTGTACGTGTGTCCACATGGGTGAGTGTGCGTGTGTGTTGTGAGTGTCTGTGTTGTACGTGGTAACTTGTAAGCGGCGTTCCCGTTGACAACGAGACGCCAATGGTGACTTCGGGATTCTCCAGATCTGTCGGATGTTGAGTCCTTCGAAGGTGCTCATAGGGGTAGAGTTTGTGTACATGTGTTCATAGGGTGAGTGTGCGTGCGCGTTGTGAGCATCTACGTTGTACTGTGTAATTCTAAAAAAACTACAAAACCAGACATAAAACGTCATTCAACTATCGAAACCGGACAAGTTTGGCCCTTTGAGGGTTTGTTTGGGTATTAGTGGTTTGAAGTGGAATGGAGCTATTGGAGATGAAAATTAGTGATTTTGGAGATGGTTTTCCATTTTGTCAAAATGCTAAAAAATAATTTTATCTAAAAATATGTAACTATTTCATTTGAAATCAGAAAAATATGAAATTTATACCCAAAGTTTTATAAAAATGTCACTATCTATTGGTGCACTATTTGGAGTTTTTTTTAATATTATATGTTCATGTTTCTAGTTTTTATTGCTTTTTTCTAAAAGTACTTGGAATGTGAATAAATAAGATGCATATGACCTCAAATAGTTCACCAATATATAGGTGGCATTTTTATAAAACTTTGGCTGTAAGTTCCATATTTTTATTATTTAAAATGAATTAGTTATAGTTTTTTCAACATTTTCACAAAATGAGAAACCACCTCCAAAACCACTCAAAGGGCTAAACTTGCTCGGTTTCGATAGTTGGATGACTTATTATGTTTTGATTTTGTAGTTTAAGTTGAAAACCAGACTTATGTGCTAGTTCAAAGGTGAAAATTGAATTTTCCCCCCCTTTATTCTACAACATGCCCCTCTGAAAAACAACAATAAAGAGAAAAACATTCATATACACGCTCGCATACTCATGTCTTGGCAAAGTTATACACATCCCACTATCAATAATATTATAATTAATTTATGGAATAGAACAACATATCTCATTGCAATTCATTATTGACATGCACATAGTTTACCTAAAAAAATACTACTATTTATCTTTGTATAATGAATCTGAAAAAAAATATGTGGTTAAAAATCAGGATAAGTTTCCTGGTAATAACCATTCTAGTTGTATTACCCATTTACCCTCATTTTCTGATTTAAGTTGGTTTCTATTTCTTCGGCTGTAAAACTATACAGACGGGCTCCACGAGATACTCTCCTACGAACTACAGTATTACGGCAGCCAACTATTACATCTCGGTCTAGTTTTCTTTGTCGTCGCGCCGAGCAAGACAGCCTCACGCCCCTCACCAGGGGGGCGCAGCTACGTTGTAGCTCCTGGGTGCGGCGTACCGACGGCGTTGGTAGATTGGTCGTCGGCTGCTGCATCTGCAAATACTTCTTCGGCTGCATCGTCGGCTGCTGCCTCTGCGCCTTAGAATTCTTCGCCTGCAGGCTGCAGCATCTGCGGCTTGTTCATCGTGGCGGTGCTCATCAGCGTGCTCGTCCCGGCCTACGGCGTCGTCGTCTCCCTCGTGCGCGCCACCGTCAACAAGGGCAGCAGCATCAGGTCGCCGTAGTCCTCGCCCACCGGGTCCCCCAGTATAGGCTCCAATCCGACGAACCACTTCTCGTCGCCCTTGCAGCGGACGTAGTGCCGGCCGTTGCGCTCCTCGATGCGCCGGACGATGGAGTCGCGGCCGCAGCGTTGGTGGTGGTCGTGGCAGATGCCCGTGCTGAAGGCACACTTGCAGCTGACGCAGTACGCGTCCCTGCTGGCGGACGTGTCGTAGTCGTGCGCGGCGATGTGCTTGACGATGCTCCTCGATCGGTTGCCCGTTTGGGCCGTGCTTGGAGAAGGCAGGCTGACCGGCGGCGTTCCCACCCACACGGATGACAGGGTGGGAACCTGCCAGGATGTCGTGGTGATACTGACAACAATGAGAGCAGAAAGCCTACATGCACTTGATGCAGTAGCGATCCCGACGGCATGTCTGCGACAGGTCCTCGTCCTCCACCAACCGGAGCCGGCTGCTCGCTGTGGGTTCCGAGTTGTCTGTCCACATGGATTCCATGGCACCGGTGAAAAAACGACCTTTGATCCAACCCTTTATTCCCGGTTGAACTTTGGAGTCGAGACTAAAGGGTTCACATCGACGTGACCTCTAATGGCTGTGAATGCCCCCACCCTTTAGTACCAACCGGGATAAAAAGCTCCACGTCCAAGACACTATAGTGGGAGAAAGAATTTAGTCCCAGGTGGTGTTTCCACCCGAGACTAAAAGCTCCTCATTTAGTCTCGGGTGGAAACACCACCCGGGACTAAATATTTAGTCCCGGGTGGTGTTTCCACCCGAAACTAAATGGCAACCTTTACTCCCAGGTCGATCAACCACCCGAGACAAAATCCTCCCTCCCACTCACCGTCGGTGGCCCACCACCTCTCTCTCTTCCTTATCTCTTCTCCTCTCTCCTGCTGTTGGGGATCGGCCTAAAATCGCCTTCCTCAGAATCTTCCAAGAAGACACGCGCCGACAGTTTCAGGAATCCTCCGAAGGTTCAGAAGTTTTAAAGATCTGTGAACAAATCCAAAGACGTCACTTTTTATGATTGGAGAAAGTTTTCAGGAAAACTAAATAGTTAGACAGGATGTTGTCTTATATGTAAATGTGTTGCTGACCCTCAGAATTCCCGAGAAACACCGATTCCTTCCTTTCTCTTGTATTTTGTGATAATCAGGAATCCGAGAATTCTGGGAAGTCTTCCTTACAGCGAAGGTTTCAGGAAAGAGCGGAGGAACAGCGCGGAGGGGAAAGAACCTTTCCGAGGCTGCTCAATGAAGATTTCCGAAGACCACGATGGGATTCTTGTGAAACCGAAGTTGACTCAGTCAACCGCGTATCAAGGAAGGTACAAAGAGACGTGAGAAGCTTGGCTACGGAAGAAGAAAGAAGCTGGAATACGCAATGGCACGGTTGTAATATAGAAAGAGTCCCCGTGATTACCGCGGACTTATGTACCCCCAACATTTTCATGTATATGTAACTTTACAAAGGGTAGTTTCGGAATGTAAAAGTGACCTCGGACACTATAAAAGGAGCCCCCATGCCTCCGTGTAAAGGGATCAGCTTTTTGAGAGTAAGAGCAGAAACTTTTGTCAGTCTGTTTCCACCTTTTGTCTGGAGATTTCGGAATTTCCAACATTGGCGCCCACCGTGTTCTTAGCCGTCAGAAACCCACGATGGCACCACCGAAGAAAGTTAAGAAACCCACCGCACAGGATCCCGAGAGCGAAGACAACCAAGAAAGCACAGAGCAAGGTCTCGTCCTTCATCCTAAGACCAATACCACTCAAGACCCAGAGCTACCCCAAGATTCACAGAGCGACAAAAATGAGAAAGGCAAGGAACCAGAAGGAACACCGGAAGCCAGCAATGAGCACAATGAGAACGAAGCACCAGACAAAGAGTTAGAGGCAGCTCTAAAACAAGTACAAACTTTGAAAAGACAGAAAGAGAAGATGGCCATACAGCTCAAAGCAAAGAAGCAGGCAACAGATAAACTTCAGAAGCTAGAGCAAGCAAAGAAAGAGATAATGCAGCTTCAAAAAGAGCTGGATGAAATGACCGATTCAGAGAACAATTCCTTCAGGAGATTCACACCAGATCCAAACTCTGCAAACAAGGATCAGTCCATTAAAGAAAATCTCATTTTCACAGAAATCCCTGAACCAGCAAACAATGGAATTGCTCAATTCAATGATCTAAACTCTCCGCTATCCGTGGGTCTTCAAACAGCTCCTTGGCCATCCAAATATAAGCCAGTCTCACTTCCAAAATTCAATAGTTTCGGTAATTCCAGACAATTCCTCATGAGTTATGAAGCGGCAGTAGCCTCGGCGGGAGGAGATGATGTTGCCTTAGCAAAATCTTTCATCATCGCATGCGAAGGTCCGGTGCTCAATTGGTATTCACTTCTGCCACCTCACTCAATCTACAGCTAGCTAGACCTAAAAGCCAAGTTCCTTCAAGTATTCCAAGCTTTTCATCATTCTACCACAAGAACAACAGATCTATATCAATGTAAGCAGAGAGACAAGGAACCTTTAGCTGAATTTGTGAGAAGGTTCATGCAATTGAAATCTCAAACTCCAGATGCTGATGATAAAGCAACAATATCTGCTTTCATAAGCGGCCTAACTCCAGGGCAGACAGCCGATCATTTCAATATATTAGATCCTAAATCCATGGATGAGCTGTTTGAAGAATTGGAGAAATATTGCAAGTCTGACGAAGATCACAGAAGAAGAGTGGCAGAAAGATATCAGCAAAGGCAATCCCAAAAAGGAAATAACTGGATGGGGCATCAACCCATCATGAATGTGCAAGGCAATGCACCAAGCAACCCAGCTCAAACTCAAGAATATCACAATCAAAACAGCATGAGAGGAGGCCATTCCGGAAGAGGAAGAGGAAGAGGTCCAGGAAGAGCACCTTCAAAACTCCAAAACCATGACAGTAGGGATCCACACTTTCAGTGCATATACCATGACAGGGGTCATAGCACAGAAGCATGCCCAGAAACCCAGAAGAACTTCCAAAGAATCCAGGATCAGCAGCGCGTAGTCCAAATAACAGCCACGCAACCCAAACCAGTGCAACACACTTACTGGCAACACCAATCCTTTCCTCAAACCCAACCTTTTATCCAACTACAACAGACAGCTTGGCAACCCTCGCCACAATTCTATCCACAAACTCATTTCCCACCACCACAACCTTCACAACAATTTTTCCATCAACCCTCAATTCCGCAAAACCAAACTCCACAGCAAACCTTCCCACAAACCCAAGCCATACAAATCATCGAACAAGCTCAGCCAATCTAAGCAAAAGAAACTCTGCCACCACCCCCAGCTCAAGTTCCAAAAACCGAGCAAAGCAATTCCCAAAACACTTCAAGGGCCTTGCCATCCATCGGCATGATCTTGCCAATAACCGGAGGCTCATCTATGGAATTCGACACCAAGAAGCAAAGAAACGACTACTACAGACAGATCAATGTAATCATTGATGACGGTCCAGCAGCAAGGCCAGAATGGGTGAAGGTTCCAATAATTTTCACTGAAGAAGATTTCAAGCTGAAATCAGTTTCCCACAATGACGCAATGGTCGTCGAAGTTAATGTTGCTGGGTGGATTATAGGAAATGTCTTGATAGACAATGGAAGTTCAGCAGATATCATTTTCACCAGCACCTTTCAACGTATGGGCCTCGCTCCTCACATGTTAGCACCGCCAGAGAAGCCACTAGTTGGTTTTGGTGGAAAACCAATAAGGTCCAGCGGAAAAATCTCCCTACCAGTATCATTCGGAGACTTGGACAGTGCAAGAACATAACATATCATGTTCGATGTTGTTGACATGTATTATCCATACAATGCCATCTTCGGAAGAGGATTCATCAACAGGTTCGATGCGGTGTTCAGGCAACTGTTCCTCTGCATGAAAATCCCAGCTCCCCATGGCGTAATCACAGTTTTCAGAGATCAAAATGAGGCAAGAAGAATCGAACAGGGAAACACACCTGGTCAACAAAATGTCCACCATCTAACAGATGACCAAGAAAAGCGACAACCATATTCTGAAGCAAAAAGAGACAAAGAAGAAATTGAAATAAGTGCAGATGGAGAAACAAAGAAGGTATTCTTAGATGGCATGACAGAGCGGTGACAATCGGAACAGATTTAAGCCCCCAAGAAGAAGAGGAACTCATTTATTTCTTGAACAAGAACAAGGACATCTTCGCCTGGTCAGCGAAGGATCTCCAGGGTGTCGACCGCGACATTATCGAGCACAAACTGGACACAGATAATAGAATCCACCCAAAAAAGCAAAACTCAGAAAAATGTCGGAGGAAAAAGCAAAAGTTGTTGAAGCAGAAGTCCAAAGACTGCAAGATGCCAAAGTCATTCGAGAGGTAATTTACCCAGTATGGCTGGCCAACACAGTGCCAGTAAAGAAAAAGAATGGAAGGTAGAGAATGTGTGTAGATTTTACAGATCTAAACAAGGCATGCAAGAAAGATGATTATCCACTGGAAAGAGTAGACAGTGGTGGACGATGCTGCAAACAGCGAAATGTTATCGCTCCTGGACCTGTTCTCGGGATATCACCAAGTCAGGGTGAGAAAAAAGGATGAGGAGAAAACCAGCTTCATAACACCGTTCGGAACATACTGCTTCATGAGAATGCCAGAAGGCCTGAAAAATGCAGGATCAACATTCTCGAGAATGATAGTAATAGTGCTACACTATCAACTTCAGAGAAACATCTTGGCATACGTTGATGACATCATAGTCAAAAGCATCAAAAGATATGATCACATCAGAGATCTCGCAGAAACCTTCGCAAACTTGAGAGCAGCAAATCTCAAACTCATTCCGGAGAAATGTGTGTTTGGCATTCAGAAAGGAAAAGTTTTGGGATGTCTTGTGTCAACAAAAGGCATCGAAACTAATCCTGACAAGATCAAAGCAATTGTGGATATGCAAGAGCCAACTTCGGTCAAAGAAATTCAGAAATTGACACGGAGAGTGGCAGCATTGAACAGATTCATTTCCAGAGCAGCAGAAAGAAGCCTTCCATTCTTCCAACTTCTCCGAAGCTCCAAGAACTTTCAATGGAGCGAAGCTCAAAGTCAGGCATTCGGCGAACTCAAGGAATACTTGACAAATATGACAAAACTCTGCCCACCAGAGTCAAAATCACCTCTTCTTCTATATCTCGCAGCTTCCAACTCAGCCGTGAGTGCTGTACTAGTTCAAGAGAAAGAAGAAGATAGCAAATTAAGGCAAGTACCAGTCTACTATGCCTCTGAAGCTCTTTCAGGATCAAAACTGTTCTATTCAGAATTGGAGAAAATTGCTTATGCAGTTGTCATGGCAGTAAGAAAACTCAGACATTACTTCGAGGGGCATCAGATTCGTGTGATCACAAACCAGCCGCTAAATGACCTTTTCACAAACAAAGATGCAACGGGAAGAATCGCGAAATGGGCTGCAGAACTATCAGGCTATGTAGTAGATTTTGAGAGAAATGGGATGCAACGGGAAGAATCGCGAATTTTTTTTGTTTCGTGAAAATTCTTTAGTCTCGGGTGGGAATACCACCCGAGACTAAAGACCCCCTTTTATCCCGGTTGCCCACCCGGGAATAAAGGGAAGACCTTTTGTCTATGAGGATTCGTCCCGGTTGGACTCTAGAGAAATAACACTCTCTCCAACCGGGACGAAAGCTCCGTTTTCCACCAGTGTGGCAATCTGTTGGTTAGGTTCCAACGAGGTTGAGCGCCTCTCCGTTCTTCCTCGCTCGGAGAGCAATCTGACTTGTGTGCTAGGTTATGAATTGGACGGTGCTTCGGTTATGTAGGGCGCCTGTAGGGTCAATGGCCGCCTGGGATTCCGACGGGCAAAAGGAGAGGGAAGGAAAAACGAAACGGACAGGTGGCGGACCTGGAGCTAAGCTAACAGGAACAGGAACAGCTAAGCTAATAGTTTTATGGGGCTTGTTTGATGGGAATTAGTTCCTCTGAAGTAGTTGTATGTCACTGACGTGTGGGTCCGCATCTACCTGTCAGTGACTCAATTTCAGGGAGAAATACTTCAGACAATCTCTGCGCGTTGATGGGTGGCTCTGGGACTAGGCGAGCTGTGCGGACAAGATCAGGAGTTCTACGAGAATGCAGAGGGCGGTCTGCAGAAAGCTGCAAGCTATCTCCAACAAGAACAACGTACCCGTTGTGAACGGCCTGATTTATCGGGTAGCTTGGTCCGCAACGGCTTCATCACACTTGTGAGGAGGCCGAAATCAGCTCCTGAGACGTGTACTACCTCCATCAGAAAAATACGTGACTCGCGCTTCTTGAAGAATAAAACAGTATCGATTTTGAAAAAAAAATTGTAGTGTAACCGGGTGACTTCTGCCTCTGAGCCAATTAGGAGCATTTACAACAATACATCCAGCTCAGTTGGTAAGATTTCTTGCGGTAGAACCACCCACTAAAGTTTGAGTTCTAGGCCCAATACTCGATGTTTATATTCTTACGATTTTGTTTGAATCTCAGGGATTTGCGAGCTCAACCGTGTGAAGAAGAAGAAGAATAAGAAAAGAAGACATCTTATACGGCATCTCAAATCAAAGTAGATATAGGGCTATTTTGCAAACTTTCTTTTATTTATTCATGAACAAGCATATGTTGAAATAAATGATGGCCAACAAGTAAGGCCTTATTATTCGTGGGACGTACAAGCAATTTTATTTGCTTATTACTCTCCTTATTATTAGTCATATCTCCTACGCATGCAGTAAACTCCTCGGATGGAGTAGAATTTTACTATAGCGGTCTCATGGGCAGAGCACGATGTCGTAGTTGGAGCCCTGTGGGCAGGTGAAGGTGCTCGTCTGGTCGTCCTTGGCGTAGCTGTATGCGTCCGGGCACAAGCCCTTGAAGAACCTGGAGTAATCCGTGGGCGGGCACCTGTCCGTGTACGGTCCCCGGCAGCAGTAGGTGTCGCCGCCGAGCTTCTCGCACGCGCTGGCGCAACCCCCCGGCACCTTGAGCGCGGCGGGGCACCGCGCGTTGACGTCGGCGGCGCAGCTGGGGCCCCTGCCGCCGCACCGGAACGACATGGGCACGTTGAAGCCGTCGACGAGGGAGATGTCGATGTAGTCCGGGTCGTCCAGCGTGTACTCGGCCAGCGTCGCGGGGGTCCTCCCGGACACGGCGCACGACAGCGCGCCGCCGCAGTCGCCCGTCTCGCACGACCCGCGCCCGGCGCCGTCGAAGGTGCACCCCGTGCGCGCCCAGATCCGCGCGCTCGACGTGCCGCGCGGGACCTCCACCGTCCACGTCCTGCCCGGGTCCAGACGAGCGCCGCCGCCCGGGAGCGCCGCCGGCCACAGCGTGTTCCCGCAGCGGTTGATGACGTTGAAGGTGATCGCGTTCGCCGCTGAGGCCGCGGCGAGGGCCACGGCGGCGGCGAGGAGCAGCACAGCGGAGGTCTCGGCCGGAGACGCCATTGTTGTTGTTGTTTTGCTTGCCACAGACGTGCTGTGGTGTGCTGTGACTGAGCAAGTGTGGTGGAGTGTTCATGTGTTGTTGCTGGGCGTACGTATTTGTAGATGCACGGGGCAGGTTTGTGCGGCTAGCTGCGTGTGGAAAATTCACGGCAAATTCCACAAGATCATGCGGTCGTGTTTGGCATGGCGTGGATGAGCTGTGCTGAAACTTTCGGTCAGGTCAGCAGGCCTATGCTAGATTATACGCGTATCTCGACGTACACTAGGGTGTATGCAGTTCATCTTCTAGCGGTGCAGAGGAGAGACCAAATCCGATCAAGACGGCCCGCCGGTATAGCTTGGCCGCGCGCTATGGCAGGTGGGCAGGTGGCGGCCTGGCAGGCAGTAGGTACGTGTCAGGCCGGCAGTACGCATGGATGGGCTTCGTCCTCGAGAATTTCGGAGGCGTACATGAACTGCTTCGGTCCATGAACTGCTCGTACTACCAGCAGGTACGCACGCGCTGTCGCGCCGGGGCCCCGCGTGTCGCCGGAGCCGCGTCACCCGGCGGGGTCAACGAGGAGATCGCGGTGCTCGGCCGCGGCACGTAGCCACGTACGCCGTCAGGTTTGCCGGACACCGGTTCTGTTTTCTCCTCCCAGCCGGAGAATTACTAGGGGTAGGGGGGCGGGGGTACCTGTTGATTTCCGTGCACGAGTCAATTCAACGGTCAAGAAGGTGAGGCTGCCGCCGAGATCCTCAGAAGGCCGGCGTAAACAGTATCAGTCAGATGGACTGAGCTAAGACTGTCTCCAGCAATCGCCGCAGCTCCAACCCCTCGCGCACGCGCATTCCTAGGAAGACTGCATCCCAACTGTCCCCTCTCTCTCCTCCTCCCTCCACTCCCACGCCTCCTCCACTCCTGACGGCGGGCGCCCGCGGCTCGCCATGGCGGACACGCTCCTCGCTGCAAGTCAGCGGCGGTCTCCTCCGCGCCCGCCGCGGATCCTCCTTCCCTAGACCTAGACCGAGCCCCATCTCCGACGGCGGCGAGCCTCGATCTGTTCAGGACAGGGGCGGCGGAGGTTGCGGCGTCGAGGGACGGCGGCGAGCGGTGCGGCGGAGGCTCCGACGTCGAGGGATGGCGACGACCTCCACAGCGGCCTCTGGGAGCAGCTCGGCCTCCTCCTCACTCCGGCACGCGCGAGTCACCCGCCTCCGCCGTCGGTCGCGCTCCGGCATCGAGCGGGGGCAGCCTCTCCCTCTCCACTCTGCCTCGAGCTCCGCCGCCATGGCATGGGGTAGTGGCGGGGAACCCTACTCGAGCTCGAGGCAGCGCGAATCCAGTTCCTCCCGATGCGGCGACCGCTCCAGGCCGTCGGTGGCGGACTCCCCTGCTCCGCCTCGCTCCTTCCCATGCCTCTCATCCACCGCATGTGCGCTGCCGCACGGCTCGGCGCGGCCTCCTTCTTCCCCGGCGTCCTTCTTCCCTCGGCGATGGTGTCGCCCTCCTTCCCCGGCCTCTGACTGCACGCGGGAGCCAACTACCACGAGACTATGCGCGAGGAGAAGCGCTCCACCACTGCAGCTCTTCCTCCTTTGCGCGACAGGATGGTCTGCATATGGGTGTTTTTGCCGGATGGGCGACCGGAACCTGCTGGAGACAGTCAGTCTGTCTAATCGGTGTCGTATCGACCAAGGGCCTACTCCAACTTGCATGGCTGGCGCGAGTGGGCCCTTCCGACTCCAACTTCAACCAGCCCATTCCAAGGAAGGAGACACGGGCTTCCATTATTCCACCGGCCGGCCGGCGGCCGAGTAAAGTTGGACTGGGCCACGAGGAAAATAGAAAGAAAATCGGCCCAAGTGATGTCCGGAGGCATCATAACACAGCACCAAATTCCAATCCTCCTTCGGCGACTACAATTGGGGGAATGAGAACAAAAAACACACACTTCAGGCTAATTACATGTTTTCAATAGGCACAGACGGTGTGCTGCCACCGTGCAGGCGTGCACAACCAAAACATCTCAATTCTCTATGGAGGCTTAGGCAATGTACAATATTCATACGCCAAGATGATACTACTGTACAAAGATCAGACACAGCTAAGATGATACTACTGTACAACCCACAAAGATCTGACACAGCTAAGCTAAGAAGCACTGGACCGCAAGATACCATCTCTTAAGCCCTTCACAACTCTAGAACCCATTCATCTCCAGAAGATAAGTGCGCCTCTTCATCAGTGCCTTCGCAGCAAACCTCAAGGGTCCGTCGAACGCGCCTGAAACAAAGGCTTCAGCTTCCTTCCGACTGCCATGTCCGCCGCTGCTTCCATCTCCTGCGGGCTTGATGACAAGCAAGGTCGCGCCTTGCAGTGCCAAGCCGCCAGGGAGCTCAAGGTACGGAGCGTATTTCAGCTTCATGTTGCAGGCAGGCACCTGCGTTCTGTTGGAACATGCCGAGGCTGCTAGCTGGTGTTCCCTGAAATCCTTAAGCTGCTCTGCCCCCATGCACAAAGCGCCCTGTCCATCAGCATCTGCCAAAACTAGGCTTCTCAGTGTCGGATGCTCATTGATGATCGATCGGAGAAGATAATGCCTTGTCGAAGCGGCAATCAAACAGCTGATGGTCCACACAACACGAAGTTTCAGCCCACCATTCGTGTAGAAAGATTCAGGCATGCTTCCATTATCATCCAAAGATGGCTCGTGCTTATTGCTAGCAGCCTTGCGATTGAGCAAGGTACCACCCAAGATAACACAATTCTGAAGTGTACTGCCATACTCTGCTCGCCACTTCAGCAGAACCCCCTCCTCGATACCGACATCCCCTGAGGGCAACTCCACCCGAAGATTGCGAACGTCGGAGAAGTTCTTCAGCACTTGAGCAGGTGAATGGTGGGACAGCTGGGGGAACAATGGCTTCCCGACGCCGCTCGGATTGCGTATATCATGGAAGGGCTTGGTGATTGCGAACAGCATCAGCTTGAATAAATGTGAGAGGATGTTCTGGGGCTTGGGCGATGAAAGGTTCAGAGCATCATCGGAGTCACCGTCCACAGTCACAACACGGTCAATCTTGACACATACATCATGCACAAGGGGAACCAGGCCACTGAACCGCTTCGACACGGCAGAGCAGCGGCCAAGTGAACGCACGTCCTCGAGCTTGTTCAGGATCAGCAGCACGAGTGAGTCAGGCAAGCAGTCGAATCGGTCAAACTCCAGGACCGGGTCAGCGTGGATTCGAGCCTTGGTATGCATTGCCGATTCAAAAGTCGCCCCTGTTTGCTTCTTCAACTGATTTAAGTACTCTGAAATTGCTAAGAAATAGCTGAATCTTTCTTTTACTGTCAAAGCTGGTCTGAACAAAACAATAATTCTTCAGGGCTTCGAATTCAATCGGATTTCTGAAACATGAATGGTAACAAACAACAGTAAACAACCAAGTCGAACGGGGGAAACCAAGCCGAACTGTGCATAACACAAATGACAAGATTGGTGTATGAAACGACTGAAGTAGGCGGAGCAACATCACATCAGAAGCTGAACGAAAAGCTACCGCTAAAATCGCCAGGTAGTACTACTTCTAAACAGTAAGCAATGCTTGGCGACGACGACAAGCCATCAAAACCGGAAAGGGAATTAACAATGACTCGGCAGATAAATCAAAGTAATCCAACAAGACAAGCAGTACCTCAAGGTTCACCACGAGCGCAGCAGCTACGGACGGACACCTCAAGAGTACGGAGTAATGCCCTGCTCCAAGAACCCGATCCTGTCGCCGGAACCCAGCCGGATCCAGCCCCGCCGCGCCGGAGACCACTCCGGCACCGGCCGGAATCAGGCGCCTTCAGGCTCTGAAACCGTCTGAAAGCTCGCGGGCCCGAGCACGACTCAGCTTCGTGGCGCAGCAATCCGCGTTGACGCCCCGAATCTGGAGACCGGACGGCGAATTCGCGCGAGGAGGGAGGAGGGAGAGGGTTTAGACAGGAGGAGGAGGAGCAGAGGTGGGGGAATTTTTGCTCTTGGAGTCCTGGCCTTCGGGGACGGTTTCATTTGTTTTGGTGCGAGGAGAAGCGTGCCGGCCGCTCGACGCGGTGGGGGCCCCGCGCACGGTGGAGGTGATTCATTCGGTGGTGCTCCTCCGCCGCGACGGCGTGGCGGCCCCGTGACGGCGTTACGGGGAAAAAGAAAAAAAAAGGTGGAAGACCCGGTGCGGACCGGGTCGGTCACGCGCGCGGGCACGGCCGCTACGTGATTGGCCAGATGGAGATGAACAATTTGGCAGGGCCGCGATTTCCTATTGTTTTGTGCATACCTATTTTTTTTGTTTTTAAATTTGCAACCCCTCGGGAACACCCGGTACGACAATACACAAGGGACTCCAATAAACTTCGCAATGCAAACTCCCAATGTGTTTTTTATAAGATGGTGATGCTCCCTAAGCCCCTCTATAATCCAATGTGTGAGTCCATAGGACACTGTTATAGCTTTTTTTAAAACAATGTCTACGAAAATATTAATATTTATACACATTATGAAAATATATTTTTCGTTGTGAATCTTGTAATAACATTCTCATGTTACTAATCTGTAAAATTTTTAAAATATTGATTATCAAAGTTTAAAATATTTAACTCGGGACAAAGCCAAATAAACTAAAATATAGGATCAAAGCATTTGATTGTGTTGATCTTTCCGGTAGTTCACCATATGTTTATCTTTTGTTTATCGAAAAAGAGATGTAAAGAAAAAGCAAATCCTCAAGGTGAAATATTAAAAAAAAACTAGAGTTAGTAATCACGGACAATATTGTAATACTATTTGTAAGCATAGTTATCTTCAGTGAGTGAAATTCAAATAACACCTCGTCCATTACCTTTTTAAGTGGTTCGATCCAAGTGTTAAATCCAGGTCCATGTGTTAGACCCCGAGTGAACTTAGAATGAATCACTTGATAACTTGAAGCATCTATATGATCACTTCGAAAGTTACGTATCTAAATGAGAATGCATATTTTTAAGGACTTGCAGTGCATTTACCATCATTCTTTATAATCTTTGAAATATAATTTGTTGATTTTCAACTTCTCGATAACTTTTGTTCAGTCTGACCCGCATTAGTTGTCTCATTAAATAATAACTTTTTTCCCATGCACACAACAACTAAAGATGAATTAAAAGTGACTTAATCATTTCATCTACCTTCTTGATTTTTTTGTCCGAGCAGCAACAAACTAAAGCGGTAAAGCACGCAATCACTATTTAGACATGAAAGCACATGTACACTCAGACGTAAACAGCGAGTGATTGCGAGTTATTAAATAAAGAACCCTAGCTCCCATCACCACGCGGACGGATGAGACCTGGACAAAATCGCAGCAATAACCACGAGTCAAAGCGCCAGGAATGGCCACCACAACCACACATAGAAATCATGTACTACTCTAGATGGTATTTCGTGGAATTCGTAGCCATGCTTAATTTGCTGTTTAATTTGCTTGGACACCTAGCTAGTAGATGCAAGTCGGCACAGGGTGAAAGAGAACGTTTCGATTCTTTACCGGCCGGTTGCCACTTCGGAAGTTATATTTTAGATGCAAGTCCAATTTTCCTAAAAAAATAACTAAGTCCAAGTCGCTATTTTAGACGTGAAAACTAACTACCCTGACGTTAACAGCGAATGGCTGTGATTTTTTTAATCCTGACTCCCATCACCACGGGTGCGACCCGGCTAAGCACGAGTCAAAGCGCCAGGAATGGCCGTAACCGCTAGACAATTCCTTAAAAATTGGCAAAATAACCACTTCCGTCCCCGAACTCTTGGCTTTGGGTCGATTTCGTCCCCCAACTCTTGAAAGGTGCAGTTTAGTTCCCGAACTCTTGTATTCCGGTCACTTCCATCCCCAATCCGACCTGACTGTCCATGTAAGCATGCCACATCACCCAAACGTGTATCGTGGTTTCTGTACAAAGGTGAAAAGACTAAGTTATTACCATCGCCTTCATTATTCTCTCCTGCATGGGCTGGGATGCATTGACCTCTGCCTTTCTCTCCCTCACGAGCCGCACAGGAGGCTTCCGCGGTTCCGCCTCGCTGCTCAGCCTCCGCCTTGCCTCCCTATTGCTTCACCGCGTAGGGGAAGCTCCGGGGCTCCGATGCTGACGGCGACGGAGCCGTGAGCAGCAGCTCGTCCAAGTCAGCGGCGACCACGGAGGTGGAGGTGGACGAGCGCGGGCAGGTCGGGCGACCCGTCGCGCCGAAGGACTGCGCGGCTACCAATCTCTGTTGTGGCGGCGCATCGCCTTTCGCCCCATGGCCCGAGGTGGACGCCACAGGAGTGGATCGACGGTCGGGAAGGAATGGAGACCACCTGGTGGTGAGGAATCGAATAGCCGACATGCAGAGATGGAGGTCAGGCACTGCTTTTTTTTTATCAAATTGGAAATATGTGAGTTCGATTTGTGTTCAGTTATTGATTTAATGATTTGTGTTCAGGTTGGATTGGGGATGGAAGTGACCCGAATACAGGAGTTTGAGGATTAAACTGCACCTTTCAAGAGTTGGGGGACGAAATCGACCCAAAGCCAAGAGTTGGAGGACGAAAGTGACTATTTTGCCTTAAAAATCCAGGTTGTCGCTTTCCTGTAGGTGACGACGCACGCGATGTTGCAGCAGCTCTGAAAAGAATACGACGACCCTCCTGGCGCCGTCCTATCTGATTGGGTATCCATCGCAGTCACCAGATCGCTTTGCTCAGGCGGCGGCGGCGGCGGCGTCTAGCAGAGTCGAGGCCCGAGCGAGGTCGGCAGAGGTGGAATTTTTTCAAAATGGCTCTTTCTGAAAACTATTTCTGCGGATAGACCCCAGCAAAACTAATTCCAAAAATGAACCCCGACCTCGGCGTGAAGGGGAAGCGCGCCGAGGTCAGTTACTCGGCGCTAGGGGATCTAGCGCCGAGCCCCTGCCACGTCAGAGCCCAGCTGGCCTCTCCTGCCTGCGTGGCAGGGACCTCGGCGCGAGCTCCTTTAGCGCCGAGCCTTCTGACCTCGGCGCGGCCGCCTCTAGTGCCGAGGTCTGGGCACTTATACCCCGCAGAGCCTTCTTCCTCCTCCTCCCTCCCATTCTTTTCAACCCGATAGCTCTCTGTTCCTTCCCTCTGCGGCGGCGGGGCAACCCTTAGACCTTGGAGACGAGTGTAGAGGTGGTTCCCTTCGGATTCAAGTCGCCCCCAAGGTAATGTGGCTCCCCTCTTTCAATTTGTCCAAGTAGTTTTGTTTGAATCGGTGGTTAGGTTAGGGTTTGAGGGTTGGTTAGGGTTTGCATTTAGGGTTAGGAATGGTTAGTGTCTATGGTTTTAATTCTTATTTTCTTGCTATTTTTGAAGGAATCACTATGGTATCTCGCCCTACGGAGATAACATTGGCGGGTAAGAGGAGCTCAACGACCATTTCTAAAGGGGTGGAGGTGCCCATGTGCTTTTGTGGTGATCGGTGCAAGCTTGTGAAGTCGGAGTTGTTAGGTAGCTGCTACGGCATGAGGTGGTTCATGTGCGCCAACTACGAATATGAGCCACCCAAGGCTGTCGGATACGAGATACACGAGATTGTGCATCAGTCCGTGTCAATCTTGTTTTTGTTTTTGTTGTGTTTGTTAACATTGTATCTAACTCCGAGGGTTGCAGACTTCTCCTCCTCTATGTGGTTTTGCGCAGTGGCTTGACACGGAGCAGTCCGAGACGGACAAGTGGTGGGTCGAGAAACAATTTTAATGGAGGAAGGAAAGCAGGAGGCAGTTGCAGTATGAGAAAGCACAGGAGGAGAAGCGCCAGAAGTTTCAAGAGGAGTTCCGCGCAAGGTGCGAGCGCGTTGACCGTGAGGCGAAGGAGAAAAGGGAGGCCGAAAGGGAGCGCAAGAGAGCACGTGCACGCCGTGCGGAGGAAGCAGTGGAGCAGAATCCAGATGCATTGAGGAAGGGGAAGTGGCCTCGCTGCACTCAGTAGTTTGGTCTTGGTAGTGGCACTAGTGTGTTAGTGAAGAGGATTTTAGTATGTTGTGTGATGTTGCATGTTATGGACTTGTATCGGTTGTTATGGCAAAACCAATGTCGCCTTTGTTTTTATCGTGAAATTGGAAACAAACTCTGATTCTGTGTGAATTGCCTTTTTTGTTATGAACATGTTGCGTGAAGGAGATGTGGGACTTCAGAAAGTTTCTGTTTTTTGACAGGCTACAGTGCTCGACGCTAATGCCTTTAGCGTCGTGGTACCATAGCTCGGCACTAATGGCTTTAGCGCCGAGGTTCGGTGCTGGCAACAGAGATTTGGGGACTCGGCGCTAAAGCCTTTAGCGCCGAGCTATGGTGCCTCGGCGCTAAAGGCATTAGCGCCGAGCACTGTAACCTGTCCAGAAACAGAAACTTCTCAATTTTCTCAAGTCCTCACATTTCACATTTTCATCACATCCACAACAGAAATAGATAATCATCACATCCATAAGAACACATCCATACCAAGTCCACAAGTCGACACACATAACATCCAAGTTCACAAGTTCATGACATACACATCCATACCAAGTCCACAAGTCGACACACATCCATACATAGAGATAGTGCACAAGTCAGTGCTTCTTCGCCTTGGCCTTGGCCTTCCCCTTGCCCAACGCATTCGTATCTGGTGTGAGTGGGTCTCGAGCTCTCTTGGGGCGGCTGCTGCGACGAGGCTGAGTCGGCTGCGTGACCGGTGGTGCATCGGCCATCTGAGACGGGCCAATCTCCTCCTGCTCGTCCTCATGCTCCGCGTCGTCCTCCTCCTCCTGGTCCTCGTCCTAGTCGTCCTCCTCCTCCTGGTCCTCCTCCTGCTCCTCGGACCCCGTCTGGCTGCTCCATGTGGGAGCTTAGAAGGAAGAAGGCCCAGGCACGGACCTAGAAGCTGTGGCGGCTCCACGGGACGCCTGTGAAGTCCTGGACGCAGACCTGGAGGCAGGGGCCACGTCAACCGCCCCTTGTGCGCGACAACCGAAGCGAGCAGCTAGCTTCCGCAGTCGAGTGTTGCAACGCTGCGTGCAAAGAGGAGTAATGTTAGCTGCCAGATGCAAGATATAAAATCGTTAGCACAAGAAGGGATAGTACCTCAATGCAACGCCTCAGGATGCTGCTCTCATCCGCGTGGCCAATCGGTGTCATCAGAGCAACATTCTGCTCGTTGACCGTCCTCATGAGCTCGTCAGCCTAATGAAATAGTGGATTAGTGATTTTCAACAAACTTATACTGCAATAAATGTGTTCTTGACCCGAACGAGCGAAGACTGGAGCAGGCTCCACCTGGTGCCCCTCACAGGTCTGCCGGTCTTAGTCGTTGTCGCCCTCGTCATCGGAAAAAACCTCCGCGTAGTCCTGCTGCGTCCACGCCGGCCTCATACGGAGCCGCGCGCGCTCCTGGAACCACCTCAGGTACCGGTCGTAGGCGGCTTCGTTGTGGACGCTGGGCAACTGCACGACGTTGCCCTCGTACTGGTACCACCTCTCGATATGCGTCATGTGCTCATGGGCGAAGTCGGTGATCCTCTTCTACCTCCGACGGTCAATGCTGCAAGGCACAAGCAAAAAATATATGTAGTGAGAGTAAGTCCAAGTTTTGATAAATGAATTGATTAAGTATTTCGAAAACTCACTTGTGCAGCTCCCAGCTGGTGAAGATAGGCTGTGGAGGGCAAGGCTGCTCCCTACCGAACTGCCTGGCAACCCTGTGCGACAGATGGTACTCCACTGCATAGAAGCAAATCAGGGGACACCTCATGAGCCACAAGCCCTGATCGACTGTACACATCGTGCTCAGCTGTAGGTCCTCGACCTCGTCACGCTCATATTGTTCCCACCTCACCAGCATTAACAATTTACATGAATACCAACAAGGCTTAAGCAATTTTCAATTAATGAAACGAGATGACACTTACATGTTCCGGGGTAAGGAGGTCAAGCACGTTCGTGTACTTAATGTACGAGCTGCGCGTGATAGTGTAGGCGCCCACCACTCTCTCGTACAAATGCCCAACTGTGGGGGCAACTGTAACGACCCGGGTTTTCAAAAGAGGAAAAAAACCGGTCAACTTGTACTCGTGATAGTCCCTGGATCAGACGCTATCACGCACAGACTTCCATCACAGATAAATATCACAACCATACAACGAAATAAAGCATCCAAAAGTATTACTTTTATTACAAATCCATTAAAGGAGTACATCATTACATGCCTCTTGGCGGAATAACATGAATAAGAGCCTACGCAGCGGTAGCTAGCTTCCAGAAGGTGTATCCATCTTTATTCTTCTATCCCACAGGCATCTTTGAGCGTAGCGTCACACCTTTCAATCGTACCATCCGTCGGCATTGTTGTCGAAGTCTGACTCGTACCCTACAAGCTCAGGGGCTATCCCCAAGGATCGGGATAGGTCCACGTCACCAAACATATGCAATCTTTAAGTGGCCTACTTCTAAAGTTATAAAAAAGTATCAAGGTAAAAGCTGGGGTTTCCTAAGCAGCAGCAGCATCATCTCACCAAGAGTATAATCTCCAAATCCCACCCTTTTCCCAAGTCTCTCATCCACGATCGGTAACACCTGGTCACCCAGATCACCGTCACCAAGTCCTATCTCCATCTAGGGTCGGTACGAGAACTCCCACTCCTCGCACCTCAATGATTGCACCCGGATCCACAAGGCAGAGGGAGCCACTCTCCTCTCCCCGAGTACAACCACGGCTCACCATACACTCTCATCCTAAAGGGGGAGGTAGAAATCCCAAAACGTAAGAGTCGGAGTAAACAACGGGCATGTCCATAACCGAGGACGCGGCTATACATATAGATCTAAACTCTGCAGAGCGTGTACACCTGTACCCAACTCGGGATGGAGCCTAGTCGGTAGCAAGTCGACTGAACCCACCCTACCGGACGAACACCTAGGAGTTACGATTCCATCCTGCATCTGGGTCTCGATGCGGTCCCTCGCAAAGGACCACCCCAGAACTGTGAACATGCCCTCGTGTGGCCACACGGGGAGCGACTGCAAAGGGAAAGGGTCCTCACCCACTTCCCTCCCACTGATACCCTCTATCCTGCTAGCAGGTATGGAATCGCACTTGCCAGGGTCGACTTGGCCCTATCCCCACTCTCGGCGAGGTGGTGTGTACGAAAGTCCCGTGAACACAAAGCGACCCACTCGGTTTCCGACCGGGGCGAGCTCCTATCCTCCAAGTCATCACAAAAACCCCAACACCTGTGCTCCTAAAATAGTGTACCCGCCATAGGTACCAAACTGGGCATCGCCCGAGAAGACGATCCCTGGCCCCCGATCCCGGATCGGGTTGTCTTGAGCTCACCCCCGCCAAGTATCCCAAAAACACCTTCTCCTGTCGGTTTTCCCCACACACGCCAAGAAACTACCACATTGTCCCAACACATGCACAGCGAAGCTCAGCGTATATACACGCATATATAAAGTATTAGTAGTAGGTCAATCAAGGACAAGGTACTTAAAAAGGGGCAGTGCAAGGTTTCATCATAATCCATCATCATGTAGTAATTAAAGCGCTAGCCGTTCTAACAGTAATGCCTAATGGGCATTCAAAGATCGGTCGGGCGTGAACCTATGTGAGGGTAGTCGTCGAAGGCGAAGTCGTCGTCGTAGTCCTGGGTCGGCTCTCCGGCTCCGGTAGCTCCTACATTCGCGAATACAAATATATACCGGTGCTAATTTGCAAATAACACCAAAAGAAGAAGCAATAAGAGCCAAAAGGGAGCAAACACCTAACTAACGGGTGTGTCATGTTTTTAGAAAGATTTTGAAAGTGGTTTCATATTTTTCGGAGCTCGTAGGAATTAGTTATGAATTTTTGAAGGTTAAAACCATTTCTGAAATTAATTTGCGCATCCACAAAACATTTTACTCTTAGCTAGCAATAGGCTAGCTCTTCCTATCTCTAGGTGGGCTCTAAGCTAGCTGCAGGCCGGCTGCAGCGGCTTATGTGGCTGCCACGCTGCTAGCTAAAAGCTAGCTGCAGTCGAGGTGGCAGCCCACATGGCGGCTGGTGTGGCGGGTTTCACGGGATCCCGGGGAGGTCCGGTGCGGCTCCAATTCGTGTGGCCGATGGTGTTTCACAGCAGGGATTGGAGGTGGTGCACGGGATCCGACGGATCGGCTGTGGTTGGCGGCTGTGAGCGCGGGGGTGTGGCAAGGGTAGGTCCTAGAACTAAGGCGCCTCAGGGGTGCTCGAGGGAATGCCACCAAGGCACTCCGCGGCGGCAAAACTCGACCGACGTCGAGCTTTCCGGTGAGCAGCGAAGGTAAGCGGCGACGGGGCTTTAGACGTCCTAGGGATGCATCTAGGGAGGTTAAGGGCCCAAGCTTTGCCGACTACAGGGCACGACGGACCACATGCCGGTGGGAAAACCGAGAGCGGAGGTGCTGGGGCTCGTCTGGCGACGGCATAAGCGGCGGCTGACGAGGGTAGATGACGGTGAAGACCTAGGGAGGCTAGGAAGGGACAGAGGCTCGAGACTCGGCTGGCTTCAGCAGAGGCGCAACAGAAGCGTGACGCGGAACGATGGTAAGCGCGGCGAGGCAACGCCGCGTGGCAGCGCGAACGGCGCGCATGCTGGTGCGAACTGGGTGCCTCGGACTTGATCGAGACACATAAGGACACGGCCCTGCCTTTCTGTGTGGGTGTGCGCGTGTGGTGGCGGAGGACTCGGCCACGGCGGCGAGCTCAAAAAGGTGGCCGGCAGCAACAAGAGCAAAGTGCGGCGCGTGAAGGTGCGAGCGCGCCGGGACATGCACAAACACGAGCAAAAGGGGTAAAGGCCGGAGTTTGGCCGGTTCCTGGCGACGGCGGCGCCAGGGTCAAAGTCCGGCGACGCGGCCAACAACAGGACGGCGGCGCGACCAGTGCGTGTGCGCGTGCGTGTGTGTGCACGGGTCGTGTGCTTGGCGTCGGCTGCGGTACCGGCAAACGGTGAGCACGGCCCGAAGGACGACGGCGTGCGCGATCTCAAGGCTCAGCCTCGACCGGCGCGACGAGTGCGCGCGCGCGGGGTTTCGGTGGTGTGTGCGTGCACAAGCGCGCAAACACGGCGACGGGCTCGGCCGGTTTCGGGTGGAGGCGTGCGTGCAGCGTGAAGCAGAGCGGCGGCGCGGTGCCGAGATGCAGAGCACGGCGAGGCCAAACAGGGCGGCGGTGTGACCGGCGCGAGAGCTCAGGCGAGCGTGTGTGCGTGTTGGGTGTGTGCACGGGTGCGGATTGGCCCAAAAAGTGGAGGCCTTGTCTCCCTGTGCGTGCGCACGCGCGCAAGCACCGACAGCTCGGCCACGACGGCGCGGCGTTCGCGGCGGCGACACAGGCCATGGGGCACGAGGAAGAGAAGGGGCGGTCTAGCAGGGTTTGCGCGCGCGTCGAAGAAGGCTGCGGCACCTGCAGACGATACGCACAGCACGAAGGCTGGCTCACATGGCGACGGCGGTATGCGTGGCGGCACGAAGCAGAGCAGGCCAGAACCAGGGAAAACACCACCTCCACGACACGAAGGACGGGTTCACAGCAGGGAAGGAGGGGGAACGGCCTCACCTGGTGACCCTGGTCGGAGCGAGGTGCGACGGTGGAGAGGTGGAGCAGAGCAGACTCGGCTCGGAGTAGAGGAGCGGAGCGGGGACGTCGCGGCGGCACCGGCGTTCTGGCACAGGCAGCTCGAGCTACGGGTTGGCGTCGTGGTACACGCGTGGACGGCGGCGTGCTACGGCTTCCTCTCCCCCCTTCCTTCTCCTCTCCCTTCTTCCCTTCTTCTCCGGTGGAGGACGGGGGAAAACCCCAGGAGCGGCGGCAGATTTCGGGGGAGAAGCGGGGTGCGGCGCGACTTATAAGCGGGAGGGCTAGGGTTCGAGGTGTGGGAGCGAGCGACTGGGATCCTCGGCGTCCGTGCCGCGGCCACGCGGCGCGAATCCGGTGACGCGAGGCGGGGCGAGGTAGCTGGGGTGCGGTGCCCGTCGCTGTCGCTCTCGCGGCGTGCATCAGCTTGGAGGAGAAAGGGGAACAGGGCGGCCGGCTGACCGGTGGGGCCCGCATGGCGGCGACTCAGGGGAAAGGAGGTTGGTGGGAGACAGGCCGGTGGCCTGAAAGGCCGGTGGGGTCAGGTGGGCCGGTAGCCGGGTGAGCCAGAGAAAGGTGTAGGAGGTGGTCGGGCGGACTTTGGCGGCTTGGCTGGGCTGGTGGTGTGAGCGGGCTGACGAAGTCTAAACAGGGCGGCGAAAAAGTGGACAAGGGCCAGGAGTTGGGGGAGGTTCGGTAGACTTCTTCGAAGAAGTAAGGGCCCAGCAGAAACAAAAGGGTTTTCCTATTTTCCTTATCTCCTATTCCTTAAACTATTTCAATTCAAATTTGAATTCTAAATTCAAATTTGAATAGCACACAATTAAGATCCAAAAGAAAGCATTAAAATCCACATTTGTCACACTGGCATTTATAATTCCTAATTTTATATTTTGACATAAATAAATCTAGGAATTTAGGGAAGATTCAAAGAAGACATCCTTAATAATTTAATCATGCACTCAAATTCAACCAAAAATTTTGAAATCCACATTTTCGAATGAATTAGCATTCCGGAAAACTCCGGGATGTTACAGACTCCCCCTCTCACAAGAATCTCGTCCCCGAGATTAAGAGCTTACCCCCTGTTTCCAAGGAGAGGAAAGGTAAAAGAGAACTAGCTGCACCACATCGAAAAAGAGGTAAAACTGATGCACTGAAAACTAAAACTCACCAACCACAGCGTTAGGAGCATCAGCAGCCTTTCCTTCCTTCAGGTGGTAGAGCCTTCCACGGCCAGCAGACTGCTGAGGAGCAGACTGAGGAGGTCCTCCTCCTGGGGCCGGTGCTTTGGCGGGCGTAGCGACGGTCTTCTTGTCGGGGCAGAAGTACGACTTGTGGCCTGGCTTGCCACAGGTGAAAAACGTGGGCCCGAACCCTCCAGTGTTCAGTCCTGGGGCGGGCGGTTGTATCCTCCATTCTGCGGACGGTAGCTGTAGTTTCCTCCACTGGAGAAGTTGCCTCCAGGCTGGCTGTGTCCATCCCTCGGCCTCTGGATTGACCGGTCTTGGTGATATCCCATTCTCTTCTTGTCCTTCATACGATCCTCATGGCCTCTTCTCTCTTCCTCAAGAGCGATGGCGCGGTTCACCAGGTGGCGTAGGGACTTGTGCTCACTGGCCTTCAAGCCCTGGCGGAGACCATGGTGGAGGCCTCGCAGAAACCAGAACTGTTTCTTGTCATCAGTGTTGGTGTCATCTGGGGCATAGCGCATCATCTTCATGAAGTGCCTCTCATACTCCTCCACCCTCATCGCACCCTGTGTCATGGTACGAAACTCCTGGGCCTTCTGAGTCATGAGCACCTTCGGCAGGTACTGCTTGCGGAAAACCTCACAAAACTCCAGCCAAGTGATGAAAGCTGGGTTCGGGTGGCTGTCCGAGTAGTTGTCCCACCAAGACTTGGCAGGACCCTCGAGCTGGTGGACGGCGAGAGCCACACACTCTTCATCAGTGTAGGTGGTGAGGTCGAGCTTTGTCTCGATCACCCGGAGCCAGTCGTCAGCTTCGAGGGGGGTCATCCGAGTAACTGAAGGTAGGGGCCTTCAGGAGGAGGAACCTTTCGATCTTCTTGGCGAAGTCTTCCTCCGGCGGAACATTGCGGTTCCCACCGTTGACTCGGTTCTCGACGGCTTCAGCCATCCTCTGCATCAGCTGAGTCTGAACTGCCATGATCTCAGCCAGGTTATGCGGTGGCGGTGGTGGTGGCGGTGCTCCTCCACGGCCACGACCATGACCACGCCCCTTGGGAGCTGGTGCGGGATCAGGTTCAGGCTCATCCTCAACGTCTCCTTCATCATCTTCGGCATTGCCTTGACCGATAGGCGGAGGCGGTGGTGGTGCCTCAGCGCCTCGGCCTCGGCCTCCTCCACGGGCAGGCGCGTGTCCGCGACCACGAGCGGGAGCGCGTCCACGCCCACGTGCGGGAGCTCGGCCACGTCCACGGCCACGAACCGGTGGGGCTTCTTCTGCCTCGGCAGCTTCAAAGCATTCCAGCAAGCGTCCGGACCTTCTGATCGACATCGTTCTGAAAACTCGATTAAGGAGAGAAAACTTCAGACACGTCACTCACCAACAAGTTGAGTCTCATAAGCAAGCATGAAAATATTACTAATTATATATTCCTACAGTCAATGGGAAGATCCAAAAAGACACAACTAACTCCATTAAGAGCCGATCATTCAACAAGCATTATAGGCATATATGCTCTCTCAAGGCTGTCTCGGGCCTAGGAGGTCACAACACTTCAACGGTCTAATTTGTCAGGATACGAGCTTTAGGAAAAAGGGAGTGCGTATCAAGGTGTCACAAAACTTCTCCACTTCAGGGTGTGCTGGACATGCTCTCGACCAAATGGTCATGTCCTCGTAAGAATGGTTGAGTCCCGTAGGTAAGAGAGAAGCTTTTCAAAAGAGGAAAGTTTTTATAAAATACTTCAAGGAGTTTATATAAAGCAAGGAAACATAGAGAACCCTTATTTACTGACGACCATGTCTAAGGGCACGAGCTACGGTCAAGTACGACTCTGATACCATCTGTAATGACTCGGGTTTTCAAAAGAGGAAAAAAACCGGTCAACCTGTACTCGTGATAGTCCCTGGATCAGACGCTATCACGCACAGACTTCCATCACAGATAAATATCACAACCATACAACGAAATAAAGCATCCAAAAGTATTACTTTTATTACAAATCCATTAAAGGAGTACATCATTACACGCCTCTTGGCGGAATAACATGAATAAGAGCCTACGCAGCGGTAGCTAGCTTCCAGAAGGTGTCTCCATCTTTATTCTTCTCTCCCACAGGCATCCTTGAGCGTAGCGTCGCGCCCTTCAATCGTACCATCCGTCGGCGTTGTTGTCGAAGTCTGACTCGTACCCTGCAAGCTCAGGGGCTATCCCCAAGGATCGGGATAGGTCCACGTCACCAACCGTATGCAAGCTTTAAGTGGCCTACTTCTAAAGGTATAAAAAAGTATCAAGGTAAAAGCTGGGGTTTCCTAAGCAGTAGCAGCATCATCTCACCAAGAGTAGAATCTCCAAATCCCACCCTTTTCCCAAGTCTCTCATCCATGATCGGTAACACCTGGTCACCCAGATCACCGTCACCAAGTCCTATCTCCATCTAGGGTCGGTGCGAGAACTCCCACTCCTCGCACCTCAATGATTGCACCCGGATCCACGAGGCAGAGGGAGCCACTCTCCTCTCCCCGAGTACAACCACGGCTCACTATACACTCTCATCCTAAAGGGGGAGGTAGAAATCCCAAAACGTAAGAGTCGGAGTAAACAACGGGCATGTCCATAACCGAGGACACGGCTATACGTATAGATCTAAACTCTGCAGAGTGTGTACACCTGTACCCAACTCGGGATGGATCCCAGTCGGTAGCAAGTCGACTGAACCCACCCTACCGGACGAACACCTAGGAGTTACGATTCCATCCTGCATCCGGGTCTCGATGCGGTCCCTCGCAAAGGACCACCCCAGAACTGTGAACATGCCCCCATGTGACCACACGGGGAGCGACTGCAAAGGGAAAGGGTCCTCACCCACTTCCCTCCCACTGATACCCTCTATCCTGCTAGCAGGTATGGAATCGCACTTGCCAGGGTCGACCCGGCCCTATCCCCACTCTCGGCGAGGTGGTGTGTACGAAAGTCCTGTGAACACAAAGCGATTCACTCGGTTTCTGACCGGGGCAAGCTCCTATCCTCCAAGTCATCACAAAAACTCCAACACCTGTGCTCCTAAAATAGTGTACCCGCCATAGGTACCAAACTAGGCATCACCCGAGAAGACGATCCCTGACCCCCGATCCCGGATCGGGTTGTCTTGAGCTCACCCCCGCCAAGTATCCCGAAAACACTTTCTCCTGCCGGTTTTTCCCCACACACGCCAAGAGACTACCACATTGTCCCAACACATGCACAGCAAAGCTCAGCGTATATACACGCATATATAAAGTAGTAGTAGTAGGTCAATCAAGGACAAGGTACTTAAAAAGGGGCAGTGCAAGGTTTCATCATAATCCATCATCATGCAGTAATGAAAGCGCTAGTAGTTCTAATAGCAATGCCTAATGGGCATTCAAAGGTCGGTCGGGTGTGAACCTGCGTGAGGGTAGTTGTCGAAGGTGAAGTCAGCGTCATAGTCCTGGGTCGGCTCTCCGGCTCCGGTAGCTCCTACATTCGCGAATACAAATAAATACCGGTGCTAATTTGCAAATAACACCAAAAGAAGAAGCAATAAGAGCCAAAAGGGAGCAAACACCTAACTAACGGGTGCGTCATGTTTTTAGAAAGATTTTGAAAGTGGTTTCATATTTTTCGGAGCTCGTAGGAATTAGTTATGAATTTTCGAAGGTTAAAACCATTTCTGAAATTAATTTGCGCATCCACAAAACATTTAACTCTTAGCTAGCTATAGGCTAGCTCTTCCTATCTCTAGGTGGGCTCTAAGCTAGCTGCAGGCCGACCGCAGCAGCTTACGTGGCTGCCACGCTGCTAGCTAAAAGCTAGCTGCAGCCGAGATGGCAGCCCACGTGGCGGCTGGTGTGGCGGGTTTCACGGGATCCCGGGGAGGTCCGGTGCGGCTCCGGTTCGTGTGGCCGATGGTGTTTCTCAGCAGGGATTGGAGGTGGCGCACAGGATTCGACGGATCGGCTGTGGTTGGCGGCTGTGAGTGCGGGGGTGTGGCAAGGGGCAGGTCCTAGAACTATGGCGCCTCAGGGGTGCTCGAGGGAATGCCACCAAGGCACTCCGCGGCGGCAAAACTCGACCGGCGTCGAGCTTTTCGGTGAGCAGCGAAGGTAAGCGGCGACGGGGCTTTAGACGTCCTAGGGATGCATCTAGGGAGGTTAAGGGCCCGAGCTTGGCCGGCTACAGGGCACGGCGGACCTCATGCCGGTGGGGAAACCGAGAGCGGAGGCGCTGGGGCTCGTCTGGCGACGCCATAAGCGGCAGCCGACGAGGGTAGATGACGGTGAAGACCTAGGGAGGCTAGGAAGGGACAGAGGCTCGGGACTTGGCTGGCTTCGGCAGAGGCGCAACAGCAGCGTGACGCGGAACGGTGGTATGCGCGGCGAGGCAACAACGCGCGGCGACGTGAACGTCGCGCGCGCAGGTGCGAACTGGGCGCCTCGGACTTGATCGAGACGCGTAAGGACACGACCCTGCCTTTCTGCGTGGGTGTGCGCGTGTGGTGGCGGAGGACTCGGCCACGGCGGCGAGCTCAAAAAGGGGGCCGGCAGCAACAAGAGCAAAGTGCGGCGCGTGAAGGTGCGAGCGCAACGGGACATGCACAAACACGAGCAAAAGGGGTAAAGGCCGGAGTTTGGTCGGTTCCTGGCGACGGCGGCGTCAGGGTCAAAGTCCGGCAACGCGGCCAACAACAGGACGGTGGCGCGACCAGTGCGTGTGCCCGTGCGTGTGTGTGCACGGGTCGTGCGCTTGGCGTCGGCTGCGGTACCGGCAAACGGTGAGCGCGGCCCGAAGGACGACGGCGTGCGCGATCTCAAGGCTCAGCCTCGATCGGCGTGACGGGTACGTGCGCGGGGGTTTCGGTGTTGTGTGCGTGCACGAGCGCACAAACACGGTGACGGGCTCGGCTGGTTTCGGGCGGAGGTGTGCGCGCAGCGCGAAGCAGAGCGGCGGGGTGGCGTCGAGATGCAGAGCGCGGCGAGGCCAAACAGGGCGGTGGTGTGACCGGCGCGAGAGCTCAGGCGAGCGTGTGTGCGTGTTGGGTGTGTGCACGGGTGCGGATTGGCCCAAAAAGTGGAGGCCTTGTCTCCTTGTGTGTGTGTGCGCGCGCGAACGCCGGCGGCTCGGCCACGACGGCGCGGCGTTCGCGGCGGCGACACAGGCCGTGGGGCACGAGGAAGAGAAGGGGCGGTCTATCAGGGTTTGTGCGCGCGTCGGAGAAGGTTGCGGCACCTGCAGACGATACGCACAGCACGAAGGCTGGCTCACATGGCGACGGCGGTATGCGCAGCGGCACAAAGCAGAGCAGGCCAGAACCGGGGAAAACACCACCTCCACAACGCGAAGGCCGGGTTCACAGCAGGGAAGGAGGGGGAACGGCCTCACCTGGTGACCCTGGTCGGAGCGAGGTGCGGCGGTGGAGAGGTGGAGCAGAGCAGACTCGGCTCAGAGCATAGGAGCGGAGCGGGGACATCGCGGCGGCGCCGGTGTTCTGGCACAGGCGGCTCGAGCTCCGGGTTGGCGTCGTGGTACACGCGCGGACGGCGACGTGCTACAGCTTCCTCTCCCCCCTTCCATCTCCTCTCCCTTCTTCCCTTCTTCTCCGGTGGAGGACGGGGGGAAACCCCAGGAGCGGCGGCGGATTTCGGGGGAGAAGCGGGGTGCGGCGCGACTTATAAGCGAGAGGTCTAGCGTTCGAGGCGTGGGAGCGAGCAGCTGGGATCCTCGGCGTCCGTGCCGCGTCCACACGACGCGAATCCGGTGACGCGAGGCGGGGCGAGGCAGCTGGGGTGCGGTGCCCGTCGCTGTCGCTCTCGCGGTGTGCGTCAGCTTGGAGGAGAAAGGGGAACATGGCGGCCGGCTGACCGATGGGGCCCGCATGGCGGCGACTCAGGGGAAAGGAGGTTGGTGGGAGACAGGCCGGTGGGCTGAAAGGCCGGCGGGGTCAGGTGGGCCGGTAGCCGGGTGAGCCAGAGAAAGGTGTAGGAGGTGGTCGGACGGACTTTGGCGGCTTGGCTGGGCTGGTGGTGTGAGCGGGCCGACGAAGTTTAAACAGGCCGGCGAAAAAGTGGACCAGGGCCAGGAGTTGGGGGAGGTTCGGTAGACTTCTTCGAAGAAGTAAGGGCCCAGCAGAAACAAAAGGGTTTTCCTATTTTCCTTATCTCCTATTCCTTAAACTATTTCAATTCAAATTTGAATTCTAAATTCAAATTTGAACAGCACACAATTAAGATCCAAAAGAAAGCATTAAAATCCACATTTTTCACACTGGCATTTATAATTCCTAATTTTATATTTTGACATAAATAAATCTAGGAATTTAGGGAAGATTTAAAGAAGACATCCTTAATAATTTAATCATGCACTCAAATTCAACCAAAAATTTTGAAATCCACATTTTCGAATGAATTAACATTTCGGAAAACTCTGGGATGTTACAGCAACGACCTCGTCGTTCTGTGGAAACCAGGCGGGCGGCTCGTGTACAACGTATGGCCTCCCCACCGGAAGCCTCTCCCACATCCACACTGGAGGAGGTACGTGCAGCCAGACTGTGTGGCGTACGCCCCTCTCGTACGCCGGCAAGCCTCGCAGAGCTGCCAGTACAAGAAGGCGAGCACAGCCGAGCCCCAACTGTACTCGCCGGCGTCGTCCCAGTCCTGATGGCACGGCAAGTACATCCACGACGCCGTGTCCCCTGTGCTGTCTGGGAATAGGACCGAACCGAACATGTGCAGCACCCAAGCCCTGAAAAAGACAATATGCAAAAAAACTGTAGTTAGATAATTATTAGCATTAAGTAAGAGAAATGCAAAAAAAGGTAAAAGGACCGAAACAGTTAAGTTACCTGCAGTAAAAGTTTACAGTAGCCTCATCGGCGTCGGCTGGGCACTGCGCAAACTGCCCTCGCAGCCACCTCAAAGGGACGCCACTGGAGCGTCGTCTCGAACCCGGTGCCACCTTAGAAATTAGCTTTGCCTTTCTAATTCTGCGTGCAACCTTTTCAGGATATATATGGTGGTTGTCTCTAAGTGACATAGCAAGACTGCGGCGCCTCACAAACCAAGCATTGCACTTGTAGAATGTGAACGAAAGAATAGCAGTCACAGGAAGGCAACGACATTCTCTAAGCAAACTGTTAAATATTTCTGCCATGTTGCTTGTCATAAAACCATACCTAGCACCACCTTCGTCAAATGCTCGAGTCCACTTCTCCTTTGAGATCATCAACTCATCAAGAAATTGTCTACCACGATCGTCAGTCTTTTCTCTAAGCGCATCTAACTTCTCCTCAAACTTCCGGGGCTCTGTCTGCCTACAAACCTCCTCAAACAACTCAAAATTATCCTTAATACCATCATGCTTGATAAGGTTTTGTGCTAGGTGCCTTGTGCACCAATGATGATGCAAACGCCCATGTCCCGGAATGATGTTCTGCACAACATTAAGTATCCCAGCATGCCGGTCCGAAATCACACAGATATCGCGGCCAGGCCCAACAACAACTCGCCGAACACGATCCAAGAACCAAGACCAAGTAGAAGTTTCCTCCTTGTTCACCAAGGCAAAGGCCAAAGGGAAGAGCCTGTTCTCCGAATCATTTGCAATGGCAATCAACAATGTACCCTTGTATTTACCCGTGACGAAGGTACCATCAATGGAGAATACGGGCCTACAATGCTTAAAGCCTTCAATGTACTGTGGAAATGTCCAGAAAGCCCGAGAGAACACCTCTCGCCCATTAACCCGAACGTTGTACTTTGGCACATACTCATAATACATGCCAAGATTTGCAGCTTTCATTGCGTTCAACATTACCGGAAGCCTCTCCTAAGCTTCTTCCCAATCTCCAAATACTGGCTTTAGAGCCCGCTACTTTGCCCTCCAGACTTTGCCATACTTGATCTCATAATTGTACATCTTCAAAATCATCTGCTGAAGTGCAGCAACTGAGATGTTTGGGCTATGCTTCACCACACCGCACAACTGCTTCGTAATGTATTTTGAATTCAATTGGAGGTGTTTCTCTTCTGCCTCTGCTGTACCACAAGTATGAGGCTCAATCACAGTTGTTATCTTCCATTGAGCTGTCTTGGTCACCCTGCAACAAACCCTCCAAGCGCAACCCTCTTGTTCGCACTTAACTGTGTATCATCTCTTGCGGTACGAATGCACCACCTTGAAAGAACGGTGGTGCATCACTGAGTATCCCTGCAACCAAGTCTTCAAGTCATTCATATTCGGAAATACCATACCCTTCTGAATGATACTTTCTCGATGCAACTCAGGACCATCATCATCACTACAACCCCCATCAGCAACTGCCCTGTGGCTCTGCCCAAGGTCTACACACTCCGAACCAATGGATCACGGTCCGGAAAGATAGACTGCAAGATTTTTTTCTCCTGTTCAGACAATCGAGGAATGGGCCGATCATCCTCCGAGCCACAAGCTTTGTCATCTTCATAATTGTCATCGTCCCCGCTTACCTCCACATCCACACGGTTAGATGCTTTGGCATCACCATCAAATGAAGCAAATGTGTCTACATAATCACCAAAATCAGCATGATATGTATCAACTCCATCATCATCCGAGTACTTAGCCTCAGCCTTTATGACATCTGCCGGTGATCGGGACACACTCTCAGGCTCACAAAACTTTGCTTCCTCAACAGGTGGCTTGTTCAGGTCGAACCCGACACTGCAGTCGAGCAAAGGAACCTTAGACACCACTATAAAGAGAGAATGTACTTCTGACTCCATAACAATATCCCTGTAAATCTCTCATTCTGCCTGTAGATCCAAAGGTACAAGCGTCTTTGTACGAGGACCTTTAGATGAGCCAACATCAACTACACCATTCATTTGCATACGCAGACAACTATCAGACCAATACAATTTCCCATTCACTCTATCAACCAATTCAACCAACGAGGGGAAACTAGAAAAAATCAAGACTATCTCTACCATATTCTCAAACTCCACTGTGTCATCTTTGTTCTTCTTAACAATCCCACCATGAACAATCCTCACTAAACGATCCATCTACATCAAAAGTTCAATTCAGCCAACAAACATGAGAAAAATGCATTACAATTGATGCCTTAGACTGAATAAACCCTAAAATTAGGTTCTTTTTTTCCTTTACGCCTAATCAAAAATTCCTATGTTCTTCCTACAATCATCCAAACACCCTAACCTTCTACAATTTGGAAACTATTCATGTTCTCTAACAATCATCCAATCAAAATTTCCTATGTTCTCTAATTTGGCAGTGCAAGCGAAGAACAAGAAATAAACAGTAGGATGTACATATACCTTCAACAAGCGAAGAGGAAGCGTGCTCCAATGGGGGTGGGCTGCCTGCCCGCCTAGCCGCGAGCCCTAGCCGTTGGGCAGGGGCACGAGCGCCCTCGTCCCCGCCGCGCCTGCCCGCCGGCCTGCACCGCCCTCACCTCGCGACCGGTAGGGGCACGAGCGCCCCCGTCCTCCTGCCGCGACGAGCACCCCCCGGCCTCCCGCCGCGCCGAGCGCCCCTGTTCCCGCAGCACGCCGCCGCACGCCGTCCCAGCCGCCGCACGCCGACCCGCCGCCGCAAACAGATGCTAGGGTTTCGGTATTTTGAGGAAGAAATGCGAGGGAGGAGGAAGAAGAAGGCTCGACAGGGTATAAGCGCCCAGACCTCAGCGCTAGAGGCGGCCGCGCCGAGGTCTCTGCCACGCAGGCACGAAGCGTCAGCTCGGCTCTGACGTGGCAGGGGCTCGGCGCTAGAGCCCCGAGCGCCGAGTAACTGACCTCGGTGTGAGAGGCTAGAGCGCCGAGGTAAGAGTCCATTTTTGGAATTAGTTTTCTCAAGGATCTATCCGCAGAAATAGTTTTCGAAAAAGGCTATTTTGAAAAAATTCCACACGGCAGAGAGGCCCCCGCCCCGTCACGAGAAACCACCGGAAAACGCCGCGGGAGCAAGTGAACCACCCCACTCCACTCCACTGCAGCGCGCCTAGCTTCTTCGGCCGCCCTAGAAGCCAGCACTGCACGGCGTTTTCTCCGCCCCATGCCCCCGTGGCTTGGCTTGGCTTGGCAGGGGTTGGCCTTCCCCGTCCGCGGACCGCGCCGAGTGCCGACGCCGGCACGCCGCGCGCGGCGCCGCAACTTTGGTGCGGTGCGGTGTGGTGGCTCCCGTACCGTTACAGTGCGGTCCCGCCGACCTGACGATGGTGCCGGCGAAAAGCAGCAGCCCGGCACCGGGGAGTGGCACGAGCACGTTGCTGTTCCCCCGTCCGTTGATCGTGCGCAACTGGCCAACGGCAAGCTCGGAGTACGACCTGGCGACTCGGCGTACGACCTGGCGATAGCTCGGAGCAGAGTCACCAGCGCAATGATCTCCGTGGCTCACCCGGTCACTCCTCCACAGGACCCCAATCCACATGCACGACGCGGTCCCGACCGGCGTCCAAATCAGAGAGAGGGACGTTGTTATCCTCTCCTTGGGGGCGTTAGTTTGGGATGAAGGGCCGTGGCCGCCGGCGCGCCGCGGCATGTGCGGCGGCGAGCGCACGCACGAGCGGACGGACATGGGTCGTTTTCGGCGGCAATTGCTGGGGCACCGTCGTGCCGGGGGATCGACCCAACCCAACGAGCTGATTCTGATTGAAGATCACGACGTCGTGGTCTCGCCACACGCTGACGCCACGCCACGCCACGGTAGCAGCCAAGGCTGGCTGGTGCCGGCACTTATCCGAACTTGATCTTGCATTATTTCCTTTTGTTTGTTTGCTTCGATTCGATGCCAATTATATTACGCGCGCGCGCTGCGTCATATCCTGCTGTTCATTAGGATAATAACGATGCACACTGCGTGGACTATATATGCGGAACTGACCAGTCACCATGCATCTTCTCTCTATGAAAAGCAAAGCAATCTGCTGGTTACTGCTGACGCATGCATGAGCGGGCTGTGTGTGTATGAAAAACCATACATGCTGGGCCTTTGCGTCTTGTTAGAACCTTTGCCAACTGTTGAAGGTTCACGCGGGAGTATGTGTCACACTGTCACGTCGTTGAGAGTTGGGATTCGACCGAGCATTTTGGTCGAGTTCATGGAGGCGCACCACTGTCGTCGCAGAGTTGAGAAACTGGGATTCGATGTAGAGAAGATATCAGCATTCAGCAGAGTTTTCCTTCATAAACAAAATACTAGCAAAGGTCACAGTATTTCTCTGATTGTGTACAAATTCTGTATGATCAACCGGCCACGACGTGGGCGACGCTATCATTAGTTGCCCGGATTGTAAGAGAATTATTAACTGACCAACGGGCAGCGCCCTCTAGTACCATTCCTTTTGCAGTATCACTAGCAATTAATTGATCTGGCTAGGCATACAATTAGTGTGGAAATGCACGTTTCAAATTGATCAAAATTTTCGGTGTTCCACTGTTCACAAGGTTGATCGTGTTGGGCTCAGCTCTGAACTCCTTTTTTCTTCTGAACTTCCGGCAGTACATAGGAGCCCCCTGAGGAGGGCACTCCATTTCCGTAAGTTCCGAACACTCAACACTGAATGTTCAACTTTGTTTTTTTAAAAAGAAATGTTCAACTTTGTCATGCAACCTGTGTGGGAGCATTCAAAGTTCAGAGTGTTCGTGACTGCAATTCATCATTTGACATTCTGGACGTCTGGTTGTGTCAGGCAGGCAAGGAGAGGTGTCCACGATACCACGACCATGGTTTTAAATACCGTTCGGTACCGGTTGGTATTCGCGAATACCGCTCCGGCTCGGTAGCAAAAAAGACCGGTTTTCCGAGGTTTCGACCGGCCCAACAGACCTTAGCAAAAAAAAATCTTCAGAAAACCCCTCGGTTTGGTCGGAATTCCGAGCCGGTTTTTACCGGTCGAAAAAACCGGTCGGAGCCAGTTTTGTGAACCATGACCACGACCAACTCGTGTGTTTTGAATTTTACGACAAAATGTTTAAAACCAGTGACAGTTTAGATCACAGAAAACAAGTATCTTTTATAATATACCTAGAGGTTTAAATCGACGTTAGATGAAGTTGGTAGATTTACCAAACATCCATCCAACAGATTTTGTAAGTGTAGTTTTGGTGAATGTGACTGAGCACATATTTCGTTTAGAGAAAAATACCGCCATTCCAAAAGAATCCTCGGAGTGCATCACCACCTATCAGTTTTAACGGAAGTGCAGTAACAAACTCACCACTGCAACACGTTTCACAAAGGCCTGTTTTGAACAGCATTGTTCAGGTAGCAACACAACAACTGCATCTGCATGCCAATTCGACAATGTCGCAGGATGCTCAACACAGAAGAACAGAGGATCAAATACAGCTCAATTCCACAATGTCGCAGGATACTCGAATTGATATTGCGATACATATTACTCGATCAAACCAACTTACAAAACGAGGAGTAAAATGTATCTTGGAACAGGCAAGAACTGCTCTTCTGATGCACAGATGACAAAACCACTTGTTTACTTGCTCAGTTCCACCAGGACAGGAAGCGCACCTTGACTTGGCACGACCTGGACACCACCTTGGCGTCGGCGGCGAGCCTGTCGACTGCGACGGTGCAGCGCGCCCGCGCCGGCACGGCCCACGTCTTCACGCCGCCGAGCTGCAGCCGCACGGGCACCTCGACGTCCACGTCGAACGGCACCGACCGGAGCCGCTCCGCCGCGGCCATCTGCCCGCGCACGCTCTGCGAGAACCGTATCCCGGACCCCTTGGCCTTCGCCGCCAGCACCGTCACGTTCCGGGGCCCCTGGTAGAACGCCGGCCACGCGCCCTCGGCGAGGAGCACGCCGTCGTACGACACGGAGACGCGGCTCTCGGCCCCCTCGTAGTGCACGCCGATCTTGCCGTTGGGGTTGTCGGCGCGCACGGTGGCGCCGAACCCCGGCGCGAACGCGGCGGGGGCAGAGGCGTTGCCGACGCCGGCGAGGCCCGAGACGGCGAGCGCCTGGACGGCGTACGACGGCCGCCTGGGACTGAAGACGAGGTACGTGACGCCGGCGGCCGCGGCGAGGAGGACGGCGAGCGCGAGGATCGCGGCGAGCGCGCACGTGCAGACGCGGACGCAGGAGCAGCGGCGGCGGCGCTTGGCGCGGCGGGTGTAGTGCTCGAAGAGGCGCGCGTTCTCGGGCGGCGGGACGCGGAACACCTTGTCCTTGGGCACCTGCACCACGTACTCACCGCCGGGCTTCGCCGCCCCAGCCGCCGCCGACACCGGCGGGTGCTGCTGCTGCTGCTGCGGCGGCGGCGGGACGGGCTTCTCGAAGTGGAAGCTGTAGAGCGGGCTGGAGGAAGGGTCGGAGGAGGATGGCGCGGACACGGACTGGTTCATCTCGCCGGAGAAGTCGGAGCTGGACGCCGCCGGGTGGACGCGGCCGTGCCCGTTCCCGTGCATCATGATGGGCTGCTCCTCGACGCGGTCGTCGGAATCAATCTGCATGCACCGGCGCGCGGGGTTATAAAGACGTCCTATTGATTGTTCACGAACACGGTGTGAATCATCGACTCCTACTCACTAATTATACACGGTGTGACTCGGACTTTTTTTAAAAAAAAAAACATTACCATGCCGTGTTTTTTCGAGAGCGCTCCTTATTCGAAAAGGAAAGGCATTACAGCTGACACGAAAAGGAAATGGAGAGCAGAAGCCCGGATAAACTCTTCGAAACGAACAAGTGCCTACTGCCACTTCGCCCATGGGCCATGGACGATCTTTTCACATCGGAAGAGAACCACCAGCAGCTATGGAACAAAACTGCCATAAAACCTCGATCAGAAAACCCAGCATTTGTATCGCGAGCAGCCGAGCAGGGGATGCGTGGTAGGACAAAATTGACCCAGTTCTCGCCCTCGACGAAATCCGTGGTGCTTACGCGCAAATGCAGCGGCGGCGAACCAATCGAAAGATGAGAGGGGGAGATGGGGAGACGCACCTTGCCTCCCTGGTGTCTCCTAGCGCTCGTCGTCGGCGATGATACTGCTCCTCGATGCGGCGTCCGGTTTCTTGTGGGGGATTTCAGAGCGACGACGCGCGCGGCCGGCGTCGACCGGCGAGGCGGTGGACGTGCGAGGCAGTAGAGGTGAATAGCTGGAGCTGAGCTGACGGGCAGAGACGGGGAGAGGCGGCAAGGTCTCGGGGCGGAGGAGGTTTTATATGGTGGCGTGCAGGTGCAGGGGCGCGGAGGCCCAGGCGACGCCTATCGGGTGACGTGGCGTCCGGCGGTGGAAGAGTTGAAACCGTGTCGCGGCGCGCAGCGCGGCCGTGGGTCTATGGAAAACGAAGGAACCGGCTGATCTGGGGGCTCCGAGCCGGCGCGGTGCACGCCACGCACAGCAGGCAGCGCGTGTTCAGACTTCAGAAGCGTCCAGCCGCCGTCGTAATCCAGTGAATCCTTGATCGTTTCACAGCTAAGCGTGGGCCATGGCAGCAGGCCTATATCCGTTTCAGTGCAACGCGGTTCTTCAACGAGTACTAGCAGTAACTGAATGGATCCTTCACGGTGAAGGTTCGTCCCAAGGTGCCACAGCAACAGCACGAGCTGCGTGACTGGCGACTGCTAGCTATACCAACGTACATACGTACGTTGCTGCAAGCTGTAGCCTACTCCACGTCGTTGGCAAGCATTTGGGCGGCGGCGGCGGAGGCGGCTGGCCAGCTGGTGCACAGCCCAGAACGCGCCTGACAGTGGACCACGCAGGTTGAGGACGAAGCTGCTACACGTAACCAGGTGATGAGCTGGCCTTATCTATGCTCCAGTTAACAGCTTGTCAGTTAGTCAAACATCATACACGATCGCAGTCAAATACTCCTGCTAGGATTCCGGTGAGGGCGCCCCAGGAATGTTCGCACCGGCGACGAAACCCCCCGGGACCCGGGTAATGCGCCGCACGCTCGCGCGGCCGGCAGCCGGCGAAGGCCTTCGCCCCGCACGTCTACGGATTGTGCTAGCCCACACTGCCAATCTAGAGATAAACCTGTTTAATTAATAATTCTGTCAAAGGCTCAAAGATAATGCCCACGCAACAAAACAATGCTTCGACAGCGATCCTGTAAGATATTATAAACTCGTGTCAAACAAGATGTTTCTGGGGAGACACTGACGCTCTGTCGAGTTGCAGCAGGGTTCTGAGTCCATGAGGTATAGAAGAGTGCAGTAATAGGCAAATACACTGTAAGAACAGCAGCAGTGAATCCAAGGTAAACAGATGCTTTTGTAATTCTTCTATTGCCATCTCCACCAGTTTCAATCAAAACAGTACAACAAAACCTCAACCACCTGGTACAACACATTGTTGCATCTCCATATCACCAAACCGAATGTCTGGGCAAAACTTGTACACCTCTTCAAATTACAGCCAAAGGAGAGGGGGAATCAAACTAAAACAAACCCACCAAAACCTTGAAAGAGAAAAAGAAAGTTAAAACAAACGCATTCATTCACACACAAAAAAATCTACATCAAAACTTTGTATTTTGGGTATTGCGAAGTATATGCACAGTGGCAGTGGCACGCTCCTGATGCTAAAACAAGAGCGCTCCATCGGTACTTGGCAGCTCCTTTGCACTTCAAGGAAGGAGCATTTCTGTCTCAAGCTTGGTAATATATCTGATAGCATTCTATCTTTTTTTCTGTTCCGGCAGTCAACTCGGTAGCATTCACTGATGTTCGTTTTCCTCTCCTCTTTCATGAGAATCCTCTGACTCCACCGCTCGTGCAGTACTCTTGGCACTGCTATCAGAGGCCTTACTGAACACAGCATCAATGTCATCGTGAGTCTTTGCCTCATTAGAAACCATGTTGCTTTTACTCTCCACTGCTAAAGCATGTCCAACATTATGTGGACTTTCGGGATGCAACGCTTCAGCAAGTTCATCCTGCTCTGTGGATTCTGCAGACCTATTCACAACAGAATCACAGTGCTCCTTGAAAGCAGCATGAATATCATCCACAGATTTTGCATCAATGACATGGAGCTCTCCACTCTCTTCAGGCTCTGTATCAGCATTAACACCTGAGATGTGCAAAATTTCAGTGTCCATGGCGGGCTCAGAAACCGCACCATCACTAACTAGTTTAAAGGCAGTCTCAATATCCTCCACAGACTTCGCATCTAGAATCGTCATCTCAGGATCGGTCACAGTTGTCACTAACTCATTTGTAGCGACCTCCAGTTCACTTGATGCAGCTGCTAAGATTGCTGCTGATGGTTTATCATCAGAAGACACTTCTGACTCATTGTGTGGTGGCTTCAACTCCGTGTTTATTGCTTCAAATGGGCTTGCTTCAAGGATCCGTCTCCGAGGATTGTAGACAGTCTGCTCAGGGTCTCCATGAGATGCTCCAAATGACCAACTAAATTCAGGGCCATTTAGGTCATCAACAACTGGAGACTGCTCCCTGGAGTCTTCAGCACTGGCTTCCGACATGGTCAGGGAGACATTGTCAGAAGTCCGAGGGCTAATCACAGAATCTTTAGCAACACCATTGGTCAGGTTTTCATCATGGGAACCCTGATCTGGCACCTCCAGATCCAGTCTCATTGGTTCTACTCCGAAGTCTCCCACTGTGTCCAACTCAGACAGGAAACTTTCATCAATTCCACTTTCTTCCATAGGCTCAGGATAGATTTTACCAGCCTCGTCATCAGAATCAAGTAGATATCCCGGAGTTATTTCGTCGTTCATGTCACCTATATCCACCTTGTTTGATTCAGCAGCCATGGAAACAAAGGGATTCAAGACTTCTGCATGTTCAGCTGATGGAGATTGGATGGCATCACTAGCTAGAGGATATGAGGAAACAGAGTTCAGACTTTTGTCAAATCCAACATCAAAGTGTTCTTCAATTACATGCAAGCCAGCCAAAGAAGCATCTGATTCAACAAATATTGCTGTTTCATGCTTTTCTTCCATGCTGAAGTTCTCAACAACTCTCTCCTCAGGGATAGGGTGCAGGTCCCTAGATATGACCGGCAATGTTTCCGTGACAAATTCAGAAGGCAGCTCCACAGATCCGTGAATCAGGTTATCTAATGGTGTTTCATTGTTTGAATAGGACATGAGATCAACATTTCTGTCTTTCTCAGCTGTATTGCTTGCACCAAGTACAACTGTATTTGAGCTTGATGCCACGTCAGTGTCAAGGTACTCCGGAAGGTCCCTAGAATGTGATTCACCCTCCACAGTTGGCCTGGAGGATGAAATCCATTCTGAGCATTTAACTTCTGTGTTAAGTTGGAAAGAAGGTTTAGCACCAAGGCTGTTGTCACCTGCACAATGGGAGGTGGTTCAAATAACAATTTGAAAAAAAAACAGCGAGTATTAAGCTATTGATATAAAGTAGTCCAATCAAACTTGCTTACCATCTCCATCCTCCCAGCTAAGCAAGTCAGGAACTGGATGAAATGGCATCTTGGAATCCCCAGCTGACTTGGGCGAATAATCTTCTTCGTGACCCTTTCCTTTCGTTGAGGCAAGATGCGCTTCCCTTTCTTGTGATCTTTCAAAGACGAAATGATGTAGAGCCATCTCACGGTCATCAATGTCACTGTTGTCTAGTTCAACATCTATGGAGTTGATTCCATCTGAGCACTCACTTCCAACATCTGCAAGGTCACTATCCTGTCTCACAAGAGCAGGTGACTCATGTTCCACGTGTAAACCCTTTTCACCATGGTCCTTGTGATCCTCTTGATCAGCAACTGAAGAAGCCACATCAGATTCAGTAACAGAGCTCAATTTAGACTCACTCTTATCGCTGAACTGTCTTTGGAAATTGCTTGCATTCCATTCCACAGTTTCAGGAACAAAATATGGCCTGAGTCTAGAAAGACGCCTCTCCTGGATTTCATCCGTCCTTCCAAAGTTGAAGCTTTCATGCCTTCTGAAGATCACGTCACGACGAGGTGACGTCACAGATTCCACAGCATGTAAATTATCATGCGCAGGGACACCACTGTCATGAGGCTGCTCAAGGGGAAGATCAAATGGGTTCTTCCGTGCATGCAGAATTGAAGGAGCTGATCCAGGAATTGCTGCTTCTTCAGAATCATACGGAAGATCAAAAGGGTTCCTTCTTGGCACTGCAATACGAGGGACTTGTGCACGGAAGCGCGAGAAATCATCTGAACTCCTACCAGCACCATTACTGTCGGCATCAATCAAGTTATTATCAAGTTCAAATCTTATGTTCTTCCTAGATCTTCGCCTAGCCATCAAAATTTCCAACCTGCGGTTCCTTTCCATTTCAGAATACCCAAGATCCATCAGATTCTTTTCATCATCTGCTGTCCAAAGAAATGCAGCTTCTCTCCCATCATCTTTCTTCTTCCCCTCCACATTATCTTTAGCATCATTGTCATCACCCTCATCGTTACTATCATCATCAATTTGATGTTCCTCTGAGACATGAGAATCACTGTCTGAATCATCCTTAGGAATGGGATCAGGACTAGCTGTATCAGCACCCAAAAGTGGATCGATTTCATCAAGAACTGGAGCAATGTCAGTCATGGAAGCATCAGGAGAAGAACTCTCATCCCCATCAGAGTCAAAACCAGATGAACCATCCTGACTGCTAACTCTTGCCCATGGTGAGCCAAGAGAGGAATCAAGCAAGTTGTTCTCAACAACATTGCTAGTATCAACATTAAGCCTCTCGGTCTTTTCCCATTCGCGAATAGCAATAGAAAAGGCTGATTTACTAGTTCCAGCAAGCTCTTCAGCTTGCTTCTCCTCAGAAACCTCTCTCAATTTGCTAGCTGCTGAATCTGTAACTCTATCTTGATTCAGATTTTCCTCCATGTCAACATGTTTATTGACATTCTCACTGGATGAAAACAAACCAAAGGATGTATCTTTGTCATTCAGACCACCACCCAGATGGGCAACATCAAATAGGCTAGTCTGCCCGTCGGCTCTATCTTGTATGAAAAATGAACTTTCTGATCTTCTTTTCTTATTAAAGGTCAAGTCCTCCCTGATCCCAGACTCTTGGCGAAGATTGACCATAGAAGGAAATGGTGTTGGTATTCTAGGTATGTTTCGAAGGTCACCTCTCTCATCTTCTTCATCAGCTCTCCTCAGAAGAGGGACATCATCATCCAGATCAATATGCTCACTAGCCCTCTCTCCGAAGGAAACAGTCTGTTTAATTTCCCTCTCTTTGAAGTTTGCTGTATCCTCTCTAAATTCAGGCACTGAAAGTCTCTGATTTGCTTCAAAGTGAATATCACTGAACGAATTTCCAACCTTGAAAGCTGAGATTTCTGGAGTGCCCTTGTGATCTTCACTAGCTTCGGGTAGATTAATTTCTCCATAACTCAACAGGACTCCGAGAAGAATAGTAGTACATATAATTACAGGTGAAGAAGAAAGCAGGAATGCAAAGAACCCTGGTGATGATCTGAACAATAAATAGAGCACAACACCAAAACCGAAGATGATTGGGTGTTCAGAGATGAATCTATAGCTCTTTCTAATAGACAGCCTCAAAACTTTCTTGATACATAGAACTGCTTGTTTTCCCTCAAGGGCCATGGCATGTAAACCCCTTAGCCTCCAACACAAACCTACCACAATCACAATGAAAAAAAAAGTTGTTAGTTGAGTATAACAAAGTGGCTGTGTTTCGATTAATTGGTAGATACAAAGGAAATTGGAAGCTATGCTAATTTAATAAACCCAACTTTAAATTACCCTGCAAGTTAAAAGCAAGCTGATTCAGGCTCTCCTTTTTCTCTCCAAGAGTTAACGCAGCTGCTCAGTATTCATTTGATCTAATGAAACTAATCACATCTCAAAACTTAACGCAGATGCTCGTTATTCATTTGATCTAATGAAACTAGTCACACACGTTTGCTATCCACCACCCTCACAAATAGATCCACCACAAAGACTTATCAGACAGGAACAGCCCAGCACAAACATAAGGCATGTCCACCGCAATTAGCTCGCACTTGTTGACAGAACAGCACAAGTCATGGAGTCAGACCTTAAATTTACAGGCTGATTACTAGATCACTGTCGGCAAAACAGCACAAAGTCCAGCCTTGCAAACTGATCACCAGATCATTAGCTTCATATCCTCAGATCAAAACCTAATCCCCAATCCGAGGGCGAGGGGTAAAGAAACCCGATCTTGGCCCTCAAACAGCCGAGACATCGCCACCTTCGCTGGCGATCAAGCAAGCAAGGGGCAAACAGATCTTCACTGCCGACAGACAACTCAGCACCATGGCCCAAATCCATAAATCAGCGAAGCGAGATCGACTAACCCACAGTCCATCCCAGGCTCATCAACTACAACCCGCCAGTTGGATCAGACTGTACCGGAAAGAAGCGTACCGTAACCGTACCTTTCAGGAAGCTCGGCGGCAGCCAGCAGCTGCGACTGCGAGCGAGGGCCGGAGAAAACTCCAAGGAGGAGCCGGAAGAAACGGACAACCGGAGCCCTGTGGCGACGTACAGCGACCCGGCGCCGGCAGCTGGAGCTGAGGCAGGAGAGCGGGAGCGAGGGCCGGGTCAAGGAGAGCAAGGGATCGCCCCCCGAGGGTCAAAGCCAGCAGCACAGCACAGCAGGTGGCGTATGCGCGAAACGTGCGCGCGTATCCGTGCGGCGGGATACTAGAGAAGCAGCAGGCGGGCAGGGGGAGTAGTGGGGCCTTGGACTACTGCCGCCCCCCCGCCACTTTCGGCTGCGGTCGCGGCGGGACGGAGTGGGCGGTGCGCGTCGAGACGGGGGTGGCCGGTGGGCGGCGGCGGCGGCGGTGATGGCGACGGTGATCGCCCGAAGAGTGGAGAGAGGGAGGGGGGGGGGGGCAAGGGAAAGCGGCGGCAGGCTAGCAGCAGGCTAGCAGCAGAAAGCGGGGAGTGGTGGGCCCCGCGTTGCGTCTGCGTTGGCACAGACGCACAGTTGACGGTGGTGGCCCTCTGGCGCGCGGGGCCCAGCGACAGGGTCGCAGAGGGTGGACGGTGGCGGGCCCGCGTGTCTGAGCGCGGCCGGCCGGCCGAGGAGGAGCGACGAGACACGCGTCGCATCTCGCGATCTCGCTCGCTTTTAGCGCCGGCACTGCACACCGCACAGCGACAGATGCCTGAATCAGCTGCTGCTGGCGGACAAATCCGCCCGGCGCCTAGTTGTGCTCAAGCGAAGCATCGTACTGCTACTGCATGTCGATTCCAGAAAAAAAATTGTTTGAATTCATCGTCCTTACGTGACGTACTAGCAGGGAAATTTCGTGGCCTGCTTTCAGGGCCGTAAGGACTGAATCAGTCTGAACGGCCGGTGCTTTCAGGGTCGTTCGAGGGCTGCAAACTTGGAGACTGACGGCAGCCTTCTGGTGATGATCTGACCAGAGAACTGTCTCCGTCACGTGCAGTGATCTAGTGTACCAAACATTCAGATTATCAAACCGGGTGACGTGTATAACAAAACGCAGAAAAGCATCGATGCCAAACCATCCAAGCGAGAGTGCAAAGACTGTTCGTGCATGTTTGCCTCCTACAAGAAGCTCTATACACGTATGCTTGCGAGCACACGCAGTTAGGCATGTGCCCGGAGCAACGCGTGTTCCGTCGTCCTTGAGAAAAACTGGTCCTCGAGAGGGTCAGGAGTGGGTGTCGCGTGCCGTGCTGAAGAAATGAGTTGCCGTCCTAACCTCACCGAAACTGGCAAGGAGACAAGCCACATGCGTGCATTGAGCCATTGACTGGACACGGTACCAGAGTTTCAGAATTTTCTTTTTAAAAAAAGAAAGATCATGAATCCATTTTTATTATGAAACATATATTTGTATAAGAAAAAATCCTGGACTATGACATATCGGCCCGTTAAGGACATCTTCGAGAAGCTGCAGAGAGCAAAGGTGCCAACGATCAACCGCCTGTAGTGTACTGTACATTTCATCAGGCAGTCCGCCGTCGTGCCGTGCGTGCGTACTACCCGCCCGATCTCAGCGTCGTCGCCTGCCTGATGGATCCATCGCTGATCAGGGCTCGGACCGACGCCAGCATCGCGTGCAGCGGGCACCTTCGCTGCCGGCGCAGTTACCTCCGCCACGGCACGTCGGTGGCGTCCGCCGCCGCCGCGCGCCGGGAAATCGACTGACCTCGCGGCGCGGTGGACGGGTGCGTTGTTGCGTGCGCGTGCACGGAGCCGGCCGGCGTGCGCGGCGGTGGCGCCCGTCGACCGTCGTGGGCGCTGGGCGCGGCCTCGCTCACGCCGAAATCATGCCACGCGCATCGCGTGACGGCCTGGCGACGGATGCGATGTGGCCGATGGGTGCGTGTCCGGAGGCGGCGGGGCAGCGCATTCGTCCATCCATGGCGCGCAAAAAAAATCATACACAATGTAGGGTTCAATTTCATCCAATATAATTTCCCAATGACTTGTTACCAGCCGGCTGTGAAGAAGCTCCACGTTACAGCGCGTTCATGTGCGCCCGGCGGCCGCGTACACGTGCGCCCGGCGTCCACCGAGCTTCCCGTTTCCACTCACTCGCGCGGGTCCCACTAGGCAGAGCACCACCCGCGTGCGGGCCCACTAGTCAGGCGACTGTTCAAACATTGGGACTCACGTCCGTCGGTTCCCATTCGCATTCCTCCGTTCCCTCTCTAGGGTTCCTCTCCCCCCCCCCCACCTGGCGATTCGCCATTTCTCCGGCGCCGCCGCGGATCCCTGCTGCCGACGGCGACCGCGCGCACGCAGGTGAGTTCATGCACTACCATGGCGTTGCCTGCTATGCCGTGGAACGCACGGATGATGATTTTCCTCGTTTGTTTGCTTCACAGGAGCGGCTCGAGGATCCCGGTGTTGAAGGCGAACGGCGAGGTGGGTCGGCTTTCGGATCTCGGCGGCGGAGGCCAACCGCGAGGTGGGGCGTCTTCCGGATCCCAGCGGCGGACGCGAACCGCGAGGTGGGTCGGCTTGAGGATCCCGGCGGTGGAGGCGAACCGCGAGGTGGTGCATCTTCAGCATCCCGGCGGCGGAGGCGAACCGCGAGGGGCGGCGGCTTCAGGATCCGGCGGTGGGAGTTGAACCGTGAGGCGCGGCGGCTTCAGGATCCGGCGGCGGGAGGTGAACCGCGAGGGTGGCGCCGACGGCGAGTCCGCGCTGCAACGAATCAAATGAGCGCGCGTGGAAGGGTTTCAGGATTTCAGGGACAAAAACGCAATCAGGTTAGTCCAGTTCATCTCGTCACGCTTTTGGGTGCATTTCCACATAGAGAAGCAGGGTGATTCGTACTGTGCTTTGACTAGCATTTCGTTTGATTGTTTTGCATTTTCCATAAGGTCTCTGAGGATTTGCATTTCACTGGAGATATAGATTCGGTGGTACAGGAGGTTAGTGGGTAGGTGAATCTGCAAATTAGGGTAAATCGAGACATGTGCAATCTCTGTTAGTTTTCTAGGTGGGGTTTGGGGGGTTATGCTTCGTCTGATTCAATACTGAAAATTTCTCTGATTAGTTTCTTTGTGTGTGTTGTGAATTCTGGAAAAAATTGTTTCTCTGTTAGTTTTCTTTTTTTTTCGAAAACGCAGGAGAGCTGCGCTTCTTTGTATTAGAGAGAGAAATAAAGGCCCCATACAACCTCCTCTCTCATACAGGGACCAAGTATGAGAGAAGAATCCAAAAAAACACCACTCAGCCTACTAAACAACTAGGACATGACCAAAACCTTGACCATACAAGTTAGATAACACCACCTAAACCTAGACCTTCCAGCTTCTTAGCACCAGCAAGGCACCAAAGGCTATGTTCATCCTTGATGTCCCTCAAAATGGAATTGATAGAAGGTGCCATCCCATCAAACACACACGCATTTCTGTGCTTCCAAATCATCCAAACTCCCAAAATTATTAAAGAATTGACTCCTTTTTTACATCCTTTTCACACCCCCCTTAACACACGTCGCCACCAATCCGCAAAGCTGTGTTCCCGCAGCCTAGGAATGCAATCACCAAGGTTCAAAGGAGCCAAAAGGTGAAACCAAACCTGCCGCGCAAAAACACAAGTGACCAATAGATGTTGCACCGTCTCATCCTCCTGATCACATAAGGGGCATTGTTCAGGGTGGGGCAGCTCTCGCTTTGCAAGCCTATCAGCAGTCTAGCATCTATTGCGAATTGCCAACCAAAGAAAAACTTTACACTTATTTGGTGCCCAGGATTTCCAAAGTCTTTTTCAAGGTTCAAAAGTGACAGAACCTTGGAAGCAAGCCCGGTAAGCAGATTTAGAGGAGTACTGTCCCCTAGATTCCCATAACCAGATACGTCGGTCTTCTAGCTCATTTAACTCAATACCTTGGACACAATCCCAAAGCTGCAAGAATTCCCAGATTACAATCCAAGACAGTCCACCACGTATGGCAGTGATCCATCCATTGTTGTGAAAAGCCTCCGCCACTGTTTGCTTAGCTCGGATTCGAGGAGGCACACATGCAAAGACAGCAGGAGCAATGGATTCCACCAAACACCCATGCAGCCACTAGTCTGTCCAAAAGAGCGTGTTGTTTCCCATTACCTAACTCAGTCTTGACAGCAATTGCAAAAAGAGCCAGGGAATTAGGGTGCGAGGGGAGGTCAAGATTGGTCCAAGGGAGATCAGCCTTAGTTTTTTTGAGCCATTGCCATCTAGCTTGCAGCGCCTAAGCCATGGCCTCCAGGTTGATAATACCCAGCCCACCAAGCTCCAATGGTCTCCTGACTTTTTCCCAAGCAACTAGACAGCAACCTCCATTAGCTTGTTCCCTACCTTTCCAAAGAAAACTTCTTCTAATTTTGTCGATTGCCTTGACGAACCACTTTGGAACATTGATGGCGATCAGTAGATAAATAGGTATAGCTGTGAGGACAAACCGAACCATAGTGACACGCCCTGCCATATTTAACAAAGCGGATTTCCATCCAGGTAGTTTATCAGCCACCTTCTCAATCCAAGGCATAAGATCAATTTTCTGAAGCTTCTTGTTGGATAATGGTAGCCCCAAATATGTGCAAGGGAATTCTGCAATGTTGCACTGGAGAGTATCCCTAACTGGCTGTAGGCAATCCTCATCACAGCGAATTGGGATAATACTACTCTTTTGTAAATTTGTTTGCAGCCCCGATGCCATACCAAAAATCTTCAAAATTTCCTTGGTGACCTGTAGCTCAGTCTCAACCGGCCTTATAAAGAGAGCAACATCATCAGCATACAAGGAAAGTCTCTGTCCAGAAACTCTCTGGGAGAAAGGTTGCAGGAGCCCTTCCTCACTCGCTTTGACAAAGAGACTATTGAACACGTCCATAACAATAATAAAGAGCATAGGAGATAAAGGATCTCCTTGCCGAAGACCACGCCTATGGTGGATAATCTAACCAGGTTCCCGATTAAGAAAAATTCGAGTAGAGGAGGTGGATAGAAGGTTTGAAACCAGATTGCACCAAGAAACCCCAAAACCCAAGTGAGAAAGCACTTCTAGCAGAAAAGACCATGAAACTGAATCAAAGGCTTTGGAGATGTCCAATTTCAGAAAAAGGCTTGAAATTTTTTGACGATGGAGAACCTTCACGGTTTGCTGAACGAGGATGAAATTATTATGAATACTTCGACCTCGAACTGCGCTTTGGTTAGAAGCAACCAAGGAATGAAGGAGAGGCGCCAACTGATTAGCCAGGATCTTGGTGATTAATTTAGCAAAGCTGTGCACCAAACTAATGGGATGAAAATCCTTGGCCAACATTGCATCAATCTTCTTAGGAATGAGCGTAATATAAGCTGCGTTGAGAAGACCAAGACCTCTAGCATTTCCCTGCTGCAAGGTAATAATAGCTGCCATAAAATCAGCATTGACTATAGACCAACACTCCCTGTAAAATCTGCCAGTGTAACCATATGGACCTGGGGCTCTATCTGACGGCATGGCTTTGATAGTTGCCCAGACTTCCTCTTCAGAAATAGGCATATCCAGCATTGAAAGGTCCAGACCAGGCCTGTGGAAAGCCAGCAGGTCCAAGTCCAAAGAGCGATCAGCAGCTTGTCCAATCAAGTTCTCATAAAAATTATACAAAATCTCCTGTTTGTCTTCTTCAGATGTGGCCACTCTATCACCATCATTGAGCTTAGGAATAAAATTCTTGCGCCGACGAGAAGTCGCTTGTTTGTGGAAGAATGATGTATTAGTGTCCCCATCTTTGGGATATTTGACTCTGGAGCGAAGCCTAGCAATAGTTCTTTCGAATGAAGCAAGTCTCAAGCAATGCCGCTTCAGCTCCCTTCGCAGCCATTCCTCTTGCAGGGAAAGTTGCCTACTGTCCTGGGCAATTTCAAGTCTATGCAGAACCTCACGAGCAAGGGCAAGCTGAGATTTTATATGGCCCACCCTTTTTGCGCTCCAGGATTGCAAGGCACGTGTCAAACGTTTAAGTTTGATAGAGATTCTCTCAAGGGGGCTGACATTACTGACTGGTTCTTCCCAAGAAGTCTTAACGGTGTCAAGGAATCCTGGCAACTGAGTCCAAAAACTCTCAAAACGGAAGCGCCTTTTGCCTATAACACCATCCTGGAGCCCAAGCAGCAGGGGGCAATGGTCTGAAATCTCTGAAGCATGACTTTGAAGAACACAGTCAGGGTATATATCTTCCCAATCTGCTGTACAGAGAACCCTATCCAGCTTGACAAGAGTGGGGGAAGATCTCTCATTAGACCATGTATACCTGCGACCCAAAAGGGGAATTTCATTGAGCTCCAAATTATTCACAAGACGACGAAATCTCCCTATCATAGCTCTATTCACATTATCATTGTTTTTGTCTTCAGCACAATAAATCAAGTTGAAATCCCCTGCAAGCATCCATGGCCCACTGCAGTGACTCCTCACTTCCCTCAGCTCTTCCAGGAAGGCTGGTTTATCCACATCTGAGTGAGGCCCATAAATACCAGAAAACCTCCAAGCATGATCTCCATCCGAAACGAACTTGACCGTGACAGAGTGACGATGGACACGATGACAATCAGCTGTGAAAAAAACATCTTTCCAAGCTACTAGAATTCCTCCCCTTGTTTCTCGGGCAGGGAGATACACAAAGGAGTGATACTCCTGACCAAGAATAGATTTAACATCATAAGCTAATATTGTAGACAACTTTGTCTCTTGTAAACAAACTATAGCCGGCTTGCACGACTGTACCGTCTGATGAACAACATCTCGTCGAGCTTTATCATTGAGACCTCTTACATTCCAGATTAAAACATTGCATGGAGCCATAGATTAACAATTGAAAAACTACCATAGCAGGGAGCACCCTAGACAACAGAGATGTAACCCAAAGAACACACCTCATCAGCAGAGGGGGCATTCCAACCGAAAAGCGCTGCAAGGGCCATCACATAATCTTGGCGCAAGGGCTGCTCAAAAATTTTGACATATTGTTCCAAAGCTTCATCAGACAACCCTTCCTCTTGGTTAGCTTCCTTGTCCTCCCCATTCATGAACTGTAACTGACAACAAACAGAGGCAGCAGCCATATGATCAGAAACCGGCGGCAACTTGGCAACTCTCCTACTTCTCCTAGGCACGAAATTTTCAGGCAGTGTTTTCTTCCTTGGCTTAGAAGGAGGAGGACCTATAAGCACAACACCAACTGGTTTGGATACCTTGGCAATGAACGCCGCTGTCGATGTTGGGGAGGCAGCAGCAGCTGTTGGAACAGGCAGAGCTTCAGAGGGAACATTGGGCTCCAGCGCAGCAAGAAGAGCCACAGCAGGGTCCGCCGGGGCGACGAGCGGAGGGACATCGAAGGCTGCAACACCCACAGGCCCAGAAAGGACCGGAGGTGGAGCCAAGCCGCCTGCAGTAGAACTCACTGGGGCAAGATCCCCATCGACGGCCAGGTTCTCCACAGCCGGAGGCGTGCCAGAACCTGCAACACGCACCGGAGCATGGTCCGGCGGCGGAGGTTCTACAGCCTCAACAACTTCCGCGGCAGAACGAGCTCCATCCCTACCTGAGGCAAGCGCACTCTTGCTGCGCCGGTGGAAATAGGTCTTGGTAGAGGTGGGATGCGCCGACGATGGCGAGATTCCAATTCTGGACAACATTGGTTCATTTAGAGGAACATGGTGCATCGGAGAAGCAGAATTGGAGCCCAGCAGCAAGGCCTCGTTGGAGCGATGGGCCAGCCCAGGCCGACCATCAGGCCCACAATGCACAGCCGAAAAAACATCGAGGCACAATTGGTCCGTCTCCACCAGAACACCCGGGATGGCGGCGCACACGTCGTTGCTCGAGGACGGAACAATGACGACGGCCGCCAAGTCATCAATGCCGCCCTCGGGAATTGGCGGGTCGCATGGGAAAGAAGAAGCCGTTGCAGTGGCCACCACCTCGGGCACATAGAGCGTGTCACCGGCCCGAGCCTCCTGGGCTTCCGCGCCGCCAGCCCCCCGCACAGGGCCCGCGCGCCGCAGGAAACGAGGCGGAGCGCCTCGGGACGGTGAGTTGTCTCCAGAGAAATGAGGCGACGAGCCGGGAGACTGCGAATCACGTCGCCGGCGACGCCCACCATGGCCGGCCGGAGAAGGATCAGGCGGCGCACTCCCGCCCGTCGGCTGCCCAACTGATGGAATCACAGCGATTTTAACATCGTACGACAGCGCACGCTTCAGAGGAGGGACCTCCACCACCGGAGCAGGCGGCTCGACGACGACGAGCTCCATAGCTGCGGGAATCAGCGCCGGGCTTGAGCACCAAGCTGAAAGCCGGAAAGCAGAGTAGTCCTAACGATCCACCGTGTGGGGGTGTAGCTCCTTGATCCAGCACCACTCGTCCAGAAGATGATCCGCCGTCTCCATTTCCCACACGTGCGCCGGGACGCCGCGTATCTCAACGTTGACGAGTTTCGGTAGGGTGACACCAGTGGCGTTTTTTAAACGAGACCATCGCCGGCAATGCAGCGTATACGGCGGAAGGTGAACAGGCCGTCCCTTGTCGTAGACGCGTATAGCATCGTCCTCAGAGGAGAACACCAGAAGAAGCTCGTCAGGCCGTAGACGGTGAGTCATGAAAGAGTCGACCGGGAGATCATGGCGGCGAGCGAGCTCAGCCACCAGACCATCAACCGGGACATTGGAAGGATCACCGATCAACAGCACAGAGATGGCGCAGCGAAGCTCCTCCTCGGCTCTAGCCATTCTCTCAGAGCGGTCGATGATTTTCTGAGGCTTGGGCGGGGTGACACCAGGGCCATCAGCCTCAGCAACACCGCACGATGGTATCGCCGTCGGAAATCGAACACCATCAACCGGCCGGGGGGATTTTCCTCACCCGCGCACCTGCCGTGCCGCCTCCGAACTCGACGACGTCGACGTCGTTCGCCAAACACCGGAGCACCAGCACCACCAGAGCTGCTGGCAGCCGCCAACAGAGGAACGCAAGACGGAGCACCACCACCGGAACCAGCAACGGCCAGAGCAGCACCGCCACCGTCCATGCACCTAATGGCAGCAGCAGGGCCCGTGTCCCGACGACGCTAGACAGCAGCCTCCGACCGGTTCACCACCGAAGGAGGACCAGCGCGAGCAGCCATGCCAGCAGTGCGGCACATGTAGGAACGATGACCCAACCGCCGGCACTTGAAGCAGCGGGTCCGGCTTTTGCAGGCGGCCGCATGATGGTCTGGAGCAAAGCAGTTGAAACACATCCCTCGAAGATTTGCCAGGACGCGACAGTGAGGACCCCGTTCAGCCCGTAGACGCTCCTTGCGAGACCGGCGGCTTTCCGCCTCCCGCCACCCGTCAGCGTCCGGGCCACACACTGAGCGCGGCGGACGGGAATTCGTCGGACGAAGCACGATTCGGGGAGAGCTTTGTCGAGAAGGGCTCGCCGCTAAAGCCGAGGAAGGACTTTCGGAGGCCGCGGGAAATGCCGCCAAGAGCACTTCTTTGAAAGACCGGGAAGGAGCGCCGCCACCCGATTTTCCAGAGGGAGGGGAGTCCCTGACCCAACGCTGGGCCTTGCTACGTCCGGCCACCGTCACGGAGGGAGACCTCGACGCCGAAGCGAGAGAAGGAGAGCTGGCCGCCGGTCTCGGAGTGATGGCCGGCGTGGGGCTGGTGGGGTTGAGAGGGGCGTCGAGGTGGTTGGAGGGCAGAGGGAGGGGTGGGGGAGACGAGCGGGTAGCCATCGCCTTTCTGTTAGTTTTCTAGGTGGGGGTTATGCTTGTCTGAGTAGTTAATCTGTTTTAGCAAGCTACAGAACTAGCCAATTAGCTATTCTGTTGCCACAAATAGCTTTTCTGCTATTCTGCTGGCACAAATAGCTGCATTTGGCGGATGGGGATCGTGATAAGTAAAAACACTAGTTCATGATTTTTAGCAGAGCAAATCAGTCCGCCACCAGTTCATGATTTATCATATCATTTTGGTTCATCAGCTCCAGTTTTCATTAGCAGACGCTTCCTGACTTTTTAAATGTAGTGTCAAATTACATTTCATGCTTGAACTGCAGTTGCTGAAACTGAATTCGTCTGTAGAAACGTTTTTATTTGCCCTTGAAACCTCACATATCAGCCAACCTATCATACCATCACTATACATTTTTTTGTTACCAATTAGTATTGTACTAAGCAAATGAGTGAATTACCATCACTGTATATTGGACTTGGAATTAGTAGTGATCTAGGTACTAAAAAAACAGAGCAATGCCCCCCTCCTCTAGAAAATATGTAATGCGATAACTGAATTGACATCATCAGTTAGGTGAGCATTGTAAAATAGTGTGATATCCAGCTACATTTTTTGGTGTTATGCTAGACTATTGACGGTTGAAATTCACCATTTCCAACCCTCAATATTCTCACATAAATGGAGGCATATGCATTATTTGCTAGCATTTTGGTTTGAATAATGTAGTTCCACTTGTCCTTGGAGATTATTTGTATGTAGGTGATTTACCCCTTAAAAGAGATGGAAACTCACCTTCTATGAAGAAATCATGCCAACTCAGCTGAGGAGGTGGTTGCCACCAAGGGAAACATGGCATTCCACGTCATCGATCCAGGGGAGGCACTCACCGACGAATCAGAGGATGCCACATGGACTTCACATGGATCAAAGGGCCCACCTCGGATACCAAATCAAGCCATGCACCGGGGATGGATCAGAGGGCCCACAGGGCAGCCACCCAGAGGAAGCACACCAGGTGGGGCCGCCCTAGGGGGCCGGCCGATCCTAGGATCGGTCGAACCGCCTTAGTGGTGCCCCATCTGGCCCCTACACGTGGCAGCTCCCCATTGGTCTATTGCCTCACTCCCGGGTGTTTTGGAGCACTTTGAGCCTCCGAGCAAGCCTGGTCCTTGCCTATAAATAGAAGGGGAGGGGCTCCCATTTCTCACACACCACTCTCTCTTTCTCCTCCCACTTTTAGTTTCCAAGGCTAGGGGGTAGGCTAGAGTAGCTCTTATTCAAGTTCCAAGTCCTCTTGGAAGTCTAGATATGAGTTCTTGAGGACCAGGTGTGTCCGAGGACCAGTGGAGGGTCGCTCCTTAGTGATGAATGATTGACAACATTGTGTGGACTGATGCTTGGCTAAGTGTGCAGGTACAATTTGCGGCTTGACTCGTGTCGGTGCAGGTGAAGAACAAGCGCGAAAGGCCGTAGCCGTGGCGGCCTCCGTGTGATGGAGTGGCAAGTAGGCTTGGTTCGATGGACCCGGTGGCTGATGGGGTCAAGTGCGAGCCGTGCGGTGCAAGACTGGCGGGCTGAAGTCGTGAACATGGGGCCGGTGCAAGGTAGTGGTTAGAGCCCGAAGCTTGCACGCGGGGTTTGGTGGTTTGCCCACAAAACCATCGGTGGACGGTTTCTTGATTTGGGCCTCAAAACCAAGTCCGGAGGCCCGAGGCGACAGAGACGGTGATCCGGGAGCTTCAGGAAGCTTCGAGGCGGAGGGCACGTGGCGTGATCGCGGGGTTTGCGTCGAGGTGAAGCGAAGCTGCGGTGGAAGCGTGTCCGTCCGATGAAGTCTTGACCAAAATGCCCCTGAGGGGTTGTATCTTCATTTCAAGTAGTAGAGGTAGCGTGGTCATTTACCTCCCTCCGATGGACTTCGTATAAATAGCGGAGAGGTGGATGGCATCTCTCTCTCTTGGACTCTAGGTTTTCCTCCCCCGGTAGATTGCTCTGAACTGCTTCTTTTCCCTCTGTATTCCTTAGGCTAGATTCTTGTATAGACTCTGACCTCTGGATGTATGGAAGCATTCGGTGTTGCGGTGATCTCCTAGTCCTCTGTGATTTTCGTGTCATTTTCGGGGTTATTTTTGGGGAGTTTTGTTCTTCGCTCGATTCGGGGATTTGAGGGCGTTTTCCTTCGGATTTCTTTGAGGAGATCATCGGTGGATGCCTTGCGCATCTTTGTGTGTGATCTTGACTCCTCAAACGCCGTGGAGAGCCTTCGATTCGTGAGTTTTTGGCTGGAGTTCAAGTTCTTGGTGGTTGCTTGTGTGATCCGCGATTCCCGGTGATTTAGGGAGTTAGAGGTCGAGATTTTTGGGGCATAGCATCCTTGTGTGACGCATATCATCTCCCCAAAATCTTGTCTCAAGAGCTTCAACCGTTTGGGAGATCCGGTGATGAGTTCTTGGAGTTGACCCCGCGGGTCGGGCGTTTTTGGCTCTGTTCGTGGCTCGCGGACAGTCCGCGCGGTGGCCACAGACAGTCCGCGCGTCCAGAAGTTCGTCGCGTGTTCTTCGTGTTCTTGCGCGGTTTCGTTTCGATCCGTCGTGGCCCTAGGGTTTCGTTGCAAGTTGTTTGCGGACAGTCCGCGTATAGCTCCCGGACGGTCCGCGTGGTGAAGAGTTTGTCTGGAGTTTTTTGTCTAGGGTTTCCAGTGGGTTGACGGACAGTCCGCCCAGGCCTCACGGACGGTCCGCGACACTGGCGGACAGTCCGCAAGGCGTAGTCGGACAGTCTGTATTTCCGGGTTTGTCTCTGGTAGCTCTGGTGCTCATTTTGGACAGTCCGCGCAGCACCAGCGGACAGTCCGCCATACCCTAGCGGACGGTCCGCCCGTACTGCACGGACAGTCCGCGCCTGGCGTTTCCAGATTGTGTCAAGTGCTTTGATTCTTGTCTAGTTGCTTCCGCTCTTTGCTCCTAGCCTTGTCTCTTGATCGTGTAGGCTTGTGTGTGCCTTGTTTGGAGCTTCCTTTGTGTGCGCGAGCATTTGGAGTGGCAATCGGGGTATAGGCCGAGTTCGACCTTCGGGAAGAATTTTTATTGGCTCCCATTCACTCCCCTCCTCTCTGGTCGCCCTTTTCGGTCCTTCAGTTCTCTTTTATCTTTATTTCTTTGTATGACTTTGATCTACTTCAGTTATTCAGCTATTTCATATAAAGTCATGCTAGATCATATGTTTGATATGTTCTTGAGTTCATCCTCTGTTCATCATTTAGAGGCTTGTGTTCTTCGTGAACACTACCTTTTGATCCACTTGAAGGATGATAAACTCCTTCCTTATGTGTTTGTTCATAAGTTAGAGGCTCGTGTTCTTCACGAACACGACCCTTTGATCTTATTGATTAGACATAAGAGAGTTCATATCTGTTTGTATGTCTAGCCTTAGTTGATCTTGTTAGATGGCATGAGAGTGTTGTATGAGGTCTGTGTTCAAGCTACGGTACTCGGTCTAGTTGACCAGTCTTCTGGTGGCTCTCACCCTGGGTCACAATAGCCCGGGCCGGGTGGAGTCTAGCAGCAATGTAGGCATGGTGCCTGGGTTGTCTGACTACGATAGTTATGAGCATACCCCCGTAACGATAGAGGTCGGTCCTCAGGTGGTGACAGCCCTGTTGGATCCTTGGGTAACCTCCGCGCTGGGGTACCTGCTGTAGGAGTCTGAAGTCTAGTTTCGCAGAGTGCTGGTCATCGCGGGCTAGCTCCCCGTTTGTACCTGGGTCCTGAACCTTATCTCTCTTATGCAATACTCATGCCCATCTCTTGTAACTTCTAGCTTTGTATGTTTAGTACATTAGAATCTAGAGCTAACTCGTATGTTCCCCCTAAGCCGTAGTGTGCTAGAGTAGTGGTGTGTGTGTGTGTCGCACTACCCTTATATCTTTTATCTTACCCCTGTCTTTGAGTGTGTTGTTCCCTATATCTATCTCTTGGTTTACATTCAGAGCAAAAGCATAAGTCTAAGATATCCGCCATTGCCTTCCACGGATTCGATACCCTTGGAATACTCTCCTTCCTTGGGGAAATGCTACAATGGTTTATCTGTGCGCTTGCGGATTCGTTCATGATCATTTAGATTAACCTATGGCAAGTCTCGATGTTCACGCTAACCCGTGCCATTAGTTGTGACATTGAGAGGTGCCTAAAAGGCGTTTCCTGGTGTTGTCATTAAGGATGGGTCCCAGATCTGTTCTTAAGATGACAGCGCTACGAAACGCCAACAAGCATTTCTGGCGCCGTTGCCGGGGAAGGCACAAGATTATCATGACTATGCTTTGCATCTGTTTATAAACTCTGAGTAGGTTAGGACAACTCTCAATGCAGGCTAACCTTGATTGTCTTCTTTTATCTTTGGATGATGAAGACAGGTAGTGTATGACTGGTTTTGACCTACCGGGGAATTTTACTTAAGATCCCGAGTCACTTGTGAGGAAAGCTCGAATTCATTTCGGCTCACCTCGTCGTACTCGTCCGGAAGGCGATCCAGCTTCCTTTGTACCATCCACGTCCAACGCTATGGCCCAGAAGACACTTCGTGAGTACTCAGCTCCTTCTGCTGACCAGGTGCTGCAAGGCCCTGAGGTGGCAATGGGGACTGAAAATTTTGAGATCAAGACGGGTCTAATCACGATGGTACAGGCTAGCCCATTCTGTGGCAAGCCGAATGGGGATGCCAATGCTCATCTGCAGCAATTCCTAGAGCTATGTAGCACTTTCGTCATCAGGGGTGCAAATATGGATGCTGTTCGTCTACGGCTGTTTCCATTCTCCCTCCTGGGGAAAGCTAAGCAATGGTTCTACACGAATCGTGAGGCTATTAACACTTGCAGTAAGTGTTCAGAGGCATTTCTCAAGAAGTTCTTCCCATTGGGTAAAACTAATGCTCTTCGTGAAAGGATTTCTGGTTTTCAGCAAGCAGCAAGTGAATCTATTCCAGAGGCTTGGGAAAGGCTTCAGGAGTACGTCCTGGCCTGTCCTCACCATGGGATGGAGGATTGGCTTATTCTCCAAAGCTTCTATAATGGGTTGACTCCGACAGCCCGAGGCCATATTGATGCTGCTGCTCAAGGAGCATTCTTCTCACTCACTGTTGATGATGCTAAATTACTCATTGAGAAGATGGTCTCCAACCAAGGGTGGAGTGATGAAAGACTCCAACCGCAACCGAGGGGTACTCATACTGTCAAGGAAGCAGATATGATTACTGCCAAGATGGATCTTCTTTTGAAGAGATTGGATGACTACACCAGCGAGAAGGCTGCCATGGCCACCACTACTCTGCCTTTGGACTCTCACATGACTTGTGAAGTCTGTGGCAACACTGGGCACTCAGGCAACTACTGTCCGGAGACTCAGGAGGAAGTGATGTACATGAATGGCAACAACAACGGTTATCATCCACCTCAACAAGGAGGACAATCGTGGAATCAACAATGCCCTTATTATCAAGGAGGTAACCAAGGTAATTCGTACAATCCCAACCAACCTTCCTTGAGAGATCTTGTTTTTGGGCAAGCTAAGATTAATGAAGGTGTTAACAAGAAACTAGCTGCCCTCGATAAAACTTTAGAAAGTCTCAACGTTAAGCTTGATAGTATTTCTTCTGCTCAGAAGAGTCAGCTAAGTTTCAACAAAATGTTAGAAACCCAGTTGGCCCAGCTGGCTGCTTTGGTTCCATCTCCTGATAATGGGTGGATCCCGGGGCAACCCGTATCCTCTAGTGAGAATGTTAGTGTAGTGTCAACTCGGTGGGGTAAGCCACCTAGGAAGACACATGCTTCTAACTATGCAGGAAAGCCCATACAACAAATTCTAGATCCGTGAGAGGAATCAGCAGTTGTGCACAAGAAAGATCCAGGCTACCCGACTATTACTTGCACAATCTATTACAAGAAAATCAGGCATGCCCTTTGCGACCTTAGTGCAAGTGTTAATCTCATGTCCAAGGCCATGTTCGAGCAACTGGGATATCCAGCTCTCTCTCCTACAGCACGGACTATCCAACTCGCCGATTCAACGATACGATATCCAGAAGGAATTGTTGAGAGCATATTGGTTAAGGTCAAGAGTTCTTATGTCTTCGCGGATTTCGTGGTCCTTGATATGGATGACGAGGGAGGAATGCCGCTCATCCTTGGGCGACCATTTCTCAGTGATGTCTGAGCTAGGATCAATGTGGGGTCCGGAATCATCCGTTTCCGCATTGGGAAGAGGAACTTGAAGTTCAAGTTTCAGGACAAGGAAGAGCAATGCTATTGGGTGTAAGATAGTGTTGAGCAGATTGGGGGAAGGACGGAGCCTTTACCCCTGAGGAAGGAATCTCCGTCAAAGAGGCTAAAGAAAATTCGGAAAGAATGGCGGAAGATTGAGATGGCACCACCCTCTACTTCTCAGGAGTGGGGTGCTGAATGGAATTGATCACTGAGAAAAGTCCAACTCGTCGGACTAAAAATGATGGGTCCTTTCTACCAAAAAGGTTAAAGCTGGTACTTATCTCATATTTCCCTTTTCAAAATTTTATTTCCAAAATTGCATATTTGATTTTCCAAAAACCTTGCATCTGCATGCTAGATTCATCTAGCCCTTTTCCCTTTTCCAAATAAAATTTCTGAAAATCATTTCTGAGTTTGAAAATTTAAGAAAAATCTTTGGACAAATATTTTTGGGCGAATTTTGGCCGGTGCACCAAGGCAAGCCATGGGCTAGCCGTTAGGGAGCCACCAGCCGAAGCAGGCCGCCAGCTGGCCCGAGTCAGGGTCGGCCGACCGTTGGTTCGGCCGATTCCGGCCAACGGCTAGCGGGGCCCAGTCGGCTCCAACAGCTCCTAGCCATTGTGCCTTGGCCACCCCGAGCTGCTGCCCTGTTTTGCCTATAAATAGCAGGGGGAGAGGGGGTGTTCTTCACTCATTCAACTCATTTCACTCACACTCCCCTCTCTACTCTTTGCTCTCTTGGTTTTCTTGGATTTCTTGCTCAAGATTGGATCGTCAAGTGTTCCCTCTATTGTGTTGCTGAAAGTATTGTCATTGGTGGAGCAAGCTCAGTAAGAACTTCATTCGATTTCACTAACCCATCACCGAGTTGCTCTTGTTGTCCATTGTTGTTGTGCTAGCATGAATTGGGCGGCGAACACTCTCCGGAGGGTGACGCGCTCACGCTCCCGTTCACAGGCAAGCACGAGTGCATCCACCCCCGCCGAGCCAACGCCGAGCCCATCGATGATGGATTATGAAGAAGAGCAACAAGAGCAAGCCGAGCCACAAGCCGCGGAGGAGGTCGTCGACGACACCCCCTACCTCAGCTTGCGGGGCGTTCGAGAGGAGCAAGCCTACGCTCTCCTAAAGGACCGAGTCTTCGCTCACACCCGAGCCTTCGACCCGGCTCTCATGGAGAAAATAGGTATGAATCTCGAGTTCATTTCCATTTGGAATGCTCTTGGTTGGGAGGAGTTTGCGCCGGTTACAGAGCTTGGCTCTCGGCCCCTCACCATCCAGTTTCTTTGCTCTCTTACCGAGATTCCGGATGGCATTGAGTTTCGTCTTTTTGGGACCGATTATCGTGTTTCTTGGAAGGAACTTAGTCGTCTTCTTGATTTTAGTCCTCGTTGTGCTGTTTCTTTGAAGCGGACTTGTGAGGGTTTTGTTCGAGACTCTTTCTGGGCAGATATCTCTGGTCTTGTTTATAGTGGCAAGTTTGTACCTCGGTGCAACGATATTGTGCATCCCACTCTCCGCCTGTGGCACAAGTGGCTCGCCATTACTCTCTTTCCATGAGAGGATGTTCGACCCGTGCGCAGTGATGAGATGATGCTTTTATATGCCGCTGTTAACCGGATCAAGGTCTCTCCCGTTAAAGCTGTGATTCGGTAATGGTTGATGAATTTCAAGATGATAGGTCCTATTGAGTGTACGTCTTTCGTGACCCGTATCGCTCTCAGACTCGGGGTTCTTAGCGGGAATTCCGTACCCTTCATCGGGACACCCCGAGTTCTCATTGATGAGGCATACTTGATCCAAGGGCATATACTCAAGAGGGGCCCAAATGATTCTTTGACTTTCTTCTTCCCGGGCTATGCAAACCAAATCCCGTTACCTAACCCGGGGTTTGGATTGTATAACTCAGAGTCACTAACCATTCCCCTTGTTACACAAGAGGAAAGCCGTCGTGCTAGTGTTTCAGGCAGGTCCACCAGAAGCGCGGTGAAGAAAGCACACATGCAGCAGCAGTAGCAGCCACAGTCGACACCACCACCACAGCCTCAACCTCAGTCACAGCCTGCTACACCACCGGTGGCAGGAGGGCCCCTGCGGGGTATATATTCGGGGTTACCCCTGGATATGCACCTGGTTGGGACCAGCCCACCTACCAGCCGAGTGCGAGTGGCACAGCTTGGGCGGGCACGAGCAGTGCTCAGTGGGCTACACCCGCTAGTTCTAGCTCCGGTGGCCCACCTCCGTCTTCGTCCTTCCGGAGGTACTCCTCAGCCTCTGCACGTGATGCTCAGCTCGCGCAGCGGATGGGAGAGCTCACCGTCCAGGTTACGAGATTGGAGGAGACGCTGAACACCCACGTCGAGTCTACCTCAGCGTGGCAGCGTCAGGCTGGTTAGAGGATAGCAGCCATGCAGCAGGATCAGCAGCGATACATGGAGGCGCAGAGGGCTTACTACGCGAGTCAGGGTTTCTTCTACCCTCCTCCGCAGTGAGCCTGAAGCTAGCTTGGGGGAGGACCCCCATTCTGAGGTAACTTGTATCTTCCTTTGTTTTCAGAATATCCTATAAATGAAAATCCAAAAAAATATGCAAAAATATAAAGACCAAAAATATTTATTTGCTTTCATCATCATCGTTTGCTTAGTTTGCTTTGATATGCTTAGTAAGAATGCTTTGCCTCTATGGTTGAAATGATGAATAGATGCTCTATTTATTCTCCTCGTATGTCTTGCTTACAACTTTGTATCCTACCTATGTTTTGAGTTTGTTGACTTGTATGTTCAAACCTTAGCTTGAAAACTGTGGGTAGCAAAAAGCATGATCCTTGCCTAAGTTGTTGTGAGACATGATATGGTATAATAAAGTGCTATGATCTTGAGCTTAGTGATGCTTGACATCCAGAGTTTTCCTTTTTTTGAAAAAAATCAAAACATGATGAGTTCCTCAATGATGAGAATTTCCCATCCAAGGCCATATGTAGATTCTAGTTCTTAGCCTCCACATATGCAGCTTGTTCTCTCATTGAGCTTTGTCAAATTGTTGTGACCCTTGTTAGAACTCATACTTCCCTGATCAAGATCACGTACACGTTCATGCTAAAACTTCTACACTGGAAGTTAGCATTCATCATTTGCTCCATATTGCTTATGCATTCTTCCATAAATAAAACTCTATGTATCTTTGCATTATTCATCCCTCTCCAAATATCTCCAATAGAGACAAGGGGCTAGCTAAAAAAAGAGAAGAGAGAAAAACATGCTCAAAAGCATGGCAAAAATAAATAAAGAGAGCTGGCCCAAGTCTCGAAAATTTCAAAAGGAGAAAAAGGGTTTGATATGTGCAAGAGAAAGAGTTCCACCATGTAGATGGTAATAACTAGTGCCTACTGAGAGCCAGGTGTGGTTCGAGGATCGGTAGATGGTCGCTTCCTGGTGTGATGAGTGATTGACAACGTGGTGTGGACTGATTCTTAGCTAAGTATTGCAGGTGCAGGTTGTGGCTTGACTGGTGCAGGTGCAGGTGAAGAACAAGCGCGAAAGGTCGTTGCCGGTGAGGCCTCCAGGTGTGGAGAAGACAAGTAGGCTTGGTTCGAGGGACCCGGTGGCCAGCGGGGTCAAGTGCGGGCCGCATGGTGGCAAGAACAGCGGGATGAAGTCATGGACGGTTTCTTGGTTGAGCCTCAAAACCAAGGTCGAGCCGGGACTACGTGGGAGCCGAGTCATGAGTGGTGATTGGCGGAGGCTACACCGAGTTCGCGGGGTTTGCAGTGGTTCACCAGAAAACCACTGGGTAACTCGGTTGAGCCACAAAACCGAGGTCGAAAACTCGACGAGGAGGTGCGGCCACCCAGGCCGGTTCAACCGCCCAGGAGGGGCGGTCAGACCGCCTGGGCCGGTCTAACCGCCTAAGGGGGGCGGTCTGATCGCAAGGCTTGCGTCGAGGCTAAGCAAGGTTGCGGTCGCTGGGCATCCGTCCGATGGAGAAAATCTGAAGACTTCCAAATTCGCCCTTGAGGGGCATGTATCCCTAGTTATCTAGTAAGGGTAGTTTAGTCTTTTGGGTGCCTCCATATAAACACTTGAGGGGATGGATGGCAGCCAACTCTTGGAACCCTAGCTCATTTGTTTTCTCATTTTCGTTCTTATTTTCCTCTAGTTTCCTAGGACTAGCTTGAGAGCTTCATGTGAGATCTAGAGAGAGGGATGGATGTATGGGTGGCAAGCTAGACCTTGTATGAACCTTCATGGTATGTATAGATGATTCGGCATGGTTCCTCAAGGTCTTGTGTTGCCTTTCCCGTTCTCCTTTTTGGTGATTTTCGGAGCTCTTTCTTGTGATTTTCTTGGCGGAGTTTTGAGGGCGATTTCTTGCGGGATTCTTGTTGGGTGTCACGTATGAGGACCTTGTGCCTCTTTGGCTGGTGACTTTGCCCCAAGAACCCCCTTGAATCGACCTCGATTTGGTGGTTTTTTGAGTTGCTCGAGTTCTTGACCTAGAGGGCCTAAATCCGCGATTCCCTTTGATTGTGAGCGATTCGGTTCGATTCCTTTGAGGGAGAGGTTGCCCAGGAGGTAACCCAGCTATCCCCGAAGTTTCGCCGCAATCCGTGGGGTGAATCGGGAGATCGGGCGATGGGAAGTTGAGGGTTGACCCGCGGCCAGATTTTCTGGGTAGGGCGGTCTAACCGCCATAGGGGGGCGGTCTAACCGCCCTGGGTCTTCCAGGTGAAGGTTTGGATTTTCCCAGGTTTTCCTCTGTGAGTTTGTTCGCCTTGATCAGAGGAGTCTTCTGGTGAAATCTTGGGTCGTTTCGGTGCTGTTTGCTAGGAGTTCTTGCCTTGAGTTCGTTGCTGGGTACAGGAGGTTAGACCGCCCGTGGTAGCCGGTCTAACCGCCCCTAGGCCCCTGGGTGAAGTTTTGGTTTTCGCCAAGATTTCCTGGTAGCTAGCTTAGCCTTGACCAGAGATTTCTGTTGGTGAAACCGTGGTGTGTTTTGGTGCTCGGAAGAGGTGTTTCGGAGGATTTTCCGGTTACCAGGTGGAGGCGGTCTAACTGCCCCCCATACCCGGTCTGACCGCCCCCTCCAGACAGCCGGCTCCCGAATCGTTTCCGCTGCCATGTGCGTGTAGGAGTTGAGGCTGCTGGTAGTGTTTGTTCCTAGGACCAGTAGCACTTCAGTGGCTACGTGGTTTTGGCGAACGGAAGGTTGCGTGCGGAGCGTGTGATTTTGGGTGTTCGACCGAGTTCATCTTGTTTGGGCAGTCATCCCATTCGAGAAGAATTTTTATCGGCTCCCATTCACTCCCCCCCTCTCTGGTCGCCTAATCTGTCCATCAAGTGGTATCAAAGCCGGTTCGGGTCTTCATTGACTCTTACCAGTCTAAGATCGAAAGATGGCGTACCAGGAACGGGGTTCGGGTCCTCCGCACTTCGATGGGAAGAACTACCAGATGTGGCAGAGGCGGATGGCAGCGTTCCTCCGCGGAAAGGGTCAGATCCTTTGGGACGTAACGGTGAACACAGCTTATGTTCATCCGATGAACTTCCTTGCTCCAGGATCGAGGGATATGTTCGAAGCCAACAACAAGGCTGTCGACTACTTGTTTCGTGCTCTGTGTCAGCCTGAATTCGATCGGGTTCAGACAGAGGACTTAGCTTGTATGATTTGGGAGCAGTTGAAGGATGCTCATGCTGGGAATGCTCAGGTTCAGGCTCGGATGTACGCGACTTACAGGAGAGAGTACGAGAACTTCACTCATCTCCCCGGCGAGTCCGTCGATGCCCTTTTCCAGCAGTTTACGGTCGTTGTGAACAACATGAGAGCCAATGTGGACGTGCTCCCATACGATGATCATGATAGAGCTGTGAAGCTCTTGCACTCGTTGGATCGTACCGTATGGGACGGGAAGTTTGAGGCTATTGTTGAGTCCGAGAAGTATGACACCTTGACGGTGAACGAGGTGTTCTCGAAGCTCAAGTCGGCTGAGTTGGATCGTGGTATGACAGCCAAGATCGAGAGCCCGACTGATTCTCATAGTCTCGCTCTCGTTGGTGGCAAAGGAGCTAAGTCTAACGCTAACGCATCCTCCAGGATGTACTCTTTGTCTTCTTTGATGTCTTTGCCAGACAAGGAGTTCGACGTGCTTGGAGAGGACGAGCTGGCGTTGCTGACCAGGCGGTTCGAGAGGCTGCACGAGAACCGGGTGAACACGAGGAGGACAGCACGGACGTGCTTTCTGTGCGGCAAGCCAGGACACTTCGTCGCCGACTGCCCAGAGAAGACGGAGAACAAGGACGGCTACAAGGACGGCTACAGGCACCGGTCGAGCAAGGATGGCAAGTACCGATCGAGGCGCGATCACAAGCACAAGAACAAGCACAAGGACGAGCGACGGTCGAGGAAGAAGGACGGCCGCGGCAGGAAGGCCCGAGCGATGGTCGGAGCGAGCGACGTCGACTCCAGCTCCGCCTACTCTTCTTCGAGCTCGAGTAGCAGTGAAGATGAAGGTGATCGGCGCAAGAACAAGAAGTCATCCAGGAACTTGAGCGGGTTGAGCTGCTTCGCGGGAGATGGCTTCTGCGGCATGGCTCGTAGCTCCGGCAGCAAGAAGAGTCATCAGAGTGACTCGGACTCCGACTCTGAGGACGAGGTATGTGATGAGTTCTCCTCTTTGCGCAAAGAGAATGATGAGTTGGTTGACTTGCTTGATAATCGCGATCACATGCTTAGAGAGGCCAAGAAGATGAGGAAAAAGCTTAGGGCCTTACTAGAAGATGCTAGGAACCGTGTGGCTGAGCTAGAAACCCAGAACCTAGATGCTAAGCTTGAGATTGATTCGCTTAAGGCTTCTCCTGTGGTTTCTGATGAGATTGATTGCTGTGATTGCTTTGTGTACCTAGCTGATCTTACTACTCTTAAGGATAAGCATGCTTCTACTTGTGATATGCTTAGGGTTGAAGTGGCTGAGCTTAAGTCTAGACCTGCTTTGCTAGGTGCTTGCACTTCTTGCCCTGTTTTGCATGGAAAGATTGATGAGATGCATGCTTACACTGTTTCGCTTGAGGCTAAGTTGAAAGAGCCTATTCCCACTTCTTGCTCTACTTGTGAATTGCATGCGGTTAAGAATTTGGAGCTTGCACATTATGTTGATCGCTTGCAGGATGAGAATGATGAGCTGAGAAAATGTATGAGCTGGTTGTCGGGTCAGGAGCCTCAGCTTGGTATCATGATAGCAGCTTTCAAACGCTATGATGGTTAGGCACTTGGGGCTGACAAGCTTGGAGAGAACAGTGGTGAGGGAGTTGAGAGAGTTGGAGAGATTCCTATCCCACCACCAAACAGATACAAGAACAAGTTTGAGCCCAAGCCTAACCATCTCAGAAACAAACTTGACACTACTCCAGATCCACCCATATTCCCTCACCCAACAAATGATTTCCAAAAACCGGTGAAGTTTGTGAGCCCAATGGGAGGTGAGGAAGGAGAGAAGAAGGGTGAGAAACCGAGTGAGCCCCATCCCAAGCCTAAGCCCATAAAGTTTCATTGTGACTATTGTGGAAGAGATGGTCACAAGGGTGAGTTTTGCTTCAAGAGGAAGCGTGAGGAGAGAATGGCGAAGGAGTGGGCTAACAAGGATAGGTACAACCCTTCCCATGGTGTACCTAAGCCTTGTATGCCACTGCCCAGGGGTAAGGCTGTGGTGAGAAGTGTTCTGGCATGGGGAGATACGAGTTCCCGCAGCCGAGGTGGTTTCCTGGAGAGGGCGGTTAGACCGGCCTGGAGGGGCGGTCAGACCGGCCCTGCCCAGAGGGGGGCGGTTAGACCGGCCTGGCTAGGCGGTCAGACCGGCCCCTCCCAGAATTCTGGGCGGGTTGGTTTTCGAAGCGGCGATTCGAGTGGTTTCAGTTCTGGAGGTCGTGGTTCTGGTGGTTGGCATGGTGAGTCTGCAGGTGGTCAGTTTGCTAGACGTTCTCCCCCTCGTGCTCAATACGGGGATGGGTGGAGTCGTAGCTTTGAGATGGAGAGGAGGAACGGTCCACGGTCTTCCTTTCGTGGTTTTCGTCCTCCTCCAGCTAGAGAGGGTTGGTTCCCTCGTAGTGGTTACCGTGGTGGTGTTCGTGGAGGTAGCTTTGATAGGAGAGATGCTTTGGATTGTGCTAACCCCACTTTGGAGCAAATGGCTCGGCACTGGTTTTACTCTTTTGGTACTAACCCCAGTGCTGAGTCGTTTGTTCACTCACGTGCTCGCTTTTGAATTTCAGGTGGGAGACTTGAGGAACGTTTGGTTGATTGACTCTGGTTGCTCGAGGCATATGACCGGAGACAAGGGGTGGTTCTCAAGTCTCGTCCCGGTGGTGTCCAAGACATACATCACCTTTGGGGACAATGGGCGAGGGCGTGTGCTATCAGAAGGTGAGATCAAGGTAAGTGACAAGGTCACTCTCAGGCGTGTTGCTCTTGTTCAATCGCTGGGGTTCAATTTGCTTTCCGTGTCCCAGTTGTTGGATGAGGGCTTTGAGGTGTTGTTTCGGCCTGGTGGTTCTCAGATTTTAGATTCTCGAGGGGACCTTGTTTGCATGGTCGTTCCCGAGGGTCAGGTGTTTCGAGCCGATTTCTCTCAGTCTTCTGGTGTGGAGCGTTGCTTTTTGGCTGGTTCTTCGAGTGAGTTGTGGAAGTGGCATAGGAAGTTGGGTCACTTGAGCTTTGACCTTTTGTCTCGCTTGAGTAAACTCAATTTGGTCCGAGGATTGCCACGGTTGAAGTTTGAGAAAGAGTTGGTTTGTGCGCCATGTAGGCATGCCAAGATGGTAGCCTCTTCTCACCTGCCTCTCACCGATGTGATGACTGAGCGTCCATGCGAGCTGCTCCATATGGACCTTGTTGGCCCAGCTCGTGTGCGATCTGCGGGTGGGAAGTGGTATGTCCTTGTTGTGGTGGACGACTACTCTCGGTATGCGTGGGTGTTCTTTCTTGAGGAGAAAGGGGAGACGTTTGGTTTTGTTCGAGATCTTGTCTTGAGGTTAAGAAACGAGAGGCACGGAGATGCCATACGAGCGATCCGCAGTGACAATGGCTCGGAATTCAAAAACTCTCGCTTCGAAACCTTTTGCCATGACTTGGGTCTTGAACATCAGTTTTCGAGTCCGTATACGCCTCCCCAGAATGGCGTGGTGGAAAGGAAAAACAGGATCTTGTGTGAGATGGCTCGGACGATGCTCGACGAGCATAGGACTCCGAGAAGGTTCTGGGCTGAGGCGGTCAATACCGCGTGCTATGTGTCGAACAGGATCTACCTCTGGGTTCACAAGAAGAAAACCTGTTACGAGTTGATGCACAGTCGCACACCCAAGGTGAGTCACTTCCATGTCTTTGGTTGTAAATGCTTCATTCTGAAGAAAGGGAAGAAGTTGGACAAGTTCGAGGCTAGGTCTGTCGATGGCATTTTCTTTGGTTATGCATCTCATTCTAGAGCATTTCGTGTGCTCAATCTTGAAACTAACCAAATCGTGGAGACTTGCGAGGTAACCTTCGACGAGACACAGCCACGTAGTCAGCTTATTTTTGAGTGTGCAGGTGACGACGAACTTGGCGAGGAGATCTTTCAGGAGGAGGAGCATGAACATGGAGATGATGAAGATGGCGGTGTGGTGCCCGCGGCTGAACATGTACCCACTACTTCGACGACGATCATGAACGGGCCCTCTCCCACACCTACAACGACAAACCCAGATCAAGGCGAAGCTGCTGTTGAGGGGGAGGTAGCATCAAGGTGAGAACCTCCCCGGCGAGTGCAAGTGGATCACCCAGCTTCGAGAATCATCGGCGACATGAATGAACGCACTACACGGTCGAGGGTTCGGAACAATTCTCATTTCGCTCATGCTGCTTTTGTTGCCACCTTTGAGCCCAAAGACATTGGACACGCGCTATCTGATCATAATTGGGTTAATTCGATGCATGAGGAGTTGGAGAATTTTGAGAGGAACCAAGTTTGGGTGTTGGTTGACCCTCCCCCAGGGTGTAAGCCGATTGGGACAAAATGGGTGTGGAAAAATAAAGAGGGAGAGAAAGGAGAAGTGGTGAGGGACAAGTCAAGACTTGTTGCTCAGGGGTACAGTCAGAAAGAGGGGATCGACTACGAGGAGACTTTCGCTCCTGTAGCTCGTTTGGAGGCGATCAGGATCCTTCTAGCCTTTTTCGTGGCTAAAGGGTTCAAGTTGTACCAGATGGATGTGAAGAGTGCTTTCCTGAACGGTGTGTTGGAGGAAGAGGTGTTTGTGAGGCAACCACCGGGGTTTGAGAGTGAGAAGTACCCCCACCGGGTGTACAAGTTGAGGAAGGTGCTGTATGGGTTGAAGCAGGCGCCTAGACCTTGGTATGGTAGGTTGAGGGGGTTCCTGTTTGAGAGAGGGTTCGAGATGGGGAAGGTCGATCAGACCTTGTTTCTCCTCAGGCAGGGCAGAGATATCCTGATTGTGCAGGTATATGTGGATGATATTGTCTTTGGTGGCTCCTCTAACTCTCTTGTTGCAAGGTTTGCAGAAGACATGAGCAGGGAATTTGAGATGAGCATGATGAGCGAGTTGCAGTTCTTCCTCGGGCTACAAATCAAGCAATCAAAGGAAGGAACATTTGTGCACCAAGCTAAGTACACCAAGGACATTGTGCGGAAGTTCAAGATGGAGGACTCCAAGGCCATGGCGACGCCTATGAGTACGACTACAGCTCTTGATGCGGACGAGGAAGGTGAACACGTGGACCAGAAGGAGTACCGGAGCATGATCGGGTCACTCCTCTACTTGACGGCGACGAGGCCAGACATCCAATTCTCGATATGTCGTGCGCTCGTTTTCAAGCGTCTCCGAGGACTTCGCATCGGCAAGCAGTCAAGCGCATATTCAGGTATTTGCGACATACTCCCGACTTTGGCCTTTGGTACTCCACGTCTTCTTCTTTGGCTCTTCATGGATTTTCAGACGCGGATTTTGCCGGGTGTCGGTTGGATAGGAAGTCCACTTCTGGGACTTGTCAGTTCTTGGGTTCTTCGTTGGTGTCTTGGTCTTCCCGCAAACAGTCGAGTGTTGCTCAATCCACTACCGAGGCAGAGTATGTGGCCGCTGCTAGTTGTTGCTCTCAGCTCCTTTGGATCACATACACCATGAGTGACTTTGGTGAGGAGTATACCCATGTCCCACTTCAATGTGATAGCACCAGTGCAATAAGCGTTGCAAAGAACCCAGTGCTCCATTCCAAAACCAAGCACATAGAAGTGAGGTATCATTTTCTAAGAGACAACGTAGAGAAGGGGAAGATAGCTTTGATCCATGTACCCACACATGACCAACTAGCCGATATTTTCACCAAACCCCTAGATCAAGCAACTTTCACTCGTTTGCGGGGGGAGCTTGGTGTTTGTTTGATTTCTTGAGTTGGCGTGTGGGAGCTCCTTTGTAGCATATGTATAGCTTTCCTTTGTGCATTTCTTGCATTTGGTATGGCATATGTAACATGATGTATAGGCATCTTTGTATCTTAGGTTGCATGCATTTTGTATCATATGCATTATTTAGGAAATGCTTCTCCTATATACATTATTCACCTTGGAATGATATATATGTCTTTGTGAGCTAGCTTGATAAGCTATGGTTAGTTTGGCTTAGCTCTTGATAATCTTGGTTTATATCCATGGTTGATGGCTATGTTTTTGAAAAATTTCATATGTATGCTCTCTTGTGAGTAAATGCCTTTACATGATCTTGACATGTTTTTGTGACTTGGCCATGCTTAATTTGTGGTTGGATAGCTTATTTTGATCATATGGGGCCAAAGGCTCATTTGCCATCATGAATGTTTAGCCCCCATGCTTGATCTTGTGGAGGGGCATAAGTTCCTTTTTGTCGCAAAGACATTTCATGTACCAATTATAAATCTGAAAATGAAATGTAAATTGCTTGGAAAATGTGCTCCCATGTCATATGTGCTAATTTTAACTTGCTTTGGGTGCTAAACCGTTGCATGATGCCTACCAATGAGAAGTCTCATATCTAGAAGTAGGCACATGGCTCGGTGGCTTTGACATGACATGAGGTGCTTGTGGGTGTTTATGATGGTCTTATGCTTAGAATGGTTGTCCTAGCATGAAGTTTGTGTGGCTTTGCCATTTTGACATGTTTTGCTCATGTTTAGGACTTTGCTCATGAGAGGGTAAATTTTCGCAAAATTACTCAATTCTATCTTAGCTTCGTCCAATGGTTGTGAAACTTAGTGATCATGTAGTTGATGTCATTACGAAGCTATAGAGTATCTAACTTGCTCATTTGGACATGTGTAGCATCTTGTGATGAATTTTGTATATTTGAGAAGCTCTATGTTGAAACTTTTCGTATTTTGCCTTGATTCATGCATTGTCAACAAGGGGGAGAAGTTTGTGCATGTTTTGGGCACCTGGGAGCATGTGGAAGGTGTTCAAAGTGGTTTGGGCAGTTTTTGAAAAGTTTGGTGCGGGGCCGGTTTCTTGGGGCGGTCTAACCGCCCCCCAGGCGGTCAGATCCCAGAGGGGCGGTCTAACCGCCCAGGGCATGCGGTCTAACCGCCCTGGGCAGAATGAGCAGGTTTTTGCTCTTTGTTGCATTCCCATGTTGCATTGCTGCATTGGTTCAGGGGGAGTGTGCTTTGGCTCAGGGGGAGCTTGCATGTGTGCAGGGGGAGCTCTTTGTGTTGTTCGAGCTTTGGATTGGTGGTTTGTGCTCTTTGCTTGAGCATGGTTTTGTCTCGGATGTGTCGAGCCGCTGCCCTTACCTATGGGGTCTGAGACTAGTTCTTCTTCAAGTGATCTTGCTCTTTGCCTTTCCTTTGGCTTTCGATCGCTTGTTGGAGTTTCTTTTAGTCGTTTCTTTTCCTTTTCTTTTCTCTTGGTTACCAAAACGTGTGTGTTGTCAATGCACTCATCAAGGGGGAGATTGAGAGCCAGGTGTGGTTCGAGGATCGGTGGATGGTCGCTTCCTGGTGTGATGAGTGATTGACAACGTGGTGTGGACTGATTCTTGGTTAAGTATTGCAGGTGCAGGTTGCGGCTTGACTGGTGCAGGTGCAGGTGAAGAACAAGCGCGAAAGGTCATTGCCGGTGAGGCCTCCAGGTGTGGAGAAGACAAGTAGGCTTGGTTCGAGGGACCCGGTGGCCAGCGGGGTCAAGTGCGGGCCGCATGGTGGCAAGAACAGCGGGATGAAGTCATGGACGGTTTCTTGGTTGAGCCTCAAAACCAAGGTCGAGCCGGGACTACGTGGGAGCCGAGTCATGAGTGGTGATTGGAGGAGGCTACACCGAGTTCGCGGGGTTTGCAGTGGTTCACCAGAAAACCACTGGGTTACTCGGTTGAGCCACAAAACCGAGGCTGAAGACTCGACGAGGAGGTGCGGCCACCCAGGCCGGTTCAACCGCCCAGGAGGGGCGGTCAGACCACCTGGGCCGGTCTAACCGCCCAAGGGGGGCGGTCTGACCGCCCGGGTCGCTGCCGCCGAGAAGCTTCGAAGCGGAGGACACGCGTCGGGATCGCAAGGCTTGCGTCGAGGCTAAGCAAGGTTGCGGTCGCTGGGCATCCGTCCGATGGAGAAAATCTGAAGACTTCCAAATTCGCCCTTGAGGGGCATGTATCCCTAGTTATCTAGTAAGGGTAGTTTAGTCTTTTGGGTGCCTCCATATAAACACTTGAGGGGATGGATGGCAGCCAACTCTTGGAACCCTAGCTCATTTGTTTTCTCATTTTCATTCTTATTTTCCTCTAGTTTCCTAGGACTAGCTTGAGAGCTTCATGTGAGATCTAGAGAGAGGGATGGATGTATGGGTGGCAAGCTAGACCTTGTATGAACCTTAATGGTATGTATAGATGATTCGGCGTGGTTCCTCAAGGTCTTGTGTTGCCTTTCTAGTTCTCCTTTTTGGTGATTTTCGGAGCTCTTTCTTGTGATTTTCTTGGCGGAGTTTTGAGGGCGATTTCTTGCGGGATTCTTGTTGGGTGTCACGTATGAGGACCTTGTGCCTCTTTGGCTGGTGACTTTGCCCCAAGAACCCCCTTTAATCGATCTCGATTTGGTGGTTTTTCGAGTTGCTCGAGTTCTTGACCTAGAGGGCCTAAATCCGCGATTCCCTTTGATTGTGAGCGATTCGGTTCGATTCCTTTGAGGGAGAGGTTGCCCAGGAGGTAACCCAGCTATCCCCGAAGTTTCGCTGCAATCCGTGGGGTGAATCGGGAGATCGGGCGATGGGAAGTTGAGGGTTGACCCGCGGCCAGATTTTCTGGGTAGGGCGGTCTAACCGCCATAGGGGGGCGGTCTAACCGCCCTGGGTCTTCCAGGTGAAGGTTTGGATTTTCCCAGGTTTTCCTCTGTGAGTTTGTTCGCCTTGATCAGAGGAGTCTTCTGGTGAAATCTTGGGTCGTTTCGGTGCTGTTTGCTAGGAGTTCTTGCCTTGAGTTCGTTGCTGGGTACAGGAGGTTAGACCGCCCGTGGTAGCCGGTCTAACCGCCCCTAGGCCCCTGGGTGAAGTTTTGGTTTTCGCCAAGATTTCCTGGTAGCTAGCTTAGCCTTGACCAGAGATTTCTGTTGGTGAAACCGTGGTGTGTTTTGGTGCTCGGAAGAGGTGTTTCGGAGGATTTTCCGGTTACCAGGTGGAGGCGGTCTAACCGCCCCCCATACCCGGTCTGACCGCCCCCTCCAGACAGCCGGCTCCCGAATCGTTTCCGCTGCCGTGTGCGTGTAGGAGTTGAGGCTGCTGGTAGTGTTTGTTCCTAGGACCAGTAGCACTTCAGTGGCTACGTGGTTTTGGCAAACGGAAGGTTGCGTGCGGAGCGTGTGATTTTGGGTGTTCGACCGAGTTCATCTTGTTTGGGCAGTCATCCCATTCGAGAAGAATTTTTATCAGCTCCCATTCACTCCCCCCCTCTCTGGTCGCCTAATCGGTCCATCACCTACTCCGGGGCTAGTGTCCACCTTACCATCAATCCCTCATTCCTTCATATAAAGTATGGTAACATCTAGCACCCATTTCTGGGCCTAGTATCCACCTTGCCATGCTCATATCCACCACACACATATGCACATCTTGATCAGGATGTATGTTTGTTTCTTCCAAGGATCCGGTTTTTGACATAGCAAAACATGAGAGACAAGTATGCCACATCTTCCCTACCTACAGCTCCACATACAGCCTATTAGGAGTAGGATGTGAAGAAAGGCAACATTGATGCCTTGGTGAGGAACCATACACTTTTGAGCGATCCGAGAGTATCATTTGAGGAACTCTGATTTTCTTTTGAAAAATTTGCAAAACCTCCGGATTGATAGCTGATCAAGGTATGAGTGATTATGCACATGCTATATGCCCCACGTAATCAGGTGAAGGGTAAGAACATTACCAACTTGTTCAACTCTTGGTAGAGTACCTTGCTGTATGTTTACCATAAGTTGGGAATACAACATTGTAGCAACTCCTGATCAACCAACCTGAGTCTCTAATGTCTTGCTTCTAGACGAGCAAGAGGTTAGCTTGTGGGAGTTTGTTGACGGTTGAAATTCACCATTTCCAACCCTCAATATTCTCACATAAATGGAGGCATATGCATTATTTGCTAGCATTTTGGTTTGAATAATGTAGTTCCACTTGTCCTTGGAGATTATTTGTATATAGGTGATTTACCCCTTAAAAGAGATGGAAACTCACCTTCTATGAAGAAATCATGCCAACTCAGCTGAGGAGGTGGCTACCACCAAGGGAAACATGGCATTCCACGTCATCGATCCAGGGGAGGCACTCACCGACGAATCAGAGGACGCCACATGGACTTCACATGGATCAAAGGGCCCACCTCAGATATCAAATCAAGCCATGCACCGGGGATGGATCAGAGGGCCCACAGGGCAGCCACCCAGAGGAAGCACACCAGGTGGGGCCGCCCTAGGGGGCCGGCCGATCCTAGGATCGGCCGAACCGCCTTAGTGGTGCCCCATCTGGCCCCTACACGTGGCAGCTCCCCATTGGTCCATTGCCTTACTCCCCGGTGTTTTGGAGCACTTTGAGCCTCCGAGCAAGCCTGGTCCTTGCCTATAAATAGAAGGGGAGGGGCTCCCATTTCTCAGACACCACTCTCTCATTCTCCTCCCACTTTTAGTTTTCAAGGCTAGGGGGTAGGCTAGAGTAACTCTTATTCAGGTTCCAAGTCCTCTTGGAAGTCTAGGTATGAGTTCTCTTTTATCTTTATTTCTTTGTATGACTTTGATCTACTTCAGTTATTCAGCTATTTCATATAAAGTCATGGTAGATCATATGTTTGATATGTTCTTGAGTTCATCCTCTGTTCATCATTTAGAGGCTTGTGTTCTTCGTGAACACTACCTTTTGATCCACTTGAAGGATGATAAACTCCTTCCTTATGTGTTTGTTCATAAGTTAGAGGCTCGTGTTCTTCACGAACACGACCCTTTGATCTTATTGATTAGACATAAGAGAGTTCATATCTGTTTGTATGTCTAGCCTTAGTTGATCTTGTTAGATGGCATGAGAGTGTTGTATGAGGTCTGTGTTCAAGCTACGGTACTCGGTCTAGTTGACCAGTCTTCTGGTGGCTCTCACCCTGGGTCACAATAGCCCGGGCCGGGTGGAGTCTAGCAGCAATGTAGGCATGGTGCCTGGGTTGTCTGGCTACGATAGTTATGAGCATACCCCCCGTAACGATAGAGGTCGGTCCTCAGGTGGTGACAGCCCTGTTGGATCCTTGGGCAACCTCCGCGCTGGGGTACCTGCTGTAGGAGTCTAAAGTCTAGTTTCGTAGAGTGCTGGTCGTCGCGGGCTAGCTCTCCGTTTGTACCTGGGTGCTGAACCTTATCTCTCTCATGCAATACTCATGTCCATCTCTTGTATCTTCTAGCTTTGTATGTTTAGTACATTAGAACCTAGAGCTAACTCGTATGTTCCCCTTAAGCCATAGTGTGCTAGAGTAGAGGTAGATCTGAGTGTGTGTGTCGCACTACCCTTATATCTTTTATCTTACCCCTGTCTTTGAGTGTGTTGTTCCCTATATCTATCTCTTGGTTTACATTCAGAGCAAAAGCATAAGTCTAAGATATCCGCCATTGCCTTCCACGGATTCGATACCCTTGGAATACTCTCCTTCCCTGGGGAAATGCTACAATGGTTTATCTGTGCGCTTGCGGATTCGTTCATGATCGTTTAGATTAACCTATGGCAAGTCTCGATGTTCACGCTAACCCGCACCATTAGTTGTGACATTGAGAGGTGCCTAAAAGGCGTTTCCTGGTGTTGTCACTAAGGATGAGTCCCAGATCTATTCTTAAGATGATGGCGCTACGAAACGCCAACATAGACATCTATGTGAACTGCTTAGGTGAGTTTTGCAATGGAGATTTTTCTGGTTAGGTGTCCTGTTCTAGTTTACATATTCTTTTGTGTCATATCATCTTTTTTCAATTGAGATTTGCAATATAGCTTTTAGCGAATTACGAGCATGAGTGCATAGCAGGCATGGACAGTACATGATTTTATTTTGCTATATAATTATGTCATAATCTGTTATGTTTTGCCCTTCAGGTTTCAGATGGCGGAAGATTGAGCAGGGGGTGCAGGGAAGGTGGGGGTGGACCTGTGTGGCTTGAAGGTTAGCTTGCGTTCACTCAAAGGTGAAGTGCCTCGAAGGTTCAGTGGCAGAGGAGGAGTAGGGGGAGGGGCGGAAATCTCTACGGCAGAAAGGTGAGTGGTGATACTTTTTTTCTGCTGCATGAAGGTTTTTTGTTCCTTGGCCTAACAATCGTTTGAACCATGTAAGTATAGCCAACAAAAATCTACCAGAGTGGAATGGGAATGGGCGATATTTTCCATATCGCTCGTGCCCTGTAATGCCCGGTGTGGTGGCACTACATGGGTCACTCGATCTTTAGGCCAAAGAATTGTTTCTAGTCCATAGTTTTTTTGTGTTATAAGCATGTACTAACAGAGTTTTGTTTTGTTTCATTTTGTTGCATGGTTCAGTGGTAGAGGAGGAGCAGGGGGAGGGGCGGAAATCTCTACGGCACAAAGGTGAGTGGTGATACTTTTTTTCTGCTGCATGAAGGTTTTTTGTTCCTTGGCCTAACGATCGTTTGAACCATGTAAGCATAGGCAACAAAAATCCACCAGAGTGGAATGGGAATGGGCGATCTTTTCCATATCGCTCGTGCCCTGTAATGCCCGGTGTGGTGGCACTACATGGGTCACTCGATCTTTAGGCCAAGGAATTGTTTCTAGTTCATAGTTTTTTTGGTGTTATAAGCATGTACTAACAGATTTTTGCTTTTGTTTCATGCACACATGGACTGCGCATTTCTTCTTCGCTGTTGAAGTTGACAATGCCTAGAAGAAAGAGGAATGTTCTGGGGCGCCAACCAGGGGCAAACGCGGTATGTCTGTTCTATTCAAACTGGTTCTATTTTTTACCCCATCATAAACTTCTCCTTTTTTGTGTCACCATCTGTTTTTCATCATCTCACTCTCTTTTTTTTGCGCCCATTTCTGTAGGGCCTGAGGACTAGAGCATCACCTTCTAGGCTTGTCAAGCTATATGCACATATATCACCAGAGCAGCGGGAGCTGATTGAAGGTGTCAATTTTGGAGGGCTGCTCAAAATTGCATGCCACACTATCCCTGCAGAGTTCGCAATGTGACTCATAGTCGAATGCTTTGATGCTGAGACTATGGAGCTTGTGCTACCTGGCAGAGGTAGAATTTCAGTGACTGCAGAGGCTATTTCACGAATACTGGGGTTGGCAAACAGTGGAGAGGAAGTGAAGTACGAAATTCAAGCCGAAGCAGTTAAATTCATTCATGATCAGTACGATATTGTTCGTGGCACAACCCCTAGGATAGAGTCTATTTGTGAAAGGGTGAAGAACAACAAGGAAGCAAATGATGATTTTCTAAGGTCATAGCTGATGATTGCTGTATCAACATTTCTGTGCCCTCCGACAAGCCTTGGAATAAGCCCGAGATGCTACCCGGAGCTAGTTGACTTGGATCGTGTCAAGGATTTAAATTGGTCACAATTTGTTGTAGATCAGTTGAAGGATGGTGGTTCAAAACTTAACAACAAAGTATCTATCAGGAGATGCATCCTCGTGCTTGTTGTAAGTATCGCCAGCCCCCCATACATTTGTTTTCTTCAATTCAAATTAAGATTCAGATTCTGCAGTTTCTTTTTGCCCTTTTTGTATTTGTTTGTTGTTTTTACAGTACCTAGGTATTGATTGCAGAAATTCAGTTTTCATGTAGCTAAATGTGTTAGTTATTACTGCAGGGATCTCCTTTTTCTGTTTGGTAGCTAGAGAATTTAGTTTCTTGTACCTAAATGAGATTTTTCAGTTACTTGTTTATGTGATACCCGATGCTGCATCCAATTAATTATCTTGAAACAACTTAGCACTGGAGGTTATCCAATTTTGATAATTTTAGGCATCAATTCAGTTGGTTTTAAAAACCAACTCACAGACACATGTTTATTTGTGTGTTCAGCAACTTAGCACTGCAGACTGTCCAATTAGGTTCATTTTAGGCATCAATTCAGTTGGTTTTAAAAACCAATTGTACACACATGTTTATTTGTGTGGCCAACAACTTAATTTGTGTGTTCAGCAAATTAGCATTGCAGACTGTCCAATTAGGTTCATTTTAGACATCAATTCAGTTGGTTTTAAAAACCAATTGTACATATTTTTCGCTGCAAATATGTGAATATTTTATTTTGGTTCTTACTACTTTTTTCTTACTTTCTTCTGCTGCTACCCACACAGATACTATATGCAGACGCACTAGATGCTCCTAGCTTGCATATACCAGAAACTACTCCTAGAGTAGCAGTATGGTCACTGAAACTTTTGGATAAGCTTATCAAGCTAGACACCAACAATGATGGATCATTTGGAAAACTTAAAGGTATGTAGCAGCAACGCACACATGCCAACGCAGTTTTTGTGGGTTCTTTTTTTTAGTCTGATCATGTTGTGTTTTTTTTTCAGCTCAAGCAATCATCTAATACAATTGTCCAGGAGTCTTTATTTAGGACGGAAGACCTCTTTCGATTTGTGGCTTCAAAGTACCCGGAGGAATGCTAGTCCAGGTAAACTTGGTTGTTTTTTATATTTCTTACCAGTGCACCATCATGTGGCATGTTGCTCATGCATTTTTTTCTCATGCAGGATGTGAGAAAGCTTTCAGAAGCTGCAAGCAAAATGCTGTGCGGGATGACAGATTTGCTTGGAACTTTCCTCAATGAAGTTGGTGCAGTTGGAATGCAGGTAGCACAAGGTACAAGTGGACCTAGTTTAAGAAGATCAAAGAGGACAAAGTCCACCTCAAACGAAGAATCAGACGATGAAGATGTTGACTATGAAGAGCAACTGGATGAGGAGGAGGAAGAAGATGATTGGGAAGAATCAGAGTCTGAAGAAGATGAAGATGATGAAGGCGAAGGAGATGACCAGCCACACGCAGCAAATGGAGAAGAAGAGGATGTTGATGAAGAAGCACAATAGAGCAAGAAAAATATGCCAAGTTCCAGTGATGCACAAACCAGCAAGCAAAACACGCAAAATTCTAGTGATGCAGAAGCGAGTAAGGGACATTCAAAGCGCTGCAGATCTATGAATGACAGCAGCACGGACCTACCTCCCATTTCAGAGAGCAATGAGGAAGGCCTCCCTGAAGGTCAAGGTGAGAGGCACACAGCAGCCAGCAACCCACCTGAACAAGACGACTCAGATGAAGATGATAAAATCCCGCTGATTAAAAGGCTAAGGACGCTCAAGGAAACGATCCAGCCTGTCCCTTTGGAGACAATTCCAGCACCCATAGCCAAGGACAGAAGGGCGAGGTTAAGACTGAGAGTACCTGGAACTTCAACAGATCACCCTATCGATCCCCAGAGCAGCAAATCAGCTAGTCAGCACATCCCGAAGAGGAGTAAGTCAGCTGATGATGCATGCCAAAGAGGAGTGGAGGCACCACCAATTGCAAGGAGTAACTCTCTAGATTTCATCCCACCTGAAATTGACATAATAAAATTTGTGGAAGAATCAGAGACATCCTCGCCTGCAACACAGCCCTCAAACCAAGACTGGCTCAACGAACCAAGATCGGCATGTTACTTTGATGGGATTACAGAAGAGGCATTAAGGGAGATTGAAGAAAATGCTATAAAGCAGTTCAAGCTGAAGACCTCTCAAGATGACAACAACGCAGCACCTAGCATAATCGGAGTCAGCTCAAGCCAGAAGGATAGAGAAGTAAGAAGTAGTGAGAAGACAGTAGAAATATTAGAGGATCAAAGGAGAACACCAGAAGCAGTAGCAGCAAAAGGAAAAGAACCATTATCAGCAAACTCATCTGTGACACCAGCATTCCAACCAGCAGCCAGGAGGAGACTAAGGAAGCCCGCTGCGCTGAAGTCACCATATGCTGATACTGCACCAAAAAAGTCATTTAACTGCAGCAAGGAAGTATGCCAGCTCTACGATGCCATCATCAAAACCCATGGAAATCCTTCCAGATCAAGGGACATAAATAGTGAAGAGTACGTGCTTTTTTCAAATCTTGAGTGTTTTTTTGCTAACCTCATTCTGCTGCCCTCTCATTTTTTTGATTTATGTGTTTTGTGCCCACAGGATGATAATTGTCAATTACTGGCCTACCCACATTTTTTTGCACGAGCTTGCAAATTCAGTGAAGCCCAATGGACATCTAATCAACACAGTTGCAGAGGTTGGCATATATGCAATCAACCCTAAGGGCAGACGTGTTGTAAAACGGATTATGCCTCTACGCCTATCTGTGAGTGCTTTTTCATCTTATACAAATGATTTTTCTTTCTTTGGTTTTGTCCAGAACCACCTGACCAACAACATTTATCATCTAAGTAACATTTTTCTATCTAAATCTTGTACTATACAGCGATACCTTTTGTCTGGCGACCTGGACAGGGCAGAGATCAAACGTCTATTCAACAAAGGCACAAACCACCTTGACCACGGGCAAATGGTATGCATTCTAACTTTATAATAGCCTGAGGTTCTTGCTAATTAGTCAACATAATATGGTTCCTAAACAAGCAACTTACGCAATCTTATTGTTCTCGATCAACTTAGACAACTTAATCAGGTAATCTTGTGCACACTCTCTGCGCTCGACGATCAGAGCTTAAATAGTCACAGCACAGGGAGAGGGAGAGTACTAATAATGTTAACTGAAATCGTTATTTTGTTAAAAAAATGCAGTGACGTTTTGTTGTGCACAGCTAGCCTTCACCTATTCTGAGGCAATCGAACGCCTTTGCTGAATGGATTCCGAGAGAGTTTGGGTTCGCGTCTTCACGATGAAGTAAATCTGCAGGCGAAATACGTAGGTACTAAAAATCCTTGGAGTAAATCCTTCTCATCTAGATAAGGAGAAATACAAGTCTTCGCGACTTTGACAAGTGTGCAAAGAGTAGTAGCTGAAGAAAAGTTAGTGCTTGCAAGATGAATTTTTTTTAAAAAAACTTAGGTATGGCTTGGAGGCCCAATGGCAAAGAAAAGTGTAATGAAATTTAATAAGTAGTATTAAGTACGAGGATGCCCAAAAGATCGATGTGATGCAGCACACAGAATGAACAAGAATAAAAGAAACTGATCTTGTCCACCTAAAAGGACAAATCCAACGCACGCAAGAACTGATATCAGTGAAGTTAGTGTGGCGGAACCGTCCGACTTAAACTGACTTAAGTGCATCTAATCGCTGTCGGAACAGTAATTATGTAATAATGCACCTAAACGTGTTCAAATCCGGTAGTCTGTCGAGTGTCTCCGGGACAACCCAAATCATCCACGATCATAGCTATACATCAGGATCGCTTTCACAATGGGAAAGCATCAACAACTCTTACAAATTTTTACATAAATACATGAGGTACGAAATATTACAACAGTAGATTGAAACAAACTTAAATGAAGTTAAACCATTCTATAAAATTCAAACCAAATAAGCCAACGATCACTAAACAACTACCTTCTCACACTAAGCATATGGAGACTCCTCAAATACTTAGTTCTTTAGAACCTCCTCTTCAGCGCTTCTAAAAACAACAAAAGAAAGAACCCTGAGTACGGAGGTACTCAGCAAGTCTGACCCGTCTAACCAATATAAATAGATATAATCAAGGAATATGATAAACTTTTTAGTGGACTGGTTGACTCATCATTTTGCAAAAGAGCTTATTAAAGGTTCATCCTTATTTTATGATTTTATATTCAATTTAAATTTTCCTTAGCATCTAGGTGACAAAATATTTTTCATAACAAGTTGTACTACTCAGACAACAATTATATCAAGAAAAAACTTTATTGCTCAAGCATGATTAACAGCGATGCCTAACAGTGATCAAGTGCATTCATAACCAAGAATTGCGGCGATCCAGACCGATTTACATCCCGCAGGAGATACTTAATTACTAGCCACGTGTAGTTTGCAACGCTGCGCGCAGCAACTTGACAGCCAATTGTATTCGAGGATCGGAACTGGAATTACCCGAACCCACAGGCGCACCCCCACATGGGACCCCACGCCTGGCCTGATCACCAATGTGAGTTTCAAGCTACGCCCATGCCTTTCTCCAGCTCCCAAGCACAGGTGTAGACCATTTCCAATTCACGACACAATTAACATCAGTCTTTGCTGGTCCCATACCCAGTAAGCAACAGGTAAAGATCACTTGATCAACAGTTAAAGCCACGACCGGTCCTTAAGCAAATTATATCTCGGTGGACAGAACTACTATCACTAGCTTCTGCCCCACTTATCAAAATCAAACCATTTCCTTGCATAACGAGAGAACCAAGCTAACCTTAGGTAAAAAGGTGGAGTTACTTCTAAGTAGCAACTAAACAAGGCTAAGCATAGGATACTTACTAAATATTTTAAACAGGGGCAAGGATGTCCTAAAATAAGGATTGATCATGCATAAGAGAATTAGGTTTCAATCAACTCCTAGATCTAATGCACAATCATGAAATAACCAATAAATTTGTCATGAATAGCATTTACTGAAATTAATGAGTATAGATGCTCCGAGGCTTGCCTTGGGTCTCTGCTAAGTTAGCATCTTCAGAAAACCCTTCAGTCATGGGAACCATCTCCAGAACCTCCACGTACTCCTGCTACTCTTCGGGTACCTTCATGTACTCCACCTTTGCAACTTCAAAGTCTATAGAAGTATGCAAGTCAAAGTCATAATGCAAAACTTTTCAAAAGAGGGTTATGCAACTTCATCTCATGATAAAGTTGCAAACCAACACTAAACTACCCAAAAAGGATTAACCCTCAAATTATTTTATTTAACTAACCTATCTTAAGCATTTTCTTTTATTAAAGAAAAAGGTTTCATAATTATTTTCTATCTCAAAAACATAATTCCTATGAGTTAATCAAGCATTTGTAATTAATGAAACATTATTCAGAATTTTATTCATTTTATTAATTATTAAGCATTTATTTAATACCTTAATAATAAGGTATCAAATAAGCACTTAATATTTTGATTACTTTTTCCTAGGGTTTAAGAGCTTTGATGTGAAAAGGAAAATAAAACAAGTCTAGGGAAATGGTTGCACTAGATTTGGATGATTCTACAAATTAACAAGAAGTAAAGAAGAAAACAGAAATTAAATCTATTTCTAAAACATCCTAAGCCATTTTACCAGAAACCCCCTGGAAAAACCTTTCTTCTCACCCGCAGGCCCCTAAGTTTTACAAACAGGCCCTCGAAACCTTACAAAACAGGTCCTAAGACCAAGACCGGCCGCGTCCTCGCCGGCGGTGAGGTTTCCCCACGACGGAGAGCACACGGACCGGCCCAGCTTGGCACGGCACACCTACGCGTGGTGGTGTTTGGGTGGTTTGGACAGAGGCGGCGAGAAACGACGGCGCTAAGGTTTCAGCAGCGGCGCGGCGCAACGACGGCGAACCGACGGCAACAAGCAACACCAGCAGCTTGGCCTCGACCTAGAACGCGCGTGGCTTTCCTTAAGCGAAGCTCCCCGCAGCTGGAGTCAAGAACTCCGAGAGGCGGCCATGCTGGGAGTTCGCAGCGGCGACGTACGGCTGCGGTGATGGCGCGACACGAGGGCGGCGCTACCATGGTGACAAACGAGCAGGGCAGCTACAGCTAGACCTAGTACACGCGGCGCGCGACTCAACTCGAGCTCTTCACGCCTGGAACGTGGAGTTCCCTGCCGGCAGCCATGGCGGAGGGCGTTCCGGCGGCGGCGCTCGAGCTCTGGCCGGCTCCGGCCACAACAGCAACAACAAGAAGCACTAGCATGAGCAGAAGCGTGCGCGCGACTCACCCCAAGACTCCAACAGCAACAAGAACTCTGGCAAACTAGAGCTCCACGGGCGGCGCTTACCCGAAAAACAGACGCGACGAACCAAGGTTGAAGACGACGGCGGCCTCAGAGGCTGGACAGCGACTTGAGGGATGGGTGGAGGGCTTGCTGGCGGAGGTTTGGGCGGAGCGGATGAGTCGGGGATGGACAGACGGCGGCGGCGTACCCCGGCGACCGGGACGGCGGACTGAGCGGCGGCGACAGCTCTGTTCTTGCGGTGGAGAAAAAGAAGACGGCAACGGCGACTTGGAAACGGGCTGGGCGGCGTGGCAGCTCCCGGAAAGGTCGCAGGGACGTGGCGGCAGGCGCCGGCAAGCAGGCTCAGGCGGCGGCTCGCTCTGCTCCTTTTCCCCTTTTTCTTAGGCTCTGATTCGATTTTTTGCTCCAAACTTTGAATCCAAACTTCCCAAACTCCTTTAAAAAACTTATTGGCAATCCAAAGGGCTTCAATCTATAGATTCATACTTTTGCAAATGGAGCACCGAAACTCGAGATTTAAGGCCTCCGATCCCCCTGCGGCTGGCTGCCCCTCTCGAACTGACGAACTGAATGGGGTCACCGCATTCAGCTTCGTCAGTTAGGACTTCCGGAACAAGAATTCAGATCCAAACTTTGAGCCTCCAAATAAATTTGAAAACCATCTTTTAAGAGATCAACAAATGACCCAAAATACTCTCTGAACTTCAAACATCATTTGTGATCCACAAACTTCCAACAGTCATATGCAAAATTCTTCACAAAACAGTCCCAAGCTTTCAGGCAATCCAGACTTAGCCAATTTCGGCTCAGTTCAGAATTTATACAGCACCACTTTGCCATATTTGAAAGCATATTTAAATATTCAAATATTTTTCTACTTGTTCTCAAGATACTCTTATGTCTTTAACATGGTTTGAATGTTCCATTTTGCATAAGTGGAAGCAAAATTCTTAAGAAAAATCTCTCAGAAATTAATCTCCAAGACAGCTAACCATAACTGTTTTCAGATTTGGTCTTTTCAGTCTGTTGAAAGTCCAACAGCACTGAGTTCAAAATTTGAGCTTCAACAAAAAATGTGTAAGCCTCCTTTTCTTGGCTCCACAATAGAACCATTAGATACTATGAACCTTAAATATCATGTGCAAAACAAATTCTTCTCGAGTTCCCATACTAATTTCTTTTAAAGCTCGAACTCCAATCTAGACCCTTCTCACTGTTGGTAGAACTTCCATTCTTAGCTGATTTTTGGTTGTCTGCCAACAGTCCAACAGCACAACATACCATCTTTGAAAACTTCCAAATAAATGTGAATCCCACCTATTCTTTGATCAACCATTAGACCATAGTATCTTGTGCACATCTCCGTTTATTTATTTTCCACAAACCCCAGCATTTACTTGAAAGCTTTTTGTAAATTGGAGTCCCAAACTACCTACTCAAGTCTGTAATTCAGACTTAGCTGAATTCCAGCTAGCCTGTCAGGTAACTGTAACAGAAATGCATGCAAACGTTGAGCCCAGCTTAAAAGTAGAAACCATCATCACTCATAATAGATCACTGACCAAGATAATTCTTGAAACTACAATTTTATTTATAGCTCAAGGACTTTCAGAGTTTACACATGAATTTCTTCAAAAACTAGACTCAATCTTCAATCTTGGCTAGTCATTACTGTCTTATAGAAGCTGTAGACTTAGCCATAGTTGACCTCTCAGTTTTCAGATTCAAAACAATGCTTCTTTCAAATCTTGCTCCCAAATATAAACATCCAAACCTTCTCTTCTATGTCCATAAACTGCCGTAACATGCCAACCAATGCTTCAAGTTTCCATTTTACTCTTCCTGAAACAAAGGCCACATGCAGAACCCTTCTCAAACAATTTCGAAAATGGCTTACTGCCACTCATTCAGACTTAGATAAATCTGAATTTTCAGTTTGTGTACAGTAATGGATTTAGTCCCTTTATTTTGATTTTTATTTGAGGCACTTGTAAGCTGAGTTTAACTCGACTCTTGTCTCCATCAAGTTCTAAATGCTTCAAACTGCAGGTTCCACACTTTTGACAAACTTTTCTGAATTCAAAACTTCAATGTTGACTTCTGGTCAAATTTCACTGAAAATGAAAATTGGCTCATAACACCTCATTTGACTTCAAATCTCTTGCTTATTAACTTAATGACCATCATAGGATTTTAAACACCAGGGCTGTTACATTAGGTACATGGCGTCTGCGACCGTGCAGTGTCGCGGCCTCCTCGTGCCACGGACGATACATCTTTTGGGTTCCAACTCTGAAGCCACAATGTCGTCGCAACCCTAATCATTCATCACCTGGCATCTTATCCTCGCTTTTTTCTCTGGACACCAGCAAAGCTAGCAGATTTGCAAAGGCAGCGAAAGCCAAAACTGGTGGTGCAAGATTGGCACTTTCACTGAATCTGGAGCATATCATTTCTAGATTTCACATTGCAAGTTAATGCACATCTATAAAACCATCAGTTTATGCAAGCAGCAGAAAATGATATGCTAGCAGCAATGTATGCTTCAGTCAATTGCTTGCATATGCAAATGTACCCTAAGGGATAGTACATGGAAAAAATCAAACAATATCAAATAACTGGTATTAAATTGTTCAAACAAAAATCATGAAGCATTTCCAACAGAATCCAGTCCACAGGGTGACAAAAAGTGTTCTCTAATAGAAAGCAACAAAAGTAAATATCCGGCTTATCTCCATGCACTTTATTCGATAAAGGGACTAGTCGCATGAAGAGCATCACATCTGGTAGCTGCTGCACCTGCGCGCCCTCAAAGGGTCTCTGTCAGTAATGCAGCGTCACAATCAATGAGGCGTTCCCTGGCATTGACCTCAATCCAATTGGCAAGAACGTCGGCAACAAGAGAATTTCGTTCAGCCTTAACAAGGAGCAGCAGGGAATTCATTTGAATTCCGAAATTTCACATGCATTTGGCATGTTGCTCCATGAGGAAGAACCAAATGTGACGCCACCACCGAGGACAGGTTTGCACTCGGCGGTCATGTCGTTGCCCAGTAGAATTGCGATAGCATCATTGAAAGTGGAAGGATCAGCTGAGTTACTAGAGAATAGTGCATCTGGCCTCAGGTTTTCAGGATGAGGTGAACCTGCCGACTCATGTCTAGGCTCTACTGCCTGCTCACCAGAGCCCATTGAAGGACTTTGTGCTGCAAAATTGTTTAAATAATGAATAAGTGATTAGCTGAAAGAAAGGGACAGCGAATTGTATGTACTCGCCAGGAGAAATTTTGGAGAGCTGAAATATACCAGGTGATGCGGCACTAACAGGAGGAGTGGATTCAGTGAATGAATATCCACTGAAAGGAGCACATTCATTGATGAAAGAACTGTGATGATCGTCCCAATATTCCGGGCAGAGATCAAACTCTGGGCTAACCACCGTAGTAGTCTCACATGGTGTATTAGCAGAGGAACTTGAACTTCTGACAGATGGTTGTCGGTTCTTCCCGGATCGTCCCTGAGCTTCATGAAGCAGCTCTTCCAGAAGACCACTGTTTCTTGGTGATGCACACTCAGATTTCACTGACGGGGTTGCTATTGGAGAGTGCAGGTAAGGATCAACTAACTCAGTAGGCTGCATTGCAGGAGCCACAGTGTACTTGATCCAGCTATTTGGATCAGATTCAGTATCTTGGAGTGAAGGGAGCTCCATCTTCAAAGGACCATTGATGGGCCTAGAAGCAGAGAAGTTGCCATTTAAAAAGGCATGGCTGCCAGAAAGTGCAACCCCAAAAGGTGCAATAGTCTTGCTGCTAGCATTGGCTTCATTGAGATAATCAAAACCTAGAGCCTGCTTCAGCTTCTCAGAGTCATTTGAAAATTGGTCCACCGAAGAAAGCACGCCATCAATGGTGTCGCTCAATGCAGGGAGCACACAGCCAGATTGTTTTAGCATCCCTGCTTGGTCTACCTGATCCATGAAGCTACAATTCTTTGCTGCAAAACTCTGACCGAGCAAATTGCCTATTGAAACTGCTGAAAGGTGTGGTGCATAGGATAAAGCCTCTGTATTGGCAATGAAATTATCACTGGTAAAATCTGGTAGATAAAGACTGTTCCCACTCAGAAGATCATTGGATATATTCTCGCCGCAGTTAAAATCACCAGAGACTTGCTGATCTTCACTTGAAGATTGATTGCATACACTAGCAGGATAGACAGGAAGACCAGCTCGTTGGCATCTCTTTATTCGAGTGTTCCAGTAGTTCTTAATTTCATTGTCAGTACGCCCTGGCAACTGAGAAGGGTGCTCAAGGTTAATGATGACAATATTCTAAAAAAAATTAATGATGACAATATAGAAAAAATAAAGGCTAAAAATTATTCAGGATGAAAATAGGAACTTACTAGAGACATGCACACGTGATAAGGCATATGAAATGTTTCAAAACACAATAGCGTATTTTCCAAAACACAAGAACTCTCAAGCTCTTAATTTAGGCACCTTGTGTTTCAGACAAAGACAGTCTGGCTAGTATTGGTAGAGTTAGCTAACATGAGAATATGAGTTGCCTAAGCCTCAAGGTATAGATTTGATAAGAGATAAGACACAATTGCCGTGTTGAATGCCCCTTCCAGTAGATTGTTGAAATTCAAAGAAAAACTAGTAGCAAGGCCAACATGCTTTTAGTGACAAAGAAAGTAGAGTCAGCCTCTGCGGTAGCTATCTTTGCTGCTCAGGTGAAGTATTCCTACCTTTGAATATGACTACCAACGATGTCTTTATCCATAAAAGAGTAACAATGACAAGTCATGTGGAATTGAAAACCAAACCTAAAAAAATATTTGAAAGCGATCATTTCTTGGTGCCCCGGATCAGGAGTGAACTAATTCTGTGGACCAGGATCTTGATACCAGGATGATTTGAGCAGGTTGCTGCACTAAAGTTACTAGGTCCAATTTTCAGAAGATGGCATTTACTGAACTAAACTATCAAACCATCTAAGTTAATGCAGAACAGTGACGGCAAAGCAATAGCAACATGAACATGCTAGTGCAATCCAAACATGAAACGAAATGGTACGCAAAATAAATCATTACTACTTTTCACGAAACGGTAATTCCTAAAGGGGAAATCTAAACACTCGTCTTGAGTTAAAAACTGCACGTACATGAAGACCCAAATAACAAAATCAATTCTGGAAAATCGGTAAAGAACTGCATGGTCATGTGCAGAGGATGGAATCAGCATAGCACTTACATGAGCGGCCATCCTCGCCCACTTGTTCCCCATCTTGGCGTGGAGCTGGATGATGAGGCGCTCCTCCGCGGGGGTGAAGGCCCCCTTCTTGAGGTTGGGCCTGAGGTGGTTCGCCCACCGGAGGCGGCAGCTCTTGCCGCAGCGGAACAGCCCGGTGTTCTTCTGCACCGCGTTCCAGTTCCCCTCGCCGTGCTTCTTCACGTAGTCCACCAGGATGGCGTCCTCCGCCGACGTCCACGGGCCTTTCTTCAGGGGCGGCCCGCTACCCCTGTGAGGCGACCCCCCGCCGCTGCTCACATCGTCCGCCACCGGCGAGTCCATCTGGTCCTGCAGCATCATGTCGCAGTCGCTCTCGCTCTTCACCCGGTACATCGCGGCGCGGTCAGTGCGCCTGAATTATGCACGCCAACACAGTGCGGAAGCAGTATTAGATTAGCGACTTGGTTATTCCAGAAAAATAATGAAAAGAGCAGTATCACTAGATGAAACTTAGTGCCTACAGTAATTCCCAAATTCATCATGAGAGAGAAAAGGAATTAAGGACTAATTAACGGCTAACCCATGTTCAGCTTGAGAAGTGCAAGCAGTGGCATCACTACAGTTTAGCCGAGATTTCCGGTAAACAGAAGAGAAAGAGAGGTGTTTTCGTTTCTCATATTTCACAGATCAAAGCACCACATGCCGTGAACGGCAATTCTCGAACGGCAGAATTGGGACGGACAAGGAGAAGGGGACCAAATTCAGCACCTCCCCCCTCAGATCACACCAGGTCACCCAAAACAAATCGGAATTCAGAAAGAACCGGAGCTACCTGGCCGATCTCGCAGCAGCCGGTGCCGGTCGAACCCGAGGTGGTGCTGAATTGAGCTCCTCCAATGGCCCCCCCTGCTCTTGTGAGCTCAGCAGAGGATTGCAGGAAAGTAGGCGACTTGGGAGGAGCAGAGGAGTGAAAACCGGGGGAGGAGGATCTCGCCTAAGCGAGATGCCACCACCACTTAGAACCAGAGTATGTGGAGAATTTTCAGGGGAGGGGGAGAGTTTTGAGGAGTGAGAGAGGAGGCCGGGGAGAGAGAGAGTGGGCGAGCCTGGGCTGCGAGTGGAGGATTTGCTTGGGGGCAGATTATAAAGCTGAAAGGTACAGCGCCAGAGAAGCCAAGGTATTGGGCGTGAGCGCATGGGCACCTATTTTCTCTCTATAGCCCTCTATTTTCTTCAAAATTGTTTCTTCTCTTTTAACTATTGCACAACACATCTCTATTTATAACAACTCATATGCTCTAGGGGACTGAAATTGCAAAACATACTGCTCACACATGCATGTTGCGAATGCAGCATCACCCTTCAGAGGCCTATCAGGTGGTAAGCGGGCACCTGGGGAGCGTAACAATAAGATGTTACCACAACAATTGTGACGGCGGCAGACTCGGTAGTAATTGTCCCGCCATGATAGAACTTAGAAGCAAGCGAATAGATGGCGGGAAAACGCGCGAGGAAGAAGAAATTTGTCGAGAGGTAGAAGACACAATCCTGACCTCTCAATTTGAATCCTACGTTAGGGACATTAATGGACCGTTACGACCTTTTTTTCGATCGTCCAACGTATAGCATTTCCCTTTTTCGATGTTTTTCACGTTCTCATATTTTTCTTAGAAGATTGTACGATCTTCCAAAAAATGGTTATAGGTCGTAGCATTATGCTATATTTGGATGCTACAACTAATCTTTTCGTGTAAGTCACCACAAGATCCATATGATTTTTCTCCGTGCTAGTATTAACATTGCAAACACACACCAATTTGTCGTTGTGAACTAATAGTACTTCTTTTGTAAAATTTGTGAGTTTGCAACTTTACATGAAGGCGGCTATTGGGGTTACTCAGGATTGCTCCACTTGCTACAAGAAAATAGTCAAGTGCCATTTATGGAATCTCCTTTGTTTATGTGCGTAGAACTTAGATGAAATGATGAATATACCTTTGTGAATGAGAAGAATATCTTCGGAAAAATAATTCCAACTTGCTCAAAGCAAAGGTGGCCTTTACACCAAATCTAGAGAATTTTTTCCTTTCATAGTAATGGTAGTGCCTCTATCGCTTACTGTTTATAACTCAAATCCATTCTGCCGCTGCTTTCCCCCCTCCGTGGCTGGCTTCTTTCTTCCAATTTTTTTTCTTTTGAAAGATGTTTCTTCCAAAAATTAGAGTACTATAGACCCATGAGCTCGCTCTCCCATTCGCATATAAATAAAACAAAACGGAACGTCTCCCGGTTCATTTTGTCAATATCGTCTACACAAATCGAGCATGCATGACATGGTTTCATGATGTGAGTACGTACGTGACAGCAACAAATCACGAAACAAATCTGAGAGTGTGACCTCTCACAACATTTTTTTCCACTCTCACTAGCTGGCATGTCATTTCAAATATTTACTGTCCACCATTTTCTTAATTCTCTATAAAACAACCCCCCACACAATATGATTGGTGCCCAGGGGGTTTATTGAAAAGGGAGAGAGAGAGGGAGAGAGTAAAAAGTAAAATAAAATGTCAAGGTTTCACGTGGAACGAACGAACACTAATTTTAGCCGGAGGTGCACTAACACTCACGGTGACGGTCGCGTCACTCCTCTTCGCAGCTCAGCTCAAAAAAAAAAAGCCTCGATCTTTATTTGCCGCCGCTCTCCGAGAGTAACGCTCCGCCCGCTTGCCACTTCTCCCGGACGACAAGTCAACCGTACGTTGCAATTCGCACGCACGCAACGCAAATCCCTCCCTCCGGGCTCCGGCCGGCCAGCTTTTACCCACCAGGCACCACCACACCACCAGCGCGATCGACCCCGTGCGGGCGCGGGCGCGCGGCATGCCAAATCTACGCCGCTCGCCGCCGCGCATGCACGGCCCGCCAGCCGAGCAACCCGGCCGCCAAAAACCCGCGGCGGAAGCTGCTGATCCAAAAGGAGAGCTAGGGTGCAGTGCCGGCGCGGCAACACCCCCTGGCCTGCCGGATCGCGCGCGCGTCCCCCACCGGTGGTTGCGTCCAGGGCAAAGACACCCCCACCCCTTTTGGCCTTGGCTTCTCTCGCTCCGATCCGCTCCGGCGCCTTTGCGTTGGGGGGATCATCGATCGGGTACACGCGGACGACGGGAACAGCCGGCCGGCGTGGTGTTTGGTGTGAGCGATGGGAGAGGAGAGGAGAGGGGTCGCGGTTCCTAAATCGGGGGGCGCACGTGGTGAGGCGACGAGGCGCTCGTCCCCTGCGTGTCAGGCCCGGAGGGGAAACGGCACATGCCACGGTCCGTTAAATTTGTCTCGCATCGTCGTATCTTGCTTGCCTGCGGCGGCTTAGTTGTTGTTTCTTCTACTTAACAAAAAAAACAAATTGTTGTCGTAAGTAGGAAACATTATTGTGAACACAGTCAATATTGTCAGTGGTGTCGATCAGCTTTTGGGTGCTTTTCGTGTGGAGCCATCTTTTGTGTGTGTATTGTACTACTTAGGCCTTGTTTAGTTTGCTAAAAATTCTAACGTTTTCTCCACTTTCTCTCCATCACATCACATTAAATACGTCAAAAGACATAAGTTCGGAGTATTAAATATAGGTAAAACAAATAACTAATTACACAGTCTTGATGTACTTTGCGACACGAATCTTTTGAGCATAGTTAGACCATGGTAGGATAATATTTACCACAAACAAACGAAAGTACTACAGTGTGCTACAGAAGTTCCAAACGTTGAAAAGGCAAGTTTTCCCACCAACTAAACAAGGCCTTATATTATACACATCATTCACACGCGGATGCCTTTTGTGGTAAGGATTGCATATCCAATCTGCACAAAGCTTTTGGAAATAAAACTCACGTCTGCGTGCACGCTAGTCAGCAACTTACTAGTTGTAGAAACGTACACAAAGAGAAGTAGTGCTTCACGCGTTCAAACACAAAAAGCACTCCATGTATTTTTCACTCGTATGCAGCATCGGTTTAACATAGTAGGCATACACATGCGTGAAAACTTAGCTTCTTGGAATTTTTGTTTCGGGGGAGCGTGATCTTAATTACAAAGGTATAGTAGCTAATGTGGGGAATCTATTAGACTATTACTGAACGGGTAGCTGATGGACTTTATCAGATGTATTTTGATCTCCTTTTCAGGATTCCAATAAAATTCTTGCACTTTGAAACATATCCTAATTAAGCTTGATTTTTTATCGAGAAGACTCTCAAGTGACACTTTTTGAGATCTCATATGCATGCAAAAAAAAAGGGGGGTACCTACTCCTATGCGAAACTTTTTCTTTAACCGACTTTCTGGAAAGCTGATTGATTCAAGGGTTTAACGTTGACGTAAAACTCGCATCAGATGCAAGTGCAACGTCTCTCTTCTTTTTTTAAAAGAGAGAGAGAGAGAGAATGTTATATGGGAGGTCGATAATACGTGAAGATTTTTTTTTTCTCGAATACGCGGGCAGCGTATCATTGTATTAAGACGAAGAAGAAAACGATACAGTGTTCGGTTACAACCCAACTGGACCGGACTCCAGCTGTACACAAGCTGACAAGTCAGCTGAACACAACCCGAATCATAAACTTGAACATGAACTACTCATATCCCACACAACTTAAACGACAAGCTCTAGGCATAGCTCTAGGCGTAGCCCTCAGTCGACGCTCCATCCCTCGAGGGGAGAGATCTTGATCTTGTTCTTCAACATCGGGAGTAAATCCTGCATTGCGTCCACGTAGTGCGGCGGAGGCCCATCACGAAAGAGCTTGTCCACCGCTTCTTCTGCCGAAGCCGCCACAGGCAGGGGCGCGCCAATCTCACCGAGCCGCCGCATCAGTAGCACTGCTCCTCGCTTTGCCGGTTTGACGGCCGAGATGGGATCCAAGGCTTGGCGACGGCTTCGCCTGAGACCCAAAGCCTCCGACGAAGGCAGCTGAGGAGGTGCGTCGCGAAGGACAGGGTCAACTCGACGGCGGGGAGGTGGCTTGTCCAGAAGAGGCGGCGGAATATCCTTCGTAACGCTGTTGATGAAGCTCTCCAAGGCCGCGGACCCGCCGTCCCCCGACGCCCTGTCCGCGCCAGAAGCCACCTCGGAGGCCGACTCAGCCGACTGTGGCACCCCCACATATGGTGCCTCCGCAGCCGACACCTCCACATGAGGCACCTCCGCAGTTGGCACACCCGGCACCACAAGCTCGACCGAAGGTGGAGCCTCCACAGACGACACCACCTCGACCGATGGCGGTACCTCCACAGGTGGCACTGGTGCGCCCGGCTTCTCCTGAGAAGCATTCACCGTCGAAGCCCGCTCCCGAAGCTCCTGGGATCGGAAGGTGGCCACGAACAGCTCGGGGAAGACAGGATCGAGGGTGAAGTCATCATCCTCAAGGCGAAGCGCAGCCATGATCGCTGCCTTGGCCGCAGCCAAAGCAACCACGGCCAAGTCATCGGAGGCCGAGAGCGTGAGGCCGAGGTCACCGCCTGCAGCAACCGTCGTCGACAACGGCCAACCGTCCGAGGCCGTCGGGCGGTTGCGAGGGGCGACGCGAATGTCTAAACGAGGCAAGCTTGAACGAGGCGGCGGGCGACGAGGTCGCAAGCAATCCTTAGCGCGGTGCCTGAGGCCGTGGCAGCGCAGGCACCGCGATGGCTGGCGACACGAAGCAACCCGATGCTTGAAGGAGAGACAGTTCAAGCATCGTCCATCAAGCTCCTTGGGGAGGCATCGCCGCGGCGGCACTTCCGGTCGAGGTTGCACCCGATGGTCCCGAGGATGCGCACGCCGCCTCTCAACTCGCTGCCAGCCAGCAGGGTCGACGGGAGAAGGGCGGTGTGTCGCCTGACCCCAAGCAGAGGTTGGGACAGCGCGACCAGCCTTGTGTGGATGGTCGTGTCGCTGGAGGCCGACGACCAACTCCGTCATCCCGCTCCGACGGTTGCTGCGCCGGGAACGCTTGTCCGTCCATGGTGGAGGAGCGGGTAGCCGACGGCCCCGCCGACGAGGACGCTTGCGGTGCCCACCCTCACCACGTGGAGACGGCACCACGACAACGGAACGGAGGGTGGGCATCGGAGCTGGCCCGCTGACCTGCGCCGCCGTCGGGGATGAGGCAGGGGCGGTCACCTTCGGTTGCCGCAGTAGGATGTCGCGGTAGGACGGGGAGTCGTCGGCGGTGTCTGCCCAGCGCAGCTCCTTGGGGCGGCCATGGAAGGTCGGCGTCGGGAAGAAGGGCGCGGCCATGGGGGAGAGGGAGTTGGGCGGAGACGGACAATCCAAGGCGGACACGGGCGCCGGCATCGGGTTGGAGGGGGTCGGCGCGAGTGAGGCGGACGATGCAGCGGTGGCCGGCACAGGGGTGGTGACGGCGAGAGCAGCCGGCGCGGAGGCGGTGGCCGGCTCGAGGGAGGCGGCGGCGAGGGTGACGAGCGGCCCGGGGGAGGCTGCGAAGCTCGACGCCGGGGAGCTGGGTGCGGCGAAGGGGGCCTCCTCGTCGTCGAGGAGGTCGTTGTCGTCCATCCCGGGGCGGAGGAGGCGGTGGTCGGCGCCGGAGAGGAGGGGTCGCCGCGCGGAGTCGCGTGCCGATCTCCTCGTTGGAGGCACGAGAGGAGGTGAGATGGGGATGAGTGGGTGCGACGCGTCGAGGAGGTTGCGGATCTGTGGTTGGATGGGAGAGGGGTGGCCGGAGCCGGCCGGAAGGGCGGCGGCGGCGGCAGGCTGGGCGGGCCGCGGGGCTACCCCATCGGGGCTTTTCCTCTCTCATACGTGAAGATAAAAAAGCATGCTAGTTTACACGCATGGGGACCTGCATATATCATGTAAATAAAATAAAATAAATGTGCTTTCCCGTCAAAGAACTCCGTGCCATGGAAATGCAACATGTATGTACAGGTAGAATAATGTTCCCAGACACTTTGATGTAATCTACTACCGGTCAATAGCATCGTCGGTCGTAGATGCACCCAACATATGATGGGTTCCTTTCATCCTTCACGTCAATTCTTGACACACAAGGATTTGCTTTCTTCACATGGACCTGCTGGCATTTATTCCCCCCGTGAAAACACTCCCACAAAGAAAGTGGTAAATAATTGCTCAAAAAAAAGAGAGAGAGAAAGTGAGTGGTAAATAGCAGTTCACGTACTACGTGCATGCGGCACGATCACGCTCCTAAAAAAGCTCACGGGAAAGAGAAGTAAGCAGAGTACGTATACCATCCCACTATCTCAGTAGTACTACTACTGTGTAGCTGTAGAGTGCTCAGTGCTGTGTCGGTCGGTAATTTTGCTGCTCTGGTGCAGCAGAGAATGGTAAACTCGGACAGTTCTGGAAAGGGAAAGCCAGGACAGGGTAACGTACGTGGAGACACTGCTCGGTCTGTGCTCCTACAATGGTTTGATTGGTTGGTCAGTGAGTGGCGACAGGACCGACACGTAAATTTCTTGTACGACCAGCACAGCACAGGGTTGATGATCGGGAGCCACTTTTGCGGCCAGGACACACGAGCGATTCACAGAGACGCCACAGCCCACGGATCTTCGCGCAATCTACAAGTACTGCAGGGCTTTTGTGACGGGGCGGAATTCTCTCGAACTCTCTCGTCTCTCCCCAAGCTTGAGCGGCGACCGGGGCGATTTCGCTTTCCCCCGTCGATTCGCCGCCGCCCTTGCTTCTGGCGCCCTCGCCGGCGTCCGAGGAGGAGGGGGGACGGTTGAATCGACGGAGGGTGTGTATATACCCGTTCCTAGTAGGCTTGTACTAGATAGGTTAGGGTTAGGTTTCCCCGTGCTGCTGATACGGCATGGGCTTTTCTTCCTGAGTGGCGTCTCCAGCTGTCGACAGCGTGGGTGTGCGGAGGGCGACTCCGGCATCCACGGTGGATTCCCCGACTTCGTTGGAGGCGACAGCATCAGTGAAGAGTACGAGTTCGCCGGATCTGAAGATCTGCTTCCTCTGGAACGGTTCGAGCTCGGCTTTTGTCCCTCCCTCTTCTTCTTCGTCGATGGTGCTGCTGTGGCTGGCTCCTCCGGCGAAGATATTGGGAGGTATGTCTACCAACTCAAGATGCCGGATTGGGCTTCGGTTCCCATCTTTTTTGGTGGTTTTGCTTCCCCTCAGGGTTCGTCGTTCGTCAGCGAGCTGGGGGCTCTGATATGCAGCGTCAGATTCCTCAGTTCCGACGATGGGATGGCTAGCAGCCATCTTTTTCAGCCGGGGCGTTCAGCGGGTAGAAAGCAAGTCGTTTTCGACATGCTACACAAGACGGCATCAAAAATCTTTGTTGCTTCGCCGGAGAGGAGGTCAGCTTCAGGCAGTGTTCTCTGGCCGCCGGTGGCGAGGAAGACCGGGAGTTTACAAGAACTGTGTTGTAATTTTTGTTTCTGTCAGGCGTGTTCTTGTAAGACTTGGGATATAACCACCAAAATCTTTATGTGAAATATAATACCCGGTTTCTAAAAAAAAAGTACTGCAGGGCTTTTACTGTCGCTGTACCGTGGCAGTAACGTTCACGCTGCCCCCACGTACGTACAGTACTCCAGTATATTGCTGTATAAGGCTGGTAGCACTCGTCGTACTCTATTTGCATACCCTAAAGGAGAATATTCTGTCCAGTCATCGATATTCTGCAGTACAGTATCATTTTTCCCGCACCCGTCATCCCCTATATCTCATACTCCATACAAACTACCACCGGATGGGCCCACTCGACAGATTTTTTTCTCTTTTTTTACAACCCCACCCTCCCCCTCGGGCCCCTCCCATTTCTTCTCTCTCCTTCCTCCCCGACCTTTGTTCCCTCCGCCGCTCTAGCCTCTCCTCCCCGACCGCCCGCCCTCCCCGGCGAGTGGCGGTGGGTCACCCGGAGTAGAGGGATCCGGCGCCGGCGGGTGCAGCAGGCCCAATCTCACGCGGAGCCTCGAGTAGGGGCGGAGCTCGGCGGCGCGTCCGGCGTGGCGCGGAGGCTGGCCGGCCCGATGGAAGAGGAGGCGGCGGCGCAGAGTTCCTGCGCGGCGGCGCGCGTGGAGGCCGGCCGGCCCGAGGGAAAAGGAGGCGCGCCTCGGCTCGTCGGCATCTCCCCCAGCGCGGTGCGGCTCGGCTCGTCGGCATCTCCCCCGGCGCGGCCTCGAGATCCCCGGAGGCCCGGACTCGAGCAGGCATCCGCGGCGGCCCGGCCTCGAGATCCCCTCTCCTTCCCCTCCCCGGCCGCCGAGGACTCGAGCTCGGCGAGGAGGAGCACCATGGTCGAGCAGGGGCGGTCGGCCTCGATCTGGAGGTAGGGGACGGCGGCAGTTCGGCGGTGACGGCGAGGTGGTGCTCCTCTGCTCCGCTCGGGTCACAGCGGCGGCAGGCCATGGCGAAGGCGGCGCTCCAGATCACGGCGCAGAGCAGAGGTTGCTGCCGGCCAGATGACGAGGCGGCGAGCGGCGGCGCGAAGCAGAGCTCCCCATCCCCTCCTCCCGCCTCCTCCCCTCCCTCCCTCAGCGGCGGCGGCTCCCTTTCCCCCTCTCGGCGCTGCGCCAACGGCCGGACGCGAGGTGGGGGCCAGCACAGGGCGTAGCGCGCGGCCCGTACTACGCTCTATTTGGGGAATCCGGGCTGCGAACGGGACGTAGCGCTGGTACTCCAGTACCCCGGTGCGGCCTCTCCGTGCTCTATCGCGTACTGGAGCACGCCATGCCGCACCGGGTGGAGTACCCAGTGCGACCAGTCTAAATTTTTTGTAGTGAAAAGAACTTTTTAATTGGAGGTAATTTCTTTTGAAGGGGAACTGAAATGTTTGTTTCTTTTTGCGTGAGAGCATTGTATTCCTCGTCATCTGTCACCGTCGTATCAGTAGCCATAGGTCTTTCGCTTTTTCTGCCGCCAAATAGCTGCAGCAGGGCAAAAATTTTGGTGAAATTTTGGTGAAAATGGTAAAATTTTTGCATTGGGAAGTGTGTTTTGTGAGAGATGGTACGGTCTGCGATGCGAAAATTGTAAGGAATTTTTGGAACTAAAAAGGACCGACGCGATCAAACTCTGACAGAAAACATCAGTTCGAAGAAAAAAGGAAAGGAAAAGGTGTACTCGGACGAGGGCCATCATCAATATTGTCCACCATCGTTATTTCAGATCATCGTCGGCTGCTGGTCGCAGCGCCAATCAGAGCCCCCCGCTGCTCCGGCTTGCACGCAGTTTTGGCCGCCCGCACGCTACGGCGGCGGCGACGACGAGTAGGAAAGGGTAGGGAGCTTGGGGCAGTCATGAGAAGGGGTGCGGGCCCACGGGTGGTGGGTCCACTTCCTTCTCCCCCGGCAACCCTGTGTGGGCGCCTACCAGTCTACCACGGTGTGGGTCCGGGCGTCCCGGGATGGCGTGGGGCTCCAACCAGAGACTGCGGACCCCACACCGGACGAGTCAAACGGGCACACAGACAACACCACTGACTCTGAGGCACTGAGCGTGGGCGAGGCGAGCAAGCAACCGGGGCGGGCGAACATGCAGGCCTCGTGGGAGGAGCGCGGGGGCCCTACCGTCCCCCTGCGGGAGCCGGGAGGGGGTCGCGTGGTCCCACCCGCCCGCGCCCATGTTGCGCGGGGCAAATCGGTGGCCCTCCTCCTCCTCCTTGTACCGCGAGTCCGCGACGCTCTGGCTGGCGCCCCGCAACCGGGAGACCTCTGGTCTACGGCATGTTCGTTTGTCTGGTGGCTGATGGCTGGTGCTGGTTTGTTTTGAGAGAAAAGTACTGCTGGTTGGTTGCTGGTGGCTGATTTGTTCTGAGAAAAAAGTACTACTGACTAGTGGCTAATAAGCCAAGCGAACAGGGCGCTAGACGTGGAGGCCGGAGGCGTCGACACAGCTGGCACTAGGCAGGCGGTGGCGTCTCCTCCCGCTTGGGGCAAGCGCGGTCGCTGCCTTTCGCGGCGCTCCGAATAATGCTGCCCTCCATATGGTACCGTGGGCGTGGGGCGAGGGAGCGCGTGTGCCCTGGGCTCGGAGATCACATCGTTTTCTCGGGCTCGGGTCGATCCACGCAAAGCACGCATCGGTGATGGTTTAGCTCCGATCCCCCCGGCGCGCGTACTACCAGTGTCGTACCACGACGAAATAAAAACCAGAACGTTCGCTGGTGGCGCTGCTCCATCCATCCGCGCACACCGACCGGCTGCGTTGCACGGTCCGTCGATCCATGGGTTTGGAGGAAGGTGGCGCAAAACGAATCTGGCAAACGGTCGCTCGGAGCGACTGGTGCCGCGGTCCGATCGGAGGGGCGGGGGATCTGTGCTTCCCATCGGCGGCCTCTTTTTTTTACTACTTTCTTTTTTTTTCTTTTTTCTTTCTTCAACAATTTTTCCTTTTTGTCATAAGTTATGTGCACAACTCGTCTTTACAGAAAAATTATGCACACAAATTGTCGTGTACGTAAAAAGTTATGCGTACAACTCGTCGTTAAAGTAAAAATTATACGCACATGTTATTCTTCAAACAATTGTGCATACAAGTTGTACGGATAAATTCTGCGTGTCATCAAACTTATACTCAAAAATTATCTGACAAAAATTTATTACTCGAAGTTATGCGTCAAAGTTATGAGTACGTGAGAAAGAATTTTTTTTAAAAAAGAAAATCGTCAGGGGAGGGAACCGGTCGCTCCTAGCGACCGGTCGCTAGATAGCAAGGCCCGAAAGGTGGACAGGGACGGCACGCGCGTAGTCGCGTACGGTGCCCCGTCGCATTCAATTTCCCTCGCCCTGTTTGTCTGGCTTATCAGCCACCAGCCAGCGGTACTTTCCTCTCAGAACAAATCAGCCACCAGCTACCAGCCAACAGTACTTTTCTCTCGGAACAAATCAGCACCAGCCACCAGCCGTCAACCTGATGAACAGGCCGGCAGTCCGTGCCGGGTTCTTCACAGTTCTTCTTCTCGTGGCTGCCGCACTGCAGGCTGCTGGCTGCAGCAGCAGTGACACTGTGAACAACGCAGCAGCCGAGTCAGTGCAGTGCAGCAGTCGCCGTGCGTGACATCACATCGGCGCGCGGCGCTGCCCCTCCGGCACGCCCGGCCCGGCCGACCTCGCATGTGGGCGGCCTGATCGTGCTTGCGCCGGCCACAGTACACCGTACGCGTATGCAGGGGAAAGATATCAGAGATCGATGCTACCGCGTCAGGTCCGCAGCGCGGCCGTTAATCAGCTGATGCGCGCGTAGATTCTTCAATCAGCTGGGCCACGTACGTCAAGGGTTTCGAGCGTGTCCTTGGGAGAAAAAAAAGGCAGGCAGCAGTGTGCAGGACATCGAGCAGAAATTTCCCTGAACTTTGCTGCGAGCAAACCGTCAGAGATTTCCAAACGAAGCACTGCGTTAGTTATTGGGTCAATGAAATCCCCCGGTACGTACCTCAGCATTGGTACATACATTGCTCTGCTCTTGGTGTGTGCAGGTGTAACGGCGTATACGCGTTTCCAAGGTCAGAAGTCGTGGTAGTCCACATATGCATGGTTTATTCCCAAAGTCAGAAGTCGTGGAGTACTTACTTGCCCGTTGAGGCATTGACCGACACGCTGAAATCTCATGTTCCAACATCTCCGTGCATGTGAACGACGACTGAAACGTATATATGTACGTGCATGGACCATGGTGCAGGGACGTCGATGCGCAATGGGGTCGATCGATCTTGCACTGCACGCAGCTCATGATCTCGATCGTTTGCGTTCGCACACGGCGCCGGCCGGCCGCCGGGGTCGTTTGGAACTTCTGGATGATGTGCTGAAGCAAGCCGCCGCGCCGCGGCGAGGGGGGAAAAGCAGTGGCTGGTGGCCCGTGCCGTGGCCAATCGCGCGTTTGCTTGTGCGCAACGATCGGTGGCCGGCAGGCCGGCCGATGAGCTCAGCGCCGCCTCAGCGCAGGCGCGGCGCCCGCGCGCGGCGCTGCCCGGTCGATCTTGATCACCGAGCGGACAAAGGGCGTGGAGACGCGCTACGTGCGTGGTTTTATTTGGCGCGTGGGTGAGTGGGTGCGACAAGGGATTGGGCTGCGGACGTCGCGCAACAACGGCGCTGGCGTATATACATACGGCGGCCGGCATCATATCCCGGCGTGCGCCGGCCATACGTGCATGCATTTGATGTGTATGTACGCCTGTTACGTTACGTAGGCGACTGGCGACGTCGCATGCAAAACTCAAGTGGATAATCCATCGATCCCGTGTCCGGTAAAGCCCCCGGAAAGTCCTGCAAAGTTGCAGCAACAACTCAAATGATTGTAATTCAGTGCAAAGTTAATTAGAACTAGCTCGCGTCATGTGAGCCGCCTGATAAAGTTTAATTTTGCTGTCAGATGATGACGAAAGTTGAGAAAAGGATGAAAGCTCTACTTATATATACACACATCATCAGGCGAGATCGTGCATGCGCATTCCATGGTTTCGAATGAATCATCAAGCTGATTCTCAAACAAAAAATAAAAATGAATCATCAAGCTGGAAATAAAAGGAGAGAAAGGGAAAGCAGCACGCAACTCATCACATGTATATATGGTCGGAAAACGTACCCAAACCATACAACAGAGCACACGCATCCGTCGTGACCTGCCGAGTTTAGAGCTACCTAGGCGCAGAGCTAGCAGGGCAAAACCGCGCAAAAGGAATACTACGTACAATCATCATTCTTTTTCCTGACGTGATGAAATTTCCAGCGACGAATTAGGTCATGCACGTAGCACGTTTTTGGGTTGACATACAATACGCGTAGAGTTTGGCAAACCAAACGCATAGAGCGCACACACTTCTCTTATTGGCCTTCGATTCTTTGGCTGACATAAAGGGATGACCTTGACACGATCGCGAGTGACACGAGCTGCGCGTTTATAGTTTGGTCTACGTACGCAAGCATGCATGCACTGACGACGATGCACATCGATCCTTTCTTCGCGCGTCGTCGTACGTATGGTATGGTGCGCGCATGATCCTGCCGGCCGGCCGGCCTGCTGTGAATGAGGCCCCCGTTTTCTTTTTCTTACGCCATACAGTATGCTGCGTGCATCAATAATTTCTCTGATGGCGACCTCGGCCTAGCTCGTCATGCATCCCAATTGCCAAGTGGGCGGGGCAACCCGGAGCTGAAAAAATTTGTACTCCCTCCGTCCTTAAATATGAGCATTTCTCGATTTTTGCACATCACATTTGACTATTCATCTTGTTCAAAAAATATGTGAAAATATAAAAATAATTATGATATACTTAAAATATATACGATGGTATAACATGTCATAACAAAATAAATAATATTTTCATATTTTTTAATAAGACGAACGGTCAAACGTGAACAGAAAAAGTCAACGAATGCTTATATTTAGGGACGAATGGAGTATAAAAAATGTGAGGACCCTGAAGCATTATGGTGTGCCTTACAAATATTTTTTTTATATAGAAAGAATGGCACACAGAAAAGAGAAACGGGCTATGCGTTCGAGATCTGTAGAAATATGTAAATGGCTGGGCTAGTTATTTCAATTCAGCCCACGGGTTGTCCAGCCTGCAAAGATTGCCACTGCCGTCGCCGGCTCGCCGCGGCCCACAAAGCCGCTGCTCTTCTTCAGTCTCCTCCAGTTCTCCACGCTCCGGTGAGCACCATGGCGGGGAAGCAGTTCGCCTCCCTGGCGCACGGCCGCCCCGCCTCCGCCTCCTTCCGTCGGCTCCTCTCCGCCGCGGGCGTCCTCGTCCTCCTCTCCGCCGCTTACTTCCTCCTCCTCTCCCCCTCCTCGACCCGCCCCGCCACCGTCATCTTCGCGAGCCCTAGCTCCACCACCACCTCCTTCCTCGCCTCCCTCGAGAGCTTCCTCGCCGCACCGCACCCGTCCGACTCAGCGCCCGCTCCAGGCGACTTTGACGCCGCGATCCGGGCCCAGGAGGAGGCCCGGCTCTACGGGGACCCCGCGTGGCCCGCCGCGGGGCCGCTCAGGGTCTACGTGTACGAGATGCCGACCAAGTTCACCTACGATCTGCTGAGGCTGTTCAGGGACTCCTACCGGCAGACGGACAACCTCACGTCCAATGGGAGCCCCGTGCACCGACTCATCGAGCAGGTACGCGTGCGGTGAGGTCGAGCTGCAATTTTTGTTCTGCTTATTGTCGTGTGGAGTACTGGATTTCACAAGAGTTGGGAATTTTGACCGTAGTTGGGAAAAAACTGAAAATCGTACCACATTGATTCACGCGAATTGCTTGCTGGTTGGAGGTGGGATAATTATAGTCTCCTGGTCTCCTTTATGGTACACCTGCTTGCTGATGCTTTGGGAAGCTATCAGTTGCTGAAACAGGCTGTATGCTTGTATGCTAGATCCCAGAGAGTTGGTAGTATTTTTATTATACAAAGTTTCTGTTGTGAGGTGAATGTGATTTACACTAGAGTACCACATCTTATTCTTAAAGCAAGGCACTATAAACATTTAAGTACTATCAGTTTCAGATTTGAGGACTATAAACATTTACAAGTATTAATGTCTCTTGGCATTGTTTTGGGTGGTGAGGCAAAGATCATACCAAAAGCAATGCACTTGGATGTCACAATTTTGGCTGCAGAATTATATGTGTAATTATGTAACAATTATTGTGTGGTTTTCAATGCACCTCTGTTCAGCTAATAATCATCTGTGCAATTATGTTAACAAATATCGCATAGTTTTAAGATATTGAACTTTATTCCATCTGTCCTACATCATCAAATTGCTTCTTCATTCACATTTGCAGCATTCTATTGACTACTGGCTATGGGCGGATCTCATTGCGCCTGAATCACGAAGACTTTTGAAGAATGTCGTCAGGGTTCATCGGCAAGAAGAAGCAGACATTTTCTATGTGCCATTCTTCACAACAATCAGTTACTTCTTGCTGGAGAAACAAGAATGCAAAGCACTTTATAGGGTGTGGGAGCATCTCTTAAGGTTTAATTTTCGAAAAATGTTTGTTTTAGGACATCCACATGGACAAACTAGTGTTTACATAGGCAAATTTATCGATGAAACAAAAACTCGGTCCTTCCTGTTACTAGTAATTATAATGACAAACAGCATTGCCTGATTCTGGTTCTATTAACTGTAGGACACCATGTAAAATATATAACTATGTTGATGGAAATTATTTTTGTTGTTTATTCACCTCTTTTTATTCCAAGAGGGCCTTATCAACATTACTCCTTGATTTCAGGAAGCTTTAAAGTGGGTGACTGATCAGCCTGCTTGGCAACGTTCAGAAGGCAGAGACCATGTCATACCTGTTCATCACCCATGGTCATTTAAGTCAGTACGGAGATTTGTGAAGAAGGCAATATGGCTTCTACCTGATATGGATTCAACTGGCAACTGGTATGGTATCATTGTTTCCCAGTTGCCACTTTACCTTGGAAAACTGCTTGCATGCATCAGTTGAGCAATACGACTCTCACTGTGTTATTTCAGGTATAAACCAGGACAGGTGTATCTGGAAAAGGATGTCATCCTTCCGTATGTTCCAAATGTTGATCTTTGTGATTCTAAGTGTGTATCAGAAACTCAATCCAAAAGAAGTATATTGCTCTTCTTTCGAGGAAGACTGAAGAGAAATGCTGTAAGTTTCTTGGTACCACTTTTCAGGTTTTGACAGTTCATATTCGGAATATATGCAGGCAAAACTTCCACTCTTCCGTGCCTTGTATGGTTTTTATGCATCTATTTCATTGATTTTTTTCATCTCTAGGGAGGGAAGATCCGCAGTAAGCTTGTGGAGGAACTAAAAGGTGCAGAAGGCATAGTTATAGAAGAAGGTTCTGCTGGAGCTCAGGGAAAAACAGCAGCTCAGGATGGCATGCGAAAGTCTCTTTTTTGCCTGAATCCAGCCGGAGATACCCCATCTTCTGCTCGCCTGTTTGATGCAATTGTTAGTGGATGTATCCCAGTTATAATAAGTGATGAACTGGAGCTTCCCTTTGAAGGAATACTTGACTATAGGGAGGTAAACACGGATATCCAGACAGCTTTTGATATCTTTATGCTAATTTCACATGCCTTTACCAATCTCTCTTAATCTGTAGTGGTAAGGTATTTCAAGGTAGGCATAAGTCTAAAATTTACTTTTCCCCAGAAAAATGAAGCATATCTTGGCAGATGCATTCCCTTAATATCAATGAATAATAGAACAGCTAGTTGCACATTTGTTAAATAATGGATGGTTTTGGTATTATATTCTCAATGGGTACTGGTTGATTGACGGTTATTTGATAAGCTGACCCCAATGAGTAACCAGCCTCATTTTATCTATGCTGTGCTTGCCTAGGCTCATTATTTAATTGGTTTCATGGGAAGCTTATTAGCTAATCATTTGGAATAAAGAAATTAACACTGGAATCATGGGAAATTGGAGGTGTTTGTGCTTTGAAATGTCTTGCCACTGATAATGAGATTATTTGGCTCCCCATCGAGCCAGCCTTAGAAGCTATCTTCTTACGATAATCCTACTGCCTAGCCTGAGATAAAAAAAAGTACCCCTTAGGTTTCAGCTCCAATAAGTTCTTAAAGCTTCTTAAACTTTGATGGCAGTGGTATATTGGTGAAAGGTGGATTTTTGTGAGCATAATCATGTGAGGTTGGACCTTGACAGTGACACCGGAGCTGTGATCAGCTTGTCACACCTTGAGACAGGGCGTAGAGGAAGGGTAAAGAGAGATCAATATATTGTGTTCAAGCACTGTACACTGGCTTATATATGCCAAGACGTTCCCCAGCTAATCTCCTTGATCCTCTCAACAAACCAAACCAATCGATGTAACCAAAGCTAACCGAGTTCCTAACAAACCAGCTAAGCTAAACCGAAGATACATGCCATCTGTGGCTACAGCAAAGCATTGGTGCCTTTCTGCTCCTTGTCCCTCCTCTTGCTGTGCTTGTTGTAGCACAGTTACTACATGACACTAACATTGTAGCTGGTGCGTCAAAAATCATTTTACCTCAGTCTTGTCTGCTTGCTATGAGAATGGAGGTTGGCTTGGCTATAATGGTACTGTTAACTGAAGAGAACATGCCTATTACTCGGATGTACACCATACTACTGTGTGCTATACTGCTATGTGGAACCATGCAGCAGAATATGATTTAGTCTGCTGGAACTGCATTATCATGTACTGTCAATTCTTTCAACCCTGTGACTATATCATTGCATCTCACTGTTTCTAATGTTCCATTTAAGTTGCTGCTGTTCAAAACTAGTTTTCACTCTAGTGTGAATCTGCAGTGCTCAATGATATGCTTCATTGTGCAGATAGCATTATTTGTTTCATCAACTGATGCTTTGCAACCTGGCTGGCTCATGAATTACCTAAGAAGAATCGATGCCAAAAGGATCAGAGAAATGCAATCTAATCTTGTGAAGGTGATCGCTTTATCTAACTCCTTTTGTACATACAGCCTGGGAACGTTCAGTATTGATGGCTAATAATTTACCTGTAATCCATTCACAGTTTTCAAGGCATTTTTTGTATTCAAGTCCTGCTCAACCTCTTGGACCAGAAGACCTTACATGGAGAATGGTAATTGCGCTGACATTATTCTTGCTGTTGGATCTTAGGTTATTTGTTTCATTTGCAGTGACATTTATATATTTCTCACGAATCTTGTTACTTCCGCTTATGAAACACAGTCTTGTTTGATCATTTTGACATTCGAAACCAAAATGCAGATTGCTGGTAAGCTGTTAAACATCAAGTTGCACATCCGACGTTCTCAACGTATGGTTAGAGAGTCAAGGAGCATTTGTATATGCGAATGCAGAGTCGGGAACACCACGAGGATGCTTTGAACCCATCTTTTCCTTTGTGTTTTTAAAATTTGGAACTTCTGTATTATAGCCAATTTTCAGTTGCCAATAGTGTGAGCTTTGAGTTAGGAAATTTTCGCCAATGTATGTAAACCTAACCATATATCTTTAACCAATGTATGAGACTATGAGTTCGAACTGGGAAGAGTGGTGATACTTCAATTTGTGAATTGTGAAATCCAATCGTAGCCGAGATTTTAGTAGGGTTTGCCCTTTGCCCAGGCTTAACATAAAGGCTCACTTAAACTGATTCTGAGCATCTACGATTCAAGCTGTTGTTTTCCTTTATGCAGTTTAACTAATCATGAAACAAATGAACCATATAGAATTTCCTTTATGCAGTTTAACCTATCATGAAACAAATGAACCACATTGAATGCCCGTGGGTTCAATATAACGTCAATGCATTTGGTTGTCTATTGCTTCCCTAGTCTAGTTCGACAGATAACTACTCTGTTCTTGTTTTTTTTAAATGTTCATTAGCTCAGATTTGAGCTGACCAGCGAGAACGGAGCTAGTATCAAATGTAGACCCAGCGTGTACCATTGTATTTCAAGGATTCAGGGCATAAACGGTGGCAGTGGCATCAACCATGCTCAAGTGCCCAACATCGAAGCCTTATTGTATGTAAATCTCTTCAGCATGAAAAAGCTGTTACATGCGCTATTAAAGGCCCAACTTTATTTGCATACAGCAGCTGCTGAATGCACGATTAAAGGTCCAAATTTACATGCATGCAACCAAATATCCAAATTAAACATACGTGGCCAGCACCCTACCATATGTGAACACTAAAACTACTAGTATATTTTTGGAGAGGGAGTACTTGAAAATGGTGGAGTACTTCAGAAATCTTTGTCACAAAATAAGTGGTAAATTATTTGGGAAGAGAACATGGAAAACAATCAAAACACCATCATAATGCCTTAGGATATACATCCAGGCAACTCTTAACTGTGAATAATGGGAGTGAGCGAGTCCAAATAACCATTAAACCATATGTCAGCATACCAGCAGTAATTCCAAATATCTTGCATACTTGAATTCACATAACTGAACGCCAAGGGCTCAGTTATTCTTTGAAGGGCCGCAAGACTTAAGTGTCCACATGATTAGCACACTACTAAAAAGTAGAAACTAACAAAATTGATCCTGCAAGACCTACGTTCTTCCCCACAAAAGGGACAGTTGTGCGAGAATGGGCATTTATAAAAGCAGAACATTAGTTAAATTAATGATTCCACGATGACAGTCTTTGGCATAAGCCGTTTGAACCAGTCCTGCTTTTAGTTTTGTAACGCCAAAAACGATCTGCAAAAGGCATGTATGACCATTGGTGAGAGATAATTCCGTTGACATGTATGCACAAATATACATAGACTTGACTGAAAGAGTAGCACGTAAAACACTTCCAAATGCTGAGTGGCAATTTAAGATGATTTAAATTTGATACTGTCTTGCACTATCAGCTGTAGAATTAATTGGGACTCAAAAGTCAACATCGCCAAGAATTTGCCAAGAATGAAACCAAAAGCTGGATGAAGCAATGTAAATGGTTACATACTGTTCATCATGGGATGCCATATATAGTGTTTGGTTTGAGTAGGCTGGATATGGATACAATGAGTTGATTCATCCCACCTCATTACTCAAGCATGATGGACCACTCTATTCTAAAATAATTGATTCCTCAAACTAAACACACCCTGATAACGAATGGATATAAAGCTTAGGTGATAAATTGTCAGATAGTCAGCAGACTAAAATAAATACGAAACCAAAATTAAATAGTACTGTAGCAAAGTATGGATTTACTGGAAGAAGTCTCAGCAGCAAAGAAACTAGACAGGAATACCACAGCAGACTGGCTGTTCTTTAAATAACTCCATCCCTCAGAAACAAGCAGGAAGTTCAACAGTAACTATAAGTATGGCTGGTGCTTAGAACTGGGAAAAAATTTTCGGAACTTTTTACCTAACTGATGGTAATGTTGGTAGATAGAATGCACATCTTCTGTATTCAGATAAAGAACCCCCGGCAGTTCGAGGATCCACAAAGGCAATTCTTAGCTCTAGGAACACCACTAGAATCAGTTCCAATATCACCATAGTCATAAGTCAACTCTGTCATGGGAGGAATGTGCTTCAATGCAAAGAACATGATATGCGGGTGACGATCACCTTCATGGTCAAACTGAACTGGTTGCCAGAAGACATTAGGAGCACAACTATGGTTCATGAAACGTGAGACGTTTCCCATTTTTTTGGCACTTATCTTAAGGGGCAGAGGCTCAAAGGTATCAGCTGAAATATTTGTGCTTTGCTCCCCTATCAATTCAGGTCCGTAATTCCATTTTAAAGTCTTCTCACCAGGACACAATGCCTGAAACATATAATCATCCTCATGACTATCCAAATCACATTTAGCATCATCAATAGCCTCACCAACATACTCGCATAAAAATGAACCAGCTCGTATAGGGTCCCATGAACGAAGACCCCAGCCTCGATTTCCGGTCTTAAAGACCTCAAAGTGGATCCTAACTCCTTTTTGGGTCACCTTGTTACGGCAGTTGAATGAACACCGACAGGATTCACCACATTCATAAACCATAGGCTTGCGGCAGACTAGCAATCCTGACGAGCCATACGGTAAGTTGCCTCCATTACGCTGTGCACAACTGCAGTTAGCATCACCAGGCAGACAAACACTAAGACATGTACAATCATGTACAGGTTTTATAGAGCTGGGTGGTTTCAAGTGTTTGATCCGAGTAATATACGTGAAATGATGCGGTCCTTTATCATCGTCAATGTCATTAACAAGAAACACTGGGAGATTTTCTGCACCAGAAGATAGATCAGGGTGTAAAACACTGCCTCTAGTTGCTGGATCCTCTAACCATTTCTGGGACATCTTCCAAGTTGCAACCCCATCAGGTTGTCCTGGCTCTCTCAGCAGCTTGTACTTGAAACAAAATGTTCCATTCTTTGTTTTCTCCTTCCATGACTCATGAATCCTGTAGAGGCCATCATAAATATAAACCTTCCCAGTCAAGCAGCCTGGATCCTTATAGCCCCGCACTACCCGGATTAAATTTTTTCTGGACAGGCTCCTCTCAAGAGCCAGGTTGCCCCTCTCAAGCTTCTGGTCATGCCGCTCCTCACTGTTCCTGCTATTGCCTCCTGAACCGCTGTAAACCAGAACATCTGTATCATCATCCTTGTTGTCATATCCACCTGCAGCAACAATACATATTGCAATGGAATCCTCCTCATCACCAAACTTGGCAGTCATATAATCAATTCCAGCCATGCTAGGAGCATGCAGACCGATAATACATAGCTCCATCCTGAAGTAGAAAATATCACCCATTTCAACTCCAGGAACAACCCCTATCCTCTTTCCCGTGTTGGCCCTAAGATTCCTGGCCATCATGATGGCGCTAGCCTTCAGGTCTGCACGTTTGCTAGTCTCTTGTTCCTCATCAATTTGAAGATGCCTGCGCCGCAGTGCCTCAAATGTCATGAGAACTGCCTCCACAATTTCCCTGGGATCACCAGATGGAGGCACCACGGCAAGCTCATTGTTAGCAGAAGCTTTCTTGTGAGAAGGCTTGGGGCGTTTAGTCTTCATGCTATTGGAGCTATCACTGCCCATACCATCGTTCATATTATATCCGCTTAGGCGGGATGGCCTCTTAATCTTCCTTCCAGATACCGATGTCTGGTTACCAACATAATTATCATCATCGTCATCATCATCGTCCAGTGATATAACATTAGGTTGTGTTGCCCTGTAAGCTGAAATGGGAGTGGCGTCAATGGGGCCATTAGCATTGGCACTCACATCTGAAGTCCAATGTGCAGCAGACTGCCCTCCAGCACAACCCTGGTCGCCAACTGCAGCATTCTGAACGCCAACAGTATCCTGATCACAAAAAGTGGCAGCCTTGCCACCATCAACATTCTGATCATGGGCCTTGCCTCCACAAGCATCCTTGCCACCGAAAGCGAAAAATGACTGGGCAGAAGAATTGTTCCAAGCACCAAACCCCCCTTGAAACTGCTCAGCAGGAGTGACGAAAATCAACGGTGGGGTGGTTGACTGGTTAAATGTATTGACACCCAAGGGTGCAGGGAACATTGGAGCCAATGTCCTCATGGGCTTGATATCCAGAACATCCTGATCAGGAGTAGGCATGAAATTCGATGGCCGATTCATCTCAACTCGCAGCAATTGTGTTCCTGTGTGAAGAAATCACAGTTAATGAGCATGCCATCATCTACCTCATTAACAAAATGGTAAAATTTAGAATCATTTAGATTATGCAAGTGACTTCTATAAATTATATATGCACACTTTACTAAGCGAGAGCGAAAAGCATCAGACTATGACAGATCAAGGACAACACGTCACAGTAGAATGATGTAGTAAGGATAACTACATAACTAACCAAGTTGTGGTGGCCTAACCACAGGACACTATTAGTTTAGAAATTACAGAATATCCAGGACACGACTAACTGCATTCTGATTTGCTAGCAATCCCAAATCATCAAATGGAGATGGATGATGGTAAACTGTATAATCAAGGTCTGCTGGATTCCCAATCCTCAAACAGTGGTCACCTCATCTGAGTCACTAAATCCATTTCGAGCCCAGTAGCAAGATTCCTCGTCCACTCTATCATGCGTACCCTCCCCAAAACCAAGATAAGTACAACCTGCCCTGTTTAGTTCCCAATTTTTTCACCAACTACCCGTCACATCAATCTCCGGACACTAATTAGAAGTATTAAATATGAACTAATGACAAAACCCATTCCACAACCCCTAACTTAGACAACGTTGTGCTACAGTAACCAATCTCTACTGACGGATTAATTAGGTTTAATGGATTCATCTCGCGATTTCTAGTCCATTCGTGTAGTTAGTTTTGTAAGTAGTCTACATTTAATACTCTTAATAGACCTTAGAAGGGAACCCCAAAAATTTTCTCCAAAATTTTCCAACGAACTAAACACGTAGGTGAATCAAACCCTCAATTTGGCCAAAAAAAATCATTTTTCAGTCAAATCAAAGTACCCCATAGAACATATTCAACTTTGAACTATGAAAAGAAAAAAAAATCAACTTCTGATAGAATGCTTTGGACTCAAGGACGGGACAAGTACCAACTCGAATGTGGCAAATAGACTGGAAAATTATCAATTTTCCCAGTACAGAACACCACGACGGGAAATGGGGTTTTCGCTAGCAAATTTCGGAACTTCCACAACTACTAGGGTTCAGCGGGAACGGGAACGGGGAACGGAGAGGCGCGCGGCGATGAGCGCGAGCAGGTGCCGCGGTTAAGGGTCGAGCCGAGAAACACCTAGGCCTGGCCCCCTAGCTTCCGCCGCGGGCTGGGGGGTGGAGAGAGGCGAGGCGATTAGGCGAACCGCAAGGCGTCGAGCGCGTCCCCCCGCCGCCAGGCACCAGTGTGTGACAAGGGGAACGAGAACAAGCCGCCGGATCGATGCGTGGAAGGGAGAGGGCGAGAAACCGGCGGCGGCGGTTTCGAGAAGTCGCGCACAGACCGAGTTCAGTGGGAAGAAAGGACGCCTCACCTGATCAGAATCCTCGCGGGCGCGGCTGATTGGGAGGCGGGCGCGGGGGAGCGGAAGCTAGGAGACGGACGCCATGGATGAGCGCGAGTGATCTGCTGGGCGGAGAGTTGAGCGGCGGTCCGACTGGTCGCTCTTCTCAAGGGGGAGAGGACAGGACACACACACAGGATGCGTTGGCGTTGGGGTTTTCCTTCCTGTACCCAACGGCGCTCGCGTCTCTCGCTTTTTGTGGTTTTCTGAGAGGGCAGCCGCTGTACCTGAGCATTTTTGGCCCGGCCCGGCCCCCGGTCCGCCCACGGACCTTACTGGACGGGCGTGGACAGAGATTTTGAAGCCTGCGAAAAAAAATTTTGGCCCGAGCCCGGCCCGACATGCTGTTTTTAGGTATTTTACACTATAAAATGCGCCGGCGGCCCGCCCAAGCCTGGGCCCGGCCCGAGCCCGGCCCGAAAAATGAGGCCCGACACATCCCATGGGACGGTCGTGGGCAGGATTTTCTCAACCCGAAAAACTTGGGTTTTTTTTCGGTCCGGCCCGGCCCGTGAAATGCTCGGGTCTAGCAGCCGCCAGCGGCCAGCCGGTTTCGCAGTCCGGCGGTCGTTTGGGTTTTCAGAGGGGGAACACCCACTGGATGTTCATCGGCTCATTGAAGAGACTTTGGTGCGTTAATTCATCTCGGAGCTATTTTTTTTCATCCCCACCCCGAATACAATGTGAACTACCTTTTTAGTTGGAAGTTCAACTTTATGTAGAAAAAATGAAATATATATCATAATTTTGTACCATTAAATTGTGATTATAAAATATTTTTTCATAGTGTCTTCGGATAGTGATGGCGCAATTGATCCGAACTCACCGGTCTAAATAATGATGGGTCTATCCTTATTTCTAGGTTGACCTAACTAATAATAACAATTTTGAATTGAGATTGATATATAAAAAATCAAAAGGTGTGACGGACGTCAAGTTACGATAGACAACTGGCTATCCATTTAGCTACTAGTGATACCGTTCTATTTTAGTAATATAATAACATTTTAAGGATGAGATGTGTGAGCTCTTAAGATGTTCATTTTTTTTATGGAACGAACTTTTAAGATGTTCATTATTTGGTTATTAACCAGCAATGATGCATTTGGAAAGAATGTAGAGAATATAAAGATTAGATATATCACCGTTAATGACATTATTTGATTAATTATTATGAGCGTGTTTGGTTGGTCATTACAGGCCATGCCAAATTAAATTACCTCCATGCTATAAGAGTTAGGTGGTTTTACATGTGATTTTTTTCACCCCATATTAAATCACTAGATTTTTAGAGGGTACATATTTGATTTGATGAGGTATTTTAAGTATCCAACAACCAAACATCCTATGCTATATTAAATAGCTAGATTTTTAGATGGTACAGATTTGATTTGATGGGGCATTTTAGTATCCAACAACCAAACATCCTATGTAGATATGGTTTGAGAGATAGGTAGGACGTGATTGGTACAGTAGCATATAATTTGGTGTCTTCGGATCCAGGATTTGAAAGGAGGAGAGGCTGATTTTCTTCTTCTTCTTCCTCTTTCTTCTTCTTCATTTTCTTCCTCTTCTCTTCCTTCGTGATAGAAAATTTTAAGGGTTTATTCGTTTCCACCGGATTAGATTCCGGTCGGAATTGATAAATATAACAAGAAAATTATGATAGTTAATATAAGAGATTCAGATTTATTCGGGTTGAAAATAATTTACTAATGATATGTGCACCAAAAGACTCGGAATTAATCCACTAATCAAGAGGTGTGTATTCAATCCGGCTCTACAGTCTGAATTAGTTCTCGATCCGGAATAAATCTGAATCTCCTCTTATTTTTCTTAGTATATATATAATTTCGGGTCAGATTGAATCTGATAGAAATGAACAAGCCCTGAAAAAACTTAGAAAAGCTCCAACGGACATCACAGGGATACGGGGCTCTAGCCCCACGCTGGATCCGCCCTGACGGTAGCTGTTGTCGCAAACTCGACTACTAGAAAATAACTGCGTCTCAGATCGTCGAGCCTAAAGCTGTCCGCACCGGGGCCTGGAACGGGCCGGGAGGTCGCTTTCCCCGGTTTTCTCCCGCACCGGCGACCTGCAGGTCGGACGCCACGCTCCCGTTCGGCCTCCCGGACGCCAAATCCAGCGCTGTCCCGGACGGCCTGGACGCGCGGACATGGCGGGGCCCGCGCCCGAGCGCGCCATCCCCAACCTCCCACCGCTTCGCGGCTCGACCACTGGGAGGAGGAGGGAGGGAGCGGCCGCCAGGGGACGAGCTCCAGCCGAAGCAGACGCGTCCGTGGTCGAGCTCGTCCGCCGCCGTCTTCAAGGCCGCTCGGCGCCGTCGTTGTCGTCCACCCCGTCGGCCTCCTCCTGCGTCGCTTCACCCTCCGTCACCGCCGAGGCACATGGATCCGCCTCGTCACCTCCGCCGGCCACCCGCTGGTGAGGAAGGAGGGCGGACGGAGGCACCGGCCGCAGATCCGCCGCTGAGGCCCGCTTAGCCGCGCGCGAAGAGGCCTCTGTTGGTCCTTCGTCGCGGCCGCGCCAAGATCCGCGCCCACCGACTGACGAGGAGGTGTCGGTGAGGTGAAGCAGTGCCAGCCGCCAGGCGGAGGAGACGGGGAAGCAGCAGGCCGACGCCGTCGTCTTCCCCTGGCGAGCCGCCGGAGGACAGGGCTCCGCTGCCGCTGCTCGCCATGGATGGCCGCACCCGCCGGAGAGCCGAGCTGCGCCGCCGTCCGTAGCCTGGATCTGCCGCCGGCCGCGCCTGCAACCTCCGTCGCTGGCCATGCCGTCAAGCTCCGCCGCGGTGCCCCGTGCGGTCTGGAGAGGAGAGTACGGGCGGAGTTCGCGAGGGAAGGGGAGAGAGAGGGTGTGGGAGGGGAGAGAGGCCGGCGGGGGATAAAAAGAGGCTGACATGTGGGTCCCGCGCCCGGTAGTTGTTATGGAGTTTGGAATTTAGAGTTTGACGAGTGCGGGAAAACTGGTATGAGACTGTAAAATTTTGATGACTAGACGAGAATATTCCTTTTAGAGGTGGAATATAGAATATAGAGGTTGACGAGTGCGGATAGCCTAATTGCTGAACACTTCATCGGAGAGCCTAAATTCTCTGACGACAGGGTCCAGCCGGGCAGGCACTGCCCCTTCTCTGCGCTTCCTCAACTTCATGCTCAGCAGCAGAGCCTCCACAACACCACGTGGCCATGGCCGATCTCGACACCTACGACCGCACCAGATGGATCCCCGCAGACACGTATCTCTTCCAGAGTCACACGTGTGCAGCTGCATGAGCCCAGCTCACCCCGTTTTAAGCGTTCTGGCTGTCTCGTGCAATCCTAAGAGCAAGCGGAAAAACACAGGAGAGAGAGACTTCCGATGGCGTCGTCGTGCCACGACGTGGAGGTTCCCGGCAAGCCGACGGAGACTGGGACGGCGCTTCTGGAGACGGCGACGGGCACGATCCAGGGGTTCGCGCCGGTGAACCAGATCCACCAGCACCTGTGCGCGTTCCACTTCTACGCCGACGACATGACCCGGCAGGTGGAGGCGCACCACTTCTGCGCGCACCTCAACGAGGACGTCCGCCAGTGCCTCGTCTTCGACGGGCCCGGCGCCGGTGCGCGGCTCATCGGCGTCGAGTACATCGTCTCGGAGCCGGTGTTCCTGACGCTCCCCGACGCCGAGAAGCCGCTGTGGCACACGCACGAGTTCGAGGTGAAGGGCGGCGTGCTCTTCATGCCGGGGGTGCCCGGCGTCGCCGAGCGCCGGGACCTGGAGAAGGTGTGCCGGACCTACGGCAAGACCGTGCACTTCTGGCAGGTGGACCGCGGCGACGCGCTCCCGCTCGGGCTGCCGCAGATCATGATGGCGCTCACCCGGGAGGGGCAGCTCCGGCAGGACCTGGCTGACTGTACGTGCGCACAAGCATGCCGTGCTCTCCGCCGGTTTTGTGCATTTGGTGACCTTTTTTTACGTTTCTGATCGATTTCTCTTGTTGGAACGGCGTGGATGCAGGTGTGGAGCAGAAGTTCGGCGTGTCGTTCCAGAAGCAGAGGGAGGACCGGGCGTACATGAGCGGGCTGGAGCACGGGATCCACCCGCTGGCGAACGCCGCCGGCAAGGGACTCAGGACCGAGATCCGTGAGGTGGACATCCCGGCGACCACAACCGCCGGCGCAGCGAGGGTCTTCACTTGATCGCCGTGCGTCGGTGCGACTCTGGGTAGTGATAGCCTGATAGGGTAGTAGCTACAGCTTTGTGTTCGGAGTACCTCCGTTCCTTCGAGGCGGAGACCCGGCCTTCTGCGCTCCGTGAACTGTGAATTCCCGACTTCCCGTATATCAATAACAGCAAGAATGGCTTGTTTGGATCCTATGAAGTGCAACATGTGTGAATTGGAGTGGAAAAAATGGACCAACACGTGTGTGGAAATAGATTACGATTTCCCAATCCTCGATTTTTGAAGTCAAAAAATGAGCTAACTTTCTCTAAAAATGAATTAATATTTCCCAGTCCTTGATCGTGAAGGAAAAAATGAGCTAATTTTCTCTCAATCCCTCGTATGAATTGCTGTGCAAGAATTAGAGGTGTAATATCCGATTGTATGAATGCCAGGCTTAAATGCACGAACTTATCAAACGTGAAGAACGGGAACAAAAAGCTCTCAACTCTAAAGCCATCTCCACAGGACACGCAGCTCGTCGATGATGTCTATAGTTGTGAACGAAGAAGAAAAAAATTGGCCCAAAGTTCCGACACCAAGGATGCATCATGAAGTTCCTGTGAGATCAACGACTAGCAGAAAACATTGTCCTTATGTATAAACATGATGATTGCTGGGTGAACAATAGAATGGTAGAAGACGGTTTCAAATTCATTTGATGAAGCTTAAGCAGGTCTCAGGTGTCAATCTGAATTCATATATGTACTTATGTAGAACCATACAAATCGAATTTACCACCAATCTGGAGAAAAACACAATCTCAAATTTCTGGACAAAAGCAACCTGATCAACGGAAATGTTAGAGCGGAATTTACAACTGTTTACATGATCTCAACCTACAATATCTGACAACCAATCATCACAACTCTGCTCCCAAGCCTAGAGCACAGCTGAATCCAACAGATCTACGAAAGAATTGGGTTACCACTCTAGCCGAATCCTCCGAAAATTACGACGAAATCGTCACATGACCATTCCTCAGCGCTTGACAGCACAGCAAGAAGGCACGAACCAGCGAAAAATCGGGGGCAAAAGAATGAGCAGCCTTACATCCGGAGAGGGGAGCACGACTGCGGGGGAACGGGGGAGGGGCGGGGTGCGGGCGCGTCAGAGGAAGCCGAGGAGGACGGCGGCGCCGAGCACGAAGAGCCAGACGATGTGGACGAGCAGCAGCGCCTGGCCCGAGACGGGCGCGGAGCCGGCGCCGACCTCGCAGTAGCCGCGGCGCGCGACGCGGGCCCCCGCGCACGCCGCCTCGGGGCAGCCGCACCAGTACGTGACCCCGTCGGCGCCGCAGACCGGGTCCGGGCGGAAGCAGCGCACGGGGCACAGCGCGACGTCGCCGTCCGCGTCCGCCGAGGCGGCCGCGCAGGGGTCCCCGGGCTCCGCGGCCGCCCCCGCCGCCGTCGCCGCAGCGGGCGCCGCCGGGGAGGAGGCGGCTAGGGTTTGCGCGAGGAGGAGCGAGAGCGTGGCGAGGAGGATGAGGTGGACGAGGCGTGAGGGCGGCATGCCGGGCGTCGCCGGCGGCCGATGGTCGCCGGCGAGGTACGGCGCGGGAGTCACGGCGGCCTCCGGGGTGCGGGAGGACGAGGCCGCGGCGGTGGGGAGGAGGGGTGGGATTTACGGGCGCGGTGGAACCCGTCGGCGGGTTGGGAAGTTGCCGTTGGCGACGCGTCCGTCGGCCGGTCGGTCGGCGACTCGGGGCGTGGTGGTGGGTGGGGTGGGTTGGACTTGGCTGGACCGCGTTGGCGTTGGGTTGGCCGCCTGCTCTTGTCCCGTTTCGCCTTGCCCAAGAATAGCATTTGCCGAATTTTGGTCGCTCGTTTCTGCCGGGTTTAATTAAGGCACGCGAAACGCAACGTGAAAATATAATTGTAGATTTCCATTTTTTGTAATATAGAAATATATAAGAAGTTGTGATTTTTGAAGTTTTTTTAATGGTTTCAAGGATATTCTGACGTGAAAATATAATTGTAGATTTCCATTTTTTGTAATATAGAAACATATAAGACGTGATTTTTGAAGTTTTTTTAAATGGTCCCAAGGATATTCTGGAAGTTGCCAGCTGAGGAATTGAGATAGATTGCCTCCCTTGTAAGATAGCGATGGGAATTACTTTACCATGCACCAGCATGCTATACCTTTCTTTAGTCTGAATCATTCATGCTTTCTCCGCTTTCGCTTTCTTCTCATGGGTTGGCTAAATCTTCTTTTGATTACTCAAATCTAGGCTCTGGCGCGAGCTTAAAAAAAATTGCACAAGTTTGTTAACCATATGTAAATAGCAGTGGGTATAACATCAACAAACAGTTGAAAGACTGAGGCGCACTTGCCCAATATGGGACAATTCCTGAAGAACGCAAGTGGCTGATTTTCACCAGAATGCAAATGCCACTGCTCGGATATCACTCGCTGTCGAGCTTTAAACTTCCACAAAAGTAAGGTTCCATTAAGTACGTATGAAGTTTACAGGACACTGAAATAAAATCTGACAAATTGGCCATGTCCAGTCTGTCACCCCAAAGGGATCAAAGATTTCAACAGCACCAGAAGATGAAATAAGTTCAGACTGTATGCTCGGTGTTTCTTAGTCAGCGTCCATTTCCTCCAGAGCTGCCTGAGCAGCAGCCTTGGCCTGCTCCAACAGATCATTTGGCACCTGTACCACAAGAGAGCACACACGTTTAGCTTAAAATCAACACAGAAGGACGAATAGATGCCATTTTTCAGGTGAATATCCATCCCAGTACCTTCTGATGCTGGCGGTTTGATTCGTCACAGACCCAGCTCAATTCCAACTCGAAAGCTTTGTCCTTTGCTTCGTCATGCACTCCATAAATTCTGCATTGGGTAAACTGTAAGGATACAAATTTTGAACAGCAGCAGCATTTTTAGGTTCGTCAGCATCAAATAAGCTGGAAAATATACAAGAAATGTGGCAACAAAAAGCTAACTTGTTTTCACACACACCTAACTTGTTTTCACTATCATCACTATACATTAGATGCAAACGACACCTCTGCTGCAACAAAAGTTACATTTAAGATTGTCTATGACAATAGTTTGTAGTATTATCACAGTAATAATACAGTGCAATCACGATATTTATAAGCAGTTCTCTAGACAGTCCTACCAGCAAACTTTTAATCTCACAAGGTAGGGAATGCACATTGTAACTGGGTACATCCTGCCAGGCGTCGTATAAATATGGAAAATCCAGAATGACATGATGGAATGTGGAACAATGAGTGAAGCCAAACAAAACGAATTGCAGTAAAGCTATAGACAATAACATGCTGGGAAAAAATAAAACTAAAATATTGTCAAGTGGCAAAATGGCATTGTTACAGGAAAAGAAACTCAGACATACATCTTTGCAACTTCAACAATGCCTTCCCGGCAGGTAAGCTCTGAAAGCTTCAACTTCTCTATCTCACTGGAGACAATAAATGGACAGTTGAGTTTAGAATCATTCTAAGATCCATATGCTTAATAAAAGAAGTTGAAACAGAGTTACAAGAAAAATTCCAGACGTAATTTATCAGTAAATGCAAAAACAAAGATCGTGGAACACAAAACCTAAAATCAATAGTTATATTGATCAGATTATTTTAGAAGCCAATATTTTATTGGTTATTAATAAGGGTAAGGATGTCCATAAAATTTGAGCTCCAATTATGTACACAAATCCTGCCTGAAGCATTTTAGTGGTGAACTACCAGTAACAATAAAAAAAGGAAGCATATGCAGGGAAGATCATTTGATAAATGTAATGTTATACACGCTATCATATCAATACGCTAAGATTAAGCATCACAAACATTGTAGCTATGAAATAGTTACTATTGAATGCTAAGATGATATTTGGAGGCCACTCCTTTCTCATGTCCTTTCCTTCTCAGTATGTTAGGTTTTGATATGTGGTTTTACACTAGCCATAAATATTTATTGGCTATGTTTATGTACCAGCAACTGATTGCAATAGAAGAAACGAAGAGAGCATTGAGAATGAAACAAAGTAATTGAAAAAAACTTACGTTTTTGCAGCCTGTCTTCCCTTCCCCAATGCAGCACCGAAGTATTTCTGTTCAAATTTGGAAAGTCAATAAACATCATGTATTTCAAATTCACAAGACTCCTAATATTTAATGGAACTAAAAACAAGTTCAACCATACTGAATATGAATGCAGACGATGGAGCACATAATAATTCATATAAAACCTAAGATGATGAGCCTTTGCACTTGCATTGATACAACCCTTCATGTAATACAGTAACAACTTACGTAGGAGACTCCTGAGGGCTCTATCATGTACAGTTGTGGACCATCCCTATCATAACCTCCAAGAATAACACCACAACCAAAAGGCCTGATACAACAGAAACCAAGTTAGGATTGCCAAATATATTCACAAACACAAGTCATGAAAACTCCAGTAATCATGGGCCACTACTATTGAATATATTACCTCAGCCACCAGTACAGCGTGCAAAGATGAACATAACTTGCTACACGATCTGCCAATTCCTTCACAGGAATGGGTTCCCCATAGACCCTGGTGCATAACAGTTTTAGAACATAGTCATATAAAGATGCTCGTATATGGTATAAAAGGACTAACTGCTTACTTTTCGTAACTGGCAGCTTCTGATTTAGCCCTTGAAACAATTTGCCTTCCATCTGCTGCTAAACCAGCAACAGACTGCAAATGAAAATAAAGTAATTTGTGGTTACAACGCACACTTCATAAAAATGGCTAGTTCATGAACTTTGCAAACAATAGGAACGGCATCACTACAAGAAAAATCTCAACAGAAAAAAACATATTTACTGCTTTACATGAACAATTGGTTGTATAGAAAAAAGATAATAGAGCAGAGCATGCTTTTACAGTCTTTCTCTTAAATTCAGTTGTTAACTACAAGTCAGAAGGCCAAATAAGAAATGCAATCTTGCTCCTATATTCATTCATCTTGGTTTTAATTTTTACATCAAAGCCACTATCAAAATGTAGTCAAGTAAAGGCATTACCAAGCCAGAGTGCCGGTGCACTGAATGGATCCTCCGGTTGGACCCCTCCAGCATCATCTTTGAAGTTACCAGCTTCTCAACACCCTAAAGGACCAAACGCAAAATCGCAATCCAGTCAAGACATAAGTGGGCCTCCATCAGATTAAAAGCTTTACAGAGTAAAACTAAAAAAGTCCAATCTTACCAGGACAATTCCATCTTTGCACTTGATTCCAACAACAGTTCTATTGACAAAATATCAGGGCATCACCATAAGATCACAAAGCAAAAGGGAACAAGTGAAACAAAACAGAATGGGAGGCGGTGGAATCGAACCCGCTGTTGTCGACAGCCTTGGTGGCGTACTCGACCTGGAAGACGCGACCGTCCGGAGAGAAGGTGGTAACGGACAGATCGTAACCTGTGCCTATGCTGCTCATTGTCGACTTGTTTGTGTCACCTCAACACCACTAGTACAGATTCAGTCCTATAACACAAAACCCCAAAGGATTAGTTACAGGCGCAATCATGAAACAAATGTATTACAAACAGGGGCGGACCCAGTATAGGACATGGGTGTATACATCTACACCCAATAACTGTTGCAAAAAGATCGAATTTATAGTAGGTAAAATAATGATAAGATCCGAATACAAATACCTAGAGAGGGTGGTGGTGCAGCTTCGGGAAGCGCCGGAGTGGGCGGCGGGGAGGGAGGGCGTGTAACGCCCGTGGCCGCCGACGAGATCGGATTGGGGCGTGAGCAAATCACAGGAGGGGATCGGGGGGGTCTCTGGATACTTGAGGAGGAAGATGAACTTCCTGGACTCCTCTTTCTCTGTTTCTGATTCTGAATATTGTTCGCTGCCTTCCCGAGTCGCCCTCTCCACCCTATACCTGAGCATTTTTGGCCCGGCCCGGCCCGCCGGCCCGGCCCGGCCCGGGTCCGGCCCGCGCCAGGCCCGCCCACGGACCTTACTGGACGGGCGTGTGCAGAGATCTTGAAACCCGCGAAAAAAAATCTTGGCCCGAGCCCGGCCCGACATGCTGTTTTTAGCTATTTTACAGTGTAAAATACGCGGCGCGGCCCGCCCAAGCCTGGCCCGAAAACTGAGGCCCGACACGTCCCATGGGACGGTCATGAGCAGGATTTTCTCGGCCCCAAAAAACCGAAATTTTTTCGGCCCGGCCCGAACCCGGCCCGACCCGTGAAATGCTCAGGTCTACTCCACCCTTGTGTGTAGGAGATGCTCCTTTAGTTTGGGTCTTGGGCTGGGCTATGATATAGTGACTGGGCTGGATAGACTTGGGCTGATCTTGGTCCTTATCTGGGTCATGACAGGGCGCACGGGAGTCGCCGAATCTGGGACTCGGTCTTGGAGACCTAGCGGCGCCGGCTGCTATGCGGTTGCGACTGGGAGTGGGGGAGGAGGAATGAAGAGGAAACGCTAGAAATTCTGCTGGTTTGCTTATATACTTGTAAGTGGGGTCCACATGTCAGCGGGCTCGCGGGTTTACGAGTACGGGTAAGACGTTTTTATGCCCGCTAATTTTTACCCGCACCCTGGCACAACAAGATGGAATCTGTATCCTTATGATGAAAACAGGACGGGAAAATCTCGTACCGACCGGCACCGTGTCCCGTATAAACCGACCGTGAACCGCTTCATCAGGAAAAACAGAAAACCAGGAAAAATAGGAAAAACTGGTGAAATCGACGTCGAAATCGGTTGAGGGGTTTCCGGTTCCCGTATTAAGCCGGGAAAATTCCCGCGGGAATATCCCGCATTCGGGCCGTCAACTCACAATTTCAGCCAACACACCCAGCATCTCCTCTCGGCCCAACCCAGCTGCTGTGGTGGAACCGCCCAATTTAAACTGGCTTAAGTGTGCCTAATCACTGTCGTCATAGTAACTATGCAATGACGTACCTAAACCAGTCCAAATCCGGTAGTCCGTCGAGTGTCCTCGGGACAACCCGAATCATCCACGAACAACTCATCTCAAGACTGTACATCAGGATCACTTTCACGATGGGAAAGCACCAACATCCATTACATTTTACATAAATACAAGAGGTACGATTATTACAAACCATATGTTTGAATCAACCTTAAGTGCAAGTCAAACTGTGCTAAGAATTTTAAAACAAAACAAGCCAGTAAGCGGTAATTATACATCTCCAGCTAGGTTTAAGCTAAACATCCAGAGACCATACAAATGTTTAGTTCTTCGGGCCTTCATCTTCAACGGAGGAGTTAAACTGTTGAGTCACTGAAAAAACCACAAAAATAAAACCCTGAGTACAAAGGTACTCAGCAAGGCTTACCCGACTAAAAGAAAAGATAACCCAAGACTGGAGTATGAAAGCTTTTCAGTGGACTGACCGACTCAAACATTTTTGCAAAAGAGCTTACTAGGGTTCATCCTTAGTTTTAAGATCTTATACTCAGTTGAGTTTCCCTAGGCTCAACAGCTAGGTGATAAAACATTTTTCATACAAGTTGTAGAACTCACATCCGCATTTGTATCAAGAAAATCTCTTTTGCTCTTATAGAATTATCTGCGGAGTATAAAAGTGATCAAGTGCATTCATAACCGAGAATTGCAGCGATCCGGACCGATTTACATCCTGCAGGAAATACCCAATTACCAGCTACGCACAGCTCGGGCGCTGCGTGTAACAACTTAATCTCACGTCGGGTCCTTAATTAGATTATAGCTGGTGGACAGAACTATCCTCACTAGCTTCTGCCCACATTCAAAGATCAAGCCATAACTTTGCATAATGTGAGATCCAGGTTAACCTTAGATAAGCAGGATATAGTTACTGCTAAGTAACACTAAGCAGGACTAAGTCGGATAATTACTAATTAAGTTTGACCATGGGATAAAGGTAGTTTATCAAGGATAGATCATGCATCAAGAGTGGTTTCACACAACTCCTAGCGACTTAATGCACAATCACAAACATATAATAATTGGACGCATGGAGCAATAATTTCTGAAGAACATAGGTATAAATGCTCCGGGGCTTGCCTTGGTTTCCGGCTAGGTTAGTATCCTTGGACGGCTCTTCCCCCACGGGAACCAACTCGACAATCTCCTCGACCTCCTGGTACTCTTCCGGCACTTCGACGAAGTCCACGTCCGGAGTGTCAGTATCTAGCACAGGATGCAAGTCAGAGAAATGCATGCAAAACTTATTGATAAAAAGAGGCTATCCAAATTTATCTCATGATAAAGTTGCAAGCCAACTCAAAACAAACCCAAAAAGATTAACCCTCAAATTATTTCATTAGGTTAACCTACCTTAAGCATTTTCTTTTATTAAAGGAAAAGGTTTTATAATTATTTTCTATCTCAAAACCTAATTCCTATGACTTAATAATTATTTGTGATTAAATAAAACATTATTCAAATTTTTATTCATTTTTAAATATTATTTAATTATTTAATACCTTAAATAAAAAGGTATTAAACAACACTTAATAGTTTTATTATTTTTCCTAGGGCTTAAATATTTTTCATGCATAAAAGAAAATAAATTAAACTCAAATAAGTTTGAATTCAAATTTGGTTGAATTCTACAAATTATAGACAAAAGTGGTTGTAAACTAAATTCTAATTCTAACTATAAAGTTCCTAAAAGATTTCACAGAAAAAACCCCTTGAAAAACCCTTTCTCTCAACTAAACCCTCGGGTTTACAACTAGGCCCCTGAAACGTTACAAACAGGTCCCTGGCCATAAAAACAGGTCCTCGACTTCTCAAACATGCCCTCGGGCTCAAACTCGTCGGCGTTCTCGCCGGCGGCGAGCTTCTCTGGTGACTCAGACTATACCAAACGACTTAGATCGTCAAGGAGAACCTATAGGTGGTGTCATCCTGGTGGTTTGTTCAACTGTTAATCGGGAACGGCGACGAAGACAGCGGGCGGCGGCGCTAGGGTTAGCGGCGACGCGCGGCTCAACGGCGGCGACTAGACGGCGACAAGCTGCACCGGCAGCTTCGCCTCGACTAAGAACACGCGAGGCTCGCCTCTATTGAGGCTCTCCGCGGCCGGAGACACGAACTCGAGCAAGGCCAAGCGGTGCTCACGGCGCGGGCTCGCGGCGTCGGCGCGCACGGCGGCGACGGCGGCGCGGCTAAACAGCGGTGACTCCCGGGAAACAAGCTAGCGCGTACGCTTCTCTAGGACCTAGAAAAGGACCTAGAAAACACGGCGCTCTCCCCAACTGGGGTTCTCCATGCCCGGAGCCACGACTTCCGCGGCGGCGGCCATGGCGGAGGCAGGCGCGCGGCGGTGCACCAGCTCCGGCCAAACCAGCGGCGTTATACGCCAACAAACGGCTACTACACGATCTGCTCAAACTAGAACGCTAGCTGTTGCACACATGAGCTCCACGGGCGGCGGCGGCGGCTTACCAAAACAGAGCAACGGCGGCTCGAGGCAGGAGACGGCGGCGGTGATGCAAAGCGAGCGAGAGCGAGACGGCGAAATGGCGGCGATTATTGGGTAGGCGGCCGGGACAGGGGATAAGGGCGACGGCGGCGACATGGAGGCATGGGCGCGGCGTCTGTAGCTTTGACTCGCGAGTTACCGCCTTACGAGGTTCACCCGCGGCCTGTGGGGGTCGGGCATGGCGCGGCCGGCGCGTGGCGGCGCTACACCACCGGCGACGTGGCCGACTTGGCCTCCTTTTCTTCCCCTCTTTCTCCATTTCCGCCGATCTTCAACCAATGATTGCTCTTGATTTCCAATTCAAACACGACCCGACTCCTTTAATCAAACTTGTTCCTTGATGCATGAGATTCATCCAATAGATTGGTACCTTGGTGAGATAAGCAACACACACCACGAATTTGGGCTGCCAAATCCTGCTCACGGCCGGCTCACTGTCTCTGAATGGTGAAGCCATTCAGTTCGTCAGTTAACACTGACGACAGTGGCAACTTGCCCACTTCAAGCCTCGAATTAGCAAATGAACTTTGTTCACTTCAACAAGTTGACCATTCTGATCTTTATACCTCAAAGTTCATTTCTCACCACTTATACTTGATACTTTCCAAATAAAATTGTTAACAAATCAGCTGCAAACTTTCCTCATAATCACAGTTGACAGGCAGCCCAGACTTACAAAATTCCTAAGTCTGGCGCCAGCCACCAACAGTGCTGGGTTCCATGTTTGAAGGTCCATTACAATTACTTAGCCTTAGCATCTAGCTCAACAAATGATATTATCAGATCTTCAACATCCCAAGATTCCATTTTGCTACTAAGGATCCATAGTGCTTATGGAAAAATTCTCTGAAATGGCTTGCAAACATGGCTAAACATTTCTGAAAAATGGACTTGACCATATCCTGTTTTCAGGTTATGAATAGTAACCTTTATTCTTTAACTTCCAAGATTTGTTTGAGATGCTTATGGCTCAAACCTGATTCCACAAGTGTCACCTCTAGTTTTCAAATGTTTCAGACTTCTCCCTCCATACTTTGGTCAAATTTTTCTGAATTTAAAATTCAAAATGTTGACTAGGTCAACCTTTGCTCAAATTGGACCATTACTCATGGTAGCTTATTTCCATCCAAATTACCTCCTTTATCTCTTAATGACCATGATTAACTTATAAACATCCAGGAGGAGCTAGGGTTTGCGCGAGGAGGAGGATGAGGTGGACGAGGCGTGAGGACGGCATGCCGAGCGTCGCCGGCGGCCGATGGTCACCGGCGAGGGACGGCGCTGGAGTCACGGCGGCCTCCGGGGTGCGGGAGGACGCGGCCGCGGCGGTGGGGAGGAGGGGTGGAATTACGAGCGCGGTGGAACCCGTCAGCGGGTCGAGAAGTTCCGTTGGCGACGCGTCAGCGACTCGGCGTGGTGGTGGGTGCGGTGGGTTGGACTTGGCTGGACCACATTGGCGTTGGGTTGGCCGCCTGCTCTTGTCCCTCTTTCGCCACACCCAAGAATAGCATTTGCTGAATTTTTGTCGTTCGTTTCCGCCGAGTTTAATTAAGGCACGCGAATTGCAACGTGAAAAATATAATTGTAGACTTCCAATTTTTTCAAAAGAAATACATATAACTTGGGAGACGTTGTGATTTTTGAAGCTTTTTTTTAATGGTGTCAGGGATGATTTCCATCTGTTGTTCTGGAAGTTGCCAGCTGAGGAATTGAGGTAGATTGCCTCCTCTGCAAGAGAGCGATGAGAATTACTTTACCATGCACCAGCATGCTATACCTTGCTTTCTCCGCTTTCGCTTTCTTCTCATGGGCTGGCTAAATCTTTTAGTCTGAATGATCTTGCTTACCCCGCTTTCACTTTCTTCTCATGGGCTGGCTAAATCTTCTTTTGATTACTCAAATACCTCTGGTGCGAGCTTTGCAATCACGTAAAAGAAATTTACACAAGTCTGCTAACCATATGTATATAACATCAGCAAACAGTTCAAAGACTGACGCGCACTTGCCCTGATGCGACCAAAGACAGGAATTTAGTACGCGTAACAGGTACAGCGTAAACAACTCATCCAGGTTGAAGAGACGGCTAGGGGATAAAGACAGGCATTGCCTATTGTAAAATTCTTGAAGAACACAAGTGGCTTGATTTCACCAGAATGCAAATACCACTGCTTGGATATCACTGACTGTCGAGCTTTAAACTTCCACGAAAGCATGGTACGTATGAAGTTTACAGGGCATTGAAATAAAATCAGACAAATTGGCCATGTTCAGTCTGTGACCCCAAAGGGATCAAAGATTTCAACAGCACCAGAAGATGAAATAAGTTCAGACTGTATGCTCGGTGTTTCTTAGTCAGCGTCCATTTCCTCCAGAGCTGCCTGAGCAGCAGCCTTGGCCTGCTCCAACAGATCATTTGGCACCTGTACCACAAGAGAGCACACACGTTTAGCTTAAAATCAACACAGAAGGACGAATAGATGCCATTTTTCAGGTGAATATCCATCCCAGTACCTTCTGATGCTGGCGGTTTGATTCGTCACAGACCCAGCTCAATTCCAACTCGAAAGCTTTGTCCTTTGCTTCGTCATGCACTCCATAAATTCTGCATTGGGTAAACTGTAAGGATACAAATTTTGAACAGCAGCAGCATTTTTAGGTTCATCAGCATCAAATAAGCTGGAACATATATACAAGAAATGTGGCAACAAAAAGCTAACTTGTTTTCACACACACCTAACTTGTTTTCACTATCACCACTATACATTAGATGCAAACGACACCTCTGCTGCAACAAAAGTTACATTTAAGATTGTCTATGACAATAGTTTGTAGTATTATCACAGTAATAATACAGTGCAATCACGATATTTATAAGCAGTTCTCTAGACAGTCCTACCAGCAAACTTTTAATCTCACAAGGTAGGGAATGCACATTGTAACTGGGTACATCCTGCCAGGCGTTGTATAAATATGGAAAATCTAGAATGACATGAAGGAATGTGGAACAATGAGTGAAGCCAATCAAAACGAATTGCAATAAAGCTATAGACAATAACATGCTGGGAAAAACTAAAACTAAAATATTGTCAAGTGGCAAAATGGCATTGTTACAGGAAAAGAAACTCAGACATACATCTTTGCAACTTCAACAATGCCTTCCCGGCAGGTAAGCTCTGAAAGCTTCAACTTCTCTATCTCACTGGAGACAATAAATGGACAGTTGAGTTTAGAATCATTCTAAGATCCATATGCTTAATAAAAGAAGTTGAAACAGAGTTACAAGAAAAATTCCAGACGTAATTTATCAGTAAATGCAAAAACAAAGATCGTGGAACACAAAACCTAAAATCAATAGTTACATTGATCAGATAATTTTAGAAGCCAATATTTTATTGGTAATAAGGGTAAGGATGTACATAAAATTTGAGCTCCAATTGTGTACACGAATCCTGCCTGAAGCATTTTAGTGGTGAACTACCAGTAACAATAGAAAAAAGGAAGCATATGCAGGAAAGATCAGTTGACAAATGTAATGGTATACTCGCTATTATATCAATACGCTAAGATTAAGCATCACAAACATTGTAGCTATCAAATAGTTACTAATGAATGCTAAGATGATATTTGGAGGCCACTCCTTTCTCATATCCTGTCCTTCTCAGTAGGCTAGGTTATAATATGTGGTTTTACACTACAAGGCCATAAATATTTATTGGCTACGTTTATGTACCGGCAATTGATTGCAATAGAAGAAACAAAGAGAGCATTGAGAATGAAACAAAGTAATTGAAAAGAACTTACGTTTTTGCAGCCTGTCTTCCCTTCCCCAATGCAGCACCGAAGTATTTCTGTTCAAGTTTGGAAAGTCAATAAACATCATGTATTTCAACTTCACAAGACTCCTGATATTTAATGGTACTAAAAACAAGTTCAACCGTACTGAATATGAATGCATGACGATGGAGCACATAATAATTCATGTAAAACCTAAGATGACGAGCCTTTGCACTTGCATTGATACAACTCTTCATGTAATACAGTAACAACTTACGTAGGAGACTCCCGAGGGCTCTATCATGTACAGTTGTGGCCCATCCCTATCATAACCTCCAAGAATAACACCACAACCAAAAGGCCTGATACAACAGAAACCAAGTTAGGATTGCCAAATATATTCACAAACACAAGTCATGAAAACTCCAGTAATCATGGACCACTACTATTGAATATATTACCTCAGCCACCAGTACAGCGTGCAAAGATGAACATAACTTGCTACACGATCTGCCAATTCCTTCACAGGAATGGGTTCCCCATAGACCCTGGTGCATAACAGTTTTAGAACATAGTCATATAAAGATGCTCGTATATGGTATAAAAGGACTAACTGCTTACTTTTCGTAACTGGCAGCTTCTGATTTAGCCCTTGAAACAATTTGCCTCCCATCTGCTGCTAAACCAGCAACAGACTGCAAATGAAAATAAAGTAATTCGTGGTTACAACACACACTTCATAAAAATGGCTAGGTCATGAACTTTGCAAACAATAGTTAAGACATCAATACAAGAAAAATATCAACAGAAAAAAAAAACATATTTACTACTGCTTTACATCAACAATTGGTTGTATAGAAAAAAGATAATAGAGCAGAGCATGCTTTTACAGTCTTTCTCCTATATTCGGTTGTTAATCACATCTCAGAAGGCCAAATAAGAAAAATGCAATCTTGCTCCTATATTCATTCATCTTGGTTTTCATTTTTACATCAAAGCCACTATCCAAATGTAGTCAAGTAAAGGCATTACCAAGCCAGAGTGCCGGTGCACTGAATGGATCCTCCGGTTGGACCCCTCCAGCATCATCTTTGAAGTTACCAGCTTCTCAACACCCTAAAGGACCAAACGCAAAATCGCAATCCAGTCAAGACATAAGTGGGCCTCCATCAGATTAAAAGCTTTACAGAGTAAAACTAAAAAAGTCCAATCTTACCAGGACAATTCCATCTTTGCACTTGATTCCAACAACAGTTCTGTTGACAAAATATCAGGGCATCACCATAAGATCACATAGCAAAAGGGAACAAGTGAAACAAAACAGAATGGGAGGCGGTGGAATCGAACCCGCTGTTGTCGACAGCCTTGGTGGCGTACTCGACCTGGAAGACGCGACCGTCCGGAGAGAAGGTGGTAACGGACAGATCGTAACCTGTGCCTATGCTGCTCATTGTCGACTTGTTTGTGTCACCTCAACACCACTAGTACAGATTCAGTCCTATAACACAAAACCCCAAAGGATTAGTTACAGGCGCAATCATGAAACAAATGTATTACAAACAGGGGCGGACCCAGTATAGGACATGGGTGTACACATGTACACCCAATAACTGTTGCAAAAAGATCGAATTTATAGTAGGTAAAATAATGATCAGATCCGAATACAAATACCATATGTGGGGTTTGGGCACCGCTCCCAGCCTCCCGTAGCAGCGAGCAGTACCTAGAGAGGGTGGGCACCGGCCGTCGGGTGGTGCAGCTTCGGGAAGCGCCGGAGTGGGCGGCGGGGAGGGAGGGTTAGTAAAATAATGATCAGATCCGAATACAAATACCATATGTGGGGTTTGGGCACCGCTCCCAGCCTCCCGTAGCAGCGAGCAGTACCTAGAGAGGGTGGGCACCGGCCGTCGGGTGGTGCAGCTTCGGGAAGCGCCGGAGTGGGCGGCGGGGAGGGAGGGCGCACGGGGACTGGGAGTCGCCGAATCTGGGACTCGGTCTTGGAGACCTAGCGGCGCCGGCTGCTATGCGGCTGCGACTGGGAGCGGGAGGAGGAACGAAGAGGAAACCCTAGAAATTCTGCTGGTTTGCTTATATACTTGTAAGCGGGGTCCACATGTCAGCAGGCTTGCGGGTTTACGGTACGGGTAAGACGTTTTTATGCCCGCTAATTTTTTACCCGCACCCTGGCACAACAAGATGGAACCCGTATGGAATTTATCTTATGGAATTTATGCCTACATACCACCAACTACTACCAGTACAGCATATGCAAGTACATCACAGAAGATTCTTGAATCCTACCGCACACATCTCAGTAAAGCACTACCAAAATTCAGAAAATATGACGGCACAATAGATGCAAAACCAATCCCACATCTACTTCATGGATCAGATTGAACACACATACATACACATGGGTGAGGGCCCTAGGGTTTCCATACCTTGGGGAAGGAAGTAAGATCTCGACGGAGGACGCGAACGGGGAGGACGGTGCCGGGGCAGCTTCTTCTTCCTGCGGACCGAAAGGGAGGAACATGGTGATTAGCAAGATCTGGGAAGGAGAGAATGGAAGGATGGGGTAGGGAAGAGAGGTGGACAGGGATGGGCGGAGGATGCGTACCTAGGGACGGAGGATGCGGCCGACGGCAGCTCCCGACGAGGAGCGGCGCCCAGGTCGCCGGGACTTCAGGGCGCGAGGAGGAGAGGGAAGGATTTCCCCCGCGCGCGAGTCGGGTGGAAGGGCGAGCGCAGGGGTGACCACTGACCGCACAGGAAAAGGAGGCAGGAGCGATGAGAGAGGGGCGTGAGTAAGTGCGTACCCCTTTTCTTTCTTCCGGCCCAAGCCGAGACCTACAAGACGAACTACGAACTAGGGATTAGGGAACACGAACGAAGGCGACCGACCGGTTCGTGCGTGTTATGTTCGCGACTCGGGCCCGACTGGACGAGTCAGGGTAACGGTCCAGATTGCGCGTGATCCGGTTCGAGGAGGGTTGGGATTTGTCTGAGCCGTTTCAAGTGGACAATGTTACTAATAGGCTCAATTTTTCGTTCTTAATCCTAGTCGGTTTATTTGTTGCTACTCGTTCCAAATTATAATTTGTTGAATTGTTAAATTATAATTTATTTGACTCTTTATTTAAATTGTTCGCTGATTTTTCAAATAAATATATATTAATAGAGTAGTCAAATTTAAGTAATTCTTGATTAATAAAGCAAACCACAACAATAAATGTGATATTTTGCCTGATTATCGAATAAAACCAACAATCAAACTTGAGGTATAAAGTCAAACAATTATAATTTTGAATTGACGGAGTATATGTTTCCAAGTTGTTAGGCAGAAATATTTTTAAATATATTTTTCATCGAGAAGCATTTGTTTGTGAAAATATTTTTTTTTTGCAATTTGTTGTTGTTCCTACGGGCTACAGCCATCGAAAACCCTAATTGATTTCCATAAGTTACCTGACTTACAGTGTAAAAAGTGCAAATAAGTCACTAGAAAGAGCCAAACAACCTTGACTTAAATCGCTCTGACTTACTAAGTTTATAAAGTTGCTTCATCCTACTTAAAGTGACATAAGTCACTATTCCTCTCCCACTTCAGATCAGGTCCACCGAAACACACTGATTTATATATGTCACTTTAACCAAACACAATCAAATTAAATACAAGTGTTAATAAGTCAGAGACTTATGAAAACCAGATAATTCAGTTTAGACTGACGAATGCTAAAAGTGTTTGCCTTGGTCATGCCAAGCCGTGCCATTTCAGTTTCGGGTACTACTACTTAAAGCGTGTTTGGTACCCGTAGCAGCCGAACCTAGCTCGCACCAGGCAACCAGGCTAGCTGTGGCCAGGTTGAGCGCGTCCAAGAGGTCATGTTTGGTCACCCGACTCATTTCAGCCAGGTCGCATCGAGTCAGTGTTTGGTTGCATGCACAAACAACTAATTCAAACTGGAGATGCAAGTAAGTTGTGTTTGGTTGGCTGCATACAAATTTGTGGAGTTACCACTTGCATCCATTGGTGAGATTACCACCAGTTAGCGCAAGCGACCATGAACAATAGGTTTCATGGCACATTTACATCAATTTACAAACTAAAAGTGTAATCACTAAATTTTAAAAAAATGTAATCACTAAATATCTACATGTTGCACCACGTGTCTTCCACTTCGGATCAGCTCGACAAAGCTCTTGTTGACAGAATAAAACATGACAAGAATGGACATATCAAATAAAAGAAAAAACATCATTGGCAATGGACATGTGCTCAGATCAATCAAAAAACATCACATGCAATGGACATGTGCTCAGATCAATCAAAAAACATCACAGGCAATGGACATGTGCTCAGATCAATCAAAAAACATCATACAATGGTCATGTGCTCAGAAGTAATAAAAAAGAACATCACAAGCAATGGGCAAATGCTCAGAAATAAGAAAAAAACATCACAGACAATGGACATGTCCTCAGAATGAAATCAAGTTCAGAACCACCGGGTTCACATCAGGCAATGGACACATGGTCAGATTGCCACCATCTAGGTTGATCTAGAAAGTAGGTGCCGGCTATCTAAGGCACTAACTATATGTTAGTGTTAGTATGTAAAGAGTTGGTCAACCCACTACACAACCACCATCTGTAGTGTCAGTCACAAAATGAACCACCAACTGCACAAAAGAATCCAGCACTGCACACCACCATAAGCTGCCACCTCAGCTGCACAAAAGGATCAATCTGAAACCATCCAGACACCTCATCAAATGTAGTAGTGCTTGGCCAAGTGGGTCCTCAGCCACAACACCTTGTGATCATCAGACCACTGCACAAATGAAGTGCCAAGTGCTTTGTTGTCCAGCAGGTGGCCGTATGCTGACATGAGTGTCTCTTCACTGAAGTCTGGAATGAACATGATAGCTCCATACAGATCAGGGTGGCAATCCTGAACCATGGTGGACCTAATAGCATCAACAACATTCTTGACTGCCTCTGACATGCCATTGAACAAAACCACATCTTCTTCAGACAGCATGGACTTCTTCCTCTTGTTACTAACTACACCATCACACCTAGTTGCATCTGTTGTGTCGGTCTTCCCACTCTTGAGGATCTCAGTTGGCTCAAACTTGGCTGAGCTCTCTGCACAGTCAGATGGTGTGCCAAGCTTCTCACTGCTGCCCATATCAAACTTGCTTGTTGCCTGACCATTGCCAAAGATGATCATCATCTCCTTGTAATGTTGTATGAGCTTGTTCAGGAATTCAGCATCCTTGGGGTGATCCTGCACAAAGAAATAATTATGTTAGTCTTTATAAAAAATAATCAATTGCATGTGGTGAATACAAATGAATGCTTAGGTCTTTACCTTGGTATGACCATTGTAGTGCTCCTCCTCAAGAATAACAGTCCATGTATCCTCATCCCACTGAGCTCCACTGAGATCCCTCAGCTTGGACAATTTCACCCACCTTTGCCTCCACTTCCTCAGGTGGTTGTACACCTGGGTACCACTAACCTCATTGCCACAGAACTCTTGAAGGGCTTTGGAAACCTTGTTCAGGTGCACTTCTTTGAAGCCCTTGTCAGTTTCTCACTCCTGTGGAAATGAGCTGGCACATCTGGCGCAGCACAAAGGCAGACATGGGTTCTGTCCACCTCAGAGAAGCCCTCTGCTGAGCCTGACCCTGTGCAGCTAGTATGAAACCAGCTGCATCATCCCCAGCACCCACATTATCAACATCTAGTCCAGGAAAGACAAGCTCATCAACAGCCATCACCTCCTCAGACATAGCCTAATCAGCCCAGGTGTAGTATTATAGGAAAAGAATACATCGTTGCACATGTCCAAAGCCTCAGTTCAAGTGTAGTATTATAGAAAAAAGTCATCATTGCACATGTCCAAAGCCTCAGTTCAAGTGTAGTATTATAAAAAAAATCATCATTGCACATGCCCAAAGCCTCACTTCAAGTGTAGTATTATAGAAAAAAATCATCATTGCACATGCCTAAAGCCTCAGTTCAAGTGTAGTATTATAGAAAAAAATTATCATTGCACATGCCCAAAGCCTCAGTTCAAGTGTAGTATTATAGAAAAAAATCATCATTGCACATGCCCAAAGCCTCAGATCAAGTGTAAATTATAGAAAAAAAAATCATCATTGCACATGCCCAAAGCCTCAGATCAAGTGTAGTATCATATAAAAAAGAACATCATTGCTATTGCCCAAAGCCTCAGATCATGTGTAGTATCATATAAAAAAAGTACATCATTGCTACTGCCCAAAACCTCAGATCATATAAAACAATACAATAACATCATTGCATATGTCCTGAATGAAATGATAACATACCACTGAAGCATACAAAGAAAATGCCTAAATTCTTGAAAGACCCCTATTAGCCCACATGTGGTTAGCCTACTGATCCCTCTGTTGTGCCCAGGCTGCATTATCATCCATATGAGCAGGATGGGGCTGGGTATTAGTAACATTTGGGACCCAGGAAAACTCTTCATGAACTTTCTCATCAACACCAAAACTAAGAATCCAGTTATGCAAGATACAACATGCAAGCACTAGCTTGACTTGTGACCTCAAGGGATAGAATGGCTTGTTGGTGTCAATGATGCGAAAATGATTCTTCAAAGCTCCAAAAGCCCTTTCAACAGTTACTCTCAAACTAGAGTGCCTCAAATTAAACAACTCTTTTGGGTTGGTTGGGTAATTCCTATTCCCATATTCTTTTAGATGATACCTAGTGCCTCGATAAGGAGGAAGAAATCCAGGCCGACAAGCATATCCAGCATCTACTAAGTAGAACTTGCCTAAAATAGGTATAAAATGCAGATTAGGTTCATCATTATGCAACTGCATTTATTTTATATGTGTACAATTGATTTAGTTACCTGGTGCAACCCTTAACCCATCATGCCTCTGCAATGCCTCAGCAAGAATTGTGGCATCATGTGCTGATCCCTCCCAACCAACCAGTACATAGGAAAATTTCAAGTCAAAGGTGACTGCAGCTAGCACATTTTGTGTTGGAGAATTCTTTCTACCCCTAAATGCAGCTTGCATCTTCACTAGAACTTTAACAAATACATGAGTCCCATCAATAGCCCCAACACACTCCTACATGACATCCAAAATTTCACAGTAAATTGACCAGAGCTAATGGAACAATATCCTAACAGGTATAGGTCAAGTTTTTACCTTAAAGTAAGGATACCATCTATTGGCTGTTGCTAATTTTTAGTGGTGTCTCATTGCTTGGAGGTCTAATCATCTCTTGTCTAAGTTCACCAATTGCATACAAAACATCTCTGAAATGGCGGTGTACTATCTCTATTGACCTTCTCCAGTTTTGCTTGAAAACTCTAAAGCATTGGTTAAGACCCACAATATGAAGGAACATAACTACTTGCTCTTCTACACAAGAATTGATGTTGTCTGCAAGTAGTTTTCTGTCCCTAAGCAAGTTGCACAAACTAAAAAAAGAGGGCCTTCTCATGCGAAGCATATTCACACACTCTATATCATTGTAGTTGTAAATTAACTTCAAGTTTCTTTGCCGCTCTTCGTCCCTAATGCTCCTTGGACCACAACTTATCTGATGCCGCTCAGATTCAACCATTCTAATCCTAGCAAACAGTAGGGCATACACGGCTGTGATTAGAGCAGCAGCTCGAGCAAAAGGAATGCGTCTCTTCTCTTCCAGGTCCATCTAGAAAAATTAAGGATTTTAAGAAACTAGTTACTACCAACATGCAAACATCACAGGCAATGGACAAATGCTCAGATAACTATCATTTTCATCATCAGACTTGGGCAATAGCTCAAAAACAATATCATCATCATAGACTTGGGCAATAGCTCAGAATAATATCATCATCACAGGCAATGGCAATAGCTCAGAAAAATGGAATCATCATTGTCGGGGTTTGCTACCGCCGACAAGTAAATTTATAAGAACGCGTGTACGGATACGCACGATTGCACAAGAGACACTCGAGATTATACTGGTTCGGGCCTCCGGAGAGTAATACCCTACGTCTAGTCAGAGAGGGGGTGTTCTTTATGCTCAGGAGTTTGTAGTAGGGGATACAAACAGGTTGGGAGAGGGTTTTCGAGCCCAAGTCCCTGGTGTGTAAGTGGTTCTTGTAGCAGAGTTCTGCGTACGTGAGTGTGAGTGAGTCTATGGGGGTATATGAGATGAGATATCGATACTAAGTGCATGTGGGGGTGGTGATGAACGTGTCCTCCAAGTGCCCCTCTCCTCCCCCTTTTATAGTCATAAGGGAGAGGTTCAGGGAGGTTACATCGAGGGTGTAAGCTAGACTACAGTGTAGGACGTCCTCCTCCTGCGTCGGGCTGTCAGAGCGGTGCAGCGAAGAACTGTTACGGCGCCAGAGGTGACGGTGCAGGTCTTCCAGGAATCGTGCGTCCCAAGTAGCTGTCTCTGGGACCTCCCGCACCCTTCTCCGAGTAGTTAGTCGGGCACGGGAAGTAGGATTCGTATCCTACTCCTGTCAGCAGAACAGGGACTTGTCTTTTCCGGGTACTGTGGAGATGGAGTGGTCTACGCCACGGCGTTCGAGAGCTAGGGGGTGGCGTACACTGTGCAGTTCGTGGCACAGCGTTTCCCGTGCCGCCCGTGGTACGACGCGCGCTGTCCCGTTCGTGGAGCAGCAGACGGATCCGCCCTCTGACACCAGATCGACCTGGTCAGGGCAGACCGGCACGGAGGGGCCGGCACGTGGTGGGGTGCGGGTTATCACGCCCGGATATTACGAGATCCGGATGGGGCCCGTGTACCCGTAGCCTTAGCGGTGAAGTCTTGAACTAGTCGGAGGCGGTGAAACTACTCATGCGAGCAGGTGGTCTATGTCGCGCCTTCCGATGCTTAGGGCATAGCGTGTACTGTGCCGTTTGTTGCTCAGCACTTCTCACGCCGTTCGCAGTACGATGGCCACTGTGCCGTTCGTGGCAGGGTTGACGGATCCGTCCCGTGACACCGAATCAGCCAGGCCCGGGTGGGCCGCTGCGGTGGAGCGGACGCATGGCGGTACGCGGGGGAACGTGCGCGGAGATCCCGAGATCTCAATCACGAGGGGCCCACGCACCCTTTGCCTTCCGCATGAAGCCCACGCAGGTCGATGACGGAAACTACTCGTGCGAACGAGTAGTCGGGGACGGGGAGCGGTAACTACTCGTACGAGCGAGTAGTCGGAGGCGGAGGTGAAGACCCGTCGTATGGGCCGCCATGTACTCGGAGGTGAAGACCCGTCGTGTGGGCCATCTGCCTTCCGACCCTTAACGGAAACAGGTCGTACAGACTCTCAGGTACTCGGGAGCTTAATACTCGTTGTATCGGCCGTTAAGTACGTCGCGTGTGGGTCCATACTGTGTTTTTTAGAGGTCCTGGTGGGCCCTGGTCCACGACCTCGTCAGTAGCCCCCGAGCCTTGTGAGGGAGTCAAGGACTCGCTCCCAGGCTCAGTTGCCGTTGGACGAAAAGGCGAGTCGTGTTTTCTCCGGCGGGGACGCGCGAGCAGACCCGCGGGTAGTAGCCCCCGAGCCCACGGACAAGTCGGAGACTTATGCGTGGGGTTGAATGTTGTAATCTTTGTCAGTGTTTTGGACACCGAGCCTACGACGGGGTACCCGAAGTAGTAGATTGTGCGGTGGGGCTCGCCGAGATCAGGAACACGATGGTGAGACACGGGGCACACAATTAGACAGGTTCGGGCCGCAATGTGCGTAATACCCTACGTCCTGTATGTTGCGTGGCTCTGTATTGATTGCGTATGTTTTGAGAGGGGTCCCTGCCTCACCTTATATGCCACGGGAGGCAGGGTTACAAGTCGGATTGATACAAGGGTACTATTCGAGTAGGACCCATAGTAGCTTATACAAGGTATGGAAAGCTATCCTAGTCTCAGTACAAGTCCTTGTCCGCCTTGTCTTGCCTTGTGGTCCACGGTTCCAGCACCATGGCCCACTAGTCGAGTAGTCCAAGCGTACAAGAACTTATCTCCTAGGTATGGCCCACATGTTGGTGGGCCCAGGGATGCCCGGTCGACAAGCCCCCGAGTACTTTGTAGTCGAGTGCAATGCTCCAAGTAGTCTTGAAGGTCTCCACAAGTAGTTCCCAAGTGTCCCCAAGTTCTACAAGCTTCAATCTTCAATAGTACTTGAATCATCACGAGGCTGGAAGGTACTCCAGCTAACTCCACGAGTAGTCTTGAAGTCTTCTCAAGTTGTCCCCAAGCGTCCCCGAGTACTTCCCTTGAAGGTCTTCAATAATACCCGCTTCGTTCTTGAAATCTTTGTATCAAAGATCCATATGGAAATGCGATTACTGAAATCGCATTCCATATGGAATGTAGCCTCCGAGCCTTAGGTCGAATCCAGGATTCAAGCTGAGGGTCAATCTTCTACTCTTTGATCTTGCTCTGAAAAATCCGCAGAAAATCCGAAGAAATAATATAGGAATGCGATTTGCAAAAAATCGCATCCTATATGGATGTAGCCCCCGAGCCTTAGTTTGAATTGACAATTGAAGCTGAGGGTCAATCAGTAGTCTTCGTCAAATAATCCCATAATAATCCTGAGAAAGACTGAAGGACACCTGGCACGGAGCCCCCGAGCCTTGAGTCGAGTACTTTCTCGAATTGAAGGATCCAATCTGACTATAGAATAGTGGCATGAATTCAGTGAACTGTAGCTGAGTGAAATCCAATTCCATCGAGTAGTCGAGCCCCCGAGATGGAGCCGAGCAAGTCTTGGATTTTAGTCCTCTGACTTAGCCGAAAATTTTGCCTGTGTGAAACCAATCTGTTGAATACGAAGGGTCACCAGGTCGAACCGTTAGGGTTTTGGTTTTATAAATACCCGAAGGGGTATCCCTTAGGGTTTCATTACTTCCATTCACCCTTAGATCCAGATTGAAAGCCCTAGCATTCGTAGCCGTCGCAGAGTTCGAGCATCCACGCCGCTAGGTTCTTCCACCTCTCCCCCCTTCGCAGCCCTTGAGTAAACGCGAAAGAAGACTCTCGTGGCCGGAAGGATGAAGCCAGCGCCGTCCAAGGGTCAAAAGAGGAAGTCCGGCCGCAGCAAAAATCAGTTGCCGGAGCCTAAGTACAAGACGGTGGTCATCACGAAGCCACCAAGCCAAGCTGTGTCTTGGAAGAAATCCAAGATGAGGGAAGATGATCTTAAAGCCCTCGAAGCCGTCGGATTGCTGCGCGAGAAGGCGGTTGCGGGATGGAGTGCAGCCACTGGAGATGCGTGGCCAATGGAGAAGAGCCCCGATGAGATCCTAATGTTCGGCCACTTCGTCGAGCGTGGATGGACGCTGCCGTCATCGGACTTCTTCCTCGACTTCTTCAAGTTAGAGCATGTACACCTCAATCCCAATAGCATCTTTCAGATTGCGGTGTTCGTGCATTTCTGCAAAGCCTTCCTTGGAATCCGCCCACATTGGGCGTTATTTAGGAAGATATTCCGCCTGAAGCCGCAGCCCAATGCCAATTTCCAGGTGGTAGTCGGTGGTGCCGGTTTGCAGATGCGCCAGAAGGCACAGGAGTTGTACTTCAAGTACGACTTGATCGATTCGAACCAAGATTGAAAGACCAGGTGGTTCTACATCGACAACGCCCCGCCTCAGCTACCGAAGTAAGTCAATTATCTGGATCCCTTGTATGCTTGTGTATTTGCCAAGTACTCGAGTTGGTATTGAGTGTGTGGCTGCAAAAAGAGATACGATACTCGAGTAGAAATTCTCAAGTATTAATATGTTCCAAAGAACGTTAGCTTAATCACGACGAGTTGAACACCTTAGCTGTAGCAGCGTAAAAGAAGGCTTTGTCGTGAAATAAGCTAAGGGTAGCACATTGTACAGAGTTGACAATGTCTTAAGTACCTCTGAGGCTATAAGCCTAGTGAGAGAGTACTCGAAAAGAACTTATTCACAACGAGTTGAACACCTTAGCTGTAGCAGCGTGAAAGAAGGCTTTGTTGTGAATAAGTAAAAGACAGTAACAAGTCGATGTATAGGATAACAACTTTATTACTGAATACATTGTACAGAGTTTACAATGTCTTAAGTACCTCTGAGGTTATGAGCCTAGTGAGAGAGTACTCGCAAGGATGTTCCGAAGAACGAGTAAGACCGTAGGAGACAGTGTGGTGAACTCATCCTTGCTGTAGCAGCAACTTGTATGAGAGTTCCACTGAGACCCTACCAGAAGGGTGTTACTCTAGGCTGAAGCCTCTTATTAGAAATAGAAACATGGACAACATGTGCCACTTACAGCTCTATACGACACGGGGTCGTCTGGAGAGAGTTATCATGACTCCCTACGAGGTCGCAGAATGAGACTGCCTGGAGAGGATTATCATGATCCCCTACGAGTGATCGCAGCTGAAAGCCACGAGTAGATACAGTCGAAACTGTCTGGAGAGGATTGTCTTGATCCCTCGGTGGCAACCGTAGCTGCCTGTTGAGTGGTTGCAACCGAAGCTGCCTGGAGAGGGTTGATGAAGCCCCCTACGAGTTGTTTACAGCCGTAGCCGTCTGGACAGGGTTGTTGAGACCCCTACGGATAGAAGTGACAAAGCTGGTCAATGTTCCAAGAGTTGTCGACTTCCTCACCTTCGAGAGTTTGAAGACGATATGAGCCTGGGCCAGTAACCTTTGCAACTGAGAAAGGACCTTCCCATGGCGAGTTGAGTTTGTGTAGCCCTATCGTATTCTGGATGCGACGAAGGACTAAATCACCAACGTTGAAGGAACGTTCCTTAACGTTACGGTCATGGTAACGGCGAATCTTCTCAAGATATCGAGCGGATTGAACGAGTGCGTTGCAGCGAGCTTCCTCGAGACTGTCGACATCTGTTTGTCTTATTTCTTCAGCTACGCCTTCTTCGTACTGATTAACCGTCGGAGAACACCACATGACATCAGCAGGCAAAATGGCTTCAGAGCTGTAGATCAGGAAGTAAGGTGACTGCCCTGTGGGGGTAGTAGGCTGAGTGCGCAGCCCCCAGAGTGCATTAGGTAGTTCCTTGATCCACTTGCCGCCCTTGGAGTTTGCAGCATCATACAGTCGCTTCTTGAGAGCATCGAGTATCATCCCATTGGCGCGTTCCACTTGGCCGTTGGCACGCGGGTGAGCAACGGAGATGTACCGGACGTTAATTCCACTGTTCTCGTAGTACTCCCAGAATTGGTGATTATTGAAATTCGAACCCAGATATGTGATAATGCGATTAGGGAACCCATAGCGATGTACGATTTCATCCAAGAAATCGAGGACTCTATCAGCCTTGGGGCAGGTAACAGGCTTGACCTCAATCCACTAGGTAAACTTGTCGATAGCCACCAGAACTCTGTTGAATCCTCCTGGCGCATTTGGGAGAGGACCAATCATATCCAACCCCCAGCAAGCGAAAAGCCAAGTTGGTGGTATCGTGATGAGCTTGTAGGCTGGAACGTGTTGTTGCTTGGCGAAGAATTAGCATCCCTGGCACTTCTTGACTAGTTGATCTGCATCAGCAAGAGCTGTAGGCCAGTAGAAAGCACGTCTGAACACTTTTCCCACCAAGATGCGGGAAGAAGCGTGATTGCCACAGATTCCTTTGTGTGTCTCCTCCAAGATTTCCTTATCTTCCTCGCGAGAAACGTACTTCATGAGTACATCAGAGCTTGCGCCTCGCTTGTAGAATTGGTCTCCGACTAGAGCATAAGCCTTGACATGGCATGAGATGCGCTCAGCTTCTGATTTGTCTTCAGGAATCAACTGATGTTTAATGTAGTCGATGAAAGGGATTCTCCAGTCCACATCAATCATAAGCACTTATCGATCAGGCTGAACTGAAGTAGTCGTAGGTGCAGATGATTGCTCCGGAATTGATGGTTTGTGGAGTTCATGGACGAAGATTCCAGCTGGCACTTGAGCTTGTGTAGATCCCAATTCCTAGCTTTGACAAGACATCCGCAGCAACATTATTGTCGCGGACCACATGATGGAACTCGAGACCATGGAATTTGTTCTCAAGTTTACGTACCTCCTGACAGTACGCATCCATATTCTCAGCATTACGATCCCAAGAATCGTTGACTTGATTGATGACCACCAAAGAGTCACCATAGACAAGTAGTCGTGTAATGCCAAGAGAAACTGCAAGGCGAAGACCGTGCAGTAGAGCTTCATATTCAACTTCATTGTTTGAGACCTTCCAGAAGATCTGCAAAACATATTTGAGTTGCTCGCCCTTGGGGGAAATCAGAAGTACCCCGGCACCAGCGTCTTCCAACTTGAGGGAACCATCAAAGTACATGACCCAATGTTCTGGACGCTCAATTGGAGTTGGGACTTGATTTTCCCACCACTCAGCCATGAAATCAACCAAGGCTTGAGATTTTATAGCAGTGCGAGACTTGAACTCGAGCGATAGAGCACCGAGCTCTACAGCCCATTTAGAAATCCTTCCTGTGGAATCCCGGTTGTGCAATATCTCGCCAAGCGGGTAATTGGTAACCACAGAAATCTTGTACTCATCGAAGTAGTGGCGGAGCTTCCGTGAAGTAATCAGAACCGCATAGAGTAGCTTCTGTACCAGAGGGTAGCGAGCCTTGGATTCCGAGAGTACTTCACTGACGAAATATACCGGCCTCTGGACGGGGTAGCCATGGCCTTCCTCCTGCCGTTCAACGACGATAGCAGTGCTAACGACATTAGTAGTCGCAGCTATGTAGAGCAAGAGATCTTCATTGGGCAGAGGAGCTGTAAGGACTAGTGGCTTGGATAAGAACTCCTTGAGCTGAGAAAGAGCTTGATCAGCTTCAGTTGTCCATGTAAACTTCTCTTGCCGCTTGAGTAGTTTGAAGAAAGGTAGACCTCGTTCTCCAAGTCTCGAGATGAAGCGATTGAGTGACGCCATACAACCAGTAAGCTTCTGGACATCTTTGATAGTAGTTGGAGCTTGCATGTTGGAGATGGCGGTAATCTTCTCGGGGTTTGATTCGATGCCGCGATGGCTGATGATGAACCCGAGTAGTTTTCCAGATGATACACCAAAGACACATTTGTTTGGGTTGAGCTTCCATTGGTACTCCCGTAGCGAAGCAAAAGTTTCCTCAAGATCCGTGATAAGCATGTCTGGATCCCTAGTCTTTATAACGACGTCATCCACGTATGCTTCCACGTTCTTGTGAAGCTACCTCTTGAAGCACACTTGGATAGCTCTTTGATAAGTAGCACCAGCATTTTTCAACCCGAAGGACATTGTTGTGTAACAATAAGCACCAAACGGGGTGATGAATGCGGTCTTTTCTTGATCAGATTCCTTGATTGCGATTTGATGATATCCGGAGTAGCAATCCAGGAAACAGAGTAGAGCACAGCCCGCCGTAGAGTCAATGACTTGATCAATCCGCGGCAAGCCGAAAGGATCCTTGGGGCAATGCCTGTTGAGATCAGTGTAGTCGACACACATCCTTCAATCGTTAGAGTTCTTTCTGACGAGCACAGGGTTAGTGAGCCATTGCGGGTGAAAAACTTCTCGGATGAAGCCAGCCGCGAGTAGTTTGCCAAGCTCTTTCTTGATAGCAACCCTGCGGTCATCAGCAAAGCGACGAAGGTGTTGTCTCTTGGGGGTAGCGTTAGGATCGACATTGAGTGAATGCTAAATCAACCTCCTGGGCACACCTGGCATGTCAGATGGCTTCCACGCAAAGATATCACGGTTAGCCCGAAGGAAGTTGACGAGCGCGTCTTCCTATTTAGGATCAAGCTGTGCACTGATCATGGTCGTCTTGCTGCTATCACCAGTACCAAGGTCAATGGCTTTGAGCAAGACATCACCAGTCGGTGCAGGATTGTTACTGTTGTCTGTCTTCTCAGGAACCTCCAGCTCGTTCGGAGCAAGCTTTTTAGCTGCAGCAAAGACTTCCATCATAGCATTGGGTACTTGAGTTGTCGAAGAAAGTTCTACGGCTTCAGTGTCGCAGTCGTAAGAACGCTTCAAATCCCCTTGCAATGAAAGAACTCCTTTGGGGCTCGGCATCTTGAGTACGAGGTACACGTAGTATGGAATAGCCATGAACTTGGCTAGAGCAGGTCTGCCGAGGATGGCATGGTAAGAAGTCTCGAAGTCAGCAACCTCGAACTTGATGTACTCGGTGCGATAATGATCCTTAGTCCCAAAGGTGACGGGTAGTACAACTGAACCCAAAGGAACAGCTGCGTTGCCCGGGATGATACCATAGAACGGCGAGTTGGTCTTGGTAAGCATATTGGTGATATCCAGGCCCATCTTCTTCAAGGTCTTGGCAAATAGGACATTGAGACCGCTGCCACCATCAATAAGAACCTTAGTGAGTCTGGAGCCTGCCACTACTGGATCCAGAACGAGAGGGTATCGTCCTGGCTCAGAGAAACTAGTCCATTGATCCGCCCTTGAGAAGGTAATTGGAGTTTCAGACCACTTCAGAAAAGTGGGAGCTGCTGGTTGGATGGACATAATCTCCCTGAGTGCAAGTTTCTACATGTGCTTGGTTGGAATCCCACCAAATATGACATTAACAGTGTTGGAGGGGTGTTGAAACCTAGTGTCTTTGTCTGTATTAGCCTTCTTGCCCTTGTGTTTACGAAACCTCGGGTTTGAGTGTGTTGGCTCAGGTGTATTCTTCAGCGCATGACGAAGTTGGTAACACTGTTCTGTAGTATGATCGCCCTCTGGGTGCCATGGGCATTTCTGCTTGGTCAATGTTGCCCAGTGAGAATCATCTTCAGTCTTGGCAGTAGTTTCCATGGTTGCAACAGTGTTGTCGGGCTTGCGCTTGCGATTAGGATTGCTCGAGTAGTTATTACCCGTGCGATTGCCCTGGTGTTGCTTGCCATTGTTGCTTCCACCTGCATTATTGTTGTTGTTGTTCTGGTTGTTGCGAAGATGCTTGAACCGATTCCGAGCCTTGTCTTCCTCGTCCGCCCAGTGAGTGATCATCTCCTTGAGCTTGGTGATGTTTGCTGGGCGAGCGTGACCGAAGTCTTGGAAAAGCCTGTCGTCATAAAAACCATCCTGGAAGGTGTCTATGACTTCTTTCTCGGTGACATCAACAACAGTAGCCTTTTTTCGAAAAAGCGGCGTATGTACTCTCGAAGAGTTTCGCCTTGTTTTTGTTTGATCAGGGTCAGGTCCATCCGAGTACCATGATGACCCAGAGAACCCGCGAAGTTGTCCCCAGTTGTCGATGGAGCCGCGTTTGGGAGACTCGAACCATGTGAGGGGCTCTTGCACCAGGACAAAAGGGAAATAGATACACTTAGTATCATCATTACCCCCGGCATTAGTGATAGACAGAGCATAACAGCGCAACCACTACCTTGGATCTTGCTTGCCATCGTATTTAGAGATGCCATAAGCCCTGAATTTCTCCGGAAGAAGCATAGCTTGAAGTCGAGCGGAGAAGGCAGGAAAAGAATCAGAATCTGCATCCTTTTGCTTCTCACGCTCAGCGCGTCTGGCGTTGATTGTTGTGCGAGCATCATACCGAGAGTCTCCCGACTTGCTAGTAACGCTGCCTTCACCATCTTTAGCCCTGTTACTAGCTTCCGGACGGGTACGTTGAGGAGTGGGTGTGGCACGATGAGCACCTCCACTACTACCGTGGTGACTAGGAGCACTGGTATGCTGGCGTAGCATAGTGTAGGCTAGCTCAGCCAGCTTCGCGACTTCAGCAACCGCTCTGTCACGAAGCATAGAGCAACCAAGTAGATTGATCGTGTTGATAGCTTCCTCTAGAGTGCGATATTGACGAGTGGCTACCGCATCCAGAGCCTCTTGAAGATTACGAGTAGGTAGAGCTTCCGTGAGTTCTCGACAAAGGGTTGCACGATCAGTATTGCGTTGGTGACGTGCTGTCTTGGCCTCCGCAGTTTCATCAGCAGGAGCATTGGCGGAGAGTTCATCATCAGACACATCGTCCAGAAAACGATAATTGGCACGATGTCCTTCCGGAGTAGATGCATCAAGGACGAAAACTTCCCGATAAGGTGAATGAGTACCCGTACTTTCAATGAGCTCAGTATCGGTGTCATAATCAACAAGCTTGGCGCCTTCCTGGAAGGGTAAGTTGTCGAGACAAGCGGTAAAGCGCTCTTGATCATCCAAGGTCAGATCAGCAGGCACATGCTCAGGCCAGTAGACGAATCTACCCTCAGGTGTTGATGTGATCACCAGTCCTTGAGCAGGGCTAGTCAGTTGTTGTACTTCAGCAGAATCCGAACCGTAGTCAAACTCGAACTCAGATGAATCCGAATTATAGTAGTCAGAGTTGACGTCCGAATCCGAAGAGTACTCGAGCATGATGTTCGAGCTAGAGCACATGAGGCGCTTCAGCGCAGCTTGGTAAGCGGCACTAACATGGTGATGGCCGAAGAGAGGTGGTGCTGGGATGTTATCCAGGCTGAGGGCAAGCTGTGAAGCCAAAGGGAGCAACTCAGGCTGAATAGGAGACGAAGTCGAGTTGTACTCGGACTCCGACTCAAGTTCTCTGAGCGGGTTAGAGATCGAAATTTCGCCGAAATTTTTGACGAGTTCTTCCATCAAAACTTGCGTAAGCGTCGAGAACTTGAGCTTTGACCCCGAAGTTGATGCCAAGAAACGCAGGAACGATCCGGTGCCGTCAGCAACGCAAACCCAGGAGCCAAAGACGAAGGTGTCGCCTTGCTGGAAAGCAACGGTCGGCTTGATGATGACGAGAGCCATCGAGTTCGCCAGCGGATCAACGACGAGATCCCCAACCTGGTACGCTAGCTGTCAGTGTTTTAGACATCGAGCCTACGATGGAGTACCCAAAGTAGTAGATTGTGCGGTGGGGCTCGCCGAGATCAGGAACACGATGGTGAGAGACGGGGCACACAATTAGACAGGTTTGGGCCGCAATGTGCGTAATACCCTACGTCATGTATGCTGTGTGGCTCTATATTGATTGCGTATGTTTTGAGAGGGGTCCCTGCCTCACCTTATATGCCACGGGAGGCAGGGTTACAAGTCGGATTGATACAAGGGTACTATTCGAGTAGGACCCGGAGTAGCCTATACAAGGTATGGAAAGCTATCCTAGTCTCAGTACAAGTCCTTGTCCGCCTTGTCTTGCCTTGTGGTCCACGGTTCCAGCACCATGGCCCACTAGTCGAGTAGTCCAAGCGTACAGGAACTTATCTCCCGGGTATGGCCCACATGTTGGTGGGCCCAGGGATGCCCGGTCGATAATCTTGAATTTGGGGAAGTTTGCTGCTTGCTGCGCAATGCACGTCGTGGGATGAAGGCGGAGATCCCGCGTCAGATGTGAGATTCGTGGGCCCTGTTCTGGATGACGTGGCGGCACGGTCGTGGGCGGTTGACAGTAGCAGGCGCGTCTTTTGAGGGGTGACGCTTCGGCGAGTGGAGGACGTGGCCCGAAGTGGCCCAGGCATTAACTGCTAGGGGGTAATCATTTCTTGCCTTTTATACCGCGGGCGCTGGCTAAAATCTTTCCCCTTCCTCTTTCTTGTGCACTTCATCGCCGTCGCTTCTGCCTTTGCCTCCGCACCTGCCGTGCGCAAGCCACCGAGCCCTCCTCGCCTCCAATCGCAAACTAGCTCTGTCCACCGCTGCCGCCACGGCCGCCGCCATGTCGAACTGGGCATCCTCGACGGTGACCTGGTCCAAGCTCCACCGTCTCGTCGTCGATGGCATGCTGCCGCCGCAGACCAAAGCGGAGGAGTGGAAAGTGCCCAGAGCCGAGAGCAGCCCTGAGCCCCCGGAGGGATATGTGGTCTCGTTCGTGACCTTCCACGAGCGCAGCTTCTCCGTTCCGACGGGACGGTTCATCCGCGCCATCCTCGAGGAGTACGACCTCGAGCTCCACAACCTGAATCCGAACGGCGTCCAGCAGATGGCGGCGTTCGAAGCTCTGTGTGAGGGGTACTTGGGACAGGGAGTCCACTGGGACCTGTTCCGATACTTCTACAAGTTCGTCTGCCTGAAGGACTGTTGACGGCTGTTATCTACTCATTTTATACCCATCAACATGCACCTTTTTGGCATGAGAAATGGTCATCAACACTAGAATAGGGCTTAAACTAATCATTTCCACAAGTGTTGGTGATTATGCAAATACAGGTGATTAGCACTAGAAAGAGGAGTAAAAGCACAAGTCTTTGATCCAAGTACATCAAGCTCAGCCAATGAGGGGATGCCACCTAGGATTCCCCTGGATCACTAACGTCATCAATCCAAGAGAGGCAAGCCCGACGAATCACGTATCGCCACGTGGACATCACATGGATTCAAGGGCCTACTTATCCCCCAAAACCATCAGGAAACTTAGCATGCACGGAGGACAAGCATCAGGGCCCACATGGCAGCCACTCTGAGAAAGCACAACGTAGAAGGCCTCCCGGGGGGGGGGGGGTCGGCCGACCCTAGGATCGGCTGAACCGACCTAGGGTCGGTTTATCCCCACCTTCCACGTGCTGCTGCCTGATTGGTGACTTGTTGCGATCCCGAGCGTTTTGGGGCACTTTGAGCCTCGGAGCAAGCTCCCCTCTTGCCTATAAATAGAAGGGGAGGGGCTCACTTTTGGGATACACACTTCTCCTCGTCCTGTTCATTTTGGCTTGAGCCTCTCTCTTTAGGAGAGGAGAGCTCTTTGTATAGGATTAGTGCTAGGAAGTGAGGTGGGAGGCTTGGGGACATGTCATGTTCATGACATCTTCCTCAAGAACGATCCTCAGCGGTGCCTTTGTTCTTCAACTAGACTAAGGTGAGTATTTCGACATTTTCTATTTAGACTAAAGTCGTATGAATGCTTGGTTGCTTTGTTCTTGTGTTCTTCGTTTGTTCTTGATTTAGAGGCTTGTGTTCTCCGAACACAACCCTTTCGATCTAGTAGACTTAGATCATAAGTTTGCATCTAGTTTGCCAGCTTGTCTATTAGAGTAAAGTTGATGCTCCTGCATATCTCTAGTTAGATCAAAGTGCATTCGTGATCTTGCATGAGTGATAGAGCATACCCTGAGCTAGTGCCAGTATCTCCCTCGCGGATTCGTAGTTCCGTATTCATATAGAGTGCTATAGTCGGGTTATCGGGACGTCAGACGGTGTCCGGCTATAGTAGTAGTCAGTGGTGCAGATGTGGTGTCTGGACCATAGGTTACCCTTCGAAGACCACGTATGTTCGTAGTGTAGAGGTAGGCCGCAGTGGTGACAGCCTGTTGGACTTTGCAAACCCTCTGTGTCGCGTACCGAGTTGGGCTCGTTGTCAGCACATTGGCCTCTCCCTAAAAAGTTAGGATGTGCCTGGCGCCCGAAGTGAGTGTTATACCTGAGAGACCGTAACTAGACTCTGCGCTCGGTCGAGGCAGATCCTTTCTACCTATCCTATCAATCAGTGTTGTGTCCTTGGATCATCTATACTATAGTAGGAGATAGTGCACATCGTTCCTTGGATTCGATACCCTTGGAATACTCTCCTTCCTTGTGGAGGTGCTACAGCGGTATTTCCGTGCGCTTGCGGTATACCTGGTTGTTCTTATACGCTCCCTCTAGGTGTACAACTAGTGGTGATGTTAAGAAACGCCAACAAGCATTTCTGGCGCTGTTGCCGGGGAACGGTTGCTGTATCTATCTTCGAACCTAGTGGTCCTCGTATTTATCTCTATCGTTTTCTTCTACCCTCACCCCCGTTACCCATCGAGATATCCTTTTTTTCTTTTGTTCCACTTTACCCCTGCTACCCTTTGAGATGCCTTCCTGCCAAAGCCTCTCTACCCCTAGGGGCGAGTTCGTCTTAGAGCAACCATCAACTTCCTCATCCTGCTGCGAGCTTCGTCCCGGCTTTATAGCCATGGTTCGGAATCGACCTTTCTCTGGAGCGATCAGTGATGATCCTAATGTTCATTTAGAGAAGTTCGAGGACTTGTGTTCATGCTTGGTAATTCCAGGCATGACACAGGAAACTTTGAGGTGGAAATTGTTCCCTTTCTCTCTCGTAGATAGAGCGGAGCAATGGTACACCCACACAGCAGAGCATGTGAATAATTGGGTAGAACTACGAGAAAACTTTTGTGACTTGTTCTCCCTTTATGAACGCATAGAGCTCTTGCCTTGTGAACTCCTTGACTTTGAGCAATTAGAGGGTGAGTCCATAGGTGTAGCTTGGGCTAGGTTCTTACGTCTTATGACGTCTATCCCAGACATGTCTATACCCGATGATATGGCAACATATACCTTTTATACTCGTATAGACATGGAATCGGCACAAGAGCTCAACCTTTTAGCTGGAGGTTCGTTCGAAAACCAAACTCTAGTGGAAAGAAGAGAGATCCTAGAATTCTTCTTAGAAACCTCTTCTTCCCATATCGTTTACAACGAACCCCATCTGGAGTCTGAGTTGGTCCATGAGAGTCTCTCAATAGCCGAATCTGAGCTTTCATTCTCTGAATTCCTTGATTCCTCTGTTGAGCCCTCTCCCGAACCACGAACATCGAAGGAAGAAGAAATTCAACATTCGGAGTTCTCTTCCCGATTTGAGGATGATCCTTCTCAAAATATCAAAAATACCTCAAATCACTCTTGGCACGAGAAGCCTACGGCATCGTTGGACTTTTATGAGGTCCTCGATGAAGTTTGGAATCATGGGACGATAGTGGACTGGTCACCTCAGAAGCATACATCCGAAGCAATTCGAGTTAGCTCGACTTCTACGATCATCCACTGTTCCATGAGAGGAAACACCGTAGATGCTGTCCAAGACCCTACTGTTGGGGCTTGCATCATACCAGAGACCCTTTTGGATACTTTGGTGGGTGACGTGCCCTTGATCCCGACTGATAGACTTTTCCATAGTCCCAGGTGGCGCTGTGTTTTTCCATGTCGAGGGATTGCTAAGGGTGTGCCGATCACCATTGATGACGTAGAGGTGCGATTAGATTTCCACATCTATGACATCGTGGATTTTGATCTTCTTCTAGGTTTCCCCTTAGAAAAACTTCTTGCTAAATCTCAAGGAAACCCAGAAGAAGAGCTTAGGGAAACTGTTTCTGTCCATGCTGAACCATCTAGATATCCTCTGACAGAACCCTTCCCTAGACCTATGGAATCTTCTTCGCCTCCCGATCCTCCTGACGAAGCATTTCCTGAGGAGGCCATGAAGAAGGAATGGCCAGATGGAGTGATATGCTTTTCCGAAGCATTTTGGGATAGTACACCCTCTCTGGTTATTCCTTGTTCTGTTAGAGGGATTGCAGTAGAGGCCCATTGTGACCCCATCATGGAGGTTAACATCATGCCATGGCACTTAGCGGAAACTCTTTTGGGCAAGGTTCCACTAGCACCATCTGACATGCTCCTCGAGATTTGTCCCTTTGGGCACGTTCTTGAATGTTGGGGGATTGCAAGTGTCATGCCACTCACCATAGACGGGATTGAGGCTAGCTTAGACTTTCACATCTTGGATGTCCTCGATCCTGATCTACTCCTAGGCTCCCCGCTAGAGAAATTCTTTGAGGAATCCATAGGGAGCCTAGATGGTAATCTTGGGGAAGCCACTTCCGGCACTACTACCCCTTGTTTGGGACACCCTATGGCGAAGCCTCTTCCACAGCAAAACCCGCTCGAGAAGACGATGCGTATACCTCCCTTCACGTCATTCGAGCCTGTTCTCATTGAGGGTGTAGAACTTTCTACTCCTCATGAGTACGACTGGGAAGACCCTCCTCACCCTTGTGAAGGCGAACGGTCGTCACTACTCTCAACCGAGTTTCAGCCTCTTTCTGCTGGCCCGTATCATGTTGCTTTCGATCATGATCGAGAGTCAACATTAAGCTTGCACGATGACTCTCTTGAGATGGAGAATTCATGGGCCATGGAACCTTTCGAGGCAATGACTCTGGAGTCCGGAGGAAAGGATTCCACGCATGAGCATGGTAGTTTCATTCTTGACTCACCATACAGACCATGCTCGCATTATGTCCCTCTAGAGTCAGACATGCTTAGTGCGCTGAGCACGCATGAGGGCTGCAATCACCTTATGGTCCTCTTTTGTAGAAAGTTCAGAAGGTTGGTTGTAGATGTATATGTCTATCATAAGCATATCAGATTTCGTGTGTGCACTGTGGCACTAACCTTGCAGCTGAAGCTTCACTGATACATCAAGGATTGGTGGTGAGACGGGAATGACACCACCAACGATAGCTGCAAGATGAAGTTCCCATGGTCAAGCTTATGACCTTAAATAAACAAAGCACTACCAGGAGATAGCCTGGATTAGCATAGGTTTTATTTCCCTTTTCGAATAAAAGCAAGAACATGTTTTTAGGATAAGTTGTACTTCGGGTATTTTTGGTCACTAACCTTTCAGGTGGAGACTGAAAAGAAGAATGGATAGGTGATGCCTACAAACATGTGAGCCACGTCATTTGCAACACCTAGATAAGCTTTGGAGAGGGAGCATTTACAAAAGGAAGCTTGATCACCACACTTGTGTTTTGTTGCCTAGCAATGCAAATTTCAAGTGTGGGGGAGGTATGTGAGCATCCTGAGTAAAGTTCCTCCTCTACCAAATCTTATCCTGGTGTGGCGATGATGTCAGCTCTTGCATCTTGCCCACTAGCTAGGTAAGTCCTGCTTTTGACATTAAACAAAGCCCTTCCGGGAGGTTCCCGAGGTTCACCGTCTTATGCTCATGCTTATGTCCCTTGTTGATAATAGCTTGATCATGCTTTCTTGCTTCCTTCATTTATGTTCTTATGCTCTGGTTTGAATGTTTGAAGTACTCACACATTCATAGACTGTTTTAAATTAAGCATGGTGCTTAGGTTAAAATTTGTCTTCTTCAGTCAAAACATGACATGGTGTCGAGTTTTGATTGATGAACCTTGGAGTTATATTTTCATAGATCTTGGTTGCATGCATGCTGACTAACCCCTGTAGAAAATTGTCAAATTTGAATGGGTAAGTCATTGAGCTCAATTCAAATGGGAAGGTAAGATGAGGTGTCAGATTCATGTTGCACATTATGCAAAGGTGGTACATATGACCTCTCAAAGGTCCAAGGTAAGTATATTCCCCTTTGTGTATGAAGTGTAATCTTGGTCTAACCCTTTCGAGAAAATGACATGGTGACAATAAAAAAACCCCAAAATATTTGAATTTGAATTAAGGCTCTATGGTTCTTGAACCAGTAGAGTCCCTCTTTTGTTTCCACTTTTTGTTTGAAGAACAGCACCAGGATCAACCACCAGTGTGGGGGAGTTCTCTCAAGCTCATCATCGACATATCCACTCGAGAACTCCCACACGGGCGCTGCACAACATCGACTACGCCTTCATGACAAGAGCAAGGTAAACTAGAGTGAGTCGGCTGCCTTATGGTCAACCAAATCACCACTAGTCTCCCTTGATCTCTTATCCTTTAGAAGTGATGGTATGTGCACCCTCTACCTCACTCTCCTTTATCCATGAGTTTGATTGAATCTCAATTCCTATCATTTGAAATCAAACTCAGCAATTTGTGCTATGCTTGCTCTACATGATTCCTGTGGTTGGCTTGCATATGTTTTGTTCCTTACTTATTATCTTGATGCTTGTGAACAAATATCATTAGGGAACTCATGCTTATCTAAGTAGTTGGTGTTTGTGATATGGTTTGATGATACGATCTTCGCTCTTTATGTTTGAGTGCTTGGGAATTTTATTTGAAAAATCATGAAAACCCCTTTGCAAAGCTCCTCTTTGATATGTCACCGTCCTACTAGAGCCATATGATATTCATAGTTGAAAACCTTCTACTCATATGCTGCTTACTATTGCATTGAGCTTTGTCAAATCCTGTGACCCTTGTGAGAAATTTTTTCATTACTTTCATGATCAAGATTCATGTGCACACCACCTATTTCCCCTTGCTAAGCTTCTACACTGGAAGTTAGCATTGTATCATTCATCCCTTTCATGAAAATAAAGCTCCATATGTGGTGTGACATCTCCCTCCAAAAGTATCCTTCAAAATGAGACACGGGCTATGAAAAAAAAGAGAAAAAAAGAGACACATGCTCAAGGCATGATGAGAAAAAAAAGGAAAAAAAGAAAGAAAGAATAGCCCATGATCAAAAAATAAAGGAGAAAAAGGAGAGAGATGGTCATGCAAAAAGGAGTTCCATATCATAGATGGTAATAACTAGTGTCCATTCCGGGGCTAGTATCCACCTTACCATACTTACCATATTCACACGTGCACATCTTGATCTGATTGTATGATTTGATTTTCTCTGTGGATCCAGTTTTTGACTTTGCAATATATGTGATACAAGTATGCCTTATCCTTTATCCTACCCTAAGCTCCACATATAGCCATCATTAGAAGTAGGGTGAAGAAAGGCAATCTAATGCCTTGGTGATGACATCTACACATTGAGCGATTTGAGAGAATCAAATGAGGAGCTAAGCAAAGGTTTGTTTTGAAAATTTATTGCAAAACCCCAAGTTACTTAACATGATGAGCAGGAGTGACTTGATTCATGACCGTTCCACTCCTCAACTACCCAAGATAGCATGATAGACACTTCAGAGTTCACAAGTGCAAGGTATGGTTCGGAATATCTCTTATGCTTACTTCATACCTATGGATATCATGTCTCACTTTGATCTTGTTCTTCCCTTCACTCGGGACGAGCAAAGGTCGAGTGTGTGGGTATTTGTTGACGGCTGTTATCTACTCATTTTATACCCGTCAACATGCACCTTTTTGGTATGAGAAATGGTCATCAACACTAGAATAGGGCTTAAACTAATCATTTCCACAAGTGTTGGTGATTATGCAAATACAGGTGATTAGCACTAGAAAAAGGAGTAAAAGCACAAGTCTTTGATCCAAGTACATCAAGCTCAGCCAATGAGGGGATGCCACCTAGGATTCCCCTGGATCACTGACGTCATCAATCCAAGAGAGGCAAGCCTGATGAATCACGTATCGCCACGTGGACATCACATGGATTCAAGGGCCCACTTATCCCCCAAAACTGTCAGGAAACTTGGCATGCACAGAGGACAAGCATCAGGGCCCACATGGCAGCCACCCTGAGAAAGCACAACGCAGAAGGCCTCCCGGGGGGGTCGGCCGACCCTAGGGTCGTTTGATCCCCACCTTCCACGTGCTGCTGCCTGATTGGTCATTTGCTGCAATCCCGGGCATTTTGGGGCACTTTGAGCCCCGGAGCAAGCTCCCCTCTTGCCTATAAATAGAAGGGGAGGGGCTCACTTTTGGGATACACACTTCTCCTCCTCCTCTTCATTTTGGCTTGAGCCTCTCTCTTTAGGAGAGGAGATCTCTTTGTATAGGATTAGTGCTAGGAAGTGAGGTGGGAGGCTCGGGGACATGTCATGTTCATGACATCTTCCTCAAGAACGATCCTCAGCGGTGCCTTTGTTCTTCAACTAGACTAAAGTGAGTATTTCAACATTTTCTATTTAGACTAAAGTCGTATGCATGCTTGGTTGCTTTGTTCTTGTGTTCTTCGTTTGTTCTTGATTTAGAGGCTTGTGTTCTCCGAACACAACCCTTTCGATCTAGTAGACTTAGATCATAAGTTTGCATCTAGTTTGCCAGCTTGTCTATTAGAGTAAAGTTGATGCTCCTACATATCTCTAGTTAGATCAAAGTGCATTCGTGATCTTGCATGAGTGATAGAGCATACCTTGAGCTAGTGCCAGTATCCCCCTCGCGGATTCATAGTTCCGTATTCATACGGAGTGCTATAGTCGGGTTATCAGGACGTCAGACGGTGTCCGGCTATAGTAGTAGTCAGTGGTGTAGACGTGGTGTCTGGACCATAGGTTACCCTTCGAAGACCACGTACGTTCGTAGTGTAGTGGTAGGCCGCAATGGTGACAGCCTGTTGGACTTTGCAAACTGTTGGGTATTTTAGCGTCACACGAAATAAATCCACAAGCGCACGGATACCGTTGTAGCTTTCACCTCAGAGCATTCCAAGGGTATCAAATCCAAGGGAACAGTGTGCACTAACTTCGTACTAGTCAGTCCAAGGACACACCCAGATAAAAGGTGTTGACGGCTGTTTTTCACTCACTTCTTACCCGTCAAACATGTAGCTTTTGGCAGGGAAATTAATCATCAACACTAGAATAGGGCTTAAACTAATCATTTCCACAAGTGTTGGTGATTATGCAAATCCAAGGGAACAGTTGCTTTGTTCTTGTGTTCTTCGTTTGTTCTTGGTTTAGAGGCTTGTGTTCTTCGAACACAACCCCTTTCGATCCAGTAGACTTAGATCATAAGTTTGCATCTAGTTTGCCTGCCTGTCTAATTAGAGTAAAGTGAAGCTCCTGCATGTTTGTAGTTAGATCAAAGTGCATTCGTGATCTTGCATGAGTGATAGAGCATACCTTGATCTAGTGCCAGTATCTCCCTCGCGGATTCGTAGGAATAGTGAGTGGTGTAGACGAGGTGTCTGGACCATAAGCTACCCTTCGAAGGCCACGTACGATCGTAGCGTAGAGGTAGGCCGCAGTGGTGACAGTCTGTTGGACCCTTTGTCAACCCTCCTACATCGCGTACCGAGTTGGGCTCGAGCCAGCACAATGGTTGTGTGCCTGGTGCCCGAAGTGAGTGTTATACCTGAGAGAACATTACTAGACTCTGCGCTCGGTCCGAGCAGATCCTTTCTACCTATCCTATCCATCAGAGTTGTGTCCTTGGATCATCTATACTAGAAGTAGGAGATAGTGCACACCGTTCCTTAGATTCGATACCCTTGGAATACTCTCCTTCCTTGGGGAAGTGCTATAGTGGTATTTCCGTGAGCTTGCGGTATACCCGGTTGTTCTTATCCACTCCCTCTAGGTGTACAACTAGTGGTGACGTTAAGAAATGCCAACAAGCATTTCTGGCGCCGTTGCCGGGGAACGGTTGTTGTATCTATCTTCGAACCTAGTGGTTTCATATTTATCTTTTTCGTTTTCTTCTACCTTCACCCCCGTTATCCATCGAGATATCCTTTTTGTTTCTTGAATTCTACCTTTACCCCCGTTACCCTTTGAGATGCCTTCCTGTCAAAGCCTCTCTACCCCTAGGGGCGAGTTCGTCTTAGAGCAACCATCAACTTCCTCATCTTGCTGCGAGCTTCGTCCCGGCTTTATAGCCATGGTTCGGAATCGACCTTTCTCTGGAGCGATCAGTGATGACCCTAATGTTCATTTAGAGGAGTTCGAGGACTTGTGTTCGTGTTTGGTAATTCCTGGCATGACACGGGAAACTTTGAAGTGGAAATTGTTCCCTTTCTCTCTCGTAGATAGAGCGGAGCAATGGTACACCCACACAGCAGAGCATGTGAACAATTGGGGAGAACTACGAGAAAACTTTTGTGACTCGTTCTCCCTTTATGAACGCATAGAGCTCTTGCCGTGTGAACTCCTTGACTTTGAGCAATTAGGGTGAGTCCATAGGTGCAGCTTGGGCTAGGTTCCTACGTCTTATGACATCTAGCCTAGACATGTCTATACCCGATGATATAGCGACGTACACCTTTTATACCTGTATAGACATGGAATCTGCACGAGAGCTCGACCTTTTAGCTGGAGATTCGTTCGAAAACCAAACTCTAGTGGAAAGAAGAGAGATCCTAGAATTCTTCTCAGAAACCTCTTCTTCCCATATCGTTTACAACGAACCCCATCTGGAGTCTGAGTTGGCCCATGAGAGTCTCTCAATAGCCGAATCTGAGCTTTCATTCTCTGAATTCCTTGATTCCTCTGTTGAGCCCTCTCCCGAACCACGAACATCAAAGGAAGAAGAAATTCAACCTTCGGAGTTCTCTTCCCGGTTTTAGGATGATCCTTCTCGAAACATCAGAAATACCTCAGATCACTCTTGGCACGAGAAGCCTACGGCATCGTTGGACTTTTATGAGGTCCTCGATGAAGTTTGGAATCATGGGACAATAGTGGATTGGTCACCTCAGAAGCATACATCCGAAGCAATTCGGGTTAGCTCGACTTCTACGATCATCCACTGTTCCATGAGAGGAAACGCCGTAGATGCTGTCCATGACCCTACTGTTGGGGCTTGCATCATACCAGAGACCCTTTTGGATGCTCTGGTGGGTGACATGCCCTTGATCGCGACTGATAGACTTTTCCATAGTCCCAGGTGGCGCTGTGTTTTTCCATGTCAAGGGATTGCTAGGGACGTGCCGATCACCATTGATGACATAGAGGTGCGATTAGATTTCCACGTCTATGACATTGTGGATTTTGATCTTCTCCTAGGTTTCCCCTTAGAAAAACTTCTTGCTAAACCTCAAGGAAACTCAGAAGAAGGGCTTAGGGAAACTGTTTCTGTCCATGCCGAATCATCTAGACATCCTTTGACAGAACTTTTCCCTAGACCTACGGTATCTCCTTTACCTCCCGATCCTCCTAACGAAGCATTTCCTGAGGAGGCCATGAAGAAGGAATGGCCAGATGGAGCGATATGCTTTTCCGAAGCATTTTGGGATAGTACACCCTCTCTGGTTATTCCTTGTTCTGTTAGAGGGATTGCCGTAGAGGCCCATTGTTACCCCATCATGGAGGTTAACATCATGCCATGGCACTTAGCGGAAACTCTTTTGGGGAAAGTTCCGCTAGCACCATCTGACATGCTCCTCGAGACTTGTCCCTTTGGGCACGTTCTTGAATGTCGGGGGATCGCACGTGCCGTGCCACTCATCATAGACAGGATCAAAGCTTGCTTAGACTTTCACATCTTCGATGTCCTCGATCCTGATCTACTCATAGGCTCCCCGCTAGATAAATTCTTTGAGGAATCCATAGGGAGCCTAGATGGTAATCTTGGGGAAGCCACTTCCGCCACTGCTACCCCTTGTTTGGGATATCCTATGGCGAAGCCTCTTCTCCAACAAAACCCGCTCGAGGAGATGATGCATACATCTCCTTTCGCATCATCCGAGCCTGTTCTCATTAAGGTTGTAGAATGTTCTACCCCTCATGAGGATGGCTTGGGAGACTCTCTTCACCTTTGTGAAGGCGAACGATCGTCACCACTCTTGACCGAGTTTCAGCCTCTTCCCGCTGGCACGTATCATGTTGCTTTCGATCATGATCGAGAGTCAACATTGAGCTTCCACGATGACTCTCTTGAGATGGAGAATTCATGGGCCATGGAACCTTTCGAGGCACTGACTCTGGAGTCCGGAGGAAAGGATTCCACGCACGAGCATGGTAGCTTCATTCTTGATTCACCATACAGACCATGCTCGCATCATGTCCCTCTAGAGTCAGACATGCTTAGTGCGCTGAGCACACACGAGGGCTACAACCACCTTCTGGTCCTCTTTTGCAGAACGCTTGGAAGGTTGATTGTAGATGCGTATGTTTACCATAAGCATTGTAGATTTCGTGTGTGCGCTGTGGCACTAACCTTGCAGCTGAAGCTTCACTGATACATCAAGGATTGGTGGTGAGACGGGAATGACACCACCAATGATAGCTGCAAGATGAAGTTCCCATGGTCGAGCTTATGACCTTAAATAAACAAAGCACTCCCAGGAGATAGCCTGGATTAGCTTAGGTTTTGTTTCCCTTTTCGAATAAAAGCAAGAACATGTTTTTAGGATAAGTTGTCCTTCGGGTATTTTTGGTCACTAACCTTTCAGGTGGAGATTAAAAAGAAAGATGGACAGGTGATGCCTACGAACATGTGAGCCACATCAGCTGCAACACCTAGATACGCTTTGGTGAGGGAACGTTTACAAAAGGAAGCTTGATCACCACACACTTGAGTTTTGTTGCCTAGCAATGCAAATTTCAAGTGTGGGGGAGGTATGTGAGCATCCTGAGTAAAGTTCCTCCTCTACCAAATCTTATCCTGGTGTGGTGATGATGTCAGCTCTTGCATCTTGCCCACTAGCTAGGTAAGTCCTGCTTTTGACATTAAACAAAGCCCTTCCGGGAGGTTCCCGAGGTTCACCGTCATATTCTCATGCTTATGTTCCTTTTGGTAATAGCTTGATCATGATTTCATGCCTCCTTTATCCTGGCTCATATGCTCTGGTTTGAATGTTTAGGAATCCACACATTCATAGGTTGTTTTAAATTAAGCATGGTGCTTAGGTTAAAATTGCCTTCTTCAGTCAAAACAAGACATGGTGTCGAGTTTTGATTGATGAACCTTAGAGTTATATTTCCATAGATCTTGGTTGCATATATGCTGACTAACCCCTGCAGAAAATTGTCAAATTTGAATGGGTAAGTCATTGAGCTAAATTCAAAGGGAAGGTAAGTTGAGGTGTCAAGATTCATGTTGCACATCATGCAAAGGTGGTACATATGACCTCTCAAAGGTCCAAGGTAAGTATATTCCCCTTTGTGTATGAAATGTAATCTTAGTCTAACCCTTTCGAGCAAATGACATGGTGACAAAAAAACCAAAAATATTTGAATTTGAATAAAGGCTCTAAGGTTCTCGAACCAGTAGAGTCCAGCTCTTTGGTTTCCACTTTTTGCTTGAAGAACAGCACCAGGATAAACCACTAGTGTGGGGGAGTTCTCTCGAGCTCATCATCGACATATCTACTCGAGAACTCCTACACAGGCGCTGCACAACATCGACTACGGCTTCATGACAAGAGCAAGGTAAACTAGAGTGACCCGGCTGCCCTCTGGTCAGCCGAATCACCACTGGTCTTCCTTGATCTCTTATCCTTCAAGGCGATGGTATGTGCAACCTCTATCTCACTCTATCCTATCCATGAGTTTGATTTAATTTCAATTCCTATCATTTGAAATCAAACTCAGCAATTTGTGCTATGCTTGCTCTACATGATTCCTGTGGTTGGCTTGCATATGTTTTATTCCCTACTCATCATCTTGATGCTTGTGAACAAATATCATTAGGGAACTCATGCTTATCTAAGTAGTTGACGTTTGTGATATGGTTTGATGATATGATCTTCGCCCTTTATGTTTGAGTGCTTGGGGATTTTGTTTGAAAATCATGAAAACCCCTTGCAAAGCTCCTCTTTGATATGCCACTGTCCCACTAGAGCCATATGATATTCATAGTTGAAAACCTTTTACTCATATGCTGCTTGTTATTGCATTGAGCTTTGTCAAAATTCTGTGACCCTTGTGAGAATTCTTTTCACCACTTTCATGATCAAGATTCATGTGCACACCATCATATCCCCCTTGCTATGCTTCTACACTGAAAGTTAGCATTGTATCATTCATCCGTTTCATGAAATAAAGCTCCATATGTGGTGTGACATCTCTCTCCAAAAGTATCCTTCAAAAAGAGACATGGGCTATGAAAAAAAAAGAGAATAAAAAAAAGAAAAAAAAGACATGCTCAAAAAGCATGATGAGAAAAAAAAAGAATAGCCCATGTCCAAAATAAAGGAGAAATAAGAGAGAGATGGTCATACAAAAAGGAGCTCCATATCTTAGATGGTAATAACTAGTGTCCATTCTGGAGCTAGTGTCCACCTTACCATCTACCAACATTCATCATATACGTATGGTAATATCTAGCACCCATTCCGGGCCTAGTATCCACCTTACCATACTCACCATATCCATACACGTGCACATCTTGATCTGATTGTATGATTTGATTTTCTCTGTGGATCTAGTTTTTGACTTTGCAATATATGTGATGCAAGTATGCCTTATCCTTTATCCTACCCTAAGCTCTACATATAGCCATCATTAGAAGTAGGATGAAGAAAGGCAATCTAATGCCTTGGTGAGGACATATACACATTGAGCGATTTGAGAGAATCAAACGAGGAGCTAAGCAAGGTTTGTTTTGAAAATATTGCAAAAACCCCAAGTTACTTAACATGATGAGCAGGAGTGATTTGATTCATGACTGTTCCATTCCTCAACTACCCAAGATAGCATGATAGACACATCAGAGTTCAGAAGTGCAAGGTATGGTTTGGAATATCTCTTATGCTCGTTCCATACCTTTGGATATCATGTCTCACTCTGAACTTGTTCTTCCCTTCACTCGGGACGAGCAAAGGTCGAGTGTGAGGATATTTGTTGACGGCTGTTTTTCACTCACTTCTTACCCATCAAACATGCACCTTTTGGCATGGAAATTGATCATCAACACTAGAATAGGGCTTAAACTAATCATTTCCACAAGTGTTGGTGATTATGCAAATACAAGTGAATAGCACTGGAAAGAGGAGTAAAAGCACAAGTCTTTGATCCAAGCCCTTCAAGCTCAGCCAATGAGGGGATGCCACCTAGGATTCCCCTGGATCACTGACGTCATCAATCCAAGAGAGGCAAGCCCGACGAATCACGCATCGCCACGTGGCAATCACATGGATTCAAGGGCCCACTTATCCCCCAAAATCGTCGGGAAACTTGACATGCATGGGGGAGTGACTTCAGGGCCCACTGGTCAGCGACCTGGAGAAAACACAGGCCAGGAGGCCGCCCTAGGGGTTCGGCCGACCCTAGGATCGGCCGAACCGACCTAGGGTCAGTTCATCCTGGCCTTGCACGTGGAGGACTCCCATTGGCCACTTGTTGCGATCCCGGGCGTTTAGGGGCACTTTGAGCCTCCGAGCAAGCCACTCCCTCCTCTATAAATAGGAGGGGAGGGGCTCTCATTTGGAACACACTCTTCTCCTCCTCTTCATTTTGGCTTGGAGCCTCTCTCTTTAGGAGAGGAGAGCTCTTTGTATAGGATTAGTGCTAGGAAGTGAGGTGGGAGGCTTGAGCCCATGTCATGATTCATGACATCTTCCTCAAGAACGATCCTCAGCGGTGCCTTTGTTTTTCAACTAGACTAAAGTGAGTATTTCGATATTTCCTATTTAGACTAAAGTCGTATGCATGCTTAGTTGCTTTGTTCTTGTGTTCTTCGTTTGTTCTTGGTTTAGAGGCTTGTGTTCTTCGAACACAACCCCTTTCGATCCAGTAGACTTAGATCATAAGTTTGCATCTAGTTTGCCTGCCTGTCTAATTAGAGTAAAGTGAAGCTCCTGCATGTTTGTAGTTAGATCAAAGTGCATTCGTGATCTTGCATGAGTGATAGAGCATACCTTGAGCTAGTGCCAGTATCTCCCTCGCGGATTCGTAGGAATAGTGAGTGGTGTAGACGAGGTGTCTGGACCATAAGCTACCCTTCGAAGGCCACGTACAATCGTAGTGTAGAGGTAGGCTGCAGTGGTGACAGCCTGTTGGACCCTTTGTCAACCCTCCTACGTCGCGTACCGAGTTGGGCTCGAGCCAGCACAAAGGCTGTGTGCCTGGTCCCCGAAGTGAGTGTTATACCTGAGAGAACGTTACTAGACTCTACGCTCGGTCCGAGCAGATCATTTCTACCTATCCTATCCATCAGAGTTGTGTCCTTGGATCATCTATACTAGAAGTAGGAGATAGTGCACACCGTTCCTTGGATTCGATACCCTGGGAAAACTCTCCTTCCTTGGGGAAGTGCTACAGCGGTATTTCCGTTCGCTTGCGGTATACCCGGTTGTTCTTATCCACTCCCTCTAGGTGTACAACTAGTGGTGACGTTAAGAAACGCCAACAAAAGGCAAGGATAGAGAGGATTCCTAAAGATAGCACTATAGATGAGATTAAAGGTCGATCTCTAGATAGAACTTGGCTTAGGGTACCGATAGCCCTGACTTAACAGGCGACTCCGGTACGCGGATCTATGTGGAACAGAGCTGTGACTATATCCAGCTGTGGAGGATCAACGAGGGCCAGACGGGCTGTCACCACCACCTGGACTGCCTCTACCTAACCTTGGGATAAGCCGAACGAATGATAACCGGTAGCGTGACAACACGTCTACGCTGTGGTTACTGCCGTAGCCAACGGACTACGGCACTCTGTACTTATAGAACTACGACCACGGAAGAGAACTGATCTCACTCACTATATGTACTACTAGCTTATACTAAAGGCATGCAAGAGAGCACTCAACCCGTACTGTGCTGCCTTCGTATACGAACGACTTGCAGCAGACGAACGCATAAACTCAGGATCTACGCACCAGCAGAGAAAAAAGTCTACTCATGCAACCTAGCATAAACTATTAGAAAGGAATCACGAACACACTTTATTCTAATTAGAGCATGTAAGCATATCCATTTTATTCTAAAAGACTAGTCATACAAACAGGATACAAACTTGTGCACCTAATCAACTAGATCGAGGGGGCGTGTTCGTGAAGAACACGTGCCTCTAAATGATGAACAGGTGAAGAACACAAGAACATAACACGTGCACTTTAGTCTAAATAGAAAATGCAGAAATACTCACTTTACTCTAATTGAAGAACGAAGCATCCGTAGAGATACAAATCACTCTCTCACTCTCCTATTCTCTAATCTACCAAGGAGAGGCCTCTCCATTGAAGGGAAGCTCTCATCCTTGGGTCAAGTGGTGTGTCTCTTTCTTTACCCCCTCCCTCTCTATTTATAGACAAGGGAAGAGTGCTTCTCCCCCTCATTCCTCTGCTCCCCACGCGCCATCTGGCAAGGAATCTTACGCTGCACTATTCCTGGAGGCGGTGGAGGTGAAAACCAGGCAAGAACCGGATCCTAGGGGGTCGAACCGGAGCTGAACCGGTCGACTGGGCGATGAAACGGCCGTTCGGGGCACTTAACCGCGAGAATAGAGGGCGGACCGGGCACAGACCGACCGAACCAGGCAGCCAACGTCCCACGGCCCCTCTTTGCTCGCCACGTAGCCGACCGAGCGGGCGAGCCGCGCTCCCCGCGCTCTGCATGTGCGTGCCAGCCGCGTGATCAGCAGCGGGCCATTACCCTGTCGCCGCGTGGCCCTGCAGGGCGCCTCTCCCGCGCGCACGGGGACGATCCGTGGGATGCCCCGGTCACCAACTGCAGCTCGCCACGTGGCCAGGCGGATCCCGCTGCACGCGCCTGCTCTCCGCGTTGACCCGGCCGACTGCTGCGTTGCGCCGTGGGGTCCTCCTAGGCTCGCTTGCTTGCGTCACGGCGATGGGGTGCGGACGCCAGCACCTTATTTTATTTTGTCTTTTTATTATCTTTTGCACCCGATCTCCAAAGAAGACAAATAATATATCCATTTCGATCGTCTCGACGAGCCCGTCACAATAGTGCAGTCTAACTTGGCATTTGAGATTGTTTTGGATGACGTCCTATATATGCCATTGGATCACTTGCTCTTAACTATACCATTTAATGCGTATTTCGGTGCGTCCTGCAACAAAAGCTAGAAACACCAACACTTGTGGAACTTGTCAGTAATAATCCCTATTCTAGTGTTGATGATCATATTTCATGTATTTAATGTAGGAGTTGATGGCATAAAAGTGGTACTTAACAGCCGTCAACAACACCCCCACACTTGACCTTTGCTCGTCCTCGAGTGAAGGAGAAAGAATCAAGGTGAGACATGATATCCAAAGGCATGAAGCGAGCATAAGAGATATTCCAAACCATACCTTGTACTTCTGAACTTTGTGGAGTGTCTATCATGCCATCTTGGGTAGTTGAGGAATGGAACGGTCATGAATCAAATCACTTCTGCTCATCATGTCAAGTAACTTGGGGTTTTGCAATAAGTTTTTAAAACGAACCTTGCTTAGCTCCTCATTTGATTCTCTCAGATCGCTCAATGTGTATATGTCCTCACCAGGGCATTAGGTTTTCCTTTCTTTCATCCTACTTCTAATGACGGCTATATGTGGGGCTCAGGGTAGGATAAAAGATAAAGTATACTTGCATCACATCTATTGTAAAGTCAAAAACCGGATCCAGGGAGAAAATCAAATCATGCAATCGGATCAAGATGTGCACATGCATGGATGTGATGGATATGGTAAGGTGGATACTAGGCCCGGAATGGGTGCTAGATATTACCATATATATGATGAATGGTATGGTGATGGTAAGGTGGGCACTAGGCCCGGAATGGGTGCTAGTTATTACCATCAAATTCATTGGAACTCCATTTTGCATGATTCCTTCTCTCTCCTTTTTCTTCTTTCTTTTGGACATGGGCTATCTCTCTTTTTTTCTCTTTTTTTCGTGCCTTGGGCATTTTTTTCACTCATGCTTTGAGCATGTTATTTATTTTTCTTTTTTTCATAGCCCATATCCTTTTTTGAAGATACTTTTGGAGAAAGAGGTCAAACATGGAGCTTTATTTCATGGAATGGATGGATGATACATTACTAACTTCCAGTGTAGAAGCATACTAAGGGGATATGGAGTGCACATGAATCTTGATCATGAAAGCATGAAAAGAATTCTCACAAGGGTCACAACAATTTGACAAAGCTCAATGCAATAACAAGCAGCATATGAGTCTAAGGTTTTCAAGATAACTCATTATATGGCTTTGGTAGGACTTTGGCATCATATCAAAGAGGAGCTTTGCAAAGGGTTTTCATATTTTCAAATAAAATTCCCAAGCACTCAAACATTCAGAGAGAAGATCATATCATCAAACCATATCACAAGCATCAACTACTTAGATGAGCATGCTTTCCCTAATGATATTTATTCACAAGCACCAAGATGATAAGTATGGAATAAAACATATGCAAGCCAACCACAGGAAACATGTAGAGCAAGTCGAGCACGATTCTATGAGTTGATTTAGCAGATAAGAATTGAACTCATTCAAACTCATAAATCAGGAAGAGTGAGATAAAGAGTGCACATACCATCACTCCTGAAAAAAGGGGATCAAGGAGGACTAGCAGTGGTTCGGCTGACCATGGGGCAGCCGGCTCACGCTAGTTTACCGTGTCCCTTGTCATGAAAGCGTAGTCGATGTTGTGCAACGCCTGTGTGGGAGATCTCAAGTGTGTATGTCGATGATAAGCCTGGGAGATCTCCCCCAGACTTGTTCATGTACTTGGTGCTGTCTTCAAACAAAGGAAAAACAAAAGATGGACTCTTCTGGTTCGAGAACCAGTGAGCCTTTATTCAAATTCAAATATTTTTTTTGTTTTTTTATATTCACCATGAGATACCTCAAACAAGGCTGAGATGCCGTGGCTTACCTTCCCATTTGAATCAAGCTCGATGACTTACCCCATTTGAATTCAAAATTCCTGCAAGGGTTAGTCTGCATATACAACCAATATCCATGCATGCATTAACTATAAGGTTCATCAATCAAACTCGACACCATGTCTTGTTTGATTGAAGAAGATGGTTTTAACCTAGGCACCATGCTTAATTTAAAACAACCTATGAATGCACATAGCTAAACATGCACTCAAACCCAAGCATCACAAACATAGATAAAGGAAGCATGAAAGCAAGATCAAGCTATTTCCAAAGGGATATAAACATGAGCATAAGATGGTGAACATCGAGCAACCTCCCTCCAGAGCAGACCGGCCCGGGACGAGCAGCCGCACTTCCCAGTAGAGCCGCCGCGAGAGGAGTAGGAGCTCCTCGCGGCGCAGCCACCCCACCCGCCGTACATCGAGGTGCGATACCTCGTGCCACCACTCCTCGCGCCGGAGGTCGCATTCCCCTCCGGCGCGTTCACCACGGGAGCGACGGAACGCTCCGGAGGTTACCTCTCCGTGCCCGACCCAGAGTGGGGGGCCGACCTTCACCCAGCGACGTCTTCCGTCGATCGTCGTTGCTTGGAGCGGCCCGATGCCTACCCCGACCCCCGCTCCGTCCGTGGGGAGCAAAAGGGTGGCATCTCCACCGAACCCGACATTTGGTTCAAAGCTGCCGCGCAACATTGCAGTAAGGTAAGCTCCGAGTTGTAATTTTCGATTGTTACTCTGCGTCCATGGAAAACATGCCCTTCGCTTGTTGTCGTTGTGACATCCTTCTTGTTCCAGGGCGCCCGACCCCCGTACGATGAGGCCGGCGCCTGTGAAGTTGTTGCGCTGCCCGGCCCAAGTGGTCGGAGATGTGCCGCCGTTGGGTGGTCCGCCGCCCCCCCTTCAGTCGGGGGCGGCGGTTGAAGAGACGGAAAGGTTTAGGACCTAGGAGACGACAGTCCCGCCGCGGAGAGCTGGGAGCCCGGCCCGCAGCGACCTGTCGATGGGCACTATGGGTTTAGGGGGTGAAGCCCCCACGGAAGAAGCGCTCTCGACCCGTGCGGCCGAGTTGGCGAGATGCTTGTCCAGACCCCAAGAGCAACCTCAGGAAAACCCTACTCCTGAGGCGCCGGCAGATGATGTTGAACAGCCGGCCCCTGAGTCGTCGATGGGGGCGGGCGACGATGCTGCGGTCACCGAGCGGCCAGCCCCCGAGTCGCTCGAGGGGACGGGCAGTGCTGCGGCAGACTCCGGGGCCCCAGCCCCCAAGTTGCTGGCGAGAACGGGAGGTGACGCAGCGGTGGTAGAGATGACCACCCTCGCCTCCGAGGAGGCCCCAGCTGCAACGGTCGTCGGAGTGATCGAGGAGGCCGTTGCGGTCTCGTCGGCCACCGCAACTGTAAGCGACGTCACCCCTTTGCCGAGCCCCATGGAAGTGGTCGTCATCCCGGAGTCGCCTTCTCCAGTCGCCTTTCCCCTCGCGTCGGCGGAAGAACAGATACCACCTCCGACCTCAGAGGTCGGGGAGAGCTCGAGGGGCCCGGGGTTGACCACGTTGACGGTGGAGGAAACGGAGACTCCTCCGCGTTGGCTGGTGCCCGTCTCGCAGACCCAGAGCTTCGTCGGCTTGGACGTCGACGACGACGCAGAGTTCCTGGCTCGTCTCAACTTGGAGCGAGGCCTGCGTCTGAGCGAACGGTCGCTGCGCCAGTCGGAGCGGGCAATCATGGAGCTGGTCCTACCTGCCTCGAGGGTGAGTCATGGCTCTTGTCCTCCATCTTTTCGTTCTCCGTGCTTGCTTTTTCGTTTTCCTTGATCGTGAAGTTCATGTGTGGTTCAGGAGCTTGTTGGGCGTTACGACGACAAGACCCGGGCCCTTGAGGCACTCCGCACGGAGAAGTCCCAGCTGGAGGCGTAGCTGGCCACGACCTGTCTTGCTGTGACGGCCAGCGAGGTCGACCGGGCGACCGAGCGCGCGGCCTTAGAGGCGAGGGCGAAGACTGCCGAGGACCGCGTGGCCGCAGCACAGGCGGAGAATATCACCTTGGAGGAGAAGCTGGACGCGGCGGAGCAGGCAGCGGCGGAGCTGCGTTCCAACACCGAGGCCGCTGCCCGTGCCGCGCACCAAGAGAAGACGGAGCTCGAGGCCAGGGCGGGCCGGGCTGAGTCTGACCTCCAAGTGGTCCGTGAGAGGGTGACTGTGCTTGAGGCTCAGGTCGGCAGCGTCAGCACCGAGAAGGGCCGACTTGAAGAAATCGCCAAGAAGCGTGAGGAAGAGATCGTTGGTGAGTGCCTTACGACATGTTGTCCTCATGTTTCCGCTTGCGCGTAGTTGCTTGTTTTCATGATGATATCCTATCCTCCGGGGTGAACAGCTCTTCTCGTGGTCCGCACCGACTTGGAGAAGCAGGTTGCAGATCACGAGAGCACCGCGGCCACCCGTCTCGTCGAGAACGAGAAGCTGGCGGAGCTTGCTCGCGAGTCCACCGAGAGGCTCAACAGTGAGAGTCGCGTCCCCTTCGTGTTTCGCCTTCTTTGGACATGATGTCCCTTGCTAACATTTGTCTCTCTCTTTCTTCAGAGGTCGTGGCGGAGCTCGAGGAGGAGCGGAGGTCGCACGGGGCAACCAAGACAAACCTTACGCGGGTGCAGACGATTCGTGACAGGATGGCCGAGGTCATCACCAAGGCGATGGACGATCTTGGGGTTCCTGCCGGCCTCAATATGAAGGATCACCTGGAACAGGCCGCCATGACAGCTCGCCGGCAGTCGATGGATGTGGCTCGCGACATTGTCCGCAAGGTGGTGGCCATCTTCTTGTCGCACTACCCGGAGCTGGACAGGGAGCTGCTGGGCCAAGGATGGTGTCCAGGCTACGACAATGACGGTTATGACCGCATTGAGGAAGGCGCCGTTGACTTCGCCCAGATTATGACGAAACATGCCCTCCACGACCTAGGCCTGTAAAAGAAAAAACGAAAGTCGCCTCGCGAGGACTTTTGATCATGCTTGTGATAATTTGTAACAAACTTATGGGTCAAGCATTTGTGACAAACTGGTGCGTTAAGAGCCCATTTTTATTTCGAGTTAAGCACTTCGTTTATTTGTTCATTGGCCTTCTCCCGAGTAGTTAGGGGGCTTGCGAATCCTAGCAATGTAGCTTAAGGCCTTGCTGGTGGTGTCTTGCTCCGTAGCCGCTGGGGCGTAGGAACCTGGCGACCGGGTCGGGCTTGGCCTTGAAGCAGCATCACTTGGGCAAGCAGCCCCCGAGTACTTTGAGGAGGAGGAACGAGAACGTGTTTTTGCAAACAAGAAAACTCTTCGGAGTTCATGGCTTAGACGGTTGCCCGGCAATCTTTCGAGGGAGTGAATGAACGACAACCTGGGGTCGCGAACTTTGCTCGTGGGTTTTTGTACCGTGGCCGCGGGGGCATAGGCACTCGGGTCCCAGGCGAGCGCAGGTTTGTGACCGCTAGAGCCGTCGTTCATCTCCCTTTAAGAAGTGCAGGCGTACCGCGACGATCGTACGAGAAACCGTAGACGGTTTTTGATCGAAAAAGATTTCGAAATGTGCGGGGGAGGGGTGCCGTGGCCCCGGGTAGCTCCCGAGCCCATGGACAAGTCAGAGACTTGCCCATGGGATGAAACAAGCATAAAAGACGTTTTACTCGAGTGAAAGACGCAAGCTTGAAGAAGATATCATCTCACAAAAAAAAAGAAAGTAGCTCGGAGCTCTTGCATTATCATAAGATGAAATAAGGGAAATACTCAAGGGTAAAAACGTTGTAGCTGCTCTATGTTCCAGGCGTTGGAGATGACCCTACCATCCTCGTATTTGAGCTTGAAAGTTCCTGGACGGAGTACTTTGTCGACGATGAACGGACCCTCCCATGGCGGTGAGAGCGTGTGCTGCCCCTCATTGCTTTGAACTCGTCGGAGGACGAGGTCGCCGACCTGGAACTCGCGTTCCTGTATGTTGCACTCATGGTAGCGATGTAGAGCCTGCTGGTACTGTGCCGAGTGGAGGAGAGCGACGCTGCGCACCTCGTCGAGCTGGTAGATGGCGTTTTCAAGGGCGACCTAGTTGCCTTCTTCGGTGTAGGCTTAAACACGTGGGCTGCCGTAGTCGATGTCTGTTGGGAGGATTGGCCCCGACAAGTGGACTAGGAAGAAAGGTGTGCAGTCGTGGCCCGACTAGGCGTGGTGCGTAGGCTCCATAGGACGGACGGGAGCTCTGCGGCCCATGTTGCCTGAAACTTCTCGAGGCGCTTGAAAATTCGCGGCTTCAGACCTTGTAAGATCATGCCGTTCGCCCTTTCGACTTGTCCATTGGTCCTCGGGTGGCTAACAGTGGTCCAGTCCACGCGGATGTTGTTGTCATCGCAGAACTTGAGGAATTTCTTACCGGTGAATTGGGTACTGTTATCGGTAATTATAGAGTTTGGGATCCCGAAGCGATAGATGATATCAGTGAAGAACGCAACAGCGTCCTCGGAGCGAACATTTGTTATGGGCTTGGCCTCGATCCACTTTGAAAACTTGTCGATGGCGACGAGCACGTGGGTGTAGCCCCCGGGCGCCTTTCTCAGTGGTCCGACCATGTCCAACCCCCAGACCGCTAAAGGCCAGGTGATATGGATGGTTTGTAATGCTTGTGCCGGGAGATGAGTTTGTCGTGCGTAGAATTGACAGCCTTCACAGCTGCGCACGATCCGAGTTGCGTCAGCAACTGCGGTCGGCCAGTAAAAACCTTGTCGAAAAGCCTTTCCGACAATGGTCTTTGGACTGGCGTGATGCCCGCATGTGCCCGCATGAATTTCTTGCAGCAGCTCTTTGCCTCGGTCGGCCAGGATGCAGCGCATGAGTATGCCTTCAGCACCCTTTCGCCGGAGCTCGCCGTCAACCAGTTTGTATGACTTGGCCATGCGAGCGATCCGTCGAGCCTCCTCCTTGTCAAGTGGTAACTTTCTTTCGACCGTCCACTCGAGGATCGGGTTCCTACAGTCTGGGTCTTCGAGGTTGGGCTGTTGTACCTTGTCAATCTCCATGACTTCTTGTATCAATGGCTCTGGCGACTTCTCCTCCTCGGAACGGACGGACGGCTCATACTGGTCGTTGGCGAAGACCCTGTGGGGGACGGGTTTTCGATTTGATGCCGCTTTCGCGAGGGTATCCGCCGCCCTGTTGTACTCTCGCAGCACATGATTGAGCTCGAGCCCATGGAATTTGCCTTCTAACTCGCGCACCACACAACAGTATGCGGCCATTTTTGGGCTTAAGCAACTTTTCTCCTTCATCACTTGCCCCACGACCAGGTTGGAGTCCCCCCTAATCTCGAGACGTCGGATCCCGAGCTCAAGGGTGATCCAGAGACAGTTGACGAGCGCCTCGTACTCCGCGACGTTGTTGGAGGTCGCGAAATGTAATCGGACCATGTGCTCCATTCGCACGCCCAGAGGCAAGATGAAGACAAGTCCGACCCTGGCTCCTTCTTTCATGAGTGACCCGTCGAAGTACATGAGCCACATCTCGTGCTCGATGGGAGCAGGGGGTGTTTGGATCTCGGTCCACTCAGCTATGAAATCGGCCAATGCCTGCGACTTGATGGCGGTGTGGGGTGCATATTCAATGTTCTGTCCCATCAACTCGAGGGCCCACATAGCAATTCTCCCTTCTGCCTTTGGGCTCCGTATGACCTCGCCAAGCGGGTATTTGGACACCACCGTGATGCAGTGCGAGTCAAAATAGTGCCGGAGCTTCCGCTTAGTGATGAGGATAGCATAGATCAACTTTTGGATTTGTGGGTAGCGCGTTTTTGAGTCAGAGAGGACTTCACTCACAAAATAGACTGGGTGCTGTACTTTATGCGTCCTCCCGGGCTCGTCTCGCTCGACTACTAACGCCGCGCTCATGACCTGGGTCGTTGCGGTGATGTATAGGAGCATCGGCTCTTCCGTTGGTGCGGTGAGCACTGGTGGGCTCTCGAGTAGCTTCTTGAGTGAATCGAGTGCTTCTTGTGCTTTAGGCATTGCTATGAAATGCTCCGACTTCTTCATGAGCTTGTATAGTGGCAAGCTACGTTCGCCTAGTCGAGCGATGAACCTGCTAAGAGCAGCGAGGCATCCGACGACGTGTTGCACTCCCTTCAGGTTTTTTATGGGCCCCATGCTCGTGATCGCAGAGATCTTCTCGGGGTTGGCCTCGATGCCGCACTCCGACACGATGAAACTGAGTAGCATGCCTCTAGAGACCCCAAAAACACACTTCTCGGGGTTTAACTTCACACCGTGCTCCCTCAGCTTTTCGAAGACCGCGGTAAGGTCGGGGATCAGGTCGCCCACCTTTTTTGACTTAACCACGATATCATCTACGTAGGCCTCGATTAGCCGTCCGATGAGGTCTCCAAAGACGCGTGTTGATGGCTGTTAAGTGCCATTTTTATGGCCGTCAACTCCTGCAAATTGGAGCATGAATTGCACATACACACTAGAATAGGAGCTTAAACTCATACTTTCCACCAGTGTCGATGTCTATTTGAATGCAGGTATTTAGCATAAGAAATGAGAGGAATCCATGCACTTTCACTCCACTCCAATCCAAGGCACTCAAATGCTGGCCAATCAGGGGCTGCCACATGGATTCTCCTGGATCCATGATGCCACCAATCCATGTGAAGAACTCTCGACGAATCATACGCTGTCACGTCAGCATCACATGGATCCATGGGCCCACTTTGCCAACTAAACCGCCAGGAAACGTGCCATGCACGGAGAGGCACTAGGGCCCACATGGAAACGAGCCAGAAGAAGCACACGCCAGATGGCAGGCCGGGAGCTTCGACCGACCCTAGGATCGGCCGAACCGACCTAGGGTCGGTTGATCTCCCCCCTCCACGTGGTGCTTGCTCATTGGTCCTTGGCTGCATCCCGGAGTGTTTTGGAGCACTTGGAGCCCCGGAGCAAGCCACTCCCTTGTCTATAAATAGGAGGGAAGGGGCTCCATTTCACACACACCACCAAGCTCTCAAGTTCCACTTCTCTCTTGCGTAGCTCTCTCTCCCTCTCTTTAATTCTGCCCATGTGAGGTGATTCTCACCTCTATGTGGTAGAATGGTGTTGAGAAGAGATCTAGATTAGGATTAGTTGAGAGGTAGAGTAGTGAAAGGATCCTGTGATGCCTAGAGGGGGGGTGAATAGGATCACTTTAAAATTCTGCAAAATCTGAGCAGCGGATCAGGGGTCGGATGACCCGGCTCAACAGGCCGGATGACCCAGAGGGGTCCGGGTCACCCTGTCACTTGGGCCGGATCAACCAACGCGCGAAGATAGAGTACAATAAGCTTAATAAAACTTGAATTTGCAGAAAGTATATGAATCAAAACTTGCGTATATGAACTAGTAACCACCTGCAACAAAGGATTTCACAAGTAACAACACAAATATGTAGATCGATCCAAACCTAGCTTCTAGGGTTAGAGAAAAAGGGATGAACTCAAATAAGCAAGAGACAAGAGATTTAATCCGAAGTTCACTCCCACAAAGGAAGCTACGTCTCTGTTGAGGATCCCACAAAGGGAGGGCTATCACCAAGAGCCTCTTGCCTCACCCAATCTCCACAAAGGAAGATTGGTGCTCACTAAGAGAAATCCACAAAGGATGGGTAATAAAAACGTTCCTGGGTGCTCCACACGGAGAGGGCACTCAACGGGCGACGCCTAATCGTCTAGAAGCAAGCTTCAAGAGTAACAAACGAGAATCAATCGATCTTGGCCGCCACAAGTGCTTCTTGAGATGAACAAGTGAAGAGCTAGCTCAAGGAGCACACACTAGCACCTCAAAACTCTCTCACACCCAAACCCTAGGAGGATCCTTGCTTGGAGTGGCTTGGAGAGGAGTAGAGAGAGGGGAAATGGAGTTCAAAGGTGTGTTTCTTTCGTGGGGGGCAGCAGCTCAAGGAGGAAGAAGTGAAAGGGTATAAATACCCCATCCCTTCAAAAGAGTCGTTGGCTGTTTCTGCGGCGGGGCCGGGTCACCCGGCGGTCTCCAGAGCCGTGCCGGGTGATCCGGCCAGTTGGGTCGGTTGACCCGGCGGGGCACAGAAGGCTAGGTTAAGCTTTTCAAGGTGTTTCAAGGGTTTTGGCTAGATTTTTGTGGCTAGAATTCTTCAAGACAAGCACTTGTAGCAAACTTCGATTGACCGATCTCGTCCCTCTTTATGGTACGGTGTTGCCTAAACTCAAATTCAAAATAGAAATTAAATTTAAATCGCCATTTTGAGCTTCAACACAAATGTAAGAAATTGATGTCCTTCCTTTCACATATCAACTTTTATCACTTTTATTCCTGCACACATCTTAGATAAACCATCAAATACTCAAATTATAATTGTCATTATCACCAAAATAATTAGGGGGCTAGATGCACTTTCAAGTAGGGGTGAGGAGTGAGTTGATGTCCTCGTGGATGCTTGTTCTTCATTTAGATCAAAGTGAGTATTTCAGCATTTCTTATTTAGATTATAGTGGACATCATGCATGCTTGATTTGTTCTTGTGTTCTTAGCTCGTTCCTAAGTTAGAGGCTTGTGTTCTTCGGGACACAAGGCTTCGATCCTTTAGAGCTAGCTCAGTAGTTCATATACCTGTTTGCATGCTCTGATCCTGTTTAGCTAAGTGAGTCTGCTGTATCTCGTTTGTTTGCATCCATAGCTTCCTTTCTGCTCCGTAGCTTAATGAATAGTATGATTTGATTCTGTTCTTTCTCTGGTTCGTGGTTCCGTATTTATACGGGTTGCTATAGTGTAGTTAGCGGGTCGACAGACGTAACCGCACTATAGTAGTTATCTGGGGTACAGACGTGGTGTCTGGACTTTGGTATTCCTGCGAAGACCACGTGCGTTCGCTTAATGATAGAGGTAGGCCACAGTGGTGTCAGCCTGTTGGACCCTTTGCAACTCTCTGCGCCTGCGTACCGAGTTGGGCTCGATGTCAGTACATTGGCCTCTCCCTAAAAAGTTAGGATGTGCTGTCGCCCCACGAGAAGGACTAATAGCGGACAGATCCGTCTCGAGAGCTAAGTCCCTTAAGGAAGTGCTTCTCATATCCCTACCTCCCCCAACGGAAGATGGTGTCTTTGGATAGACCCTCTCTGGTTACTCTCCGTACTAGGGAACGATACCCTAAGGGAATACTCATTCTCCTAGGAGAAGTGCTACAACGGTGTATTCGTGCGCTTGCGGATTAGTTCGCACTCGTCAGTGTACCCGGGAGTTTCTTACACGCTCACGCTACCACGGCGCCTAGTGTTGAGGTTAAGAAACTCCAACAAGCATTTCTGGCGCCGTTGCCGGGGACGGCTGTTGTTAACCTTCGAGCCCGTCTATCCTCGTATTTATCTTTTTCCTTTTTTTTTCTTCTACCTTCACCCTCGTTACCCTTTTGAGATATCGCTTTTGTTTTCTTTACTTCTACCTCTACCCCCGCTATCCATGGAAGGTTATCCTTGTAAACACCTTCCACCTTCGAGGAGTGAACCCTCAGAGCCATCTTTGTCAAGACCCATTCTTACATCTGGCTGTTGGCTTCACCCCTCTCTCATGAAGCTAATTCAGGACTTATCCTTCTCAGGGTTAAGTCATGAGAACCCCTTTGATCATGTGAGAGACTACGAGCGTCTGATTGAAACTCGGGGTAAAACCAGAAAATCACCGGATGCTCGGAAAAGAGAGTTCTTCCCGCTATCCCTCTCCGGGAAAGCACGGGATTGGCACCGTTGTTTTGGTAGAGACTACCCTACTTGGGAAAGGTTGAGAGCGGCTTTCTGCTCCCAATTCTTCCCGATACGACGTGTCATCTCGCTAAGGACCAAGATTCTCTGTTTCAAGCAATGTGAGGAGGAATCACTAGGAATGGCATGGAAGCGTTTCGCCTCCGCGCTGGAAGATTGCTCAGTCCTCTACATTCCCGATTGGATGTTGCTCCAGCACTTTTGGTTTGGATTGCGGAAGGATAATGCCATGAGGCTTAATGCTCTCTCCGGAGGATCCTTTGTGCACCTAGATGCTGTCAAGGGAAAAGAGATCGTGGAAAATCTCCGGGATTTCAATTCCCCTAGCATCCCGGTCGATGAGGTGCCCACCAGAGGAAACGTTGAGCCACCTATATCCATCATCAGCCAAGTCTGAGATTTCATATCCACTCTTTCTGAGGTCTGGCTGAAGATGTCATTCCTGAATAGCAGGAGTCTAAGGAAAAGATTTCGTGGCACGAGATCCACCCTTGGGTTACCCTCTCGTGCATCTTCTTAGACCTTCTCCCCGAGACTTTGTCTCATGGGAGGACGGAGAGAGTAGTTCGGAAAGAATGATCATTCCTGGCCAGGATGACTTGCTCGATCCTCACTACTATCTCCTAAGGAGGGTTTGAGAGGCTTATCGTGTTTCTACGTTGAGGTTTGAGCTGAAGTGCCTTGCACTGAAGTTTCGTATAAACTAAGACATCGGTCTCTGCTTTATAATCCATTGGATTCATCCATCAGGCTGAAGGAGCACGATCATTTACCGATCGACTGGAGTACATTCACTTTTTATCTCAAGCACATCGATCGATGCCGATCAGCCAGGAGAAGCTTGAACTTCGTATCTTACGCCTGACTCGATCGATGTACAATGGGAGTTGCACTTTCCAGCGTATCTATAACCTCCCATAGGAAGCTTAGGCCAGACCTCGGGATGCTCCCATCACTCTGATGAGAACATCGAACCCTCTGCCTAAGGTAAGAGCGAGTTAAATCTCGTTCTTCATCCGAACTCTAGTTCCTAATTGTACACCGCCTTTGGAAGTCCATGCTCTATCCTCTTTGAAGGCCGAGTGTCTTTCTGAGCTTGAGTTCACTCGGAGATCGGTATCTGTTGATGAAGCACTAGCCTCAGTGCTCGATCCTTTCATCTTCGAGTTTTGAGACCCTAGTTCTATAGTTCTCGAGTCCCGTGTCCACCTCAGGGATGCCTCGGTGTCTCTGGGATGATCATGTCTGCTCTCAGTTTGGATATACCTTTTTTTTGGCTCGAGTTCGTATATGCGCTACCCTTGCAGATCAGAGCTTATCGTCATATCAACATTATCTGCAAGGAGATGGTCATGAGTTGAGACAGGAGATCGCAAGGCACCCGCATCCTGAGTATACCTGAGCATTTTTGGCCCGGCCCGACCCGGCCCGCTGGCCCGGCCCGGGCCCGGCCCGCACCAGGCCCGCCCACGAACCTTACTGGACGGGCGTGGGCAGAGATCTTGAAGCCCGCGAAAATTTTTTTTGGCCCGAGCCCGGCCCGAAATGCTGTTTTTAGTTACTTTACACTATAAAATGCGCGGACGGCCCGCCCAAGCCCGGGCCCGGCCCGAGCCCGGCCCGAAAACTGAGGCCCGACACGTCCCATGGGACGGTCATGGGCAGGATTTTCTCAGCCCGAAAAACCCGGGTTTTTTTTCGGCCCGGCCCGAACCCGGCCCGGCCCGTAAAATGCTCAGGTCTAATCCTGAGTACTCTTGGGACTCATCTCGTTTCCCCAGGAAGAATTATCCTTCGGGTATCTTGTGGACATTGATTATGCAGGAGAAAGAAATTGCCAAGATAAAAAGGAGTAAGCAAAGGACCACAGGAAGGCAACACCATCGTGGCGACACGGTGAACGCTTCATGATCCCCATCAGAAGTTCCTACACTTTTGACGGACCAGGTATGTTGCCAAGGTGAGATCCCCTAGATTTTATACGATTATATTATGGCTTGGACAAGGTTGTTATATAGTAGAGGTTGATTATTCAACCTCAACCTTATCCTAGCCTTAAGCCTAAGCCAACCTTTCCATCTCGGGGAATCCACCTGGGCCATTGGTCCTGAGACCTGCTGGAGCCCACACGAGAAGGGGGAAGGCCAGAGGGGCCCACCTTGGGTCGGCCGAACCCAAGTTCGGCCGAAACCCTGGTGACACCGCCTCCCTTCTTCTTTCGCGTGAGCGCCTCATTCTCCTCCAGAAACCTTCTCCCTACCGCCCGATGAGTTTTCACATCGCGAATCCATCTCCTCCACCTCACCTCCCTAAACCCAGCGCATCCATGGCCAGCTACGGTTTTGCTCGGCTCCGTAGGGCGGCTTCGCCCCTCACTTCAGGGGGAGCGAGCTCCTCTCGTCTCGTCGACCTCGACAACCTGGATGAGGTGATGGGGTCGCCAGAGGCCATGATTCCCGAGAGAGGCAGGAGTGTAGAGAGCACTCGCAGGGTGCACGCCGACTCCTCGGTGCAGTCGTCCCGGCGAGGCTCCTCCTCCCCGCCTTCTTTCCCGGTCAGGATGGCCACCATGGGGAACAAGACTACTGTGTGCAAGCATGTCTTGTTCGACGATCCTCCTGGGCCACCCCTGAAGCCAGGAGAGCGCTACATTGGCTCCGGCTTCAACAGTTACGGAGAAGCTTTCTGCCACACTTATGAGCAGGACGTGTGGGATGAGTTCCCACTCCCACAGACCCGGTGCAAGATCTTAGGAGTGAAGACAGCCACTGGAGGCTATGGTACACCCTACCATAAGCCGCCTCAGTGGGAGCGAGACATCATCAAGATCCTCGCCGACATTCGGAGCAATGGCGCCAAGAAGACCCCTGCTTTAGCAAAGCTGGCAAACAAGTTAGCCGATCTGTTCGTAGAGCATGAGAAACTAGTTGAAGGGCTGGCTAAGCAGAGGGATGAGTATCGTGAGCTCAAGCGTGAGTACCGCCAGCTGGAGGAGGACATGACTCAGAAGCTGCAGAGGTTGGCAGTTGCTGAGGGGAAGGAGCAGATCCTTGTAGAGTAGTGGGGATTAGCCCCAACTTTAGTTATTAGGCGCTAGTCTAGGTCTAGGTTTGTTTCCCTTTATTTCCCTTCACTTCATTTATTTCTTTCCATGTGTGTAAACACCTAATCTTTTATTTCTAAAACATTTTGGATTTGAATAAAGTGGCTCACCAGTCATGTAACCCAGTTTAGCCACCCTCTACTTTGGTCTTTTGATTTAGAGGACATCTAGGTTCGAGACAGTGTGGGCGAAGAGCCGCGACTCTCCCAATGCAGGCACGATGTTTTCGCACGTACCCACTGTGAGCACTCCGCGCTAGCCGATCGGTCACCTACAGAGAACCTAAACAGGACCCGCACGAGTTCACTCCTGTGGAGAGCCTCTCACGGTTCCACTCCCATGCATAGCGCCGGTTTGCATCTCGACATCTCACTCTCTTTCATTCCTGAGTTTTATAAGCTATACATGTCTATCTCCAAACTAAAACTCGAATGATGATGCTAAAAGATCACCCAGCTCGCTTGATACCTGAGTAGACTCACATATGTTTTATTCCTTGTTACCAAGCCGATACTTGTGAACCATAAACATCTTAAGGACAAGCATGTTCACCTAAGTAATTGACGAGTATGATATGGCTGGATGGTATGATCTGTTGCTCTGATGACTAACTCTCTTGGGTTATTTATTTTGAAAACTCAAAACCTCTTGGAAAGGCTCCTCTTTGATATGCCTCTGTCCCATTAGAGCCATATGATCTTCGTAGGTGAAAACCTTAGATTCATATGCTGCTTGTTATTGCATTGAGCCTTGTCAAATTATGTGACCCTTGTGAGATTTCTTTTCATTACTTTCATGATCAAGATTCATGTGCACCCCACCTATTTCCCCTTGCTATGCTTCTACACTGGAAGTTAGCATTGTATCATTCATCTGATCCACAAAAATAAGCTCCATAGGTGATGTGACCTCTCTCTATGAGTATCCTTCAAAAAGAGACATGGGCTATGAAAAAAATACACATGCTCAAAGCATGTTGATGCAAAAAAAAAAGAGAAAGAAAGGATAGCCCATGTCCAAAGTAAAAGGAGAAAAGGGAAAGAGATGGTCATGCAAAAAGGAGTTCCATATCTTGATGGTAATAACTAGTGTCCATTCCGGGGCTAGTGTCCACCTTACCATCAACCCATAGTTCCCATCATATATGTATGGTAATATCTAGCACCCATCCCGGGCCTAGTATCCACCTTACCATACCCACCATAGCCATACCAGTGCACATCTTGATCTAATGGTATGATTTGATTCTCTCTGTGGATCCAGTTTTTGACTTTGCAATATATGTGATGCAAGTATGCTTTCTCTTTATCCTACCCTGAGCTCCACATATAGCCATCATTAGAAGTAGGATGAAGAAAGGCAAATGCCTTAGTGAGGACATATACACATTGAGCGATCTGAGAGAATCAAATGAGGAAGCCACTAAGAGTTTTGTTTATGAAAAACTTGCAAAACCCCAAGGTGTTTATCATCAGGTGCAAAAGTGACTTGAGTCACAGCTGTTCTACTTTTCAATCACCCAACGAGACATGATAGCAGCTCCACAGAGGTTCACAGGAGCAAGGTATGACTTGGAATATCTCCTATGTTTGTCTTACTCTTTGGTATTCATGACCCACTTGGCTTTGTTTCCCCTTCACTCGGGACGAGCAAAGGTCAAGTGTGGGGGTGTTATTGACGGCTGTTAAGTGCCATTTTTATGGCCATCAACTCCTGCAAATAGGAGCATGAATTGCACATCCACACTAGAATAGGAGCTTAAACTCATACTTTCCACCAGTGTCGATGTCTATTTGAATGCAGGTATTTAGCATAAGAAATGAGAGGAATCCATGCACTTTCACTCTACTCCAATCTAAGGCACTCAAATGTTGGCCAATCAGGGCCTGCCACATGGATTCTCCTGGATCCATGATGTCACTAATCCATGTGAAGAACTCTCGACGAATCATACGCTGCCACGTCAGCATCACATGGATCCATGGGCCCATTTTGCCGACTAACACCCTGTTCGTCTGGCTGACGACTGGTGGCTGGTGCTGATTTATTCTGAGAGAAAAGTACCGCTGGCTGGTATCTGGTGGCTGATTTGTTCTCAGAGAAAAGTATCGCTGGCTGGTGGCTGATAAGCCAGACGAACAGGGTGTAAACCGCCAGGAAACGTGCCATGCACGGAGGAGAGGCACTAGGGCCCACATGGAAGCGAGCCAGAGGAAGCACACGCCAGATGGCAGGCCGGGAGCTTCGGCCGACCCTAGGATCGACTGAATCGACCTAGGGTCGGTTGATCTCCCCCCTCCACGTGGTGCTTGCTCATTGGTCCTTGGCTGCATCCCGGGGTGTTTTGGAGCACTTGGAGCCCCGGAGCAAGCCACTCCCTTGTCTATAAATAGGAGGGGAGGGGCTCCATTTCACACACACCACCAAGCTCTCAAGTTCCACTTCTCTCTTGTGTATCTCTCTCTCTCTCCCTCTCTCTAATTCTGCCCATGTGAGGTGATTCTCACCTCTATGTGGTAGAATGGTGTTGAGAAAAGATCTAGATTAGGATTAGTTGAGAGGTAGAGTAGGGGTGAGGAGTGAGTTGATGTCCTCGTGGATGCTTGTTCTTCATTTAGATCAAAGTGAGTATTTCAGCATTTCTTATTTAGACTATAGTGGACATCATGCATGCTTAATTTGTTCTTGTGTTCTTAGCTCGTTCATAAGTTAGAGGCTTGTGTTCTTCGGGACACAAGGCTTCGATCCTTTAGAGCTAGCTCAGTAGTTCATATACCTGTTTGCATGCTCTGATCCTGTTTAGCTAAGTGAGTCTGTTGTATCTTGTTTGTTTGCATCCATAGCTTCCTTTCTGCTCCGTAGCTCGATGAATAGTTTGATTTGATTCCGTTCTTTCTCTGGTTCGTGGTTCCGTATTTATACGGGTTGCTATAGTGTAGTTAGCGGGTCGACAGACGTAACCGCACTATAGTAGTTATCTGGGGTACAGATGTGGTGTCTGGGCTCTGGTATTCCTGCGAAGACCACATGCGTTCGCGTAACGATAGAGGTAGGCCGCAGTGGTGACAGCCTGTTGGACCCTTTACAACCCTCCGCGCTTGCGTATCGAGTTGGGCTCGATGTCAGTACATTGGCCTCTCCCTAAAAAGTTAGGATGTGTTGTCGCCCCACGGGAAGGACTAATAGCGGACAGATCCATCTCGAGAGCTAAGTCCCTTAAGGAATTGCTTCTCATATCCCTACCTACCCCAGCGGAAGCTGGTGTCCTTAGATAGACCCTCTCTGGTTACTCTCCGTCCTAGGGAACGATACCCTAAGGGAATACTCATTCTCCTAGGGGAAGGGCTACAACGGTGTATTCGTGCGCTTGCGGATTAGTTCGCACTCGTCAGTGTACCTGGGAGTTTTTTACATGCTCACGCTACCACGGCGCCTAGTGTTGAGGTTAAGAAACGCCAACAACGCGTCGCATGCTTCTCTGAAACATGGCCCCTGCATTCTTCAACCCAAATGGCATGGAAGCGTAGCAGTACGCGCCGAACGGGGTGATGAATGAGGTCGCGAGCTGGTCAATCAGGCTCATGTTGATTTGATGGTACCCGGAGTAGGTGTCGAGAAAACAGAGGGTTTCGCACCCGGCCGTTGAATCGACTACTTGATCTATACGCGGTAAAGGAAATGGATCTTTTGGACATGCCTTATTCAGGCTCGTGTAATCAACGCACATCCTCCATTTTCCATTCTTCTTCTTAATGAGTACAGGGTTTGCCAACCACTCGGGGTGGTAGACTTCACGAATGAATCCTGCACTAAGAAGCTTCTTGATTTCCTCGCCAATGCCCTTGCACTTGTCGGAGTTGAAGCGGCGAAGACGCTGCTTGATCGGCTTCGAGCCGGGCTTAATGTTAAGCTTGTGCTCGGCGACCTCCCTTGGAATCCCCGGCATGTCGGAGGGTTTCCATGCGAACACGTCGAGGTTCGCGCGGAGGAAGTCGACGAGCGCGCTTTCCTAGTCGGAACCGAGCGCCGTCCCGATACGGATCGTGCGGCCGTCCTCGGAGACGGGCACTTCCTTGGCGGGCTCGAAAGAGCATGCCACTCGCTTGGAGGACTCGGGGATATCTTGGTCCTCGGAGAGGGGCTCTGCGGTGAGCTTCTTGGACCGGATCAGTGCTTCAGCGAACTGGAAGCACTCAGCATCACATTCGTATGCGTACTAGAACGTTGTACCTGCCGTGATTATGCCTTTCGGTCCGGGCATTTTAAACTTGAGGTACGTGTAGTTGGGGATGGCCATGAACTTTGCGTAAGCGGGCCTTCCGAGTATCACGTGATACGTCCCCGGGAACCCTACCACTTCGAATGTGAGGGTCTCCTTTCAGAAATTGCTCGGAGTTCCGAATGTGACAGGCAGATCGATCTGCCCAAGGGGAACCGCCTCCATCCCAGGTACGACCCCGTGGAAAGGCGTCGTTGACGGCCGCAGTCGGGACCGCGGGATTCCCATGTCGTCGAGGGTCGACATGTAGATGATGTTGAGGCCGCTGCCTCCGTCTATCAGCACCTTATGCACACGCTTGGTGCCAAACAAGGGTGCTACGACTAGCGGGTAGTTGCCCGGTCGTGGGACGTGGTCGGGGTGATCGTGACGGTCGAACGTGACCGGTGTCTCCGACCACTTTAGGTACGTCGAAGTTGTGTGCTCGGTGTGGTAAACTTCTCGCCGGATCAGTTTCTCCTGGCGTCTGGGTGGCCGCGCCTCCGATCCCCCGAAGATCATCATAACAGCTCCGTCTTCGCGGGGGTAGCCGACCTCGTCGTTGCCCTTGTCCTTCCCTCCATCACTGGTCGGAGTAGTGTTTCGCTTCTTCAGTGTGCCGGCGAGATAGGACTTCATCATATTGCAGTCTTTGAAGGCATGTTTGACCGGACCCTCGTGCTTGGGGCACGCGGCCTCCAGCAGCTTCTCGAAGTGATCTTTTGGCGGGTCGCTCCTGGGTCTTGCTGTCTTTCGATCGACTGCAGCCACCAGGGTGTCATCACAGTACCACTTATCCTTGTTCTTCTTTTTTCTTGTTGGTTGGTGCGGACGGACCGTCGTCAGCCTCGACCGGCTGCTTTCCCTTGCTGGTACCGGGGCTAAGCCTCGCGGCCATAGCTTCCTCCCCGTTGGCGTGGTTGGTTGCGATGTCGAGCAGCTCCCGAGTAGTTCGCGGCATCCGCCGCCCAATCCGATGGATCAGCGTGGCACACGTGGTACCGTTCTGGAAGGCTGAGACGATGTCCGTATCGGTGGTGCTGGGCAACTCGGTGCATCGCTTGGAGAAGCATCGGATGTAGTAGCGTAAGCTCTCACCTGTCATCTGCTTGCAGTTGCGTAAGTCCCATAGGTTCCCTGGTCGGGCGTACGTGCCCTGGAAGTTGTCGATGAAAGTGTCACGCAGCTGCGACCAACTGTCGATCTTGCCACGTGGCAAGTGCTCGAGCCACGTGCGAGCCGAGTCCGCGAGGTGTAGCGGAAGATTCTTGATGATGAACAGGTCGTCCCGTGCTCCGACGGTGTTGCACGCCAGCCGGTAGTCTTCCAACCAAACGCTGGGGTTGGTTTCACCATCGTACTTAGGTACGGAGGTCGGCGCTCGGAAACGCGAAGGGAAACGGGCGTTGCGCACATTCCTCCCGAAAGCGCGAGACCCCTGGGCATCAGGTGAGTTGCTCCGGCTTCGGTCTTCGTCGCTATCGTAACGGCCGCCGTGGCGCCGGCTGTACTCCTTGCGAGGCTGTTGCTCGTAATCGTCGTCTTGGCCTACGTCCACCCTCCGCCACGCCTTAATGGTATCGTGCGCATCACGGTGGGGACCCAAGCGGCTTTTGACCGACACGTTGACCTCCTCCGACCGTCGTGGTTATAGTGATGGCGCCGCAGGTTGTCGTGACTCGGAGTGCCCACAACCCTGCGAGCCCCGCTGACGAGAAGTAGAGCTCTCCGCCTGCTGTACGGCGGCGGTTTCGAGGAGCAACTTGATTTGCTTGTGCATTTCTTTCTCCTGAGGGGTGGCAGGCTCTGGTATCTTCCGGAGAAGAACTGCAGCTGCCGCCAGATTCTGTGACGTCCTCTTGAAGACGGGCGTGCCATTGACGACGTCTCGGTCGTCGTTGACGATGCGTTGCTGGACGTCTCTCGTGTGTACGCGGGCGAGAGTTGGATTCGGGTCCTGCCCGAGTTGTTGGTGAAGCTGAGCCCGCTCATCGTCGAGCTGGCGCTGTGCGTCCTCCAACTCATCTAGTCGCGCTCGCTGCGCGGCTCCGTTGGGCGGGACTTGCGCCTCGGCCACGCTATCCGCCGTCGAGCTGTGTGCGGAGTGGACCGCCTCCTCCAGAGTGTGGGCCGGTGCTGGTGCGACCGGGGCGTTGCCGACAACGAAGCACTCGCGCGAGGGGTCGTATCCCCCGTCGTCGAAATCGTCGAAGTAGCCGAAGCAGTAGTCTGCCGCCGTCTGGAAACGACGGAAGGCGCTAGCGTCTTGAAGTCCGGAGTAGTCCCACTCCGAGTCCAAGACATCGTCCATGCCGTCGGACTCGAGGTACTGCTCATCGGGCGAGGTTGCCGGAAGCTTCCTGTTTCACCACAGACGATGGCTTGGGTAGTTGTCATACGCGGCCAGGTCCGTGCCCGACGAAGAGGAATATACTGCCGCCGTGTAGCGTGTCCCTCGGGAGAGTGATGGCGTTGGTGCGCTCTCTCTGGCGATGCCCTCCGTCGAGTCTGACGACACGGAGTCCTCAACTGCGTCGGTGGCCAGCGGTGCACCAGCTTCGACCCGCGGAGGGGAGCTAGCACGTGCCGCCCTGTGCCGCTCCGCCTTGGCCTGTCGCGAGCGCTTGCCCGAACGCTTCTTGCGTCGGGGCGAGCGTGGAGCAACGGCCAGAGCGGGAGCCGGCGCAGGTGCGTCGGCGGCCTCGCCAACGAGGTTCATGAGATAGCTGTCTCTAGTCGCCCGGAAGTTCAGGCTCCCGAAACGGATCTCGAGCCCAGCCAGGAGCGGGTCGGATGATCCCATGGGGTAGCTCATCAGTAACAGCTTGGTGATGACTACCGTCGAAGAAAGCGATGGAAGGGCCGTGCTGACCCTGAAAGGAATGTCGAAAACACGCGAAGACCCCTACCTGGCGCGCCAACTGTCGAGGTTTGCTACCGCCGGTAAGTAAATTTATAAGAACACGTGTACGGATCCGCACGGTTGCACAAGAGACACTCGAGATTACACTGGTTCGGGCCTCCGGAGAGTAATACCCTACGTCCAGTCAGAGAGGGGGTGTTCTTTATGCTCAGGAGTTTGTAGTAGGGGATACAAACAGGTCGGGAGAGGGTTTTCGAGCCCAAGTCCCTAGCGTGTAAGTGGTTCTTGTAGCAGAGTTCCGTGTATGTGAGTGTGAGTGCGTCTATGGGGGTATATGAGATGAGATATCGATACTAAGTGTGTGTGGGGGTGGTGATGAACGTGTCTTGCAAGTGCCCTCTCTTCCCCCTTTTATAGTCATAAGGGAGAGGTTCAGGGAGGTTACATCGAGGGTGTAAGCTAGACTACAGCGTAGGACGTCCTCCTCCTGTGTGGGGCTGTCAGAGCAGTGCGGTGAAGAACTGTTACGGCGCCAGAGGTGACGGTGCAGGTCTTCCAGGAATCGTGCGTCCCAAGTAGCTGTCTCTGGGACCTCCCGCACCCTTCTCCGAGTAGTTAGTCGGGCACGGGAAGTAGGATCCGTATCCTACTCCTGTCAGCAGAACAGGGACTTGTCTTTTCCGGGTACTGTGGAGATGGAGTGGTCTACGCCAAGGCATTCGAGAGCTAGGGGGTGGCGTACACTGTGCAGTTCGTGGCACATCGTTTCCCGTGCGGCCCGTGGTACGACGCGTGCTATCCCATTCGTGGAGCAGCAGACGGATCCGCCCTCTGACACCAGATTGACCTGGTCAGGGCGGACCGGCGCGGAGGGGCCAGCACGTGGCGGGGTGCGGGTTATCACGCCCGGATATTACGGGATCCGGACGGGGCCCGTGTACCCATAGCCTTGGCGGTGAAGTCTTGAACTAGTCGGAGGCGGTGAAACTACTCGTGCGAGCAGGTGGTCTATGTCGCGCCTTCCGATGCTTAGGGCATAGCGTGTACTGTGCCGTTTGTTGCTCAGCACTTCTCACGCCGTTCGCAGTACGATGGCCACTGTGGCGTTCATGGCAGGGTTGACGGATCCGTCCCCTGACACCGAATCAGCCAGGCCCGGGTGGGCCGCTGCGGTGGAGCGGACACGTGGCGGTACGCGGGGGAACATGCGCGGAGATCCCGGGATCTCGATCAGGAGGGGCCCACGCACCCTTTGCCTTCCGCGTGAAGCCCGCGCAGGTCGATGACGGAAACTCGTGCGAACGAGTAGTCGGGGACGGGGAGCGGTAACTACTTGTACGAGCGAGTAATCAGAGGCGGAGATGAAGACCCGTCGTATGGGCCGCCATGTACTCGGAGGAGAAGGCGCTGGTGGCCGTGGGCCATCTGCCTTCCGGCCCTTGACGGAAACAGGTCGTACGGACTCTCAGGTACTCGGGGGCTTAATACTCGTCGTATCAGCCGTTAAGTACGCCGCGTGTGGGTCCGTACTGCGTTTTTTAGAGGTCCTGGTGGGCCCTGGTCTACGGCCTCGTCAATCATACACTTGCATCGAAGCACGAAGAATCAACTATCGCACGCTACAGATTAGAGGAGAAGCGAGTGAGAGGGGTTTAGATGTAAAAAAATACCCACATCAACGAGCAGCAGCCCCAACCAAGGAACAACAACAAGTGAGAGAGGTTAGATCTGCAAGAACAGCCAAAGCGAACAACATTTGCATATACAAGTTAGAGTTTTTACAACCAAAAAAAAAGAAAAAAATCAAGGACCTGCAACAACTCAAGGTGAGCATGGATCCATACCTCAAAGACAGCCAAGAAATCAGATCTGGTGTGCGTGCAGCGAAATCAACAACAATCGGTGACCTAGGGTTTCCAAATCGTAGAGAGAAGCGAGAAAAAATTAGGGGAAATCGATGTTCACCTTGGAAAGGAATTAAATCCACATCACCTTCAACAAATCGAGAGAGGGGATGCATGAGGAGGTCACGAATCCATCAAGAACAACGACGAAATTGAGAAAAAGGAGATGAAGCACCTACCGGCGGCGCAAACACGAAGCAACGAGAAGAGAGGGAGGAGGCGGGAGAGGAGATTTATAGAGGGAGGAGGCGGGAGAGGAGGCAGCGGTGAGTGGCGGGAACGGCAGAGGTAACCCTAGGAGTTTCGCGCCATCTCCCCGCAGTAGAAATCGGAACGCGCGCGAGCTCCCACGAGCACGCAGCGAGCCAGGCCGAAGAAAAACGCCCGAAACGAGCGTTTCTCTGGAGCCAGGCCGGGAGCGCCCTTTTGCATCCCGCGAGCCAGGCGGAGGAGGAAAACCAGGCTACCAAACTAGCGACCCTTCCATCCCGTGCAGTGGCGTAGCCAGGAATTGATTTTTTTTAATCGTTGAGGGGGGCCAATAGTGCTAATTTATCTAAAAAATTGATCAAAATCGGTTTTTAGTGGAAATTTGCAAACCATAGGGGGAGCCATGGCCCCTGCCAGCCCCCACTTGGCTATGCCACTGCCCGTGGGCTTGTTCGGGTGGGATGCAGGGTACCAAACACACCCTTAGACCATCTCCAGCAATCCATGTGCATCTGCATCTGCAGAAGGAGTGTTTCCGCACAACAGAGAGAAAGAGAGGCACCGCAGAACACAGCGGCTTCCACCGGAGGAGCTGCATCCCGTTGCGTAGCAGCCGCAGCAGTTGGCTCCCGCGTCGCCCCGGAGGTCGTGCCGCCTCGGATCTGCCGTCCGCCGCCGGGGAGACCGCCTTCCTTCCTCGACCTCCCCGCCACGGAGCTCCTCATCTACATGCGCCACCACCACGCGCCGGCGCTCCCTCCCCGTCGAGCCCAGACGCCCTCCAAGAGGCCGAGCACGCAGAGGGCTGTCTCGTGGGGTGGCGGGAGGGCCCGGGACCCGGCGCCGGGGGATTCGAGGGGGCGGAGGAGGAGGTGGGCGCGGAGGTGGGCCAGGCGCTGCTCCGCGGCGGCACGGTGCTTCTCGTTCTCGGTGAGGGGCTTCTTGAGCTTGCCGCCACCGGGGGCAAAGGGCTTCCGCGACGACATGTTCGGATCCGGCGAGGTGAGTGGATCGGGGGACCACCTCGCCGTTGAGATCCGAATCGATCCGCTGGGGAGGAGCGAGGAGGTCGTGGCCAGGGTGCGCGGCGGCGCCCCTCCACGATGGATCTCGAGCTTGGGCCGCCGGCGTGGCCAGGGTGCGCGGCGGCGCCCCTCCACGATGGATCTCGAGCTTGGGCCGCCGGCGGCGGAGGAAGGCCGGAGCTCGTGGCAGCTCGAGCGGCGAGGTGGGGGGAGAGAGGCGGAGCGCGAGAGGAAAGGGAGCGGTTGGGATGCAGAAGGACGCCGATACCCCAGGAATGCAGCACGGCCGGGCGACGAGCGCAAAGTGCAGACCGCGTTGCGGCAACTGCTGGAGGGGCAACAGTTCGTTTTTAATCTGCATTTTGCAGATGAAGATTGGGATGGGGTGACTGCTTAGCTGCTGCAGACGGTAAACGGAACGTGCAGCCGATCTCGAGCGGAACACGTATGGGGCTGCAGCGCCGGTGGCGATCACCGCCGACGGCCCGACGCGAGCAGGGCGGGCAACTCACGCGTACTACGGCCGGGGGACGGGACGCGTGCGGCGTGCTCCCCTCACAAGACCAGCATCCACGCCCCGCTGCCTCCACAGCCGCAGGCGCACCGCGCACGACAGGCCCAGAAGCCGGGTTGCCCGGTGCACCGGCCCGCAACCAGCCAAGCATCCATGCCACACAAACGAGCACGACCTGGCCGCCCGCCTCACAATGCAAGTCACAATTCGCACCATTGCAAACGCCGAGGTTGCAGTCTCGGAGTGTGTTATTATTCCTCTGGATCGAGCCGAGCATATTATACACCGCGGAGGCGGATCGTCTGATACGCTACACATCAGCAGCTGCATTCACCTGCAGCTTCGGGCGGTTGCTTGCCTGGGACAAGGTCACATCACATGGACATGCATGGAACACGAGACGCGCGAAGAAGGCGAGGCAGCGTTTCACAGGATGACGCATTTCTGGGGGCGCTTGCCGGCGTCGGACGTCCCCGCCGGCTTCTTCTTGCCGCCGCGCACCGCCGCCTTGCTCCTCCGTCTGCACAGCACACGCACAGAGAGTTCATCGTCCCATCAGCCAACAACCAGCTCCGCCCTCTGTTTCCTCCAAGAGTACGTGGGGAAAAAGGATACTTTTTCTCAAGGTTGATTTCAGTTCAGCTCACTCACTTGGCCATCATGACCTTGACGAACTCGCCGTAGTTGATGCTCCCGTCCCCGTCGCCGTCGGCCTCGCGGACCATCTCGTCGACCTCCGCGTCGGCCAGCCTCTCGCCGAGGTTGGCCATCACGTGCCGGAGCTCCGCCGCGGAGATGAAGCCGTTCTGGTCCTTGTCGAACACGCGGAACGCCTCCCGGAGCTCCTCCTCCGAGTCGCTGTCCCTCATCCTGCGCGCCATCAGCCTCAGGAACTCCGGGAAGTCCACCGTGCCGTTGCCGTCGGAGTCCACCTCCGTGATCATGTCCTGCAGCTCAGCCTCCGTCGGGTTCTGCCCCAGGGAACGCATCACCGTGCCAAGCTCCTTGGTGGTGATGCAGCCTGCCGCAAAGTTAAATATATTAGATTATCAAATTGAGGTATTATTAGTATCAAAAAAGTAGATAAACGTCATATATTTAAGGACGGAGGGAGCACAGTAAATGAAAATTGAAGGGAACAGGGAAATGGAATATTGTTCTTCAGTAAACCACCATTTCGCTCCTAACCACCATTCTGATCGTACCTTTCAGAGATCTTAGCAGTGTATTGCAAGTATAGCACAATTCAAACTCAACCAAAGAAACTTGTATATTGAAGTAGTAATATATAGCAGTGGCCAGTGGGTGAATTTCCGGATAGTCAGAATATACTTGAGAAAACATTTTTTACTAGGCCACTGTTCTACCATCAATTTATTATAAGTACTGTATGTTCTTTTACTAATAACATCATAACATGGGAACATGGCTCTCGCCCGTTCACGTTAGGTTCAAAATTTCTTCCAACACCACTTTATTCTTCAACCCCCTTTTCCCTGTTTGTGATATGAAAGAATCAGAATCTGGTTCCATGGATCATGTAACAAAGTAAACCTTACTGCTTCCACATGCTACTACTCAACACCACGTAGCTGCTGACAACTAAGATCGTATCTCGATGAGCTTAGAAAGTTCTAACATCTGCTGGAAACGCTCTTGCCTCTTGGAGCATATCTCTGCGGGTTCTGAAAGAATCTGTTCACCTTGAGATGAAAAAGCATGACATAGAGAGCCCTTCACTATTCAGCAGAATACTCTCTTTAAATCAGTGTGAGTAACGAAAATGAAAATTTTGTTTTGCAATACGATCTACCTTTGTTTTCTAAAAAAAAACGATCTACCTTCCTGGCTTGATCAGTTGATCCGGCATCGCTATGCCCATCGAGGCACTGAGTTTCAGTTCAGACCTTCCGATCCGTTAAGACACAAGAGACTTGCGACACTAATCCTAATAGCAAGATCTAGCACGAAATAGCCAGAGCCAGCGCCCGATCGGACGGAAAGCAACAGGAAATAGCTCGAGCGGTGTGGCCATGATGACAGCATCAGAGGTAAGTCATCAGGGAAAGTAAAGGAGATCGAGCAGGGAGAGGGGAGGAGGTTGGTAGCGGTAGTGGTACCGTCGCCGTCCTTGTCGAAGAGGCTGAAGGCCTCTCTGAGCTCTGCAATCTGGTCTTCGCTGAGCTGCTCCGCCATGGCGATGAAGCTTGGAGAGGACGAAGGAAGCAGAAGGAGGGAAGGCTCGGGCGCGCGGTAATGGCTACTGGGCTGGTCGTGCGTTGTTCGTGCGCGAGACGGGGGGGGGGGGGGTGCTGCGCGCGAGCTGGGGTTTTATTCGGAAGAAGGGCGCAGCCCAGCTGTAGACGACTGGGTGGGTATTAAACTGTAGTCCATGGGCTGTGGCGGCAGAATCTGGTTCTTCACCATCCCACTCTACTAAAAAAAATATTTCTTTCCATCCAAGGACTTTTCCTTTATTATCCCCTCACAACAAAGAAATTTTATCCTAAGCTGAATATTGCCTGAGAATGTTTGTGTTCTAGACAAGTGTGTGGAATGTATATTGATACTTGTCAATAGTCTCATAGATTGTCATAGGGCATTGAGCTCTAGAACATTTGAGGGAGGGATCCCTTTGAGGGATGATTTGGTGGGTGCCATTACAATCTCCAAGAATCGGAAAAATATCAATGTCGCTGGTTCCCACCTGTCAGTGACACACCGATGGCATATTTCCAAAACGTAAAAAAAATATAATGGCATATCTTGATGACAGGGAAATAGAGCGCAAGGTGGGAGAAAAATATAGTTTTTCGCAAAACAACTCAAGCTAAGTTCAGGACCATGCAAGATGCCATTGCCATATATTAACTCATAATATTTTTTATGCGCACAAATTAAGCAAGATGAAAAGATGACGATTGTCGAAAGCCACGATGCATATTAAGCGAGACATGCACACAATCATCGATTCATCAAATAAATCGCATCACAGATTCATGCCAGCAGCACGATCATATTTGTCCTTTTGTGATTACAACATGCTATTAAACACTTTCACCCTGCAGACTATTACTATCAACTCAATGACAGCTGAAAACTGAAAAGGAACAAATGTAGCTCAAGTAACAGCCAAACTGAACCTCGAAGAGATTGTCTAATTTCCAGTGAATCTCCAAACAGAAAGTTAGCAACCACACCATTTAAGAAATCTGATCATAATGAGATAAGAGCAGCAGACGAGGGGATCAGACTCAGCAGATGAAAAAAGTTAAAAAATAGCCCTTGCCACCAAAACGAAAACCATGATAGCCAAAAAGAACAAATAAGCAACTGCTTTCGTCCCAGCAACTATACATGAATATCAGACCAGAGAATGAACTATGATTGTACCAAAATGATTTTTCCAGGCACCAAGTTGCTTTCTGTTTCTACTTTCTACCCATCATATTTGGCCAGACAATTGCTCACCATCAGATTATACAAACAATGTGTGTGTCATAGATCTTTCCAGACCTTGTAGTCAGTATTTGAGCTGTTGGGATTTATCGGTGTATCCTGACATCCGATGAAGAAGGTAGGTTTCACATCTATATTGATCAAGGCATGCGCAGTCGATATTGTACTTGCAACAATGCCGACCTCATCAGCAGCAATTATGGCCTCTCCATATCCCTTATCTTTTACGTCAGCATTTTCTAACTGTTGATTACGAGAAACAAACATTCAAAACTGGAAGACATACAATTCTCAGGAATTGCAATAGGGGAAGATCATTACCCTGAATTTTGTCTTTGCACCCCAGATGACGAATGTTTCATTGCATGTATGGTGACGATGATTGCCACGTAAACCACCTGGCTGGATCTGTCCTACGTGCAGCGATAAACAAGCAAACGCACCACCTAAAAATTGACATCAATAGTGTCTATCAAAGGATTCAACAAAATTATCTATGTTTCCATGCAATCATAAACAGCATAACTATTAAGTGAGTAGACAGGTCTTTCTCTGAAATTAAATATGCATTCGCCCATGATAATCATGAACATTAAGCGAATTTTCCAAATTCCAATACATGGATAGTCATAATGGCTTTCCAAAATGAAAAGGCTCCGCAAGTTCTTAATTGATGCCTCAACCATCTTAAGGAAATTAAGTTCCACACTTTTTCTGCACTTGAGGGAGATTGATACTCCCTCCGTCCTTAAATATATGACGTTTAGGACAAGAAATTTAGTTCAAAAACTAAATTTCTTGTCCTAAACGTCATATATTTAAGGACGGAGGGAGTATCTACATTCAACTTCAACAAAATCTCTAATATAATCAATAGAGATATTCAAAATACCATAATTCACTATGCAAGTCAAGTTGAGCTGAACATAGTTGCCTCCAAGATTATGAGCTAAGTTTTTTGTAGTGATGGATGTTGTGGGTTTGTACAAGAAACTTGTTCTGACTACCAATCATGCACGGTAGAAGGGTCTCAAATTTGACACAGTAGTACAGTAACGAACACTATTAGCGCATTTGATGGCCAATGGCATCAAGAGATAGCACAAACTAATATGAGGAAAGCATAAATGAAACAGAAGAAAACATATTGTATAGAACATGTTCTTCAACTTGGTTAGCTAAAACAATCAAATTAGCTAAAAATAATCAGTTACTAAATCTTTATGACATAATTTCTATTTTTCTTCACTTCCTCACTTAGGTATAAAGGATGCAAATTGCAAATCAATATTCACTACGACAAAATAGGGCACTTGAGGGCAAAGGAAACAGATATATTTAATTCTGAGTAAATGTTTTTAATTAGTTGCATGTAAATGAGCAACTCACATATCCGTTGGTCCAATAATGTGCACATTATATTCTACATAACTAGTATAAAATTGATGAGATGGAAAGGGTTCAAGGCAGTCTCCAGAGCATCTATAAAGAACACAGTGTACAACTGACATAGAAATCCCTTCAGTTAGGACCATGCCTATAATTGAGTTGGGACATCCATAGGCAATCCAACTGATTTGAAATTTGGATATCAGCGCAGAGTTTGATTATAATGGGATTCGATGGCATTATAACAGCCAAAAAACCATGCTAGAAGTCTAAAACTAGGGTTCAACAATTGATTTCATGTGCTCCCTCAAAATACAAGTTCAAAAGCTGAACAGTGTACTGCCAATATCCTTGTTTTATGAGCAACATAGCAAAGAGGCTCCGGAAGGTTCAAAACCACATATGATATATCTGTTAGCTGCAAGTTTCAATAGCCTCATGATCAGAAATCACTTCTTCCTTTCACTATTAAATAGCAACAGAATAAACATGAGCTAGTTTTTGCGGAAAAGTAGTATCTATTCAAACTGTATCCAGTTAGATCGACTTCAATTGTAATCCAATCTACTGCATTCAATCATATTATCCGTTGATTTAATCTACCATCACATTATCCATTGATTTATTCTACCACCACCAATCTAATCGCTGTCCACTGTCCTCAAACTGTAACACACACTGGAGCGCACCTCCAAACAAAACAACGCATGAGTAAGGGAGGCATCAGTCGAGGGGGAGCTCACCTGGAAGGCCGGCGTCGCGGGCGGCGGCGACGGGGTCGAGCAGCCACCCGCGCCCGTCGCGGGCGATGGGGGTGGGGTGAAGCTCGGCGGGTAAGTGGACGAGGTTGGCCTGGGGGTCGTGCACGACGGCGGGGCGGCCTCCGAGCGACGGGGGCGGGGAGGGGCGGTGAAAGCGGAGCGAGAGCCAGGTGAGGAGGACGAAGAGGGAGAGGAGGAATGGGAAGGACGCCGGCCGCTTCAGGAAATGCAGCAGCGACGACCCCAGGGAGGAGTGCGGCGGCAGGGAGGCCGTGGAGGGGAGAGGCGGCGGTTGGGTCTGGATGTGCAGAGCGATAGCTCTCCTTGGGTTCGCCATGGACGGAAGCCGCCCGGTGGGTGGCCGGTGGATCAGCGGTGGCTCCGAACTTGCTGGTGGTGGTGGAGTGGGAGACGCCGGCCGAGCGAGACGGGGAGGAAGGAGTGCGGCGGCCGCAAAGGGCTCGAGCCCACCTCGAGCCCACGGGTGCAGTTGGGGGGCCCAGGGAAGAGGCTAGCTGTTGGGCCGAAATGGATTATTATCTTCTTTTTTAAAAAAATGGATTATTATACTGGCGGAATGGTCCGTTGGTCCTGGGATGGACGGCCCAGATGCGTACTTCATTTGCCAGCACACTGCAGCAGACAACAGTGGTGTGCTTTGCCACGTCATTTCGAAGGCTGGGTCGAGATATTTTTTCCCAGCGCGCTGCTGACGGATCCAACCCATCGCAGCCATCGATCTCGAAACGGACAACTGAAGTTTCTCCTCCGCTTATCCTCTTCCTCCTCTTCCCCAACCCCAACCCCCGCAAAACCCCCAGCCCGGAGCCTCGCGGTCGCCGGTCGCCACCACCAATGGCGCCACCCGCCATGGCGTTCCAAGCTCTCACCCTCACTCCACTCCCTTTCTCGCTCCCCAGATCGCGCCGCCGCGTCCGCTTCCGCATCCTATCCGTCGCGGCCGACCAAACCCCTCCGCCGCCGCCGGTGCCCCCTTCGGAGCCAGCGAACAGCCCGAGCCGCCTCCTCCGTGAGCTCGCGCAGCGGAAGAAGGCCGTATCTCCCAAGAAGAAGCACCCTCCGCGCCGGTTCATCCTCAAGCCCCCGCTCGACGACGAGCGTCTCACCCGGCGGTTCCTCAGCAGCCCGCAGTTGTCGCTCAAGGCGCTCCCGCTGCTCTCCTCCTGCCTCCCCTCCGCGCCGCTCTCCACCGCCGACAGGACCTGGATGGACGAGTACCTCCTCGAAGCCAAGCAGGCGCTCGGGTACCCGCTGGCGCCCTCGGATACGCTCGGCGAAGGTGATGACTGCCCTGCCCGTCATTTCGATGTGCTGCTCTACCTCGCGTTCCAGCATCTGGACCCATCATGCGAGCGCACGCGGACGCGGCACGTCCGGAACGGCCACTCCAGGCTCTGGTTCCTGGGCCAGTACGTCCTGGAGCTCGCGTTCTGCGAGTTCTTCTTGCAGAGGTACCCTAGGGAATCACCCGGGCCGATGAGGGAGCGGGTTTTCGCTCTGATTGGGAAGAAGGTGTTGCCCAAATGGCTCAAGGCGGCCAGCCTGCACAACTTGGTCTTCCCTTATGATGATTTGGATAAGATGATACGCAAGGACCGGGAGCCGCCATCCAAGTGAGTGTTCTGTCTTCTTATCTATTTACTGAAAGTGTCGGTTTCTTTGTTATGCTGAAAATGTGCTAGTGGAAGCGTATAAATTGGAATCTTGTATCTGACCATAAGCTAAGGCCCTGTTTGGCACAGCTCAGCTTCACCAGTAGAGCTGTTTTTTAGAAAACAACTTCATGAGCAACTTAATGAGCGGGGGAGAGCCACGTTTTTGCAGCTTCACCGCGTGCGAGACTCTGTGAGAGTGGGTTTTCAGAAAAGCTGACCAGAGAGCTGGCCGTTTGGCTATTGAAGTTGTGAAGCTGCTCGTGAAGCCGCTCATGAAGCGGTACCAAACGGGCCCTAAGATTATTCGATTTGTTACTGGTCAGTGTGTGCTTAATGAAACAGCCATATTTTTTCTGAGCAGTCACAACGCAATTTACAGGAGACAACAATATTAGTGGTAAAGATTTGAGTGAGATTGGGCTTCGCTACACCCACCTAAAAAAAATACAGTCGTGCATCTTCAAAATTAGTGAAAATGGTTCTAAATAGCCCGCTATTGCCTCGCTATAGATCCGCTATAGCTTTTTTTAGAGAGGTGACGCTACACTATTGTTAATTGTTCCGCTATGGCCGCTAATTGTTAGTAACGACACTTTAGCTCTGCTAAACACCGCTATTTGGCTTACCCGCGAAACCTATTTAGCACCGCTAATCTTATTTTCCACTATGTGGGTTGATGATGCTTTATTTTCTCAACACTAGAGCCCCCCAAAGTTCATTAGTTGCTAAAAACAATGATAGTGGTACGAAATCCTAGCTGTAATCTTTAATTTTCATGTGATAAACACAAAGACATGTTTTCATGTAGTTCTAGACATGCATAGTATTCATTAAATTTCCTTACATCCATGTTTCTATGCTATGATTAATTGATTTTTTTTTCATATTTATATAAAACCGCTAATGAAATAGCTTCCGCTATATACCGCTATAGCTTTTTATAGAGTTTGAAAGAAGCCGCCGCTAAATGACTTAGCCCTCTATTTAAAACACTAAACAATCCTGATAGCTGTATCTTGTGATCGTGTCAGTGCTTTATGCCTTGTTAAGCTCTTTACAAATTGGTAATTTACTTTCTGAATGTATTTTGTTAGCTTTGAAGCATGGTTTTTAGTCCTTTTCCCCTCTGTGTCACTGTATAATCCAGTGTTACCCGTCCAATGCTCTGCAGCCTTCATGGTAGAGCTGTCTCTATGCTTGCCTGAATGTTATAATATCAATACACTATTGCTATATTCCATCCCTTGCAGTGTATTGCTATGTACTCTTTCCACCGTAGAAAACGGAGTACTGTGAGAATATGGAGCTCATAGTCTTATCTTCACATCTTCATGCTTATTCCATGTATTGTATTGCACATTCTTTACAAGTTTAGGATTTGTTACAGCAATCTGTATTGCTTATTTGAGTACATTTTATTAAAATGTCTATTTGTGTCCCAGGGCTGTATTCTGGGCATTATTTGGGGCTATATATTTGTGCTTTGGGATGCCCGAAGTCTATCGAGTCCTTTTTGAGGCGTTTGGGATGGACCCTGATGATGAGAGCTGTCAGCCAAAATTGAGGCGCCAACTAGAAGATGTTGATTATGTCTCAGTGGAGTTTGAAAAGAGACAACTCACATGGCAGGATGTTGCTGCTTACAGGGTAATGGCTCTTACAATTGTTGGTCCCTTATCATCACCCTTTACTTTGTTCTTAACTTGTTAAATTTCATGCAGCCACCACCAGATGCCCTGTTCGCTCATCCGAGGCTTTTCCGAGCTTGTGTGCCACCAGGCATGCATCGTTTCAGAGGAAACATTTGGGATTTTGACAGCAGACCCAAGGTCATGGACACCCTAGGATATCCCTTGCCCATGAATGACAGAATTCCTGAAATCACAGAAGCAAGGAATATAGAGCTTGGACTTGGTCTACAGGTAATTTGATGTTCCCAGTCCATTTTTTTTTCTTCCCTTGTGTTATTCCTTTCACGTTCCTTTGACTATGTGCAAAGCATGTCTGCAAACTCTGTTTCCTGCAACAATTAACATGAACCATAAATCAGAAAAGGAAATCAAAATGGTGAAAATTCTTGGGCACCAAATGGAAGATGCTGCTGTTCTGTAGTAACCAGACGGTTTTCCATATTCTCTTCATAAAATAGAAAAGAGAAACCTGCACTTCAATTGGGGTGTTGTTTCCAAGAGAAATTATGAGTTCTGCTGTCACAGCTCAGTTCACATACAAACTCTGTAGTAACTAGTAACTAACAGAGCTATGCTTAGATTTCATTTGCAAGGAAGAACTATGTCAAAATTTAATTATTTTAATATGTCGGATATTGTTTGCCTACCCCAACTTGCTTGGGACAAAAGGCTATGTTGTTGTTGTATGTCGGATATTGTTTCCACGAATTTTACAATATGAGAAGTGAGGCCATCATGGCAACTTGTTTCTTGCAGCTCTGCTTTTTGCACCCGTCAAAACATAAGTTTGAGCATCCAAGATTCTGTTTTGAGCGACTCGAATATGTTGGCCAGAAGATACAGGTATGTTGTGTCTTCTTATAACATTTGCAGCATCTTACTGCTGTCCGATGGGCCAACGTCAAATCGAAGTCCGAAGATCTGAAATGTCTTTGCTGCCAGGATCTTGTGCTGGCTGAGAGGCTGCTCATGAAGCATCTAGATGCACCAGGCAGGTGGTTGGCGGAGAAGCATAGGAGGATGTTGATGAACAAGTATTGCGGACGGTACCTGCGTGACAAGCACCTGCACCACTACGTTATCTATGGGGAATCAGTGGAAGAGAAATTTGAACACAACCGACGTCTCAGGAATCCTTCAACAACCTCTGTTCAGCAAGCACTACACGGGCTTGCGTACTGCGTGTATGGCAAACCTGACGTGCGGCGCTTGATGTTTGAGGTGTTTGACTTCGAACAAGTTCAGCCGAAGGCAGTATGAGAATGTTCTCCATGGTATTGAGGGAGTTGCTGACCAACGAGACCACCAGTGGCAGGGGTAAAACACTGCAGCCTCAACAGGAGATCTTTCTATTCTGAAGCCTGAGACTCGAGCTGGGAGCTTAGGACGGCAGGATGAGCTTGTGAGGGGATCTGGTTCCTGAATTGAATCCATCACTTCCCAACCAAGTGTCCGTCAAAATGGTTAGAATAGAGATGTTGCGAATCAGCTGCAGCATTTTGGAGTTGCAGCTTTGACAATTGGTTGTAAATTGTTATTTGAGCAGGAATGCAAATAGGAGCAGCACCAGCAACATGACAGATTCGTCCTGTCAGAGTTTTGTAAAACGGGAAGCAGAGCGAATGATAATACACGCTACAGTTTCATTTGACTTTGTGTGTGTGTGTATTTATGCAGATAATTCAGCTGCGGCTATGATTTATTTCGACGCCAAACTGAACTGTCATTTTATTGGAAGACATTTTTTTAAAGATCTTTGTTTTACTTAGATAGTACCGGAAGATACTGGGTAGTACTTTGTGTTAAAATTTCTCACTAACTAAATTAATGAAAATAAATAAATAAAACTAGTTGTTGGGTTCACCAAATTGGTACTTCTACTACCGTGTTGGTGCTTGTTGATACTTGATACTACCTGTACCATCACCATTAGATTTAATTAGATAGATGACTCATATTAATTACAAACACTCTAAAATTTTTATTTATTGATTTTTTAAGGAATAGCAAGTTCCATGAAACCATGGACACAGCGCGATTTGCGAATTGAACGAACGGCTAGTGCAGCCGAAAAATAAATAACCAATAGACATACAAATGGGCCTTTAATGGGTCTGCTCGGACCGTAACCCAAAGCCGAATCCTAAACCCTAGCTCGGCTGCGGCTGATTGATTCTCCTCGTCCCCTTCCTCCCCGGCCTCCGTGCAGCTCCCCTCCCAAATCCTCACTCCGCCGATCCCTCGTGCTCCATCGGAATCAGCAGGACGAAGATGTCGTCGCTGCGGAACGCCATTCCGCGGCGGGCTCACAAGGAGCGTGCACAGCCGTGAGTTTCTCCGCCCGCAGATGCTCCCTATTTTGTAATTCGAATTTGAGCGGCATGGCGCCGCCGTCCGTCGAAATCCAGGGGCTGAGTTTGGGTCTGACTGGGGTATTGCAGGGAGGCGAGGAAGAAGTTTGGGATTCTTGAGAAGAAAAAAGATTATATCGTCCGGGCGAAAGCTTACCACCGCAAGGAGGAAATTATCGCGGTATTGCTTCTTTTTATGAAAAAATTGTGATTATAGGACTCCCTCCAAACGTGATTTGCTATTTTGACAACCTTTGTGGATGACAAATGGGTCCATCTGTGTCTATGAATTGTGGGTCCAGTATCAAAATAGCAAACCACGTTTGTTTGAGTCCTATAATCGCAAAATTCTTTTATTATTGGTTCTAGTTCTCAGAAAGTGAGAAGTCTTGTATCAGATTTCGGTACCTTTAGCATGTTATTAGCTGTTTAAATATCTGCAGCTTTAGTCTACTATCCACTGTATTTATGGTAGTTCATGGTTAAGGTTGCTGTAACTGTCATCATCTAAGGTGTTTGTTGTTTGTGATTAATTGCAGAAACTGAAGGAGAAGGCAGCATTCAGGAATCCAGATGAGTTCTACTTCAAGATGATCAACAGTAGGACTGTTGGTGGAGTTCATAGGCCAAAGTATGTACAATGCAGTCCCTCTGCCCTGTTAGACTTACTATTGTAAAGGTTTGATCTGCACCTATGTTTCAATTTTGACTTTGCTGTACGTTTTGTTAGGCCTGAAGATAATAAGTATACAGAAGAGGAACTTCTGTTGTTGAAAAATAAAGATATGGGGTATATCCTTCAGAGTATTCAAAGTGAAAAAAAGGTTTGTGATGACTTCTAAAGTATTCGTAGCAAATAAGTACAGTTTTGTTCTTGTCGCTGAAGCTGTATTCTGTTTTAATTTGGATGGGACCGCTTCATAGAAAATCGAGAAGTTAAGCTCAACACTTCATGAGCTGGATGCCAAGCGTCCAAACAAGCATGTTTATTTTGCTGAAGACAGGTATAATTAATGTGTTCATTTTGCTTACCATTTTGGAATTGTCTGCTAGTTAAGCTGATATCAGTATGTATAATTAATGTGTTCATTTTGCTTACCGTTTTGGAATTGTCTGCTAGTTAAGCTTATATCAGTATTGAGATGGCTTGCTCATTTTTATCAGAGAAGAAGCCGAAGAAATACGATCCAGGATAGGAGAAAGCAGCAACATGCCTAGTTTTGACAACATCCCTTCTCGTATAAAGAAGTAATATGCACTTCTCTTTTTGAATATGGCATATGTGTTACACTGTTACCTTTATAGCTGCACTTACTTTATCATGCTTATGGAGAGCCATTTTCACTTTTTAGTCTATTCATACTTGTGTCCATTTAACCATTAGCTAATCAGTTGTCATATTCTATATGTGACATGGGCTTATGATATTGTGCAGTTTATTTCATTGATGGCTACATGATAGACCTATCTGCTCTTGTCTAATCCTTGCCTTTTCCGCCTCACCCCTCTAGGAAAACAGCTTCTTCATACCGGGAGTTAGATGAGAGGAGGCAGCGGCTTCAAAAGCTTGAGAGATTGTATGGAGACATGGCCTTGCAAAAAGAATTGAAGGTATTGCATCATTTTTATTTTGAAATTTTAGTTTGCTTGGGTTCTACTTTTGAAGGTTTTAATTGAAACAATATGTGACTGGGTTGATGCTACCAGTCAATTTCTGGAACTAAAATTCTTTAGTACCCGTAGAATGTAACCTTCCTTTAGTTGGTGGTACCCACAAGTCCGACAAAATGCTATTGGTGTATTATGATCTATAAGTTGCTCAATCAGTCACTCAACTCGATTGGGAAAGAAATGTAGAGGCTAGCTGAATGATTTGCTACTATGTTATTAGTTTTAGTCTTAGCTCCATTTTCCAGCATGTTTCTGAAAGGAATTTTCACTATCATAGGTGCATTGTTTTCAAGTCACTGGTGACTTCAAGTTACCATGAATAGACCAAAAAATCTAGTTGCTCACTCTGCTAGATCAACAGGAACAAAAACAACACAATGAATGTCAGTTGGAATTTGGCTTTTTTCCATCTTAACTTGGCAATGGTTGCTGTATGCACTTTTGTGCTCTGTTGAATAAATTTCATATTCTGTCTTTACAAGTAAAATAAATTTGAAGTCCAGTCAATCAGTTCGTCTCTTTCATATTTTGGCAACTGTTTGCCTAAACTGGCCTAATTTGGGATCTATAAACCAACTACTTTGGGTCAATTTACAGGCAGCTTGTGATGGTCCTTGAAATGTTGTTTGCTACTTATTTAGAATGTGCAAAAAATATTTGTACTGTTTCACTCTTCACAACTTATCTAATACTTGGCAGAAACCTGGACGCAAGAGGAAACTCCGTGAAGATGAGATCGTTAATCCAACATCACAGCCTGTTTATAAGTGGCGAGCACAAAGGAAGCGATGAGGTAATAATGTGCCACAACCCTTTTCTGTTGTGTTGACCAATTAATTTTTGCTTACCCTCATTCTTCAAACTTCAGATGATATGAATGATTGACAAAGGGAAGAAAAAGTGAAGTATTGCAAGTGGTAGTACTGGCTGTAACGGGAGAAGTGGAAACTGGCCGTTGGACAGCTCTTCTTTAATCCTGAAATGCTTGCCTGTATTCTTGGGCCCTAAGAGCTACTAGATCTCTTTGTTAAATTGTTGGGAAAACCGAAGTAGGATATGCTGTAAGGGCAACTTTGATATATGTTAGGAATTGGATTCTGTATGGTTCAATTCAATGGGTCTGCAGTGCTGCCAAATTCACACATTTGAACTGTAGTTTCTTGACCTGTATTTGGATATCAGCAAGCAACACCAGACGCAATAGGATACCTAAATGTTGGGCTTGATCACATTTTCTGTTGCACGACTAGAAGTGCAGTTGTCCTGTCTTCTGCCTATCGTACGAGCTCAAATCAAAGTATTATCAAAACATGAGGGTTCAACAGAATTTACACAATCCAAAAGAGAACTATTGCATTGCACTGGCTATTCATCATTCCCGAAGCTCTCTTGTGTGTTCTCTTGCTTTCGACAAGGCCAATATATGCCTAGGCCATAGAAACCCAGTTATTGTATAGGTGAAATTTTAGACTCGGGTCTCCATTTGCAAGCTTTTTAGAATTTGACATCCAGACCTACATGCGAGGACTGTGATAAGAACATACGTGATCCACCTCCAGCGCCCATAACACATATCGGTCAGGTTTGCATACCCAAAAAGTGTCGTACCACTTCAATCTTGATCATATTGATTTTTCTTCGAAACTTCCGGCGAATTTCAACATGTAACATGTACACAGCAACAAGAATCCAGAAGATCAAAAGAAAACAGCTCAAAATACCCTTGAGACAGCAGAAAATTTTGATGTTGCAAATGTCATCATTTGATGTTGCAAACATTATTCTTCGATGTTTCAAAATATTTCGTGATTTCACAGGGGAGGAAATGTGGTAGATTCTCCTAATGTTACAGATGCTATTTACAATGTTTCAATGTATTGTTCTCACATGTTGCATAGTTTTTATGTTCCAGTCATAGGCAACATGGGAGAATAACATCTGCAAACATCAGAGAACACATGCAACCTATACAATTGGACAGATTTTACCCCTAAAAATCTGTCAGACGGGTAAATGAACATTCCTTACTGGATCACTTTATAAGGTGATACGCCAGGTTCATCATTCTTCAATGCATGGAGCATCTCACAATGAAGTGTTGTCTAGGACTGACACCCATCACAAATATCTCGAAACAATGTGTTCTGCAATCGCCAAGCTTGATGTCAAACCAGGGGATTCTATTCCGAACAAGTTAACCAGCCCAGTAATCCCATGGATATCATGCCCCTGCAGTCGGTCAGCTTAATCAATCATAAATGGGCATGAAAACATGAGAAAAATAATTTTTTTGAGCTGATATAGAGAAGATGCCAATCAAAATTCCAAATGTATGATACCAGAAAAACACCTGAATGACAAAATCCGAAGGAGGCTGTCCAGGACCAGAAAGCTTTGGTCTAATCCCAGAATAGCCAGGTTCCAAAGACCCGTCCTTGAGATTTGGGAAATACTTCCTTACCACAGGGTAAAATACAGAACATCGGGTGGGGTTGACTGAGTAATCAAATCTGATGAAGACAGACCAAGTTATAAACAGCCTAATAATTTAGAAAAAGCTCTACTGTGTTCCAGGCTCCATAAATCATGCTAATAGTAATACACACTAGAAACATGATACTGCAACGAATTGCATTTCGAATTTTCCATTGAAAACACAGGTTCAATTATGTGCCCAGATACCTATAGCTTACCATCACTAGTTAGTTGCTGCAAATTTAATCATGCATTACTATATTGGCAACTTAAGAATACCAGCTTTGGTCTTCTATGCATGCCAGTTACCGGTGGCATCTAGAATAACTTATTGCAGCCTTCTTTGTTTATGGACTGAGAAGCCAAGTGTGTATGCCTAAAAGGAGCCTGAAAATTTCACCGGAGTGAAAAGGAATAGGAAACATAATTCCACTTCTTGGGTTACTCTTGCTTCAAAACAGTGCCATGGTGTAATAGCAAGCATAGACACGTTTGCAGTGGCTTACCTAATTAGAAAACATGACACAGGGTCCTCTCCACCATCTAGCCATTCAACATCTGGGCCAAATCTAACTTGGCCATTCATGTCTATTGTAACATGGACCCCTATACCACCATCCTCTGGTAGAGGATATATCAAGTGGCTGAAAGGACTCTTTGTTTGAGAGAGGGTGAAGTAACATCCACGAGCATAATGAGGGTTGGGCACAAATGCTTGGTCAAGACCATGAAATCGTTTGGCAAGTGGAACTGCACTCAAACCTGCTGAGTTTATCAGAAGCTTTGGGAGCAAAACAAGTTGTGGGGTCACACGTGACCCTACAGGATGGTTCTGCAGTTCTTTGCTTTCACAAATATGTAGTTCGAGACCTTCATATCCAACACGCCCACCGATAACTGCATTGTTATAGGATATGGTTGTTCCCAAGTTTTCAGAATCAGCCTGCATCACAGAAACAATCAAATAAATAACAGCGCAAAGCAAAGCTTTTACTTCAAATTCAAGAACTGATTTATCTGACGCTCAAGTACCAAAAGGGAGAGCATGAATGAATGAGAGTCAACTATCCCAGTACTAGGTGATAGCAAAGCTTTAAGACAACGAAGCTCAGGTTCCATATCCATAGCTTGAGAACCCTCCATCAACTGGAGATCATTGACCCCATTTTCATTGGCATTCCTGAGGAGCATGTCCAGCTTTCCGGTCTCTGCAGCACCAGTTGCAACAATGAGTTTACCGAGTCGTTTGTGCGCAACCCCTCGTTCTGCACAGTACTTGTAGAGCATTTCCTTTCCCCTTACACAAAGCCTAGCCTACAAGAAGTAACCCGCAGGTAAAATCAGTAACACACTAATGTGTTAGGGCTCTGCATAATTTTTTTTTGTGCAATTTGGAGTTATATTTAGTCAACAATAGACGCATAGGTTATTATGTTGATATTCATGGAGCGGTCTAAAATTCCAAAGCAAGCACCTGTGCAAATGCTCTGACCACTGACAATTATCTAACATAGTGACAACTGATCTTAGTTTTCTGCAGAATAAGACATAGCCTAGCACTTTCCAAATAATAAACCATACATACAGCTCAACCACAAATTTACTAAATTTGACACATTTCTGTGAACTCCAGTGATGCAACCCGTACAAGCCCCAAGTCCTATCAATCACTTCCATTTGACTAAAGTGATAGTGTACAAACACCAGGCAATAAGAATGTGTCAGGTAAGGTGCCATCTGGACCTCAGTGCGATAGAAGTGATACACAGTTCTGCCGTTCTGGTGAAATTCGGCCAAGCAAATTCAAGTCGAAGCCGCGCTAGAAATTAGGATCCGGGCGCACTGCGGGTGTGCTGAATTCGGCTAGGCAACGATGGGGGCGCGCACCTTGAGGCTGCGCGGCGGGTAGTAGATGCCGGCGTGGATGACCTCGCTGTTGCGGGAACTGGTGCCGGTGCCGAAGCTGGGGGCCGCCTCCACCACGACCACCTCGCGGCCGGCCATCGCCAGCGCGCGCGCCACCGCGAGGCCGACGACGCCCGCGCCCACCACCACGGCGTCCGCCGCCTCCCGCGGAGCCCCTGAGGAGAGGCCTCGCGCGGCCTCGCGGGCCGCCCCGGCCAGGCCCCGCAGCAGGAGCATGCCTCGCTGCTCCGTTGGGGTGGGGTGTTGGACTGCTAGTCACCAGGTGGAGTCGTGGAGAGCCTGGTGTTGTACTGGCACGGGCGCAGTGTCCTTTCGGGCTCGAGACAGGCACGGCACGGCCGCACGCCTATAATTCATCAAACGCTCGAGAAGCCGTCGGCGATGTGAAGGATCAGATGCAGCGCGCACCTGCGGGCCGCGACGGCCGGCGGACATTCCAAGCCTCAGCTCGAGCCCAAAGCTGCGGCCGGGCTGCTCGCGCTCGTCCGGGGTCCTCCGCTTCGGCTGCCGACGAAGCGAGCGCCTCCGGTGTTTTTGCTCAGGGAGACACAAGAGGGACGGAGCGGAGCGCTTGTGCTAGGGTTTGAGAGAATGACGAAGGAGCTTCCCTATTCCGGCCGCGAGCACGGTGGCCGGCGGTGGAGGGCCAGGAAGACATACCAAGGCAGGGAGCCATTTACAAACGCGATCCAAACTAGGGGTCCATTTGTAAAAGTTAGGGGGCAATGTGTAAATAATCAGATCGCAACTATTAATCACGATCCAAATTACAAATTAGGGGTCTATTTGTAAATACCTGGGGGCAATTTGAAAATAACCGGATCGCGATTATTAATCACGATCCAAACCAGAGGGTGCATTTGCAACTGTCAGGGGTTGTTCTAGAAAAAACATGTGGCGGCGGCGGCCCGCTCGTGACTGAGCCCCGCTCGGCTCCCGCACGCCCGCCCGTGCCTCGCCATCACGGGCCGCGGCCCTTGCCCTCCCGCACCACCATGTGAAGGATCCGATGCAGCGCGCAACTGCATCGAATGAGACCACAGAGACGTTGAGATTCCAGACCTCGACCGCTCGCTTGCTATACCTTTACGCCATGGAGCTTTCCGCCACGGAGATCGAGCAAGGGTGGGTGGTGGAAATGTGGAAGAGGGTAGCTGGATGGGGGGTGGTGGAATTGTGGAAGACGGTGGAGTGAATGGCTGGATGGGGGCGTCACGACGGGTATTTATATACCCGTTCGTACGCAAGATGCAGGGAGATGCGGAGGAGCTACTGGAGAGTAGAGTAGGCGAGTAGGCATGGCGGAGCTACTGGAGAGTAGGCGAGTAGGCGCGGCGCGTGCAGAGGAAACGCCACAGCCCATAGGCACAGCAGTACACCACCTGTGAACCCTTTCCCAACTACCAACCACCACCACACCAGCATTGACTGTTCTGACCTCTGCACCAGCTTTGACTGCAGCACCACCGGTGCAGATTTATGAGGCTCACGAACCGAGGTAGGGCCCACAGAGTAGTGTCGTCGAGAGAACCGAACATCGCAGCGAGCACGGCCCCGCGGAGGTCCCGCGCTGGCGAGCCTACTTGCGCGCAGAGACATGCTGCAGCATGTCTCTGCGCGCAAGTAGGCTCGCCAGCGCGGGAGACCTCCGCGGGGTTGTGCTCGCTGCGGTCTTCGGTTCTGTCGACGACACTACTCCGTGGGCGACCTCCGCGGGGCTATGCTCGCTACGGTCTTCGGTTCTGTCGACGACACTACTCCGTGGGCCCTACCTCGGTTCGTGAGCCTCATCAATCTGCACCTGTGATGCTGCAGTCAAAGCTGGTGCAGAGGTCAGAACAATCAATGCTCGTGTGGTGGTGGTTGGTAGTTGGGAAAGGGTTCACAGGTGGTGTACTGCTGTGCCTGTGGGCTGTGGCGTTTCCTCCGCACGCGTCGCACCTACTCGCCTACTCTCTAGTAGCTCCGCCGCACCTACTCGCCTACTCTCCAGTAGCTCCGCCGCGCCTACTCGCCTACTCTACTCTCCGGTAGCTCCTCCGCGGCTCCCTGCATCTTGCGTACAAACGGGTATATAAATACCCCTCCCGGCGCCCCCATCCAGCCATTCACTCCACCCTCTTCCACATTTCCACCACCCAGCGCCCCCATCCAGCTACCCTCTTCCACATTTCTACCACCCACCCTTGCTCGATCTTCATGGCGGAAAGCTCCATGGCAGAAAGGCATCGCGAGCGAGCGATCGAGGCCCGGAATCTCAACGTCTAAGTGGTCTCATTCGATGCATACCAATGCTCTCGGTGCCTCAAGCTTATGGGACCACATGTGTACAAGGTTGGTATATAGAGTTCTTTTGTTTCTTTTTCTTGTGTCTCTCCTCTCTGTGCCTCTAATGCAAGCTTGACCATGCAAGCCTGACCATGCCTGCAGTGCTACAGTGAGGACCACTCGTGGTACAAGTTGTGCGCACGCTGCCGCAGGAAGGACCAGAATTGTGCACTCTGCCAACATGTTCGTCGCACCAAACGCTGCAAGACGACGCAAAAGCTCACGGTCAACCTCATCGCATGTTGCTAGTACGAGGGACACAGGTGTCGTGTGCGCCTCACCATAGCCAAGATGCGTGCGCACGAGCATCGCTGCAGTTACTTCCCCTGTGCAGTGTCACCCTGAACGAACGACGCGACGCTCGTTTTCTCCAGTTGGCTTCTGCAACGCCTTACTGTTACCCGGCCTCTGATCGTTGTAATTTGGAAACACTAGGTCTGAGTCACGGCGGGTCACCAGTAGTGACAGCGTACATTGTTCATCGCATGTTAGCATGAATGCTCCTATTCCTCCGTTTGGCAGGTTAGGTTGGCACCATCAGTGGACAGCAGAACACTGGTATTGACTTGGTTCACCAACTCGATCTACTTCGGGTTAGCAACACACCAAAGAGCAGGAACATGATTTTCTCCATGCCAATATTTTCACTATTTCTGAAAAAATGACCTGCTGATGTTCTTTCAGAACAAAATTTGAGTGTTGTTTGAAGAGGTGCCACCAGTTGAAGAGTATCTTGGCCCCCTAAGTGGGTTGTGGTGATTTAATGACGGACCATTAAGCTACTAATGATGTATTGAGTATATGAGCAGGTACTAAAATTCTAAGATGGCATCTAAGCGCTTCATTGCTATATAAAAAAGAAGTGATGCTAAAAGAAGGATTCCTTGGAGGTTTATTTATTTTATATTTTGAATTTGAGTCCTAGGAATACCGTACTATTAAGAGGGACATGGATTGCATCTTCCAAGAGTTGAAAATGTGCTCTAGATGACTAACCAAAATCCTATGAGAGACACCTTGCACTGCACGACCACCAAAATATCCTTAAGTGGGCTAACTCTGGAAGGCCGGACAATCCGGGTTTTATCCCGAACAGTCCGGACTTCCCGGAGTCTCCGGGCCTTGTCCGGATACTCCGGGTCTTAGAGCTGTAACGGCTCTTTTTCTGGGTGAGGAGGTATTTATACCCCCCTCAACCCTATCCTCTCTCTCACTCTTGCCCATTTCGACCTGCAACACTCAGAACTCATTCACTCCTCCTCTTTACTCCCCTTGGCCTTGGTTTGGTGAGATTTGTTGGGGATTAAAGGAGGGATTGAGAGCAAGAGCTTGGAGAGTGATAGTGAGCTGATTTCCCATCTCTAGAGCACCTCGTTCTTCGCTTGGTTGGCAATCTCGTGTTTGTTACTCTTGGAGCTTTGAGCTCCTAGCCGGCTAGGCGTTGCCTTGGAGCATCCAAAGGATTGTGGCTGCCCAAGAAAGTTTGTATTACCCCGTGATTGAGTAAGTAACCCTAGCTCGATCTTTGTGGTCGCTAGGGGGAAGAAAGTGACCTAGGTGTAAAGGTTCACCCTTTGTGGGTCCCTCAACGGAGACGTAGAGCTCAAGGTGTGAGCTTGAACTCCGGTAACAAATACCTTGTGTCTCTTGTGCTTGTTGCTCTTGTTGTATGCTTGAAATCCTTTTGAGTACTTTTCTAGGGTTTGTGACCGATCTACTCCGTGGTGAGGTTCCTACTGATTCTAAGTGGTGGAATAGACTTATATCTCTGTATTGCATATCCTATATTCACAGATTTGAGTTTGGGTAAGTTTGATTCCTGCTGATTTAGTCGCCACCTCAAAAGCTCGGACAATCCGGACATTTTCCCGGATACTCCGGACTTCCCGGAGTATCCGGAAAAATATCCGGAGACTCCGGACTTTGGACTGATAAGTTGTTTTAAGTTGCGATTTTTTCAGGAACAACTATTCACCCCCCCCCCTCTAGTCGACCTCTAGATCCTTTCAATTGGTATCAGAGTCAGTTGCTCCGTTTGAAGCTTAACCGCTTGGGGAAAAGAGATGTCGACTCCAACTAATCAAGCAACGCCACCCGAAGGTGACTTGACCAACCCTGGTGGTAACCAACCCCCCGTGAACACACCCGAGGTTCCTACGGGTGCAGCGAGAGGTGTCGGTGGAGCAAGCACAAGTCATCATCCAAGAAATGAAGATGGTGGATCATCTTCATCAAGTGATGAGGACTTTGATGATGCAAGATCAAACCGCTCCACTCGTCGGCCTTCGGAAATGGAGTTCTCTAGTATCCCTTACGATTACTCCAATTTAATCTTTGATAAACCATCGAGTTCACACCACATTGGAAATATACCCTAATTTGATGGAACCGGCTATTCCAAGTGGAAGAACTCGATGGAGGAGTATTTGATGGCGGTAAACCCCGCACTTTGGACTATTGTTAATAGGGGAATCACCTTTCCAAGTGGAGATGCTACTTTGACACAAGCTCAAGCGAATGAAATCCAACGCAACTATCAAGCAATTCGCATCCTCAAGAGCTCTCTCACCGCCGAAGAGTATGACAAGGTTGATGGTTTAAAGTCCGCCAAAGATGTGTGGGACACTCTCTATCAACCATGAAGGAACCTAAGAGAGGAGAGTTTGAGAACCATACCAAGGGCTTTGGTTCAAACTACATGAAGAAGTTTGGCTTTGAGAATGGGAAGGGACTAGGTAAGAATGAGTAAGGCTCCAAAGACCCTATCCCATTCATCAAGAACAACCACACAAGGGGTGTGGGAACAAGAAATGTGGTGCATGGGATGAAGCAATTGGGTGCCAAGGTTGAAGGTAAACAACCTAGGCTCAACACTCCCATCAAGTTCAAGAGCTCCAATGGCACATCCCATGAACCACAAGTCAAGACTAAGGTGATGCAAGCCTAGCAAACAAAGAAGCACAAGGCACATGATTCACAAGATAACTTTTACGTCGATTATGTGTTGACTTGGAACCACAAGGGTAAGGTGGTGGCCAAGTATGTGGGACCCCGCACACAAGGCTCTATGATCAAAGGAATGTGTGGGTACCCAAAGTTCTTGTGACTAACGTGAAAGGACCCAACTCTAATTGGGTACCTAAAAACTAAGCCTAATTTGTTTTGTAGGCATACTCCTCCGGTGGAGCCAAATGGGTGATTGATAGTGGATGCACTAATCACATGACCGGGGAGAAGAAGATGTTTATGTCTTGTGAAATGATTGAACATCCTACGGAAAAGATTGCCTTTGGAGGCAATGGTGGTGGAACGGTTGTTGGTCTAGGTAAAATTGCTATCTCAACCAATCATTCAATTTCCGATATTTATTTGGTTGAATCTTTAGACTACAATTTGTTGTCTGTGTCACAACTTTGTGAGATGGGCTACAATTGTTTGTTCACTAATGAGGGTGTGACCGTCTTTAGAAGAGGCGATGACTCCGTTGCTTTTAAGGGTGAACTCAAGGGAAGGCTTTATTTGGTGGATTTTACATCGGAGAAAGCCTAACTTGATACATGCTTAATGGCAAAGTCTAGCTTGGGTTGGCTTTGGCATCGCCGGCTAGCCCATGTTGGGATGAATAATCTCAACAAACTTCTAAAGGGGGAACACATCCTAGGACTAACAAAAGTTCATTTTGAGAAAGACAGAATTTGTAGTGCTTGTCAAGCCGGAAAGCAAGTTGGTGCTCCTCACCCCTCCAAGAATGTACTCACCACTACAAGACCATTGGAATTACTTCACATGGATATCTTTGGTCCCGTGGCTTATGTTAGTATTGGAGGGAGCAAGTATGGTTTTGTCATTGTTGATGATTACTCTCGGTATACATGGGTATTCTTTTTGCGTGACAAGAGCAAGGTTCATGATGTATTTAAGAAGTTTGCAACTAGAGCCCAAAATGAGTTTGATGTGAAGATCAAGAGAGTAAGAAGTGACAATGGCTCCGAGTTCAAGAACACCAACATTGAAGAGTATCTTGATGATGAAGGCATTGGTCATGAATTCTCCGTCCCATACACACCTCAACAAAATGGGATAGTGGAGAGGAAGAATAGGACTCTCATAGAAGCCGCAAGAACTATGCTTGATGAGTACAAGACTTCGGATAGTTTTTGGGCGGAAGCGGTCAACATGGCTTGTCATGCTATCAACCGTTTGTATCTTCACAAGCTTCGACACAAGACCGCCTATGAACTCCTAACCGGTAAGAAGCCTAATGTGTCTTACTTTAGAGTTTTTGGTTGTAAGTGCTTCATTCTCAACAAGAAGCCCAAGAACTCTAAGTTTGCACCTAAAGTTGATTATGGTATTTTTCTTGGTTACGCCTCAAATGCTCACGGCTATGCGTTCTCAACAAGACCACCGGTAGTGTTGATATAGCGTGTGACGTGACATTTGATGAATCTAATGGCTCTCAAGTAGAGCAAGTTGATGAAGTGTGTGTAGGTAAGGAAAAGACCTCTACAAATGACATCAAGAAGATGGCCATTGGCGAAATCAAGCCTCAAGAAGAAGATGAAGTCATTGAAGCATCACCAAACCTCACTGCCGCTGCAAAACCCGAACACTCCGGAGAAAAGTCCGGAGAATCCGGAAATTCCGGAGACTCCGGACCCAATCCCGGAGAGTCCGGGCCCTCTGAAGATGATGCTCAAGACATTCAAGGAAATGAAGACTTGATTCAACAAGAAGCTTCTCAGCCACATCCAAGAGTTCGTCAAAGTGTTCAAAGAGATCATCCGGTTGACAACATTCTTAGAAGCATAAGAAGAGGGGTTACCACAAGATCAAGATTGGCAAACTTTTGTGGGCATTACTCTTTCGTGTCCATGATTGAACCTCTCTCCGTGGAAGAAGCACTACAAGATGTTGATTGGGTGATAGCCATGCAAGAAGAGTTGAACAACTTCACTCGGAATGAAGTCTGGTCTCTAGTGGAACACCCTAAGAAAAATGTGATTGGAACAAAGTGGGTGTACCGCAACAAACAAGACGAGGATGGGGTAGTGACCAAGAACAAGTCAAGGTTGGTTGCCAAGAGATATACTCAAGTTGAAGGCTTGGACTTTGGAGAGACCTATGCACCGGTGGCAAGACTTGAAGCAATTCGTATCTTATTGGCCTTTGCTACACATCATGATTTCAAGCTCTTTCAAATGGATGTCAAAAGTGCATTCTTGAATGGCCCAATCTCCGAAGAAGTCTATGTTGAGCAACCACCGGGCTTTGAAGACCCCCAATTCTCCAACCACGTCTACAAGCTCCATAAGGCGCTCTATGGTCTAAAACAAGCACCTAGAGCATAGTATGAATGCCTTAAGGAATTTCTCTTAAGGAAAGGCTTTGAAATAGGCAAAACCGATCCTACTCTTTTCACTCGCAAAGAAGGGAATGATTTATTTGTGTGCCAAATATATGTCGATGACATCATATTTGGTTCTACTAACAAAGCTTGGGTGGATGAATTTAGTAGGATTATGACTAAAAGATTCGAGATGTCCATGATGGGAGAGTTGAAGTTCTTTCTTGGATTTCAAATCAAGCAACTCAAGAAAGGCACGTTCATAAGTCAAACAAAGTACACTCATGACATGCTCAAGAAGTTTGACATGGACAAGGTCAAACCCATCAAGACCCCAATGCCATCCAATGGACATCTTGACCTAAATGAAGATGGAAAAAGCGTCGATCAAAAGGTATATCGCTCCATGATTGGATCTTTGATTTACCTTTGTGCATCTAGGCCTGATATTATGCTTAGTGTGTGCATGTGTGCAAGGTTTCAAGCCAATCCTAAGGAATGTCATCTCATGGCTGTTAAGAGAATCTTTAGGTATTTAGTACACACTCCTAACCTTGGTTTATGGTACCCAAAGGGCTCCACTTTCAATCTACTTGGCTATTCCGATTCAGACTATGCCGGTTGCAAGGTAGATAGAAAGAGTACATCCGGGACTTGCCAATTCCTTGGAAGGTCCTTGGTGTCTTGGAGTTCCAAGAAACAAAATTCCGTTGCCTTATCCACCGCCGAGGCTGAGTATGTTGCAGCCGGCGCTTGTTGTGCTCAACTACTTTAGATGAGGTTCACTTTGAGGGACTTTGGTTGTACGTTTAGCAAGGTGCCACTCTTGTGTGACAATAAGAGTGCCATCAAGCTAGCGAACAACCCCGTAAACCACTCAAGAACAAAGCACATAGACATAAGACATTATTTCTTGAGAGACCACGAAGCCAAAGGAGATATCGCTTTAAGTCATGTGAGCACCGAAAAGCAACTAGCCGATATCTTCACAAAGCCTCTTGATGAACTAAGGTTTTGTGCTTTGAGGAGTGAATTGAATATCTTGGATTCTCGTAACTTGGCTTGAGATCATGCACATGTTTGATTGTCATAGGCTAGATATTTACAAAAGAAAAGGATTTGAAAATCTGGTATGGATTTGCTTTGAAAAATATTTGGATTTTTCTCTAGGTACAACACTTGGACTATAGTTCTCATTGTATGATTGTGGCTAGTATCAAGTGTTGGAACCTCTCTAGCTCACATTAGTTTCACTCATAATCATCTTTATCCATCTCAATCTCAATTCCTTGAAAATCTGTTGCCCAGTCTCAGGGGGAGCCGGAGACTCCGGGCTTTTCCCCGGATACTCCGGATTTCCCGGAGAGTCCGGGTTCAGCCCGGATACTCCGGACCTTAACTCCTATATAAACGGTTTTCACCGCAGTCAAAACCCTAGTTTTCACCTTTTCACTGCGTGGACCGTTACCCTCTCCTCCCCGTCGCCTCCCCTTCACCCCGTCGCCCCTCTCCTCTCCCCCCTTGGTTCCTCCATAGAACCTAGGGTTTCCACCCTCCAAATCTTGAGAGAGTGAGAGATTGAAGCCTCCAAGGTGTGGGAAACAAGGTGCTGCCCTTGATTTGAAGACTTGAAGGCTTTCCCCCCTCGGTTCCCTCTCTTCCCTAAGGTATTCAATGGCTCCTTTGCCCGATCTCCTTTTCTAGGACATATCTTGCGAAATCTCTTGGATAGAAATGTTCCTTAGACCCTAGAAGTAGTGGATCTGTAATATCTTAAGTTTCCCGTGGTGGATTTGTGCGGCATTGTGATTTAGGGTTTCGCCAGGAAAACCCGGAGACTCCGGACTTTTTTCGGACACTCCGGACTTCCCGGACTGTCCGGGAATTTTCCTGCTGAAACTCCAAATTGCTTTGACACACATTTTCCATGGATGAATTCTTACGTACTCCTTGCTACTCATCTCCAGATTATGAGGAAGAAGTACAAGCAAGACGAGCCGGTCACCCAAAGGAGGACTACGGCTAGGCACGACCCTCAAACCTTGGGGGTAGTGCATAAGACTTTGGGGCTTGGCTCCTCTCAGCGGTCCACTCGTGCTCGTGCCCCTGTCTACACCGAGCAAGAGATTGAGGAAGAGGAAGAACAACAAGTTATTGGTGAGGAAGAGGAGGAGGAAGAAGAAGATGCTGATCAATATAGGGTTGCTCCTAGGCGTCACGGGAAAGGTCCAGCTCAGCCATCAAGGAAATCCCATGAGGCTCCCTACATCTCCCGTTCTAGGCCCGTACCTCGTCCATCCATGCCAAAGAACCGTCCCACTCCCTACTCCCAAATCTGTCCCAGAACTCCACCCCATCTCACTGTATCTTTTCCATCTAATGTGAGGGTGGTGACTGCTCCTGCCAACCTAAGGGACCCCGGGGCTGTGCAAGGGTTTGCCCAACAAATGGTGAGAGACTATGCTAGGAATGCCCTTGCAGTCTGAGAACAAAGAGAGGAGGATGTCTACATGTACATCTCCAGTGAGGCTCTTGAGTTGAGGTTTTGGTGTGACTTCCATAGGGACTTCTATCAGACTGTGATAAGGAGTCCACAGATAAAGGCAAAGAACAAGTCACGAATTGTGGAGATGAAGTACATTGATTTGGCATACTATGAGAAGTTGGAGAATCCCACCTTTGATGTCGTCATTGATAGGTGCAAGGAACTTGGCTTATATGAGATCATGGGCTTTCGATATGGATGGAATAGAGAGATTCTTGCTCAATTCCATTGCTCCTACTACTATAACTCTCATCAAAACACTATCACATGGACCACTCAAGGCGAGAAGCACACCATTGACTACATGACCTTCTCTCGCTTGCTTGGTCTTGGCTCAAAGGATGAAGCTCGCACCCCCATCCATAATGAAGACAAGTATAAGCCCAAGGACATGACATATATGTTCCCCTCCGCCTTTCTAACTCATGAGGGAAAAGCTGACAATCTAATTCCTTACTACTACTATTTCAATCAGTTTTTCCGTGCCACCATTGATCCAAAGATGGGAGATATCACAGCTCTTAGGCACTATGCCGTCAATCTCCTCAACCGTGTGGCTCCTGAAGAAGAGGGTTTTTGCATCTTTGACTTCATTTGGAATGAACTTCGTCGTGCTATGTGTGACCCCATGAAGCATCTCCCATACGCTCCATACATCATGTACATGATTGAGAGGGTCACCAATACCCAATTTCCAAAGGATGTCACTCATGAGCCTCTTAGGCATCTTCGTGCTAGAGACAAGAGAGCCCCAATGAAGAAGAGCACAAGATTTCCCGGATCCTCTAGTGCTGCCCCTCGCCATGATGATGAGCCCCTTCCTCGCCCTTCACACTCATCTAAATCCTCTCGCAAGGTCAAGGGCTCCATGGTCAAGAGGGCATTCAAGAGCATCTTCTCCATGTGCAAGCGTATCGTCACCGAGACAAATGAAAACCGCCGCGACATCATTGAGATCAAGTCTCATCTTGGGCTTCCTATGGATACCTATCATGAGCTCCCCGAGTTTGATGACCTGTTTGCGGAGTGGGATGCCCATGATGCCGCTGCTGCTGCACAAGAGGAAGAAGAAGAGCAAGAGGAAGGAGGAGGAGAAGAAGAAGAAGAGGAGGAGGAGGACAACAATGAAGAAGAAGAAGAAGAAGAAGGAGAAGATGAGGACACGGAGTGATCCCCTGCTGCTGCTGCTGCTCCTACACTTCTTTTTTTGGTGCTTGATGCCAAAGGGGGAGTGTGACGCCCCAGGTTTTTAATTAGCATTATTAGTGCTAATGACCGAATCAGCTGAGTCAAACCTGCTGACATTGGTCAAACCATGGTCAACCTGGGTCATCACCTCGAAAATCTCGTCAATAATCCCTAATGACCCTCTTGATCAAGTCAACACACACTTGTAGTCAAACCTTGGTCAAAGGCACGGTCAAACCCTACTTAAACCCTAATGTCTTTGAACTTCCTCCGGAACTTTTGCCGCGTTCTCCAAATTTCACCTAAACACTTCAAAATCTCTCAATATAAACGTTGTCCAGTTTTTCGAGGGACACAACTTTCATGTTGGATGGCATTGCAAATTCGGAGTGGAAAATGGTGAAAAACTTGGTCAACTGCAGTCGAGTACTGTTCACCGGAATCGAGTGGCATTCAAAGTTTAGCAGCAGTTTATGCCAAATCCATTGCTCAAAACCCCTTTGAGCCTTTGTAAAAGTTGTAGAGGGTAGTGAGATCTACAACTTTGGTATAATCACCTTGGGTCACTTTAGTTCGAATTTACAAAGTTAATCGCGGTCAAACAGTGGCAGTCGGAATGAAATTCATGCCGGAACGCGACGTCGCGCCGCGCGCGCCGCGCCACGTCGGCTCCGCCGCCGTACGCACGCCGAGGCGGGCCTGCGACCGTCGGTCCGAGCGCCACACCTCTCGTGACGCACCCTCTGCCACGCGGAGCTCCCTCACGCGTCGGCCAGGACCGCACCGCCGTTGCCCGCCGGTCCGTCCGCGTCCTCCCTGCCACGCGCGCCTACCGAGGCCGACCACTGTACCTGCGGTTTAAATGGCCGAGGAAGCCTTAGCCGCGAAGCATTGCTCCCCTGCACGCTCGCCGCCTTTAAAACCCCGCCCCCTTCCTTCTCTCACGCGAGACCGAGCTCTGCCGCCTCCCGCCATTGGAGGCTGCGCGGCGAGCTTTCCCTCCGCTCTTACCCAGTGCCGACCGGCCACCCTAAGCTCTCCCCTAGGACCCCCTAGAGCTCTAGCCGTCGCGCATTGCTTAGCCGCGCAGGCCTCCTTGCCGGAAATTGGATCGCAGCGGCCGCCGCCGTCGAGTCCCCTCGCCGGCCGCCTCCCCGACCCGTCCAAGCCACGAAATCGAGCCCTGGGAGGTCAGGGACCAGTTTCCCGCCCTTGCCCGGCCGTGAGCACCGGCGAGCTCGCCGGAATTGCGCCGGCCGCGCCGCCCCCTTTGGCCAGGGACCCCATTGCGAGGCCTCAAGTCTTTCTGAGGGCCAATCTGCAAACCGAGGGTATATCTGTAAGGAATCAAAACTGTCCAGGGACTTGGTTGCAAAGTGGATCTTGCATAGTATTTGGTGTTTGGCTGAATCTTAGAAAATGCGTAAAAAATCATAGAAAAATCAAAAAAATGCAAACCTAATTTTGTTGGATTCCTTGTGAAAAACACTATAACTTTTGTAAAGTATGACCATAGTTTTTCCTAATAGTTTTTGCATGAAAAATAGAAGATGGTAAAACCTAGATCTGTTGTATCTTCAAATATACATGTCCTATGTAGCGTAATTTTGGATATGTTGTGTGTTATTCCATGTCTAGCTTCTCTACCAAAAATTGCACAAAGTTACTAAGTAAATATTTTTATATGAATTGTTTTCTATTTATGCATAATCTGTCTAAATGATTTTTGTAGCTAATAATAATTAGATTTTTGTGTCCAACTTCTGCATGTTGTCTTTTTATGCCAAAATTCATCTCTGGTGAATTAATCACAATTTTATATTTGTCAGAAATATTTATTATTGAAATATGCTTGATTTTCTTTGTAATTGCATAACCTAAGATCTATGGTAGTTCTAGGTGTATATGTTGCATTCCTAGGTTAGTTTTGGACTAGAGACCATGTGTGAGAAAGTTTGAATCTTTTTTATGCTTATTTATTTTTGTATGTATTTATCTTGCTTTAGTAGCTAGCCTTTGTTATTTTCGGTATAATTAATTTCGTAGCTCTCCCAAGTGTGCATGTTTGTGCAGTGGCTTGTTTAGGACCATAGTGCTTCATAACACACCTTACTGAATTTTATTAATTAATTTTATGAATAAAAGCTATGGAAGCAATTTAAAGCTTAATAGTAAAATTAATTGGGAAAATCATCACCCACACCCCTAATAACCATATGTGTGTGATGTGAATCATTTTTAAAGGATCAAAACCAACCCATTGCTGTCTTGTGAAATTTAAATTAATTTATTTACATAAATGTGTACACAGTCACTATTAAAGAGATTAAATAATAAAGAATTGCATATTATTCCTTATTGGAAGAGTATGCTGAATGTATTCTTATCTAGGTGATTGTGGTCAATCATGCACCCCATGGTTGTCATTTTGTTGTTTGTAATTGATTAAATTAAAAATCGTCAATTAAATCTTGCATTTGCATCCTCGTGTAGATCTTCCCGACGGTAGATATACGCTCGTGCCGGAAGGAGGAGACGAAGGTGCTGGCAAAGAGCTGCAGCACGTGTTCGTAGCTCAAGACCTGGACCCAAGTCCAGAAGGGCCCAAGGCCAACCTTGCCAGCGAAGGCAAGCCCCGGATCATTAACCATTCTTTTAAAATTATGCAATTATGTTTGATATGATTGTGCATTTACGTTTCAGGAGTTGAATTGAAACCCTAGATGCATGATCCCTAGGTACCTATGTTCTTTTACTAGTATGCTAGGTTGATAGCTGTTATGCTATAGGACCGGTACAAGTCGAGTGATGTTCATCACTCGCGAGAATAGGTTCTTATGTTGGAATCATAAGATCTTGATAAATGGATTGCTCATGTGGTAAGAGCATGGGATTGGGCTCCGGTCCAGTGGCTTTCGTGGGCTAAGCTCTTGAACGTACTAAGCACTTGTCGGGAATGAGACCGGTAAGCCTAGTACCTTAATGAGATGGTGCGGGAACTTACTATTACTAATCTCGAGTAATCACCTGCCCGGCTAGCTACCGGGAGAGGGGGGTACATGTGTGAAGCTGGGTGCCTTGCGGGGTATGCCAGATAGCCTTGTACCCGGGACAGTAAGATTCGATCCCAAGCCGAGGACTTTTGGGAACCGCCTGGTTGGTGGGCTCTTGGTGAGTGCACCCTACCGTGTGTTTAGGTTTACCTTGCAAGGTTTTAAATCAATCGATTGTCGGCCTCTCACCGTTATCTGAGACTGCTTAATCAACTGGCCATGATATCCCTTAATGATGGAACTCTGTGAATATTACTGCTTGAAGTAATTGTTTGTACAATTCTTGATTGATCTAGTTGGCACAATTAGACATGCTAATCAACTAGAATTTGTGCTAAAATATTGAAAGTAAGGACATACTCTTGTTGCTTTTCAGCAAAAGAACGCCACCGGCCATAAAGCCTCTCATGTCTAGAGTTGGTGATGTAGTTATCACCCGACGGTTAAGTCTTGCTGAGTATTAGTATACTCAGCCTTGCTTTAAAACTGTTGTTGCAGGTGTTGTTGACCGGGTGGATGACGACAAGTGATGGCATCACGGATGGCCTCCTGTGATGTTTACCGTTGCGCTAGATTATTTTATTTCCGCTATTTTCGAACTCTGAACCTTTACTTCATGTCATGAACAATGGTTTGTAATAAGAAAACCCTTAGGGGTAAATTTGAAATTAATTGTGTTGTACTCTGGACTCGCCTTCGCGTGAGTTTTAATGCATATGTCGATCCTCTGTGTGAATTTCCAAGTGATTTACCAGGTGTTAACCCGGCAACCAACGACGGGATGATACTTTACTGTCGCTCAATGGCCAAAGTGGATTGGTTTAGGCGATAGTACGGTATTTTCCTGGGCGGGTTGTCACAGGGAGTGAGTATCTTAAGTTTCATGTTTAAAGACTTGGAGAATTTGAGAACCTTGGTCTGTAATAACTTTTTATGTGTGAGACTATGTGATGTGAGCTTGAGACTATTTGGTTGTGTGCTTGTGATGCTAGATATCTAGGTTGCATTTTATTTGTCTAAGGATGCTTTTGATAGTTTGAAAATTTTCTGTGATGAATTGATTTCTGCTGAGTCTTCAAAGTCCGGATACTCCGGATTTTTCTCCGGAGTCTCCGGGTTTCCCGGATTCTCCGGGGTAAATCCGGACACTCCGGGCTTTGACACTACAGCCCCTTTTATCTTTCATTGAGTGTATAAACTGTCATACGCATCACATGTATCTTGTTTGCACAAACACAAGCACCCCACTGTTGATCATCTTGTCACACTCTCTTGTTTTTCTCTCTTGTGCAAAATTTGGTGCTTAAAGCACCTTCGAGATTCAAACTCCATATGCACAAATTAAGGGGGAGTGTTGCAAGATAGATCAAAGGCTCTTTACTGAATTTATTTATCTCTTGTTTAAAAACTTAAAGGTGTTGTCATCAATCACCAAAAAGGGGGAGATTGAAGAGTATCTTGGCCCCCTAAGTGGGTTTTGGTGATTTAATGACGGACCATTAAGCTACTAATGATGTATTGAGTATATGAGCAGGTACTAAAATTCTAAGATGGCATCTAAGCGCTTCATTGCTATATAAAAAGGAAGTGATGCTAAAAGAAGGATTCCTTGGAGGTTTATTTATTTTATATTTTGAATTTGAGTCCTAGGAATGCCGTACTATTAAGAGGGACATGAATTGCATCTTCCAAGAGCTGAAAAGGTGCTCTAGATGACTAACCAAAATCCTATGAGAGATACCTTGCACTGCACGACCACTGAGATATCCTTAAGTGGGCTAACTCTGGAAGGCCGGACAATCCGGGTTTTATCCCGGACAGTCCGGACTTCCCGGAGTCTCCGGGCCTTGTCCGGATACTCCGGGTCTTAGAGCTGTAACGACTCTTTTTCTAGGTGAGGAGGTATTTATACCCCCTCAACCCTATCCTCTCTCTCACTCTTGCCCATTTCGACCTGTAACACTCAGAACTCATTCACTCCTCCTCTTTACTCCCCTTGGCCTTGGTTTGGTGAGATTTGTTGGGGATTAAAAGAAGGATTGAGAGCAAGAGCTTGGAGAGTGTTAGTGAGCTGATTTCCCATCTCTAGAGCACCTCGTTCTTCGCTTGGTTGGCAATCTCGTGTTTGTTACTCTTGGAGCTTTGAGCTCCTAGCCGGCTAGGCGTTGCCTTGGAGCATCCAAAGGATTGTGGCTGCCCAAGAAAGTCTGTATTACCCCGTGATTGAGTGAGTAACCCTAACTCGATCTTTGTGGTCGCTAGGGGGAGGAAAGTGACCTAGGTGTAAAGGTCCACCCTTTGTGGGTTCCTCAACGGAGACGTAGAGCTCAAGGTGTGAGCTTGAACTCCGGTAACAAATCCCTTGTGTCTCTTGTGCTTGTTGCTCTTGTTGTATGCTTGAAATCCTTTTGAGTACTTTTCTAGAGTTTGTGGCCGATCTACTCCGTGGTGAGGTTCCTACTGATTCTAAGTGGTGGAACAGGCTTATATCTCTGTATTGCATATCCTATATTCACAGATTTGAGTTTGGGCAAGTTTGATTCCTGCTGATTTAGTCGCCACCTCAAAAGCCCGGACAATCCGGACATTTTCCCGGATACTCCGGACTTCCCGGAGTATCCGGAAAATATCCGGAGACTCCGAACTTTGGACTGATAAGTTGTTTTAAGTTGTGATTTTTTCAAGAACGACTATTCACCCCCCCTCCCCCCTCTCGTCGACCTCTAAATCCTTTCACCAGTAACCAAAGTTTATTATTTTGGTGTCCCCTTTGCTTTTTTTGTTGAATAATTGTTACTTCAGTAAGTTGAGGACTACCAAGATGCATACAAGCTAGGCAGTAGTAGTTATGTGAAGATTATTTTACATTTTCTATAGTATATAAGCATCATTTGTGCTTATATATACTATCTTCCCTACCGTTAATTTAGTACATGTAAGAAGCACACACCATGTTCAACTTTTTTCAGTCAAGACAAGACATGACCTGTTGCGTAGTAGTAGTGATTCCGATGGTTCTAGCATTTTAACAGTGATGTTACTAGGCAATATTAGTAGAGTGGTTTGGCTTGTAAATTGTAGTTTTATTTCCCTTTTTTTAAACAACACAACAAAATATGAAAGAAAGCATCAGATGCTCTACACAGAGGCGGAGCTGCGACTAGGGCCGCCCAGGCCGCGGCCCTAGTCGTGACCCATGGAAGCCCATATACCCCATGTAATTTTTAGCCCAAACATCATGTATCTGAGGCCCAGCTCGCTGACTAGGGCAAAAACAACCAGGCACCAGCCCACGAAACCCATGTGCGGCTGTGCGAGGCAGCAGCAACTAGCAAGCCGCGTCCGCCCGCCGCCCCGCCGCTCCTGCCTGACGCGGCGACGCAGCAGCCAGGGTCCGCCCGCCGGCCGCTGCCCCGCCGCTCCTGCCCGAGGCTCAGAGGTCGCGACGAGCCGACGACGCGTGCGAGTCGCGGGGACGGGGATCCTGCAGGCCGCAGCTGCCGCTCGCTGGTGCCGCCGTGCGCCCGTGCGCGGTGGCGCGGTGCCCCCGTGCCGGTGCGGCGGTCCACCTCGTCGCCGTGACGCTGCCGCCCGCCGGTGCCCACTGCCCAGCAGGCCAGCACTGCAGCAACAGCGAGCAGGTATTCAATCGATCTTCTCTGTTCTCTCTAATCTCCCACTCTCAGCATCTCCATTCAATCTCAATGCATTGATTGTGATTTGGTATTACAATTTCAGATTTGTAATTGATAGTACAAAATGAAGAGGTGTATCACATTAATCCATACTGTTCCCTGATCTTGTAATCCATACTGTTCTCAACTATTGTATCACATTAATAAACAAGTATTTGTTTCATTGCCAACCTGGACCCTTTATTGCACATTTTGCTATTACTTTATATCGTGTCATATGCACTGCCATTTTGCTGGCTGAATTTTGGCCCTAGTCGTGAGCAAAAGCTGGCTCCGCCACTGGCTCTACACACTTGGATCACCATTGTTGTGTTCCTTTTGTGATTGTACTATACATTTGTTTTCTTTGGTTTTCCTTTTTAACCATCTCAATCAGGCTATTTATTCAATTTCTTTTTCCTTTCGTGCACCAACAATCATGTCATTTAAACAATTTTCATTTGTGATATCAGTATGTCTCTGCGCGCAAGTAGGCTTGCCGGCGCGGGAGACCTCCGCGGGGCCGTGCTCGCTGCGGTCTTCGGTTCGCTCGACGACACTACTCCGTGGGCCCTACCTCGGTTCATGAACCTCATCAATCTGCACCGGCGGTGCTGCAGTCAAAGTTGGTGCAGAGGTCAGAACAGTCAATGCTGGTGTGGTGGTGGTTGGTAGTTGGAAAAGGGTTCACAGGTGGTGTACTGCTATGCCTGTGGGTTGTGGTGTTTCCTCAGCACGCGCCGCGCCTACTCGCCTACTCTCCAGTAGCTCCGCCGTGCCTACTCGCCTACTCTACTCTCTAGTAGCTCCTACGCAGCTCCCAGCATCTTGCGTACGAACGGGTATGTAAATACCCCTCCCAACGCCCTCATCCAGCCATTCACTCCACCCTCTTCCACATTTCCACCACCCGACGCCCCTATCCAGCTACCCTCCTCCACATTTCCACCACCCACCCACCCTTGCTCGATCTCCATGGCGGAAAGGCATTGTGAGCGAGCGGTCGAGGCCCGGAATCTCAACGTCTCTGTGGTCTCACTCGATGCATACTGGTGCTCTCGGTGCCTCAAACTTATGGGACTAGACGTGTACAAGGTTGGTATATGGAGTTCTCTTGTTTCTTTTTCTTGTGTCTCTCCTCTATGTCCCTCTAATGCAAGTTTGACCATGCATGCAGTGCTACAGTGAGGACCACCCGCGGTACAAGCTGTGCGCAGGCTGCCGCAGGAAGGACCAGAACTGCGCACTCTGCCAGCATGTCCGCCGCACCAAACGCTGCCAGACGACGCAACAGCTCGTGGCCCGCCGTGGATTCTCTGACTGCCCGTAGGGGAAGTCAGAGAAACACTGTAGCGTGACATTCACCCCCCTGTGAACCGTCCGATCACAGATGAACGTGCAAGATTGAGTGCTACAGTAACATGTGAACAAGTGAACAGTACTGTTCCTTTCGTGACTTTTGTGAAGCAAGTCAGAGGATCCGGACCGCTCATGGCCAACCTCATCACCTGCGCCGTGCATCGCCTGTTGCTAGTACGAGGGACACAGGTGCCGTGTGCGCCTCACCATACCCAAGATGCGTGCGCACGAGCGTCACTACAGTTACTTCCCCTGCGCAGTGTCACCCTGAACGAACGACACATTCGTTTTCTCCAATTGGCTTCTGCAACACCTTACTGTTACACGGCCTCTAATCGTTGTAATTTGAAAACACTAGGTCTGAGTCACGGCGGACCTCCAGCAGTGACAACGTACATTGTTCATCGCATGTTAGCATAAATGCTCCGGTTCCTCCGTTTGGCAGGTTAGGTTGGCACCATCAGTGGTTCACCAACTCGATCTACTTCGGGTCAGCAAGCAAGACGAACAATTCAAGCTGTTGTCAGACCAATTCAATTTTACATGGCACACCTACCAGCAATTCAACGATTATGCACTGTACAAGTGTTGTTGCAGAACTTTGGATTGTGAAATCAGGCCAACAAGAGTAGATGGTGTTTAGCTTGCAGTAAACAGCAGCTTCTGTTAGACTTCAATATCTACTACCATAATGTCAATCACCAGCAAAGGTTTTCAGCTACCGCAAATCAATAATAAAATTTCACTTGCTTAGTGACTCAGTGTGCCGGCCAACTTTGAACAGACACAAAGTTGGCCGAACATACCTTCCCTAGTCCAAAACCAAATTCTTTTGTGCCATGATTTGAATCACCAGGCGAACTCTGTGCCATCCGATATCAAGACCAAATTCATGGAGTCGGCTCGGCAAATTCATGCATATTTCCAAGAATTTGCCGCAACAGGTAGTCGGATACTATAGACTAATACACAATGAGTTATACTTCTAAAAAATTGGTCAATACAACACAAGCAAAAACTCGTGGCAGGGAAACTGACAATATCATTTCAGTCATAAGCAGTTTCAAGTTTACTTTCACGGACAGAAAGCATTCTGCTAAAACATACAACAACTTTCTTGCAGACAGCAAGTCGCAGATAAGAGCTATGCAGGAAGGATTACAGAGTGGCAGCAGAACCAGACCTAACATAATCTATATCACCCGTTTTTTCGTAACTTGTACGCCCATTACTTTCTCTAGCCGTTCTTCTGTTCTTGTTCCATTCTAGCAGTTGGTGTCATATACGGCGAGGCCTTGTAGTTCTGGACCTTCCAAGCGTGGGTTCTTCTCAAAGCTGTGGGTAGAAACATGACACGGGCAAGTTACTTCTTTTGGAAAGCATATGAGTTAGTTTTTCAAAATACGTTTAATTTGTAAAATGCACCACAGTAAAAATAAAACATGAATGCTGGAGACTACAACTTCCTCCAGGACAGAGAAGTACTTCTGTTCTACTGTTCTTATGATCAGAAAAGAAAAAGGACCTTCCAACCAAAGAAAATGTAAGAGTATAAAATAATGTGCCTGGAACTTGGATCGACCAATTAAATTATTCTCAAATTCCAGGAAGCCACTAGGTCGAGTGCAGGGCGCTAGGGCTCATCCAGTTAGAATAATTTTTGTGGACCTGGATGCCCTTTCAATTGATAAGATAAGATTCTAAGGCATATCGCTTTGATTTCCTCGAATCAATCATCAAAAAGTAATAGAGGAAATAAAGGGTCTTTTTTTTGGTAAAACATATTATTCGTGCATGTTTGCAACAATACAACACATAGTAAATCTTGAATCAGTTAATTAAGGATTAATTACACATACATACAAATAAGTGCAAAATACAAATGAAATGCCTTAATGCAGTCAAACTGGAGGGATATTTTCAGGTGTAATTTATTTATACAAAGTGTGCCAACAAGATACAAAAACTGGCAATCAAACTTACTTGCTCAGAGGAATGTGTTCAAATGGTCCGGAAGTTGGAATTGTCCCGCACAGGTCATTACTTGAAACATCACTGAAAGAACAAGGTAGATCATCAACTATAACATTCATGTGGAGTGAATAGAGCACTAAACATTTGAAGGTGATCTGTACTTACACAACTTTCAGACTAGAAATTCCAGCCAGTTCCCTTGGGATCGGTCCAGTCAAACGATTGCCATTGAGCCGCCTACAAAGCACCACCATGTATTAACAAGGTGTACTGATGTGGAAAGCGCAGCAAAACTTGCAGGACTAATGACCGTAAACGTCAAAGATGCAGTTAAAGCTCAACATATGTATAACTATATAACTATCCCTAATTACGATAGCACAGGCGCAGTGCCTGAACTAATAAGCCCAACACAATTTAAAAAGGATGGCTCATTTAGCTTCAACAGAATTACAGAACTAGTATCAAATCAATGTCTACAAAACTAGTATCACATCCATTTGAAGAGATAAACTCACAAGAATACGAGGGACTTCAAATTTCCAAGGGCAGGAGGTATTGTCCCCGAAATGTTGTTCTTGTACAAGTCCAAGCTTATTAGGTTCTTCAAGTTACCAAGCTCAGACGGGATTGTTCCTTCAATGTTATTCTTGTAAAGCTCCCTGTTTCAACGCTAATGGTCAATACTTGACATGCACATGTCAGACTAAGTGAAAAACATCAACAGTACAAATCCTCTATATCATAACTGTAACCAAATAGAACATGAACGAAATTGCAGGTCACAAAAAATTGAACCCTACATACATTTTAAAATAGAAAATTAGGCATATCGTAAACAGGTTTGAGGAGAATACTAGCCTACTAGTGAGGTATGAAAATGGGATTTTATCTACCTATATAGTTTTGTATAGTATAACTTAAGGCACAATATATCTTCATTTATTATAAATATAAAGGTATGTTGCTCATCAGGAGTGAAGATATGTCTTTATAATTAACGTTTATATCTACAAGCTTGGTAAAAGTACTGGAAATTAATAGGTTCAGAAAGTTGTTAGCTTTAATAGTTTAGGTTGTGGTAATATGATATTTGATTACAAAGTCCAGACCCAAATTCAAAACTGACTACGGAGCTTAGAACATATTATGGGCCTATCTCGGTACGAAGGCGCCTTAACTCTAAGAAAGCTCCTACAAATTGCTTCCACGAAAGCATCTATTACAAAGTAGTACCGCCCATGTGCAGAGAACACATTATTTGACGATCACATATGTTGTATATCAGTCACAGTCGAAACTATAAATTGAGCAAGAGTGGGAAAAAGCTTGCTTAGGCCCTGTTTAGTTCCCCAAAACTCCCAAAAATTTTCGCATCGCAGACCGTGCCACCTCTCACATAACACGCTTCCCAATGCAAAATTTTCACCACTTTCCCCAAAATTTCACCAAACTAAACGGTGCCTTAATCACTAGTCCAGTTATTAGTGTTTGCAAGTAAATTGATTCATGAGCCATTTCAATAGGCATAATGGTATTTATAAATGATAGAGCACTATATGACCAAATCAATTGAACAAAATAATGACGGTAAGTTCCAGCTTCCTACTGAGCAAGATATATACCATTTGGGTAAGAACTTACAGATACTGCAGATGCTCCAATTTTCCAAGCTCAGGCACCAGATGACCAGATAAGTTCAAATTACCAAGATCTCTGTTGGAAGAGGTGTCCAAGCAACAATTAGGAAGCATGTCTTATTCTGAAATTGAAAGAGATACACAATACAAGCATGCCATCCAAAGGTTTTCTACAGATTATGTGTGTGTCTTAGATTTCTGCAAACACCTCTACGTATTTATGATTAGTGTGCTATCTATGGAGTTTTCCTTTGAGTCAAGTTACCACATAAATGGCAGAGAGAAGGATATATCAAAAGCTGAGTTAAACCAGAATCCAACCGAAATACTGACAGAGAGAATGAAAGCAATGGTAAATTTACGATGAATTGAAATGGTACAAATCATTCAACACTACTACTTTCGGGTACTTGTAATCCATACTTCAAGCACAATAGCTAATGCATTTGCACCAGCCTCATCAATCTAAACAGTTCAACTCCACTAAACATTGACAATCCTCTAATTAACTTACTAGACTTCATGGGACACATAAACTTGGCAAACTAACCTTTTCAGACCAGTTTAGAATAATCTAGATTACACATCCTAACTCATCTCCACTAACTTCACAAATCATTAGCAAATTAAGATCTAAGTCCAACTCCTACTTGATTGCCTACATCCTTTTGCAGCGAATCTATTCCACCTCGCTAGATGCTAGTTGTCGCTCCTTTTGCAGTCACACACTAACTCCAGGAACAAATCAATTCAACACCCATTTCCTCATCAAAACAAGCTTCTAGCTCAGCGAGTTGAGTCAAAGGCACAGTAACACATCCACAAATTAATAGGCCCCAGTTTTCGCAATCATCGATTTACTGAATTAGGGACTCGGGGAAGCAATCAATCAATCAATCAACACAGCTAAACCGTGACTGGTAGCTCATCCACAACAAGAACACAATCGCAGGCATCTAAATCCAACTTTTCCCACCCCACAAGCCATGGCCCCAGCTCAGAGTCAGACGGACCCGCAGAGGCGAAGAGCGTGAGCGAGTGATAGCACGGAGGAGGGAGGGAGGAGGCTCACAGGCGCGTGACGCGGTTGCCGCTGTCGCAGGTGACGTGGAACCAGGTGCAGGGGTTGACGAGCGTGGGGTCCCAGCTCTGGAGCACGCCGCCGGGGTCCCTGAGGCTGCGGCGCAGCGCCGAGAGCGCGTCCCCCTCGGAGTTGGCCCCCGCCAGCGCGAGCACGAGCGCCAGCGCCAGGGCTCCCGCCGCCCTCGCCCCCGCCAACGCCGCCGCCGTCATGCTGGAGTCCGCCGGATCGGTCGGTGGCTGGATCTGGGACGCGGACGACGGAGGAGCGCAGCAGAAGCACAGGCAGCAGCAGCGGTAGCGGAAGAAGAGCGAGCGTCTCGTCTGGTTTGCTTTTTTGTGCTCTGCGCGGCGCCTCTGCCTGCCCGGTCCGGCGCTGGTGGTGGTGGGGTGGGGTTGGCTGGCTGGTGGAAGTTGTGAACCAGCCAGTCCACTTTTGTATTGCTCCGCGTCTGGGGTCGCGTCGTGTCGTGCCGCGTGGGGCGCCGGAGCGGCGAGGCCGCTGTGCTAGTAAAGTGGTGGTGGTGGAGGCCCACCTGGTGGAGGTGGTGGTGGGTTGGGTACTTGGGCCACGCACGCCTGCCTGCTGGAATCGAGTGGTAAGGTGCAGGTTGACCCCGTCCGACACGAGTCTGCGCCCCTCGGTCGTTTTCCATACTCTCTCCCACTGTCGAGACTCTGAAGAAGAGCACTAGGCCCATTTTTAAAACGAACCCAATTTTAGATTATTATCTTGTGGAAATTGCTTGCATTTCCACTTTTAGATTATTAAAACGAATCCAATTTTAGATTTATTATTACAAGAGGTTCCCCCGCCACTACGGCACTACCTTCGAAAGAGTAGTGAGGTTGCAAAGGAGCAACCGTGGAAGAAGAACCGAACAAGACATAAACAAATGGAGAAGATTCCGCGGCAACTAGGCGCGCCGGCACTGAGGCGTCGACGTCAGTGTCCGCTCCACTCGGCGCTGCAACAAGCTTGCCGCTGGTTTCGCGGGCCATGTCCCGTCGCTTTTGCGCCCACTTTGCACCGCACGCAGAGGCGCCAGACGTCGATGTCCCTCCACTCCCAGCATGCACCTCTGCTGCTGCTGCTGTTTGTTTTTCTCTTCGGTCAGAGGTTTTTAGGCTTTTATTAGCTCGCGCGAAATGTCAAGGTTCTCTGCCTTTCCGGATTTATTACTAAAATGGTATCGGTGTTTCCGCTTAACCTGGCTTTGTGAGACAATCCCCTGATTCTGTCGTCCGCTCGGAGCTGCGCACTTGGGGGAAAAGCTGATTATTATTCGACCTAACAAGAGAACTTGGACAAGCTTTAAATTCGGCTTTTGCTAAAAGACTTAGAGCACCAAGCATGATCACTGGCACTAAACTCTTTTTATTCTTCTTTTTCTGTGAGAGATTCTATGTAGTGGGTGCTTAAACTAGGCCCGTGGGCCCACTGCTGGATCATGGGTTTGTTTCCAGCCCATATCGTTATCTTCACTCTGTTCACCCGCCGGCCCATGCTGGATCGTGGATCGTGGCCAACCGGTCGCGCGCAGCCCAAGCCCAGCCCCGGCGGGACGCTGGTCAACGGGAGCGACCGGTTGGGATGTCCGTCCGCGCATGCGATGTCTCTTCTTCATCCCGGTGTCACCTTCAGATTTCCCGAGTAATCAGCGGCGACGGTGACAGGCCTGGCACACAGTAACGGTGAAGCACCATCTTGTTCGTCGACGCGGCTTAACCGTTCCCCACTCTCACCATCTCAGCGTGGCACTCTCGAAAAAGAAATTCCTCGGGGATTACAAACGCAATCACAAGAGTCACACTCTCAAATAAAGGTCTTTATCTAAAAAAAAACACTCTCAAATAAAGGTACCCAGGACCAGGAGGTCCAAAACACCACAAAACAAATCTCCCCTGGAGTTTCCCGCCTCTGAAAGCAGGTAAAACCCAACATTGGTCAGCTTCTGAACCTGCCAACGGCACCTGCGGCTGTAAACCTTTTATGGGATGTGCAGTGCATTTTTCAACAAGATGGGACTGCTGTAATGTAAGCCTATGAACACGAAACCAATCATGCGCACGCATGGAAACGTAGAGTAAAAATCCCTAAAAAAAACGTAGAGTAAACAAGAGCACAATGGAGAAGGTACACCAACAGCAATGCTAATTCCCCTCGTCTAATTAAGGGTTCTCATGTCTGCAACCATTTATCTCTTGTCAGGTCAATCCACATAGACAAATCAGGTTGATTACTGAAAGCTCAGCAGATCAGAGGGCCAAACCATCAGCTTATCAACCAGAACGACCACACGCTCTGATCTGCAGAGAGATCCCTACACCACCCACACGCTCCTCCTACGACAGGCAACAAATAATTAACCCCACCAATTGCAGACCAGACCCCCTCATATATTCACATCTTTTTGCAAATGAAGTTCCTGAAGAGCAGTTGCATGTAGACCATCATCACCTACGGATTCATTCCAGTATTGTGTAGTAACTGTTCAAAGGCACGGGCCTCGCTGCTGCCTTTAGCAGAATGGGAACTGCAAAAACATGGAAAATGGCTAATGGTTGGTAAATCATTCAGTTGGAAATCAGATCAGCAGAGGCCACAGAATGGGAACTTTTTTTTTCTTTGCTATATCCTATATTACATGCATATGCCAATAAAATAGCGAATATATAGCAAGATGTACACAATTCAGTGAAAGTGCATGTATCATCAAAAAAAAAAACTCAAGATGAACGAGCCAATGATCACTATCTGTTCACCATTTTCAAGTGAGCTCAAGAATTTCTGAATTGAGTTAACGAATTGATCATTGTGAGCATTGCCTAGCTTTAAAAGTTAGTAAAAATAATGCCGATTTTGCAGAGAATGTTCCATTAAGGCTTCTGTTATATTCACAACGTACCCAAAAAAATTGCTGATAAGTAGTACTGTTTCAGATATTTTAATTTGGTTTCATCAGGAACAAGTCCAGATTTTGGGCTAGTTTGGATGTTGCCATTTGATAAACAGAAACAAAATATCCTAGCTACCTACCAGAGAGCACCAAATGACAATACATGTCCGTCCAGAACCTGCTCGGGAACATTTGTTTCACATACGTACACAACTGAAGAAGACTAAAATAGAACTGAAAAATACAAAAATACTGGTTGCTACAGTGTTATATAAATTATACAGTATGCTAGGACTACCACTTTGTGTTTATTTTAAGGAACGATATCGGTGAAGTGTAATTTTCATCAGAAACGTTACTCTTGGAAACTATTAAACAGCACTACAGCAGTGAACTAAGATGAGAATGTATAAAAAAAATGAAAAAAATCCCTTGATAGTACTTTATGCAGCAGGTGGGCTACTTGTTCAAATGAACCAATCAGTGTGAGGGTGACCAATGACAAGATGGGACCAATGCTTGAATTTGGCCTTGTTTAGTTCCCAAAGTTTCAAACTCACATTTAAATTGCTAATTCGACTCTGCTAATTAGTCAAATTCTGCCATGTCAGTTTCAAACCCACACGCAGGCAGACCAACATGCTTACATGCCCCACGGTCGCACCATCAGCGTCAGACACCACTCATGTTCATAAGATACTTGCCCTCTCTTACATCCCTCTAGGCCCACATGTGAACCCGAGCTCTTTCCCACCCTAAGCCTTTCTCCTTACTAGGGCCACATGTATCTCACTCCTTTGCAGTCTCACATCCTTCAAGCTCAAGAATAAGAAACCATGGGGACGAACCTAGCGCCAAATTCATCCTATCCCCCATTGATCAAGCTCAAGAGGTCATTGGAGATCATCATGGAGGATCCCCTTGGTGGCTTTAACTTCATCTTCTCCATGGGTTGAAGCTTCATCAACATCGTTCCTTGCACCAACTTTTCTCATCCTCCTCAAGAACCATGAAGAGGGCATGAGCAAGTATGTTCATCCCTAACCCTCTACTCCAACTTGAGGCTCTCACTTGTGTGTTTGGCTTAGTGATGAGTAGTCTCCATTTCTCCCAAACCAATCCAATTTCATTTCCAAATTGACACCAGCTCCAAGCCTTAGTTTTACCCTATCATGCACGCTATGGAAATTGTATCTCTTGATGCGTGTCAAAATTAATTTCCCAAATTAGCTCCAATCACCTCAAGAGTGCCATAGGACTCATTATGAGTATATCTTTCTTAAATCCAAGATTGAATTATCTACAATTTAGTTGATTTCCAGCCTTCATCCTTGAGGCTATATGTTAGACCTCTCCTTAGCTCGATCAAACCGAGATCCTCAATCTAGTTACACACAACCATGAACAACTTCCCACAACCCGCGGTTGAACCACCATCTTTCACTATTGGACCGCAAGCTTCAAGTAGAACTAAAGTCTATTGTGACTAAGCCACTAAAATACCATCGGTGCTCTAAAGCCGAGATCATTGCTTGGGATTGTTCAACCAACATGAATACACATAATCTATGCCTTAGTTTCTTGCCCACATCATCAGTTCTCATCTAAACTTGTACGATTCCATGAGCATCCTTCCATGCTATCTGTCTTTGCACTTTTATATGTAAGTACATTCATATAGGTTCCGTATTAGGAAGCTCTAATAGCAAGCAAGCCTGGAGCCATTGTGGCACTAATCACATACCATGGATGCACCTATCTATCTCACTCTATTTTTCAAATATGAATGTCATCTCATTGGAGTAAAGTTTGTGGATGGGTATAACCCCGTTTAGGCATATATGATGAGTATAACCTATATATTAGGCATGAATACCTCTTGTTAGCTTACCTATTCTAGGATGAGTATGGTTGCTAGACTTAATGTTTATGCTTATACTTAATCATACTTAGACCCTAGAAGTCGATTTGTGGCAAGGGTGGCACCGCACCACTACTTGCTTGCAAGCTTAGCCATACCTCTAGACGATGCCTAAATTAGTAAATTCTAGATACTATGCCATTGAGGGTTGCACGCATGGGGTCGTTGATGCGTGGGTTGGACATGACTACCATCATGTGTAACTAGACTAGAACAAGTTGTTCATATATATACCTATATAAGCTATTCGTTTTCCGTATTTAGGTGTCCTCAATCATATTTATGTACACACCATGACCATGATCCTTATTATAATTATGCTAGTGGGTTATACTTGGTGCATACTGCGGACACACAAGGTTAAATTAGTTAAGTCGGACCGGTAATTCATTTTACGATTATACATAATTTAATTTTGGTGGGTCCTTGGAGAGCGAGTCCATCCATGTAGTGGATTATTTCCCTTAGACGCAGGATGGATCAATCCATCCGAAACAATTGGATGGGGGCATCCCACTTCATCTCACACAAATGTTATCTTTCTCCCTCCCTCACACGAGCTACTCTAGCAAGGCAAGTGCCAACTGCCAAGCAACCTTGATCTTGAGCATTGATATAGGAAAGGTCAGTGTGAGCGAGAGCAGCTACAATAGTGCTAGTGAGCAAGCTTGAGTAGGAATATGAAGATCAAAAGCTCCAGCCAAGGGAGAGGAAGGAGGGTTAGCGAGTGGTGGGCCACAAGGTCGAACAGACATCCATCTCCGATAAAGAAGTGTGGTTGCGCTAATGGTGGTACCACACTTCTTTATTGGAGATGCATGTCCGTTCGACATACTAGAAGAAAGAAGATAGGAATGATAGGTTGACATGTAGTTCGACAATGCCTAATGGTGCGGAAAACGCCATGCATATCATCCGGTCCAATGCCTCCTCCCAGGATCAACTGTCACGGGACGTGGGTCCCGGTAATCTCGCGACGAGCGCGAGATCTCCGCCAGTCACCCCACGACTTGCGCCACGTGACAAGACACAAGTCTCCGACTTGTTCAAGACTACTACCCGCGGGTCCGCTCGCGCGTCCCCACCAGAGAAGACACAGCAAAAATCTCCTCGTCCCCGTGACAGTTGATCCTGGGAGCGAGTCTACGACTCCCCCACCAGGCTCGGGGGCTACTGACGAGGCCATGGACCAGGGCCCACCAAGACCCCTAAAAACGCAGCACGGGCCCACGTACGGCATGCTTCGGCGGCTAACACAACGAGTGTTACGCTGCCCAAGTACATGGGAGCCCGTACGACTAGTTTCCACCATGGGCCAAGGTATCTGGGGCCCACGGCTGCCCATACCTTTTCCCCGAGTGAGCGGCGGCTCGTACGAGTAGTTTCCGCCTCACGGACGCGGAAGCCCACTCGCACGAGTAGTTTTCCATCATGCCGTCGCAACTACTCGTTCGCACGAGTAGTTTCCGTCGCCTGCTCGAGCAGGCTTCGCGGAGAAGGCACGGGACGCGCGGGCCCGCCAGATCGAGATCCCGGGGTTCCCGCGCACGTTCCCCCGCGCACCGCCACACGTCCGCCTTGCCGCAGCGGTCTGTCCGGGCCAGGCCGATTCGGTGTCAGGGGACGGATTCGTCAAACCCTGCCACCATCGTCACAGTGGTCGCCGTACTATGGGCGTCGTAATGGACGTTGGGTGGTGTACGAGACTGCACACGCTACACCCTAAGCATTGGAAGACGCGGTGTAGACCGCCCGCTCACCCGAGTGGTTTTCCGTCTCCGACCAGATCGAAGCCTTGACCGTCAAGGCCACAGGTACGCAGGCCCCGTGAGCGCATCGTAATACCCCGGTACGCGGTCCGACACGTGTTGGTTTTCCTACACGGGTCCGCCCTGACCAGGTCGATCCTATGTCAGGGGACGGATCCTCCTGCCGTCTCCCAGCTGAGGCGGTACGCATCGTACCACGGAGGGCACGAGAAACGCTGTGCCACCAACGGCACAGTGTAAGCCGTCACCTATCCGTGGAACAGGCTACTCCTGCCCTACGACCTCAAGAAGAGACAAGCCCCAGACCCACTGACGGGGTCAGGGCACGTACACTGCCTCTCGTACCCGACTAACTACTCGGAGGAGGGAACGGGGGGCCCCGGGACGGATCCTTGGAACGCACGGGATCGGCACCGTCACCCAAGGCCCCGTAACAGTGCTTCGCCGCTCCTGCCGTCTGACAACCCGGAGCAGAGAAGGACGGATTCACACTGTAGATTAGCTCACATATGACCAAATGTAACTACCCTGAACTCCACCCTTGAGACTATAAAAGGGAGAGGCAGGGCACCCACGCACACGGGGTTCGTTTCCACTTCCATACGCACTTAGCATCGATATCCCATCTCATACAACCACACACATGTACGCAGTCTCCTGCTACTTGAATCACCAGCACACCAGGGACTTGGGTTCTTCACCCTCTCCCGACCTGTTTGTACTCTCTGTTGCAAGCCTTTGAGCATAAGGAACACCCCCCTCTCACTGGACGTAGGGTATTACTCTCCGGAGGCCCGAACCAGTATAACTCTGAGTGTCTCCTGTGCTACCGTGCGGATCAGAACACGCCTCCCCTCGTATAAATTTATTACCGGCGGTAACAAACCCCGACACAACTTGTATTTACAAATTACAATTGCAGCTTATCGGCAGTAGCTCTTGTTGCTTCTTCCTGAGAATTGTACTATCAAATGTATCATCTGGAAGTACCGAGGAGTATCGGACAAGTATCAGGAATTAAATTATTTATTATTTTTAAATCGTATTTTTCCTATACGCGTATCGGTGTATCAACGTATCAGGTTGTATCCGATACTGGTACGTCGGCCTTCCAGACGTATCGGTGATACATAGATTGAAAGCGTATGCCAATGCAGAAGGAAGCAAATTTAAAAGAAAGGATCGGTGAAATATCTACTTAAAGAATAGTTCCTGTTTTTACCAAATAAGTCTTGAATTTTGGACCTAGAAGGTTAGCTCGCTGCCAGACTTTTTCATCAGAATCTATTGTCTTCTTTTCAAAAAGAAATTAAGTAAAGCTGCATAGGACCTGGTAGTTCATTTGAACTTTGTAGAAAAGACACATTTCAGTTTCAGCATCAAATCAGCATGATTTCTTTCTGAAACAAAGGGTGCAAGTATACATCACATGATGGATTAAATAACAAAGTCAGTTGTTTTATAGAGCTACACTCCAGCTACTTATTGCTAAAGCAGCAAAACAGTTTTTGAAAACTGACTTCAAATAACGTAATTAGTAATTGCAATTTGGTGTTATAGTCTAAACATATGTGTAGTGCAAAGTGCATGCATTATGAACTATTGTGCTTCCTGTATTTCGGACCTCGATTTGAAAAGAAAATAGAGCCATTATGGATTTGAGAAAGAGGGAGTGAGAGCAGGTTTCAACTTGCTGCAGATGGATCATTAAAATGGAAAAACAGTGGCATATATGATCGAGGACGACCACAGAACAGTACTCTTAGTTGGCCAGAATGATTGAAACCATCTGGACACAATTATAAAGTATAATATCAATTTGTGTCATCACCGTGTACCTGTAATAGTGTACTCACGCTAGTTGAGACCCATGTGCTAGGTAATGCTAATTACTTGGACCACTGTGATCTTAAAAGATCCACCACTATGCAATATTCCCATATAGGAATGTACTTAACTAGGTGAGCCAACTAATATTGTCAAACAAATAGAACTGAAGAATCATATAAAACATATGAGGAATTATAAATCCGGCCCCAGTATCAATCAAATCGAACCAACAAAAACAAAAGTATAGCACAAATCAACAGAGATGAAAAGAATCAAATAACAAAAAGCAATTGCATGAAGCAATGTTAAATTGTTAACAACATGAAAGTGAAATAATCAGAAAGCATGATTATCAATCCCCAGCCCAAGTTCAATCAAATAGTGGTGGAAAAAAAAGGGGCAATCAAAAAATAAAAAGTGAATTGGCAAAACTAATAAACTTGAGTGTGACTTGAAATGGATATTGACATATTGTTGTGCCAGGATAACAAGTTGTTGAGGATGCTAAAGATCGACCAAAACTATAGAGTAACACTAAATTTGCTTGTAGTGCTCTTGATCATCCGAGGAAGAACAAATGAAGGCAAACAGAAGAGTGCGTTCAACTGTATATCCACCACTATTCCCTAATGAAATTATCTAGTCTTTTCACGACATGTACTGGGCTGAACCGCTGAATTCTATATCGTATTTGGGCTACATGGAAGAGGTGTTTGTCTTGGGCCTGACTCGTACTCGTGATGATAACTACAGCAATGATGTTTGCTTGTAGCAACTTATTAATATTAGGTCCCAATCATTTGCAGGCCGTCACAAATTGAAGGCAAAAGAGAGAATAATGTGGTAGCATCCTTTATTCGTAACAGAATTCAGATTCCAAGTCAGTGCGAGTGAGGAAAAAGAAGAGGCTGATCTTTACAGTCGTTTCAGTTTGCTGCTGACTGTCATTTCCTCAAGACCTGATCACTAGTGAAAATTCTGATTCTTTTAGAAACTGGTGTTTACTGGGTCGCGCATAACTGCTGAACTGACGAGTACAAAAAAAAAGCCAGTTCTACACCATCTAGTCTCTACTCTCACTTACACATCCAAGTGCTGGTGCGCAGTAGTGTACCGATGATCCGGGCACTTGCCAGCTGACCATCCCAAAGTGAGCACTACATGGAAAAGGCGGCCTCTCAAGCCTCCCCTTGCAATCCCCACCATAAAATCAGAGAACATTTTTCTAAACAAAAGAAATCCAAAATCTCTTGCAACTTGCAGGTCGATTGACGGTGATGATAGAACACATCCAAAATCTCTTGCAAGTTGCAAAACACAGTGAATTGACAACGCCCAGACCCATCAGGTTTGTTCTTGCTCTTGACAAAACTATGGAATACTAGCAACCAGAAGAAAAGAACACAAAAGTGTACAGACAAAATTACCACACAGTACCATACAAATCCTCGGGTTGGTTGCTCTTTGGCATACGGTGTGTATGCAGTGTGAATTGTGAGTTGGATTGGAGCTAGCAGTTAACTAATAACACGCCGTACATGCAATACAAAGAGATGCTAATGTCATGCAAAGAGGGGGGCACGCGTCAAGCAGTGGCGAGGGGGATCAAATGATCGGGGTATCACACCTTGCTGTGCGGGTAGTGGTCGTAGAGCAGCGTCGGCGGCGAGAACACCGCGTAGTTGTTCTCCAGCAGCTCCGACGGCGACCTGAAGCCGTCCTCCTCCTCCTCGTCGTCGTCGTAGTCCCCGCCGTACGGCGCGGCCACGGCGGAGGCGTCGTCGGGGTGCAGGTGGTCCGCCGCGGCAGGGCTGGGACTGGCGACAACGGTGTCGCACGACGCGGCCGCGCCCCCGGGGCTGAATCCAAGCGCGGCGCCGCAATCGATTTCGGCGGCCGCGGTGGCGTCCTCGGCGCCCGCGCCAACCACGCCGGCGAGCTCGTCGGAGCTGTACTTGGAGGGGTCGGCGTCGCGGCCGGTGAGCTCCTGCACGAGGGCGCGGAAGCCCGCAGCGCTGGTCTTGACGCGCATGGGGTTGGAGATGTACACCACCTTGATCGGCTTCTTGCCCCCGCCCTTGCCGCCGCCGCCCTTGTTCTTGCCCGACGACGCGCCGCCGCCGCTCCCAAGAGCATTGCCCCTGGGACTGCGCTGCTGCCGCTGGCGGCGCTGCTCGTGATCCATCGATCTCGATCGGCTCAGCTCTAGTGAAGACTCGACGATCTGGAGACGAGAGGGAAGCGAGAGTTCGGAATGCGCGAGCGGGGGCGAAGGCTGCTACGACGTCTAGCACCGGCCATGTAAGGACAAACGGGTGTTGGGGAACGGGGGATTTTTAGCTGGGCAATGGAGGTGGGCGCTGGCGTCGTGGAGGAGTAATGGCACGGAGGCCTGCGCTCGGTGAGGGGAAGGGGCTCCCCCGTTTTGGGGAGAGGGACGGGTGCGGCATGTGATCTGGAGAGAAAAAGGCCAGACGGGGAAGGAGGCTATTGGCTACGTCCACCAGAACAATAGTTTAACCCATCCAATACAAACAATCAGACCAGTGGTTTTTTGTTTGGAATCAATCAAATCACTTATATTATGCAATGGAACCTTGATTCATCCTGCAAAGAGAAGATGATAAGGCCAGTCTCAGTGGAAGGGGTCATGCGGGAGTTTTCAAGAATAACACATCATCTTTACTTTATTGATTTGCGGGATGACCTACCCTCTCTCAATGCACAGGGTCATAGCACAGTTTCATAGGTTCCTGTAGATATTTAATTGCTGCATATTGGTTGGTCAATTGTGCTTAAAAATTGTGTCAACTTGTCTCAGTGGGAGGGTCATAGGGGTGTCATTCCTAGTACTCCGCGCCGACCCAGGGTCATGAGGATGACCCTGATTTTCTCTCTCTGCTATTAAATATCATGCCATGTCATCTTGTTTGCACATGTGGCACCCTATTTAATACGTATGACCCTCCCATTGAGACTTGCCTAAGTACTCCTACTCAGTTATCAATACTATCTCCGTACCATAGTAGTTACATACTACTGAAACCTACTTCTACCAATTTCTCCACAAATATAAAGTACTACACTACCCCTCAGTTCATAAAAAAATTATTCCCTAATTTAAGATAACCTATGGTCACTGCTTTTGGTCATGAAGATATATTATTTTAAGAAATGAAGTAGAGCCAAACAATATAAAATTTATGACTATTAAATATCTTTTAAATCATTATGCTTATATTATACATATAAATTACGCTCTGGAGATGTATTAAAATCACTATCATAATCAAATTATATTTTAAAGTTTTCTTAGATAAAAACAGCATGTTTTGGTCCATTGTACACTAGGCAAAAGGTGCTTCCAATAGTCAACCACTTAATCTTTAGTGGATAATATGATAATATGTACTTATCCATTTTCAAATATATCAATTTAGACCAAGATAATTATGTTATTGTAATTAAGTAACTTGTCCAAAATATAAAATATTTTAAAGCAAAAGGTTATATTATGATCACTAAGTAATAAAATTGAAATTAGCTTATCTCAATGAAAGTACATTAGGGTTCAAATCCCATACTTGGCATGCACGTTAGCAAATACTTGGCTTCCTTCAGTTGAAGTGCCTAGGTTTATTCCAGTGATAGGCAATGTGTGTGTGAGAGAGATTGTAATGAATCTGGTCTTCCAGAGGCGCACTAGGGTTGAATGTGCTTACTTGCATGTGTTCACAAAGATCGAATATATGTGCACATTATTTTTATCATCGTCTTTTTAATAAAGTAAACAACAAAGTTGATTTAAAAATTGTAATAAGTAAAAAAGAAACCAAAAGTTCATCTTAGAAAACCAGTTTTCTAGTCTATAACTAAATGTTCATATTCATTTCCCAATAAAATTATTCACATTTATTTTGACTTTATTATATTCAGTGTATCTCTTAGCAAACATGAAGGCAAACATTAGTATAAACTCTCAAATCAAACTTAGACCTGACACTTGCAAAATAAGTTCAGATTCTTTTTTTTCTTCTAATATCTTTTTGAAAGAAACTTTTCTTCTAATATCAATGAAATGAGAATGATATACTGGGTGGAGCTAGCATTTAAGAGAGGTTATAACGGCAGAAGCAGGTCCTGTCTACGAGGAGGTTAATGCAAAAGGTGAGGCAGCAAGGACAACTGGACAAGCATACGGTGCCGATTGCGTTCACGACGTGGCGAGCCTGCAGTGGGTGGGCCTGCGTCAGCTATGGGTCCCACGATGACGTGCTTATAGCCCCTTAATTCCTCATCACCGCCCGCCCTGCCTTACCCGCCTCTCCTTACCTCTCTGCGCCGTCACTGACATGTGGAGCCCGCTTCCGGCGAACCAGCCAACCAGGGTGAAGGGCGGCGCCCGTTTCACGTGCAAGTAGTATAGAAGGAAGGAAGCCAAGCCACTAGCCAAGAAAATGGCGTGCCCGAGTCCTCCCGTGGGCCCATGTCTGGGAAGTGGTGCTTTCCTGAGCATTGCTGTAGTAGCCGTCCTTTATGAAGCGTGGACCACACAAGCGGCTCAATAAGGGAAGGTCCATCCAGGTTTTTTTTTATCGACCGGTCTATTTATACCGCTACCCAGCGGTAAGGGTATACCGCTGTGGTATAAATGGTATACCGCTTCTTACCGCTCGAATTCAAAATCCAAACCAAAATCGCCTATACAAACGGTAACTAGCGGTATACCGCGGTATAAATAGTTTATACCGCTGCGGTAAGGATTAAAACCGCTCGGGAATGAATTAAAACCGCTGCAATGAAAAAGGGTCTCCGGCTTGAAAGAAATGAAAATTTTGGCATGATGTTGGCACAAATTAGTGTTAAATACCACCCCTAATCAATAATTTATAGTTATGCATAGAAATACTACACCAAACACAATAATATTAGGCGTGCATAAGTGAGTTGATAGTTCAAATACAAATAATTCGATACAAGTCATACAACACAATAAAAGTTCAATGGTAGAAAGGAAAGATCCCCATTTGGGTCGCGGAGTGGTACTCGGCGATGGACATGACATTCAAGCCTCTCGTCCTAAGCAACTCACCCTTGTACTGTTGCCAAGTTAGACCCGTCCACCTCACATCCTAAATCCTACCTAAAATCCTAAAGCAAAATAAACCTAAATCCTAACACAAATCCTACCTGAATGCAAATGATACCTAAATCCTAAAGCTACTTTCTAGTTTCTACACAAATGAAAAAAAAGAAGCATACCTGACCGCGGTATACCGCTGCTCCCGCGCGGTAAGCCGCCCCGGCCGAGCGGGAGCAAGCGGATCCGGCCGCGGGGCGGCTTACCGCAGCTCCCGCGCGGTATACCGCGCCCGGGCCGCGGTTAACCGCCGGCGGCGGCGCGGACGGGGAGCTCCGGCGGCGGACTGCTAAGATCCACTTGCGGACGGGGGAGGAAACACACTGTCTGAGGCGTGAGGGTCACGGGCGGAGCCGGTCAGGCGCTTCTAGGGTCGTCCAAGGAATTTGGGCCTCATGGGCCTTAACGGGCCGACCCATTTTTTTTCTTTTTCTTTTTTTGTATAACTTCTAAACCTCGAAATAAATACCAAATGCACTCAAATTTGAAAAATTTCAACACCATCAGATTCTATAAATCATGAACTATTTTTTGGAGATTTTTATTGATTTTTTCATTTTTTTGAATTCAAATTCAAATTTGAAAAACCCTAGCGGTATATACCGCGCGGTACCGTTACCGCACCGCGGCGGTATAAACGGTTACCGCGGTAACCGCAGCGGTTACCAACGATAAAAAAAACCCTGGGTCCATCTACCGTTCTTTCACAATTTTGTGTGTTTTACGGGTGCCACGACAGTTTTATCAAGATTTATTTTAAAAACAACAGTATATGTCAGGATTCGGTTCGTCGCTGTGCACCACTTGCTCCCTTATTAAATGTGAGCGCAGAGTCTCGTTGAACTGTCCGCGTCTAGGTGCGTTGTAGATATATTTATTAAAAATATTTTATGGAAGTATGTACACACTCAGACTAAGTGGAAGTTATAGAATCATAAGTTCAACAATACATTTTAGAGTATCACTTTGACATTATAGTTTTTTGTTGTTACTTTAAAAAGTTGAGCTATTGCTCTATTTATCACACAACCTCTGAGCTCTGACCTTGCGTGTATTATACTATTAGAGAACTTTTTGTAGAAGTGGTTAGAGTATATATTTGCTGTGACATTATAGTTTCTTATTGTTTCGTTGTGTTCTTATTAGACAATTGTTACAGTTTCTAAGTTACGACATTACGGTTTTTAAACATTATTTAGACGACATATATAGTTTTTCGTACCTTCTATGCCACAGCTGCATCATAGGCTTTGCCATTGTTGTTTTTGGGAAAAGAAGATCATCTAGATCTATCACGAACTAACAACTGTACGTGTTAATTTGCTAAGAGGCACACAAATCTCCAATCACTTGTGTCGTCGTGCTCGTACTCGTGCGCCTGATCAGTCTCGCAGGTTGCTTATGTGGGTGCGGTTGCTGTGGGTGCTTATGGCACTGCTAGCTCCGATCACTACGGGAGCCAGTGGCTTCCACGAGTGCCGGTTGCACTCGGGGAAGGCCCAGTTGCACTCGGGGAAGCCTTTCCCGAGTGTAACACTCGGGGAAGAGGCTCCGGGGAAGCCGCTCACGGGGAAGAGGCCTTCCCCGAGTGCCACATATCGCACACTCGGGAAAGAGGTGTTCACGCCGTCTGTGCCGTTTCAGTGTCCTTCCCCTTCCCCGAGAGTTTTCTTCTGCACTCGGGGAAGATTTTTTTTCTGTTTAAAAAAAAAGGTCCCCGCCGCCACACACCGCCGCCGCCGCACGCCACCGCCACCGCCGCCGCCACCGCAGCAGAACCTCCACCAGATCCACCACCGCACGGCGCACCAGAATCACCACCACCACCACACGACACCACCACCAGAACCACACGGCGCCGCCACCACAGCACCACCCGGCGATAGAGAGATAAAGAAAGAGAGGCGGGGCGCCGACACCACCGCCGCCGCCGCCGCCGCACGTCACCACCACCTGATCCGGGAGGAAGCCGCCCCGCCGCACCACCACCGGATCCGGGAGGAGGACGCTCCGCCGCACCACGACCGGATCCGCGCCGCGCCAGGAGGAGGTCGAGGCCGCGCCGACACCACCACCGCCGTGCCGGGAGGTGGTCGAGGCCGCGCCGCGCCTGGAGGAGGACGAGGTCGCGCCGTGCCGGGAGGTGGTCGAGGCCGCGCCGCGCCTGGAGGAGGACGAGGTCGCGCCGGAGGTCGAGGCGCGCCGGGGCCGGATCCGCCGCCGCCGCTCCTCGCCCCGCCGCTGCTCCTCGCCACAAGGTGAGGGGCGAACAGAGGGGGAGGAGGGGGGCGGCGCCACTGCGCCGGCGGGAGGGAGTGAGGCGGCGGTAGATCCGCAGGCCGGAGGGGCGCGGCGGCGGAGAGAGAGGGAGGGAACGGCCGGAGGCGAGGTGGCCGGAGAGACGGGCTGGGATGGTGGGAGCTACAGCGGCGTGTAGGGAGAGGGGGGATCTGAAGTGGGCGTGCGGGTAGGGATGGGGGAGGGGGGAGGGGGCTTAAGTACTTAGGGTTCCCAGGAAAGGTGGGCCGGCGGATGGGCCGCGGGGATGAAGGTGGGCCGGGGTTAATTTGGGCCGGCGAGGATTGATGGGCTTTAATTCCCTTAGAGCCGTAGGTCAAGCACTCGGGGAAGAGGCTCTTCCCCGAGTGCCAACAAAAGGCACTCGGGGAATAATTATTATTTTTTAGTTTTTTTGCCCCAATTTTTTTGTGAGGCCATCCCACATTATTTTAAACTTCTTGTTCAAATTTGAGGGAATTTCAAATTATTTTGGTATATTTCATTAGTTTTTTCTTTTCGTTGAATTTGTTTACATACTTCGAATTTGAACTGCAGGTGCATGAAGTAATGGAATTTCTTCATTCAAAAAATGATATTCATTATATTTGGTGTATGTTGAGCTCGTATCTAGGAACTCACATGAAATTTTGAGCATCTTGTTGTCGTATCATGACCAACAACTTGCGGGAAAAGTATTTGTAAATTATATAAAATCCGAACGAAGTCCGAAAATCATGAAACTTGTCTGGATGTCATGTTATGGCATGTAGAGGTTGTGTAACAAAATTGAGAAGATTTCGACCAAGTTGCAACGTCGGATGTCTAAAACCGAGACATCTGGAGATATCTTCTCAATTTTGTTACACAACCGATATCTGGAGACATCTCGGTTTTAGACATCCGACGTTGCAACTTGGTCGAAATCTTCTCAATTTTGTTACACAACCTCTACATGCCATAACATGACATCCAGACAAGTTTCATGATTTTCGGACTTCGTTCGGATTTTATATAATTTATAAATACTTTTCCCGTAAGTTGTTGGTCATGATACGGCAACAAGATGCTCAAAATTTCATGTGAGTTCCTAGATACGACCTCAACATACACCAAATATAATGAATATTATTTTTTGAATGAAGAAATTCTATTACTTCATGCACCTGCAGTTCAAATTCGAAGTATGTAAAAAAATTCAACGAAAAGAAAAAAACTAATGAAATATACCAAAATAATTTAAAATTACCTCAAATTTGAACAAGAAGTTTAAAATAATTTGGGATGGCCTCACAAAAAAATTAGAGCAAAAAAACTAAAAAAAAGAAAAATTATTCCCCGAGTGCCTTTCCCTAGCACTCGGGGAAGAGCCCCTTCCCCGAGTGCTAGGGGAAAGCACTCGGGGAAGAGGCTTACTTCCCCGAGTGCTAGGATGAGGCACTCGGGGAAGAGGCTTGCTTCCCCGAGTGCTAGGGGATGGCACTCGGGGAAGAGTGTTTTTAACATAGCTCCGTCCATTTCCGCCGTTAAGTACCAATTTTCGTCCGCGAGTGCCTCTCTTCCCCGAGTGTTGCACTCGGGGAAGAGGACCTTCCCCGAGTGTCTCTCTTCCCCGAGTGCCATAGTCCCTATGACACTCGGGAAAGCCTCTCTTCCCCGAGTGTTTTTCTTCCCCGAGTGCAACACTCGGGGAAGAGGCTCTTCCCCGAGTGCCTGATTTTTAGCACTCGGGGAAGCAATGGACACTCGGGGAATGTCCATTCTCCCGTAGTAGTGGATCCGTTTGGACGAACGGCAGCGCTGTGAATGTTTTGGTTGGAGGAAGAGATTTGCGCGCGCTTGCAAGATTTGGTACGGTACCAGTCGCATCGCCTTCCGATATGATGTACACTACATCTCACAACAAAGGCCCGACCTGAAGCCAGCCGGCCGCTCGCCTCGCCTCTGCTCACTCCTGTTGACCTGTCGAAAACCAGCGGGACGGCCGGGCGGCACAAGGAAAACCGCAGGCTATACTCTCTCTTGATTCTCCAGGGGAGGCAATGCAAGCGGCAGGGGAGGGGCCTCTTGAAGACGACGACCTCCATCACTTTCACGGTCAGCAGCTAGTTGTAGCTTATCTTTACCTCCTTGAGTAGTTAGAGCTACCACATACTTTCTTCAAAAAAAAAGAGCTACCACATACCGTACCCCGTTGACAATTAAATAGGCGTACTAGATTGTGTTGGCATTTCTACTGCGATGACGACGCAGCCACTGTTTCATCATCTCCTGCGTCACCCAGATTTGTGCCCGTTGTTTTCGCGTTTTTTTTCCTCAAAGCTTGTCGTGGAGACATATGTATGCGCATTTTCCATGTGCGAAACTAGTCAATTATTTTTGCTGGCCTCCAAGAGGTGATTTGCTCATTTGTACAATTGTACTTGTACGTCTAAGATTATTGAGACGGGTCTAGGACGACGTACTCACTGGTAGAAAATGAATCTTTGATCCTAACATTTAGTCCCGGTTAAAATTTGGAGTCGAGACTAAAGACTTTTCGTCGACATGGTCTCGAGTGGCTGCGAGTGCCTCACCCCTTTAGTCTCGGGTGGTAGTACCAACCGAGACTAAAGGCTTCACATCCAGTGACAAAAGCAGCAACAAATCTTTTATTCTCGGGTGGTTTCTCCACCCGAGACTAAAAGTACCTTTAATCTCGGGTGGGGAAACCGCCGAGGATAAAGCCCTCCCACCACAGCCACCGGCGCCCCCCCTATCCTCTCACTCCCCTTTATCTTTTTCTTACGGTCAAACTCCCCTCCCCCACTCATTCTTTCTTCTATCTTCCTCTTCTCTCTTCTCCCTGTTTCAGATCCAGGCGCCCTCCGCGGCGCTGCGCGGCCCCCTCCGTGGCGGCACATGGCCCCGACGGGCGCGCGGCCAGGCACAGCGGCCCCGAGGTGCGGCCCCGGCGAGCAGCCCCGGTGACCGGTGAGCGGGCGCGTGGAGGGAGAGGCGCGGCGGCCCCGAGGCGCGGCTCCAGCGACCGTGAAAGTGCATCTAGGCCCCTAAGTGGATTTTGGTGAATTGAATGACAAAGCGATTAAAGGACTAATGTATTTGTCTAAGATTGTGAGCAGGTTTTATTTATATATTCATGAGCAATTATTGAAGTATTTATTTATGGATGAATGTTATATGGCTCACATTGGAGAAGACAAATATATGGATGATCCTATTGCATAAGTGACAAATATCAAGTAATAAATGAAGACAAATATTGGGATAATTTGAGAAGGTCAATTCATGGTCTCCCATATGAAGACGTAGCTTGATTAAAATTACAAGGATCATAAAAGAGAAGATAGTAATTCTCTAAGTCAAATGCAAGGTTTCATGTGTTTGTTGAAAGAGGACATAAGGATGAGTGTACACATTATGGTTCTAATTTGGAAGCTTACACATTCGTTGTCAATCAAGATCAAGCATTTGAAGTGGGTTTTCAAATGAAGGTTAATTGTGTATGAAGCAAGTGGAACTCAAAAGTGGATTGGATAAGTGATGAAGAGATCAACCGAGATGTCTAGGGTGAGGGACTAAGCAATCTTTGGGGCCGTAGCTAAGCCGCCATTTCGTGTTTTGCTAAGGTGAAGTTCTAGCATCCGTGGGGTCTCCAAGTATCATATCCAAACCTTAACTGAGGGAAACAATGCAAGTCATCACCATGTTAAGATTGGCAATATGGAGTGACTTATGGATTCAAGTGTGCATTCCTATGCAAGATGGAAAGATCCTAAGTCATTAGCTCAAGTATGGACGTGCTCAAGTCAAAGGCTATGTTGAAAGCCCTCAAGTGGATATTGATCAAGTATGACAAGATTGAAGATGTTCAAGCTCAAGAGATCAACAAAGTGTTCTTAGTTATTCTTGAGTATAGGTATGCCGTACTATCAAGAGGGATGCAACTTAGCGAGTTGACCAAGTCAAAGTGCTCATTAGTTGACCTAAGTGAGATCTAGCCTAAGAGAGTGCTAACAAACCCTCCTAACCTAACCTGAGCCACTTCATCTCTTTGGTGACGTGTTAGTATCATAGAAAGGGTTTTGGGGGTGTCTCGGGCCTGACCGGTCTGACCGGTCAGGGGCACCGGTCTGACCGGTGCCGCTAGCCCCAACGGCTAGTTTTTCGAACACCGGTCTGACCGGTGTGGGGCACCGGTCTGACCGGTGCCGCCCGTGGACCAACGGCTAGTTTTCTCCTTTGAGGGGTATAAATACCCCAAGCTTTCTTCAGTTGAAGCTTGCTGTTTCTAGTGACATTGCTGAGGTCCCAAGCCTTTTCTAACAAGCTCTAAGCCTTAGTGGCTCTCCCCAACCCTCTCTTTGTGAGATTTGTGGATTCAAGCCATATCCTTGGTGTTGGGTTGAGAGAGTGAGCTTAAGAGCGACCTTGTGAGCTAACAAGAGCATTTCCATAGCTTGAGCACTTTGGTTTCGCGTCTACAAGCTTTGAAGCGTTTGTTACTCTTGGAGGTTTGCCTCCTAGACGGCTAGGCGTCGCCGGCTAGCTCCCAACGTTGTGGTGAGCAGCGGGAAGTTTGTAAGGGCTGCGATCTTGCCTCTTCGTGGAAAAGATCCCCTTAGTGGAAAGGAGGAAAGTGGTTGAAAGAGACCCGACTTGTTGTGGGAATTGTCCCTTACAAGCTCCTCAACGGAGACGTAGCCATTCCTTAGTGGGTGGTGAACTTCGGGAAACAAATCCTTTGCTTCTTCGTGTGGTTTGACTCTCTAAGTTGTTTTTCTAGCATATTTGTTTTGCTTCCGCTTCGATCTACTTGGGTGTGCTACTTGTGTGTGCAGGGCTCATTACCTTGCTTGTGATCATCTACAAAGGTCACTCACCAAGTTTGGTTCGTGCTAGAAGTCAAGAGGTGCTTGAAGTTGTTTTTGCAGGTGCTCTGTGCTACACCGGTCTGACCGGTGAGGTGCACCGGTCTGACCGGTGCCTCCTGTGAAGTCCAGTGCTTGACCGGTCTGACCGGTCATCACCACTGGTCTGACCGGTGGAACACTGTCAGCTCAAGTGATCGGGGAAGAAGAGTAAAATTTGGTCGTCACGCCTATTCACCCCCCCTCTAGGTGACATCAAGGTCCTTTCAGACCGGCGAGTGGGCGCGGGGCCCCGGCGACCTCGCGAGCGGGCGCGGCCCCGGCGTCCAGGCGCCGCCGGGGGCCCAGGCGCGGGCGCGGCCGGCAGGCAGGCGCGGACACGGCCGGAAGCAAGACCGTGAGTTTTTTTTTCAATCTTTTTTTGCGAAATTGAAGGATCGTGTGAATCTTGTGTTCGTCGATCTCGCTGTAAATGTTGTGTAAATTGATTCTCCAAACAAATTTGGTAGATGAACTTATGTATGTGTCAATCGGTTGTGAGATGAATATCTTATGTGAGTTGAACGTGGGATGTGAGTTGAATTGTGACGAATTTAGATGAAATTGTATGAACTTACTGTGCATGGTGGAGTGGAGCTCGAGGTGGGTGGCAGGTGCTGGGGCAGCGGCTGCCAGGGTGTTTTTTTTTTTGGAAACCCTTTAGTCTCGAGTGGTAATACCACCCGGGACTAAAGGCCCCCTTTTATTCCCGGTTGTGCACCCGGGAACAAAGGAGGACCTTTTGTCTCTATGAATTAGTCTCTAGAGGTCTTTAGAGAGATATTGTTCTTACCAACCGGGACCAAAGACCCTTTTTCCACCAGTGACTCTAACCACATCATACAGCAGCAGAGCTAGTAGGCAGCTCAAGCTTGGTGAAGGAGGAGTGGACTTTATTTGTCACAAGATTAGGAACGAAGAAGAGCTGAGCGTGCTCACTACTAGCTTGGTGACATTTGATTCAAACACCATTTTTCTTTGTCTAGCATAACATTTTCCCAACAGCCCGGGTTGTATATGTAAAAACGGAGAGAGTGCGTGTACTTTAATAGTGCTACAAGCCTACAAAGAAACAAGGATTACATTACGTCAAGGAAATATGGGCACGTATATGGCTAGCTAGGAACCTTCACTATGTGGCTCTATTTTTAGGCCAAAAATTTTTAGGCCCTCTTATCAAGTACGATTAGGAGGACTAAACATAAACTAATTACAAAACTAATTACACGAATGAAAGTGAAATCGCGAGATGAATCCATTAAGCTTAATTAATCCATCATTAGAGATTGTTTACTGTAGCATGACGTTGTCTAATCATGACATAATTAGATTTGTTAGATTCGTCTCAAAAAATTAGGTAGGGGTTATGGAATGGGTTTTGTTATTAATCCACATTTAATACTCCTAATTAGTGTCTGAAGATTGATGTGACGGGTAGTTGGGAAAATTTTTGGGAACTAAACAGGCTTGGCAAAGCCATTTCCATGTGCATGAAGTCGCTATAGGTTGGTTCAACCCCACTAGGCACTAGCCTCCGGAGTAAAGAGGGCATAGCAGGAGTGTCCTAGTGTGGCTCTAGATCTCCCCAAAAAAAAGGTGGCTCTAGACTCTGGAGGAAGCTTAGGGTCCGTTTGGCACGGATTCTTCACCGGCTCCGGGAGCCGTTTTTGATGAATCCGTGCCAAAGGACGCCCCAAAATGACTCCTGTGCGAGAGCCCTCCGGAATTTGCGCTCTGTGGAGCGCTTTGTGCGGGACGGAGCCAAAAAATGCAGCTCCCCCGGCTCCGTCCGCCGCCTACCACCCTCACTACCAAATTGCTCCTGCACTTGGCGAAAATTACAACCAAATGCCACCGCATTATTCCCCACTCTTTAGCGCTCCCCCGCGTACGCACGACGCATCGGCGCCGAACCGCGGCGGCGTAGAGGAGGTCGGACCCCAGGCATCTTCCAGGGCGGCACCGAGGAGGAAGTGGAGCCGGGCGGCGCCGAGGAGGAAGGGAAGCCGGGCGGCCGGACCGTGGCAGCGCAGAGGAGGCCGGCGCGGCAGACCTGGACGGCGACGGCGCGTGAAGCTGGAGCACGGAGAACCGGAGGAAGGCGACGACGCGAGGAGCTGGAGCACGGGGAACCGGAGGAAGGCGACAGCGCGGGGAGTCGGAGTGCGGGGAGGAGATGGCCGCTGGTGGCGTGCGCCGCAGGGCCAGGCGGCGGTGGCGGGCGCGGTGCGGCCGATGGCCGAGCACGGCGATGTGGAGCCAACGATGAGATGGGCGGAGCCAACGATGCGGCGAATAGATGAGGATAAACCGAGAGAGAATAAAAGGAAGGAAAAAATAAAAATAGAAAAGATGAGAGGGGAAAAGAAAATAAAAAAGGAGAAAAAGAAAAACGGGGGAATGCATAAGGGATGGGTGGTTCCGTGGTTGCGGTGGAGATATGAAAAAAGAAAAAGAAAGAAAAAATGAGAAGAAAAAAGGAAAAGGAAAATAGGAAGAAATGAAGAAGAAATAAAAAAGATAAAAGAAGAGCATTATGGACAATTTATTCTCTTATTCATGTTACACAGCCAGGAGAAGTTGTTTTGCCAAACGTTTTCCTAAAACGGATTCAGCTCTCCCACAGAATCCGCTCTACCAGCGCAGCCACAGCCGGAACTGCCACAGCCGGAGCCGGAGCCCTGCCAAACGCACCCTTAATTTGCATTGGGTTGGTTACCTTCCTGTCAACTGTGACACGGGGGGCATCTGGAAGTGATCGTTACGGGGAAGAACCTTGTGCTGAAAAATTGAGCGATGCAGCGAAACAACGTGATGGTATTTTCGTTCGTCAGATCAGGCCTAAATTACGCAGTCGAAAATCCCTACTATTACTTTACCATATACTACTCGAAAATCCCTGCAAATTAGTACTAATTTGTTCCTCCTTTTGCTCAGTGATTTTTGTTTTTCCCTCCTCCTTCACCTTCGTTTTGTGCTGGGTCGTCGCAGCGTTCGCTGAAGGCGCGCAGTCACTAATGAGTACTCGTTCAGGCCTAGTTGTCCCTGGCCCAAGCACTGCGTATAGTACGCAGCACAACTGTTCCACTGAACAGAAGAATTCAGACTACTGTATTAGTACACACGTACGCCTAATTGGAAAATAAAGAGCACGCCTACAAAATTGCCTTCGGAGTTCAGAGCACCCAGTCCCTCAAGAAAATTGGTCGGTGTTGAAAAAAATAGACAATCTCGTGTGATTGAATTCCAAACTAGATTTATCATGATAAATAATTTAACATGCAAATCTCTAACATATTAGGCAACAACAAGCACAACAACATGATCTCAAAAAACATGCTGAGATAACAGATTGAATTACGATGTACATACTCAGCACGCCGTGATGTTTTTTTTTAAGACGTGCAAATCACATTTTTCATTAAGAGAAAAGAAAAAGTTACAACGAAGCAACTTTAGAAGAAACCCCAAAGCGCAGAGAACAGGGACCAAGAAAGAAACTACAAGGTCGACTGAACGAAAGAAGCTGAAAGAGAAGAGGAAACCCTACACCGGCACCACACCGAACAAGAACTAAAAGGCGAAGCCTAGCCTGAACGAAAGGACACCCGGAACACAAGCTCGTCACCGGGAGCCAACAACACAAGCCTACGAAGGTCGAACGAAGATGCCGCAGAGGACAATGCCACCAAGGAGGGAGCGACGAGAACGCCGCCATCGCCCGTCTGTCCAAGAAGGTGCAGCCGTGATGTCAAAGCGGTGTCAATGTGATGACGACGGTGTTATGAACGGCGCGCCGCAGTCGACGTTGATCCAGGGCAATTGTACATTGCAGCCAACGGCGAAGCCAGGATTCAGCTTCAGGGGAGGCTCTCCCTCTTCTTCTTCCACCTCTAGATCCCCATCCTTCCTTCTTCCTTCCAAAAACGGCAGGGGCCTGAGGGGGGCTCCACAGGATTTCCAGATGTAGGAGGGGTTGGAGCCCCACCCGCCCCGGTGCTGGCTCCACTGTTGATTGCAGCTGTCGAGTCGGACGGAGGACGAACCGTGGTGAAGACCCTCGAGCAGTCACACAGAGTGCTTCACAAAAATCTTATTCGCCCTCTCCCGATGCATGATCACAAGAACGAGAGGTTTCAGAGACCTGCTTTCTGTTCGTCGGTGTTGTGGTGCATACTGACACTCGAGATGGTCGACTATGGTGGCGATGCAACAACGAGAAGAGGTAAAAACTCTAATTTGAATAGACGATGTATTTTCGACAGAGGTTAATGGACTTAAAGAACAAGTAACCAAAAATTAAAATGGAAAACAAAGCCACACTCTCGCAAGGCGAGTAGCCGGATTTCGGTAAACCATTCATGTAGACGTCGTGCGTCCTTCGCCACCTCGGCGACGCAAATGAGCACGCACATCTCCCCGCACACATAGCTTGGAGGAGTGAAGACAACTTTTATATTTAAATTAGTCATCCTTCCCTCCACTAGCAATATGAGGCTAAATGATTACACTGCATCCACCGCTTGCTCATGTTCATATGGGTGTTTGAGATTTATTTGAAAATTTTGAATTTTCCAATGAGCTGGCCCCATTATTCATAAGTCAGCCTAACTGCCTAAGAGCAACTCCAGTGGAGGCATTCAAATTGAGGCCTCCAAAATCCATTTGCAGACCCAGCTCAAAAGCATATGGGCCTCTATTTTGATGTTAACTCCAGTGGGAAATCAACTTAACCCTCTATTTTGATGTGGGCCCCGTGTGCCAGCCAGAGAGAGAGGGGCGGCGTCTCCTAGCCTGCGCCGCCGCCATGAGGGACGAGGCGGCCGAACGAGACGAGCTGCCCGTGGATCCGACGTCGTCGAAGCCATTCTGGAGGAGGTGCATGTCTCGCTGCGGAGCTCGGGGACACAGAGGTGGGAGGCGCACGGGGGCCCGTCGTCCACTACAGCCACAGCATGGCATGGCGCTTCCGCCGCTGCAAGCGCCGGCTGTTGAGGCGCCCAAGGAATGGCAGCGCTCGGCTCCTCCTGCTGTTGCGCTCAGGAGCTCCTCCGCGGGGATGTGTCGGCGTCGTCGGTCGATTCGCCGCTACGGGGCAAGAAAGAGCTCCTTTGCGGGGAGCCAGCGCAGCCGCCTGGCAAGGTCCACCGCGGGGCAACACGGCAGGGTCCTCCGGCGAGTGGGTGCTGGGTCCGGCGGGAGGTGACAGCGGTGGCGTAGGCGTGCCAGTCGATGGGGCGGAGCACACCGCCGCGGGCGCAGAGGTGGCGCGGGCCCTAGTGTCGAGCAGCGTCGACGTCTCCCCGTCTCCACGCTGCCGGCGGCAGCACGTCAACGACTTCGGGCGGGCCCGGGCCGTGTGGGTGCGTCTGGGTGGGGGGTGTTGCGGGAGAGAGAGGGGGGAGGATGAGAGGAAAAGACATGTGGGACTCATGTTTTGGAGGGGAAGTAGAGGTCCCTTCAGGAATGTAGGTTTGAAGAGAAAATTTAAGAAAACATGAACAATACACGTCCATTTAGAGATACTGCTGGAATTGTGTGTTTATATCGAACTTCCAAATTTTATAATAAAGATCTATTTAGAGGCCTTAGTAGAGTTTTGCTCTCGCCATCACCGAGAGACGGAGAGGGAGCTGCACCGTCGTTCAATGCAAAAGAAAGAGGAGGCATGCGTTTTTTCGACGTGGTGACCGAGTGACCGTGGTGGACCTGGACCTACGTCAGCCATGGGTCGCACAGTGACGTGGTACGTGCTAAACTCAAAAGATTTCACAAATCAAAGAGTACGGAGTACCCCTTTTTATAATACAAATCCTTCTTCACCGCCCGCCCTGCCAACCCGCTTTTGCTACCTCTCGCTCTTGGTGGGGCCCCGTCGGCGAAAGCAAGTTCGGTGTGCGGGGTGCCCACCGCGCCTTCCGTGCGCACCCTCGCGCATCGGTCTTCGTTGCGCATCAGACGAGCCGCGCGAGCCGAGGTCACGGAGGGGCAGGGATGCATCGGTCACGGAGGAGAGTAGTCACGGAGGGGCAGGGCTGCATCGGTCCCACCACGCAGTCACGGAGGGGCAGGGGTGCGCACGCGGGCGCTGGTGCGCGCGGCACGTACCCAATTAATTTTCCCGTCGGCAGGGACTGGGCCAACGGATCATCGCCCGTTTCCTTTCCAGTGCCTTTTGTTGAGTGCCCCTGCTGCAGCAAGCTCGTAGCCGTAGCAGTTCCTTTTTGCTTTTGAAGTGTGCGGATCAGGGTTTACCTTACCGTTGGTAACCGGCCCGGTTACCGCGGTAACCGGTCAAACCGACCTGGACCGGTCAAACCGACCTGGACCGGTTACGGTACCGGCCGGTTACCAACCAGTGGTATTCAAAATTTTTGGATTTGAATTCAAAAAATTGTAAAATAAGGAAAAAAAATCCCTAAAAATACTTCATGATTTATTGAGTCTAATGGTGTCAAATTTTTTGCAAACTTCGTTTATTTAGTATAATTTCCAGCCAATACAAGTTAAACCAAAGAAAAAAGAAAAAAAAGCGGCGGCCCAGCGAGGCCCACTTAGGCCCAACCCTTGGGGGGTCAAAATATCCCAATCCAGCTCCTCCCCACCCCGTGACGCCACAATCCCAGCTCCTCCCAGTCGCATCCGCCCCCGTCCGCCACCCCCAGGCTGCCGTCCGGCCGCCGGCGCCGCCCAACCGGCCGCTGGCCGCGGTTTGCCACTCGGTAGGCGCGGTAAGCCGGCCAGCCGGCGGATCTGCGGGCTGAAGGCGGTTTGCCGCCCCGGCCGCTCGGTTAGCCGCGGTTAGGGCGCGGTTTACCGCTCCAGGCACAGGTAAGCCTTCTCCCCTTCATTAATGTAGGATTTATCTATGTTTTAAATATGTTTTGATATAGAAGCGTAGATAAGATTTGATTTAGGATGTAGATATGATTTGATTCAGGTGTTTACATGATTTAGGTTCGTATATGATTTATGTAGATTTCATTTAGGTATATATATGATTTTGGTAAAGCATATTTAGTTGTATATATGATTTCATTTAGGATGTAGATATTTAGAGCATATTTAGGTATATGATTCAGCCATTCAGGTGATTGATTTGTGGATGTTGTCCATTTATGCAGATACACAATGTCATCTAGAGATGTATGGGAACACGGTGAAAATCAGCACCCCGGATGGCGATGCAAGTATTGTCATATGCACAAAAGTGGAGGTGGTGCGACTAGATTCAAACAACATTTGGCTGGAAAAGGGACGCAGGTGCTCCATTGCAGGAATGTGCCACCAGATGTGCGGGACTACTTTCAGCGTGAGATTGAGAGGACTAAGAAGGCAACTCTTGACCGGAATCGAGAGAGATTGAGAAAGGAGGCGGTGGCAGCCGAGGGAAACTATCCCAATGCAGAAGATGATGAGGAGGCTCAATTGCAGCGTGCCATCCACCTATCGAGAGCTGAAGAAGATTACCGTCGGGGGTGGAATAGAGAGGTGGTGCATATGAGCATGGAGGGGGTAGTGGTTCCACGAGGGAGAATCCTTTGCAGAGGATGTTGCGGAGAGGTGGTTCGCGCAGGGAGACTCCTGTGGTGGTGGAAGACTATAACTTGGCTGCAGGTGGGAGAAGAGGAATGACGCAACCAAGGATTGATACAGGCTCCTGGACGCAGAAGGGTAAGAATGCAAAGGAAGCTATTGGTAAAGCTTGGTCAAAATTCTTCCATATTGCGGGAGTACCTGGGAGACAGGCTGATAATCCTTACTTTGTTAGTGCGGTCAGAGAGACACAGAAGTGGGGTAAGGTTTCTTTCATTGGTATGACAACTATGAGATTACATTTCTGTACCTAATCTTCTGATTTCCATATGGTTGCAGGTGAAGGTATCGCGTCACCCACTGGAAAGGATATTGATGGCAAGTACCTTGATCAAAACGAGAAAGACTTGATGGATCGGTACACACAGTTTCAGAAAGAGTGGACCATCTTTGGCGTGACGTTGATGTGTGATTCTTGGACTGGACCGACGAGGATGAGTGTCATAAACTTTTTGATATATTGTAATGGGGTCACGTGGTTCCACAAGTCCATTGATGCGTCTGGAAAATCTCAGGATTCCAAATTTTTGCTCAAGGTAGTCACTAAACACTTGCCATTGACATTGAGTATGTGTTCAAGGATTACTAAAGTTTGTGCATATTTTTGCAGGAGATTCGAAAGGTGGTGGAGGAGATTGGTCCGGAGCATATCGTCCATATAGTCACCGACAATGGCTCCAACTACAAGAAAGCATGTAGGAATTGAGAAAGGTGTATGAACACATTGTTTGGACATCATGTCTAGCACACACCGTCAATTTGATGTTGAAGGATATTGGTCAGAGGCCCGAACATCAAGGTATGATCAATAACTGCAAGCGAATTTCAGCTTGGTTACACAATCATGGTCAGCTGAATGCAATGATGAGGGAGGCTATTGGTGGTGAGTTGATCAAGTGGAATGCCACTCGATTTGGGACTAACTAGATGTTCTTAGAGAGCCTACATCGCAAACGTAACAAATTCATGCAGTGGATGGCATCTCCGGCGTTTTTAAATAGCAAGTGGGCCAACACCGATGAAGGTCGATTTGCGCAAGTGAGGTTATCAAGTATCGAGTGGTGGGATGGAATGGATTATATCATCAAGACAGTTGAACCAATTTACAAGATGCTTCGATTCGCTGACCAGGAGTCGAGACCTAACATGGGCGATGTTGTGATGGCCTACCAGGAGATGAAAGCGGAGTTGGAGTCTTTCTTTGGAAACAATGTTTCCACTTGGAACGAGTACAAGGAGATTTTGGACAATAGGATTCGTGATGTGTACTGGGGCACGTATGTTGGTGCAGGTAAGATTGTATGAGTCCTCTATTTTGAACCTCTATTGTCCACATGCATTGTTGAAGCTCTATTTGAAGTGATTTATATTTTGCAGCTGCTTGCTTACATCCAAGGCATGCATATATGATGGAACCAACTCCAGAAATGTTTCGTTCACTAAAGGATACATTTCAGAGCATGACGGATCTCCAGACCGCCGTGCAGGTATTGCAGGAGGCTGGGGTGTTTCGCCAGAAGCATGGCAAGTTTGGCACAGAGATGGCAAGGAGGGCGGCGATTGACCCAAAGACAAGCCCATGTAAGAGTAACTCCGTAGGCCACTGTTGTTTCTCTATTGCAAATTTCAAATATATTGGTCAGTAATTCGCTTGCACTTGCACATGCAGCATCCTAGTGGATGATGTTCGGCTCAAGCACCCCGGCGCTACAGGAGCTTGCTTTGCGGCTTGTTTCACAATGTGTTTCATCAAGTGGATGCGAGCGTAACTGGAGTACTTTTGCCTTGCTGCATACAAAGGTTCGCAACCGCTTGACGCACAAGAAACTTAACAAGCTTGTCTATGTGAACTACAACCTTCGCCTGAGACTTAAGGAGGTCTCCACCCCAAGTCGTGATGAAGGTGATTTTATTGACCACCTGGCCCATCTTTCATTTTATGACGAGCATCATCCGCTTCGGGAATGGTTTGAATATGGTAGATCTAACCAAGCTCCAGTTCTGGGTGAGGATGATGATGACGGAGACGTCCCTCTCCCGTCTCATATTGTCAGTGATCACGTAGACCCCTCTGCTCTATGTGACACTACGGGGGATGATTGCATCAGTGATTGGGCACGTAGAGTGGTGGGAAACACTCACCTTGGGAAGAGGAAGTTTCAGAAGGGGCCTACGAAGGGTGACCCGAAGCGTCAATAAGGACAGGTACAAACAAAAGGAAAAGGCAAAACAACAACAAAACCAGTGAACAGCGACACCTCCACTGATGATGGCGATGGTCAGCGTAGTCCACCGTATCAGGAGTCTGAGGATAGCAGCTCGGCTCATGATGGTGATGGTGATGATAGTGACGGTGGTGGTGGTGGTGGTGGTGCTAGTAGTGGTGCTGGTGCTAGTGATGGTGGTGGTGGTGTTCATTTCACAGGTATACCTTGCAACTTAATATGCACACATGTTTCTGACTATGACTCTATGAGTACTAATTATGATATATGCTTGAATGCAGGGGAGACTGATTTTACACATGCTACTCAGGACCGCGACCATGGAGCACCGCGATCGCAGAGGAGAACGGTTGGACCCACAGACTACGACACTCCTCAGTACTCTTCTTCCTCGTACAGCGATACCTCGCAGTCTTTTCAGTATCCCAGGCCTGACATTAGCATGCAGCCACCGACAAGATGGGTGTACGAATGGGAAGATCCACAATTTTACACTATGTTACTTCAGCAGTGGGAGACAACAGCGGCGTGGACGGGTCAAACTTGGCAAGACTACAAGGCTGAGTTGCTTAGAGTGCAAGGTTTGAATTTGATGTCCACCGCAGAATACCAGATGGCGACCCAAATGGGGGTCTTCCCATTTCTACAACACCAGTGATCTTTTATTGATGTACGATTATTGCCATGGGATTGTATGCACGATTATCACTATCACTATGGTATTGTATGCACGATTATTACTATGACATTGTTTGTATGCAAAACAATGATATTATTCCTTTGGTGAGGTTTTGTGAGGTCCTTTACATTAATATACGCATAGGACATGTTAAAATTTTCATTAATTTACCACTGGGGAACCACAAAAATATTTTCGGTATTTAAGTCTGTCAAGCCGGTTTACCGAAGAAACCGATCGGTAACCGGTCCTTACCAATCGGTAAACCGCTTCAAACCGTTTGTACTGCCCTTTTGGTTTGGTTTTTTGAATTTGTTTGGTTTTTAGCGGTAACCGCGGCTTACCGACCGGTTTACCGAAACCGACGGCCGGCGGTTCGGGGTCCGGTTCGGTAAGGTAAACCCTGGTGCGGATACGCTGTGTGCCTGTATGACACAAAATGACAAAATGCAACGATGAAACGACGATTTCAGAAATCTCACTCGGAACTAGGGACTTACTCGGAACCGCGCTTGATCTCTTCGTAAAGGAGCGACGACAGTCACATTATCGTGGCTAAATTGTCGCATCGATAGCACTTGTGAGATGCCAGCAATTTGGTGGCCAGCAATTTGGTACTAGAAACATGTCGTTTACTGATACGGTAAACGTGGAAGTCGTAGAAACCACATAAAATAGTTGGTTTCCTAGAGGTCTTTAATAGAAAAAAGGTTTATCGTAGTTATTGTACCATTATATATTTGTCTTTCTAAGACTTTTGTCATTATATGTTTTTGTTGTTACTTTATGTAGCTGAGCTATAAAAACCAAACCACGAGAGCGTTGTTTTCGATGTTGTTTGCACGGCAATGTACTTCTGATAATAACTAAAAATTTTTAGGTTGCGACATACTGACATCACAATGTTTCTATATATATCTCTTATGAAGAATGTCGTTGCATCGAGCTGTTATACGATTTCAAGATATGTCGATATAGTATTTTTATTATTATTACTTGCATACCATGTTCTTGATACGATGAAAGCTATACAGTTTCTAAACCATGGCATTACAATATTTTAAATTTATTTATCCATCAAGTTCTTGTCACGGTAAGTTATACAGCTCATTCTAAATCATGGCATTACAATTGCTTTGCTTATTACTTACGATATTGAGCTCTTATTAAGGGTTTTATGTTCTAACAGTGACATCATAGCTTCTAATTAAGTTGCTGTTGCTTGCAAAGAGAATAGATTATTGTCCTACAAATTTTCCTCGCGTAAACTCGTGTGTTTATACTTAAAAAGCAGCATTCACCAGAAAACTTGTCCTCTCCAGTCTCTACTGCGCCAGCCACCAGGGCCAATCCATCGTGTGATTTAATCAAAAAAAAAAATCCATCGTGTGATCGTGGTAGAGTTCTTGTTGGGAGTGTAAGACTGGTCGCACTGGGTGCGGTAAAGCACGCGCTACGGGACGATAGGGTATGCATTTGCCGTTTTTCGCCCCGCACCGGGAGACCCTAAAGCATACGGCACATCCCGTTCGGCTGCTGGCAGCGCCAAATCCAGCGTCGTCCCGCACGCACGCTACGCGCGGACGTGGCGCCGGGCCCGGGCTCCTGCGCGCCACCCCAACCACCCGGGGAGGAAGAGAAGGGGAGGAGGGAAGCTGCGCCGTCGCCGCGCCGCCGCCGTCGGGATCGCCGATGCCTGCCGTCGAGGAGGACTCGGGAAGGAGCAGGGAGTGCCCCAAGCTCGAGCCGCCACCGCCGTCCGAGCTTCGCCTCCGGGGTCCGGGCTGCCGTGGCGCGCCGCGGGAGAAGGGGAGCGCAGGACCCGTGCGCCGCGCTGGCGGGCGGAGAGGGAGGGCCGTCGGCAAGCCGGAAGGGGGGAGAGAGAGGCCCCGAGCTCGCCGCGCGCCGCGCGCGCAGGGTCCCCTGCTTCGGGCGCGGGATCTTCGGCGGCCGGCCCCGCGCGGCAGGGGAAGCTCCGCCGGAGGGGTGCAAGGAGGGAGAGAGGAGCTCCACGAGATCCGGCCGCCGGGCTCCACCTCGCCTCCGAGATCCAGAGACCCCGCGCCCGATTCGGAGGCAGGAGCTGAGCTCGAGCAGCTGCTGTCAACCTGTTGCCGACGCGCCGTAGTCCTCCACCAGCGCGAGGCCGCGCGCGGAGGAACAGCGGCCGTTGGGGGCTCGCCCGCGCCTGTCTTTGCCTCGCCAGGGCGCGCCGTCGAGGTCGCCGAGGGCGCGCCTCTTGCTCCTGCCGCCATCGGGGGCTCCCGCCGACACCGGCGCAAGCAGGGGAGCCGTCGACACCGGCGCGACGCACAGGTGGACGGCGGCGCGGCGCCCGGCCTCCCAAGGACGGCGGCGAGGCGGCTGGCCTCCCAGGGAAGAGCGCGCCGGCGAGGTGGAGGGAGCAGGGGCGCGGCAGAGGAGGCGATGGGGTTGGTGGGGAGAGAGAAGGGTGGGGTGGGGAATTAGGAGGGAGAGTATGACTTGTGGGTCCCACAGCGAGTGGTTGGTGTGGAGTATGAGATACAGGGGACGATGGGTGCGGGAAAACTCATACTGTACTGGAGAATCTTAATGACCAGACAGAATATTCTATTTTAGGGTATGCAAATGGAGTACGACGAGTGCCAGCAGCCTAATGGGGAAGATCTCTCACAAGGCGCTAGCTAGATTTGGTGGAGACGCGGAGTACCAGCAGCCGTGTTGGGTTGGGTAGGGCAGGGCATGGCGCATCTCCCCAACGGAAAGCCGTGGAGGCAGCCGGGCGAGCCGCTGCAGGGGCAGCTCGCCTTTTGACCTGGCGGAGAACAGCAGGGAAAACCGCAGGCTTTTCTTGGGTTCTCACCGGAAGGGGCAGAAAGCGGCAGCCGGCACCCAGCAGGGGTCTGGCCTTGAAGACGACGCCGACCAGTAATAAAACCTTGACCCCTACTGCTAGCTAGTACTAGCACGGAGTAGTATATTTTTCCGATCTTGGGTCCTGTTTAGTTGGCTAAAATTTTGCTATTTTTTCAACTCTCTCTCCATCACATCACATTAAATACATCAAAAGATATATGTTCGGAGCAGTAAATGTAGGTAAAAAAATTAACTAATCACACAGTTCTGTTGTACATCACGAGCCGAATCTTTTGAGCCTAGTTAGTCCATGATTAGACAATATTTACCACAAACAAACAAAAGTGTTACAAAAATACTACAAGAGTTCAAACAGTCACTTTTACTACTTTTTAACCAACTAAACGGGCCCCTTTTGTGGATGGAGTAACCGGGAGCGTGTGTCCGTTTGCACCGCCGTGACGTGTCCACCGTTTCATCCCTGGCGTCACCTAGCTAGTTTGAACTCAAGAACCCGTAGGGCGTCTCAAGCCATGTTTAGTTCTCTCGAATCTTACCAAATTTTTTACTGAGAGGATCGTGTTAGTTCATTTCTTCTCTCTGTGTACGCAATCTAATGCAAAAAATTTTACTTATTTTACCAAAATTTCAGTCAATTAAAGAGCCTCAGCTCTTGTTCACGCAAACTGCGGAGGTTCCTGTTTTTCTCAGGGCATTTGAGGGGGGCGCATCGATCTCATTCAGAAAAGTCGTATACTTCGTCCTTACTTTTTTTTTCCATCACACGTTTTTTTTCCGAACCTGCTTGGTTGAGTACCAATTTTTGCCCAATCAAAATCATGATAAGCCAAAACTTAGGCATGCCAAATCAAAGTTTGCCAAAGTTAAGACAAAAAAAACATAGGTGTGCATTTGGTTGAGTGCCAAAATAAAGGCTTGCCAAATTTCTCTTTTACATGTAGTTTAAGAACATTTTAGAGATTTGCCAAAACTTTGGCATAAAATTTGGTGATGCTAATTCTTTAGCAATAAACCAAACAATAACCATAGAATTTGGCATGTCGTGATTTTGGTTTGGCAAAACTTAGATGCGAACCAAACTGGCCGGGAGTGGGTTTCGCCGTGGGGATTCCCATCGGGAGCCAGATCGCAACGCTAGCTTCTTCAGTTCTCACTCAATCTCAAACCACGTTTGTACTAAAAAAACAAAAACACGTTTGTAAAATAACAAGTTTTTGAGATTGAAAAAAAGGCTTACTTGAACATGCCAGTTAACAAGAAGGTAAAATGACGAGCAGGTGATGAGCTCAAGGGGAAAAAAAACATGGCTAACAATTTTCCCTGATGCGTCAAGCTTAAGAGGTAAGAGCTCGAGAGAGATGGCTATATTAAAACTCAAAAGGTATTGTACCTCTCCTTGAGTTATGAGAATATGAAGTTATTTCGTCATGTTCGGATGGATGGTGCTGATTTGTTCTGAAAAAACCACTTGTTGGCTGGTGCTGATTTGGTGTGATAGAAAAGCACTGCTGACAGGTGGTTGACAATCCAAACGAACAATGTGATTATACGTACATTCCATGCACATAAACATATATTTGTGACACCTATTTTAAAAAAGGTAAAGATTACTAGGATTGGGACCTCATGTATGCTCATGTGAAATAGCATGCCTTAAGCAGGTGATAACTAAATGAAGATTAAAATACTAAATATTTTTGGCTGGTTGAACTCATGGGTTCCTCAATTAAGGCACCCACATAAGTTCTGCCTGCACACCCATAAATTGGCTCTGGAGACCCAGAGCGAGCAGACAGGTTCAGTCTCTAAATCTTTGTCAAGACATTCGAATTTGATTCGTGCAGTCGTGCCTTTTATTATGCTTTTCATATGACCAAGAAATTCGTCTACTACTACGCCAGGCGCTTCGTATGACCGAAATTAAGCGTGGCATGTTTAATTTGTTTATTTCTCAGAACCCACAGAAGATGATATGCACATCGTTACCTGAACTTCTGAAGACGAAAGAACTGAAGCACCACGAACTCGGAACTCTGCACACACTACCTGCAATATGTGCCCAAATGTGCCCCCCTTTACTGAATTTCGGGTTTAGCGTATGCCTATTCTGCTTTCCTTTACACATCTGAATATACACAAGACGGTTCACCATCGTCGTCGCGGGTCGAGAGGCCACTGACGAATTCGAACCGTCAGCAACGTTACACGAACACAGTTCTAACGCGAGCTGCTGCTTGGGCTACAGAGAGTCAGAGACAACAATACAAGGCACACATCGCACCCGTGTCTTCGCAAGACGGGTGCGCGCGTCGCGTGTGCATCTCGCCGCCGGTGCATTGCCTTCGCCTCCGCTGAAGTGTGCGATGAGCAACCCGCATAGTGGCATCAACTCCGGTCGACGACGTACGAAACCGATCGGTCAGCGGAGAGACGAGCGAGCCGGCTGGATTGCACTGCCGCCGATTCAGCAGCTAGATCAGCTAGCTCCGTCCTCTCGATCGATCTCACCTATAGCACGACGTCGCGCCGCTTCTTGGGGTTCTGCTCGGGGTTCCCTTTCCTCATCATCGCCACGAACTCGCTGTAGTCGATCCTCCCGTCCTGCGTTCGCCAACGATTTCCAACCGATCAATCGTGTTACGTTCATGCCACTACGCTCGTCACACGACGCGTGTGCTGCGGAGGAAAAAAAACAAGAAATGGTGTTGCGACTTACGTTGTCGGCGTCGACCTCGGAGATGATCTCCTTGATGTCCCTGCCGTCGAGAAGGCCCTTCTCCTTGAGCGCCTGCTCCAGCTCCTCCTTCGAGATGCACCTGCCAATCAAGGCACGCGAGACCCGGTGAGGATTCCATGGCATTTTCATGCATGGTCTCGGTATGTAGGGGGTCAGCGACGAGCCGACGACGCCAAGTTACCCGCTGCCGTCCTTGTCGAAGTACTGGAACGCGGTGTAGAGGTGCTCCTCCCTGTCCATCCGGTTCATGTGCATCGTCGCGGTGATGAACTCCTCGTAGTCGATCGTCCCGTCCCCGTCCGCGTCGGCCTGCGTTTGTTTTTGCGATTGCCAAGCAATATGGGGGGTGAATTGTACAAAGAATTACAGGTACGCGAGATGACAATGTGAGAAAGAAAACTCACGGCCTCCATGAGCTGCTCCACTTCGGCCTCGCTGAGCTTGGTGCCCTGCTTGGCCAGCCCTCGCCGCAGCTCGTCCACGGTGATGGTGCCGCTGTTGTCGGCGTCCATGCTCTTGAACATCTCCTTCAGCCCTCTGATCTCCTCCTCCGACAGGCACCCGGCGATGACCTGCCAGGCAGGGATTTAATTTAATTTGTTAGAGCTAAGAATGAACGTGTCTGATTTTTGGAATGGTTGAAGCTATGCGTGTACCCTCAACGCGGCTTTCTTGAATTGGTTCATCGCCCTGAACTGCTTGAGCCTGTTCATGACAGCGTTGTCCAGTGGCGTGTCAGGCGCTTCACCGTCTTCCTTGATCCAAGGATGGTCTGCACAGCAAACAGATACAACCATTTTTATTGATTCAGTGATTTGTAAATCTTGAAGAGAAAAAAACACAAGATGATTTCTGGATTTTCAGCGCAATTTCATTCAGTTGAACAAGGCAATTGGCCAACTGCAGAAGAAGCAATAGAAGAGGCAGGACATACTGAGGACGTCGTAGGCAGAGATCCTCCTCTTGGGGTCAGTGGTGAGCATCTTCTTGACGAGGTCCTTGGCGCCCGGCGAAATGCGCGGCCACGGGTCGCTGGAGAAGTCGACCTGTCCCCTCAGGATGGCGTTGAAGATGCCGTGCTCGGACTCTGAAACACGTAATCTTTCACAGATCAGAAATTCAGAATAACATTATGGGACCAGAATGACAGAAACAAGAAATGGAGATCAGGAACTCGCCGGCCCAGAACGGCGGCACTCCGCAGAGGAGGATGTAGAGGATGACGCCGATGCTCCATATGTCGGCCTCGGGGCCATAGCTCCTCTTGAGCACCTCCGGCGCGATGTAGTAGGCGCTGCCGACGATGTCCTTGAACACCTCCCCTTGCTTGAAGAAGACGGAGAGCCCGAAGTCGGTGGCCTTGAGCGGCGCGTGCTCGTCCTTGCTGAGGAGGAGGAAGTTCTCGGGCTTGAGGTCCCGGTGGATGACGCCGAGGGAGTGGCAGGTGTGCACGATCTCCACGATGGTGCGGAGAAGCGACGCCGCCGCGCGCTCCGTGTACTTGCCCTTGGCGATGATCCGGTCGAAGAGCTCCCCGCCGGCGCAGAGCTCCATGACGAGGTGCACCGACTGCTTGTCCTCGTACGCGCCCTTGAGCTCCACGATGTTGGGCTGGCCGGCGAGGTGGTACATGATCTGGACCTCCCGGCGGACGTCCTCCACGTCCTCCTTGGTCGACAGCTTCCGCTTGGCGATGGTCTTGCACGCGAAGCGCTCCCCGGTGGCCTTGTGCGTGCAGAGGCTGGTGACGCCGAACTGCCCGCGGCCGAGCTCCTTGCCGACGGTGTAGATGCTGCGCACGTCCTCCATGGGGCGGCCCAGGACGGGGCCGATGGGCGCGGGCGGCTTGGTGGGGGTCGGGGCCGAGCCGGCCGAGACGCCGGCCTTGAGGGACGCGGCGCCGGAGCCGAGGCGGGAGGAGGGGTCGGTGGGGGCGGGCTCCGCATCCCCGGAGCCTGGGCAGCAGTTGCCCATGGCGGCGGGATGACGGTGGGGGTAGCGGCGTATGGACGCCGGGGAGGATGAGGGTGGTGGGGGGATGCGGAGCCGTAGGGGGGAGAGGGAGGCGGCCTAGGAATTCTATAGCGCGCGGGGATCGGGCGGTGATCATGGCCGGCCGAAGGAAGGGTGGGTGGGGAGGAAATGGCGGGAAGGTAACCGCACGCCTCCCCCTCCCCGTTTTCGGTTTGATTTGGGGCTTTTCTCGTTTTGGCATGGAGAGCAAATTTAGAGGGTCGCTTTTTTTTTTCTGGTTTTGCACTGATCATGTGCTAAGCTCACAGCACGCCGCACCAACACTCCACTCTGCATGCTTTTGAAAGGGGGAAAAAGAAAAGAGAAGTGATCGTGTGTTGTGCCATTGTGCGTCTTTTTTTTTCTGTCCACAATAGCTTTAAAGGATGACCTAATGGCCATGTTCCGAGACTTCCATGTTGGGGACCTACCTCTTTTCTGCCTCAATTTCGGAATAATAACATTACTTCCAAAGGAGAAGGAGGTCAAGAAAATTCAGCAATACAGGCCCATTTGCATGCTTAATGTTAGTTTCAAGATTTTTACAAAGGTGTTGGCTAACAGACTCACTTCGGTTGCGTGTAGGATTACCAAACCTTCTCAATCTGCCTTCCTGCCTGGAAGATATATTTTGGAAGGGGTGGTTGTTTTGCATGAAACTATTCATGAGCTAAAAAGGAAAAAGCAAAAGGGTCTTATTCTCAAACTAGATTTTGAGAAGGCGTATGATAAAGTTAATTGGGATTTCTTGCAGCAGGTCCTTAGGATGAAAGGTTTCCCGAGTATGTGGTGTCAGTGGATGGAGAAAGTGGTCACAATGGGTAGTGTGTGTTCAGGTGAATGACGACTTTGGTCACTTTTTTCAAACCAAGAAGGGTTTGAGGCAGGGTGATCCTTTGTCCCCTATTCTCTTCAACCTTGTTGCAGATATGCTGACCGTGTTGATTGAGAGGTCAAAAAATCTTGGACTCATTGATGGGTTGGTTCCTCACTTAGTGGAGGACGGTCTATCAATATTGCAGTACGTAGATGATACAATTCTGTTTTTGGACGATGATTTAGAAAAGGCCAAAGGTTTGAAACTAGTACTAAGTGCTTTTGAAAAGCTATCAGGTCTTAAAATCAACTTCCATAAAAGTGAGTTATTCTGCTTTGAGGAAACGAGAGATAGGTCTGGGGAATACGTGGAGCTTTTTGGTTGTAAGGAGGGTGAGTTTCCTTTTAGATATTTGGGAATTCCTATGAGTCCTAAGAGACTTTCTAACAAGGATTGGAGGGTGGTTGAAGAAAGATTTCAAAAGAAGCTTACTAATTGGAAGGGTAAGCTGTTATCATCGGGAGGGAGACTAGTCCTAATCAACTCGGTCTTGTCTAGTTTACCAATGTTCATGATGTCCTTCTTCAGAATACCTAAAGGTGTTTTGGAGAAACTTGGATTATTATAGATCGAGATTTTTTTGGCAATGCGATGAACATAAGAAGAAGTATAGGTTGGCCAAATGGAGCATTCTTCATAAACCTAAGAGTGTTGGGGGAATGGGCATTATTGATTTGGATATCCAAAATAAATGTCTGTTGAGTAAATGGATTATCAAATTAGTCAATGAAGATGGCATTTGGCAACAAGTACTCAAGAAAAAGTACCTTAAGGGCAAAACTTTATCACACGTTGAGAGAAAGAAAGGGGATTCACATTTTTGGTCCGGTTTAATGGAGGTTAAAAAGCTTGTACTGGAGAGGGGTAGGTTTAAAGTACAAGATGGTACCCAGACTAGATTCTGGGAAGATCTTTGGTTAGGGAAAGAACCGTTAATGAAAAAATATCCTACCCTTTATAATATAGTGAGGAAGAAAAATGTGTCAGTTGCCCAAGTACTAAGTACTACCCCACTAAAGATATCCTTCAGACGTGCCTTAGTGGGGGACAATTGGGACAAATGGCTCAATCTAGTGGGGAGTATTATTATGGTGCATCTTAATGATCACAGGGACTCCTTTATCTGGATGGACAATAAAACTTTTTCGGTGAAAAACATGTATAATGACTTAGTTTTGAAATCAAGGACTCCAGTTAGGACTCCAGTTAATTGTTGGACATGGAAAGCTAAAATCCCTTTGAAAATTAAGATCTTCCTTTGGTATCTTAAGAATGGGGTAGTGTTAACTAAGGATAACTTAGTAAAAAGACGATAGAAGGGGTGTATTAGGTGTTGTTTTTGTACGGAGCAAGAAACAATTCAACACCTATTTTTTGATTGTCCCATGGCTAGACTTATGTGGGGGATTGTCTGTTTTACATTTGGGGTTACAAAACCAGTGGATGTGGAGAATCTTTTTGGTCCTTGGCTTAGAAGTTTTTCGAGCAAGCCAAGGAACCTTGTGCTGATCGGAATTGCGGCATTTTGCTGGGCCTTATGGATCAGTAGGAATGATTTGGTGTTTCAAAAGTCACAATATAAATCTATTTTGCAGGTGATATTTAGGGGGACGTTCTGGATCAGGAGCTGGTCTGTCCTTTCTAAAGTGGAAGGGAGAATCATTTTGAAGAAAGGTTGTCGGGCATTGGAGTCAGTGGCTTTGGAGATCTTTCATAAGTCTGGGTGGAATGCTCTAAAGCGTATCGAGAACTAGATTTTGAATTGCTATGTGTCTTGTATGCTTTGTCTACTATCTTGTTTAGGAAGAACTTCGTTTATCATGTGTGGTACAGCCTAGGTGCTGTTGTGAGTGGTGTGTGGATCTGAACTATTGCAGCCTAGTTGCTGCTGCTTTGTTGTATTGGCCGCAGACAATTCCTCGGATTGTTGAGGCCGGAACAATGTTCCGTTATCTAAAAAAACAATAGCTTTAATATAAAACCACATTTTTTTTCAAAAAATAAAGTTGCGGTAAATACTTCAAAGTGTATAATAAATTGTTACCAGTTACTCTCTCTATATGACGTTTCAGATCAGCCAAAAACTTGTCTGAAACGTCATATATACTAGAACGGAGGTAGTACAAACGAGCTGAATGAGTAGGCTATTGATGCTGATAGTATGAAGGAACATGAGTTATGGCTTCTGAATAAGCAAAACATTCATGGAATGGTTGGTAAACTAGTCGAGTGAGGTAAATGAACGATTTTTTCCATGATCTGAGGTGCAGCACCGCTAGAGGATTTTTAACTTCTTCTTGTTGTTATTTAGAAAAAAAAGAAGTCGCGTTCGTGCTTAGCTTATACTATTCTACGGACGTAGGGAAAAGGATAACAAGTTTTGGGTCCAAAGTAGTAACGCGGCTAGGATTCATGATGGATGCCATGGATGGGTGGCGGAATAGGCCCACGGGTAATTGTTTGCGGAGGGGGTGCGAAACTGCGAATAGGGAGGGGGAGGGGGGGGTGTGCGCGGGACCCACGGCGCGGGGCGCGGGAAGGGAGCGCACGGAGGAAACTAATTTGTTCAAAAAAAATTAAAAAAGTTATAAATCTTAAACCGTAAGTCTAAATTAAATTTTGATTTCAAAAATGAATTTCTTATACTGAGATCTTCAAAATAAGATCCCACTTGACTATGTTTTGACAAACTTTTTTATTCGTATTTTTTAATTAAGGTTATATATTCTATTATAGCCAGAACAAAACAAATGAAGTGTCAGAACAAACGAGAACAACTGTCTAACCAAGATACTATTATAGTCAGAACAAGTTTGTATGTCATTCCGAACAAAATAAATAAATTGTCAGAACAAATCAGAACAAGTGTCAGAACAAATTATTATTACAGACGGAAGAAGTTATTATTATAGTCAAAACAAGATATTATTATATCCGAAACAACTTATTATTATAACTAAAACAAGTTTGTATGTCATCTCGAACAAAAACAAAATATAGTGTCAGAACAAATCAGAACAATGATCAGAACAAGTTATTATTATAAACATAATAAGTTATTAATATAGTCCGAATAAGATATTATTATAGTCAGAATAAATTTACATCTCATCTCGAACAAACAAAAATATTAATACAGATGAAAATATTAAAAAAGAAAGAATATGTAAAAATGAAAATAGGAAAAGTAAAAAAGAAAATAGAAAATAAATAAATAAAAAGAAAAGAGAAATAAAAAAACAAGAAAAATAAAAGAAATAGAAAAAAAGAAAGAAGAATAAAAAGAACTAAATAAAAATGAAACAGAAAAAATAATATTAGAAAGGAAATATAAATAAAAAAAGAAAAACATTCCGTCCCCTAAAAAAGGAAAACATACAAAAAGAAAAGAAATAAAAAAGAAAAGAAGAAAAGAAAACATACAAAGATAAATAAAAAGAAAGGAGAAATAAAAAAGGAACAATAAAAATAAAAAAGGAAAACGAAATAGAAAAGAAAATATAATAAAAAAGAAAAAAATGAGAAAAGGAAACATACAAAAAGAAAAGAAATAAAAAAGAAATAAAAAAGGAACAAAAAATAGAAAGGAAAAAAGAAATAGAAAAGAAAAATAATAGAAAAGAAATAGAAAAAAAACACCCGCGCCCACGCTCCGGCCTCCGCGCCCCGCTCCGACCCGGCGCGACGCGTGGCCTATCTGAAGCGACAGATAGCCACGGCGGTTTGCGGAGGCCCATGGACACTCTTCGTAGTAACAAGTAAAAAGCCATGTCAGCACTGTCTACCTACTGACATACTCCAATGGGTTCAACAATTTCCTTTTGACATGTGTTTTTTTCGAATAAACCTGTAAATATTATGAATTATAAATGTTAACTTCGAAATACAATTTTGAATTTGACTTCAAACTTCAACTTTAAAGTGCCCACCCGTAGTTATCTCACTTACAACCACATGCTCAGCAAAAAAATCAAATGAAAGTCAATTAAATACCAATACGTACCAAAAAAGTCAAAACCATAGAATTTCAAAGTCAATTAAATAGTGATACGTACAAAAAAAAGTCAAAAAAAGTCCCAGTTCCCATAGAAATGATAATAGTCAAAAATATCTTTTGGCATATACTTACTTTCCTTTTTTTACCAACGTCTATTTCTTTTTTTTTTGAAAACTTAACGTCTATTTCTTTTCCTACTCGCGCCACACATCATTGTAACGGAACGGAACGGGGAGATTAATATTTACTCCCTCTATTCTTAAATATATAACGTTTAGGACAAGAAACTTAATTCATTTAGTTCAAAATGAACTTAAGTTTTTTTTCTAAATGTTATATATTTACGAACGGAGGGAGTTGTAGATAGCAACCCCTTGCTGGGCACCTAGGTTTAAATGGGTCTCATTGAGCTTTATAGTTTCAAACCTTGCATAACTTCTGGTAGACATCTAGGAGCCCCTGTCAGCACTGCCTGCTGCCTCCACGTCACCCTCCGAAAGCGGCAAACGGTGTGTTTAGTTCTCTGAATTGGGATGCAAAATTCTGGATTTTGCACGGATTTTGGACTGAAAAGCACTGTTCCGAACTGAAAAGTATTGTAGCACTTTTCATTTGTTTGTGGTAAATATTGTCCTACCATGGCCTAACTAGGCTCAAAAGATTCGTCTCGCAAAGTACATCCAAACTGTGTAATTAGTTTTTGATTTCATCTACATTTAGTACTCCATGCATGTGTCGATATTTTTGATGTGATGTTTGATGTGATGAGGAATCTTTTTTTTGCATAGTGAATTTTGGGGAAGTTGGGCTTGTAAACACACCAAAAACCGATCATTGATCACGATCAAGCATGGCTACCTCAGCGACTAGTGTGCGACCAGGTCAATCAGTACTAGCACTAGCAGTACGACGCCTTAACCAACTATAGCTGTAGCAGGCTAGCGGCAGCAACGATCCCGCAATCGACAGGAACAGGATAGTTGGGGCCGGGGGGCACATGATGCCAGCATGCGAACGCAGAGGAGAGCCGTGCCCGTGCCCGCCCGGCGGGAACTCGCCGGGCACCGGGACAGAGATGCGCTCGCGCGGCACGGCTGCCGAGGCACGGCCACTGCCCGCTGCCATGCATCCCATCTCGCGGTACAGTAGTGTGGCTGCGCCGGCCGGGGAACCCAATCCTCTGCAGTACTGCAGAGGGACTCACTGTCACTTACATGTGGGTCCGGTCCCACATGTCAGTGACAGTGAGTCCCTCTGAGTACTGCAGAGGAGACTCGTCCGCCGGCCGGCGGGCGCCGCCGGCCGCGGCGGGCATCTATCGCGGCCGGGAAATTCACCAGGTTAATTTTATCGCCGCCGCGCGCGCCAAGCATCAAGCGCGGCCCGTAGCCGTAGCCGTGCGGGCGCGTGGTTCGGCGTCCGTGCTCGCAAGGCTGGCTGGGGATCCCCCGCGCCGCACGCTCGCCGGCGCGCTAGCTCCGATGCCGCCGTGCCTGACTGCCTGATCAACAACGAACTCCATCCTTGGATTCACCGCGGCCGCTGAAAACAACAAGTAGAACTACTACTGACTGTGCTCGACGACCATACGTTATTAGTGCTAGATCCTGTTGTCTACGCGATGTGCGGCACTGCAGCCTGCCAGTCGCCATGGATGACATCGACCTCTCCGTCGCACAGCGTACCGGGCGCGGCCTCCTCTCTCTGTTGAATGAATCCTCTCCTCCTCCTCGGGCCTCGCTGCGCTGGCAGCCTCCATCCGTGCATGCATGCAGCGTCCTGTGCTGTGTGTACCTGCGCCGCTGACGCGCGGCTTTTGATCCGATCGTCTGCTGACTGCCCCGATGACGAGCCGGCCCGCGCCCTTCGCAGCATGTCTGCGTGTGGAGAGTGCAAGATCGATCAGGCTGGGACTGTCCCCCCCTGATGCCACCGTAAATTCTGAAGAGATGCTTTTAGATCTTGTGTTAATCATCAAGCATTAACGTAGCTGCAGACTAGGAAGCCTATTGCTCAGTGCTCACCAACTAGCCAGCAGCTAATTGGAAGAAAGGAAGCCCGACCAATTAGCTCACTGAACCTGGACTCTGTTATTCTCATACGTTAAATTTCTTCTCAATCAATATGGTAAATCGGACTCATGAGATAAAATCAATGAAGTTAAATAGACTTATTGATGAGACAATATTCGAAAAAAGGAATAAAATGGTAGTGTATGCCAACACATGTACCACACACCTACTACCTCTATCCCGCAAAGAGTAGTCGGGTTAAGCACTGTCAAAGATGAAGTCACGTTGAGCTTTCCTGGTGCCAATGCACTAAGGTAAAAATTTTGTGTTCACTAAATAAGCTCAAAATCACCATATACTTCAAAAAATTATACTATAAGTTATATGATCATTTTGGATCTAATAACTTCGCCCCTGAGCGCCCTGTTATGTTGGCCCCCTATATGTAGATCCTGGCTACGCCCCTAGGGACACGAACCCAACCCACTGACAGGCTAGCACACCGTACACCAGCATCTGAATTCAATGTGCCTCATCATTTTACCAACCAATGCACCATGTGGGTGCGGTTTACCAAATCCGAAATCCCGTTGGATTACGAAGATGCGGCCAGCGGGCCAGGCATATGGGTAATCACATGCCGCGCTCCCGTGTCTGCCTCCTCGACAAGACGGGAGAGGTGATCGGCAATGCATATTATGGTAACGGAAAATAAAGGGTGTGTTTAGTTCTCTAAAATTTTGGAGCTAAAATTTTAGGGGTGTCTTTTCAGCTCTATTAGAGGTAGTAAATATCGACTAATTATAAAACTAATTACATGAATAGACGGGAAATTCCGAGACGAATCCATTAAGTCTAATTAATCTGTCATTAGAGATTGTTTACTGTAGCACGACATTGTCTAATCATGACATAATTAGGCTCATTAGATTCGTCTCGAAAATTAAGATAGGAGTTGTGGAATGTGTTTTGTCGTTAATCTACATTTAAAGCAGAAAAGAACCCAAACTGAGCAGGCAGACGGTTACGGGATGATCACTACACCAACAAGCAACAACCCCAGTCCCAGAATGATACTACTACTCCAACAGAGCCATCCCTGTCCGTCTGGATTCTCCCGTCAAGGAAAAACGATTGGCCCCAAGCTCAGCACCTGTAGCAGTCAAATGGCGACGTCCTACCACTCCTCCTCTGACTCCTCTCCCCGTCGATACTGTTTCGACTCAAGGCTGAAGCAACACGACACGGCGCACAGTGTAACTGATGCGTGCCCTGCGTCATCGCCAGGCGCAAACAAAATTGGGGAATTTTGAGCTCAAACGACGATGTATTCCATTTTCTGCTGAAGAGTTACGCTAGCATGGGAGCACATGAGATTGACAGGTTAGCTTGGAGAATGGTGCTAGATGATCTGCAAGACTCCTTTGAAATGAGACACAGTTTACACAATGGGATTTTTTTTTACTCCTACTAAACTGCTGTTTAGTTCCCCGAAAGTTTTCAAAATTTTTGCATCGTAGACCGTGTCATCTCTCACAGAACACGCTTCCTAATGCAAAAATTTCACCACTCTCACCAAAATTTCACGAAACTAGAGTAACGTCGTGTGGGAACCGCATCACCCAGACTTCTCAGCAGCATGTTTTGCAAGAAGATTGTAATCCATTTGATTGAGTAATATATGAGGAGAAGCTCTTGATCGGAAAACAAAAGGCTAAATAGAAAAACATGAAGAGTAGACTAGCTTTGATTGTAATCCTCTGATTTGATTGTACAGTTTTTCAGCTTTGCGACAGGAAATGAAATCCGGATTGTTGTGACGTGAAAGATATGATAGAGAAATGGAAACCTGTGGCGCTCCCGAGGGGGTTAGTTGAGGAGATAACGAGGATTTAACAAATCATGGGAAACGGCACAGAGGTTAGTACCGAATTATCAAAGGCAGGTGAGGAAATCTGCATCCAAAGCTCCTGATCGTCTGTGGCATGGCCACCCGCACGGCACTTTTGTTGCACCAAAGCAAAAATATGCACAAATGTGCAGTTGTGTAGTGGCCGACGCGGAGCTTATCAATAGGAGGCTCTCTTCTTTCTCCTTTAAGGTCCTCCCTTCTCCCTCATTCTAGCTATGTAGGGAGTGCGCAGGGGTTACCGCAAAATTTCATGAAGATGCTGGTGGCGGACGGTTATGTGCAAAATAACCTTTCTCCTCTCCGCCCTTGAATGAATATCTCGTGGTCTTTTTTCTCGAATACGCAGAAGAGCTGCGTATCATTGTATTAAGCAGAAATGAAGATTAAGATTTACAAAGCATATTAGAGTGGTCTTGATTGAAAGTTTCCAAATCTGCATAGAGTGTCTATTTTGCACTTGATATATTCCCTTTAAAATTTTGAGGAAGAAGGGAAGAAAAGTTGGAGGAAGAAGAAGGAGAGAAAAGTGCTGAGGACAGGATAACCACAATCTGAGAGAATGCTTATTTCAGTTTATTTTTGAATCTTCGATAGTATTTTACCAAACCATCAGCGATGTATAAGCTAACTTATAGAAGTTGCGAAGGAAAACAAACAAGGTCTAACTATCTTCACAATGTGTAGCCACATAGATTTTGCAAATTAGGGCTTGTAACTAAATAAATGTTTTATCTTTTCTTTGAACAATTATAATGTTTTATCTTTTCTTTGAACAATTATATGCTTTTATCTTTTCGTCACGCAATTCTAATGTATTCTATTCTATGATTCTTTTCTTTTTAAATTAAAGGGCAGGAGCACTGTCAATATCACAATCGAGCCAACTTGCGAAAGAATAGATCATGCATTGTCAGACCACCAACAATTATCCTGGTACACCAACAATTATCAGGATTTGCAGGTTGATACATCGCAGGTGGTGGATGATGGCCCTGCCTCAGCGCAGACCACACTGTGCTTGCGGAAGCAGCGGATGGCTGCCGCCTAGAGATTCGCATGGTCCAAACGTCACTCCTCCTCCTCCAGTGGCCGTGGGACTCACAAGCCAAGAAATCATTATAAAATGGCCGCAGTTCGAGGCATTGGCAACCTCTGCTCTCTGCTGGCCCCTGCCGCTGCCGCCGCTGGAGTGGACGGACTCTCTCCTCCATTTCCTCCTGACCTCCTCGCTTCGCCCAAACACAATCGGTTGCTTCCTCAACCCACTACCCTCTCCCGTCTCCCCTGTCAAATCGCCGAACTGATCAGGCCGTGCAAAAACCCGAGCTTTTTCGGCAGGACCCTGCTGGCTGCTGCTGCTTCTGCTATACTATCTCCGAGGCAAAAATCGTCGCTGCTGCTTGTGATGGTTGTTTGGATTTGCGAGCCTGCGACGAGGTGAGGCTACGGCGGCGCCCAGGGGTTTGCATGGTGATTGATGCTTTGATGGTGGCCGATGGAGAGTAGGCGAGGAGGTTCGGCGGCGGCGGCGGCGGCGGCGGAAGATGCGGGCGGGGCGATGCCGAGCTTTGGGCCTCCTCAGCACTCCATGTACGTCCGTCCCCGCGCCACCGCTTCTCTGTCTTCCGATGGTTTCTTCCCGTTTCTGCTTGCTTTGTGGTTGTCTGTCTCACCTGCTCGCGCATGAGCATCATGATGATCCCTGATTGCTGATTACTGCTGCTTAATTGATCATGGTACGGCGCGCCGCCATGGATTGCGGTGGTGATTGCTTTCCAGGAGGAGAAAAGCTGATAGCTTTCCCCTATTAGATTAGACCTCCGCCTCATGTGCCGTAATCATTGGATGATAACTTTGTTAGCAGTAGCGAGGTTTCTGTTGGCCTTATGCTCTGGTAGTGCAAGGACTGGGAGGTGCAATGATTTCCACTGATTTCCCATGCGGCCTCACTCACTGCACTGGCGTAACAGCTTGCCCCGGGTCAACTGTCAGGGGCTTGGCTTGTTGCCACTGATCACTGGACCACATTTGCATGCCCCCAACCAGGGTACCGAAGATCATTGCAGTGGTAGGTCCAGATCTTCATGAAAGGAGAAGAGGGGCCTCTGAGGGTTGGCCATGCGCAACCCAACTCATTTGGTTAGTACTATGTATTTTGGGTGCAGTATGAACTAGTAGCCAAGTATTGGTTTGGGTGAAAAAAATACATTTTTGCTAAGCCTTGTAATCCATGGAAGGGTCTTTCATGGTCTCAATCATTGTGTATTGAAGGAACTGGTTCTGTATGGTTCTGAAATAAGGGTGTGTTTAGAACCTCAACTTCCCCAAAATTCACTATGCAAAAAAAAGATTCCCCGTCACATCAAACATCACATCAAAAATGTCGGCACATGCATGGAGTACTAAATGTAGATGAAATCAAAAACTAATTACACAGTTTGGATGTACTTTGCGAGACGAATCTTTTGAGCCTAGTTAGGCCATGGTAGGACAATATTTACCACAAACAAACGAAAATGCTACAGTGCTTTTCAGTTCGGAACAGTGCTTTTCAACCCAAAATCAGTGCAAAATCCCAGAATTTTGCATCCCAATTTTGGGATCTAAACACACCCTAAATTGAAGTTCTTGTCTTCTACTGTCTGCACCCATGGCCCCTTTGATGGTTAGTAAAGGCTCAAGTCTGCAACCAATGCAATTGAATGCCATAGTGAAATAGAAAGATAAAACAAAGAAATCTTCCCATGGTAAATATATAGTGGATCTTTTGACAGTGCAGATCATTTTTTCTGAAAAGAAGTGTATATTGTCTTTTTGTGTCCAGTAACTTATTTTGGTGAAAACTGCTTTTTTTCAGCCACACTGATATGAACAGCATGCAACCTTCTCGAGTTGCTGACTTTGGGGCGTTTGCACAATCTGCTGGATTCCGAATAGAAGATCTTGCTCACATTAATACAGGTATGTATTCAGTTCCCAATCAAATAGTCCAGAACTTGTTTCTTATGTATGTTCTTTTGTTGTTCTTTTGTATTTTTTTCTGCTTTGGGTATATATATATATAGTATTATGCATCTGGTCTTCGATTATTTAATCTGATACCTAGTTGCACTTTATGACTCAGTTGTTGGTATGATTGCTTACAATAAATATCATTGCTGTTTACCATGTGTACCTGTAAGCTGTAAAACTTGGATTACAATCCATATCTGCCACCACACGCAATAGAGGTGTCACCTTGCAAGCACTGTCGCCGCGGCTGTATACATTGCAATGTCTTTCACAGAGTGGAGTAGTTCTATGGATGTATATGAACTGGTAACTGTTCTGTTCAACTGCCCATAGTTTGACTGATTCTCGTTTACCATTTCCTGATATCCAGGCACCTTGTTCAATCTGAAGCCAAATACTCAAACAATTAGCAATAATCCTCTTCAGTTTGGAAATTACGGAAAGGTATGCAGGCCACACACTGAAAATTCTGGTCACTTCTCGAAAGCCCATTAATTAAGTGATGTTCCATACACTTCCATCTACATTGGGAGTTGATGCAGATTTGCTTTCCTCTTTGTAGCCTATTTCTCCGTCTCATATAAATACCACAACCGCAGCAACAGCTGCAGCAAGGATTGACCCTCAGTCGCTGGAACAGCAAACAGGAGCACAGCCAAATCTGGTGGCTTTACCAACTGGTAACATTGAGAACTGGGGAGAATCAGCTATGGCTGATAGTCCTATGACTGACACATCAACAGATCCAGATACTGATGAGAGGAATCAGATGGTACCAACCATTCTCATCTCACTCCTTTGTCGGTCTGTTTTATCATGATGATCATGATACACTTGATGTTCACAGAATTGTTCATACTCAGTCTGGGGAGGTTTCTGATGTCTTCACAAAGAGTTTTTGAATTTGGAACATGCATGCTTTGAATTTTCAATATCATACATATGCAATGACCTGAACAAATAGTAGGCATTAATGTTCTCTTGCACAAATTACATGTATGGTGCATTAGATAAAGCCATTGCATATACCAGTACGATTTGCTCCCAATATTCGATGACTATTGCATGGATGTTGGTCAGGTACTCAAGTGCCCAGGTCTAGCTGCTGAAATCATTCTTTTCACATTTTTAGCTTTGGTATTCATCATGCTTAACCAAGTAATCAGTTGGTTTACGCTTCCCATTAACACACTTAATAGATTTATTGTTGGAAAGAATGTTTCATTGTAAATATGCTCATCTTTTAGTAACATTGATCAGCTTATGCTAAAGTATATTCTTTCCATCAGTTTGAACAAGGACTGGTTGCTGGCCCCACAGCTTCTGATTCTAGTGACAAATCAAGGGACAAACTAGATCAGAAGGTACTCTTGTCACTATATTTATGATACATGGATCATGTGAATCCACTTCTAAAAGTAAATATATATTTTTAAACAGACACTTCGTCGTCTTGCCCAAAATCGTGAAGCTGCCAGGAAAAGCCGTTTAAGAAAGAAGGTGACTTGGAATGTTTCTGAACTTTTACTATTGTTTTTTTCTTTTTGAAAGTTGAACTATTGTCAGATTCCATTTATGTTGTGCTCTCATCACCCTAGTATGGTATCACTCTTGATGTTACATATTATTTTGCACATGAGCTCTATTAGTAGACCATGAATCCAGCAAGAACTGTGTGCCTAGCTGCTTCTCATACTTACGGTTGTAGATCCAATTAGTATTTATGTGTCTATGACCCTACCTCCCCCCCCCCCTTCAATTCTATTTATCGTTTGTTGCACCATTTTGGTAGAATCAATTTGCAATGTTTCATCACGTATTTTGACCAGGCCTACATCCAAAACCTTGAGAGTAGCAGACTGAAACTTACTCAGTTAGAGCAAGAGCTTCAGCAGGCTCGGCAACAGGTCTTTCTATTTCATTCATAATTTTTAAGTTGTTTCTGGAATTAAACATGCTGTACATGCATTGACCAATGTGTAATTCTTCAGGGCATTTTTATTTCGACATCAGGAGATCAACCTCAATCAACAAGCGGAAATGGTAATACTACACTCACATGACTCTTTCTAAAAATTCAAAGTTAATGTACAGGTACTGTGTACTATGCATTATGATACTTGACTTCTTTGCCTGTGTTCCTTATCACTCATAAGTTCTGGGTAAAAAGTAAGGACACAGAAAACATAACAACTCAAAAAGCTACAGTAGCACATTACACATGCTTGACGAGTTCCTAAAGAATTACTGTAGCTTCTTTAAGATTAGAAGTTTACAGGCAGTTTTACCGTTGCAAAGATCATAAATTGTTTGTTTGATCCCATCATACTGACAGTTCCCCTTTATGTTCATGTTTTCTGCTCTGTAGGAGCTTTGGCATTTGACATGGAGTATGCACGCTGGTTGGAGGAGCACAACAAGCATGTAAATGAGTTGAGGACTGCAGTCAATGCACATGCCGGTGATAATGATCTTCGGGGTATTGTTGATAGCATCATGGCACACTACGATGAAATTTTCAGGCTCAAGGGTGTGGCAGCCAAATCAGATGTTTTTCATGTGCTGTCTGGGATGTGGAAAACCCCTGCTGAGAGGTGTTTCATGTGGTTAGGTGGCTTCCGATCATCTGAGCTTCTTAAGGTACTGATCTAATGGTTTTATTCTGAACGCACGATAAAATTCCTTGGTCTATTGTCTCTTGCCTTTGAAATCTAAGGTCCCCTCAATGGGGGTTTTCTTTCTAACCGAAAAGTTTTGCTTAATGACTACTACAATTTTCTTCTGTCTGAAAATGACCAACTGCAAATCTGTTAATTGTTCTTTTTAAATACCTCATGCAAAATGCAAGATGATTGACTTCTACCTTTTTATGAGACAAACTTCTGACCCGTGCTCATGTTCTCATCTAGTTCTTTGAATTTTATACCAACATTACTGTTGCAGTTACTGGCAGGCCAGCTAGAGCCTCTTACTGACCAGCAGCTTGTTGGTATATCCAACCTGCAACAGTCCTCCCAACAAGCTGAAGATGCTCTTTCTCAAGGGATGGAAGCATTACAACAGTCGCTTGCAGAAACTCTAGCGTCTGGATCCCTGGGCCCTGCTGGATCATCTGGCAATGTTGCAAATTACATGGGACAGATGGCGATGGCTATGGGAAAACTTGGCACCCTTGAAAACTTCCTACGACAGGTTTGTCATGCAAATCATGGGCTTGCAAATTTCATAACACAGCATTATCTCTTTTGCTTAATTTATTGAACACGGTTTAAGTCCTATTGTGCATATTATATCAGTTGTGTTCTTATGTATATCCATTACCATATCTTGAAGAACAAAATTGCTGAGCAGCTCATACAGGCTTACTCTGATTGAAATACATCAATGTCTACATTACCGGGAGGGCTGATGAAATACTATTCTTTTAAAAAACATGTTGATAGATAATAACATACTCTCTCTTTTTTTAAAAAATATATGATGTCTAGGACAAGCTAATTTTAACTGAATCTACTTTAGCAGTCATATCAATGAAGTACATAATTCCTTTTAACAATGTCATCTGCAGGCTGATAATCTGCGGCTACAAACACTTCAGCAAATGCAACGCATCTTAACCACTCGTCAATCTGCCCGGGCGCTACTTGCAATAAGCGACTACTTCTCTCGGCTGCGTGCTCTTAGTTCTCTTTGGCTTGCCCGTCCACGGGAATAAATTCACTTAATTGGTAATAGGATAATTTTAGGTACTGTCTCTAGTATGTCCATTAGTTTCTTCACATTGCTTATGTGTTGGTGAGATAATTTGGAGCAGAATTTTCTTATGTATGTGTTCAAGTGAATGTTCAGTTCATATTGTAGGTCATTATGAGTTATTGGACAAGTTTGTAACAATTTTGAAAAAAAAAACCATGAGTTGTAAATACATGCGGAATAATCTAAGATCTTATCAGGGATCGAATTGGTGGATACAATTGACGGATATATCAGTGCAACATCATTGTGAGTGATACGGAGTGACTATGTCAAACTAAACAGTTGAACATCTGCTTGCACATTTCTTTCTTCCAAAGAAATCCAAGACTGGTCATCCTTCATGAACGAATCAATATTCATGTTCTTAGTAGGCATTGGGGATGATTCATGATGGATATGACGAAGGATTTAACAGATATTACAGCACAGTGATAAATGATGTTAATAAGATTATCGTTGTACCAAACATCTAAATGTGAGTTCATTAAAGTTTGGTGGTACCAGACCAGCTTTTCTTTCCATTTATTGGAATAACAAGTTGCTAGTTGTACAAATCGTCTGGAACCAACAAAATTTCTGGGTTACAAATGTGTTTGATGTACATAGGCAAGTTAAGGTCTTTACCAATCCTGAATATGAACTTAAATGAAGTCCCCCCTTTTGGTATACACATGGAACGAGTGGTATTCACCTTGGAGCAGCTTGTTCTTGAACTAGATGGAGCGAACCGGATGGAGCAAAAGCAAATCATTGTTAAGTAGCAGCTTTACCACGCTGTACAGGAGCTCGGAGGGAAGCTCTGTAGGCAGCATCTGACTTCTCAATGCCATCAAATACATAGCCAAAAGGTGCCATCCTGATGTATCTTCCTGAACCAGGAGTGATGTTCAGCACACCATCCTCCCATACCACTCGGCCCCTTGAGATTGTTACTTCCACCATTCCCTACAAATGAACAGGATACACTCAGAAGTTGGGATCCGAGTTACATGCCAAATACTGCTGTTTTGCGTGTGCAAAGAACTGACCTTTCCTTTCCTGCCCTCGTATACATTTGTGTCAGACCTTGAATGGTGTGTGTGGGCACCCATCACGAATCTCCTTTCAGGGTTTAGGATGATGATGTCTGCGTCAGATCCTTCTAGTATTGCTCCTTTCCGAGGGTATATGTTGAAGATCTTGGCACTGCAAAGGGGAGTAGTTTGTTGTATCAATGTAGTTGGGTAGCTAGAACAATGCATTTTGATAAGTTTATCTGGTTACTAAAAAAATAAATCCTGAATACAGCAAAGTTAATGTGTTATACCATTCTGTGCTTGTCACTCTGACATAGTCGGTGACAGAAATCTTGCCAGTCTCCTGTACGCGTTGCATAAACATTAGAGCAGAGGAACTGATCGTCAATTTCTTTAAAACTGTTCTAAAAGCAGAACTTACCACCATGCTATCCCAAATAATATGCATCCGTTCCTCAAGACCTGAATTCAAGTATTCAAGAGAGAGAGGTGATTCTACTGTTCACTTTTAGCATTTTAAGTCATAGGCCCTACCATTTACGCCATTGGGAATCTTCCGAAAATCATCAGAGCCGAATGCTTTCTGTGTGGAATTGAATGTGCAGTGATCAGTACCTACAAGCTGCATAGAAACAAAGTACAATTAGATGCTTATGCAACTACAGAAAATGCAACATAAGTTTCCTTCTTCATAGAAGGTAATACAAACATAGCTTCTCAGAAATTATTACAACATTGATTATATGCTAAGTAAACTACATTTTTCAGTGGTGACTAACTCGGTGGTTGAGAGTATGACACAAGTACCTGTAAAATTCCTGATGAGAGAGCAGCTTGGAGTGCTTTACCATGCCCTGCTCCCCGGATTGGAGGACTCATCACATACCTATACGAGCACATATGAGATACAAAGATATATAATCTGAAGAACAAACTAGTGAGCTTGTTTCTCGTTTACTTTGAAGCAACTGTGAAGTCAGAATCCCAAAGCCAAGAATCATCAAGCACCAGACCAGAAACCACTGGTTCACCAATGACTCTCTGCCCTGCAAAGTTTTCAGTTTTCATCAACCTATTCCATGCTGAATGTTACTAAATTTAAGTCAAGCAAGATATTCAGTACATGAGCAAACAAAGGGTCATCCAGTTCTCAGGTCCTATGTGGTCATCGAAAACCATCTTTACCTCTGAAGACTGCCCAATTTGACAGTAGGAACTCTGGTATGGCTCCAAGGTGGAGACCATCAAAATAGTGGAAGAAAGATGTCAGGCAACTGACCTTCTCTTTTAGCCTTGGCAATCTCCTCCATTGCATCAACGCTCATCACATGAACAACGTACAGTGGCGTATTGATGAACTTGGCTAAGCGGATTGCCCGTGCAGTTGCTTCCCCTTCCAACTGCAGCAAATAGAAAAATTAATTTGACACTTCCAATAGCTTCATGTAAGAGTAAAGCACAAAAGTTCCTATGCTGCTTTTTTTTTTTTTTGCGACCGTGCCTTGGCACATATTTCATTAAGAGGCCTATGCTGCCTTTGTTATCAGTGAAAGCCTGAACATATATCAAGGAGCATAACAATAAAAGGGGATGTTAAACTTGTAATTACAATTGGGGGCCTTGAGAGAGCATGCCCTTCTGGGCCAGTTATTCCAAGCTCGATCATCCTCTGTTGTCCCTCGGCAACAGCATCCCCATTCTCTGCATGTACCATAGCCAGGGCACCAAGGGACTTGCATTTCCGTAGGCCTTGGAGGAGTAGGTCATCCGTGACCATCAGGGAACCCTTATATGCCATGAAGAACTTGAAAGAATTGATCCCTGCAATTGAGTCAATCAATAGGACACATTTCAGCATCTAACAAAAAACGGATTGTCTCACGAAAATATTTTACCGTTATTTTTTTAAAAGTAACTGTAAAACTAACATGTACGGGCTACTTTATGTAACAGAAAATGCATTTTTTTTCAACAAAGCAATTAAAAGTACAGAAAAACCAGAATGTCCACTGACCATGTTCCTTAACCATCACCTCCATTTCCCTTGCAACCTCGTCATTCCACTTGGTAATGGCCATGTGAAAGCCATAATCCATGGCAGCATTTGCAGCTTTCTGCTTGTAGGACTCCAAGCCTGCAGTCAAGTTGCCGTTCACCGGGATGACGAAGTCAATGTGCATCGTCGTTGCACCAGCCAGTGCAGCAGCATGGCCACTGAAGAAGTCATCTATGGTCACGGTGCCCATGAACTCCATCGCCAAGTGCGTGTGAGGGTCAATCCCACCTGGAAATCCGCCAGAAGGATGGTAAACCGAGCAACAAGTAACAACAGATTGCGTGCATGTGCATTCACCACATAACATACCGTAATTAAGAAAATTACTCACCTGGCATGACATATTTTCCAGTTGCGTCGATCACTCTGACATTATCATCACCGACCTGGAAATGACACGATAATAAGTTGCTAAACGAAGATTATAGCAAACCGAACGAGTTTCTGCAATTATGAAAAATTGATTAAGTGTCAGGAATCCCGAGCACTTCGAGCCATTTGGCATCCAGGAACATGGCGATTGCCCACTCTGTTTGCAAGTGGGCAATCGCCAAGCCATCCTCGAACGAAGTGGAACGCTGGGCTACCGGGATCTAAAGCAAAAGGAAAATCTCACGGAGGCGCGGGGCGAGCACTCACCGGGATGTTGGGCCTGACGGCGACGACGACGCCGTCCTCGATGTAGACGTCGGCCTCCTCCGCCCGGTGCGCGTTCACCACCGTCCCGCCCTTGATCAGGATCCTGCTGCCGTCCCCTCCGCCGCCGCAGCCGGCGTCACCCCCCGCCGCGCAGAACTGCCACCAACGCAGCCGAATCCAGCCAACGTCAGGCGACCGGCCAGAGCAGCCAAACACGCGACGACAAGTCGACAAGGGAGGCGCGACGGACAGAGTCGGAACACACCCACCTCGTGCGCCGGATGAGACGCCGCGTCGGCCGCGACGGCGAGCAGCGGTAGCAGCAGGAGTAGCAACCGGGAGGGCGTCGCCATGGCCCGCGCTGCCGGCGGAGTGGAGCGGAGAAGCAGAGCAGATGAGAGAGTCGCCGTTGCAGATCACTTCACTTGGCGTTATAGATGTCCAAATGGACTCAGCCCGTTAGGCCGGCACGGACACGACCCGTTTAAACACGGCCCACGAACGACACGACACGGCCTGTCCCGTGCCCGTGCCTGGCACGGCCCCCGTGCCAGTGTTGGGTTGGAATCCCAGCACGCAAACACGACACGGGCACGGCCCGCTCCAACGACCGGCACGGGGCAGGCACGATAGCCGTTGGATCCCGCCTGCCCCTCCCTCGTGATCGTTGATCCCGGCCTCCCCTCCCCTCCCCTCCTATATAAAGGCGAGTGTTTTCTTTATGTGTTGTAACTTTGAATGAATGAATTTTTGTGTTTGAACACTTGGTGAATCTATGTTTTGTTTGAACCTGAGCACCTGCATCGTGCCTGGGCTGGCACGGGCACTGCTGGGCTGCCGTGCCGAGTAACACGACACGACACGCTCCAGCTTCCTTAGTGTCGTGCCTGGGCTGGGATGCCGGCACGCCAGCACGTCTAGACACGGCATGGTAGGCACGCGTGCCTGATAGTGTCGTGCCTAGCCGTGGCACGACACGATCGTGTCCGTGCCCGTGTCGGCACGGCACGTTTGGCCATCTATACTTTGGCGTATCGTGCGCGACGAGCCTTGCGGTAGTATTTAACAATCGGAAAGCAGTGCAGCTATTGGTGGGGATCTGGGGCCGGCGCGCAAGGCTCCGTCCCAATCTATTCGGATAATTCCATCGACGCTGTTGACCACCAGCTCTCGCAACCGCAAGAACCAATCTCCGATCGCCGCAAGTTCACCGTTGTCCGTTCATCTTGCTCACGCCACAGCAAACTTCAGCTCCGCACGTGCCTTTTGACAATATCATCCAATGAAGAGAGCACTTCGGTAGAGAAGTAATCCTCTTATCCATCTACGGGCCAATTCACAGAAGGCACACAAAAGCATGGCCACGTGTTGCCAGGTTTGCGAAATCAAGTGTCAATTCATTACGAAGACAAAACTGTCACAGGAATAGATTCCCAGTTCTGCAGGATCAGTGCGAAAGCTACAGCAAAAAGAAGAGAAACAGCCGTTCAAAACTGAAACTAACAGGATGGTCTGACCAAAAAAAAAAACTGAAACTAACAGGAGAGCCACTACGGGGGTCCTGCAAAACGCTCAGCTCACTGGGAAAAAAAATCTGGAACTGCCATAGCCCATAGCAGTAATCGTGGTATCAAGATCCATGGGAGGAGTGTGCTAACATGATGATTTTGCCTCCGACCTGCCAGGCAGACGCCTTCTTCCACTGTCCCTCCACCGCGATTCTGCAGAGCTTAGCTGTGTTGCGCTTTCACTGCTGTATGCGCAAATATGAAGAACACATAAAAATTTTCCTCGTCCAACTTCACTTTCTCATGTTGTAGAACTGCTAACGAATTCGACTCCCTTTTTGTAGATACTGTCACTAAGAAGTCAACCAAAGTAGCATAGAGATATGACAAATGGTTAGGTACAACATCTACCACCGGAAGCTCCCTGCTCCCTGCCAAAACGAGAAGTCAAAAACTGGCTCCCCCGGTCATTTCCTTTCCTTCCCTGTGGCTTTTGCGAAGCTTCCTCACTCACCAGTCACCAGTCACGTAAACATCTCGTTGAACTATCAGATCTAGAGCTTCTTTTGTTGGAATTTCCCAGATCATCTTCAAGAAAAATTCTGTGCACCATGTTTACAGAACAAAAAAGACGTGTAAGGAGCAGTTCGCTTCAGTTGTATGGGGGCAAACGCAGACGATCTTTCAGATCCAAGGAACAGATTGTTTATAGGGTGTATCTTGTTTGGACGTGGAGGATATCCACTTGCTAGTGTGCTTGGAGTACCCAAATTGGAAAAGGCCATCCGCCAGACCACCACCTTCAGGTCAACATGTCAACACACGCTTTGGCTCTCTGGGAGTGTGAACGTCTCTCAGCTTTCCCCCACTTCATGTTTCCACCTACTAATTGAAACAAACCAAGAATCAGGAGGAAATACTGAAGCATACTCCCATGGCTGCAGAAGCAATTTTGGGAGCCTTCATGCAGACCCTCTTTCAGAAATTGTCAGAAGTAGCTCTTGATCAGTTCAGTTCTTATAAAGGCATCCACGGCAAGCTAGATACACTCTCTTCCACCCTCTCTCAATTGCAGGCCTTCCTTGATGATGCAGAGGCAAAGCAGTTGGCAGATGCATCTGTGAGGGGATGGCTGGCAAAGCTCAAGGATGTCGCTTACGACATTGATGATCTGCTGGACAGCTATTCAGCCAAGAGTACGCATCTGAAGCAGAGGCAGATGAAGATCCTCGCAAAGGCAAGTATCAGTTCTCCCTGTTAGATATTTGTGATCTCAGCATAACAACTGAGAGAACGACTCCATACATGGAAGGACTCCACATCCTTATGTGAATAGGACTCTTGTGCTGTGATCGGCAAGCACACCTAAGTTGTATTCAACTAGGACTCGACCCTGACCCTGCAACACTACATATATGAGTTAGAGAGGTGCCTCACGTTGTGCCAATCCTCTAATCTCGAAATTAGCCAAAACACCGATTAATTAGAGTGCTGAAGGGGTTGGAAGATCGAGATCCTAATTTCACCGATCAAGAACCCTGTTCTTGAGAGGTGAATTGCATCTACTTCGAGTTCATCAGAAGGTGACGTCCACAAGGTTGCTGTTCGTCATCAACATCTAAGTCTTCACCAACAAAGAGCCCTAAAGCTCTTGAACCAGTGAAGATCACATCTACTTCATCTACATCAACGCCTTCACGTCTACAGATGGCATCTACAAGCTCTACTGGTTAGTCTGACCTAAGTTTCCGCATTAAGTTTAATTAGTGATCATGATTAGACTAAGCTAAGATCCTGTTTTAAGTTAACGTTAGACTAAGTTGTTTCTAACAATCGGTATCAAGAGCCTCCTTAGTTCTGACATGATCCTAATCCAGAGCTATTAAGTTTGATGTCTCTGTTAGTCAGATCAGTTATGTTTCATGCACATCTAAGTGAGTCAGCGCATTAGTTTTTGGTGTTCATAAAAAATTATAGGTTGTACTTGATCATTCACGCTTGATGTTCATTAAGTGATTATTAGATCCAATCATGACGGATAAAAGCAATTAGCCCTAAGATTAGTTATTGTTTTATGTGCAATTAGTACCATGCAGATTAAATTATGTGTGAAATTAGACCAATATGCACGTGCTGCAGTAAGATCAAGTATTCATGTGCGATTTAGTCTTGACAGCACACCAAGTGCTGCGCACAATTAGTGATATGCAGTTCAATTTGGTTAAGGCCTCATGTGCAATTAGTACAGATTCGATCTGCTATGCTTGAACATGAGCAATTAGTGATAATGATGCAAATCAAATCATATGCAAGTCAATGCGCCTTTACATCTCCTGCGTATGGAATTAGGCTTACGCAGAATTTTTTTATGCAAGGTAATGTGAGTAATTAGGCCTTAATCTTGTTTGACCAATAAAGTTTAATATGCAATCAGACGCTGTCAGTACCCAGTTTTGTGCAGATTAGTACTAAGATTGCAAAACTGGAAGCGTATAAGCAAGTAGAAGGAGGGGAACCGAACCGAATTGCAAAATTCATCGAGAAAAGATCCCCAAATTCGAAACTCCCCAAATCAGAACCCTAAGGTACTTAACCGGTCAACAGCTGTGCGTGGCATGAGGTAGCCGCGCGTGTGCCATGGCCACTTTTCCAACCGGCCGCATCAGCAAAGGGGCGCGTGCACGGCCTGAGTTGCCACCGTGTGTGCACCCGGACGGCGCGCCTTCGGGCCGTCTCACCGAGTGCCACTAGCGTTAGTTCGCCACCGCCGAATCCTTCCGAAAATTTGTAGACTATCGTCGAGGTTGCCGGGCTGGAATCGCCGCTCTTAGGCGCATCTTGCACGCCTCTGCCTTGCCATCAACACCCTGCAGCGGTGCCCCTCGACGGATCCACGCTGGCGCCGGCGAGAGGGCTCGCGACAGAACATGGTTGGGGCGGCACGCGGATGGCCGGCGGCGGCCCGTGCTTGGAATCGAGGGGAGGAGAAAGTAGATAGGGCGCTTGCGGCTGTGCCTATGGAGTGTGACTGCAGATGGGGTGCTAGGGTTTCGCTCGGTTTTTGATCTGCACACCGATCGCGTCGTCCATCCGATCTGCAACGAACGACTCAGATCGCCCCGCAAGACACCAGCGGCGCTAATAGGCTGGGCCACTGTTGGGCTGTTAGCTGGGCCAAACCAAGCCGTTAGCTGGGTTGCAAGTGAAAATAAAAGGATTGAACTGCGCATAAGTGACGGGCTACTATGGACTAAATTGTTTTACGGACTTCTTTAAAGCTTTAGACCGGTTCATAGTCTTACCTTTATGTTTTATGCTTATTTAATTTCCCTTAAGCTATTAAGTATTATGATATTTAATACAAATATGAGTAATCTACTATTTACATGTGCAAATAAGTTTATTGCTATTAATAGTAGATTTTCTCATTATGAGTAGTGATATTTCCCATAATGTTTGGAATATTTAGAAATAAATTTTGGGAAATTTTCAATTAAGAAGTTTTGGCTATAAGTTTTGAGCCTTATTATTTTCAGTGCAATTTAATGTTTTTTACTGTTCATAAGTTTAAGTTTTATGAAAGTCTTTAATTTATAGTGCATTTTTTTTAATATTTTGTGCTATGCTGGCTTGTTTCCATCGTATTTAAGTTTAAGTATAAATTCAGAATAAGTTATTTAAGTCTATTGTTTCCATTATGTTAAATATTGTATTTTTGTTATATTTGAGATGAAAATTATATTTCCCACCAAGTACCATTAAGATGCTCTCTAATTGAATGGAACCATCGAGAAGTTCAGTTAGAGTACACTTGTAATTAATTCTAACCATCGTTGTTTTAATTATGAGTTAATGATAAGTTTCGTTTGTTTTCCCCATCGGTGATGCAAATTGAAACTTATTGCATGATCTTAATCAGACCATCGTAGGGTTAATTTTATGCTTTTATGTGCATCTTATTGTGCTATTACTGAAACATTAAGTTATTATAATTTTCAGTTGAAGATATTACAGACATCTTAAGAGCTATCATTCCTCTAAATGGCAATAATGTTCATGCCTGGAAGAGAGATGTGCAAGACGTTCTCATGATTCTTGAATTTGATTATGCATTACGTGAGGATAAGCCTGTTGCTCCTATTTTGTCTAACAATTTGGAATATGCTCATGAGTTTGAGAAATTCATTGTTGACATTGAGAAGTAGGAGAAATCCAACAGAATTGCCAAAAGAATCATTAAGGAATCGATCTTAGTAGGCATAATGGAAGGCATTCCTGATAAGAAAGATGGAAGGGAGTTGGATGCTAAGGAACTACTAAAGTCAGTTGAGGAAAATTGTAAGAGTTCCTTTGAGATGTATTCCAACATCCTGATTGCGAAAATGTCCTCACATTATGATGGTCAAGGAGGAGTCATGAGACATATTTTGAGCATTTTTGACATGGCAAATGAATTAAAATCACTCGGAGTTGACATCACGGATGGTCTCCTTGTGGAAAGTATCATGTCATCTTTGCCAGCTCGTTATGCTCCTATCAAAACCAGCTACAATACTAATGAGGAGACTTGGAGCATTCTTGATCTCGTTAGCTTCATAAATAATGAAGTTGATCCTTAAGTAAGTGTCTGCAAATCATGTTGATTTTACTGTTTCATTATGGCTAAGTTTCTTAGCAAATTATTTTCCTTAATGGTGGACTAAGGTGCAGTTGCACACATCATTTGCAGATTCTGCATAAAGATCCATAAGAATAAGGGGAGCAAAGTATTGCTAATGGATAAAGTTGAAGTCAAAAGCATTACGAGATTCTTATGAGAATTAGCTAGTGACTCTAATATTTAGCTTGATGATGTAATAGATAATTTAAGAGAAACTTCAGTTTGTTTCATTACTATGTCACATTGTGTTTTGTGGTATTAAGAAAATAATCATCAAGTTTATCCATTTTATTGTTTGCTATTTGGCAAATAAAAGTTTTATGTGCTCTCTTATATGATATAATTATGTGGTGTGTGTATAATTAAATGATGAGACCTTGTCGAATTTGTGGCTCACTTTCGTTTAGACCACAATTCGAAGGGGTGAATGGAATGTCTCATCAGTAAAGAGATACTCCATCCATTAATTATATTGCACTAATTGTATTAAGGGAAATAATACTAAGATAATAAAGGAGCTATAAGTTCTCTTGCTTGTTTTTAATTTCCCATAAAGTTGAACTAAAATATTCAAAAGGCTAAAAAAAAATCAGCTTGTTTTTAATTTCCCATAAAGTTGAACTAAAATATTCAAAAGGCTAAAAAAAATCAGCATAAAGCAAGGGTGAATAAATTGAGAGAATGCTCACTAAATACCATGGTGATAGGAGAGATACTCCAAAATTACCAATCATCTCAAATAAGTTAGTGTGTCATTTATTCATTATTTTTAGCCATCGCTGATTAATGAGTACATGTTCACAAGGTTCTTGTTGTTCTGGTTCATTTCTGGCCATCGCTGTTCTGGACTTGTTCAATGAGGCCCGAGATTTTTTAAGTATGGTTTATATTCATCATTCTGGCCATCGCTGATTGTGAATATTTAACCATAGCTTTGCTACTCTAGTTCATTCTCTGACCATCGCTGTGGTGGGCTAGATTGGCAAAGGAAGTTCATCAGTGGTATTTAAGCAAGATAAAAGTAATGTTTTGCTAAAGATTAAGATATTAGAAGAGCTACCATTCATGGATACCCGAATAAGTTTAGGGGATACCGCCTTCACTGTTCTAAAAGTTTTCCTAAGGATATTGAGACAAATTAGTTGTGTTCTACAAGAATGCAGAAATCAGTGGGAGTCAGTGGGAGCTCACAAAGGAGGAAGAGAAATCTTGATGAGATACATATTTAGTTTATGCATCAACGAATCAAGACATCATTTCTCATAATGTTTTAGTTTGTGCTATAAGTTAATTTACCTCCATCGCAAACTATTATATTCTGGTGAGGATTCTCATTAATTGATTAACCACACCAGAAAATGTAGTATACAATAATTGGGCATAAAAGAAAAGAGCCTACGAGCTTAAATCAATATGTTTGGATTATTAGCAGAAATTTCTAATGGAGTCAACACAGTGGACTTTAATGGGTCTACATTTTAACAGTGATTCCAAAAAGAAATAAGATATTAAGCTTGTTGCTCACCATGATTTAGAGTCTCATGGTCAGTTCAGTTTATCCTAAGATTGATTAAAGGTGGAAAAAGATTATTATCCTAATACTCAAAGTAAATGTTACTCTTAAGTAGCAATAAGTGTAGCTGCGAAAGAGATATAATTCAATTATATATACATATGTCTTGGTGTAAGCCTTTTATGTTTTGGGCACTGAGTTATACACTAAGATTGGACCAAAGGGAGTGTTAGGATTTTCGTCACTAAAGCATAAGTTGATACTTATGAATATAGAGCCACGCTTGTTCTATTTTGCATTATGTAGCAAAATATTTGGTTTTATTCCAAATACTCTTAAGACTAAATTTAAGATAAGACAAATGACGTTCCTTATGCTTCAACCATTAAAGGTTATCTTAAAAGTCTATAAGTATTTGACTTAGCTGGGATGCTTGACAAAATATTAGTTTAATCCAGATAAGGTCCACTGGAATGGTGCAAAGAGAATTTAAAGGCGCCAAATACATGCTTATTTGTTATGAAATAATCAGAAGAGATTTTGTAAAAGTGTATGGATATAAAAGTGCACAATCAGATTATATCCTTCACTCTTGCATAAAGAGCTATTTTAGAAAAGCTCTAAACAAAATTAGCATGATGAAAAGCTAAGTTTGTATATAGCATGTTTTAACCAAGCAGGCTTAAGAATTATATTCCGGTATTAAGAAACAATATACAACAATAATAAGTTGATATCACTATTGTTGCATTACTTCGAGTAGCAACATATTCATAAATGGTGTCAAGTCCATTCATGAATATATATTGTGTTGTGAAAGATATATCCCAGGATCGATTTGTTAAGAAATAAGTATTAAATGCTAGCAAATCTTTCTATTAAAGGCTTACTATTTATCCCAGTTTTCGCGAAATTAGTTTGGAATTTATAGTTAGACTTTATCAAATAAGGTTCTGGGAATAGGTCGAATAAGTAACTCCCAATAAGTTAATAAGCGTTCTATCAAGGTATTGCAGTAAACTATGGGTAATGGGGTCCCAGTAGCGAATTAAATGCTATTGACGACGCATTGGTCTAGTATTACTGTTGTACTGAGTGTGAGCATAACTTTAAAGTGAACATTAGTTGTTAGCGTTCGATCAAGTGGGAGAATGTTAGATATTTGTGATCTCAGCATAACAACTGAGAGAACGACTCCATACATAGAAGGACTCCACATCCTTATGTGAATAGGACTCTTGTGCTGTGATCGGCAAACACACCTAAGTTGTATTCAACTAGGACTCGACCCTGACCCTGCAGCCTACATATATGAGTTAGAGAGGTGCCTCACGTTGTGCCAATCCTCTAATCTCGAAATTAGCCAAAACACCGATTAATTAGAGTGCTGAAGGGGTTGGAAGATCGAGATCCTGATTTCACCGATCAAGAACCCTGTTCTTGAGAGGTGAATTGCATCTACTTCGAGTTCATCAGAAGGTGACGTCCACAAGGCTGCTGTTCGTCATTGTTAGTGTATATATGTATGAGTGGCCCATATGGCCTGTGTAGCCCATAGAGGCCCATGTATAGCTAACTCTATATACCCACCCTTCTAGGGTTGGAAGAATACACAGGAAATTATTCCCCAAACATGGTATCAGCTAGGGTTTCCATCCTCTCCTCTCTCCTCTAGCTCCAGGCGCCGCCAGCAGCACCCATGGCCGGCTGGCCGCCTCCTCCTCCCCTCTCCACCTTCCTCCCTCTCTCCTATGCCGCTGCCGCAGCTCGCCGTCTCGGCCTGAGCGCGATCGCGCGCGGCCCCCTGCCGCCGCCACCCGATCCGGCCGCCGCCCTGGCGGCCTTCGCCGATTTGCCCCTGCCTACCCTCGATCCTGCCGCCGCCGACGCCATCCTCCCCTCGGCGCGGCTGGGCGCGGGGGGCGTAGACGCGGCCGCCGGCGGGGATGCAGGTCGCCTGGACGCGGGCGCGGGCGGCCTGGCCGCAACTGCAGGTCTGGGTGCCGCGGGCACGGGCGACCTGTCCGCGGCTGGGGGCCTGGGTGCCCTGGCCGCCGCGCCTGAAGGCCAGGGAGGCCTGGACGCCGCCGCCGGAGGTCCGGATGCCGCCCCAGACGACCTGGACGCCGTGGACACCGGAGCTTTGGCCGTGCAGGGGGCTGCGCATGCCTTGACTGCCGCCTATGGCATCCCCCCTGCTACTGCTGCTGCTATTGCAGCGGGCGGGCCGGATGCCGTGGCCACTGCCCTCCGCATCCTTGGCGCAATCACGGGTCAGGGGACTTCCGACGCCACCGCCGGGCTGACTGCCGCCCTTACTGGCCCCTCCTCTGCCCTGGCCACGATGGGCAGCACCGACACCACCGTCTCCGCCGCCACCGCTGCTGTTCCTTCCGGTGGTGCTTCTCCCGGCGGAGGTGTTGGTGCTGTAGGTGCGCCTGGCAACCTGCTGCTCGGCTCCCTCTACGGCATGCCTCCGGCGACCAGACCCTTCTCAGCCACCGCCTTCCTCCGCGGGCTGTCTCCGCGTCCCTCCACCGTCGCGGCCGCCGACAGCGCCCTCGCTGCGGCCCTGGAGAACGCGAAGACCGCGGCAGCCGCCGCCGAGGAGCGCGTGCGTGTGGCCGCCCTCGCCTGGGAGCACGAGCGTACCACCGCTGACGCTCTTGCTCGCCAGGTCGCCGAGGCGGAGCGCTTCCTCCACGCCTCTACGGGGGAGCGCGTCGCCTCTTCTCAGCTGCCTCTGCCTACGGCTCTGCTCCAGCCGGGTGCTGACGACCCCATGGTCGCCTACCTCCACCTTCAGGCCGCCGGGGTCCCGCACATCAAGAACCTGGTCACCGTCCTCCTCGACTCCAACTCCACCTCCTACGCTCGATGGAGGGACCAGATTCTCCTCGTTCTCCGCCGCTACGCTCTCGACAGCCACGTCCTCTCCGACACTCCTGCCCGTGCTCGCGACCCGGCGTGGCGACGCCGCGACAGCATCGCCATGTCCTGGATCTCTGGGACCATCTCCCTGGATCTCCAGGACATTGTGCGGACTCCGGATCCCACCGCGCGCGTGATGTGGCTTTCCCTCGAGACTCAGTTTCTCGGGAATGCTCAGACACGCGCCCTCCAGCTCGACGCCGAGCTTCGCACGCTCGAGCAGGGTGACCTGTCCGTGGGAGACTACTGCAGGAAGATGAAGAGCACGGCTGATGGGCTTCGCGACCTCGGGTACACAGTCCCGGAGCACGTCTTGGTCCTCAACGTCCTGCGGGGCCTTCCCAGCAGCTACGAGGCCGTGCGGACACTGCTTACGCACCAGCGGCCGCCACCCACCTTCCTGGAGGTCCGTGATGCCCTCACCCTGGAGGAGCTCACCCGGGGCCTCCACACACCTATCTCGACTACGTCTTCGGCTTCGTCTTCCACCTCTCGCGCACTCGTCGCTGCCCCACCACCGTCCTCCGCCTCGCCGCCTGCCTCTCTCCTTGGTGCTCCTCCCCCCGGGCCGAGCGGGGGTGGGGGGGGGCCGTGGGGGTCGCCGAGGTCGCCGAGGACGCGGTGGTGGGGGTCGTGGGGGTCGTGGGACGCCCACCCAGGCTCCGACCCCTCCTCTTGCTCCTCTTCCCGGCGGTGCGCCCTGGCCGACCTTCTCCAACCCGTGGTCAGGGCGTATCTCCATGTGGCCCCACCAGGGTCAGGGAGGGGGGCCTCGTTCCCCACACCAGCCGGCGGCCATGGTCACGAGTGCTACCTCCTACGCGCCGACCTGGACTCCACCCCCTCCGCCCAGCTCGTCGTGGCCGAGGGGGTGGGATCAGGCTGCCTTGGCGCAGTCCTTCAGCACTGTGGGGTTGACGCCGCCCGTTGGCACCGAGTGGATCGCCGACTCGGGTGCCTCTTACCACACCACTCCAGATGCGGGTATCCTTTCTTCTGTCCGACCTCCTCACCCCTCTTGTCTATCTTCCATCATGGTCGGTGATGGCTCTTGTCTTCCGGTCACTTCTGTGGGGACTGCTCACGGTCCTTTTCGTCTCTCTGATGTCCTTGTTGCTCCTCAGATGGTTCACAATCTTCTTTCTATTCGTCAATTTACAGCTGACAATTCTTGTTCTGTGGAGTTTGACACTTCTGGTCTTTCTGTGAAGAATTTGGCTACCGGGCGTCCACTCCTCCGATGTGACAGCACCGGGCCCCTTTACACCCTTCGGCTTCCTGTCTCCGCTGCCTCTACTTCACCTTCGTCTTCCTCGTCAGCTGCTCTCGCCGTGACACCGTCTTCCACCACCTGGCACCGCCGCCTCGGTCATCCCGGCCGAGATGTTTTGGCTCAGATTAGTCGTAGTGGAGATATCTCTTGTACTAGGACTACTGCTGAGCACCTCTGTCAGGCATGCCAGCTTGGCCGTCATGTTCGGCTTCCTTTTTTTTCTTCTTCTTCGCATGCTTCGCATGCTTTTGATCTTATCCACTGTGATTTGTGGACTTCTCCTGTACTCAGTATTTCTGGTTATAAGTATTATCTGGTGATCATTGATGATTTCTCTCACTACTCCTGGACCTTCCCTCTGCGTGCCAAGTCTGACACCTTCCCCACCCTTCTTCACTTCTTTGCCTGGGTGTCCACTCAGTTCGGCCTCACCGTTAAGGCTGTCCAGTGCGACAACGGTCGTGAGTTCGATAACTCCACCTCTCGCTCCTTCTTTCTCACCCGAGGTGTTCAGTTACGTATGTCTTGTCCGTACACTTCACCACAGAACGGCAAGGCCGAGCGCATGATTCGGACCACGAACGATGTCATGCGCACTCTTCTGATCCAGGCCTCCCTGCCCCCGCACTTCTGGGCAGAGAGCCTTCACACCGCTACCTACCTTCTCAACCGTCTTCCTTCCACCGCTTCTCCCGCTCCGACTCCTCACCACGCTCTCTTCGGTACTCCTCCCACTTACACTCACCTTCGTGTCTTCGGGTGCGCTTGCTACCCGAATCTTGCTGCCACTGCTCCTCATAAGCTCGCACCTCGCTCGACACGTTGTGTGTTCCTTGGTTACTCCCCTGACCATAAGAGGTACCGCTGCTACGATCTCACCTCTCGTCGGGTTCTTATCTCCCGACATGTTGTGTTTGACGAGTCGGACTTCCCCTTTTCCTCCTCCACACCCACTCCGGATCCTGGTGGTGCAGCCGCCTGTTTCTGTTTTTCCTTTTCCAGCAGGTTCTTCAGGTACACCGGCTCTGGCTCCTACGGCGGCGCCTGAGCCTCCTCTTGCACCACCCGCGGTTCCGGTGCCATTCGTCGCACCTGACGTGGGCTTGGTGCCTTCGGCCGCGCCACGCGCGGCCCCGGTGCCCCCGGCGCCCCTCGTCGCGCCACACGCGGCTCCGGCGCCTCCTCCCGCGTCACGCGCGGCCCCGCCACCACCTGCACGCTACATCCAGCCCGTGCAGGTTACCAGCGTCGTCCGGTGCCTCCACCGCCGCTGCCTTCTCCGGCTCCTCCACCAGCGGTGCCTGTAGACTATGTGCCTCCTCTGCGCCATGTCTACGGGCGCCGCTCCACGGCTCCGCCTCCTCCACCACCGTCACCGGAGCCGTCTCCGCCTCCACCGGCGCCCACACCGCCTCCGCCGCCGCCACCGCCACCTCCACCACGTCGCTCTCGGGTGGAGTCGACCGTGTACCACCCGCCGATCCTCCATCGGGATCCTCGCCACACCCATCCCATGGTGACCCGGCAGGCGGCCGGGGTTCTTCGGCCGCGGGCTCTCTCCGCCACCGAGGGGGAGCCGCGGCTTTCTCCGATCCCGACATCGGTTCGTGAGGCTCTGGCAGATCCGAACTGGCGTCGTGCGATGGAAGAGGAGTACGGAGCTCTTCTTGCCAACCAGACTTGAGACCTTGTGCCACGTCCGTCGGGTGGCAATGTGGTGACCGGCAAGTGGATTTGGACGATCAAGCGCCGTGCTGATGGTACTCTGGAGCGCTACAAGGCGCGTTGGGTCCTTCGGGGGTTCACTCAGCGTCCCGGTGTGGACTATGACGAGACTTTCAGTCCAGTGGTGAAGCCTGCTACAGTGCACACGGTTCTCTCTTTGGCTCTCTCTCGGTCTTGGCCCGTGCACCAGCTCGATGTCAAGAATGCATTTCTTCATGGCACTCTGACCGAGACAGTCTACTGCAGCCAGCCAGCAGGGTTTGTGGACTCCAGTTGTCCGGATTTGATCTGCCGGTTGAACAAGTCTCTCTATGGTTTGAAGCAGGCTCCTCGGGCATGGTACTCTCGGTTTGCCACCTTCTTGCTGACACTGGGGTTTGTTGAGGCCAAGTCAGATACTTCGTTATTCATATATCACCATGCTGATGGAGTTGCCTACCTCCTCCTCTACGTTGATGACATTGTTCTGACTGCCTCCAGTCCACAGCTACTTCAGCGGATTATCACCTCACTTCAGCAGGAGTTTGCCATGAAGGATCTGGGTCAGCTTCACCACTTCTTGGGCGTCACAGTTGAGCCCCGTCAGACTGGTCTTCTCCTTCACCAGCGTCGGTATGCCCTGGATATCCTGGAGCGTGCCGGGATGACTGATTGCAAGCCTTGCTCCACTCCTGTTGACACTCAGGCGAAGCTGTCTGCTACTCTGGGTGATCCTGTGGCTGATCCTACTGCTTATCGGAGTCTTGCTGGAGCTTTACAGTACCTCACTTTCACCCGACCGGATCTCACCTATGCTGTCCAGCAGATCTGCCTCCATATGCATGATCCACGGGAGTCACACCTTGCTGCGCTGAAGCGCCTTCTTCGCTACGTCCGAGGCACTGTTGACTTTGGCTTGGTCCTCCACCGGTCTCCGTCTGCTGAGCTGGTAGTCTACACTGACGCTGACTGGGCGGGGTGCCCGGACACGCGCCGCTCTACCTCAGGTTATGCCGTCTTCCTCGGCGGCAACCTGATCTCCTGGTCGTCCATGCGATAGCCGGTTGTCTCCCGCTCGAGTGCTGAGGCGGAGTACCGAGCTGTTGCTAACGGCGTGGCTGAGGCGTCCTGGCTCCGACAGCTCTTGGCTGAGCTCCACAGCCCGCTCACCAAGAGCACGCTCGTCTACTGCGACAACGTCAGCGCCGTGTACCTCTCCACCAACCCGGTTCAGCATCCGCGGACGAAGCATGTGGAGATTGACTTGCATTTCGTTCGTGACCGGGTGGCCATTGGCGATGTTCGGGTTCTCCATGTACCGACCACCTCCCAGTTCGCTGACATCTTCACCAAGGGTCTTCCCTCCTCGACCTTCTCGGAGTTCCGGTCCAGCCTCAACGCAGCCCGTGGCTAGTTGTGGCTGCGGGGGGCCTTGTGTGTGAGTTTCTTTCTTTGTTGGCCAGTCTTGTACACCGCTGTGCCGGTAGTCCAGACTGCGGGGGGGTGTTAGTGTATATATGTATGAGTGGCCCATATGGCCTGTGTAGCCCATAGAGGCCCATGTATAGCTAACTCTATATACCCACCCTTCTAGGGTTGGAAGAATACACAGGAAATTATTCCCCAAACAGTCATCAACATCTAAGTCTTCACCAACAAAGAGCCCTAAAGCTCTTGAACCAGTGAAGATCACATCTACTTCATCTACATCAACGCCTTCACGTCTACAGATGGCATCTACAAGCTCTACTGGTTAGTCTGACCTAAGTTTCCGCATTAAGTTTAATTAGTGATCATGATTAGACTAAGCTAAGATCCTGTTTTAAGTTAACGTTAGACTAAGTTGTTTCTAACACTCCCACCTCCTTCTTGCGTAGGAATCTACATCAGTACAGAATAAAACAAAAGATTAGCAGCATATTGGAAAGGTTGGATAAGATTGCGAAAGAACGGGATACTATTGGGCTCCAGATATTAAGTGGAATGAGTAGGTGTGAGACCTCCGAGCGACCGCAGTCGAGTTCCCTTGTAGATAGTGCAGCTGTATTTGGCAGGGAGGCAGACAAAGAGGAAATAGTAAGGCTCGTGCTGTCTGACAGTGAACATAATTCCTGCAGTGTTTCTGTCATCCCTGTTGTTGGCATGGGGGGGCTTGGTAAGACCACTCTTATGCAGATGGCTTACCATGATGACAGAGTGAAAGAACACTTTCAGTTGAGAATCTGGATTTATGTGTCTGAAAGTTTCGATGAGAGAAAGATAACACAAGAAACTCTTGAGGCTGCTGCTTATGACCAATCTTTTGCCAGCACTAACATGAACATGCTTCAGGAAACACTCTCCAGAGTTCTACGGGGCAAGAGGTACTTACTTGTCCTGGATGATGTCTGGAATGAAGACCGTGAGAAATGGCTGAGCTATAGAGCAGCTTTACTTTCAGGAGGGTTTGGAAGCAAGATAGTGGTAACATCACGAAATGATAATGTTGGCAGAATAATGGGCGGGATGGAGCCATACAGGCTACAGCAACTCTCTGATGATGATAGCTGGTCTATATTCAAGAGCCATGCATTCAGGGATGGTGATTGCAGCGCACATCCAAAGTTGGAGGTGATTGGCAGGGACATTGTGAAGAAGCTGAAGGGACTACCTCTTGCATCAAAGGCGTTAGGAAGCCTCCTGTTTTGCAAAACAGATGAAGAAGAATGGAAGGACATACTAAGGAATGATATATGGGAACTACAAGCAGAGATGAATAACATACTGCCAGCTCTACGACTAAGCTACAACCACTTACCACCACATCTCAAGCAGTGCTTTGCATTTTGTTCTGTATATCCCAAAGATTACATCTTCAGGAGAGAGAAGTTGGTTAAGATTTGGCTAGCACTTGGTTTCATCAGGCAATCTAGCAAGAAGAGACTAGAGGATACAGGCAATGCGTACTTTAATGAGCTACTAAGCAGATCTTTCTTCCAGCCTTACAAGGATAACTATGTCATGCATGATGCAATGCATGACCTTGCTAAATCCATCTCCGTGGAAGACTGTGACCAATTTGAGCATGAAAGCAGACATGAGAGTGCTATCAAGATCCGCCATCTTTCATTTCCATGCAAGGATGGTGGCAAGTACATGCAGTCTGACCCACTTTATGGTTACAGGAAGTTAAGGACATTAATCTTTATGCATGGACACAAGTCTAAGATGTCTCAACTGCCTGATGGTGTCTTTATGAAATTTCAGTTTCTTAGAGTGCTTGATATGCATGGAAGAGGTCTTAAAGAGCTACCAGAATCTATAGGAAATTTGAAACAGCTTCGCTTCCTAGACCTCACTAGCAATGAAATCAAAACATTACCTGTATCTATTATTCAGCTCTATAATCTGCAAACACTGAAACTGAGTGACTGCAATTCACTAAGAGAAGTGCCACAAGGCATCACTAAGCTCACTAACATGCGCCACTTAGAGGCAAGCACGAGGCTATTGTCAAGCTTACCTGGAATTGGAAGTTTGATCTGCCTCCAGGAACTACAGGAATTTATTGTCCGGAACCGCCAAGGATACAAAATCACAGAGTTGATGAGTATGGACCAGCTTCATGGACAGCTTTCAATTCGTGGCCTTAACAACGTAGTTGATGGACAAGAGGCACTTGCTGCAAAGTTGAGGACCAAAGAACATCTTCGAACTTTACACCTCATATGGGATGGGGACTGCACAGTAATTCCTTCAGAACAACAACAAGAGGTCCTAGAAGGCCTTCAACCACATTTTGATCTCAAGGAGTTAATGATTAAAGGATTCCCAATGGAGAGGTTCCCTAGCTGGCTGGCTAGTTCATCTCTTCCCAATCTGCAAACCATTCACATATGTAATTGCAAATGCAAGGTGCTTCCACCTCTAGGTCAGCTTCCCTTCCTTAAAAATCTCGATATAGCGGGAGCAACTGAGGTCACACAACTTGGACGTGACTTCACAGGATTTGGTCAACCAAGAAGTTTTCCAGCTTTAGAAGAGCTCCTATTGGAAGACATGTCAAACTTGAGAGAGTGGATTTTTGATGATGCTGAGCAGTTCTTTCCTCAATTAACTGAACTTGGTCTTTTCAGGTGCCCAAAGCTGAAGAAGATACCCCCTCTTCCACCAACACTGACATCTTTAATGATATATGAATCTGGACTCGAGTCACTTCCGGAGCTTCAAAGTGGAGTCAGTCAATCTTCTCTAACATCTCTATACATAAATGACTGCCCAGATCTAACATCTCTGCGTGTTGGCTTGCTTGCATGCGAACTGGCAGTTCTCAAGAGTCTAACAATAGTCCACTGTGAACAGTTAGTTTCACTACCAGAGGAGTGTTTCTGTCCTCTTATATCACTACGGAGCCTGCATATCTACGAGTGCCCTTGTCTGGTGCCTTGGACAGCGCTTCAGGGAGGCTTGCTTCCCACTTCAATAGAAGATATCCGTCTAATATCATGTTCTCAATTACTATGTGTGCTTCTGAACAGCCTAAGATATCTTCCTCATCTGAAGCATTTTGAGATTGTCGATTGTCCTGATATCAGTAACTTCCCAGCAGAGGGCTTACCTCATACACTTCAATTCTTGAAGATATCATGCTGTGATGATCTCCAGTGTTTGCCTCCGAACCTGTATGAAGTCTCCTCACTCGAAACACTGTTCATCGACAACTGTCCTGAGATTGAAAGCTTGCCAGAAAAAGGCCTTCCCAAGGGGCTCAAGGAACTCTACATCAAACAATGCCCCCTAATCAACCAACGGTGCCAAGAAGGAGGGATGGATCGAGGCAAGATTGTTCATATTAAAGACATTGAGATAGATGGAGATGTTATTGTACCTGAACAGATATAGAAGGTGGCACTTTTACTCAAAAGAATATTGATGATGCAACTATATATCTTTTTTAATTCTGCTATCAACAAAGGCTAACATCTCCAATAACATAACAAACTGGTGAGAGCACAACTGTCAAAATTACAAGTACGGATTTTAGATATTTCCTGTTCCTGGCTTAAATATCTCAACACCACTAGAATGGTTAAATAAATTAGGAGGAATGAAATAAACTAGACTGCAAACATTTATAAGAGAAACTTCCAATTTGCTCTGTTTGAAAAATCCCCCAGCAGCTTGGTGGTAGCTAGCTGCCACCATGTGGGTTATGATCATAGATGCAGTATGTACATGTAGTAACATAGGAAAATTATGGCACTACAAGAATGCCATACTGATAAGATTGTCAAGGACCATAGTTGTAGATAGCAGAGCATTATACTACGACAACATTACTGAGTTCTTTGCCGGATTTTAATATACTCATTAAAAGGAAACGGTAGCACACATGTGCTAAAGCTAAGAGCTACCATGCAGAAGCATACTTACACAGGTGAATTATCACTATCTTGTACCTAGCGTTTACAGCATTTTGGCCAATTTAGGTCATAGTCACACACTTTATGCAATAAGTTTAAGGTCTAAAATGTAGTAGGCCTAGGAGCTACAAGATCTCTTTTGTTTTGATCTCCTTCACTGAAGAACTTAGCCAAAGCAAAACTAGATTCTATCTCTTTATAAGCATGGAAGCAAAGTCACACTCCAGTAATTCAGGGGGTTCCGGGGGGGGGGGGGGGGGGATCCAGCAAAGCTTTTTTTGAAAATTTCTGAAATTTTGCTTCAAACAGTGGGGGTGCTAAAAGGCCTACAACTTGTGATTCTGCCAAAAATTTGTGAGATGCTGTATTTCTTAGTTTCTGTATGCAATTGTGACGTATGCTGGATTACAGATTGTTTTCAACGAACTTCTGCTAATCTTTTTTTACTTTGAATTTGATCTTCATATTTCTGATATTTACTAAGGAGTATTTATTGGTAAGGTCTGATAAACTTTATTTCGCGAATCACCCCCCACCCACCCAGCAATTCAGGCTCAGGCCAACAATTTTGCAACAATCATCTGGTTCATATAGCTATCTCTCGCGAATATCTTATTCCAATGATGTAAACATAACATCTAGGTATCAGTCTCATCACGGGAGCAGGACGTTTGATTTTAGGGAACTTACTCGCTGATGATACTGGACAGGACGCACCGGACAATGCGGGCGGCGGATGGAGGACGCTGGCAGCGCCCAGATTAGTCCGGCGTTGCGGACGGCGTCGCCGGCGCGACTCCGGCCCGGCGAGGTCACGCTAGCAGGACGCAGGAGGGCAGCACGCAGCGCCGGACCGGGAGTCAGGGAGTGTGCCTGTGCTCAGCGCCCCCTGGTCAAGTTGCAAGGAACACCCTACCCGTTACCACGCTTACATTCTGGTCCCACATGGCAGTTACTATTACTAAGCAAAACTGTGCGACCCCACTGGCCAGTTGCACGGCCACGGAGACGGGTTTAGGGTTCAGACTCCCGCTTGTCTCGGCTCCCATGGCGGCGGCGGAGGCGGAGGCGGCGCCGGCGCCAGCACAAGCGCCCGAAGCGAGTGGCTCCTATGCTGGTGCCGGCGGCCTCTCCACCGGCCGGAAGCTTGTTCCGTGGTCGAGCTGGGCGGAATGGCGCTTCGTGCGCGACGGCCTCTTCTCCCCGTTCCCCGCCGCCGCTCTTCGCAGGGTAACACCCTCCACTCCGTGGCCTGAGAAAGCCCCAATTTTCCAGCACAAGGGTGTGATTTTTCTTAGTGTTTCGTTGGTTGGTTCAGATTTCGGCGTGGCGGAGCAGAGGCTCCCTCCTGATACCCGTGGACATTACCGCCGCCTTCGTCGAGATACGGCTGCGGGACCCCTTCTTCCGGTACAGTGCTTTTAGAAAGTTCGAACCTGTTCGTAGCCGCGGAATTTGGATAGTCTTATATGCCACAAGTTGTTTGCTAAACCTAGGAGCGGATTGGCTGTTGATGATGCGATGGAGTCAGAGGAGATGCTTGCGATGCTGTACAGTATGGCAATCATGAGGTGAGGAAAATCTCGCTGCAATTATCATCTTGTGTATACATGGTTTCGTTTTCTTTTCCACAGTTGAACTTCGACAAGCAACAAACATTTATTCTCTATATACTTCCTTTTTCTACTGTCAGGCTTGTAAATGGTTTTGTGGAGAATCCACATAAGAAAACTGGCCGTTCAATATCTGAACTAGCTGAGGCTGTTGGAATACCACGAGTTCTGGTGGACATTCGGCATGGTTAGAAGATTTTGTTTCTCACACCCTTTTGCATTATGAACTAATCCCCAGTATATTTGATTTTCATCTGGTTTTCTTATAATCACTAAATGGATCACTAAAAGTTTATGCCGTTGTGTATTTGTGCTGCATGTAGAGAGTTCTCATCGCAATCTTCCCTCCCTGCGACTGTTACGCCTGGCAAGCATTAAGGTAAAAATGAGTTTGCTAATTGCTATCATCTATGAGATCTCTTGGCATATATATATTTTTTCAGTTGCTAGCGAGAGTTTGAAGATTTTGAATTTGTTTCTTTGTTTCTACCCATGATAAATTACTTTCTAAGATAAGATTATTACTTCCAGGCATTTGATTGGTTGAAGTGTATTTACTGGGATTGCCAGAGTAATTCAATTCCTGATGTTCAAGTGGAACTGCGGTTGAGATTGCATGAGATTGCCTGCTTTCTGAAGGAGAATGATTCAAAAAAATTGAAATCAGGTTCCAAAAGGAAACGTGAGTATCAGCAGCTTATAGAAAGAACGTTAATTGAGCCTGTCACTTGGATCTTCTCTGGTGCATTGGACCTTGGGTGGGCAATTTTTCCTTGCTCAGGATTTTTTAGGGTTTGCTGTGGATGCTGGTAGATATAGGATTTATCTGCTTGGAGTTGCACAGAGTTTCTGCATAATGGCAAGATGACCTTTTCTTGCTTAATTGTTCTCTGATCAGCTTCTGGTAGGCCTGATGCTTTGATGTTTAGAGATGCATTATTCTTACATCGATTGCACTAAAAAGGCTTGTACCTACAAATTTTCATAGAAAACATAACTTCAAGGAAAGATAAACGTAACCCACCTTTTATGATTAAGCAAACACTACATGAATCCTTGGAATATTAATGAATTGCATTGATCTATGCATTGCACTTTGCGAGGAAGATTAATGAATTATTTTTTCCCTCGTTATGCCAATAAAACTAGGATTAGGCTCTGAAATATGCAAATAGTGCACATCATGAAAGTTTTGATTTTTTACTAATCTGTAAACTGAGCATCCTCGTTTATCTGCTACAATTAATTCATCTACTTTCTAAACATTCCTAGTGCGAATGTGTGATTGATACCATCTGTAATGTCAATCTGCTTTAGCAGTATTTATAAGAAATTAGTAAAGCATCATTGTAGATAGATATAAGTCTCTGTCATGGGAATGTATCTTCATAACCAAGACATCTCACTGTTTGTTGTGTTGCTTTTAAATTGCAGGTTCTGAGAAACTAATAGTCAAAGCCATAAAGTACACTCGAAGGCTATATTACGCTTGTCCCTTTGAGGTTGTCTCTGTCCTATTGGATCTTATGCAACTGGATGCTCCTGAGTCCCCTGCAAGCAGTGACATGCAAGAAACTAGTTTTTCTGTTAATCCCTCATCTGACACTCAAATATCAAACAGTGATATGAAAACTATCATAATGAAACTTTCAGAGAAAGAACCGAGATTGCTGCTTAGTGTACTGAAGTCAGTAATTGAAATGATCGATGCCAATGAAGAACTCACAAACAAAGGTACTTTGAAAAGTACCATTTTCCAATGTTCTATGCTTTCTGCAGTAATTATTCTGATATCTCTAAGTCTAGTGAAGTGTAATTTGTGCTTCCTATTTCTGTCCTTATTGATTGTTATATTTATAGGTGAATCTTCTGCTTGTCTACCAGTTGGGCCATTTGAAGTGAAAAGGCTCTACTCGTTGGTTCTATGGCTTATCACAAGCATAAAAGAGCTCAAGGATTCAGGCTACATTGGATTTGTTCATGAGATAGGAGTACTTTCTTCAGACAAGACTGCAGTCCCTCGTTTTTGCCTTGCAAAACTTGTACAGAAGTTACTAAATCTATGCACGATAGGTGAAAAATGTATCATAGATGCAGTGCTGCTGTTGATCGAGATGGTCAGCAGTAATAATGTGAAGGAGAAATTGAGGAAACTTCCTGTCTTATCACTTCCTAAGTTGGCTAAAGTTTCTTCCCTCCGACAATCAAGAACCATATGCAATGAACTTGGATCAGTTGAAAAGGCAGCAGAGACACTGGAAATGCTCAAGTTGCAGTTGAAGATGCGGAAGAATGGGTGCGTAACGGAAACTGGCACCACTGAAGGATCATTCAACACAAGCACGCCTGAGAAGCATAACAGATGGTCTGTGGCAAAGTCATGGACTCCCTGTCCAATAGGAACAATACCCTGTTCATTTAGTTCGTGTGCTGTTCTTCCTGCCTTTGATGTTGTGGATCATGGGTCGGAGGTTGCCACATTAGAACAGCATGGAAATTTTGAGGAGGTTGATCATTCTGAAAGGTTTGAATCCCAGTCTGAGGAGTTGGAGGATGAAAGCATTCTGAACATATCAAGATTACCAGAATATGATATTTCAGATATGCCAGAACTGACCTGTCCTTTGAAGGGTAGATTACTGGTTGGTGGGGTGTGGAAAATCCTCTCTGAAGAGGAGTTACTCTTGATAAAATCAAAGATGAAAATTTTGTTGTAATATCATCTAGCTAGGTTATACTCTTGATTGTCAATTTTGTTTTGAGACAAATCATAGCGTTGCCTTGGAGCTGAGAAAACTGTGCCCTTCCCCACAAATTTGTTTAGTTTCTGCAGTATTTATCCGATTCTCGAATTTGCATTTTGTTACTTGTCCGTTTGCCAAAGAGAGTGGATGATTAGGCCTAGAAACTTGGTTTTCTTCTAAGCTTTCATAGAAATATAGAATATCTGATAATCAGTTAGTTATGAGAAGTTGATTTTTTTAAAAATAATGATCACCTGGAGAATGTATTAACTTAAGGTGCAGCTTGATCATTTTCAAAACTAGTCCATCCGCAGAGGCATGGAATGCTCTTGCGATCTGACCTTTTGTAACATGGATACATCTTTGCATTGGCACGTGATTCCTGTTGCATCCTATTCCTAGTTTCCTACGAATCCTACTAAATCTTCCTAAACAACGTGCATACCAAACCGGTCTTCTTCAGTTCAACCCCTCTCACTCTCATTCTAATAAAGTGGAAGTATCTTCAGTTCAACCCCTCTCACTCTCATTCTAATAAAGTGGAAGTCTCAGACTTCAGTCCCAACACTTGCCGAGTGCGAGTGCATTATATAGCGCCAGCTATCAGTATTCGAAGTACAAGACTGCGAGAGCTTTTTACAAGCAATTATTGGTGCTACAACCTTACCAGAAAGGACTCTTCCTAGTGACTAAATGATGCGTGTATCTTGTTTGGACGGCTTCCTTTCGTACCACCGGTGTTGAGAAGGCACAGGAAATTACACCTTTCCATCCTGAAACTCTCTCTGGAACTTGAATGAGTTCGGCAGCAGCTTGTTAACGCTCTGCAGTTGTTGTTGCTTCATATATCACCTAAAATTGTTTGCATCGAGAGAACTAATCCGTCTACATTTGCTGCATGTTTGACCTTATTAAATTGCTCTTTCTGTTCTCCCAGCCTCGACGCTTCTAGCAATTCAATTTTGCTCTGGTAAATAGGCCATGATTCTCAGTGAATACTCACGGACGAGATTTGTTGGTTAGTGTCGAAACGAAACATATATTGAATCAAATACTGTTTGCTTCCTACTAACTATAGGAGGCTATCAGCACTTTTAATTTGTCAAATGGAATGCAGAAGACAAGAGAATCAGGAAGACGATGTGATCGTTCATCATCTTCCTCCAAGGGAAGCGCACTGCTACAAATCATGCAGCCCATTCTGTCAATACAGAGTCCACTGCAGTGCCTCGCCTTGTGGCCAAATTCCCGGTGCATCCAATTCCCACCTGATCTCGTAGCAAATAAGGAGCCTGTCTTCCTACCCTTCTCACGCTCTTTCTCAAAGAGGAACTGACCTTATTTTACCAACAAGCTGATGTTGCTTTTGCTATGCGGTGTAGAGGCCGGTTATATTATTTACAACGCTATGCTGTTTATTGGGTGCACGACGACAGACTGAGTTCTGATAATGACTGTCATGAATGAGGCACACTGATTGCCGTTTGTACCTCGTATGCCCTCGCCTTCAGAATAGATGCCCAGTGCGTACTACAGGATGACTGCGCATCAATCTGTCAGTCAGCTGCGTGACGTGCTCACACTCATCAAACCTCTGAAACAAGGTGGTTGGTTGCAAGTCTTAAGCCTGAATCCATGTCGAGTACTCCAATCCTTCATCACCTTTAAACTTGGTTTTCTTCTAAGCTTGTCATAGAATTATAGAATATATGATGATCAGCTAGTTATGAGAAGTTGATTTTTTTTGTATAATGGTCACCTGGAGAATGTATTAACTTAGGTGCAGCTTGATCATTTTCAGAACTAGTCCATCCGCTCGTCTTTGCATGGAATGCTCTTGCGATCTTACCTCCAGTAACATGGATGCATCTTTGGCATGAACGTTTGACATGAGGAGCCTAATGAAGTTTAAGATGAGCCAAACCAAGTGCCTCACCTCAAGCTCCGTGATTCCCGTTGCATCCTGTTCCTACAATCCTAATCTTCTGAAAACAACATGCAAACCAAACCGGTCTTGTTCAGTTCAACCCCTCTCACTCTCATTCTAAAATGGAAGTCTACAATCTCACTTTAATTATCCATCTCGTTTCTGTGCTCACTTCAGCGACTCGACCATCGAGCTGGTGTCTTCAGTCCCAACACTTGCCAAGTGTGAGTGTATTATATAGCGCCACCTATCAGTATAGAAGTATAAGACTGCAAGAGCTTTGTACTAGAAAGGACTCTTCCTAGTGACTAAATGATGCATGTATCTTGTTTGGACGGCTTCCTTTCATATCACTGGTGCTGAAAAGGCACAGGAAATTACACCTTTCCATCCTGAAACTCTCTGGAACTTGAATGAGTTCGGCAGCAGCAAAGTTGTTGTGCCTTTCCATCCTTTTTTTTCTCTCAGAAGATTTGGTTTCAGAAATTACACCCGCAGTTTCAGAGAGTTTCAGAACCTAGCAGCAAACTCTGGGACCTGAAACTCTCTGCAGTTGTTGTCTTGTTGAGGCTGTTTGGTTGCAACCAACCCTGGGCTCAAAATCGCTCGCGTGCAGGAAAGTGTCCCGGTTCACCAGGTAGCCCAAATAAATAAATAAATAATAAAAATAAAAAAGGGACCAAACAGGATCGATGCAAGCTAGTTACTTGGAAGTCTCAAACTCAAATCCATGTCGACTACTCCCTTCGTTCCAAAACAAGACTTTGAATCAATGCAAGCTAGTTACTTGGAAGTCTCAAACTCAAATCCATGTCGACTACTCCCTTCGTTCCAAAACAAGTGCACATCTCACTTTTCGAGGAGCCAAAATTTTTAAATTTAATCAAAATTCATATACAAAATGTACTACTATTTATGATGTAAAATAAATATCGTTAATTAGATTGAGCATTGAGTATACTTTCCTAATAGATTTATTTGAAGATATTACCTTTTATATTTTTGGTCAAACTTAAAAACATTCGACCTCTCGATGTGATATATATTTATTTTAGAACGGAGGGAGTAGTGATCCTTCATCAGGTCAGTACGCATTGCGCGTGCTGGCAGGCTGCTGCATCTGCGTCTCTTGTAGTTATCTACGCTGCATCAGACGTTTTCAACAAGAAACATCCCTTCGTTTCAACGAGTGTAGCCACTAGACCGACCGTCGCGGTCACGCTGCGCTACTGAAGCCCACCGCCTCCATCTCAGTCGATCGCAGCATCGGAATATCCAAGATGCAAGAGTGCTGAGAAGGCAACATCTAGCCGCCGCCGACGAGCAGTAGATTATTTTGTTCCTTCGACTCGAGCTCCCGGTGCATCCCATTCCCAACACCAGGCAGCATAGCTCGATCTGCTTGATTTTTCTCTCTCAGCTTTGGAGACGGTGGAGGCACGGCGCGTGTTTTTATTTGGAGATGTTTGGTGTGGATCATGACTCTGCATGCTATGCTTTACATATAGCCAGCTACTAGTTCAGAACTGCAAGACTGAAAGAGTTAAGCCTGATTCAGCAACCTTACAAGAACGGGCTCCTTGTACGTAGTGATGAGTTAATCATGCAAACATGTTGTTTTCCATATCACTCTGACATTGGAAAAACGCTAGAAATTACACGGTGGTTCAACCCAGCAGAGACGATGCCACTTTGGAGACAGAACATCCAAACGAGGCCTAAATGAGTTCCGCAGCAGCTGCCAGCTGGTAACGCTCTGATGTTCTTGTACCATGCATCAGGTGACCAACAAACACTCGATCCGGACACACTCGCATAATGAATGAGCTTATTCAGCTGTCCGAGGAACATGAAGTGGATACATATGCACACGTAGGATTCAACACATATCCATTGTACATGAAAAATCAAAAGCGTAGGATTAGAGAGAGAACATTGTTTGCATGGAGGGAACTGATCCGGTAGATTTTGCTGCATGTTTGGGCTTAATGGCCCTTCTTGTTCTTCAGATGCTTCCTGCAATCCAATTTGCTCTGGAAACTGGCTCTATTTCTCAGTGGGTACTAATGGAGGAGATTTGGTTAGTGCCGAGCATGTACTGTCTACTTGCTACGTCTTGTGCCGTGTGCCACCTGCCAATAGCCACATGCAAAGATGCTAAGGTACACCCAATACCTCGTAGGAGGTAAGAGTTCCGATGTCTCAGGTCTAGGCCCAATTTAATTGGTTGAAATTTTGGTGAAATGAGTGAAATTTTTTGCATTAAGTTGCGTGCATAGAGAGAAGAAATGAGTGAAATTTTGGTGAAATGAGTGAATTTTTTTGAAATCTTGTGGAACTAAACAAGGTCCTAGGCATCAATCCTATTTTTAAACTTCCACCAGAAAATATTAAAGATCTCCATGGAAGCAGTCACCAACCTTCTTCATCCCAACTCCATCAATCTCTGGTCTCTCTCTTACTCTGTAAACCCGTCCAGCGTAGGGTTTTCGTTGAACGGACTGCTAAAAGCAAGATAAGTCACACACGAAGGCTCTGCAGCTACTCCTCCACTCCGGAAGTCCACTGTAGCAACTCGCCTTATGCTCAAATAGTCAAATTCCCGGTGCATCCAACTCCCACCTGATCTAATCGCTACTAGACACCAGAAATACAAAACCAAGCCATGTCCTCCTATCCTTCTCACGCTCATTCTCAGAAAGTCAGAGGGGAATAGGGACTTCTCCTTTTTTTTACCAACAAGCTGGTGTTCGTTTTGCTATTCGGTCCAGACTCTAGATCGATGTAGGTTATTTATAAATCTATTATGTCGTATGAGTGGGCGATGACAAGCTAAGTTCTCAATGACCGGCATGAATAATGAGGGACGTTGATTGTCATTGTACCTTCTGATAAAAGGTTCGGACAACTCAACATGGATTCAGGCTCCACACTTCCAACCAACCACCTTGATTCAGAGGCTTGAAGAGCGTGAATACGTGCAGCTGACAGATTAATGTGCAATTATCATGTAATACGCACTAGGCCTCTGTTGTGAAGGCGAGGGCATATGCAATTATGCATGGCCCGCAAGCTAGTGCAACAATAGTACTCTCTCCAACCCAAAATATAGCTACATTTAGTTTTTTTCAAAGCCAAATATTTTCAACTTTGACTATGAATAGAAAAATAATTATAGAGACTAATAACATAATAATAACTCTAGTAGATTTATCATGAAACCAACTATTATAATATGTAATAATTTTGAAGAAAAATTTTAGAGTGTTTGTTTTTTTTAGCCGTTCATCCGATGAAATCCAACGGCGGAAGTACCAGGAAGTTCCTATAAGGAAGTATCAATTTGGTAGGATCCATAAAAAATATATTTAATGAGCAAACAACGAGTCGGTACTTCAGTGGTCGACTAACATCACTACAACGCCAGACATTCATGGAAAAGGCACACGTTCCATAACCCTGCTCGTTCTTTGGGAGCTCTGGCTCGAGAAGAATGCCAGAGATTCTAATTGTGTTGAATCGTCGGTGCCGACCATCTTAGCCAAGATCAAGAGTGAAACCTCAGCTTGGAAAATGGCAGGAGCGAAAGGGCTTGTGACCCTAACCGCGCGAGTGTAATTACCTTGTAAATCTCATAAATCTTGTAATTTTTTTACTTTGCCGGATCCCGGTTTGTACTCTTCTACTATATCAATGGAATAGGCACGCTGTGCCCGTTTGTTAAAAAAAATAATTAATATTTTTTAATTCAAAAAGGGTATATGAGTAATTTGGCATGGTTAATCTGACCAACTCCCGACCATTTCCTATTTTATGGCTCAATTCCTCAGTTCCGCAGCGACTTGAGAGAGAGAGGGGAGAGAATATATTACCATAATGCCCTTTTCTTAATTAGTTTAATTTTTTAATTAATCAGGTGGTGGAGAAATCAAAACATCAGATACTTACTTCCGGGTACTACACAACAACACAAGCACCATAAAAAAGCTCTTGAAAAAAAAATTATTTAGAGATATTGTTGGTCAAATTTAGAAGTATTTTGGGATGTATGGGGTATTTTACATGCTTGAGACGCGAGGCAACGAAGAATGAGGAATAATCCCAGTGATGTTACAGTGTCACGGTGCACCGTGAAAGAGCTCCTTCATCATTTCTTTGGGCTGAGAAGCTGAGCATCCACATTTCAATTGATGTTGTCTGCCAATGCCCTTGGTATGCCAAAGCGCAGAATATGGTCCTTGAAATGGGAGGGATAGCGGGACCAGCATCTCTAGGCTTCAACAAGAACGCTTTATGCATCCCAAACAGGCTAGTGTAGCTGACGCCGCTCTAAAGCCCCGTACCTCTTTTCAGTCGATCGCAGTCGTACGAATATGCAGGATACAAGAGCTCAAGAAGGCAACGAGGGTAGTAGCTGAATCGATCAACGTTTATCTAACTTGTTCCTCCGACTCGAGTTCCAAGTGCATCCCATTCCCACTAGCAGGCTGCATCCCAGCCTGCTCTGCACAACCAAAAGGATTGAGCTAGAAGGCAGCCAGGGCCGGTCCTGTGTTTTCTGGGGCCCGGGGCGAAATCAAAATTGGAGGCCCCATTGAACATAGGCCTTGTTTAGTTTGCTAAAAATTCTAACGTTTTCTCCACTCTCTCTCCATCACATCACATTAAATACGTCAAAAGACATAAGTTCGGAGTATTAAATATAGGTAAAAAAATAACTAATTACACAGTTTTGATGTACTTCGCGATACGAATCTTTTGAGCCTAGTTAGGCCATGGTAGGATAATATTTACCACAAACAAACGAAAGTGCTACAGTGTGCTACAGGAGTTCAAAACGTTGAAAAGGCAAATTTTCCCACGAACTAAACAAGGCCATAGATGTCAACCAAAAAAAAGTTACCACTGAACACTTATATACATGTACTACCTCCATCTTTTTATATGTGACGTTCTGACCAACTACTTTAGGCTAATTTTAATACTACTTCTTGTCTGAAATGTCAAGTATATGAGCGTTGTTCATTGGTGAAACCAATGGTATACCAATAAATTAAAAACAAGTAGTACAATATACTAAGGACAACACTTTTTAGTTGCAGTTTTATGATTTCTTGGAACATTTCTTGATGCAAAATCAGGTTTTATCATTTCTCCTTGGTTTATAGAGCTGAGTAGACTTTGGATCTTGACAAATATATTTCTTGTGTACATATTTTGGGGGCCCCTTCAATTTGGGGGCCCTGGGCGGCTGCCCCGGGTGACTACACTGCAGGACCGGGCCTGAAGGCAGCTCGACCTGCTTGCTTTTCTTTGTTGCCTAAAGCCTAACAAATGAAGGAAGGTCGGAGGTGGAAGGCATGATATATACTACCTCCGTTCTTAAATATATGACGTCTAGGACAAAAAACTTAGTTCAAAATGAATTAAATTTTTTGTCCTAGACGTCATATATTTAAGAACGGAGGTAGTATATTTTGGGGTGTTTGGTTCGTGTAATGGGATACCTACCATATTCTCACTTTTCTTTTTTTTGTTTTGTTTTGGAGATGAAAGGGGACGATCCATTTATCAGTACCTAGTTTTTGACGAGGACATGCATGTAAGCTTAATAATTATAAATAGGTCCATCCCACTTAAATTTAAAGAATATGATGGTTCCATGATAGACAATTTAATTCTGGATGGGATGATTTCTCAAATCGAACAACCTATTTAACTACTTCCCTAGTCAGTCGACAATTACCTATTTAATGAATTGAGTCTGCATTAGTAAAGTCTTGTGCATCAGAAACTATACAAGTTTATATGGTTGTCTCACTTATATATTGGCAAGTGATATCATTGAGCACTAATTCTTACATGTAGAGAAGACATTGGAACAAACCTGCTTTGGGTTAGCTTTATGCTATAGTACCACCCGCAATAAAAGCCGATCTTTTTTGGGTTAATTTAATCCTGTGTGTAAAAGAGATTGCACTGTAAATTTTCATGTTTCATATAGTAGCGAAGGGTAGAAACAGGTAGCAGTACAAACTCGATAGGTGTGATATATTTCTTCCTCATTGAAATAAAAAATTGTGTCAATATGACTGCACGAGTTCTCTTCATACTGCTCTTCTGGAGCACATCATTCCTTCTATCATTAGAGTAGGTTGGCACCTTCACAGATATGACTAATTTTGAATAGAGATAGCACAAGTGACTTCCGAGGCTATGAGGAACAAAGGAGCACGGAGTATTCTCGCCTTGCTTTTGGGGTTTCCATTCACGGTTTAGTGAAAGCGCATCCATATGGAAGCGTCGACTCTTACAAAAAACTTGCTCATGTTCAGATCTCGACACATCCCATCCCCATCATATGAACCAGTCTCACTGCATCGGTTGCCCTCATCCAACTCTATTGTAATATTGTCTGTCTTCCTCACGCATGCATTGTGAGATACGACATAGTTTTGGTTTTATAATGTCTCCTACCAGAACAAATGAACAATGGGAGATATCAGTGCAAGATGGAGTAAGCAGACTCAGATCGGCAGTACACCCACATCAAGAATATGTATCTTGAGAATATAATGAAAGTATCTTGAGAAATTTCCTGTTCCTTTTTTCTTTTTTCAAGTAACATTTTTTTCTTAACAATAAATAATTCAACATTTTTTCTAGTAATACTAATCCGCCATCCAGCTTTATAGGAATTTTTAATGTGAAAGCAAGGCATCAGCAATCAACTAATCATGAATATAATGATACATCATAAACATGTAACATCTCTCCCCTCACTGCATGCGCAATTAGTTTTGGTCGTTGCTTTACTGATAGTGGTGGAGAAGAAACTGCAGATATTATTTCTCCCCTCCATTCACTTTGCCCTACAAAGTAGTCGTCTAGTGGCACGGCAGCGATTAGCTCCATCATCTTGATGCATTGAGCCAATACCGAGTGCCTACTGCCTAGCATACCGGCAATGTTTGGGGAAGCATACTAGTCCTGCCAGCAAGGAAAATCGGCTGCACACATGCTACCGGCGCTCTGGAGATCGTCGCCTATGCTAGTGGGTTGGACATTCATTTCACTTGCTCTGACCTTCGACTGGAATTCCTAATGCATCCCATTTCCACAGGTGCTAGTAGTTTCACTACTGAAGGAAGATATAATGCATGTATACCGTGGTCGATGTATTGCTATGAGCCCCTAGGGCGGTATATATGAGAGTACAGAGTCTTGGAGGGCAAGACACCTCCGTGGATACATATGGCAGTCCGGGATTCTATCCTAACCTACCATCTATACTCTAACATCCCCCCGCAGTCGCAGCGGTAGCAACACGAACGAACAGACTGGAAACAATGGAGACGTATCCCCCTGTAGTCGGAACGCCGATGCGAATGCTGCGACTGGAGCTCAAGCAGATGGTAGCCCTTTAGTGCCGTAGTAGCCGAAGTCGAGGTGGACGTTGTCGAAGCTATGGAGGGGGCGCGGGTCGAAGCGTCGTTGAGGTGCTCGAGTACACAAACTCAGCAGCTTCTTTGCCGAGGACAGCAGCAGGATGGTGCGGCGGATGACGATGGTAGACGGCGCGGTTTGCGACTTAGATCACGCTCAGGACAGGGGTGGCGACGGCGCAGGTTGCAGCAAGTGTCGCGCTCAGATCAGGGGTGGCGACAACGTCTTCCTTCAGGAACATCGGCGGCGATGTCCGCGCGAGAACGGCTGGAGGCGCGGAGGCAGATCGAGCGCCTGCTTGACGAAGACCGGCGGCGAGTGGCGCCACTGCCTAGGAGGCGGCGACACCGGTAGGGTGGCTTGACCACGAGCATCGTTGCTGCAGCCTGGAAGGCGCAACAACAACCTCGTCCTTCGGGAGTGTCGACGATGAACGACGACGAACGGCAGGGCGACGCAAACCCGATAGCGAATCGGGAAAAACTAAGAAAAAAAAATCACAGCAGTAGATGGGAGACCTCCAGGTACAATCTCGGGGTGATTTCCCTCTCTCCTCCTTATCTCTTCTCCGCGTTGGTCAACACGGGAGAGAAACAGAGGAGAGAAGACCCGAGCAGCTCTCCTCCGACAGCAGCGTAGCAGGCCAAGATCCGCTCCCGCGACCGCATCCTCTCGATGAGCAGAGGCGGCGCTGGGGGTGGAGAGGCGGCGGCGGCCGTCGATGTGGAGGAGGAAGCCGGCGAGGGAGGGCGGCGGGGGCGAACCCCCAACGCTGCGGCCCGGCGGCGAAGTCGACGGCCGTGCTCGGCCCGTCCGTCCGTCGGCGCAGTCCGGCTGCTCCCCTCCAGCCGCGGCGCAGTGCGCAGGCGGCTCTGGGAGGGGCTCCTCCCCCTCGGCGGCTGCGCACGCGCGCTCTACGCAGCCCGTGCGGCGGCGGCAGCTGGGTGGGGGGAGGTTAGCGGGAGGCGCGGAAGGGGCGGGGAAGCTCGACGCGGTGTCGGGGACGACGATGCAGAGGCGGCGACGGCCCAAGGCGGAGCCATGGCGACGACAACGAACGGCGCTGCCACGGCGACGGGAGAGGTACGACCTTCCTGCTGCTTGTGGACGACGACGGCGGCGCGGATCAGAGGGATCTGCGGCGCATCCTAGGAGGGCGCTGCCCGCAGCGGAGATCAATCTCGATCTCCCCGGGGGCGCGCGGGTGAAGCGGAAGCGGCGGCGCGGCTAGGGTCAGGATCTAAACTAGGCGTCTGATACCATGAAGGAAGGTAGGATGCATGTATACCGTGGTCGATGTATTGCTATGAGCCCCTAGGACGGTATATATGAGAGTCTTGGAGGGCAAGGCACCTCCGTGGATACATATGGCAGTCCGGGATTCTATCCTAACCTACCATCTATACTCTAACAACTACTAGTAGTCCTGCACGACTGAGCCGTCGATGACATCTCGAGAGTTTTTCCTCATCAGTTCTAAGCAATATAATCTGGAAAGTACGCAAGTCTCTCTAGCTTCACATCATTTTGTTTTGTATGATTTCATCCGAGGGTTTTTGTCTTTTATTCTCAGCGCCACTTGAGGGTACGCATGTGAGGACGTACGTGGAGGATCTATATATGGAGGCGCACAAGCACAAATGGCATGATGCTGAAGGGGACAGTTGCAGTATTAAATCTTACCTTAGCAACATTATTTCCTTCTTATTTGAGTAATTTCCATGGTTATTATGGGTGTGGTTAATATAATGCAGCAAAGAAATTGGACACATGATTGAAATTTTAATTAAAGACATAATTTGTCATGAGTGGATGTTTGTATGAAGCATCATTTACATATAATGGAACGGATGCAGTACTACACATCTAGTTCAACTCAGGTATTTTGGTATGCGGCGGAGTTTTGGTTTTACATTGTCGTTATCTCTCCCTAGCACAATGAAAGGGGCACTGATTGCCTCAGTCAGCTGCCTGACGTGCCCACACTCATCAGACCTCTGAATCACTTTTGGTTGGTTGGAAGCCTGAAGCCTGAATCCAGGTTGAGTACTCTGATCCTTCATCGGTACGTATGCCCGCAAGGGCAATGATTTTGGCACCCCCCAGGGCCGGTCGTCCTTGTGTTTGGTCAGGAGATATGCTGCAATTCCATCTGCATCTCCAGTTCGCTACGCTGTATCAGATGCTTCTTTTTGTTTAAGGAAAACATGGTAGGTGCTCTACCGTTTCATTATAGAAGGATCAGAAATTCGTTGTTTTTAAAAACCCGGAAGGACCGGGCAGAAGTATACTACGTGTTCGCACCCAAAATTGGCAGGTTTGATCTGACCGGTCTGACCTGTGGGTCCCACCGGTTAGATCGGTGTGGTCAAAGTTCACAAAATACAATTTGGACTTCACCATTGGATAGGTCTCGTCGAGTAGATCAAAATTCATATGTAGAACGTCCAAATCGGAGTCCGGATGAAAGAGATATGCCTTCAGGAAGATCTGCACGTCCGGCGAGCCTCATAGGTCTGACCGGTGCCCTTGACCGGTCTGACCGGTGCTCCTGAGTCCGAGCCAAATTGAGGAGTCCCGATAGATTTAGACTTGTAAAAGGGTTTCCTTGCGGGGTAAGTCCTCCCCACCCTAATAAATATGAAGGGTCGTGGCCGATTGAGAAAGAATCACAATCGAATCTATCAAATTTATCTTTTATCGTTCTTTTACCTTTCTTCCTCGTTACCCTACTCTTCCAACCCTACCATGCTGTTCTTCCTTCATCTCCGCGATGTCTGAAGGCGTCCTAGCTGGCCTGCCGAGCCTAGGACAACCCTGCGTGCGCCGCCTTGACGGGATCCTGCCCGGGCGACGTTCGGAGGTCTCTCGCCGGATTCTCCCGGCGACACCGGTCTGACCGGTGACCCGCACCGGTTTGACCGGTACGACGTGGAGGCGCTGCAAAGAGCTCCTCCGCGTTGCTTGTTGGCCCCGAAAAGGTGCCAACAAATTGACGACTCCGCTGGGGACGAAATCAAGTTCAAGCAATATGGCGCCGTGTGAAGATCTACGCAAGTTGCACTAACCATGTACCTTCGACATAATGATGGAGATGTACTCCTCAGGTAACTTATCTGGTGCTATATCCGTTTTGAGAATTTTCGTCTCAAATCTTTGACTAATAAAAAGGATAGCGTAGATTCAATTTCCGTTGTTCATAAGTCGGCTATTTAAAAGCCGACTAATGATATTATTAATCCTTGCAAAACTTTGCCAAATTGTGATGTTGTTGGTCAAGAAACAAATCGGCCGTCTCTAGCCGAAATTGTTGGACCAAAATCCCCTAGCAAGAGCATAGAGATTACATCTAGTACTTCGACGCTCGGGGGGCAACAAAACAAAGGCAACGGTGCCGGTTGCGCTGTGACCGGTCTGACCGGTGCCCCAACCGGCCTGACCGGTGCCCACACCGGTCTAACCGCTTCATCTAGGGTTTCGCAAAATAAATCAAAACCAAAGATGATTAAACCCAAAAAGTCTGAGATTGGTGTTTGGAAAACTATTGAATCTAAAGGTCATAAGCATCAACGAGAAAAGCCGAAGATCAATGAAAAACTTCCGGCTAAATCTCAAAGATAAAATAATGTCAATGGTGCTAGTCGGTCTAAAAATTCTAAACGCCAAAAATCTTCTCCTAGAGAGAAGTTCCATAACGAGAATCAGCAATGGAGTAACTCTCACAAATCAATACCGTTTCCTCCATATGGATCATCTATGCCTATACCATGGGAAGATTATTTTAATATGCATTATTTTTGTGCTCCATGGTATTATAATTCATATATATCATCTGCTCCTAGTTACTTCCGATCTAATTATATTAATTATAGAGAGCCGATTATTGATGAGCCATCACCTATGCGTAGTGACCGTTTTGATCAAAAGAATCGGTCAACACTAAAAAATAAGCGCAAGGTGATCAAACAAGTCTATCGTGTCAAAAAAGACGGTAGATTAAATAAAAATTCAGATTTGACACTAGACATAGAAAAGCCGCATATTGAAAAATCATCGGCTAGTTCTACTGATCAAATTGCCCCCAATGATAAACATGTCTCAAAAAATATAGCTGAGCATCAATCAAGTTCGGCTGGGGGGCAAAAAGATCTCAACATGGCTGGTTCTAAAGGAACCGGTCTAACCGGTGTGCCGACCGGTCTGACCCGTCAAGCCAAAAATTTTGGTAGAGCCGCAAATGTCATACCAAATAACAAGGTGATGAAGAAGAAGCCCAGTTTTGCTGAGTTGTTGCATAAATATCAGAGGATAGCCGAGCAAAAGCAAAGCAATCGGTTAGGAGATCAAATTTGGAATTCTTCATCACCAAAAGCAAATAAGCATTGACGGTCGTCACATTGGTCTTCATCATTCATACCATCGATGCATGTGCCATGGAAAGCTTATTCAGGTATAAACAATTTCAATCTATGGTTTGGGTATAATCCTTGGTCTTCTTTTTACAACTATCAATATTATGCTTATGATGCACCAAGGAATTACGGTTGGCCTCCATGGCCACATCAGAACTTAAATTGTTAGAGATGTTGTTCAGAAGTCGAAATTGTAGGTTCATGCATGTTGTACTTATTAAGTTTTCATTTCGGTTAGAATAACATCCATATAGAGTTTACATATGGGCGATGCATTGTTGATCATCGTCTTCAGCCAATTTTGATCTTTGTGAATGTTTTCTGGCACGCAAGCTTTACCAGAAAACAGGAGGGCATATGTTCGCACCCAAAATTGGCAGATCTGATCTGACCGGTCTAACCTGTGGGTCCCATCAGTCAGACCGGTGTGGTCAAAGTCCACAAAATACAATTTGGACTTCACCATTGGACAGGTCTCATCGAGTAGATCAAAATCCATATGTAGAACGTCCAAATCGGAGTCCAGATGAAAGATATATGCCTTCAGGAAGATCTGCACGTCCGACGAGCCTGACCGGTCTGACCGGTGCTCCTGACCGGTCTGACCGGTGCTCCTGAGTCCGAGCCAAATTGAGGAGTCCCGATAGATTTAGACTTGTAAAAGGGTTTCCTTGCGGGGTAAGTCCTCCCCACCCTAATAAATATGAAGGGTCGTGGCCGATTGAGAAAGAATCACAATCGAATCTATCAAATTTATCTTTTATCGTTCTTTTAACTTTCTTCCTCGTTACCCTACTCTTCCAACCCTACCATGCTGTTCTTCCTTCATCTCCGCGATGTCTGAAGACGTCCTAGCTGGCCTGACAACCCTGCGTGCGCCGCCTTGACGGGATCCTGCCCGGGCGACGTTCGGAGGTTTCTCGCCGGATTCTCCCGGCGACACCGGTCTGACCGGTGACCCGCACCGGTTTGACCGGTACGACGTGGAGGCGCTGCAAAGAGCTCCTCCGCGTTGCTTGTTGGCCCCGAAAAGGTGCCAACACTACGGAACTACATTTACAACGGGATAGGTATCAGTTGGCTGTAACTACTCAACAATTCTGTTAGCAACTCTATATGCTTGGATGTCATGCCTAATTAGGCTGGCGAGCTGGTCAGCATTGATGGCGATCTGCTGAAACACCCTGCGACACCTTTCTTTCCAAATATTCCGGATAGTGTAGATGATCACCTGCAGGTGGTTGTCCCTGTCGACGGCGCCTTGTTGGATCACCGATCGCCACCAGCGGTGTAATGTTCTGTTTCGCTGCGGTGGCTGTAGAATGTTGAAGTAGAGGGCGATCTGTTACCAGACCAACTTCGTGTAGGAGCATTTGGCGACCATGTGGAGGTGGGATTCAGGCCTTGTGCGGCAAAGTGTGCATACCTGGGGGGTGTTTGGATGAAGGGGTAAATAGGGCAAATCTATCCCAAATTTACCTCAAAGTATCCAAACATGTGGGGCAAATGTGGTGGGGCAAATGTTTTGCCCCCCTAATTCCATTTACCCCTAAAAGGTAGCAAATTGGAGCAAATTGTGGTGGACCCCAGCCCTCTCTCTCACATTCACATCCACATTTACCCCACATTTACCTCTCAATCCAAACACCTCAAAGATCAAATATTAGTAGGGGCAAATGAGAGGGGCAAAACATTTGTCTTGAGGTAAATATTTACCCCTACCATCCAAACATGGCCCTGATTTGCCTGACTGCCGTGTGCATTGATGCGGTCTGCCATGGGAAGCTTATACTGCAACAACAACCAGATGAAGAAGCGGCATTTGTTCTCCACTTTCGCCTTCCAAATTGTGTTTCATGGCCCATCCCTGACAGCTCCTTGGAATTGCACATTGTAAGCTGAGCGCGCCGTGTAGCATCCATCGGCCGTGAACCTCCAGGTAATAATGTCATCTTCTGAGCTGAGACGTATCTGTGCTAGCTGCGACCAAAGGTCAACAAATTGCCGTAGGCCAGCCCTCTGAATCAATTCTCCGAAGACCTCTCATCCAACGGCGAGTAGGTAGAGCTGCGGCCACTGTTTGGTTTTTGCGTCATGCTAGCCTGAAGCATTCGGGGGCAATATCCTGCGGTGCCCGACCATCGAGCCATCTATCCTTCCAGAAATTTATCCTGCTGCCATTACCCACTGTGACCGCAGTGCATAATTTGAAGAGTTCCTGCTCGGTTTCGCTGAGTCGAATATCCATTGCTTTCCACGGTTTGGTTGGGTCTTTCCATTCGAACCACGGCCACCTGAGACGTAAGGCTCTATTGAAACAGGAAAGGTCCTTTATGCCTAATCCCCCTAGATGTTTGGCCCTGCAAGCTCGGATCCAGTTGACAGGGCCGTGTCCCCTTCGTGGGTCATCCTTCTCTTTCCAGAGGAAGTTACGGCGGATGCGGTCGATCCACTTGATCGCCCATTTGGAGAGTGTGAAGGAGGTCATGTAATACACAAGCATCGAGGTAAGTACAGAGTTTACCAGTGCGAGCCTCACTGCTCGGTTGAGCAGCCGTCCCTTCCACCCCGGCAGGCGGGCACCAATCTTGTGGACCAGTGCCTGCTCGTCGGTGCGCCGTGTCTTGCCGATGTGGAGCGGCAACCCCAGGTTCTTGGTCGGAAAGTGTGCTACGGTCCCTCTGAACTGTGCTGTAAGCTCCCCAATGTCCAGGTCCTGTGTCTGGATCAGGTACATGGCCGATTTCTGCATATTTAGTCCGGTTGCTGTACCAAAAGCTGCCAGTAGCTGTTGCACGTTCGTGATGTCCGCGACGTTGGGGCGAATGAACAGGGTTGCATCATCGGCATATAGGCTTGTTCTCATGGTAATTGGCGCCGCACCAATGGGACTCAACAGGCCTTGTTCAGTCGCTTTGTCCAGCAGCTTTTGCAATGGATCCATGGCCAAGATAAATAACATCAGGGAGAGTGGGTCTCCCTGTCGAAGTCCGCGACAGTGCTTGATTGGCGCCCCCGATATGCCATTGAGGAGGATTCTTGATGTGGTGTGTGCCCACAAGATGCAAATCAAATCCCTCTACCTCTGACCAAAACCCAAGCGTTGCAACACCTCAAGTAAATACTCCCATCGGACATTGTCAAAAGCCTTGGCGATGTCAAGTTTGAGGAAGAGCATCGGAGTCTTTGATTGATGGAAATGATTCACAACCCCTTGTACGTAATGAAAATTGTCTTGTATGCTTCACCCTTTGATGAAAGCGCTCTGACAGGGGGACACCAATGTTGGTAAGAGAGGAGCAAGTCAGTTAGCAAGCACCTTGGTCAAAATCTTCGCCACACTGTGCATGACACTAATTGGCCTGAACTCCGAAGGGCTCATGACCTCGTCTGATTTTGGTAGTAGGATGATGTTTGCAGAGTTCACCAGCGAGCAGGAATTGCCTCTCAAGTTGTGCAGATGCTGAAACGCCTGCATTAGGTCATCTTTAACAATAGGCCAGGCTAACTTATAGAATAGCCCAGTGAATCCATCCGGTCCTGGCGCTTTCTCTGATGGTGCTGAAAAAATTGCCGCCCGCACTTCTTCTTCTGTGATCTGCTCATCCAGGTGGCTGAGATTGTGTCTCGCGATCTGTAGGTGATCCCAGTTTAGAGTTGCCCCATGGTTAGTTGTGGTGCCAAAGAGAGAAGAGTAGTAGTTGAGGAGCTGCGCGGCCTTGTCTTGGTGACTCGTGTATGTTCTAACAGTTATGGTCGGGATGAAATTTTTGCGCCGCCTAGAGTTTGCCCTCAGATGGAACAGCTGTGTGTTTGCGTCGCCGAGTTTGATCTAGGTAAGCCGTGACCGCTGACGAATCTTGATCCGCCTCAGTGCCGTGAAGCCCAGGATATGGGCCTTAGCTGTTTTCCGTAGGGATAGTTCGGCATCTGACAACTGACGGTGCTCCTGCGCTTGATCCAGGAGAGCGACTATCTCAGTGGCAATTTCGACCTTCAGCTTGAGAGCCATGACATGTTGTTTACTCCATCGTTTCAGCGCCTTCGCCAGTCGCGACAGCTTGATATGTAGCACTCGGATCTTGTCTGTTGAGGATACATTAACGGCCCAGGACTGCTGCACCACCTCCATGAAGTTGGGAAATTGTGTCCAGTACGACTCGAACCTGAAGGTCCTTTGTCGGCGCTGAACTGGTATGTATGACAGTAGCAGTGGGCAGTGATCATACATGGAAGACGAAAGCGCCTGGAGATAACAGTTCTGGTGATCCGCCTCCCAGTGCTCAGTGTAGAATAAGTGGTCGATTTTGGTGAAAGTAGGATCCTCCGTTCCGCTCGACCAGGTGAACCGGCGGCCATGGAGGTGTAGTTCACGCAGCTCCAGTGCATCTAGGGCGTTCTTGAACCTGTTCACGAGCCGAAAATTGATGCGACCATTGTTCTTCTGTGTCACTCGGTAAATAAGATTAAAGTCGCCCATCACAACCCATTTTGGCAGGAGGGATTGACGAAGGGTCTGCAATTCCAGTAGGAACTCCTCTTTCTCTGCTTCCAGCTGCGGTCCATACACCCCCGTTATGCTGAAAATGTCCCCGTTGGCTCTGCTCTTCACATTGGCTGAAACCATATACTTGCCTACCACTATATCCTGCATGATGAATTCCTGAACTGAGCATGCTAGGATTACTCCACCACTAAGTTCCTCAGCTGGCAAGACGGCATAACCCCCGACAAACTGAGCACCCACTGTCTCGGATATGATGAAATCATTGACTAGTTGGGGTTTTGTTTCCTGCAGACACACTATCGCGTGATGGTCAGCTACCATATCTCGTACCACCTGTTTCCTTGCTCCTCCATTCAGGCTGCGAACGTTCCAGTTAAAAATGACACAATTGCTTTCATTCATTGGGAACAAGGAGTACAACGAGATCCCTGTTCAGTCTAGTTGCTTGTTGCTGACAATTGTTGCTTCTAGGATAGTGATTTTCCTAACGATCCCAGTACAATAGCAGAGCCACACCAACCCATCTTGCCTCCTACCAGATATCCACCTGACCACATCACAATTATTCAGATACCTAAGACACATAGTAACTGGTTACGACTGCAGCATGCATCGACAGCATCAGGCATCGCCTGCCGTCGCCCCCTGGGTTGCATCAGAGAGCAGATCCTCAACCGCCGCAATGGCCTGCGGGGGCATGGTGCTGGCGAACAGATCGACGAGACGCTTCTTGTGGTCTTCCTTCGGCGTCTGGTTCTCCGGCAGAATGTCAAGTTTCTTCATGAAGATGGTCTGGCAGCGGACAAGAGTGTGGAGCTTGGCAGTGGGCTTGTCCGCGAGACGGACAAGCGCCGCTCCTGTATCAGATGCTTCAACAACAAACAACCCTTGTACAGGAGAGCTAGGTGGAAGCTTGATTTGCATCGTAGCTTCTTCGCCTCGTTCAGTGCAGCCACTAGACAGCTATCTACCGGCGAGTGCAGCTGGTGAGCGGTTCATTCTTTTTGTTCCTTCGACTCGAGCTCCCAATGCATCCCATTCCCAACAGCAGGCAGCATTGCAGCCTACTGTGCTATGCACAACCACAAGGACCGAGAAGGCAGCTCGATCCATCTGCTCATTTTTCACTCAGCTTTGGAGACGGCAGATGCACACGGCATATAATTTATTTGGGGGTCGTGTTTGGTTTGAATTATATGAGTATGCATGTTTATATATAGCCAGCTACTGGTACGGAAGCAGTACAAGACTGAAGACTGCATAAGAACTTATACGCTAGTACTATATTTAAAGATCGGCAGTTAATCCACTGGTCCCTGTTTTAAAAAAGTTGATGGATACATGAACGGATTCTTTAAGGGATGCATGCAAGTATGATGTTTTCCGTATCACTCTGCAGTTGAAAAAACACTAGAAATTATACGGTCGTCGTTCAACCCTGCAGAGACGATGAGTTCGGCAGCAGCTGCCAACTCTACTATGTGAAAAACAGACATTGGTAACGAGTGCGGATGGCCATTGGTAACGAGCAAAACGCTCGTTACCGATCAAGCGTTACAAATGAGCCAACAAAGGTAACGGACTGATGCCCGTTACTGATGACACGTAAGTGTAACGGGTGTCGAACAAAGACCGTTACCACAACTACTTACCGGTCACCTAAAATGTTTGTTTCTCCGGGCCCACCGGGACCTTTGGTAACGGGCGCAGACACTGAGCCCGTTACTCATAACACTTATTCGTAACGGGCGCCTTATAAAGACCGTTACCGAAACTAGTTACTGGTCACCTGAAATGTCTATTTCTCTGGACTTACATGGACCTTTGGTAACAGGCACAGAAACCGAGTCCGTTACATGAACTCAACATCGAAGACGCCAAAAATACTTCCATGACGCGTCTCCTCTGTCTCGACGAAAGGAGACGCGTCGTGTAAGTGCGCGTCTCCTCTGTCTTGACGAAAGGAGACGCGTCTTGTCAGTGCGCGTCTCCTCTGTCTCGACCAAAGGATACACGTCTTGTCAGTGCGCGTCTCCTTTGTCTCGACGAAAGGAGACGCCTGCTGTGAACCCGTGTCTCCCTCTGTCTCGACCAAAGGAGACGCATCTTGTTAGTACGCGTCTCCCTCTATCTCGGCCAAAGGAGACGCGTACTGTGTACGTGCGTCTCCTCTGTCTCGACCAAAGGAGACGCGTACTGTGTACGTGCGTCTCCTATGTTTGGACCAAAGGAGACGCCTGCTGTGTACGTGCGTCTCCTCTGTCTGGACCAAAGGAGACGCCTACTGTGTACGTGTGTCTCTTCTTATCGACCAAAGGAGATGCGTACTGTGAACTTGCGTCTCCTCTGTCTCGACCAAAGGAGACACGTTGTCTATTTTTCACAAAAATTAGGTCCAGCATTCACATTCACAAAACTCCACAAACTGAATAGAAATCCACAAAATTCACATGGATCATCTTACAAAATTCAAGCATTCAGCATCCTCATCTAACAAGTAAGGTTCACAACAATATCACTGGCTTAACCATAAGGATTGGTAACAAATACAATGTGAGCCATCAGATCATCATTAATGTGAAATTTTTCTGAGGGTGTGATCACCTGGTTCATGAGGAATGAGACAGTTCTTTCCCTAATGTAGAGCAGCGTCTCTTTGTGGAGCTGATAAGTAGGTAGGTGAAATGCCTGAATATAACAATGTCAACAGTCAGCACACAAGTGGTTACCAAACATGTGCAGTGCTAATAAGCAAGAACTGTGCTCAGTTGCAGGTGTTACAAATGCAGATCCCAAGAAAGTACCTCAGGGTCCTTCAATTTATTTTTTAATGTAAGCGTGTGATAAGCACAATAGAAGCCGCAGACTCTGGATTCTTCAGGTTGTTGGTGGTACTGCGATAAATATACAAAGACAAACAGTGGTGAGAAGAAATAAAATCAAGCTTTAGTACTAGCTTCCACAGGCAGTAAATACTAAGTAATACGTACATTAACATCCTTGTCATGTTTCAAGGCGCGACAGGGCAACTTGTTGTCGTCGCAATAACTATTCCAAGCACTACAACAAAACATGTAACAATGGTTGGGGCACCATTAATAAACTCTGCAGAGTTTGTTGAGGAAGTTTGCAGGTTAATAAAGGAAGAACTTACTCATCAATAGCAAGTACCAACTCGGAGAAATCAGTGCCTAGAATCCTATATGAATCAAGATACAAGACCCTGTTCTGTTTTGGAAGGATCGCCACTGCAATCCAGTACTTCCCAATGTTATAGCAGGAAATAATGACTCTCTTTTTAGCATATGACTGGTAGGCACGCTTCATATAGAACACAAAAAAAGAATAACTATTTTGTATATTTGACTTGCTAAAGCATTCAGGATCAAGGAAGGCAACTTCATCCTTCTTATTCTCAATTTCTACAGCTATATATATTCCTAATATTAAGAAAAAACAAAGTGTAAGGAGGCAAAATACATAGTAAAGATGAACTGAGGCAGAAAGCACATTTAGATAGAAAATGATTAGTGAGAAGCAGATTAAATTTTCAAGCAACTTACAGGATGAAATAGCGGAGAGGTCCCATATCCAAAGCATCTAAGTTGAAGAGATCGTGCAAGTTGCTAATGATTATAGACAACAGCTCGTATTTATCATCTTCTCTCACAGACCACCAGCCGTGCTTGGGCCATATTACGCCCATAATCAGAAACTCATCCTTGTTCTTACAACATCTCATGTAGAAATCGTGGAGATTAGTTAATCATGCAGACCTTACAAGACTGAAAGAGCCAGCTAGTAGTTCAGAACTGCAAGACTGAAAGAGCTAAAGCCTGATTCAGCGACCTTACAAGAACGGGCTCCTTGTACATAGTGATGAGTTAATCATGCAAACATGTTGTTTTTCATATCACTCCGCAATTAGAAAAACGCTGGAAATTACACGGTGGTTCAACCCTGCAGACAGTGGCGGAGCTAGGATTTTAGAGTTGGGTATTCCCATCTCCCAACAAATTTAAAAGTCTAGATGAACAGTAAAAATTCATAATATGACAATATCAGTAATTGAGGAAATGGTTTTAAACGTTGTTGGACTCTATCCATTAAAAACAACTCATTTCCAACCCAATTTCTTGATTCAAACCTTTTTACAAACCCATTTCTTCATGGTGATCTGTCATTATTGTGCTTGCTATTACAGGGTAATTGCTAGCAATCTCTAGTTCGGTTACCTCTCTAGCTATCTTATTTGTCGCTATCTCAGGCTCAATGTGTCTTTCATTTGTGATTCTGAATGTGACTTTCAATTGTGACCGCATCAACAAGAGGATTCTAAGATTCATTTGCCTTTCTTTCCCACAAAGTCCTCAAATCAATCGGTAATTTCTTCCTCATTTTGCAATTTGCAAAGATATATGATCTACTTAGACTAAGGACATACACACTAATTAAACAAATATCAATTGTGCTTCAAAATTTCTAATTGCAAAGCTCTGTTGCTCGGCCAGTACTCAAACAAACATTAGCGATTTTTTATTTCAAAAAAAAAAACATTAGCGATTTAGCGCTCACCTCCTGGCTGCCGAACTGCCGCCCCTGCCCCTCCCAGCCGTCGGCCGGCCAACCGGCCTAGCACCTGGCAGAAAGGCGGGCGAACCGCCGCACTCGCCGCGCCACAGCCGGACACCATCAGGGTTGGAGGGAGCGGCACAAGGACAGGTGACGGAGGAGACTGGAGAGCTAGGAGGAAGCTTGATTTGCATCGTACTGTAGCTTCTTTGCCCCGTTCAGTGTAGCCACTATATAGCTGTGTACCGGCGAGTGCAGCTGGTGAGCGGTTCATTCTTTTTGTTCCTTCGACTCGAGCTCCCAATGCATCCCATTCCCTGTTAGAATAAATGGGCCTAGGGCCATTTATTGTAATAATGAAAGAATTAAAAGCCCATGTGTTTAATGCTAAGGAAAAGAGAGAAATACCGTATGGGTATTGGAGGAGTCTCCCATCCAACTTATTAGGTAACCTTTCGGTACACCTCTTGTGAAGTTGAATAAAGGAGATAGGCGTGCCACACGCGCGCGCGCGCTCGCTCGCCTCGCCGAGCCGGGCCGAGGCCTTGGGCGTGGGCGTGGCCGTGGCCGTGACGAGCGGGCGGTGCGGTGCGGTGCGGTCGGACGGACGGACGGACGGACGGACGGACGGACATGATGTGTTGCGGGGCGGGAGCACCTTTTTGCTGTTGGCTGTTAGAGAGGAATGATGGCGCCTTAAAACCGCGACATTACTGGACCTTAACGATGAGCCTTAACCCCGCGACAATTACAGAGCCGTTACCGAGCCTTAACCGCGACCGTTACTACCTGAGGTGCATTAACCGTGACGTCCAGGTTCATCCCCCGGCGCCTACTGCTCGCCTATATAAGGCACCCTTCCCCTCCTGCTCAGGTTGCCAATTCACACTAAGGTATTCCTGTTCAGGAGACCTCTCCCTCTCTCCCTCCGTTTTGCTGCTTTCTCTTAGCATCCCCATCGCCTGCACCGCGCGCACGGTACCGGCGAGAGCAGAGCCTCCGGAACCTCGTCCTGCTGCTGAGATCCTGCTCGGGATAGGCGGGCGATAAGGTTTTTGGGGAGCGTCTTCACGCGACTGCTCGCTCCCGTACAACTACTTCCTCTACGTCGACTACGAACGAGCGAACGACTACTTCCTCTACGTCAGCGGGTCTGCACTGCGATCATCTGCCTGCATCGACTGTGTACGGCTACACCGATTGAGGTCACTCACAATGAGTGATATCGGAAAGTCGGGTGACGCCGTCACCCAACCTTCCACAGGGTACTCTCTCAAAACAATCTTCATGTTTATTAGTTGTATAATCATGAATATTGTTATGTTTAATTGTTGTTTAAACATACGCACATGCACATGGATTGTTTCACTCACCACAATATTGAAATGTCTATTTAAATATGGAATTAAAATATACCAAAACATTGCCTGTCTTCTAACAATCCAAAAACCTTATTATGTTGATAGGACTATGTTTGGTGCAACTAGCTTTGCAAATGCAATTAAACCGAAGCCTTTTGATGGTTCCAACTTTAAGAGATGGCGTGAGTTGGCCACCTTGTGGCTCACCGCCATGAACGTTATGTATGTCACCACCGGAAAAGCCCCCGAGGGTGTCTCGGAGGAGAAATTCAATGCGGATGATAATCTGTTCCGGGGTGCCATCATTAGCGTCCTGGTTGATAACTTGGTGGATACCTATCTTCAGAGGAAGACGGGGAAGGATATTTGGGAGGCTCTTGAGGCTCAGTACGGGGCTTCTGACGCCGGCGGTGAGCTGTATGTAATGGAACAGTTCCTAGACTACAGGATGGTTGAAGACCGTTCTGTGGTGGAACAGGCCCATGAAGTACAGGCGCTGGCTAAAGAGCTTGAGAACTATAGCAAAGAGGTCCCATGTGTGTTACCCAACAAGTTTGTGGCAGGAGCAATTATCACAAAGCTGCCACATTCTTGGAGGGATTTTGCTACCTCTCTAAAACATAAGAGAAAGGAATTCACTTTTGATGACCTTATTGCGACTCTTGATGTTGAAGAGAAGGCGAGAGCAAAGGATACACGTGGAAAGACAATAGCCGGCCCCTCAAGCGCAAACTTTGTGCAGAGGGGCAATCCCAAGTTCCAGAATAATCAGAACAAGAGGAAGAAGCCTTCACAAAACCCGCCCAAGGCTAAGGAAGCCGACAGGCCTAATAAGAAGAAGAGAAAGCCGGGGGGTGCTTGCTATACTTGTGGCAGTCCGGATCACTTTGCTGCAAAGTGCCCGGATCGTAAAGATCGCAAGGCTCCAAAGACAGCGAACATGATTGTTAGCGAGGGTGGAGGAACATCGGGGTATGGTAATTTCTTACCTACAGTTCTTTCAGTGTGTTCTTCACCAGAGTGGTGGATAGACACCGGTGCTAATATTCATGTATGTGCTGATATTTCTATGTTTTCTTCTTACCAGGTCGGGGGGACTACCTCCTTGTTGATGGAGAACGGTGCCTATGCGTGTGTTCTTGGTGCTGGTACGGTCACTCTGAAGTTCACTTCGGGAAAGACCATACAATTGAAGAATGTGCAGCATGTACCTACCATCAAGAAGAATCTAGTCAGCGGGTCTCTACTGTGTAGAGATGGTTTTAAATTAGTCTTTGAGTCGAATAAATGTATTATTTCTAAATTTGGTACTTTTGTTGGAAAAGGCTATGATAGCGGAGGCTTGTTCCGCTTTTCTTTATTGTTCGATAATAATGTTGTGAACCATGTGATGAATGATGAATCAAATGTTTGGCATTCGAGGCTTTGTCATGTTAATTTTGGTTGTATGATGCGCTTAGCTAGTTTGAGTTTAATTCCAAAGTTTACCTCTGTCAAAAATTCTAAGTGTCATGTATGCGTTGAATCGAAACAATCTCGCAAGCCACATAAGACTGCTGAGTCGAGAAACTTGGCACCTCTAGAATTAGTTCATTCCGATCTGAGCGAAATGAACGGTGTGTTGACAAAGGGTGGTAAAAGATATTTCATGACTTTGATAGACGATAGCACTAGATTTTGTTACATCTACTTGTTAAAATCAAAAGATAAAGCGTTACATTACTTTAAGATCTATAAAGCTGAAGTAGAAAATCAACTTGAGAGAAAGATTAAACACCTAAGGTCGGATCGAGGTGGCGAATACTTCTCTAATACTTTTGATACATTCTGTGAGGAACATGGTATTTTTCATGAGAGGACACCGCCTTATTCACCCCAATCCAATGGGATTGCCGAAAGAAAGAACCGCACGCTGACTGACTTGGTGAATGCCATGTTAGAAACCGCAGGACTATCTAAGGAATGGTGGGGTGAGGCGATACTGACAGCCTGTCATGTCCTGAACCGTGTGCCTATGAAGAATAAGGAAGTAACACCATTCGAGGAATGGGACAAGAAGAGGCTAACTCTTTCATATTTACGCACTTGGGGTTGCTTGGCCAAAGTCAGTGTGCCAATCACCAAGAAACGTAAACTTGGACCAAAGACGGTGGACTGTGTCTTTCTGGGGTATGCTTTTCACAGTGTCGGATATAGATTCTTGGTAGTAAGATCTGGAGTGCCTGACTTGCTTGTTGGCACAATTATAGAGTCCAGAGACGCTACATTCTTTGAGAATGTTTTTCCAATGAGAGATGAAACAAGTTCATCTAGGCAAGAGTCTGTCGAGAAGGACGACTCCACCAAGTCGATGGAACTCAATGAGCCTACATTTATTGAGCATCCTGAGGAGGACAATGATGAGGCTCCTAGGAGGAGCAAGAGACAAAGGACAGAGAAATCCTTTGGAGATGATTTCATCATATACCTCGTGGATGACACTCCTAAGACCATTGCAGAGGCATACTCTTCACCTGATGCTGACTATTGGAAGGAAGCAGTGAGGAGTGAGATGGACTCTATTATGTCAAATGGCACTTGGGAGGTTGTTGAACGTCCTTATGGGTGCAAACCCGTGGGATGTAAATGGGTGTTCAAAAAGAAGCTTAGGCCTGATGGTACTATTGATAAGTACAAGGCTAGACTTGTGGCCAAGGGTTACACCCAAAAGGAAGGAGAAGACTTCTTCGATACTTACTCACCAGTCGCTCGATTGACCACCATAAGAGTACTACTTTCTATGGCAGCCTCTCATGGTCTTCTCGTTCATCAGATGGACGTTAAGACCGCTTTCCTAAATGGAGAGTTGGAAGAGGAGATCTATATGGATCAGCCAGAAGGATTTGTAGTAAAGGGTCAAGAAGGAATGGTGTGTAAGTTAGTGAAGTCTCTCTATGGCCTCAAGCAAGCACCTAAGCAATGGCATGATAAATTCGACAGAACTTTGACATCTGTTGGCTTTGTCACAAACGAAGCTGACAAATGTGTGTACTATCGCTATGGTGGGGGCGAAGGAGTGATTCTGTGTCTGTATGTAGATGACATACTTATCTTTGGCACGAGCCTTGAATTAATCAAGGAGGTCAAAGACTTTCTTTCTCAAAAGTTTGAGATGAAAGATTTGGGAGAGGCTGATGTTATCCTTAACATAAAGCTGATAAAGGGAGAAAATGGTGGGGTGACTCTGTCACAGACTCACTATATTGAGAAGATGCTAAGTCGGTTTGGCTACAGCAATTCTAAACCCGCACCAACTCCTTATGATGCCAGCTTGGTTCTAAGGAAGAACCTGAGGATAATGGTGGATCAGCTGAGGTACTCTCAGATCATTGGTTCATTAATGTATCTGGCTAGCGCCACGAGACCTGACATTGCATATGCAGTTAGTAAACTGAGCCGGTTTGTTTCAAATCCGGGCAGTGAACACTGGCATGCTCTCGAGCGGGTAATGCGCTATCTAGTGGGCACTATGAACTATGGCATTTACTATTCCGGAGACCCCAAAGTCTTGGAGGGATATAGTGATGCAAACTGGATTTCTGATGCAGATGAGTTAAAAGCCACAAGTGGATATGTGTTCACACTTGGAGGTGGCGCTGTTTCCTGGAAGTCTTGCAAGCAGACCATTCTAACCAGGTCAACAATGGAAGCAGAACTCGCAGCATTGGATACTGCCACTGTAGAGGCTGAGTGGCTTCGTGAACTCCTAATGGACTTGCCGATAGTTGAAAAACCGATACCGGCAATTCTAATGAACTGTGACAATCAAACGGTGATTGTCAAGGTGAACAGTTCAAAGGACAACATGAAGTCATCCAGGCATGTTAAGAGGCGGTTGAAATCTGTCAGGAAATTGAGAAACACCGGTGTCATAGCTTTGGATTACATCCATACGTCTAAAAACCTGGCAGATCAATTTACAAAGGGTTTATCACGTATTGTGATAGATCATGCATCTATGGAACTGGGCTTGAGACCCACGTGAGTCTTTCCATAGTAGTAACCTGTCTTATGTGATCGGAGATCCCGTGAATTAAGATGGAGAAACAAGCTATGATTTGACTGAGAGAAGAGAACCTTTGAGAAGGCTCAGTTCATGGAAAAGATGCATTTCTCTTCAAAACTGTATGGCAGGCTGGTTTTTATACCTTAATGTGCTCCAAGTGGATTTCATGAAACAAGGTAGTTGTTTCTTGGAAGCAAAGACATAGTCCTACAGTATGTCTTGAAGGAGCACACCTATATGAGTATCGACTACTGGTCATAGTCTATGAGAGTTGGGTGATCTCTAGAAAACTCATGAAGAGGCACGGAGTGTGACCCATAAGCTCCAACCCGCGGGGATGCTATGTGCAGCCAAGTATCAGTAAAGGGCCCTAGCCAACCTTAGATGCACAAAACTGACAATTCAAGGCATAGTCCATTGTTCAGTTGCAAATAAGTGTAACTAGAGTTCCTGGTGGATGTTCAACTTAACAGTCTCCATCGTAGTACTGGTATATCAAAAACAAAAGGGAAGATGAGAGCATTTCCAATGTGGCTTGAAATTCTTGGTGGGGATTGTTAGAATAAATGGGCCTAGGGCCATTTATTGTAATAATGAAAGAATTAAAAGCCCATGTGTTTAATGCTAAGGAAAAGAGAGAAATACCGTATGGGTATTGGAGGAGTCTCCCATCCAACTTATTAGGTAACCTTTCGGTACACCTCTTGTGAAGTTGAATAAAGGAGATAGGCGTGCCACACGCGCGCGCGCGCTCGCTCGCCTCGCCGAGCCGGGCCGAGGCCGTGGCCGTGGGCGTGGCCGTGACGTGACGTGACGTGACGTGACGTGACGTGTCGAGACGAGACGAGACGAGACGAGACGAGACGAGCGGGCGGTGCGGTCGGACGGACGGACGGACGGACGGACGTGATGTGTTGCGGGGCGGGAGCACCTTTTTGCTGTTGGCTGTTAGAGAGGAATGATGGCGCCTTAAAACCGCGACATTACTGGATCTTAACGATGAGCCTTAACCCCGCGACAATTACAGAGCCGTTACTGAGCCTTAACCGCGACCGTTACTACCTGAGGCGCATTAACCGTGACGTCCAGGTTCATCCCCCCGCGCCTGCTGCTCGCCTATATAAGGCACCCTTCCCCTCCTGCTCAGGTTGCCAATTCACACTAAGGTATTCCTGTTCAGGAGACCTCTCCCTCTCTCCCTCCGTTTTGCTGCTTTCTCTTAGCATCCCCATCGCCTGCACCGCGCGCACGGTACCGGCGAGAGCAGAGCCTCCGGAACCTCGTCCTGCTGCTGAGATCCTGCTCGGGATAGGTGGGCGATAAGGTTTTTGGGGAGCGTCTTCACGCGACTGCTCGCTCCCGTATAACTACTTCCTCTACGTCGACTACGAACGAGCGAACGACTACTTCCTCTACGTCAACGGGTCTGCACTGCAATCATCTGCCTGCATCGACTGTGTACGGCTACACCGATTGAGGTCACTCACAATGAGTGATATCGGAAAGTCGGGTGACGCCGTCACCCAACCTTCCACAGGGTACTCTCTCAAAACAATTTTCATGTTTATTAGTTGTATAATCATGAATATTGTTATGTTTAATTGTTGTTTAAACATACGCACATGCACATGGATTGTTTCACTCACCGCAATATTGAAATGTCTATTTAAATATGGAATTAAAATATACCAAAACATTGCCTGTCTTCTAACATTCCCAACAGCAGGCAGCATTGCAGCCTACTGTGCTATTCACAACCACAAGGACCGAGAAGGCAGCTCGATCCATCTGCTCATTTTTCACTCAGCTTTGGAGACGGCGGATGCACACGGCATATAATTTATTTGGGGGTCGTGTTTGGTTTGAATCATATGAGTATGCATGTTTATATATAGCCAGCTACTGGTACGGAAGCAGTACAAGACTGAAGACTGCAATAAGAACTTATACGCTAGTACTATAAGACCGGCAGTTAATCCGCTGGCTCCTGTTTTAAAAAAGTTGATGGATACAGGAACGGATTCTTTAAGGAATGCATGCAAACATGTTGTTTTCCGTATCACTCTGCAGTTGAAAAAATGCCGGAAATCACACGGTCATTGAACCCTACAGAGACGATGAGTTCGGCAGCAGCTGCCAGCTAGTAAAGCTCCGCGGTTCTTGTACCATCCATCAGGTGACCAAACACTCGACCCGGACACACTCGGCATAATGAACGAGCTTCTTCAGCTGTCTGAGGAATATGAAGTGGATACATATGCACATGTATAGGATTCAATGCATATCCATTGTACATGAAAAATCAAAAGCGTAGGATTAGAGAGAGAAAATTGTTCGCGTATCGAGAGAACTGATCCGGTCAAGTTTGCTGCATGTTTGGGCTTAATTACCCTTCTTGTTCTCCGGATGCTTCTTGCAGTCCAATTTGCTGCTCTGGTAAACTGGCCCTATTGTACAGTGGGTACTAACGGAGGATATTGTTGGAATTTACATGGGCTTGGCCCAATAATTAATTCAGAAATTCCTAAATAAATCTCAAAGACCCATACACATGAGTGCATAGGGGAGTAGTGGAATCCTTTAGTGCACCTTACTAGTGGAAGGTGGAGGGAACCAACTTATATATGGAAGTTGTTCTCATCTTCTAAAGACTAGTATGAGGAGGAGAAAGGAAGTCCACACGCGCTCGCTCGCCTCGCCGGGCGGGGCGAAGGGCGCGGGCGCACGGCACCTGCGTGAATGGTCCGCCGAAATCCGGCTTCTCACCTTGCGGGAGCGCGGTCTCCTTTTGCAGTTTTAGTTTTTGGTCTTTTGGTTTGCTGAGTCCTAAACGGACTCAACTTAGAGTCCTACTCGTGATTGTGTTTCACGAGGTCGGTTTCCCGGACTATATAAGCAGACCACCGGCCACGCTAAAACGGAGGCACTTGGCAGCGGAGGAGAGACACTTGGCACCTCTAGAACTCATTCATTCTGATCTATGCGAGATGAATGGTATGTTGACTAAATGTGGAAAGAGATATTTCATGACGTTAATTGATGATGCTTCTAGATATTGCTATGTTTACTTCCTTAAAACTAAAAATGAGGCTTTAGACTACTTTAAAATCTTTAAGGCTGAGGCTGAAAATCAACTAGAAAGAAAGATTAAACGTCTAAGGTCAGATCGTGGTGGTGAATATTTTCCTATATTATTTGATGAGTTTTGTGCGGAACATGGTATTATTCACGAGAGGACACCTCCCTATTCTCCTGAATCCAACGGGATTGCTGAGAGGAAAAACCGCACATTGACTGACTTGGTGAATGCCATGTTAGATACTGCTGGTTTATCTAAGGCATGGTGGGGGGAAGCTATATTGACTGCAAGTCATGTCCTGAATAGAATTCCGAACAAATGTAAAGAGACAACACCATATGAGATTTGGGTTGGAAGGAAACCATCACTTTCATACTTGCGCACGTGGGGATGCTTGGCGAAAGTCAATGTTCCAATTACTAAGAAGCGTAAGCTTGGACCAAAGACGGTAGATTGTGTCTTTCTAGGATATGCTCACAATAGCATTGCTTATAGATTTTTAGTAGTAAAGTTTGAAATTTATGATATGCATGTTGATACAATTTTTGAATCTCGTGATGCTACATTCTTTGAGAATATTTTTCCTATGAAAGATATGCGTAGTAATGTTAAATTTTCTACTGAAATAGCTCCTGATAATACTATACCTATCGAGTCTCCTGTTGAGTCATTTGAGCAAACACTTGTGAAGGATGACAATGAAGTTCCTATGAGGAACAAGAGACAAAGGATTGCAAAATCTTTTGGTGATGATTTCATTGTGTACCTTGTGGATGATACTCCTACCTCTATTATAGAGGCATATGCGTCTCCAGATGCAGATGATTGGAAAGAAGCAGTTCGTAGTGAGATGGACTCGATTCTTTCTAATGGAACTTGGGAGCTATCTGAATTACCATTCGGTTGTAAATCAATTGGTTGTAAGTGGGTGTTCAAAAAGAAGCTTAGGCCTGACGGTACTATTGACAAGTACAAGGCTCGACTTGTGGCTCAGGGTTATACTCAAAAGGAAGGCGATGATTTCTTTGATACTTACTCACCTGTTGCTAGAATGACCACTATTAAAGTACTACTATCCTTGGCTGCCTCATATGGTCTGATCGTCCATCAGATGGATGTGAAGACAATTTTTCTTAATGGAGAGTTAGATGAGGAGATTTATATGGATCAGCCTGATGAGTTTGTAGTAAAAGGTGAAGAGCAGAAGGTGTGTAAATTATTAAAATCTTTGTATGGCTTGAAACAAGCTCCTAAACAATGGCATGAGAAATTTGACACTACTTTAACTAGTGCGGGCTATGTCGTTAATGAAGCTGATAGGTGTGTGTATTATCGACATGGTGGGGGTCATTTTGTTATATTATGCTTATATGTAGATGATATTCTAATCTTTGGAACAAACATGGATATTATAAATGAAGTCAAGTCATTCTTGTCAAAGAGTTTTGACATGAAAGATCTAGGAGAAGCTGATGTAATTTTAAACATCAAGTTGATTAAGGAAGAGAGTGGGATTACTCTATCACAATCTCACTATGTTGAGATGGTCTTGAGCCGTTTTGGCTATATGGACATCAATCCTTCTCCAACACCTTATGATCCTAGTGTGACATTGCGAAAGAACATGAAAGATACCAGAGATCAATTGAAGTACTATCAAATTGTTGATTCACTCATGTATCTTGCTAGCGCAACTAGACCGGATATCTCTTTTGCTGTGAGCAAGTTGAGTAGGTACATGTCCACCCCGGGTGATGATCATTGGCATGCACTAGAAAGGGTCTTGCATTATCTTAAAGGTACGATGAGCTATGGGATTCACTATTCCGGGCACCCAGCTGTGCTAGAGGGTATAGTGATGCGAACTGGATTTCTGATATTGATCAAATCTACGCCACTAGTGGATTTGTCTTTACCCTTGGAGGTGGCGCAGTGTCATGGAGGTCTTGCAAACAGACTATTTTGACTAAATCAACTATGGAAGTTGAACTTATAGCTTTGGATACAGCATCTGCAGAGGCAGAGTGGCTGCGTGAGCTTTTGTCTGACTTGCCGGTGGTTGAAAAACCAATACCGGCTATCCTTATGAACTGTGATAATCAAACAGTAATCACTAAAGTGAATAGTGCTAAGGATAATGCGAAGTCAACAAGACACGTTAAAAGACGTTTGAAGACTGTCAGGAAGTTGAGAAACTCCGGAGTAATTACTGTATCTTATATACAAACAGACAAAAACCTGGCAGATCCCTTTACAAAAAGGCTATCACGGAATGTGATAGAAATTGCATCTAGGGAGATGGGTATGAGACCTATGTGAGTTTACAGTAGTAGCAACCCAACCTTTTTGATCGGAGATCCCGTGACTAAGGATCTGGGAAGAACAAGCTATTGGTAAACTGAGGAGAGTATAATGATAACCCTCTCTATGTGAAGATGCAATACTCTCAGAGCAATGAGGCACTGTGTGGTAGGTTGGCGAGAATGCCTTAATATGTTCTATTGACTTTAACAAGTGAAGATGCTGTCCTACAGAGCATTCTTGAAAGAACATACCTATATGAGTTTGACTGTTAAACGTCGCAGTCTATGAGACTTGGGTGATCTCTAGTAAACTCATGAAGAGACAAAGGAGTATGACGTATATGCTCCACCCACGGGGTAAGGCTACTGGCAGCCAAGTACTAGTTTGGTTTTGAGTAAAGCTTGTTCGCACAAAACTTGCAATTCAAGACGTAGTCCATTGTTCAAGTTGTGGATAAGTGTAGCTTGAAGTTCTAGGCGGAAGTTCAACTTAACAGTCTCTGCCGAAACACTGGTATATCGAACAGTAGTGAGAACAGGCAAATCTCTAAATGGGTATTTGAGATCTGGTGGGGGATTGTTGGAATTTATGTGGGCTTGACCCAACAATTAATTCAGAAATTCCTAAATAAATCTCAAAGGCCCATACACATGAGTGCATAGGGGAGTAGTGGAATCCTTTAGTGTCACCTTGCTAGTGGAAGGTGGAGGAAACCAACTTATATATAGAAGTTGTTCTCATCTTCTAAAGGCTAGTATGAGGAGGAGAAAGGAAGTCCACACGCGCGCTCGCTCGCCTCGCCTCGCCGGGCGGGGCGGGGCGAAGGGCGCGGGCGCACGGCACTTGCGTGAATGGTCCGCCGAAATCCGGCATCTCGCCTTGCGGGAGCGCGGTCTCCTTTTGCAGTTTTAGTTTTTGGTCTTTTGGTTTGCTGAGTCCTAAACGGACTCAACTTAGAGTCCTACTCGTGATTGTGTTTCACGAGGTCGGTTTCCCGGACTATATAAGCAGACCACCGACCACGCTAAAACGCATCGAATCAACAACTAGAGTTTTGCCTCTGCTTACTGCTGCGCCGCCGTTGCCAAAACTCCAGCCCGATCGTTCGCGTGCACCTGCGACCGGGCGAGCAGGTCTCCGGAACCATCGTCTTTGTGATCCTGCACCGGGAGAAGGCGAATAAGGTTTTTGGGAAGCGCTTTTCGCGTGACTGCTCCCAAACTTCGTCACGGCTCGTCTTCCGACAAGATCCAGGGGTGCTGCGTCCCGGCGTCATCTTCGTCGGGCTAATCGAAGTCTTCCGCCGCCGCTGATCGACGACAGTGACAGCGACCAGGACGATCTCAGCTTCGCTTTCGGGAATCTGTCCATCACGCTGTCATCTGCAACTTCCAAAAGCAGGTATTATTCTTGCAATCTAGCTTTATTATTCTGCTTGATCTGCATGTTTAATATGTCTAGTGTACAAGTTGTGCCTACACTAGTTGCCATGATCTGTGATATGCTTAATCTAGTTGTTCATTACGTCATGATCTATATTATGATTTTAATCTGGAATTTGCCTAATATTTCAACAGATATTTGGTTAGTGCCGAACATGTACTGAATTTAACACTATCTACTTGCTACGTCTTGTGCCGTGGCTGCCGCCTGCCAAGCTAAGAGCCACGTGCACAGATGCACTACAAGAATAAATATTTTTCTTATTATTTTTCATAAGTGGCCAATAATATCTAGTATGTTTGATAACTAACTGCAAACTATATGGGTAATGCATTTGTGGGGTGTTACATGTTGTTGGCAATTTGCCACAACCATTAAGAAAGTTAAAAATTACATAAAAGGTTGTTGGCCACTAGCCCACTACACTAAAAAAAATACTGTGGGTATTCATTTTTGGGAAGATGGAAACCCTTATAGTGTTTTTGGATAAAGGATTAAACTCTGACCTAGTGACCTCTACACCCACACCGCGAATGTATACAACTAGGCGATAAAAAAAGTAGCACTTCAGATTTCTCTCTTCCTTTGTAAACCCTTCCAGCGTAGGGCTTTCTTTGAACGGACTGCTAGAAGCAAGAGAAATTAAACAGGAAATCATCAAGACTCTGCAGCTACTCCTCCACTCCGTAGGTCCACTGTAGCAAATAGCCTTATGCCCAAATTCCTGGTGCATCCAATTCCCATCTGATCTTATCGCTATAGATCACCAAAACCAGCATGCCTTCCTATCCTTGTCACGCTCATTCTCAGAGGGGGGACAGGGGCTTCTCCTTTTTACCAGCAAGCTGGTGTTCCTTTTGCTATTCGGTCTAGACTCGGCCGGCTATTTGTAAAGCTGTTATGTTGTTTGGGTGCGCGATGACAAGCTGAGTTCTCAACGACCGGCATGAATGAGGAGGGACACTGATTACCATTATACAATGTACTTACTGATAAGAGATTGGACAACTGAACATGGATTCAGGCTTCAACTTCTAACCAACCACCTTGATTCAGAGGTTTGATGAAGAGCGTGAATACGTGCAGCTGCCGACTACGTGTATGTTTGCACAATTACACATGCCCACAAGGCCGCAAGCTGGTGCAATAGCAAATTTTACAAAGAAATTTCGAGAAGGAAGCTTTATTAAATTTTAAGGGCGTTACATGAAGATGATACAAAGGCTTGAAAAACACTCTCATCCTCTGCATAAAAGAAAGAAAGAAAAAACTCAAACAACCTAACGGCAATCAATCACCCATGCATGTGCGTTAACCATGGACCCATAGTAGTACCGCAACAACTATATCATGTGGAGCCAGTTAGCAAATTTTACATGACACGCGAGCCAACAAAGAACAAGGAATTAATGATCCCACTGATATTACTGTGCCACGGGTGCACCGTAAAAAAGGAGCTCTTTCATCGTTTCTTTGGGCGAGAGCAGGCATCCACTTGAATTGACATCACCTGCCAATGCCCTTGGTGGCTTGGTATGCCCAAGCGGTTAGTACGGCCCTTTAGCATGCTCCTTCGAGTCGAGTTCCCAGTGCATCTCATTTCCACTACTAGCTAGCGGCATCCTAGCTTGCTCTACACAACCAAAAGGATTGATCTAGAAGGCATCTCTACCTGCTTGCTTTTCTCTCATTACCTAAAGCCCAACAAATGGAGGGAGGTCGGAGGTGGGAGCCTGGTATATATATTTTGGGGTGTTTGGTTCGTGTTTGGGGTGTTTGGTTCGTGTAGTTGGATACCTAACATTTTCTCACTTTTCTTTTTTATTTTGTTTTGTTTGGGAGATGACAAGCACATGCATGTAAGCTTAATAATTAGAAATAGGCCCATCCCACTTAAATTCAAAGAGTACAATGGTCCATGACGACAGAGAATTTAATTCTGGATGGGGTGATTTATCAAATCGAACAACCTACTATTAATCAACTTGCATGCCTCCACACTTGAATATTTCATAAATTGAGTCTGCATCAGTAAATTAAAGTCTCGTGTATCAGAAACCATTATCTCACGCCTATATATTGGCAAATGATATCATTGACCACTACTTCTTACAGCTAGAGAAGGAATTGGAACAAAGCTGTTTTGGGTTAGCTTTATGCAATAAAACCCGATTTTTTGGTTTAATTTTAATCCTATGTGTATACGTAAAAGAGATTGCACTGTAAATTTTCATGTTTCGTAGCGAATGGTAGAAACAGGTAGCAGTCAAAACTCGATGGGTGTGATATACTCCGTATGTTTCTTCCACGTGATGTCTATCAGTCTATGCCTACACCTGACTCGTTTCATCTAAAAAAAGTGTCAATATGACTGCACAAGTGTTCTCTTCGTCCTGCTCTGTGGCACATGCGCACAGCATATTCCTTTTATCTGTAGAGTAGGTTGGCACCCTCACGCAGGCGACTAATTTTGAATGGAGATAGCACAAGTGACTCCGAAGGCTCTCAGGAACAGAGGAGCGCCAAGTATTCTCACCTTGCTGTTGGGGCTTCCATTCATGGTTCAACGAAGCACAATAGATGCAAGCGTCAACTCTTATGCGAAAAATCTCTTGAACTCAATGCTCATGTTCAGATCTCGACACATCCCATCCCCAACATGAACCAGTCCCAACCTAGTTCTGCCTCCGTTGCCATCATCCAACTCTATTGTAATATTGTTTGGGTCTGCCTCATGCATGCATTCACATAAGACGGATCCGAGATTTGGTTTTCTGTTATCTCCTCCCAAAACAATGAGAGGCTTCTTTATTTATGTGCTAGAGTTGAAGTCTTTATATAAGTGCAAGGATGGAGTAAGAAGACTCAGATCGGCAGTTCACCCAACATCATCAAGAATATTAACGCAAATATCTTGAGAGTTTAACTCGGTGGAAATATGCATCACTAATATAGTACAATATAATAGCTATTTAGTAGCTCTACAGAGTAATCATCCACATGACTTTCCTGTTCCTTTTTCTTTTTTCAAGTAACATTTTTATAACAATCAATAATAATTCAACAATTTTTCTAGTATGACTATCCGTTGTCCAGTTTTATAGGGATTAATTTTTAATGTGAAAACAAGGCATGATCAGTAATCATGAACGATACATCATAAAAATGTAACATTTTCTCTCCTCCACTACATGCGCAATTAGTTTTGGTTGTTGCTTTACTGATAGTAGTGGAGAAGATGAAACTGCAGATATTTGTCCACGAGTTCAATCTCCATTCACTTTGGGCCAAACTTAACACCAAATGGAAGTCTGAACCCGTTCACCGCTGTACGTGGCCAATGAAGGAGCGCTAATCCCGTCTAGTGGCACGATATGCAATGAAGGAGCGCTGATTAGCTCCGTCGTCTTGATGCATTGAAGTAGCCGGAGGGTAATATAACATGATGTGCAGTAGTGCATGCAAAGCCGCTCTGATGAGTGTTCCGGTGAGGCAAGCGAGCAAAGGCTGTATCCACATTCAGATGCAGCTAAACTCAAAAGTCAGAATCTCCAATACCGAGAGTGCCAATCATCCAGGTAGTGACTGGGTGAAGACAAGGCCTCCGACCAAGCGCAGAGAACTAGCATAAGCTGGCGCAGCGTAACCCTCGTCAACAAGGAAAATCAGCGGCACACGCGCTACCGATGCGCTGGGGATCCTCTGCTTATGGCACTAGGTTGGACATTCATTTCATTTACCCTCACCTGCACGGTGAATTCTGTCGGGAGCTCCTATATACCTACCGGAAGTTATATAAGGATGTGAACTATAAAGCCCACAAAAGTCCAAAATAGCCCACTTAACAGATTCAAGTCCCCAAATACCCCCACGCGATTTGACCTTTTTTTATTTTTTGTTTAATATTTTTTTTTGAACTGCTGTCAATATTTTTTCATCAACATTTTTTGGAAATGTTGCGAACATTTTTTCGTCAACATTTTTTTTAAGTGTTGTCAACATTTTTTCATCAATATTTTTAAGAGTGTAGCCCACATTTTTCATCAACATTTTTTGGAAGTGTTGGCAACATTTTTTCTCGTCAACATTTTTCGGAAGTTTGCTATCATTTTTTCTCATCAACATTTTTTGGAAGTGTTACCAATATTTTTTCGTCAACATTTTCGGAAGTGTTGTCAACATTTTTTCTCAACATTTTTTCGGAAGTTTGCCAACATTTTTTCGTCAACATTTTTAGGAGTGTTGCCTACATTTTTTCGTCAACATTTTCCGGAAGTGTTGCCAACATTTTTTCTCGTCAACATTTTTGGAAGTTTGCCAACATTTTTTCGTCAACATTTTTCGGAAACGTGTTTAAAAAATGTTATCGATATTTTTTAAAAAAATGTTGCAACATTTTTCAACGAAAATGTTGAACCAACATTTTTCATAAAAATTTCAACCAACATTTCTCAGGAAGAGTTGTATCAACATTTTTCGAAAGAAAACGTTAGATTTAACATTTTTCCGAAACGTTTCATCAGCATTTTTCATGAAAAATGTTTATCCACATTTTCTCAAAAAGTTCAACATTTTTCAAAAAAAATCCCCTTTCTTCCACCTGGGGAGGCCGGCGCGCGGCAGTGGGGCGATGCGGGGGGCAGCGCGGCGCGCGGCGACCGGCGAGCGTCCGAGGCCGGCCTGCGGCGGCGCGACGGCTGCGGGCCGGCGGCGGCCGGCGGCCCCGAGCTCAGCGCGGCACCGCGCGCCATGGCGGGCGGAGCACGGTCTGCGCGGCCGCGCGGCGGCGCACGGGCCGCGGCGGGCGACGGTGGCCCGGGGCCGGGACCGGCCGCGGCGGGTGACGGCTGCGCGGGGCAGGGAGCGACGGCAGCGCGCGGGGGGCTAGCCCGGCGCGCGCAGCCCCAGGCGGTGGCGGCGGGCAGGGATGGCCAGGCGGAGGAAGGTGGGGGTGGTCCGGGTTAGGGTTTGCTGCTTTGATGGGCTACGTGGGCTGGTTGTTGGGCCTTTGATCCAAAGGCTGTGGTTGGTTGCACTAATCTCAAACATTAGAAGGTGGGGAAGAAAAAATCTTCCGGAAGATATATAGGATTTCCGAATTATGTCACGACCTGGGCCATAGCCCATGTGTGAGTGTGGATTTGACCTGCGAGCCTAGTGTTGTTGGGCCAGGCAAGCCCGTGTAGGCCATACCGGCCAGTAGAATTATATATATATATATATATTTGTCTATTTTGCAAAAATAAATGGTCCGTCAAAAATTTAGCAGATCTATACATCTGCCGCCGTAGCTCACGGCGGTAGGGTTTCTACCGCCGTGCGGCACGGCGGCAGAGGCCATGGCCCACGGCCAGACGTGGGCCCGAAGCGTGCAATGGACATACCGCCGTAGCCCACGGCGGTAGGGACATACCGCCGTGGGCTACGGCGGCAGGTCCTAGCGCCGTAGGGCACGACGGCTGCAGGCCTGGTACCGCCGTGCCTCACGGCGCTAGGATCTACAGCCTATATAAGGCCGAAATTCAACCGAAAATGTCATAATAATTCGAAAAAAAAGAAAGAGAGGTGTGGGGGGGGGAGGGAAGAGAAGGGAGTGAGGAGGAGGTGGCGAAGGTGCGAAGCTCTGCCGGTTTTTCATCTCGTTAGAAGTAAATACTCTGGTACTTAATATTTTGAACTGTGATAATTCATATTTTAAAGTACTGTTTTAGTGTAGATCTGCTTAGTAAAAATATAGTTTTAGTGTAGACCTGCATAGTAAAATTATAGTTTTAGTGTAGATTGATTAGTAAAATTATAGTTTTAGTGTAGATCGATTAGTAAAATTATATTTATAGTGTAGTTCTGAGTAGATATATTTTGTAGTTACAGATCCACTTGTTAATAGCGATTATTTTTTTTCATGCTGTCAGACATGTCGGATGCAGTTGCTTTCAAGTTGTATTTCGGTAATAGCCAGATTAGATATGGTGAACATGGAGTTGACTTGTCAGAATTTGATTCGGTTGACCATGTGATTAGAAGAGCAGCCGAAAGAACTTGGGGGTTCATAACCAACTTTTTTTATAAGACATTCCATGTAGATGTAGAGCAACATGACTTGTCCATTATGGCTCTAATCAACAGGAGTGAGGTAGTATATTGGGAGCTTATGCCACTTGAAGGCACTGAACATTGGAGGAGTTATATCAGAACAATATGTGAAATTGGTTTGCCTGTGATGTTGTTTATCCAAGTTGTTCATAAGGCTGGGTCTAGTAGTCAAGTGCATGAGGAGGGTAGTGGTGCTCACCAGGGTGAGGCTGAACTACAAGCAGGAGATGGTCCTGCAACTGAGGCAGAAGAAGGAGATGGTGCTGCCACTGAGGCAGAAGAAGGAGATGGTGACACACCCTTTGAGACCCGTGGTGAAATTGACGAGAGGGAAGTTAATGAAGAAGTACTCAGGCAGTACGAAATGGAGGCCTCAAATGATGAACGTGGGTTGCAAGAGGACTCCTCAGATGATGAGGATGACCCGCTAGTGCCAAGGGAATGGGACAGTTACAATTTCTCACAGCTATCTGTCAATCTTGGTGAGAATGTGTCCTGGGAGTATAGACAGAATCATATTTGTGTTGGCGTCATGTATAAGAGTGCAGTCAAGGTGAAGGATGCAGTGAAGAGGTGGGCCACCCTTACTCAGCAGAGAGAGTTCAGGGTAGTGAAGAGTTCTCCACACATATATGATGTACAATGTGTGAAGCCCAACTGTCCTTTTCGAGTGTATGCTTCCAAGGGCAAGTGGAAAAATTACTGGGAGGTCAGGTCTGTTGTGGATCACACTTGTGTACTTGACCAGCTAGATGCAAGCCATCGTAATTTGTCGGCCGGTTTTGTGGCCAGCCAGATGTTTGCTAAGATTGTGGAAAATCCTGCTTATGAGCCCAAGTCCATTATCTTGGCAATTGAGGAGAAATTTAGGTACCTGATAAGTTATGGTAAGGCATACATGGCGAAGAAGAAGGTAATGGAGTTGAGGTGGGGTACTTACGAAGCATCCTATGACAATCTGCCTCGATTGTTGAACACAATTGCCACGCTAAATCCTAGTAGTTATTATGATATCAAGACTTATAATCTTGTTTCAAGGCCAGGGAAGCAAGTCTTGCAGCGGGCATTCTTAGCATTGGGTCCCACTGTTACTGCATTCAAACAGTGTCGACCAGTCATTTGCATAGATGATTCCTAACAGGAAAATACAAGGGCACAATCCTTACAGCTGTGGCTGCAGATGGCAACAATCAGCTGTTGCCATTGGCAATTGCTTTTGCTGAGGGAGAGAATGGTGACAGTTGGTATTGGTTTCTGGAGAGATTGAAGCAGATGGTGGTGGGAGATGTGTCAGACATGTGTGTGATACACGATAGATACAAAGGTATTTTGCAGGCCATTAATGGCATCAAAGAAGGTTGTGAAGAACTTCACAGAGCAACACAATGGTCAGATGTGCATAGCAGGTGGTGCATGAGGCATATGGGAGCAAACTTTCATAGCCAGTTCAAGAACAAAGAACTTACACAATTGTTCAAGCGGTTATGTTCGACGAATCAGGAGAAAAAGTTCTACGAGCTGTGGCAAAAATTAGATGATCTGACGAAGAAAGCATCAGAAGAGATAGCTAAGAAACCAGTAAGTACTGAACCCGGGGAAGAGCCAGTTTCTCTGGAGGACGTGGGGCTAGATGCTCCAAATATCAGAAGGAGAAGGGGACGTGCTGTGAAGACCTTTAGCCAGTGGATTCAGAATGAGCCTAAGGAGAAATGGTGTCTCCTGTTTGATTAGGGAGGTGTGAGGCATGGGATAATGACAACAAATTTTGCTGAGGTCTACAACGCGGTTTTGCGTAGTGCCAGAGCTCTCCCTCTTGTTGGTATCATTGAGTTCTTGTACCGCACAATGAAGTACTTTCTTGAGTGTGTTACTACAGCACATGCAGCTATGCAGGACTGTCAAAAGGTGTATTCAACATGGATGACTGAGTACTTGACCACAAAACAGAAGGCTGCCCTTGCTCACAGAGCTTACCACTACTAGAAAAGTGTTAATCAGTGACGATTCACTTGTGACGAGTACCTAATTCGTCACAAAATGAGAGCATTCTGTGACGAAATTTCCGGCTTCGTCATAAGCTAGATGTGACGGAGGTTTGGCATGAAAAATAATGACGAAAACGAAAAAATCGTCATATAATAACAAAACTAAATCGTCATTGATTGTTTGGCCCTTGTTCCACCTCGAGGATCATGGCCGTGCGGTCCCACCAGCGTTGCGTGGCGGCGAACACATGGTGTCGCGGGCCCACAGTGTGGTTGAATGTCTGCGTGCTCCATTTATTCTTTTTTTTCAAAAAAAAACTGCTCAAGTGTGGGTTCGAACCCGTGACTTACTGCTTAATAGATGGAAGCCTTACCACCAGAACACAAGCAATTTTGTGATTATGGGATACATGTTTTGCTATTTGTTTTAAAAACATGGTGATGACGTGGCTATTTGGCCCCACGGTGGGGTATGGCTGCGACGGGCCTGCCTCCGCTCGAGTTGGTGCCCCTAATAAAAAAAAATATGTTGCGCTAGAGGCTCGAACCCGCGCCCTCTCAATTACCAAAAAATTGCCCTACCACTAGGACAGCAACCCTTTTATGAGTAAAACTTACATATCATTTTATTTATACCTGACACACGATATTTTTTTTAGTTGACGATCGACGTCATGGGCCCTGTAGTCATGATCACGTCGTAGCCGATCGCGTATAACTTCCTGGCGGCCGATCGCGAGGGCGTCCGTGGCCCTAAACCCAACATCGAGTGTGCATCCCGGGCGGCTGTTCAGCGCCGTGCGGGTGAGCAGAGCGGCACCAGGCAGCGGCGGCGATTGGAACACAACAGCACCGCCGGCGAGCAGCTGTAGATCGTCACCGGACAGCGGCGGCGGCGCTCGCGGGACAGCAGCAGCGCCGGCGGGCAGAGCTGCGCGTGGCGCGCAAGCAGAGGATCGCCAAGTACATTGTTTGATTTCTATTTAAATTTTTTTCTAAATTATGCATGTCTTTGATGTGTTCTTGAATTTTGTTGAATTTATTACGAGAATTTAATGACCGAGTACAATTTTTTATCGTGTTGTGAAACCAGATGGATAGAAGATGGATATTTGGGACACCGTTCACGGATGCTTATGTGAAAGGAGTTGAAGAGTTCATGAAATTTGTCGGCGAAAGATACCCCAAAGACAGCCACATACTCTGTCCGTGCAGGCATTGTCTTAATCAAACTTTGCGGTCTCAGGGTGATGTAAGTGACCATGTACACATTTATGGAATGTCAGCTACATACACCAGATGGATTCATCATGGGGAGTCGGCGGATACTGCAGTAATTGAGAATTTTGAGCAGGAGGTCCAAGGAAGTGATCATGACTTTGGCATACAAGTGGATGCGGCCGATGATGATGAAGATGAGGATCACGGAGTACCAGAGATGATCGGAGAGTTGTATGCTGCGGCAGAGGCTGAGGGAGGAGAAGTAAGGTTTGCAAGAGTCCTTGAAGATGCGAAGAAGTCACTTAGCCCGGGATCTAGCCATTCAAAATTCTCTTTTCTGGTGAGGATGTTGTATATCAAGTCTCGCTATCGAATTGGCAATACAGCATTTTCCGTGATAATGAAGTTGTTGTCAGAAGGATACCCTCGGAGTGAGCTGCCAAAATCATATGATGAGGCTAAGAAATATCTTAAAGAGTTGGGCCTTGGATTTGAAAACATCGATGTGTGCAAGAACAATTGTGTGTTGTTTCGGAAGAGGTATCTTAAAGCGGATGTGTGCCCGGTATGCAAGGAGTCTAGATGGAAAGATGGAACTGGGACCAAGCGGGTTCCACACAAGGTATTGAGGCATTTTCCACTTATACCAAGGTTGAAAAGAATTTTTGCTTCAAAGCGAACATCTCAAGAAACAAGATGGCACAAGGAAGTGAGGACCCCAGTCGACAATGTAATGAGTCATCCAGCTGATGGGGAAGCATGGAAGGATTTCGATAGGAGGGAAAAAACCTTTTCAGCTGATCCGAGGAACATGAGGCTTGCCTTAGCTACCGATGGATTCAATCCATTTGGCAACTTGAGTACACAGTACAGTATGTGGCCAGTGCTTCTGACACCGCTGAATCTCCCACCATGGGAATGCGTGAATCCAGCAAACTGCTTTATGGCGTTACTCATACCAGGTCCAAGATCTCCAGGAAAGGATTTTGATTTGTTCCTTGAGCCCCTAATTGAAGAACTGCTCGATCTATGGAACGGTGAGAGCACGTACGATGCAGTTACTGGTAGGAAGTTTGACCTTCGTGCTGCCGTGTTGTGGTGTATACATGATTTTCCAGCGTTGAGCACATTATCAGGGCGAACAACAAAAGGGTACTATGCATGTATTCATTGCGACAAGGATCCGTTGTCCCAGGCAATAAGGAATAAGTTATGTTACATTGGACATCGTCGTTACCTTATAAAGACACATCGATGGCGGAGAAGCTTGGCTTTCGATGGTAAGCGTGAAAACCGAGATGCGCCAGGGAAGTTCACTTTGGAGGAGATCGAACAAGAGCTGGAGAAGGTGAAAGATGTCAGGCCAGGGAAGCATCCTGACATTACTGGAAATAAAAGGAAGCGCAATGAGGGTCCAAAGATTTATAGCCGCAAATCTGGGTTGTGGAAATTGCCGTACTGGAAACATTTGAAGATCCCACATAATCTCGATGTGATGCACATAGAGAAAAACATATGTGAAAACATTCTTGGCACATTACTCAATATACCGGGGAAGACTAAGGACACAACCAATGCTAGGCTAGATTTGTATGACATGGGCATAAGACCTGAATTGCACTTGCAGCAGCATGGCAACTCAGTCATTGCTCCACCTGCTCCGTATGTCTTGGGGAAGGATCAGAAAATCGCGTTCTGCAAGTTTCTCAAAGGCATCAAGTTTCCTGATGGATATGCGGCTAACCTAGCAAGATACATAAGTGAAGATGGTTCGAAGCTGCAAGGAAAGCTAAAAACACATTCTTGCCATATACTCCTACAAAGAGTCATACCAGCTGGCCTAAGAGGCCTGGTAAGGAAGGATGTATATGAAGCAATTGCGGAGCTTGGGACCTTCTTCAGGGAACTATGCAGTAGAAATCTACGGATTGATGTTGTGAAACGGCTGAAAGAAGAAATTCCAGTGATCCTATGCAAGCTTGAGAAAATCTTTCCGCCGGCCTTCTTTGATGTCATGGTGCACTTGGCTGTCCATCTCCCTGATGAGGCACTGCTTAGAGGACCTGTTCAGTACGGATGGATGTACCCAATAGAAAGGCGGCTAGGCACTTTGAAGAATTTTGTGAGCAACAGGGGTAGGCCGGAAGGATCAATTGCTAATGCATATGTGGCAAGTGACACCTTGACCTTTTGTTCTAGGTATATGGAGGATATTGACACTAGATTTAACCGTGGTGATGTTAGTGATGGAGAGATGCCATTGGCTGATGACATCTCTGTTTTCAAGCATGGTGTTACTCTTGTTGGATCTGATAGGACCCAGTACGTTGATGATGATGTCCTCAATAAGTTAGTTTGGTATGTGCTAAACAATTGTGATGAAGTTGAGGAATATGTGGAGTAAGTATCGTTTAGATGTTCGAGTTTTAGTTTTGGTTTTTTTAAAAAAAACATTATTCCTACGACTTAACTTTATTTGCCATGCAGCTTGTACAGGGCCGAACTAGTGGAGAAACGTGTACGTGATGTTGATAGAATGGTTGAAAAAGGATTTGCAAATTGGTTCAAGCACCATGTAAGTCATTACACATTGTTTTTGTATGTTCAGTATATTCATTAGTATCCATATGTAGCTGGTGAACTGATTGCTTTGCTTTTGTTGCAACAGATTAGAAACAAATGCAAGGAGAATCCAGCATCGGTTAAAGAAGGACTGTGGGCACTGTCATGTGGCCCAGATCTGCGAGTTAGGACTTGTGCAGCTTGCAAGGTCAATGGAGTGCGGTATAGCACCGTGGATCGTGAGAAGTTCCTTCTGACACAAAATAGCGGTGTAGTGACAGGAGGTACACATAATGGGGAAGACGTAGACTATTTTGGAGTCCTTAAAGAGGTAATTGAGTTGGAATATAACTCGAATCTGCAAGCCCGTCGGACGGTGGTTCTATTTCGATGCGATTGGTTCAATCTAGAAGGCAAGACGAGAGGTCTTCGAGATGACGGACATTTCAAATCCATCAATGTGCAGTCATTATGGTACAAGAATGATCCTTTCATCTTAGCAACTCAATCGAAAAAGATATTTTACCTGCAAGACACATCTTTAGGTAAAGATTGGCGAGTTGTGCAGAAATTTGAACATAGGAATATGTATGATGTGTCTGAAAAAGAGGAGGCCAGTCATGAGGTGCATCAGGATGACTATGGTTCTGATACTGAACATGTAGTGCAAGCAGGTGCTGAGAATGAGGCCATGCAGAATATTCAAGGTGGAGAAGCCACTGTAATTGAAGGAAATTTAGAACACCTTATAAAAACCAAGAAGCAGCCTATTATTCGTGAAGAGAGTGAGGATGAGGAGGAGGATGACACAGGAGATCAGTACTGTAGTGATGGTGGCAATGATCGCATTGATGACATGTCCCTAGAAGATGAAGATGATGATCTCTAGTATGGACCAGTGTCATGTCCCTAGGCTGCATATGATTTTCTCAAATTCTATTGAATTTGTTTGTACCTTGACATATTGTTTTGATTTCTAGTCTGGAACTATGTTATTGTGACTTAAGTGCTACCTGGAGCAGCGACATGTCTCTGTTTTAATTATATTTTCCAGCAAGAATATATTTCTGTTTGTTTGTTATTGTGCTTTTATTTGTTCCTCTGGAAATAATATATGGATGCCAGTCATTTGTGACGAGTACCTATATGGATGCCAGCAAGAATATATTCCAGCAGTGGCATGTACTCTTTGTTATGTTCCAGTCATTTGTGTAGAAAATTATATATGGAGTGTGAACTGTAAAATAAAGATAAGGGGTCCTCAAGTATACACAGACAAAAGTTTGTGCTTGCATATTTCATTTATCATAAGTTCTATTCACATAGAAAGATTGTTAGGACTAACAATCTGACACTCAGTTATCAAACTGGTTTAACATACTGCATTTTCAAACTGAATTACATTAACATAAATTAGGTATCCTCATACATCAGCTTCCCAAATGTTACATTGACTGCTTCTAAATGTTACAATACCAAAAGCAACAGAATGCTTCCCAAATGTTGCATTCACTGTTTCTTAATTTTACTCATTATACAGCCTATAGCTACATCAGACGCACTGCTACAATAACAACATAGTCCTTCAGGATCTGTTCTTGCAACTTGAGCTCCCATAAGTCACAACTGATAGCAATTCTGCCAATTCAACAAAAATGACATTTACTATGATGCCAGTTATCAAACTAGTTAACCAATTTGTCATGGTTAACTGACATCGCCAAATTGGAAATCCAACAAGGTTATATTACCTGTTGGATTGTTGCCTGGCAGAGATGGCCACTGGGTAGCAGCTGACATATCGGCAGCCTGGCCATGGTTGCTGGGAAGCACGAGACGGCCGTGGTGGAGGCGCGGCAGGAAGGTGGCGTGGCCGGCGGTGCGTGGTGGAGGCGCAATCCAGCAGCGGACATGCCCCCATCTGGTGCCGCCAGCAGTGGGGCTCGAGCTCCCTCGAACCGCCTCGGACTCCTCCTTGCTCTACCGCGGCGGGCCTCGACGGGGAGATGGCGAGTGGCGACGGCGCTTCCTCGCTCTACCTCGGCGGGATGTGGGCGGGAAAAAGGCGGCGGGAACGATTGGGTAGGGGATGCATCTGGCCGCACCCTGCCGGCGGAGCTGCGGGAGGGCCGCCCGCCGGCGGCGGAGCGTGTGCGCATACTAGCGAGTCAACGGGCGAGGCTCAGTGCAGAAGGGGATTAGGTTCTTCGGATAAGTACAGAAATGAATGAATAAGTAAAACTTTTCTCGATATACAACGAACACACTTGAATAGCGCAGTTGGTAGGGCACGTCGAGTATTACCTATAGCTCCTGGGTTCGAGCCCAATGGGGCCAAATTTTTTTGTTGTTTTTCCATCTTTTTTGTGTTTTTTTTATTTCTCTATGTTCATATTTTTACCAGATTTTTTATTTGTATATTATTGCTTCAACCTCATACATTTTCAACCAAAACATTTCAACCTCGCAAAGACATGCATGTCTAACATATAACCTAATAACTTATTTCTGTTGTTTGCACGAATCTCAATATGGATCCAATTGTAATATGCACAAGGGAGCATGCTAACAAAAAAATATCGTGTCCCAATTTGTACGTAGAGCAAGCTGTGCTGCGAGAGGGAACTTTGGGCTGCAGGGTTGTTCTTTTGGATCACCATTGTTCTGGTAACCTGCACGACATTTGCATTCGTAGGAACCCTCGGTGTCCCGGCAGACACCATGGCATGGATATTATATCGCTAGATTTGGCCTTGTGAAAAATATTTAACTAATCATTCGGATCACAATATTCAGGTTTTCTCCAAAGTCAAACAACATTCTTGCTTTAACGATCAATATTTGAAAATACACACAGTTTTGCCACATAAAGGTTGATGCTACTAAATCTATCGTAAAAAGTAATATCCTAATACATATAACTCCGTAGTCTTCCTGTTTTAAACGATATACTTTTATAGAAATTGGTAGTTTTGCTAAAAAAAAGATATTGGTAGTCGAAGTTTCTTTTTGAGGATTATTCTAATGTTACCGTAGGGATTTTATTTTGTCTTCTTAATATTTCAAAAATCATCTCATTTAGCCCCCAAATCATTAATCCAAGGCTAATAATGCATTCATCGTTTCTCATCGATTTGTGTTTAATTTTTCTAAGATTAAATTGTATATCACTACTGGAATCGTCATGTTTCCCTAGAGCCAAAATCCTAGGGAAATGGTTGAAAAACCCTAGGGGAATGATTTCCCTAGGCAATTTGGTAGGGAAAAGGTTCTAGAGAAAAATTCGACAGGAAATACTATGTTAGAAAATGTTTTAACAATTCATGATTAATTGCATGCACTTTTCATATGTTGAGCCGTTGAGGGTTAAACCACTATATGCTTCCAAGTGAGAGATGTTCATGCTTTTAGAGGATGTATAGTGCAATTTTGTGAGCTTGTGCATCTTAAAATCACTCAAAAGTTTTATGTCATAATCAATAAGCAATAATATGTAATCGAAAATTTGGCAAAAAAAAGAACATACACAAAAAAAATGTCAAAAAATCTGACTCCCTTGGGTTCGAACCCGGGAGCTCCAGGAGTAACTCAAACACCCTTACCATTGCGTTGTTCAAGTGTATCTGTCGACTAAGGGACAAGATTTACTTAAACCAGAGCCCACAAACAAAGCCGCGAAAAAACAATTTGGACCGCGCCAAAACTCATTTCTCCGCGTCGTCCCGAAAAAAAAGCCGCCAAAAAACTCAGGTAAATATATCCATTCCCCCCACTCCCTCGTCAGCCCCCAGTCATTCGTCCTCCCCGCCCCCAATTTCTCCAACCCTAGCCGCCAACGCCGCAACCGCCACCGCCGTCGCCGAGCTGCTTCGTCGCCCACGAGCAGGGTCGCCGCCGACATCCCCCTCTCTCTCATCGTCCAATGGACCTACCTCGCCCCATCCCCCTCTTTCTGGGCCCCTAGTCCCCACGGCCGGAACAAAACCGTCGTCGCCGAGCTGCTTGGTCGCCCCCTCGGTCCGTCGTCGCCGACATCCGCCGGATTTTGGGTTGCGGCCTCAGTGGATCTGCTTCCCCCTCGACTAGGGTTAACCGCACCAGGTCTTCTTCCCCTTCAACGACCACCGCCGACGAGCACCTCTTCTACAGCCGCAGGTTACCCACAACCCCAATGGTGGCAACAAGGGGTCAAGGTAGGAAGAGACCTGCACAGCAAGAAGAAGGTGAGCAAAACTATTTTGTCTTATAGGAATTGATGTATTCATTTGTTTGTAGAGTGCTCTGTCATCAATTTTGTAGATGTGTTGCTTGCTAGCATATTCTCTCTGCAATTAGCTGCCACTGTTTATGATTGGGCTAGTTTTATGTTCTATGCACCAATTCAGTTTGAAATTCATCTTTGATGCTGCGGTTTAAAAAACAGAATTGCCATTGTCAGCACATGATGAACATTGCCAGGTTGACTGCTTGTCTATTTTGTTCTTGGCATCTAGGGTCAATCTGTTGTACTACACATATGATTTTTGTGATGATTTTTGAAACATTGCGACATGGTATTTTAGCTAACGAGGGCACCAGCGCCCCTGGGCACCAAATCTCCACTCAAGTTAATAATGCTCAAGCTGTAGTGTGTTACACCAGATAGAAGCAATACATCTCCCCTTCTTTGTCTGAATCTAAAATAGAAGCAATCATTTTGCATGCATGTGTTTGGTCTAGTATTTTTGGTATGTAACTGAATGTTCAGTTAACAGAACTGATCACTGACTTACAGTCAACGACATATGCTAGTTCTGAATTTTTTCTAGGCATACGACTACCACCTCTTATTCTTTAGCTCTTCCGCAGCCACTACTAGCTACTATCTCTTATCTATCTAGCATCAGTATTACTACTCCTTTTTATTCTCTAATAGACACAATTTGCTTGTTCTTTTAAGAACCTCAAAATACTGAATATGAGAGAAGGCGGGATGAACAAGTGGCGATGAATGATAGGGTGTTTCAAGCGCTTGGACTCCTAAAACTGTCTACTCAACTTAGTAAATCTCTACCTCAATCTGCTACAAAGAAGGGGAAAACCTCAGCAAACAAGAAAACAAGTAGTGAAGGTTCAGATACATCGGAGTATCTCCTTGAAAATGATGATGATCAAGGAGATACCGATGATGATGAAACTGAATCTGATGCGCAGCCACAACCCACTAAGGTGCTTCTTCTATCTTCAGAGTACTGGATAGGGAATATTTGCATTGCATTTAGATGTTTTAAATCTGTTCTTGAATATATGCCCTTGCTTTATAATACATGTTCTTTCTTTCATATCAATTATTAATATATGCTTTTGCTTACTAATGCACATCACTTACTTGAATTTTTTGCCACAGTCTCCTCCAGGGTATAGTCGGAAAGCCCTCGCTTCGAAGAAGAAGACAGGTGCCAACATGCCGCCAGGAGGTAGAGCTGGTAAGAGAGTGAGGGCACCTGAAGGTTCAGAGCTGGAACCTCCTAGGGCCCAATTAAGATCATCAAAAAGGCTGCAACTGGCAACGAGAGATGGGCAGCCTGCAGAGGAAAGCAATGGAGCTGGTGCACAGCAAGGTAATGGAGCTGGTGGTCAGGACATTGCAGCTGCAGAGAATGACAATGGAGCTGCTGCTCAAGACATGACACATGCTGATGAAGACATCGTAGCTGGTGAGGAAGTTACTGAAGGCAAGTTATAGTTTCTTTGTCATTCAAATATATCGTCTTTGTTGCTGATTTGCATGAAACTAAAGCATTTAAATGCAAATTCTGTTTTGTAGCTCCTGCACGGCGAGCCCCAAGGGACCCCAGGCCACCCACCAAGGGAGCACAGCTGGAGAGGATGACAAAAGCTATGGGACATAGATTGCCCATAGTTGTTGATGAAGGCAAAAGAAGGCCAAATGATGTTGTTCAAGCAGCCAAGTTTGCATCAGAGTCTGGTGTCGTCATTCGGCAAAAGGTTCCTATCCTCACTCATTGGAAAGAGTACAAGACCGAAGAGAAACAATACATTTACAAAGAGTATGTGTCAAAGCTCTCTGTAAGTGCCTCCTTTCTTCTCTCCCTACTGTAATCTGCTGATAGCTGTAATCTGCTCCTCCTCCTTTCTTCTCCCCCTGATGAGGTCAAGTGCAGGTACAAGGTCAGCTGTGTGCTGTCCATGCACTTTTTGATGTAGCAGTAAAGCAATAGGCCATCTTGAGGTACATCAGCCATGGTCATGGCTGATCCAGTCAACAGTCAATGAGTTGTTGAATACTTATAGTTGTACTATATCCTGTTGGTCTCTTGGATTATATGTTTAGGTGGTTGTGCCAAGTTACTGTCAAACTTTCAGTTTCCTTTTCTTAGCACAAATTTACTGAAATGTACCTATTGAATGTTTCATTTTCTACTAAATGTACCTACTGAATGTTTCTTAGCACAAAGTTACTAAATATTTATACTGAATGTACCTACTAGATATTTCAGTTCATAGCTACTGAATAATATTTATCTTAGCTACTGAATGTTTCTTAGCACAAAGTTACTGAATATTTATACTGAATGTACCTACTGAATATTTCAGTTCATAGCTACTGAATATATATACTGAATGTTTCAGTTCTTAGCTACTGAATGTACCTACTCAATTGACTAACTATGGAATTGTCACTTGACTAGGGGCGCTTGGCCATTAACGACAAAGACAAGCCGACAGTGGAAGCTTGCACCGATATGCTGCGCTCTAGGGTGCGGCAAATCCGTCATCGGCTCAAGAAGAAATACTTCGATGGTGTACCTGCAAATGAGATTCAGTTAACTTCTCCAGTTTCAAGCATGACTGATGATGAGTGGAATCAACTAGTTGAAAAGTGGAAAAATCCAAAGAACATGGTATGGGTATCCTTTCATATTCTCTTTCTTATTCAGTTTGCAAAGGATCTTCTCATTTTAGTCCATTCATATTCTCTTCTCTTTTTTTTGTAGCGAACATGTGAAAACAACAAGCATAGTCGCAGTAAAGTCAAGTATCATCAGAAGACGGGTTCTCGTAGCTACGTGGCACACTTGCATGCATATGTAAGTAAACAGTACCTTGTACATATTTGCACTCAACAACTTATTATGCATTTGATCTGATAAAAATCTGCTGTAATTGATTCTCTATGAAACAGAAAGAGAAGAGTAACAATGCAGAACCAAGCAATGAACAAAATGAAGAACTTGATGTGGTTGAGGCCTTCAAGACCTGCCATACCAGCTCCAAAAATGGTCTTGATGAAGCAGCAAGAGAGGCAATTGTAAGTCTGACTAGCTTAATCCTAGCACAATGGTTCCTTTAATTTCTTCAGCTGTGTTTGGTTCTTGTGGTTGATGGTGACGCATGCAATCGGTAATGACATGTCTAGTTATCTACAGTTGGTCTGTTCAACTGCATGTCTTACCTGTGGCGATTTGTGAATGTTTCCAATGTCTCCATCTCTTCTTTTATCATCCTTGTTTGCTGAAGCAGCCAGCGTAATATCAGTTCTGATGTGGTACTCTGGTAACAACGTTTTCATTTTTGTTTGTTTCTGATTTGGGTAAGCTAAAGGGAAACAGGGTTACATGATTTCTAACAGATTGCAATTGAACATTGGTACACCTGAAATGCTAGCCCCAACCATGAACTGAATATTCAAGTATCACTACACACTTATGCTGTCATCCTTGTATATGGTAGTTTACTTTTATATGTACAAGATTGCAAGCTGAAAGTAGTGTAACAATTACTTGTAATTTGCTACAGCCTGTCCATTTTACTTCGACCTCACTCTAGCACACATCTTGCTGTCCATATTCTTTAAAAAACATCTTGTGTGATATGTGCACCTCACATTAATGCAATATAAGTATGAACTAATGATGGCTCTTTGCTATTGCAGTCCAATATGGAAGCTTTGAGGGCAGCACCAGTTGAAGGTGAGACAAGAGTGTCCAGTGTGCAGGTTGTGTCCCAGGTGCTCTCCAAGAACAGCTCAAACATTTTCCTCAAGAATGTTGGCATCAAACCAGCGGCATCCTCCAACTCTGCAGCATCAAATGAAATCGAGCTTCGGGAACAGGTAGCAGCTGAAGCTAAGGCTGCTGTGCAAGATGAACTCGAGGAGCTTAAGAAGAGAAGTGAAGAGGCTGAGGAAAAGCTGGAGAGGACACAAAGGGAGATGGAGGAGATGAAGAAGCAGGCAGAGATAAACAACAAGGCAATGGAGGAGAACAATGCACTGCTCAGGAGTATCTTGTCCCTCAACAAGGCTTCTTCGACTTGAGCGCTGCTCGAAGCTGCTGGTAGTAGGTTGGCATCCTGGTGATTTTGTTTATGCAATGATTTGTACCTGCTGTTGCTGGCGGTTGCCATGTTGCTGGTTGACATGAGGGCTGCTGTTCGCCAACTTTTTATTAGTTGAACCGAGTTGTTGGCATGCTGCTGGTGGGCTAGTGTTTGCCAACTTTTATTTATGTTACTAGTGATGTCAAGTGAGTTATGTGAACTAAGAGTAGTGTTCATTCAGTTGTATGGTCGTTGGAATACTGGATCTGATGCTTTATGGAACCTTATGGTCATTTCTATGTTATTTGCATTTTCTAATGAAATCAGCATGAGCACCTGGACATCCTGTGATGAAATTTAATCCTTTCTGTGACGAAAATTTATTCCATTCTGTGACGAAAATGAGATCCAATAACAGCAGGACACGTGGACTACTGAATTCCTGCCACGTGACCCATTCAAAGTGATACGTGTACCCTCCACGTCAGTGGACACATGGCAAGCCACGGCAGCACCAACCACGTGGCAAACCACGTCAGCAAACACGTTGCAAGCCACGTCAGCAGCCACGTGGACGTGCCACGTCAGCTGCCAGCGTGGCAAACGACGTTAGGCAGCCTGACGGAACGACGTACTGTGACGAAAACCGGTGTACATCAATGACGAAAACAGATCGTCACAGAATGAATCTCATTCTGTGACGATGACCTTTTCGTCACAGAATGGTTGCACATCTATGACGAAAATTCACGTTTCGTCACAATGGTCAATCAGTGACGCTCATTCCATGACGAAATCGTTTTCGTCACAAATTCGTCACAGAATATTTGTTGTGACGATTTTGGTGCCTTCTGTGACGAAATCATAGTGTCATTGATGAGCACATCCCTAGTAGTGTACCCACAACCTCTACGTCGTGATCCTGGCGAGGAAGTTCATTGGAAATATCAGATAAATTGCCAGTCCAAATCACAAAAAGAGAATGGTGAAATAACAATACAACAAACAGTTATTGGGAATCAGACATGCTCATGCTCTTGCCAGAAGCCACTGCTGCTACACTACCCCTGCTCACATGTGATCGGTGCATGCCTTGCAACAAAGAATAACCATTGGGGTCGGTACATGCCTAAATACTTTTTGAAGCAAACCATTCTAGACACTTGGAACCACACTATTGAGGGCTACCTGCATCTTGGTACTTTCACTCAAGACCCCAAAGACAATGCGTTGTACATACCAAATCCAGATCCAACCATGTGCCAAGGTGTTGGTCGACGCAAGAAGAAGAGGATTAGGAACAACATGGACGAGGCTGAAGCTGGTCCTCCGGTGCAGATATGCTCTAAGTGCAACAATACAGGACACTCCTACAAGAAATGCACCGAAGCATCTTACTTTTCCACTGCCACTTCTCCAGCACCTTCAGCTAGTGGACGTGGACGTCGTTCCCGTCGCTACACCGAAGGAATGCAGTGATCGTACTTGTTTGTGCTACCGTGTTGTAATATTTGAAATACTTATGCATGTTATCGTCTTGTAATATTTGAACCATTTAATTTGGCAATGTCTTGTAATATTTGAACCATTTAATTTGCAACACCGTCAGAACTTATGCATGTTATCGTGTTGTAATAATTGAACTACCTTTTCATTTGCTTGTTGTTTTCTTCTTACCTTCAAATTTATTATCATATCCTGTTATGTATTGTTCTCTAATTGTAAATGAAACATGTATTGAATTATCATATTTCTCATCTTTTTTGTAGGCTTGCAATGGCTTCCTCGGGTCTTGAGTTGGACTTGGAGTTGCTCACCAGTAGGAAGGACAAGGTTGCGGTGCCAAGGGGGATCCACACTCCTATGTGCTACTGCGGTGACAACTGTAAGCTTGTCAAGTGCAACGTTCTCGGGTACTGCTACGGGATGAGGTTCTTCATGTGCGTGAACTACGAGCATGACCCCCTCCCACCATGTCGCAATGTTAGACCAAAAGTAAGAACAAACTGCATTACTAAATAAATAATATGTCATTGCTATTTTATTATGTGCTAACTTGTCTTTGAAAAAAGACTCCACCTCCTCTCTGTGATTTTATGCAGTGGCTAGATTGTGAGCAGTCCGAACAAGACAAGCGTTACGTTGAGGCGATGGGTCATTCAGCACGTGAGAGGTGGCAAAGGATGGTTGAGGCAGAAAAACAAGAAGAAAAACGTAAGGAGCAGCAGGAGGAAATTCGCATTCGCCGGGAGATGAAAGAACGTGAAGCGGCCGCGGCCCGTGAAGCAGATAGAGAGAGGAAGAGGGAGAGAGCTCGCCGGGCTAAGGAAGCTAGGCCGGATGCCATGAGGAAGGGGAAATACCCCCGTTGTACACAGTAGATGTAGAGTACTAGACGCCGAGTGCTACTGTATCTCTAAAAAATTATGATTTCATTTCATCATCCTCTAGAGTCGTCTTGTATCATTAAGAACTTTATTTCAGAGCATGTTTCCTCAAACAGTAAAACTAGTACTAGGGTGTGTTTCCTTTGAGTCACTGCGTCAAACAGTGAACACATAGGGTGTGTTTTCTGTGAGTCACTGCACCAAATAGTGAACCTCGTACTAGGGTGTGTTTCCTCCGAGTCACTACACCAAACAGTGAACCTAGTACTAGGGTGTGTTTCCTCCGAGTCACTGCCCGTTTTTCTTGCCCCGGATCGAATGGCCCACCGTCCAGTCTGCTTCATTGCCTACATATATGTGAGCACTCTTCTCCAGTGCCACTTCTCAACACAACAAGCACCAATGAGTTCCTGGACTGGGGATGATGATGGCTCCCTCGGTCCAGCACTATGGAGCCAGCAAGATCCAGAGTTCAACAACAATTTTCCAGTCTTAGATAAGAGAGATTTCAAATCTATGCGTGATGTTAGAAAGTATGCACCAAATCAAACAGTGAACTGGCCAAGGTGTGCACACGGTGAGTTCTGTGTGATGCAAGTTTACCAGGGATGGAACAACTCTGGTCGACGCTTCTGGCATTGCTCACGGGCATGGGCAAGCAAAACTACGTGACCTTTGTCCTTCATCATTTTATGATTTACTAATGTAATCTCGATTTCTGCAGTACTCCGACCAACCAGATAATTGCGGTTTCGTGCAATGGGTGGATCCCCCAGCTATTCACCCGTATCAGCAGTACATCGACTACCTCGAGGATGTTGTCATCTTCAACCTGAGGCAAGAGCTCGCGTCGGCATTGGCTTCTCCAGATCCGACATCTACCAACTACGACGACGGACCGGTGACCGGAACAATGGTGGTGAAGACCAACACCGGCTGTGAGGACGAGTTCTGCTGCTGTCCATGCCACGAGAAGAAGGACAACACTCCACCAGCAACTCCACCCCCGCCACCATCTGATCCAACTCCACCCCCGCCGGGGTACGGGTACTACATGCCCTCCCAGCACTCCGGCGGGTCTATGATGTTCGGGTTCTCCGGGTACTACTCGTACAACTAGACTACAAATGTTGTAATCATTTATCTAAATTCCCTAAGGCACGTTAGGACTAGCAGCGGCACAAAGTTACGGTATTTGTGTCGTACGTGCCATTGTTTGTTTATGTGATTTGTCGTTAAGTATCAATGTGTAATGCCCTGGGTTTTCAAAAACAGAAAACCCAGCATTCTGTCTCGCGATAGTCCCTGGATCAGTCGCTATCACGCACAGGCATTCATCACAGATAAATAACACAGTCATACAACGAGATAAAGCATCAGAGTACGAATAATAATCTGATTATTACATGTCCTGAATAATCGGAGTACATCAATACACGCCTCTTGGCGGAATAATAGAAATAAGAGCCTACGCAGCGGTAGCTAGCTTCCAAAAGGTGTCTCCGTCTTCATTCGTCTCCCACAGGCATCCTTGAGCGAAGCAGCGTGCCCCCTCAGTCGTACCATCCATCGGCATTGTTGTTGTAGTCGGACTCGTACCCTGCAAGCTCAGGGGCTATCCCCAAGGATTGGGATAGGTCCACGTCACCAACCGTATGCAAGCTTTAAGTGGCCTACTTCTAAGGGGAAAGAACATATCAAGGTAGTAGCTGGGTTTCCTATGCAGCAGCAGTATAAATAGAGTAATATCTCCATAAATCCCACCATATCTCATATCTCTCATTCGCATACGGATACATCTAGTCTCCCAGATCACCGTCACCAACACCTATCTCCATCTAGGGTCGGTGCGAGAACTCTCACTCCTCGCACCTCAATGGTTGCACTCGGATCCGCGAGGCAGAGGGAGCAACTCTCCTCTCCCCGAATACAACCACGGCTCACCAATACACTCTCATCCTATAAGGGGGAAGGTAGAAATCTCAAAACGTAAGAGTCGGAGAAACAACGGGCATGTCCATAACTGAGGACGCGGCTATACGTATAGATCTAAACTCTGCAGAGCGTGTACACCAGTACCCAACTCGGAATAGTACTCGGGCGGTGTACGGCCGACCGAGCCTACCCTACCGAACAAACACCTAGGAGTTACGATTCCATCCTGCATCCGGGTCTCGATGCGGTCCTTCGCAAAGGACCACCCTAGAACTGTGAAAATGCCCCCGTGTGGCCACACGGGGAGCGCCCAAAGGGAAGGGACTTCACCCTAACCCTCTCACTGATACCCTCTATCCTACTGGCAGGTATGGCATCGCACTTGCTAGGGTCGAGCGGCCCTATCCCCACTCTCGGCGAGGTGGTGTGTACGAAAATGCCGTGTAACAGGCGACCCACTCGGTTTCAGACCGGGGCGAGCTCCTATCCTCCAAGTCATCACAAAAACCCCAACACCTGTGCTCCTAAAACAAATGTACCCGCCATAGGCACCACATTGGGCAACGTCCGAGAAGACGATCCCTGGCCCCCGATCCCAGATCGGGTTGTCTTGAGCTCACCCCCGCCAAAATATCCCAAAACACCTTCTTCTGCCGGTTTTCCCCACACACGCCAAGAAACTACCACAATAATCCCAACACATGCGTAGCAAGCTCAGCGTATCATCACGCATAAGTAAAGTAGTAGTAGTAGGTCAATCAAGGACAAGTATGTAAAAGAGGCTATGCACGTGTTCATCATATTTATCACTATGCAAATAAGTAAAGCACTAGCAGTTCTATTAACCATGCCTAATGGGCATTCAAAGAAGGTCGGGCGTGAACCTGGGTGCGAGTAGTCGTCGTAGCCGAGGTCGTCGTCGTAGTCCTGGTTCAGCTCTCCGGCTCCGGCGGCTCCTCGAATCATATTTAAATAAATAACTCGGCGGCTAAATGCAATAAATCCACGAGAAGGAACAAATAAGACCCAAAAAGAGGCAAACTCTAGCCTAGCGCGGAGTTTGGATTTTTAGAAGATTTTCAAAAGAAGTTTTGTATTTTTCGGAGTTAAAACATATTTATTACGAATTTCCAAAGATAAAATAGATTTCTGAAATTAAAATACGCATACACAATAATACAATCTTTTAGCTAGCTCTAAACCTACTCTAGCCAGCTCTAAGGGGGCCTATAGCTAGCTGCATGCCAGCTCCAGCGCTGACGCAGCAGCCACGTGCCTGGCTTAAAGCCAGCGCCTGCCCATGTGGCTGCCTGCGTGGCAGCCCGACGTGGCAGCACGCGCGGCGGATCCCAGCGATCCGCTGCGGCACGGCGGGGTGTGTGCGTGCGTGAGGCGCGGCCGTGAGTGGGCCGGCGCACTGGATCCGGTCGGATCCTCTGCGTGCACCTGCGCGTGTGTGCGCGCGTACGGGGGGAAAAACCCCTGGGTTTAGCGCCCGGCGCCGTCTCGTGTTCGGCAAAATGCCGCTGAGGGGAGGCGGCGCGGGAAGGGGCTCGCCGGCGGCGAGGTACCTCGGGCCAAACAACAAACAGCAGCGAGAGGTTGTGACGTCCCCTGCGAACATGATGACGCCAAGAAAAGGCAGGCCTTTGGCCGGGGAGGTGCTCAACGGCGGCGGCGCAAAGGAAGGCGCGGCGGCGTGGTGTGGAGTTCACCGGAGACGACGTGCAAGCGCGTCTAAAAGCCAGGTTTGCGCACGTGTGAAACAAACGGAACGAAGCGGACCCAAAACCGGGGCTTTTTCCCTCACACATGTGAGCTCAGAACCGGCGCACCCATGGCGGAGCCTCTGGCCGGCGCAGTGACGGCGAGGGGTGAGTTCCCACCGTAGGGCAGCGTCGCGCGTGGGTGCATGGTGTCCTAGGCGGCGAGGTGGGCGCGAAGGCGTGCAAGCAGCGGACGGGGAGATCCCCGACTCGTGTGCGTGCCGTCATGCAGGGCGGCGGTGAGGTGCGCCAGTGCACGGCGGGCATCGAGGGGTGACGGCGGCGTGCGGTCAAGAAACAAGGCAAAAACGGCGGCGGACGCGCGCGTGCGAGGTGACGGCTGCGGCTCCTGCAGAAGAAAGGCGCGGCACGAAGGCTGGATTCACAGCAGCACGTGCGCGGCGGCGCGGCTACGGCGGTGACATGGTCGCGGCGTGATCGATCCCGCCCTCGGCTCGAAGGCCGGGCCACAATAGAGGAGCAAGGGCGGACGACCTCACCTCGGTGGCCACTGGCCGACGTGCAGGCGTTGGTGTAGAGGGGCGAAGCGGGTTCGTCGGCGAGGAAGAAGACGGCGGCGCGGACAGAGGAAGCAGGGGAGGTGGTCGGCGTCGCGGTTCGAGGCTTCGCGGTGACCAGCGGCTCCACGGGCGGCCTCCGGTCCTCGCGGCGGCGTCGGCGACTCTCCCACGGACGGCCTCCGGCTTCTTCTCCTCTCCCCCCCTTCTCCTTCTCTTCCGGCGAGCGGGCGGTGTGGACAGGGGACAAGTCCCCGACGGCTAGGGTCGGGGAGCGCTGGGGGCTGCGGCGACGGCCTTATAAAGGACAAGACGCGGAGGGCGACGCGTGGACGGTCGGATGGTAAAGGAGGGGCGCGGGCGCGTCACGACGGCGCCATGGGCGGCGCTCCGGCAGGCTTTGGCGCGCTGACGTCACCCAAAGCAGAAAAGAGGAGGGTGACGACGTGACGTCGGGGGTGACGTGAAGCCGGGCCCGCTTGGCAGCGTCTCGACGCGGCGCGGTAGGTGGTGAATGGGCCGGTGCTGGAGCGGGCCGTGTTGGGCTGAACCGGGGGAAAACGAGGGTGCGCGGTTGGTTTCGGAAAAAGAGATGGGGGACCTTGAACGGACTTAGACTTAAGGTTCGAGGCCCAGCAGGGTTCTCCCCTTTTCCTTTTTCTTTTCTCCCTAAAACCTTTTCTATTTTTGGTTCAAATTTGAATATAAATTTAAATTTGAAACCCACACAATTAAACTCCAAATAAAGCCAAATGAACTCCAAGTTTCCCACACTAACATTTTATATTTCCTAGCAATTTTATTTAATTCAAAAATTAAATCTAGGAATTATAGAAGAGAAAAAGGAAGACATCCTTATTTAAATAGATAAGCACTCAAATAAATCATCGAAAATTTTAAATCCTCATTTTTATAATTAACATTCCTCAATAAAATTGTGGTATGTTACACAATGGTTCGTCGTTCAGTATCAATGCTTCAAAAAAATGAAACTTACCAGAAAAAAAAACCTACCGCCGTAGGGCACGTCAGTAGGTCCATACATACCGCCGTGGCCTACGGCGATTGCTGGAGGCCACGCTGCCGCCTGGCGGTAGGCGCCTACCGCTGTGCCGCACGACGGTTAGTCCTACCGCCGTGTGGCACGGCGGTAGGTGCCCTTGCCAGTGGGCCACGGCCACTGCCACCGTGTCGCACGGCGGTAGGAACCCTACCGCTGTGGGCTACGGCGGCATATGTATAGATCTGCTAAATTTTTGGCGGACCATTTATTTTTGCAAAATAGAGAAATATATATATATATATATATAAATTCCCGGCCAGTACTTGTACACCCGGGCTCGCTGGGAAATGCATCAATGAATTAATCACAAAGACATCAGTCTTCTCCTATCTTCCGCTGTGGCGATTCTTCTCTTCTTCTCCCCCCTCCGGCCGCCGTCGTCGGCGTTGCTGTCCTCCATCCAGGCCCTCCGGTGTGCCGCCGTTGTGGTGAGGACCCCATTTATCTGTATCGATCCCTAGGATCGTTACAAATTCCTACTGCATGAGATTCAGATGGTCCAACAGGAAGCACTCCTGATGCATCCCAAGCTCATCCCTATCAAGCCGGCTGGCTTCCGACCCAACAAAACAAGACCCAAGACGAGGCTTGATATGCATCTTTTCCATCTCCATGGGTGTGAAGTGTAGACAGCTATTTATCGGCGAGTGTACCCAGTGGTTGGCTCGCCACAATACTAAAGACCCCACCCAGGTAGCAGGTATAGAGGGTGTTTGGATCCCTTTAGTCACCTGACTAAAGTTTAGTCAGACTAAAAAAATTTAGTCACCCCCTGTTTGGAGAGTAACTAAAAATAGTCAGCATTAAATAGTTTTCTCTCCCTCCCTCCTCCTCTCCCCTCTCCTCTCCTAAATGTGGAGGGAGCAATAAATGTGAGGGAGAGAGTTTTAGAGGGTGTTTGGATCCCTTTAGTCCCCTGACTAAAGTTTAGTCAGACTAAAATATTTTAGTCAGCCTCTGTTTGGAGGGTGACTAAAATTAGTCATCATTAATTATTTTTAGCATTTAATTGTTCTCTCCCCTCCCCTTTCTCTTTCCTCTCCCTCCTCTTTCTCTTTCCTGGATAAGGCATTAATGAGGAGAGAGATGAGTTTTAGCCCCTTTTAGTTGGGTTAGGAGTGACTAGAGACTAGACTAGTTTTAGTCACCCTTTAGTCAGGGGTGTTTGGAGGTTTAGTCCCCTAAGACGACTAAAATTAGTCTGCTAGTCTCTAGTCAGGTGGATCCAAACACCCCCTTAGTCACCAAAAGTTGGGTCACCCCTGACTAGAGACTAAACTAGTTTTAGTCACCTTTTAGTCAGGAGTGTTTGGAGATTTAGTCACTTTGATAACAAAAATTAGTCTCTAGTCTCTAGTCACCTGTGGATCCAAACACCCTCATAGCCACCAATCTGTTCCATGCTCTGCTAGTGATGAAGGCAATGAGAGGGGCATAAGACCGTCTCCAGCAAGTGCCGCAAATGGATCTGTATCTGCAAAATGCAGATCCTGTGAGCACTATTTCGGCTCCAGCAGGTGCCGCAAAGGTCGCTGCATTTTGTAGCGACACTCCCCTGCACGCGCATTCGGGGGGGAGGGGGTTCTCTCGTTCCCCATCTCTCCCTCCTCACGCACCTGCTCCATCCCTCCTCGCGCTGCTCCGCTTCCACCACCCCCGTCGGGTCAAGGCCGGTCATCCCCTGGTGGATCGAGGCCCGCACGGCGGATCCCGCCGGAGATTGAGGCCCGACGGATCGAGGTCGCGGCGGATCGAGGTCGCGGCGGAGGAGCACGACCCACCGGCCTCCCCCACCCGTGCCTCGCCTCCTCCCTCACAACCCGAGCACGGCGGGCACCAATCTGTCCCCGGTGGGCGGAGTAGGGGTGCGCCGGGCGGATCAGGAGCACCATCCTGGCATGGAGGCGGGTCCAGGCATGGAGGCGGAGCAAGAGCTCCATCGTGGCGTGGAGGCGGGTCCCAACGTGGAGACGACGTGATCCGTCACCTTCCTCCCCAGCACAACGGCGGATCAACGAGCTGCTCCGGGTACGGCTTCCCGGTGGCGGCGGACGGACTCCCCTACTCCGCCTCGATCCTCCGCGCGATCCTCGGCCTCCTCCACCCTGCCTCGAGCTCGGGCCGGCGACGGCCCCTTCTTCCCTCTCCCTCGATCCGGCGGCATGCATGCAGCGGCGTTGGCCCGCGGTGGCGCCCCTAGCTCTCGGCACAGGCAGGGGAAGGTTCCAGGCCTGCTTCGCGCTCCTCCCCTCTGATCGGCGGCGGGAGCCAACTGCCGCGGCCGATGCGCGAAGGGATGCGCATCGACCGCTGGAAGCCGCTCTGATTTGCGAGAGTTTTCTCTCTCTCATTTCTTCACTAAGGCGTTTGCAGCATGGTTTTGAAGATCATTGCTGGAGACGGTCTAACTGGCGTTGCTAGCTAGGAATGAGTTCAACTATAAAATGGTAATTTGCTCGAAATATATTAACCAGCGTGAGATAAGATTACATAAAAGATTTCATATGTTTGATTTCATATATTACAACAATACTATTTTTCATAGTTCTAATCATATCTCTATTCTACCCATACTACCTATGAATACTACCATATTACCGCTAAAAAACTGGTAGTATAGAATTAATTTCAACCGTCAGATTCTTCAAAATAGGTCTTTTTTATTACATATGAATCCTTTTCAAACAGTAGTATAGGGTAGTATTGTGCACCGTAAAAAACCTTTTCAACTAACCCACTAAAACTCATAGAATGACTATGATAAAGAATATCATTGCAACCTGTATGGAATAAATTTAGTTGGTCATTGTTGCATTGTTGGTTGGAAGACCCACTGATGGTAGCTAGAGCTGAGACTTGGGTCGTGCTATTTGCGACCCGCACGAAGCACGACATTTTAGCACGACCCAAAGCGGAGCATTTTGGCACGACCCAAAGCACGGCACGTCACAAATAAATTTTGGACCATGCCGACACGACACGAATGCGAGAGCAGTGCCGTGCCTAGGATCTCGGCACAATGGGTGGCACGACACGACACATATTATGGGTCGTGCTTAGGCCGGCAAGGCACGAAAATGACCCATTAGCAAATTCGTAGGTTATACCATCCTAATATCATTTGTATATAGCCTAATATAACTAGTACCTTGGAAGTAGATCACAAAATTTAACTTACATGTATGAAATTGTGATAATGATCATTCATAACATAACAATGTTGTGTTCTCGTTTAGTAATAAGTAGTCATATTAATTGCGAGGCCCATGCTTGAGCCGGCACGACACGGAGACGTGCTGCCGTGCCACGGGTCGTGCTTAGGCCTAGTAAAAAAATTTGTTGTGCTCTGCCAGCACGGCACGACGTGCTTCGTGTGCCTAGAAGTCTAAGTACGATGCGACATGAGGCACGAGAGGGCACGGTCCAAAGTCCCAGCTCTAATGGTGGCTAAGCTAGCTGGTTGATAAGTTGGTAAAGAATAAATTTAGTCGGACTTAGAGATAGGCAGTTCATCACCAACAATGCAACAACAAGAATATTACTTGCAAATATATCTTGAGAGTTTGATCTAATGGAGACTAAATAAATATGCATCGCTAGTCAAGTACAATAGCCATTTGGTAGCTCTTGGCAGTCATCCCCATCCACTCGAGCATCTCTATTTTTCCTTTTCAAGTAACTTTTTTTCTTAACAGTCAATAACTCAACATTTTTAGCTATTATTGCTACATAATATCTTCCAGTTGTATAGAAACTTTTTCACAAAAGAAGCATCATGTATCATACGATCCCATATATCATATACTCCCTCCTCCATTCCAAATTACAGGTCATTGTAGATTTTCAATATTCATAAATATTATTATGCATCTAGACATAGTGTATATCTAAATACACAACATCATCTATGAATCTAATAAAGCCAAAATGATCTGTAATTTGAAATGGAGGGAGTATAAATAAAGAATTTCCCATAAATGAAACGTCGATCTGATCTGTCCACTGGTGCAGTTTTCTACAAAAATTGATGCAGGCTGTTGCTTTACTGACAGTGGAGAAGAAATTGCTAGAGATGACCAGGAGTTTCATCTCCATTCACTTTAGCTCTTCGCTGTCATCCACACGAGTTTCTTTTTTATTTTCCTTTTATTTTGTTTTTAGAGTGACATTTTTGTTCATCCTCAGTAACTCACCAGTTCCTCGTTACTCTGCCTGCAATTTTATAGCAACTGTATTTTTACAAAACAAGCATCATGGATAAGGATCAGTACTGTAACATCTCTCTCCTCCGCGCATGCTGTTTTGAAAAAAAAAAGGTTGATGCAAAGTTTGTTGTGGTTGCTTTACTGACAGTGGAGAATGAATGGTTGAACCGCCCGTCCATCTCTCTGGCGAAGACAGCGCGCTAATCCTGTCCAGTGCCACCGGAGATATGGCTATTTCATCATCGTACGTGATGCGTTGAGCTAGTTGGAGAGAAACACGAAGGAGTGCAAACTGCAAAGCCGGGCGCTCAGTTTAGGGTTTCGCCAAGGACGTCAAACACATCTGGCAAGAGAAAATGCTGTCCATGCGCTGCTAATAAACTCAGCCACTGATCAGGGTGACCGCCAAACAAGGGGGGAAGCCTAGCACATGTTGGAGACTTGGAGGTGCCTGACCAGGCAAGATGACACACAAGAGCTGCGACCAAACAAGGTGCAAACAACCTCCCATAAACTGCAGTGGCACAAGATCAGACGCAAGGGAAATCTTTTGCACGTACGAATGCAAACGATCCATTGCACATATTTTTTTAATAATGGAAGATTTTTTTTAATCGAACACGCAGGAGAGCTGCGTATCTTGATATTAAGAGAGAGAAAACGGTCCAATTACAAAATAACTATTCATCACCTTGGACTGTAATGATGAATGAATTGATTTAGAAAGGACTATTACCCCAAAACTTTCTTTTAGGACCAGACCACACATACACACCCTTAACAACTAAACCTGCACAACCTGCCTCTCAAGGGTCAAGGCAGCAAGCCTCTTAGCCCCTGAGAGTTGCCAAAGGTGTGATTCCTCCGTAAAGGTGTGCAAGGAAACCTGCAGGTTAGGAGAAGTCCCCTCAAAAACACAATTATTCCTATGTTTCCAAAGGGTCCACGCTCCCAGGATGCACAAGGAGTTAAAGCCTTTCTGATGTTGTTTCTGAATTTTCCTCTCAGCCTTCATCCACCAATCAGCGAACATCACTCTTCGTGTGGGTGTCAGTTGCTCCAATTTCAGAGATTTCAAAATGGTGAACCAAAATTGCCTAGCAAAGACACAGGAAGATAGGATGTGATGAATGTTTTCTTCTTCTTGATCACAAAGGGGGCAGCGATCAGGATGTGGGAGGCCTCTTTTTTGCAGGCGATCTGCAGTCCAACAACGATTCCTAATTGCCAGCCATATAAACGTTTTGCATTTCCGAGGAGCCCAGGTCTTCCACACTTTCTTCCAAGGTTCAAAGGTGATGGCCCTGACGAAAAAAATTTTATAGGCTGATCTAGTGGAGTAAGTTCCTGAAGCTTCAAACCTCCACCGATGTGTGTCTTCTGTGTCAGTCAAGTTTACAACAGCCAACATATCCCAAAGCTCAAGGTATTCTGCTAAACCCCTCCAACTGAGTGCTCCCTGTATATATGTAACCCAAGCATTCTCTTGCAGAGCCTCAAATATTGATCTCTTGTTTCTGATTCACAGGGGTACACAACTGACAACATTTGGGACTAGATCTTCAAGACGGCTGCCATGTAACTAACTATCAGTCCAAAAACAAATATTCCTGCCATTGCCCACCATAGATTCCATAGCTACAACAAACATAGCCATAGCGTTGGGGTGAACTGAGATTTGCAGGCCATTCCAAGGTCGAGCGGCACCTGTTTTCTCCAACCAAAGCCATCTCATTTGCAACGCCCAACCCATGACCTCAAGATTGTGGGTGCCCAACCCCCCAAGATCAATGGGTCTCATGAGCTTTTCCCAGGCCACTAAGCAGTTACCACCATTGGCCTAGATAAAATTCTGCCTTACGACAACCTCTTTCGAGAAGCATCGGACCACAAATATTATAAAGATAGGCACATACTCCAAGTAAATATATAGCCAAGACATCAGAAAAACTGATGTACCAAAGAAAATAAACTAAAGAAAAAGAAGAACCTAAAAAATCTATGACATAGGCTACTCCACCAATCTCCTTTTTCCAGTGTTTTGTATAGTTGTCTCCAAATGAATAATCTTCTCAACTTCAGGTGAAATTGTGGATCGAAATCTTGAGCCAAATCCAATAATGGAAAGAAAAACAACTCCATTTCCTGATTGACGATGCTCTCACCACCAAACTAAGACGACAACAAATAAAACTATCTACACTTCCACTAATATGGGCAGTGGGGATAAATAAGATTCCAGTAGTTGTCTGAGAATATGAGTTGAGCAATCACAACGCCCGCACAAAGTTGCCCATATTTGCCTACGTAACAGGTTGGACGGTCATTGCGGTTGCTCTAGTCTTCAACTCAAGTTCCTAATGCCTCCCATTTGCCCAGAAACCTCAACAGTACTACAAGGTTTAGCAGCCGGTAGCATGGCGAGTTTCTCCTGCATTTCAGTGCTTGATATTCATATGGAAAGGACACGATCATGTGTGCTGGTTTTGGGTTTTCTTGGGATATATATTATTGCCTCATTAGGAGCATGATGTATCTAAAGGAGTAAATGCAGAGTGGCTGTATAGTTTGATAAAATAATTTATCACTCAAACGTTGTTCTTTTACACGTTTCATGCAACATTCGTACACTTATGGAAAATGAATGATATCAGAGTTGATATATATACAAACAACACTTTGGACACATGACATAAACTCATAAATTTCTTGGAGAAAAAATCATGAATTACCGAGAAAATGGTTAGAAACAATCGGGGAAATCTATTTTTGTCTTCTTTTTATATATTTTTTCTTAAAAACTAAATCGAACATGTGTACCAGAAATGGATGTGGCCCAAATATTATGGTGCTCTTAGAAAAAATGGCAACCCCACATAATAATCATGGAAAAGTATGCAAATAGGTTACATATTTTTCATAAAAGCCAGTAATTCAATAGTTTTATAGTACTATATGCGTGCTTCCAGTTTTGTAGGAACTTTTTTTTGACAAAACCACCATCATGAATCATGATCGACATCTCCAACTAACATTTTCCCCTCTACAATAAAAAAATCTCCTTCCTCTACTTATCATGAAGTTTTGTTAAAAATGCTGCTTAATTAATTGTAGTTATTCCTTTTGATACTGATGACATTATCACAGTGGAGAAGAAATCGCCCACCAGTTCCATGTCTGATCCATTCACATTGGCGAAATCTTAGCTCTGAAAATTGGAATCCATGCACCACACGCTGGGAAAAGAAGAGCACCAATTCTGTCTAATGCCACGGGAGCGACACCACCGTCATTTCGATGAGTTTAGCTCGATGGAGGAAGGTAATAAGATTGTGCAAAGTGGCTCACTGATGAGTGTTCCATCGAGACCAACACTAGGTAGCTGGTGGACTCAGGGCTGAGGCGTGTCTGCTGACCACCTGATCAGGGGAACTCAAAACCTTGTTTGGTCGGAGGTTTAGCTTGGCGCGCGGAGGCAGTGGCTGGATGAAGGAGGAGCAGATGAGAACCAAACAAGCGGTGCAGATAGGCAACACTTGCGCGAGCCAGCTCATTGGACGGCCATTTCGGTTGCTCTGACCTTCAACTCAAATTCCTAATGCATCCCATTTCCATATGCACCTCAATAGCCTAGCATGATTTAGCAATTAGCCGTGGATAGCATCTGGCGAGTTTCCTCCTTGCGATATTATATTCATGTAGAAAGGATGTATTCTCGTGAGTGTTAGTTTTGCAATTGGGGGACAGAACAATAACTCAAACGCAGTTCCATTATTACGCATTCATGCAACCTTCATATACTCCCCCCACCCTGTTGAACCATATACAAAAAGTCACTTGGGAGGCACATATGGTGTATGGTTTATTTTTTAGCTAAAAATTCTATTTTAATTTTGCCTCAAGAACTGAGAGGGGAATCGAAAACAAGTCCCATAAATATGATTTTTTCCCACTCTCACTCATCCCCAACCTCAGTTGATAATTAAATCTCAACCACCATTCATTATAGATTTGCATAAAGATCCTACAAAAACTCCACTAACCGACATCACATTATGCCATATCAACCACCGAGAGCGTTAGGGATCTGATGAGTGGTTAGCATTGGCGGTTATTACCATGTGAGCGCCTGATGTGGAATCCAATGGGAGCGCAACATGGAGCGGCTTGTGGCCACATGAGCAAAGAGAACAGCAGCAAATGATGCAAACCTGGCTTTGGTTAAAATTCCCAACACTTCACATTCCAACAAGGTTTCACCATCAAATCACCTCACGCCAACTATAAGCGATAGTGATCCTCGCCTTCGTTCTTCGGCCTCTTGGCATTGTACTAAAAGAACCTTGTAAAATTTTAAAGGCGTCAGGTTTTTCTTGGTAGTAGTTTTTATAAAAGTGCAGAGAAGTAGTAATCTAGTATAAACGGGCGCAGTGTAACCGTACCACCCTTACATAACAGTCCCATAACTAACCTAGCTAGAGGTCCGTTCACGACACGATGGGGATCCTTTGCCTCGTGACGTGCTGGGGATCCTTGCCTATGGGACTAGGTTGGACGTGCATTTCATTTACTCTGACCTTCAATGTGAATTATATTCCTAGCGCATCCCATTAACATGTTACCACAAGGAATGCTACTATATGAGCTAGAATCAGTTCGCGACATGGAGGATCATCTATGGAGGCGCATAAGAACAAATGAGCAGTTACCAGTGCTTACATTATTATATCTTGGCAACATTGTTCCTAGTTTCTACAATATTATTTATGTAATTTCCATTGTTATTATTATGTCATTTACTAAAAAGAACTACTTTTTCTTTGGCACCGATTATTGGTGTGGTTAATACAGCAAAAAATAATTGGACCCGTGAAATTTTAATTAAAGATACAATTTTGTGAAGATGTTTTGTATGAAGCATCAATTACATATATTTTTTTTGGCAAACATCATTTATACATAATTTTTTGCATGATCATGCAGGGAAGGGTTGCAAGCATTCTGATACTAACAATTACAATTAATTACGACCAGGGGCGAAGCCAGCCTCCCGCTTCGCTGATGTCAGCTGATGTCACTAGCATTATGAATAGTATTTGAAAAATGATTAGAATTTAAATTTCTAAAATCCACCGATATCAGATGACATCTATAACTGCATGCTAGCTCCGCCTCTGATTACGACTACATGATTTCAGCCTCCACATTTGATCCCAGACCCCTCTCGATCTAAGCCTACACACTCGATTTAGGCCCCTCTCAGTCATGGTTGGATTCGAGGTAATCTAATGAATTGAGTACTAAACACAAGAGAGCATATATATGAGATGAGCTAATCCAAAGTCGTTCTCCTTGGGCTTACTTAGGTCCCTCTTGTATATTGAGCTAGGTGTGTGTCCAACTATATTCAGTGGAATTCACAAAGCTTTAGAATCTCTGACGAATCGAGGGGCCGCATGCTACAAGGACGCTTGTAGAGTGGCCAATTAGTGATCCGCGAACATGAAGCACTCGAAGCTCTTCTGAATGGAAGCCTTGATCATGGGACTACAATAACTGCTAGCTCAAGTTCGGCTCCTGACACATCCCATACCCACGATGAACCCACTGGCCAGCAGCACCTGATGAGTACATGGGAACACAATTCTGCTCATTTTCTTTGTTTCTTAACTTTACTTTCATGTTATCTCCATCCCTTTTAATTACGAGAGTCAGTGAACGGACTCTGAACCCCACCGCTTGCTTCTCCTCTAAGTCTCCCAAGAGCTCTCCTCCCCGGCCCCCTCCCGCCTGCCTCCGGCGTCCGCGCTGGCGCGCGTCGGGAGCGGGGCCGCGCCTCTGGTGCCCGTCGTAGCTCCTTTGTAGTAGTATTTAGATCTTAGTAGTCGCCATATGGCGCTTGCCCCTAGTGGTAGGTCCTGCCTGGAGCTCGTTGTCGCCTCCACTGTCGTCGCCGCGGTCTTTCTTGGCTACCTCGTCGTCGTCGCCGGCTCCTCTGAGGTATGGTTAAATAAAGTTGTTCCTCCGCTTTCTTCGGCGGATCTCTCTCCCGCATCCCCCGCCTGCCTTGCCAGATTTGCCCTCGAGATACGCTTCTACCTCCCCTGTCTCTGCGTTTTCCCACTTCCTCTGGCTTGGATTCCCCGTTCCTCTTCCACTGCTTCACAGATTTGAGCCAACCCGCACCGAATCCTCCACTCCTCTGACCGGTTTCGCCCTCGCCCATCGGTTCTGAAGATGACGACTTTCTATACTACCCACCGACGTCAGCCTCAACTTCATCCTTGGGTTGTCGGCGATGTATTCCCTCGGTGGTGTCTTCAACCACTTCAAGCCTTCGCATGGTGAGGCCCTTTTGCACCACTGCATCCATACGTTCGCAACACCTCAGCTGCAGTTCACCGGCGACCTGCTCTTCGGCGGCATTCCAGGATCTAGATCTAGGGATCTTGTTGTAATTGGCCACTTTGTCAAGGGTCTTGTTGTAATTGTGCTGCTTTAATATAATGTAGTGGGTTTTTTTTTAAAAAAACACATCTTATTCAACTCTATCGCCACTCTTCCCCTGGCATTTTGGTACATGGTGGAGTTTCAGTTTTATACTGTCATCTCTCCCCTAGCACAATGAATGGGTGCTTTATTTATGTGCGAGACTTAAGTCTTTGTAACTGCAAGAATTGAGTAAGTCAGACTCAGAGATCGGTAGTTCACCCAACAATGCAACAAGAATGTTGTTGCGAATCATCTATATCTATATAGGAGCACTGTAACACCCTAAATTTCCATCACTAAAATTAATATAGCAACATGGTGTTTTAGTATTTGTTTTCTAAGGAATAAATAATTTATCAAATAAATTTGGCTCTAACATATCTGAATATCATTTTGAATAATTTTAGAGACAACAAGTGCTTGTGCATCATATTTTGAAATGCATGGTTTATGTTTGATGGTGTGAAGTTTTTAAAGTTTTTAAAATTTGTTTGAAAGTTTGAAAAGTTTTAATGTTTGAAAAGAGTTTAAATGTTGAAAGGGTTTTAAAAGAAAATGTTTGGAAAAAAAAAGAAACAACCCCCCCCTAAACCTCTCCCCTCCCCTTTCGGCCTGCGTGGCCCAGTTTTCTCCTCGCCGGCCCTCTTTCTCTTCCGGCCCAGCTTCCCGCACCGGCCCACCTCACCCCGTCCGGCCCAGCTCCCGCGGCCCACTTCTTCTTTCCCCTCCCTTCTCTCACTGCCGCCCGGGCCCGCTCGTCAGTTTCGTCCTCCACCTCCGGCTTCTCCCCTGCCACGATGCAGCCGCGGTCGCCGGCCGTTTCTCCCGCGCCGTGTGCCCCTCCCCGCCTTTAATCCCCCCTTCAAGGCTCTCTTTAGCACCGGCCGCCACCCCTCCTTCAATTCCTTTCCGTTTCATCTCTAATCAAGGATCTCCTTTGATTGCCATCAAGACCGGCCGGCCGCCATGGCCATTGATGGTAGTTCCCCCTCTCCGGCCATCGCTCTCTCTCCTTCACGACCCTATAAGAATCGAGCTCAAGCCCTGCGCGCTCCTTTTGCGTCCGCTCTCGCTCCGCACCCTTCAACCTCGCACACGCGCCGTCGCCTGGAGTTCCGGCCGCCGAGCCATTGCCGACCGTGGAAGCTCTCCCGTCGGTGAAGTATCCCTCGATCTCCTTTCTTTCTTCTCCTTCGTGCTCTACTCTCACTCGTGGCCTCTCTACCCCAGGTCTGCCCTCCCTCATCGCCGGATCGAGACGCCCCAGAGCGCCCCTGTTTTCCTTCCGTCGGAGCTCCGTCGTCCCGATCTCCACCACCGTCGCCTCTTCGTCGCTGCTCTTCCTGCCCCGAGCACCTCCGCGTGGTGAGCTTCACGCCCCTCATCGTTTTCCTTGCGCCTAAGCCGTAGCTTCCGAACCCGTGCACCGGTCGTTTGTGCCGTTCGCCGCCGTCTGCCTCGCCAGATGTGGCACCCTGTCCGTCACCCGAGCCACCCCCTTGAGGTCCCAGTTAAGTTCGCCTCGTCCTCCTCTACGCGTAGAACCTTCCCGCGACTCAAACAGAGCCCTGTAGCTCGTAATCGAGCATCGCCGGCGAGCACCGCCGCCGTGCGCCGCCGCTCGTCTCCTGCAGGCCACGTCCGCCGTCTGATCCGGCGCGGACGGCCTGGATCGGCCCCAACCGCTGGTCAACAGACCGCATACCGGTCAACCCTGGGCCGGCCGCTGCAGCTTTACAAAAAGGCCCCTGTGCTTTCCAAAATCACACGTTTACCCTCCCACCTGTTAAGATCTTTACATCTAGGTCCTTCCTTTTGTGTTTTCACCCTCGAGCTTTTAGTTTTTCTGCAGCCGTCCATCAAGGGATCAACGGCCAGGATCCGCCCGCACCGCTGGTCAAAGTTGACCGTAACGGTCAATAGAGTCTTTCCTCTGCCATTTTGCAGAAAACCCCCTGCAGTTTTGAAAATCACAACCATGCCCTTCCACCTTATAAAACCCTTACAAACAGGTCCAGGTTTTCTCGTTTTAGCCCCTGTTTTCTCTGGTTTTTCCACCCGAGGTCGAAGCTCTGTCTTTTTACGTTATAAACCTCTGGTTTATATACGTAATTATGTTTTAGCCCCTGGTTTCTTGTAGTTAAGCCCCTGGAAGCCTAGTTTCTTCACAGAAAAGCCCCTAAACCTTGTTTTGGCCGTATCTTTTGCGTTTTAGCTCCGTTTTAAGTGTTCTTGGTGTCCACGCGGCCGTCTCTTCAAGCCTGTTAGTTTTAGCAGCGTGTTTTTAGATTTTGGATCTGTTTGGTGTATTATTTTATTTATTGTATGTCTTCATGTGTGCTCGTAGACATCGTGCCGGTTTCAAGTGAGCAACCTGTTGGAGTGGATCAAGAGTAAGTTTTTGAAGAAGAGGAACCCCAGTGTTTAAGCAAGGAAGGCAAGTGGATTTCTATCTGCATATTCCTCTTTGTCCTAAATAATTGCATATTAAATTAATATTTACTTTTATTTGTTGTTATGCATAAATTGATGGGAAAATTACCTTTTTAAGGACATGACTAGAATTTTATCCCCTATACCTTGAACAACCCTTTTAAATAAATGTTTTGGGTAGAAATGCTTAGTTGCTATACCTTGGGATGGTTCAAATGGAATTTTACAAAATAATGAATGATGATCATGATGACTTCGGTGAAAGATGATGTCTTTGATAATACAAGATCATATGAGTTAATTGGAACATGGAGAACCGCCCAGGAAAACAGTGCAACCACAGTCCATATGGCTCTGGCTTAGCCAATTAATTAGGTGTGTGAATGTACTGATGACCTTATCCGAAAGGAGCAGAGGGGGATTGGGGTTGCAGGGGTATAGCCCGGTTCTTTTGGGATAGCAGCCTTTGCTAAGGTGCTGACCACTAGGGAGGGTTATGGTCCGCCCTGATCTATAACTATGCGGGTCGTTGGTATTTTGCATGCCTTTGTAAAGGCTTCGTAGTGGACCCCTAGCCACTCACCTCGGCAGTGTTTAAGGGTCTAATCAACCTGGGCGACATGGGAAACACGAACTGTGGGTAAAGTGTACAACCTCTGCAGAGTTAAAACTGATCGATCAGCCGTGCTCACGGTCAAGAGCGGCATGGACCCTCACATGATTAATGAACTTGAAGATGGAAGTAAATTGTGGTTTTATGTATGGTTTGAGATGGAAAGTTTTCTAAAGTTTAAGTGGGATGGTATAAACTTACACCTAGTAAATAGGTGCTTGCTAATAAAATTTGACCAACTTTAAAAATGCTAACCGCTGCAAAACCTTAGCCTATCCTTGATAGCTTTGCATCTTCCCCCACTTGCTGAGCTCCAACCATAAGTGTGCTCACCCTTGCTTACCCGCTGTTCAGAGGAGAACACTGGAGAAGAGTACTTCAGCGACTTCGATGAGTTCTGAGGCTTGCGTGCCCCCAGTCATGTGCCTGTGGAAGCTGAAGACGGAGTTGCTTCGTCTAGTTATCGTATGTTCATTTTAAAGACCTTCGAGTCTAACGTCTGAGTGTAATAAAGATAATGTAATGGTTTAACTCTTGTACGTTTTAAATGCTGTTTATGGATATCTCACTCATGACATCTATCATATGTGTGTAATCTTGATCCTGGCGTACATATGAGATGCATTTGGTTTTCTTCGGAAAATCAGGTGTGACAAGCACCCCACTAAGGGTCATATCTCTATTTCTCTTAACATGCAAGCATTTCACATCATAACCTACTATATGTTATGTCTCCATCCACTATACGTCATGTCACCATCCACTGGACCATGTGTTTATGTGTTCAACATATTTTCTGTGACAAATAGCATGTCTTTCTAAGTAGCACACCAAAAAATTTCCGTAATAGAAAAACATATAGGATCAATCATTTAAGAATGATTTTATCTCAACAAAATTAACATGCTTTCATGTATAATGTTGTTTAAAAATGTTGTTGTGCAATCATTTTGGTGTTTCTACATTCAAATTTCATCTTAAAATTTTCTTTAAAGATTTGCCGCGACAACACGCGGAGTATCACCTAGTATATCTTGAGAGTTTGATTTAGTGGACTAGTTTATAAATATGCATCGCTAGTCCAGTACAACAGCAATTTAATAGCTCTTGGCGGCCCCACTTGAGTCTCTACTAATTTTTCCTTCCTTTTCGAGTAACTTTTTCTTAACAATCAACAATTCAACATTTTTCTAGCTATTACTACAATGCTACATCATCTTCCAAATTTATAGAAACTTTACTATGGCAGAGCAAGCATCATGGATCATACGATCCGACATATCATATATATACTCTTTCTGTCCTCCACTAATAGATAGTCTTGGAACTCAGGCTCGTGAAAGTCAGATTTGTCGTTCATTGGTCACTGATGAGCATTTAACTATTAGCAGGGTTTTTTTACCAACTGTTACCGCACTGGTAACCGCGGTTACCATTTTTACCGTGCCGGGACGGTAACGGTACCGACAGGTGAAAACCCCTCCGATTCAAAAAATTGAAATTTGAATTCATAAAAATGAAAAATTCTATAAAAATCCTTAAAAATGGTTCATGATTTATAGAATCTGATGGTGTCAAAAGTTTTCAAATTTGAGTGCATTTAGCATTTTTTTCAAGCTCTAGAAGTTACAAAAAAAAAAGAAAAAGAAAAAAGTACTCCGACCCATTAAGGCCCATCAGGCGCTGGGAGCTCAATTATTGGCTCGGAGCCTTCCCCTCCATCCCTCGAACTCCCCTGTCCGCTCTCCCAGCCGCTGGCTCCTCAGTCCGCAGGCGTCCGCGCCCGTCGCCTTTGCTCCCGCGCCGTCGCCGGCGGTTACTGCCCGCAGAGCGCGGTAGGCCGGGCGGGAGGGGCGGCTGGCCGGCCGGACGCCAGATCTGCCCTCTCCCGGGCGGGAGCGGCGGCAAACCGCCCCGGTCGGGTGGTATCCCGCGAAGGAGGCGGCGGTAACTGCGGCGCCAAAAGGTGAGTGATTTTTTGTTAATGTAGTGTAGGATTAGCTTTAGGATTTAGGTAGAAATTAGCTTTAGGATGTAGGTATCATTTGCTTTAGGATTTAGGTAGGATTTGTGTTAGGATTTAGGTAATATTTGATTTAGGATTGAGGTAGCATTTGCATTAGGATGTAGGTTTATTTTGTTTTAGGATTTAGGATTTTAGGTAGGATTTGTGTAGGATTTAGATATGATTTTGTTTCAGATTTTGGTATATTTTTTTAGGTACATTTTATTTAGGTGTAAGTTTGTGACTTAGCCACTTATTTATGTGCATTTTATTTATGTGATTGATTTGTTTGTGTTGTCCATTTATGCAGATAGACAATGTCAGGCAGACCTAAAGATGTTGTATGGGAACATGGTGATAATCTTGCTCCCGGATGGCGATGCAAGTATTGTGGTATGCAGAAAAGTGGTGGTGGTTCGACTGGATTGAAACAACATTTGGCTGCACGCGGATCATCGGTGCTCCATTGCCAGAAGGTGCCACCACCTGTGCGAGAGTACTTTCAGCGGGATATTGAGAAGACTAAGAAGGCAACTTCTGACCGGGCTCAAGAGAGGTTGGCACGGGAGGGGGCTGCAGCGGTGGGAAACAATCTTGTTGGTGGATATGATGATGAGAAGGCTCAGATCCAGCATGCAATTAACCTATCGAGAGCAGAAGCAGAGTTCCGACAGGGGGTGGAAGGGAGAGGAGGTACTTACGAGCGTGGAGGGGGTAGTGGTTCGGGGAGGGGGGGAATCCTTTGCAGAGGATGTTTCGAAGAGCAAGTTCACAGAGGGAGAATCCTGTGGTGGCAAACTACAACTTGGCAGCCGGTGGGAGCAGAGGAATGACGCAACCAAGGATTGATACAGGCTCCTGGACGCAGAAGGGTAAAAATGCAAAGGAAGCCATTGGTAAAGCTTGGGGAAAGTTTTTCCATATTGCAGGAATACCTGGACGACAGGCCGATAATCCTTACTTTGTCAGTGCGGTTAGAGATACACAAAAGTGGGGTAAGTATCTATACTTAGACACCTATGACCTTACATTTCTTTATCTATTCTCATGATTTCCATATGATTGCAGGTGAAGGTATCGCGTCACCTAGTGGAAAGGATATTGATGGCAAGTACCTAGATCAGAACGAGAAAGACTTGAAGGAGAGGTACTTAAAGTTTCAGAACGAATGGGGCACACATGGTGTCACGTTGATGTGTGATTCTTGGACTGGCCCAACTAAAATGAGTGTCATCAACTTTCTGATATATTGCAATGGGGTCACATGGTTTCACAAGTCCATTGATGTAACTGGAAAAAGTCAAGATGCTGCATATTTGTTCACGGTACCTCCTCAACATGTGCCATGTCACATTCAGTTTCGCCAGAAGCTTGGTGAGTTTGGCTCGGAACTGGCAATGAAAATGGCGATGGACCCAAAGACAACCCCATGTAAGAGTTCTTTCGTACGACATTGTTGTTTTCTGTATTGGAATATATAGCTAACATAATGAGTTGCACTTGCAGCGGCCTGGTGGATGTTGTTCGGTAGAGAGACTCCACAGTTGCAGCGCCTTGCTTTGCGGTTTGTCTCACAATGTGTCTCCTCAAGTGGATGCGAGCGGAACTGGAGTACTTTTGCCTTGTTGCATACCAAGGTTCGCAATCGGTTGTCGCACAAGAAACTAAACAAGCTTGTCTATGTCAACTACAACCTTCGGCTGCGACTTGCGGAGGTCTCCCGCCCTCCAATGCATGAGGAAGGTGATTTTGTTGACCAGTTCGCCCATCTATCATTCTATGACGAGAATAATCCGGTTCGGGATTGGATGGAATATGGTAGATCTAACCGGGATCCAGTTTTGGATGAGGATGATGATGATTCGGACATCCCTATCCCGTCTCAGATTGTCAGGGATCATATACACCCCTCAGATCTACGTGAGGCTACAGGAGATGACTGCATCAGTGATTGGGCACGTAGACATGTGGGTAACACTCACCTAAGCAAGAGGAAGTTGCAGAGGGGTCTACGAAGGTTGATCCAAAGAAAAAAACGAGGAAGAGGCAAAACAACAAAAAAACCAGTGGTAGTGACCAGTGACATAGAGACTGATGATGGCGATGAGGGTGAGCGTAGTCCACCGTATCAAGAGTCTCACGATAGCAGCTCAGCTGAAGATGATGATCAGAATGGTGACGGTGACGGTGACAGTGGTAGTGGTGGTGGTGGTGCTGGTGGTAGTGGTGGTGGTAGTGGTGGTGGTGCTGGTGGTAGTGGTGCCTACCACTAGCACAGTGGTAGTGGTGGTGGTGGTGGTCTTCGTTTCACAGGTATCAATTGCACCTACGTATGCACATTTCTTTCTGACTATGAGTACTAATTATGGTTGATTGCAGGTGAGACCGAGTTCACACATGCTACTCAGGATCGCGACCATGGACAACCGGAATCGCAGAGGAGAGTGTATGCACCGACGGACTACGACACTCCACAGTACTCTTCTTCCTCCTACAGCGATACCTCAGAGCCTGGTTATCAGTATCACTATCCCATTCCTGACATGAGCATGCAGCCACCGACGAGATGGGTGTACGAATGGGAAGACCCCCGTTTCTACACTATGTTAGTTCACGAATGGGAGAGAACATCGGCGTGGACAGGTCAGACTTGGCAAGAGTACAAGGCTGACCAACTTAGACTGCGAGGTTTGAATGTGATGTCCACTGCCGAGTACGAGACGGCGTCCCAAATGGGGATCTTCCCATTCATCCAACGCCATTGAGTATGACTATGTACAATGGTATTTGTATGTGTTTGAGACTATGGTGGTAGTGACTAGTGACTATGATATTTGTATGCACTATGTATTTGTATGAGACTATTTATTGTTGCTTTGATGTGGTCGTTTTACTTTAATATGTGCATAGGTCATGCCAAAATTTTGATTTTTTTAATCCAAAACAAAAAAAAACAAAAAAATCAACCGGTATAAATGGTTACCATTCTTACCGGTCCGGTAACCACTCTTACCGAGCGGTATACCGAAAAATACCGTTTGCACTACGCGTTTGATTCGGAAATTTGAATTCGAGCGATAAAAAATGATAATCATTTATACCGCTGCGGTATACCCTTACCGCCGGCCGGCGGTAATTACCAAACGGTTGGTAAAAAAACCCTGACTATCAGAGAAACGTGTTAAGAATTTTACTAGAACAACACACCAAGGCATCAATCAGCACACGATATGCCACGACCACCACTGCGAGCGTGAGAGTTCCGAGAAGTTTGCAGATTTAGCAGGAGAGCAGCTTTTGCTCACTGTTGACGGTTGTCATGTGAGCACCCGACGCAGAATCCAATGAGAGCAGCATGGAGCACTGGAGCAGCTTGTGGTGGCCAAGCGGGTGCAGGGGAACAACGAATGATGCAAACCCGGCTTCGGCTCAAATTCCCAACACATCGCGTTCCAAGTTCGAACAAGATTTTCACCACCACATCGCCTCGCGCAAACTATATTAGCGATCATCATTTCGTTCTTCTCCCCCTCCGGATTGTCTTAAAGGAACTTAATAAAAAAATCAAAAGCGTAGGTTTTCATGCAAAATGTATGAGAAACCACTCGTATATATCGCGATGCGTGTTGGACTGTAAGTTTATTCAGCAGCTGGACCTTGCAATTCATCACAATCACTACGCATGGAGCGTACAGTAGCAGATATTTCGTTCCCTGTCGCACGTACGGGCGGAAAAATAGCTATTATCATGTTATCAGGGGCGGACAGAATTTAGCCCAAGGCCTAGGGCCAGCGAAAGGAGATAATAAGCCATCTGCCCATCTGTACTGAGCCTGAAGTAGCTACAGTAGCTACAGTGTGGAGAAAGAGGACTTTTACGGTAGACCATACCACCCTATACCATTGTTGAAAAAGGATCAGTATGGAAGGATCCGACGGTCCAGAATAATTGTATACCACCACAGCTTAACTTGTGGTATAAGGTGGTATGCATAGGTGGTATAGGGGTATTATAGGTAGTTTTTTTTAGTATAAATGAAATATATGTTTTCTTTCATTAATTTTTTTTTCATATTTTACATTTTCCTCCTTATCTTGTATAGAGCATTGTCCTTATTCGTTTCACATGGTCAGGCCTTCTCATTTCCGGCCGCTTCTCATCGCGGTGGTGGTGGTGCTTGCGTCAACGGCGGCGGCGCCGGCGCCTCCGGCCCAGGCGCGACCCCTGGCCCCAAGTGGGGGACGGCGCGGGCGGCAGGATCCGCGGCGACCCCCGCGACGGTGCGGACGGCGGAGCCGGCGGGACTGGCGCTCCGTCGCGACCCGCGCGACCAAGTGCGGCACGGCGCGTCCGGCGGGATCCGTGGGGACCCCCTTGCGGCGGTGCGGACGGCGACACCGGCGGCGCAGGCGAACCCTCGCGACACCCGCGAGCAAGTGCGGCACGGCGCGGCCGGCGGGCTCCGTGACGACCCCCGCAGCGGCGCTGCCTTCACGATGTCAGTGGTTTGCACAGATTGGACTTATAATGCTTGTTCTCGTGATACAGATGGAGTCAACTGTGGGCGAAGTGATGTCGTCTCCTGCTATCACTCTGACACCTGAGAAGACTGTCCTGGGTAAACTTTGGTCCCTTAACTAGACATCAGGGGCAAATGAATCTTTATGACAATTTGCTAAAGCTGCTGGTTATTTGAGCAGAAGCTGCTGCACTAATGCTCAAGGAGAAGATTCTCAGGATACCAGTTTTGCAATGCTAAGAGCTACTATGTTTTAATTTTTCTTAGATTTAAAATTCGTTTCAATCTTTGGTTCATGCTTCAAGATGCCAACTGCAACCGGGAGTAGAAGATGTGATGGTTTGGAGATGGACCACCAGTGTACACGGCCAAGTCGCCATACCAAGTTCAATTCAAGGGATCCTTTTGCGCGTTTAACTGCAAAGCCATCTGGAAGGCACATATCAGGCAAACATCGTTTCTTTGCCTGGCTTCTCATCCAAAGCAAACTGCTTACAGCAGATAAGCTCCTGATCCGCAATTGGCCTTGCAACCCGGTTTGCCCCCTGTGTGATCAAGAGCAAGAAACAGCCGGACATATCTCTCTTCATTGTGTTTTTGCGTAGGAAGTTTGGGTGTTGGTTAGTGCTTGGACCAATGGCCTGGTGCAGATACCGGCGGCAGGTGTGTCTCTGGAACATTGGTGGACTTCATCAATCCAGGCGGTACCGAAGGAGCATAAACGGCGTCTGGCATCCCATTCCCTGCTGATCTACACTGCGTGGAATGTGTGGAAGGAAAGAAATCGACACATCTTTGAACATGTCCAAGCAACATCGCCGGTTGTCTTACATCTGATCAAAGAAGAGCTCAAGCTGCGCAGCATGGCGTGTGGGGAGCGGGTGATCCCACCTGGAGGCTTCTAGTTTTTCAATGTTAAACTTTACCAAGTGCTTGTGTGTTTCTAGTTTATTATGTAATCACAACCTATGTAAGAACTTGCTTGCTTCCCTTCTTATATGACATAGCAGTTCTCCTGACTTTTTCGAAAAAGATTTACAATTCGTGTGAAGTCCTTGGTTCCAAAAATGCTCGTACCAATGTTTACTGTAAACTCTATATACTTTATGACACTTTTCATCGTGATGACTAAATCAACCAAGATCAAGGCTAGTACTTTAGTACAAAACATCCGTAACGTTGAACGCTAGTTAAGCATGGTTGACAACACAAAGACTACATTGCATGTCATGCTGTATCCCAAGACGTGTTCTGCACTTTCTGCTAGAAACTGTTTAGAACCACCGCACTAGTTCAGCTTTGTAACAATAGTTTTAGCTATTGTAAGTTTGTGACAATAATTCTGATGCAACGTTTTCCCTTTTAAATTCTAATAGTTTTGCAAATATTATCCTCATTATGACTTGTCCTTTGCTGATGGAAACAGGAATCGTTACTCGTACAGACGTGTTCCAGGCTTTGGAGGCCAACAATAGAGCTTGATCAGATCCCTTGTTGGCTTGTTCACATCACTATTGGATCGTGTGATGTTGCTCCCTGTCCATATGATCAATCAGACTGGATGCTGATCCATCTTGTAAATCACTAAATCTTAGCCGTGTAACATAATCTAGGTTTGTTGAATTGGAGCTTATGTGTGAACTCCATGCCATGTAAATCACTAAATAAGGAGGACTGTCTGTCTGCACATTATTAGAATATAAAACCAGTCTATATGTGACTATATTACCAAGAAATCAATGGCCCAAACCTTCCAGGCATTTCCAATGGCCATGTTCGTATTCTAACTACAATTTTTAGTCTCTAAATCTGACTATTTTTTTAGTAGACCGTGATGTTTTATCCCGATCAATGAATGTTATCAGCACTGTTTTCACACAAAGCATTGACAACAGAATAGCTTCCAACAGCAACAGATTTCACAAATCAATCCCACTTCACAGTTCAATAGCAGTTATCAAATACCATTTCGCCCATGAAAGACCATGGTAAATCACAATTCACAAGTAACAAGTATGTAAGAGCATTTTTGTTTCTTTTTTGGGGTCTCAACCAACCCTTACAGTACAAGCTGTGAACGACGACCCTGCTCCATATCGGTGGTGATTTCGTCATCTTTGGCTGGCAAATCTGGTCTCTTCAGGTTAACATATGTGAACAACATCATTTTCTGAAATAAATTAAGATCATCATTAGTTAACATGATTCTCATTCATCAGTACCCATCAGCATAAATATGCTTTACATTATATTTCATTAATTCAGCGACTACAGATTTGAGCCATGGCTAAGCCATCCCAAGTATCAGTTCTGATAGACTGTTACAGCCGAAGAAAAATATTCAAGATCCACAAGACAGGTGATGGCCTCCGTAAACATATTGACATTATAGCATATAAATATACAGATATTGACAAGCAAAATGGTACTTGTTATACAAATAGCCATAAATTAATACCTTTTGAAGAAACATGACAAGCTAGCAGACCTAAGGGTAGCTATATCATGTATTGTTCAAAGTTTCAGCTCCGACATCCCCACTGCCAATGCCCTGCCTACAAGAGAAATAAGTCCCAGCAACAAGGAAAGCTACCAAAATGCAAAGCAGGACCCAAATCTAATATATCTATATCCATATCAAATCCCATAGCAATAGCAATGAGCGAAGAATTATCTAGTTGATAATGCTCACATGAACATTTAGCAGATCAGGAAAAACAAGTTATCTAGAATTACTCTTTTTTTAGTAACAATTATCTAGAATTACTCTGAACTTCTGAAGTGAACTCATTACTAGTTAGCCAAATAGACAAAATCAAAATATGCTCAAATTGGGAAAGTTTAGTGGCAAAATAAGCATGACTAGTAACATCTAATAACATCTGGCTATGTAGAAGATAAAACAAGGCATTATTTATTTTCTTATCCAGCATAAAAATACTGTCCATATGCAGCAGAGCATTTCAAAACAGAACAGTGTTACAAGTTTCATATGGCTGAGATAGATGGGATGCAAATTGGTATTACAGATGTTTTGTACTAGTTGGTGCACACATCTTACGTAAGTTTATGAACATGATTATGAGACAAAAAAATATGTATTGCTAATGCTACTATTGCTTAATAAGAGCATATATGATAACTTTAAGCAGGCGTTCGAATCTCACCACTCTGAGCAGGGGAATGCGTGTCGACGGCGGTACAGCGACCTGGCGCTGGTTCTACTGGAGGCACCAGGAGGCGCTGAAGACGGCCACGGCCACAACAGGGAAGGAGGAGAAGGCTGCCTGGACAGTGATGAAGGCGGCATCCGGTAGAGGGAGGAGGATTACGGGCGGCGGCGGCGACAAGGAACGGCGTCTGCGGCGATTCCGGTGTCTGCGACGGCAGCCATAAACAGCGCAGGCGGCGGCCAGGTATGGCGGGAGCGGCAATTCAGGGGCCCGCCGCGCCGCCGCCGATGCCGCGTGGCTGCTGTCGCACCCGGTGGCCACGAAATGTGAAGGCGTCCAGGAACGGCGGCTTCGTTGAGTCGGGGAAACGGCGGCCACGAACGGCGGAGGCGACCGCGGCCACGAACGGCGGCGGCGGCGAACAGGGGCCTCGGCGGCAATTCGGAGCGGAGGCGGCGGCGGATCGGGAGAGGTACGGGTCCAGGGGAATGGGCTGGGGGAGGGGGTGCCGGGGGGAATTTGGCTGAGGGAGGGGGTGCCGGGTGGAATTTGACGAAAATAGTAAAGTTACAACAATTACTTATGTACCCTTACTCAAAATAGAACGATACCGCATACCACCACTTGGTGATATGGTCCACCGTAAAAGAGCTCGTGGAGAAAACGGCTCAGCAGCGCCTAGGGCCGTGGCCAGGGTGGCCCTAGGCGCTCATCCGCCACTACATGTTATGTTCTAATGCAAAAGTCTCAGAAACAGAACAGCGCATTGAGCATTTCAGCTAGCTATACTACTATGGTCTGCACATCTTTTTTTTTTTGAGAATACGCAGGAGAAGGTCTGCACATCAGAACTCAGTTACAGCAGAAAACGTGATGGAGTAAATGATATACTAATCACTACGTTAGCCTAGGAGGTCTTTTTCGGGAGCTCCTTTCCGGTGCTCTATACTGGGCTATACTACTATTAAAAAAAGACTAGTATACTGACATCCAACGGTTCAGATGAAGTGTATACTTCGTAAAACTAAACGGTAGTATGAGGTGGTATAAATGGGTAGTATAAGGTGGTATAGGGTATTATGGGAAATACAAATTAAATAACTTTTACAATTAGAACCTCGTACTATCAGATAATTACTACCACACTAATTGTAGTCAAAATGTTTGTAACAAACGATTCATTTGGAAATTCTCCGCGTCCAAAGTTCAAACGGCAGTGGCACTCCACCATATATCCTCACATCCTCGATCGAGGGCTAGCTAGCTTGAACCACGAGGAAGGTTTTCGCGCTGCTGGCCCTCGCCGGCGCCGCGCTGCTCGCCGCGGCTGGCGGCCGGCGGCGCCAGCGGGCAGCAGGGCGTGGGGGCCATCATCACGCGGAAGGTGTTCGAGAGCATGCTCTCCCACCGCGGCGCTAGCGGCTGCCAGGGCGCATTCTACACCTACGACGCCTTCATCTAGGCTGCGGGCAAGTTCCCCTCCTTCGGCACCGCCGGCGACGACCAAACCCGCAAGCGCCGTGGAGGTTTGACGGGAGCAGATGGAAAATTACAGGAGAAAAAATGATAAAACATGAAATAAAATAGTTATTGAGATATGTACCAAAATAGCCCTTATCCATACCTCATACCACTCAATGGTGGTATAGGGCACCGAAAAAGGCCTCCTTTTTCGGTACACAATACCACTCAGTACCACCACTTTAAAAGAACTCGTATGTAATATGAAAGGATCTATTTTTAAGGATCGGACGGTTGAGATTAATTTTGTACCACTGGTTTTTTTCGTAGTACGGGTGGTATTCATAAATGGTATTGGTAGCATATGGGTATTATTGGAAATAGAAAATATTTTTGTTGTAATATATGAAATTAATATATGTTTTTATTGTACTCGTCGGCGGTATGTTTTTTCCAAATAATATTCATTCACCAAATTACTATTTTACCCGTAGCAAAAAACCGACAATACCACCGTACTACCAAAGAGTGGTATTGTGTACCGAAAAAGAGCTCTAGCCTAGTGAGTAAATGATGTTCTTGTTGTGTCGATTAATTTGATGACATAATTGATTCTGAAACACACGACCAGCAGGTTGCCAGGTTCCAAGATACTGCGACCAACTTCTTCACATCCATCCCAATCGGCAGCGTTGTGTTGTACTGTCTCGGCAACATCGTCTCAGCAGAATGCTCCATCTCGATCGGCAGCAGCGAGCCTGCGACCAATTACATCCATGATCCGAACGAGCTGCATCGGCATAGCGGTAAGCTTCATGAGCACACATTGAGCAGTCACGTTGCCGTCTCCTTCAACTCGAGAGGTCCCAATGCATCTCATTTCCTTACGGATGCGAATGTAGTGTGGTTGTGCTGTCGGATAGACGACTAATCTATCACTCAAATGTGGTGCCATTGAAAATTCATGATTCATATGCCATCTCCGTACACATTTTCCCTTTTCAACCAAATTTATGATTTGATTATGAAAAATGAATGATATCACGTTAGTTAATCAACACACAATCTGCCGTGTGCAAAAGCGGCACCGATGAATGTTCTGTCGAGACTCAAGACCAGCAGTTGCTGCTGAGCTTTGAGAACCTTGTTTGATCAGGGCCCTAGCTAGAATGGAGCAAATGGCTGGATGATTGATCGTCTGAGCAAACAAGGCTACATACTACAGTCAGTGATTTGTGACCAGACAAGGTGCACACACAGTGAGAAAATATACAATCTCTCATGAACTGTCAATGGCTAAAAGCATATTCCCAGCCAACAAGCTAAGAGCAATCTTCTTCACTCACGCAACCGGTCAATTACGCATAGTTGCCTGCGCCAGATCCTTTGGATGGCCATTTCGGTTGCTCTGACCTTCAAATCACATTCCTAATGCATCCCATTTCCACATGCACCTCAATAGTCCAGCATGATTTGGCTGTTGGCGATAGCATCTGGCGAGTTATCTCCTTTGCGAGTTGTGAGCCTTATATTCAGAGGGGAAAGGACGTGCTCACGTGATTGTTGGTTATGCATTGGTGGATAGGATAATAACTCGAACGCAATTCCATTTTATACTTGTTTTGTTTTTTCAGCCAGTTTATATAATTACGTGAAGAAAAAATGAATTGAATATAAGTCAATATACAAAAATTCACTTGGGACACACATGATGTACATTATATTTTTAAGGTTACAATTTGTATTTTAATTTTGCCTCATAAACAGGTGGGGGAAATCAAGAACAAGTTCCAACATACAGATTTCCATTCTCATTCATTTCGACTCTAAGGGCGCGCTTAGTTTCCAAAACTTTATGGGAAAATGTTTTGGTCAACTAAAATAAAGCTTAATAGGAGTATTAAATATAGACTTATTATAAAACTAATGGTATGAATGAACGAGGAATCACGAGACAAATTCATTAAGTCTAATTAATCTGTCATTAGAGATTGTTTACCGCACGATATTGTCTAATCATGGTCTAATTAGGATCATTGGATTCGTCTCACGATTTGAATCGGGGTTATGAAATGGGTTTTGTCATCAATCCACGTTTAATACTCCTAATTAGTGTCACTAGTTTCAATGTGACGGGTGAAAAATTTATAGAGTGGGAACTAAACAGGACCTCAGTTGTAGGTTGGATATCATTTAGTCTCATGACTAAAACTAGTCAGACTACTAGTCTCTAATCCCACCCATGTTTGGAAGAAAGAACTAAAAGTGATTTCCTCGCGAGTTGTGAGCCTTTATATTCATAGGGAAAGGACGTGCTCATGTTGGTTTTGCATTGGTGGATAGAATAATAACTCGAACGCAATTCAATTTATATTTTCTTTGTTTTTTGAGCCAGTTTATATAATTATGTTAAGGAAAAACGAATGAAAAAAAAGACAGTTGGGACACGCTGCATGGTGTACATTATACATTTTTATAAGGTTACAATTTGTATTTTGATTTTTCCTCAGAAACAGAGGTGGGAAATCATACAAGATTTCCATTTTCGTTCATCCCGACACTCGGCTGATGAACAACAAATGATGCAAATCTGGCTTTGGCTAAAATTCCCAACACATCACATTCCAACAAGATTTCGCCGTTAAATCACCTTGTGCGAACTGTGATCCACAGTGATCCTCCTTCGTATTTTCAATGAAGTGATCCTATACTTCATTCTTCCTCTTGGCATTTTATTAAAAGAATTTAGTAAAGTTTCAAAACCATCAGGTAATTTCTTTGTGCTCGTCATATTGCACGTACGAAAGCATTTGGAGAAACCACTCATATATAGAGCTTGTTTGTCGCAGCTCCTTGCTCCGACTCCGCTTAATGTAGCTCCCATCTAGGCGAAGCAGAGAAGCACCCTTTTACCAGCTCCACCAGCTCCTTGCCTTGGTTCAAGTACAACAAACAGCGCCCGCACCCACATTAACGGCTACATCAACCTCGGGAGTGGGGACTACGAAAAATCCACTTGTATCTACCGGCCCGCTCCATATGCGCCGAACCAGATGATGTTACGACGAGGCGCAAAGCTTCATGAGCCAGCTCACGATTTCGTCGTCCTCCCCGTTCTATGCAACCCGACGGCCTCGTCTTTCAAGAGAAGCAGCTACAGGAGCTTCAGCTCCAGCTCTAGCTCCTGACGCATCCCATCCCCAGTTCCCCACCATGGATCGACACACCAGCAGCCTCATATGGGAACCAATTTTTGATTTGATGAATTTGTGTAGAAGAGGTGAGCTTGGTTTTATAACACTGTCTTGCCCCTCTCGCTGCTAGCACAATGAAAAGCTGCTCCATTTATGCACTAGTAAATACTCCCTCCATATCAAAAAGGTTGATGTTTAGGTTAAGGTTTTGGTCAAATATTGGGAACATAAACCATAAATAACTTTTAAATTGTTGAGTTTGGAAATATGAAAACTATATGAGTAGATTTGTCTTGCAAAATAATTTTATAAAAGTATACATATTTCAGTTTTTGGTAAATATTTTTTTTAGAAATAAGAAGTCAAAGTTATGTTTTGGAGACCGTGTCGCTATCCTAAATGTCAACCTTTTTTAGTACGGAGGGAGTATAGCTATGCGAGAGCTGAAGTGCTAGCTGTAGGGGCACTGATGTAACCGTGCACATATCGTACGTGTAGCTCGGGACTCCTAATTTAGCAGCTCACTAACAACAATAAGATAGCTGTGTATTGAGAGTTAGTGTAGTAGCTCACCAACAATAATAAGAAATTATTGCAAATATATAAAAAAATAAGTCAAGTTCTACAATAGTAAAGCATGTAGCAAAACAAAGTACTGTAGTTGATACTTGCATAATTTTTTGAATAAGATGAATGATCAAAATTATAAAAAAAATCAATTGTGATAAATATTTCGACACGGAGAGAGTATCATGGATCCATGATTCATACATGTAACATCACTCTCTTTCTGCCCACTCGATAAGCTTTGTACTTAGAGCCTGTTTAGTTGGCAAACAAAAAAATTTGGGGTCCCTTTGAAGGCTTATTAGGAGGATTAAATATAGACTAATTACAAAACTAATTACATGAATTGACGGGAAATCGCGAGATGAATCCATTAAGCCTAATTAATCCATCATTAGAGATTGTTTACTGTAGCACGGTGTTGTCTAATCATGGCATAATTAGGCTCGTTAGATTCGTATCGAAAAATTAGGTAGGGGTTATGAAATGGGTTTTGTCCTTAATTCACATTTAATACTCCTAATCAGTGTCCGAAGATTGATGTGACGGGTAGTTGGGAAAATTTTTCAGAACTAAACAGGGCCTTAACAAAATGTGATGCAAAATTAGTTTTGGTGGTTCCTTTATTGACAGTGAAGAAATTGAACTGCTAGCATTCGTCCACAAGTTCCATATTCACTACTCCGGCAGCAACTGAACTCCAAAAGTCGGAACCCATGCCTCTTGTGGGAGAGGAGCGCAAATACAATTCAAGAACTGCTGGGGAGTTCTACATTTGTAGATAAATCAAGACAGTGATTCCTATCTGATCATGGAAGCTTTCGGCACTAACAGATCATCCCTTCTTTATGAATGTGACACCTAAATTTAAATGAGGTGGTGCACATTAATTTGATGGAGCGCAATGATCTGATCTTAAGAAATGCCCAACCTTCTCTGGCCTCATATATACAACGCTTTGTTCAAAATGAAAGTTTGCTCTAATTGTTCCACGAACAAAAGAGACTCAAATTCATCATATTGTTTTGCATGTAACAAGACTCACTTTTTTAAAAGAAATTGTTTGTGACAAAGACTTGTTGTGTGTTGACGGTCAATTTCCGTCAACCAGGAGCACTTGTTACACTTTGGTTTGAGCTTTGATTTATAACTAACCCGCCACTAGGCACACTAATGATGTAACAAGTTCGCACTTGCATGTGGTTTTTGGAGTGTGTTGTTTACGAAGGAATTAGGTACCTAAATGAGGACTTCCGGGTGGAGTTCATCTAGCACTTTGTGAGAAGATCACGAAGCCCGTCACGAGTCAAGACACGAAGTGAACATGACTCCAAATGACCCGAGCACCGAAGCATGAAGCCAGGAAACCCTGAGGACCCGAACGGAAGATGCGGGAGTTTGTGCGCCAAGTACCCTTATCGAAACCGCGGGGAAAACGACGTCAAGTACCCACATGGACTTCGGCAAATATTCAAGAAAGCGCGAGAAGCATCGTGGTGAAAGACGGGCCCGAACCGGGCCAAAAAGGCCCTGGGCCCATGCCGACCGGCCTGGCCCATTTTCGGCCCGGTTCGCGACGCCCTTTGACCTACACGCTCCTCGGCTCATTTATACCCCCTGCCTCCGACGGCCGCCACATCCATCCATCAGAACTCGGCGAAACCTAGAAGTGAGCACCGGAGGGAGACGACGACGGCGGAGTCCTCGAAGTTGTCTAGGGGATGGCCTAGGCCAACCCTAACCGCCATGGCCGCCCTGCGTGGTTGTGCCATGGTGGAGTTTCGGAGCTAGTTGAGGTCATCAATGGTATGTACTCGGTGGTGGTGACCCAAACACATCTATTATTATGTGAGCAATTACAATCATGTTTTCCGATCTTTAAGCGATTTCATGTCTCCGTCTTTACTTTCTACCTTTTGTGAATATGATTTGATCCTTAGTCTAATGCTAGGTTAGACTACATAGCATACTTTATGTAATCATGGTGATTAGATCTAGTATGTTGACCCTTCATGATTGGTAGACTTGTCCATGTATGGGCACGCCCGTGGATCCCCCGCTTCATTAAGGGAGCATCGTGACAGGATGATTTCCCCCGAACGAGCGGATGTCTTCAGGAGGTAGGCCGGAGGTAGGAGTTTAAGGATGCTTTTAGATGAGATGCATGATTTGTTACTCGTTTGCCGGAGCTACAACTAGAAGGCGCTAGGCTTAGTCATCCCCTTGGTGGCGCTTTACTTTGCCTATGTCCATAGGTGTAATCAACCTTGTGCCATAACTCATATATGTCAAGGTTTCCTTCTTTATATGCAATCAACGCTTAATGTTGGGTTAGTTTGGCTAGACAAGGTAGAGAACCTTAGTGGTTTGCTTCCGATCCTTGGATTGACAATCCATGGAGGACCCTCCTTAGTAAAAAAGGCACCAAGTCACCTGTAGGCTTGCGGTGAACTTCAACACGGTTTTGAACCGTCAACAAGCTCTTTTTCTGGCGCCATTGCCGGGGATCGGCAACTCGAACCCTAGGGTGATCTACCTTTCTATTTGACTAACCCTAATTTTTATTATTGAATATACCCTTGTTTTCTTGTTTGTGTCCTTGAAAGCAGGTCAAAAGCTAGACACAAGACGTTAGATGAGTTTTCTACATGCACACTCCGACAAGATGATTGTAACATCAAGATTTGTTCTTTAGTGGTAGGTGCTAACTTTGGTTAGTGGCCCATCATCTGCTATCGAGCCCACACCCTACACAAGAGCATGTGAACAAGGTAAGTCAACGTGTCAATTAAAATTTTAAGACTAATATTTTGTGGAGATTTGTTTGTTCAAGCAATAGGTATTGAAAGTAATCACGATGCCCCCGAAATCACAAGATCAAGCTCTTCAACATCTTCAAAGTTTCTGTTCGCATCGATTTTTGCACAGTCTCATGGGAAGAACAACAGGGTATCTTTGGATATTTAGAAGACCCACGAAGTTACGCTTCTAACGAGTCAAGAATCAAATCGCTCGGAGGTTCCTACAAGCGGATATGGCCGAATCACCGATGATTGCACGTCATGAAAATTTCTGGACAGCAAGCAAAGCTGAAGTGAAACAGCCATAACTCCCTCATTTGACCTCCGATTAAGATGGATGAGTACCCGTTGGTAAGGTAATTTTATAAATTTTTCAATAGAATCATATTTTGGTATATGTTCTGTTATGTATACAGGGGGAAATCCAAAGAAGATGCAGCTGCAATATGATGAGAACAAGATGGCGAAGGTGAGGAAGACAACAACAAAGAGGAGCTTAGGGAATGCTTCTATTAGACCACTCATGAAGAAATTCAGAGGCTTGGAACAAAACAAAGACCCCTGGAGCATTAGCAAATGAAGACACGAGTTGGCAGCATCCGATGCAAGGAGATGTTTGAAGAAGACCACAATGGACTACACACATAAGATAACATCCAATGGCGCGAATATTTTTGGGCTCTCACATGAAGGATCATGGAACTACATGAAGACATTTAAGACATGTGTGAAGCCCCGCAAATGAAGAAGAGGAGTGATCCTACTCAAAGCAGTCTTGATGACATGTGGCACAAAGGGAAAAATTGAGAAAAGTCTATGCGAGCCACCTTCGATCATCAAGGATTGTTCGCTTTCAACTCCGGAGGATCACTCACGATGTAAAGCTCAAAGGCTAAGGTACACATTAATCTCAAGGTACTTTTGGATATGATATATTTCTTTTGATATATTCGTGTTCTTATCCAATAGTATGATTCGATTCTATGCCTTGCACTTTTAATGATCATGTTGATAGGCTAGAATTTCTTGAGTTTGATAAAGAGGCTATGTTGTGCTTGAACACCTTTGATTTATTTGCCTAATGAACCCATGCCTAATGAGAACCTTAGCGCTGAGCAAGAAACTTATGCTACCTTTAATCACAACATGTTTTGTTCACCAAATTTAAATTGTGGTTATGATTGCATATATTTGTTTCACACTTTACGAATCTTGGACTTGCTTCGTGCTTGGTCAAGCTCGTGACCTTAAAAGAGCGTGTGTCGGGAGAAAACCCGAGTTTCACTAACCATGCAGGTCATTAAACCTTAATAAAGAGAAGAGAAGCCATGCCCTAAAGGAATTGCAAGCTCGTGCATCGCCTCCCCCGAAGCAAAGGAGGAGAATGTGCCAATGATGCAAGGAAACGATCAGGCAAGCCTCTCATCAAGTAAAATGATCGTGTCAAACATGGAGAGTGGATCAAAGATGCATGGACATCTTCAAATCTTACATGAAGAACCATGGCTTCACGACCATGAAAAGGTACGTAAGAAAGTCAAGCTCTATGACTTTAAATGAAGCGCTTTGCGGGAGGCAACCCGTTTTCTTTTGTTTATGTTTATATATATATATATATAATATGACCGTCTACATTGTGATCTTAAACTGAAACATCAAGTAACATTGTACCATTGCTCTAATAAATACCACAACACCATGTTGTTTGATTTAAATGCTATTGAGGGAGCACTTTGTTCTTGATCTTGGAAAACTTGTAGACCTTTTTGTGTGCCTATTAGTCTTTAGGTTCTTTTTCCTTTGTGTCTTTTTAGAGAGATCTATGAAGTTGGCACCTTCCTTTAACTCTAAGCTTGTGGCTAGTTAATTTAGGCTAACTCTTACATTTGTTTTAGACAACCACCATATCATTTTGTTCATCCATGTCATATTACATTGCATGCTTTGTGCTGATCTAACTTTTTGCCCAACCAACCTAAGCCTACATATAGCCCCACCGAAAACCCATAACCAACAAGGGTAGGGTTGACTTGTGTTGGTTGGCTTGCACTATTCCGGTTGGCCAAGCCCACCTCTATCCCTTGCTCTAACTAAAAGCTTTAACTAGCACTCCTATGAGAAAACCTTTCACACCTTTAGCCCTCCTAAAACTATAGGTTTGTTTTTCATAAAAAGATTCTTAGCACCACCTTAGATAGAATTTCTAAACTTGACTCCCTCTCTTCAAAATTCTTATTTGAAGTCAAAAATATAGGATACCCATAACCTACCCTTAAAACCTTTGTTAGTTTGGTTGTTTGATCTTTTCAACCCTTGCTAACATTTGTTTGCGCTAACTCTTTGCATTTGCATTTTGTATCCTCCTCATTGTCATCTTCCGCTTTATGTTAGCTTGGTCTTTTGTACAACTTTATAATGAATGCTTTTATGTTTGTGATAATGCTTTGATCAAGCATTTTTACCTTTGCAATCTTGTGTAAACATGGTGTTTAGACATGATTGGAGACCACCATCATTCAGTTTTGCATACCTTGCTATCTTGTTGCATTGGTTGGTTTATAAACTTTGCAATGCGCCCTACTTATCTTACACTATAAGGAATTGTTAATCTTGGAATAAGCATGGTGTTTTGACCTTGGTTAATAAATCTTTATGGCAAGGGAGAAGTTTGGCAACCACTTTGTAAGCATGGAGCTCAGAATTTGGTGTAAACATTGTTTTGTCTTTATACCATCCTATCATTTGCATGCACCCTTGCACACACACGTACACCCCCTAGGTTTTTAATTTTTCACTAGATTAATTATGCCACAAGTTAAGATCTTAGGGGATGTCTTTGGTTTGTCGGCATAGAGTGAATATTCCCGACCGTCACCTCGGGAGTACTTTGTGCTTTAAAATTATTTTGCAGGCATTGTGAATGAGGCTTGTGACAAAGGGTGAACGATTGGAGGACAATCAAGACAAAGTGAAGAGTATGACGATCCACACATGGCGGTAGACTTCAAGATGGTTCATCATCTTCCATGCCTAGCAACATGCTAAGCATGGGGGAGGATTTGGTGGACATGAGAAGACCGCATGGAGCAAGGATCGCGGTTCTTCTTCCATGTTAAGCACAATGCTTAAGCATGGGGGAGGCCGCGCTACACTTCAAGCATCAAAGGACGGTAACAAATCCTCAACCCTCTTTTTGTCCTCGTCTTTCTATATGCTTGTACATATGTTTATGCCTTCAACAACCTTAGATGCAACCTTTGTATATCTATCTATAGAATAACATGGCTACTAGGAGTACAACCTAGGTTTGTTTTTGTTTTCAATAATAATCACCGTTACCTTGTGCTCACCATGATGATATCTCGTATGCTCTTACTTATGGATATATGATGATTGTTGCCACTTTGATCATTCTTGTGCTTGGTTTTTATATGATTAAGCTAGTGCTCTCTCTTTTAATATGAATCTGAAACTTATTTAATGCTAGCCTAATCTTTTGTGGAGGTTATGATAACTTAAGTCCCATAGTTCTTTTTCGTTGCTCTCAACTTTGAATGAATCAAATAACCTTTTTATTCTCAAAAAGTTATGCTAACCTTGTCATGAGTACCGCTTGCATTTTGCTCTACCCATCCAAAACCCAAACTTACTTGAGTGCAAAACATTAGTATATACAAGATTTATTTTTGGGTGCATTGATTCAAGGCTTGATTTCTCTAGCTTGAGATTAAGAAGCTGGTCATTCCGTTTTTGCGTATCGTTCTTTATGCTAGGCTCTTCTATCCGTGCATTGTGAGTTTCCACATTGGGAATTTCGCAAACCTCACCGGATATCCAACCAAAACCCAAATATATCTTTTTTTGTGTTCACCTCCTTGACCACAACCCAATATATGAGTATGGATGAATATTTTGAGGAAGATTATAAGGAAGATGCTTCAAGTAAGGGAGACTTCCAAAAAGACCCTTAGAAGATTTTTCGAGTATTTCTCTCTAAGAAAATATGAGAGCTTCAATTTCTACCTTGGCGTCCTTATCACCTCTTTTGCCTGTGGACGAGCAAACGTCTAAGCATGGGGAGTTGCCAAGGAAGTGCTAGTATAATCTAGAGTTCAAGGGAAGCAAATAAAAAAAGAAAAGAAAAAAAAAGAAAAAGTATGGTGAAAAAAATGGAATGAACGAATGAAAAAAAATGATAAAGGAGAAAAAGTATGATGAGAAAAAGAAAGAAAGAAGAAAAAAAATAATAATAAAATAAAGCTCCCCGGTTATCTAGCTATGTTCAGTGCTTTTTGAGTTTTCAAGAGGATTCAAGATCAAGACCCGTACTCATCTTTCCAACCATGTGCAATCCGATAACGAGGACCTCGTTTGTGCCTCGGGATCATTCTTTGCTATTTGCACGTGTCCACCTATCTAAAAGTGTGTGTATTTTCTCTCTCTCCCCTCCTTGAAAATATTATTTTTCCAATGACCTTTTTGACGAGTCTCGGTAAGTCCATGAGAAGCTTGTCTTGTTTTGATAATATCTCGACTATAATATCTTGGTAGGACTAAACTTTCCCATAGCTCCATATAAAGCCTTCCACCAAATATTTGAGAGAGGAAAGGAGTAGAACAAGTAGGCTTGAGAGACAAGATGAGATGAGAGTTCATGAGTAAGATGCAAGGAGGTTTATTATTGATCTTGGCAAAGCAAAGTTTTCTTCATCCCACTCTTTATTTTCAAAATTTCTGAGATTTGTTTAAAGTTTGAGAGCATGATCAATTACTTGTGGAAAAGAGCTTAAATAATATCTACCCTCCATAGAGATGAAAGCTAGTTACATTATGAAACTATAACATATATAAACTTAGAGAGCATTATGTTTTCTCATGTATGAACAAGTGCAGGGTATGAACATTGGAAGGCAATACTGACATCCATTAAAGGCTTACTCGAGGACGAGCAAGGTTTAAGCATGGGGGTATGTTGACGGTCAATTTCCGTCAACCAAGAGCACTTGTTACACTTTGGTTTCAGCTTTGATTTATAACTAACCCGCCACTAGGCACACTAATGATGTAACAAGTTCGCACTTGCATGTGGTTTTTGGAGTGTGTTGTTTACGCAGGAATTAGGTACCTAAATGAGGACTTCCGGGTGGAGTTCATCTAGCACTTTGTGAGAAGATCACGAAGCCCGGCACGAGTCAAGACACGAAGTGAACATGACTCCAAATGACCCGAGGACCGAAGCATGAAGCCAGGAAACCCCGAGGACCTGAACGGAAGATGCGGCAGTTTGCGCGTCAAGTACCCTTATCTAAACCGCGGGGAAAATGACGTCAAGGACCCACATGGACTTCGGCAAATATTCAAGAAAGCGCGAGAAGCATCGTGGCGAAAGACGGGTCCGAACCGGGCCAAAAAGGCCCTGGGCCCATGCCGACCGGCCTGGCCCATTTTCAGCCCGGTTTGCGACGCCCTTTGACCTACACGCTCCTTGGCTCATTTATACCCCCTGCCTCCGACGGCCGCCACATCCGTCCATCAGAAATCGGCGAAACCTAGAAGTGAGCACCGGAGGGAGACGACGACGGCGGAGTCCTCAAAGTTGTCTAGGGGATAGCCTAGGCCAACCCTAGCCGCCATGGCCGCCCTGCGTGGTTGTGCCATGGTGGAGTTCCGGAGCTAGTTGAGGTCATCAATGGTATGTACTCGGTGGTGGTGACCCAAACACATCTATTATTATGTGAGCAATTACAATCATGTTTTCCGATCTTTAAGCGATTCCATGTCTCCGTCTTTACTTTCTACCTTTTGTGAATATGATTTGATCCTTAGTCTAATGCTAGGTTAGACTACATAGCATGCTTTATGTAATCATGGTGATTAAATCTAGTATGTTGACCCTTCATGATTGGTAGACTTGTCCATGTATGGGCACGCCCGTGGATCCCCCACTTCATTAAGGGAGCATCGTGACAGGATGATTTCCCCCGAACGAGCGGATGTCTTCGGGAGGTAGGCCGGAGGTAGGAGTTTAAGGATGCTTTTAGATGAGATGCATGATTTGTTGCTCGTTTGCCGGAGCCACAACTAGAAGGCGCTAGGCTTAGTCGTCCCCTTGGTGGCGCTTTACTTTGTCTATGTCCATGGGTGCAATCAACCTTGTGCCATAACTCATATATGTCAAGGTTTCCCTATTTATATGCAATCAACGCTTAATGTTAGGTTAGTTTGGCTAGACAAGGTAGAGAACCTTAGTGGTTTGCTTCCGATCCTTGGATTGATAATCCTTGGAGGACCCTCCTTGGTGAAAAAGGCACCAAATCACCCGTAGAGTTGCGGTGAACTTCAACACGATTTTGAACCGTCAACATTGTGTTATATTGGTTGGAAAAAAATGAGAGCCGTCCATCCCGAGGAATCTAACTATGAAAACAAAGGAAGTACCTAAAAAGAAGTACTAAGGAGCGCCAAATTAGTGGAACCAAGTACCAAAAATAATCCTTAAATTTATTATTTAAATTGCTTTTTCATATCAAATGGTGGAAAGTACTTTAAAGTACCAACAGGCCAGTAACGATAGGTACCACTGTAAAAGAGCTCTTTCAATAATACTCCCTCCTTATCTTTTTATAAGGCGCGACACGACATGGTACGATCTCCAAAATTAGACTTTGACCATCTATTTTTCTTATATTATATTTTTTATGGTTATAAACATATAATCATTAGAAAGTATATTTGATGACAAATTCAACCATATCAAATTTACACTACAAAAATAAAAAATTAATACGTAAATTATTGGTCAAAGATCGTAAAGTTTGAATCTTAATTTGTGTGCGCGCCTTATAAAAAGAAAAGGAGGGAGTATCTAGAGAATGGGGTGACCACTCTTAGTGCATTAAAACAGTCAAGGCCTCCAAATACATAGCATAGTATGGAGAAGCTGAATCAGACAAGGCTAGAACTCCACATATGCAACGTTGGATTTCCAGTGAGCATGGGAAACCTTCTGCACATAAGCTACAGAAGTTGAGTGTGTCAGCATCAATATGTTGGCTGGGAATTTCGCTGGCCCTGCTGTTCAGTTCAAATTCCTAATGCATCCCAGTCCCTCGCTATAGCCACGGTCGTTCGAGTCGTCCTTAAAAGCATCTACTATACCAAGTTTTCTCCTTTGAGACCTTTTGAGTCCTTGCCACCTTCGTATTTATGTGGAACATATGCGAGTTTTGTCTTGGGCCTTTGGACCTTGGTCCCTGATCGCTTTTAAAGTGAGCCGGAGAAGTGAAACTACCTCTAGTCTAATTAGTTAGAGGGATTGAGTAGCATGGTCACACCAATAAATTCAGGTTGGATTCCTCCGTTCCTTGCAGGAGTGGATTTACGGGACTGGTTTTTAAAAATCCAGTCACTGGCTTAGTCGGAGTTCGAGGATTTTTTAAAGAACCTGGAGAAAGTTACTTGGTCTTAATAAAAAATTATGGGACTCTTCACCTCATCGGGTCTAGCTAGTTTTTTAAGTGAGCTGGAGAAACCAAGCATATATATTGACTAGTGTAGCACTGAAGGTTAAATGATGCATTCACTAGCGCATATGGAGGGTCTCAAGTGTGACAAACATGAGTCCCTCTAATCTCAGTTAATGAATTCTCCAGCACCATATTCTTAGAGATTTTTCACATAAGGAAGAAGCGAGCCCTGTTATTTCAGAAACAGAACAGTGCATTGAACATTTGAGCTATATTATGGCCTACACATCAGAACTCAATTACAGCTGAAAACATGATTCAATTCTCTCCTTAATACAGTGATGCGCACCTGCCTATTGGAGAGAAAAAAACTGAAAACATGTCACACTAAATGATACAATCACCGCGACAGCCAACTGCCCTGGCGAGTAGATGATGCTCTTGTACTGTCGATTAATTTGGTGGCGGTATCGATACTAAAACACAATAAGGGTCGTCCTCACAGATGCTCCGACCAACTCTCTCACCTTTGGTTTCATCAAGGAAACCACACGACGCTGGACAAGTAACAGGCGTGCCGTTTGCGTTGTCGAAGAATACTCCATCTCGACCTGCAGCAGCTAGGAATCCTACGAATGCGGCGTATGAACTGATGATGCGACGAACAGCCAAGCTTCATGAGCAGTCTCGTTGACGCCTCCTTCAACTCGAGGTCCCAGTGCATCCCATCCCCAACTGCTGCCGCAGCGATTGCAGCGAGGGATCGACAAGGCAGTTTAATTCTCCCACTCTTCTCAGCCTTTGGACAGACAGGGAGAGAGAGAGAGCTGGTACTTATCGGCGAGCCTATCAGCTCAAGTGCTCACTTCGTCGTCCACCGTATATGAGCAGGTACTTAGCGAAGTTTTTGTACATCGGAAATCAGCCTGCACTTGTCCGTTCACAATCGACAAATGGTGTCATTAGTCAGGCACTAATTTATGGGTATTGACATAGTCCGTTCACTATTTGTCGATCTCTCTTTAATTTGTATTTATAGGAGCCGCACCACTTATAAGCGAGAGTTGAAGTCCCTTTTGTTTATTTCTTTCTTTTTTTTTCTGTTTTTGCAAGTAAAACTTTAATTTCTTCACCTCTAATAATTCACCATTTCCCCTTTACTACATTGTGCCTGCCTGCAGTTTTATAGGAACTGCAAGACAAAATAAGCATCATGGATTATGATTTTTTTTTCGAACAACATCATGGATTATGATTGATACTACATGTTTCATCTCTCTCCTCCGCTCATGCTGTTTTGAAAAAAAATTGGTTGTTGATTTATTCAGTGGAGAATCTTTGTATACTTTTTCCTTTTTCAACCAATTTATGGTTAACTATAAAAAGTGAATGATACCTCACAATCAATACACGAACAACCACTCGGGGCACATGACATAAACTGAGGGTACGTACAACGGGCGTCTATTTACCGTCTGCGTGATGACTGTTTTGCAAAATGCCCCCCGCCGAAGCCAGGAGACGAGCGCGCCGTCGCCTCGCGAAAGGACGACGGAGGCTCGTGCTCCCAAGTTTTATCACCCCGCGCAGCAGCGTTGTACGCCCACGCGACGGCGCGCATCGATCCCGTGCGGTGGAGGGGATTTGGCGCGGCGGTGTGGATTTGGCGCCGGCTCGCGCTTCTTCCCCGATATCATTTCCGCCATGGTCTTTCTCCCCCAAGTATCCTCCTCCATCCTCAAATCCCTGTGTACCCTGCAAGCTATGGTGGCCACCATGCGGCAACAGGAGAAGCAGGCGGCGGCGCGAGACGTGCTCAAGGTTGCGGCATCTCGAGCGTAGAGCTGCTGCAGCGCAAGCACGGAAGGGATCCGCGTTGGCCCAACCGTGGAAGGCCGCGCCAGAGCTGAGGAGTTCAGATCGAGCGATGCCTGTGCCGGAGAAGAATGGTGTGGGTGGATCTGGTGCAGGTATTCACCTCCCTCATTCACCGATGCAAGTTGCTTCTTTTTAGGCCCTGGTAGCTTCTTCGGAGGTGCTGCTCAAAGTCCCTTGTCTCAACCATGGATGATGCCTCATTCTTCAGATGGGGCAGTGGTAAATAATTACTTTCGATTTTCCTCATACGAACCACCGTTCTTATTTGTTGGGCCTATGAATAGTTTATTGTTTAGGTAATCTGTTGGATTGATGGACAAGCTATGAACTGCAATTTCTGTTGGATTAGATGGACAAGCTATGAACTGCAATTTGTTGCGAGCAAGCACCTCTGTAGTCTGTTCATTTTGTCTTAAGTCTAAACTCTGAACAACTTTGAGCATCCTTTAATTTGCTGGTTATTTTGTGTCTTTCAAGTCAGGTTAATTTGTAGGCACTTTTGTCTGTGCTCAACACCCCGGCCTGAAGTATGGACTGCTGTTTGGTTTCTGTTAGCATAAGTGTCAGCTTGCCAAGATGGTTTCTGTTAGCATATAACTGTCATCTTGCCAAGATAGTTTCTGTTAGCATATAACTGTCAGCTTGCAAATATGGTTCCTGTTAGCATAAGTGTCAGCTTGCCAATATGATTTCTGTTAGCATATAAATATATAATTGTCAGCTTGTCAATATGGTTCTTGTTAGCATCTTGACAATTTCATGTTACATGATGCAGGGATGTTTTAATCATGAAATGGTGATGAAAACAACCAGAAACGATCTTTTTAGCTATCTATGTGTACCAAAAAGACACAAGCTAACATTTTCTTTAAGATAAAATAGTTCAATATGTTTCTTATACTACATTTCTTCCAGTTGTGTAGGAACTTTAATGACAAAACAAGCATCACGGAGCATGCATGATCGATGTATCTAATTAATATCCATCTCCTCTACTCATGAAGTTTTGTTAAAAAAAATTTGGCTAGATGATGATCCAGGAAGCAGACAACTAGACAAGGCTACGCTTAACCAGGTGATGACAGTGAAGCAAGAGACACTCGTAAGAACAGTCAAAGCACAACCCCAGCCAACAAGGAAAATCGTCTTCACTCCTTCACGCATACTTGACCTTGCCAAATTGTTGGACGGCCTTTGCTCTTTTCTTCAACTCAAATTCTCATTCCTAATGCATCCCATTTCCACACAGGCACTGCACCTCAATTGTCCAGCACGTTTCTTAGCCGGCCGTCAGTATGTAGCATCTCTGCATCTGGCGAGTTTCCTCCTTGCGAGTTGTGAGCCTTCAGCCTTTTATTCATGTGGAAAGGACGTGCTCTTGGTGGATAGAACAATAATACCATTATGCATTCATGCCATCTTCGTAGACATTTTACTTTATCTATATCTATATAAACTATATAATTGGTATTTACTAACGATTTATCTTGCCTCTCAACCCGTCATGTCATAACCCACTACGTGCCATATCATTATCCACTATAAGCCATGTCAACATCCACCAAGCTATGTCAACATCCACGAAACTATATATTTATGTCTTCGTCGATTTTCTGTGACTAATAGCATGTTGTATTTGCGAGTAGCACGTCATAAAATTCTCGCAGTTGAAATACATGTAGGATCAATCATTTAAAAATGGTTCTCTCTCAACAAAATTAACATACTTTCATATATAATATTGTTTACAGATGAATATCACCATGTAATCGTTTTGATGTTTCTACTTTCACATTTCACCTTAAAATTTTATTTAAAAATTCCGGCGGCAACACGCGGGGTATCACCTAGTTTATTCAGATTATGATAACCTTAGGGGAAAATGAATGAAACACAATCGATACACAAATAGACATTTGGAATATAATGCAGGGAAATTAAGTTCATTTTTTTATTTTTAATGTGCAATTCCTATTTTTATTTTGCCTCAGAATAGGTGGGGAAAATCCAAATCAAGTCACAGAAAACAAAGATTTTCCATTCTCACTCATCCCGAATCTCAGCTCATGAATTCTCCACCACCATTCCTTACAAATTTGCGTAGAGAGCACTACTACACAAAACATTTGTAGGAGCGAGCCCTTTTTTTTCTAGGAGCGGGCAAATTTGCCGACCGATCTAAGAAATCCGCGTGACACTGTAGCAACTAAATTCGCACCTAGAAATCATTTTCAGGAGCGGGTGATGGGGTCATCCGCACCCAAAAATAATTTTTAGGTGCGGATGACCCCATCACCCGCTCCTGGAAATATACTCATTTCTAGGAGCGGGTGATGGTGTTACCCTCACCTAAAAATGATTTTTAGGAGCGGGTGATGACTTCACCCGCTCCTAGAAATGGTTTTTTAAGGTGCGGGTGACGTCATCACCCGCTCCTAGAAATGGTCTCGTGAAAAAAATCATAACTTTTGCATATGATCTCGGATGAAGACAAATTTTATATGAAAATTGTATAGCTCGACGAGACCTAAATTTTTGTAGTTGACAACTTTTTCATTTGAGATTGTTTAAAATTTCAAAATATCCATTTAAGTTCTATGATATGTTCACATAACATATATCTCTTATATAGTTTAATGGAACTATATGAGAGGTATATAAGATTTGTGAAGAATGTTACTACCACTATACCAAATGAGCAAATGATCAAAATAAAAGTTGTACATATTGAGAAGTTATGAAACTTGTAGTTGAAAGTTTTTTAATTTGAATTACTTTTGTCAACGAAAAGTACCTCTGAATTTTTAAAATTTGAAAATTTGAAATTTTCAAACGACCTCAAATGGAGAAACATTCAAAATAAAAATTGTAGATCTTGAGAAATTATAAAACTTTGTAGTTTACAACTTTTTTATTTGAAATCATATTGTTAACGAGATTCAAATTTGAATCTCTGAAATTTGAAATTCTAAATTTGTAAATGACCTCGAATGGAAAAACTCTCAACATGAAAGTTATAGATCTTCGAAAGTTATGAAACTTTGTTGTTGACAATTTTTTCATTTGAATACGTTTGAAGCCTCAAAAAAGAAATTTACACTCGGCGTAGTATAATATGAGTAGAATGAAAACGGGAGATGGATGCATATGAGTGTATGGTGCAGTGGCCAGGGAGGTTTCGCGTGAACCCAGAGGTCGTGGGTTCGAACCCCACGGAGCGCGTAGCGTCGCGACTTTGCGCGAAAAATACGGCGACTTGCAACTTGATGGCTTGGGGCGGCGGGTGGCTGGCCAGTGGGTCCTCCCCTACAAATAAATTTTTTTTGCTATTTATTTCAATTGTTTTAACACGGTTTTCAAACGTTCTTTTTAATCGATTTCTAGGTGTGGACCACCCCGTCACCCGCACCTAGAAATCGATTTCTAGGTGCGGACCACCCCGTCAACCACACCTGGAAATGCGTTTCCAGGTGCGGGTCGATTACCCGCTCCTAGAAATCGCTATTTCTAAAAGCGACAGGTAGGAGCGGGTTTGGCGCCCGCACCTGGAAATACAATTCCGTCCGGTGCTAAAAACATTTTGTGTAGTAGTGGAGATCATAAAAAACTCCACTGGTAGATATCACGTTATGCCATATGGCAACCACCGAGAGCCCAAGCTAAGGGATCTGTGAGCGGTTAGTTTGACAATAACCATTTGAGTGCCAGATGCGGAATCCAAAGGAGGAAATTAGGAAAATGGAGCTGAGATGAAGCAGGATATCAGCTAGTAGCCTAGTACTCCATATTATTCCTTGCGCACGGCGGGAAGAAAGCTGACAAGCTCTGGGCCGCGCCTCTCCATTTCTCCAACAATCGCTGCACCCTGCACCACTTATAAGTTCAAACTTTAATTTTTTCACCTCCAATAATTCACCATTTCCCCGTTACTACACTCTGCTTGTGCCTGCCAGCAGTTTTATAGGAACTCCACGACAAAACAAGCATCATGGATTATGATTGATACTCCCTTCGTTCTTAAATGTATGACGTTTAGATAAGAAAACTAGTTCAAAATGAACTAATTTTCTTGTCCTAAACGTCATATATTTAAAGGGAAAAGTTTGATTTTCAACCTCCAACTATAACAGAAGTCTGATTTTCAACCTACAACTACGAAATCAGACAGAGGGGGGCCATCAAACTATCAAAACTGGACAAATTTGGCCCTTTGGGTGGTTTTGAAGGTGGTTTTGTATTTTTTAGAAATTTCAATTTATTTAGATTTGGTCAAAATTCATAGCTAATTCATTTCAAATCCAAAAAAATTCAAAAGTTATCTTAAAAAGAATTATATGAGTTTCGCCAGTATTTCTTTAAGACAAATAATTCAATATGTTCCTAGTACTATCTTTCTTCCAGTTGTGTAGGAACTTTAATGACAAAACAAGCATCACGGAGCATGCACGATCGATATATCTAATTAATATCCCTCTCCTCTACCTACTCATGAAGTTTTCTTTGAAAAAAAGTATTGCTAAACTGATTTTGGTTGTGTTCCTTCCTTTACTGATAATGGAGAAGAAATTTGGTAGCGATTCGCCCACCAGTTCCATCTCCATTCACATTGGTGCAAGGTTAGCTTCGAAAGTTGGAATCCGTGCACCACGCTGGGCTCCATCCAGTGCAACGGGAGCGACGACACGTTCGTCGTTTGATGAGTTCAGCTAGATGGACGAGGATAACACGGAATGCGAAGCGACTCCATGATGAGCGTTCCGGCCGTCGAGAAGACCAGCACTGGCTGCTGAGCTCAGATCAGGACCGGAGCCTGTGTGCTCACCGGGGGAGCTCAGAACCTTGTTTGGTGGAAGGCCTAGCATAGAGGCAGTGGCTGGATCATCCGGGAAGCAGACAATGCTTGTGACCAAACCAGGGTCGGACGATGACAGAACAGACAATCATAAGTACTGTCAAAGCACAACCCCGGACAGCAAGGGAATTCTTCTTCACGCACACTTGACCTTACCATAATGTTGGATGGCCTTGCTCTGACCTTCAACTCAAATTCCTAATGCATCTCATTTCCACACGAAACTCAATTGTTCAGCACGTTTCTTAGCCGTGTGTCAGTAAGTAGCATCTGGCGAGTTTCCTCCTTGCGAGTTGTGAGCCTTCAGCTCTTTATATTCATGTGGAAAGAGCGTGCTCACGTGAGTGTTGGTTCTGCCTTTGGTGGATAGAACAATCATAACTCAAATGCAGTTTCATTATGCATTCATGCAAACTTCAATTCGTAGACCTTTTACTTTATTTAATCAGTTTAGGATTATTACCTTAGGAAAAACATGAATGAAACACAATCAATATACAAATAGACATGTGGAGCGCATGGAAATTACGTACATTTTTTAATTTTTTTATGTATGATTCCTTTTTTATTTTGCTTCAGAATAGGATGGGGAAATCCAAAACAAGTCGCAGAAAACAAAGATTTTCCATTCGAATCTTAGCTTATGAATTCTCCACCACCATTCCTTACAAAATTGCGTACATAGATCATACAAACACTCCACTAGTAGATATCACGTTATGCCATGTCAACCACCGAGAGCGCCAGCTAAGAGATCTCAGCGGTTTGACGATTACCATTTGAGTGGCTGATGCGGAATCCAATTGGAGGAAACTAAGAAAATGGAGCTGAGATGAAGCAAGACAAACTAGTACTTCGTATTATTCCCTTGCGCTCGGCGGGGAGCAAGCTGACAAGCTCTGGGCCCCTCCATTTCTCCAACAATCGCTGCGAGCCAGCTCATCGCTTCGTCTTCCTCCCCATTCTTCACCACTAGCTCGGCTTTCAAGAACCCTCGTACCAAAACCTCCCAGGTGTCTTCAGCTCCAGCTCCTGACGCATCCCATCCCTAGTTTCCCACAACCACGAAACACACCCATCTACCAGCCTCTAGCCACGTATGGGAATAACCCATCCCCAGTTTTATTTTGGGATTTTGGGCTTCTAAAGGGAGCCGGAGAAACCACACATATACTTCTCTGTCTCAAAAGGAGTGTTTTTTTAGAATTTGCTGTATAATTTATTCCGTAAAAGAGTGCATTTGTAACTTTTGGACATTTAATTGTCTAAAATTTCCATTTACCAAGATATATGCACATTTAATAGACGACCTTAAATGCCTATTTAAAGATGCACTATAAATTTTTCCAAGATGCACTATAACTTTTTCCATTTAAATGCCAAACTTATTTTTGTTTTTAGTTCATCAAGATTTGGTTGATTAATTGCTTTAATTAGGCGCCGAGCTCTCATGGGGCATCCGTGGTGCCTTCCCTCGCGCCACCACAAGTGCGCTGATCCACCAGTTCACATGGCTACCAAGGAGGCGGAGTGGAAGGGCAGCGACACAGGCGAGGAAGAAAGAACAACATGATGTAATGAACACCTTAATTCAGGACCAGTACATGTTGATTAAGAAAAAGATTAAGAACATTTATGGGCGTGGCACTTTAATATTGTATATACTATTTGGTAAAGAATTGAGAAGCTGCAAAACAATGATTTGATTACGTATAAACAAATATAATTATTTCAAAAATATTAAGTTTAGCAAATATTGAAGGACTTTTCTGGGGAGATAAAACAGCATCTATATAGAGAATAAATGGAAGAAACTTTTTTCTACGCGACACGATCCCCTGTCTTGTCTAAGTGTCTAACAGTGCTCCCAGCTAACAGTAAAGAAATTGAGCCTCGGTGGCGACTCGGTGATGCAAGTTTACAAGCGTTGGCTCTTTCTTTGTTAGTACCAGAATTACGATCAGGGTTGGATACTCCGCCAACTGTTTCAACATCAACTTCATAAAAACCGATCCACATGATGCTAGTTAGCTAGGTTACATGCCGCAGCAGATTTGTTTGCCTCCGGTGCGCCGTTGGCATTGTCGCAGAATCCGCGCGCCATGTCGTGTCAGTCGGCACTCGGTAGCATACCCAACTAATATGATCCGGATCAGCTGGCCCTAAGTTCGATGAGTAATTTAATCTTGTCCCAGGACTACCTCCTTCAGCTCGGACTCCCGGTGCATCCCGTTCCCAACTCCTCCGTTCTACGTAATCCGGCCGGCCGAGCGCCTCGACTCTCAGGCATCGCGCCGCCGCCCATCTGCACGAACGGCAAGCACGGCACCAGGGTGGTCTACACCGTGGTGCGCGGCAGGGCCGGGGAGCCGCCAGGAGTACACGGCCAGCCAGCGTCGCGAGCGAGCCTCGGGGCAGCCATATGCCCCGGCCTCTCCTCTCGATCCCTCGCTCGGTCACACGTACGATGGCAGAACAGGTAGCTAAAGCCTGCAAGTGGTGTGCGTGATTCGTTCGTCTCGAGGACGATGGTTTCCATGGGGGGTTTATACAGCGGAGGGTGCATTCAGGAGAGATGGGGGGTTTATATAGCGGAAGGGTGCTTGAGTCAGTGCATTCAGGAGAGGTTGGTTGGGTTCACTTGGATAAATTACTGCTCCATCCGTCCCAAATTAGAGTTTTGATTAAAACATTTGATTATTTATCTTAATAAAAAAACTAATATAAATATGAAAAAGTTAAGCTATACTTGAAATACTTTTAATATGAAGTAAGCCACAACCGAAACAAACAATGTATACATAATTTTTTTGAGTAAAACGAATTCTAATGTTGTGATCAAAATTTAACACTAACCAATAGTTTGGGACGAAGTGAGTACGAGATGCATAGTGTTATAGTGTGCTTAAGATATGCACTCTCATTCAGGAATGGTAGTATATCGTTCAGTGCTGCACTCTCAATGTTTGGTCATACATATGGCTTGTTTTCGATTCGGCTAGCTGAAATAGTACATGAACTTTGATTTGCTTCGAAAAGGTTTTAATATCCATGCTGTGAAGTCGTCATGCTGAGCTAGCAAAACTTGAGATCAACATTGGGCTCCAGCTCCCGACACTTCTCATCCCCAGTATCTCATCATGAACGCACACCGCTCACCGCTCATCACAGCCAGCAAGGGGAACCGATCTTGCTGATGCTCACTGCCCTCGTGTTCATTTCCAATGCAAGTTTTCCTCTTGAATTTGTGTGCACCAAATGTTTGGTTTTTTAATGTTGTCTCCCTTGCACAATGGAAGGCAGATCCATTTATATGCGAGAGGAAGTATGTTGTAGGTGCACCGTGCACATATTGAATAATAAGTCAGACTCTTAATTTAGTACCTTACTAACAACAGTAGGACATCTATATATCTTGAGAGTTTAATGGGGTCCCATTTAGCCCTTTGCAGTAAAGCACAAGTGTTCTTTTCCATTTGTGTACGGCTGCCTTGTAAGGAACTGGATTTAGATGGAACCAGCATCATGGATCTTTATGGATACATGTGACATCTCTATCATCCACACATGCTGTTTTGTACAAAATAAAACGTGATGCAAATATTAGGTTTCGTTGCTGCTTTTTGAAAGCGATCTAAGTACTAAACTACAAATATTTGGCTCAAGTTCCATCTTTATTTAGTTCAGTGACAGCTGAGCTCCGAAAGTTGGAGGAGCTTAGAGTAGACAAGGCTTCTCCAACCAAACACCAAGTGGTCATATTGAAAATTGCGCTGGGCATAGTCTTGAGGCGAACATGGGAAATATTCCACTCCACCGGATCGATGCGCAAACCTATGGCAGTGTCACGGAAAGGCCATTTCATTTGCCCTGTTGTTGAGCATAAACTCCTAATGCATCCCATTCGCATATTAACCCCTCACTAGCCATATGCACATTCTGAGTCGTCATCGTACGTTGTTGAAGGCACCTGCTACCAAGTTTCTTCCTTGTCACTTCTAGCTAAGTCCTAAATTTATGTGGAAAGAATGTGATGTCTTTGGGCTTTTGGCTATAGTCTGTTGATACTTATAGAGTTGTGTGTTGGATGGTGACGAGGTCATAGGCCAGGGCCCACCAGGACCTCTAAAAAACGCAGTACGGACCAACGAACAACGTACTCAGTGGCTGATACGGCGAGTATTAAGCCCCCAAGTACCTGAAGGCCCGTGCGACTTAAGTTTCCGTCATGGGCCGAAAGACAGACGGCCCGCGGTCGCCGGGGCCTTTTCTCTGAGTACATGGCGGTCCACACGACGGGTCTTCACCTCCGTCTCTGACTACTCGCTCGTACGAGTAGTTACAGCCCCCTCCTCCGACTACTCGTTCGCACGAGTAGTTTCCGTCATCGACCAGCGCAGGCGTCGCGTGGAAGGCAAAGGAGGCGCGGGCCCCCTCCCGTTGAGATCCCGGGATTTCCGCGCGCGTTCTCCCACGCACCGCCACGCGTCCGCTCCACCACAGTGGTCCGCCCGGGCCTGGCTGATTCGGTGTCAGGGGGCGGATCCGTCCACCCTGTCACGAACGGCACAGTGTCCATCGTACCACGAACAGCGTAAGATGTGTTGAGCCACGAACGGCATAGTGCACGCTACGTCCTAAGCATCGGAAGGCAGGACAGCGAGACCCGCGATGCAGCACAGCAAAATGGCTTCAAGTCCACATCAAACAGGACACTTGCATGCCAAAGGTGGGGCCCACGACATGCAACAAGGAGGCCACCTCTCACCACTCGAGGACGCATGCAGGCATGCAAGGACCGGGCCCGGCCTTGGCTTGCGGTGGTGGGCATGGAGAAACAAGGCACAATAAATAAGGTCACCACTTGAGTGCGCATGCGTGCATGCATGCAGGCGAGGGGTGAGACTTTTTCTCCCCCCTCCTGATCTCTCTCTCTGAGTTTGCTTGGCTTGTACTCCACACCTCTCTCTCTCTGAGTTTGCTTCGCTTGTACTCCACCTCTCTCTCTGAGTTTGCTTGGCTTGTACTCCACCTCTCTCTCTCTCTTTGAGTTTGCTTGGTTTGTACTCCACCTCTCTCTTTGAGTTTGCTTGGCTTGTACTCCACCTCTTTCTCTCTCCCTCTTAACTGCGTTCACCTGTAAGTCTTCTCTTGACTTATAAAAGAGAAGGCATGGAGGGAGCAGAGGAGGGCTTTTTTTTACATCTTCCTTCTCCTCTCCAGAGGAGTTCTCTCTCTGTTCTTCTTCTTACTGCAGCCAGACTTGGCTCCCACACACGTACGCAGACTCCTGCTACATGAACCACGTACACACATCATAGAGACTTAGGACCGAGCTCCCTCTCTCGCTCATTTGTATCCCCCTACTACAAATCAGTGCAAATAACACGAGCAGCTCGAACTGGACGTAGGGTATTACTCTCCGGAGGCTCGAACCAGTATAAATCCTTATGTCCATTTCGCACTCCATCCGAGGCCTGACACGCAGTCTTATAAATTTACTTGCCGACGGTAACAAATCCCGACAGTTGGCGCGCCAGGTAGGGGCCTTTTGCGTGTCTCGACGTTTTTGCAGGTCTCGGATGGCCAACCTCGACGATGATGGCGGCCGCGACACCGATGGCCACAGCAACGCCAACGGCGGCAGCCGCGACGACGACGGCCGCAGCGACGCCAATGGCAACCGTGGCTCTGCCGGCAACGACGACGGCGGCCGCGACGATGACGGCCGCAGCGGCGCCAACGGCAACCGCGGCTTCACCGGCAACGACGACGACGGCCGCGACGCTGACGGCTGCAGCAACACCAACGGCAGCCACGAATCCGCCGGCTACGACCACGACGGCCGTGACGCCGGCTGCGGCAGCGACAGCAATGACAATCGCGACTCCAGCAACTACTCGGAAACGAGTCGTGCGCTGCAAATCAACTATTACTCGAAGACGAAAAAGCTACTCGTTCGAATCAAGTTGCAACGCCCGACGGCAGCCCAACTAGTCGGAACGGCTACTCGGAGAACCAACTCGGGAAAACAAGTCGTGCGTACAAGCAATTTGGAGACAGAAAAAAAACTACTCGTACCAACAAGCTTGTCGGAGACCAAAAGCTAAACTCACACAAGCCAACTTGTCGGAGATAGGAAATTAGTCACACGAAGCATGCAAGTACTCGTGCGAATCGAAACATGCAAGTACTCCTGCAAATAAATCCCTGGAAAGCTACTCGGAGATGAAAAAGAAGTTGTGCGAATTGGGCCGGCGCGGCTCTCCTCTAACCTTCGTGGTACAATGGTGCCCGGTCTTCCACCATGGTTGGCGCGGCGGTGTGGCGTCCGACTCCTCCACGACGACCGGCGACCCGTGCCTGCTCCGCCTCCTCCACGACCGAGCGGCGCGACGCTCGACTCCGAGCACCTTGACCAGCGGCACGGTGTCCGACATCCTCCTCGACGGCCAGCGACACGTGTTCCTCCGCATCCTCCCACGTCGACCGACAGCACTCCTTCCTCGACCGCGACTCCGCCAGCGATGACGACGACGGCCGCGACTCCGCCGGCAACGACGACGGCGGCCGCGGCGCCGATGGCTGCAGCGATGCCAACGGCAATCGCGATTCCGCCAGCAACGACGACGGCAACCGCGAGTCCGCCGGCGACGATGACGGCAACCGCGAGTCCGCCAGTGACGACGACGACGGCCGCGACTCCGCCGGCAGCGACGGCGGCGGCCGCGGCGCCGACAATCGCGATTCCGCCGGCAACGACGACGGCAACCGCGAGTCCGCCGGTGACGACGACGACGGCCGCGACTCCGCCGGCAACAACGACGGCGGCCGCGACGCCGACGGCTGCAGCGACGCCGACGGTAACCACGACTCCGCCGGCAACGACAACGGCGGCCGCGGCGCTGACTGTGGCAGCGACGACAACGACAACCACGACTCCAGCAACTACTCGGCGACGGAAAACAACTCGTGTTAGCTAGCTACTCGAAGGCCAGGAAACAACTCGTGCTAGCCAGCTACTCGTGAAACTTTTTCTCCGACAAGCTTGCGTGCTTGCATGCCGCATGCAACTAGTCGGAGGGAAAAAAAGAAGGATAGGTTTGCTTGCGTACTTGCAACCAACAAGTTGGAGGCCAAAAAGCATGCATGCATGCAACGGTCACAACTACTCGGAGCTAGCGAATGCTTGCATGTGCTGGCTGTAAACTTGTGGGGAAAAAAGAAGAAAGAAGGTCGCATGCATGCAGCACAACAACTCGAAAGAAAAACTACTCAAGCAAGTCGTGGACGCACGGAAACAACTCGTGCGAACGCAACTAGCCGAAGACAGGTCGTGCAAGCGAGCCTACTCGAGGAAATCACTCGGGGACGGACAAAACAAGTCGTACGGATCCAGCAGCCACCCGGAGAGCTATTACTCGGCCAATACTGCAGCGCCCGGCTCCGCTTCCTCGACGCACGGCAGCCCGATGGTGCCCGGCTCCGCTTCCTCGACGCACGGCAGCCCGGCGGCACCCAGCTGCACCTCCTCGACGCACGGCAGCCCGGCGGCGCCCGGCTCCGCTTCCTCGATGCACGGCAGCCCGGCGGCACCCAGCTTCGCCTCCTCGACGCACGGCGGCCCGGCGGCGCCCAGCTTCGCCTCCTCGACGCACGGCGGCCCGGCGGCGCCCGGCTCCGCTTCCTCGACGCACAGCGGCCCTGCGGCGCCCGGCTCCGCTTCCTCGACGCCCGGCAGCCCGGCGACGCCCAGCTCCGTTTTCTCGACGCACGGCGGCCCGGCGGCGCCTCTGCTCTGTCGCCTTCAACTACCGCAACGGCCAGTCGACAACTGCCTCGATCGAGCCGAACGCCACCATCCGGGTATCTACGGACTCCGGCCCATCGACGCAACGACAATCTCAACCATACGCCGATCTTGCCGGCAACCGCCGCTTGGCCACGATGGGCAACACGAAGCTCGGGGGCTTATCAGCTCAGCCTCGAGGACAACACCTCGACCCCTCCGATAAAAACGTGAATCGAGCTAAGTATTATTCTAGCACCACCATTTTCTGATTACTGCATATCTCGGCATGCATCTCCGGATCACCGCCGACCACCCTAGGCCTGTCCCTAGCTACTAATACAGCCCGAGCGCTACACGAATAGCCAGACAATGGCCAACGGGTGTGCCACGCGCACCCTTCCTTCGCCATTTACTTTCTTGTTCCTCTCTTGCACAAGTCACTAAAGTACTCGGGTAGCACACGCCTTAAACCGTGAAACCGCGACCCTACGCCTACACTTCCTACGCGTGCACGCGGCCAGCTCCCTACGCTATGAATGCGGCTGTCAGGGGTCCGGTGCATAAATGTAACAGGATAACTACCCGAGGAAATTAATAGACTTAAGGAAGTTGGAATTAGAATTTCTACCACACGTCGCCAAATGCTTTTTCTTCAGAGTTAGCATCTGTCACACCACATACTACTATCCTCTGGTTTTCCTTTTTCAGGAATGGGTCTTGGATCCCTGAGCTTACCGCCTACGCTCAGAGATTGCCCTCGCCACCGGCCGAGTACTTCCCAGTACTCGGACTGGCACGACGCTCCACAAAGATCACCGGCCGAGTACTTTTCTGTACTCGGACTGGCGCTTTGCTCCCCCGGAACAACAACGACAGCCCGGTCCTCACGCTCGGGGGCTAGGAGACGACGACCGCTCGGCCCTCACACTCGGGGGCTGGACGACGACTACTCGGCCATCACAACGACCACGTGGCATGTTTCCAACGACTCCCCGCGGCTCTACGCTCGGGGGCTGGCACCACACACCGACGACCAGGAGTTCGAAGGCTAGCCCGTCGCAGGGTTCGACAGCCGCCCCTGGACACCCGAGCAAGGGGCAGCGAAGGATGGGCCCCAATGGTCAGAACTCAGGCGCACGAGCGCTCTGGCATCCCGAACTGCGTTCGAGTCTTGATGGAAAATGAGATCATGGTTTTTCCCAGATGAAAAGGCGACGAGCCGCTGAGTCCAACCGAACGGGCTCGGTAACTAGATGATTTCGCCATTAGGAGTCTGAGGTCGATCACCAGCTGATCCGTTCGGAACCCGGCGAACAGGATTCCGAGACTTCACTCGAGCTCACCCGCACGCAGCTCACCGGGTGCCGAGGCTCGGCCAGCAAGGCAAGCCTTGACATCACCCAACCCCTCCTTCCTAACGAAAAGGATGCGCGAGGGAGATGCAACGAAAGGGGAAACCGACTCCTCGACTAGTCCCTCGCGTCATGCGGGGCCACCAAAATTCACCTTCCCTTCGCAAACCCAGGTGAAGGCACACAACGAGCGACAACACGATAACTTCCCCAAATTTAAGACTTCAACATTCAACCCCACGCACAAGTCTCCGACTTGTCCGTGGGCTCGGGGGCTACTACCCGCGGGTCCGCTTGCGCGTCCCTGCCGGAAAAGCACAATCTACCTCTCCACTACGACAACTGAACCAGGGAGCGAGTCCTTGACTCCCTCACCAGGCTCGGGGGCTACTGACGAGGTCATAGGCCAGGGCCCGCCAGGACCTCTAAAACACGCAGTACGGACCAACGAACAACGTACTCAGTGGCTGATACGGCGAGTATTAAGCCCCCAAGTACCTGAAGGTCCGTACGACTTGTTTGTGTCATGGGCTGAAAGACAGACGGCCCGCGGTCGCCGGGGCCTTTTCTCCGAGTACATGGCGGTCCACACGACGGGTCTTCACCTCCATCTCTGACTACTCGCTCGTACGAGTAGTTACCGCCCCCTCCTCCGACTACTCGTTCGCACGAGTAGTTTCCGTCATCGACCAGCGCAGGCGTCGCGTGGAAGGAAAAGGAGGTGCGGCCCCCTCCCGTTGAGATCCCGGGATCTCCGCACGCGTTCTCCCACGCACCGCCACGCGTCCGCTCCACCACAGCGGTCCGCCCGGGCCTGGCTGATTCGGTGTCAGGGGGCGGATCCGTCCACCCTGCCACGAACGGCACAGTGTCCATCGTACCACGAACAGCGTAAGATGTGCTGAGCCACGAACGGCATAGTGCACGCTACGTCCTAAGCATCGGAAGGCAAGACAGCGAGACCCGCGATGCAGCACAGCAAAATGGCTTCAAGTCCACATCAAACAGGACACTTGCATGCCAAAGGTGGGGCCCACGACATGCAACAAGGAGGCCACCTCTCACCACTTGAGGATGCATGCTGGCATGCAAGGACCGGGCCTGGCCTTGGCTTGCGGTGGTGGGCATGGAGGAACAAGGTACAATAAATAAGGCCACCACTTGAGTGCGCATGCGTGCATGCATGCAGGCGAGGGGTGAGACTTTTTCTCCCCCCTCCCGGTCTCTCTCTCTGAGTTTGCTTGGCTTGTACTCCACCTCTCTCTCTCTCCGAGTTTGCTTGGCTAACCCTTGGCAAATCAGGCTGACGACTTCAGTTCTGCCCTAATGGCGGCTTCAGTTCTGCAAAGGGGAGGACGAGGACGACGACGACAGACGCAGCACACTGACGCAGAGTAGAGGCGGGACTCGCACGGGATCCTCCGGAGTCGTCGACAGGTGCAAGGTGCTGCTACAACGGTCATGTTGCCGTCTCCGTGATCTGGGAGCACGAGCCCAAGCCGTCCTCTCACGAGAGGACGGCACCACCCGTCTCCTCGTTAAACCAGATCGTAATTCGTGAAAAACTAGTTATAGACAGCACAATTAAGACTGTTGTACATGCCCTAAAGGGAGCCGGAAGAAACCACACATATACTTCTCTATCTCAAAAGGAGTGTTTTTTTAGAATTTGATGTATAATTTATTCCATAAAAGAGTGCATTTGTAACTTTTGGACATTTAATTGTCTAAAATTTCCATTTACCAAGATATATGCACATTTAATAGACGACCTTAAATGCCTATTTAAAGATGCACCATAAATTTTTCCAAGATGCACTATAACTTTTTCCATTAAATGCCTAACTTATTTCTGTTTTAGTTCATCAAGATTTGGTTGATTAATTGCTTTAATTAGGCGGCGAGCTCTCATGGGGCATCGGTGGTGCCTTCCCTCACGCCACCACAAGTGCGCTGATCCACCAGTTCACATGGCTACCAAGGAGGCGGAGTGGAAGGGCAGCGACACAGGCGAGGAAGAAAGAACGACATAATGTAATGAACACCTTAATTCAGGACCAGTACATGTTGATTAAGAAAAAGATTAAGAACATTTATGGGCGTGGCACTTTAATATTGTACTATATATTTGGTAAAGAATTGAGAAGCTGCAAAACAATGATTTTATTACGTATAAACAAATATAATCATTTCAAAAATATTAAGTTTAGCAAATGTTGAAGGACCTTTCTGGGGAGATAAAACAGCATCTATAGAGAATAAATGGAAGAAACTTTTTTCTACGCGACACGATCCCCTGTCTTGTCTAAGTGTCTAACAGAGCTCCCAGCTAACAGTAAAGAAATTGAGCCTCCGTGGCGACTCGGTGCTGCAAGTTTACAAGCGTTGGCTCTTTCTTTGTTAGTACCAGAATTAGGATCAGGGTTGGATACTCCGCCAACTGTTTCAGCATCAACTTCATAAAAACCGATCCACATGATGCTAGTTAGCTAGGTTACATGCCGCAGCAGATTTGCTTGCCTCCGGTGCGCCGTTGGCATTGTCGCAGAATCCGCGCGCCATGTCGTGTCAGTCGGCACTCGGTAGCATACCCAACTAATATGATCCGGATCAGCTGGCCCTAAGTTCGATGAGCAATTTAATCTTGTCCCGGGACTACCTCCTTCAGCTCGGACTCCCGGTGCATCCCGTTCCCAACTCCTCCGTTCTACGTAATCCGGCCGGCCGAGCGCCTCGACTCTCAGGCATCGCGCCGCCGCCCATCTGCACGAACGGCAAGCACGGCACCAGGGTGGTCTACACCGTGGTGCGCGGCAGGGCCGGGGAGCCGCCAGGAGTACACGGCCAGCCAGCGTCGCGAGCGAGCCTCGGGGCAGCCATATGCCCCGGCAGGCCTCTCCTCTCGATCCCTCGCTCGGTCACACGTACGATGGCAGAGCAGGTAGCTAAAGCCTGCAAGTGGTGTGGGTGATTCGTTCGTCTCGAGAGGACGATGATTTCCAAATGTTTCACAAAATTCTCATCTAGAGGAACGTGTTAGTTCATTTCTTCTCTCTGTGCACGTAGTCCAATGCAAAAACTTTCACCACTTTTCATCAAAATTTTACGAACTAAACAGAGCTGGTTGAGTCCGTGCATTCAGGAGAGGTTTGTTTAGGTTGGGTTCGCTCGGACAAATTACTGCTCAATCCGTCCCAAATTAGAGTTTTGATTAAAACATTTGATTATTTTATCTTACTGAAAAAACTAATATGAATATGAAAAAGTTAAGTTATACTTAAATTACTTTTAATATGAAGTAAGCCACAACCGAAACAATGTATACATAATTTTTTGAGTAAAACAAATTCTAATGTTGTGATAAAAATTTAACACTAATCAATAGTTTCTACGAAGTGAGTACGAGATGCATAGTGTTATAGTGTGCTTAAGATATGCACTCTCATTCAGGCATGCTAGTATATCGTTCAGTGCTGCACTCTCAATGTTTGGTCATACATATGGCTTGTTTTCGATTCGGCTAGCTGAAACAACACATGAACTTTGATTTGCTTCAAAAATTATGGTTTTAGAAAACAGCATCCTGAAATACCACGGATTAATTTCACAGAATATTAACTGGATCTACTAGATATACCACGGATTAATTTCACAGAATATTAACCGGATCTACTAGATGATCAACACGATCGGGGCAGTCTTGGTACATCAGAAAATCAGTCTGCGCTCTTCTGTTCACCATCGGCAAATGGTTTCATTAATTAAGCAATAATTTTGGCAGCTACAGGAAAGCTGTTTTGGGTTAGACACGTTTGAGTCAATGGACTTGGTCGCATACCCCTCTGTTCTGAAAAAACTAATGTTTAGGACAGCGACACGATCTCCAAAATACAACTTTGACCTCTTGTTATTATAAAATTATTTATCGAATAGTGATGTATGTATATTTTTATGAAAGTATTTTTCAAGACAAATCTATTCATATAATTTTCATATTTGCAAACTCAACAACTTAAAAGTTATTGATGATTTATATTCTTAATGTTTGACTCAAACTTTATCATAAACATCAGTTTTTTCAGAACGGAGGGAGTATGATAGTGTAAGAAAAAAAATTCCCACTGTTCAGTTTCGCTCGGTAATTAAACCACACAGATTGCTGCGAAGTCGTGATGCTGAGCTAGCACGACTGCGCACAACAATATAATATCCGCAGAATACATCAGAAGAAGTGAGGCCTTCTCGACAGTTCGGCTGAACAGTAGAGAGACGATTTTCTTCCTTCTCCAAATCCTATCTCGTCTAGATCGTGATTCAGGGTAAGGAGATCATCTGTGTGTAACAGCCCAAAATCTAATAACCTTGTTTAGAATTGATCATGAGCATCATTGTTTGCTAAGATAAAGTTTTTGTGTTTGTTTGAATGCATTTGCAATTTAAAATTAATTTTGAACCTAGTATAAACACATGTCTTGTGAAGAAACTTTCTTTTTCTCTATAGGACACATGTCAGCTTATATCATGATAAAATACTCCTTCCTCAATTATGAATTTAGGTGATGTTTCCGGATTTTAGGAATCCATCTTGAAGCCAAACACATCTCAGTCGAAAATCCAAAAATAACCTTCTGGGAAGAATTTTCTTTTCAAATCTATCATAGATTTTCTTCTCGATTCAAGCAAAATGGGTTGCCCATGATCTCTTCTATCAACACAAATTTTTGTGAAATTTTTGAAAGCTTGGAAGATCAAGTTTGAAAATTGAAGAAAGAAGAGATATTTACGAACAGTCCGTGAGACGGACAGCCTGTTCGCGCCGTTGTATGCGTGTCGCGAACTGCTATGCCACGCGCCCTCGTGGACCCACCGACCCCTCCACCTCACCCAGCGCCCTCCCTCTCTCCTGTCTCTCCCCAGACACTCCAGGAGCCTCCTCCCTCCTTTGCTTTCTTCTCCACCCAAGCCATGGAGGAAGAAACCATCTCCCCCACCAATCCACCACCACCCTTGCCGGAGTTCATTAGAGGATCACCGGAGGACGTCACCAGCGAGCTTCTCCATCATCTCCTCCACCTCTTTCTCGCCGGAGACTAAGGAGAAGACCATCCCCAAGCTTCTTCATCTTCTTCCCCAAGCATCCATGAAGGAACTCGGCTCGATCCACTCCAACGCCGCCCTACGCCAATAAGCGGACCATTGCTCGTGCTCTATACATCATCGGTGAGCTTCCCTCACCAATCCCTCTCTCCCTTTGCCCTCAATCAAAATACATTATGCATGTCAAATCTATCACTTGGAATCAACTCTATACACTCCCAGGAACCCATAGAAACAAACTCCACCCAAAACCGAGGCCGGAGCCGCCGCCGGCGAGCTCGATGGCGAGCCACGGACAGTCCGTTCCCTCCGGTCGGACAGTCCGTAAACAACTCAAATCCATACAAAAACATTTTTGGTTTTTCGGGGTCTCGCGGACAGTTCGCCCCTTCAGGTCGGACCGTTCGTCACCTTCGAACGGACAGTCCGTCAGTTCACAACGGACGGTCTGTAGTTACCATTCATCTCTCGTATGTCATCTAATATAATTCATATAAAATTGTATGTAGCTTAGAAAAATGTGAAATAAATTTTGTTAATGATGTCCAAAACCTGTTAAAAATAAGTATGATCACAAGATAATGTTTAATTATCTGATTTAATTATGTGAGTGTTTATCTTGTTAATTGCATAATTAATTTTTTATTAGTCCAAAAATTGTGAAACCAATTTTGCTAGTTCACTTATGGTATGTGTAATCTAATGTAAGTACTTGGTTGTATCAATTGTGTGTAGATTGGTACAGTTTTATATATCTTTGAACCTAGTTTATTAGTAAATGTATAATGTTTTCATATGTGCTTCTAAAATTATGAATCCAACTTGTTAGCTTCCTTTGACCAGGATATGATGTTGTAATTGTTGTCCTTTATGAGATGATTGTATAAGTATACAACTTTAATTATATGCTTGTTCTAGGGCTAGCTTGCTTGTAAAATACCTAGTAAATCAATTGTACTCATGTGACCTATAAGTTTCCCTTGCTAAATTAAAATAAATGTGCTATACTTCTTATGATTAGAAACCACCATGGTATAACTTAGATTAATTATGCTTGTCTTAATTTATCACATATAACAAGTCTAGTTAACTCTAAAGTAGATAATAACCTTACTAATCTTATTTAAGATGGGATGTGCTAGTTTTCCAATAATTATTAAATTGGCTAATGATGATCAATTAGAGTTACTATCTAACTTGATCAACTATTTAATATTGATAACTATCATGAGATAACTTCCACCATAGATGATTTACAGTGTAACAATCTAACTATGTGATAGCTCATATGAAACTAAAATAGCACAACTAATGTTGATTACCCTCTCATGTTATAACCTGACTTAGAATGTTATGTGCACTTGTGTGAATAATTGTTTGCACATTTTTTACCCTATGCAATTGCTTGTGCCCCTTAATTCCAAATCTTTGATTGCTTGAACAATGACCTTGGAGCATGTTATCCTTTAGTTCACATAAGTCTTTGCATCTCACATGCATGTACATTCATGTCATCCTTTCTAATTTATGCATTCATCTAATCTCGTAGATGACATTCCGGAGTGTTGCGTCCTTGGAGCACCAATCTCAGGCAGGCACCAATATATCTCACTCTATTTTCTAAATCTGAAATGATATTACTTATTAATGATTGTGCATGGGCTTAGCTCTATCTAGACATATGAAATGTGTAGAACCTATTAGACATGTCAACTCTTGGAATTAGACCAACTTATTTAGTGAAAGAATGTATGTTAGAAATCTCGTTATAATTGCTTAGTCATGCTTAGTTGTTGGGAGAAGTCGAGAGGTGGCAAGGTCACCACCACTCGCGAGTTATAGTATGCTTTGTTAATTAATACTTGAGTAGCCACGAATGGATAAAATTTGAGCCCTATGAATATGATTCGAGACTTGAGCATGTGTGCTAGGGCCATGTTGGGAGTGAATCCAAGTGGCATAGGCTTACTTGAGTCAATTAAGGCCTGATCATTATCGTTGTGATACTTGAGCACTATTCCGTACAAACCACATGCTTATAATGGGTCGGTAAGCTAAGTAGCATAAGTCGCACTGTACCTTGACCGGATTCGGCGCGGGGTGGGATGAGGTGTGATCGGCTGTGTCTGGTGCATCTATACGCTCTCGGCCGTTCGTTCATAGTAGGGTGCGGGTATGTGAAAGGTCGAGGGCATGAATTAACACTTATCCTAGGCCAAAGGGTATGGTCGTTGGTCTTGCGCCTCGTGTGGGAAAAGTTGTACACCCCTGCAGCGTATTAATCTATTGCAATAGCCTCGCTTCAGGTCACAGAGCACGCTTGTGTACTTGGACTTTAACGTAGAGTTGCGAGAAGGGCTTATGGAAGATTGAGCTCATGAATACTTGATCACTTTACTTATTGCAATTACTTGATGCTTGACTTAGAGATTTTAGAATGTCATGTCTTTTGCTTATTCACTTGATAAATTATGCTCGCATTTTATTATCAAATGTTAAAACTTGACAAGCCTCATGCATCCACCAAATGTATAGTATTGTGGATAAGTCTTGCAAGTACTCAATGTACTTACGGTGCTACCGTTAAGTTGTTTTGCGGGTTTGCTTCTTGTGAGTGACAGCCACGTTCATTCCACCGGAGCCGGCAATGTGGGTGAATGTTGGAGGTTGCTCCAAACTAGTGCAGGTGGTGTCTTATGGGCAAGGACATCATTGTTGCATCTTATATCTTTTCCCGCTGCGATTTAACTCTCAACCTAGGAAAACACATGTTAGGATATTCACCTAGACTTAGGCTACATCTAAGATGGTTACTGCTTCTCTTACAAATAATAAAACTCTCATGCTCTTGTGGTTATGAGTTGTAAATATAATTTCTGAAACTTTTGTAATATAATCAAGACTTGTAAATTAAAGTTTAAAATTTGCTCTCACATGTATCCTTGTGATAGTTGCCACGATGTAAATACGGTATGCGTGTTGTTCCTGGGCGATGCTCGAGACGCGTACCGGGGACTACCGGGATTATCTTGATTAAGCCGGGTAGATCATTGGATGATAACTTGGTTTAGTCGAGATAATTTGGGCGGTTTCTTACATTGTGCGTCTGCGATTTTCTAACGGTGCACTTCTATTGCCCTCCACTTGCATCCTGATCCCGAATTTTGCTCCCCTAGTGCTCTTGTTTTCTACGACCGCGGTTCGGGGTGATAAATGGGTGAACTTTAGCTTCACTGCCCGCCCTTGCCTGCGCCTGCAGTAGAGACAAGGAGCTCTTTTCTTCTTGGTGTGAGCAGATCGGGATGAAAGGAGGCAGGCAAGATTTTCCTGTCAGACTATGGACTGTGATTCATGCTGGGAAGAAGCAAATCGCCCCTGGAGGGGCAGAGCTGTGCCACTATCAAGGGGATTGAAGCGCCAGAAGATTCGATGGCTGAGATGATGGACCGCTTGAACCTCACTGCTGAGGAATGTACGGTGTTGAGGGTGACAGATGATGTTGAAGATGGACTAGCAATGTCGGACTGTGCTCTCATTGGTAAGGTACTGTAACACCTCGTGTTTTAATCAGTGTTAATTAGTTCTAATCATCGCATTAATCAAGTCAACATCATTAGTGGTTAAGCTCTTGGTCAAAGATCTAGTCAAACCCCTAGTCAAACCCTTTAACAACAACACCCTGTCTAGAACTTTTGTCGCGTTCTCCAATTTTCACTTAAACACTTCAAAATCAGTCAATACAAAAGTTGTTTGTTATCTCCGGGAACACAACTTTCATAATTGGCGGACATTCAAATTTTGAGTGGAAGTTGCTCAAAAACTTGGTCAAAGCTGCTGTGAACAGTATTTGGGGCCAAGAAAATCTGCATCTTGGCATGTCGTTTGTGCAAAATTGGTTGATCAAAACACCTATCCGCCTTTGTAAAAGTTGTAGAGGGTCATGAGATCTCCAACTTTGGTATTTACCTCTTGGTGCACTTTAGTTGCAAAAGTTGGAGAAAACGTCGGTCAAACGGGGCATGGCTGGAGTGTTTCTGCGCCTGCGCGCTCTAGAGCGCCGACCGCAACGTCGCCCGCGCATCGTCCGTGCCGCGGCCCCCACTGGGCCTGGAGGTCGAGGCCAGGGTTGCCATGTGGCGAGCGCGACCCACGTCCCACACCGCCCAGCGAGGCCCCTCGACCACTGCCCACCCTTCCTCCACGCGACACGTCCACGCCGCACCGACCAGTGCCGCCTGGCCAACGACGTCGCCGCGGTACTCCACCGCACGTCACCGTGACCGCCTCACCTCCATTGATGTGACCGTGGACTCCAAGTCGTCGTCCACGCCGCTATAAAACGAGCCGGCCGGTCTCGCACGCGCACGTCCTGCCGTCGCAACCGACCGCCATCGTCCGTCATTGGAGCGTCACCGTCGAGCTCCACCCCCTGGTCCTTCCCACCACCTCTTGAGCACTCCAGCACCTCCACACAACTCCACTGATCTTTCCCGAGCCGCCAGTTCCTGAGCACCGGCGCCCTCCTTGCCGGAGAACGAGTAGAGGTTGTATAGGGTTTTTCGGAATAGTTTTTGAATAAATTTGAAAAATCAGTTTGAACGGTTTTTGCTATAGTTTAAATTCTAGATGTGAGTTTGACTTGAAATTTGGATATGTTGTGCAACATGATGTTCATGAGCTCTGGATAAAAATTTGCACAAAGTTACTGAGTAGATTTTGAGTTATGCTTTATTTAGCCTTTATGCTAGTAGTATCTTCATCTTTTAGCCTAGCACTGTATAGGTTTGCTCTCTAGCTACTTTTTACACCCTGATCTGTTTTTGATGTGTTGAGCCTCTAGTAAATTTTGTATGCTGGTTGGACCAAGTTAAAATAGGTTTTTGATTTATGCATGCTAAGGAAACCTATGTGTATATTTGAAGCTATGTGTAGATTTAGGACTTGAGCCTTGGTGTAGACCCTTGTTATGTTTATATTGTCCTCTGGTGAAAAGTTGAAATCCTTTGCCTGAGTAGTTTTTCCTAGAATAAACTGTGTTTTATTTACTAGGCTGGCTTTGTGATTTTTGTTAGATGTAATCTAGATTTTTCCTATGCATGATTTTTGGTGTGAGAGCATGTTTTGTGGTCATCTTGCTGTATGAGAAGAATTAGGACCAGAGGAGCTATATTTATTTTTATATGTAGTAGTTGTTGGAATAGTTATAGAGGTGGTTAATAATGTGTGTATATACATGCTACTCTTGTTATATTTATTTCAGTGGCTTGTTAATAAATTTCAGTGTATGTGTGAAGTTTAATTACTGTTGTGAAGTGATTTTGTTTTGTGTGTATAAATGTGCACACAATCACCATCAAAAAGAATATTAATAAATAATTGTTTGCCTTTTTCCTTTTCTTTGAAAAAGTATGTCGAATTTATGTTTATCTAAGTGAATGTGACCAACCATGCACCCTATGATAGTCATGTGATGTTTTGCCATTAAAGAACTTAATTTCACCAATTAATTCTTGCATGTGCATCTCCGTGTAGAACCTTCTGACGGTAGCAGCGAGCTTGTCTCGGAACGAGGTGACGGACCGTTCGAGGGAGAAGTGAACTACGTGGAAGTGCAGCAAGACCCGGACCAAAGTTCGGAAGACTTTCCTACTAACATTGCTATTGAAGGCAAGCCCCGGTTTATCATTCACCTATGTGTTTCCTTTTTAACTTCTGAATTCATGATTGATTATCTATGTGCATTTACGTTCAGGAGTTGAATTTAAACCCTAGTTGCATGATCCCTAAGTACCTATGATCATTTACTAGTATGCTAGGTCGCTAGTTGCGATGCACTAAGGACCCGGTACAAGTCGAGTGATGTACTTCGCTCGCGAGAATAGGTTCTTATGTTGGAATCATAAGATTTGACAAATTGGATTGCTCACGTGGCAAGAGCATGGGATTTTGGGCTCCGGTCTAGTGGTTAAGATATTAAGCATTTGAACGTACTAAACACTTGTCGGAAATGGGTACGGTAAGCCTAGTACCTGATTGACGCGGCAAGGGAACCTTTCCCTACTACCCTGGGGTTACGTGATGTGCCCCCCTGTTGCAACAATGTGGTACCTGTGAGAGCCTGGACGTTCGTGTGAGAGCGATCCAGTAATCCTTGTATCAAGGGATGTAGGTTCCGCTCCCGAACTGAAGATTGACAGGAACCGCCTGGTCGGTGTGTACCCCCTTTCATTGTTTATTTGGTCTTCTTGGGGTATGCATTCTTCCGTGTGTTTAGGTCCACCTTGCAAGGTTATTAATCGATCGATCGTCAGCCTCTCACCGTTATCTGAGATTGCTTAACCCTCTAGCCATTGTGATCCCTTTATGATGGAATATTGATAAACTTGATGTTTGATTAAATTGTATTGCACAACTCATGCATGCAATAGTTGCTTATTTAGTAATGATTAAATCCACTAGAATTTGAGCTAAAATATTGAAAGTAAGGATTCACTCCTTAGTAGCTTTTTGGCAAAAGAAACCCCCTAGCCAAAAGCCTTGCATGATTAGAGGTTAAGTCTTTTATTTTAGTCGGGTAAGCCTTGCTGAGTATTAGTATACTCAGCCTTGCTATATATGTTGTTTTCAGGTGAAGTTGTTTGGCCTGGAGAGATACCCCACGACTGGGAGCTGCAGTGGGTATCAGACGCTGTGTAAAATCATCATGGATGGCCTCCTATGATGATGATCGTGTTACTTAGTTAATTTCCGCTGTCTTCAAAACTCTGAACCATTTATCTTTATTGCATGAACAATGGTTGTAATAATTTGACCCTATGGGGAATTTTGATTAAATTGCAAGGTACTCTGGACTCTCCTTCGTGGGAGTTTTAATGTATGCATGTTCGATCCTCTGTGTGTTTACAAGTGATTTACCGGGCTATGACCCGGCAACACTCAACGGGATGATTCCTTATTATCACTTAATGACCAAAGAGGATTGGTTTAGGTGATAGTACGGACTTATCTCGAGTGGGGTTGTCACAGTTAGTACCAGAGCATCCGTATACACCAGAGTAATTAGTTTAATACTAATCACATGTTTTATAATTAAAATTTGCCAAGATTGATCGCATTTTAAAAATACGTTGGATCGTTAAGGAATGATTAGACCGAGAGGCCCTAGAGGAACTTTTGGGTTTTTTAAGGTGGCTAAGTACCTATGGTTTAGTTATACTAACTTCTAGCACTTCTTAAGCCACGTGTTTCATACGTGTGTGTGCCGCATCACGAGTATGCAAGGGTTGATAGGGCAATCCATTCAACGGGTCCTATCTTCTCGGTTGGATGTGCACGTGTTTTATACGTGTGCGTTCCGTATGCAAGTCATACGAAGGATGCCATGTTCTATTCAAGATGAACATGTCATGGCTTGTGATGTCGCCACGTTTTGCTATACGTGTGCATGATTCCGCATTATGAACATGCGGGGGGACACCCTCCATTCAAAAGGGGTGTGTCTCAAGTTGGACGCTGTCCATGAAGTGCAAAATGCATGGGAACCATTTCTATAGTGAATGGTAATGTTTGTGGACGCTCCCGTGATGTGCTGGCACGGAAGGTTCTTTTCTGCAGGTACACTAACCACGTTATACGATCGTATGTGAACGACGTGTAGCTCCGACTAGTTATTATAGGGAGAGTCGATTATAAGCCTTGCCACCAGCACTAACTACGTCTTTTAAGATCCATGGTTGTGAGGTCGTTTAAGACGTGTGCATCATGATTAAATTTTGTTGAACCTAAAACTTTGTTGTTCTACTCTTGTGCTATGCTTCTAAATATGTTGCTTGCTCTTAGGAAAGGGTTTTCTCTCACTTTGATCATAAGTAGTTTCTGCCAAAATCTTCTGCGGTCAGCTCATGATTTTTAGAGCCAAATCCAAGATGTTTCTGACTAGGCAACTTTTACAAAAGTTGTTTCTCATCAAGTCAAGCATCTACTGTGAATTCTTCACAATTTTAGGAATTCTTAATCTAGAGTTATGCTCAAAATAGTGAACCTCTGTCTTGCTGTTTTCCGGGTTAACCTCACTCTGAAGCTAGATTTTTCGAGTATGTTCCTATCTGATCTAGACCTACCTTTGAATACCAAAAATGTGCATAAATATCTCGCTGAGTTGCTGTAAAAATTTGGGAATTTTTTTGGGGCTCTAGTGTTTGAGTTGTGAATGTTTGTTTGCAACCGTCAAGCCAAACCCCAGTACCCAAATTGCTGTGGTTCTCGAGTCATGATCATATGCTGGAAATTCGGCTGTTTGAGTTTTCGTCGTGCATATTCTACTTGTTTACCTTTGTATGAACAAGCTTACAAATATGTGTTTAATGAAAGCTCAACCCTTTTCAAATGGTGGGCTCGACCCGCAGTACTCCTGGTGGTTTCGGTGGTTCTTGTGGCAGTAATAAACCCCCAACACCACCGAACATGAACCTTTCAGAGACGTCCGTTGCTACTCAAGCTGAGTTGTTGCGCCAAATTCTTCTACATATACAGCAGCAGCAACAGCCCAGGTGAATCAAAATGATGCACCACCTCAAGTGGCAACGTATGAGCACTTTCGGACCATGAAGCCACCGCAGTTCACTAAGGCGAAAGAACCCCTTGATGCGGATGCTTGGGTCCGGGCCATTGAAGCCATGTTCACAGTGTTCACTTTACCATGCTCAGAAGAATGCAAGGCCAGCTTTGCGGCATTGCAGCTGCGTGGTCCTACCTTGATGTGGTGGGAACACTACAAGTCCATGCAGCAGTCCGGGCATGAAATCACCTGGTCTGAGTTCAAAAAGACTTTTAGAGACCATCACATCCCTAAAGCACTCACAAACAGGAAAATGAGAGACTTGCTGGCTCTCCAGCAAGGGCCAGATACCATGTATCAATATGCACAGAAGTTCAGCATCTTGTGCCAATATGGAGGATATCATGTGGATACTGATGCGAAGAAGATAGAGCTTTTCCGTGATGGCCTGAATAGTGATTTGTGTGAACAGCTGAATCTGGTAGAGCTCGACAGCTATCCTAAGATGGTGAATAAGGCTATCTCGCAAGAAGATGCATGCCATGAAGAGGGCTCAAGCTGAGAGGAAGAGGAAGACTAACTTCACACCCAATAATGCGCAGATTCGAAAGTTGCGCATGATGCAGCAACCCTCACCAGACCCCCAGCTGACTTCTCAGTCCGAAAGGTGGGTGGTTGAGCAATCCCAGGATCGACTTCAGGAGAAGTTGCTTTTCCCAAATCCCCAGCACCATTTCCCAAAGTCTACTATACCTACACCTCCTAGTGTTAGCAAGGGGCGTAGTTGTTTCAAGTGTGGTAGTCCAGAACACTTTGCTAAGAAATGCCCACACCTTCGCCAGAACCATAAACATAACAAGCCAAATCAGCCAAACCAGAGACAAGATTCCAAACCTAGCAACAAGGGCAAGAAGCAGATTGCCCAAGTCAAGCAGAGTAGACTCAACTTCACTTCTGTAGTGGATATTCCAGAAGGAGCACCAGTGTTGATGGGCATATTCTCTATTCGAGGCAAACCTATCAAGATCTTGTTTGATTCTGGTGCTACCCATAGTTTCATGAATGGAAAGACACTAAGCAAATTGGGACTAAAACCTTGCAATACCAATAAGGCATTTGTGATAAAGACAACTGGAGGAAAAATTTCTTCAGAGCTGGTGACCAGAGGGGTACCATTGGAATTAGGCAGTAGAACAGTTAACACGGACCTTATCATTCTGGGTTTAGAAGGCAAGGATGTCATCTTGGGGATGGATTGGATGCAACGACATAAAGTTATCCTGGATATTTCTGAAAGGGTAATAGAGATCCGCTCCCCAACCGTTGGTCACACCACCTTATATTTACTCCCTCCGGTCCCGTATACAAGGCGCACCACGTTTTTCGTTTTTTACTAAAAAAACAAGGTGCACAACCTCGGTAAATATCACAGACAATTAATTGACCTCATGGGAAACTGAACCGTTCTGCATGTAAAGCTGATCCACCAATTGCATGCGCTGCTTGCCCATTAATCCACTGCATGCACTCCAATCAAGACATCAATTAATGCTCATGCATGCGGGTTAGCTTCTCTCTTGGTCTCCGCGCTACTCATCCAGGCGCCTTCTATATGAGACCGGAGGGAGTACCTAGTAAGGAAGGTGTACACCCGTGCTCATATATGACCGTTATCAACCTTTTGGAAGAACTCCCGTGGTACGGGGGTACCTGGATGTTTTTCCCGATGACTTGCCTGTTATGCCACCTGACAGGGACATCGAATTCATGATAGAGCTTCAACCTGGCACTGCACCTATCTCAAAAAGATGTTACCGTATGCCACCCAAAGAGTTAGCCGAGTTGAAAACTCAATTGCAAGAATTGCAAGAATTCGCCCAAGTTCTCCTCCTTGGGGATGTCCCGCTCTTTTTGTGAAAAAGAAAGATGGTAGTCTGCGGATGTGCGTTGACTATCGTCCTCTCAATGCGGTGACTATCAAGAATAAATATCCTTTACCCCGCATTGATGGTCTCTTCGATCAATTGGCTGGTGCTAAAGTCTTTTCTAAGATCGACCTTCGATCGGGTTATCATCAAATCAAGATTCGACCAAGTGATATTCCGAAAACAGCTTTCTCCACCAGATATGGTCTTTACGAATTTCTGGTGATGTCCTTTGGTCTCACAAATGCACCCGCATATTTCATGTACCTTATGAACTTCGTCTTCGTGACTGAATTGGACAAGTTCATAGTGGTCTTCATTGATGATATTCTGATTTATTCCAAGAATGAAGAAGAACATGCAGAACATCTTCGGATTGTTTTGCAACGTTTGAGAGATCATAAGCTTTATGCTAAATTCTCCAAATGTGAATTCTGGTTGGATAGTGTGAAATTTTTGGGTCACACTATTTCCAAGGATGGTATCTCCGTGGATCCTAGTAAAGTGCAGGAAGTTATGGATTGGAAGCCACCCATGTCTGTGCATCAAATTCGCAGTTTTCTGGGTCTAGCGGGCTATTACTGTCTATTTATTCCGGATTTCTCCAGAATAGCTAAGCCGATGACTGAACTTTTGAAGAAAGGTGTCAAGTATGTGTGGGATGAAGCTTGTGACAAGGCCTTTCACACCTTAAGGGAACATCTCACATCAGCCCCAGTACTAGCACAACCAGATATGACGAAACCGTTTGAGGTGTTTTGTGACGCTTCAGGTACTGGCCTTGGTTGTGTGCTTATGCAAGACAACAGGGTTATTGCTTATGCCTCACGAGCACTTCGACCACATGAGAAGAATTATCCTACCCATGACCTGGAGCTAGCAACGGTTGTGCATGCCTTAAAGATTTGGCGGTATTATTTGATGGGAAATCACTGCAATATCTTCACCGATCACAAGAGCCTTAAATATATTTTCACCCAATCAGATCTGAATATGAGGCAAAGAAGGTGGTTGGAATTGATAAAGGATTATGATTTAGAAGTCCAATATCACCCCGGCAAAGCCAACGTGGTTGCAGATGTGCTTAGCCGCAAGCATTGCAACTGCATGATGGTAGAGCCGTATAATGAGATTTTATGTGAAGAGATGAGAAAGCTTAACCTAGAGATGGTCGAGCACGAAAATCTATATGCCATCTCCATAGAATCTCCTCTCCATGAGAGAATTGCTTTAGCTCAACTCAATGATGAAGGTGTCCAGACAATCAAACAGAAATTATCTGAGGGAGACCCCAAGTACAATTGTTTCCATAAGGATGAACAAGGAGTAATATGGTTTGATCAAAGATTGGTCATTCCCCAGGATCCGGAAATAAGGAAGGAGATTTTAGATAAGGCTCACCTCTCCAAATTCACCATTCACCCTAGTAGTACCAAAATGTACCGAGACCTTAGGGAAAGTTTTTGGTGGTCAAACATGAAGGGTGAAATAGCCAAGTATGTGTCCGGATGTGATACACGTCAGAGGATCAAGGCTAGTCACTTAAAGACCACAGGTCAAATGCAACCCTTGTCTATACCCGCATGGAAGTGGGATGACATAAGCATGGATTTCATTGTAGGTTTACCCCTTACTCCCAGGAAGCACGATTCCATCTGGGTTATAGTAGACCGACTTACCAAGACCGCTCACTTCATCACTGTCCACACTACCTATTCAGCTGAACGTTATGCAGAGATCTATATGTTGATCTCATTGTGCGCTTGCACGGTGTCCCAAAGACTATCCTATCCGACAGAGGCACTCAATTTCTTGCTCGCTTTTGGGCACAAGTGCATGAATCCTTGGGTACCAAATTGATCCATAGCTCTAGCTATCATCCCCAGACTGATGGTCAGACAGAAAGAGTAAATCAAATAGTGGAGGATATGTTAAGAGCTTGTGTCATTCATTTTGACAAAACTTGGGACAAATGCTTAGCTTTGGCAGAGTTTGCTTATAACAATAGCTACCAAGCTAGTTTGAAGATGGCTCCTTTTGAAGCCTTGTATGGACGAAGATGTCACACCCCCTTGAATTGGTCACAAGCGAGTGAGAGGACCTTATTTGGTCCTAAGTTAGTACAAGAAGCTGAAGAGAGAGTGGAAGTAATCAGAGAAAATTAGAGAGCCGCTCAAATGCGGCAGAAGAGTTATCACGACAAGGCTAAGGCACCTCGAAAGTTTGAAGTTGGTGATTATGTATACTTAAAGGTGTCACCAACCAAAGGTGTACAAAGATTCGGAGTAAAAGGGAAGTTAGCGCCACGCTACATCGGCCCTTATGAAGTCACTGAGAAGTTCGGTACGGTTGCATATCATATTAGACTCCCAGACAGACTCTCCTCAGTACATGACGTGTTTCACGTCTCCCAGTTGAAGAAGTGTAATCAAATACCGGAAGCACAAATAATCACTGAGACCAATGCCAAGATAGAACCTGACCTATCACTAGTGGAATACCCAATGAGAGTGCTAGATCAAAAAGAAAGACAAACAAGAAGACAAACAGTGAAGATGTACAAGATACAGTGGAGTCATCACACTGAAGAAGAAGCTACGTGGGAAACTGAACAATTTCTCAACACTAAATATCCGGGTTTTCTTCAAAGCCAACATTGTACATAACCTTTCCCCAGCTATCTTTTAAATTTGAATCTCGGGACGAGATTCCTTTTAAGGGGGGTAGGCTGTACCACCCCATATTTTAATCAGTGTTAATTAGTGCTAATCATCGCCTTAATCAAGTCAACATCATTAGTGGTTAAGCTCTTGGTCAAAGATCTAGTCAAACCCCTAGTCAAACCCTTTGACAACAACACCCTGTCTAGAACTTTTGCCACGTTCTCCAATTTCCACTTAAACACTTCAAAATCGGCCAATACAAAAGTTGTTCGTTATCTCCGGGAACACAACTTTCATAATTGGCGGACATTCAAATTTTGAGTGGAAGTTGCTCAAAAACTTGGTCAAAGCTGTTGTGAACAGTATTTGGGCCGAGAAAATCTGCATCTTGGCATGTCATTTGTGCAAAATTGGTTGATCAAAACACCTATCCTCCTTTGTAAAAGTTGTAGAGGGTCATGAGATCTCCAACTTTGGTATTTACCTCTTGGTGCACTTTAGTTGCAAAAGTTGGAGAAAACGTTAGTCAAACAGGGCATGGCTGGAATGTTTCTGCGCCTGCGCGCTTTAGAGCACCGACCACGACGTCGCCCGCGCCGCGGCCCCCACTGGGCCCGGACGTCGAGGCCAGGGTCGCCACATGGAGAGCGCGGCCCACGTCCCACACCGCCCAGCGGGCCCCCTCGACCACCGCCCACCCTTCCTCCACGCGACACGTCCACGCCGCACCGACCAGTGCCGCCCGGCCAACGACGTCGCCGCCGTACTCCACCGCACGTCGCCGTGACCGCCTCACCTCTGTTGACGTGACCGTGGACTTCAAGTCGTCGTCCACACTGCTATAAACGAGTCGGCCGGTCTCACACGCGCACGTCCTGCCGTCACAACTGACCGCCGCCGTCCGCCATTGGAGCGTCACCGTCGAGCTCCACCCCCTGGTCCTTCCCACCACCTCTTAAGCACTCCAGCGCATCCACACAACTCCACTGATCTTTCCTGAGCCGCCAGTTGCTGAGCACTGGCGCCCTCCTCGCCGGAGAACGAGCAGAGGCGGCCACTGCCGCCTGGCACCGCCGAGCTCCCTCGCCGGAGCATCTCCCGCCGTCTCCAACCCCCGGAATCGGTCGTAGGTGAGCCCCTTAGCACTCTCACACCCTTCCCTGGCCAAATCCCGGCCTCCCCTCACCGGATCCCGGCGATCCCTACCGCTGGCCGCGCTAAGGACCCAATTGCGAGTTCTGAGGTCTTTCCAGGGGCTTAAGTGTGAACCAGGGACCTGTTCGTAACAATCTTTGTCTTAGTTTCCTTGCAACTCAGTCCTGCACCTTCTAAAATCCATAGAAAATCGCAGAAAAATTAGAAAAATGCAAATTATAACTTTTTGGAATCCTTGTGAGGAGTACTATTTTTCCTAGAAACGTTGTATAGGGTTTTTCCGAATAGTTTTTGAATAAATTTGAAAAATCAGTTTGAACTATTTTTGCTGTTGTTTAAATTCTAGTTGTGAGTTTGACTTGAAATTTGGATATGTTGTGCAACATGATGTTCATGAGCTCTGGATAAAAGTTTGCACAAATTTACCTAGTATATTTTGAGTTATTCTTTATTTAGCCTTTATGCTAGTAGTATCTTCATCTTTTTGCTTAGCACTGTATAGGTTTGCTCTCTGGCTACTTTTTACACCCTGATCTGTTTATGATGTGTTGAGCCTCTAGTAAATTTTGTATTCTGGTTGGACCAAGTTAAAATAGGTTTTTGATTTATGCATGCTAATGAAACCTATGTGTATATTTGAAGCTATGTGTAGATTTAGGGCCTGTTCTTTTGGGTGAAAAGGAATAGTGAAGTTGTAAATGAATAGTGCTGGAATAGTATTTCTTGTGAGGGAAGATGTGATGGATGTGATAGGAAAATAGTGTTTTTCACTGTTTCTTTTTAACCAAAAGAACATGGCCTTAGGACTTGAGCCTTGGTGTGGACCCTTGTTATGTTTATATTGTACTCTGGTGAAAAGTTGAAATCTTTTGCCTGAGTAGTTTTGCCTAGAATAAACTGTGTTTTATTTACTAGGCTGACTTTGTGATTTTTGTTAGATTTAATCCAGATTTTTCCTATGCATGATTTTTGGTATGAGAGCATGTTATGTGGTCATCTTGCTGTACGAGAAAAATTAGGACCAGAGGAGCTATATTTATTTTTATATGTAGTAGTAGTTGGAATAGTTATAGAGGTGCTTAATAATGTGTGTATATACATGCTACTCTTGTAATATTTATTTCAGTGGCTTGTTAATCAATTTCAGTGTATGTGTGAAGTTTAATTACTGTTGTGAAGTGATTTTGTTTTGTTTGTATAAATGTGCACACAATCACCATCAAAAAGAATATTAATAAATGATTGTTTGCCTTTTTCCTTTTCTTTGAAAAAGTATGTCGAATATATGTTTATCTAAGTGCATGTGACCAACCATGCACCCTATGATAGTCATGTGATGTTTTGCCATTAAAGAACTTAATTTCACCAATTAATTCTTGCATGTGCATCTCCGTGTAGAACCTTCTGACGGTAGCAGCGAGCTTGTCTCGGAACGAGGTGACGGACCGTTCGAGGGAGAAGTGAACTACGTGGAAGTGCAGCAAGACCCGGACCAAAGTTCGGAAGACTTTCCTACTAACATTGCTATTGAAGGCAAGCCCCGGTTTATCATTCACCTATGTGTTTCCTTTTTAACTTCTGAATTCATGATTGATTATCTATGTGCATTTACGTTCAGGAGTTGAATTGAAACCCTAGTTGCATGATCCCTAAGTACCTATGATCATTTACTAGTATGCTAGGTCGCTAGTTGCGATGCACTAAGGACCCGGTACAAGTCGAGTGATGTACTTCGCTCGCGAGAATAGGTTCTTACGTTGGAATCATAAGATTTGACAAATTGGATTGCTCACGTGGTAAGAGCATGGGATTCTGGGCTCCAGTCCAGTGGTTAAGAGATTAAGCGTTTGAACGTACTAAACACCTGTCGGAAATGGGTACGGTAAGCCTAGTACCCGATTGATGCGGCAAGGGAACCTTTCCCTACTACCCTGGGGTTACGTGATGTGCCCTCCTGTTTCAACAATGTGGTACCTGTGAGAGCCTGGACATTCGTGTGAGAGCGATCCAGTAATCCTTGTATCAAGGGATGTAGGTTCCGCTCCGGTCCAGTGGTTAAGAGATTAAGCGTTTGAACTAAAGAAAGAGACATTGTCAACAAAACTCTACAATGTCAAGGACATCAACATCTTGAAGACTCACTGAAGTGAAGACTCTCACCACCCCCGGTACGAGCTTAATCTCGGGGACGAGATTCTCGTGAGGGGGGAGGAATGTAACATCCCAGAATTTTGAAGGATTTGCTATGTTTGAATTTTCACAAAAATTTAAAACTTTTTGTTTGAACTTTGCGTGCTACCAAATTTGATCCCAATTTGCTAGCCTCTCATCTCGAATTCTTTATAAAATAAGACCATATAAAAGTTATTTTCAAATTATAGTTTAAATGTAAGTTGGGCCTTTTTGGATTTATTTGAATCTCAAAGGTGAGTTTGTATATTTGGATTAAATCCAAAATACAAACTAAAGCTAGTATTTAAATAGGATCTTTAAATTTTGTGTGACTAACTCTAAATTTGCACCCGAGCTAACACTAGCCAATTAGCTCGACTTGATCTGCTAACATCTTCCTCAGCTCGATCTGCTAATCTCTAAGCCCGCAACCTTTTTCCGATCCTTCCGAAGTGCTCTGGAATTTACTAAGTGAATTATATCATATTTTCCAACTTTTCGGATTAATCTTTTGTAATTAGTTCGATCTCGGAAAATAGGCCAATTCATTTGGAATAAATTCCCCGGAGCTCTTTTTGAATTGTGACAATGTTTTCCGGCTTCTCGAATTAATAGTTCGCTACTTAATTTGTTCCCGGAAAACTAACCTAATTATTTTGTTCTAATTCTATGAAATATTTCGTGGGCATAATTTGTTTCATCCCAAACTTTTGACCCATCTAAAAGCCTACTAACTAACCTACCTCTAACCCTAACCCCTTTCTTTAAATACCCTCACTTCTCATCTCTTCCCTGCCTCCCTCCCAAGCCGCCGCCAGCTTCTTTCCTTTTCTTCTCTCTTCTGTTGGCTGCCGACGCACACATCTCTCTCGTTTCCCAAATCAATCGAGCAAGCAAATCAGCAGCCGCACACACCCTGCTCTCCTCCTCTGATCCGTGCCTCCACCGCAAGACCAGGCGCACAAGCACCCCTCCCAATTCTCTTCCCATCCATCAAATCCAAGCCGTGGCCTTCCCTTACTCATGTTGGTTCACGCAAGATGCCAGACAAATCAGCAATCGCTGCTGCTTTTCCTTCAATTCATCCATCGAGCAGCAGCCGCGGCCTCCCATACCGCTGCCTCTTTCTCTGCTGGTTTCATCCGAGGGAAATTTCCATCGCCATGAAGAGAAGAAAAGCCGAAGAGAGAAGGAAGGAGGAGAAGAAGGGAAAAGAGGAGAAGGCGCCCGTCGTGCCGCCGGCCGGGAGTATGCTGCTGCGGTCGCCAAGCTGGAGCCGCACGTGCCGTGGGCCGCGAGCTCCTGGCCACCGAAGTCGTCGCCGCCGTCCTGAAGCCGCCGGGAACCGTCGACGCGAGCTGCTGCCTTGGACGCCCACAACAAGTTCGACAAGATGTCCGCCGCTGACCAGCCTGCACCGCACCGAACCGTCACGGCCGCGACCTCTCCCTGCTCCGCCGAGACCTTCCACAAGCCCCTGGTGAGGCACCCGATCGATCCCTCCTTCTACCTTTCCATGCTCGACTGCCTGTGATGAGCCGGCCTTCGTGTCGAGCTGCTTGCTCCCGGAGCCGAGCCTTAGCAACCATGGGCGCTGCTCTGCAGCTGTTTCATTGAACGCCCGCCAAGTGTTTGATAATTTGTGCGAGAAGAGCGTAGCCGCGCGTTCCTCCCCTTTTGCCTCATCTCCGCCCGACCGTCGTGTCGTGGCCATCTGCAGGTGCCGCGCCGCCCTTTTGCTCGCCGCCGCCATACCTTGCTGCCGCAAACTTCGCCGCGCCGCGCGCGCCTTCACTTTGCCGCACCCCGCCGCGCGCGCCATCGCCCGCCGCACTGCTCGGCAAGCTCACTCCACACCGCCTCCGCGCAGCTCGCCGCACACCGCGTTGCCCTCTTGCCCTGCGTTGCCGTCGCGTCCTGCCACAGATCGCCGCTCCGCCGCGTGCCGCGTCGCTTCACCCTGTGCCGTTCTGCCCTGCGCCGCTACCTCGCTCCGCTCTGCCGCTTTGCTGCGCCGCCGCCACTCGCCATGCGCTGCCGCTCGCCGGAGCACTGCGCCGGACCGCGCCAACGGCGCGCTACCGCGTCAAGGAGAACCCGTGAACCCCAGTCTAGTCCGGGGGGCATAACCGGACTTCTGCGAGGAATGCTTAATTGAACCTCAGCTTGGGCCTTGGCCCATCAAGGTCCAGCTGAGCCTGATAGTTAACCAGGCCGAGCCAAGCTTTGTTTGAGGACCTTTTCCAGACTTTCTCAACCTTAGGCCAATCTGGGCCGGCCCAATGGGCCACTCACACTTTCGGCCCACCTAAGGCCCACTAACCTGCTGATCGCTGACGTCATGCCGACGTCAGCATTATTTTAATAAAATTATTTTCTGATTTAATAAAAGGATTTAGTAAATGTTTTATAAATTCCTTTTCCTTTAAAAATTCATAACTACTTATCCGGAGCTCCGAAAGTTATGAAACCAATTGCGTTGGTTTCATAATGCTGAGATGCTCGCTCCTACCCTATCCTTTTCTGCTCTTGCCCTTGAACCGAGCCCTTTTTGCCCCGCGTTCTTGGGGTAGAATTCGTGGTCGCTGCCCGCCACTGCGCTACTGTGGGTCTGGGACGCCGGAGCCCCGCAACTAGCCACTAGCGTGCCGCGGACAGGAATAACTTCCCCAAGTTGCGTTCGCACCGCTTTTCTTGCTTGCAACGCTTCCACCTCTTTGTGCCGCAAATCGCATACCCGCTCTCGCTCTACCTTGTTTTGTGCTGCGAAGCGTGCGCCGTACCAGGTGCTTGCAACCAGGATGCCGCGCGTGATGGACGGTCGTGCCATGAGCAGTGGCCACTGCTACAAGCACGGCAACCCCATGTTGCAACCTAGCTACTACGCCGTGGTTAACGTCGCATCGCCAGCACTTGCATCACCGCGCTCTCGAGCACGCTGTACCGCATCACCACCCTTTGGCTGACCACAAGTCGAACCTTTCCTCCTCTTTGTGCTGCTGCCGCACACCTTGGCCTGATAATGCCTTGCCTAGCTCGATTCGTTTTGCTTCTCTCTCATCATCCTCTGAGCTTCCGCTTTGTTGCACCTATCTGTTACGCTAATACCTTGCAAGCGCAATCACCAAAGTTCATAGCCTTGATCGGCAACCCAACCTTGAACTAACCCTTCTCCCTAATTTTGTTTTCTAAGTATATAAAACTAATAGCTTAAAATTATTTTTAATATAAAACTAATTACTTTAATTTTCTTAAATTAAACTAGTGCTGCTTGTAGCTAGTTTGGATTTATTTGGTTCTTCTAAATTGATGTTATTTGGAGTTATTACCTAGATGATTGCCGTTGTTTATTTCCACGTCGCATCTCGTGTAGGCTTGTAATCATGTTTGAAGACCCGAGCTGCGACGACGACCCGAGCTGTGACGATAGGGAAGACCTTTGACCCGATGGAAGGGCCCAACCTCTACTACTCTACGACGACTACCGCGCAGGTGTCATGTCACTTCCTACCTTGTAGATCCCATGCATGCTATTAGTTGCTAGTGCTTTATTTATCATTTTGGATGATTTTGAAATGCATAGACAATCTTTTAGCCATGCCTTGCTTTGTATTACCCTGTTCCTTGAACTTCCTACCTTTGGGACTAGCTACAGACCCCTAGATAGACCCCGGTATTTACTATCCATATATTTTACTGGTTCTGTGATATGGATGGATCTCTAGTGTTGGACTGAGATTGGGATATCTCGGTATTGTGGCGTGTGTTTTGGGTGAGTGTGTATCCTTGACGTGTTACCGCGGGAGCGAGCCGCTTTGGTTACTTGTGAACGCCTGTCTAGGGCAGATGCGACCTGGCCTCCCGCCCTAGCGGCGTGTCGTCCGGATGGAGTTGGTGAGTGCTCGCTCTTCGCAATCAAGGACCGATCGACAGTTTAACCATGTATCTTTGGGCTATTTTCGTACAAACCGTTCGCCTTGTTATGGGCGGGGTTCGGTCCGAAAATTAGTTGGTGGATAGCATCCAGCCTGTAGGCGGATCAGTGTGATCGTGTGAGGGGGACGGGTTATACCCCCGAGTAGACGTCGCTCGGCTCCTCCGGGGATGGTTTCACAGCTTCGAGGCCCTGCTGGCAACTTTCGCGCCCCAGTTCAGGATGAGTCAGGCTCGGAGAGGCAGGAGAGTGCTATCCACTGCTAGGTATCCGGCCGTTAGGTAGGGATGTGGAACGGCTGATCCCTGTTTCTGCCCTATCCGGCGGGTCCAGTTGTACAACCTCTGCAGAGTGTTAAACCTATAGTTATAGTCCGTGTCCACTGGTATGGACAGCCCTTTGATCGGTTACTCTGGCTAGACTTTTCTTGGGCTGCTTCTCTCCCCCGAGTGTGTGAGCCCGGCTTGGTGCCGTTGAGATGTGCGGTAGGAGTTGGTGACCTCACATCGCAGATGAGAGTGGGATGCTGTGTCTCGGTTGAGATCCAGTGTGTTGGTGTTTCTTTTCTCAATTGGGGTGTTGACCCTGGAGGTGTTGGCCTCGGAGGTGTGGATCTCCTCGGAGATGGCGACCTCTCTGCAATACCGCTTACCTTGATGTTTTTACCGCTGCTTGCATAAACCTTCCACAGCCATATATAAGCTTATCCATGCATACTAGAATTCATCCACCGCTTTTGCTCTTTGTTGGGAAGCTGACATGACCTACCCGCTTATCGGGTAGATGGCGATGCTTTCAGACTTGGTGATCGACTACGACATCGACGATGAAAGATGGGAAGACTAGAGTTGGTCATACACTCAAGTTTGCCTGTGGAGCTGGAGACGCTTCGCTTCGATAGATCCGCTGCGTAGATATTTTACCTTTCTTGTTTAGTCCAGTTGGACTTGTACCCGGCTTATGCCGAAATGTTGTACTCTGATGTATTAATAAAATTATGTAATATTCCCTCTATTCCTATGTTGTATGGATTTGTACCACTTGAGACAGGGATTGCACGTGATAGCCACTTCCTGGGACTATCACAGAGGTGCAGAGGATCGGGTTTCCAGTTTCGGAAATCCGGTTCGTTTCATATGCATTCTTCGGTGTGTTTAAGTCCACCTTGCAAGGTTATTAATCGATCGATCGTCGGCCTCTCACCGTTATCTGAGATTGCTTAACCCTCTAACCATTGTGATCCCTTTATGATGGAATATTGATAAACTTGATGTTTGATTAAATTGTATTGCACAACTCATGCTTGCAATAGTTACTTATTTAGTAATGATTAAATCCACTAGAATTTGAGCTAAAATATTGAAAGTAAGGATTCACTCCTTAGTAGCTTTTTGGCAAAAGAAACCCCCTAGCCAAAAGCATTGCATGATTAGAGGTTAAGTCTTTTATTTTAGATGGGTAAGCCTTGCTGAGTATTAGTATACTCAGCCTTGCTATATATGTTGTTTTCAGGTGAAGTTGTTTGGCCTGGAGAGATACCCCACGGCTGGGAGCTGCAGTGGGTATCGGACGCTGTGTAAAATCATCATGGATGGCCTCCTATGATGATGATTGCGTTACTTAGTTAATTTCCACTGTCTTCAAAACTCTGAACCTTTTATCTTTAATGCAGGAACAATGGTTGTAATAATTTGACCCTACGGGGAATTTGGATTAAATTGTAAGGTAATCTGGACTCTCCTTCGTGGGAGTTTTAATGTATGCGTGTTCGATCCTCTGTGTGTTTACAAGTGATTTACCGGGCTATGACCCGACAACACTCAACGGGATGATTCCTTATTATTACTTAATGACCAAAGAGGATTGGTTTAGGTGATAGTACGGACTTATCTCGAGTGGGGTTGTGACAGGTACTGTCCCAGAAGTCTCAAAATGCTCTGCACATACAAACTATTTTGTCTGCCTTGAGACCTGGATGCGGAAATCCAAAGGGATTGACCATGAGGACTGTTGGTGATAATTTATTCATAGCAGAATTTGGATCGAAATAGGACAAGGATCGAATTTTGGATGGATCACCATGGTCTATTAGAAATTGATCTGTTTTAGTGCAAGAGTTTGATGCTAGCATGAGAGCTACAGATGTATGCTTTAGGGCCTCTCCAATGTGCAGGAAAACATGATCCTATACAATAAATGCACCTATGGACCCAGGTGTTGACACATTTTATCTATGAATTTTATCCCTCACATTTACTGGAAAAAGGACTAAAATATGATTAGATCACCTTATTAGGGTTTATATTAACAATTTCCACGAGTTTTGGTGAATCTATAAATTTGCAGGGACTATTCAGTTGCAAGAAAACCTCTCTAGAAGACTCCAGAAGGCTCCGGAACTCAACGTGACTTAGCACCTAAAAAAGAAGCATCTAGAAGGATCAAGGACCCACCTGGCCGAAGTGGACCCCGAATGGGGCCCACACTAGACCGATCGGCCCAGTGGTGGGGCCGGTCGGCCACCTCCTGGCGCCAAATGAGCCCGGCTTCTGGAATGTTCCTCCACCACCTATGAAGATCAATCTAAACCACATGTTTAGGTCGGTTTGATCCTACGGTGCACGTCATCTCCTCTGGACTATATAAGTAGACCCCCTGACCCCAGGGCAGAGGGCAACTCATTCTATCAGATCCTCCATGTCTACCTGAGATTAGAACTCTAGATTAGAATTAGAGTTGGAGAGTTAGTATCAAGTTGAGAGATTAGATCCACGGTATAATTAGACCTAGCTAATCTTGTTCGAGAGGATTAGAGAGCGGTTGAGGCGAAGCTGAACGAAGGTCCGGACATGTTGGTGTCTCCTCTTCATCTTCTACCTCTGGGATCAACTCCATTGGAGCCCGATCCTGAGACCTTACGGGAAAGATCGACTTCTTATTCAAGTGAGCACCATTGTTTTTATTGTTCTTACGGTTCATAACTCTTTGAGTACTTTAATTCCTGTCGCTCTTGAATTAAAGTTACATGTTTAGTGTAAGTGTGGTGCTTAGACCAGCTAGCTTGTGAATGCCTTCTATATTCCGAATCGTGTGGTAGATCGTGGTGGTGACAGCACCATTGAGTCCTTCGTAGTCCACCTCCCGTCTATAGAAACCGTAGGACTCCCCCATAGATTCTCGGGAGGTTCCCTTTACTAAGTGTGCCTTCAGACAATCACCCCATAAGAGCAATAAAGACATAGTTTGTGAGGATAAGAACCAGACATCCTTAAGTTTTCCTTATCTCTCTTTCTGTCCAGTCCTTGATAGCTACTCAGTTGATTAGTTATATACCTCAGATACTCTCTTTACCATTCTCCCTGTGGATTCGATATTTAAAACCCTCTCCCGGGTGGAATGCTCACCGGTATCCGTGCGCTTGCGGATTATCTATCATAATATTTCTGTAGGCTTAACAAATACCAACAAGCATTTCTGACGCCGTTGCCGGGGAGAACGGTTAAGAGAAAACTCTTCGAGTATAACTAATCTTGTATCTTTCTTTTTTCTTTTTAGTTTTAGATTACCTACTGTCCTTATGGACACCACCTTTATCAAAGATTTTTTGGCACCCTCAGAGCTCAGCCTTTGGCCTATGCCATCACCGAAACCAATCCTAGCTGATGCCTATGAGCTACGCCCACGGTTAATAGAGATGGTCCAAACCAACACTTTCTTAGGAATAGAAGACGAAGACCCTTATCATCATCTCCAACAGTTTGAGCAAACTTGTGACTGCCTGCACATTGAGGGTATGTCAGACGATACTATCCGTTGGAAGCTTTTTCCATTCACTCTGAAAGGAAAAGCTCGCCAATGGTACGACCGAACCAAAGAGAAGATGAAAGGCGATCGGGGAACTCTCCGTGCAGATTTCTGCATCGATTTTTATCCCTTATCCAAAGTAGTCGACCTTAGAATCAAGATCATATCCTTCAAACAGGGGGATAATGAGTCTATGAGTTCATCCTGGGAACATTTTGAACTTCTTTGCAAATCCGGACCAGATCTAAGCCTTCAAGACCATATTCTCCTTCAACACTTCTATATTGGTCTTAATAAGGAATCTAGAGCCTATTTGAATACCTCCTCTCATGGATCATTCATACACCTTACATTTAGTGGAGCTAGAACTGTCCTAGACAACATTCTAGCCAACACTAATGATGATCCTTTAGAAGAGAAAACTTTAGAAGAGATTCCAGAGATAGCTACACCAGAACCTATGTCAGAAACATCTCAATCTATAGCTATCCAACATATAGAATCACCACGGGAAGAAATTCCTCTACCTGATTTTATAAATGAAATCGAGGATGATTTATTTTTCGATTATGGAAACACCTCGAAATATCATAAAGAGAAGATGCCTCGAAAGCATACATCTTCTTCACATGAGAAGATAGACTCTTTTGAGCAAACCTTCTCAAGAGAACGCACTGTGGAGCTTGCATCCATCATGAGTGGGGAATGGTTGGAAGAGTCAGAGCTTTCCTCTGATATAGTCTATTTGGATTCACCTTCTATACCAATTCAATGTACAATCAATGGAACCCCCTTTGATGCCCTTTATAATCCAGTTGTGGGAATCAATATAATGGCCTTATCCTTTTTCCATCAGTTTATCAAAAACAAGCCATTATTTCCCACAACGAAATTATTAAAGTGCTCCTCAGGACAGATTATTCAAAGTTCGGGAATTCTCTATGTCTTACCTATTGCAGTTTACGACATGACAATTCACCTGAGCTTTCACATTTGTGATATTAAGGAGTTTGATCTTTTAATAGGCTATCCTTTAGAAAAACTCCTTAAAGAAGGACACACAGGGAAACTTGATGTTTGCCTAGGCAAAACCATTAAAGTTCCCTTACATTTCTCACATTCGATCCATACTAAGACCGAACCCAGTCCTGAACCTGACCCAATGGAAGAGGTGAATGAAGCATCTCTAGAACATTTCATAGAATCCAATCAAGAAGATGTCACTGAATTTTTCATCGAGGAGGAAGAAGAAAATCCTACAGAATCTGAGCCCCTCGAAGAAATCGAGGAACCCTCGAGACCTCCCATTGAGCTTAAACTTTTACCACCTGGTCTTAGATATGCCTTTTTGCACAATGATTCTGAGTCTCCTGTGATCATTAATGACCAACTCACTCAGGAAGAGACTCATAGGCTGATAACCATCTTAGAAAAACATCGCTCAGCCTTTGGCTACTCGCTCCAAGACCTTAAGGGCATCAGTCCTGCCCTTTGCACTCATCGCATACCTACAGACCCTGATGTTCTACCATCTAGAGAGCCACAACGAAGACTTAACAATGCGATGAGAGAGGTAGTGAAGAAAGAAGTTCTGAAACTCTTACACGCCGGGATTATATATCCTGTGCCACATGGTGAGTGGGTGAGCCCTGTGCAAGTTGTGCCTAAAAAGGGAGGCATGACAGTTGTGAAAAATGAGAAGAATGAATTAATTCCTCAGAGAACCGTCACTGGTTGGCGTATGTGCATAGATTATAGAAAACTCAACAAAGCCACAAGGAAAGATCACTTTCCACTGCCCTTCATTGATGAAATGTTAGAGCGGTTGGCAAATCACTCTTTCTTTTGTTTTCTTGATGGATATTCTGGATATCACCAAATCCCAATCCATCCCAGTGACCAGAGCAAAACCACTTTTACATGCCCTTATGGAACTTATGCTTATCGTAGAATGTCTTTTGGGCTATGTAATGCTCCAGCTTCTTTTCAAAGATGCATGATGTCTATATTCTCTGATATGATTGAAGAGATCATGGGAGTTTTCATGGATGATTTTTCTGTTTATGGATTTGATGATTGTCTAGAAAACTTGGATAAGGTTTTGCAAAGATGTGAAGAAAAGCACTTAGTCCTTAATTGGGAAAAATGTCATTTCATGGTTAGAGAAGGAATAGTGCTAGGCCATCTAATTTCTGAAAGAGGAATTGAGGTAGATAGAGCTAAAATAGAAGTAATTAAACAGCTACCTCCACCTGTTAATGTCAAGGGAATCAGAAGTTTTCTTGGCCATGCTGGTTTCTATAGAAGGTTTATAAAAGATTTTTCTCATATTGCTAGACCTCTTACAAACTTGCTTGCCAAAGATGTTCATTTTGACTTTGATGATGCTTGTCTTAAATCTTTTGAAACTCTGAAAAATGCTCTTATTTCTGCACCCATTATACAACCCCCTGATTGGTCTTTACCTTTTGAAATTATGTGTGATGCAAGTGATTATGCTGTGGGGGCTGTTTTGGGGCAAACAAAAGACAAGAAACATCATGGCATTGCTTATGCTAGTAAAACTTTGACAGGACCTCAACTCAATTATGCCACAACTGAAAAAGAACTGCTAGCTGTTGTTTATGCCATTAACAAGTTTAGATCTTACTTAGTAGGAGCAAAAGTTATTGTTTACACTGATCATGCTGCTTTAAAATATTTGCTCACTAAGAAAGATGCTAAACCTAGATTAATAAGATGGATTTTGCTTCTCCAAGAATTTGACTTAGAAATAAAAGATAAGAAGGGAGTAGAAAATTTTGTTGCCGATCATTTGTCTAGAATGTATTTTGAGAAACCACAGGAACTACCCATCAATGACGCAATGAGGGACGACATGCTCTATCGGATTGCCCAGTCAGACCCCTGGTACGCAGATATTGTTAATTTTATGGTTGCAGGGTATGTACGACCAGGAGCCGACAAGAAAAAGCTTATTTACGAGAGTCGCCATCTGTGGGATGAATCATACCTTTTTCGAGTATGCTCTGACGGGTTACTCAGGAGGTGTGTACCGGCAGAAGAAGGAATGAAGATCATTGAGAAGTGCCACTCATCACCATATGGAGGTCATTATGGAGCTTTCCGCACACATGCAAAGATCTGGCAAAGCGGATTTTTCTGGCCAACCATGTATCAAGACACAAAAGATTTCGTACGAAGGTGCAACTCTTGTCAGAGGCACGGGAACATCAATTCCAGAAATGCCATGCCACTGACAATCAACCTTCAGATCGAGCTCTTTGATGTCTGGGGAATTGACTACATGGGACCATTCCCAAAATCCGGAAAATTTGAGTACATCTTAGTGGCAGTTGACTATGTCTCCAAATGGGTTGAAGCCCTGCCATGCAGAACTGCTGACCACAAGAGCTCAATAAGAATGTTTGAAGAGACAATATTTCCAAGATTCGGTACGCCAAGGTTAGTGATAAGTGATGGAGGGTCTCATTTCATCGACAAGCGCTTCGAGAAATACCTCATGAACCATGGGATCCAGCATAATGTCGCTACTCCTTACCACCCGCAAACAAGTGGTCAAGCAGAGACGTCCAATAAGCAGATCAAGAACATTCTACAGAAGACGGTGGACCAAATGGGGATAAAATGGAAAGACAAGCTACCCGAAACACTTTGGGCTTATCGGACAGCTTATAAAAACCCCCATTGGAATGTCTCCCTACCAACTGGTCTACGGGAAGACATGTCATTTGCCGGTTGAGCTAGAATTCAAGACTCATTGGGCAATAAAGAGATGGAACATGGACTTTGAAGCAGCCGGAACAAAACGGAAAATGCAACTATCCGAGCTAGAAGAATGGAGAGAGAAGGCATATCACAGTGCCAAGATTTACAAGGAAAGAACCAAGAGGTGGCACGACAAGAGAATCATAAAAAAAGAATTCAACCCAGGCAATCAGGTATTACTTTTTAACTCCAGGGTACGACTCTTTGGGCACGGAAAGCTACGAAGCAAGTGGGAAGGACCATACAAGGTAGTGAATTCATCGTCACACGGAGCCGTCACTCTTCAAGACGACGAAGGTATGTTATTCAAGGTAAATGGTCAACGCCTTAAAATATTTTTAGAGCCCAATAAAGAGTCTGAGGATTTGGATGAGATAGATTTCTTTTGCTTACCAATGAATATTAATTTTAGGCCGTAATGGGCCATCTTAAGGTTTTTAGGGATCAGCACACGGTTAGAGCACCCCGCGCTGAAGATCTCCGCGAGGCGCCCTGGTAGGGGACCGATCGGCCCCCTCACTGGGCCGATCAGGCCCTGCCCGCCGCCATTCGCCGTCAGCTTTCACCCACGCTATCTCTAAGGTGTTAGGGTTTTGAAAAACGGGTTCGGGGATCTTTTACGAGATTTTCCGCAGCCTTTCCAAGCCTGGTCAACCCCCTCTGCAAGTCCGGGACCGATATATAAGCAGGGGCAAACCCCCACCTTTTCCTCATCCCAAAGCCTCCAAGTAGCAGCAATGGCCGACAAGCAGCTTGTCCCCTTTAGCTTTGAAGCCAAGGCGGTTGTTCCTTTCGAGAAGGAAGCAAAACCGCTAGCCTCCTTGCCTCCTGATCACCTCCCTCTCTCGCTGTTCTCGCCTAGCCATCCATGTTCGCCGCCACCACCTACAGAAAGCAGGCAGGCGATGTACACTCAGCCGTACGATCGCCGTCGTGAAACAGCCCAGAAGAAGCCGATCCGTGTTCCTAGCTACATGGATCTGAAGAAACCAAGGGATGGAGAGCGACTCGTTGATGTGCGCATGGACAAGTTTGGCAACACAAGGGTGCACAAGTACACCACCTCCTCAAGCCGTGTCACCATCGACGGAGTTCGTGCCAAGGAACCTCAGATCAAGAGAATCCCAGTCTTCGAAGCCAGCCAGCGGATGCCGCAGAAACAGAAGACCCGGAAGACCGTAGCTGAGCTAGCGCAGGAAGTAGCAAGCCTGGCTGAAACTTGCAAAGAGATCCATCGCGTCAACGCTTCCCTCACCAAGTGTCCTTAAGCTGTTAGAGTCAAAGAAACGTAGGGACGATGAGGAAGACCATAGCCGCGACCTTAAGAAGGGCAAGCGTCCTATGTAAACACCTTAGTTAGAGAGCACATTAGTGATAGTTAGTTCGAGTTAGTTAGTTTGCTTTAGTTCGCTTTAGAGTTGTTTAATAAAGTGCTCTCTCTTTTAATAAAGAAGTATTCCACAAGTTGAGCTATCTTTGCCTATATATATTTTCTGGATATGTTTTTGTCTCCACCATACTGTGCATGCAAGATAACAGAAAACAAGTGTGGGGGAGAAGAACAGATGACCAAACGGCATCAAGAACAACGGAAAAAGCATGATCAAACGACTCGCACGACGAACCACGGCAGAACCCAGTTCGGCCACATCTCGTCCACCGCTCGGTTTGCTTCCTGAACTTTTTTTAATTTTTTACAAATTGCTTTCCGTTTCGATTTGAACAAAGATGCCCTGCTAAAATGTCCTGATAACCTAAAAGACAAAGTTTCACATGTTTATGCTCTTAGAAATATTTATTACTTTTGGGATGATCAGAATAAAGTTAGAATATTGAGAACCATCTTTCTTTTAACTTGTCTATGGAGAGTACTTAAAATAAAAAAAAATCATTAGCTAAGTTTCTCCTTTGTGATCAATAATATATCCCAGCAGAGCTTTCATTGAAAATAAATTTGATTAAATGCTGCTTACTTGTATTGAGCTTTGTCAAATCTAGAGCTATGTTGAAGTTTTGTCTAAGTCTATGATCAAGATCACGTACACTGCTTTCACTAAAGTATCTATGCTCTAAGATTTTTTATCTCTGTCTCCCATATCATGAAAGGGTACAGCTAAAAAAAGAGAGAAAAAGCCAAAGGAAGAAAAGAAAAAAAATATTATTATGAGTGGAGAGAAAAGTGAGGGAGAGGAGAAAATGGACAAGTGTTCTACGGGTCAGAAGAACCCCCCTCTCAGAAAAGAAAAAGGCATAAAAAAGAGAAGAATAATGGACATGTGTCTGAGGGTGAGTAGGGCCCACTTCTCTAAAAAAAAATAAGTGAGAGAGTAATAATGGACGCGTGTCCGAGGGTGAGTAGAACCCAACTCTCCACAAAATAGCTGGATACCTTGTTCTAAAAAAGATGGGAAAAGACAGAAGATTCTAAAGTCAGAGCAGTGGTTTTTAAAATTTGACACACGCACATATCTTGATCTACGACCTATGACAGGCCTCTTCATGGATACAGATTTTGACCCAGCAATATATGCAAGGTAAGTTTGCTATATCTATACATTCTAAAATTTGAGAGTATCACAAAGGAGTAAGCAAGGCTGCATTTTCTCTCCAAAACTTATTCAGAAACTCTCCATTGACTAGATTTGAGAAATAAAGGTGATCTGTTTCTAGCTATATTCAGATGTTCCCTAAGTACAGATATGACTAAGGAGTATAATTATGTTGATTCTTGTCTACACGGTTGTAAACCATCCTTTTATCGAGGACGAGTAAAAGCCTAAGTGTGGGGGAGTTTGTTGACACATTTTATCTATGAATTTTATCCCTCACATTTACTGGAAAAAGGACTGAAATATGATTAGATCACCTTATTAGGGTTTATATTAACAATTTCCACGAGTTTTGGTGAATCTATGAATTTGCAGGGACTATTCAGAAAATATGCAAGAAAACATCTCTAGAAGACTCCAGAAGGCTCCGGAACTCAACGTGACTTAGCACCTAAAAAAGAAGCATCTAGAAGGATCAAGGACCCACCTGGCCGAAGTGGACCCCGAATGGGGCCCACACCAGACCGACCGGCCCAGTGGTGGGGCCGGTCGGCCACCCCCTGGCGCCAAATGGGCCCGGCTTCTGGAATGTTCCTCCACCGCCTATGAAGATCAATCTAAACCACATGTTTAGGTCGGTTTGATCCTATGGTGCACGTCATCTCCTCTGGACTATATAAGCAGACCCCCTGACCCCAGGGCAGAGGGCAACTCATTCTATCAGATCCTCCATGCCTACCTGAGATTAGAGCTCTAGATTAGAATTAGAGTTGGAGAGTTAGTATCAAGTTGAGAGATTAGATCCACGGTCTAATTAGACCTAGCTAATCTTGTTCGAGAGGATTAGAGAGCGGTTGAGGCGAAGCTGAAGGAAGGCCCGGACCTGTCGGTGTCTCCTCTTCATCTTCTACCTCTGGGATCAACTCCATTGGAGCCCGATCCTGAGACCTTACGGGAAAGATCGACTTCTTATTCAAGTGAGCACCATTGTTTTTATTGTTCTTACGATTCATAACTCTTTGAGTACTTTAATTCATGTCGCTCTTGAATTAAAGTTGCATGTTTAGTGTAAGCGTGGTGCTTAGACTAGCTAGCTTGTGAATGCCTTCTATATTCCGGATCGTGTGGTAGATCGTGGTGGTGACAGCACCATTGAGTCCTTCGTAGTCCACCTCCCGTCTATAGAAACCGTAGGACTCCCCCATAGATTCTCGGGAGGTTCCCTTTACTAAGTGTGCCTTCAGACAATCACCCCATAAGAGCAATAAAGACATAGCTTGTGAGGATAAGAACCAGACATCCTTAAGTTTTCCTTATCTCTCTTTCTGTTCAGTCCTTGATAGCTACTCAGTTGATTAGTTATATATCTCAGATACTCTCTTTACCATTCTCCCTATGGATTCGATATTTAAAATCCTCTCCCGGGTGGAATGCTCACCGGTATCCGTGCGCTTGCGGATTATCTATCATAATATTTCTGTAGGCTTAACACATACCAACACCAGGTCATAAACATTGTGTGTCTGGTTCCATGAAGATACAGGACCCATGCATGGATCCAGGTCCTAGAAGATAAAGAAATCAAAAGCTGACACATGTCTGACAACTTCCAACTACCAACAGCACCACCCATTCAAGTTTTTTAACCGTTGGTGCACTTGATCGTTGCCTCCCTATTTCTTCTATCTTCTACCAGTTTCTCTTTTCATTCATCGGTGTTCCTCTTCCTGTAGCCTTTTTTTCTCTTCATGTTCCTCTTCCTGCAATCTTCTAGCCGTTGCCTTCCTGCCTGCATAAAAGGACATGGAAGGTTCATTTTCAAAGCAACACCAACAGCCTGCATAGGAAGAGGATAGGTTCAATCTCAAAACAAGATAATATCAGCACATAAACCACATCGATTTGCTCAGATGGATCCACTAGATAGAAGTTTCTTAAGTTTGCTAGGTTCTGATCCCACAAATCTTAGGCCAGAAAATACAAATTTCCAATACAACCCAAATTTTAGTCCAAACCAAGTTCCCAACTCTTTCAACCACTCTCAGTTCGTCGCACCGGTAAATTAATGAGAAATTATATTGTTGTTGCTTATTGTAGCTCTAAATTAGATTAACATGACACATCTTCCATTGCCATTGAGCCACACAAAGACACGATAGCTAATACCAGTCAAAAGAGCAAGCACTGAATCATGGCAGTCAGGCAAAACAATCGGAAGGGATAAAAAAATCTGCGAGCGGACGAACCTCGATGCCGTGCTTGTAGAGGTGGACCTGGCGGAGCTCCATGAGTAGTCACATCTCTAAACCAGTGAATAAGTTGTGCAACAAAACTTTTGGGGTTGTTATGAATGCTTCATCACTATGTTTTGAACAATTTGATCTTGGAATGGTGAAATTGGAAATGTTAAATTAGTTATGTTGTTTGAAAGAAATTTTTGTTCTCGCATCCCATAAATTATTTGCAGGTACACAAAAGTCAATGAAGCTTTTTCATTGTGGTAAGATAAAAGTTGTTAATACAGTGTTTCAAGCTAATAATCTTTTGCAGTACAACCAAAAGTCGAGGTCGACTTTTTTCCAAGGAAGGGAGGATGATGCAAACATCATAATACTTGTGACATATGGACCAACTCCATGCAGTTTTTCCTTTCTTGAGAATAGTGTTTTGCAAAATAAAGATAATTACAAAACAAATGACATATTTATATACCATGGATATACTTTTGCCCTTTTATATAATCTTTATTCAGGTTATGCAAAGCTTGGTGCAATTTCTCCTCAAGAGGGGGAGAGTGATGAGCATTACAGATGGACATTTGCAGCCATCATTCTCAAAGGAACGTCCAAGGTGAAAGCTACATTTAAATTCCATACTTCTAATTTTCCTATGGCAAAACTACTACTTTGATTGTATGATTACAGATCAAAACACCTTGGAATATTGGAGGAAATAAATGTCACAATATCAACAAATCTTCATTTGAATCATTTCAAACATGAAGGGGTTATCAAGTATCTTGGAAAGAAAAAGAAGATCCATATGCAAAGCAAGTATAATGCAGCTACATTCCACGAAGATGGCGACCCATCTCCATTCTATGGATTAGAAGAGTCGAGGACGACTCCTTTTCAAGAGGAGGATGATGTGCATATGCCAAGCCTCGCTAACATAATAGAGTCGAGGACGACTCCTTTTCAAGAGGGAGAGGATGATGAGGACATCCCAACTTAACCATGCGTAACTCAAATGCCATGGTTACACCTGATGCATCACTTGCTACACCAAGCTCACATCCAGTTGCACATCAAGAGTCAAGTGCACAACCGGTTACGCAAGAACAAGCATCGAATACACAAGTCCAAATATATGAAGGACAAGTTACACGCAGCTGTACAGATAAAATCCAACAAGAGGTGCACGCTTTCCTCTCGGAGTTACATCGTAATATTGATGAGAGTCATATACTACCTAAGTGTTGTACTCTACTCCTACTCAGGTTTACACAAGAGGCTTCTCTGTTGGGTTACATGAAGGACACAGAAGTTTACGTGGAGGTCACCAAGGCTGCTATGCAAGCTGAGAAAGGTTACACATACAAGACTCAAGGTTACGCAGCAGAAGCATCAACTTCACGTCCAAGTCTGTACCAACTCGGGAAGACACTGGGGTCAAGTGATACACCACTAGAAGCGTCTTGAAGTCAAGATTCCAACCCAACAAACGGCACATCTTTTCGACTTCCGAGCTAGGAGTAATGGCCAAATTACTGAAGGCTGCGCAGAAGCTGAGAAGACGCGCGTGAAACCGAAGAACTGCATGAATGCTTCCACCAGTTGGCCTTCCACCTCCCCAACGTGGCCACTTCAGTTCATACTTATTCCACACTCATCTAGGAGAGTTGTTCTTAGTATAAATACCTCCTATGTACTACTGAAAACTCAGTTTTGATAATCATGAATTGATAGCCTCATATGGTTTGTCGCAGCCGATGCTGCTGAGTGCCTTGCACACCCCTTGTTCTTCCTTGTTCTTCTTGGACATGTGAAGAGAACCCTCTGGGTTCCGCTACTTTGTGCTATACGGCTTCCGTTCGGCTGCGTCGTATTGTGTGGATTAGTTCCGGCTTGTGGTTCTGCGGTCGTTTGGAGATCGAGTCGAAGTCCTCGCGGTTTCGGTGCCTCTCTCCCTGTCGCTTGGTCACATCCAACCTTTGTCAGGTATAAAGCTATTTATCCGCTGCTTGCAGCAATTATCTTGTTACAAAACCTACTGCCGTGAAGATCGGGCCATCCCCAGGACCTTTCTTGCAACGGTCCCTCACTTTCAGATAACCAAGGCAAAAAGAGAAAGATGGCAAAAAACCAAAGTTGTGACATGACAGAGCCGATGTTGGAGGAACATCTAGGAAAGCAAGATCTCATGGAGTTAGCTATAACAGTAGCTCAGTCACCACGACTTCCTAGTTCAAATGATCAAGGAAATGTCGCTGTTTTAGAGTTTGAAGAAGTTGATGGCGAGTTGGTAAAGAAGCAAAAGATGGAGCAGAGTTTAACACCTCTATCGGCGGAGGCTAGGGACCAGCCCCACCGGGAGCCATGAATCTGCTATGTTGGAACTGTCGAGGCCTGGGGACGGACTCGACAGTTGGGGAGCTTCGCCATCCGGTGAAGTGTTACCGTCCCTCCCTCCTATTTTTTATCAGAAACCAAGATGAGGGATAATAAGGTCAGAAGATTTCAATGGTCGCTTGGCTTTGATGGGTGTTTTGCTGTTAGCAGTGAAGGAAGAAGTGGAGGTTTGGCTTTGTTTTGGGTACCTGGATGCTCAGTTTCGCTTAAACACTACAGTTCAAATATTATTGATGTTCTGGTTATCCATCCTATGGGTACCTGGAAGTGTACTTTTGTGTATGGAGAACCAAAAGTAGAATTACGATACAAGCTTTGGGATCAACTTCGTTTTGTTCATGCACAATGGTCGGGACCTTAGGTCTGTGCAGGGGATTTTAATGAAGTATTGAGTAGAGATGAGCACTGGAGTAGAGGAGTAAGAGGGGAGCAACAAATAAAATCATTTAGAGAGTGTCTCGAGGATTGTGAGCTAGTTGATCTTGGATATTCGGGACCAAAGTACACGAGGAATAATAGACAAGAAGGGGAAAACAATGTAAAGGTTCGTCTAGATAGAGTAGTAGCTAATGGGCATTTTATGCAACTTTTTGACTATTGGCAAGAGGAAAATGTTATTACCTCATCTTCAGATCACTATGCCATTTTGTTGTCAATTGGAAATCACCCCCCTTGTACTTAAAAGAAGCCTTTCTCTCAAAACTTTAGATATGAGGCTATGTGGGCAAGGGCATCTGATTATAAAGAAACGGTGGAGAGAATCTGAAATGAAGGTTTTAATGGACCACAAAATTTACAATCAATCTGGTCTAACTTGAACAAGACGACAGACTCTTTAAGAAAATGGAGTTTCAAGACTTTTGGTTCAGTCCGAAAGGAGATCATGAAGCTTGAAAAGCGTTTGGCAAAAATTCGGTCCTCTGGCACCACACCAGATTATACTGATTAGGAGAGGTCAATTGAGCGAAAGCTTTGTGAACTTTTTGAATGTGAAGAAATTATGGCACGCCAGCGCTCAAGAGTTGATTGGCTCCAGGAGGGCGACAGGAACACGTCTTTTTTCCATGCTAGAGCTTCATCCAGGAGAAATACAAATAGAATATCTTATATCATCAGAGATGATGGCATAAAGTGTGAGAACAAAGAAGAAATATAAGGTATAGCACGCAACTTTTATATCAATTTATTCTCTTCTGAACCATGTGCACAAATTGATAAAGTTCTGGAGGCAATCCCTCGAAAAGTAAATCAGAACACTAATGATGAGTTTTGCAAGCCATATACAGATGAGGAAATAAGAGAAGCTTTATTCCAGATGGGACCAACCAAAGCACCTGGCCCTGATGGTTTCCCAGCGCTGTTTTATCAACGTCATTGGGATTTTTTTGAGGCTGAAATATGTTTGGCTGTGAGGAGCTTCTTACAAGGTGATGATATTCCGGATGGTTTTTGTGACACTACTATTGTTTTAATCCCAAAAGTTACCAAAGCTGAACGATTAATAAATTTTTGACCTATTAGCCTTTGCAATGTGATTTATAAATTTGCCTCCAAAGTTTTGGCTAATAGATTAAAACATGTGCTGCCGGATATTATTTCAAATGAGCGAAGTGCTTTTGTGCCAGGACGCTTGATTACAAATAATGTTTTAGTGGCATATGAATGTATGCACACAATTAGAAAACAAAAGGCTAACACTCCCTTTTTTGCTCTGAAAATAGATATGATGAAGGCATATACAGGATCGAATGGAGATACCTCAAGGGAGTCATGTGTAAATTGGGTTTTTCTGATGAATGGGTATCTACTGTTATGAGATGTGTGACTAATGTGAGGTACGCAGTACGAATTAATGGAGAGCTGTCATAAGCTTTTATCCCAACGAGGGGGTTGCGACAAGGTGATCCTATTAGTCCATATCTATTCTTGTTATGTGCTGAAGGACTATCTAGTCTAATGAAACGGAAAGAACATAGAGGTGCCCTTAGAGGTATTAAGAATGGGAGAACGGGCCCAGCAATATCTCATTTGCTCTTTGCAGATGATAGCATCTTTTTTCATAAGAGCGAATGTAAAGAACCTCCAGGCTCTAAATGATGTGCTACACATATACAGTGAAGGCTTAGGACAACGTATCAATTTCCAGAAATCTTTAGTTTTCTTTGGTGGTCATTGCCCACAGCAAGTCAAGGAGAGAGTGAAAACCTATCTTAATGTTCACAATGAGGCATTACAAGCAACCTATCTAGGTATGCCATCTTGGGTTGGCAAATCCCCTTCAAAAGTATTTGATTTCCTCTCGGATCGGATGTGGAAAAGGATAAGGGGATGGAGCGACCGTCCTCTTTCTTGTGCTGGTAAAGAAGTGATGCTCAAGTCAGTAATCCAAGCAATCCCTACTTACATCATGAGCTACTTCCATCTGCCTGTTGCTATTTGTGAAAAAATGGCAAGCATAATGTCAAACCATTGGTGGGGGATAGAAGGTGGTAAGAAGAAGATGCACTGGCATTCATGGGAGTGGCTTACCACACCAAAAGCTATGGGAGGCATGGGTTTTCGTGATATGGAGCTTTTTAACCATGCAATGCTAGGTAAACAATGCTAGAGAATTCTTAGGGTCCCGAATTCTTTATGTGCTAGGGTGCTTAAAGGCCGTTATTTCCCCAATACAAATTTCTGGAATGCACAAATGCCAAGGGGCTCATCCTATACATGGTGTAGTTTGATGCATGGCAAAAAATTGTTGGAGAAAGGAATTTTGTGGAGAGTGGGAGATGGGAAAACAATTCGAATGACAAAGGATTGCTGGCTTCCTAACTATCCTATGATGCTCAAACAAAGTCTTCCTCTCTCGTATGAATTAACAGTTAGTTATCTCATAGATGAAGAAAAGGGTGAATGGAATGAAACTGTAATTTGGGAATGTGTTCGCACTCAAAATTGGCAGGTCTGGTCTGACCGGTCTGACCTGTGGATCCCACCGGTCAGACCGGTGTGGTCAAAGTCCACAAAATACAATTTGGACTTCACCATTGGATAGGTCTTGTCGAGTAGATCAAGATTCATATGTGGAACGTCCAAATCAGAGTCCGGATGAAAGAGATATGCCTTCAGGAAGATCTGCACGTCCGGCGAGCCACACAGGTCTGACCGGTGCTCCTGACCGGTCTGACCGGTGCTCCTGAATTTGAGCCAAATTGAGGAGTCCCGATAGATTTAGACTTGTAAAAGGGTTTCCTTGCGGGGTAAGTCCTCCCCACCCTAATATATATGAAGGGTCGTGGCCGATTGAGGAATAATCACAATCGAATCTATCAAATTTATCTTTTATCGTTCTTTTACCTTTCTTCCTCGTTCCCTTACTTTTCCAACTTACCATTCTGTTCTTTCTTCATCTCCGTGATGTCTGAAGACGTCCTAGCTGGCCTGCCGAGCCTAGGACAACCCTACGTGTGCCGCCCCGACGGGATCCAGCCCGGGCGACGTTCGGAGGTCTCTCGCCGGATTCTCCCGGCGACACCGGTCTGACCGGTGACCCGCACAGGTCTGACCGGTATGACGTGGAGGTGTTGCAAGGAGCTCCTCCGCGTGCTTGTTGACTCCTAAAGGGCGTCAACAGAATGCTTCAAAGAGGCAGAGGCAGAGGCAGAAAAGATCTTCAACATCCCATTATGCTATACACCATGTAATGACTTCCCAGCCTGGAAGCATACCAAGACAGGGGTATATACTATGAAGTCCGGTTACTGTCTAAAGAGATTAGAAGCTTTATGTGGTAAGGGTGAAAATTCAGATCAAAGGGCGACAAGCAATATGTGGAATCTTTTGTGGGCTATCAAGGTACCACCAAAAATGAAGATCGTCCTTTGGAGGATGGCCCATGACTGTTTACCTACAGGAGTACAGTTGAAGGGTAGGCATATTTATAACTCTGATATATGTTTCTTTTGTGGCCGGAAGGAGACCTTAGAGCATGCCATGTTTATGTGCCAGCATGCATTTGCACTTTGGCATATCATTAAAAGATGTTTTGGCTTTAAAGTTGGCTTTCAATACTATATTTCAATTAAACATTGGCTCTTTGATTTCCTTGCTGCAGCATCTGAACAAGAAGCCACTATATTCACAATTACCCTTTGGCATATTTGGGAAGCAAGAAATGCAGCTAGAAATGGGGACCACGTGATGCACCCACAAATGATTGACGAAAAGGTGAAAACTTATGTGGAAATGATCATGCTGCACATATTTAAACCATCGACAAACCACAGGTGTGAGTCTAAGAATTTGATTTCAAAAGGGACTCCATCGCCTGATGGATGGGTGATGGTCAATGTAGATGCAGCGATCTTCAAGGATCAGCCTGTCATAGGATTGGGTGTTGTAATCCGTGATCATTTTGGGAGGTTGATATCATCTTTTTTGTCAAAAGATGCACATTCAGGCTGACCCTGAGTTAGCGGAAGCACTAGCAGTTCGTTTTGCAATTGTCCGTGCAAAAGACCTGAACCTCCAGCGTATCATAGTCGCTTCAGACTGCTTAAATATTGTTAACAATATTAAAGCTTCTGGGATAGATAGATCCTTGGTTGGTCCCATTATTCAGGATATTAGGAATTTAACTAGAGGGACTTCTTTTGTTTTTATCCATGTTTCTAGAGAGGATGTAACGAGGCAGGTCATATGGCTAAATTAGCTCATCAATATGCTGGTTCAGTGTGGTGTAATGATGATCCGGACTCTACCCGGACTATCATTTGTAACGATGGTTTACATTAATATATGCTGCCTTGTTTTAAAAAAACAATATAATATCCATGCAGGGTCGGTTGGAAAGCTCCCATGCATGGAGAAGCGGCGTGTTAAAGATCGGGAGCGGAGTGTTGTTCTCGGTTTTGGTGCCCAGCTGTGCAACCGTAAAACTAGTAAAAAACGTGTGGAGTTTCTGATCAAAACTTGAAAACCCATCTACGGAAGTGCGGCAACATGAATCCTTGGCCACGGCCACCACGAACAGTCTGCGTTGCTCCCCAACCCGCCCAGTCATGATGTAGTCCGGTTCTTCCTTCCAAATGGATCCCTCCACTCTCATGCGTCCCAAAACTTGAGATCAACAATGGGCTCCAGCTCCCGACACTTCTCATCCCCAGTATCTCACCATGAACGCACACCGCTCACCGCCAAGGGGAGCCGATCTTGCTGATGCTCACTGCGCCCTCGTGTTCATTTCCACTGCAAGTTTTCCTGATCTGGAAATTGTGTGCACCAGATGTTTGGCTTTTTAAAGCTGTCTCCCTTGCACAATGAAAGGCAGATCCATTTATATGCGAGAGGAAGTGTGATGTAGGTGCACCGTGCACATATTGAATAATATATCAGACTCTTAATTTAGTACCTTACTAACAACAGTAGGACAGCTATATATCTTGAGAGTTTAATGGGGTCCCATTTAGCCCTTTGCAGTAAAGCACAAGTGTTCTTTTCCATTTGTGTACGGCTGCCTTGTAAGGAACTGGATTTAGATGGAACGAGCATCATGGATCTTTATGGATACATGTGACATCTCTATCATCCACACATGCTGTTTTGTACAAAATAAAACGTGATGCAAATAATTAGGTTTCGTTGCTGCTTTTTGAAAGCTATCTAAGTACGAAACTACAAATATTTGGCTCAAGTTCCATCTTTATTTAGTTCAGTGACAGCTGAGCTCCGAAAGTTGGAGGAGCTTAGAGTAGACAAGGCTTCTCCAACCAACAACAAGTGGTCATATTGAAAATTGTGCTGGGTATAGTCCTGAGGCGAACATGGGAAATATTCCACTCCACCGGGTTAACCTATGGCAGTGTCACGGAAAGGCCATTTCATTTGCCCTGTTGTTGAGCATAAACTCCTAATGCATCCCATTCGCATATTAACCCCTCACTAGCCATATGCACATTCTGAGTCATCATCGTACGTTGTTGAAGGCACCTGCTACCAAGTTTCTTCCTTGTCACTTCTAGCTAAGTCCTAAATTTATGTGGAAAGAATGTGATGTCTTTGGGCTTTGGCTATAGTCTGTTGACACTTATAGAGAGTTGTGTGTTGGATGGAATAACTCGAACATTTTCAATCTTTCACCAGCCAGCAGATTAATTATAGTGCACACTAGAGGTACACAAATAATGATGAGCAGATATTGTGTGTACATTCCCATTATTATTAGCGCAGTGGTGAGAGGTACATGGGAACATGGTACCTTCATGCATAGACGACAAGCTCATAATTTCGCTCTTTTTAAACAATTTATAATTTGCATATGAAAAGTTAAAGATATGTGCTATTATAAGAGTTGATATAAGTGTAGAAACTGTATACTCCGAGCAGAAATGTCAAGATGGGCCTATACGCCTATGTTAGCAAAACCCTGTAAGCCGGAGAACTTAATTGGACAGTCCTTTCACTAGAGCCAAAGGGTTTTTAGTATTTGCAGCAAGGGAATAATTGATTGTCACTTTTTGGTTAAGATCGAAAGTAGTAATTATTTTTTACAAATATAGTTTATTATTTGCAGTGATATTCTTATCTTTGTGTAGAAATTAAATATTCACAAATAATTAACCTTGTATGTCAGTTGTAAGGAATCGGATGCTCATAGCCTAAGAGGGGGAGGGGGTGAATTAGACAACTTAAAACCTTGAGCCTAGGGTTATCACTATTAGCTTAAAACATAAACTAGAACATACTACCTAGATGTGCAACTACGGTTGTTCTAGTGTAAAACTCCCATCCCAAAATAAGTTTTGCAACCTATAGTCAATCATAGCAAGATACTACTCTAGGAAAGTAAAAACAAGCAAGAATTGCAAGAATGTAATGCGGAAACGTAAAGGGGAATGAGAGAAAGCAAACTCTTGACACACGATTTATCCCGTGGTATCGGTAGGCACTAAGCCACCCCTAGTCCACGTTGTTGAAGCACTCCACACAAGAGTATTGCTTCCCGGTCACCAAGTCTCTCCCAAGAGCACCACTTGACTTGCCACAAAGGTACTCGCCAAGCTCTCTTGGTCACCTTGATGCCGTCTCCACTAAGGAGCTTCTCCACCAAGGAAGGGGGTCTCCATGTCCCCCGCACAAAGTGTCCTCGCCGCTCCACACCAAGCCGGAGGGTCGAAGACATTTACCGGAGAGCCCCTTAGGCTCCAAGGCTTCCGGTGCACCTTGTACAACTTGATCCACTCAAGAATCACCTCACAAGGTAGGCACGCCTTGCACTCACTCAGCTCTAAGCTAAGCCTAGCACTAAGCACACACACAAAGCATGTGCAAGTCTATGGATGAGCAATTTAGCACTTGGATGGCTTGGATATGATCTTCTATGTGTCTCACACTCCACTAGTCTTCCTCAGCATCCAGCCACTTCAAATGGGTGAGTGGAGGGGGTATAAATAGCCCAAGGCATGAAGCTAGCCGTTGGCTAGCGGCTACTGAAAAGTATATCGTCGGATGAACCGACGCTTGCTTTTCAGGGCCATCGGTTCATCTAGTGCCCCCCTCTACGTCACATAGCCGTTGCAGCCCTGCTGACGCCATTCATCCGACGCGTAGACCGACGCACCGTCGGTTCGTCCGGTGCTGAAGACTCCGCGGCAAAACCTCTCTGTTAGCTTCTTTAGTGTCGTCAGATGAACCGCTGCTCAAACCCTTGTAACCATCGGTTCATCCGGTGCTGAAGACTTCGCGGCCAGAACCTTACTGTTAGCAAACACATGGCCGTCGGATGATCCGTTGCTACACCGTCGGTTCATCCGGTGCTGTTGATTCCTGCGAGCTAACTGTTGCTTGGTCTCTTGAATTCATCTGGTGCATGTAAAACTGGGGGGCGTCGGTTCATCCGGTGGTCCGTGCTGACTTGAGTCTTCCTCCGCAACGTACCACTTCATCCGACCATTGCACCGACACCTTCTTCCAAGGTACCGTCGGTTCATCCGACAGTGTCTTTTCTTCTCTTCTTCTTCTTCTCATTTTGGCATGTGGTATTTTTGCATCTATGGGACCTAGAAATGTCTACAAAGACATGCTAGACAATATGGTTAGTCACATTGCTTGTATTATCATGAATCACCAAAATTAACTTGAACAAATGGCATGTGAGGTCATGTTCGCTACATCAGTAAACCCTCATTATCTGCCTTGTTACTCTTTATACAATAATATAATCAATAGGAGGGCAACCCCTCTCATGCCCCTCCCTCCAAAATGTACACTTCCAAAATTGCGGCCACGAAGAGCTGAGTTCATCATGCACGCTTGGTACAACAAATGAGTAACCTTTTCTCCAAAGTGGAAGGATCTCTTATTGTTAGTGCATGCAGTCGGAAAACTACATGGAAACACAGCTATGCAACTACACTGGCGCCACCGGACCTGAGTCAATTGTGGGAATAACATCGTCGATCAAATCACCAGAAGTGAAGAAGTGAAACTGGATCGTGGTCCTTGATATCTGTGCGAGGTTTCCCATGGAGGCGGGTCGGGAAGATGCTGGATGAGAACACCTTTGTGCTTAGGCTCCAACTCGGATTCCCAATGCGTCTCATTCCTGAAAGGATGTGTCAAAGCAAAATGCCATAGCGTTATGTCCCCTCCATTCTACACGACACACAATAGAGAAGGTCCACCCTACGTATATTTATCAGCAAACCTAGCTAGCCGGTACACGAACCCTACGGAGTAAATAAAGCACCACTGGCTCATCAGCTCAATCACTCAACTTGTTTGGTTTGCCGGATGACCTGATGCAGCACCAGTTGGCCCTGCAAGTAAAAAAGACGACTCGTCTGGTAGATCAAATAGACCACTTCTCCTTCCTTTGCCTGTGATTAATAAGCTACGATCGTCTGGTGACTCAAACCAAATAGCAGCTTAAGCTCGGATGTAGGATTGCATCATTCTCAACCAACCCATCTGGAGACCAACCCAATCATAAGTTATTAAGTACATACATTGAGCAAAATGTGCAAATCTACCTAACCTCAAAGGTAACAATATTATATATGCAAAAAACTCAAGAAAGTATATTTCCATTAGCAATATGTTGTAGTACATCGAGAAACTTGATCATTCTTGGACAACTCTGCTCATTCCAACTCTCCCAACCATCCATCTGATAGAGTGAGATCAAACAACACTTTACGTTAGTTGTGCCTGTGCATGGCCTAGGGGGTTGGATAGGCAACCAAACACCAAAGCCTACATTAGCAAATATGTATTCACCCCTTAGCCACCCAAACAAACACAACCTTAGCGTTACTTTTGAGTCAAGCAAATATATGCAAAGTGGATTTGTGGAAACCTCAAAGCATGCACTTTGCGAGCTCCGGAGTTCAAAGCCCTCGTTGTTGTCTGGACAAGTTGCCTAACCCTAGGAGGAGACAAGGCCTCTGATCAAACCATGCACGTCCCTCGCCATTACACAAATGCCATTAAGAAAAAGATTAAGAACTTTATGGGCGTGACACTTCAATATTATATATTTTAGGTAAAGAATTGAGAATCTGCAAAACAAGACTAGACTACCTGATTATAATCAGGTACTCAAAAAATTTAGTTCAACATTCAAACTAATCACAAATTCACCAACACAATGATTTCAGTTTAAAAATTTTAATAAATATTGAACATAACCAATGATCAAGGATCATCAGATAGTATGTTGAAAAGGATAAGGAGAAAATTCCCCATACTATTACATACAATAATTTTGCTGCTAAAGAACACAGGCTAGAGAGTACATATATTCCAGCTGAGCCCAGAATCAGAGACTTCATTTGATCACCGAGAGCTTCTGAATTCAAATAATTCCCTGCCCTTTACCTTCTGTACCATGCACTTGAGCTCACCAAACTTGAAACATCTCCTATCTGCAACACTTTCCAAAGAATAAACCAGCTTGATTATTGCAAATCCCAGTAATATGCTTGTGCAAAGAAACAAAGGAACAATGATTATATTTGACTCATATCACAAACTATGTAGGCACATCAAAAACATGTTGCTGTTGTGTCTCATGAAAGGACAGTAACAAAAGTAAGTTTACTCTTCCTTGAAGATGACACAATACAGGACTAGACATAATATGGCAAACATCAGTAGAACATGAGGAAAGGTAGCAAAAGAATGTAACATGCCCTACAATTCTAGACAGTCTACAACATCATCATTTCTTATAATACAATCTACAACCCAATAAAAACTCAGTTAAGCTAAGTAGTGGCACTTAAAAATTAGAATTCACCAGTTTGCTGAAAGAAACACGATTGCAACATTAGAAATATATAATTCAGTTGATTCATGCTCTCTAGCTCTACTCATGCTCCATTTTCTTGGCGTGCGCGGCTGCTGTAGGAGTAGGCGGAGGATAAGAGAAGCCGCCAGAGGAACCTTGCGTCGTGTGTGTCTCGCTCGCCCTAAGATTCGTTCCGGAGGGTTGAGGGTGAGGCACCATTCCGGACTGTGTTGTGAAGGGGGGAAAACCGAACCGGCCCATATATGATTTCGAACCAGGCTAACCGAACAACAATTTTCGTTGACCTCTAGACTTCATTCCAATCCAGCCCAAACCAGCCGGAATGAGCCCGTTCTGACACAAACGAACAAGGCCTTAACCGGATCTGTCCGTCTTCGAACCAGCTGGAGGGGCGTAGATGATCAAGACGATCGGAGATGTCTTGGTACATTAGAAAATCAGTCTGCAGCCTTCTGTTCACTATGGGCAGGAGATTTTTTACGGTACACAATAGAAAAGGACTCGTATGTAATAGAAAAGGACCACCAGTTGAAAAGAACTCGTATGTAATAGAAAAGGATCTATATGTAAGGATCCGACGGTTGAGATTAATTATGTACCACCTGGTTTTTTATGTGGTATGGGTGGTATGAGTAGTATATGGGTATTATCGGAAATATACAAAATAATATTGTTGTAATATATGAAATCCAAGTGTGCACGGGTGAATAGCGGCGGGGAATTTTTTTTCTAAATAATATACATCGAGCAAATTACCATTTTGCCCATAGTAAAAAACCGAAAAGAATCGATAATACTACCGTACCACTGTTAGGTGGTACTGTGTACCGTAAAAGACTTCATTGGCAAATGGTGTCAGTTTAAGCGCTATTTTGGCAGCTACAGGAAAGCTGTTTGGGGTTAGACGTTAGAGTCGATCGACTTGGATGCATATCTGCATGTCATCTTGATAGTGTAAGAAAAAAATCCCAAGTGAACAGTTTCGCGCATGCGTCCCAAAACTTGAGATCAACCTTGAGCTTGCTCCCGACACATCCTATCCCCAGCATCTCACCATGAACACACACACCACTCACCACCAGCAACCAATGCTCACTGACCTCATGATGTTCATTTCTAGTGCAAGTTTTCCTCTTGAATTTGTGTTTGTGTGCACGAGGTGTTTGGTTTTTTAATGCTATCTTTGTCTCTCTCTCTCTCTCTCCTTCCCTTGCACACGAGGTGACCTCATGTTTGCTTTTTTTTTTAAGTATGCGAGAGGCGAGAGTTGAAGTGTGCTGTAGGTGCACCGTGCACATCAGACTCTTAATGTAGAGCTCACTAACAACATTACGATAGCTATTTTGAAGTTTAATGGAGTCGTCTCATTTAGCCCTTCACAGTTCACATTAAAGTACATGTGTTCTTTTCCATTTATTTCCTTTTCTTTTTTTAACATTTATTCACTCTCATTATTCAACTGTGCTACTGACTTACTGTGCATGTAGATGTAGTATGTTTCTATGGCTGCCTTCCAATTTGTAAGGAACTGGACTTAGATGAAACGAACATCATTGAGCATTACGGATACAATCTTTAAAAGACCTATACCGGGAAGATTTTTGTCTCTCTATTGAGCCACGTCGGCAGGAATTCTACGGCCGTCGGATCGCGTGTGGATGGTTCGGATTATCCAGGAGGCTTGGCAGTTTTAAAAAAAGCCTTCTCACTTTATCGAAAATAATATGTAGTCCAGCTCATACTTAAGTAATTTATAGAAACTCCCTCGAACTTTGCAAAAATAGCATTTGCTCAAGCCACCTCTTAGGCACTTTTATGGAAACCACCTCGAGCGTTGAAGGAATATCAAGTGGGCTGCCAATTTTACAAAATCTCCCTCCAACTTTTGTCATGCCTGATTTCCGAAGAGAAACCAAATGCATCTCATATGTACGTCAGGATCAAGCTAGACACATATGATAGACGTCATGAGTGAAATATCCATAAACAGTATTAAAATCGTACAGAGGTTTAACCATTACATTATCTTTATTACACTCAGATGATAGACTCGAAGGTCTTTAAAACGAACAAATGATAACTAGACGAAGCAACTCCGTCTTCAGCTTCCACAGGCACTTGACTGGGGGATCACATCCCTCAGAACTCGTCGTAGTCATTGTAGTACTCCTCACTGATGTTCTCCTCTGAACAGCGGTAAGCAAAGGTGAGCACACTTATGGTTGGAGCTCAGCAAGTGGGGGGAGATGCAAAGCTATCAAGGTTAGGCTAAGGTTTTGCAGTGGTTAGCATTTTTAATGTTGGTCAAAATTTTATTAGCAAGCACCTAATTACTAGATGTAAGTTTATATCAACCCACTTAAGCATTTAGAAAACATCTGTCACAAAACCATATGAAAACCACGATTTAATTCCATCCTTGAGTTTGATTATCATGTGAGGGTCCAAACCGCTCTTGACCGTGAGCATGGTTGATTGATCAGTTTTCACTCTGCAGAGGTTGTACACTTTACCCACAGCTCGCGTAAAAGTTCCGAAGAACTTTGAACCCAACCATGCGATGTTGACCAAGCACCATATCACACTTCTGAGGTGTGATTGCATAGGGACGCTACGAAGCCTTTACAAAGGCATGCCAAAGACCAACAACCCACATAGTTACAGATCAGGGCGGATCATAACCCTCCCTAGTGGTCAGCACCTTAACAAATGCTGCTACCCCAAAAGGACCGGGCTATACCCCTGCAACCCGATCCCCCTCTTCTCCTTTCAGATACGGTCATCAGTTCATTCGCACACCTAATTAATTGGCTAAGCCAGAGCCATATGGATTGTGGTTGTATTGTTTTCTTGGGTAGTTCTCCATGTTTCAATTAATTCATATGATCTTGTATTACCAAAAGCATCATCCTTTCGCATAAAAGTCTTTATCCAGAAAAACCAATTTTATCCAACCCGAGTTAAGCAACTAAGCAGTAGTCTACCCAAAAACATTTATTAAACAAGATTGTTCCAAGGGTTATGGGTAAAAGTCTAGGTATGTCCTTAAAAAAAGGTGTTCCCATCAAATTTATGCAATACAAAAATAAAAGTAAACTTAATTATCATGCAATTATATAGGACAAAAACGGAATATGCAAAGGGAGAAGACCACTTGCCTTCCTTGCCTAAACACTATGCTTCTTCTTCCTCAAACCACTCCTCTCGATCCACTCCAACTGACTGATCACTTGAAACTGGCACGATGTCTACGAGCACATAGGAAAGCATACAATAAATAAAACAGAACCAAAAACACACTGATAAAACAAACAGGCTCGCTGAGACGATCGCGTAGACACCTAAAACGCTTAAAATGGAGCTAAAATGACAAAGATACGCCTAAAACAAGGTTTAGGGGCTTAACTGCGAAGAAACTAGGCTTCCAGGGACCTGACATAAAGAAACCAGAGGATAAAATCTAATTACGCGTAAAAACCGAAGGACTTACGTGCAAAAGAACCTAACCAGGACTTCGGGCGCTAAAACTAAGAGGCTCAGGGTTCTAAACATAAAAGAAAGGACCTGATCGAAAGGATTTCTATAGGTGGAAGGACCGGCTTGCGAAACTAAGAAAAATGGGGGTGTTTTTAGCAAAAAGGCCGACGGTGACTCAGGGTTGACTGGTTTGACTCGGGCTTGGGCCGCGATCTGGGTCGTTCGCGCCGGATCGGACGGCAGGCAGCGACGGCAGGCAGACGGGCGGCAGCAGGCGCGCCGGAGACGGCGGCGCGCAGCAGCGGGTCGCCGGCGACACACGAAAACGTGCTAGGACGCTCAGTTTTGGATGTGGTTTGCACCTACATGAAGCCTAGGAGAAGGCGAACCTAACCAGGGTGTTAGGGAGGCGGTTTAGGTGACGGACAGGGCGTCGCGTCCGGTGAGACGGACGGCGCACATGGCGAGGTGGAGGTTGCTTAATTGTAATTCTCTTCTTCTTAATGAAAAACGTGCTATGCACGTCTTAAAAAAATTGTTCCTTGGACTCGAGTTCCCGGTGCATCCCATTCTCAATAGATTAGCCATCTATCAGTACAGAAGTAAAAGACTGATAGATGTGGATTAGGAGTATTAAATGTGGATTAATGACAAAACTCATTTCACAATTCATATCTTAATTTTCAAGACGAATCTAACGAACCTAATTATGTCATAATTAGACAATATCGTGCTACAATAACCAATCTCTAATGATATATTAATTAGGTTTAATGGATTCGCCTCGCGATTTCTAGTTCATTCGTGTATTAGTTTTGTAATTAATCTACGTTTAATACTCCTGATAGACCTTGAAAGAGAACTCAAATATTTCTCCAAAAATTTTCACTGAACTAAACACGACCTGATTGGTCAAAAAAGTAGAAGACTGCAACCTTGCAAGAGCTTGATGGTAGTGCAAGCCTGGTGCAGCAACAACCTTACAAGAACAGACTCTTTCAGTACAAGACTGGTTGCCAGCTGGTAACGCTCTGTGGTTCTTGTTGACTTATTAGCTTGTACCATCCACTAGGTGACCAAACACTCGATCCGAACACAAATGAGCTTCTCCAGCTCTCCGAGAAACATGAATTGAAAACTGATGCTTGAAGAGTGAGTTATGATCATTTTTAAAAATATATAGTACAAGCATTTCTCTAGATGTCATATCACTGACCTCACCTAAAGAAACAACACACATGATTTTTTCTCCAACCGTGTGAGCTAATTAAATTATTTTTTTATGAGGAGTGGAATCACTACTATTAGCCTTGTTTAGTTCCCTAAAAGTCCTCAAAATTTTCGCATCGCAGACCGTGCCACTTCTCACAGAATACGCTTCCCAATGCAAAAATTTCACCACTTTCACCAAAATTTTATATAACTAAACGGTGCCTTAGCAATGCTTCTGAAAGTTCCAGCTAACGCTCCAAAATAGTAGAGTGGCGGAAGTGGGGGATGATGTGATCCTCAGACTGCTAAAAAAAGCAAGAGAAACCAGGACATGATAAGATCTCGCAGGTCCTACTCCACTCTGAGAGTCCACCGTAGCAACTCGCATTGTGCCCAAATTCCCGGTGCATCCAATTCCCATCTGATCTTATGGCTATCAGACACCAAAAGTCCAAAACCAAGCCTGTCTCCTATCCTTCTCTCGCTCATTCTCATAGAGGAACATGGACTTCGTTCTCCTTTTTACCAGCAAGCTGGTGTTTCTTTTGCTATTCGGTCTAGACTCTAGACAGAGGCAGGTTATTTATAAAGCTGTTGTTTGGGTGCGCGACAGCAAGCCGAGTTCTCAACGACCAGCATGATATAATGAGGGACACACTGATTGCCATTGTACCTATTGAGAAAGGTTGGGACGACTCAACATGGATTCAGGCGCTCAACTAACCACCTTGATCAATTCGATGCTTCTTGCAATTCAATTTGTTCTGGTAAAGAGGCTCTGTTTCTCAGTGAACACTTACAAGAACGGGCTCCTTACAAGACGGGCTCTGGTGCAGCCGTGCAGCAACCTCACAAGAACGGGCTCCTTGTTTTCCATGTCACTCTGCAGTTGGAAAAAAACGTTGGAAATTACACGTTCGTTCAACCCTTCAGAGACGATGCTTGTCACTTGAATGAGTTCGGCAGCAGCTGCCAGCTGGTAACGCTCCGTGGTTCTTGTACTATCCAGGTGACCGAACACTCAATCCGGACACACTCGGCATAATGAACGAGCTTCTTCAGCTGTCCGAGGGACATGAAGTGGATACATATGCACATGTATAGGATTCAATGCATATCCATTGTACATGAAAAATCAAAAGCGTAGGATTAGAGAGAGAAAATTGTTCGCGTATCGAGAGAACTGATCCGGTCAAGTTTAATTTGCTGCATGTTTGGGCTTAATTACCGTTCTTGTTCTCCGGATGCTTCTTGCAGTCCAATTTTGCTGCTCTGGTAAACTGGCCCTATTTTTCAGTGGGTACTGAATTTAACACTATCTACTTCCTATGTCTTGTGCCGCCTGCCAAGAGCCACAAGCACAGATGCCACGCTACAAGACTAAATATTTTTCATATTATTTTTCAGAAGTGGCCAATAGTGTCTAGTATGTTTGATAACTAACTACAAACTATATGTGTAATGAGTTTGTGCGGTGTTACATGTTGTTGGAATTTTCCACAACCATTAAGAAAGTTAAAAATTACATAATTAAAAGGTTGTTGGCCACTAGCCAACTACACACAAAAAAAACTATGGGTATTCATTCTTGGGGAAGATGGAAACCCTTATAGTGTTTTTAGATAAAGGATTAAACTCTGACCTCTACAACACCCACACCGCGAATGTATACAACCAGCCAACCAGGCGATACAAAAAGTAGCACTTAGGCTATAGGTTTCACACAAGTGACAAGTCCAAAAACAGCAGAAAAAGGTGACCAAACAACTAACATGACAATAGGAAAAATGTCTAGGCATCAATCCTATTTTGAAACGTTCCACTAAGAATTAATAAAGATCTCCATGCCATCAGTCTCCAACCATGTGCATTCAAACTCCATTAGATCTCTCTGTTCCTCTGTAAACCCTTCCAACGTAGGGTTTTCGTTGAACGGACTGCTAAAAGGAAGAGAAAGTAAACAAGCAATCAGGAAGGTTCTGCAACTACTCCTCCACTCCGTAAGTCTTCTACCTTATGCCCAAATTCCCAGGGCATCCAATTCCCATTTGATCTTATGGCTACAGCCTACAGATCACCAAAACCAGCATGCCTTCCTATCCTTGTCACGCTCATTCTTAGAGGGGGAACAAGGGCTTCTCCTTTTTACCAGCAAGCTGGTGTTCCTTTTGCTATTCGGTCTAGACTCGGCCGGCTACTTGTATAGTTGTTAAGTTGTTTGGGTGTGCTATGACAAACTGAGTTCTCAACGACCGGTATGAATGAGGAGGGACACTGATTGCCATTATACAATGTACCTACTGATAAAGGATTGGACAACTGAACATGGATTCAGGCTTCAACTTCCAACCAATCACCTTGATTTAGAGGTTTGATGAAGAGCGTGAATATGTGCAGCTACTGACTGCGTGTATGTTTACGCAATTACGCATGCCCAGAAGCTGGTGCAATAGCAAATTTTACAATTTTTTCGAGAAGGAAGTTTTATTAAATTTTAAGGACATTACATGGAGATGATACAAAGGCCAAAAAACACTCTCATCCTCTCCATAAAAGAAAGAAAGAAAACACTCAAACAACCTAATGGCAATCAATCACTCATGCATGTGTGTTAACCATAGACCCATAGTAGTACCGCAGCAACTATATCATGTGAAGCCGGCTAGCAAATTTTACATGACACGCGAGCCAACAAAGAACGAGGAATTAATGATCCCACTGATTTTACAGTGCCACTGGTGCACATTAAAAAAGGAGCTATTTCATCGTTTCTTTCGGCTGAGAGCTGGGCTTTGGGCGGGCATCCACTTCAATTGACATCGCCTGCCAATGCCCTTGGTGGCTTGGTATGCCCAAGCGGTCAGTAGGCCCTTGCAACCGGAGGAAATGCATGCTGGACCAGTTTCTCTCCTCAGTCGATCGCAGTCACAGCAATGAATATGCAGTATACACGGAAAGTGCTCACAACTCAGGTAGGCAACCAGGGTAGAGCCTCAATCAACGGTTCTTTAGCAAGCTCCTTCGAGTCGAGTTCCCAGTGCATCCCATTTCCACTACTAGCTAGCGGCATCCTAGCCTGCTCTACACAACCAAAAGGATTGATCTAGAAGGACCTGCTTGTTTTTCTCTCATTACCTAAAGCCCAACAAATGGAGGGAGGTCGGAGGTGGGAGCCAGGTATATATATTTTGGGGTGTTTGGTTCGTGTAATTGGATACCTAACATTTTCTCACTTTTTTTTTATTTTGTTTTGTTTGGGAGATGAAACGGGATGATCCATCAGTACCTAGTTCCTGACAAGCACATGCATGTAAGTTTAATAATTAGAAATAGGTCCATCCCACTTAAATTCAAAGAGTACAATGGTCCATGATAGAGAATTTAATTCTGGATGGGGTGATTTATCAAATCGAACAACCTACTATTAATCAACTTGCATGCCTCGACACTTGAATATTTCATAAATTGAGTCTGCATCAGTAAATTAAAGTCTCGTGTATCAGAAACCATTATCTCACGCCTATATATGGCAAATGATATCATTGAGCACTACTTCTTACAGCTAGAGAAGGAATTGGAACAAACCTGTTTTGGGTTAGCTTTATGCAATAAAACCCGACTTTTTTTGGGTTTAATTTTATCCTATGTGTAAAAGAGATTGCACTGTAAATTTTCATGTTTCGTAGCGAAGGGTAGAAACAGGTAGCAGTCAAAACTCGATGGGTGTGGTATACTCCGTATGTTTCTTCCACGTGATGTCTATCAGTCTATGCCTAAACCTGACTCGTTTCATCTAAAAAAGTGTCAATATGACTGCACAAGTTCTCTTCGTCCTGCTCTGTGGCACATTCGCACTGCATATTCCTTCTATCTGTAGAGTAGGTTGGCACCCTCATGCAGGCGACTAATTTTGAATGGAGATAGCACAAGTGACTCCGAAGGCTCTGAAGAACAGAGGAGAGCGAAGTATTATTTCCTTGCTGTTGGGGTTTCCATTCACGGTTCAGTGAAGCGCATCCATATGCACGCGTCGACTCTTATGCGAGACACACTCTTGAACTGGATGCTCATGTTCAGATCTCGACACATCTCAACCCCATCAGGAACCAGTCCCAAATCAGTCCTGCCATGGGAGTGGTGTGTCCTGCATTGGTGCATCCGCTGCCCTCATCCAACTCTATTGTAATATGTACGGGTCTTCCTCACGCATTGAGTGTTGGTTTTATAATATGCCTCCTCCCAAAACAATGAGAGGCTTCTTTATTTATGTGCTACAGCCGGTGCACATAAGCAACAACCTCGTACCTTCCAACTAGCTAGCGCAACAGCTCCCAAGATGCCCTCGGTCTCGTTGTGTTCTGGTTGCCGGTTCGATTCCTGAATAGTTGATGTGTTTTTTTCCCGTTGTTTTTTTGTTTTTGTTTTTGTTTTTGTTTTTGTTTTTTTTTGTTTTTTGTTTTTTTTTGTTTTGCATGGGCTGCATGGTCCGTCGGTGACGCACGCGGAACGGCGAGAACAGCGGTACGGTGTGGCGCCGTCTGTGTGGATGACGTTCCGGCGTTGCGAGGTGGTGCGGCGTGTGTGCGCCTCCGTCGGCGACGCTCCAGGTGGAGAGGAAGAAGAAGACGTGCTCGACGTTGACCTCGACGAGCCGGTACCAGAGGATGAAGACGGGCTCGACCTTGACGAGCCGGCACTCGATGAAGGCAACGAGTTCGACGTCGACCTCGAGGACGAGCCTGCACTGGGCCAAGGCAACCACTGCTAGGGAAAGGGGCTCTTGGGACATTAATACCGGCTGGCATTGAGAGCCAGTACTAATGTGCCCTGCCCCCAGCGACGTGACATGGTGCACATTAGTACCGATTCTAAATGTCAACTGGTACTTTTTTCTTTTTTCTTTGTCTTTATCGTTTTCTGGTTTATTAATTCTATCGTATTTGATTGATTGACGTATACTAATCCTAATGTCTAATACGCTATAATATAAATTCGTGTGCCATATAAAATATTTGAGATAATACTATTCATGCATACGTATATATGTATTAGTATAATATCTAATATTATACTAATACATATATTCGTATGCATGTATTATCTCAAATCCGGTAGTTGATCTAATGCAAGAATATATATAATATTGTGCATACAGAAATACGAAAAATATATATTAGTGTATATAATACAATGCATCAAAGGTCAGCAGGGTTTAATATTAGTTTTTTTTCTCCCTGATGATTGGTCCTTTGCAGAGCTTTTTCCTTCCTTGCTCCCTAGCTTAGTCGACGATGCTTCTTCCGTCGACTTCCCAGTTGCTTTTGCCGTCGACTTCTCCGATGCTTCTTCCGTGGACTTCCCCGTTACAATAACAGATGATAAGTTTGAAAAGAATTCTCCACCTGGCGTAATCACCTCATCTAGAAGAAATCCGCATAGTTGTTCTTGAATTAACCGGATTCTTTCCGACTCGAGGAGCCCCTCCTTGATGTAGTCAATCTACAAAAGAATATGAACAAAGAATAAGAACTAGTACAAAAAAGAACATGGACAAATAAGAACTACATGCATGTGTCGTTTAGTTTAGTGGACGCACCCTGTCTTCAAGTTTGGTACCTTTTGCGACACTTGAAAAAGATATGCATGAACTCGCATACATAGCATCCGCACAGATTGGTACCTGAAGGTTGTGTCAAGCACTGCACAAGTGCGAAAATAAAGTTATAAAATATGTTTAATTATATTGGAAGACATGAGATATGCGGACTAGTAGAATACACATACAGGGAAATCATAATAGAAATAAAGGTTCTCTTTGTATTTTCCCGGGTGCTCTACACAGAGGTGAGCCCATGCAAGTTTGATCATCTCTACGACATCTTGGTATGCGCTTTTATCTGTAGTTGCCCTCAAAGAGTCGAAGATGAAGACCTTGCTTAGAGACAGACATAATGCAAAAAGAATCCAGTGAAAGCTGTGCATACATGTAGAAGTATTAGTTTTTTGAAATATATATGCAATGTCATTTGAAAAAGATAAAATATATGAGATACACGTTGCTCACCCGAAGTTGTATGGCAAAAGTATGATACCCTTCTCATGGTGTTTTTCTAGAAACAAATATATATAGTCCAATGTGGCCAACTCCCATTTTCTGACACAAATCTGATTTATCATTAGTGAATCCATGAAGCCGACGTCCATTATTCCTCTCCTCCTGCACTGCTGCATCTCAAAGTTGCATGATTGAAATTAAATGCAAATTAAACACAAGTTAAGACAAGGTAGAATGGCTAGATCATTGTTTTCGAGCATATAGTACAATCAAGACTTACAGAGTCCAGCAAGCGATGAGTCCTGAGTCAATTGCATCTTGATTGAATAAGAACCAAAATTGGTCAAATTCCACAGCAAAAGTTTCTCGGCCACGAAAATAATGTTGTTCATCTATGGCAATTTCCACATAGGTTACACCGCTGGCTAACGCAACCATGTACCAATCATGCAGTTCATACATTCTCGTTGGAAGATACGGCACCAACTGCGGTCACACAAGCGGTTTACCCCACTCATACTTTGGTCTATTTGCCCCTTCATGCTTTGGGATTGGTTCGTCCCCTCAAATTTGACCAATAGTCAGACCTGATTCCTTATTGAATACGAGCATATTCTGCTCAACTGTAGAAAGCATCTTGATGGGGGAGACAGATTGCTTTGACTGGGTGCCTAGTTGTGCAATTGTAGATTTAGCTTTATTCGCCTACTTCGTCTGTTTGTGCATCTTGATTGCCTGTCGGTCATAGTCAGTCAAAGGAGGTGCCTGGGCTTTTAGTTGTTTCTCCTCCTCCATTTTTTCATGAAGCGATGAAATTTCACCCGGTCAATTGGTTTCTCAACCGTTGGCTTCTTCGCTTTGAATATTTGTCTATCAAGCTCAGCCCGCACTGAAGCATCTAGCTCCTCCTGAGTCTTCTCGTAAGATAATTTCGGTTGAGGCTTCTTCTGCTTGGGCTTCGTCTGCTTCTTTGGAGGAGGGGCGGAGGATGATGCGTAGCTCGCCGTTTGGTACCCTTGCCCTTAACAGGCTCATCATGCTGAGGGGGCGGACTCTCGCTTGGGTCCCGATCAACTAGAGGACTCATGCTTCCTGTTGGAGATGACGGTAGCTGATGATCTTCGCCTTCAGGCACGAGGGGGTGTAGATGAGGCATCAGGAAGAGGTGCTTCTGGTGAGGCTAGGGGTGCTTCCTTGACCGGTTCCGTAATCTTTATGTGAGCCTTGGCCCACAATACCCAACCGTGCACGGTATCTCCAAGCACCTCTTCCCCATCAGGTCCCGGTAACTCTAGTTCGAGGTCTTCCCAACCGGGGACCACTCGGTCGACGAAAACTTTATGGTAAAATGCTTTACGGAATTCCACGCCCATGAAAGTTTCCCCCGGTTCTGGGACCTCAGCAACACCATAAGCCACCGGTAACATCTTGTTTCTGAGTTGAGCGAGAAGCTCACACGCTGACCTCACTGTGATGTCATCCATGGGGAATCATTCTTGGCAGACCTCGGCTGCTTTTGCTAAGGCTTGGGGTGCTTCTGGTGAGGCAACCGGTGCTTCTGGTGAGGCTAGGGGTGCTTCCTTGACCGGTGCTTCTGTGTTTGCTGGTGCTGCATCCGTTGAAGCGACACTACTTTTCCCCTTAGTAGATGGCGGGCTTATGGCGGGCTCATTTCATCTATAGGCCCTTGCTGAGATGATTATTTGTTAAGAGCAAGGGCCACAAGCTGGTCAATGATTTCCTCCATTCTTGCCTCAGCCAATTCTACACGCTCTTGCAATTCTCTGATTTTCCTATCTTGTTCGTCCTTGTTCCTTTTGCGCTTCTTATAGGAGTCAATGTACTCATGCCATGTGACTTTCCATGGAATCACACCTTTACCTCGACAACGTCCACCATGTTCTTTAGTGCCTATTGCAGCAGAAAGCTCGTCCTCTCGATCAGGTATGAAAGTTCCTTCGGCAGCAGCCCTGATCAAATCAACAAGCCTTGCAGCTGCCTGTCTTAGTTGCTCCCCCGGTATTAATGATCCATCTTCGGGATTGAGCGTGCCACCATGTGCATAATAGTAATTCCGCGCTCGGTCAGGCCTCTCCAGAGTTGCCGGTACGATTCCACGTGTCATTATCTCTTGCTCCATCCGATCCCATTTGGGCATGGCCATCGCGTAACCTCCAGGGTCAAGATGATGAAATTCTTTCTTTTTACATGCATTGGCTGTGTTGGTTGCAATCAACCTGGCGGCATCTTCTGATTGCTTACCCTGGACAAATGCATCCCAGTGATCTCTTAACTTGGCATATCCCGGCTTCTTAAAATCGGGTGTAAGCCCCTGCTTGATGAAGTCCTTGGTCAGCCGCTTCTTGTACGTCTGAAAGGCAATTGCACCCTTCTGCAGGGCCCAAGTGCGCACATCTTTCAAATCTGTGTCTTTTGGAAATGCGAAGTGTGCTTTCACCTCGGCTCAAATCATGTTCTTCTCTGTGACCGGGACAACATCTGGCCGAACCGGTACCGGGGGTTCATTCTCTTCATGTTGCTCTTCGTCTTGATCTTGATCTTCATGCTCAGCTTCTTCTTCACCTTCTTCGGGTAGCAAGTTAGGTGTGTCAGCCGCTTTCCAATACCGAAAGTTTATTGGGATGTTGTCCCTAACAAGAGCCCCAATGTGATTTATCAACTTGACAACATTTTCATGTGGAGCTAACAGCCTCCCGTCGGGAGATACTTCCATGATGATGAAACGCCCCTCTAGCTTCTTCTTTGGGCCGCGTTTCCCACCCGGCTTCTTCTTGCTGCTCGATGCAAGCTTCTTGAAATTTAAGAACTATTAACTCATTGTCTCTAATTAGTAGGTTCCTAGAAAATCATGACGAGGTACTGGTTTTTATTAATTATACCTCGGATGGTTCTCCATCATTGCTTCCTTGAGCAATTGGTTGCTCCCTCTCGTTGCCATCACCAAACATGTTCAGATAGCTGTCGGCCTCTCTGTGATCCTGTTCTTGTTCATTCGGTGCATCATTCATAGTATTGCGAGCAATTAAATCCATGATCATTTGCTCCGCTTCTCGGTCCTCTTCTGTTCGCACCATTGTAACTAAAATAATGTGACAAACAAATCATATGAGGACAAACTATTATAATGATGAGACTATTAAAAATTTAATTCTAAATAGAGTCGGGAGCGTGGCGGGGGTCGGGAGCGTGGCGGGGTGGTCGGGAGCATGGCGGGGGCGTCGGGAGTGAGAATCGAGCGAGTCGAGCGGGAGTAAGAATCGAGCGAGTCAAGCGACTCGACTCGCTCGAGTGAGTCGAGCGATTCGAGTCAAACGTGTGCAATTGAAATTTAAATAACATTTACATCCACATATAAATAACATTTACATCCACATATAAATAACATTTAAATCTACATCCAAATTGAAATCTAATCTAATTCTAAATAAAATTCTAAATCTAATTTATAAATCTAAAACTTTATTTCTAAATCTAAATCTATATTTCTAAATCTAAATCTATATTTCTAAATCTATAAATTCTAAATAATATAAGTCCAATAAATTCTAAATAATATAAATCTATATCTATATTTATAAATCTAAATCTATAATTCTATAATTCTAAATCTATAAATATAAATCTATAAATCTAAATCTATAATTCTATAATTCTATAAATCTATAATTCTAAACCTATAAATCTATAAATTCTAAATAATATAAATCTAAAAATCTAAAAAAAGGGGCTGATGTCAGCCACCATGGGGCTGACGTCAGCCCCCAAATTGGGGCCGGGGCGCGCGCGCAGCGCGGCCGGCGACGACGGTGCCGGGGAACCGCGTCGGAGGGGCGGCGCGACGCGGTCGACGGCAACGACGGGGTGGACGGCGCGCCGCGGCGATGGGGATCCGGCACGGCGGGGGACGGTGGAAGGCGGCGGCGGCATCGCGCCGCGCGCGGCGGGGACCGACGACGACGGCGGTGGGCCGGCCGGCGTCGACGACGGTGGGGATGACGCTAGGCATGGGCGCGTGGCCGGTCAGGGACGACAACGTGCGACAACGGCGGCGCGCGCGCTTGGATACCGGTGCCGACGGGTGGGACGCGCGGTGCGGGGGATCCGGCACGACGAGGGAGACGGCGGCGGCGGCGAGGACGTCGGGGCGCGGCGGACCGGCGGTCGGCGAGGCAGACGAGACGACGACGATGATCGGCGGCGCCGGCGGTGTTGGGGATCGGAGAAGAAGAGAAAAGGGCGAATTCGCTAAGTGTTGGGGAAGAAGGCCGGGCGCCTTATACCTCCCCACATTAGTACTGGTGCTCAACTAGCCCCGGTACTAATGTGGACATTAGTACCGGGCCTAGATGAACACCGGTACTAATGTGTCTTTTCATTTCACGCCAAATGGAGAAGCACATTAGTACCGGTGCTAGTTTAGCACCGGTACTAATTTAGCACCGGTACTAATGTGTTTCATTTTGTTGCCTACTAATTCCCTTTTATTTTTCTTTTTTATTTTCTATATTGTAGTTTATTTATGGTAAATCATATACAACACATAAAATGGTGGAACAAGTTTAGTTAATTTTCTTTACATAGATACTATGATATCCTAAAATGAACAATCAAAATTAAAATTTTCTTTTCATTAAGCTAGTAATATCTTCTGAATTGTCTTTTTTTGTTCTTGACTTTAACAAACGAAAATATATTTATTTTTTCATGCAAAATCTTCCTTAAATAGAACATCCAGTGTAATTAATATAGTAATCATGATTTAGTCTTGCTCATGTATGTTTTTACGTAAATTTTTTATTTAATATTTGGTAATGCTAAAATAAGTGAAATAATTGAAAGTTTTGTTAATAAAGTAGCAAAATACTAGTTCATTAAAATATTACATATTAGGATTTAGGAAATCCCAAACAGACGGATAGAGAGGAATGATGAAAGTACTTGAGACAATTGAACAAGAGATCAATGAATACAATGGCCAAGCCCCCTCCTCCACCTCTTGGGTCCTATTTATAGGAAGAGGAGCCTCCTCCCCCTCCACCCCTTGGGTCCTATTTATAGGAAGAGGAGGCGCCCTCCCCTTGAAAACCTAGGAGAGAGGAGGTGGCTGTTTATATTATTTCCATCGGTGGGCTTGAATATTACATTTGGGTCCTTAACTATTACAATTGAGTCCCTGGATGTTACAATCAGGTCATTGGCCCTTACAAATACACCCTTATACCCCTTATTTGGGCCTCTTTTATACACATGGGGGTCCCTAGCCTTAGGTATCCTAAGGCGCACCCCCAACGGTAGCCCCTCAACTATTTGGTCTTGGCCGGTACAACAAGACCTAATAGTTGTTCCTGTTTAAAAGAGGCCCAACACTACTTAGACTTTGATTGTAAAAGGAATGTCCTCTACAACCTTCCCGTGTGCACCTCGCTAAAAACTCCATCCCAAAAACCCAGTGGGAAAAAAGGGCATCGAGAAAAGAGTATGCATATTCTCGGGTTTACATGTTCTAACTCCAAATTACATGTCTCTAAGTGCCTTGAATGATGAACTTTGATCTGTGGCTTCATTCTCAAGCCTTGTTCTGGAGACCTTTCTTCAAGAGTTGACGTTGTCGCCGCCGAAGTTAGCTTCAACATCTTCATGCCTTCTCTCATGAGCACCAGACAACTAGGATGGACTGGTTCACCAGTACACCCCACCCCTCTTGGCTGGTGTTCATGAGAGAAGCTCTGTATGTAGTGGAAGTAGTCTGGTTGAGCCCTTCAAGTTGATGTAATGGGAAACTTGAGGTTGAGGATGATGCGGAGGTTGATGGTCATGCCGAGGGAGATTCCGGGGGCGAGTCCCTTGAGGCGATGCTGAGGTCAATAGAGATTCCGGAGGCGAGCCCCTTGAGTCGTTGTAGAGGTAGGTAATGATGTCAAGGTTGACAAAGATTCCGGGGGTGAGCCCCTTGCGCTGTTGTTTCCAGAAATGCTAAATCGAGGGTTTCATAGATTCCGATAATGAGCCGCTTGGGCCTAAAAGCTTTTTCTCCAAAGCTGAAAAGGAGCTTCGAGCAAAAAAGAGAGTTGCCAGTTAACAAGTAATTTGTTAATAAGCTAATATTAGTTTGTAATCAATTGGCTAGTAAGGAGCAAGCTAAAAAAGCAAGTGTGCAATTCCGAGCATTGATGACGACCATTGGTTATATGTATATACTAGTGCGCATAAAACACTGTGAAAATGAGTTATTTTATGCCATAAAGAGAGTTTGTACCAGATGTCTTAGTAAAATGTATGATATTTCTTGCTAGTTAGTATAACTTGCATGTTACATAAAATTAGCAGAAACATTAAAAAGAAATAAATTTTGACTATATATTAAAGATAGGTGGATACTTATCTGAGAAAGCTTGTAAGCTGCTTCGAAGTTTAGTTCCGTAGTTTTGCATATTCGAGGTATAACCAGCCTCTAGTAGGAAAACTTGTTTTTGTTTCTTCAGTATGATGCCAACCTCGGGCGGAAAGCACACAAGTATTTTCTAGAATTCCTTGAACTGTGTATATAAAAAATCCATATTCTCTTAGTTGCTAGGTTCGGCACTTGTAGCACATCTCGGTGGTGACCGCGGAGAGGTTCAGTTTGCCCTTGAGGGTTGCTTGCCGTAATTCTTGATTTCCAGAGATTCTGAGGGTAGCTTGACTTAGAGAAAAATTTCTAAACAAAATAACTGCTTCTTCTTGACTGGCTTCGGATGTCATGCAACAGCATTTTTTTTGATGTATGCAATTCCTGTCTGACAAGACTTGAGTTTCTGAGCTGCTCGTAGTTAAGGATCTAGGGGGACGCAACCATCTAGGCATCATAAAAATTTCAGAGTTTTGCGAATGTTGCCTTATACACTTGTGAACTTTAGATTTTTGGAATTGAAAGTCATAAACAGAAATCCTTAAAGACTCCTTTGGTGGGCTTCGGAGATGAGAATGGATCCTGAAAATTCAGCATTCAACATCCTTCCTTTTTCTTAAATTCCAAAAACCCTCAGATTCCCGAAACTTCTTAGATTCTTGAAACTTCTCAGATTCCTGAAACTGATCTTTTTCCTGAAAGGTCACAAAAAACAAAGAAAATAGAGGTTGCTCGGGGACTTTACTTCTCCGAGGGTCATATGATCTTTTCAAGCAAGGAAACAGGTGATTCCCACAGCCTCGTGTGTTAAGATTCTGAGAAACTCATCTATCACTAATAAGGAGGACGCGATCGAGGCTATTGCTGCATGCGTTCCGTAAATGATAGACTCTGGATTCGAAGCTCAGAATAAAACCACAACTTTACAAAATCTCCAAATGGAATCTGCGTGATTTGCTAATCTTGAATCCTGAAAGGAAAAAGTTCAAGAAACACGGCGACTTCAAACATAGCGTCCTCTAGGGTCACACGTGCTCTCAAGATTATGTTCTGGAAACTTTCCTTATCCTCGAGTTCGAAAATAATTTTTTCATATCTTTCAAAACTCACATAAGGTAGTAAATCTATATCACAAGATATTAAGAAACCTTGAGTTATAATATTTCCAGAGTTTGTGGAGAGAAACAAGCAATGAAAAAAAGTTGCTGAGCTTTGTGGACGTATGCGGATAGTTGGAATGTCGTGGAGTCACAGCCCCAAGCATCTTTTTTTTTAGTTTAAAAATATGGTCACAACAAACTGTTGTCCTCGAGGCTCCCTAGTTTTTAGAAATTAACCCATACAACTTACTGTTTTCTCTATTGGGTCATAATAATAAACTTTGGAACTTAGTCCATACAACTTATTGCTGCCCCCTCTGGGCCTTGATCGAAATTTTGGGGTATGGCCGCAACTTATTGTTGATCGAAATTTTGGGGTATGACCGCAATTTATTGTTGCCTCCTGGCCTTGTGGTTTTTTGGGATAACCACGCTATTTTGGGGAGATGGTCGCAACTTCCCGTTGCATCCTGGCCTCATGGTTTTTTTGGGTAACCACACTCTTTTGGGATATGGCCGCAACTTCTCGTTACCTTTGGCTCAAAGTAAAACTGAGAATAACTCATGCAATGCAATGCTTTTGATGCATGCTGATGCATATGAATGAAAATGCTTGGATGTGCATAGATTTATCTCATAGTAGAGGGGAATGTTCAACAGAATAGTGTCCTGAATTTCCTTGATCAACTTCCAAAGATTATAACTTAGTGGTTTGAGAGCCATTCTTTTCATAATAATCCATTAGCCAATAGAGATAATTCCAATGGATGATGAAAACCAAGTGTTGAGATAATTCCAATGGATAACGAAATCCAAATGTGTATCTGAACCAAAGTATCATGTTCCAATTTGATGAAAACCAATATACCTGCAAAGGAGAAAGCATCGGTATTTTTTGAAGGATGTTTCGATCAGAAGCATAATAGGATCACAAATAAAGAGATAAGTCAACAAAAGCTTGATCGAAAGCTTTTGTGGACTTACCTCCAGCTTTAGTCGATATAGCAACTCTTGGTTGCTTCGACTATTAACTTTGCACTTAGCTCTATAGGGGAATTTATCAGTGAAAGCGACCTATGTTCTAAAGTGTTAACAATATTCTGGAAAGCTTGAGTAATTGGATGTGCACGTGGTGCAAAAACAATCACATAATTGCCTAAATTAGTTTTACTAGCAAAGGAATACTCATATTGGTGAAGTCCTGCAGGTTAGCAAAAAATTTCTAAGGAATAGACAAAAAATTTCTCAGTGTAGCTCCTCTAGGGCTCTAGAGAAAATTTTTAACATAGCAAAAACTTCTAAAGGAGATGAGAATACACAAGTATGAATAAATTGTGAATTTTTAAAGGATACAGCCTGCGAACATAGGAGTTAGCATAGATGATAAGTATACTATTATTTTATGAGTTTCCGCTTGAGGTTGCGAGGTTCCGAGATTCCAGAATTCCTCTTTTGCGCTGATTCACGAAATCGTCCGCATTCCTGAAAAAGTAAACACAATCACAACTGAAAATCTACGAACAGTTGAAGCTCGGGAATCAAGGAGAAGAATGTGTTGCTCAAAAGTGATAAAAATCACCACCGAGGGTGATGAGGTGAAAATGGTAGTGCCAAAAATCATGCCTAACACTTCCTATCTTTCGAAAAATATTTTTGGTTGTGGTAATCGTGAACTTTGTTTCCTGCAGGCTGCTCACTCCAAGATTCCAAGATTTTGCTTGTTCTAGGATTTTGAGATTTATTTTCATTCCGAGATTTTGAGAGTTTGAGATTTCGAGATTTTGCTTGTTCTGAGATTCCGAGACTCTCATTGTGAGATTCCGAGATTCTTGAGATTCTGGGAAATCACTTCATAGGGTGATGGAAAGACCATACCTACAACAAAAATCATGTCTGGTACCTTCGATCTTTGGAAAAAAACTTTTTTGTCGTGGGAACCTTTGTTTTCTTACTGTTTTCCTACTCGAGGTTAAGAACCTTTCAAGGAATATTCAGCAAACCAGACTCTTGTCAGAATAGGATAAAAACGCAAATATTTGCTTAGAAAACATCTCTATTCTCCACTCGAGGTTCGCAAAAATTAGGAAGTTTATAAACATGAAGGATCATAAACCCCAAGTACAAAAATAACCAGCAGTTTTCATAGAAACAAGAAAACCAAACGAGCGGGCAAAGGTTTCTGAGATTTCGAGATTTCTGAGATTTTATGATTTCTGAGATTTCTAGATTTCCAAGATTTTTGAGATTCCTAGAAATCATCTATTCTGAGATTCCAAGATTTCCGAGATTCTGATATTTCCGAGATTTCCCAGATTTCAAGGTTTCTAAAACTTCTCTTATTCTGAGATTTCGAGAAATCACCTCCTAGGTTGATGGAAAGATCACACGAGCAACAAACATCATGTCTAGTACCTTCGATCTTTGTAAGAAATGTTTTGGCTATGGTAATCGTGAACTTTTTTTCGTGCATATTCCGAGATTCAGATATTTTTGAGATTTCTCTCGTTCTGAGATTCCGAGACTTTTCTCATTCCGAGATTCTGAGATTTCTCTCGGATTCCGAGATTCTAAGATTTCTGAGATTTCGAGATTCTAAGATTTCGAGATTTTGAGATTCTGATAAATCACCTCCTAGGGTGATGGAAAGATCACACCAGCGACAAATATCATGTCTAGCACTTTCGAATTTTGGAAGAAATTTTTTGGCTATGGTAATCGTGAACTTTTTTCGTGTTCCGAGATTCCGAGATTTTTCTTCTTCTGAGATTCTGAGATTTTTCTTCTTCTGAGATTTCAAGATTTTGAGATTCTAAAATTTTGAGATTCCGAAAATTTTTTACTCCGAGATTCCGAGGGTGCTCAATGAAAACTTCTAGACTTTTGCAACTAAATGCAATCCTTTGATTCTTGAAATCTCTTTTTCTGTCATGGTAATCGTGAGTTTTATTTTGTGCGAGACCACGGTGGGTGCCACTGTTGGGATTTAGGAAATCCCAAACAGACGGATAGAGAGGAATGATGAAAGTACTTGAGACAATTGAACAAGAGATCAATAAATACAATGGCCAAGCCCCCTCCTCCTCCACCTCTTGGGTCCTATTTATAGGAAGAGGAGCCTCCTCCTCCTCCACCCCTTGGGTCCTATTTATAGGAAGAGGAGGCGCCCTCCCCTTTAAACCCTAGGAGAGAGGAGGTGGCTGTTTATATTATTTCCCGGGTGGGCTTGAATATTACATTTGGGTCCTTAACTAGTACAATTGAGTCCCTGGATGTTACAATCAGGTCATTGGCCCTTACAAATACGCCCTTATACCCCTTATTTGGGCCTCTTTTATACACATGGGGGTCCCTAGCCTTAGGTATCCTAAGGCGCACCCCCAACATTTCAATACTTTGGTACATGAGCACAAATTAATATAACTTATTATACATCATTATCTAATGCAACATTAACAATCTTCCTCTTCACGATTGTCCCTTGGTTGTAATCACGATGTAGGTATGGAGTGTCCTCTTCGGCTAACAGGATGCTTGGGTCAATCTTTACTAAAAATGGAGGAAGACCATCGAATGGATCATAATCTTCTGAAATGTCAGTCTTATCCTCAACTCCAACAATTTTTCTTTTTCCCGGTAGAACTATATGACGCTTTGGCTCATTATTAACAACATCCTTATCATCACCCTTCTTTATTATTGGTGGTTTGCTCGACATGTCTTTCACATAGAAAACTTGAGTCACATCATTCGCTAGAACGAACGGTTCGTCTTTGTATCCAATCTTGTTGAGATCCACTATTGTCATCCCAAATGTGTCTGTCGTTATACCTCCTGTACGGTTTTTAACCCACTGACACTTAAAAAGAGGGATTTTTAAAGGTCCGTAGTCCAATTCCCTTATCTCTTCAATGACACCATAGTATGTTTGTACATTTCCTTTGCTGTCTATTGCATCTATACGGACACCGCTGTTTTGGTTTGTGCTCTTTTGGTCTTGGGCTCTCGTGTAGAATGTGTATTTGTTTATCTCGTATCCTTGGAACGTAAGTACTGAAATAGATGGACTTCTAGCCAACCATTGCAGTTGCTCTCCAATAGTGTTATCATCCATAAGTTTTCTCCGCAACCATGATGCAAAATTATCATTGTGATGACGTGTAATCCAGGCCTCTGACTTCCCTTTGTTTGAGGCCTGTACAATGGACTTGTGCTCCTGCCTGTATGGAGCCAATAAAGATGATTGTTGCAGGACAAAGGAATGTGTTGTACGAAATAACGTTTCATCCATATCCATCCGAGATTTCTTCCCTAGTGTGCCCTTTCCCCTGAGTCTCCCCTCATGGCGTGATACAGGGAGTCCAATCGGAGCAAGCTCATCAATAAAGTCAACACAAAACTCAATCACCTCCTCTGTAGCATATCCCTTTGCGATGGTTCCTTCGGGACGAGCACGATTATGGACATACTTCTTGTAACTAGAAATCAACCGCTCAAAAGGGAACATGTTGTGTAAATACACAAGCCCGAGGATAACAATCTCTTCAACTAGATGCACTTGAAGGTTGGTCATTGTAACGACCCGGGTTTTCGGTGAGAAAAACCCGACTCCCTATACCCTTGTGATAGTCTCTGGATCAGTAGCTATCACATATAGAACTCATTACAGAATAATATCATTTCCACACAACGAAATCAGAGTACAAAACAGAGTATTTACATCTGAATACAGCTCGGTATACGATTTAAGTACAAGCCCCTTGGGCTAAACGACAAGTAGAAACTCTACGTAGCGGTAGCTAAGGCTTCAGGTCTTCATCCTCGATCTTCACCACTGGCATCCTTGAGCGAAGCAACGCAACCCTTCATTCATGGATTTCTTCATGAATGGACTTTCGCTCCAAGTCCAATCCTGCACACTCACAAACTATCCCCAAGGAATGGGATAAGTTCACGTCACCAACCGTATGCAAGCTTTAAGTGGCCTAATGCTAAAGGTATAAAAAGTAGTCAAGGAGTAGGCTCAGGTTTTCCTATGCAGCAATAGCAAAGCATAAATAATAAATCTCCATGTCCTACCAATCCCAAGTCTCTCATCCTCAATCGGATACACCTGGTCACCCAAATCTCCGTCACCAAGGCCTATCTCCATCTAGGGTCGGTGTGAGAACTCCCACTCCTCGCACCTCAATGATTGCACCCGGATCCGCGAGGCAGAGGGAGCAACTCTCCTCTCCCCGAATGCAACCACAGCTCACCACACTCAATCCTATAAGGGGAGGTAGAAATCCCAAAACATGAGAGTCGGAGTAAACATCGGGCATGTCCATAACCGAGGACGCGGCTATACGTATAGATCTAAACTCTGCAGAGCGTGTACACCTGTACCCAACTCGGGATGGAGCTCAGCCGGTAGCGATCCGACTAAACCCACCCTATCGGACGAACACCTAGGAGTTACGATTCCACCCTGCATCCGGGTCTCGCTGCGGTCCCCCGCAGAAGACCACCCCGGAACTGTGAACATGCCCCCGTGTGGCCACACGAGGAGCGCCCAAAAGGGAAGTGACTTCACCCTATACCCTCTCACTGATACCCTCAATCCTGCTAGCAGGTATGGAATCGCACTTGCTAGGGTCGAAACGACCCTATCCCCACTCTCGGTGAGGTGGTGTGTACGAAAGTCCTGTGTAACAAAGCGACCCACTCGGTTTCAGACCGGGGCGAGCTCCTATCATCCAAGTCATCACAAAAACTCCAACACCTGTGCTCCTAAAACCGGGTACCCGCCATAGGTACAAAAATGGGAATCGCCCGAGAAGACGAACCCTGGCCCTCGATCCCGGATCGGGTTGTCTTGAGCTCACCCCCGCCAAATCACCCAAAAACACCTTCTCCTGCCAGTTTTCCCCACACACGCCAAGAAAACTACCACATAATCCCAACACATGCACGGCGAAGCTCAGCGTATATACACGCATATATATATATATAGTAGTGGTAGGGCAACCAAGGATAGGGTAAATGAAGAAGGCGGTGCAAGGTTTATCATATCCATCATCATGCATAAAGTAAAGTGCTAGCAGTTCTATAAGCAATGCCTAATAGGATTTCAAAGTCGGTCGGGCGTGAACACCTGTGTGCAAGTAGTCGTCGTAGTTTCCGTAGTTGTACTTGATCTTCTGGCTCGTCTCCTCAGCTCCAGGATTCCTAGATTCGCAAATATAAATAAACACCGGAGCTAAATGCAAATAAACTCCAAAGAGAAGCAATAAAGAACCAAATAACTCCAAAAGCTAGTCTAACGGGTGCTTCCTGATTTTAGAAGAATAAAGAAACTGATTTCATAATTTTCTAAGCTAGAATCAATTTATTATTGATTTTCAATTAAAGAAATATTTTATTAATTTAATTAATTTCGATAAAGCACACACAACATAAGTCAGCAAGTTAGAGATCAAAGGTTAGCTTTTGGGTTGATCTGCAAGGTCAAATGTCTAGTCAACGATCATTGTTGACCAAGTCAAAGGAGAAGGTCAATGGTCAGCCGGACCCCACAAGTCATCCTGTGGGTCCCGTATGTCAGATTGGACCAGGCTGGATAGTTAGCGGCCCACATGTTAGTGAGTCCCAACGGTAAGGCTGTGGGCCCCTTTGGTCAGATTAGAGGGATTGAACCGGTTGGATCAGCTAGAAGCGATGTGATGTGGTGAGGGTACTTGGCTAACTTGGCTTAAGCTGGAACATGACAAAGATGTGGCGAGGACGGATTTATCTGTGGTATGGCGGATGGTTTAGTTAGCGCACGCATCGTGCATGACGAAGGCGTGGCACGACCGCAGCGAAAGGTATGGTCGGGACATGAAAGATTTAGAGCATTCACCAAGCACAAGGAATAAAGCTCGGTGGAAATGGCGAGCGATGCTACTAACAAGCAACACCCAAACAAGATAGATAAAGGGCTAAGGTTGGAAGCATAACAAGATCTGACCAAACTTGCTATTTTCCGGCACAGGATGTAGCTCCTTGGTTGGGCCAGAAAGGGGACACAAGCAAGCACGTTGCTGGTTGAGTTTATAACCCATGGCCTTAGGCAAACCCACAAGACCGATTAGTGACCAAAGCTAGCTTGCTCGTACCTGGCCTAGGCAAGCAGTTAGAAGAAGACCGAAGGTTGGTTGGGCACCAACATGGCCTTGTTCAGAACATGCAGCAGCTAGGCATGCATGACCGTGGCCTGAGCACAAGCTAAAAAGCACTACAGCTTTAGCAGATTAGAGCCTTGGCACACTGCTCAATAGCGAGCAATGCACATGACAGAAAGAGTAAAGATCATGGTTAATTTGTCAAACATAACTGGCTTGGAAGAAAACAGATGGCAGCTGCTAGCATTTGCAACTAGCTGTGGCTTCATGGTGTGGATCAGATATGCCACAAGCTAGCATGTTACTGGAACACATGCATTGGCTTTTGCTTGTATGGTTTGTGGTAGAAACAAGAACTAGCACTACAGGTATGTAGCATCAGTATGCTCACGTGATGGAACTGAGCAACCAGGAAGATATAGGTAAAGTTAATCTTAACCATGGCATGCAGACCATTCATGAAATGCCTTAGCCTTGCTAGCATCTAGCATGGTATTGCGGCTGTAGCAAACAGGATAGAACATGGTTGCTCATACATGGTTTTTGCAGGTTCAGCTATAGGTGAAAAGAATTCAGGTTGGCAAACAGGCTGCTTGCTGAAATGCCACAATGGCATCCACTTGAAGGCTGCTTGTATGCCTGTTGCGTCCAGGGCTGCAGAAGATCAAGGAATTTTACTTGCTACTAGCAGGCTTGTGCGGGTGTGGTGCTTGTGGCATCCCATGGCAAGGCGTGCTGCTCGTCGGTTGTGAGCAACACGATAGCGTCAGCCAACACAAGGGCATGCCATGTGAGGGAGGCTTCATGGATAGAGAGAATGGGTGGTTGGTAGCTCACTCGAGAGGAAAAAGAGGTGGCTTGGCCGAAGATCAGAGAGATAAAGATTGCCACCACTGCAGGATGCTCGTGCATAACCTCGAGGAGGTTACAGGCAGGTGAGGTAGCAGCTGAGGGGAGACATGGTACAGGTTCATGGCGAGGCCGTGTTGTTGGCAGCCAACAGGGTTGTTCTCTTGCTTAAGTTGCAAGTGCATTTTACACATGGGGCATGGGTCAGAAAGGGTCGGTCAAGCACAAGGCCAAGAAAAACAGTGCGAGGATCTGTAGCAAAGGAATTTCCCTTCTCAGCTAGCACGCACATGAGTTTTAGAGTGCATCCAAACCATAAGGCCAACATAAATTAGCCTCATGAGTTGCTAGCTTTTGTACAGACTAGAGCTTCACAGTGTGGAACAGATTGTTGCTGCTGCTACTAGCTTGCTGTTTTGCATGGGATGGCAAAACAGGGAGGTGGCAGCAAGGTCGGCTTAGTGGTGTTCAAAGGCTCCCAAACTTGGTCCTTGGGTACACGGCCAGTGCCCGATGGAATGCTGCAGAGGCAGTCCATAGTCATGGCACTCGACCGGTGATAGTTTCAGTGGCAGCTTGGAAAAGAAAGGCGGCTGATGGGCATAGAGGTGCTCGAGAAAAAACCCAAGAGTCACCCCATGGTGGAAACGGCTGGCCGGCGAGGAGTTTAGCGGCGGCCGTTGTTGACGGTTGAAATTCACCATTTTCAACCCTCAATATTCTCACGTAAATGGAGGCATATGCATTATTTACTAGCATTTTGGTTTGAATAATGTAATTCTACTTGTCCTTGAAGATTATTTGTATGTAGGTGATTTACCCCTTAAAAGAGATTGAAACTCACCTTCTATGAAGAAACCATGCCAACTCAGCTGAGGAGGTGGCTGCCACCAAGGGAAACATGGCAATCCACATCATCGATCCAGGGGAGGCACTCACCGACGAATCAGAGGACGCCACATGAACTTCACATGGATCAAAGGGCCCACCTCGGATACCAAATCAAGCCATGCACCGGGGATGGATCAGAGGGCCCATAGGGCAGCCACCCAGAGAAAACACAGGCCAGGAGGCGACCCTAGGGGGCCGGCAGATCCTAGGATCGGCCGAACCGACCTAGGGGCCTTTGATCCTGGCCCTCCACGTGTTGGTTGCTCATTGGTCCATTGCCTCACTCCCGGGTGTTTAGGGGTCATTTGGGCGTCTGAGCAAGCCTTGTCCTTGCCTATAAATAGAAGGGGAGGGGCTCCCATTTCTCACACACCACTCTCTCATTCTCCTCTCACTTTTAGTTTCCAAGGCTAGGGGGTAGGCTAGGGTAGCTCTTATTCAGGTTCCAAGTCCTCTTGGAAGTTTAAGTATGAGTTCTCTTTTATCTTTATTTCTTTGTATGACTTTGATCTACTTCAGTTATTCAGCTATTTCATATAAAGTCATGGTAGATCATATGTTTGATATGTTCTTAAGTTCATCCTCTGTTCATCATTTAGAGGCTTGTGTTCTTCGTGAACACTACCTTTTGAACCACTTGAAGGGTGATAAACTCCTTCCTTATGTGTTTGTTCATAAGTTAGAGGCTCATGTTCTTCACGAACACGACCCTTTGATCTTATTGATTAGACATAAGAGAGTTCATATCTGTTTGTATGTCTAGCCTTAGTTGATCTTGTTAGATGGTATGAGAGTGTTGCATGAGGTCTGTGTTCAAGCTACGGTACTCGGTCTAGTTGACCAGTCTTCTGGTGGCTCTCACCCTGGGTCACAATAGCCCGGGTTGGGTGGAGTCTAGCAGCAACGTAGGCATGGTGCCTGGGTTGTCTGGCCACGATAATTATGAGCATACCCCCCGTAACGATAGAGGTCGGTCCTCAGGTGGTGACAGCCCTGTTGGATCCTTGGGCAACCTCCGCGCTGGGGTACCTGCTGTAGGAGTCTAAAGTCTAGTTTCGCAGAGTGCTGGTCGTCGCGGGCTAGCTCCCCGTTTGTACCTGGGTGCTGAACCTTATCTCTCTCATGCAATACTCATGCCCATCTCTTGTATCTTCTAGCTTTGTATGTTTAGTACATTAGAACCTAGAGCTAACTCGTATGTTCCCCCTAAGCCGTAGTGTGCTAGAGTAGAGATAGATCTGAGTGTGTGTGTGTCACACTACCCCGTATATCTTGTATCTTACCCCTGTTTTGAGTGTGTTGTTCCCTATATCTATCTCTTGGTTTACATTCAGAGCAAAAGCATAAGTCTAAGATATCCGCCATTGCTTTCCACGGATTAGATACCCTTGGAATACTCTCCTTCCTTGGGGAAATGCTACAATGGTTTATCTGTGCGCTTGCGAATTCGTTCATGATCGTTTATATTAACTTATGACAAGTCTCGATGTTCACGCTAAACGCGCCATTAGTTGTGACATTGAGAGGTGCCCTAAAAGGCATTTCCTGGTGTTGTCACTAAAGACGGGTCCCAGATCTGTTCTTAAGTTGACGACGCTACGAAATGCCAACAGCCGTCAGGACAAGGCAACGGCGAGGCTCGAGGCGTCCCAGGGATGCACCTAGGGTAGCAAAAGACTCGACTTTTGGCCGGCCAGGGCAGGGCTCACACGACAGTGGAAAGAACATGGCGGCGGCGGTGTGGATGGTTGCCAGCGTGCTGGCACTTGCGCGTGGGTACACCAGAGACGTGCACGGGCGTGGTGAAGTGGTGTGGAAAAAGGGACCAAAAACGGGGCCTTTGCCTTCCTGTACGTGCGCGCGCGTGCGGACACCGGCGGCTTGGCCATGGCGGCGCAGCGGTCACGACGACGACATAGGTTGGCGGGACAGCAAGGAGGTGATGGTCAGGCGGGGTTGTGCGCGCGTTGGTGAAGGCAGCGGCACCTGCAAGCGTAAGGCTCGACTCGATGATCGGCACACAAGCGTCGGCGGTCACGCGGCGGCGCGGAGTAAGCGTCACAGCATGGCACAACTCCTCGGCACGAAGGCCGGCTCGCTAGAGAACAGCAGGGCAGGGCTGGAAACTCACCTATGGGTTTGCTGTTGCGGTTCAGACCTTTCGACAAACACGTCGAGGGTGAGGTGGACGGCAACTGCTTGCGGTTCAGCTCGAGGTTGTCGTCCTCCTACCCTTGCAACGGTGCCCTCCTCTGCTTGCGGTACAGCTTGGTGGTGAGGAAGGGAAGCAGAACAGAGGCAGCTCGCGGTTCCGGCGTAACATCGAACAGGTTGTGAGCAAGGTGGAAGCGGGCTCTGTTCCCGAAGTTGAGAGGCAACAGGTTGGAAGGGTATCTCACCTATGGCTCGATCGACACCACGGCGAGGCTGGTGGACGGCGAAGCTGTGTAGAGATGGGGCAGGCCAGCTTGGGCATTTTGTCGAACAGGTTGTGGACGAGGAAGGAGAAGGCAGCCGCTTGACGGCATGGGCGTCCTCCCGCTCGCAGCGTCCGTCGGTGGCACAGCAGCGGCACGCTCCTCCATCTTGCGGTCGTCGACGTTGTCGTACGCGGCAACGAGGCGTCCTCCACACGGCCGGCGTCTCCGCCTTGGCGCGGCCGGCAGAGCCCCTGACGGCCTCCAGCGCGGTGCACGGCGAGCTCGCTCCTCGGCACCGGCATGCGAGCTGTACCACAGCGCTAGGTGCTGCTCCTAGCTTCTTGTGATGCGAAGAGCAGAGGGAGAGATGAAGTTCGATTGGGCAAGATGTTGCTGCTGCGCTGGTTTCCTTCGTGGAAAAGAAGGATCAGGGAAAGGAGGAAAATTGCTGCAGGTCTATCGATGGAAGAATTAGAGAGAAATCGAACTGGTGGCTGCTGCTAGCTGGCTTCGGTGGATTTGCCTCTCGATTTGGGGAAGAGCAGCTGCGGCTTTGCTAGCTCGATTGGAGAAAAAGAAAAGGGGTGATGCTGTTCGGTGGGGAGAAAAAAAAAGAACACAGCACGAAGAAGAGGCTTGCGGCGGCGGCAGGAAAAGAAGGGAAGTGGAGTGATGGGTGAGGAGTGAGGGTACTTAAGAGAAGAGTTAGGGTTAGATTAGGTGGGCTTCTAGATGGGTTCGGATTTTTGGGTCTAAACAAAAATAAGCCCGCGAATTAAATTGATAGACAATTCATTTCGTAGATAGAAATGGTACAAATGAATTTAGACTATTTTTCCGGAATGAATCAATTACATGGTATTAATTCGAGAAGCCGGAAAACATCGTCGTAATTCAAATGAGCTCTCGGATATTTAATTCAAGGAATTATAGTCTATTCCCCGAAATCGAATCAATTGCAAAAGATCAATTCGAAGAGTCGGAAAAATATTCCCGTAGTTCTTTTAATAAATTCCCGAGCACTTCTGAAGAGATTAGGCCGGGAAGGATTTGAGGGTCGAAAAAGTTGGTGGGTCCACTGAGTTAGCAGGTGAAAACCCGAGAGATGGTTTAGCCGGGTCTGAAGGTTAGAAAGGATAGTTAGTCCAATTAGCTTTTGATTTATATTTGAAATTAGATTTCAAATATAAACCACACTCAAAGATTCAAAAAAATTCCAAATAAAAACCAAATCACACTAACATAGATTTTATCTTTAGCACACAAAACAATTTAATTAATTTTATTACTAAGAATTTGGAAAGGGCACGAGAAGATAGTCTTATGATTCTGAGCAATCCCATCAAGCAAGAAATTTTTTTTGAAATCCACAATTTTGTAAACATTAACATTCCGGAAAAATCCGGGATGTTACAGTCATGATTGTCAAGAAAGAGGGTGGAAAGATCATCTCAAATCTGACGAGTCATTGCACGACATCTTTCTGCAGCTGCACTAGATTCTTTGGATGGATTGCCTTCTGAGAGATCTGGTTGAGGAATGAACAAACCTTGACGACTGTCAATCTCACATTCTCTGGTAGAATACCCCTTAGTGCAACAGGCAGCAATTGTGTCATCAACACGTGGCAGTTATGAGCCTTCAGATTTATGAATTTTTTCTCTTTGTAATTTATTATTCGTTGTATATTTGAGGAGTAGCCTGTCGGGACCTTGATATTGTTTAAACAATCAAACATCATCTTCTTCTCTTCCTTGTTGAGGGTGTAACTAGCAGGGGCCAACCAATTTCCCTTATCTCTCTTTTCGGGATGCAGGCTTTTTCACTGTTTCATAAATTTAAGATCCCGACAAGCTTCAACTGTATCTTTTGGCTTTTCGTATACACCTAGGTGGCCAAGAAAGTTCACACAAAAATTCTTCATCACATGCATCACATCAATTGCATTGCAAACCTCAAGGATTTCCCAATAAGGAAGCTCCCAAAATATCAACTTCTTCTTCGACATGGGTGCACGTCCATCCTTGTCGTTTGGAACAGATTTGGCACCAGGAGCCTTCCCAAACACTACCTTCAAATCATTCACCATAGAAAATACAAGTTTACCATCACGGTGCACTGGCTTCTTACGTTTTTCTCCAACACCTTCAAAATACTTTTTTCCTTCTTCTCTTAACAGGTGCTTAGGAGAAAGAAATCGACGATGGTCCAAATACACAATCTTTTTACTGTGTTTTAGATACACACTTCAAGTATCATCTAAACAGTGCGTGCATGCTCGGTGTCCCTTGTTTGTTTGTCCTGATAGATTACCAAGTGCCGGCCAATCATTTATGGTGACAAACAGCAATGCTCGTAGATTGAAGGTCTCCTGTTGTCCTTATCCCACACAGGTACACCTTCTTTTTTCCATAACATTTTAAGATCCTCAACCAACGGTCTCAGATAAACATCGATGTCATTGCCTGGCTGCTTTGGGCCTTGGATGATTATTGGCATCATGATGAACTTTTTTCATGCACAGCCATGGCGGAAGGTTGAATATGCATAAGGTCACAGGCCAAGTGCTATAACCACTACTGAACTCACCGAATGGATTGAATCCATCAGTACTTAAACCAAACCGAATGTTGCTTACGTATTGTGCAAACTCGGGGAATTCTCTATCAATTAGTCTCCACTGCGACCCATCAGTGGGATGTCTGATCTTGTCATCTGCTTTACGATATTCTTTGTGCCAATGCATCAACTTTGCATTAGCCTTACACCTGAATAAACGCTTCAGCCATGGTATCACTAGAAAGTACCACATTACCTTAGCAGGAATTTTGTTCTTCTTCTTCTTCTTCTTCTTCTTCTTCTTCTTCTTCTCCCCCTCAACATCGTAAGGGTCATCTCGTGGGATCTTATAACGTTGCGCTCCGCACACAGGACAAGCCTTCAATTTCTCATATTCTTTTCCTCGGTAAAGGATACAGTCATTAGGGCACGCATGTATCTTTTGAACCTCCAAACCCAGAGGACAAACAACATTTTTAGCTTCGTAAGTTGACTCCGGCAATTCGTTCTCCTTTGGAAGCATGTCCTTTACGATCATCATTAACTCATCGAAGCCCTTGTCAGAAACTCCATGTTTAGCCTTCCATTGCAGCATTTCCAATGTGCTACTCAACTTCTTGTGACCCCCTTTGCAATTTGGGTACAATGGTTTCTTGTGATCTTCTAACATATGCTCAAACTTCTTTGCCTCCTTCACCTTTTCGCAATCTTCCTTATGCTCTCGCAACACCTGACCTAGATCATCGAGTGGCTCATCTTCTCCTTGTTCAAGCTCTCCCACCATTACAACATCATCCTCACCCATTGGATCATCTCCCATTGCAAAGGCACCTTCTTGAGTCCAATCAGGAATATTGTCGTCTTCTTCTTTGTCATCTTCCATTATAACCCCTCTCTCCCCATGGTTTGTCCAAACAGAATAGTTTGGCATGAATCCCCATTTGTATAGGTGATCGTGAAGAGTCTTTATCATTGAGAAATCTTTCAAATTCCTGCACTTTCTGCATGGACAAATAATGAAACCGGACGGGGGCTTGTTGGATTCTGCTACTTCTAGAAATCCACGAAGCCCATTAATGAATTCATTGGATATTCTCTTGTAGTTGTACATCAATTACCGGTCCATCTACGAATAAAGTATAACCGAACAAAATATATTATTATCACGTAACAAATTCAAGATTATATGTTACACTAATTCATAGTGTTTAAATCCATATTCCACATGAAATATAAACTTTCTACTAATTTTCTAATAAGCAAACAATTTTTATAATGAAGAAAACTATTTTTCTAATGAGTAGACTCTTTTTCTAACTAAGAAATTATTATTGTAATGAGAAAACCATTTTTCTAATGAGTACATACTAGTGTTTAAATGAAGGCAATTGATTATGTTACATAAATGCAATCTGTTCAAATCCATATTCCACATGAAATATAAACTTTTTACTAATTTTCTAATGAGCAAACAATTTTTCTAATGAGGAAAACTATTTTTCTAATGACGAGACTCTTTTTCTAACTAAGAAATTATTATTGTAATGAGAAAACCATTTTTCTAATGAGGTAAATACTAGTTTTTTAAATGAAAGCAAGATTATGTTACATAAATTCAATCTGTTCAAATCCATATTCCACATGAAATATAAACTTTTTACTAATTTTTTAATGAGCAAACAACTTTTCTAATGAAGAAAACTATTTTTCTATTGAGGAAACTATTTTTCTAACTAAGAAATTACTATTGTAATGAGGAAACCATTTTTGACTCTGTACTAGTGTTTAAATGAATAGAAGACTATGTTACACAAATTCAAACTACTTAAATCTATATTCCACATCAAGTATAAACTTCTTCCTAATTTTCTAATGAAAAAAAACCATTTTGATGGTAGTGAAGAAAACTTTTTTCTAATAAAGAATTTATTTTTTCCTAAGAAAATGTTTTTCTTAGGAGGAAAACATTTTTCTAATGAGAAAATATTTTTTATAATGAGAAAAATATATTTCAAATTAAATTAATTTTATAATAAGCAAACTATTTTTTTGACTAATAAATTATTTCTCTAATTCTAGTATTAATATTCTAGTCATTTCTCTTAGTAAGTACATCTAAAGCATTTAATATATTTATTTATATAAAAAATAATGAAAAAAAATTAATTTGTATCATCATATACAACATCTCATCCAACTAACACGGCACATCCATTTCAATCAATTCTATTAGAACACAGACAAAATACAATAAATAGAAACAAATCTCCATTCTTAGTTCATTTTAAAGTACTAAAATACTCCTATTTCAACCAATGAAACTCAACAAAATAAGCATGAATTAAGGGAGGATGAAGTAACTATCCTCTAGACCACTTCAATGAGTGAAATCGTCGAGAAATGGTCGCAAATCCGGCAAAATCTCCTCTAGGACGTCATGGAGAAGCAGGAGCTCGAAGTGGAGAAGTGAGGGGGGGCCTCGGGCTGGAGGAGGAAGAAGCTGAGATATAGCCGTTGGACATTAGTACCGGCCCATATTACGAGCCGGTACTAATGTGGCTACATTAGTACCGGCTCGTAATACGGGCCGGTACTAATGTCCGGCGCCCACATTAGTACCGGCCCATATACAGCACCAGTACTATTGTGAGACATTAGTACCGGTGCTGAATACGGGCCGGTACTAATGTTTGTCACGGGATGGCTTCCCACGCCTCCTTTTTGGTACGGGACATTAGTACCGATTCTGTTTAACATTAGTACCAATGGGAAAAAAACCGATACTAATGTATATTTTTAGCCTGGGACGAAAGCCTCTTTCCCTAGTAGTGAACGGACCCGATCTGAACGAGCCACCGTTGGAGTATGGTACTCCTGTGTTGCATCTCTAACTTGTGGATATGCTAGCCGATCGATGCATGGTACTGGTCTTTCATTTGATCATTTGTTAAATCAGGACTCAGGAGTAGTAGCTACAGTACATGCACAAAGTAGATATTGGGAGCTTTCTGTAACTTTCTTTACCATGTTGCAGCATGAACATTAGCTAAATCTTGCTACAGTTATCTTACCGATGCATGCTCCATATTGCTGCTCACGGCGAGATCAAGTCCGAGCGCGAGGCCACGGCGAGCGGTGAGCCGGTGAGGCCATGGCAAGCAACAAGCCCGAGTCCAACGAGGTCACGGCAGCGAGCTGCGAGTCCGGCGAGGCCACGGCGAGGAAGGAACGCGTGCGGAGTGCGAGCGATGCGAGGCGTGTGGCGTTATTACAAAAGTCTGACGGGGCGTTTGAGGAGCGCGGCGTGCGAGGGTTGACGAGAGAAACGAAACGCGCCGGCGTCGCAATAATCAGGGGCAAAGACATCCATATCACAGCGTCCACGCGGAGAACGACCTGATTTTCGCAATCGCGGCCGGCCGCAGGACGACTTGATTTCCCGTACCGGAATGAGTACACAGTAATCATCCAGGTGATTCAGAGACATGAAGAGTGTGAATACGTGCAGCTGATAGATCAATTTATTTTACAAGCATGGCACGCAAGCCAATGAAGAAGAGGAATAATCCCACTGATCCTTACAGTGCCACGGTGCACCGAAAAAGAGTACTTTCATCATTTCTTTGGGCTGAGAAGCTGGGCATCCACTTCAATTATGGTATGCCCAAGCGGCCAGGATATATGATCCTTGCAACAGGAGGAAATGTTGGACCAGCATCTATAGGCTTCAACAAGAACGCTTGATGTATCCCAGACCGGCGAGCTACTGAAGCCCCGTACCTCAGCTCTCCTCAGTCGATCGCAGTTGCAGCGACGAATATGCAGGATACACAAGAAGGCAATCAGAGTAGTGGCTCGATCAGTGTTCCTTATTCGACTCGAGTTCCCAGTGCATCCCATTTCTACTAGCAGGCTGCATCCTTCCATCCTGCTCTTCACAAGCAAAAGGACCGAGAATGCATGTCGATCTTGCTTGCTTTTTTGTTTTGAAGGTGTTGGCACCTCTCGGAGCCAACAAGCACGCGGACTAGCTTCTTGCCGCGCCTCCACGCAGGCACCGGTCAGACCGGTGCGGGTGACCGGTCAGACCGGTCGCCGGTGATCTCGGTGGTAAAACCAACGAACGCCTGCCGGGGAGGGACCCCGTCAGGACAGACGCATCTTGGGTTGTCTTAGGCTCGGCAGGCCAGCTAGGATGTCTTCAGACGTCACAAAGATGAAAGAAGAATAGCATGATAGGGTTGGAAGAGTAGGGTAAAGAGGAACGAAAAGGTAAATACGATAAAAGATAAATTTGATAGATTCGATTGTGTTTCTCTCAATCGGCCACGACCCTTCATATTTATCAGGGTGGGGAAGACTTGCCCCGGAAGGAATTTCTTTTACAAATCTAAACCTATCAGGACTCTTGATTCATCTCGAACGCGGCGGCACCGATCAGACCGGTTAGGCACACCGGTCTGACCGGTGTGGCTTGCCGGACCAGCTACAGGAGTCAGGACCGGTCAGACCAACTATAAGCACCGGTCTGACCGGTTTATCCACCTTGGACGGCCGTCATCAGCTAGCAGCCATCTTACTATGACGTACACATTCATATCTTTATCTTACAACCTATATACTTCTCCATTCCAAAGTGCACTATTTGTTTTGACTTTTTAGATACATAATTTTTGTTAGGTATATATATGCTTATTTAAAATTATAAAAATTCAAAACGACTAGTAATTTGATACGAAGGAAGTATGTAGCTGACACGACGTACGTGTCCGCCACCTCCTTATCACTCCCATATATAGTAATAGTATCATGCTTGACAAAAATTTAATCTGCATTAGTAAAGTCTTGCGCATCGGAAACCATACAAGCTTATACTACGGTTGTCTCACATACATATCGGAAAATGATATAGTTGAGCACTAGTTCTTACAGCTAGAGAAGATTTTGGAAGAAACATGTCCTGGGTTTGGTTTATGGTATATAGTAGCACTCTCAGTAAAACCATATATTTTTTTGGTTTAATGTGACCCGTAAAAAGAGACTGCATTGTAACTTTTCATGTTTTCGGTCTCTCACGTATATATTGGCAAATAATACCATTGAGCGGGCCTGTTTATCAGTTCGGAAAAAAATTTGGAATAAAATTTTGGGTCTTTTCAAAGTCTATTAGAGACAATAAACGTAAATTACATGAATGGACGCGAAATCGCGAGACGAATCCATTAAAACTAACTAACCGGTCATTAGAGATTGTTTACTGTAGCACGATATCGTCTAATCATAGTATAATTAGGCTCGTTAGATTCGTCTCCTGATGTTAGCAGGAGGCTATGGAATGAGTTTTGTCATTAATTCACATTTAATTCTCCTAATTAATGTCTGAAAATTGATGTGACTGATAGTTGGGGAAACTTTTGAGAACTAAACGGGTCGCTAGAGAAGATATTGGAAGAAACATGTTCTGGGTTAGGCCCTTAGTAAAATCATTTTTTTTGGGGGGTGTGGGTGTTATGTTTCGTTGCGAAGGGCAGAAACAAGCAGCAGTCGTAACTCGAAAGCAGGTGTGATATATGTTTCTTCCTCACGATGTCCATCAGCATTTCTTTAATTTATAGAGTAGGTTGGCACCTTCCTCAAGGTGACTAATTTTGAATGGCAAAGCTTAAAGGTATGTTTGGTTGGTTGTATTATTTGTTTAGTCGGGTGAATAGTACCAACTCGTTTAGGATGAAGCGAGTAATCTCATCTAATACATTATTCTACTAACAGAAGTGAAACATATGGTATAAATAAATTAGTTGAACCCCCACCACAAACATGAAGTGGTGCATGTAACTAAACACAGTCTAAGTGACTCCAAAGACTCCGATGAACACAGACTCCTCGTTGTTCACTAGGCCAGAAACGATTTGTGCTAGCGGCTAAAACAGGTCTTTGCTGGCGGGTAGAGCGTCCGCCAGCGATCTTGAGCCAGTATAAATGACCCTTTGTGCTGGCGGTTGCCCTATCCTCCAGCACAGAGAACATCTGTGCTGGCGGGCACTTAGGCCGCTCGCCAGCACAGAGGACATCTATGCTGGCGGGTGCTTACGCCGCCCGCCAGCACAGAGTCTTTCTGTGCTGGCGGTTGCTTATGACGCCAGCCAGCATAGAGTCCTTCTGTGCTTGCGGTTGCTTAAGTCGCCCGCCAGCGAAATGTTTTTTCCATTTTACCATTTATTATTAATATAATTCGTATTAATCGTTTATTATTTGTATATAATTCACATTAATCATTTATTATTATTTTTTTGTTTATTATCTGATTTTACCCGCTAAATTCACTAGTATTTATTATTAATTGTATTTGTATGCTAAATTCACGTGAAATTAATATTATTTGTATTTGACCGTCAAATTCAAATACCACATAACCACATAATTCAAACTAGTATATTATAATACATAAGTCACGTTATCAGAAAACATCGTACGTAATAGATAATCGACATCCAACATGTCGAATAGATAATACTAGTTTTCAATTAAACCCGGCCCATCTACGTAAATGTTCGCACTCGTCCACAATCAACACTCCTTCTTTGTCGAAGAATACACCTTTCTCATGGCAAATCTCATGTAGGATGAACCTCGCCATGTCCGCACAAATGTTGTTGATTTGCTTGTCACCCAGCTTCCCCCACGATCCCTCGATGGTAGGCATCTGTGCACGTACACACAATAAATAAAGATTCTAAATGCATTACCATTATAGGAAGATAATTTGCACAAATAACAAGAGGCTTACGTCTTGAGGATTTGTCCGGTACCTCTCATTATTTCTCAAGACCTCGCACACGTAATATCCACATAGCACAGTGCCGGGAGGTTGCTTGTAGCACTGCAAACAAATAAAAAATGATCAGAAATTATTAACAAAAGTGTACAACTCTGATAAAAACCAAGTTGTTATGTTCTTACCTATTTAGCATGTCGTATCAATAATGTATCCTTATTTGGAGGGTGCTCCCCACCATTCCTTATGTATAGCCGATACGCACTTTAAGAATGCAAAGACAAAAGTTAGTAATACAAATTTAGCCGATACACACATTATTAATTATTGCAATGGGTTGTCTTACTTTTTTACAATATCTATGAATGGTCTGTAAGAATCCTCTTCATAGTGTAATGAGTCGTAGACCATTGCTTCTCCTAGCTTTGGACAGATGTGGAGGGCAATGAAATGGTCTCTGCATTATATTTAAAGAATAAATATAAATAAACCACACAATATATCTATTTATATATATCTAGTAATTAGAACGAACTTACTTAAAATTGTAAGCACACATGATACTCTCCTTATGCTGCATTTTCTTCATTCTTTTCCAATGTATACAGACACCCCATGACTAAAGGATGTATGGTATTTCTTTATCATAAGATCTTTCTCCTCTGGTGTCTACGCTTGTTCTTCGATTTCCTTTCTTACCTTTTCAGTCATTACGAACTTGTGTTCCGCCTCGCATATTTGTTGCGGGTCACAGTATGCTACACTCCACCTCCCAATTGTCTTCTTTTCATCCAACGCTTGCATCCTGCAGAATAGATCGCTTAGGATGGTTACCAAAAATACATATGAATTTGAAAAAGATATAGTATGGTACATGCATGTTGACTTACATGCACCAAGCGGTGATGAGATTCACGTCGAGGCGTTCACGACGGTACATCGCGTGCAAATCCTGGAAATCAAGTACAAGCTTGTTCACTTGAGAGGCACCGAACACCCATGTTGGGACAGACGTGGTGATAGAGTTTATGCCTTCCTTCATGGCGTTCATGATCCATTGGTGCAGGTTTTTCAGTTCCTGTGGCCCCTCGCTCAGTTGCCACGAATGCAAGAATGGTTTGCCATGCTCATACCTGTCGGGGACATCATCCGACACAATAAAATCTCCAAGCCTCTTCTTTTGCTTACGGCGGCTCCTAGTAGTTGCACCGGATTTTACATTCTTTGTATTCTTGAGTGCTTTGAAGAACATGTCAGCATCTGTCGAGGTTCTCAACCGCCGGCAGTAGATTTGTATCGAACCGTGTGTCGGATCCGGATGGTTGACACGGGAGACACAAGGGGTTTATACTAGTTCGGGCCTCCGAGGAGTAATACCTTACGTCCAGTTCCGAGTACTCGTGTTCCTATGTCGGGGATGTCTGTAGTAGGGGTTACAAACTTAGTGATCGGTCAGGCTTTCTGTACATTGCACCCCTCCCCCTTTTATAGTCACAAGGGTGAGGGGCAAATAGGGAAAACAAAAATAAGCTATAGTGCTATGGCGTTGTGAAGTCTTTTCCGTCATTGATGTCCGTCAGGCGGCGTGGGAGGGCGCTGAGCTGTAGTGTCATCGGAAGCCGCCGCGTGTGCTGTTGCCACTGTTCGTTCCGAGCACTTGGCACCTCCTCTGAGTAGTTCATATGGTGACTCAGCCTTCTTGAGCGCGGCTTAGGCCCGCCACGTTATGGCCTAAGCGTCAGTAGGTGGTAATCGAGTGTGCGCTTTGACGGGGTGGCGTGCAGCTGGCGTTGGATGTGACGGCATGTCGGAGGTTGTGGGGGTGTACTGTGCGCCATTACAGCCCCTGTCGGACCCGGTCGTCCTCCCATCGCGCCAGCTGTGGTCTTTGCATGGCGTGGAAATCGGCGTCACGCGTGTCGTCGCGGAGGAGCTTGGGGGGTTGGGGCGGCACCACGTTCGTGTGGGACCCCTGACCCGCGCTCCGGCTCCCCCGTGTGGACCCCGCCTTAGTCGGAGACGGAGATTACTCGAGCGAACGAGTAGTCGGAGGCGAGGCGGGGCGTACTCGGAGACGACACGCTCTCGTGCGAGGCGAAAAGTACTCGTGCGAAGCGGAGGGTACTCAGAGCCGAGGCGTACTCGTGCGAGGCGGAAGGTACTCGGGAGTGCGGAAGTCTTGTCAGTGAGGGTCTTGACGAAGATCTGCATCCCTCCCTGTCCTGGATCTTAGCCTTCACATTGTCAATGGTGTCAGAGGACTCCATATTCAAGGTGATTATCTCGTTGCTTAGGGGGGGGCCTAATCCCGGCCCTCGTCAGCATCTGATGTGACCTTCTTTGGTTCATGTGAGGCTATCATACATGGTATTGTTGCTGGCCTCTTGGTAGGTGGAGATGGCGTAGGAGATGATGACCTTAGAAAATTATCCATGTCGTCTGCAGATTCTGCTAATGCCCCTTCATCGAGAGTTTCTTGGACGGGTGATAGCCTTGGCATGTCGTTCTCATTGTTACCTCCCTGCTCAGCACCCATCGTAGGTTGTTCCGTGTTCTCGACGACTGCAGCATTAGAATCTTGGAGGGCTTGGCTAGGGTCTGAATCTGGGAGGGGTACTCGTTCTTGGCTAGGTTGCGAGGGATTTGGTGATGTATTAAGAATGATATCTCGGCGATGCCATAGTATGTATTGGTTCCTCGCATCACCGAGAAGCTCGATCCCCTCATTAGTTGGGATATCAATCTCGCACGACTCATCAGACACCGATACAACTTGCACCCATGTGTACTCCGCCGGTGGTGGATTCGGAAACACATGACCCGATAGTGCCATGGCTATTGCAACCTCTCGAAACTTATTTTGTTTTCTTCCATAAGGTATAACCAACTTGCATGGTGTATCCTCTCTAATTTTATCGTCAGGATACGTGGCGTTTGCAATAGAACCCGCACTACTTGGAGGCACAACGGTTCCAATCTGGGCAAGCTACAAATTTGGAAGGAGGACAGCAAGCTGCAAGTTTGGACCATCGGATGCATTCTGTGCACTCTGTCCGGCAGAAATCTGTTGGCTTACAAAGAAGCCTAACAACTCTTGCTTGGTGATTTCTCTCATCTTGTCTTCAAGGCCCTTCTTATAACGGTCCCGCTTCTTGTAGCTTGACCGGTGTTCAACAAATGCTTTACCCCATGGTAAGGTAGATGACATCCCTCGAACACGCCCAGAGTGCTCAGGGGTACCGATCGCAGCGGTTAGCATATCGTTCTCCCTGTCGGGCTTGAAAAGACCTTTCTTTTGCATTTCGGCGAGCTCTCCCAACTTCTCATAGATTTGTTCTGTTGTGGGCTTCTCGAATGTCACCGTGCTGTTAGGTCTCACAGTAGGAATTCGAGCAAGGCACCAATTCCTGCTGCGCTCATCCATGCCTTCAAACAACTCTGGTAAACCAGCTACCCTCCTTTCTTCTTCCTCCTGCCTCCATTTTGCTAACTTGGCAGCATATCCTCCCGAACCCAAGTGATGTGGGTTCTCAGCAGCTTTCTTAGCCTTCTCCTGAGCTTGGAGACTCTGAGCTAGAGCTTCCTCTGTTCTCTTCTGTTCTTTGAATTCTTCCCACACATCTAGCGGGATATTTCCATACACATCCCTAGCATTCTTGTCTTTCTTAACAAATTCAGTGTTAAGCACAAACCTCCAATTTCTGAGAGTTCTTCCACAAAAGCCCTCAGCATACTTTCTACCTTCATTCTCTGTGCCTTCCGGAAAAAGGAACTTTTCTTTCACTTTGGCCCACAATACATCCTTTGTAGCCTTAGGCACCTTCTTCTAATTATCAGTTGTGATCCAGGGTGCCATGATGTCCCTGATAATTGCACCAACGATGTTCTGAAACCTAGCACCTATGTTCTCAGGTTCAATGGGCTCGCCTTTGTCACCCAATTGTTCTATCACAAGTTGTCCTCTATCAGGGATCTGGTTTCTTCTTCGTTGCCCATGTTTCCTTTTCGGGTTACTACTAGAAACAGTAGTACCCGAAGATTGTGGTCCTGAACCTTCTGCCTCTTGGACAACAATGGTAGGTGCTCTATGTTGACGTCGTCGCGGGGATCTCTCATCGTTCTACAGGGAAAACATCATTTTCAGTATAACTAAATTTGAACAACATACATTATTTGTACTGAATGTGCATGCAGACCTCATTATCTCCGCTTGGTTCGTAGTCAAGATCTTCATCTTCTAGACGCCTGCGTGACCGCGGTACACTTGGTTCGTACTCAGGTGGAGTTTCATAGTCTCCATTAAAATCACTGGAATCCTCTGAGGATTCCACACTGTAATTAACAAAATATGTTGTTCTCATGTTTATTTTTCAGATTACCGCTGATTAATTAACAAAATATAATTTCAGACATAATTGATAAACACAAATAATTGTACATATATTTTGCAATCCATAAATATGTTTGAATTTTCCATATAGATATGAATTTACATTTCTTAATTTACAATCCATAAATATGTTTGAATTTTTCATATAGATATGAATTTACATTTCTATATTTACAATCCATAAATATGTTTGAATTTTCCATATAGATATGAATTTACATTTCTTAATTTACAATCCATAAATACGTTTGAATTTTCCATATAGATATGAATTTACATTTCTATATTTACAATTCATAAATATGTTTGAATTTTCCATATATATATGAATATGCATTTCTATATTTACAATCCATAAATTTTTTGCAATCCATAAACAATTGTACATAGAAAACTAAATTACATATCTATATTTATTCATATATTCATATCTATATTCATACATATCTATATTTATACATATCTAAATTTTTTAACACAAAGAAAAATGAATCCGGAGCAACAGAATTAAAAAAACGAACCCCAGAGCCGTCGCGGCGGCGGCAGCGGCGCCGGCGGCCCCGTCCCCGTCCTGGGCGTGGGGTGCGGCGGCGGCGCCGGCGGCCCCGTCCCCGGCCCCGGATCCTCTGCCCGCACTAGTCGGCGGCGGTGGTTGCGGGCCGGGGGGCCGCGTTGTCGCCGGCGTGCGGGGAGGCGGCCATCCCGAGCTGCACGGAGGGAGGAGGCGGCCGGCGCTGGAGGGGAGGAGGCGGCCGGCGCAAGAGGGGGCGGACGACGGCAGGAGACGACGCGACGGCACGGCAGGAGAACAGCGGCGGTCCTCGGGGACGCGACGGCGCGGCGCGAGGAGGCCGGCGCTCGAGGGAGGAGGCGGCCGGCGTGCATGACGGCGGCGGCGGGGGGCGCGGGAAATTTTGGCAGCCTCCCGGCGTCGTTCCAATTCCCCGCCAAACTTAGAAAATTTCAGCGCGTTGCGGGCTTATATAGGCAGGATTTGTGCTGGCGGGCGCTTAAGCCACCCGCCAGCAGTGTGCATCAGTGCTGGCGGGTGGCTTAAGCGCCTGCCAGCGTAGTGCTCTATAACTACTCTGTTTTTCCTAAGTGTTTGCCTACTATTGCGCGAGCGGATCGACACCGGCAGGCTGCCGGACTGCACCGTCGACGCCTCGATCCGTGCTCCCCGCCGGCTCTGGCTCCAGCGTCGGCCGCCTCGCCGTCTTCCCGTCCCGCGGCCGCCTCTCGCCGCCTCGCCGTCCCGCCTCGCCGGTTCCGGCGGGCTGTCGCGCGCCGCCCTGCCGTCGCGCGCCGCGCCGCCGCCAGCTCGCCTGCTCCCCTGCCCGCGCCGCCAGACCTCCCCTGCCCGCCAACGTAAGTAATTTTGTATAGATTTAGAAATAGATTGTGTAGTAATTTAGAAATAGATTGTGTAGCAAATTTTTGTTAGACTTAAGTTTGTGTAGAAAATTTTAAATAAAATATCGTGTATATTTTAGGGATAACAATGGCAAATCGGTTTGCCTTTTTTAATCATGATGGCGGCCGTGGAGGTGGTCGTCGTCCTGTTCGCAGTGGTCCCCCAGTCCCAGACCCTCCGCCACCACCCCAGGGCAACCTATTGGTGCTTCCTTCCCTGTCGGTCAAGAACCCATGCCCATTACCCAACACGAGTTACGTCAAAATGTGGTATGTACTTAGATATTCTATTTTTTGAATTTGTCATTGTTTTTACAATGATAATAATGTGTATTATTTGTATTGTTAATTATGAAGCTAGTTTCACCAATGCAATGGTTAGAACGAGTTATATATTCTGTGACTGGACAAGCTCCAATGGTGAGACATGAACAAACGACTTCATCACGAGGAAGGTTTATTGTTTCTCTATCAATTAATGCTGCGGGCATGCGAGAGCAAACACTTAGTGATACAGTTATTATCCATGTCAATTCTTTTGCTGCAATACAACCACATGTTGCCGCTTCTGATGCCGTGAGGAAGGCACTTATCGAAATAGAAGCTCAAACAAGACATGTAATCCCAGACTATAGTTACTTCAAGATTTACGCCTTAGAACATAATAACATGGCCGTCACTGAAATGCCTAAACGGATATCACCATCGTATGCATCGTCCATTGTATGTAACTAAAACTTACTCTTTATTTTTGGAATTTGTTTTTTAAGAACCTTGTACTTAAACGTTATGTTTTGCTGGCCAATTGAATCAGGACGCATCGTATAACAGTTTCATGCACGCTGATCAAGGTATGCATGAGGTCTTACGTCAAGTATTGCATAACATTGGATGGACATTCACGACACCGCACCCATGTCCAGTACGTAGCGGTTGGCAAGCTGGCATTACCCTATTATCATCTACGAATTCGGTGCAAATATTTGGAGAGATATTCATGATGCCCTACATGGCCAGAGATAGTGCATACATATATGCGCTGGATTATGTTGATAGGTTCTTAGGAATCAACATCATCGATATTAATCATACTTTGTACCTCACGATGATTCACGGTCATGATGTGAACGATCCTAGATTTTAATTAAGTATGAAATTTGTACCCTTTTAATTGTATGGATTTGAACTTTTAGTCTTTGCTTAGACTAAAGTACTGATGTATTAATCATGCGTTGTTGTATTTGTATGATTTTACTTGTGAGCTTTCAATGACGTGAAATCGAACCCAATACAATATAATAATGACTTCAAAATGTGACTTAATTTGAAGTGCTAATAAGAAGTCTTACAACGACATTGATTAATAAAGTCTTACAAGAGATACATCAAGACAGACTAATAACAAGTGCTAATTTATCCTTTAACAATTCTTCCTTCGCAGTCTGTACGTAACCATGGCTTCTCCGATTTAGAAATGCTGCTTTCAATTCTTTTGATTCTTTTTTCATGATCTTTGAATAAGACTAATTCCTCATACTGATTGTAATCCTTAACATCAACTACACCTTCAACTCCAAGAATTCTTTGTTTTCCGGAGACGACAATGTGCTTCTTTACATTCATAGGATCAGCTATGTAGAAAACCTGTGCAACACACTCAGCGAGTACCCATGGGTCATCTTTGTAACCTACATTGACAAGGTCTACAAGTGTCAGCCCATAGTTATCATCTGTAACGCCCTTCGGGTGTTTGACCCATTGGCACCGAAACAAGGGGATACGGATATTTGCTCCATAGTCAAGTTCCTATATTTCCTCTATGAAACCATAGAAAGTGTTGTTGTTTTCGTGGGCATCAATCGCATCTATGCGAACACCACTATTTTGATAAGCGGCACTCTTGTTGTCTTTTGCCTTGGTATAAAAGGTGTACCCATTAATTTCGTATGCTTGCCATGAGGTGACATTACTTGATGGGCCGGACGCTAATCTGGTCATTACTGCATCATCTTCAAATAGATGCCCATGTTCTTTTAACCAGGATGGGAAACAACGCTTTTGCTCATTGAGGACCCAATCATCGGACCGACCATCATTTTCTTCACTAATCTGTTTTATGTGTTCCACGATGAATGGCTCTGTAATTGCAAGTTGTTGTAGAGCACTTGAATGTGCTTTCTCCAGTTCTTGGTTGTCCTCATCAATGAATCTTTTCTTTCCAATGGTACCTGTCTCAGACAATCTGCCCTCGTGTCGAGATTCCGGTAAACCGATCGCTTTCGTATCTTTTATGTAATCTATGCAACAATCAACACTCTCTTCTGTATGGTAGCTCTCGATCATGCTGCCCTCTGGAAATGCCTTATTTCTCATGTATCCATTCAGAATCGACATGAATCGTTCGTAGGTCCACATCTGATGGAAGTACATAGGTCCTAGTTCTGTAATTTGCTCAACCATGTGGAGCATCAAATGTTCCATGATATCAAAAAAGGACGGAGGGAAGCACATCTCGAGCTGGGCCTGCATTTCAGTCATAAAAAGCTGCAGTCTTGCCAACTCTACACAATCGACCACTTTCTGCGAAATCATGTTGAAAAAGTAACACATCCTTGTGATAACCATCTTAAGGAATACTGGTTTAACAGCTCGGATCACAATTGGGAGAAAAACAGTGATCATCACATGGCAATCATGAGAGTTACAACCAGTAAGCGTCATGTCTTTCAACGAGACTAGTGATCTGATGTTGGATGAGAATCCAGTAGGCACTTTCAGACCGCGCAAGCACTTGCAAATAGCCAACCTCTCATCTTGTGTCAAGTTGTAGCTGGCCGGGGGAAGGTACTATTTACCATTAGGACGTTCTTACGGGTGTAGCTCTGGCCTGATTTTTAGGTCAACAAGATCCTTGCGTGGCTTTAGTCTGTCCTTTACCTTGCCTGATAAACCTAAGAAACCCAAGATGCTTTCAAACATATTCTTCTTAAGATGCATCCCATCAATGGCATGGCGCACCGCCAAATCTTTCCAGTATGGCAAATACTCAAAGAAGATAGACATCTTCTTAAAAGGCTCGTCGACGTTCTCCGTAGTTTCAGCCTCCTTCCTTCCCTTTTTCGTAAGTTCATCAACACCAACTTTTGACTTCTTACCAAGTTTGAACTTGACCTTCTAACACATTTCAAATACGATTCTACCTGTGGCCGGTTGTGGGGCAGAACCATTCTCAATCTTTCCATCAAAATACTCCGGCATCTTGCGGTACTTGTGAGTCTTTAATAGCCATCGTCTGTTGCCATATACACTGTCTTCGTAGATCCTTTAAGGTACAAAGATATTGTATCATTCAAGCATACTACATAGTCTGTCTTTCCTTTTACCTGACCTGACACAGAAAATAGGGCAGGGTTATCATTAATGGTAACAAAGATAATGGCCTTAGGTGTGAATTGCTCCTGTCTGTACTCATCCCACATCTTAATCCCATGTATCCAAAGCTTCTCCATTTCTTCCATCAATGGCTCCAGGAAAACATCTATGTCGATACCAGGTTGCTTCGGTCCTTAGATTAGAATGGTTAACAAAAGGAACTTTCTCTTGTGACATAGCCAGGGGGGAAGGTTGTATATGCTCATCAACACTGGCCATGTGCTGTGTGTGCTGCTTCTTTCACCAAATGGATTCATGCCGTCTGTACTTAACGCGAACCGTATATTTCTTTTTTCCCTGCTAAAGTACTTGTCATACTTGGAATCAAAGGTCTTCCACTGTCGAGCATCCGAAGGATGTCGAAGCTTCCCATCGCTTTTGTCTGGGCGATCGGCGTGCCAAGTCATTAGTTTAGCGGTCTTTGGGTTTGAGAACAATCGCTTCAGGCGGTCCTCCACCGGCAAGTACCACATCACCAAAGCAGGGACTTTACGTTGACCAGCTGTGTCAGTACCAATACTAGACTCATCCTCCACTTGAGCGCCTGCACTTTTCTTTCCACCCATCTTCCTCTTCGTGCCTTTTGAGGTAGCGACACGTTCCGCATCGAAATCTGCATTGCTTTTGTATCGGCTAGCATCGCAATTTGGACACTTCTGCATGTTTGCATAGTCACCGCGGTACAATATGCAATGGTTCCTGCACGCGTGTATTCTTTGCACTCGTATCTTCAATGGGTTGATAATCTACTTTGCTTCATATGTGTTGTTTGGCACTAAATTTGGCTTCGGGAGCAGCTTGGCCAACAAAGTAAGGAGTTCGTTAAAACTATTGTCCGACCATCCAAATTTAGCTTTCACAATCAGAAGCTGGAGGATGAAACGCAACACTGTCCACTCCTTCCCACAACCCTCATACATACGATCCTTTGCTACCTTCTTAAGTGTCTCAAAATTTTCTAACCCTTTAGCACTCCCTAGCAACACCTCCGGTTCAATGTGGCGCAACATTTCTTCCATATCAACATCACATTCCTCGTCCACCTGTGGTGCATCTGTTTGATCGCCATTTCGATCTCCACAGTCAAAAGCATCATCCATCATGACATGATCATTTTCATCTTCATCTTCATCTTCATCTTCGCCACCCACTTCATCATACCTAGTGTCGGTGCCTGCATTGTTGACAGTAGTTACTACTTCACCATGGTGGGACCAAATTGTGCATCCTTTCACAAAATCTTGTTTTACCAAATGCATCTTCATGACATTAATATCTTCCCAAACTACTTTGTTGCAACAGTCAGAACACGGACAACGTATTTGCTTTGTCTTGCAAATTTTGGCATGCTTCTTCGCAACCTCGAGAAACTTTGATAACTCGGACATGAATGTAGACGAATGTCTTTGTGTGCCATACATCCATGCTCTATTATCCATTTTGAACTACCTATAAAATAATTCTACATCTTAGAAACTAATTAATATGTAAAAAATTAAATGATATTAAATTCTATAATTTTAATTTATGAAACTGATAAAAAATGTCAAACATATCCATCTTAAAGAACTTAAAAAATAAATCTACATTTTATAAACTAATTTAATGATATACATGTAAATATATGAGTCACAACAATTAAAACCTCATTTAAACTCTAATATATAAACTAACTTAAATACTTGAATTATAATAAATAAAAGAAAACTCAATCTAGATTTTTATTTAATAATGAAAACTAATGATAAAATGACAAACATATCACTACAATGATTATATTAGTCACATATATAATCCTTCTTAAAAAATAAATCATTAATTCGTTTTCTCTCTTCACTCCTATCTCTCCCTTGCTAACCCTAGGTCTAGATCTAGATCTCTAGAGATAAGCTAGAAATGATGGATTAAAGGTGAAAAAGAAGGTTGGAATAGCAAAAACTCACCTTATATAGCCACCTCCTCCAAGGAAAACAAGAGCAAAACCTTCCCTCCTTGATTTGGTGTTTTTGGAGCTTTTCCCGAGCTCCACTCGGACAAAGCTCCAATGGAAGGTTGGCTGGGAAGAAGAAGGTGTCGGAACAGTTATACTGTGCACAGTGCTGGCGGGCGACATAAGACAACCGCCAGCACTGGTGCTTCGATCTGTGCTGGCGGCTGGCTTCTATCGTCCGCCAGCACTATGAAAATACCGCTGGCGGGCGGCATAAGTCAACCGCCAGCACTGATGATCGATCTGTGCTGGCGGCTAGCTTATGTCGACCGCCAGCACTGTGTCTTTACCCCTGGTGGTCACAGACCGGGCGCCCCCGTGCACCACTGTGCTGGCGGGTGTCAATTGTGCCTATCAGCACTCTAATTGTCATGTGTCAGTACAAATCGATTCTGGCCTAGTGGTTGGGGTTTCCCTTCACGTGTCAGCGAAGCGCATCCAAATGGAGGCGTACACTCTTTTTATGCGACGACCACGTCTTCACCTTTATACTCATGTTCAGATCTCGACACATCACATTCCCATCATGAAACAAACCAGTCTGATCCTGCAACGATCCTGCAATGGGAGTGGCGTCCTACATCCGTTGCCCTCATCCAACTCTATTGTAATATTGTCTGTCTTTCTCACGCATGCATTATGACATAGGACGGAGTTTTGGTTTTATAATGTCTCTTCTCAGAACAAATGGACTATGAGAGGCTTCTTTATTTATGTGCTAGAGTTGAAGTCTTTATATAAGTGCAAGGATGGAGTAAGAACACTGGTGGAGACGAGGCCTTTCGTCCCGGTTGGGAAGGGCGTAATCTCCCTAAGACCCAACCGAGACGAAAGGTGAGAGACAAAAGGCCCCCCTTTGTCACCGGGTGGGCAACCAAGAATAAAGGGGGCCTTTATTCCCGGGTGGTAGCCCCGCCCGGGACAAAAGGGGGGGCAGGCCAGCGCCTGTGCGGCCACCCTTTAGTCTCGGGTGGTAGCCCCGCCCGGGACAAAAAGGGGGCAGGCCAGCGCATGTGCGCCCACCCTTTACTCTCGGGTGGTAATACCACCCTGGACTAAAGGCTTCGCGGTTTTTTTTTGTTTTTCAATTCTAGTTGTTTTAATAATGTTATACGCGTATATTCTCACGTATATGGGTGTATTTTACGTGTAGGTATAAATGTTTGCACTAATTATACATGTCTACTATATGTACGTACTATATCAAGAGAATAAACTTATAAATAAATATATACACATACTATATATATATATATATTACATCGAAAGTAGAGATTGTATTTTCTGAAACTAGTATATATACATCAAAATATCGTTTCATTCTAATTCTAGTCTCAAGTTCCACAGGAGGTGCTAATTAACATTTCTGAATTGGATGACCGTCATAAAAATATCTTCCCTTTGAGCTAATCACCTCGTCCATCAAGAATCCTAAGAGACTTTCTTGAATCGCCAAGAGACGATCCTTCTCAATGATTGCGTCCCTAATCATACAGTTCTGTAATGTGCAAATATGTTAATATGTAACACCCAAGAATTAAATATATAAGCAGTTAGAAAATGATGTCTTATTAATAGGTTTACCATAATACTTACAGTATAATCTCCTGGGTCTGCAGTGCAAAAATTGTGGATGAACTCACACACATAGTATGCACATAAATTGGTCCCTTATTCCTGTCTCATACACTAAATTGGAGAAAACAATTATGAAATATTAGTGTTATTCCTTTTATAATTTGCTCAAGCTGAAGTTGTTTTTTGGTTTACGTACCAGAAAATCGGTATAGAATCTAAGTTTAGGTTTCCATTGTCCAGGGTTTGTAGCAGTGAATTTTTCCCAAGCTTTGGCGGACAATAATGAAAGTTAGAGCTAGTGTTAGTAAAAGCACACTATTGCATGAAAGTAAACGTATCGGATAGAATTATTACTCTTGAAACATATCTTGAAGGTCTTGGTATTTGTCAGGGTTTCTTTTCAACGAATCAAAGACCATGACGTTGCTCTTGTCGACTTGAATTATTAGAAGAATCCAGTGGAAGCTGTATATACATGCATGGTGAAAAGATGAGAACTAAATAATAATAACTAGGATAATTAGAAATGCAAACCCTTAATAAGATGGTAATCGCACATACTCGAAGTTGTAAGGTAGTAGTATCACATCCTTGAAATGCAGTCGATTCAAGGTCCTAAGGATTGTTGTGAATGCTGTTTTTGGGCATTGCCTTACTTGGTCTTGACAAACTAATGATGGGTCCATGAAACCTATTCGGTGATAACCCTGCTTTCTCAACGTAGTAAGTTCCAGACTACAGAAAATGAAATACAAAGTTAATTAGCGGATGCATTAATTTATTAATTAGCACATGAATTGCACCGTCACTTACAGGCACCAGGCGATGATAAGATCGGTATTCAGGAAGTCAAGATGGTAAATTTCATAAATATCATTGAATTCCAGCCAGACCAACTTCTCGCCTTCACCAGCAAATCATCCGGTCTAATAAGCATGCCAATCATCTCCAGGCCCTCTTTAGATGTCTTCATGTAAAAGTCATGAAATTTGCGCATCTGAGTAGGCAGTTTCTTCACCAACTCTGGCCTAACAAGAGATTTCCCATGCTTGTAGTGCCATCTAGGTACGAAGTTTTTTTCCCGAGGAGGTGATTCCTGGCCGAGAACAGTTTCTAGTGGGAGCCCTGTTGCTTCTTGCATTTGAATGACCTGCACTACTTGTCCTGTAGGCATAAGTGCGAGAGCTCGTTCAGGTGCAGTGAGGCCGGAGGCGACGTAAGTCTGTACTCCTGACATCGATGCTTGTGTTGTCTTCTTCGTTGAAGGCTCTTTCACCGACGTCGACGCTTGTGTTGGCTTCTTCTTCTTCCTATAATCCTGTGGCATCACCGACCCCGGTACTTGGTTGATATAACTATTTGGTGACCCTCCCTGTCTCTTCTTCTGTAGGGACTTCTGCGGGGAGCGGTCATAATCAGTTTTCAACTTTACCCGTTTCTTTTCATTTTTCTGCCACTGTATGAAAGCTTTGAGTTTCACCGGATCTACTTTATTCTTTTCTTCCAGCCGCCGCTGTCTACCTTCCATAGTTGTTTTATGAAAAAAATCCTTGACTTGTTTTTGACACTCCGCCTCATTTTCAGATTTTGTCATGTCATATGGTAGCTTTCTTTTAACGGGCTACTTTTTCCCTTTCTTCGTCGGGGGCTTCGGATTTGGCGGGGGCATAGACTTGGTAGATTGTGACCGGGACCTCTTGGGAGCCTGCTTCGGGGAAGATTGCTTTGGTGAAGGTTCCTTCGGTGGTGATTCATGATGAGGGAGGTCATCGTCATTATCGCTCGCACCAGTAGAATTTGCAAGTTGTGGAGACGGTGAGCGATGAGGACTCGGTGACGATCTCGGTGACAGCCGGGGAGATGGTGGTTGTTCCTCGGCAGCACTCTCGAGTATCAGTGGCGGCATCTTAGGTATTATGATGTAACGTTTGGGCCACAATATGATACCGTGAAGATCATCCTGCAGTGTCCTTTCCCCGTCACCTCCTGGGATGTCTAGCTCCGTGTCGTTAAACCGTGGGTCAGCAATCTCCTCCACACCAACTGAGGCGTAGCCAGGTGGAATCTGCATGTCGTGGCTTGTACGTCCTGGGAGATGTGCAAAAGCACTTCCGTACGCCACCTATATATCAAAGGTAGAGAAATGATGAAGTTATGAAATGCCTGAGACATGCATCAAAGGTTGAGATATAATTGCATGTATAATCATATTTATACCTTCATTGTGATGTTGCCGATCGGCTTGTGCAGCTCACATGCGGTGCACTGACAAAGTTCATCCACTGGGTACCATTCGTTGTCTTCTACTTGAACTTCTTCTTGGTTTGCCCTTTGTTCTTCGGGGGCCTCTGTGGAAGCACAGCTGCTTTTGCGAGCGGAAGGGCTAATGATGGGATCCACCAGTGCTTGGGGTAGTGCTCCAGAATGGGTGATCTTAGCTACCGCGGCGGCCACTCGTCGTTCAATCTCTGCATTCATACGTTCTTCATGTTGTTTAAATTTATCCTCCATCGTCTAGCGCCACGGCGCCAGTTCACGCTCTTTTCTTCTTTTGCGGCTTCTATAGGTGTCTTCGTATCCCTTGAAAGCATACTTCCACGGTACAACCCCGTACCCCCTGCAACGTCACGGGTGTTCCGGATTCCCGAGCGCCAAAGTGAGCTCATCGTTCTCTCTGTCAACAATCAATCTTCCCGCTTTGATATCTTCAACCTTTCTCATAATCTCAAGTACCACCTCCCGTAACATGGGTGGGAATTCAAGGTAACCATCATCAGGGTTCAATCTTCCACTGCGGGCATAATACCAATTCTTCGATCGTTCGGACCAGTCAAAGACCGCTGGTATGATACCTTTGTTGACCAGGTCTTCTTCAATCTTCCGCCACTTGGGTGCTGCAACCGCGTAACCACCTCGACCAAGACGATGGTTGTATTCGGTCCTCTTACTAGCACTTTTATGAGCTTGTGCGCTCTTCTTGGCGAATTCTTCAGTTCTCCTGTAATCCACAAAGGACTCCGAGTGATCCTTTAGCTTGGGATAATCATCCCAATTTGGAGTTCGATTCTTCTTGATATAATCCTTGTGCGGCTGCTTCTTGAAACTCTACAATTGAGTTGCCATCTTCGAGAGAGTCCACTGCTTCACAAAGTTTGGGTTGACGCCTGGTGGAAGTGTGAAGTGTTTTAGGATATCATTCCATAACATATTTTTTAGTGCATCCGGAACCACCCATGGATTATCTTCCTTTCCCTTCCATTCTCTATACGATATGGGCACGTTGTCCCTCACAATAGCACGCATTGGGACAGGTACTTGTCACTGACCTTCTTTGGTTCCCATGGCTGGCCAAGCTCGTTGACTTCCATGATAGGAAACTTCATGTCATCGACGATTACTTTTGTAGCCCTCTCTTTGTCTTTTTGGTTGTCGAGGTTGAAGCCTACAAGTTGCGGATTCGTTATTCACGCGGGGTTCATGAATGAATGCATGATGAACTTAATGCATGATATATATATCTCGTTGGAACCTTGTGCATTAACAATGAGAACGTCTTCATTATTGTCCTCGGCGCAGGTGTCGATGTCCTCGGTTATGTTGAGGAACCTGTCCGCCTGGCTTTGCTCCTCCTCTGTGAAGGTTGGGATCTCGGTATTTGAACCGCCAGCAATAAGGTTCTCCATAAGTCGCGTCTCCTCCTCATTATTATCCATAACTCCGAATTTCTATGAATTTCTAAAATAGGCACAAATTTTTTTTCCAATAAAAAACAATTTCTATGTATTTCTGAGAATAAACAAGAATTTCTATAAATTTCTATGAATTTCATGAATTTCCGAGAGTAAACATGAATTCTATGAATATACAACGATTCCTGAGAATTTCTATGAATTTCTAAGAATAAACAAGAATTTCTATAAATGTCTATGAATTTCCTGAATTTCTGAGAGTAAACAAGAATTCCATGAATATATAACAATTTCTATGAATTTCTATAAATGTCTATGAATTTCCCGAATTTTCCATGAATAAATAAGAATTTCTAAAAAATATCTATGAATTTCCTGAATTTTTTAGGGTAAACATGAATTTCTATGAATATACAACAATTTTTGAGAATTTCTATGAATTTTTGAGAGCAAACAAGAATTTTCATACATAATTTCCTGAATTTTTTAGGGTAAACATGATTTTCTATGAATATACAATAATTTCTATGAATTTTCTGAATTTCTGAGAATAAATAAGAATTTCTGAGAATAAATAAGAATTTCTATAAATAACTAAGAATTTCTATGAATAACTAAGAATTTCTATGAATTTCTGAGAATAACTAAGAATTTCTATGAATAACTAAGAATTTCAATGAATTTTTGCAACGGTGCCTACCAAAGCAGGCTCAAGGCAGTGCCGCGTGGGCGGAGGCGTCGTGGGCGGAAGGGTCGGAGAATGACGGCGCCGCGTGGTCGAAGGGGCGGCGGGGTCTGAGAGGGACAGCGCCGCGTGGGCCGAGGCGTCGTAGGCCGAGGCGTCGTGGGCGGAGATGTCGAAGGGGAGACCGATCACTAGCGCGGTGTTGGAGTTAGACCGACCGACGCAGCGGACGGAACACGACTCGGATATCTGTCGATTGCATAAAATTTTTTTCATTTTTTAAACAATATAAATGAAGAAAGTAAAAAAACATGCTGACGTCAGCAAAAAAATTGTTGACGTCAGCACTAAACCCCAATCCCCCGAGCGCTGAAGCAGAGGCGGCGGCGCCGGTGGCCACGCGGGGAATTGAGGGCGCGCGTAGGAGGTCGGGCGGAGGGCGCCTACCACGGCGCAACGGTAGACGACGGCCGGGGCCCGACGGGGACGGCGGCGCAAGGGGTCAGCGCGGGACGGGGGACGGCGGCGCGGCGGAGGACGGCGCGGCGTCGACAGGGATAATGGCGCGAGGGGGACGGCGCGGTGTCGACAGCCGGGGACGGTGGCGCGAGACGTGCGCGCGACAGGGGACGGCGCGGTGTGGGTCCGTGCCGTGGATCCGGCAGAGGAGGCCGTTGTTGGCATTTCTTAACCTCAACGCTAGGTGCCGTGGTAGCGTGAGCGTGTAAGAGACTCCCGGGTACACTGACGAGTGCGAACGAATCCGCAAGCGCACGGATACACCGTTGCAGCACTTCTCCCTCAGAGAATGAGTATTCCCGTCAGGTTTCATTCCTAGGATGGAGAGTAACCAGAGAGGGTCTATCCAAGGACACCAGCTACCGCTAGGATAGGTAGGGATATGAGAAGCACTTTCTCAAGGGACTTAACTCTCAAGATGGATCTGTCCGCTATTAGTCCTCCCCGTGGGGTGCCAACTCATCCTAACTTTTTAGGGAGAGGCCAATGTACTGGCAACGGGGCCCAACTTGGTACGCAGACACGGAGGGTTCCAAAGGGTCCAACAGGCTGTCACCACTGTGGCCTACCTCTATCGTTACGCGAACACATGTGGTCTTCGTAGGATAACCAGAGCCCAGACACCACGTCTGCACCCCCAGATAACTACTATAGTGTGGTTACGTCTGTCGACCCGCTAACAACACTACAGCAACCCGTATAAATACGGAACCATGAACTAGAGAGAGAACGGAATCAAATCATACTAGTCATCGAGCTACAGAGCAGAAAGAAAGCTATGGATGCAAACAAACGAGATACAACAAACTTACTCAGCTAAACAGGATCAGAGCATGCAAACAGATATATGAACTAAGGAACTAGCTCTAAAGGATCAAAGCCTTGTGTCACGAAGAACACAAGCCTCTAACTTATGAACGAGCTAAGAACACAAGAACAAATCAAGCATGCATGATGTCCACTATAGCCTAAATAAGAAATGTTGAAATACTCACTTTGGTCTAAATGAAGAACAAGCATCCACGAGGACATCAACTCACTCCTCACTCCTACTCTATCTCTCAACTAATCCTAGTCTAGATCTCTTCTCAACACCATTCTACCACATAGAGGTGAGAATCACCTCACATGGGCAGAATTAGAGAGAGGGAGAGAGAGCTACACAAGAGAGAAGTGGAACTTGAGAGCTTGGTGGTGTGTGTGAAATGAGGCCCCTCCCCCTCTATTTATAGGCAAGGGAGTGGCTTGCTCCGGGGCTCCAAGTGCTCCAAAACACCCCGGGATGCAGCCAACAGCCAATGGGAGAGAGCCACGTGGAAGGCCAGGATGAACCGACCCTAGGTTGGTTCGGCCGAACCTAGGGTCGGCCGGCCCCCTCGGGTGGCTCCCTGGCCCGTGCTTCCTCTAGCTCGCTTCCATGTGGGCCCTGGTGCTCCTCCTCCGTGCATGGTACGTTTCCTGGCGATTTAGTTAGCAAAGTGGGCCCATGGATCCATGTGATGTTGACGTGGCAGCATGTGATTCGTCAAGAGTTCTTCACATGGATTGGTGACATCATGGATCCAGGAGAATCCATGTGGCAGCCCCTCATTGGCCAGCACTTGAGTGCCTTGGATTGGAGTGGAGTGAATGTGCATGGATTCCTCTCATTTCTTATGCTAAATACCTGTATTCGAATAGACATCGACACTAGTGGAAAGTATTAGTTTAAGCTCTTATTCTAGTGTGGATGTGCAATTCATGCTTCAATTTACAGGAGTTGACGACCATGAAAATGGTACTTAACAGCCGTCAACAACACCCCCACACTTGACCTTTGCTCGTCCCGAGTGAAGGGGAAACAAAGCCAAGTGGGTCATGAATACCAAAGAGTAAGACAAACATAAGAGATATTCCAAGTCATACCTTGCTCCTGTGAACCTCTATGGAGTGGTTATCATGTCTCCTTGGGTGATTGAAAAGTAGAACAGTAGTGAGTCAAGTCACTTATGCACATGATGACAAACACCTTGGGGTTTTGCAAAGTTTTTCATAAACAAAACTCTTGGTGGCTTCCTCATTTGATTCTCTCAGATCGCTCAATGTGTATATGTCCTCACCAATTGTTGCCTTTCTTCATCCTACTTCTAATGATGGCTATATGTGGAGCTCAGGGTAAGATAAAGAGAAAGCACACTTGCATCACATATATTACAAAGTCAAAAACTGGATCCACAGAGAAAATCAAATCATACCATCAGATGAAGATGTGCACCGCTATGGCTATGGGAGTATGGTAAGGTGGATACTAGGCCCGGAATGGGTGCTAGATATTACCATACATATATGATGAGAACTATAGGTTGATGGTAAGGTGGACACTAGCCCCAGAATGGACACTAGTTATTACCATCAAAACTATGGAACTCCTTTTTGCATGACCATCTCTCTCCTTTTTTTCCTCCTTTATTTTGGACATGGGCTATCTTTTTTATCACCATGCTTTGAGCATGTGTCTTCTTTTTTTTCCTAGCCCATGTCTCTTTTTGTAGGATACTTTTAGAGAGAGGTCACACCACATATGGAGCTTTTATTTCAAAATGGATGAATGATACAATGCTAACTTCTAGTGTAGAAGCATAGCAAGGGGAAAATAGGCGGGGTGCACATGAATCTTGATCATGAAAGTAATGAAAAGAATCCTCACAAGGGTCACAGAATTTGACAAAGCTCAATGCAATAACAAGCAGCATATGAGTATAAGGTTTTCAACTATGAATATCATATGGCTCTATTAGGACGGTGGCATATCAAAGAGGAGCCTTTCCAAGAGGTTTTGAGTTTTTTTTCAAAAATAAATAACCCAAGAGAGTTAGTCATCAGAGCAAAAGATCATATCATCCAGCTATATCATACTCGTCAATTACTTAGGTGAACATGCTTGTCCTTAAGACGGTTATGGTTCACAAGCATTGGGTAGATAACAAGGAATAAAACATATGTGAGTCTACTCAGGCATCAAGCAAGCTGGGTGATCTTTAGCATCAACATTCGAGTTTTAATTTATAGAGATAGACAGATAAAGCTTATAAAACTCAGGATTGAGAGAGTGAGTGTCGAGACGTAAACTGGCGCTATGCATGGGAGTTGAACCGTGAGAGGCTCTCCACAGGAGCGAGCTCGTGCGGGTCCCGTTCAGGTTCTCGTAGATGATCGATCGGCTAGCGCGGAGTGCTCATAGTGGGTACGTACGAAAACGTCATGCCTGCTGTTGGTGTTTCTTAACGTCACCACTAGTTGTACACCTAGAGGGAGTGGATAAGAACAACCGGGGTATACCGCAAGCGCACGGAAATACCGCTGTAGCACTTCCCCAAGGAAGGAGAGTATTCCAAGGGTATCGAATCCAAGGAACGGTGTGCACTATCTCTTACTTCTAGTATAGATGATCCAAGGACACAACTCTAATGGATAGGATAGGTAGAAAGGATCTGCTTGGACCGAGCGCAGAGTCTAGTAACGTTCTCTCAGGTATAACACTCACTTCGGGCACCAGGCACACGACCTTTGTGCTGGCTCGAGCCCAACTCGGTACGCGACATAAAAGGGTTGCAAAGGGTCCAACAGGCTGTCACCACTGCGGCCTACCTCTACGCTACGATCGTACGTGGCCTCCGAAGGGTAGCTTATGGTCCAGACACCTCGTCTACACCACTCAGTATTCCTACGAATCCGCGAAGGAGATACCGTAGGTCTAGGGAAAGGTTCTGTCAGAGGATGTCTAGATGGTTCAGCATGGACAGAAACAGTTTCCCTAAGCTCTTCTTCTGGGTTTCCTTGGAATTTATCAAGAAGTTTTTCTAAGGGAAAACCTAGGAGAAGATCAAAATTCATGATGTCATAGATGTGGAAATCTAACCGCACCTCTATGTCATCAATGGTGATCGGCACGTCCCTAGCAATCCCTTTACATGGAAAAACACAGCGCCATCTGGGGCTATGGAAAAGTCCATCAGTCGGGATCAAGGGCATATCACCCACTAGAGTATCCAAAAGGGCCTCTGGTATGATGCAAGCCCCAGCAGTTGGGTCATGGATAGCATCTACGGTGTTTCCTCTCATGGAATAATGGATGATCGTGGAAGTCGAGCCAACCCGAATTGCTTCGGATGTACGCTTCTGAGGTGACCAATCCATTATCGTCCCATGATTCCAAACTTCATCGAGGACCTCATAAAGGTCCAACGATGGCGTAGGCTTCTCGTGCCAAGAGTGATCTGAGGTATTCCTGATGTGTCAAGAAGGGTCATCCTCAAATCGGGAAGAGAACTCCGAAGGTTGAATGTCTTCTTCCTTCGATGTTCGTGGTTCGGGAGAGGGCTCAACAGAGGAATCAAGGAATTCATAGAATGAAAGATCAGATTCGGCTATTGAGGAACTCTCATGGACCAACTCAGACTCCAGATGGGGTTCGTTGTAAACGATATGGGAAGAAGAGGTTTCTAAGAAGAATTCTAGGATCTCTCTTCTTTCCACTAGAGTTTGGTTTTCGAACGAACCTGTAGCAAAAAGATTGAGCTCTTGTGCAGATTCCATGTCTATATGAGTATAAAAGGTATACGTCGCTATATCATCAGGTATAGACATGTCTGGGCTAGATGTCATAAGACCTTGGAACCTAGCCCAAGCTGCACCTATGGACTCACCCTCTAATTGCTCAAAGTCAAGGAGCTCACACGGCAAGAGCTCTATGCGTTCATAAAGGGAGAACGAGTCACAAAAGTTTTCTCGTAGTTCTCCCCAATTATTCACATGCTCTGCTGTGTGGGTGTACCATTGCTCCGCTCTATCTACGAGAGAGAAAGGGAACAATTTCCACCTCAAAGTTTCCTGTGTCATGCCTGGAATTACCAAGCACGAACACAAGTCCTCGAACTCCTCTAAATGAACATTAGGATCATCACTGATCGCTCCAGAGAAAGGTCGATTCCGAACCACGGCTATAAAGCCGGGACGAAGCTCGCAGCAAGATGAGGAAGTTGATGGTTGCTCTAAGACGAACTCGCCCCTAGGGGTAGAGAGGCTTTGACAGGAAGGCATCTCAAAGGGTAACGGGGGTAAAGGTAGAAGAAAAGAAACAAAAAGGATATCTCAATGGGTAACAGGGGTGAAGGTAGAAGAAAACGAAAAAGATAAATACGAGGACCACTAGGTTCGAAGATAGATACAGCAACCGTTCCCTGGCAACGGCGCCAGAAATGCTTGTTGGCATTTCTTAACATCACCACTAGTTGTACACCTCGAGGGAGTGGATAAGAACAACGGGGTATACCGCAAGCGCACGGAAATACCGCTGTAGCACTTCCCCAAGGAAGGAGAGTATTCCAAGGGTATCGAATCCAAGGAATGGTGTGCACTATCTCCTACTTCTAGTATAGATGATCCAAGGACACAACTCTAATGGATAGGATAGGTAGAAAGGATCTGCTCGGACTGAGCGCAGAGTCTAGTAACGTTCTCTCAGGTATAACACTCACTTCGGGCACCAGGCACACGGCCTTTGTGCTGGCTCGAGCCCAACTCGGTACACGACGTAAAAGGGTTGCAAAGGGTCCAACAGGCTGTCACCACTGCGGCCTACCTCTACACTACGATCGTACGTGGCCTCCGAAGGGTAGCTTATGGTCCAGACACCTCGTCTACACCACTCACTATTCCTATGAATCCGCGAGGGAGATACTGGCACTAGCTCAAGGTATGCTCTATCACTCATGCAAGATCACGAATGCACTTTGATCTAACTAGACACATGCAGGAGCTTCACTTTACTCTAATTAGACAGGTAAGCAAACTAGATGCAACTTATGATCGAAGTTCTAATGGATCAAAAGGGGTTATGTTCGAAGAACACAAGCCTCTAAACCAAGAACAAACGAAGAACATAAGAACACAGCATTCTAAGCATGCATACGACTTTAGTCTAAATAGGAAATATCGAAATACTCACTTTAGTCTAGTTGAAGAACAAAGGCACTGCTGAGGATCATTCTTGAGGAAGATGTCATGAACATGACATGACCTCAAGCCTCCCACCTCACTTCCTAGCACTAATCCTATACAAAGATCTCTCCTCTCCTAAAGAGAGAGGCTTCAAGCCAAAATGAAGAGGAGGAGGAGAAGAGTGTGTTCCAAAATGGAGCCCCTACCCTCCTATTTATAGAGGGGGGAGATGCTTGCTTCGGGGCTCCAAGTGCCCCTAAATGCCCGGAGCTGCAACCAGGAGCCAATCAGGAGGTGACACATGGAGGGCCTAGATCAGCCGAACCAAGGTCGGTTCGGCCGATCTAGGGTTCGGTCGAACCCCAGGGGCCATGTGGCACCCTGGGCTTCCTCGTGGTGGCTGACTGGTGGGCCCTGATGCCTGTCCTCTGTGCATGCCAAGTTTCCCGACGGTTTAGGGGGATAAGTGGGCCCTTGAATCCATGTGATGTCCATGTGGCGCTTCATGATTCGTCGGGCTCACTTCTCTTGGATTGATGACGTCAGTGATCCATGGGAATCCTAGGTGGCATCCCCTCATTGGCTGGACTTGAAAGGCTTGGATCAAAGACTTATGCTTTTACTCCTCTTTCTAGTGCTATTTACCTGTATTTGCATAATCACCAACACTTGTGGAAATGATTAGTTTAAGCCCTATTCTAGTGTTGATGATCATTTTCCATGCCAAAAGGTATATATTTGACGGGTAAGAAGTGAGTGAAAGTCAGCCGCCAACACCTGCATTGGGAGAGTCATGGCTCTCCCCCACACTGTCTCGAACCTAGATGTCCTCTAAAACAAAAGACCAAAGTAATGACACAAGGGTGGCTAGACCGGGTTACATGACCGGCGAGCCACTTTATTCAAATTGAAAATGTTCTAAAAGATTAGGCGCTTACACACATGAAGGGAAATAGAGAGAGAGAGAGCAGGGGCCACTGCCAGGAGGCCGTGCTCGCCCAGGCATGCCGCCCAGGGGCTCAGCACCCGGCTGGTGGAGCACAACATTGGAGACGGAGCCGCCGCTGCTGAGCACGCGCTCATCTTGACGTCAGAGTTGGGGGAGAGCGGCGACTACCGGTGCTGCAGATGCTGCTGCTGCGCGTAGAGGAGGTTCAGGTAGTGCGACACAGCCCCAGCCTCGCTGTCGCCAGGATCCATCCCAGCCATGACGTCCTCACCGCCGCGCTCCCACCACTTGTTCGCCACCAGCTTCTTGATCTCGTTGGTGCCTACTCCCAAGGTCATTTTTTGGAGTAACTGCTTGCCGCTCCCCTAAACCTGCACCACCCACCATAGACATCGGACAGGGATTAAGCTCCAATCAGCGACCAAACATTTGCATATTCAAAGCAGGGAAAAGGGAGGCAGTACTGAAATCTAGCGGTGACGAACCCCAGCGCGAGCTCCGCCAATCGAACTCCCCTGCCTCGCCGCCAATCGAGCGGCCCGAGGAGGACGGGGAGCTCCTGCCTCTAGATTTGGCCGGCGGGTGGAGGCACTGCTACTACTCCGCCTCCTCAGCTACGTGCGTGCCCGGCTCCGCACATCAAGGTGGAGCAGAGGGCGTCGGGAGGAGGGGCGGCCGGCTCTGAGCCGCGGCCGCTGGGAGTGGGGGAGGAGGCCGGCGTGGGCTCGATTCCGCAGAGGAAGGGGAGGGCGCTATGTCCAGCCCGCGAGCACCTCCGCCGCCGGCGCGAGGCCCACTGTGAGGCCCCATCTCCTTCATCGTCATGCTACTGCTCAGCTGCACTGCGCTCTGCTGCTGCTGGATCTGCAGGGGCGGGAAGGAGCACACCGCCGGTCGGTGGAGGGAACAAGGCTGGAGGCAGGGGTGCCGGCGGAGGATGCGAGGGGGCAGAGAAAGAGTGATGGATGAGAGAGAGCCAGATAGAAAAAGAAAATAGGGAGAGAGAGGAAGAGGGAGAGTGACATGTGGGTCCCGGTGCGGATAGTTGGGATGAAGGAAAAATATAAAGGACGATGGGTGCGGGAGAAGTGAATATAAACGAAAGAATCTCGTTGACTAGATAGGAATATTCCGTTTTGAAGGAAGATACAAAGGATGACGAGTGTGGATGGTCTTACGATGGGTGCTGCATACATCGACAAGCTGTCTTCTCTCTCTTTGCTTCTCTCCACGTGCTCATCACCAAAAATGACGTGTCCGGCGGCAAAAACAGTCGCTGGGCAATGTTTGGATATACGGTGAGAAAAATCTCACCCAAAAGGAATTGTATGCATGGAGTAGTAAATAAAGTTTATTTGTAAAAACTTTTCGCATATGAGTACAATTTTGCGAGACGAATCTAACAAACCTCTATGATTTGCTACAGTAATGCTATAGTAAGTTAGTAACCATCTTCTGATCATGAGGTCAGAAATCTTATTAGATTCCTCTTGCGATTATCCTATGGGTTGTGAAGGTAGTTTAGTAAACTGCCTTTATTTGATACCTCTATTAGCGGTCAAAGTTGTGAACAATAAAGTGAAAAATTCTCACCCTCCATCCAAACACCACCCTGCTCTGAGTGTAGTGGCGATCTCTGTTCCCACCACAGCCGACGACGGCAAAGCCGAAAGGAGCTGCTCCATTGTCCTTGCACTACCGGAAACTGACTCTTTGTCGAGAGCCTAAATCTTTGCCGAGAGCCACCCCTCGAGCTCTCGGTAAAGAAGTCTTTGCCAAGAGCCCCACAAAAAACTCTTGGCAAAGACAAAACACTCGGCAAAGAGGCCTATTTGCCGAGAGCCCGAGGGGTGGCTCTCGGCAAAATTTAAAAAAAAATCACTTTCTTAAGTCCAAACTTTTTGTATCATCAACATACACATATACAAACTTTATGTTCAAATTTAGCATAATTTTAGCTCTATTTTCTATATTTAACAATTTTACATCATTCTAGATAAATTTTTTTGTACACGTCTGATATGAACTGCAAGTGCATAAAATCATAGAGTAAAGTTGGTGAAAAAAATGATATTCATGTTCATGAGACATCTCTCAAACCATGTACATGAAATGAAGCTAAATTTCAGGTATTTGGTTCTCTGATCATGATGAAGATCGTGAGGTAGAAAGGTTTTAAAATTGTATAGCAGAATTCAAATGAAGTTTGAAAATCACGAAATTTGTCGAGTGCTCATGATATCATATATCGAGGTTGTGGTAAAAAATTAAGAATATTTTGAACACTTGGACACGTACGCTGTTTAGAAACAGGAACATCTCACGAGAAGTTTCTAAGAATTTGAACTAATGTCACTAGGTTTGAAATCTTAAAGAAATTCAAATTTGAGTTTGACTAAAAACTTTTCTATAAGTAATATACAACATAATTATTGTCATGTTAAGTTTTGAAAAAATTTCATAACTGTTTGATATTTTTAATAATTAACTTGATGAAAATTATCTTAGTCGTGAGACAGAATCTCGGCAAAGAGTTGTGTTTGAGAGCTGGATTTTGCGCTCTCGGCAAAACCAACCCAAAAACCGACCCACAAGCCCAGCTCCCCGCCGGCCCACTCCCCCCACCCCACCGAACCCTAGTTATATAATCCCAGCTCCCCCGCCTGCCTCCTCCCACTCTCCTCTCTCCCCTGCCGCCGCAGCCGCCGCAATCTTCTCCTCTCCCCCGGTCGCGGCCTTCTCTTCTCCCTCCACACCGTGTGCCGCTCTTCTCCTCTCCCCCGATCGCGCAACCTCCCCTCCAAATCCAACAGCCACGTCACCTCCCGTCCTCTCCCCCCACCGCGCAACCTCCCCTCCTCTGCCTCCCCTCCCCTCCCCACTCCGCTCGCCCCTCACCGACGGTGAGGAGCAGCGGCGGTGGCGCATCTCAAGGAGCAGCACCAGCAGCAGCGGGATCTACGGCGACGGCAGGAGCTTCCTCCCTAGCCGGCACGGTGGTGGAGATGACGGCCTCGAGCTCCCTCGCCGGAGGAGCGAGATCTGTGACAGCCACGACCTCCTCTCATCAGATTTGGCGGCCTCCACGACCTCCTCTGCTCCTCGTCGGTGGAGCAAGGCGCAAGTGAGCTCCTTGCCGGTGGAGCAAGGCTCCGGAGCTGCTAGTGGTGGGTTGGTGCTCTCCCTCCTCAATTCTATCAGTTCCACCCCAATGAGCCCTCCCTCCTCAGATCTAGCAGGGCGAGGAGCGTGGTGGTGGCAGAGCGGGTGGCGGTGCTGGTGGTGGTGGTGGCGAGTGGCGGTTGTGGTGGCAGGCAGTGGTGGTGGTGCCGGTGGAGGCGGTGGTTGTGGCGGCGGCCGCCACGGAGGTCCGGCGGCCGGCCGGTGGGCCCGCGAGGCCCGAGTGGATAACTTTTTTGTTCTATAAAAATTTCTTTGCCGAGAGCCATCTGACCTCACGACACACGTGTGCCAAGAGGGTGTGACCTGGCTCTCGGCAAAGAGCTCTTTGCCGGCAAGATTGTGCCGAGAGCTTCCTCTCGACAAAGACGCTGCCGAGGTGAAAAAGGCCTTTGCCGTGAGCACCTGACTCACGGCAAAGGTGAGGATTCGGTAGTGTTGTGTGCATTTTTCATTATTGTAATTTCTATTGTAACAAATGAATCTTGTGTGTAATTTCAATCCAAACGCAAATCTTGGTGTGGACAAGAGTATTGTTATATAATATCAATCCAACAAATTCATCCTTTTATCGATGAGCATTGCAATATACCAAAAAAATATTTGTATTAGCACCGAAAAATAAAAAACATACCCTAAGGAAAAATTGAAGAGAAAATTCTCTGTGTGCCACTGGAAAATGCAACTCATGTGCTCTATGTCATTGAAAATTAGGACTTAAGCTCTAGGCTATTGGTTGTATTTTTATGTGTTATATGTCATTGTCGTCAGCTGAACTGTTAGAGAGATGGATGCCATCGGTGGGCCGTCAGTGGTGAGAGGGGGGGAAATCTCCTTCTTCCTTACCTCAGACCATCCGCACCGGGGGACTGGAAACCCTCCTGGAGGAAGGCGATCCAGTTAATTGGACTGCAGCGGCGTCCTGGAGGACGACGCCAAAAACAAGGATGCTCCCCGTTTCCTTTGTATCCAACGCAAGTGGAGGGCCTCCGTTATCGCAGAAGTGGCGTGGGTCGTGGGCCCTACCTCGCCCTCGCGCCCATGCTCGGAAGGGGGAGGTCGCTTCCTAGAGCAGAGGAGCTCCCTCCCGGAGCTCGCCGGAGCTCCCTCCCGGAGCTCGCCGGAGCTCTCCCTTGCCGGATCTGGCCGTGGGATCGGCCCGCCGTCGGAGCTCCACCCGACCCCCAGCCTCAGCTCCACCGGCCTGGAGGCCTCCCCGCCGCGGTGCCGCCGCAGCAGGTCACCCTCGTTGACTGCCGTCGGGCAGATCAAGGACGCCGGAGGACCGCCCGTGCCCGCCTGCGCCGCTACCTCCGCTCCTGTAGGGTTGAGATGGCGGACTAGAGGGGGGTGAATAGTCCTTTCTAAAACGTAATGTACCGGCTAATCGAAACAATTACGAAAATAAAACTATCAGTCTAGCCAAGAACTACACCCCTCTATCTATGACTCTAATGCACCTCTAAAAGCTCCTACACAATTCTAATGAGCAAAAGCACAAAGCCTACCTAAGCTCACTAAATGCACAATGGACAAGACTACACAAGTCTAATCTGATGGCTCAACTTACTTAGCTACACAAACTAAGCAAAGAGACTAATTAAGCTACACAAGTTAATTAGTCACAAGATCACTACTTCTAGCTACACAAGCAAGAAGACAACTAGAGAACTACACAAGCTTCTAATTGCAAGAGCAGCTACACAAGCACAAGATATATAAGGTTGCAAATACAAAGCTTGTGATCGAGAAGTGCAAACCAACGAAAAGAGTAGACAATGTTGACACGGTGATTTTTATCTCGAGGTTCACTTGGTTGCCACCAAGCTAGTCCTCGTTGTGTCGACCAACACCTCAATGGTTCTTGGGCAAGGCTCTCAAGCCGTTGGCCACTCCGGGCACACCAAGACACCATTCGCAAGTGAGGTAACTCAATGACACACTCCACTATAGTTGCTCTTCGCGATCCCCGCGGGGTGAGCACAATCCCCCTCACAAATCCTTCTCCAGAGCCCCGCACAATCTCCTTGCGTGCTTCAACGGAGCCACAATCCACCAAGCCGTCTAGGAGGTGGCAACCTCCAAGAGTAACCAGCACACCGGCTTGCAACACGAACACCTAGTGCCACTCGATGCAATCTCACAAAGCAACGCACTAGATTCGCACTCACTCGCAATCGATTCGCAATATTGCAAGCACAAGTGAGTTAGAGGGCTCCCAAACCAAGCACTACCATGGGAAACACATCCCCAAGGTACTCAACCTGCTCCAAGTCCCGGGCACCCCTCTATTTATAGAGGGAGGGAGAAAACTAGCTGTTACACCCATTTTCCCGAGCTCTAACGGCTCTCGCGGACTGTCCGAGGTCCTCCCAAGCACTGCCTGCCATTCAAAAAACTAGCCGTTGTGTTCAAAAACGTGTTAAAACAGGGCACTCGCGGACTGTTCGTGACCCTTCCACAGACTGTCCGAGTTTGAACACCAACGGCTCTTTTTCGGATTCAAAACAAGGTCAGAACTAGCCGTTGGGCTGGCGGACTGTCCGCCCTACCACCACGGACTGTCCGTGACCCATTGGAATGCTAAACCATGTCTCTGGCTAAAACTTGATCAAATCGCGGACTGTCCGCGCATCACTCGCGGACTGTCCGCCCTTACTTTTTCAGCACAACCGAGGTTCGGTAAAACGGCCATAACTTTTAGCTCTGAAGTCCGTTTTAGGTGATCTTAGACTCTATGGAAAGCTTATTCAGAGGAGCACATGTTCCACCTGAATGCTTGACCCAAAACCCATTGGATCAAAGCAGAATTCCAATCTAAGATCCAACACAAGCCAAAACCAACAACCATTTCTTCAACCCCTTTGCAAATGTGCCAACCTCATAAGTGTACCACCTTATGTGTGTGTGGATTAGCATTTTCACAAACATTTTTCAAAGGGTTTTTCACTCTCTTCACCACGCCACTCGATCCTAGCAACATCGCAATGTTAGATCATTTAAGTGGCACTAGATGATCGATATGCAAACAAGTTCACTCTTCTTGATAGTACGGCCATCTATCCTAAACCCGGTCATAAACTTCTCTACTCACCTATGACCGGTTAAATGAAATGCCTATTGGTTATACCTTTGCCTTGCGCATTCTATTCCATCTCCTCCAATGTTGATGCAACACATGCACCAAAATCATCACAAATGGTATGATCCACTTCATATCATCATGCAACATATTGGTTCATCGATCTTGACTTTACTTGCCCTTCACCATTGCATTGGTCCATCGGTGCCAAGTCATTGCTCAAGCATCCCGCCACGTGGTCCAGCGCTTAGCCACTGACTTGCCCTTCACACTTGCAACCGGTCCATCAAGCTAAGTCTTGTCTTGATCTTCTCCACATAGTCACATGACTCCATGCCATGTCTCATATGCAATGAGCTCCTTCATCACATAATTACCTGTGGACTAATCACCTGTGTATTTCACTTAAACACATATTAGTCCACCTAAGTTGTCACTCAATTACCAAAACCAAACAAGTACCTTCAGCTCCGCGCGGGGAGGAGGAGCTCCACCGCCATGGATCATGGATGCGCGCGGGGAGGAGCAGGACAGGGGCTGCGGCTTGTAGAAGAGGAAGCATGCCGGATCCGGGAGGGAAGAAGGGAGACGGCGGCCCGCCGAAGGAGAGGACGGGGAACAATGACGCCGTTGTTCTTGCAGGGAAGGGGCGGCGCAGCCGCTGCTTGCGCACCCGTCATCGATTCGTGGCCACCGGAGATGGAGAAGAGTGCGCCAACGCCAGATCCACCAAGCCAGCGCAGAAGGAGAAGGCCACCTCCATCGCCGACGAGCGAGGCCGGCCGGAGGACTTGAAGGAGGCGAGGGGTCGAGGCGGTGCACGGCTGGCGTCGGCAGCAGCTCGCGGAGGAGGAGGGGGGAGCTTTGCCTCTTCCACCGCGGCCCCTGCTCGATCCGCCGGAGGACGGCCACACCTGGGCTCTGGGGCGGGGAGCTCGAGGAGGAGGGGCGGCGCCTGCCTCCCGCGGCCTCGCCTCGCCGCCACCGGTCTGCCGCTGCCGCGCTGCCTGGACCCCCACCGCCTTGCTCCTCCGCCACGACTCTGCCACCGCCTGGACATCACCATCGCCGCCAAAGCAGAGAGAGGGAGGGAGAAAGAGGGGGGGTCTGCCGTGCTGCTGCTCGTCCTGCTCGCCGGCGCTGGAGCTGGAGCAGGGAGCCGGGGGCGGAAGAGAGAGAGGGGGGCAGCCGAAGTAGCAGAGGACGGGGTGAGTGGGTGGGGAGGGAGGGAGATAAGGCTGACGAGTGGGTCCCGCCGGAGGGTTGTTGGGATGAAGTGGAGATATAAAGGATGACGGATGCGGGAGAAGTAAATATAAAGGAGAGGATCTCGATGAGTAGGATAGCATATTCTGTTTTGAAGGAGGAAATGAATTAACACGAGTGTGGATGGTCTCAGCGCCCTGCGCCTCCGCAATCGAGCAACGGAGCTCCTTGCGCCTCCCCACGCCCGACGCCTCCCCCAGTCGTCGCCACCCCCACCCTCTCCCTCGCCGCTCGATGATGCTGGCGATGTGCACCCCCTGCGCGATGGTGTGGACGCAGCACTCCACCTCGCCGACGAAGCCGAGGGAGGCCGCGTCGTGGGAGGGCCGCGTCGTGAGGAGGCGCGCGTCTTTGCCGCAGAGGCCGACAACGGTGGCCCGCGCGAGGTTGATGAGGGAGACGAGCTGCTTGTTGACCTTGCCGACCAGCACCATCTCCACAACCTCCATAGTGACCGCGTCCGTGAAGCGAAGCCCGTTGCGGAACTGCGGCTCCACGCCGACGCGCGCCAGCCAGGAGTTGATCTCAGGCCTACCGCCGTGAACGAGCATTGGGCAAAGGCTGACGCAGGAGAGGAGGACTAGGTCCCGGATTGCCGATCCCTGCAGCTCGAGCGACTTCATTGCTGCGCCGCCGCACTTGACCACCTGTGTCTTCCCCTTGAACCGCTAGATGGACGGGAGCGCCTCCGACAGCGCGTCCACCCTGCTCGCTGCACCGTCGGAGGAGGGACGCGGATGGGATGCCTGCTCGCCATGTCGCTGGAGAGAGGGGCTGGGAAGGGAGGGAGCTCCGCCCATCAATTGATGGTCGGCACCAGGGGAGAGGCGAGGGAGAGGCTGGTGGGGGCGGCATGGGGGAGGCGGGACGCAGGGAGCTCCGCCGCTCGATTGCAGCAACGCAGAGCGCTGCGGTGAGGAAGAAGGAGATTTTTTCCCCTCCCACCACTGACGCGTGGGGCCCACCGACGGCATCCATCTCTCTAAGTTCAGCTGACGGTAATGGCGTATAGCACATAAAAATGTAACCAATAGTACAGAGTTCAGATTCTTATTTTTAATGATATAGAGCACATAAGTTACATTTTCAAGTGGCACACATTGAACCCTGCTTTCCACGTAGGAATTAGGAGTACCACATGTAGCGGATGTTTTGATATTTTTCTTTCCATCCATTATTGTTGTGACTTTGACAGCTGTACCTACCAGCCACAGCCCCGCCCTGCGACTAACCACCTGCCTCGTTGGTCTGGTGCCTATCAGAAAAGAGAGATGCCAGGATCCCATCCTATCAGAAAGGCACGCTGAGCCACGATTACCAGTGCCTACTATGCCGGGCGGAGAAAAAAGCGACGCCGGCGGCGGCCGCGAACCCATTCACGTCGTGATGCTCCCCCCTGGCTCGCCTTCGGCCACATAATCCCGTTCGCGCAGCTGGCGCGGAAGCTGATCTCCGTCGAGGACGAGCATGTCCACGTAACGTTCCTGACGGCCGACGGGAACCTGCCGCGCGTGCAGGCCATGCTGGCGCCGGCCGCCGGCGCGGCGACCGTCGTGCCGCTGCACCTGCCCCACGTACCAGGGCTACCCGAGGGGGCCGCAAGCACGGCCGAGCTCACGGCCGACAGCCCCGAGCTCCTCAAGGTCGCTTTCGAACGGCACTCGGGACCAGGTGTCGGCGCTGCTCTCCGAGCACCTCCCCGACGCCGCACTGATTGACTTCGCCACCCCGTGGGTGACCGACATCGCCGCGCCTCTCGGAATCAAGGTAGTCCACTTCAGCGTCTTTTCCGCCCTCTCCGGCGCCTACAACGTCGTCCCGGCGCGCCTCCTCCATGGGGCGGTCCCGTCGGCCGGCGACCTCAGGTCCGCCCCTCCCGGTTTCCCCAAGAACTCCGCGGTCGCCACCATTCCGCCCTACCAGGCCGCCGATTTCACCTATCTGTTCACCAGCTTCGACGGTCAGCCCTGCGTCTACGACCGTATTATCGCCGGCATGCGGCATCAAGGCCTGCGACGCCATCTTGATAAAGACCTGCGTGGAGATGGAGGGCCCCTACGTTAGCTACCTCTCCGCCCAGTTCCGCAGGCCGGTGCTTCTCGCCGGACCCGTCGTGCCGGAGCCACCGCAGGGCGAGCTCGAGGAGCGGTGGGCCAGCTGGCTCTCCTCGTTCCCGGAGAACTCCGTTGTCTTCGCCTCGTTCGGCAGCGAGACGTTCCTACCGGTAGCGGCGGCGACAGAGCTTCTCCTCGGCCTCGAGGCCACCAACCGGCCGTTCCTCGCCGTCCTCAACTTCCCCAGGGGCGCCGACGCGAAGGCAGAGCTCCGGGCACGCATTCCGCCGGGGTTCGAGGAGAGGGTGAAGGGGAGGGGCGCGGTGCACACGGGGTGGGTGCAGCAGCAGCACATCCTGCGGCACCGGAGCGTCGGGTGCTACTTGAACCACGCCGGGTTCAGCTCTGCCGTGGAGGGGCTCATCGCCGGCTGCCGGCTGGTGTTCCTACCGATTAAGGGCGACCAGTACCTTAATGCGGCGCTGCTCGCGCGTGAGTTGCGGGTCGGGGTGAAGGTGGTGCGCCGCGACGAGGACGGCTGGTTCGGACAGCAGGACGTGAGTGATGCGATTGCCATGGCGACGGCGGACGGAGGGGAAGGGGACGGGAGGAAGTGGAGGGAGTTCTTGACGGACGACGTTCAGAAGAGGTTTGCCGGCGAGTTGGTCCGGCAGCTCAAGGAGCTCGTGAGGGCAGCTTGACTCGAGCTTCCATCCTCCGCTGTACGGAGAACGGTTACCTGTATGGATGCTGTGTATTTTGCTTCATATATGTTTCCTGTTCGTGTTTTCTTATTGTAATAAAGTTGTGTCACTAACCGCCCTCACGAGTCCTTAGGGCTCATTTATTTGGTAGGGTTGTGACAGCCACTGAAACGGTTTTGGTTGTGGATGCTATAGTGAGAGACAACTTTTTTGATAAAGCTGAAATTATTTTTAAAAAATATTTGACAAGACGATTTCTTAATGACAATAAGTGATTTTTTTAATGAAACAGAAAGGGTAGCCCCCTACTTATTATATATTGATAAAAAGGAAGCACAAGGTCTCAAACGAGAAAATCGAAGGGGTAGGAGAAGTCAGAGAAGCCAATTTTTTGGCTACTCCTCTTTAGTGTAAGCCATTTTGTGGCTTATTCCCCAGCTCCGGTGATGAAACCATTTTAATGTTACCCCTGGACTTTAACAAAAACTGGTGGAGAAGCTATTTGAGAATGTCTATCAAACAGATTCGATCTTTAATAAAAGAACTAGGGAGTGGGGACTTAAACAAATTTGTGGTGATTGATGCTACAGACCTGCAAAGAAACTAACACAAGAATCTGAGTGTACAGTTTCATTGTACAGTTATCCAGATTGAGAACTATATAATTGTGCCAGATTAATATCATACGGGATGAAACCCCTCTCTCCTCTCATGAAACTCCTACTAATTACCTTGCCAAGTCAATAATTTTGTTGACGTGGCATTGCATTTTTACATTGTTTCTTTCAGCATGCATGTCAAACTCTCAAGATACTACAACCATGTAAGTACAGAGGTATCTATCTTAGTTTCATCCTCTGCTCATTTTGCTTCTACAAACTTGTAGTAAATCATATGTTCAACAGAAGCTTCAGTTATAGTAGCATTGAATTTATAGTGCTAGAAATCATGTAGGCCCAAGAACTCTGTAGCAGAAAAGGCAAGCGATGCTTTTCAAGCAGAACTAGATGCTCTGGGTTCTCTTATTTTAGGCTTGTGAGTGGGGCTGGGGCAGAACAAGAATCAAACATCCTCTTCATCAATGCACTAACGTTTGTCGAGTACAAAATCGGCCCTTTGCGCCTTGGCATCAACCAAGCGGCTGCTGTCAATAACCATCAACCGAAACCGAGGCCGGTCAGGTCACTGTATATCACGAATATAACTCGGCTCCATACGCCTTAGCAGCTAAGGTAGACAGTGACGAAGTTAGAGCAAATTGAAAGAGGGTGCATTTACCTTTGTAGGTGTTTTTTTTTTTTGAGAGAGAGCAAATATGGTGAAAATTTGTACATAATCATTGTTTTTCCGTTTTGAGGGGGTGCATTAGTACCCACTAACCTGTATGTAGCTTCGCCCCTGAAGCTAGAGCATGATGCTTATCGTTTTGGTTGGTGATGCTTGGCTATGGCTGGAATAATTCCTGGTTTTTTTAACCAACTTGGTGGTCACTGGCGAACAATTAGAGTTGTGCTATAGTTTTTAGTCAAGATCCATTCCAGTACTAAAAGAACTCTGAAACCACAGCAACACTAGCTTATGGACGGGAGTGGGTCTCGACTCTCGACCAACACAGTGGTGTTTGGTTAATGGTTACCCCTACCCCACTCCGTCGCTGCGCTTGCAACTGGCTTCCGTGCTCGGGGGGACACGAAGGAAAGGATGGCGCAAAAGCGAGCTCCGTTATCACGAGTTCGGCTCAAATTCCCGGTGCATCTCGTTCCAACAACACAAGATTACGGTGCTGAATTGCTCGCGCCTCCTCCCGTGCTTCAATTCCTCTCATGGATTTTTTTTTACGCCTCTCATGGATTCTTAAGAGAGCTTCCTAGTATTATTACTACATGGCGTGGAGAAGCCAGCTATATATCGGCAATTCGGCAGCTGTGAGAGTAGGGCCATGTATTTTCGCGGGCAAGGCTCCTTACATTCTTACTTGATGATCACAACCACTAAAGTACTGTAGCTGTTAGTGATGCTGTGGGGCTTCAAGCCAAACTGTGCAGGCTTGGCCCATGAAGTGACGGGCTCATGCGTCTGGTATACTTGGACCGCACCGCACCCTGGTATCCGGCCCAGCAGGCCCACATCGCTCACGCTGCGGAATAACAGTTGTGGCCAGGCAGGCACCAGCATATTCATAAAAGTGGACTTTTTTTTAAGACGTGCAAAACACGTTTTTCATTAAGAGAAGAGAGGTTTACAGAATGCGACTAAGGGAGAAACCCCAGAGCGCGGAGGACACACAAGGAAGAAAGATCGGGAATACAACAAAGGGGAGAAGAGAAGCCCTTCATCCACACCACACAAGGCAACCTAAGACAACCAAGCCTGCAAAGAGATACAACTGGGACACCCGCACATCACCGCCACACACACCCCTGGAAGCAGCGCAGGCCGAGCGAGAAGGTCCAGCAGGACGACGCCTTCAGGAAGGTAGCGACGACAACGCCGTCGTCGTCCGCCCACTCACGAAGGAGTGGGCCAAGCTTTCACTTGGCAGACCGCAGTGAAGAGGAGTCCGCAACAGTGCCCCTAGCAGGGTAGTTACGGTGTAGCGCAACCACTGTTAAGCTAGCCGACGCTAGCGAAGGCTTTCGCCAAGGTCTCCAAGACGCCTACACAAAGCCGAACACTGCAACCAGTGGGAGGAGGGACGATGGAAACAACAGCAGGTGACCGAGAAGACGACGACGGACGACGCAGGCAGACTAGGTTGAGAGGGAGCAAGAAGACGAATGACGGCGGGGAGCCGGCGGAGCTGGTGAGGTGGGGGCGGAGACGAGGGCCGGCGGCGCCGGCACCCACCTCCCCTCGCTGGCGTCGGCTGCGGCGGCGCAGGGGGAGGGCCGCGGCGAACGTAAGCCGGAGAGGGAGACGGGCCGTCACAGCCGGCACCCATTTCCCTTCAGCGGAGTCGGCGGCGGCGCAGGGGGAGGGGCCGCAGTCACCAAGGCCGGTGAAGGAGACAGGGTGTCACCGCCGGGGTAGGTGCGAAGGGAGCCGCCAGGGGGAGATGTCGGGAGCTGCAGCCGCCGCCTAGTGGGGGAGGGCGCGCCCAGGCCGCGCTGGCAGACCTACCGCGGCGGCCAAGGCAGCCCAAGGAGCCCACGGCCCCGATCCACGCAAGGGGGGACGCCGGTGCGCCAGGGCGAAAAGGGGGGGCCTACGCCGCCGGGCCCACCCAGCGTAGATCTAGGATTGACAGCGGGGGCCCGGCGGCGGGGGCGCCCGGCACAGCGAGACGGGGCAGACGAATAGGTGGGGCGGCGGATCCAGAACCAGAGAGGAGGGGGTAGAGGAGGCGGCGGCCGTTGGAGACGCGGGACGTCCGCAACTTCGACGAGGAGGATGGGCGCCGAAGGAGGGTCGCGCATGTCGTAGACGGAAGGCCGGCGAGGCGGCGATCCTCAGGGCCACCCACCGACGAGGAGAGGCAGTGCAGGAGCGCGCGGCGGCGCGCACCGGCGCGCGGGCGCGCAGGAGGCCGGCGACAACGACGGCGCAAGGAGGGGCGGCACCGCATCGTCGGGGGCAGGTGTGCGCGGCGGGACGCCCGGCACCGGCTGCCGCCCCGGAGGCGCAGCCGGCCATCGGCGGCACCGCCCGAACGCCGGGCGCCAAGTAGACGCCACAGGCCGACGGAGGCGCTTCTTCGGAGGGAGGAGGGAAGCGCCACCGACGAAGCCGTGTGGGGACGAGCGTGCCGCCGCTGAAGCCGCGCGGTGGCGAGCTGACCGACAGGCCGCTAGGCGAGAGGCGCCGGAAAAAGCGGATCTGGATCTAGGGTTAGGGTAGAGGAAGGCAGGGCGAGGCGGCGGAGGAACGGGCGGCGCAGCAGGGGAAGGGGCGAGGCACCGACGGCGGAGAGCCGACGAGGGCTAGGAAGGGGGGCGGACGAGGAGAGTTCAGGCTCCGGCGGCCAGGGATCTCGGTGTGGTGCGGGGTGGGGAAGAGGGAGTGGGAGAGGGGAGGAGGAGGGAGGCGGAGGAGAAAGGAGGAGTTTGGGGCGCTGGCCGCCGCCGCCGACGGAGACGGCGGCGACAGCCCCGGAGTAGCGGCGGCGGGGGGGGCGGGCGGAAGCGGCGGAGGCCCTCGGGTCGCCCCCATAAAAGTGGACGTTGGCATATTCTTCACAAATCATTTCAGTTGAATGTCCAGCAAACACTTCAGTAACGCCGCACCATCCATCTCTCTGCCCCTTTCCTTCAATTTTGTACAAAAAGCGAAGCATAATTAGCTTTTGGTTCTTTTTCCCCCTTTAAATAGTAGCTTGTGTTACTAGTACTTTCTAACATCGGACAAACAGCAAACTAGCTACTCTCAGTTCTCATCTGTGTAATGTCAATATGTCATCCAGTCACTTCAGAGTATACCCAAGCCAGTTGCTGAACTCTGAAGTCTGAATTTCGTTTGCTGACGGTAACCAAGCCAGCAACTTTAGCTTCTTTTTTTTTTCTTTAGCTGATGAATGCAGAAGAGATTTAGTGAGAACCCACTCCTTGGGAACCGGATCCTCTAAAGTTCTTAGCACTACCTCAGACAGAGGTACTCCCTCTTAACGTTGGTAGTACTCCCTCCGTTTCTATTTATAAGGCGCGACGCAACATGGTACGGTCTCCAAAATTAGACTTTGGCCATCTATTTCTCTTATATTATATTTTTTATGGTTTTAAACATATAATCATTAGAAAGTATATTTGATGACAAATTCAACCATATCAAATTTACACTACAAAAATAAAAAAATTGATGCGTAAATTATTGATCAAAGATCGTAAAGTTTGAATCTTAATTTACGTGCGCACCTTATAAAAAGAAAGAGAGAGAGTACAAAATAGTCTAATTTGGTGAATCAGTACTATCCAATTAAATTAGCTGGTGAAAAAAATACTAGTACTAGGTAGTTGTACTACCTAGTACTATCCAAGCACCGGAGCAAAACTCTATATACCTTGTTTAGTTCCGTAGGAATTTTTGAAGAGATTTTTGGAGTCCCTCGAAACCTTATTAGGAGTATTAAATGTAGACTAATTATAAAACTAATTACGTTGATAGACAGAAAATCGCGAGACGAATCCATGAAGACTAATTAATTCGTTATTAGAGATTGTTACTGTAGCATGATGTTGTCTAATTATGACATAATTATGCTTGTTAGATTCGTCTCCGAAAATTAGAAGGATTATGAAATATGTTTTGTCATTAATTCACATTTAATACACCTAATTAGTGTCCGAAGATTGATGTGGGAGAAATTAAAACTTTTTGTTTTTCAATTGTTGCAGTTTTCCTTTTTAAGTCATTTTTCTTCCTACCTATGCATTCATTTTCGAACTGATTTTAGCACCTACTATGTCAACCATTTTGTGACCCTATTACCACAGCTAGGAATGGTCGCGAATTTTTTTTAACGTCTACAAAACACCTATGAAAAAACATCCAAACGCATTTTTTTAGCGTACGAACGCTTTCCCTTGCGTGGCCAGCTGGGGCCATTTGTTTATGGTCATCAGGACTGTTGCATGTCAAACGAGTGGCTGGCAGCAGTTTACCTCTCTCTGAGGTAGTCTGAAGAACTTCAGAGGATCCGGTTCCACTCCCTGACGTTTCGGAAAGGCAAGCACGCAGCCAGAAAAAAAAAAGCATTTTTGCCGAGACAAACAAATATCGCACAGTCCCAGAAAGCCAGGGAGACCCTACCAAAAATGTTAAAACTTCTTTTGTCAGCAAATTTAAATGATCAACATAGTTTTCCCAACAAATTTGACTAGATCAGCACAACATCGAGACATGTAAATCATCTGGAAGCACTAACATAGAAAACAGAGGAATAAACGTCAAAGCAGAATGCGGATCCGTACAGCTTAGAAGTCAGAACTAGCCATGGAACTCTTCTATACGCAAGCGGAGCCAACATGTTGGACGATCACTTGGCAGCTGGGTTTCGACCAACGCCTTGGGAGCCTAATTGATACACCTAAAGTAGCTGAGCAGCTGTGTGCTGCGTTAGTGCAATAAACTCCAGCACTTCAATCTGCTCCCGTAACTTCGTGGGGCTGGGGAGCGGACGAGAAGCCGAGGATGCTGTGGTAGGAAAGTACCCTTCCTCGGGTTCCGTCAAAATACCAGAGGAACTTCGGGTTCCTCCCGATTCCCCTCTAGCACCATAACAGATCTCTTTCGACACGGAGAGGAGAGAGTATCATGGATGCATGATTCATACATGTAACATCACTCTCTTTCTTTCCACTCGTTAAGTTTTGTACTTAACAAAATGTGAAGCAAAATTAGTTTTGGTGGTTCCTTTATTGACAGTGAAGAAGAAATTGAACTGCTAGCATTCGTCCACAAGTTCCATATTCACTACTCCGGCAACAACTGAACTCCAAAAGTCGGAACCCATGCCTCTTGTGGGACAGTGGGAGAGGAGCGCAAATACCATCTACGGTCATGGCAAGGGTACCTTCGCCATTTTCATGATTTAAGATAGCTGAAGGATAATTCAAGAACTGCTGGGAGTTCTACATTTGCAGATAAATCAAGACAGTGATCCCTATCTGATCATGGAAGCTTTGGGCACTAACTGATCATCCCTTCTTTATGAATGTGATCACCTAAATTTTTTTTTTTGAGATTACACAGTACAACGCAGATGCTCACAACACGCACGCAAACTCACCCCTATGAATACACGTACGCAAATCCTACCCATATGAGCACCTCCGAAGGACTGAGCACCGGCAAATCTGGAGATTCTCGAAGTCACCACTGGCGCCTCGTCGTCGACGGGAACGTCGCTTACCACTTAAAGCATAACGCCGGAAAATCCCAGAATAAATCCAGGAAAAGGTGCGAGCACCAGAATTTGAACCCTGGTAGGTAGCGTCCCACTGGACCGTTCTACCATTAGACTACAAGCCCATTCGCGTGATCACCTAAATTTAAATGAGGTGGTGCACATTAATTTGATGGAGCGCAATGATCTGATCTTAAGAAATGCCCAACCTCGCCCTCGAGCACCATGAGGCTGTCAGCACTCGTCATACCCTAAAAGTCATCCCCTAAAGGGAATATTCCGCCTAGTCAGCACGAATTTACAGTACAGTATCAGTTTTCTCGCACCCATCATCCCCTAAATCTCGTACTCCATACCAACTGACGAGAGCCTGGATTAAGGCCCCCTAAGCAACAAGATAATTACCTTGAAGATGGGGTCGACTGACACCATTGACAATGTGAAGGCCAAGATTCAAGACAGAGGAGGCATGCAGATCTTCGTTAAGACTCTCACTGACAACACTTCCCCACATCACGAGTACTCTCCGCCTCGCACGAGTCCGCCTCGTCTCCGAGTACCCGTCACCCCGCACGAGTACTCTCCGCCTCGCACGAGTCCGCCTCGTCTCCGAGTACACATCGACCTCGACTCCGACTACTCGTTCGCACGAGTAACTTCCGCCTCCGACTAAAGGCGGAAGTAACGCGGAGGAGCCAGGGCGAAGGCAGGGGGCCCCACACGAATGTGGCGCTACCCCAACCCTCCAAGCTCCTTCGCAACGACATGTGTGACGCCATTTTCCACACCATGCAAGGTCCACAACTGGCGCGACGGGAGGACGCCAGGGTCTGACAGGGGCTGTAATGGCGCACAGTGCACCCCCACGACCTCCGACATGCCGTCACATCCAACGCCAGCTGCACGCCACCCCGTCAGAACAAGCACTCGATTGCCGTCTACCTGCACTTAGGCCTTAACGTGGCAGGCCTAAAACGCACCCGAAGGGGCTGAGTCACCATGCAAACTACTCGGAGGAGGAGCCAAGTGCCCTGAGCGAACAGTAGCAACAGCCCACACGGCGGCTTCCAACGACACCACAGCTCAGCGCCCTCCCACTACGCCTGACGGACATCAATGACGGAAAAGACTCATTAACGCCACACCACTGTAGCTTATTTTCTTTTTCCTTCTTTGCCCCTCACCCTTGTGACTATAAAAGGGGGAGGGGTGCAACGTACGCGAGGGACGAGAGAAGACCGAGTTTGTAACCCCTACTACAGACACCCCTGGTATAGGAACACGAGTACTCGGAACTGGACGTAGGGTATTACTCTCCGGAGGCTCGAACCAGTATAAAACCCTTGTGTCTCCCGTGTCGACCATCCGGATCCGACACATGATTCGTTACAAATCTACTGCCGGCAGTTGAGAACCCCGACACCAACTATCCACCCGCAGGGCCCACTTATCAGATTATTTTACCTCCCACCCCCTCTCCCGGTTCCCCTCCCACCCCCCTCTCTCATTTCCTCTTCCCTTCCGGCCACTCTCTCTCCCTTCCTCCCACCTCGCTACCTCCGCCCGCCGACTTCCCCGAGCCCGCCGGCGGCGCCAGCCAGGCGAGGAGCGCAGATCCTCTCCGGGATGCGGCTCCGGCGCTGGGCCGCCGGCGAGCGCGCCCCCCTCTCTACTCCACTCTTCTGCGCGTGACGGCAGGGGCTCGTTGGCATCTCCCCGGCAGGTCGTGGCGGAGGCGGCGAGCAGGGGCCCCTCGCGCACCCGGAGCAGGGCCTCCGGCGGCAGTGGACCTTTCCTTGCGCGGAGATCGAGGTCGCGCCCTCCTCCTTCCTCCCCAATCTCGCACGGAGCCTCGAGCTCGGCGGCCGGCCTTCTCCGGCGGATGAGGAGCTGCGGCGAGATCTGGATCCGGCGACCATTCGGTGCTGTCCCGCGCGCGGACGCCGGGGAGACGCGCGGCACTGCTGCGTGGCGGAGGGCGTAGTCCCGGCGGCCCTTCCCCTGCTCGTCGTCCTCGGCATGCGGTCCTCGCGGCCTTCGCGGCTGCGAGGGCGGAGCTCCGGCGCGGCTTCGAGACGGCCACCGGCGACCTCCTCCCCTCTCTGCGGCTCCTCCTCCCCTGCGCAGCTCCCGGCGGCTCCCTCCCCTCCTTCTCCTCCCCTCTCTGCGGCTCTGCCTCCCTCCCACGGCGGGACGCGTGGGGTGGTTGGGCACCCTGTCCGACGTGGCGTGTGGCGTTCGTTCGCCAAACACGCCAGGAGTGGAGTCCGCGGGATGGAAACCGGAGGTGGTGCACGGCTTCCAGTACCCCGGTGCGACGTCTCGGTGCTCTATAGGAGTACCCTACCCAGTGCGACCAGCCTGACGTCCCGCCCGAGCACTGGAACGCTGCTGGCATCCGCACTGCTTTCGACGTCATCGGCAGCGTCTGCTGCATTGACCGCATCTGCCTCTGTGGGGACCGCTCCTCGGTCCGCGTCCTCATCCTCGTGGACGAGGACACGGTCATCCCCGGGCGTCTCCTTGTCCGCAGCAAGGACCGGACCGGCCTCGCCGGCATCGCTCGCCTTCGTGTCCTGGCCTCCTGGGGGCCTGGCCTCATGCGGCTGGCGTGCCTCCCCCCGACGACCACGACTGCTCCAGGTCCAGGTCCTCCAGCCCCCGGGCGGACTTCAGCGGACGGAGATCAGGTGCAGTTGCTGAACCAACTGCAACTTAGGGACTGCACGCAACTTGAGCCATCCATTTTGCAGATAAACGGATCAGATCGACTGCTACAGCAGCAAACATGTTTACCACGCCACCCGTGAGTACTGTTGCTACAGTATCACACAGTGGCGACCAGTGTTTTCCCTCTCACCTCCCGACTGTTTAAGTTGCAGTCGCAACTACAACCGCACCGGATCCGTGTCCGGGGGCATGGGAGCGGTGCAGTGCCGGCCCTAGGGGTGGGCGGGCATGTGCGACGGCCGAGGATCAAACCTATGTATATGTACACAAAGACTAGTCGGTCTATCTGATCAGTCAGCTCAAACCTGTCTATTTGATGTCAGTGTTTGAGATTATGAAGTTTGTTATAGCTACACATTGCTATCCAAATGTTTCGATTGCCTATAAATCACATCTTCATCACTATACATGTGTGTTGTAGCTTCGGCCGAAGTTGCATCATATTAATCTAGAAGTACCCTCTTCTTTGTTTTTTGTTGTTGGAGTTCCGGTGTATTGGGAGCCGGTGTAACTTGTACGCCTACTCGTTTGTAACGTCCTCTCTGTTAAGTTTGTTCCGTTACCCGGTGTGTCTCCTTGTGCCATGGTAAACAAGAACTTCTCCTTCTTTTCCAGGAACGCCAGGGGCCTTGGCCAACAGAGCCGCTGTGACGACTGACGACCTCCTCGGTCCTCGCCGAGCTCATCTCTGTGCGTCCCTCCTTTGTCTTCATCCAAGAAACAAAGCTCAGTTCGATCTCTAATGCAAAACGTTCCAGCTTCCTTCCCTCTCGTCTCTCCAGTTTTGTCGCCTCTGATTCTAACGGCTTGGGACCAAACGACTTTCTCTCTGGTCTCTTCCTTTGAAAGCCCTTTCTCCTTATCCTTCTGCTTCCGTCTCTTGGCCGATGGGTCGGAATTCACCGTGACGAACATTTACGGCCCAGCCCACCACGAGGAAGGCAGGTTTTCTTCTCGGATTTCTGCGGGCTGCCCAACCCTCCCAACAACAACAACAACGTCCCTTGGCTTCTGTTGGAGATTTTAACCTCATTCGTGGGCCGGATGACAAAAACAACGGCAATCTTATTTCTGCCGCTGCAGGCCATTTTAACAACGCCGTTCATGAGTTGGGCCTGATCAAAATACCCCTTTTGGACCGGGCCTATACCTGGGGCAATAAGAGATCGGAACCCACGTTAGAGCGTTTAGATCGCTGTTTTGTTAACACAAGCTGGGATGAGATCTTTCCAAACACCTGGGCCTGTTTAGTTGGCTGAAATTTAGTTAAAAATTTGCTACTTTTTCAACTTTCTCCATCACATCACATTAAATACACCAAAAGACATATGTTCGGAGTAGTAAATGTAGGTAAAAAAATTAACTAATCACACAGTTCTGTTGTACATCACGAGACGAATCTTTTGAGCCTAGTTAGTCCATGATTGGATAATATTTATCACAAACAAACGAAAGTGCTACATGAGTACTACAGGAGTTCAAACAGTTACTTTTGCTACTTTTCCTCCAACTAAACAGGCCGCCTGTCTCTCCTCTCTCACCAGAATCGCCTCTGACCATGTACCTCTCCTCGTCAAGGCATCCTCCAGGATCCCAAAAAGCACCTGTTTCAGCTTCGAAAATTCCTGGATGCACCATCCCTCCTTCCGGTCAGTAATTCAGTCTGCTCTCCGCCGTCCTTCGCTCGGTCCTCCGAGCAAGCAGTTCAGTCTCCGCCTGAAACACTGCCGTGGTGCCTGTCGTTCCTGGGCGCGTCACCTCCTTCCCATTGATCAACGTGCACAGGACACCAAACTCCTGATTGACGCTCTAGACCTTTTAGAGGAATGCCGCCCTCTAAATTCTAACGAAGCCTCCTTGCGCCGCCTTGCTGTTCAAGGGATGCAGGGCATCCATGCTGAAAAGCTCTCCTTTTGGTGTCAGCGTTTCAACAACCGTATGGCAGTGGAGTGGGATGAGAATTCCAAATTCTTTCACGCTTGCGCTTCTGGGAGGCGGCGGAAGAATCAAATCCAATTTTTGGAGCACAATGGGGCCATCTTCCACTCCCACTGTGCAAAAAGTGACATCCTGTTCGGTTTCTACTCTTCCCTTCTTGGCACCGAGGTCGAGACCGGGTGGTCTTTCGACCTAGCTGACCTTTACCGTTCTCTAACTGTCTCCAGTCTGGATCTCTCGGCCCCCTTCACCCCGGATGAGATCTCCGCGGCCCTCTTCTCCATGGACATGCATGCCAGCCCTAGCCCGGACGGCTTCGGTCCTTCCTTCTACAAGCATTTTTGGTCTGACCTGAAAAATGACATCCTGAACCTCTTCCAGTCTTTCCATGCTCATCAGCTAGACTTGGATGGTCTCAACCGCGCTCATCTTATTCTCCTCCCAAAGAAAGAAGGTGTCTGCTTGGCCGACGGCTATAGACCCATCTCTCTTCAGAATTGTCCCATGAAACTTTTCTCTAAAGTCATGTCCAATCACCTGCGGCCTGCTATTCCCCTCATCATTGATCCGGACCAAAGAGGTTTTGTGCACGGCCGTAGCATAGCCAAGAATTTTGTTTATGCTGCAGATCTCCTGAGCTGCTGTAACAAAAGAAAAACTCCCACAGCGGTCCTGAAACTTGACTTCAGGAAGGCTTTCGACTCGGTCTCCTGGTCTAGCCTCGATCTCATCCTTGCTGCCCGAGGTTTTGATTCCAAATGGCGAACCTGGGTCTCTTACATTCTGACCAGTGGCCGCACGGCGGTCATGCTCAACGGCAAGCTGGGCCGGTGGTTTTCGTGTAAACGGGGTCTGCGCCAAGGTGACCCCATCTCTCCATACCTCTTCATCATTGTTGCCGATGTCCTTCAACGCCTCATCCAGCGCGCCGCCGCCAGTGGTTAGCTTGCCCACCCGGTCGATCCATTGCTGCCTTACCTCGTTCTTCAATACGCAGACGACACTTTGATCCTCCTCCGTGGTGACTTAGCTTCTGTGAGTGCGCTCAAGGACATCCTGGACAAATTCTCTAAAGCCACTGGTCTCTGTATCAATTTTCATAAATCCACTTTCGTCCCCATGAACATACTGACGGATGAGGCCGACGCCATGGCATAGGTGTTGGGCTGCTCACTAGCCTCCTTCCCCCAAACGTACTTGGGTCTCCCCCTTTCACCCCATAAACTCTGGCCTTGCGATTACCAACCTCTCATCTCCTCTTTCGATAATTATCTCTCTGGCTGGAAAGCTCGTCTACTAAGCTATGGTGTCCCAATCACCTTGGTTAATGCGGTCCTCAGCGGTCTCCCGGTCTACTTCATGTCCTCTAATCTGCTCCCGAAATATGTCTGGGACACCTTGGACGCTCGCTGTCGTTCCTTTTTATGGACTGGGAAAGAAAGCAGTAGCAGTTGCCAATGCCTTCTTGCTTGGACACGAGTCTGTTGCTCCAAAACACATGGCGGTCTGAACGTCAAAAGTCTGGAGGACCAAAACCACTACCTTCTCATGAAATTTATTCACAAACTCCTTGATGACTTTGTCCTCCCTTGGAAAACTTGGTTGAATGGCCCCATTACCGAAGAAGTTTATGTTGAACAACCATCGAGCTTTGAAGATCCTAAGTTTCCTAACCATGTGTACAAACTCCATAAGGCGCTCTATGGGCTAAAGCAAGCTCCTAGAGCATGGTATGAATGCCTTAAGGATTTTCTTGTCAAGAACGGCTTTGTAATAGGCAAAGCCGATTCTACTCTCTTTACTCAAAAGATTGGAAATGATATCTTTGTTTGTCAAATCTATGTTGATGATATCATATTGGTTCTACTAATAAAACACTTTCTGAGGAATTTAGTAGGATTATTACCAAGAGGTTTGAGATATCCGTGATGGGTGAATTGAAGTTCTTCCTTGGATTTCAAGTCAAGCAAATGAAGGAAGGGACTTTCATATGTCAAACCAAGTATGTGAAGGATATGCTCAAGAGGTTTGATATGGTGGATGCCAAACCCGTCAAGACCCCAATGGCAACTAATGGACATCTTGATCTAAATAAAGAAGGAAAGTCAGTCGATCAAAAGGTATATCGCTCCATGATTGGCTCCTTACTTTACCTTTGTGGATCTAGGACTGATGTCATGCTTAGTGTGTGCATGTGTGCAAAATTTCAAGCTAATCCTAAGGAATGTCATCTAATGGCTGTTAAGAGAATCTTTAGATACTTGGTATAACTCCTAACCTTAGCTTGTAGTATCCCAAGGGTTCCTCTTTTAATCTACTTGGTTATTCTGATTCGGACTATACCGGTTGCAAAGTTGATAGAAAGAGTACAACGGGGACTTGCCAATTTGTTGGTAGGTCCTTGTTGTCATGGAACTCTAAGAAACAAAATTCAGTTGCTTTATCCACGGCTGAAGCCGAATATGTGGCGGCCGGTGCTTGTTGTGCCCAACTTTTGTGGATGAAGCAAACCTTGAGTGACTTTGGTTGTGAGTTTAGTAAGATTCCACTATTGTGTGACAATGAGAGTGCTATCAAGCTAGCAAACAATCCGGTGTAACACTCTAGAACAAAGCACATAGATACTAGACATCATTTCTTAAGGGATCATGAGGCTAAGGGAGATATTGCTTTACGTCATGTGAGCACCGAAAGGCAACTTGCCGATATCTTCACTAAGCCTCTAGATGAGCAAAGGTTTTGTGCTTTAAGAAGTGAACTAAATATCTTGGATTCTCGCAACTTGACTTGACTTATTGCACATACTTGATTGTTGACTAGATATGTTGAAAATGTTCTATTTTCTTCTTTTTGTGTGAGTTTTCAAAAGGTTGGATTTTGAGATCTTTTAGATCAAATCTTGATTCAAGTGGCTATGGTTTTGAATGATTGTTTGTTGCTAGCCACTTGTAGTCAAGGGTTCACTACATGTTCACAGGCTATATCTATCAAAATCTCAATCAAAATCTCCTTTCCAAAGTCATAGAGACCTTTCAGGACAACCCCGGGTCACCCGACCCCTCATGCGGGTCACTCGGTTCTTCTCTGGTGGACGGCGGGTCACCCACGCCCTCATGTCGGGTCACCCGTGCCAAATCTCGAAGACTTAGCTTTTTTCTCGCTCTCCAGGCAGGGGCGGGTCACCCGTTTCGGCTTTGGAGGGAGCCGGGTCACCCGCCCCCTGTGGCCGGGTCACCCGCACTTCTCCGTCTTCGTAAAAAAAACTTCGACTAGGGCGGGTCACCCGGGCCCTGATGCGGGTCACCCGTTTTGGTATTGGAGGTCGTCGGGTCACCTGCCCCATGTGGCCGGGTCACCCGGGCCTGCGGCTGGCGGTATAAAACAGCTCACGGCCGGCGCCTCTCTCCCAGTTCCTCTCTTTCTTTTCCTCTCCAACCCGTCGCCGCCTCCCCCAAGAGCTCCAAGGTGATTTTTGCGCCCCTCCAACAGATTTGCAAGCCCTTGGGTGCATTGGATCGATCTCCTCTTGAAGCTCAACATCTCCTTCGATCTCTCCAAAAATCTCGCGGGAAACCAACGGCAAACTTTTTCAAAAATCCCGATTTCCTGATCTCTCAATGTGGTTCGTTCTAGGAGATTTCCTTCGGTCAAAAAATTCATCTAGTACCCTAGAATACATGCCTATGATTTTGTTTCAATTCATGAACTCCTCCACTCGCTATGAGTGATTAGGGTTCATCCCGCCAGGGACGGGTGACCTGGCCTGTGGTTGGGTGCCCCCTTTCACTTGTTTCTTGTACCCAATCTCAAGTAATCCGTGTTTATCTTGCTCAGATGGGTAGAGATCGAGTTCAAGGCAAGGGCAAGGAGATTCAAAGCGACCAAAACTCTTCAAGTGAAGATCATGACCGTGCCTCCGATGATGATTACTCTCATCCCGTTCACCCAAAGAGACCCATGCCCCAAGATCCTCCGGCTCGTGCTCATGGTCGTGGTCGCGGTGATAGTGGCAATCCCATGTTGTGGAAGAAGACCTTAACAAGTGGCCCTAAGAGTGGTGGTGCTAGAATGAAGAAGGCAAGCACCTGTGATGAAGGGGGAAGATATGATGATGACATTGACCTTTCCAACTATGAGAGGATGGTGGTTCCCGTTCATCCTCCGGCACGGACAAGAAAAGATCCCAAGTTGGTTGATTATTCCAAGCACGCCACTGACATCACACCTCTCCGATTCCAAGATCCATGGAGACTTCCACATAACTTCTTTTGTGATGATCGCTTTTGGCGTGCTCATCAAGCCGATTGGTATGAATCCGTCATCATTACTAAGAAGACTATTACTACGGATATGAAATGGATTGATTGGCAACACTTACATGACCTAACCACACCACTTGGAGAAATTGCTCAAGCTGTCTATCTTCGTTGTCGTGAGCAAGGCTTATCTTATCTTATGATGCTTTCTTGCAATTGGTGTGAAGAAGTAGTGGCCCAATTTTATGCCACGCTCTATGTTGATGATCATGAGAATGTCATGCACTTTTCACTTGGAGGAAAGAGGTTTAAGGTCACTTTGGTTGAGTTTGCTTCACTCTTTAAGCTTCGTGGTGCAAAAGACAACAACACCTTCAACAATCTTGTTTGTTTGCATGATAGTGATGAACTTGAAGTGAGCAAAATGGAGTTTATGTATGACAAGGCCTATGAAGATATTCATTATGGACATCCTAGTGGACTCACCCCTTACTACAAGTTGATGAATCTTCTTTTCCGGAACACTTTGTGTCCTAGGGGTGGTAATTCCGACAAAATCTCCAAGTATGCAAGAAATCTTTTGTTTCAAATGGCTCCTTCCCAACCTCAATTCAATGCTTGCCATTTTATTTGGAGTGAAATAATTGCATGCTCTCATCAAGGCTCAGCGTGTCACTATGCTCCATACATCTTTCTCCTTGTCAAGCAAGCGACTAAGCTTAATCTTCAGTGGAACATTGAGCACAAAAGGTATAACACTCCCAAAGGGAAACTCGAGGAGTCTTTTCATCTTGGCAAACAATGCACATGGATTGATCCTAAAGGTCCTCTTCCGGGTGCCTATCTCGTGGAAGGCTTAAGTGGTCCCGGTGCTTCATCTTCACAAGCCCCACCTCCAAGTCACTCCTATGGACAGTTACCCGTTGAAGGCCCTTCTCACTTTCATGGTGCCCCTAAGCAAAAGAAGGGTAAATTGGATTTTATTGCCAAAGGTCTCTTTGCTTGCTTCAACATGGGTCGCCAAAATGCAAGAGCGTGAGAAGGATAGAAAATGGCACACTGAGGAGTTTCATAGGGCTGAGGTAAGGAAAAAGGCCATCTATGCTAAATTGGATATGCCACACTCTCCGGTTCGTGAGCCTAGGACTTTTGATCCTCCATCTCCGGTTGCAAATCCTTGAGAAGATCTTGCTTCTTGGGTTGAAGAAGAAGATGATGAGGCCACCGAAGACGAAGGGTGACTTCCCTTTTTGGTGTTTATTGTCAAAGGGGGAGTGAATTTGTTGTTGTTGATGGAAGCCCCCCCACTTATGATTTATCTATCTTTGAACTTGTTATTTATGTAATGGCTTATGAACTTGTAATGAACTATGTGTGGTGTGACATGGTGTGCCAAATGAGAACTTTTGTTGATGTTGATGTTGATGGATGGAAGACTTTTGTGGTACTCTATTATTCTAGTGTAATGTAATGAATCTTAATTATCGTGTGTGATGCATGTGTTGGTTGATGATGTGTTTTTTCTCACTTTATTGTTGTGATATATTATGTCATATGCATCACAGTATATTGCTTATCTCACTTGTGCACCATGTGTTGAATGCAAAGATCTAGTGAAAGCTCTTGCTATTTGTGTGCAAAGACATTTGAGGCCTCTTCTAGTTGAAAAATGCACACATTTAGAGGGAGCCTCTCACTAGATTGTTGGATAGACACATCTCTTTTATTTAACCAAATTGTGTTGTCATCAATCACTAAAAAGGGGAAGATTGAAAGTGCATCTAGGCTCCTAATTATTTTGGTGATAATGGCAATACAATTTGGATGGATTAATGCTTTCTATGAGATGTGTGCAGGTTTAAAGAGAATAAATTTTGTGTTTGATCAAAGGAAGCCCCTCATACCTTCTATTCGGTGTTGAAGCTCAAATGACGTTTTAATTGATTTTATCTTTTGAATTTGAGTATAGGAAACACCGTACTATAAAGGGGGACGTGATCGATAGATCAAAATTAGTTACAAGCGCTTCAATTGAGATCTAACAACCTTTGAGAGACACTTTGCACTCACGAACACTTGTTTTCACCTTTGCAGAGTAGGCCGGGTGACCCGCCCCCTAGGGGCGGGTGACCCACCCTATGGGGCCGGGTGACCCGGCCAGGCCGCAGGGAGCCCCAAACGGCTAGTTCGGGTGAAGGGGTATAAATACCCCTTCTCCCTCCTTTCTAGGGCTCTGCCTTCTCCACAATTGAAACACCTCCCAAGCTTGCTTCCCTCTCTCCCAACTCCCTTCCAAGCCCTCCTAGCAAGGATTCAACCCAGAGTTTGGGTGTGAGAGACATTTGAGGTGTGAGATTAAGCCCCTTTGTGAGAGCTCTTCGCGTGTTCATCTCAAGAAGCACTTGTGGCGGCTTTGGTTCATCGATTCGCGTTTATTACTCTGGAAGCTTGCTTCTAGACGGTTAGGCATCCCCCGTTGAGTGCCCTCTTTGTGTGGAGCACCCGGGAACGTTTGTATTACCCTCTCCTTTGTGGAGATTTCTTAGTGAGCACCAATCTTCTTTTGTGGGGATTGGGTGAGGCAAGAGGCTCTTCGTGATAGCCATTCCTTTGTGAGAACCTCAACGGAGACGTAGCTTTCTTGGTGGAAGTGAACTTCGGATTAAATCTCTTGTCTCTTGCTTGTTTGAGTTCATCTCCTCTCTCTAGCCCTAGAAGCTTAATTTGTCCTGATCTATATTTGTGTGTTGTTACTTGGTATATCATCTTGTGTAGGTTGTTTGCATCGTCCTTAGTGAACTTTTGATTCAAAGAATTTCGGTAATATCACTTTATCTCAAGCAAATCATTTTTGTTTTCCTGTCGCAGGGTGACCCGCCCTATTAGTCAGGGTGACCCGCCCCCGGGTGACCCGGCCATAGGGTGCGGGTGACCCGGTATTTGATCTGTTGCTTAGTTTTTCAAGAAAATTTAAAGTGATCCTATTCACCCCCTCTAGGCATCACAAGATCCTTTCAGGGCGGTGATGTTGGATCGAAGTGGAGCAGTTCCCAGCGGCGGCGAGGTGGAGCGGCGGCGGGGATGAGGGAAGGGGGATCTGCGAGATGAAGGGGAGTATTTATTTTATTACCACATACCGGATTGTCGACGAAGGCGGCGGCAAGAATCGCGACAGCGACTCCACCGACGACGAATGTGACGAAGAGGTGGGGCGAAACCATGAAGGTAGAGCACCGAGGCACTAAAAAGTAAAGAACAACTACTAGCTACTAATAGTACTAGAACAGACAGCGCGCGTCGAGCGCCCTATCGTGCCAACAATCAAATATAAGTGAATAGACGCAATAAAAAGTCACAATATCAGCACAATTAAATCTGATTAAAATCAAAGGAACCCAATAGACTAAAACAATGCAGATGCAATACAAAGTGATTACTAATGGAAGTGATACATCAGCACTCCAATTATTGACCTCTTTACTATTAGCATTTAAAATTCATCAAAAAATTTGAATGTGTATTACTAAATTTGTACAAAGTTATCTTTGTCATGCATATCTGAGAACCAATCTGACGTACCTAACACATGTATATCTCTAGCATTATGAACAACAATAACACAAGCACATGCGAGCACCAAGAGCAATATGCGAGAATGCACGCCTAGGGGAAAACTCCAATTCATCACCAAAAAAAATATGGTGGAAGTGCCTGTCCATGTGTGGTCATGCCATGAGATCATTTGCCACTAATTCCTTGTGAATGGATCATATCCTGTCGACAAAACAAAGATAAGCTCGACAGATGGGAAAATTCTTTAGAGGAAACACATGCACATGTTGTCCAACACTCATGGAGTAAACCAAATAGACCACATCTCTCTACTAACACCAGAAGGCCCACTAATCGCACGCCCTATCACGGAGATTATTTGTACAGAGAAACTTTAATTTATTTCAGACCAGTTTAATATTTAGTACTCTATATTATTACACAAAATAAAAGTACTTTTAAATGTACAGTGTGCATGGTTTGACACATGTACTTTGGACGGCATGGATCTGTAAATGTGGACAAGTCTTTTAAATTTTGTTTTCACTATTTTATTTCTGCTGATAAGCTGGCATAGAACATTCCATTTCTGAGTTTCCTTTTGGTTTTGAAATTGTTTCAGTTTTGTGTAATTGATTAATGCAGTCAATATGAAGAAATATCTGCACAATTAATTATTTGGCTAATAAAAAACATTGACCTATTCTGTAGGAAAAATATGTCAATTCATACAATCATAAATGGCCTTGGTAGGAACAGTTTATAGGAGCCTATCATGTAGTTAAAAAAATTGTAGAATTAACAATTAATAAGTGTAAAGAATAAGACACGGTCATTGTAGACAATCCAACGCAGCATAGTAATCCACCAGTTCAAATAGTCCAATGCATCAGAATAATGCATATCTATATTAGTTCTTTCAAATGCAGGGCACACATATCTGAACTTGAGAGAACTATGCAAGGCATAAATAGTTTGTCTCATCTCAATTTTCTATTTTTCGCACACATGAAAAATCAAATCAGATGAGCCAGAAATAGTGAGATAACTAAAACTCGTTAGAGTTCCATCTGAACTCCTTAAAATTATCTTACAACATTCATTGTAGAGAATGTATAGCTTTAATTAAAAAGCAGATAATTCAGCATGCTCAAAATTCAGAACCACTTATATGCCATTGACCCCATCCTATAGACCTCATTAACAAATGGTCTATGTGCCTTAACCTTTCATTTCAATAAGATGATAAAGGACAAGAGTTCAGGAAATTTTATTCAGTAATGATCTTGTACACACATTTCATCTTAATTTAAAATCAAACCTCGTAGAGCAATAATGCCTAGACATACAACAACTCTGTTGTAAAACATTATATCACAGTAATACACATTGCAATTTTACAGATTTAATAGAGGTTGTAATTACCATCTTGTGTTCCAAAGGATGAGCCAACTAAAGTCACTAGTTAAGCTATGCAGGCTGAGCCAACTAAAGTGATGTGAACCTTTTAGAGTATTAGCATCAAAGTGGAGAGTGGGGGTGTGTGAGCACAACAGGGCAAAATAAGTTGCCTTATCTGAATAAGACACACCAAGATTTACCAATTATATACTACTGCACTTGTGAAGCTAAAGGAAATAAACCAGCTGAGTAAAGCCCAGATGAGATGAGAAAGATCTAAAATCAAGCATAAAACTTCATTATTATAGGCAAAGGACCAGGGATCTAAAAACAATGTAGGCAAGCTTGCTGAATAAAAAGTTCCAACTTCCTATATCACACATGATCAACATGTGCATAAAAAATCTATGAATTTTTACTTACACAACACATTCAGTGGTCCTGTATGCATTTTGTCAAACACATGGTGAGCAATTAAATGCAAAAAAAAGGTAATAGACACCTCAACTTTGCCTAATGACAGCCATTACCAGATCCCAGGTCACTAGTTCCATAACTGACAACTCGCCCCAGCAAGAACAGAAAACAGATCACAGATTAAGCATGACATAGCAAACCCGATGTAGTAGATAAGAAATCAAATTCAACAAAGGATCGGAGCTCACGTATGCTTGTGGGTGTGACGGAGGCGCTCATCACCTCGTGCTGGCACTCTCCCCACTCCACTGCTCGTCCTCGCGTCGTCGTCGATCTAACTGACGCCAGGGAAGAAGGAGATAGAGGGGCACCTGATGAGCTGGCATCTTCCTCTGCCTCCTCCATTGTCAGGCAAAGGCAAAGCCACTGCTGGTTTCTTTCACGAACAGTGTCTTAGACATGGAGGTGGGAGCCCAGCCACTTGCTCATGGGAGCCCCTCGTCGGCGTGCATATCAGGCAGACCTCGCCGACCACCACGGCGCCCTCTCTCTCTCCGGCACGCCGTCGCCGCCTTCCTTTGATTGGCCTTGCCATCACCGTCTTCCCTCGTGGATCTACCATCTATCGCCGTCCTTCACCCTCTCGCTCAGGATCTGAGTCAGAGAGAGAAAGGAGAATGGAGAAGAAAGATGAGAACAGGATGGGAGAGAGAAAAGGGTAAAGAGAGAGGGTACATGATAACCACTCACATGCCTGCCCCCTCGAAGCCTGCCATCGACGAGCAGATCTGGCGTGCCGGCCCTTGCTCACCATTGAGCTTGACCTTGAGCTCCGTGCCGGACCTTCCCTCTACATCGCTCGCCGCTAGGGCCAACCTGACCTCGCGAAAGCCACCTTCAGGGTCTCCTGCGCCTCCCGTCCTCCTCCCATGCCGAGGCCCTTGAGCTTGGGTGGTAGTGTCGTCGCTCCCAGTCCGTGCCGCAACCCCGCGCTGGATCCGCATCTGGAGGAGGAGGGGAGGGGATGTGGCGGCGGAGGGCCAGATAACAGGGAGGGAAAGGGCGGCGGCGGCTGGCAGGGAGGGGAGCTGGAGGAGAGAGTGAGTGAGAGCGAAGGCGGCGCGAGGGGAGGGAGGGAGCGAGCGTGCGTGGGCGACGCGATGGGAGCGGGTGGAGGGCTAGAGTTTGCGCTGGCGGGGTGGGTTGCTCCGCGCCGAGTGCCGCAGGAGAAACAGAGTGGAGGTGGCAGCGACTGCAGCGGCGGAGAGCAGGTAGGGAGAGGTCGGCGGCGGGGAGGATGAGAGCAGGCGAGAGGGGGCGGGGGGGGGGGGCGGGGAGGGGAGGGGAGTGAGGTTAGGGTTCGGGCACGGGGCTGGGTGGGGGGTATTACCCGGGGCGTGGGTGGTGGGAGGGGGTGTTCGCAAAATGTTCAGGGGTGTGTTTGTAAAATGACAATCTCCGCTTTTTCGTGTAGGAACAAATTTTAGTTTGAGAGCTTTTGTGCAAAATATATGAACGCGTGCACTATGCGATTTGTACGTGGTGTACCGATTTGTGATTCACAGCAAGCCGAAGGGCTTTTTCGCAAAATGACCAAATACGGCTCTGCGCGACATGTACCCCCGGAATGCGGAGAGAGCAGCAAAGGAGCTGAGGTTTTACGAAAAGAGATGAGCTACGAAGGGAAGGGGACCCTCCCGGCGCGAGGAGCTGCACCACTTATAAGCGAGAGTTGAAGTCATTTTTCTTTCTTTCCTTCTTTCTTTCTTTTTTTATGTGTTTCCAAGTAAAACTTTAATTTCTCCACCCCAATAATTCACCATTTCCCGTTACTACACTCTGCCTGCCTGCAGTTTTATAGGAACCGCGAGACAAAACAAACATCATGGATTATGATTGATACATGTTTCATCTCTCTCCTCCGCTCATGCTGTTTTTTTTAAAAAAGTGGTTGTTGATTTATTCAGTGGGGAATCTTTGTACACATTTTCCTTTTCCAACCAATTTATGGTTAACTATGAAAAGTAAATGATACCTCACAATCAATTTAAAGTACCCTGAGCATCTGCCAACGGCCACCTCCTCCGCGACGCCGCCTTGCGACCGCCGTTGGCTGCCTCGTCCCCGCGCCCCTGCAGCCACTACCGACCGCCTCCCGGCGGGCCACGCCCCATGGACCCCACCCGGGGGCAAGCTGGGCAGAGGGTACAAAGGAGCTGTGAGGAGCTACTTTTTTCAGGTTCCTCTCCTCCAAATCACTCCAGTCAGTGGGATTTTGGGGAGCTCCTGCGCCGGAGCTGTTCTGTGTGAGTCCAGCCGTTTGGCAGAGCTTTGGCTCTCGCCGGTCACAGAGCCCGAGAGCCGAAGCTGGAGGGGTGCCAAAGGCACCCTATATATGCATGGGAGTATGAGACAGTAGGGTGCCGTATTACGGGCGGAAGAAAGCTGACAAGCTGGGCCTCACCTCACAATATGGACCCCGTACATGCACATAGAAAACTCATCTTTAAGCTACACGTGACCAACTGTTTGAGTATGTGTGTTTCGCAAAAGAAAAATGTGTGTGAGAGAGTACATCATGTAATATGATGTGGATTTGACTCTCGGCTTCATAACGATTATTTTATTTAAGAATGCTCATTTCTCCATGTTAAATTTGAGTTAAAAAAAGTCAAATGAATTATAACATAATTTGAAACAGAAGAAGTACTTATTTAGTTTTCCATGCTATTACCATGTTATGTTCTAATGCTCCTGCCTTTTAGCGGAAAGCAAAAGTTTACTTCCATACGACATGTTCACACTGTCGGCAACATCGTCTCGGAATGCTCCATCTCGATCGGACGGAAGCATGTAGCGAACATGGTCTCATATGTCATTTGTTCAAGTTGATTTTGGTGATTCATGATAACACAAGTAATGGGACTAACCATATTGTTTAGCATGTCCTTGTAGACATTTCTAGATCTCATGGATGCAAAAATACTACATGCCAAAATGAGAAGGTAGTATATATTTTGAGACAAAACCGACAAGAAGAAAAAGAAGGGAAAAGACACCGTCGGATGAACCGACAGTACTCTAGAAGCAAGCGTCGGTGCAATGGTCGGACGAACTGGTACACTGCGTGAAGGCTCAAGTCAATAGGCACCGTCGGATGAACCGACGATCCATATTCTAGTTGCACCGGATGATTGACAGAGACGAAGAAGTGAAGACAGAAGCGTCGGATAAACTGACGGTCTATTAGTGGGCACCGTCGGTCTATCCGATGAGCCAAGATTTCAAGACAGAGACGTTCCTAGCCAACGGCTAGTTGCACCGGATGAACCGGTGGTCCAGGCAGCGGTTCATCCGATGGTCACGAAGATGCTAAAAGTAAGGTTTTGACGCGGAACCCTTCAGCACCGGATGAACTGATGGCTAAGTGAGGAGACCGTCGGTGTATGCGTCGGATGATTTGTGTCAGCAGAATTCAACAGCTAGATGACATGGAGGGGCACCGGATGAACCGACGGTGGGAAAAAAGAACCATCGGTTCATCCGACGGTACGAGTTTCTGCAGCTTTTAGCCAACGGCTCTTTGGACGTCTTGGGCTATTTGTACCCCCTCCACTCACCCATTTGAACTTGCTGGAGGGTGTGGAAGTGCAGAGGAGTCCAAGACACATTGAAGATCATATCCAAGCCATCCAAGTGCTAAATTGCTCATTCATAGACTTGCACATGCTTTATGTATGTGCTTAGTGGTAGGCTTAGCTTAGAGCTGAGTGAGTGCAAGGTGTGCCTACCTTGTGAGGTGATTCTTGAGTGGATCAAGCTGTACAAGGTACACCGGAAGCCTTGGAGCCTAGGTGGCTCTCCGGTAAACGTCTTCGACCCTCCGGCTTGGTGTGGAGCGGCGAGAACACTTTGTGCGGGGGACGTGGAGACCCCCTTCCTTGGTGGAAAAGCTCCTTAGTGGAGACGGCATCAAGGTGACCAAGAGAGCTTGGCGAGTGCCTTTGTGGGCGAGCCTTTGTGGCAAGTCAAGTGGTGCTCTTGGGAGAGACTTGGTGACCGGAAAGCAATACTCTTATGTGGAGTGCTTCAACAACGTGGACTAGGGGTGGCTTAGTACCTATCGATACCACGAGATAAATCGCATGTCAAGAGTTTGCTTCCTCCTATCCCCCTTTACGTTTCCGCATTACATTCTTGCAATTCTTACTTGATTTTACTTTCCTAGAGTAGTATCTTACTAGGATTGGCTATAGGTTGCAAAACTTGTTTTGGGACAGGAGTTTTACACTAGAACAACCGTAGTTGCACATCTAGGTAGTATGTTCTAGTTTATGTTTTGAGTAAATAGTGATAACCCCATACTTAAGGTTTTAAGTTGACTAATTCACTCCCTTCCCTCTTAGGCTACGAGTATCCGATTCCTTACGAAGCAGCGAGCCAGGGACAGATTACATTCATGATCCGAACGAGCTGCATCAGCTAAGCTTCGTGAGCACGTAATTGAGCGGTCTCGTTGCCATCTCCTTCAACTCGAGGTCCTAGTGCATCCTATCACCTTAATTATGATCCGAATGTAGTGTGGTTGTGCTGTCGGAAAGAATAATCTACCACACAAAAACAGAATAGTCTACCACTCCAACCAATTTATGATTCGATTATGAAAATGAATGATATCAAGTTAGCTAACGATCTGCTGTGTGCAAAAGCGGCACTGATGAATGTTCCGTCGAAACTCAAGACCAGCAGTTGCTGCTGAGCTCTGATCGAGAACCTTGTTTGGCCGGAGGCCTAGCTAGCATAGAGCAAGTGGCTCGATGATCGACAGAGCAGACAAGGCTTGTGACCAGAGATCAGGTGCACACAGTGAGACAACATACAATCCCTCGAGAACTGTCAAAGCATATTCCCAGCCAACAAGGGAAATCTTCACTCACGCAACCGGTCAATTACGCATACTTGCCTACGCCAGCAGGTTTGGATGCTCTGACCTTCAAATCAAATTCCTAATGCATCACATTTCCACATGCACCTCAGTAGTCCAGCATGATTTGGCTGTGATAGCATCTGGCGAGTTGTGAGCCTTAGGGTCTGTTCTTTGTGTGAAAAGGAATAGTAAAGTTGCAAATGAATAGTGTTGGAATAGTATTTTTTGTGAGAGAAGATGTGATGGATGTGATAGATGAATAAAACTTTTCACTGTTCATTTGTGACCAAAAAGAACAGGCCCTTATATATTCATGCCGAAAGGACGTGCTCACGTGAGTGTTGGTTATGCATTGGTGGGTAGAATAATAACTCGAACGTAATTCCATTTATATTTGTTTTTTCAGCCAGTTTATATAATTATGTGAAGGAAAAAATGAATTGAATATAAGTCAATATATAAAAATTCACTTGGGACACAACATATGGTGTACATTATATTTTTAAGGTTACAATTTGTATTTTAATTTTGGCTCATAAACAAGTGGGGGAAATCAAGAACAAGTTCCAAAATACAAGATTTCCATTCTCATTCATCCCGGGCTCGTTTAGTTCCCAAAAATTTATGGGAAAATTTTTTGGTCAACTAAAACAAGACTTAATAAAAATATTAAATACAGACTAATTATAAAACTAATTATCATAAAACTAATTATATATCCAATTGTGGATATAGAGGCCGGATGTTTATCCGTTATCTAAAAAATAAAATAATTGCATGGATTGACTAAATCACGAGACGAATTCATTAAACCTAATTAATCAATCATTAGAGATTGTTTACTGCACGACGTTGTCTAATCATGATCTAATTAGGCTCATTAGATTCGTCTCGCGATTTGAGTAGGAGGTTGTGAAATGAGTTTTGCCATCAATCCATGTTCAACATGAGAGAATTTTGCGGATCAATCATTCTATATTTCACCTTCATGTGTTGCTACGAGCTAAAAAAACATAATGCTATATCCATATTTCCATATTGCTATGCATATAAACTGTATAGTACAATTATTCCAAGCTTACATATACCATTTAATAAAAAAAATTCATCTTCAATACAGTTACTGCAAAGACCCATTAGAATTTTATGAATAATCCACACTATTTTACTAATGATTGGACAAAACTGAAAGGAAGAAAAATTGGGGAAAAATCAACTTCTATTATAGAGATGAAAAGGATGGTGAACTAAAAGACCTTCTTAGCTTAAAGAATTTGATACCTAATAAGAATTAGGAAACAAAAAAGGTAATTATTGGTTGATTAACCAAAGCTCTAATCTTTCTCATGAACCTTGTAAGTATATCAATCAGTAGAGATGCAGTTCATAAATGAGAACCAAATAAAAAAACTAAAACAGACTGAAGAGATTGGATGGGTATGCGTACTTGTCCTTCCTCTCAAGGCACCGATCATATGGACAATAATAGAATGGGGATGAGTAACAAATTAAGTATGATGAACTGTGAGGTCCAAGTTGTATGAAAATATGTACATCTTAGAAGTAAAGAAATACTCCAAATTTATAAATCAAGACCAGAAAGAGAGGTGCTAAGTAAACCTTCCATTAGCATATAATTGTCTTACAACGCAGCAATCTCTTTAATGAGATGTTGAATCGATTATTATGGCCAAATGTACATCTAAGAATTGGAATTCCAAAAGTATCAGGTGTTGAGCTCAATACAACCAGAGAAGATGAATAGTACAGCAAGAGGCCTACTGATTCGTCCCCAACCTCCCGCTCCAGCGTGATGACGAATGACATGGAAATCATATTATGCCCTGCAGTAAAACAGACGTAGACAACACCATCTCAGATCCCTCTCCTCCATATAATTATGCTTGAACACATCCAGATTACACATATGACATATAAATCTGATTTTCAATTCGAATTTCAACAAATATACATCAACACATTCAGATCAATGTAATCAATCTATTTTTTATCCACCATCCAACACTACAGTTTATGTGTGCAACCAGAACCAATGAAAGCAAGCGAATTTCCAAGACAACCCTAATCCTAACTCCAGGAGAGTAAAAGCATAACAACAAGGATGTATGCTAGTCAATCGATGGTATGGACTATGGACCACACACAGTTATAATTTCAGACAAGGACTTCAACCAACAAGAAGCAAAATAATTTTGCTAAGCAAAATGCAGATAGAATTTTAGCGCAGCAGTTATTAATGAAAAAACCCTCAAAAGTTGACCGTGTGTACCTTAGTTCCAGAGCTGACGATATTGTCTAGTTTTTCCTTTTTCCTTCGAATATATCTTATGGGGAGTCATCCAGTGGGTTATATCTAGGATTCACCATTGCTATTGAATCTTTATGTAAAGTGTTGCGACGTAATTCTCGATGCGCTTTATATTGGTCCCTCCTCGCCTCCTTCTGTTCAGGTTTCATGTTACGAGCATTCTGACGATCACGTATTGCTTGTCTTTGCTTAGGTGTCATATTTACATATCTTGCTCTATCTTTAGCACGCCTTGATTCAATTTGGTCAGCCGTTAATTTTGGTCTCTGTACTACTCTATTTTCATCAGAAACATTTTTTCGCCTAAAAATGATGAGCGCAAATCAGATTCACTAATGATCACATAATAACATTAGTTCTAGGTATTAAAAAGTAATTATCATACTACCTAGTAATTTGTTGTGTCCAACTTCAATGTTAACAGGTGCAGCTTTACATTGTTGATAATTTTCATGTTGCTTCTTTAGTAATTCTTCCTTCTTTTGGATTGGCATTAGCTTGTATCGGTTCCTATCCCGCTGCCTTCTCCACTCTCTAGGTTCCAGAGGTGGTGGATTGTAATTCGAAGTCACTGATCCTCCAACGTCCACGCCACCTGAAATAAAAGGCATACATGTAATTGCATTGTATTAAATGGCACATTGGATCGGTAGCTTACCATTATCACTTAGGCTGGTGCTGTTGAACGGATCATGGATTGGGGTGTGGCTCTCGGATTGTTCTGAAGATGCCATCTGCAAGTAAAATAAATAAGTAGAGCTTTCTATGCCTAATATTGAAGTATGGAAAATCTCCTAAAATTGTGCCCAATGCAAAACTAAGGAAAAGTAACAATTTGGGATCATAAGTAACTATTATATACACACAACTTCAGCAACCCCACTGTCATGTACATTAGAACTGATGGTGCATATTTTTTTGTGGGTAATTTATGAAAGCAAGTAACAATTTTGTGGATACAACATGGCCAATAGTTCCTGCTTCTAGTATTCTGCACTAATTCCTAAAGTTGCAGGAGCACACGTTTCGGAATCACACAACCAAAACCAATCGATTGAGTACTCTAGTCAATTACTTCCCCGTCAAAATAGGTTTTGAGAATTTTAAGAAGCTATATTAGCCTGAAGTTACCTCAAAGCAGATGACCTTTGCTTCTGAAGTCCTTCATGGCTTCCCAAACATGGCTTCTTCTATAGCTGGTCTAGGATCACCGAATTTCCTCCAATTCCTCCCTTTGTGGCGGAGCGAGCATCTTGAGTAAGATAGATTGACTGATGGTAAGAAAAACAAAACATGGGATGAGATTTTACAAAAAATTAAGCTTCCATTAATGTACATGAAATCTATTTTACTCTAGAATTTGGGAAAGCTAAACAAAATGAAGATTCTGAATTTGTAATTAAGCATGCTTCAGGAAGAATAAAAGTGTTGAACAGACTACTCCTAATCAGGAAAACATCATTACACAATCAGAAAAGTAGAATTTGAATTCAAAGCTGCACATATTTAAAGCTCAATGAACTCAGACCATCTGGATCAGAAAATAGTGTGCTACATGATTAAAGGACAATTACAAACATGAAGAGATATCTGCAGCTGCAAGGCTAGCAACATGCAACATACGCAGAGGCTTGACATAACTCAATACATGCTACGGGTGCTCATATGGATCGGGGGAGCGTGAGCTGGGGAAGGATTATGGCATCCATGCGGTGCTGGGACTTTTGATCAATTATAAATCCTAATTCCTCTCAATGACTTCGACTTATGTATACAGACATATGAAGAACTAACCTGAGAAAGGTAAAGCTTGCCACCCCAAGCATCTGTTGTCTATACTTGAGTTAAAATTCTGATAACTATATGTGATGCCCACAAACGGGCAGTCAGGTAATTAATGTAGCTTTTAACAGAAACAATAACATAAAGAGACCATATGAATATACAAGCATCCAATTGCACTTGCATTGCAACAGACAAAAAATTGAACTTATATGACCAATTATGAAGGCCACCTGCAGCTTGTCGGACAAACCAAAGCAAGAAACCATGAGAAAGATACCTGGATTTATGATGATGGGATCTTGTAATAAATATATTTCCCTGGTCAGCTTCCTTTAAAGAAGAATAGTGGGTCTGAGTTTTGATAAAAACCTAAAACATTTGCTTCTGTTCTTTTTCCTACAATATATAATATATAGGGTAAACATGTCAGTTCTTAAGTTATATAAACAGCACAGAAGTAAGGCCTATAATTTGAATTGACAGTAGAGATGCGGTAGAAGCTAGAAATTGATACCTATACCTGAGTGGAAATTAGGTCATAAGATTAAAGAAGATAAATTAGGAAACAAAATCTGAACAGGAACTCTGTTAATCCCCATGGATAAAATGGCTCAGCTCAAGATGTTTTAGGGAATTAACAGTTCTAATTTATGAACCAGATCGTCCTAGATGGCATGTAAAAATAAGGATGTTGTGGTCATGCTTTACCAGTTGCTGGACAATAGAGAGCATCACTCATGTCATCAAGTTTACAACACGTTATGGCTTAGTGAAAAAATAAAACATATTCAGCTACAGGTCCTAGATGGCATGTAAAAATACGGATGTTGTGGTCCTGCTTTACCAATTGCTGGACAATAGAGAGCATCACTCATGTCATCAAGTTTACAACACATTATGGCTTAGTGAAAAAATAAAAATCATACTCAAGCACTGAATCAGACATCAAACAACTCTTCACCCATATTGTTGCAGGTAACTTGCTAATGCTGTTTTGTTGTTTCCCTAATCTTTTACTTCTGTACTTCCTCAATAATCGTTTTCCTTGCATCGTAATGAATAACTGATAATCTTATGATGTCTTGATGACCAATTTGTCATTCTGAACTTCTGGTTCGGTGATTACAACTTGTTCTATTTTATTGTCTTTAAGTCATTTTATTCTGCGGTATGGATTGTTCATAGCATGGATGAATGCTTCTCAGCTTTTAGTACTGGATTGTAGATCAAACCATGCACTTCGGAAGGTTTCTGTTTTAGAAACTGCATTAGTCAGCATGTCACACTAATCTTCTACAGAATTACCAATGGAGAGACAGCATTAGTGCTGGCATTTTAGTGGAATTAGTGCCACACTTCATTATGAATATTCACCCTCTTTTCTACATTTAGTGTATCTGTTATGTTATTCCTACATTATTAGATGTTTTGGACATATCCATTGTTTTCTTTTCATCTGGTTGGTAATACAATGTATTTTTTCAGTGGCTCGATTGTATCTCTCAGTTGTTACGCCTGTACCCATCTGCATTTCAGTTCTCTTCTGTAAGTCTTATTTTCTTCTGCAAGTCTTCTTTTCTCCGTGAGCATTTATAATCATTAAACTGATTTTTTTGCAGAAATTCCTAGTTGATTTTATGGATTGTGTGTTGTCATGCCGCTTTGGAAACTTCTTATGCAATAGGTAAATATTTCCCATCTTGGCTGGTTTGTTATTTGAGCTTATTCCTTTTGTTCCTGGCATACCCTTTGGAATTATAAGTCCTGATTCATATTTATCCTCTGTAATGAGACATGATTTCTTATTTTGTTTTTTTTCTGATACTCACTATTTTCCATGATGCTATGTAGCATATATCTGTGTTCTTTACTAAGTCATCATTTGTCCATTCTCAAATTGTGTAACCCAACATTTTACTCTTCTGAATTGTGTTCCCTGAAGTCTGGAGCATGTTGTTCTTTATACGTACTTATATATCTTGGCAATAATCGAATGCGGGTTAGGTGCAATATTACACTAACAAGTTCTAATTTGCCACATCGGCACTAAACTTCAGATAAATAATTCGTTTGATCCAGACCCTAAACGAAAGCAATCTCATCTCACTGGAACATCAACAGTCATCTCACCATCCTATTCGTTCCACACGATCATCCGTGGCAGCAATAGGTCAGTCAACAACGAGGTAACAGAGACATGAAACTGGCATCACGACTCAAAGAGGGCTACAGAGAGATCCAAACCTTATCCTTCTCCTTGGAGAGAAGCACGAGGCGGACGGTCGACGACGTGTTGCCGAGGTGCGCTGCGGTGTCGATCCGGCCGGCGTGCGTGGTGTTGGTGAGGGCGCCGGCGTGGAGGGAGTAGGCCGTCGATCAGGTGTCAACGGCGCGTTGCCGACGTGCGCGACGGCGTCGATCCGGCGGGCGCGCGCGATGTAGGTGAGGGCGGCGGCGCAGAAGGGCGAGGAGAAGCGAGGAGGCGCGTCGGAGGGAGGTCGGGGGATGAGGGCGTCTCAGTGCGGTTCCCAAAGATAGACGGACGGAGAGGGGATGAGGGGGTCCAATGGACGGAGGACAAGGGCCCTCGGCAGACCCACACGCGGCCATGGATGGGGGAGGAGGCGAGACGGCGACGTGCGCTGCAGGTGGAGGAGGCCGACCGTGGGGAGGCGTGCTGCTGGGGGGATCGGAGGAGGTGAGGGGGCGGCGCGATCTGCTGGGAGAGGAGGCAGGCGGCGGCGGATCGGGGGAAGGGCACAGCACGGGCAGCGGCGACTCCGGTGGCGATGGGGGCGTCCACGGGAGAGGCGGTGGCAGCAGCAGGTCGCGGGGGATTCCTCGGCCTGGGAGAGGCGGCAGCGGCAGCGGGTCGCGGGGGATTCAGAGGCGGCGGCGGCAGAGGCGCACGGGCCGCGTGGTGGGAAAACGGATCGCAGGGGGAACTGACGGTGAGGCGCACGGGTTGAGGGGCAAAAATGAAAAACAGAGGAGGTATGCGGGAGAGGGCGCGGGCTTTTTTTTTAAGAACATGTATTGATCTTAGCGCATTACACCGGTCTGTTGCCGTCGTCGAAACCGCTTCCCAATCGTCGCCGGGCACCAGAGCCAAACTCCACAAAGTGGAGGCCGCAGAGGAGGGCTTACTGCTAGGCGAAACAGCCGAGTACGCTGCCTCCCAGGCGCATCGGCCAACTCTAGTACCCACGACGCATCCTTCGATTCCACCACCGGCAACCCGAGCAATGCTCAGATTTCCTCCAAAGATCATCTTTCTTGAGATTAACAGGGTCAACAACATCATCACCTGAAAAAGACGACGATGTGCCGGCCCTCGACTCCTGGACAGGTCTCCACAGCCTCTCCGTTGACGTCGGAGTAGATCGCCATCGGAGAACGGAAGAAGCTGGGAGAAATTATTCCTCTGCAACGCCGTCGCTTCCGCATCGCCGGCGCCGCCAGGAAAACCAAGCCGCAGAGGAGCCACGCTCCACTGGCAAAACCTAACTCCACCGCCGAGCATCAGCGGCGAGCAAACCCTAGACCTAGAAGGACTCAATTGAGGACTCGAACTACTAAAAGATGGACCCCCGCCCCCCTGCCACCAGCTTGAAGGCCGGCGACAAGGAGGAACGGGAGCGAGAAACCTGGCAGCGGCGGCGGCGGCGAGCCGGCACCCGCAGGGTGTTCCGCCCGTGTCGCCTAGCGGCGACGCGGGGGACGGTTCGGTCAGGCGTAGGGCGCGGGCTCCTTGGGCAGACCTGCGCGAGCGGCGGACGCACACGGCCGTGGACGCACGACGTACCACGCGAATTGACGGACCAAGCGTGAAGAATAACTTTGCTCTTTTTAGGAGTAGAGATTAGTGTCACTAGTTTTGATGTGATAGGTGAAAATTTATGAAGTGGGAACTAAACAGGGCCAAATCTGGCTTTGGCTAAAATTTCCAACACATCACATTCCAACAAGATTTCGCCATTGAATCACCTCGCGCCAACAGTGATCCTCTTTTGTATCTTTTTTTAATGAAGTGATCCTACTTCGTTATTCCTCTTGGCATTGTATTAAATGAATTTAGCAAAGTTTCAAAGGCATCAGGTAATTTCTTTGTACTCGTCATATTGTATGAAATCCTTTGGAGAAACCACTCATGTATACTCATCGATCGTGTGAGTAGTGAGCTCATCATGCAGTGCAGGCATGATACAATACAAGTACGACCAATGACGCCCACACTCGCATTAAAAGGTTGAAACCGGCCGGAAGCAATCACAATCGCAGCTACAACAACCTCAGGAGTGGGGACTAGGAAAACTCCACTTGTAGCTACCAGTCTGGCTCCATATGCGCCGAACCACATAATGCTGCGAGTGGCGACGAAGCACAAAGCTTCATGAGCCAGCTCACGACTTCGTCGTCCTCCCCATTCTATGCAACCCGATGGCCTCGTCTTTCAAGAGACATAGTACCAGCTCCAGCTCCTGACGCATCCCATCCCCAATTCCCCACCATATGGACACACCAGTCATAACCAGCCTCATATGGGAACCAATCTTGCCGTGGGTGTCTTCGGTCACCGCTCTCTATTCATTTCTATTGTCTGTTTTCTCAGCTCTTTGATGAATTTGTGTGCAAGAGGTGAGCTTGGTTTTATAACACTGTCCAGTCTCCTATTTATGTGGAACAGATGCGAGTTTTGACTCGGGCCTTTGGGCCTTGGTCCCTGACCGCTTTTAAAGTGAGCTGAGAATCGAAAGGACCTCTAGCCTAGTTGGTTGGAAGGATTGAGTATCATGATCTAGTTTTTTAAGTGAGGTGGAGAAACCAAGCATATATATTGAATAGTGTAGCACTGAAGGTTAATGATGCATTCATCGGCGCATACGGAGGTAAGAAAAATGTTGGAGTCTCAAGTGTGACAAACATGAGTCCCTCTAATCTCAGTTGATGAATTCTCTCACCACCATTCTTATAGATTTTCTTTTTTCAAAAATTCTTAGAGATTTTTTCACATAAGGAAGAAGCGAGCCCTGTCTCAAATAGGACAGTGCATTGAACATTTGAGCTATATTGTGGACTACACATCGTCAGAACTCAATTACAGCTGAAAACATGATTCAATTCTCTTCTAAATACAATAATGCACAGTTCTCCTGCCTATTTGAGAAAAAACTGAAAACATGTTACACTAAATGATCCAATCACCACGACAGCCGACAGCCCTGTCAAGTAGATGATGTTCTTGTACTGTCGATTAATTTGGTGGCAGTATCGATACTGAAACACAATAAGGGTCGTCCTCACAGATGCTCCGACCAACTCTCACCTTTGGTTTCTTCAGCCGTACCACACGGCGCTGGACAAGCTACATGTGCGCCGTTTGTGTTGTCGAAGAATATTATTGTCGACCATATACCCCTGGGTACCCATACATGAAAGAATACGAACTCATACCATAAATCCTTGTAATCTTACTAGGACTCGTACCATGTAATCCTACTAGGACTCCTATCTTGTAACCGACTAGAAACATGTCCCCTGGACTATATAAAAGAGGGCTGGGTACCTAGGAGGACAGACCAACCCAGATCCCTCAACCCCTCCGGGGATCACCCAAGCGCAGGGCGCCATACATGATACTCCAAACAGGACGTAGGGTCCGCTACTCCGGCGGCCCGAATCTGTAGAAATCTGTGTCCCGTGTCCTCGCGCACACCTTCGAGTTCCAGGTCTGACGATCCTCCACCGCACAATCTATTACCTCGGGTACCCCTTGGTAGGCTCAGTGATCAAAACACTGACAGCTGGCGCGCTAGGTAAGGGGATAGTCAAGATCATCGGGCGAATTCAAACGACTTTCTGTTCAAATCAATCTACTGGAAGTGGCTGTTGTGGCTAAAATCGGCTCAAAATCTCTCTGCACGCGTGTTCAAGGTGAAATCGACTTCAAAGCAGGCGCTGACCAGCTGCTCCACGTCAACTCCCTCGCGCTTGCTGCTCTGAGTTCGGAACGGAATCGACTCCGTCACTGCGAAGCAAAATCGGAAGGCAAGTTCGCATCCGGATCAAAGCCACCAGGGATTTGCATGCGGACCAAAAGCTGCAACTCCCGATTTTTTTTCCAAAAAGTCCCACGTCCTGAGTTGTCAAAAAGCTGCAGCAAACAGAGGTGCCCGCCCTTATTTCGGATGGATCCTGAAGCAAAAAGGGAGTGGCACACTCGTCCACACAGCTGCAACGCCCCTGTTTTTCTTGGAAATTCGATTTCCTGGGAATTGCTAATCACGACATGCACGTGAGGTCCAAACAGTGCAACAAGCCCTATGCTACGTGCACACTCAAAGGCTACCACGAAGATTTCAAGATCAACGTTTGGGGCACACAACTGATGCACGCAAGTACACCTACTTCAACTATTCGTCGATGCTCGGCAACGCTACCTCGCCGTCGACTACTGCGACTACTCGTTGTCCGGTTGCACCGACTCTACTGCGCCTATGCCGTGCATCCGGACGCGCCGTCTCGCCGCTCGATTTCTCGTCGGTCGGTCGCACTGGCTCTCGCCGTGCGCCCGGTCACTCCGTCTCGCGACTCGACTACTCTTCGCCCGGTTGCACTGGCTCTACTGCGCCTATACCGTGCATCCAGACGCGTCGTCTCGCCACTCGACTTCTCGTCGGTCGGTCGCACTAGCTCTCGCCGTTCGCCCGGTCACTCCGTCGCTCTTCCTCGATAACGCGGTGCGCCGCCTCGACATTGTCTCGCGGTCACACCGGCTCTACCTCGACAACGTCGTGCGCTGTCGCGACATCGTCTCGCGGCCGCACCCACTCACCGTCGACTACTTCGGCTACTCTTCTCGGCTAGTTTCGCCTAGAAAACTAGTCGAGAACGGCTTCTACGCCCCCCACAACTAGTCGGACCCGCCTCCGACTAGTCGACTTCGTCAACACTCGTCCACGAGTTCATTCAAAACCCGCTCCGGCGGTACAAGCCGACTTTAGTCGCATTTCCAGACCGCTCCTGCGGTATCAGTAAGTCATTTATTTTAATGATTACTTTTTTCTTCTTCTTTGGTTTGTTTTGCGCATGCATGACAACACGCCAAGGACTTCTTATTGGTGTACGCTTCTCAATGAATTTTTCACGAGAGCTACACTATGCCGACTACTCTTGGAACATATCAACAAGTCACCACGAGCTCACTCCATCAACTCGGGGGCTATCCCAAGGAGGCAACTTCTAAAGTCCGCTCCGCGCGGCAATCTCAAAGTCCACTCCTGCGGTATAAAGTCGACTTACTCAAGTCGCAGTCAAAGTCCGCTCCACGCGGTAATCTAAAGTCGACTTACTCAAGTTGCATCTCAAAGTCGACTTATTCAAGTCGCATTCAAAGTCCGCTCCGCGCGGTACAAAGTCGACTTACTCAAGTCGCATTCTAAAGTCCACTTCGCGTGGCAATCTAAAGTCGACTCTGGTCGCACCTTCACCCAACGGCATACTGCGTGTGTAAGCTTCGATGGAACCTAGCTGTAAGTGGCTCTCGCGTCCTGGCAACGATGGTACCTAGCTGCACGTGGTCCTCACACTTCGTACCATGGGTCTGAAACTCATGGCCTTAAGTACTCTCGCTCTGCCCACTTACCCTGGGTCTCCCTGTTACCATACCGATCCATACTCTAGGCATCCCTGTTACCATCCGATCCTTACTCTGGGTTCCTGCTTCTATGCCGATCCCAAACTGTAAGTGATTCTCAGGTCCAGGCGACTACCTAGCTGTAAACGGTTTTCGGATCTAGGCAACTACTCAGCTGTAAGCAGCTTTCGGACCTGAGCTACACCCTCTCCAGGCGGCTTCGGCTGCGACTACTCGTAGGGGATCATGACAATCTTCTCCAGGCGGCTTCGGCTGCGACTACTCGTATGGGATCATGACAATCCTATCCAGGCGGCTTCGGCTGCGACTACTCGTAGGGGATCATGACAATCCTCTCTATGCAGTCTCATTCTGCGACAACTCGTAGGGGGTCACGACAACCCTCTCCAGACGACTCCGTGTCGTATAGAGCAATAAGTGGCACATGTTGTCCTTGTTCTATTTTTTCAAGAGGCTGCAGCCTAGAGTAACACCCTTCATAGTAGAGTCTCAGTAGAACTCTAACACAAGTTGCTGCTATAACAAGATGAGTTCATCACACTGTCTCCTACGGTCTTACTCGTTCTTCGGAACATTCTTGCGAGTACTTCTCACTAGGCTCAATACCTCAGAAGTACTTAAGACACTATTACTCAATAGTGTATCCAGACATTGTACTCGACACAATGTATTTTTTCCAGATGGTTCCGGAGGCAAAACAATTCGTTTTTCTGTTTTTTAATTCGCTTTTTTGCTTTTCGGAACGTGCTTTTCTTTCTTGGTTTTTCAGCTTTGTATTTCGGGTTTCATTCTTGGCTCGAAGTACTCAAAGTCTGCTCCGCGCAGCAATCTAAAGTCGACTTACTCAAGTTGCATCTCCAAGTCGACTTACTCAAGTCGCATCCAAAGTCCGCTCCGTGTGGCATAAAGTCGACTTACTCAAGTCGCATCTTAAAATCGACTTACTCAAGTCGCATTTACAAAGTCTGCTCCGCGCAACAATCTAAAGTCGACTTACTCAAGTCGTATCTCTAAGTCGACTACTCTAGTCGCATCACAAAGTCGACTACTCTAGTCGCATTCTAAAGTCCACTCCGCGTGGAAATCTAAAAGTCTGACTCCGGTCGCATCTAAAGTCCGCTCTGACGGCAACATTACTACTCGAAGATGACTCGAGTAGTCTATGCTACTTCTCAAGTTCAACGGCTTCACGCCAAATTACTACTCAACAACAATTTCAGCATGCCCTGTTAGTTCTTCAGCTCGGGGGCTCAACTCCAATTATTACTCGACGTGGCTCATATAGCTCACTTGGCTCATAATCTCGGGAGCTGGACACTACAAGAGTACTCGGATGATGGTTTTTGCGAACTGAAGACCCTTGGATTGATCATCTAATCACTTCAAGACTCGGGGGCTACTATGCTACAACCATCAACCTCTTTTTTTCAAGACGGAAGATGCAGATTCAAGATTGACCCTCAGCTTGATTCTCCGATTCAAACTCAGGCTCGGGGGCTACACTCCATATGGAATGCGATTTTTGCAAATCGCACCTCCATATAGATCAAGACTTCAAGACAAGATGGGTATTTTTTGGAGACTTCCCGGGCTAGAACTCGGGGACGCCTGGGAACTACTCGGGGATGATTCAAAAGTACACATAGATGAACTAGAGCATATTCCACTCTTTCGGAAATTCAAGTAATATTGAAGACTTCAGCTAGCAGTACTCGAGACGATCAGAAACTACTCGACGAAGCTTCAAAGACTACTCGAACCCGCTGCTCAAGACTACAAAGTGCTCAGGGGCTTGTCGACCATATACCCCTGGGTACCCATACATGGAAGAATACGAACTCATACCATAAATCTTTGTAATCCTACTAGGACTCGTGCCATGTAATCCTACTAGGACTCCTATCTTGTAACCGACTAGGAACCCGCCCCCTGGACTATATAAAGGAGGGCCGGGTACCTATGAGGACAGGCCAACCCAGATCCCTCAACCCCTCCGGGGATCACCCAAGCGCAGGGCGTCATACATGATACTCCAAAAGGACGTAGGGTCCGCTACTCCGGCGGCCCGAACCTGTATAAATCTGTGTCCCGTGTCCTCGCGCACACCTTCGAGTTCCAGGTCTGGCGATCCTCCACCGCACATTCTACTACCTCGGGTACCTCATTGGTAGGCTCAGTGACCAAAACACTGACAACTACTCCTACATCTCGATATGCAGCAGCTACGAACCCTACGGATGCGACGTATGAGCTGATGATGCGACGAACAGCCAAGCTTCATGAGCAGTCTCGTAGCCTCCTTCAACTCGAGGTCCCAGTGCATCCCATTCTCAACTGCTGCTGCAGCGATTGAGGCGAGGGATCGACAAGGTAGCTTAATTCGTCCACTCTTCTCAGCCTTTGGAGAGACGGGGAGAGAGCTGGTACTTATCGGCGAGCCAATCAGCTCACTTCGTCGCTGTATATGAGCAAGTACTTAGAGCATCACTTCGTCGCGAAGTCTTTGTATAGTACATAGGAAAATCAGCCTGCACTTGTCCATTCACTATCGGCAAATGGTGTCATTAGTCAAGCGCTAATTTATGGGTATTGACATAGTCCGTTCACTATCTGTCGATCTCTCTTTAATTTGTATTTATAGGAGGTGAGCTTTGGGCTTATGATGATGTCTCTTCCTAGCACAATAAAATGGCTGCACCACTTGTAAGCGAGAGTTGAATTTTTTTTCTTTCTTTCTATTTTCTGTTTTTTCAAGTAAAAATTTAATTTATTCACCTCCAATAATTCACCATTTCCACGTTGCTACACTCTGCCTGTGCCTGCCTGCAGTTTTATAGGAACTGCAAGACAAAACAAGCATCGTGTATTATCAATGATACATGTTTCATCTCTCTCTGCTCATTCTGTTTTGAAAAAAAAATTGTTGTTGATAAATTCAGTGGGGAATCTTTGTACACTTTTTCCTTTTTCAACCAAATTATGATTAACTTATGAAAAGTGAATAATATCTCACAATCTCAATACGCGAACAGCCACTTAGGGCACATGACATAAACTAGTGATAAAAATGACCAGAAACGATATCTGGGAAACCCAATTTTGTCTTCGATGTTATTTAAAAAATAAAGTGAATATTAGTTTAAAAAACGGCTACAACACATAATAATCATGGAAAATTATACAATTAGGTTATATTTTCTTAAAAGCAATAATTCAACATTTTCTTTAAGATGAATAATTCAATATGTTTCAAGTACCGTCTTTCTTCCCGTTGTGTAGGAACTTTAATGACAAAACAAGCATCACGGAGCATGCATGATCGATATATCTAATTAATATCCCTCTCCTCTACTCATGAAGTTTTCTTTAAAAAAAGTATTGCTAAACTAATTTTGTTTGTGTTCCTTCCTTTGCTGATAGTGGCGAAGAAATTTGGTAGCAGGCAATGCTTGTGTTGTGACCAAACCAGGCGCGGAGGATGACAGAACAGACAATCGTAAGTACTGTCAAAGCACAACCCTTCGTTCCAGCAAGGGAAATCTTTTTCACCCACACTTGACCTTACCCTAATGTTGGATGGCCTTGCTCTGACCTTCAACTCGAATTCCTAATGCATCCCATTTCCACAGGAAACTCAATTGTTCAGCACGTTTCTCAGCCGTCAGTAAGTAGCATCTGGCGAGTTTCCTCCTTTGCGCGAGTTGTGAGCCCTTCAGCTTTTATATTCATGTGGAAAGGAACTCCCGAGCTCAAAAAAGAAAAAAGAAAAATAATAACTCAAATGCAGTTTCGTTATCAATTCATGCAAACTTCGTAGACCTTTTAATTTACTTTATTTAATCAGCTTAGGATTACCTTAGGGGGGGAAATGAACGAAACACAATCAATATACAAAGTCATTAGGTGCGCATGGAAATTACGTACAATTTTTAGTTTTTAATGTAAGATTCCTTTTTATTTTGCCTCAGAATAGGAGGGGAAAATCCAAAACAAGCCGCAGTAGAAAACAAAGATTGTGTCGTGTAGCCACAGGAAACCCGTACTCCTACGCCGGTCGGCCGGCCGGTCGGGAAGACGCACGGCGGCATAGCAGGGGGTCTCTCAGGGGCTCAGCGCGTGTTCGGTAGGGTGCATGAGCCAGGCCAAAGCCCGACAGGTCAGTCTCGAGAATTAGATCGGTAAAGTTGCATCTATTGGGTCGAGAAGGTGTTCGTTAGGTTGGATGAATTGGTAGGAGTACCTTGCACATGAGTCAAGGTAGGCTTACCCTACCTCCCCTCTTCACCAACTCACCTCCCTGCGCTGCCACCGGCTAGGCCGCTGGCGCCGCCCCACCTCCGTGGCCAAGGTCGTCGGCGAGGTCCCCGCGAGCCGCCGACCTCCGTGCCGACGAGGTACCCGCGAGCCGTGAAAGGTTTTAGGTAAACGTGGTTAGCCTCCTAGCATCCACGGCTGCATGTTTATAAAGCTAGAAAGAGCCTCTAGCATGGCGTGTACAGATAGGAGTTTGTTACATAAACTTGTGATACACGTTGACAACTAGATTAACTAGATTCTATCTCTAGCTCTATCTCTAGTGCCTTACAGACTCGACACAGCACGCATGCATACAAGATTACATCTGTTAACACCCTCCCTCAATCTAACTTGTCTTCACTTCTAAGTTGAGATTGCGCTTGAACTCCTCAAATGCTCGAACACCCAAGGGTTTTGTAAAACCATCAGCAAGCTGATCTCTCGACGGAATGAATCGTACCTGCAACAATTTCTGTACAACTCTTTCTCGTACAAAATGAAAATCAATTTCTATATGTTTTGCTCTTGCATGGAACACTGGATTAGCTGATAAATATGTAGCACCCAAATTGTCACACCAAAGACACTGTGGTTGTTTCTGTTTCACACCAAGTTCTGCAAGCAAGGATTGTACCCAAATAATTTCAGCTGTTGCATTTGCTAGAGACTTATACTCAGCTTCTGTGCTCGACCGTGACACAGTTGGTTGTTTCCTTGCACTCCAGGATATAAGCTTGGATCCAAAAAATACAGCAAAGCCACCTGTTGATCTTCGATCATCAACACTTCCAGCCCAATCTGCATCTGAGAAGGCACTGACAAGAACTGAATTAGACCTTCCAATATACATCCCTAAATCCAGTGTATACCTTATATATCTGAGAATTCTTTTTACAGCAGTCCAATGAGCAGTAGTAGGAGCATGAAGAAATTGACAAACCTTGTTTACTGAATAAGCCAAATCAGGACGTGTAAGCGTGAGGTATTGCAATGCACCTACCACACTTCTATATTTAGCACCATCATCGCTGCCCAAGGGATCTCCTTCAAACTTAGAAAGTTTTTCCGAGGCAGACAGAGGCGTCGAACAAGGTTTACAAGAACTCATACCAACTCTTCGAAGTATATCAGCTGCATATTTTGTTTGTGACAGAATAATATCATGTCCTTCTCTCATGACTTCAATTCCAAGAAAGAAATTTAAGTCTCCCAGATCCTTCATAGCAAAATCTTCCTTGAGATCTTGAACTAACGCTGAGATAGCTTCCTGAGAAGAACCTGTGACTATAATGTCATCAACATATATAAGCATAAAGATGGTTACATTTCCTTTCTGATAAATAAATAGGGAGGTGTCTGATTTTGAAGCTTTAAAACCAAGATCAAGAAGTTTTGTACTCAACCGAGAATACCAGGCTCAAGGGGCCTGTTTTAAACCATAGATGGCCTTGTCCAACTTACGCACAAAATTCATTTTTCCAGGCTCCTCAAAACCAGGTGGTTGCTTCATGTACACTTCTTCTTCCAGAACACCATGAAGGAACGCGTTCTTGACATCTAACTGTCTCAAAACCCAACCTCGTGATACAGCAATGGAAAGAACTAATCTGACAGTAGCAATTTTGACAACAGGGCTAAAAGTATCCTCATAATCTATTCCATACCTTTGCTTATAACCCTTTGCAACAAGTCGACCCTTATACCTGTCAATAGTTCCATCTGCATTTCTTTTGATCTTATATACCCACTTACAATCAATCAGATTTTGACCCTCAGCTCCAGCGCTGCCACATGCCGGGACCGGAGAGGATGAAGCACGCACACCCGCATCGCCTACATGTTGTCGGGCACGCGTCGAAGCTGGACTGGACACAGTCGGATCTTGCAAGCCCGTCGACGCAGTCCCGCGTGCGTCGGACAGCACATGCTGAGTCGCTGCCGTATCTCCTTGAGGTTCAGTGCCCAAATCAGAATGAAAGTCTGTGCTGCTCCTGTCATGTAGCCGAGAAGGGAAAGAACCCTCCAACACTTGCTCCAATTTTCATCTGTAGTACTGTTAGCTTGCATCTGTTCCTGGGTGTCATCCAAAATGCTAGCATGGTGATTAGTAACATGTGAATCATTGCAGTTTACCCCCTCGTGACTAGGATTTTGGAGATGATCAGGGAGAAGCAAAATTTCTTTGCGAAGTAAAGCAGCATTTGGATGTAGATCAGCAAAAGGAAAAACTGATTCATCAAATATGACATCCCGAGAAATATATACCCGACCAGTGGATATGTCTAAGCATTTAAAGCCTTTATGCATAGAACTATAACCAAGAAAAGCGCATTTGATAGAACGGAAGGAGAGTTTCTTGGAGTTAAATGGCCTAAGGTTAGGCCAACAAGCACACCCAAAGATGTGCAAGGAATTGTAGTCAGGCTTTTGATTTAGAAGAAGCTTGGATGGGGTGCTATAATTAATCACTTTGCTAGGCAACAAATTGATGAGATGTGGCTGTTAAAAATGCTTCATCCCAGAATTTTAACGGCATAGAAGCGTTTGCAAGGAGAGCTAAGCCGACTTCTACTATATGGCGATGTTTTCTCTCAGCGGAGCTGTTTTGCTGATGTGCATGTGGACAAGAAACTTGATGAGATATACCTATCTTTTGAAAGAACGAATTTAACTTCTCATATTCGCCCCCCAGTCACTTTGCATTGCAATAATCTTCCTTCCAAACTTCCTTTCAACTAGATTCTGAAAATCTTGGAAAACTTGAAAAACATCGGATTTGTGGCGTAAAAGGTATATCCAAGTGAATTTGCTAAAGTCATCAATGAAGCTAACATAATAAGCATGTCTTCCAACAGAGATAGGAGCAGGACCCCAAACATCAGAAAAAATAAGCTCAAGAGGGGCTTTAGAAACACTATTGGATTTACTATAAGGCAACTGATGACTTTTTGCTCTTTGGCAAGAATCACAAACCGACTCAACTGTTTTATCACCAACACTAGGAAGATTATTACTCTCAAGAATTCTTTGAACAATAGGAAACGCTGGATGACCTAGACGACTATGCCATCTTGATGTAGACGGCTTATTGACTCCAAGAGCTTGTTTTCGCAGAACAGCTCCACGTGACTCTAAGGGATAAAGGCCTCCACATCTCCCTTGATGAAGGACTCTCTTTGTTGCTTGGTCCTTGATAAAAAAGAATTTTGGATGAAACTCAAAGTAAGCATTATTATCAGATGTTAACCGATGGACCGAGACAAGATTTTTGTGAGTGCGTGGAACATGAAGGACATTATTCAGATTAATATCACAGTTTGGGGTATGTAAAACTGCATGACCAATGTTACTAATCTCCATACCTGTTCCTCCTGCAGTATGCACCTGATCATGGCCATTGTATCTGTCCCGCACCGTCAGCTTCTCAAGGTTGCTGGTGATGTGGTCGGTTGCGCCACTATCAGCATACCAGTTCGTGTCCACTCCATATGCCGCAGGTGTCTTGCTGTTGTCATCATCTTCATACCTATACCAGCAGCTTGGAGCTTCATGATCAACCTTCTTGCATATCTGGCACTTGGGCTTGGAGGAGCTTGATTGGTTGTTCTGGTTCTGCTGCTTGGACATGGTCGAGGAATTGTTGCCGCGACCACCAGTGCCACGACCTCCACGGCCACGACCATTGTTGCCTCCATTGTTGCGCCCACGAAAGCCTCCTCGCCCTCGTGCTGCTGAGTTTGCTGATGATGAGAAGCTGCCAGTACTATTATTCTCCAAATGAGTCTCATATGCATCTAGTTGTGCATAGAGATCATTCAGAGAGATGGGATCTGTTCGACCCATAATAGATGACACAATGGGATTATAGTCAAACTCAAGACCATGAAGAACAAAAGAGACAAACTCATCATCGTTGACAGGCTTCCCAATGGTGGCAAGCTCATCAGCGATGGCCTTCATTTTTGAGGAAAACATGGTAGGTGTTCTACCGTTTCATTAAAGAAGGAGCAGCAAATGTTGTTACAAGCCCGGAAGGACCAGGCTCTGTAGGGAACTAGTAAAATTTACAACAGATATACAGTAGATGATCAACTATCGGAGGCTATGAAACTACTCTGTTAGCCTGTCGGTATTGAAGGACATCATGCTTAATGCATCCTGCTAGTTGGTCCACAGAGACGGCCATGTTCTGAAAAACTCTGCGGCAACGCTCTTTCCAAATGTTCCACAATGTATAGATGATCACCTGCGTATGATTGTTCCGGTCAACCACACCCTGTCTAAGCACAGCCCTCCACCAACCTTGAAGAGTTCTTGCATTTGGTGGTGGCACCTGAATACCCAATGCAGGCGCAACCTGTTGCCAGACAGCCTTCGCATAGGGGCACTTCGCCACCATGTGCAGTTGTTTTTCAGCAGTGGTGCGGCAAAGGGTGCAGATGGGGTTTGCCTGTCCATTATACTTGATCACACAGTCCGCTGTAGGGAGCTTGGATTGCAACAGCAGCCATGAGAAGAACTTACATTTGTTCTCAACTTTGGCTTTCCAGATGATGCTCCACTGACCGTCTTTGATTGCTCCTGTGAACTGTATATTGTAGGCTGACTTGGCCGAGTATTTACCGTCCGCCGTAAATCGCCATACAATTGTGTCATCGCCTAGACCAAGTTGCACCTGTGATAATTGCGTCCACAAGTCAACAAATTGCCGCACTCCTTCTGCAGAGGACAGTCTTCTCAGCCCGCGCATCCACCGTCGTGTAGGCAAAGCCGCAGCCACCGAATGATTCTTGCGCCATGCAAGCCGAAAGCATTCAGGAGCGACGTCCCTAGGCGCACTACCATTCAACCACCGATCTTTCCAGAAACTTGTCTTGTGCCCATTGCCAACCGTAATTGCAGTACACAGCTGAAACAGTTCCCTCTCCGGTCCGGTTAACTTGATGTCCATTGCAGCCCAAGGTTTCGTTGGATCAGTCCATTTTAGCCACGGCCATCGTAAACGCAGTGCCCGATTGAAATTAGATAGGTCCTTGATGCCTAAGCCCCCCAAGTGTTTGGATCGACATGCTCTGATCCAGTTCACCGGACAGTGGCCTCTTCGTGGATCTTCTTTGCCTTTCCATAGGAAGTTCGTTCTGATGCGGTCAATTCTTTTGATCGCCCACTTGGACAACGGAAAAGATGTCATATGATATACTGGTAGGGATGTGAGGACTGAATTCACCAGGGCCAGGTGCCCTGCCCTGGTTAGTAGTCGCCCTTTCCACCCTGGCAAGCGAGCGCCAACCTTGTCCACCAAAGCTTGCTCATCTGCTCTTCGAGTTCTCCCAATATGCAGAGGCAACCCTAAATATTTGGTTGGAAACTGGCCGATCATTCCTCTGAAAGTAGCGGAGAGTTGACCGGTGTCCAAAGTCTGCGGTTGAATCATATACAGGGCGGACTTTTGCAAGTTCGTGTGCAGTCCTGAAGCGTCACCGAACGCTGTTAGTATGTGCTGCACATTGTTGATGTCCTCCACCGTTGGCTTGATAAATAGTGCAGCGTCATCCGCATAAAGACTTGTTCTCATTTTAATCGGGTCAGCACCAATAGGACTTAATATACCATCCTCTGTAGCTTTATCCAATAGTCTTTGTAAAGGGTCCATTGCCAGTATAAATAACATGGGAGAGAGGGGGTCTCCCTGACGTAGTCCACAGGAGTGTTTGATCGGCCTCCCAGGTTCGCCATTCAAAAGTATTCTTGAGGTGGTACTTGTCCAAAGAACGCAGAGCAGATCTCTCCACTGCTGCCCAAAGCCGAGCCATTGCATTACCTCAAGCATATATTCCCACCGGACACTATCAAAGGCTTTGGCCATATCCAATTTGAGGAATAACATAGGCGTCTTCGAGCGATGAAAATGATTGATGGCTCCCTGAATATACTAGAAATTGTCTTGTATAGAGCGGCCTTTGATAAACGCACTCTGACAAGGAGAAACCAACGATGAGAGATGGGGAGCCAATCTGTTAGCCAGTACCTTGGTGAGTATCTTCGCCACACTATGCATCAGGCTGATTGGCCTGAAGTCCGACGGGCTCAAGGCCTCCTCATGTTTGGGCAGTAGGGTGACATTGGCCGAATTGAGTAGAGAACATGTTTTTCCTCGCAGATCATAAATTTGCTTGAGTGCCTGCATGAGATCCTCTTTGATGATGTCCCATGTCAATTTGTAGAAGAGGCCGGTATATCCATCCGGTCCTGGTGCTTTTTCTGAAGGTGCCGCAAAAATCGCCGCCCGTACTTCGGCTTCAGTGAATAATTCATCTAGTTGGCTGAGATCATGCTGCAGTATCTGTAGTTGTTCCCAATTTAAAGTTGCCACACGGTTCATTCTTGTGCCCAAAATAGAGGCGAAGTGGTTGAACAATTGTGTTGCCTTGTCATTGTGACTTGTGAAGGATCTGTTCTGTATCGTGAGTGCTGCAATAAAGTTTTTCCGGCGCCTGGCGTTAGCACACAGGTGGAATAGGCGGGTATTGGCATCCCCAAGCTTGATCCACTGCAGGCGAGACCTCTGCCTGATCCTTATTCTACGCAGTGCTGAAAATCCAAGGATACGCGCCTTGGCCGTCTTCCTGAGGGTAAGTTCCTCAGTTGACAAGAGCCAATTTTCCTGCGCTTTGTCTAGCAAAGCAACCACTTCAATAGCAATCTCTACCTTTAATTTTAACTCCATGACATGCTGCTTGCTCCACCTCTTTAAGGCCTTGCTCAGTCTTGACAATTTGATGTGTAGTACTCTGACATTGTCCCTAGATTGGACGGGTGCAGCCCAAGAATGTTGCACCACTTCTAGGAAGTTGGGTAGTTGTGCCCAGTAGGATTCAAACCTGAATAAATTTTGGCGATGCTGACTGGGCATGTGGGTGAAGAGAAGTGGACAATGATCGAACATAGAAGACGACAGTGCCTGGAGGTAACAGTTAGGATGGTCCATCTCCCATTGCTCTGTATAAAAGAGATGGTCAATTTTGGTGAATGTCGGTTCTTCTGTGCCACTTGACCAAGTGAATCGACGGCCACGTAGGTGCAGCTCCCGCAGCTCAAGAGAGTCCAGTATGTGTTTGAATTTGTTCATCATTCTATAGTTGATCCGATTATTATTTTTCTGCGTGACCTTGTAAATAAGGTTGAAGTCTCCCATGACAATCCATTTTGGAAGAAGGGCTGGCCGCAGTGCATTCAGTTACTCTAGGAACTCCTCTTTTTCAGAATCAAGTTGCGGCCCATACACTCCTGTGACGCTGAAGGTGGCCCCATTTGCCCTGTTTTGAATTTTTGCTGACGCCATGTATTTACCGATGATGATATCTTGCATGATATACTCTTGCACCGAATAGGCAATTATGACTCCTCCACTGATCCCCTCGGCTGACAGCACTGCATAGCCCCCTACAAACTGATTGCCCAGTGTTTCACAAATTGTGAAGTCATTTACTGTCTGCAACTTTGTTTCTTGCAGGCATACAAGCATTGCGTGGTGATCAACGACCATGTCACGCACAACCTGTCTCCTTGCTCCACCATTCAGACCTCTCACATTCCAATTTAGGATGACACAGCCGTTTTCATTCATGAGGAACAAGTGGTACAACTGGCCCCTTTTTCAGGATGTGAACGGCTTGCTGACGGCTGCACCATCCGACACTAATGATCTCCCTACTGAACCCAACACAATAACACTGCCACACCATCCAAGTCGGCCTCCTACTAGTTTTCCATCCAACCACATCACGAATAATAAGAAACCTAAGATACATGAGGACTATAGAGCAACATCAGCATGAAGGGTGCAGTCAGGCATTTACTGCCTTGCCGGCCTGGTTCCCATCGGACAGTAGGTCCTCGACCGCCGCGATCGCTTGTGGTGGCATGGTGTCGCTGAATAGGCCAATCAGACGGTTCTTGTGTTCCTCCTGTGGTGCCTGGCCCTCCGGCAGGATATCCAGTTTCTTCATGAGCACTGTCTGACAACGGGCGATAGAATGGAGTTTGGCCGTTGGCTTGTCAGCTAGGCGGGAGCTTGAGCGGCGCTTGGCTTGTCCCCGGGCGGCCTGCTCATCTGGGACGAGCTGTGATGCCTGCAGTGGTGGCTGGGCAGGCGGGTGTTGGAGCAGAGGTTCCCCCGATGGCAGGATGGTGAGCTGCAGGAAGCCGTCAATGGCGGACTGTTCCGCGTCCGCACAGTCAGCGCCTGTTCACCAACCGGCACGCCCTCCGGCTGCTGGGCTGCCGGTGGCGACTCAGGTGGGGAGTCCAGCAGCCCGCCCGGAAGCAAAGCCGCGAGAGCGGCCTGGTCCAGATCAGTAGTGGTGGCTGTCTGGTCCATGGAGGCCCAGTCAAGGATGGAAGCCGACCCCAGCAGCGGGCTGACCCAGGCCGACCCATCCGGTCCTGTAAGGAGGTTCGGTGAATGGGCGGTCTTGTCAGCAGGGTGGGCCGGCGCCATGGACCACAGTCCACCATTGTCGTAGAGCGGGGAGCCCATATGGCCCATGTAGCGGCCCGGCTGAGTTGGTGTAGGAGCCGCGCCGTCAATCTTCAAATCCGGGAGCCCTCTCAGCCACGCCTCACTGCAGATCGTAGGGCGCGTCACCAAGGGGGGTCCCTCTACCTGTAGCTGTCCTGGCAGAGTGTCCGGCGCACCAGAAGCGGACAGAGGTTTGTCGCCACCCGTCTTGGCTGCGAGCGGCGTGCTGCCTTGCGGCGCAAGTCCACCGAGCACGGGGCCCACCTGGCCACGCTGGCAGGACTCGTCGCCGGGAGAGTCGGTGGCCGTCCCAGCGCCAGAACCCACACCGTCGCCGGCAACGGGGCCGGTGGACATTACGGCGCCGCCTGCGCCAGAACCCGCCCCACTGCCACGAGCCGAGCCGGCACCCATCTCGCCGCCTCCCAGTGAGGCAGCCCGCGAGCTCGGCCCGCGTGAGCCGGACCCAATGCCGGACGAGCGTGCGGCGCCGCCCGCGCCAGAGGCCACACCACCACCAGCACCCAGCGGCCGGAATGCGGAGGTGGTAGTGTCCTGAGTCGAATCCGATCCGGGCGGCGGCGAGCGGTCACGCCTAAAGACGAGGCGATCACGCGGCAGCAGCCCTAAGGGAATGGGCCCATCGTCGCACACCCCACTGCCAGTGGAGCTGGTACGCCGGTGGCCACTCACCATCAGCCACAGGGTGGCGCGCCGACAGCGGGCGGTAGTCGAAAGCGTAGTCGAGGTGAAGGAGCACGGGGAAGGACAGCAGGGCGACAGGGCCCCGCCACGCACGGCGCCCACGCGGCCGGCCCAGGCTGTCGAGATGCCAATGGGTTTCCGGACGGCCGGCGATGCTCTCCAGCCGTAGTAGGCCGAAGGTGGCGATGGACGCCGGGTCGTGTGTCCAGGCGACGATGGAGAAACATCCGCGTTCGCATTCCTCCAGGGGGTTGTTGTCGACGCGCTCAAGTAGTGTCTCCGGCGGGAGGAGACGGCCCGCCGTGAACAGCTGGCGAGCATGCGGGGGAATTCCTTCGAAGCAGATGCGGACCTTGAAGCAGAGGTTGGCCGATGTCGCCTCAGCCGATACCTGCGTCCACGGCATGAGATGGTGGCGGCGGTTTCCAATGCGGATCCCACGCGTCCAACCAAGTGCCGCTGCGCGGTGGGCTGGCGAAGGCAGCTCGACGATGAAGCAGTCGGGAACGTACGGCGAGACGATGAGGAGCTCGGGGTCGATGTTGAGTGCAGAGCCGAACGCCCGGGCCACCGCCGCATGGGACGGTTGGTCGCCCTCACCCACCGTAACCACTACCACAGCACGTGCCTGCAGGTCGCATGCTCGGTCGAGCATCTCCGGCGTGGCCGGGGCACAAGCAAGGAAGATGGACGGGCGTTCGGCAAGGTCAACTGGGAAGAACGGCATCGTGGACAGCGGCCGCGGGGATGCAGCAGCCGTCACCGCAGGTCGCGTCGCGAGTGGGAATGGAGGTGGAAGCTGGGGCGCTGGCTGTGGTTGCGAGATGGGAGGTGGCGACAACGGCAGCGGTGGATGTGTAGGTGGGGTTTTGCAGTGGCGGGCTCGGTGGCCGGAGCGGAAGCAGGAGATGCAACGTGGGGGGTCTCGGCACTGCTGCACCTTGTGATCAGGAGCAAGACACTTGAAGCAGCGGCCGGTGGTGCGCTGGATGAAGAGAGCTTGGTAAGGTTTTGTAGCCGGCGAAGGGTGGCCGAGGCACCGGAAGACCGACACCCGTTGGTTGGATAGCCGTTGCCTGACCGCTGCTTTGCGTTGGCGCTTGGATTGGTACGCCTCCCAGCCATTGGCATCCATGCCACTGCGACCACCGGCAGGCGGCGGTGCATGCGTACTTGCCGGGAAGGTGAGGCGGGTGGTGATGGGAGCTCTGGCCGCCGCTGGAAAGGAGTGCTGGGAATTACCTTTGTTAGGGTCGACGATGAGGGACCGAAGTCTTGGCCGCGCCCCGCCCCGTGAAGCTGCCCTCGAGTCGCCCGCCCAAGCAGGCATGGCGGTGGAAGGAAGCTGTTCTTGGACGTGGAGGACGCCGTGGGTCGCCGGCTGGGGGGTAGGAGCGTTACCCTGTTGGGCATGATGGCTACCGCTCGTTAGCGTGGATAGGAGCGCCTCCTTGAAGGTCTTCATCTTCTTGTCTTGTTGCGGTTGGCCAGATGCGCCGCCGCATCCCATGGCCATGGGGGAAGGTTCCGGGCTGGGGGAGGAGTAGTCCACGAGCTCGGGTGGTGGGGAGGTCGGGTTTGGCGTGCTTGGTGGGGAGCGCCGGCGGCCGGACTGGTCCGCCGGCGTGCATGGGGCAGCGGAGCGCGGGGTGCGGGGGGAGCGGGGCTCTTCCATCCTCTTCCAGGATGTGCGTGTTTCACTGTTAGTTGAGTGGGTTTCACCCATCCCGATGGCCTTCATCTTGGCGTAGTATACAGGGATCATCATGTTGCCCTTCTTTAGGGTAGAAATCTGCAGACGGAGGTTCGAGGTTCGGGCACGAGATTGCGCCGAGTACATGGACTCCAGCGCCGTCCACACCTCTGCTGCAGATGTAATCGTGGCCACCGATGCCAACACCTCCTTGGATAGGGAGTTGACGATGTAGCCGAGGAGCTGCTGGTCTTGTACCAGCCAGGTGTCGTGTGCCTCATTGGGGACAGTCACCTGCTTGCCGTCCTTCTCGACGACCATGGTCTTTGCCGGCGCCTTGGAAGAACCATCAAGGATGCCCATGAACTTGGCACCCTTGACGACAGGAAGGATCTGAGCCTTCCATAGCAAGAAGTTTTCTCGCGTCAGCTTCTCCGAGATCTTCGGGCCAAGGGACGTCGGGGAGCTTGACGACGAGGTCATGGATGGGTTTTGGTGTAGATGTATCTAGAAAGAGGTTTATGCTCTGATACCATGAAAGGTTTTAGGTAAACGTGGTTAGCCTCCTGGCATCCACGGCTGCATGTTTATAAAGCTAGAAAGAGCCACTAGCATGGTGTGTACAGATAGGAGTTTGTTACATAAACTTGTGATACACGTTGACAACTAGATTAACTAGATTCTATCTCTAGCTCTATCTCTAGTGCCTTGCAGACTCCTGACACAGCACGCATCCATACGAGATTACATTTGTTAACAAGCCGCTCCACCTCCGTGCCGACGAGGATCCCGCGCGCCGCCCTACCACCGTGCTCGAGCTCGCCGGCGAGGCTACCACGAGATCTAGCGCCTCCTCCGCGCCACGCCACACCTACATGCTCGAGCTCGCCGACGAGGCTCCCGTGAGATCTGGTGCCTTCTCTGTGCCACACCCCACCTCCGTGCTCGAGCTCACCGGCGAGGCTACCGTGAGGCGCGCCGCCTCCTCCTCCGCTTGACGCTAGCGCTGTCGCGGCAGCAGCTCGCTCGCCTCCTCTTCTCGCGTTGTGCTCCTCCGCGGCTGCCGCACACCGAGCACCGTCGCGGCCGTCGCCTTCTGGGCGCCGACGCGGTCGCCGGCGGCTCGACCCCTCCCCTTCCCACACTGTGCTCCTCCGCGATCAACAGCTCGCCACGAGGTCGTTCCCGTGCTGTGCGAGGAAGGCCACTGGAGGTGACGCGAACCAGGCGCACGGACCTGCACCGCCAAGCTAGGCTCCGCAGGCCGTTCAGACCACCGAACGGGCCAAATTGCACCGTGCGGGCCGGGCAGTGTGGTGCCCCCGGCCGCCCGCCCGCTCGGCGAAAGCTAGCGCCGTTCGTTACGACAACCCCGCGCGCCCTCGCAAGTGGTCTCGCACGGCGACGGAGCGCGGAGGCCGTCTGGTGCCCTGGTCCCGTGTTCCGCGCGGTGCGCACAACATGACGTCACGCGGCCTGCTACGGCGACGGTGCAACAACCGCAACCACACGCGCCCGCCAGCGCCGGCAATCATCACGCGACGCAATGCCACGCGTTGTTGTTCCCGGCGGCCATCAGGCCGGCCGGCTCTGCACGCCACCGCGGCTACGACGTCGATCTCGTCCCCGTGGACATAGCAAGCAGGTGCACCTAGCCGTGCAGGTCGCATCGCAACGGAGAACATGCTGCTGCGGCGCGGCAACCGTCGCGAACGCCAATGGCCGTATTCTCTGTGCGGCGTCGCCTACAGCCTACACCCCTACAGGCTTCAGCGCACGCTGCCATGCGCGGGCGCGCGCGCCGCCGCGCCGCACGTCGCCGTCGGCCACGTTAACTGCTGACGACGATCGGACACTGGCTATAGTCTATAGCTGCTGCGCGCTTTTCCGATCGAATCGCCCGGGACACTAGTACACTGATCAGGTTGTGGACAAGCTCCGATCCACAGAGAATAGACAAATTTATTCGTCCACTAGAGTAGAGGACCGCCGCGCCGGTCGGTCACTGATTGCTCTCTCCGTCATTTTCTCCTGCTCTCCCTATTTCCAGTAGAATTTTCCCAAGTATGGTCTCCGTATAAAAAATAAGATAAAAATGTACAATGTCCGGATCAATTTAGAAGCCAACAATATAAATGGCTCAGTGTTCTCAAACAATATAAATCAGTTCCTGGCCATATACAGATAACAAATTCAGGGTCCCAAAATAGTAGAAATGATAACAAAATTCAGGGCAACACAACAAGGTTACATGTTTTCATGATTAATCCATCAAAATTTAATTTCTTAACAGATGGATGTAATGTGGCAGCAGGTCGACTCCAAGTAACAGATTTGTATTAGCATATCCTTCGTGGATCGAAGGAGCAGCGGGATCGCTCGCTCCTGCGGTCGTCCCCCCCCCCCTGCGGGCGACTCGGGAGCCCCAACCTTAGCGCCGCCTCAGCCCCATCCCCTCCTTCCCCACCCCACCTCGCCGCCGCCGGAGGCGGGCCGCCGGGAACCCGTGCGCGCCCCCAAGGAGGGCGGCGGCGAGGCGTTCGCCAGGTGGTCGCGGGTGGCCCTCGCGGGGAGGAGCCCGACGGCCATGGCGTGGCGTCGCAGTGAGGTGGGGCACGACGGGGTTGTGAACGAGGTGCCGGGGAGCGGGAGGAGGTTGGTGTGGGGCGGTGGTCTCCCTCAGCTGCGGCGACGGCGCGGCTCCGACGACGACGCGGCTCCGACGGCGGCGGTCGTCCGGCCTCGCCGGCAGGGGCTCGGGCCACCAGATCCGCCGCACCGAGGGGCTGATCTGGTGCTCCCTTGCCCAGATCTGCGCGGGCCGGCCGTGGATGCGCCCGTCGCGCGTCGGCGGCTTGGCGGGTGTTGGGCCGGAGTTTCTCCGCTCCTTGCGTCATGCCGGCGGGAGCCACGCTGGAGCCCCGACCGCTTCGGCTGATGGCGCGCCACGGGTGCCCACCGGCGACAGGTCAGGCTACGCCCGCCTCCGGCCGGCTTGCCCTCACCGGCGCTCCTGCTTCCGCCCGGCGCGCACACTGCGGCGGTGTGTTCTACTACACCGCTCCTCTTCGTCGAGGTGCACGGCCCAGAGGTCACCGTCACCGGACTCGGGCGGAGGGGCGGCGCGGCGAGCAATGGGGACGGCGGAGGTGTGGGTGAGGCCGGGATGGTGCTCCACAGCATTCAGGTGCCCTCCTCTCCCTTCCTTCGGTGGTGGCGCGGCGGCGCGCGGGTACGGTCGCGGCGGTGGTGGCTGGCGGCGCTGCTGGCTTCGACAGCGGGGGAAGGAGCTTGGGTGCTAGAGCTATTCTGGTGCCCTGAGCTCCGGTCCTCAGGCGGCGGAGCTGCGGCGACGGTGTGGCGGACTGCGAGACTTCGGCGGCTTCGTGTTGCTTCGGCTCCACCATGGTGGTGGGGCTGAGGCTGCCTGGGCTGCGTCCGGTGGTACCATGGTGGTACTGCGGGGCGTTGCCGTCGCTTGTTTCGTTCTTCCGATCGCCGTCATGGGGCGGGCCGTGCAACAGGTTTGGACTGCTCTGGGCGAAAGCTTTGGTGACGGCGCCTTCGGGCGTCGTTCGCTCTGTTGGGGGCACCATTGTGGAGCGGCTCCACCTGCTGTATGCGGTTTCTGGGTGAAAACCCTGTCCATTAGTGGACGAGCGTCGGCGGCGCTTTGGGCGTCGCAACCTCCTTGGAGGCGTCGCTTCTTGAGACCGGGCCTGGCTTGCGGTGTTTGCTGGTGTCGCTAATGGTAGGAGAAGACGACCTTGGTTGGGAGTGGCTTGTTGGGTGGTGGTGTCTCGTTCGTGGCTCTGTCTGTTTGTTGAGCTTCCTCTTCGGTGTGGTGCTGTGTGAGTGCTGTTTCTTTTCTTTTCTTTGTGCAAAAAAAAAGAAAAAAAAGTAGGCAGTAGTTTCTCCTTTGAGCGGGGGAGGAGAGAGGTTTTGTTCTTGGTGGTGGGTGGTGGCTCGCGTCGACGGCAGAACAAGAGTTGTGGAGACCCGGATCGACGTCCCAATCCGACTGGATCGATCCTTTTGAAGTTCTCTGAGTTGATCGTGTCGATGTCCCAATCCGACCGATGAGTTGTTGAGTTGAGCGGTGCGTGTTGAGGTCCCAATCCAACCCACCTTAGTGCCTAGTTGTATGGTCTGCGGACCGGAGTTGTTCGGGGTTTTCTGCTCCCCTAGTTGTGCGGTCGATCGACCAGAATTGTATGATTTTCGGGCCCGATTTTCCTTATAAACTGGATCAACTCTCTTCTTTTAATAAAAATTCGAGAAAACACAAGCTTTCACCGTCCGTAAAAAAAAAAAAAAGCAGCCATGGAGGAAGATTGTGCGCAGCAGGTCCGGTGGGCGTCTGATCCTCGTGGCCTTCTCCTGGCACCGCGTGGGATTGGCTGCACCTAATTTTTTTTCCCAACCACCAGCAGCGAAATCAATATGGCGGTTGAAATACTGTTGGGTAGTTATATGGTCTGATGCCTCCATATGCGTATAAAGCTTCTCATCAGAGATGCTCTGGACACCAGGCAGTAAACGCTGAGCCACGATTACCAAATCCAGTGCAGCATCAGTGCCTACCATGCCGGGCGGAGGAAAAAGCGACACCGGCGGCCGCCGCGAACCCATTCACGTCGTGATGCTCCCCTGGCTCGCCTTCGGCCACATAATCCCGTTTGCGCAGCTGGCGCGGAAGCTGGTTTCCGTGGAGGGCGGGCATGTCCGCGTAACGTTCTTGACGGCCGACGGGAACCTGCCGCGCGTGCAGGCCATGCTGGCGCCGGCCGCCGGCCCGGCGACTGTCGTGCCGCTGCACCTGCCCCACGTACCAGGGCTACCCGAGGGAGCCGCAAGCACGGCCGAGCTCACGGCCGACGGCGCCGAGCTCCTCAAGGTCGCCTTCGACGGCACTCGGGACCAGGTGTCGGCGCTGCTCTCCGAGCTCCGCCCCGACGCCGCACTGATTGACTTCGCCACCCCGTGGGTGACCGACATCGCCGCGCCTCTTGGAATCAAGGTAGTCCACTTCAGTGTCTTCTCCGCCGTCTCCGGTGCCTACAACGTCGTCCCGGCGCGCCGCCTACACGGGGCGGTCCCGTCGGCCGGCGACCTCAGGTCCGCCCCTCCCGGTTTCCCCAAGGGCTCCGCGCTCGCCACCGTTCCGCCCTACCAGGCCGCCGATTTCACCTATCTGTTCACCAGCTTCGGCGGTCAGCCCTGCGTCTACGACCGCCTTATCGCCGGCATCAAGGCCTGCGATGCCATCTTGTTGAAGACCTGCGTGGAGATGGAGGGCCCCTACATTAGCTACCTCTCCGCCCAGTTTGGCAGGCCGGTGCTTCTCGCCGGACCCGTCGTGCCGGAGCCACCGCAGGGCGAGCTCGAGGAGCGGTGGGCCAGCTGTCTCTCCTCGTTCCCGGAGAACTCCGTCGTCTTCGCCTCGTTCGGCAGCGAGACGTTCCTGCCGGCAGCGGCGGCGAAAGAGCTTCTCCTCGGCCTCGAGGCCACCAACCGGCCGTTCCTCGCCGTCCTCAACTTCCCCAAGGGCGCCGACGCGGAGGCAGAGCTCCGAACACGCATTCCACCGGGGTTCGAGGAGAGGGTGAAGGGGAGGGGCGCGGTGCACACAGGGTGGGTGCAGCAGCAGCACATCCTGCGGCACCGGAGCGTCGGGTGCTACTTGAACCACGCTGGGTTCAGCTCTGCCGTTGAGGGGCTCATCGCCGGCTGCCGGCTGGTGTTCCTACCGCTTAAGGGCGACCAGTACCTCAATGCGGCGCTGCTCGCGCGTGAGTTGCGGGTCGGGGTGGAGGTGGTGCGCCGCGACGAGGACGGCTGGTTCGGACAGCAGGACGTGAGTGATGCGATTGCCATGGCGACGGCGGACGGAGCGGAAGGGGACGGGAGGAAGTGGAGGGAGTTCTTGACCGACGACGTTCAGAAGAGGTTTGCCGGCGAGTTGGTCCGGCAGCTCAAGGAGCTCGTCAGGGTAGCCTGACTCGAGCTCGTATGTTCAAATTTCAAAAAGAGTTTCCGTCCTCCGTCGTTGTACGGAGAACGGTTACCTGAATGTATTTTGATGTGTATTTTGGTTCGTATGTTTTCCTTTTCGTGCTTTCTTGTAATAAAGTTGTGGCACTATTGTACTGTCTTTCTCAGTCCCTAGAAGAGCTGGGGAGTGGGGACTTCTAAATAAACCGTGGTGAATGGTGATTATTGTTAGAGACATGTAAAGAAAACAGCACATGAAATTTTCATAAGTTTGACAACATCTACTAATTTTTTCCTGATGTAAATTAATGTTGTGACGAAACTTCAATGAAGTAGCGCAACAAACGTCAAACGTCAAAGGTCGACACAACCAGAAGTTCTCTTGGCAATGCCCACGACTTGAGCAAGTGGCACGAGGATGTCCTCTTCCCCTAGATACAAGATTTGAACCTCAAATGTCCTTTTCAGACCTACTACGACAAAACAAGGTGCAGGCAACCTGGGGATGAAGGCGTGTTGCACAATTCCACACGCGGTGATCTTCAGTGCCCTTGCAGCCAGTCCGCTGGTATACTCGCCGGCGACGACATGTTGGGCGGCTACTCCAGCAACTTGTTCAAATCAAATTCCCGATACATTCCACCCCCATATACAAGTGTGTATCACTATTCAAGTAGTCCTGCACGGCTGAACCATCGATGGCATACATAGTGGCATCAAGCGAGACAGCCGAGTCTCTCCACACCTGCTCTGAAGTCTTGTGGTATTCATATGTTAAAATGATGTATGGGTATGTAGTCTTCGGAATGCATCTGTATATAAAGTATTAAAGTAGCATAGTTTTTTAGATAAAGGATATAATATCCGGTCTCTACGTCAAGAGACGTACACAGCCGAATAATTACAAAGTTTTTTAAAAAATGAGCAACACTGTTCACAAAATATAACAAGGAACTAGCACAGCCTATAAAGGTGTTTCCAACCACCGTTGGCCTGCATAGTTGGTTGCATTACATTATGTTGAATTGAATAATAACTCGCTCAGTTACTTCCAGTGATTCACTAGCTTGCAGATCATATATTCATATTGTACACTAGTAGTAGCAGTATGCTAGTTACAAAACTTCTTCAATCCTGAGCATTAGTGGGGGAGTGATAGACTGAAGCATTTTTACATTGTTTCGTTCTTTCAGCATGCATGTCAAACTCCCAAGAGCCAAGATACTGCAAGTATGCAAGTTCGGAGGCATCTTAGTTTTTTTTCGAAAGATCCGGAATGATTCCGGATTCAATTAATAAGGAGTGAACTATAGACGTCAGAGGTGCCAAGTTTAGTGAACCCGTCCAGGTACAGGCCAGCATCGAAATAGCTCTACAACTAGAACGACAGCTAAATGCTTGCCTCCCGCCAAACCCTAGAGACAAGTCGTGTCCTTGATTTCTTCAACTATTCTTGCAACTGATTGTTTCTTGTTATTGAAAATCCGGTTGTTCCGCTCACACCAGATCTTCCAGGTTACCAGGATCGCTAGTGATCTCGAGTTCCCTTTGTCGTCGTGTCCATGGAGCCTCCAGCGAGATCAGCAAACCAACTCACAAAATCAGCTTCATTCTTTCATGCTTCTAGCTTTAGAGTAGTCCTTCTGTCGGTGTTAGGATTAGTCCCGACACTAACTAGTAAGTTACGCTGTGATCAGCTTCTCGATGGTCGGTGCAAATGACAACACAGGGACACGGGTTTATCCTGGTTCCGACCGCGGGGTCGTACGTCCAGCAGATTTGCGCGCGCGCGTTGTATTGACTCGCACCAATGGTGCCTGTAGAGGGGGGCTACAAGCAAGGCGGGAGAGGAGGAGAGGCCTCCAAGTCCCTGCTAAGTGATTGAGGCAAAGTGCCAATATCGAAGGGAACGAGTATGCGAGTGAGAGTGAGTGTCAAGTGATCTCGTCCCCCTGCGGCCGGGGGACCGCCTCCTCCTTTTATAGACCAAGGGGAGGCGGTTTACAGTCATACCGCATGGCTTTAGGCATGGTGCGGCGATATGGCGCTCATCAGTGCCGGCGATTCGATGGCCGTCCTGGCGAATCTTGCTCCTGGCGGGCGTCGTGGTGACTCCTGTGTCCGTCCAGGAGCGGCTTCGAGGGTAGTAGCGCTGGAGCTCTTCGTTTGTTCGCTGTCCGTACACCGGCTCGAGGGCCTGGCTGACGGAGGACCGGAGGCTGCATAGCGGCGGGCGTGGCGATGTCCTGTCAACCTAGATCCTTACAGTGCGGGGGATGGCCCGGCAGTGCCCGGGATGGCGGCACAGTGGCGGGGATGGCCGCTCAGGGCCGGAGGTGACGCGCCCCGCCGGTCTTGGGTCACGGCGTCGTCCCAGGCGGGCGGGGAATTGGTGGCCGTACCCCTTTCGAGGGTGCCGCCGTCCTCCTTCGAGGGGCGCGACGTGGAGGAGGTACGGGAGTAGGCGGCACAGCGTCACGGAATGACACCGGCCATGCTGCACAGCACCCGCACAGCGCCGGGGATGGCTGCACAGCGCGGGTTGGCCGAACAGAGCCGGGATCTGATTCCCAGGCGGTGTCAGAGGGCCGGCGTGGCGTGGATTTGCCTTTGACCCGGGCGCCCGCGACGAGCCAGAGCATTTAATGCTACGGTCGTGGGAGCGGGGATGGTGTCGCGGATCGGAGGAGGCCTTGAGCGAGGCGGAAACTCGCTCGAGGGGCGTCAAGCCCTCGAGCGAGGCGGACACTCGCCCGAGGGGGCGTCAAGCCCTCGAGCGAGGCGGAAGATTCGCGGTACAGCGCCCAGCCCTCGAGCGGGGCGGAGGTTCGCTCGAGGGGTGCCGGGGGTTGGCTATTTCGATGGGCCGCTGGGGCTTTTTGGGCCGTGGGCCGCGGCATGCGAGGTGTGATTTGCGGTTCGTGAGTTTGCTTGTTCGCTTTCGTTATATTTCGAAAAAAGGGAGTGATTTCCCCCGTTATTAGGGGACCCCTATGGCTGTCCCCGACAGTAGCCCCCGAGCCTTTGCAACGGTATCCGTAGGAACTTGCAAAGGCTGGTGCTTTCTGATGGGACTTTCTTCCCGCCTGGGCGTTGTGGCGTTCCGTGGGGACGCGCTAGCGCACCCGCGGGTGTAGCCCCCGAAGCCTTGGAGGAGTGCGTGCATTCCTGCAAGGTTTTTCGTAGTGTGCGGCCGGTGCGCGAGGTGTTTGTTTCAGCCGGCATCGGCGTTATTTCAGCCGGCCTCGGCGGTGCCATGCGCGCGTTCCGGTATTTGCTTGCGCTCGGGCACGCCCAGGAGGTGCAGCCGTGCGTCGAGCCCCCGAGCCTGGGCCCGCTCGAGGCGATCGGGGCGAGCTCTCCGACTTGTCTGAGCGCCCCTTCGCCGCGCCTTCGCGGGGCGGAGGGGTGAGGTGCTCATGACTCCCATCGAACGGGTCGCGAATCATGGGTCCCTCGTCGAGCTGTTAGCGGGTGGTTCAAGTGGACGTCCGTGCCCCGTTCGATAAGGGTCGGCTCGTGGTCTGGAGACACGTCTATAAGAGCGCTTACGCGGGTGTGCTAGGCAGGGCTCGGTCCCGTTCGATTGGGACCGAGGGCGCGGAAGCTCTCCCTCGGTGGGATCCCTCGACTAGCTGCCCTCGTTGGCCTTGAACACGAACTACGGGGCGCCCCTAAGCTTGTGAGCTCGGGGTCAGGCTCGAATGCGCGCGCCCTGGTCGTCCCTGACTCTGTCAATCTGAGGCGCCTGTTCGAACCCTTCGAGGGTCAGGCTTCGAACCTCTGATTAGTAGGGCCTTTGCGGGGTGGCACTAACGTGCCCCGACCCTTGAGCCACTGATCAGTAAATCCCCGCTCAAGGGGCATCTGCGGCGCCTACCCTCGACGGGCAGGTCTTGGGACCGCTGATCAGTAAATCCCCGCTCGAGGGGCATCTGCGGCGCCCACCCTCGACGGGCAGGTCTTGGAACCGCTGATCAGTAAATACAGCGTTCGAGGGGCCCGGCCCTCGAGTTCGTTCGGTGAGCCACGGCTCCGCCCGTTTTAGATCGGGCATCGATCGCACCCGCGAGGGGTCGGACCTTGAGCTCTTGGCTCTAGTTTTGTGAGGGGGTCATCCTTACTCAGGAAGGAACCCAGCCATTTAATGGGCGCAGATCGTGGACGAAGATCGTGCGAAGCGGGCGCGCCTTTTCAGGCGGCGCACCGCAGTCGTCCTGGGCGACGTGGGGGGCGGACGGGACGGGGCGCCGCGCCCCTTCGATTTTTGCGTCGTAATGATAGCGCGTGCGTACGACCGTTTCGGCGCGGCGGGGCCCGCTCGTCAGCGACGCGGGGCGCCGGTCGCATTAATTGGCGCTGTGTGCGGAGTTTTCGGGGGCGTTGCTCCCCTAGATCTTATAAATCGCGGGGGGAGGCAGAGGCGAGGTCCCTTACATTGCCATTCGCATCCATCCCCGCACGCAGCTCGTCTTCCTCTCGGCTGTGCGCTCCGCCGCTTCGGATCTGCTCGCGTTCCTTGCGCTTCCGCCGCCATCCTTGCTTCTCGCCCTTGTCCTCCATGGCCCCTCCGGTTCGAGTGGTGGAGCCTTTCCCGTGGCCCCGGTCGACGGTGACACCGCTGGCGCTGAATGAGCTGGTGAACGGCGGGCAGCTGATGCCGGCCGGCGAAGGCCCATACCCGGCGTGGATGGTCCCGCCGGCGTCGGACAGGGAGCCCAACCCTCCGCACGGCTACGTCGTCAGCTTCGCCCGTCTCCACGAGCGCGGCTTCGCCGCCCCGGCGAGCCGGTTTATGCGGGGGCTGTGCCACCACTACGGGGTGGAGCTGCACAACTTCGCCCCCAACGCCATCTTGCAGGCGGCTGCCTTCGTCGTCGTCTGCGAGGGATTTCTGGGGATCCCGGCGAACTGGGACCTCTGGGTCCATCTCTTTCGCGGCGAGCTCCACACCCTTGCCACGGCCGAGAAGGGGACGCGCCGGGCGGTTCGCGCCGGCGGCCTTACGCTCGCACTGCGGGACGCGCGCAAGGAGTTGTACCCGCTGTGCACCATGACCTCCAACAATGCGGACTGGGAGAAGGGGTGGTTCTACCTCCGCAACGACGGCGTTGGACTTCCGCCGTACACCGGGAAGGTGCTGATGGGGAAGTTCGACGCCTGGTTTCACGGCGTGTCGCCCCCGTCGCGACAACGAAGGTTGGAGTCCCTCACCACCGCCCTGCGCCAGCTGGCGGACGCCGGGCTGGGGGTGGCTTCGATCATCGCCAACTTCCACCACCGGCGGGTCATTCCCCTCATGGAGAGGGAGCTCTGCATCTTCGAGATGAGTGATGCGGCCAACCCCACGTCGCTGGCGCGCTCACGGCTGCTGCAGGAGCCTCTCCCCAAGGGGTATGCGGCCACGCGGGCGAGGCGCGCGATCAACCTCAAGGTGGTACTGCACAGCGACGACGATCTTTGGTCGTTCGTGATGCTCCCCGACGCCGAGCCGGTGAGCACCATTTTTTCATCTTTGATTCTCGTTTCGCGTTTTTTATTCGTCCTGACAATCCCTGCCTACAGCTGGTGACCGTCGATGCCGCCCGATCGGACCCGCCAACGCCTCGATCTCAGGCCGCCGGTCGCGCCGCGCAGCAGCGGGAGCGGGACCGGGCGGCCCTTGCGAAGGAGAGAAGGATCAGGCGGCAGGAGCGCCTCGATCAGTACAACGAGGAGTACCGGCTGCGTGAGCAGCAAGGTCTCTCTCCCCCACCGGTGCTGGAGAACTCGTCCTTGGACGAGGAAGAGAGCGACGGGGAGCGGACCATCTCTGGTAGGTGGGAACCCGCGGCGCCCCCGTCCCTGCGGGTCGAGGGGGCGGCCGCGGAATTGACCCTTGAGGCGGGCACGGTGCCGCCCGTCACCGGGTCATCGGTGGAGGTGCCAGCGGGCACCGCGGAGGCGCCGGTGGGCGCAGTGGAGGTGCCCCCCAGCCCTCGAGGAAGAGGAAGCGGGGCTTCTCCAGTTTGAGGTAAGTAGCATCATTTCCCGCATGCCCTCGATTTCGAGAAACAGCCGCTCATCCCCCCCTTTCATTTCGTTGTCAGGGCGTCGCCGGCCGTCCCCGATCTTGCGCCCGCCAAGGCGCTCAAGTTGAGGACGTCTTTGGCGACTGGGCGGCACTCGGAGAGGGTGCCACGGACGGCGGTGAGCATGGCAGCGGCGGGCGAGCCATCACGCACCCCGACCGTGGCCGCGGGGTCGCAGCAGGAGGTGGCGGTGGCGGCCGCGATGCCGCAGCAGGCGCTGGTGCTCCGCGACCCTCATCAAGGGCGCGGGCTGGCTCATTCGGAGAGCCGGTCCATCAGGGGCCGCGAGACAGCCGAGGCCCCCGCTGGTGGTGATTCCGCCTCCAGGAGGGGCCGGTCGAGGAGGTCGTCCGGGCCAGCCCCCGGGCCTACGCCCGAGGTGCTAGTGATACGGGCTGACGGCTGCGTGATGTCGCAGCGGCCGGCGCACGACGCCGGGGCGTCGACGTCTCGTGCCGCACCGCCAGCGTCTGACGCCGCCGCGTCGCAGTCGGAACAGGGGTTGCGTCGCCCCGGGGTGCCGCGTACCCTGCTCGACGAGGCCCAGGCCGAGCAGGCGCTGTAGCAGGAGTTCCGCGAGCACGGCGCCTCCCTCAACGCTGCGCTGGCCGAGGCGCTCCGACTCCACGAAGGCCGGTCGTTCCAGCTCTTCGAGGTGAGCGTCTTTGCTTGGTTGGAGTTCATTTTCTTGTTTGTTTCTCGTTCGAGTGTTTCACGTTCCGATTCCTCTCTCCGCCCTTCGGTTGCTGCTCGCAGGAGCTGCAGGGCCAGGCGCGTGAGAAGTACAACCGCCTCTCCCAGTTGAGCTCGAGCCTCGACTGGTACCGGGGGCAGTACGAAGCCTTGGACGCCCTGGTGGAGGCCCTGCAGACGGACAACGGCTGGCTGGAGTACCGGCTAATGGCCGTGCAGGACGCGCTCCTGGACCAGCATGCTCTGACCGCGGAGGGCGCCACCGCGGTCGACAGAGTGAAGGCCGTGCTCCTAGAGAAGGAGGGGGTGCTGACGACAGCGAACGGCGAGCTGCAGAAGGCGCGCGCTGCCCTGGCCGAGGCGCAGACCTTACTGGCGCAGAAAGAGACTACCCTCGTCGCGGCGCAGACCCAGCTCCAGCAAAACCGCACCACCCTTGAGGGGGCGAGGTCCTGGCAGGCTCAGGCCGAGCAGAAGGCCTAGGAGGCCGAGAAGCTGAGTGCTGATCTGCAGGAGAAGGTCACGTCGCTCGCCGCGGTGGAGGATCAGTTTCGCCAAGAGCGGAGCGCGCGTCAGCAGGCAGAGAGCCAGCTCCAGCAAGAGCGGCCCGCCCTCAAGGAGGCTCAAGCCGCCCTCCAGCGCGAGCGCTTGGCTCAGGAGGAAGCCAAGGCCAGCTCCAGCGGGAGCGCACCACGCTGGGGGAGGTTCAAGCCGTGCTCCAGCTCCGGGATTCGGAGGTCACGCGGCTCAGAGGGGAGTTGGTCCAGGAAGCCGTGTCGTTTGAGGAGCTGCGGCAGGCTGCCGAGGAGAAGGACGCCGCTATCCTCGAACTGCAGCAGGCGGCCGAGACCGCACGCGCGGCCCTCGAGACAGAGAAGAAGCAGGTCGAGGGTAAGTCGCCTCTCTTGGATTCTTCGTTTGTCGCTTGGGTTCGTCGAGATCCGCTCTCAACTTATTCGTCTTCCGTTTTTCAGGCTTGCGCGACGCAGGCGGAGGTGCTCCAGGCGGCCTACAATTCCTCCCAGCAGGAGCTGGGGGTTCTGCAGGAGGCAGCCCTCGAGGCGTGCCAGAGTGTCGACGAGGGCGACAGGCGGGCCGGGAGCAGTGTGGCGAGTCGCCTCCGATCCTTGGGCGGCCACGTCGCCCGGTGTATGCGAGGTGCGCTCCGCCTGGGGATCCAGAAGACCTTTGGCGTGGTGCAATCGCATTACCGGGTTAACCTTGCGGCATTGGCTACGGGCTACATTGTCGCTGACGACCTCGACGACGATGGTGCTGAGGCCGAGGCGAGCCGCCTGGACGCGCTTGCCGCTCCTGCCGCCGACATCCTCGCAGACGACTTCACAGAGATCCTCTTCCCGGACGCTCCCCCCGCCGGGCCCCTCGAGCCCTGAAAGCAGCTGGGCACTCAGGCCCTTAGATTGTAGTTAGGAATCGAGCCTCGTGGCTTTATGTAATAAACACAGTTTGCTTAAAGTACTTGTAAGTTTAAGTGCCATTTCGTTTTTTATGATTGCGTCGTTCCGTCTCTCCCTGTCGTTTAGGCGAATTTCAGCTGGCATCGTTCGTTTTCACGAGTAGCGCTCAGGCAAAGTGGTGAGGGGGAAGGGCCGTATCCTACCGCGAGGCGTAGGCTATCCCCGACTCACCCGTCTTCGCCCTTTGGCCATTCGCGTCTTGCGTCATTTCGCTTAAACTCCGGGGTCGAGACATACTTGGCGCTTTTGAAGTAAAGATTTTTTGCGAAAAAATGGGACCGTTTAGGGGGGGTGCCCCCCGCAGTAGCCCCCGAGGGGGACTTGGTTTTCGGGGAGAAAGCCGAGTCGCCCTTGACTTTATCGAAAAGAAAGCTTTACATTTGTACAGCCGACTGGGGTGTCGGATATGTGCAAAAAGACTTGGAAATCCTTTCTAAGGGTAGAAGCGACGTAGCTGTTGGATGTTCCAAGCATTGGTGAAGACTTCGCCTTGCTCGTTCGCCAGCTTGTACATGCCGGGCTTGAGCACCTTGACGACGACGTAGGGCCCCTCCCATGGTGGTGACAGCTTGTGGCGGCCTCGGTTGTCCTGGCGCAGCCTTAACACTAGGTCGCCCTCGTTGAGGTCTCGGCGCCGAATTTTCTGAGCTTGATACCGCCTTAGCGCCTGCTGGGTATCTTGCCGATTGCATCATGGCCACGTCACGGGCTTCGTCTATTTGATCCAGCGAGTCTTCGCGAGCTCGCTGGTTCGAACCTTCATCGTAGCCCTTAACCTTGGGCGATCCGTATTCCAAGTCCGTGGGGAGAACGGCCTCTGCACCATAGACTAGGAAAAACGGCGTGAATCCCGTGGCTCTGCTCGGAGTGGTCCTGAGGCTCCAAATGACCGCTGGGAGCTCCTGAAGCCATTTCCGGCCGGACTTGTTCAGTCTGTCGAAGATCCTGGGCTTGAGGCCTTGTAAAATCATGCCATTGGCACGTTCCACTTGGCCGTTAGTCTGTGGGTGCGCGACAGCCGCCCAGTCCACGCGGATGTGGTGGTTGTCGCAAAACTCCAGGAATTTCCTGCCGGTGAATTGGGAGCCGTTGTCGGTGATGATGGAGTTTGGCACTCCAAACCTGTGGATGATGTCGGTGAAGAATGTTACGGCTTGCTCCGCTCTGAGGTTGGTGATTGGGCGTGCCTCGATCCATTTGGAGAACTTGTCCACGGCAACCAGCAGGTGGGTGTAGCCCCCGGGCGCCTTTCGTAAGGGCCCGACAATGTCTAATCCCCACACGGCGAAGGGCCATGTGACGGGTATGGTCTGTAGGGCGTGAGCTGGGAGAAGGGTCCTACGCGCGTAGAACTGGCACCCCTCGCAGGTGCGCACAACCTCGTTTGCGGCGGCAACCGCTGTGGGCCAGTAGAAGCCCTGGCGGAACGCGTTGCCCACGAGGGTGCGCGGTGCCGCGTGATGGCCGCACACGCCTGCGTGGATGTCACGGATGAGTTCCCGGCCGTGGGGAATGGGAATGCACCGCTGCAGGACGCCGGACGCGGCGTGCTTGTACAGCTCGCCGTCAACCACGGCGAATGACTTGGCTTTCCTGGCGATGCGCCTAGCTTCGGTCCGATCTGAGGGGAGTTCCCCTCGATCGATCCAGGCGAGGTACTTGGCCCGCCAATCCTCCGCGCGGGGGGTCGGCTCGATTTCCATGGCCTCTGCTTCGTCCGCGCCGTACCCCTCGAGTAGGGAGAGCACGAACACCTCATTCGAGGGGTCCTGGTCCATGGGTTCCGTACCCGCTGGACTCGAGGGAGCCCCCGAGGGTTCCTCCTGATTCGAGGGGGCCGGACTGAGGTCGACGGACGGTTTGGCGATGTCTCACGCGAAAACGTTCGGGGGAACGGTGATTCGCCCCGACGCGATCTTCGCGAGCTCGTCCGCCTCCTCGTTATACTTGCGGGGGATGTGATTGAGCTCGATGCTGTAGAACTTGTCCTCGAGGCCTCGTACGGCGTTGCAGTAAGCCTCCATCTTCTCGTCGTGGCAGCTCGCATTCTACATGACCTGATCGATTACGAGCTGCGAGTCCCCCCTGATGTCGAGGCGCTTGATGCCTGTCTCGATGGCGATTCGGAGGCCGTAGAGGAGGGCCTCGTACTCCGCCATGTTGTTCGATGCGGGGAAGTGCAAGCGCACTGCGTACCTCATGTGTTCCCCGAGGGGCGAGATGAAGAGCAGGCCCGCGCCCGCTCCGGTTTTCATCACCGACCCATCGAAGTAGAGGGTCCAACACTCGGCCTGGATCTGCAACGGGGGCAGCTGTGTGTCCGTCCACTCGGCGACGAAATCCGCGAGGATCTGAGACTTGATGGCCTTGCGCGGCGCCTAGGTGAGCGTCTCGCCCATGAGCTCTACGTACCACTTTGCGATCCTGCCCGCAGCGTCCGGGTTGTGGATAATCTCACCCAACGGGAATGATGAGACCACCGTGACCGGATGGGCCTCGAAGTAGTGCCGCAGCTTGCGCCGCACGAGTACCACTGCGTAGAGCAGCTTCTGGATCTGGGAATACCGCGCCTTGGTCTCGGACAGCACTTCGCTAATATAGTACACCGGCCTTTGAACTGGTAGGGCGTGCCCTTCCTCTGCTCGCTCCACGACGATGACCGCGCTGACCACCTGGGTGGTTGCCGCGACGTAGAGGTACAGAGGCTCGCCGTCTCGAGGCGGCGTGAGGATTGGTGCGTGTGCGAGCGTCGCCTTGAGCTTGTCGAGTGCCTCCTGGGCCTCAACGGTCCAGGAAAAGCGTTCGTGCTTCTTCAGAAGTCGGTAGAGGGGCAGTCCCTTCTCGCCGAGCCGTGAGATGAAACAGCTCAAGGCGGCCAGGCAGCCCAACACCTTCTGCACCCCTTTTAGGTCTCGAATCGGGCCCATTCGGTCGAGGGCGGAGACCTTCTCGGGGCTGGGCTCGATGCCCCGCTGAGAAACAATGTATCCCAGCAGCATGCCGCGCGGCACCCCGAAGATGCACTTCTCGGGGTTGAGTTTCACCCCGTTTGCCCGTAGGCAATCGAACGCGACACGTAAATCGTTAACCAGGTCGTCCGCCTTCCTGGTTTTGACGACAATGTCATCTACGTATGCCTCTACGGTTCGCCCGATGTGGTCCCCGAAAACGTGCTGCATACATCACTGGTACGTAGCGCCCGCGTTTCGGAGGCCAAATGGCATTGTTACGTAGCAAAACATGCCGAACGGTGTGATGAAAGAGGTCGCGAGTTGATCGAACTCCTTCATCTTTATTTGGTGGTAACCCGAATAGGCATCAAGGAAACATAAAAGTTCACACCCCGCAGTGGAGTCTACAATTTGATCGATTCGTGGCAAAGGAAAAGGAACTTTGGGACATGCTTTATTTAAACCGGTATAATCTACACACATCCTCCACTTCCCATTCTTTTTCTTAACTAGTACAGGATTAGCTAGCCACGCAGGGTGGAAAACTTCCTTGATGAATCCGGCCTCGAGGAGCTTCCGCAGCTCCACTCCGATCGCGCGGCGCCTTTCTTCATCAAAGCGCCGCAGCCGCTGTTGCACGGCTCTGGAGTGAGGTAGGATGTCAAGGGAGTGCTCGGCGACCTCCCTCGGAATGCCTGGCATGTCCGAGGGGCTCCACGCGAAGATGTCGGCGTTGGCGCGGAGAAAGTCAACGAGCACCACTTCCTATTTCGGGTCGAGGGTGGAACTGACCCTCAACACCTTGCCCTCGGGGGCGGCAGGGTCGAGGGGCACCTCCTTCGTTTGTTCGGCAGCCTCGAAACTGCCCGCGTGCTTGGCGGAGGAGTCGGGGCCCTCGTTGGCCAGCTTCTCCATGTCCGCGACAAGCGTTTCGTCGAGCGCCAGGGCCTCAGCGTGCTCGACACACTCGACGTCGCAGTCGAATGCGTGCTCGATCGACGAGCCCACGGTGATGACGCCTTTTGGCCCCGGCATCTTCATCTTGAGGTAAGTGTAGTTCGGGACCGCCATGAACTTGGCATAGCACGGACGCCCAAGGATGGCGTGGTACGCGCCCCGGAACCCCACTACCTCAAAGGTGAGGACCTCCTTGCGGAAGTTGTCCGGCGTGCCGAACCAGACCGGCAGGTCGATCTGCCCGAGGGGCTGTACGCGCTTGCCCGGCGCGACGCCATGGAACGGCGTCGTGCTGGGCCGCAGCTGGTCCAACCCGATCCCCATCAGCCGTAGGGTGTGGGCGTAGAGGATGTTGAGGCTGCTGCCGCCGTCCATCAGCACCTTGGAGAACTGCGTGTTGCCGATGACGGGATCGACGACCAACGGGTACTGGCCCGGGTTGGGGATGCGGTTCGGGTAATCCTCGCGGCTGAAGGTGATGGCGTCCTCCGACCAATCGAGGAAGGAAGGAGGAGCCCTCTCCGCGGCGAGGACCTCGTGCCGCTCTCGCTTGCGCCGGCTGGTGGACATGTCCACCGTCGGTCCCCCGAAGATGAAGAAGACGTTCTCCACCGCGGGGAAGCCATCAGTGTCTCCGTCACCCCCGTCCTTCTTGGCCTCGTCCTCCTTCGCGACGACGCGGCGGTAGTATTTCTTAAGCATGTCGCATTGCTCGAGGGTGTGGTTGACCGGGGTCTTGTGGTACGGGCAGGGCTTCTTCAACATATCGTCGAATACGCCGGGGCCTCGAGGGGCCCCTCGAGGACCCTTACGGGCAGGGTCAACGGCGAGGGCTTCGTCGTCCTCGCTGCGCCCCTGCGCGCATGCGTCATGGTGGGGCTTCTTGCCCTTCTTGCCCCGCTTCTGCTTCTTCGTGGGCTCCTTGGACTTGCTGCCCTCCGCGGGCGCGTCGTCCACGCGCTTTCCTTCCTTGCCGTCGAAAATGGCCCCCACTGCCTCCTCTCCGGAAGCGAAGCTGGTGGCGATATCGAACAGCTCGTTGGAGTCGACCGGCGGGCTCCTTCCGAGCTCGCGCATGAGGTCCCGACAGGTCGTGCCTTCGAGGAAGGCGTGCACGATCTCAGACTGGGCAACGCTCGGGAGCTCAGTACAGCGCTTTGAAAAGCGCCGTATGAAGTCCCGGAGCGACTCGCCGGGCTTCTGGGTGCACGCCCGCAGGTCCCAGGAGTTCCCAGGGCGCACGTACATGCCCTGGAAGTTCCCCACGAACGTGCGGACCAAGTCATCCCAGCTGTGGATCTGGCTGGGTGGCAGGTGCTCGAGCCATTTTCGGGCCGAGTCCGCAAGGTGCAGCGGCAGATTGCGGATGATCACCGCATCGGTGGTGGCGCCGCCCAGCTGGCAAGCCAGGCGGTAGACGTTGAGCCATACACGAGGGTCCGTCTCCCCCGTGTACTTGTTGATGGTGGTGGGCTGGCGGAAGCGCTGGGGGAAACTCGCCGCACGGATCTCCCGGCTGAACACTCGGGTTCCCGGGGGTTCCGGTGTTGGCGAGCGGTCCTCCCGGCTGTCGTAGCGACCACCTCGTCGAGGGTGGTAGCCCGCCGCCGCTCGCGCCTCCGCGTCGCCCCTTCTCTTGGCATTCAGGACGTTGCGGGCATCGCCGTCATGGGCCTGGCCGCGCGTGTCAAGGATCCGCTCCCTGACAGGCGTCCTGCCCCAGTTTGGCGGCTGTCCCGCCGCGCCGTCTGCGTGGACGGATGCCTCCTGGCCGTCGCCCCGCGAGCTGGACTGGTTGCGCATGCGGGACGCGGAGCTCTCGGCCTGCTGCACGGCCGCCTGCTCGATGAGAGTCTGCGCCTCGCGGCGCAGGTTACGTGCCTCGGGCGTCGACGGCTCGGGCATGGCCCGAAGCAGTGTCGCCGCCGCGATGAGTTTTTGGCTGGCCCGAAGCGGTGTGTGTGGATCGTCCACATTGAAGTCGGTGTTGATGCGCTCGCAAGCCTGCTTCCCGGCTTCTCGGGCGCGTTCACCGCGTGCCGAGGCTTCTCCTGCGATGGTGGCACGCAGGAGCCGCACCTGCCGGTACTCTTCCGCGAGCTTTGCCTCGAGCTCGTGCGCCTGGGCCAGCTGCGCATTAATATCTGCATTGCCCGCTAGTGGGGCCAGTGTCGGGTTCGGCTCCGGATGCTGGGCCGCGTTCCCGTCGCCCGCTCCGTTCGCGCCGTCAGCATGCTCGTTGGCGGCGATAACGAAGCACTCGCGCGAGGGATCGTAGCTCCCTTCGCTGGAGTCGTCGGAGTAACCGAACCAGTAGTCCGCGGTGTCAAGGAACCGCCGGAATACCACAGGGTCCGGTACGCCGGAAAAGTCCCACTCCGCGTAGCCATGCGAGGTCGAGGGCGGCAGCTCGCTGCGTGAGCCGTGGTACAACTCGTCGTTGGTGGTGGCGATGAGGTTCCGGACTGACAGCAGGTGATGGCCCGGGAGATCCTCATATGCAGCCATGTCGGTGCTGGCGGATGAGGCGTACACCGCAGCAGGGTTGCGCATCCCGTAGGGGAACTGCGGCCCCGCGGCTGCGTGCTCCCCTGCAGGGTGCGCCGTCGTGTCGCTTGGCGGGGGCACGTCGTTCCGGGCCGCCTCGCGTGCTGCCCGGCGTCGCTCCGCGCGCGCCTAACGCTAGCGCTGACCTGGGCGTTTGCGGCGCCGGGACGTCGAGGTGCTCGCAGCAGCCGCCCTGGTGGGTGCCGGAGCGTCAGTAGCAGGCGTGGCGGGCCTTGGGCCCGGCCCAGTCGACCGCCACGGGTGGAGTTCGTCGCGGTTGGTGAGGCGCATGAGGTAGCCGTTCCCTGTGGCCTGAAAGTTCAGACTCCCAAACCGGATTTCGAATCCGGCAGGGAGAGGGTCCGAGCTGCCCATGGCGTACCTCTGGGACGTCATCTCGGTGCGGATCACCATCGAGACTGCTGGTGAGGGGTCGATCACAGCGCGAGTCCCCCTACCTGACGCGCCAACTGTCGGTGTTAGGATTAGTCCCGACACTAACTAGTAAGTTACGCTGTGATCAGCTTCTCGATGGTCAGTGCAAATGACAACACAGGGACGCGGGTTTATCCTGGTTCCGACCGCGGGGTCGTACGTCCAGCAGATTTGCGCGCGCGCGCTGTATTGACTCGCACCAATGGTGCCTGTAGAGGGGGGCTACAAGCAAGGCGGGAGAGGAGGAGAGGCCTCCAAGTCCCTGCTAAGTGATTGAGGCAAAGTGCCAATATCGAAGGGAACGAGTATGCGAGTGAGAGTGAGTGTCAAGTGATCTCGTCCCCCTGCGGCCGGGGGACCGCCTCCTCCTTTTATAGACCAAGGGGAGGCGGTTTACAGTCATACCGCATGGCTTTAGGCATGGTGCGGCGATATGGCGCACAATGCTAGCGATTCGATGGCCGTCCTGGCGAATCTTGCTCCTGGCGGGCGTCGTGGTGACTCCTGTGTCCGTCCAGGAGCGGCTTCGAGGGTAGTAGCGCTGGAGCTCTTCGTTTGTTCGCCGTCCGTACACCGGCTCGAGGGCCTGGCTGACGGAGGACTGGAGGCTGCATAGCGGCGGGCGTGGCGATGTCCTGTCAACCTAGATCCTTACAGTGCGGGGGATGGCCCGGCAGTGCCTGGGATGGCGGCACAGTGGCGGGGATGGCCGCTCAGGGCCGGAGGTGACGCGCCCCGCCGGCCTTGGGTCACAGCGTCGTCCCAGGCGGGCGGGGAATTGGTGGCCGTACCCCTTTCGAGGGTGCCGCCGTCCTCTTTCGAGGGGCGCGACGTGGAGGAGGTACGGGAGTAGGCGGCACAGCGTCACGGAATGACACCGGCCATGCCGCACAGCACCCGCACAGCGCCGGGGATGGCTGCACAGCGCGGGTTGGCCGAACAGAGCCGGGATCTGATTCCCAGGCGGTGTCAGAGGGCCGGCGTGGCGTGGATTCGCCTTTGACCCGGGCGCCCGCGGCGCGCCAGAGCATTTAATGCTCCGGTCGTGGGAGCGGGGATGGTGTCGCGGATCGGAGGAGGCCTTGAGCGAGGCGGAAACTCGCTCGAGGGGCGTCAAGCCCTCGAGCGAGGCGGACACTCGCCCGAGGGGGCGTCAAGCCCTCGAGCGAGGTGGAAGATTCGCGGTACAGCGTCCGGCCCTCGAGCGGGGCGGAGGTTCGCTCGAGGGGTGCCGGGGGTTGGCTATTTCGATGGGCCGCTGGGGCTTTTTGGGCCGCGGCATGCGAGGTGTGATTTGCGGTTCGTGAGTTTGCTTGTTCGCTTTCGTTATATTTCGAAAAAAGTGAGTGATTTCCCCCGTTATTAGGGGACCCCTATGGCTGTCCCCGACACCTTCCACACCAGATGCCAACCACGCGCCAAATTGAACATGAGACCGAACACTCCACGAAGAGATGATTAGTTGTTTCAAAGTTTCTGTAGCATAGTTGGCAAACCAGCGGTGCCTAGACCGGTTGGTCAGGGCACCAGCATGGTACACCGCGCCAACCACGGTTCAAACCCCGAAGAGGGCGAATTTGTGGCCGCGGGTTGTGCGCACTTGGTGTGTATTCTAAAAAAATCTCCTCGTTTGTCCCACACCAAAGCATAGGTCTAAGGCCAGTCTCATCTCACGTGTGTTGCGGTGCCGTTGTGTATGAGTGGGGTAGGAGTTCAGAGATTTTCTCGACCTGTGTGAGAAGATCTTCTTCTTAATACAATACCGTGGGGGTGGTCTTACTCTCCGCAGGTCGAGTTTTTTTTAGCATAGTTGGCAGAAATAAGAGTTTGGCCATTCTCTTTGCATCAACCTGTCAGCAGTCCAGACTCTATTTTGGAGGAGTAACCACATGAAAAATTGCATTTGGAAGGCATCTTAGTTTCATGCTCTACCCATTTTGTTTCTACAAATTTGTAGTGCTAGAAATCATATGTTCAACATAAGCTTCAGTTATCGAAGCATTGAATCTGTAGTACTAGAAATCATGTACTAGTGCCCAAGAACTATCTAGCAGAAAAGACAAGCAATGCTTTTCAAGCAGAACTGGAAGCTCTGGGTTCTCTTATTTTAGGCATGTGAGTGGGCTAGGGCATAACAAGAATCAAACATCCTCAACTTCATGAACGCACTAATGTTTGACGAGTACAACTTGATCGATCAATTGCCCCTTTGCGCCTTGGCAATGGCCCAGCCCCGATCGAGGCTGTTGTCGATAAACATCCCCTGAAGAGACAAAGGCCGGTCAGGTCACTGTATATCACGAATATAACTCGGCTGCACACGCCTTAGCAGAGCATGGTACTTGTTTATTGCTACTATGGCTGGAACAATTTCTGGGGTTTTTAACCAACTTGGTGGCCACTGGCGAGCAATTAGAGTTGTGCTTATGGTTTTTAGTCAAGATCCATTCCAGTACTATAAGAACTCTGAAACCACATCAGCATCGTCCCCAGCTCATGGACGGGGGCGAGTCTCCACTCTCGACCAATGCAGTGGTGCTTGGTTAATGTTTACTTCGACATTTGCGATAACAATGTCTCAACACAGTACTATCCCACTCTGTCGCTGCGCTTGCAACTAGCTTTCGTGCTCAGGGGGACACGAAGGAAAAGATGGCGAAAAAGCGAGCTCCGTGATCGCGGGCTTGGCTCAAATTCCTAGTGCGTCTCATTCCAACAACACAAGATTACGGTGCCAAATTGCCCGCACCTCCTCCGTGCTTCAACTCCTCTCATGGATTCTTAAGAGAAGTTCGAGGTGTTTGTTTTCTTCTTAGTATCACTTACTACATGGTGTGGAGAAGCCAGCTATATACCGGAAACTGTGGGACTAGAACCATATGTATTTTCGTCGTGCAAAAGGCAGCTCACTAACAACAGTAGGGCAGCTATCTTGAGAGTTTAATGGAGTCCTATTTAGCCCTTTGCAGTAAAGCACATGTGTGTTCTTTTCCATTTATTCACCCTCAATTATTCAACTATGTTACTGTTGGCGGTCGATTTCCGTCAACCAAGAACACTTGTTATGTTATAGTTTGGATTTCATTTTGGAACTAACCCGCCACTAGGCATACTAATGATATAACAAGTTCATCATTGGATGTGTGTTTTGAAGTATAACGTTTACGCAGGAATTCATGCACTAAATGAGAAGAGATGTACTCGGTTCGGAGGCCAATTTACATAATGATCAAGGAACTCCAACCGTGCGTGAACTTGACTCCAAAGGTGGCAAGGACCAACGTGCTTCAATGGAGAATCTCCAAGGACCAAGATGAAAAGACCGGAAGATCATGTGTGAAGACCCCTTAACTTGGTCGCGGAGATAACGACGTCCAAAGCCCATATCCGAAGGAGGAAAAACCCCAAAGTGTAAGAAATGACGCGTGGCAAAAGACGGAGGCGAACCGGGCCGGGAATGGGCTAGGCCGGCCGGCCCACCCCCATTCCACGTCGGTTCGCCGCCGCCTTTCTTCGGTGATAAGTTCGCGGAACCCTAATTGTTTGGGGAGAGGAGCCATTCGCGAAAGACGACCAGAGAAGCCTCGGGAGATCAAACACAAGAAAGAGGGTTGATCGAGAGGGTGAAGATCCAAGAGGATCATCACCTAGGTCAACGGAGGCCACCACGAGGAAGGAGGATGCCGAGGCCTTGCCACGGCGCCGCCGGAGTTGAAGGACACCGAGAGACGGACTCCATCGGGGGCATCCACCATGTTCAACGGTGTCATGCCTAGCGTCTTGATGGGGTAAAGTAATCGTTTGTCCATGGAGTTGTAATGGATCTTGACATGTAGTCACCCACTCTCTTGTTTGGATCTTTATCTATCATACCTTTTTGTTGATGATGCTTAATGTTTAAGGTTAGCTACCATTACCATCGGGGTTGCTCCCGTAGATCGCGTCAACATACCATGTTCATTAGGGTTAGAGATGATTACCTTCGCGTAGTGACTAGTACGAGGGAAGGGAAACGCTTAACTCTTTGTTCACATCCTTAGATAGATTGGATCAGGGTTTTACCATGTTTTGGGTGATTGCATCTCAAGTACCTAGACTCCATAGGCATACGTCTTTCATACTCGTGAACCACCTTTCTCTTTCTCTTTAACATAATCTAGGGTTAGTTTATCTTTACTTTATAGATTAATCTTTACATCATAAAGTCCTTAATCAACTAAGTTAGTGTTAGGTTAAACGCAAGTAATTCCCTTGCTCCATGGATTAACAAGAACCTAGGGGGGTCCCCTCCCTTGGTGAAAAAGACACCAAGTCACTCTGTGTACTTGCGGCGAAGTTGAACGCGGTTTTGAACCGTCAACAGTTACAAACTTTAGTGTGTATGTACATGTGTATGAACTTGATTTAGATGGAGTGAGCATCATGGATCTTTATGGATACATATGGCATCTCTATCCTCCATAGATGTCGTTTTGTACAAAATAAAACATGATGCAAATATTAGGTTTCGTTTCTGCTTTTCGATAGGGATATAAGTAAGAAATTACTAATATTTGGCTAAAGTTCCATATTCATTTAATTCAGTGACAGCTGAGCAGCGAAAGTTGGAGGAGCTGGCAGTAGACAAGGCTTCTCCAACCAAACAACAAGAGGTGTTGTTAAAAATTGCGCGCGGTATAGCCCTGAGGCAAACATGGGAAATATTCTACTCCACCAGATTGATGCGCACACCTATGGCAATGTCACAGAAAGGCCATTTGGTTTGCCCTGTTGTTGAGCATAAACTCCTAACGCATCCCATTCACATAGTTAGCCCCTCACTAGCCATATGCATGTTTGAGTCATCATCGTTGAAGGCACCTGCTACCAAGTTTCTTCCTCGTCACTTTGAGCAAAGTCCTAAACTCATGTGAAAAAAATGTGATGTCTTTGGGCTTTGGCTATCGTTTTTTGATACTTATAGAGAGTGGCATGTTGGACGGAATAACTCAAACATTTCAATCTTTCACCAGCCAACAGATTAATTATAGTGTACACTAGAGGTACACAAATAGTGATGAACAAATATTGATCTCAAAAAAAAAATTGTGTGTATCATTCCCGTTGTTATTAGCGCAGCGGAGAGGTACATGGGAACTCTTGGTACCTTCATGTATAGACGCCAAGCTCATAATTTCACTCTTTTTAAACAAATTATAATTTGCATATGAAAATTTAAAGATATGTGCTATTATAAGAGTTGATATAAGTAGCCACATTAAAATACAATTATGCATTGGATGAACATACACGCGTAAGCAAAGATAAGTTTCCTGCACTTTCTGTCTGTATCGTTTCTTACGAGTATGTGTACAGAAATCTTCTCTTCCTCAATTTGATTTTGCACCAATTGTAGAAAGTATAGAAACTATACACTCCAAGGAGAAATGTCAAGATGGGCTTGTCCGCCTGTGTTAGCAAAACTCTGTAAGCCGGAGAACTTAATAGGATAGTCCTTTCACTAGAGCCAAAGGATTTTCAGTATCCACAAATTGTTTGCAGTAAGGGAATAATTGATTGTCACTTTTTGGTTAAGATCGAAAGGAGTAATTATATTTTACAAATAGTTTATTATATGCAGTGATATTCTTATCTTTGTGTAGAAATTAAATATTCACAAATAATTAACCTTATAATGTCACTAAACCCTCATTATCTGTCTCTTTACTCTTTACTCTTTATACAATAATATAATCAGTAGGAGGGTGTCACACCTTGAAATTTCCCAATTTCAGGATGTGAATAGGAATAATAATTAAACAACGATTTTCTCATAATTCTAAAAAAATTCCAATATTTATTTTCTTTACAGGAAATATAGTATAAGAAAAATCCATTGTTTGTTTTTTTAAATAAAATAAAATGTTTATGAGTGTATTGCACTCAGGCCGATGCATCCTGGTCTTTTTGAGTGCAAAATGTTTTTAAAACACGCTTAGGTGTTGACCAAACCCTTCCGAGAATTTTCTAGATTTTTCTGGAATTTATTCTCATTTTCCCTGAGCTTATTATATTTATTAGAAGGCTGTAAAATCTTTTTAATGAGCTCTAAATATTTTATTTGGATTATTCATATCTCAATCTATCTCTGGAAATTTTCCATGAATTTTTGGGATTTTCTGAGTATTTTTCGTGCTTTGATTAACATTTCTAGTATTATTTGGATTTGTTTTGCACTGAGAAATAATTTCTGAAAATTAAAAAAAAGAAAAAATTCTATCCTTTTCTACCGGGCCGAGCCCGTGGGCTCGACCCGCTTCGACCCGTTCTCTCCGGCCCAACGGCCAGCCCGCCGAGGCCCATGCGGGCCCAGCTGCTGCCGTGGCCAGGCCGGCCGTGGCCAGCACCGCCGCCGCCAGAGCGCCCTTGGCGTGCGCGCCAAGGCGCTCTGCCCTCCCGCGCGCCCATAAAAGCCGCCGCCCGAGCCACGCCGCGTCCCCTGCTGCCTCGCGCACCCCTGCCCTCGCCGCGCAGCGCCGCCGCCGGTTGAAGCTGAGCTGCCGGCCGCCGACACGCCCGTCGCCGATTCGCCGGCTTGAGGCGCAGCCGGAACCAGCCGACGCCGCCCCGAGCTTCGTGAGGTCAAGCCGCACCTCCTCAGCCGCTCCTCGTCCCTGGAGCTGCACCGGAGCATCGCCGTCGCAGTCAACCGCCGCCGGCCGTCCTTCGTCGCCGGCCATCTGCCGTCCTTCTCCGCCCGAGGTGAGCACCTCCACATGATTCCCTTCTTCTCCTCTCTCTTTTCCCCTGCTCACCCGAGCCCCTCGCCGTCCAAGTCACCGGCGACGCCAGCCATCAGAACCGCCGGAGCTCCCCTGTCCGTTTCCGTCTTGAGGTTGAAGATGAAGTGTGGCAGTTTTGCAAATAGCCCCTTGGGATCCCCTGTAATCTCTAGAACTATTTACGTGTCTTGCACTTTTTCGGAGAACCCCCTAGATAGATTCCACCTCTGCACATAAATTCAATTCGAGCCCTTTTGCAGATCTAACCCTAGGTTATATCAGTTTCATGAGCACTGTTCATAGAGTCTTGTGAATCTTCTCTGGGAGCCTCTGAAATCTATAGTTATCACATCAAGGTCCATATATCTTGTTTTGCTCATAAAATCCATGTTTTAGCTCCGTTTTAATCCGTTCAAGTTGCGTTAGGTTCATAATAATGTAAAGTACGCATTAGTGGTGTGTTTTCTTCATACATGTTTTCTAAAAATTAATTTGTTATTAATTATGATTAATGCTTAGTTATACATGCCTTTTATAAGTAAAAGCAATATAGAGCTACACACCGTTTTTTATAATCAATGTTAATTTGATTAATAATTATTTCACGTGCTTTTATAAATAAAATCTAATTAGATCTTTTACCTGGTTTTTCATAAACCTAATGTTAATTTGATTAATATTTAATTAACTTTTCTAATTAAAAGTTGATTAGGTTTTTACACTGGGTTTATAAATAAATATTAATTTAATTAATGCCAATGCCATAATATTTTTAATAATAATATGATCTACTCGAATCATAAAGTTACGTTTAGAAGATTCATATAGTTTATCTTTTCTGAGTTGAATGTTTAATTGGTATAATTTATATATGAATCTTTATAAATAAAACTTGAGTAGGTTCTTACTTCGGTCTTTTGCAAATAAAATATAATGTTGAATTAATTCTAATTTAGGGTATTTTCTTTATGAAATATCCTTTACATATCTTTTGCTAATTAAAATAAACCTAGCTCATGGTTATGTTCTCTCATATATGCAAATCGATCGGTAGTCGTTCTTTATCAAAGCTCTCTGTCTCAGTGTGTCTCTGTTGTAGAGCTAATCTTCTTTCATGCTCAAGCCTAGTGTTCTTCATAAAGTTAACCAAACCTTTCCTTTTCTCAGCACGGTCTGTGTGCTTCAGTGATCCATAGAATCGAGCCTATCCTTTAGTGCGTTCTTTCAAAGCTTCTCTTTTGATTGGTGCATTGTTCTTAGTTGCTTGTTTGTTTGCTTTGTATGCTTGTGCCCGATGATTGATGTGAGTAGAAGGAACGTGGTTCGAGAGCTTTGAAGAGCTTGAAGGTGAAGACAATCTGAGCAACATCATTACACTGGTTAAAGGCAAGTGTGTCCTTGTTCTTTTGTTCTAATAACTGTGTTTAATCACACTGCATATGCTTGCATTTAATTTGATGGGTCCTATTAAGGATTTTCCTAGTCTTATGATCATTCCTTGTCAACCTGGGTTTTACCTTTATATTGGGTAGCTATGCTTAGTTGCTCTACTTGGGTTATGGTGGTTCTAATGAACAACAATGATGAACTTGCTTTACTTTTATGATATATTTTCTGGTTAATAAAAGATCATATGATTAATTGGACCATGGAGAACCACCCAGGACAACAGTGCAACCACAAAAATTAAATGGCTCTGGTCTTGGTTGAGTAATTAGGGTAGTCTTGTGTGGCCATTACTCGCATGGTAGCTTGGGTACGGAGGAATGCTTTTATGGCTCTTCTATTCCGGATAGGTATTGGAACGGAAGTACTCTATGGCTGACCGTCCGTGAATAAAAGTGAGGTACGAAAGATAGCCTCTATGGCATATGCTACTATGGACTAATACACATGGGAGGACTCTTTGTAAAAGCCTCGTAGCGTCCCTATACAATCACACCTAGGAAGTGTGGTATTGTGCCTACTTTTGCACAGTATGGTTGGGTTCAAAGTTCGTAGAACTTTTACGCGACTTGTGGTGAAAGTGTACAACCTCTGCAGAGTGTAAAACTAATCGATTAGCCGTGCTCACGGTCAAGAGCGGCCTGGACCCTCACATGATAATCGAACTTGAAGATGGACTTAAATCGTGGTTTCTGGTTATGTTAGCCATATGTTTATGGCGTATCTATTTATGTTAATTACGGGTTGGTATATACTTATATCTTAGTAATCAGGTGCTAATAAAATTTGACCAACTAAAAGTGCTTGATGCAGTCAAGCCTGTCAGCCTTCCCTTGATAAGTCTTTGCATTCATACTTGCCCCACACTTGCTGAGTACGACATGTGCTCACCCTTGCTATAAACAATGTTGCTCAGATAGAGGAAGCTGCTATGAAGTTGTTGTGAAGATGTTGCTGGTGCTAGGCGTACGCAACCCCCAGTCGACTGCTTGTGGATGTTTGGTGCCTTCGTTTCCAGGACTTAAGCGTAATACTCTGATAATGTCTCTTTTCCTTACGTGATATTATTTCTGTTATTCACTTATGTCAACTATATGCATGAAACTTGATCCTGGCATGCATATAGACCTGCACTTGGTTTTCTTTGGAAAAACAGGTGTGACAGAGGGCAACCCCTCTCGCCCCCCCCCCCCCCCTCCTCCCCCAAAATGTACACTTCCAAAATTGAGTCAGCGAAGAGTATACTTTGATTCTCCAATTTACAACAACAAGGTTGCATGTGTATTCTTGTTCTACTGAGGTCATCATGCACGCTTGGTACAACAAGTGAGTAACCTTTTTTTAAAAAAAGTGGAAGGATCTCTTATTGTTAGTGCATGAAGTCAGAAAACTACCTAAAAACACAGCTACGCAACTACACTGGTGCCACTGGACCTGAGTCAATCGTGGGAATAACACCGTCGATCTGGTCACCAGAAGTGAAACTAGATCGTGATCTTTGATATCTGTATGAGGTTTCCCATGGAGGCGGGGTCGGGAAGATGTCGGATGAGCACACCTTTGTGCTTAGGCTCCAACTCAGATTCCCAATGTGTCTCATTCCTTAAATGATGCCTCAAAGAAAAGCGCCAAAGCGTTATGTCCCCTCCATTCTACATGACACACAATAGAGAAGGTCCACCATGCGCATATTTATTAGCAAGCCTAGCTAGCCGGTGCATGAACCCCGCGGAGTAAATAAAGCGCCACTGGCTCATCAGCTCAATCACTCAACTTGTTTGGTTTGCCGGATGTCCCGATGCAGAACCAATTGGCCCTGCAAGTAAAAAAAGCCGACTCGTCTAGTATATCAAATGGACCATTGTTCCTTCCTTTGCCTGCAATTAGTAAGCTACAACCGTCTGGTGACTCAAACCAAATAGAAGCTTAAGCTCGGATGTAGGATGGGATCATTCTGGACCAACACATCTGGAGACCAAACCGATCATAAGTTATTAAGTACTCCCTCCGTATCAAAATACTTGTCGTCATTGTCTTTTTCTCACAACTTTGACCATTCGTCTTATTCAAAATATTGTTGCAAATGTGTAAAACGATAAGTCAAGCTTAAAATACATACAATATTAAAGCTTGTAGGAAACAAAGTAAATGGTATTTGCATAATTTTTTGAATAAGACGAATGGTCAAAATTATGAAAAAAAGTCAATAACGATAAATATTTCGATACAGAGGGAGTACATACATGGAGCAAAATGTGCAACCTAAGCTCGAAGGTAACAATATTATATATGCAAAAAAATCAATAAAGTAGATTTCCATTAGCAATGTGTTATACTACATCGGGAAACTTGATCATTAATTCTTGGACAACTCTGCGCATTCCAACTCTCCCAACCGTCCATTGAGTAAGATCGAACAACACTTTACATTAGCTGTGCATGTGCATGACCTAGGGGGTTGGCTAAGCAACCAAACACCAGAAGCCTACATTAGCAAATTTGTATTAGCCCCTTAGCCACCCAAACAAACACAACCTAGTGTTACTTTTGAGTCAATCAAATGCAAACCGGATGTGGAAGCCTGAAGGCATGCACAGTTTGTGAGCAGCGAAGTTCAAGCCCTCGTTGTTGTATGATAAGCCTGGACAAGTTGCCTAACCCCAGGAGCAGACAAGGCCTCTAATCAAACCATGCACGTCCCTCGCCATTATGCAAATGCCATTCTCCTGGTTCAGCTCAAATTCCTAACGCATCCCATTCCCGAAAGCACCTCGACAGACATGCACCATTGAGTTATCAATGGCGTCTTGGCGGCTTGGCCAGTTTCCTCCTCACCAACTCTAACCTTTATATATAGTATTTATGTGGTGTGGAAATGATTTTACCGAGTCGGGATTTTTCTCCATATATAGCCTTGGGGTTGGGAGTGTAGATTTTGCAGAGTAGTTATTAGTGTGGACGGGTCACATTGTTGGATGAAATAACTTGAACTCTACAATGACTTAACTATGCAAATTGTTTTTGAACGTACTAACACCACTCTAGTATAAGGTACAACGGGCCTACATGTGTATCTATATCTCAGTATTGCAGGAGAGTGCACACTGAAGCATGGCCATGGGGCATGGAACACAATTACTTTCATGCATGCACGAAAAGTTGTGAATGGTACACATATCTGCTCATTTTACCATTTTCATTATTAGCGTGATATACCTTGATGCATGGATGCTGAACTCATATACTTTGGCTCTTTTCAATCAATTTATTATTGACATACAAAAAGATGGTAATACCAGTAGCATAGGAATATAGGTGTTGACACCCGAATTTGGCAGGCCTGGACGGACCAGTCAGACCGGTGACCCCAACCGGTCAGACTGGTGTGGTCAAGTTGCTCATAAGGCAATTTAGACTTCACCATTAGATAGGTCTCGTCGAGTAGATTAAGATTCATATGTAGAACGTCCAAATTGGAGTCCGGATGAAAAAGATATGTCTTCAGGAAGATATGCACGTCCGACGAGCCACACCGGTCTGACCGGTGCCCCTGAGTTCGAGCCAAATTGAGGAGTCCCAATAGATTTAGACTTGGAAAAGGATTTCCTTGCGGTTTAAGACCTCCCCACCCTATAAATATAAAGGGCCACGGCCGATTGAGGAATAATCAAAATCGAATCTATCAAATTTATCTTTTATTGTATTTACCTTTTTCTTCCTCTTTACCCTACTTTTCCAACCTTACGTGTTGTTCCTCTACTACCTCCGTGGTATGAGAGGACGTCCTAACTTGCCTGCCGAGCCTAGGACAACCCAAGGTGTGTCTGCCCCGACGGGGTCCCTCCCGGATGAGCGTTCGTTGGTTTACCACCGAGATCACCGGCGACCGGTCTGACCGGCCACCCGCACCGGTCTGACCGGTGCCTACGTGGAGGCGCTGCAAGGAGCTCCTCCGCCTATTTGTTGACTCCGAAAAAGCGTCAACAATAGGATTGAAGTCGTGTCTAGTCAGCGGAGAGTAAGTAGTATGAACGACGATCCTAACTTTTTTTTTTAGAATTCGATCCTAACTTAGTTAGGGAGGCTGACACCCAGGTACTCCGACTATTAATCTAGTTTCATGTTCCAACTCCCAACATGGAGTGTGTCTTCGAGGTCCAAACTTTAAATAAGTCACAATTTCTTCAAATATGGTTATGACGAAAAATAAATATAATATACAATATTAATCTCGAAACTCCTAAACATTCCTATGAGACATGCCATCGATTTCCCATGCTAATTTGTTATGCACTCACAGACTACATCTGTCCTGCGTTCTTTTAGGTTTTGTACACACGGGAGGGGGGGGGGGTTGTTGTATTAGATTATTGGCATTCTTGGTCCTGAATGGATCCATGTGTTAGTGTTAGTTTGGAGCAAACTAACACAAAAACTAACACAAAAGATCCATTCAGGGGTGTTAGTTTGGTGTTAGTTTGGAATAACACTCCTAAAAAACTAACCCCTCCAAGAGGTGGTAATTGGTGTTAGTTTTGGTGGGACCCACTCAAATTTACTTTTTTCTCTCTCCCTCTAGATCCTCAAATGATTGGAAAAGTAACATTAAATGCAAACTAACACAAGTATCCATTCATCCAAGGTGATAGTTTGTTTAGTGTTAGTTGGAGGGGTTAAAAACTACCACTAACACCTTAGACCCATTCAGGGCCAAGGGAATCATACGCAAGCAGTTCTCAACAATGTTATCGTTGTCATGTGCGCAGAATCATACGCATGTTCTATTCATATGATCATATCCCCTGTTCCTTTTTTTTGAGAGGAACATACAAGAGGGACGACCCCTACTGATTCTGAATATATTAAAAAACACCATTTGGGCCCATGCAAAAAGCCTACATCCTTTTTCCAACCCATCGCGTGGACTCGTACGTCCCAAGCGCCGCCGTGACGGAGTCTCTGCCCACCGCCGTGACTGAGTCCCGGGCCGCCGCCGCTGCTGTTCAAAAAAAAGGGGACGCCGCCCCTGCCGTGACCTGGAGCTGTACGCTGGTTGCTGGAGGCTGCCGCCACGCCATCAACGCCCGCCTGGACCCTGGATGCTGCGATGACGGGACAACGCGAGTCGCGGGACGGCGGTAGGGCGCGGCTGCGGGAGGGCGCGACGGCAGCTGCAACGGCCACAATGGCGTGACGCCGGGACGGTGCAAGGGACGGTGGTATGATACGACTACGGGAGCACACGACGGCGGCCGCAGGGGCCGGAACAGCGTGAGGGCAGGCCTGCGGCAAGGCGTTAGCGTCACGGGAAATAAATGGCGCCAGAATGGGACTGTGCGCCACGCGCGAGGCGGTCATGCGAGGATGGGCGGATGGCGAGTCCGCCCGCTCGTCAAAGATTGCGAACGAAGGGCGCGGGATGCCGAACGGGATACCGAACCGACCAAGATAAAGATGTTGTTGGATCCTGTTTTTCAAAGGAGTTATCTATTTTTAACTAGTTCATCTAATTTAGCAAGGCTGTTGGAGTTTCTCTAAAGACCAAGAGAAAAACCCAAAAGGCATTACAAATTGTCGATCCAAGCCGACATAGCAGGAACTGAACTTGGCTTAGCTCTTATCAAAACTAACTTGAATTTAGAGATGAATTCCCTTCTACAAGAATCAACCGAAGCATCCACATTATTGAACAACCAGTCGTTCCTCGAAGTCTAAATACTCAAGTCACGAGAATGATGATCTTCCTGAAATAGGGAACTGCTAGTTTGCTTTTGATGAGTTTGAAAATTTGAACCAGAGGTCTAGACATTACATCTCCCCTGTTACTTAAGATAATTCTATGCACAAACTCAGCTTGCAGCTCTATGCTCCCAGAAACATAATGCTATTGTTATGAACGTCCAATAGGCTTCTTACGTCCTCTAACACTACACCCTACCTGGACATGCAGCTCGTCCTCGAGCTGCAACTCATAACGAAGACTCGACTCGAGACAAACCTAACACCTAAAGATAAGTCTTTTACATCTCGGCTTATTTGATTATTCTCAAACGAAAATGGACTCAACTTCTTTATTTTGGACTCTGAACGTGGATGCCCTTCGTACGTCGATCGTGCACCTGTGCGGCCACCTGGATCCCACGTCAGCTGCTGAAAATGGGCCAGCATAGGTAGCCCACCGAAGAATCTACTGGTGCACGAACCACCCCGGCCCACCAGAGGCCCAAAACCTTGGTCAAGCCCCCAGGGTTGGGTGAGAGCGTCGTCGCCACCGCAAGCAGCCGAGGTGGGGGAAAGTGGCGCTGGCGGCCGCGGTCGCCGTCGTGCCCCCATGTTGCGGCCGACACGGACGGCTGGGGCCGCGACTGCTGGCGGTTGGCCCGCCGCCACGACCGCCTCCCGACCCCTCAATTGCTGGCGCACCACTTGAAGATGCCGCCGCGCGAGGAGGCCGCGTACTGCCGCCTGCAGACGCACAGCCGCGGACCTTGGACATGTACGCATCTTCGCTGTCGTCTCCGTCGTGGCGTCCATTAGCTGCTCGATCTGCTGCATCTCCCCATCTCCGTGGTGGATCTGCTCGGCGTCGATGGTGCTGGATGGGGCCGGAAGCGCCGGCTGCGAGGACGCCAGAAGCGTCGGCTGGGAAGTCGTCGGCGGGTGCGTACGGTGGCCGCCCAGGATGAAGTTGTGGATCATCGCCACGTCCGCCTGCAGCACGTCGAGGCGAGTATTCATCGCGTTGATGTGGGTGCCTTGATGGACCAACAACCCCGTCACCTCTTCCGGCGAGAAGATGTGGGCACCGGGGGGTGCGGCGGTCCATGCGGAGGCGACTGGCTTGAGGGCCGACGTGGTGAAGGGGGACGGCGCCGAAGTAGCAGGTAGCGGCGCCGAGGAAGTCGGTGGCGGCGCGGAGATAGCTGGCGGCGGCGCCGAGAAGTTGAGCGCCGGCGCAGCCCAGGGATGTCCGTTGAGCGGCATGGAGATGGGCACGACAACGTAGAATCCAGCCATGGTCTCTGATACCAAATTGTTATGAACGTCGTTTCATAAGGGAAGGTGATTGGAGGATTGGGGCTGATTTGTGGAGAATTAGGGCTGCAGAGTTACAGTACCTGCAGTGCTACAGTAGCCACGGGTACTGTTCACGCCCCGAATTGTGACAACGGCTAGGGTTGCAAGGGCGCGAGAACGCCGGCCGCGGGACTTCGTCCACGGCCGGCAAGAGAGAAGGGTTTTCCTTCTAATCTCTTATTTAATTAAATTGATACATCTCCTTTCTTTAAATAGAGATGATTACTTGACCTCTAAGCAAGGACTTAATCTTATCTCTAATTAACCCTAATACTAATGGGCTAGACCAGCCTAGGCCCAATAGGCTTCTCACGTCCTCTAACAGCTATCTCCAAGAGGGACGAGCTATTTCTAAGGTTTCCGGCTCAGCTCACATTACTGAAGCATCTCATTCCAATTGAGGTGCCGCCCTGTTTGTCTGATTGACGGTTGGTGGCTGATGCTGATTTGTTCTGAGAAAAAAGTACCGCTGACCGGTAGCTGGTAGCTGATTTATTCTGAGAGATAAGTACTGCTGGCTGGTGGCTGATAAGTCAGACGAACAGGTCGAATAAAGGATGCGGGTATTGACTGGGCGGCTTTTATGTCCCTCGCATTCGGACTCCTGATGCTTCCAAAATCCTCACATCAGGACCCTGTTCTGAGCAGTGTGGTTGATGTGCTGCATTGGAGCAGCTTCAATCAGCTCGCAGATTATATTGTACCCTAGAAGTACAATAGTTATAATGAGTAATATCATTCTCATTATTAGCGTGACCGACCTTGAAGTATGGATCCCTTGTACCAAAAGATGGTAATGGCCTGATAAAAAAAAAGATGGTAATGGCATATGATCCAAGTCGTTTTCAGGGGAAATATTTGGTGGAAAGTGGAAACCACCATCTCAGTGGAATCGTGAAAACCACTCTAAACAACACACTTAGACATCTCTAAAAAAATTTGAAACAATGCAAATTTATAATTTATCCATATATGTACTTTGTTGCAAAAGTTGAGATGCAAACTCATTATATAAAAAATCATATGAAAATGACAAAATTCAAATGCATATACATTGGAATACACATGCTCAGAAATTGTCTTGTAGTGCACTTGCACTCCTGATTTGTCATTTTCGTATGAATTTTTCTACATTGAGTTTGTATCTCAACTTTTGCAACAAAGTAAATCTATAGATACACAACAAATGTGCATGGTTTCAACTTTTTTGAAAACTTTGAAGTATGAATTTTAGAGTGGTTTTCACGATTCCACCAAGATGGTGGTTTCCACCGAATATTTTCCCCGTTTTCAGTCACCATAACGTGAGTAAAATGTGCCAACAAATGACGCATTTAGAAGATAGTTAGGCCTTCCACAGTGTGGAAGTGAAGCTTAGGGCATGTTTAGTTCCCTAATTTACAAAATACTATTCACTCGTTACATCGAGTTACATCTTCTCTCACAGCACGCGTCTCAACTCTCAACACACACTTTTTTCACAATTTTTTAGCCTAATACATATTTTAGCACTATTCATTCACACAAATTTAATGAACTAAACACCACCTTAAAAATAGAGGACCCCACTGCAGTGAAAAAAGTGCGTGTTCGGCAGGCTGCGGGTGTAAGCCTAATACCGTCTAGTATTGGATCAAGTTTCCAATTCCAATTTTGTGGACCATCCAAACAACAATATTGAAGCTCAATACCAATGCTAATATCTGGACCTCAATATCTACTTCCAAACGCGTCCTAAGGTCTACAAACAAAACAAGGTGCATGCAACCTAGCATGGAGATGTGATGTGTTGCACAGTTCCAAACTCGGATGGAGCTCGCTGGTTATACTTTCCAGCAACATCTCGGGCAGCGGCTATTTTACAAGACCGCTATGTTCAAATCAAATTCCCAATACATCTCATCCCCATACAAATGCATATCACTATTCACATAGTCCTGCACGGTTGAACCATCGATGGCATACATACTGGCATCTAGTGAGACAGCCCAGTCTCTCCGCTGTTCTAATAAATCTCGTAGTGTATATGTGAAAATGATGTATGTATATGTACTCTTCGCCTCTTCGGAATGTATCTATATATAAAGTACTAACACAGCATATTTAGTTGGTTACATTATTGTTGTTGGATGGAATAATAACTCGCTCGGACACTTCAATTTCAGTGATTCGCCAGTTTGCGGATCATATATTCATAAGACTATTTTATTAGGGTACATAATACTAAAATATACTAGTGTATGAAAATAATTATATTAGTATAAAAATATTCGACGGTCTGAATTAATTATAATTATATATTACTGGAACATTCACATGTAGTATGAATATTATACATGAGTAATATAAGTAGTATAACACTAGCAGCACACGCCAGTTAATTACGACAGGCTAAGGATTAAAAATAAAAGAACATGCCTAAAGAAATAAACAATCTTCCCTTTGCGTGTTTGTCAATGGAGGCCCGAAGGCTGCTGTCAATAAACATCAACTGAAACCGAGGCCCGGTCAGGTCACTGTATATCACGAATTCCGGTTTTCTAACCATCTTGGCCACTGGCGACCAATTAGAGTTGCCCTCATGGTTTCTATCAAGATCCATTCCAATGCTACAAGAAGAACTCACAAACCACAACAAGCACCAGCTCATTGGACAGGGGTGGGTCTCGACTCTCGACTAACGCAGTGGTGCTTGGTTAATGTTTACTTCAACATTTGTGATTACAACGTCTCAACACAGCCTTACTCCACTCTGTCGCTGCGCTTGCAACCGGCTTTCGTGCTCAGGGGGGCACGAAGTAAAAGATGGAGAAAAAGTGAGCTCCATGATCGCGAGCTTGGCTCAAATTCCCAATGTGTCTCATTCCAACAACACACGATTACGGTGCCCAATTGTCCACCCCTCCTCTGTGCTTCAACTCCTCTCATGGATTCTTAAGAGAAGTTCGAGGTGTTTGTGTTCTTCTTAGTATCATTACATGGTTTGGAGAAGCCAGCTATATGTCGGCAACCGTGGGACTAGAGCCATATGTATTTTCTTACTAGAGGTGTACATTCTTACTCGATGATCACACCCACTTGGGGGGGGGGGGGGTTGAGGGTGGGGGCGCTGCTGAAAAGGGAAGGGTGTCAGCGGGAGAGACAGCATTGTTTTTGGCCAAAAGTGATCTTGAGACTCCTACAGAACTGAGAATAGAGTTCGTCCTGACTGACAGTTGTGACCTGCCTACCGTCGCGGGGCTGACAGAACATGCAGCCTCGGATGAACACGCGCTGCAGAATTCCGGACTGGGAAGAGTGGGAACATGCAGCACTCTTGCAGCCAGCCCGCTGTTGGGATGGAGTACTTGCCAGCGAGGACATGTCGGGCGGCTACTTGTGGTGGTCCCAGGTTTTATCAAATTCCTAATACATCTCATACCCATACAAGTGCATATCACTACGGCTGAACCACGGAACCATCGATGACATACTGGCATCTAGCGAGACAGGCGAGTCCCTCCTCCCGTGTTCCAAGTCTTGTAGTACTGATGATGCGAAAACCATGTACTATATATACAAAGTATCAAAAGAGTGTTTGTTGGTTGCATTATTTTATTGTGGGATGGGATTTATTGGCTTGGTTCGGTTTCTCTTATCTTTACAAGACCTAAAGCGGGGGATTTTCGCCCACGGCAGTCAGATCGCGCATGGATGGTTCGGATTATCCAGAAGGCTCGGTAATTTTACATGAAAGCTCTCACACTTTATCAAAATTAATATGTAGTTCAGCTCACACTCAGGTAATTTTATGGAGACTCTCTCGAACTTTGCAGAAATAACATTTGCAAGAAACCTCTCATGCACTTTTATGGAAACTACCTCGAGCTTGAAGGAATGCCACGACGGCTGCCAATTTTACAAAATCCGCCCAAACTTTATCAAAATTAATATGTAGTCCAGCTCACACACAGATAATTTTATGGTAACCCCCTCGAACTTTGCAGAAAAATAATTCAATTCCAGTCGTCCCTCGGGTAGGTTTACGTCCCCTGGGGCTTTGAAGAAACACCATGAGAGCTGCTAATTTTACAAAATCCCCCTCAAACTTCATCAAAAGCAAAGCTCCTTCAAGTTTTATACAACTACCATTTATTTAAGCTACCTCTCAGGTAATATGACGACATCTCCCTCGACCGAGGCACCCCTCATGTACTTTTATGATAATCAACCCGCGATCCATGCATCTCCCACAAACCTGAGCTTCACAGAAATTAACACACAATCCACAGACTTTTATGAAAAAGACCCTAACTTTTTGCAAATCTACCCACATTCCAAAAATTTTGCGAAAAAGTCCCCCATGTTTGTCACAATCAATCCACGATCCCTACATTTTTAACTAAAAAATACCCTAAAGTTTTAGAAAACTAATCAACAGCCAAATCCCGCAAAAGCATCCTCAGTCTTCCTACCAATCACTGAGCTACAGGTCATGGCGCGTCAACGCCGCGCCAGTCTTTCTAGTTTAACCTCTTCTGCAGTATTTTTCTCCCAGAATAAATCTGTCGTAAAAATTTGCACGTAGTAGTTTTCTTTCACAACAAATTTGTCATACAAATCCGCCGAACGGAGACAATGACTTGCTCGGATATACTTCTAGTGATCCATCATCAGCTTGCTGCTTGCAGATCATATATTCAATATTGTACACTCGCAGTTACGACGATTAGAAAAAAGAAGTTAATTACGAACATATGTCTTTCTCTTTAGTGGAGAAGTGATATACTGAAGCATTTTTACATTCTTTCTTTCAGCAAGCATATCAAACTCCCAAGATACTGATTAAAAAAAAGAACCTGCAAGCATGCAAGTACAGAAGCATCATGCAAGCATGGTAGTTTTGTTTTTACAAATTTTAACACTCGTATTTGGATCCATGGTGTTAAAGTTTAGTAAAAATAGGCTCTAAGAATACGGTTCACGCTGACTAACAGTTGTGGCCTGCCTACTGTGAGTAGACAAAGTCATTTCCCCTTTTACATACAATTCCTAAAAGTGGACGTTATTAGCATATTGTTCACTTAAAGTCATTTCAGTTAATATGTTCAGCTAACACTTCACTAACGCGCCGCACCATCTCTCTACCCCTTTCCTTCAATTTTGTACAAAAAAGTGAAGCGTAATTAGCTTTGGTTCTTTTTTTTTCTCTCGTTAAATCATACCTTGTTACTACTTTCTAACATCAGACAAACAACAAACTAGCTACTTTCAGTTCTCGTCAGTGTAATGTCATCCGGTCACTTTGACGGTAGCCAAGCCAGTTGCTAAAGTCTGAAGTCTGAATTTCGTTTGCTGACGGTAACCAAGTCACCAGCTTTTTTTCTTTAGCTGATAAATGCAGACTATATCAGAAATGTAGTGAAAACCCACTCCTTGACGTGTCGGCGAGGCAAGCACACGGCAAGAAAAAGGGTATTTGCCGAGGTAAACAGATATCGCACAATCCCAGGAAGCCAGGGAGATCTTCTACACGCATGGAACCCATCCTCTGGTTCGAGTTGCCTGAAGCCAAACAGATGTTTGACTGCCAACTCGCTTGCCAGTTATTCAGCCCAAGTTCCTGATGCATCCCATTCCCGCAGGTATTAACCTCACATTTTTTTTGATAATGGATAGTAGTTCCGGCTTCTGCTCCCTCTGGGAAGGAGCTTCAGTCCGAATTTGTTATAAAACGTAGTAGGGCACTGCTACTTATCACATCAGGTTCAGACAAATGAAGCCACCCGAAAACCAATTCTTAATGCAGCTGGTAGCTAGTTCAACTCAATGCAGCTGCGTTCATGGCTTCGTACTATTATGTACTCGCATGAGACGTTGCAGTGACATACTGCTTGGCAAAGGGGTGGGGACTCAAATGTTTGTCTGGCTCTTGTTACAATGTGGTTATTGGACTCTGTTGGGTTGTGTTGGGTCGGGTTACCCAATTGAACCACAGGCTCATGGGCTTTTGGCAAGGTGAGGTCCGTTTGTGCATGCTCCTCCGGCCACACTGTACAAGGAATTTTATTTATTTTTATATTTCTTTTTACAATTTCCAAAAATATACATCCATCCTAATTTTTCTTTTGCACCTTTGCCGTCATTTGGAACGGCGGTAGGGTCCAACCGCCCTTTGAAACGGCGGTTGGAACCCTACCACCTTTTCAAACGGCGGCAGAGGTATAATTTTGCAAAACATTAGGATGGATGTATATTTTTGAAAAAGCGTAAAAAAATCATGTACACGAATCGAGAGACTGGCACGCTTTTTGAAAAGGAAATAAAAGAGGGCAGACGGATGCCGCCTAAGGGCTTATTTTTTGGGAAAAATATCGGGGTCTCTCGAGGTCTATTAAGAGTAATAAACGTAGACTGATTATAAAACTAATTATATGGATGGACTGGAAATCCCGAGATGAATCCATTAAGTATAATTAATTCGTCATTAGAGATTTATTACTGTAGCATGACGTTGTCTAATCATAGCATAATTAGGCTCGTTAGATTCATCTCGAAAATTAATGTAGAGGTTATGAGATAGGTTTTGTCATTAATTTATATTTAATACTCTTAATTAGTATCCAAAGATTGATGGGACGGATAGTTAGGGAAATTTTGAAAACTAAACACACCCTAAGTCCGCACCGGCGGCTTGCGGGCCGCCGACGGAGGAGGAGGACACGGGGGTTTTGGGTGGCGCTTCTCCTAGCACTCAGGCCTTGGGTGGCCTTGGGTTTTCTTGAGGGCATTCATAATGAAGACTCTACCATAGAGTCTAAGCCTATTTATTACTTTCAAATTTATTGTACTTTGCTGATTTGGTGCTGATGTGGAAGTATATTATGGAAGAGAGAGGGAGAGAAACCAAGGATCCAAGTCTTATTTAGATTTCAAGTATATGATACCTTTGAGGTAATAAATAGTCTTAGACTCTATCTAGAGTGTGCATCAGGAGTGCTCTGATAGTTCTCCACTCTGACATGTGGGTGTCTGCTTGGGTGGAGTACGGGACTACAAGGTAGGGGGTACGATCTAAGAAGCGTAGGCTCTGCCTTGCTAGCTACAGGTGTATGTCTGTCACACACATGTACATGTCACGCGTCTGTCTAGTCTAGGAGTGATGGATGGATAGGTCACGCGTCTGTGTAGTCTAGGAGTGATGGATGGATGGATCATAGATGCGAGCCTTGAGTTGTTTGAGCGACAATAGTGCACACGACATGATCTGTTAATCCAGACAGCTTCAAGTTCCAGAACACCAACTTTAGCCGATGTCAGGGTTGGAGAACGTTTCCTCCATCAAGTTCCAAAACACAATCTCAATCACCACCAAGCTTGCCTCCTTGAAACTGTTACAAATTATATCATACTCCTCCTTCCACGGGCACGATGATTCGAGGTCAAAATCTTGTGGTCATCTAATCTTGCAGGGGCACTAGTGCCTCATCAAAGTTCTTTTGGATTAACACAATTATGATCTTCACTAGGTCAATGACTTTTTCTTCGAAGGAAAGTTCATCTTTTAAGTTTGTGACCATGAATAACACTTAATCGAAAACCTTGCTTAAGTTGATGCAGGGAGTCAACTTTCAGACGAGGCAACAACTTGTGATAATGCTACCTAGATGCCCTTCGGGCCAACCATGTTGTTGTCGCCGGACTGATCTGGGGGTTGTTCACTACAGCTGGTAGTATACTGTTTGTACTTCCCATTGATATAGGGCCAGCTGTTGGTTCATGAAAGCCACATCATTTAGTGTAGCATTTTGCTGTTGTGGGACTTGTGGGGCATGTGGGACCCGATAGGCATTGCCAACACCATAATCGTATGTCTTATTCATCAAATGATTCTCACTCACCCTATCCCTCCAGTCGGCATTCTGTCCAACTTGATCAGATACTGCCTCATAGGTTGTCACGGCTGCCGGATTTTTCTATAGATCATGTATGTACTTGAACAAACTAGGGTAATTTGCAAAGGAAACGATGCTCGCATGTGAAATGAACAATTTCCGATCCTGAAAATGGTCCTGATTCACCATGAGATCAAGCATGCATATAGAGATTGTTATATTGGTGAAGTTTTAGCAAGATGTTGCACAAGGGCAATTTATTATGTTCAGGCATGGCTATCTCAATCATCCAGCTTTGCTCTAAAGTTATCTTCGTCTTCTATTGTCTATTTGATCTATTCATGCACTGTGGATTTTTTTTCTTTCGTGTAACACTGTTGATGATTGGTGTTTCAGTTTGTAAATATATGTTATATAAATATATGTTATTCACGCTTTCATATTTTGTACCTAAATATATGTTATATTAATTTATGATGTTTATGTTAGTTAATATTTTCAACTGTAAATAGAAGCTTTATTAACCATTTGCTCGAAAAACAACAATAATACATAGCAACAAGATGGTCATCACACACATATACACACACTCTTACAAGTGCCGAGATACATATAGATTTTTAACATTTCTATCTTCCCTCTCCCTTCACATGTGTTCATGCTAGTTGGCATCTAAACAGATGTCATCTTATTCTCATACTTTAGCAACGAGATGGTCATCGATTAGTTAGATTCATGCATATTTAATAATCAACAACGTCAAATTGTTCTAAGAAAATACCAAAAATTTCAAGCGCTCTCCAACGACACATCTGAAATATATCAACTACCATTTGCATATACTAGCAATAAAAATATCTTATGTGTACGAAAAGCTTTATCTAGAAACATCTTCAAATGCAACAAAAGGTCAGTTTGGATCTTTTGGTGGTCAATGTATTGCCTAGCTGAGAAAGGAGGTGGAAGTGGTGTTGGAGTTTGGATCCCTAGCGAGATCACCTCGAGACATGGGATTTCTAGATTTTTCTTGCCAACCCAAGCAAACTAGAAACGCTCTCCGGCGTGGACATGCCAGACAGCTAAATAAAACAAAAAATATCCAAACTTTCTAAGAATAATATAGTATCTAGAATTTTTTTAAAGATGGTGTTCTGAGGTTGAGTGGGTGTCACATAGCGCGCCGTTCCAGTCGAGTCAAAACGTACTACTCTACTCGGCAAAGAGACCAACCAACCAACCAGTCCGACTCCGACCGACCAGGCAAAGGCATTGCATTGCAGTATCAAACTGGCTTCACTCTGCTACTGCCTTGTGCTGCATGGGAGCGGGCTCAGCCAACAAACGGAGCATCGCAAAATCTCTCAGCCCCGTGCAAGTATTTTTCAGCTCGCAGATGAGACATGTGATGCTAGTTAGGATAAATTCGCAACTGGTCATCAGTTGATCCCTCCCTTCCCTGGTGATTGATTTCCAAACTCTGAACTGAACCTGTTCGTCGTCCATCCGCCAGTCGCAGAGCAGAATTGCTGGGGCCGTTGGGCATGGCGGGCGCTGTACATGAAAGCCTGCCACGATCATTTTGCTCTTTGACCACGCTCCACGGCTCCAGCGAGCGAATGAATGAACAATTCACGTTCCATGCCATTCATGTTACCGGACAGTACCAGGCCAGCGCCTGAATATACTCTTGACAGAATTTGAAACAGTATTTCGCAAAAAAAAAAAGAATCTGCAATAGCCCTTGCAAATAAAAGAGGGCTGAAATCAGCCCATGACAGCCATGAAAAGGAACAGGACAAGTGCTCTTTGAAAAGGAAACAAAAGAGGGCTGAAGAAATAGATACAGATGGAACAGGACAAGTGAAGGTTCCTAAGGTCCAAACTCATTGGCAGTATCATGGAATTGTCTCTGTTGAAAGGGGGAATGGTTGTCGTCTCCCCTCCCCTCCCCATGGTTGAAAGAGGCTTGCCCAGATTTTTATGAGCTTCTTTTATGTTTGTTTCTAGCAAATTTAACAAGATCATCACAACATTGAGACATGGAACTGAGACATATGTATCATCGGAAAGAACCGACGCAGAACCCAGACAAATAAAGTGAAGCGATTTGACTGTTTGATTGAGTAGTACTCCAGCACCGCAGAAGGCCGAACACATGGCGGTTAAGGGCTTAAGTATCCAACTCAGCAGATCTTACCAAAAATTTAAAACTTCTTTTGTCAGCAAATTTAACTAATCAACGTAGCATAGACACTTGCATCTCATTTTCCCAACAAATTTGACTAGATCAGCACAGTATCGAGACATGCAAATCATCTGAAAAGCACTAACATAGAAAACAGAGGAAAAAACGTCAATGCAGAATGCACGATCCGTACAGATTAGAACTAGCCATGGAGCCAACATGTTGGACGATCACTTGGCAGCTGGGTTTCGGCCAACGCCTTGGAAGCCTAATTGATACACCTAAAGTAGCTGAGCAGCTGTGTGCAGTAAACTCCAGCACTTCAATCTGCTCCACCGGCTGCAGCAGATTGTTTTGTACTTCATTGTACACTAGTTATGATGGGGGGATCAAATGTGTATCTTTCTCTTCATCACCAGTGGGACTGTGGGATGGCGACGGACTGCCGAATTACGATTTATGAATACACCAAGTTCTACTATTGCAGTGGGGGCAACCTTGTGTAGGTTCTTGAGGTAAGCTCATTTCAGCTAGTCGAGGAGTTCCAGATGAAGAGAAACAAAGCACAGCAATGATCATCCGAGTGGAAAGTACGGTTTGGTGCCAGGCATTATACAGAATGTAGCATTTTTTGACAGCAGATACAGAGCAAATAGCACTTGGTATGCAGCACAACCAAATCATTCAGAAGCAGCCGGTATATCCACAGAACAAACCCAACCATCACCCATTGTCTCCAGGGGCTTGATTGATGTTTGACGATGTATTATTGTCATTGTTTCACCACTCTCACCCCTCATTATTCTCTCCAATCTTCCATCAACTCAAGTTGAGCAATCAAGGTGCAGGCAAGAAAAAAAAAAGTAAACTCAAAATGGTATATGTGAAATCAGAAATCTAGCAACCGGCGGGGCGGGCGCAAACCCTGCGCTGGATGGGGGTCCGGCACGAAGGGCACTCCTTCATCCCTTGCTTCTCATGGAGGTCACTGCATTTGGCACAGACCACCTGGTGGGCACAAGGGAGGAACACCACGGACATCTCCTCACTCAAGCACATGACACACTCCCGGTCACGCTGTATATCATCAAAATCGAGATCTTGGGGTACTGCTATATTGGACAAAATTTGTGCATTGCTGTTCTTTCTCCCTTCAGAAAGATGCAATGCATAGGTTTTATTGTCGGCTCCCCACTTGGGGGCAGCAACCTTTGAAGAGTCCATGGACACCTTCAGCTGCACAATCTGCTGCTCAAGAGCACGGATCTCACTCTTGTATCTTTGTGTATCATTCGCTGCTTTAAGATGCAGCAAATTCTCTTCTGACCTCACTGAAGTCTCAATTTGATCCCTCTCTTTCCTCTCTGAAGTTACAAGGGCAATTGCCTCCACCTTTGCTGCCTCTTCTTGTTTCCACCTTGCCTGCAAGTGAGAAAAAGATCAAAGATGTGGTGATAATACAAGTTTTTTGGAAGAGTGAAGGCCAAAAAGTAAAAAGGAGTGGGTAGAGGGAATCAAACTGAACCGAACTATGAAGATGTAGCAAGTAGCAACCTTAAACATTAACAAGACTTCATACAACCATTATCCACAGGATTAATCATCATTGAGCTCTGATTTTTGAAAACATGACAAGCGCGATCAATTGAAAATGAATTCACCATGAAGCTAATGAAAAGTAGACTGCAAGCACACACATTCCATTTTCTTAAAGCTTCTAAAAGGAGCTGATAATATTGGCCAATAACGGAACCTTGTACAGGGATAGGATAGAACAGCTCGATCCAGATTTACAAGCATTCTATGCTAAGCAACCTTCTCTACTACAGATGACTGCCTTTACTTGCTTATATAAAAAATGCACAAGTTATTTTTCATGTCTTTCTAATTTATATACCAATATCTGAAAGACAGGGTATAAGTAAGGAAGGTTTTCATTACATGACATACTCGATAAACGGTTCGAGAAACTGCCAGATGGTGCTATTGAAGCAAAAGCGCCATTTGTCAATTTGATCTATGGAACTTACCATATACCATCTATAGAAATGCAATCATATCTCAACTTCATCTAATGCTGTAAACATTTGGCAAATAGCTAGTATTTAAGTGCAAGAATAATGTAACGCCATATAAAGCTACAACCTCCTTCCAGAAAATTCTGCATGCTACCCGCAAAAAAAAATAAAAAAAAAATGCAAAAGCTTGCAGCTTACTCATAAAATACTAAGTGTGCAATGATTAGAGCAGTCATAGTTAGAACAGACATTTTAGCTACCACTTATTCTGTAAACTTCTCAGCACATCCAATGCCTTCAATGTGAGAACACACAAAAAAGGTGTGAAATAAAACCTTACTAATACATTTGCCACATTTACATGCTAAACAACCCACAAAAACATCATTATCTATTACAGAATATACTCGTTGAGTACAAAAATAAAAGCACATCAAACAACTGACAATGCGATGTTTTCTACATGTTTTACAAGTTTCTCAGCGATACCACACATCACGTTTATAAAATATGCCATTCCTGCCTAGGAGAAAGAACTAGCCAAACTATTCATATGCACCCTAATAGAGTCAACCATGATAGCGATGAAGAAATTTCTATGAACCACATGAATAGAAAAATGAACTAAGTCACAATCTTCCATTAAAAACAATGTTACAGGGAGGTAAAAATAAACAAGTTAGTACCTGCACTTGGTCCTTTTGCTCTTTAGCCTGCTGAAGTTTTTCTTGAACCTGAGATAACCTGCTTTTCTGTGCTGCAAGATCCTCTTGCAACAGGGCTCTCTCAGATTCCCAACGCTGAGACCTTTTACGACTATTCTCATCCTTTTTTAAAAGCTCCGAAATATTTGTTGCAGACTCTGCTGCATGCCACTTTGCAGCTTCCATCTGTAACATTAGTTGTGCATTCTCAGCCTCACGTCTACGAGCAGAAGCATCTGCCCTCTCCAGTTGAGCATTTGCTCTAGAAATTGCAGACTCCATCTCTAAAAGCTTCTTCCGATTACTCTCTTCCGAATGGTGCCTCTCTTCTTGTTGGCGGTCCACATCTTCCTTCTCTTTCCTAAGCGACTGAAGTTCCTCCTTCTCCTTTGCAAGTCGGTGTGCAACTTGCATCACTTTTTGCTGAGCCCAGTCTGTCCAGTCCCGCATATGTGCTTGCAATTCTTTCTGCCTCTGGACAAGAATCAAGACAATTTCATCTTTTTTATCTTGTGGGATCCAGACTTTTTGTTCCTCATCATACGAAAAATTAATTTTGCCACTAGAGTCTACACCCTCGGTATTCGAGTCGTGATTCGAAGAGGGAGCAAGACCATCACTTGAGGAGGGCAATGACAATGAAAGATCTGTGCTAGCAGCAGGTGCTGGGTTTGAGTTACTAACCACTTTGGCATCAAATGGAGAAGAAAGGGTACCAGTAAAGGAAAGGTCAACTGATACGTCTGATCCCGTTATGCTTGCGGCAAACCCTTTGCCAACTTTTGATGAGCCCTTCAAGTTGCTAGTAGCAGAGTCAGAAAACGACCTGCATTTCCGGTCCAATACCACACCTGAAGAGCTATACTTGCCAGACCTAAGAGATCCTTTAGAACCCAATGCTCGGGAGCTCTTATCAAAGCTCATCAACTTTTGCCGATGCAAGGAATCCCTCTTAGAGCTCCCCCTCTTGCTAGGAGATGGCTTGTCATTTTTCACAGATTGTGTCGCAGCAGCAACAAATGGTTGGTCCTCTATATTTGGGGTCACACACTGCACCTTGCCCGATACAGAGGGTTTGCTACTTGTTGGTACCGTTGATGAATCAGCTTTTACAGAAACATAAGAACTAGGTGGCACTGGGGTAAGTTTTCCACGGAAAGTAACACCAGTCTGTGGGTTGGTAATAGAAACTGATAAATCAGGACCTGAACCAGGTTGATAGTTTCCCATAACCGGTTGAGCAATAACTTGAGCCCCCACTGCTGGGAGGGAAGCAGTACTGTAGTCCATTGCACAGGCATTTGCCACATTCATGTCCGACATAAGCAAGCAAAACATTACATCCCCAGTGGTGTAGAATGGCTGGGCCTCATTTACCACTGCAACCATGCTACCAAGCACAGCCTGCTCAATCTTCCTCATATCTTCAACGGAGGCGCCCTCCCTTGGCAGCATGTCACCTTCAGTCTTGAGAACCTCAACTGCAGTCTCTCCAAACCCAGCAAGGCTCTCCCTCCAGTTGTACTGTGCAGCTGCCCGCACAACAGCTGCGCGAGCGGCCGCCTCAGAGTAACCCATTGTGGTGATCAGACCCACGGCATTGTCAAAAGTGGTGTCCAGGCTCTTGAGAAGGATCTCTTCCAGCTGCGTCTCATTTGGGTCACCCCAATTCACATATCGCTGGCACTCCAATAACTCCTCTGCGGTTGGGTGGATATCCTTACAGGTCTCGCACGTGCTTGGGATGAGGTCGAGGTCCGCCGCCGCTGCCATGGCAGCCTTCTCCGGCGACATAAACTCGAATCCAACGCAGTCCGCCGTCAGTGGGTACTCCAGCCCGAATGGGCCCAACTCGGCTGAAGCCGGCTCGGCGCGGTACTTGCGCTTATTCCGGCTGGCGGCCTTCTCCTGCGCCACCGATGGTGGCGGCGGGGCAGGGGCGGATCCAGTATAGGACATGGGTGTACACATGAACACGTAACTGTTGAAAAAAGATCGAAATTAGAAGGTAAAATCATGGTCAGATCCGAATACAAATACCATACGTTAAGGATTTGGGTGTTTGATTTCGCGCAGCAGGATGGGAAGGGAGGGGAATAGGCACGCATACCCCTGTCGGATGTTCGTCGCCGGCGAAGCGCCCGTCGCTCGACGAACAACGAGCGCCCTGTCTGTCGCCGCTAGGAAAGGACGAGAGAACACAGAGGCCGTGGGAAAGGACGGTTCTAGCGCACCAGACAGACTCAAGCTGCGGCTGGGCAAGGGAGTGTCCAGGGCGGCGCGCGGGCCGATCGCGTGGAGAGCGTCGCGCGCTGGGGTCGCGGGGAGGAAGAAGAGGTGCTCGCTCGCGGGGAGGAGGAAGAAGGTGCGTCTGTGTGCGTGGGTCGCGGGGAGGATGAGGAGCATGAGCAATGGTGTGAGCAGTAGTATATGGACCAACCTCGGTCTATATTGATGGATGGCCCAAGAAAAGTGGTCTTTATAGACCGGTTGAGCCCATAAACAGATAACAGTGGGACCAGAAGAAAGCCCACAGTACACCGCTTCCTCTTCTTCCCCTTCACAGCGCCGCCCGCCGGCCGCCTGCTTCCTTCAACGCCGCCTGTCGCTGCCACCCCCGTCTCGCCCTCCTCCGGCCAAACCAAATTGAAGTGCGCAACACCAAATCAAACTCACTCTCCAGCCAAATCGAGTTACGAATCAATCTACCTCTTGATTTTTTTTTTTGCCTTCCGGAGCTCGAGGGTGTTGAACTTGAGCTCGGCGATGGCAGGCACGCGTACTTCTCCCCGTGCCCGGCCGCCCCCGCTGCTGCAGCCATGCGGGCTTCTTCACCTCGGGGACCCCGGCGTACGGCCCCGCCGGCGCCTCCTTCCAGCTTGCAGTCGGGTGGCTGCCGCCCCTGGGTGTCCTTCCCTCGCGCCGTGCGTGGCCGCCGCTGCCGCACGCCATCGTTTCCCTCCTCGCAGCCCCTCGCTCGCCAGTCGCCGCAAGTGGAAGATGGCAGGAGAGAGAGAATACTCCATTAATTTTGTATCCATGTTGCCACCACAGAGAGGTAGAGAGGCCCATTGATATATAGTAGGTGGATGAATAGAAATTTTCTTATTTGGGCCTCGTTTAGATGGCAAATTTTTTGCTAAAAATTTGCTACTTTTTCAACTATCTCTCCATCACATCACATTAAATACACCAAAAGACATATGTTCGGAGCAGTAAATGTAGGTAAAAAAATTACTAATCACACAGTTCTGTTGTACATCACGAGACGAATCTTTTGAGCCTATTTACCCCATGATAGGATAATATTTACCACAAACAAACGAAACGTGCTACAGGAGTTGGAACAGTTACTTTTGCTAGTTTTTAGCCATCTAAACGTGGCCTTGCTATTGGAATTTACACCTCTTTCTTAGGTGTTTGGATGGAGGGGTAACGGGGCAAATGAGCAAACTTATTCTAAATTTATCTCTAAGATGCCAAACATGTAGGGCAAATGTGGTGAGCTAAATATTTTGCCCCCTAATTCCATTTACCTTAGCAAATTGAAACAGAATTGTGGGGACCTCGGAGGTGTTTGAATGGAGGGATAAATGGGGCAAATTTACCCCAAATTTAGAGACTTTTACCTACATGCCATTAAAAAAGTTCCCAGTTACCCACATGCCATAAAAAAGTTCGCACATACCTGTATGCCATGCACTCAAAATTCGTTTACCTGTGTGCCATTCCGTCCATATTCTGGGATAACAGTGTCAAATTGACAAGTGCAATGACCATTTTACCCTTTGTGGGTCCCACCAATCTCCTTCCTTCTCCCCTTCTCTCTCCCTCCCATTCTCTCTCTTCCCCTGCCGGCCAACCGGCGCCGGCGCCCCCTCCCTCCCATTCGTGCTCGGAGCGGCGCACCCTCCATCCCGTTCGTGCTCGGAGGCGCGCGCGCGAGGCGGAGCCCGCCCGCGGCGGCGCACGCGCGCGAGCGAGGCGGAGCCCCCCGCGGCGGCGCACGCACGCGAGGCGGAGCTCCCCGCGGCGGCGCACGCACGCGAGGGCCAGCTCGCCCGCGGCGCCGGCGCCCCCTCCCTCTCGTGGCCTCGCGGTCGAGCTCCCTGGCGGCGAGCTGACCACCGGGAGGTGCGGCCGGCTCCGATGGATGGCGAGAGGTGTGGCCGGCCGGCTCCCTGGCGGGCCTCCTCGCGAGCTCGGGGCCGGCGGCCGGGCGGACCTCGCGGCCTGGGTGAGCACGCCGTCACGGCCCTGCGGCGGCGCGCATAGGGGGCAGCGGCGGCAGGAGGTCGGCGATGGCCGGTGTGGAGCAGGCGATCGTGTTCTACCCAAGTTATGGCCCTGTTATGGTCCTTGTCCCTTCCGCATGTTCAGAGGTTGAAGAAGACACAGGACAGGGAAGAAGGGGCAAAATAGTCTTTTCATACGTGGGTCCTACATGTCAGACGGGTGGAACCGTTAAATTCTAACCGAATTCATCCAAAATGGCACACATGTAAACGAATTTTGAGTTCATGGCACATAGGTGTCTGCGAACTTTTTTATGGCATATGCGTAATCGACAACTTTCTTAATGGCATGTACGTAAATGACTCCCAAATTTACCCTTAAGGTGCCAAACATGTGGGGCAAGTGTGGTGAAGCAAATGTTTTGCCCCTAGTTCCATTTACCCTAAAAGTAGCAAATTGGAGCAAAATTGTGGTGGACCCCAGCCCTCTCTCACATCCACATCCACATTTACCATAAGGGTAATCCACGATTACCCTTATGGTAAATGTGGATGTGGATGTGAGAGAGAGGGATGGGGTCCACCATAATTTTGCTCCAATTTACTACTTTTCAGGTGTAAATGGAATTAGGGGGCAAAATATTTACCCCACCACATTTGCCTCACATATTTGACATCTTAGGAGTAAATTTGCTCCATTTACCCTATTTACTCCTCCATCCAAACAGCTTCTTATCAGGCATGCAATGTAGTACTAGTAGGATAGAAAATTTATGATGTCATCTTTTCTCCACACAGAAATAAAAATGGTGAAAAAGTTAGTAGTGCAGTTAGTAGTGGCAGAGTGCTGGAATAAATTGTAGCCAAGTTAGTAATGACAGAGTAGTGTATTTTTTTTGAAGGAAGTGGCAGAGTAGTGTTCGGCAAAATACAGAAAGTAAGAACAACACAAACATCATTACTTTTAGGGGAACCACAAACATCGAAATTTTTATTTTTTTAATATAATTATTTTTTTAATTTTTCAAAAATATACGACTGATCTCAAATTTAGCAAAACTATACTACAACTGTCATACCTCATGGCGGTAGGGACCAACCGCCATGGGGCACGGCGGTTGGAGGTGACCCTTCGCGCAGGTACTGTAGCGCCTGCCACTGTCGTACCTCATGGCGGTGGGGCCAGTCTATTTTCAAAAAATCGTAATTTTTTTGTATGAACTCGGATGGAGATAAATTTTATATGAAACTAGTAGCTTTCGACGAGATCTATAACTTTGTAGTTCAATTTTTTTTCATTTAAAGTCATCTTAGGGTGTTTGGATAGAAGGATAAATTGGGCAAATGAGGCAAATTTACCCCTAAGGTGCCAAACATGTGGGGCAAATGTGGTGGGACAAATGTTTTGCCCCTAATTCTATTTACCTCTAAAAAATAGCAAATTGGAGCAAAATTGTGGTGGACCCCAGCCCCTTCCTCACATCCACATCCACATTTACCCCTCAATGCAAACACCCCTAGGAGTAAATATTATTAGAGGCAAATGAAAATGGCAAAACATTTGCCTTGGGGTAAACATTTACCCCTTGCATCCAAACAGACCTCTTAAAACTCAAATAATTGATATACTGTCCAGATCTCAGTTTTCGATATCCAGATCTAGACAGTATATCAATTATTTGAGCCCACGACGGTTGTGAACAGTAGCACCTCCAACCGTCGTGCCTCATGGCGGTTAGTCCCTACCGCCACGAGGTACGACGGTTGTAGTATAGTTTTGATAAATTTGAGATCCATCGTATATTTTTGAAAAATCAAAAAAAATAATATAAAAAAATGTCACAAACATCAGATGGCCCCTTAGTCAGCTTGGAAGTGGAACAACTTGGGCTAGAAATTGCACTAGAATTAAGGCCCATCTAGTCGTATTGGCTTTTCCTTCCAAACTTTCAGCCGTGTCATGCACATATGCTGTACGAAACTTATTTTCTTATTATTTTCTTGTGGAGAAACTTTTTATAGCAAACGAGTACCAGTGCAACGAAGTGAGGTGGAATGCAAGCCAACACTTTGAATCGTTTATGCTTCCTAATGTGATTCTTGTGCCCCGATAAAAAAATCTACAAACATGTGCTGCTTTATCGAATTTCCCACATTGCTCATGTTTCTATGTAGCATATCGTCGTCCCGAGCAATCAAATCGATGTTCCGACCAAACTCGTCCTAGTACACGAACACAACTTTGCACGAAATCAATCATTCGATCGGAATATATATACTGAGAAATGCTTGCATTCTCTGAGTCGTGCCAAGCTAAGAGCTGGCAAATCAGACCACACTTGCAAAGGCATGGTGAGATTATCGCTGCTAGAGTACTTACAAGCACGCACATGTGTCTAGTACTCCAACAAACCACCGTACACCACTCACCCATGCGGCCCAACAGCTCAAACATTTGCGAGAACTATATGAGCACTATACGCTTATATATCATTCACGATGCGACTGTGATCGAAGAGATTCATGTCAAATTCCTAACGTATCTCATTCCAACATGATTTTGTCATCGACTCGCTCACGGCTCACACCAACCTACCACATGGGTCCACAATGATCCTCGCACATCCTTTCTTGCTCTTAGGATTGTCTGAAAAAAATTTGGAGGGAACTTTGAAGCGTCAGAGATTTCTTTGAAGTTTCCACGACACCGTCTGTGGAGCAGCACTCGTATATATATATACAAATATTATGATGTTAGTAGGACTGTAGGAGGGTAGGTAGGAGTAGGTTGATACGGCAGCTGGACCACCTCTAGATCATATCAATCAGAATTCGCAACCACCAGAGGATCGGACAGTGTAATCCGCACATCAAAACTACCTAGTGCGTAGTAAATCTTTAGCCTTGTGAGTAGAGTACATATGCCAGCAACTAGCAATATAAAAGTAAAATCTAATAGATTAATTACTTATGTAGGTGTCCGTATAATAATTAGTTCATTGCTTTAAACAAGATGACACGTGCATCTAAACACCCGTTGTAGTGAGTTCATCATGCAAGCCTGGTAGTACTACAAATCTACATCGAAGAATGTTTCCTTTCCATATTTGAATTCTGACCATTTTAATGGGAGGAGCTCTTGCGTCAGTATTTACTGCAGGTTTTTTTTTTGACAACAAAGTATTTACTGCAGTTGAAAACCCGCCTGAAAATACACGCATGTACACAGTGGCGTAGCCAGCCGAAAATTTTAGCTGGTGCGGATCCGGATGAGATGACGGTTTGGCTTGGTTTTTCTAAGATTTTGCGTAATGCATGGGAGAGATCGATCTGGTATATTTTTGTCAGCGAGCCTAGCCGGTGCACGATCCCGTGAAGTTATAATTAAAGTCCCACCGGCTCAGCATAATCACCATTTATTGTGATGAAGAAAATATTCAAGCCCACTACCTGATCTCAAGTAAAGGTAACAATCTCAGACTGAGTCCAACAGGAGACGCAAACGCAAAAATGGCTCGCGAGTGGGCACTGTGCATCAGCAAAATGGTTCCCAACAGAGAATGCAAAAGAGAGAGGCAGTTTGCATCGAAGGAGAGAGAAGAAGCAAAAATACAACACCTCTCTCCTCAAACGCAAATCTTCCCCAGGCAACCACCAGAAACCGGAAGCGGCGAGCGGGGTGGCCTCGAGCTGATGCCGTGTTCCTTGCGTGGCCGGCGGGAGGGAGGGGGCGCTCCCCTAGGAGCAGAGGGCAGAGGAGCTGGACGGGAGCTCCTCCGCCGGCGGCCGTGCTCCACGGAAGGCGAGCAGATTCGTGGGCGGGGCGGCCGGCGAGCGGGGCGAGCAGCGGGCATGTTGATCCAGGTGCGCGGCGGCACGCTGGGTGCGGCGGGGCATCAAGGCCGACGCGCCCACATCGACGTGCGGAGGGATGAGGTCGCGGCGGAGCCGTCGTTCACGATGCAGTTCGTGGACCTCTTTGGTGGATTCCCCGTCGGCCGTTCCCCGCTGAGGCGTTGCCTCGTCTCTGCTCCTCCGCCAGGCTGGAGATCCAGGGCTGCTCGATCCGGCCGGCGCCTGGTCATCTCGCCGCTGAAGATGGAGGAAGCCGTCGGAGGGTGTAGTGGAGGGGGCGAAGACCGACGGACCTGTCTGGCCCCACTGGCCGCTCCCCGTTGAGGCCTCCCCTCGCCTCGCCTCGCCGGTCGCGCTCCGCTCCTTGCCTCGTCCTCGCCTCCCGGAGGAGCTCGAATCGACGATGGTGGCAGTTGATTCAGTGGCGGAGGAGGGCGCCGCGTCGACGTTGCTGCCGCCACGACGCCCCTGCTCGCCGGCGGCGGCTTCCCCGTCGCGATGTCCTCCCCGACGGGACCTCCTCGGCCTCCAATCCCGGCCGGCTTCCCCGTCGCGATGTCCTCCCCGACGGGACCTCCTCGACCTCCAATCCCGGCGTCGAGAACCTCGAGCTCGTGGTGAGCGGTCCGACGGCCTCCTCCGGCTGTGTCTCCAGTCTCCCCTCCCTCCCTTCACAACCTGCGCGCGAGAGGAACGGCCAGCGCGATGCATCTGAGTTTGCCCCCGCTTGTTGGAGACAAGGAGTTTTGCGTGGGCGTTGCATCTACTGTACGCGAGGCAAACAAAGGAATGCCTCTCGCAATTTGCCTCCTCTTGTTGGAGTCAGTCTCACTATTAAATAACCGGAGAATCCACGTTAATACTCACGAGACAGGTAAAAAAATATTGACCCTAAAAATTCTAATAAAATCAGAACATCCGGTCTCGGCCTGTTCAGCTGGCTGGTAGCTGATGGCTGGCGCTGATTTGTTCTGAGAGAAAAGTACCGCTGGTTGGTAGCTGGTGGCTGATTTGTTCTGAGAGAATAGTACCGCTGGCTGGTGGCTGATAAGCCAAACGAACAACTCCGATCATTATATCAATTAGATCTATTATGTTTTTCACAAAAAATTACTTGTTGGTACTATCATTATAAAAATAGTCTAAAACAACTCCTAAATTTATCAATACTAGCATAGACGCACGTGCGACACGCACGTTCGAAAAATCTTTAAAAAAGAATTTTAGATTCATATATTAAAATTGTTAGACTTGATATACAACGAAGGGATAAGTGTCCTTGAGATTACCAAATAAATTTATACTTATGTGCTAAGCAGTTCTTAAATTTTGATTAATGCTCTACTGAAAAAAATTAGTGCAGCCTGACAGCCTTATCATTTCTTCTGCCATCTTATTTCCTAACGTGACCAAAAGCTGGATCCACATGCCAGTCCAACCCCTCTCCTGAACCAACGCACGCACAACACCGGCTTTGCTCTGCTTTGGGTGTGTTTGGTTCGCTGTTTATAGGGCAACCAGGCCCACGGGGTGCAGGAGAGCGGCGTTTGATTGCCTGCACCGCTCTCAGAGCTAGGCTCTCCAGATGCATTTTTCCTCCCGCTGCCTGCATCTCGAGAAACGCCCGAATCGGCCGTTTCTGGAGAGCCAGGCTCGGCTGATGCAGCTGTTTCTCCCACTAATGATGTATTAGTGTATAATTAGTAAATATTAAGTAATATTAATGTATTTTATGGATAATTAAGACATGGTTAGATAAAATAAGTCCTTTAAAATTGTATTTGTACAAAATAAAAATTATAATCATATTTTTTAATATTTTTTTATCCCGTGCGACTTATCTCGTACAAGCAACCAAACACTTGCTCTCTCTAGCCTGGCTTTGGATGTCCTGACAACCAAACAACGACACTCTGCATGCTCAAAGCCTGGCTGGAGGGAGCCTGGTTGGAGGGAGCCTGGCCAGGAAAACAGAGAAGGGAACCAAACATACCCTTTGTTTCCCATCTTTACTGTCCCTGCTACAAACTGTACACACCATGGCACCTCGCAATTCTAGCTTGCTGCCCTCGCTCTATCCATGAAGTTTCTCGCCGAAAATCCGAGGCCTCCTCCCCCATCACGTGCTGCATGCACCGTCCGTTTGCACCGGGCTTCGAGCTTCGCCGCGCAGCCAGCCTCGCAAGAAGAGCAGCACCAGTAGATGCGGCCGGCGCGGGCGCGGAGTAGAGGCCATCGATGGAGCGTGAGCGTGGAGCAGGCGCTCCCACGCGCCGGCCTAGGCGGCGCGGCCTGCACTAGCGGAGGACGACGCGCGCGAAGGCGGGCAACAACACCCCTCCTCCATCCGCTCCCTCCTCGCAGCGCGGTCGCGGCAGGACGCCGCCACGTCGGAGGGCGTTGGTGGTGGTGCTCGACGGAGGAGGCCCAGACGCCTGTGCACCTCCCTCCCTCTCCGTGCCGGTTAATCAGAGCCCCTAGACGGCCGGCCATGACAGAGATCCAGCACCCGCCTCGGCACCGACGACCCCACCCAAGAACCTTCTAGGAGTTCTGTGCATCGCTTCCTCCCCTCCCTTCCTCCCTCTCCGCCCCTCCCTCCCCTGCCTCGCGCAGGCGCCATCCATGGATGCGCCAACTCGGGTCGGCGGAGGAGCTGGGTGCGGTGCCCATGGCGGCCCGCGGCCCTCCACATTCCTCCTCCGGCGGGCATGGCGTTGCCATAGTTATTAGGACCGGACCGGACCGGCGGTTCGACCGGTAAAAGACCGAATCAGAGCCTCTATCGGTTTGGTTCACTTAAAAGATCGTGCATACAATCAGACCGAAAAAACCGGCTGAACCGGCCGGTTTTTAATGAAACCGGCGAACCGGGCGGTTCTGTGCGAACCGAGTGGCTTCTGCTTCCCCTCCTAAATTTGCTCTGTTCCCTCCCGAAATGGCCCAACCAATGGCCCAGCCCACGCACCCAACCACGGGAAATACTCAAACGTAGACCTGAGCATTTCACGGGCCGGGCCGGGTTCGGGCCGAAAAAAAATCCGGGTTTTTCGGGCCGAGAAATCCTGCCCATGACCGTCCCATGGGACGTGTCGGGCCTCAATTTTCGGGCCGGGCTCGGGGCGGGCCCGGGCTTGGGCGGGCTGCCCGCGTACTTTATAGTGTAAAAGAGCTAAAAACAGCATTACAGGCCGGGCTCGGGCCAAGATTTTTTTTCGCGGGCTCCAAGATCTCTGCCCACGCCCGTCCTGTAAAATCTGTGGGCGGGCCTGGCGCGGGCCGGGCCAAAAATGCTCAGGTATACTCAAACGTCATGTTCCTTCGATCATTTGTCGCAGAAAAAGCGAATGAGCTTGTAGTCTAATGGTAGGACGGTCCAGTGGGACGCTACCCACAAGGGTTCAAATCCTGGTGCTCGCACCTTTTCCTGGATTTATTCCGGGATTTCCCGGCGTTATGCACTAAGTGGTAAGCGATGTTCTCGTCGACGACGAGACGCCAGTGGTGACTTCGAGAATCTCCAGATCTGCCGGTGCTCAGTCCTTTGGAGGTGCTCATAGGGGTAGGGTTTGCGTACGTGTATTCATAGGGGTGAGTATGCGTGCGTGTTGAGCGTCTGTGTTGTACTGTGTAATCTCAAAAAAAAATGTCGCAGAAAAAGTGGTGCCGACGGCCGCCGCAGCAACGACCCGCCGTCGTCTTGTGCGGCCTTCTCCTACAACAACGGTGGATACCGGTGTGCCTCCTGTGGCTCTGGATCTTATCCCCATCTCCTCCCTCGTTTCGTATCTTCTCTTTTCTCTCCTCATCACATTCGCGTTCTTGCTAGGGTTCCAGATTTTTTTAGATTACACAGTACAACGCAGACGCTCACAACACACACGCACACTCACCCCTATGAATACACGTACGCAAACCCTACCCCTATGAGCACCTCCGAAGGACTGAGCACCGGCAAATCTGGAGATTCTCGAAGTCACCACTGGCGCCTCGTCGTCGACGGGAACGTCGCTTACCACTTAATGCATAACGCCGGAAAATCTCGAAATATAACCGAGAAAAGGTGCGAGCACCAGGATTTGAACCCTGGTGGGTAGCGTCCCACTGGACCATCCTACCATTGGATTACAAGCCCATTCGCGGTTCCAGATTTTTTTTAGCAAACTAGGGTTCCAGATTTCGAGTTGGCCATCGTCAGATCACTGCTCCGACGGCGGCTCTGTCTTTTTTAAGACGTGCATAGCACGTTTTCATTAAGAAGAGAGAAGTTCGGACACAGATGTGGAAGCACAACAATCGCCAGGGCAAGGGAAACTGCAATGCTGACATGCTCCAGCTGCTCGGATCTATGGGATTTTAATCCCTTTCATATTTCTATTTTTTTTAGGCCACAATTCTAACTGATTTTTTTGAAATCAATTCTAACTGATTCAATTTTACGCCATGTGCTTGATTTGGCCAAACAAGTGCTTCCCGGGTCTGTACGTTTTGATATGCTGTTAAGTCATGCTTTTTTAATCAATTTCATCTTATCAATCACATGCTACACCGGGTCTGTAACTGAAATTTCATGGAAATTGATCATTTGTTAGTAAAAGATTGGAGTTGTGAATTATACATCAGATTTAGTATATAATCAACCATATATCATTACACCGGTTCGGTATATTTGTGGCCGGTTCAATATAACGGTTCAAAACTATTGAACCAGCAGTTCAACCGGTTCTTAACAGTTGGACCAATGAACCGACGCTCTCACCGGTTCGATAACCGGTCCGGTCCTAATAACTATGGGTGTTGCCGGCTTCTCCGCCTCCTCTCCCTCCTCCGTCGTCCGCTGTCACTTCCTCTTCTCTCCGGCGAGGTGAGCTAGGAGAGGAGCAGGGCCTGCTGCGGAGTTCCTATGGCGCTCCAGCTCGAGCGGCGGCGGTGGCGGCGGAGCCCCATCCCTCGTGCGGCGTCGCTTCTTGGTCGAGCTCCCCCGCGAAGGCTGCAGCCGAGGGCTAGCCGGCTCTGTCCCAAGCTCGAACTCCCCCGCATGGAGGGCTAGTGGCTCCCTTCTGCATCCGGCGACGGTGTGTGCGTGGACGGAGGAGCCCGGGACGGAGGCGAGGGAGAGGAGGAGGCGGCGCTGCATCCGGTGGTGGTGTGGGCACGTGCGAGAACCCGTGGGGAGGACGCACGGCGTCACGTGGGTCGCGTTGGTTGTCTGACCGCGATGCGGGTGGAGATGGAGGTGGGTGGACCCGATGGCAGACGGAGGCGGGTGCGTGTGGGTGGGCCCAGCGGGTACACGGCGTGGGTTGGTGCGCGGTGGGTGAAAAAAGTAACGCGTTTTTGGCAGAAACGCTCCCCAAATTGCGATTCTATGGGTCTTCCACCTTATCCACTCCTCAATTAATTGACAGGTGGGTCCGGTGTAAGAGGTAAAACAGGTCCGAATTAGGTGAGAAAAGTTTTCAAAAAACTCGCTCTTTATAGTATAGAAATTGCACACCTCTTTCATGGTGAAAAAAACTAAAGTAACCCCTAATATTTATCTAAATTACCAATTATGTATTATAAAAAATCTTAAAGTACCCTATTAAATTTGCATCTAAATTGTGCACATACATCACAATAAAAAATATCTAAATACTTAAGTTTGAATCTAAATTGCTTACATATATTATTGAAATATCTCAAAGTACACTAACACTTAGTATTGCACCAGAGGGACGTCACGACTGGTAGCTCTATTAGTAATGAACTCTCAAGTCCGAACTCCATTTGTTGCAGAAGCATCAGTAGCTTTAGCTGCTGGTTTATTTCGCTCAAGGCAAATTCGATTTGCAGTGTGGAAAGTCAATCCTCAGTGCTCCGGAATAGCCGTCAGTGCGAGCGATTACTTAGCCTTTCTCTTCATCATCATCAGTGTGTAAGAGCAACTCCATTCATCATCATCAGTGTGTAATTAAGAGCAACTTCAACAGATTATGTAAATGGACTTGGTCAGTTAAAAACAATAAAAAATCAGGGTAAAAGTCCATCCAACGGACTCACTATCGTTCTCACCAATGTTTCGCGCTCGGCATCCCCCGTCCTCTGCTGGCTATTTTTGTGAGGACTTTTACGACGTACAATACCGAGTGAAAAATGACTCGTATGTAATAGAAAAGGATCTATATGTAAGATCCGACGGTTGAGATTAATTCTATACTACCGGTTTTTTTAGCTGTAGTACGGTAGTATTCATAAGTCGTATAGGTAGTATAAGGGTATTATCGAAAATGTAAAATGGCACTGTTGTAATATAGGAAATAAAATATATGAGTTGGGCGTGTCTCGGCTTAATGGGCGACGGGAAAAATTTTCCAAATAATATATTTTGAGAAAATTACTATTTTACCTGTAGTAAAAAGCTGGTAATACTACCTTACCACCGCATGGTCGTATTGTGTGCTGTAAAAAAACTGTTTTTCCTACTGTGCTCGCCTGGCCATCCGCCGAAATCCCGCACTCGCGGTCCTCCTTCCCGCGCTCGCTCACCGTTCCCGCGCGGCTACCGACTGTCGTTCGCGTCGCGGCGTGCTGCAGGCGCGGCTGACTGAGTCGCTGGAGCCCACCGACGACGCGGCCCCGCGGCCAGATGAGAAGGTCGGCACCGGTGCCGCCGGGACGGCGGAGGCGGCGCCCGCGGAAGCGGATGACGCCGGCAGCGATGGCATCGAGGTCTGCTGCTTCGACAACCGCGGCATCAGCTGCAGCTCCATCCCTCCGAAGTCCGAACAAATCCGTACTCGTGAGTACTCCCGATTCCCTCTTCCAACAGATCCAAATTCCTCCCCTTCGGTTGCAATGGTTTCAACGATTGGTGGAGCCTTTCGATTCTGTAGATACTCTCATGAGACCGATCATACATTCATACATGGAAGCGTGTAGCTTTCAATGAGAAAATGGGCGGCGGTTCTGACCATTTGGTTTGAACACGCGTTTTCTCATCTCTGGCATGACGGCAATCGTGGCAAAGGATGCCGGGTCGGAGCAGGTCGCGGCCTCGATCTGATTCACGGCGAGGGTGTGCCTGCAGGAGGGCGGCGTGCAACAAGCACGCAGGAGGACGGCGTCCTGCGTGCGACGCAAGTACGAATCGCGGCGGTGTCGTGGGGTGTTCGACGTACAAACTCTTGGAGGCACGGTCCTACCATATTTGAATATGAAGAATCCAGAATCCTAGTCTGTTGATTCTTCCTCCTTTTACAGACCTTTCAACTAGCTAAATTTACCTAGAATTATTACTAGTCTTTTTGCTCTAACGGAGTTCAATTATATTATGCACATGCTCCCAAGTCCAAACAGCCAAACACACACTGACACACGTCGTTGTTGCATTGCGTGTAGTCCGTGTACAAAGCAAAGTTGGTATTCGAACCAGCTTTCAATTCTGAGGAGGCTTCATCGTGGCCTTGTTTATAGTTCCCAATTTTTTAACCAACTACCCGTCACATCAATCTCCGGACACTGATCAGGAGTATTAAATATGAATTAATGACAAAACCTATTTCACGACTTCTACCTTAATTTTCGAGACGAATCTAATGAAACTAATTATAACATGATTAGACAACGTTGTGCTACATTAACTAATCTCTAATAACGAATTAATTAGGCTTAATGGATTCATCTCGCGATTTCTAGTCCATTCGTGTAGTTAGTTTTGTTAGTTTACATTTAATACTCTTAATAGACCTTGGAAGAGAGCCCAAAAATTTCCTCCAAAATTTTCTAACCAACTAAACAGGGCCCAATACGAATGCTAGCCAGGACTGCAGCGACGTCTCTCTTCACTGAAGGCAACAGGCTAGGCGCAGACTCAGCTTGCAGCTCGCGACGACAAAGCCCGGATACGAAAACTTCGTATAAGTCACCAACAGCAAGAGCTTTCTGATTGTTGGTTTGGCTCCGATTCCCGTTGCATCTCATTCCAAAGAGATTTGCAGTGTTGAAATGCCCGCGCTAGCTAATTCCATGTGTATATGGTAATCCGGCCTCCTGTTGCGTGTGCTTCCTCTCTTACTTTTTTTTATAGGAATTCGGAGCGAAGTTTGCAGGTGTTAGTCTTTATTTCCTCCTAGTTTAAGTTACAGCGTACATGGCGTGGAGGAGCCACCAGCTATATATCGACATTCACATCAAGACCGTATTCGATATTCAGGAGTGAAGTCTTTTGATCACACCCCACTATAATTACAGTAGTACTACAATACATTATCAACATCAGTTATTGTTGTTCAACGATAATGGGCCTCAAGCGGGCCAAACGGGTCAAGAATCGCAGCACATAGGCATGCCTTTTAACTTGAGATCTTTTTCGGTACACAATACCACCATGTACCACCACTTGAAAAGGACTCATATGTAACAGTAAATGATCTATTTGTAAGGATCAGACGGTTGAGATTAATTCTGTACCACCGGTTTTTTTGTGTGTGGTACAGGTGGTATTCATAGGTGGTATTGGTAGCATATGGGTATTATTGGAAATGGAAAATATTTTTGTTGTAATATATGAAATGATTTAGGTATTGTATGCGGTATGTTTTTATTGTACTCGTCGGCGGTATGTTTTTTCCAAATAATATTCATTCACAAAATTATCATTTTACCCACAGCAAAAAACCGACAATACCACCGTACTACCAAAGAGTGGTATTGTGTACCGAAAAAGACCTTTTTAAGTTTGGAGACGACCCTGGTCCAACAATCCTATCTAGCTTCCGGATTTTTTTTTCAAAACATGACTTTCAGTGTTTAAGATTCATGCACACATTACTACCCGTTGGATCTTCACTCTAACCCTAACTCCTCATCTCCCTTCTCAGCCACCCCACCGCCACCCCTACCCCCCGCAGTCGTCCTGTGCTACGTCGCCGACCCGCGCCGAGCTTCGCCCCGGAAGCCGGCATGCTCCGTCGCGGAAGCACCGCCTCGCCCCGGGCGACCTCCGCCGGAGCCCACACCCCGCGCTCGGGCGCCGTGCCCGTGCGCCGTGGGCCCCCGCGCACCGCGCCCACACGCCGCCGTCGGGCTGGTCGACCGTCTCAAGGCGGAAGGCACGAATGTTGAATTTTTTATGTCTAAATGTTGAATCATCTTTGTTCAAATGTTAAATCTTATTTGATAAAATGTTGAAATAGATATTGAAAAATGTTGAATGTTGTAAAAAAATGTTGAATGATGTATTTTGAAATGTTGATTTGTTTTTAGAAAATGTTGAATGTAAGTTCTGAAATGTTGAATTTAATTGGACCTATTTAGTTGGGTTTGATGGGCTTTAAAGTCATATTGCTTATCCAGCACATGAAACCATATAGAAGCATCATCCTCGTCCTAACTAGGTTGGGAGTATAAGAAGCAGATCCGTCTCTCTCCTCCATCACAGTAGGGAAAGGGCGACTTCGAGGCGATCTTCAATTCCACCGCCGGATTCGTCAGCTTCTCTCGCCTTCAATTCGGTGGCCTCTGGGGCACCGGTGAGCAAGGGGGTCGAAGTGTCGGATCCAGTGGGTGGTGTACATATCCCCTCCTATTAGAGTAGTTCGAGGTAGGTTAGGGTTTATATTTTCGGTGAGTATGTCGTCAGTAGTCTTTTGCTTTCTTCAGAGATTCTCCACCATCGCTTTCTTTCATGGTGAGCTAGTTTTGGTGTTTGCTGGCGTGCGTGCAGTGCTCGACTATGACATCTTTTGCAGGGGTGTTGACACCGATGGATTTGTTATTGTTATTTTCTTCTGCGTCGGTGTTCGATTCCTATGTGTTGTCCTTTGTGCCGTTGAAGTCCACTTCATCAACGGGGATGTTGGTCTTGCAAATCACAACATGGCGGCGGTTAGTAGTATATATAGATGGAGTTGGTGATGGAGATTTATCCACAGGTCTCTTGTCCTGTGGGCTGTGGATCTATCTTTATGGGTTGTTGCGGCTTCAGCTTGCGACGGCGGAGATGGGACGAGGATGATGCCATGCCGTGCTTCGCTGTGAGCTCCTCTGATATCTTTAGGGCATGTTTACTTCCCCAAAATTTCACAAACTACCCGTCACATCAAACTTCGGACACTAATTATGAGCAGTGGCGTAGCCAGGAAAAAAATTCAGCTGGGGCGAACTTCTAATGACCGACTAAATCGAACTTAAGAACATTGCAATTCTGACCGCATTAATGCATCTATATATTGCAATCACATAATTTTATTGCCAAGTTAAGATAATACCTCAAATTTGAAAAATAAATTGATAGTTTTTGAGCACCGGCTTGCCACTCCCTCTCCCTCTCCCTCGACCAACTCCCACCGCAGCCTGAGCCGGAGAGGCAGAGACGGCCCGATTCCGCAGCCAACACCAAGGCCCCGGCCGCCGCGGTCATGCCCGGCCCCGGTAGCATCCGGCGGCAGCACAATCCCGCCGTCCCCCTCCTCCATACTGGCTGTCGGCCTGCCGTAGTGCCGCTACAGCCCGGAGCGTCGGAGCGGCCACCCGCCGTTTCCCGAAGCCGCCACCCGCCGTTGAGCCTGCCGCCTGCCGCACGCTGTAGTGCCGTGCGGCGAGTCGGTGACCTAGGGTTGCGCCGCGCCGCGCCGTGGCCGTCCGCGTGCGCCCGTTCGGGAAAAGCCGAAGGGGAATTCCGCCGTGGTCGTGGCTGCTGGGCTGCGGCGTGTCATGTGTGCAGGAGGTCATTTTGGGTTAATGTGTTGGGTCGTTGCCTGTTGGGCCAGACGGCTAGAGTTCTGTGCAGCTGTGCTCTGTGGGCAGAAAGAAACCTAAGGCCCAGTTGTCCGCGGTTCGCTTCTTCTTCCTCCGTCGAAATAACGAACGCCCAACATCTGACGTCGCCATGGCTATTGTGTCTGCTGCCGATTCCCGACCGCCGGAGCTCAAAAACTCACCGGAGAAGAAGGATATATACTTTTGCACTCCCAATTTGAGCTGGGGCGGCCGCCCCAGCTCGCCCCAACATGGCTCCGCCCCTGATTATGAGTATTAAATGTAAATTAGTGACAAAACTCATTTCACAACCATTACCTTAATTTTCGAGACGAATCTAACGAGCCTAATTATGTCATGATTAGACAATATCGTGCTACAGTAAACAATCTCTAATGACGGATTAATTAGACTTAATGAATTCGTCTCGGAATTTCCCATCAATTCGTGTAATTAGTTTTATAATTAGTTTATGTTTACTACCTCTAATAGACCTTGAAAGGAACTCCCACAATTTTAGTTCCAAAATTTTAGTGAACTAAACACACCCTTAATGGGTTCTCCGACATTGCAGCGAGTGGCAACAGCTTCAGTTTCTGTCCTTTTCTCGTCTTTGTAAACGGAAGATGGGGAACAGGGGAAGGTATGTATACCAGTATACCACTGTCAGCTTCAGCTTGCAGGAAAAAATAAAAAATTTATGCAGGACTCCTGCAAACTCCTGACAATGCAGGACGTTGCCTGATGGTTGACGTGTGGCTGACTATGAGATCTGACGCGTGCACCTCGCGCCACTGGAAGAGGCACGGACGAGTCCGCATGGCCGCGCCTTGCCCTGGCTCGACTCGATTCCCAGCTACCGCGTGCACGAGCTCCTAAGGGGCAAAAATTCGGCCAAATATCGCGCAAAATCAGAAATTTCGCCTTTATCGGGGCCGAAAAATATTTACCGTCCGAAATTATTATTTTAATATTTTTGGAAAAAACATAAATTAAAAAAATGAAAAAAGACAAAAATAAAAATAAAAATCCCGAAATTCTCGAAAAATCGCTTCTACCGGTGGGGTCCGAAAAAAAAATTCTACCGACATTTTAAACCCTCGGCTCGGCTTTCCAATGACCTGCGAGCCGCCTCCGTTTCCCCCGGCTCATCGCCGTCATTCCTCACCGCCGGTGCTCCACGGTCGGCTATCCTCGTCACGCGCGCATCCTGTGAGGCTCTTATCGATGACTTTAGGTAGGCGTGTGCTCTTTGCGGAGGCCTGCGACGCCGTCGCCAAACCCATCCACGGCATGGTTGCAGCCTTGCATGCAGGACTGCTCCAAGATCATCTCTCTCTGCTAGTGCCGGCGTCGCCCCTTCAAGATCATCTGAAAAACACAGCGAACTGCAGGCGATGGGACTTTATGGAAGAAGGAGCACAAATCTAAGGTGCGATGCAACTTTGCTGCATCAAGAACTCTCTTGTAGGAATCTGTACAGCAGCATACTTCATCAATTACAAATCTAATGAAGCTTCAGGCAAACAAAAACACCAAAAGTTAGGCAATCCTACATGTGCCGTTTGCTCTCCATCGGCTCCACGATCTCAGCGATCATGCCGTCCATATGGGCACGCGAGAGAAACAAGTCTCCGGCCATGTCTTGCGCAAGGGCAGATGAAATTGGCTCTAGATATGCGATGTCTGCACGCAAGCAAGCTGGAAATTGAGTCGAGCCGCGGCCCGCGCGCGGCAAGGCGCTGGCTCGTCCGTTCCTCTTCCACCAGCTGACCAGCGCGAGGCGCGCGTGTTGGATATCATAGTTGGCCACGCGTGACGCGTCACAGCCGCCTCAGATGCAGGATCCAAAAGAAGCTTAGTTCTCGCTGAGGCGATCCAGCTGATGATTATACACTCTAGGCGCTCAACCTGCCATTCGCTACCATCAGGGAAGATGCCGGACCGGCAACCCTGAACAATCTGGCCCCTACTCGGATTCCCCAACGCATCTCAGTCCTACAAAGCATGCCTCAAAACGGGCGTCAAACTTCATCATGCATGTTTCCTCCGTTCTACATGAATGACTGATGAGACCACGGTTTGGCTTGGTTTCTTATAAGCTTTTGCATCATGCATGGGACAGATCGATCTGGTATACAGTACTCTGTCCGTCCTGCCAAGAGTGTCTCTTTGGCATATAAATCTTATCTCATAATGAGTGTCCTCTTACATCATAATAAATCCCATCTAATTAAAATAACACTCGTACCAACAAAAAAAAAATTGTATGAAGAAGCGTGTAGAGCCAACCAAATGTTTAATTAATGTTATTTGTCCAGTTTCAATGGATGTGCATTTGTTTAAAATTTAGAAAACTAAACAAACATCACGATTTCCAATCACAATTACTACTAATTATTAGAAGTAATATAGAAATTCCTCACCACTACTATTGTATCTAAAATTCTTCGAAGAGATACTCTTTGTAGGACGGAGAGAGTATTTATCGGCGAACCTAGCCGAATCCCGTGGAGTTAATGAATAATTAAAGCCCCACCGGCTCAGTTCAATCACCATTTATTACATGCCTGCATGGATCAAAATGTTCAAGTATACCTGATCACAAATAAAGGTAACAATCTTACTATTGAATAATTTGATACTCCTCGTTAATGCTTACGTACTGTTAAGAAAATATAAACCCTAATATTTAATAAAATCCAGAACATCGAATAGAGTCTAATAGTCATAACCATTGGATCTACTACATTTTAAAAAAATACCCACCACGCCACTACCATTATGAACATATAGTCTAATAAAGAAACCCCTGAACTTATTAATACATTACACACTTCTGCTATTATAATAAAAATCTAAAGTAACACCCTAATCTTTATCTAAATTATCAATTATGTACTATATAAAAAAAGTTGAAATTACATACCTTCTAAATTTGTATCTAAATTGTGCACATATGTCGTAATTAAAAAGAGAGAGGGCTCTATTACTAATGCACACGAACTATCTTTCTGCCCCGCCCCCCCCCCCCCACCCCCCGCCTTGTTTTTTTAATATACTTAGGGCCTGTCTAGTTTCGCAAAAAATTCTTCAAAATTTTCTCCTTCAATCTTCGAATACTAATTAGAAGTATTAAATGTGAATTCATGACAAAACCTATTTCATAACCCTCCTAATTTTCAAGACGAATCTAACAAAGATAATCATGTCATGATTAGACAACATCATGCTACAGTAACAATTACTAATGATGGATTACTTACTCTCAATGGATTCGTCTCACGATTTCTCATCCGTCCGTGTAATTAATTTTATATTTAGTATACATTTAATATCCTGATAGACCTTGAAAAGGGCCACCAAAAATTCCTACCAAACTAAACAGGAAGCATGTGGTTAGTAAATGTAGCTTGTGTTAATTATTACTAACGTCAGACAAACGAACTAGCTCCTCAGTTCTCACCAGTGTCTCGTCATATTGTCACGCTCTTGACAGTAGCTGAACTCTCAATAAGTTCGAATTCCATTTACTGCTGAAGCATCGTCAGTATCTCTGCTTTATTTAGCTTGTTTATTTCGCCGAAGGCAAATGCGATTTGCAGCGGAAAGCCACTCCTGATCAGTGTTCCGGAATAGCCATTTAGTACGATGGATTACTTATTACCCTAATACTCCGTATGTCCGAGATTAGTAATCACACAAAGCGAACACCGTGCTAACACAAACAGAGACGTTCCACGATTATTCCTACAAACCATATGAGAATCTTCCACACGCATGCAACCTATCCCCTAGCTAGACTTTACTTTTATTTTAGAATTGAGAATATATTGATATAACTATCATTATTACAACGATGGAAAGCTCCATTTCTGAAGCACGAGGACAAGCTTTAGCTCAGGTGGTTGGCTCTGCAGCTGCGCAAGCTAACAACCTGCGTTTGAATCCCCATCGGCGCAGGTTTTCCTTAGCGAAGATTTATTCTTTGAAAAAATCCCCTCGCCGGTGAAGCTGGAGTTCAGAAGTTTCTAAACCGGGAGTTAACTTTCTTCTCTCAGTGAAAACCGTGGGGGCGGTCTTACCCCCACTAACTTAGTTTTTTGCTCCATTTTTGAAACACACAAGTTTAAGAAAAAAGAAGCGTAAAAAAACATTTATCCCACAACGGGGCGTCCACCAACCACTACAACCATGTGACTACCATAAAAAAACACAAGGTCTAACCTAAGTCTTCGAGCCTTCAGCAACACTATCATGTCAAACTCATCATTCTGACACATCGTATGCATACTTGACAAAGCATCGTTCACTTCGCTTGCCCGTTAATAAACCTCATGCAACGTCCCGCCTCCCTGAGGTCGGGCCCACTTATGCCTGGCAGCTCTCTAAGATCTCAAGAATATCCTCACAGACCAACACGTATCTTTTCTGTGCACTTTGTCTCCACTAATGCGCATCCGGGAAGAACTTCCCGGTCGGTCACCCATCGCTCCAGACCAAACACGCTTAATTTTGGAGTTCTTTCGAGATGGACTTCCGGAAAAGAAGTTACAACTTGTTGATAGGAGTATTCTATCAATCCTATTAAACCTTGAGCTAGGATGTCCGGGGTTTGTCAGCTTCTGCCCCGCTACCTGCGACTTGAGAAGGAAAATAGCGCACTACATCGGCGCATCAAGCAGCTCGAGCGTGGAGTACGCCATGCCAACACCTTGATGCTTCAGGTTGAAAGTGAACGAGTGGCTGCCCAAGAGGAGGTGCTACTCACCGAGGAAGACCTCCGCAAGGAACAGGTGAAGCTGAGCCAAGCTCAAGCGGAAGGATGACCTTCTGCTTGGGTGTGAGAGGGTTAAGGTCGCGGAGCTCGCGAAGAGCAAGGAAGCGAACGTCGTTAGCATTGTCTCGCTCACACGCACAGCCGTGTACCTGGACAAGGCCAAGAGGGTCCGGCCTGGAGAGGCGGGTCGTCACACTTAAAGTTCCTAACGCCTCCCATTCCCGCGAGTAATAACCTAAGCAATAATCAAGCAGGTTCCCTCCTCTGCGGTTGCAATGCCTTACATTTTCATTCATGTGGAAATGGTGTGAGTGTTGGTTTTGTGGCTTCGGCCGTGCACATATATTGGTAGCTAAGCAGTTAGGACCGTGTATGTACTACTGTACTACATTGGCGGTACGTACACTAGTTATGATGGGTACGTACCATATGTGTTTTTCTCTTCATCATCGTCAGTGTAAAGGTGAGAAAGCAGGCACGGAACAGAGTTGATTTATGCATGCATGCCAAGCCCATACAACTTTTATTCTATACCTAAAATACAGTTTTTGCTCTTTCCTCCAAATAACAAATAGAGTTGTTAGCATATAGTAAAATTTAAATATAGAATACGATTACAGTCGGTACGGTATATAGGAGCAGCATGCATGCTTAGAGCATTATAGTTAAGAGCTTTTGTACGGTGCTTACCATTACAGTTCAGAGCTTTTTACGGTGCTTGTGTAGTACCTGAAAGTACCAAGAAGTACCCACCACCTGATTGATTAAAAAATTAAACTAATTAAGCAAAGAACATTATGGTAATCTACTCTCTTCTCTCCCTCAAGTCGTTGTACCCTCATGTAGGAATTGAGCTATAAAACATGGTCGTCGATCAGATTAACCATGTGAAATTACTCATATGCCCTTTCTGAATTGAAAATATTAATTAAAATTTGTTGTAGGTCCCACCAAGTTGGTACTTCCTGGTACTTCCATTGTTAGATTTCGTCGGATGGACGGCTCATAGGAAAAGCACCCTAAAATTTCTCTTGCATTAGAAACTACGAAGAAAATTAACACATGCAAAAGTTTGGCGCAGGATGAATTTAGATGAGAGCATGCCTTAGCTGGCAGCGTCTTTTTCTGTTGAACAATATTGAAAATGCGGCCTTTTTCTTTCGAGATGACAGAGAATGCAACTTTTCTTTTGAGATGACAGAGAATGGAACCGATAAGGTGTCTGTCATGCTTGTCTGTTCACCGATGGAAGCCTCATTTAATTACTACTACATTTTCCGTCACTCTGGTGCTTACTATGTCCACTCACTGAAGACGGCAGGCTAAGGCACGAACTCAGCTTACAGCTCGTGACGACAAAAGCCCGGATACAAAAACTTCCTTCCATGAGTAATAAGAAGAGAACTAGTTGTCCAACTGTCACTTCATCTCCAGTTCTCGTTGCATCTCATTCCAATGAGATTTGCAGTGTCAGAATAATGCACGCGCTAATTCGATGCATGTGTAAATGGTGATCCTCCTTGCGTGCTTCATCTTAAACTATCTGTACAGGAATTCAGAGCCAACTTTGCAGGCGTTAGTTTTCTTCGAACAGTAGTTTTTAGATTAAAGCTTACATGGCGTGGAGAAACCAGCTATATATCGACAATTGTAAGATGTTCAGGAGTGAAATCTCTTGATCACACCCCACTACTACTTAGTACTTACTGCAGTAGTACTACAGTACATTAGCAGTTATTTGCCCAACGATGATGGGTCTCAAGCCGACCAAACGGGTCATTTTCCGCAACTGGTTGAACTCAGTATTTTTAGCGCTGTTATGACAGCAAAAAAAAGCTCATCTCTGCTATTTCCGTAACTGGTAGCTGGTTGAACTCAATGTAATGCAGCTGCGTTCATGGCTCGGTGCTATTCTGTACTCGCATCATGAGACATTGCAGAGGCTTGTTTAGGGGTGCTATTCTGTACTTTGCATTTGTTAATTTTCTTTGTAGTTTCAATTGCAAGGAGTGGAGAAGTCAGGCCAGCTATATATCGGCATTTGTAAGAGTGAATGCCCTGTTCGTTTGGCTTATCAGCCACAGTCAGCAGTAATTTTCTCTCAGAACAAATCAGCCACCAGCAACCAGCCAGCAGTACTTTTCTCTCAGAACAAATCAGCACCAGCCACCAGCCACCAGCCACCAGCCAAACGAACATGCTGGAAGTCTCTTTACCTCATCACACCCACTAGAGTCTAGAGACAATAGCAGTTGCTGCTTTTTTTTAAAAAAAAATTACACAGTACAACACAGATGCTCACAACTTGCACGCACACTAACCTCTATGAACACAAGTACGCAAACCTTACCTCTATGAGCACCTCCGAAGGACTGATCACCGGCAGATCTGGAGATTCTCGAAGTCACCACTGGCGCCTCATCGTCGACGGGAACGTCGCTTAGCCCCCCCCCTAATGCATAACGTCGAAAAATCCCGAAATAAATCCAGAAAAAAATGCGAGCATCAGGATTTAAACCCTGACCGTTCTACCATTGGACTACAAGCCCATTCGGCAGTTGCTGCCTTTAACGAAGCAGTAACTAGTAACTAATGTTCAATGATGATGGGCCAAGCAGACCGAACTGAGAATCACAGTCTTTTTTATTCTGGAGGCCGACCCTGACTAATTATTGGAGTTTGGGTGATTGATTTTGAGAAATAGTAGCAAACGATTAAAATAAAATTGGTCCGATTGAGAAAGTTAGCAACTCCACTAAGAAAAGAAAGGTGGCCACTCTCCTGCAAATTGATTCAAAAATATAAATTTTCGCAACATCTACGAGCAACTGACATTTCCGTACTCGCATCATGAGACGTTGCAGGCTTGTTTTACTGCCATAATTAATGCTTGCCAACGGAGTGGACTCCTTGCTTAAAACATCTTTTGAAATTCTTTTTTGTTTGCTTTCTAGTAGCAATTTTAACTAGGTCATCACATTAATGAGACATCTCTAATCAAGCATAGCATTGAGACATTTGTATCATCCGAAAGCACTGACATAGAAACGCAGACAAAGGAACAGGGAAATTGGAGCTAAAACAATTGTAGTGATCCAAACACCGTCAAAATTACCATGCAATGCCAATTCCCAGGACATAAGAGTGCGAGCACTATGAGCGCCTGAGCTTTCCCCAGATATGATGTGCGTACTCTACTCTAGTGTCTGCAGAATCCATTGAAGAAATCGGGCATTTTTTATTCGTTTTACAGCATTTTGTCTTGTCTCTAAAGAAAACGGGCTAGGCACAATCTCGTCCGGCACTCCTTCTGCAGCTTGAGAGTTGAGGCGATGGAAACCCACGGCAACACCATGCGCGGAAACGGATTCCTCGTGCCCGCACGGGGAAAATGCAAGAGCGAGGCGCCGACGTGTTCGTTGAGCGCAGATTCACGGTGCATCCCATTCAGACTGAAGTTTCACAAGAATCTATAGTGAACTATGCATTCGCCAACTTCTCCTCCCGTGCTAGCTAGCTTCCTCGATCTTATGGTTTTCACAAGAATCTATAGTGAACTATGCATTTGTTAATTTTATTCGTTGTTTCAATTGCAAGGTGTGGAGAAGCAAGGCCAGCTATATATCGGCATTTGTAAGAGTGAAGTCTCTTTACTTCATCATCCACTACCATCTACATTCTACAGACAATAGGAGTTGCTGCCATTAGCACAGCACAGTAACTGTTCAATGATGTTGGGCCTCAAGCAGGCCGAAAGCCCAATATGAGAGAATCACTGTTGATGTTTTTTTTTTGTCTAACACACGAGTGCGCTAGTTCGAGCGGACGTCGGAAATCAACTCGTCGAAGCACCCAGCACGGGCCGGTCAGACCGCCTAGGGGACGCGGTCAGACCGCCTTGGACAGGCACGTCGCCGAAAAACTAAGTTCATCGCTCCGGGAGGGATCCTGTCGGAAGAAACGCGCATAGGGTTGTCCTGAGATCGGCAAGGCCACTCAGAACTTCCTCAACCGCCGTGGAGACGAAGGAGGAGAGCAAGGGGGTTGGAAAAGCTAAGGTTTGAAGTAAATAAAGTGTAAATTGATAATTTGATTGGATGATAGCTCTCAATCGGCCACGTCCCTTTATATTTATAGGGGGAGGTCTTGCCCTGCAAGGAACTCTTTACAACTCGGGAATAGCCAAAAACTCCTAATTCAGGTCGGACTCGGGGAGACCCGGTCAGACCGCCTGGCGGCCTTTGTGCCGGACCGGCTACAGGGCACGCGGTCAGACCGCCTTAGCCACCCGGTCTGACCGCCTGGCCCAGCCTGATCCGGCTTTTGCCAATTTTGAGTGTCAACAATCACACAAGCCTAAATGAACGATCCACGAATAAATGAACCACATCAATGTCAAGGTTCATGCGCTCTGGAGAAGAACTGTAATCAACGAGCTGCTTGTCGTCTTCTGATGCAGGCACCGACGACAACCCATCATTGCAAACCATGGGAGCCAAAGAAGCGAAACCGGACGGCATCTCTGGAGAACCCGGTCTGACCGCCTCCAGGGCTGGTCTGACCGCGGGGGCCGGTCTGACCGCCTGGTCAGCCGGTCTGACCACCTCTGCTGGCGGCTGAACTACCTCATGTGGTCTGACCGCATCCTCTGGCGGTTTGACCGCCTCGGTCTGTGATGCAGGTTTAGCTCTCCACTCTTTCCCTTGTGGCACCATGGGTCTGTAGTTGTTGAACATCTCATCTCTCTTTGCCTCCATCTCCTTTTCCTTCTTCTCCCGGAACCTCAGTCTTTGAAGCTTCCTCCTTTGAGTATGAGTCAATCCGGGAGGACACCACCTTGGCAAAAAGTTATTGGAGTTGGAACCACTCCCACTGGCCTCATGATCATTAGCAGCACATCCTTTCTGAGTAGGTGTCACAACCTAATTGTTTAGCACAATCGGTCTTTTGCCACTTTTCTAAATAGGAACATCCATTGTCCCAATCTGTATTATATCTTGGCCAGTAGTCCTCTCTGGATCAATATTCGTCTTCTGAACCTCCTCCTCTCTGATCTTGAGCTTGTAAACTTGTCGTGGAGGAGATTGAATATTTTTTCTGGGCAGGGCGGTCTGACCGCGTGTAGGGGGCGTTCTGACCGCGTTGGCCTGCTGGTGCTGGGCGGTCTGACCGCGTGTAGGGGGCGGTCTGACTGCATTGGCCTGCTGATGCTGCCCTGACCAACGTGGAGCCCAACGATCTTGTGTAGGTCATGAAATCCGATCCAGTGCTGGTCTTCTTGGCCCTCCCCATCCAGGATGGAAGGACTGCTGATACGGCACCCACATCACTCCATTGTCATCATAAACCGGGCGAGGATGATTTGAAGGCGCCCATTGTGGAGTAAAGTGTTGCCCCTGCTGTGATGATTCACCTCTGAATCTTGTAGCTGCTCTTGGAGGCGACGACGGTCCCTCTTGACGTGGAGGTGATCTCATCCTTTTTTTAATGGCCGATCACTTGTAACGGCCTTCTGTTTAGAGTACTTGTCAAATAGCATATCAAATGTGACCTTTGACTTTGAAATGTATGCTCCCCTGATTCTTAGCAATATTAAGCTTCCAGTTTCCAATCTCCAGTCGTTTCGGAATAAGTATTTTTGGCTGACCATGGGGAGGGGCGGTCTGACCGCCCTGGGGCGCCGGTCTAACCACCCTGGGCTGACCAGGCTCGGTTGTTTGTTGACCAGACGACGTGGACGATCCTTGCCCCCCATGTCCAGAAGCTTTGATAGTGATCTTGAATGTCTCTCTGCCATCAGAGGTCTTTTCACATGAAACTTCTCTTACCAACTCTTTTCTCCTCAAGTCGGGCTTAGCTTCCCCGACTACCACGTTCTTGCTTTTAGTTGCTTCGACTTGGTGTGGCTGAATCAACACTTTAGTTTGCTACAGATCCATGGTATTGATAGGAAAAGGCTGCTTGTCCACTTGCATCTCATGAAGCATCAAACGACCTTCATTTATGGCCGATTGAATCTGACGACGAAACACATTACAATCGTTAGTAGCATAAGAATAAGAGTTATGAAATTTGCAATATGCACGTCGTTTAATTTCATCAAGTGGAGGCATGGTATGAGAAATTTTAATGTTTTCAAGTTTAAATAATTCATCAAAAATACGATCACACTTAGAAACATCAAAGGTAAATTTAAACTCTTCTTGCCTACCTTTAGTAGCCGGCTTAAGTGATGCATAAGAACTAGGTTTAGCCTTAGAAGACCACACAAATTCAGCAACATAAACCTCACCCTCGTCGTTCGAGCTATCAGAATCATATTCAACCAAATGCATGTTAGACCGACGAGGTTTATAATTTTCTTTTTCTTTATTCAATTTTAATTCTTGTGCCATACCTCTTACAAGAACAGTAGCAAGAGAATAAAATTCTACACCTTCTAACCTTTCTCTAAGAGCAGATCTTAAACCTTTAGCAGCAAGGTCAGCAAGGTCAGAATCAGAAAGTGCAAGATTAAAACAACGGTTTTTAAGTTCTTTAAAGCGTTTAAGATAATCAGAAACTGACTCATCTTTGTCGTGCCTAACCGATGTTAAATCTATCAACTTTAATTGATAGCTCCCACTAAAGAAGTGATCATGAAACTTTTGTTCTAATTAATCCCATGAATCAATAGAATTAGGAGCTAATGAAGAAAACCAAGCAAAATCGGTATCAGTTAATGACAAGGAAAACAAGCATACTTTCAAAGAATTATAGGTACCAGTTTCACCTAGTTGAGCAGTATATTGACTAATGTGTTCCCAGGTTGTGCGGTTATCATCACCACTAAATTTAACAAAGTCAGGCATACGCCAACCAGAGGGAAAATTCACATAATCAAACTCGGCTCTATAGGGTTTTTGATAAATCTTAGAATTACCAAAGTCAATGCCGAGTTTATTTTTCATCATATTAGCTACTTCCTCTTTAAATTGAGCAAATTCATTCCTAGCAGCTAATTGAGATTGCATTGGAGCTGATGTACTAAATGTAACACCCCAGGTGTTTATTAAAGATAAATACCTCAATTAGTTGTGTTAATCAAGGTTAATTAGTTCTTAAGCATGTTTGACATGATCTTGACAACTTTTGCACTTAAACCCTTGGTCAAAGTCCAAATTCATGGTCAAATCCCTATCGATCCTAAAAGCTGATTTGGTTTTCTTCCGCGTTCTCCAAATTTTGCTATAGAAGTTCAAAATCAGCCAATATAAAAGTTCTTCGTTGTTTCCGGGGACACATTTTTCGTAATTGGCGGACATTCCAATTTTGAGTGCAAAGCCGCGTAAACTTGAGATGAAGGTCCTGTCAACAGTGGGCCAAGGCCGAGTTTTGCAGCGACTTTTCCACGTTTTTCCTGTCAATCCTTTCACCAAAGCTTAGGTCGTCCTTTGTGAAAAATATACTTCTATAGTTGCTCTACGACTTTTGTATTTGGGGATTTTCAAGTTGTATTCAAAAATTTGGAGTTTAGCATTTTCGAATACGGGCAAATGAAATTAAAAAGTGGGTGCCGGCCGTCGCGCCGCCGCGCTCTGGCGCGAGTGCGCACGCCCGTCCGCCCGCCCACGTGGCGCTAGCGTGGCCGTCCGGCGTACAGACGCCTGGAGTCCGTCGCCGTAGACCGCTCGCGCTCGGTGGAGCCTCCGCCCGCCTATGCGCCGTACGCCGCGCCTAGGAGCACCGCAGCGGCCTGGCAGCGGGCCCGGCATGGCCACGTGCCGTCGCGCGCCCGCGCCGCGCGCCCTGCGCGCATGCGGCTAAGGCCACTTGGCCGCCCATGCGAGCGCCAGTAGGCCAACGCTTCCTCGCCTCTTCTCCTTTGCGGCAAAAACGAGCCAAGCAAGAGCCGGGAGAGCCCTGTTCCGCCGCTCGCCGCTCTCCATGGCCGCCACCGCCTAGTTCCTTCTCCACTCGAATTCCACCGCTATCCTCGAGCTCTACTCCTTCCCTGAGCCTCCCTGCACCTTCCTCCGCCGTCTTACACCGCGCTTTGCCGTCGCAGCCGCCGGACAGCAAGCCGCGGCGGGCACTCCACCCGTGCGCCGCCGCCGGCGCCGCTCCGGGCCAAGCCGCCGTCTCCACCACCTCCCTAGCACCCCTAGCCCTTCCCTAGACCTCCCCGACGCCTAATCCGTCGTCGCTGTCCCGCTTTACAGCCGCCACGGCCGAGCCAGCAAGCTCCGGCGGGAGCTCTGCTCCGCCTCCGCCGCGGGCAACCGACGGCGCCTGTTCCGGCCCCGCCTCCACCTCCTCTAGACCACAGGTGGGCCCAGGTACATCCCCACGCCGCTACCCGACGAAGGCCGGCCGGCAATCACCGCCGGCGAGCTCGCCCGGCCGGCGGAGGGTCGCATTGCGGTGATTGTTTTCTTTCCAGGGTTTAAACCGTAAACCGAGGGCCTAGTTGTAATTTCCAGAAGTTCTTTCGAGGTCTCCTCTGTAAATGTGTTTTAGGGTTTCAGCAGCAACTTCAAAAATCCGTAGAAAAGTGTAGAAAAATCGGAAAAATACAAATCCAATTTTGTTGGGTTCCTGGTGAAGAAACCTACCTTTTCTAGAAAGCATGTATAGGGTTTTTCTGTGTAGTTTTTGAATTAAAAATTCAAACTCAGTTTGAAGTGTTTTTAGTGTAGTTTAAAATATACACATGCTATGAACTTGAATTTTGGATATGTTTCTCTTTATGGCATGTCTAGATCTGTGACCAAAATTGGCAGGAGTTTGATGTGTAGATCTTTAATTATGATTTATGTAAGCTTTATGCTAGATTAAGCTTGATGCTTTTTATAGTCCCTTTAGTAAACTTTTGTTTAAGCACAAGTGCACCCTAGGGCCTTTCTTTGATGAGTCCTACCTCTGGTAGGATGTATGTGATTTTAGGATGTGCTTTGATAAAGGTTTTGTATTTAATCTTGTGTAGCAGTTTAAATTCAAAAGATGAAAAATAATTTGAATCTGCATTTATGCTTTGGTCAGAAGCTTATATTTGACATGTATGACTTGTAGGAGAAAGTTGAGATCAAAAAGTTTAGTAAATCTTTTTATATGAATTAATGGTGATTTACTAGGCTAAAATTTGTCTTTTTCATATAAATTAATTTATAAATGATCTTAAACCAAATTTTGGTGTGTGAGCTTAGATTAGGTGTATCTTGCTGTGTACAGAAGCTATGTTTTATTTGATGAGTTTTTAATTTAATTTGAATTTAAGGTTGATAGGCTTGTTTTAATGAATTAATAAAAATAAATGGTAAATAAAGAGTTAAATTGCAAAACCATGCTATGTTTCTGTTTTAAGTTCACAATCACCACTCCTGCTGTTTTTGAAGTTATTTAATTTACTTATGTTTAAATATGTACACAATCACCATCAAAATGGTGCTTAATCTTGTTCAAAACCACCTAGTGCTTTTATAGGTTAAGTGTGTTGCAAATTTCTTGTCAAGGTGAATATGGCTAACATTACACCCAGAGTTTATTTCAGTTTTCAGAAATGCAATTTATTTCCTTTTGATCAATTAAATTTATGCATATGCATATCGTGTAGAACTGTCGGGCGGTAGCTATACGCTAGTCCAGGAGGGAGAAGGTGCAGCGGACGGCGAAGTGAACTACACCTGTGTGCACCAAGACCTGGACCAAAGTCCAGAAGAGCCCAAGGCTAGTGTTGAGTTAGAGGAAGGCAAGCACCGGTTTCATCTAACCTTTTTAGGATAAAATCTCCACTTTTACTTTTCAGTATTTATTGTTTATTTTGTGCATTTACGATTCAGGAGTTGTTTTGAAACCTAGATGCATGATCCTTAGGACTCCTATGCTCTTTTACTAGTATGTTAGGAACGCTAGTGCCATGCTTTAAGGACACGGTACAAGTCGAGTAATGACTCATTGCTCGCGAGATATAGGATGCTTATGTTGGAATCATAAGTTGGATAAATTGACTCGCTCATGTGGTAAGAGCATTGGGTTCGGTCTCGACCGAGTAGCATGGTGCTGGTCTAAGCTATTGAACGTACCAAGAGCTTGTCGGGAATGGGACCGGTAAGCCTAGTACCTAATGAACCAGTGCGGGAATTTTATTGCTACTAATCTTGAGATGCGTCTCCCGGTTCGCTACCGGTAGTGCAAGTGTGATTCTGGACGTGCCATGTTTGGGCGTACCAGTAAACCTTGTACTTAGGACTGTATCATCTTTTCCTAATCTGGGGAATGACGGGAACCGCCTGGTCGGGGTAGACACTGCACTTGGTCTACCTTCTTCCGTGTATCTTGGGTTTACCTTGCAAGGATATAAATCGATCGATCGTCGGTCACTCGCCGTTATCTGAGTCGGCTTGACCACTGGCTACCCCATGTTTATTTATGGAACATTTCGGATTAATATTGTTGGATGATTAATCTTGTTTGTACAACCATGCTTGCTTAGCTAGGTGCTTACCTAGAATGGTTAACATACTAGAACTTGAGCTAAAATTTGAAAGTAAGGATCAACTCTTAGTTGCTTTTGGCAAAACAAACCCACCAGCCAAAAAGCCTTGCATATCTAGCTGTGTCTTTTATTTTTGTCGGGTCAGTCTTGCTGAGTATTAGTATACTCAGCCTTGCTTTTGTTGATGTTTTCAGGTAATCCCATCTGGCCTGGATCTATTCCAGATGGTTGGGAACTTGAGTGGGAGAACGATGTTGATGAGTGATACTCTATGGATGGCCTCCCATGTGTATCTTCCGCTAGATTTATTTTCCGCTGTTTAAACTCTGAATCACCTTTACTTTCATGTACCAAAACCTGGTTTGTAATAATGTGAACTTATGATCTTTTATGTAATGTAATGTTGTACTCTGGTCCCGCCTTCGTGTGGGCTTAGCGCATAAATCGATCCTGTGTAAGTGATTTACCAGGCATGCCCCGGCAGAGGCGACAGAATAGTTCTTTATTATTGCTTAATGGCCACGTGGACCGGCTTAGGCGATAATACGGAATTATTTTGGGCGGTTCTGTCACAGCTGGTACCAGAGCGAGTTATGCACCAGAGTAATTAAAATACCTTAACAAACTTGTTTTTGGAATAAAATTTGCCAAGATTAATAATCTTGCTAAGTGAGTAGGACGTTAAGGTCTTATCTAGTCCGAGAGGCCCTAGAGGGAATTTTTGGGTTCTTTCAGGTGGCTAGTACTCTATGGTGTATTTAATCTGACTTCCAGCACATTTTATTCCTGTCAAAACTTACTTTCTTGCACAACCATACTAGTTCATCACGTTTTGCCATACGTGGTGGTACCACAGGGAAGTCCTGTGAGGGACTAGTGAGGCCTATTCCAATGGGCACTCACGTCGCGTCTGTGTCTAGCCATGTTTTGCCATACATGTGCGAACCCGCAATAGGCGGAAAGGACAACTCCATTCAAACGGAGGTGTCCGAGGTTGGACGCTGTCCATGCAGCGGCTTTACGCATGGATACCGTTTCTATAGTGAACGGTAATGAATGTGGACGCTTTTGTGAGTGCTGGCACAAAAGGTCTTGAATATCTGTGATTTTTTGCAGGTACACTAACCACGGTTGTTAGGAACGGTAATTTAAGAAACGAGTAGCTTTCGACTAGCTATTATAAGGAGAGACGTATATGTATGCCTTGCCACCGGCACTAACTTCGATTTTAAGCTTAAATGTTTGGTAAGGACGTTTAGGACGCTTTTTGCATCATGTAAAAGCTATCAAACCAAAACTGAACTTAAATCATGTATTGTTTGGTCTCTAGTTTATTTGTGTTTCTTAAGGACCATTCATGCTAGTTTGATGCTTTGATGAGGTGTTAAGCAAAGATTGTAACTAGATGCTGTCCAAATTTTTCTAAGGATTATCTAGAAAATTTCTGGCTAGGTTCTCTTTAGGGAAATTGATCATCACCTAGTTATGATTGCTCTCTGAATTTCTCATGATCTTAGGATGCTTAAAACTGAAGTTAGGATCAAACCACTAAGCCTAGGTCATGCTGAAATTCTGTCAAAATCATGAGCAAGACGGAAAACTCGAATTTTTACACCTTGTTCCAAATAGATTTTGCCTAGACAATCTATACCAAAAATGTTCCATTTATAGCCTACTTTGTGCTGTCAAAATCTCATAGTCATAGGGTTCTTAATTTTTGAGATATGATCTTTTTAGGGAAGCTCTGTCCTGCTGAAAATTTCTAGGCAATAGCACTCTAAAAAGGGATCTATTAGACCCTTTTCCAAGCTGATTTGGTTCTACCTTTGAATACCAAAAATCCTCCTTAGGCATCTATCTACCTCCTGTAGAAATCTCAAGGTCACTAGATTTTTAGTTTGGGAGTTATACCCAAAACATTAGGTCTCTGTCCTGCTGAATTTCAGAACTAGTGATCTCTGAAATTCAAATTTTTTAGGTCATCTTCCTTTGGGATCTAGAGCAAATCTTGAATACCAAAGTTGTTTAGAATTTCATATTCTGCATGCTCGTAAAATTTCAGCATCATTGCAGTTTTGAGCTGAGAGATATGGAATTTTTAGTGACCCTCGGCCTGCTGTCCAACAACCCTGACAGTAAAGCGATATCTGAATTTTCGGGCATGATAGCCTCAGCATTATCTCTAAGTTGAATACCAATATTGGAAGGCACGAGATTTTACATCCCCTGCCTAAAGATGATGATATTTAGGTGGTGGAAGAATGCTCCACGTATGTTTTTGAAGTTTCTATCCACAGATGAATACAATCAGTGCAAGATCCATCTATCTCCTTCTTCTCTTAGGATGGTTTCTAATAGAAGCATACCTATATCCTTGCCGAGTCAAGTGGAACCCCGTTGTACTCTCCTGATTGTTTATACACCTTTTCTTCAATTTAGAGGCGATCCACCAACTTCCTATGGCTATGTAAAGGTGATCACTTCACCTTCCTTGCATCGATATCCCTACATTGATCACTATAAATTCTCAGCCTTTGACCTAAAAATCCTTATGCTTGCTCACAAACAAATAAATGAGAACATGGTTACAAGGCATCAAAAATCTGTTGGTAAGCACGTGAGCATCATCACCGCATGCATATCTTGCAACCTTAATGACATAAATCATGAGCATGGAAAATGCATTGCACAACATGTGCATTTGGGACATTGGATGAACTAACATGCATGTCCTGACGGTTTCCCATCTTTCTACTTGTAAGTGCAATCAAGCCCTTTGAGGGTTTTGGTGATGTTGACCACACAATTAAAGAGCTAATGAGCCTTTGAGTTTATTGTGCAGTACAAGAATGTTTTACAGGTGCAAAAGAAAGAAAGGAGACCCCTCAATTACATGAAGAAGGATACCTATGCTCTTTGGAGAAGTTTATTTATTTTATCTCTTGAATTTGAGTATAGGACAATCCGTACTATCAAGAGGGATACTAATGGTGAGTTAGGGTGGATTCAAGTGCTCATAGAACATCTATCCTAATCCTAACCCATTCCTTGAGGAGAGAGACCTGCTGCTGTTTTGCCCCTGTTGTTTCCTAGTTCGGAGGTTCCGAGTTTATTCTCGGAGGTTCCGACCGTGCCGGCTTCAGTCTGCAGAGGTTTCAGAGTTCGGAAGTTCCGAGGTTTTTCTCGGAGGTTCCGGACTTTGAATTTTTGACCGTTACAGTTCTGGATCTGGGGGTATTTATACCCCTTGGTCCCCCAACGGTCATCTGCTCTTCTCCCCTGAACTGAAAACTGTTCAAGCTTGATTCTCTCACCTTGCATTGACTCCAAACCTACTCTCTTCCAAATCCTTGCCTTAGCATTGATTGAGAGTGGAAACTTGAAGTGAGATTGTGAACTTAACCTTCCATTCCTAGTTCTTGAGCACTTGGAGAAGTCCTAGCAAGCTTGGTGGATCTATTACTCTTGGAGCCTTGCTCCTAGACGGATAGAGGTTCTTGGAAGCTCTCCAACCCGATTTGTGGAAGCTCCAAGGTGTTTGTATTACCCTTTGTGAATCTAGTGGAAAGTCTCCACCTATTACCCAAAGTGATAGGTGTGAGAGAGGAGTTGACCTTTGTGGTCCTTAGCCTTTGTGGCTTCCTCAACAACGTGGACGTAGGCAAGCCTTTGTGGCGAGCTGAACCACGGGATAAATCCTTGTCTCGTGCGTGCTGTGATTTATATTCTTGCTTGTCCATGTTCATGCTTGTTCTTGACTAGATCTATTAGGGTTTGTCTCCGATCTACTTTGTGGTAGCTTCCTAGCTTGTTCTTTGCTAAGAAATCTTCTTGCTAGGTCCTAAGTACCTCCTAGTATTTGGTAGATCTGTTTTTCTTCAAGTAATCCGCAGCTTGTTTTATATTAGCTCTGTTCTGACAGTTCTCGGAAGTTCTGAGTTTATTCTCGGAGGCTGCCTCGTTCGGAGGTTCCGAGAATAATCTCGGAAGTTCCGGACCCTGACAGTTTTTCTGCAAGAAAAGTTTAAATTTGTGTGCAGGCCTATTTACCCCCCCCCCCTCTAGGCCATATTGTCTCGATCCTTTCAATTGGTATCAGAGCGGGTTATCCTTGCAAACACTTAACCGTGTGAGGATATGGCAAGTGAAGATGACAAGCAAGAGGAGGAGGAATTTGAAGATTTGCCAAGTGAAGTTGAAGGTGATGCCTCGGAGGTAGGCAACACCTCAGCCCAAGAGAAGTTTGACAAGCTCAAGAAGGCTGTCAAAGAAAGCTCCAAGAACAATGGCAAGAAAAGCAAGAAAGAGGACAAGAAGAAAGAGAAAGAAGAAGAAAAGAAGAAAGAGGACAGCAAGCAAGAAAAGAAGAAGAAAAGGGAGAAAGAAGAAAAGAAGAGAAGAAAGAGAACACCTTCACCATCTCCATCACCATCTTCATCATCCTCATCATCATCTTCATCTAGTGAGAATGGAGATGGGGATGACGAGTACTACGGCACAAGGATTCCCAAAAGAACACTCAAGCCCAAGCCCAAGGCCAAGTCAAAGAATGAGTATAAAAGAGTATCCTTTAACTATGATTCTTTGGAGACTAAATCTAAGGATGATATCACTATACCCGTTGGCAAGTTGCCCCAATTTGATGGGACCAACTTTGCTAAATGGAAGCACATGATGAAAGCTTATCTAACCGGTTTGAGTTTGGAGTTGTGGAATATTGTGTGTGTAGGTTTTGATGATCCCGAAGACTTTGAAAACCTCACACCACGTGATCGTTGCAACATTAGGAGGAATGCTCAAGCTACAAGCATACTCCTAAGTGCCTTAAATGCCCAAGAGTACAATCGTGTTAGTGGACTAGAGATTGCCAAAGAGATTTGGGACATCCTCCACATTGCTCATGAGGGTGTTGACAAGGTCAAGAAATCCAAGATCAACATATTGATGGCCGAACTTAATAGATTCACTATCTTTGATGGAGAAGGGCCACAAGAGATGTTTGATAGGTTGATGGTCATAGTTGGGAAGATAAGAGGTTTAGGTGGTGATGAGTTGGATGACCACTTTGTTGTGAAGGTGATGTTGGAGGCCTTTGCTCCAAGAAATCCTACTCTAGTCACTTTGATTAGAGAGAAGAAGAGATTTGAGGAGTTCTCTCCAAATGATGTTCTTGGAAGAATTCTTACTCATGAGCTCATGGACAAGGAAATCCAACATAGAAAGAAGATTGGTGAGCTAGAAGCCAAGTTGAACAACTTGAAGGTCAAAGAGGTTGCTCTCCACTCTCACAAGTCAAGCAAGCCCACTACTTCATCCAAGCACTCTACTTCATCCAAGCCCTCCAAGTCAAAATCAAAGAAAGTGGAAGTAGAGAGCTCTACAAGTGACTCAAGTGAAGATGAAGATGAAAGCTCTCATGTTGAGATTGGGGACATGGCTTTGTTCATGAAGACATACAAAAGAGGCTTGAAGAAACAAGGTTACAAATTTGCTAAGAGAAGGTTCCCCAACAAGAAAAAGAGAACTTGCTACAATTGTGGAAGCACCGAGCACTTCATAGCGGATTGCCCAAATGAGAAGAGAGAAAACAAGAATGACAAAGGCAAGGGAAGCTACAAGAAAGATCAAAAACCACATCACAAGAGAAGAAACTATGGCGGAGAAGCTCATATTGGTCATGAATGGAATTCCGGAGATGAGAGCTCTAGTGAAGGAGAAGGGAAGAAGGTTGCAACCGTGGCTATCAAGAAGCTTCCCTCCACTTCAAGGTTGTTCAACAACTTGACTGATGATGAAGAGAGCTCATCCATTCATTGCTTCATGGCCAAGGGTGAGAAGGTAAAAACTCACTCAAAACCCTCTCCTCCACCTAGTGATGAGTCGGAAATGGACTCTAGTGATGAATCTAGTGATGAGGAAGCAAACCAACTTGTTAGTAAGATGGATGAGCAATCTAGAGATTTTATGGCTAGGTTGATAGTGGAACTAGAGGAAAAACAAGACATTCTTGCATCCGAAAGAAGTGAGCTTGAGGCTTTGCGTTTGGAAGTGAGCCAAGCGGAGAGCGTCATAGCTACTCTCAAGGAAGACCTTGCTGCCTTCCAAGCTCAATGTAATTCTCTCAAGTCGAGGAATGAAGAGCTTGAGGAGCAATATAGTCTCCTTTGGAGTAGCACCTCACATCCTTCGAAGGTAAAGGGTGACTCTAGTGCTTCTACTAGCAAGGGCTGTGATAAATGCTTCAATATTGATCTTGAATCCTATGCTACTAATCTTGCTAACATGGAATCTATGAAAAAGGAAATTGCTAGGTTAAACTCAATCATAGCTAGAGGATGCATGAGTGACGAGAACAAGAAGAGAAAGTTCTCCAAGAGAAAGATGTTGGAGAAAAGTAAGAAACCAGGTTTTGGCTATGTTGAAGGTGGCAAGACCAATGAAAGAAAGATCATCAAGGAAAAAGAGTGCCTAGAATTCAAGAGCACTGGGTTTCTGTTTACCCAGACCCCGGAGGTTCCGAGCTCAAAGCCCGGAGGTTCCGGAGTCTGGAGGCCTCGAGCAACACAGACAGCAGAACTCGGAGGTTCCGAGAAAATTCTCGGAGGTTCCGGGGTCTGCAAAGACAGAACAAAGAAGAAAGGCAAGACTCAACCTCGGCAAGTTTCCAAGGCATCTAACACTTGTTTGCAGGTTCAGAACCATCCAATCATGCCTAGAAGGAACTTGTCCCCTAACAAGAACAAGGCTCATGCATCTAAAGACATACCTCCTAGCTATGTGTTGAGACGCAACAATCTTGGTAAAGTTGTTGCCACATATGTTGGAAATGAGTCCAACATATATGTGAAACGATCTCTATGGGTTCCAAAGGTTTTGGTTGCTAACGTGGAAGGCCCCAAGTCAAATTGGGGACCTAAAAGAAGGAACTAAACTGTTTTGTAGGCATACTCCTCCGGTGGATCAAGTTGGGTGCTTGATAGCGGATGTACACATCATATGACCGGAGAAAAGAGTATGTTCTCATCTTACCTCCATTTGGAAGGACCAAGAGAAACTATTGCTTATGGAGGGGATACAAAAGGAGAAGTCATCGGTGTAGGTGATATCCCTATCTCTCAAAAATATTCAATTACAAATGTTCTTCATGTTGATCCGTTGGGTTACAATCTATTATCCGTTTCACAACTTAGTGAGATCGGTTTTGATTGTCACTTTTCGGATAAGGGTGTGTCCATCATAAGAAGGGAGGATTCCTCTATTGTTCTTACGGGTCGCTTGAGGGGGAGGCTTTACCTAGTTGATCTCAACAAAAGTAAGGTTTCTCCCAAGACTTGTTTAGTGGCAAAATCTAGCATGGGTTGGCTATGGCATCGCCGACTAGCCCATGTTGGCATGAGGAACTTGGCCAAACTTTTGAAAGATGAACACATCCTTGGACTAACAAATGTGCATTTTGAGAAAGATAGGATATGTAAAGCATGCCAAGCCGGAAAGCAAGTAGGAGCACCTCACCCACCAAATAGCATTCTCACTACATCAAGCCCGTTGGAGCTCATTCACATGGATCTATTTGGACCGGTGGCCTACATAAGTATTGGCGGTAACAAATATGGCTTGGTTATTGTTGATGATTATTCTCGCTTCACGTGGGTGTTCTTTGTGTGTGACAAAAGTGAAGTACAAGGGAAGGTGAAGACCTTTATAAGAAGAGCACAAAGGGAGTTCGAGCTACCCATCAAGAAAGTAAGAAGTGATAATGGCTCGGAATTCCGGAACACCAATGTTGAAGAATTTCTTGATGAAGAGGGCATCAAGCATGAATTTTCAGCTCCTTATACCCCTCAACAAAATGGGGTGGTTGAGAGGAAGAACCGGACTCTTATTGAGATGGCAAGAACCATGTTGGACGAGTACAAGACTCAAGACATCTTTTGGGCCGAAGCTATCAACACGGCTTGCCATGCTATCAACCGCCTCTATCTTCACAAGTTTCACAAGAAGACCTCCTATGAGCTTATCACCGGTAAAAAGCCTAAGGTGTCTTACTTTAGAGTGTTTGGGTGCAAATGTTTCATTCTAAACAAGAGGCCCCGAACTTCTAAGTTTGCACCAAAGGTGGACGAAGGATTTCTTCTTGGTTATGGTCCAAATGAGCATGCTTACCGAGTCTTCAATCTAACCACCGGGAGGATTGAAGTCACAGTAGATTTGACTTTTGATGAATCTAATGGCTCTCAAGTGGAGCAAGTTGACTCAAATTTTGTAGGTAATGAGAAGCCATCTTGTGAAGCAATCAAGCAATTGGCCATTGGTGATGTTAGACCAGTTGAAGGACAAGAAGAAGATGAGCTACAACAACAAGCTTCAACACCACTCGAAGGGCCTGACCTCACTGGCTCGGCAGAGATACAGAACCCGGAGGTTCTGAAGAATTCACCGGAGGTTCCGAACACTGCTGCCAGATCGGAGGTTCCGAGAAATTTCTCGGAAGTTCCGGAACCTGGGAGTTCAGCACCAGAAGACACTGCAGGCCAGAATTTTTCTCAGCTTGGAAATGATCATGAAGCTAACCAAGTACCCCAAGCTGATGATGATGAGCAAGAACAACCCCTACACCAACCTCTTGGACCATCACATCCCCGTGTACATCAAGTTATACAACGGGATCATCCCGTTGACAATATCCTTGGGAGCATAAGGAGAGGGGTAACAACACGATCTCGTCTTAAGAATTTTTGCGCATTTTACTCGTTTGTTTCCTCTCTTGAACCTATCAAGGTAGAGCAAGCCCTTGAGGATCCGGATTGGGTGGTGGCTATGCAAGAGGAGTTGAACAACTTTGAAAGAAATCAAGTGTGGGAGTTGGTGGAAAGACCGAAGACAAACATCATTGGCACCAAGTGGGTCTTTCGAAACAAGCAAGATGAGTTTGGCATTGTGATTAGGAACAAAGCAAGATTGGTCGCTCAAGGGTACACTCAAGTTGAAGGACTAGACTTTGGAGAAACATATGCACCGGTGGCAAGACTTGAAGCAATACGGTTTCTACTCGCTTTCGCTGCCCATCATGACTTCAAGCTATATCAAATGGATGTCAAGAGTGCATTTCTCAATGGACCACTCTCCGAAGAAGTCTATGTTGAGCAACCACCGGGTTTCGAAGATCTTAAGCGTCCTAATCATGTCTACAAACTCCGTAAGGCGCTCTATGGGCTCAAGCAAGCACCAAGAGCATGGTATGAATGCCTTAAGGATTTCTTGCTCAAGCAAGGCTTTGAGATAGGCAAAGCCGATGCTACTCTCTTTACTAGAAAAGTTGATGATCATATCTTTGTGTGCCAAATATATGTCGATGACATAATATTTGGTAGTACTAATGAAACTTTTTGTGAAGAGTTTAGTAGGGTGATGACAAAGAGGTTTGAAATGTCCATGATGGGTGAGCTCAAGTTCTTTCTTGGATTTCAAATCAAACAAGCAAAGGAAGGGACGTTCATATGTCAAACCAAGTACACAAGGGATATGCTTAAGAAGTTTGACATGGACAAGGCAAAGCCCATCAAGACTCCAATGCCTACCAATGGACACATGGACCTCAATGAAGAAGGGAAATCCGTGGACCAAAACGTATATCGCTCCATGATCGGTTCTCTTCTTTACTTATGTGCATCTAGGCCGGATATTATGCTTAGTGTGTGCATGTGTGCTAGATTTCAAGCTAACCCGAAAGAGTGCCATCTCATGGCCGTAAAGAGAATCTTGAGATATCTAGTGCATACCCCTAACCTTGGCTTGTGGTATCCTAAGGGCTCCACTTTCGATCTACTTGGCTATTCGGATTCCGATTATGCCGGTTGCAAGGTAGATAGAAAGAGTACATCGGGGACTTGCCAATTCCTTGGTAGGTCTCTAGTGTCTTGGAGTTCTAAAAAGCAAAACTCAGTAGCCCTTTCCACCGCCGAGGCCGAGTATGTTGCAGCCGGCGCTTGTTGTGCTCAACTACTTTGGATGAAGCAAACCTTAAAAGATTACGGATGTCACTTTACCCATATCCCACTTTTGTGTGACAATGAAAGTGCCATAAAGCTTGCAAACAACCCCGTAAGCCATTCTCGCACAAAACATATAGACATCCGTCATCACTTCTTGAGAGACCACGAAGCCAAAGGAGATATCGCTCTAAGTCATGTGAGCACCGACAAACAACTAGCCGATATCTTCACTAAACCTCTTGATGAGTCAAGGTTTTGTAGTTTAAGGAATGAACTAAATATTCTTGATTCTCGTTGCGTGGTTTGATCTCTAGCATGCCATGATTGTTTGCTTCAAATTGTTGACATTCTCTGAAAATTTTGTTTGAAAAACTCTTGTGTGAAAACTTTGTCTTGAAAAGAATTTCAAAATATATTTTCATATCCCTAACTTGTCTTAAGTGGCTATAGTTGAATGTGTGATTGCTTGTTTTCTAGCCACTTGAGTCAAGGATACCATGACCTAAGGATCTCAAGTGATAAAAGGTTCAAAATCTCAAAAGGAGTGAAAGTTGACAGTTTCTGGAATTCAAGTTTCGGAAGCTCCGAGAAAATCTTTGGAGGTTTCGAGCCTCGGAAGCTCTGAGAAATTCCTCGGAACTTCCAATCTTTATCGACTCAGCTTTCAGATTCGTCAGAGGAGGCAGTTCAAAGAGGATCTGGCATCTTCCAGGGAATATTCTTTTACCTTAGGGTTAACTCATCCTTTCCCTTATCACCGCGCGGTTAATCTCAGTTTCACCTTTTCACCGCGACTCTCTCTCTCTCTCTCTCTCTCTCTCTCTCTCTCTCTCTCTCTACGGCGCCCGCACAGCTCTCCACTCTCCACCGCCGCGCCTCCGTACTTCCTCGCCGCCGGTGACCGTGATCCTCGTGCGTCCCGCGTGCGAGGCCGGGCATCATTCTTCGTCGGTGGGCCGAGAAGCTGAAGAAGGAGGGGGAGCAGTTCGTGGCGGTTGACCTAGACTCGATCTGATCCAGTGAAGGAGGAGAAGGAGGAAGCCCTGTTCTGCGTCATCATCTTGTTCCTCGCCGACATTTGAGAAGCAGAGGAGGAACAACATTGCACCGCCTGGATTCATTCCGGCGAGTTGATCCTCTTCAGCGCCACCAGGTCACTGATCTGGAGGGGGCCTCTGGGCTACGTCCCCTGGCGTAAAAGCCTCTCAAACTCGTCGGCTTCACCCATCTTTTCTCCTGATTCAAGGTAAACCTAGATCTAACCCTACCCTAATTTCTAGATCCATCTGTTCTTAGGGTTCTAGGTCTTGCAGTTGTAGATTGATATCCTAAACCTTATTCTGAATGATGTGATGCACGTGTCAATTCAATTCAGTTGAAAGTTGAATCGAAGTTCAGAATGCAATAGGGTTCAAAGAGTTTCGGAGGTTCCGAGAAAATTCTCGGAGGTTCCGAACTCCATAACCTACTGTAGGCTGATCTTGATTCAAAGTTCCACTGAGTTGTATTTCACTTGCAACACCTCATCTCTTCTCTGAAGATCAATTCCATTCAAGTTTGGTTCCATTGGTTAAGTTCCAGTTGAAGGTTGAATCAACAAACTGTCCTCTGTCAGTGCTCAGACTTCGGAGGTTCCGAGAAAATCCTTGGAGGTTCCGAAGTCTGTACTGACAAAAGACAGTCTGTGATTCAAAATTCCACTGAATTTTAATCAATTGAACTGCATGTCTATCTGTGATCCTCAGTCTCTATCTATCATGATCTATTCCTTATCTGTTGCCTACACCCTTTCTGACAGATGTCTGGAACCCCTGGTGACAAGACCTATGCCAAAAGGCAGAGGCAGCCATTTGAAACTCCTGCTGGAGAGAGGGCATTCAAGTTTGCAGCAAGGGAAACTGCAGCTGGCAGTGGCAGCAGAGGAAAAGCAACCCCCAGAAGAGGAAAAGGGGGCAGTTTGTCAGGAGGAAGAGGATCTGGATCTGCAGCTCATGTTGAGGATAATGGGGGGATGGAAGGGAAGACCATTCCCATTGAGCTTGAAGATGACATGCTGCTTGGGGAGATAGACTCCACTTATTTGAAGTATCACAAGGTGCTGCTCAAGAGACACCCCCCAACCAAATATGACAACTCTGTGTACATTGAGCACACCAACTATGATGGGGCAGGCTACCTAGTCAAGAAGGCCAGAGAGGAGAACCCATATGAGAACCCCAAGATGGCTGCCATAGACTATAGGTTCTGGTCAGTCTTCCACTTCAAGTTCTATGAGACAGTGCTGAACACCAAGATGAAGCTGATCAAGATGAAGTGGATTGATTTCACTCATTTGGAGGCAGCAGAAGAGGCAGAGAAGTCAGATGTGCTTGATCTGGTAGATAAGTACAAGATGAGGGACATAATGAGCTTCAAGTATGACTGGAACATTGAGGTGCTGGCTCAGTTTCATGCCACCTTCTTTTATAAGGACAGCCAGGAGACTATACACTGGATGACAGAGGGGGTACACTACAAAGTGGACTTCACCACCTTTGCAAGGCTCTTTGGTTTCAGCAAGGATGACAGGGAGGCTGAGGTGATTCATTTTGAGCAGCATATGAATCACAAAAGGATTGCCTCAGCTTATGAGTATGATGAGCTTGCAGATGGGTCCACTACTGCTCTAAAATCCGTGTACTATGTGCTCAACAACATGTTCAGAGAGACAATTTATCCTAAAGGAGGAAGTGACTCAACCAGTCTCAGAAGGTTTGCTCCAAATCTGATTGCTAGGTTGCTGCCTGGGGCAAAGCCCTTCTCAGTCAGCAGATTCATCTGGTTCAACCTTGTGGAAGTGACTGAGAGTGGCAAGTGTAATCTGCCTTATGCTCCCTACATCATGTACTTGATTGAGATGGTTTCAGGAATCAGTTTCAAGAAGGATGTGGAGCATGCATCATATCAAGTCAAGCAGTGGCAGCATCAGAAGAAGCAACAAGTGGTTGAGGAGTACATCTTGAAGAAAGCAGGGTCTGAGCAGCAAGAGGGTGAAGAGGGACCTAGCAGGGCACCTATGCCTGCTGGTCTGCACAAGTTGAGGGGCATGGTGAGGGACACCTGGAGGTTTTGCAACTGGACATCAACTCAGATGTATGAGCTCAGGGAAGACATGAACAGGTTGCTAAAGCATCAGGGGCTGTCCTTCAATGCCATGCTCCCTCCTCCACCTATCTTCCCAGATTTTCCAGAATACACCACTAGTGAAGATGAGGGCGAGAAGGACACTGGCAGTCCATTGGCTGGGAGAAGTGTGCCTGCTGCTCAATCTGAAGAAGAAGAAGAAGACATTGAGCCACTGAGTGCCAAGATGGCAAGACTGAAGAAAGAAGCTGCTGGGAAGAAAGCCATGGGATCTTCCTCTGCTGGCAGAGCAAGAAGGAAGGCAACTGCTGGAAGACCTGTCAGAAGGCCTGTTGATATCTCTTCTGGTTCTGACTTTGGGTCTGACAGTACTGTTCCTGAAGCTGAGGTGGAAGACTCTGACTTCAGTGATGAGGAGTGATTCCCTGCAAGTCCTACTTTAACTTCCTCTCTTCTTTTCTTCCCTTTTTGATTAACTGTTGACAAAGGGGGAGAAGCATGAAGATTGAGATGATCTGTGGTGGCTGGCTGGCTAACAAATTCTTTTGTTCTTTTGGTGAGATGAGAGTGCTAACTATTCTCTCATGAACTCCTGGTGGTCATTTGCTGAGGAACTTCTGTAAACGCTTTAAGCTTGCCTCTGTTGGCAAGCATGGTCTGGTCATGGTCAAACTGTGGGATGTGAAAACTTTAAAACTTTTGTGTGATGTGTGTAATAGGGCTAGATGTGCTGGTTGTTTCCATATTTATCTAGCAGCTATTTCTGTTATGTTGATGCATTGCCTGTGTATGTTGAATGTTGGAGTGTCGGTTGCAGACCTCGGAGGTTCTGAGAATTTTTCCGGAGGCTCCAACTCCTGGAGGTTCCGGAAACTTTCTCAGAGGTTCCGAACTCTGTCAACAGATAACTCTCTGAGTGTATTAACATGTCATATGCATCACGCCCTATCTGTTACACTTCTTTTGCACCCCTCGATGATTTGAGTACAACATATCCTGTCACTTTACTCACAATGTATGCAATTCATATGACATATGAGACATATCACTCTATTCAAAAGGGACATGCATACATTGAGGGGGAGACTTGTATTCAAATCATCAAAAGCTCAATCTTTCAAATTAAATTGTAAACTTTAATTGGGTTATCAACATTTACCAAAAAGGGGGAGATTGTAAGTGCAATCAAGCCCTTTGAGGGTTTTGGTGATGTTGACCACACAATTAAAGAGCTAATGAGCCTTTGAGTTTATTGTGCAGTACAAGAATGTTTTACAGGTGCAAAAGAAAGAAAGGAGACCCCTCAATTACATGAAGAAGGATACATATGCTCTTTGGAGAAGTTTATTTATTTTATCTCTTGAATTTGAGTATAGGACAATCCGTACTATCAAGAGGGATACTAATGGTGAGTTAGGGTGGATTCAAGTGCTCATAGAACATCTATCCTAATCCTAACCCATTCCTTGAGGAGAGAGACCTGCTGCTGTTTTGCCCCTGTTGTTTCCTAGTTCGGAGGTTCCGAGTTTATTCTCGGAGGTTCCGACCGTGCCGGCTTCAGTCTGCAGAGGTTTCAGAGTTCGGAAGTTCCGAGGTTTTTCTCGGAGGTTCCGGACTTTGAATTTTTGACCGTTACAGTTCTGGATCTGGGGGTATTTATACCCCTTGGTCCCCCAACGGTCATCTGCTCTTCTCCCCTGAACTGAAAACTGTTCAAGCTTGATTCTCTCACCTTGCATTGACTCCAAACCTACTCTCTTCCAAATCCTTGCCTTAGCATTGATTGAGAGTGGAAACTTGAAGTGAGATTGTGAACTTAACCTTCCATTCCTAGTTCTTGAGCACTTGGAGAAGTCCTAGCAAGCTTGGTGGATCTATTACTCTTGGAGCCTTGCTCCTAGACGGATAGAGGTTCTTGGAAGCTCTCCAACCCGATTTGTGGAAGCTCCAAGGTGTTTGTATTACCCTTTGTGAATCTAGTGGAAAGTCTCCACCTATTACCCAAAGTGATAGGTGTGAGAGAGGAGTTGACCTTTGTGGTCCTTAGCCTTTGTGGCTTCCTCAACAACGTGGACGTAGGCAAGCCTTTGTGGCGAGCTGAACCACGGGATAAATCCTTGTCTCGTGCGTGCTGTGATTTATATTCTTGCTTGTCCATGTTCATGCTTGTTCTTGACTAGATCTATTAGGGTTTGTCTCCGATCTACTTTGTGGTAGCTTCCTAGCTTGTTCTTTGCTAAGAAATCTTCTTGCTAGGTCCTAAGTACCTCCTAGTATTTGGTAGATCTGTTTTTCTTCAAGTAATCCGCAGCTTGTTTTATATTAGCTCTGTTCTGACAGTTCTCGGAAGTTCCGGACCCTGACAGTTTTTCTGCAAGAAAAGTTTAAATTTGTGTGCAGGCCTATTCACCCCCCCCTCTAGGCCATATTGCCTCGATCCTTTCACTACTCTATCGCCCTTTTTGCTGGTGATGTTGTTGTTCCATAAACGAAGGTGCTGCGACGGAACCTAGGGTATCATGTGTGCTGCAGCCATGTGATTACCACTAGGAGCGCGCTAGGTATCTTGGTTTGTGAGAATGCGACTCACCGCACCTATTACTTCTCAACTCTATGTTTATCCTCTCTACCTTGACTAACCTCATGGGTGAAGCAAGTCATGCTGACATTGCATCATGAGCACCATATCTCATGAGCATACGCATCACGCATTCATAAACATGTGCATCATCATGCATGCACCTCATCATATACATATCATGTGCATCTCTCACTATGCACCATGACATATACACTGAAAGATCATATGCATAAACATCATATGCTCATATACATGTACATCATACTATATGCACTGCATCATGAGCATCCACTTGTGCACCATCCCATTGTTGCACGAGTCATTTCCATATGCATAAGCATTGTCATCCCATGACTCATCGAGTGCATGAGTTTCAGCTCAAAATCATTACACCCTGGTGTGGTGCATAAAGTAATTAAAATACTTCATTAAGATAAACCTTGAGCAAGGGTATTTTCCTCACTCCCATCCCAATTTTGTTTCCAAAATCTTGTCACTTGCCATTGACAATTGTACTTTCCAGGATACTCTAGGAGTTGACCTTTTTATTGATCTCCTAAAAACAAATTCATGAACCTCCGTAAACAAATTTTACCCAAATATTTGAGGTTTCCCTTCTTTATGGGAATCTTTTTGGAACCTTTCGACTTGGTCTTCTTCCTTCTAAATTTCAAAATTCACTTGGTAGTAACTCAACTAAGCTGGTTGAAGGAGTATGAGCAAGTTCTCCAAAAGTTAAGATAAGAGGAGCCTTCTACTGAGTCAATGATCTTTGGTTCTTTAGCACGTTTCCTCCTAATCAAAGGAACCGGGATACCAGTAAATAAAGGATGGGCAGAATCCTTTGATAGGTTTTCCTTGGTACAATCCCAATTTAGGATGGTAGATACCCCAACTATTCTCTTTCTCCCAAAGTCACGGTCAATCCTCTCGAGGGCCAATTTGACTCCTCCATATCCGTGCTTCGCCTGTTCTGTGCTACGGCTGATCGTGGCCGTCTTGTCGTCAAGGCATCCAATGCCGGCCACCATCATGCCACATGCCACCACCACACCTCCTTGCCACCGGTCCCTCCCCAAGTGGTGCGAGCACCACTGCCACTATACCATGGTGAGCATCATTAAAAGGAGCACCTCCCCGTCGACATTCACCGCTCAGAGTTGCATCCACTTGAGCCACCATATCTCGTCGCCCTCCCTTCTCTCTAGTTGTTTTCTTTGAGCACATACCGGCCACTTTCGCCGCTTACGACGTTCCTCGTCGATTAAACTCCTTTCCTCTATCTTCCCCAGCAATGTGAAGAAGAGTCAAGCTCCTCCAGCTGTCGGTGTCAGTCCGAGCCTTTCGCTGAAGCTCGTCCACTGAAGGTTGGTGCCAACATCACAAAGAAGAAGCTCGAGAAGAGAGCTACAAGAGGGAGCCAATCCCACATCACCAACTATGGATCGTTTTCTCGAGATGTGTGATTCAGACTGCGGGGACATAGCGATAGTGTACATCTGTTTTGTGCCTCTGCTATGCCTGTTTTTAGCTTTTCATGTGTACATTCGGCGCCCACTCCACCATGAGCGTCGTTGATGTTGTGTGAGGAAACACATGTATCTGTCTTTGCCTTTGAGTTTGAATCCAGAAGAGTCTTGGCATGCCCTGCAATGATTTCCTTATGTAACACCTTTCTTTCCTTGGACCGCCCTGGGCAGAGAGCTCCTAAAACCCCTTTTTCTCTTTTCGCAAACACTTCAAGACTTGTTGAAGTGGCTAGGGTTGGGTTAGAGGTTTGTTAGTTCACTCAGGGACACTCTCAAAGCTATTTCTCACATAGGTCAACTAATGAGCACTTTTGATACTTGTCATGAAGCTAATGTTGCATCCCTCTTGATAGTACGGCATTCCTATACTCAAGGATAAAAGTAAATACTAATCAACCTCTTGAGCTTGTCTACCTTTCATCTTGCCATACTTGAACGTGTTGAACTTGAGGGCTTCCAACAATTGCTATCTTCATGAGCACATCCATACTTGAGCTAGTAACTTAAGATCTTTCCATATAGCATAGGTATGCATGCTTAGATCCTTAAGTCACTCCATATTGTCAATCATAACATGTAGATGAGTTGCATTGCTTCACTCGGTTAAGGTTTGGATATGATACTTGGAGACCCCACGGATGCTAGAACTTCACCTTAGCAAAACACGAAATGGCGGCTTAGCTAGGGCCCCAATGATTGCTTAGTCCCTCACCCTAGACACCTCGGTTGATCTCTTCATCACTTACCCAATCCACTTTGAGTTTCACTTTGCTTTATCCTTAATTAAGCTCCATTTGAAAATTCCTCTTCAAATGCTTGTTCTTGATTGACAACGAATATGCAAGCTTTCTTTTAAGGACCATTAAGTTTACACTCATCCTTATGTCCTCTTTCAATCACCACATGAAGCCTTGCACTTTAACTTGAGAGAATTACCAACTTCTCTTTGTATGATCCCTTTATATTTTTAGTCAAGCTACCGTATTCTTTGGAGACATGTAATTTATCTTCACAAAATATCCCCAAAATTATAAATCCACTTATTGCTTGACATTAACCCAAGTGCATAGGAATCATCCATATATTTGTCTTCTCCAATGTGAGCCATATAATATTCATTCATAAATAAATACTCCAATAATTGCTCATGAATATATGAATAAACCTGCTCACAAACTTAGACAAATACATTAGTCCTTTAATCGTCTTGTCATTCAATTCACCAAAATCCACTTAGGGGCCTAGATGCACTTTCAATCTCCCCCTTTTTGGTGATTGATGAGAACTCGATTAAAGCTTTACAAAATAAGTCGTTTAAGCGCATTTTTAATACTTAGATATAATTAGAGCTCCCCCTCAATGTGTGCTTTGAATGGAATTTCAAAAATTTGCCTCAAATGCCAAAAGCACATATTAGAAAGAGAACCATGTGAGCTCCCCCTATATCTTAGAATCAGTGGAGTGCTAGAGATGTGTGACAAAATAAAACCCGTGATGCATATGGCATGACAAGCATTCAACAAAGAGAAGTGTGTGCTGTTTGGGTAGGGGCGGTCAGACCGGGGTTGCAGGCCGGTTAGACCGCCTCCCCCATTCATCCTACACAAAACATTCACCAATTCAACCATGCATCACAAACTACCACAAATGTCACTTAGGATACATAAATAAGTTATACACACCCAGTAGCACTCATACAAATACTCAAGTCCACAAGATAAAGTAGAGATCCATTTATTATAGACCAAGTCTCAACTCTCATCTCACAGGGGCAGGGCGGTTAGACCGCCTACCCTGGGCAGTTAGACCGCCCCTGCAGAACAGCCACAAACACTAAGCTTTAATCCAATTCTTCTCCCCCTTTGTCATCAAGCATCCATAAAGGGCCTGGAGAAGATGATGCTGCTGCCAAGTCACTGCTGCTGCTGCTGCCACTGATCCCAAGTACCCTCTTCGGTGTTCGGATTTGCAACTAGTCATACACAAGAGAGATAAGATACAAAAGAGCTAGATATGGAAGAATTTCAGAATAGAGAGATGAGTGAATTTTCCATACCATAGGAAGTGGCGGGCTGATCAAAGAACTCATGGGAGACACGTGCCGCCCATTCATCAGTAGATGGAGGAGGGACCCATGGTGGAGGGACAACCGTGTCACCTTCAAACATCGAGTCAAAACCAGTAGATGGTGGTGGAGGAGGAGGAGCCGAGGAGGAGGATGCACCTATATCCGATCCAAAGTTGCTTCCATACTGATAGTAGAGATCCGAGTTGAGGAAGCTGTTCACCCTATCATCCACGGAGGGTATCTCAACCTCTGGAGGGGATGGTGAGATAGGAGATCTAGGAGGCTGACATCCGGCCTGAGCGTGAAGAGCCTTCATAGTATCCCTCATCTTCTTATTCTTCTCTGAGGTTGAACCGCCCCCAGGCTGATATGCGTCCCAACTGCACGGTGCCTCCCTTTCCTCAAATATTTCTTGCTCCTCTTGCTGATCATCCTGTGGAGATGGGACCCTCACTGTCTTGTTGGGTTTTGGTTGCAAAGGGCGATGCTTGGTGTCATTTGGATAAGCCCTTTGTGTGACTTTCTTGATGATGTAGCTAATGTATGGACCATAGCTGCACAACCTTTGTGGATTTTCAGAAGAGTTCTTTATTTCTTGCCACAAAAAGTCACCAACATTAAACGCCGGCTCACCGGGCTTCATGGCAACCATCAAGTTCCTCTGAAAAGCAGTGATATCCGAAGTGTTGCCATCCCTAGGTGTGAGTGTCTTCCGGAACAAACGGTTGAGGATAGAATAATATGTGTATAAGCCCTTCACATGTCCCCAACTGTCCCTTGCATTCCTGGGATACATAAATGCCATCCTCTTTGCCTCAAGTGGTCCCTCATCATGGAGCTTCCGAGCGAACCCATCATCAGGTAACCTGAATAAAGTGAGAAACCTGGAGAAAGTGAGCTGATGATTCTCACCCTCAGTCATCCAAAACATGGCCCTCTCACTTCGCCCATCCTCTTTTAGCACATAGCCAAAATAAACTGTCGCATAAAACTGGGCGATGAGCTCTTTGTTCCAATGTTGTACTGGGCATCATTTGTGATCTTTGACTTTCTACCAGTAATGATAGCTGTGGTGTAATAGTTCTGCTGAAAGATGGTCCGAAATCTGTAATCTGTAGCAGCCCTATCCTCATTAGCCGGATTAGTTCTTCTCAAGTTCACCACAGTGTCCGCCATCCCTGCCTGATAATAATCAATAGGCCCTCTGTAGGAAGGATAGTTAGGCTCTCTGATATAGGGCCTACCAAGCTGCTGATGACCACCTCTCTGTTCCTCTTCCTCTTCTTCCTCTTCTTCCTCAACACTATCACTATCACTCTCATTTCCTCCACCTGCAACTCCCTTCTGACGCCAGCTGAGCTCAAAGTTGAGAGAGGGATCCTCCACATCATCATCACTACTCTCCACCCTGTCACTCATCTCAATGTCATCACCATAATAGACAGGTGATGGTGGCTGTCCTCTTGGCCTCAAATTGTGTGTGCTAGGACCGGAGGACGTTCCGGCATCACCACTGCCTCTTTTCTTTCTTTTCTGAGAACCGGCACCCCTTGGCATTGCTGCTGTCCCTGGATCACAAAATGTGAAACAACAGTGTGTAAGACACGAGGAACAAGATTGGCTAGAATGAGCGTCGAGGCTCGGCAATCCAAAGCAATTGGCACAAAACTAGCCAGGGCGGTTAGACCGCCCCTGGGGTGCGGTTAGACCGCCCCTGTCAGTCTTGAGCCAATGGCTCTTTTCGGCCAAACACAGCAACACAGATAAAAGATTATGGAATTACTGTTCATGAGACGATTCTAGAGATATAGAGATTAAATACATGCAGAGACCAAAATTTTGGACCAACCATGCGCAGGGCGGTTAGACCGCCCTGCAGGGGCGGTTAGACCGCCCCAGGTAGTTAACCCTAGTTTTGAGTTCATGACAATGTACTTAACGAAATTGAACCAAACTCTAGGAATGCCTTCTAGGGGTTGCCAAGTGATGTTCTACCAAAGGAAATTCAAAGCTACTCAAGGAGTTGATAGATCGGGCAAAAACAAGATTTGAATACCTTTGGAGAGATGAAACCGAGATGAAATCCAAAGAACCGGGTGGGGAACCGGTTCAGCCGCCTTAGGGGAGTCACTTCCACGGATGGGATTTGATTTTTAGTGGTGGAAACTCAAAATTGCCATGGGAGGGTGTGAGAGCTTGAGGAGGAAGAAGGGGGTTGAGTTCTGGTCGAAATGACCTGTTCCTGGTCGTTGGAGAGAGATGGGAGAGAATGGATAGGGTTGAGGGGGTGTTGAGTCACGGGTAGAGGTAAAAATAGTAAGACCCGTGTACCCCGGTCTAACCGGGTCTGACCCCCGGTTAGACCGCACCTCCCCCTTCATCGAGGAAAACAGAGATCTAAAAAAGATTTCGTCCCTCTTTGCCACTTAGGCCCCTGGAAGTCCTGATTTTGCGTTGAGGAAGGAGTGTGAGCACAGGGATGAAAACTTGGTGGGGCGGTTAGACCGCCCCCAACCCCGGTTGAACCGCCCTGTGCAAATTTTCTACCAGAGACCCTTTATCGGAAGTTCCGAGGTAGGGTCGGAAGTACCGGTAATTTTCATAATTTTAACAGTGACCTCTTATCGGTAGTTCCGCCCTAAGGTCGGTAGTTCCGAGGAACGCTTTTCCAGCCTTAAAGGATTTGATCCTTGATTTCCATAGAATATTTGGATAAAAGATATATAGAAGATTTTGATCCAAATTTCACAAATCTTAGAAGAATATTAGATAATCCAAGTAATTCACAATCTTGATTCTTCCAAGAGTGTTTGAGAGAGAGAGAGACAAAGATATGGATTTAGAGAAGAATTATGGACTTGAGTAAAATATCACCACTTGTGACTAGCCATCAAACAAACAAGGAGAACTATAGTCACAAATGGATCAATAGGGTCACAAAGACCAAGAACCAAATATTTTTCAAATTTAAGCACACTTCCTACACATGCTAGTTGGATTTTCGAAATATCTATCCTATTCCACAAAGTGCATGCATCCACTTCAAATGAATAGCCTTTTAAGTATATTTGGCTCATACCTTCAACCTCGAGACACAAAGACGAGTGAACGCAAAGGTATCAACCAAATATCTAGAGAGACACACGAAAGTTCACTTGAAGCAATTACATGCTAAGATGATCACACTAGCATGGTATAATGACCTAGATGCATTTCGATATTAAAGAGGTTTATGAGGACATACCTTTGCCTTTAGACCATTTGAATTTGTGCATGAGTAAATATTAAGAGAAGGCTAGCTCTTACTTGATTCTTTAAGATTTAATAGTAAAGTCAAGAGCTTGCTAAAGATGCACAAACACATGAGACTACAAGTTCACTAGAAGAAATTGTTAGTCCCACAAATGACACAACCTTTGAAGTAAGCTCCCCCTCAATTAGTGCTTAGAGAATTTTGAATTTCTCAAGCTTAGCACGCAATTCAATTAAGAACAAGGGAGATTGCTACAAAGGTGTGTCTTGACATAGAAAGGATTTATCAAATTGAACTATGCCAAGAATCTCAATACCATTGCCTTGGAATCACCAAAATATCGACGAAACAGCTCTATGTCGGGTCACCCGGGCCAGGTGGCCGGATCACCCGCCATCCTCCAGAGACGCCTCGGGTCACCCGGCCATAGGTGCCGGGTCACCCGCCAAAAGCGCTTCTGGGGGGGCAGGCGGTTAGACCGCCCTACCTTTCTTGGTCAATTTGGTGATCTTTCAGCTCTAGTCCCTTGATAAGCCTCTATAATGCCTAGATAAATCCCTGCAAGGCTTATCATAACAAATGCTCTTCTAGAGAGCCATTAGGAGCATCAAATGGCATGAGAGTACAGAATTACAAAAGTGTCAAGGTCACTTCCTCATGCTTCACAAACCTAGGTCTAGTGATCCATGAGTGCTCACAAAGAACTAAGAGTGACCAAGGCACAACTTAAGTACTAGTTACCGAGATTGCATTGGTTGAGTGATGTTCACTTTCTAGTCCATCTCATGGCAAGGTATCAAATAGCCAATTCCTTCTTCATTGCCATGACTTCAATGCAACTTGATCAACCTACAAGCTCAGCAAGCACCTTTTGGTACCCAACACTTGTTGGGTCCTACAAGGTTAGTCACAAGATGCTTAGGAACCCAAATCGCCCTTGTACTAACTTGAGGTGAACTAATCATCCTCATAGTACAAGTGTCTAACTTGTCATTCCTAAGCTTATGAAACTCATAATGGACAAGGTTTGATTGAGGAGTGTTACCATTCGGACAATCCTTGCCCAAGTGACCCTTTTTACGACAAGTGTAGCAAATACGGCTTTTGGCACTTCTTGGCTTGGGATCCATTTGCTTGTCTTGTCTAGGCTTGCATGGAGGCTTCTTGCTTGAAGAGTGAGTTTTCTTCTCCTCGCTGCGGTGGTTCTCCATTGTGCTGGCCAGACACGGTCTCACCGCCCTGGGGGGCGGTCAGACCGCCCCTGGTCAGCACTGCTAACTTGTGTGCACTCCGCAGCCGAGTGACCCTTCTCTTTGCATATATAGCACAATCTCCTTCTTGTTGATCTTCTTCTCTTCTTGGAGATTGTTTCTTGAGCCTTGAGCTTGGTGGGGCAATGTGAAGTGGCATGCCCCTTCTCCTTTTCTTGAATCTTGCTTTTGTTGGTCTTGATGTGTTGTTGAGGAGTTGAGCTTGTGACGGTTGAACCCTTCTCAAGTTTCTTCACCATGTTATCACGGTTATCTTGAGGAGGTTGCACTTGGCTCTCTTCCTTCAACACATACAAGTCTCTTTTAAGCTTTTCAACCTCTTGCTTGAGTTCATCATTTTCTTGGGCAACGAGGTCATCACAAGATTCTACAAATACATGCTCAATGCTAGATTGGCTTGCTTGAGAACAACAAGGTTTAGTACAAGCAAATTCATTATTGACTAGTGAGCATGTGCATGTGGGTGTGAGAGGTTGTAAGAATTTTACCGATGAAATAACAACCTCATGAGCAATTTCTAGTGAAGCATATGAGTCCACAAGCTTCTCATGAGAACACTCAAGTTCTTTGTGAGTTGCTTGCAAAACCATATGTTCACTAGTGAGCTTTGCTAGTTGAGCTTCTAGCACATCATTGGCTTCTTCTTCTACCTTAGTTCTATATGAAAAAGATTTGATATCATGATCATATTGGTTAGCCAATGACTCATACTTACAAACCAAGGAAGCGAGTTCGGATTTGAGAAGTTCAAGTTCTTTTGACGAAGAGCTTGAGGCTTCGATCTTTTGGCTCTTTGCCCCCTTGGTCTGCCTCTTCTTCTTGCTCTTCTTCTTGGCCACGAGGTAAGTGCCTTCACCATAGTAGGTTGAGGCATCTCTGTTGGGGGCGGTTAGACCGCCCCTGGGGGGCGGTTTGACCGCCTCCCCCAGAGAGGCTCCACCCTTGCATCTCTTGCCTCCTTCTTCCTTGAGAATTGATGCTTGATGATCAGTGAATGTTGTAGAGGTTGTAGGGCACATCTCTGCTGGTTCATCTTCATCATCACTCTCAATTTCATCCCACTTGGTGTGTACTATTTCAAATAGTAATTCCTAAATGAGATGAGCATCTTCACTAATTCTTTTGCTCTTTAGGATGAGATGCTTTAGTTCTCTACATACACAGCTACACAAAAGGTTAGTAATAACGGCATTGAGTCGCTTCTTCTCCAATTCCTTTGGTGAGACACATGTCTCATCCTCCGGAAGGATACTCGCAACCATAATGCTCTCAGCGGTGGGACCCAAAACCTTAAGTGCAATAAGAACATTGGAACGCCAAGAAGAGTAGTTTGAGCCATCTAGAGCTAGAGGCTCAAACGGTACCTCACAAGTAGTCGACATCGAAAAACTCTGAGCGGTTAAGCTCGAACCGGAGCACCAAGCTCTGATACCAATTGAAAGGACCTTGATGCCGCCTAGAGGGGGGGTGAATAGGCGAGACGACCAAATAAAACTTTTTCCCCCGGAAACTTGAGCTTCACTAGCACAGGTGGTTAGACCGCCCCTGCCAGGCGGTTAGACCGCCCCTGGTGTACGAACACAGAGGGGGCGGTTAGACCGGGTCCTGGGGCGGTTAGACCGCCCTGCCCAGTGAACCTGCAAAAGACAACTCAAGTCTTCTCTTAACTTCTAGCACGAACCTAAGTTCTTGAGTGGCTCCTGTAGATGATCACAAGCAGGGTAATGATCCCTGCACTCAAAGACAAGCACACCCAAGTAGATTGAGCGGAAGCAAAGTAAATATGCTAGAAATCAAAGCGAGTGAGGCAAACCACAAAGGAGAGACGAGGATTTGTTTCCCGAAGTTCACCGCCCACTAAGGAACGGCTACGTCTCCGTTGAGGAGCTTGTAAGGGAATTCTCCCACAACAAGCCGGGTCTCTTTCAACCGCTTTCCTCCTTTCCACTAAGGTGATCTTTTCCACAAAGAGGCAAGATCGTAGCCCTCACAAACTTGCCGCTGCTCACCACAACCTTGGGAGCTAGCCGGCGACGCCTAGCCGTCTAGGAGGCGAACCTCCAAGAGTAACAAACGCTTCAATGGCTTTCCGACGTGAATCACAAGTGCTCAAGCTATGGGATGCTCTTGCTCAGCTCACACAAGCTCACAAAGGCTTACACTCTCAACCCAACACAAAGATATGGCTTGAAAAGCAAATCTCACAAAGAGAGAGTTGGGGAGGGTTTCTTTGGCTTTGGCTTATGAAAAACAGCAGGGGGAGCACCTCAGCAACCCTAGAAGCAGCAGCTCCAACAAGTGGAGCTCGTGGGGTACTTATACCCCACTCAAGGAAAACTAGCCGTTAGAAAAGCGACTGGGGTGGTTAGACCGCCTGGTCAGGGCGGTTAGACCGCCCCCCTCCGGCCAGTTTGAAAAACTAGCCGTTGGCTGACAGGGGGCGGTTAGACTGCCCCCATGGGCGGTTAGACCGCCCTGGGCAGAGAGCTCCTAAAACCCCTTTTTCTCTTTTCGCAAACACTTCAAGACTTGTTGAAGTGGCTAGGGTTGGGTTAGAGGTTTGTTAGTTCACTCAGGGACACTCTCAAGGCTATTTCTCACATAGGTCAACTAATGAGCACTTTTGATACTTGTCATGAAGCTAATGTTGCATCCCTCTTGATAGTACGACATTCCTATACTCAAGGATAAAAGTAAATACTAATCAACCTCTTGAGCTTGTCTACCTTTCATCTTGCCATACTTGAACGTGTTGAACTTGAGGGCTTCCAACAATTGCTATCTTCATGAGCACATCCATACTTGAGCTAGTAACTTAAGATCTTTCCATATAGCATAGGTATGCATGCTTAGATCCTTAAGTCACTCCATATTGTCAATCATAACATGTAGATGAGTTGCATTGCTTCACTCGGTTAAGGTTTGGATATGATACTTGGAGACCCCACGGATGCTAGAACTTCACCTTAGCAAAACACGAAATGGCGGCTTAGCTAGGGCCCCAATGATTGCTTAGTCCCTCACCCTAGACACCTCGGTTGATCTCTTCATCACTTACCCAATCCACTTTGAGTTTCACTTTGCTTTATCCTTAATTAAGCTCCATTTGAAAATTCCTCTTCAAATGCTTGTTCTTGATTGACAACGAATATGCAAGCTTCCTTTTAAGGACCATTAAGTTTACACTCATCCTTATGTCCTCTTTCAATCACCACATGAAGCCTTGCACTTTAACTTGAGAGAATTACCAACTTCTCTTTGTATGATCCCTTTATATTTTTAGTCAAGCTACCGCATTCTTTGGAGACATGTAATTTATCTTCACAAAATATCCCCAAAATTATAAATCCACTTATTGCTTGACATTAACCCAAGTGCATAGGAATCATCCATATATTTGTCTTCTCCAATGTGAGCCATATAATATTCATTCATAAATAAATACTCCAATAATTGCTCATGAATATATGAATAAACCTGCTCACAAACTTAGACAAATACATTAGTCCTTTAATCGTCTTGTCATTCAATTCACCAAAATCCACTTAGGGGCCTAGATGCACTTTCAATTAGGTATAGGTGGTGATGTGTGAGCAATAGTGTTGAACGCATAAGGTGCAATACCAACATTGCTATGCCTAGGAATCTGAGTATTAGGCGCAACCGACAACGACATCGGTTGTTCTGGCTGCAACACCATCTGGCCGGACTGGGCGGTTAGACCGCCTATGGGGGGCGGTCTGACCGGGGTCGACTGGGTGAATGGTGTTTGCTCAGGATAAAACCATGTCGGCATACCGTATATAAATGTATCACCTGAAGAATTAGGTGCTGCCGACATGGTTTGGTGCAAGACCCCATGTGTATCAACTTGAGGGATTGAATCATCAGTAATATCAGAACTAACACGTTTACCCTCTACTTTTTCAAGGCGAGTAATAACGATAGCCACTAGATTATTCTGATCACTAAACGCACGATCAAACTTTTCAGATATAGAAGATAATTGCGTAACTAGATCAGGTGGAGTTTGGCTTACAGTGGGTATTACCTCAACCTTGTTGTTGTTTAGCTTGAATGCAGGCATCTCAAAGTCTTGAGCTAATGTCACCTTGCCTGCACGATCTTTCTTGGCGCCAGAGAGAAACTGCTTCTTGATGTACTCTTGAAGGTCCGTGTACTTCCTCTGGTCGTCTTCGCTGAGTTTTTCGATGTTCACCATGATGAGGTTCTTGGGATCGAGTTCGCAACGCGCTCCCATGCAACGATTGACAAAACGGTTGTAAAAACCAGATCTGTCCCCAACGGAGTCGCCAAAAGTGTGTTGACGCTTTTTCTGGTCGAACACACGAGTGCGCTAGTTCGCGCGGACGTCGGAAATCAACTTATCGAAGCACCCAGCACGGGTCGGTCAGACCGCCTAGGGGACGCGGTCAGACCGCCTTGGACAGGCACGTCGCTGAAAAACTAAGTTCGTCGCTCTGGGAGGGACCCCGTCGGGAGAAACGCGCCTAGGGTTGTCCTAAGATCGGCAAGGCCACTCAGAACTTCCTCAACCGCCGTGCAGACGAAGGAGGAGAGCAAGGGGGTTGGAAAAGCTAGGGTTTGGAGAAAATAAAGTGTAAATTGATAATTCGATTGGATGATAGCTCACAATCGGCCACGCCCCTTTATATTTATAGGGGGGAGGTCTTGCCCTGCAAGGAACTCTTTACAACTCAGGAATAGCCAAAAACTCCTGATTCAGGTCGGACTCGGGGAGACCCGGTCAGACTGCCCGGGGGAGGCGGTCAGACCGCCTGGCGGTCTTTGTGCCGGACCGGCTACAGGGCACGCGGTCAGACCGCCTTAGCCACCTGGTCTGACCACCTGGCCCAGCCTGATCCGGCTTTTGCCAATTTTGAGTGTCAACAATCACACAAGCCTATTTTATTCTGGAGGTCGGGCCCTGCCTAATTTGAGTTTGGGTGATTTTGAGAAATAGCAAAGATTAAAACAAAACTGGTCAGATTGAGAAAGTTAGTAACTCCACTGAGAAAAGAAAGTTGGCCACTCTCTTGCAAATTTGATTCAAAAATATAAATTTTTGCAACATCTAGAGAAAACTGACATTTCCCAGGGGCAAATAAATACTAGTCGTGTGTTTCAATCCGCTGGAACTATGTGTTGTTACGACCAAAAATTAGGCATCCCTGTTACACGCGTTGGGAGGTGCCTGTTTGAACCCAGTGCAGCTGGGTTGGCGGTATTTCTGTACCTCTCATGAGCTGCTGCAGGCTTCAGGCTTGCAGGGGTGTCGACTGTCGAGGGTTCAGTACCACACTGCCCAGCGGGGAACGAACCACCTTGCTTATAAGCTTCGTCCTGCCTGAGAACGTTGTGTTTGTAGAAAGGAGAGACGGTTGGATCTCCCCCACATGGACGGTTGGCATCTCCCCCGATATGGACGGGAACTGCTTTCGAGCATTCCTATAGCACGGCGGCATGAGAAGCCAATCAAATTAACTTGGGACCAGGCGGCATGAGAAGCCAATCAAATTAACTTGGGACCAGGAGGCGACTCGAGGGGCGCCCCGCCTCTGCCGCCAAGCTTCCCGTCGCGTGCTCTGACGGCCGCCGCCGCCACCCCTAACCGGCGGCGGCGGTCAGCGGTGGCGTCGCACAACCGCCGCCACCGCGTCCCTCCTCCTTCCTCTCTCTCCCCTCCTCCCCCCACACCACCACTGCTTGAGGTCTGTGTCTCCGGCGGCGTCCTCCTCCTCGCTCCGCCCTCCCGCGCCGCCTGTCGCCTCCGGGCCCTCTGATGCGGTCGTGGCCTCCCCGTTGGTGTCGTGCCGTTCTCCCCCTCCTCCAGGACGCGCTCGCAGCGGGGGACCCGACGCCGCCTCTCCCCCTGTCGCGCCCGACGTCCCTGTGGTGTCGCCGCCGCCACCTCCTTCTCCGACGCTGGCGTCCCCCTCTCCGTGTGGCTGCTTCGGTCCCCTACCGCGCAGATCCGGCCCTCCTTCCTACGGATCTGATGCAGACGTCAGCTCGGGCCGACCCTTCCTGCCGCCGCCGATGCCAAGCCGCCTTTCGTCGCAGTGGGCTGGGCGGGCACAGTGGGCCTCGTCGCACTTCTTCTCCCCCTGCTGACTCCGCCTGCTACCGGCCGCCGGTGTTGCCTTCCCGGTCCGCCTCCTCCGCCGGCTACGCCTCCCTCCCTTCGCCTCGCTCCAGCGGTGCTGCTCCGTCGACCTCCGCCGCTCGCCTCCCTAGCGGCTGCGGCGGCTCCTTCTCGGCGGGCGCCGCCCTCTCCTCGTTGGTGGCCGGCCAGCTCCAGCTGACCGCGACGTCGCCACCCGTCGACGCGTCGTCTCCCGGTCCGGCGCCACCTCTACTCACCCATTTGGAGTTGCTGGAGTATGTGGAAGTGCAGAGGAGTTCAAGACTCATAGAAGATCATATCCAAACCATCCAAGTGCTAAATTGCTCATCTATAGACTTGCACATGCTTTGTGTGTGTGCTTAGTGTTAGGTTTAGCTTAGAGCTAAGTGAGTGCAAGGTGTGCCTACCTTGTGAGGTGATTCTCGAGTGGATCAAGTTGTACGAGGTGCGCCGGAAGCCTTGGAGCCTAGGTGGCTCTTCGGCAAACGTCTTCGACCCTCCGGCTTGGTGTGGAGCGGCGAGGACACTTTGTGCGGGGGACGTGGAGACCCCCTTCCCTTGGTGGAGAAGCTGCTTAGTGGAGGCGGCATCAAGGTGACCAAGGGAGCTTGGCGAGCGCCTATGTGGCGAGCCTTTGTGGCAAGTCAAGTGATGCTCTTGGGAGAGGCTTGGTGATCGGGAAGCAATACTCTTGTGTAGAGTGCTTCAACAACGTGGACTAGGGGTGGCTTAGTGCCTACTGATACCACGGGATAAATCGCGTGTCAAGAGTTTGCTTCCTCTCATCCCCCTTTACGTTTCCGCATTACATTTTGCATCATTGCTTACCTTTACTTTCCTAGAGTAGTATCTTGCTAGGATTAGCTATAGGTTGCAAAACTTGTTTTGGGATGGGAGTTTCACACTAGAACAACCCTAGTTGCACATCTAGATAGTATGTTCTAATTTATCTTTGATGCAAATAGTGATAAGCCATAGGATAAGTTTTTAAGTTGCCTAATTCACCCCCTACCCCTCTTAGGTTACGAGCACCCGAATCCTTACAGTTGTTCCGGTTCTTCCCACGCTCTAGAGGTTCTTCTAGAGTCGTGTTCTGTAACTCTCTCTTCTCTTAATGAAAAATTTGCTTTGCACATCTTTGAAAAAATAAAAAAATTCCTATAGCACAACGGCAGATGCCGTTTCTTCCTTGGAAGCGTCGATGTGATCCCTGGTCATGTGCACGGATGCCCTCGGGTGATCATTAAAAAAAACTGCACAAAACTGGTGGATTTTTCGAATTTTGGATCTAGTTGCGCTTATTCTCCTTGATGGATTCGATCTTGAAACACACATTGCTAACACTATAAAACAGCCTTTTTCTTTCTATTCTATTGAGATGGCAAAGGAGAAAAAGTGAATTTCCAGTCACAAGCTGCAAATTTCAGAACAAATTAGAACTATTAACTATAATTTGAAATTTTGATTTTTTTTTTTGAATTGCAGTAGTGAACGACTCTTAAATCGGTATTCCCCCCTTTTTTCCCTTTATTTTTAATGGGATAATAAAATGGAATAAATGTTTCCCTAATCTGTATATAGGGAAATTCTAGGTTCAAACAGCATTATTATATATGGATCCCCTTATGTACATATCCCTATGGGGAATCGTGCTTTCATTTTTCATTGCATTAAATATTGCGCTTCCATGAACCCAACCAAGTTTGCTTGCAGTGGTTGCATGGCCTTCTCCTCATATGCAGCTTCCAAGATGAAGCTCAGTTCTCTCTGAGGCGATCCAGCACATAGTTATACACTCTAGGCGGCGCTCAACCTGTCATCCCTACCATCCGGGAAGATGCCCGACCGGCAAACTGGAACTGTGTGGCTTCAATTCGTATTCCCAACGCATCTCAGTCCTAGAAAGCATGCATGCAAGCGTCAAACTTCATCATGGGTCGTCCTCCATTCTACTACTATACTAGCGGTTGGGGCGCGCGCGCGCCGGCCCAGTACACAGAATGCGGCAGCTTGGTAGGGCCGGCATCCGGTTGCGTGTCTGGACGTGGGCTATTGCCTCTGGACCCAGAAACCCAGAGTGGGATATGTTGGACTCGAGGATCCGTGTGCTGAACGGGCACGTTTTTGTACAGGAAGCTTTTTCCCCTGTTCCGTTGTTTCGGGTGCTACTGTACTGATTTTTCTTTAGTAAAAGCCGAAGATGAGGCACAATTGGGCATGTGTTGGATGCAGCCCTGACAGGCAGCTCGGGCTCCAGGCAGCGATCTCCACCCCAAGCCGACGAAATTGTGCGCCTGAGGTTGCTGCCTGGGCTAGGCAGCCTTCCCAGGTCTCCAAGCAAACAAGCCCGCGGCGGGTACCGTGCGGAGGTGAGAGGTCTAGGCAGTCGCCTGTCCATTCAAACAGTGGCGCCCATTACGGCTGAGCGTGGAGGACAGGGTAGGTTGGGGTAGGTCAAGTGCGGGGCGACCTGGTGGAGGCTCCGTCTGTGTTGGTCCGGTGATTGAGTAGCCTGGCGGTTGTCTAGGCGTGCTGCTCGTCGGAGAGTTCCCCGGCCAGGAAGGAGGGCTGAGCGAGCGTGGCGGCGGCAACTGTCGTTCCCTCCGTCGTCGGATGCGCTGCCGAGGAGGTGCAGCTCGTTGAATGAGCGCGGCCGCGGCGGCAGTTGTTCCGTAGATCTCGTCGCAGCGGATTCAATCTCAGGTTCGATTTAGCTTTGCTGTGGCCCGGTTTGTTTTAGGCACGCGATATGTCTCGATTGGATTTTCCTTGTTTGGTGCCTGTCGTGCTTACCGATTTTAGGTGATTTGGCGCGGTTGGATGATTAGTCGAGGATAGAGGGTAGGAGGGTTTGACCATCCTGTGCTGAGAGCGAGGTTTCCGTTTGCTGTCCAGCGCTGGTTAGCCAAGTAGATAGCAGCGATCAGTTCATGCATTATATTAGGTTCTAGTCATCACATCTAGAGAGATGTCGCATTGATGCATTGATTGACAAAAGATTACACCGAAGCGTGACTACAACACCTAAACTGAACCTGCATTCCCTAAGGCCATTGCACTATTCCATGATCTATGCTAGCTTCAGCAAGATGTAAACTTTGCATAAGGATTCGGCCAGCTGCTCCTTTTCGTTTCTTGGCGGATTCTGGCCCATGTACACCATATGGGGGAAGCCTGTGGAACCTCATCTCTGTGGAGTGGTATTCTCTGTCAGGCTTAACATCGCTGGTAGTTTTTCGGCTGTTGATATCATCTCAACCATTGCTAGTTCTCTGTGATTATTGATCCTTGCAGCTTCAGTCGTGGCCTTGTCGCATCTCTGTTCTATAATCGACATCATTGCTGTGGACATCTGCAGCCTGCGTTGTGCTTCTCTCAGTTTCTCGGCTGTCTTGGTGTCCACTATAAGATTGAGTTCCAACTGGAGCCAAGCAACAGCCTCGGAGTAGACATCTTCTTTCGCAGCTTCGATCGTGTCTTGGAAGTAGCTGTAGATGGTTGCTTTCTTTGGGTTTTCTTTGTAAGGGTAGGAGTCTATCTCCACATCTATAGTTGCGTAGTCGTTCGTGGTTTGGAACTGGATCTTATGTTGGCTCGATCCGAGTTTTGTTAGAGCTGCTTTGAAGATAGTTTCAGCCTCAATCGTGAACTGTTCAGGTGCCTGAAAATGTGCAGAAGCCTACAGGTTTAGAGTGGTATTTTCCCCCTGGATCATGAATCTTGTTACGTAGAAGGGTGCGGCATTGTTACCTGAACAGGTTCAGTTGGACGTTTGCCGATGATGCTGCCTTCCCGCGTTGCCTCCATGGGAGAAGTAGTGAGGAGGAGTGGTCAGGTGGGAGAAAAAGGAGTGGTGAGGGCAGGTTCCCTTGATGGGTTTATATATTCTCACGCCACACTATTGTTTGGAGTTGGCAACACAGTAGGGAAGTATGGTGAAATGGGCAGCGGTTCGCACGGAGCAGGTGGGATGATGGCTGCATCCTATAGGCAACAGTATTGCACAACTTCCCTTTTAATAGGCGAACGCTAAAAGTTTTTATGGCTGTCATGTTAGTTTAGTCACCACAGGACCTTTATTCTTTGTTTGCCTAAGCTGAGTATCCATGATATGACGAAAACTTTTGCTGCTTATTCTGAACTGAACCTATTTCAGTCTAGTCTGTATAGTCTGACAGTTCCTTCTTTCATTTTGTACTTGGCTGTCAGGTTATCTCAGCACTGGACTCGACGGGATGCGTTGCTACACCACTCACAAAAGCATCGTCAGATTCATGAATATTATAGTGTGTGTCGATGACCTCAATGTACATTTGTTGCTAATTGGAGTGCCTGTGATTCCCTAATCAAAACTTCAAACTCGTGTTGTGTAGAATCACACGGAGAACAGCGTGTGCCTGAAGGTTTTTACATGGCGGAGATAGTGCTTACCAAGGTATCTGGCAGTGCTCAATTAGAGAACGTCTTCCGCGTGAACAGCGTGAGATGCAAGAGTGTCCACGAATGCCAACGAGACGTAATTTTCCGCGCCATCAGTGCCGTCTGTTTGAGGGAGGGTCTTAAAATCATTGATGCAGGTTATTTAGATTTGCGCGATATGCAAAAGGAAAAGCGAGAGTTTAAGGTTGAGGTTCCTTTGCTCTGCAATATAGTTTCTAAGATGAAGGCTGTCGTTGAGGTTAGTTTCAACAGCATCGATTTTCTGAGTCAGCAGCACTATCGTCGGCTAAGGGATCCTAGGTTGTGTGAGAAGCTCCGACTTGCGCTAGCCGACAGCATCAGTGATTTCGTCCATATCATCCGGTCCTTTGACGAAGAAGCAAAGAAGATGGAAGTTTATTCGAGTCAATTATCTCCGCGTGGTAGAGAGACTGGAACTTTTTGATGTATGATCGCCATCGGAGCGTGACAGAGAACCTGTTCAAAGAGCCTAAACCCATAACAGGGGCAGCAGAACTGTAACCAACAACTCTAGTAGTGCATTGTACAAATGGTAGTATTCAGTGATAGAGGAACACTGATGAGGTGCAGAGTGGTTGTATTCAGCGATGCAGGAGCACTGATGAGGTGTAGAGATGTGCTTTTGAATGTATTCGTGTAAGAAACTTGTAGGCTCGTCTGTTATTTGCTCACCGCGCCTTTTGTAATCTCTAAATTATTGTCGGTATTGGGAGCTGTCGTGCTAATCGATTGCATGGGTATCAAGACACGTAAATCCAACAGCATCAGAGTGCGGAGTTTGTAAAATAATGACAAATAATCACATAGTTCTATTCTGATCTGTAGCATGCTACCACAGGTACAGGCCAGACTGAAATAGTCTGAGAAACTATCCGCGTAGTTCTCCGCGCACACACATAGTCCCTCGCTCATAGTGACCGCGCGGGATCACTGCACCACCGCAGCTACAGCTGAGTTTCATGACTGACATATGCATTTCAGATCCAAACGTCACAGCATCGCAGCTGTTGTATGAACATGCTTCCTGCACACAATGGATTTTGCGCCACACTTTTCCTCACTGCATCTTTGGCCTAGACACGCAAATTACCTACAGAGATATACTCATCCTAGTGGACTTTCACACAACCAGGGGCCATGGTGCAGCGCCTAATAGGACCTGAATATGAATATCCGAAGCAATCAAGGCATCGCTGTTCCTGAGTTCCGTGCAATGTCCTCTTTCACCCCCATCCTGGACAGAGGGAGGCATGTAAGATGATGCGCAGTGCGAAATAAATGGAACAAACTGAGGTGACATATTGCTGAGAAAACTCATACATGGCACACCTCTTCTCTTGGCCGGCGGTGTGAATGTCCGGCACCCAGCTAATTCAGCTCTGCGGCTCTGTGGGAAAAAAATGCATGCAATGCAGTAGTGCGATCAGCTAATTATTGAAATAAGAACAGCAGAGCGTAATGAACACAGGTGGTACAGGTGCGGAAAAAGAATCACCTCAGCGCATCGAAGACTTCGCGAAAAACTATGTTCTTAGTCACGGAGCAGCACCTTCCCGCTTCGTCTTCTATCAGTATCTTCAGTCCCTTTTGGGATGTCACTCTGGAGACAGCAACATATAACTGCCCATGTGTAAATACAGGATTCCTTAGGTAAACTCCCACATTCGAGAGTGTTTGGCCCTGACTCTTATTTATTGTCATAGCATAACAAACACGGATTGGAAACTGCCTTCTGTGCAGCACAAAAGGCCACTTTGGATTAGTCGTGGTTAAGACTATTCTAGGAATAAATACCACATCACCTATATTGGATCCTGTTATGACGGTAGCTTCAATGACGTTGTCACCCAGGTTCTGAATCATCAGCCTTGTTCCGTTGCAAAGTCCTAGATTCTGATTTAGATTTCTTAGCAACATTATCGGAATGTTCTTTTTCATAGCTATCTTGTGTTCTGGGAAATTTGGCACCGAAACTGAATTCAAAAATTCAGTTGGGTACATTGCATCCATGTCGCATGATTTATTGTTAGATGTAGTTATTGTGTCGTGGCTTAGATATTCTCTTGGTTCGCCAGGTATAAGGCCCAGCACGAAATAGTTGATTTCGTCCACGACCGAATTCGTTGGTGAGAGAATAGCACCCTCACATAGGTATGCACGGTCTCTATACATAGAATGCAGATTTCCATAAACTGAACGAACAATAGCCTCAATTTTATTCTCATCGGTGTGTATCAGCAAGTCACGTGGAATTTCAATCAGATATGGGTCTGTTTCTTTGTGTTCCTCGATGGCAGGGACCTGACCATCTCCAACAGCCAGTATCCAGTTACTAAATCTTTGCAATTCCAATTGGGAAGGTTCATCAAGGGATGGATCTTTCAGCCTCATGTTCTCTCGTAGTTTAAGAACCTCAACAGAATCCCAAATGGGTGAGTTCAATATGCACGCATTGATGGTCTTACTTTTGTTCCCTCCCTCTACAACCGGGAGTATTTGCCTTAAATCGCCTCCCAGAACAACTACTTTTCCGCCAAAGATTTTATCAGCTACTGTCTCATCCTCCGCAGACAGCACATCGCGTAAGGAACGATCAAGGGTTTCGAAACATTTTCTGTGTCTCATTAGAGCTTCGTCCCATATTATAAGAGAAGTCTGCTGTATGAGCTCAGCCAAAATGGTTCCTCTTTTAATATCACATAGGGTTTCATCGTCAACTTGCAAAGGAATTTTGAAACGTGAATGCGTAGTGCGGCCTCCGGGTAGCAGCAAGGAAGCTACGCCAGACGACGCCACCGTAAGAACTTTTTTTTTCAGATCGCAGATGAGAAACTATAGCGTTCCATAGAAATGTTTCGCCGGTGCCGCCATGGCCGTAAACGAAGAAAAAGGCTGGTTTGTTGAATTTCACATTGTGAATGATCTTGTTGAATGCAGCCAGTTGTTCATCATTGAGTTTGCTATACATTTCTTCTGATGTCCTAGTTAGTTCTAAAACATCGTATGATCTCTCTTCATCTATAAGACTGTTAATGCCACGGCTTTCAGATCTTCTAGCAATCACCGGTATGCTAAAATCAGATATTTTTGCTTCGTTACGCGAGAATAGCAAGGAAAGTTCTTCTATGAGCATGTTCCGAAGTTCGGTTTCGTCGATTCTATATCTTCTATTGTTCATTAGCTTCTGCAAATCGTATTCAAAATCATCTGACATATGGACCCAATACTTTTCAAAGAAATGCCTCTCATCCACTATATCGCAGTAAAGCATCATGGTAACAAAGAGGTTCCTGAGCTGACGCCCAGATCCCCATGCTAAAGCTTCGTCGAAGGCGCTGTACCATTCCCTATCATCACCTAAGAGCCCCCTGGCTTGACACGCCTCCTTGAACGTTGGATAGACTACTTCATTGTACGTTTGTAGATCTTCATAGCTCTGTGCGCCTTTCGCAACCGTAAGAAGCATCCTTAGATAGTATCGCTCACCTTCGGAAGGATGGACATAGTAAATCCTACCTATTTTCTTTGTCCTTGCCCTACGGAGCCAAACACGTTGATCTTTTTCCCAACACCATTCGTCAGGGAAATTGCAGTATGTCAAGTCCCTGGCAGCAGCATACTTTTGGTTTGTTTTGAGCCACTCAGTTAAAGTTGTTCTTTGCAGGAATTCATTATCAACTACATCTGACAGCCTGGCCTTTTTCCTAAACAGGACGCAATTCATATTGGGTAAATGCACAGCGAGCCGTTCAACTGAGGGCATCTTGCTATGTATGTCAAAACTATAAAGCCTCCAAAGCGCTTCTTTGTCACAAAAGTATCTACATTCAAGGTAATCCTCGATTTCATTAATTTCATTACTGTCGTTGGGATCAGGATTGCTGTTAGCATCCCTCTTTCTTTTAAAGCCAACCTTTGCAAAATCAGGACCTTTACTCACATACTTAAATAGGTACTTGATAACTTTACTCTTGTTGCACCATTCAACATTGATGTGAGACTGAAATTTTTTAAGTAGGTACATGTTGTAAGGAACAACCCACCTATTATCCAAATGCACTCCATTTTTCACAACATATCGGCCGTTGTCACGGCGGCGATAAATTGCAAATCCATTTTCATCAATAGTTGTTTCATCACAGAAATCTTTAGGATAGTGTTTAGAACACATGTTTTTTTTCATGCATACGCATCTACGGTTATGCTCGCCACACAGACCATGCATCATGAATTCCTCCACTAATGCATAACCCAATGGATCTATATCAGGGTCAGGAATCTCTGCAGAGATAAAAGAGTCAACGATAGAGACGGTACCTTCTTTGCCATCCTTTTTTAGCCACACCAATATATGAGCATGTGGCAGACCTCTTTTCTGGAACTCAACACTCTGGAGAACTGCAATCGCAGAATATAGGAACATCAGCTATCAAAAAGCAAGAAGAGCGCATGGCAAGTCATTAAATGTGAATGTAGGAGCACTCACCAGCAACAACAGGTCCGAACGCAGTACCGTCCTTAATATCACCCATCATTTCATCAAGCTTGATTTTGTAGATACGAACAACAGCATCTGATCGATCACAGGGTTGTTGCCCAGGTTCAGAATCCAGCGACTCGATTACTTCTTTCCATTTTGGATTTGCTGTGAACGTGGTGAACCAATCTGGGCATCCGTGCACCCGACAGATTGCCAAAGCATCCTGATAATTCTGTGCCATGTATCGCTTGCCACCTGTGAAGCTAGCGGGCAAGAATTTTTTTTTCCCGATACTGCCACCGTCCAGGGTGCCTTTGCCAACAGCATCCACAATACCTTGGAAATACTCGCATCTCAGTTCATCCTGATGATCGTTTATGTACCTCAGCCTACTCTCCTCGACACACGCATATCCATCTACTTTTGCCTGCTCTGACAGCCTTCCATAGCAAAGAAAGGGGTTCGGCTCGCCCATCTTATAGTGACACCGATAGCAGTAGTAATCTTGCATTGTAACCTTCGACCGGCAGTTCTCATCAGAAAAATCCATCCCTTGGTATCTGATTCCAAGTTGATAGCCACGTTCACCGTATGGAAACAACAACGGATACTGAAGCGGCATATAAGCAGGGTGCAAACAGGAAACTCGATGTAGCGAACCATTGGTGGCATGCACAATTATATCTCTCTTGTAATTTTCCTGAGAAAAATCGCCAATTATAAGACCAGCTAATTTAGAAGCCGTTGGCATCTCATATTGCACTGGATCATCTTCAGCTGCACCGACAATACGAATACCAATCTCCTCATTCCCATGCTCAGCTAACCTATCCCTAGCGATTCTGAACTGTTTGACCAGGGGATTAAATTCATCTAGCATATCTAGAAGACCAGCAGCAATTTCGGAGCACATACCATCAGACCCAGAATCATCAGGATCTATTGCCCCAAATCTGTTGGCTAGTTCATTTGATGTGTCGTAGATATACAGCTGTGCAAACTTCGGAGGTGCGTCGCCACTTGGTAACAGAGAACCTATCCGGTGACAGACCTGACCAGAGATCTTAAAAACAGGAGGGGCGTTGCCACTGTTAACACTTCGATCAATACTTGCACCCATCAAAGTGAATGCAAACAGAGAATTGTAGTGCCTTATTTTCTGCAGAAACATCCGAGATCTGCAACCACCGTTGAAATTCAGCAGCTCTTGTAAAAACCGAGGTGGCTGTCTGAATGAGGGCAGACGAACCTTCCCACCTTTGCAGCACATGTTGTAGATAACCCTTCTCCGGGTAAGAGCAGAGTCACACTTCACCCTTTCCTGATACCAAAATGAAGCACCACAGTACCCACACTTGTATTCAGGTCCCGACGTAAAATCTCCCAGCATAAGTATCTGAAAATTGGCGACATCAATCAAACTCTGCAGGTAAAAGCAAGGCAGTGAAAGAGCGCGATAAATCATGGAAAACACGGGGCAAGCAGCACACCTTTGAGCGCAGCCCCATAGTGTCGGGGAACCAAATCTCTTGAAGCGCTAGAAGTAACGGATGCAGCAAGACCTGGTCAACAAAGAAAAGCAGGAAAATCTGTGAATAAAATGCAAACCACAGAATAAGGGGATCAAATAAAAATTGTGTTAGCGAGCACCTTCATCAACCAAGCGCTTCTGTCTCCTGTAAGCTATCCGCGAAAGCCGACGTTTTTTGAGCATTCCAGCGACATAAGGGGGCAAAACTGATCCCCTGCAGAGCAGCATGGGGGCAAAAGGATGAACACAACAGAACCAAATTTCCGGAGAAAATCTAACCGTCACAAAACAGGGTAGAAGCACCGAAGCAAGAGTCTATTACTGTATCTTTTGGCACAACAAATTCTTGCAAGGGCTTCTTCAGCAGAAGCAGACGGCGCATCGTAGGATGGATAAGGCACAAGAAGCAGCGACTGGTAATCCCTTGACCGTCGAGGACGGCGAGGGCGGAGAACAACCGACGAACCAACTTCCATAGCAAAACGAATTCCTAAAGGGCTGCACAACAAACACCGAAGGATATGCATCAGAAAACACACCACCACAACCACACAGCAGAAAAATCATCTGGTCAGAAAACGCACCTTGATCCACAATGTGTCGACAGACACGAACAGCGGCAGTAGCGACGTCCACAGCAGATCTATATAGCAATCGAGACCTCACCAGACCGCCGTAGCTATAATCGATGACAGTGAATCCATATACACTCTGCAGAAAGACAACAGCTTGCAGAGCTGCGCACTCGATAGAAGCTAAGCAATCCTTCGCATGACAGCCCCAAAAAATCGCACTGAAGCCACAGCTACGAAGAGCAGGAAGGGGAATGTTCACCTCAACACCCTCGCACAGGGCACCATCTTCGCAAACCTCACGGACGTAAGCCACGGAGACAAAATCAACGGATCGAATAACAGACTCAAGAAGAGAGATGAAGGACGCAGAGACAAAGAACATGGAGACACAGATGGCCCAGAATGCAACTGAGACGCGCACACAGGGAACGCTGGCAGCCCCTGAAGCCCGAGGCGCGAAGGCGGCCCGATCCAGGACCCACACCGTCGATGCGCTGCAGGCCGAACACAGCAACCAGTCAACCACCTGAGAACAAAAATCAGGCTCCCACAAAAACAATGGGAAATCCAGATCCAGAGAGTCTTGAACAGCAGCAACAGCAGCGGGAGCACGGGACGCACCTGCTACAACGACGCGTAGGCGCACGACGAACACAAACACTGGACCGCGCTAAAAAAGCACCTCGGAAGGCGGCTACCTTGACCCGCCGCCGCCGCCGTCGCCAGGCGACTGCATCCAAGTGAATCGAATCCCCCGAAGGTTGCCTCTCCCAACCCTCTCAGCCCCTCTCACAGGAGGCCGGTCGGCAGCGCCGCCGCTGCAAGAAGCAGACCACACCACCAAAAGCGAGGGGCGACCACGGCCGAGCACCGAACAGACGAACACGGCCTCGATTCGTCAACAGCAACGTCCAGAGAAGAAACGTAAAGGAAGCAAGGCCAGGCGAGGGGGAGGCGGACCTAGGGAAGGCAGCATCCGAAGACGCGTCCGACAGGGGGGGTCCAGCCAACTGGCCAGGCGAGGTACACTCTAGGCGGCGCTCAACCTGTCGTCCCCTACCATCCGGGAAGATGCCCGACCGGCAAACTGGAACTGTCTGGCTTCAATTCGTATTCCCAACGCATCTCAGTCCTAGAAAGCATGCATGCAAGCGTCAAACTTCATCATGGGTCGTCCTCCATTCTACTATATTTATATGACTGCCTGATGAGATGACGGTTTGGCTTGATTTTTCTAAGATTTTGCATAATGCATGAGAGAGATCGATCTGGTATATATTTGTCAGGGAGCCTAGCCGGTGCGTGGAGTTATAATTAAAGCCAAACTGGCTCGGCATAATCACCATCTATTATGATGAAGAAAATATTCAAGCCCGCTACCTGATCTCAAGTAAAGGTAACAATCTCACTATTAAATAACGGGAGAATCCACGTTAATGCTCACGAGACAGGTAAAAAAAATATTGACTCTAAAAATTCCTTTTTTAAGACGTACGTAACACGTTTTCATTAAAAGGAGAAGAAGTTTGACAAAACCTTAACCACAGAGGAACAACAACAGCAACAAAACAAGCGGAAAAGGCTACAAGCCTAGAAAAGGTAGATAATAGACTAAGACGACCAAAGGTGCCAATCTCGGCAAATCCAGCAGGACTGCAAGCCACGACTTCATCCGGTCGGATTGGGGTGTAGATCGGGCCTTCACAAAAAACCATGACGGTAAAGCATCCGCCAAGAGAACCGGTGGCCAAGCATCCACCTGAAAACCAAGCCTCCCATCTGAGACGACTTCACCCGGTTGGATTGAGACGTCGACCGAGTCAAACAACATGACGGCAAAGCATCCGCCATGAAACCGGTGGCCAAGCATCCACCCGAGGACGAAACCTCCACACCTTCAGACGTCTTCTCCGGTCAGATTGGGACATCGACCGGGTCTCCTCGAAACCACGACATCAAAGCATCTGTCGGGCACACAGTGGCCAAGCATCCACCCGAGGTCTCAACCCCATCTTTGTGGCCCCTGATCTTTCTTTCTTTCTTTTTTTATAGAAAAAAAAACTCGGCCTGCGGGGAGTAAGACCACCCCCACGGTATTGTATTAAGAAGAAGACCTTCTCACACAGGTCGAGAAAATCTCCGAATCTCTGCCCCACCCATACACAGCGGCACCGCAACACACGTGAGATAAGGCTGGCCTTAGACCTGTGCTTTGGCGTGGGACATACGAGAAGATTTTTTTACAACAGCAGACTACTGGGAGGGCCATCCGGCCGCTCAACCACCGCACACATGTGCGTCTGCTGGGAAATAAATTCCCCCGGTAGGACACGCACGTGCAATCCCTGGGAATTGAACCTGGGTGGGCAGCCCCACCACCGTGGAGGCTTAACGTGATTAGTTTTGGTACCTTTTCTTAGTAAATCATAGCATGTGTTGGTACTTTTTAACGTCGGACAAACAAACTAGCTGTCCTCAATCCTTTCTTAAAGAAAAGTTGTCGTGTCTTGTCATAATGACACGCTCTTACGGTAACTAGCAGCTGAACTCTCAAGTCCGAATTTCATTTGTTGCAGAAGCATCAGTAGCTTTAGCTGCTGGTTTATTTCGCTGAAGGCAAATTCGATTTGCAGTGGAAAGACAATCCTCAGTGCTCAGAAATATAGCAGTCACACTGGTGCAGGTGAGGCCTTCCCCCGGGTGGCAACCCCTAATCTCTCTACGGGCGCGGTTATATGTTGCCGGCGCGATGGTTTCCACCCATCGCGCCAGGCGGGGGGGGGCGCGGGGTCTGGGCCCCACGAGAGGAGAGAGGGAGAACGTGACATGCGAAACTAATTTATTTCAAAACTTAAAAAGTTATAACTTTTAAATCATGCATCTAAATTAGATTTCGATTTCAAAAATGGATTTCTTATGCTGAGATTTTCAAAATAAGATCCCACTTGACTATGTTTTTACGAAATATTTTTAAAACTATTTTTCAAATATCAAATATTAATTAATGTTATAACGAACAAATATTTTACTAACTAGAACAAATAGATTTGTTCGGTCTCATATATTTTTGTTCGTCCTAATGAATATTTGTTCGGTCCTAATGAACATTATATTTTATTTCCCTTTCTATTATTATACTTTTCTAGGTCGAACAAAAATTTATCGGTCCGAACAAATATTCACTTGGTCCGAATAAATATATTCACTCGGGTCGAACAAAATTCGCTTGGGCCGAACAAATATATTCACTGTGGCCGAACAAAAATTCACTTGAGCCGAACAAAAATTCACTAGGACCGGTCAAAAGTTCACTTAGGCCGAACAAACATACTCATTGGGGCCAAACAAAAATTCACTCGGGCAGAACAAATATTCATTGGGCCGAACAAAAATTCACCGGGACCGAACAAAAAAACACTTGGGCTGAACAAAAATTCACTATGGCCGAACAAAACATATTCACTGGGACCGAACAAAAACTCACTTGGGCTGAACAAAAATTAACTGGGGACGAACAAACATATTCACCGGGCTGAACAAAAATTCACTTGAGCCGAACAAAAATTCACCAAGGCCAAACAAATATATTCACTGGGGCCGAACAAACATTCTCTCGAGCCGAACAAATATTTACTGAGAAGGAACAAATATTCACTGAGTGTGAACAAATCCTTAGTGGTGTGGAACAAATATTCACTGAGTGGGAACAAATCTTCACTAACATAGAACAAATATTCACTAAGACCGAACAAATTTTCAATGTAGAAGAACAAATATTCATTAAAGGAGAACAAAAAGTTATTGAGGAGAATAAATATCACAGAGAACGAATAAATATTTATAGAGGACAAATAAACATCTAAAGTGGATGAACAAATATGTAAAGAGGGCGAACACATATTTGTTGAGGCCGAACAAAACATCTATATTGAACGAACATATACAAATAAATTAAATAATAATGAAAGAAAATAAAAATAGCATAGAAAACAAAATAGAAGATAATAAATCAGTAGAAAATAGAATCCATGCAAACTACTTAGTATTAAAAATAAATAATTAAGTATATATAGTAAATAGTTGTAAAAAAGTATGTATAGTAAATAAAAAATTAATAGATTTCTTATATCTCGATAAAAACAAAAAAAATAAAATACAAAAATTATATAGGAAAATAAATAGAAAATAATAAAAAGTAGCGAAAAAACATTAATATGATATGGAAAAGATTAGAAAAGAAAATTAAAAATCATAGAATAAAACAATAGAAGAACAAATATTCACTGAGTGGGAACAAATCTTCAGTGATGTGGAACAAATATTCACTGAGCGGGAACAAATCTTCACTACCATGGAACAAATATTCACTGAGGCGGAACAAATATTCAATGTCGAAGAACAAATATTGATTGAGCGAGAACAAATATTCACTAAAGGAGAACAAATATACACTGAGTAGGAACAAATATTCATTAAAGAAGAACAAAAAGTTATTGAGGAGAATAAATATCACAGAGAGCGAATAAATATTTATAGAGGACAAACAAATATCTAAAGTGGATGAACAAATATGTAAAGAGGGCGAACACATATTTGTTGAGGCCGAACAAAACATCTATATTGAACGAACATATACAAATAAATTAAATAATAATAAAAGAAATTAAAAATAGCATAGAAAACAAAACAGAAGATAATAAATCAGTAGAAAATAGAATTCATGCAAACTACTTAGTATTAAAAATAAATAATTAAGTATATATAGTAAATTGTTGTAAAAAAGTATGTATAGTAAATAAAAAATTAATAGATTTTTTATATCTTGAGAAAAAAATAAAATACAAAAACTATATAGGAAAATAAATAGAAAATAATAAAAAAGTAGCAAAAAAACATTAATATGATATGCAAAAAATTAGAAAAGAAAATGAAAAATCATATAAGAAAACAATAGAAGAAAAAAGAAAACTGATTAAAACATGAATGACGGGAAAAATATAGTATGTTATGGAAAATACAGATAAAAATGTAGATACAAAGAAGAATGGAAAAATCAAAAGGAAAAAATAATAGGAAATGCACCCGAAAGGAAAGAAAAGGCATAAAGAAATAAATAAAAAAGAAGTTAGAATACTACCTGCGCCGAAACAGTAGGGAGCAGCATGCACATGGACGAGACCCGCGGTCCACAACCAACACCCACACACATCAGCGCTACGCGCGTAAAACAACCCAGCCCAGCAAAGTCCAGCCCAGCTACACGCTAAAGATCCCAGGTAAGCCCGCCTGCCGCACACACCCAGGCCGGCGCGATGGTTTGCTTCGCGTCGCAAGCGCGATATATAGTCGTGACGTCTCTCTACGGGCCACCCGGGACGAAAGGTGAGAGACAAAAGGTCACCCTTTTTGTCACCGGGTGCGCAACCGGGAATAAAGGGGTCTTTATTCTCGGGTGGTAGCCCCGCCCGAGACTAAAGGGGTTTCATGAAAATAAAAAAAAAGCCTCCACCTCCCTGTATGTCCCCTCCACCGTCCCCTTTCTCTCATCCCCCATCCTCAATCTCCTCTCCATCCCCTGTCTCCAGATCAAGAACACACTTCACAAATTACATTCAACACATGAGTTCCATTTGATTCATCATCTCGATTCAACAAAAAAAAACTAAGGTACATCTCAAATTACAGAGCATAAACACACAAGGTCTGATTTACGACAACTCATGAATGATGCATCACAGAGGATTCACAACAAATCGAGGTAAAATCGATCATTCACATCCACAACAAATCGAGACAAAGATAAATTGATCATTCACATCCACAAATAGGAAAAAAAGAGAAAAATCAAACTCTCTTGTACCGCACTGCGCTCCGCCGCTTCTCTGCCTGCCGCGCGGCATCCACCCGCGCCCGCCGGGGGCCGCGCCTGGCCGCCGTGCCTGGCTGCGCGCCTGCCCGGGGCCGCGTCGCCGTCGCGCCGTCGGGGGCTGCGCCCATCGAGGGGCCGCGCCTGGCCGCGCCCGCCTCCGGTGGCGCGCCCGCTGGGGGCGGCGCCACCGCGGCCGGCCACCGCCTGCCCGCCCGTCCCGGAGTTGTGCGGTGAAGAACAAGAAAGAAGGAAGAGAAGAGTTTGCTTGTGCGGTGAGGAAGAAGAAAGAGATAAAGGCTCCTTTTGTCTGGCGGTGAGGACTGAGAGAGGATATGAGGCTGCTTAGGTGGTTAGGTGAGGGACGAAACGTTTTCTCCCGGGTGGTGTTTCCACCCGGGATAAAAGGTGCTCCTTTTGTCTCGGGTGGAAACACCACCCGGGACTAAAGATTTAATTCCGGGTGGTGTTTCCACCAGAGACAAAAGAGATATCTTTTTGTCTCGGGTGGAAACACCACCTGAGACTAAAATCTGATGCCAATTATTGTGGTCAGGGAGCCTTTGGCGACTAGGCTTCTAGTATAGGGTGGATTTACCACCCGAGACTAAAAGGGGTGGTGTTTGCAGCCGTTCCAGGCCACGTCGCCTCAAAACCTTTTGTCTCGGGTCCAAAGTTCAACCGGGAATAAAGAGGTGGAACAAAGGTTGGTTCTCTACTAGTGTCGGTGCGAGCGATTACTAGCCAATAATATATCCGAGAATAATCAAACAAAGCAGGATTGCAAACAGACACTGTGCATATGTAATTAAACACAGTTACACAACAGATGTTCCACTGCATGACTCCTACAAGCCGGGGAATCTTCGACACGATGTCCCTGGCTGGACAACACGTGGAAAAGGCTTCATGTACCGTGTGCATCTTCATGAATCTGAATGTAGCGAGAACTGCAGCGCGGTTATAGACCGTGTAGTGCTGGGCAGGGAGTGATCAAGTCTCTTACTCTCTTTATATTTACTAATCCATTGCAGCTGCTGCGTTTTACCGGCAGTCAACGTTCAATGATCAAGGACCTTCAAGCAGCCGTTTCCTTCGAGACAGCTGACGGTGTCCCGTTCCAGCATGGAGGCTGATTACCGCGCCATTGCGAATGCTGTAGCTGAGCTTACATGGTTCCGCCCGCCATCTCCTCGGCAAGTTCCACTGTGCTTCGGTTCTTGATGTCTCTCTTCACTGAAGTCAACAGGCTAAGCGCAAACTCAGCTTGCAGCTCGTGATGACAAAGCTCGGATACGAAAACTTCATATACCTCAACAACAGCAAACTTTCTGATTGACGGTTTAGCTTCGATTCCCTTTGCATCTCATTCCAATTAGATTTGCAGTGCCGAAATGCCTGCGCTAGCTAGCTAATTAGATGTGTCTATGGTAATCCCCTTTGCGTGCTTCCTCTCTTATACCTTTTTCTTATAGGAATTCGATGTGAACTTTTCAGGTGCTAGTCTTATTTCTTCCTAGTTTAAGTTACATCGTACATAGCGTGGAGAAGCCAGCTACATATCGACATTTGCATCAAGACCGTATACGATGTTCAGGAGTGAAGTCTCTTGATCACACCCCACTACTTACTACATAAATAGTACCACAATACATTACTCAAGCGGATCCGGCTTTTAGGGTCATGTACGACAGTAGTACTACAGTACATTACAGCTTTTAAGTTAGTAAGTGGTGTGATTCCGGCGCCTCTTCCGTCGGGTCCCCTCCTCCTCCGGCATTTTCGTCGAAGATGGAAGACGAGGGGATCTTTGGAATCGAATGTCCGGTGTGTATACCCTCCTCTTCCTAGGTGTAGGTAGTCTAGACTTAGGTTTGACCATGCTGGTGATGCTCTTGTGTGCGATGACGGCATGAATGGGTGAAGCCAGATCGAGTATCGGCACGGCCTTCTCCGACATCTCTGGCGGTTTCCCCATCTCTGCGAGCCACAACGACATTAGGAATGTGGTCTCGATGGCTCCGTGTAGCTGGTCGGTACTTTTGTCCCTCCAGGCGGTTTCCGGTGGCAGCGACGATTGATCTGTGAGGTTTGTCTTTTACCTGCTCGAGAAATCGGGTTGGTTTTGCTCCCTTCATGGATTTTTTGGTGGCGTCTATGTCGGCAGTAGATGGTCTTTGGTGATGGTTGATGGGCATGTGATGCTCGACGACAGCATCAACAGTAATACAAGGAGAATCACCATAAATATACATCGGATTGGTGTGTGCATTTTGACAGTTTTGTATCCGGGCTCTAGAGTGAAGTTTTCAAAATGACCCTTCGCGAAAATTATTTTTACAAATGGACTCCTGGGGAAACTATTTCTGAAAATGGACCCGAAACTCGGTGTGAGGGGGACGAGCGCCGAGGTCAGTTGCTCGGCGTCGAGGGCTCTACCGTCGAGCCCCTGCCACGTCAGCGCCGAGCTGGTGCCGCCTGCCTGTGTGATAGGAAGCTCAGCGCTCCATCATTTAGCGCCGAGCCACAGACCTCGGCGCCTGTGCCTCTAGCGCCGAGGTTTGGACACTTAAGGCCGCAAACTGAGCTGCGGGACTGTGACAAAACCGCCTAAATTAATTCCATAATATTGCCTAAATCATTCCATTTGGTCAATAAGCAATAATACCGAAGTAACTTGTCGCCTCTGCCGGGTCAAGCCCGGTAAATCACTTAATAAGAATCGAACACTTGTACATCAAAACTCACTCGAAGGCAAGTCCAGAGATAGACAATTCACAAATTATTACATCAAGTTCCACAAGGTTTATTATTACAAACCAAGTCTTTTGTATAAGGGTAAATAGTTCAGAGTTCGAAACACAGCGGAAATAAAATACTAAACGTCATAATCATAGGAGGCCATCCATAATGTCACTAAGCAATGTCATCCTCCCACTCAACTTCCCAACCGGGTGGGAGAGAACCAGGCTATGGGAACCCATCATCATTCACATCATTACCTGAAAACAACAACAAAAGCAAGACTGAGTATACTAATACTCAGCAAGACTTAACCGTCGGGTGATGGAAAATCACCAACTCTCTAGACATGCAAAGCTTTTTGGCTAGTGGGTTGTTTTGCTGAAAAGCAACAAAGAGTAGGTCCTTACTTTCAAGTTTTAGCTCAAAATTCTAGTTGATTAACCATTACTAAGTAAGCAACTATTATAAACATAAGTTGTGCAAACAATTAAGCATACATCTATATTATTTCTCACTTACATCATTAAAGGGGCATATAGTGTATGGTTATGCAATCTCGGATAATGGTGAGAGGCCGACAATCGATCGATTAATAACCTTGCAAGATGGACCTAAACACACGGGAGAATGCACACCCCAAAACAGACGACTAGAAACCAAAAGGGGTGGGGTATGCACCAACCAGGCGGTTCCCAACCGTCCTCGGTTCGGGGTCCATTTCCACAGTCTTGGGTACAAGGAGGCTTGGCTACGACCTCTGCCGCCCAACCCCACACATGCACCACACTGCTGCAGGCAGGGGGACTCTTCCCAAGATTAGTGGTCATAGATCTCTTACCAGATTAAGAAGGTACTAGGCTTACCGGTCTCATTCCCGACAAATGTTTAGTACTTTAAACGCTTAACCACAGACATCTACTGGCCGGAGCTGATCCCGTGTTCTTACCACATGAGCATAGCAATTTAGCAAAATCTTATGATTCCAACATAAGAAACCTATAGCTCGCGAGTGACGAACATCGCTCGACTTTTACTGTGTTCTTAGAGCATGGCAACTAGCGACCTATCATGCTAGTATTTGAGCATAGAAACCTAGGATCATGAATCTAGGTTTCAATTCAACTTCTGAAACTTAAATGCACAAACATTGCATAATATAATTGTAAAAGTTAGAAAACTAGGTTATGCTCCGGGGCTTGCTTTCACTAGCAAAGTCAGTGATGAAGTCTTCCAAACTTTGGTTCGGGTCTTGCTGCAGTTCCACCACGTTCACTTCTCCTTCAGCTAGCTCTCCCTCGGATTCCGGCACCAACTCGTAGTTCCCGTCCGGAAGTTCTACATGACATGCATATGCATTAACTTCATGTATTCATAATTAAGAAGGGAAAACTCAGTTCAGAATTGAAGGGAAAACACGAGGTGTATTGATGGCCACATTCACCTAGATAAGTTATATTCAGCATACTCTTCCTTTATTAAAGAAAGGTATGTGCGTGATTTATCTTCCTTATTTGATGGTGATTGTGTGCACATCTAAATTAATTAATTTACTTTATTTCACTAAATTAAAGGGTGTTGTTCAGGGTGTGTCTTGGCGAAGCATGATTTAAGTATACTTGGTTCACCACAAAGATGACATTGGGTTTGCTTATTAATTAAAGGATTATGCTTGACTTACTTCAAAAATTGATTCTGGAAGATATACAAACAATCTGACCTCAAGAAAAGCGGGCATGGACATGATATAACAACAAAACTACTGCATAAAATTCAAATTATTTGGATCTACAGCTCAAGCATGAAAAATCCAACAAGCATCAGCTACTAGAAACACAAATAAAGTAGACAGCAAGATATAAGCATGAGCTGAATCTAAAACTTTGTAGACAGCATGACATTGATACATCTAGCACACACACCAAAAATTAGATCCATAACTGCAGTAGAATTATAAATTTGAATTTATCTTAAACTAACCACCATAAATCAAAAGACTAATCTACACATGTCAAAAGCAGATCCACTATTTATCATATATTCACAACCAGTCTACAGAGCTACTGCAAAACGATCTACTCTATTTGATGAACAAATGTTTTTCAAACAATTTAAAAGACAGGCAATAATAGATATCAAAAATAAATCATATCTGAAGATTTACAAGAGATCTATGTACCATTTTTCTACACAAGAACTATCATGGCCATACTAGCATCATATCCAAAATTCACATCCTGAACAGTTCTAGATTTCAAATTATTTCAAATCTATCCAAACTGATAATTTCAAATCATTCAAAAACTAAGTAGTAAAAGCATATACATCCTTTCCAGAGAAGGTAGTCCTCATCACAAGGATTCCAGAACAGTTGAGTTTGTATTTTCCCTATTGTTCTGTGATTTGATATGAATTTTACAAGATTCTGGAATTTCAACCTAGATTTGAAGAATCTTTTTCTATAAAGGCCCCTCGAAAGACTTCCGAGTTCACACATATGCCCTCGGTCTTACAAAGAGGTCCCTGGTTTTACGTTTAAGACCTCGGGTAAAATTTGGGTCTTGCAATGTGGTCCTTCACACGGACGGCGGTGCAGGCGGCCAAAATCTGGCGAGCTTGCCGCCGGACTTGGCCGGGGAAGTGGCCGAGGGTGACCAGGGGCTCACAAATTATTACATCTGTGGCCAAAGTTGGGCACGAGGAAACTCCGTTGAGGGGATTCGGCGGCGCAGGGGTACGGCAGCCGCTGCGGGCACTAATCTGGCGAGGTGGGGCGCGGAGCTAGGCAATGTGTGGTTTGGGAGGCTCAGGTGGAGTCGTGTGGTGGGTTTGGTGTGCTCGGGGACCGGCGGCACTGAGCCGAGCAGGGAGCTCCACGGTGGCGCTCAAATGGCGGACAGCGGAGCATGGCATTGCGGGCGGCGCAGCAGGGCACGACCCCTTTTATAGGCGGCGGTGAGGCAGGGGGCGGCGCCACGCGGTCCTGGCGTCCAGCCTGGCAGGTCGTGCGGTGGCGCGCGGAGAAGCCCCCAGCGGAGACAAGCGCCGGCGGGGCGCGGCGCGCGGCCCGGGCGTTCCGCCACTGGGCGCGGGCCAACTGGGCCGCTACTCCCTGGGGAGGCGCGCCTGGTGGCAGCGTACTTGGCGGTGTCAGTGGGACCGAGCGGAAAGCGCGGGCGGCACGGACGCCGAAGTGGGAACGGCCGGCGCGGCTCGGCACGCGCTCTCGCGCTCTGGCGTTCCCGGCGCGACAGACGGTTTGGATTAAGCATGTTTGACCGGCTCAAACAAAATTTGGCCAAAATAAAAGTTGTAACTGAGATATGCATCTCCAACTTTTACAAAGGCCAACAGGTCAAAGGATCAATAGTTTGGGCGCAAAATGTCTCCAAACTTTCTAGTTTTCTCGGCTTGGTCAACATGACATCCAGATTTTTGACTGAGTTTTTGAGGCTCTTGCACATGGAATTTGAAATGCCACCAATTGAATGAAATGTGTTCCTGGAAAACTGGACAACTTTCATATTGGCAGCTTTTGAAGTTCTTAAGAAAATATTAAAGATATGGTCAAAATTCCAGATGATGGTATATAGCCTTAAGGGGTTTGACCACTATGGATGGGGTTTGACCTAGCTAACCATGTTGAAGCTTCATCAAAAGTATAATTAGCAACTTAAACATCAGGGATGTTACAGAGACCTCGACGCTCAATCCTTTAGCGCCGAGCTGCAATGCCTCAGCGCCGAAGTCATTAGCGCCGAGCCTTGAACCTTAAAAAAATAGAAAACAGAAGCTGCCACCTTAACACAAAAACAAAAACAGAAACAGAAACACATCCAAGTCCATACATCATCCATTTTCAGATAAGAAACATCCAAGTCCATAACACATCCATTTTCACAAAATCCAAACATCCACACACATAGAGAGTTCACAAATCCACACGCCTACAAGCCCAAACATATGAAGTTCATATATATAGATAGTTCAGTAATCTGCACGTCCACAAGTCACCGCCTCTTTGCCTCGCGCTTGCCCTTGCCCAACGCATCCGTACCTGGTGTGTGGGGGGTTCCGAGCTCTCTTGGGGCGGCTGCTACGATGAGGTTGAGTGGGCTGTGTGGGCAGCGGTGCATCGTCCATCCGGGACAAGCGAATCTCGTCGTAGTCCCGGACCTCCTCGTGCTCCTCCTCGTCCTCCTGTTAGCCCAGAAATGACTTTCTCAATTAACCACACACATAGTAGTAGGGCTATTAAGGGAAATAGGAAATATAGAAATATCTACACAGCTGCTAGACTTAACCATCACCTCCTCGTCGTCGTCATTGTCCTCGTCCTCGTCATGTTCCTCCTGGCTGCTCCATGTGGCTGCTCTGGAAGTAGAACCCCCAACCACGGACGCAGAAGCTGTGGCGGCTCTACCGGGCACCTGCGAACTCATCGAGACAGACCTGGGAGCGGTAGACGGTTCATGGGCCACGTCAATCGCGCCTCGTGCGCGACAACCAAAGCAAGCAGCTAGCTTGTGCAGCCGAGTGTTGCAACGCTGCATGCAGAGAAGAGGAATATTATCCAGGTGCACTAATGAAATATATAAGATTGTTAGCACAAGTAGGTGTGGTAGCTGAATGCAACGCCTGAGGGTGTTGCTCTCCTGCGTGTCGCCAACTGATGTCATCAAAGCAACATTCTGCTCGTTGACCGTCCTCATGAGCTCGGTAGCCTAATCAAAGAGCGGATCAGTGATTTCAAGAACCGTGAACTGTAATAAATGAGTTCATTAGTCGAACATACCGCACAAGCAAAGACTGGAGTAGCCTGCACCTGGTGCCTCTCGCGGGTCTACCGGTCGTACTCGTTATCACCCTTATCATAGGAAGCTACGTCGGCGTAGTCCTGATGCGTCCATGCCGGTCTCGGACGGAGCCGAGCATGCTCTTGGAACCAGGTCAGGTACCGGGCGAAGGCAGTGTCGTTGTGGATGCCCTGCAACTGCACAACATTCTGCTTTTACCGGTACGACCTCTCGATATGTGTGAGGTGCTCAGTGGCGAAGTTGGTGATCCTCTTCTGCCTCTGACGGTCAATGCTACAAGGCGAAACCAAGTGACATCCAGAGTAAGGCTAACTCTAAGTTTCGATAAAAGATTAAGTGTTTCAAAAACTCACTTGTGCATCTCCCAGCTGGGGGAGATAGGCTGCGGAGGGCAAGGTTGCTCCCTAACGAACTGCCTGGCAACAGTGGCGGAGATGGGCCTAAGGCCACCCAGGCCATGGCCTTAGGCATGAGCCAAATTTCACCACTGCAAACACTGTAGCGAACAAGGCCCACTCTAGAAAATTTAATAGGCCCATGAAGTGGCCCTAGGTGTTGGGCCGGCCCAGCTCCGCCCCTGCTTGGCAACCCTGTGCGGCAAATGGTATTCCACTGCATAGAAGCGAATCGGTGGGCACCTCATGAGCCACAAGCCCTCATCAACTCTACAGATCGTGCTCAGCTGTAGGTCCTCGACCTCGTCACACACATATGGTTGCCACCTCACCTGCACCAACAATTGACATAATTATCCACAAGGCTCACACAGTTGTCAAATCATGAAACGAGAACAAACTTACATGTTGCGGGGTAAGGAGGTCGAGCTCGTTTGTGTACTGGATGTACGCGCTGCGCGTGAGAGCGTAGGCACCCGCTGCTCCCTCGTACAAATGCCCAACTGTGGGGGCAACGACCTCGTTGTTAAGTGGAAACCAAGGCGCCGAGGTACGGATAGTGTAGGGCCTCCCCACCGGAAGCTTCTCCCACATCCACACCTGGAGGAGGTACGTGCAGCCCGACTGTGCAGCGTACGTCCCTCTCGTACGGCGGCAAGCCTCGCAAAGCTGCCGGTACAGGTAGCCGAGTACAACCGCGCCCCAACTGTACTCGCTGGTGTCGTCTCAGTCCTGAAGGCACGACAAGTACATCCAGGACGCCGAGTCCCCGGTGCCATCAGGGAAGAGGACCGAACCGAACATGTGCAACACCCACGCCCTTAAAAATGACATAGTGCGAAACAATAAGTTGGAAACATACATATTGTGGCGGAGCAAAATGACAAAGTGAAAAACAATAAGTTAGAAACTACTTAGTGCAAACGAATAAAAAACATACATACTTACTTGTAGTAAAAGGTGACAGTAGCCTCATCGGCGTCGGGTGGGCACTGTGCAAACTGCCCGCGGAGCCACCTCAAAGGGACACCACTGCTGCCTAGTCCATTATGAAAAAACATTTGAAAATAGAGATTTGTTGTTGAAAATAGTGTTGATTAGCTGTTTTGGAGGTCTGTTTCAGAGAATTTTTCTTTAAGCACAATGGTTTCTCAGTAGCAAAATGAGATCTTCCTACATTGGAGAGTTTATGTTTTCATTTGTTGACTAAATGTTGAGAATAAGCAATTTTAATTGGTGCTCAAAGTTGTCAACCTGATATCGAATAAAAGTCAAGAAATCAAAAGTTACCTCGCCCTGCTCCGTCAGCGAGCCCGGTGAGCGGCATCATACCGCTCGTCAAGGAGCCTGTACCTGGTCGCCATCCTGCAAAAGATTATGAAAAAACATGTTCCATACAGAGAGTAAGATGCCAGTATTTCTTTAACAAAACATGGAAAAATACAGTACTATATTTTCAGTTTTTAGATAAATGCCGTGTAGGAATGTTGGCAAACACAAAACTTGGAGCCTATAATGCCTCTCTAATTGTGCCGCAGGGCTCAAATAACTGTTATCTCCTTTCACCGCATCTGAATTTTCTTATGGACTGACTTATGCAGACAGAATTAGCATTGCACAGATGTAGCTCGTGAACTATTTGAAAATTTGGAATTGTTACTGTATGAAAACCTGGGAACTAGGTGAGGCCGCAGTCTACTGTCTTTGTTTTCTATACTTGCATGGCATGACACATGATTTGACTTATTTTATATCTTGTCAAGTCGTTTGGGATTAAGCCAGGAATCAGGATTTGATTCAATGGGCGCATCTTCTAAAAAATCATCTCAAGCTAGGCTCTTCTGCTTTGTGGTGACTGTCATTGCAAAACTAGCAACATGCCACAGCGAAGAACAAGGAAACAAGGACATAGATGCTTTAAGTAAAAGATGGGAATCAACATAAACCTTGATAGATGCTCCAATAGCCGCCCAGGCTCGCGCCAACGCCGCCAGCCAGGGGCACGAGTGCCTCCCGCCGCAGCTCGCCGCCGCCCGCCCTCGCTAGGTTTCAGGGGAGTGCGGCTGGCCAGGGGCACGAGCGCCTCCCGCCGCACGCGTCGCCGCGCTATGCTCGCTGCCGCACGCGCCGCCGCGCTCTGTTTAGGGTTTGGGACCGGGGTTGAAAAGAATGAGAGGGAGGAGGAAGAAGAAGAGCACGGCCGGCCATAAGTCCCCAGACCTCGGTGCTAGAGGGGGCGGCGCCGAGGCCTGAAGGCTCGGCGCTAAAGGAAGGAGCACTGAGCTTCCTGCCACGCAGGCAGGAGGCGTCAGAACGCGGCAGGGGCTCGGCGCTAGACCCCTTAGCGCCGAGCCACTAACCTCGGCGCTCATCCCCTCAGGCCGAGCTTTGAGTCCATTTTCGGAAATAGTTTTCTCAGGGGTCTATCTATAGAAATAGTTTGCGCGAAGGGCTATTTTGAAAAAATTTACGGCTCTAGAGGGGCTCTACGATTGTTGTGTTCTTCGGCGGTTGTTGCCCTTCTATGAAGCAGCAGTACTTTTTTTAACAGCAAAGATTTACTGTAATTTTTATTAGAAGGAAAAGAGGAAGAACTCGCCTATTACAACTTTGCAACTGTCACAAATAAAAACTCAAAAACAACACCACTCTAGAGCCGGAGAAGCTCCTCGCAAGCTTAAGTTCTTTCTCTTGTTGCTCCTTGCAAGCTCCTCAAACGCACCAAGTTTGGTTGCGGTGGTTTCAGCCGCATGCCCGCATCAGGTGCAGGATCCAAAAGAAGCATAGTTCCCTCTGAGGCGATTCGGCAGATAGTTATACACTCTAGGCGCTCAACCTGCCATTCTCGCTACCATCAGCAAGATGCCGGACCGGCAGGCATGCAACGACCTATCCACTTCGCTTGCCCGTTATTCGCCTCAAGTTCCTAACGCCTCCCATTCCCGCAAGTAATAATATAACCTGATGAGCAATAATCAAGCAAGTTTCCTCCTATGCCTTACATTTTAGTAATTCATGTGGAATGGTCTGAGTGTTGGTTTTGTGGCTGCGGCCGTTCACATATATTGGTACTACTCCGTAGTAGCTAAGGCAGTTACGATCGTGTTGTTGGATGGAATAACTCGAACACTGAAACGATCCACCGGCCGGTGTACAAGCTACTACATTGGCAGTACGTGTACACTAGTTATGATGGGTACCAAATGTGTTTTTCTCTTCATCGTCATCAGTGTAAGGTGAGACAGGCACGGAACAGAGTTTGATTTATGCACGCATGAGCCCACTTTTATTCCATACCTAAAAATACAATTTTTGTTATTTATCCAAATAATAAATAGAGCTGTTAGCATATGAAATTTAAATATAGGATACAATCACAGTCGGTACGGTATATAGGAGCAGCATGCTTAGAGCATTACAATTAAAATTCTATCGGCGAACAGACAAGCATGAAGCATGACAGACACCTTATCAGTTCCATTCTCTGTCATCTCAAAACAAAAATTGCATTCTCTGTCATCTCAAAAGAAAAAGGCCGCATTTTCAATATTGTTCAACAGAAAACGACGCTGCCAACTAAGGCATCATCTCATCTAAATTCATTATGCGCCAAACTTTCTTCGTAGTTTCTAATACAAGCCTCATTTAATTACTACTACATTTTCCGTCACTCTGGTGCTTACTAGTTACTATCTCCACTGAAGATGGCAGGCCAGCAGGCACAAACTCAGCTTACAGCTCAGCGACGACAAAGCCCGGATGCAAAAACTTCCTTCCATGACAAGAGAACTAATTGTCCAACTGTCAATAAAAAACTGCCAGTTCATCTCCAATTCCCGCTGCATCCCATTCCAATGAGATTTGCAGTGTCAAAATGCACTCGCTAATTCGATGTGTATATGGTGATCCTCTTTGCGTGCTTCATCTTAAGCTATTTGTACAGGAATTCAGAGCCAACTTTGCAGGCCTTAGTTTTCGAAGTTACAGCTTACACGGCGTGGAGAAGCCAGCTATATATCGACAATTGTAAGACCGTATAAGATGTTCAGGAGTGAAGTCTCTTGATCACACCTCACTACTATTATGACCAACGATGATGGCCTTGTTGCTGTTATGACCACCAAAATAAAGAAACAAAGAACATGCATCTCTGCTATTTCCGTAACTGGTAGCTGGTTGAAATCAATAAAGAACGCAATACAGAATAGCACCAAGCCATTAACTACGCAGGATTCCCTAAACCCTTGATTCAATAGCACCATGGCGCATTAGTTAATGGCTTGGTGCTATTCTGTACTCGCATCATGAGACGTTGCAGGATTGTTTATTTAGTGCCATAATGCTTGGCAACGGAGTGGACTCCTTAAGAGTTTCAGTCCGCCTCACTCAAATCCTGTGCCTGTAGAAAATATGGTTGTCCTTTCCGCAGATCTTTTTGTTTGCTTTCCAGCAATTTTAACTAGCCCATCAGTCCATCACATCATTGAGACATCCTAAAACACTGACATAGAACGCAGACAAAGAAACCGAGCAATTGGAGCTACCGTCAAAACAATTGTATTACGTAGTAATTTAACACCGTCAACTATCATGTGATGCCACTTAATCGCCGCCAAGCATTGGCGGAGCCAGTGGGTGGCACCGGTATGGCAAGGCATACCCTAGGCCCAGCTCAAGACACCATTGTGTAAAAAAAAGCAATTCCTAAAATTGATTTGATGACAAAATTGAGAAGTGAAGTGATGAGGAAATAATATTTATAAAACTTAGATTGGCTTATTCACTAAGATGTAGTTGTGTACCGAATTGTTAAGTCATTTTTACCTAAATTTTACCAAATTGCTAAATGAATTTTACCAGTTTGCGTATGAATATTTTAGTTTGGCATACCTCATGCAAAAATCCTAACTCCGCCACTGCCGCCAAGACATCAAAGTGCGAGCATTATGAGCGCCTGAGCATTTCCCCAGTCATGGTGTGCTCTACTGTCAATTTCCATTGAAGGTTTTGCGGCGTTTTTTCTTTTGTCTCTAAAGAAAACGAGACAACCAGAAGCAGAAGGTAAAATACGAGGGCTACGATCTCAGCCCGCGCTCCTGCAGCTTGAGACGATGGAAACCCCGCCACCGCATGCGCGGAAACAAACTCCTCTAGTCCGCACGGGCATAGTGCAAGTCTGCAAGAGCGAGCCTTGGCTTCGTGGTGTTGGCTCAGCTCAGATTCACGATGCATCTCATTCCGACTGAAGTGCCCAATTGCCCCGCACCATGAATCCATCTCCAAAGCTCTCCTCGCGTACGTGCTTCCTCTTATGGTTTTTACAAGAATCTATAGCGAACTTTGCATGTGTTAATTTTCCTCCAAGTTTCAATTGCAAGGCGTGGAGAAGCCACGCCAGATGTATATATCGAGCATTTGTAAGAGTGAAGTCTCTCTACCTTATCCTCATCACACCAACTAGCAGTTGCTGCCTTTAGCAAAGCAGTAACTACTGTTCAGTGATGATGGGCCTCAAGCAGGCCGAAAAGGCCGAACTGAGAATCACAAGCCTTTTTATTCTGCAGGCCTGCCCTGACTAATTGGTGTTTGGGTGATTTTGAGAAGTATTATTAGTAACAAAAGATTAAAACAAAACTGGTCCGATTGAGAAAGTTAGCAACTCCACTAAGAAAAGAAAGGTGGCCACTCTCTTGCAAATTTGATTCAAAAAAATAAATTTTCGCACCATCTAGAGCAACTGACATTTCCCAGGGGCAAACAAATACCAGTCTTGTGTTTCAATCCGCTGGAACTATGTGTTGTTACGACAAAAAACGAAGCATCCCTGTTACACGCGTTAGAAGGTGTCTGTTTGAACCCAGTGCAGCTGGGGTTGGTGGTATTTCTGTACCTCTCATGAGATGCTACAGGCTTCAGGTTTGCAGGGGTGTCGATTGTCAAGCGTTTAGTACCACACTGCCCAGCAGGGAACGAACCATCTTGCTTATAAGCTTAGTCCTGCTTGAAAATGTTGTGTTCGTAGAAAGGAGAGACGGTTGGCATCTCCCCCGACAGGGACGGGAACTGCTTTCGAGCATTCCTATAGCACATTGCGGTTTTCGGCGGATCTTACCCAAATTTTTTTTCTTCTGTTTTCTACATATAATTTAACTAGACCAGCACAACATTGAGACATTCATATAATCCGAAAAGCACTACCACAGAAACCAGAGAAAGAAACTGCGATTTGAGCTACCCGTCCAGCTTGAAACTAGTGAATCTAAAGTTTTTTCTACGCTAATCTCAGTCACACAAAATCCAAAATGTAAAGTCAAAGTGTCACCAATTTTCATATCCTGATGAAGAAGATGCTAAGCTCTGGCCCATTGTTACCATCAGGATTAAGCATGTAGAACGACTCCGAGTCCCGGGACCCCACCACGCGGTCGAAGTGCGCCCGCATGTACGCCATGTCGACGGCCTCCTGCCCCTCCGGCGCTGTTCCGGCGCCCACGACGTCCGCCGGCAGGACGCCGGCGCCTGCCGACACGGTGCGCAGGAGCTGCATGACCGTGAGGTCGTCGTCCGTGGGGTCCCGGCGCACGGCGTACCCGACCTTGCGCCCGTTGACGTAGGCCGTCCACAGCGGCTCGTCAAGCAGCCTTGTGCGGCCGATCCCGGCGCCCGGCGGCCTCTTCTCGCACTCGAGCGCGACGCGGAGGTGCTCGGCGCCCATCTCCTGCATGAACCTCCCCGTCGGCATGGCGAGCTCGAGCAGCAGGATGGGCACGCTCCCGGGCGTCTCCTGCACCGCCAGCGTCACCCGCGCCCGGCGGTGCCCGAACAGCGTCCCCGTCGTGCGCGACGCTCCTCTGATGTGGCCGTCGTGGCCCCTCGACCCGCCCCCGCCCCCGCCGGCGCCGCCTCCGCCGTGGCGCGGGATGACGCCCGGGAAGCGGCACGCCGGGGCGAGGATCGGGAGGGACCGGAACAGCGCGCGCACGGCGCGGATGGCGCGCAGGGAGGAGCGCGCCGCCCCGCGGCGCCTCCGCTTGTTGGACGGCGGCGCGGTGAGCGTGATCGCGGGCCGCGGCGAGGCCGGCGGGAACGCCGACGACGCCCCGGGAGCCGCTCCCGGGGTGCGGGGCGTCGCGGGGCCGACCAGCGGCGACATCGGCGGGGAGGGCGGCGGCGTGGTGTAACGCAGCATTGCCGGCGAGCCGAAACGACGCGGTTGGGTGAATTGGATGCCAATGGGAGATCGATCGGTGTCGCGGGGATTGGAGCCGATGACGCTGGGAGTTGGAGGAGCATATCGGCGTTTATGACAGGTTGTGCGTGCTTAGATTATGAGGTTGGTGGAGTGGAATGCACGTTCATGGCTCATGAGTTGAGTATAAGGCGTTCATGGCTCCAATCCCCGCGAATGCACGCTGGGAGTGGAATGCACGTCCATGGGAACGGGACACAGCAGCACGGGGTTTTGCCTTTGATTTTGCTTGTCATCGCGCCATTTGCTAGCGCATACTCGTCAAATATCCGTCCAGGCAGTTTGAAAAAGAAAGCGTTCGGGCCTCAGGATTTTGTAGAGGCCCGCAACTATCTTTGCGAATTTAGTAGTGGTATCGATTGGTGGTGATTGAATTCGACCCAATTTATAAGCCGGCGCTTCTAGTTTTGAATTTTGATAGGAATTCCGCGACGAGGAGTGACTAGGTCAGCCCAGCGCAGCATATTCTTTCAGTTTTTTTTTTTGAAACAGAAATCAATTCCATTAACTTAACGAACCAGCGGAGTCGCTGGCTACCAGGTCTTCAACGCCCGGGGGCGTGCCATCCCAAACGAGATCGGCATGAGGAAGACACTTACAACCTTGCGCCGCAACAGCGTGCGCTACTCTATTACAATCTCTAGGACAATAAGAAACACTCCAAGAAGTAAACGAAGCACTTAACATATTTTTTATCTCAAGGAAAATTCCCCCTGTTGGTGCTAAAGCAAAGGATGGAGTCCGTTTCAACCACAACCTGACCCACTCCCAACTCCTCTGCAGCTCTGACGCCGGCCATACATGCCACCGCTTCTGCGTGGAGAGCATCCAGTAAATGAGAGCATTTCCCTGCCCCTGCTCTAACCACCTCCCCATCAGCATCACGTATAACATAGCCCCATCCGCCGTCTGCAGCTGCAGGAGAGAAGGAACCATCGGTGTTTATTTTAAGGACGTTACTATCAGGTCGGCGCCATTTTCTTTGCCGTGGTGGTGGCAGCTTCTGTTCCTCCCTTCCTATTGCCAGAAACTCGTCAGTCTGTTTTGTGATCACACATGCAAGTCCTGATGCTTCCCTCTTCCGTTCACCCTTCCACACCCGGTTTCTTTCTAGCCACCATTGCCAAAGTAAATTCACAACTTTCGTCTGAGAATCCTCCTTCATCTCCAGGACGTGTTGCAAGACTTCCCTTCCTGATTGTTTGCCTGACAGTAAAACTCTAAGATCACCCAGCCCCAATTCTTGCCAGACTGGTTTGACATGTTTGCACTTAAAAAACAGATGGCCCCCGTCTTCGTTTAATCTGCCGCACATCACGCATTTTGTGTCAAGGTCCATACCTCTTCTTTGTAATCCCATCCTAAGTGCAATGGAATTATGTGCCAGTTTCCGAAGGAAAACACGAATCTTTCCTGGACATTTTAGGTTCCATAGTTTCTTCCAAAATTTCTCCTCCCGCTCACTCCCCTGTGCTGACCCTTGGCTGTTCATGCGCTGCACCAGCTCCCTTTGTACCTTGTATGCAGACCGGACAGAGAACATACCTCTAGTGTCATAGTGCCATGCCACCACATCCTCCAAGTCTGTATGCACTGGCAAGGAGAGTATTAGATTTGCATCTTCTTCACCAAAAGTTTGGTTTATCAATGGTACATCCCACTGTCCTGTCGTGGTATCCATGAGCTCCTCAACTCTGGTCGGGGTGTTACAGGACGCCTAGACCAGCTCCTTGGGAGCCAAGGATCCTCCCAGATTTTTATGTTGCTTTCATCTCCTACCCTCCATATTATGCCTTCCTTCAGCACTTGTATTCCTTTCAAGATGCTTCTCCATGTGTACGACATCCCATTCCCAGGACTTGCTTCCAGAACCTTGCCATTGGGGAAATATTTTGCACGCAACACCCTTGCATACAGGGAATCCGGGCTTTGGATTAGCCTCCAACCCTGCTTGGCCAGCATAGCTAGGTTGAAAGTATGTATATCTCTGAATCCTAAACCTCCCTACCTTTTCGGTCTAATCATTTTCTCCCAGCTAATCCAGTGCATCTTATTTTCATCTTCCTGATTGCTCCACCAATACGTAGCTATTCTTTCAGTTTTTTAGAAAGACATATTCTTTCAGTCGGCACAGTAGTAGTGAGTGTTACTTTGGGAATGGTATACAGGCCCAGCTAAGGCCTATGTTGGGCTGACCGAAACTGGCTTTAAAAGCACGGGCCCATGTCCCAAACTCCACTACACAACTACGCGCGGCGCTTCTCTAAATTATTTTTGCTTTCTTCATTCATCCAATTTTCTGTCTGTTACACCAAAAAAAAAATATCTTTCTGTTTCCTTCCAAGAAGGCCCGCATGTAATGGTTTTTAGAGTTACTACATTACAGGGCAAGAAATCCCGGTCCATATGCATTGCAACAGGGTCTACCAAAAATGCATTGCAACAGAACAGGACCTCAAATGATCAACATTTTAGTACAGACTTTGAGACCTGCGGGTCTCTCCATGGTTCAAATTACTACAGAAGTTTCGCCCAAGGCTAATTAGAACAGAAATTGACGAGCAAACTCATTAGCTGACATACTAGGAAGCAGGATGGAGACCGCCCCTCCCACCAAAATTAACCTGCAGAGTTCCCCATCCAACCCATCATTCGGTCCGGATTTCGCGTCCTGGGAGCGTGTCTACGTCGTCCGGCTTCCGCGCCCGTCCGATCGCGCTGATCCGACGGCCAGGAACCCGCCAGCGATGCTTCGTTCTGTACGTAATTCGGTTTCGTGTCCAGGAGGTCTCTCCGCTACAGGAATCGCGACCGTTTTATTTTCGTAAAACCCCTCGTGTTTCAGAATACTTCACTACCAAGAAGACGAAATTCCAATTTCGCGGCTCTTTTACAGAAAACCGCCCGCCTGTCACTTTGCACAAACACCCCCCGCCGCCCCTACCCGTTCTTAGCCTCCCTCCCCCCCTCTCTCTCTCTCTCTCTCTCCCGTCGCTCACGACGTCGCGCGGCACCGCCGGCCCGCCGCCCATCGTCTCCCTCCTCCTTCCCCGCCGCGAGCATGTCGTCGTTGTTGGTGCCCCGCCGTCCTCTCTCCATCGCCGGTCTCCAGGCCTCCCCTTCCACGCGGTCTGCCCGCCGCCATCTCCCGCCCATCCCATCACCCAGGCCGGGCGCATCGATGCCGGCGAAGAGGAGGAGGGAAGGGATGGGCAACAAGGTGGATCTGAGGGACAAGGGCACGAGGAATATCTTTCTCATATTCTCGGCTCACGCAGGTTTGATCCCCTTTTCCCAATCTCCCGTGGCCCCGGCGGCGGCGCGACCCTCGCCGGTCAAATCCGGCCGGCGGTCTGCCGCCTCACCCTTCCCTCTGCGCGAATCCGACGTGGAATGCGGCGAATCAGGCGCGGTGGGTGCGGGTGTTGGTCAGCATAAGCGGTCGGCGGTACCGCGCGGAGCAGGAGGCGATGCGGCGGCCGCCCTCCCGACAGGCCGCCGCACCACCGCCTGCCCGCAGCTTGGGCCGCCCCTTCGCCCCCTTCCTCTCCCCTCCCCTCCCCTCCCTTCCCTCGGAGTTCGAGGGGCACAGGCCGCCGCACCACCGCCCGCCCACAGCCTGGGCCGCCACTTTGCCCCCTTCCTCTCTCTCCCCCTCCCTTCCCTCGGAGCTCGAGGGGCACTACGTGCGGCCGACGAGACTCCACCACCCATTCCCTGCTAGATCTGGGGCTCGTGGGTGTTGCGATAACTGCTGGTCGGCGTGCGGGTCCGTGCTGTAGCAGCCATCGACGACCGGATCTAGGCGGTGGGGTGCGAGGATGGCCTCCGTCCGGGCGCTCGTCTCGGCAGCTCACGGCCACGGCTGGCAGCGGCAGACGCGAGCAACACTGCTCCTGATCCCATTCCCCTTCCTCACCCTTGTCCCGGCGTCGTGCCTTCGCTGTCCTGATTCTTTTGCCCTGCCGCGGGTTTCGTCTCGCGCCGGTTTCGCCATGAGGAAGTGTGAGTTTCTCATGACGCTGATCGATTCGGTGGTGTTTTGTGATTAGCGATACTGGTTCTGAACTTCTTATTGGTGATTTTGGGCGAACTTGTGGTTTGTTTGTGCAGGCAAGAAGAGAAGGCCAATGACGGCGGGGATGGCCTGCTTGACAGCAGCGACGCAGCTTGGGCGGTCGGGTCTCTCCATCACGTACGCCACCAAGCACATCAACTCGTAGGAGTTCTTGATAAGTATATCGACGACCTCTACGAAAAGAGGTTGGGATTCCCCCCTCTAGCCTTCTCTAACATGTATATTTCCTTGTGATTGTTTGCTGTTTGGGTGCTGCCGTAGGCAATTCTTTTTGGGTGTTGTTTACTTCTATTTCATATGATCCAGTATTGTATTCTAACTGCTTGTCCTACCAGTTGTCTTGGTAGTTTGCTTTTGTCGATTGCTTGCATGAATATGATTCTCTCTACATGCCTCTGTGCGGGACTATTTTTACTCTACTTAATTGTCACCGTCTGTAGTTTTATCTTCCAAGTGTTTGGTCTACTTTGGAAGCTCCCAGTGTTACAAACTCATGATAATTTGTCATTTGTACTCTTCTGTAACTAATTATTTTGGGGTTATCGAGTATTGGATAGTGTATTTATTGTGGTCGAAAGTTGCATATCCCCTTATTCCCTGGTGGGATGGCCGGCATTGGCTGGAAAATAATTGGAAACAATTTATGATAGCAGATTACCCTTCATGTTTCTTTTGTTAATCTGGATTCTCATAATTCCTTTCCCTTTCATTTCACATTTAGGCTATATCAAGTTTAGCATAATATGGACACCACATATTTTGGTGTGGTCGAGTGCAGCCTATTGAATTAGTGTCAAATGGTTTTATAGATGCACAATTTTCACTTGGAGGTGGTACTGTATTTTTTTATGCGTATTGATTTGTGTATTGCTTCCTTGTGTCACTTTTGGGAACATCATTTCTGAATTGCTATATTTCACTTAATGATAATTCATCATGCTTGTTAATGTAGTTCTCATTAACTACTAATTGTTGTTACCATTTGTATCTCTTTCAGGGGTCTACAAGAGAGGCAGCATATATTAAACTGGTTGATGCCTTTGAAAGTTTTATGCTTCATGGTCTTGTGGAGAACAAGTACGTTATAAATTTTGTTCGTCAGCCTAAAGTTCTGGAGTGTTCCATGCAATTTTTTGGTTATTTATCTGGGAATCATAGTGTAAAACGCGCTTGACCAGCAGCGATCATCATCAGAATGGCGGCGGTCTGTTCTTGTTCTTCTTCTTTGAATCTTGACCCCAACCAAATGATTCTTCTTCATTGGTTCTTGATGTGTGCAGGAGCAGCGACATGATCTCCTTACTCGACCAGCACTGCAACTTCGTGAACACGGCCGCCTGCCCCATCGTCTCCGCGTACTACGTCCTCTACCTGCCCATGGATTTCAGGTGATGAGTCCAGATCACTTGTAAAACTGCCTACATTATTTTCTTCTTGTAATTTGTTGGGGGAGAACATTGCATGAAATTAACCTGCATGAAAAAGGCAAAGTCTGAATGAAAAATGAGATCACGTACTCATATCACATTGTGTTCCTTTTCCTTTACTTCTTTTGACACAAGAACGCAGGGTTCAGTTGTCCTTGTTCTGAAAAGGGCTATAAACCAAGGAGACAGAACAAAACAAAAAAGCTTTGAGAGTTTTTGAAAGATTAAAACTTTGATAGTACTATGATAGAATAATTTCTTGCAAAGAAAACTTGTGTTCAATATTTGCTGCATCTGCTTGTTGGACATGCATTTGTTCTCTGGCCACACTATTGCAGTGTTTTTTCTGTGTGCTATTGCATTTTGCACACGAGTGTATAATTATTTCCTTCATGTTTTGGTGCAAATTATAGTACATGTCACTGTTGTAGTGTTGTTTGAAAGCATATGAAAGCTGTAGGAAAGTGCAAAGGAAGCTGATCTTTTAGAGTACTTTCCCTTTCTTTTCCTTGCTTTGTACACACACAGGCTTCAGTTGTCCTTGCTCTGGAAAAAGGCCAAAGAACAAGTAGACAAAACAACACAAGCGAATTTTGATGCTAACATTTTTGTCTGCAACAAGAAAAGTTGATGAAGCTCATTAGCCATAAGTAGTATGGATATGCTATTACCTTGTTTAGTTATCCCTTTGCTGTGCAAAAGTTGAATCCAGTGGTGATATTTGCAGATTGATTATTTCCCATTATTCCTTTCAAAAAAATCATTTCCCATTATTGTTCATGACCTTGGCCAATGGCCACAAGTACTGTAGATGAATTTGCCGGCAGAATTTGCTTGTTGGCGAGATTGGCCAATGCCACAAGCCCCCCACAAGTAGAGCTGTAGGCTGGTGGGCGGCATTGTCTTGTGGACTAAATTACTGCATTTTCTTGGTCAGCGGCTCCGTCCCTGATTTCCTCCCTTCTTCGGCGACTTCTTCGGCTCCCAGGTGCTGCGAGCACAGCTGACGCGGGGCACCCGGCCGGCGCAAGGGGTGCTGCGCCCGCGTACGGCGTGCCTCGCACGCCCGGTGGCTCCCGTGATTCCTTCGCCTGGATCTCTGATGCCTTCATATGTATGCTTGTGCGCAGCCTCCTGGATCTCTGATGCCTTCATATGTATGCTTGTGCGCAGCGAATTCATGCAGGGGCAGGCCAGTGCATAGCAATTCCTTGGCTTTTCTTGTCACAGGTGATGTGGGCACGCCCTGCCTATCGCTAATTTTGTTCAGTTGTTAAAAAGGTTAGGTTTCTCATGGCTAACATTGTGGTTTTTATTGGACAATACTTCTTTTGTTCATGGTACTGAACTCGCACCAGATGTCTCCCAATTTTTTGGTAAGTCATTCGTGTTCCTTGCATGGTTTCTGTGAGCCGTTTATAATTGGTCTCTTATTCATTGAAATGTGCAAGTATGTAGCAGTTTGATGACAATATATTTGTCGGATTGCGCCATATTGTTTTTTTCTTGTAGCTTTGGCTTGTCTTGGGGGTTTTCCTAATGGCCACGAGCCTTAGAATGTACGCCACATGCCAGCAGCTCCAAGCGCAGGCACAAGCTCTGTGCATGTACCACCAACAAAGAGGCCGGTTGCAGAGCCTTAGACTTCAACTGACACTTCTTGAGCACGAATTTGGTGATTTAGGTGTGCTAATATGCTCCATTCAATTTGTTTGTGGTTTGTAGTGTTTCCTGCAAACTTAGCGCTTTGGAAAATCTTTCTGTTCAGGCTATGATGCTTTGAGAGCTTTGGATGCTGACAGTAGCCCGCGCATTCTCCTTCTATGAGTGAAGAAGAAATAAATGCTCTTCCTCTGTTCAAATACAAAGTTCAGGCACAAAATTGGAATGCCTGCCCGAAAAAGGTAAGATGAACTGTCGATTATAACTACTATGAGGATGCTATCATGTATATCCTTGGCAGGTGCCACTGCACACATATGTGCAGGTGCAAATGAAATGGGAGGTCAAAGAAAGGTTAACTATTTCCTTATATATTATCAAGCATTAGATTATTGTTTGTCTTACTTTGTTTAGTGTCCAAAGGAAAGCATATTGCAGTTGCTTGGAAAATTTATGACTATCCTAGAATGCACTTTCTGAAAGGTAGCAAAAGTTCTACTCCCTCCGTTCTTAAATATATGACATTTAGGACAAGAAAATTAGTTCATTTAAAAACGGATTTTCTTGTCCTAAACGTCATATATTTAAGAACGGATGGAGTATATTTATAGCTCTTATAGCTGAATGTGCACTTGTGTTATTCATTTGGAGTGTACTGCAAATTTATTTTCATGTTTAGTCTATCCATTGTTTGAATTATACACTGAAAACAAGCTCCACTTTTTCTTAATGAACAATCAAACGAACTTGGTTTTATGGAGTTGTCACACCACTGACTCTGATGCAGAAAGAGTACATTGCATTGGTTAGGAATCAAGTGTAGTTGGTATCTTTGTTGGGATGCTTCTGAAATCTCAAAAAAAGTATAAGCATGCAACGATTCAAAGTTCTTTTGCAAACTTTTTTTAGGACTTGCTTATATTAATGAAGAAATTTCAGATAGAGTTATGTGCATCACTGATACTGAAATATTTTTCCAGCCTCATCAATTTTCAGTTATTGTTGTTCATGACAATATATATGATCTTAAAGATGTAGTCAGTAATTTTACCATGAACTGACATAAGGGTAAAACATTATATTGTGCCCCAGTGAAAACCTAAGGTTCAGAAATAAAACAAATAACCTTGCCTATGCTGAATTATTAATTGATAAAATGATAAGATGTGAGTATTGAATTAGGAGTTGAGATCCTTATTGTGCTTTGTTTTAGATGATATATAAGGAACTGTGACACTGAACAGTCTCAAACCATTTTCCAGGCAATCTTGAAAAAGTTAGGATGGTCCATTTACAATACCACCTATATAGCGGAAAATATGGTGTTTCTAGACAAGAAGACAACCATCTGTAACAGAGAAGATCTGAATGTACAGTTACTTTCACGGCACATTGGGGAACTTCGTTGATGATCAGCATCGTCTCTATATAGTGAAGATAATTGTTCATGTCAATAGATACGACCGGAGGAAGTTAGTAATTATTATTAATACTATTATAAATGACCAAGATACAGGACCATTACTGATAACATTGTACTATACAAAACTTAGTTTTAGAGAAAGTAAGATAAGTAGTATGTTGCTGCTCTGATTACATGTATTATAGAATCAGAGCCATTCATCATCCCAGGTTTTAACTGGAGAAGTGTTAGTTTCAAAGAAGCTGAGCATAAAGGTTGGAGTTTTTTCACCACAGCCTTCTTGTGTTTCTGAAGTTTCTGTTTAGTCCCTATATACGTATTTTGTATGATGGAGCTCTGCAATTTGAATTTCTTCAACTTTTTTATAGTTTGAGCCAAGTTTTTGTACTATTTCTTCTATGGTGAATTTAAGTTTTGGCTTGAATTATTCAAAATTCTTTGAATAGAGCTATTTGCAATTTGCATGGAGTTGTGCGACTTTGCCGCCGTCCTTTGTTATCACGAGGACTGTTGGAACTGGAACAGAAAGCAGTGCTCGGCCATCTTGCCAAACCACAACTCTCGCACCTAACATGTCATGGCATTTTTTTTAACTCGCGGCATGGTCTGGTGCGGTCAAAAGCACGCTCAGTTTATTTTTCATGCCGCAAGTTGTCGTGGTGGCTGCACGTGGACGCCGTCATGAACATCAGTGATGCTGTCGTGCACTCAAAACACTTGATACACTTTTCAAAGTGAGTCGAAATATGGTGCGCCGGAGGCGCGGTCGAGGCTCTAGTCAACCATCATGCGTCATCAGCATCGACCTGCATCCTGAGGTCTGTCAGCAGCACGGTCCACTCCTCCACAGCATCAGCTCCCGCTGCATGGTCAGAGCTTCCATCCTTTTCACCCATTGCTCGAATTTCTTCAGGTGACGCAGCACGGCAGCAGCGGGCATGCATAGCACTGGTCGATCAGTTCCGAAGCAGCCGCAATATGCATGATTCGCCATAGCTGTTGCCTGTCGCCAACTCTTCCGATCCCGTCGCCATCGCGTCCCGAAAGCGTCGCGCGTGCGCGAGGGGGTGTGCGTCGGATGATGAGGCCGACAGCGCGCACCACCGGACTCCGGTGCGGGAGCACCCCCGTGTTGCTGCTGTCCCCGCGCCACGCGGGTGCCCGTCCCGTCCGGCCGTCCTCCACTCCACACCAACGCCAGCGCACCACCGTGGCCTGTCGCCTCGCGCGCGTTCCAGACCACACCCGTGCAGCAAAAACTGGGACCGTCGCCGCTGGATCAAACAAACCCGTCCCCCCACCTCCACCTAGCAAGCTAGCTAGCCGGCCAACCGTAACGTGTCCGCCGCACTGGCACTGGCACTGGCACTGGCGCTGGCGCTGCCACCACCAGCCCCACCGCCAAAATCACCTGCATCTGCAGCCAGCTCGGCCGGCCGGTTCTATCCGGAACACCCAGGGCGTTTGATCAATCATTCGATTCGATCGATCTGTCCAGGACGGCGCAATCATGCATTGCGTGGGCAGAGCGCAAGGTGCAGAGGCCCGTGAGTCCGTGAGGGACAACCCGACGCCGGGAAGCGTGAGCTGGGCGCGGCGCCCAGACTGCCCAAGGAGCCCGCACAGCCCTCTAGGGCGAGTTCAGCCACGGCGATGAAGACGGTTCTCCGTGGCGCCAGGAGAGCGCCAATGGTGGCGGCCAGACGGCACCACGGGGTGGACGGACGGTATTTCGTCCACCGTCCAGGGTGGACGGTAAATGAAATACCGACATACCGTCCACCCCCAGGGCCTGTATCGGACATTGGATCGGATCTGGACGGTTCGGATCGTTGCGGGTGGAAGCAAGGCCCCTCTCCGCCTTCATCCCCGCGCGACACGACGCGACGCATACTCCTGCCGGTTCCCGTCCAAGACCAAGATGCGCTCAGCTCTCGCCTCTCGTCCGCCGCGGGGGCCGCCCAAGAAGAAGGCAGTCCTGCAAGGATCGCCGAGCGTCGTCTGCTCTGCCGGCGGCCCTGTCTCCAGAGTACCCGTGGATGGAGGACAGCGCGCAGGCATCATCGCATCGCATTTCACCGAACTTGTGCGGAGGATTTGGTTGTTGGGCGGTTTTCCGGTCCGCGCAACCAGTGATCTCACTCACCGGACGCCATCCATGCATGCATCCTGTTCCCAATGATCAGATCGGAGAGCGCGTCCGATTTGATTCATAACATCACAGCACGCGAGTCGCCATCGACGACGATGCCAGTGATCTGACCAGATCAGATAAGATCAAATAGTTCGCAAGGACATGCAGCTAGCTACAGTAGCTCTGAATGAGACCCAGCACTGGGCGCATCTGAGCAGCCGATCCAACGGCAAGGACCTTCGCCGCCGGTGGGGGTCCGGCCGGCTTCCCGACCGAGGACGAGGAGGCGGTGGCACGACAGCGACTAGTGACAGCCGCGCACCGCCACCGGCGGCGATGCGGGAGAGGCAGGGGGAATAATCAGCAACAGGCCGGCCCATCGACGCGACGTCGCACTCGCACACACGACAGCGATTGGGGGCGAGCTCGACGTCGACGTGCGCATTTGCGAGCGAGCTTTGTTTGGTTCGATCTAGCCCATGATGCAACCCAGTACGACACCCGACGAACATGCTGGCTGGCATGCACATCCGTGGCTCCGTTGCCATCAATGGCCATGGGGACTACAGTGTACCGGTGCCGGGGGGTGTGGTGGTTATGGGCACGGCGACGATGGCGGCGCGTTAATGGCGGTGACGAGTCGTCATCTCTCGTGGCTTGATGTCGCTGCCATGGTCGTGCACGAGCGTCGTCGAGACTGTTGAATTGTCGTCCGCGCGCGCGCACGGCTCGTGCTGGAGTTGAAGTGGTGTCGCATACTACTTGCACACGCGTAGTACTCCGTTTTCGCATCTCCAGCTTGAGAAACTTCGCTCCCCGCCTTTTACCAAAGGGAGAACTTCGGATTATCTCTCAGTAAAAAAAGTGGAGAATTTCGGAAAGTTGTAGAGATTCGAATTTTAAAACGGTGCTTGTCTTTGAGTTGGTCTCGTCGCAGCTTCGTCTTGCGCATGCCCTCCGAATTTGAGCACGACACGTCGAGGGAGGCCGAGGTTCCGTTCAAACCACGGCCTCTTCTTGTACGACCTCGGAGCCGCCCCGGAGCCCCCTAATTCTCTACCACGTGATTTGTTGTCTCAGGAGAAAAAGCTTTCAATTCCTTAGCTTTTAAGCGTCTACTCGCAGCAGCCAGGACAGTCCCTTGGATCTGAAAAAAAAATGCAGATCCCAACGTGCACCAAAGCAGGATTACAGTGGACTGTCGCTGGCCGACTCACCAAATCCGCATGACATCGCCGACCAGCAGTAGACCAAATCCGCGACTCCACTGCATCCATCCGGAGCCAAAATCTTCAGCAGTGGCTCTCTCGGCAGATCTGTGGTAGGAGAAGTCATTCATCAGTCAACAACTGGTCGCTGATCGGCGTCGCCGGGTCTACGAAAAAGCATCTGCTCGTGTCGTCGTCCGGGGAAGAAACAAAAAAAATACTGAGCAGACGCCCAGGCGCAGCTGCCGCTGACAAACTGCTGCTGCGATCCATTCATTATCGATGCTAATTGTATTGAGAGGTGGTTAACAAGTTGGCATCGACACTCGACAGTGGACACCTGGTGATGAAGCGATGGTTCTTTTTTCCTCCCCGTTTTCAGATCATTCAGAGCTCACTAGTCACTACAGCTGACTTGTGCAGTCAAAATTGAGGACGCTGGTCGTCAGGCTCGGCGGCCCACCATCAGAAACCCAGGTCGCGGACTTCTCTGTTTCTTTAAGCCAGCTGCGCAAGAAAAAGTCGGTCGAGAGCACGAGTAGCGCGCTGCAGACCAGAGGTGGTGTGGTGCTCGCATTTCGCGTCTCGCTTCCCCACTTTTTCACCGACGAGACAAACGTGCGTGCGGCTCCGTAAACTTCCCGTAGTGTTCGATTTGTTCAACGAGGATAATGTTTTCCTGAAGGGAACGGAATGGAGAAAGAAAGAAAGTCGCTGCACGTACCATAAGATTTGGTGTCTCGAGTTCTATCTTAGCCCGACAAAAACGTGGCGCAGAGGATCGTGTCGTGTACTCGTGACAAAAACGTGCCGCAGAGGATCGTGTCGCGTACCACCGGATGTGGTGCACCACACCGCCCAGGCCCCCAGAGCAAGCAACACAAAGTAGTAGGGAGGTTTGGGTCGAGCATCGCCCAAACTGGAGATTAATTGGCTGATTAGGCACTTAGGCTAACAAACTCGCCGGAGTGGGAATCCCGTCGGCAGAGCACAAACAATCAGTGGCCGATTAAACAACCGGCGGCCGGGCCCTTTCCATAAAACGTAACCATGGGACAGCATTACGCACGACCACCGGTCACGTCCCATCCCCAGAATGGGCAAGCAGGAGGAACCGTAAAATATAAGCAGAGCACACTCCATCGTGCTCCTGCACTGCCGCCCATCATCGTCGTCCGTCCCGCCCGTATAGGCGCGGCGCGCCCACAAATGTTGGTTGGTGAGCTGCAATCTTTTGACCGCAAAAGTGCCCGTGCATCTCGCGCCATGCTGCCACTCTGGTTGTCGCTGCTGAAGTGGTTGCTGTTCTGTTGGGCTCATCAGCTCATACGCGCCGTGTCCGTGTCCGTGATCTGTCTGTCTGAGCAACCAAGGGAGAAACCCCGGACGTGGCCACCTCCCCCCTTGTTTTCTCCACACCAGCATTTGGACGCAACCCAACTACTACTACGCTACGCTCTTTGTTCCGGCTGCTTAACCACCCCTCACCGTCACCAATCAAACTGAGTATATGTTGCTTGTCTGACACGACCACGGGGAAAAGGTTATTCTAAGCACGCAAGGTTTGGGACAAACAACATCGCCTCGGTGAAAGCAGGAATGGGGACGAATGTTTTTGGATTACTTGCCACGGTCAGGGGAAAAAAAGAGGTTTGGCCGCGCCCGCGCGTACAATTCGGTAGGAGGGTGGTGGGGGTTAGCGGCGAGTGGTTACGGCTCCGTTCACCCACCAACCACCACGGCCACCACCTCTGCCAACCCTACAAATGCAGAGACCCGACTCGGAGTCACAGGCCTTCTTCCTCGCGGCACCTTGTTACTTCAGCCAGCCAGCCAGCCAGTGGTTTGTTACGTTAACCCACACCACCACCCTTCTCCTTCGCTTCACACCAGAGGCAAATCCACACCGCACCAACCGAATCGACCGATCCGATCGGGCATGTAGGTAGTAGGCGTCAGCAAAGGCAGCGGAGGAGCTGGAGCTCCCCCCTCTCCGCCGGTGGCACTGAGCAGTGGTGGCACACATGCGCGTCCACCGCACCGCGTGCTCTCGCCGTCCAGGTCCAAAGGATCACACCAGCAGAGGTCGTCGACGGCCGTAGTGCTGCCCTCTGTGCGCACCTTTTGGGTGGGGGCTCCTCAAAAGCAAGCCGAGGGGGGGAAGCGGCAGCATCTAGCAGCCGCGCGGCAGGCACGGCGAGCAGCCGCGGAGGAGGAGGAAGCTCGCGCCGAAGCGGGGGGAGGAGGCAGTCAGGCAGGAATCATTCCGCTGCAAGGCTGCCACCCGCGCCACTGCCCCCGCTTTCCGGAGCCGAGAGGGCCCGCCCGCCAGCCAGCCCGCGCGCGCCTATCCTCTCCCCTCCCTCCCAGCTGCTCGGCTGCCCGTGTCCGCGTCGTGCGCATTTGGGTGGCGCTGTCGTCGCCCACCACCACCACCGCCACCAGCAGCCATCGAAGCCGCCCGGCTTTTTTTTTTCCCTGAGATGCTTCCGCTGCTGCTTATATCCACGGTCTTCCCGGCCTTCACGCTGCTCCTCGTCGCGCCCGCCACCAAGCCCTGCTGCAAGCTCGCGCGTGAGCTCGGCCTCCTCGCGCTCCTGCTCGCCACGGAGCTCCTGCGCCACGCCACCGCCGCCGGGAGGAGGTTTCTGGGCCGGGACCGCGGAGCGAGTACGATGCCGCCGCCGCCGGCGGCTCCGACCAGGCCGAAGCCGGCCGCATTGGCGGCGAGGGATCCCCCGCCCGCGGCCGCGGGCCTCCCGCTGCTCGACCTGCCGGAGCTCGCGCTGGACCGCGTGCTGGAGGAGTTCTCGCCGGCGTCGCTCGCCGCGATGGCGTGCGTGTGCGCCGCGCTCAGGGGCCGGTGCTCGGCCGACCCGCTGTGGGAGCGCCACCTCCGCGCCAAGTGGGGACGCGTGCTGGGCGGCAACGCGCGGAAGGAGTGGGAGGCGGAGCTCGGCGCCCGGGCCGCCCGCGCTGCGACAGCGCCGCGGCCGGCGCGGCGCAGGAGCTGGGCGGACTCGCTCGCCTGCGCGTGGCCCTTCTCCTGGATCGCCGCCCGCTGGCTCGCCACCCCGGCACCGGCCGCCGTCGCCGCCGAGCCAGCGCCGGCACCGGCCGCCGCGCACGCGGCCGCCGCGCCGCCGACGGACACGGTCGCCGCGTGGTACCGCGCGCTCGAGTGCGGCGACTTCTGGTTCCCCGCGCAGGTGTACAACCGCGAGGTAAGTTTTAATCGCTGCGAACTGCAATTAGCGTCAGGCTAAGCGCACCAACTGTTGGATTAACGCTATGTGCTTGCTGTTCTAGCAGGACGGGCATGTCGGCTTCATGCTCTCGTGCTACGACGCGCACCTCCGCTACGACCGGCGAACGGACACCTTCACGGCCAGGTAACCTACCAATTCCAATCTCCTGTTGCCGGTAGGCGGTAGCAGGTTACTGTTGTGATCCTGATCCGAGGCCGACTGAATTGACCCAAAAACGAAGCCAATTAAACCCGCGTAGCCGTCGAGCTCACATCAGTAAAGCATAGCACGCATTCGGGATTCAGACTGTGCATTTAAACCGGTGACAGAGAAAATGGAGAGGAAGAGATCTTTTTTGGGCTGCAATTCGCTGTGATCGCGAGTGGTTTTTACGGGGGTGGTGATGACTGATGAGCGATCGGTGGTGTCGTTTGACAACAGGTACCCACCGCACGGACGGAAGCCGGCCAAGGAGGAGGACGGCGTGCAGTGGAGCCGGATCCGCGCGCCGCCGGTGAGCACGCCGGCGCACGACCTGCACGCGTCGGGGTGCCTGGAGGCGCTGCGCCCCGGCGACCACTTGGAGATCCAGTGGCGCAAGAACAAGGACTTCCCATACGGTACAGATGCCCTCACCTCACCTGCATGCATGATTCTAGTGCTATCTCTGTTGGGTTCTTGTTCTTCAGTGGCTGATAGCCTGATACGATACGATACGATACTACAGGCTGGTGGTATGGCGTCGTGGGTCACCAGGCGTCGTGCAACGCGAACGAGCATCTCTGGTGTCGCTGCCACGAGGACGGTAAAGATTCTCCTCACATTCTCTCCCTCTTTTTTTTATAACCTTTGGATAATTGTCGGCAGTAACACGTGCGGACAGGATAAACACTGTGAGTACATTACCCCTACTTGTAGAAAAGTGGAAAGTCGTTACCGTACAAGGCAGGGCGGCTATTTCTTCTGCTTTTATCCACTAGTGTACTAGTACTCCCACTGACTGACAGGATGCCATCAGGGATGGGGGAAAAGGGAAAAACAAATATTCGGGAACAAACAAATGTTCTCGGCACATTTCCTCTTTTCAAGGATCAAATATTCGTTGTTTTGTCGCCAAAAATGCTTTTGGCTACATTCCTGCTAGTGCCATACAGAACCAGAGCCATACTTTGTTCATATTCTTCTGTCTTCCCAGTATCCAGGACCATTTTCCTCTGTCGACTGAATCTCGTGGAGTAGGAGAGTGTACGACCATATACAGATAAACATAGAGCATTTGAAGTTTTGAACTTGAGCATAGATAACAATAAATTCTCTGAATTATCCAGGCAGCAGAGTCTTAATTTTCCATGCTACCATCCGTTTTGTTGCAGATACGATCGTCCTGGAGTTCCAGCACTACGCCCCGGGCTCGCGGTGGAGGCAGACCACCGTGAGCAGGAAGGATCACAGGGAGACGGGGGACGAGACCGACGGCTTCTACGGGGGCATCAGGAAGCTGCAGACCAAGGACGAGATCGCCACGTGGCGCCGGTTCTGGCCCGTCGATGTCCTCAACTGAACGGAGATCGCCAAATTCACCCCCATGTACATACAGCTACGGAGAGCGTTCAGCATTCGTCTGAAAAATAACTCGGAACCCCTTCTCTCGGGTCTGAACTCTGAAGGATCTTCTTTTTTTTTTGGCTATAGATTTATGATGCGGGAGATTCAGTCTGCACGAGATTGTTAGATGAAGGATTATGCTACGAACCATGTACAGATTTTTATCCAGTTTTCGACTCGGCTTTGTGCTGTCGCTGCTGTACTATCTTGGTTTATATGCAATGCAGCAATTCTCCAGCATGTGCTAATCGGTTAATCGCAGTCCGGTCAATTTTACGAGTCTTTGTCTGATGCTGCCAGATTTTCCTTCACGGTAGCCAAAGGAGCTCAATGGAGTGCTCGCGGCGAGTTTCTGTAGCGCGGATAGCGTGTGCGTTCTGAAAAAAACCTCCCCAGGACTCGTTCCGATCAGGTGCCTGAAATGCTCAGGGATAGTCTGAAACAAGTCCTTGCGGATGAATGTGGCTGCAGCGCCGTGCCTAACTCGGACAGACGACTTGACGACAGGATGTTCAACGAAGAGGCGGATTATTCGCGGACAGAGTGCAAAGCGAAAGTTGACAAGGTTTGATCTGAGGAAAAATGACGCGGCCGGAAGTGGCGGGCTGATGGGTGCGCCGAATTCCAGTCAATCTGGGCTCCCCTACAACTACAAGCCAAGCCAAATGCACAGGAAAGATGGTAGATTTCAGGTGGCTGACCGATCTTTTTGCCGACCGACTTGATCCGTCTCCGTCGACGCAGATCGCATTGGCTGCTGAATGCATGACATTGACAGTGCATTGCAACTTTTTTTCAGGCCTTCGTGTGGCGGCTGATCAGGATCAGAGATGGTGACTTTGGCAACAAGGGCAGGCAGAGTGGGCGTGGAATTGCGACGCTGCTAAAAGCTCCGTTTAGCGTATTAAGATGGGTTGGCGCAACCACTCTTCAGATAATTAATTACTAGTGTGTGTGTTTTCCAAACCGTGTTGCAGAAGCTAAGATAAAACTGCCGCACGGCTCTCGTCTGGTACGCGAGCAGACCTAAAAAATCACTACACTCTAGACAATATAGGGATATCACCAGAGTCATCCGAGGTTCGTAGACGATGACAGATGTGTCACGATCTCGTGGCTACGCGCATGGATAGGTTTGCGCTGAAATCATTTTCAACCCCGGTGCGAGCCGGGAGTCGAACCTTTAGGCAGCGACAGTAGGAGCAGTACGAGTAGGAGTAGCAGTAGCATGATCTTGGTTTTAAACAATGACGGGTTGGAGGCTCATTCTCGTTCTCCTTACTCGAGCGCTCTTTCTTCTTTCTCACTCTCTGCAGTAGGGGGGCTGAACGCCCCCCCCCCCCCAACCCCCCGTTGCCTCCGTCTCTCATTTTTAAAACTGTGAGGTGAATAATCTTAAAAACTTTTGGATCCAAAAGTACATTTTTTTCGAAGTTCAAGGATGTAAGTGATTTCCTAATAAATTGTTGAACTTCTAGTGCATTTTACTCAAACAAAAATTTAGCATTTTACTGAGAAAACTTAGATGCTCTTAATGCAATAACCATCATTACATCGAATGGGTTGGGGAGTCCTCTGCTAGCGTCCAGACGTTCGATGGGAACCTTTCCATCGAACTCTTCATTGCAACGTCGAAACAAAACCTCTGCTATAGCAAATATTTATAGGTGTAACAGTAAAAAATTTGCGAAAAAACTAATTAAATCTTTGATTTTATGATAGAAAATTTCCGCCGCAGCATGAAACTGTGTTTCATGCAACATATGAAACATACAAAAATAATAGTTTGAACCTCGAAGATTGCGATCTAACTATTGAAGTATATGTTGGAATGTTCGATTTTTCTTCACGTACGCATTTGTCTTGGCATTTCGTTTTTTAGGCGGTGGGGGGAAGTCTGGTACTACTTTGAGCACGTATCAATCTGGGTGGGCTGCCTACGTCGTCTTTTTTACCGAGCGGTCCGGCCCAAAACTTGCGTCTCCAGATGCCCACTTTGGGCTCGAATACTGGACTGACGACTCGTCCTGCTCCAGTGCCCCAGCGCTTCCAGAAGTTGCTGCTCCCGGTGGCAGCTGGCTGCCTCGCACCGTCGGTCCGTCGCCCGCGTCCACCGACCAGGCCGGCCGCCGGGCCAGCTCAGGCGCGGAGCCGCTCGCCTCCTCCTCCTCTGCCGCCGCGGCGGCCACTGGCGATGAACGGCGGGATCCCTGGATTCCGTACGCTAGCCATCTCACCCTCTCGCTCCTCTTTATTTCTTTCGATTTGAAGCGGCTGCCGCTTCTTCGGCTTCCCTTTTCTCCGCTCCGGTGTTGCGGCTCTGATCTTAGCGCGATCCGATCTGGTCATCTGCAGACAATGCTCCGGCGTCGAGGGCCGTGGTCGTCGCCGCCGCGCTCTTCTCCGTCCCCTTCGGCTTCCGCGGCCGCTTCCACGACCTCGGCCTGTCCTACCAGGCAAGTCGCCCTTACCCTACCCCTTACCGCTTGTGTGTAGTAAAATTAGTAGTAAGATCGTTGCTGGTCTGGCGAACATTTTCACAGAGAGGGGCACTAGTTTGCTTTGTTTCCGAATTAACAGGTTGGGATTGCAGAAAAATTCCTTATTCGCTGTATATGAAGTGTTTACCCCCTTTTGTTTCTGAAAATGCAAGTGTACCAGAACTTCCCATAAACGTCTCCTTGTTTCATCTGCGGCTGGCTAGACGAGTACAGGGATCGACGTGCTATAATAAGCAGCTAAATGTGTTTACCTTCACCATCCTTTTTCAATGCAGAATGTGTATGAAAAGCTGAGTATATGGAGGCTGATCACCTCGGTGTTTGCTTTCTCGTCGACCCCTGAGCTGATCTTTGGAGCTTCCCTTCTGTACTACTTTAGGGTGTTCGAAAGGCAAATAGGTTCTAACAAGTATGCTGTAAGTAATTTTGTGCTTATCGCGTTTGATACGCGACCATCACTTGCTCATGCTATGTAGTTATTTGAACATATAGGTATTCATAGTCTTCTCCACCATGGTGTCTGTCCTGCTTCAGATCCTTGCTTTAGGTTACCTGAAAGGTATGCCTTGCTCTGTAACATATGCATCTGTTAATTCCTGCTTAAACTGTTGTCGCATTTCACCTACCTTATTTCAGCGTACTTTTTGCGTAGGAAGCTTGAAAACCATATCCTTTAGTTGGCCAGAATTGTCTAGATACATAGGTTTTGATATGCACCTAGATATATACTATGTCTAATAAATATATTATGTATGTAGAAAAGCTGACACGAATTGTAATTTGGGGCGGAGGGAGTAGTAGTTTTCTTAGTCTCACCATTTAAATTGGTTTTGCATAATCTAACTGGGGAAAGTAAACATTCCGTTTGAAAAGAAAATTCATTGCAACCAAATTAGAGAATTAGGTAGCTAGGAGAATCACCAGTACTAATTATGCCTTTTCTTTTCTACTTGCTTGTCACCATTCCTTTTCTTGTTTTACAAATTACAATACAAAGTTCACTTTTCGTATACTGTATATTGTTCTTGTGTGACAAGTTAGTGTCACAATTGCAGATCCTTCAATGAATCCTCTCACGTCAGGACCGTATGGACTCATTTTTGCATCTTATGTGCCATTCTTCTTTGACATTCCAATCTCAATGAAGTTTCGCATATTGGGTCTGAGCTTAAGTGATAAATCATTTGTATATCTGGCGGGACTCCAGGTTCAGCTCTATGATACCTTTGCCTTCCCTTTTTTTAAAAAAAAAACTTCCTCTATATTACAGCTTTACATATCTCATCTCTGTCATCAGCTTCTTTTCTCATCTGGGAGACATTCTGTTCTACCTGGAGTTTCTGGCATACTAGCTGGCCTTTTGTATCGCCTGAATACATTTGGAATCCGCAGGCTGAAGGTAATACTTTCAAGATCCTTCCTGAAATGTGATGAGAGATAGAGTAAAGTCTTAACATGACTGCATTTCTTCTAATAGTTCCCAGAGTTTGCAACATCGCTCTTCTCACGATTATCATGGCCCTTTTCTAGCAATCGTTATCAAGGATTACCGACCACAGAAATTGATGGAAACATCCCTTCTCACCGAGTACATCAAACTGAGGCAAGTATTGCTATAACCCTTATATCTGCTTAATGTTGCAATATTTGAATTTTCGGGAAATCGGCAGATATTAGGTACTAACTCAGGAGGTCCTCCAAGCTCTCAAGTAGCACATGATTCCTGGCACTTGAGCGATGTCTTAACTATCTAAAACTATGCTATAGATTTTGAAAATGAATAAAAAAAAAAGTTTGAATAGCTAGGATGCGACCACTTTGTGAAAGATGTTAACCTTCAACTGATCTCAATTTATAGGTTATGCCTGTTCTTTGTTGTGTTTTCTACTACTATGAAGTTTGAACACAATCTGCTTCTAATCACTATTTCTCTTTCAGGGTGCGGGCACAGCTGCCCAAGACCCCTCAGAGTCCTCCATTTCTGCACTCGTGTCCATGGGCTTTGATCGTAGCTCTGCAATTCAGGCGCTTGCGTTGACAAACAATGACGTCAACTTGGCCTCGAACATTCTGCTTGAAGCACAAGCTCTGCAGTAATGATACCCTGGAGTGAAAAAGATAGATAGATAGATGCTCTGTACATTGATGGATGTGAAATATTTCAATTTTTCATTCATTCTTCTGTATCAGATTTTATCTCAGACAAACCATTGTATTGACGCATAAAAGAGTGGAGCTAAGCACAATGAATAACGAGCTTTCTCTATTTGATTGCTAGTAAGTACTTCTGAATGATTGTTGCAAGTGTCGAATGTATTCATATCTAAAGCGTTCCAGCCATCCCATTCTCATGGTCAGCACTGGCTGCTCGATCGACATTCAACTGGCGCCACGGATGAAAATTGAGCCGACCAGGCAACACACCTTTGCCAACGAAATTACTACACCTTTGTTTGTCAACGAAATTACTACCTTCGTTAGGACTAATTTGGATTACAGTGGAATGGAAGATATTGAAGTCGAAATTACTCCAATTCTCTTCTATCCAGACACAAAATCACTACCTTTGTTAGGACTACTTTGGATTGCAGTGGAATGGAAGATAACCCTGTTCGTCTGGCAGATTTGTTCTGAAAGAAAAGTACTGCTGGCTGGTAGCTGGTAACTGATTTGTTCTGAGATAAAAGTACTACTGGCTAGTAGCTGATAAGCCAAACGAACATGGCGATTGAAGTCGAAATTACTCCAATTCTCTTCTATCCAGACAAGCTTTAATACTCTTGAGGGATTAGCAAACTACAACGTAGAATCAAGATGAAAAACGGTTAGCAGCTGCCATTGACCTTCAAAGGAACAGGGAGTAGTCGATTCTGACTGTTATTCCCATGTGGCCATGTCAGAGGGCAATAGACAAAAAAATTCTAAACATAACTACATAGAAGTATCATCAACACGAAAGGCTCAATATCACCAGAAACCTCATAAACGCCGAGCATACTAGCAGCACAAGTAATACAGTACCAAAAGCAAGATTCCATAGCATAGGGAAAATACAAGCATCAACAGTGACGGACAGTGTACACTAGCAGTAGTAACATGGCAACAAAACACTCAAGGAACACAACCCATCGAAATCTGCCTGCCATAGAGAGCTACAACCACCAGAGCCTCATGGTCACAAATCTCAGAGGTCGTCGGGGTGCATCTCTTCCTCATCCTCGTACTCACCCTCCTCGTCGGCAGTGGCGTCCTGGTACTGCTGGTACTCCGACACGAGGTCGTTCATGTTGCTCTCAGCCTCAGTGAACTCCATCTCGTCCATGCCCTCGCCTGTGTACCAATGCAAGAAAGCCTTCCTCCTGAACATAGCAGTGAACTGCTCACTCACCCTCCGGAACATCTCCTGGATGGAGGTTGAGTTGCCAATGAAGGTGGATGCCATAGACAGGCCCCTTGGTGGGATGTCACAAACGCTGGACTTCACATTGTTGGGGATCCACTCCACGAAGTAGGACGAGTTCTTGTTCTGGACGTTGATCATCTGCTCATCCACCTCCTTGGTGCTCATCTTCCCACGGAACATGGCTGAGGCAGTGAGGTACCGCCCGTGGCGAGGGTCAGCAGCACACATCATGTTCTTGGAATCCCACATCTGCTGTGTGAGCTCAGGGACAGTGAGGGCTCGGTACTGCTGGGAGCCACGGGAGGTTAGTGGGGCAAAGCCGACCATGAAGAAGTGGAGACGAGGGAAGGGGATCAGGTTCACTGCCAGCTTCCGGAGATCGGAGTTCAACTGACCAGGGAACCTAAGGCAGCAGGTGACTCCACTCATGGTGGCAGAGATCAAATGGTTCAAATCCCCAACTGCACAAATTAACATACATGACAAATATGTTACCATACACAGGCAATGCAAGCATGCATATATCCACAGTGCTGAAAAGATTAAATTGAGAAAGATTGAAGCTGCTTACAGCTAGGCGTAGTCAGCTTAAGAGTCCTGAAGCAAATGTCGTAGAGGGCCTCATTGTCAAGAACCATGCACTCATCAGCATTCTCAACCAACTGGTGGACTGAAAGAGTGGCATTGTATGGCTCAACCACGGTATCGGATACTTTCGGTGAGGGGAAAACTGAGAATGTCAGCATCATGCGGTCAGGGTATTCCTCCCTGATCTTTGAGATCAACAAGGTACCCATACCAGATCCAGTACCACCACCAAGAGAGTGGCATACTTGGAATCCTGCTCACACAAACAGATGGTGTTAGTTTTTCTTTGGCAACACAGAATTATAGCACAGGTAGAGATAGATCATTGTATAATCACTGTTATAACAGCTTGCTATGCATGCCATTTGTTCAGTATAAATTGAAAAATAAAATAGCTGCTAGGCAAAAAACTAATGACAATAGCTAAAAAAATATAGATACTCAAATACGAATTACTAAACAATCAATAATAAGTAGCAATGTCATTTAGGAAAGTGCAGAAATAGAGGAGTTGAACTAAATGACTTGGGTTCAAGGGCAAAAGCAGCTTGATAATAAAAATCAACACAGTAGGAGATATTTCTGCAGGAGCACCTCACTCTAATTGTTTTAACAGAAACTGACCTAACAAATACCAGCAATCAGTTAATGTCAATAAGCTCAAGTACCTTGCAGGCAGTCACAGTTCTCAGCCTCCTTCCTCACAACGTCCAGAACAGAGTCAATGAGCTCAGCACCCTCGGTGTAATGGCCCTTAGCCCAGTTGTTACCAGCTCCAGATTGCCCAAACACAAAGTTGTCGGGGCGGAAGATCTGCCCATAGGGTCCAGTGCGGACACTGTCCATTGTCCCAGGCTCAAGGTCCATGAGGACAGCACGGGGCACAAAGCGGCCACAGGAGGCCTCATTGTAGTAGACATTGACACGCTCCAACTGCAGGTCAGAGTTGCCTGTGTACCGCCCAGTTTGGTCAATGCCATGCTCGTCACACACCACCTCCCAGAACTTGGCACCGATCTGGTTGCCACATTGCCCACCCTGGATGTGCAAGATCTCCCTCATTTTCAGTTCTTCACCCTAGAAATAAGGAAAGCACATATGAATTAGTTTGAGATGCTGCACGCACACTAACTTAAAATACAGTTCCAAAGCAAAGAAAAAAATGCTAGTTGCTACCCTGCTCAATCTGATTAGATCAAGCATATGCACTTATCCAGCCATTTACAACTGAATCAGACCTTTGAAATCATAAATGAGGATACCGCTGTCCTAAACCAGTCCAGATATGGCTACCATACTACAGTTTAATCAATGGGTGATAGTTTAATCAGTTGAAAGTTCTCGGCAAATTATAGATAATGGGGTTTGAAATACAGCAAACAAGCATCGAACAGCCTGTGAAATACGGAGAAACTAAAAGGCTATACTGTCTCAGAACCGAAATTTCACTGGACTCCTACACGGAACACATAGAGCCCATCCAGATCTGTGGTTAAAAAACCATCTTACACGCATTCAATAAAAGTCGCCAACTAAATACAAAAATGCGTCCTCATTTATAGCAGATCTATTCATGAGCTAAAAACGCTCAAACGGAGACGGCCGTTTCAGATCTAACGTCAGCCCGCAAATTCACAGCCCAAATTTGAACGCAAGTTACAATACTAAACCCACGAAGTTATCAACATGACTACATCTAGCAGTTACATTCCAGAGATCGAGTGTTTTTAGCGGCAGAAGTAGCACGGAATCCTTCCTACAAATCCAACACACCAGAGTAGTCGAATCAGTTTTGCCGAGATAGATGAAAACAAGCGGCGGAACAGGACATCCGTCAGTGAAAATCAGCAGATCCAAGTGCATCACCGGGCTTTACATCGCGAAACCGACCCGAACATTTCCCAAAAATCCTAGCTAACGACGGCCGAAATGACCGATACAGATCAGACCCGATGCAACACAGATTCGAAGCTCGCATGCGAGGGTAGTTGAGAAATCCTTACGGGGTAGGGGATGATCCGAACGGCGAGGCGACCGGCGGCGAAGGAGGGGAGATAGATCGGGGAAGGTAGAGTGGAGGCCGGGGGCGAGTGCGGCGTCGGCAGCGCGGGGTTAAATAGCCGTAGGCGGCGGGCGGGCCGAGCGGCGGGCATCCGACGGTCCGCACACGCTACGAACGGCCCCGATCTCTCCGCCTTGCGTGATTTTCAAAATTTCCCCCCTCCGGCGAACTACCCGAATTGCCCCTGCAAATATCGCCACCCTGCGGGGGCCCACAGAGACGGTCCGCGCGCTCCGTCTAGCCTCGCTGGCCCCCGCATGTCGGCGCAAGCTGGCTTCCGCTGGGAGGCTAAACGCGGCAAGCCGCATTCACTGACAGGTGGGTTTATGTATATTTGGTCCCACGAGTCGGTGAGAGGTTTTAACGCCGAGTCGTGTTGCGGCGGTGCGAGCGGTGGGCCAGGATAGCGGTGGCCCCATGTGCGGGGGTGCAACCGTGGGGTCCGCTTGGTAGGTGGTGGGTGCCGGTTGGTGCGAGGTCCAGCCATCAGTGAGTGAGTCAGTCCCCGATGCGTCCGCGCCAAGGCTCCGGCAGGGGCGCGGGCGGGGCCCGCGGCATGTGAGTGACACCTTCATCTTTCCCGGGCGCCTCACGTGTGGCTCACGTGCACCCGCGGCCTTCAGTGCTCTGTTCTGTTGCTTTCCTGTTCTGAGCTGTTCAAGATTGGATCTTGGCAGGTGCAGGAAGCATTAGGTTTGGGCAAAATATCCGATACCCATTACCCGTACCCGAGTTACCCGAACCCGAGGTACCCGATCCTAAGTTCGGGTAGTGATTGTGATTACCCGAAATTAGTTTGGGTAATTCGAGTAATACACTTCGGTACCCGAACTACCAGAAATTTGCTTTTATCTTTGTGTTTATCACATATTGTTAATTGAACACTTAAAATTGTCACTTTATTATAATATAATTCTCTTGGTTTGAACAAGTGACTATAATATATTATTCTTCTCAACTTGTTGTTGAAATTTTACACAAATTACTAGTGATTTCTTTTGTTAAAATTCTACTAAAATTTTGTGTAGTTTGTCATTTTCTGTAAATTGAGTAGATTGGGTAATACCCGAACCCGAACTCGAAATATCGGTTACCCGAAATTTGGGGTAGTGTTTTTTCGGAACTAATATCGGGTAGCAGTTTTCATTACCCGAATTTTGAATTACCCGACCCGAAATAATTGGGTAACCCGAACGCCCAGGCCCAGGAAGCACACCGTTCTGTTCTTCTGCGCACAGTATTTTTGTGAGAGATTTGCGATTTCGCTATTGTCACCATTGGGCTTTGCTCTTTTGTCATTATGAAAATGGGCTTCGCTCTTTTGCCTTTCAACCTATCAAGGGTGGAACACGTCACCTTCAACCTATGAAAATGGATTTTTTTACTCTCTGAACTTTCTAAAACAGGACAAATCACCCCCTGAAGTAGTTTTGAAAAATCATGGTAAATCACGGAAAAATCATAAAATGAAAAATCCAATTGTATTGGACTCTAAATGAGTATATCTACACGTGAACATATAATATGGTATGTTTGGTACATTTTTTTACCGCTATGAAGAAAAGTATAGATCTAAAGTTACAATAAAAAAATCTACTAAAGCATTCCATATTATATGTTCACTGCGTAGAACTACTAATTTGAACTCCAACACAATTTGATTTTCTATTTTATTTTATGATTTTTCTATGATTTACTATGATTTTTCAAAACTGCTTCAGAGGTGATTTGTCCTGTTTTAGAAAGTTCAGGGGGGTAAATAATCCATTTTCATAGGTTGGGGGTGATATGTTCCACCCTTCATAGGTTGGGGGTGAAGTAGACTTTTTCCTCAAACTGTACCAACATGCTCCAATGCCTTTGCTTCCGAAACTACCCATGTCTTCCCCGTCGTCCTCCTCCAGCCCCCTGTCCTCCGCTGGTCACCCCGTCCTTCTCCGTATGCGAGCCAGCTCCCGTCCTCCACCAATGGCGAGCCGTGCCTCCCCTTCCTCTAGCACAGGCGACTGATACTGGCCCAAGCTCAACCCTCCATTCCTCCCGCGGCCCCGAGCTCCTCCTCCCGCCATGGACGCTCGAAGCTGCTCCTCCGGCCGCCGCCCCAAGCTTCGCGGCCGGCCTTGGCCTCCACCACCTCGGCCAGCGGGAGGCCCTTCCTCACCGCGATGAACGCAGGAGGCGACGCGCACGGGGGAGATCCGCGACCGGCCAGTGGCGCAGCGCGATGACCAGGAGCCTCCCCACGACCGATTCGAGGTCGCCGCCCGGAGTTGGGGCTTCCCGCTGCTGCCTGGAGCTTCCTCGCCGCGGGCCGCGGAGCTCGCCCGCGCGCTGCACCACTAGCCGGTCGCGGAGCTCTCCCGCGCGTCACGCCACTGGCCGGCCGCGGAGCTCCCCACTGCGTCGTGCCTCCAGGCCGGCCGTGGAGCTACCCGCCGCGTCGGCGCCGCCTCCTAGCCGGCGGCAAGCTCCCCCGCGTGCGCGGCCTCTTGGGCGCTACTGTCGTCGTCGTCCTTTAAACCAGTGGTAGTTTTGGAGAGAAGGCATCACAGCGAGTTGACCTGATTTGATAATGGCAAAATAGGGAAGCCCATTTTGAAGATGTCAAATGGGCGAAACCCAACTCTGAGGATGGCGAAATTACAAATATCTCGTATTTTTGTTCAGTGAATCCTTGGGGTTGGTCTTGGCCAGGAAAGGATGGCGTTGCGAAAAATCTTTGGCCAGCGCGGCTTAGGTGTGAGGTTAGTGGATAAGCTGCGGCGTTGCTTTGCTGGACTTGCGCACTTTGAGGAAGAAAAAGAACTAGCTATTGGGATTGCTTGCTCGGTGGATGCAAAGGGAGAAGAGAGGCAACAAGGAGTAGGGCTTGTACTGTGTCTTTGCTTGAGAGCTCTCTTGACAGAGAAGAAGAGCTAGGAGCATTTATAGCTCATTTTTAAAAAAATATATCGCAAGCACTAGCATGTTCATCAGAGATTATATTGTTTTATGAGTAAATTTTATTCCTTGTATATGTAGATTTGGAGGGCTTGGAGGATGGTGTGACCTGCTTTGAGAAGCGATGATGCCATTGCGAGGTTGCGACTCGTGATCCGATGGCTGGGCAGGCGTCGTTCCGGCGAGGTGCTGCACATGTGGAATTGAGGAGGTTTTACAGGCACGGTGATGCTGAACCATGCCTTGAGAATTTCATCCATCATGTTGTATAGCAGAAGCTTTTTATGTTTTTGGTTTTACTTTGAATTTCTGACCAAACAAATCAATCTGAATCATTCTTGGTTCTTTTCCAAATTATCATTCTTGAATTTCTGTTAGCTTAGCCTATTCAATACTGTGCCGAACCTATTCTATGGTCCCTGTCGCATTGTGCATGATCCATAACCTTCTATTACAGTTGGTAAAATAAGAGATTTGTGAATACCATGAAATTCATTGCAGGTTGGAGTTCTGCCGGAATTTGGAGGTACTGATCATGGCCGGAGTTATTCAATCTGTTTGATCTCACACATTGGATGCAACCATCAAGGTATTATTTCTGAATTGCAGTTTTTATGGCATGAAGAATGGTTCATGATATTTTGAATTTTCTTGCTGACACTTTCATGATTGTTCTGTCACGAATCATTGTAGCATAAATAAGGTTACACTATATATATCTAAAAGAGATGAAAGTTACTAATTCTAGATGGAAAGATATAATAATTAAAATTGGAAGCAATGCAAGATAAGAGAAAATATTGATGCTTGTTCGAGAATAGAACTGGGACTTGGGCCGTGCTGTGCCGGCACGGCCGGGCCCTCTCGTGCCGCATCGTGCCTAGCCTTCTAGGCACGCTAGGCACGTCGTGCTGTGCCGCATGGCACGACAAGTTTTTTACTGGGCCCAAACACGGCCCTCACGATATGACTATCTGTGACCATATGGGAACACAATACTATTATGTTATGAATGATCATTATCATAATTTTATACATGTAAGGTAGATTTTGTGATCTACTTCTACGATATTAGTTATATTAGGTTATATAATGCATGGAGCAAATGATATTATGATGTTATAACCTATGTATTTGCTAATGAGCCATTTTCATGCCGTGTTGGCCCAAGCACGACCCAAAATATGTGTCGTGCCGTGCCACTCATCGTGCCGAGATCCTAGGCACGACACGACCCTCACATTCATGTCGTGCCAGCACGGCCCAAAATTTATTGTGCCGTACGGTACTGCGGGTCGTGCCAAAATATCGTGCTTCGTGCGGCCCACAAATGGCACGGCCTAAGTCCCACCTCTATTCGAGAACATATGATCTTAATTGTAAGATTTTAATTTCACTTCTTCGTTTTGGTACAAGATTTGCAATTTAGTGAAATAAGGTTAATTAAATTTATGTCCCTTTGCAACCAATACACTCATGTTTGCTTCGAAAATAGTTCAGAGTTATTGAGAAGCCTATCAGTTCATGTTTAATTTTTTTTCCTAACGCATTAAGGAGAATCACGAGTTTCAGGCAAATGTGATGGTCAGATCTCTGGATTTGGTTCCAAAGCTTCAAAAGAAGCTGCAGGATATAATTTTTTTGTTGTGGGTTCTGGTGCGCTTTATGGGTTCAGAAGAAGCCAGCTAACTGTTCGGCATGACTGGATGTTTGAAGTTTGAACAAGGGACATTTGGAACAAATTTACCTGTTCGTTCCTAACATACCGATCAAATTAATACCATATTACTTTGTTGATCTCTGTTAACATTCTCTCCTTTTATGCTGAAACAACACCTGAAAGCAAACACTAGAGGTACTCTACTCAGTTCCTCTGAACTTTACATAGAGGCATAGGGCAAGTAGCAACAAGCTTGTAATCTCATACTGAATTAGTTTCATAATCTCATATATATGGATCTAGCAGATGTGTCGATTCCCTACTATTTGAAGCATAATCTTTGCTAATGGATGGTGAGATGCCTCCTTGCCATATCAGAGGCACCATTTCTGCCTCTACCATTTATTGTTTCAGCAGAAGAATGATACAAGGCTTCCTTGCTGGATGAAGACATAAATCAAAATTAGATATTGTTACATACTGACATTTGTGTTGCTTTGTACATATCGATGTTCTGTTCCGAACAAAGTAGGATATGTAAAAAAAAGAATTCACAATCTGGTATCATACTTTAGCTATGGGTGTGTTACTTTAGTTCATTAGATTGTGAATTGAAGTTGACAGCAGTGCATTATGCAAGTTTAAGACAATTTTTTCTTGATTCGTGCTCCAAGTTTGATCTAATGATATTTCTGAAATATTGTTGTAATGGTAGTGGGGAGATAGGCTTATGCTTTGTTTTGTTTTGTTTCAAGACATTACTGACTCAAACTATGCACATTAAATAACTAAGTTGTGGTCTTTGTCATTCTTGTTTTCTAGATCAGTGTTCCAAGTCAGAGTCTAAAAGTGTTCCACAATAACTGAGAAACTTAGAAAGCCCACATAACCTGGAGTTGTAAACCAGGATGCAGTTAGTTGCTACCAGCTTAAAACGTTCTTTCCATACGATGTCTTAAATTAAAATATACTAGCAATTATGCTCGTGCGTTGCAACGGGAGAAAATATATATCGTCTCGTCGTCACTGTCGTATGCCCGGTTGCGTCGTCTCCCCACCACCCCCAGCTCTCGGACCTCACCGTCGTCATTCTCAATACGCACATGCCACCCGACCTCGACAACTGTCGTCCGCACCTCTCTAGCCTCACTGTCATCCGCTCCCTGCCTCTCCGACCTCACGATCACACACGTGTCACCTTATCCTCGCTTGTTGTTGTTCTCCCCAACCGCGTCGTTACCCCATCACCCCAACACCTCCCTAACCTTGCCCGTTGTTGCCCGTGTCGCCCGAACCACATCGTCGTCTGTCTGACCATGCTTTTCTGGCTGCACCGCCATTCCCATCACGCAAGCGCCACACCCCGACCTCAACTACCTTCATTTGCGCCTCCCAGCATCATCGCCGTCCGTGTTGGCTGCGTCATTACCCCGGCCTCACCGACACATGCGTTGTCCCGATCTCGCCCGCTGTCGTCCGCTTCGGCCTCGACTTCCCTAGACATGTCGTCATCCCCACTACCCACGTGCCTTCCCAACATAAACAGACAAAGGTAACTATACTTATCAATGACATATAGCACATCAAACATTAATGTATTGATGCTTGAGGGTCCACCTGTCAATAACATGCAGATTGATTATGAAAAAGGTGAGGACTTTTTGCAAAACAACGACGATCGGAAGAAATAATGACACTTTAATATTATCAAACATTAATATAATGCTTGAGGATCTACCTGTCAATGAACTGCAAGTTGATTATGAAAAAGGTGATGATTTTTTTCAAAACAACGACCACACGACGGTTGCAAGAAATAATTGCACTTTAATATTATATATGTATATATATAGTATCTCTATAAATTTGGTCAAAACAAAGTTTGACTTAGGACAATCTTAAAACGTCATTCTTTTTGGGACGGATGAGTAAATGATAAGTATGTTTCCATTAAGCTATAATGCTTATTGCCTTATCTATGCTATTTCTAGAGAATTCAAAAAGTAATAATAACAGTCTTAATGATGTTGCACGCGCAAAAATGAAAAAAAAAGAAGTTTTAAAAGTTATGAGCTTCAAGAAATTGTAATGGCTTAAATGTAAATAAAAATTGAATTTATAAAGGACTAACACGAACATGAAAAACTGTATACAAAGAAGAGGATTGCAGCTCTTTTATTTGTGGTACATAATGCAACATTTTGATATTTGGTCAAGGAGTTCATATATGGAGTGGTAAAGACCACTGGTTGGGGGCTCCCACCCCTAACTTCTGTAGGGATTTAACCTGCCAAGACCAAGTAGATAATGAGCGAAGAAGAACTGGGTTCAAATCCTAGGTGCGACACCATTTGTGCTGTGGGGGTACTCCCCTACAGTTTTGTTTAAAAATATTTTGATATTTGGTTCTACCTGGTTTATCTACAGTCGTATAGGTTACGATTATTCCTAATTCGGCCTGGTTTATCCACAGTTCATAGTACATGTTATAATTTTTATTAATTCGAGTAAATTTTGTTTTGCGTCGTCATTGTACTTGTGCTGGCTCCTGGGCTTCGGGCCTGACGAGATGAACAAGAAGAGTTGGTTCACAACAGAATAAAGGAAAACGTCCATTCAATAACCCTTATCTATAGGTGATGTCTGGGTTTTTCAACCTTCAACCACAAAACTAGGTATTAGACACCCATGAACTATCGAAACCGTCCGATTTACCCCTCGGCGGTTTCTGAGGTGGTTTTCGCATACGTGACGCCACGTCAGGGTGATTTTCGCATATGTGGTGCCATGTCAGCAATCCTTGTTGTCACCTTAGTGGGGCTCACATGTCATCTTTCCATTCCTCTTTCTTTGACGTCGGGGAGGCACTGGAGGCGACGTGCCGGCACCTCGACGTCTTTCGGCTCGCCAACCGCAGCGTCCCGGCGTGCCTCATCGCGCTGAGAGGGAGCTCCTGAGACGCAGAGAAGCACCCGGAGCACCTGCTCGCCGCCACTCCTCATTGCCGAAGCACCACCACGGCATGGAGGCCAAATCAGGGACCATCCGCACTGTCCGCTCCGTCCGCAAGAGCGGGTGATCCAGTAGCTGCAGGATCTCTCGCTCCGTCTACGCGTGGCTCAGCTTCCAGTGGCTCTCTAGCGATGCCTTGTCCATCATCTTCATTGCCAACCATCACAACCTCACCGCGCTGCCGCTGACAGCGTCAGCGCCGCTGAGGTCGGGCAAGTACACCGTCCCGATGTCGCCGCACCCGAGCCATCGCACGAGATGACCAACTTATGGACCTGATTGTCGCGGTCGTCGACGGCGACAAACACGGTGTCCATGTCGTCCACCGGCTCCGACGGGTGGCTCGCCCAGAGAAGGAGCTCATGGGCGCTGCATCCCCGCCCATCTTGTCGTCGTTGTATGTAATGCTGATTCTCACCTTGTCGAATTCGAACGAAGAACCTTCTCCGCCACCTTGCCGTCCCCAATTCCTTCCACGACACCGGCGTTGACGTCGACGCCGCCCATCTGGAGCTCGTACACCTCTGAGACGAATCAGAACTGGAAATCCTGGTACTCAGGATCGGATCTGGGATCCAGGGGTGCCTCCAGGCTCTAGCACCTTGACCTGGCCGCGGAAGCGCGTGTGCGGCGTCGTCCCCAGGTGGAGGACTGATTGCACTCGAGGAGGCGTCAGAGCGGCAAGGGAGGCGGGAGAGGAGGTGGCGCTGGGTGTCGATGCCTGAGAGGAGTCTCCGCTGGTGCCAAAGAAAGAGGAAAGGAAAGATGACATGTGGGCTCCACTGAGGTGACAACAGGGATCGCTGATGTGGCACCACATATACAAAAACCACCCTGATGTGGCGCCACGTATGTGAAAATCAGCTCAAAAACCGCTGAGGGGGTTAAATCGGACGGTTTTGATAGTTCGTGGGTGTCCAATACCTGGTTTTGTAGTTAGGGGTTGAAACCCAGACAACACTTATAAATGAGGGTTGTGGAATGGACTTTTTCCAAAATAAATGCTTGAATCGACAATCATTCTCATGGGCCGCCTGGTGGCACGCACGCGCGCGCAGACCTAGCTGGGCTCGTTGGATGTCTGTGCACGAACGAGACCACGAGAAAAAAAGCTCGTTGTTTTTCCCTAGCGTTAACTCCAGTTCGCTCGGTCTTTTTGGTTTTCTTTTGATCCACCGGTTCGCAGCGGTTTCATACGGTTTCTCTTCGGTTGCTCGCGGATTTGTGGGTTAACGACCGATTCTGAATAACATAATTTAAGGACGGATAAAAAACAGGGGCAGAATCAATCCTCGCTTCAATATTAGGTAGAGATATGTTGCATTGGTACGATATATAGTAATTTAGTATTATGATTTATTGACATTACTTTTATGCTATATAATTTTATTAAATGTTTTGTGTATTGTATGTTAGATATTTGTATGTTTTATACTATAGTATTATGTTTAGCAGGAAATGGTGTACATGGATTGAAAATTTTGTCTTGGGAGGGAGTGTGGGCATCAAAGTTAACGATGACATTGGTCACTACTTCTAGACAAAAAAGGGTCTTAGACAAGGAGATCCTATATCGCTGATATTATTTAATATCGTGGCAAACTTGCTTTCTATCATGACTAAGAGAGCAAATTAGAGGGGTCATTCCTCATCTGGTGGATGATGGGTTATCTATTCTGAAATATGCAGATGATACGATCATATTCATGGATCGTGACTTGGAGCAAGCAAAAAATATGAAATTATTGCTTTGTGTCTTTGAACAGTTGTCAGGTCTCAAAATTAACTTTCACAAGAGTGAATTTTTTTGTTATGGAGAGGCCAAATATTACGAAAAATATTATACTGAGTTGTTTGGATGTGATGTAGGTGATCTTCCTTTCAAGTATTTAGGAATCCCCATGCACCATTGTAAACTCCGTAATGCGGATCGAGGTGTAATTGAGGATAGATTTAAACGAAAACTGAGTACTTGGAAGTCAAAACACCTATCATATGGAGGAAGACTAGTGCTATTAAATTCAGTACTAAGTAGCCTCATGTTTATGATGTCCTTTTTCGAAATACCGAAAGAGGTTCTAAGAAAATTGGATTTCTATCAGTCATGATTCTTTTGGCAAGGCAACAATGATAAACGAAAATATCGCCTAGCAAATTCGGACATCTTGTGCCAACCCAAAGATCAAGGAGGGTTGGGGATAACAAATCTTGGGACTAAAAACAAATGCCTCCTTAGTAAATGATATTCAAATTACTAAATGAAGAAGGCACCTGGCAGACCTTACTTAGAAATAAATATCTGTTATCATGTAGATCTTTAGTTATGAATTAAAGTTTATTTTCAGCAATGCCTCTGTTTGTGTTTCTTATAAATTTATCTACTGATCAAATGATGCCTATCGTTTTGCTACAACCCTGTTTGATGGTTATGTACTCATGATAAATAGTAGATTTGGTTTGGACATGTTTAGCTTAGTCAAATAAATTACCATGGGTTATTAAGGCTATATTCATGAGTATAATTTCTTTAATATTCTTTGTTGAGTAAGTGCGTATCTTTGTTAGATATATTTCCATATAGTCCTGTGTTGGCGGTCGATTTCCGTCAACCTAGCCACTTGTTTACCTTCTATGTTGGTATTGATTTGATATTCACACTAACGATCCTATCCCCCATTATATGCTATGTTCGCACTCGTGCACGGTTTTTGGAGTTTGTTGTTTACACAGGAATCAAGAGCTTAAATGAGGACTTCTGGGTAAAGTTCATCAAGGGATTTACAAGGTGATCATGGACCCCGGGACAAGTCAAGATACAAGATGAACATGACTCCAAACAAGCCAAGGACTAAAGCGTGAAGCCGAGAAGTGCGGAGGACCTAGACGGAAGATGCGGGAGTTCATTCGCAAAGCCCCCTCATCTAAACTGCGAGGAAAATGATGTCAAGGGCCCACATGCAACTCGGCAAAAATTCAAGAAATCGCGAGAAGCATCCGGAAGAAAGGCAGCGCCGAACTGGGCCAGAATAGGCCCAGGCCGGCCGGCCCAGCCCATTCTGGGCCCTGTTCGCTGCCCCCTTTGACCTAGCTGATCCTAGGGCTATTTATAGCCCCGATACCCCGAGCCACGTATCATGCAATTCATCATTCGCCGCCGAGGAGCAGAGGAGCTTGAGGGACACCACCCCGGAGAGGAGGGTCGAGTTAGTCGTCTAGGGTTTGCCTAGCCGGCGTGGAAACCTTGCAAGGAAGACCACGTCGGAGTTCCGGAGGCGTGAATCAAGGTCAAGGTAGGATCCCGGTTGGATCTTATTCATGTATTCATACTTTTGATGGAGTTTTAATGGATCCAATTCTTAGCGATCAAGTACTTTCGTTTGCAATTCTTGTTCTTGCTTGGGTGTTTTCCTCCTCAATCTATTCTCGAGATAGATTGCATGGGATGTTCTTGTAGCCACGGTGGCTAGAGGTGCATACCAGATCTACCAAGTAGTTCAACGCACTCCTAGCGGGTGTGCTCTAAGGTTTGACCGCAAAGAAAGGGGAACATCGCGACAGGATGTTGACACCGAGTACGGCGGGGTGACTTAGGGGGTTTGACCGAAGGTCACGATTTAAAGAAGCTTTCAATGAGATTCGTTTTACTCTCTCTTTATCTTGCTCGTAACGACGACATAAACTCGATCTAGACCCCTCTCTAGATCGGTACCTCAATGCTTTCTCTTGCTACCTCTTTTGATCTTAGTAGATTAGATGCAATTCGAAGCCTCTTAAAGAAGCAAGTGTTTCTCGGTTATTAGATTGATCTTGCATTACACTTTGTTTCACGGATTCGATACCTTGGGTTCACCACTCAAGGGAAGAAGGGTTCCTTAATTACGACGAGGGATTTGTCCGCTTGCAAGTCCAAACGAACTTTGCAACGATAATCAAACATCAACAAGCCTCTTTTTCTGGCGCCGTTGCCGGGGAACAAGTAATCAAGATCCAATCTAATATCTCGTTTGTAAGTATTTTCAGTTTCTTTTTGATTTTTCTTTTGCATCTACTAAACTTTGATCATCCTCAAAAACCAATCTAATCTAGTTTTTGACTAACCCTTTTTATAGTTTTCTTTTCTTTTTAGATCTTTTGTATATTTTGTTTATCGCTAACCCTAACAGGAGATGGACGGCCACCTCTCCAACAAACCAAAAATTTTGTGGATGATCCAGAAAAACTTTACAGGCAAGGGAGACGCGAAGCACGATCTACGAAGCTGGGGATTGTAGATCCAAACACCGGAGACGAAGGAACATCGGAAACTCCATAGGAATCTCCACCTACATGTCCGAAGAAGGAATCACCACCTACAAGTCTGAGAGATCAACCTCAACCGCCACCAATGGCACAAGAGAGGAAGATCGGGGAGCTTTGCATCCCGGAGCTTGGTGATTTACCCATCCTCAACCTAGCCAACATCGGGAGGCCATTTGAGATAAAGACTTCAACCATCTGCTTGGTGCAACACTCACCTTTCACCGGTAAAGAGGATCCTAACCTTCACATCCAAGCATTCATTCAACTTTGTCAGACATTCACGATGGAAAGGCTGGATCAAAATCAATTGAGGGCAAGACTTTTTCCATTCTCACTTCTCAGAAAAGCTTTGCAATGGTTCTATACTCTACCGGTGGAGACGGTGCAAAATTGGGAAGCATTGATGAGAGCTTTCATGAAGGAGTACTATTCGCCGGGTAAGACTCAAAGCTTGCGTAATAAGATTGCTACTTTTGCTCAGTATCCTACGAAGACTATCACGGAAGCTTTTGAGCGTTTCAATGAGTACACCCAAGCCGTGCCACATCACAAGTTCCCGAAGGAGGACCTTGTTCAAAAGTTCTACCAAGGTCTCAATCTAGCATCAAGGACCGTAATTGACGCATCGGTGGGAGGATCTATTATTGAGCTAACTCCGACAGAGGCATTCACTCTTTTCAAGAAGGTTGCGAATAATGATACATGGGCGTCATCGGGACGTCTACTTCCGGTTCAACCGACGGGCAATGTTAAAGGAGTTTTGCAGGTTTAAAAGGAAGATCTTCTAGAAGGGAAGATTGACTCGCTCATGAGAAGGTTGGAAAAGATGGAGCTAGAAAAGAAGGCCACCCAAGACTTGAAGGCCGCCGAAGCAAGATCCACGTGTGAAGAATGTGGGGAGTACGACCATGTCCAAAAAGATTGTCCGGAGGAAGCAAATGTGCTTGACTACATGAGAAAAGGAGATTTGCCGAACTTCCGCTACGGGCAAGGTAGACCTCAATTTAATGCAAGTTCGTCTATTCAAAATTCGGTGCCTCTTCGTATACAATTGAAGGATTTCATGGACGAGCAAGCAAAGATCAACAAGGACACCGTCACTAAGTTCAAGGCTATGGATAAAATCTTGGAGAATATTGATGGCAATGTGACGGAGGTCGGAAGCTCCAACCAACAAGTGCTCAACATAATGAAGATATTGGAGATGCAAGTGGGACAACTTGCCGGGTGCTTAACCGCTAGTGAAGGAAGATTGCCGGGGCAGCCCCAAGGTCCCGAGATGGCAAAGGCTATTCAAACTCGGTCGGGAAAGGAGACTGAAGATCCCGAACTTCCAGCCGGTGCAAGGAAGCCTAAGCCAACCGTTGAAGCGGATGATCACACTAAGGAGAAAGTGACTACTATTCTGGAGATTGCTACCGAAGAGCTGGAATTCGAAATGCAAAGTGATGACACGAAGATGACAACACTAAAGACACGCTACTTTCGAGGTAAAATTGATAATCATTCTGAAAAGTTTGTGGAAGTGGTGCGCAGGTTAAGCATCAACATGCCGTTATTGGACGCTCTCCAAGTTCCTACATATTCTCGCTACTTCAAAGACATACTTGCAAACAAGTATGAGATGGCAACACTAGGAGTAGACCATGTCAAGATGTCCGAACAATGTAGTGCTGCCATCACAAATCAAGGGCCCGAGAAGCAAAGAGACCCTGGATGTCCAACTATCCCTTGTTCTATTGGCTCATTCATGTTCGAGAAGGCATTATGCGACCTTGGAGCAAGCGTGAGTGTCATGCCAAGAGATGTGTTCGAGAAGCTACGCTTACCACTTGAGCCTACGGGTATGTGTTTAGAGTTGGGCGACAACTCTATCCGCTATCCCGTGGGAATTGCTGAAGATGTGCCTGTGAAAGTTGGAGATCACTTCATTCCCATCGACTTCGTGGTACTTGAGATGGGAGAAAGGGTGAAGCCGCCCCTCATCTTAGGGAGGCCCTTCCTCAAGACCGTCGGGGCAATGATCGACGTTGGAAAGGGGGAGATTAAGTTCGACGTCAATGGCACACGAAGCATATTCAAGTTTCGTCCACGTTTCGAGATATGCAACATGATCAATGTTAAATATGTTCCACCTCATCGTCGTTTTAGAAAGGAAGAGCCAAAGAAGAAAGAGGAGCCCAAGATGAAGGAAGCAAAAGTGATCAAAGAAGTCGTTGCATCCGTCAAGACCAAAGAACAAAAGCTACCTGTGAAGACCAAAAAGATGACTAGGCCGGAGAATAAGCCCGTGCCCAAGATGGTGCGGAAGTGGGTACCCAAGATTGCAACACCCACAAAGAGCGTTGATCCGAAGTGAAGAAGACAAGAAGTCTAGCCATGGACTATAAACGAAGTGCTAAGCGGGAGGCAACCAGTTCGTCGAGTCAAGAATAAGCTACCGGGAGGACAACCCGTTGAAGAATAAAGCTGCCGGGAGGGCCACCCAGATTATTTCCGATTTTCAAGTAAGTTGGTCTTAGAATTTGCTACGCAAGACTTGGTATAAACTCTTAAGTGGTTGAACTTATTTTTGAGACATTTAAGTTGCTCGTATGTTTCATTTGGATTTTATTTGACATAAACCTTTGACATGAACCATCCTACTATTTATTTGCCTCTTTTCGAGAAACCAACTCCAAAATTTCAGAACCGACCCACACCTTTCATCCTCCTCATGATGAAAAGGTTGGTTTGTTTTGCATCATAAAAACACACGAGTAGAGCCCCGTGTTGTTTCTTAATGATTTTTAATCTTTGACGCATGCTAGGACTCGCGTGAACCTAGGTTTCTCTAGAATTAGATTTTTTTCCAAGCCACATTTATTTTTGTTCATTCAAAACATCTTTCTCATATTTAGCCAAAATTAGAACCTAAACCCATACCCCCACGGTCAAGCCGGAGGAGCTCGCTATCAATTAATGAAAGCAAGTGATCCCGGTGTAACCAAAATCAATGTAGTCGGAAAGTTTCGACTTACAAATGTTTTTGATGCCTAAAAACTCCTCTAAAAATAAATTTGAGCTCATTGATATCTCTGAATTAATTTTTAATTTTCGAAATTAGAGGAGTGATTAGCATCTAAACATGATCAAGGGAAGGTTTTAAATTTAATTGAGCTTTCAATGACCCATGATGCATCACGGGAACACATCATCATTCAAGAATCTTTTGGCATGCATGGGACAAGCATGGGGGGCAGCATTGCTTTGATCTTTGCAGGTTATAAATGATAACATGGGAGGCAAGGAGGCATGGAAGTGACACAAAGAAAATGATCAAAGATGAGGACTTGACCATAAAAGAAAAAGAATGGCTGAGAGAGTTTGGGTGGTGGATCAACGTGGAGCACGAGGGCACAAGGTCATAATGCAACAAGCATCAAGTGGGAGAAAACCGGAGCCGAGGCAGGGGGCAGGGACCCCAGGCCGGCCGGCCTGCCCTATATCTTCGCCCCCTTCCTCCATCTTTCACAGGTGAGTATCTTGCTTGCTTACTAGTTCGTGTTCTTGAGCTCTCTGTCCAGAACCTCCAGAAACTCTCCAAAAAAATTCGTTCTCCTCTCTTGAGTCCAAAAATTCAGAGAATTGCATCACAAACTTTGCTCTTCCATATACTTCTTTTGTGTGTATTTCTACCGGCGAGAAACCCCCGGGAGAGTTTGTTTGTGATTTGTGCAGCAACTACAAGATGAAGAAGGTCTTTGGCAAGGTTCTTGGGAGGAAGACACAATCATCATCATCAAGGCCGGCATCAACAAGTTCTTCGCGGAGGCACTCGGTCTCTGAGTCGCCGCGAAGCATGGAAGAGGACGTGGCGCCATCAAGGAGCGACACCATGCTCCTTGGTGGAAGGAACACCCGAAGCTCGTCTATGCGGTACACCGAACCGCAAGGGCGAACGGAGGAGCCGCCCGTTCCACCTCGTCGATCGACTCGTTCATCCACTCCACCACCATACACTCCACGGTGTTGCAAGTATGGATTTCTTATGATGTCGGTGGAAGAGGAGGAGAGGCTTGGGTGCCTAGAGAAGAGGGTTGTGCCCAATGTTGACTTTGATGATGATGCTCTCCAAGTATTGGGATTTGCCCCGGATATCTATCAAATGATGAACCACCTTGGATGGGGGCAATTTTCCGATGGAATAGGAGTGAGTTTTCATATGGAGCTTGCCATGGAAATTCTCATGACCATGGCACCGGTTATTAATGAAGGGGTGCCATCCCTCTCATTTCGGTTGAAGGATGAAGAGCAAATGGTTTCTAATGAGCAAATTAGAGAGTTGCTCGGTTTTCAGAGGGAAGCCCCGGAGCAGGCTAATGCTAGTGAAAGTGTGTTGGAAGGATTTTGGAGCATGATTTCGGGAGAAGACAACCGACAAAGAAATAGCATTCGGAATCCCATCATCTAGATATTTCATTCTTGGATGAGCAAAAGGATTTTGGGAAGGATGAAGGAGTCCAAAGTCACCGATATGGAAGTTAATTGGCTTTATTCAGCATTGATTGCAAGACAAGCCATTGATCCGTCATATATCATGATCAATCGGTGGTGTTGTGAGGCAATATCGGGGAGTGGACAAATTGGTTCGGGATGCTATCTCTCTATGATAGCAATTTCTATGAAGCCGGGTATTACAAGAAATCCAAAATTCATCCTTGCGGGAAATTCACTTGGAATTGATTATATGAAGCAAGAAAAATATATTAGTGGAGATGAGAAGAGAGGGTACAAGGTGGCGAAAGTCAATGTTCCTCTCCCCAACATGAAGCTGAAATTATTTATTGAAGGGAGAGAGAATTGGTTAGAAGAAGGAATTCTAGTACCGGCCAAGAAGAACAAGAGGGGAAGAATCATAGAAGAGGGTTCATCCTCCGCAGCCCAAGAGCAAGGAGGAGCAGCCTACCATCAACCCTATGGTGGAATTCCTATGCCATCACCTCACTACGGGAGTGTACCAATGCAAGCATGGGGGAGTGGTGCAGCCATGCGACCACCTCCTCCAACATATTTTCCTCCAACTTTTGTTGTGCCCAATGAAGCATTTGTGGCACCTTATACGAGCATGCCCCAGCCCCAACAAAGTGCAGCCATTATTGGGGCATATATGCAAAGGAATGAACAAGACGTCGAGATGATCCGAAGCCATGTCAACCATTGGCATGAAGGAACGACGGGAATCGCCCATCAATTGGGACGTCTTAAACTCGTGCCGCCTCATCAATTTCATGGAGGGGCCATGCAACAATACTATGAGCAAAAATTCAATGAAAGCCAACCAACGGAGCAAGAACAATCGGATGAAGAATGAAGAAAGAAGAAAGGGACGGAGTTTTTAAGTGTGGTTTGATTTTTCCTTTTCCTTTTCTTTATTTTCATCTTGTGTGCGTTTATGTTTGCGTAGTATTTTCTTGTTTTTATTTAATTTTAGCATGTGTGGTAGTAGAAGTTTGTTATCCATCATCATGAATAAGTTTCACCGTCGCTTTATGATCTTAATATGGATGGAGAATTTGTACCATGTTGATATGTGATGATGATTGCCACTTTGCTCAATCTTATGTTTGATTTATGCATGTTTAAGCTAGTGCTCTCTTTTAACATGAATCTGAAATTTAATTAAATGCTAGCCTAATCTTGTGTGGAGGTATGATAACTCAAGTCCCATAGTTCTTTTCATTGCTCTCAACTTTGGATGAATCAAAGAACCTTTTTATTCTCAAAAAGATATGCTAACCTTGTCACAAGTACCGCTTGCATTTTGCTCTTCCCATCCAAAGCATAAGTTTACTTGAGTGCAAAACCTTAGTATATACAAGATTTATTTTTGGATGCATTGATTCAAGGCCTGATTTCTCTGGCCCGAGACTAAGAAGCTGGTCATTCCATTTTTATGTATCGTTCTTTATGCTAACCTTTTTATCCGTGCATTGTGAGTTTCCACATTGGGAATTTCGCAAACCTCGCCGGATATCCAACCAAAACCCAAATATATTTTTTTGTGTTCACCTCCTTGACCACAACCCAATATATAAGTATGGATGAATATTATGGAGAAGATTACAAGGAAAGTACTTTGAGTGAGAAAGGGAAACTTCCAAAAGGATCCCTAGAAGATTTTTCGAGTGTCTCTCTCTTAGAAAAAAATGAGAGCTTCAATTCCCACCTTGGCATTTTTATCACCTCTTTGCCCGAGGATGAGCAAACGTCTAAGCATGGGGGGGGGTTGCCAAGGAAGTGCTAGTATAGTCTAGAGTTCAAGGGGAGCAAATAAATAAAAAAAAGAGAGAAAAAGTATGATGAAGGAAAAAGAAAAAAATGAATGATGAGAAAAAGAAAGAAAATATTTATATATATATATATAATAAAGCTCCCCGGTTCCCTAGCTATGTTTTAGTGGTTTTGAGTTTCCAAGAGGATTCAAGATGAAGACTCATACTCATCTTTCCAACCATGTGCAATCCGATAACGAGGACTTCATTTGTGCCTTGGGATCACTCTTTGCCATTTGCACATGTCCACCTATCTAAAAGTGTGTGTTCATCTCTCCCCCCTCCTTGATAACATTATTTTTCCAATGACCTTTTTGACGAGTCTCGGTAAGACCATGAGAAGCTAGTCTTGTTTTAATAATATCTCAACTATAATATCTTGGTAAGACTAAACTTTCCTATAGCTCCACATAAAGCTTTCCACCATATACTTTGAGAGAGGAAAGGAGTAGTAGAAGTAGGCTTGAGAGACAAGTAAGATGAGAGTACATGAGCAAAGTGCAAGATGGTTATTTTTGATCTTGGTAAAGCAATTTTTCTCTTTATCCCATTCTTTATTTTTCAAAATTTCTGAGACTTGTTTAAAAGTTTGAGAGCTTCATCAAGTACTTGTGGAAAGAACTTGAATGATATCTACCCTCCATTAAGATAAAAGTTAGTACATTATGGAACTTTAATGAATATAAAACTAGAGAGCATTATGTTTTCTCATGTATGATCAAGTGTAGGGTTTGAACATCGAAGGGCAACGCTGATATTCATAGAAGGCTTACTCGAGGACGAGCAAGGTTTAAGCATGGGGGGATGTTGGCGGTCGATTTCCGTCAACCAAGCCACTTGTTTACCTTCTATGTTGGTATTGATTTGATATTCACACTAACGATCCTAACCCCCATTATATGCTATGTTCGCACTCGTGCACGGTTTTTGGAGTTTGTTGTTTACACAGGAATCAAGAGCTTAAATGAGGACTTCCAGGTAAAGTTCATCAAGGGATTTACAAGGTGATCATGGACCCCGGGACAAGTCAAGATACAAGATGAACATGACTCCAAACAAGCCAAGTACTAAAGCATGAAGCCGAGAAGTGCGGAGGACCTAAACGGAAGATGCGGGAGTTCATTCGCAAAGCCCCCTCATCTAAACCGCGAGGAAAATGACGTCAAGGGCCCACATGCAACTCAGCAAAAACTCAAGAAGTCGCGAGAAGCATCCGGAAGAAAGGCGGCACCGAACTGGGCCAGAATGGCCCAGGCCGGCCGGCCCAGCCCATTATGGGCCCTGTTCGTTGCCCCCTTTGACCTAGCTGATCCTCGGGCTATTTATAGCCCCGGTACCCCGATCCACGTATCAAGCAATTCGTCATTCGCCGCCGAGGAGCGGAGGAGCTTGAGGGACACCACCCCGGAGAGGAGGGTCGAGTTAGTCGTCTAGGGTTTGCCTAGCCGGCATGGGAACCTTGCAAGGAAGACCACGTCGGAGTTCCAGAGGCGTGAATCAAGGTCAAGGTAGGATCCCGGTTGGATCTTATTCATGTATTCATACTTTTGATGGAGTTTTAATGGATCCGATTCTTAGCGATCAAGTACTTTCGTTTGCAATTCTTGTTCTTGCTTGGGTGTTTTCCTCCTCAATCTATTCTCGAGATAGATTGCATGGGATGTTATTGTAGCCGCAGTGGCTAGAGGTGCATACCCGATCTACCAAGTAGTTCAACGCACTCCTAGCGGGTGTGCTCTAAGATTCGACCGCAAAGAAAGGGGAACATCATGACAGAATGTTGACACCGAGTACGGCGGGGCGACTTAGGGGGTTTGACTGAAGGTCATGATTTAAAGAAGCTTTCAATGAGATTCGTTTTACTCTCTCTTTATCTTGCTCGGAACGACGACATAAACTCGATCTAGACCCCTCTCTAGATCGGTACCTCAATGCTTTCTCTTGCTACCTCTTTTGATCTTAGTAGATTAGATGCAATTCGAAGCCTCTTAAAGAAGCAAGTGTTTCTCGGTTATTAGATTGATTTTGCATTAAACTTTGTTCCACGGATTCGATACCTTGAGTTCACCACTCAAGGGAAGAAGGGTTCCTTAACTACGACGAGGGATTTGTCCGCTTGCAAGTCCAAACGAACTTTGCAACGATAATCAAATGTCAACATCCTGTATGAAATCTCAGCTCATTATGATGCATATATATTTCTGTATGAATTAATCTTGAATTGCTAGGCATAGTTTTGTGTGATTTTTCGTGTTAGCCATATTTGATGAAATGGGTTGGTCTTTGGGCAGTGGCTTACTTGGTATGTTTGGTTCATGCTCGAATTTTAGTTTGGTCATTTGATGTATATATCTTCCAGAATTTAAATGGGAAGTAAATCAAGCCCACAAAAGGGCTATTACGAGTGGTATATCATACCTGAGGCGTCCTCTGGCCATTACTTGGTTGTTCAAGGGCACTCTCGGATTCCTTCACCTCCATGGACACCTTCTTCTCAAATGAGAATAAGAGATAAAAATTTACAGTGTATCAATCCTAATGATCGACAACAGGAAGCTCAACAAGTCATCATATTACGAGTAGTATATCATACCTGCAGTGTCGACATAGACAACATCCTGTCCAGGGCAGCTCTAACATCATATCAAGGAGATAAATAGAACTTTGTGTTAATCCTAATGACCAATATAACAGAAAGCTTGACAAGTTCATTGTAAGGACTATGTCAAGTTATACCTCACGCAGCAGGCTTCTCGATGTAAGGTCCTTCACAAGCCTTCTATCACTACCATCCAACTCAATGTTGTCTTTCATGTTCTTCAAGGAGATAAATAGAAATTTGCGTTAATCCTAATGACCAATGTAACAGGAAGCTTGACAAGTTCACTATAAGGACTATGACAAGTTATACCTCATGCAGCAAGTTTCTCAATGAAAAATCCTTCGCAAGCCTTCTATCATCACCATCTAACTCAGTGTTGTCATTCATGTTCTTCAAGGAGATAAATAGAACTTTGTGTTAATCCTACTGGCCAATATAACAGGAAGCTTGACAGGTTCACTTTAAGGAGTATGTCAAGTTATACCTCACGCAGCAAGCTTCTCGCTGAAATGTCCTTCGCAAGCCTTCTATCACCACCATCCAACTCTATCTCGGTAACAGAAGTAGCAGCATTTCCTTCCATTTGATCTGGGAGAGCTATAGCACAACACAATAGCAAAACTCACTTCGCTCGAAGGAAACTGGGGCACTATTTTAATGAAAGATAGCATTTCTACTAGCACTAGTATCTGTATCCATCTTGGAGCAGTGTTTGAGTGGCCATAACTAAATGAGGTTAAAAATCACAAAAACAGGCATAAAGAAATTAATGTAAGGGAACTGTGGCAGGTTACCAACAGATGCACCATTAGCAACAGCACCAATACATTCATGATGATAGTAATTTCATGAAAGAAAAGACCCCTTGCAACAAGTATGATAAAGGCAAGCTATGCCAATATTGAAGTTGCTCACCTTCAGGATGAGAGTCTGAATCCTGATTTACTCTTTCAATTTCCGGAATGCTGATCGAAACTTCAGTGACCCTTGTATTACCTTGATCACGATTTCTCTCTCTCCCTCTCCCACTATCACTACCCCCTCCCCTTCTCCCCCAGCCACCCCATCCCCCTCTCTCCCAGCCAGCACTCCACCAACCGCCACCCCCACCCCCTCCCCCACCACCGCCACCCCCACCACCACCGCCTCTCTCATCCTCTCCCCCACCGCGATCCCCTTCATCTTCCTCTTGCGCACGAGGGTGGAGATTATCAGCAGCGTGAGCAAGAGCAGCTCTTGCATCAGCAGCGCGAGCAAGAGCGACAGCTAAATACACAGCAAACAACATTTTCAGTACTCCCATAATCTGAGACCTGAAACAAGCTAAGGCAAAAAGGTTACTTACCGGTGTGAAATTTAGCTGATTCCTCGACAAGCTTGATGAGAAGGAACATAAACTCAAGGGCACTAAAGAGAACCCCCATCACGGAAGAGCACTGCACGAAAAAAACATTAGTTTATATTACATATCATTTGGCTAAAATTATTAATCCGTTGAAATATAACAGATATATACCACAACATAGTCTTGCTCAGGATGATTTTTCACAATAGTGAGTAATGCGCTATCTATCATTCTATGAACTTGTGAGCTCTCGTGACCCCGCGACCTTCAGGGCGCCCCTCGCGCCCCCTCCACCCCGACGCCGCCACCGCCGGTTCCTCCCGTCTCCGGCCGTCCCCCGCCGCGCCGGGAGCGGATCCGGCCTCCCGCCGCCCTCCTCTCCACGCTGGTCCCCGCTGCAGCCCGTCTCGTGCTGTGTGCGGGGAGATCAGGCTGCGGCCTCCCAACCCGTCCCTGCCGGTGACGCCGCCGCCGGTGGCCGGCGGTGCTCCCCCGTCCCTCAGCTTCCGTCTCCGGCCCCTCCCTGCACCCGCCTGCTCCTCCGCGCCGTGCTCCAGCCGTCGCCAGCTGCCGGCCGCGGTGGCTCCCCCCGACCCCCGGCCGCCGGAACGCCGGCTGCCCGGGGCCATGTGGCTCGAAGAACTGCCCGACGAGGGGCCTCCTGGAGCCGAGCAGCTCCCTACGCCGGCCGCTCAACTCCCCCACCCGGCTGCTCCTTCCGGCCCCTACGCCGCTGCTGGTCTGCAAGCCGCCGCCGTCGCCGGCCTCCCCCGCCCGGCCGCCGCGGACTACTTCAACGAGCTTGATGACGGGCTGGACGTCGACTCGCCGCCGTTGGCTGGCACCGCTGCCTCCCCGTCCCTGCCGCTCCCGTCGGCCCTCTCCGCGGCCTGCTCCGGCCGGCCGGGCTCGCCGCTGCCAGCGGCCAAGTGCGGCCTGGCCGTGGCCAGCCGTGGCCTGGCCGCCCCGGCAGTTGTGGCAGGCCGTGCCGCTCAGCCGGCTGCCCCGGTCTCCCTCTCCCCCTTGCGGGCTCGCCTCCCGGTCGCTGCTCTCTCTCCCCCCCGTCACCGCCAGGTGGCTGTTGGTGCCCCGCCGCCTCCCTCCTTCCCGGCGATGGCGCTTGTGTGCGCAGGGGACACCCTTGCCGCCGTCCTAGGCCTCTCCCCACCACGGCCGCCGCGCTCATCGTGGCCGGGCCGGCCGCGGTTGCCTCCACCCTCCGCGTGCTGGAGGCGTGCGCGGGGCACAGCGGCGGCAAGGTGCCGCCCTCCCCCTCCAACCCTCTGCCTGGCCGTGTCCTCTTCGCAAGCTGGAGGCGTGCGCGGGGCTCGTCGGCGGCAAGGCGCCGCACTCCCCCTCCACCCCTCTGCCTGGCCGCGTCCCCTGGGGGCGGCGGGCACCGACCGCTTGCCGCTTGTCTCTGCTGCAGGTGCTGGGGTGCGTTCTGCAGGGCCGGTGGATGGCGGCTCCTCTGGCCCCCGTCCGCCTCCGGTCGCGCCGGTGGAGAGGTTGGAGCCAGGCTCGGCGGAGCTCGGCCCCTCCATTCCCTCCTCCCGGGAGCTCTGGGACCTTGAGGCTTCGGGCTCCTCTACCTCAGGCTCGTAGTCCCCGGTGCCGCGCGGTCGCTTCCCCTCTCCCACCTTCTCGGAGCAGGTGCGGGCGACCGGCATCCCGGTGCCTGGGCGCACCCCCTCCCCGCCTCCGCACCCGTCTCGGTCGCTCCTCCGTGCTCCCCCCGCACTGGTGGCCTCCGCTGCTGCCGAGCTTTCGTCGACGACCGCGCCGCGGCCCGTGGTCGCTTCCGCCAGGGGGATCCTGGGCAAGCGGCCGCTGTCCCCACCTCCGTCGCCTCCACCCCCTCCTCGCCACGCGTGCCAAGGCGGGGGGTAGCCGTGCTGGCCGTCCTGCTGGGCCGCCCGCGGCCGAGCCTCGTCGTGCTGGGGGGCAGCCGTGGGGCCGCCGCCGCCTCCCGGCGGGCACGCCCGGTGGCCCCAGGTGGACGCCGACGGCTTCGTCGAGGTGCGGTCACGCAAGCAGCTGCGTGCGGAGCGGTCGCTGCCGCCTCCACCTCCGTCCTCCGTCCCCCCGGATCTGGTGGGGAAATGCTTCAACTGCTTCGGGGAAGACCACATCGCCGCCTCCTGCCCTCACGCGTCGCGCTGCTTCCGGTGCCACCAGCTCGGCCACCACGAGAGCTCGTGCGGGCGCCCGAAGGTTTGCCTGGTGACGGTGGAGGGCGCCCGTCCACGTCCAGGAGGTCGGACCCCCTCCCCACCCCTGGTCGCTTCGCGCCCGGCCGACCGCTCCCCGTCCCCACCTTTGGCTGCGCAGGGGAGGGGCGTCCGGCCGCCTCTGCCTCCGCCACTGCAGCAGAGGCGGGAGGCGCGGTCGCCGCCACCCCCGGAGCCCCGTCGTCGCCTTGCTCCGGCGGCCCGCGACCCTCCGCCGCCTCCTCCGCTGGAGGGGCGTTGTCGCCCCCCTCCGGCGGCCCGTGACGCCCAGCCTCCACCGCCGCAGGTGTGCCCCCCTGTGCGGCGCACCACGACGCGGCGCCTCGAGAGGGGGCGCCGCCGCCGCCTCGACGTGCTGCGGCCAGGGCGGGCGAGGTGGCCTGGGGGGTGCCGCCCCCTCCTCCGCTTCCCGCGGGGGCCTCCGCTGCTGTCCCCGCGCTCGGTGCCGCGGACCGCCGCCCCCCGCCTCCGCCCCCTCCCCCCCGGCGCCCTTGGGGCACCCCTCGCGTCGCCCGCAGCTGGAGTCGTACATCGTCGCACGCATCCCTGATGTCGTGGCCAACGAGGTCGCTTTGGGGTGCGCTCTGGTCTCTATGGTCGCGGGCACTCGTCCGTCTGCCTCTACGACGGACGTGGTCGCCTACCTCACCGGTCGCTTGGGCGTCCAGCCGGGGACGGACATGCCCTACCCCTACCACCCTGAGGACTTTCTCATCATCTTCCAGGACTCCTCTGAGATGTTGCGGGTTCTTCAGGAGCCCACCCCGGATGGGCCCTTTCGCCTCACTTTCTGCTGGTGGCTACGGGAGAACTGGGCGGTCGACGCGCCGATGCGCTACCAGGTGCGGGTGGGCATTAAGGACGTGCCTATGCACCTGTTGCTGCGAACCATGGCGCAGGACGTCCTCGGCTCCTCCTGCGCGGTCATCACTCAGGCTCCTGAGTCGGAGTCGAAGGCCAACCTCAAGGAGCTCTTTGTCCTGGCGGGCTGCATCGACCCGGACTTGATCCCGGTGCAGAAGGACATGCTGGCACCGATCGAGTTCACCAGGTTGGGTGCCACCCAGCCCTGCCTGCGCTACCGGGCGACGATCGACATCGTCAAGATCATCGACACTCAGGCTCCCCCGGTTGACGGTGCCTCCCAGTCGGGAGGGCCGGATGGTGGCCCTTCTGGTACGTCTGGTCGCTCTTTTGCTCCTCCGCAGCCGGGGCAGCCGGGGTCCTCGGCCGTCGGGGGCGCTACCGCGCCGTTGCAACCCGCGTCCGGCGGGCAGTCTGGTCGTGCCGCAGGAGGAGGGCGTGGACCCGCCTGCTGGGGTGCCCCCACCTCTGCTCCTCCGCTAGTCCCTCCGACTCCCTCCTACCCCTACTAGGCACTGCAGGGCATTCACTGCCCGCCTGTCATCCTGCCTCGGTCGTCTCGCCTCTCCACCACTGCTGCGCCGTTCGTCGCTCGTGCTGCCCCCTCCTCTGCTCGGGCGGCCGAGGTACGTGCGCCGACGGTGGTGGCCCCGCTCCCTCGGGCCTCCTCTGCCTCCTCTTCGGTTCCGGTCGCGCGGCGCCTCTGCTGTGACGAGTGGCCGCGGCCGGAGCACCTCCCTCCTCTTCGCGAGTCGACGCCGCCCAGGAGCTTCACCGACGACCCGATGCTTCTTGAGGCGGCGCTTCTGGTCGCCTCTTCTGCTTCGCCTGCTCGCACTGTGGGCGCCGCCAGGGGCCCGGCCACCGGCCGCCACGTCCTGGACGCAGCCGACCGCGGCCTGGCCGCCGCAGGTCTCGACCTGGCCGCTGCCAGCTAGGGCCCGGCCGCTACTGGCCGCAGCCTGGCTGCAGCCAGCCACAGCCTGGTCGCGGCGTGCTGCAGCCTGGCTGCTGCTGGCTGCCGCCCGGTCGCCGCTGGCCGTCGCCCGCCTGCCGCGGGCCGTAGCCTGGCTGCTGCTGGCCGCAGCTTGGTCGCTGCGCGTGGCAGCCTGGCCGCTGCCGGCCGCGGCCCGGCCACGCCTGGCCCCGGTTTGGCAGCCGCTGGCCACGGCCGCCCTACTGCCGCCTCTGGTCTGGCCGCAGTCGGCCTCGGCCCGGCTTCGCCACCACGCCACCCTCGTCGACCACCGCCTCCCGCGGTTTTGGCGGGGGCGCTGTGATAGCCTCTGCGCGTGGGAGGAGAGCTCCACCTGGATCGCTCGCGCTCCTGCCTCCCCTCGTGTGGTGCCGGTGGCGGACGTCTTCCGCAGGTTGCTCCCTCCCTGGCGGCCCGCCAGCTGCCGTTGCCCGAGGACTCTTTTCCCGGCTCCTCCATCGTGGTCACCCCGCCTCTGCTCCGGTCGCCTTCGCCTTCGCCTTCTCCGGCCCCCGCTGAGTCGTGTCCCTCTACCCCTCGGCACTCGCCAGACATCTCTCCGGTGGCCGCGGAGCTGTCTCCTCCCTCCCCGGCTCTCACGTTGCGCTCCCCACCCCCTACTGCGACTGAGGGACCTTCTCAGGGAGACCTCGAGTCGCTGGTTGCGGACTTCTGCGCCTCTCTGCAGCGGCCACCTCCGCCCCTGGTTCTGGGGGCTCCGCGCCGTCGCCGTGCGAAGGCCTGCCCGCCACTCGCCACGCTTCACCACAGCAGTCGTCTCGCCGCGGTTTCCAGGGCCCGGAGCCCGAACCTGGTCACCGCGGGGTAGAACCTACTGATGCGGAAGCTGGGGGTCGTTGGGCCGCGCGAGGCACCCGACGCTGCCGCGTTCCAGCGTTACACCAGGCTCTTCACTGTAGGCCTGTCGGAGGAGCACTGCAGAGCTATCCGAGAGCTCTTCGGTGCCCAGGTCGAGGGGTCCTTCCAGTGCTCCGTGCTGGAGGACGACGAGTTTCAGGCGGCAGTTCGTGAGCTCTTCCCCGATGAGTAGCTTGTGGTCGACGCGCAGGCCTGAGCCTACGTTAGTCGCGTGGTCGTTTATTTTCGTGTTTAAATGGATGCAAACCTAGCTGTTTGGAACGTCCGTGGGCTTAACCAGCGTGCTAGACGCTCTGCGGTCCGCGAGTTGGTAGCTTCCGAGCATGTCTCTCTTCTTTGTCTGCAAGAGACTAAGCTCGCGGTTGTACCCCCTTTCTTCATTCTTGATATGTTAGGCCTCGACTTTGACTATGTTGCGTTGCCGGCTGTGGGCTCCCGCGGTGGCATTCTGGTCACATGGCGCAAAGACACTTGGCTCGTCTCCTCCCCCTCTACTGGCCTTCACCAGGTTACGGTGAAGGTCGCGCTGCTCTCCGCACCTTCTCAGTCCTGGTGGCTCTCGTCCATTTACGGCCCGCAGTCCGATGCGGATAAAGTCTCCTTCCTCGTTGAGATTCGTACCCTCCGTCCGACGCTTTCTGGACCTTGGGTTCTTTGCGGGGACTTTAACCTCATCTATCAGGCGGCCGACAAGAACAATGGCCTCCTTTCGCGCAGAATGATGGGTCGCTTCCATTGTTTCCTTAACGACCATGAGCTTCTTGAGCTACATCTCCAGGGCCGTCTCTTCACCTGGAGCAACGAGAGGTCGCATCCTACTTTGGAGCGTATTGATAGAGTTTTTGTCTCCCAGGAATGGGAGCTTCTTTTCCCCTCCTCCACTCTACATGTTGTCTCTTCTAGGTGTTCCGATCATGCCCCCTCCTCCTCCTTCTCAACTGTGGGGTGCACTCCAATAAATGCTTCACCTTCCAGGCCTTTTGGCCTAAGGTCGAAGGCTTCTTGGACACCGTCAAGGCGGTCTGGTCGGGGCCGCGCCTTGATGCTGACCCACTCCGTATGATCGACCACCTCCTTCGTGAGACAGCGAAGGCATTGGTAAAATGGAGCTCCAAAGCAATCGGTAGCATTCACCTGCAGATCCAGATTGCCAAGGAGGTCATTTTCCATCTTGAGGTCGCACAGGATTCACGGTCGCTTTCTCCTGAGGAGATTTCCTTACGGCGTTTCCTCAAACTACGCTACTTAGGCCTGACTTCACAGCAGCGAACGATCGCTCGGCAAAAGTCTAGCCTCAGGTGGCTGTGGGAGGGGGACGCTAACACTAAACTTTTCCACCTCCATGCCAACCACCGCAGAAGGAAAAATTTCATCCCCTCCCTTTTGGTCGATGGTCGTCTAGTTTTTCGGGAAGTGGACAAGGCTACGGCAGCCTTTGACTACTTCAACCGAATTCTGGGTACCCACCATGAGCGTTCCTGCGCCCTCGACTTTGAGGAACTAGGACTCCCGCGGCTGGACCTGGAGGACCTCGGTCTTCCCTTCTCGGAGTCCGAGGTCTGTGAGGTGATCAAAGACCTCCCACTGGACAAGGCCCCCGGCCCGGATGGTTTCACGAGTCGCTTCTACAGATCTTGCTGGTCGATCATCAGGGGTGATGTGCTACGGGCGTTCAACGCCCTCTCTGACATGGACTTCCGCAGCTTTCACCACCTGAACGGTGCTCTCCTCACACTCTTACCCAAAAAACCAAACCCGGACGCTCTTTCTGATTTCTGACCCATCAGTCTAATTCATAGCTTCGGGAAACTTTTTTCCAAAGCAGCTGCTAACCGCTTCGCCCCACACCTCTCTTCTCTAATCTCGCCCAACCAAAGTACCTTCATCAAAGGTCGCCTCATCCATGATAACTTCCGCTACGTTCTTGGCACGGCGAGAGCACTTTCTAGTCTAAAGCTTCCTAGGATCATGTTCAAAATTGATCTAGCCAAAGCTTTCAACTCGGTCGGCTTGGTTTTTCTTCTTGAGCTCCTTTCGGCTGTCGGTTGCCCTCGCAGATGGACCGACTGGATCTCGGTCATTCTGTCCACCGCTAGCACCAGGGTGTTGCTTAATGGTGCCCCTGGGCAGCGGATCTGCCACGGTCGAGGCCTGCGTCAGGGAGATCCCCTATCCCCCATGCTCTTCGTGCTGGTCATGGAATGCTTTTGAGGACCAGGTGTGTCCGAAGACCAGTGGAGGGTTGCTCCTTAGTGATGAGTGATTGACAATGTTGTGTGGACTGATGCTTGGCTAAGTGTGTAGGTACAGGTTGCGGCTTGACTCGTGTCGGTGCAGGTGAAGAACAAGCGCAAAAGGCCTTAGCCGTGGCGGCCTCCGGGTGATGGAGTGGCAAGTAGGCTTGGTTTGATGGAGCCAGTGGCCGATGGGGTCAAGTGCGAGCCGTGCGGTGCAAGACTGGCGGGCTGAAGTCGTGAACATGGGCCGGTGCAAGGTAGCAGTTGAAGCCCGAAGCTTGCACGCGGGGTTTGGTGGTTTGCCCACAAAACCATCAGGTGGACGGTTTCTTGGTTTGGGCCGCAAAACCAAGCCCGGAGGCCCGAGGCGACGGAGACGGTGATCCGGGAGCTTCGGGAAGCTTCGAGGCAGGGGGCACGTGGCATGATCGCGGGACTTGCGTCGAAGCTAAGCAAGGCCGCGGTGGAAGCGTGTCCGCTCGATGAATACTTAACCAAAATGCCCCTGAGGGGTTGTATCTTCATTTCAAGCAGTAGGGGTAGCGTGGTCATTTACCTCCCTCCGATGGACTTCGTATAAATAGCGGAGAGGTGGATGGCATCTCTCTCTCTTGCTTCCTAGGGCTTTCTCCCCCGGTAGATTTTCTCTGAACTACTTCTTTTCCCTCTGGATTCCTTAGGCTAGACTCTTGTACAGAATCTGACCTCTGGATGTATGGAAGCATTTGGCGTCTCGGTGATCTCCTAGTCCTCTGTGATTTTTGTGTCATTTTTGGGACTATTTTTGGGAGTTTTCGTTCTTGGCTCGATTCGTGATTTTGGAGGCGTTTCTTCACGGATTTCTTTGAGGGGATCATGGGTGGATGCCTTGCGCATCTTTGTGTGTGATCTTGACCCCTCAAACGCTGTGGAGAGCCTTCGATTCGTGCGTTTTTTATTGGTGCCCGAGTTCATGGTGATGTTTTGGTTGATCCGCGATTCCCGGTGATTTAGTGGCTTAGGAGTCAAGATTTTTGGGGCATAGCATCCTTGTGTGACACTTTACATCTCCCCAAAATCTTATCTCAAGAGCTTCACCCGTTTGGGAGATCCGGTGATGGAAAGGTTGGGTTGACTCCCGAGCTTGAGCTTTTTCTGCTCTGTTCGAGCCCGGCGGACCGTCCGCGGGTCTCGTGCGGAATGTCCGCGAGGCGTCGACAGCACAACTGTTCTTCGTGTTCTTCATTTGTTCTTCGCGAGGTTCGTTTCGATCCGGTGTGTTCGAGCTTTTATTTTGCAGGCAGTTCGCGGACCGTCCGCGTGGTCCTGGCGGACTGTCCGCGCGACCCTGAGGTTTCGTCTGGGGTGGCTTGTCTTTTGTCTGGGGTTTCCAGTGGCTTTGGCGGACCGTACGCGGTGCACGGTCAGACAGTCCGCGAGGAGAGGATTTTCTCCCGAACTCTCTGTTAGCTTCTGTGTCAATTTCGGACTGTCCGCGCCTGACCGTCGGACTGTCCGCGACTACCTGGCGGACCGTCCGCGGCAGCCTGGCGGACCGTCCGTCCTGGACGCAGGAACTAGCTCGAGTTGATCGGTTCCTTTGATTCTTGCTTTGGTGCTTCCGCTCTTTGCTCCTAGGCTTCTTGGTTGATCTTCTAGGCTTGTGTGTGCCGTGTTTGGAGCTTCTTTTGTGTGCACGGATTCGTGGAGTGGCAATCGGGATATAGGCCGAGTTCGACTTTAGGGAAGAATTTTTATCGACTCTCATTCACTCCCCCCTCTCTGGTCACCCGATTCGGTCCTTCAGCTTCCATGTCCTCTTCCGCAAGGCGGAATCCCGTGGTCTCCTTCTAGATCTAGGGAGGTGTATCCACTTTCGCGCCTCTCTCTACACTGACGATGTGGTTGCTTTCTTCTCTCCGGTTGAGCTCGATCTGCGGGTCGTTAAGGCGGTGTTGTCGCTCTTCGAGAGCGCGGCTGGCTTGGCGGTGAACTACACCAAGAGCCAGGTCTATCCCATAAACTGCTCCGAGGATCACTTGTCTCTGGTCCGATCCATTCTCTCCTGCACGATCGCCGACTTCCCTTGCACCTACCTTGGGGTACCCCTTTCTATCAAAAGGCTACCCAAAGCGGCTATGCAGCCACTGGTCGATAAGGTCGCTAGGCGCCTGCCCCCTTGGCAGGGCAGACTGTTGAGCCGCAGTGGCCGCCTCGTTCTTGCCAAATACACTCTCTCTGTCATCCCGGTTCACATTTCGATTGCGATTTCCATCTCCCCCTGGGCACTGCGCGCGGTCGAAACCCTCATCCATGGCTTCCTCTGGTCTGGCACAGAGGTGGCCTCGGGCGGTCGCTGTCTGGTCGCTTGGGTGAATGTCACCTGCCCCACGCGCTGCGGAGGGCTCGGCCTGCCCAACCTTCGTGTCTTTGGTACGGCGTTGCGCCTCCGTTGGCTTAGGCTGGGGAGGACTGACCCGGACAGGACATGGGCGGCGTTCCACTTCCCTGTTGACCAGGCCACCCAGGCCTTTTTCAATGCCTCCATCTCCGTGGAGGTTGAGGACGGTACCCGTGCACTCTTCTGGGAGGACAGCTGGATCTCCGGGTGCTCCGTCAAGTCCTTGGCACCAAACCTCTGGGCCGCAGTCTCGCCAAGGGTGCGTCGATCCCACACTGTCGCTGAGGCCTTGCAAACGGGGGCGCCCGGGATTCGTTGGGTCGCGGATGTAACCCACGCCCGGACTGTGCAGGTGGTCTTGCAGTAACTTGTCATCTGAGACCTACTGCAGGAGGTCAGGCTCACGTCCGAACCTGACCGGTTCATTTGGAAGTGGTCGCCTAGCGGAGATTACTCCTCGACTTCGGCCTACTCCGCCCTCTTTCTTGGTCGCGTTGACATCCTCGAAGCACGACAGATCTGGAAGGTTCACATGCCGGGGAAGTGCAAGTTCTTCGCATAGCTGGTCTTGCACGGCCGTTGCTGAACGTCTGACTAGCTACACCGTCACGGGCTTAGGGACTCGGACACCTGCGCGCTCTGCGCCTAGGAATCCGAAACGCTGAACCACTTGACGGTGGACTGTGTCTTCTCTAGAGAGACCTGGCTATTGGCTCTCAGGCACATTCTCCTTCCGAGCCTTGCTCCGGATCGCCCGGTGAGGTTCGCAGAGTGGTGGTGCTCCGCCAGGAAGCAGGTCGCTAAGGCGCGGAGGAAAGGCTTCGACTCCTTCGTTTGGCTGGTCGCTTGGTCGCTTTGGAGGGAGCGGAACAGGCGCGTTCATGACAAGGAGGCTCTCATGCCGGTGGTGCTCGTTCCGACGATCCTAGATGAGGCTAGAACTTGGGCGCGCGCGGGCTTCCTCCCGCTCGCTAGGTTGTCAGGTGTTCGCCGGTGAGAGCGGTGTAAAGCTTTCACCTTGTTTTCGTTAGGCCCCGTGCCTTGTTAAAATCTAAACCAGATACTTTTTCTCCTCTCTTGATGAAAAACGTGCTTTGCACGTCTTAAAAAAAGATTTTTCACAATAGTTGATAGTGTCAGGCCATTTAGAACACCAGTAGTAATCAGGTTGGCAAAAGATATGGTGTAATCAGCAAGTCTAGTAACACTCTGCAGAAAAGTAAAAACAAATTGACCGTTGAATTTAAAGAACAACATGATTAGGGGGATTCAAAACCACTTACAGGTATATCGCCAGTCATAAATGCGTGAGATGCCAGAATCAGTACGAGTCCAGAAAATCCAAGAATGTGTTCCATGACTGGGAGAGGTGAATGAAATCTTATGGCGTAGAAGCTATACGCCACAACAGGAGTGGCAACTGCTATCAGAAAAATTGCCTTCAAGTACAAAAAAAACGGGAGTTAATTAAGAAATGGGGGCAGAAAAAGAATCCTATACATGTAAAGTAAAAAATTCTTCCATACCACTCGCTTCCTGCCATGATGACCATAATACAACAACAGGTATGCCGTATGCGAAACTTGATAGCAGCAGCATCGGATATCCAAGTACCAATTCAAGGCAATCCTCTTTCTTCACAACCATAAAGGCGAACATTAGCCAAATGATACAGGAGAAAAGGCCAGCAAATATAGGGGGCGCACGAAATAACTTCAGTGTCTCCTCAATAGACCCAGTAATCCCGATCATTGCGAAAGGCAGCAACCCCTGAAGAACAGGAACACCAGTCGCAGCAGACAGAATACTGTTCTCATGAGCCTGGTTAAGGATTGTAAAAGTTGATTCAGCATGTCATAATAGTAGCTAGAAGTGGTTAAAATATAAGTGTGTGGATCCCAGTGAAAGGACCTTGATGTCGCCTAGATGGGGGTTTGAATAGGCGGACGACCAAATTGAAACTTTTCTTCCCCGCAAACTTGAACTGCCAGGCTTCACCGGTTAGACCGGTGCTGGCTTTGCTTCACAGGTGAGCATCAGTCAGACCAGCACCCTACACCGGTCAGACCGGTGCAGCACAGAACACCTGCAAAAACAGCTTCAAGCTCCTCTTGATTTCTAGCACGAACCAAACTTGGTGAGTGGCCTTGGTAGATGATCTCAAGCAGGGTAATGATCCCTGCACACACAAATAGCACACCCAAGTAGATCGAAGCGGAAGCAAATCAAATATGCTAGAATAACAACTTAGAGAGGCAAACCACAAAGAGACGCAAGGATTTGTTTCCCGAAGTTCACTTCCACCAAGGAAGCTACGTCTCCGTTGAGGAGCTTGTAAGGGATTCGAGTTCTCAACTAACTCTTCTCACAACAAGCCGTGTCTCTTTCAACCACTTTTCTCGATTCCCCTAAGACGATCTTTTCCACGAAGAGGCAAGATCACAGCCCTCACAAACTTGTCACTGCTCACCACAACTTGGGAGCTAGCCGGCGACGCCTAGCCGTCTAGGAGGCACACCTCCAAGAGTAACAAATGCTTCAATGCTTGTAGACGCGAATCTCAAGTGCTCAAGCTATGGGAATGCTCTTGTTAGCTCACAAAAGCTCTCTAGATCTCACTCTCTCAACCCAACTCAAAGATATGGCTTGAATCCACAAATCTCACAAAGAAAAAGGTTGGGGAGAGCCACTAAGGCTTTAGGTTTGCTAGAAATGACCTGGAAGCTCAGCAAGTTCACCAAGAACAGCAGCACATCCAAGAGGAGGGCTTGGGGTACTTATACCCCTCAACAAGAATCCGGAGTGGCGCGTGGCTGGTAGGCGTGTGGTCTGTGGTGTGGCCTGCGTAGGGAGTGGCTGGGTACACGGAATCCGGCAGGATCCGGTGCGGCTTGCGGCGGTGTGGGTGTGCATGTGCAACAAAACCCTAACTGGGTTCTTGGGCGGCCACCAGGTGTTCGAAGAAATGCCCAAAAGGCACTCCGCGGCGGCGAACCACGACTGGTGGCGACTTCATTGACGGCCGGTGAGAGGAGACGGCGGCGAGGTCTAGGACGGTTTGAAACTCGGCCAGGAGGGGTAAAGGTTCGAGATTGGCCGACTACAGGGCACGGAGGACCTCATGCCGACGGAAAATAGAGGGCGGCGACGCGATGGGCGCAAGCACCGGCGGTGTGCTTTCAAGGCGGCGAAAGTGAGCATAGGACGGCGAGGGTCACGGGCTCCTAGGGTTTTCATCTTGGGTACAAAAAGGCTCGGCCTTCGGTCGGTGGACGGCTCAACATCAGCGTCGGGCAAGACGGTCGCGCGGGCTTGAGCCTCTGGACGTCGGTGTGCGCACATGGGTGCGTGCGCGACTGATAGTGGTGCAAAGGAGAGGCGAAAGGCTTGGCTTGCGCGTGTGCGTGCATTCGGCCATGAGGCAATGTCTCGGCCAGGCACGGTGGTGATGAAAGGCGTGACGGCGGCGCGGCTGCGTGGGCGCGAACACCGGTGTGCGAACTGCGCGCCTCAGACTCGTTCGAGATGTGCAAGGCAACGGCTTGGGAGGACCTAGGTGTGCACGTGCTAGCGAACCAGGGACGAGGAGTCGGCCGCGGTTCGACGATGGTGGGTGTTCGAGCGCAAGCATGGAGGCCGGGCATGGCCTTGACGCCGGCTCAGCACAACGGCTAGCAGGTGGTGGCGCGACTGCCGGTTAGGAGCAGCGAACGGCATGCAACAAGACGGCTAGGCGAGCAGCGTGTTGTGAGGAAGGCAGCGGCACCTGCAAACGATCGGCACGACTCGAAGACCAGCAACACAGGCGTCGACGTTTTGCACGGCGGCGCGGAGCAAGCGGTGGCACGGGTCGCCCATGGCGAAAGCATGGCGACACGAAGGTCGCACCACACCCAAGTGAGGAGGGCTCAGCTGCGCTCACCTGGTGGCTTGGGTTGCACCGGCGGGACGATGGTGAAGACGCGGAGCAAGTCGGAGCAGAGCAGAGGAAGAAACGGGGCTCAGCTCGCAGTGCTCAAGGACGGCGTCTTGGTCCACGGCGGTGACGACGTCCTCGAGGCGCTCCGGCTGCGGCGGCTTCAGGTCCTCACGGCGGTCGACGATGTCCACGGATGGGCGGCTCCAGCTCCCATGGACGGCCTCCTCGTCTCCTCCCTTCATTCTCCCCCCTCCTTCTTCTCCTCTTCACTGGTGGTGGACAGGGGAAAACCCCAGGGGCGGCGACGGATCGTGGGGAGAGACCGAGCGGATGGGGTTTTGTACCCGAGACTAGGGTTCGCAGGCGCGGGCACGGACGTCGGATGCGATGCGCGAGGCACGCGGCGGGCATCTGCGGTGGCCATGGAGGGGCCCCGAGCTCGCGGTGCGCCGCGACGGTTGTCGCTCTCGCGGCGTGCGTCACGGTGGAAGGGAAAAGGTGGGGAAGAGAAACAGAGAGGGAGGTGGCTGCCAAGCGGGGTCCACATGGCAGCGACACAGAGAGGCTGCGGTAGGTGGGAGATGGGTCGGCGGGTTAAGGTGGGCCGGCAATGAAAGATCAGGGGTCGCTGGCGAACTTAGCGGTGAAATCAGGGAGGCCCGGCAGACTTGCACTAGAAGGGTTAAGGCCCAGCAGAGCTGTTTAGGGTTTTCCTATTTTCCTTATACTCCTATACCTTATACACTACAATTCAAATTTGAATTTAGAATTCAAATTTGAATCACACACAATTTAAGATCCAAATAAAAGCCAATAAACTCCAAAAGATCACACTAGCATTTATAATTCCTAAAATTATTATTTAGATCAAAATAAATCTAGGAATTAGGGAAGGATCAACAAAGACATCCTTATAAATTAATCTACCACTCAAATTCAACCAAAATTTTTGAAATCCACGGTTTTGCATAAATTAACATTCCAAAAAAACTCCAGGATGTTACAACTAAGGCTTTAGGCTTGCTAGAAATGACCTGGAAACTCAGCAAGTTCACTAAAAATAGCAACACATCCAAGAGGAGGGCTTGGGGTACTTATACCCCTCAATAAGAAAACTAGCCGTTATCTGTCGGACAGCACCGGTCAGACCTGTGCTCCTCACCGGTCAGACCGGTGTTTGAAAAACTAGCCGTTGGGCCTAGTTGCACCGGTCAGACCGGTGCTCTTCACCAGTCAGACCGGTGAAGCCTGAGACACCCCCAAAACCCTTTCTATAACTCTATCACTTCACCTAAGAGATGAAGTGGCTCATGTTAGGTTAGTAGGGGATGTTAGCACACTCTTAGGCTCTCAAGGCTATTTCTCACAAAGGTTTTCTAAGAGCACTTGACTTGGTCACAAAGCGAAAGTTGTATCCCTCTTGATAGTACGACATACCTATACTCAAGATAAATAGAAATGCCTTGTCAACCTCTTGAGCTTGAATGTGTTTCAATCTTGCCATACTTGATCAATTTCCACCTAAGGGCTTTCAACTTTGACCAAAGTCTTGAGCATGTCCATACTTGAGCTAGTGGCTTAAGATCTTTCCATATAGCAAAGAAATGCACACTTAGATCCTTAAGTCACTCCCTCGCAAAAAAAGATCCTTAAGTCACTCCATATTGCCAATCATAAATATATCAATGAGTTGCATTGCTTCCCTCAGTCAAGGCTTGTATATGATACTTGGAGACCCCACGGATACTAGAACTTCACCTTAGCAAAACACAAATGACGGCCTAGCTAGGACCCCAAAGATTACTTAGTCCCTCACCCTAGTCATCTCGGTTGATCTCTTCATCACTTATCCAATCCACGTTGAGTTAAGCTTTGCTTCATCCACAATTAGTCTTCATTTGAAATCCCGCTTCAAACGCTTGTTCTAGATTGATGACGAATATGCAAGCTTCCAATAAACGACCATAAAATCTACACTTATCCTTGTGTCCTCTTTCATTTATCACATGAAGCCTTGCATTTAACTTATAGAGAATTACCATCTTATCTTTCTATGATCCTTGTATTTTAACCAAGCTACCATATTTATCGGAGACCATGAATTGACCTTCTCATGATATTCCCGATATTTATCTTCCTTTGTTGCTTGATATTTGCCACTATACCTTAGGATCACACATATACTTGTCTTCTTCAGTGTGAGCCATACAATATTTATTCACCAATATATATCCCAATAATAACTCATGAATATACAAATAAAACCTGCTCACAATCTTAGACAAACATGTTAGACCTTTAATCGCTTTGTCATTCAATTCACCAAAATCCACTTAGGAGCCTAGATTCACTTTCACCCAGTAGCTAGCATGCTTAGTTTCATAAGATAATCATGACACATCAAATTAGTTCAAGGACCAAACACCATCATGGGAACATAAAAGCATCAACAAGTGCTTATGTTTTAATCTGACAAAAATTTGCTCACAATTCCATTGATCCATGAGAGGATCAACACCACCAGGGCATCATAAAAACATAAGTACCTAGATTTTGAATAAAAAACATTACACACCAACAGACAATGCTGCATTCTTCCTAACTTGGTTCACAATCGCAAGAGCTTTTTTCAGCATTGTGTGCCTGTCAGGGGGTGAGACCTGGACAGATCCGCTAGGGGGTTGCCCTAGAGGTTTGCAGGTTAATGGAGGATCAGGACCTAAGAGCGTAGGTGGTTATGCACGGGATGCACACGGAACTAGGCGAGTATGGCGGCGAAGAACAAGGAGACAAGGGGTTTTAGACAGGTTCAGGCCTCCGGAGAGTAAAATCCTACGTCCAGTTTGGTGGTGGATTATGCGAGGATGAGTTGTCCTGTGCATGGAACCCTAGGCTGCCTTATATGGGGGACGGGCTAGGGTTTGCATGCGCAGGTTGGTTGACCCGTGTCGGGGGCGGTTACAACTGTGGGAGGCTTATCTCCCGGATTACAAGGAGTATGCTGTGATACTCGGAGCTACAGGCGGCGGCACGCCAGGTCGTCGTGTCTTGACTTGCATGCCAAGGCTTCATGGGTCTTCCGTGATCCTGATCAGGTCGCTGGGACCACTTGTAAGGTCGGCGGGTCTTCTGGAAGGTCGGGTCCACTTGTCAGGGGCCCCTGGGACCCTGACCAGTGGGGACCCATGGGTACCCATGTCTCTCAAGCCCCGATCGACGTGTAGGCGTAACGACCGAGGTGAGATCGTGTCGAAGGGTAGCGAAGGCGCGGCACCGTCGAGGTCATGAAGGGTGCACGGGGATCAAAAAGAAACCCCTCTGATGCGCGCACGAAGTTGAACATCGAGCTTCTGGGTCGAAGTACCATAAGGTCGAAGTGAAGGCGAGACGTAGATCTTGCAGAACCACCGACCTGATCTGAGTCAGGGGTGTTGTGGTAGCAGTCACGACCTTCAGAAAGGTCAACAAGCCTACCAAGGGTTGGTCGAGCAGAGAAGTAGTGGAAGCGGGCTTCCATTAGGTCGAGGCGACCTGGGAAAAATAGGGCGTCGCAAGACGCACTAGTGTAGTAGCCCCCGAGCAGTAAAGCAACCAGAATGGCTGGTTTGATGCTCCGAAGAAGAAGAAGAAATAAATAACCGAACCTACAGCCTTCTGCTCAGGGAACATGACTGTGCTCTGTGAAATCAATCCAATAGGACAAACACTCCAGAATCTTGCAGAAGTCGTCAGACGCCAGGGCTGACATGACCTGAGTCATGGGCGCACTGTACGGTCACGGGCCGGCTCCCAAGCGAAGCACAAGTCGCTGGCACCCGCAAGAGACAAACAATGCTCCAGGATCTTGCAGACAAGTAGGGGAAAGGCACGCCGACTGTCAGAGCTGCAGCGAGGTCTGGCGACCTAAAGTAGCTAATGACGAAGACGCCGGGAGGTCTGGCGACCTGAAGTGGGCGACGACGGCGACGCCGGGAGGTCTAGCGACCTGAAGAGGACGATGACGGCGACGTCGGGAGGTCTGGCGACCTGAAGAGGACGACGACGGTGACGCCGGGAGGTCTGGCGACCTGAAGAGGACGACGACGGTGACGTCGGGAGGTCTAGCAACCTGAAGAGGACGATGACGGCGACGCTGGGAGGTCTAGCGACCTGAAGAGGACGACGACGGCGACGCCGGGAGGTCTAGCGACCTGAAGAGGACGACGGCGGAGACGCCTGGAGGTCTGGCGACCTAAAGTAGACGACGACGAAGACACCGGGAGGTCTGGTGAGCTGAAGTGGACAACGACGGAGACGCCGGGAGATCTGGCGACCTGAAGAGGATGACGACGGCCAAAGGCCAAGGTCCTTACATCTATTGAAGCCTTTTATATACACATTTGTATGACAAATGGTGTGTCCGAGTAGATGTAGAGGCGCCCGGGCGGCAATGGTATGGCTACCAAGGTCCCAGCTGGGCTGTATTAGCACGTCGACCTCCTAGAGACCTCAAGAAACGACGAATGGTCCGTGGCGACCTGGATCGTCACGGCTGTTGTGCGATGGCACAACACAGGTAGTCATCCTGAAAGATCTAGGTCTACCCGACCTAGAAGGCAGCAGGGCCTTAGCGACCTCAAGGAGGAGCTACTTGGCCCGGAGGCCGCCAACGGGCAGTAGAGCCATTAAGCACAGGGCCGTTGGTGTGATATTTTATCACTGTGGGTCGTTGTGACCTAGGAGGCAGCGGGGCCTTAGCCACCTCGGGGAGGAGCTACTTGGCCCGGAGGCCGCCAACGGGCAGTGGAGCCATTAAGCACGGAGCCGTCGGTGTGATATTTTATCACTATGGGTCGTGGTGACCTGGGAGGCAGCGGGGCCTTAGCCACCTCGGGGAGGAGCTACTTGGCCCGGAGGCCGCCAACGGGCAGTGGAGCCATTAAGAACGGAGCTGTCAGTGTGATATTTTATCACTATGGGTCGTGGCGACCTGGGAGGCAGCGGGGCCTTAGCCACCTCGGGGAGGAGCTACTTGGCCCGGAGGCCGCCAACGGGTAGTGGAGCCATTAAGCACAGGGCCGTTGGTGTGATATTTTATCACTGTGGGTCATTGCGACCTAGGAGGCAGCGGGGCCTTAGCCACCTCGGGGAGGAGCTACTTGGCCCGGAGGCCGCCAACAGGCAGTGGAGCCATTAATCACGGAGTCGTCGGTGTGATATTTTATCACTATGGGTCGTGGCGACCTGGGAGGCAGCGGGGCCTTATCGACCTCATGGAGGTGCGATAGACCCGGAGGTCATTACTCGGTCAGAAGACCTTGAAGCATATATCCGTCGTAGTATAGGGGCTTGAAGTAGGGCATAACGAGTCTATGGACGCCAGGTCATTGAGCAGAGAGCCAACGAGCATAAATTCCAGCACGACGCGAGCCGTTATTGCCTGTGACAGAACCGCCGGGAGAGCTGTTGGGTGATAAATCCATTGGGTCGCCGAGGACCTTGAAGAAGACGACGACGGAGCCGCCGGGAGGTCTGGCGACCTTGAAGAAGACGACGACAGAGCCGCCGGGAGGTCTACCGACCTTGAAGAAGACGATGATAGAGCCGCCGGGAGGTCTGACGACCTTGAAGAAGATGACGACAGAGCCACCGGGAGGTCTGGCGACCTTGAAGAAGACGACGACAGAGCCGCCGGGAGGTCTGGCGACCTCGAAAGGGCAACGAGCCCCCGAGTGTGGAAGCTGGATGAGTCATGGAAGCGCCGAGTCGCCTCCCGCCGCGAGCCAGAGAGGTCTACTAGGCAACGAGAGACACACGAGGTCGTTGTAGAGTGGAGCCTGTAAAACAAGATAAACTCCAGGTCGGTGTATCAATCTGTAAATATAATGAAAATTTAGCCTGAGCTTAAGACATGCTTGCAATGTGTTTTGTTTAAGAAAGCATTCCCCTTATCGTGCCAGGCACAAATTATGCGAACTCAAAAGTTATGAAGCTGCAAAAGGTGTTCACCCCGCTAACCACTGCTCGTAGAGAGGACGGCTTACCGACTACACTGCTCAGCATGGAGGCTTAGGTGCAGCCGACGCGCGGAGGGGGGCCTTGGACCCAGGGTCTCACAACCACATGACTTAAGAATGCGCATAATAAGTAAAAGACATTTTAAAGGGAGAACGCACAGCAGTTAATTAAGTCCCTCAGGTCTGGCGACCTTTAGATTGGCATTGCCAAGCCCCCGAGCGTATCGAGGTCGGCTATACCAAGCCCCCGAGCATGTCGAAGGGGGAGGGAAAAAGGAGCAAGAAAAAAGTATGAAGAGCAGGTCGGCGAAAGTCACGAAGACAATCGGTCGAAACATACGGAAGCCGTAAAAATATTAATTGCAAATAACACTTAGCTTGTGTGTCGCCGTGGTCGAGGTCAACGTGGCGAGCTCGAGACGCCTAAGAGGTCGGCGATGAGTCGTTGAAGGTCGGAAGAGCCGAAGCTGCGCCGAACTGTGAAGATGTTGAAGAGGTCATCGGCGTGCGTGTGAGGACGTAGCAAGTCGCCGAGGCACGCCGAAGCCGAAGCCGTGCCGAGCTCGAGACATCGACACCGAAAGGGTCAGCGGGGCAGTCGTCATCGTGGTCGTCGCGAGCTGTCGAGGTGGAAGTCGATGACGCAAGCCGGAGCCTTCGTGCATAGCAGTCTTCTGCCCACGTACGATTCGTCATTGGCCTCATGAAAAAGAAAAAATCACGTAGATGCATGCATCACGTCAAGGAAAAGAAAATAGATTAAGATAATCTTCCGGTCAATCAAACAATACTCAAGATCGGATTTGAGAGAAAAAAAAGTAGAAGAAAATCTTCCCTGTTGCCGTACGTAGATGAATCTACCGTAGGTCGTCACGGAGTCGATGTAAGTAGACGGTGCTGTTGCTAGGTCGCCGCCGACCTTGCTGTTTGCATCGATGTGGATGGATTTACTGGCCGCCAGGGGCGAAGCCAGAAGAAAATGCCACCGGGGTCTTTCCTATTTTAGATTGGGGTCTTTACCTTTGAAAAACAATGTTAAACAGTGATTCTAATTGATTTTGCACAAATCCATCGGGGTCGGCTGACCCCGACAACAAAGGGCAGCTCTGCCCATGCTGGCCGCTCTTCACATGCATGTGATGGACACGTACTCACCGCTGACGTTGAAGGCCGCTGCTGATCCTGATTTCACTGGATCCGCCGAGCCGTGATGAGATCAAAGGGCATGGGCGGGTGGCGCGCCATCCGCAGAATGAAGTCGTCAACCTCACGATTAGATTGGAGGGCGGCGGCGAGGAGGTCGCCATTGAGGGAGTTCTTCGTGCCATCACCGAAGATGACGTTGGGTCCGGCCACCATGCTGCACAGCGAGCTCCCGATCACCCCTACCTGACGCGCCAACTGTCAGGGGGTGAGACCTGGACAGATCCGCTAGGGGGTTGCCCTAGAGGTTTGCAGGTTAATAGAGGATCGAGACCTAAGTGCGTAGGTGGTTATGCACGGGATGCACACGGAACTAGGCGAGTATGGCGGCGAAGAACAAGGAGACAAGGGGTTTTAGACTGGTTCAGGCCTCCGGAGAGTAAAACCCTACGTCCAGTTTGGTGGTGGATTATGCGAGGATGAGTTGTCCTGTGCATGGAGCCCTAGGCCGCCTTATATGGGGGACGGGCTAGGGTTTGCATGCGCAGGTCGGTTGACCCGTGTCGGGGGCGGTTACAACTGTGGGAGGCTTATCTCCCGGATTACAAGGAGTATCCCGTGATACTCGGAGCTACAGGCGGCGGCACGCCAGGTCGCCGTGTCTTGACTTGCACGCCAAGGCTTCGTGGGTCTTCCGTGATCCTGATCAGGTCGCTGGGACCACTTGTAAGGTCGGCGGGTCTTCTGGAAGGTCGGGTCCACTTGTCAGGGGCCCCTGGGACCCTGGCCGGTGGGGACCCATGGGTACCCATGTCTCTCAGTCCCCATCATTTTGATGAGAACTGATAAAGTCTGACACCATCATTGCATCACAAAAACATCAAGTAGCTAGGTTTTGCATTAGAAGTCAAGTACCAGGAACCAAGTATAGTATAGTGTACCAGTACTATGACTAGAGTAGGAACTAGGATTAATGAGAGCTAATTATTATAATTGCAGATAGGGATCACCATCATCATGGCGTCATAAAAACATCAATTACCTAAGTTTTGCATCATAAAGCATTGAGTACCAGGAATCAAGCATCAGTTAACCAATGATAACAACTATGACTACTGAGAGTAAAACCGAGCTCCACGAGCCCATGCCCTGGAGCCAAGGGAATGCGTTCATAGTTCCAGGAAAAAATGTTCTAAATAATTGTTAGACCAAATTAAGGCCTAGCCGCACACTTCACCCATGACCAAACGCCACACCAGGTCGACCCCAATTAGCCCGAGCAGAACGAATTCGCCCATAATCTACCCGTTCTAGACCGAATACCACAAGCGGGTGCCATACAACGATAAATTGGAGGAATGCCGTACCGGATGGACGCCTAACGACGCGGGAGCAAACGCGATCTCATGCGACGGAGCTCCCATCCTCGACACTACTGAAGCTAGGTAAATGCCCACGGGCTTCCTCATGGAATTCCCCGTGGCGGCGGCGGCGGTCGTGGTGGCGGCGGTCGTGGTGGCGGCGACGACGGTCGTGGTGGCGGCGGGGGGGGGGGGGGGGATGGAGGCGGGGGCAGGCACGACCCTGACAATTTGGGGGCCAGGGACGCAACTTATATTGGGGGCCTTTTAATAAAAAAGTTTTGCTTCTAAAGACTCATCAAAATGCACAACACAATATTAATATTAAATAAAGCAGTGTGTATATATTACCTTAAAAGTTTCTTCTCGCATTTCTAGATGCAAAGTCGCTGATGCAAAGTTGCCAATCCATTAAGCCTTTCTTGAGACATTTTGGATCTTAAATAATTTCTCAACAACTTCAACTTTGAAAAGCTCCATTCTGCCGAGGCCACAATAACCGGCACAGTAAATAAGATTCGATAAGCTATAGAAATATTAGGATAGCAATCCGCTTCTCTTACATACTCAAAAATCTCCATAGCGGACATTGTTTTATCAGGTAAAGCTAGCTGCAGAACACTTAGCTCTGAAATAAGATCACTCATATCAACATCTGATGAGCCATCAAAAGAAAAGGTGTTTACAAAATTGGTGCAACATTCTCTTAGTTTAATATTATCCAATGACTTCAAGGTTGTCGAACTCATCAAGAACCCAAATTTACTCTTGATTGGAGTTCCCGAAATCTAGTTTCCAATGAACCAATTGCAATATCAACCATAACCAAAAAGTAATCAACTTCAAATGCCTTCTCAGCTTGTAGATTGGCCTCCTCACAATCAGTTCCATCAAACAGTTTCTTTCTAGAAGCACTGCGCTTTGTTGGAAATGATGGCTGCACACCTATTTCTTCTGCAATTTCTTTTGCAATGACCAAACTACTATGAAACCCTTCATTTCTGTAGGTTTGAAAGTAACTCATTGTACCTTCTATTTGCTTTAAAGTAGCATCAATGCACATGGATGGTGATTGCAACTTCTTGCTCACAGTGTTCACAGTAAATAAAATGTCATGCTAGATAACCATACCAAGTATAAACTCAAAAGTACCAAGCATATCAAATAACTTTTTTGCATTACTTCTATCATTGGGTTCAGCTTCCTTATCTTTACTTAGCTCACGCAAAGCTGATCTCAGTTGTGGAGCTTGAAATCTAATTGCCCTGACACTTTTGATGCGACTCTCCCAATGAGTATTGCACAATGATTTCACAATTAAACTTTGAACATGGCTAAGCAAAGAATTCCATCTCTTGGTAGAACTAGAAAATAATACATATATCCTTTGCACAATGCCAAAAAAAAAGAAATTGCTTTACGACAAGAATTAGCCATATCACAAAGAGTAAGATTAAGACTATGGACAGCACATGGCATAAATAGATCTCTTGGAGTTATTTCAAGCAAACGTGTTTTACCCCCTTGCGACTTCCTTTCATGTCAGATCTGTTATCATAACCTTGACCCCTAATATCATCAATATTTAAACCAAAGGACTTGATGGAATCAACGAATGAATTGAATAGCCCCTCACCAGATGTGTCATCTACCTTCAAGAAACCCAGAAAGTACTCCTCAGGTCTGCCATTTGACATATTAACACATCAAACCAACAAACTCATTTGTTCTTGACGACTTACATCTGGGGTACAATCAAGGATAACCGAAAAATTTTGGCCTCTTTAACAGTCTTTATGATAGAATTGTTAATGTCTGAAGCCATAAGAGAAATCAACTCATTCTGGATTATATGACTTAGATAATGATATTGAATCTCATTGTTTCGAATACGCCTAAGGTGGTCTTGCATTACCAAATCAAATTCTGCAATCATCTCAACACAAGCTAAGAAATTACCATTTTGGTCATTATAAAGTTGCTCGTTTGATCCTCTGAATGCCAAATTTTGTTTACCAAGAAATTTCACAACAGCAACTATTCTTAATAAAACTTGCCTAATACGCTCTCTCTCTCTTTCATAATTTGGTGTTGAATGTCTTTGTCAATTGTTTCATTCTTCCTTAGTCTAACTCTTAGTTCATTCCAGGATTTCATGTTCATAATATGCTCCTGACTAGCTTCATGTTCCTTTAGCCTCTCTTTGATATGCCTCCAATCTCTAAACCCATCATGGCCTAGTGAACTCTTGCATTTTTCTGAATTGAAAAGCTTCCAACAAAAGCAAAACAATCTGTCAACATGTTTTGAATATACTAGCCAGTTTCTATCACGAACTTCTCCATTGCTCATCTTTCTAGAGTAATAAGTGTATGAAAAATGTCTCCCATTGCCATCTAAAGGAAATTCAATATTCTCTTCTCTTACAGGCCCCTTCTCTACTAATATGGCTCTTGCCGTGTGATCAAGATTATTCCAATTTCTTGGATCATAGATATCCTCAGTAAAAATCGGTTCTTCATGAATATTGGCACTTCTTGTAGGAGATGAATTAAATATTGGCTCATGATCACTGACATAGTTATCATCTGTGTTGATGCCAATATTTTCTTCCACAGTTGGGTCCTGATCTTGATTAATTCTACGTTCTTCCTCCACTGGAACTATAGCCAACTCATCTTGATTTCTTGAAGTGCTTGGGTTACTCTTCCTCCTAACAAATTTGTCAAGGGCACCTCTATGTGATTCAATAAACTCATCTCTTTGCTGTTTCCTCTTTCTTTTCTCACTGCCTGATGGATATTTGCTAGATGACATGGTACTGCTTTGGGCTGAATATTAAAAATAAAATTACAAATTGTGACTGCTAATAATTTAGTGCAAAAGAAAAAATCTGGATCAGTATAATACCTTGCTTGCCGCTTTTGAATCCTCGCCGAAATCTCGATCAGTATGCAGTATAATACCTTATCGTCCTTTTCTACTTGCTAAATGCTGCAATGTGTACCGAAGATTAAAGACCAACACAGATTGCAGATTTTCGGTGGCCAACACATATGGTGACAGAAGTGAAAGTTGAAACTTACATGAATGGGTGTAGGGTGCGAGACTGCACACAAACTGGGACTAGCAGAGCCACGAGCAGGGCTTGTCTCCGGTGATGCTGATGAGCTCCGCGGCCACCACCGCCGAGCTGCGTGACCTGCGTCTTCCGATTCAATTGCTGCGGCCACGTCGCGTGACCCGCGTGGAAGACCAAGAATTGACGATTGACAGATTGGAAAACGAACGATTCAGCCGGCGACCGGCGCTTGACGTTTCGTCTGGGGCCTTTTTTACGTACGTGAGTCTGACTGAGTCCTATACCCTCTTGCGTATATGGGGTGGGGCCCCTAGAAGTTGGGGGCCCAAGCAGGCCGCCCCTCTTGCCCCCTCCCCCCTCAGGGCTGGCCCTGGGCGGGGGGTGGGAGGGATGGTGGCGGGCGACGAGCCGACGAGAGAGAGAGAGAGCGCGAGGGAGGGAGAGGAGGCGTGCGGTGGCAGGGCCAAAAGCACGGCATGGAAAGGGTTAGGTCGGTGGGATTTTGAAATTTTTTGAAATGCCTGCGTGCGCGTGTATATGTTTTGTAAAATGGGTACAATACTAATTTTTGAACCCGTCCAAATGTTTTATAAAGTGGAGTACTCTTCTTTTCAATGAACCTGTTTCTTTTCAATAAATCTGTTAGTCCTATTTAGTTACTTCTTCAAAAAATTCTCAACCATCACATTGGATGTTGGGACACTAATTAAGAACATTAAATATAAATTAATGACAAAACACATTCCATAATCTCAGATAAAAACGCGAGACAAAATTTAGTGAGACTAACTGTATCATGATTAGACTATGTAGCATACAGTAAATCAAACAATATCTATCGACAGATTAATTAAGCTTATCTGATTCATCTCACGATTTTTCGTTCATCATGTAATTAGTTTTATAATTAGTTTATACTTGATACTTTTATTAAGTGTTGGAAATTGCGAAAACTTTTCATCCAATTTTTTTAGAATTAAATTAGTTTTTTTAGAGTATTTCGGTTAAATAAACTCTTCGACTAGATTATTGCCAGGGACGTCGGTACTTGCACATTCAGACATTCTGATCGAGCTACAAACTTATGGTAAGAACCAAGCTAGGTATTCGTAAACTTGCAGGTGGCAGACCAATAATAAAGCTCAGATGGCGGGGAGCTCAGGCCCAGTTTTTGCTTCTACGAAAGGCAGGAGTCCAGGCCCCTTTGCGCTACGTTTTCGTACTTGCAACTTAGATCGAGCATGGTCACTATTTTTCCGTTGAAAAATCACTAAAATCAGAGTGGTTGTAGCAGCAGCACGTTTCTTCGTTTTGCACTCCCAAGCAAACGTGATTTTTTTGAAGTGGCGCAGCTGTAGAGCAACTCCAAGAGTGTTTAAAAAATCTCTCCAAAACTATGTATTAGCAGCTCCCTAAAAATTTGTTTTTTCCAAAATCGTGATATCACACAGCAGTTCTCCAATAAATAGATTCCCAATATTTTAAAACATGCCACGTCATCATATTTTGGAGCCATCTGTATGAATCAGCATTGCTAAGTGCAGTATGATTCTACAAACAAAATCGAAGTCTCAAGATAACACATCAACCGTAGCCTTGACACAGAATTGAAATTAGTGCCTTACTCATTCGATTGCCAAGCTCCTTTCTAAATTGCTAGCGAACAGGCTCGCCCCTGAACTGAATGATTTGGCGTCCAGAGCGCAGAGTGCATTTATCAAAAAAAGAAGCATCAAAGACAACTTCCTGTGCACACAAAACTTGATTAAAGCTTTGCATAGAGCTAAGCAATCGGGGTTGTTCCTTAAACTTGACATTGCCAAAGCTTTTGACACAGTAAGATGAGATTTTCTGATGGAGGTGCCAGAGAGTTTCGGCTTTGGGCAGAGATGGCGTGGGTGGGTGTCTGCTATTTTGTCAACAGCGTCTACTTCGGTGTTACTTAACGGTGCACGGGGCAATTGGTTCAAGCACTTTGCTGGCCTTAGGCAAGGCGATCCATTGTCACCCATGCTCTTCATATTGGCAATGGAACCCCTCGAATGTTTACTTGATCTTGCAACTGCTGACAATCTGTTGACACCAATAGCTAACAGAGCAGCCAAGTTGAGAACTAGTCTGTATGCGGATGATGCGGCAATTTTCTTAAACCTCAACAAGCAAGAAGTTGAAGTAGTTGCAACAATCTTAAACATCTTTAGGCAAGCTTCAGGGCTTGTCACCAACACAAGCAAGTGTGTGGTTTATCCAATTAGATGTGAAGGGCTAAATGTGGAGGAAATCATGATGGGGTTCACTTGTCCGGTAAAGAGTTTCCCCTGCAACTACCCGGGCCTACCTTTACATTACAGGGCCTTGCATAGAGTGGAGATACAGACCATTATAGACAAACTAGCCAACAGGCTACCATCTTGGAAAGGCAAATTCTTGAACAAAGCAGGAAGGCTGAAATTGCTCAATACACTACTTTCCTCCATGCCAACGTACTTCATCACTGTGTTCCCTTTGAAGAAATGGGCAATAAAGAAGATTGATAAAATTAGGCAAGGCTTTTTGTGGAAAGGATCTGACGAAGCCAATGGGGGTCATTGCTTGGTACAATGGGCCAAACTTCAGAAACCTAAACAGTTAGGAGGGCTGGGAGTGTTGGATTTGGAACTTTTTGGAAGAGCTTTGCGACTGAGGTGGTTGTGGTACGAATGGACAGAACCTGATCGACCATGGGCTGGTACTGAAGTCCCTTGTAATTATGCTGATAGACAACTATTCAGAGCAAGCACTGAAGTGACTGTAGGCAATGGCCGCAAGGCTAGGTTCTGGGATTCGACTTGATTATCAGGACAGGCACCTAGGGATCTGTTGACGTAAAAAACAGAATAAAGTTCTTCAACGGCAACACGTAACGGATCCCCGGGATGTAACAAGGCGTGCTAGCCGACCTGACCTATTGATCGGCACGGAAAGATAGGAAACATTAGATATATGTTAGATCGGCTAGAGAACTGATGTGGGTCTTCAATAAGTAACAGCTCGATTGGCTGATACAACTGTAGAGCGAATCGGCTAGCTATAGCAGCCAAAGTGCAAGTATATTCACAACGGCTAGATCAGCCGATTTGATGACGTAGGCAAAGCGCAAGCAAAAGCAGAGCAAACTAAGCACTACGAGACAACACTCGAACCAATCTAGATCGGCTGTATCGAAGATAGCCGATATGATATGATCACGAGCTGGATAAATTGGTGATAAAAGCTAACTAAACAAGAAAAGACTTGCAAACCTAGCTGATATCGATAAATTGTGAATAAAACTAGACGAAACCATAGCGATGCGCCCGGAGGTTAAAGCCTAGTTAATATTCGATAAAACGGTACTTACAAGCTTGCCGGAGATCGATTGATGCAGCCCGACGAGCTAGAAGAACGACGTTTGAAGAAACAAGAAAACAAGAAGAAGTAAAACTTTTGGCGAAGTCGCCGACTTGTTGAAAAGTAAAGGTTTTGTGTATATTGGTGTGTACAAACTTTCTTCGACTACGCAGGGTCGCTATTTATGTCCTGAGGACAACTTGACTCCTAGTCGATGACGACAATGTTTACTTGAATCTAAAGAAACAAAACTACCAAAAACTCAACGATTCTCATAAGAATCGGACTCTCTAAACTGACTCTGACCCGATGTCAACTTGATCGTTGACCCGCCTCCGTCGTCTTTACTTTGGTGTATTCTTCTTCTGCCACGTTTCTTTTCCACCAATCGGCTGATCCTAGATCAGCTGGTCGCTTTTTCTCTCTTCTTTATCGGCTCTAAAGTCTTCCTGATATCTCTTCGGCTCTTCTCCAACACGTGTCAAAAAACGGTGTCAACAGGATCTAGCCTCCAATCTGTACAAGCTTGCTTGGAGGAAAAACCAAACGGTCCATGATGATCTGCACAATTGCAATTGCACTAGAGGCCTTTGGCATATGCCCACTGCAAATGAGATAGTTGAATTTTTTTCATTGTGAGCGCTGGTTAGTGAAGTGGTCCTAACAGAGAACGAGGATGCAATTCGGTGACGGTGGACAACAAATGGTCAGTACTCTTCACGATCTGCGTACAGAGCACAATTGATTGGATCCTACTGCACCTTTGATGCAATGGTGATTTGGAAGGCCAAAACTGAAAGCAAGCATCGTTTCTTTGCTTGGCTCTTGGTGCAAAGGAAAATTCTAACTGCAAATAAGCTCTTAGCAAGGAACTGGCCATGTAATCTGACGTGCCCTTTATGTGATCAGCAGGCTGAAACAGCGGAGCATCTTTGTTTGCAATGTGTCTTTGCTCAGGAAGTGTGGGTTCTGGTGGCGGCATGGTGTGATGATGCAGTACAGGTACCTGGCCATCTTCAGACCTTGGAACATTGGTGGAACATGGGTCTGGCTGGAGCTTCCAATGCTGACAAAAACAGAAGTGCGAAAGTGATGATCTATACGGCATGGAACATTTGGAAAGAGAGAAATAGGAGGATCTTTGATGGTGTGTCTTCTACACCGCGCCGAGTCATGCAACTGATAAAGGATGAAATGGCCCTCAGGTCTAGTGCTTGAGAGTTTGCAGTGCAGCAAGTAGTTGCTTAATGTTAGACCATCATTTGAGCTTTGAGATTTCATTTGTTTCTTGTAATACGAACTTTGTAACAAACCGCATGCTTCCTCCTCTTAAATAACATAGCAGTGCTCCTGCTTTACTTAAAAAAAGAATTGAAATCACGGAGAACTGAAATCATGAGGTTCTGAACTTCTGATTCGTACCATTGGGAAAGGACCTCAGTATGCCTGGTTCGTCTCCTGCTTGTGCATGCCTGGCGAGTGGCGACGCCCTGTTCTTCTTCCTTTCCAAGCCAACTGCTGCAACACAGCTTTTCCTTTCTCTCTCCGCCTCGTTCTCTTTCTCCCATTGTTGTCCTGACAAACGGTTCGAGCCAGCGCCCACCATTTAGCAACGTCGATTCGTGTCACCCGCTCGGTCTCTCGCCTCGCTGTCCAGCAGTAGCGGGTGCTTGCCGTCCCTACCGCTGCTGCCACCGGCGCCTCTTTCACCAACGCTGCCGCTGATGATACCAGCACGCGGAACACCCTGGAGCTTGGAATCAACCGCAAGCGCGGGAACTCAGGGCGCGCGGGTGGATTGGGGGAAGGGAGCCCATATATTTCTGCAGCGAGGACGGCGGGTTTCGGGACGCGAATAGATTGGGGAGTCTTTTGGCATTATGTTGGAAAGGCTTTTTTCAGTTTTTTTCCCAAAATAAGATATTAGGATGAAATTCGCATTCTCTTGGAGTTGGTGTGGAAGAAGAAAATTCAGAATTACTACAGCTGTTGAAATTCGCATTCTCTTGGAGGAATTTTTAATATATTTTTGTAATCATTTTGCAAAACTATACGACCATGTCAAAATTTATCAAATTTGACCACCGAATGCCATGGCCCACGGCGGCCGTCGTGGCCCACAGCGGTTCCACGGCCAACCGCCGTGGGCTACGGCGGTGGAGCGCCACCGCCGTAGCGCACGGCGGTTAGGCCAGACACTGTAGCGTGTGGCGGTCGGGGACAACATTTGCCGGTGCTGCTCGGCGGCAGGCAGCGGCCATGCAACCGCCGTGGGCCACGGCAGTTGCAACCACCGTGGCCCACGGCGGCAGGTTTTTTTTTAATATTTAGAAGAGAAAACACACACCTTTGCAATGGCATGTACGGCGCTCGAAAAACCCTAACAAAACGCCTTACATAATGATAACATGCCTTAGGGAATTTAGAAAATTGATTACAACAGGTCTAATTAATCTAGTTGTACGAGAACTGCCCGGAGAGCAAAGACCCGCCGGAGTCTTGCGACGGCATGTAGTAGTACCCATGTGGGGGTGGAGGTGGTGAAGGTGGAGGGGAGCTGTTCTTCTTGGGGCATTCACAAGTGCAGGTTGAACATTTCCAGCATCGACCGTCTCCAGCGCTGGACGATCGATCAGAGGAAGCCAATGCCTCCTACAGCTCACGCTTCAGGTTGTAGATGACGACGTCCTCGAGGTAGTCGATGTACTCTTGATAGGGGCGAATAGCTGGTGGATCCACCCATTGCGAGAAACTGCAGTTCTCTGTTTGGGTGGAGTACTGCAAAAGGTAAGAAAAGGTTAGCAAACCAAAGAAAGATGATGAACAAATTTGTGGACATTGCTTACCCATGCATGTGGGCAGTGCCAGAAGCGACGACCGGAGTTGTTCCATCCCTCGTACACTTGCATCACGCAAAACTCACCGTGCGAACACCTAGGCCACAGCACTGTTTGCTTCGGTGCGTAGCTTCTAACTTCACGCATCGATCTGAAGTCACTCTTGCCTTTCAATGGGAAATTGGCTACGAAATCAGGAGATTGCTGATGCCACAACATAGGACCGAAACCGTGTTCATCCCCACTTCAGGAAGTCATTGTTGAATGATGTGAGAAGAAGGCAATTGAGTGAATGGTGCTACATATAGGCAGAAGAAGGAGCCTGGCTGGGTGGTGGGCCCTTTGATCCGTGGGAAGAGAAACGAAGCAGTGACTCGGAGAAAACAAACCCTAGTACTAGGGCACTACCTCATTGTGGGCCAGTCGATCCATGGGAGGAGAACATGTCAGTGACTCGAGGAAACACAACGACTCTGCATATGACTGTGACTCTAACAAAACACACGTAACGGAGAAAACACACTCTAATGCAGTTCGATTAAAGTTCTTAAGGATACAAACCGAGGACCCTACATCACGATGTCATGAAATCCCGAATTATTTGATACAGTCCGACTAATACTCTAGGTCTACTGAGTACAACGGGGGTATTTCCCCTTCTTGATGGCATCAGGCCCAGCTTCCTTGGCCCGGCGAGCCCTCTCCCTCTTCCTCTCTCTGTCGGCTTCACGGGCCTGGGCCGCTTCACGTTCTCTCATCTCGTGGCGAATGCGCATTTCCTTCTCCTCCTCCTTTTTTTCCTGTCTCTTTTCCCACTCAACCATGCGGAACCACCTCTCCCTTGCATCACGGCCCGCTTCCTCGACGTAGCTCTTGTCGAACTCAGACTGCTCAGCATCTAGCCACTGCATGAAATCACAAAGAGGAGGTGGAGCCTTTTTTGAAAGACATGTCAGCAAATAATAAAACAAAAATGACAAATGAATAATCGAGAAATGTAGTAAGTCCTTACTTTGGCTCTAAGGTTGTGATCGAAAGGCTGGATCGGGTCGTGCGCATAGTTTGCGCACATGAAGAACCTCATCCCGTAGGCGTACCCGAGAACCTTGCACTTGACAAGCTTGCAGTTGTCACCGCAGAAGCACATAGGAGTGTTGGTCCCCTTTGGCACCTCGACCTTGTCCTTCCTCGTGGTGAGAAACTCCAAGTCCAACTCAGGACCTGAGGAGGCCATTGCAAACCTTCAAAACATGATGAGAACAATTATTACAATCATAGACAAAATTATAAATTACAATCATAAACAAAATTATAAAAATGAATCAGCATAATTAAGGCGACACGAAATAGCAGTTCAATTATTCAAATACAATACCATGCATAAGTTCGTACAGAAAATATTAGTTCGAATATTACAAATTCCATAATTAAATGTCCTAACGTTACAAGCAACTATGATCATCTGAATCCTGCATTGTTGCTACGTCCACGTCCACGTCCGCGTCCACGTCCACGTCCTGATGGGGGTTGGGAGAGTCCTGAAGGTACTGATGAGCCCACATTGGCCGTAGGTGGTGCGTTGCAAGCATAATTTGCAGTTGTGCACCTCTTGTACGTGTGGCCCGTGTTGTGGCACTTGTAGCATATCACAACTGCAGGTAAGCTTCATCCATGTTGTTTCTAATCCTCTTCTTCTTCCTTCTTCCAACACCTTGGCACATCTCAGGATCTGGATTTGGTATGTGCACAGCATTTTCTTTGGGGTTCTCAGTAAAAGTACCCTGCACGAGGTAGCCCTGGATTGTTCGGTTCCAAATGTTCTGAATAGTTTGCTTGTCGTAGTACCATGGTATGTACCTACGGTAGCTGAAATTTTGAAGTTCATAACATACGGTGATCACATGGGAGCAGGGTTTGTGTAGTAGATGTGGCTTCCGGTATGAACATCTGCATATTTGGTTGCCAAGGTCACACACTTGTTGCGTCTTTTCACGCGCTGGGCCTAGGCGTATTTTCTCTTTGCACTCAACCTCATATCTCCACATAATTTTATTCTCAGCAGACTGCTACAAAGACTGCGCTGTGACCGTGTGCAGAAGTGCTTTTTTCTGAGCGTTGTCCAAATACTCAGTCATTCTGGTGCAGTATGTCATTTGAGTGTTCCTCAGAACCTCATCCGCTACCTTACTCCTTTCGTAGAAATATTGCGTTGTACGATACATGAAGAACTCAATGATGCCAACTAGAGGAAGAGGTATTGACCCACGAAGCACACAGTTGTAGACCTCAGCAAAATTAGTGGTCTTTATCCCATGTCTTGCTCCGCCCTCGTCAAACATGAGACACCACTTCTCCTTAGGCTCATTCTGAATCCACTGGCTGAAGGTCTTCACAGCACGCCCTCTTCTGCGCCTAACTTGAGGGCCATCTAATCCCACATCCTCGAGAGAAATTGGCTCCTCTCCAGGTTCAGGATTCACTGACCTCTTTGCTATCTCCTCTGATGCCTTCTTTGTCAGGTCATCTAATTTCTTCCAGATGGCATCGAACTTCTTCTGCTGTGTCTGCTCACACAACCACTCGAACAATTTAGACAGGGCCTTGTTCTTGAACTAGCTGTGGAAGTTTGATTTCTTGTGTCTAGTGCACCACCTGCTCTTAACATCGGGCCACAATGGAACTCTGTATCGCTCTTGGCTGCCATCTTTCATGTCATTCATTGCTTGCAAAATACCTTTGTGCCTATCGTGTATGACACACACATTCTGCACATCCTGCACCACCATGTTCTTCAACCTCTCAAGAAACCAGTACCAACTGTCATCATTCTCCCCCTCCACAAATGCAATGGCCAAAGGAAGCAACTGATTGTTACTATCAGCTGCCACAGCTGTCAGGATTGTTCCTTTGTATTTACCAGTGAGAAAAGTGCCATCTATGCAAATGACCGGTCGACACAGTTTGAAAGCCTCAATGCAGGCACCCAAAGCCAAGAATGACCGCTGAAGCACAAGCTTGCCTGGTTTCTCCTGACAAGGATAGTCCTTGATATCATAGTAGCTGTCAGGATTCATCTGAACTATTGTGTGCAGCAAGTTAGGCAAATTATGGTAGGATGCTTCATAAGTACCCCACCTATGCTCCAATACCTTCTTCTTTGCTTGGTATGCCTTGCCGTAACTGATGGTGTACCCGAATTTTTCCTGAATTGCACCGATAATAGCCTTCGGCTCATAAGAAGTACATTTCACAATGATAGAGTACATGTGACTTGCAACAAAATCGGCTGAAATGTTTCGGTGCTTTGCATCAATTCGATCAAGAGTACAACTGTGAGGCACCACTTTTTTCACCTCTAAGTAATAATCTCACTTCCCCTTATATACATACACTCGAAAAGAACAATCCTCCTTCTTGCAATGCACATCATATATCCTCGGAGAGCTTTTCACTACCCTGAACTCCCTATGCAGAGTCAAGGTGGACCATTATATATAATTTCTCTAGATCCATAATACAATTTGATTGTGACTGTCTCCGACATGTCTGATTCATAATAAAAACCAATAACTACTATCAAATACTACATCCAGGGACTAACAAACAAAAAGACTAATATCTAAACTAACAGTAAATATGTTACATAATTTAGTCTAATGAGTGGCAAACATGTAAACTATAATCTAAACCATAACTACAGATCTATACTCTAGAAATCTTTACCATACAGAAATCTATAGAATTAATAGTAATTATATCTAAGTAAAAATACTAAAAGAGTTCAAATTAGCGAAATACCTGCAATGAAGTGAAGAAGTAGCAGAACTTCGCTGCTCCGTCTCCTCCACCTCACTCTCTTCTCCTTCTAAACACTAAACCCTACGAAAATGAACTATTTAATACGACAGATCTCAAAAATATCTAAATAATCAATACTAATTACGATTTCATTACATCTAAGTACAGGTGCTAAAAGGGTTGAAATCCACGAAATACGTACAATGAAGCGAAGGACCAGCAGAGCTTCGCTGCTCCGCCCCCTCACTCTCTCCTCCTCCTTCCCAACCCTCTCTTTCTTTTTTTCGAATTATTATGACAATTTCGGGCAAATTTTCGACTCTTATAGGGACTGACGACCTGCCGCCGTGGGCCACGGCGGTCGCAAATCCCTACCGCCGGCGGTTGGGCCTGCCGCCGTGGCCCACGGCGAATAGAGGTCTAGCGCCGTGGGCCACTGCGGCTGGTCTTCCCGCCTGTTGGGCCCGTGGCGGTAGGCCTAACCGCCGTAGCCCACGGCGGTTGGCTGTGGAACCGCCGTGGACCATAGCATTCAGTGATCAAATTTGATAAATTTTGAGATGATAGTATAATTTTGCAAAATGATTTAAAAATTTCTCTAGGAGTCACGTTCGATGGGCCGGCCCACAGCTGCATCCCGCGTGCCGCCGCTGTGCCGTGGTCCCCACATGTCATCCGCACGACGGGCACATGCACGTCGCTTCCTCGCGCGCATCCGTCGAAAGCGGGCCCACCCGCACCCGACCCATACGCACTCCACTGGTGCGGAGCTAGGACGACGTCACCTTCAAGCTCTCCTCTCAGCTCAGCCGCCTCGCTCGAACCGGAAAGCGAAGCAGAGGAAGCGAGCCGGCGGCGGCGGAGGAGATGTCGGCGGGGTTGGTGACCGACGAGGTGACCATAGGCCGGCTCTACCGGATCCGGCGGACGGTGATGCAGATGCTGCGCGACCGCGGGTACCTGGTGGTGGACCACGAGCTCGCCACCAGCCGCCGCGACTTCCTCCGCAAGTTCGGCGAGTCCTTCCACCGCGAGGACCTCCTCATCAACAAGTACAAGAAGAACGACCCCTCCGACCAGGTCAGCCTCTGCTCTGCGAATCTGCGATCCACCAATCCGAATCCGCTCCGCCGCAGGTCAACTGCCTCAGCTCCCCTGCTTTTTCCTGCCTGCCGCTCTTGATCGGATCAGGCAGAACGGACGCTTTTAGCTGGCTGCTCGATCCAGCTCCCTTTGCGTTTGATGGGCCTTTCTCCGGATCGGCGTGTCTCTCGTCGAATCCGCGGCTCTGCTGTTGCTGTCTTGCAGGATCGATCATTTCGAGGTTCGAATCGCGATCGGCGGTGTGGTTGCTGCGGCAGACCAAATGCTTCCCGTGAAGAACACAAGTGGTGTTTCGCATCAACAGCACCGGTCGAGCTTGTCGTCTGCCTGATCTCAGCTTACGAATTGAACCATGCCGAACTAGCTCTTGGATTCTGTGCGTTCACATCGTAATTCGACATACATGATCACCCAATTCCAAAATTCACACGCCCACATCTGCAGTCAACTTCTCCATAAACAATGCTAGCTTGTTTACCCGCAAAAAAAATGCTAGCTTGTTGAAGTGTGAACCTACTGCAGCAATTCAATGCTTGGATATTTCGGTATAGGTTCATGTGAACCTGTAGGGATGAGTAATCTTGAAGCTCTCAGATGTAGCCAAAGACTAGACATCCACAGGTTTATCTGCTAATTTAACCAAAGTTCAGATAGCAATAGTGCCATTTTGTCAGCATTAATTCGATCCTTTTTATAGCAAACTTTAGCACTTACAGTTAACAGTTGAACTTGGTAGTCTTGCTGATTGCACAATTTGTTTTTCTGTGGTCAATCAGATATATGTTTTCTTCCCCAACGATGACAAGGTGGGGATGAAACACATCAAGAAGTTTGTTGAAATGATGACACATGACAACGTCTCCAGAGCTGTGTTGGTTCTTCAGCAGAATCTCACGCCATTCGCCAAGTCATTTCTCATTGAATTAGAGGCAAAGATACACTTGGAAGTTTTCCAGGTGAGTCTTGCAAAACGGCAAGCTACTGCACTTCGAGTAGCATCATCACTTGGTCAGCATCCTACTGTGCTGCTATGTTCTATCTGATAACTGAAGCATTGAACAGGAGGCCGAGTTGCTTATAAATATAAAGGAGCATGTTCTTGTTCCTGAGCATCAAGTGCTTACAAATGCGGAGAAGAAGACACTATTGGAGCGGTACACCTTAAAGGAAACTCAGGTATTGCTACTTATTCACGCTTAAAGTTTAGATTTCGGAGCTAGTGGAGTCGATTATATATTTCTTTCTTTCTAATTTACCAATTGAGTGAACGTCAGGTTAACTGAAGGTTTGAACTTTCCACTTTCCTAGAGCCCCAGCCATTTTAAGTGGTCAGTTTTGATCAACCATCTTTGACCATTTTTAGTTCCACAATTCTAGTTTGTAGCTTAATCATTTATAGTAGAAATTTCCTAATTAGGTAATCATGCATAGCCCACTTGTTGCATAAGCATGCATGACACGCACTATGTTATGTGACGCCAGAGTATTGTGTAAGAGTCCAATACATGAGACTAAAGTGATTACTAGCTCCTCCACAAAAGCAAGAAACAGTAAAACTATTAATGTAGATGGGTCAGGTTGTCGGAGGATGTCCTCATTCCCTGCAGTTTGCTTCAAGAGAATTGGTCCATAGTTTTCCTGTTGGAAGTCTGCCAGATTAACAACTGAAAAGTAATCAATGGTTTTCTTGCGTTGTTCAGTACTCCAGTTTGTTGCTAGCTTCCCATAAGGCCATATTAACCACAGAAAGGTTCAGTTTTTTTTTATGATATCCTCAGCATTTTTCAGTACTGTTTGTCTCTAGTAATTAGCATGCCTTAATGTTTGTAACCCATTATCTCCTTTTCCTGAATGCATTGGACCAAACAGCTTCCAAGAATACAGATTACGGATCCTATCGCCAGATACTATGGCCTCAGACGAGGTCAGGTCGTGAAGATCATCAGACCCAGTGAGACGGCCGGCAGATACGTCACATACCGCTATGTTGTATGAGTAAACTAAAAAACTCAAGTTGACTGAGAAGAAGAGAACCACAGATATGGTAAATTTTGAAGGTACACAAATCCATTCGCTTGGGGAAACCAGCATCGCTTTGTAGCAGACACTGTCAACGACCAGTGGATGCTGTTTAAGTGAATTTGAATAAGCTGAGTATATGGACCCACGCATGGAATTCCCATGATGTACACTTTGTTTGATGAACTGTATAAACATTACATTTTTAGATAATGGTATAGACACTACATAATTAAAAAAAAGCTTGTTTTCGGAGTGGTAAGCTCTTGCTTTGCTTATGGATAAATCTTGGATGTTTGGAGCACTCATTGATGAACTTTCTTCGGCTTTGTTCCACTAGCTGGTGATATGTGGTTGGTTTTAATTTGTTGTGAGAAAAAAATATTACTGCACGACTGATGGTTGATGGCTGATTTTGGTTTGATATGAGAGAAAACTACTACTAGGTGATGGCTGAAAAATCAGACGAACAAACGGACGGCTGAAAAGCCAGGCCAAGACAGACGCCGTCTTCTTCTTCTTCTTTTTTTACACACTCGTGACAGTACACCACACTACCGCAGATGTGCCAAGCGTTCGAATGGGCTGGTTTGTTCATGATCGGAGGATGGGCCTTTCCTTCCCTATTTCTGGTCCAAGAGATTTAGTGGCCCACCACATCCGAGAGCTCTGCCAACGATACATTTTGATATTTGCTATTAAATTTGTGAGTCTTTCAAGTCACAAATGACACGTGATCTTGAAAGGTTTTCGAATCCAGGGTCAATTATCGAAAATTCTCCTGCCAACATGAGTTCACTGATAAGTGCTGCCAGTACTGATGAGTGATTTTGCCTCACTTTTTGCTTCCAATAAAACAAAAGAGAGCGGATTAGTTTGTTCAAGAGTGTTTTTGGACTTTTGGTGAGCGAGCGGATTTAGTGGTGGAACCACCGAACCATGACAGAACTATGTTGTACAAAAACATTAAACATGTACTCTAACCAAAATGGACATCATGAAACAGAGCTGCCCTAATAAGCAGCACACTGATGAGCCGTTCAACATTCAACCACCTACCAAGATGTCTAAACAAGATCGGTGATTTGCATTGTTTCCGCACTCCAAACAAAAAAGAAGCAAGCGATTGCTGGTGGAGAAGGAAGACTTGTGAGACCACAACGCCGCGGGACGGATCGGACCACTCCAATTTTAATATCTAGTGTAGTGTTCTGGTACTACTTCCGTCCTTAAATATATGACGTTTAGGAAAAAAATTAACTTAAAATGAAGTAAATTTCTTGTCATAAATGTCATATATTTAAGAACGGAACGAGTATTTCATTGGCGGCAACAGCTTGCATACGAAGCTAACTCCATCACGATCATTATATCTGTACTGGCAAAATTGCAGCCTTGCATCATATAGTATCCACCAACCGGACAAGGAGAGAAAGGCAATGCAAAGATGTAGCATAAAACAAAGATGACAAGAACACGCGCGATCTCCGGTTGAGAGCGCCTGACGGACACAGAATATGTAGGCGTAAAAACAAGTTTTTTCTCCTTTTTTTGTGCACCCCAGTGAAAGAGAAACTGCGAAATGAATAATGATCCGCGAAGCGAGTACACGTTCGAGAAAGAAGGGGTGGGAAAATAAAAATAATGCAAAGCGAGACAGCGACCCAGCGGCGCGCTAATCAGTAAATCAGTACCGGTCACCAACCGCAGCCACACAAACAGGGTCCCGTCAACATTATAAATCAGTAGTAGCAGTCACCAACCGCAGCCACACGAACAGAGTTGGGTCTCATCGAGAACATACCTGGCCAGGATCCAGAGTAGCGGCATCCGTTCGTGTCACCTTTGGTTGGTACAGATGGCACTAGGACACACTGCTGATTGGCTCTGGAACTACGCTTTGTCCCAATTCTACGTCCAGTGACCCGCGCATAAACAATTTCTGCTACTCCAAAATCCATCTGCTGCTCTGCTCCTCTTCTTCTTCCCCCGCACCGCACCCTGTCCCTGTCGTGACGGCTCATCGCAGGCTCGCCGGATCCAAGGGCCGACGATATTAGGTGAGGCATTTACGGGCACTTGCTTCTTTGTTTGGAGGCGCATGATTGATTCTCAGGAGATGACGCCATTGGAGGCGCATGCGGTAGCCGCTAAAACATAAAAATAGAAAAAAAACGATCAGTGGCGGCTGGACGGCTAGCCAGGCGAAAATTTCCGAGACCGAACGTGTGGCGCGGAGCCCATCGCCCATCGGCGAGGCCGTGCCACCCCGCACCGACCGGCACCCGGCCGCCGGCCACGTACGCGTCGCTGCCCCTCGCTTGCGTGTTCGATGCGAGTCAAAGCGCGCGCAAGCGCAAGCTGCCGAAAGGGGTCGGTCGGTTGGCCGTTTTGTGTACTAGCTGTCACGGGCCGTTCCGCGCTCTGCCGTGTGCCGCGAACAAGACGCTGCTGCTGCCTGCTGGTCGCTTCTCTTTGGCCGCATCTCAGAACTAGTGGCAGGAGTGGTCACCTCGTATAGCACCCAAGTGAAAAAAAGTCTTGTCACGATGGTACGCAGATGCAGTACAAGCAAAACAAATTTATCTGATTTGTATTTCAAAATAATAATTCTATATATTAGTTGTAGGCTCGTTTAATTGGCTGAAATTTGTGGTTGGTAAATTTTTTTTCATTGAGTTGCGTGCATAGAGAGAAGAAATGAGTAAAATTTGATGAAATAGGTGAAATTTTTGAAATCTTCGGAACTAAGCGGGGCCGTAGTAACATAATGTATAATTTTTTTTGAACGAACAGGCACGAGAGAGTGCCTATTTCATTGATAAAGAGGAGAGTACAGAGAAGCGGCTACGCCACAAACACAACCACCAAAAGAAACTACTCTCGCGAAGTAAGGAGCGCTAGCTCTTTCGCCCCCGCTACAAGCCTACAACCCAAGGGGACGCCTCGTCTCTGATTTTTGCCATCAGCGCCGCAGTGGAGGACTCGCATATAATGTATGCTAAGCACATCTTTTAATCATCTGGCACTGATTTTTCAGTTGGCTAGACACGCAGCACATCTCGAACAACACGAGAGGGGTTTGAACTTTCGGATATGTTTATGTTGCCAAATCCGTGACACTCCTAGAAAATTCCCCAGCCGGTCAGCTCTGGACAGCAGGCCTGCCTTATTACCTGGCAATCACCCAACCCCAAGGCCATTTAAAAAGGAGGGCCCACGTCTCAGTGACCGTCCACCTCCAACTAATCCTAAACAAAACCCTGTCGCTAATCTTTCGTCTTCGTCTCCGCAGCAACAAGTACAGAGAGCTACAGGCAGCACCCAACATCCGTAGCTTCCCTTCCCCTCCTCCCCATCTCCCTTCCTTTCCCTTGGCTTGCTTGCTTTGCTTCCCTGCCGTCTCGTCGTCGCCGTCTCCTCGTGGCTGGCGTATCGAGAATTCGAACCCACCCGTCGTCAAAAGGATTCCGTCCGCGGGATCGAAAGCAACAGCTCCCCGATTATTAAAGCCCCCGCTTTTGAAAAAGCTACGAGAGGTTAAAACCCTAGGAAATTGGAGGAATTGGAGGAAGCGAAATTCGTTTCCTCGCATCCCAGGCAAATCGCGGTTGCGTGCTCCAGACGGGGGTGTGTGCGCGGAGCCGGAGCCTAGAAGCTCCCAGGTCCCAGCGTCCGACGCCGCCGGCGCCTCGCTCTTCTCCGTGGTGGGCGGATCCTCCGCCGGCCGCTCCTTCACTGTTTCTGGTGGATTTGGGGTGGAGATTTACCGGGGGCGTGGATTTGATTGGTTCGTTATCTTGCTGGTGAGTAGTCATAGCTTGCTTCAGTTTGGTGGATTCGCTTGTTCTAGAAGTTGGTGCTGTTCTGGGGGACCTTTTGTTTGCTGGTACTGCGAGCGATCGAATCCAATTTCCTTCCCTTTTCCAAGTTCGTTTAGCCGTCGATTCATGCTTCTGAGACCTGAGTGATGCTCTGCTAATCCATTAGCTTCTTCAGCATCGTAGATGAATCTAGCCAAAGTGCCAGTGCTGTTTTTTTTAATCTCCCACAAAAAAAAAGAATAAAAATAGCAATTTGAGTCCAGCTTTTGCCTTACTCTAACCCAATTTAGGTGTGCTTGTACTCTATAACAGCTATTTTATAGTCCAATCAGCCGTAGTGCTTCCAATTGTAAAGTTCACTCCTGTCCCTAGGATGTCAATTTAGTAAGGTTTTCTGAGATTGCTGGCTAGGTGCTAGGATGAATGGAGTTTACCACCTGATCTAACACCAACTTTACTGTGCCTTGTTATTTGTAGCTACAAACAACGCAAAATTCCACACAGGACAAATCTACGTAACAGCTCTCTGATGTGCTAGTTGTTTTGCAAGTTTTTTAAGCATTGAGGATATATGTTTTTGTTCAATTTGTGATCACAGAACCACACATGACAAGGGTCATCCATAACTCTGGAGACGGCGTGCAGAAGGAGGCACTTGATTTGGTCTCATCCGATGTTAACTTCCCCAAGGGCCATTTCCCGGACTACAGGATTGGACCAAACAACCAAATCATTGACCCAGAGGAGACACATGAGGCTGTACCTCTCAAGGAGATTGTTGCAAAGGAAACAGCACAGCTGCTAGAGCAGCACAGGCGTCTTTCAGTGCGTGATCTCAAAGAGAAGTTTGAGAAGGGTCTGTCTGGTGCTTCCAAGCTGTCTGAAGAGGTATTTTGCTCAGTTTGCCACTACTTACTTTTTTCAATGTATCTTATAGGGAATCCTAGCAAAAAATATTTATACACTCTAGACACCAATTGCCAATTGGAAATTCTGCTCGAGTACTTCTCATGCAAATAATGCAGGTGCATCTGGATACGGATGTAGCATTGATATTTTGTGAATTGACAACAGGATAAAGGTTCAAATCGTGTTCAAGTTATCTGCCAGTACACATATTAAAGTGGTGCTCGTTCTCACATTAATTGTCTGATTGTATCTGTGGGTTCCAGAGCTCAAATTTATCTCAATATCATATTAATTGTATCTGCGGCTTCCTCCATAGTTCAAATCCATCGCTTCTTAATTTTTATTTCTAGTTTGCTGTAAGGGCCACCTTCTGAAGTACTTGCCAGTTTGCTTGCCTTTGTTTCCTGAAAATGTTCAAGTTTCCTCAATAGTATATTGTTTAGAAGGAAATGGATAAACACACGGGACAATAAGGACAAAATTCTATGGGCTACAGTGATGTTTGCTATCTTACTTGATAGTTGATAACTCAGAAGTTTGTTATGAACATTCAGATTCTAGTGTTATGCTACTCCCATTGAAAATGCAGGTCCATTCTAAAGTTGTTGCCTCATGTTTCAGGCTAAGAGGAGAGAAGCAACTTCATTAGACAGGCAGGTTCTTCTGAAGAAGCTCAGAGATGTTTTAGACACATTGAGAGGCCGTGTAGCTGGTCGAAATAGAGATGATGCTGAGGAAGCTATCTCACTGGTTAACTTCTTCTCTTAAAAACTTGTTGATAAACACTCCTCTTAGAAACTTGTTGATAAATTTCATTAGAGATGTTTTGTCCTTCCAAAGATAGACGCAATGATCTTAGAAGCTATCCGAATAAGTATCTGTTCATTTGATTCACCCACACAAATTTGTTGATGCTAGGTTTTTACTGTATGTTGGTTGTAATTTTGTAATGAAAATAGCAACCTGCCAACCCGTCACATGGTTACTTTTTTTCAAGATGAATACTTGGTCATGAGATCCTTTTGACATGTACTTCTTTGGACATATTTTTTCCAGAATTTCTGTTTAATGTCACGCATCTCTATTCTCTTTCTGAATAGTAGATTAGGATTGTGTTTGCACTTTCCATAACATTTCAATTATACCTGCCCAGTGCCCTATCCATTTTGAGAATGTAAACTTTTTTTTCCTCTATGCTGTCTTTAGTTGACAAAGAAAGTGATTATGAAGTTACATGCTATCAGGTGGAGGCACTAGCTGTTCAGCTGACTCAACGAGAAGGGGAGTTAATTTATGAGAAGGCTGAAGTAAAAAAGTTGGCTAACTTCCTTAAGCAGGTCTGTCACGTTTTTTATTAGTATCTAAGTAGCTTTGAAGCCTTTAAATTATGGTGAACCAAACCTGAAAAATCAGAGATGAGGCCTTAAAGAACATTGCTTCCTTTTTTTCAATATATTAAATCATAGGTATGGCAAAATGGTTAGTATGCAACTGTCACGTGGAATACTTTTTTCTTTGGAAACATCAAGTATCAGTTTCTCATGGTTTGGAAACTTATTGTGAGCTCTTTTGATTGTGCTAAGCACCACTAGCAACCTAGGAGCTTCCTTTTCTTTTTAGGACTTAGCGGACTAGTCTAATTGAACCTTAAGATTTACCAGACTTTCACATATGTTTTAGGCTACTGAAGATGCACGTAAAGTGGCTGAAGAGGAAAGGGCTCTTGCACTTACTGAAATTGAAAAGGCTAGAGCTGCAATAGAAAAGGTTGAGAAAGCATTGCAGGTGCATGATTCTGCTTCAAGTAGCAGGGAGAAAGAGGTACTGCCTTATTTCACAATGAATGCTCCTTTGACTTGTGACTATTGTATCATTTGTTCTTTGAGCTGTTGCAAGTTGCCATTAGCCCATATTTATTTTGTACATTGATTTTTGCCCCACTAATAATCAGGAGATAGAGGAACTTAAGAAAGAGGTCCGGGAGGCTAGGAGAATAAAAATGCTGCACCAGCCTAGCAAGGTTTGTTTCACATCATTGGTTGCCCTGTTTCTCTTTTGATATCTTGTATCCAATTCTTAATCGACTTGCTATATATATTCTCTACAGTTTTTTTGATATAGCTAGTAAAGGAAAAACATATCATCTTCTCATAATATGTTTATGCTATGTAGGGTTATTAGTTATTACTAATGGCTGTAAAAACAATCATAGGTTATGGACATGGAGTTTGAGCTGAAGGCACTGCGGACCCTCGTCTCAGAGAAAACTCAGCTTTGTAACCAACTAAAGAAAGAGGTATTTCCTGTCAGATATATATAATAGAGTTCATAGGGTCTTCTAATTTAAGTAAAATATTCAACCATAGGCCAATCATGACCCATTACTTTCTATTTATAGCTTGCCATGATCAAGAGGCTGGAAGAGGATAGTTCTAACCTCTTTGAGCTTGAAGGTTCTGATACCCTTGGATCACAGCTTCATATTATCCCTCGAGTTGATGGTGCTCCAAATATCGCAAACTGTCCAGTTCAGTGGTACCGTGTAATCTCCGGAGGCACTAGAGAGCTTATATCTGGTACGTTATCAATAAAGCGCCTAGCAGGATTTCTTCCTTAGTCATCCGAAGAAACAGTCCATTTGATAATATTTTTTGTAATAACCATCTTTCTGTTATTTTGGCATCTCTTGCTGCCCTTCCTAAATTTGTAAAATTGATCCCATATTCCCATTCTTCTTTGTTTACATATATAAGATCTATTGAACTCTTCCTGCAGGAGCAACAAAATTTACATATGCTCCAGAACCGTTTGATGTTGGTCGATTATTGCAAGCAGAGATAGTTTTGAATGCTGACAAAACTATAGTTCAGACAGATGGTCCTATAGAGAACGGTTAGTCTTTTCCTAAGGCTTTTAATAGATTTAAGTCATTTCCTGATCTATTTTTAAAAACAAATTTCAATGGCAATCCTAAATATGTTTCTTCCAGAAAATAACTGAAATTCAGATATCACTGAGGGCCTGTTTGGAACGGAGGAATGCAAAACAAAGGAATGGAGAAAAACGTAGGAATGAAAGGAACGTGATATAATAAAACAGAGGATTGGAAAAACAGAGGAATTGAAAGGAGGAGGTGTTTGGAACACAGGAATTCAGATCATTGGAATGAGAAACACATCCTACTAATAAAAACATATTGGTGCTTAATGATAAATTAGTCTACATGAATTTTTACCTTCACGAGATAATTTGGTTTGATTTTTTCAACAAAAAGAATTGGGAGGTAATTTGGTTTGATTTTTCAATAAAAGAATTGGTTCAGACCTCTTGTGATTCTCACGTCAAAGCTTTTTTTTTACAAATCACAGCCGTACCTGGTACCTATCCTCATCTTGCTCTCTTTGTATTTGCTCTCATCCACACACTTCCATCTCAACTCTCTCCGCGCGCGTGCTTTTCTCCGCATCAACGAAAACATTGGATTCTGGTAGATGTTTTCATTCCTACGTTTTGTGGAGGAAACCGAAACTTTCCTCAGGAACGAAGAGATCCATTCCTCCGTTCCAAACGTCTATGACGTCATCAAAACACAGGAAGAAGATCCTCTACAATTCCTATGCCCAATCCTCCGTTCCAGACGGGGCCTGACAGTTGTTGTCTTAACTTTTTCGTCATTTGTATTGTACATTCCTTCTACATTTGTGTCTTATCTGACTTCCTACTAGTATCAGATAAGGTAAATAGAAGTATTGTATGATTTATCTTGTCACATTTTATAACAATCTTGCAAAAACAGCGAGCCATTAATAGTTTGATACAAGCTTCTGACATGACTGAAAGTTTCTCGTAAATAGCTGACTTCTTGTACTCTGAACAGCTGCAGGACTTGAACGTTATGTGGACTCACTAATGAAAAGGACAGATATTGAGTTCAATGTAAGATATCTTCTTGCCTATATGATACAGTTTCTTTAATTCTTTTTGGAAATCACCTTCTACAAGTTTACGGAAACCAGTAAGCACTATTTTGAAGTTGTTTAGGGCCCACATCCCCCATGTAACGAGACCCTTCAGTTTTTTAATCAGTTGAAGTGACACTTTTTTTTGTTGAAGTCCCACTGAATTTAACCATATGTTGGCATTATTATTTGCAATAGGAAGCAGTGTTTGAGCTTTCGCTTTAATGCAAAGGTTAAGTTGAACTAAGATTCGCACCTGTGTTGCTTTATAGGTTGTAGTCTCCCAAATGAATGGGAAGGATTATTCATCAAATTCTGTCCATGTATTTCACATTGGAAAGCTGAGAATAAAACTTCGAAAAGGATGGTCTACAAAAGCAAGAGAGTCGTATTCCACTACGATGAAGGTAAAGTCTGATCTCTGTATGTGTGTACCAAAGTATTCTCTAGGTCTTTAGATGCACTTGCTTGACATATCGCCTATCTTGTGGTCGTAGCAGTAGCCATGTTTAGAAGAATATTAGTCGCATGCGCTCCTATTGTTGCAATGCATTATGTGTGCAATACTTAATTTGACTGCAAAGGATTTGATATTTAAATGCTGTTTATTCATTGACAGAACTTTTTATGCTGCAGTCCAAGCCTTCACATTCAACACTTTTTTAGTTAATTTTTAATAATTTGTTCTTCTTGTTCCATTTACAGTTTTGTGGGAGCCGAGGTGGTGGTAATGCTGCAGCTAGGGCAGTTTTCTGGCAAGCTAGGAAAGGCTTGTCCTACACACTAGCTTTCGAAACAGACAGGGACAGGAATGCTGCGATCATGATAGCTCGCAAATTTGCTTCTAATTGCAATGTATGCCTTTTTTTGTGTGTTGTATTGTGCGAACGTTGTTCAGAAAACAACATGATTTATGCCTTTGTGATGGCTCTGCAGGTCGCTCTCACTGGCCCCGGCGATCAAGGCACCTGATGAAGTGATCATGCGTGTTTTGACAGCAACACGGTACATAATTAGGTTGTGGATTGGCTGGCTGATTGGGTGCTTGTCTATTTGTGATTGTGAGAGTAGAGGTTGTACACTACGTGAGGCTGTCCCCTTTTCATATATTTTATGGAGGCATTGTTTTTGTTTGCCTGCCAGCAGCACTAGTAGCCACGTCCTTGAAACAGGATGTACAAAATCAATCACTGTTCTTGTGCGTCACATCTGTAATATTAGAACCGAAAAAGGCTTGTGGTCTTCATGGTTTCACTCAGGAAGAAATGTGTACAGACAGCTGGTATCCTGAAGTCATCTATTGATGATATTCAGGTGGTATTTAGCGGATATGTGATGTGTGGACACTTTTCTGGTTCAAAATGATTCAGAGCTCTATCTGTCGATTATCACCTGCAAAGATCTTTGATACTGCATCAGTCATCACTGGAGCATATGAGGTGGCATGAATACTGCATATGAAGAAAGGAAACAGTCACTCTTCTTCTTCATCTAAACTGAGACATGCCGACATCGTGCAAATTTGAAGCATGGCGACACCGATTTTCTTAAGTGAATACCTTATAAAATACTCTGATGAACCAAATTAGACGTCAAGCCCTGATTGGGCGGTCTGAGCTGTAAAGATTTTAGGAAGCGTTGAACCCTCTCGGGCCGCTCTGCGTGTTTATATGGACAAGGAAACGCCTCTTGTGTGGCTTACAAGAAATCATCTCAAGTAGTTAGGATTGAGCCGGACTCTATCTCTAGTTTTACAACAAACAAGATTATACAACAGCTCTACAACTAACTACCGGCTCAATCCTATCATACTCAAGTTGTTGGGATTACATAGATATGTTTTACACGCTAACATCCTCCCTCAATCCTAGCTTGGCGATGCTCCAAGGTTGAGATTGCTTCTGAGTTCCTCCAGCTTCCGTATAGGCAAGGCTTTAGTGAACCCGTCGGCTACCTGATCATTTGTGCCAATGAGTCGAACATGCAACAATTTTTGTGCCACTCTTTCCCGTACAAAGTGATAGTCAATCTCTATATGCTTCGTACGGGCATGAAACACTGGATTAGCCGATAAGTACGTTGCACCAATGTTATCACACCAAAGTCTTGCCGCTGGGGGAGACTTGATTCCCAATTCCTTTAAAAGAGACTGAATCCAAATTATCTCAGCAGTAGCATTCGCCATAGCTTTATACTCAGCCTCGGTGCTAGACCGAGACACCGTGGCTTGCTTTCTAGCGCTCCAGGAAACCAGATTGCAACCAAAGAAGATAGCAAAACCTCCTGTAGAGCGTTGGTCATCTACACACCCTGCCCAGTCTGCATCTGAAAACCCGCTCACAAGTGTGGATGGAGATTTAACAATTTTCAAACCATCTCTCATTGTATGCTTCACATACCTTAGAATATGTTTTACTGCAGTCCAATGTACCGTAGTGGGGGCATGTAGATACTGACAGACCTTGTTTACAGCAAACGAGATGTCTGGTCTTGTCAAGGTTAGGTATTGTAGACCTCCAACTACACTCCTAAACCGTGTAGCATCTTCTGGACCAAGACGAGTTCCTTCATATGCTGACAGCTTTTCTGTAGTAGACATAGGCGTGATTGCAGGCTTGCAACTTTGCATATTTGTTCTTCTCAAGAGATCACTTGAATACTTTGCTTGAGATAGTATTATACCATTATTTATCTTGGACACTTCAATCCCAAGGAAATAATGTAATTCACCCAAGTCTTTTAGAGCAAAATCAGATCTAAGAGCTTGGAGTAGGACCTTGGTTCCTTCCGGAGCTGAGCTTGCCACTATGATATCATCCACATAAATAAGAATAAACATGACTAAATCACCTTTCCTATAATAGAAGAGAGAGGTGTCGCCCTTTGATGGTTTGAAACCCAACTCTTGAAGCTTCTCACTTAGACGATAATACCACGCACGCGGTGCTTGTTTTAGCCCATAGAGGGCCTTGTTGAGTTTGCAAACATAATTTGGATGATGTTTGTCTTCATACCCAGGAGGCTGTCTCATATAGACTTCTTCCTCTAGAATGCCATGAAGAAACGCATTCTGAACATCCAACTGTCGAAGGCTCCACCCATTTGACACAACTATAGAAAGTATCAAACGAATAGTAGCTGCTTTTACAACTGGGCTAAAGGTATCTTCATAATCAATTCCGTACCTTTGTTTATATCCTTTTGCAACTAGCCTCCCTTTATAACGATCTATGCTTCCATCTGCTTTCCTTTTAATCTTGTATACCCACATGCAGTCAATGACATTTATCCCCTTCTTAGGTGGAACAAGAGACCATGTCTCATTTTTGTGCAACGCAAGGACTTCAGCATCCATAGTAGCTTTCCAATTCTTATCACCAAGTGTTTCATGCAAATTATTAGGTTCACCATTCGAGGTTAATAGACCATAGCGTACTGTACCATCAGAATATACCTTGGGCTTGCGGATCCCATCCTGTAGACGAGTGCGAGCACGAGGTTGAGGAGGTGGTGAAGGCGAAGGTGAACCAGATGGTGAAACACCCGAAGAAGGAGCAGCAGCTGCGTCGTTAGGCACAGAAGAGGCTGCAGGTGCATCTTCCGCATTCGATCCGGGCAGAGTAGCCGCACCGGATCCAGACGGGGCCTCGCGTGTGTCGAGTCGAGCGCCGCGCCATCTTGCGCCGTAGAAGATCCAGCCCCCCTGCGCTCGGGAGACCGCGGCGCCGCAGCACCCTGCAGCCCTGACACCGAGGCGGATTCGCCTGCACCTCGGACGCCAGGCGTAGCAGCAGCAGGCGAATCAGCAGGCGGATCAGCTCCGGAGTCCGCGCCGTGTCCCGTCCCGGTTGGAACCTGCATAAAATGATGAGTGCCGCCCAGATTTTGAACCAAATCTTCCTCCGTTTCTTCCTGCATGCTTGAATTTTTGTTAGTGTCATGAGTAGGACGGATATTAGCACTGTTGTCATGCATCTGTACATCCCCAGGCGTGGAATTATTCAAGAGGTCGGGCGGCAAAAGAAGAAGTTCAGATTGAAGCCTTGCTCCTGCATTTGGGTTAAGCTTGGAAAAAGGGAAAATGCTTTCATCGAACACTACATCACGAGAAATATAAATGCGCCCTGATGCAATGTCTAAGCATTTAAAACCTTTATGGAGATTGCTATAGCCAAGGAAAGCACATTGTTTAGAGCGGAATGCAAGTTTATGGGAGTTATATGGCCTTAAATTTGGCCAGCATGCGCAACCAAAGACTCTCAAAAAGTTATAGTCGACTTCCTTATTTAGAAGTTTTTCTAAAGGAGTGGAATCCCCAATGACTTTACTAGGAAGTCTATTTATGAGATAGGTTGCGGCTAAAAACGCCTGATCCCAATACTTGAGAGGCATGGAGGCTTGGGCGAGGAGAGAGAGACCAACTTCTACTATGTGCCTGTGTTTTCTCTCGGCAGGTCCATTTTGTTGGTGAGCATGTGGGCAAGATACAAGATGGACTATTCCAATTTTTGTAAAAAAGGAATTCAACTTCTCATACTCTCCTCCCCAATCGGATTGCAAGGCAAGAATCTTTTTATCAAATTGTCTTTCAACAAGACTTTGAAACTCATGGAATTTCTGAAAAACTTCAGATTTGTGTTTAAGAAGATAGATCCAGGTGAATTTGCTGTAGTCGTCAATAAAACTCACATAATATTTATTTCGTCCAAAAGAATCACAGGCAAGGCCCCAAACATCTGAAAACACTAATTCCAAAGGAGAGCTAGACACACTTGACGACTTAGGATAAGGTAACTGATGGCTCTTGGCCATCTGACAAGAATCACACACTGAACCTAACTTAGACTCTGAGGAACATAACAGCTTGTTCCTATTTATTACTTGTCGAACTATCTGAAACGAGGGATGCCCTAGGCGGTGATGCCACCTCTCCATGGACGGATGGCTACCACCAGTGACACTGAGGGCTTGTTTGTTGGACAGGGCACCTGCTGGTAGAGGATAAAGGCCTCTCTTACATGTTCCTTCCAGAAGGGTTCTCCTCGTTGTTCGATCCTTGATAAAAAAGAGATTCAGATGAAATTCTAAAAAGGCATTATTATCAAGGGCAAGTTTATGAACTGATACAAGATTCTTTTTGGTGCTTGGGACATGCAAAACATTATTGAGAAAAAGATTACGCTGGGGAGTATGACAGATTACACGACCAACATGTGCAATATCCATACCTGACCCGTTTGCAGTGTGGATCTGCTCTCCTCCAGTGTAGCGGTCCCTGATCACCATCTTGTCCAATTCACCAGAGATGTGATCTGTGGCTCCAGTGTCCGCGTACCAGTTGGAGTCCACGCCATACCCATGATTGGCGGTGTTGGCGCTTTTCTCATCTGGAACAACGAAGTTTTCGTCGAACCTGTACCAGCAGTCGACGACTTGATGCCCCTCTTTCCGGCATAGCTGGCACTTGACCCTTTGCTTGCCGGAGTTGTTGAAGCCTCCACGACCACGACCAGGACCCCCACTGTTTCCACGACCACGGTCGTTCCCACGACCACGGTTCCCACGGCCATTGCCACGACCACGGGACGCCAGGTTTGCTGAAGAAGAGCCTGATGAAGCAGAAGACCCGTGGAGAAGATCCATGCGCTGCTCGAACGCGTTCAGCTGAGTTGCCAACTCAGTGACAGAGATCGGTTCGACGCGCGCGAGGATGGCCGAGACGACGGGGTTGAACTCGATGTCGAGGCTGGTGCAGATGTAGGAGACAAGTTCTTCATCATCAATGGGCTTCCCTGCCGCCGCCATCTCGTTAGCAAGGGAGCGCATCTTCCCGATGTACTCGTCGACGGTCATGGAGCCCTTCTTGGTGGTGGCGAGGGCGATCCGTGTGTTGACCTTGCGCGCCCATCTCCTCGAGCGTCTTCCACAGCTGTGCTGCGGTGGTACAAGTGGCGACCTGTTTCAGGACGTCCTTGGTGAGGGAGGTGACGATGTAGCTGAAAACTTGCTGGTCCAATGCCAGCCACGCCGTGTACGCCGGATTGGAATCCTTCTTGGCGTCGGCGCCAGTGCCGGTGGTGATCTCCTCAGGTGGAGCCGGCGAGCTGCCATCGATGAACCGGACAAGCTGCGCTCCACGGATTGCAGGGAGGACCTGCAGCTTCCACAAAGCATAGTTGGCCTTGGTGAGCTTCTCGGTCACAGGGTGGCCGAAGGTGGAAGGGAGCGCGGCGCCGGCAGAGGTCGACATGGCAGGCTGGTGAGATTAGATGGAATGTGTAGAGAGGTTGGCTCTGATTACCATGTAAAGATTTTAGGAAGCGTTGAACCCTTTCGGGCCGCTCTGCGTGTTTATATGGACAAGGAAACACCCCTTGTGTGGCTTACAAGAAATCATCTCAAGTAGTTAGGATTGAGCCGGACTCTATCTCTAGTTTTACAACAAACAAGATTCTACAACAGCTCTACAACTAACTACCGGCTCAATCCTTTCATACTCGAGTTGTTGGGATTACATAGATATGTTTTACACGCTAACATGAGCTGCACTAAACTATTTCATATCCTGGGAAGAATAGGATTGTCACATGGAGATGCGAGGGAATTGAAGACCTTATCTTCGGTCCAAAGCTAGCAGTCCTGGACTTTACTGTGTAGAGCCGCGAACCGCGTAAGCCCCGAGCCGCCCCCGCTCCGGGCAACTCGGGCGGCGGCACCACCGCGCGCCGCGCCAGAGCCCCCCTCCCCTCCTCCCCTCCCTGCCGTTGCCGGAGGGGCTGGCCGGGAGCCCCGCGCAGGCCCCCAGGATGGCGGCGGCAGGGCCTTTCCGGCCTGCTGCGCTCTCTCCGGGGCGGTGGAGAAGCGCGGCGCGCGCCCCCGCCATGGCGACGACGGCGGCCCGGGGCGGCAGATCCGGCCTTCCCCTGCCCGGATCTGCTGCGAGCCGCGGCGCGGGCGACTGGCGCGGCAGCGGCTTCCGCGGCTCCGACGAAGGGCGGCGGCGCGGGCGGGCTTCGACGTCGGCCCCTTGGTGGGCGGAGCGGCGCCATGGGGGCGTGGCACCGTGGTGGTGCGGCGGCCACCGGCTCCGCCGCTCGTGACGCGGCACCATGGTGGTGCGCTTCGACGACGACAACGGCAGGTGGTGGGGGTGAGCGGCAGCGGTGTCTGCTAGCCGTCCCAGAGTCGGTCGCGGCTCTGGTGCGTGGAAGCCGCATGCGGCGGCGACCGGCGGCCGGCGAGATACCCGGCCCTGCGCGAGCGACGCCAGCGGGGTCGACTGAGGTGTGGAGTCTCGGCAGCGCGGTGTGAAGTTGGCGGTGGTTGCCGCGATTGTTGAAGAGGCAGCGGAGGTGAAGCTTTGGCGGCATGGCACGGGATGTGCGGTGACGGTGGCGCTCTGGTAAGGCTGTCGTGGCTGTGGTGTCGGTTGTGGCGCTGTGCGCACGCAGTTCTGGGCTTGGACACTCCGGGCGAAAGCCCTCGCCAGCACCCGGCTGGTGGAATGGCGGCAACGTCCTTGACGTCGTTCTTCCCCGTTGGGGGCGTCATTTTGGAGCTACAATCCGACTGCTTTTGGTCTCTGGGTGAAAACCCGGTCCAGTTCTCTGGACGAGCGTTGGCGGCGCTTCTGGCGTCGTACCCTTCTTGAAGGCATCGCTCTTGAGACCACGCTTGCTCGCGACCTCCCCTGTCCATGGCGGCCTCATCCGGGGTCGGCAACTCCACCGTATGGCAAACAAGAAGGGGGTTGCGGAGCTCGCGCTGAGGTGGCTGCTTCTTCGAGGGTGACCAAGGGTTGTCACATGGTGGTCGCTTGGCTGCTTGCAGCGGACCATGGCGGCTGGAGTTGCTCTGCAACGTTCAGTGCGGTGTGGGACTACGTCGGTGACGACGGCGCTTGTGGCAACGACAACGTGGGATGACTCGGCTTGCAGCGAATCGCGGCGAGGCGCTTAGCACGGCTGGGCTCTTTCGGTGCAGTTCAACGTCGTCTGATGGCGCAAGCGACTTCCTCGGTCTTCTGATTTGACAGCGGTGGCTTCGTGTGAGGGTGAAACAACGAGATGAAGTCGGCCTGCGACGTCGTCCTGGTTGTCTGTTTGAGTCTTTGGGACCGGGCTTCTCTGTTTTCCATCTCGACGGCTACTTTGGAAACGAATCCGGAGCGTGGTTGTTGTGGCGGGCGTGGTGACCCCGTGCACGAGTGAGGAGTCCAACGGCGGATGCGGCGAGGCCCCCGCGCGTTGTGTCGAGGCTCGGATTCGGTGTTCTTCTTCCCGTTTGGGTGGTGGGCTTTGTTGCAGCAGTGCTACGGCGGTGGGCCTTGCATGGCAGTGGCTCTCTTGGTGTGGTGTTGTCGGCTTCCTTGAGTTTCTCTTTCGGCGCCGGTTGGCGTTGGAGGTTTCGATGTCTACTTGTGTGCGGAGGTGTGGGGGAGCTGCAGAGGTGTTTCGTCTCCTTTGCCGACTTCGTGTATAGAGTGCGGCCGTGTTGATGCACCAATCCAACCGGTCGGCGAGTGGTACCCGTGTTGATGTCCCAATCCAACCGGGCGAGTACAGCGAGTTTTAGATAGGTGGTTTGTTTTTCGTTTCTTTTTGTTTCCCTGCCTATGGTCTGCCTGGGTTGGAGTCTTGTATTTCTTCTGCTATATCAATGAAACACGCACTATCTTGTGCGGTTTGTTAAAAAAAAAAGCTAGCAGTCGCGGAGCCTTTTGTCAGTGAGTCCATCTGCTGCTAGTACTGACCTCTTGGACCGCATCGTCACATGAGTACGCGACTGGTGTCTCCCGGTCCCGACCTGTTTAATGGCCCTAATCGTTCGTTGGGCGGCCGTCACATGAGTAAGGTTTGCTTTTCCATCATGGGGTACCCGTACACGCTAATCCGTCCAAATTCTGTACCTGACAAACAAATTTGAACGGAATTTGGCTACGCGTCAACAAAAATTTGATAAACCAAAGCTACCGTGTATAATTGTGAGATGTTCGATGTGAAAACTTTGACGGGAGCTCTCGCGATCTCTCAACAAATACTGCGAATCTCCATCATTTATTGCCGCACTTGCCTTGTTTACGCGACCTCCCTTTATCAGGAAAGGAACTCGACACGCAGTAAAGAAAGGCTATGCCCTTTTCCAGCTCGGACCTCGGAGGCGAATCTCACTCGCCCTCGCAACGGCTAGTTCCCCGCGGCCCATCCCAGCCGTCCGATCCGCTCCTCCCGACCGTTGCGATACGAACCCTTCCCGACCGTTGGAGCCGCTCCCCCCGCCCCTCAAGACGCGCTCCGCCCCCTTCCCCTGCCCGGCGGCAGCGTCCACCTCCTCGATATATCTACTGCTCTCCTCCCCGAGCCGTAGGTAGCCCTCCTCATCTTCCCTCAAGAACTGTACCACCACGCGCCATCGCCGTTGATTGTACAGGGAGAGGCAAGGAACCCCCATTGACTGTACCACCTCATCTTCTTCTTGTTTGCCGGATCAGCGGTGGCTGCTGGGCTCGCCGGCGGGGAAGAGGGGACGCGGGCGGCGCGCCTCCAATCTTTCTTCACCTCCGTGCTCTCTGGGCTCTTTGGCCAGGCCGAGAACGAGGAAGAGATGGCAGCGCGCAACCACAACGCCGCCGCCGCCGCCGCCGCCGCCGCTCCGCAGCTTCGTCACAACCGAGGTGAGCCCACGGGTCCTGAGTTCTTGGTTGCTCCTCCCTCTCTGGTTTATTGCTAAAGGTAGGATTTCGGGTCAAATCGGGAACGCGAGTAGCCTCTGTAGCGCGTTCTTTAACTCGAATCGTGAAAAAGATTGGTTCTTTGTTGTCCTCGTCCCCCAAATCTGTTAATCTAGTCTATGTTCGACATCCAGATTATAGAAGAAAGATTCTTGTTTTACTGCAACATGTTAGTTGTTTTTGATGAATTTCTCATCTCGTGTCTCCATGTCAGGCGGTGTTCCTGCTCTGGGAAAGCAGAAGGCCGTCGAGGCCGGCCGAGCTGACGCCATGAACCGGCGCGCTCCCCTGGGCGACATCGGCAACTACGTCCGCGCAACCGACGGGTACGAACGAAGCCAAGCGCTTTTTTATTTGTCAAATTACTTTTTCATTCCCGTTCTTCCATCTCAGAACGAACTCGTTCTTGGTTGCAGGAAGCCCGAGCCTCAGGATAAGCTCAACCGCCCCGTCACGAGGAGCTTCGGTGCTCAACTCGTTAAGAACGCGCAGGCGAATGCCGCCACAAACAAGGTACAGAGACCAATCACCCTCCCTTCTCTTACGGGTCTTCCTGAACGAGTAATCTGGGCATTTGAAAGCACTCGATTCAGTCTGTTTCTGACTGCAACTTATGTTTGCAGCAGAATGCCGCAATTGCACCTGCGAGGCCTGCGCCGATAATGGAGAGGAAGGCACCTGCCAAGCCGCCGCCTGAGCATGTCATAGAGATCAGCTCTGACTCTGACCAGAGCATGACGCAGTCCGAGAGCAGCGTCAGCTCCGTCCGTTCGAGGAAGAAGGTCATCAACACCCTTACATCTGTTCTCTCGGCTCGCTCAAAGGTGCGTGTGATCTGTCAAGTATCTCCTCGGTCTAGTAATTTCGGTTCCACAAAATGCGTGAGGAATTAGGCTGATTGTTGTTGCCCATCTGAATGTCAGGCTGCATGTGGAATCGCTGATAAGCCACGACAAGCGATAGAAGACATCGACAAGTTGGACGTCAACAATGAGCTCGCGGTCGTGGAATACATTGAGGACATCTACGCCTTCTACAAGACTGCTCAGGTAACTGCAGATATCTTTGCTATGTAAATTACGTGATCCATATCAGTAGCAGACTCTGAAAGTGTTTCTTTCTGTCTAATTTGCAGCATGAGAACCGGCCACGTGACTACATTGACGCCCAGGTGGAGATCAACTCCAAGATGAGGGCTATCCTTGCAGACTGGATAATTGAAGTGCACCACAAGTTTGAACTGATGCCTGAGACTCTCTACTTGGCTATGTACATCATCGACCAATACCTCTCATTGCAACCAGTCCTGCGAAGGGAGCTGCAACTTGTGGGCGTTTCAGCCATGCTGATAGCCTGCAAGTACGAGGAGATTTGGGCCCCTGAGGTACACAGAAAACGTCCATCTCTATCCTTTTCAGTGCTTATTTTCAAGTTCTTCTAATTGTTTGTGTGCTTTTCTCAGGTGAATGATTTCATCCTGATATCAGATAGTGCATACACCAGGGAGCAGATTCTCTCTATGGAGAAGGGAATACTAAACAGGCTTGAGTGGAACTTAACTGTCCCTACGTCTTACATGTTCCTCGTTCGCTTTCTCAAGGCGGCATCTCCGGGTGTAAAAATTGATAAAGAGGTAACGATTCAAATTGGTCTCCTTGCTCTTTTATTCAGTCAGAGGTACAACATTGCTGTTCCTGTGATCTTAAATCGCTATGTTTGAATGCAGATGGAGAACATGGTCTTCTTCTTTGCGGAGTTATCACTGATGCAATACGGCCTGGTGACACACCTGCCTTCAATGGTTGCTGCCTCTGCTGTGTATGCAGCAAGGCTTACTCTCAAGAGGTCTCCACTTTGGACTGACACGCTCAAGCACCACACAGGCTTCAGAGAGTCAGACCTAATGTAAGACCCCATTGCCCATCACCACCTCTTCCTTTTTTTTAGATAACAAACCATGTATCTGCATAGATGATGACCAACTGTGATGGTTTCAGGGAATGCACAAAAATGCTGGTGAGCGCACACTTGACTGCCCCGGAGAGCAAGTTGAGGGTTGTCTACAAGAAGTATTCCTCCGAGCAGTTTGGAGGGGTTGCGCTACGTCCACCGGCAGTGCAGATCTGCAAATAAACGAAGATAACCTCGTTTCTTTTGTGTAATGGCAGGCGAGTCTGACATTCGCTAGGTTTTATGTTTGCTTGTTGGAGTCAAGAAAGTTTGAACACTTGAGACAGTCGTTTGTTTGCTAGGCTGTTCTCACTTCTCAGAAATGAGTGTTATCTGACTTGTGATGGCAATTAGGATTCTGATGGAATACACCTTGGTGTATATACTTGTCGTTGGAATTTATTGATAACCAGTTATGTATTCATAATTATGAATGAGGAATCGGATGTTCGCCTGGAATTTGTTTTTGCTTAGTTACGTTATCTGATGATATGAATCTTATCTGACCATTCTTGATAAGCATGAATGGATTTGTGGGGGGGAACATTGCAGATCAGAATTCATCTGGTGAAACTTTTGGGAAAAAATGAAAATGCAATTTGTCTGGAAAATCCATCTGAATAAATTGAGAAAATTACCTGTGTATTTGAAAACTTGCTCTTCCCTTTATAGCATCCAAATTTGAAATCTTCCCTATGTATTTTTGTTCCCTGTCTAGCACTTCCGTTATTACAGGAAGGTAACGGTGTTAACTCCAAAAGGAAAAGACATTTTTACCCCCACTGGCGCATGGACCCCACTTGTCATCTTCTTCCTCCTCTTCTCATTTTTCCCTTGCTGAGCTACATTCACTGTCGTCCATGGCCACGAGGGCCACAAGCTCCACGCGGGCTGGGAGCTCCTCCACCACCCTGCCCGCGAGGTCAACGCCGGCCGCGTGCTCCGCGCGCTGTTCGAGGCGCGAGCTCCGCACCCCGACGCCAGGTCGCCGCGGAACCGGCTTGCCAGGAGCTTGTGTTCCCCTTCTCCCGATTCAACGTCCAGGACCCCGACGCCAGGTGCGTGCCCACCGTGCCCAGCCACCGCCACGGGCGCCGCCGGCTCCCGTCCACAACGCCGCGCTGGGCCACGCTGCAGGAGGCATTGGTGGCGGCTGCTCCCTCCTCTTCCTCCGCGTCGCAGATCGTCGGCGCGGCCGGGGGTGTGACGGGTCCGGGGCTGCGGCAGCAGGCGTGATCTGCGGCTCGGACAGGGTGGACGTCCAGGACCCGTGCCGCCTGAAGCTGGCCGCCCGCGCCTAGCCGCACGAGCTCGCGGCCACGACGGCCTAGGGCTGGCCGCCCAGGAGCTTCCCGCGCAGTGACGCCGGGGGGTTGGCCTTGGCCACCGTGGCCGGCCATGGATGGCTGCGATCCAAATCTGCTATGCTTTATTTTTTTAAAAAAAATCTGCTACAGAGGACCCAAGGGGCATTTTAGTCTTATTTTTTTTGGACTCTTTGTACTGTTCACGTTGGAGGGTGACGGGAGTACCAGAAGTGCTAGTTGGGGAAGAAAAATTTTACTTGTGTATATATAGGGAAGATTTCAAATTTGGATGCTACAAAGAGAAGAGCAAGTTTTTTTGATGCTACATAGGTAATTTTCTCGAATAGATTTGACTGACTGACTGGTTCAACAAAAAAAAAATCTAGGCGGCCATTATTGGTTTACAATGAAGGAATAGTTCCATTATCCTTAAAAGTAACTATCCTGTGCAAGGAGTACACTTTTCAGTTTCAGTATACCTATATCATCCCATGTGGCTTAAGAAAGAACTGACGCACACGAAGATCCACCCTCTTCAATTGCTATTCACCTCTGGAGAAACTTTGGCAAAAAAATGTGACAACCTAAATGTCTGGAAAATCCATCTGAATAAATTTGACTGACTGACTAACAACGAAAATCTTATATAAAGTATGTAGGCAACAGCACGAGGTAAACTGTAAATGTATGCCCCCAACATGCTTACAATAATGAAGATCCACCCTTTTCGCGAGAAGCTTCTTTCAGTGAATTTGCTCTTCTCCTCACTCCCTTGCTGTCTGCTGCATTCAAACTCATCAGATTCTTTACCGACACTGTAATCTCCTCTCTTCCAATGAGCCCGTCAGGTTGCGTCTTCTCCTTGAGACTGAACCCAACCCTCCACGCATCAACGATAAGACGGCTATCAATAGGTTGATCCAGCGCTATGGGAAAAGTGAGCATTGGCGCCCCAGCAAACACGGCCTCCAGTGTAGAGTTCATGCCACAGTGTGTCAAGAATCCCCCCGATTGAACGATGACACAACACTTTCAGCTGTTCGCACCAAGGCATGAGTATGCCATTGCTGTCACCTAGCAATTGTAGAACATGAACTTCACACCACCTCGGAGCGCCCACAAGAACTTCACACCGCTTGCAGCAAGCCCCATGGCGAGTTCAGCAAGCTGGGTGGGTGACACTGAGAGGAAGCTGCCCAGTGAGACATAAAGAACCGAACCTGCAGGCTGCGAGTCCAGCCATGTGAAATATTCATCTTCCGCAGCCATGGCCGGCTGTTCTTGAAGTGTCATATAGGGGATGCATGGACCAATCGAGTACATATGGGGAGAGGGGGACACTGACATTAGTGAGTCTATGACACCAACCTCCAGCTCGTAAAATGAGCTGAAAAACACAAATTGAGCTGCTTTGACACTGCGAATTCTCAGCATGAATTGTCCATACGCGCTTGAAATGATCGGCTCTAGATCGCGGCACAACCTTATGCAAGTCTGGCCAGGGATATACTGATTCCACAGCTCATCATTCATATCTGCGAAGAAGATGAAGGTAGATCGCTATGATCACAGACAACTGGAAGTTATCTCGAGTGTAGAGTGTAGACACTTCTTGTGTGAATGATAAAGGCCTGACCTGTGACGGCCAAGCTATCGCTGGCGCCGCCCGCGGCCGCGAGGCTCTCCAAATGGTAGAAGCCGGCGAAGTGGGTGGCACAGTTGGGGCAGAACGAGCAGGCCACGACGCCCATCCTCAGGGCCATCGGCACCGCCCATGGCAAGTACATGTCGGCCATGACAGCCGCTGGCGCCGCGGCCATCCCCCCGAGGAGCCGCTCGACGGGCGCCTCCATCTTGGTATGCACCGCCTCGATGAAGCCGGAGAAGTCGGCCGCGCGGCCGTGCTCCGAGGGGATGACGTTGGGGATGGTGGCGAGGCGGACGCACTCTGGCAGCAGCGCCGCCGGCGCGCCGAGCAGGCCGAGCCACTCCTCGGTGAGGACGATGGTTATGGCCATGCTGCTGCTGCTGCTGCGCGCGGCGAGCAGTCGGCACAGGCTGAGCATGGGGTTGATGTGGCCACGGCCTGGGTACGGCAGCGCCACGATGTGGCACGGCCGCCGGTCAACGACGAGGCTGGAGTCCGCCAAGGCCATCTCGTGGGAATTGATTGCTGTTTAGATGCTTACATATACTTATTTTTTGTTCGTGCAATTGCCGCTTTCAGATACAATACTGTCATATTGGGGTGATAGGTGAGAGGAGGGTACCTTTGTCATTGAAAAGATTGCTCAAAGTCTTGATTACCAAAATCAATGGAGTTTTGAGATGTCATGTTAATTTGTACTAGTCCATCATAGGATCCTACAAGACTTCAACCTTCAATAATGAGGAAAAAACTCCATACCAGTATTTCAGTGTTTGATACAATATAACACCTAAGAACAAGTACTATTGTTTGTTTAAAAGATAATAACAGAGTCATACATCAACACAATAAAGGTAACTCTGCAAGGCAGTCAAATGTTTGCAATGTACTTTGTATCAAAACCATCACCGGCTAAGCCCAGCATCTGTGGTTTAATGAAATTCAGGTGGGGACTTTTCGTCCCCCATGACCCATCAAAAAAATGGATGCTACAATCATTCCTCCTTAAAAATTCTTGAAACATTGATGATTACAATACCACTGCAGAATGACAAGAGCGGTTTCAGTACATACCATACCGATTCCAATTATTCTGAAGCACATACCATCTCCATCAATGAACTCAGATTGTCATATGAAGATCCACCCTTGTCAACGGCTCTGCAAGAAGCTTCTTTCCAGTCAAGAGCATGTCTCCTCACTGCCTTTGCCTCAGCTTCATCAGAAGACATCAGCCTCTTTGCAGCACGAGCAATATCCTCTCTCCCAATCAGACCATCCTCGTTAGCCCAATCCCTCAAGTTCAGGCCAATCTTCCACTCTTCCGCAATTAATTGGCCATCAATTGGCTGATCAAAGAATAGTGGTAAGGCAAGCATAGGTACACCAGCAAAGATGGCTTCGAGTGTCGAGTTCATCCCGCAATGGGTCAAGAAGCCCCCAACTGAGGAATGGCACAAAACCTTCAGCTGCTCACACCACGGCAGTATCATCCCCTTATCGGTGTCACCAATGAGGTCTCGCACCCGAGGGGATTGTTCACGAAGAATCCACAAGAACCTGACCTCACTTGCTGCTAGGCCCAATGCAATCTCGTCAAGCTGTGAGGTTGAGACTGAAACAAAGCTGCCAAGGGACACATATAGCACTGAGCTCACAGGTTGAGAATTCAGCCATGTGAAGTAGTCTCCTTGGCTGGTATCCCCATTGGACATGATACTGTGGTCTCCAAGTGTCATGTAGGGAACACAGGGGCCGATTGGGTACACTGGACAAGAGAGTACCGACCGTAGAGAGTCGATGACACTGGCCTCAAGCTCATACATGGTGGTAAAAAGGAGGCATTGAGCATTTCTAATACTTGAGATGGCTGATAGGATATACTTTACTGCTCTCTTGTTGTGAATTAAGGGCTCGAGATCAGACAATCTTATTGAACTTGAAGCCTGGCTGGAGATATAGTGCACAAGTCTCTGATCAGAATTACCTGCAGGTCGTAAAATAGATGAAGTTGTTGCAAGCTGGCATGTCAGTGTTTGGTATCAAAGCACCAGAAATAAGATGTATGAGATACAATAACGAAAAAAACAGCATGAGTGGGAAATAGGTTATTTCTGCCAAGACAAATTGAAAAGGAGCACATTTCCAAGCTTGATTCATGCTCACACATAGCCATTTGATGTACTCTTTTCTGAAATAGGGGTTCACTCACCATGCCACACCATACCAAGGCATCAAAATATCTCACTCACTATGCTCAACATAGCCAGTTGGGTGGTCATCCAGCCCAATTAACCAAAGAGCATATCTTAGTGGGTAGCATTAAACGTACGTCTAAAATCCTTGTAACCTAAACATAGCCCTTTTCCTTTACATATATAAAAAATAGGGGTAGGGGCCTCCCCTGCCAATTTTCCGTATAAAAAAACATATGTCTAAAATATACTCCGTATCTTAATTTTGGGTCAGACACTTAGCTGAATGCACATGGTGAGTATTGTGTATGAGTAGCAGGGTAGGTGATTTGTTAAACTTTTGGAGTACTAAAATAAGAATATTCAGCTATGGTGATTGCTGAAGGTTGCATTTCCTTCAGAACATGAGCACCTTTTAAGAATGAAATCATGTGAGGTTATCACAGGTTCCTTGAGGAGTGAAATAAGCTAAAATATTATTCCTCAAGAAAAAGAAAGCTAAAATATAAGCACAGAGTTACATGTGATCCTAGCCAATAGTTTTCATATTAATTCATGCCTTGTTACCATGACACTGCTTGCATCTCTCCACATGTGCTTTAGTAGCTTTGGGTTGTGCACATGAACAATGACATTTGAATGAGTAGTGAGAAATAGATTTATATACAGCGTATGTTCATTTTCAGCAGTATTAAGTATACACAATGCACAAGCATGAAATGCTTTCTTGAGAACATGAACTTGTAATCAACAGATCCTAGAATCTCAAAATTCAGCAATTCATTTCCTAGAAACATAATCCAGGATACAGATGCAGAAGTCCAAAATGAGTTATATGCGGGCGACATAATTAATCAGGAGATTCAGGACAAGCTAAAATCCTGGCAGCAACAAGCAATGGTAGCAAGGACTCTCACCTACAGCCTCACCGGAGTCCGGCGCGTGCTCGCCGTCACCGGTAAACCAGGCCGGGAGGCGGTCGTAGTGGTAGTAGGCGAAGAAGAAGGATGCGGCCATGGGGAAGAGCGGCCAGACGGGAACACCCCTCCTGTTGCCGACGTCGATGACCCAGGGGACGTAGGCGTCCGCGACGAGCGCGGCTGGCGGCGGGCCGTCGAGCCCGTCGAGCAGGCGCTCGAAGGGCGCCTCCATCTCGGTGGCGACGGCCTCGAGGAAGCCCGAGTGGTCGGCGGCGCGGCCGTGCTCGGAGGGGATGACGTTGGGGATGGTGCACAGGCGGACGCCGACGGTGTCGGTGGAAGAGGAGGAGCGGATGAGGCCGAGCCATTCCTCGGTGACGACGAAGGTCACCGCGGCGCCGCGCGCGGCGAGGAGGCGGCTGTGGTTCATCATGGCGTTGACGTGGCCGCGGCCCGGGAACGGCACCGCCACAATGTGGCAGCCGCGGACGCGCGGCTCGTCCCCCGCGGCGGCGGCGGCGGCCATCTCGCTCGTGGCTGTCCTCTCGGTGTATCGCTCTGCCTCCTCGGTCTACTCGACCAACAGCCACTGGGGTCGAGTGAGCGAAGCGTGCGGTGCGACGGCTCCACTGGGGTTCACTTGAACCGCTCCCTCCGACGAGCCCAGCAGCCACTAGCAGCGGCGCACAAGAATCCGGTTGGATCTTCCCGCATCAGTCAGTGGCCGCGTTATGGATTATGAAATATCCTTTCAGAAAACCTTTTTTTGGAATATCTTTTTTGATAGATCTTTTGAATAATATTTTTTGAAAGATCTTCAGGATAGTATTGCAGGAGTATTGAAGATAAGGAAAATAGTACCTCTTCTGTCCTTAAATATACAAGGTTTATGACAAGAAAATTAGAACTAATTTTCTTACTCTAAACGTCATATATTTAAATCCGGATGGAGTAACATTGAACCTGAAGGAGGACGCTAATAGAATAAAGTTTCTGACAAGTCTATATGACAAGTCTATAGGACCATAATCGCTGCTGGGTTTCAGACGCGAGCGGCGAGAGCTCTCCCAAAAAAAAAACGACCCTCGCGTCGCCCCGTCGGGGTGGCTCGAGGGGGCTCCTCCCCGGCGTCGAGCAAGCCTACCGCCGCCGCACCCCGTCGGCCGCCACCGCCATCCCCGTCGCCGGCGGCGGTGGCCTGCGGCGTCGCTGCGCTCTTCTCCCCTCCTCCTCCTCCTCCTTCCTCCTCCCTTCTCCCGCTCCTTCCCTCCCTACTCCCCACTACCGCCACCACTCGAGGTCGTCCCCCCCGATGCCGGCGGTCGCGCGAGGGCGCGCTCCGGGTGATGCTCCCCGCCGCTGTCGCCTCTCTCGCCTCTCTCCCCGTCTCGCCTCGCCGCCTCCTCTGCCGGACTTGCCTTGGGCCGGATCTGGGCCAGTGGGCCCGTTGACCCCGCATCTGCTTCGGCCTCCGCCGGCCGGCGGGGGACCCTGCCGCCGTGGATCCGGCCGCCCCCGGCACGCATCCGACCAGCCAGGGCGCGGAGCTGGCGTGCGGCGGGGCCCGCCCAGCCCGGAGCCGCTTCTCGCCCGTCGCCGGGCTCCGCCTGGCGCCGTCGCCCTGGGCGGCGTCCTTCAGCAGGTGGAGGTCCTCGACGTCGCCGTGCAGCTTCCGCTCGCGCTCCAGGATCTAGTCGCTCGCAGCCGCCTCCCTATCCTTAGCTTCGATCCGTTCGAAGTCGGGCGAGGAGCTGGGACGCCGTGTACCTGGTACATGGTGACGAGCGTCTCGTTCTCCCTGTTGCGGTAGCTGGACCTGGGCTCTGGCGCCCCTCCTCCTGGCGTGGGTGTGGGACAGCCGGGACAGCCGGCTGCTCCATCACGACCGGGGGTCCCGGCAGGCGGCCACTCCCTCCCCGGCCCCTGACGGGCCGCGATACCCCTCCGGAACTCCGCCTGCAGCCCTCCCTCTTGCCGGCGGTGCTCTTCCCCCCGGCCTCGGCTACGGGCACGACCGGCGGGGTCGTCGCCGGGGGGTCGGGCGCCGTCCTTCGCGGGCCTCGGCTGCGGGCATGACCGGCTCCTTGTGACAGAACCGCCCAAAATAATTCCGTATTATCGCCTAAGCCGGTCCACGTGGCCATTAAGCAATAATAAAGAAGTATTTTGTCGCCTCTGCCGGGTCATGCCCGGTAAATCACTTATACAGGATCGAGTTATGCGCTAAGCCCACACGAAGGTGGGACCAGAGTACAACATTACATTACATAAAAGGTCCATAAGTACTTAATATTACAAACCAGATTTTTCAGTACATAAAAGTAAACATGGTTCAGAGTTTAAACAGCGGAAATTAAACTAAACGCATGATACACACAGGAGGCCATTCATGCATATCACTCCTCATCATCGTTTTCCCATTCAAGTTCCCAACCATCTGGAATAGAACCAGGCCAGATGGGATTACCTGAAAACAACAACAAAAGCAAGGCTAAGTATACTAATACTCAGCAAGACTGACCCGTCAAAATAAAAGACACAACTAGACATGCAAGGCTTTTTGGCTGGTGGGTTTGTTTTGCCAAAAGTAACTAAGAGTTGATCCTTACTTTCAAATTTTATCTCAAGTTCTAGTATGTTAACCATTCTAGGTAAGCACATAGCTAAGCAATCATGGTTGTCCAAACAAGATTAATCATCCAACAATATTAATCCGAAATGTTCCATAAATAAACATGGGGTAGCCAGTGGTCAAGCCGACTCAGATAATGGCGAGTGACCGACGATCGATCGATTTATATCCTTGCAAGGTAAACCCAAGATACACGGAGGAAGGTAGACCCCAAAGAATCCAAAAAAAAGCAAATGCGGGGTCTACCCCGACCAAACGGTTCCCGTCACTCCCCAGATTAGGAAAAGATGCCACAGTCCTAAGTACAAGGTTACTGGAACGCCCTCACACGGCACGCTCATACTCACACTTGCACTACCGAAATCAAACCGGTAGACGTATCTCAAGATTAGTAGCGATAAAATTCCCGTACTGGTTCATTAGGTACTAGGCTTACCGGTCCCATTCCCGACAAGCACTTGGTACGTTCAATAGCTTAGACCAGCACCATGCTACTCGGTCGAGACCGAACCCATTGCTCTTACCACATGAGCGAGTCAATTTAACCAACTTATGATTCCAACATAAGCATACTATATCTCGCGAGCAATGAGTCATTACTCGACTTCTACCGTATCCTTAGAGCATGGCACTAGCGTTCCTAACATACTAGTAAAAGAGCATAGGAGTCCTAAGGATCATGCATCTAGGTTTCAAAACATCTCCTGAAACTTAAATGCACATAACATAACATAAATACGAAAATAAATTGCAAGCTAGAAAATTGGGTTAATGCAACCGGTGCTTGCCTTCTTCTAAGTTAGCAACAATCTTGGGCTCTTCCGGACTTTGGTCCAGGTCTTGATGAACACCCAACTCGTTCACTTCACCCTCTACAGCCTCGTCTCCCTCCTGGGTCAACGTGTAAGTACCGTCCGGCAAATCTACACGTACACATGCATATGCATTAGGTGAGGGTGTGAGAGGTTAATTAAAGGTTGACTTTGATAGTGACTGTGTACATATTTAAGCAAACTAAAGTATTTAACTTCACAAAACAGCAAGGGAGTGTGATTAAAATTCAAAAACAGAAACATGACATGTTTTCACAATTTAACACCTTAATTGCCATTTCTTTATTTAATTAATTAAAACAAGCCTTACAACAATAAATCCATATTAAATCAAAAACACCTCAAATAAGTCTAAACTTCTGCACACATCATCATATACCCATTCTAAGCTCACACACCAAAATTTAGATTAAGAACATTTATAAATTAATTTATACGAAAAAGACAAATTTTAGCCTAGTAAATCACCATTAATTCATATAAAAAGATTTACTAAACTTTTTGATCTCAACTTTCTCCTAGCCATCCTCTAGGTCAAAACTAAGTTTCTAGCCAAAACTCAAGTATAGATCTTATTTATATTTTGAGTTATTAATTTATCACTCTACACAAGATTAAATCCAAATCACCTATTAAACCGTTTCCTAAAATCATATCCACTCTACCAGAGGTACTACTCATCAAGTCAAAGCTCTTGGTGTATTTGTGCTTAAAGAAAAGTTAAATAAAGGGGCTATAAAAAGCATCAAGCTTAATATAGTATAAAGCTTACATAAATCATAATTAAAGTTCTACACATAAAACTTATTCCAACTTTGGTCAAAAATCTAGACATGCCATAAATAGCAACATATCCAAAATTCAACTCCATATTATATGTATATTTTAAACTACACTAAAAACACCTCAAACTGAGTTTGAATTTTTAATTCAAAAACTACACAGAAAAACCCTATACATGCTTTCTAGAAAAGGTAGGTTTCTTCACCAGGAACCCAACAAAATTGGATTTGCATTTTTCTGATTTCTCTACAATTTTCTATGGATTTTTGAAGTCACAGCTGAAACCCTAAATACAACTTTACAGAGGGACCCTTGAACTTTCTTTTCAGAATTACGGATAGGCCCTTAGTTCACGGAAAAGACCCTAGAAAGATTGCAATCACCGCACCCATACCCTTGCCGGCGCAGGGGCCAACTCCGGCGGCCGGAGGAGCGGCGGAGGGGTGCGGGTGAGTGGCCGTGGGGCACCAGCGGTTCCACCCGATGCTGTAGGTGTGCTTGGCCCGGCCGGCGGAGCAGCCGATGACCCCCCTCGGCGGCGTGCAGGGGCGGCGTCCGCCGGAACACGGCGCTCCGGTGACGGCGGCTTCAATGCGTGGCTGTAGCGTGGGCGGGAGAAGCAGGGGGTCCAGGGGAAGGAGGAGGAGTGGCCAGATGGCGCTGGGCTGGCGCGGGGAGGCTTGCTTGGCGGCGGCGCGGCACTGGACGGCGACGGCGGCTCTGCTCGGTCGTGCTCCAGAACTGGCGCGCGCGCGAGGCGAAACAGGGCGAGCGGGACGTGGACGGGCTGTCCTGGGCGAGGCCGCAGGGTCATCAGCACGCGGCCTGGCCAGGTGTGCAGCGTGCATGCGCCCAGGGCACCGCGGCTGTGGCGGGCGCCGGCGCGTGGCTCGGCTGGGCCCGCGGCCAGACCGTGGACACGCCCTGAGCGCGGCGCACGGCTAAGGAACGGGGCGGAGACTCCTACGGTCACGGCTTGGTCCACAGTGGAGACGCCTAGGCCATCCGTACACCGGAACAGGGCTTGGTCACCACGTGGACGCGACGAAGGGGATGCGCGCACGCGCGTGCCGGCGCTGCAGCTCTACGTCACCGTCCCTTTTTATTTCGTGATCCCGTTTTCGAAATTACGAAACTCCAAAAAAAAGTCAACCTACTCGAAAATCTCCAAAAATAAAAGTTGTAGAGGAGCTATAGACCTACAACTTTCACAAAGGGCGACATATATTTTGCTCAACAGATTTTCGGGAAAAACGTGTTGAACTTCAGGAAAAACTCGGCCCCGTAACACTGTGTACAGAAACTTCAACTCAAATTTAAGCGAACTTCCGCTCAAAATTTGAATGTCCGCCAATTACGAAAAACGTGTTCCCGGAAATAAGAAACAACTTTTATATTGACCGATTTTGAACTTCTATAGAGAAATTTGGAGAACGCGTAAGAAAACCAAATCCGCCTTTTAGGATCTATAGGGGTTTGACCGGGAATTTGAACTTTGACCAAGGTCTTTTGTGCAAATGTGTGCAAGATCATGTCAAACATGTTTATGAGCCAATTAAACATGATTAACACAACTAATTAAGGTATTTACCTTTAATAAACACCTGGGGTGTTACACTCCTCCACCTCTTCGCGCTCGTCTCGGACCCGCTGCGGAAGCCCCCTGCTCCAGTCGCGCCGGCCCCCCTCCCTTCATCCTCCGTTCCGGCATTCTCGACGGCGGCCTCGGCTCCTCCTCGCCAACGCTGGACGTTTGCGCCTCCTCCCCGCCGACCTCGTTGGCTGCGCCCGCTGAAGCTCCCCGCTGTCGCCCGCGGCCCCTCCTGGGCAGTCGGCTTCCCCCTACCGGCGTCCTGCTCTGGCCTGGCGACCGCGGCCCCTCCCCCCGTGCCAGCGGCCGTTGTGCCCCCCTCTGCTGGTGACCGCTGCCCTTCCTCCCGTCGGCGGCCCCGGCTCCTCCCCCCTCTCGGGGCCCGCGGTGCGACGGTTACGATCCTCCGTCAGGTTGCAGTCGGCGTCTAGGCGGCGAGTTGGTTCGGGCGGATACGTTTGGTCCTGGGAGTGCTGCTGCCGTTGTCTTGGTTGCGGCGGTTCCCTGCACCTGTCCTTCAACGTCATCGCCAAGGCTTCCCGCTGCGTTCTCCATCGCTTTGCTCGCTCCTTGTTTGCTGCGACCGGTTGTGGTTTGGCTTTCGAGGCCTGGGCGAAAGCCTTGTCTAGCTTCGGCTAGGCCGACAATGGTTGCGCTCCTTCCGTGACTTACCCTGCTGGGGGCATTGTCACGGCCTCTGATTGCATTTGTCTGCCAGGTGAAGACCTGGCCTGCCCATTCGCGGGTGGGCGGACGATGGCGGCGGCGTCGTCGCTCCCTTCTTGAAAGCTTCGTCTTGCAGACCTTCCGCTTCGGCCGCCGCTCCAGCAAGCTGTTTGGCAAGCGGTGATGTGCGGGTCTTCTCGGTGTTCGTGTGCTTGGGGGCCTCTCCGTTGTACCCTTCTCCCTAGTGGTAGTCTCTCTTGTGATGGTGGTGTGGGCTTTTTTCTCTGTTTATATCAGTTGTAACCTTTTTGTTTCCTCGCTCTTTGGGGGTTCTCCCACTGTGGCGTTTTGTAACTCTCTCTTCTCTTAATGAAAAACGTGTTTTGCACGTCTTAAAAAAAATATGAAGCAGAAATTACTTAGAATTATCGTGAGATGAGATCATGTAACACCCCTGGTGTTTAAAATCCTATGATGGTCATTAAGTTAATAAGCAAGAGATTTGAAGTCAAAGGAGGTGTTATGAGCTAATTGTCATTTTCAATGAAATTTGACCAAAAGTCAACATTGGAGTTTTGAATCAGAAAAATTTGACAAAAATGTGGAAGTACCATTTTGAAACATTTAGAACTTAGTGGCAGCAAGTTTGGAGACAAATATGTGGTTTAGATACCTCAATTAAATAGGCAAAGTTTCAGCCATGTGAGTTACTATGCATTATTTGAAAATCTCCAAATCTGAAATTAGTGATGAGATGTTCAATTTGGAATTATATTCTGGAATATTTCATATAGACACTTTGGATTCTTTTGAGCTGTGATCAAACATGGATGTTCATGGTACCTGTAAGTTCAGTTGTGGATCAATGAAGACCTGGGCAAGTAATTTTAGTTAAGGTGCAAAGATTGAATCTGATGCTGTCAGAATTCCTCGGCTGAAATATTTCAAGTCTGAAAACATCATCGTATAGCTGTTTTTGGAATTAGTTTCTGAGCAACTTTGCATCTAAACTATGGGCACAAAGTTGCAAAAGGGAACCTATTATCTCAGGACAACAATTGGCAGCAGTTGTGGGGCCAAGAAAAAGAGTTTTACATATTTTGGTTGAAGTTCAAACTTTGAATGTTGCTCTGTTTTTAGTTAACTGGCATTTCAGCTGAAATTTAGGTAAGTCTGAAAAACAGACTCGAGTAGGTGTTTTGGGCTCGAAATTGGAAATATGTTACATGTAAATGTTGAGAGTTTGTGAAAGACAAATAAAATTGGATGTTCAGAGGATATGGTGGTTCAATTGTTGATCAAGATAAGTGGAGATTTACATATTATAATGGAGGCTCGAACTTTGACTCCAATGCTGATTTGGTTGCTGACGGACTGAACGCACCAAGTCTGGGAATAGCACTGCTTAGCTATGTTTGAGTCATATTCCGGTGAAAAATTATATGTAAACTTTGAGAGGTTGTGGAGTATAAATGAAATTGAAGTCCTAAGAATTACCTTGGTTCAGTGGTTGGCGAAGAATGGTGAAGATTTCCAATTTTTAATGGGGCCTGAAGTTTGGAAGTTTTGTTGTTTCAGTTCCAGTGGAGATTATGCAAGTCTGAAAACATTTATGGTTAGCTGTCTTTGAGATTAATTTCTGAGAGGTTTTTCTTAAGAATTTTGCTTCCACTTATGCAAAATGGAACATTCAAACCATGGTACAGACATAAGAGTATCTTGAGAACAAATAGAAAATGATCTGAATATTTAAATATGCTTTCAAATATGGCAAAGTGGTGCGGTATAAATTCTGAACTGAGCCGAAATTGGCTAAGTCTGGATTGCCTGAAAACAGTGGTGATTATCAAATCTTGGGACTGTTTTGTGAAGAATTATGTATATGACTATTGAAAGTGTGTGGATCACAAATGATGTTTGAAGTTCAGAGAGTATTTTGGGTCCTTTGTTGATCTCTGAAAAGATGGTTTTCAAATTTAATTGGAGGCTCAAAGTTTGGATCTGGATTCCTGTTCTAGAAGTCCTAACTGACGAAACTGAATGGGGTTCGTCAGTTCGGAAGGGGCAGCCAGCCGCAGGGGGATTCGAGGCCTTAAATCTCGAGTTTCGGTGCTCCATTTGCAAAAATGTGAATCTATAGATTGAAGCCCTTTGGATTGTCAATAAGTTTTTCTAAAGAAGTTTGGGAAGTTTGGATTCAAAGTTTGGAGCAAAAATCGAATCAGAGCCTAAGAAAAAGAAGGGGCAGAACGAGCCGCCGCCTGAGCCTGCTTGCCGTGTGCCACTGCCCTCTCGCCTGCCGCCACGTCCCTGCGACCTTTCCGGGAGCTGCCACGCCACCCAGCCCGTTACCGCCTTCCCCGGCCTTTAAAGCTCCAAGTCGCCGTTGCCGTCTTCTTTTTCTCCTCCGCAAGAACAGAACTGTCGCCGCCGCTCAGTCCGCCGTCCCGGTCGCCGGGGTGCGTCGCCACCGTCTGTCCATCCCCGACTCAGCCGCTCCGCCCAAACCTCCGCCAGCATGCCCTCCGCCCATCCCTCAAGTCGCTGTCCAGCCTCCTCAGCCCGAGCCTCTGAGCCGCCGTCGTCTTCAACCTTGGGTTCGTCACCTCTGTTCCTGGTGAGCTCTAGGCTGCCGGAGTTCTTGTTGCTGTTGGAGTCTTGGGGTGAGGCGTGTGCACGCTGTTGCTTAGGCTAGTGCTTCTTGTTGTTGCCGTTGTGGCCGGAGCCGGCCAGAGCTCGAGCGCCACCGCCGGAACGCCCTCCGCCATGGCTGCCGGCAGGGAACTCCACGTTCCAGGTGCGAAGAGCTCGAGTTGAGTCGCGCGCCGCGTGTGCTAGGTCTAGTTGTTTAGCTGCCCTGCTCTTTTGTCGCAAGGGTAGCGCCGTCCTCGTGTCGCGCCCTCGCCGCAGCCGTGCGTCGCCGCTGCGAGCTCCCACCATGGCCGCCTCTCGGAGTTCTTGACTCCAGCTGCGGGGAGCTTCACTTAAGGAGAGCCACACGCGTTCTAGGTCGAGGCCGAGCTGCTGGTGTTGCTTGTTGCCGTCGTTGCGCCGCGCCGCTGCAGAAACCTTAGCACCGTGTCGTTCCGCTCGCCGTCACAGCCGTTTCTCGCTGCCTCTGTCCAAACCACCCAAACACCACCACCCATAGGTGTGCCGTGACAAGCTGGGCCGGTCCGTGTGCTCTCCGTCATGGGGAAACCTCACCGCCGGCGAGGACGCTGCCGGTCTTTGTCTTAGGACCTGTTTTGTAAGGTTCCGGGGGTATGTTTGCTAAACCTAGGGACCTTAGTTGAGAAGAGAGGTTTCTTCCAGGGGGTTTCGGGTAAAATTATTTAGGAAGTTTTAGATGTAGATTTATTTCAGTTCTCTTTCATAATTTGCTATAATTTGTAGCGATATCCAAAATCAGCAAACCCAATTTCTCTAGACTTGTTTTATTTTTTCTTTACGCATCAAAACTCTTGAACCCTAGGAAAAATAATAAAAACTATTAGGTGTTTATTTAGTACCTTTTAATTAAGGTGTTAAATAAATACTTAATAATTACAAAAGGTATAAAAACTTGAACAATGTCTCTTCCAATTACAAATGTTTGTTAACACATAGGAATTATGTTTTGAGATAGCAATTAATCATGAAACCTTTTTATTTAATAAAAGAAAATGCTTAAGGTAGGTTAGTTAAATAAAATAATTTGAGGGTTAATCCTTTTTGGGTAGTGTAGTGTTGGCTTGCAACTTTATCATGAAGATGAAGTTGTGTGGCCTCTCTTTTGAAAAGTTTTGCATTCTAACTGTGACTTGCATGCTTCCGTAGACTATGAGCTGCAAAGGTGGAGTACATGGAGGTACCCCAAAGAGCAGCAGGAGTATGAGGAGGTTCTCAAGATGTTTCCCGTGACTGAAGGGTTTTCTGAAGATGCTAACTTAGCAGAGACCCAAGGCAAACCCCGGAGCATCTATACCTATTAATTTCAGTAAATGCTATTCATGACAAAGTTATTGGTTATTTCATGATTGTGCATTAGATCTAGGAGTTGATTGAAACCATTTTCTTATGCATGATCAATCCTTGTTTTAGGACATCCTTGCCCCTGTTTAAAATGTTTAGTAAGTATCCTATGCTTAGCCTTGCTTAGTTGTTACTTAGAAGTAACTCTACCTTGTTTACCTAAGGTTAATTTACTTCTCTCATTATGCAAGGAAAAGGCTTGATTTTGATAAGTGGCAGAAGCTAGTGATAGTAGTTCTGCCCACTAAGATATAATTTGACTAAGGACCGGTCGTGGCTTTAACTGTTGATCAAGTGATCTTTACCTGGTTGCTTACTGGGTATGGGACCAGCAAAGACTGGCGTTAATTGTGTCGTGAATTGGAAATGGTCTGTACCTGTGCTTGGCGAGCAGGAGAAGAGCAGAGGCGTAGCCTGAAACTCACACTGGTGATCAGGCCAGACGTGGGGTCCCATGCGGGGGTGCGCCTATGGGTTCGGGTAATTCCAGTTCCGATCGTCGAATACAATTGATTGCCAGGTTGTTGCGTGCAGTGTCATGAGCTGTACGTAGCTGGTGATTGGGTATCTCCTGCAGGATGTAAATCGATCTGGATCGCCGCAATTCTCGGTTATGAATGCGCTTGATCACTGTTAGGCATCGTTGTTAATCACACCTGAGCAATGAAGTTTTCCTTGATATAATTGTTGTTTGAGTAGTACAACTTGTTATGAAAAATATTTTGTCACCTAGATGCTAAGGGAAACTAAATTGAATATAAAATCACAAAATAAGGATGAACCTTTAGTAAGCTATTTTTGCAAAATGGTGAGTCAGCCAGTACATTAAAGAGCTTATCATACTCCTTGGTCGTATCTATTTATACTGGTTAGTCGGGTCAGTCTTGCTGAGTACCTTCGTACTCAGGGTTCTCCCTTTTGTTGTTTTCAGAAGTGTTGAAGAGGTCCTGAAGAACTAAGTATCTGAAGAGTCTCCAGATACTTAGTGTGAGAACTTAGTTGTTTAGTGACCGCTTACCGGCTTATTTGGCTTGAATTCTATAGAATGGTTTAACTTGCATTTAAGTTTGCTTCAATCTACTATTGTAATATTTCGTATCTTCTGTAATTGTGTAAAAATTGTAAGAGTTGTTGATGCTTTCCCATCGTGAAAGTGATCCTGATGTATAGCTATGATCGTGGATGATTCGGGTTGTCCCGGGGACACTCGACGGACTACCGGATTTGGACTGGTTTAGGTGCGTCATTGCATAATTACTGTTCCAACAGTGATTAGGTGCACTTAAGCCAGTTTAAGTCAGACGGTTCCGCCACATATCACTGCCACTATTCTTTGCCCCGGAGTCCCGGACAGCATTCCGTTGACAGCTTCTGAAGTACAGCACATGGTATCTCTCATTCTCTCTCCAGTATGTCAAGTGGTACTAACCGTGCATAGTCACAAAGAGCTCTAAAAGGCAAACTTCTCTCTCCACAAGGAATGGAGGTTGCTGACAGTATGTAAATCACGAGCCATGATGATGATCAGGATCATTCCTAGGCCCTGCTGTGTCAAGGATCTGAATTATAAATCTCACATCAATACATGGAAGAGCACCCGTTATACAGGCAGCCCATGGACTGCTATCTGCTGCAATCATTACTCTGTGTAGCAATTAACAGAAAGGATCACATGAAACAAGCAAACAAGAAGTTTAGAACATATCACCTTCCATGTGGGACCTTCTAAATCTGCAAATGCTTCATCATTCTGCTGCAGAATAAACTCTAATATATAGTAACAAATATAAGCTTCAGAATCACAGAATGCTTCAGAATTCATCTCTATTTGTAGGATTATTATCTGATTGTAGAATCCTGATGTAAGCTCTTGAGTATAGTTTTCAGTTCTAGACCATCAACAGATACAGGCAAGCAGATGAAAGAGGATTTTCTTGCTACAGAACAGAAAAAACAAGCAATCACAGGTTGCAAAATCTGTGCACTAACTTCATAAACATATCGGTGCAGTATTATTGAATATCAGAATATTATACTGTGATAGCAGATAAAGCATTAGACTCATGCACACTATACATTTCACAAGTTTGCTCAAGGCTAACAGACTTGGCTTCTTTGCACTGTGAACTAGTAGTGTTGACATCTTCCTTCAATCTAATGAATGGCATCTGAATAGGTTCTCAACATAAATATTTCTTGATAAATTAGCAAGAGAAACATGTTGCTTGAGTCCAAAGAATAACTCTGTGGGCCAGTATTATGCATATTGACAGCTATTTGCACTGCAGCATAATAGTGTCAAAGATGTAAATCAACAAAATAAATGCAGCCAACCTATTTGTAAAAAATGGTAAAATCAAATGGAAGCCGCATGATGATACATAAGAGATATAATTGAACGTGTTTTTAGTTTGAGTACCCAAGAGTTAAATTCAAGAGAGCATTGCTTAGCTACCAAATCAGTTGCAAGTCTCTGGATTCCGTATTGTAGCCTGCAATGTAGTTTCCTGACATATTTTAAGTGATTTACTCGGAGGTATGCCTTTTTCTTAAAACACCAGAATTCAGATACCTTGTAAGGCACAACAGTTTAAGCCTACATGCTCACCGTGGTGATGTGACACAAGCCACCATGCACATTTAAAATTGGTACATAATTAAAAGTACCTGAAACACACCAACACTAGGACATCTCCAGCGCATTCTTTCTGGACACAAAGGGTACTTTAGCACCCAATCCAATTTCAACAGCAGAATTAAGACCCTCTTGAGATAGGTTTCTGAATCAGCCTATGAAAAAAGTTTCTGAATTCCATATGGAAACTTATCATGGAATCAAAATGGACCTGCAGATAATCTTGTAAGCTCAATATACATATCTTGTTTCAATCAGAGTATGGCATAAACAAGATATATGAACAGAAGATATAGTAAAAGCCTAATGTTCTTAATGCAAAGAACATATCTTGCAATCCATGATACATGTAATTACCAGAATGCATTAAGAAGTACGGCGAACTAAACTGTGGTAAAAGGAAAATAGTTGCTCCAATTTCTTGTCATAAATACAAATGCCAATGAGTATGAAGAGAAAAACAAAAAGATATCAAACATGATCCAATTCTTCTTTGAAGGACTCTTCTTGTGAATTTCCCCAAAAAGGCATTATGTACTTCACCTACCTTACTGATGGTGGACATAATAGGAGCAGATGCAGCAACTGGGTGACTAATTTCAGGTCCACTCTTCAGGTTAAGTTGATGCTTGCCCACCTTGTGTTGGCAAATCAGGCTGCCTGGCTGGCACTGAGCCACTGACACCCCCCTACGTATAATTTCTTACAAAATCAGCCCCAAAGTACTCTCTACTGTCAATCGAACACGTAGCGGGCCGGAGGAGGGGAACCAAAACAGCGCAAACCAGAGCTCAAGCCGCGCAGTGTCGGGGAGGAAAACCGGTGAGAGCTTCCCCCGCAGCGGGCCCGAGTGGCTTGCGCGGCGGCGGCGGTGGGCTGGTCCGGGGGGATGGGACTCTGGGAGTGGGAGCGCGGGCTGCGCGGCTGGCTCATCAGAGCGACGAGTTGGGGGTGGATCGCGGGCAAACCCGCCACGTGGACGTCCCACAAGGCCACAACCCGTCGCCGTCCCTCTACAGGACAACCGAGTGCTGGCTCGCGCCATCGCTCGGCACATGAGCGTGTGCCAGCCGCTCGATCTGCATCCGACGGCCCGTCACGTTTCCTTGCCGGACGGGAAAGAAGGGGGGTGATCTCGCGCTCGCGGTGCATCACTGGCAGGCAGGCAGGCACTTTCGCCCCGTGCACCGCAGCGCGCCCCGGCGTGTGAATAAGAGCAACTTCAGCAGCTTCCCTATCCGCTCCCCAATAGCAAAAAAAATAGGGGATGAAATTTACTCCATTTGCTAGAGTTGCTCTAAACCCGGCCTTCGCTGCAGAGCGGAGCAAACCACATCTCCACCTCTCTCGCAGGCAGCAGCAGCGGCAACGCAGGTTAGTGCTGCTCCCTTCTCCTCCAGTCCTCCTCCTCCTTCCCTTCTTCGTGCTTAGATCTGGAGAGATGATGCACGTTTTGATCTGTGTGTGGCTAGCAAGTGAGTGCTGGTTCGTTTCGATCTGTGGGTGGTATTTTGAACTTTTGATCTGCGTGCAGCGTTCGCGTTGCGTTCGTGCGTTCTCGCTCCCTTGGATGAGTTGCGCTTTTGGCTGGTGTTTGTTTTGCTCGTGTTTTTGGATCTGCATGGAGCAGTGCCTTTTGGGGGGGCTAAAAAAATCGATGGGGACACTTTGTGCTTCTGATTCTGGCGTTGCGGTTCGGAAATCGAAAGCGAATAGATGGGTTGTTTTCCTGTACAGGGAGTTGGTGTCGCGCAGCCAGGTGTGCGTGTTTTGCGGCATGTGGCTGTCCTGTTCTTTGCCAAGCGGTTGGGGTTTTGCTCTCCATCAGCAGCATTTGGTGGGGTTTTTTCTACCACAAAAATAATGAGCAATCGCCGGTTTTAATTGCACTTTCCTTGTTGGATTTGATCTAGAATAAGTAAGCAGAACTCTCCTTGTTGCAAAATGGGGGAAAAGAGTGCCGTGCAACAAGGAGAGTTCACCCTCACCTGATCTAGAATAAGTAAGCAGAACTCTCCGCTGGCTACTCTCGTTTTGAATGCAACTCCCTGACCTGAACGCGATTTCCTCCTTTCAGGTGCCCTTGCCGCTGCACGGGAATGGTGAACCTGACAGCGACGGATGTGGAGGTCACGATGCACAAGCAGCACAGGGTGCGAAATGTCTCTGTCGTTGCTCACGTCGACCATGGTATGACAAGTTTCCTGTCATCAAGTACTGAACCCTCTTTGCGAATTGCGATCGAGAAGGAGCGCCTTACACCTGTCCATCTGGTTGCAGGCGAGTCCACGCTGACGGACTCCATGCTGGCCGCGGCAGACCTCATGGCGCTGGAGGACGCCGGGAAGGTGCGCGCCACGGACACGCGTGACGATGAGGCCGAGCGAGGCATCTCGATCAAGGCCACGGCCTTCTCCATCGGCTACGACTTCGGCAAGACGCGGAGCGGCACGGCCACCGGCGACAGATACGTCGTCAACCTTGTCACGTCGACTTCTCGCCGGAGGTGACGGCCGCTCTGCGCCTCACCGACGGTGCCCTCGTCGTCGTGGACTGCGTGGAGGGCGTCTGCGTGCAGACCCAGACCGTGCTGCGCCAGGCGCTGGGCGAGCGGATCAAACCCGTCCTCGCCGTGAACAAGCTCGACCGCTTCATCCTCGAGCTCCAGGTCCGTGTTCTTCCAAATTGCTCATATCTGCTTTGTTCTGCTCTGTTCCTGCTAACTGGTTGCGCTGATTGGGGCTACTGTTCACAATCACGTATACATGCGTTGCACTGCAGCTCAACGGCGAGGAGGTGTACCAAGGGCTGCGCCGTGTTGTGGAGGATGCCAACGCTGTCGTTGCCTTGTACACCGACAAGAACCTGGGCGACTGCGACATGTCCCCGGCGCATGGGACGGTGGTGTTTGCTTCGGGATTACACGGCTGGGCCTTCAGCCTCTCTACCTTTACACGAGCAAGTTTAGTGGGGATGTGGCGAAACTGACTGAACGGCTCTGGGGACAGAACTATTTCGACCTGCAAACCAAGAAGTGGACCGGCAGCCGCACGGGGTCGGCGACGTGCCAACGCGGCTTCATCCACTTCTGCTACGAGCCCATCCGGACCGTGATCAACGCCTGCGTCAGTAATGATAAGATCGAGCTTTGGTCCATGCTGGACAGTCTTGGAGTTGAGGTCAAGACGGAGATGAAGCACTTGTCCGGGAAGCAACTCATGAAGCGGGTGATGCAGGCGTGGCTGCCTGCCGGTGAGGTTTTGTTGGACATGCTCGTCCTCCACCTGCCATCCCCAGCCAGAGCGCAGCGCTACCGCGTCGACAACCTATACGACGGTCCCCTCGACGATCCCTACGCTAATGCTATCCGGAACTGTGATGCAGACGGGCCTCTGATGATCCACATCGCTAAGATGGTTCCAGCCGGCGATCGGACAGGCAAGACATGTGCTTTTGGCCGAGTCTTCTCTGGCAAGATTAGTACAGGCAATAAGATTCGTGTGATGTGTGGACGAAATGAGGATGTCTTTGTCACAACTGTTCAGCGGACCAGCATGTGTATGGGCAAAATATTTCAATCTGTTGACAGCGTTCCCTGCGGCAACACTGTCGCTTTGATGGGCCTTGACAATGTCATCGCCAAGACGGCCACGCTCACGAATGCTAGGGAGGTGATTGGAGACATCATCAAGCCGCTCAAGTTTTCGGTGGCGCCGATAGTTCGCAAGTCGGTCGCGTGTCAGAACCCTAGTGACATGCCCAAGCTATTGAAGGCCTTAGAACGCCTCGCGAAAGTTGATCCTACGGAGGAGACCGGTGATCATATCCAGTGGCGGAGTCATGATCAAAATTTAACTATGGCGAAGTTAATACTACTAATTCTAGATATAATCATCAAATATTAATACATATACTCCCTCCATCCCATAAAGGCTGTTCGTTTAGAAATTTTGGACTCACTAGTAGTTGTGACAAGTGACCATACTACCTCTAGGGTCAGTCTCAGTGCAAGTTTTATGGGCACAGTTACCTAAACTGAAAACTAGGTAATTATGCTCGTGAAGTTTCATGGGATGAAACTCTCCTCACATTCTATGAAATACTTTCATTCTCTCTCTTCGTCACGCCAGCAAATTTAATGTCATGAAACTCCACCGAGACTGGCCTAATTACTTATGCATGGTTTTCCGGAATCTGAATAAATGCAGTGCATTAGAACTAGAGAAAAAACATCACTGGTCATTTCATTGCCTCAATGTACTTCTTTAATTGATATGAGTGTTGTTTTAATTAGATTAGTTTCACTACAAGATAGTAAATGAATACTCTTACGGTGGGACAAAGTTTGAAAGCTAAACGAACACTCTTTGTGGGACAGAGGGAGTACTAGAGATTATATGAATCACAATTGTATGAAAAATTTCAAACATTAATAAGTGAATAGTGAGATGAACATACTATAAAAACAATAAGTATGACGAGATGTTCGAAAAAGATACATTCTTCTATGTTTTAATGTTCGAAGGCGCTTCATGATTATATACATCTAGTTCTTTAAATATCTTTTTTTACATGAATCAGATATTTCATTAAAGCAGCAGATTTACAAAGAGGTCCTTAACAAAAGTCATATTACATCGAGGTCCTTGAAGGACACAAATCCAAATCCACCACCGGAGAGCAGGTCGCCGTCAGACGGCTGCAGCAACGTCGCAGACGCTTGGAGCCGTAGTCGTGGAAGGGTCTCGCCTAGCGTAGGCTTGAAGAGATCGTGGACGACGTCGAGGAGGAACTTCGCCGGAGAACCAAAGATTTGGTAGAAACTGACGCCGACGGGTATGAAGTCATCGTCCACGGATCCGGGGGGAGGTTCGCTGCCGAGTCGATGGCGGAGGATGTTGAGCGAGCTCGATACCGGATGATGCTGTGCTGCTTGGTGAAGGGAGCAGGCAGGGGCGGAGACGAAGGCTGGGAGCGGCCGACACGTTCGACGATGCTGCAGAGAGCATTGGAACAACCATCGAACCAGGCAGGGATCCCTGGCCAGAGGAGCTGGAGAAGACCGATGCAAGGAGCACCAGAACAAACTTCGATCCAAACACTAGAGGAGGCAGCAGTAGAAGAGGCAAGAACAAAACAGCGCGTTCAACGAACGAGATCACAACAACCGCTGATTTGAGGTCGCCAGGACCAGAACCACACATGGGAAGATCCGATGCACCACCTCCAGACCAACCGGATCACGGGTAGCTAGGGGAACGCTCCAGCAGCAGTGCCAGAGGGAGGGGAGGCAGACGGGAGAAGAGGGGAAGCAAGATAGGGAGTTTATTTTATTACCGCTGACCTGAAGTTCGGCGGAGACGGCGGCGGTGGAGAAGTGTAACATCCCTGATGTTTAATTAGCATAAGCACATGAATTAGACTTGTTAATCAAGTGTGATTAGTCTCAAAGCATGCTTAGCATAGTTTTGATCAACTTTGCAAAAGAAATCCTAGTCAAATTTCCAAATCTTGGTCAAACCCCTTAAGAGCTCTATAATGCTAAAATGGTTTTCTAGCGCGTTCTCCAAATTTTACTATAGAACTTCAAATTCTACTAATATAAAAGTTTTTCCTTGTTTCCGGGAACACAATTTTCATAATTGGCGAACATTCAAATTTTGAGTGTAAATTTGCCAAAAAATGAGTTAAGCCCAAATGAACAGTAAAATCAGCCGAGATTTGCAGCAACTTCGCCACGTTTTTCCCGTTAAACCAAGCATCAAAACATAGGTCACCCTTTGCAAATGTTGTAGTGCTATAGTTGCTCTACAACTTTCGTATTTGGAGATTTTCGAGTTGTATTCAAAATTTTTGAGTTTCTCAATTTCGAAAACGGGCAAACGGAATGAAACTGGGCGCCGCTACAGAGTCCGTGCGCAGAACCGCCACGCGTCGGGGCCTCCGCGCTCCGGCGTACGGATCCTTCGGCTCCTCCGCTGTGGACCCAAGCACCGTGGACCCTCCGCCCCACTCTACGTCTGTGGGCCGCACTCACCCGCGCACGAGCGCCAGCCAGCGACACGCACCGGGCGCCGCGACCGCTAGCCAGAACGCACGCGTGCACCCGCCCGACGCATCGTCCGCAGTTAAAAGAGGGGAGAGAAGAGGGGGGCCGACTCGTTTCCTCGTCCACCTCGCCTTCCTCGTCGTTCTCGCTCGCCTGCTCGTCACCGCACGCCGCCGTGCCTGGGCACGTTCACGAGCAGAGCCAGCCGTCGCCATTACCGCCGCCGAGCACCGCCTTCGGCCGCTCTTCCAACCCTCAAAACGGAACCCTAGGTGAGCAAGGATCTTTATCCTGCCCTTTCCTGGCCAAGTACGACCTTTTCTCTCACCGGAATCGAGCTCCCTCCGCCGGCCATGGCGCCAGGGACCCAATTGCGATCTCAGTTTTCATTCTAGGGGCCTATCTGCAATATTCAGGGACTTGGTTGTAATAAGGTTCTTTAGGGTTTCGGCTGCAACTTCGAAAAGTCATTAAAAATCGTAAAAAAATCAGAAAAATGCAAATCCAGTTTTGTTGGTTTTCTTGTGATGAGATCTACCTTTTCTAGAAAGGTTGTATAGGATTTTTCTGTATACATTTGAAATAAAAATTCAAACTCAATTTAATGAACTTTTATTGTAGTTCAAAATGTACCCATGCAATGGAGATGAAATTTGGATATGTTACTCTTTATGTCATGTTTAGATCTGTGACGAAGTTTGACATATGTTTGATGTGTAGAATTGTAGTTATGATTTTTGGAATTTTTATGTTAGGTTAAGTTTGATGATTTTTATAGTCCCCTCAAGAAATAATTTCTGTAAGCACCAATGCACCCTAGGTCTTTGTCATGATGATTATCACCTCTGGAAAAATAATTATGATTTTAAGAACTTGTTTGAATGATGTTTTGGATTTACTCTTATGAAGGATGTTAAATGGATAACTTGAAAAATATGACAGATCTACTTGTGTATGTTGGTCAGGGGCTTAGATTTGTCATGAATGAACTGTAGGAAAATTTTTAAGTCAAAAATATTAGTAAATCTTTTTATAGGATTTAATGAAGTTAAGCTAGGCTGAAATTTGTCTTTTTCACATAAATTAATTTATATAAGATCTGAGTCTAATTTTTGGTATTTAAGCTTGAATTAGTCATATGCTTCTGTGTGAAAAATTTCAGACCAGTTGGAGTTATATTTTAATTAATATGAATTTTGGATGAATGGCTAGCTAGGATTTGAATCAAAAGGTTTATATTTATTATTTAAATTTTAATTAAGGTTTTCATGTTTAGTTCCTGGTTATAATCATTTTAAACACACCCCATACTGTTTGGTGAAATTTGTTAACTTAATTTGCTTAAATGTGTACATGATCACCATCAAAGTAGTAATTAGTCCATCATCACACACCCCATGCTTTTTGTGAGATTTAGTAGTTGTTTAGATGAATGTGGCCAACAAGAGTTGGTTTGGTGCTAATTCTCTCACACTCACCATAATCTAATGCATATGCATGCATATGTGTTGATTTACCGGATGGTACGTATACGCTCACCCAGGAGGAGGAGGGAGCAGTTGATGGAGAAGTAAATCAGATCATTGTTCACCAAGACCTGGACCAAAGTCCAGAAGAGCCCAAGACTAGTGCTGAAGTAGAAGAAAGCAAGTACCATAGTTGCATCTAACCTTTTTCTAAAACTCACACCCTTTTACTTTCAGTATTTATGTTATGTTTTGTGCATTTAAGTTTCAGGAGTTGAATTGAAATCTAGATGCATGATCCTTAGGATTCCTATGCTCTTTTACTAGTATGCTAGGTCGCTAGTGCCATGCTTTAAGGACACAGTACAAGTCGAGTAATGACTCATTGCTCGCGAGATATAGGATACTTATGTTGGAATCATAAGTTGGTTAATTTGACTTGCTCATGTGGTAAGAGCAATGGGTTCGGTCTCGACCGAGTAACATTGTGCTGGTTTAAGTTATTGAACGTACCAAGTGCTTGTCGGGAATGAGACCGGTAAGCCTAGTACCTAATGAACCAGTGCGGGGACTTTATCGCTACTACTCTTGAGATGCGTCTTCCGGTTTGATTCCGGTAGTGCAAGTGTGAGTCTGGACGTGCCGTGTGAGGGCGTTCCAATAACCTTGTACTTAGGACTGTGGCACCTGTCCCTAATCTGGGGAATGACGAGAACCGCCTGGTCGGGGTAGACCCTGCATTTGATTTTCTTTGGATTCTTAGGGTCTACCTTTTTTCGTGTATCTTGGGTTGACCTTGCAAGGATATAAATCGATCGATCGTTGGTCACTCGACGTTATCTGAGTCGGCTTGACCACTGGCTACCCCATACTTATTTATGGAATATTTAGATTAATATTGTTGCCTGATTAATGTTGTTTGCACAAACATGCTTGTTTAGTTAGGTGCTTACCTAGAATGGTTAACATACTAGAACTTGAGTTAAAAATGAAAAGTAAGGATCAACTCTTAATCATTTTTTGGCAAAACAAACCCACCAGCCAAAAAGCTTTGCATGTCTAGTTGTATTTTTATTTTGTTGGGTCAGTCTTGCTGAGTATTAGCATACTCAACCTTGCTTAATTTGTGGTTTTCAGGTAATCACATCTGGTCTGGCTCTATTCCAGATGGTTGGGAGATTGAATGCGAGAATGACGATGAGGAGTGATATGCTTGAATGGCCTCCTATGTGTATCCCGCGTTTAGTTTTTATTTCCGTTGTTAAACTCTGAAACAATTTACTTTTATGTATGAAAAACCTGGTTTGTAATAATGTGAACTTGTGAACCATTTATGTAATGTTGAACTTGTACTCTGATCCCGCCTTCGTGTGGGCTTTGCGCATATCAGCGATCCTATTGTAAGTGATTCACCGGGCATGACCCGGCAGAGGCAACAAAATACATTTTTGTTATCGCTTATGAGCCAAGTGGACCGGCTTAGGTGATAATACAGATTTATTTTGGGCGGTTCTGTCACAAAAAGCCTCCGAGGAAGACCTCGGCGGCGATGACACCGACGACGAGGGCAGTAAACATCTGTAGGGACAATACCATAAAGGCGCAAGCACTAAGGCACTGAAGAAACTACGAAAAGAAAATACTAGAGAAGGAGCAGATCTACCAGATGGGAGGGGTCCCAGCCCCTCTCGCTGCCGGCGAGGCCGCTGGCGGGGAGAAGGGGAGGGGCCCGAGAGGAGGCGGTGGAGGATAAGAGAGAGGAGCTTTCGGGTGGAAGGAAACCGAGTGCCTGTTTCTGTGTCAAATTGACCGAGGCAGCGACCGGCGAGGCGAGACGTCGAGACGACGCTTGATGGACTTGGTGTGAACAGATAGACAGAAGATCAGAAAATCAAAAGGCGAGAGGGCAAATGACGGAAGCACAGGGCGACGCCGCCTGATAAACAGTGAGTTTGCAAGGACAGAAGGTGTTTGCCGGCGGATAGGTGTGGCGACCGCCATGGCTCGCCACACTGGTGGCTCCGCCACTGATCATATCATAGCTGGTGCAGGCGAGCTTCACCTGGAGATCTTCATCAATGACCTCAAGAAGATGGCCGGCGTCGACATTCTCCGGTGGTGTCGTACCGAGAGACCGTGACCAAAACCTCAAGCCGTGTGATTATGTGCAAGTTCCCCAACAAGCACAACCGTCTCTACATGGAAGCACGCCCGCTGGACGAGGAGCTCTTGTAAGCAATCAAGGACGGGCGCATCGGCCCCCGCGACGAGGGCACGTCTCGTGCCAAGCTCCTGCGTGAGGAGTTCGGGTGGGATGCTAGAGACGCGAGGAAGCTCTGGTGCTTCGGCCCCGCGACCACTGGTCCCAACCTCCTCGTGAACAGCTGCAATGGAGTTTACTACACGGGCGAGATCCGGGACTCTGTTCCAAGCAGCATCGAAAGGAGGCGTTCTGGCGGAGGAGCCCCTGCGCGGCATCCGGTTCCATCTGTGCGACGCCGTCTTGCACTTGGACTGCATCCATCGCGGCTCCGGTCAGATCATTCCTACAGCACGCCGCGCAGCTGGTGGCGAGCCCGCGGCTGATGGAACCAGTGTATCTCGTCGAGATTCGCATGCCAGGCAGCCAAGTGTCGAACGTCTGCAAGATGCTGAAAAAGAAAAGGAGTGATATGTTGGACTTGCAGGACTTGGGCTTCGACACGATGGTGGTCAAGGCAGTTCTCCCAGTATTGGAGTCTTTTCAGTTCACGCGGAGTGACTTCGGCACAGTGCTCTTTCTCCATCTCAACTGCCACCACCGACGCCTCCTCCACCCCCGCATCTCTCTCCCTCCACCGGTGCCTCCTCCACCCCCGCGTCTCCCTCCACCGGCGCCTTCTCCACGGCTCCACCCCCGCACCCGCCTCCTCCACAGCGGCGGAGGCAGCTCGACCTGGAGGGGGCGCAGATCCGCCCGCGGTCACGGCTCCAGCTCGCCGGCGCAGATCCAGCGGAGGCCACAACGACGGCGAGCTCGGCGGCCGCGGAGCAGAGGCAGGCGGTCGATTCGTCGGTGGCGCTCCCACTTCTCCACCGCCTGGTCCTCGCGCTCCTCCGCCCCGTGCTCCGACCTCGACCCGGCGGCACTCCTCTGCCCCGTGCTCCGGCCTGGACCCGACGGCGTTCCTTCGCCCTGCGAGCGTGCGGATTCGGGTGGGATGTGGCGGTCGCGCGGCGCCGGCGGTCCCTTCCCTCCGGCGGTGGCGGTGCCGGCCGCCTCCTCCACCCCCGGGAGCGGCGGCGTGGCGGGATCTAGGGTCCACGACGGCGGCTCCTTCTCGACCCTCTCGGCGGCGGCTCCCAGGCAGACTCCAGGGGCGCGCGGGAGGCAACGGTCGGAGCTTGGATGCGGCAGGGCAACCGACTGATGCTGGAGAGGTCGTCGCTGTATCCTCTCTCTCCTTCTCTCATCAGGCGATTTTTGCAGATGAGGATGGGTTGACTGCTGGAGACAGTCTTATAAAGGCCAGAGTGCTAGACACGAAGAATCGTCGATACGGATAGATTCGCATCGCTTCGCGCCGCCGCCACCGACCACCGTCGACAACGATGACTGCCAGTGCCAACCGCTGCCTGTCCGACCTCCCTGACGACCTGCTGCGGCACATCCTCTCGTTCGCTCCCGCCAAGGAGGCCGCCACCACCGCCGTGGTCTCGCGGCGCTGGCGCTCGCTCTGGCGCACGTGCGGTGCCATCAACATCGACTCCCGCTCCTGCGGCGGCCGCCGCCTCAACAGCGCCGAGACGCGCGTCGGCTTCTTCCGCGGCGCCACGGCTGCTCTCGCCGCCGCCCGCGTCCCGATCAAGAGGCTGACGCTCTACGTCAAGCTCGAACCGGAGGACCACGCCGAGTCGTCGGAGACGTCGTCCCTTTCTCGCTCCGACGACAGAGCCGATCAGGAGCTGCGCGGCATGATCGACGCCATGATCTCGAACCCGGCGGCGCGCCGCGTCGAGGAGCTCCGCATCGGTGCCCAGGAGTTCATCAGGGCGTCCGCGGTTGCGCATGCGGGATGGGGTTTTTGCGAGCTCAGCTTTGGTAGCGCCGGCCATCCATCGGAGGCTCTGCGAGTGCTGCACATCACAAACTGCAGCAGCATCACGCTTCCTCCGCCCGGCACGTCGTCCTTCCCGAAGCTGTCGGAGATGCGGCTGCGGGGGTGTAGTTTCCTATAAGGAGCTCCAGGGCATGATCGATGCCGCACCGCAGCTGGCCACGTTGCAGCTCGAATCCGTCTGTCTCTCCGGCGGTGACGACGAAGAAACAGCGGTCAGCGATTCTCGCGCAAAGGTCGAGCAATGCTACCGGCTTCGCTGCCCGGTGGTCACGGCTCTCGTGCTGGAAGATTGCGGATTTCCATGGTCTGCCCGAGATGGCATTGAGCTTGACATGCCGAGGCTAAAATACCTGAGATTCAAGGGGCGTGTTTCTCGTGAGCGACTATCACTGAAACAACATGTTCCATTATTGGATCGAGTAGATTTGCACTTCACCGATGATTACTGCCTGCTTAGTGATGAAGACAACAAAGTCCGCGTGCCCTTCTGGCAGTTTCTTCGGAATTTCAGCAACGCAAAGGTACTGAAACTGAAGCTGGACTACCCGATTGACCGCATCGCCATCGTAGAGAAGAAACTCGACGCGCTTCTAGGTGATAAGTTGTTCAGCAATTTGCAGTGCCTTGAGATAGAAGGAATCTACCAGGCCTCCAGTGAAGCCTCAGGCTTTGCAATGGGAAATTTGCTCCATTGTTGCCCTGTGGTACATGACCTCCGGGTCAAGTTGAGCAAGATGCAGCCAAGGCAAACCACATCATGTTTGCTTCGTTTTGCAAAATTGAAGGCTCAATCTGATTTCAAAGAGTCTGTTGATCACTTCAAGCAACGTAGGATCTCGTTGCATGAAGATGGAGATGACGAAAACTACGAGGTTTCTGACATCCCTGGCCTGAGTGAACGTTCATTCAGCTGCATGCACAAACATCTAAGAAGAGTGAGCTTGCAATTTCGGAGAGAAGAGCCGAACTGCTTCGTTGACCAGTGGCTCTCCTGCGCCTTGCAGCTGGCCGCCGGCGAGTTCCACCTCGACCTGGGCCTCGGCGGCAGCCTCGTCTGCTCCCTCGGCCGTCGTAGCACCGACCCAGGGGGCAATGGCGAGCCGTACGCAGGGCCCCACGCGACGTGCGGCGGGGAGCGCGATGACTCGGAGGAAGAGGAAGAATACTACCCCGCATCGCCGCTGACAGACGACGGCGCCGTTCCACGCGCGATCCTCGTGCCGAGAAGGCTCTTCTCCTGCGTCATGCTACAGTCCCTTTGCCTCGGCCCCTGTCGGCTCGACCTGCCAGCCGCCATCGACCTGCCGTCCCTGAAGAGGCTGCAGCTGATCCGGGTCGTCGGCCCGGGGGCCGGCGCGCAGGTACAGCGGCTGGTCGCCGCCTGCCCGCGCCTCGCGGACCTGATGCTCGAGGCCTGCGCGAAGCTCACCACGCTCTCCGTTCTCGACAAGCCCCTCCGCAGGTTGGCCCTCCAGTGCTGCCACAAGCTGGCGGCCGTCGCCGCCGACGCGTCGGAACTCCGGGTTTTCGAGTACAGGGGCGTCGTGCCGGCGCCCCCGTTCCTCACCATGCACGGAACGCCACGAATCTGGTCGTGCACTCTGGACCTCTGCGGCCAGGAGCCCACGGATCCGTCGGAGCTCAGGGAATTCCTCCAACTCTTCGCCTCCGCGGAGCACCTGGAGTTCAAGTACGCCCCACCCGGCTCCGGCATCGGCCACGACGTTCTCTCCTCCGCGCCGGCGTTTCCCACGTTCATGAGCCTCCGAAGCCTCGAGATGACGGGGTTCTCCCAGCGCGACGACGCCACCGTTGTCGCCGCGGTGACCAGAATGCTGGAGCAGGGCCCGAGCCTGGAGACGCTCTCGTTCTTCTTCCTGCCGGAGGCGGAGCCCTTGAAGACGGCGTACAACAACCACACCTACTCATGCGACAAGGCCATCCTCGATTTGCACCAGCTCAGGTACGACCGGCATGTAGCCCTCGCCGTGCCGGACGGCACCGAGATCCCCTGTATGGCGCAGCGGCTGAGGGAGATCAACTTGGTGCACTATCAAGGGGTCCTGTCGCAGAGGATGCTCACCAAGTTCTTGCTTTGCAACGCGCCAGCCGTCGAGGAGCTTTGTTGTGTGTTTGCACCAGGGCCGCTGTGGATGCAGACTAAGCTTATGGAGGAGATGAAAAAATGGGTGATGAACAAGTCTACAAACCTGACGTTCATCTAGTACTAGTACAATTGAAATGATGCTTTAATTCAGCTATGCAAAAGTCAACTGATGACTTGATATATGATTCGTTCGCTACGCTTTTTGCTGATTGCATGGTCTCTACTAATTTTTAACTGGCCCTTGATTGACCGGAGTCTAGCGCCGTTTATAACTCTTATACAAAGATCTAAATTGTCCGGTGATGGTACCTTTTTATAGCCCTAAGTAAATCCAGATTCCAGAATTTGGATAACCTCTAAAATATTTTTTGTTGAAGACATAAAAAATATATATCAAGATTTTTTATCAATTATTTTGATAGGTAGGATATTTAATAATAAAATTTATTCTTAAGATATAATATTATAGGAAAATAATGATGAAAAATTCATAAAATATTTTAATATAGACTATTATATCCACTACCACCCTGCAAAGTCTCAAGTTAAAATTCATCTTGGTTATGAAGAAAAAAAAACATTATGGAGTAAGTTGAGCAAACAGCATAGTTTAGGGGACATTGAACCAAAACATAGTTAGAGGATTATGTGGACTTTTACTATACTTGAAGGATGTGATTTGGACCTTATATTTTATAAAGCATAATGGCATGTATCATGTATGCGTTCATCAAAGAATAACACATTCATTCGGCTTTGGATTTACCCTACTATTAACTGATGATGAATAGCTAGATTGTTTTGGTTTTTATGTGCATTATTTTGTTATGCACTTAACTATAGCTTGTCTTAATGTATAATAATAATTATAAACATAAAAAAGTCAAAATAAGATACGATTTGAAACAGATGGAGTATACAAAATTGGAGAAGGAAACTCCTAGCACACAGGGAACACCACCAAACAAGTGAATGCTAAAAAGAAGATAACGATAAAGATAATAGTGTCACGACTCGCAACTTACAGCAAAGGTTGAATTCTAGTGTTTAGGGTGATATATGAGATCTCATGATATATTGTGGTGACTAGTGAGAGTGTCTTCTCCTGAAATAGGGTGCGGATCGAATACAAGTTTCTGACAAGTGTATATATGGAGCAGAAAATGCTGACAATCATTGTGAGATCAGTATCACTGCCAGACTGCACCTAGATCTTCCGTTGTGCATATGTATGGTAAGCACGGCGTCTGAAACCACACCATGTAATTATTCTGGGAGAACAATGTGTATCAAGTTATCAACATGAGAAGCCGTCATATCTTCTTCGTACTACTCTTCGCAGTGCAGGTGTGTCATGCTTTTTTTTTCCCTGCAAGCAATCATTTCCCCTCTTTTCTTTAGCGACTTTGTAGATGAATCAAAAACTACTGTGACGTTTCGGCAACATTCAGTTTTCCTTTGACGAGATCTTTCACAAAACTGTTCAGAGAACGCCATGACGATCCACCTTCCTGAACTGCGCTGTGTGACGCCTCCCGCAGTTCTTCAGCTCTTCTTCTCATCTCTAGGCTATCGCCATCACCTAGATCCATAAGCTTTGTCACAGCAGCAAAGATCGTGGCCCTGCTGACAGTGCCATCCTCTCTTCTCTGTTCCCTCAAGTTGATCCCAATCTTCCATTCATCAGCCACAAGCCGGGCATTCACCAATTGATCCCAACCAACGGGGAACGCGAGCACAGGCACTCCTGCGAACACGGCCTCCACGGTCGAGTTCCACCCACAATGGCTCAGAAAACCGCCGACCGAGGGGTGGGAAAGAACCTTCAGCTGGTCACACCATGGCACCACCGAGCCCTTGTCACCGGAGATCTTCTGTAGAGTGGTGGTGGTGGCCTTGTCCCGGGCCACCCAGAAGAACCTGACTGCGCTATCACGAAGCCCCATGGCAACCTCTTCCAGCTGTGAGGATGGCATCGAAACATAGCTGCCAAATGAGACGTACATCACTGAATTTTTCGGTTGGGCATCCAGCCAGTCAGAGTATTTCTCATGCTGAATCTTGCCTAAGTTGCCTTCTGGTGGCATATGCGGAATTGAAGGGCCAACTGTATAGATGGGGCATGGAAGCACTTGTGATATTGCATTGATGGCACCAGATTCAAGCTCATAGGAGGAGGTGAAGAGGACACACTGTGCTTTGCGCACATTGGAGAACACTTGTGCAACTCGTTTCAATGGCAGCTCCCAGGAGCGGAAGATCTTGATATCAGAACATTTTATTGATGAAAGGGTTGGGAATGGGAGGTACTGATCCAAGGACTTGCAGCTTTGACCTGCAGATCACAGAAGTTCAGATTCTATAGTCACTGAGTCAAGGAACGAAAAGGTGCAATTGCAAACACATTAGCACTGTGCTTACTGGGATGCTTGACCAAATACTTTATTGTAGAAGTTTATGGTTGGAGTTGGATGCTATGTGTCCATGAAAATGGGAACATGTCATCAGCTAAAGCATTCATACTTTTCTTTTTACATATTAGCAAGTGATTTTGTCACTCTAAACTTCATAACCGTTGGCAACTTGTCTATATTGAGGGGATAGAATCCGAAAAGGGCATTAGTCGTCATAGGAAAGAACCGTGGGTGTGGACTTTTGAATTTCATTTAGTACCGTCGCAAATGGAAAGTGAACATGTTTCAGAAGTGAGGCAACTGAAAAACTGCTAAAAAAGTATTCCAGAGGTTGTAATAATCAGCTCTCATGCTTTGAGTTGTCTATAGTTTAGTGATGTTAGGGATACTGATTAATTGAACAGAGGCAGTGAACAATTGCCTAATCCTTGCGTACTTCCCTAATTTGTAGAGCTCAATGGTAAAATCCTTTAACTACGAACATGTATACACAGTATTTCCCAATACTGACTGGGTACTCCTACTAAAAGGCATTCTGAGAATTTTCAGTTGGTATTCATGAAAGAAGTAGAAGACTTCACTGATTTCTAAATTTGATAATTTGGTATCATGAACCTTTAAGCAGAAAGTGATTTAGTTTTTTCTAAGTTCAAACCATCAACACACCACTGAACCTATTTGCATCAAAGTTCTTGATATCAGATACTTCTTCACATATCTGAACCTTGATGATTGCTAGGCAACTCGTGAATTTTACTGTTAATGCAGCAAAGGGAATCAGTATCTGCGGGATAAACACAAGTAGTTCTTACACTTCGCCTCCATCAATTTAAAGAAACAGATTTTATTTTACCTTACCTTACGTTTGAACTTTGAACAATCGAACTCCTCACTATCAAATCACAATATAGCATTCAGAACATCTGCACACACACACACAAAAAAAAGAAAGAAAAAAGAGGAAGGTGAAGTAGCCAGAACCTTGTTCCCCTTCGGATTCGGGGCCATCCGCCGGCGGCCACCGGTCCATGTGGTACAACCCCAAGAAGAACGTGGCCGGCATGGTGCACAGCGAGCACACCGGTATCCCGCGCGCCGCGCCGGCCGCCACCCCCCACGTCAGGTAGGTGTCGACCAGGACTGCGTCCGGCGTCCGCTCCAGCGCGAGCCGGTCCAGCAGCCGCCCCACGGGCTCCCCCATCTTGGCGTGCACGGCCTCGATGAAGCCGGCGTGGTCGGCGCCGCGGCCGCGCTCGGAGGGGATGACGTTGGGGATGGTGGCGAGGCGGACGCGCTCCGGAAGCGCGGCGGGCACCCCCGCTGCGGCCAGCAGCTCGCGCCACTCCTCCGTGACGACGACGGTCACGGCGAGGGAGGCGTCGGCGGCGGCGATCTGGCGGCACACGACGAGCATCGGGTTGATGTGGCCGCGGCCTGGGAACGGCACGGCCACCACGTGCCGAGACGCCGCCGCCGTAGCCATTTTTTGCTTCGCGTTGACTGCAGAGCGCAGAGCGAGACAGCGAGTTCTGTGGAGTGGAGTAGGAGTAGCAAGTATAGAGAGCATTCGAAGCTCTCGCACTGTCACGGAAAGTTATAGAGAGCACATCACGGTCGACATGCTGACCAGTGACCACACCGAGGGCACCAATTTTTTTCTTTTCAATAATTAAGGGCACCAAATTTGAAACGCAAAACAAATCGTGTGTTGCAGATCGCAATAGAAAAAGGTCGCTTCCCACTTTTTGAAGGGTGCTTTTCCACCTTTCCGTCATGGCTGGACATTGCTACGAAGGCGCCGGGAGAGTGGTTTGTAGTATTTTTCATAGGAATAATTTACAGTGAGACAAGTGAGGTGGCAATATAGAATAACATTTGCAAGATACCCGCGTGATTATACCTTACATTTCTTGATACAAACAATCTGTTCCTCACTGTGTACACCTAACCTCTCCTCTTCAATAAGCTATGAACAGCTCCCATATAACATAGAAAATCGTTCTTTGCTCCAATCCACAAGCCTCAACATCCAGTAGTTTGCCTCGTTAGATTTATATGTACCTCATGTTTCAGAACTTCATATAAACAACTCATCACCCGCTGAACCAACAACCATCTCACAAAGTGCATTGCCGCAACTGCAAGCCTGCAATCAATCATACTTGAAACGAGTCGACTATGGCCTTGAGAACCTTCTCCGACGACGACCACTGCTTGTCGTTGGCGCTCGCGACGAAGAGAACCACCGTGTTTCCCTTGGCGGTGGCCTTGGCCAGATTGTGAGAACCGGTCAGTGCCAGTGGAGTCTCCAGCACGTAGCTGTAGTACTGCATCAATCAAAAGAACCACCAAAACAAATTTCAATTGCTGCGCAGGAACAGGAATAATTGTGCTATACTGAAAAAAGGGGATCGATCGAGTTTGGATTACAGTTTGGCCGTCGATCTTCTCGACGGTGGTGTCGACGAGCTCGTCGGGGTCGAAGGTGTTGCCGGTGACGAAAGGCCCCAGGGAGGCGATCAGCCTCTCGGGGCTTCCGATGTCCTCGATGGTGGCGTTGGGCCTGTTGGTGAGGCGGATAAGCGGCGACGCCACCACCTGCACCTTGCCCTGCTTCTCGTCCTCGAACTTCACCTCCACCCACGGCTCCGCGCACTTGGGCTGGCAGTAGTTCCCGGACAGGATGTTGGCCACCCGCGTCTGCTTCCACGTCGGCGGCAGGACGAACTCGTACGGCTCCACATTGCCTGGAGATGGCACGGATGATCCCAATTAATCAATCGATGAACTGATGCCAGACAAACTTGAGCAATCGGAGTTGAACCGAGACGCCACCGGCGCGGAGGGCGGGGGTGTCCTTGGGCGTGGCGCGGAAGAAGACGAAGCCCGGGTTGGACGGCGCCGGCGGCAGGTACGTGCCGACCACGACCTCGCGCGCCTGAGCCGGTGGCGGCGCCCGCGACAGCAGCGCGCCCAGCGCCGCCCCGAGCACCAGCTCCCTCCGGTGGCTGGCGACCGCGACGAGCGGCGCCGGCCGCGGGGCGTTGTTGTCAGGCGGCGACACTGCCTGCGGAGGAGGAGGAATGCAGCGCGAGCTGGTGGGTGCGGGCAGCCGGAGCGAGGCGAAGAGCGGGGAGAACACCGATGAGGAGGCCATGGGGGAAAGGAAAGAAACGGCCGGGTTCGCGCGCGCGGCGTCGCGTCTGGTTCACGCGAGAGCAGCGCCTTATCCAGACGGGTGCGATATTTTCGCGCTCTGTTCGTGTGTCAGTGTGTGTGACCGCCGCAAAGACCAGGAGGAGGGCGTGCGTCCGCGCGGCTCGGCAGCGTCCTCTTGTCAGCGGCCTGCGGATAAGATATAGCAGCCGGCCGAGGAAGGGTGTGCGGCCGAGCGGCGACAGCACTCGGCAAGCATGGCTCCGGCAGCGTTGGCCGTCTCCCCCGCGGCAGCTGCGCTCGCCCCCGGCGGCGGCGCGCGCTCGGTCAGGACAGCTTCACTGGCTCTTTGCCGTTCCGGTATGTGACACTCGTACTACTCCTTGGCTTTCTCATCATCTTGTGGTGATTTGATCGGAATGGAATCCAATCCTGCCCTTTTATTCTGCTGTTTTCCCCAGCCAAAACTGTGTCGCCACCGGGCGGCCTGCTCAGATCGGCGACGGCGAGGCAGAGGGGGCGCTTGGCGACGCGAAGCAGCACCTCCTCGCCGTCGGAGACGAGCACGGACGATTCCCAATCCCCGAAAGAGAAGGTAATCCACGACTGCATAAACTGAAAACACGCGCGCGCCCACCGCGGAACACCCAAAACTAACCTCGCCGGGGGGTCGCGCGTTTCGTTTCAGGCGCCATTCGGGTATACGAGGAAGGACGTGCTGCTGATCGGCGTCGGCGTCACGGCGTTCGGCGTCGGGCTCAAGTACGGGCTGGAGGTGAGGCGCCATGCCCAACCACGGTTGGAAGCTTTCCGCGTTTGATTTTTCAGTTCGTTCAGTCACTGACGCCGGCGCGGCAAAACGCCACGCGCGCGGGCGCAGCTCGTCGGGGTGGATCCCCTGCAGGCCGGCAACGTGGTGCAGCTGCTGGTGGTGCTCGGGATGACGGTGGGGTGGATCTCCACCTACATGTTCCGGGTGGCCAACAAGGACATGACCTACGCGCAGCAGCTCAGGGACTACGAGAAGCAAGTCATGGAGGTTGGGTTTGGGAGCTTTGTAGCTTTCGCACCATCTCTGTACAATAGTTGCTCGCTTTGCGGTTGCGGCTTCTGAATTCTCACATCTGCTAGCACTGAACAATGGAAACTGATCGCCGTGGGTTGTGTTGCAGAAACGGCTGGAGAGCTTGTCGGAGGCTGAGCTGCAAGCTCTGCTGGAGCAAGTGGAGGAGGAGAAGCAGCGCCTGCCGCAGATCCCGGAGGAGCCCAACGCCATCACCTTCAAGAAGAAATGAGGAGCACAGAAATGGTCAAACGGACGCCGTTCTTCGACATGTTTGTAGCATAGCTTCAGTAGCTACGTAGCTCGATCACTCTGGGGTTTTTTTTTAACAACCGATCGCTCTGTTAAGATTTGTACAATACGCCTGCTAGGCCACTAGTGCTGTAACTGTAAAACTTCAAATTATTCAGTGCACAACAAATATTCACTGTTTGAGGATATGCAGAATATAGTTGTTTGTTGTTACTACGATAAATGCTGCGATTTATGAGGCCTTCAGCATTACCTTTTTGCTCTTCAATTGGTTCATTTCCTTGCAGTTTGATCGAGATTACTCAGTCAGGGCAGATAACAGAGCTGCTTATGCCAGAAGAACAGGTGAACAATTATGTCTTATGCAGAGTAAAAGTTACAATAAGAACAGAATCTAATCTGCTTTAGATAAGTATGAGCGTATCTCTATCAGGGTTATCACTTTATCAGGCTTAGAAATGAAGCATTAAGAAATAAGAATAAGAAATGTCCCAAAAAAAAAATCGATGGATGAACAGAACAGAGTGTTATAAAGTGCAAGAGACGAGTAGCAGCAAGGGGAAACCACATTTTTCCAGGAAAAATGGCAAAGTTAGCCAATTGGGCCCAATGAGCACAGGCCCAAAATGGAGGCCCACAGGCCTGTCTCCTCCAGCAGCCGTTGCCGTGGATAAGAAGATGGCAGGCACACAAGGAGTGGCTAGCCCGCAGCACTTGCGAGTCCTCCAACCATGGCGCTCGCGCTGGCCTCTCCAATGGCGTCCCTCTCCTTCCGCTCCGGGAGGATCTCCGCGGCGGCTATCGGCGGCGTCGCCCGCGCTGGCGGGGCGGCCCCGGTGGGCGCCTCCGCCTCCCCGTTCCTCCGGAGCTCCTTCGTCTCGTCCTCCTCCACGTCGTCCACCTCCGCCTCCTCCGCCTCGCTCTCGGCGGCGGTCTCGGCGTCGCTGGCCTTCACATCCTCTTCCTCGTTCGCCGGTGAGAACGGATTATGTCTTCATTTTCTTCTCTATATTCGTGTGCTAGCGTTCGGGCGGCCCATTTGTTTTTGGCTTTTGGGAAATTATTAGTGGGTTCTGCTTACTACGCGCACACGGGGAAATGCCATTGACATTGTGACTTCGGATTGTGTGTTGGCACTTGCTTAGCAGAATAGGATATCTAGTACTTGTTGGAACCAGTTTTTTCAGAATAGGACGTTTAGTACAAGTTGTTACACAGAATTCAGTAAATGATGCCAGGAAGGTATATGCATACTATGCATGTGAGATGGAGATTTACATTTTGTTGCCTAGTCCAATACAGGGAGCAGAAGAAAAATGGGGGACTTGATGTTGGTTTAACGAGTGGAAAGTGGAAACAGAATTGAAAGGTGTCCTAGTTAGTTGTCTGAAAATATTGAAATTTGTCTGACTGGTATTGTGAAAATCTGAAATTCAGTTATTGTTGAACCTGTTGGTTGATATGGATGGTCCTTTGAAATCTCAAATTTTGTATCATGGAGTCTGAGCATTCCTGTAATTGATCATGGATCAGCAAAGTTTTATTTAGTAATTTGAATACGGGACAAAGTTAATTTGTAGAGTACTTGTAGAGCTAGTTGTGTGTTAGTGTCCACTGTCCAGACTCTAAACATGAAACTGACTGTGCTCAGTTCTGACCATTGCGGTGATCTGATTTTTTTTAGAGTTATGAGAAGGAGCAAATATGAAACTCTATATTTGTTGTCATCCCCATGTAACATCTGATGAATTCTAGACTGTATGCATCTGAATTTTGTCCTGAATCATGTGGACATCACAAACTCTTGCAAACTAGCTACATAGAGATGCCCTTTTGTTTTCTGTCCTGAATCATTTAGATGCTGTAAAGTGTTACAAACCAGCTACATAGAATTCTCCTCTTTGTGTTGTGTCCTGAATCATGGAGACGTTGCAACATGTTACAGAACATTGGGTCGTGTTATGGAATAATTCTTGGGCTTAGGGTCACGAACAGCAGGTAGATAACACCCAGTTCGCCCTCCCTTGGAGGCTCTGAACTCTAAGGATTATCTTCCTGCTTGATTAATCTCTTGGGCGCCAAGGCCTTTAAGTACAGACTCAATCTCCTAAATCTCCTAACAACTCAATCTTCTAGCTAACAAACTCTTATTTAGGCCAGCGGCCAACTAACTAAGGATAACTAACAATCCTAACAAACTCTAGCCACTTTCCTTTGCCTTCCTGCGCCTGAACTGCTTGCCGAACATAGAGTCCATAACACTTCCACCCGCTTGACTAAAAAGCTCGTCCTCGAGCTTGAATTGTGGATACCTCGTCTTGAAATCCTCCAACGGCTCCCAGGATGCATCAGCAGCGTTGAGGCCTTCCCAGCGGACCAGCAGCTCCCACGAAGACAGTGTAGGGCGGGCACACAGGACCTTAAGTGGCACTGGTAGGACGCGTCCATGAGCAATTGGAGGTAGGCCGGCCGGGGCTGTTGGTGGAGTGCCTTCAAACTTCTTGAGGAACACCACATGGAACACATCGTGTATCCGAGCCTTGGGTGGAATCTTCAAGCGGTACGCCATTGGTCCCACGCGTTCCAGCACCTGAAATGGCCCGAAGTACTTTGGCGCCAGCTTGGCCTGGGTGCGATCAGTGATGCCGCCCGCCGAGCGGTGATGAAGACGAAAGCAGCACCCAGTCCCCAACCTCAAACTCGACTGCTCGGTGGACCTTGTCGTAGCTGTTCTTCATGTAGTCTTGTGCGAGCAGCAGGCGTTCCCGGATCTCCCGCAGAAATTCGTCGCGTTGGAGCAACTGTTTGTCCAGCGCGGCCACCCGAGCCAGTCCCGGCGTATAGGACATCAGTGTTGGTGGATCACGGCCGTAGACCACGCGGAAAGGAGTCGTCTGCAGCGCCGTCTGGAATGATGTATTGTAGCAGAACTCCGTCCATGGAAGCCAACGCAACCAGCTCCGTGGTCGATAGCCGGCGAGGCACCGGAGGTACACGCCGAGAACGCGGTTGGCTACCTCGGACTGGCCGTCTGTCTGCGGCCGGAACGCCGAGCTGAGGCGGAGTTGAACACCTGAGAGGGCAAACAGCTCCTTCCACAGAGTACTGGTGAAGACGGGGTCGCGGTCGCTGACGATCGAACACGGAAACCCGTGGAGCTTGACGATGGTGTCGAAGAACGCCTGGGTGACGGTGAGCGCTGTGTAGGGGTGGCCCAGGGGTATGAAATGCGCCATCTTGGAGAAGCGATCGACGACCGTGAGCACGACGGACTTGCCGCCGACCTTGGGGAACCTCTCGACGAAATCCATGGAGATATCACTCCAGATCGATGTCGGGACGTCCAGCGGTTGAAGCAGACCTGCCGGGTGTAGGTGCTCCGTCTTGTTCCGCTGGCAAACGGAACATCCCCGCACGAAATCCCGCACCAGCCTGGAGGCTGTTGGGTTGTAGAAGGAGGCGTGCAGGCGGACGAGTGTTTTCTGAACACCTTCGTGTCCGGCGCCGTGCGCAGTGGCGAGCAGCTGGGGCCAGAGCGTCGACGCCGTGGGCACAAAGATGCGCCCGCGGTGCATCACGAAGCCATCGACCACGCTCCAGTCCGCGCCCGCCGTGCCGTCTTCGATCTCTTTCGTCTTGGTGACGATGTCAGGGAGCGTGTCGGCCTCTTGCTTGAATTCGTCGAAGAGGGCGAACTCAGGCCGGGAGATGGCGTGGGCGCGCGCGTAGAGCTCCTCTTCGTCACGCCAGGACAGAGCATCGGCCGCGGCGTTGAGCTTGCCCGGCTTGTACTCGACCTGAAAGCTATAACCAAATAGTTTGCTCACCCATGTGTGCTGCGGTATGGTTGAAAGGCGCTGGTCGAGGAGGTGCTTCATGCTGAAGTGGTTTGTGCGCACCACAAACTCCTGTGTCCACAGGTACGCCCGCCAATGGCGCACTGCCTTGACGAGGCTGATGAACTCGCGTTCGTAGGCTGCCAATTTGGCGTGCTGAGGAGCCACTTGCCGGCTGAAGAAGGCAATTGGCCCGCGGTCTTGGTGGAGCACGGCACCGAATCTGGACCCAGAGGCGTCGCAGTCCACCACAAAGCGCTCCTCGAAGTTGGGCAGCTGCAGAACGGGCGCCGTCGTGAGCGCCGCCTTGAGGGCTTCAAATGCCGTCGTTGCTGCCGGCGTCCAACGAAAGGCTTCGCGCTTGAGGAGGGCCGTTAATGGCGCCGCGATGAGCCCATAGCCGTGCACGAACTTCCGGTAATACCCTGTTAGCCCCAGGAAGCCGCGCAGCGCCTTGACGGTCTTGGGCAGGGGCCATGCTTGCACGGCGGAGATCTTCTCTGCGTCCATGGTGACGCTGCCGTCTGCGATGACATGGCCGAGGTACTGAATGCGTCGCTCGCCGAATAAGCACTTGGAACGCTTGAGGACGAGGCCATTGGCCTGTAGGGTGGCGAAGACGGCACGAACGTGCTGCAGATGTTCCGCCGGCGTCTGACTGTAGATGAGGATATCGTCGAAGAAGACGAGCACGAATTTCCGTAGGAACGGCTGGAGCACCTCATTCATCAGAGCCTGGAACATAGATGGCGCGTTGGTCAGGCCGAATGGCATGACCAAAAACTCGAAGTGCCCGTGGTGTGTGCGGAACGCTGTTTTATGAACGTCTTCTGGATGCATGCGGACTTGGTGATAGCCGCTCCGTTGATCCAGCTTGGTGAAGAACGCGGCGCCCTTGAGCTCGTCGAGGAGCTCGTCGACGATGGGGATGGGAAATCGATCCCGGACAGTTTTGCTGTTGAGCTCCCTATAGTCGACGCAGAAGCGCCACGTCTCGTCCCGCTTCTTGACGAGGAGCACAAGTAAAGAGAAAGCTGATGTGCTGGCGCGTATGATTTCCTGGGCCAGCATCGCCGCGCATTGAGCTTCCAATTCATCCTTCAGGCGCTGTGGGTACCGGTATGGCCGGACGGCGACAGGCGGTGTGGCCGGCTGGAGATGAATGCGATGGTCGAAGACACGCGCCGGCAGGAGTCCTGTCGGCTCCGGGTGATGCCGTGCCAACGGACGTGGTGGTCATCTCGCCAGAAGGACATGGATTGGCGCTTGAAATCCTACAGTATAGGGCCCAAGGTGCGGAGCCAATCGCAACCCAGGACGAGCTCGTAGCCGTGGAGGTCTATGGTGTGGAGATCGACGGTGAATGCTTCGGCCCCAATGGTGATGGTGGCGGCCTTGCAGACACCAGTTAGTGGCACGCGGTCGCCGTTGGCGACGCCGACCGTGACGCCGGGGCGTGGGACCGTCTCCAGGCCGAGGCGGCGAGCTGTGGCCGCGGCGATGAAGCAATGCGTGGAGCCGGAATCGACGAGGGCGGACAGCTGAGCGGCAGCCACCGTGGTGGCGAGGCTGATGGTGGAGTCGGTGCGAACGCCGGAGAGCGCGTGCATGGAGATGGTCATGTCGTCGTCGTCCCCCGTCGTGACCGTGTCAGCCGGCTCGTCGTCGCCCACCTCCAGGTAGTAGATCCCCCGCATCGTGCACTGCTTGGCGTGTTCACGGGAGAACTTTTCGGGGCAGTTGAAGCAGAGGCCGTCGAGTCGACGGCGCGCCATCTCCTCCGGCGAGAGCCGGTTGAATCTGCCCGGCGGTGCTGGGAGTTTGGTGGGGGCGCCCGGTGTGGTCGTGGAGGCCGCCGTGGCGGCTGGTGTCGACGGCGGCTTAGTCGCTGCTGGAGGGCGAGGCGCGGCGCGATTCTGGATGGCAGGGCGGCTACTCTGGCGCGACGTGTTGTCGTGAAGAGCCACTCGGCGCTCATACGCGCGGGCCAGGGCCATGGCGTCTTCCAGAGTCTTGCAATTGTGCAACTCCACGTCGATGCTGAGGGGTGGCTGTAATCCCGCCGTGAAAAGCGCGATTTGCTGCGTCTCGGTGACATCCTCGCAGCGAGCCAGGAGATTGAGAAAGTTTTCCTGGTACTCGTCCATCGTGCCCGTGCAACGGAGCTGCGAGAGTTCGCCGAGAGGATTGGCGCGGAGTGGGGGTCCGAAACGGCGATTAACACCGGCGGCGAACTCTTCCCACGGCGGCGGCGCGCCGAGATTCTTCTCCCAGCGGAAGTACCATTGGCTCGCCGCGCCGTCCATGTAGAAGGACGCGGTCCAGACCTGCTGCGACGGCGGCGTGTCGTGCGCGCGGAAGAACTGCTCCGCCTTGTGCAGCCAGACCAGCGGGTCGCCGGTGCCGTCGAACTTGGGAAAGCGGAGCTTATGGGTCGGCTGGGCGGTGCCGCTGGAGCCCGAGCTGCTGCCGGTGTGGTGGACTTCGAATTGCCCCTGCTTCTCGAGTAGCTGCGTCTGAACATTGGTGATCGAGGTGTTCACGAGCGCCTGCTCGGTCTTCCGGTTCACGGCCTCGGCGTCGATCTTCTTGCCCAGGTCGTTGATCATGCCGACCATGCGGTCGAGGGCGTCGGCAAACGCCCATTGAGGAACGGGCGATTCGTCCCTGGGCGCGTCGTCGGGGACTTCGTCAGGCATGGCGTGGTGGCGATGGGTTTAGCGGCGCGCCGGGGAAGATGGGTTTTGGAGGGGATGGAACAGATCAGGCAAGAAACCTAGTCTGATACCAGAGATGTTATGGAATAATTCTTGGGCTTAGGGTCACGAACAGCAGGTAGATAACACCCAGTTCGCCCTCCCTTAGAGGCTCTGAACTCTAAGGATTATCTTTCTGTTTGATTAATCTCTTGGGCGCCAAGGCCTTTAAGTACAGACTCAATCTCCTAAATCTCCTAACAACTCAATCTTCTAGCTAACAAACTCTTATTTAGACCAGCGGCCAACTAACTAAGGATAACTAATAATCCTAACAAACTCTAGCCACTTTCCTTTGCCTTCCTGCGCCTGAACTGCTTGCCGAACATAGAGTCCATAACAGGTCGACATTTTCTTTTGCTTGACAAGAAATCAAGTTTTAAGAAGTGTTGCAAATGGCTGAATCATTATCCAAGATAAAAGAATAAATCACAAAGCACAGTTGAAGCATAAGCAGTACCTTCCAAGTAATTTGATCCCTAGACTTGTGCTCTGAAACAACTTTAATCGCGATTGATTTTTCCATTTACCTAAAGCAATCCCAAAGCTCCTAAAATAGGCACAGAAGAATTAGATTCAATGAAACACTTAATCATTTTATAATCTTTTCCAAAATCTAAACACAATCCTGTGGGTATTCACAAACAAGTGATTCTGAATGCCTGTGTACCGTCATTGTTATGAAACTTTTAACATTTATTGTTTGCCAGGTTCATCTCTAGGAATTGAGTTCAGCTACAACAGAATGACAACAAGAAGATCCCGTGGTCTGCAGATTAGGGCTGGAAAGGCTGCCCTTTGTATGACCAAGAGGTCAAGATCTCGGAAGTCACTTGCCCGCACACATGGTTTCCGTAGGCGGACGCGGACTACTTCGGGAAGAAAGGTACTGAAGCGCAGGCGTGCCAAAGGCAGGAAGGTTCTCTGCACAAAGACAAACTCAAACAGTGGGGTGAAAAGAAGGTTCTGATTGCACTGCAATTTGATGCACTTGCAACTGTAAGTTTACTTTCTACATCCAATCTTCTGAGGCACCCTCAATCTGTAACAATCATGTAGCATCCTGCTTCTGTTTTCTTTTCGTTTAATACATCTGAACCACCTCCTCTACACAACTTGAAGTTACCTTCTAATGTATGTTGTGGTCCTTAGTCCATGTTGTTATGATGCAAACAGATATTATGCTTTTCTGCTTGCAAGGTTTTTTTTTTGGGTGCATGGATGAGATTTTGTTATGAAATATTGACTCTGCCTGGAGGGCCTGAACTTGTGCGCACTAGCATCTTCAGAGTTTCTTGTATGGGCTTAATCAACCAAGAATAAAGTAAAAAGAATGGACAATTAACATTGTTCTCTTGATCTTCTCTTACGTGTGATCTGTTTAGCGGCCTTCTTTGCAAGACTAGTATCTTACCTGATCTGGTCCATTTGGAATTTCAAAGCTTTTTAATCAAAGATTTAGATAAAGGCTCTTGTCGGAGCTTCCAGTTAGCATGCAAGATATAAAATAAGCAGAGGTTCCAATAAGGATCACAGTTTGATGTAGCTTCAGCAACATGAACTACATAGAACAATTTTCACAGGTCAAGAAGCACCCAAGGGGCCGGGGTGGGTAATCTGGATCTGAATTTGCAGCTTATGAAAGACAGGATTGGATATCGTAAAACCACCGTATTAAAAAAAACTAATTAACCGGTTCTACTCTATTTTATCAAACTGTTCGATTATACATAGATGGCCGATAATAACCACAAATAGGAAAAAGAGAGAAGAATCACGATGGGATCCTGTCTGTCCGGTATCTTGTCTTTATCACCGGATTACGAATATATTCAGGCCAGGGATACACCTGCACCGTGGAGGTGGTCAACATCTCAACCACTCTGCGGCGGGCCTCCTCCTCCTGGCTCAACTCCGGCGGCGGCCGTGAACGGAGCAGCGCCTCCTTCTCCAGCGATCTGAGCCCGCGAGCGTAGCAGCGCCTAGTTATCCTGGGTAGTAACGTCCCGGCGTTCTTCTCCCTCCGTGGGCACCTCCAGGATAGCCACTCTCTAGCGTACCTGTAGGTGACGCCGGCGGCCGTCATGCGCTTGGCCATCGATGCGTACACCGGGTCGGTCTTGTTCGCCCAGGACGTGCCCAGCAACAGGAGCTCGTCGGCCTTGGCGTCTGCGATCGCGGTCGCGGTTGTGGTCGCCCATAGCAACGCCAGGAGTAGGAGGATTAGCCTGCGGCGGCGTGCACCACGCACGGAGGTGATGTCCATGTGTGTATGTACAACTACCGGCCTGTGGTGGTACACGGATTCAATATCCTCTTCCTCCCAATGTATGTAGGAAACTAGTTGGGCCAGTGGCCCGATCTCCACCTGTATGCTTGCTTCGTCGTAATAGTTAGGACTTAGGACTTTTTTGATTCAATATATAAGTTCTCGTGCAAATAGCGCAGATAGATTTATTGTTTACTGTTTTATGTTTTTAGAACATTTTATTTAAATTAAGACGTGCAAAGCACGTTTTTCATTAAGAGAGGAGAAAAAATTTGCCAGTTTAGTTTACAACAAGGCCCGAAGCCCAACGAGAAGAGAGAAAAAGGATTACACCGCTCTCACCGGGCGAACACCTAACAGCTTAGCGAGCGGGAGAAAGCCCGCGCGCGCCCAAGACCTAGCCTCATCTAGGATCGCCGGCACGAGCGCCACCGGCATGAGAGCTTTCTTGTCATGAACGCGCTTGTTCCGCTCCCTCCATAGCGACCAAGCGACCAGCCAGACGAAGGAGTCGAAGCCTTTCCTCCGCGCCTTAGCGACCTGTTTCCTGGCGGAGCACCACCACTTTGCGAACCTCACCGGGCGATCCGGAGCTAGGTTCTGAAGGAGAATATGCCTGAGTGCCAAGAACCAGGCCTCTCTAGCGAAGACACAGTCCACAATCAGGTGATCCAACGTTTCAGATTCCTGAGCGCAGAGCGCGCAGGTGTCCGAATCCCTTAGCCCGTGACGGTGGAGCCGGTCAGAGGTCCTGCAACGGCCGTGCAAGACCAGCCAGGCGAAGAACTTGCACTTCCGCGGCATGTGTACTTTCCAGATCTGGCGCGCTCCGAGGATCTCAACACGACCAAGAAAAAGGGCAGAGTAGGCCGAAGCCGAAGAGTAAACTCCGCTAGGCGACCACTTCCAGATGAACCTGTCAGGCTCCGACGTGAGCCTAACCTCCTGCAGTAGGTCCCAGATGACAAGATACTGTAAGACCACCTGCACAGTCCGGGCGTGGGTGACGTCCGCGACCCAGTGTATCCTGGCCGCCCCCACCTGCAGGGCCTCGGCGACAGTGCGGGACCGATGCACCCTCGTCGAGACCGCTGCCCAGAGGTTGGGTGCCAAGGACTTAACGGAGCACCCGGATATCCAGCTGTCCTCCCAGAAGAGTCTACGAGTACCGTCCCCTACCTCCACAGAGATGGAGGCGTCGAAGAATGCCTGAGTGGCCTGGTCAACTGGGAAACGGAACGCCGCCCACGTCCGGTCCGGGTCAGTCATCGCCAGCCAAAACCAACGTAGGCGCAACGCCGTACCAAAGGCACGGAGGTTGGATAGACCGAGACCCCCGCAGTGCGTGGGGCAGGTGACATTCACCCAAGCGACCAGACAGCGACCGCCCGAGGCCACCTCTGTGCCGGACCAGAGGAAGCCGCGGATGAGAGTTTCGACCGCGCGTAGTGCCCAAGGGGAGATGGAGATCGCCATCGAAATGTGCACCGGGATGGCAGAGAGGGTGGACTTGGCGAGGACGAGGCGACCACTGCGGCTTAACAGTGGCTGCAAAGCCGCCTTGGGTAGCCTTTTGATAGATAGGGGTACCCCAAGGTAGGTGCAAGGGAAGTCGGCAATGGTGCAGGAGAGAATAGAGCGAACCAAGGACAGGTGGTCCTCGGAGCAGTTGATGGGGTAGACCTGGCTCTTGGAGTAGTTTGCCGCCAAGCTGGCAGCGCTCTCGAAGAGCGACAACACCGCCTTGACGACCCGCAGATCAAGTTCGACCAGAGAGAACAAAGCGACCACATCGTCTGCATAGAGAGAGGCGCGAAATCGGATGTTCCTCCCTAGGTCCTGAAGTAGACCACGGGATTCCGCTTTGCGGAAAAGGGCATGGAAGCATCCCATGACCAACACGAAAAGCATGGGGGATAGGGGGCCTCCCTGGCGTAGGCCTCGACCGTGGCAGATCCGCTGCCCAGGGACACCATTTAACAAAACCCTGGTGCTAGCAGTGGATAAGATAATCGAGATCCAGTTAGTCCACGTGCGTGGGCAGCCGACTGCCGAAAGGAGCTCGAGAAGAAAGATCCAACCGACCGAGTCGAAGGCTTTGGCTACATCAATCTTGAACATGATCCTAGGAAGCTTTCGAGTAGAGAGCGTTCTAGCCGTGCCGAGAACGTAGCGGAAGTTATCATGGATGAGCCGACCTTTGATGAAAGCACTTTGGTTGGGTGAGATTAGAGAAGAAAGGTACGGGGCAAAACGGTTAGCTGCTGCTTTGGAAAACAATTTTCCAAAGCTATGAATCAGGCTGATGGGGCGAAAATCTGAGAGAGCGACCGGGTCCGGTTTTTTGGGGATGAGCGTGAGGAGAGCATCATTCAGGTGGTGGAAGCTGCGGAAATCCAGGTCAGAGAGAGAGTTGAATGCCCGCAGCACATCACACCTGATGATCGACCAGCAAGATCTATAGAAGCGACCCGTGAAACCGTCCGGGTCGGGGGCCTTGTCCAACGGAAGATCTTTGACAACCTCCTAGACCTCGGCCTCAGAGAAGGGGAGGGCGAGGTACTCCAGGTCCAGCCGCGGGAGGCCCAACTCCACGAAGTCGAGGGCGCAGGAACGCTCGTGGCTGGTGCCAAGAATCCTGTCGAAGTAAGCAAAGGCTGCCGCGGCTTTTTCATCTTCACGAAAGACAGGGCGACCATCGACCAGAAGGGAGGGGATGAAATTTTTTCTTCTGCGGTGGTTGGCATGGAGGTGGAAAAGTTTAGTGTTAGCGTCTCCCTCACGTAGCCACCTGAGGCTAGACTTTTACCGGGCGATCATTCGCTACAGCGAAGTCAGACCTATGTAGCGAAGCTTGAGGAAACGCCGCAAAGAAAGCTCCTCAGGAGAGAGCGACCGAGAATCCTGTGCAACCTCTAGATGGAAAATGACCTCCTTGGCAATCTAGATCTGCAAGCGAATGCTACCGATCGCCTTGGAGCTCCATTTCACCAGCGCCTTCGCTGTCTCACGAAGTAGGTGATCGAATGTACGTAGCAGGTCCGCATCCGGGCGCGGCCCCGACCACACTGCCTTAACAGTGTCTAGGAAACCCTCCACCTTCGGCCAGAAGGCCTGGAAGGTGAAGCGTCTCTTGGAGTGCACCCCGCAGTCGAGAAGGAGGAGAAGGGGTGCATGATCAGAGCACCTGGAAGAGACAACATGTAGAGCGGAGGAGGGGAAGAGAAGCTCCCAGTCCTGGGAGATAAAGACTCTGTCAATACGCTCAAGCGTAGGATGCGACCTCTCGTTGCTCCAGGTGAAGAGACGACCCTGGAGGTGGAGCTCAAGAAGTTCAAGGTCGTTGAGGAAACGACGGAAGCGACCCATCATTCGACGCGAGAGGTGGCCATTGTTTTTGTCAGCCGCCTGATAGATGAGGTTAAAGTCTCCGCAGTGAACCCACGGTCCAGAGAGCGTGGGACGAAGGGCACGAAGCTCGGCAAGGAAGGAGACTTTATCCGCATCCGATTGCGGCCCGTACACGGACGAGAGCCACCAAGATTGAGAGGGTGCCGAGAGAAGCGCGACCTTCACCGTGACGTGGTGAAGGCCAAGGGAGGGGGGAGGAGACGAACCACGTGTCTTTGCGCCAAGTGACCAGAATACCACCGCAGGTGCCCACAGCCGGCAACGCAACATAGTCAAAATCCAGACCTAGCATATCAAGCATTAAGGAGGGGGGGGGGGGGGTAAAACGGCGAGCTTAGTCTCTTGCAGACAAAGAAGAGAGACACGCTCAGAAGCTACCAACTCGCGGACCGCCGAGCGTCTAGCACGCTGGTTAAGTCCACGGACATTCCAAACAACTAGGTTTACATCCATTAAAACATGTAAAGAAACGACCACGCGACTAACGCAGACTCAGGCCTGCGCGTGGACGACCAGCTGCTCCTCGGGAAAGAGGTCTCGAACTACCGCCTGGAACTCGTCGTCCTCCAGGACGGAGCACTGGAACGACCCTTCGACCTGGGCACCGAAGAGCTCTCGGATAGCTCTGCAGTGCTCCTCCGACAGGCCCACCGCGAAGTGCCTAGTGTAACGCTGGAACGCGTCAGCGTCGGGCGCCTCGTGCGGGCCGGCGACCCCCAGTTTCCGCATGAGCAGGTTCTGCCCCGCAGTGACCGGGTTCGGGCCCCGGGCCTTCAAAACAGTGGCGAGGCGACTGCTGCGGTGAAGCGTGGCGAGTGGAGGGCAGACCTTCGCCCGGCGACGGTGCGGGGCCCCCAGAACCGGAGGCGGAGGTGGCCGCTGTAGGGAGGTGCAAAAGTCCGCCACCAGCGACTCGAGGTCATCCTGGGAGGGTCCCGAAGCCACAGCGATGGCCGTGGAGCGCGACCCGGGTGCCGGGGAGGAAGGAGGCAACTCCGCGGGCACCGGGGAGACGTCAGACGGGTGGCGAGGAGGAGTGTGGCAGGACCCGGAGTAGGTCGGAGAAGGCGACCGGAGCGAAGAAGGGGTGACCACAGGGGAGGAGGCGGGCTGAGGGTCCTCTCCGAGCCCATCCGGCAACAGCAGTCGGGGGCCGACAGGGGGGAGAGTAACATGCGGAAGACATCCGTCACCGGCACCACGCGTGCGGAGGCAGGAGAGCGAGCGACCAAGGAGGGGCCCTCCACCCTGCACGCGGAGGTTGTCACCGTAGCACCCCCGCCAAGGCTGCGGCCGGCGGAGGCCGGCGAGGGTGGAGCAGTGGCCAGGGCGGTGCCAGCCACGGCCAGCCCTTGGCCAGCCGCGGCCGGGCCGTGGCCAGCCGCGGCCAAGGCGTGGCCAGCCGCAGCCAGGCTGGGGTGAATAGCAGCCCGGCCGTTGTCAGCAGCGGCCAGGCCGTGGCCAGCGGCGGCCAGGCTGCGGCCAGCGGCGGCCAGGCTGCGGCCAGCGGCGGCCAGGGCTGGGGTGAATAGCAGACGGGTCGTGGCCGGCAGCAGCGAGGCCATGGCCGGCGGCTGCCAGACCGTGGCCTGCGGCGTCCAGGCCGTGTCCGGCGGCGCCCGGGGCCCTAGCACCGTCCTCGGCAAGAGAAGACGAAGCACATGACGCGACCAAGAGCTCCGCCTCAAGCAACATTGGGTCGTCGGTGAAGATCCTTGGCGGCGTCGACTCACGGAGGGGAGAGAGGTGCTCCGGTCGCGGCCTGTTGTCCGGGCAGCGGTGCCGCGCTACTGGAGCCGAAGATGAGGCCTAGGGGGCCCGAGCGAGCGGGGCTGCCACCGTCGGCACGCGTACCTCAGCAGCAGGTCGGCGCTCCGCCCGAGCGGAGGAGGCCGCGGCGCGAGCGACCAAGGCGGGACGACCGGCGGGCCGTGAATGCCCTGCAGCACCCAGTAGGGGAAGGAGGGAACCAGAGGGGTGAGCGGAGTAGCAGAGGTAGGGGCACCCCAGCAGGCGGGTCCCCGACCCCCACCCGCGGCGCGACCAGACTGCCCGCCGGACGAGGGTGGAGGCCCCCCTCCGGGGTCCGTGACGGAGGAGCACCGCCTCCGGCGGCCGGGGCCCCGACTGCGAGGGAGCAAAAGAGTGACCAGAAGTACCATAGGGGCCACCATCCAACCCTCCCGACTGGGAAGCATCGCCAGCCGGGGAAGCCTGAGTGTCGATGATCTCGATGATGTCGATCGTCGTCCGGTAGCACAGACAGGGCTGGGAAGCACCTAGCCCGGTGAACTCAATCGGCGCCAGCATGTCCTTCTGCACCGGGATCAGGTCCGGGTCGATGCAGCCCGCCAGGACGTAGAGCTCCTTAAGGTTGGCCTTCGCCTCGGACTTAGGAGCCAGAGTGATGACCGCACAGGAAGAGCTGAGGACGTCCTGTGCCGTGGTATGCAGCCACAGGTGCGCAAGCACATCCTTGATGCCCACCCGCACCTGGTAGCGCATCGGCGCGTCGACCGCCCAGTTCTCCCGCCTCCACCGGCGGAAGGTAAGGCGAAGGGGCCCGTCCGGGATGGGTTCCTGGAGAACCCGCAACATCATAGAGGAGTCCTGGAAGACAATGAGGAAGTCCTCTGGGTGGTAGGGGTAGGTCATGAACGACCCCGGCTGAACACCAAAGCGACCGGTGAGGTAGGCAGCAACGTCCGTGGTAGAGGCGAACGGATGAGTGCCCGCGACCATCGCGACCAGAGCGCGCTCCAAAACGACCTCGTTCGCCACGACATCAGGAAGTCGGGGGACGATGCACACCTCGAGCTGAGGACGACACGAGGGGTGCCCCAGGGGGGCCGGCGGCGGAGGGGGAGGCGGCGGAGGACGGCGATCCGCTGCACCGAACGTGAGGGCATCACCTGTGGTGCCCGCGGGAAGCGGTGGAGGGGGCGGCGCCCCCCAGGCCACCTCGGCCGCCCGAGCTGTGGCCGCGGCCGCAGGGCGACGAGGCTGCGGCGGCAGCAGCCCCCCCCGAGGAGCCGTGTCGAGGCACGCTGCGGAGAGGGGGCACGCCCACGGCCTGCCTGAGGCGGCGGAGGCGGGGCGTCGCGGGCCGTCGGCGGTGGGCGACGACGCCCCTCCGGCGGAGGCGGCGGCGGAGGGTCGCGGGCCACCGGAGCAGGGCGTCGACGGAGCTCCGGGGGCGGCAGTGGCCGCGCCTCCCGCCTAGGCTGGGGCGGCAGAGGCGGAGGCGACCGAGCGCCCCTCCCCTGCGCAGGCAGAAGAGGGGGCGGGGAGCGACCAGCAGGGCGCGAAGCGACCAGAGGTGGGGAGTGGGTGCGACCTCCCGGACGTGGGCGGGCGCCCTCCACCGTCACGAGGCAAACCTTCGGGCGCCAGCACGAGCTCTCGTGGTGTCTGAGCTGGTGACACCAGAAGTAGCATGGGGCGTGGGGGCAAGAGGTGGTGATGTGATCTTCCCCAAAGTAGTTGAAGCATTTCCCCACCGGATCCGTGGGGACGGAGGACGGGGGTGGAGGCGGCTGGGATGGCGGCGACCGCTCCGCACGCAACTGCTTACGCGATCGCACCTCGATGAAGCCGTCGGCGTCCACCCAGGGCCCCCTTGCGGGCCCGTCGGGAGGCGGTGGCGGCCCCACGGCCACTCCTCCTGCGCGACAGGGCGTGGCCGCGGGCGGCTTAGCAGGACGGCCAGCACGGCCGCCCCCTGCCTTGGCGCACCGACGCGGAGGAGGCAGAGGCGGTGGAGGTGGGGACAGCGACCGCTTGCCCAGGATCCCCCTGGAGGAAGGGACCACTGGCCGCGGAGCGGCCGTTGACGAAAGAGCAGCGACGGCGGGGGTGACCAGGTGGGGGGGACCCACGGCGGAGCGACCGAGACGGGTGCGGGGGCGGGGAGGGGGTACGGCCCGGCACCAGGATGCCGGCCGCCCGCACCTGTTCCGAGAAGGTGGGCGAGAGGGAGCGACAACTCGGCACCGGGAACGACGAGCCCGAGGCGGAGGAACCCGAGGCCTCAAGGTCCCAGAGCTCCCGGGCAGAGGGGATGGAGGGGCCGCGCTCCGCCGAGCCCGGCTCCATCATCTCCACCGGCGTGACCGGAGGCAGGCGAGAGTCGGAGGGGACAGCGAGCCCACCCCGGTCGTCACCCGCCGGCACTGCAGTGCGCGCCCCATCTGCACCTGCAGTAGAGACGAGCGGCAGTCGGCGAGCCCCTTCGCCAGGCGATCCCGTCCGCCTGGACAAGGAGCCCGCGGTGGCGACGCCCGGGAGGCGGTCGTTGTCCGCCGCCTCCAAAGGTCGCGGCCAGGCGGAGGGGGTGGAGGGGGAAGATGGCACCTTGCCGCTGCCATGCCCCGCGCACGCCTCCAGCACGCGGAGGGTGGAGGCGATAGCGACCGGCCCGGCAGCGGCAAGCGCGGCAACCGTGGCGGGGGAGAGGCCCGGGACGGCGGCGAGGGCGGTGAGGGCATCCTCCGCGCACACAGGCGCCACCGCCGGGAAGGAGGGAGGCGGCGGGGCACCAGCAGCCACCTAGCCGGCGACGGGAGGGGGGAGCTGCGACCGGGAGGCGAGCCTGCGAGGGGGAGAGGGAGACCGGGGCAGCCGGTGGAGCGGCACCGGCGACAGAAGGTGAGGACAGCCGATGGCGGTCGCCGGCAGGGGGAGTACCGAGGGGGGGGCCAGCCGGCCGCGTCCCGTGGCCAGGCCGGGCAGTAGCTGCTGCCGATGTGGCCCCGGCCAGGCCCCCTGCGCCTGAACGGCCAGAGACCAGGGGAGCCCGCACCGGGTCGCCGGAGCCCCCCGGCGGCGTGGCGGCTGGCGGTGGGCCGGTGGCCGGCCGGGCAGCGGTCGCAGCCGCGGCCAAGGCCGGGCCCTTCGCACCGTGGCGGCCGGCGGCCGGGGCGGGTGGCCGTGCGCGCGGCCAGCAGGCAGGGAGCCGGTCCGCGGCGGGGCAGTGGCCAGCCGGGCAGGGCCCTCCCTGCCGGTGCGGCCGGCGGCTGGAGGCAGGGGGCCGCGCGCAGCGGCTGCGGCCGGCCGGGCAGCAGCGACGGCCGCAGCGGCAGTGGCCGGCCAGGCCGTGGCCAGCCTCTCCGCGCCGGGGCGGCCAGCGGGGCCGCGTGCAGCGGCCGCGGCCGGCTGGGCAGCCGCGGCGGCAGCGGCAGCGGCCGGCCGGGCCGCGGCCAGACCCTCCGCGCCGGGGCGGCCGGCGGCCGATGGCGCCTCCCCAGCGGCGAGGGGGTCGGGAGCACCGAGGAGGAGGGGGCGGCGCGCACCGGCCAAGGAGGGGGGCGAGTCGAGGAGCTTCTCCCCAAGGAGGTCGTCGTCGTCCATGGCTTCTTGAAGCTCAAGAAGCACCATTGGAGCACCACGCCGATCTCCCTGCAGAGGACACATGAGGGGAAAAGAAGGGGGGATGGAACGAGCGTGGCAAGCTGAGCACAGATCCAGCGGTGGTGGAGGCCGCGCCGCCCAGAGCAGGAAGATCCTGCTCCGACGGCCGGCGGCGGGGAGGGATCGGGGGAGGGAGACTGGGTCACGGGGGGTCACACGGTCGAACATTTTATTTACGGAGTAAAATATTGCACAAAGGGATCAATACATTTTTTCCAGCAAAATATAGTCGCTGAGTTGCATATTCCTTTTCCTTTCATGATGATGCAGCCCGAATAACGGTTAAGATCCACTCTACGTGTTGGGTGTACCACACCTACCAAGTACTTCTTGTGTTTTTGTTCTCGCTTCGCACAAAAGGAATTCTAATGAGTTACTTGGCTTCCTTGGCCTGGCCATTTAAGTTGGTCCGGTCTCCCTTAGAGCAAGTATTATAATTTAGCTAATAGCCGACTGTAAGCATCTGTAGGGGTACAAATTGGTTACAATGTGGTGTACCTCCGAACCTCTTTAGTTCAATTATTTGTACTACTTCGATGTACAAATAATTGAACTAAAGAGGTTCGGAGGTGCACCTAACAGTTACCCCTTTTCACCCTTAAGCATCTGCCATGTCATTAGCAGTCAACTATCCAACCAACTAGTATTATGGACTGGCTATTTGACTGGCTGTAGTAGAGATGATGAATATTTAATGTTCCCAGATCCATACAATCTATTGTGACATACATGTTTGTGGCCATATGTATGTGCTCTTTCATCTAGAAAATAGACTTGGTGCATCCATGCCATTGCCATGCAACATTTATGAGATGAACCATAGAAGATAGTTAAATAAAAGAAACAATACCAAATACATGTCAAATCTCATGCAACAATACACTAATGAAACGGTTGCATAGCACCAAGACATGACACTTAGAGATCACAGTCTTATAGAAAAGCAATAATTTTAACCGATACTAAAGTTCATCGGCACATAGGCCATTATTTATTCATCTAGATGGTGTTGATAGAAACATGGAGCCATAGTTGATAGCTCTTCTTCAGTAGAGTGGAGCAACCAACCCATTTGCATCAAAAGTCATGACACTGCAAGTATATAATACTTCATACAATTAGAATATATGGGTCCTGGAAATTAGATAAAACAATTTCTATTTGTAGACAAATGTAGAACAGATATGTTGAAGAGAACATGCCTAGAATTTGAATGAATACTTGCAAGTAGCATCTGCAGCATTCACTACACCATGCCCAATCTTGATTCCCGAAAAAGTATATGCAACATATCATGTTAGTTCTCACTGTGAAGGGAAGAAATAACAAAAACATGCAGGTTTCAGAATTCTACCATGACTAGTTGTGTTGCCTATTTCCAAACTTGCACCAAATGTGCTCAATGAGATCATTTTTAAGCTGGGTATGCTGTGGACGATCTCGGATAGTAGCTTTTCTACGCATGACATCGGTGAAGCGTGGATTACGACTAGTGTTCACTTCAGGAGGTAGGGCAAAGGATGCCCCTGGATTCTCATTCAAGGCAATATGAATTTTAACATCCTCTCTTTCATCTTCCGCTATCATATTGTGTAGAATCACACAAGCTAGCATGATCCTTCCGATACTCTTTCTCTTCCATAGACTTGCAGGCCGACGAACAATGGCAAAACAGGACTACAATACCCCAAAAGCACGCTCCACATCTTTCCTTGCCCCTTCTTGATGCTCAGCAAACAACTCGTGCTTCTCTATTTGGGGAAGTGTTATGGACTTCATGAAGGCTGCCCATTCTGGGTATATACCATCAGCAAGGTAATAACTAGTGCTATACTCATTACCATTGACTGAAAAGTGAACTTGAGGGGCTCTCCTTTTAAGGCTTCTAAAAAAGTGGGGACTTGTTGAGCACATTAATGTCATTGTTTGATCCAGCAACTCCAAAGAATGCATGCCAAATACGAAGGTCCTGGGAAGCAACGCCTTCTAGGATTATAGTAGGAACTCCACAATCACCTCGGGTGAATTGCCCCTCCAAGCTAAAGGATAATTCTCCCAATGCCAATGCATGCAATCTATGCACCCTAGCATTCCAGGGAAACCACGTGACTCATTTACCTTGAGTATTCTCTCAACATCCTCACGTGTGGGGCGTCGCAAGTACTCCCCACCAAACACCTCAATCACCCCTCGTGCAAACATGTCCAGGCAATGTAATGTAGTGGACTTCCCAATCTTCAAGTACTCATCAAGAGCATCTGCAGGACTACCATAAGCTAGCATGCACATGGCTGCTGCACACTTCTACAATGGTGAAAGCCCTATTCGACCAGCACAATCTTCCCTATAAGTGAAGTAGGGAGACCACTGTCCAAGGGTTATCTGCACTACATGGTTATCCGACTTAATGCATGGTTACCTATACCACTATTTCAGGAGAGGCAATTAAGTGTAATTTGACTACTGACTTAATGCATGATTATCTGCACCGCATGGTTATCTACACTTCATGGTTATCCAACTTAATGCATGGTTACTTGGAATACATGGTTATTTGTACCACTATTTCAGGAGACACAATTAAGTGTAATTTGACTACAAAACTCAATTTCAGGAGACTGGATTAAATGCAGCAATAACTTAATTTTATCTTGAATGGTTAGAAGGCAATACCTTAATCATTTTTCCCAAATAGCTTCTCCCTCAAACACCTCAATGCCAGCACATGCTCAGATCTCACATCTTCAGGCATCACTGTAGTATCTTGCATCAACAACGATCGGTAAGTTTCGACCATGACTGATTCCTTCTTCTCTTTTGCTGCAAGATGTGCAAGCCTCTGAGCTTCAAGATTCTCACTGGACACACGCCTTTGTGTTTCTAACATATCTCTGCGGCCTTCATTTGCTGTTCTTTGAACATCTACAAACATGGTAAGCTCATCTTCAAGATCTATGGTACAAGGCTGCTCTTTTTTGCGCTGCTCCTTCGCTTTCTTGCCTCCTATTAGCCGCTCATCTGCTGCATCATCTAATGAGAATTGTTGCCCCACATCCTCATCACTATTGTACTTCCTCTTGTCTGCCTCTGGCTCATTAAGACGCTCCAAATACGCATCCCATTTTGGTTCTTTGCGAAGCACATCCCAACAATGCTTAAACATAAATGGACCATCTTTTTTCTGCTCCTCTTCATAAATCTGCAGTGCCCTATCCATTAAATTTACATCAGATTCACCACTAGCCCACAAAGCATTAGCCTCCTTCCAAACACCACAGAACCATGCAACTCTTTTCTTGATTCTCCCCAAGTGATCCTTGATTTGCTTTGGCAGCCTTCTCCGATTTTTGGGGGTGGTGCTGTTATACACAGCAGCAACACCTTTCCAATATTGGTCATTTTTCTTGTGATTTGCATGGATTGGATATTTGAATTATTCAACCAAGCACTGACCTACAATATTATAAAAAAGGGTCAATCTAAGATTCAGTCTAAGATCCTACAATATTATGAAGGGGTTCATCCATGAAAATAACTTACCAATCTAAGATCCTCCTCTTTTGTACATAGCAGATGTTTTTTAGTTCTAGCACAATCAGTAGCATTGGTGTCATCGCCAATATTGATTGGCTGGGATGAAGTCCCATTGCTACCAGCTTGTGCTGGGTGTGGTGTGCTCTTCAAAATATTAAGGAATCCACCAGGTGGGTGAGCATCTAATCCCCTGTCTAATAAATATATGAACTAAATCAAATTTGCCTCCAAGAACTATCAAAACAGAGCATTACACTAATTATTCATATCAGTAAACAAAACAATTGATGTGTATTTAAATATGGAGCATCACAAATTAAAGGAATTAGCTATTACTTTGCTAAAAAAACATATATGAGCAGAGCATTTAACTGTATCCCTTTGCATACTTGCAAATAACAAACTAAAACAGACTACCGTGCTTTCCATGAAGAAAGGGACACGGATCATGATTAATCAACTAAGACAGTAGAGAATGCATACCATGCTTGTGGATCAGAGTCACCAAGAGTATCAGTCGTGGGTGCAAGATTTGCAGAGGGTCCATGGCTGACAGGTGTCCACCAAGGGCCTTGAGCCGACGAGCCTACCATGGCCGGGTGCTGCGGCTCAGCAAACCAATATGGTGCAGAGGATGGAGCTGCGGACTGCGATGGACACCAGGCGCCAGGTCCAAGCATGGAGGGGATGGCCGGCGATGGAAGGGGCTGAGCCCCCGAGGGAGCAACGACTGGAGCCCCTGCCGGCGGAATCTCCACGGGAGCCGGCGCGGCTGTCCTCTTGGATCGTCCAACCATCGGCAGCAGGCTAGGGTTTCGGAGGTCGGGATTTGGGGACCATTTGGTGGCTAGGTCACAGATTTGGGGCTTTATGTTGTGATTTAGCGCGTGAGAAATTCATTCAGGCGTGGTTTGGCGGGAGACATGGGTGATTTTGGCGCGCGGGGAGGGAAGAAGCGCGGACGGCGAGGGTGAGGGTCGGCGGCGCAGGGGATCGTAGTGAAAAAATTGAAGCGCCGGCTCAGCGCCCGCACCAGGCTGGGAATGGGCTTTTTTTCTCAGGGATTGTTTCTCAGCCGGGCGATGAACTAAACGCTCGATCCCCTCTCTCTCCCTTTTCTCTCTCTTCTAGCGAAGATTTTTCTGACGTGGAGTTGCAAATCGCCCACCTAGTCAGCCTTATAATACTTGCTCTTAGTTTTCAGATACAACACTAAGGCCTTGTTGACTGCTCTGCTCCACTTTTTACAACTCTGCTCCCAAACTATCCAGCCAAACAGTCCCAACTCCAGAAACTCCACTCCAGAAAAAGTGGAGTTGAGGGCCAACTCCACGTTTTTTAGAGAGCTCCTCAAGAGGTACTCCAGGAATCAAGGTTTCATATGTCCTCGTGGAGTTGGGGATAATTACCCACCACTGCTACCGATTACACACGTACCAGTTCGGGAAAGAAAACACATCCTCCTCTGTCGCCCCTTCCTTTCTTCCCTGCTCACCGTGGTCGTACCTCCCCAGCCCTTCATGCTTGGTTCGCTGTCGCCGGACAGGGTGCGTTGCCGCAGCCTCTTCCGTCGGCTTTCTCGGTACCTCCGTCTCCCTCAAGGCGTCGTCGTTGAACCTCGCTGGGCACTCCTCCGTCGTCAAGGGCGAGGACCCGCTGCCTCCGATGCTCGCAGGACTGCTCCTGCACTCTCTTACACCCCCTCTCCAACCTCCAGACGTGACGCCACCCCTCCTATGTCCTCCGGCGGCGGCCTCCCAGCCCGGCGGAGGCGGCTCCGTCCTGGAAGTCTCCGGTGGCGACATGGGTGCGGCGGCAGGCGCGGAGGCGGAGGGAGGCACCGGCGCCAGGCTCGGTGGCCGCTCTCCCGTGCGTGCTCCGGCCGTCTATGGCCCCACATCGTCCTCCTGTTCCCGACGGCGGCGGCGAAGAGCAACACACATCAAATCGAGATCGAGGATGAATAGATGGGGAGGAAAGAGAAGAGAGAGGGGAAAGAGGCCCGTTCCAGCGGTGGCTCGCCGGATCGAGACTGCGCAGCCCTACCCCTGCAGTGGCTCGTCGGATTGGGGCCGCGCCGCCCTGCCCTTGCGGCGGCTCGCCGGACCGAGGCTGAGCCTGTCCACCGACTGCTCTTGGCCCTGTCGGCACCGGTTGCGGCCCTCCTCTGCGCGCGGCGACCTGCTGGCGCTGCTGCCCCCACCCCCACACGCACACCAGCCTGCTGGCGCTGCTGCCCCCGCGCCCTCGCCGACGGGTGAGCAGAGTGCAGAGGAAAAGGGTAAGGGAGAAGGGAGAAGAAGAGACTGACATGTGAGCCCATGGATCAGGGGTATATTAGACATTTCTCATAGAAACCTTGTATTACTAGAGCTGGAGCTAGTTTGCATGCCAAACAGGATCTTTGTTCCAGAAACTCCACAGTAGAGCTACTCTGTAGTAGAGTTGGTGGAGCAGAGTTGAAAAAACTGGAGCAGAGTAATCCCAAACAGCCCTAAACCTCAGGTGAACAGTGTTTCGTGAAGCTACAGTACCATGTGGTGAACAATGCCCATCTAGGTACCAGTCATTGGGCCCGACCTAATTCTTTGCTACAATACTTTTTTTGAGAATTACACAGTACAACATATACAAATCCTACCTCTATGAGCACCTCTGACGGACTGAGCACCGGTAGATCTAGAGATTCTCGAAGTCACCACTGGCACCTCGTCGTCGACGGGAACGTCGCTTACCACTTAATGCATAATGCCGGAAAATCCCAGAATAAATCCAGGAAAAGGTGCGAGCACCAGGATTTGAACCCTAGTGGGTAGCGTCCCACTGGACCGTCCTATCATTAGACTACAAGCCCATTCGCTCTTCGCTACAGTACTTGTGAGCTATAGGTCCACACGCTGCTACAATACTCGTGGCCCACAACTGCACAAATTTGGCCCACTTGGGTAGGTTGAGATGTTACACTATCCATGAGTCTGGAATGGTTTTCCCTTAGGAAGTGTTTCTTTGACGTCCCTCATCTATCGTTATAGTTTGAATTTCGTCCCTCATCCGCAAAACTGGTTGTCTAGCATCTCTCAACTTCCAAGTACGTTTGTCGTGGGTCCCTTGCTAGTTTCGATGGCGGTTTTGCATTGCCTGACGTGACTGTAGGCCCACATAATTAGAGTGGGTCCCACGTATCAATTATGTCTTCCTCCTCCCCCTCGAGCGGCACAGGGCAGTGCGAGGCCTGCAGGCTGCGGTGGTCGCCACAAGCACGGCCATGCCCCCGCGCAGAGGAGTCTCGGTGGCGGCGGTGGAAAAGGAGGGGTCGGCAGCGGCGGCTGGGAAGGGAGGAACGCGTTGTCCTTTGGTTCCCACTCCTCGCCATGGATGCTGCGTCGTCCTCGGGCTCCTTCGCCTCGGGAGTCGCCGCCGCAGCCCCTTGAGGTCATCGACGGGGAGGACGCGCTGAAGGGGACGACGGGGAGGAGCCGTCGTCGCGTCCTCTGAGATCTGCCTCTGCGGGCGTGGGGAGGAGGCCGGCGCGCTGCTCTTCCACCGCCGCAATGCGAAGCCATCACCGAGCTCGAGGCCATCGCGCACACCCTGCCCTCAGATGAGTTCCCGTCCTTCGTGGAGAAGCAGAGAGGTGTCGCGTGCTCCCACAGCTCGCCGACGGAGGAGAGAAAGGGAGAGGGCCGCGCGCCCTACCGCTCGGTGGTGGAGGAGGAGCAAGGGAGAGAGCCTGCTGCGCGAGAGTGTCTTCTCTCGCCCCTGCTCCGCTGCTCGGCCGGCTGGGCAGAGGGACGTCGCCGGATCCGGCCGCTGCTGACCCCACGGCCGAGGTCTCGCCGCTGGCGGAGGGAGGATGGGGGAAATAGCGATGAAAACGGACGGACAAAATCCCGTTACCGCCCGTCCGTTTTCCCGTATTTGTCCCATATTTTGAGCAATACGAAAACGGGACGGTAAAGTCCGGTAACGGTACAGGAAACGGGACGGGAGTATGCGGGAGCGGTACGGGATGCGGTTGAGGGGGTATCCCGCCCATATTTGCGGGATCCCGTTTTCATGCAGGATGATCTCGTATTCATCCCGTTTTCGAGTTAACCGGGATAGGCCCACTAGACAAACACCTCAGGCCTTATTTGTTCAGCCCAGGCCCAACAGAAGCAGCGCTACCCCTAACCTCCCTCCCTGATGAAGTCACGATCCCCTTGCCCTTCCGCCCTTCCTTCAACCGCCGCCGGCTGCAGCTCAGCAGCTGCACGACCTACACTCACCCATGCACGGCCGCGCGGAGGCGCCCAGCACCAGCAGTCGCCCACTCGCCCAGAGACGGAGAGCCGGAGCAGGAGACGCCGCTCAGCAGCTCCCTGCTCTACCCTGCGCGGCTGCACCGCCAGCCTACCGCCGCCATCGACTGATCGACCCCTTTGGGCTCCGACCTCCCTCTCGTTGCTCATGTCCTCCTGCCGACCGGGACTTGTGGTCTTGATTTTTTAATCTTTTTGAACTATTAGCTGCTTGTTGTTGCTCAGTTACGAAGTACTGCCTTGCCGCTGCCTGCAGCCTCCTTCTTAGCATTTGGCTGGTGCCATGCGGCCATGCCTGGTCACCTCATCCTTTGGAATTTGTGGTCAGTTCTCACTGGTGCATAGTGGTTGATGGCCGGTACAGGACTGATAAGTGCTAGTGTTGTTTGGAACATGTCATCCCGGTGTATGGTTCCGGTTCACGTCCGTTTCCGTTGTATTTCCGTTCATATTCGTTCGTTTTCGTATAACCGTTTATCCCGCTTCCCGTCCCGCTCCCGGCTATCCCGCTCCCGTTCCCGTTCCCGCTGATAAAATATGGGACGGGACATGGTTAAGAGATTTTCGGTCCGTTTCCGTCCGTTTTCATCACTAGGGGGAAAGCTGCCGCTGCTGGAGGACGATGCTGCCACCGGAGGACCTACGGCTTCCGCTCAAGATCCCGCGTTGAGCTCGGGCTCCTCCGTCGGCAACCCGAGCCTCCTTTGCCACCAGAACTAACATGTGGGACCCACTCTAATTATGTGGGGCCTACTGCCACGTCAGGCAAAACCGCTGTCGAAACTGGCGAGGGACCTACGATAAACAGATTTGTAAGTTGAGGGAGCTAAACAACCAATTTTGCAGATGAGGAACGAAACTCGAACTATAACGATAGACGAGGGATGTCAAAAATATGTCGTGGCCGTGAATAATGAGAAACAGTGGGAGGAGTTAGATTAAAGAGGATTAAAAAAAGATTATGGGACGTTGGATATGTATCAGGAAGTATCAAAATAAAAATAAATAAATACTATTATACATGTTTAGTTCGGTAGAATATGAGTACTAGTAGTAGTGAACTCTATTTGCATTGGTGTAAGGGAAAATTAGATTCTTAGCATCAAAAGAACTCACCTTTAGATATATAACATCAAAAGATCAATCATCAGATATCTATCATCAAAAGATGCAACGTTATAGCTATCTACCACATTTTTTTGCCTTATGTCAGTTTGCCGTCGCTCTCATCGGTCTGTCACCGGGAAGAAGCGCAGCGCTTTCATCCTCTGCTTCTGTGGCCTCGGCAGCGCGGAGGTGGCGGGCCATGACACAACCAAGCACTTCGACGGCGCGGCAGCGAGACCGGCCGCGAACTGATGGCAACGGCTCGCTGACGCCAGCTGATGGCGCCATGGTGGAGCGAGGCCGGCCGCCGGCCAATGGCGCTGGGCGACGCCGCAAGAAAGCAACGTGCGTGCGCCAGGCAATGCTTCAGGCGGTGAAGCAGCACGAGTAGACATGGTAGGGTAGGCCGCATGCGAGCAGGCGGGCGGCGCAGGACATCACGCGTACACTTGCTACCAAATTCATTAGACCAGATGTCGATTCGTCAAATCAGACTACTTTCTGAAATTTCAATATTTGGTACCCAATTCAACTACCTCTCTACATTTGATACCTTATTCGACGCCTCTTCAAAAATTGGCACTCTGAACACGAATTGTTTCAAAAAAAAGGCCTTACCTCTTATTATATTGTTTCTCTCCCTTCTGCCACTATTTACTCAAGTGAAGGGACCAAAATGCCCCAGACCTTAATTATAGTTCCTTTTCTCCCAGGCGAGACAAAAAAACTGCTCACTGGCACCCTGTTCCTGCCCTCCGCCTGCTCTGTTCCTAACCCTGCATTTCATATATAAATTTTGACGGCATGTAACATGTATATGAGAGATTAAACAACACAGCACATGATATCAAGAGATGAAATAACAACATTAGGATCAATCCAACACACATAATTAGGTTCAATCCAACACACATACATAGGTTCAATCCAACACACAAATATAGGTTCAATCCAACACACATAACTTCAGCCATGCAAGGCTAGTTTAGAAATGCAAACACACAATACACAGATCCATAGTTTCCTGACAGCATCATACAAAAGCATGAAGTAGTGAGCTTCTTCCTCACAACATCAGTTGTTTGCCTTCCTTAGAGTGAGCTTCTTCTTGACAGCCATCCTTTTCTTCCTTGGAGTAGTGAGGACCTCCATTGTGGTGTTCACCTCTTGGCTTGTCCCCTCTCCAACTTCTTTGTTTAAAGAAGCCAGTTGGCTTCTTGTATTCAGTGCAGGACTAGTGTTCATAGCAGCTTCCATCACTCCAATTTTCTGCCTTTTGGGTGTACTTGGACCTACTTCAGCAACTATTGGACCAGGTTTCCTTCCTGGCTTGGCACGACTCTTCCTACAATGTTGTTTTAGTAGAAATTAAAGTCTGAAATTAAGCTCTGAAATTATTATGCAAACTTAAGGTCTGAAATTAAGCTTGAAATCAAGGTCTGAAATTGAAGTATGAAACAACAGAATTGCCTCTTTTTAGCTCCATTCAGAGGGCATTTTGGTGATGTAGTCCTATGCCCAAAGCCTAAACAGTTCCTGCATTGGACTTGCCACTTGCCTTTGCCCTTAGCCTTGTTTCCCTTTTGCTCCACACAGCTAGGAATCCTATTCTTCCTCTGTCTGCCAACTGCTCTCTTCTGCAAAGGTGGCTTCAACTTGAACTCCAAGTCCACATGTGCCCACTGAGCCTTGTCAGTTAAGGGTTTAATCACACCTGAATATGCTAGTCTAAAAAGCCTCACTGAGAAGTAAGGATCCAAGTAGTCTTCCATCTTAGGATTTCTGTTTGTTATTATGAGTGCCAAAGCATGGGGACATGGTTTCCCTGAGACCTACCACTCCCTACAAGTGCAAGTACGATTCTGAAGATTGACCACTTCTCTTATGAGCTTATGATTCTTAGTAACCTCTGACACTTCTGCTTCGTTCCTTCCACCTTCTTTCACTTGGAGGTGACCCAATTGCCTACTCATTGTTTAGAGTTGGCGGACAATAATGGGGAGCATTACATGGCCATCAAACTTTTCACCAATTCTCCTCCTTTTTGCAAAGAGTTCCATAAATTTAGTCCTCAAGGTGTCTGCCAGCTCAGCTATAGGAAGATCCTTAATCTCTTTGACCCAGTTGTTCCAAACCTCCGCAACATTATTTGTGATATGATCAACTTTGATCTCTTCTGAAAATCTGCTCCTCATCCAGATTAAATGGTGATCTTTGTCCAGATAAGGCTTAACAGCCCTACTTGGAGCATATATTTTGTTCATGCAGTACTCATGATATTCAGGCTTGTATGTTCTTGCTGCTGGCCACATTCTATCATACACAGGACCATGAAACTTCTTGGAAAAATTTCTCATCAAGTGCAAAAAACATTCTCTATGCTCTGCCCAAGGGTACACCTCCCTCACAGCTGCAGCTAAGCCCTTGCAAGCATCTGAACTAATAGCTAGATGTGGTGGATTCCCAACTGCCTTCTGCAACTGCTCCAGAAACCACTTCCAATTTTCAGTGGTCTCACTGTCAAAAAATCAAAAAGCAACTGGAAACATCCAATTGTGCACATCCATGGCAGTAGCTGAGGGAAGGTGGCCATTCCACCTTCCATTTAGAGCAGTAGAATCTATGCTCAAAAATGGCCTACAACCATTAAGAAAACCATCAATGCTAGGTTTGAAGCAACAAAAGAATCTGTGGAAATATTGTCACACCCGAATTTAAAGGCAAACTCGAATGCTAGATTATATGTGCGCCAGGATCAAAATTCACACATCTAACGACTCAGTGAATACCAAAACACAATGCCAAAACGTAAAAAGAGTATTAAACTTTATTACAGACCAAAATGTCTCATAAACGAACTAATATTAACGAGTAGCAACGCAGCAGATAGGGTCAACACCACAGGTAGTTGACTGGTGACACGCCAGCCTAGAATTCGTCGAAGTCTCCAGGGAAATCTTCAAACCTCTCCAAGTCTGAACAGCATCCGGGTAGTGTCGTTGCAATAATAAAAACAAGCGTGAGCACATGCCGTACTCAGCAAGCGGAAACATAATATAACATGCAAGGCTTTGTAGTGGAGGCTGATAGGTTTAAGCATTCAGCATTTTAGTTGGTCAAGTTTTATTAGCAGCATAAAACTAGCAAGTGTAAGTTTATACCAAACCCACAATTAACATAGGAGATAAACAACATAAGTAAAGATAGATGCATCAAGTTAATCATTGACTTCCATAGATTAATCATGTGAGGGTCCAGGCCGCTCTTGACCGTGAGCATGGCTAATCGATTAGTTTTACACTCTGCAGAGGTTGTACACTTTCACCACAAGTCGCGTAAAAGTTCTAGGAACTTTAAACCCAACCATGCGATGCCGGCCAAGCATCATACCACACTACCTAGGTGTGATTGCATAGGGACGCTACGAGGCCTTTACAAAGTTTCCCCAGGAAGTTGCAACCCACAAGGTTACCGGATCAGTTAGCAAGGTATAAAGTCCCCTAGCGGGTACCGTGTCTTAGCAAAGCCCAACTCCCCGCTAGAGCGAGTCCATACCCCACAGTACTGCCGCCCCTTGTCCTTATCAGGTAAAGCCACTCCTAACCAGGGTCACTAATTAATTAGCCAAGGCCAGAGCCATTTAGCTCTTGTGGTTGCACTGTTGTCCTGGGTGGTTCTCCATGTTCCAATTAACATATGGTCTTGTATTAATGAAGGTATAACATAAATAAATCAAGATTAATATTGCTTCATTAATACCACCATGTAACTAGGTAAAGCATAGCGAGAACTACCCAATAATAAATTAAAAACCCATGTTGTTCAAGGTAAAGGAATAAAATAATCTAGTCAAGTCCTTAATTGGGTCCCATCAAATTAATGCAAGCAAAAAGTAAATACAGTGAATTAAATGCATGTAGTATAGGTAAACGGATATGCATCAAGGAAGACTTACCTTCAACAAATCCCTGTTCCTGTTCAGACACTTGAGCTTCTTGGTCTTCAAATCTTTCAGCCCAAACGTTCTCTACGCATCACATCAAGGTACATACAAGCATACAATAGAATAAAATAAGAAATAATCACCAAACAGCATTATCAGAGAAAAATAGAGGCAAAAAGCTATTCTACTCTTCGATACGATCGTTTGGATATAAAGAACGCTAAAAACGGAGCTAAAACGAAGAAGTTATGGCTAAACGAAGGTGCAGGGGCATAACTGTGAAGAAACTAGGGTTATAGGGGCCTATCAGCAAGAAACCGAGGGCTAAAACGTAAAGAAACTTAAAAATAGAGGGGCTTGGTTGAAAAACTAAAGGGTTGGACCTCGGCTACTATTTCTACAAAGCTCAGGGGCTAAAACGGAAGAAAACGGACCTATCTGTAAGGATCTTTCTATGGTGGAAGGACCGGCTTGCAAAATTTAAAAGTCCAGGGGTTTTTCTGCAAAACAGCACGGACACGCGGGGAAAAGGCCGGGTTGACCGGTATTGACCCGGGTCGAATTAGATCTGAGCCGTCGGATCGGGATCGGAGGGCTGCGGTGATGTACAAGCGGCGGACGGCGGCGCGGTCGACGGCGAGCGGTGGCGCTGCGGGCAAAACACGCCGGCGAGCAAGGAACTCGAGCTGGGGGGCTCGTTTGGTGACGGAAAACGGCCGGGGAGGTAGCTGGCACGACGGCGAGCTAATCTAGGGCAGCAGGGAGGCGAGACGGGCGACGACGACGGCGTACGGCTCGACGCAACGGCGGCGGCGGAAGAGCTAGCTCCGGCGAGCTTGTGTGCGCGATGAAGAGCGTCAGGACGAAAGCGTGTGGCACCCTTAACTTCCTCACCTCCTTGCGGTCCTCCGGAGCGGCTCCTCGACGACGGGACGGCGGCGAGGCGGTGGATCAGCGGCGGCGGCGACCTAGGGTTCCGGCGCGGCGCTGCTGGGGCTCAAGGCGGCAAGATTGGGGTTTGAGGAGACGACGGTGGGGTGCGGCAGCTCTTTAAAGACTCGGGCGCGGGCTAGGCGTGCGGGAGAGGGCCACTCAGAGACGGGGGTGGCCGGGACTCCAGCTCGGCCGCGGCGGGAGTCCGGGTCGGGGACGCGCGGGAGGAAGGGGATGACCAGTGGGTCCCCCTTGGCAGCGACTACAGGCGGAGGCGGGGTGGTGCGGGCTGCGTTGGGCCGGGATTCAGCTAGGCCGGGAGCACAAGCGAGCGGGCGGGAGGAAAAGGAGGGGCGCCAGTAGACTTGGCTAGCTGGGCTGAAAACAAAGACCAGGCCTAAAGAGAGAGGGAGTTTAAGGATTAAAAGTAAAAGCTTTTGAATTTTTTTGAAAAGGGATTCAAGCTCATGAATTCAAATTCAAATTTAAATTCAAGCAAACATAAACTATGCATCAGCATGTATGCAACAATAAACTTCTATATTTATTTATTTATTTTTCAAAAATATATTTAAATGCCTAAAAATTTAAATACACCTTATATTCCTTAGACACATAACCTTGTTTCTATTCAAATTTTATTGAAAGCAAATTTTGAAAAATTAGGGTGTTACAAATATACATCATCTCCATCCTTTTTTACATCTATCTCTACAACACTTCCTCGCATTTTTTGCTCTACCTCTGCCTTGAAGTTGTACAAGTATGCAAAACTTTCCTCCCATGTACCATACAATTCCTCTGCTGCCTTCTGTCTACCAAGCCACACTGTTGAGTATCCTATCCTAACATTGTACTTATCCTCTAACTCCTTTTGTAATTTCTTTGCACCCATGTTTGCATCTTTCATAAGATATGGAATTGCCTTCTCAGCTACCCAATTATTAGATGCCATCTTGGTTCCTCTAACTCTCCCCGTTGATAAACAAAAATGATCAGAATTGTTTACAGTGACCTGCCAAAAGGAAACAAATTAGTTACTGACATACAAATGCACTTAGGTTGTGAGAAGGAAACAAATTGTCAGCTAGACAAGGTTAGCAAAAAAATAGTACCCTGACTTGCTTTTTATCAGCCATCAACCTTGCAACAATAGCCCATGGACAGCCATCAACTTTGCAATATCCTCTAAATCTTTTTTTATTAGATTTTTCTGTCCCCATCTCAAATTGTCTCTTTATGGCATGATGCTTCACAGCTGTCCGAAACTCTCTCATAGATTTGTATATGGCACCAACATGCATTGGAGGGTCATCCCTATCATAATCAATAGCATCCTCCCCAGGGATCACATCATCAACTGGCAATGCTGCACCTTCTAGGTCAATATCATCAGGAATTTCATTCTCTTTTTCTGCAGCTAGCTTTTCTTTCTCTGCCCTCTCATCCTCTTCTCTAAGCCCAAGAAACTCATACATAGCATCTTCATCCATTATTGGCCTAGCTGAACCAATTTGATCTTCTGTAAATGGTAGTATCTCAAGACTGTCCCAATCAATTTCAGGAGCCTCATTGCTGGAATTAACTTGCCCACTACCAACATCTGTCACTGCATTGCTGCTCATTACTACCTCTGAAACACATGACTTAGAACACAATTCCAAAGGTATGTCCTCAACATCCACATACAAAACTAGTTTATGCTCAGTCTTCCTTTCGGAGAAAGCAACAGCCAAAGAATTATCATCCACTAATTCTCTTTCTCCACTACTGCTCATGTCAAATTCACAAATTTTAAGCCGCTGGCAGCTTCCCCATTTAACCCTTTCAGTTAGTTCCTTCTCTATCATCTCCAAGTTACAATACCGACAGTCAACAGTCCATTCAACATATTTTCATGGCACAACAACACAGGTTCCATCATCTAGCTTGGCTGAGAATTGAGATATTTGAACATGCTGCATCCGGATCAATCCTAACGAGTACCAACAAAAAATACAAAGTGCATGTATCAGTTAGTTGAATCCTAATCTTCCCCTTCACTCATGGCTGCACATCTTCCTATTCCAATCAGGCAATGTATATAAAAAAGAGAGGATTGGGGTGCTGCCTTACCCAGGAGGGATCTCGAATGGGATCATCGTCCTCGTGGCAGCCCCTATCCGCCGTGGCCGCGGGCGCCTGCGGGACATGAGGAACGAAGCGGAGGCGAACTGGCGGAGGCGGAGGGGCGCCCGTGAGGCGGCCCAGCAGCGGCGACTGCAGGTGGAGGCCGCAGGTGGAGGCGGCGGCGGCAGCAGGTGCAGGCGGACTAGGGTTCGTCACCCTGTGTCGCGGTCTCCAGGATAAGGCCGCGGTCTCCATCTCCTTCGTGGCTCGCTCGATTCGTTTTTGCCTGGGAGAAAAGAAACGATAAGACCAGGGGTATTTTGGTCCCTTCACTTGAGTAAATAGTGGCAGAAGGAAGAGAAACAATATAATAAGAGGTGAACCCCTTTTTTGAAACAATTCATGTTCCGGGTGCTACTTTTTGAAGAGGCGTCGAATCGGGTGCCAAATCTAGAGAGGCAGTCCAATTGGGTGCCAAATATTGAAATTTCTCCCCGCCAGGCTCCTGTGCCCGCCTCCAGCCCCACACCACCGCCGTGCCCGGACATTGGTGCGGCTGGCTGATGGGGCCGCGCCGGGCGTCTTTGCGCGCCTCGTGGGCCTCGAGTCATGGCATGCCACCTCCACGCCACCAAGGCCGCAGAAGCAGAGGATGAGAGCGATGCGCTTCTTCCCGGCAACGACCGAGGAGAACGACGACACACATGACGCCGGCGAGGGTAAAACTAACAGAAGGCAATAATATGGTAGATAGCTATAACGTTGCATCTTTTGGTGATAGATATCTCATGGTTGATCTTTTGGTGGTATATATCAAAAGGTGAGTTCTTTTGATGCTAAGAATCCAATTTTCCCTTGGTGTAACGGTGTTCATTTGCATTTTTTTAAAAAGGTTAAAACGTATCGGCGTATTGTGTTTCAGGGAAATCGAAAAGACAAAGGCAGAGTGTAACGACCAGCCTCACCAGGTCGGGCCTACTTACGCCTTACACCTCTATAGGATCTCAAGAATACTCTCACAGACTAATATATGTCTTTTCTACGCACTTTGTTCTCACTCATGTGCACCCGGGAACAACTCTTCCTGGTCGGTCACCCATCGCTCCAGGCCAAGCACGTTTAACCTTAGAGTTCTTTCGAGATGGTCTTCCGGAAAAGAAATTGTAACTTATTGGTATGAGTATCCTTATCAATCCTATTAAGTTTTGGGTCAGGATGTCACATATCGCTGTGAGGAACCTCCAAGTTAAACTCATTTAATCAAGTTATCACCATTGATCAACTGAATTAAATGAGGATAACCCCGGTCATTCTTGAGATGTGTCATGAGCATTACCCAGGATTTATACACACCTCACAAAGCACAACAAGATGCATCATCATCACATAGCAATCCAAACATAGTTCATCACATTACAAAGATAAATTCAAGTTTACATTACAACAAGTTCTTAGAGTTTTGCAGCGGAAAGTCTATTCATCGCTCTCATACGATACAACACAAAATAAGAAGGTAAACACTATACGCCGATAGTGCCCTTCCTAGCCATGGCCACCTGCTTCCTCCTCGTACCTCCGTCCTTGGCAAGGAAGTACCCAAAGATGGGCTCCGGCTGTGCCTCACCTGCAAACAATTTATTGGTAGTACAATGAGTACAAAAGGGTACTCAACAGGACTTATCCACGTTTGGGTATATACTTGCCCGACTCTCAAGGAGTATGCATTTGGTTAAGTAGCAAGGTTTTACATAGGTAAATATTTTGCATAAAAGCATCTACAATTTGATCAAGTTGTAATAAGCAAAAGACATGACATTCTATGATCTCTAAGTCAAGCATCAAGTAAATTGCAATAAGTAAAGTGATAACATGATCATAAGCTCAATCTTTCGAGAACTCCATTCGCAACTCTACACCCAAAGTCGAAGTTACAAGAGCATGCTCAATGACCGAGAGCGCGGCTATTGCAATGGATTATAACCCTGCAGGGGTGTACAACTTTTCCCACACGAGGCGCAAGACCAACGACCATACCCTTTGGCCTAGGATAAGTGTTGATTCATGCCCTCAATCTTTCACATACCCGCACCCCACTATGATCGGATGGCCGGAAGTGTATAGGTGCACCGAACACGGTCGATCACACCTCATCCCACTCCGCTCCTAATTTGTTCAAGGTACAATGCGACTTGTGCTACTTAGCTTACTGACCCATTATAAGTATGTGGTTTGTACAGATAGTGCTCACGGCCCAAAGCGATGAAGCGTCGGGCCTTAACCAACTCAAACAAGACTAAATCAAGTGAGCTCTAATCTCACATGATCCTATCATTCTTGATCAAGTCTCGATTCATCATTTATGGAGTTCAACTTTATTCATTCATAACTAACCATATGTTTAATTAACAAACTTCCTAAAACTTGCAAGAAGCAGTGACCTTGCCACTTCTTGACTTCTACCGAAGCTAACCTTGCCACCTCTTGACTTCTACCGAAGCTAAGCATGAGAAGGCATTTAAGTTCGCGGCACCTAAACAAGCATACTAGCCTAAGAAAAGGTTATTCTAGATTAAGGGATGGGTAATGCATCAAGTAGGAGCTAAGCAATCATATACATAAATATTACTTCATGCGCATACAAGACACATATACTCCAATTGATCCAAAATAGAGTTAAAGAATGCTTAGATGCCTGCCTTGGTTTTCAAAGGAAGTGTCGTAGGCGATGGTTTCTTGCTCGGGCTCACCCTCTTCAAGCTCTGGCGTCTCGGTCTCTACACGAATGCAATGATGCATAATCAACAACAATGCATGAATGTGCAAATGATGTATGAGATGCATGAATAAGAATGTAAACTATTTTTATCATGCTAGTACATCAATTTAAATCATCCAATATATGATAAAATAATTAAATCCTACACAAAACAAGAATTTATTCACATTTTCCATTAATGGCAGAATTGTAAATTTCTCGTCAAATGTCCGAAAATGGTTTTGCCGGTGATTCCGGCGACCGATTGCAATGGGGTTTGATCCTAGAGTTTCCTTAGGTGATGGAGATTCAATTTTAGGCAAAAGAAATGACATGCACGAGGGTTTGGATGACATACAACATCAATGTAGTCGAACCTCCATTGGAGGTCAATGGAGAAGGTTCCAATGGATGAGAGAGGAGGGGAAAACCATAGGGGAACCTCACCTAGGATGGGGAAGAACGATTTAGAGGATCTAAAGTTGAGGGAACTCAGCAATGGAGGAGATCGGGATTGAACTTCTCTTCCCGAAGTCGGGGAAGAACCTGCGAAAAACAGTTTGATTGAACTGACCTTGAGTAGATGAAGTGATTCATGGAGAAGAGGACGAGGAGCTCACCCTTGGTTTGCCAGGGCTTGGCCGGCCGGCGCTGCCCTGAGCGACAGCGTAGGCGAGCAGGGAGGCGGAGCTGCACCTGTTCACTAGAGAAAAGAACGAGGGAGGGAGAGGGAGAAAAACGGAAGGGAGGGGTCACAGGGTTGTGTGGGAGGGGGCGGACGACCTAGTGACAGCGTCAGTCTCGTCACGGCATGCATGCACCGCGCAGGAGGCGCGTGGCATGGGGAGATGGCCAGCGCATCAGGAGGAAACGGCACCCTCGCAACCCAGGTGGAGGGAACAGACAAAAGGGGAGGTGCAGAGCATGGTTAGACATGTCTAGAGTTCGGTAGACATGTCTAGTTGCTGGGTGTTTCAGTCATAACACTTCAAAATTGCTTGTTTTACAAAAATTGAAACCAACCATCTAGAGATCACCAAAAATCCTATAAATTTTAGGCAAAATTGGATTGGTGACACCGAAAGATCCACGATTTAGAAATTTACCACTGAAACGTCTTGGTACACTTTAATACCAACGAAAGATCCCTCCGTTTAGATTTTTACCACTCCGTCGATGTCTGTTACACCTTTTCGTTTATTCTTATTTCTTTTGTAACTTTGGCTAATATGAAATGACAAAATTGCCCTTGTGCGTTTTTATGTTACCTGCTCGTGAGGGCACTACCTTTTCCACCCACACGTGCGCAGCTCTTTCGTCTCCGCCGCCGCCACCTGTGCTCGCCGCCGCCGCTGCTGCCGGTGTTCATCTCCCATCCATGCATGTGCTGCTGCTGCAGATCGAAGGCACATACGGGTTCTGATACTCCCCATTTGCTAATCACTCGAATCCCTACCCTTTTATTAGAATGTAACCCTAAGTTTTGATTTGGTCCATATAGGTTGATGCGGCTCTGGATTTGAGATCTTATTGATGAGATGGATGCTCCTGAGTCAAACTTGCAATTGGTTTCCAAATCACACAATTGTAATTTCAAGAACGAAGCACAATAGTAGTTATCTGTAATTGCAAACTGGTCACAATTTTTCACTGAAACAATTGTGTTTAGTCTCATTAAATAGTACACACAACCATACTTGGTTAAATTTGAAACATCAATTTGTCTCTAGATAATTCTGCAACAGTCAGAAACCAATAGCCAAATTAGTGCCCGAAATGATGCCCAGAGACAATGACCGTGGAGGCCTAGAGACGACAGCTGCGGAGGCCTGTCGTGGTGGTTCGGAGGCAACGGGCGACGACCGCGGTGGCCGGCGACGGCAGCGGTGGCCGAGGTGGCCGGCGACGGCCGCGGTGGTCTGGAGCCGGCGGGTGGAGGCCTGGACGACGGGATGCCGGAGGCGATAGACTTGCAGATGAATCGGATAAGGAGGTGTGGGCCTGGGGTTATGAGGGTAAACATGTCACAAATTGTAGCTTTGACGGAAGAATGAGACGGAGTGGTAAAAATCTGAACGGAGGGATCTTTCGCTGGTATTAAAGTGTACCAAGACATTTCGTTGGTAAATTTCTAAATTGTGGATCTTTCGGTGTCACCAATCCAATTTTGCCTAAATTTTATGTTGATATTATAAATCAAGAGTAATCCATTTTGCTTGAAAATAACATTTTAGTTATTGTAGATTTGAAAAGAAAATTTTTCACGGAATAACATATTTGAGAGTTTAGTTAAACTATTTAACCTCAATATAGTCCCAAAAAATCTAGGAGAAGATACCTAAATTCATATTTAGAGAAGTACTAATTAATCAAGCCATCTCCCATCATAGATTTATGGTAGAAATCTAAGTTTGTTCACAAGGTACATGAAAAGGCAAGTTTTTAATTTAATTTCAGATATAAAGATAAACCAAATGAACTCAATTAAGTGCAACGATGCTATGCACTATGACAAGATTAATTATATTGGGCTGTTACAAATTTGTTTATCTTTAAATCTAAAATTAAATTAAAGACTTATCTTTTTATGTACCTTGTGAACGAACTTAGATTTCTACCATAAATCTATGCTGGGAGATGGCTTGATTAATTAGTACTTCTCTAAATATGAATTTATGTATCTTCTCTTAGATTTTTAGGGACTATCTTGAGGTTAAATAGTTTAACTAAACCCTCAAATATGTTATTTCGGGAAGAATTTTATTTTCAAATCTATAATAGTTATAATGTCAATTTCAAACAAAATGGGTTACTCTTGATTTATAATATCAACCTAAAATTTTATAGGATTTTGGTGATCTGTAGATGGTTGGTTTCGTTTTTTGTAAAAGAAGCAATCTTGAAGTGTTATGGTTGGTTACTCCCTCCCTCGTTCTGTTCTCCAGCGAACTGGAGTAGTTGCGCCCCCTGCTCGCCTGCGCCGTCGCCCAGGGCAGCGCCGGCCGGCCGAGCCCTGGACAACCAAGGGTGAGCTACTCGTCCTCCTCTCCATGAATCCCTCCATCTCCTCAGGGTCAGTTCAATTAGTTCAATTAGACTATTTTTCACATGTTCTTTCCCAACTCCGGGAATAGAAGTTCAAGTCTGATCTCTCCCATCGTCGAGTTCCCTCAACTTTCGAGCTTCTGAATCGTCCTTTCCTATCCTAGGTGAGGTTTCCCTAGGGTTTCCCCCTCCTCTCTCATCCATTGGAATCTTCTCCATTGACCTCCAACGGAGGCTTAACTCCATTGATGTTGCATGTCGTCCAAACCCCCGTGCATGTCGTTCTATTGCCTAAAACTGAACCTCCATCATCTAAGGAAGCTCTAGGATCAAACCCTATTGCAATCAGTCACCGGAATCACCAGGTCATTTTCATGCACTTGACGAGAAATTTACAATTCTGCCATTAATGGAAAATGTGAATAAAATTTTGTTTTGTGTAGGATTTAATTATTCTATCATATATTAGATGCTTTAAATTGTTGTACTAGCATGATAAAAATAGTTTACATTCTTAGTCATGCACCTGATACATTTGTTGCACATTCATGCATTGTTGTTGATTATGCAGCATTGCATTCGTGTATAGTCCGGTGCACCTATACACCTCTGACCGTTCGTTCATACTTCATACTGGGGTGCGGGTATGTGAAAAGTCGAGGGCATGAATCAACACTTATCCTCGATCAAAGTTATGGTCGTTGGTCCTGCGTCTCGTGTGCGAAAAGTTGTACACCCCTGCAGGGTATAATTCTATTGCAATAGCTTTGCTCTAGGTAACGGAGCACGCTCATGAGTTTGGAATCTCAAAGTAGAGTTACCGCTTGGAGTTCATGGAAGATTGAGCTTATGATCATGATATCACTTTACTTATTGTAATTTACTTGATACTTGACTTAGAGATCATAGAATGCCATGTCTTTTGCTTATTACAACTTGATCAAATTGTAAATGCTTTTATGCAAAATAATTACCTATGCCATTCCTTGCTACTTAAGCAATTGCATACTCCTTGAGAGTCGGGCACGTATATACCCATATGTGGATAAGTCATGTTGAGTACTCTTTTGTACTCACGGTGCTACCGATAAGTTAATTGCAGGTGAGACGCAGCCGGAGCCCATCTTTGGGTACTTCCTTGCCGAGAACGGAGGTCCGGGGAGGAAGTAGGTGGCCATGGCTAGGAAGGGCACTATCGGCGTATAGTGTTTACCTTCTTATTTTGTGTTGTATCGTATGAGAGTGATGAATAGACTTTCCGCTGCAAAGCTCTAAGAACTTGTTGTAATGTAAACTTGAATTTATCTTTATAATGTGATGAACTATGTTTGGATTGCTATGTGATGATGATGTATCTTGTTGTTCTTTGTGAGGTGTGTATAAATTATGAGTAATGCTCATGACACATCTCAAGGACGACCGGGGTTATCCTCATTAAATGAGTTTAACTTGGAGGTTCCTCACAGTCACACAGAGGGACTGCGTGAGCGGTGATTCACATGTCTCCTTGTGGGCTTGTGGCCATGAAATGCATGAATCGGTTAGTTTGGAAACGAGTTCCGACATAGCACGTACAAGGTGATATATATCAATATCAGCTCATGCTTACCATGCTCGGATGCTCTCCTGGGAAATGAAGGAGGAGATTGTAGCTACCAATTCTATTTCCTGTCCCTTCAGACTTTCCATCTGCTCTTGTAGCTACCAGTTCTGCATAGTACTCACGACATGTTCTCTCCCATGCTCACTATGGGCATTGCTGCTCTCACACTCACTGCTTTGCTGTTCGTCGCCGGCAATTCTGCCGTCCATGAGCAGGTTGCTGCTCCTCCATTTGGCGAGCCTTCCTTCAAGGGTGGGTTTTCTCTCCCAATCATCCACCGGAACTCCCTGGCGAGCCCACTTCGGGATCCCACTATGACCCCTTTCGACCTGTACATGGAGGAAATTCAATCGGCATCGTCACATGTTCGAGCTGATGCTTTGGCCAGCGAGAAGATGGTTGTCCCAACCCATTTCCGCCGTGGTCTGTACCTTGTGCCTCTCCGCATCGGTGGATCTCTCGACCGCATCTCCTCGAGGTACCTAATGTTTGACACATGCAGTGATCTATCCTGGACACAGTGTAATTCTTGTGATCGCTGCTCACGGGGTCATTTTCCACCATATTATCCGTCCAAGTCTAGCACATCTCGTAGTGTCATGATCCACTCTGCGAGCATGCTCCTGATGCCTCCTGTGATGAATCAGGCAAGTGCAGATTTTCGAGGGAATATGTCATATGTTGATGGGAGTGTTGCCAAGGGTTACCTAGTTTCTGATATTTTCCACTTCAGCTTGGAAGGCAATGTTGACTACCACTTTGGGCCAGAAGTTGTCTTCGGCTGTACCACGGCTGAAAAGTCCCAGTTTGTAAGGGAGTATAACACCGGACTTTTAGCTCTTGATACCAGCAGCCTGTCATTTCTAGCGCAAGTGCGCGTGGACAAATTCTCTTACTGTGTTCCTGCTCCAGCAAGACGTGATGATGATGACCAGGCACTAAGCTACCTTAGATTTGGTTCTCAAGCCCGGTTCTCTGGGAAGAGAATTCCATTCTGGAATCACAATAATAAGTACGATGTCTACCTCAAGAGGGTGACATATCATCATGGAAATCGCTTGAGTCAGCAGCAACCCGTACCCATATTTCCTGCAGATGGAGCTGAATGGAGCACTTTTGCTATGCAGGTGGACTCGGGAGCCCTGGGGATTTGGCTTCCCGAATCTATATTTTGCCCTCTGCTGAAGAAATTCAGCAATGATATTTCTCTGAGTAGGGTGTTCTTCGCTGACAATCCTAATGCCTATTGCTACTATGGGACTATGAAGGATGTTGAGGAAGTGTCGGTGACACTGGGATTTGTCGGAGGGGCAGAGATGGAGCTGTTCGGTGATTCACTTTTCTTTGAATTCAGCAATTCAGAATGGATTTGCCTGGCGTTTACTCCCAATAATGTCACAATTCTAGGCATATGTGCCCAGCGTAATACTAACATGGGATTCGATTTATTCAAAAGGGAGATATCGATCGATCAAGGTGGATGCGGTTCGTAATCTTAATTTCTGCTCTAGTAAGTTGATAGCTGTGGTTAGTATCAACTAGCAAGTGATGGGTAGAATAAAGTGAAGCAGTCATCTTCGTAAGCTAGGTTGTCTTTTGATGAATTGTAGTGTCACTCTCTTAGGTAGTTCCTTCCCTTGATGAATTATCATGTTGTTGTCTTCCTATTTATTCCGTTCCCTAGTTGATTGCTCCATGATGAATTATTATTGTGTTGTCGCCTCACCAATTCTTTTTTTGTGAATTTATCAGAATCAAATACTTGAACCTATCCTTTTTGCTACATTTCTTTGATTACTGCGTCCTGACAGTTGCCTTTGCCTGAGGAGCTTGAACCTGTGCATAATTGACACATTTATGTCTTTAGAGTTCAAGGATTGTGCACAGTTAAATGATGGTATTTGACATCTTCAGAGTTCCAGGAATACTAGAGATGGTTTCTTAACTAAATGGCTCTGTCCAGACATTATGCGATGATTTTAGATATCCCAAATCACTTGTTTTTTCTAATTATTGCATGTATTGGATGAATTCTAAAACCCAGATTTGTGTACATCTAACCTTCTTATTTCTTTCTTCTGAGCCATTGTCCATCTGTGGCAATCATATGGATCGTCCTGTTTCTACTTTTTTTGGTTAATATAAATTTGCATCACCTCAAGTCACGTTTGTGGTTGTTCCACTTTTAGTCCGGATTGTTTCATGACAAAACATTTATTGCGCTTCCAAATTTCACATTGGTGAGTTAATGAGATTTCTTCATTCCTACTTTCTGAATATTGACTCAATCTGAACTCTGAAGTGCCAGTGTGCAGAGCGGGTACTTGTATCTTTGTATCTTCAGAGTTTCATAGTTTGAAGGCAGATACAATCGCTAACCTTCGTTAGTTTGTCTTCAACAAGGCGAGGCCAGTGAATTTTGCCTGCAACAACATGCGGGTAATCTTCAGTGATTTTTATCTTCCTCTTTTAAGTCAACAGTAGGATTTACAGAAGGATTGCCTAGCCCCTCTTGATCACTTGCATCGCCAAGCCGCCTTTCATCCGCAGCGTGAACGAGAGCACAAGGCCCGGCCGCTCCTCGCCGCCGACGAACCGGAAGCTGAACCTCTCGAACACGCACGCGACGATGGATTTCATCTGGATGTAGGCCATCTCCTTGCCGAGGCACATCCTCGGCCCCGCGTGGAAGACCGGGTACCGGAACGTGCTCTCCGGCTGGAACACGCCATCGTCGCCGAGCCACCGCTCCGGCCGGAACTCTTCGCAGTCCTTGCCCCAGATGTCCTCCATCCGCGCCATCGCGTACGCGGAATAGGTTGCCTGCCACCCTTTCCCGACGAAGGTGCCGTCCGGCAGGAAGTCGTCGTGCTTGCAGCAGTGCGTGTTCATGGCCACCGGCGGGTAGAGCCGCATGGACTCGGTGATGGCGGCGTGGAGGTAGTTGTTAACGATACGGATATGGTTTGAATCGAGTACCAGGATACAAAGGACGGTGGCGCCGCCAGACGGAGTATGGGGAGGAGAGCAAGCAAGGGACGGGAACAGAGGAAGTTTAGGTTTGGTATGAGACACAGTGATTACATCGATACCCTGCTCTCTCCTCGCACTCTCTTACAAATACTCGCTCACACCAGCCACTCCGGGCCGCGTACACGCGGGTTGGGCCTTGTAGCGCGCCTGGGCTTCTGGTGGGCTTCGTCTTCATGGTCCACGGGCAAGGTGCTGCTAACAATCCCCCTCTCTTGAGTAGCGTCTTGTCCCCAAGGCGCAGCATCAGGAAAACGGCGGCGAAGAACATCCAGGTCCTCCCAAGTGGCCAGAGAAGGGTGCATACCAGACCATTGGACCAGTCCCTGCAAGACTGAGTTGTCGCCTGGAGACATGCGGCGCTGCAAGATCTTCTCAGGATGCTGCATGGGAGACAGGTCAGTAGGTAAAACTGGAGAGACAGGCTGATCACCATGAGCCTGCTTGAGCTGTGATACGTGGAATACTGGATGGATGGTTGTTGAAGGAGGTAAATCCAGCTTGTAAGCCACGGCACCGACACGTTCTAGCACCCGAAACGGCCCGAAGAACTTGAAGGCCAATTTCTGGTTAGAACGCGCTGAGAGCGAAGACTGAACATATGGCTGCAGTTTGAGGTACACAGCATCGCCAACCTGAAATACCCGCTCCGAGCGCCCTTTATCAGCCTGCTGCTTCATGCGTTCTTGGGCTCGGTGGAGGTGTTGCTTAACCAAGGTTTGCATGATAGAGCGCTCTTGCAGCCACCCAGATAAGTCCTGATGAGATATGGCTGCAGCAGGATGAATGCCAAAGTGGCGTGGGGAGTGTCCATACAGTACCTCAAAAGGCGAGCGACCCAAGGCGGAGTGCAGGCTGGTGTTGTACCAGAACTCGGCCAGGGACAGCCAACTTGTCCATTGAGTCGGGCATGAGTGGACGAAGCAGCGCAAGTATGTCTCCATGCACTGGTTCACGCGCTCGGTCTGACCGTCCGTCTGTGGATGGTATGATGAGCTCATCTTCAGAGAAACCCCTGCCAGCCCGAACAGCTCCTTCCAAACATTGCTGGTGAAAACCCTGTCACGGTCAGAGACAATGGATGCTGGCATACCATGGAGTTTATAAACGTTGTCGAGGAATGCTTTAGCCACAGATAGTGCAGTAAAAGGGTGTCGCAGAGGTATGAAGTGGGCGAACTTAGAGAATTTATCGACCACAACTAAGATGCAGTTGTAGTGGCCGGAGCGGGGCAACCCTTCAACGAAGTCCATTGAGACCATTTCCCAAGCACCAGTGGGCAGAGGCAGCGGCTGCAGCAGCCCTGGGTATCTTGCTCTATCCGGCTTCGCTTGCTGGCAAACAGCACACTGCTTGACAAAGGACTGAACTGACTTACGCATTCCGGGCCAAAAGAAGTAATGCTTGAGTTTGCTGTAAGTAGCAGGAAACCCCGAGTGCCCCCCCAATGCGCTGCAGTGGAATGCTGTGAGCAGTTGATCGTGCAAGGCCTTGTTGTCACCCAGCCAGATCCTGTTTTTGAATCGGATGACACCATTGGTGAGAGTGAAATGTGGCACAGAATCAGGCTGGACAGACAGTTTGGAAATCAGGTCAGCTGCCTGAGGATTGACAGCATAAGAAGCCACCACCTGATCAAGCCACTGGGGAATGCAAGTGGACACAGCGAGGACTTGTTCTGTAGAGCTCTTCCTGGACAGCGCGTCAGCCACTCAGTTGTGAGCCCCTTGCCTGTACACGATCTTGTAATTCAGACCCAAGAGCTTTGTAAATACTTTTTGTTGCCATGGCGTGTGCAGGCGCTGCTCATTCAGGTGGATCAAACTTTTCTGATCAGTAACAATCAAGAACTCCCCACACTGCAGGTAGTGCCTCCACTGTTCAACAGCCACCAATATAGCTAGATATTCCTTCTCGTACGTGGACAAACCCTGGTTCTTGGGCCCCAATGCTTTGCTGATGAAGGCTAGAGGATGTCCGTTCTGTGTTAGGACAGCTCCCACGCCGCTGGCTGAAGCGTCGGTCTCAATGGCAAAGGGCTTGGAAAAATCAGGCAGTGCCAGTACAGGGGCTGTGGACATAGCTGTCTTCAAAGCATTGAATGTTGTGTCATGGTCCTGTGTCCAGATAAACATCACATTCTTCTTCAACAGATCCGTGAGAGGTTTGGCTAGAATCCCGAAGTGTCGCACAAATTTGCGGTAGTAACCGGCTAGGCCGAGGAAGCTCCGTAGGTCCTTGACGGTGGATGGAGTTGGCCAATCAGTGATAGCCTGGACCTTGGAGGGATCAGTGGAAACACCCAACTCGCTGATGATATGACCCAGATAAGCAATGGAGCGCTGAGCAAATTTACACTTGGATAGCTTCAGTTTCCATTGGTCGCGCTCCAACCACTGGAAAACAGTCTGGAGGTGGATCAGGTGCTCTTCATAGGATTCACTATAAACCAAGATGTCGTCGAAAAAGACGATCACAAATCTGCGAAGGCCGGGAGCAAGAGTCGCATTCATAGTGCCCTGAAATGTCCCTAGAGCCCCAGTGAGACCGAAAGCCAGGACACGGAACTCATATTGCCCGAAATGCGTTTGGAAGGCTGTCTTGTACTCCTCGCCGGACTTGAGAAGGATCTGATGGAAACCGGCTCGAAGGTCCAAATTAGAGAACCAGGAAGCTTTGCCGATGTCGTCCATGAGCTGATCGAAGACAGGAACTGGGAACTTGGACTTCATGGTGAGGGCATTCAAATGTCGGAAATCGACACAGAATCGGTAGGTACCGTCCTTCTTCTTAGTGAGCAGCACCGGGGACGAGAACAGGCTGGCACTTGGCTGAATTATGCCTTGCTGCAACATTTCAGAGACTTGCTGCTCGATTTCATTTTTCAATGCAGGAGGATAGCGGTACTGTCTGATGTTAATAGGTCGGGCCCCCGGAATCAGTGGGATTTCATGATCACAAGCCCTGGATGGGGGCAGGCCCACTGGTTTCTCAAACAGCCCTTGGAACTGCTGCAGAAGTTCCTGAATCTCTGCTGGTAACAACTTGACATCAGATGTATGTTCCCCATCTTGTGTGAGTATGTTCAACTGTACCACAACTTCTTCAGGCATAGATGGCAGCACGCCTTGCAGGGAAACAGTTTGGTCACCATAAGGAATCTCCAGCCATTTTTGTCTCCAGTGCACCCTCTTCGGGCTGTGCTGCTCAAACCAATCCATACCGAGGATCATGTCATACGACGACAGTGGTAAGACCCTCAAATCAGACTGAAAGGCAATATCCCCAATGAACCACAGCGCTTGAGGAATGAATTGGGAGCTGATCAGGATCCCGCCACCAGCAACCTGAACTTTGATATCACTACTCAGAGATACGACCCCAGATAAGTGAGCCGCCAGAGAGGAACTGACAAATGAAGAACTGCTGCCAGAGTCGACTAGTAATGTAATTGGCTTGTGTTGAATCGAGCCGTAGAACTTCACTGTCTTGTGGGCAGCGGTGCCAGAAGTTGCAGCTTTTGAGGTGGCCAGAAAGATTTGTTCAGACCCTGCCACAGACCCTGTAGGGGAAGTGATATCATCCTCCAACTGAAAAAGGTCCCACAACTCTTGTACAGCATGAAGTTGGACCGTTGGGGAGCATTTGTGCTCGCGACTCCACTTCTCATTGCATCTGTAACAGAGGCCCAAAGCTCTGCGGTAAGCGCGCAATGCTGCGGCCTTAGAATCCCCAGAATTTGCTGCTCTTGCTGCTTCCACTCCTCTGCTGTCATCAGCTGTCGACTGAACTTGCAGGCTATCCCGAGGGGGAGCTGGTAGAGGCAGCGGGTTCTTGTAGTGAGGCTTGGAATGAAACCCATATTCCAACCTCTTGAGGTCACGCCTGCGAGGCACATCTCCCACTTCTTCCTGCAAAGATGCAAGCACACAAGCAGTATTGAGGTCTTTTGGTCGTTGAACTAGTACAATTGATTTAATATCATCCCTGAGTCCGTCAATGAACCTCAGGGTATAGAACATTGGATCAGTGTGTGAAGTATATGCTGCTAATTGGTCAACTAGTTGGGAGAATTCCTCTACATACTCAGCAACAGAGCCGGTTTGCTTGATGTGAAACAATTGCCTAATGAGAAGCTCATGCTGGTCTCTGCCAAATCTATCATGAACTAACTGACAGAAAGTGTTCCAGTCTAGGTATTTAGCTCTATGTTCAATAGATTGCAACCACCTAGCAGCGGCTTTATCAAAATACATAGCAGCAATACGGACCCAGTTGGATTTGTCAACAGAAGACATGTCAAAGTAGTTTTCACACCGAGACTGCCATAGCTTAGGGTTCTCCCCATCGAACTTAGGGAAGGGAATTTTAGGCCAGTGACCAGGGTTGGACCCAGTTGCCGATCCACTAGAGCTAGCAAAGCGATGAGAGCTGAATTGAAAGGGTTGATTGCCAGTAAATTGTGGAGGATCAGTGGGCATACCCTTGCCCGGGATCTGGGTATAGGTCAGTACTGACCCGAACCCAGATTCCCGGATTTGCTTGTCGAAGCGGTGCCCAGTGGGGCCGATGGCCGGGTTGCCGGCAGGTGGAGTCGCCGCGGCCATCTCCGGCTTGGGCAGGATGCCCGACACCGGTCCTCCCTGATCCTGGGTCACGCGGTCGAGGCGGGCAGCGATGTTGGAGATCTGCGCCTTGAGCGCATCCACGTCGCCGACCTTGTCGACGAGGTTGTCGACGGCGTTGACCTTGGAGGCGAGGTCGTCCACCGCAGTGAGTTTGGCGGCGAGATCCGCCACAGAGGAGTCGATCTCCGCCTTCCACGCAGTGGCCTCCTCCGCCTTGTTCTCGATGCCGGTGAAGCGGACGCCGAGGCCATCGACGCGGGCGCCGAGGTTGTCGACGCGCGACTCGAGGGAGGTGAACCGCTCCCCGAGCTTCTTCATCTCATCAAGTAGGATTTTGGTGTGTGGATCCATGGCACCGCGGGATCGTTGGAGACGGGTAAAGTGGGAAGGCGGATCCAGCACGGCACAGGATCTTGAATCTGATACCAGGTGTTAGCGATACGGATATGTTTTGAATCGAGTACCAGGATACAAGGACGGCGGCGCCGCCAGACGGAGTATGGGGAGGAGAGCAAGCAAGGGACGGGGAGCAGAGGAAGTTTAGGTTTGGGATGAGACACTGTGATTACATCGATACCCTGCTCTCTCCTCGCACTCTCTTACAAATACTCGCTCACACCAGCCACTCCGGGCCGCGTACACGCGGGTTGGGCCTTGTAGCGCGCCTGGGCTTCGTCTTCATGGTCCACGGGCAAGGTGCTGCTAACAGTAGTGCATTTCACGGAGCTCGTCGAAGCTGAACGTCGGCGACGAATGCGTGCTCCCGTGGGTAGACAACGCGCGCACGATCCTGTCCTCCACGTCGGGGCGGCCGGAGACGAGCCAGAAGAACCATGTCCGCGCCGACGACGTTGTGTCGCTCCCGGCGAGGAGGAAGTTGGTGACCACGTCCCGGAGGCTCTCGTCGCTGTGCTCGCCGCTCTCGGCGAAGCGCGAGAGAAAGTCGTCTCTGGACGCCAGCCCGGCGGCGTCGCCTCTCTCCCTGCGCTCTCGGACGATCCGGTCGGCGTAGCCGTGTACCGTGCGGAGCGCCGAGCGCAGCCGCCGCTCGGACTGCAAGTTGAGCATCCTCTGGATGCGCCACAGCGAATTGATTGGCGACATGAACCGAGCCATCACGCCGTCCAGCACGTCGTTGAAGGCGCGCATGAACTCGGCTCTCTGTGGCGCCGCCATGCCCTCCTCGGCGAGGCACGCCGGGTCCTCGCCGAACGCGACGCGGCAGATGCTGTCGAACGCGAAGCGCTCCAGCACGTCCTGCGCGTCCAGCGTCCGGCCGTCGGTCGCCGCGCGCCCGAGCAGCGGCAGCAACCGCTCGACGACCTCGAACCGGACCGTGTCGACGACGAAGTTCCTGAGCGAGCGCTTGCTGAACTCGTAGCTGGCGGCCTTGCGCTGCCACAGCCATTGGTCGCCGTCGGAGTTGAAGATGCCGTGGCCGAGGAAATCCTCGATCGTGGACACCGTGGCGTCACCCTTGGGGTAGTTGGCGAAGTTGGTCTTGGCTATGTGCTCGACGTTGGCCGGATTGGCGGTGATGGCGGCGCCGGCGAGGCCGGGGAACTTGAAGGACATGGTGTGGGTGGGGCATTGCTTCACGACGTCGGTCGACCACTCGAGGAGACGGTGCTGGTTCTTGACCAAATGCGGGAGCACGCCGAGGATGGGGTAGGACTTGAGTCCATCAGCGCGAGGCTGCTTCCTGGGGTCCCGGCGCAGGCGGAGCAGGTAGAGGAGGACAGGGAGGAGAGTGAGGAGGAGGAGGAGGAGGAGGAGGAGAGGGACGAGGTCAAGAAGAGTTCCATGGCGATCGGCTTTGGGTTCGAACTCTCGGCCAAGAAATTCTCTTCTCGTTTTTGGTTTACCGGGCGAGCTGGGGTCACCCGGCTCCCATTCCCAATAATTTGATGCTTCGTGCCCTGCGTGCAGGCGTGCAGACATCACTTGTTGGCACCATCTACTGTCATGTGCGTCCAACTAAGAAATTTGCGAGTTGCTGGTTGATCTGATCATGAGTTCATGACGGACAATAGGACGAAACGATCGTTGGCAACAGGACAAATTCCATGAGGTGCTCGCATTATTTTAAGCTTTCAGTTTCAGGGTTTGGTCAAGGTGGCATCAGTTGGGACTTGGGATCAGCAACCATAAACTCGCCGTTAGAAGAGGCAATGTCGCATGGAGAGAGAAAAAAACTAAGTTGATGAAGTTAAGATCGTCTCACTCTTTTTATTAAAAGAAGAGAACCTCACATCGACTTCGAAAATCTCCGAACTCCGATTTCATCGGTGAGAAGATTTTTTTTAATCAGCTCCGTAAATTCGTTCCAATGAAAAATCGAACCTGATTCTCCTGGTTGCGATCATACCACAGCCCTCTCTAAGCGGAGAGCGAGGCAGGACTGCAGGAGCCAACATGGGAAGGAAGAGGAAGTGGTAGATGATTTACGTGAATGACAATATTAAGCAAATAAAAAAAACACCAGTGAGTGACGATTCCTATTCAGTATTTCTTGATACTTCTCTGATTTTCTCAGGTACCTCTATCGTAGTGCTCCTCAATATGCTACTATCACAAGACCTGCTCCCTTTGAAAAACCATGCCTATAGCGACGCAGACCGGCTCGTCCTTTAGGCATCTTTGGAAGCAGAAATAACCTAGTTTTAAGGTAAATGTACCCATTTATTCACCCAATCGTCTTTTCCACCATCTCCCTGGCATCGAAAAAAGATTTGATTTATTCGCAAAAAAGAATAAAGATTTGTTTTTTACCAATGTATCATGAGACTATTATTTTCTGAAAGAGCACAGCCACTGTAGATTATGCATAAATATATTCCTCCGTCTCAAAAAGAATGACGTTTTAGAATTATCCAAGTCAAACTTTCTCAACTTTAACTAATTTATAGAGAAATATATCAATATTTATGACATCAAATAGATATATTATAAAAATAAATCTCATGATGAATCTAATAATATGTATTTCATACCATATTGGAAGTCAAAGACCCTCTTTGGTCAGAACTCATATGGAAGTTTCCAAAGCGTTTAGTTTAGTGAGAGTTGTTACTAGATTTGGTATGGAGGGATCCAAACATGAAACCCAAATGCTAAACGGAGAGGGCTCTCCGTTTAGTGATAAATGGAGAGCCCTCCGAGGTTACTTCCTGCGATACATACGTTACTTCCCGCGACAAAAAAATTACTTCCCGCGACACATAAGTTACTCCCCGCGACAAAAAGTTACTTCTCACGACAAAAAGTTACTTCCCGCGACACATAAGTTACTTCCCATGACAAAAAGTTACTTCCTCCTGTGTGCTTCTTTCTGTTGCAGGAAGTAATTTTGTGTCGCAGGAAGTAACCTCGGAGGGCTCTCCATGTATGACTAAAAGTTACTTCCTCGGGTGTGCTTTTTCTATTGAGGGAAGTAATTTTGTGTCGCAGGAAGTAACTTCGGAGGGCTCTCCATGTAAGATTAAATGGAGAGCTCTCTCCGTTTAGTCACCTCCAACATGAAATGATTGGTGACAAGAGAGGGCAGCGCAATGCCAAGTACAACTTCTCTACTACTACTTGCTGTTCTTTTAATTAAGTTTGGCTTGCGGATCAAGGCATTAAGTCAACCGTCATAAAAAGAACTCATTAGGACATTAGCTATATGCCTATATATATAAAAAAAATGGAGACTCTTTTTTTGAAAAATACTATTAATTAGAAGTGGAGAGCACAGACATTAAATAACTACACCCTTAAACTTAATCCAAAAATGTATACTCCCTCCGTTCCAAAATATAAGTATTTGTTGACTTCTGGTGATCACGTTTGACCACTCGTCTTATTCAAAAATGTTATGAAAATATAAAAATAATTATGATATATTTAAAATATATACGATGATAAAACATCTCATAACAAAATAAATAATATTTTCACAAATTTTTAGAATAAGACGAATGGTCAAACGTGCATCACGGAAGTCGAGAAATGCTTATATTTTGGAACGGGGTGAGTATTAGTATATTACATAGTACTAGGCCAATTAATTATAAAAAGTTTCAACTATACATTCGTGCCTTGTTACAAAAGAAACGTAGGGACAGAATCCTCGGATGTACTGATATATTTGTACGAGCAGCACACACCAAGAACACGACGCACAAAATAATTGAGCCGAGCAAGTCGAGCTCACGGTCTCACGGGCATAAAACGGGAGATCCTTGGCCGCGAATCACCAGCACCACTCGCAAGTCGAAGCCAAATCCAAATCGACATGGAACTCTCCCCGACCTCATCCGTTGTCCTGCTCCTCCCCCTGCTTCCTCTGCTCTACGTGCTCCTGCGCCAGGACCCCAAGAAGCAGCCTCGCGCTCATGGCCTCAAGGCCTACCCGCTCCTCGGCACGCTCCCGCACTTCGTCAAGAACCAGGACCGCTTCCTCGACTGGTGCACCGGCGTCCTCAAGCGCGACCCCACGCACACCATGTCCTTCAAGGCGCTCGGCCTCACCGGCGGCGCCATCACCGCCAACCCGGCCAACGTCGAGCACATCCTCAAGACCAACTTCGCCAACTACCCCAAGGGTGAGCTCACGGTATCCATGATCGAGGATTTTCTTGGCCATGGCATCTTCAACTCCGACGGGGAACAGTGGCTGTGGCAGCGCAAGGCCGCCAGCTACGAGTTCAGCAAGCGCTCGCTCAGGAATTTCGTCGTCGACGCCGTCCGGTTCGAGGTCGTGGAGCGGCTTCTGCCCCTGCTCGACAGGGCGTGCCGAGACGGCCGGACGCTGGACGTGCAGGACGTGCTGGAGCGCTTCGCGTTCGACAACATCTGCCGCGTGGCGTTCGGCGAGGACCCGGCGTGCCTCGCCGAGGAGAGCATGGCGACGCCCCAGAGCGCCGAGTTCATGCGCGCCTTCAACGACGCGCAGAACGCTATCATGGCGCGGTTCATGTCGCCGCTCAAGTCGCTGTGGCGCGTCAAGAGGCTCCTCAACATGGAGCCCGAGAGGCGGCTAAAAGGATCCTCCCTGAAATATGTGGAAGGGGCGGCGGTTGAGGGAAAGAGGATGAGAGTGACAGAGGATAATTAAGCACCACCGCCACCTGATCCATCCCCGAGCTGAGAGCCAACCCCACCTGAGCACCACCGCCGCCCGAGCCATCCACCGAGCTAAGCGTCGCCGCCCGATTCGCTAGCTTCTTCGGCCGCCGGAGGAAACCGGTACTACAGGGAGCTTCGCGACTTTGAGGTGCACCTTTGTTGCCATTATTGTCGCCCATCCATCACCGGAGCACCGTCAATAGAGGAGCTCGAGCCACCGATCCGCCTCGCCAAGCCAAAGGTCCGTCGCGCGGTCCTTGACGCCCCTCCATCACCAGAGCATCGCCGGCGCATGATGTCTGGACCGGCCTCCATTTCATCGCGGCTGGGAGCGGCGACCCTATCACGCGCATGCACATGATGGGAGCTCTACCAAGCCTGCACAATCGGAAACGCGACTGATTTGGGTTCCCCACTATGCAGCTCGTACAGTGCTCTTTGCACAACCCAAGTCTGGCTATCCCTCTTATGCGGGCTACCAAACACCAGCGAACTCATTACACAAGCCTGGATAGCCCCATATGCAGCCTAGCAATCACCCCTATATGGGTTCCGGAAGCTAGGTAATTACTTGAATTAGGCCCATTAGAAGCCCACTAACGCATCCTTTTTCTTCTACCTCACCTTCTTCTTCCTCATGCCCTCCGTCGACACCCCCTCCTCCACCAGCCCCTCCCGGCGGCTGTTGCGCCGCCCGTCTGCTCTCCACCGTCGCCCACGACCCCACCCTTCCTAACTCGTGACCAATCACCCCCGCCGTCTGGCACCGCCCACTTGGGGTCCTGCACTAGCCCTAGCCACCGGCCGAACCACCACCGCCGCCAAGGCGCCAAGCTTCCCCCCGTAGTCGGCCTCCTCCTCCTTTAAGGCTGGCGGCCATTAGAAGCCCCGAATCTCGAACCCCCTAACCCTAAGTCCGTCGGCCTCGACCATCACCCACGGCCGGTGACGACCTCGCCGCCGAGCTGCCTCCACCCACCGCCCGCCCCTCGACGAGGTGCCCTCCAACCTACATGATGGCGACGGCAATGACGTGCAACAGGAGAGAGGAAGACAAGGCTGACGGGAGGTAAGTAAAGGGGATCGTGCGGTCCACATGGGCCGCATGCATGGAAGCCAAATAAGGTACTGCCTTCAGGAAGCTGGATAAGATTTCCAGTCCACAGAAACTCGTCTAGTGCTCACATATAGGGCCTCACTTGGCCCATCAATGAATGAATATGACTTTGGCACATCTAGCACCATCGTCTTCTCTCCAGAGAAATTTCAAAAAATGACACACAATACAACGACCTCACTTCATTTGACACCCAATTCATAAGCCTTTCAAAATTTCACACCGGAGACGTGAATTACTTCAAAACGAGGGACTCTTCTCTATTTCACTCCACAGTCCCTAGTGAAAAGACCATCATACCCTTCTTCTTCCTTTAATTTCTTCTTCCTCCGGTTCGACAGGCGGGCGGCCCCGTGGCACGTCGCTGGCTGCGCCCGCCCCTCGCTGGAGAAGGAGGCTCACCAGCGAGCGGAAGCACGGGGCCCCAAGCCTGTTCCCTCTGCTTGAGTCTGACCTCGCCGCCGTTTCTCCTCGCTCTTCCCGGCTTCCCCCCGCCGATTCGGTGGCCACGGCCATTGGCGGCGCGCAAGTTCCGGGTGCTGCTGGTGGTGCGGTGAGAACATCTGCCATCCTCATCATTCTCCTGGCACGGACGTCGGCACCGTGGGATGCGACTTGCGCACCACCATCGTCAGGGCCTTCTTGTACGACAGACCGCCTGAGTTCCACTTCGGTCTCCTCGGCTGGTCCCCGCCCTCCCCCGACTCCGTCTGGCCGGACCTCTCGCTGCCGCCGCACTACCCCGGGGGCTCAACTAGCAGCACAACATCGAGTACTGGCTCATGCTCGACCTCCTCTTCTCGTCCTCCACTCCCTGCGACGTTGTCCTGCGGGTCGCTGACTCCCGCGACAGCTAACTAAGCGTGTGGCCAGAGTGGAAGATGTACTGAGGGCCGTCGTGGCGGAGGTAAGGTGGAAGGGGCCCAGAAGCTCTCTCCCAGCCAGAGGTCGCTGCTCCCAGCGAGGGTGCCGAGCTGGAGCAGTGCGCGGGTGAAGGTGGTCGTGCTGTGGAGCGAGGGGCGGCGCAGCTGGCGGCGTGCCAAGGGTCGCCCGCCCGTCGAACCGGAGGAAGAAAAAGGGTATGATTGTCTTTTCACTAGGGGTTGTGGAGTGAAATAGAGAAGAGTCCATTGTTTTGAAGGAATTCACGTCCCGGTGCTAAATTTTGAAAGGTTCACAAATTGAGTGTCAAATGAAGTGAAGTCATCGTATGGGGTGTCATTTTTTTTTGAAATTTCGCCTTCTCTTCCCCGTCCCCCTCCTCCTTAGTCCTCCCTGACGTGGGACTCACGTGAGCTCGTCGTCTTCTCCAGCCAAACCCTAAACCAAACAGGCTAAATCACTGTTCGGAGGGGCGCCATTGCCGCCTGCTTCCTCTGCTAGGAGAGGTGTGTTCAGCGTACTTCTCCGTAGCCATTTCAGCTCTTCTCGCGGCGTTGCTTCTCTGGGAGCTGACTCCTTTATCTCCTCTGATGCGGCAACTCGGGCCGCAAATCGTACAGAAAAAGCAGCACACGACTGTCGTGGCGCTGCCTGCGATCCGGCCTCCGCCAAATCATCCACCACTCCCACTAGCGTCGATGCCGCAGCCAGCGGTATTGAGTGTGGGAGTGCAACCGAACAAATTAGTCTCTCATTTGGATCGCGACTAATAATCATGATCCAGTTATTTACATAAGACTCTTTATTTTGGATCGCGACTACAAACCGTGATCCAGATATTTTCAAATAATTCCCTGTGGTGATCAAGTTTTTTTTTGAATCAGTCCCTCATGTCATATGTGCCGCCGCCGGCGCCCGGCGACATGGATTTGACGGCGAGCCCTAGCCCATGACGCAAGCGTAGCATGCGTTCGCACCTCTCTCTCTCCTCGTGGCCGTCCTGGTGCTCCTCCTCCCAGCTTTCCTCCTCTTCCCTTTGCTTCTCCAATCTCCACGTGAGATTCGTGTGGATTCACCGTCTTCCCAGACCGCAATCTCGCAACAAACCATTGAATCAACCTGCTGGTTTGAGGGAGGTGTTGACGCCTTTTCGAAGTCAACAAGCACGCGGAGGAGCTCCTTGCAGCACCTCCACGCAGGCACCGGTCAGACCGGTGCGGGTGACCGGTCAGACCGGTGCGGGTGACCGGTCAGACCGGTCGTTGGTGATCCCGGTGGTAAACCAACGAACACCCACCCGGGAGGGACCCCGTCGGGGTAGGTGCACCTTGGGTTGTCCTAGGCTCGACAAGCTAGCTAGGACGTCTTCAGACATCGCGGAGATGAAGGAAGAACATCATGGTAGATCGGAAAAGTAAGATAACGAGAAAGAAAGGTAAAAATGATAAAATATAAGGTTAATAGATTCAATTGTGATTCTTTCTCAATCGGTCGCGACCCTTCATATTTTTTAGGGTGGGGAGGTCTTGTCCCACAAGGAATTTCTTTTACAAGTCTAAACTCTAAACCTATCATGACTTCTTCATTTATCTCGGACACGAGAGCACCGGTGAGACCGATCAGGCACACCGGTCTGACGGGTGTGTCTTGCCAGACCAGCTACAGCGGCCAGGACCGGTCAGACCGACTACGAGCACCGGTGTGTCCACCCTGGTCGGCTACGTACCAATTTTGAGTGTCTAAGAGGAGGACCTCCTTTAAATGAGATTCAATCCACAGGCGCCGTATTCTTCCTGCGTTCCCCACAAGAAAAGTTGGGTTCTTCGGTTCTTCCCCCACGCCCGTCAATGCTCTCTCTTATCCTCGCGGTGGCGTTTCGTTGGTAAGCCGGTTTCTTTTCTCTTAGCTTATGTGACCTTTGCGGCTCTTGGTTGATGTCGTGGAATACTCGTGGATCACCAATTGAGCATTTTGTATATGAACTGGTGGTGTAAAATGGGAAATTATTTGTGTGCCCGCGTACTGAGCCAAATGTTAACATGCGAATGGAGTGTATCGATTTGATTATATTCTGGGGCTTTGAACTGAATTAGTACCTGTCTTTACATCTCTATTTGTCTTTGCACGTTTGATCCATGTGAAAACTCGGGCATTTGCTTGAGTTTAGTTCGCAGTGCAGCCTTATGTTTGATAATTGATACAGTGCCATTAACGATTTATCAACGATATGAGCATTTCAAATAAATCACATATACTGGAGGAATGACTGATGCCCGAATGTTTTGACACTGCTTTCAGTTAAAACAAAACTAGTCATGGATGGCATCAGCTTTGCCCTGAGTTGTTCCTTGGGCATGGAGAATGACAGTCTTAATTTGCCACCATTTCTGAACTTTCCAAACATTAATACAAGGACAACAAACTTTCCAGCCACTTTGTAGCGGGAAGTTCAATTTCACAACTGTTAGGCCAGAGGAAGTGCTCTTCAGGTTCTGTGAAGCTGATAAAGACTCTACCCTGTAAGTGGCTGTGTTCGAAAGTAGCAAATGAAACGAACCGGATTTCCGAGAATGAAAACCCGATCTTCTGCACCTCTGTGATAGTCTCAGGAGGCTATCACGTGCAATCCTTGTCTCAAATAGTAACAAATTCATACAGAATATAAACAAATATAGAAGATCCACATAATTAATATTATTATAAATAAACATCTGAGTATATCTCATTGGTACATGCCGGGTACAAGTCCAACAGGACTGAATCAAACAGAGTAAAAATCTACGCAGCGGAACTCATGTAGCAAAGTAAACACCATCTCCCATAGGCAGCTCGAGTGTAGAACAAGCCTCAGTCCTCCCAGCCGTCGTTCTCGAAGTCGTAGTCGGACTGAGTCTGTAAATCCTCCATCTACTCGATAAGCGAGTAGGTCATGTCAGCTTCCCAATAAAGAGCGAAAGCAAAGGAATAATTCTAGTATCCATGGATAAGGCTATATATGGCTGTAGAAGGTTTATGCAAGCAGCGGTAGCAACATCAAGGTAAGCAGAAATGCAGAGAAGTCACCATCTCCGAGGAGATCCACACCTCCGAGACCAACGCCTCAGGGGTCAACACCCTAACCAAGAAAAGTACACCAAAGCACCGAATCTCAACGAAGACTCAGCATCCCACTCTCATCTGCGATGTGGGGTCACCAGCTCCTATCCCCACATCTCAACGGCATCAAGCCGGGCTCACACACTCAGGAGAGAGAAGCAGCATAAGAAAAGACTTGCCAGAGTAACAGATCAAAAGGCTGTCCATACCAGTGGACACGGACTGTAGCTATAGGTTTAACACTCTACAGAGGTTGTACAACTGGACCCGTCGGATAGGGCAGAAACGGATGCCTCCGCACATCCCTACCTAACGGCCGGAGACCTAGCAGTGGATAGCACTCTCCTGCCTCTCCGAGCCTGAACTGGGGCGCGAAACTTGCCAGTAGGGCCTCGAAGTTGTGAAACCATCCACGGAGGAGTCGGGGCGACGTCTACTCGGGGGGTATAACTCGTCCCCCTCACACGATCACACCGATCCACCTACAAGCTGAATGCTATCCACCAACTAGTTCTCGGACCGAATCCCGCCCATATGTGAGCGAACGGTTTGTACGAAAATAACCCAATGAAACATGGTTAAACTGTCGATCAGTCCTTAATTGCGAGGAGCGAATACTCACCAACTCCATCCGTCCGACACACCGCTAGGGCGGGAGGCCAGGTCGCATCTCCTGTAGACAGGTGTTCACAAGTAACCAAAGCGGCTCGCTCCCGCGGTAACACGTCAAGGATACACACGCACCCAAAACACACGCCAGGATACCGAGATATCCCAATCTCAGTCCAAATCAGAAATCCATCCATATCAAAGGGTAAAATATATGGATAGTAAGTATCGGGAACTAGCTAGGGGTCTGTAGCTAGTTCCAAAGGTAGGAAGTTCAAAGAACAGGATATAACAAATCAAGGTATGGCTAAAAGATTGTCTATGCATTTCAAAATCATCCAAAATAATAATTAAGCACTAGCAACTAAAAGTATGCATGGGATCTATATGATCAGGAGTCACATGACACCTGGTTAGCGTCTGAAGTCCTAGTTCTGATCGTAGTCGGGGTTGAACTCCTCCTCCGGCTCGTAGCTCGGGTCTGCTCAGCACGAGATACGAGACGCTAAATTACCGACAAGCATCTAAGCGTAAAACCAAAGAAACACAATTTTAAAAAATCCAAAAAGACCCAAACTATCTACAAACAGCACGTGCTCGATTTTAGAAAAATAATGAAACTGGTTTCATATTTTTCGGAGTTATAAATAATTAGTTATGATTTTTCAAAAGTTAAAGGATTTATAAAATATTTATAAAATTATTTATAAAACAGAAAAGGGTTTTTTATTTAAAATAAGCGGATGACGTCAGCATGACATTAGCATGATGTCAGCCATCAGCGGTTGGTGGGCCGTTAATGGGCCAAAAGTGTTAGTCAGCCGAAATCGGCCCAGTGGACCTGGCTCAACAGGGCCCAGTGGACCAAGTCCTTTAAACCACCCCGAATTCCAGTTTTAACGCTCAACGGTTAAGTGCGCGGCTGCTGGACCTTAATGGGCTAAGGCCCAAGCTTCGGCCCGGCGAACGTTCAAGGTGCCAGAAGTCTGTTGCTGACCCCTGAACATCACAGCTGAGTGCACTGGCACTCCCAGATAAGGATGGCAGTTTTACCCATGGGTAAGGGTACCCGCGGGTACCCTACCCTATGGGTAAGGGTATAAAATTCTACCCACAGGTAAGGGTACGGGTATAAAATTCTACCCACGGGTACCCTTATTAAAGAAATTCATATAAACATTTGACCCAAGCCAATATATACAAACACAGGCACACCACCCTATCTACCAACGCGGGCCACGCGGCGACCGACGCGGCCTCCTTTGCTCAGATTGCCACTCCCACTCCGCCTCCTCCAGCCGGATCCCCGCGGCCCGCGCCTCGCTGCTCCCACCAACCCCAAGTAGGCATGTCGTGTCCTCTGGCCGGAGCCCCGCGTCCCGCCGCTCGACAGCCACCTCCTCCGGCCAGATCCACACGCCCCGCTGCATGTCAGTATATGTGACATTTTGAGAGTTGAAATTTGAGACTTATTTATGTCAATATGTGTGTGATTGTGAAATTTGAGACTTATTTAGCAACCAAATTATTATTTTACTGTTGGATATGAACTCACTGAGACTTTATGTTCAATACCCAGCGGTACCCTACGGGTAAGGGTACGGGTAAGGTTTCTTACCCGTTACATTTAGTGGGTAAGGGTATAATGGAGATAGACGGGTATGCCAACGAGCGGGTAAATGCTTTACCCTTACCCTACCATACCCATTGCCATCCCTACTCCCAGAACTGCGCTGGGGTTCGCCCGTGAGGCTGTTCGTGGCGCGGCGCTCGGCCGAGACGGCGCACGCGGCGACGGCGCGGCGCTCGACCGGGATGGCGCGCGCGGTGACAGCGTTGCGGAGCAGGAGAAAACGGCGGCGCGATAGCGCGTGATTAGCACGGTTAGCTCCCTGGCGTGGCCAGGGTTCGAGATGAGGCCACAGCGGCCAACACCGGGTGCAGCACGGCGGAGCGGCGCGGCGAGGCGGAGCTCACTCGCAGCGACTCGGCACGCAACGCTTCCCTGCGTGGCTCCTGACTTGGCGCTGGGGTGCGCTTGGCTCAGGACGCGAACACGCGGGCATTAGCAGGGTCAGAACGGCACGGACGGCGCGGCTCATGGACGCGCGCGACACATTGGTCTCGCGGCGCGGCGCGGCGGCGACGGCGGCGCGCGAAGTTAGGGGCCAAAGGCCAGGCCAGCACGTGCACGGGTGCACGGCGGCGACGAAGAGCTTAGGTTCCTGCAAAGCATGGGGCGCGGGACGAAGCCCGGTACAGAAACACGGCGAGCACGCGGCTCGGTGCGCGGCGCGGTGTATCGCTGGGGTACGCTCCCACATTACAGGCAGATCAAGGGGGAGGGAAGAGAAAGGGCGGCGGCTTGGCTCACATTGGGTCGGCGATGGAGTCGTAGCAGGCTCGACGAAGGTAGGCGGTGCGGCGAGGTACGCGGCGGCGCGACATCGACTCGGCTCCGACTTCAGCTGCACGCGGACGGCCTCCACCTCCTCACGGACGGCTCCGGGCTTGGCGGCTTCAGCTTCGGCGCGTCGGCGGCGACGCGGTGCTCGGCTCCTCTTCTCCCTTCTCCCTTCTCCCTCACTTCTCCTCCTTCTTCTCCCTCACGGCGGCGGAACAGAGGAAAGGGGCAAGACCCCAATTGAGCCTTGGCTTGCGAGAGGGGGCTCGGCCCTGGGGTATAGCTGCTCGGGCACGTCAGGGTGAGGGCAAAGAAGGGCTCGGCTGTGGCTATTGGCTGCCACGGCGTCGATAGCCGACGTGGCTGCGTGGGAGAGGCTGGCGGGTGCGCGGGCGCGTCACAGGGCAGGGGTAGGATGGGGTTTTGGCCTGGCGGAGCGCACGAGGTGAGGACGGCGACCGGGATGTGGGGTCCGCTGGTCAGCGACTCCAGCGAAGGGGTGAGGCGCGGCGCGGTGTGGGTTGCGTTGCTGGGCCAGTTTGATGGGCTGCGCAAAAGGTGAGGGTGCACGAGAATTCGCGGGCCAAGACTTGAAGGGGCTCCGGCAGACTTATACTCGAGTTAGCAGGCCCAAGCTGTGTTAGCTTTTTTAAAAATAGTTTTGAATTTGTATTTAAATTTAATATTTGAATTTGAACTATTTCAAATTCAAAACACACTCAAATAAATCTAAATGAAATCCATAAAATCCAACTCACATATTTATACTATCTTTTGAATTTATATTTTTATATCTGGGTTTTATTTATATGAAACTCAAGGTAGAGGCTAGAAGAAGGGTTTAAAATTGGTAACACTCAACATATAACAAAAGTTTTAAATTTTTCAGAAAATCATACTTAGCAAAAATCCGGGATGTTACACGCAAGGCTTGGATTTCCTGGATGTGCTTTCACTTGTCAAAATCTCCGTTCATGAGAACAATAGACAATCTATGTTGTTGACCAATTGTTATTTTCCTGGATGGTTTAATTGCAGAAGATATGGGTCGGTTTCTTCAAAGAGTCTAAAGCATTTGAGGTCTGTATCCCTTATTTTAACCTTGCATGATCTTGCACATTCCCGTTATTTACTTATGTTTCATTTTTAACTTTTTGGGAAGAAAAAACACATGCACATTGGCTGTTAGTTGTTTATACTAATTTAACAGTCTAATAACACATTCTGTTAACCAATTTTGGACTACTGCTTAGCTAGGATGATTGAGGCTTGACATGATACTACTGCCAAAGAACACAGCTCCAGTCTGCTTTTTATAACACACTGCATTATCTTAGTGCACAAACCCATACTGAATTATGCTGCACTATTTTGATAAGGGAGAACATGCTCATCTTTGTTATTCCTTTTTCAGGTTGTTCACCTTAGAGAATTTCAAATTTTCAAGGACAAGGCCAGCGCCATTAATAGTGCTGGTGTTGGTGCTTGCTAAGATGATTAATAGGTGCCTCCGCCCTGACCAAAAACTTGCTGTTGGAAAACCTGAATATAAAACACTCATCGAAACAAGATTGGTGATGTAAGCTTTTCTAGCATGCTTATGTCTGCAAACAGTTTGAGCGCAAATTTTGTTGTGGACTTTTTTGCCAGGGAATACACTGCATGTTTAATGATATGTATGAACTAATGCGGGGCTTGAAGAACCTCATGAAGTTTTTAGTGCCTAGTAAAAAACTAGAACTAACTGATGAGGACCGCCTCCAGATGAGTCGAGGAAGGAATTTGATCCTGAATCGTTATGGCTTTGAGGTTAAAGCCAAGATTTTTTTTCGAACACGCAGGAGAGCTGCACATCTTTGTATTAAGAGAGGAAAAAAGGCCTAAATTACAAAACAACATCACCCCACTTTGGACCAGGGCAGGGGATGTTGGGGTTTCAAAACAAAGACTTACAGAAAAACAACACTAAGGACATGACCTCGAGTACCCCTGCACATTCTAACCAGTGTTTAACGCTGAGAGCCCTTTGGCTCCGAGGTTTTCTTCGGTACACAATACGATATGTACGACCAGTTCGAAAATGACTCGTATGTAACAGAAAAGGACCTATATGTAAGGATCGGACGGTTGAGATTAATTCTATACGACCGGTTTTTTAGCTGTCGTACGGTAGTATTCAAAGGTCGTACTAGTAGTTAAAAGGTATTATCAGAAATGTAAAATGTCATTTTTGTAATATACAAAAACGGAGGGAGGAGGTGTGCACGGGTGGACCGGGTGGGTAGCGGGGAATTTTTTTTCTAAAACATATATCAACCAAATTACCATTTTACCCTTAGAGAAAAAAACTGAAGAAACCGACAATACGACCGTACGACCGTTGGAACGTATTGTGTACCGAAGAAAACCTCTTGGCTCCAGCCATCTGCCATAGGTGGGACTCATCCTTGAAGACCTGCAGGGCTTCCTGGACATTAGGAGCAGATCCTTCGAACACACAAGCGTTGCGATGTTTCCATAGGGTCCATGCACCAAGAATGACCGGAGAATTAAATATTTTTCTTTGTTATTTTGGACATTCCTTCCATGACGCTCTCCACCACTCCACAAAGGAACTGGTCCAGCGACTATGTACCAGGCTAGACAGGATCCGAGGCTGAGAGGACAATGCTCTGGGTGAGGAAGTCCTCTTTTTTCCAGGCGATCAGCTGTCCAACAACGGTTTCGAATGGCCAACCAAATGAATATCTTGCATTTCCCCGGAGCCCATGATTTCGAAATTTTCTTCCAGGGTTCAAATGAGATGGAGCCTACAAAAAAAGCTCTATGTGCTGATTTACTAGAAAAGAGACCTGAGGCTTTGAACTTCCAGCGATGTTAATTCTCAGAGAAGCCAACATTGTGAGCTGCATCTGCTCACTTCCTTTCCTGTGTCTGAGATAGAATGCCTTCCGTTTTATTGTTCCCTATCATTTACTATTTGTGCACTTCGATGACTTAAGTATTTTATACAATATCCTCGCAGGAATTTTTGACTTTTGTGTTTTTTGTTAGTGATGATGAAGTGATGCTTCTTATGCAGGTAAAGTCACACATTATTAGCATGGCATCTGCTGTGTATGAGTGTGATTTTTGTGTGAACAAATATACTGAATTCTTGCGCTATGGTGTCAAACAACTTGAGGAGGTATCTATCACAAATCAACTCCCAGAATTGAGATCCGCTGAAACTTGCAACTGTATATTACCCTGACGAGGATGTCACAACTGGCGATTCTCAGGAGGTAATAAATCACAATGTCAAGCAGATGTATTCTCATTTCTGGCTGTGCATATGTGACGTAAACTTTTCATTGCAATTAACGGGATAAAGCGTGTTTTCTTTCAGATGTCAGGAGCTGTGGCACACAAATTGGTGAACGATGAAGATAAATATAATGATAAGCTCCATATGAGAGCTTTCTTGGAAATCTCCAAAGACATTGTAGGCACCCATAAACTTAGGAGTAAGGCGCTAAAACTGTTGGCATCCATGGTCAAAGAGGCCGAAGAAGAATTGAAGCTGCCCCAGGGTTGTTTGATAATTTAAATGGAAAGAGGATATAAAAAATAATTAGACAAACTAGCGTTTTGTTCTGTTATTTCAGATTACTAGTAAAGTGCACGTGCGGCACGCACGTGTTTAAAAAATAAAATATTAAATACATGTTTCATATGATAGAACACATAGTAGTACTAATTTTTTATTCAATCGACTTAAATGGCAAAGCCAAATAGTTTATCAATTAAAATTTAAATTCAATGACCTATAATTCAATGCAATGAAAACTTGGATAACTGCTTTTGAAACAGTAAAGTGTTTTTGAAAATATATTAAAAGAATTTTATGCTCATAATAGACAACCTATTAAATGTATATTGAGCCAATGTAAGGAGGTTAGTCTTCATCAAATCATTAAAAGATCCTCACTACCGGTGCGACACAAGAAAATACACATACATGGGTATAACATATATGGTTATAGCAAATTAAAGATGGACCTATTCTTTTAAATATATAAACCCTTGCTTAAGTACATGTTTCCTTACCTAATTTGTTCACAACGTAATATAACCTTCTTTGATCCATGCATGTCAAATGTAGCTTATTTCTCTTTCATGGACATCTACTGACCATTTGTTGATTCTAATGTTGGAACGGTTTTGTACATAGTAACAAAAGAGATTCTGAACAAAGATTAATGTTTTATAGCCCTCGAGGCAAGTGTGAGGGGAAACCATGAATATCTAAATATCTAAACAAAGAACATACCAATGAATCATGAAAAGAGCGTTTTTGTGGTTTTTCAAGCACATGGGAGTTCTCTGTTTGTGAAGCTTGATGCATCGTTCCTACTTGTCTATCCAACATATTAGCAATTACCAAGCCCTCTCTCACCTGCTCTTAACAGAAAATTTTGAAAATGCTTTGTCAACCAATTTATGAGGACAATGTAACAATATTTATTCAGAAATAAGCATGCTTTCTTATGCATAAAAGGAACATACACATAATGGACCGAGGCATCTATAGGTTAGAAAAAAAAACCACCCCTTCATCCGTCCCAGTTTAAGAGCACGTATAGTGGATCAAATAAAATCTTGAAATAACGGGCTTGATGGCTTCTGCAGCTATAGCACTGCATCTTGTGCTGTTGAAATAAAATCCCAAAATAACAGGGGGCTCGATGGCTTCTGCAGCTTGAACTGCTGTTACCGGCAACCATACAAACGTGAAACAAAAAAATGCAAAGTGATGAGGAAGCGATCCTGTCCACACAAACGGAGGGCAAAAAAAAAACAAAATCTACACCGCTGGAGCTGAGCTGCCGATCTTATCCTTTACATAAAAAAGAAAAGGTGCTGTCGGGCACCTCGACATCTCGCTACCCCTCAAAATCCTCAGCCGCGGCTGCCGACGAGGTCATCGTCCTCGTGCGACGCGGCGAGGCGCTCATCCGGTGCGGGAAGCGGCGGTTCTAGCGAGGCGCGCGGCCGGTGCGGGAAGCGGCGATGACGCGCGACCTCCTTGTCCACCGGGCGCGGCTCCCTCCGGTTGGCTCCGCCGGAGGCTCCCTCTCCCCGGGAGTAGCAGCGGCACGAGCACAACCGCCTCGCGTCGTCGCTGACGGCGCGGTACTCGGACTGGGTGCTGGAGGCGCTGGACGAGCTCCTGGGGAGCTTCCTACTCACGGACCCATCCCTGGCGGGCCACCCCATCGTCTACGCCTCCCGTGGCCTCGCCGCGCTCACCGGCTATGCGCGCTGCGAACTACAGTGGATGCTACGTTTGATTGTAGGAAAGCTTGTAAAAATTTCACACAATGGTGCGCCCCTTTGAAGGACAATCTAGCGGCCATAAGTTGTTGAGCATCAAAATTTGGTGCAATAAGGAAAAAAACAGTATGAAATTTATCACAATTCGTGCGCTTGTTACCGAAATTATTCGCGTGCATGAGCAGGAGACATGCCACCAAAAGCGAGAGACCAAGGATCCACCTGAAGCAACAGGGACCTTTCGGAGGTCTGACACCGAAACACCGGAGAGAAGAGAAACCGAGCCAAAATCACCAGGATTCCACCCGGCCTTCACCTGCGGTCTGCGGAAGCGTCGCCGCGTGGTGGTGACCGATCCGGCGGTGCCCCGCAACTTCCCCCCACCACCGCTCTCCTGGTTTCACGATCCCGGAAGGGTGCATGATGGGCGAGCGATCCCAAGAGCTCTGAGAGGGCGGCGGCTCGGGGGCGTTTTGTTTTTTTTTCTCCGTCCACGATACTAAAGGATGCATCTGGCAAGCAGAGAAGGTTCCGCTCCCCATTGTCAGCGAGAGAGGTCGATGATAAATCTCCTGTCATCAGCAGGGAGTTATACTTGAGCGCGCGGAAGTATAAGACTCCATCTCCTCCAGTGAGTTCACTGTCTGCTGAGAGAGGCAGCTTTGCCAAAACTGTGGAGAACACGGGAAGCATCGACTGCACACCCATATCAAAGATTGAAGTGCCTCCAAAAGTACTATCTAGCAGCTCCAGGAACACACCTTCATCTGTCCTGACAGCTCAGAGTCTAAGGAAATTCCGGGACTCGGAAGAGAACAGATGCAAAATCCCCTCTGTCCGGCAAAGCATGACAAAGAACAGGTCGGACAGTACGCTGAAGGCTCACAAAGAAGAGCTGTCGGCAAACAGAAACTCAGGTACCAAAGTGAGGTCAGAGGCCAAGAACACGAGGGACTCCTCTGAGATCGAAAACGAGTTCGCAGGCGATGAGCTCACCTTCCACTTCAATCGGAAGGTGAAGAAGCTCCAAACACAGGCAACAAGACAGTCCCAGAACATTGATCTTCGGTACGGCTCAAGCTCATCAGCTATTTGTTTCTAGATCATGTAGGGTGGGCTCAGCGGGTATGGGGTGGGTAGAAAAGGTTGCGGTGACAAAAACATTATTTTTTTGGTAGAAACGCTCCCCAAATTACAATTTGTATGGTTGCTCTACTTTTTTGGTCATCATGCAACCTGATGGGTGGGTCTGGTGTGAGGGGTACGGCGGACCTGAATTGGGTGAGAAAGGTTTTCAATTATTTTCGCTCCTTATAGTATAGATGAGGCGACTCGGAGGAAACTACCAAACTCATACTACAGCTCAGATGTCAAGAATAACAGTAGTCTCAACCTTCCTACGGTCCCATGAAACACTGTGGTCCATGACAACTGATGTGAAATCAAACATAAAATTAGCACCAAGTAATCTGTTGTGCATGGCATTTCAATCTTTCTATAAAGCTAACTTTGTTGTGAACTTAGGGTTTTATTTCCTTGATCTTGAAGGCTCCCAGTGACAATAAGCTTTATTTTGGTTTCAGGCATGCATTTGTACTAACGGTCTTGCTCAATATTCTGCTATTTATGCAGTTAAAGGCTTAAAGCTGAGAAATCGCAGATCAAAGAACAATTTTGTATGTAGCATTGTGAAGGATGTGGTGAGTGTAAGTCTACGATGGGCTGGATACTACCCAGCCGTCGACGCCCACGAAGCTCGCCTATATGTCGTCGCCCGGTAGTTCGTCTGCAGCCCAACAAGGAGAGCTGATACCTCTGTGTCTTCACGCCTGCTTTGTATCAAGCCTCAGCGCTAAGCACGCCCCAACATTTCAATTTATGATCAGTTGTGAGTCATCAGTGAGTTGCATGTTTGGTTTTTATGTCACAGAAAAACTGTAACATTCTTTGTTGGAATGTGCGTGGTCTCAATGCTGCGGCCAGGCGAGATTGTGTAAGAAGTGCAGTCGTTGCTACAGGGGCGACAATCGTATGCCTACATGAGACTAAAATCGCAAGTTGGAACCCAAGACTAGTCAGGGACACCCTCGGCCCAAATTTCGCAAACTCGTTCGCCACCCTACCAGCCAACAGAGTTCGTGGTGGTATCCTCCTGGCTGTGAATGACCATTTCTTTACAATGCAAAACACTCACATTACGACGCATACGGTGTCAACAGATATAGTGATGAGAGCTGACAATGCAACCTGGACGATAACAGGAGTGTATGGGCCACAAGACAATAACGAAAAGGAAGTTTTCCTAGACGAGATCAAACACCTCAAAGCTCGAGGCCAGAAAGAGTGGTTGGTTCTCGGCGATTTTAATCTAATTTATAAAGCAGAGGATAAAAGCAACAACAGGCTGAACCGACGTCTGATGGCTAGATTTAAAGATACACTAGACGAGACCCAATTATTGGAGGTTGATCTTAGGGGTCGCAACTACACGTGGAGCAATGAACAAAACGACCCTACATTTACGCGAATTGACCGGATTTTTGGTTCGCTGGAGTGGCACCTCATGTTCCCCAATATAGACCTGCAGGCCCTCTCCACGCTAGGCTCGGACCATGCACCGTTACTGCTCACGGGTGATGTGGCAAGGCAAAATTACTCAGGTTTCCGATTTGAGTCTTATTAGGTCAATATGCCTGCGTTTTTTGAAACAGTCCAAGCCGCATGGTCACAAACAGTCAACACGCAGGATCCCATCCTAAGAATGCACGTAAAACTTAGACGCACAACCAAGGCACTTAAACTATGGCGACGACAATCCCTAGGGAATCTCACCCTCCGCCTAGAAATCGCAAAGCAGCTCCTCCTCATTATGGATACAGAGCAAGAGAAACGTGTACTTTCACAAGAGGTACTAATTTTTCGGCGCTACCTCAAAGCGAAAACAGTCAACCTTGCGGCCATCCAACGATCGCGGGCTCGGCAACATTCCAGATTAACTTGGCTTCGGGATGGAGATGCCTGCACAAAGTTGTTCATGCTCCATGCTAGCAATAGACGGAGGAAGTTATTCATCCCATCTTTGAAACTTAACACGGGTTTAGCAATCAGTCAGCAACGCAAAGAAGAAACAGTGTACGATCATTTTGTAAATCTACTAGGACAAACTCAGCCACGCACAGCTACTTTGGAGTGGGCGAACCTAGGCTATCAACAGCATGATCTTGAGGAACTAGAAGACCCCTTTGAGGAGGATGAGATTAAGAAGGTCACAATGCAGCTGCCAAATGAGAAAGCACCGGGACCCGACGGCTTCATAGGCCTTTTCTACAAAAAATGTTGGCCAATCATTCGAACTGATCTCCTGGCAGCGCTGCGGGCCTTCCACTCGCTAAGAACCCAGAAGCTGGAGCTAGTTAATGAAGCAAATGTGGTTCTCATACCAAAAACAAATGAGGCCGCCACTGTTAGCGATTTTCGGTCCATTAGCCTGATTAACAGTCTCGCCAAAATTATAACAAAGATCCTTGCAGATAGACTGGCGCCGAGATTAAATGAGCTTGTTTCTGGATGCCAAAACGCTTTCATAAAAAAGAGGTGCATTCACGATAATTTTCTATACGTCCAAAACATGATAAAAGCGCTCCATAAGGCCAAGCGTCCATCGCTCTTCATCAAACTTGATATTTCTAAGGCTTTTGATTCAGTGAGCTGGGTCTTTCTTCTGGAAACTTTGCAAGCGTTAGGGTTCGGACAACGATGGCGGGACTGGATTGCCACTCTACTTGCAACATCCTCGTCCAGAATCCTCCAGAATGGTATCCCGGGTCGACGTATAAAGCACGCAAGGGGCTTACGACAGGGTGACCCGTTGTCGCCTATGCTATTCATACTAGCCATCGACCCGCTACATAGGCTGATAGAATTAGCAGCCACCAGAGGACTTTTGCAGCCTATTCTACCCAGAGCAGCCACACTACGATGTTCCCTTTATGCGGATGACGCGGCATTATTTGCAAATCCGGATAAGACTGAGCTTCATCAGATCACCCAACTTCTAAACTTTTTCGGCAACTGCTCGGGTCTTAAGGTTAATCTGAGTAAAACGGAAATTTTTCCAATAAGATGTGATGAGACGCTTGTCGACGAGACATTAAGAGACTTCCCGGGTCGTTTATCGAAGTTCCCAGGCAAATATTTAGGCCTACCGCTGCATACACGCAAGCTCCGACGGGTGGACGTACAACCTCTGCTTGACAAGATTGGTGCCCGGATCCCGGGATGGAAAGGCAAGCTACTATCCATGGCTGGACGAGAAACTTTGGTGAAAAGTGTGCTAACTTCACAACCGATCTACCACCTAACAGTCTTTGCGACGCAAAAATGGCTGATCCGACAAATTAATAAGATGTGCAGAAGTTTCCTGTGGAAGGGAGAAGAACCGGAGAAATTCAGCGGCGGTCATGCCTTGGTCAACTGGCCTACAACCTGTGCACCGAGGGACCTGGGAGGACTAGGCATCCTGGATTTGGAGCGCTTCGCCCGGGCATTGAGACTAAGATGGTTATGGATCAGATGGAAACACGCCGACAGGCCTTGGGCAGGACTTGGCATTCCCTGTGACAGCACTGATAGAGATCTTTTCCACGCTTCCACATTGATCACAGTGGGAAGGGGTGACAAGGCTAGTTTTTGGCATTCCCGTTGGGTTAATGGACAAGTGCCCAAATACATTACACCAACCTTGTTCCAAAGATCAAAGAGGAAAAACATTACAGTGAGGAAGGCTACGGAACAAAACAGATGGATTTTTCATATATCCCCCATCCAGTCAGTACAAGAGCTTGAGGAGTTCATTGCTTTCTGGGAGGGGGTAAATTCGGTAAACAGGATGGAAGACTCAGATGACGAGATTGTGTGGAGATGGACGGCAGATGGCCAATATACCACGCAAAGCGCCTATAGGATACAGTTCATTAGAAGACGCAAGAAGCCAAACCTCACCCCAATTTGGAGGGCGAAGGCTGAGCCAAAATGCCGGATTTTTGCTTGGATCCTCCTTCAGCATAAAATCCTCACCGCAAATAACCTTGCCAAACGTGGATGGCCGCACGATCCGATTTGCCCACTGTGTAAAGCAGTGTCGGAAACACCCACACATCTATGCATGCAATGCCCGTTCACTCAAAATGTTTGGACACAACTGACATCACAGCTTGGGAGACAAGTCCAACCAATATCACCCACCTCACACAACATCAGTGCCTGGTGGAGACGAATGCGGCGAGCCTTTGACAAAAAACAAAAACCCGAGTTCGACGGGATCATGCTGTATTTCTGGTGGAACATCTGGAAGGAGCGTAACAGACGGATTTTTCAGCATAGCTCCTTGCAGATAACAGAAGTGGCTCAGTTGATTATAATTGACACCAAGTTGTACCAGGAAGCACGGACAATCCGGCAACCAAGAGCTACAATGACGTATGCTGCACGTATTGGACCCGCTTGAGAGTGGTTTTTTAGTTTAGTTGTTTTGGTTTCCTCGTCCTGAGTTTGTCACACCTTCTTGATAGTTGTTTTAGTTGCGCCCGGGTGTGGGGTTTGGCGGCGGGAGCCGAGTTGTTTCTCCCACCCCCTCCGCCCCGAGGGCTTTTTTTTGTGTGTTTCTTTACGCTCTTCTTCTAATAAAATTTACGGCAAATCTCTTGCCGTTCCTTTCAAAAAAAAGTCTTCAACATCAGTTATGAATTATGCATTAAATTTCTTAGTGTTAAGTATAAAGTAAAATAGAAGTTATATCCACCGTGCGAATTGAACCTGTGAGATCGGTTTGGAATAATGTTGTTTTCGAATTCCTACTGAACGTCTAAACTGATTCCTACAAAGTTCCTATAAGATTCCTGCATTAATAACAGTTCCTGCATTAATAACCGAAACCATTAGGTAAACAACAATTGTACCACATTCCATACTCAAATCGACTGTCGAGTGAGATGAAGCACAGTGCATTACCCTGTACTACACTGATCACTGGTCCATTCTACTAGTGACAACAACATTACAACGAAAAGGACATATCGCTCACTCGCTGAGTCGCTGTAGCCTTGATTGTCTAGCTCCGCTTGCTCACTTGCATCGGCAAGCCGCCTTCCATCCGCAGCGTCAGCGAGAGCACGAGCCCCGGTCGGCGCTCGCCGCCGACGTACCGGAAGATAAACCTTTCAAGAACACAAGCGATGACGGACTTCATCTGGATGTAGGCCATCTCCTTGCCGAGGCACATCCTCGGCCCGGCGTGGAAGACCGGGTACTTGAACGGGCTCTCCGGGCGGAACGTGCCGTCCTCGCCGCCGAGCCACCGTTCCGGCTTGAACTCCTCGCAGTCCTTCCCCCATATGTCCTCCATCCGCGCCATGGCGTATGCGGAGTAGGTTATCAGCCACCCTTTCCCGACGAACGTGCCGTCCGGCAAGAAGTCGTCCTGCTTGCAGCCGTGCGTGTCCATGGCCACCGGCGGGTACAGCCTCATGGACTCGGTGATGGCGGCGTGGAGGTAGTGCATGTCGCGGAGCTCGTCGAAGCTGAACGTCGGCGACGGATGCGTGCTCCCGTGGCTAGACGATGCGCGCACCGCGCGGATCTCGCGCACGATCCTGTCCTCCACGTCGGGCCGGGTGGAGACCAGCCAGAAGAACCATGTCAGCGCCGACGACGTCGTGTCGCGGCCGGCGAGGAGGAAGTTGGTGACCACGTCCCGGAGGCTCTCGTCGCTGTGCTCGCCGCTGGCGGCGAAGCGCGACAGGAAGTCGTCCCTGGACGACAGCCCTGCCTCGCCTCTCTCCCTGCGCTCGCGGACGATCCTACCGGCGTAGCCGTGGATGATGCCGAGCGCTTCGCGGATGCGCCTCTCGGGCTCCATGTTGAGAAGCCTCTTGAGGCGCCAGAGCGACTTGAGCGGCGACATGAACCGGGCCATGATGGTGTTCTGCGCGTCGTTGAAGGCGCGCATGAACTCGGCGCTCTGTGGCGCCGCCATGCTCTCCTCGGCGAGGCACGCCGGGTCCTCGCCGAACGCCACGCGGCAGATGCCGTCGAACGCGAAGCGCTCCATCACGTCCTGCAGATCCAGCGTCCGGCCCTCGCGCGCAACGCGCCCGAGCAGCGGCAGCAACCGCTCGACGGCCTCGAAGCGGACGGCGTCGACGATCAAGTTCCTGAGGGAGCGCTTTCCGAACTCGTAGCTGGCGGCCTTGCGCTGCCACAGCCACTGGTTGCCGTCGGAGTTGAAGATGCCGTGGCCGAGGAAGTCCTCGAGCATGGAGACCGCGAGCTCGCCCTTGGGGTAGTTGGCGAAGTTGGTCTTGGCTATGTGCTCGACGTTGGCCGGGTTGGCGGTGATCGCAACGCCGGTGAGGCCGAGTGCCTTGACGGACATGGTGTGCGTGGGGTCGCGCTTCATGACGCCGGCGGTCCACTCGAGGAAGCGGTGCTGGTTCTTGAGGAAGTGAGGGAGCGTTCCCAGGAGCGGGTAGACCCTGAGGCCATTGGCGGGGGGCGGTAGCCTGGCATTCCCGCGCAGCCGCAGGTAGTGCAAGCATAGCAGTGGGATTAGAGGGAGGAGCAGGACGAGATGGAGAGCAGGGGATGAGAATTCCATGGCGATTTGGGTTTGCGCCTTGCGAGTGGTGCGTGTGAGTCGGATCACCTAGCTTTGAGGTTGGTCCTCAAGAAGACAGGATCTTAGAAGCCATGTTCCCGGAATATTGGGAACGTGGTACGGGAACGTGGAATATTATTTTGTGAAATTATAGTACGAAGGGGATATACGTATTTCGTATGTTATGTTCCAATCAGAGACGGAACACGTTCCAAGTGTGATGGGAATGATGTTCCCGGAATATTGTTTCCGAACACCCCTGAAGTGCTGCGTCGTGGGTTCGATTCCTTCCTTTTGCTTTTTTTTGATCTTTTTAATTATGTGAATTCTTGTCCATTGGATGCTGACTGCTAAGACTCAAATCCAACCGTCAAAATAACAATAACTCTATCCTCTTCTTCCCGTATCTTCTCCTCCACCCGTCCTGGGCCGCGAAGCACAGGAGGCGCGCGGCGCCGCGGCACACCTGGCGGCCTGGCCCCGAAACTGCGCCGGCGAGTCTGCCATTGCCAGCGGCGGCGAGGATTCCAAGGGTGGGGGCGTGGGGGTTTGTCGGCGGCGGCGCTGCGCCGCTGCGGGCGACGACAGCGGCAGGCGGCAATCGGCGATGGCGGACGGCTGAGGAGCGAGCTGCGAGCCTGGGCTGCGCCGCTGTGGAGTGCGGACGACGACGGTGGCCGGCGGCAAGCCGACGATGGCGGATGGCCGAGGAGCGAGCTGCGAGCCTGGCCCTGGCGTCGCAAGGTATGTCCCTGGCTTCATGTTCCGGCGGTATTGGATCGACGTTCCACACCCATGTTAGGACGGTACCGGATCGACGTTCCACACATTTTGGGACGTCGTTCCCGTTCGTCCCCGTTCCTCGTTTCGGGACGAAGTTCCCGGTACGAAGTTCCACGCCCACGTTCCGCGTTCCCGGCTTCTAAGGGCAGGATTTCCAGCCACACCTATCTTTAGCCAAGTTGGGAGAGTTAGCATTTGGTAAGTTTTCTTTGCTCCACATGTCAGAGACAAAAGGTATGGCAAGATTTCATTTGGTATAGCAAAATGTGCCTTGAGATTTCTTAGCCACATTTTTAGCTTGTCGCACTTACTTGCCTAAAGTCAAGTGTCGCACAGTAGTATGGCTACCAACTGAGAGGTGAGCTGGCGTTGTCACTTCGTACGTGCTACTAGTACAGAAATTTTGGCATAACAGTTGAGCACTATTCAAGTTCAAGCAGATCCATCCCCTCGTCGAGCTAAATAATTGACAAGCAGTGACGAGTTTGTACGTCAAAACAAAGGCGCTAGCGCTGCTCTAAAATAAAAAAAAACAAACGCCCCGTTCGTTTGGCTTATCAGCCACCAGCTAGCAGTACTTTTCTCTCAGAACAAACCAGCCATCAGCAACCAGCCAGCAGTACTTTTCTCTCAGAACAAATCAGCACCAACCACCAGCCAAACGAACAGGCTGAAAGGCGCTAGCGCAACCAAATGCCTAATCACTGAAGACAGCAAATGGGCCTAGGCGGTAAGGCCCGATGTTTCAGGTGACTAAAAAAAATTGCAGCAGAAAGTTCGTTCGATCTGGAACGAGCCCAAAGCCCAACTGGCGCGCTGGGATACAGAACATGGATGGGCCAGACTATGGGGTTGCGCCAAATTTTGCAGATGGCCGGTCTTTTTCCTTTTTTTTTTGTTTCTTCTGTTTGCTGATGATGAGGTTTTTTTTTTTTTTTGAGAGCTGATGATGAGGTATTGAGGTCTTATCGTTCGTATCAACGCAAAAGAAAAGGTCTAATCAACAGCATGCAGATTTCAGCATCGAATCGAACGAACCTTTGCAAGTCTGCAACGCATCGCGGGCATCTCTATTCTGCTACTTGAAGCATGCGTCACGCAGCTGATTAGATGCGGGGATTGAAGCATCGATTCGATCCCGGTCGGTAAGAATCCAGTGACGCGTTACAGTACAGAACCAAGGGCATTCAGATTAGTAGCTTTTTAAAAAACGGAGCTGCTAGCGTCAGGATGTCTGTTCCGGACGTTAGCATTGGACACCTTCTCAGCCACACGATTCGAACCAGAAAATGTATCAGCCGTTGGATTATATTGCGAAGCGTATTGATGTTGCGAAGCATGTTGCGAACAATTCTACCATGTTGCGAACCATGTTGCGACCAACATTCAACTTGGCGCCCCCTCCCTCCTCTCCCGACACAGTGTACATGTTGCCAGCTTGTGACGAGCATGTTGCGAGCTTATGGCGAGCATGTTGCGACCAACATCCAAACATCAGCGTGTTAGGGCCATGTTGCGAGCTATGTTATTTGCAACATCCAACATCCGACATAATACCCCAACTACTCATGTTGCGAACTATGTTGCGTGCAACATTCAACATCAGGAGCTCTCCTCCCCATGGTTTTAAATACCGTTTGCTACCGGTCGGTTTTCACGAAAACCGCTCCTACCGCTCCGGCTCGGTAGCAAAAAAGATCGGTTTTCCGAGGTATCGACCGGCCCAACCGACCCTAAAAAAAACCTCGGAAAACCGCTCGGTTTGTTCGGTTTTCCGGGCCGGTTTTTAGCGGTCGAAAAAACCGGTCGGAGCCGGTTTTGTGAACCCTGCTCCTCCTTCCTCCTCCTCTCGACATAACACCCAACATCACATGTCTGCAACATCGAAACTCAACATCCGCAATATTTAAAATTAATATTTGCAACACCCAACATTAGGGGCTCTCCTCTCTCCTCTTTCTCGACACAACACCTAACATCACATGTATGCAATATGGAAACTCAAACATCCGCAACATCGAAAAATAATATTTACAACATAAAAAATATGTTAAAAATGTTGATAATCATCCAACGACGCGTTGATTGGAACATTCAAATGTCTCGTTAAAAATACAACATTCAAATAAAGCACTTGCAACATGTGCATTAAACATTTGCAACATCACGCATCATGATTCTCTTTGCAACATCATCACAAACATCCATACGAAACATTTGCAACATTCACATGAAGCGTCCGAAACAATGAAAGGCGTCAGATCTAAGCACTGTAGCAAAAAAATCTCGTCGCAACATTAAGTCACCCGTCGCAACATCGAGTCGTGTAGCGTGCAACATAGAGAAGAATTTCGCAACATTCAAAAACAATCCGTCCGACTCTCGTCGCAACATCAAGTCACCCGTCGCAACATCGAGTCATATAACGTGCAACATAGAGAAGAATTTCGCAACATTCAAAATCAATCCGTCCAACGCATCGGACGTCAGGACCGTATCATTACTGTTTAAAAAATGGAAAAAAATATTCCGACCTCTACAAGCTCCATAAAAAGGAAAATCATTTTTTTCTAAAAGTTCACTTTCGTTACACGTACACCAAATTGTCCGCATAAGAACCGCAACCCCAACAGAAGTCAAAGTTTTTTTTATCGTGCTTTGTTTTTTTAGATTACACAGTACAACGCAGACGCTCACAACACACACGCACACTCACCCCTATGAATACACGTATGCAAACTCTACCCTAATGAGCACCTCCGAAGGACTGAGTACCGGCAGATCTGGAGATTCTCGAAGTCACCACTGGCGCCTCGTCGGCGACGGGAACGTCGCTTACCACTTAATGCATAACGCCGGAAAATCCCGAAATAAATCCGAGAAAAGGTGCGAGCACCAGGATTTGAACCCTGGTGGGTAGCGTCTCACTGGACCGTCCTACCATTAGACTACAAGCCCACTCGCTTTTATCGTGCTTTGTTGTGCCTACTGTTAACCAATAACGATCATCTCGCATTGTTACTTGCGATAGGATCAAGCTGGTGATCGAGAGTGGTGTCACGTAGTACCATTAGTTAGTTTATAACAGATGTACCCATCAATTTTATTTATTTTGCACGCAGACGAAGGATCGGATCGGTGCAGGGCTTTTGTGAGTTGCCATTCGACCGATCCTTGTCCTCGCCTCCGATTAAAATCCCAAATCGATCAGGACGTCACTCGCCACTTGCCTTGTGCGTTCCTATCCACACTCTGTGTTTAGTTGCTGGGAGCGACCTTGATTCGTGACGCAAGCATCAGATGCGGCTTCATCACTAGTACTCCCTCCGTCTCATATAATAATCTCATATTAGTCGTTATTTTAGCTTTGTCCGATCCTAACTCAAATCCTACTTTTTATCCAAAAATTCGGACCAGAATTTATGATTTGCACTTTTATTACGAGAAATACTTTCAGAATGCATATATTTCATTAATTCATTTGTTGTTAAATTATACAAATTTTGCCTCCCATTTGCAATAGTATGATATATATCTGACCCCTTCATCAGAAAGGGGAAAAATTAGTGCAATCGAACTCAACTGATTCTGCTTGCTCTACTGGATGCCAGTTTCAAGCTAGCCAAATTCAGCTTCGATTCTCCTCGTCTGCCTCCCAAGTTCAGAAAGAACACGAGAAAGTACAAGAGGGCACAGCATTGCAGCAAAATAAAGCGAAAGATAACGCGCCGTGGGGACTGTTATTTGTTAGCTTGACGTAACTGTGCAATGAATCTGATCTGAACATGCCTGCATGCATGCACCTGCCTCTGTTCTTGGCTTCCATCCATGCTTGATTTCTCACGTTCCTCCTCTCTTCCTTTATTTCTCTGGTTGCTATAGCTACTAGGAATAGTACCATCTTTTGGAAGAGCAAAAGCCCAAAAAGGAAAAAAAGCGCCATTAGACAATGGCTAATAAGCCATGTTGTATGGCTTAGGTCGATGCCGGTGAGACATGGACTCTTCAGTCGATTTAAGGTCAGCTACAGCAGCTGCCCATCGACAGCTAAAATAAGAGGCCGTCAATTCTTTCTTTCTTTCTCAAAAATGTAGAAATCTTGCATAAGCTAAAATTCAGAGTTATATGGCACAACTCATGCCATTCTCTGCAGTATGTAATTGTGATTGATGTGTTTTATTTCCTTCAGTTAAATCGTTTTAAGATTAAACAAGTGAGAACTAGAGATACGACCTGTTGTTCACAGACTGAAAGACATCCATCAAAATCCGGTACTAAAAAATGGTCTATCATAGATCGCACTCAGCAGGTCTGCCTTCTGGGTCGTTTCTGTTCGCAGAATGGCCGGGGATGTAGCTTTCCGCAGCCGTTCGCATCGCATCGCATCGCATTGCGTTGCGTTGCGTCCTTCTTGTAGTGACGGTTGCGTCATTTTATAAAACAAAACAAAAGCTACTAAGCATTTATTTGTGTAGTGCTCGACACCAGTGAACTCCACGTATATATTCAGCATATAAGAACTAGCCCTGGAATATTTTTGAAATCTGGAAGCTTTTTTATATAAAAAGTGGTGGAGTCACTTTAGAAGCTCGATGGCGACGTTTCCATGGAAATGGCATGCAGCTTGACTCAAAGTACTTTTGCATTTTTTTTTTCCAACATGGGCCGCGCCCGAATTTCATTACCAGCGAGTAACGAAATTACAGAGTTCAGAATTCACAAAGTACCGCAACCGTTTAACTATCTTCCCTCCCCCCATCAACAAACTTGAAGAAAAAAACACCCAGGGTTTTCCTCCAGTTTGAAGATGGGGGAGGAAACAAACGCTGCACATCCTAACCTGACAGGGATTACAGCACACAAACCATGTTTTACACACGACACAAAAACAGAAAAAAACGGGAGATACAAGCCGAAGAGGCTTTATCCATCAGCTTGGCTTCATGCGTCGCACAATCACGTGCCTGACTTCGTTTTCCCAGTTCATCTTTTGAAAGTTTAGTTCAGAAGCACCAGCCCGGCCCCTGGGTCTCCTTGATCGCCTGGAGTTGAATGGAACGCCAGTGCCGCCTTCTTTAGTACCTCTGCTCCTGCTTCCACATCCATCTTGAGCCCTCCCTTCTGAAGACCTGACCAATATTGTAAAAAGGAAGATATTGAGCAAACAATCTCAACAGGAGATCTGATACACTTTTTCTCAAAGCAAACTTTATTTCTGGTTAGCCACAAGGCCCAACAAACAGCCGCAAGTCCTAACATATGAATCTTTTTGTGATTGGGAAGAAAACGGTCACACCATATCCAATATTGCTCAACATTTGTGGGTCTACAATCAGCACCAATCACCCACGCAATCAGACTCCATACAAATCTGGTAAGTGAGCATTCAAAAAATAAGTGAGTGATATTTTCATTCAGGGAGCAAAAGCTGCATCTAATGTCCCCCTGCCAATTTCGTTTAACTAAATTGTCTTTTGTCAAAATAGCATCCTGATTAATTTGCCACATAAAGATTTGAATTTTGAGTGGAATCTTAGCTTTTCAAATTCTCTTATTGGGGTTCCCAGTATCCGCTTTACATAGGTGAGCATACAAAGTTTTGACAAAGAATATCTTGTTTTTTCCCCAAGACCAAATGGGCATATCCCTTTCAGTACCCAGAGCACTAGAACACAGTATATCTCTCAACTGCCTTAGATAATTCTGGGCTCTTTCCCCCAACCACCTTCTAAATGTTAAAGCCCATCTTCTTTCTGCTAATTCTGCAACTGTCACAGTTTGCTCATTACAAACTTCAAAAAGATCACTAAATTTATCTTTTAAACTCACACTGCCACTCCACAGGTCTCTCCAGAAGTCTGTATTTTTCCCATCCCCAAGTTTCACCTGTCTACCTCCCAAATAGACTTATCTGATTTTTAGCAAATCATTCCACACAGGGGAATTAGTAGGTTTTTGTTTCAGATGAGTTATCCCCCTATCAATCTTGTATTTTTTCTTTACTATTTCCTGCCACAGCCCTTCCCCTGTTTCAAATTTCCACCACCACTTGCACAAGAGACTTATATTCATTTTCCATAAATCCTTAACTCCCAACCCACCTTTCTTCTTTGGTCTAGTAATCACAGCCCATTTGACAAGGTAATATTTCTTTTTCACACTTCTTCCTTGCCAAAAAAAATCTTTTCCTTGTTCTATCCATTCATTTCAAAATTGTTTTCGGTAGTAAATACATAGACATGGCATAGGTTGGAATGTTACTTAAGCAGGCATTTAACAATATCAACTTCCCTCCAGAGGATAGGGCAGCACACTGCCAACCATCAAGCCTTTTCAACACCTTTTCATCTAACATAGCCCAATCAGCCACATGAAGTCTGGAGCCAGCCACAAGAACTCCAAGATATTTAATGGGCCAGCTTCCACTCGCACAGCCCAACATTTCTGCATACAAATTTGCTTTCTGCTCATCAGATGATACCATGATTATCTCACTTTTATTGAAGTTTATTTTCAGTCCTGACATTTTTTTCATAAATGTATAACAATAGTTTCATATTTTGAGCTGTCTCCAATTCTTCTGCTAGACACAGAATGGTATCATCTGTGTATTGCAAGATTACTACCCCATTAGGAATATACTCAGGAACAAGACCTTTTATTAGCCCATTGCTCTGAGCAGTCTGAACCATTTTGGCTAGACAGTCTGCAGCAAGATTAAACAAAAGGGGAGACAGAGGATCCCCTTGTCTAACCCCCTTTCTACTCTTGAAATAGCTTCCTATCTCATCATTAATTTTCACACACAAAGTTCCTCCCACCATCACCTTTTTAATCCAATTGCACCAAATCTCACAAAAACCTCTTTGCTTCAAAGTATCAAAGAGGAATTCCCAGCTGATTTTGTCATAAGCTTTTTCAAAATCCAATTTCAAAATTACACCATCTTTATTTCTGACTTTAGTATCATGCAAAATTTCATGTAAGCACATCACACCATCCATAATATTCCTCCCTTTTATAAAGGTATTTTGACTTTTGTTGATCAACCTGCTCATACACCCCTTGAATCTTAACATCAGAGCTTTTGTGATAATTTTGTAACTTACATTTAGTAAGCAAATGGGTCTATACTATTGAATTCTACTTGCATCTTTCATTTTTGGGATCAAGGTAATTACTCCATAGTTCAGTCTGTCAATATCCAAGCTATTTTCCCAGAATTCTTGTACCATATCCATCAAATCTCCCTTTATGAAATCCCAGCAAGCCTGGTAAAATTTAATGGGTATGTGATCTGGCCCTGGAGCAGTGTTTTTCTTCATTGTAAAAACTACCTTCCTGATTTCTTCTTCTGTAAATGGCCTAACAAGTTCTTCATTTTCACTTGTTGTCACTTTCTCATTTTGATCCCAACACTCTGGGTCTAGAGTAAAAGTTGGACTGTCAGAGGGTCCAAACAGGTCTTTGTAATAAGAAGTAGCATGTTTCAAGATCTCATCTTCTCTGTTAATTGGCACACCATCTTTTTCTAAATGAAAGATAATATTCTTCCTCCTTTTTCCATTTGCTTTTCTATGAAAAAATTCTGTATTATTGTCACCTTGCAGAAGCCAGTTTTGATTTGATCTTTTATGCCAATAAAGCTCCTCTTCTTCCATCAATTTCAGGAGCTCAGTTTTAATAACAGTTTTCCTTTCCAGTAGCCCTGCTGGTAAGCTGTTTTCTTCTTCTTTCTTTTCTAAATCCGACAGTTCTTTTTGCAAGCTTGCTTTATATTTTCTGGTATGTCCTCTTAGACTGCCCCCCAGCCTTTGAGAACTTTTTTAACTCTATTAATCTTGATAATCCACTTTTCTGCAGCATTTGCAGTAGTCACCTCATCCCCCCAAATAGCACTAATCTTGGGGATACACTCTTCCTGTTTTAGCCAAGAGGTTTCAAAACAGAATTGTTTAGGTTTTTTAGACCTTTGTCTGATCTGTACACCACAACAGAGGGTTGTGATCAGAAATGTATATTGGAATTTTCCTTAAACTTGATAAAGGGAATAGGGATTCCCATTCACTATTCATCATAGCTCTGTCTAGTTTTTCAAGAGTTGGATTTGTCTGATTATTACTCCAAGTGTACTTCCCCCCAACCATGCTTAATTCCCTCAACTCATATGTATTGATTATCCAATTAAACATGTCTGAGAACCTATTACCACAGAAGGGTTTATTCTTCTCATCACTATATCTGAGGATGTTAAAGTCTCCACCAATAATCATAGGCAGAACAGTATGAGCACAGATGTTAGACAATTCAGTAAGGGGGTGTTTGGCAGCCTGGCTAACTCTAGCCTGGTTAGAATCTGGAGCCAGGCTAGCCCAAGCCTGCCTAATACAGTGCAAACCGCTCGTGTTTGGTAGGGTGAATAGAGATAGACTAGGTTAGTGTGCTGGTGTTTGGTAGGCTGCACAATAGAATGGGATAACCCTGTGTTAGCTAAGGGTGAAGTTACCACCCATCTCTTTTTTTCTCCTCTTTCCATCCGTCCCCATACTCGATGCACCGTCGCAGGCGCCATGAGAGCGAGCTCCGCCGCCGGCCCTGCAGGCGAGCTCCGCCGCGGGCCGTGCGAGCGAGCTCCGCGCGGAGGCCGCCGCCGGCACTGCAGGCGAGCTCCGCCGCGGGCGCGGGGGCCTCTGCTCCCCAACCCCTCCTCTCCGACCAGGCCGGTCTCCTTTTCCTCAAGTTCGGTGAAGATGGAGGAATAGCGCGGGCTGGATGACGCGGCGTCGCCTCAGCTCCTGCTCCATCCTCACGCTCCCTATCTGCTCCGCACCGGATCTTGGCCGCGCCGGATCTTGGCCTCGTCCTCCAGTCCAGCGAAGGTGGAGGAGCAGCGCGGCGTGGCCGGCGGCGGGCCTGGTGCCGGCCGTGGAGGAGCTCCACGCGCGGCCGTCGATGGGGCTCTAGCTCCGGCGGTCCATGGAGCAGGGCCGGTGGTGAAAGAGAAGGTGAAGGGAAGCACAGCGACGTCTTATGCAAGCCTGCACAAGCGGAAACGGCCACCGCGAGCGTTTCCCACTATGCAGCCTGGACCTCCCCTTTTGCACAAGCTAAGCCTGGTTAACACCCTATGCAGCCTACCAAACACCAGTAAGTTGCGCTATATAAGCCTGGATAGGGGTTATGCACCCTACCAAACACCCCCTAAGGAATTGTTCCTTATGCTCATCCTGAGCAGGACCATAAACAGTGACCAGTTTCAAGAGTTTATTTGTTTTCTTATCTTTTACCTCAGCTAAAATAGCAAAATCATGCTCAGAAACTGAAATCACCTCGAGTTTTTCTATTTTAATCCCACAGAGGTGTAACATCCCTGATATTTGTTAAAGTTAACTACCTTCATTAGTTGGGTTAATCAAGATTAATTAGCCCTAAGCATGTTTAACATGATTGTGCTCAAACTTTACACATACCCCTTGGTCAAAATCCCCAATCATAGTCAAACCCCTAAGTGCTCCTTAAAGCTGAAATGATTTTCTTGCGCGTTCTCCAAAAAGTTCTATAGAAGTTCAAAAACGGCCAATATAAAAGTTCTTCGTTATCTCCGGGAACACATTTTTCATAATTGGCGGACATTCCAATTTTGAGTGCAAAGCCGCTTAAATTTGTGTTGAAGCTGCTGCGTACAGTAATTTCAGGGCCGAGATTTTGCTGAACTTCAATGCGTTTTTCCCACAAATCCGTTGATCAAAACATATGTCGCCCTTTGGGAAAGTTGTAGCGCTTCAGCTCCTCTACAACTTTTATTTTTGGAGATTTTCGAGTATGTTGACACTTTTTGGAGTTTCACAATTTTCAAAAGCGGGCAAAAGGAAATGAGGGTGGGTGGCGGCCGACGCGTCGTGCGCTCTGGCGCGCCCTCGCGCGCGCGTCGTCCGGCTGTCCGCGCGCGCCAGCGTGGCAGTCCGGTGTACGGACGCCTGGGTGCCGTCGCCATGGACCGCCCTCGCCCATCGTGACCTCCGCCCGCCCGACGACCGTGCACCGCGCCCAGGGAAGTGCCACGGCCTGGCAGAGGGCCCGGTTTGGCCACGTGCCACCGCTCACGGCGCCCGCGCCAGCAGGCGCGCATGCAGGGCAGGCCAGCTGGCCGTGCCGCGCGCGCTAAGCCGCATTGCCACGCCTCGGTCTCCTCGTGCACACACACGCGTCCACGGTTAAAAACACGAGTGCCGGTCGTCATCATTTTTCTTTTTCCCTCCCGCCGCCGTTTCGCCACCCTGCGCCGCGGCTAGCAAGCTGAGCCGGCCGAGCTCGCCCCGCCGCCGATCCGCATCTCCCCCACACCCTTCCTCCAGCCCCACCGCACCTCCTCCGTTCACCCCTGCCACCACATTGCGCCGTCGTCGCCTGCTACACCAGCTCCGGCGGGCACCGCTCCTGGACGCCGCCGCCGGAGCTCGCCGGCTGCTCCGCCTGCCGGGCCGGCCACCCCAGATACACCAGGTGAACCCCCAAGGGCCCCGCAGCCACTCACTGCACCCCGCCGGCCCTACCTCGCCGGCCGGAGCTCTCCCCTGCGCCGGCAAGGGCAGGGTTGTAAGGATTGCATTTTGTTTAGGGGCTAATGTGTAAAGCAGGGGCCTGAGCGTAATTCTGAAATTTGTTGCAAGGGCCCGGTTGTAAAAATGTTTAGGATTTTCGGCTGGAACTTCAAAAATCCATAGAAAATTGTAAAAAATTCAGAAAAATGCAAATCCAATTTTCTTGGGTTCCTGGTGATGAAATATACCTTTTCTACAAAGCATATATAGGGTTTTTCTGTATAGTTTTTGAATCAAAAATTCGAACTCAGTTTGATGTGTTTTTGGTGTAGTTTAAAATATACACATTCTATGAACTTGAATTTTGGATATGTTGCTCTTTATGGTATGTTTAGATTTGTGACCAAATTTGGCATGAGTTTGATGTGTATATCTTTAGTTATGATTTATGTAAGCTTTATACTAGATTAAGCTTGATGCTTTTTATAGCCCTTTTAATAAACTTTTCTTTAAGCACAAGTGCACCATAGGGCTTTGTGCTTTGGTATATGTTTTGGATTTAATCTTGTGTAGGGTGATAAATTAATAACTCAATATATAAATAAGATCTATACTTGAGCTTTGGCCAGAAACTTAGTTTTGACCTATAGGATGTCTAGGAGAAATTTGAGGTCAAAAAGTTTAGTAAATCTTTTTATATGAATTAATGGTAATTTACTAGGCTAAAATTTGTCTTTTTCGTATAAATTAATTTATAAATGTTCTTAATCTAAATTTTGGTGTGTGAGCTTAGAATGGGTATATGATGATGTGTGCTGAAGCTTAGACTTATTTGAGGTGTTTTTGATTTAATATGGATTTATGGTTGTAAGGCTTGTTTTAATTAATTAAATAAAGAAAGGGCAATTAAGGTGTTAAATTGTGAAAACATGTCATGTTTCTGTTTTTGAATTTTCAACACACCCCTTGCTGTTTATAAAGTTATTTAATTTACTTATGTTTAAATATGTACACAGTCACCATCAAAGTTAACCTTTAATTAACCTCTCACACCCTCACCTAATGCGTATGCATGTATACGTGTAGATTTGCCGGACGGTACATACACGCTCACCCAGGAGGGAGACGGGACGGTAGATGGTGAAGTGAACGAGTTGGGTGTTCATCAAGACCTGGACCAAAGTCCGGAAGAGCCCAAGGCTGTTGCTAACTTAGAAGAAGGCAAGCACCGGTTGCATTAACCCAATTTCCTAACTTGCAATTTATTTTCGTATTTATGTTATGTTATGTGCATTTAAGTTTCAGGAGTTGCTTTGAAACCTAGTTGCATGATCCTTAGGACTCCTATGCTCTTTTACTAGTATGTTAGGAACGCTAGTGCCATGCTCTAAGGATACGGTAGAAGTCGAGTAATGACTCATTGCTCGCGAGATATAGGTTGCTTATGTTGGAATCATAAGTTGGTTAAATTGACTCGCTCATGTGGTAAGAGCAATGGGTTCGGTCTCGACCGAGTAGCATGGTGCTGGTCTAAGCTATTGAACGTACCAAGTGCTTGTCGGGAATGGGACCGGTAAGCCTAGTACCTAATGAACCAGTGCGGGGACTTTATGGCTACTAATCTTGAGATACGTCTCCCGGTTTGATTCCGGTAGTGCAAGTGTGAGTATGGGCGTGCCGTGTGAGGGCGTCCCAGTAACCTTGTACTTAGGACTGTGGCATCTGTCCCTAATCTGGGGAGTGACGGGAACTGCCTGGTAGGGGTAGACTCCGCATTTGCTTTTCTTTGGATTCTTTGGGGTCTACCTTCCTCCGTGTACCTTGGGTTTACCTTGCCAGGATATAAATCGATCGATCGTCGGTCACTCGCCGTTATCTGAGTCGGCTTGACCACTGGCTACCCCATGTTTATTTATGAAACATTTTGGATTAATATTGTTGGATGATTAATCTTGTTTGCACAACCATGCTTGTCTAGCTAGGTGCTTACCTAGAATGGTTAACATACTAGAACTTGAGCTAAAACTTGAAACTAAGGATCAACTCTTAGATGCTTTTGGCAAAACCAACTCACCAGCCAAAAAGCCTTGCATGTCTAGTTGTGTCTTTTATTTTGACGGGTCAGTCTTGCTGAGTATTAGTATACTCAGCCTTGCTTTTGTTGTTGTTTTCAGGTAATCCCATCTGGCCTGGTTCTATTCCAGATGGTTGGGAACTTGAGTGGGAGAACGATGTTGATGAGTGATACTCTATGGATGGCCTCCCATGTGTATCTTCCGCTAGTTTTATTTCCGCTGTTTAAACTCTGAAGCACCTTTACTTTTATGTACTGAAAAACCTGGTTTGTAATATTAAGTACTTATGGACCTTTTATGTAATGTAATGTTGTACTCTGGTCCCGCCTTCGTGTGGGCTTAGCGCATATCTCGATCCTGTATAAGTGATTTACCGGGCATGACCCGGCAGAGGCGACAAAATAGCTCTTGGTTATCGCTTATGAGCCAAGTGGACCGGCTTAAGTGATAATCCGGATTTATTTTGGGCGGTTTTGTCACAAGAGGATCCCACTAGATCTGCCTTTAGAGGGCAACCAGTGCCAAGCAAAAGATCTGTTAGGATCAATAGTTCTAAAAAACTTGCCAGTATAAGTTTTTTTCATAGTTTCTTGAAACCCCACAAAGTCAGCTTCACACTCTGCCATCAAATCTTTTATGGCAGCCCCTCTCCCTTTTTGGATACTCCCCTACAATTCCAGATAAGACCTATCATTTTCACATTTTTTTCCAGCCAGCTCCTTTCCTAAGGTTGTATTTAGAACTAGTTCTAGATACACTTTCTTCAAAGGTTGTGGACTCATCAAAAGGACGAGCCACTTTCCCTTTGGCACTTTTACTCTGCAATTTTTTCTGTCTTTTTTCTTTCTTCTTAGTTTTTCTACTAAAAACTTCTTGAAAGTTCTCATTATCTGAAGAATCAGACTTCCACTCAATGAACTTCATCTCCTCCAAGGGGAGTGTTTCTGAATGCTCCTTATCAATCTCATCCTCTACTTCATTCTGCTTGTCTAACAAGTTAGCTCTGGCTACCTCCATATCTTTTAGCATATCAAATTTTTCCATCTCAATATTATTTACATTAACCCCCATTTTATGAGATCTAATGACTAACTCATCATTATTGAGAACTGCAAAGGAGTTCTTTAAATTTAGAGAGTTACCTTCCAAATTTTTCTTCTGTGCCACCAGGATGGCTTTTTCAGTTATCTTGAGGCCTCCCAGCCCTTGATCTTTCACCCTCTGGCTTTGTCTGATAGCTTTTGGGGCCTCCTCATCCTTGTCTCCATCTTCTTGTTCATCCTCATTTACTTCTCCAGACTCTGCCTGATCATCTTCCTCTGCTAGAGCATCCCAGTCAGGAGATTCCACAACATTTCTGCTTTCTTTACCCATTGCTCTCACATTTTCAGTTTCTTGCCCTTATCTTCTTGGCTTGACCACTCAGTAGCAGGTGCTTCCTGTGTTCCCATCTCAGAACTTGGTTGGGTCAGCAGAGCAGGCTCCACTTCCACATCTGTTACTTTTGCAGATTCATCAACAGTTTTAGGCTGAGTGCACTCTCCATCAGGCAATCCCTTTTTTGCCTTGAGACATAGCAGTTTTTGCCTCAAATACTGCCAGCGGGTCAAACTTGTATTTGATCAGGTTGGATCCATATTCATTGAAAGCCACTGAGTTGGAACTGCTTATTTGCATCCTCGCAATCCTCTGAATCTCAATGCGGTTGAAGTCACCAAAGTTCAGATGTTCTCCTCCTGGAGATATCAGATCATCGAAGCATGGTCCAGAACTATCACTGTCTACATCACTATCTCCATGCACTTTTTTCTCAGCTTCCAGCAGTTGTCCTTCTTCCAAATCTTCTCCCCCAGTAGTATGAGCCTGGGTTTGGGCACCTCCCCTCAACTGACTATCAGAAGCTTCTTTCCCTTTTTTACTTTGTTTCAGATCCTCCTCTTCAGCTGTAGTTAGCTTCATCTGAGAGTTACCCCCCACAGGGGACTTGTCTATTTGCATTCTGTCAACTTGCTCCTCCTCCTCAATCCCAGCACATTGTTGCTTCCCATATTGGTGAGCAGATAGATCATCCCCCCCCCATGGCTCTGGCTAGAGCTCCCTTTCTGGAAGTTTTTTCCATTCCCCCATTTGGGTTTTTTTGGGGAGGGGCCATCTTCATTAGATCTATCATTGGACCTATCATTATTTCTGGTCCAAGTGTTCCAGCTAGACTGAGAGCCCCCTTCCACCACAACCTCTTTCTGAAAGATGAAGTCAAAAAAGTGCAAATCCAAGAGCCCTTCCACCGTTGCAGGCACTTTAGAGATGTCCCTGCAGCCAATTTTAACTCTCACATAGTCCCATTTTTTCAGATTGATCTTGTCAACTTCCAGAGGGATCCCCACCAAAGATGCCACATAAGCTACCCTTTTTTCAGTCCTTTTTTCAAATGGGATTCCAGCAATCCTAAACCAGGAAGTTTGAAGTTCTGCCTTTGCCCCAACATAAGGATTCCATTTGTCAACTCTGAATTTTACTCCAGGGACAGTTCTCATCTCCATCCCAGTGAAAAAAGATAACTCATCCACTTTTTGAGCTGTCGGAAACTTCATTAGGAACTTTTTATCAGCAATTTTCTTAGCATACCACCTCCAAGTTGATGACTGACCAGCCTGGGCCTTAAACTCTCCTTCCACCTGTCTTGCAGTCACCTCTCCCTCCTTAATAGTAATTACTGCAATACTTGCCATGTCCTTGGCAGCTTCCCCATAGTCATCATCCTATATGACATGGAACCCCAAATCAGGTGCTGCAAGTCCACATAAGGGGGCAATGCATTCCCAAGGTAAGATTTCAGTACAAGCTCTGAGCACATGCCCCTCTTTCTTGCATCTTGGGCAAACTAGAGGTTTGTAACACTCCTCAGACATGTGGCCAAACTTGGCACACCTCCCACAGATCTTTAAGTTCCCTTTGTTGCTTTCTGTTGTGTTGCCACCCACATTATCTGCAATTGACTGATCCCTATGCATAGGAGCCTTCCCACTGTCTCTTGCCTGTTTTTCCTTTTCAAAGTTTGTCTCAGGTTTTTTGTCCTGTTTTTCATGCTCTCTGGCTTGATTCAAGTTCTCTCTTAGATCAAACTGCTGCTCATTTTCATTGGCATGCTCTCTATGTTCTCTTTTTTCAGCATCAAACTGTTGTTCTCTCTGCTTCCGGGATTGGTTAGGGTATCTTCCTCCTTGGTAGTTTCCTCTTCTGCCATCTCTTGGTCCCTGAAATTGCCTCTGGTTTTCATTCCAATACCCCCCTCAGCCTCCCATTGGACGGCCACCTCTATGGTTCCTCTGATCCTCAAAGCTTTTCCTCCCCTCCATCTTCTGAAGATTGGTTGGGGGGCTTCTCAGCACTTGCGCAAAGGATCTCATGTCCCCGCCTAGGGTTGACCACTCTTTGGATGCACCACGAAGGGGAGCGGATCCAGAATCGGGGGAGCGGGTCACCTTTGGGACACAGATCTCCGAGCACTTTCCACCGCGGCAGTTGTTGATCCAGATGTGTGCCAAATTCTTCCCGATTCTTCCGAACCCCCAACTTCCACCGTCTTCACACCCTGATGAACACGTAGGGTTCACCGGAGTTTGGGAATTTGGCGGATCTGGTGGCGGAGGCGGGGGAGGTGGAGAGGGATTGACTGGCGGCGGCAGTGATGATGCGGACGGTGGGGGTGGATTCGGCGGTGGAGAGATGGGGATCGGAGGAGGCGAAGAGAGAGGATTCGCCGGGGGGGAAGGGGGGTGAGTGGAGTCAACACGCCATGGGAGGAGATGACCCGCTGTCAGGTGTGGCCCAACGCCCAGGCGAGGGAACCCACCATCTGCGCGCTGTCCACCATGGACCTCGCCACGGGCCCCCCCTGTCATCCATGGCGGGTGCAGCAAACCGCCCTCCCCACGTGGAGACGCGAGAGGAGAGAGACGAACCATCCTTGAACGTGAGCTCAATATTTGCATTTGAAATCGTATTATTCAATATTTGCACGACCTCTGTATCTGGCTAAGTGATATTCACAGCAATCAAAGGAGTAACCATTGGACAAAATGATTTTCGATTGAAAGCTTACATACGCATCAACCGAGCCCTCTCGATCGATCGATCGATCAGTGAGAACTTCAAAATAGCATGAGATGGTGTCGGCACATTCTGGCATAGCCGCATAGAGCTAGAGCTTATCGCCGACGTACCAGTGAAGCTGAATATAGCAACCACAATAGAAATAGCAGCCGGGCAAAGAAGCATGCCGGCTACAAAGTTTGCAACTGCATATCCTGATCATGGATGCTGCTGCCTGCTGGCTGGATTCACTGTGATCTGTCATCTGTGACATCTATCGGAGTCGGAGCTGAGATGACCTCCGATGATTCCTCTCTGTCTTCCAATATGTGCGAGATATGACCAGTTCTTGATGGTTCGCCACTTAATCCGGTTTGCTAATGACCTAATGTAATTAGGCTGATGCTACAGCACTATCATATCCCCAACCACAACCAGCAGCACAGCAGGGAACAGTCGAGATCTCCCTGTTTCTCCAGGTGATCTCCCGGCCCCTTTGTCTCCATCGATCGGATCAGCATCAGCTGGATGGAACTCAACAGAAGCCTACGGCCTTCTGCAAATGACATGTGGGCCCGTCCACCCACGATGCTACTCGCGGAGAAAAGCCGACGTCTGCGCACAAAGCCACAAACGGGTTCCAGCGTGGACGGGCCCAACCAGCCTCTGAACCTTACTCGGAAATTCAGCTCCAACTGACGGAAATGCCCCTGCCGCGAGCATATAAATTGAGCTGGGCACCGGGCACATTTCCTTCAGCTCAAGGCCGGCCTTAGTCTTGCTCCTTGAGTTCTCTAGCTAATAGCTAGCACGCCTAGCTACCCGATCAGCTCATCTCCAAGCTTTTGCAATAGCTTGCTGTTACCCTAGCCTAGAGACTGCGTCGCCATGGGCTGCTACGGCGATTTCTTCGAGAAGGCCAAGCCTTACATCGCCATGATCTCCCTGCAGTTCGGCTACGCCGGCATGAACGTCATCACCAAGGTCTCCCTCAACCACGGCATGAGCCACTACGTGCTCGTCGTCTACCGCCACGCCTTTGCCACCGTCTCCATTGCTCCATTCGCCCTCATCCTCGAGAGGTATAGCAGCTTTTAGCCGATCCATATATCACCACAAGAATGGAAGCAAGCAGCTAGAATTCTCTTGTTGTGTCGTAGTTCGTCTCTGAACTGATCATATCTCTGATTGGAAATGGCAGGAAGGTGAGGCCCAAGATGACGTGGTCAGTCTTCCTCCAGATCTTCGTACTGGCACTGCTCGGGTTAGTGCCCACTGCACACAAATAGATTTCTGCGCCTCGTGTCATCTTGTGTACCAAACTTAATATAGTATCTTTATTAAGGAAAAAGATTGATAAGTGGACACTCCAATTTGAAGATTCTATTCTTTTGCCAACAAAAAGGGTTTAGTACAGTACTGTCTAGTAGTAGTGCATGACGAAATAATTGTCAGCTTTTCTGAAGCACTAAAATTAATAACATGTAATTAACAGCTCGTGCATGTTGATAATTGCAGGCCTGTGATCGACCAGAACTTCTACTATGCCGGGTTGAAGTTCACCGGCCCAACCTTCGCTTGCGCCATGAGCAACATCCTTCCTGCCATGACCTTCGTCATGGCCGTGATCTTCAGAATGGAGAAGGTGGACCTGAAGAAGGTGAGGTGCCAGGCGAAGGTGGCCGGGACGCTGGTGACGGTGGCCGGCGCGATGATGATGACGCTGTACAAGGGCCCGCTGATGAAGATGGCGTGGAGCAGCAGCAGCCACGTGCACGGCCACGGCGGCGCGGAGGCGCCCGTCGCCGCCATCGTCGATCCCAGCGGCAGGGAGTGGTTCCTGGGCTCCCTCTTCGTCATCATCGCCACTCTCGCCTGGGCCTCGCTCTTCATCCTGCAGGCGCACACCCTCAAGCAGTACGCGGCGCCGCTCTCCCTCACCACCCTCATCTGCTTCGTCGGCACCCTCCAAGCCATCGTCGTCACCTTCGCCATGGAGCACCGCCCCTCCGTCTGGACCATCGGCTTCGACATGAACCTCCTCGCCGCCGCATACGCCGTGAGTCTCTCCGACCAACACTAGCTGCCTTGCTGTGATTACTGTTCAGCTTGCTCCAGATTGAATTGCTAGCGTATTGATGTCGCATCGCATGCGTGTTCCAGGGCATTGTGACGTCCAGCATAGCGTACTACGTGCAAGGCCTGGTGATCCAGAAGACCGGGCCGGTGTTCGCGTCGGCGTTCAGCCCGCTGATGATGATCGTCGTGGCCGTCATGGGCTCCTTCATCCTCTCCGAGAAGATCTTCCTCGGCGGCGTCCTGGGCGCCGTCCTGATCGTGATGGGGCTCTACTCGGTGCTCTGGGGCAAGCACAAGGAGTCCCAGGAGAAGGAGGAGGAGGCCATGGAGCTGCCCGTGGCGTCCAAGGCGAACGGAGGAGTCTACGACGACGCCACGTTCATCAAGGAGATCGCCGCCGCCGCTGTTGTTGGAGATGACTCGGAGTGCAAGAGGGTCGTCAATGGGGTGAAGTCATCCTCCGACGGACACGGAGCTGGTGCAGTTTGATTTGATGCAACCCGAGATTCCAGAGCTGCTAGTGCTGAGAATGCAGCAGCTAGCTGGATGCATGGAAGAGTCGTTGTCCAAGTGCTAACTGTCTTGTCCTGTGCCTGTGATGTGTTTACTGACGCTGCATGCATTAGGGTCGGATGATTGAGAGAGAGTGGAAGGCCTGGAATAATTTTGTTCTGTGCCCCTTTTTTGTTTGCTATCCTTTTTGTAATATGATGGATCTACTAGTATATTTAACTTGTATTTTGTTATGCTTTAATTTTCTGTGGAAAAAGAGTTTTATGTTCTGAGATTTATGGTGATGACATATATATTATATCCTTCAAGTTTAAGGAACCCAGTGCTTGTTTCAATATGCTCAGAGCCAACCCGATTGAACCTTGTCACTAATCTGCTAAAAAAAACTGTCATTAAGAGAGGTATACTCGCGTGCACTGTTTGACATACAAGCGAGAAAATAAATGGTGTATAGGTTTTTCTTTCTTCCCTTCATTGCAACTTTCTATGATCCATTTCTGCCTTTTTGGGTGCACCGAGATCCCGGTCCACCCAGATATCATGAAGAATTGAGGTTCTTAGAATCATAACCATCATGTGAGAAGGTTTTTTTTTCAAAAAAATAATGTGAGAAGTTTTTTTTATCTCCTACTCGGTACGGTATAAAATGAGGTCGGTTTATTTTTGCGATAAGTCAATTTCTCTAGTTTTGCTCAAATTTATAAAAATGTCAACATTTAGAGCATCAAATCAAATTTACTAAATCCGCGACGAAACGTCATGTCAGTGCATTTATTTTCTATCATATATGTTAATATATTTTTCATAAATTTATCCAATACTAAATAACTTTGTATTTAAAATAAAAATAAAATGTCCTATATTTCGGAACGGTGAGAAAAATACTTAGACAGATTTGAGTCATTACATGATTTGCAGACAAATAGCTAGTGGAGTTGTTCTATGTTGCCATCAAACATCACATATGTTTTTATTCGTTACTGTGCAAAGCAGGGTGCTTATATAAGCGCATAGTAGTATTCCATTGATCCGATCGACGAGAGTGTCCCTTTCAGCATGCATGCATCACCGGGCACCTGCACACGTATGAAAAGCATCGTGCAAAAGCATGTACCGCGTCACCAGAATCAGTGCGGGTTCAGCTCATGGACTTGCATTCAGACTCCACTAACAGAGCACTTAGCGGACTTGCTCGATCGATCGGTGGCAAGTCCCAACAAAATAATGCCACTTTGCTGCGTGAAAATTGAACCATAACTTTAATTTTTCGATTCGTTGCAGGAGCATGAGCTGACATGACATGTTGCGCTTAATGTCTGATCACTGACTGATCATGACTGGTTGATGGTATGGATCCATGAACATTTGTTTGGGTACTTGTCGCTAAGGCTGCAGCTCTTCCTTTTCCTTTTCTGTTTATTATGTTAATATTTTTCCTAATTGTCATCTTTAGCCAAAGTTTTATTCCAAAAAAATCATCCAAGGTGAACTTATATATTTTGTACTAAATTTAAAAGGCTTGTTCCATATAGGTTAGAAATACTAATTAATTGATCTCTTTCGCTGTCTCCTACAGTAGTAGCTAGTACCTAGTAAACCCTTTGCTTCCTTATCCTAGGCCCCAGCTCTTGAAATAGCAATAGAATTTGAAGTAGCAGTAGATAAGTTCTGCTTGTTCATATTCCACCATTATCGCGCCACTTGTCTCGTTATATGCTTGCGTACGTACGCATAGCACCGTGTGTCTGAAACTCTGAAGAAATCTCAGTGTGGCAATTCACCTGTCGTCTTTGCTGTTATCATACATCAGCGCCCGAAGCGATAGGCTAGACTGAATTTTCAGCGCATTACACACGACGAAACGCAAATCAAACAAAGATTTAGCTGTGCCCCCATAATAATTTCTTAATGCCAAGAGCCTCACATCAGCTAGCTTTACCTTTATAATAAGCAGCACTAATCCGCTCGATTAGTAACTTTAATATCTCTCTGAGTGTGAGTGGGATGGAAGCATCGGTTTCATTACCGGAGAGTTACCTTCACGGCAATCACTTCTTCAGACTAGTAACTTTAATATCTCTATCTATGTCTGAGTGCGGCGTCGTGCGCCAACGTTTCTCCACATAACCAAACCCTGCTTTGCTTTGTTGCGCAGAGGACAAAGCCAAGGCATCCATCATCTCTCAGGATTCAGGAATGGAGCTCGATCGCCTCCCTTCTTTTCACCAAACCCGGAACTAATTCCTTTGCGATGCTTATGATGCTTCCACACGCCTTTGTGCTTTGAGAGGCTACAGCTGCTCTGATGCCTGATGACCTGACCAAACGATCGACCAATGCGTAGGCGTCTAGTCGATTCCTACAAGGAGCCAAGCATGCAGACGGGCGGTGGCGTCGCTCTCGGTGGAGGGGAGAAATCATGGAGGCCACATTGCCGGCCGGGGAGTCGTCGGGAAAGCAAGAGGGGCGCTTTCGATTCGCGCTTGTTTATTGTGCATGCGACACATCAAGCAAGCGGGAGAGAGAGGGCGCAGTTGCTGCGTAGCTAGTGGCTTGCTTGAGGTTTCCCTACTCAGATAGCACTGAATGGAATGAGGCTGCAACAGCAAATCAAAAGGAACCCCCTTTGATGCGTAGAATAATAATCTGGTGTATACGTCAGTCAGAGGGCAGAGGAGAGGAGGAAGAGAGGAAGGAGTTGCGAGGAATAATGCAGCAAGGAAAGATCTGGAGATCAGGCTAAGCAAACAATGCCTGCAGATTCGTTTGCTTTGATCGACGCTGCGTTGTTGGGTCTCCGCTTTTTGTTTGTTTAATTGTTTGGTGGAGGGATTGCAAATGTTGCTTGTCTTGGGCTCTGAAAGGAACGGGTGTGCCACTGTGCCCCGGTGACTAGTCGGCAAGATCTTGGGTATGTTGTGGCAACGGAGGCAGCATGCTACCCGATCGATGAGAGGAGGGTTGAGCCGCTTGACGTAAGAGCAACTCCAGAGATGACCTGCAAATTGAAGCCTATAAAATCTATTTGTAGGTTGGATTAAAAAAAACAGAAGTTCAAAATTAGCTCCAAACTCCAGTGAGAAATCAGCTCAAACCTCTATTTTCTTATGAACACGTCTTTGAGAGAGAGAAAGCGCGCGCTAGGGGAGCTATCCGCCTGCTGTTCCTCCGGAAGAACCATAGCCGCCTGCAGCGCTCATCTCGACGACATCTCGCGCCGCGGCGCAGGCAGCGGGGGACCAGGCGGCGTTCCGCTTCGTCAGAATTGTGAAGATTGGGGCCGTTGCAGGGGCCGCCTCCCGCCTTGGCAGCGAGCTTCGGCCTGGAGTTCCGCCTAAACCCGGTGAACAGAGGGAAGAAGACGCTGGGGTAGGGGCTCGTTGCGGACGCTCGCACCCCGTGACTCCGAGCACGCAACCTTCGGCGTCGGGCCTGGCCTGCAGGCGGAACTCGCCCGAGGAGCGGCCTCCCTCACCTCACACCGCCATGCCGGGGTTGGAGCTTCGTTGAGTCGGCCGCATCGGCCACAAGGAGCAGTGGTGGCGCGGATCCGAGGAAGGGAGAGGAGGGGAAGGTGGGCATCGTGGATCTCAACGATGTCTCCTCCTCCGCGACGTCCCATGCACCGAGGATGCCAGCCTTCACTGAGCGGCCGTGTCTGGTGCAGCCTGACGCTGTCGCTGCCGATTTCTCGACGTCCTGTGGGAGCGCCACCACGAGACACGGACACTCGCGGTCGCGTTCCAGAGCCCGGCCTACTCCTTGCAATCCAGCAGGGCGAGGTCGTCCGCCTCGCCTGCCACAGCGCCGACGGTCACGCCGGAGAAGAAGAGGTCCGGTACTACTTTAGGCACGGCTGCACGGGCCAAGGTGTCCGACGTGAGCCAGAACATGTACCGGTGACCGGCGTCGGCTAATGCGCCACTGTGCGTGCACGGCGGCCGCAGCAGCGCGCTCGCCAAGAGCGCGAAGCACTCTGCTTCAAGCAGAACCAAGGTTAGCGTTGTCGCCTCGTGCCGCCGTGTAGTCTCGTGGAATGCATTGTGAGTCTAAGGGGGTGTTTGGTTCCCGCCGCATTTCGCCATCACCACAGAACCCACGTCACGCTACAGTCCTGCCGCAGCACAGTAAACGGCAGCAGAAGCGGATCGTGTGGCGCCGGTTTTGTTCGCCACAACCTTGTGGCTCGCCACAGCATGGCGTGGCGGGACTTGGCTGGCAACCAAACATCCCTTAAGTCCATTATAAGAGGGTAATCAATAGACTTAGACTCTATGATGAAGTCTGTACTGTGAGTACCCTGAAACATAACAACGAGAACAATATTTATTGCATGGAACATAACAAAAAGGCTACATAGCTGCAATGTACAATTGACCACAACACAATTTTCAACTTAAATGCTGTGTATGTCTATAAAATTGTGCAGTGTAACTATGCACTGAGAGTAACAATTTCATCCTATTAAAAACTGACGTGTCTGTGTTGATAACTCTGCCCGTGAAACTTGAGACTAACCTCACGTCGGCTCCTGATTTTTCCGGCCGAGCGCGCCGCCTGCTCGATGATAGGTCCGAGTAACGCGGCGACGTCAGCCGGGCTGCTCCGGAGAATTATTGGGAGGCGCTGTCGGCTTCCGTTGGGGCAGCCGGTGGACTCCGGTTCAAGTGTAGATGATGATTGTTTGCTTACCCTGAACATAGGGTGCGCGAGTGCCGTGGAGAGCACAGTCCCTAAACAGTGGCACGCACACAGCGAGCGAACACACACAGCAAAGTGCTCCGATCGTATTCACACAATCTAAGGGATTGTCTAGGTATAAGAGTATTGAAAGGAAATGGATTTCCATATGGAAAATTAGTTTATTATCAACTCAACCTTCTTTGTTTCACTCCAATTTCATTTCAATACTCTTTTGCACAAACAAGTGCTTATCAGGTGACCGTATACGTTTCTTAAAGGCCGGATTTTTTTTCATTATCTTAAAATAGTGCTAATCAGGTGACCAACACAGTAACACGTACTGTACGAAACTGTTCCGAAGAGTATTAACGGCCTTTTGCCCTTTGCAGACGTCTTACGTGGGCCGTTTCTTTTGTTTACAACTGGACCCCCACCCAATTTATACACGTATTTGGGCTTCTGTATCTTAAAAAAAACGTATTTGGGCTTCATGTCGTCCTCTCAAAAAATTGGGCTTCATGTATATAAACGCAGACGAAGGCTTTTCTTTTCCCGTGGCGTGCACAAATGTGCTGACTGCTGGCTGACTCAGCAACAGTGGGTCATATGGGTGGCAAACCGACGATATCCGTGGCACAACTGCATGTCTGCACTGCATTGCACAAAAACATGCCCAGAAGGCCACAAACAGCAGTACAGCACGTACTGCACCTGTCACGGTGTCTCCTACCACCGCATGCAGACCACTCGCAATCTAGATCTAGCATAACCGGGAGCTGAAGACGCGGCACGATCACAGAGTTAGACGACGGCGACGGCGACAGGTCTAGTGTTTGGTTGGTGGTGAATTTTTTTAGCATAAAGGTAGTGTACAAAACTATCTCAACAATCTAATTTGCGTGAGGAATTTAACGAAGCTTTTGACCTCATGATTAGAGAATGGTTACTGTAGCAAACCATAGATTAATTAGGTTTGTTGGACTCGTCGCGTAAAGTTGCACTTGTTTGTGAAAAAATTGCAAATAAATTTTATTTAGTACTCTATGCATGCAAGATTCCTTGAGGAAAAACCATGCAAGATTCCTTGAGGAAAAACCATTACCCTAAAGAACCAAACACCCACTTGTGGGCTCATGATCATATGGGCAGCTTACGAAATCGCAAAAATGTTCCACAGACACTTTGCATCAAGGGCGGACCTTGCCAGGATTTTGAGAGCCTGTTTAGTTCCCAAACAAAAAAATTTGGAGTATCTTTGGAGGCCTATTAGGAGGATTAAATATAGACTAATTACAAAACTAATTACATGAATGGACGGGAAATCGCGAGACGCATCCATTAAGCCTAATTAATCCGTCATTAAAGATTGTTTACTGTAGCATGACGTTGTATAATCATGGCATAATTAGGCTCGTTAGATTCGTATCGAAAAATTAGGTAGTAGTTATGGAATGAGTTTTGTCATTAATCCACATTTAATACTACTAATCAGTGTCCGAAGATTGATGTGACGGGTAGTTGGGAAAAAATTTGGGAACTAAACAGGCCCGAGTGAGGGCACTCATTTAGAACAACTCAAATTTGAAGTTTGTTAATTACTCTAGAGTCACAAAATTGAATGAGGGCATGTGACCTCACTCACTCCAACGTGGGTTCGTCTCCAAGGGCTGTGAGTCCGTCGAGCCTTTGTGAGTCTGGGAAGGTATCTGCTCCGGACGCACTCAGTGCTGCTGGCGTGGAGGTGGGGGAGCAGGAGCTGGATGATGAGCAGGCATACGACCTGCTGGAGCGATTCCAGCTCCCACGGGGCATCCTTCCCTAGGGAGTCACGGGACACGTTCTCCGGTAGGACTCGAGGTTCGACTTCCTTCGCAGTATAGAGTCTAAGGTTGATGGTTTTGTATGTGATTGCCTATGAGGCAGTGATCTCTGGCTCTGTGACGCTAGGGCCATTCATGGCCTCCGCGGAGTTTTTGTGCAAATCCTCGTGGATATTTCAGTTACTGACATCGTCACGTATGGATTCAGACTAAATTCTGAGTGAGAGCACGCCCTATTAGATTAAAAAAGAATCAAACATACACGGTGAAATTCTATAATCTTTACTATTGTTAGACTTTGAGTGAGGGCATGTACCCTCACTGCCCGAAAATGCAAAGCCAAACCCGCCCCCTGCTTTGCATGCATGCCACATCTGTAGACTGTAGACAGTAGACTTGGCATATCGTGGTGCCTAGTATGACGCAGTTGAGCATAGTGAAAACTGTTGTCCCCTAATTGATTGATGACCGTACAAATTTACAAATGAGATTCTGAAAGCAGTGTAAATTATGTATTGTTATACGAGTTTTTGTTCTCCTCTATTTTAGTGGTCATCGAAGTTGATGACATGCATGTTCATCTCCTTTTGATCTCACTATGGGCTAGAAAAAGTGTGAATGAGGCATGTCTCCCAGTCTTCATGACTTGGCTTTTTTTTTCTTTTATAGCCACAAAAGCAGGCCGGAGCGCTCCATTCACACGTGGACTCATGCTCCATTCACGACCATATGAATCCATGATTATGAGAAGGATTTATTTCTATATAAATAAATCGATTATATATTTTTTCAAAATATTTCCACGATATATTATATATTTTTAAACCACGTGCTTGGCGTAGGCACGTGCTTTCTGACTACTAGTATATAGTAGTATAGAGAAGAACAAAAAGGGAGAAAAGAACGAAGAAGCGTTCAAGTTCACGTCCTCCACGGCTCCACGTGCTTTCCCAAAGACGACGACCAAAGAGAAAATGAGCGGAGTGCGTGCATCCTTGATCCAGCGCTAATTTTGTAATTCGCTATGCATGCATGCATGCATGCGTTCCTTTCCAATTATAAACGTGCACGTCAGCTCTTACATCCCTTTCCAATCGAACGTGCACGGCAATTGCCACGGCGCGCGCGGCCAGCTCCATAAAAGGCGCGGCCCGGCCGGCAGCGGCAGCCAGAAGCCCAGAACAGCCAGCAAGCCCGCCATCCAGCAGCCATGGACGCTGCGTCCTTCCTCTCCGCGCCGCTGGTCCTTGCGGCGGCCCTCCTCGTCCCCGTCTCGCTGCTGCTGCTCCTGAACCTGAACCGCCTCCTCTACGGCAAGCTTCCCCCGGGGCCGCGTCCCCGGCCGGTGGTGGGCAACCTGCTGGACGTGCAGCCGGTGCGGTGCCGGTGCTACCAGGAGTGGGCGCGCCGCTACGGGCCCATCATGACGGTGTGGCTCGGCGGCGGCGAGCCCACGGTGGTGGTGTCGACGGCGGCGATGGCGAGGGAGGTGCTCAGGACCCACGACCAGCAGCTCGCCGACCGGCAGCGGGACCGGCCGTCGGAGCGGTTCAGCCGCGGCGGCAGGGACCTCATGTGGGCCGACTACGGCGCGCACTACGTCAAGGTGCGCAAGCTCTGCAACCTCGAGCTCTTCGCGCCGCGCCGCCTCGAGGCGCTCAGGCCCATCCGCGAGGACGAGGTCACCGCCATGGTCGACTCCGTCCACAAGGCTCTCACCGCGCCCGGTAATTCATCAAACACTACTCCGGCCACTGCTTGCTATATTGATAAGCATTAGTTAACTTTGCTCTGCAGTTAACACTCCTTGCGGCTGATTTCCAAGATTTGCTACTCATACTTCTAATAGAGCTGCAAAAACTGCACACGATCACACATTCACACGAGGCCACCAGCAGACCCTTCTTCGTTCCAGTCTTGTTGATGTGCTACGAAAAAACCTAAAGTAGACAACGACAATACATGTTGTACTATTTTTAGACCGTGGTCCGTATGGGGTATATATGTCTGGTCGATGACCAGTCAATCAGCCCGTCACTATTTCGCTGAGAGTCAGCCTTTTCTCCACCCACTTCAAATAGAGAGGGTATGTCTAGAAAATTATATATCCATTAGAATGAAAATTGACTCTGTATATATATAGTACAAAGTTAATTATCCATTGGATATAGGTAGGATTGGTAAGGGTAAGAAGTGGCTAATAGTTATAGGGATTTAGATGTGAATAAGAGTGGGTTTTCCCCGTACCCTCCAAGTAGCAGGCCAAACTATATTAATCAAACACAAACTGAGGTGCCAATTCATACCAATTTGTTTGGCTTTGCCATGGATTATGATTATATTACCCAATTTGTCAAAATTGATTTTAAAATCTTAGCTCATTTTTTAGTAAAAAAATAGTGTTTAGTTTACTACTAATCAAGTGCAAACTGACATAACAGTGCATTTCAAATCGCACAGTGCGTGTGAGTACTAGCGCACTTCCTCCCCGTTCCTTTTCTTTATTTGTTTCTATTCTATTGATTTTTATATATCAGTACTAATATAATAGAACTGTATTATTGCAAAAATAATTTCTACAAACAAATCAAAACTAGCTATACAACTTTAATTATTAGTTCTAAAATAAACCTTTAAAACTTTGGTATCACACGTTTTAAAGGTTTATAACAATTGAGTTCAAAACTACAGAAGCCACATAGGCTTTTAAATGATCAATTACACTTGAGTTGTACTAAAATCATTTGTGCAAAGCATTTCATGTATTGTATCACACGCTATTTTCTTAAAGGCTTGACCCTGCTTTTATAGAAAGCCATAAATGGTTTTGATACAGAGTTTGTCACGCTGGGGATTCCAGCTTACAATGCAGCATGCAACAGCTAGAAAAAGAAGCTACACTAACAAAGGTCCGACAGCCACACTAAGTAGGATGCAAAAGACTGTTCTTAGATGAAATCTTCCTCCGGTGGTAGATCCTTCACTTTCTCCCTGAATTCTTCACACCCACCCGCGTATGGCGTACCAGCGAGCTCCAGTCTTTCTATAGATCTTGCTCAGTATGCTTCAGCCTCACCCGCCATCTCTGTATGCAATTTAAAATTTTGTAGAAAATGTCAGTAGGTCTGTGTAGGAACACCCTCTCAATGGACATCTTATTTCTAGTGGTCCATAAGGACCAAATAACTGCTGCAAAGGAAAAGAGCTTGAGATCATAATTCCCACACCCCAGAGGTAACCAGTTACTCAAGAAGTGTTGCACTGTTGCATACTTCTCGGTTGGTCATCCCACCCTAGTGCTTCTTTGAGACCAGCCCAAGCTAATTCAGCCACACGGCATGTAAAGAAGATGTGGTCCATTGTTTCTAACACCCCACAGACAGTGCAGTTTGCGTTGCCCTCCCATTTTCTCCCCATAAGCACTTCCCCAGACTAGATTCTATTTTGAAGTTCCTGCCACATAAAGACTTTTAGCTTCATCCGTAGCTTGCAATTCCATAGTCGTTTCATTTGTTTGTTCACAACCCCTCAGTGTAGAAGCTGTCTGTATATCGACTTGGTGGAGTACGCCCCTGATTTTTCTAGAATCCATTTTATTTTATTTTATTTTGTCTGGTATCTCATTTAAGTGTACATTCTGGATTTTTTCCAGCAACTCCTCCCATTATTTTACCTATTCTGTCGATAATGATCTTGTGAAATCCATCACCCACTCACCCCCATCCCAGCATTCCCTGACTGTACATTGCCTATCTCTGCTATATTCATATAGTTTAGGGAAAGGGAGCTTCAGTGGTGTATCCCCAATCCACACATCTTCCCAGAATAAGGTGTTTTCACCACTGTTCACCACATAGATAGCCCCACATTTAAACTTATACATTTATTGACCTCTTGTCAGAACTGGTCCCCCCTTTGGCTTTACATCTTGCAAAAGGTTTGTTATTAAGATATTTTCGTCAGAGCAGCTCGCAACAGGGATCTTCGCCCCCATAGTTTTGTATTCTCCATACCCATTTCAGGAGCAAAGCTTCGTTCAAAGCTCATGTGTTAATTATTCCTGCGCCCCAAAGTCTTTTAGCAAACATGTGTTCTCCCACTTGAATTATTTGGCAAACATGTGTTGTCAAACGCTATCTTCTGCAAATTTGTGCTATAGAACTGTATGTTACTCAGTGAAATTATTTGCACCACTCTAAACTGTGTTTTTTTTCCTACCTGCACGCAGGCAATGGAGGGAAGCCCTTGGTGGTAAGGAACCACCTGTCGATGGTGGCCTTCAACAACATCACGCGTCTGGCCTTCGGGAAGCGGTTCGTAAACGCTGCCGGCGAGCTGGACGAGCAAGGGCGCGAGTTCAAGTCGATCGCCATCGACGGGATCAAGGTCGGCGCGTCCCTCTCCATCGCGCGGTACATCCCGTGGCTGCGGTGGCTCGCCCCGGTGGACGAGCAGCTCTTGAAAGCCGTCAGCGACCGGCGCGACCGCCTCACCGCCAAGATCATGGACGAGCACGCCAAGGCCCTCGAGCACCACGGCGCCCAGCAGCACTTCGTCGACGCGCTCTTCACCCTCAGGGAACAGTACGATCTCAGCGACGACACCGTCATCGGCCTCCTCTGGGTACGCACTGCCTTTGTCTGAAATTAAAGGTCTTGTCGATTGAATAGCTGAACGGTCGAATTCCAATGTGCAGGACATGATCACCGCCGGTGCGGACACGACGGTGATATCGGTGGAGTGGGCGATGGCGGAGCTGGTGAGGAACCCGAGCGTGCAGGAGAAGGTGCAGGAAGAGCTGGACCGCGTCGTCGGCCGCGACAGAGTCTTGCAGGAGACGGACTTCCCGGACCTGCCCTACCTGCAGGCCGTTGTGAAGGAGTCGCTCCGGCTGCACCCGCCGGCGCCGCTGATGGTCCCGCACAAGGCCAGCTCCAGCGTAAAGATCGCCGGGTACGACATCCCCAAGGGCGCCAACGTGATCGTCAACGTCTGGGCGGTGGCGCGGGACCCCGAGGTCTGGGACGACCCGCTCGCGTTCCGGCCGGAGCGCTTCCTCCGGGAGAGCATCGACATCAAGGGCGCCGACTTCCGCATGCTCCCGTTCGGCGCCGGCCGGCGGGTGTGCCCTGGCGCGCAGCTCGGGATCAACCTCGTGGCGTCCATGATCGGCCACATGCTGCACCACTTCACGTGGTCGCTGCCGGAGGGGACCGGGCCCGACGACGTGGAGATGATGGAGTCCCCCGGGCTCGTCACCTTCATGGCCACGCCGCTGCGTGCCGTCGCCACGCCGCGCCTCGACAAGGAGGAGCTTTACGGGCGCGTGCCGTCCGAGATGTGAGCGGCCCTGCGACCTGGCGTGAGGCGTCTGCATCGGAGATATGAAAAGCTACCCCTGATTCACGAGCTCTCCGCGTTTCACGGTCTACGTGTCGCCCAGCCGCGGGTTTGGCGGTTTTGCGAAAAAAACCCTCCGATTTGCTAGAAATCGCGAAACGAACCAGGAAGTCCAAACCGGACAGGAACAGCATTCAAAACATTTGCACAACAGCCCTCGCACTAAACTTTATTTCAATGCCAAGAAGCGAAAATTCGATGTTGGTGTCGTTTTTACAAGCGCCCCCGGACGCTTTTGCGAAAACCCCCTCCCACCACCCCACCCTCCGCCTAATACCCCCAACCCACCCACCCACCCCGGCGCCAACCCTAATCTCACTCCCCTCCCCTCCCTTGTCGCCCCCTCTCGCCCTGCTCTCCGCCGCCGCCCTCTCCCTGCTCTCCGCTGCCGTCGCCTCTCCTCCATTTCTCCGTCGACGCTCGGCGTGGCGCAACCCCAGCCAACCCTCTCCTCACCGCCGCAACTCCCGTGGCCCCTACCTACGACGAATCTGGAGAGAAAGGCGGAAGAGATAGCCGTGGTGGACCGCGGTGGCGACGACCGTCATCAGGGTCGTGATTCTCTTCCTCCTCGAAGCCGCACAACGCAGATCAGGGGAGTCCTTGAAGCCTTAACCTCACCGTCTGCACTGCGGTAGCGGCGACGCCCATCTGCACCGCGAATGCAGCAGTGCGGGTTGCGGTGGACGAAGCGCACATCCGCATCGCAGGCCTCCATGGCCGTGTGGGACACCTGCGGTGGATCTCAGTGTTGCAGATCTCCTTGGCGGCAGCCCAGATCCGCCTGTGGACCTCCAAATCTGCCACCAACCGTTGTCGTGCAATGCCTTGCCTAGCAGGGCGGCCGCGCGGGATGGCCTGGCTGACTGCGGTTGCCGCGGGCGGCGCTGCGCCTTCCAGCGGCTTGGCGCGTTGGTTCAGGCTCGGGTGTTGTCGGCTCGCGTTCGCTCGGCGGCAGCTCACCGGCCAGGCGGGTCGGGAGTTTGCGGCGTGCGCAGCGAGCGCGTCGCTGGGCCCAGCTGCAGCGGCGCCGGCGGCCTGGGCTGGGGTCTCGCGCTGGCAGGCTGCTCGACCCACGGCTAGGTGAGCACAACCACATCTCCCCTCCTTCCACTCCATTGCTGTGCGTAGATCTCGATTTAATCACTGATGTGAACTGTAAATTGTTTGCTGTGGGGATTAAGTGCACGGCGGCGCTGCTGGGTGGCCATTCCTGGAGGAAGGCTCCTACCAGGTTGTGCAGGACTTGCTGCTGCTGCTGCTGGATGCGGGGCTAGAGCCTCAGGTCAGCATCGACCTCTGCTTCACTGTTTATATCTGTTCTTCCATACTTTTGCAGACGAAATGTGTTTCCTTTTGAAAAATCATCTTGTCAGAGATAGCCATCAGAACATTGTGAGACTAAAAGGATTGGTGGAGCGGTAGTTCATTCGCACCCGGACGCTAACCTCAATTGACTATACATTCTTGAATTTAAAAGCCTACGAAATACCTCAATGAAACATAGATCTCTTGTATGATCATGCTGTCATATAACTATAAAAGCATGCAAAAGATTATTTTTTCCTTGCTTGACCGTATTATTATCTTGGTTAAAAAACTGAAACTGATGGTAATACTGAAACTCAATTGATTGGCCATTTGATACTCATCTAGGAGGTTTGATAGTTACATGACCTGGTGTGGTGTTCGTGTTGGAGATCTGTTCGGGCAGTAAGGCAAACAATAGTGAGTGAGTTGCACACGGAAAGATAATATGATATGCTGATCGCTATGCAAATAATGCCTATGACTTACTACCATTTGCATCAGAGAGGGATGGCAAGAGTGGTAAACCACATGTTTCTTTCCCGTCAACTGAAACGGATTGTTTGTTTGTTGTGCTTGTAGGTGTGCTGGGGTGATGGTGTCGCCGTGTCGGGGACCTGAGACCTGGATGGGGGGCGAGAAGGTGAGACTGATTCCTGCAGCAAACTTTAAACCTTTTCGGATTCAATCATGCCTTCTTCTTTAGCCTATTTGTGCTCGCACTTGTGATGCAATGTGACCTCACTGAACCAGGCTATGCTTTTATGGGCTGAGTTCGCAGGTTAGGTTGGAGCTCTATTTTTACTGAGTGGATCAGTGATTTATTTGCTTATTCAATGAAATCTTTATTGCTGTACTCCAAGTAGCTGTGATTGATTTGTAATGTTGGAGCTCAATTTTTTTAGGAGTAAATTGCTTATAGGTCTATTGCATCGCCTAGCAAGAGAACTGCGAAGAAGTTGTTCAAGGATCAGGATGCTCCTGGAAATGGGGATGATGATCCCTGTGCTGATCTGGCTGCTGAGCCAAGGTACTGCCTTGCATCACTATAATCTTTTCTATGCCATGTACATCATTTATGTTATCTTGACAACCAGCAGGAAAAAACTACATGCTCAATATTATTAGAATGTGTTGCGTAACAACCTCTTGATTAATTGAATAGTCCACATATAGTGGACTAAATTACATCTCAATTAGTTGTTCTTTCTAGGATATGTACTTCCTCAATAAGTTGATGCATCATTTTTATTTTCCAAAATTGAGTTCATCCATTCCTTTCAGCTTCCTCTATAAACTGATGCATTGTTTTTATTTTCCAAAACTGAGTTCATCCATTCCTTTCTAGCTGATGGCTACCAGCAATCTACTTTAGCTCAAATACCATGTCGGGTCATAGTTTTTGTTGATAGCCTTACCCTAGCTACATGGTTATTGCTGATAGTCGCAGTCTACTTGTGCTGTCATTTTCTATTCATTTACTTTTCTAATATCATTATTATATTGGTTCCTTTACGGCTCAGGTGAGGATATCTAGATGTCCAGCGTGAGAAAGAGGATGCCCTTCTTTTGTCTACCAATTGCAGCCCGTCGCTCTCTCCTCACACATATTCCGAATGCTTGAGCATGTGTCTAGATGCATTTTGGTGGTTTCATTGCTGCAAACTGTGACATTCTCTTTTATTTGATACCTTCAACTTGCTCGGTACTTAGCATGCTTATTCAGATTAGTATTCCAAGCTACCATCTTAAATGTTCGCCCGATCGTGATGTGTAATATATTGCTAGACAGAACCTTATGGGCTGCAGATGATCAAAATGTTATGGCTAGACAGATACATTATGAGCCGCAAAGGCCATGTGATTTACAATGATGACACTGATCTATACTGTTTAGTGAAATCAGCTGGGACGAATGTTGCATTAGAGTGCTTTCAATGTTGATGTTCTTTTGGTTATGTTAATTTGGATCACGATGGAGTGCACTTTTGTTAGGGCGCGCATCGCGCGCCGGATCGTTCTAGTTGTATTCATTTCCCGGCCGTATCGGACGGGTTCGGAAGCCGTAGATGTCGTGGTCGTCGCTTTATTTCATAATAATATTGCAGCTACGCTACATTGTCTATACGGTAATGCTAACATCCTGACGTCCGACGCGCAACAAAATATCAGACGCCAGGACCCACGTGCCTCTTGTTTTTTATCGGCAACTTTCCTATCCACACATCCCATCCCTATCCACTCAACAGTGCGTGTGCGAATATGCGTCCTAGGCGTGATGGGTTCCTACCCATCGCGCCGGGGTGCGGAGCGTGGGGGCAGCGGCGGGCGCGGACCGAGATCGCGTGCAGTGACCGGGGGCAGCAGCGGGAGGCAGGAGGTGGGGGGCCCAACACAGAAACTAATCTAATTTAGAATTTAAAAAAATTATAACTCATAAACCGTGGGTCTAAATTAAATTTCGATTTCAAAAATGAATTTCTTGTGTCGAAATCTTCAAAATAAGATCTCACTTGACTATGTTTGATGAAATATTTTAAAAATATTTTTTAAATATCAAATATTAATTAGTGTGTCTTTGTAGGAACAACTAGATTATTCATCAGAACAAGCATGTATGTTTATACGAACAAGATTAACATTGTTTAAAACAAAATGAATTTTTCATGAAACAAAATGATCAAGGTGAAGAACAAGTAGAGTTGTTCAATAGAACAAATATGTATGTTTGTACGAACAAATTAATTTGTTTATCAGAGCAAAGTATGTATAAGTCAAGGAACCAAGTTGTTCCTCAGAACAATCATGTGTGTTTCTAGGAACAAGTTAGGTTTTTCATCAGAACAAACGTATATGTTTATATGAACAAGATTAACATTGTTTAAGACAAAGGGAATTTTTCATGGAACAAAATGATGAAGCTGAATAACAAGTAGAGTTGTTCAATAGAACAAGCATATATGTTTGTACGAACAAGTTAATTTGTTCATCAGAGCAAACATCTACAAGTCAAGAAACCAAATTGTTCCTCAGAACAATCATGTCTATTTGTAGGAACAAGTTTACTTGATCGAACACAAATTCACTTGGGCTAAACAAAATTTTACTATGGCCGAACAAAAATTTACTAGGACCGAACAAAAATTCATTTGGTCCGAACAAAAATCCGCTCGTGTCGAACAAAAATTAATTAGAGTCGAACAAATATATTCACTTGGCTGAACAAAAATTCACTTGGACCGAACAAAAATTCACTAGGTCCGAACAAAAATTTACTAGGACCCAACAAAAATTTACTTGGGCCGAACAAACATTTACTTGGGCCGAATAAAAATTTACTAGGGCCGAACAAAAATTCATTTGGACAAAACAGAAAAATAAAAGTATAAAAATGAATTTTTATATTCAATAAGACGAAACATAAATGTATAAAAATAATAAATAAATATAAAAAGAAAAAAAATGAAAATAAAAACAACAAAATTATAAAACAAAAATAGAAATAAGAAAAGAAGAAATAAAAGAGAAATAAGAAAAATAATAAAATAGAAAAGAAAATAAAAATAAGAATTAAAGGAAAGAATTAGAAAAATGAAACAAAAAAATAAAAAAAAGAAAAAAAAAGAAAATGCAAACCAAAAAATAAAATAGAAATTATGAATAATAAAAAATAAGGAAAGAAGAAATAAAAAAGAAACAAGAAAATAAACTAAAAAAGAAAAAGGAAGTAAAAAAGACCCCGTGCCTCGGCGTCCAATCGCGCGCCTGCGATGGATTGTTATCCATCGCAGGCGCGATATATAGTCACCACGCAATAGCGGCGCCCTCCCCTATCTCAACCGTGCCGCCCGCCCCTAGTTTGCCTGCTCCAGCACGGGCCCTTCTCCGCGGCGGCGGACCGCCTTCGGCGAGTAGCTGGTCCGTCTATCTCATCCTCGAACCCCCAGATCTAGCCGTCGAGCACGGTGGCCACGTCCAGCTCTTCCCCGACGGCAGCACCACCGTCCTGAGGAGGCTTTCCTCAGCTCCAGGCCCACTGCCACCGCGGCCATGGCTGCACGTCCGGCCTACGCGCTCGCCGTGCGCGGCTGGCCCGTGTTGCTCCCTTCGCTGGTCGGCACGGGGCCCTGAGGCCAGCACGTGGAGGCCGGAAGGCGGCGGCGTGCGACCCCGTGCGCGAGCTCTGTCGTAGGCTCCTTGGCGGCGAGATCCTTCTACCAGTGCGAGCTCCCCGCCGCATCAAGCCGCCCCATCCTCCCCTCGGGCTCCGGCGATCGTGTTGCTCCCTTCCCCGGTCGGCGCGGGCCCCCGAGGCCAGCACGTGGAGGCCGAAAAGTGGTGGCATGCGACCTTGTGCGCGAGCTCCGTCGTCGGCACCTCGGCGGCGAGATCCTCCGCCAGCGCGAGCTCCCATTACGCCCTGGCGAGCCCTGACAGCTTTTTGGATGTTGCAATCGTTGTATATTGGTGTTGTAACAATGTTCTTGACATGTTGCAATTGGTCGCTTTCATGATGCAATTGTTTGTCGTTCATGTTGCAATCATTGTTAACATGTTGCATCCGCGTTCTCGACATGTTGCGAGTGTTCCATGTGAATGTTTCAAAATTAGATCTAAATATTTTTGATGTTGCAAACATTGAGTTTTGATGTTGCAGATGTGAAGTTTTGATGTTGCAGCCATATGATGTTGGGTGTTGTGTCGAGAGGGAGGAGGGCTCCTGATGTTGGATGTTGCAAACATTAATTTTCTATGTTGCAGATGTTGAATTTCGACGTTGCAAATATGTGATGTTTGGTATTGTGTCGAGGAGGAGGGCTCCTCATGTTCGATGTTGCACGGAACATGTCTCGCAACATAGGTCATTTGGGTATTGTGTCGGGTGGAGGAGTAAGGAGGACCCCTGATGTTTACACGCAACACGGCTCGCGACATGGCTCGTAACATGGGTCGCTGCACTTTTCGATCTGACAGCTGACGGCTGAGCATCTTAGAATCTGATGACCGCAGAGGCGTTTGATACTAACGCTCGGAACGAACGTCCGGACGTTAGCAGTTCTGATTGTAAAAACCAGCGCGGGGGGGGGGGAGCTAATAGGCGGCCAGGGTGCGTCGGTGCACCCGAGGGGGGCTTGTGTACGGAATGAGCTATTCCGTAATTCGGTACCCTGCATACTAATAATAAGACTGTGTTTGTTTCAACTTGTATGAAGCTTTTTCACAGCTAGCTTTTCATATATTTAAAAATCAAATACCTCCGAAAAATGAAAAACTGGAAAGCTTATAAAAAGTTGATCCTGACTTTCCATTTTCAAAGCTTTTCAACTTTCGGATATTTAATAAGCTATGTTAGAAGTAATTAGTCTCCAAAAATTAGAAGTATTAAATGTCTCCATCAATCTTTGGCTTCCTGGGTGTGTTTAGTTTGCAAAAAAAATTCTAAAGATTTCTCTATCAATCTTTGGGTATTAATTAGAAGTATTAAATGTGAATTAATGACAAAATCCATTTCATAACGCTTCTAATTTTTCGAGACGGCTAACGAGCCTAATTATGTCATGATTAGACAAACGATTGAAAAGACGTAGCAAAATCTATCAGAAACAACTTAACATTATGCATATCATGGAAATAGCCCAACAACATATTCAGAAGTCGCAACATCTTCAACACTACAGAGCAACATCGAGGGGGAGGGGGGACCTTGTGACAAATCCACTCGAGATAATTCCGTACTATCGCATAAACCACTCCATTTGGTCATTCAGCGATAATAAGGAACCATCACGTTGAGTGTTACTGGGTCAAAGCCTGGTCAATCGCTTGAATTAACACACAGAGGATCGAACACACATACATTAAAACTCCCACGAAGGAGAGTCCAGAGTACCTTACAATTTAAGACTAATATTCCCCGTAGGGTCATTTATTACAAATCATAGTTCATAACATGATAAATCATGGTTCAGAGTTTTAAATAGCTGAAATAAACTAAGTAACGCTATCATCATCATAAGAGGCCATCCATGATGATTTTGTTAAGCGTCCGACACCCACTGCAGCTCCCAGCCGTGGGGTATCTCACCAGGCCAAACAACTTCACCTGAAAACAACATACATAGCAAGGCTGAGTATACTAATACTCAGCAAGGCTTACCCGTCTAAAATAAAAGACTTAACCTCTAATCATGCAAGGCTTTTGGCTAGTGGGTTTGTTTTGCCAAAAAGCTGCTAAGGAGTGAATCCTTACTTTCAATATTTTAGCTCAAATTCTAGTGGATTTAATCATTACTAAATAAGCAACTACTGCAAGCATGAATTGTGCAATACAATTTAATCAAACATCAAGTTTATCAATACTCCATCATAAAGGGATCACAATGGCTAGAGGGTTAAGCAATCTCAGATAACGGTGAGAGGCCGACGATCGATCGATTAATAACCTTGCAAGGTGGACCTAAACACACGGAAGGATGTATACCCCAAGAAGACCAAATAAACAATGAAAGGGGGTACACACTGACCAGGCGGTTCCCGTCAATCTTCAGTTCGGGAGCGGAACCTACATCCCTTGATACAAGGATACTGGATCGCTCTCACACGAACGTCCAGGCTCTCACAGGTACCACACTATTGCAAGCAGGGGGACACGTATGCCCCGGGGTAGTAGGGAAAGGTTCCCTTGCCGTGTCAATTGGGTACTAGGCTTACCGTGCCCATTTCCGACAAGTGTTTAGTACGTTCAAACGCTTAATCTCTTAACCAGGACCGGAGCCCAGAATCCCATGCTCTTACCACGTGAGCAATCCAATTTATCAAATCTTATCATTCCAACATAAGAACCTATTCTCGCGAGCGAAGTACATCACTCGACTTGTACCGGGTCCTTAGTGCATAGCAACTAGCGACCTAGCATACTAGTAAAAGATCATAGGTACTTAGAGAATCATGCAACTAGGGTTTCAATTCAACTCTTGAACGTAAATGCACATAGATAAGCAATCATAATTTCGGAAGTTAAAAAGAAACACAATAGGATAATGATAAACCGGGGCTTGCCTTCACTAGCAAAGTTAGTAGAAAAGTCTTCCGAACTTTGGTTCGGGTCTTGCTGCACTTCCACATAGTTTACTTCTCCCTCGAACGGTTCATCACCTCTTTCCGAGACAAGCTCGCTGCTACCGTCAGAAGGTTCTACACAGAGATGCACATGCAAGGTTTAATTGGTGAATTTATGTTAATTATTTACAAAATAACACATGACCAATGGGGGCATGGTTGGTCACATTCACTTAAATAAACCTATATCCAACATACTCTTCCAAAGGAAGGGAAAAAGGTAAACAATCATTTGTTAATATTCTTTTTGATGGTGATTGTGTGCACATTTATACAAGCAAAACAAAATCACTTCACAACAGTAATTAAACTTCACACATACACTGAAATTTATTAACAAGCCACTGAATAAATATCTCAAGATCAACATGTGTATAACATACTTTATCAAGCATTTTATAACTACTCAAACTACTACTAAGCATATAAAAATAAATATAGCTCCTCTGGTCCTGATTTTTCTCATACAACAATATGACCACAAAACATACTCTCACACCAAAAACCATACATAGGAAAAATCTAGATCAAATCTAACAAAAATAACAAAACCAGCCTAGTAATTAAAACACAATTTATAATAGGCAAAACTACTCATGTAAAGGACTTCAACTTTTCACCAGAGGACAACATCAACATAACAAGGGCTTACACCAAGTCTCAAGTCTTAAATCTATACATAACTTCAAATATACACAGAGGTTTCCTTAGCATGCATAAATCAAAAACCTAATTTAACAGAGTCAAACCATCATGCAAGAATTACCAGAGAACCAAAATATCATACATAGCTCAAGGTGTAAAAAGTAGCCACATAGCAACTCTATACAGTGCTAGGCAAAAAGATGAAGATACTACTAGCATAAAGGCTAAATAAATCATAACTCAAAATCTACTTAGTAACTTTGTGCAAATTTTTATGCAGAGATCATGAACATCATGTTGCACAACATATCCAAAATTCAGGTCAAACTCACATCTAGAATTTAAACTACAGCAAAAACAGTTCAAACTGAGTTTCCAAAATTATTCAAAACTATTTAGAAAAACCCTATACAACTTTTCTAGGAAGCACAGTACTCCTCACAAGGATTCCAAAAAGTCATCATTTGCATTTTTTCGATTTTTCTGCGATTTTCTATGAATTTTGGAAGGTGCAGGACTGAGTTGTAAGAAAACTAAGACGAAGATCATTACGAAACGACCCTTGGTTCACAGATATGCCCTCGACCAGAAATCCAACCTCACAAATATGCCCTTGGCGCACCGGCCGGTGAAGATGGCTGGAATCCGGTGAGTGGGAGGCCGGACTTGGCCGGGATGCGGCGGTGAGATGGCCCTTGACCCCTAGGGGTTCGATTCCGCGGCTCGGATGACTCGGAGCTAGCACTGGCGAGGCAGCTCGGTGGCGTCCCGCGGCGGCGACTGCTGGAACGCAAGTTCCGACGTAGCGGCAGCTTGGCCGGCTCAGGCGGGTGTCCAGGGATGTTTAGGGGGTGCACGTGGAGGTGGGAGCAGGCTGTTGACATTTCTAAACGTCGATCACTTAAGAACAGATTCGGAATCCATCCTTAGCGTCGGTGCTAGAAATGCTTGTTGGCATTCCTCAATGTCACAACTAATGGTGCAGGTTAGCGTGAACATCGAGACTTGCCATAGGTTAATCTAAACGATCATGAACGAATCCGCAAGCGTACAGACAAACTATTGTAGCATTTCCCCAAGGAAGGAGAATATTCAAAGGGTATCGAATCCGTGGAAGGCAATGGAGGATATCTTAGACTTATGCTTTTGCTCTGAATGTAAACCAAGAGATAGATATAGGGAACAACACACTCAAAGGCAGGGGTAAGATAAAAGATAATAGGGGTAGTGCGACACACACACACCTCAAATCTACCTCTACTCTAGCACACTACGGCTTAAGGGGAACATACGAGTTAGCTCTAGGTTCTAATGTACTAAACATACGAAGCTAGAAGATACAAGAGATGGGCATGAGTATTACATGAGGGAGACATGGTTCAGCACCCAGGTACAAACGGGGAGCTAGCCCGCGACGACCAGCACTCTGCGAAACTAGACTTTAGACTCCTACAGCAGGTACCCCAACGCGGAGGTTGCCCTAGGATCCAACAGGGCTGTCACCACCTGAGGACCGACCTCTCGTTATGGGGGGTATGCTCATAACTATCGTAGCCAGACAACCCAGGCACCATGCCTACGTTGCTGCTAGACTCCACCCGGCCCGGGCTATTGTGACCCAGGGTGAGAGCCACCAGAAGACTGGTCAACTAGACCGAGTACCGTAGCTTGAACACAGATCTCATGCAACACTCTCATGCCATCTAACAAGATCAACTAAGGCTAGACATACGAACAGATATGAACTCTCTTATGTCTAATTAACAAGATCAAAGGGTCGTGTTCGTGAAGAACACGAGCCTCTAACTTATGAACAAACACATAAGGAAGGAGTTTATCACCCTTCAAGTGAATCAAAAGGTAGTGTTCACGAAGAACACGAGCCTCTAAATGATGAACAGAGGATGAACTCAAGAACATATCAAGAATATGATCTACCATGACTTTATATGAAATAGCTGAATAACTGAAGTAGATCAAAGTCATACAAAGAAATAAAGATAAAAGAGAACTCATACCTAAACTTCCAAGAGGACTTGGAACCTGAAGAAGAGCTACTCTAGCCTACCCCCTAGCCTTGGAAATTAAAAGTGAGAGGAGAATGAGAGAGTGGTGTGTGAGAAATGGGAGCCCCTCCCCTTCTATTTATAGGCAAGGACAAGGCTTGCTCGGACGCCCAAATGGCCCATAAACACCCGGGAGTGAGACAATGGACCAATGAGCAACCACCACGTGTAAGGACCAGATGGGGCGCCACTAAGGCGGTTCGGCCGGTCCTAGGATCGGCCGGCCCCCTAGGGTGGCCCCACCTGGTGTGCTTCCTCTGAGTGGCTGCCCTGTGGGCCCTATGATCCATCCCCGGTGCATGGCTTAATTTGGTATCCGAGGTGGGCCCTTTGATCCATGTGAAGTCCATGTGGCGTCCTCTGATTCGTCGGTGAGTGCCTCCCCTGGATCGATGACGTGGATTGCCATGTTTCCTTTGGTGGCAGCCACCTCCTCAGCTGAGTTGGCATGGTTTCTTCATAGAAGTGGAGTTTCCATCTCTTTTAAGGGTAAATCACCTACATACAAATAATCTTCAAGGATAAGTGGAACTACATTATTCAAACCTAAAGGCTAGTAAATAATGTATATGCCTCCATTTATGTGAGAATATTGAGGGTTGGAAATGGTGAATTTCCACCGTCAACAAACTCCCCCAAGCTAACCTCTTGCTCGTCTCGAAGCAAGACATTAGAGACTTAGGTTGGTTGATCAAGAGTTGCTACAATATTGTATTCTCAACTTATGGCAAACATACAACAAAGTACTCTACCAAGAGTTGAACAAGTTGGCGATGTTCTTACCTTTTACCTGATACGTGGGGCATATAGCTTCACCTGCCTTAGGCGGTTGAGAGACAGAATGGTTATATAGAGAATGCATAATTACTTATACCTTGATCAGCTTATCAATCCGGAGGTTTTGCAAATTTTTCAAAAGAAAATTAGAGTTTCTCAAATGATACTCTCGGATCGCTCAAAAGTGTATGGTTCCTCACCAAGGCATCAATGTTGCCTTTCTTCACATCCTACTCCTAATAGGCTGTATGTGGAGCTGTAGGTAGGGAAGATGTGGCATACTTGTCTCTCATATTTTGCTAAGTCAAAAACCGGATCCTTGGAAGAAACAAACATACATCCTGATCAAGATGTGCATATGTGTGTGATGGATATGAGCATGGCAAGGTGGATACTAGGCCCGGAAATGGGTGCTAGATATTGCCATGCTTTATATGAGGGAATGAGGGATTGATGGTAAGGTGGACACTAGCCCCGGAGTAGGTACTAGTTATTACCATCTATATGGTGGAACTCTTTCTCTTGCACATATCATTCCGTTTTTCTCCTTTTGAAATTTTCGAGACTTGGGCTAGCTCTCTTTATTTTATTTTTGCCATGCTTTTGAGCATGTTTTTTCTTTCTTTTTCTCTTTCTTTTTTTAGCTAGCCTTTTGTCTCTATTGGAGATATTTGGAGAGGGATGAATGATGCAAAGATACATAGAGTTTTATTTATGGAAGAATGCATAAACAGTATGGAGTAAATGATGAATGCTTAACTTCTAGTGTAGAAGTTTAGCATGAACATGTACGTGATCTTGATCAGGGGAGTATGAGTTCTAACAAGGGTCACAACAATTTGACAAAGCTCAATGAGAGAACAAGCTGCATATGTGGAGGCTAAGAACTAGAATCTACATATGGCCTTGGATGGGAAATTCTCATCATTGAGGAACTCATCATGTTTTGATTTTTCAAAAAGGAAAACTCCGGATGTCAAGCATCACTAAGCACAAGATCATAGCACTCTATTCTACCATATCATGTCTCACAACAACTTAGGCAAGGATCATGCTTTTTGCTACCCACAGTTTTCAAGCTAAGGTTTGAACATACAAGCCAACAAACTCAAAACTTAGGTAGGATACAAAGTTGTAAGCAAGACATACGAGGAGAATAAACAGAGCAACTATTCATCATTTCAACCATAGAGGCAAAGCATTCTTACTAAGCATATCAAAGCAAACTAAGCAAATGATGATGATGAAAGCAAATAAATATTTTTAGTCTTTTTATTTTGCAGATTTTTTTGGATTTTCATTTATAAGATATTCTGAAAACAACGGAAGATACAAGTTACCTCAGAATGGGGGTCCTCCCCCAAGCTAGCTTCAGACTCACTGCGGAGGAGGGTAGAAGAAACCCTGACTCGCGTAGTAAGCCCTCTGCACCTCCATGTACTGCTACTGATCCTGCTGCATGGCTGCTATCCTCTCACCAGCCTGACGCTGCCACGCTGAGGTAGACTCGACGTGGGTGTTCAGCGTCTCCTCCAATCTCGTGACCTGGACGGTGAGCTCTCCCATCTGCTGTGCGAGCTGCGCATCGCGTGCAGAGGCTGAAGAGTGTCGCCGGAAGGACGAAGACGGAGGTGGACCACCAGAGCTGGAACTAGCGGGTGTGGCCCACTCAACTCTGCTCGCGCCCGCCCAAGCTGTGCCACTCGCACTCGGCTGGTAGGTGGGCTGGTCCCAACCAGGTGCATATCCAGGGGTATCCCCGGACATGTACCCCGTAGGGGCCCCTCCTGCCACCGGTGGTGTAACAGGCTGTGGCTGAGGCTATGGTGGTGGTGTCGGCTGTGACTGCTGCTGCTGCATGTGTGCTCTCTTCGCCGCGCTCCTAGTGGACCTGCCTGAAACACTAGCATGACGGCTTTCCTCTTGTGTAACAAGGGGAATGGTGAGTGACTCTGAGTTATACAATCCAAACCCCGGGTTAGGTAACGGGATTTGGTTTGCATAGCCCGGAAAGAAGAAAGTCAAAGAATCATTTGGGCCCCTATTGAGTATATGTCCCTGGATCAAGTATGCCTCATCAATGAGAACTCAGGGCGTCCCGATGAAGGGTACGGGATTCCCGCTAAGAACCCCGAGTCTGAGAGCAATACGAGTCACCAAAGCCGTACACTCAATAGGACCTATCATCTTGAAGTTCGTCATCCACTGCCGAATCATTGCTTTAACGGGAGAGACCTTGATCTGGTGCGGCGTATAATAGCATCATCTCATCACTGTGCACGGGCCGAACATCCTCTCGTGGAAAGAGAGTAACGGCGAGCCACTTGTGCCACAGGCGGAGAGTGGGATGCACAATATCATTGCACCGAGGTACATACTTGCCACTGTAAACAAGACCATAGATATCTACCCAGAAAGATTCCCGAACATAACCCTCACAAGCTCGCTTCAAAGGGACAGCACAACGAGGACTAAAACCAAGAAGACGACTAAGATCCTTCCAAGAAAGATGATAATCGGTCCCGAAAAGACGAAACTCAATGCCATCCGGGGTCTCGGTAAGAGAGCAAAGAAACTGGATGGTGAGGGGCCGAGAGCCAAGCTCTGTAACCGGCACAAACTCCCCAACCAAGAGCATTCCAAATGGAAGCGAACTCGAGATTCATACCTGTCTTCTCCATGAGAGCCGGGTCGAAGTCCCTGGTGTGGGCGAAGACTCGGTCCTTCAAGAGAGCATAGGCTTGCTCCTCTCGATCGCCCCACAAGCTGAGGTAGGGGGTGTCGTCGACGACCTCCTCCGTGGCTTGTGGCTCGGCTTGCTCTTCTTGCTCTTCTTCATAATCCATTGTTGATGGGCTCGGCGTCGGCTCGGCGGGGGTGGATGCACTCGTGCTTGCCCGTGAACGGGAGCGTGAGCGTGTCACCCTCCGGAGAGTGTTCGCCGCCCAATTCTTTCTAGCACAACAACAAGAAACAACAAGAGCAACTCGGTGATGGGTTAGTGAAATCGAATGAAGTTCTTACCGAGTTTGCTCCACCAATAGCAATATGTTCAGCAACACACTAGAGAGACCACTTGATGATCCAACCTCGAGCAAGAAATCCAAGAAAACCCAATAGAGCAAGGAGTAGAGAGGGGGGGGTGTGAATGAAATGAGTTGAATGGGTGAAGAACACCCCCTCTCGGGTCTAATTTATAGAGCAAAGGGGCAACACACCGCGGGATAGCCGTTGGGCAACGGCTAGGAGCCATTGGCCAAGGCTGGGCCCACTTGACCGTTGCCAGGGTTCGGCCGAACCCTGGTTCGGCCGGCCCAGTGGTGGGCCCGGTTCTAGCCCCCTTTGGCAGGTGTGCCACCAACGGCTATATGAAGATATGCCACGGTGCATCGGCTAAAGTTTACTCCAGAATTTGCCCAAATAAATTTTCTATGGTTTTCAAACTCAGAAATTATTTTCAGAAATTTTTATTTGAAAAAGGGAAAAAGGCTAGATAAATCTAGCATGCAAATGCAGAGTTTTGGAAAATCAAATATGCAATTTTGGAAATAAAAATTTGAAAAAGGGAAATATGAGATAAATACCAGCTTTAACCTTTTTGGTAGAAAGGACCCATCATTTTTAGTCCGACGAGTTGGACTCTTCTCAGCGATCAATTCCATTCAGCACCCCACTCCTGAGAAGTAGAGGTTGGTGCCATCTCAATCTTCCGCCATTCTTTCCGAATTTTCCTTAACCTCTTTGATGGAGATTTCTTCCTTGGGGGTGAAGGCTCCGTCCTTCCCCCAAGTTGCTCAACACTATCTTGCACCAAATAGCATTGCTCTTCCTTGTCCTGAAACTTGAACTTCAAGTTCCTCTCCCCAATACGGAAACAGATGATACCGGATCCCACATTGATTCTAGCTCGGACATCACTGAGAAATGGTCGCCCAAGGATGAGCGACATTCCTCCCTCGTCATCCATGTCAAGGACCACGAAATCCGCGAAGACATAAGAGCTCTTGACCTTAACCAATAGAGTCTCAGCAATTCCTTCTGGATATCGGATCATTGAATTGGCGAGTTGGATAGTCCGTGCTGTTGGAGAGAGAGCTGGATATCCCAGTTGCTCGAACATGGCCTTGGACATGAGATTAACACTCGCACCAAGGTCGCAAAGGGCATGCCTAATCTTCTTGTAATAGATTGTGCAAGTGATAGTCGGGTAGCCTGGATCTTTCTTGTGCACCACTGCTGATTCCTCCCATGGATCAAGAATTTGTTGAATGGGCTTTCCTGCATAGTTAGAAGCATGTGTCTTCCTAGGTGGCTTACCCCACCGGGTTGACACTACACTAACATTTTCACAGGAGGATACAGGTTGCCCCGGGATCCTCCCGTTATCAGGAGATGGAACCAAAGCAGCCAGCTGAGCCAACTGGGTTTCTAACATTTTGTTGAAACTCAGCTGGCTCTTCTGAGCAGAAGAAAAACTATCAAGCTTAACGTTGAGGCTTTCCATATTTTTATCAAGGGCCGCTAGCTTCTTGTTAAAACCTTCGTTAATCTTAGCTTGCCCAAAAACAAGATCTCTCAAGGAAGGTTGGTTGGGATTGTAAGAATTACCTTGGTTACCTCCTTGATAATAAGGGCGTTGTTGATTCCACGATTGGCCTCCTTGTTGAGGTGGACGATAACCATTGTTATTGCCATTCATGTACATCACTTCCTCCTGAGTCTCCGGACAATAATTGCCTGAGTGCCCAGTGTTGCCACAGACTTCACAAGTCATGTGAGAGTCCATAGGTAGAGAAGTAGTGGCCATGGCAGCCTTCTCGCTGGTGTAGTCCTCCAATCTCTTCATAAGAAGATCCATCTTGGCAGTAATCATGTCTGCTTCCTTGACAGTATGAGTACCCCTCGGTCGTGGTTGGAGTCTTTCATCACTCCACCCTTGGTTGGAGACCATCTTCTCCATGAGTAATTTAGCATTATCAATAGTGAGTGAGAAGAATGCTCCTTGAGCAGCAGCATCAATATGGTCTCGGGCTGTCGGAGTCAACCCATTATAGAAACTTTGGAGAATAAGCCAATCTTCCATCCCATGATGAGGACAGGCCAGGACATACTCCTGAAGCCTCTCCCAAGCCTCTGGAATAGATTCACTTGCTGCTTGCTGAAAACCAGAAATCCTTCCTCGAAGAGCATTGGTTTTACCTAATGGGAAGAACTTCTTGAGAAATGCCTCTGAACACTTACTCCAAGTGTCAATAGATTCCCAATTCGCATAGAACTATTGCTTAGCTTTCCCCAGGAGGGAGAATGGAAATAGCCGTAAACGAACATCATCCATATTTGCACCCCTGATGACGAAAGTGCTGCATAACTCTAGGAATTGCTGCAGATGAGCATTGGCATCCTCATTTGTCTTGCCACAGAATGGGCTAGCCTGTACCATCGTGATTAGACCCGTCTTGATCTCGAAATTTTCAGTCCCCATTGCCACCTCAGGGCCTTGCAGCACCTGGTCAGCGGACGGAGCTGAGTACTCACGAAGTGTCTTCTGGGCCATAGCGTTGGACGTGGATGGTACAAAGGAAGCTGGTTCACCCTCCGGATGAGTACGACGAGGTGAGCCAAAATGAATCCGAGCTTTCCTGACAAGTGACTCGGGATCTTCAGTAAATTCCCCGGTAGGTCGAAACCAGTCATACACTACCTGTCTTCATCATCCAAAGATAAAAGAAGACAATCAAGGTTAGCTTGCATTGAGAGTTGTCCTAGCCTACTCAGAGTTTATAAACAGTTGCAAAGCATAGTCAAGATAATCCTGTGCCTTCCCCGGCAACGGCGCCAGAAATGCTAGTTGACATTTCTAAACGTCGATCACTTAAGAACATATTTGGAATCCATCCTTAGCGTCGGCGCTAGAAATGCTTGTTGGCATTCCTCAATGTCACAACTAATGGCGCAGGTTAGTGTGAATATCGAGACTTGCCATAGGTTAATCTAAACGATCATGAACGAATCCGCAAGCGTACAGATAAACCATTGTAGCATTTCCCCAAGGAAGGAGAGTATTCCAAGGGTATCGAATCCGTGGAAGGAAATGGCGGATATCTTAGACTTATGCTTTTGCTCTGAATGTAAACCAAGAGATAGATATAGGGAACAACACACTCAATGGCAGGGGTAAGATAAAAGATAATAGGGTTAGTGCGACACACACACCTCAAATCTACCTCTACTCTAGCACACTACGGCTTAGGGGGAACATACAAGTTAGCTCTAGGTTCTAATGTACTAAACATACAAAGCTAGAAGATACAAGAGATGAGCATGCGTATTGCATGAGGGAGACATGGTTCAGCACCCAGGTAAAAACGGGAAGCTAGCCCGCGACGACCAGCGCTCTGCGAAACTAGACTTTAGACTCCTACAGCAGGTACCCCAACGCGGAGGTTGCCCTAGGATCCAACAGGGCTGTCACCACCTGAGGACCGACCTCTCGTTACGGGGGGTATGCTCAAAACTATCGTAGCCAGACAACCCAGGCACCATGCCTACGTTGCTGCTAGACTCCACCCGGCCCGGGCTATTGTGACCCAGGGTGAGAGCCACCAGAAGACTGGTCAACTAGACCGAGTACCGTAGCTTGAACACAGACCTCATGCAACACTCTCATGCCATCTAACAAGATCAACTAAGGCTAGACATACGAACATATATGAAGTCTCTTATGTCTAGTTAACAAGATCAAAGGGTCGTGTTCGTGAAGAACACGAGCCTCTAACTTATGAACAAACACATAAGGAAGGAGTTTATCACCCTTCAAGTGGATCAAAAGGTAGTGTTCACGAAGAACACGAGCCTCTATATGATGAACAGAGGATGAACTCAAGAACATATCAAGAATATGATCTACCATGACTTTATATGAAATAGTTGAATAACTGAAGTAGATCAAAGTCATACAAAGAAATAAAGATAAAAGAGAACTCATACCTAAACTTCCAAGAGGACTTGGAACCTAAAGAAGAGCTACTCTAGCCTACCCCCTAGCCTTGGAAACTAAAAGTGAGAGGAGAATGAGAGAGTGGTGTGTGAGAAATGGGAGCCCCTCCCCTTCTATTTATAGGCAAGGAGAAGGCTTGCTCGGACGCCCAAATGGCCCCTAAACACCCGGGAGTGAGGCAATGGACCAATGAGCAACCACCACGTGTAAGGACCAGATAGGGTGCCACTAAGGCGGTTCGGCCGATCCTAGGATCGGCCGGCCCCCTAGGGTGGCCCCACCTGGTGTGCTTCCTCTGAGTGGCTGCCCTGTGGGCTCTATGATCCATCCCCGGTGCATGGCTTGATTTGGTATCCGAGGTGGGCCCTTTGATCCATGTGAAGTCCATGTGGCGTCCTCTGATTCGTCGGTGAGTGCCTCCCCTAGATCGATGACGTGGATTGCCATGTTTCCTTTGGTGGCAGCCACCTCCTCAGCTGAGTTGGCATGGTTTCTTCATAGAAGTGGAGTTTCCATCTCTTTTAAGGGTAAATCACCTACATACAAATAATCTCCAAGGACAAGTGGAACTAATTATTCAAACCTAAATGCTAGTAAATAATGCATATGCCTCCATTTATGTGAGAATATTGAGGGTTGGAAATGGTGAATTTCCACCGTCAACACAGGCTCGCACGAATGGTTCAGAGGCGGGAAGGGGGAGCTCGCCGTTGAGGACCAATGGCGGCACGACGGTGAACAGAGGAGGCAGCAACGGCCGTGCGCGTGCGAGGAAGGCTCTGGGGGGGTTCTTATGCGCTCGCACACAAAGACTTGACGACCGGGACGTGGACGGGGAACAGTGGGTCGTGGTATGGTGGTGGTACGGCGGTAGTACGGCGGTGATGCCAGAGGCTGGCCGGCGCAGCTTGCCGGTGGTTGCGCGACACGTCTCGGCCGGGGAGAGGCGTTTAGATGGTCAGTTGGCCGTGGGGTCCACACGCACACGTGGGGAGGCGCGTCCCTCGGTGTGCGGGCCCGACAGCGGCACCTGCGCGCGGCGCGGCGCCGACGGCGCGGCGTCGTGGCGCTGTGCTCTCTGGAGCGCGAGTTGCAGGGAACAATTTCGGTGTAGCACAGTTTGACCAAGAAATTCTCCAAAATTTCAAACTAAAGTGCACTTTGGTGTAAAAACAAAAGTTGGAGATCTATCAGTCCTCTACAGCTTTCATAAAGACACACATAGGTTTTTATTAACGGATCGTGTAGAAAATCATGCCAACTTGAGGATTTGCTCGGCGCTAGGGAAAGGTGGTTCCTGCCGTTGACCACAATTTCAACCAATTTCCGATCCACTCCAAATTTGCAATGCTGACCAACATGAAAGATGTGTCCCTCAACAAGATGCACAACTTTTATATTGGCAGATTTTGAAGTGTTTAGACGAAATTTGGAGAATGCGGCAAAAGTTCTGGACAGAGAGTATGGACACTAGGGGTTTTGACCAAGGGTTTGACTAGAGCTTGATTACTAATGATGCTGACTTGGTCAAAGGTGTAGTTAGCACTAATTAAAACACAAGGTGTTACAGACCTAACCTGCTCTAAGGAGGCAGACGCCCTGTTGCCCATCAGAGCAACTCGCCCAAGGCTCCAGGGATGCTGCTCGACGTAGCTGGGCGGGTCGTGAGGGACAACATGACGGGATCTGAAGAATTCCTTGCAACAATTGTGTCGGGACGACCGGCATATGGTTGATCCGATGGGGGGCACTCTATTTTCTGGAGGATACGCCATCAACACTCCTCACAGGTGGATCCAAGGTTTTGGGGAATAGCGCTCGCCTGGAGTCCGCCCCCGCCCCCTCGGTCTAGAGTGCTTGCGTGGCCTATAGATGGAAGAAGACCCGTGGATGAAGAAGCCCCGCACGATGTTGCAAGCAACATAGCTCGCAACATGGCTCCAACACGCTGATGTTTGGATGTTGCACGTAACAAGCTCGCAACTGTGTCGAGGGAGGGGGCGCCGAGTTTGAATGTTGGTCGCAACATGCTCCGCAACTTGGCAACATTGTTTGCAACATGCTTCGCAGCATTAACACCAACGTTTTTTCGATCCGACGGCTGAGAGCTTTCCTGATTCGAATCGGATGGTCAGGAAGGTGTCCGATGCTAGAGCCCGGAACAGACGTCCGGGCGCTAGCAGCTCCGTTGTCTATAAGTTTGTCAAACCTTTTATTTTTGAGTCTATTTGACACTAGAAATAATGAGGCTTGTCTATTTTACATCAAACTTGAATTCTTGCATGTATGTCCTCAAGTCAAAATTTTCCTACCTAATTGACACTGCCGTCAGCTCTGTGAGCAAGCACCATTAGACAAGACTACCTGCCTACCTCCTTGGCCTGCTTGCTCTCGTCGCTCGCCTGCTTGGTCTGCTTGGCCGCGCCGCCCGCTGCTGGTGCCGCACGGGACATCTCTGTGGCCGAGCGCCCGTGCCGCCCGCCTGTGTCACCGAGCGAGGCATCTCCGTGGCCGCACCGCCGGCCGCCGTGCCCGTGCCACCCACCGATGTCGCAGAGCTGCGCACCGTCGTGGTGCTTATCCTTCTAGGACACCGAGAAAGAAGCAGAAGAGCAAGAACAAGAGCAAGGTGCCCACAATTCAGAGAGGGAGAGAGAGACTAGTATCTAACGGTGCTTGCTCACAGATGTGACGGCAATGTCAAATAGGTAAGAAAAGTTCGACTTGAGAACATAAGGGCTCTTTTGGGAGCCCAGAATCCCTCCGGGATCCTGGCCTTTTCCCCATACAGGCGGCCCGTGTGGAAACAAAAGCACGGGCTAAAACTCCTCGTCGTTTGGAAGCCCACGCCGCGGGGTTGGGCGGCCCATTATATTCCTCGCGACTTCCCCGGGGTAGGTCCTCCCCACCTCTCGGGTCCGGACACCGCTACCCCGTCCAACACGACTCGCCTCCCCATCCGCTACTTCCGCTCTCCGACGCGACTCTCCTTCGCCTCCCTGTCCTGGCGACGAGCACCGCTTCCCTTCCCCTCCACGCGAAGAGCGCTGCCGCCGTCAATCCTCCCCATCCAAGCGCAGCTTGAGCTCTCGTGAGGAGACCGCATCGCCTCCCCGTCCCACTGCCTCCATCTAGGCACTGCCACCCTGCCTTTGTCCAGAGCCTCCAGGCACCGCTGCCCCTTCACCTCTCCACCGGATCCACCACGACGCCTCCTCCTTCTCAGATTTGTGAGTTCTTCCTTTTCTTCGTCTCATACTCAGATTGCCTAGGGTTTGTGCTGCCCATGGTACGGTTGTGATGAGAGGTCTACTTAGCATCTTGATTGAAATGATGAGAGGTCTCGTGGTTAGCATGGCGATCTTTATTTGCAAGAATGGAACCTTGCTATGTTTTAGATCTTGTGTCTTGAAATGCTTCAAGCTTTAGTACAATTTGGAAACATGATTGTTACTACTCCTTGTTCTGAGCATTTGTCTTTGTTATGTTCTTGTTGTTCCAGAGGATTAGGGTTCACTCGATCATGGCCTTGCTCTCTTGAATCTGTAATTTCATTTCAGAAAATGCACTTGCACTTTTAACTGATTATGCTATTCCTGATCAGTTGTACAAAAGCAAAATCCAATCCTTTTTTGCGTCAAGCTGTAGTTTTTAAACTTACACTTCTTAATTAGATGATAAGTTACTATACTATGCACTTGTTGCAAATAATGTAGCAATGCTTAGCATAAAAGAAAACTATTTCTAGATTGCTAGAACTTAGATCAATATAGTATTACCTACTTGTCTACTGCGCCCCCCATGGTTTGAGAATTTGAGATTGTAAGATACTAAGCGTATGACTACTACATACCTGAGTACCATATTGTGTAGCTTATTTCAGGGAAGTCTACATTGTATCAATAGTTGGTCCTTTCCCAACAACAGTAACTAACCTATTGGATCTGAGAAGATTGTAAGAACCTTTTCCTTGTCGATGCTGCTTTATTCTTATGTTCAATATTAGCTTTGTTGAGGCACATGACAATATTGTTGATTTTTTTATAATTATTTGATATAACCTGATTGGAGTTCATACTTTTTATATGCTTCCATTGTTCATTAGATGGTACAAGCATTCACTTTAATCTGATCAGACTCGGCATGCATGTAGGTGCATTGTAGGGTGTTTTCTTGGACTGGGACTAAGATTTCCAATATTGTTTCAGACCCGCACTCATACCTGTAGCTCTTCCTTCCAAAAGTTCTTCATGAATGTGATGAGGCTATCCATTTCTTGCTGTGGTGTTTCGACCTCTCGAGTTGGAGTGTTGGGAGTCTGTGAATCCTTGATCATTGAGCATTGTTCCTTTCTTGGCTGGAATTTGAACTTCTCCTCCTTGCCATTGATGTGGAGACGGATTAATCCGGCACCAACATCAATTTGTGCATCAGCCGTGCTCAGAAATGGTCGCCCAAGTATGAGTGACACTTCCTTGTTAATCTCCATGTCAAGCACTACAAAGTCAACAGGGAAGAAGCAATCCCGGACTTTCACTGGAATGTCCTCGGCTATTCCCGCTGGGTACCGGACTAAAGAATCAGCTAACTGCAGCTGCAAAGTGGTTGGGGACAAATTCGTGTAATTAAGTCGATCAAAGACTACCTTAGGCATGACACTGACGCTGGCCCCTAGGTCACAGAGAGCATGGTCGAAACGTTGGGTCCCAATCATACAAGTGATTGTGGGGCACCCCGGATCTTTCTTTTTCTCAGGAAGGCAGTTGAGTATAGCAGCGCTACACTCCTCGGTGAGCCATACCACTTCCGTCATAGGAAGGGCTCACTTCTTGGTGAGGATGTCCTTGAGATAACACGCGTACGTGGGTACACATATTGCCTTAAGCAATGGGACATTGATGTAAACCTTCTGAATCATGTCCACAAAGCGATTAAACTGTTCATCTACTATTGCCTTCCTGTTCCTCTAGGGGAACAACATCACATTGGCTTCTACAAATTCTGGATTTGCCGTTATCCCTTCGGGTACCTTCTCTTTTGAGGGTACCCTCCTTACCTGTGGGGGTTCTTTCAAATCAGATGAACCATCATTAACGTCCTCAACTTCTTTTGTGTTCTTCCTGTCTGTCCCTGCATGGTTAGGATACGGTGGGCCTCAAGTGGGCTTACCTCCCCTCGTAGTCACCGCATTTGCATTTTCAACAAGAGGAACTGAAGCAGCCAACTGAGCTATTTGAGTTTCTAGCATTTTATTAAAACTTAGCTGGCTCTTCTGAGTAGAAGAAAATCTTTCAAACTTAATGTTGAGACTTTCTAAAGATTTATCTAGGGCAGCTAGCTTTTTAGTAACACCTTCTTTAATCTTAGCCTGTGTTGGCATTTCTTAATCTCAACACTAGGCACCGTGGTAGCGTGAGCGTGCAAGAAACTCCCGGGGTACACTGACGAGTGCGAACGAATTCGCAAGCGCACGGATACACCGTTGTAGCACTTCTCCCTCGTAGAATGAGTATTCCCGTCGGGTTTCGTTCCTAGGACGGTGGGTAACCAGAGAGGATCTAACCAAGGACACCAGCTTTCGCTGGGATAGGTCAGGATACAAGAAGCACTTCCTTAAGGGACTTAGCTCTCAAGATGCATCTGTCAGGTCTCAGTCATCCCCGCGGGGCGACAGCACTTCAATGTGCTGGTAAGCGAGCCCAACTCGGTACGCGACGTAGAGGGTTGACAAAGGGTCCAACAGTCTGTCACCACTGCGGCCTACCTCTACGCTATGATCGTACGTGGTCTTTGCAGGAAAAGCAGGGCCCAGACACCACGTCTGTACCCCAGATAAAATACTATAGTGCGATTACGTCTGTCGACCCGCTAACTACACTATAGCAACCGTATAGATACGGTCCCACGAACAAGGGAAAGACCAGAATTAGATCATCTTATAATTCATTGAACTACGGAGCAGAAAGGAAGCTATGGATGCAGCTAAACGAGATACAGCGGACTTACTTAACTAAACAGGATCAGAGCATGCAAACAAGTATATGAACTACTGCTCTGGCTCTAAAGCATCGAAGCCTTGTGTCATGAAGAACACAAGCCTCTAACTTATGAACGAGCCATGAACACAAGAACAAATCAATCATGCATGATGTCCACTATAGTCTAAATAAGAAATGCTGAAATACTCACTTTGATCTAAATGAAGAACAAGCATCCACGAGGACATCAACTCACTCCTCACCCCTACTCTACCTCTCAACTAATCCTAATCTAGATCTCTCCTCATCACCATTCTACCACATAGAGGTGAGAATCACCTCTCATGGGCAGAATTAGAGAGAGGGAGAGAGAGCTACACAAGAGAGAAGTGGAACTTGAGAGCTTGGTGGTGTGTATGAAATGGAGCCCCTCCCCTCCTATTTATAGACAAGGAGGAGGCTTGCTTCGAGGCTCCAAGTGCTCCAAAACACCCGGGAATGCAGCCAAGGACCAATGAGCAAGCAACACATGTATGAGGGAGATCAACCGACCCTAGGTCAGTTCGGCCGATCCTAGGGTCGGCCGAAGCTCCCGGCCGGCCTTCTGGCTTGGGCTTCGTCTGGCTCGCTTCCATGTGGGCCCTAGTGCCTCTCCGCCGTGCATGGCACGTTTCCTGGCAGTTTAGTTGGTAAAGTGGGCCCATGGATCCATGTGATGCTGACGTGGCAGCGTATGATTCGTCGAGAGTCCCTCACATGGATTGGTGACATCATGGATCCAGGAGAATCCATGTGGCAGCCCCTGATTGGCCAGCATTTGAGTGCCTTGGATTGGATTGGAGTGAAAGTGCATGGATTCGTCCCATTTCTTATGCTAAATTCCTGAGTTCGAAGACATCGACACTGGTGGAAATTATGAGTTTAAGCTCCTATTCTAGTGTGAATGTGCAATTCATGCTCAAATTTGCAGGAGTTGACGGTCATAAAAATGGCAAATATTAACCGTCATTGTGTATATGTCCTCACTAAGGCATTTGCCTGTCTTCATCCTACTTCTAATGATGGCTATATGTGGAGCTCAGGGTAGGATAAAGAGAAAGTATACTTGCATCACATATTTTGCAAAGTCAAAGACTGGATCCACAGAGAAAATCAAATCATACCATCAGATCAAGTTGTGCACCGGTATGGATATGGTGTGTATGGTAAGGTGGATACTAGGCCCGGAATGGGTGCTAGATATTACCATACATATATATATATATAATGAGAACTGTGGGTTGATGGTAAGGTGGACACTAGCCCCGGAATGGACACTAGTTATTACCATCAAAAATCATGGAACTCCTTTCTGCATGACCATCCCTCTCCTTTTTTCCTTCTTTATTTTGGATATGGGCTATCTTTTCTCTCTCTTTTTTTCAAAAAATGCTTTGGGCATGTGTATATATTTTTCTCTTTTTTTTCATAGCCCATATCTCTTCCTTGAAGGATACTTTTAGAGAGAGCGGTCATACCACATTTGGAGCTTTTACTTTTGTGGTATGAATGATACAATGCTAACTTCCAGTGTAGAAGCATAGCAAGGGGAAAATAGGTGGGGTGCACATAAATCTTGATCATGAAAGTAATGAGAAGAATTCTCACAAGGGTCACAGAATTTGACAAAGCTCAAAGCAATAACAAGCAGCATATGAACCGAAAGTTTTTTTCCTACAAAGATAATATGGCTCTAATGAGACGAAGGCATGTCAAAGAGGAGCCTTTCCAAGAGGTTTTAAGTTTTCAAAAATAATTCCCCAAGAGAGTTAGTCATCAGAGCAATAGATCATATCATCCAGCCATATCATACTTGTCAATTACTTAGGTGAACATGCTTGTCCTTAAGAAGGTTATGGTTCACAAGCATCAGGCAGATAACAAGGAATAAAACATATGTAAGTCTACTCAGGTACAGGCGAGCTGGGTGATCTTTAGCATCATCATTCGAGTTTTAGTTTGGAGATAGACAGATATAGCTTATAAAACTCAGGAATGAAAGAGAGTGAGTTGTCGAGATGCAAACCGACGCTATGCATGGGAGATGAACCGTGAGAGGCTCTCCACAGGAGTGAACTCGTGTGGGTCCCATTCAGGTTCTCTGCAAGTGATTGATCGGCTAGCGTGGAGTGCTCGCAGTGGGTACGTATGGGAAACGTCGTGCCTGCATTGGGAGATTCGTGGCTCTTCCCCCACACTATCTCGAACCTAGATGTCCTCTAAATCAAAGAGACCAAAGTAATGACACAATGGGTGGCTAAATCGGGTTACATGACCGGTGAGCCACTTTATTCAAATCCAAATGTTTCAAACGAAATGATTAGGCGCTTACACACATGCAAAGGAAATAAATGAAATAAAGGGAAATCAAACCTAGACCTAGACTAGCGCCTAAAAAACTAAAGCTGGGGCTAATCGCCACTACTCGGCATCAAAGAGGGCTGCATGCCCCGTAGCCGAGAACAACCTCCTCATCTTCGCACATAGGTCGCGACGAAGGTCACGAATGTCATCTTTCAGCTCGGCCAGGTCCAACTTCTGCTCTGAGTAAGCAGTTCTGAGCTTCTTGTTGCTGGCGTCCAATTCCTTCATCAGCGGGGTCAGCTTGGCCACTGAGGAGAGCTTAGGGAGTTGCTCGGTTTCCCGAGTCCTCTCCCTGGACCTCCTAGTGTAGGGCGGTGGTGGGAACCCGTCGTCCAGGCTAAAGTCTTCCTCCTCTTCTGGTAGAGCTGGAGCTGGGCGTGCCTCAGGAGCCTTCTCCTTGGGCAGTGCCGGCTTTATGGTCACTGGCGGCTGCGGTGAAGGAGCGGATTGCGCTGAGCTCGTCTGCCCTCCAGCTAGCGATGATCCAGGTGTGCTAGGTGGAGTGAGCGGCAACCCCCTGGGGCGAAGCTGAGCTGTGGTCGGCTTGCCGTAGGGGCTGGCCGCCCGTCTCATGTGCCTCTTCCCAGGTGAGGCGGAGCGCCTTGAGGGCGGCGTGCCTGGAATCCTCCCGCCCGGCGGGATGGTGGCGAGCGGAGGAATATCTAGGACACCGGCCACCATTGCGAGGTCTGCAGCGGGGGCGGCAACGATGGAGGGGTTGCCTCCTGCCCCGGGACCGGTGGACGAGGTGGAGCCGTTGAAGGGGACAACACTCCTTCCGGCCATGGATGCGGCGATGAGCTGAGGATGGTGAGGTGGAGGAGATGGATTTCGCGATAAGAAAACTCGTCGGGCGGCAGAGAGAAGATTTCTGGAGGAGAATGAGATGCACATGCGAAAGAAGAAGGGGAGAGGCAGCACCAGGGTTTCGGCCGAACCAGGGTTCGGCCGGCCCCAGGTGGGCCCCTCTGGTCCTCCCCTTTCTCGTGTGGGCTCCAGCAAGTCTCAGGATCGACGGCCCAGGTGGATTCCCCGAGATGGAAAGATTGGCTTAGGCTTAAGGCTAGGATAAGGTTGAGGTTGAAAATTCATCCTCCACTATATACCAACCTTGGTCAAACCATGATATAACCATAGAGAATCTGGGGGAAGTCACCTTGGCGACATTATCGGTTCGTCAAAAGTGTAGGCACCTCTGACGGTAATCACGAAGCGTTCGGGTTGCCACAATGGTGCTGCCTTTCTGTGGACCTTTTGCCTACTCCACTTCATCTTGGCACTTTCTTTCTTCTGCATGACCGCGGTCGACAAGATACCCGGAGGATAATTCTTCCTGGGGAAACGAGATGAGCCCCAGGAATACTCAGGATGCGGGTGTCTTGTGATCTCCTGTCTCAACTTATGCCCATCTCCTTGCAGACAATGTCGATATGAGGATAAGCTCTGATCTGCAAGGGTAGTGCTTATACGAACTCGAGCCCAAAAAGGTATAACGAGGCTGAGGGCAAGCATGATCATCCCAGAGAGGTCGAGGCATTCCCTAAGGTGGTCACGGGACTCGAGGACTATAGCACTGGGGTCGCGGAACTCAGAGACGAAAAGATCGAGCACTAAGGCTAGTGCTTCACCAATAGGTACCGATCTCCGAGTGAACTCAAGCTCGGAAAGACACTCGGCCTTCAAAGAGGATAGAGCATGTATGATCAGGAACCAGAGTTCGGACGAAGAGCAAGATTTAACTCGCTCTTACCTTAGGCAGAGGGTTCGATGTCGTCATCAGGGCGATGAGAACGTCCCGAAGTCTAGCCTATGCCAGAAAGTGCACCTCCCATTGGGCATTGATCAAGTCAGGCATAAGATACGAAGTGCAAGCTTCTCCTGACTGATCGGCATCGATCGATGTGCTTGAGATAAAAAGTGAATGCACTCCATTCGATTGGTAGATGATTGTGCTCCTTCGGTCTGATGGATGAATCCGATGGATTATAAAGCAGAGACCGATGTCTTGGTTTATACGAAACTTCGGTGCAAAGCACTTCAGCTCAAACCTCGACGTAGAAACACGATAAGTCTCTCATACCCTCCTTAGGAGATAGTAGTGAGGATCGAACAAGTCATCCTGGCCGGGAATGGTCGTTCTTTCCAAACTACTCTCTCCGTCCTCCCACGAGACAAAGTCTCGGGGAGAAGGTCTAAGAAGATGCATGAGAGGGGAACCCAAGGGTAGATCTCGCACCACGAAATCTTTCCCTTAGACTCCTGCCACTCAGGAATGACATCTTCAGCCAGAGCTCAGAAAGAATGGATATGAAATCTCGGGCATGGCTGATGATGGATCTAGGTGGCTTAACATTTCCTCTGGTGGGTGCCTTATTGACCGAGATGCAAGGGGAATTGAAATCTCGGAGATTATCCACGATCTCTTTTCCCTCGACAGCATCTAGGTGCACAAAGGATCCTTCGGAGAGAGCATTAAGCCTCATGGCATCATCCTTCCGCAATCCAAACCAGAAGTGCTGAAGCAACATCCAATCGGGAATGTAGAGGACTGGGCAATCTTCCACCGCGGAGGCGAAACGATTCCATGCCATTCCTAGTGATTCCTCCTCACATTGCTTGAAACAGAGAATCTTTGCCCTTAACGAGATGATATTGGGAAGAAGTGAGAGCAAAAAGATGCTCTCAACCTTTCCTAAGTAAGGTAGTCTCTACCAAAACAACGGTGCCAATCCCGTGCTTCCCCGGAGAGGGATAGCGGGAAACACTCTCTTTTCCGAGCATTCGGTGATTCTCTGGTTTTACCCTGAGTTTCAATCAGACGCTCCTAGTCTCTCACATGATCAAAGGGGTTCTCATGACTTAACCCCGAGAAGGATAGGTCCTGAATTAGCTTCATGAGAGAGGGGCGAAACCAAAAGCCAGATGTAAGAGTGGGTCTTTACGAAGATGGCTCTAAGGGTTCACTCCTCGAAGGCGGAAGGTGTTTACAAGTATGACCTTCCATGAGTAGGGGGTAGAGGTAGAAGTAAAGAAATCAAAAGGGGAAATCTCAAAAAGGGTAACGGGGGTGAAGGTAGAAGAAAAAAGAAAAAGATAAATACGAGGATAGATGGGCTCGAAGGTTAACAACAGCCGTCCCCGGCAACGGTGCCAAAAATGCTTGTTGGTGTTTCTTAATCTCAACACTAGGCGTCGTGGTAGCGTGAGCGTGCAAGAAACTCCCGGGTACACTGACGAGTGCGAACGAATCCGCAAGCGCACGGATACACCACTGTAGCACTTCTCCCTCGGAGAAAGAGTATTCCCGTCGGGTTTCGTTCCTAGGACGGTGGGTAACCAGAGAGGGTCTAACCAAGGACACCAGCTTTCACTGGGATAGGTCGGGATACAAGAAGCACTTCCTTAAGGGACTTAGCTCTCAAGATGCATCTGTCAGGTCTCAGTCATCCCCGCAGGGCGACATCACTTCAATGTGCTGGCAAGCGAGCCCAACTCGGTACGCGACGTAGAGGATTGACAAAGGGTCCAACAGGCTGTCACCACTGCGGCCTACCTCTACGCTACGATCGTACGTGGTCTTCGCAGGAAAAGTAGGGCCCAGACACCACGTCTGTACCCCAGATAAAATACTATAGTGCGATTACGTCTGTCGACCCGCTAACTACACTATAGCAACCGTATAGATACGGTCCCACGAACAAGGGAAAGACCGGAATCAGATCATCTTATCATTTATTGAACTACGGAGCAGAAAGGAAGCTATGGATGCAGCTAAACGAGATACAGCGGACTTACTTAACTAAACAGGATCAGAGCATGCAAACAAGTATATGAACTACTGCTCTGGCTCTAAAGGATCGAAACCTTGTGTCATGAAGAACACAAGCCTCTAACTTATGAACGAGCCACGAACACAAGAACAAATCAATCATGCATGATGTCCACTATAGTCTAAATAAGAAATGCTGAAATACTCACTTTGATCTAAATGAAGAACAAACATCCACGAGGACATCAACTCACTCCTCACCCCTACTCTACCTCTCAACTAATCCTAATCTAGATCTCTCCTCATCACCATTCTACCACATAGAGGTGAGAATCACCTCTCATGGGCAGAATTAGAGAGAGGGAGAAAGAGCTACACAAGAGAGAAGTGGAACTTGAGAGCTTGGTGGTGTGTATGAAATGGAGCCCCTCCCCTCCTATTTATAGACAAGGAGGAGGCTTGCTCCGAGGCTCCAAGTAATCCAAAACACTCGGGAATGCAGCCAAGGACCAATGAACGAGCAACACGTGTAGGGGGAGATCAACCGACCCTAGGTCGGTTCGGCCGATCCTAGGGTCGGCCGAAGCTCCTGGCCAGCCTTCTGGCTTGGGCTTCGTCTGGCTAGCTTCCATGTGGGCCCTAGTGCCTCTCCTCCGTGCATGGCACGTTTCCTGGCGGTTTAGTTGGTAAAGTGGGCCCATGGATCCATGTGATGCTATCGTGGCAGCGTATGATTCGTCAAGAGTCCCTCACATGGATTGGTGACATTATGGATCCAGGAGAATCCATGTGGCAGCCCCTGATTGGCCAGCATTTGAGTGCCTTAGATTAGAGTGGAGTGAAAGTGCATGGATTCCTCCCATTTCTTATGCTAAATTCCTGCATTCGAATAGACATCGACACTGGTGGAAAGTATGAGTTTAAGCTCCTATTCTAGTGTCAATGTGCAATTCATGCTCAAATTTGCAGGAGTTGACGGTCATAGAAATGGCAAATATTAACCGTCAACAGCCTACCCGAAAACAAGATCTCTCAAGGAGGGCTGGTTAGAATTGTAAGTATTACCTTGGTTGCCTCCTTGATAATAAGGGCATTGTTGATTCCACGCTTGGTCTTCTTGTGTACGATAACCATTGTTATTGCCATTCATGTACATCACTTCCTCCTGAGTTTCAAGACAGTAATTTCCTGAATGCTCAGTGTTACCACAGGCCTCACAGGTCATATGAGAATCCATAGGCAGAGTAGTGGTGGCCATGGAAGCCTTCTCACTGGTATAGTCATCTAATCTTTTCATAAAAAGGTCCATCTTGGCGGTAAGCATATCTGCTTCTTTGACAGTATGAGTACCCCTCTGACGTGGTTGGTGACGTTCATCGCTCCACCCTTGGTTGGAAACCATTTTCTCAATAAGTGATTTAGCATTATCAACAGTGAGTGAGAAAAAGGCTCCTTGAGTAGTAGCATCAACATGGCCACGGGCTGTCGGAGTCAACCCATTATAGAAGCTTTGAAGAATAAGCCATTCCTCCATCCCATGGTGAGGACAGTCCAGGACATACTCCTAAAGCCTTTCCCTAGCTTCTGGAATAGATTCATTTGCTGCTTGCTGGAAACTAGAAATCCTCCCACGAAGGGCATTAGTTTTACCCAACGGAAAGAACTTCTTTAGGAATGCTTCTGAACATTTGCCATGTATCAACAACATCACGATTCGCATAGAACCATTACTTGGCTTTCCCCAGGAGAGAAAAAGGAAACAGTCGAAGATGAACAACATCCACGTTTGCACCCCTGATGATGAAAGTACCGCATAGCTCTAGGAACTGTTGTAGATGGGCATTAGAATCCTCATTTGGCTTGCCACAGAACGGGCTAGCCTGTACCATCGTGATTAAACCCGTCTTGATCTCGAAGTTTTCAGTCCCTACTGCCACCTCATGGCCTTGTAGCACCTGGTCAGTAGAAGGAGCTGAGTACTCATGAAGCGTCTTCTGGGCCATAGCTTTTGATGTGGATGGTACAAAGGAAGTTGGATCGTCTTCCAAACAAGTACGACGAGTAGAGTCAAAATGAATTTGAGCTTTCCTCACTAATGACTCGGGATCTTCTGTGAAATTGTCCGGTAAGTCGAAACCAGACATACATTACATGTCTTCATCATCCAAAGATAAAAGAAGACAATCAAGGTTAGCCTGCATTGAGAGTGGCTCTAACCTTCTCATGTTTTACAAACAGATGCAAAGCATGGTCATGATAATCATGTGCCTTCCCCGACAACAGCGCCAGAAATGCTTGTTGGTATTTCTTAACGTCACTACTAACGACGCCGAGTTAGAGCGAGCATCAAGACTTGCCATAGGTGAATCTAATGATCGTGAACAAATCTGCAAGCGCACAGATAAACCATTGTAGCATTTCCCCAGGGAAGTAAGTGTTCCAAGGGTATCGAATCCGTGGAAGGCAATGGCGGATATCAAGACTTATGCTTTTGCATTGAATGTAAACCATGAGATAGAGATAGGAGGCAACAACTCAAATACAGGGGTAAGATAAATGATAGGATAAGGGTAGTACGACACACACTCTGATCAATCTCTACACAAGCACACTACGGCGTAGGGGGACCATACAGAGCTAGCTCTAGGTTCTAAGGTACTATACATTCAAGAGCAAGAAAGATACACAATGCACTGCATGATTGGAGGTTTAGCACCCAGGTACAAATGGAGAGATAGCCCGCGACGACCAGCACTCTGCGAAACTATCCTTTAGACTCCTATAGCAATACCCCAGTGCGGAGGGTTTCAAAGGGTCCAACAGCTGTCACCACTACGGCCTACCTCTATCATTACGGGGGGCAAGCTCATAACTAACGAAGCTGCACAACTCAGGCACCATACCTGCGTTGCTGCTAGACTTCACCTGGCCCGAGCTGTTGTGACCTAGGGTGAAGGCACCAGATAACTGGCCAACTTAGACCGAGTACCGTAGCTTAAACACAAACCTCATGCACCACAATGATGCTATCAATCTAGATCAAACAAGGGATAGTCATACGAACGAATACAAACTCTTATGTCTAATCAACAAGATCAAGGGGTCGTGTTCGTGAAGAACACGACCCTCTAACTTATGAACAAACACATAAGGAATGAGAAAATCATCCTTCAATTGGATCGAGAGGTAGTGTTCATGAAGAACACAAGCCTTTAAATGATGAACAATGGATGAATTCAAGAACATATCAATCTCATGAGCTACCATAACTTTATATGAAATAGCTGAATAACTGAAGTAGATCAAAGTCGTACAAAGAAATAAAGATACAAGAGAACTCATACATAGATCCCAAAGTAGACTTTGAACCTGAATAAGAGCTACTCTAGCCTACCCCCTAGCCTTGGAAACTAAAAGTGCGAGGAGAGTCAAGGGAGATGTGTACGAGAAATGGGAGCCCCTCCCCTTCTATTTATAGGCAAGGGCCAGGCTTGCTCTGAGCACCAAATGTCACCAAAACACCTCGAAATGCAGCAAGTGACCAGTGAGGAAGCACCATGTGGAAGGCTGAGATGAGAGGGGCAAGGTCGGTTCGGCCGATCCTAGGATCGGCCGACCATCCCGGCCCTCCTCTCGTGTTGTGTTTCTTCCATGCGGCTGACTTGTGGGTCCTATGATCACTCCCCCGTGCATGCCAAGTTTCCTGATGATTTGGGTCTCTGGTTGGCCCATGGATCCTTGTGAAGTCCATGTGTCGTTCTCTGATTCGTCGGTGAGTGCCTCCCTTGGATCAGTGACATGGCTGCCACATGATTCCTAGGTGGCATCCATCTGCTCAGCTAAGGTGGCATGGACCACTCCATAGAAGGTGGGTTTCCATCTCTTTTAATGCTCGTTTAACCTATATTCAAATAATCTCCAAGGACAAGTGGAACTACATTATTCATACCAAAATGCGAGTAATAAGTGCATATGCCTCTATTTATGTGAGAATATTGACGGCTAAAAGTAGTACTTAACAACCGTCAACAACAATAAGTACAAGCACCGAGCAAAGCAGACCTAGACTTCATCTCATCAAGCTCAGCCCTAAGAAAATCTAGTTACTCCAACTTAGAGGCATGCTTATCCTTAAGCACAGTCAAATCAGCCAAGAAAGCATTGCAGTCATCACAATCAATAGCATCAGCTACAACAAGAGCAGTCTTAAGAGAATCTATTTCAAGTCTAGCATCAAGATTCTTAGACTCTAGCTCAGCTATCTTCTCCCTAGCTTCTTCTAATGAGGCCCTAAGTTCTTTCCTAAGCTTCTTGGCCTCTCTAAGCATGCAATCACGGTTGTCAAGCAAAGCAACCAACTCCTCATTCTCCTGGTGCAAGGAAGAGAGCTCATCACATACCTCATCCTCGGAATCTGAACCCGAGTCATCCTTCTGGCTCTTCTTGCTACCGGAACTGTGGGCCATGCTGCAGAAGCCATCCTCTCGTATGAAGCAACTCAAGCCGTTGAGGTTCTTGGAACCGTGCTTCTTGCTCTTGCGCTTGCTGTCGTCGTCGTTGTTGCTCAAACTTGATGAGGTGTAGCAGGAACTGGAGTCGATGTCGCTTGCACCTACCATCGCTCGAGCCTTCTTCTTCTCGTCATAGACGCCGCCCTTCCTCGACCTCCGCTCGTCCTTGTCCTTGTACTTGTGCTTGTGCTACGCCTCGAGCGGTGTTTGTTCTTGATCCTTGGGTGGTGCTTGTACTCGTTCTTGGGCTCGATCTCCTGTGGGCACTCGGTGATGAAGTGTCCTTGCTTGCCGCATCTATAGCACGCACACGTGGTCCTCCTCATGTTCACATGGTTCTTGTGTAGCCTCTTGAACTTCCTAGTCAGCAGGGCCAGCTCGTCCTCTCCAAGCTCGTCGAACTCTCATCTGGCAAGGACACAAAGGAAGACAGAGAAAACATCCTCGAAGAGGAGTTAGTGTTAGTCCTTCCACCAGATCCAGAGACGAGAGCAAGACTATGTGAATCAGATGGGCTGTCAGTCTTGGCTCTCAGACCTCGATCCACCTCTGATGACTTGAGCTTAGAGAACAGCTCATCCTCGGTCAATGTCTCATACACATCTGACTCTAAGATGGCCTCGACCTTGGCACTCCACACAGATTTGTCAAGTGAGTGCAAGAGCTTGATATCTCTATCATGATCTGTGTATGGGAGCACCGTCACATTGGCCCTCATGTTGTTCACAATACAGGCGAAGCGCTGGAACATCGCATCAATCGACTCAATGGGGAGATGAGTGAAATTCTCGTACTCTCTCCGGTGAGTGGCAAACAAGCGAGGCTGCACCTGAGCGTTCCCAACATGAGCATTCCTCAGCTTCTCCCAAATCTTGCCAGCCACATCCTCTCCGTACACACGATCAAACTCCATGGCACAAAGAGCACAAAACAAGTAATCAACAGCCTTGCTGTTGGCGTCAAACATGTCCCGAGAACCTGGGGCAAGGAAGTTGACGGGAAGGACATAGTTTGCATTTTGCTTCACATCCCAAATCAACTGTCCCTTGCCACGAAGAAACACACCCATGCACTTCTCCCACATCTGGTAGTTCTTCCCATCGAAGTGTGGAGGACCCGACCCCTTTCCGTAGTCACCCATCTTTGGATCTTAGACTGGTTAGAATCAAGAAGATGCGTAACCAGCTCTGCTACCAATTGAAGGACCGGATTGGTGACCAGAGAGGGGGGAGTGAATGGGAGTTGATAAACATTCTTCTAGAGAGAGATGACTCCTCTAGTGAGATGAACACGACCTCGATCCCAAAATCACTTTCGCCACTCAATCCACACGTTTGCCAAGATCACGTAGCCACTGGAGTGCTACTGATCCTAGGAGCAAACCACACTTCCTACCAACTCAAACACGAACACACCACAACGGAAAACAACCGAGGGAAATCTTCTGCCAGGGGCGGTCAGACCGCATGGACAGGGCGGTCAGACTGCCTAGGCCTGGAGATTTCCCTCAACCACCAAATGAAGCTCACGACCCCGAATCAACCCAAGATTTCGCCTGGAGACTCCTTTGATCAAGGATGTTTCAGAACCGACAACAAACCAAATGAGGCCACTGGAGTGCTACTGAACCGTCAACAACGGATAAAGAGAGATACACAAGCGTTGTATAAAACATCGGTTCAGCACTCAGGTACCAACAGGGAGATAGCTCTCATGTCGCCTTTTACACGACGTCGATATGCTAGTTTCAGAACTCCTACAGCACTACCCGAACGCGGAGGAGTACAAAGGGTCCAATGGTTGTCACTACCACGACCTACCTCTATATAAATGTGGGGTGAACTCATAACCAACGCAGCTGCCCAACCCAAGCACCATGCTTGCATTGCCAACTAGACTTCAGTAGGCTCGGGCTAATGTGACCTAGGCCGAAGCCACCAGATAACTGGTCACTTGAGACCGTGTACCGTAGCATAAACACAGACGTCATACAACAAGAATGTGTAAGCTAACTAGATCGAACTAAGGCTAAACATGCAAATGGATATGAGAACTTCTACGTCTATACCATAGGATCAAAGGGTCATGTTCGCGAAGAACAAGAGCCTCTAACTTATGAACAAATGTGGAATGCATGAATAAATCATCCGTCAACTGGATCGAAGGGTCGTGTTCATGATGAACACGAGCCTCTAAATGATGAACAAATGACGAACTCAAGAACATATCACCTATGCATGCGAGCACTACTTTATATGAAATAGCTGAATAACTGAAGTAGATCAAAGTCATACATAGAAATATAAGTACAAGAACACTCATACCTAGATCCCAAAGTAGACTTGGAACCTGAAGAAGAGCTACTCTAGCCAACTCCTTAGCCTTGGTAACTAAAAGAGAGAAGTGAAGCAAAGTTGTGTGTCTCTAAAGTGAGCCATCTCCTCTTCTATTTATAGTGGGGGAGGGGTCAATGTTCTGAGCTGATTCTCCTTGCGAACACCCCCGAGAATCCCCTCTAGGACCAATAAGGAGCCACCACATGGAAGACCAGGATCAGCCGACACAAGGTCGGTTCGACCGAACCCACGGTTCGGCCGAACTGGCTGTGGGTCGGGCTGGCTCCTCCTTCCTCCAAGTGACTGATGTGTGGGCCCTTGGGTAGATTATAGGTGGATGTAAGAAGTTGAGTCGGTTTGCTCCCTGAGTGGGCCCTCCAATCCATGTGACATCCATTTGTCGACCTCCGATTCATCAGAGCTTGCCTCCCTTGGATCGATGATGTGTCAAGGACACATGGGATCCTGTGTGGCAGCCACTCCTCAGCTGAGGTGGCATGACATGGTTCCTAGAAGATGGGTTTCTCACTCATTTTGTATGTTTTTTCCTACAATCAAATAATCTCCAAGGACAAATGGAACTACATTATTCTTTAACTAAAATGCGTGTAAGAAATGCAATTGCTCCCTTATTCATGAGAATATTGACGACTAAAAGAGGTACTTAATAGCCGTCAACAACTCCACGAAGACATCGTGCACTTAACTAAAAATACTAGGAAGTAGGATAGGAATTCAGTTCAGTATTGCTCTGTTTTGTTGCCAGCATCTTGCTAGGGGTAGAGCAATGTCATTCGTCTTGTTTGTACTGGTGTAACAAGTCAAACAAAAAAGATTGAAACAACGTGTTGCAAATTAGTCATAAGAAGGTTGTTGGTTCAGAGTATTCAAAAATTTATGATCAATTTTGTTGTGCATGTGTATTGGTAGAGTTTAATTTCTTCATTCCATTTTTTCTCCAACTTTTAAGAATATTTGTCCAGCTTTACTTGACGGAGTACACATCAGCTGCATGCTAATTTTAATTGGTTTGATTTACTACGTGCTTTTAACTGAGAAGTTGAAACTTGCATTTAACTTAGTTTTTGAGTACTATATATTGGTTTGGGAGATTAAGGTTGCAGTGTCTCTTTACTGATCAAAATTAGGTTGGATGCTGATTGCTTAATCCCTGTCCTTGTTGTTCAGTTTCAGAGTCTAGGGAGTCATTTGTATTCACCATCTTGCTTATCAGGCAAAGGCAAATAGGGACTTGTTTATCAATGCAAGCAATCTTTTCCCTCTCCTGTTTTCCTTTTCCCATTGTTCATGGTACAACCAATATTTTCTTTGTTGTTACAGGTAGTACGATTCAGTGCTAATACAATTATAAAAATTCCTACTTGAGCATAAATTATGGCAAGTCCTGCAAAGGTGATGCTTTCGCTATGCAGTATTTAGTGATAGTTCAATTACATAATTTTTCAGTATTCTTTTATGAGGTAGGAAAGAAATCTTCTTGATACTGTTACCGCATGGATGATCATAGTAAGTGAGGTTATATGAGGACATCATACGCATAATGTTAAATTTAGCTCATTTCTAGTGTGTTGCTTGTGCATACTGTAGTTTTTGTTGACATGGTTGCTGCTGCTATTGGGTCTTCCCCTAAAGTTGATGTTTATAGTTACATGTCATTTGCTACTTTTTACATCTAATTTTGTTCAGATCACCCCAAGTCTGTCCTACTTCCAATTGGGAAACACCTTGGGATCCTAATGATCATCATTTCAGATGCATTAATTATTTTTTGCAACCTTCTACTCTTTCTCATAATCTGAATTGTAGGTAGAAAAATGAGGTAACAGTTTCTTGTTTTGTAGAGTCACTGATACTTGTGTGCATGCCTGCTAGTATTTATTATTTTGATTTCAGATACTCGTGTCATTTGATTTCATAATGCTGTAGAGATTCATTTGTTGTTTCAAGAGGTATCTTATATACCATTATCTATTCAAGAGAAGATCACTTCAAAGCTTGGCTCCTTATGTTTCTGTGACATCTAGTCAAATAAGTTTGTTCATGTTAACAGTTTGCTCCATCCTTTGAAATGCAGATGTATGTTTGCAAGGATCTTTTATTGCATAATATTATTTTTTCTCTCTGTCAAGAGCTTCACTACCCATTCAATTGCTCATCCAATGTGTCAAGGTGTCAGTTACTGATCGGCAATTCAGCAGTGCAATTTATTTTATAAGTTGAATCATTGAGTACTTGAACTATTGCTATGTTGGCACCGTAATATGTAGATAGTGTGATCCTTGTTTCATTGTCATGCTTGTGTAATTACTTTGCAATTTGCACCTAATAATTATTACCTTGATATTTGAATGTTTGTTGTCCTTGGTGAAATTGTTGTTCCACTTTTTTGTTCATGGATGAATTTTGTATGAAAATGGATGTTTGCCCTTTTTTTTCTTGTGTGGATTCAATTATTTGCTCCTAAGCTTGATAATTAACTAGCGGAATCAGCCCAGCCCACGTCCTTCCAAACTCACATGCCACTTGATAAGACCATTCACAATTTGTTGAAGCTCGACCCCCCCCCCACATGATCACCCCAACCCACTAGTGGAATCATTCTCCTGTGGAATGAATTCATTGAATGCCAAACGAAGCCTAAAGTGAAAGGTCATGAAAAAATTCTGGCATGTAAGACAACTCCAGCAAAGCCCCTGCTCCACCCCAACTCAAAAGTAGGGGCTTTGAGCAAAAAAATCAACACCTATTCGGCTGTTACGGCAGTTTCTACCTCCCGCGCTCACAGAATCCTTACCACTGTGCACCTTCTTTGTGGCCGCTCGTGCTCACCTACCTGCCTCAAGCTCTGCCGGCAACCCCACTCCTCTGCGCCGCCGCACGGGCCGGCCAAGGCTCCAGCTCCTCTGCTCATCCACGGCCAGCCGCGGCAGCCTCAGCGCCTCCGCAGATGCCCCTTCATGCCGCTGGATCTCGGGCTCGCCGCCGCCTGAGGCTAGAGCTTGAGCTTGCCAGCGTCGACGCCTCTACTGCCCAGCGGCCACGGGCTAGGTCCACAAAAGCCACCTCGTGCGGCTGCGGGCGAGCTTCGCTAGCGCCGCCACGCTCGGCCGTCGGCGAGGTCCGTGGGCGCCGCCACGCCGGTCGTAGATCAAGTTCCGCGGGTGCCGCCTCGCGTGGCTGCCTGTGAGGTCCGCGGCGCCACCACGCTGATCGTAGATCGAGTTCCCACGTGCCGCGTGTGGCTGGAGCTTGTGCACCCCCGTGCTATCGCCACTGCACCCGGCCGAAGGTCGCCATCCACGGGAGTTGGAGCACAGGGGAAGAAACAGAGGAGTACTGGGAAGAACAGAGGATGAAGAGGGGTCGGGAAATGATATGACTGTCGGTGCAATGGACCGGTAGTCCACCATGGGGTAGGCTATGGTGGTAGATTGTACGGTGGGGATCACCGAGACTAGAGCTAGATGGTGAACAAAGGACACAGGGTTTATCCAGGTTCGGGCCGCCGGGAGGCGTAATACCCTACGTCCTGTGCTCGGTGTGTTGTATTGACGGTTCCACGATTGGGAATCAGATGGAGTTGTTTCTGAGGGGGGTCCCTGCCGCCCTTATATAGCCTGGGGGGCAGGGTTTACAGATCTCAGGGAATCTATAGCTAACCGATTACAAGATTTGGCCTTCAGGCTCAAGTAATATCTTTCCTAACTAACCGGTCTTTATCCATGGGATGATATCTCGTCGGGCGCCACCTCATCCTGATCCGTACGCCATGTCGTATCTCCACACGGGTGGGCCCATCTCCGTATACGTATACACGTTACAAAGCCCCTCCGTGTGAGACCCGGGGGGTATATCCCCCACAGCAGTCCCCGAGCGCTTCTTAACCAAACTGCAACTTCGATCTTCAGCTTCGTGTACTTTTTCGTGTGCTTTCGCCATTTAGCCGAGTGCTTAATGCCTTCCGTCCGAGTGCTTTGAATGTTGTCTGATCTTTGGTGCAGCCGAGTGGTCTTGAAGCGGAACTCGTGGTTGCCGGGTGGTTGAGGAGAGCTCTTCACCATGTTTGTGATCTATTCAGATCATCTGGGATTGGAGATTGTACACCTTCGTCGAAGACGAAGTGTACACACTTAGTCCCCGAGCCTAGATAAAGATTGAAGAGGTTTATCTAGGGTCAAAAGAGAATCTAAGCGACCGCTCCCGGATGTCTTCTATAATGGGTGCTCCTTTGGAAAAAAGGTACCACTGATCGCCTCCCGTATCCCCGATCCTGACTTTAGTCAATGAGACTTTGTCTTGATATAATTCCGGATGATCGCGGTGGCGGGTTTTAGCCGCTGAATGGGCGCATCTCGAGATGCACCCATTAGGGCAGTCCCCGAGTTTCAGAATAGTTAAAGTAACTATTTCGAAGCTCTAAAAAAGGATTTAGTTCGGTATTACCATCATCCCATTTGGGAGAGTACCACTCGGATCATCTGACCCGGTATGGTGTTTGGTTAGAGCTCTGGCCCTATGCCAAATTTGCCGTATGGCCAACTGTGTTCTCATGGAGCACTCGCGCGAGGTCACCTGTCCTAGTCAGCATATTCGTGACTTCTGAACAGCTTTGGCCTATGTATGGCATGCCTCCGGGAGAACACTCATGAGCTAGTAGATTTTTGAAGTTCTCTTAGGAGTCAAAACCGAATTTTTGAGGGCGGGTTATCTGATAACCTGGCAGTACGTGACTCTGGGTCACGGCCTCTGAGTGGTTTAAGCCAACCAATGATTTTTGGAAGGCCCTTTTAATTTTAAGGGTGTCTTCCCGTAGAAGGAAAGGTTTTAACCCTTTGGCCCATTTAGAGCTACAGCCCACTTAGGCCCAGCAGCCGGAATCGAAAGCGTCGTGGATAAGGCTGAGCACTGGCGTGTCGCTCGCGGGTCGTACTCACGAGTTTCTCGCGAGAAGAATCTCCCACGCTGTGGCGATGCGACCGCACAGGGGGTGGGGCCCGCCACGACCACCGTTCCGTCTGCCGCATTTAAGGTAGCCCGGGGGTGTGGCTCGCCACGCGCCCCTGCAGTCACGTCGCTTCACTTCCCATAGGAAACCACGCAGCCGCCCATTGCTCTTCCTTCTTCGGCTGCTCCACCTTCGATCCGCCTTCGATCCGCCGGATCCGTCGCCGCATTAGCTCGATCTCCACCGGATTTGGCTCCGGCGAGGCCGCAGATCATGATCCGCCGCCGTGCCGCATCTAGGCCGTAGTTCCCGGGGAGTCCCCGAGCATAGCGAGGGTGTAGACCACTCCCCGCCCAAGTCCCCGAGCGTAGCGAGGATGTCTGTTGACATTTCTAAACGTCGATCACTTAAGAACAGATTTGGAATCCATCCTTAGCGTCAGCGCTAGAAATACTTGTTGGCACTTCCCAATGTCACAACTAATTGGCGCATGTTAGCGTGAACATTGAGAGTTACCATTGGTTAATCTAAATGATCATGAACTAATCCGCAAGTGCACAGATAAACCATTGTAGCATTTCCCCAAGGAAGGAGAGTATTCCAAGGGTATCGAATCCAAGGAAGGCAATGGCGGATATCTTAGACTTATGCTTTTGCTCTGAATGTAAACCAAGAGATAGATATAGGGAACAACACACTCAAAGGCAGGGGTAAGATAAATGATACAAAGGGGTAGTGTGACACACACACCTCAAATCTACCTCTACTCTAGCACACTACGGCTTAGGGGGAACAAACGAGTTACCTCTAGGTTCTAATGTACTAAACATACAAAGCTAGAAGATACAAGAGATGGGCATGAGTATTGCATGAGGGAAACATGGTTCAGCACCTAGGTACAAACGGGGAGCTAGCCCGCGACGACCAGCACTCTGCGAAACTAGACTTTAGACTCCTACAGCAGGTACCCCAGCGCGGAGGTTGCCCTAGGATCCAACAGGGCTGTCACCACCTGAGGACCGACCTCTCATTACGGGAGGTATGCTCATAACTATCAAAGCCAGACAACCCAGGCACCATGCCTACGTTGCTGCTAGACTTCACCCGGCCCGGGCTATTGTGACCCAGGGTGAGAGCCACCAGAAGACTGATCAACTAGACCGAGTACCGTAGCTTGAACACAGACCCCATGCAACACTCTTATGCCATCTAACAAGATCAACTAAGGCTAGACATACGAACAGATATGAACTCTGTTATGTCTAATCAACAAGATCAAAGGGTCGTGTTCGTGAAGAACACGAGCCTCTAACTTATGAACAAACACATAAGGAAGGAGTTTATCACCCTTCAAGTGGATCAAAAGGTAGTGTTCACGAAGAACACTAGCCTCTAAATGATGAACAGAGGATGAACTCAAGAACATATCAAGAATATGATCTACCATGACTTTATATGAAATAGCTGAATAACTGAAGTAGATCAAAGTCATACAAAGAAATAAAGATAAAAGAGAACTCATACCTAAACTGCCAAGAGGACTTGGAACCTGAAGAAGAGCTACTCTAGCCTACCCCCTAACCTTGGAAACTAAAAGTGAGAGGAGAATGAGAGAGTGGTGTGTGAGAAATGGGAGCCCCTCCCCTCCTATTTATAGAGGAGGACAAGGCTTGCTCGGACGCCCAAATGGCCCCTAAACACCCAGGACTGCAGCAAGTGACCAATGAGCAACCACCACATGGAGGGCCAGGATCAGGGGGCCCTAAGGCGGTTCGGCTGATCCTAGGATCGGCCGGCCCCTAGGGTGGCCCACTGGCCTGTGCTTCCTCTGAGTGGCTGCCCTGTGGGCCCTCTGATCCATCCCCGGTGCATGGCTTGATTTGGTATCCGAGGTGGGCCCTTTGATCCATGTGAAGTCCATGTGGCATCCTCTGATTCGTTGGTTATTGCATCCCCTGGATCGATGACGTGTCTTGTCATATCTCCCTTGGTGGCAGCCACCTCCTCAGCTGAGTTGGCATGGTTGCCTCATAGAAGTGGAGTTTCCATCTCTTTTAAAGGGTAAATCACCTACATACAAATAATCTCCAAGGACAAGTGGAACTACATTATTCAAACCTAAATGCTAGTAAATAATGCATATGCCTCCATTTATGTGAGAATATTGAGTGTTGGAAATGGTGAATTTCTACCGTCAACAATGTCGTCGGTGGAATCCCGCCGGCATTCGAAGAAGTCGAGCCGCGGCGCCTCTGAGGCGAGGCGCTCGCCGTCCCCGCTTCCGCCGCCGGTGCGGAGCGAGGAATGGGTGCGCTCCGTCTCCACAAGGGAGCGCATCACCGCCCTAGTGCTGGGAGGAGTGCTGCTCGAGTCCGCCGTCGAGGGATGGCGGCCAGCTGCGGGGGAGGAGTTCCCCACGCCGTCGACCGACGACGCCGTCGTCTTCGAGTCGGCCTACCTCCGCGGGTTCGGCCTGCCCGCGCATCCCTTCTTCCTCGGCCTGCTCTACTACTACGGTTTGGAGCTGTGCCATCTCAACCCCACCTCCATTTTGCACATATCTATTTTTGTGCATCTGTGCGAGGCGTTTCTTGGAATCGCCCCGCATTTTGATCTTTTTCGCTATTTCTTCTGGGTGAAGCCCCACCCAAACGCCAAGAAGCCACGAGTGGTGGGCGGCGCCGGATTCCAGCTCAAGTAGACGCACACTGCTGAGTACATTCTGGTGCCGCTCGTCAGCTCCAACAAGGGCTGGCACTCGGAGTGGTTCTACACCGCCAACCATGCTCCGGTGGTGCCCTGCAATGTCGACGCGTGACCGATTCCTCTCCCATGCTGGGATGAAGAGCTCGGCCAAGCTGAGATGGGGCAGGTGTTCGTGCTGCTAGAGCATATCCGGAAGCTGAAGGAGGCCGGGCTCACTCGTGTCGTGGTGATGGCGAGCTTTGCCGTCCGGTACACGCAGCCGCTCCGGGATAGGGTGCGCCCGGCGTACGAGTACGCCGGCGACGACCACGACCCGACACGGCGAGCGGCAGAGCCGGGGAGAGCAAAGGAGCTGAAGGAGCGCGTCCGTCAGTTCTTCGTTCCCGGCACCCTCATCTCCAACCGCGATGCGCCGAAGCCGTTCAACCTGGCAAACTATCCGCCTGAGGTAATGATTTTGTCTTTTATAGGGCGCCCATTAGGGCATGAACATGTGCCCACCAGATGTTTGATGAAATGGCTCTGTTTGTTTTTCTGCAAAATCTTAGGATCGCAGGGCTTTTGTCTCTGTGGTGCCTGTGCCTGGCTCATTGGCCGGACAGGGTCCTTTGACCGGCCGTCTTGGCGAGCTGCAGAGGATGGAGCGCGCCAAGGCCCATGTCGTGGCGGGTGGCGATGAGGCGATCCAGCCTGAGCCCCATCAGCCCACAGCCCCTGCTCCTGAGGAGAGACGTGCTGCGCCAGCCAGCAAAGGCAAGGAGTGCAAGGGCAGCCGGAATCCAGAGGCGCGGCGTGCGCCCCCTGGGTCACTCAAGATCGACGAGCCAGAGGTGCGCCGGTGCAAGCTTGTGCTGTCGGAGGACGAGGAGGAGGAGGTCCCCCTCTCGTTTGACATCGGCGAAGCTCCCTCAGTGACGACGGCTCAGGCGACGCCGGCACCTACCGGTCACTTCACTTCTTCTCTTCCTTCTCAGCCAGCGGGCCCCGTGCGGCTGGTAGCGGACGCTGCGCACCCTACCATTCAGACTGCGCAGGCTACCGCTGCAACATCGTCACCAGCACCTGCAGCGGCGACTGCGATGGTCAGTGGGGTGAAGTGATCCGCCCCCTCTGGCCCCGGCTTTCTGCGTCGTACCCGCGTCCGTGTGTCCTCCGAGTAAGTCTTTTTGAAATTGTCCATCCTTGTTTCTCTTGGGTTCACAGGGTTGGAAAGAGATATTTATGTCTTGTCTGTACGAGCAGGGGTCCCTACAACCTTCCTTCCGATGTTGGGGAGTCATCCTTGCCATCTGCCGCCCCAGCGTCACCGCGCCCGAGTGCTTCTGATGAGCGCCCGGCTGCTGCGTCGAGGGTTCCTGCTGCTGTGGCTGCCGCTATTGATGCTGCTACTCATGATCCCAGTCCCCAGCGTGAGGCTGGACACGTTGCAACTTCCGGCGCCGCTGCGGCTGGGGCCTCTGACATCGAGGAGATCCAGCGGGAGCTTCCTCAGCCGCGTCTCAGCCCGCCACGTCCTAGACGCGTCGCCCAGGTGCGTGGCAGTCTTTGTGAATGAAGTGCTTGGGGATCCAGCGATCGACGCCGAGAACCGCGCAGAGCTCGTCACCATTGCGCGGAGGACCCTCCAGCTTGCAGAGGTAATTCTTTCTTCCTCTTGTTGTTGTAGGTGCCTGCTAGCTGTAGTTGTTTCATCTCTTGCTATGTTTCGACAGACCGTGGCCTCGGAGTTCGCGCGCAAGAGCGCTGTACTTGACCGCGTCGGCACCGCTGCCGATCTGAACACCACTCTGCGCGCCCATTTGGAGCATCTCGAGCAGCAAGCTTTTGCTCAGCGAGACAGCAACAACCGGGAGGTCGAGAGGCTGCGGCAGGAGAAGGAGGCTGCGGAGGCGAACGAGGCGACGCTCCGGGCGGCGGCAGAGGAAAACCAGTGAGGTATGTTGATTATGTTTTGCTTTGTTTCGCCATTGCCCGAGTGCTTTGCGCTGATCAACTCTTGGCAACAGCTCGGGCCAAGGTGGAGGAGGAGCTCAAATCCCTGTGGGGCCACATGAAACAGCTCCGGCAGGACGGCCAGGAGGCGTGCAGGCAGGCCGCTGTGGCAAGAAAAGAGCTGTCAGGTTGGTTACCTTGCACCCCCGTGTTATCCTTGGATGTTTGTCGATAAGTGCTTCTGACGTTGAGCAGATTTTCGGCAAAAATAATTTGCCTAATATGCAGATCTTGAAGCCCGCATCGCATCGGAGAGGGCTCAGTTCAAAGCTCTCGGCGAGGCGCTGCGCCCCATCCTGGACGAGCTGGCGCCCCTTGCCGAGTCTTCCTCCGTGCGGCAGTGCGGTGACCCGGTGCTGCGCCCGCCGACCCTCTTGGAGCGTGCCCAAGCGGCGGCGGCGCGCTTCCCTGGCTGTCTTCGCGAGGTCGGTGTGGCGAGTGCCAGCCACTGCCTCGCCGTCTTCCGCTCCTTCTACCCCTCGATCAACGTGGATCGCTTCCGCGGTGGCTTCGCTCGTGGGACGTCACCGCAGCAGGCTGAGCGACTGCTGGAGGAGGTGAAGGATACGGCGGAGCAGCTTGCTGACGATGTCGTAGCGGCGGCTGATGAAGAAGTTGGCGGTGATGCCCTCCAGTCCCAGCCATAAAAACTTTGAAAGTTTAAAAATTGTAATATTTTGTGGTGTTGTGGGTGCACCGGTACTTTGGTTCATTTGACATTTGGTACTTTTAAGTAGGCGCTTTTCTTTGACGGTATCTCTGTACTATTAATTTCCCCGGTAGTTAGTCTATTACGGGAAATCATAGGCTCGTTGGCCTTAGTTTCCTAGCGCAGAGGGCATAATCTCATACACGCGTAGTACCTTAGCTTGGCGAAAACCTCGACCCACGATTTAAGACATGTGCTACCGAGTACTTTATGAGTCGTAAGATCCGTGTTAGATGAGCATTATTTAGTTTTGACATGGAAAACTTTGCTGTATGTAAAGCAGTCCCCAGGTTTCAGAATTGAAACTTGGGTGGGAAAAGCATGTGAGCAGATGTGAGAGCGAAGTAGAAAAACTTCATGAAACTGAATTCATTGCCATAGACTGCTAACATGGATAATGTGCAAAAAACTTTGAACAGAAAATGATACATAGCTTTATTATGGGTAGAAACAGCGTAGGTGCTCGATATTCCATGAGTTGGGCACATCCGAGCCATCCTCCTGCATCAGCCGATAAGCACCCGGCCTACTGATTTCCTTGACTATGAATGGCCCCTCCCATGGGGCTGCTAACTTGTGCATGTCCTTCTTGCTTTGGATCCTACGCAGAACTAGATCTCCAACGCAGAAAGCTCTCTCCTGCACATTTTTATCATGGTAACACCGCAGAGCTTGGGCGTACCGTGCTGCCTGGATTGTTGCCGCGAGCCGTCCTTCCTCGATGTTGTCGATATCCTCAATCCGCGCCTTCTCAGCCTCGTTTTCGTCGTATACTTCAACTCTTGGTGCATTGAACATGAGGTCGGTGGGGAGCACCGCCTCAGACCCATATACCAAGAAGAAAGGAGTTTGACCAGTAGCATGACTCGGCTGTGTCCGCAGTCCCCAGAGTACTGTAGGGAGTTCGCATAGCCAACGAGTCACGTACTTTTTCAAGCGATCGAAGATGCGTTTTTTGAGTGCCTCGAGCACCGCTCCGTTAGCTCGCTCAACTTGGCCATTGGCACGTGGGTGCGCGACTGAGGCGCGTGCCACCTTGATGAGGAGTTCGTCGCAATATTCCTGGAACTCCCTTCCTGTGAAGTTTGTACCCAGGTCGGTTATTATCCTGTTAGGGACGCTGAATCTATGCACGATTTCTCCTATGAACTCGGCCGCCTTGGCAGCCGTGAGTGCCTTTATCGGCTTGACCTCTATCCATTTGGTGAACTTGTCGACTGCCACCAGGATGTGATCGTACCCTCCGGATGCTTTCTTAAAAGGCCCGATCATGTCGAGTCCCTAGCACGCGAAGGGCCATGAAACAGGTATCGTCTGCAGAGCTTGGGCTGGAACGTGTATTTGTTTTGTGAAGAATTGGCATCCCTCGCAACGTTTCACCAGCGTCTCAGTGTCCGCGATGGCTATGGGCCAGTAGAAGCCAGACCGGAAAGCTTTTCCAACAATGGTTCTTGCTCCGGCGTGGTTGCCACACATGCCTCCGTGAATTTCTGCTCGGAGTTGTCATCCTTCTTCCTCCGGTATGCATTTCTGGAGTACTCGGGACTGTCCGCCTCGGCGATACAGGTTGTCGCCGATCAGGACATAGTTCTTTCTCCTGCGACTAATCCATTCGTGCAGCGCTCGCGTCTCCCTTTCCTGATCTAGTAAAGGATTCGGGAGCGTGCCGTCCTTGATGTACTCGACCATCTCTGAGATCCACTCGGGTTGTGGTTCAATCATTAAGACTTTGCCGAGTCCTTCTGATGGATTGACTTGCACATCGGGGTTCTTGATGGAGGGCTTGATCAGGTCTTGAACAAAGACGTCGGGTGGTACCTGTGCTCTCGTGGATCCCATGTTTGCCAGCTCATCGGCCGCCTTGTTATCGTCGCGGAGTACGTGCTGAAACTCTAGGCCGTAGAACTTGCCTTCGAGTTTGCGGATCTCCGCGCAATATGCGTCCATCTTCTCGCTGGTCCGGTTCCACTTCTTGTTAACTTGGCTCACCACCAAGGCAAAGTCGCCCTTAACCATCAGGTATTTTATCCCGAGCGACACGGCGATACGGAGCCCGTGAAGGGCCGCCTCGTATTCAGCCGTGTTGTTCGAAACCTTGAACATGACCTGCAACACGTATTGCAGTTTCTCTCCTGTTGGGGAGATGAAAATTATGCCGGCTCTGCCTCCTTTAATCCCGAGTGATCCATCAAAGTACATGGTCCAGTACTCAGGTTCAGCGGTAGTGGATGGCGTCTGGATCTCCGTGTACTCTGCCACGAAGTCCGCGAGTACCTGCGACTTGATCGTGTTACGCGGTATGAAAGTTATGTCGTGTGCGGCCAGCTCGATGGACCACTTCATGATCCTTCCCATGGCATCTCTGTTGTGCAGGATGTCGCCTATGGGGTAGTTGGAAACTACAACGATTTTATGAGCTTCGAAGTAGTGCTTCAACTTGCCTGCGGTGATCAACAGTGCGTAGAGCAATTTCTGCGCCTGATTGTACTGCACCTTAGAGTCGGTCAATAACTCACTTATGAAGTAGACCAGCCTCTGGACGGCGTAAGCATGTCCTTCCTCTTTGCGCTCCACAACTAGTACCGTGCTTGCCACATGTGTGGTAGCCGAGATGTAGAGGTAGAGAGTTTCCCCTTGCTCTGGTGCTGTGAGGATGGGGGCCTTTTGCAGATAGCTCCTGAGTTCCAGGAAAGACTTCTGGGCCTCCTCGTCCCACTTGAAATCATTGTTTTGATGTTTGAGGAGCTTGAAGAAGGGGAGTCCTCGTACGCCGAGTCGTGAGATAAACCGGCTGAGTGCTGGCATGAACCCGGCTAGTTTCTATACATCCTTCTGGCACTTGGGAGGCTTCATCCGAGTGATCATGTGGATCTTCTCTGGGTTTGCCTCTATGCTGCGATTGCTGACAAGGAATCCGAGTAGTTTTCCTGAGGGAACACCGAAAACGCATTTTCCGGGTTAAGTTTCCACCGGTAAACCCTCAAGTTAGTGAAGGTCTCAGCTAAGTCCTTGATAAGATTATCAGGGTCTCGAATCTGGACTACGACATCGTCTACATATGCTTCGCAGTTTACACAGATTTGGGTCTTCAAGCATGCTTGGATGGCACGTTGATACGTCACACCGGCGTTCTTCAGACCAAAGGACATTGTCAAGTAACAGTACGCACCATGGGGCGTAATGAACGACGTCTTGATCTGGTCTTCGACCTTCAGGCTAATCTGGTGGTAGCCTGAATAGCAGTCGAGAAAACAGAGCAGGGCACAGCCCGCTGTGGAATCAACAACTTGGTCTATTTGCGGGAGGGTGAAGGGGTCTTTGGGGCAGTGTTTGTTGAGATCGGTATAATCAACGCACATTCTCCATTGCTTATTCTTTTTGGATACAAGAACTGGATTAGCCAGCCAGTCTGGGTGATACACCTCTTTGATGAACTTGGCGGCTAACAGCTTCGTAACCTCTACCCCTATTGCCTTCTTGCGGTCAGCCGCGAACCGACGAAACTTTTGCTTGATCGGCTTAGCCTTCGGGTCAACCTTCAAGGAGTGCTCGGCGAGCTCTCTGGGCACTCCTGGCATATCCGCTGGTTTCCAGGCGAATATGTCGGAGTTAGCGCGCAGGAACTCGACGAGCACGCTTTCCTATGTGGGGTCCAGGTTGGCCCCTATGGTCGCCATCTTCGAGAGATCGTCAAGGTTGAGCGACACCTTCTTCACGGCCTCCTTCTCCCGCTGGATCACCTCCGTCGTCGGCTTCTTGGTCGGGATCTCTAGATCTACTGGGTCGAGCTTGCTGGCAACCGCCAGGACTTTAGTAGTGCGCCTGGAGAGATCCAGAGTAGCAGCGATGTGGAGGTTCTCCTTCTCACAGGCACTGGCTGTGTTGGAGTCACCTCTGAGGGTAATTACCCCGTTTGGCGCAGGCATCTTCAGTACCATGTAGGTATAGTGGGGCACCGCCATGAACTTGGCTCGCACCGGCCTGCCGAGTATGCCATGATAGGCTGTCTCGAAGTCTGCCACTATGAAGCGGACGTACTCTGTCCGGTAGTTCTCGATCGTGCCAAAGGTGACAGGCAGAGAGATCTGACCGAGTGGTACTGAGGGATCTCCGGGTACAATCCCGAAGAAAGGCTTGTCGGTCGGGCTCAAGTCCAAGGGAGTGAGGCCCAACTCCTTGAGCATGCTGGCGAACAATATGTCAAGGCCACTACCTCCGTCCACCAGCATCTTGCGAAGTCCCACGTTGCGTATCGCAGGCTTCAGCACGAGGGGGTACCGCCCAGGCGTGACGACTGCCTCCGGGTGGTCCTCCCTACTGAAAGTGATCGGGACTTCTGACCACCGCAGGAACTTGTGCGTGCCGTGCTGGGCTGCATACACCAGTAGCCTGTCTGTGAGCTTGGCCTTGCGCTTCCCCTCGATCTGGTCTGGGCTGCCATAGATCATGTTGACCGTACGGTCAGCGACCTGGAAGTCTTCCTCGTCATCATCTGCTGGGGGAGCGCGCTTCCCCTTGCCCTTATCATTTTTGGAGGGACCCTTCGAGCGACCCTTGCCGGAGAAGTGGTTCTTCAAGCCAAAACAGTCGCGAGCCGAGTGCTTATGGTTCTTGTGGTACGGGCATTACATGTCCAGCATCTTCTGGAACTCAGAGGGGTCCATGCGCTTCGGGGCGGGCTCCACGACCGCTACGACCTCAGCCGGCTAGCGCCTCCTGTTGCGCCGTGCGCCCTGCTGGGAGGTTTCCCCCTCTCAGTCCGGGTCGTGGCGTGGCCGACACGGACGTGGGGCATCGTCGTCTTCCCAGCGGGACTTGATGTGCTTCAGCTGCTCGCGTTCTGCGTCTTCACCGTCAGCTTCTTTGTTGGCTATGGCGAAGAGCTCGTTTACGGTCTTTGGGGGCCTCTTGGCCCACCTGTTTACTAGCTTGCCGTAGGCCAGCCCATGCTGGAAGGTGCTGATGACGTCGTGCTCCTCGACGAAAGGAAGAGAGTTCTTCTTCTCGGAGAAGCGCCGAATGTATGAGCGCAGCGACTCGTTCTTGCGCTACCGGATCTGGTCCAGCATCCTCCTGTTCCCTGGCCTCTCCCATGTGCCAGAGTATTGGCTCGTGAAGAACCTGCAGAGGTCATCCCAGGACGTAATGGAGTTCCTTGGGAGCCCCGCAAGCCAGTTTCTGCACCCCTTCGTGAGCATTATGGGCAAGTAATTTGCCATCACGTCAGCGTTTCCTCCCGCGGCCTTGACCGCGGTGGAGTAGATCTGGAGCCATTGCGTGGGGTCCGACGTGTCGTCGTACTTGTCGACGTCGGACAACTTGTAACCTCGGGGCCATGTCACCTAACGTAGCCTCTTCGAGAGGGAGAGGAAGCCATCGTAGGACGGGGCACCCTCTCGACCTCCGCGGCGTCTGCCGGCCGGCCGCACATAGGAGCTGTAGCTATCCCCGGACTCCTTGTAGGAATCCGAGTAGTAGTCTTCATACCCGCTCTGCGAGTCACCGCGTCTATCTTGGTGGCGGGGAGCTCCGTGCTCCCTGTCGTAGTCGCTGTGTCGCCTTGATTCCTGACGGCGGCGCTCCTCGCGGTTGCGGTTGATCGTGGTCCTCTCATCGCGGCTGCGGAGCCTGTCGCGCAAGTCTCCACCTTCGTCACGCCGCGCTCTTTTGTGGCGCGAGCGGCGGGTATCCTCCGTCTCCCCCTGCCCAACTAGCGGGGAGGGATCGACGCGGTTATGCTGGGTCGCAACGGCCTGCACCAGGGCCCGTATGCACCCAATGTCTGGCGTATTCGGAGGTAGCCTCTCAACCGCCTCATTTAGCACAATGAGGTTTGCCTTGGGGGTCACGTAGACCTTGTGCCCATCGTACTCGAGGGTGAAGTCATCCTCGAGCCTTCGGGGCTGAACTCTGTTGGATCGGCGGGTGTGACGCCGCCGCCTGTTGCGGTGTGGGCTGTCGAAGCTTTTTAGATCCTCGTCCTCCTCCTCATCGCGGTTGGCTTCCTGGCGCCGTCACGCTCGGTCCGCATTCTTCCGTAACAAATCGCCCTTTTGTGCGGCCGTCTCGTTGTCCTGAGTGTGCTCGTCCTCAGAGACCGGAGGCGGAGCTCCTGGCGCTGCCACGTAGACAAAGGTAGGCGACCAGCTTCCGTCGGATAGGTCCGAGGGTGAGTTTGAAGTGCTGATCAGGATCGTGTCGTTGGACCCACGGCAGGGAGAGCTTTCGTCCAAGCCAAGGGCCGCCTCAAGGGATGCAAAGGATCCGTCCGAGACGTACTCAGGGCTAGACCGACTGGCAGATTGGCCTGACCGGCGCCCATCCTCAGATTCATCCGTAGTCCAATCGCAGAGTTGGCCGTCCTCATCCTCTTCCAGTATGGGGAGGAGGGACGCGTCGCGGTTTCCCTCTCGCACGAGGGAGAGAACCACGTTCACGAAGCGCGGCGAGTCCTCGTCCGAGTAGTATTCGATTGGCTCGGGCGCAAGGATCACCGCTAGGTTTCGCTTCACCTCCTCCCTGATCACGGAGGCGGCGGTGCTCTTCAACTCGAAGGGAAAGCACTCGGACTGCGGGGTACCCAGGGTTGCCTCGCAGATGGTGATGGTGTCAGCCATGTGACTAATGACCCGGTCGAATGATTCAACCAGATCGTCCGCGGGAGGGTTTGATGACCCTGCAACCGTCAAATCTTGAACCGGGAGGGCCTCCGGGCTTGCTGCGGCGTGCCGAAAAGCACTCGGCAGGCTTTGGGCTTGTCCAGATTGGATCTGGCAGCCGGTCTTCCCCTCGCGGGCGGTGTGGAAACCGCTCCGGAAGGCTTTTCCGTGGTGATCACGGTGTCGGAGAGAACGCATGGGATCTCCCCGATGACGATGTGACCCTGAGGAGGACTCACGTAGCCGGCCGCCTGCTCGTCGACGGTGGAGACAGGATCAAGGCTCCCGAAAGGGATTCCCGCTCCCAACGCGGCGAAGGCGAGACAACTAGCAGGGATCTTGACTGCGGCCATCAAGCTCGCCAATTATCGCGGCGAACCCCTACCTGGCGCGCAACTGTCAGTGCAATGGACCGGCAGTCCACCACGGGGGTAGGCTATGGTGGTAGATTGTACGGTGGGGATCGCCGAGACTAGAGCTAGATGGTGAACAAAGGACACAGGGTTTATCCAGGTTCGGGCCGCCGGGAGGCGTAATACTCTACGTCTTGTGCTCGGTGTGTTGTATTGATGGTTCCACGATTGGGAATCAGATGGAGTTGTTTCTGAGGGGGGTCCCTGCCGCCCTTATATAGCCTGGGGGCAGGGTTTACAGATCTCAGGGAATCTATAGCTAACCGATTACAAAATTTGGCCTTCAGGCTCAAGTAATATCTTTCCTAACTAACCGGTCTTTATCCATGGGATGATATCTCCTCGGGCGCCGCCTCATCCTGATCCGTACGCCATGTCGTATCTCCACACGGGTGGGCCCATCTCTGTATACGTATACACGTTACAAAGCCCCTCCGTGTGAGACCCGGGGGTATATCCCCCACAATGACCCATTGACGTGTAGGTCCCACGTGTCATACGAAAGTAGGGACTTCAAAGTTGGAGCTGTTGTTTGAGTTGGACATAAAATTAGAGATCCGAAAAAGTAAGGAGAGCCCCTACTTGACAAGTAGAGGCCTTTGAATAGGGGTTATTGCTGGAGTTGCTCTAAGCATGGGACAAATGAAAAATCTGAAATCTCGGCTAGAGAGGTAGGAGTAACATTGTAACAAGGATTACATTAATATAAATGACTTGAGGTGTGCTACGGACTATGGTGATTGAAAAGGTATTGAGAGACACTTTTCTACTCTCTCTCCATCTATTTATCCAAGGCCAATTTTAAAATCTGAAAATTTCATTTATGCAAGACCTATTTGTGTTTTTTATTAGAAAACACTAAATCATCACTTTGTCATCTGTGCGAGCAATAAATCCCTCTCACATGCTCCTCAGAAGATTAATGACAAGAGGAACTTTATTTTTTTTCCTTCATCTTTGAGTCAAGTGCAAATAGACCTTGGATAAATGGATGAAGGAGGGGGTATTTTGGTAAGGTACCAGGAGGTACCGGGTCGTACCTTTCCTATTTTGGTATCGTTTGATTACTTTTCATAGGTACAACTTGGTACCTCTTATGCCTCAACCATCAAATTTAGTATGATGAATGATCCTTATATTTGTTTTAACCATTATAAAATTCCTCTAATTATAAAGCCTCGTCCCTCAGTCTAAAAATGGTAATATCTATCATACAACTGTGTATTTTTTTCCTTGGCAGCTCGCTCTTTCTCCAATGCAAGCTTGTCTAGCTACCTGTTACGAAATATTAAATGATCATTGGCTTAATTATGTAATTAGGGATAATCATTGTAATTAGTACAATGACAACCGCCTTTGGCAAAGGCTTGTACTCCCGAAGGGGTGTGTGCGGTTATTCCCACACCCCTTCATACCTGTATATATGTGGGGTCCACCCCCCTCTCCAATCAATCCAAGATTCATTTTCCATTCACTTTACAACACGTTATCACGCACTCGTACTACCCCTGAGCGAATCTCGTCGAGAATTACAACTCGTCGAGAAAGAAAGAAAGTACAGAGGCCTCAGGGCCTCGCCGGCGGCAAACCGCCGACCTCCTTCACGGGTGAGCATGGAACCAACAATACATTTCATCGAGACCCCCATGGCTTCCTACCTTGCCATCCCCATCAACACCGGAGGCCGATGCTGCTTCTGTACCCGTGGTGGACACCATGGCCGTCGTGTCTTCGGTCATCGTCGTCGTCGTGGTAGACGCGGTGGCCGTGGTCGTCATGTTCGCAGGGGTCGCCGATCTCCACCACCACGCCTGGCCTCGCCGGCGATGAGCAGCAACTGCTCCTCCGAGCGGACCCGCACCGCCACACCGCCGTACACTGCCGGCCTTGTCCCGCGCTTCGCACCGGCAACAGCGCGTCTTCCGACGCCGACACTGCCTGAGGAGCAACCTCGCCGCCCCCTGGTGATCCGCATCCGTCGACCTGCAACATAGACAGAGGGGATTGGAATAATCCCAGATCTCAACGCACCAGGGTCGACGACGACAGCAGCGGCCGGCAACGCCGGATTTGGTCCTCAGGCCGGCCCCAACCCCTCCATCCGCTCCTTCACCGCCGAAAACTACTCATCCGGCCTCGTCGGCACATTTACGGCGGTCCACCCGAGCCTCGTCGTCGGGACGATGGCGGCTCGTCGCGGCGCTCCGCCGTACTACTCCAACGCCGGCGGGCCACCACCTGCAACTCCGGCGACAGACGAGACGGGCCCAACCCCGGCGCAGTTGTTCGGTAGGGTGGCCACCGTCGACCGTCGCCCGGGGATCCGGTGCAGCACATGGAGCCCAGCCGCGCTGGGACTCCCCTCCACCAAGAACTAAATGCCGGCCAACGGCCGGCGGCTGGCGGCCCACGCCGGCGCAACAGGGGGGAGCAGACGGTGCACAAAGGGGAGGGGGCAGACAGGAGTAGAAAGAGGGGGAGGAAGCAGATCCGGGGGCCACTGGTGGAAGGGACGCACGCCGGCCGGCCAATCACCGGCGGCGGCGGCGCACATGCCAAGCAGCAGCAGCGGCGGTGGTTTCCAGGGGGGCGACGGGTTAGGGAAACGCTAACTGCCCCCACCGTCCCTTATATATGCGGGCCACGCCGAATTGGGCCAAGCTGGGCCGCGCCCAGATTTCGCCACGGGCCGTCCGCAGACCAGCCAAAAGAAAAAAAACAAGAGTCCGCAGGCCAAAACAGGCCGCAATGCATCTACAGGCTGCAAAAGTCCAACGACCCCCCTCCAACTTGCAGAAAGTTCATCAGAACCCTCCCAACTTCTGAAAAGTTCATCAGAACCCCCCAACTTCTGAAAAGTTTATCTTACCCCCATGAATTCACCAATAAGCCCTCCGGCTATTATCTATTACATTTTCAGAATTATCAGTTCTGTATTTTTACGTTTTAGACCCTGAATTGTTCTGTAAATATGTGTTGTCTAGCACATTGTGTCATGTACCCTCCGGTATTCACACCTATGTAATTTGGATGTTATAATTACCGCAGTAATTGTGCATGTTAATGATCCGCAGATCATTTTTAGGTGTTAGAACAATTCTTATTTATGCAATTCATTTTATTTTACATAATCACTTAATCAATTTTTCTACATTAAATAGAAAACTAAGCAAAATTAAAACTAAGGCCTATACATATGATTTGAGAATAACACAAGGTGATGCGACCTAGGCGCTGACTGCGATAAGTTCTTTACAAGAGCTTATTTGCCATGAGATCCGCGTTTTTAGGCAGCTTTTGCTCATCACTAAGAGGTCTACATCTTTATGATGATTACCTTCAATGTGTATATCTCAATATCATATATATGGATGAAATATTAAATGACTATCAAGTCAAATTATTCCTACATCAGGAATTACAAATGTCCTATACCTTAATTCTGTAAGACTCATCTTACATGCATAATTTTTGCTTCATTACAACACAAATTTACCTCCGTAAATTAATCCTATATGATTCTTCATGTAGGAAAATGGCTAAAATACATAACAAAGACTTCACTGAACTTGCAGCAGATGGTAGCAACTATCTGACTTGGGCTATGGATGTGAAAATTGTGCTTACGGCCAAAGGTTTCATTAACACAATTAATGAACCTGATCCACAAAATCCTATCCCAGTCAATCACAAGTATGCAACCTTGCACTTTCTAAGGCATCACCTTCATCACGATCTCAAAGTTGAGTATATCATGGAAGATGATCCTAAAAAACTTTGGGATTTTCTCAAAGAACGCTATGATCAACAACAAAGTGTTATTCTGCCCGAAGCAAGACGGGAGTGGTCTCTACTCCGTCTGATGGATTTCAAATCTGTTGCGAAATACAATTCTGCAGTTCACAAGATTTCCACCAAGCTTCATTTCTGTAATCAACCTTTGGATGATGCAGAAATGATAGAGAAGACTCTATCTACATTCCTCCCTGCTAATAGGATATTGCAACAGCAATGCCGTTGCCACAACTACAACAAATACTCTGACTTAATATATGATTTACTTCAAGCGGAAAAGCATGATGAGCTCTTAACAAAGAACCATCAAATGTGCCCTGTGGGTGCAGCACCTCTGCCTGAAGTTTATTTCAATACTCAGAGTAACAATAAAAGGTTTGGTGGTAAGAAATTCAAAAAGAATTTCAAGGGAAAAGGGAAGAAGCAGAATTTCAAGAAAGGCAAGAGTTCTCACAAAGGAAAGGACACTTTCAAGAAACCTAGTAACAATGACAACTCTCAAGTTTGTCAAAGGTGTGGTTGTCACAACCATACAACTAGAAAGTGCCACACCGCTAAGCATTTGGTTGATCTCTACCAAAAGTATGCTGCAAAGCAAGTTCACGGAAACAAGTTTGAAGCGCACTTCACCACGCTTACTCCGGGTGCCAGTTGCTCCAAGGATGTTCCCGCAGAACACAACACGGAGAAGGATCCAATGCAAGTGGATGAATTCTTCAACACTGACGACATGATGATCGATAGCATCGACAACACCGACAACATGCTTGTGGATGGACCATCCAATGACATGTTTGGAGACATGTCTTAGTCACTATGCTCCCGAAAAAGAACGTCGTTCTATAGTCTAAAAGAACTTCGTTCTATAGCCATATTTATGTAATAATTGTGTTGTAATTATTTGTTGTCACAAAGTATTGTAAGACATATGCTACTTATGATACCTATTGAATAAAGTATGTATTATATAATCTATGAGTCAAAATCTTATAATTTAAATTACTCATTCTAGATTATCCTACGAGGACAATCCAAATGGAGGAAGAACTTTGTTTGGTAGATAGTTGCACAACTAACACCATACTCAGAGAACTTAAATATTTCCAAACTCTCAAAAAGAGTAAAGAAAATGTCACAACTATCGCGGGTCGTGATGCTATAATTGTTGGTTCCGGACGGGCCACAATTGTTCTCCCTGTGGGTACTCAAATAATAATTGAGGATGCACTCCTGTATCCCGATTCAACTCATACCCTATTGAGTTACAAAGACATCCATCGCAATGGTCTCCATGTTGAGACAAATAGTGACAACAAAGATGAATACTTATTCATCACTAAAAATGACGGATATAACAAGCGACTGCTTGAGAAAATTCCTTCACTATCATCTGAATTGTATTATACATACATCAAACCCGTACAACATGTTGCATACAAGGTAATTTTTCAAAACTTGATATCTTCAAGATTTGGCATGATCGCCTTGGTCATCCCGGCATAGGGATGATGAGAAAAATTATCGGTAATTCAATTGGTCACAAATTAAATACTTCAAAATTTCCCAAGCTATCAGACTTTGTGTGCACTGCATGTGCCATGGGGAAATTAATTTTAAGACCCTCTTATCTTAAAATAAAGGCTGAACCACTACAATTCCTTGAACGCATTCAAGGAGATATTTGTGGTCCCATTCATCCATCAACCGGACCATTTAGGTACTTCATGGTACTTATTGATGCATCTACTAGATGGTCCCACGTATGTTTATTGTCCACAAGAAACCATGCTTTTGCAAGGTTCATTGCTCAAATTATCAAATTAAGAGCACACCATCCTGAATATGCTATCAAGACTGTCAGGATGGACAATGCCGTTGAATTTTCTTCACATGCCTTCAATGACTATTGTATGGCTCTAGGCATAAATGTGGAACATTCTGTTCCTTATGTACATACACAAAATGGATTAGCCGAATCTCTTATCAAGAGAATAAAATTCATTGCTAGACCATTATTACAGAATTGCAATCTACCAACATCATGTTGGGGTCATGTGGTCTTGCACGCTGCTGATTTGATTCAAATAAGACCTACTGCATACAATACGGTTTCCCTGTTGCAGTTAGTACGTGGAAATCAATCAAGTATTTCCCATCTATGAAAATTCGGTTGCGCTGTATACATACTGATTTCACCACCGCAGCGTACATCAATGGGCCCTCATAGAAAATTGGGGATATATATTGGGTACAAATCACCGTCAATCATCAAGTACCTTGAACCTCTTACAGGGGATTTATTCACTGCCCGGTATGCTGATTGCATCTTCGATGAGGACAATTTCCCGGCATTAGGGGGAGACAAGTACCAAACAGAATGCTAAGAAATAAATTGGAATACCACGGGTATTCAGTCCTATGATCCACGTACTATAAAATCTGAACGTGAGGTTCAGAAGATCATCAATTTGCAAAACATTGCAAATAATCTGCCAGAAGCATTTACTGACTACAAAGGTGTCACTAAATCACATAATCCTATTGTAAATGTACCAGAGAGAGTAGCAATTCCTACTCGACAACTCCCAAATCAAAATAAGAGGGGGAGAAGTACTATTACAAAGGATAAGGCTACACCAAAGCCTCCGCGGAAAACAAGGAAGGTTACTTCCAAAGCAGTAAATGCAAATCAACATCAAGTTGATAGACACCAAGTGGATAATGAAAATCCAAACAATATGGATGTTCAACAGATACATCACATACCTAGCACAAGTGCACAAAATAATATAAGTGCTAGGACATCGGAAGACCCAGACTCAATCGTTGAGGGAAATCAAGATGAGTCACTAGGGGTACAAGAAATTTCCATTAATTATATTGATTCTGGAGAATCATACAACAGAAAGACTACAAATATCGACATTTACTTTGCCACAAAGATTGCAAATGACCTTCGTATTGATCCAGAACCTAAGTCCATGGCAGAGTGCATCAAGCACTCCGACTGGGTCAAATGGAAGGAAGCAATCAAGGTAGAATTAGACTCGCTCAAGAAACGAGAGGTATTCTCCGCAGTGATGCCTACTCCTCGTCATATTTTTCCTGTGGGATCAAAATGGATTTTCGTCCGTAAAAGGAATGAAAATAACGAGGTGGTGAGATACAAAGCGAGACTCGTAGCACAAGGGTTCACGCAGAAACCCGGTATCGATTTCGATGAAACATATTCTCCAGTTATGAGTGGTATAACATTCTGATACCTAATATCATTGGCAGCACAAAAAGGTCTATCCATGCATCTCATGGACGTAGTGACAGCATATCTTTATGGATCACTAGATTCGGATATCTACATGAAAGCTCCAGAAGGAATTGATATCCCGAACAAGAATCATTCACGCAACATGTATTGTGTAAAGCTTCAAAAGTCATTATATGGCTTAAAGCAGTCGGGAAGAATGTGGTACAACCGACTAAAGGAATTCCTTCTTCGGAATGGTTTTTCCAACAATGATGATTGCCCATGTGTATTCATCAAGAAATCCTCAACTGGATTTTGTATTATATCTGTGTATGTTGATGATCTCAATATCATTGGGACTCGACAAGATATAGATGAAGCACGCAAACATCTTAAGACGGAATTTGAAATGAAAGATTTGGGTCAAACCAAATTTTGCTTAGGTTTACAACTCAAGCACCTCCCAACAAGGATTTTAGTACATCAGTCTGCTTATATCCAAAAAGTTCTACAGAAATTCAATATGGATAAATCATATCCATCTAAAACACCTATGGTCGTTCGCTCTCTTGAAGTTGATAAAGATCAATTCAGACCTAAAGGTGAAGATGAAGAGGTATTGGGACCAGAGGTTCCATATCTTAGTGCCATTGGAGTGCTAATGTATATCGCAAATTGCACAAGGCCTGACATTGCATTTGCGGTAAACTTGCTAGCTCGATACAACGCTGCTCCAACCCAACGTCATTGGGCGGGAGTTAAGAATATCTTCCGATATCTAATTGGCACTATAGATCTTGGATTATTTTACAAATTTAACCAAGATAAAACATTGATTGGATATTCTGATACTGGCTATTTATCTGATCCCCATGAAGCCAGATCTCAAACAGGCTTTGTATTTTTACATGGTGGAACGGCTATATCATGAAAGTCATCAAAACAGACTCTAGTAGCCACATCCACAAATCATTCTGAAATAATTGCATTATTTGAAGCATCACGTGAATGTGTATGGCTTCGCAGAATGATTAAATACATACAACAATCATGTGGTATAAGTTCAATCATGAATCCTACCATGATGTATGAAGATAATGCTGCTTGTATTGCACAAATGAGAGCAGGTTGTATAAAAAGCAACCTATCAAAACATATGGGTCCTAAACTATTCTATCCTCGTGAATTACAAAAGAAAGGAGAGATAGAAATCTTGCAAACTAAATCATGTGATAATCTTGCAAATTTATTCACAAAGTCACTACCAACATCATTGTTCCAGAAATATGTTTCCGGAATTGGTATGCGACAACTTAAAAATTTGCAAGAATCAGGGGGAGATTCCCTTTAATATAACCTATACATAATCTTCTGATTATGAATATTGTATTCTTTTTCCTATATGAGTTTTTCCTTATAAAGGTTTCTCATAAAGGTTTTAACGAGGCAATATCAATACAAAATTACCTTATTTTCCTTCTAAAGGTTTTAAAGGTAATATAATAACACCTTCTCATATTTTTCCATCAGGTTTTTGGAGAAGGGTATTTCAAATATGATCCTCAGATCATAACTACATTGCTCTCTAAAATTATGAGTTTTTCCTTCTCAAAAGTTTTTCTCATATAAGTATCAAATGAGACAATAATCAAATATGTCATATCACTTTTCTCCTTAATTTTCCCACTGGGTTTAAAAGGAGTTTTTAGTGGCATATACTCACAGATTGGTTTCTCCTCAAGATTTTTCCCAAAGGGTTTTTGGAGGAGTTTTACAAGATAATATTCAAGGAAGATTGGAGAAATAATTACCTTCCATGAAGCTATTGATCAAGGGGGAGTGTTACGAAATATTAAATGATCATTAGCTTAATTATGTAATTAGAGATAATCATTGTAATTAGTACAATGACAACCGCCTTTAGCAAAGGCTTGTACTCCCGAAGGGGTGTGTGCGGTTATTCCCACACCCCTTCATACCTGTATATATGTGGGGTCCACCCCCTCTCCAATCAATCCAAGATTCATTTTCCATTCACTTTACAACACTACCTTCTGGTAGTCCTTGCTAGTCTTGTCCGGCGCACCAGGTTCTGCGCCAAAAAAACATGGACCCAAGTTGCAATCATAGTGAGATCTGATTCGGTAATTGGATATAATCAATGCAAATGATATAATACTGATGCAAATATTGAGAGAATCTGCAGGTAAAAAGTGATCCTTATTAAAGAGCACCATCTATCATAGCACCACAACGAACAATACCATTATATGTCCTTTTTCACCTGCCTCTTTCTATCGAAATCTTTTAACATTGAGCTGTGTTACGGTGCTTAGAAAGGTACCTGGAGGTACTTTCCTATTTTGGTTAAATATGAGGAGATACTGGGATATGATGTACCTCCGTTCTTAAATACATGACACTGTTGACTTTTTAATCCAACTTTGACCACCAATATATATTGAAGAATTTAGTTAACTAAAGTAAAATGTATATCATTATATTTATTATCCATTGTACTTTAGATTTAATTTATTAGTTTATTGATTTGCAAAAAATTGTAAAAAGACGAATAATCAAATGAACCAAAAAAGTTAATAATATCATATATTTAAGAAAAAAGGTAATATTTTGGTATAAATCCCACCAATTTTGGTACTGTTTGGTACCATTGAACTGCAGAGGATCCAGTTCCCCGTACCTCTATGTTTCAACCATCGGATTCAGTTTGGCGTACAGTACCATCCTCATTTATTTCAACCATTACGGCTGGTGGGGAAACTTATGTAGTGAGCAGGCCGGCCTACACACATACACACTCACTTAGTATTTTGCCTGCCCCATTTGTTTCAACCATTGTCCATCAATTTAAATTCCATGGTTGAGTTGTCAAAAAAAAAATTCCATGGTTGAGAAAATGAGCTACCAGGAGTTACCAAGAGGTACCTAGAAAAAGGTACAAAATGGTACAAAATAAGTGAAACCTATATCAAAAGAGGAAAGGTACATCTCATTATCTTTTGGTACCTTACCAAAATAGGAAAGATATCTTCTGGTACCTCTCGATACCTTTCCAATCACCGTAACACACCTTCTTTTTCATGTTTTTGTAAACTCCTTTTTTCTTTAAGCATGTGCTTGGTTGGGAGACATGGTGATCCCGTCCCTGTTTTTAGGGATATAAGACGGTTTCATTTCGTGTTTGGTTGAGAGGGATGGGTCCATCCCAGTTTCGTGTTTGGTATGAAGGATTGAAAATCAGGGATGTATTGAGAAATTGACACCGTTAGTTACAGGTTTAGGCAGACCCGCATGTCATCCGTGGGACCCGCATGTCATCCGCTTTTCCCCTCAACCTTATCTTCCACACCATCCTCACCCCCTCGAGCTCCCTCCCGCCGGGATCGCAGTGCCGCCGCCGTCCATGGTTGTGGTCCGAGCGGAGCTCTCCCCTGCCTGCTGTGGCTACCCCTCACACAAATCCTCCTCCCGTGAAAGCCATTCCCCGCCGCCTCCTGCCGTCGGCCGTCTCTTCCAGCTCGCCCGCTCCGGTACCGCCCGAGGGCCGGCCGTGGCGGAGCTCGAGCTCGCGCGCATGGCCACGACGGAGCTGGCCGAGCTTGCTAGCTCCGGTGCCGCCGAGGGCCGAACACCGTGGAGCTCGAGCTTGCAGGCGCAGCCACGGCGGAGGTGCCCAAGCTCGCCCACTCCGGTTCCGCTGTCGGCCGCCTGCTCCAGGTTCCGCTGTCCGTGCCTACCCCCAGGCGGATCTCGCGTCACCGGCCATGCCTGACCGCAGGCGACCTCCCGCCGCCGGTTATGGCTACCCCCTGGCGGAGCTCACGCCTATGGCCGTAGCTGCGGTTTGGCCGAGGGGGCCACCGCTGGAGCTCGCGCGCCCGCCGAGGAGGGGCACCATCACCGTCTGCTGAGGGAGATCGGTCGCCGGAGGAAGCTCGCACGGCCGCCACAATGGAAGCCGCCCCCGTCTTCCCTTCCACTCGCTCGTGTTGTCCTCGGCTCCTCGCGTGGCAGACGGGAGGTGACGGCGTCCGAAAGGGACCAACCCGTCTGCTCGATTTGGGCGGACGGAGTCATCCCGCATCTGAGAGATATATTCCCCCGGTGGGATGACCCTGTCCCCCGTCCGTTCCAATCAAGCACATGGATAAAGTGGGATCATCCCATTCCATCCCACTTCATCCTTCCAACCAAGCACACCCTAATATATAATCAGTAGGGTCACAACCCTTCTTTTTTTCTTTAATATAATCAGTAGGGTCACACCCCTTCTGTTACCTAAAATTAACAAACTGAAGGGTTAAATGCAAAAAAACATTTTCAACTGCAAAATGTCACCCTCAAAACCCTTCTAGAAAGCCTTATTTTTTCACCAATTATTGTGGAGACACTGAGTTGGGGTGAAAGAGAATTTATAGTAAAATTATTGCCACTGCATTCTTGAAACTAACATAAACGATTAGGCCTCTGAATCAATTTTCAAAAATCTTGAAAGTTCACCTGAATTGGTGGTTTGGAATCAAGTAATTGTGAAACAATTAAAGTGTGGGCTTGTTTTCTTTATTGATTTTTCAAGTCCATTGATGACATTGTGCCATTAATTTAAATTCATCAATTTGAAATGAAATCCAAATGCGTTCACTTACACAACCAAAACGCAGGAGAGAATGTAACAAGGTGAAAGGGGGAAAGAATTAATGGTATCAATTAGGGGAATATAGAAAGAAACGGAGCTGGTTGTACTACATTTATTTTCTCTATAGTTGGATTTTCTGTTGTCGGTGTCAAACAACTGTCACAGCTAATGAACTAGGATGGGAGTTCAATAGAATTATGGGACACTAGTCTAATGATTTGGACGAATTGAGTGTTAAAATTTCAATAAAATCAAGACCCATATAATAATAAAAATTACCTTGTGCTCCCTCTTATTAATCAATTTGTTTTCACTTTACATCACACTTCTAGAAGTTTTTTTCTTGATTCTAAAAAAAAGAAGTTTTTTTCTTGAATCCTCAATTTGAGCTACACTATTAACATGAAAAATGGTGTTCTCACTGTTTCCTCCATACATGTATACATAATGACATATGTGGTAATTTCTATGCAAGCTTAGAGTTTGAGCATGGAAATATGTGTTTTCATCATTTTTTATGTACATTTGTATATGATATACAAGGTAAGACACAACATGCATACACACTTTAAGTTAATATTTTTTATATTTTGTGAGAGTTTCTACGATTTGTATATGTTTTTCTAGTGTGTCTCCTGAGAGTTAACATGAAGGTTTTTTTTTAAAAAAAACTCCAAATAGTAACAGTAAGATGGAAATGAAAATCGGTAGGTTGCATTGGATGTGGGTGGTCACAGTACGTAGAAGTACCTCGGTTGTATTCCAACCAATATATTCGAGAAGAAGAATGGGACGGTTGGGATGGATGTCCACTGCACGCCTCACTGCTGCCTCTGCCTCCTCTGCTTCCTTCGTCATTACATCTGAGCGGTCGATCGTGGCCTTGACTTTCTGAAGCAAAGGAAGGTACTGCAGGCTATCAAAGTTGAAGTCCACGTTGGCAGCCTTGAAAGCCCGCACGACGACAATGAACTGAACAATTTCAAGGCACGGCATAGCTCCCGGTTGATACGTCAGCGGGGAGAACATGCGGTAGTACAACAGTCTGGGGAATGCTCCAGAGGCAATGGCATCAGGGAAGAAGACATTGTTCTCATATGCAAACAGTGAGAGAAGCCGGAGCTCTGGGAAACTCCCAAGAATCTCAAGATCCCGCGCCATGGCAGACCTCACAGACATGTTCAACATGGCGAGGTGCGGAAGAAGTGAGGGGTTGAGCCACACGGGCAGTCCATGCGAATGATGGACATTCTGTAGATTCAAATGACGAAGTTGACGTGAGGGTGAAAAAACATCCCAGTTGGACTCATAGCACCCGCCAGTATTGCAACGCAACCCAATTAGTTCTTCAAGTTTCTTCAGGTTGCTTAGAGACTCCACTAAGGCTTTGTCCAAGTTGCCATCGAAATCAGAAATACCAATACTAAGAACCCTTAGCTCTGTCAGCTTGCGCAGCTCTTTAACAAAGTTTGGGGAATCGTGGACCTCATGTAACCGCAGATCTTCCAGGCTCGTTAGGTTTCCCATCCCATCTGGCAATCTTCTGGCTCTATCCTCAGAACGCAAGCACTTCAGTTGTCTTAGCTGAATAAGGCTCTGCGGCAATTCCTCTACCCCGGCATGCCTTAAGTCTAGTGTCTGTAAGAATCTCAAATCCCCAATTTCCATCGGCAGGTCACAAGTAGGTGTTCCGGATAGTTCAAGGTATTTCAAACCAAGTAACCCCGCAAGACTCTTGACATTGAGATAAACCCCAGTTGGCTCGCAGTCTTCTATAGATAAGACACGTAAAGCCTGAAAGCTTGGAAGAAATGACATCTCACTGAAACGGCAACTAGTAGCCCTAAATGACCTTAATTTTTGTTTGTACATGCTAATTTTAGCCAGGTCATGCTGCTCCACAACTCTCTTCTGGACAGCTAGTATACGAGCATTACTTTCACCACATAAACGTTGGCCATTACTGTCCAATATAGCAACAAAGCTTTCTTGCCTTGCCACGGAGCAAATCATATCAAGCACCATGTCGTGAACACGACAGGCATATATGGTGTAGAAATCAGTTCCGCCACCAACTGGCTGGATCATGCTTCTGTTAATAAGCTCATTGAAGTACATCTCTCCAACTTTAAATAATACCTCCCCTGGTTCTTCATGCACAAAACCTTCGGCTATCCACTTCCACACCAATGTGTCTTTGTTAATCTCATGGTCTTCTGGATATGTGCTTAAATACAATAAGCAGGTCTTTAGGTAACATGGTAGGTCATAGTAGCTGAATAACAATATCTTCCTTGTGTTGTCGACAACTCTATTACCTTCGTTCCCAAATCCAATAGAATTGTAGACCTTTGGCCAATACTCCCTTGGTTTGCCAGCCAACACACTAGCCATTGTAATTATAGCTAATGGCACACCACCACATTTCTGTAAAATCTTAGTAGTCTGCTCATCCAGCTGATCAAAAGAGCATGTGTCTTCACCACCTGATAATCGGGCATAGAATAGTTTCATAGAGTGATAATCAGAAAGCGGTTTTAGCTCCCAAACTTCACCACTTTTTTTTTGCAATTTCGAAATTACGAGAAGTTGTGATTATTCTATTTCCATAGTCATTTTCTTCAAAAGCACATTTAATGACTTCCCATGATGCTATGTCCCATATATCATCAATAACAATTAAGTACCTATTCACATTACAACACAAAGACATGAGTTAGTAAAATTATCTAAGTTTGTTATATGAAAACATAAGCACGATAACTACATCATGTGCATTGGAAATTAAAATCCTAGTAATTATTCAATCTAAAGTAACTCCTTAAAGTCAAGAGGCTCACAGTTGGAGTGGTAAAGACAACTGGCTGGGAGGCTCTCACCCTGGGTTCAAATCTGGGTGCGACACCATTTATGCTGTGGGGGTACTCCCCTACAGTTTTCTTTCAAAAAAATGTAACTCCTTAAAGCAAAAAAAAAGTTTAATGGAAACTAGGGAATTGGTTGAGGCCAAAGAATTATAATGTGACCAGCACTAATTGTGTATTCTGCAAAAAGCAAAATGAATGTGATGAAGTTGTATAAAACAAGAGCAAGATTGGTTGCTCAAGTTTGTAGTCAAGTTGAATGTTTGGATTTCAGAAACTTTTGTTCCCAATGCTAGATTAGAACCTATGGGAATATTACTTGATTTGCATGCTATACATGATATAAAGCTCTCTCTAATGGATGTTAAAAGTACTTTTTAAATGGTAAGTTAGTAAATTCATGTATGTGAATAACCTCTAGGTGTTGAGGATCTTAATAAGCCAAATCATGTGTATGAGCTCTCTAAAGCTCTCTATAGACTTGAAACTTTCTCATTTATAAGGGCTTCAACATTGGAAAGGTTTGTCAGTGTTTAGACACGGCAACCTACCGAGGGGGTCCCCGAGGTAGTTGGTGGGGCTCACCGAGATCAAGAACTCGAAAGTGAGACACGAGACACATAATTTAGACAGGTTCGGGCCGCAATGTGCGTAATACCCTACGTCATGTATGCCATGTGTATCTTGATTGATTGTGTGATTGTAGGAGGGGGTCCCTGCCCCGCCTTATATAGCACAGGGGGCAGGGTTACAAGTCGGTTGATACAGGAGTACTAGTCGAGTACGACTAGGAGAAGGCCATTGTCAGTTACAATATGTGCTTTCCTATTCTAGTACTAGTCCTGCTATTGATGGCTATTAAGTACCACTTTTATGTTGTCAACCCCTGCATAAAATGCATAAAATGTGGGCATCTACACTAGGATAGGAGCTAATACTGAGAAGTTCCACAAGTGTCGATGAATATTTAAATACGGGTGTTTAGCTCATGAAATGAGCGGAAAACACACCTCTTTGATCCATGCCATCCAAGCTCAGCCAATGAGAGGGCGCCATGTAGGCATCACATGGATCCATGGACTCACCAAGCAAAAAACACACATTCGACCAATCAGGAGCTAGTACGCAGATTCAAGGGCCCACATCCCCACAGAAACGAGTTAAAAACACTGCCTTCATATCCATACACGCCTTGGGATCCACCTGGAAGTCACCCAAACGAAAAGTGGTGCAAACAGAACCGATTTGGGTTCGACCGAACCACAAGTGGAACCATTCGTCCCCAGCCGGCACGTGTCCCCTGCCACTGTCGTTGCACTATGTTTCCAAGGTGTTTTGCACCAAACCTCGGGGTGCTCCTCGCCTATAAATACAACGGGGTGAGAAATGAGACAAGTCTCTCCTCTCTCTCATTTTCTCCCTTGGGGAGGTGAGTTCTCACATCCCCATGGGTTGTGTGTGTGTGGAGAGTAGTGCTAGGTAGAGAGGGTGAAGCTGAGAGGATGTCTGCTTTTCTTCATTTAGACTAAAGTGAGTATTTCTGCATTTTCCAATTAGACTAAAGTGGTATTCATATATAGGTGATATGTTCTTGTGTTCTTCACCTGTTCTTGATTTAGAGGCTCGTGTTCTTCATGAACACGACCCTTTGATCTAGTTGATCGGGTGCATAAGTTCACATATCCGTTTGTGTGATTTACCCTGTTTGATCTAGTTGACATGCATAAATATGTTGGTACCCGTTCTTCCTGATGCCTACGTGGTTTGATCATGAGAAAGATCTAGTCCATACTCGCGGGTTCGTCACTCCATATTTATACTGAGTGCTATAATGTTGCTAATATGTGGTGTAGACGTAGTGTCTAGACTACGGGTTATCCTTCGTTTGTTTTGTACCCCCGTTTAGATAGAGGTAGGCCGCGGTAGTGACAGCCGTTGGACCCTTTGCATTCCTCTGCGCCCAGGTACAGCATAGAGCCAAAGGCCGGAGACTCCTGTTAGAGCCAAGGTGAGCCGGTGCCCGAAGTGAGATCCATCCATACCCCCCCCCCCCAATTTAACATGTGAATGATCCTTTCTCTAGAGCATACACCCTCCGGAAGCCCTTCATTATCTCTCTGCCATAGTTGTGGTTTGGTGTCCTTGGACCATTCAACCAGAATAGAAGATAGTGCACATCGTTCCTTGGATTCGGATACCCTTTGGAATACTCCTTAGGTGAAGTGCTACAACGGTATATTCGTGCTCTTGCGGATTCAGTTGTACCCGTCGGTGTACCCAGTTGACCTTACGCAACTAGTGGTGAGTTAATAAATACCAACAAGTATTTCTGGTGCCATTGCTGGGGAACGGTTGTTGTATCTATCTTCGAACCTAGTGGTCCTTGTATATTTTATCTTTTTTTTGTTCTACCTTTACCCCCGCTATCCATGGAACGTTATCCTTGTACACACCTTTCGACCTTTAGGAGTGAATCTTTAGAGCCATCTCTTTCAAAACCTAATTCATCATCCGGCTATAAGATCCACCCCTTACTCATGATGCTAGTTCAGGAAAATTCCTTCTCAGGGTTATGTCATGAGAACCCCTGTCACCGTGTGAGAGACTTTGAGCACTCGTGCTCTTAAGAGGAAACTTTCTACGCTATCCCTTTCCGGGAAGGCGAGATCGTGGCATTGTTGCTCTGGAGCAGACGACCCTAAGTGGGAGAGTTTGAGGGTAGATTTGTGTTCCTGTTTTCCCCCATTGTGGCATGTTGCTTCATCAAGTGTAAGGACCCTTAGTTTCAAGCAAGGGAAGGAGGAATCAATAGGTGTAACTTGATGCTCTCTCAGAAGGCTTGTTTGTGTTTTTGGATCCTGTCTGAGGGAAGGAGATCTTGGGAGGCATCCGAGATTTTGGTTCCTCGCCCGTCTTATCCGACAAAGTTCTGTTAGAAAGAGAGAAAGTATTCGATGGATGAAGTGGTCGACCTAGGCCGCCTTATATAGGCTGACGACCTAGGGTTTACAACTTGTTATCTCTAATTGTACTCAGCTACAACTAGGAAACTAATCCTCCCTTGCGGGCTAAGTCTTCATAAATCTTGTCCATCAAGCCGAGGATCCTTGTGGGACGGCCTGGGGTCGGCCCACATCATTGTCGGACGTGGGCCCAGGCTGACTGTCTACCCGGTCAGTAGTGGGCCCAGGGGTACCCATATCCCACAGATTTATTGAAGAAATTTGGCATGGAGAATTCAAAACCAATCAAGACCCACATATGGCTACAAATAGACATCTTGATCTTGATGATGAGAGATGAACCAGCAGATTTAAAATTTTAGAGATTCATCATATGTACTTTACTTTATCTTACCACGTCTAGGTTCGATATCATGTTTAGTATGTGCATATGTGCAATATTTCAAGCTATATCTTAAATGCAATCTCTAAATCATCTCAAAATCACTATTCTATAGAAGTTTGGACAATAAATGGTGGAGCATCCTCTATGTAGGATCAGAGTGTACATCAGCAAGATTTTGAAATTATCAGAAGCTCTCCACAAAGTTCTAAATGTAAAAATGTCAATGGCGAACCGTCCCAAGGTGTTGGCTGCCAAACTTACAATGGCAGATTATATGCCTATGTGGCACGGACCGTCCACAGGTCATCGATGGCTGTTGGAGCTAGCCAAGCTGAGTCTAATATTCTGGTCCCTATATCCTTTCTTCTCCACTCGAGCAAATCGATCATAGCTCTTCCTATCTTGCACTCTCTGTGGCGATCCACGCCTCTCTCTGGTTCCAGAAGCTCCATCCCTCTTTGGTATTTCGATGAATCAGCATGTCACTACACCTCCTCTTCTATTGATAGTTGATTATTTCTTGTCGATTCATGTTTCGCCTTATGGAGGAGTCCATTGCCTTGGCTTTCCAGCATTGTCTAGGAGGGAGTCCATTGCCTTGGCTTTCCAGCATTGTCTAGGAGGATCTTATGTGATTTTTAAGTTCAGATTCTTAGCGAGAGGCTTTGCAATCCTATTCTCCTTTGCTATAAATGCATAGCTCTCAGTCGAGGATGCCATGGAAAGCCAAGACCAAGCCTCAATCTTCAACCTTCCCCTCTCTACAATGGCTTTTGGCAATCTTCGGGCATTGCAAACCTCTTTAACTGATATCTTGTATGATGCTATGACAAAGGGTTGTTGCACTTATAAATGGGGAGATGGTATCTATAACTCCAATCGATTATGTCGCCTTTTTAAACCGGTAGATATCACTCCAATTGATTATGTTGTGGGGAGCTCCCCCACAGTTTTCCCTAAAAAAGGTACATTCAATCAGGTGTGTTTAGTTGGTTAGGTGAAAATTTTGAGATCTTTTTTAATGTCTATTCGAGGTAATAAACGTAAACTACTTAAAAAACTAATTACATGTATGGACGTGAAATCCCGAGACGAATCCATTAAGCATAATTAATCTATCATTAGAGATTGTTTACTGTAGCAAGATGTTGTCTAATCATGACATAATTAGGTTCGTTAGATTCGTCTCGAAAATTAAGGTAGGAGTTATGAAATAGGTTTTGTCATTAATTCATATTTAATACTCTTAATTAGTGTTCAAAAATTGATGTGACGAGTAGTTGGTGAAAACTCAGAGAACTGAACATGGCCAGTTGATCTCATCCACCAAGTCCTTTTTCTAAAGGATAGGACAAAAGTGGACAAACCAATGAGGCCACATGATCAGCCTAGTTGGTGAAAAGTGGGTGAAATTTTTTGCATTGGACCGCGTGTATAGAGAGAAGAAATAAACTGACACGATCCTTTAGGTGAGAATTTTAGTGAAACTTTGAGAAACTAAACAGGCAAGTCCTACCGACGTAGGAGTTCAAGGCCACTGCCACTAGCTGTCCTCTTTGTGGCGGTGACCATGCCAGCGTTGCTTGCTACATGGAACATTGGGGACTTCAGTGGCTATAGAGGCATCAGCTAGCATAACCCCTCAAGTCTAGTTAATACCTAATAAATCATTCTTTAGGTGTGATTAGGCTAATAATTGAATCCTACTGGATCTAAACTAAAAATGGTCGGCACTGATGAATCGGTGTGGATGATTGATTATATGTTAGTATAGGCAATAACAATTTACACAATATGTATATTAATAAATTTAACTCTAAAATTTAACATTCTTACAAACTGGCCATCATTGAAATTATTAGGATCAGATCTCACGAAACATCCGAGGTACTTAGGTGTTTCAGCTTGTTATGATATCACCCCACATTGTCTTGCACATTCCATAACTTTCTGCATGAATTTTGTATGTTTTTCTAACATGGCGAAAGCATTTACAAATACCATCCCACGTTGTGTTAGAATCTTGCACAATGTTTGGCATGGATTTTCATATCCTCGAACATTCTGAAGCATTATCAATTACCAAAGCATGATGTGTATCAAACCTTTTTAAAAATAATTATGATTTATTATGATTCAGAATGTTTATTCAGAATGTGTGATAAGTACTTTTTTATTATGATTTATTTGCAAATAATTATATTTTTTTCAAATGGTGAATATATTCGATAGATGTCAAGGAAGAGTATTTAATCTAGTCCATACTTTATGTGGTAATGTACAACAGATTTTAAATAAAATATGCATCAAGGTAAAACGGTCGGTGATTATCCTCTTCTTCTTCTTCTTTTTCGGGTAACCGCAAGGCAATTATGTTTAGGTGGTCTGAGCATACCTCTTGTTTTTAAGTACACGACGAAGTTTGTCAATAAGCTTCCTTTCATCCCATGTTTCATGCCGATTATTGTCTTCATTGTCAAGTTCAAAGAGGATGTCCTTTAGAACTACTTTTGTGTCCGGGTTACGGCCCACTGAAACAAAAGCCTTCATCTCGAATTTCGCGCCCAGCTTGTCATATACTACTTTGGCAAGAGTTGTCTTCCCTAATCCGCCATGTCCAAAGATAGATATAACCTTGACCTCCTGGTTGAACACATTACCATCCCTGCCTGATGTTAGCCTCTTCCCTAACTCATCCCGTATGCCATCAATACCAACAAGCTCTTTACGATCCTTGTACAAATCCAATAGGCGTGGGTCAACAGTACTTGTTGCGGCCGGATTATTATTAGCCCCAAAATTGCAAACCTTGTTTCCACCACGCATGTCGGCCACCTCCTTGACTCGAACCTTGATTTCTTCCATTGCATGAGCAATGTGATGCGTCTTGCCCCATCTGATCAGGTCGAACATCTTCAGTATGAGACCCCTGAAGTCGTCCCCAAACCCGTCGATGACATCCTCAATGTCGTATGACAGATCCCTTACCTCGTTGGCCCAAAGCCTGTCCTGTGAGTCAAGCTGGTCCTGCTGCGCCTCCGACAAACTGCATAGGGCAATGTGCATGCTCTTCAGCTGTCTCACAAGTGACTCGACATCTTTCTTCACATTCGATTGCAGATGTTGCTCCTTGTTGAGTAGTTCGCCCAGCTTAGGGAGCAAGATTCCCATGGCCCCTGTCATGAGATCCACAGCTCGGGCATTTTCCCTACGTGGGTAGCGCACATTGGCAGCCGAAATTATTTTTGATGGGTGGAAAATAAGGCGCTTGGTGCGTTGTCCGGACGAGTCTTCTTCGTAGCAGCTAGAATCGATGTCCACCTTCAGACAAGAATCATAAAGTTAGTTAGATTTAGTATATTAAAAACAATGGTGTCTCATTTAAGAAATGAACGGGCGCTATTACATTATATATAGTCTCATTACCTTGGAGACCGGCAAAATATTCGTCTCTTCTAGTGGCGGCCCAATTGACGCGACCTCAGTAATAGTACTATAAACAACAGTCAGATCTACCTTATCAACCACTTTACCAGCCTCATTATTGAACATTTGCTCAGTGATATCCTCCTCCTCAAGACCCTCCTCCACTTTTATGCTCCCCACGATGAACTTGTCGACATCATGGATATCTTGCGGCATCGTCTCCTGCGCCTGCAATGTAATCTGTACAGTGCGCTCGGACCCTGATGGCACAATTCCTTTCTTTGGCTCCGTGCAGTACTGCAGTTGGCTTAGCGTCTCGATGTTGAAGGCGATCCAATTATGCGTCACGTTGGTCAGCACAACCGAACATGGTGCTTCCTTGTTAAGCTCAAAAGCAAAACGTAGCTCGACCGGATTAATCCAAAGCATATCATCATCGGAAGAAAGGCCATTCTGCGGATAACCAACTAGATGCATTAATAACATCAAGATACAAAGTCCCTCCAATTTCACCTGATAATAATTTCATTAAGGTTCTATTACGGTACTCTGAATATCTCCGTCTATTATCTTCTGACAAGTAAGAGTTGAAACAAATCTCAGCCCTTGATTTTTTTTGAGAAAAAAATAATTTTAAAATACCCCAAATCACGATTGACCTCATCCTCCGCGTAGTCTCGGCACAGTGATCGTTCACTGCTGAGGCAACTTATCTCCGATCGCTATCGATTCCTGAAACAACATAAGGCTCTGTTTGGATCCGGCAGGGCTAAAGTTTAGCCCTGTATCAAATATTTTGATGCTAATTAATAGTATTAAATGTAGACTAATTATAGAACTAATTGCATAGATAGTGGTTAATTTGTGTTAATGATGGATTAATTAGGCTTACCAGATTCATCTCGTGAATTAGCCCATGACTTCTGCAATCATTTTTATTTATTAACTCATATTTAGTCTTCATAATTACCATGTGAACATACGATGTGACAAGGGATCAAATTTAGCCAAGGATCCAGACATAGCCTAAATCGTAACTGATATCACCTCTTTCCTTATCCGCACTCATCAAGAAGTCATGGAGGATCAATCGCGTGGGAGCAGCCCCAGTCATGTACGCGAGGCTCGCCTGTTTCATCCCGGAAGCAAGGCACCGTCGTCGACTCAGCTTCACTTTCAAGGCGGCCGAGCAGCTCTAGTGTTTGGCCATCGACAGCCGTGTGAATACATTAGTACCAGATGTAAAAATTTGGACATTCCTATAGAACGTTTACATCACCCGGTACTAACTGTTCTCATGATTTTAGCACCGGGTGATAACACTGGACAATGGTGTTAAAGAGATGAAGATCACAAAAGAAGAAAGATTTACTTGGACGAACAAACAAGTCAATCCTACCATGAGTGTTCCGTGTTCGGGATAGAGTGTTCTGTAGTGCTGAGTGGGAGCAAATTTACCACTTGGCGACTTGTGAGGTGTTAAGTTAAAAGAGTGGGTTCGTTCTGATCACTGCCCATTACGGGTGATTACGGAAGACTAAAGAATCATGCAAAAATATGTGTTTAGATTTGAATCAGCCTGGTTTTCCCAACCAAGTTTTAAGGAGCAGCTAATAGAGAGATGGTCGCAAAGATTTAATATGGAGGTCGAGGACTACCGGAAGATGCTGAAGGGAAACATTAGGAAATATTGTAAAGGGTGGAGTTTAAATCTGAACAGCCATAGAAATAAACAGAAGAAAGAGCTATTAGATAAGATCGTGACCTTGGATGGGCTAGCTGACAGTATTCGTTTAGAGCTCTTTTTCGGTACACAATACCACTCTTTAGTAGTATGGTGGTATTGTCGGTTTTTTGCTGTGGATAAAATGATAATTTGGTGAATGAATATTATTTGGAAAAAACATACCGCCGACGAGTACAATAAAAACATATATTAATTTCATATCTTACAACAAAAATATTTTCCATTTCCAATAATACCCATATGCTACCAATACCACCCGTACCAGAAAAAAAAACCGGTGGTACAGAATTAATCTCAACCGTCCGATCCTTACAAATAGATCCTTTCCTATTACATACGAGTCCTTTTAAAGTGGGGTACAGGGTGGTATTGTGTACCGAAAAAGACCTCTTGGTTAATCACAACTTCAATGTATGCAAATATATGATATTGAGTAGTTGGAAAATTATAATCCTTCGAAGAGATTCAATGGCAAAAAAAGAGGGGGAGTAAAATGGATTTTAGAAGGGGATGCAAATACAGGTTTCTTCCATGGGGTGGCTAATGGGAAGAAAAAGAAGTGTACAATCTTCTCTTTAGAGGATGGAGACAGAGACCAGGGTGAACTTAATGTTGGGACGCACAAATCGGACCTAACTCTTCCATCACATGACAACTCATGTGCACAACATGAAAGGTTATTACAGACCTCGAGTTTTAATTCTCCAGTCACAAGATTTTTTCTGGACCCTACAGATACATTCACAACATAAAGGTGGGGCAGTCCTCACCTATCAGGCTAGTCTTTTGGGTTGAGTTAGGCTCAAGTTCTTATTGTTGTGAACTTTATTGGACCTAGGCCTGTTGGGGCGCCGGCTCATAGGTATAATTCCCGGACCGGATTCCGCTGCACTCTCTAACACTTAAAAAGCATATAGAGAATTACTACAAAAATCTGTTTGGAAGAAGCGAGACAAGCCAGATCAGATTAGCAACAAGAGGGCTGCCTTACACCTGACCTAATTATACATTTCACTATAGAGGAGACTGAAAAGGCCCTGAAAGAAATGGATGCAAGCTCAGCACTTGGTCCTGACGGGTTCACAATAGGTTTCTATAGAAAAATGTGGCCTGAATCAAAGATATATATTCTAGAGATGTTCCAGAAAATTCCATAGAGGTGATCTTAATCTCTGCAGACTGGATTATGGATTGATTTCATTGATCCCAACCTGAAAGAATACAAATGGTTCACAAAAAGGTCCTAACTCTCAGGTTGACTCCGATTGCAGGAAAATTGATCAGCAGAACACAAACTACTTAGAGATATATCATAGAAGGGGTAGTAATTCTACATGAAATCCTTCATGAGATTAGAGTGAAGAAGCAAAGAGGAGTGGTTCTTAAATTGGCTTTTGAAAAAGATTATGATAAAGTCAGTTGGCATTTTATGTTAGAGGTCCTAGAGGGGATGAAATTTCCAGAAAGATGGATAAGTAGGACCAAACAGATCATAGAGGGTGGAAAAGTGGGGATTAACATTAACGGAGTTTCTGGAAATTTCTTCAAAACCTTTAGAGGGCTGAGACAGGGGATCCCTTTTCACCTTTACTTTTCAATCCCGTAAGTGAGGCTCTAGCTACTATGTTGGATAATGCAAAAATGATGGTTTAATCAGAGGGTTAGTTCCCAATTTGGTAGGAGGAATTACACATCTTCAATATGCAGACGACACAATCATCTTGGAACTAGATGATCAATCTATTGCCAATACAAAAGTCCTCTTATATTATTTTGAAAACATGTCTGGGCTTAGTATCAACTACTACCAGAGGAGTGAGGTATTTGTGCTGGGAACAGATTTGGAAGAACAAGCTAGAGTGCATACATATTTAACTGTAACATCAGCAAACTCCCAATGAAGTATTTAGGGATTATGGTCAGCAATACTCATTTAAATGGGTCCGATATGGCTTTTGTCTATCAAAAAGTAGAGAGACGTCTTCCAACCTGGCAAGGGACAAATTCTTCAGGTGGTCAAATGATCCTACTGGAATCATTCTACAGGTGTTCCAAACAAATGGATGATGGATGTTTGGGGAGCTAAACTCCCTCTGAAGATTAGATTTTTCATATGGAAAATTTACAATGACAAGTTACAATCTGTTGAACAATTGGTTAGAAGAAATTGGCTAGGAGATGTGGAATGTAAGATGTGTGGACAAGTAGAATCAACTGATCACACAATTTTTAGATGTCTTCTAGCCCAAATTGCTTGGTGTGTTTGTAGAGATGTCTTCAACATATGCTCTATAGCTCAGTATAAATTTAGAGAGGGGCACCCTGATTTTTATTTTTGGGTACACTGCTTGGAGTCTTTGGATCACTCGGAATAACTTTGCATTCAGGGATATTCTTATATCTTCTCCTAATGTGATTGTTTACCATGCTATCAGCTATGTCTTATATGCAGAGATGGAAAACGCTAAGCAAAGGGAATGGAAGAACGCAGCTGGAAGAACTACTGGTGCTGAAGTTCCAACAACAACTGAGCGCGTTGAATGTCACTGATCCTGGAGTTGCAGATAAAGGAGTCGATCTTGAGGAGGGTGTTGAAGAGAGTAGTTCAGATCCGTTTGGGCCTCCTGTTGGTCTAGACCTGTCGTTTTTAGATGGTGATTAGAGTTGTTTCCCGCTGCCGTTTAGCTTTTTTGTTCTGCTTTATGTCTGAACTTTGTTGGTTGGCTCCCGCCATGTGGGTTGGTCTGACCTGTGGGTTGCTCCTTTTTTTTTTTGGTCTTAGCAGGTGCTTTGGAGGGTTTGGTTATATGTTGGAGTCAGTTCTGTCGATCTGCTCCAAGCAAGCTCTGTCTGTAACAGTTGGTAACCCCAGTAACAACTCTGGGTGCGTTTGGTACGGCTGTGGCTGTGGCTGTGGCAACTCCGGCTGCGGCTGTGCGGGTGAAGCGGATTCTCTGGTGGAGCTGAATCTGTTTTGGAGAAACGTTTGGCAAAACAGATTCTCCTGGCTGTGTAAGGTAGATAAGAGAGTGAAATGTCCATATTACCCTTTCTTCCTCCTATTTTTCTTTTTTTTTCTTTTTCCTTCTCATTTTCTCTCTCCTTTATTTCTCCCTGTCCCTTTCCTTTTCTTTTCTTTCTTTTTTTCTCCTTCCATTTCCTACTTATTCTTTTTTTCCTTCCCACCTTATCCATTCCAACCTCCGATCTCCTCTCCTTTCCCCCGCGCCTCCTGCTCGATCTCGTGCCGCCGCCGCCCCGTGCGCGCCGGCGCCCCCTCCCCACCATCGCATCCTCCACCTCCGGCGCCCGCCCCGCGGCCTCCAGCTCCCCACCGCCGCCCTCCATCGCCCCCGGCCTCGCCTGGAGCTCGCAGCTCCTCCTCCACCGCCCGTCCGCCTGCCAGCCACCACGTCCCCGATCCCGCCGGCGACCACACCTCCGCCCGCCGGCCGCATCGACTTGGAGCGCCTCCGGATCGAGGTCCTCCGACCCCCACCGCACATCCCGGAGCCCGGCGGAGAGATCGAGGAGGACGAGAGCGCCGGCCTGGGAGCTCGATCTGTACCGGCCGTCGCGAGGACGGGCGAGGCCGCCGCCGCGAGGAGCTGCACCGGCCGCCGCGAGGACGAGCGCAGCTGCCGCGCCGGCCTCCTCTGTCCGACTCTCTTCTCCGGCTGCCGGCGCGGGGGCTCCGCCTCCTCCGTGCCCGTCCGCCGGCCGGCCAGCCTCCTGCTCGTTCGCTCACCGGCCTGTGGGCCCCCCGAGGGCAATGGTTGGAAAGGTGGGCGTGGAGCTGCGGGTGGAGCGGGCGGAGCTGCCTTTTTCCAGCTCCGCCCGGGCCAAACCGCGCCAGAGAGCGCGTCTTCCGGGAGCTTCTCTCTGGGAGCGATTTTTTTCCCCCGTTTGGTACAGCTTCACCGAAAACAGCTCCGGAGCGGCTGGAGAAGCTGTACCAAACGCACCCTCTATATGGCTTTATAAAAAGCGGGCCTGGGGCTTGTTGTCTAAAAAAGTTCACTTCTTTCCTTAGCGTGTCGGTAAGAACCATGGTTAGATGTCTCCATCGATCCGTCGTTATAATTTATACTATATACTACAAGACGCGAAGATAATTGAAAACTTTTCTCACCTAAATCAGGTCTACCGTACCTCTCATGTCGGACCCACTCGTCATATGTTTTTAGAAATGGATAAGGTGGAAGAACTATAAAAAAAACTAAAAAATTGTAATTTTTTCTCACCCAACGCTCGCGTACCCACCGCGCGAACCACGACTATCCGCATCGGGTACGACCGTACGGGAAGGTACAGAGAGAGACAGAAGTCGTCGGGAGAGGAAGGGCGTCGGGGAGGGAGAGGCCGGAGCTAGGCGACGTTGGAGAGGGGAGCCCAACGGCTTCCTCACGCCACCGTGCCCCTCTTCGCGCCGCCTCGGGAGCTCCGCCGATCGGAAAAGGGAGGCCGGCGGAGCTGCAGCCCGAAGGGGCAACACCACCCGCTGTCGCCGCTGCAGCCCAGGGGAACCACCACCTCAGCCGGAGAGGGAGTCAGGGAGGCAGGGGAGGGAGAGAATCGCTGGCACTCTGAATCTGAGGATGCCGCCGCCACGCCAAGCTCCGCGCTGCCGGAGGAGACGAGGGAGGAGGGGCCGAGGTGCCAGAGCAGGGCCGCGCTTCTCCCGCCGTGGAGCTGCCCCGCTGCTCCACGTCGCGGAGAAAGGGGCAGAGAGCTCCACCCGAGCGCTAGATGAAGCAGGGACGGGGCAGGGAGTTGCCCCGCGAGGCGCCCACAGTCGGTGCCCCTCGCTGCTGCTGCCACCGGTCTGAGGAGCCACCAGATTCGGCCATGGCGGCTTCGCTCCTCCACTTGCACAGGCCCCACTGGAACGCAACGGCGGTAACAAATCGACGCCCGGGACTCATCCCGACCTGGCTTCAGGTGCCTCGCGGCGTCGGCAAGGCACCTCCCCAACGGCATCGCACACCAAGAGTCCTCCTCTGTTGATGCGGAGGAGTACTCCTCGAGCTCCTCGGCCACCGCCCACCACGCACAGCAAGTGAGCTCCGGCCGCCGCAGGTGAGCGCGGGGCTCCTCCGACGGGCACAGCGCAGACTTCTCCGGCGAGCGTTTGGCCCCCGACGGGTGGTGGCGCGAGGTCAACGCCTCCGCGAGCGGAACAGACGCGAGCTGCCTCTGGATTCCTCGCAGGAAGCTAAGGCAAAAAAAAATCGCATAGAAAAACCTGTAGAGGATGACATGTGGGACCTGTAGGTGACGGTGTCAAATAATCCACTACAACCAAAAATAAAAGAACGGAACCATCTCATCTCAGTATCCCACCTTGCCTACTGATAGCATAACCTTGCTAGAATTAGTTGCAGCAGTAGGATATCCTTTTTTGCCAACATTACTATAGCTTACATTAATTCTACTTATCATATGGTAGATAAGGTTGCATGTTTTGGACGTAATGATTTGCAAGCTAAAGATTTGATGTATGCAATCATCTGCTGTGATTTTTAGGTGATTTTAGAAATGAAGTGAATCTGAATTAAACAAATTATGATCTAAATGTGTTGTCTATTCTGTTTTATCATTCTTGTCACTTTTGTTGGTGACTCGATACCATTTGAGTTTAAATTTTGCCTTTGTTGGATGTTATCATGTCAGGTGCCATTACTCGCCCACATCTTTTATGATGAAATGCCTCCCCTAAGACTGTCTCCAGCGGCTTGTGCAAAGGCACCCGCATCTGCAAATTGGGGAAAAAATCCTACTGTAGCGGCTCCAGCAGTTCGCGCAACCGCATCTGCAAAATGCAGACGGTGCCCTTCGCAAGTGCATTCTCGGGGAATGCCCTCTCGTCACCGCATCCTTATGCCAACCGCCAGTGCCTCGCTTCCCTCCGTCCCCCGCCCTCTCTCCTCGTGACCGACGCCGCCATGGCGCCCTCTGCTCACCGCAGATCCGGCGGCCCGCCTCGAGCTCCCCATCTCCACCCATCTCCACCCCTCGGGCCTCCCCATCTGCACCCCGTCTGGATCTGCAGGGTGCGGCGCCGAGGCGGAGCGAGGGGCTGCGGCAGAGGCGGAGCGAGGCGGAGCAGCGGTCGCGGCGGAGGCGGAGCGAGGCCGCGCAGGGCTCGCGGCGGAGCTGGAGTGAGGCGGCGCAGAGGCCGCGGCGGAGGCGAAGCGAGGCGGCGCAGGGCTCGCGGCGGAGGCGGAGCAAGGGAGTGAGATCCACGCCGACGACCACTTCCTCCGTTATCCACAACGCGAGGCAGAGCAGGGCCAACGCGGCTCGGCGGGGTAGAGCCGGAGGACGAAGCGCGGACGGAGACGGCAGCCGGCGGGATCCAGGGCGCCGCGACGGCGGCCCTTGCGCGACAGCGGCGGCGGCCCTCTGCGCGGCAGCGGCGACGGCGGGAGAAGCGCGCAATGTGGTGACGGGAAGCAACGGCGGCGGGAGAAGGAGGAGGCCGCCGAGGAAGAAAGGGGAAGCAGCAGTGCCCCTTCGCAGATCCACCCGGCGGGAGATGGAGGAGAATGTCGCCGACGCAGATCCTGGCCGGCGGCGGCAGGCTCCCCTGCTCTGCCTCCGCCTCCCCTCTCCTCGAGCGGCCTCCCGACTCGGTGCAGGGCTCGCGGCGGAGATGTCCAGGCCCGCGGGAAGCAACCGTCGCGGCTGCACGCTGGAGGATGAGTGACGGGAGGGGAACACTGCTGGAAAGACTGTGTTTTTGCGGTTTCAGCCCATTCTCTCTCTTCGGCGCAGACGGCTCTTTGCAAATTCAGTTTGCGGTTCATTGCTGGAGACAGTCTAAGACCATATCTAGCAATATTCCCCATCCCCATGTGCAAACACCCCTATGTGCGCGAAAGAGAGAGAAGATTGTTCTGCAAGCAGCCAGGCTTCCAGCAGCTCGCGCAACCTCGTCGCGCATCTACCGGCGGCGGTTGGTTCCCGCGCGAGGAGGGAGAGCACCGCGGTCGGCGGCACGCCTCTTCCCGGCGTGCGACAGCGGCGGGCGGTGGAGGGGCCAAGCTTGGGGAGGGAGCGAGGGGCCACGGGCAGAGCATCAGGACGCGTTCCCCACGGAGGTTATTTGCACCACGGCCACCCTCACCGGAGCGCTCGCTGTGACTCTGACGGTAGATGCGGAGGCCATGCCGTGGAACCGGACGCCGAATCGGAATCTTGCAGCGGTGGCGATGGTGGGGAGCGAGGCCGCCACTCTTCCTCCTGCGCGGTCGCGGAGCCCCGCAGCCTGCTTGTTGCCTGCCTCCTCCACGGAGTACTTGCTCGACGGCGCGGTCGTGGGCGCCGGCATCGCAGTCGTGGGCGCCGGTGTCGCGCCCCGCGGACGCCGCGGCGACGAGGAAAACAGAGAGGATGCCGGTGAAGGATGTCTTCTCGAGCGCTCGACCTCGGAACCGCGCCGCCACCGCCGCTGGTCAACACACGGAAGGAACAACGGCGAAAGCGAAGTGGCACTCTCCCTGGAGGCCACCGTCGCAGGCCGTCGCCTCCTCCATCATCATCTGCGGAAGCCGGAGCGGCAACGGAGGAGCCATCCACCGCTGCAGATGCACGCCTCCTCCTCCTGCGTGGCGGCGCGGACTCGCCGGATCCAAGCCGGAGGAGGTCGACCACCAGTTCGCCTCTTCACCACGCGACCGCCTCTCCTCTTCCTCCCCTTTCTCTCCGCTGCTAGCTGCTCCTCCTGTCAAATCCCTAACCGGTTTCGTTTTCTCGAACCTTCTAGAGTGAGGGAAGAGGTCAAGCCAGGCCCGGCGGTGCTTCATCACCCTGTTGGAGCTGTCGTCCCCACGCCGCGCACGCCTGGCGACTCCACTCCGGATCTGGCGAGTGGCCCCTTCCTCGGGGATTCCGACGACGGTGTCAGCCCCTGCTCCGCCTTGCGTCGGCCGTGGAGCTCCTCCGCACTGCGCCCCTACTCCGAATCGAGGGGCTTGGCGGCAGCGGCAGTGGCGTCATGGCGAGCTCGAGCGCAAGGGGAGAGGGCGCGGGGGCGGAGGGAGGTCAACGCGCGCGGATCTACTGACGGCGGAGGCGGTGGTGGAGGTCGGGCGTTGGAGGCGGCCACCGTGCCGTGGCAGGCCTCCTCCCCGGCAGGGTGGGGGCAAAGGAGGGAGGAGGAGGAGAGGGCGAGGGAGGAGGACCGGAGGAGGCCGTTGGGATGAAGAGAGGAGAGAGACCCCAGAAATGCAGCACGAGAGGGGTGGAATCACAAAATACAGCAGAGGATGGGGGTATTGCTGGAGCCGGTACAGTAGACGTTGGTTCTTCATTTTGTAGTTGCAGCAGAAGATAGGGGCAGTTAACAACTTATAAGTGAGGCATGCTCTTGTTTTATTATATATACACGTCAAATGCATGGATTGAATAAATTTTGCTTCAGGAATGTGGACGCAATGGGCTATCAAGCTGCTATAACTGGTTCGACTGTTTACATCAAGTAGAATACCAGTGGAGTGATTTGTTTCTCAGCATCATATCATTGTCACCTCTTACCTGCATGGCTGCCTCGTGTTCTTAATTCTTTGAGATTTTCATTAGTGAGTTGGGATACAGAGGATGGTGGATTGTATCATTGGATCTGTGACCATCGGAGGATGAAAATAAATCTAAGTGTTTAGTTTTAACTTTCTGGCTCATCATCTATGTCTTTTCTTTCAAATTTGACAGTGTGGTTGATTTATTGTCATCATCTGTATATTTTTTTCATGAATGTGAAATCATGCCATTGTGCTCTTGTAAGCTATTGCACCAAGAAAGACATATATGTGAAGCCTACGCATTAAGTACCAACGACAAATCTAGGTTTTAGCCGAATAAAAAAATTGGTACTACTTCAGTGAATAAAAACTATATCTGTTCATTAATTTTTTATTGAAAATACGTGCGTGTCGCACGTGTATTTTACTAGTGAGCGTAAAGTAGGGTGTAGATGCAGGTAAGTGCCGTGACAGGGCCTCCTAGAGAATGCAGCATATGTGAGTGTAATAGCTGATCTTCATCCTGGCCACGAGAAGTAATAGATGATGAATCTGTAATCCTGCGTGGGATCCCTTCTCCTCTTTATTCTCCTTATTATCAGTAATATTAGTTGTGATTTATTACTATTTGTCTTTTAGTTATTTATTCATGTCAACGACCTTTTCTCTTTATTTAAGTTCGTTTAATTAACCTCCTAACAAGAAACATGCTTGTTCCACATGGGCTTTTAACCTTGGAATACTTTCAAGGTAAAAAGCCACAATTGACACTGTACTTTGCAGTATAATCAGGTTGCTATAACTAGCATCAGCAATGAACATTTGTGTAGTTGTGAAAGCTCTGGCATCTTTGTTATACTATGTAGGTCTTTAAGTATATATAGTTATTCTTAGTGAAAACCAATAGTATTTTTATTATATTTTTATATGTTGATATATCACAATATTTAATTTGCAATAGTTAATTACTGATCTGATTTTTTTATAAAAAATCGGCTGCAAAGCTATAACCATGGTCATATTTCCTCTCGTCCTAGATGCAACATATACTTATTTTCTATATATGTGAAAATGAATAAACATTAAAGTGTTTTTGTCTGAGCAAATAGAGTCTTCAAGTTCATTCTGGGGAACAGAATGAAGAGCTTACCAGGCCATCCATAGAGATGAGTTCATTCCTATTTCCAATTTCTTTGAGATTGCGAATCACATCACCAATAGAAGGTCTACATTCTGGTTCTTCATGCATGCAGCTTTCAGCTATTTTGATGCACTCAGTTACTTGTTGTGCCCGCAGCGATGTATGTCTCACTAATTCATTCCACCTGCATTTCCATCTCCGAAGTACCTACATTTCGTAAATTTCACTGACGATTATACTTATGAAACTGGTAGCAAAACTATCAAACAAACGTTTTATTGAAGAACTAATTTGATTGAACCATTTCAAAACATTACGTATTTTGCTGCCAATTTTTTCATAAAGCTGAATTCTTCTAGTCTTGTTACATGACAAACTATTACCATCCATTGTCGGTCACTTTTCTTCCATTTGGTGTCACTTCATGAAAAGATTGAAGTTGTTACTTGTTCGGATAAACTACTCACTTAATAAATTTCTAGGAAGGCTAGGACACATTAGTATATTGGAGAAAAATATGTTACTGCTCATTTAATCTCGTGCTCCCTCTTTACTGGCACATTGATCAATGGTTTCTGTTGGTTTGCCCAACCTCATAGTATATAATTAAAGAACAAAGAAGGCTGACAACTGGCCTTTCAAACTTCATTTGTGTGAAGCATAATGCGCTTGCAAGTACCAATAATATTGTCACAAATTTCATATTCTTACATTGCGGATAGCAGTGTGTTTGGTGACCTACAAACGTACTTAGGGATAAAATCTTTAGCAACAAATCTGTTCATTACATTTTCACTGTGTGTTGCATACATATCTTTATTGTTTGTCTAAGAAGAGATCCACGTAGTTTAACATTTCAATCAATATACGATTCAAATCAGACATACCATTCGACAGAATAATATACAAATAAAACTGCTGGAGTACATTAAAAAAGTAAAATGATGCAAATGCAACCATAATTATGAAAATGGCTCATCTGGGTGAGAAGAGAAGCACTCTTACATTATTTTTCTTGGGGGCGTCCTTACATCCTGTTACCAATTCTATTATTACAACGCCCAAACTATAAATATCACACTTAAATGAAATCTTGCCACCGTTCTCGTATTCTGGAGCACAATACCATCTGCATGGAAATGCGGCTGTTTGTATATTATCGGATAGAGAGACTGTAATGGAAGCTACTGGGAAATTGAAACAGCTTTCTTGATGCATATGTAGGTTACCGTGATACAAAACGTTCACCGGTAGTGTGTGTTTTTTCATCTAGCCTTGATATACCAAAATCTGTAATTTTTGGAACCATATGATTATCTACCAATATATTTGCTGGTTTGAGATCCATATGCTTAATACCCTTGTCCTCGTGAAGATATTGCAAACCCTCACAAATTCCCTTGATTATTTGATAGCGTATGTTCCATTCAAGTCCCCTTAATTCATCTGTAGAAGATAAAAGAAAGAAAAATGGGAAACGTTAAATATTCAAAGGTTAAACTTATACTGCCTTTGTCACAAAATGAATGCAAGTCTAGCTTTGTATTAAATGAAAATACATCGAGTTTAATTTTACCAAGTTTATACAAACAATAACTAATATTTTATGATAGCAAATAAGTACCATTAGATTCATTAAAAATATTTTTTTCATAGTAAACTTATTCGGTGTCAAAAATATCAATCACCTTTCTCACTAAATTTGGTCAATAAACTTAAAATAGTTTGACTTAGAACAAATCAAGAATCGTATTAGTTTCGTGACCAAGGGAGTACACATGCTACGCTGCATAAGGAACGAGATACCATCTTCAGTTGAAGCTTATTTCTAACTATCTGCTGATAGTGGCTAGAAAATATTTGTCATCGTTGAATGTTTTATTCATTTAACTATTTGTCTTTTCTAAAAATATTTGTGCATGTGCCAATACACATAAACATACAAGGCACGTATGAAACACTTCTAAAGACAACCCATGTGGTACTCATTTCACTATATTTAACCAATTCTTTGAATATAAATATTATTGTGCAAATCCTGAGAAAAAAGTAGTCGATAGTGGTATATATTTTGGAACAGAGGAAATACTACTAAAGTAACTGGAACAACTGCATCAAATGAAACACTGGTGTACCTTTAATATGTTTATCAAGGCTTCCGTTGCTGATATACTCGAAACATAGTAATCTTTCTCTTTCTTGGCAAATGATTTCTTCTGATCCCCTCCTTTCAATGACATGATGTGCACTAGAACAGAAACCAAGAAACCGGACTACATTGTCATGGTTAATCTTCAACAGGCTCTTGAGCTCACGTTTAAATAGATTGTCGTCGATTGTACAGGTATTCACAGGCACCCTCTTCACAGCAATTTGACTCCCATTTTGCAGAACACCCTGTTAATTTCACTTCTCTTGATCAGCATTCAGGTCATTCATATGGTCAAAAAAACATTCAAGCATATAGTGTAATATGGAACTGACAATACAAGGGTTTATACCACGAGCATTTTTACGAATGATTAAGATTAATTGTATACAACTGTGTAGACTTTAACTACAGTATAAGTGGTTTACAATGAGTAGTATGTTAGTATATGGCCATTTTGGGGGAAAAAAGGTAAATGACATAATAATTGAAATATTTTTATTTTGAAAAAATCATTTTGATATATTTTTTTACATCTCTAATTTTTTTATTCCATTTCCATTTAGAACGTTATATACAGGTGGCTGGGTACGATGCGACGGGGAGAGATGAAATATTAATACTTTAAATAAATGATTGGTCCTCAATTACTAAAAAGACCACTTTCTTATGGAGGTTCATACTTTATATTACTTGTTGTTAGTATGAATACCGTAAAATAGCTTATACCATCAGTGATTTTTGGCTTGGCAATTTATATACTAAAAAAGTAAAATTTCTGACAAAACTCGTCTTATTGTGGCATATATATATAACCCATCCTTTTAGTGGTGCATCGCTCAAGTTAAGATCTTTATTTATATATGTACCTACTCTAGAAAACAAGCTTATTACCTTGTAAACTTTTCCGAATCCACCCTCACCAATTTTTCTCTCTTCGGAGAAACGGTCCGTGATGCTATCTAAAATTGTGAACGACAGATCCCTCGGGTCCTCGCTTCCGGCAAGTATACGTTCCAGTGTATTATCTTCCAGATTTCTGCCCCCCATGTTCACTCGAAGTACACGTGTGCATGCTTTCAAAACTAGAGAAAAAGAAAAATTAGCGTGTTTTGCAGAAATCCATGCCAGCGCTCGTGAGCTATGAGAGCATTCAGACAGGAAAGTTCATACCAGTTCCATTATTCTAAGCTTGCACCCAAGCTTTGTAGCGGTTCAACACAGCACAATTACTAATTAGGAACTGCTGCGCGGATGTGTGTCCAGAGCGACGAGAAGCCCTGCAAAGTGTATAGGACAAGCAATAAGCTCGTTTCTTGCTATTGAAAAACTGAACTTCCAAGATCGATCTCAACATATATATAGCTATATATCTCAAGCTAACTCAAAAAGCGTCTCCTCGTCATATCGCTCGCCCGATCCGATGGCCAATGCTACAAGCTCAGTTAAATTGATAGCTTCACACATATATATATACATACTTTGTAGGGGACTAAATAGAAGATGGCACAGACTTAAGGCCAATCGAACCGAGAAGATTAATAAGTTGTACAAAACGGAATCAAATGTCTCCATAGAGGACACCAAATATACATGATATTGGTCCAAAAACTTGCAGAGCATGGAACAGCTAATCCAATTAACGTTACCAGGATGAGAAGAACATATATTTTGATTACTGTCAGTTAGGACTAACCGAGTAACCGGGAGACGACGGCCTTCAGGAGTACAGGGACGATGCTGCTTGGAGAAGAACGAAGACCAAGAGGGGACAAGAAGGACTACCCGAATGGAAATTGCATGAAGCCCCTAAGATATTTCCCATATTACATTAGCACCTTACTGTAGGATAAAGACGCCGCCAGCGCATTATAGTAATCATTTGTCGGGTTAGGTGGGGTTCAGACTTCAGACCCGGGCGCTATCATAGTTGGAGTATTATTGGGAGTTTGGGACAGTCATCGTAGGGCAGTTTAATTTAACTCAAGAACTACCATATTCAAATTTTTGCATTAGACCGCGTGCGCGGAGAGAAGAAATGAACTGACACGATTCTCTAGATAAGAAATTTTGGTGAAACTTTTAGAACTAAACAGGGTTATATAATTCCATGTCATATAGACACTACATGTAGAAACTATATTTTCAATATATAGTTTATTCAAAATAAATTAGCAACCAATACATTCTCCTCTCTCCTTTCACCTCCCTATCCACATTCTCCCTCATTAGTTCTCGTATAGACATGGTGTCTTATATGAGAAATTAATTCTCTGTTCTCTCATTAGTTTTGGATTTACATATCAGGTTATTTTGATGCTATGAAAACCATTCTAGTCATTGGTTTAGGACTGTCTTAAGGGTGCAACCTGCCCGACTGCAACTAACAGTGCATCTTCCAAGAAGTATGGGCCTTGTTTAGTTGGCTAAAATTTCTAACCTTTTCTCCACTCTCTCTCCATCACATCACATTAAATACGTCAAAAGACATATGTTCGGAGTATTAAATATAGGTAAAAAAATAACTAATTACACAGTTTGGATGTCATTTGCGACACGAATCTTTTGAGCTTAGTTAGGCCATGGTAGGATAATATTTACTACAAATAAACGAAACGTGCTACAATATGCTACAGGAGTTCCAGCAGTTAAAAAGACAAAATTTTCAATCAACTAAACAAGGCCATGATGAAGTTATAGGGTGCATATAACCTCAACATGAGAAGCAGTTAGATATAATAACTTTTTGGTACTCCCTCCATTTCTAAATATAAGCATTCGTTGACTTTTGCTGAGCACGTTTGACCATTCGTCTTATTCAAAAAATTTATAAAAATATTATTTATTTTGTTATGACATGTTTTATCATCATATATATTTTAAGTATATCGTAATTGTTTTTACATTTTCAAAAAAATTTAAATAAGACAAATGGTCAAACGTACATCACGGAAATCAGAAAATACTTATATTTTATATTTAGGAAAGGAGGGAGTAACATCGTATATGTCTGGGTCTCTTCTTTGGGACCACTTCAGCACAGCTTATACACCGGCTTCACCTCCAGCTTACCAACTCCTCCTACCAAACACACAAATGCAAACCAGATCATGGGAGAGAAAGCTGGACAAAAGCCCCGTGAAACGCACTCCTGATTTTACAGCGCACTGGAAGCGAGAAACAGTGGCTCATGCCGGCCCTATCCATCCGTTAATATTAAAAGGTGCATGTTAAGGCGTCTCAAGCTTACGTGTCACTGCTTAAAATCATCTATCATAAGGCACCAATGTACTTGCAATAAGACCGTGCGTGAGAAAAGAAAAACAATAAACAGGCACCGGCAGATAGATGAAATAAGGTCGTGGAGATGAAATGAGAGAAAAAAAGTAGAGGAAGAAAAAGAAGAGTACTCCACGACCTTAGATGAAATAAGATCGTGGAGTACTATTCATCTCCATCCACCGGCAGATATATAAAATGCAATCTGCATCGTCCATGTAAGAGGTTCGATTTTACCATTACCCCCCTTCGGTCCATTATAAGGCATACTTTTTTTTTCAAAAGTGTAGACACATATATTCACACACACATGCACACTCAGCCTATGAATTCAAACACACAAATACTACCCATATGAGCATCTGTGAGAGATTGGGTCAGTTGTTCTGATCTTGAAACTGATGAAGTCACCATAGACACCTCGCTGTAGACAGGTACATCGCCTACCACTAAAAGAATAGTGTCGGTTAAATCCTAGAATAAATCCAAGAAATGCACACTTGTTTCAAGAATGCTTAAACCTGGGTGACCAGGTTCCACCAGAAGAACCTGACTAACTAAGTGTATCTTAGTTCGCTTATAATGCATTGTTTGATATAGCATGATCTTTCAAGTTACATTTTGACTTATGATTTACTTCATATTATAATTGCTATAACTAGAAACTTATGATTATTGGACGGTACATTTGATTACATATCAGTCCGTATCAAGTTTTGTATTACAATAGTTAAAATATGTTGGCCAAATTGTTAGTAAAAAATTGTAAAATTTGAATCTTTTAGGATTTTAGGGTTATGCGCATCTTATAAACCATACCAGAGAGAGTGCAATTTATAAGTGGTCATTTTGTTGCAGTCATTTGCTTGGATCGAGTCCCGAACCTTGGTTTGCTTGGCCTTGGTCTCTGCTCTCTCCGTCCCAAAATAAGTGTTTATATAAGATTCAAAAAGTTTCAAACATAAATGGTTATCTCACTTTTCGATACAAGTCTCTCTATCTTTCTCCTCCTCCCTTCCTTTTCGTTCTCTCTACTTCTTTTATTTTTTAAATTCTTGTGTCCAATTTTTAAATAGACACTCTTTATGGCACGGAGGAGCAGTGTGGACAGACACCCTTGGCGACACTACTAGAAAAACGCACATTTGTACCGGTTTATAACCCTCATTAGTACCGGTTTCCAAACCGGTATTGTTCTGCCGGTACTAATGTGAAGTCACATTAGTACCGGTTTTGGAAACCGGTACTAATGTGGGCATTAGTACCGGCTGGTAATGAGGGCCGGTACTAATGTGCCCGCCCCCGGCGACGTGGCACGGGCCACATTAGTACCGGTTCTAATTGCCAACCGGTACTATTTGTTTTTTGTTTTTTCTTTTTCTTTAATGTTTTCTGGTTTATTAATTCTATCGTATTTACGTATACTAATCCTAATGCTTGATACGCTATAATATATATTCGTGTGCCATATAAAATATTTGAGATAATACTATACATGCATACGTATATATGTACTAGTATAATATAATATTATACTAGTACATATATACGTATGCATGTATTATCTCAAATCCGGTAGTTGATCCCATGCAAAAAAACATATATAATATTGTGCATACAGAAATACAAAAAATATATATTAGTGTATATAATACATTGCATCAAAGGTTAGCAAGATTTAATATTAGTTTTTTTTGCTTCCTGAAGATTGGTCTTTTGCAGAGCTTTTTCCTCTCTTGCTCCCCTGCTTAGTCGACTCTGCTTGTTCCGTCGACTTCCCAGTTGCTTTTGCAGTGGACTTCCCCGATGTTTCTTCCGTGGACTTCCCTGTTACAATCACAGATGATAAGCCTGAGTAGAATTCTCCACCTGGCGTAATCACCTCATCCAGAAGAAATCCGCAAAGTTGTTCTTGAATTAACCGGATTCTTTCTGACTCGAGGAACCCCTGCTTGATGTCATCAATCTACGAAAGAACATGAACAAAGAATAAGAACTAGTACAAAAAAGAACATGGACAAATAAGAACTACATACATGTGTCGTTTAGTTTAGTGGGCGCACCCTGTCTTCAAGGTTGGTACCTCTTCCGATGCTTGAAAAGGTATGCATGAACTCGCATACATAGTATCCGCACAGATTGGTACCTGAAGGTTGTGTCAAGCACTACACATGTGCGAAAATAAGGTTATGAAATATGTTTAATTATATTGGAAGACATGAGATATGCGGACTAGCAGAATACACATACAGGGAAATCATAGTGGAAATAAAGGTTCTCTTTGTATGTTCCCAGGTGCTCTACACAGAGGCGAGTCCATGCAAGTTTGATCATCTCTACGACATCTTGATATGCGCTTTTGTCTGATGTTGCCCTCAAAGAGTCGAAGATGAAGACCTTGCTTAGAGACGGACAGAATGCAAAAAGAATCCAGTGGAAGCTGTGCATACGTGTAGAAATATTAGTTTCTTGAAATATATATGCAATATCATTTGAAAACCGATAAAATAGATGAGATACACGTTGCTCACCCGAAGTTGTATGGTAGAAGTATGATACCCTTCTTATGGTGTTTTTCTAGATACAAATATATATAGTCCAATGTGTCCAGCTCCCATTTTCTGACACAAGTCTGATTTATCATTAGTGGATCCATGAAGCCGACGTCCTTTATTCCTCTCCTCCTGCACCGCTGCATCTCAAAGCTGCATGATTGAAATTAAATTCAAATTAAACACAAGTTAAGATAAGGTAGAATGGCTAGATCATTGTTTTCGAGACTTACAGAGTCCAGCAAGCGATGAGTCCTGAGTCAATTGCATCTTGATTGAATAAGAACCAAAATTGGTCAAATTCCACACCAAAAGTTTGTCGGCTACGGAAATAATATTGATCATCTATGGTAATTTCCACATAGGTTACACCGCTTGCTGACGCAGCCATGTACCAATCGTGCAGTTCATGCATTCTCGTTGGAAGATACGGCACCAACTGCGGCCACACAAGAGGTTTACCCAACTCATACTTCGGTCTATTTGCCCCTTCATGTATTGGGATTGGTTCGTCCCCTCGGATTTGACCAGGAGTCAGACCTGATTCCTTATTGAATACAAGCATATGCTGCTCTTGCAAAGAAAGCACCTTGATGGGGGAGACAGATTGCTTTGACTGGGTGCCTTGTTGTGGAATAGATTTAGCTTTATTCGCAAACTTCTTCTGTTTGTCAATCTTGAGTGCCTGTCTGTCATAGTCACTCAAAGGAGGTGGCTGGGCATTTATTCGTTTCTCCTCCTCCATTTTCTTCATGAAGCGATGAAATTTGACCCGGTCAAATGGTTTCTAAACAGGTGGCTTCTTCGCTTTGAATATTTGTCTATCAAGTTCATCCCGCACTGAAGCATCTAGCTCCTCCTGAGTCTTCTGGTAAGATAATTTCGGTTGAGGCTTCTTCGGCCTGGGCTTCGTCTGCTTCTTTGGAGGAGGGGCCGGAGGATGATGCGTAGCTCGTCGTTTGGTACCCTTGCCCTGTTGCTGAGGCGGCGGACTCTTGCTTGGGTCCCAATCAACTAGAGGACTCATGCTTCTTGTTGGAGATGAGGGTAGCTGATGATCTTCGCCTTCAGGCACGGGGTGTGTAGATGAGGCTTCAGGAAGAGGTGCTTCCGGTGAGGGTAGGGGTGCTTCTTTGACCGGTTCCGTAATCTTTATGTGAGCCTTGGCCCACAATACCCAACCGTGCACGGTATCTCCAAGCACCTCTTCCCCATCAGGTCCCGGTAACTCCAGTTCGAGGTCTTCCCAACCGGGGACCACTCGATCGATGGCAACTTTATGGTAAAATGATTTACTGAATTCCACACCCATGAATGTTTCCCCCGGTTCCGGGACCTCAGCAACACCATAGGCCACCGGTAACATCTTGTTTCTGAGTTGAGCGTGAAGCTCACACGCTGACCTCACTGTGATGTCATCCACGGGGAACCGTTCGTGGCAGACCTCGGCTGCTTTTGCTAAGGCTTGGGGTGCTTCTGGTGAGGGTAGTGGTGCTTCTGCTTCCTTGACCGGTGCTTCCGTGTTTGCTGGTGCTGCATCCGTTGAAGCGACACTACTTTTCCCCTTAGTAGATGGCGGGCTCATTTCATCTATGGGCCCTTGCTGAGATGATTGTTTGTTAAGAGCAAGGGCCAAACGCTCGTCAATGATGGCATCCATTCTTGCCTCAGTCATTTCTACGCGCTCTTGCAATTGTCTGATTTTCCTATCTTGTTCGTCCTTGTTCCTTTTGCGCTTCTTGTACGAGTCAATGTGCTTATGCCATGCGACTTTCCATGGAACCATACCTTTGCCTCTGCAATGTCCACCATGTTCTCTAGTGCCTATTGCAGTAGAAAGCTCGTCCTTCTCTCGATCAGCTATGAATGTTCCTTCAGCAGCAGCCCTGATCAAATCAACAAGCCTTGCAGCTGTCTGTCTTAGTTGGTCACCCGGTATTAATGATCCATCTTCGGGATTGAGTGTGCCACCATGTGCATAGTAGTAATTCCGCACTCGGTCAGGCCACTCCAGAGTTGCCGGTACGATTCCACGTGCCATTATCTCTTGCTCCATCCGATCCCATTTGGGCAGTGCCATCGCGTAACCTCCAGGACCAAGATGATGGAATTCTTTCTTTTTACGTGCATTGGCTGTGTTGATTGCAATCAACTTGGCGGCATCTTCCGATTGCTTGCCCTGCACAAATGCATCCCAATGATCTCTTAACTTGGCATATCCCGACTTCTTAAAATCGGGTGTAAGCCCCTGCTTGATGAACTCCTTGGTCAGCCGCTTCTTGTACGTCTGAAAGGCAATTGCACCCTTCTGCAGGGCCCAAGTGCGCACAACTTTCAAATCTGTGTTTTCGGGAAATCCGAAGTGTGCTTTCACCTCGGCCCAGATCATGTTCTTCTCTATGACCGGGACAACATCTGGCCGAACTGGTACCGGGGGTTCATTCTCTTCATGTTGCTCTTCGTCCTGATCTTGATCTTCGTGCTCAGCTTCTGCTTGATCACCTTCTTCGGGTAGCAAGTCAGGTGCGTCAGCCGCTTTCCAAAACCGAAAGCTTATTGGGATGTTGTCCCGAACAAGTGCCCCAATGTGATTAACCAACTTGACAACATTTTCATGTGGAGCTAACGGTCTCCCATCGGGAGATACTTCCGTGATGATGAAACGCCCGTCTAGCTTCTTCTTTGGGCCGCGTTTCCCACCCGGCTTCTTCTTGCTGCTCGATGCAAGCTCCTGGAAATTTAAGAACTATTAACTCATTTCTATAATTAGTAGCTTCCTCGAAAATCATGACGAGGTACTGGTTTTTATTAATTATACCTCGGATGGTTCTCCATCATTACTTCCTTGACCAATTGGTTGCTCCCTCTCCCTCTCATTGTCATCAGCAAACATGTTCAGGTGGCTGTCGGCCTCTCTGTGATCCTGTTCTTGTTCATTCGGTGCATCATTCATAGTATTGCCAGCAATTAAATCCATGATCATTTGCTCCGCTTCTCGGTCCTCTTCGGTTCGCACCATTGTAACTAAAATAATGTAATAAAAAATAATATGAGGACTATCTATTCCAATGATGAGACAATTAATATGAGATAATGTAGAGGGGTCGGGAGCGTGGTGGGGAGTGGGAAGCGTGGCGGGGGAGTCGGGAGCGTGGCGGGGGGGTCGGGAGCGTGGGGGGGAGTGGGGAGCGTGGCGGGGGGGTCGGGAGCGGGGCGGGGGGGTCGGGAGCAGGGCGGGGAGTTCGTGGGAAGCGTGGCGGGGAAGTGGGAAGCGTGGCGGGGGAGTCGGGAGCGTGGCGGGGGAGTGGGAAGCGTGGCGGGGAAGTGGGCAGCGTGGCGGGGGGGGGGGTCGGGAGCGTGGTGGGGAGTGGGAAGCGTGGCGGGGGAGTCGGGAGCGTGGCGGGGGGGGGAGTCGGGAGCGTGGCGGGAGCGAGCCAGTCGAGCGAGTCGAACAACTCGACTCGCTCGAGCGAGTCGAACCAAACATGTCAATTTGAAATTAAAAAAGCATTTACATCCACATTTAAATAACATTTACATCCACATATAAATAACATTTCTAAATCTATATTTCTAAATTCTAAATCTATATTTCTAATTTCTAAATCTATATTTCTAAATTCTCTAAATCTATATTTCTAAATTCTCTAAATCTATATTTCTAAATTCTAAATCTATATTTCTAAATTCTAAATTTATATATTTCTAAATTCTAAATTTATATTTCTAATTTATAAAAAAATTCTAAATTTATATATTTCTAAATTCTAATTTATAAAAAAAATGGGGGCTGACGTCAGCCCCAAGTAGCCCCGGCCCGCACAGCAGGGGGGCCGGCGCGGTCGAGCCGGGGCGCGGCGCGCGCGCGCGAGCGCGTGGCCGGGAGAGCGTACCGGCGGCGATGGCGCGCCGGCAGGGGCGGTCGGCGACGGCGGGGCGAGGCGGTCGGCCACGGCGGGGCGAGGCGGTCGGCGACGGGGCCGGCCGGGGGCGCGCGGGACGGCGGGGCGAGGCGGTCGGCGACGTACGGGGCGCGACAGCGGCGGCGGACAGCGGCGGGGCCGGCCGGGGGCGCGGTACGGCGCCGACGACGGCGGGGCCGGACGGCGGCGGCGGGGCGAGGCGATCGGCGACGGCGGACGGCGCGACGACGCACAGGACGGCGCGGGCCGGGGCGGGCACGGCGACGGTGGCGCGCAGAGAGCGGACGGCGGGGCGGGCGCGGAGTGGAGGCGGACGGCGGGGCGGGCGCGGGCCGGGGTAGAGGAGAGGCGGCGCTCCGATCGACGACGGCGCGGGGTACCGGGCGGCGACGAGGACGACGGGAATGGGGGATCGAATTGGGCTAAGTGTTGGGGAAGAAGGGGGACGCCGCCTTATAACCTCCCCACATTAGTACCGGTGCGAAACTAGCACCGGTACTAATGTGACTTTTCATTTGCCGCCAAATGGAGAAGGACATTAGTACCGGTGCTAGTTTAGCATCGGTACTAATGTTGTTTTCATTTTGTTGCCCCATGTTCCCCTTTTAATTTTCGTTTTTATTTCCTATATTGTAGTTTATTTATGAAAAATCATATATAACGCTTAAAATGGTAGAACAAGTTTGGTTAATTTTCTTTACATAGATACTATGACATTCTAAATTTAACTATTAAAAATTTAAAATTAAAATTTTCTTATCAATAAGCTACTAATATCTTCTAAATTGTCTTTTTCTTTCTTCACTTTAACAAATGAAAATAATTTTATTTTTTCATGCAAAATCTTTCTTAAATAGTACATCCAGTGTAATTAATATAAAAATCATGATTTAGTCTTGCTCACGTATGTTTTTACGTAAATTTATTATTTAATATCTGATAATGCTAAAAAAGTTAAATAATTGAAAGTTTTGTTAATAAAGTAGCAAAATATTAGTTCATTCAAATATTACAATACTTTGGTACATATTATACATCATCATCTAGTGCAACATTAACAATCTTCCTCTTCACGAATGTCCCTTGGTTGTGATCACGACGTAGGTATGGAGTGTCCTCTTCGGCTAACAGGATGCTTGGGTCAATCTTTACTGAAAATGGAGGAAGACCATCGAATTGATCATAATCTTCTGAAATGTCAGTCTTGTCTTCAACTCCAACGATTTTTCTTTTTCCCGGTAGAACTATGTGACGCTTTGGCTCATTATTAACAACACCCTTATCATCACCTTTCTTTATTATTGGTGGTTTGCTGGACATGTCTTTCACATAGAAAACTTGAGTCACATCATTCGCTAGGACGAACGGTTCATCTTTGTATCCAATCTTGTTGAGATCCACTGTTGTCATCCCAAATTTGTTTGTCATTATACCTCCTGTAGGGTTTTTAACCCACTGACACTTAAAAAGAGGGATTTTTTAAAGTCCGTAGTCCAATTCCCATATCTCTTTAATGACACCATAGTATGTTTGTTCATTTCCTTCGTTGTCTATTGCATCTATACGGACACCGCTGTTTTGGTTTGTGCTCTTTTGGTCTTGGGCTCTCGTGTAGAATGTGTATCCGTTTATCTCGTATCCTTGGAACGTAAGTACTGAGATAGATGGACTTCTAGCCAACCATTGCAGTTGCTCTCCAATAGTGTTATCACTCATAAGTTTTCTCCGCAACCATGATGCAAAATTATCAGTGTGATGACGTGTAATCCAGACCTCTGACTTCCCTTTGTTTGAGGCTCGTACAATGGACTTGTGCTCCTCCCAGTATGGAGCCACTACGGATGATTGTTGCAGGACAAAGGAATGTGCTGTACGAAATAACGTTTCATCCATATCCATCTGAGTTTTCTTCCCTAGTGTACCCTTTCCCCTGAGTCTACCCTCATGGCGTGATACAGGGAGTCCGATAGGAGCAAGCTTATCAATAAAGTCGACACAAAACTCAATCACCTCCTCTGTAGCATATCCCTTTGCGATGCTTCCTTCGGGACGAGCACAGTTACTGACATACTTCTTGTAACTAGACATCAACCGCTCAAAAGGGAACATGTTGTGTAAATACACAGGCCCTAGGATAAAAATCTCTTCAACTAGGTGCACTAGAAGGTGGGTCATGATAGTAAAGAAAGAGGGTGGAAAGATCATCTCAAAGCTGACGAGGCATTGCACGACATCTTTCTGCAACTGCACTAGATTCTTTGGATGGATTGCCTTCTGAGAGATTTGGTTGAGGAATGAACAAATCTTGACGACTGCCAATCTCACATTCTCTGGTAGAATACCCTGTAGTGCAACAGGCAGCAATTGTGTCATCAACACGTGGCAGTCATGAGCCTTCAGATTTATGAATTTTTTCTCTTTGTAATTTATTATTCATTGTATATTTGAGGAGTAGCCAGTCGGGACCTTAATACTGTTCAAACAATCAAACATCATCTTCTTCTCTTCCTTGCTGACGGTGTAACTAGCAGGGGCCAACCAATTTCCTTTTTCCCTCTTTTCGGGATGGAGGCTTTTTTGTTGTTTCATAAATTTAAGATCCCGACGAGCTTCAACTGTATCTTTTGACTTTCCGTATACACCTAGGTGGCCAAGAAAGTTCACGCAAAAATTCTTCATCACATGCATCACATCAATTGCATTGCGAACCTCAAGGATTTCCCAATAAGGAAGCTCCCAAAATATCGACATCTTCTTCCACATGGGTGCACGTCCATCCATGTCGTTTGGAACAGATTTGGCACCAAAAGCCTTCCCGAACACTACCTTCAAATCTTTCACCATAGAAAATACAAGTTTACCATCACGGTGTACTGGCTTCTTACGTTTTTCTCCAACACCTTCAAAATGTTTTTTTCCTTCCTCTCTTAACGGGTGCTTAGGAGGAAGAAATCGACGATGGCCCAAATACACAATCTTTTTACTGTGTTTTAGATACACACTGCAAGCATCATCTAAACAGTGCGTGCATGCTCGGTATCCCTTGTTTGTTTGTCCTGATAGATTACCAAGTGCCGGCCAATCATTGATGGTGACAAACAGCAACGCTCGTAGATTGAAGGTCTCCTGTTTGTACTTATCCCACACAGGTACACCTTCTTTCTTCCATAACATTTTAAGATCCTCAACCAACAGTCTCAGATAAACATCGATGTCATTGCCTGGCTGCTTTGGACCTTGGATGATTATTGGCATCATGATGAACTTTTTTTTCATGCACAGCCATGGCGGAAGGTTGAATATGCATAAGGTCACAGGCCAAGTGCTATGACCACTACTGAACTCACCGAATGGATTGAATCCATCCGTACTTAAACCAAACCGAATGTTCCTTACGTGTTCTGCAAACTCAGGGAATTCTCTATCAATTAGTCTCCACTGCGACCCATCAGCGGGATGTCTGATCTTGTCATCTGCTTTACGATCTTCTTTGTGCCAACGTATCAACTTTGCATTAGCCTTGCACCTGAATAAACGCTTCAGCCGTGGTATCAGTGGAAAGTACCACATTACCTTAGCAGGAATTTTCTTCTTCTTCTTCTGCTTCTCCCGCTCAACATCGTAAGGGTCACCTCGTGGGATCTTATAACACTGTGCTCCGTACACAGGACAAGCCTCCAATTTCTCATATTTTTTTCCTCGGTAAAGGATACAATCATTAGGGCATGCATGTATCTTTTGAACCTCCAAACCTAGAGGACAAACGACCTTTTTAGCTTCGTACGTTGACTCCGGCAATTCATTCTCCTCTGGAAGCATGTCCTTTACGATCATCATTAACTCATCGAAGCCCTTGTCAGAAACTCCATGTTTAGCCTTTCACTGCAACATTTCCAATGTGCTACCCAACTTCTTGTGCCCCTCTTTGCAATTTGGGTACAATGGTTTCTTGTGATCTTCTAACATACGGTCAAACTTCTTTGCCTCCTTCACCTTTTTGCAATCTTCCTTCTGCTCTCGCAACACCTGACCTAGATCATCAAGCGGCTCATCTTCTCCTTGTTCATGCTCTCCCTCAATTATTGCAACATCATCCTCACCCATTGGATCATCTCCCATTGCAAAGGCACCTTCTTGAGTCCAATCAGGAATATTTTCGTCTTCTTCTTCATCATCTTCCATTATAACCCCTCTCTCCCCATGCTTTGTCCAAACAAAATAGTTTGGCATGAATCCCCATTTGTATAAATGATCGTGAAGAGTCTTTGTCGTTGAGAAATCTTTCAAATTCCTGCACTTTATGCATGGACAAATAATGAAACCGGACGGGGGCTTGTTCGATTCTGCTACTTCTAGAAATCCACAAAGCCCATTAAAGAATTCATTGGGTATTCTCTTGTCGATGTACATCCATTGTCGGTCCATCTACAAATAAAGAATATATAATCGAACAAAATATATTATTATCATGTAACAAGTGCAAGATTATATGTGTTACACTAATTCATAGTGTTCAAATCCATATTCCACATGAAATATAAATTCTTTACTAAATTTTTAATGAGCAAACAATTTTTCTAATGAAGAAAACTAATTTTCTATTGAGGAAATTATTTTTCTAACTAAGAAATAACTATTCTAATGAGAAAATCATTTTGATGGTATTTAAGAAAACTTTTTCCTAATAAAGAAACTTTATTTCTTAAGAAAATATTTTTCATGGGACGAAAACATTTTTTATAATGAGAAAACTATATTTCAATTTAAATTATTATTATTATAAGCAAACTATTTTTTGAGAAATAAATTATTTCTCTAATTCTAATATTAATATTCCAGTCGTTTCTCTTAGTAATAAGTACATTTAAAGCATTTATTATATTTATTTCTATAAAAAATAATGCAAAAAAATTAATTTGTATCATCATATTGAACATCTCATCCAACAAACACGGCACATCTATTTCAATCAACTCTATTAGAACATACTCCTATTTCAAAGTGCTAAAATCCTGTATTCTTAGTACATCTTAAAGTGCTAAAATACTCCTATTTCAACCAATGAAACTCAAGAAAATAAGCATGAATCAATGGAGGATGAAGTAACTAACCTCTAGACCACTTCAACGAGTGAAATCGTTGAGAAATGATCGCAAATCCGGCAAAAGCTCCTCTAGGGCGCCATGGAGAAGAAGGAGCTCGAAGTGGAGGAAGAAGGGGGCTCGCGGGGCTGGAGGAGGAAGAAGCTGAGATATAACCGTTGGACATTAGTACCGGCCCTTATTAAGAGCCGGTACTAACGTGGCTACATTAGTACCGGCTCTTAATAAGGGCCGGTACTAATGTCCCGCCCACACATTAGTACCGGCCCATATTGAGCACCGGTACTAATGTGAGACATTAGTACCGGTGCTCAATGAGAGCCGATACTAATGTTTGCCACGAGATGGCTCCAGCCGCCTCCTTTTAGGCACGGGACATTAGTACCGGTTCTTTGAACATTAGTACCGGTAGGCAAACTGGACCGGTACTAATGTTAATTTTGCCCTGGGACGAAAGCCTCATTCCCTAGTAGTGCGAGGACCCCGCGGGAAGGTTATATGGAGGTTGGGGTTGCATTTTCTATTTTTTCACGAGGGTTGTTTCTGTAAAATGTTAGATGTACCTTCGGTTTATATAAGGCCTCTTTCTTTTCGTTCAAAAGGAACAGTGAAAAATATTATTTACCTATCACATCTATCACATTTTCTCTCATAAGAAATACTATTCCAGCACACTATTTATTTGCAACTTTACTATTTCTTTTCACCTAAAAGAATGGGCTCTAAAGTCTGTTCAACTGGTAGAATGAATAGTGCTCGACTGGTAGATTAAATAGTATCGTTGTTGGTGTCCGGATTAGCGCCGGCACCAACTAGTAATTAGCGCTGCGATCGGTCTCTCGATGGTCGGTGCTAAGCTAAAGGGAGACAAAGGTTTATCCTGGTTCTGGCCGTGGGGCCGTACGTCCAGCAGGGTGTGTTTGCGCACTGTATTAGCTTGCACCAGTGGTGCTCGTAGAGGGGGGCTACAAGCAAAGCGGGAGAGGAGGCGATCCCTCCAGGTCCCTACTAGGATGATTAAGGCAAGTGCCAATATCGAGAATGGTGAGGTGTGGAGTGCGGAGTGAGCGAATGTGTGCTGGGAGTATGCGAATGAGTGAGCGTGTCCGCGTAGGGGCGTCTGCCTCTCCCTTTTATAGACCAAGGGAGGGCAGTTACAGTAGAGCCGCACAGTGATCTGTACAGTAGCCGTGTACTAGCAGGCGTGGCGCCAGGGGTCTTATCCTCGCACGTCCTTGCTCCTGGCGTGAGTAGGTGACGAGCTCCGGCTTCCGCAGGCGGCGTGGTGACTCATGTGCTTGTCCGGGCATGACTTCGAGGGTGTGTGCTTGCCGATTCGAGGGTCCGGTCGCAGGGGGAGGACAGGAGTTGGCGGCACAGGACTGTGGAACATCACTGGCCTTTCCGCATAGTGCTGTGCAGTCCGTTGCACAGCGGCGGGGATGGCGCCACAGCGTCAGGGATAGTCGCACAGTGTCGGGGATGGTCGCATGACGTCGGAGTTGGCGGAGGAGACGCGGCGCACGCCGTCCGTACGGCGTCGCCGGTCAGCGCGTACGCCCGCGCGCTGCCCGTACGCCCTTCGAGGGTGCCCCATGCCCGTTCGAGGGTCTTGTTGCTGGAGGAGGACGGGAGCATTTAGCACAGTGGCGCGAAATGACGCCGGTCTGTCCGCGCAGTGCCGCGCAGTGCCCACACAGGGCCGGGAATGGTCATACAGTGGCGGGTTAGGCCGCGCAGTGGCGATGTCAGGTGCCTAGACCGGGTCAGCCGCGCGCGCGTGGAAGAGAATTTGCTTTTGATTTGGATGTCCCGTCGCAGATCTGGGCAGTAAATGCCGTTGTCAGATAGAGAGGAGGAGCGGGGCGCTGTTGGTCGAGCGAGGCGGAGTTGGTTGCCTGCTCGAGGGGGGTCGAGCCCCTCGAGCGAGATGGAAACCCGCTCGAGGGGTCGGGACCCTCGAGCGAGGCGGAGATCCGTTCGAGGAGTCGGGACCGTCGAGCGAGACGGAGAACGGGGCGCGCGAGTGGGCCTCCTCGACGAAGGGCCTTGGGCCGTAGCGGGCCATGGGTCTGACACGCACCTTGCTCCCTTTTTAGATTTGTGGGGATTAGCCCGTGCGCGATTACGTTTAACGAGGGTGATTATCCCCTTAGTTAGGGGACCACTTCTGACAGTCTCCGACAATTGTATGAGAAAAAATAAATCAAAACAAACTGAAAGCAGTGTTTAATTGGTAAAATTTTGTGAAAGTGATGAAATTTTCATAAAAAACATGTGAAAGGTAACACGATCTGCGATACGAAAATTTTGAAAATTTTTTAGAAACTAAACACTGCCGGGAACATGCTCAAGTTCTCTTGGGAAAAAAAAAAGGTCAACATGGAAGGCTGCGATCAAAGTGTACAAAACTGGCCGGAGGCCACATGCTGGCGTGCGCTGATTCCGCAAGTGGCGCTACATTTAAGTCTGATGTACTGTCATCCATCAGCAGGCATCAGTGATTGGTGAAAGTAAAGGAGGCAGGTCCTAGCAGTAGTAGTTGGACCGGACCAGTTGCAGCTTCTCACAAAACCGCGGCACCAATTCAGTGGCAGTTTTGCTAGCCAAAACCGCCTGGGCAGAAGAACAAGATAAGTCCGCGGGAAAGGGAAAAAAATAGCAAAGACTTAACAGCAGCTGGCTGTTTTTTACGCAGAGTTAAAGCATCTCCAAAAGTTCCCCTAAAACTCCTCCAATACCTATTTTAGAAAGAAAATTGAAAAAAAATGGACTTCAACAGTTCCCCTAAACCTACCCTAAATTATTGGCGATGCGAATAACGTCGCTCGCACCGTGTATATATTTGCGACACCCATCTGCCCCCAATCGGCCCGTACCCTCCTTTCCCGCACGCAATGTGATTTTGGGCAAATTTTTTTTGAGAGAACCCAAATATATAGTTTTTATGGAGAATTTTTTAGCACATTCTTGGAGTTGCTTTTACAGACGGTGGGGCCAAGTCTCATGTTATCCTTTCCAATCTGCCGCACGCGTCTCTTCCTCTCTCGCGTAATTAGGGATGAAAACGGATCGGATATGGACGGATACTACGGATACAGATACATATAATTTTTGGTGACGTGCGGAGGAACCAAAATGACTAATTTGCCGAAAAAGGAAGTGTGTCGTTTAAGTGGTTTCCTAATTAAGACCGGTTGTACGGCCGGTCTAATTTTGGTGGCTGTAAATTAGCCGCACCCAAAAAAAATAAGAGGAATTTTATGATGGTTGAAACAAATTAGGACCGTCCATCAGTCTAAATTCAACGGTTGAAACATAAAAGGTACCCGGAGTTACCGAAAGGTACTCTTGTTTAGTGGCTAAAATTTCTAACCTTTTTTCCACTCTCTCTCCATCACATCACATTAAATACGTCAAAAGACATATGTTCGAAGTATTAAATATATGTAAAAAAAATAACTAATTACACAGTTTGGATGTCCTTTACGACACGAATCTTTTGAGCCTAGTTAGGTCATGGTAGGATAATATTTACCACAAACAAACGAAACGTGCTACAGTATACTACAGGAGTTTCAGAAGTTAAAAAAACAAATTTTTCGACCAGCTAAACAAGGCCTAGAAAAAGGTACCAAACGGTACGAAAGTAAATAGGGCTTTAGACTTTAGAGTGTACAAGATTTTTTTTAAAAAAGGCAGGTAAGGAGGCCACATCGCGGTATGGGCTGTTCCGACATTTAAATTTATTGTACTGTCATCCATAGAAGACATCAGTGATGGATCAAAAAGTAAGCAAGGCCAGCCGTAGCAGAATTTTAGTACTCCCTCCGTATATGATTTAAATGACGTTTAGGACAGCATTTAGCATATCAAGGAGTGATTAATTAGAGTAGAGTTTTCCCTGTTTACCCTTATTAAATACCATTGCGAGTGCATCACAACAACAAACTTGATTAGCCTGGTTGGTTAGCTCAGCTGGTACCGAGGCTAGAGGTGCAGAGGTCGATTCTCCATTGGTGTACATTGTTTATTTTTATTTTTGCGTGCTGATGCATTCATTCCGCGTGGGTGCGCAGCTGCATGCATGCGCGTTGTACGAAGCGCCTGGTGAGGGGTAACAGCGTCCAAAAGTACTATGCATGGCCAAAACGACATCTATTTTGCAAAGTCTTCCCCAATCCAGGACGTCAACTAATTCATATACGGAGGGAGTACTCTTCTTCTGTCATAAAAAAAATGCAATTATGAATTTGAGTTGAATAAAACTTGCTTATGTTTGACTAAATTTATAAAAAATATAATTAACTTTTATTACTATCAGTATACAAATATATGGAAATATATTTTATAACAAATCCGCGTGAATGCACCCGCGTGAGCGCCCGCCACCGCGGCCGCCGTTAGTTCTGACCTCATTCCTCCTCGTCTTCGACCTTCTAGCCAGTGGTAAGAAGAACGGGTCCATCCTCTAGTACTAGATCTTATAGTTGATTTATTATTTTGTTAGGTTTTTTTTTCAATTTTCCTTTCCTCCAGAATAATTAGGTTAGGTTTTTGGATTGGCTCTTCGATGCTTTCGATCTGGCTTTTCATGGCGTACTGGATCTCCAGAGGATGTGTCGGTTTCTTCGGAGACATCATGCTCTTCATTGAGAGATCAAGGTATGTTGACCTAATCCTCTTTGAGGAGAGATTGGATCAATTTCTTCCTCGGGTGGAATCGTCTTTCCGGTCGTCAGTGTTACTATTGGCGGCGGTGGATCTCTTCTTCTGGTCGTCGTTGGTAATTACTAATACATCGGCAGATATTATGTTCGGTTCAACCTTCAAAAGATTTGGTCGATGTGCTTTCGGCACCTTTTACTCCCTGCAGTGGTTGAGCATACATCGCCTCTTTTGCGACCTTCACGTCTGTGAAGTCTTCGGTTGGTTGGGACTGCGGCTCGGTTCGGATCTGGTATTGTTCCACGACGATGAATTTTCCCGAAGCAATAGACGGTGCTAGTTACAAGGAAGATGAAGGGTGGATACCTATGTGACGTACTTTAATGTAATTTTTACTTTATGTTGATGTCTCAGTTGTCATAGATGTTATATTTTAATGAAATCTGAACGCATTAATCTATCTATTATTATTTGGTATTAAATAATTTTTTATTTTTAGAAGTACATTTATTTAGTCAAAGTTAAGATTGATTGTTTTTGGAAAACCATAATTGCTTTTTGTTGGGACCGAGAGTACTTGGACCAAATCAACTTCTCACAAAACCACAGCGACTATCCGGGGCAGTTTTGCTAGCCAAAACCGCCTAGGCAAAAGAAGAGGACAAGCCACCTTGGTTAGTGGTTACTCCCTCTGTCCCGCTATGACGGTCGCCGGCAAAATATTTCAGCAACCAAGGCAACAGATGAAAGTCCCTGCTACCCCTATCTCTGGCGGCGTGGCTAGGTGGGCAGCCGGCTGGACGGGTCTCGGAGTGGGCAGGTCTGATTTTTTTACTCCCTTCCGTGCGGCTGGGTGGGCAGCCGGTCCAGCTTTGATTTTTTTAACCCGGGCAGCGGTGTGTGCAGTAGCTAGCCAGCTACTCCACGGCCTACGAGCGACTATGATTCAGGGACTGAGCGCTGTAGCCTCCGCGACCATGATTCAGGGACGGAGGGAGTACGTATAAGGTCAATCTCACTAGTAGTGTTGTAAGCACAATTATCAAGTTTGTCACGTTACTTTTTCAGCATGTCATACCAATCTCAATGCACAGATTCATAAGCACAGTTTCATAGATAGAATTAATGCATCATTTAAATCTTGCATGTGTCATCATCATGATCATGTGATTTTCTCTCAATGCAGGGTCATGAGTATTGGTAAATGTACCCACCTAGGGTCATCACCATGACCTTGTGACCTTCTCTTCCTTCATTAATTTGGTGTCATGTCATCAAAAAAGTTTATGTGCCAGCTTATTATTTGTTGATGACTCGTCACTGAGACTAGTCGAGCAAGTTTTATTATAACAGTGTTTAGCTGCCGAAGTCTGACGTGGGAGAGAGGAAGAAAGAGAGAAGAAACCAAGCGTCTCGCCACCGGACCAAGGTTCACAAAATCGAAAACGGTCCGGTTTTCGAGACAAAAAACCAGACTGGTTAACCGGTAAAACCGACCAGTTAACCGGTAAAACCGACCGGTTAACCAGTGTCAGGATTTATTAGGTTCGGCCAGACAAGGTAAAACCCTATTAACCGGCGATTTTAGCTACCGGACGGGTAACACTGGTTACCGCGGCCGGTTTCTTTTAGAGTGTGTTTAGAAGTCCAACTTCCCCCAAAATTTACTATGCAAAAAGAAGATTCCCCATCACATCAAACATCACATCAAAAATGCCGACACATGCATGGAGTACTAAATGTAGATGAAATCAAAAACTAATTACACAGTTTGGATGTACTTTGCGAGACGAATCTTTTGAGCCTAGTTAGGCCATGGTAGGACAATATTTACCACAAACAAACGAAAAGTGCTACAGTGCTTTTCAGTTCGGAACAGTACTTTTCAGCTCAAAATCCGTGTAAAATCCAAAATTTTGCATCCCAATTCAGAGAACTAAACACACCTTTAATTTAAAACCCTGCACCAGACGCCGGTGGGCAGCAGGCTAAACGCAATGCGCTCGTTTCTATTAGCTGCTGCCATCGCTGCTGCATTAAAAGATGTGGGGTCCGCCACACCACACCGAGCTGGAACCCATTGCAGCCAACGTGCAGGCTGAACCATTGGCCCTGCTCTATGGATGCGTTTGGTACAACACTCTCTTAACAGCTCCGCGAGTTGTTTCGGGCGGAGTTGTGGCAAATGGTCACGCAAAACAGTTCCGTCGGAGGAGTCGCTGCAAAACCTGCACTCTAGCGCGATTCGGAGGAGGCGAAGCTGAAAAACTAGCTTCTCCCCGCTCTGTCTGACCTATGGTGTCGTCGTCTCCGAGGGTGCGTTAGGCTGACTTATTGCACAGTGTTTTCGGCTTCTTTCCTCTCACAATCAATCTGCCGGCTTCTTCTTGCGCAATATTTTTCTCTCACAGAAAATCTGCCGACTTCTACCAAAAAGAGCAGCCGAACGCAGCAACTGGGCGGGTCGTGGAGGAGCAACTGGGGCCGGACAAGTTGGTGCAGAGCTCGGCGGGCGGCGGCGGCGCAAGTGCGTCACGGTCGGGGAAGCTCGACAGCCGCGCAGACAAGCCACAGTCGTGGGGCTCAACGACGGCGCGGGCATCGGGAGGCTCGACAGCGGCGTGGACGAGCTGCGAGTGCGGGGCTCGACGATGGCGCGTGTGTATCGGGGACGAGACGAGCTCGACGGCGAGGAAGAGATAGACGGCAGTGCGCGGGCAGGAGCCGAGGAGGAGAGCTGGACGGGGCTGACCGCGGGGAGCGATTGCGACGGGATCGGAGCGCACGACGACGCAACTTTCGTGAGGGAGAAGCGAAGAAGGAACCAGATAAGAAGAAAGAGAAGGGAAAAGGATTGAAAGAGAAGGAGTGGAAAAGAAAGAGATAAAGAATGGGTAAAGGAATGAAAAAAATAATAAAAAAAAGGGAAAAGAAAAAGGAAAAAAGAACAAATTGTAGTATGGGTACTTCATCCTCACAGCTAGAAGAAACTGTTTTGTCAAATGTTTCTCTAAAACTGTTTCAAATTCATCAGAGGATCTGCTCCACTAGCACAACCACAATCCGAGCTGTCACAACCACAACCACAGTTGTGCCAAATGCACCCTAAGGCTTTATCCAACAGTTGAGTCAACCAACTGGCTCTTGCTTGCCATCTAACATGGCAAGTAAGAGCTAGACTACTCCCAATGTCCATCCCAAAATCAATACAATTCTAAGAATCCAACTTTGACTAACCAATTAGAAAAAGACAAGAAGCTCTGCAAGCTTCTCACACAAAAGACAATCAAATATCTAGATCTTTCTAATAAATAACAAAGAATAATTTAGTCATTTCACATCTTATTTTGATTTGCGTGTTTGGTTCTAAAATTATATTTATTTTAGGACGGAGGGACATGAGGATGAAACTCCTCACTCATCCCCGTGAAACTCCTACCTTCTCTATTTGTCAAGTCATAAAAATTTTATGGTGATGTGACATCAAATTTATTGTACATGAAACTGTCCATAAAAAAACTCGTATAACCACGAGGTGTTTGAATGGAGGGGTAAATGAGACAAATTTATCTCAAATTTACCTCTAAGATGCTAAACATGTGGGGCAAATATGGTGGGGTAAATGTTTTGCCCCCTGATTCCATTTACCCCTAAAAAGTAGTAAAATAGAGTAAAATTGTGGTAGACTCCAGGCCTCTCTCACATCCACATCCATATTTACCCCTCAATCCAAACATCCCAATGAGTAAATATTATTAGAGGCAAAACATTTGCCTTGGGGCAAATATTTACCCCTTCATCTAAACACGCCCCACACCACTAAGCACATGCTTCAAAATAATCCTGGTCCCCAGTCCCCACACATGTACTTTTTTCCTAAACGCTGCAGGGCAGAGGCCAGAGGGCAAACCGGGAGGGGAACATGGTGTGGGTCCCGCAAATATTAACCTCTGTGCTGCTACGAGGCATGGGCTTGCAGGCTCGCTAGTGCGGGCGAAATTGCGATCCCTCTCTCCTCCATGTGGTTTCAGCCTTTCAGGTCCGACGTGTGCTGCTACGAGCAAGCTGATGGGGCTCCGCTGCTGGAGCCTGGAGGAGGCCTGGGCAGATTGAAGTCAAGTCAACTTCTTTGCTAACCATCCAAACTAACGTTTCAAGTTCCTGTATTGCCGCTGCACCCGCCCCCCCCCCCCCCCTCCTCAAAAAAAAAGTACAAATTTTAGTATCTCCTTTGAGCTAGAAATCGGCGCAGAAGCGATACCAGAGGTTTCCGCGCTGCTGGTAACTGGTAAGTGCTGGATCCTGATTTCCAATATGTAGGAGAGGCAAAGATTTGCTGTTACCGAGGATAAGCTTAAAAATATTCTCTCATCTTAAGGAAACAAACTCTCTATCTCAGGGACGAGATCCAGGATAAGCCTTGTGGAAGAGCATGGATTTTAAACTCCACTTGCTTGAAACCATTACAAATAATTTTTCAGAGGAACACAAAGTTGGCAGTGGTGGGTATGGAAATGTGTACAGGGTATGACTAATTCTCAGATTGTATTTCATCTAGTTTTCGAATGATGATAACACTGCTGCTTCTCTAGTTTTTCTTAAATGGCACAAATTTCTCGGTACCACTGCTGACCTATAATAACAAGTGAAACCACGGCAGGCGGTGCATAATGGGGAAGAGATTGCTTTGAAAAGGCTTCATTCTTCGCTGCAAGGATTTAACGATAAAATGTTTGATAATGAATTCCGTAACCTTAGCAAGATCCGCCATGAAAATGTAGTTCGCTTAATTGGCTACTGCTATGAAGCACGGTATAATTACGTTGAGCACAATGGAGAGCTAGTTCGTGCTAAATTAATGGAGCGAGTTCTCTGCTTTGAATATATGCAAGGTGGAAGCCTTGATGAACATATTTCAGGTATACTACGTACTGTTTACATTATGGATCAAGTATTAGTTACCTTTTTGTCTGCATGTACCTCCCGTCTAAGTTCATATATGTGTCAATTTCGCAGGTAACTGAAAACTGGAAGGAAAGACTGCAGAGCACATCGAGATCATCACAAGAAATAGATATCCTGTTGATTGATGATCCAAATTCATTGCAAAGAGGCAGGCTAACTTCAGACGCCCCCCCGCGGTACGGTACGGGTCATTTAAACCCGTTAGGGTTTTCCATTGGAGATTGATTCATTCTACTTCTTGTAAGCCGCCGCCGTTGGCGTTTGTAACCGGACCCCGATCATAGTGAAGTTGCTTGCTGGCTGGCGCCCGTGGTTTTTCCCTCTCGTGTTGGGAGGGTTTTCCACGTTAAATCTCGTGTCTCCTTGCGGTTTGATCTCTTTTACTTCTCGTCGTTTTCGCCATCGTTTATAACATATCCTACGAGTGAAGACATGTGTTAAGATAGCATTAAGATGTGTGGAGGATGACCGAGATAGTAGGCCCTCTATAAATGACATTGTCAACGAACTGGAAGAACTAGAAGCTGAGGTTAAGAAAATGTCACTATCTTCTGATCAGTCGAAGGATCTGATTGGCCAGGTAGAATTTGTGCCCCCTGCAGCATACTATTATATTTATTAGTAAATTACAACAAGAAACAATGATTTTGGGAGATGCATGTTGTTGACCTGTAATGTGGATCGCCGGCATCGTTAACTGTAAACACTGGATCAACTGCCATGCAGGCATGCAGCACTAATATTAATACCTTCATTGTTGCAGAGGAGCTCTGGCTCCAATGTTCTTGCTGTCGATCCGGCCCTGGAGCTGCGCTTCCCATTCGAGCTGAGCAAGCAGATATCATGCTGCCTGCAGATAACGAACAAGACAGATGGCTTCATTGCATATAACATAAAGATTAACCAAACCAAGTACTGGGCTAAGCCAAATAGAGGCATTATGCCACCATGTTCCAAGTGCTATATCTCTGTGACGTTGCGAGCACAGGACGAGGCACCACCAAATATGCAGTGCCATGACGTGTTCCTGGTACAGTGTGTGAATGTCGACGACGACCTGACATCTGTTGGCATTACCGAAGAGTTCTTCAAGAAAGTCATGATGGAAAAAGTGGTTGATGTGGTTGAACTTCCTATTGTTTATATTGCGCTGTAATAGCTCTACTAGCCAAATCTGCTCATGCAATTTTACATGAACTTCTGCAGTAATGGACTCAGGACTTGTCACATATACCACACTATATATGTAAGGATCGATGACCCAAGAGGGGAGAGTGAATTGGGACTTTTTCAATTTCTATGAAAAATAATCCTTAGCCTACTATACTAGTGTAACCCAAACCTATAAGTTGAGCAGAGTTTTTGTCCCGAGCTGAGCAGAGAGCGCCTGGCGGAGAAGGACAGGCATTTACATTGACGCCACTGCGAAAGCCGCCCAGCTGAAGGCGCTGCAGAACAGTTTGGCTCTCTGTTCCAAACCCGTGCAGCTTCAAATCAATGAGAAGAAGATCGCCAAAATGACCAAGAAGCCGATGCCCGATGGCCCTGGATGACCTGAAGAAGCTATCTGATGCTGTTGGGTTGGGAGCTGACACTTCAACGGCCCTTGATCGTGTCTTGGAGCTCGGGGCAGCTACTGCTTGTGAGCTGGATCAGGTGCTGCCCAACCGCAAATGATCAAGCTTTGGAGTGTTCGCGCGCGGATTGCTTTGACCTCTTCAGTTAGCAATAGCGCGCCCTCTGCCTCTGTCGGCGGGCTGCTGTCTACGAACAGCGCCTTGGTTCCTCCTTTAGGTTGTCGTAGCTGTCTTCGCGTCGTTGTCCTTCGGTTGTGGCTTGTTGTCGTCTATCTGTTTAGCTGGTTCCTCTGGTCGCCTGCGATGGCTCTGTTCTGTACTGTGGTGAACTTTGTTTCGTGATGAATCCTAAAACTGTTAGCTATACTCTCGTGTCCTGGAATGTCCGTGGTTTGGGCGAACACGATAAGTGCACCGAAGTGCGTGATTTGTTTACCTCCTCCCGTGCTGATATCGTTTGTATTCAGGAAACGAAGTTGCAGTGCACTGACTCCCTTCGCGCTCGCTCTTTCCTTCCCCCTAACCTTAATGCCTTCTCCTGCATTGATGCTTCAGGTTCTCGTGGGGGGATCCTGACGGCTTGGAACACTAGGGAGTTTTCTATGACTTCGTTCATGACTAGGCGCTATTCCCTGACAATTTTCTTCTTGTCAAACGCCTCGGCTGCAACCTTTGCAGTGACTAACGTTTACGCTCCCTCTGATCACCGCGACTCCCTCGTGTTCCTTGAGGACTTAACTGAGGTTGCTAGCCACATTTCTGGGGAATGGGTGATAGCTGGTGATTTCAATCTAACTCGGAGTGAGGGCGAGAACAGCAACGGGTCCATCCACCAGCACCTCGCTGACGCTTTCAACGATCTCATCCATGATCTTGGGCTCATTGACATCCCGCTTCTCGATCGCTTGTTTACTTGGTCGAACCACCGTGCTAACCCTACTCTTGCTCGCCTCGATCATGTCTTCTTCAACCACCTCATGAGTGTCGCTTTCCCTAACTCCTCCCTCACCTCGCTCCCAAAACCGACCTCTGATCACACTCCCATTGCGCTTACCCTTTCCACTGCTATCCCAAAACCAAACCTTTTCCGTTTTGAGAATGGCTGGCTGAAGCATCAGGATTTCCTGCCCACGGTCCTCCAGAACTGGCCCTGCTCCACCTCTCATGGCGCCACGGCAGCTCTGGTTGGCTCGCTCAAGGCGACCCGCTGCGCTTCGAAGGTATGGGCTCGGGGTAAGCGAGCACCTCCCTCCCTCCACCAAAATTGCAAGTTTGTTATTTACCTATTTGATGTGCTCGAAGAAAACCGTCTGCTGTCCGCAGGAGAACTCCTTCGCCAAGCCTGCCGCGACTGCCTCGCCATCTCGCTGCGCGAGCCAGCGGCATATTGGAAGCAAAGGGGGAAGTGCCGTGCGATCAGAGAAGGAGACGCCAACACGAAGTTCCACCATGCGCGTGCAAGTCAGCGCATGCGTCGAAACCAGATCAGGGTGTTGGAGGTGGCGGGTGTGGAACTCACAGTCACAACACACGACGCCAAGACACAGGCCCTCACCAACCACCTGCGCACTCTCCTCGGGGAATGCCATCCCACGGTCGCCACCTTCGACATCAACGCCTTGTACGCCAGTTCAGCGACGGCTAATGCGGACCTGCTCACCGCGCCCTTCACCGAGGCGGAAGCGCGGGCTGCGGTGCGCGCCATGAACCGCAACAGCTCGCCCGGCCCAGACGGCTTCGGTCCGGGGTTCTATGCTGCTGCATGGAGTTCAGTCGCTGCTGAGGTGATGGCTTTCGCCCAAGATTTCTTTGACGGGGTTGCAGACCTGGACCGGCTGAATCAGGCATACATCGTGATGCTGCCCAAACATAGCTTGGCAAGGAAACCAGGGGACTTCCGCCCAATTTGTCTGCAGAACTGCTATCTGAAGATAGTTGAGAAAATGCTCACCACGCGGCTCCAACACGACATACCAAAGTTGATCGACTTGGATCCTCCTCCGTGGTCGCTCCATCTCTGAAAATTTCATATATGCTCTTGAGCTTGTGCAGTGTTGCAACAAGAGGAAGGTGCCCACCTTGGTTCTCAAGTTGGACTTCGCAAAAGCATTGGATTCGGTCGAGTGGGATAGTCTTGAGCTGATCATGAAGGCGCGAGGCTTCCCGCCAAAATGGTGCAGCTGGATCTTGAACACCTCCAAACTGGCCGTGCTTGTCAATGGGGCTCCTGGTCCTTGGTTCAACTGCAAAAGGGGGCTGTGTCAGGGCGATCCGTTGTCCCCCTACCTCTTTCTTCTTGTTGCTGATGTCCTCCAACAGATGATCCAGCAAACACCCAGGATTAGACACCCCGCTGACCCTCAGCTCCACTGCCCGGTTCTGCAGTACGCCGATGATAGATTGATACTTGTCAGGGCTGACCCGACCGATCTGCTTCTCCTCAAACAAGTTCTCTCGACTCCTTCTCACAAGCTACTGGGCTTCGGATCAATTACGCAAAAAGTACTTTGGTTCCTATGCACACCCCCGAGGGGATGGTGGATGATCTGAAAAACATCTTGGGCTGTCAGGTTGGTTCTTTCCCCCAAACATACCTCGGTTTGCCGCTGTCCTGTGAGAAACTGCGACTGTCAGCGTTCGCCCTGTTGATTAGCAAGGCTGACAAGTATCTCGCGGGTTGGCAAGCCTCTCTCCTCAACCCAATGGGAAGAGCTGTTCTGGTGGATGCAGTGCTCGATAGTCAATTGGTTTATGCGATGTCAGTGTTGCTGCTTCCACAAGGAGTGCTTGATGCACTCGACCGCCGGCGCAGAGCCTTCTTGTGGTCAGGGGATGACCTTGTTCATGGCTCTCAATGCCTCATTGCTTGGGAGAATGTATGCCAGCTGAAAGAACAGGGCGGGCTGGGGATTAAAAACTTGGCCGCCCAGAACAAGTGCCTGCTCCTGAAGCTTCTGCATCGGCTCTACAACCCAGGGGATTCTGCGTGGGCGAGCTGGGTCAGGGACCGGATCAACATGGTTTCCCTGGCTGGCGATGTCTCTGGTGCGCATTGGCAAGACTTGGAAGCACTGCTCCCTATGTACAGAGTTGTGACTTCCTGCAACGTCCGCGATGGAGCAAGCACCTCCTTCTGGAAAGACCGGTGGCACCCCGTCGGCCGGTTGTGTGATATCTTCCCCCTCCTTCTCAGCCACGCCCTGGACGAGGAGGTTTCAGTGGCGCGCGTGATCAACGACGGCATCGAGCGGCACATGGCGTCGAGGTTCACCCGAGGCGCGCGCGTCGAGCTGGAAAAGCTCCGGCCGCTGCTCGAGCAAGTGGAGCTCCCCGGCGGTGATGACCACCGCCGTTCTTCGCTGGTCGGCGCAGACAACTCTCTGCGTGCTAGTTCGATCTACAAATCTGTGATGGTGGCGACGGGCAACCCGCCATGCTCCTTCTCCACCTTCGTCTGGCGCAACAAGGCCCCCCCGAGGGTTCGGTTCTTCGCGTGGCTCCTCGTCCAGGGGAGAATTCAGTGCCGCGCGAACCTGCTGAAGAAAAACGTGGTAAGCGACCCCAAATGCGAGCTATGTGATCACTCATCTGAAGATAGCGACCACATCATGTTTGCTTGCCCCTTCGCGGCGCAAGTCTGGACGGCCATGGGGTTCGACATTCAGAACGCTGCTGTCGCCAAGCTGTGGACTGTTCCGCGCCCGGCAAGTCTTCCGAGCAAACACTACGGGAGCTTCCTTTTGCTGATATGCTGGCACCTTTGGAAGAACAGGAACGAGATTATCTTCAACGGTGCGTCCCCTTCCCTTCCCCGGCTCCGATCTGCAATACAGGAAGAAGCTAGATTGTGGAGCTACAGGTGGCCCGTGTAAGATCGTTTGATTGCAGAAACCTGGTGCCAAATAGTTTCCAATATGTAGAACACCCTCATGTACTATCGGTTTTCCCTGTTTTCCTCAAAATTGCTGAAAATGCTTGTAAACTTATGACTTTTGGCTTGGAAGAAGCCCTTTAATGAATTTCAGGTGGGACACTCTCCCCACGTTGACCGTCAAAAAAAAAACCTATAAGTTCATGGAATACAAGTCACAAGACATACTAAGCCGAGTACTTAAACAAGCAAGAGCAAGAAACAAGTACTTGAAAGTAAATGCTTGAAAGGAAAAGAGAAGGCACAAAGACAACCAGATTTTTCTCTCGTGGTATCGAGGAGTTGACATTCCCTCTAATCCACATTGGACCTTCGGAGAGAGAGAGAGAGGTCGTTCCACATATGGAGTTTTATTGTTATATTTTTTTATGTAATGAATGGATGATACAATGCCAACTTCCAGTTTAGAAGTGCAACAAGGGGAAAGTGGTGGTGTGCACAAGGATATGACCATGAAAGCATGAAAAGAATTCTCACAAGGGTCACAATCATTTGACAAAGCTCAATGTAAAGACAAGCAGCATATGAGTATAAAATTTTTGAGAAATCTCATCATATGGCTTTGGTAGGACGACTTTGGCAATATCAAAGAGGAGCTTTGCCAAGGGTTTTCAGAATTTTCAAAAATAAAATCCCCAAGCACTCAAACATTAAGAGCGAAGATCATATCATCAAATCATATCACAAACTCCAACTACTTAGATGAACATGTTTTCCTAAAGATATTTGTTCACAAGCATCAAGATGATAAGTAAGAAATAAAACATACGCAAGCGATCCACAGAAAACATGTAGAACAAGTGGAGCTCGAGGCTAATCTTGGAGATTTAGAAATAATTTTTATTAACCTTGTAAACTAGGAGTGAGAGTAAGGATGACATTGTAAGGAATTGGATGCTCGTAGCCTAAGAGGAGGAGGGGTGAATTAGGCAACTTAGAACCTTAACTTATGGTTTCGACTACTTCGCATAAAGTAAACTAGATCATTTCTATTTAGATATGCAATCTATGGTTGATCTAGTGTGGAACCCTCGTCCCAAAATAAGTTTTGCAACCTATAGCCAATCCTAGCAAGATACTACTCTAGGAAAGTAAAGGCAAGCAAGGATTGCAAGAATGTAAAGCGGAAACGTAAAGAGGGATTGAGAGTAAGCAAACTCTTGACAAGCGATTTATCCCGTGGTATCGATAGGCACTAAGCCACCCCTAGTCCACGTTGTTGAAGCACTCCACACAAGAGTATTGCTTCCCGGTCACCAAGTCTCTCCTAAGAGCACCACTTGACTAGCCACAAAGGCTCACCACGGAGGCACTCGCCAAGCTCCCTTGGTCATCTTGATGTCGCCTCCACTAAGGAGCTTCTCCACCAAGGTTGGGGGTCTCCACATCCCCCGTACAAAGTGTCATTGCCACTCCACACCAAGCCGAAGGGTTGAAGACGTTTATCGGAGAGCCACTTAGGCTCCAAGGCTTCCGACGCATCTTGTACAGCTTGATCCACTCAAGAATCACCTCACAAGGTAGGCACACCTTGCACTCACTCAGCTCTAAGCTAAACCTAGCACTAAGCACACACACCAAGCATGTGCAATGCCTTTGGATGTTCACTTGAGCACTAGTATGGCATGTATGTGATCTTTAATGTGCCTTGCACTCTTCTAGACTTCAGCTCACTCCAGCTTACTCAAATGGCGGGGTGGAAGGGGTATAAATTACCCAAGGCATCAAATTAGTCGTTGGCTAAAAGCTGCTGAAAACTATTCCATCGGATGAACTAATGCTCCCTTTTTCATAGGCGTCGGTTCATGTGGTGCCCTTCCACATCACGCAGTTGTTGCAACTATGCTGACATCAATCATCTGACGCTTCATCCAACGCACTGTCGGTTCATCCGGTGCTGAAGACTTGTTGGCGGTCAATTTCCGTCAACCAAGAACACTTGTTATGTTATAGTTTGGATTTCATTTCGGAACTAACCCGCCACTAGGCATACTAATGATATAACAAGTTCATCGTTGGATGTGTGTTTTGGAGTATAATGTTTACACAGGAATTCATGCACAAGATGAGAAGAGATGCACTCGGTTCAGAGGACGATTTACATGATCATCATGAGGCTCCGACCGTGCGTGAACTTGACTCCAAAGGAGGCAAGGACCGACGTGCTTTAATGAAGAATCTCCAAGGACCAAGATGAAAAGACCGGAAGATCATGTGTGAAGACCCCTTAACTTGGTCGCGAATATAACGACGTCCAAAGCCCATATCCGAAGGAGGAAAAACCCCAAAGTGCAAGAAATGACACGTGGCAAAAGACGGAGGCGAACCGGGTCGGGAATGGGCCAGGCCGGCCGGCCCACCCCCTTTCCACGTCGGTTCGTCGCCGCCTTTCTTCGGTGATAAGTTCGCGGAACCCTAATTGTTTGGGAAGGGGAGCTGTTGACACTCAAAAATGGCAAAAGCCGGATCAGGCTGGGCCAGGCGGTTAGACCGGGTTAGCCAGGCGGTCTGACCGCGTGGCCCTGTAGCCGGTCCGGCACGAAGGCCGCCAGGCGGTCTGACCGGGTCTCCCCGAGTCTGACCCGAATTAGGAGTTTCGGCTAGTTCTGAGTTGTAAAGAGTTCCTTGCAGGGCAAGACCTCTTTCCCTATAAATATAAAGAGGCGTGGCCGATTGAGACTTATCATCCAATCGAATTATCAATTTACTACTCTATTTTCTCCAAGCCCTAGCTTTTCCAACCCCTTTGCTCTCCTCCTTCGTCTCCATGGCGGTTGAGGAAGTTCTGAGTGGCCTTGCCGACCACAGGACAACCCTAGGCGCGTTTCTCCCGACGGGGTCCTCCCGGAGCGACGAACTTAGGATTTCGGCGATGCTTCTGCTCCAGGCGGTCAGACCGGCTCGTGCCAGAAACTTCGGCGAGTTGATTTTTGACATCTGCGCGAACTAGCGCATCCGTGTGTTCGACTAGAAAAAGCGTCAACACACTTTTGGTGACTCCGCTAGGGAAAGAAGATCAGGTTGCTAAAACCGTTCAATCTAACCCTAGCCCGATGGGATCTTGCTGCGACCTCGACATGGAGAACATCATCACGGCTTCGCTTGAAGATTTATCTCTAGAGGAGCAGCAGAAGCTCAAGGCGCTCCAAGAGTACATGCAAGTCCAATTTCTGGCAGGCGTCAAGAAGGATCGTCATGGCAAGGTGGCAAGACTGAAGGAATTCGAGCTGTCGGCGATCAAGCTAAACGACAATAACATTGAGGTAATACCCACTGTAAGCAAAACTCAAACTCCTCCTATTATTCCTTCTCAGAAAAATACTTTTGAGAGTGATGAGTTGCTTGCTTCTTATATTGCTCGTTTAGAACGTTTATAGGACCTTGAAAAAGATAGGATCACTGCTGATTTTAATAATAATGAAACTAATAGTAGTGGTCCTAAAATTTATACTAGTAAGGGGATTCATCCTAGCTTAGCACCTTTATCTGTTACTAATAACATGAACTATCAGTATGGCATGCCACATAATCCCATTGGTCAAACTTTGCCATTCCAACCGTTCAAATCGGTTGAACTGATGCTGTCAGATGGTGAGATCTGAACAGCACACGGGGGTGTTAATCCCTGTGGTTTAGTTGTTTGGCGGGGTGGAATCTAAGGCTAAGAACTCGATGGTTGTGCACGAGCACACGAAACACAAAGAACACGGCGAGTTTATGCTGGTTCGGGCCTCCGGAGAGTAAAACCCTACGTCCAGTTGATGGTGTAGATTGCTTGAGGATTGCGTATTGATACAAGGGGTCGCCCTGCCCGCCTTATATTGGCCAGTGGACAAGGTCGGTTCCCAGACTCCAGGTCGGATACGACCAGGAGACCTAAATCTAGCTGACTACGACATTTGCCATATCCGTCGATCTGCTTTGGTCGAAATCCACCGATGTCTTGTCTTGTACGCCAAGTCTTGAGGTCGTTCCGGATGAGGTCGTCTAGAGAATCTTATGGAAGTTCTTCAGGAGGTCATGTGGGCTGCCAACTAGGTCGGTTAGGTGCACTGTCAGGTCGGCGGGTCTTCCGGTAGGCCGGACCCACTTGTCGGGGACGGCCGTGAGCCTGGTCGGTGGGGACCCAGGGGTACCCATGTCTCACAAGCCCCCGAATGAGGTGTAGGCGCAGCGACCTTAGATAGGTCATGACGAAGTCGTGGAGCTATCAACAGGTCGAATAGCATGCACGTCGGTCAAAAAAGAACAAATCAGCTTAGCAGCCGACCTGTTATAGTCTTGCCGAACAAAGAGAGGTCGAGTGACGACCTATAGGAAGCAGACTTCCAATAGATCGAAACGACGATGAAAAAATTCAGAGGGCGTCAAGGACGTACTCATAGAGTAGTATCCGAGCATCATGGCGGGCAGGATAGCCGGTATGATGATCCAAAAAAGAAGAAGAGAAGAAAACGTAGGTCGAGTAATGACGTGATGAGAAATAGGTTTCCCAACAGGTCGGTACAACGAAGAAAACTAAGAGGGCGTCGAAGACGTTCTCGTAGAGTAGTCCCCGAGCATTGAAGCAGGCAGCATGGCTGGTTTAATGCTCATAAAAGAGAAGAAAACTGAGTCATGGTCTTGGATCGAAATGAAGTGTAGAGACACCCAGATCTCCCAGCATGGCTGCCAGGAGTCTGGCAGGGCCGACCTCAGGGAGGCCTTGTAGACGTGCCGACCTCGAAGAGGCCTCAAATCAACAATGTCCAGTATCCGAGGATACCCAGCAAGGTCTTGAAGCGCACGTCGCATGAAGAGGTCTTCTATAGTGGTCGAAACAGTCAACGATGAAGCTTGGCAAAATAAATGTTGATCTTGAATGTATGGAGTGTAGAGACACCCAGATATCTTGCATTGCTGCAAAGAGCCTGACAGAGCCACCCGAGGCATGCCGACCTCAAGAAGGTCTCAAATCAAAAAGCGCCCAAGCACCCGGAGATACTTGGCAGGGCCATTAGGCACGCACCCCACAGGGAGGCCTTCATTCCCGATGTAAAATAATGGGTGTCCAGAGCGGGCTGACAGGGCTACAAGAGCACACCGACCTCGGAAGGTCATGCATCCAGGGCGCCCAACTAGGTTGGCAGAGCCGTAAACATACCGAGGTATTGCAAGACCTAGGTATTAAGGCACGCCGACCTCGAGGAGGTTGTTTTGGTGCCCAGACGACCAGCATAGCTGCCAGCCATCCAGCGGAGCCAAGGTGTAATGACGACCTCAATAATAGGCACACCGACCACGGGGGCCCGACGAAATCGTAGACGTGAAGCTTCTGATCTCCAGGCGCCCAGACGGATCTGGCAGAGCAGCGCGGCACACCTACCCCGGAAGGTCTTCAATCGAACCTATGACCATTCTGCCCAGGGAACAGAAATATAGGCTGATTGGAATCGGTCCGTTTACGTGCAGAGCCATAGCGGGTGCACCAGGACGCAGAGCCTAGCGGGTGCAATGAAGACGCAGAGCCGTAAAGGGTGCATATAATTGTCGACGTCGTCCGTAGATGTAATAAGGCGCCGGGCCCTCTGACGCAGAGTCAGGTTTTGTCTTGTTCCGTAGACTGCAGGGTCACGGGTCAACAGTGGTCGGAGATACTCTTGCCACCCAGAAAATGACAAACTGCCCACGAATCAAGGAGCGCACTGTAGCCATGTGATTCTGCGGTGGGCTCAGGCATCATTGATGCACTAGCGACAAAGACGTCGCGAGTCAGGTATAAAGTCATCGCCTTTAATTACTCACATGTCTGCAGGCCTACTGGACCCATGTGGTTTCAGTGTCATCACTTCGCCAGCTGCCCGAGGCCTGGCTATTGGCTATAAATAGCACCGTGAAGCTTGAGGGGAGCAAGCACCGAGCATTGCTGAGCTATGAAGCCGCAGAGTAGTTTTGAGGCCATGCCATGGGCATGTGTTCGTCCACTAGATTGTAGGATGTCATGTTTGTAGAAGCTTGGAGCTAGAAGAACTCTTGCAAAATGTAGGCAGCACCCCCACTCTTTTTACCGTGCCTCTGCGTGGTACCAGGTAGAGTTTGGAGGTGATGTTGTAGAGGCCCGAGGTGAAGCTGTAGAACCTCGACGACCGTGTGGTGCTCGTTGAGGTCCTGCAGTCCGCGCCGAAGAGCAAGCTCGTATCTGCATTCCATAGTCAGGCACAAAGTGTGCCCAATTATATGCAGCGACATGCAGTTGTTCACCGCAAGGCCACCATCGAGGTCCTGAGGCTAGAAGAATTCTTGCGACGTGCTCTACTGTATCGGAGTACGCCTCAAGGATTGCTCTAGGTCAATCAGGTCTTCGAGTACATTTATATTTTTGTGCTGGGTTCTAGATCCAATGAGGTCGCAGGCGACCTGTGTACCTTCGGAGGACCCGTGTAATGTTTGCTCTCTTCTGTCATGCACTGGTCGGTTTGACGAATTGATTCGTCAAAGACCTAAATGTCATTATTTTGGGGGCTTGTCGACCTTGTGAGGATCGAATTGTGAAATCAGGATGACCTGATGCTTTTGTGATGTTTACGACCTAAACTCAGAGTGGAGGTCTTCGTCTATTAAGTAGATATCCATTGGCGCAAAATCCGGCGTGATCAACTCGCAAAATTATCGGCACGGAGCCGTTGCGGTGATCTCCGTACAGTGGAAGGAGCCGCAACGGGCGGACCCAGTGGGGCTCATATAAATAGAACGGTGGGGACCATCGTTGACCGGCCCCTTCATCTTCTTCCTCCCGTCGCCGTCACCGCCAGAGCCACCGCGCCGTAGCCGCCACGGTTCCGTCTCCAACCTCCGCCCTAACTTCCCCAATCCGCCACCATCTCTAGCCAGCAGTGCATCAGCTCTGCCATCCGCGCCCTGCACCACCGCGCATGCACGTCAAAACCCTAGTGTCCTTTAGATCCAGATCCATTAAAGCTCAAGAAATGGCGGCGCCGGCCCGTGCGATTCCCGACCCGTAGACGGTGTGGGAGTCTTCAACGATGACGGAGGCGAAGATTCAAGCCCTGGTGGACCGCGGGCTGTTGAGGCCTAAGGCGGAAGTGGAGTGGAAGGCACCGACGGGCGAGGCTTTCCCGACGAAAGACGTCAGGGAGCAGGTCGTCTTTGGTTCCTTCTTCGAACGCGGGTTCAACATCCCCGTCGGGGATTTCTTCCGAGGGCTTCTCTTCTACTACAAGTTGGAGCTGGTACACCTCGTCCCCAACTCCATCACTGTAGTGTCGACGTTTATACATTTCTGTGAGGCGTATCTGGGGATATCGCCCCACTTCCTTCTTTGGCGACATCTCTTCTGCGTGAAGACCACCGGCAAACGTGCCGGTGTTGTTGGTGCTGTGATGTTCTGCTTGAGGTCGGGCCTCAAGTCAGAGTGGATTGATTCGGATTTGCCGGATAACATCGCTGGGTGGAGGTCGGATTGGTTCTACATCGCCGATCAAAAACCGGCGCTCCCGAAGCGGACTGGGCACAAGCCCGTGAAGATACTGGAGTGGGATCTGCCGTTGACGTCGCGCGAGATGGACGATGTCAAGGAAGTGCTTGCACTAGTCACCGACCTCAAGGAGAGGGGTGTGGCAGGGGGTTCGGTTGCTAGGTCGTTCTGCCGGCGCCTGATCCAACCGATCAAGGATCGGGTGCACCCAGCGTACGAGTACTGGGGACAATCGGACCCCACTCGCGAGGTGAACTGCAAGGTCCCCAAGGAGGAGATGGCGGCTAGGGTGTCACAGATCTATGCCGGGAAGGCACGGATCAAGAAGTGCCCAAAGGCGTACTCGTTGAGCCGTCCGGCTGACCCAGTAAGTCCTGGAACTACTAGGTCGTTTGCTATGTGCTTTTGCTTTTACGTCGTTCTTACTTCTTTGCTCTTCATCCATCGCAGGAACGGGAAAGGCAGTTCTGGTGTCCGACACCTCTTCCGGAAGGCGAAGAACCTCGTCGGAAGCTGAGGTTGGACAAATACCAACCTCCAGCAACTAGGCTGCTGGAGAATTATGAGTTAGACTCATCGGTGGAAGCTGATGAAGACACTGACCAAGAGGTCGGTGACGACGTGGGAAGCCGCCCAGAGGCGAGCAGTGCTGCCAAGCCCAGGCGCAGAACGAGGGCAGCGACGGCCAAGCAGCCGGTCTCGAAGGCTACTGCACAGGCCGAGGCGGCTAAAACCGCCAAACTGGAGGCAGAGAAGAAGAAGAAGAGGAAGAGGAAGGCGAGTCCTCCACCGGTGGTTGAGACGCTGGTGATTCCTACACCTCCGTCTAGGGAGGTCGAGTCTGACGAGGAAGATGAAGATGAGGCCACCGATGAGCCACCGGTTGTTGAAGATCGGTCGGTGAGGAGGTCGTTGAGTCCCGCTGCCAAGAGGCAGCGGGAGTTGACGCAGAAGACGACGGAGGACGACCTCCGTCAAGGGATTGAGGCGCAGCGAGCTGCTGCAGGAGCGCAGGTGAGGATGCCTGTGCTGGTGAAAGTGCGGCCTTTCAGGCCTAAGTTACGCGTCCCAGCTACTGTGAGGTAGGGTCATTTTTCTGAAGGTCTTTCATTTAATGCTGTTGCTGGATCTTGTATTGTGTTTGATGATGGTCTCTGCAGGTCGGGTGCACGGCCCCAGCGTGACCTGAGTGCCCAGGCATCGCCTTCACGAACGAGGTCGCCCGACCATGAGGTCGGGGTGCAGACGCTGGTTGATGATGCAAGGACGGCAACTCCTCCACCTGCTGCTAATGTCGGAACACGGGGCTCTACTGACGACGTCGGAGCGTCGACCTCTCCCCCCGTCACCGACGTGGACCCTATCAATGCGGTGCCCAGCACGTCAGATCGGGACTTTACTGGGGACCCGGTTCAACTCGAGCAGCCACCGAAGAATCCAGAGACATCCGACGCGCAGGTACCGAGTTCGCCATCAACAGGGCCAACGTTGAGACATAGAGAGATTGACTGGAATGGTACTCCTTGGCAGGAGGATATCTTCGACGATAATGAGGATATGCGGGTGGCCCGGAACGCGATCTTGACGCTTAACGAAGCGTTGACAGTAAGCCTTTCTCCTGTGCTGTTTGTGAAGACATAGTTGCAAACTTGTAACTGATGACCTGGTTCCTTGGAGCAGTCGCTGGCTGATCGTGCGAAGGGCAGGTCCGACCTGCTGAAGAATGCCGCAGCCACACAGCTGCGGGTGGTCGAGCTTGAGCAAGAGCTTAAACAGGTCCGTGAAGCGGCGGCGGCAGATAAGAGGAGGCTCGAGGATGAGCTGGCCGAAGAGAAGTGCAAGACCCAGGAGGCCAATGCGCAATTTAACGCCGCAAACATTGGTAAGTTTTATTTGCTTACATGTTTTTCGCCATTGTTGTCTTGTGCTGCTGAGGGTTTTGACCTTATAGTGTTTGCCCGTATGTTGTAGACTTTCACAGGTGTGAGGATGACCTCAAAAACGATCTGAAGAACACCAAGGAAAGGGTTCGAAACTTAGAGGTGAACCTGCGAGAGGCCGAGGCTGGCGCCAACGAGCTCAAGCGGGTGATGAAGGAGAAAATAGACAGTGAGTTGGTCATAACTCAAAAGCTGACTTATGAGAAACAGGCTCGGCAGGATCTCGAGGTCAGCCTCGAGGTAGCTTTGAAGTCATTGCAGAATGACCAAGTAATCATTGCAGGGCAAGAGGTGGAGCTGAACGACCTGAAGAACGCTGCCCATTATGCTGTGGACATGATAGCGTCGCAGGTCGAGGGGGGGAGCCGAAGTCTGCTCTTGATCGTCTTATAGACATACCCGAGAGGCTTCTTGATCTGCTGAGGGTGACAAGCTTAGCGGCAGCCACGAAGGCGTTAGTGCGGGTGAAGTCGCACTACCCCGAGGTTGACATGGTCAAGGTCGGGGAGAGTTCTGATACGACGAAAGACCTCAAGGCCTTGGAGCTCGAAGTGCACGATGTCGCTACAGCAGTGATGGATGCTCTTGACTATGAAGGCGACGATGGCGAAGAGTAGTCGTTGTCTCCGAGTTGTACCCCCTTTTCCTTCGGTCATGTAAACATTGCTTAATAACTTGCTTTATGGCCTGCACGACGTACTTATTTTGTGTTTGCGCGAACTTGGTAGCCTTGTCGTATCTTGCTTTGTATTGTAGACTGCTAACCACTTCTCACGGAGAGGCTGGCTTACCGACCACCATAGCTCAGCGGGGAGGCTTACATGTGATCGGCGCGCGGGAAGGAGTCAGGGACTCAGGTTTTGCAACCTTTACGACCAAGCAGGCTCGCAACAACACAAAATAGGTAGTCATGAGAGACGGCGTCCTCAGGTCGATTTGACCCTTAGGTTGGCTTTGAGCCAAGCCCCCGAGCATGTCGAGGGGGAGGAACAGAAGAATTTAACCCCCAGGTCTTACGACCCTTGTATTGGCTTTAGCCAAGCCCCCGAGCATGTCGAGGGGGAGGGTTTATGACATGGAAGGAGAGGAGGTAGGACTCGAGACACAGCAGATGACTGCTTTAACTAATATTTATTGAAGCTGAAAAAGTACAAAGATGAGAAATACATAGCTGTTAAAAAAACTATTCTACGGGTAGAATCGTCGTAGGTGCTCCACGTTCCAAGGATTGGGTACTCCTTGCCCATCACCCCATTGGAGGCGATATGTAGATGGGCTGACGACTTCGGTGACAATAAAGGGTCCTTCCCAAGGGGAAGAGAGCTTATGCATGCCATCTGTCTTCTGGATACGCCTTAGGACTAGGTCGCCGATGTTAAAGGATGTCTCTTTAACATTGCGGTCGTGGTATCGACGAAGTTGCTGGTCGTGACGAGCTTGACGCATGGCGGCAGCCAGTCTTTGTTCCTCGAGGCTGTCGAGGTCGACACGACGAGTCTGCTCGGCTTCTCCCTCCTCATAGAACTGTATGCGTGGAGCTCCGAAGGTGACGTCGGTAGGTAGAATGGCTTCGGAGCCGTAGACCAAGAAAAAGGGGGAGAAACCTGTAGCATAGCTGACTTGAGTCCTCAGGCCCCAGATTACGTGTGGTAGCTCGGCTAACCATTGTGTAGCATAGTTTGAAGCATCGGCAAAGATACACTCTTTGAGGGATTGAAGAACCATGCCATTGGCACGTTCGACCTGGCTGTTACACCTAGGGTGGGCGACCGAAGAGTAGTACATGTCGATCATGTTGTCTTGGCAAAAATCCCAAAAGGCAGAGCCTGTGAAGGCTGTCCCAAGGTCAGTGATGATCCTATTGGGCACACCGAAGCGATGTGTTATGTCTTGTATGAACTTGGCCGCTTCTTCCGACTTGACTTTTGCGACAGGTCGGACTTCGATCCACTTTGTAAATTTGTCGACGGCCACGAGGATATACCTATAGCCGCCCAGGGTAGTTTTGAATGGACCCACTGAGTCGAGGCCCCACATGGCGAAGGGCCACGATGGGGGAATTGTGCGCAGGGCCTGAGCTGGTAGGTGCTGCTGTTCGGCAAAGAATTGGCATCCTTTGCACCTTTTTACGAGGTCTTTAGCATCAGCCATGGCCGTGGGCCAGTAGAAACCAGATCGGTAAGCTTTACCGACCAGATTGGCGGATGCCGCGTGGCAGCCACACTCTCCACCGTGAATCTCGGCCAGGAGCTGTAGACCTTCTGATCGTAGAATACATTTCATCAAGACGCCAGTGGAGGCGGCTTTTCTGTATAGGTCGGTACCAATCACGACGTAGTTAGCACTTCATCGTGTGATACGTTCTCGTTCTGCTTTGTCTTCCGGGGCTCGTTGGTCGAGTAGAAAGGCTAAGAAAGGCTCGGGCCAATCATCCTCCTTTTCTGTCATTAGCACGTCACGGGGAGGTGCTGGAGTTTGGTCGTGTTGAGCTAGGTCTGGATTATCTGGATCCAGCAGCTTGATCGAAGGCTTGCGTAGGTCTTGGACGAACACACCCGCCGGAACTAGAGCCCTCTTGGAGCCTAGTTTGGAGAGTACGTCGGCAGCAATGTTGTTGCTGCGTGGCACGTGCTGAAACTCAATTCCCTCAAAGTGGCCTTCGAGCTTGCGGATCTCAGCACAGTATGCATCCATTGTGTCTTTGACACAATCCCACTCTTTATTGACTTGTTCGATGACGACCTTGGAATCGCCAAAAGCTAGTAGTCGCTTCCCCAATCCGCCAGCAGATCTGAACCGACCTGCTGGTTGGAAGTGACCGCATTGCTCTCGATGACGAGGCAGGCGGCTGGAACGGTGGATTTCGCCGACATCGAACCGAAGCAGATGTCGACGGGATTGGCGAGGATGTCCGCCATGCTCTCTGGGAAGATGACGCCGTTGGTCTGAGCCATCGAGTTGCACGAAGAACCTCGGATTCCTCCCCAACCTGGCGCGCCAACTGTCAGATGGTGAGATCTGAACAGCCCACGGGGGTGTTAATCCCTGTGGTTTAGTTGTTCGGCGGGGTGGAATCTAAGGCTAAGAACTCGATGGTTGTGCACGAGCACACGGAACACAAAGAACACTGCGAGTTTATACTGGTTCGGGCCTCCGGAGAGTAAAACCCTACGTCCAGTTGATGGTGTAGATTGCTTGAGGATTACGTATTGATACAAGGGGTCCCCCTGCCCGCCTTATATTAGCTAGCGGACAAGGTCGGTTCCCAGACTCCAGGTCGGATACGACCAGGAGACCTAAATCTAGCTGACTACGACATTTGCCATATCCGTCGATCTGCTTTGGTCGAAATCCACCGATGTCTTGTCTTGTACGCCAAGTCTTGAGGTCGTTCCGGATGAGGTCGTCTAGAGAATCTTCTGGAAGTTCTTCAGGAGGTCGTGTGGGCCGCCAACTAGGTCGGTTAGGTTCACTGTCAGGTCGGCGGGTCTTCCGGTAGGCCGGACCCACTTGTCGGGGACGGCCGTGAGCCTGGTCGGTGGGGACCCATGGTTACCCATGTCTCACAGATGCAAAGTACCGGTCTGACCGGTTAGACCAGTGCATTAGATCTTGTGCCTGAGCAACCTGAGCCAATTTCTTTTGTGCCAAACTTTTCTAATACATTTGGTAATTCAGGACCATATTATAGTACGACTGTTAATCCAATGGCTCGGAAAAATTTAATTCCTGATGATGTTTATGAAAGTTATAGGCTTGCTCATGCTAAGATGTCTCCTTATCTAAATAAGATGAATTTGGTGAATCCAGCTCCACAACAGCCAAATAATCCTAATTGTGCAAAATTTAGTAAATTTAAGGAAGATTTGGCTAATGTGGTAAAAACCAAACTTGGTGTTGATATTGGTAACACAAATTTATATCAGAAACCATATGATCCTGAGTTTGATAATTTCCCTCTCCCACATGGTTGGCGTATGGCTGATTTAATTAAATTTAATGGTGATGATGATCGAACCACGTGGGAACATATTAGTTAATATATGGCTCAACAAGGTGAAGCAGGCGCTTATAATGCTTTAAAAGTGCGTTTATTTTCTTTATCTTTGACTGGCACTGCTTTTGCTTGGTTTCCATCGCTTGCTCCTGGTTCTATTATATCTTGGGATATGTTAGAACATAAATTTCATGACCACTTTTATAGCGGGAGCATGCAATTAAAATTGACAGATTTAACATCGGTTAGGCAAGGAAGAGATGAAAATGTTTCTTCTTATATTAAAAGGTTTAAAGAAACTAAAAACCGTTGCTTTAATTTGTTAATTACTGATATGGATCTTGCTGACATTTGCTTGAAAGGTTTAAGATCTACTATTAGAGATAAAATAGAGGGTGCAGATTTTCTTTTGGTTGCACAAGTTCAAGTTAGAGCTTTAATTGTTGAAAACCGATTGAATAAGGAAAAAGATAATTTTAAATCACGTCGTTCAAATGTACATCATATTGATTATGATTCTGATAGCTCGAGCGACGGAGATAAAGAAATTTATACTGCTGAATTAATTTGGCCTTCTAAAGAAAAATCTTATTCTTGCTCATCTCTTAAGCCGGCTAGTAAAGGTCGGCAAGAAGAAGTAAAGTTTACTTTTGATGTTTCTAAATGTGATCGCATATTTGATGAACTACTTAAATCTGGAAACATTAAATTGACTCATACTTTGCCTCCACTTGATGAAATTAAACGACGTGCATATTGCAAGTTTCATAATTCTTACTCTCATGCTACTAATGATTGTAATGTGTTTTGTCGTCAGATTCAATCGGCCATAAATGAAGGTCGTTTGGTGCTTCATGAGATGCAAGTGGACAAGCAACCTTTTCCTGTCAATACCATGGATCTGCAGCAACCTAAAGTATTGATTCAGCCACACCAAACCAAAGCAACTAAAGGCAAGAACGTGGTAATAGGAGAAGCTAAGCCCAATTTGAGGGGAAAAGAGTTGATAAGAGAAGTTGCATGTGAGAAGACCCCTGATGGCAGAGAGACATTCAAAATTACTATCAAAACTTCTGGACTTGGGGGGCAAGGATCATTCATGTCGTCTGGTCAACAAATAACCGAACCTGATCAGCTCAGGGCGGTTATACCGGCACCCCAGGGCGGTCAGACTGCCCCTGTTCATGGTCGTCCAAAAATGCTTGTTCCGAAGCGGCCAAAAGTTGGAAATTGGAAACTTAATGTGACAAAAAAATCAGGGGAGTGTTTCAAAGCCAATGGTCACATTTGACATGTTATTTGACAAATACTCCAAGCAAAAGGCCGTTACAAGTGATCGGCCATTAAAAAAAAAGGATGAGATCACCTCCACATCAAGAGAGGCCATCGTCGCCTCCAAGAGCAGCTACAAGATTTAAAGGTAAATCATCGCAGCAAGGGCAATACTTTACTCCACAATGGGTGCCTCCGAGTTCAAATCAACCTCACCCGGTTTATGACGACAATGGAGTAATGTGGGTGCCTTATCAGCAATCCTTCCACCCTGGATGGAGAGGACCAAGAAGACCAGCACTGGACAGGATTTCATGATCTACACAAGATCATTGGGGCTCACGTTAGTCAGGACAGCAAAGACCGGCCAATGCGGTCAAACCGCCCCCAGCACGCGATCAGACCGCCCTGCCCAGGAAAAATGCCCAATCTCCTCCACGACAAGTGTACAAGCCCAAAATTAGAGAGGAGGAGGTTCAGAAGATGGATATTGATCCAGAGAGGACTACTGGCCGAGACATTATACAAATTGGGACAATGGATGTTCCTATTGAGAAAAGTGGCAAAAGACTGATTGTGCTAAATAATCAGGTTGTGACACCTACTCAGAAAGGATGTGCTGCTAATGATCATGAGGCCAGTGGGAGTGGTTCCAACTCCAATTACTTCTTGCCAAGGTGGTGTCCTCCCGGTTTAACCCATACACAAAGGAGAAAGCTTCAAAGACTGAGGTTCCGGGAGAAGAAGGAAAAGGAGATGGAGGCAAAAAGAGATGAGGTGTTCAACAACTACAGACCCATGATGCCGCAAGAGAAGGAGTGGAGAATTAAAGACGCATCTCAGGCCAAGGCTGTCAAACCACCGGAAGACGCGGTCAGACAGCAAGAGGCGGTTCAGCCGGCAGCAGAGGCGGTCAAACCGGCTGACCAGGCGGTCAGACCAGCCTCTGCGGTCAGACCGGCCCTGGAGGCGGTCAGACCGAGTGCTCCAGAAATGCCGCCCGGTTTCACTCCTTTGGCTTCCATGGTTTGTAATGGTGAGTTGTCGTCGGTGCCTGCATCAGAAGACGATGAGCAACTCGTTGATTACAGTTCTTCTCCAGAGTGCATGAATCTTGATATTAATGTGGTTCATTTATTCGTGGATGGCTCTGCACCTTCGGAGGAGGACTTCACTTATCTTGACTTTAGGCCGAAGGATGCTGTGTTACAGAAGCCTAAAGACGCTGATAATCATCTGAAGGCTTTATACATGAAGGGTCATATCAATGGGAAGCCTATCTCTCAGATGCTAGTGGATGGAGGTACAATTATCAACCTGATGTCGTATTCTCTGTTCAAGAAGCTGGGAGGTACAGATGAAGAACTGATCAAGACCAACATGACCATCAGCGGCGTGGGAGGAGATGATCCGATAGGTGCCAAGGGCGTTATCTCCATGGAGCTCACTATTAGAAGCAAGACGCTAGCTACTGCCTTTTTCGTCGCTGAGACACAAGGTAACTTTAGCTTAATTCTTGGTCGTGATTGGATTCATGCAAATAAATGTGTGCCTTCTACCTTGCATCAATTTTTAATACAATGGATAGACGATGAGGTAGAAATTGTACATGGAGATAATTCTGCTTGTGTAGCTGTAGCTGATAGTCATTCTATAAATGTACGAGATGATGTAAAATGTCTATCTGGCTTAGATTTATCTGATTATGAGTTTGTAAGCTGTTCTAAGGATGGTTTCATCCCTATGTCATAAAGCCGGTCGAAAATCGGCTAAACCACTTCATATGAATCAATGAGTTCAACTAAAGAGTGGTTGCAGCAAAGGATTGATCACTATCGGGCGCATAAGAACGATACGTGTGAAGCCATTAATGATTTAGATGATTTGGGAAAATTAGGACAAGGGTTTATGTCGGCTGATCCTCTTGAGGAGGTAGACATTGGTGATGGCTCTGTACCTAGGCCGACATTTGTAAACAAGAGTCTTGATCCTGTTTTCAAATTAGAATTAATAAAATTATTAAAAAAGTATGTTGATTGCTTTGCATGGAATTATACTGAAATATCTGGTTTAAGTCATGATTTAGTTGAGCATAATTTACCTATTAAACCTGGTTTTAAGCCTTATAAGCAACCTTGTAGGAATTTTAATCCTGATATATATGACCGAGTGAAAGAAGAAATCAATCGGTTACTTGTTACTAATTTTATAAGGCCTTGTCGGTATGCTGATTGGATCTCTAATATTGTGCTTGTTGAGAAAAAAAGGACTAAGAAGCTTCGTGTTTGCATAGACTTTAGAGATCTTAATAAAGCTACTCCTAAAGATGAATATCCTATGCCTATAGCCGACTTTATTGTTAATTCTGCATCTGGACATAAGATTCTTAGCTTTCTTGATGGTAATACTAGTTACAATCAAATTTTTATGACCGAAGAGGATATCTCCAAAATGGTTTTCATATGTCCAGGATTTGTAGGCTTATTTGAGTGGGTAGTCATGACTTTTGGTTTGAAAAATGCTGGTGCTACTTATCAAAGAGCTATGAATTTGATTTTTCATGACTTGCTTGGTATAATCGTAGAAGTCTATATCGATGATATTGTTGTCAAATCGGCTGGTTTAAATTCCCATTTAGCTGATTTAAGGCTAGCATTTGAAAAGATGCGTCAATATAACTTGAAAATGAATCCGCTCAAATGTGCTTTTGGTGTGTCGGCTGGTAAGTTTTTGGGCTTCATTGTACATGAGAAAGGTGTGGAGATTGATCCCAAAAAGATTGAGTCAATTAAAAAGGTTCAAGCTCCTACTTGCAAGAAAGATTTGCAAAAGTTCTTGGGCAAGGTAAATTATTTGAGGCGATTCATTTGTAACTTGTCTGGGAAGGTGAATGCTTTTACTCCTTTACTTCGGTTGAAAGCTGGATCGGAATTTGCTTGGGGGGCAAAACAGCAAGAGGCTTTTGTGAGATCAAGGATTATTTGACTACGCCACCTGTTCTTCAAGCACCCAAGAGTGGTGTTCCTTTTAGACTGTATGTGGCGGCTGAGGAGAGTGTTATTGGGGATGTTTTAACTCAAGAGACTGATGGCAAGGAGTATGTTGTTTCTTATGAAAGCAGGAGATTATTGGACGCCGAAATGAGGTACACTTTTATTGAAAAGTTATTTTTGTCCTCATATTATGCTTGTACCAAGTTAAGGCATTATTTATTATCAAGCACTTGCTATGTAGCTTGTCAAACCGACATAATTAAATATATGTTGCAAAAACCTATTCTAAGTAGTAGAGTCGGCAAATGGGCTTATGCTCTTGTTGAATATGATTTACACTGTGAACCAATCAAATCAATGAGAGGTCAAATTGTGGCCAACTTTATTGTAGAACATAGGATTAATGAACAACCTAATTTAGATGTCGGTTATTTAACTTTTACTCCATGGAAGTTGCATTTTGATGGATCGGTTTGTAGAAGTGGTTGTGGTGTTGGAGTTATTATTATTTCACCCAATGGGGCTATTTTTGAAGCTCTTAACCGTTTGGATCAAGATTGCACTAACAATCAAACTGAATATGAAGCTCTCTTGTTTGGTTTGCAAATTTTACATGACATGGGAGTAAAACATGTAGAAGCATATGATGATTCTTTATTGGTGGTACAACAAGTATCTAAGGTATGTCAATGTTTAAATGGTACTTTAAATGCTTATCTTGATAAATGTTTAGACATCATATCTTGTATAGATGAATTTATGATTAATCATGTACCACAGGAAGAGAATCCAAGGGCAAATGCTCTGGCTCAGCAAGCATCTAGTTATGATGTTCAGAAAAGAAATTTTCAAGAACGAAAACCGGTGTTTAGCGAAGCCGAGGGTTATGTCCTGGAGGAGGCAGTCAGACCGCATTCTCCACCCGGTCTGACCGCCCTGCAGAAGAAAAAATCACTTCGGTCGTTGTTTCTTCCAAAACTGTTGAGGACAAAGTAGATGATTGGAGGAAGCCTTTGATTATATATTTGTAGGATCCTAAAGGTATAAGTGACCGAAAAGTCCAATGGTGGGCTTTAAAGTTTGTCTTAGATAATGATGAGTTGTATCGACGGACTGCAGATGATTTGCTTTTAAAGTGTTTAGGTCCTGATCAAGCAAGGCTAGCTATGGCGGAAGTTCATGAAGGGATTTGTGGTACTCATCAATCGGCTCCTAAGATGAAGTGGCTCCTCAGGAGAGCTTGTTTTTATTAGCCTACTATGATAGCTGATTGTTTTCGGTATTACAAAGGATGTAAAGAATGTCAAGAGCATGGGGATATTCAGTTGGTGCCTGCTGCATTGATGCATCCGATTATTAAGCCTTGGCCTTTTAGAGGATGGGGTTTGGATTTCGTTGGCAAGATTCATCCACCTTCGTTGAAAGGGCATGGTTTTGTGATCGTGGCTACTGATTATTTTACCAAGTGGACTGAAGCTATACCTCTCAAGAATATGACACGTCGGGAGGTAATTGAGTTTATTACAGAGCATATTATCCATAGGTTTGGTATTCCACAGACTTTGACTACGGATCAAGGTACTTCATTTATTGCTAAAGAGGTGTGTGATTTTGTCAATTCCTATGGCATTAAGTTGCTCAATTCATCTCCATATTATGCTCAAGCTAATGGTCAAACCGAGTCTAGCAATAAAACTTTGATTAAGCTCATCAAGAAGAAGATAGAAGATAATCCTAGAAGATGGCATGAGGTATTATCTAAAGCTTTATGGGCTCATAGTATTTCTAGACATGGTGCTACTAAGGTTACTCCATATGAGCTTGTGTATGGTCAAGAGGTTGTTTTACCTGTTGAGGTGAATCTAGGCGCATATAGACTTGCAAAGCAAAATGATCTTGATTTTGATACATATTATGCTTTGATGATGGACAATGTTGATGAGGTGACCGATAAGCGATTGGAGGCTTTAGAGGCAATTGAAAAGGACAAAAGGCGAGTTGCTAGAGCATACAACAAGAAGGTAAAAGCCAAATCTTTTCAGGTAGATGATTTGATTTGGAAGACTATTCTACCTATGGGGTCTAAGAGCAACAAGTTCGGCAAGTGGTCTCCAAGTTGGGAGGGGCCGTACAAGATTGTAAGAGTTTGTTCTGGAAATTCTTATATGGTGGAAACTTTGCAAGGACAGCAGCTACCTCGTGCTCTCAATGGAAGATATTTGAAGAAGTTCTACCCAAGTGTGTGGCAAGATGCTTGAAAGGGATATGGCCGATTTCTAGTAAAATCACCCCAAGTTTAAAAAAATGGGCGATGAGATGTCACATCATCCTTAGATTTATTTTTAGCACGCAAGCTTAACTAAAAAACAGGGGGCATATGTTGACACTCAAAAATGGTAAAAGCCGGATCAGGTTGGGCCAGGCGGTCAGACCGGGTTACCCAGGCGGTCTGACCGCGTGGCCCTGTAGCCGGTCCGACACGAAGGCCGCCAGGCGGTCTGACCGCCTCCCCCGGGCGGTCTGATCGGGTCTCCCCGAGTCCGACCCGAATTAGGAGTTTCGGCTAGTTCCGAGTTGTAAAGAGTTCCTTGCAGGGCAAGACCTCCTCCCCTATACATATAAAGGGGTGTGGCCGATTGAGACCTATCATCCAATCGAATTATCAATTTACTACTCTATTTTCTCCAAGCCCTAGCTTTTCCAACCCCTTTGCTCTCTTCCTTCGTCTCCACGGCGGTTGAGGAAGTTCTGAGTGGCCTTGCCGACCTTAGGACAACCCTAGGTGCATTTCTCCCGACGGAGTCCCTCCCGGAGCGACAAACTTAAGATTTCGGCGACACTTCTGCTCCAGGCGGTCAGACCGGCCCCCCAGGCAGTCAGACCGGCTCGTGACGAAAACTTCGGTGAGTTGATTTTCGACATCTGCGCGAACTAGTGCATCCATGTGTTCGACCAAAAAAAGCGTCAACAGGAGCCATTCGCGAAAGACGACCAGAGAAGCCTTGGGAGATCAAACACAAGGAAGAGGGTTGATCGAGAGGGTGAAGATCCAAGAGGATCATCACCTAGGTCAACAGAGGCCACCACGAGGAAGGAGGACGCCGAGGCCTTGCCACGGTGCCGCCAGAGTTGAAGGACACCGAGAGACGAACTCCATCGGGGGCATCCACCATGTTCAACGGTGCCATGCCTAGCGTCTTGATGGGGTAAAGTAATCATTTGTCCATGGAGTTGTAATAGATCTTGATATGTAGTCACCCACTCTCTTTTGGATCTTTTATCTACCATACCTTTTGTTGATGATGCTTAATGTTTAAGGTTAGCTACCATTGCCTTCGGGGTTGCTCCCGTAGATCACGTCAACATACCGTGTTCATTAGGGTTAGCGACGATTACCTTCGCGTAGTGACTAGTACGAGGGAAGGGAAACACCTAATTCTTTGTTCACATCCTTAGATAGATTGGATCGGGGTTTTACCATGTTTTGGGTGATTGCATCTCAAGTACCTAGACTCCATGGGCATACGTTATTCATACTCGTGAACCACCTTTCTCTTTCTCTTTAACATAATCTAGGGTTAGTTTGTCTTTACTTTATAGATTAATCTTTACATCGTAAAGTCCTTAGTCAACTAAGTTAGTGTTAGGTTAAACGCAAGTAATTCCCTAGCACCGTGGATTGACAAGAACCTAGGGGGTCCCCTCCCTTGTGAAAAAGGCACCAAGTCACTCCGTGTACTTGCGGTGAAGTTGAACGCGGTTTCGAGCCGTCAACAAGCCCCTTTTTCTGGCGCCGTTGCCGAGGAGCAAGCTAGTTTACTTCATTTAATCTTTCATTAATTTTGTTGATTACTAACACCTAACCTTTGTGTTCAAGAAACACACTCTTTTTGTTTTTTGTTTTTAATTGTCTAGATGGCGTTCGTTGGAAATCCTTTGGAGGAACCAGAAAAATCGCTAAGAGACTATGCTAGCCCTCGATGTGAGGATATCAAAGTACAAGAGTCGGATTCGATTCTTGAAGCGACAAGGTACGAAATCAAGGTTCAAATCATCGAGATGGCAGCAACTAATCCGTTCCGAGGGATAGAGACGGACAATCCATATAGACATATCCAACGCTTCACGATGTTGTGCAATACGGTATGACAAGAGGGAGTTCCCGATACTTGGTTTAAATGGAATCTTTTTCCCTACTCACTTGCCGATGAAGCAACAAAGTGGTATTCGTTTGCGTCCTTCGAAACCGAGGGAAATTGGGATCAATTGGTAAAGAAATTTTGTGCCAAGTTTTTCCTTATAACCAAGATTCAACATATAAGGATGCAAGTGATGACTTTCAAGCAAGGAGAAGAAGAGGGGATTGATCAAGCATGGAATTGATTCAACGAGCTAGTTGAACAAGGACCAAGACTTGAATTTCCCGGTGACGTACTTAGGGGTGGAAACGGATCGGATTCGCATGGAATCGGATCCGGATAGCACTTTTTACCACATTTTTACTCGAAAACGAATACGAATTCGAATGTTCTCGAATGCGAATACAAAATGGATGTCTCGAATTCGGAAACGAATCGGATATTTACTCGATTCGGAAGACAGCATTTACCAATTTTCTTTATTGATAACTTACAATTACAAACATGTAAAGACTAACATATTAGTACATACTCCCTCCGTCCCATAATAAGTGCAATCCTAACTTTTGAAAAAAATCCCACAAAGAATGCAATTCTAAAAAATAGATCTAATTACCTTCCAAATTAAGTGGTCAGATCTGATTTGCATGGCAAAACTTACTGCATTTGGCAAACAAACGAGGGTATTAAAGTCTTTTTATTCCACCACTAATCTGTCCTAAAAAAACTAGAATTGCACTTATTATGGGACGGAGGGAGTAAGAGAGATCGCTTATTAAGAATAATCACATTCATCCATATTTATTTTAATAATTAATCATATAATAAGTAAAACTATTAATAAATACATATTTTTAATATATATATATTTATCAAACAAATAATAAAAAGTACATGAAAAATATTTTCATTAATACATAAATAAACTAGGGTAATTAAACTTTATATTAATGTATTTTTATCATTAAAATTAATAACATTGTTCATTAAATTTAAATATAACTTTTAAATTGTTTTATGGATGCAATATTTTTAATATTAAGATTAATGTCATAATCATTAGTTATGGATATAATTTTTTTCAATTATACAAGTATTCTATTAGACCTAATTTGCCATTAGTTATAGAGATAAGTTACAGTAATAGTCGAATACGGATAGTGCCGGATATTGCCGAATACGCATGGAATCGGATAGAGAAAAAATCGACAAAAACAAATTCGGATGTATCCACTTTACTACCATATTTGAATTCGAATACGGATATGGATATCCATATTTAAGTTTTAGCGGATACAGATATCGGATAATTCGGATTTCATTTCCATATTTCCATCCCTAGACGTACTGTTGCATACATTCTTTTTCCCTAACCCCTAGTTGCATGCAATACGTTCAAATGTGTGCAAGAGGGGATCTCATGGAGAAAACGCTCACGGAAGCTGCCAAACTTCTACAAAAAATAAGTAAAGCGGCGGCCATGCGAAGAGATTGAGAAATACGACTTTCGGGAAAGTCGGAATGCGACACAAGTGTGGCACCACTTGCTGCAATTTTCAGGAATACGGCCCCGGAAGAGAAGAAATAGGAACCAATCCCAAGAAAGGTTGAAGAAGCCAAACATGAGGAAACTAGAACTATCCCGGAGAGTGATCACGCCGAGACAAGCAAAGCAAGTGAAAGAACTATGTCGGCACGAAACCACTAAGGGAGTTCGAGCAAATGTATTGGATCCCACTAGATTTTGAAGAAATCTTTGACAAGAGAAGACCGTTCCCTAATCAAAAAGGGACAGCAAGGGCTTTGGAGATAGACTTCCTGCCAGAAAAACAAGTGGAACATTCGTACAACATAGAGACAACCGGGGAGGTCCTTCAAAAACTCTTTAGCAAAGAAGAAGTTGATCCGAACCATGTGGCCGAAGCTAAAAGAATCATGGGGATCAAGCCCGAGGCGTCACCGTTCGCCCGCCTAGCTGAAATTTTTGCCATAAGATCCGATGAAGAAGAGAAGACATCGCCGCGTATAGATTGCAAGGTTAACAACATTAATTGCAAGGCGTTATGCGACATTGGAGCACAAGTAAGTGTCTTGTCTTCTAAGATTTTTGATGAAATTCATGATCACACCATTGACCTAGTTCCAACCTCTACTAAATTAATTATGAGAGATGGTAGAATCGTTAAACCTCTAGGAATTGCTCGTGACCTAGAAGTTTTAATTTCCAAAAAATGCATTTCAACCAATTTCTTCATTGTTGATGTCTACTACGATAAAAATGATCATGTAATTCTTGGTAGACCTTTTCTTAAGTTGGTTAATGTCGTTTTAGATGCCGGAAAAGGAAAAGTGACTATTAATCTTGATGGGGATAATCACACATATAATTTTCTTCCTGCTTCTAGAATTGCCTCACCCCTACCTCTTGATGACGAAGAGGTAGGGAGCCTTCGTTTTGTTGAGACTTTCAGGGATCCACTACAAAGAGCTATGGAGAATCAATCTAATGATGAGCTAGATGAAGAGTTAGCGGAAGCAACCAAAGGACTAGAACCGCAAGACGGAAGCTTAGAGGAGGATAAATTTTAAGACCTTGGAGAAATTGTACATGAGGAACCACAAGCACCGGAAGTGGATCTAAAGCCGTTGCCCAAGGGATTGAAATATGAATTTTTGGGACCAGACAAGACTTATCCCGTGATTGTGAGTGACGAATTGAGTCCGGAGGAGAATGATATGTTCCTGAATTTATTGAAGAAGCACAAGAAAGTGATGACATATTCGATAAATGACCTTAAAGGACTTAGCCCAGCATTTTGCACTCACCGCATACCTATGGAGGATCAATGCAAGCCCGTAGTGGACCATCAAAGGAGGTTAACCCATGGAATGCGAGAGGTGGTGAAGAAGGAGGTTATCAAGTTGTTGGATGCCGAAATCATCTACCCGGTGCCGCATAGCGAATGGGTGAGCCCCGTACATTGTGTGCCTAAGAAAGGAGGTTTGACCGTGGTGAAGAATGAGAAGAATGAATTGATACCGCAAAGAACTGTGACCGGATGGAGGATGTGTATTGACTATCGGAAATTGAATAAAGCGACGAAGAAGGATCACTTCCCCCTACCGTTCATCGACGAGATGCTCGAGAGGTTAGCAAATCATGCATATTTTTGCTTTCTTGATGGGTACTCGGGGTTCATGCAAATACCTATTCACCCGGATGATCAACATAAGACAACATTTACTTGCCCTTATGGAACATTTGCGTATAGAAGAATGCCTTTCGGTTTATGTAATGCTCTAGCCTCTTTTCAACGATGTATGATGGCGGTATTTTCGGAGTTCATCGAGGAAATTGTTGAGGTATTTATGGATGATTTCTCCATCTATGGTAAAAGTTTTGCGGATTGCTTGGCAAATTTGGATAAAGTTCTCACTAAGTGTTCGGAGGTTGATTTGGTGCTAAATTGGGAGAAGTGTCACTTCATGGCGAGACAAGGTATAGTGTTGGGACACGTGATATCCGAGAGAGCGATTGAGGTGGACAAAGCTAAGGTTGAAACGGTTGAAAAGCTTCCACCGCCAACGGATATCAAATCTTTGAGGAGTTTCTTGGGCCATGCAGGATTCTATAGAAGGTTTATCAAGGATTTCTCAAAGATCACCAAGCCATTGACTAATCTTCTCCAAAAAGATATGCCATTCAATTTCAATGACAAGTGCTTGGCGGCATTCCAGACATTAAAAAGAGCTCTTGTAACCGCACCCGTTATTCAACCGCCCGATTGGAGTCAACCTTTTGAGATAATATGCGACTCTAGTGACTATGCCGTTGGAGCGGTGTTGAGACAACGAAAAGAAGGCAAGGTACATGCTATTTACTATGTCAGCAAAACCCTTAATGGAGCGCAATTAAATTATGCAACAACGGAGAAGGAATTGCTCACGGTAGTGTTTGCCTTTGAAAAATTCAGATCGTATATTGTGAATTCTAAAGTGATTGTCTACACCGATCATGCGGCAATCAAGTATCTCTTGTCTAAAAAAGATGCTAAGCCAATGTTGATTCGATGGATCCTTCTCTTGAAAGAATTTGATGTGGAGATTCAGGACAAAAAGGGGTCAGAAAATGTTGTGGCCGACCATTTATCAAGGTTGAATCGTGAGGATGATAAAGAGCCTATTGAAGATAAGATGAGAGATGATCACCTCTATCATATCCTTGACAAAGATTCTTGGATGATCAACATTATTCGAGCAATACGAAAGATGCCACTTGATCATTTGGATAGGAACGCTCAAAGGAGAGTGATTGCCGAGAGCCGAAAATATTATTGGGATGCACCTTACCTCTTTAGACTTGGAGCGGATGGAGTCTTACGAAGGTGTATACCAAGAGAAGAAAGAGGTGAAATATTGAGAAAGTGTCACTCAGGCGAATATGGAGGACACTATGGACATTTTAGGACACAAGCAAAGGTATGGGCTAGTGGATTTTATTGGCCGGAGATGCATGAAGATTCGAAAAGGTATGTTGCTTCTTGTCCGGAATGTCAAAGAACGGGGAATATAAATCAAAGAAATGCTATGCCCTTGAATTACAACTTGCAAATTGATCTATTCGACGTATGAGGAATTGACTTCATGGGACCCTTCACTAGTTCAAATGGATATGAGCATATTCTAGTTATGGTTGATTATGTATCCAAATGGGTGGAGGCCATCCCTTGTCGAAGAGCTTCAACGGAAGAATCCATATTCATGATCAAAAATATTATATTCCCACGCTATGGAGTCCCGCGAGTATTGATAAGTGATGGAGGAACACACTTCACAGGAAATAGCTTCAGAAAATGCTTGTCCAAATTGGGGATCGAGCATAGAGTGGCCATGGCTTACCACCGACAAACCAATGGTCAAGCGGAAACTTCAAATAGGAAGCTCAAGAGCATTCTTAACAAGACCGTTGAAAAGGGAGGTAAGGATTGGTCGAGGAAATTGGATGGAGCATTGTGGGCATATCGGACGGCACACAAGACACCAATAGGTATGACACCATATCAATTTGTCTATGGTAAATCATGTCACTTACCTTTGGAGTTAGAACATAAAGCATATTGGGCGATCAAGGAGATGAATCTTGATTTTGATGCCGCAGGAATCAAACGGAAGATTCAAATAAATGAACTAGAAGAGATGAGGCTCAAAGCTTATGAGAGTGCAACCATCTACAAGGAAAGGATGAAGAGATGGTATGATAAAAGGCTTCGAGCAAAGGAATTCAAAGAAGGTGACAATGTTCTCCTCTATAATTCAAGGTTCAAAATATTCGGGAAAGGAAAGTTGAAGAGCAAATGGGATGGACCGTACGTCGTTCACTCGGTCTCGCCAAATGGAGTAGTAACAATCATGGACGTGAAAGGAGATCAATATGTGGTTAATGGTCAACGATTGAAGGTTTATCTTGAACAAGACATCATGCCCATCGACTACATTGACATATATCACATGGAAGACGAGCCCGAGCGTCAAGCCTAAGACGTAAAACGAGGTAAATTTTCTGTAAATATGTTTTTGTTTTTGTTTTCGTATTTATTTCGAGTCCTTTTAATAATTTTTAGCTGGACCCTACCACCACCTAGGCTAGTATTCACGAAACACCGAGGGCCGCAAAAGTTGGGCCGCGGGGGCCCAAATCAGGGGGTAGGCCGGCCGACCCATGCCGACCGGCCCACCACCCCCTTTCCTCCGTTTCGGCTCGTTTTCTCTGGGACGCGGTTCAGTGCATTATCTTTTCCTGTCTTCCCTTTTTGGGGACAACAAAAATAGGTAAGGGAGGGTTTCAGCCGAATCCTTCTAGGGATATTTAAGGATGCCTGGGAAGCTCGAGGTTTGCATCTCAATTGCAATCTCCAACCTCCACAAAAGCACCCAAGCACCCATGGCATCCTCGAGCAACACCGAAGGTTATGAAGAGGTGAAGGCGACCATGGAAGAAGCACACCTCCCCTCTCCAACCCCGACGACCGAGGAACTTCGTTAGTGCGCTGAGGTGCCGGAGCTCAAGAAGAAGGTGAAGAGGACCGCGAGGATTCAATGCAGAGGGCGTGTCCCAAGAGGGTGCATGGCTAGCCCAAATCCCTGGGTTGAAGAGAAGAAGGAGAAGCCCACTTCTCCCATTCGCCACTCGAAGAGGCTCCTTGCGAAGAAGAGGAAGGATTACAAGGAGAAGACCCCCGAGCCGGCGGAGTTTTACGGAGATAGTGATTACTCCGATGATGGAAGCCCTAGCTCGTGGGCAGCCGGTGGAAGAGATGATAATGACCTCTACGTTTGGGAGGAGGTGCCCAAGGAGGAGCCGGAGGAGCTTCATGAGCAAGGCAAAGGAGGCAACCCAGACGGCGGCAACGAACCGGACGGTGGAGATGATGGAGATGATGATCTGGAGGAAGAGCACAACATGTGTTGCGCGGCTTGCCACAACGCTATTGCGGAGCTCTTCTCATCCCTTGATGAGTGTTTCCACACCATCAACGCCATGCAACAAAGAATTGAAGATTGGGAGCGCATGGCGGAAGATGACTTCAAGTACCTCAACCGCAACATAAGGAAGCTCTTCGGGATGAACAAGAATTTCAAGAAGAAGGAGTGGTGCAACTCGTGCGGGAAGTACCACTAGGTGTTGTAGTTAGCATGTTATCCTGCTTTGTGCCTTTTGTAAAGTTACGACGAGGACGTCGTAAGATCTAAGCGTGAGGGGGGGGGCTAGCTAGCTAGCTTTTTAAATTTTTTTGCTTAAAGTGGTGTGAGAGTCTAGTCTTTATTTTTGAGTCAAGTGTGAGAGTCTAGTGTGAGTTTTTGTTTTATCTTTTTAGCTCAAAAGTGTCTTAGTTTAGCGTTGAGTCAAGAAAAAGAAATAAAAAGTGTCTTATGCAAGTCTCTTGTTTCTTTTCTAGTTATGTCTTTACTTTATCTTTGTTATTCGAGCATGAACTTGATGATTAATCGTTTACCGTGGTGCTTAGTGGAAACTTACTTTTGTAAAGCACCCATATTCAAACTTTGATCTAGGACTTTGCTTCGTCTATGCTTTTAGTAATGCTAACATTGGAGGCTTTAATTTCTGAAAATTAAGAAAAACACCTTGCTACGAAGGTTAGCGATTTCTTTCTCCAAGTTGAGAGGTAATATCTATCCTATACAAAGCCTTTACATATATACTCCACCATAAGTGTTATTTAGCATGATGAATTAAGTTAGGATTTTACTCTCTTGGGAGGTCTAATTTCAAGCAAAGATCATGTCCTTGATGTATATCTTTTATTGCTAGCCTCGTCATACATTCGGTAACGGGAATTTCACATTGAATGCCCCGTACATCGCCGGATTCCATACCCGAACCTATAAACATATTTTTATCATCTTACTCCTTGAACACAACCCATGTTCGAAGATTCGTTCAATTTTTAGGCATGATTTTATTCAAAATTAAGATTTGTATTCATGTTCAAAAGATGAGCGAAAAGCTTCGGAGAAGAAGGTAAAGAGGTGGAAAGAAGAAAAAAATATGTATGTGTATATGTGTGGTGCGCACACAAGAATAGCAAAAAAAAAGAAAAAAAGAATAAAGAAAAAGAAGAGAAAAAAGAAGAGAAAAAGAAAAGAAGGGAAAGAAGGAAAATCTAAGGCAAAGCAAGAGAGGTATAGTGAGGGATGACAAGTCAAACAAAGATCAAAAGAAGTGCAAGGAAGGATGCCACAATGTTGAGAACGAATCTTATTCCATACCATGTGCAATCCGACATCGAGGACATCATTAGTGCCTTGAAGTCATTATTCTTTTTCCCTTTGCACATGTCCACCATTCTAATTCTTCTCATCCTTGACACCCCTACATTATGGTAATTCTCATGATCATTGGCTTGGAAGGTGAACAACCACTAGAGGATTTTCCTAGCTTGATAATACTTGTGCTAGCTTCACTAGCCACACCTATAGCTCCACCTTACATTATAAATGAGAGACTTGTGGAAGGTGAGAGTTTATGAAATTATCTAGGATAGCCACTTTAAATGAGTGATATGTGAGAACTTGGAGAAGGACTTTGTATAATGCTTTGTGCAAGAATTTTATTTTTAAAAGTTTGTAAAAACCCTCCGATGAAAGTAAGAAAGCAAGTACGGATGAAGTCGAAGATTTCTAGTGAAATGGTATGAGTTGTGGGGTAAGTCTTGAATTGGTAATTTCTAAATGCCCATGTTTACATTATGATCTTTGTTTCATGTTTCTTATATTAAAGATGAATGATTGACTAACTTGAAAGGAAAGAATTGACGAAGCATGTTTCAAACTCCATGGATGAACAACTTTTGAGCAACTTGCTCGAGGACGCGCAAGATCTAAGTGTGGGGGGATGTTGGCGGTCAATTTCCGTCAACCAAGAACACTTGTTATGTTATAGTTTGGATTTCATTTCGGAACTAACCCGCCACTAGGCATACTAATGATATAACAAGTTCATCATTGGATGTGTGTTTTGGAGTATAATGTTTACGCAGGAATTCATGCACAAAATGAGAAGAGATGCACTCGGTTCGGAGGATGATTTACATGATGATCATGAGGCTCCGACCGTGCGTGAACTTGACTCCAAAGGAGGCAAGGACCGACGTGCTTCAATGAAGAATCTTCGAGGACCAAGATGAAAAGACTGGAAGATCATGCGTGAAGACCCCTTAACTTGGTCGCGGGGATAACGACGTCCAAAGCCCATATGCGAAGGAGGAAAAACCCCAAAGCGCAAGAAATGACACGTGGCAAAAGACGGAGGCGAACCGGGCCGGGAATGGGCCAGGCCGGCCGGTCCACCCTCTTTCCACGTTGGTTCGTCGCCGTCTTTCTTCGGTGATAAGTTCGCGGAACCCTAATTGTTTGGGGAGGGGAGCCATTTGCGAAAGACGACCAGAGAAGCCTCGGGAGATCAAACACAAGGAAGTGGGTTGATCGAGAGGGTGAAGATCCAAGAGGATCATCACCTAGGTCAACGGAGGCCACCACGAGGAAGGAGGACGCCGAGGCCTTGCCACGGCGCTGCCAGAGTTGAAGGACACCGAGAGACGAACTCCATTGGGGGCATCCACCATGTTCAATGGTGCCATGCCTAGAGTCTTGATGGGGTAAAGTAATCGTTTGTCCATGGAGTTGTAATGGATCTTGATATGTAGTCACCCACTCTCTTTTGGATCTTTTATCTGTCATACCTTTTGTTGATGATGCTTAATGTTTAAGGTTAGCTACCATTACCTTCGGGGTTGCTCCTGTAGATCACGTTAACATACTGTGTTCATTAGGGTTAGCGACGATTACCTTCGCGTAGTGACTAGTACGAGGGAAGGGAAACGCCTAATTCTTTGTTCACATCCTTAGATAGATTGGATTGGGGTTTTACCATGTTTTGGGTGATTGCATCTCAAGTACCTAGACTCCATGGGCATACATTCTTCATACTCGTGAACCACCTTTCTCTTTCTCTTTAACATAATCTAGGGTTAGTTTGTCTTTACTTTATAGATTAATCTTTACATCGTAAAGTCCTTAATCAACTAAGTTAGTGTTAGGTTAAACGCAAGTAATTCCCTTGCTCCGTGGATTGACAAGAACCTAGTGAAAAAGACACCAAGTCACTCCGTGTACTTGCGGTGAAGTTGAACGCGGTTTCGAACCGTCAACAAGACTCTAGTGCCAAAACCTCTCTGTCTTGTCGGTGAAAATCATCGGATAGACCAACAATCCAACTAACCAGACTGTCGGTTCATCCGATGCCTTTGTCTCCATTTTAGTGTCTTTAGGAATTCATTCGGCGCATGTATAATATGAACCATCTGTTCATCCGGTGGTCCATGCTGACTTGAGTCTTCATACAGTGTACCAATTGATCCGGCCATTACACTGATGCCTTCTTCCAAGGTATTGCCGGTTCATCCGACGGTGATTTTTCATCTTTTCAACTTGCCATACCATAGAGTCAACTTGAACTTAATGTACCATCACTTAGAGCCTCAAAATATATATCAACTCTAGATTTTTGCTATGCTTAACTCATGGTATGTTAACTTTGATTGTGGTTGCATCCATGGGACCTAGAAATGCCTATAAGGACATGCTCAACAATATGGTTAGTCCCATTGATCATGTTGTCATGAATCACCAAAATTATACTCGAACTTTTGGCAATAAGGCCATGTTCGCTACAGACATACCTTGTCCGTGCTTTTATTCATAGGTGTGGGAGTTGGAAGACTCCCCCACACTGGTTTCTTACCTGCATCTTATTAGAAGCATACAAGGAATAAGGAAAGAAAGGAGAGGAACTTACCTGTTCAATCAAACGGGTTGGGCTTGGAACCAGATGTCTTCAACAAAGTTGACTATTTCATACTCTTTATCATCGTGTTCTAGGAAGATTTTAAGGCGGTGGCCATTTACCTTAAGGATGTCACCTTCATCACTTTGTAGTGTAACTACTCCGTGTGGTGCCACATCGATGACAGTAAACAGTCCTTCCCATTTGCTGCGAAGCTTCCCATGTCCAAACAACTTGACCCTAGAATTAAAGAGTAGTAACTTGTCTCCTGCTATGAATTCCTTTTTCTTGATCCTCTTGTCATGCCACCTTTTTGTTCTTTCCTTGTAGATTTCGGCATTGTGATCAGCTTTATTCCTCTATCCTTCTAATTCTAATATTTGTTGTTCGCTTTGTCATCCAGCCATGGCGAAGTCTAGGTTGAACTTCTTGGTGGCCCAGTAGCCTCTGTGCTTGACTTCTATTGGCAGGTGACATGTTTTTCCATAAATGAGCTGGTAAGGCGTCATACCTAATGGTGTTTTGTGGGCTGTCCGGTATGCCCATATTGCATCCGGCAGATGCTTCTTCCAAGCTCTTGCTGCTTCATTCACTACCTTCTGTAGGATGTTCTTGATTTGTTTATTAGAGGTTACAGCTTTCCCATTAGTCTGTTGATGGTACGAAGTGGCTATGTTATGGTATACCCCTAGTTCTTTAAGGAGATCCATGAACCTTTTGTTGATGAATGAAGTGGGATCCTCCATCACTGATCACTAGCCTTGGTACACCAAACCGAGGAAAGATCACTTCTTGGAACATCTTCCTGGCATGCTTAGAATCAGCGGAGTGGCAGGGCATTGCTTCTACCCACTTTGACACGTAGTCAACTTCAATGAGAATGTATTCACAATCATGTGATTTTGGGAAGGGTCCCATGAAGTCAATGCCCCAAACATCAAAAAGTTCCACTTGAAGATTGTCTTGTAAGGGCATTGCATCTAGTCTAGTGATTCCTTCATGCTTCTGGCATCTCTTACACCTTCGAATGAACCTCCTGGTATCTTCATACATAGTTGGCCAGAAGAAACCTCTTTGCCAAAATTTTGCATGTGTGCGGAAAACACCATAATGGCGCCCATACGGTCCCGCGTGGCACTTTTCAATGACTTGCGGTCCCTCAGGCGTAGGTACACATCTTCTCAGTAAGCCATCAATGCAGACCCTGTATAGATATGGATCATCCCACATGTGCCACCTACTCTCATATGCTAGTCTTTTCCTATCCGCCCCTGGTGGTACATATCCAGTGACCATGTAATTCACAATATTTGCATACCATGGGTTGGAGTCGGTGACTTTCAACAGCATATCATCCTGTAGGTAGTCATTTATTGGTAACTCCAGTGTGTTAGTGAAATGCATACCGAGACAAATGATCTGTAACAGAGTGCCTTTTTTTATCTCTTATCTCAATATCAAATTCGTGGAATAAAAGAATCCATTGGATCAAACATGCATCTTTCTTAGCAAGTAGATATTTGAGAGCAGCATGATCAGTGTAAATAATTATCTTAGCTCCTACTAAGTAAGATCTAAACTTGTCTATGGCAAAGACAATAGCTAGGAGCTCCTTCTCAGTAGTAGCATAATTAAGTTATAACATGATGCTTTTTAATCCTTAGTTTGGCCTAGAATGGGTCCTACAACATAGTCACTAGCATCACACATGATCTCGAAAGGCAGCATCCAATCAGGAGGTTTGATGATTGGAGCTGAGATGGGTGCTTTTTTAAGAGTGAGGAATGCTTTCGTGCACTCATCCATGAATTCGAAGGGTGAATCCTTGGCCGAGAGATTAATGAGGGGTCTAGCAATTTGAGAGAAATCCTTAATGAAGCGGCGGTAGAACCCAACATGGCCTAAGAAGATACAGATGCCTTTAACATTAATCAGAGGTGGCAGCTTTTCTATAACCTCTATTTTTGCATGGTCCACCTCTATCCCTCGTTCAGAGATCAAGTGCCCTAACACGATGCCTTCCCGAACCATGAAACAACATTGCTCCCAATTGAGCACCAAATCTTTCTCATAGCATCATTGCAAGACCTTGTCTAGGCTCTCGAGACACTCATCAAAGGTTTTCCCATAGATGGAGAAATCATCCATGAAAACTACCATGATCTGCTTGATCATGTCTGAGAAGATAGACATCATGCACCTTTGAACGAAGCGGGCGCATTACACAGCCTGAAGGACATTCTACGGTAAGCATAAGTTCCATAGGGACATGTGAAAGTGGTCTTACTTTGGTCGTCAGGATTGATGGGGATTTGACCAGTGGTAATCCTAACTATCACAAGAGAATCCGCAAGTGCACAAATCTACCATTATAGCATTTCCCCAAAGGAGTATTCCAAAAGGTATCAAATCTGTGGAAGGCAATGTTGGATAACAAGATTTATACCATTGTAATGAATATAGATTGTGAGTAGGGGAAGAACGAACGAATCAAACACAGGGGTAAGATAAATATATCGGTATGGGGGTAGTGTGACACACACGGTTTCATCTCAAGTAACACTATGGCTTAGGGAGAAACATATGAGCTAGTTCTAGGTTCTAATGTACTAGTCAGATAAAGATCAGAGATACAAGAGATTCACACAAGCTTTGCACGAAGATGGTCCAACACACAGGTACAAATGGGAAGATAGCCCTGCACTGCTTGCACATGACAACAGTTACTACTTTCAGAACTCCTACAGCGATACCCAAGTGTGGAGGAATGCAAAGGGTCCAACGGCTGTCACTACCGTGGCCTACCTCTATCTAAACGGAGGGCACACTCATATCTAATGCAGCTGCCCAACCCAAGTACCATGCTTGCGTTGTCAACTAGACTCCAACCGGCTCAGGCTATTGTGACCCAGGTCGAAGCCACCAGATGACTGGCCACTTAGACCGAGTACCATAGCATAAACACTAATTTCATGCGACACAAAAGAGTGATCTCATTGGATCAAACTCAGGCTAGGCATACAAATGGATATGATACTTTCTATGTCTGATCAACAAGATCAAATGGTCGTCTTCATGAAGAACACAAGCCTCTAAATGATGAACAAACGAAGAACACAAGAACATATCACCTATGCATGCAAGCACTACTTTATATGAAATAGCTGAATAACTGGAGCAGATCAAAGTCATACAAAGAAATAAAGACACAAGAGAACTCATACCTAGATGTACTCCTAAAGCCTTTCCCAAGCCTCTGGAATAGATTCATTTGTTGCTTGCTGGAAACTAGAAATTCTCCCGCAAATGGCATTGGTTTTACCCAACGAAAAGAACTTCTTGAGGAATGCTTCTGAACATTTGCCCCATGTATTGATAGCTTCACGATTCGCATAGAACCATTGCTTGGCCTTTCTTAACGTCACCACTAACGACACCCAGTTAGAGCGAGCGTCAAGAATAGCCATATGCAATCCTAATGATCATGAACAAATCTGCAAGCACGCAGATATACCATTGTATCATTTCCCCGAGGAAGAGAGTATTCCAAGGGTATCGAATCCATGGAAGGCAATGGCGGATATCAAGACTTATGCTATTGCATTGAATATAAACCATGAGATAGAGGAAGAGACAACAACTCAAATACAAGGGTAAGATAAATGATAAGATAGGGTAGTGTGACACACACACATTGATTCATCTCCTACTAAAGCACACTACAGCGTAGGGAGGACTGTACAGAGTTAGCTCTAGGTTCTAATGTACTAAACATACAAGAGTTAGTTGATATAAGAAAGATGCACAGTGCATTGCATGATTGAAGGTTCAGCACCCAGGTACAGATAGGGAGACAGCACCACGAGGCTACGCATACAAGCAGAAATCTATCATTTAGCCTCCTACAGCAATACCCCAGCGCGGAGGGTTACAAAGGGTCCAACGGCTATCACTACCACGGCCTACCTCAATCGTTATGGGGGGCAAGCTCATAACTAACGTAGCTACACAACCCGCACCATGTCTACGTTACTATTGAACTCCATCCGGTCCGGACTATTGTGACCCAGGGTGAAGCCACCAGAACACTAGCCGATTTAGACTGAGTACCGTAGCATAAACACAAACTTCATGCAACACAACAATGCAATCTAACTAGATCAAACAGGGCTAGTCATGCAAACAAATACGAACTATCTTATGTCTAATCAACAAGATCAAAGGGTTGTGTTCGTGAAGAACATGAGCCTCTAGCTTATGAAAAAACACAAAAGGTATGAGCAAATCATCCTTCAAGTGGATCGAAAGGTAGTGTTCATGATGAACACGAGCCTCAAAATGATGAATGGACGAAGAACTCAAGAACATATCAATCACATGAACTACCATAACTTTTGTAACACCCAAAAATTCCATCATTAAAATAATGTAAGCAACATGGTGTTTTAGTTTTGTTTTCTAAGGAATAAATAAATTATCAATTAAATTTGGTCTTTTAATTATTTAAATATCACTTTTGAATAATTTTAGAAGTAACAAGTGCCTGTGCATCATATTTTGAAGTGCATGGTTTATGTGTTGGTGTGAAGTTTTAAAAGTTTTTAAAATGTTTTGAAAATTTTGAAAAAGGTTTGTAGTGTTTAGGTTTGAAAAGAATTTAAAAGTTTGAAAAGGAGTTTGAAAAAAAAGGCTTCAAACCCCCTTCCTCCCCTCCTCTCTCCCTCTCTGCACTCGTGGCTCATCTCTCTCTTTCTTTTTCTGCTCCAGGTGCTTCCATCCGTTGCCGGACCGAGCCGCACCCGCTCTTATCCGCCGGAGCGCCGCCGAGCTTGCCGCCGTCACTGAACCTCGTCGCCGCCGCCGTCATCTTCAATCTTCGGCCGCCGCCTCGATCTCCCTCGACGCTGTCTCCCCGTCACCCTCTTTGGCACCCGCGGCTTCACAGCAAGGTGAGATGCCCCTCACGCGCTTCCGTGTGTCTCATGTCGTGCATAAGCACGCCGGCCGTGAGCCCTGCCACCGCCGTTCGCCGCCGGCCGTGGAGGCCCTCGTCCGTCACCCGAGCCACCTCCCTGTAGCCCTGGTTGGGTTCGCCGTCCTCCCAGCTCCGTGTAGAGTCCAGCCGCATCCCAAACTGTGGCCCCTAGCTCGAGAACGCCTTCTCCGGCGATGCTCCGGCGAGCTTTCCGCTCGGCGCCGCCGCAAGCCGGCCGTGCGCCGCCGTCTCTCGCGTGCGTGCGTCCAGGGCCGTTCGATGCACCACGGGTGGCCCTGATTAGATCGGGGGTTATCCTTTAGCCCCGGTTCACGGTGGACCAGTGGACCGTGGTCCACGGCGCGGTCCACGGCCGCGGCAGCCGTCCTTCACACGATCAGCGGTGCAGATCGGCCCTTCCCCCGAGTCAAAAGGCCATGTAACGGTCAACCGGGGGGGGGGGTTTCGTTAAAGAGACCCTCGGTTTCTTCTTTTCACAACCATGTCCTTCCACCTATTAGAATTCTTACATATAAGTCCCTGTTTTTATGTTTTAGCCCTTGATTCTTTTAGATTTCTTCCACCAGAGGTCCTTTTCATTCTTTTTGCATATAAACCCCTCTGTTTATATGTATAATTATGTTTCTAGTCCCTGGAATGTTCCATAAACACCTTGTGAGCCCTGTTTCTTCACAGAAAAGCCCCTGAATCTTGTTTTGGCTGTATCTTTTGCGTTTTAGCTCCGTTTCCACCGTTTCAAGTTGCGTTAGGTTCATATCAACTCAAACTACGTGTTAGTACCAATGTTGAACATGTTCTTTGTTTTATGATTTGTTTAAATGTTAAATATGATTAAATCCTTATATACATATGCTTTTCTAATTAAAATCTAATTAGAAGTTTAACACGTGTTTTCATAAGAAAGTTAATATGATTAATACTAGTTAAATATTTCTTTCAATTAAAAGCTAATTAGATGTATACCTTGGTTTTCATAATCAAACTTAATTTGATTAATGTTTATGCAATTTGCTTTCTAAATAAAAGAAACATAGGTCTATCCCGAGTTTTCTTAATTAAATGTTAATTTGATTAATATGAATATAAATGTGTTTTTAAATTATAATTTGTTTAGTTCAACTCGGAATATAAAGTTGTACGTTTAGATGCTTCATATGCTTCTTTTAAATTAAATGTTTAATTTGCATAAATCACACTTGAATATTTATAAATAAAATTGGACTAGGCTTACATCGTCTTTTAAATACAAATATAACTTGCTTAATTATTAAATAGGGTATTTCTCTGAAATAACCTATGCACATCTTTATTTAATTAAAATATACCAAGCACATAGCTAGCTCTTGTTTGTGATCATCCAAATCTCCCGATAGTTCCTAGTGCTTTTGTGTTCGCGTTCCTTGAGCCAAACCTTGTTCTCTTTTTAAGCTTTTCATGCTTGGTGTATTGTTTTGTTTATTGAATGTCTTTATGTGTGCTCGTAGACATCGTGCCAGTTTCAAGTGAGCAACCAGTTGAAGTGGATCAAGAGCAAGTTTTTGAAGAAGAAGAATTCCAGTGTTTAAGCAAGGAAGGCAAGTGGACTTCTCCCCCTGCATATTCTATTTTTGTCCCACACAACTTGCATGATAACTAAGTTTACTTTTAAATGTTGTATTGCATAAATTTGATGGGAAATCACCTTTTTAAGGACATGACTAGAATTTTATTCCCTTTACCTTGAACAACCCTTTTTAATAAATGTTTTGGGATAGATAATGCTTAGATGCTTAACTTGGGATGGTTAAAATGAATCTTTTACAATATGATGAATGTTGATCATGATAACTTTGGTGATATATATATGTGTGTATGGTTAATAACAAGATCATATGGTTTAATCGGAACATGGAGAACCACCCAGGAAAACAGTGCAACCACAGTCCATATGGCTCTGGCTTAGCCAATTAATTAGGTGTGTGATTGTACTGGTGACCTTATCCGTAAGGAACACAGGGGGCTCGGGGTTGCAGGGGTATAGCCCGGTCCTCTTGGCCGCAGCCTTTGCTAAGGTGTTGTCCACTAGGGAGGGTTATGGTCCGCCCTGAGCTGTAACTGTCGTGGGTTGTTGGTCTTCTGCATATCTTTGTAAAGGCTTCGTAGCGTCCCTATGCAATCACACCTCGGAAGTGTGGTATTGTGCCTGATCAGCACATGCGTGGTTGGGTTCAAAGTTCTTTGGAACTTTTACGCGAGCTGTGGTGAAAGTGTACAACCTCTGCAGAGTGTAAAACTGATCGATTAGCCGTGCTCACGGTCAAGAGCGGCCTGGACCCTCACATGATAATCAAACATAAAGATGGAATTAAATCGTGGTTCTTATGGTTCTGAGATGAGATGCTTTCCTAAATGCTTAAATGGGTTGGTATAAACTTACACTTAGTAAATAGGTGCTTGCTAATAAAATTTGACCAACATTAAAATGCTAACCGCTGTAAACCTTAGCCTATCCTTGATAGCCTTGCATCTTCCCCCACTTGCTGAGCTCCAACCATAAGTGTGCTCACCCTTGCTTACCCGATGTTCAGAGGAGAACACTGGAGAAGAGTACTTCAGCGACTACGATGAGTTCTGAGGCTTGCGTGCCCCCAGTCATGTGCCTGTGGAAGATGAAGATGGAGTCGCGTCTTCATAGTTATCGTTGTTCGTGTAAAGACCTTCGAGTCTAACGTCTGAGTGTAATAAAGAGATAATGTAATGGTTTAACTCTTATACGTTTTTATTGCTGTTTATAGATATTTCACTCATGACGTCTATCATATGTGTGTAAACTTGATCCTGGCGCACATATGAGATGCATTTGGTTTTCTTCGGAAAATCAGGTGTGACAGAGTGATATCATAGCAGTAATGACTGTAGGACGCAGTCTTAAGTTAGAAATAGTCGAAAAGTAAGGATTCATGTTCTAGAAAGCCTGTCATCCTTCAAAATTGACTTATTTACGTATAAAAACTAATTTATTCTTTGTTTCTTGTTTAAATAAAACATCTTTTTGTTTTGATCTATACTAAGTTTGGATCTTGTTCTATCAGCTGGATCCCCACCACCGGTGTTGTCTAATATAAGTTCTTAGTTTTCCTACCCCTCATCAAACTTCGATAGAAACGTTTCTGTGAGTACGATCGTTGTGCTAATGTTTGTTGTTTGAATACATGATTGATTTGGATCTTTGCTTGTGTGAGTTGCATTGTGGAGTGATGGCCACAAATGCAATAAGAAATAAATTGTTAGGTTAATAAAGATAGTTTGGGTTCAAATCTGGGTTATCTTTTTCTTTATCTAATCATACAAGATGGTTGAAGTAAAATTCCTCTTGCACAACTCTTTGACACCACCTCACTGTTTTAATCATATCTTGAGCTATCAGAATCTGTCTTAGTTTTGGAAGTTCATGCTGCTTCATCTTTTCGAGTCCATGTCTTCAAGCATCAGTTCAATCTTCTTGTCTGAAATAATTCCTCTAACAGTCAGATGGTACAAACCAGGTCAGGAGGAGGACAAGACATTCCGCCGGTGATTCGTGCTCACATAGCTAATCAGCAAGCGCAAGCACCACCACCTCCACCCCCACTGCTTAACCAAATGGATCCCGCATTTCAGCAATTCCTTGCCGCTCAAACCCAGCTGTTGCAAAACCTCACCACCACAGTTCAGAATCTACAAGCTCAGCAGAACCAACCAGCACCCCCTCCTCCACCTCCGCCACAGCCGAGGGATAAGCATAAGGAGTTTATGAGCCACCACCCTCCTACCTACTCCCACTCCTCTGATCCTTTGGATGCCGATGACTGGTTGAAAACAGTTACCAAGAAGCTTGAGATCGTTCAATGCACCGACCGAGAGATGGTCCTTTATGCTGCAGGCAGATTGACAGGACAAGCTGGTGATTGGTGGGATGCATATACTGTTGCACATGCAGCTCCCAATACTATTACTTGGCAGGAATTCAGAGATAGCTTCCGTACATATCATATTCCTTCAGGAGTGATAAAGCTAAAGCAGAAGGAATTTCTTGCACTAAAGCAAGGGAACATGTCTGTTACTGAGTATCTCGACAAGTTCACTCATTTGTCCCGTTATGCTCCTGATGAAGTCAACACTGATCCCAAGAGGCAGGAAAGATTCTTGGATGGATTGATTGGACCGCTCAACTATCAGCTGCAGAGCCATACATTTCCCAACTTTCAGACGTTGCTGAACAAAGCTATAGGTTTGGAGAATAAACGTATGGAACTTGGTGAACAGAAGCGCAAGTTCAAGTCTCATGGACAGTCCAGCAACACACGCCCCCGCTTCAACCCATCTCAGAGTTCTCAGTTTCACTCTGGTGGATCAAGTGGAAATTATACTCGGAATTTACAGTTGCAGCACTCAACTCAACAACCCCAGCATTCCAGCCAGCAGACACCACATGTTCCAAGTCATCATCAAGATCGTTCAGGAGCACCAGTGAGAAGCAACTCTCCGATTCGTCCTAATGGTTGTTTCAATTGTGGAGAATTTGGACATTATGCCAACATCTGTCCGAAGCGCAACATGCAGACTCCTCAGAAAGGTAATGGTCAAGGGTTCGGACAACCGTTATCACAAGCTCGCATCGGGAATTCTACTCCTCGAGGTAACAGAGGCCAACAGAACTACTCACGTGGTAGAGTGAATCATGTGACAACTGAACAAGCTCAAGACGCTCCAGGTGTTGTGCTGGGTACGTTCTCTGTCAACTCTGTACCAGCAACAGTTTTATTTGATTCTGGAGCATCGCATTCTTTCATTACTGAACAATTTGTGGCAAAGCATGATATACCTATGAGTTCTATGAAGACACATTTGTTGGTTAGTTCCCCGAACGGTGAAATGAAATCTACATATGTATGTCCACGAGTCAACCTTAAAATCAGGGGAATAGATTTTCAAGCTGATCTAGTAGTTCTTACATCCAGTGGAATAGATGTGATACTTGGAATGGATTGGTTAGGCAAATGTGATGGAATAATTCTGTGTGCCAAGAAGTCAGTGCTCTTAACCAGCCCACAAGGAGATAGGATTGAAGTTGTTGCTACCACCCCATCCAAGAAGGAAGGAAAAGTGAATCAAGATGAAGAAAAGTGAAGGAGACATGACTGCCGGAAGAACTCAACGTGCAAGATGAGCTTATAGAAGAGTACCCTTAGTTTTCCCAATCTCTCCGAATCTCGGGACGAGATTCTTTTTAAGGGGGGTAGATTTGTAACACCCTAAAATTCCATCATTAAAATAATGTAAGCAACATGGTGTTTTAGTTTTGTTTTCTAAGGAATAAATAAATTATCAATTAAATTTGGTCTTTTAATTATTTAAATATCACTTTTGAATAATTTTAGAAGTAACAAGTGCTTGTGCATCATATTTTGAAGTGCATGGTTTATGTGTTGGTGTGAAGTTTTAAAAGTTTTTAAAATGTTTTGAAAATTTTGAAAAAGGTTTGTAGTGTTTAGGTTTGAAAAGAATTTAAAAGGTTGAAAAGGAGTTTGAAAAAAAAAGGCTTCAAACCCCCTTCCTCCCCTCCTCTCTCCCTCTCTGCACTCGTGGCTCATCTCTCTCTTTCTTTTTCTGCTCCAGGTGCTTCCATCCGTTGCCGGACCGAGCCGCACCCGCTCTTATCCGCCGGAGCGCCGCCGAGCTTGCCGCCGTCACTGAACCTCGTCGCCGCCGCCGTCATCTTCAATCTTCGGCCGCCGCCTCGATCTCCCTCGACGCTGTCTCCCCGTCGCCCTCTTTGGCACCCGCGGCTTCGCAGCAAGGTGAGATGCCCCTCACGCGCTTCAGTGTGTCTCATGCCGTGCATAAGCACGCCGGCCGTGAGCCCTGCCACCGCCGTCCGCCGCCAGCCGTGGAGGCCCTCGTCCGTCACCCGAGCCACCTCCCTGTAGCCCTGGTTGGGTTCGCCGTCCTCCCAGCTCCGCGTAGAGTCCAGTCGCATCCCAAACTGTGTCCCCTAGCTCGAGAACGCCTTCTCCGGCGATGCTCCGGCGAGCTTTCCGCTCGGCGCCGCCGCAAGCCGGCCGTGCGCCGCCGTCTCTCGCGTGCGTGCGTCCAGGGCCGTTCGATGCACCACGGGTGGCCCTGATTAGATCGGGGGTTATCCTTTAGCCCCGGTTCACGGTGGACCAGTGGACCGTGGTCCACGGCGCGGTCCACGGCCGCGGTAGCCGTCCTTCACACGATCAGCGGCGCAGATCAGCCCTTCCCCCGAGTCAAAAGGCCATGTAACGGTCAACCGGGGGGGGGGGGGTTTCGTTAAAGAGACCCTCGGTTTCTTCTTTTCACAACCATGTCCTTCCACCTATTAGAATTCTTACATATAAGTCCCTGTTTTTATGTTTTAGCCCTTGATTCTTTTAGATTTCTTCCACCAGAGGTCCTTTTCATTCTTTTTGCATATAAACCCCTCTGTTTATATGTATAATTATGTTTCTAGTCCCTGGAATCTTCCATAAACACCTTGTGAGCCCTGTTTCTTCACAGAAAAGCCCCTGAACCTTGTTTTGGCTGTATCTTTTGCGTTTTAGCTCCGTTTCCACCGTTTCAAGTTGCGTTAGGTTCATATCAACTCAAACTACGTGTTAGGACCAATGTTGAACATGTTCTGTATTTTATGATTTGTTTAAATGTTAAATATGATTAAATCCTTATATACATATGCTTTTCTAATTAAAATCTAATTAGAAGTTTAACACGTGTTTTCATAAGAAACTTAATATGATTAATACTAGTTAAATATTTCTTTCAATTAAAAGCTAATTAGATGTATACCTTGGTTTTCATAATCAAACTTAATTTGATTAATGTTTATGCAATTTGCTTTCTAAATAAAAGAAACATAGGTCTATCCCGAGTTTTCTTAATTAAATGTTAATTTGATTAATATGAATATAAATGTGTTTTTAAATTATAATTTGTTTAGTTCAACTCGGAATATAAAGTTGTACGTTTAGATGCTTCATATGCTTCTTTTAAATTAAATGTTTAATTTGCATAAATCATACTTGAATATTTATAAATAAAATTGGACTAGGCTTACATCGTCATTTAAATACAAATAAAACTTGCTTAATTATTAAATAGGGTATTTCTCTGAAATAACCTATGCACATCTTTATTTAATTAAAATATACCAAGCACATAGCTAGCTCTTGTTTGTGATCATCCAAATCTCCCGATAGTTCCTAGTGCTTTTGTGTTCGCGTTCCTTGAGCCAAACCTTGTTCTCTTTTTAAGCTTTTCATGCTTGGTGTATTATTTTGTTTATTGAATGTCTTTATGTGTGCTCGTAGACATCATGCCAGTTTCAAGTGAGCAACCAGTTGAAGTGGATCAAGAGCAAGTTTTTGAAGAAGAAGAATTCCAGTGTTTAAGCAAGGAAGGCAAGTGGACTTCTCCCCCTGCATATTCTATTTTTGTCCCACACAACTTGCATGATAACTAAGTTTACTTTTAAATGTTGTATTGCATAAATTTGATGGGAAATCACCTTTTTAAGGACATGACTAGAATTTTATTCCCTTTACCTTGAACAACCCTTTTTAATAAATGTTTTGGGATAGATAATGCTTAGATGCTTAACTTGGGATGGTTAAAATGAATCTTTTACAATATGATGAATGTTGATCATGATAACTTTGGTGATATATATATGTGTGTATGGTTAATAACAAGATCATATGGTTTAATCAGAACATGGAGAACCACCCAGGAAAACAGTGCAACCACAGTCCATATGGCTCTGGCTTAGCCAATTAATTAGGTGTGTGATTGTACTGGTGACCTTATCCGTAAGGAACACAGGGGGCTCGGGGTTGCAGGGGTATAGCCCGGTCCTCTTGGCCGCAGCCTTTGCTAAGGTGCTGTCCACTAGGGAGGGTTATGGTCCGCCCTGAGCTATAACTGTCGTGGGTTGTTGGTCTTCTGCATATCTTTGTAAAGGCTTCGTAGCGTCCCTATGCAATCACACCTCGGAAGTGTGGTATTGTGCCTGATCAGCACATGCGTGGTTGGGTTCAAAGTTCTTCGGAACTTTTACGCGAGCTGTGGTGAAAGTGTACAACCTCTGCAGAGTGTAAAACTGATCGATCAGCCGTGCTCACGGTCAAGAGCGGCCTGGACCCTCACATGATAATCAAACATAAAGATGGAATTAAATCGTGGTTCTTATGGTTCTGAGATGAGATGCTTTCCTAAATGCTTAAATGGGTTGGTATAAACTTACACCTAGTAAATAGGTGCTTGCTAATAAAATTTGACCAACATTAAAATGCTAACCGCTGTAAACCTTAGCCTATCCTTGATAGCCTTGCATCTTCCCCCCCCCCTTGCTGAGCTCCAACCATAAGTGTGCTCACCCTTGCTTACCCGATGTTCAGAGGAGAACACTGGAGAAGAGTACTTCAGCGACTACGATGAGTTCTGAGGCTTGCGTGCCCCCAGTCATGTGCCTGTGGAAGATGAAGATGGAGTCGCGTCTTCATAGTTATCGTTGTTCGTGTAAAGACCTTCGAGTCTAACGTCTGAGTGTAATAAAGAGATAATGTAATGGTTTAACTCTTATACGTTTTTATTGCTGTTTATAGATATTTCACTCATGACGTCTATCATATGTGTGTAAACTTGATCCTGGCGCACATATGAGATGCATTTGGTTTTCTTCGGAAAATCAGGTGTGACAACTTTATATGAAATAGTTGAATAACTGAAGTAGATCAAAGTCATACAAAGAAATAAAGATACAAGGGAACTCATACCTAGATCCCAAAGTAGACTTGGAACCTGGATAAGAGCTACTCTAGCCTACTCCCTAGCCTTGAAAACTAAAAGTGAGAGAGGAGAGTTAAGTGTGGGTGTGAGAAATGGGAGCCCATCCCCTTCTATTTATAGGCAAGGGCCATGGCATCCTCGGGCACCAAATGTCACCAAAACATCTCGGGATGCAGCAAGTGACCAATCATGGACCACCACGTGGAAGGCCAGGATGACACAGGCCAAAGGTGGTTCGGCCGATCCTAGGATCGCCCGGCCCTGCCATGCCACATGTCCTCCTGTGCTTCTTCCCAGTGACTGATATGTGGGCCCCATGATCCATCCTCCGTGCATGGCAAGATTCTAGGTGGTTAGAGTCCCTGGTGGGCCCATATATCCATGTGATGTCCATGTGTCGCTCTCTGATTCGTTGATGAGTGCTTCACTTGGATTAGTGACGTGTTTGCCACCTGAGATCCATGTGGCAACCATCTCCTCAGATGAGGTGGCATGGATCACTTCATAGAAGGTGAGTTTCCATCTCTTTTCATGCTTATTTCACCTACATTCAAATAATCTCCAAGGACAAGTGGAACTACATTATTCTTAATAAATTGCATGTAATAAATGCATATGCCTTCAATTATGTGAGAATATTGACGGCTAAATTTGGTACTTAACAGCCGTCAACAACATTCAACATAGGGATATGGAGAGTATCTTTCTTACTTGATCATCTCTCCCCCTCTAAATATGGCATAAGCTTAATGCCATAATTTCGAAACTTAATCAAAACTCTAGAAGACGAGGAATCTTTCTTAACTTGCTTCATTCACATCATTGTGTCATGCAAACAAATTTATTTCGTAACTCATATGGGAGTACGCTTTTCCTCATTTCACTTCAAGAACTTAACAGAGTACTTTATATGCAATACTAATGCAAGTTAAACTTGCATATTTTCTTGTATTTTGACTTGCATACGACTTCTTTTTGTCCTTTCGCTTCATTTCATTTCAAAATGACTCCTTTTTGTTGGCCACTTTACACATTTAAAATGTGTGTCTTCCACCATTACTTGATTTATGAATGGTGTGATTTTGGGATTTCTCCCCTTTTGGCATCAACCCATTGATTGCTTAATACCCATGGTACGATGGAAGTGCACAATCAATTCTGAGATAGCTTAAGAACTACCTCAAACTGCTCTTGCAATGCAAGGTATACTTAAAGAACATATGGGCTGTTTCGCTTCGTCTTGCTACTACATTAATTCTATGTCACATTTGAGCAGAAAATAGAATTAATGCATAAACTCATGATAAACAATTTATAATATTGCTATTAACAACTTTGGTTAGAAAATGGAAATGTCATAAATAAACTTTTAAAAGTGGACGCCCGGTGAGGACGCCACTGTACCAGCTTAACCCCACCGTGCGGGTAATTCCTTGAAAAAACATGAATGCTAGAATTGGCTCGAATTCATCATAAAATTCAGAAATAGATCTGAATATTCTACAACATACATGCTTCAATAGACGGTAGTCAATTAAATGTATTACTTTGAGCCATTCTTTGTTCGATCAATGTCCACAAATACATTCTTTGAGACCATTCTTTTAAGAGAATAAAGTCCCTCATGTAATGAGCTTCTTTATTTCAGAGTCATCATAAACTTCTCCTGATAATACAATATAATTCTTTCAAACTTCTCCTGTCATGCAGGATCGACCAGCAGAAGCATTATGCTCAACTTCTCCCGTCATACGAGATATGCTCTCAGGACACTGGACGTGTTTGCAAATATCTCTTAATACTTTATTATATACATATATAATTTAACTTTGGTCAAAATTAAACATGCATCTTACTTATTGCAATTCACATCATACTATTTACAATAACATAAACTTAGTCATGCCGTATATAACATTCACTTAGACTTCAGTTTCTCTAATTAACAGCAGAAACGGTACATGAGAGAAAAAAATTGAACTCATTTTGGCATAAAAAATCCAACTTTGATTAACTTAAGCCTTTCCATTCACATACCCCAGCAATGCAGCCGAGTGATCTCAAACTTTGCTAGAAAACAACATTCTCATCTTTTCTCCCAGGTAAAAATTGTATGCCTTAACTTAACTTTTGTCAAAATTAAAACATACAACATTCAATTACATTAATTCTATATCACCTTTGGGCAGAAATAGAACTAATGCATAATATATAATGTTGCTATCATCGACTTTGGTCAGAAGACAACAATATCATAATCAACTTTTAAAACTGATTTAATTACAAAAGAATCATTATCACAGCGGAAACATCATTAACATGATGAAACAATTACTTTTCAAAAGAATTTGATAAACTTTTCTTTATCAAGAGTGTTTCTTGATCTCTTCTTCTCTCTAAAAGTTGATCACTTTGATACAAAATTTATTAGAGATACAAACATTACACTAAAACCCATAGATAAAATTATAATATTACTATCATCAACTTTGGCTAGAAAATAACAATATTATAAATAACTTTAAAGAAATGTCTTTCTACTCCTCTAATTAAATTAGAGGATAAAACTTTACTTTGCAGCGGAAACTTGACATAAAAACATTCAATTTTGCTTCTGAAAATAATAAAGTTCAAATTCTTTACTATTCATTCAGCCTGTAGGATATGACCGACGACCTTTCTTTGTTAGGGCACATGGCACACGGCCCACTGGCCCAATTTCACCACCCACCATGGCCTTTAGCCTTGACCCAATAGCCCCTTGGCCGAACACAACCAATGGCTGGCTAGCACTTCCTTCAGCCTGGGCCTAAAATTGTCCAGCTGCTTAGCGGCCCTTTTAAGCGACTCGCGGCCCATCTGGCCTGCTTCGACCAGTGGCCGCTCATGGCCGTCCATCAAGATGAACGGCCGTCCGCGAGCCTCGATGGAGCAAAAACCAGCGCGTAGCTAGGCCTCGTAACCCTAGCTCATTTGACCCTCCTTCCGAGCGCCTAACGTGCCGCGGCGGTAGCGGGTGGGACACCCGTGGCCAGCGGCTCGCCGGCGATAGTGAGGGGCGGTGCCGCCTGGCACTAGGCAACAGCCCGCTCCCCCTTCCTATGTTTTGATTTCTTTTGTCCCCTCCCCTTCTTCCCTCGTCTCGGCGAGATCCAAAGAGTGGCAGCGGTGGAGGGTGCCTCTCCTGTTGCCGGTGGCTTGTTGGCGACAGCGAGGAGCGACGTAGCAGGCGTAAGGCCTCAGCCAGCTCCCCCTTTCCTCTCTTATTTCTTTCCCCTCCCCTTCACCCAAGCCTCACAAAACGCAAGAGCCAGAGGTGAGCACCCACGGTGACCAGTGGAGGAGGAGGGTGGTGGCGCCGCTGATGGGTGAACGTGCCGCCGTCGAATGGCCTGGCAATGGCGCCCGTGGCCTCAAGCCGACAGTGTGAGATGCACACGACGTGGCCTCCCTGCTGAGTGGCTCGGGTTATCTTCCCGCACGGTGTCAAGTGGTCCGCCAGCGATGGTGACGGCGACAGGTGAGCCACAGGTAGGCCCTCCTCTTTGTCATCCTTTCTCTGATCTAGGGTTAGGGTTTCGTTCTTAACCTTTTTTTCTTCATTGATTGTCGGTGTTCAACCGCACCTCATCACGTCAGCGACCAACCGTCGGCACGACGATCTTTACATCTCTCCCCTTCGTCGTGGCGACAGAGGGGATGGCGGCACCATCAATGCGACAGCGCCCATTTCCGGGGTCTTATTCTTTCGTCGATTCGAGATCGAAATGTTTCTTTCATTTTCTTTTGATTCGTTTCTGAATCTTTCATCCCCCAACTCGATCTACTCAGCCAGAGGATCTCCTAGGTGTAGATTGATGGGTAGTTCTCTTGCAGTGATGAGTAAAACATGTGTTCTTCTGCTAATCGAGATTAGCAGATAGAGAAACAAAGAGGGAGAGAGAGAGAGGAGAGACACTGACCATCGGATCAGAGAAGTAGAGGATGGAATTCGTCGGTGTAGATGAAGACCGGTGATGCAATATCGTGCAGACGGTGACTGTCGGTGAAGCGTAGTGTCAATCCAAGATGGCGGCGGCGCTTCCCGCCGCTCACAGCAACCTCCCGATCGGTGGTTAGGGCAGGTGGGCGAGTGGGCACATTCTGACTCGGTTGCTTACCTCGTGGTCCCCACCTCCCTATATGGTGCTGCGCGACGGGGGCCCGCAACCCTGGTGGGTTGGGCTCCCCCGATCAAGGAACCGAGTCAAGAGCCGAGTTGGCCTTTGGGCCAACTGGTGGAGATCAACCTAACAAGTACATCATGCCACCATCACTACCAGCCCTTTCTCCTCCACCTTGACAGGCTTCTCCATTAATTCCAACCAATTATTCTCCTCCTCCACCTTAGCTCCAGCCTTCTCGAACTTCATGTGATTATTCTGCAAATTAAAGGGCAACTTTTCTTAAGATGGATCGATCGATCGATGAATCTTTTTTGAAAGGATATATCTTAACAAACACAAAGCAATAATCGGCTATCCGGTACGTCCAGGTCAAGAAGAGCGCCGGTTGGCACCGTAACTTCACAATGCCTGACTATAATATGACCATAACAGATGCAGTAAGCAGATTTGGTTGGATCGTGCTGAGGGTGGTCGGGTAGCTTACGGTCATTTTGTCGGCTTTGGAGACGGCAGAGCGGGTGTGGTCTTGGACGTTCTTGTGCCCCCACGGATTGCAGCAGGTGTGGTTTCTCGGCTTTTCGTCTTCCTCCATTGCCTTCATGATAGCCTTTCTGGCTGCATGCATCTCATTCTCCATCTTGGAGCTCATGGTCGCCGCTCGTCGGGGTGTGGGCGGTGGTCGGATGGATGAAGGTGCGACACCGAGGGGGCTCTTATCTAGCTACCGGAAGGTGTACAAGGATTGAAACTTCCACCCAACCAAAGTCCACCTAAGATTACTAGTTAATAGTTTCTAGTCATCCCATCTCATGACTTTTAAATAAAAAATGTTGTAACATTGTTTTGAAATGTTGCAACATTTTCAAACAAAAAGTTGACCAACATTTTTCTTAAAAAGTTGACCAACATTTTTTTGGAAAAGTTATGCCAATATTTGTTCAGAGAAATGTTGGATCTAACATTTTTCCAAAATATTTTCATTAATATTTTTATGAAAATATTGATCAACATTTTTTTAAAAATGTCCCAACATTTTTTGGACATCTTTTTTCAACATTTTTAGTTCTTCTTCCCAACCTCCGGTGGCCGGCGGCGTGGCGGCCACCCGGCGGCGCGGCGACGTGCGGCAGTCACTCGGGAAGCAGGGTCCGCGGCGGCCACCGAGATCCCGTAGGGGTGCGGCCGCGGATCGGGACCACTGTGGCGGCACGAATCACGACCATGGAGGGCGACGGCTAGGCGCGCGGGACGGACGCGCAGAGCTTAGCGCGCGACAGCCATAGCAGGCGGGAACTCGACGCGTGGCAGCCATGGCAGACGGAGCTCGCGCGCGGGCTTGACGAGGGCGACGGTGGTACGAGGTGGAGAGAAGGTGGAGGCTAGGGTTAGTTGTTTTTGGGCTACGTGGGCTGTTATTTGGGCTTCTGTTAGGTTATAGATTCATAAGAAACTATCTTCCGAAAGATATATAGGATTTCCCGACACCGAGACCCAAACTATCTGGCGGCTCGGCCTCGGTGGGTAACGAAGATGCGCAAGAGATGGACGAAAATACTCCGAGTTTTGTGTACAAGGGGAAAGAAGACGTGGGATCCTATAGGAGCCGGCCAGTCGGGGGCGGGGTCTCCAGCTCACCAAAGTCCACCTAACTTGCTAGCTATTATTTTCCCGCCAGCACACCTTATGATTATTAATTACAAAATGTTGCAACATTTTTTTTAAAAATGTACAACATTTTTCAAACAAAATGTTGAACCAACATTTTTCATAAAAAGTTGTATGTACCGAACAAATTAGATGAACTTACAGAACAAATATGTTTGTTCTGTGAGTTCGTATAATTTGTTTCGCATGCACAAATTTTATGTTCTGTGAGTTTGTAGAATTTGTTACATATGTATATGTCACATAAAATATACAAATTTGTTTAAAAAAATATGATTTTTTTTTGTTTCCGGGTTGCTTTTCTTCCATGTTATTTTCATTTTGTATTTTTGATGTGTGATTTTTTTCTTCATTTATTGTTGTTCTTTAGTATTTTCTTTTGGCTTCCATTCTTTCTCCTTCTTTATTTCTTTTTCGTGTTATTTATCTTCCATATTAAAATTTTCATTAATGATGTTTAATTTTCTTCCTTCTTTCTTTTTTACTTCTTCTTTATTGTCTTTCATTTATTTGTTTATACTAGTGAATATTTGGTCCTCCTTACTGAATTTTTGTTGGACATGTATATGTCACAAAAGAAAATAAAGCTTCATTAAAAAATATGAATAAAAACATTCATATAATTTGTCCATATAATTTGTTCAGTACATACATTTTTTGTTTCGACGGTTTGTAGAATTTATTCCACACGTATACATATTTGTTTCGGCAGTTCATATAATTTGTTCAGTGCGTACAAATTTTTTGTTCCTATAATTTGTAAATTTTACATTGCACATAATATATAACCTTAATTAAAAATAAAAAAAGTTTGTCAAAATGTAGTCAAGTGGGATCTTGTTGTGAAGCTTTTTTGTCAGAAGTCCCACAAATATTTTGTTTCGTGAGTTTGTAAAATTTGTTCCACATGTATCAATATTTGTTCCAATAGTTCATATAGTTTGTTCGATAAATACAATTTTTTGTTCTGACGGTTTGTAGAATTTGTTCGACAAGTATATATACTTGTTCCGACAATTCTTATAGTTTGTTCGGTACGTACAATTTTTTTTCTGATAGTGAAGGATCGGATTGACGACCAGAGAGGGGGAGTGAATGCGAGTCGATAAAAATTCTCTCCTTGAAAGAACTCAACGTATATCCCGATTAACACCCCAAAACGCACCTCGCGTCCAATTGCCAAGATGACATGGGTCAACTAGTGACACTCTCATCCTATGAACAATTCGACACGCTCAAAGCGTAGCGGAAGCCAACACAAAGCGAGACACGAAAAAGCTTGCACAAGAGATTTTGCACGACCACTGTTAAGTACTCACAAACTATGGCATGCAAATATTAATTAAACTAGCAACAGTGCCCGTGCGTTGCAACGGGAAAAATATTACTCATCTCGTCAACGTCCACCCCAGTAGCATCGTCACCCTGCACAACCTGCATCCCCGTCGCACCCGCATCATCCTAACCTCACCGTCATCCTGATCGCACTCATTTGCGCCTCCCTAACCTCACTATCGTCTGCGCCCTGTCATCCTCTGCGGCCCGACCTCTCCTTCCCTGACCGCACTATCATTCTGGTGTGGACCACCCTAATCTCACCACTATCGATCATGTCTCCCCAGCCTCTCCATCATCCACCCCCTAGCTTCATTGTCATCCTTCCCTCATTGGCTTCACCATGGCACTCCGACCTCGTCCGCCGTCATCCGCCCCGACTGCGCCATCACCCTGTCGTCCCCGCACCTCCGCGACCTCGTCGAGCCCACACCACCCTATGCTCGCGCCACAGTTCTCCGTGCCTCTTTATCCTTGTCGTCATCTCCCCGACCTCGCCTTCTCAAGTCGTGTCATCTTTTCCATCGCGCGCACAACACATCCCGACCTCGCCTACCGTAGACCGTGCTTCGCAGCATTGCCATCATCCACCCATGTCATGTCGTCATCCTCGACTTCCTGACCTCATTGTCATGCTGATGCCACCCTGACCTTACTCATTCTCGTTCGCCCCCGCCTCAGCTTGCACGGTCGCACGTTGATCCCCAGTACCCACGCACCTTCCACCATAGAAGAACCAAGATAACTCTACATATCAATGACATATGACACATCAAATATTACTTTGTTAATGTACTATTATTGTTTGAGGACTCAGTTGTCAAAGTGAGCGACATTTTTTGCAAAACTTCAACGACGGTTAGAAGCAACAATGACACCTTAATATTATAATTAGGTATTAGGTACATATATTAATATGCATATTTTCTACCTATGCCAATTAAATTTTTTTGAAACAGAATTACATTATATTTTTCTACTCAATTAAAACAAGCATCCATGAAAAAAAATATCTGCAACATTGAAACCAGCGTGCATGCATGGGCCGGGTTACCAAATTCCCATAGATAGAGCATTAATGTGCAGGGTCCAAACGTCCATTATTTATATAGTATGTTACATACGTGGCATCTATCCAGCGAAAGATGAAGATTGACTATTCGGAACTCAGCTGCAACAACTTTTTTTTATTTATGCGTGGCGCTCGTTTTGGTGCGACCGGTCTGTTTTTTTATCAGGGCCTGGGGCCTCGGTTCGGTGCCGCCGGTCCTTTTTTTTCCTAGCGGAACCTAGTTAGCTTCGGTTTTTAGTTAGACTCCGGTTTTTTTGTTCGTTTCAAACTTACACGACAGACGGACGAAAAATTCGAGCAGAAGCGATCCTCGCTTTAATATTATAGGTAGAGATAAAGGATACTTCACTAAGCATGATTAGCAAGAGACAAAAGCTATTAACTTGCTGACTAACACATGTATCGAGGAACTAATGATTTGATTTTCAGGATAAATAAACAACCAACATTAGCTGCTGCTTAATTTTGTACCCCTGCTGCCATCGATCATACAGGACATGAAAAAAACCAAGGGAGGTGAAAAAAAAATTGAGCTATTAGGGCACTCCGTACATTTATTAAGGTTTTTATGTGCATTAATTAAGTTATTTCATAAATATTTTGCTGATGTGTCAAGTGATTAATTGACAAGAGAGGGGAAGAAAGATGGAAATCGTTTCTCGGTGGAGAAACGAAGTCTACCCAAGCATCGAGATGCTAGGACTTCGTGAAAGTCCCGTTGGGAAGACCCAGGTCGCGTCTTGCTCTAAACCCGCCGACCGCGGCGTGCGCTGGCTCGCTGGCAGCCGCAGTTGCTCACTCGCATCGCTACGCAGCCCTCCATGGAGGTAAAGGCCAACTGCGGCTCCTCCATGGCGAGCACGAGCGCATGGCGCCGCCGCTTCCGCCCGCCTCGCTCGGTTGCTGCAGTCACAACTGCTTACCTGCTCAGCAGTGCCGTCGTGCTCGCACCCGCCCCGCTCGGCGGCTGAGCGTCAAGCGACGCCGCGCTCGCGGCCACCTCGACGGGCGCTCGCGCCGCCGTCGCGCCCTCGGCGACGGTCACTGCGCCCGTCCGCGTCGCCGTCACGATCGCTGGAGCAGGCCGCTGCGAGCGTTCCGCCACACTGGCTCGTGCCCGCGGAGGCCGGAGGAACCCACCATGGCACCATCGGAGCTCGCATGCGCCCCGCCGCGCCGGCTCACGTGCCCGCCGAAGGAACACGCCGCCCTGGCTCTGGCTCGCGCAAGAAGCTCGCTTGCGCCCCCGCTGCGCTAGTCGCGCCCGCCGGAGGAGCTCACCTGCGACGTGCCCTCACTGGACGCCACGAGGGCTCGCTCTTGCCGCGCGCTCGCCGGCCCCCGTGTTGCCTGTGCTGTTGTGTGTGTTCGTGTGCACTGCCGTTGGGATAGAAGCAAACAGATAAGGAGAGAGACAGAGCAGGGATAAGATGGAGGGAGAGAAAAATTCAACAACATTTGTTGAGCAAAGACACTCCCCATTGTGTGAGTCGATTTCTATAGATAAATTTTTACTCTGTGGTTCTCTTGGACATTGTGCGTAGTTTCTATCATTAGGACTGCCCTTACAGAACTACTAGTAATGTGCTCATGCGTTGCTACGGGTTATAAAAGAATTTCAATTCATTTATTGAACAAGTGTACAACATCTCAAAATAAGGTAAAGAATATCAAAATTATTTTATTTATTTAAAAAATCGAATGAGTCAACACCAGATGAGTATCAATATCTAATACAAAAGCGCTCGTCGAGCGCTCGCAAGTATCCACGCTTCATAGCCATCACTTCCTATGTTACTCCCTCCTTCCTGAATTCACCATTAGCCAAAATCTAAAAATCCTCCAAAGTCCAAACCAACGGCTACATCACACACAAGCAAATACACAATAAATAAAAAAATAATATTTTACCTTTTGAGCTCATAGGGGGGGGGGTAAATATAAAATGGAGAAAGTAATATTATTTGGGAAATTGGTAGATGGCTCGACGGAAATATATTCGGGAAGTGTATGGTGAAAGTTGGGATTGATTTGGGATAAAATAGCCCATAAACTGATGGGTTAAATACGTGTTTAGGGGTGGTTTATTGGTGAGGGGACTTGTTTGCAAAGAATCTAAGAGGGCAGGGGGTTTCTGGTGAAACTAATTAGGGGGAGTGGGAGGGCCTCGGGGTAAAAGAAGATAGAGGAGGGGGGGTCATGGCAAAGTGCCCTTCTTCCTCACGGGAAGAACAGAGGAGGCGGACACAGGGGCGGCCTGGCTGGTGGCGGTGGTGCTCGCCGGCGCCTCCGGGCACGGCGGCGGCCGGGGTCAGGGGCAAAACGGAGAGGAAGACGAGGGGGATCGATTCCCTCCTCACCTCAGGCGGAGACGACGCAGGTAGGCAGATCGACGGCAGCGGGTGGAGAGCAGTGGCTGCGGCTCTGATGGCGGCGCTGCGAGGCAAGGCAGGGAGAGAGAAGTGGCCTAGAAGGTGCGCTGCGTTGCGAAGGGCGACGGCTTGCCCTTTTATAGGCGCAGCGGGCAGCCGGCAGCCGGGAGCGGCGGCTTCGTTGGGAAGAAGACGGAGGCGGAAACTGCTGTGCAGGGTGGCGAGGATGGAGACGCGCGGACGTGTGCGGAGCGGCAATTTTTTTTCTCTCGCGGGGCTCGCGGGGGAGGCGGACGCACGGATGGGGGTTGCGTTGGCGGAGTGGAGGCACACGGAGCGGAGGCGCGGAGCGGACGCAGGCTTAGGGACGTTTTGTGGACACTTCATTCTTTTTAGTAGTAGAGATAGAGATAAAAAGGGACCGGCCAATCATGTAAGAGATAGCAGCTAACAGAAATAAATTAATTGCACATGCATACTGTTGCCGTCGTCCAAAACAATGCTTAAGGAATAAACTATTGCATCAAGTAATGATTCCCAAATCATTGGATACTGTAGCAAGAAAGTGACATTGCAAATAGCTAATGACCTCTAGCTGCTTTACTTGGGTGAACTGAAAACTCAATCTGCATCTTTCTGCTTACTTGAGCTGCTTCAATCTGAACTTGCACACCAAGCTTTAGCAATTGCTATCTGCACATTCAGATTTAGTTGGTGAAAAGTGGTGAAATTTTTTTGCATTGGACTGCGTGCGCAGAGAGAAAAAATGAACTGACACGGTTCTCTAGGTAAGAATTTTGGTGAAAATTTAGGAAAATAAACTGGGCAAGGGCACATTCAGAGATAAGAACCGAGAGCTAACGCCTGCCTGCAGAACAAAGAAAAGCTAGCTGCTGCTGTTTCTGAACCAAGAGATATTTAACTTTTTACCATCATAACGGGTGGCGCCTCTCCGATTATCATCTTCCCGGTTGCCACAACATCTTTAGCAGCGGAGAGAGAAAATGCATCATATGTTACCACTTTTGCTCGCGTGGCACGCCAGCTCGACCGTCCAGCTCGGATCCGACTCCGCACTGGTACGGGAAAAGACCGGGCTGCCCCTGGCCGTTCAAGAAGACCGCCGCGAGCTCCCTCTCTCCCTCATCCCCTATTTCCCCCCGTCTCTGCTCGTGCTCTCCCCACGCCGCTGCCGTCTACCACCTGCTCTGCTTCGCTTCCATGTTGACCATGTCTGGAGGTGCATAGGTGAGGAGTAGGCTTGAAGGAAGCAGGAGGAGCTCCATTGCGTCCATAGATGGGGATCCAGTTGGGGACTTGAGCGGGTTCCCACTGATTCCTTGCTCGGATTGCGGTGTTGCTCGGGTGGTGGAGGGGTGGACCAAGAAGGGTGGTGAGAACCACGGCCGACTGTACTTCAAGTGTGCTAGGAATGGGGTGAGTCAATTGCACAGTTAGGGTTCTAATTTGTCATCCCCAAATTTACACAGTTAGGGTTCTAATTTGTCAACATTTTGCAGTTTTCTAAGTTGTGTGCCTACTATCAGTTTGAAAAGGAGTACTTCTTGCATTTGATTGAGCTAGGCATCATCAAGGTTTGCCAGCCGATGGGGGAACTGCTGGTGGGAGAAGAAGAAGAACAAGGTTATGGGGGTGTGGCCTGTGCAAATGTTGACAGCAAGATGAATAAATTGGAGTAGAAGTTGGAGATCTTGATGTGGAAGATGAACATGCTTAGTGTGTTGTTTTATGTGTTGCTCTTGGTGTGCTGATGTATTGTTTTAAGAAGTAAAAATGAATGAATGGTTAAATGGATGAATGCAACTCTATGGATGTTTGAATGTTTGCATGGTTGAATGGATGAATGCAAGGCAATGGATGTATGAACTCTTGAATGGATGCATGGATAAATGAATGAATAGATTGAATGAATAAATGAATGAGTCTTGAATGGACGAATGGATAAATGAATGGATGTTGAGCAGAACAGTCACATAATTTGCACACCACACAAATTGATAATGGAGTTCAAATCCTAAATTGCACAGCACAACCACACATAATTCAAGGTTCAAGATTCAACCTACATTACGTTCACATCACATCACAGCCACACATGTTGGCTACACAGAATTACACAAAAGGATTCTTGCCATCACAGAAAGTTTCATCCCATAGAATTACACAAAAGGTTGAACCAACAGCAGGTTCACATCACAGCAAGTAGTCCCAAGCTTCATTTCTTCCCCTTTTTCTTAGCTGGACTCTTTTTGGGTGGAGCTTTGGTTGGAGTCTTCTTTATCTTGCTAGCTAGCTACTTTCTGATGGGTGTGCACTTTTTTGGAGCAGCAGCAGTAGGAGCAGGCACCTCTAGGCAATTGTTCCTATGTGCAAAGGAAGGAAATGATTAAGTGTTAACAAATTTTGAGAAAGACAAATGCACAAGTTTTAAGACAATACCTTGGAGGTGTTCTTGGGCTTGATGGTGGTTCTGTCTCTAGTGGTTCTGGCTCCAGTGGTTCTGGAATACCATAACCTGCTCCTTCAGCTGCTGTTGCTGCCTTTGCTGCTGCTTCACCTTCACCTACTGCTGCTGCTGCCTTTGCTGCTACTTCAGCTTGCCTCGCTGCCTCTCTAGCCAATGCTGCTCTTGTTCTTGGAGTTCCTTGTTCAGGTGGGGTGTTGTCCTTCTAGGCCTTCTTTCTTCCAGTTTTTGGGGTTGTTTTCTTTGTACGCTTCCTTTTCTTTGTCCCAGTCAGTGCACACCGCCAGCTTCTACTTCTATGGCCATATTCCTTACAGCCTTGACATTGAACCTGCCTAGTTCTTCTCCCAATTCTCTCTGTTTCTGAAAGCAACCTATTCTTCTTTTGCCTTCCTGGGCCTTTCTCCTTGTTTGCCACAAGTGGTAGGCACTTGAAGCCCTTATCTACTTCAGGCCATTGCTCTCTGTCAGTTATGTTGAGAATAATACCATGGTAGGCTGCCTGTAAATTGGAAACAGAGTAGTAGTTGGACACATGTTGTCACACCTGATTTCCGAAGAGAAACCAAATGCATCTCATATGTGCGCCAGGATCAATTTACACACATACGATAGACAAAAGAGTGTAATATTATAAACAGTAATCAAACGTACAAGAGTTAAACCATTACATTATCCATTATTACACTCAGACGGTGGACTCGAAGGTCCAATAAAACGAACGATAGCTAGACGAGCAACTTCATCTTCAGCTTCCACAGGCACATGACTGGGGGATCGCATGCCTCAGAACTCCTCGAAGTCGCTGAAGTACTCCTCACCATTGTTCTCCTCTGAACAGCGGTAAGCAAGGGTGAGCACACTTATGGTTGGAGCTCAGCAAGTGGGGGAAAGTATGCAAGGTTGTCAAGGATAGGCTAAGGGTTTGCAGCAGTTAGCATTTTGATGTTGGTCAAATTTTATTAGCAAGCCTATTTACTAAATGTAAGTTTATACTAGCCCCAGAGATTAAGCATTTGTAACAATATCTCAAAACCATAAGAAACCACAATTTGAATTCATCTTCAAGTTTAATTATCATGTGAGGGTCCAAGCCGCTCTTAACCGTGAGCACGGCTGATCGATCAGTTTTCACTCTGCAGAGGTTGTACACTTTACCCACAGCTCATGTTCCCCATGTCGCCCGGGTTTGCAAGGCCCTCAAACATGTCCGAGGTGAGTGGCTAGGGGTCCACTACAAAGCCTTTACAAAGGCATGCAAAGGACCAACAACCCGCATATTACAGATCAGGGCGGACCATAACCCTCCCTAGTGGTCAGCACCTTAGCAAAGGCTGCTACCCCAAAAGGACCGGGCTATACCCCTGCAACCCCGACCCCCCTCTACCCCTTTCAGATAAGGTCATCAGTTCATTCACAAACCTAATTAATTGGCTAAGGGCAGAGCCATATGCCACTGTGGTTGCACTGTTTTCTTGGGTGGTTCTCCATGTTCCAATTAAATCTTAGTGTTCTTGTGTTAAACAAAACCATCATCACTTGAACAAGAAAGTCTTTATCCTAAAACCACTTTCATCCACCCCATGTAAAGCAACTAAGCAATTGTCTACCCAAAATATTTATTAAAAAGGGTTGATCAAGGTAATAGGGGAAAAGCTCTAGTCATGTCCTTAAAAAGGTGGTTTTCCCTTCAATTTATGTATAGCAACAAATAAAAGTAAATATTATTTAATATGCAGTTATTTAGGACAAAGAGGAAAATGCAGAGGGGGAAGTCCACTTGCCTTCCTCTACAAACTGGGGATCCTCTTCTTCAAAGAAAGGTTCTTCTTGATCTTCTCCGACAGGTTGCTCAGTTGAAACAAGCACGAGATCTACGCACAAGCATGAGCATATAATAAATAAATAAAATAGTACACCAAACATTGCTATATGCTAACAACACACTGATAAAAAGGTTCTACGCACTGATACGATCATTTTGCTATATTATACACGAAAACAGAGTTAAAATACGAAAGATATGATTAAAACAAAAGTCAGGGGCTTTTTTGTAAGAATACTAGGCTCTCTGGGCTTATTTGAAAGAAACCAGGGACCTAAAACATAATTATGCATAAAAACAGAAGGGTCAACGTGTAAAAGATGAAGGGTGGACTGCGGGACCGAAAAACTTAAAAAAGACAGGGGCTAAACCATTAAAAACAGGACCTGGTTGTAAGGATCTTTGATGGTGGAAGGGTATGGTTGTGATATTAAAGAATCTAGGGTCTTTTTCACAAAACGACAGCAACCGGCCCGGGTTGACCGTTACGTGGCTGTTTTGACTCGGGGTCGCGGCTGATCTCGACCGCCGATCTTGGTTCGGACGGCTACGGTGGCGTGTGAGTAAGGAGCAGCGGCGGGATTCACCGGAGGGTGGCGGCGCGCGGCGACACGCGGCGGCGACTCACCGGCGTAGGCTCGGGAGGACGTTCCCCGCCATCATTTCGAGCACGGGCGGGGGCTACGCGTAGTTGGGAAGCTCGCACACCTGGCCAGGCATCAGGGAGGGAGGCACGGGCGACCACGGCGGCCAGCGCCGGAAGGGGGCGGCACGGCAACTCCGGCGAGCAGGCACCGGTGCTACGACACACGCATAGGGAGGAAAAACGGTGGGGTGTTGTTGCTTACCACGCAGAGATGAGTCAAGCGAAGCTACAGGTGGAGGAGGGGTGATGGTGACGAGGTTTGACGACGGCGGCGAGCTCAGGCGGCGCTCCGACGGAAGCAGAGGCGCGGCTCGGTGCGGCGTCGACAGTGAGATCCTAGACAGAAAGAAAGCTCGGTGAGCTATGCAAGCGAGGGAAAAGAGAGAGGGGAGAAGCGGAGGCTTTCCACCGGCGGTGGCAAAGGCACGGCGGGCAGAGGAAGCTTCGGCGGCGGTGCTTGTGGGCGAGAGGCGTGAGTGCAGGAGCTCAAATGGGGTGAAGGGTGGTGCGCGGGGCTCCAGCGGCGACCTAAATAGGGTCAAGGGGGGAGCGGGAGCGACGGCCGGCGGAGAAGTGGCCATTAATGGCTGGCGGCCGCAAAGGCAATCAAGCGGGCTCTAAAAGGGGAAACTGAAGGTGATGATGGAGGGGAAATGCTCCCAGCGTCATTGCGTGTTGATTGCGAGCCTTGATGGGCAGGGGAAGCAAGGAAAGCGCTAGTAATTGCCGGTGGGGTTTGCGGTGGCGCGCGAACGGGTGAGGCAGAGGAGGGAGCCGGGGAGGAAGACGAGACTGACCAACGGGCCCGGCTTGGCGGCAAGAGAAAGGAGGGGGAAAGGAAAGTGGGCCGCGGGAGAGAGTAGGGCCGAAAGAAAAAGAGGACCGGTGGGGTGGAAATTGGGCCGGGGCGAGCCTGGGCTGAAAAGGAAGGAATGGAGGGAGTTGAGGTTTGTTTTTTTCCTTTTTCTTTTTCAAACCTTTTTCAAACTTTTCCAAATTTTCAAATTATTTTATAAACTTTTAAACTACACACAAACATTCATAAACACCATGCAAAGCCAAAGATGATGCACATGCACTTGTTGGTTCTAAATTATTTAAATGGAAATTAATTACTTTAGAGCCCAAATTAATTAGCAAATTTTAATTAAATCCTTAAGACTAATCTTAGTACACTATGTTGCTTAAGGTAATTTCAGTGATGGAATTTTAGGGTGTTACACATATTGCTCCATGCTAGGCTGCCTTGAATCTGTACAACTAGTCAAATGAATCATCCTATTTGCCAAATAACTTGTTGGCTGCTCTCTTTCTGTCGTACACTACGGTCTGATATGCTATCTCAATATTGTATTTGTACTCCAGCTTCTTCTGCAATTCCTTTGGCCCCATGTTTGGCTTCCTCTTGAGTAGTGGAATTGCCCTCTCTGCAACCCAAGCTTGTGATGCCATTCTGCCAGTCACTTTGGATGTAGAGGCACATTTATGTGTTTCACTATGTATCTGGATCTACACAAAGTATAAAACAGACAAAAGTAAGCAAGCAGCCACATAATAATAGGTAGGCATTAACCATGAAACAGAACTGCATAAAAAATATCCTAACAGTCCCATCATGTTTTGTTCTAGCTCTAATCATCCATGGACAACCATTAGCAGAGCAATTCCCCCGAAATCTAGATTTATCTGAATTGTGCGATGATGGTGCTACCAGGAGTGGGCACACTAGTACGGTCCCATCATGACGGTGTGGCTCAAGGTGCTCAAGAGTCAAGACCCACGACCAGCAGCTCGCCGACCGGCAGCGGGACCGGTCGTCGGAGCGGTTCAGCCGCGGTGGCGTGGACCTCATCTGGGCCGACTACAGCGCACACTACATCAAGGTGCACGTTGACGGCTGTTAAGTACCATATTTGTGGCCGTCAACGCCTGCATTTTGACATGAGAAATATACATTCACAATAGAATAGGGCCTTGTACTGACAATTTCCACAAGTTGCGGTGCATATTCAAATGCAGGCAATAAGCACAAGAGAGAGAGCAAAAGCACACCTTATCCATCCACCTCACCAATCCAGGCTCAGCCAATGAGGGGCTGCCATGCAAGCACCCCCTGGATCCATGATGTCACCAATCCAAGGGAGAAAGCCTCGGCGAATCAGAAGTCACCACTCGTATATCACATGGATCCCATGGCCCACCAGAGCGCCTAAACCACCTCCAAAACATGTGGACACCTGGAACCGCCATAAGGACCCGCATATCAGACACCAGGAGAAAACACAAGGCAGGTGGGGCCCACAAGGGGTCGGTCGACCCCACAGGTCGGCCGAACCGACCTTGTGGCGCCCAATCCTGGCCTTCCACGTGGTGGTTCCTGGTTGGCTCCTTACTTCATTCTCGGGGTGTTTGGGGTGCTTCCATGCCAGTGTCCAGGCCTATAAATAGAAGTAGAGGGGTCAGAGAATAGAACACACACTTATTCTCCTCCTTTTCACTTTTGCCGTTTGGCTTCTCTCATTAGGAGAGGAGAGCTCTTGCATAGGATTAGTGCTGGCTTGCTAGTGCTTTAGAGATTAGAAGGAAGGTGGGGTGGTGTCTTGGGGTTGTGCCATGGTGTTTGGCACATTTCCTCAAGAATGATCCTCTACGGATGCTTCTGTTCTTCATTTAGAATAAAGTGAGTATTTCGACATTCTCAGTTAGACTAAAGTGGCATTCATACTGTGTTCTTGTGTTCTTTGTTCGTTCATCATTTAGAGGCTCGTGTTCTTCACGAACACGCTTTCTCGATCTAGTTGACGATCGAGTTTCTCATACTTTTGTGTTTGTTCATAAGTTAGAGGCTCGTGTTCTTCACGAACACGACCCTTGATCTTCTGTTATAAACACTTAAGTTTGTATCATGTTTGTATGCCTGCTAGTCTAATCAGAGTTAGTGGATGCTCCTTTATCCTAATCTAGATCAAGTTCATCCGTGATCCCTTGCATAGGATAGCGTATATCTGAGTGAGTTCGGGTCTCTCTATCGTGGGTTCGTCGCTCCGTCTTCGTACGGAGTGCTATAGTGTTGTTACGGGTCGACAGACGTAACCGTGCTATAGTAGTAATCGGTGGTGTAGACGTGGTGTCTAGACTTCGGGTTATCCTTCGTTTACCCTGTATCCCATGGTTTGTCTTGAGGTAGGCCGCGGTAGTGACAGTCGTTGGACCCTTTGAAATCCCCCACGTCTGGATACAGCGTGTAGGCAACCATTTGCCGTGAACCAACTGTTATAGTCAGGAGGGACCGGTGTCCGAAACGAGAAGTCCCTAATCGAGAGGTTGTTCTCAACTCTCATGCTATCAGCAAGATCCTTTCCATCTTCATCTCATCCTATAGAGTTGTGTCCTTGGATCATCAGTCTAGGATAGAAGGTAGTACACATCGTTCCTTGGATTCGATACCCTTTGGAATACTCCTTTGGGGAAGTGCTACAGTGGTATTTCTGTGCGCTTGCGGATTCTTTCGTACCCGTCGGTGTACCCAGGTGGATCTTACGCTCACACTAGGTGTACAACTAGTGGTGATGTTAAGAAATACCAACAAGCATTTCTGGCGCCGTTGCCGGGGAATGGTTGCTGAATCTATCTTCGAAACTAGTGGTCCTCGTATTTATCTTTGTTTTCCTTTTTCTTTTCAATTCTTTTTGTTTTACCTTTACCATGGAGGAGCGGTCTATTCAAGATCTTTCCGCCCCCAGAGCTGAATCATTTGAGCCACCACAATCTGAGCACCCAATTCACACGACCAGCTATGAATTCAGCCCTAACTTGATTGACTTGGTTCAGAGGACTTGTTCCTTTTTGGGGATAGTTAGTGAGAATCCTTATGAATGCCTACAAGAATTTGACAGAGTTTGTTCATGCTACGCCATTGATGGCATGAAACATGACACTCTCAAGTGGGAATTGTTTCCCTTCTCCCTATTGGGAGACGCGAAGCGATGGTACACGCGTGAAGCGGGTAAGGTCGAGGGCAGTTGGGGTTCCCTGGTAAAAATGTTTTGCGAGAGATATTTCCCTGCCTCTCGTGTTGCCGCCCTGCGTAGGGACATTTTCAACTTTAGCCAAAGAGAGGAGGAAACCCTAGGAGCAGCCTGGGAGAGATTCTCACATCTGGTGAACTCATGTCCAGTCCTACACTTACCCGAGTACATACTGCTCGAACACTTTTACATAGGCCTGAACAAGAGTTCAGCCTCACAACTGGACGCATCTTCTAGAGGATCATTTATGCAAATGCCCATAAGTGAAGGGAAGAACATCCTGGAGAAAATCCTACGTGATCTTCCTTTCTCAACCGAACCTCAACCTCCCCCAGAAGGAAGTGTACCCGAAGAGGGGATGCCTTAGCAGCTGAGACCAGCACTACACCACCCACATCTGTAGATCCAGCCGTAGACAATCCCCCTGAACCATCGGCATCGGAAGATGAAACTTCTCAATCTTTAGTGCCTCAATTGATGTTTGAGGATGACCTCTTTGAAGATTATGGAAACACCTCAAACTACCAATGTAGAGGGAAACCACCAATCCCGAACATTCCTCCAGATCCTGACGAGATAGCTTACTTCAAGGATACTGTTCGGGAGTTAACCGCTATCATGACTCAGGAGTGGTCGGAAGAGCTTGAGTGCTCATCCAAAGCCCTTCAGATTAGCCAATCTCATTCGACCCTCCCATGTACCATGCGCGGGAGGTAGATAAACACCCTCTACAACCCTTTGGTTGGGGCTAACATCATCTCAAGTGCTTACACGATAGAAGTATTGGGAGATGAACCCTTAGTTCCTTCCAGCATATCCGCTATGGACTCCCACGGACAAACCATGGAAGGGATAGGAATCCTCAGCCAGATACCTGTTATCTGTGGCGGTGTCCATTCTGTCCTTGATTTTCATGTCTTCGATATCGAGGATTTTGATCTCATGATAGGACTCCCCATTGAGAAATTTCTCAAGGAGGCCCCAGCTCAAGGGAAGTTTGACATCCGACTAGGAGAGGAAGTTCTGTCAGTTAAGATTGTCGGAGCTAAATATGCCGCGACAGATCCTCCCCCTGATCCCGAAGTGATTGAGGAAGTGAAAGCCATTATCCCTAGGCAATACCCGAAAGCTTTTCTCGATGAAAACACTGGGAAATTCATAGAGGAAGAAGCAGAACCCGTTGCACCCATAGATATTTCGGAGTGCAAAGCTCCTCCTAAGCCTCCTATCGAGCTAAAACCTCTGCCAGATGGGCTTTGGTATGTCTTCCTGCATGGGGATACCGAAACCCCAATGATCATTAGCGACAAACTCACAGGAGAGGAAACTAGAAGACTTATGGCCATCTTAGAAAAACACCACGCTGTCTTCGGATATTCCCTCCAAGATATGAAAGGGATAAGTCCCTCTCTCTATACCCATCGCATCCCCGTAGATTTAGAAATTCCACCCTCTCGAGAGCCTCAGAGAAGGTTGAATAACCATATGAGGGAGGTAGTCAAAAAGGAGGTGCTAAAACTTTTGCACGCTGGAATCATCTACCCCATGCCATATAGCGAGTGGGTTAGCCCTGTCCAGGTCGCGCCAAAGAAAGGAGGGATGACAAAAACCACCAATGAGCATGGTGAGGTGATCGCTCAGCGTCTCCCCGACAAATGGAGGATGTGCATAGACTATAGGAAACTCAATAAGGCCACAAAGAAGGACCATTTCCCTCTACCCATCATCGATGAGATGTTGGAATGGCTAGCAAACCACTCCTTCTTTTGTTTCCTTGATGGGTATTCCGGGTACCATCAAATCCCCGTCCATCCAGATGACCAAAGCAAGACTACTTTCACATGCCCCTATGGAACCTATGCTTATCGCAGAATGTCGTTCGGGTTGTGTAATGCACCCGCATCGTTCCAAAGGTGTATGATGTCTATATTCTCAGACATGATTGAGCAGATCATGGAGGTCTTCATGGACGACTTCTCTGTCTATGGGAAGACTTTTGATGACTGCCTAGAGAACCTAGATAAATCTTGCAGCGATGCCAAGATAAGGACTAGTTTTAAACTGGGAGAAATGTCATTTCATGGTCCGCGAAGGCATCGTTTTGGGTCACTTAGTTTCTGAGCGTGGGATAGAGGTAGACCGAGCCAAAATCGAAGTTATAGAAAGCATGGAAACCCCCACCAATGTAAAGGGAATCCGCAGTTTCTTAGGCCATGCAGGGTTCTACCGTCGTTTTATCAAAGACTTTTCCCAAATAGCTAGACCCCTCACGCACTTGCTGGCCAAAGACACTCCTTTCGAGTTCACCGAAGATTGCATGAAAGCTTTCCTCACCCTTGAGGAAGCTCTCATCTCAGCCCCGATCATTCAGCCCCTAGACTGGATGCTTCCTTTTGAGATCATGTGTGATGCCAGTGATTACGCCGTAGGAGCCGTGCTAGGCCAAACCAAGGACAAGAAGTATCATAAGATTGCTTATGCTAGTAAGACTATGACCGGAGCTCAGCTGAATTACGCCACAACTGAGAAGGAGCTCCTTGCAGTAGTCTTTGCGCTAGAAAAGTTCAGATCTTACTTGGTAGGGTCTAAGATAATCATCTATACTGATCATGCTGCATTAAAATACCTGCTTGTTAAGAAAGATGCAAAACCCCGTCTGATTATATGGATTTTGCTACTCCAAGAATTTGATATTGAAATCAAAGATAGAAAGGGAGTAGAAAATTTCGTAGCAGATTATTTGTCGCGTATGCGTGCTACTAACTCGCAGGACTTGCCAATAAACGACTACCTCCGGGATGATATGCTGCTAAAGGTCACCGACTCCACCCCCTGGTATGCAAATATTGTTAACTACATGGTTACAGGATATATACCACCAGGGGCGGACAGGAAAAAGTTGATACATGACAGCAGAAAACATATGTGGGACGATCCATATCTATACAGAGTTTGTAATGACGGGTTGTTACGAAGATGTGTACCCTCTCCAGAAGGACTGCAAATCATTGAGAAATGCCACACAGGGTCCTCTGGGGGGCATCATGGGGTTTTTCGCACACATGCAAAAATCTGGCAAAGCGGTTTCTTCTGGCCGACCATGTATGAAGATACCAAGGAATTTATTCGAAGATGCCATAGATGCCAAAAACATGGGGGTCACTACAAGAGATGCCATGCCCCTACATGACAACCTGCAAGTAGAACTCTTCGACGTATGGGGAATTGATTTCATGGGACCATTCCCGAAATCAGAAGGCTGCGAATACATCTTAGTAGCAGTCGACTATGTGTCAAAATGGGTGGAAGCAATACCTTGCCCTTCGGCAGACTCCAAACATTCCAAAAAGATGTTCCAGGACAACATCCTACCCCGATTCGGCACACCCAGATTGGTGATCAGTGATGGAGGTTCACACTTTATCGATAAAAAGTTCAGAAAATTCCTAGCAGAACTAGGGATACATCACAATATTGCCACAACATATCACCCTCAAACCAACGGTCATACTGAAACGTCGAACAAGCAAATCAAAAATATCTTGCAGAAGATAGTAAAGGAAGCAGGGAATTGTTGGAAGAAACATCTACCTGATGTATTATGGGCATATAGGACTGCCTTCAAGACGCCAATCGGAATGTCACCCTATCAACTGGTCTACGGAAAAACATGCCATCTGCCAATGGAGATTGAACATAAAGCCTATTGGGCCATTAAGAGGTTCAACTTAAATTTCCCCAAGGCAGCAAGGCAAAGGCAGCAACAAATCTCGGAGTTAGAAGAATTGAGAGACAAAGCATATCACAACTCCAAGATCTATAAGGAAAGGACCAAGAGGTGGCATGATAAGAAAATCATAAGAAAGGAATTCACTATTGGAGATCAAGTCCTGCTCTTCAATTCAAGGGTGAAACTTTTTGAACATGGGAAATTGCGAAGCAAATGGGAAGGACCATTCTCTGTCATTGAAGTTACGCCACATGGAGCAATCACCATACGAAATGATGAAGGAGAAACATTCAAGGTAAACAGTCAGCGTTTGAAGATCTTCTTGGAGCCGGATGATAAAGAGTATGAGATCATCAAGCTCGCAAAGGGGCTATAAGCTCCCGATCATGGCCTCCCAAAATAACAGGTAAGAAACCAGTGTGGGGGAAACCTGCACACATCCAACCAGAAGCACACAAAGGTACGCCACCCGCACTTTAACTAAATAAAGGTTGCGCCTCTGAGTTTTTATACTCCTTGCCTCATAACCTCAAGGATAGTAGGCAGCCAGTCTCATTCCTTACTTTTTATCCTGGCGCTTATGAGCAAAAATTTCATTAGGGAACTCATGCCTATCTAAGTGGTTGGTGTTTGTGATATGGCTTGGTGAAATGATCTCCGCTCTAAATGTTCGAGTGCTTGGATATATTATTTGAAAACCATAAAACCCTTTTGCGAGGTTCCTCTTTGATATGCCACAATCCTACCAAAGTCATATGAAGTTCATAGTTGAAAACCTTATACTCATATGCTGCTTGTTATTGCATTGAGCTTTGTCAAATTCTGTGACCCTTGCGAGAAGTCTTTTTATGCTTTCATGATCAAGATTCATGTGCACTCCACCATTTCCCCCTTGCTATGCTTCTACACTGGAAGTTAGCATTGTCTCATTCATCCATTCCACAAAATAAAGCTCCATGCATGGTTCCATGATTTATCCCTCTCCAAATATCTCTAAAAAGAGATTGGGCTATAAAAAAGAGAGAGAGAAAGACATGCTCAAAAAGCATGATCTAAAAAAAAGGGAGAAAAGAGAGATAGCCCATATCTCAAAAATTTCAAAAAGGAGAGCGGAGAAAATCATGCAAAAAGAAGTTCCATATCTTAGATGGTAATAACTAGTATCCATTCTGGAGCTAGTGTCCACCTTACCATCACCTTAGCTTCTATCATATATGTATGGTAATATCTAGCACCCATTTCGGGCCTAGTATCCACCTTTCCATACTCACCATATCCATACACGTGCACATCTTGATCTGATTGTGTGATTTGATTTTCTGAGGATCCAGTCTTTGACTTTGCGATATATGTGATACAAGTATGCCTTATCTGTTATCCCACCCTGAGCCTCACATATAGCCATCATTAGAAGTAGGATGAAGAAAGGAAATCTAATGCCTTGGTGAGGACATATACACATTAAGCGATCTGAGAGAATCAAATGAGGAGCTAAGCAAGGTTTATTTTGAAAATTTATCGCAAAACCCCAAGTTACTTGACATGATGAGCAGGAATGATTTTATTCATGACTGTTCCATTCCTCAACTACCCAACATAGCATGATAGACACTCCACAAGCTCACAACTCCAAGGTAAAAGTTTGGAATGATCTCTTGTTTGCTCTACGCCTTGAGTAGTTTTTCCACCTTGAGCCTCTCACCTTCACTCAGGGACGAGCAAAGGTCAAGTGTGGGGGAGTTGTTGACGGCTGTTAAGTACCATATTTGTGGCCGTCAACGCCTTCATTTTGACATGAGAAATATACATTCACAATAGAATAAGGCCTTGTACTGACAATTTCCACAAGTTGTGGTGTATATTCAAATGCAGGCAATAAGCACAAGAGAGAGAGCAAAAGCACACCTTATCCATCCACCTCACCAATCCAAGCAATCCAGGCTCAGCCAATGAGGGGCTGCCATGCAAGCACCACCTGGATCCATAATGTCACCAATCCAAGGAAGAAAGCCTCGGCGAATCAGAAGTCGCCACGCGTATATCACATGGATCCCATGGCCCACCAGAGCGCCTAAACCGCCTCCAAAACACGTGGACACCTGGAACCGCCATAAGGACCCGCATATCAGACACCAGGAGAAAACACAAGGCAGGTGAGGCCCACAAGGGGTCGGCTGACCCCACAGGTCGGTCGAACCGACCTTGTGGCGCCCAATCCTGGCCTTCCACGTGGTGGTTCCTGGTTGGCTCCTTACTTCATTCCCGGGTTGTTTGGGGTGCTTCCACGCCAGTGTCCAGGCCTATAAATAGAAGTAGAGGGGTTAGAGAATAGGACACACACTTCTTCTCCTCCTTTTCACTTTTGCCTTTTGGCTTCTCTCATTAGGAGAGAAGAGCTCTTGCATAGGATTAGTGCTGGCTTGCTAGTGCTTCAGAGATTAGAAGGAAGGTGGGGTGGTGTCTTGGGGTTGTGCCATGGTGTTTGGCACATTTCCTCAAGAACGATCCTCTACGGATGCTTCTGTTCTTCATTTAGAATAAAGTGAGTATTTCGACATTCTCAGTTAGACTAAAGTGGCATTCATACTGTGTTCTTGCGTTCTTTGTTAGTTCATCATTTAGAGGCTCGTGTTCTTCACGAACACGCTTCCTCGATCTAGTTGACGATCGAGTTTCTCATACTTTTGTGTTTGTTCATAAGTTAGAGGCTCGTGTTCTTCACGAACACGACCCTTGATCTTCTGTTATAAACACTTAAGTTTGTATCCTGTTTGTATGTCTGCTAGTCTAATCAGAGTTAGTGGATGCTCCTTTATCCTAATCTAGATCAAGTTCATCTGTGATCCCTTGCATAGGATAGTGTATATCTGAGTGAGTTCGGGTCTCTCTCGTGGGTTCGTCGCTCCGTCTTCGTACGGAGTGCTATAGTGTTGTTACGGGTCGACAGACGTAACCGTGCTATAATAGTAATCGGTGGTGTAGATGTGGTGTCTAGACTTCGAGTTATCCTTCGTTTGCCCTGTATCCCACGGTTTGTCTTGGGGTAGGCCGCGGTAGTGACAGCCGTTGGACCCTCTGAAATCCCCCACGTCCGGATACAGTGTGTAGGTAACCATTTGCCGTGAACCAACTGTTATAATCAGGAGGGGCCGGTGTCCGAAAGAGAAGTCCCTAATCGAGAGGCTGTTCTCAACTCTCACGCTATCAGTAAGATCCTTTCCATCTTCATCTCATCCTATAGAGTTGTGTCCTTGGATCATCAGTCTAGGATAGAAGGTAGTACACATCGTTCCTTGGATTCGATACCCTTTGGAATACTCCTTTGGGGAAGTGCTACAACGGTATTTCCGTGCGCGTGCAGATTCTTTCGTACCCATCGGTGTACCCAGGTGGATCTTACGCTCACACTAGGTGTACAACTAGTGGTGACGTTAAGAAATACCAACTGTGCGCAACCTCGAGCTCTTCGCGCCGCGCCGCGCCGCCTTGAGGCGCTCAGGCCCATCCGCGAGGACGAGGTCACCGCCATGGTCGAGTCCGTCCACATGGCACTCACCACGCCTGGTAAGTAATAATTAGTAAACACTACTACTCCATTGCTTGCTCTCATAGGGTATTTGGTTGACTCAAATGTAACGTAATCGGATTATGAAAGGTAATGATTTCCATTACATATATTTGGTTACGGTGGTTTATAATCAATTACACAGTAATCAAATCCCTTACAATACCTGAATAATATGTATACAAAGCTTGTTACCCCTTCTCCCCTACCGTAATCAGATACAACACTCACACTGTAATCTGATTATGTTACCAGAGTGCAACTAAACAAATAGCGTAATCATCCATTCCACCACAATTTATATTGTAATCTTATTCTATTTACGTTTACGCTACCTTAGCACGAACCAAACAGTACGTACTCCCTCCGTTCCAAGTTATTAGTTGTTTTGGTTTTTATAAATACATTTATTTTATTATATATTGACATAAATATATATCTAGATGCAGAACAAATGAAATGTATTTATAAAAGCTAAAATGACTAGTAATTTGAGAGGGGGAGAGTAATAAACTTTTAGTAGCTTCCAGTCTTGTTGCTGTGCTACGGAACCACCTAAATTAGAGTAGACAACGACAATACATACTGTACTATGTTTCAAACCTTGGCCCCCCATATGGCTGGTTGTTGTCTTTTTTTTAGGAAACATATGGCTGGTTGGTGGCCAGTCAGTCACTGTCTTCGCTGAGTCAGCCTTGTCCCTCCGGTTCGGGGCGCTAGCTATTCACATTGTGGACCAGGTGTACGTGGTTTTCAGCACAATCAAAGGCGTCAAGCTGCTAATTTTTTTAGATAATGGATAAAAATTCAGCCTCTACGAAATGTATACTGCCACCTTATTATAATTTTGAAACAAGTTCTCAGCTTACATTGCTGAATACAAAAGGGAACAAGAGACATCAAAAAGACTAAAAAAGCGACAATCTATTAATATGTTTCCATCCATGATTGGCCTGTTCCAAGGCGATAACCTCTAGCATCGAGCTCGCCTTCCGGAACATCTCCTTTGAGTTGTCGTCATGTTGTAGTTGCGACCAAGAGCGCAACCAATAGGTTCCCCTGAAAAGAGCCTGCATAAATGAAGTATGCTTGGTTTTGTTAAAAATAATGTCATTTCGACATCTCCAGATAGCCCAACGTAGTGCAGAGACTCCCACCAAAATCATCTTTTTAATGTTATTATCTTGGTTGGAAAGTCATCTCCCCAGCATATGTGGAACCGATATAGGCGGGGATAACCCGATAGTAAAGAAAACTAGGCGCCAGATCTCCCTAGCATGAGGGCAGTCAAAGAAAATATGTTGTATTGTCTCATTATTATTACAAAAACAACACTTTTGACTGCCCTTCCAGTTATTCCTCGCTAGATTATCCTTTGTTAGTATTACTCTTTTATTAAGTAACCAAAGAAAAAATTTTATCTTTAGAGGAATATTTAATTTCCAAATCCCTTTGTTACGGTAGGGCGTAATACTATCCAATCTATGAAGGTACATAGAGCGCACCGAGAAGGATCCATCCCTACGAAGATTCCATTTGAGCCTATCATTTCCTTCTTGTAACCTGAAGTTGGAAATCAAAGTTACCAGTTTATGCCAATCTATGAGTTTCTCCTGGGTCAACGTTCTCCTAAAGGAAACGTTGATCGGTACAGTCGATATAACATTTGCCACTGTAGCGTGTTGATAATGTGCAATATTATATAGAGCAAGGAAAATATCTCTGAAAGGCCCAGTGCCTGCCCATGTATCCTCCCAAAATCTCGTTTGCGTCCCATCCATTATTTGAAACGACCCACAAGCTAACACTTCATCTTTAACCTTCATCAATCCTCTCCAAAAATGAGAATCAGTTGGTTTTGCTTTAACTTGTGTTAGAGATTTGTTACTTAGATATTTGTTTGTAAGCATAGTTTGCCATAAGCCCTCTGTATTAAGTAAGTTAACAATCCACTTACTTAGCAGACATCTATTTTGGAGTTGTAGGTCGATGATTCCTAGTCCTCCTTGATCTTTAGGACGGCACAAGATATCCCATTTTGCAAGATGATATTTTTTTTTCTTCTCTTTACCACCTTGCCAGAAGAAACGAGATCTATATTGATCTAGTTTTTCGAGAACACCTTTTGGTATCTCAAAAAAAGACATCATGAACATGGGAAGGCTACTAAGCACTGAATTTAGGAGTATTAATCTACCTCCATACGACAAGTGCTTAGCTTTCCAGCAGCTCAACTTCTTTTGGAAGTGTTCTTCTACCTTACTCCATTCCGCATTAAGGAGTTGTCTGTGATGCATTGGAATTCCTAGATATCTGAAAAGGTACTCTCCCACATCGCAGCCAAAGAGTTCAATATATTCATCTTCGAACTCTTTAGCTTGGCCATAACAGAATATCTCGCTTTTGTGGAAGTTGATTTTGAGACCAGACATTTGTTCGAAGACAGTAAGCAAAAGTTTCAAATTTCTTGCTTGCTCCAGGTCGTGGTCAAAAAAGATAATGGTATCATCCGCATATTGTAGGATTGATAAACCATCATCTATTAAATGTGGTAATATTCCAGTTATCTGTCCATCGTCCTTTGCTCTTTTAATTAGTAAGGACAGCATATCTGCTATGATATTAAACAGAATTGGTCACATAGGGTCTCCTTGACATAGGCCCCTCTTAGTTTGGAAGAAGCGGCCAACATCATCATTTACTTTGATGCCAACCCTTCCTCGAGTAATCATACCTTCTATCCATCTACACCACTTGGGTGAAAACCCTTTCATACACAGTGTTTGTTGAAGGAAAGGCCACTTAACTTTGACATAGGCTTTCTCGAAGTCAATTTTAAATATAACTCCATTACGCTTTTTCGTATGTAGTTCATGAATAGTCTCATGTAAAATTACTACCCCTTCCATTATATATCTACCAAGCATAAAAGTTGTCTGCGAGGAGCTGACTACTGTCTGAGCTACTCTATTTAATCTGTTTGTGCCAACTTTAGTGAAAATCTTGAAGAGGACATTTAGCACACAGATAGGTCTATATTGTTGAATCATTTTAGCCTCGTCTGTTTTGGGGATTAGAGTTATTACCCCAAAATTTAGACTAAAAAGGTTGATGCTCTCTTCGTGAAAATCTCTGAAGAGAGCCATGAGGTCTACTTTTATGATTTGCCAAAAGACCTGGTAGAACTCTGATGGGAAACCATCAGGTCCTGGTGCTTTATTATGCTCCATTTAGATAATTGCTTCCTTTATCTCCGCTTCTGAGAAGTCAGCAGTTCATTTTCCAAGTCTGAGACCTGTGGTATGTCATCTCTTTGTGTTTCGACCATCTCTATGTGAGTGTTGTCTGGTTGGCCAAACAGGTTTCTATAATAATTGGTGATGTATTTCTTCAACTCGGTATCACCGACCACTACCCCATCCTCTTGGTCTAATCTGAAGATATGTTGTTTTGGGTGTTTGCCATTGGCCACTAAGTGAAAAAAGCGTGTATTGTCATCACCATAGAGCAGGGTCTTCACCTTGGCCCTCTCATACCATTTGATTTCTTCCTCCCTCAAAAGATGAACTAATCTCTCCTTCAGATAATGTTTTAAGTTAATCTCATTATCCGTTAAGGTATTGGTTTCTGCTTTTTTATCTAAAACCTCCAGCTTAGAGATTAGCCTGCTAATGACACTAACTATAATCTTCCTATTTTGTCCAAAGTGATTCTAAACAAATCTTATTTCAATTTTTCTAAAGAGAATTTTTAGTGTTTGGTTTACTATATTTAGGCTTACCACTTATATCTATACCCTCTCTCCAAATCCACACCCATCTGGATATGAGGTAGGTACAATTATATATTCGTTAGAAATGAGGAGAGTAGAATATGAGGTAGGTACAATTAATCAACATATTGAATAGTTAGCATCACTAAATAATCATCTTATGAGTTTGTACGCACTGACATCCGCACCAGCCATCCGTCACAACAAATCAGCACCAGCCATCCATGGCTAGTTAGATTGGCGAGTCACTGAATCAGTCTTGTACCTCGATCGGTTCATCAGGGCTATTCACATTGTGGTATGTGGACTAGGTGTCAGCGATTTTGAGCAGAATTGATGAAGATCGGCAAGAAGTCGCTTGAGTATTTAAGGTCTTGTTTATTTTAGATTATGGTCGATTTTGATGGCTCGATTACGGATGATCTAAAAGTCAGATGACTCTCCTGATCCAAAATTCATCTGGATTCAGGACTATGGATATTATGAAAGTCATCTGATTTTTGAATATTTCATAATTGAGCTTTCAAAATCGCTCATAATATGAAACAAACTGGACCTCAAGACTTTGTTTGCTTTGCCATGGATTATGATTAACAAATTTGCCAAATTTTGTTTTTAAAATCGGTCTTAACTCATTTTCCAGAAGCCTTCTGGTTTTGAACTTTGATTATTCATATTTTAATTAGGACAACAAAAAAATAAAGGGGAATGAGTAATAATGTATAGTGCAAACTAACGGACATGGCCAAACGCGCAGGCAATGAAGGGAAGCCCTTGGTGGTAAAGAACCACCTCTCGATGGTGGCTTTCAACAACATCACGCGGCTGGCCTTCGGGAAGCGGTTGGCGAGCTGGACGAGCAAGGGCGCGAGTTCAAGTCGATCGTCACCGACGGGATTAAGGTCGGCGCGTCCCTCTCCATCGCGCGGTACATACCGTGGCTGCGGTGGCTGACCCCGGTCGACGAGGAGCTCTTCAAAGCCCACGGCGACCGGCGCGACCGCCTCACCGCCAAAATCATGGACGAGCACGCCAGGGCCCTCAAGCACCGCGGCGCCCAGCAGCACTTCGTCGACGCGCTCTTCACCCTCAGGGAACAGTACGACCTCAGCGATGACACCGTCATCGGCCTCCTCTGGGTACGCACCGCCTGGTCCATTGCACAGCTAGCCTTTGTCTGAAAGATCTTGTTGATTCACTGATTGAACATTTGAACGCGATGTGCAGGACATGATCACCGCTGGTGCGGACACGACGGTGATATCGGTGGAGTGGGCGATGGCGGAGCTGGTGAGGAACCGGAGCGTACAGGAGAAGGTGCAGGAGGAGCTGGACCGCGTCGTCGGCCGCGACAGGGTCTTGCAGGAGACGGACTTCCCGGACCTGCCCTACCTGCAGGCCGTCGTGAAGGAGTCGCTCCGGCTGCACCCGCCGGCGCCGCTGATGGTGCCGCACAAGGCCAGCTCCGGCGTAAAGATCGCCGGGTACGACATCCCCAAGGGCGCCAACGTGATCGTGAACGTCTGGGCGGTGGCGCGGGACCCCGAGGTGTGGGACGACCCGCTCGCGTTCCGGCCGGAGCGCTTCCTCCGGGAGAGCATCGACATCAAGGGCGCCGACTTCGGGTGCTTTTTGGCACAGCTTTTCCAACAGCTTAGGAAGCTGTTTTGGGCAAAGTTGTGCCAAACGGTCCACCAAAACAACTTCTCTCCTGAATCGCTTCACCCCCTCCCGTGATTCCCGCTCTCTAGAGCGGTTTGGCCGGGGCGAAGCTGCAAAAGGGCAGCTTCGCCCGCTTCGCCCTTCCGGTTGCCGAGCCTGCCCCCGGTGGAAGGGGCCCACGGGCGGCGGCCGAAGCAAAGGAGCCCGACGGCTAGCAGGGCGGCGGCGGGGAGGAGCTCGACTGGAGGGCGCTGTGAGGGGCGCCGCCGGCGGACGGCGGCGGCGGGGAGCTGGAGGCGCTGAACGGACGGTGCCATACCTGGAGTCTGGCGGGCGGCCGGACTGCTGCGGCGCGGCCGGAGGTGTCCGGATCTCAGGCACGGAGGAGGTCAGAACCATGCAAGGTGGCGAAGAGCGGCGGCGCGGAGGATTCTGGGGCCGTGGAGAGGAGGCGCAGGTGGCGCGGAGAAGGCCGAGGCCGCGGCGAGGAGGCGTAGGGCGGCGACGCGGAGGAGACCGGGGCGGCGGCGCCGAGGTGTCTGGGATGGCGACTGATTTTTGGATCGGGATGGAGGTGTCCGACCACAGCAGATATTTTTACACTGTCATGTGCGGCCAGCGTCTTAAAGATTGATGCACAGGCACGGATGCGACCAAGGAAAGAGAAAAGAATAAGAAAAAAAATAGAAAGGAAAAATAGAAAATAGAAAAATAAAAAAAGATAAAGATAAAAAAGAAAAAGGAGGGGTATTATAGGCATTTCATCCTCTTATCCACCTTACACAGTCAGAAGAAGCTGTTTTGCCAAACGTTTCTCCAAAACAGATTCAGATTCATCAGAGAATCTGCTTCACCAACACAGCCACAGCTGGAGCTGTCACAGCCACAGCCACAGCTGTGCCAAACGCACCCTTCCGCTTCCGCATGCTCCCGTTCGGCGCCGGCCGGCGGGTGTGCCCTGGCGCGCAGCTCGGGATCAACCTCGTGGCGTCCATGATCGGCCACATGCTGCACCACTTCAGGTGGTCGCTGCCGGAGGGGACCGGGCCTGACGACGTGGAGATGATGGAGTCCCCCTGGCTCGTCACCTTCATGGCCACGCCGCTGCGTGCCGTCGCCACGCCGCGCCTCGACAAGGAGGAGCTTTACGGGCGCGTGCCCTCCGAGATGTGAGCGGCCCTGCGACCTGGCGTCGTCGCTGTATTTCATAATATTGCAGCTAGGCTAGTTTGTCAAACCTTTTATTTTTATACTCAGAAAAATAAACGCCGCCCATTGCTCACTATCACCAAGAACGGGAAATAAAACGTCTGCACATCCAGTGCCACTCGACCAAGCAAAAGAGATACTCCATGTCAAACAAAACAAGCATACATCTTCAGCTGTCAGAAGGCTTTAAGTGTATCAGCTCCGTAAGGTCCTCCCATGGACGTTCATAGACCCGTTCTTCATAGAGCTTCTTGGCCTTGGCTTTCCCATCCGTCGCCTCGATTGTCAAATAGTACACCGTGCCAGCCACTAGTTGCTCCTTCACTTTTACAAGCTTCTCAAACTCTAGTTGATTGTGCTGAACAAGGGAATAACAAGGTGTGTAACCATTTTTTTTGTCAAAAGGGAAAGGTTAATAATTCAATACAGAGAACCTCATTTGTGATGGAAGAAAACATGGTTATCTCTGGGAAAGTGCAATATCTGACCATACTATTAGTGAATGAACAACGATGCATGCATGACTTTATTCAATAATTGATACTGAAACCTTAATGTTTGCTTATAGTCTAGATTTACAAATAAAATAACACTACTGCTGCAGATTCATTGTTACAGTAACCTATTAGCTTTAGCTCGGTGATAGGAAATCCACAAATGAATAATACTACTGGTGCTGCTTCATTGTTATATTTGTTAAGTTTTTGTACCAGTGTAGAATTTAGAAGGAGATGATCCCGAATCGTGAGATCCGGGGGGAAGAAGCACCGGAAATGATGAAATTCGATTGAAATCGAAGTAAGAACGCAACCCTAACCCTAGATCTACTCGGGTTAGGGGACGAACTCGATCCAAATCAAACCCAAGTATGAACCCTAACCCTAGATCTCTCGGGTTAGGGGAAGAATCGAACCGAATCTAGTAAACAGCGAAACCCTAACCCTAGATTGCAAACACCGGACGAGAGGGAGTGGACCTACCTGCTGTGGGCCATACCTCGCCGCCGGGAACCACCGCCGCCGTGCGGGTTGTCACCGCCGTCGCACGGGTTGTCACCGCCGTCGCACCGCTTCTTGGGCGAGCGGCACAGGCGAATGGGCGCCACCACCGAGCCACTCGACGACGGTGCACTCACCCGAGGTGGACGCGCGCGCCGGCGAGGAGGTCGGGGGCGGCGCCACCACCTCTCTGCCATGTTTTCCCTTTCTGGGTCGTGGAGATCTGGGTCGGGGAAGGTGAGAAGGGGAAGAGAAGGAGAGGGGTAGGTCATCACAGTGGAAGCACCGCGCGGTGCCGCTCCTCACCGCCGCCGGCTGCGGGGAAGACGCTAGTCGCCGCCGCGCTGCGGGGCTGAGAAGGCGGGGGGAGGACTAAAATGGATCTAGGGTTTCGCGGGTTGCCGGCCAAAAGTTTTATACCTGCGATTTCGAGGCTTCTGGGGGCCTTGATCGTGGATTGCCAGTAGCTGCTACAGAAGGGGCCTCCTCTGTCCCCCTTCGTGATCTGCTGCAGAAGGTGCTTTCTCAATCCCTTCCATCTCGTTTGCCTTTTCAGCATAATCCTTTGTCCCATCTAAATCGCATTATCATTGATCTGGACATGCAAGTCCCATCCTATTTTGCTAATTCTGATGATGTTTGGAAATTGGCAAAGGCTCTGGTTGATCCGGCTGAGGTGGTGGCTGATCAGCACTCTGACTATGATTCTGTCAAGATCCTCGGCTCCATGCCCCAAGGGACATCTGCAAAGAAGCGTCGTGCCAGGAAGCTCAAGGGCCCAATCGACTCCAAGTTCCTGCGGAGGAGTGGCAGACTGAAGCAGGCCACCCAAGGCTTCAAGGATGCTGCCAGTGCTGCTGCAGCAGAGGAGGTGCTAATGTCGGCTGCCATCAGCGTTCAGCCTGCTGTTCCTTCTGCTGATGACTTAGCAGTCATCCCTGCTTATCAAGGTTCTGCTGAAGGTGCCACGTCTGCAGCTCCTCACCTGCCTACATCAGTTGTTCAAGCCATTGGCACGGAGTTTCTCAAGATGCAGCCCCAGGATGTATCTGATGAGTTGCTTCTAGCTTCTGATGATGATTAGTTGCAGTAATAGTCTCTCACAGTTCCTGCATGAACTGTGTCTCTTTTGGATAGTTGGTCTGGGGTCGTCTTGCAAAACTTTTAGTCATGAGTCTGTCAGTAGTTCCTTTGCCTTTCTGTGTGATCTTGTCTGGTGGTTCAGACAGCTACTGCTTGTCCCTTGTGGACGTATTTTGTCTTTCAAGCTGAATTTCAGACTTATGATGGTCATCTATATGAGCCAGATGTTATTTTGTACTCTATCTTGGTGCTTTTGTGTTTGCAATGAATAGTACAAGATCTTGGAATATTTTATCTTGGACTGTCAGGGGGATTAATTCCCAAGCAAAATGGGACCATATAAGGAATAAAATATCTGAATGTGCTGCCTCTATTATCTATTTGCAAGAGACTAAACGAGAATCATTTGATCTGGCTTATATTTCAAAATTTTGCCCGAGATACATTAACAAATTTGCTTTCTCTCCATCTGTTGGGTCTTCTGGTGGCATGCTAATTTGTTGGAATGATGGTCTTTTTACTGGTGAGGTTGTCGATTGCAATGGTTATGCTATAACTATGAGATTTAGGTCCACTCATTCAGCTGCTGTGTTCCATCTCTCTAATATTTATGGACCATCTTCCTCACCAGAAAAAGCTGCCTTCATCAGTTGGTTATATAATTTTGACTCGGCAATCTTGGAGGATTGGATTCTAGTTGGTGATTTCAATTTAATCAGATCCTTGTCAGATAGAAACAAGCCAGGGGGAATGTTGGTGACATGCTCCTGTTCAATGATCTTATTCAGCATCTGGACCTTGTTGATGTCCAATTCATAGGTAAACAATTTACTTGGAGCAATATGCAGGAGGATCCATTGCTTGAAAATTTAGATTGGGTCTTTACCTCTTCCTCCTGGACCAATTCTTATCCAGCAACTTCAGTCCAGTGTTTGGCAAGACCCATATCTGACCATGTGTCATATGTTGTGATGGTTGATTCACATATTCCAAAAGCTTCTTTATTTCGGTTTGAGAATTATTGGGTGGATTTTCCTGGGTTTTATGATACTGTCAAGTTGCACTGGGATTCAAACCCTTTTTCAGCAACATGGCCAAAACTATCAGTGGTAAATTCAAGCAGCTTAGAAAAGGTCTGAAATTATGGAGTAGGGAATTTTCCAAGTTGAATAAGCTCATGACTAACTGCTCTTGGATGTTGGCTATGTTTGATGGACTTGAAGATCAGAGAATGCTATCTCTGGTGGAACACAATTTCAAGAAAATTGTGAAAAAGCATCTACAGAAATTATTGGAGGCCAAAAGGATTTGTTGGAAGCAAAGATCCACCATCAGATGGGTCAAGTTTGGTGATGAAAACACCAAGCTCTTTCAGGCTTTGGCTACACACACTTTTAGAAGGAATAGTATTTCTTCTCTCTTGAATGTTGATGCCCTGGCAGTAACTGATCATGCTCTTAAGGCTGGGATCCTTTGGTCATCTTTCAGAGATAGGTTGGGTGTTTCATAATTCTCTAAAATTTTATTTCAGCTCAGTGATCTCATCAGTGCAGTGCCTCTCCCTCCTTTGGATGACCCATTCAGCAAAGAAGAAATTGATATTCCTCTCATGGAAATGCCACCTGACCATGCACCTGGCTTCAATGGTTTTTTCTTCAAGAAGTGTTGGCACCTGATTTCAGATGATTTCTATAGGCTTTGTGAATGTTTCTACAATGGCAATATCAACCTGGAATGCATCAATGGCTCTTTCATAGCTTTGATCCCGAAGTGTGATAATCCTCAATCTCCAAATGATTTTAGGCCCATATCATTGTTGAACTTGTCCCTGAAGCTGCTCACAAAATTATTGGCTAATAGACTCCAACAAGTGATCATGTCTGTGGTTCATCAAAATAAGTATGGTTTTCTTAAGGGTAGGAACATCCAAGACTGTTTGGCCTGGGCTTTTCAATTTTTACACCTTTGTCACCACAACAAGAAAGAAATTGTTATAATAAAGCTGGATTTTGAGAAAGCTTTCGACAAGTTGGAGCATCCAGTCATTCTAGAAATGCTTAAACATAAAGGCTTCTCTGCCAGGTGGATCAAATGGATTGAGGCCATTTCGTCTTCAGCCACCTCCTCTGTGCTGCTCAATGGGGTGCTTGGGAAACCTTTCAAATGTAAGAGGGGTGTTAGACAGGGGGATCCTCTATCTCCTTTGTTGTTTGTCATTGCTGCTGATCTTCTACAGTCTATTGTTAACAGTGATGCTGTAGAAGGGCTTTTGCTTCATCCTTTGGGCCCTAATTTTTTTGGGGGGGACTACCCTATAGTTCAGTATGCAGATGATACCCTTCTGGTTATGCCCGCTGAGGAGAGCCAGCTTTTAAACTTAAAGAATATTCTTGGTGCTTATTCCATTTCTACAAGTCTGAAAGTTAATTAGTACAAGTCCAACATTATCCCAATCAATGTTGAACCTGAGAAGATGGATTCCCTAGCTTCTGTGCTGGGTTTCCAAGTTGGCAGCATGCCTTTTACCAACCTTGGACTTCCACTTGGAACCACAAGACCATCAGTGCAAGAATTTATGCCTCTGTTTAACAGAATTGAGAGGAGAATGATGGGCATCAGCAGTCTTTTGACTTATGCAGGTCGTCTGATTATGGTGAATTCTGTCCTTTCAACTTTACCCACATTTTTCCTTGGCACCTGTTGGTATTTCTTAACATCACCACTAGTTGTGCACCTAGCGGGAGCGTAAGATCCACCTGGGTATACCGACGGGTACGAAAGAATCCGCAAGCGCACGGAAATACCGCTGTAGCACTTCACCTTAGGAGTATTCCAAAGGGTATCGAATCCAAGGAACGATGTGCACTACCTTCTATCCTAGATGAACGGTCCAAGGACACCAAGCCCCAGCTATGGTAGGGAGATGATGGGGTGCTAACTGTAGGTACTCGATTCTAGAGGGGAACAAGCTCGGATAAGAATCTCGCTTCGGACACCGGCCCCTCCTGGCTATAACAGTTGGTTCACTGCAAAGGGTTGCCTACACGCTGTATCCGAACGTGGGGGATTTCAGAGGGTCCAACGGCTGTCACTACCGCGGTCTACCCCAAGACAAACCGTGGGATACAGGGCATTCGAAGGATAACCCGTAGTCTAGACACCACGTCTAAACCACCGATTACTACTATAGCACGGCTACGTCTGATATCCTGTAGAAACACTATAGCACTTCGTATAAATATGGAGCGACGAACCCGCGAGGTTGAGCTAGACCTTACTCGTCATTGAATCGATTGGCGTGAGGAAGAACGACTAGTCACCGATTCATGTAACCCAACAAGATCTAACGAGATAATTCACACAAACGGAATGCAAACTTATGCGCTTATAACAAAAGATCAAGGGTCGTGTTCGTGAAGAACACGAGCCTCTAACTTATGAACAAACGCAAAAGCGTGAGTAACTCGTTCGTCAACTAGATCAAGGAAGCGTGTTCATGAAGAACACGAGCCTCTAAATGATGAACGAACAAAGAACTCAAGAACATATCACTCATGCATGAACATCACTTTAGTCTAATTGGAAAATACAAGAATACTCACTTTACTCTAAATAAAGAACAAGTTGGGATCTCACCCACACCACCATCTACATAGCCACCCCCTCAACTCATTTGATCCATGAGAGATCAAATGAGAGGAGAAACAAGTGTTTCTAAAGAGAGAGAGGGAGGAATGGATGTCTCTATTCTAGCCCCCTCTCCTCATATTTATAGGCTAGGGAGAGTAGGAGGAGCCCCCAAGGCTGCTGGGTGCGCCCCATGGTGTGCTGACACATGTACTTGCGAGAACCAGGCTTCTGGAGTAGAGAACCGGGGAAACCCAGAGAATCCAAGGTGATTTGGGCGCTGAACCGGAGCTAAAGGTGCTGAACCGGGGCTGAACCGGGGCTGGACCGCGGGCAGGCCGGGCCGAACCACGCCACCGCCTCCCGCGTTGCGCCTGCGGGCGACGCGTGTCCCCGAGCGGGCCGGCGGCTGGCCAGCCGGATCGCGACACGTGGCGGCCGGGGGAGATCCCACGCGCGCTCGCGTCAGCGATCCGCAGCAGCGCGCGGCAGCCAACCGCGTCGCACCACGTGGCCGCCCCTGGTTTGCTCTACGCAGCTGTTTGCATGGTACTGTAGCATGATGATGTCAGCTATTTTGTCCTTTTCATAACTTGTGTTCACGAACTCCGATGTAGGCATATAATATGTCCATTTCGATCGTCTCGACGAACCCGTCGCAATGGTGCAGTCCAAATTCGCATTTGAGATTATTTATGATGACGACCTTTAATAGCCATTGGATCACTTGCTCTCTATTGTACCAATTGGCACGCATTTCGGTGCATCCTACAACAAAAGCTAAAAACACCAACACTTGTGGAAATCATCAGTATCAAGCTCTATTCTAGTGTTGATGATCCTTTTACCATTATATTATGCAGGTATTGACGGTGTAAAAGTAGCACTTAACAGCCATCAACAACTCCCCCACACTTGACCTTTGCTCGTCCCGAGTGAAGGGAGTCAGATAAAGGTGAGACATGATATCCAAAGGTATGAAATGAGCATAAGAGATATTCCAAACCATACCTTGCACTTGTAAACTTTGTGGAGTGTCTACCATGCTATCTTGAGTAGTTGAGGAATGGAACGGTCATGAATCAAATCACTTCTGCTCATCATGTCAAGTAACTTGGGGTTTTGCAATAAATTTCCAAAACAAACCTTGCTTAGCTCCTCATTTGATTCTCTCAGATCACTCAATGTGTATATGTCCTCACCAAGGCATTAGATTGTCTTTCTTTACCCTACTTCTAATGACGGCTATATGTGGAGCTCAGGGTAGGATAAAGGATAAGGCATACTTGTATCACATATATTGCAAAGTCAAAGACTGGATCCACGAAGAAAATCAAATCATACAATCAGATCAAGATGTGCACGTGTATGGATATGGTGAGTATGGTAAGGTGGATACTAGGCCCGGAATGGGTGCTAGATATTACCATACATGTATGATGAGAGTCGGTAGATGGTAAGGTGGATACTAGCCCCGGAATGGACACTAGTTATTACCATCTAAATTATGGAACTCCTTTCTGCATGATTCTCCCTCTTGTATAAAAATCTTTCGAGAACATGGCTATCTCTATAATTTTTTTTTCTTGTGGACCCTCATGTGTCCAACTCTTTTTTTCTTTTTTTTTCAATACCTGGACCTTCATGTGTCCATATTTTTTTCGATAGCCATGTCTCTTGTGTAACAAAAACTAGGAGGTAGAGATCAACACATATGGAGCCTTATTTTCACGGAATGGATGAATGATACAATGCTAACTTCCATTGTAGAAGCATAGCAAGGGGGAAATGGTGGAGTGCACATGAATCTTGATCATGAAAGTAATGAAAAGAATTCTCACAAGGGTCACAGAATTTGACAAAGCACAATGTAATAACAAGCAGCATATGAGTATAAGGTTTTCAACTATGAACATCATATGGCTTTGGTAGGACTGTGGCATATCAAAGAGGAGCTTTGCAAAGGGTTTTATGATTTTTCAAATAAAATTCCCAAGCACCCAAACATAAAGAGCGAAGATCATATCATCAAACCATATCACAAACGCCAATTACTTAGATAAGCATGAGTTTCCTAATGATGTTTGTTCACAAGCGTCAAGATAATAAGTAAGGAATAAAACATATGCAAGCCAACCACAGGAATCATGGAGAGCAAACAAACACCGATATTTGAGTTTGATTTATTGGATAAGAATTGAGGATCATTCAAACTCATAGGTAGAGAGTGAGATGAAGGGTGCACGTACCATCGCTCCTGAAAGATATGAGGAACAAGGGAGACCAGTGGTGATTCGGCTAGCCAAAAGCCAGCCGGCTCACTCCGGTTCACCTTACTCTTGTCATGAAGGCGTAGTCGATGTCGTGCAGCCCTTTGTGTGGGAGTTCTCAAGTGGATATGTTGGTGATGAGCTTGAGAGAACTCCCCCACACTAGTGCTTGTACTGGTGCTGTTCTTCAAACAAAAGTGGAAATAAAAGATGGACTCTACTGGTTCGAGAACCATAGAGCCTTTATTCAAAAGCAAATATTTTTGTTGTTTTTGTTTTTTTTATTGTCACCATATCATTTACTCATGCAGGGTTAGATTAAGATTACACTTCATACACAAAGGGGAGTATACTTACCTTGGACCTTTGAGAGGTCATATGTACCACCTTTGCATGTTATGCAACATGAATCTGACACCTCCACTTACCTTCCCATCTGAATTTAGCTCAATGACTTACCCATTCAAATTTGACAATTTTCTGCAGGGGTTAGTCAGCATATATGCAACCAAGATCTTTGAAGATATAACTCTAACGTTCATCAATCAAAACTTGACACCATGTCTTGTTTTGATTGAAGAAGACAATTTTAACCTAAGCACCATGCTTAATTTAAAACAGTCTATGAGTGTGTGAGTACTCAAAACATTCAAACCAGAGCATATGAGCATAAATAAAGGAAGCATGAAAGCATGATCAAGCTATCATCAACAAGGGACATAAACATGAGCATAAGATGGTGAACCTCGGGAGCCTCCCGGAAGGGCTTTGTTTAATGTCAAAAGCAGGACTTACCTAGCTAGTGGGAAAGATGCAAGAGCTGACATCATCACACCAGGATAAGATTTGGTAGAGGAGGAACTGTACTCAGGATGCTCACATGCCTCCCACACACTTGAAGTTTGCATTGCTAGGCAACAAAAACTCAAGTGTGTGGTGATCAAGCTTCCTTTGTAAACGTTCCCTCACCAAAGCGTATCTAGGTGTTGTAAATGATGTGGCTCACATGTTTGTAGGCATCATCTGTCCATCTTTCTTTTCAATCTCCACCTGAAAGGTTAGTGACCAAAAATACTCGAAGGACGACTTATCCTAAAACCATGTTCTTGCTTTTATTCGAAAAGGGAAATAAAACCTAACCTAATCCAGGCTATCTCCTGGTAGTGCTTTGTTTATTTAAGGTCATAACCTCGACCATAGGAACTTCATCTTGCAGCTATCGTTGGTGGTGTCATTCCCGTCTCACCACCAATCTTGATGTATCGGTGAAGCTTTAGCTGCAAGGTTAGTGCCACAATGCACACACGAAATCTGATATGCTTATGATAGACATATGCATCCACAATCAGCCTTCTAAACATTTTGCAAAAGAGGACCAGAAGGTGATTGCAGCCCTCGAGTGTGCTCAGCACACTAAGCATGGCTGACTCTGGATAGGCATGATGCAAGCATGGTTCATGTGGTGTATCAAGAATGAAACTACCATGCTTATCTGCAGAACCTTTGCCCATAAATTCCAGAGTCGGTGCCTCACAAAATTCCATGGCCCATGAGTTCTCTATCTCAAGAGATTCATCGTGGAGGCTCGATGTTGACTCTCGACCATGATCGAAAGCAACATGATACGGGCCAGTGGGAAGAGGCTGAAACTCGGTCGAGAGCGGTGACGATCGTTCGCCTTCACCAAGGTGAAGAGAGTCTTTCGAGTCATACTCATGAGGAGTAGAAAATTCTACACCCTCAATGAGAACAAGCTTGGATGACACGAACGGAGATATACACGTCGTCTTCTCGAGCGGGTTTTGCTGGGGAAGAGGCTTCGCCATAGGATATCCCAGACAAGGGGTAGTAATGGCGGAAATAGCTTCCATAAGCTTACCATCTAGGCTCCCTACGGATGTATCAAAGAACTGCTGTAAAGGGGAGCCTAGGAGAAGTCCTAGATCAGGGGCATCGGAGATGTAAGAGTCTAAGCTAGCCTCGATCCCGTCTATGATCAGCAGCACGACACTTGCGATCCACCGACATTCAAGAACATGTCCAAATGGACAAGTCTTGATGAGCATGTCGGATGGTGCTGGCGGAACTTTGCCCAAAAGAGTTTCCGCTAAGTGCCATGGCAAAAAGTTAACCTCCATGATGGGGTTACAATAGGCCTCTACGACAGTGCCTCTACTAGAGCAAGAAACAACCAGAGAAGGTGAACTATTCCAAGCTACCTCGAAAAATCGTGTCACTCCCTCTGACCATTCCTCCCTCATGACCTCCTAAGGATATGCTTCGTCAGGAGGATCAGGAGGTAGAGGAGGCACCACAGGCCTAAGGGAAGATTCTGTCAAAAGATTTCTAGAATGATCGGTGTGGATAGAATAAGGTTCCTCCCCTGATTGGGCATCAAAAGAATTCGAGGTATCTAAAAGGTTTTTAGAAGGGTCATTCTCGAATTTGTGAGTGAACACCAATGGTTGAATTTCTTCTTCCTTTGGCATTCGGGGTTTAGGAGAGGGCTCAATAGACAAGTCTTGGGATTCGGAAAATGAAGACTCTGACTTGGATGTTGAGGGACTCTCATGGCTCGACTCGGATTCTTGGTTGGGTTTGTTGTGATCAATAGGGACAGAAGAGTTTTCTAAGAGGGAATCTAGGATCTCTCTTCCTTCCCTTGGAGTTTTTTTCACAAACAAACCTCCAGCAATAACGTCTAGATCGAGGGCAGAATCCATGTCTAGACCCATACAAAAGATGTACAATGACACATCGATGGGTAAAGACGGACCAGGTGTCGACACCAAAAGGTGTAGGAACCTAGCCCATGCCGCTCCTAGGGACTCCTCCTCTAATTTCTCGAAATCGAGGATACTTATTGGAAGAGAAGCTACACGAGTGTACCATTGCTCTGTCCTTTCTATGAGAGAGAACGAGTGGCAAAAGTTATCTCGGAGTTCTCCCCAATCACCGTTCACACTTTCTATAGTGTGGGCGTACCATTGTTCCGCCTCTCCTATGAGGGAGAAAGGAAACAACTTCCACCTCACGGTGTCCTGTGTCATGCCTGGCATAGCCAAACTAGAGCACAGTTCCTCAAATTCCTCCAAATGGAGGTAGGATCTTCATTGATTGTTCCAAAGAATGGTCGATCCAGAACCATGGCTAAAAAGCCAGGGGGAGTTCATAGTCGGATGATGAAGATGATGATGACTCTTCGAAATCACCCCTTGAGGTAGAGAAGCTTTGAAAGGAAGGCATCTCAAAGGGTAACAGGGGTAAAGGTAGAGGAAAACGAAAAAAGATAAATACGAGGACCACTAGGTTCGAAGATAGATACAGCAACCGTTCCCCGGCAACAGCGCCAGAAATGCTTGTTGGTATTTCTTAATGTCACCACTAGTTGTGCACCTAGCGGGAGTGTAAGATCCACCTGGGTATACCGACGGGTACAAAAGAATCTGCAAGCGCACGGAAATACTGCTGTAGCACTTCACCTTAGGAGTATTCCAAATGGTATCGAATCCAAGGAACGATGTGCACTACCTTCTATCCTAGATGAACGGTCCAAGGACACCAAGCCCCAGCTATGGTAGGGAGATGATGGGGTGCTTCCTGTAGGTACTCGATTCTAGAGGGGAACAAGCTCGGATAAGAATCTCGCTTCGGACACCGGCCCCTCCTGGCTATAACAGTTGGTTCACGGCAAAGGGTTGCCTACACGCTGTATCCGAACGTGGGAGATTTCAGAGGATCCAACGGCTGTCACTACCGCGGCCTACCCCAAGACAAACCGTGGGATACAGGGCATTCGAAGGATAACCCATAGTCTAGACACCACGTCTACACCACCGATTACTACTATAGCACGGCTACGTCTGATATCCCGTAGAAACACTATAGCACTCCGTATAAATATGGAGCGACGAACCCGCGAGGTTGAGCTAGACCTTACTCGTCATTGAATTGATTGGCGTGAGGAAGAACGACTAGTCACTGATTCATGTATCCCAACAAGATCTAACGAGATAATTCACACAAACGGAATGCAAACTTATGCGCTTATAACAAAAGATCAAGGGTCGTGTTCGTGAAGAACACGAGCCTCTAACTTATGAACAAACGCAAAAGCATGAGTAACTCGTTCGTCAACTAGATCGAGGAGGCGTGTTCATGAAGAACACGAGCCTCTAAATGATGAACGAACAAAGAACTCAAGAACATATCACTCATGCATGAACATCACTTTAGTCTAATTGGAAAATACAAGAATACTCACTTTGCTCTAAATGAAGAACAAGTTGGGATCTTATCCACACCACCATCTACATAGCCATCCCCTCAACTCATTTGATCCATGAGAGATCAAATGAGAGGAGAAACAAGTGTTTCTAAAGAGAGAGAGGGAGGAATGGATGTCTCAATTCTAGCCCCCTCTCCTCATATTTATAGGCTAGGGAGAGTAGGAGGAGCCCCCAAGGCTACTGGGTGCGCCCCATGGCGTGCTGACACGTGTACTTGCGAGAACCGGGCTTCTGGAGTAGAGAACCGGGGAAAACCGGAGAATCCGAGGTGATTTGGGCGCTGAACCGGAGCTGAACCGGGGCTGGACCGCGGGCAGGCTAGGGAGAACCACGCCACCGCCTCCCGCGTCGCACCTGCGGGCGATGCGTGTCCCCGAGCGGGCCGCTTCCCGCGCGCGGGGCCCGGCGACTGGCCAGCCGGATCGCGACACGTGGCGGCCGGGGGAGATCCCGCGCGCGCTCGCGTCAGCGATCCGCAGCAGCCAACCGCGTCGCGCCACGTGGCCGCCCCTGGTTTGCTCTGCGCAGCTGTTTGCATGGTACTGTAGCACGATGACATCAGCTATTTTGTCCTTTTCATAACTTGTGTTCACGAACTCCGATGTAGGCATATAATATGTCCATTTGGATCGTCTCGACAAGCCCGTCGCAATGGTGCAGTCCAAATTGGCATTTGAGATTGTTTGTGATGATGACCTTTAATAGCCATTGGATCACTTGCTCTCTATTGTACCAATTGGCATGTATTTCGGTGCATCCTGCAACAAAAGCTAAAAACACCAACACTTGTGGAAATCATCAGTATCAAGCCCTATTCTAGTATTGATGATCCTTTTACCATTATATTATGCAGGTATTGACGGTGTAAAAGTAGCACTTAACAGCCGTCAACACACCCTAAAGGTTCCTGTATCAGTGCTGCATCAGATTAATAGATATAGAAAACATTACCTCTGGGACAGAGGTGACATCAACAGGAAGGGAGGTTGTTTAGTGGCTTGGAAGAAAGCATGTCTGCCTAAGGATCAGGGTGGTCTTGGAATAATAAATCTCAGGATTCAGAATTCAGCTCTTCTGCTTAAACATTTGCACAAATTTTACAATCATGTTGATCTTCCTTGGGTTAACCTTAACTGGGAGTATCTTTACTCAATCAAGTAGTTCCCCATGTTAAGAGGCCTGTTGGATCATTTTGGTGCAGAGATGTCTTGGCCTTCTCTGATCAATACCTAATGATTGCATCCTGTCAAGCTGGTAGAGGCAACACTTTTTGTTTTTGGACTGATTCTTGGGATCTAGGTGTGCTCAGATGGAAGTATCCTCAGCTTTTCTCATTTGCAAAGAAACAGAACATTTCATTGAATAAATTCCTCTCCCAGGATGTTCATGATAACTTCTCCACCCCTCTCTCTGAAGAGGCTGCTCTTCAATGGAATGATTTGTCCCTTATGCTGCAAAACTATCAGAATCTGGGTACTTTTGAGGACTCATGGTCATATATTTGAGGTTCAGCAATTTTCGCACCAAAACTAGCTTATAAACAGCTCCAAGGCGCCTGTCCTTCTCATCCTTTGTTCAAATGGTTGTAGAAATCTTGTGGCAGAGGAAGGCACAAATTCTTTGGGTGGTTACTTTTCTGTGACAGACTCAACACTAGGGATATCCTTCGAAGGAAAAAAAAGAGTTCTGGATGAGTACAGTTGTGTCCTATGTTCCCCTAATTAGGAAGAGACGGTGGAGAATTTGTTCTTTAATTGTTCCTTCGGTCAATGGTGCTGGCGCCTCCTACACATCTCCTGGTCTCATTTGGATAGCTATCTTAACAGAATTGTGGTTGGACGTCGAAGATTTGGCAGACGCATATACAGGGAAATTTTTCTCATTTGTTGCTGGGCTATCTGGTCTCATCGAAATGAAGTTATTTTTGATGGTGTGCATGTCTCTTTGGTTAGGTGGAAACATATTTTCAAGCATGAATTTCAGCTTCTGTTTCACAGGGCTAAACCGACACTTGGGGTGGAGTTAAAGGATTGATTTTGTAATTTTCCTTAATTTTTTAGACTTCTTTTCTTGGGCCTAAGGCCTTTGTAATCTGTATATATTATATTTCAGAAAATTAAATGTTCTAGTAGGGGACTCCCCTGCTGTTATCTGGCGATCGACGGTGGCGGGCGGCTGGATGATTTGGTGGGCTAGTTTCAGCCCAAGAGGGATCTGGCGCTGGGCCGTCTCGTCAGCCCAGCCTTTGGCTGCTAGACTGGGAGCCCAAACCGGAGTGCGCGCGCTGGCCGCGGGACAAATCCGCTGCTGGGCTTTGAGCCTATGCCGGCGAGTGTAAGCAGGCTGCGGGCCGTTTTGCGTGCTGGGCTGATTTGGTCGGCCATGCACACTAGCTTTTACCTATTATGTTTTGGAATTTCAGAAGAATTTTTTTAATTATGTTTTATGTTTTTGTTTGGATTTTAATTATGTTAATATCTCTGTTAAATTTTTGTGCAATTGGATAAAATTTTACAGAGAGTAAGATGCTTCTGAAATTAAGGTTTTTCTGTTTTGTCTTGTTTTTCCGCTGCGTAATTATTCTCTAGTTAAATTGAACCAAAGAGACATTTAATTAGAGAAGAAGTTTTTCTTTATGAGTAATTTATGATATTGTTATTTTTTCTGGCCAAAGCTGATAATTACAATATTATAAACGGTTAAACTAAAGTTTTCATGCATTAATTCTATTTTTCTGCCCAAAGGTGATATATAATTAATGTAGAAGTGTGTTGTATGTGTTAATTTTGACCAAAGTTAAATTGATGCATGCAATACTTATTGTTATATGTTCTCACCGATCTCTGATTTTAATTTTCAGCACAAGCTGGCTATGTTGGTCAAATTCCTGAGTTGACGAGCAACAACTATAAGATGTGGCGCAAGCTGTTGAAACTGGCATTTCTGATGCTGGGAATGGAGTATGTGATGACCTCAGACCATCCTCAGGCCCCTGAGGCACCGGTGAGAGGTGCAGATGAGACTGATGCTGCTTGGTCAGCACGGGAAAGCACCCATATTAAGGCAGAAAGTGAGCATCAACTCGCAAAGGCGAGGTGGGATCTAGACAACAAAAGGTGTCTAGCGATTACACAGACAAAGATGATTGAGGCAATTAAGGCGTCTATTCCTGGGAAGGATGAAGACGGAGTTTTATACATTGCTGCTGAATATTTGACAATAGTGGACAGATAATATTCTCACCACACCAAGACATATGCCAGTACCACTATTGGCAGTTTGGTTTCAATGAAGTACACTGGTGGTGATATAAGGGACCACATTCTTAAGATGAGTAACATGAATGGCAAGCTTGCTGAGATGGGAATGGTCCTACCAGCTGAGTTTGTTATTCACTTGGTACTTAAGTCCCTGCCTCCAGAGTTCTCAGCTTTTGAGGTTAATTATAACACCATCCCAGATAAGTGGGACATGCATAAGCTCATTGCTATGTCTGTTCAAGAGGAGGAGAGGCTTAAGGCTCAAGGTGGTGGTTTCGTCAACTATGTGCATTATAGTAAGAATCCTTAGAAGAGAAACTTTCCCAGTAAGAACTTTCAACCTAAGAATCAAGGGGAGAGTGGACCTTCCAATGCACCAAGCAAGCCTGATGGTAAAGCCCCAGTCCAGTATGATCAGTCTCAGAAAGCTCCACCCCAGACAGAGTTTGCTCCAAACCAGTGTAGGTGGTGCAAAAAGACAGGACACTAGAGGAGGGAATGCCCTCAATGGCTGAAGCACATGTGGTCTAAAGGGTATGCATACCAGGAGGATCCTAACAAGAGGAGAAAGAAGAATTAAAGTCACGAATGGCGTCGAGGCAGAAGTGGAGGCGGTTGGAGATCTCCCCATTAAGCTGAAGGATGGCTTCACACTTCGCCTACATGATGTCCTTTATGTTCCTTCTTTAAGTTGTAATTTGATTTCAGTATCATGTTTAGCGGATAATGGATTTGAGTGCCAATTCAGTGCAGAATAATGTTTGATTAAGTTTAATGAAGTTTGTGTGGGTCTTGCCTTCCGGTGAGACAAACTTTATATGTTAGCTATTCATGATGTTTCAACTGAATGCGTTGAGAATGCATGCGACATTGAGCATGTCTCATCATCTACAAATGTAAACAAGATCCACAAGATGATGAGACATGCTCAATCTCGCATACATTCTCAACGCATTCAGTTGAAACATCATGAATAGCCAACATATAAAGTTTGTCTCGTCGGAAGGCAAGACCCACACAAACTTCATTAAACTTAATCAAACATTGTTGTGCACTAAATTGGCACTTAAATCCATTATCCGCTAAACATGATACTGAAATCAAATTACGACTTAAAGAAGGAACATAAAGGACATCATGTAGGCGAAGTGTGAAGCCATCCTTCAGCTTAATGGGGAGATCTCCAACCGCCTCCACTTCTGCCTCGACGCTGTTCGCGACTTTAATTCTTCTTTCTCCTCTTGTTAGGATCCTCCTGGTATGCATACCCTTTAGACCACATGTGCTTCAGCCATTGAGGGCATTTCCTCCTCCAGTGTCCTGTCTTTTTGCACCACATACACTGGTTTGGAGCAAACTCTGTCTGGGGTGGAGCTTTCTGAGACTGATCATACTGGACTGGGGCTTTACCATGAGGCTTGCTTGGTGCATTGGAAGGTCCACTCTCCCCTTGATTCTTAGGTTAAAAGTTCTTACTGGGAAAATTTCTCTTCTGAGGCTTCTTACTATGATGCACATAGTTGACGAAACCACCACCTTGAGCCTTAAGCCTCTCCTCCTCTTGGACAGACATAGCAATGAGCTTATGCATGTCCCACTTATCTGGGATGGTGTTATAATTAACCTCAAAAGCTAAGAACTCTGGAGGCAGGGACTTAAGTACCAAGTGAACGACAAACTCAGCTGGTAGGACCATTCCCATCTCAGCAAGCTTGCCATTCATGTTACTCATCTTAAGAATGTGGTCCCTTATACCACCACCAGTGTACTTCATTGAAACCAAACTGCCAATAGTGGTACTGGCATATGTCTTAGTGTGGTGAGAATGCTGTCAGTCCAATATTGCCAAATATTCAGCAGCAGTGTATAAAACTTTGTCTTCATCCTTCTCAAGAATAGACGCCTTAATTGCCTCAGTTATCTTTGTCTGTGTAATCACTAGACACCTTTTGTTGTCTAGATCCCACCTCGCCTTTGCGAGTTGATGCTCACTTTCTGCCTTAATATGGGCGCTTTCCCGTGCTGACCAAGCAGCATCAGTCTCATCTGCACCTCTCACCGGTGCCTCAGGGGCCTGAGGACGGTCTGAGGTCATCACATACTCCATTCCCGGCATCAGAAATGCCAGTTCAACAGCTTGCACCATATCTTATAGTTGTTGCCCGTCAACTCAGGAATCTGGCCAACATAGCCAGCTTGTGCTGAAAATTAAAATCAGAGATTGGTGAGAACATATAACAATAAGTATTACATGCATCAATTTAATTTTGGTCAAAATTAACACATACAACACACTTCTATATTAATTCTATATCACCTTTGGGCAGAAAAATAGAATTAATGCATGAAAACTTTAGTTTAACAGTTTATAATATTGTAATTATCAGCTTTAGTCAGAAAATAACAATATCATAAATTACCCATAAAGAAAAACTTCTCTAATTAAATTTCCCTTTGGTTCAATTTAACTAGAGAATAATTACGCAGCGGAAAAACAAGACAAAACAGAAAAACCTTAATTTTAGAAGCATCTTACTCTCTGTAAAATTTTATCTAATTGCACAAAAATTTAACAGAGATATTAACATAATTAAAATCCAAACAATAACATCAAACACAATAAAAAACACATATGAAATTCCAAAACATAATAGGTAAAAGCTAATGTGCATGGCCAAACAAATCAGCCCAGCATGCAAAACGGTCCGTGGCCTGCTTACACTCGCCCGCATGGGCTCAAAGCCCAGTAGGGGATTTGGCCCGAGGCCAGCGCGCACTCCGACCTAGGCTCCCAGTCCAGCAGCCAAAGGGTGGGCTAGCGAGACGGCCCAGCGCCAGATCCCTCTTGGGCTGAAACTAGCCCACCAAATCATCCAGCCGCCCGCCACCGTCGATCGCCAGATCGACGGTCCTGACTCGCCCGTAGCAAAAATCGCAGGTACAAAACCTTTGGCCGGCGACCCACAAAACGCTAGATCCATTTTAGTCCTACCCCGCCTTTTCAGCCCCGCAGTGCGGCGGCGGCCAGCGTCTTCCCCGCGGGTGGCGATCCGGCCGGCGGCGGTGAGGAGCGGCGCCACGCGGTGCTTCCACTGCGACGACCTGCCCCTCTCCTTCTCTTCCCCCTTCTCACCTTCCACGACCTAGAGAGGGAAAACATGGCGGAGAGGTGGTGGCGCCGCCCCCGGCCCCCTCGCCGGCACGCGCGTCCACCTCGGGTGAGCGCGCCGTCGTCGAGTGGCTCGATGGTGGCGCCCGTTCGCCTATGCCTCTCGTCCAAGAAGCAGTGGCGACGGCGGTGACAACCCGCGCGACGGCAGTGACAACCCGCACGGCGGCGGTGGTTCCCGGCGGCGAGGTATGGCCCACAGCAGGTAGGTCCACTCCCTCTCGTCCGGTGTTTGCAATCTAGGGTTAGGGTTTCGCTGTTTATTGGATTTGGTTCGATTCTTCCCCTAACCCGAGAGATCTAGGGTTAGGGTTCATACTTGGGTTCGATTTGGATCGAGTTCTTCCCTTAACCCAAGCAGATCTAGGGTTAGGGTTGCGTTCTTACTTCGATTTCACTCGAATTTGACCTTTTCTTCCCCTAACCCGAGCAAGATATAGGGTTAGGGTTGCTCCTTTTCTATGAATTTGATACTGTCAGTGCATCTTTCCCCCAGATCGCATGATCCGGGATCTTCACCTTCTACATGCTACACTGACTCAACTTCTTTACCCCAAATCTAGGAGCTACTATGCTAGTTAGGCTAACTGATACCATTGTTATAACCAAAACATGATCACTAGTAGAAGATCTAGATGGGTGAACAATTCATACAGATACACATGTATACATCTAGATCTAGAAGCACTAGCCTACTGCAAGAAGAAACAGAGAGAAATAGGGTAGCAGACCGTCGGTGGAGGGTTGAGGTGCGCCGTCGGAGGCCATCTCGTCGGTGGCGGTCGTTCGGGCGACCGCGGCTTGACGCAGGTGAGGGAGGGGGGTCGCCGGCTCAGTGACGGCGGCGGTGGAGTGGTCGTAGCGGAGAAGAGGACGGTGGCAGCGCATCCTGCGGATCCAACCGGATGTGGGCGGTGGCGGTGGAACTTCCCGCCGCTCCAGTGCTCCCTCGGTCGCTAGGGTTTGTGGGTGGGTGGCGGTAGCGCAGGTGAACCTTGTGACGTGCACCCGTGGCCCCCACCCCTATCTTTATAGCAATGTGCGACGGGGCCCACCAACCATCAATTGGTTGGGTGCCCCCGACCAGGACGCGAGACCGAGTCCGTCACGGCCTTTGGGCCGTGGCGGTAGAGAGATCGAACTAACAATATTAACCTATTAACTTTAGCTTGGTGATAGGAAATCGTCCATAAATCAAAGTGGATCAGACCAAGTACAAATTGAAAGCCCCCTAACAAATCTGCAGCTGCGCACGTTAGAGTTGATGTAGTTAAAATCATCTCAACCAGCTTCGTATGACATGTATGTAATTCCAACTACCAAATATTAACCTCTTTCAACCCTAAAGAGATAAAATTATCCAGTTTTCAAACCTGGCCTAAATTTGGAGTGGTTTCAGTGCCTATTACTAAATAGTATTTCATTTTTTATAAATTAAAGAAAGCTTTGGATTTTGGGAAAAATTCTAAGTAGTATAATAGGACTACAAAACGATAGTGTTTAAAACTAAACTAAACAATTTCCAGTATGTTTAATCAGAATCAACTCCACACTAAATTGATCTAAGTTGTAATTATTTATATTTGTAGATTTTTTCTAAAATAAAATATGTCTATTTATAAATGATTGACTTTTGAAAATCATGCCCCAATTGGAGAAAGTAGAACATTGCTTTAATAAAATTCTGAATGAAAATATCATACAAGTTTATGAATATTAGAAGAATAATTTTGCATGGCGTGAAACTAAATTTAATTAGCGCACAAGAAATTATCTTTCAAATGCAATATTTCAAAATATATAAACAAGTTAGGTTCTAGATGCTCCATAGCGGGATTAAAAAATATTTGATTGTGCCACTATGTCATTCGAAACTGGAATTTGAGTCATGGTTAAAAGTTGAACATTTATGAGGATAAAAAAGTGAACGATGGTGTAATTGTAAGTTGAGATCTGGATTAAGAGAATGGTTGAGGGTAAAAATAGAGTTCTCTCTAGACAAAATAATGATACGTACTGCACCACAACAACAAAAGATGCCTAAAATGTCAATACAACTCCATCTGTGGATAAATATGATGCATGTGGCAAGAAAAACTCAATGTTTTAAGCTACACAGATATTTTTTTTTTTGAGGGGGACTACGGCAGGCAAGGAGCTACACAGATAATCCTGCGTGGAACATTAACTTACCATGCATGCGGCCATTGGCAAACGCCGCAACTTCAATCCCGTACAGCTCAGAAATGCATCAGCTAATCTCTTCATTGTTGGAAAAGAAGCAAGGTAAAGTAAGACTTACTAACAGGATAAACAAGGTAGCATGTCAAAATACATATATACTCCAAATGGTGACATCCAAATAAGGTAGCATATCAAAATAAATTCATACAATCCAAACAGGGATAGCATCTAAATTAACTGTGGTCAGTGTATATCCATAATTTTCCACAGACACCTGCTGATAATTAAGCTGATTAGTGTCCAAGAGAACACATTTTCCTCCGTTATACATTATAATATTTACAGTTTCGTTGGGATAAGACTTTGACTAACATTTTTTCATGATACAAACTTTTAACCATAAATAAGTACTTTAATTTTGAATACGAATCTAACAACACCAATAGCACATGATAAAAGTCATATAAGGTCTTCAGTATCGTCTAAGGATTTTGTGATGGAAGCTGAGACCATCTCACAACCAATTAAGCTGCATGCAGAAGTACAGGTGAATTCAATTTACAGATCGAGAAGGTTTACAAGCGTGGACAGGGGGTTGTTTACCGCATTCTTGTTGTGTGCGGTGTGCCTCGACGGCGAACCGGGCGAGTTCAACGACGCGCAGGTCGTTCTCCATCCCCGGCGCGTCGTGGATGCCGCCACAAAGCGGCTCTTCATGATCTGCAATGAACCTCGCCTTCATCTCTTCTGCATTCATGGTCAGCTGGTCGCTGCGAGATCGAGGCGGCGCGCGACCGGCGATATCCCCGTCTCGATCGGAGTAGATCGGGGCCGAGAGAGAGAATTGTAGAATGTAGAGAGGAGAATACGACTATATATTGATTGATTGCGTAAGTCACACACAATGGGCTACCGGAAGCCCCTAAAGCCCATTGGACCCAGTTTGAAGTTCAAATTCAAACCAACATTTTAGCAAACCAGTTCAACAAAGATTCAACATTTTTCTATAAATCGGATCAGCATTAAAAAAAATTAGATTCAATATTCCCGAAGTTGTTTGAAAAATAATAGATTCAATATTTTTTTAAGAGCTTTGTTTCGGTACTTGGGTAGTACCAGGTAGTACCTTGTACTAATATTTGTTTCACCAGCTATTTTAATTATGTAGTACCAGATAGTACCTAGTACCGGGTCCACCAAAATGGTACTACCGGGTACTACCCTATTGGTACTACCTGGTACTACCACCGTTAGATTTCACCGGATGGATGGCTCACATTAATTACAAGCACCCTAAAATTTCTCTTTTTTAAAACGGAGGTCAACATTTTTTAAGAAAATACAACATGCAACATTGTTCATTACCTTTGTTAACATTTGGAAAAATTAAAGTTGGTTTAATTTTTTTTCAAGAAGGATCAACATTTTTTCCTTATCTCCTTCAAACTTGGTAGAATCGGTGCACGGCGCGTGGCCTGCAAGATCGGGGAGCGGCGGCCGGCGACGCGCGGGCTGCTGGTGCGCGTGCGCCGGCATCGCGCCAGGGGACAGCGGGTTGCATGTAAACTTCTGACAGATTTCATTCGGGTGACGCAAAAAAGTACGACAAACTGTCGACGAGCTTGTTTGGGAATTATGAGCCAATCGTAAATTGGAAACGGCGCCCATTGTGTTAGAAACTTAACGAACAATAATGTCAACAAGAATGAAAAGTAGACATTTTAATCTGGAAGTAGTACATCGTAATTAAGCAGTTTAAGGTGTGGCGATACAAATGCAGCAATATGCTGAAATATATAGAACTAGTTTCTTTGACTGAATGCTCAGCATCTAGGCGCACAAATCTACCACTATCTAGGCGCTAACACCGTCTTCAGCAGGCTTAAAGCCCTCCATGTCCTTGAAGCTCATCCATGGCGCCTTGTCACAGACCACAGCTTCATAGACCTTCTTGAGAGAGTGCATCATGCCACCACCACCAGCCGCTTTCTCCTCCACATTGACAGGCTTCTCCATTAATTCCAACCGACTATTCTCCTCCACCTTAGCACCAGCCTTCTGGAACTTCATGTGATTATTCTGCAAATTAAAGGGCAACTTTTCTTCAGATGCATCGACCGATCGATGAATCTTTTTTGAAAGGATATATCTTATAACAAACACAAAGCAGTAATCGGCTATCCCGTGTACGTCCAGAGCCAGAAGAGCTCCGGTTGGCACCGAAACTTCACAATGCCTCACCATAAATCCATAATAAGACCATAACAGATTCAGTAAGCAGATTTGGTTGGATCGTGCTGAGGGTGGTCAGGTAGCTTACGGCCATTTTGTCGGCCTCGGAGACGGCGGAGCAGGTGTGGTCTTGGGCGTTCTTGCGCCCCCGCGGATTGCGGCAGGTGTGGTTCCTCGGCTTTTCGTCTTCCTCCATTGCCTTCATCACAGCCTTTTTGGCCGCCTGCATCTCATTCTCCCAGTTGGAGCTCATGCATGGTCGCCGCTCGTCGGGGTGTGGGTGGTCGGACGGATGAAGGTGCGGCACCGAGACCCAAACAATCCGGCGGCTCGGCCTCGGTGGGTAGACGACGATGCGCACGAAAATATACTTGATGCCTCCGAGTTTCGTGTACAAGGGGAAAGAAGCCTGCCGCCCTGCCGTGCGAAGCAGCAGGTCCAAATTTAGGGCACACTTTGGGCCTTTATTTGCAGCGATCGCCCATCTTTGTTTTCAGCCCCATCAAGCCCACTACTGTAACATATCAGGATTTTGTAATGTTTATATATATTAATGTATGTGAATTTTCCAAAAAAAATAAAACTTTTTGTTTGAATTGAAGTGACATCCGAATTTTCAACCAAATGCTAGCACCTCATCTAAATTCCCTACAAATAAAACCCTATAGATTATTTTCAAACTATGGGTTAATTGTGATTTGGATATTTTGGGGATTTTATTTGGAATTCATTTGTGTGAAGTTTGAATCTGAATTGCAGCGATCACCCATCTTTATTTTCAGCCCCGTCAAGCCTGTCAGCTCTTGTTTGCAGCAGTTTGGACTTTGGCGCATGATGACGGTGTTGCTGCAAATTTGTGTCTGTTACCTCTTTTCTGGTAACAGACCCATCTTTTTTCATAACACAATCCGATAACAATATATAAATGAATCAGTAGAAACTTGTTTTTCAGAACACCGACCAGTGACCGAACGAAGAGGGATCAGACTGCAAATTAAAACTTTTGATGACTAATAATTGAGATCAGTCAGGGCTCGTTTAGTTGCCAATTTTTTCAACACTAATTAAAAAGACTAAACATAAACTAATTACATAGATGGACAAAAAATCGTGACGAATCCATTTAAACTAATTAATTCGTCATTAAAGATTATTTACTCTAACATAATATTGTCTAATCATGACACACCACTAATCGTTTGCTCCGGGGTGATGCCAAGCATATTATTCTCATGCATATTACCACAGGACAACCTGACAGTTTCGTTCCAGACGCTTGTTTAGCTTTCAAGATAAAACGGTCCCAAGATGAGATTGGATGGGACTGTCGTGGATGAAGAAATTCTGCACGCAAAATTTCAACAAGCTAACAGAGAAGACTTGAACAGTGTAGCCCTAGTTGAAAACTACTCCTAGTTTGAAGGTAGGGTTGTCATGCCACTAGAAAATTCTGCATGCCAAATTCCAACAAGATAAATGAAGACTATTGTATTTCTAGTTGAAGACTGGAATACGCAGCACCGTTATTCATAATATTACACAAAAGGCACTGTATTTATGATATTACAAAAACGGCACTGCAGTTTTAGACTAACTCCAGCAGCTTCTTAAAACCCCCCCCCCACCCCCCACCCCCCCACATCTGCAAAATGAAGAAAAAGTCCACACTGTAGCAGCTCCAGCAGTACTCTCAAAAGCATCTGCAAAATGCAGCAGGTGGTCTTTGCAAGCGCATTCTCAGGGATCTCTCTCCTCGCTGCATCCTCCACAGTGCCAACCGCTCCGCGTCCGCCTCGCCTCCCTCCGTCTCCGCGGCCTCTCTGCCCAAGCCCGCGAGCGAGGACCTGCTCTCTCTCCTCCAACCTTTCTCCCCGATGGCCTCTTTGCTCCTCTACCCAAGCATCCCCGCCAGCGCAGCACAGGCTCGGTGGCCGGCGTTAGGCCTCCTGCACTCCCCGCGTGGCGGAACTCCCCGGCATCACGGAGGAACCGTCGAGGATCCGCGGAGGCGTCGCGGGGGCGATTGGGGAGAAGCGGAAGCCAGGCTGCCGGAGCTGGTTTGTCTGCGGCCCCCCTCGGCACCAGTCCCGCCGGCGCGCTATTGGGGAGAAGGGGAGGTCGGGCTGCCAGAGCTGGCTCGTCCGCGGCCCCCCTCGGCGCCAGTCCCGCCGGCGCACATGGTCGGCTCCCTCGACGTCCGTCCCGCCTGTGCGCGAGGCTGACGCCCATCGCATCTACGGCTTGGCCATGGCTGTAGGCAGCACACGGGTAGGCGAGGGGAAGGCCGATGGCCGTTGACCAAACCGCCACGGCGACACAGATCCGAGCAGGCTCGACCACTCCAACCCTGCCGCCTCCTTCCCTGACCACCTCATCCTCCTCCTCCACGACGGCGTGGGAGGCTGAGATGGCGGTCCCTCCCCTCCGCTCGGCGACGGCGAGCCCGTGCAGCAGCGGCGCGGGAGCCAACTGCCGCGGCCGCTGCGTGACGGGATGCACATGCTCCGCTGGAAGCAACTGTGTTTTGCGGTAGCTTTTTCTCTCTTTGATGTGCGCAAACAGCCCTTTTGCAGATGCAGATGTAGATTTATTGCTGGAGTTAGTCTTATGATATCACACAAAGAGAGCTCGCTCGCGATGAGACAGCTATATCTGAAGGTCTGTTTCACGCTTCGGACATGGAAGGGGAGAGGGATCCTGCAATTGGATGAGTGGAAAAAAAACATTATTCAGCAACCAACACTACTGATGGTGAATAGAAAATTTAGTACTCCCTCAGTTCTTAAACATATGACGTTTAGGACAAGAAACTTAATTCATTTTGAACTAAGTTTATTGTCCTAAATATCATATATTTAAAGACGGAGGTAGTATAAGAATACAAACTAAGCAACAAATATGTTGTATGGCAACTATTTGCAGACTACATATGAATTGGATGCACACAAAACATCCACTACGGCAAGAACTGTTCTTTGTGCTATCACTAAGGATGGGAAATTAAGCATAGTTAGGGCACTCCCAATGGAGTATTAATGGTAGTTTCTATCTTTATTAAATAGCTTGCCAACTAAGCAAAATGGTGATGTGGCAGCCTAATTAACGAGGAAAGAGAGCACAAATCATAGAAATGGTTTCCTCATGGAGAAACCATGTCTACTCTCGACCCAATGCATAAGAAATCATGAATTTGTCATTGGGAAGAAACTACTAGTTTCTATAGAGTTAATGCAACGCTCCCCATTGGTGAAATTGGGAGAGAGAAAGAGAATAATTATTACTAAAAGACACTATCATTGTGAAGAATAGTTTCTATAGATGATTTCTTATGCTATGGAAACCGTGTTAGTTTCCTCTATTGGAACTGCCCTTAAGGCAGTCCCAATAAGGTAATAATGGTGGTTTCTATATTTATTAATTACCATGATAACTCAGCATTTTGGTGATGTGGCAAAGCAATTAAAGAAGAGTGAGAGCACAAAACGAAGAAACGATTTCTTCCCGGCGAAACCGAGTCGACGCTCGCAACGAGGCTCGTAGAAATCACCGGAATGCCGTTGGGGAGACTCGACTGATTTCTAGCCGCCTCCGTCCGGATCGAGTGCGTCGCCGCTCGTCTGTTCTCTCCCGCGCCCTCCCAGCCTCGCTCCCGCCTTCTCTTTCCATGAGCGCGCGCTCGGCCTGCCACGATAAGACAAGGAACGGATAAGAACGATGCTCTATGCTGAACACAGCTAGATCGAGTCCATGGACCAAGGGACCCATGTGTAAGAGTCTCTAACGTCATGTAACTGTTGTGGACTGCAGAAATAATTGCCATACTTGATCTACTACTTTTTTATGTTTCATTTAAGTTATTCTTGGTATTAAAGCTGCTATAGAAATCATGGATTGGGAAGGATAGTTTCTATTGGTATTAATTACTCTCTTGCTCTCTTGGAATCTACTCCTAGAAATTGTTCATTGGGATTGCCCTTATGAGTTATCTACAGCCTGTTAAATTTGACCAAGAAACACAGATAATACTTTGCTACATGAAGTATACCAAATTTCTTTGGTTGGAATCCATGTGCATTAATTAAAACCTATTAAGGTTGGAGCGGGGGCGCGCACGGGGAGGGGTGCCGCGTCACCAGGGGAGTGTCCGCCGCAGGATCCTGCCGTGGGACCCGCGCGAACGGCCGTGACGAGTCGCGAGTGGAAGCTCGCCCGTCGCGTGCTCGCTGACGGCCTGGGCCCCCAGCGGGCGAGCACGGCCTCCCCCGGGTCGGCCTCCCCTCACCTGCCTTCCGGGCTCAGTTGCAACCTCCCTCCGTACTCGCGCGAGGTGACAGACACGACCGCCGCCATGTCCCTCGCTTACCTCTCCGGCGTCCCGCGGCATGGCTTCATGCCTTTTTAGGTGAGCGTTCCGTGGTGCTGCCCTCCTCCAGTTGCGGCTCCCTGCCGTCGTTGTGCTTTCCATCCCCTCTCTCTCCTCTAGCAGCAGCGTGCTTTCCATCCCCTTCCTCTCCTCTCTAGCACTCCGCACGTAGGCGAGGGCAAGCACAACGACGGCGACACGTCTTGGCGAATGACGACAGCACCAGCGCAGCCTCGCCGACGAGGGAAGTCATGGTGACAGTGCGGCTTCATCGGAGGGAAGGGAGAGCAATGGTTATGGCGGCATGGCCTGGTGAGGCGGTGCGCCCTCGCCGTGTGGGGAGGCACGGCGGTGAAGCCCACGTAGAGGTACCATCTTCCTTTTCTCCTTCCTTCCTTTCCCGTTTTCATCCACTTTGTCCCTATCTCAAATCCTTGTTTTTATTTCTCTCTTTGCTCTCAGATCTAGATCTATGCTGAGAGAGGTGGTGTTGTGGTGCGGTGTACAGCGAGGGAAGAAGCGAGTTGGAGTACTGAATATCTGTTGTCCGGTGGACTGATCTCGCTGAATGCTCAGAGTACGTGAAGGTCGATCCCACCGGCCGGCACCGACAGGTACTGAATCGACACCGACACCACCTCCCTCAACTGTTTCTCGATCCGTTTTATTTTGCTCGCCCGAATCGCTGATCTGTTTCCCTGATCGTCTCTGCTATGTTTCCTGCTAGGAGATGGAGGTCACGAGGTGGCAGGAACCAGGTGAACCTGCACGACTTCCTGCGCGCACTGGGGCAGAGAAGTCTGGAGAGGAAGTTTTTCTCTCTTTGATCTCTGAAGTTCTTCTTCCTATGAGAATACTTCTGCGTGAATCCTCTGTGTTCTTCTGCCTGAAATTCAACACACCAAGCATTCTGATTCATGTGACTGAATACTTATAAGGTAAAAAAAGCTTTGGCTAAGTTTTTACTTCCCCATTTGCTGAAACAAGTGTCTGCTGATTGGACAAATAGAAGTGTAATTTCACCTTTTTTCTGCATTCAGGTTGTTATATGCGAACTAGCACATTGAATTTAGGAGAGAGAATGAATTGCTCTTGCTGCTTAATTACAAATTAAAACAGTAAGTTCTGGGCTGAATTCAAGCTTCTCCTATTCTAAGCAAGAACACTCAACTATAATTGACCTTTGTTCTGAGCTATTCACTGCTCTACATCCATTCTAATCAGTTTTGGGGAAAACAATAACTGAAATTTCGTTGCTACTCTAAGCAGCGAAATTCTCCCCTCATTTAGCTTAGTAGGGACAGCACAAACAAATCCCACTAAATCAGTTGCACAAACAATAGAACTAGATCGACAATAATACAGAGAACATGGAGATTTGGAGAGTACACAGATGCTGATATATAGTACGGCTACAATCATACAACTGAATTTTATAATTATCATTAGTTTATTATGTCAATTTAGGTTGTAAGAAAAGTTTGATTTGTCAGCCTAGGTTGTTTGTGCTGGCTTTTAGTTCGTTCAAGGTTCATTGACATTCTTTTTGGAGCAGATGCTTATGCTCTCCTGTTGCTATCTTCCTTTCAGTTTGTTATCCTTCTGTGTGCAGATTGGGAACCTCTGGGTTCTGGTTGTGATGTGGTGATTTTAGTTCGTGGTGATGATAGTTGTTGCAACCCTGTTGTACTGTTCTGTATTGCTACTATGTTTGCCTCTTTGTTAAGGTATGTGGTTCAGCATAATCAAGTTAATGTCAGATTTCTTCAAACCGACAGGGATAAATACGATTTATTCAAAAAAACAGGGATAAATACACCTATCGAACGTACAAGAGCGATGAATTTTCAAAAAAAAAACAGGAGCGATGATCAAAACCCGTGGGAAAAAAGAATCGCCTCCAGCCCATTGGACTGTTACCATCGGCAACTCTATGGGCCGGCGCGCAAGGGCGCGCCCCATCTACTAGTATGCATAAATCTACCTCAAGCGCTGCTCTCATCAACGGGCTTGAATTCCTCCAGCCCCTTAGAAGTTCTCCCATAGCTTCTCCCAGAGCTTCTTGGCGGGTTTGAATTCCTGCAGCCCCTTGAAGTTCATCCGTGGCTTCTCCCAGACCTTAGCTTCATAGAGCTTCTTAGATGTCCCATCCTTCACCTCAATAGTGAGATAGTACATCCTGCCAGAAACCAGTTGCCTCTTCGCCTTCACAAGCCTCTCGTAAGATAGAAGAGCATTCTGCATAGGGCAGCAGCAAAAATGTTAATTGCAGTCCGAAAAACTCATTTGTCAGGACGAAACATCATAATATCAATCTAAGGGCTAAGGTGACTACTATGCTACTACTGATGAATGGAAAAGAAGAAGAATTACTGAGTAACACGGCTAAGGTCATCATACTCTAAAACAAACTAACACCACACACATACAAACACTACATTATTAGTTTTGTGACTATACAGATAATGGTAGCACGTGATTATTCTTACAAACTTTTTTTCCCATCACACTTAAACAATGAAACCTCGCAAATTTAACATGTCATTAAGACTAACTACAAAGTTGAGTTGCAGTAATGCTAATTCAACATGTCGAGCGACCTCTTGGGTTAGCAGGTAGATAAATCCAAGCAGCCGGATAAAGTTCGATATGGACGGCAGGATTCGTCACGTAATCAAGATTGTTTGGATCTGTATGGATGACAATTGCTCAATATCATGCCTTGGTAAAGTTGTTCAAATTTACGAGATTGGCCACCAGAGGGTTAATTATCAGACCAAAACGAGGCAGCTACCAGATAGGAATCAGCGATCAGAGCACCCGCACCGCACAATTTAGGCAGCAGAACACCGATTCAGTTTGACCATTGCGCGTCGCACTGCCCTGTTCGGTTGGCTGGTGGCTGATGGCTGGCACTGATTTGTTTCGAGAGAAAAGTACCGCTGGCTGGTAACTGATGGCTGATTTATTCTGAGAGAATAGTACCGTTGGCTGGTGGTTGATATGCCAAACGAACATGGTGGGGGCAAATCAGCAGCGCAAAGAGGGGGCAAGGGTCCTTACGGTCTTCTTGTTGTGCTCGTCGACGGCGAAGCGGGCTAATTCCTGCAAGCTGATGTTTTTTCCTAATTCTGCCCGCGGCACCTCATGGATGCCGCCGCAAATCACGCCGCGGGGGCCGCGCCACGGCAACCGCGACCCAACCGCGCGCATGAGCGTCACAAAGACTCGCATCTGCGCGTACGTGGACTGCTCGATCGAGGGAGATCAGGGCGAGATACACAAATATATATTTCGTGTACAAGGGGAAAGACACATGACATATAGTGCCCATGCGAAACAAGCACTTTGGGCCTTATCTGCGACGCGTCATCAGGCCCATCAGGCCCGTCAGCTCTTGCTTGCGGCAGTTTGGAGTTTTGGCGCATGACGGTGTTGCTGCAAATTTCCGTCTGTTTTTTTACAACAAACAACTTTATATATTAAGCAGTGATTTTACATAACAGTCCTTCAAAGAAGACTGTGTTACAACTTGGTCCACCGACAAGAAAACAACAGAAAGAATGGCGGCGACGGAGACGACCTCGCCGGCGGGAAGCTGATATTTCGCCGAAGGCAAGAACAGCTGGGTGAGAAGACCGCGCCGTGCGTCGGTTGTAGAAGGGTGGACGAAGCCTTGGATGGCATCCACACCGAGCGGCCAAAGTATGTGGAGTAAACTCGTCGCCGGCGGTACATGATGAAGCTTGAGGCCAGTTGATGTTGCTTCACGGTGAACTTGAACTTCTTGCGTGGAGGCTGCTTGAGAACTGCGGAGGTGGGCAGGGGCGGAGCTAGAGTTAAATTATGGGGGGTGCAAAACACTTCATCAAAGAGCTTCTATGCTGATTTTGTTGAGCTATGGGTGCTGATTTTGTTGTGTTGTGGGTGCATAAAAGGTGAAAAATCAATGATAATCACTAAATTTTGTTTTCGGTCTGGGTGCGGCCGCACCCACATGGACATACATAGCTCCGCCCTGGAGGTGGGGGCGGGCAGTGGAGGCAGGACTTCGTCAAACACGGCTGGGGAGGGGATGCAACCGAAGACCATCTCACCTCTTTTCAACAACACAATCCTACGAGGATAACATTACATAAATGAAACAGTAGAAAAACAATTTTCAGAACACCGACCAGTGACCGAACGAAGAGGAATCAGACGGCAAAACTTTTGACTAATTTGAAGTCTATCAGTATATGGTGATAACAAGCATATTGTTCTCAGGTTACCAAGAAAAAATCTGCATGTCCCAAGCATATTATTCTCCGGGGTGATGGCTCTTGCTTGGTTTTCAAAATAACAATCTGAATGGTCCAAGATGAGATGGGATCGAATTGTCGTGGAAGTAGAAATTCTGCATGCACAATTCTAACAAGCTAACAGAAGACTTTAACAATGCAGTCCTCGTTTCCAGATAGAAACTGAATGGTCTAAGATGAGGTGGGATGGGATTGTCATGCTAGTAGAAAATTTTGCATGTGTAACTCCAACAAGGTAACAAAAGACTGGACCGATGTGCTCCTAGTTGAAGACTGTAATACTACATATAAGAATGCCACATCATGAGGCGTGGTGAACACACATCACGGTTATTCATAATATTACACAAAGGGCACTGTTATTTATGATATTACACAAAGGGCACGGTAATTTTACAATATCACACAAAGGGAGCTTGCAATGACACAGCTATGTCTGAACCAGCTCCTTATTCTGCAGGTCTGTCTCATGCTTCAGGCAGCAGTTGGACGTGGGAGTCAAGAGAGATCCTACAATTGGTATATATTGATCAAAGAATCCTGTCAGAAGATAAACTCTTGGATGAATGGAACAGACATTATTCAGCAGCCAACAGTACTGATGGCAAAAAGAAATTTAAGTATAAGCATACAAACTAAGCAACAAACGGGTTCCATGGCAACTATTTGCAGAATTCATATGGTGCACACAAAATTGTCCACTACGGCAAGAACTGTTCATTGTGTTATCACTGAGGATGGAAAATAAGCACAGTTATCTACAGCCTGCTCAATTTGAACAAGGAATGGAGATAATGCTTTGCTGCATGAAGTAGATGAAATTTCTTAGCCTGAAATCCATGTAACTCATGCATAAATCTACCTTAAGCACAGCTCTCCTCAACGGGCTTGAATTCCTGCAGCTCCTTAAAGTTCTCCCATGTCTTCTCCCAGACCTTAGCTTCATAGAGCTTCTTGGATTCCCCATCCTTTACCTGAATAGTGAGATAGTACATGGTACCAGCAACCACTTGCGTCTTCGCCTTCACAAGATTATCGTAAGCTAGAAAAGCATTCTGCAGAGGGCATTAGGGAAACACAGAGGTTAGTTGCAATCCGAAATTTCATTAGTGCGGACGTAAACATTAGAGTATCCATGTAAAGGGCTATAAGATGACTACTCGTCTACTATTGAATGAAGAAAAGCAATTACTAAGTAACACACCTAAGGTCCTCATGCTGTATACGGATAGTGGTAATGCGTGAATGTTCTTAAAAACCTTTTCCCATCACACTTAAAAATTAAAACCTCACAAATTTAATACTCCCTCCATTCTAAATTATAAGTCGTTTTGGTTTTTCTAGATGCATAGATATCATTATGCATTAGAGATAAGGTATATCTAAGTGCATAATAAAGTCTTCAAATCTAATAAATATAAAACGACCTATAATATAGAATGGAGGGAGTATTTGATTAAAGAGTAAAATGCACCGGAGGTCCATTAACTTGTAAGAAGGTGTCACTTAGGTCCATCAACTTTGAAAATGCATTTTTAGGTCCATAAACTTGTTGTGTCGTTCACCGCAGGTCCATAACTGTCCATATATGCTTCTACTGGTGACATGACATGATGACTTGGCTAGAAGAAGTATATCCTAATTGAGGCATTTCATCGAGCAGCTTATGAGTGACACATGCTTGATATTTCCGAAGCTAAACGACATCAGCCTACTCCTATCGTACATGCGAGGATGCTACCGTTATTCAACCCAAGGAATGTCTAAGTATATGTGTCGCCCATTTGTAACCTACTCATTGAAATGCCTTAGCTAGAAGATGTTTCTTGAGCCAAGTCATCATGTCATGTCACCAGTACAAGCATATCTAGACAGTTATGGACCTGCGGTGAATGACTCAACAAGTTCATAGACCCAAAAATGCATTTTGAGAGTTGATGGACCTAAGTGACACCTCCTTACAAGTTGATGGACCTCTGGTGTATTTTACTCTTGATTAAAACAACCTACAAAGTGGAGTTACAGTAATGCTAATTCAACATGTCAGGCGGTACCAGGTAATGAATCTCATTTTGTATATAATAAAGTAAATTCCAAGCAGACGAATCAAAGTTTAATGAACGACAGGATTCGTCACATAATCGAGATTATCTACTGAACCTGTGGAAAAAAAATAAAAAAACTAATCCCGTCTTGGATCTGTATGGATAGCAATTGCTAAACCTCATGCCCCGGTAAGTTGTTCAGATTTACACGATTCGACGCGTTTTTAGATTGTCCAAGACAGAACGAAACAAGGCTGACACGAGCAAGCTCCTACCTAGTAGGAATTTTCGCGATCAGAGCCGTGAGCGCTAGAGCGCCACAATTAGGCAGCAGAACACGGATTCAGTTTGACCATTATTTACGCGTCGCAGATAACGGGACATATCAGGAGCGCAAGGAAGGGGGCAGGGGTCCTTACGGTCTTCTTGTTGTGCTGGTCGACGGCGAATCGGGCGATCTCCTGGAAGTGGATGTCGTTCTCTCCCTGCGGCACCTCCGTGACGCCGCCCACCAGCTTCCCGCGGTCCGCCATGGATGGCTCCTCCTCGTGCGCGCTGCGGGAGGACGACGAGACGGCGAGGGCAACGAGCACGAGCAGGGCGGGGGCGGCGACGAGTCCGGCGATTCGATGGTTGCGCATCCGGATCGGGTGGATTTGGGGCCGGGATTTATAGCCGGAGGAGACGCTGCGGGGGGAGGACGACGAGAGAGAGGAGGGTAAGATCCGTCGGCACGATATTGCGGAGTGGGGAATGGAAAGGGACAGGGAAAGGTTGGATCCTGACGAATTTGCCCTTCCCTGCTGAAAGTCGACGTGTCAAATAGTGCTCGTTGATTCACCGCAACCGTGCCCTGGAAGTCCGGACGGCCTCGAGCTCTAGAAGCACGCACACGCGGTGGCAGTTTCCGAGTTTCGTTCTTGCATAATGCATAGGATGTGATGTCTGAAGATATATGCTGGCTGGAGTATAGGCGGTGGTGGACTTCGCTTGGCACTTTGATAATAAACCAAAACTTTTAAAATTCTAGAAAAACGAAAAGCAATCCTAAGAATCATTTAAAGGGAAAATTTTGCTCGATTTTGATAGTGAGATGGTCCTAATCATTCGTTTTTTTAGTTATGAGTTGGAAATTAGACTTATAGTTGAATGGTGAAAATAGGACTTTGCCTAATAAAATCCTGTCTGAATTAAGTTACTCTTTTTTTTTGGAGTGAATTAAGAGCCTGTTTAGTTTCAAAAAAAAAATTAGGATCTCTTTAGAGGCCTATTAGGAGGATTAAATATAGACTAATTACAAAACAAATTACACGAATGAACGGGAAATCGCGAGACGAATCCACTAAGCCTAATTAATCTGTCATTAGAGATTGTTACTGTAGCATGGTGTTGTCTAATCATGACATAATTAGGCTCGTTAGATTCGTATAGAAAAATTAGGTAGGGGTTATGAAATGGATTTTTTCATTAATCCACATTTAATACTCCTAATCAGTGTCCAAAGATTGATGTGACGGGTAGTTGGGAAAAAATTTGGGAACTAAACAGGTTCTAAGTTATACTACTCCATAAGTCTAATCCTACGTTCATAATTTATAAAAAAAATCTTGTAGCCTGAGAAGGACTTGGTCGTCGATCTGATCCACTACCACTGTACCACACACGGCATTGCACATGTGATCGTTGACACTGCATCCCTTGGATGAATCGTAGCATGTGTGCCGATGCTGCACCGAAAGACACGTCTCACGCATAGGAAGGAAAAGAAAACGCTCTTCCCTATCCTCAGTACGTTATCGCGAGCATCGTTTATTCCTCCACACAGGCCGCAGCCGTGTCTATGCAACAAGTACTGTCCCCAGGCACGTACGTAGAGCGCAGCTAAAGCACCGTCCACCGACCACCGTGGTTTATTAGAGTTGTAAATGGCAGTGATTCAGCAAAAGTGTTTCCATTATCTTAGCGACAGTATGCTTCTCTGCAGGAGCTGTTGAAAGGATGTTCACAAGTCGTGTGACTGATATGTTTTATCATCATCTATATTTTAAGTGTATCATAATTTTTTTAAAATCTTTCCACAAAAATTTTTAAATAAAACAAGTGATCAAATATGATTATCAAAAATCAAAAAATGCTTATATTTTGGTACGAGTACTGAGCCACTGCCATGCAGATCAGGTAACCATGAGCACCACACGGCAGTGGTCGAGTCAGTCTTACACAAGGTTTTTTCCCCGACCGGAACCGGTCCGAAAACCGTGGTTACCGGTCCAACCGGTCCGGTCCAGTTCTGGTTTCGGTCGGTACCAAACCGGTCAAATTCAAAATTTTGAATTTAAATTAAAAAAATCTCAAAAATATTTCAAGTTGCAATGAATCTAATTGTGTCAAAATTGTTCAAATATTCGTTAATTTAGTATACTTTGCGGGTGGTTCAACTTCTAATACCCGCAAAAAATACTAAATGCACTAATATTTGAAAATTTGACACCATCAGATTATACACACCTTGAAGTATTTTTAGAAATTTTTCTTTTATTTTCCAATTTTTTAATTCAAGTTTGAAAACACATCAAATTCTTCACTAATTCGGTTTTTTTGTTCAACTACTGGTAACCGGTCAAACCAGTTCGGCTTACCGGTCAAACCGGTCGGTTAGCCGCTGGAAACTGGTTGTATAGACGTTTTTTATTTGGAATTTGAATTTGTCCGATTTTTACCGATAACCGATCAAACCGGACCGGTTAACCGTGGGCGACGGTTTGGTCTGACCGGTCGGTTAAAAAAACGTTGGTCTTAGACCGACTCTAGCAATGAATCGCAAAGTGAATGTGCAAAGGGCCGTTTGTGACAAAGAGAGACAGAGAGTGGACCAGAACTGCAAAAACATGACCTTTCTAGTGGTCGTTCCCTCCCTGTCGCCCGTGGGCCCGACGATTGCTTCCCGCGGACCTAGAGAGCTCCGCCGCGGGCCCTACGCCGAGTCGGGAGGTCGCTCGAGGAGAAGGGAGGCGGAGGCAGAGCAGGGGAGCCGCCACCCGCCGTGTTCCTTCTCCGGCGAGATCCGCCCTCGATGCCGCTCGAGGAGAGAGAAGGAAGAGGCCCCGCCGTCGAAGCCGGTCGTGAGGATGGTCGACCGGGAGGTGGGAGCTCGAGCAGCTTGCACAGGAGTGCGGGCCGAAGACAGAGCTCGTCGGCGTCGTCGAGTCGCCGCCCCACAGGTCAACACTGTCGGATCTGCGTCACGGAGGTCAGGTCCCGCCGCACCCCTGCTCCGCTGGATCCTCCGCACCGCGACTGTAGGGATCGACGCCCTGGTGACGGAGATTGAGCCACCGCGCGGGAGAGGGGAGGAAGAAGGAGGAGGCGGGCGGCGGGTGCGCTCTACTGCCGCCGCCACTCCTTGGAGGTCGCGCCGCCTTGAATCTGCACCGTCGAGGAAGGAAGGAAGAGGAGGAGAGGCCGCGGGCAGCGTGAAGCAGGCAGACGGAGGGGCACGGAGCGGTTGGAAAAGTGGAAAGGGAAAGGAGAGAGAAATCTCTAGGAATGAGGTTTCCAAAGCCCGAGTCTTCATTTTGAAGAACGCATGCGGCGGTTGCTAGAGCCGTTGGAGGGGCTTTCGGTTCCTCATTTTGCAGGTGGGGGTGGGTATGCCGTATGCGGTAGCTACTGGAGATAGTCTTACACTCTTACTGCAGAGGAAGTTTTTTATATTTTTTTATTCATTTTGCAAAATTATTCGACCGTTTCAAAATTTATCAAATTTGACCTACAAACGCCATGGCGCACGGCGGCCGCCGTAGCCCACAGCAGTTGCAGGACCAGCCGTCGTGCGCTACGGCGGTTGGGTGCCACCGTCGTAGGCTACGGCGGTTGGGCGCCACCGCCGTAGGCCACGGCGGTTAGCCTAAACGCCGTGGGCCACGGCGGTTGCAGGCGCCGGGCGGCGGCAGGCAGCGGGCATGCAAACGCCGTGGGCCATGGCGGTTGCATCCCAACCGCCGTGGGCCACGACGGTTGGTTTTTTTAATATTTAGAAGAGAAAACACACACCTTTGCATTGGCATGTACGGCGCTTGTACAACCCTAACAAAGCGCCTTACGTACCGGTAACATGCCTTAGGGAATTTTGAAATTTGATTACAACATGCCTAATTAATCTAGTTGTACGAGAACTGCCCGGAGAGCAGAGACCCGCCGGAGTCTTGCGACGGCATGTAGTAGTACCCACGTGGGGGTGGAGGTGATGAAGGTGGAGGGGACCAATCTTTTCGGGGGGGAGCTGTTCTTCTTGTGGCATTCACAAGTGCATGTCGAACATTTGCAGCATCGACCGTCTCCAGCGCTAGACGATCGATCAGGGGAAGCCAATGCCTCAGACAGCTCCCGCTTCAGGTTGTAGATGACGACGTCCTCGAGGTAGTCGATGTACTCTTGATAGGGCGAATAGCTGGTGGATCCACCCACTGCGAGAAACCGTAGTTCTCTGTTTGGGTGGATTACTGCAAAACGCAAGAAAACGTAAGCAAACCAAAGAAAGATGATGAACAAATTTGCGGACATTGTTTACCCATGCATGTGGGCAGTGCCAGAAGCGACGACCGAAGTTCTTCCATCCCTCGTACACTTGCATCACGCAAAACTCACCGTGCGAACACCTAGGTCACATCACCGTTTGCTTCGGTGCGTAGCTTCTAACTTCACGCATCGATCTGAAGTCACTCTTGCCTTTCAATGGGAAATTAGCTACGAAATCTGGTGATTGCTGTTGCCACAACATAGGACCGAAACCGTGTTCATCCCCACTCCAGGAAGTCATTGTTGAATGCTGTGAGAAGAAGGCAATGGAGTGAATGGTGCTACATATAGGCAGAAGAAAGAGGCTGGCTGGGTGGTGGGCCCTTCGATCCGTGGGAAGAGAAACGAAGCAGTGACTCAGAGAAAACACACCCTAGTACTAGGGCACTGTCGCATTGTGGGCCAGTCGATCCGTGGGAGAGGAACACGTCAGTGACTCGGAGGAAACACAATGACTCTGCGTATGACAGTCACTCTAACGAAACACACGTAGCGGAGAAAACACACTCTAATGCAGTTCGATTAAAGTTCTTAAGGATACAAACTGAGGACCCTAGTTGATGATGTCATGAAATCTCGAATTATTTGATACAGTACGACTAATACTCTAGGTCTACTGAGTACAACGGGGGTATTTCCCCTTCCTCATGGCATCCGGCCCAGCTTCCTTAGCCCGGCGAGCCCTCTCCCTCTTCCTCTCTCTATCAGCTTCACGGGCCTGGGCCGCTTCACGTTCTCTCATCTCCTGGCGAATGCGCATTTCCTTCTGCTCCTCCTTTTTTTCCTCTCTCTTTTCTCACGCAACCATGCGGAACCACCTTTCCCTTGCATCACATCCCGCTTCCTCGACGTACCTCTTGTCGAACTCAGACTGCTCGGTATCTAGCCACTGCATGAAATCATAAAGAGGAGGTGGAGTCTTTTTTCAAAGACATGTCAGCAAATAATAAAACAAAAATGACAAATGAATAATCGAGAAATGTAGAAAGTCCTTACTTTGGCTCTAATATTGCGGTCGAAAGGCTGGATCGGGTCGTGTGCATAGTTGGTGCACATGAAGAACCTCATCCCGTAGGCGTACCCGAGAACCTTGCACTTGACAAGCTTGCAGTTGTCACCGCAGAAGCACAGAGGAGTGTGGATCCCCTTTGACACCTCGACATTATCCTTCCTCGTGGTGAGGAACTCCAAGTCCAACTCAGGACCTTAGGAGGCCATTGCAAACCTATAAAACAAGATGAGAACAATTATTACAATCATAGACAAAATTATACAAATGAATCAACATAATTAAGACGACACGAAATAGCAATTCAATTATTACAATACAATACCATGCATAAGTTCGTACAGGAAATATTAGTTCAAATATTACAAATTCCGAAATTAAAAGTCCTAACGTTACAAGCAACTATGATCATCTGAATCCTGCATTGTTGCTACGCCCACGTCCACGTCCACGTCTGCGTCCACGTCCTGATGGGGGTTGGGAGAGTTCTGAAGGTGCTGATGAGCCCACATTGGCCGTAGCTGGTGCATTGCAAGTATAATTTGGAGCTGTGCACCTCTTGTACGTGTGGCCCGTGTTGTGACACTTGTAGCATATCACTACTGCAGGTCCAGCTTCTGCTTCATCTATGTTGTTTCTAATCCTCTTCTTCTTCCTTCTTCCAACACCTTGGCACATCTCAGGATCTGGATTTGATATGTGCACAACATTTTGTTTGGGGTTCTCAGTAAAAGTACTCTGCACGAGGTAGCCCTGGATTGTTCGGTTTCAAGTGTTCCGAACAGTTTTCTTGTCGTAGTACCATGGCACGTACCTACGGTAGCTGAAATTTCGAAGTTGATAACATACGGCGATCACATGTGAGCAGGAGGTGTGAAGTTGCTGCGGCTTCTGGCATGAACATCTGCATATTTGGTTGCCAACGTCACACACTTGTTGCGTCTTTTCACACGATGGGCCTAGGCACATTTCCCCTTTGTACTCAACCTCATATCTCCACATAATTTCATTCTCAGTAGACTGGTACAAAGGTTGCGCTCTCACCATGTGAAGAAGTGCTTTTTTCTGAGCCTTGTCCAAATACTGAGTCATTTTGGTGCAGTTTATCATTTGAGTGTTCCTCAGAACCTCATCCGCTACCTTGCTCCTTTCGTAAAAATATTGCATTGTACGATACAAAAAGAACTCAATAATGCCAACTAGAGGAAGAGGTCTTGAACCGCGAAGCACACAGTTGTAGACCTCAACAAAATTAGTGGTCTTTATCTCATGTCTTGCTCTGCCCTCGTCAAACATGAGACACCACTTTTCCTTAGGCAGTTAGGCTCATTCTGACTCCACTGGCAGAAGGTCTTCACAGCACGCCCTCTTCTGTGCCTAACTTGAGGGTCATCTAATCCCACATCCTCGAGAGAAATTGGCTCCTCTCCAGGTTCAGGATTCACTGACCTCTTTGCTATCTCCTCTGATGTCTTGTTTGTCAGGTCATCTAATTTCTTCCAGATGGCATCGAACTTCTTCTGCTGAGTCTGCTCACACAACCGCTCAAACAATTTAGATAGGGCCTTGTTCTTGAACTGGCTGTGGAAGTTTGCTTTCATGTGCCTAGTGCACCACCTGCTCTTAACATCTTTCCACAATGGAACTCTGTATCGCTCTTCGCTGCCATCTTTCGTGTCATTCATTGCTTGCAAAATACCTTTGTGCCTATCGTGTATGAGACACATTCTGCACATCATGCACCACCATGTTCTTCAATCTCTCAAGAAACTAATACCAACTGTCACCGTTCTCCCCCTCCACAAATGCAATGGCCAAAGGAAGTAACTGATTGTTAATATCAGCTGCCACAGTTGTCAGGATTGTTCCTTTGTATTTACCTGTGAGAAAAGTGCTATCTATACAAATGATCGGTCGACACAGTTTGAAAGCCTCAATACAGGCACCCAATGCCAAGAATGACCATTGAAGCACAAGCTTCCCTGGTTGCTCCTCACAAGGATAGTCTTTGATATCATAGTAGCAACCAGGATTCATCTGAACTATTGTGTGTAGCAAGTTAGGCAAACTGTGGTTGGATGCTTCATAAGTACCCCACCTATGCTCCAATACCTTCTTCTTTGCTTGGTATGCTTTGCCGTAACTGATGGTGTACCCGAATTTTTCCTCAATTGCACCGATAATGGCCTTCGGCTCATAAGAAGTACATTTCACAATGGTAGGGTACATGTGGCTTGCAACAAAATCGGCTGAAATGTTTCGGTGCCTTGCATCAATCCGATCAAGAGTACAACTGTGAGGCACCACTTCTTTCACCTCTAACTAATAATCCCACTTCCCCTGATATGCATACACTCGAAAAGAACAATCCTCCTTCTTGCAATGCGCATCATATATCCTCGGAGAGCTCTTCACTACCCTGAACTCCCTGTGCAGAGTCAAGGTGGACCACTGCTTGACTGCATCCTTTACATGTGCAGTACTAGGGTACATGGCACCTACTTTAACCTCATTCTCCGTGTACTCCCAGGGTACATTCTCACCACGATTAACAGTACACTGTGGGAAATCGTAGTTCTGCCAATCCCAGGGCACATGATCATCAGACTGGTCATAATCACCATCATAATCATCATCTGAAGAGTCCTCTTCCAATGCATGTTCATCAGCTTCTAACTCTCTCTCATAACGTCTCATCACCTCAGGGTTACCTTCTCCCTCATTAATAAAACCAGTGACAACATAACCTCTAGATGTCTCATCACCTTCAGAATCCCCTTCTTCGTCCTCTTGTTGTTCCCCTTCTTCATCACCTTCCCTCTCATCCACATCCTCAGTTTCCTCATGTACTTGACTGCTAGACCCACCCTTCTGGAAAACTTGGACAAACAAAATCACAGGCAAATCAACTCAGCATGCATTTCTGATAAAACTCCTCCATTGTCGAGTCCCTTCAAGTGGCATGAGCTCCCAATACACATGTTCACTTATGTTGATTAGTACCATCACCGACAGGCATTGGTGCTCTAAATCTAGTGCAAATGCCGTGACCAGCCACTTGGTTATACCCTCCCAAGTTCTTTCTGCTGCTCTTTTAACATTTTTCTCAATTGAACTAAAATTTGACAAGTCAACTCCTTGTGGACCATATATAATTTCTCCAGATCCATAATACAATTTGACTGTGACTGTCTCCGACATGTCTGATTCATAATAAAAAGCAATAACTGCTATCAAATACTACATCCAGAGACTAACAAACAAATAGACTAATATCTAAACTAACAGTAAATATGTTACGTAATATAGTCTAATGAGTGGCAATCATGTAAACTATAATCTAAACTACAACTACAAATCTATACTCCAGAAATCTATACCATACAGAAATCTACAGAATTAATAGTAATTATATCTAAGTAAAATTACTAAAAGAGTTCAAATCAGCGAAATACTTGCAATGAAGCGAAGCAGCAGCAGAGCTTTGCTGCTCCGCCCCCTCCACCTCACTCTCTTCTCCTTCTGAACCCTAAACCCTACAAACATGAACTATTTCATACTACAGATATAAAGAAATCTAATGAATCAATACTAATTACGATTTCATTACATCTAAGTACAGGTGCTAAAATGGTTGAAATCAAAGAAATACCTACAATGAAGCGAAGAATCAGCAGAGCTTCGCTGCTCCGCCCCCTCACTCTCTTCGCAACCCTCTCTTTCTTTTTTTTCAAATTATTATGATAATTTCGGGCTAATTTTCGGCTCTTATAGGGTCTGACGACCTGCCGCCGTGGCCCGTGGGCCATGGCGGTTGCAAATCCTTACCGTCGTGGCCCACGGCGGTTGGGCCTGCCGTTGTGGCCCACGGCAAATAGAGGTCAACCGCTGTGGGCCACGGCGGCTGGTCTTCCCGCCCGTTAGCCCCGTGGCGGTTGGCCCAACCGTCGTAGCGCACGGCGGCTGGTCCTACAACCGCCGTGAGCCACGGCGGCTGTCGTGCGCCATGACGTTTGGAGGTCAAATTTAATAAATTTTGAAACTGTAGTATAATTTTACAAAATAAATAAAAAAAATATTAAAAAAATTCACCGCAGAGACTCATCCGCAAAGCGCAGCCCATAGCGCCCAAGAAGACGTCCACGGACCCATTCGGCCATTCCCTCCAACCCAAAGCTCGTGGGTGTTTTGCAAAAAAAAAAAAAAGCCTGGCACCGAGAGGTGAGCCCACCTTTCTTTGCAGTGGACCCTTATTCATTGCACCTTCCAGCGTCTGGAATCCAGCCCAGTTGCACGTATTAGGCTCACAGCATGTAGCAACCTGTTTTCAAAACAAAAAAAAAAACTATTGGCAGGAACCGCAGCAAGCCAGCAACCCTCCCCCGTCCACTCCACTAGACCACTAGTGAACTCTTGCCGTGCGCGCTCCGGCGCATGGTGAACCAACTAGTACATGTACTGATGTACACCTATCCCACCACCACAGCCTAACTCCAGAGTCGTCGATTTTTCGGCCCTTGTAGCCTTGTGTGGCTTCACGACGACTCAGATCATGATTGGTGTCTAGGCAAAATTTGGACATGCCAATGTTTTGGCAAGTTGAAATTTAAGACCTGCTTGGTTTGCTCTCAATTGTTGCCTAGCCAAAATGAGGGCATACCAAAATCTGAGCATGCCAAAATGAAAGTAAGAAAATTTAGGTATCACTTGGTTGAGTGCCAAAATGTGGTAATCTACATGTTAGCCTTTAATAAGTTTTTTGTAAGTTGTCATGAATTTGGCTAAAACTATTGGCATGCCAGATTCTTGGTGATGAACCAAGTGATAGCTAAATTTTTTTTTGGCATACCTTAGCTGGGCACAAATTGAGAGCATGCCAAGCAGGCCTTTAGGTAAAAAAAGTTGCCAACATTTTGACAAGATAAATGAGAGAAATTGCCAAAATTTGGTAATAAACCAAGTGGTGGTCAAAATATTAGCTCGCCAAAATGTTAGCATGCCCAAATTTTGGCTAAGAACCCATCAGACTCTCAGGGTCTGTTTAGTTCCCAAATTTTTTCCCAACTACCCGTCACATCAATCTTCAGACACTGATTAAGAGTATTAAATGTCGATTAATGACAAAACCCATTCCATAACCTCTACCTAATTTTTCGATACGAATCTAACGAGTCTAATTATGCCATGATTAGACAACGCTGTGCTACAGTAAATAATCTCTAATGACGGATTAATTAGGCTTAATGGATTCGTCTCGCGATTTCCCGTCCATTCATGTAATTAGTTTATATTTAATCCTCCTAATAGACCTCCAAAGAGACCCCCAATTTTTTTTTCGGGAACTAAACAGGCTCTCAATGCACCACCACAGCACCGCCACTAGCATAGTTGTGGACTTGTGGTGGCCTCCACGGCAAGGCTGCAAAGGCCCGCGCTTCGATTGCGCACCGTCGTCACCCGTTACAGCCACCGACTACTCCACGGCATACGAGCCTGTTTAGTTGCAGCCTCTTCGAAGGTCTATTAGAGGTAAAAAAATGTAGACTAAATATAAAACTAATTACACGAATGGACGGGAAATCGCGAGACGAATCCATTAAATCAAATTAATCCATCATTAGAGATTGTTTACTGTAGTATGACGTTGTCTAATCATGACATAATTAGGCTCGTTAGATTCGTATCGAAAAATTAGGTAGGGGTTATGCAATGGATTTTGTCAGTAATTCACATTTAATACTCCTAATCAGTGTCGGAAGATTGATGTGACGGGTAGTTGGGAAAATTTTTGAGAACTAAACTTTTGCCAACAATTCTAGTACTGTACGAGAGACCCGAGCTAGCTCGCTAGTGATTGTAGGATCGATCGTTTTCGCTGCAGCTCCGACGTCCCTTTCTGCTCAAGTCGAGCATTTGGCAAATCCGAGTGTCCTCCGGTGAAGGGAACCCACGCTCGTGCTGGCCGTGCATGTTGCTTGTCCCGATCCTGACACGACGCCTTACAGGCAAAAACGCAGCTGATTGCTACCCCGGTGTGGACGTGCAGACTGAAGATATTACTACGATGGAAACAATGCCATCAGTTCATCAAGTGAACCAACAAAGTCGTGGTAGTTTATGGTGAACAGTGCTACCTTTTGCCACGCACCAAATGGTACCGTGCCTCAGCGAACGGAAATGATGCGGTACAAAGTTGGTAGCTGTCGAAAGGAACTTGAGTGCAGCAGCAGCAGGAGCAGGAGCAGGAGGAGGATCCGGGTGGACTGTCCATGTCAGGGGAAAAGAAGAGCTCGATCGTCACCGTCTCAGTTGCCCAGGCGGTCTCGAGGAAGCTTTAGATCCACAAGCAGGTGGCTCAACCTGCTGTCAACCATAAGGCCAGTCTCAATAGAGATTTCATAGACATTAAATAGACTGTCATGTCAACACTTTTGATGATGTGACAGCGTATTAATGAGGAGAGAGGTGAAATGAGTTTCATGAGGATGACACCATCTCTACACAGTTACCTAGACAACTTGTGTCTTGCATGCAACCTAGAAAACAACAATAGATGAAATTATATATTGAGAGGGAGGTGTTTCATTATAGTCTCAAACGTTTTTAGATGATGTGTCACTCTAGTTAAACGTGTTCATGATATCTCCACTGAGAATGCCCTAACAAAAGCTCTAGCTCGGTACTCGGCTCCCATCACTTGTTCCCTTCCGCGCACGTTACATCTCTTACATACGAAACTTGGCTAATATCGAGACCAGAGAGCGTGTCCACATCACTCGGCGATCCCAGCCGTTGAATCGGGCACGTCGACGGTTCGGATGGAGCAGCGGTGACACAAGCGAGTGGCGAGGGGGCCGAGCGCGAGCGGGTGCGGGCGCCGCCGACGCTCCGCGAGCCGTGGCAGCTCCTCGCCGCTCCCCCGTAAAGGCGGCTTCGACCTTGGGTGGCGTCGGCCCACGATGCAGCGGTACCAGTCCCGCCATCCCCGGTGTGGACAGCGGCTGCGAGCCTCGACCCAGCTAGCCCCCGGCTGATGGTGAGGGGTTGAGGGCAGCAGTGGTCTAGCCCCACCTGCGGATCTGGACGAGCACCCTGCAGCCCACAGGGCCTTCCATCATCGTCGCTGGCGACCACGCGACCCGAATCGGCCGGAATCGTTCGTTCCGTGCTCTGCTCTACGCTCGTGGATGGGGAAAATAGAATAGAAACTTTCCCAGGGTTCCCCATGCAAAATCTCTTGAGTCTTGTTAGTTGTTATTGTTACAGCACGCTGGCAATAAGGAAACTTTACATTGGCCTAAATGCAAATCTTTCGCCCTATTAGATTTTCCTTCTTCTTTTATGTTTTAATAATCAACTGAAAGTTACAAAATCTATATAAAATCATCAAAAATTCAGAAAATAAAAAAACAATGTTTCTTTTCCCACAAACTATATCTATACAATGGATATATAATATCCATAACATTAATGCTAATATTCAGCATTAACGATACAGTTCCTCCAACTTTATCCATTTCACAAAATAATTTATTTACAGATACTCATGCTACCAAAATCAATTGGCATCTGCATAATAATATTTGCGAAAATCAACCAAAGGTTTATTGCCACCGGTTAAAATCCAAGCATGTGCTTGTAATCTTAAATAACCACGTCTACGAACGCTATGGCCCAATCTCAAAAAATGAGAAGAATTAGAAATTATATACCTCATATAAAAAATACTTATATGACTAACATAATACATATAAATACATACAATGTACACGTTGACTTTCAATAAAGGTTTCCAACCTATAATCTCCGCTTATGTCTATGGATTGTCAAATTTCATGATTCCGTCAAATTCTCCACATTTCACAAACCTGCTTATGCTCCTCCCTCCTTAATAAATATTTTACACCTTCTTTCTCCATAATCAATGTAGTGAAAAATGTAATACCTCCATTTCAATAACCAAACAATATATTACTTAAATGATAATAATTCGACGACAACTAAGCGTCGAAAATACATACCAGATGCAACACCTAAGCAAAAATAACAATAAGACACATTTGTCTTACATATGCTGCTTAAAAAATTATTAATCTTCCTCCATACAATTACTATTAGAGCTACTGCTCAATTCATAAAATAAAAGCTGCATTAAATACTATACCACGACGGAACATGGGCAGCCCGCGGCAAGGCCGCGCGCTTTTCTAGTTTTGGCGATTTGCCGGTGTTCCGTCGCGCACATCACCTTTGGAATTGGATCGCGGATTGCGCCTGTGCTGTCCATGAAAGATAAACCAAAAGCTCTCTGCAACCATGAAGCTTCCGACGAACCAGAAGCTGCAGCCCTGACGTCTTTCCCGGGGGCTCACAATTTCCAGCCCGGATCGATCGGGCACATTTCCTTCTGCGGTCCTGTTTAGAAGCCTAACTTCTCCAAAATACACTATGTAAAAAGAAGATTTCCCATCACATCAAACATCACATAAAAATGTCGGTACATGCATGAAGTACTAAATGTAGATGAAATCAAAAACTAATTACACAGTTTGGATGTACTTTGCGAGACGAATCTTTTGAGCCTAGTTAGGCCATGGTAGGACAATATTTATCACAAATAAACGAAAAGTGCTACAATACTTTTCAGTTCGGAACAGTGATTTTCAACCCGAAATCCGCGTAAAATCTCCCAATTTTGCATCCTAATTTTGACCACCGATTCGCACAAGTCTTTAACCAATAATCACCCGACGCACGCACAGGCGCTCCGTACCGGCGGCGACCTGCGAGAGATGGAGAGGCCGGTGCGGTTCACGTGGGAATATGCCGCCACAGCCAGGCGCTGGAGAGACCGAGAGAGAGATGATCCGCCGAGCCAGATCTCACCGGGAACGGAGCGCGCGGTCCACCACATGAACAACGTACACCGCGCTCGCCGGACGACGGAGCTCAGCTCACCAACCTCCCCGCGCCCCCATTCATCCCATCGTTTTCGTTCCTGCACCGAGCCAAGAATGCGCTGCACTGCACTGCACTACCGTGGAAGCCTCGGATCGCTCCAACGCCGTCGGCGTCGCCCGCGCGGCGCCCCTGCTGGGTGGGCCTCTCGCCGAACCGCACCGAACTGGTGGCCGTTTTTCCACGCGGGGCTCGGCGCCTCGCCAACACCGCGCGTCAGCGTCGCCTCTTGGTCCTTGCCTTGCCTCCTTGGAGTCTTTCGTTCACTCGCCGCTTGCTGGATGATCCACTTCCTCTCCGCGGGTTCGGCACGGTGGGCACGGAGGATGGAGATGGAACGGAGAGGTCGTAGCTCGGTTCGATTCGGTGAGAGGCCCCGCGCTTTTGGTTGGAACGGAACGGAAGATTAGAAGGGGGTTAGGTGAGCGGCACATTCTCGGATCCCTGATGAAGGCCGGAAGGCTGTGGCTGTCAGGTAGGAGATGAGGGGCCTGCAGGAACGCGCACGGCACGGCGGCGATTGATCTGGTGACGGTCTCGCCCAGCCCGGAGTCCGGACGGGATCGCTCTCCATTTTTCATCGCGTCTCGGCATCAAGAGTCAGCCCTGGCCAAACATTAGACTAGAGGCTCATGGCATCAGAAAGGTTGACGAGCCATGATTTCTGTGGAATCTGTTTCTCGGGCCGTGGAGATGGACCTTCCCGAGAGAACAGAAGATGGGGGGCAAGGGGCAAGGTCGCAACTCGCAAGGCAAGAGCCCGGTTTCGGCGGCGGGCATCTTGAGTCGGGTCCGGCGACCGACGGCGGCCCGGCGGCGATGCGCTGTCAAGAATCACTGCAACTGTAGTACAGTAACTGTAACAGTCAGCTAAGCTCGTTCTTGAGTCTTGAAACCGAATCTTGTAAAGCTTTCTTTATTTAGAGATTATTATCTTTTTCCACCTTTCGTCCTTTTCGTCAAACTGCAATGAGCTAACCGCGTCGTCGGTGGTGCTGCTGCTACGATCAGGCCACAGTAAGCTCAAAGATCATGGATCTAAAATGCACAGCTGTACTGTGTGATGCCATGATAGGACTTGGTCACTTGGACATGTGACTTGCTTTCTTAAGAAAATAAAATATCCTCTCCTATGCAGCTCACAGCTCACTCACTAGCACAGTAGTCAGTACTAGTCACTACAGTAGCTCACTGCTCTAGTGCTCTACACTAATTTGAAGAGTATGATTAGAGAACAAAATAGAAGAAAATCAACCGAAATCTTGTCGTTTGTTTAGATACAGTGCCATATGCTGCTTAGACTTTCTTTAATGAAAAAACGGCTGTCAGTAAACTAACCTTTGCAGCATAGGGGGGCTAACGTGCCGGATCAACGAACCATCGACTCTGCTGTCTATTCATAGTGAGACGGGGAAGAAGAAACACTGACGACTTCCGAAATGCATACGTATGTGCTGGTTCGCGCAAGATTCGGTGAACATTAATCTCTCCGTTTTTGTTTATCTTAGCAAATACCGATTCCGCATGAGGCATGATCCACATGATACCTGGCGATTTCGTGCACACATATTGCACGACAGTACGAGTGCCATTTCGCTGGGCAATCTTGACGTGCGATGCCCACCTTCACTGATATCACGAGCATCGTACCAACCTCAAAGCATCCACAGTGCACTAAATGCTCGGCACGGTACACGAGAACGAACTTCCCGTTCCGTTCCCACGCCACCGGGCGGGTCGACACGGCGGCCACGGAATGGAAGCTCCGTACCCGAGCCGCGATCGAGAGGGAGAGGGGGCCACAGCAAAACGAGTCAAAGCACCCTCGCTAAACAGAAGCTCCTATAAAACGTCCCCCAAAGCAGCAACTTAATTGTCCACGTGGCCATCCTCCCAAGCCTGCAAGAACCCCCTGCCCACCCGCTCCAAATCCCCCCATCACCTACCTCCTCCGCCCCCGCCTCCCAGATCCGACTCCTCCTCACTTGCCTCCCTCCTTCCCCAGATCTCCTTCCCGCTCCCCTGCGCGCGAGATCCACCGACTCCGCGCGCGCCCCCTTCACCGGCGGAGAGCGCTAGCAAGCCCCGGGGGGCAGAGGCGGCCGGGCCGGACACGAGCAGCAGCCATGGCGAAGGAGGGGGCCGCCGGCGGCGACGGCGGCATGTCGGAGTCGGTGATCCGCAAGGTGCTCGTCTCGTACATGTACGTGGCGGTGTGGATCTTCCTCTCCTTCTCCGTCATCGTCTACAACAAGTACATCCTCGACCCCAAGATGTACAACTGGCCTTTCCCCATCTCCCTCACCATGGTGCACATGGCCTTCTGCTCCTCCCTCGCCGTCGCGCTCGTCCGCGTCCTCCGCGTCGTCGACCTGCCTTCGTCCCCCTCCATGACGCCGCAGCTCTACGTCGCCTCCGTGCTCCCCATCGGCGCGCTCTACTCGCTCTCGCTCTGGTTCTCCAACTCCGCATACATCTACCTCTCCGTCTCCTTCATCCAGATGCTCAAGGCGCTCATGCCCGTCGCCGTCTACTCCATCGGTGTGCTCTTCAAGAAGGAGAACTTCAAGTCCTCCGCCATGCTCAACATGCTCTCCATCTCCTTCGGCGTCGCCATCGCCGCCTACGGCGAGGCCCGCTTCGACGTCCGCGGCGTCGCGCTGCAGCTCGCCGCCGTCGCCTTCGAGGCCACGCGCCTCGTCCTCATCCAGATCCTCCTCACCTCCAAGGGCATCTCGCTCAACCCCATCACCTCGCTCTACTACGTCGCGCCGTGCTGCCTCGCCTTCCTCGTCGTGCCCTGGGTCTTCGTCGAGCTGCCCAGGCTCCGCGCCGTCGGCACCTTCCAGCCGGACCTCTTCGTCTTCGGCACCAACTCGCTCTGCGCCTTCGCGCTCAACCTCGCCGTCTTCCTGCTCGTCGGCAAGACCTCCGCGCTCACCATGAACGTCGCCGGCGTCGTCAAGGACTGGCTGCTCATCGCCTTCTCCTGGTCCGTCATCCGCGACACCGTCACCCCCATCAACCTCTTCGGCTACGGGATCGCCTTCCTCGGCGTGGGCTACTACAACCACGTCAAGCTGCAGGCGCTCAAGGCCAAGGAGGCGCAGAAGAAGGCGGCGCAGGCCGACGAGGAGGCCGGCTCGCTGCTGCAGGAGCGCGACTCGCACGGCGACCGCAAGACTGACAACCAGGCCTAGCGAGTGTGACGGATCTCAAGATCCAACCGCTCTTGCACGATTCGGTCGGTTCTGAATCCACTATTCCCCCCACTGGTGTACTCCAAAAGTGTGATCCAATGCTTACAAGTTTGATGCAAAATTTGTTCATTTCTTGTCTTGGTCTGGTGGTAGCAAGGCAAATAAGCATGCAAGCTTTGTGTCGAACATGTGAAAAAAAAAATATGAGCAGTTTTTGTCTTTTTGTCCAGCCCTAGTAGTTACACTGCTTTCACAGTACTCAAAATTGTTTGCATTATCTATACAGCTATGGATAATGTGACTTGACTCTCTGGTGCAAAATCTTGATCAGTCTTCAGAGTAGTTAATTTGTTATTGAATAGGTAAATCTCTATCTTTTATATGATTCTAATTTATGTTGGAACAATGGACAGGAGGTTTGGTGTCAGTGCAAACACCCTGTGAATTGGTAACTTGGTGTGTGGTTGCTTTCCGTGGAGCTGGGCCCGCATTTGGTGCATTTTCACGCTTTGTCCAATTCGTTGGATCCAAATATGTTATGGGGAGTCTGAAGTCTGAAGAATTGTTTGGTTTAGGGAGCATCAATCAACACCATCATCTACCTGCAGGAGCAGGACTAGAAGAAACTCTTTTAGCTCTAAGATCATTATTGTTCTGCTATTATTTCTCCATTCGAAACCTTGATGCTCTAGATCATTCAATTAGTGTAGTGAAACTGTCTACGATAGCACAAATGCCTAATAGCAATTTCTACACATGTTGATCTCACTGAGAATTGCAGTCTATTTGTTCCTTTGCGTCGTCGTGTGTTGTCATGCTTCCTTAATGAGCAGGGTTCACCAATACTATAAATCTTGTCTCAGGGTTTGGTTGTGACTTGTGGTACCACAGAACTCACATTACCAACAGACAGTAGCTCACCTCAGGTACATGTACTGATGTACAGTGTCCGGCACTCAAGTTTTCGGTTGCTTTGCCTTGTTCCTGCCGACACCAGCCCTTGCTCTGGTTGGTAGCAACCTCTTTAACGTAGGATTGCGAGCTCCAACAGAACCATAAAGTTTAACAAAGACTGGTGGTCTACTTGCTCGTCTAGCATACTCTTTGTCTAGTGTACGTCTACCAAATGTAAACAGTGGCATACAGTTCATCAGTCCGAGTACTGGGGGTCATGTAGTAGTGAAGAACAGAAGGACCACTCGCAGCCATCAGCTCAATTTCTTCAGGAACCACGAACCAGAGGGAAAATTGAACAACGCCTTCTGACGCTTTCGGTAGTGCCTAGTGAGTGAGCACATGAACTCCGATCAGCAACTCCAGCAATTGGGGTTGGGGTCGAGAGCAAAATTTATAACCTCAAAGAGTTAGGAGAGCCCCTGCTCCGTAAAGTAAGCTCCAGAAGCTATTGCTAGAATTTGCTCTACGGTGCCTTTTTTTTTTCAATCATCAATTCCGGCGGCAGCACAGATGTACTACTGTACGGTACATGAGCATGTGGCAACTGGAGTACTGTATGGTGTATACTGTATACCTAGACCGTATAAAAGCAAGATTTCAACCAGATGGTCAAATTTGCCTTGCGTGCTCGGAACGAACGGGAAGGCGCAGCGCCTACCTGCAGAGTTGCAGGTCGTTGCACGGACCCGCGGCTCACGTGATCCGCGCCGCGTCGTGACCCCGTTGCGTCCGGGCCGCAATAATCGAACGCCGCCGCTGGCCAGCCAGCTTCCCGGGCGGGCGGGCGGGCGGGCGGTTGTACCCTGGCGGTTGGGGATAGACCTGGACGGAACGGACGGCGCGGCATTGTTGACGAAGGCTTTCAATGCGACTGTCTATGCGAGTGCGAGAACTTTGCGTGTCATTTCGGGAAGGAAAAGCGTCGCCGTTTTCCTTTCCTGAGCGTCATTTTCTGCCTTCCTTCCTATCAAAGCGTCGTTTGGCGCGTTCTATTTATGGGCCTATGGGCCGAGCCCGTTCTGATTTATTAGCAGGCTTTTACTAGAGTTAGAGGCCCATTAAAACTAGCTGACCCATCTGGGCCTATCCTAGAAGTTCGATCTGGGCCTTCTAAACACTGAGCCCAAAAGGATATCGTGCCCAACTAACTATCGAAGTCCAACAAAAAAGCAACACGGCAAAGCCTAACGCGGCCCGTTCAAGATTCTGTCTGCGTGATCCCGCCGCCGTCCAAACCCAACGTCAGTTCCAAATCCAGGTCCTGCATGCCCCAGTAGTAAGGTTTTCCGAGTCTTTTTCTCGAGTATGAATCCATGAACTCCGTCAAGGCTCTACACCTGCATGCCATGGGTCGCTTCGACAAAAAAAAAAGCAGAATTCCCGTTCACGTTTTTTAACACAAAAGTAAATAAAGGTGTCGTCTTGCACGACCTCGAGCAGTACTCCCGTGTCGTCTAAAGCTATTTTGATCTTCCATACACTTCAGGAAATACATGTGAGTTCACTGCTGGTTGTGCTAAGAGCATCTCCAAGAGTTTGCCAAATTTTACTTGACAAATCTGGTGTTTTGTCAACTTCTAAAAAGATATGCGAAGTAAAAAAAGAGTTTCATCTCCAACAGTTTAGCATAATTTATTTGTCAAATCTAAATTTAACTTACATCAAGAACCCTGAGAGAGAAACAAAAATATGTTTCTACTCTTTTTTTTTTTGAAAAAGGAAAACCTCTGCTTTTATTGAAAGCATATAAGGTCTTACAAAACACACCGATTCACTGCTGGGGTTACCAGCTAACTAGAAAGCTACAAAGACATAAAAGGAGATACACGTCTGGGTTACAGGTAGGAAAAGCGAAGCACAGCAGAAAAAGGCCCGATCTGGACCATCTTCAGGGAAATTCGTCCACCGGTCTTTCAGCCTGCAGCTTCAAAAGGAATTGCTCCAGCCAGGCTCGGACTTGCGCCATCTTTGCATCCAGTTTAGCTTGGACGACGCCCCCCAACAGGATCCGCCATCACTGTATACAAGACAGGATTTTAAACATCACATCAGTCGGCATCCTTGGGCACACCCCCTCTATAGCAAGTTTATTTCTTGTATTCCACATCACCCAAAGGACAACGCCCAACAGAAAGAGTTTTAATTTGTAGTCCCTGCACCCAAAAGGTATCCAACCTTCCAGTATCCCCTGTAAACTACTAGGAGCCTTATCCCACCCCAAAGCTTCTTTGAAGCAGGCCCAGATGAACCTAGCCATCGGGCAATCGAAGGAAATGTGGTCTCTAGTTTCGATGACACCACATACCATACACTTTTCTTCCCCCTTCCAATTCATTTTTTTGAGCTCCTCCCCCGTTTGAAGCCTGTCATGGAAAGCCTGTCACATGAAGACTTTCAATTTCATTGGCAGTTTGGTTTTCCAAAGCCTGCGCATATGTTTGTTAACCACCCCTCTGTGTACTAGGAATCTGTAAATGGATTTCACAGAATAGCGCCCTGATTTTTCCAGGCAGCACTGCAGCCTATCCTGCCCCCCTGCAAAGTGACCTCTCCCAGAAAAGTCAGTAGCTCCCCCCACTGAGATACCTCGGCTTGGCCAAACGGTCTGTTAAACTCCACCACCCGTTCTCCTTGTAGGTAGCACTCGCTTACCAGGATGTTCTTTTTGCTGCAGCAGTTATATAACTTGGGGAACATCAACTTCAGAGGCACCTTCTCAAGCCAAACATCCTCCCAAAAGCGGGTCCGTCCCCCGCTTGTGACATGGTTCACCACCCCCCATTTTATTTTCCATCTCACTTTGGCAACCCCCTTCCAAAAATGTGACCCATTGTTTGATGTGCTCAAAACGAACGATTTATTAGGGAAGTATTTAGCCTTGAGCAACTGACCACAGATATCCCCCTTCTCCAGATTATGTAGTCTCCATGCCCACTTTAGGATTAGAGCCTCATTCAGGATTTTAGTGTTAGCGATTCCAAGCCCCCCAAAGTCCTTTGGTAGGCATACATTCTCCCACTTCACCATGTGATACTTGAATTTTCCAAGGTCCCCCCTCCAAAAGAATCGGGGTCTCACCGAGTCCATCTGCGAGTGAACCCCCTTGTGCAGCAAAACATGCTCATGTGGTAAATGGGCACGCTGCTCAACGATGTGTTTGTCGAGACGAGACGCCCCCCTGAAGTTAAGTGTTTTCCTTTCCAATGTTGTAATTTTTTCCGCATCTTTTCCACCACCCCCCTAAAGGCTTCCGCTCTGAGCTTGTTGTCGCTAATTGGGAATCCCAGGTATTTCATGGGTAACTCCCCCTTTGAGCAGTTCAGCATGTTAGCTATGTTGGTCTCCGTGTCACCATCCACTCCAAAGACCACCACTTCACTTTTGTGGTAATTTATCTTTAGGCCGGACATCCATTCGAAGCAATAGAGGAGGAACTTTAGATTCCTAACCGAATCTCGATCGCAGCCAACCATCACTACCGTATCATCAGCGCATTGTAAGTGAGTTAGACCCCCTGGGACTAGGTGCGGCACCACCCCTTTTATATGCCCTTTCTCCTTGGCTGTTGAGAGGATATGGTCCAAAGCGTCCGCAGCCAGATTGAACATTAGTGGCGAGAGAGGATCTCCCTGCCTTAGACCTCTATACGTCCTAAAGTACGGCCCATTAGTCCCATTTATGTTGACGCATACGCGCCCCCCTAATGGTTTTCATGATCCACCCCCTTAATTCAGGACAAAACTCTTTTCTTATCATGACTTCCTCCACGAAGCCCCATCTAATGCTATCATACGCCTTTTCAAAATCAATTTTCAGAATCACCCCCTGCAGCTTTTTCCTCCTAAGCTCGTGGACAATTTCGTGAAGCATAACTTCCCCATCCACTATGTATCTCCCCCTAATAAAGGCCGTTTGGTTCGGGCTGACCATCTTCGTAGCCAGCTCTGTCAACCTCCTGGTAAGCAGCCTTGTGAAAATCTTAAAACTCACATTTAGCAGGCAGATAGGTCTATATTGCTTCACCTCATTAGCATCTCCTACCTTAGGCACTAACGTGATCACCCCATAGTTTAGTCTTTCTATGTCAAGTTTATCTAGGTAGAAATCGTTCATCATAGCCATCAACTCCCCCTGTATCACATCCCAGTGCTTTTTGTAGAAGCTCACCCCAAACCCGTCCGGGCCGGGGGCAGCGTCTTCTCTCATTTCAAATACCGTGGCCTTCACCTCCTCTACCGTGAGAGGTTTCAGCAGCATCTCATTGTCATCTGGTGAAAGCCTGTTATGTCACGACCATAGATTTTCCTCAAGCGACACTTTACCCCCCGCGTGTGACCCAAACAGTTTCTTGTAGTATTCGTAGATTGCCTCTTGAATCAGCTTCGGATCTCTGATCTCCTCCCCCCCATGGTTTAGAGAGAGGATCGATTTCTTCCTTCTCCTCCCATTCGCCACTAGATGATAAAAGGCAGTGTTGCCGTCGCCTTCCAAAATCCACTCCCCCCCTCTTTGCTGCCAATACCGTTCTTCTCCCTCCATAAGCTTTTCCAGCTCCGCTTCCAGCGAGTGCCTTTCAGCATCTCGTCCTGAACCATCTTGCTTGTCAATTTCCTGGATTTTGGTTAGTAGCTGTCCTCTTTTTTTCTTGTACTCCCCCCTAATATTCGCCCCCAACCCTTGAGAACTCTTAGCAGGTTAGCTAACGCCCCGTGCCAGATGTCCAGAGAGTACGCCTCTGGGGGACATTTCCCTCTGAAATCCTGCCACTTGGAGGAGACTAGCTCCCTAAACCCCTCAGTCTTGATCCACTGCCTTTCGTAAAAGAATTGCGTTTGTCTTATATTCTCAGTCACCCCCGTGCCCAGCAAAAGTGGGTTGTGATCCGATCCAATTCTAGTCAAACTGGACAGGGTGCACCTCGGAAATTTGACCTCCCATTCAGTGGTTACCAGCACTCGATCTATGTTGCTAAGAATGGGATTTTCCTGATTGTTCGTCCATGTGAATCTGCCCCCCGCTTTATGTATCTCTCTGAGATCGTATTTTTCTATGAAGTCACTGAAGGCTCCCACCAACCTGTGATCAACCACCCCATTGCTCTTGTCACTTTCCCCTCGTACCAGATTAAAGTCTCCCTCCACGATTATCAGAAGAATCGATGAACCAATTTTCTCCCCCAATTCTGACAAAAATCTCATCGAATCCCCATGATCTGCTGGCCCGTATACGGTAACCAGGATCCATCTCCAGTTATCCAGCCTATTTCTAATTGTAATTGCCAGGTAGTACTCCCCCTCATCCCAATCTTCCACTTGTAGACTGTCCTCTTTTACCCCCAAAAGGATTCCCCCCGAGTGGCCCTTAGTCGGCATCCAATTCCATTTAAATCTTTTCCCGGGGGCCAGGCCCTCTAGTTCTTCGTTTGAAAACTGTTGCTTGATGGTCTCTTGTAACCCTACCACATCCAGCTGTTCCCCTGTAATCATTTCTTTAAGTTGCCGAATCCTTGCTTTCTTACCCATACCTCTGATGTTCCAATAGAGAATCTTCATTTACAACTGATCCTTTTGAGCTCTCTCTCCAATCTGCTGCTCTTTTGCTTCCCCTTGTTTGTCCCCCCCCCCATCTGAATGTTGTCCACCCCCCTTTCATCGTTGGCAGTTTTATTCAAATCAAGGTTCTCCCCCTCCAAAGAATGTGAATTTGCCATTTTCTCCCCCTCCTTTTTCTTATGAATTGCTTCAGCCAGAGCCGCTCTCGCTTGTTCTTCCAATTTCATTGCACTTATAGTTTCCTGAACTTCCTCACGGGACCCCCCCAAATTGATGTTACAGTCAAGCCCCAAGTTCTCCAACATATGATCCTCGTATGAATCAAGAACTAAGAAAGCATTACTAGCCATGGGCATCATACCTGAGAGCATTGAAGATGAAGCAGCCTCCCCCCTTGCGCTTCTTCTTGCCGTCACCACCGGGTGGTACTTCTGCTTGGTCCTCCCGCGACCTGCTGCCTGAACCACGCTCCACTCCTTCACCTCCTTGCCCTGCTTGCCAGGATCCCCAGCCGTCACCCTCTCCTGCCTCGGGTGCACCACAGTCACCTCCACACCGCCCATCAGTTCCTGACTTTTCCTGTTCATGTCATCATTCAGCAGGTATTCCTCTTCCTCAGCCAGAATTGCCGGCAGTGTGCTTTTGCTTATGTTATGCAGCGGCTCATCCTCTACAGCTTCTCCCATTTCACAATCACCTCCAGCCAGGACAGAGATTGCTTCTTTTTCATTAGGATCCAGGAGCTTGGGCCATTTAGAATTATGCAATAGCGTGTTCTCTCCCCCCTCCGTATGCACCAGGAAGAAATCAGATGCAGCTGGTAAGTTGGCTTCAATCGGCTCTTCCTGTGTCATCACCCCCTCTTCAGGGTCATTCTTCTCACTGACATCGCCCTCCAGCTGCCTGTTGGGGACCTGAGTTCCTAGACAGAGATGGAAGAATGATAGGGGAAAAGACCATCTGCCCCCTCCTCCAAGCCTCTTTCCCTTTATGCATAGGGAGGAGGTAGGTCTTTATTTTATTTCCACTAACAAAATCTCAAATTACATATGGATCCTCATACTATACTACGACGCCCTCAAACCCTCCTTTTGGCCTCTTTTACACATATGGGGGTCCTAGCCTTAGACCTTCTAAGGCGCACCCCCAACAGTAGCCCCTCAACTATTCGGTCTTGGTCGGCACAACAAGACCTAATAATTGCTCATGTTTAAAAGAGGCCCAAATACAACTCCAACTCTGGTTGCAGGGAACGCCCCTGACAACCTACCCATGTGCGCCTCGCTAAAAACTCCATCCCAAAAACCCAATAGGAAAAAAGGGAATGGAGAAAAGAGCACGCACAATCTTGGGTTTACATACACCGACTCCAACTCATTTGCCTCCAAGCGATAGGCTTTGATCTTCGAGCAGCTTCACTCTTTGCTTCAAGAGCTGATGTGGCTGAAGTACTCGTCGTTGTGCTAGCTGCAACATCTTCAAACTTTCTCTTACGAGCACCGGACAATGATGATGTACTGATCCTCCAGTGCAGCCCCAGCCCCTCTTGGCTGGTGTTCGTGAGAGAAGCTTCGCGTGTAGTCGAAGTAGTCGAGGTGGTCGAGGTGGAATCGCACTTGAAGTAGATGACGTCATCGAAGTTGATGGCGCGGTACATGTAGATGATGTTGCCGAAGTTGATGGCGAGGTACATGGCGGTACTGAAGCCTGACGGTGATGACGAGGGTGAGCCCCTTGAGCCGACGTAGTAGAAGATGCGAAGTTGAGGATGATGCCTAGTTGAGCCCCTCGAGCCGATGCAGCAGAAGACACGAAGTTGTGGAAGATGATGATGCTGAGCCCCTCTAGCGCCAAGCCTTGTCGAATCTGCAACTTAGGTTAGGTTGGCACCACAATCTTCACCTGAAAGAGGTTATATGTATATAGTACAAAGAATAGTGCAATCATCATTTCACATGAGCATCCTTAGATCCGGATCATATATGTAATGTCAAACATATGGTACTAGATGATTATTGTCATATCACACAACTCTTCTTTACTTCCACTATGTAATTTTAAATCCTGCAAAGTTAGAGGGAGAAACAAGTGTAGGTTGAAATGAAAGTTAGCACAAGAATGAAATTTTCTTTTTTTGGATATAGCCGCAACATCATGTTGCCTCGTGGTTTCTCTGAGTAATCACACTCTTTTGGGATATGGCCGCAACTTCATGTTGCATCCTGGCCTCGTGGTTTTCTGGGTAACCGCACTCTTTTGGAATATGGCCGCAAGTTCCTGTTGCATCCTGACCTCGTGGTTTTCTGGGTAACCACACTCTTTTGGGATATGGCCGCAACTTCCTGTTGCATCCTGGCCTCGTGATTTTCTGGGTAACCACACTCTTTTGGGATATAGCCGCAACTTCCTGTTGCCTTTGGCTCAACTTGGAAAGTAAAACTGAGAATAACTCATGTAATGCAATGCTTTTGATGCATGCCTTGATGCAAATGACATGAATGAAATGCATGCATATGCAGAGATATATTTCATAGTTGGTCGTATCATCAAGATATGAAGAATCCAAGAGATTGATACTATCGCACGTGACATAGTATAGATTTGCCCATTGTATAAGTATACGAATGAAGATATGAAGGATCGAATTATCACTTGAAACATATATTGACAAACTGAAAATGGTTAAGTTTTTCTATGAGGATTAGCTCAGATTAAGGTATTTTGACAACGGTAAAAAGTAGTAACAATATTGCCCTGCAAAAGAAATATGTCCCTTGTTAGGAGGAGGGGGATGGAAGTAGTTACCTTGTTTGTTGATGAAGGCTGAAGTCGTAGATAGAGCTAGTGCTTTTTGAGAACCATTATAGTGAGTGACCAACGATTGATGAATGCCAATAGAGGTGATTTCAATAGATGACGATATCCACATGTTGAGAATGTCCAAATGTTCAGAATGTCCAAATGGTATATTATGTGATGAAAACCATGGCACCATGAAAACCAATATGTCAATATGTCATGCACTAATTTTTAACTTAGGAGATGAAAACCACTATACCTGCAAAGGAAAAGACAAATGTCTAGTATATACGGGTTAGTCTTGAGAAGGTGAAGAGATACTTACGGTGATGAGGTCCTGCAAGAGAAGGTATTTTGAAATATACGATATAATAGTTTGTATTTTTGGAATAATGTCTCAATCAGAGGTCACATGTCTCATCTAACATCGGTATATTATCAACACAAATAAACAGATAAGTCGACAAAAGTTTGATCAAAAGCTTTTGTGGACTTACTTTCAGGCTTTAGTCGATATAGCAACTCTTGGTTGCTTTCGACTATTAAATTTGGACATAGTCTCATAGAGTATACAATATTGCATTGAAAATGAGTCAAAGTTTTGAGTATGATAGTGCCATGTTGGTAAAGTCAAGTAGTTGGATATGTGAAAAGTGCAAGAATAATCACATGATTAACAGAGTTGGCCTGTATCGGTAAAGGAGTATCGACAACATTGGTGAAAGTACTGTAAGTTAGAGAAAATTCTAAAGAGCAAGAAGGATGAGTTTTCATGATTAGCCTCTCTAGGGCTCTTGGACTAGTATATAGGAACCACCTAAGTTGCATCAAGTACTTTTGTTCATGCTAGTTAAAGCCAAATGGTTATAGCTCATATTTATTATACTAGGCTTATTGTAGCAAAAGTTTGGCTATAATGGAGAAAGCATAAACCATTCAAGTGAGAGGGCTTGAAATTGGAGATAGATGTGAGATACTTACAGTGCGGTTGTGATACCTAGAAACATGATACTTATAACGGGATTTACCCTGTGAAGCAATTGATATAACTTTGCAAGATCGGCTCAACCTTTCGTTGCATTCCCAACTGAACCACTTTCCTCCATTGCAGCTGCATCTCAACAGATCCCTGAGATGAGAAGCCATCCAGGGCTTCTTTCATGTTCAAATATCCGGATAGCATTTGCCCCCTCATTTTAAAACTATTTAAGAGCGATCATATAGAGAATTTTAACAGCCACATTGTAATCATAATACTCTTATTGTTGTTTATCCGAACCAAGTTGGAATATCTGCCTGTTTGTAATTTTCATTGTTCCCACTCATGTCTGTGCTGGAGTCTAGATAACATCATGCTGTCTAAAACTGGCACATAAGGCTTGACATGGGTGTTATATATCTGAAAGGAAACCCTCTGCCTGAAAGGGTGCAAAGGTAGCACAGTGCTGGCTGGATATTAAATGACATCGGGAGTGATAGGACCAAGTAGGACCAATTATTTAAATCTAATGCATCAGACACAGAAGGATATAAAGTTTAGCTAATATACAGTAGCAAATTATTATATACAGTGGGAAAAAATGTAGGCTGAACCATGTATGTATAGACATTGCAAACAGAGGCATATTGTGTACAAAGGGAAACAGTACTGCAGTAGTATAACTCACTAGTGTTATACTGATATAGAAGACAGACACTCATGAAATGGATATACTAATGTTGCAGTTAGAAACTGAATAATAAAGGATAGTTAAGGTGATATGAGGAAAGAAAATATGACTGAATAGGCACCTCAATTCTCAAGTGCAGCAACATTATCAGTTGATACCGAAGATAGACTTTGGATAGCGATACTTGATTTCAGATGTCATAACCTCCGTTCTGAATATGTATGGTTTGAGGTGAAATATTAGCATATGTATACAGCACCAAATTTATCCCAACAAAGCCCAGATTTATTTTCCAATCAGTAGCACATTGATGAGATGATGTCTGCAGAGTTTCTCATCTTGATGAGGATGACAATACAAACTGAGTCGAAGGCCTTATTGAGGCATGACACCGTAGACCAACTGAATTTAATCCTGTAGGGTCAAGGTTCATTTAATAGCAGCTGAGAAACCCAAAGTCTCAATTGGTGACATTGTCGATGCTTGGAAATAATGTTTAGTTTAGTGCTGAGAGGCCCTTGATCAAAGCTTAGAATTCCTGGGACAGCCGGTAGTTACTGACTCGCCTAGGAGAACCAAAGAAGGCCTTCTGATCATTGCACTACTTGAATTCATCAAAAAGTGGTTGTATTGCTGCTACGCAGTCACATCGCTAGCAAGTGGAAGAAGCTGAGTTGACTTAAAGTGAAAACCTCTTATTATTTACTTGTCAAGAACAATGTGACCATATGAGTAAGCTATGTCAACCAATATGATGGGCTTCAAAAAGAGATGTGACTTTATCCAAAAAGGGGCAGAGAAGACCCTCAATTATGATTTCCAAATAACCAACTTGCCAAGATCTGTTGGACTAAATAGTTTGACCAGAACAAAGCTAAGGCATACTTAACCATATCAATGAATGTACTCCAGTTAGAGAAACCAGTATAAGAGAATTATATTTCATACATAAAAAATACCAAATAGCCATGTTAGCTGAAGCAGAGCGCATGTAATGTAATCAAGTAAATTCGCATATAAGAACAACTTTAAATGTCCAAGACTCCATTTCAGCAACAGATAAAACACATATGCTTTTCAGAAAATAGGACTTTGGCACCTAAATTAGTTACCTGTGTTCTATTTAAATAAGCCAATGTAATCCCAAAAACTCTATACGTTGGAGAAGAGACCCCAAACAGTAAGCAGCAACTGCTAACATGCAGATTACTAAAATTCGCTGTTGCAGACTACTACCTCAGCAAACTGAACTAAATACCATGCCAAAGGCTGATACACACAACTCCAGATCGCTTGAAGTTGTGGTCGAAGGTGGTTCCATCCAACAGGGCACGGTCGAGGCGGTGTTATTGAAGCAATTCGTCGAACAGGTTCAGGGCGACGATTGACACAGCAGTGGATCCGCTTCCTCTCTGACAATTTCATCAAGCACCTTGCACGCGTCCTCCATCCTCACGTCTGTTTTGATGATCTCGATCACCCTTAGCTCTGAGCTACTGCTTCATGAGGCCTCTCGCTGATTCCCTTCCTCTTCTCACCAATAGACACAGCAAGCAGCCAGCCAAGCACCAGCACCAGCACACGATGGATCTCTGCTTATCTTTCTGTTCCTGATTGAAGCAGCAGCAGTAGGCAGTAGCTTCCTCCTGCACCTCTGCTTCTCTCCCCCGCCATGCTAGAAGCAGCAGCAGTATCTCACGCCATTCATGCCTCCACTGCATTCTGCAGCTCTGTTTGATTTACACCTCCAATCAGCATGGCCAAATCCCAATACCACACAAGCTGCTGTTGGCTGCTGCTCCCTGTCCAAAATCCCCAAGCATCAGAACCATCAGCAACCGCTTCCACCTGCACTCCTGCAGGACGTGGCGGCCTGAACACCACTGCGCACGGGCTGCGCACCCATATGGGGACAGCGGATCTGCCAGCCAGGAACTGCATACTCCTTCCGCTTCCACCGTGCAGGGGACCCCCGAGGACGACGAGCCGCACGCCGGCGGGAAGTGCGCTAGGATGGCAGCGGCAGTCAAGCCGTCGACGATGGTGCACCAAGCTGCAGAGAGAGGTCTCGGTGGGTACATCCGCGACAACGAAGGGGTGCGCCACCGCGTGGTGGAGGTGGAGGTGGAGGAGCGGAAGGTGGCCCTGGGGTCTACGGGATGCGCCGCCTCCTCGAGGTCGCGCCACCTACGAGATCCGCCCCCACCCGGGCTCGGTCGATCTACACCGCCGGACCCCATCCTTCGCTAATCCGCCTCCGCCGGAGCTCAGGAAAGAGGAGGGGACCGGACCGCCGGTGGTGGGTTTCGGGGGTAACGGCGGCGGTGCCGGTGGGGTGGACGGATCGCCCACGGCGCGGCGGCGCGATCCAGGAAGGTCATCGTGGGGATTTTTTTCGGCTTGAGCACGGTGGGCGCCACTGTTGGGGACCTGAGTTCCTAGACAGAGATGGAAGAATGATAGGGGAAAAGACCATCTGCCCCCTCCTCCAAGCTTCTTTCCCTTTATGCATAGAGAGAAGGTGGGTCTTTATTTTATTTCCACTAACAAAATCTCAAATCACATATGGGTCCTCATACTATACTACGACGCCCTCAAACCCTCCTTTTGGCCTTTTTTACACATATGGGGGTCCTAGTCTTAGACCTTCTAAGGCGCACCCCCCAACACTGCCGCATAGTATCTGTGGTTGGATCGTACATGGCCAGTGGCCGACTTTCAACGGATCTGCTGCTGTGTTCCTTCCCATTGCCCAGATCTTCACGCCCACACTCCAAGGCTCCCCCATCTGTGTTGTTTCTTCTCCACCCACAGCCTCCAACCTTATACTGATTTGCTTCCGTGACAGATCCCGCAGGACCGTCATTTTCTGCACTGAGATAGGGGTATTAGGTTGTGTGCCCACCCCAGCCTCCACCTGTTGCTCACTGTCTCTCTCACGCTTCCTCCCCTTGTAGTCATGTCCCCCTCTGCTGCTTTGCGAGGCTCCTCCTCCCTCATCCTCTCCTTCTTGTATTTTTTTAATAGGGTCATTGTCGGGGACGATCATCAGGGGTCCCCTAACTAAGGGGATAATCGCTCTCGTTAAACGCAAACTGCCCAAGGGTTATTCCCCAAACCTCGGTCACGGGACATCACGGGCCCATGGCCTGTTACGGTCCAGCAGCAGCCTACACCGAGAAGGCCCGCTTGACCTCCTCGCCCGAGGACTCCGATCTCTCGAATGGATTTACGCCTCGCTCGAGGGCTCCGGCTCCTCGAGCAGATTTCCGTCTCGCTCGAGGGCTCCGGCTCCTTGAGCAGATTACCGCCTCGCTCGGGGGCTCCGGCCCCTCGAGCGGGTTTCCGCCTCGCTCGAGGGGTTCGGCCCCCTCGAGTGGGCAGTCGTCTCCGCTCCACCCGACAGCGGCATTTAATGCCTGGTCCCACGGCGGGACGCCGAAGTCAAGGGTAAATCCCCCCACACCGCGCGACTGACACAGCTACAAACCCGCCACTGTGCAGCCATCCCTGACCCTGTGCAGGCGCTGCGCGGCCCTGTGCGGACAAGCAGGTGTCATTCCATGACACTGTGCCACCTGCTCCCGTCCTCCCCTCACGACGAGACCCTCGAATGGGCATGAGGACACCCTCGAAATGCGCACAGGCGATAAGCGGGCGTGCGCTTCGGCTGACACCGCCGTACGAGCGGCATGCGCCGCGTCTTCTTCGCCAACTCCGGCGCCGCACGACCATCCCGGGCACTGTGCGGCCATCCCGGACGTTGTGCGGCCATCCCCGGCGCTGTGCCGCCACTCCTGCCACTGTGCGACAGGTCGTGCAACACTGTGCGGGCAGGCTGGTGACGCGCCGCAGCCCCGCACCACCAACTCCGGTCCTTTCCCCGGCGGCTAGGCCCTCGATTCAGCTAGGGCAGGCTCTCGAAGTCAAGGCAGGACGGGCCACAGTGACCACCACGCCGCCCGCAGAAGCCGGAGGGCGCTACCAACTCGCGCCAGGAACCATGACGTGCGGGGACAAGATCGCCGGCGCCATACCAGTTAGTACACAGCCACTGTGCTGGCTGTTGTGCGACATCATTTGTAACTGCCCTCCCTTGGCCTATAAAAGGCAGAGGCAGAGCCCCCTATGCGGGGACGACTCTCGCTCACTCGCACTAGTACACACCACATTCCAGATATTGGCACTTGCCTCAATCACCTTGGTAGGGACTTGGGGGAATTTCCTCCTCTCCCGCCTTGCTTGTAGCCCCCCTCTACAGGCACCATCGGTGCAAGCTAATATAGTGCGCGAGCACACCCTGCTGGACGTACGGCCGCGTGGCCGGAACCAGGATAAACCCCGTGCATCCTTAGCTTAGCACCGCCCATCGAGAAGCAGATCCCAGCGCAAACTACTAGTTAGTGCCGGTGCTAATCCGGACACCGACAGTTGGCGCGCCAGGTAGGGAGCGCTGTGATCATCCACCCGCTTTCTCGATGGTGACTGACACTGAGCACACGTCGGAGAGGCCCGCCTGGGGCGAATCCGACTCATTCCTGGAAGGATTCGAGATCTGGTACGGGAGCTTCCACTACCAGGTGACTGGCAACGGCTACCACATGCGCATCCTCAACAGGGACGCGCTTAAGGCGGCGCCGCCCGGAACGGCGGCTGCCCCAATGCCAGCAGTGTTCGGGGAAGCACTCACGGCGAGCGCGCACGGCGCGACGCCAAGCGGCGAACGCTGGCTCCCCCCAGGGGGTTGAAGCCGGCGAGCTCCCACCTGTCGGAGTAGAGCAAGGCGACGCACCCCTACCGGCGAACTCCACAGCGCGCCCCGCGGAGGGGGTCGCGGCTGCACAGCCACGATTCCCCCATAGAATGTGCGGCGCCACCATGGCGTATTCTTCGTCGGCCGGCACCAACCTGGCCGCATACGAGGACCTTCCAGACCACCAGTTCGTGTCCATCCGGAACCTCATCGCCACCTCGCCCGACGAATCCTACCGCGACACCGACGGCGAGGAGTACGGATACAGGCGCGGGGCGCCGTAGTGGGACTACTCCGGACTGCGGGACCCTGACGCTTTCAGGCGGTTCCAGGCCGCGGCAGACTACTGCCTCACCTGCTCCGACGACTCCAGCGAGGGGGATTATGATCCCACCCGCGAATGCTTCGTCGTCGTCCTCGGCGAAGGCGAAGACGAGGGAGGCGGAGCGGGCGATGCAGCGGTCCGCAACAACGTGGCAGTAACCCCACCAGTGGGGGCAATACCACCGCCACCTGACGCGACGCGTGCCGCGCAGATGGCCCAGCTTCGCGAGCTGGAAGCAAAGCTGAACGCAGAGCGCGAGCAGCTACGGCAGCTGAAGGCCACGCTCGAAAGAGACAGGGCCGGCCCCTCGACACCGGGGGCGCGCGCTGCGGGACGCGTGGCCCGCGAGCGCATCAACACCGACGCCGACGTGGACGAGATGCCAAACCTGGCAAGGGCCAGCCAGAAGCTCGTGGCTGCAGCGACTTTGATTCGGGCCATGCCCGAGCCATCGACGCCCGAGGGACGTAACCTGCACCGCGAGGCGCAGGCCCTCATCGAGCAGGCTGCGGTGCAGCAAGCCGAAAGCTCCGCGTCCCGCATGCGTCATCAATCTGCCACAAAGATTGGTGGGGGCGGCCGGGACCAGGAGGCGTCGGTCCACACTCCGCACCGAGCACCTACCGTCCACGAATGCAACCAGAGGACCCGTGCCAAGGATCGGATCCGAGATACGCGCGGCGCGCCTAACGACGGCGATGCCCGCAACGTCCTGAACAAGAAGAGGCAGGACGCCACTCCGTCGCACGGCTACAACCCACGGCGCGGTGGGCGGTACGACAGCCGGGAGGACAAGAGCCCGTCGCCGGAGCCACCGGGCACGCGTGTGTTCGGCCGAGCGATCCGCACGGCCTCGATCCCCCCGCGCTTCCGCCAGCCGACCACCGTGAACAAGTACTCGGGGGAGACGGACCCCCGGGTGTGGCTCAACGACTACCACCTGGCGTGCCAGCTGGGCGGCGCCACGGACGACGCCATGATCATCCGCAACCTGCCGCTGCACCTGGCAGACTCCGCGCGAACATGGCTCGAGCACCTGCCCGCGAACCAGATCCACGACTGGGACGACCTGGTTAGGACGTTCGTGGGCAACTTCCAGGTCACGTACGTGCACCCCGGGAACTCCTGGGACCTCCGAGGCTGCTCCCAGAAGGCTAGTGAGTCCTTGAGGGATTTCATCCACCGCTTCTCCAAGCGCTGCACCGAGCTTCCGAGCGTCGGTGAGTCCGAGGTCGTGCACGTCTTCCTGGAGGGCACGACTTGTCGGGACCTCGTGCGCGAGTTGGGGCGGAACCCTCCCACCAGCGTCAACGAGCTGTTCGACATCGCCACCAGCTACGCTTCCGGGGAGGAGGCAGTGGGGGCGATCTTCGACGGCAAAAAGGGCAAGCGGGCCGAGGATGCGCCCGCGGAGGGCAGCAAGCCCAAGGAGCCCTCGAAGAAGCAGAAGCAGGGCAAGAAGGGCAAGAAGAACCAGGGCAAGAAGCCCATGGAACAAGACGAGGGCCCCGAAGAGGCTAACGTGATCGACGCTGCCAACAATGGGGCTCGAGGCCCCCATCGAGGCGGGGTATTCGACGACATGCTGAAGAAGCCTTGCCCGTACCACAAGACCCCTGTCGCTCACACCCTCGAGCAGTGCGACATGCTCAAGAAGTACTACAGCCGCGTCACCGCGAAGGAGGACAACACCAAGAAGGACGCGGGCGACGGGGGTAAGGATGACTTCCCGGAGGTGGAGAACGTGTTCTTCATCTTCGGGGGGCCCACCGTCGATATGACGTCGTGGCAGCGCAGGCGTGAACGTCGAGAGGTCTACTCCGTTCACCCGGCCGTGCCGTCGTACCTCGACTGGTCGGAGGAGACGATCTCCTTTGGCCGTGAAGACCACCCGGATCATATCCCCAATCTGGGACAGTACCCGCTTGTCGTCGACCCCATCATCGGCAACACGCGGTTCTCCAAGGTGTTGATGGACGGAGGCAGCAGCCTCAACATCATGTACTCCTCCACCCTGGAGCTCATGGGGATTGGGTTGGACAAGCTGCGGCCCAGCAAGTCGCCGTTCCACGGCGTTGCGCCGGGCAAGCGAGTCCAGCCTCTCGGGCAGATCGACCTGCCTGTCTGCTTTGGCACACCGAGCAACTTCTGCAAGGAGGTCCTCACCTTCGAGGTGGTAGGGTTTCGGGGAGCGTACCACGCCATCCTTGGCCGGCCCTGCTACGCCAAGTTCATGGCGGTCCCGAACTACACTTACCTGAAGCTCAAGATACCGGGGCCCAAAGGCGTCATCACGGTGGGCCCGTCGTTCTAGCACGCGTTCGAGTGCGACGTCGAGTGCGTCGAGTGTGCCGAGGTGCTTGCGCATGACGAGGCCCTCGTGGCGGACCTGGAGAAACTGGCCAACGAGGCCCTCGACTCCACCAACAAGCACGCCGGCAGCTTCGAGGCCGTGGAGCACACCAATGCTGTACCCCTCGACCCCAGTGCCCCCGAGGGCAAGGTGCTTAGGGTCAGCTCCACCCTCGACCCGAAATAGGAAGTGGTGCTCGTCGACTTTCTCTGCGCCAACGCTGACATCTTTGCGTGGAGCCCCGCGGACATGCCGGGCATTCCGAGGGAGGTCACCGAACACTCACTTGATATCCTGCCCAACTCCAAGCCGGTATCTCAGCGTCTGCGACGATTTGACGAAGAGAAACGCCGGGCAATCGGAGAGGAGCTGCGCAAGCTCTTGGAGGCCGGATTCATCAAGGAGGTATTCCATCCAGTGTGGCTAGCTAATCCTGTACTAGTTAAGAATAAGAACGGGAAGTGGCAGATGTGCATAGATTACACCAGCTTAAATAAAGCATGTCCTGAAGTTCCTTTTCCTTTGCCACGGATTGATCAAATAGTTGATTCCACCGCGGGGTGTGAGTTGCTATGCTTCCTTGATGCGTATTCCGGTTACCACCAAATCAAGATGAAGGAGTCCGACCAGCTCGCGACCTCCTTTATCACGCCGTTTGGTATGTTTTGCTACGTGACGATGCCATTCGGTCTCCGAAACGCTAGAGCGACATACCAGCGATGTATGCTCCATGTCTTCGGGGATCACATCGGGTGGACCGTTGAGGCATACGTCGACGACATCATAGTAAAATTCAGGAAGGCGGACGACCTGGTGAACGATTTGCGCATTGCGTTCGATTGCCTCCGGGCAAACGGGGTTAAGCTAAACCCCGAAAAATGCGTCTTCGGGGTGCCGCGTGGCATGCTCTTGGGTTATATTGTCTCCCAACGAGGCATAGAACCCAACCCGGAGAAGGTGTCGACCCTTGAACGGATGGGGGCGATACGCGACCTGAAGGGAGTACAAAGGGTCCTGGGCTGCCTCGTAGCTCTGAGTCGCTTCATCTCACGTCTCGACGAGAAGGGCTTACCCCTGTACCGACTTCTGCGGAAGAGCGAGCGCTTCTCCTGGACCGCCGAGGCCTAGGAGGCCCTCGACAAGCTGAAGGCAACACTCGCCCACGCTCCGATACTGACCCCGCCCCAGGAAGGTGAACCCCTATATCTCTACGTCACCGCCACGACCCAAGTGGTCAGCGCGGTCATCGTAGTAGAGAGAACGGAGGAGGGCCACGCCCTGCCTGTCCAGAGGCTGGTCTACTACATCAGCGAAGTGTTGTCGAACACCAAGACGTGATACCCTCAGATCCAGAAACTGCTCTATGCGGTGGTGCTCGCGCGGCGCAAGCTGCGGCACTACTTCGAGGCCCATCCCGTTACCGTGGTATCTTCTTTCCGTCTGGGGGAGATTGTCCACAACCAGGATGTCTCGGGCAGAATAGCTAAGTGGTCCGTGGAGCTCATGGGTGAAGCACTCACCTACGCACCACGAAAAGTGATAAAATGGCAGATCTTGGCGGATTTCGTGGCTGAATGGACCGACGTTCAGCTACCCACCCCTCAGATCCAAGCTGAGTGCTGGACCATGTACTTTGATGGTTCGGTAATGAAAACGGGGGCAGGCGCGGGCCTGCTCTTTGTTTCGCCCCTTGGAGAGCACATGCGGTACCTGGTGCGCTTGCATTTCCCCACGTCGAACAACATGGCGGAGTACGAGGCCCTCCTCAGCGGTCTGCGCATCGCCATCGAGCTCGGCATCAAGCGCCTTGACATCCGGGGAGATTCTCAGCTGGTCATCGACCAAGTGATGAAGAACGTGAGCTACCACGACGAGAAGATGGAGGCGTACTGCGCCGCGGTGCGCAAACTCGAGGACAAGTTCTTTGGCTTCGAGCTCAACCACATCGCGCGCAAATACAACGAGAAGGCGAACGAGTTGGCCAAGATTGCTTCGGGGCATTTCACCGTTCCCCCGAACGTTTTTGCCCGCGACCTCACCAAGCCCTCTATCGACCTCGACAAACCTGCTGAAGCTTCCGAAAAGGCCTCGGGGGCTGGTCCCTCGAAGGCCACGGGCGCCGAGCCCATGGACGAGGACCCCTCGAATGGGGAACTCGAGACCTCGGACCTCGAAGGGTCCCAGGCGAACGAGGCCGAGGCGATGGAGATCGAGGACCTCCCACCCCCTCCGCGGGACTGGCGTGATGAGTACCTCGCCTGGTTAGCCCGGGGGGAGCTGCCCCCGGATCGGACCGTGGCAAGGCGTATCGCCAGGAAGGCCAAGTCCTTCATCGTCATCAACGGCGAGCTGCACAAGCGCAGCGCCTCAGAGATCGTGCAGCGGTGCATCTCCATCCCTGAGGGTCGGGAATTGATTCAGGACGTCCACGCGGGCGAATGCGGCCACCACGCCGCTCCGCGTACCCTCGTAGGCAAAGCGTTCCGCCAGCACTTTTATTGGCCGACGGCGGTCGCCGATGCCAACGAGGTTGTGCGCACCTGCGAAGGATGCCAGTACTACACGCGGAAGACCCACCTCCCGGCTCATGCACTGCAAACCATCCCCATCACCTGGCCTTTTACCGTGTGGGGACTGGACATGGTCGGGCCCTTGCGAAAGGCGCCCGGGGGCTTCACCCACATACTGGTGGTCATCGACAAATTCTCAAAATGGATCGAGGTCCGCCCCATCAGCAGCCTCGGGTCCGAACAGGCCGTGCTGTTCTTCACGGACATGATGCACCGCTTTGGGGTACCCAACTCCATTATAACGGACAACAGCACTCAATTCACCGGCAAGAAGTTCCTAGAGTTCTGCGACAGCTACTACATCCGCGTGGATTGGTCAGCCGTGGCGCATCCACAAACTAACGGCCAGGTAGAACGTGCCAACAGCATGATTCTACAAGGCCTGAAGCCAAGGATCTTCAACAAGCTCAACCAGTTTGGCCGGAAGTGGATTCAAGAGCTGCCGTCGGTTGTCTGGAGCCTCAGGAACACCCCAAGCAGGGCCACGGGCCTCACCCTATTCTTCCTGGTCTATGGCGCAGAGGCCATCCTCCCCACGGACCTGGACTACGGGTCCCCGAGGGTCAAAGCCTACCAGGAGGGGCAGAACCGGCAGCATCGCGAAGACGCGCTGGACTGCATCGACGAGGCCCGCGACGTGGCGGTCCTGCACTCCGAAAAGTACCAACAATCCTTACGGTGTTACCAAGCGAACAAGGTCCGGCCTCGAGACCTCAACAAAGGGGATTTGGTACTCCGACTTCGACAAAAGAACGAGGGCCGCCACAAGCTCACGCCGCCATGGGAAGGGCCGTACATCGTCGCCGAGGTCCTCAAGCCCGACACATACAAGCTCGCGAACGAGAAGGACGAAATCTTCGCCAATGCTTGGAACATCCAACAGCTACGTCGCTTTTACCCTTAAAGTTCCAAGTCGTTTTGTACATATCCGGCATCCAAGTCGGTTGTATATGCTCTAAGGTTGTGAATAAAGACAAGGGAGACTCGGCTTTCCTCTGAAAACCAAGTCCCCCTCGGGGGCTACTATGGGGGGCACTCCCCCTAAACGGTCCCATTTTTTCACAAAAAAACCTTTTTTCTTCTGAAAATGCTAAGCATGTCGCGCCTCGGAAGCTTAGGCAGATAGAAGCAGGGCGCGAGTAGCCAAGAGGTAAAGCCGGACGAGTCCGGGACTGCCTACGCCTCCAGCAGGATACGGCTTCCCTCTCTCACCACTTCCCCTTCAGGTTACCCATGAAAACGATGGATCCCAGCTGAAATCTGCCTAGGCATCGGCAGCAGCAGCGTCGGCCTGGTCCATGGCGTCCTGCGCCCCATCATCGTCAAGGCCATCCGCGACGACGTACCCTGTGCCCAGCGCTGCGAAGTTGACGATGTAGTGCGTTGACACCACGCCGAGGGTCTTCTGAACGCCAAGACGGAGAGAGCCCTTCACACGCTCGACGACGCGGCCGCTCAGTGCCCAAAGGCTACTCGCCAGCGAGCTCCCCGACAAGCCAGTACCCTCGTCGATGTTCTGGCACGCTTTGAGGGCCGCCTACTCCAGGGTCGCGAACTCCTGCTGGGACGAGGTATAGGCCGCCTGGAGCGCCTCCGCCTGCGTCGTGGATTCCTCCAGAGCCTTCCGCAGCCCTGGGACATAGAAAAAAGGAGCGTCAAGAGCGGATCTTGACGAACCACAACGACAACCAAAGACTCGGGGGCTACGACTTACCCTCGGTCTGCTTCTTCTCTGTCTCGAGCTCTGTACGCGCGGCACCAGCCTCTTGCCGCAGCTGTAGGATCGAGGCATCCTTCTCCCCAGCAGCGGTCCTCAGGGCCTCGACGGCAACGCCCTCCTGAACCAACGCCCCGACGAGTCTCTCGGTTTCCGCCTCCCGAAGCTGGAGCGTGGTCCTGGCCCCCTCAAGAGCAGCGCGCTCCTGCTGGAGCTGGGACTGCGCCTCCTCCCTCGCCGCACGCTCACGTTGAAGGGCGGACCTGGCATCCTCAAGCGACGCGCGCTCTTGTTGGAGCTGGGCCTGCGCCTCCTCGCGAGCGGCGCACTCCTGCTGGAGCTGACTCTCCACCCCGGTGAGCGCCTCGGCCTTCTCCTGCAGAGCAGCACCCAGCTTCTCGACCTCCTGGGTCTTCTGTTCAGCCTGGGTCTGCCAGGACCTCGCTCCCTCGAGGGTTGCGCGGTCCCGCTGGAGTTGGCCTTGCGCCTTGGTGAGGGCCGTCTCTTTCTGCGACAGTGCGGCCTGGACCTCGGCAAGCGCCTCACGCGCCTTCCGCAGCTCCTCGTTCGCCGCCGTCAGCGCCTCCACCTTCCCTTGGAGCGCGGCCTCCATTTCCTCGACCTCCTTGGCCTTCTGCGCCGCCACGGACCGCTGGTCGTTACAGGCATCCTCCATGCGGATGAGGCTGTACTCGTGCCAGCCGTTGTCTGTCCGCAGGGCCTCCATCATCGCGTCCAGGCTTTCGTACTGCGTCCGGTACCAGCCGAGGTCGGAGCTCAGCTCGGCAATGCGAGCGAACCTCTCGCCCGCCTGGCCCTGCAGCTCCTGCGGATGGTGAAGGGAGAAGGAAGAACAAAGATCAAACGAAAAACGCGCAAACAAGGGAAAAGAGAACGAGCGGCACTCGAATAAGCGCGCTTACCTGAAAGACCTGGAGCGACCTGCCCCCGTGGATTTGGAGTGCATCAGCCAGGGCGGTCTGAAGGGAGGCACCGAGCGTGCCGAACTCCCGCCACAGCGCCCTCTCCGACCTCGCCTCTTCCACCCGGCTCCGCGGCACTCCGGGAAGATGGAGCCTCTGCTCCCACTACGGCACGCTAGCGCCGGACGTTGGGGCCGCGACGCTGGACGTCGATGCCCCAGCACCGGTCGCCGGTGCCTGCGACATCACGCAACCGTCGGACCGCACCACCAGCACCTCGGGCGAGGGCCCGGGGGCCGGCGCCGCCGCCACCACCGCCTGACCCCCAACAGGGGTCGAATCACCATCAGCAGGGGCCCTGGCCAGGCCGCAGCCCTCTGCTCCCCGACTCGCGGCGCAGGCCTGCTCTCGCCCCCGCTGGGTACCGCGGGTCACCGCCGCTCGTAGGGCTTCCGCCGCCGCCTCCTCTCGTCGTTGCGGCCCCGTGGCCGCAACCACAGCTTGCGACGCCTCGCTCGTCGCTGCTGTACCCGTCGTCGTCCGCGACGTCCTCGCTGAGCGGGGCCTCGTCGTGCGTGGCGCATCTTGCGCCCCCACCTTGAGCGCCTTGACAGGCGCGAGGACGGGGACAGCGGGCGCCGTCCTGACAACAGAAGGGAGGAAAAATTGGCAACCTAATGATATCAAGAACACGGAGAGCAAATTGCGACTAACCTTATGCCGGAGATGCGCCGTTTGTGCTTCCTCGAGGGCTCTGGGGGCGCCACCCCAGACCCGGCCGGCACCCCCGACGGCGTCCCCTCGTCGAGGGGCACCGTATCCGCCCCTCGAGCGGGCACCGTGAGGACCTCCTCGTTCCCCGGCGATGGGGGCGGCGCGGCCTCCCACCTGTCGGAGATGGTCCGCTCCCCCTCGCTCTCCTCCTCGTCCGAAGACGTGTTCACCGGCTCCGGCGGGGGGGGGAGAGACCTTGCTGCTCCCGCACCAGGTACTCCTCGTTGTACCTGTTGAGGCGCTCCTGCCTCCTTATCCTCTTCTCTTTCGCCTGATCCGCCAGGCCCTTCTCCCTTTGCTGCCTGGCACGGTTGGCGGCGTGCGACCTGGGCGTCGGCGGATCTGAGGTGGGGATGTTGACGTGCACCCCCTGCCACCAGCAACCGCGATTAGATCGAACATGGGGATAAAAACAGGCAAAAGCATGGAGTCGAATCTCACCAGGTCGGCGTCCGGGAGCGTCGCGAACGACCACAGGTCGTCGTCGTTGTGCGGCACCACCTTGAGGTTCACCGCACGCCTCGCCCTCGTGGCCGCGTACGCCTGGGGGAGCGGCTCCTCCAGCAACCGCGAGCGCGCCAGGGCCGCGGGGTCGGCGTCGCTCCTCATCTCGAAGATGAGAAGTTCCCTCTCCATGAGAGGGATCACCCGCCGGAGGTGGAAGTTGGCAATGACGGCCGCCACGGTCAGCCCGGCGTTCGCCAACTGGCGCAAGGCTTCGGTGAGAGGCTCGAGCCTCGCCTGTCTCGACGCGAGCGACACCCCGTGCGCCCACGACATCGGCCTCTCCTTCAGCACCTTCCCGGTGTGCGGCGGGAGCCCGGCGCCATCATTGCGCAGGTAAAACCAACCCTTCTCTCAGTCGGCGTTGTTCGTCGTCATCGTACAAAGTAGGTACAACTCCTTTCGGGAGTCGCGCGCTGCGAATGTGAGACCGCCGGCGCGTACGGCCCAGCGCGTCCTCCTCTCCCCGGCGGCGAGCGTGTGGAGCTCACCTCGGAAGAGATAGATCCACAGGTCCCAGTGCGCCGGGATTCCCAGAAACCCCTCGCAGACGGCGACGAAGGAAGCCACCTGCGAGATGGCGTTGGGGGGCAAAATTGTGAAGCTCCACCCCGTAGTGGTGGCACAACCCCCGCATGAACTTGCTCGCGGGGGCGTTGAATCCACGCTCGTGCAGCCGCATGAAGCTCATGATGTAGCCCGGCGGCGGGGACGGCTCCCGGTGCGATGCCGGCGGGATGATCCACGCCGAGTTCGCCTCATCGCCGGCCGGCGCCAGCTGACCGCCGGCGACCAGCCCCTCCATGGATTGCAGGTCCACCAACGACCGGGGCCACGGGTGAGCATCCAGCACCCGGATCGCAGACATGGTGGGAGCGGCGGGGATGCGGAGAGACGGTGTGGAGCGGCGGAGCACGAGCGAATCCGGAGCGGCGGAACCCACGGCGATGAGGAAGGCAAAGAGCAAAGGGCGGATGCGAATGGCAAAGGTAACGAGCTCCCCCCGCGCCCCCTGCTTTTATAGAGTAGGAAGGGGCGGAGCGCCCGGAAGCGCGGCGGACGGTGGCAGTTAATACGGTGGGTGCCGCCCGTCACTGACGGCGAGGCCCCGCCATCCCAAGGCCGTCGCACGCGCACGCATGAGCCATCATTACCGCACGGTAATCCAAGGGACGCCGTGTCCCGTCTTATCGCCGTCACACATCGTCCGCGTCGTGTCGCCTGAAAAGGCGCGCCCACCTCGCCTGCCCCGTGCCACGTCGGCCACGGTCGGCTGGGCGCGGCAGCCAACCGTCCTTCGGACGAATTTCGAACGCCGGGGGATTCCTTCTTGTATAAGGAAAGCCCCAGCTAACCTCGAGCCGGGGACTCAAGGCCCGATCCCTCGAAAGGATACAACGGACACCTCGATCCAAAGCGGTCAAGGCCGCGAGGCCATGACCTATCGAGCACACCCTCGAGAACGATCTCGAGTGAGCCCAGGGCTTAGGCCCTCGAAACACTACTGATCAGCGGCTCGAGGCCCGGCCCGCGGAGGGCACGACGGGCGCCGCAGATGCCTCTCGGCTTGGGGGTGTACTGATTCAGTGGTTCGAAGCTCAGTTCGATGGCGGATCGACAAGCGCCACAGATCTGCCAAGACGGGAGCGCCCGGTGCCCCCCAAATGCCCTACAGATCAGAGGTACGGAGCCTGACCCTCGACGGGTTCGAACAGGCGCCTCAGATCGACAGAGTTAGGAACGATCGGGGCGTGCGCGACCGAGCCTGTCCCCGAACGCGAAGTTCGGGGGCGCCCCACATATCGTGTTCAAGGACATGACAAAGGCAGCCAATCGAGGGATCCCATCGAGGGAGTGCTTCCGTGCCCTCGGGACCTATCGAACGGGACCGAGTCCTGCTTGGCAGACCTTTGCAAGCGCTCACATGGACGTGTCTCCGGACCACGAGCCGACCCCTATCGAACGGGGCATGGACGCCCACTTGAACTATCTATTAACAGCTCACCGAGGCACCGTTGGTCGCCGCCCGCTCGAGGGTAGCACGGTTCGCCTCACCCCTCTACCCTGCGGAAGGGCAACGAGGTTCGTAATAACAAAGCCGAGAGTCTTTACCCGATCGCCCCTGATTGGGCCAGGGGTCGGGGGCTCCTTGCACCACGACCACCCTAATGATCACCGCATCAACCTACCCAGGGTTACGTCCCCGAAAACGGTCAGCCTGCCCGAAAAGTCTCGGGTCAACACGGTGCCTCCCCACCTGCGTAGATTGCCGATGCCAGCTGAAATACCGCCGAAGCCGGCTGAAACAAACGCAAGGCGAGCCACGTCACCCTACGTATTTAACCCCTGCACGAGTGAACGCACTCCCGCAGGGCTTCGGGGGCTTACACCCGCGGGTGCGCTAGCGTGCCCCCACAAGATAACATGCACGATCAAAAGGGACGAAACTCGCGCATAGCACCCGAGAGCGACATCCCTTTGCCGGAACGGTCCCCTCCTCAGCAAAGGCTCGGGGGCTACTGTCGGGGACGGTCATCAGGGATCCCCTAACTAAGGGGATAATCGCCCTCGTTAAACGCAAACTGCCCAAGGGTTATTCCCCAAACCCCGGTCACGGGACATCACGGGCCCACGACCTGTTACGGCCCAGCAGCAGCCTACATCGAGAAGCCCCGCTTGACCTCCTCGCCCGAGGGCTCCGATCTCTCGAGCGGATTTCCGCCTCGCTTGAGGGCTCCGGCTCCTCGAGCAGATTTCCGTCTCGCTCGAGGGCTCCGGCTCCTCGAGCAGATTTCCGACTCGCTCGAGGGGTTCGGCCCCCCTCGAGCGGGCAGCCATCTCCGCTCCACCCGACAGCGGCATTTAATGCCTGGTCCCACGGCGGGACGCAGAAGTCAAAGGTGAATCTCCCCCCACACCGCGTGACTGACACAGTCAGAGCGCCTGACACAGCTACTGCGGCCTAACCCGCCACTGTGCAGCCATCCCTGGCCCTGTGCAGGCGCTGCGCGGCCCTGTGCGGACAAGCAGGTGTCATTCCATGACACTGTGCCACCTGCTCCCGTCCTCCCCTCACGACGAGACACTCGAATGGGCATGAGGCCACCCTCGAAATGCGCACAGGTGATAAGCGGGCGTGCGCTTCGGCTGACACCACCGTACAAGTGGCGTGCGCCGCGTCTTCTCCGCCAACTCCGGCGCCGCACGGCCATCCCGGGCGCTGTGCGGCCATCCCGGACGCTGTGCGGCCATCCCCGGTGCTGTGCCGCCACTCCTGCCACTGTGCGACAGGTCATGCAGCACTGTGCGGGCAGGCCGGTGACGCGCCGCAGCCCCGCACCACCAACTCCGGTCCTTTCCCCAGCGGCTAGGCCCTCGATTCTGCTAGGGCAGGCCCTCGAAGTCAAGGCAGGACGGGCCACAGTGACCACCACGCCGCCCGCAGAAGCCGGAGGGCGCTACCAACTCGCGCCAGGAACCATGACGTGCGGGGACAAGATCGCCGGCGCCATACCAGTTAGTACACAGCCACTGTGCTGGCTGCTGTGCGACATCATTTGTAACTGCCCTCCCTTGACCTATAAAAGGCAGAGGCAGAGCCCCTGCGCGGGGACGACTCTCACTCACTCGCACTAGTACACACCACATTCCAGATATTGGCACTTGCCTCAATCACCTCAGTAGGGACTTAGGGGAATTTCCTCCTCTCCCGCCTTGCTTGTAGCCCCCCCTCTACAGGCACCATCGGTGCAAGCTAATATAATGCGCGAGCACACCCTGCTGGACGTACGGCCGCGTGGCCGGAACCAGGATAAACCCCGTGCATCCTTAGCTTAGCACCGCCCATCGAGAAGCAGATCCCAGCGCAAACTACTAGTTAGTGCCGGTGCTAATCCGGACACCGACAGTCATCTTCCGAGTCATATAGTGTGTCCTCCTCATCGTCATCCATGTTATCGTCGTCCGGTTTCCTGTCATAAGGGGGCGGCTTGTCCACTGACTGCGGCCTTGGCGCTATCTTCTCTGGGGTGAACTTGATGAGGAATCCAACTCCTTCCACAAAGCATTCCAGGTAGCCAGTGATCTTGGCGATTTCCCTTGCTCTAATCTTGACCCGTATCGGCACATCACGAATGAGAGTCACCTCATCCACCGCTATGACCTCCCCCGCCTTCTCAGCAATGGCTGCAACTCCAACAGTTTGCTATTTTGGTTTGGCATCCATCTAATTTTGGCAAAACATAAAAAATTAGCCTCCAACAGTTTGACAAAACAACTTGGCATCAATAGCAACTTGGCATCCCTCCCCTCCCCGCGCGTATATATGCGCGCAGCTATCCGCGGCGCATCCTTCCGTAACAGAAGAGGTGGAAGGGTGTAAATATAATTTTGTTTTTTTCTTAGGGTTCCTGATTTAAGTTTTAAGAGGTGGAAGGGTAGAAACATATTTTTGTTTCTCTTTCAGGGTTCCTGATGTAAGTTAAATCTAGATTTGGCAAGTGAATTATGCCAAACTGTTGGAGATGAACTCTTTTTTTACTTGGCATGTCTTTTTAGAAGTTGGCAAAACACCAGATTTGTCAAGTAAATTTTGGCAAACTCTTGGAGATGCTTTGACCGCCTCTATGTTCCTTGCCGGCTCCGGGACGTTAGTCAGTTGAACCCACCCAATATGTTTCTACTCTTCCACCTCTTAAAACTTAAATCATGAATCTGAATTTTTATTTTTATTTTTATACTCTTTCACCTCTTCTGTTACAGAAGGATGCGCCGCAGATAGCTGCGCGCATATATGCGCGTGGCGAGGGGAGAGGGATGCCAAGTTGCTATTGATACCAAGTTGTTTTGCCAAACTGTTGGAGACTAATTTTTCATATTTTGCCAAAATTAGATAGATGTCAAACTAAGATAGCAAACTGTTGGAGTTACTCTAATCACTGCCGGCATGTTGTGCCCTGCAGGGGCGGAGCCACAGGGGGGCGGGCAGGGGCCTGGCCCCCCCTAATACTCCCGCAAAACCATATATAATCTCCTAATTACTCTGCTAATTATATTGATTAGCATATGTTAATCGACTCACAAGTCTTATAAGCCAGCATTAGCTCATTTGACCCATGCATTGTTCCCCAATTCCGTCCCGTGCGACAGCAACAACATCCTCTATTGTCTCCGTTATTTTTTAGTTTAGATTAAATAATTTGCAGCTGGCTGCTTCTTTCTTCTTTTTTTCTCAGATTACATGACTTTTTTATTAATCTTTGAGATCCAACTGATTCTGTTAGCTAATAAGTTGAAGAGACTAAAGACCCTTTAGCTGGGATAATCACTTTGTTGATCTTAATGTAAAAAATAATAATCAAGCTGTGGAACCAGATAAAATGAAATATCCAGAATTAGAACAAAATACACCTACACCGTTGCAAACTGAACAAGTTTGAACTAGTTGAAAATTTTAGAAAAAAAATTTGTTTCTCTATCTGGTGCCTCGGCCCCTCCTATGTTCAAATCCTGGCTACGCCCCTGGTGCCCTGGTACCTGGTGCTAATGGCCTACTGCTATGGTTGTGCATGTGCAAGCGTTTCAGTGTTTACTGTGCAATTTTGCATGGTTCCTTGGAGTAGCAATAACCAGTGATGCAAAAGGAATTTGGTATTTCTCTTATGCCGTTTGGGACCAAAATTACGAGCTCCATATAGTAGTACTAGTGTGTGAACCGGGTGATCTTTCTCCGGTCCTCTGGATTCTTGAACTCAAAGTGGTCTTGGCAGTGGCAGACCGTAAAAGGTGCGGGCACGATCGACGTAGGTCACTTCTCGGCATCTGCCGGCTTGGGGTTCGCGACGGCAGACTGGACCCGCCGTCCGCCCGCACCCAGCAGCCTCGTCGTCCCAGCCGGCCATAGTGCCCATGCAAGTGGCTGCCGCGCCGGCTGACCTCCTTAGTTTTCCGGCCGGGCCGGCGGGAGAAACGGCGGCGGCGGCCGCCGCCGCGAAACAGCTCTGGCGCGCCGACGCGAAAAAGGCTCGGCCTGGCCAGGCACTTGGGTTGGAAACACGTCGGCTCGCATCACTGCTGCACCTGTAGGATTCCGTTGTTTAATTACAGCTCGTTTGTTAAGGATCTCGGAGCTACTGGCATGTCCACTACCAGCAGCAACGGTTGGTCGACCGATCCATTTGGTACGGCGCTGACGATAATGGTTTAGTGTGTATAACGGAGAAGCTTCTTCATTCATAGTAACAAATTTGAAGGAAGCTAGACAATAAGCAGTGTTAGTATTAGGCAGGATCATCATGGTGAATTAGTGAAACTAGATCGAAAGCCGATTTTTCTATATCTGGTCAAGAATAATTACAAACTAGGGCACATTAGAAAAGAAAAGCAAAGTCGTTGTTCTAGTGGTCGCCTTTTGCTTTTTGGATCAACGGCGACGCATCATGCATCCTGCATGCTCAGCGAGTCACATTGGCTTAGTGTAGAACGGAGCATATACTGAAAAGGTTGGAGAGCCCAAATTTGGCAGCACGTACCATGCAACCAGCCAGCAGCAGGCGAATTATTAAGGGTTGAAAAAATATAGCTGCGGCCTAGCACAGCAATTAATGGCAGCATTTCCGCGGCAACCCGCGCGCATGCGTGGCTGGCAACATTTGAGGGAGGTCAATCTTCCAGCACTTGCATTGGTGTGCGCCAAGGTGTCACTTGCCGCCGGTAGCTGTAAAATTACTCTCTCCGTCCCAAATTATTTGTCATTTTGTTAAATTTCTTTTGTTATGTACTTATAGGATGCATAGAAAAAAATGTATCTAAAAAGTCAAAACAACAAGTAATTTGAAACAAATGAAGTACTGATCTAGGAAAAAATTCGAACTCCCATTTCAACTGGGGAGATGTTTTTAACATCAGTTCCATAAATTTGCTCCCATAAAAATTCGAATCCAAATCTACTGGGTGCTCAAACCACTAGGTTAGGTATTTTCACGCCACTAGCGCAGTTGACACCTAATTTCTGATTGTCTGGGAAGAAACAGCAAATATTGCACACGCACTGCACCTGCCGACTACACGGAGATGGAAATTAGCGAAACGGACTGAGCCGTAGCTCAGTTGGCAAGGGATGCCGGTGGGCTCCCTGCCCGCCCGCGCTCGAAGCCTCGCTTCGGCGTGGGTGCGCACCGGGTGCTGAAGCGTGCGTGCGTGCGTGCGTGCGTGCGTGTGCTTCAGCATGGTGCGTTCGAGACTATTCGGCAGTCTTGTCTGTATCGAGTCCGGTCAATATAGACGTCCAAACTCCTTACATGACGGGTCAGTGCTCCTGGCAACTTAAAAAAAAATAGCGAAACCGTTAATGGGCTTCGCCTGTTTTCGCGATTCCCATTCTCACGACGACGCATGTGATTCAACACACAGCAGCGCATGTGCACGGCCGGATTATATTTGGTCAGACCTGCATGCAGTCGCGACCCGGGAATCAAATCGATCTAGAGATCCAGGTACATACCCTATGACTTCTAATTGTCCTATGACTTTTCTTGTGCAAACAAAAAGCGCCAAATAAAATGCACTAACTATTGTCATGTAGTGCTAGGTGTATTTTCACTATTTTGAGTTGTGTGTGTGTTTTTGAATCGTCCACTTTCGTTTCACTTCAATTCACTACTACTGTATTCAAACAAGGTCATCTAACTGTACGTCATCATGCACGATGTATAAGCGTTTAAATGGACATAAGATCGTATAAAGTGAAAATATGTCCCTCGAAGGGTATGTGGAAGAATTTTGCTACGCTAACTTCGACGCTATCTTTTTTTTTTTACGGTCAACAGGGGGAGGGAGGAGAGTATCCCCACCTGATTTTCATTTCATGGGCCGTTTGCAGCAGGTCAAAAAGCTTGTTACATTGCAGTTCATCATAATACTCCAAGACACAATACTAATTGCTTACGTGGCACATTAATTATTTACAGAGAATACTCCGATTGAGAACGAGTTAAATGTTCGAAGAATTCAGCATGCACAGAGTACATACAGCCAGGTATCTGTTAACTCACTTTTGTTGAGATGTTAGTGGCGTCAGCACCCAGCTAATTTCCATTAACTAACCCCCAATGCGCCTGCAGTGCGTCCGTGCATGCGCATCGCAAGCACCTAGCTCGCACTGCATATCGTTCTGGCTTTCAGTTCCCGGTTTCGTGCCGTCTCCTTTTCCGCGATCCAAAACCATCGGCGCACGGAACCTACGAACCCTGACACCACCATATGCAGTCACGCGCCACCGATCGATCAAATTCCGCGTCAACCCGCGACGAAGCCCCAACACCTCCCGATCTGACACTATATATACACGTCCAAGCCAAAAACCTAGGCTCTCCCACACTACAACACTTTGCATCAGTTTGCGTTCTAGCTTCCATCGTATCGATCGCTCACAAGATCGACGAGCGAGCGAGGGTTTATATTAGTGAGGTTCCTAGCTGATTGCTGCTTACAGTTCAATTCGTTGTTAACAAACAGCTGGTGTGTACAGCTAGCTAAGCTAGCGCCGCCGGCCGGCCGGCACCATGATTCCGGGATCGGCGGTGTACCACGTGGTGGAGGCGATGGCGCCGCTGTACACGGCGGCGGTGCTGGGCTACGCCTCCGTGCGGTGGCTCAAGGCCTTCTCCGACGAGCAGTGCGCGGGGATCAACCACTTCGTGGCGCTCTACGCCGTGCCGGTGCTCATCTTCCACATGGTCTCCACCAACGACCCCTACCACATGAACGAGCGCCTCATCGCCGCCGACACGCTGCAGAAGGCCGTCATGCTGCTCGCCCTCACCGCGTGGGCCTTCTGGGCCCACTTCCGCCGCCGCCGGAGCAGCAGCTCCGACGGCAAGGCGGCGGCGGTGGCGTCCGCGTCGTCGCCGATCAAGTGGGTCGTCACCAACTTCTCCGTCGCGTCGCTGCCCAACACCATCATCATGGGCGTGCCGCTCCTCGACGGCATGTACGGCTCCGTGTCGGGGGGGCTCATGAAGCAGATCGTCGTCATGCAGTTCTGCATCTGGTACAACGTCGTCATCTTCCTCTACGAGTTCATGGCGGCGCGGGACGTCAGCACCACCAAGATCAGCCCCGTGTCGCCGGCGCCGCCGGCGGCGGAGAACGGCGGGAGCATTATTCATGCCGAGCCTAGTCAGAGCCAGGTGGTCGTCAACATTGAGATCACCGAGGTGGCGGTGGCGGCGGATGCGTCGCCCACGGCACCACCAGAAAGCGGGGCCGAAGAGACGGCGGCGGCGGCGGCGGCGGCTGAGGAGGCGTCGGTTGTCCCGCCGCCAGCGCCGCCGGCCCAGCAGCAGGCGGTGCCGCCGGTGATGCACGTCGTGTGGATGGCGGTGAAGAAGCTTCTCCAGATTCCCAATACCTACGCGAGCTTCCTCGGCCTCATCTGGTCTCTCATGGCATTCAAGTGCGCCGCCCTTCCAGTCACTTATTGGCTATTCCCTTTGTCAATTTCGTTTATACTGATAATGATTGCCCTAATTACTTTGTTTTGTTTCCTCTGCACCAATCAGGATTGGATTCTCGATGCCAAAAATCGTTACCGACTCTCTGTTCACCATCCACACAACTGCAGTTGGCTTGAGCATGTTCGCTTCAGGTACCCTTGGTTTGTTTTGGACTTGCTAAACTTTTCTGTTAGGAAAAAAAAACTTGGTAAACCTACACGTGAATGTTTTTTTTTTTGAGATTACACAGTACAACGCAGACGCTCACAACACGCACGAACACTCACCCCTATGAACACACGTACGCAAACCCTACCCCTATGAACACACATACGCAAACCCTACCCCTATGAGCACCTCCGAAGGACTAAGCACCGGCAAATCTGGAGATTCTCGAAGTCACCACTGGCGCCTCGTCGTCGACGGGAACGTCGCTTACCACTTAATGCATAACGCCGAAAATTCTCGGAATAAATCCAAGAACCCTGGTGGGAATGTTGTTGATTTCTAATGACAATGCATGTGAATATGTATCCTCTGCAGGGACGTTCATAGCGCGTCAGTCACGGTTCGTGCCATGCGGGTACACCATCGCGTCGCTGTCCATGGTCCTCAAGTTCCTGATCGGCCCGGTGCTCATGCTGCTCGTGTCGCTCGCCATCGGGATGCACGGCACCCTCCTCCACATTGCTGTCGTACAGGTAATATAATTAACCCAACACATGAACACACGTCGTTATTAATTCGTTTTATTTTTTATGAGAGTACGTATTTGTTTGTTTAAACAAACTTCAATCAAAACACGCAGCCTTCAATAAGGGGAGAGCGAAGACAAATTCGCCGCTCTTCTCTTTCTCAACGACACAAATCTATGAGACAGAAACGTGCCAGCCGCAAACTTTCAGTTGTGGCACAACAGAAAGGGCGCCTCGCTCGTTCATGATGAACAGATGCTCAACTGCACACGTTTCTATAAGTATACCGTAGGGCAGGGCTAGTAAATCAGTTGCGAGTCCTGACGGAGCAAACTGATTTGAGTGATCCGACAAAGCAAAGTCAGCTTCCAAATAGGTCGTCTTGGAGTAGTACTTTGCTCGTGCAACGATCGTGTCCTCGTTCACTTGACCTGAAACCCGTTCTGTGCAGTGGCGGATCCAGGATCCAACTCTTGGGGGGCTCAACTTCTTCCTTCTCCTCCTCTTCCTTCCCTTTTCCTTCTTCTTCCTCCTATTTTTCTTCTTCCTCCTCTTCACCTATGCATAGAATTTGTAGGGGGGCTTGGGGGGCTTCCATGGAGTCCATAAGGGTAGGGGGGGGCTCTAGCCCCCCTTGCCCCCACGGTGGATTCGCCTCTGGTTCTGTGCACTGCACCGTTTCCACGTTTATTTTGGTACGGAAGCCGCCAACAAATTCCTAATCGTAGTACTACTATAATCTACAGAAATATATTTTCTAGAAAGATATATAATAAAAACATATAGAAATACAAGAAGACGCCAACTTCAGGATAATAAGAACCCAAAAAAAAAACTGTAGTACATGATGGAGCCATTTGTCTGACGCCTTTATATGATTCTATGGAAAAGAAAATATTACTAGTTTAATTATCTGAGAGCTCACAATTTGCACATGCGTGCGACTGCAGGCGGCGCTCCCCCTGGCCGTAACCTCGTTCGTGTACGCGGAGGAGTACAAGGTCCACGCCGACATCATGAGCACCGGGTTTGTACCTCTCTCACCACTAGCTTGTCGTCACTGCCATCAACTTAATTTGTAGACTCAAATGCACTTTAGAATTTCACTGGTTTCCCCTGTGAATTCCATCTGACCGAGAATATCTGATTCGTTTAATTGTGTCTTTACAGGGTTATTCTCGGGATATTCATATCGTTGCCGGTCACAATTGTGTACTACATATTGCTGGGGTTGTGATGGACGCCTAGAATCCTAGATGAAGGAAGGTGGTTTAATTGCATGCCCAGCCAGCAATCCAGCCGCTGTCCTATTCGATCGATCCCCCGGTTAGCTTGTGTTAAAGCATTTTTTTTCAATGTGCAGCAAGGAACGCAAAGAAAGCCGTGTGTTGCACTACGTAGAGGCGTATGGTAGCTAGCGCTCGTGTGTTGTTGAAGGCTTGAAGCATTTCGATGTACCGCGAGCAACAAACGGCAGTAGGTCGCGCGTTACGGCGCAAAATGTGTCGATGCTATGTTGAAAGGAATAAAAAAAATCCAGTTGGCAAACGTACCTGACAGAAATTGTGAAGCACGGAGGAGCTGCGTCGTCATCGCCAAACTCACTGGCGGTCCAGGACGGAGGCCGGCGGGATCGGCTGTCCTGTCTACCAAATTTAATGATGGAGATTAATAAAAATTGAATCATAATATATGTGTTTTTAACTAAAAATAGATATAACTGAGTTGGATTGTGAGAGGTATGAATGTCATGATCCATTACCATCTACTTGTTTGTGGTATACTCCCTCCTCTGTCCAGATTTGATATGCGTCTAACTGTGTAACACAAAGACCAAGGAGAACTTTAATCCTCTATGTGATGCATCAACAAACGAGCTAACCAGTTAAGCAATTCATAATATGATTGGCTCCACTAGGAATACACATATCATTTATGAACACTTTTTATTTTGTTATACGAAAATTAAATCAGGACAGAAGGAGTAATATACGGGAGATTGTCGCTCAACTCGAGACGACAATAGCCCTGTTCGGCTGGCTGGTGGCTGATGGCTGACGCTGATTTGTTCTGAAAGAAAAGTACTGCTGGCTGGTAGCTGGTGGCTGATTTGTTCTGAGAGAATAGTACTGCTGGCTGGTGGCTGATAAGCCAAACGAACAGGGCGAATGGCCGTATGATAATGGTAGACACATGGGCATGGGCTCCATCCCAGTCCAAGACACATGGGCTGGGCTGCATGTGTTTATGGCCCATACAAGCAATTTGAACCGGCCCATCTAGCCACTTGAATTATAGACACGTCAAAAAAAATGACTAACTCCCTCCCTCAATTTCAAATTGTATATCATTTTGATTTTTCTACATTCATAAATATTATTGTGTATGTATACACTATATATGTAAACGTCTAGTAAATTTATGTATCTTCTCTTTTAAACCAGTAACAAAAATTATGTATCTGAAAAAGTTAAAAACAACATACAAATTGAAACGGTTCTCAAAGTAAATCAGTTAAGTTTTAGCGAAACAATACGTTGAGCTAACTCATAACCATCCAAGCGAAAGACGGATGAGACGGAAGGCCAGATGTTGCCTGGAGCCTGGACCCAGGGCCAAGGGAGCAGGCCAGCAGACTCGAGCGCCTCTTCAAGTCAACACACGACAGCTTGAAAGCGAGAAAACAGAGCTGGGTTGTTGTACAACAGGGCCGGCAACCGACAAAGCCGTAACGGCGGAAAAACGAGTGTCAGATCACATCACAATAAGCCTCCATTCGGCCATTCCAGCCGCGCGCGCTGCTCGCCGGAACAGTAATCATCCAGCCGCCGCGTCAAAGGAGAAGCAGAGAGCAGAGCAGGCATGCTCCTGTTGCTGCCTACCCCAACGCACGCACAGGCCCAGGCCAGCGATCGACACCGATCTCTGCTACAGCATCTGTGCTACAGTAGGACAGCTAGGCCTCTCTGCTACCGATCCATCGAACACATGGTGTGGACCTCGAATGTCGCGAGCGAGCTACGACGCGGCACGGCCATGGTCGCTGCCGCCTTCCGTGGACGCGTCGTCGTCATCCTCCGAGTCGTCGTCGCCGCCGCCGCCGCCGTGCTCGCCGTCGCTGGACGTGAGTCGCGCGAGCCAGCAGTTGCCGTGGAGGTGGCCGCTGACGCAGACGTAGTACTCGAGTCGTCCCTCGTAGGCGCCGAGCCTCCGCCACGCGGTGCGGGGCACCATCCCGGCCGCCACCATGCTCCACACCCGCGCGCCGCAGTAGGGGCAGCGCACGCGGGCCTCCAGCGCGGCCTGCCTCCCCACGAGGCACGCCCGGGTCCGGGACCGCATGAACCCGCGGAACACGCCGCGGTAGGCGCCCACGTCGTCGGCGGCGCCCGGCGCGGCGTGCTCGCAGGGGTCCGACACGTAGAGCAGGTCGCCCCGGCACCGCCGCGCCAGGAAGCTCCGCCCGGAGGTCTTGGAGAAGCGGGACACACCCGTGGAGTGGCCCGGGACGGACGCCGACGCCGCGCCGCAGCAGAAGAGGAGCAGCTTCCCCAGCGCCGGCCACCCGCCCACAATGCGCCCGGGCGGCGGCCCGCCGCCCACGGGGACACCCGTCAGCGAGGCCACCATCCGCGGGGCGCGGGAGATGCAGAGCTCCCGCCACAGCACGCGCTCGGCCACCGCGCGCAGCCGGCGGCTGACGCAGGCCACGGTGCAGAGCGCCTTGGGGTCGAAGTTGATGCACCGGAACACCAGCGCCAGGACGTTCTCGTCCTGGATCCCCGTGTTCACGTCGCTGCTCCGCGACGCCACAATGCCGCCGTCGTCCCGGTAGCCCGCGCTGCCGGTGCCGCTCTCGCCGGCGCCGCTGCTCGACGCGCCGAAGAACCGGCGCGTGTTCCGCGCGCCCTCGCTCATCGATCGGCAACCCCGTGGGACTTGTGGGCTTTGTGTGGCGCAGCTCCAGGCTGCAGCTGCAGGACGTGGTAACTGGCAGCTCGAGCTCGGGTGATCGGTCAGCCAGAAGAGCGTAGGCGATGCGGAGCGCGTGCCGGGGGTGGAAGAGCCAGGGGGGACGACGAGGGGAGGATATATGCGCGCGACGCGAGCCCCGGCGGGCACTTCTCGTGCTCCCCGAAAGGCGAGGGTGTCGGGGCAGGGCACGACCGGTCGGGGGGGAGTCGTGGCGCCGGCGGGCGGTTGACAAGTGGACCACTCCGGCGTCGCGCGCCAATAATTAGTTATGGGGCTTAGCTGGATTGCAGGTGCGACCAGCGCGAAAACCATCCTGTCAATGGTCTCCCTCCCTCCTCGATCGCCCAACCCAAATATATCTCTGCTCCGATTTTGCTGAAATAAACAAGTACACTAGTGGCTAATTAACGTAAGGATGGATCTCAGCTGATGTATTACGGTGCGGCATCCTCAGTCGCAGTCATCACCTACTCTCTCCCTCTCTCACTCTCTACCCAAAGACGAGCGCCCTGTTCGTCTGGTTTATCAGCCACCAGCCAGCAGTATTTTTCTCTCAGAACAAGTTAGTCATCAGTCACCAGTATTTTTCTCTCAGAACAAATCAGCACCAACCACCTGCCGTCAGCCAGACGAACAGAGCCGAGTAGTGTCGAGCGCTAGCTGACAGGAGATCTTGCGCGGCATTGCCATTTCTATACGCGTCCGGGGCTTATTTTTGGGACGTCCATGTCGCTCGACGGCTCTACGACCTCATTGTTTATAGCACCGGGACCTATCCGGACAGATTACTTAAATCAAGCCACTTTCCCAATCGAGCCATGCCCGACTGCCCGTCCGGCCCTCGACGAGCTCCAAGGGGGGCCAAAGAGAAGGGGCACGTGCCGGAAGACCAGGCCGTTGGGGGCGCCCACGTGTCCCGCCGAATCCCGGGGAGCGGACGCGCGCCACCACCTCCGGCCGACGCGTGCCCCCCGTGGGAGACGCGTGGCGAGCCCCCAAACGCGGCTTCTTTTTCTCCCAAACGTCCTGTTCCGGGTTGCCGCGCCGGGTTCTATCCTCACTCCGATTTTCATTTCTACTCCTACTCCGAGTACTGTACGGAGTATTTATTTATTTAATTTTATGCGCTGGATTCCGGGCTTTTTTTGCCGTCAGGTGCTTGCTGGACACGGAGAGCGACACGTGGAGCACTTCCCGCGTGGCACGAAAATATCTCGGCCGAGCGTGACGTCGTGGATAGGGACACGTGTCGGCTCCCCGGAGGAGCTCGTGCGGCGGTTTGGTGGGCGCGGGATCGGGCATCCCGGCCGTACAAGTACGTGGCATAGCTCGCATGCTTCGGGGACGCTTGGCTGTCGACGGCGGGGCGGCTCGGTTCGGTTTCAGCATTTCGCCATCGTGCTGCGCTTTTTCATTCTTGTGCTCGAACTGATGCCCGGAGAGCGTGAGAATGGTTCTATCTTCTAGATGCCTGACGGGGAAAGTAAGGGGTGTGTGACGTGGGAAACATCTAGCGTGTGTCGCGCACGCTCGCGGACGGACACGTTAGCGCGACGATCCACGCGGATGAGAAAATGTGCGTGATGGTAACTTGTATTTTTATTCCCCCATAATACACCTGAGTAGGAGAAAAGTTCTCACTTTTTCTGAAAACGTCTTGGTGAAGAGCATTGAAGCTCTCAAGCGGGCTTTTAATGAGTGAAGGAATCGCTTTATATCATAGGATGGGTTTAGAAGCTCAAATTTTTCCAAAAAACATCCCATCATCTATCACATCACCTCTCACTATTCATCTGACGCTACAGTGTATTTTACACTAATTTTGATCAGAATTGCCAAACTTTGCCCAAACGTTTGGGCTCTAAACACACCCATATACGGACAATGATCGATGCTGATTGTTTGGATAGCATAGGCAGAGCAGAGCCTAGGAGCAGTACTCCAGGTGTAAGGTCATCCACACTCGTCATCCTCTATTTCCTCCTTCAAAATAGAATATGCCTGCCTGGTCAGCGAGATTCCTTCATTTATATTCACTTCTCCTGCACTCGTCATCCTTTATATCTACCACTCTATCCCAACAACCACACGCAGGGCCCACATGTCATCCCCTCCCTTCTCTACCACACCCACCCCTCTATTCTCTCTCCCCCTCTCCCTCGGTTCCTCCGACGCATCCCCTCCCTCCTGAATCTCCTCCGCGCCGCCCTGTCTCCCTCACCGGCGCGCCGACGGCGGGGCAGCCGCCAGCCTCGGAGGAGGCCGCCGCCGCCAACCCTTGCGCGCGTGCCGCCAGCTCCCTGACCCGGCGCAAGCTCTCTGCCGCCCCTCCCCGCACGCGGAGGTACCGGCGGCCTCGACCAGGGGCGGGCGGCGGCGGAGCCATGGCTGGCACCGAGGCCGGCGGATCTTTCCTTGCGCGTCGCCGTCGTCTCCCATGCTCCCCTCCCTCTCTCTCGTGTCCTCCGGCGGCGTCCCGTCCTTCGGCGGTGGCAGAAGCAGGGTAGGGCGCCCGGATCCAGCCTCCCTCCCTCACCTCCGGCGGCGCTTCCTCTCTGCTCGGCCTTGACGGCGGACGGCGGGCCACCACGCGAATCTCCTCCCGGCGCGCAAGCGGACCACCGGTGGCGACGGCGACGAGATGGCCGCGGCGGGCAGAGTTCCGACGGCGGTGCTTCCTCCTCCATGGCCGGCGCGGTGGGCGCGGATGTTGGGCGGCGAATCAACGACTCAGCCCTCCTCTGCTCCCCCTCCGTGGTAGGGTGCGCGGGCCGCCCTCCTCTCCGCCGGCGGCGGATCTCGGCGCGGGCACGGATCCACCACGGCGGCATCCACGAGCAGGGGCAAGGGCGGTCCGGCGGCGCGCCGGAGTGGAGCTCGCGTGCTCTCCCTCCCTTCCTCTGCGGTAGCTGTCGGCAGCGGCGGCGGAGGACCCCGGCGGAGATCTCCGACGAGCAGGCCCCGTCCTCTTCCTCCTCCCTCCCCCTCCCTTGCCGGCGCGGCGACGGGTTCATCTTCTCTTCCTCCCCTTCCTGCTGCCGCGCGCGGAACAACGGCCTCCCGTGGGTCCCGCTTCTCGTCCTTTCCCGTGAGCCTGTCTCTCCTCTGGATCTCGCGGAAACTGGAGGCGACGGGATTTTCCCGTCATGCCTCCAGGAGCCCGCTGCGGGCGTTTTGACGCCAAGGAGCTTTTTCCAGGAGCCGGTGCGGATGGTCTAAGCTCCATGAGCATGATGACCTCAGTACATGTGTAAGAAGCTCCCGAGCATGACCTGCAAGATGTACATGGGCCGTCACTCACCGACAGCTAGCCCACTTGTCACCTGCGTGCATAACGGGCCGCGCGCAACAGTTCGGCACCGCGCTCTCCCAGTCAGTCGGTCGACGGACGGACGGCCCGACAGCACCTGCAAAGGCCGAAGGGTGTGGGGTGGGTGCAAAAGCGGCAGCAGATGGCCAAACGGCGTGCGCACGGCACGGCAAGTTGCGCGCGGGCGGTGTGTGACAGAGCGTGTGTGCAAAGGGTGTTCGTCTCGTCCTCGCCCCCGTCATCCATCGTCAGGCAAAGGCCAAACTCCAAAGCGAAGGCAAAGGCCCAAGGCGAGCAGAGCACGCGCGCGTGTGGATCGCCCGCCCGCAACAGAAAATTCGCCTCCCCATCCCAGTATCCCACGCCACCAACCCGCGCACCGCGCGGACTCCCCCGACCCCCTCCGCCGTCCTGCCTCCCTTGCTCTCTAGCCGGAATGGCGGCGGAGACCCAGGCCGAGAGCCCCGGGCCGGTGCCGCCTCCTCCTCCCCCGGCGCGCGGGAGCTCCTCGGCTTCTCCCGAGAAGCGCGCGCTCCCGGTCCCGGGGGACGACGACTTCCGCGCCGGCGGCGGCGGCGGGGAGGAGGGGGAAGAGCGGCGGCGGCAGCTACCGGAACCGAAGCGGCGGCGCGCGTCCGTCGCCGCGCTCGACAGCGTCCCCTCGGCGGCGGCCGCTGAGGGCGACGGGGCGGGGGCGGGCGGGCCCGGTTCGGGCGGCGACGCGGACGGCGGCGCGCCCTTCTCGTTCCAGCACGCCCGGGGCGGGTTCGTGGCGCCGGAGACCACGCCCAAGTTCGGCTCCTTCAACCCGCCGGGGGAAGACGCCGAGCCGGCGAACCTCGATCTGAGCCCTGCGGAGCGTGGCGCAGGCGGGGAGGGTTCGCGGGAGGCGGACGACGAAGCCCCCTCGGCGTCGGCTCGTGGGGCGGAGGGCAACGACGAGAGCGCCCAGGTAGTCGACGGCGACGAGGTCGATGGCCAGGTCCGGACATGAGCGGCGGCTTTGTTTGGACATGGAAGTTGCTTGACTGTTAGTTGTTCCAAGCAGATAAGCAATTGCTTCAACACAGCTAGATTGCTTTGTTCGCCAGTGTGTGTTCCTTACTCCTAGTCCTGGATGGTTTCTATGCATCACCACTGTTTCTGTAATCACGTGTATTTACATTGTTAACAATCGAGGAATGCAATCCATTATGAGGTCAAATGAAACCTGGGTCGGTCAGTCAGAAACCGAGGTTATAGCTAAATCTGTTAATGGTTCGAGAACTAAACCAAACCCACACCAATCCATTTACATATACTATACTTCAAAAATCAAATCAAACCAAACCACTTCAAACCATTTAGTCTTTTTCTTATCTCAAAACTAATAAAATTAGTTCAAATCTCTGCTGTTAAGGTCCAACATTGGGTGTGGGTCCCACATATAGATTTAGCTTCGCCGATTTGCACGGAGTAGCGGACTATCATGTTGAGCATCTCCAGCAAATTTCGGTCATATCTGCTAAAATTTTATAGTGTGAATGCGAGCTTTTAATTCTAGGGTCTGGCTCTGGACGTGGGTCTCACATATAGATTTGGCTTCACCGATTTGCACATAATAGCGGACTGTCATATTAAACATCTCCAGTAAATTTCGGACATATCTGCTAAAATTTTATAGTGTGAACGCGAGCTTTTAATTCTAAGGTCCGGCTCTGGACGTGGGTCTCACGTATAGATTTGACTTCACCGATTTGCACGGAGTAGCGGACTATCATATTAAGGTTCTCCAGCAAATTTCAATCATATCTGCTAAAATTTTATAGTGTGAACGCGAGCTTTTGATTCTAGAGTCTGGCTCTGCACGTGGGTCCCACATATGGATTTTGCTCTATCGGGTTGCATGGAGTAACAGACTATTATTATGAGATATCTCTAACAAATTTCAGTCAAATTCGGTAAAAATTATGTATGTTAACGTGGTCTTTAAATTTTTAAGTCTGATTTTTAACCTAACTTATACTTTACACAAACATGTAATATTGTTAAACCATTCTCGTCCAATATAACCATGAAACCAAACCAAATCATTATAGATGGCAAACCATTTTGAACCAAACCAAATTGAACCATGTCTAAAACCAAACCGAAAAAACGGGTTCAAACCGAACCATTAACAGGTTTAGTTATAGCAGGCCGTCGTTACTGATGGATGAGATTGGTTGCCTTCCTGTCACCTTTCGGTTCCCCGTCCAAGTGAGGAAACAACAAAATGACGCCCTGTTCGTTTGGCTGGCGGTTCCTACTTCCTACGTAAGTTGAGGAATGCAGCCCATTTTGTCATGCTACTACATTTCACATGGAGCCATTCGGTAACTGTCTGTTGACACACTCATGGTTACTATACTGCAAAAGAATTATACCCATTTCATGGGATCAGAAAAGTGATCTTCTGATTTTTTTTCCCTATCATCACAGTAAACGCTCACCTGTATAACCCACAAAATTGAGGTCAAATGCAAAACCATAATCTATCAGAATTCAATCCATAACCGAGGCTGGTAAGTCGTCTTTGTTGAACACGGCTTTGGATGAGATTGGTTCCCTGTACCACTCGTTCTCATCGCGAGTGAGGAAGCGAGCCTCTGCACAAAAACACACTAACCCTTTCAAAATGATGGTTCCAATGTGTTAATACTTACACAACTACCCTCCTTTCGTTTGACAACTCAGAAGTGACTGAATCCTTCTTGGCTGCACGAAAATGAAAATGATGTGTAGTAGAATGATCAGCATACCTGACACGAAAACATCCTTATAGTCCTCATCATCATATACAAATGCAGGTGGATCTGGAGAACCAATTCCAACAATCGTGCTTCCACTGCAAGGGATATCAAAGGTATGGTGTCACAGCTTAGACAATGGCAATAATGTACAGTTCGAAAGTCGAAACACAGATATTAATCTGCAGATGGATCAATGCATGATAAGCTATAGTAATGGCTGGCAGTTCCTACACAACAACCCTACAGTTAAATTCATAGCTGGTGCTCTGCAGACACCCTTTGTGATTTGTACTAACTGCATCCCAGGCAAACTGATACTATGATGGCAATTAGCACCAATGCATCTTTGAAAACAGGTGTACTTGTTAACAAACAGATTCTTCAATGAGCTTAACCAAAATAGCCCTCCTTACCTTCCTGACATAAAAACAGCATTGTAATCATCCCTGCTAGCTGCAATAATTCGTTTCTTTAGCCTCTTAAGTGATGGTAGCACCTCAAAAGCTGGAGACTCTGGAAAAAAGAAACAGAAGCACATGTATTGATGAAACTTAAGTTATTAAGCAAATGATGCTAAAATTAAATATATTATTACAAGATATGCATACCTAGGTCATTAACACAGACATCTTGTGATATCCTGTTTTGAGTTATTTCTTTGAGCAGGGTCAAAGGATCATCTTTGCTAGCTTGTTCCAACCTGAATCTCTGAAGAAAAAGAAGCTTATGAGATAAACCCATGAACTTCAATTCAAAATAAGAAAGTAGGTATTCACTAATTACCTTGTAAACTTCAGCAGTTGGGCATGCTTCAGGCGGCTTTATAAGAACCATTGGTAAATTTTCTATCAAGGGATTTGGGATATCTTCGACAATCTACATTTAAGTTGAAATCTACATATTATGATCAGACACTGCACAGAGCTAAACATTGCACACAGATGCACATGTCACCACCTAGTGTGTAGTTATTACTGAAACAGGTAGCTAATCAATTTTTCTAGAAGAATACTTGGTCAAAGTTTAAAGAAGGTGACTTGTACAAAAAAGAAATCAGTAACACAGGATAACCTAAACAGCAATAGTATGACTGCATGACCAGCTAAATCAACTTCACTCTGTGGTAAAATATGATATATAATTACAGATGCACTTGTCTCTAACTTCAAAGAATGGCCAGCACGGATAATCCCGGCTATAAGAACAATATAAGTATATGTATACTGATAAGTATTTTGTGGTAAACCATTTCTTGTTAGTAATCTGACCACCTATCACTTTAACATAGGGTTTTACAGATAGAAACACAGAGCAAACTGCTGGATCTATTAACATTTACTAGAACTATAGTACCAAGTTAGGATATAGAGCGGGCAAGCCAATTTCATAGGGAGCCTCATTCAATCAGTAGAACCAGAGCAAATGGTTGGGAAGGTCATTCATGCCTTAGTGAAGCAAATTGCACCAGAGCATTCATGGAAGGTATGTGTGTGCACCATTTTTTTTATCACACCACTTTCCAGCTGTGGAGAATTTTGTTAGAGGTTATAATATTAGGCCCCTGTCATAAATTGAAATTAGATGTTTGTATCTTGTTTGGCTCCGTCATCTTCTAATCCTGGTTCTGCCACAGGTTCAGAGGGACTAAACTTGGAAGAGCTTACATTTCGGAATTTGTTACCAAGAACAAAAAACTTTCGGAATTTACTAGATGCCACATGAAACATACCTCTCCTCTTCCCGTACAATATGCTGCTCCTCGTGAAAAGAAAAAGGGGATATCTGATCCAATCTCGCCAGACCACTCTTGAAGATCCTTTTCTGAAGCTATGCAACCAGCAAACTGGTTAGCAGCCCATAGTGCAGTTGCAGCGTTACTGCTTCCACCACCGAGACCAGCACCAGTAGGGACCTTCTTATCAAGATGTATCTACATTAAGATGTAAATGACATTAAACTTAATACCCAACTTAACAGTTAAATATCAATAAAAAATTAAGTACTTTAATGTCAAAAGAATGAGAAATTTCTCAGGACAAAAGCAGGGGCGAATCCACCGTGGGGGCAGGGGGGGCTGGAGCCCCCCCTACCCCCATGAACTCCATGGAAGCCCCCCCAAGCGCCCCCCTACAAATTCCATACATAGGTGAAGAGGAGGAAGAAGAAAAGAAGGAGGAAGAAGAAGGAAAAGAGAAGAAAGAGGAGGAAGAAGAAGTTGAGCCCCCCCAAGAATTGGATCTTGGATCCGCCACTGGACAAAAGGGCATGCGCAATTAACAGTACCCAAAAAAAGTTATCAGTCCCAGTTTTCTGCCGATAAAGGTTGAGCGCCTTGATGATCTGCAGGTTCATAGTAAAGTCAGGGAAGCTGAAAATATCAAGTGTGCATCTATTATACTACTAGTAATATGTCAAAATATATAGGGCCATCATACCAGATTGCTTTCATCAACTGGTACACCTGGAACATTGGTTGACAGGCGATCTCTGCTCTTACTTGGTGACAGTGAGAATTTGATTGTATCGCCCAAACTTATGACCTGAGAGGTCATTATTAGAATTAGTGCATACAGATGATATTTCACCGCAATTGCCAATCATATTAGAATGTCTAAACATACACAAGTTAACGTAAAGCTACAACATCAAAACACAGTCTCTTGAGCGACAGTCTTGCAAAGAGAAGAATAAGGGATTCGTGGAAGTTGAGTCGATTGCAACATGCTCAAACATAACAACCTTTGAACAACAATTCATGTGCATTACTTCATTGGTAATCACTTTACCGTCGACTATAGTATTATGTGAATTTTATCCTTTGTCCTTTTGGTGTTTAAGTCATGTGCTGATACAAATTTATTCACACCATATCTATTCTACTGCTTTTAACATACTCTTTCTTCCTAAAGCCCTAAAATGTTTATGTTTTTTCTTAAACTGGTAGGACTCCATGAATAAGGCTGGGCAAGACACAAGTTTACAAAAGCACCGTTCGTATAACATCATGCAGGAAAAACAAATCAGGCACGAAAAAACTCACATGAAACAAAGAAGCCAGGTCATGAAACCCATCTGGTCTCTTCCCTGTTATCCTCAAGAACACATTAATCTGCATTGCAAAGATGTAAAGGAACCTCAATATGAAGCACAAAAGAAGCAAGCAAAAATGTCTCCAATACTTATCAATAATCAGAAACAAGATAGTAGCATACTTTGCAAGGTGAGAATAGGTTGAGCCGTGTCATCCCTGCATCCTTATCAATTTGGTCTGCTAGCTGGTTAAACTTTGCTTGTGGGTCATACGAGACCTAAAACATACACCATCATAACTCACAACAATAAGAAAACAGATTTTGGTGCTGTTCGGCTGACCTGAAGTTGGCTGAACTGGGCTGAATGTGCACAGTAGCCCACTTCAGCTAACAGTTCTCGGCTGAATCACAGCAATTCCAAATAATCAGTACCAGACCCTATCCGAACGGCCGAATGGTTTTTTTTTTTTAGAGAGGAACGACCGAACAGTTGAGGCTTGGCCAGCTTTTTTTTTTTTGAGAGAGGAACGGCCAGAACAGCTGAGGCTTGGCCAGCCGAACGGCTGGGCTGATAAGCCCATCGCCATTCAGCCGGACTTCTGCCCAGAAGTGATCAGCCGAACGGGGCCTTTCTTGATTTGCCTAGTGAACAGAAGTTTTTTCATAATTCCAAGGAAAAATAATCATGCAGAATTCAGGAACCAAGCTGGTAAAAGCTAGGAAAAAGAGAGAAAATAACTAAATAATGAATCAAACACTTTAGAAATCACTGGCAGAGTATAGCAACATGTTAGTGTGGGGCTTATTTCCTTCGTTAAAATTTGTGTTATACACTATCATGGAATTTTCATGAATGCATATTCATATAATTTCAGGTTAGTTGAAAAATGGGGGCCTAAAACAGGAAGAAGTTTGGATGTCACACAGGAACACGGCAGCCTAAAATAAGGAACAAGATAGAAGCACATTGCAGGACAGCTCAAAGCATAAACAAGTTTAATTTCATAGCCTCAGAGAAGTGAGTAAGTGACTATGAAAGACGTTTTCCATGGTCTGGTTAGTGGTGACCATCTACTCTGTTGTGATGCTCGCCTCGGCAACAGCCAACAGGCAACTGTGGGTGGGACGGTGGGTGCCATCGCGGCGCGAGGGCAGCGTTGTTGACGGCGGAGCTAGAGAAGCGGCGGGAATGGACAGAATCAGCGAACCGGACGAACAGCGCCGCGAATCCTACGGGTTCTCCTCCATTTTCTCCCGCAATCCGAACAGCCCTGACCATTTTTTCCAATCCCCGCGCGTAATTGATGGTTTAGCAAGGCGCGTACCTCCACTTGCCTCCTCTCTTGGTCGAACGACGCGGCGACCCTCAGGCTGAGACCCCGGCAGCCCCTGACGCTCGCGCCGGGCCTCGCCGCGGGAGACGCCCGCGCCGGCGGCCGGGCCTGGGAGCGGAGGTTCCTGGGCGCGGCCGGGCTGGCGCGGTGGGACGAGTAGAGGCTCTGGGACAGGAGGTGCGCGGAGCAAGCCATCGCCGCTGCCCCCTCTGCCCGGAGTGTGGTGCGCTGCCTGCGCTTGCTTTTTCGGAGTTGGATATGACGACGGATATGCCCCGGTCAAGCGGTCGTACACCTCGTCATCAACATGTGTTTGGAAATTTGGAAATTTCTGCGGGTTCAAGGCGATTTTGTCCGTCTGCCGATGACGAAATGGACGCCAAGGATGTTGTGCCTTCAACCTCGTGTTAGGACTCGTGGAAGACGTGGAAATCACAATCCATTCTCCATTGAATCTCGTACTAGTTCAACAGAACATGCTTGACTTGTTTTCTAGTGGAAATTGGCAGTGTTTCATTTGAGGGAAATTGGCGTGTAGCAGACTCTCAGACATGGTATCAACTGCTGAGGTATCAAAGATTTTAGGCATCAACTCGCAAGCAAGGAGCGAGTTTTGTAAGCAAAAAGCTGTACATTGGAATTTCTTCAGTTTAAGCAGAGTTTGGAAACTGATGAATGTTATTTCAATGCTATGTTCGCATCGAAATAGACAGTTATCAAACTGAATGCTCATCAGCTACCCCTCGTAAGGAATCTTAAGCACAGCTTCAGACTGGACAGGCAAGAAGCATCCTTTGATTGATATACCCAACAGGAGTATACGGGCATTAGAGGAGCGTTCATTGCGCCCAGTAGTCTCTGTATACACACTTACACAGGTCCACATGAAAAACAAGGTATACACTGAAGTGAACACAAGACTACAGGCAAGTGGCATCGTTTTTTTTACCCGGAGAGCAACCATTGCAGGCACTACATCCACATGGAACTGAGGAATGCCGCATGAAAGCTGAAGGTTCGAGGCAATACTTGCTTTGATGGCTGAGACTTGGAGCAGGTGTTCAATCAGTGGTCATAGTACCACTCAGAATATCCTATCTGGTTATTTGGATCATATACTGCAGGCTCATCAACAGTTTCTTCATACTGGTAAGAAGTGGGATTAGAACTTGACGGGCCAAATGGCCAGAGAAACGAGAAGGAGCTGTGTGTTTCCTGATTTGCACCACCATTGTTTATTGGCACAGGTTCAGGATCTGCTTCAGTGACACCAGGAACAGCAGCCTCGTTGGAGTAGGCTGAAGGTGCGTGGACGCTATTGGTATTCCCTGATCGTTGTGGTGGCAGCGGATGGCGGCAAACAGGGCAAGAATTGTGCTGAACAAGCCAGGGGATGATGCAGTCGGTATGGTACAAGTGCTTGCATGGCATCTCCCGCGCCTCTGCTCCAATCTCGAACTTTTCTTTGCAAACTGGACACTGTGGATCGTCGTTGAGATGCCTGCGGTTTATCTTCACCACAGGCATGGAGTCAATAGCTGACTGTGGGGCGGGAGCTGGGCCTTGACGGTTACTCTGGAGTAGTAGCTGTTCAAATAGAGCTTCAAGGCTGGGACCGACAAGGAAGCGACTGAAATTTGGACGGTCGATGCCAAGTCTGCGGCCTCCACTGAAGACAACATTAACATTGCCACTATCGGCTCTAGGAGCGGGGTTGCCACCAAATATCAGCGTAGGAACAGAAGTTGGACGCCTTCCATGTTCAGTACTGGTCCCTTGTCTACCGTGGATATCAAATAAACTATCTCTGTCCATTTCTGCCATTCGTTGCCGCATAAGGGAAGACATGGCCTCCATCATCCCAAATCTTCTAGCTCGACGCTCTTCAAAGTCTGGATCAGCTAGTCCATAAGTGTTCAGTGTGCCACCCATCTCACTGATTTCCTGGATAAAACCATCATTGCAGTTGGGGCATTTGATATCTTGCCCACGGATGCGAATTGGTCTCCGACAGGCATAACACCAATGTGTGGCCCTATTTGACATCTTGTTCCTGTGACAAATTAAGAGCTCAGCATAGTAAAAAATTTCCATAAGCGAAGCACTAAGGACAATAATTATTATAATAAAGTGCTGCAGAAGAAGTATCTGGAAATAAACAAACTATACTTGGCAACTAATCTACTACTACATAGACACAAGTAAATCGTAACCAAATGAATGGTAAGAAAGTGCACACATATCATGCATCTCATGAGGTGAAGCCATGTATATTTGCTGCACATGTTATTACCAACTTTTGATCCATTACATTTTCAAAAGAAGCATGCATACATACTGCGAAATCGTCTTGATACGAATACATGTCAGAAAGGAACCATGATAATTTGGTCTGAAGTTTCAGCTGCTGCTAAAGTGACCATCTCATAAGTTTTAACAGGTAACAGGTAAAACATGAGATTCTTTAGTCAAGATGGTATGTTATGAATTAGTGGAACTGTATGTCTGTATTCTACGACAGTTCTCAAATGATGAGATAGTACACCTCTAAAAGGGGTAAGTGAACATTTCAAGGTCCATTTCTTAGTGATAAAAATAAGGAAGCAGATAAGAACTCATATTTCTGACTTAAATATTATAGCAGTTGGGTTCGGAGATGCTCGTTACTATTTAATGAGCTAGGATATGGGACTGACCAGTTCCAGATAACGACCCCAGGATTCAGTAACAGATAATTTGCTTTTAGGATCTATGATTTATCATGGTTCATCTATGCACACTAGATCAAAAGATTCCGTTTAGATTAGTCCATGGTATTCTCCGAATAAATAGGGGCAAACTGAAAAACTAAGGAGGCCTAACCTAAAGAGTGCCTTTGTAAACTGCCAAACAAAAGCGGTTTCAGTTTGTGGCCGAATTTCAATGAAATGCCAGATAGTATTTTCAAACGATTGGCTGCATGAAACTCCGACTCAGAGAAAAATTTCAGTCAGTCCTAAACCGCAGTTACCTTCAGTAACCACTTCGGAACAGAACCACCGATGACGTTGTTCCAACTGATACTGCCTTCTCAAGGAATCTAGATTCCACTCATCACTTATGTGATTACTTGCAATTTGACTCATGGACCAGCGAACTCACGATGGAGAACATTCTGCTGCCCATCACGAGGCTCTTATGAAGCAGTTGTTGAGTGTACCAGTTAATCTACTGCTGATCCAATGCGAACCTACTGATTCCTATTCGCTGCTAAGCGGAAATGGTTTTTTTTTTTGTAGCAGCAGAAAGTTTCGGTTCATACTAATGTCCAGTGTGCCTCTAATCGCATAAAGTAAAATAGACCTCAAGGCCGAATCCTAGCCGGGGAACACAGCATCCTCGCCGGGGAACACAGCATGCCCAATTTCAGAAGCAGGAGGAAAACAACTAACAGGAGACGGGAACTGCCATGCAAGGCATGGATCTACCAAACCTACCACACACCCACACACCCTCAACCCAATTCCTCACCAATCCCACCAAATCGCGCGCAATCGGACACGGGAGGGGCGTTCGAATGATCGATCGACCCAGCGCGCACAGGCACAGCCACAGCAATCCACCAGGGAACGACGACGGAGTGGGAGGGAGAGTGTACCTTGCTGCCTGGAGCGGGGAAATTGGGGGCGGCGTCGGGGGAGATAGGAAGGTGACGGGGAGGGTGACGCGAAGCGCCCCCTTGATCGGGGCGCGTGGTAGTGGGAGGGAGAGCGGCCGCTGATCTCTCGCTTTCATATAGCCTCCGCCCCCACAGTGTTGCAGCGGCAACTGCGTGTGCAGGTGTGCTAATCCGGAGTGGGCAGCGCGCCGCTCGGCGTATGTGCGCGCAGCGGGCCCACGCGCGCGGTTTGTGTGGTGGCGTGCGCGAAGCCGCGAGGCGGCGTGGCGCCCTCCCGCACCGCACGTCCGCCAGGTCGCGAGGCGCAGGAGCGTGGGAGGTGGGGACCACAGAGAGATTAATTTAATCTGGAATTTTAAGAAGTTATAAATCATAAACCGTGTGTCTAAATTAAATTCTGATTTCAAAAATGGATTTCTTGTGTCGAGATCTTCAAAATAAGATCCCACTTGACTATGTTTTGATGAAAATTTAAAAAAATATTTTTTAAATACTAAAAATTAATTAGGTTGTTCCCCAGAATAATTATGTGTTTGTAGGAACAAGTTAGGCTGTTCATCAGAACAAGTGTATATGTTTATATGAACAAGATTAACATTATTTAAGATAAAGTGAATTTTCATGGAATAAAATGATGAAACTGAAGAATAAGTAGAGTTATTCAATAGAATAAGCGTATATGTTTGTACGAACAAGTTAATTTGTTCATCAGAGCAAACATCTACAAGTTAAGGAACCAAGTTGTTCCTCAGAACAATCATGTCTGTTTGTAGGAACAAGTTAGCTTGTTCATCAGAACAAGCGTATATGTTTGTAGGAACAAGTTAGCTTGTTCTGATGAACAAGCATATATGTTTGTACGAACAAGTTAATTTGTTCATCAAAACAAACGTATATGTTTGTAGAAACAAGTTAGCTTGTTCATTAGAACAAGCGTATATGTTTGTAGGAACAAATTAGGTTGTTCATCAGAATAAGCGTATATGTTTATACGAACAAGATTAACATTATTTAAGACAAAGTGAATTTTCATGAAACAAAATGATGAAGCTGAAGAACAAGTAAAGTTGTTCAATATAACAAGCATATATGTTTGTACGAACAAGTTAGTCTGTTCATCAGAACAAACGTATATATTTGTAGAAACAAGTTAGCTTGTTCATCAGAACAAACGTAAGAACAAGTTAGTTTGTTCATCAGAACAAGTTTATATGTTTGTGGGAACAAAATAAAAAACAGAAAACAAAAATAGAAATAAGAAAGAAAGAAATAAAAGAGAAACAAGAAAAATAAAAAGATAATAAAATAAAAATAAAAGGAAAGAATTAGAAAAATAAAACAAACAGAAAAAATAAAAAGATATAAAAAACAAGAAATCAAAAAATGGAAATCAAAAAATAAAATAGAAAATATGAATAATAAAAAATAAAAAAAAGAAGAAATAAAAAAACAAAAGAATAAAAATAAAAAAAGGAAAAGAAAATGAAAATGAAAAAGAATAAAATTGTACAATAAAAAGAATCAAAAAATAAGAAATAAAAAAGAAACAAGAAAAGAAAAAATGAAAAAAGAAATAGAAAGTAAAAGAAAAAATATATAAAGAATAAATACAGAAATAAAAACAAACAAAAAAGAAACAAAAACAACCGTCACATCACATCCCCACGTGCAGCTGCCCCCCGCAGCCCCCGCGGACCAATCACGCGCCTGTGATGGATTGCTATCCATCGCAGGCGCGATGTATAGTCGTCACCGGTGGCTTCGCGTCGAAATTTTTTTATATTTATTTTTCTACGATTTTTCAAAATTAAATGTCTAGGGTGTGTTTAGATCCAGATGAATTGGCTGAATTGGAAAAGAATTGGTGTAAATGCAGATGAATAGTGAGAGATGATGTGAGGTGATGTGATAGATGATAGGATGTTTTTTTGCAAACTTTTTGGAATCTAAACACACCTCTAATCTCAAATTTTGCAAAACTATACCACTACCGCTGTGTGGTATGGCGGTAGGGGTACTGTAGCAACCGCAGTGTGACGGGTGCTACAGTACCATGCGGGGGTTCTGTGGCGTGTGCAACCGCCGTGTCAAACGGCGGTAGAGGACAATCTGTTTTCAAAAAATTGTAATTTTTTTGTATAAACTCGGATGGAGGTAAACTTTATATGAAACTTGTAGCTTTCGACGAGATCTACAACTTTGTAGTTCAAAGTTTTTCCATTTGAAACCATCTTCAGACTCAAATAATCGATATACTATCCAGATCTGAAGACTAAAAACTGAGATCTCGATAGTATATCGATTATTTGAGTATGAAGATGACTTCAAATAAGAAAACTTTGAATTACAAAATTGTAGATCTCGTCGAAAGCTAAAATTTTCATACAAAGTTTACCTCCATCCGAGTTCATACAAAAAAGTTACAATTTTTTGAAAATGAACTGAAAACTGAGATCTCGATAGTATATCGATTATTTGAGTATGAAGATGACTTCAAATAAAAAAACTTTGAACTACAAAGTTGTAGATCTCGTCGAAACCTACAATTTTCATATAGAGTTTACCTCCATCCGAGCTCATACAAAAAGTTACAATTTTTTGAAAATATGCTGTATCCTACCGCCGTTTGACACGACGGTTGCAGACGCTACAGTCCACCCCGCGTGGGTACTGTAGCAATCGTCGTGTGGTATGAAGGTAGGGGTGCTACAGTACCCCTATCGCTATACCACCCGGCGGTAGTGATATAGTTTTCAAAATTTGAGATTAGATATTTAATTTTGAAAAATCATAGAAAAATAAATATAAAAAAATTCTCTGCGTCGGCATGGTTGCTGGGCCAGAAATGGCAAGTCGGCAGGCTGGGCCGGCCGGATTTCAAGGTTCGCATACAACCCGTCTATAACCGTCGTCGGTATAGCGGCACTTTTGCAAAATACCCCGTCGTTGCCTAGAGACGGGCCTCATGTCGCCTGGCGAGGCGACGCCTCCGTCCCGTTCTCCCAGGAGCAGCCGACGGTCGTCCGCGCGCTGTACGGCGCTGTCGTCCCCAAGCGACGAGCCGCTAGGATCCCGCGTGCCCTGCGCTCTCCTCTCTCCCCAACTCCTCCGCAGGCTTCGCGCGCGGAAATTTCTCCCGCCAAATCTCCCAGCTCGCCGCAACCCCGCCGGACGCAGCATCGCCGACGCCTTGGTTGGCCACAGCCCCAGGAGAGAGAGAGGGAGACGGAGAGATAGAGATCTGCCGCAGGGACGCCCACCTTTGTCGTCGCTTCCCGGCGAGGGCGGAGAGCGGCAGTGGCGGAGGAGATCTGTGACAACCCCATCCGAGATAAGTCCGTACTATCACTTAAGCCAATCCCTTTTGGTCATTAAGCGATAATAAAGAATTATCACGTTGAGTGTTGCCAAGCCAAAACCCGGTAAATCACTTGTCAACCACACAGAGGATCGAAACGTATACATTGAAACTCCCACGAAGAAGAGTCCAGAGTACCTTACAATTTAAGACTAATCTTTCCCGTAAGGTCCTTTATTACAAATCATAGTTCATAACATGATAACATGGTTCAGAGTTTTCAAAAGACAGCGGAATTAAACTAACGATAATTTGGCATCATGGGAGGCCACCCATAATACCATTATTATTCGTCATTCACCCATTCCAGCCCCAGCCGGGTGGGATTTCTCCATGCCAAACAACTTCACCTGAAAACAACATATATAGTAAGGCTAAGTATACTAATACTCAGCAAGGCTTACCCGTGTAAAATAAAAGACTTAACCTCTAATCATGTAAGGCTTTTGTCTAGTGGGTTTCTTTTACCAAAAAGCTACTAAGGAGTTGATCCTTACTTTCAATATTTTAGCTCAAGTTCTAATAGGTTAATTCACTACTAAATAAGCAACTATTGCAAACAACAGTTGTCTAATACAATTAATCAAACATCAAGTTTATCAACATTCCATCATAAAGGGATCACAATGGTTAGAGGGTTAAGCAATCTCAGATAACGGTGAGAGGCCGACGATCGATCGATTAATAACCTTGCAAGGTGGACCTAAACCCACGGAAGAATGCATACCCCCAGGGTACACACCAACCAGGCGGTTCGTCAATCTTCAGTTCGGGAGCGGAACCTACATCCCTTGATACAAGGATTACTGGATCGCCCACACACGAACGCCCAGGCTCTCACGAGTACCATACTGTTGCAAGCAGGGGGACATGTATGCCCCAGGGTAGTAGGGAAAGGTTCCCTTGCCGTGTCAATCAGGCTTACTGTGCCCATTTCCGACAAGTGTTTAGTACGTTCAAACGCTTAATCTCTTAACCACTGGACCGGAGCCCAGAATCCCATGCTCTTACCACGTGAGCAATCCAATTTATCAAATCTTATGATTCCAACATAAGAACCTATTCTCGCGAGCGAAGTATATCACTCGACTTGTACCGGGTCCTTAGTGCATAGCAACTAGCGACCTAGCATACTATTAAAAGATCATAGGTACTTATGGATCATGCATCTAGGGTTTCAATTCAACTCCTAAACGTAAATGCACACAGATATTCAAACATAAATCAGAAGTTAAAAAGAAAATACATAGGTAAATGATAAATCGGGGCTTGCCTTCACTAGCAATGTTAGTAGAAAAGTCTTCCGAACTTTGGTTCGGGTCTTACTGCGCTTCCACGTAGTTCACTCCTCCCTCGAACGGTTTGTCACCTCGTTCCGAGACGAGCTTGCTGCTACCGTCAGAAGGTTCTACACAGAGATGCACATGCAAAGAATTAATTGGTGAAATTATTTTATTTTAGTGACAAAACATCACATGACAATCATAGGGTGTAAAGTTGTTCACATTCACTTAAATATACATATATCCAACATACTCTTCCAAAGGAAAAGAAAAAAGGCAAGCAGCCATTTATTAATATACTTTTTGATAGTGATTGTGTGCACATTTATATAAACAAAGCAAAATCACTTCACAACAGTAACTAACTTTCACACATACACTGAAATTCATGAACAAGCCACTGAATAAATATATCAAGCTTTTTATAACTATTCAAACTACCACTAAGCATATAAAAATAAATATAGCTCCTCTGGTCCTGATTTTTCTCATACAGTAAGATCACCACAAAACATACTTTCACACCAAAAATCATGCATAGGAAAAATCTAGATTAAATCTAACAAAAATAACAAAACCAACCTAGTAATTAAAACACTATTTATTCTAAGCAAAACTACTCATGAAAAGGACTTCAACTTTTCACCAGAGGACAACATCAACATAACAAAGGGTTACACCAAGGCTCAAGTCCTAAATCTATACATAACTTCAAATATATACATGGGCTCCTCTAGCATGCATAAATCAAAAACCTATTTTAATAGAGTCAAACCATCATGCAAAAATTACCAGAGAACCAACATATCATACACAACTCAAGTTGTAAAAAGTAGCCACAGAGCAACTCTATACAGTGCTAGGCAAAAAGACGAAACTACTACTAGCATAAAGACGAAATAAATCATAACTTAAAATCTACTCAGTAACTTTATGCAAATTTTTATCCAGAGCTTGTGAACACCATAATTCACAACATATCCAAAATTCAAATCAAACTCACATCTAGAATTTAAACTACAGCAAAAACATTCTAAACTGAGTTTTAAAAATTATTCAAAAACTATTTAGAAAAACTATATACAACTTTTCTAGGGAATGTAGTGCTCTTCACAAGGATTCCAAAAAGTCCTTATTTGCATTTTTTTATTGTTCTACGATTTTATATGGATTTTAGAAGGTGCAGGACTGATTTGCAAAGAAACCTAGATGAAGATCATTACAAAACGGTCCTTGGTTCACAGAAAAACCCTCGGCCAGAAATCCAACCTTACAATCCGGTCCTTGGCACGCCGGCTGGCGGGGATGGCCGGAATCCGACGAGGGGGAGGCTCGGCCTGGGCAATACGCGAGGGGGAAGTGGTCGTGGGCTGCCTAGGGTTCGATTCCGGGCACAAACGGGACCGGGGAGCACGCCAGCGAGGCTGCTCGGCGGCGCCCTGCGGCGGCGGCCGCTGCGGGCTAAAGTCCGGCGAGCAGAAGCTTGGCCAGCGAACAGTGGCGGCCGGAGAAGGTCTAGGGGGTGCTTGTGGATGTGCGAGCAGGCTCAAGCGGCGGTGAGGGCAGCCCGGTGATGGAGCTCACCGTGAGCGCCCATGGCGGCCGGCGGCGGAAGCAAAGCACGGCGGTGGCGCGCGTGCAAGCGAGGAGCTCAGGGGCTTTTAAAGGAGCGCGGCGACGACTCGACGACCATAGCGACTTGGAGAGCAAGTCGCGAGGGGGCAGCATGGCGCGCTCTGCGCGGGGCGTACGACGCGCGCGGGAGTGGCCGGGCGGCGCGACGCACCGGTGGTGGCGCAATACTTGGCGTCCGAGGAGAGGGTGCGAAAGGGTGGTTTGTAGCGGGGTCCACACAAGCACATGGGAAGGTATGTCCCTTGGCATGCGGGCCCGGCAGCGGCGCATGCGCGCGGCCCGGCGCCGACGGCGCGACGTCGTGCGCGCTCTACGCTCTAGAGCTCGGTTGCCATTCCGACTAACCCTGTTTGACCACGATTTTCTCCAAAAACTTAAACTGAACTGCCCCAAGTGATATATACCAAAGTTGCAGATCATTCGATGCTCTACAACTTTTACAAAGGTTGTAAGGTATTTTGATCAACAAATCGTGCAGAAAAGCCATGCCAACTTGACACTTTTCTCGGCGCCAATATCAAGTGACTGCTGCCGTTGACCAACAATTCAACCCATTTCCACTCAAATTTTAAAATGCCGACCAACATGAAAAATGTGTCCCTCAACAAGATGCACAACTTTTATATTGGTGGAATTTTGAGTGTTTAGGCAAAATTTGGAGAATGCGGTAAAAGTTCCAGACAGAGAGTATGGACACTAAGGTCTTGACCATGTTGACTAGGGTTTTGACCAAGGGTTTGACTAGGATTGATCACTAATGATGTTGACTTGGTCAAAGGTGTGATTAGTACTTAATTAGCACTAATGAAAAACATGGGGTGTTACAAGATCGGGACCGGGGCCAGTGGCGGGTGCTCCGCCGCCGCGCGGATCTGCGAGCGCGAGAGCTCCGCCGCCGCCCGAATCGCTCCGGCCTCGGGTCGACATAGCTGGGGAGGGGCGTCAGGAGTCGTGGAGAGGCACGCTGCGGAAGGGGTGCGGCCCAGTGAGCGCGAGGACGGAGCCCCTGCTCCAGCTCCGGCTCGTTCGTGCCACCTCAAGGCCCGCCTTCGCGAGCTCGGGGACGGAGGGAAAAAGAAGCTGCTGGCTTTGCTGCTAGGCTTGCTCTGAGCGTGGGAAGAAGAAGCTGTTCGGGAATGGCTCCCTGCACCACGGGCGCTGTGGCGCAGTGCGGGGTGGCGCTCAAGTGCGGTGGCACGTCGTCGGAGGAGCCGCCCGCCAGCTAGAAGGAGTAAGGATGGAGAGGATAATGTGTACTGTCGGTGGGGAAAGGTCCAGGTGTTGGATATTTTTACTTGTGTGCGTGGACAAGAATGAGCCACGTAGCTAGCGTTTGGAGAAAAAAATCTATCATACATCCTTGTCCTTATGTTAGCATTACCAAAAAGAAAATTAGATAAAAACATTGTCATTATATATAATATAGTTATTACATCCATGTCTCTCTTATTCATGACGATAGTGATCCCACCATAAGTACGTAAGCTATATAGAGGTACTTCGTAGAAATTTGCTAAAAGCTCGGCCAACTCATAGGCAACTCAAGAATGATCTAATCGAGCACATATGCAACGTTATGAAAATAAAAAAATTAGACAAAAAAGTGTTGTAACTATATATATAATATAAGAGTAATTATTATTTTTATGATTTCTAAAAAAATATTGTAATCATGTTTTCATCATTGATGTTTGATATTATTCAATCAAATAGCCACACAATGGTATACACAAATGCATTTGTAGTTGATTTTAAATCCCATGCATAGCATTAAACAACTTACAGACGGTCTTTCTGTCTATGGGCTGTATGAAGTGTTTGTACATCTGTTTGCATGCGCAATTCGATGTTCTACAGACGATCTGCTGTCTAAGGGTTGTACATGACCTAACCTCCACAAACGTGACTGCAAACTACAGGAGTTTATGTTACTCGGCTAGGTTTAGGTTACTCCTGAATCTGGTTTTGCACGTTCTAAATCTGGAAAAAATCTTTCTTTTGAACCAATGCTTTTTCACCACTTCTTTCACCAAATTCTTAATCAGCTCAGCTCTGTGGGATCGATAGAGTAGTTTACACACTCACATCTTTAACCAACGCCTTTCCTGTTGGTTCTGAATGTACAGTTTATACATTTGCTGAAGCTCAAGTCAGATTATTATTGCAGCATGCACTGCCGTGAAATACTGATCAAAGCTGCAGCAACTAGATACTAGACATATGGTTTTAAAGCTCATCAGTTAAAGCACGGAGGGAGCTAAGCATCATCACCCAACAAGCTCAAAAGCTTCAAAGTAAGCTTCAAGCATAAATGGTGATATCGATTCAAATTCCAAACCTAAGAACAAGCTAAATGCTGGGTAATTTCCAATCAGTAGTCATAACTCATATATATACCGTATCTCATCAAACCTCCTATCACATTCCTTCAGTACCGGCACGGATTCGAAACTGCAACACTCCTGAATATTGTTTTCTGAACTATCAGTATTGCTGCAATTCTTCAGATTGGTTGTGACATGTCGCTCGCCCTAAATGTGTAGTGGGGATTGTGATCACGAACGGTTTGAGTTGAAGGCCATGTGGAGACAGAAACTTTGGCCGCGGGCTCGGCGGTGGCCGGGGCTCCGGCGTGAGGTAGATGGGCTGGATAGGTTGGGTGGAGGCTGAGGTGCAGCAGATCTGCCGCAGGGGCTGGAGATAGCGCCGCCCGGCACAACCACGCCTCCACGAGTGCGAGTGGCGGCTACGTAGGTCAGCAGGTAGGAGCCATGGAGGGGGACTGCGCGGTGCCTGAACCGAAGAAGCTGACGGAGTCGAATGCCGGCGGAGCCACATTTTCAAAACAACCCCTGGTTTGGATCGCGGCCATTAATTGCGATCCAAATTATTAAGTTAAGGTGTTTTGTGCAAAATATGAGTTGGCACATTTTAAATAGGACCCTGATTTGGATCGCGACCGATAATCACGATCCAAATGAGAAGGTTTTGTGTAATAATAATTTTATCATTTTCATATAGGACTCTAATTTGGATCACGACTAAAAATCACGATCCGATCTTTTTCAGAAAAGTCCTATTTGTTACAAATCAGCCCTCGACGCAGCCGCCGGCGACTGAGAAATCCGCTGTCGTTTACGGAAGCCTGAGGAGACGCCAAGACGGTCAGTGGAGAAGCCTCCAGTAAAGGCACCGTATCTCTCCCTTCCCCACCTCGTCGACAACATCTTGTGGTACGTGAGCGCTCTCGAGTCCGCACGCCTCACCGCCGTCTGCCCGGTATCGCCTCCCGGCGCTCCCGCCAGGTGGCGCACCCCACGTCGCGCTTGTTCGCGTTCCGATCCACAACCACGCACCACCACGGCGAGACCATTGCCAAGTTTGTCGGCACCGCAGTGGGCGGCCGCCTCGTCCTCGTCAACACAAGGCGCGCCGTCCTTTTCAACCCGGTGGCCCGGTGGGTGGAGGAGGACAGGTTGGCCCGAGACGTGGCGTTGTTCGTCGTTCTCCGTGCGTGCGTCGGAGAAGGGGTGTGTCAGGTGCGTCGTGGCTATCTGTCGCTTCAGCGACAAATTAGCCACGCATCGCGCAACACGGGGTGGGCGCGGGTGTTTTTTTTCTATTTCTTTCTTTTTATTATTCTTTTCTTTTCTATTTCTTTTTCCATTTTTATTTTTCTTGTTTCTTTTTTATTTCTTGTTTCTTTTTATTTATTTATTTTTACTTTCTATTTTTATTTTTTCTATTTCCATCTTTTTATTTTTTATATTTCCTTTCTAATATTATTTTTTCTATTTCATTTTTTATTTCATTCTTGTTATTCTATTTCTTTTATTTTTTTCTTGTTTCTCTTTTATTTCTTTTTTTTTATTTATTTTCTATTTTCTATTTTATTTTTAATTTTCTATTTCTTCTTTTTTATATATTCTTTTCTTTTTAATATTTGGTTGTTCGAGATGAGATGTAAATTTGTTCTGACTATAATAATAAGTTGTTCTGACTATAATAATATTTTGTTCGTAATATTAACTTGTTCTGTCTATAATAATTGTTGGGGGTGGTATAGAACGCCACCTCTCGGCCCCCGCAAATCATTTTTGAAAAGTTACTTAGCTTCGACCTAGTTTGGAGAGTCAGTCGAAAATTTGGGCTTCGTTCGATCAGATCATGGAGTGAATATGGGCAATGAGGCATGTTTTCTTTTTTCCAGGCTAAGTTTTGAGGCTTTCAAACATTCTATCATCTCAGGGCCGCCGAAGATTTGTTTCATAAAAACTTTTGGCTCCGGCGAACTTTTCGGGGAAGCATATGAATCTGGGCTTCGCCAGGTTTGTCGTGCATCGGGGAATGCAAATTAACCCAAATCAAGTCTTTTTTCTTTACAGGGAAAAGTTCGGGCTCCGGGAGTTTCCTCGTGATAAACAGAGGACGAGAGCCTGGGCTCCGCTTGGGCATTCCCGCAGGTCCAGTGGTTCAAAGTCTCGAGGCGAAGCCCCGAAGCTGTGAAGTCTTCAGGGAATGAGGCGCTGAGGATGACAAGATCGCGGAGCCCAGAGTTCTTCAAGGAACCATCTGCAAAGACTTGGTCAAAAGCTGTTACAACACGGAACTGCCTCTGGGTTTTGCGACGCATCGCCCGCTCTGCTGTCTCCGGCAAGATTCGCGCTCCGTTGTCTTCAGCATTATTTCCGCACAGTGTGCAAGTCTGAGTTTACCCCCGAATATTCCTCATAGATGCTAGGGCACAAGGGTAAACCTGAAATGTAATTCTAGTCTCTTGGCACTATAAAAGGATGCCCCCTCCTCACTGTAAAGGGGTCGTCATTTTGGAAAGTGGAAAGTGTAATGTGTAAAGGAAGGCTGTCAATTTAATACAACTGATTTTGAACGTGTTAATTGTGAGTTGCTCATTGTGTAACCCTATCTCTGTTTTGGGGTTTTGTGATCCTAACAGAGGCGCCCACCGTGTTCTTAGCCATCAAAGAACCCACGATGCCTCCCACAAAGAAAAAACTTGCTGACCACGAGGAGCCAAGAGTGGCCGCCAAAGAAAAAAAGGATCGTAGTCGCCCCGGAGCCAAGACTGGAGGACGAAGATCTTGCACGAACTCGAAGTGAGAAAAGAAAAGTAGTGGGGAAGGCCGCACAAGATTCTGACTCGGAAACTAGCCTCATGAACGACAAAGAAGGCCCAGCCGAAAAAGAGCTGGACCTAATCTTGAAACAAATCGAAGCCATGAAGCGAGAAAAGGAGGGAATAGCCTAGAGCTTGAAGCGCAAAAACAAGCTAACGAAAAAATCAAGAAATTAAAGGCGGCAAAGCTGCAATTAGCTCATATGCAGGAAGAGCTGGATGAGTTGCATTCTCATCGACACACCCCGTCAAATCCTACCCCAAACCACGAGGATCCACCTCTGCAAAACGAAAACACAATGTTCAATTTCCCAATCCACAACACGGCAGGCATGTTTGTGTCTGTCGACTCCACCTCACCTCTAACTATAGGCTTGCAAACAGCACCATGGCCTTTCACTTACAAAACAATCTCCTTACCAAAGTACAATGGCTTGACAAACTTAAGACAGTTCATCATGAGCTACGAAGTTGTCGTGGCTTCGACCGATGGGGACGAGGTGGTTTTGGCTAAATCATTCATCATAGCATGCGAAGGCGCGGCTTTGAACTGGTACTCGCTGTTGCCCCTGCACTCAATCTACAGTTGGGTCGACCTCAAAACCAAGCTCATCCAAAACTTCCAAGGCTTCCAAGCCGTAACCATAGATGAGGGAGATTTGTTCTACTGTATCCAAAAGGATAAGGAACCCCTTGCAAATTACGTAAGAAGATTCCTCCAGCTGAAATCCCAAACCCGGATGTATCGGAGAAGGTTGCCATAGCCGCCTGTATCAAGGCGCTAACTCCGTGGCAAACTGCTTCCCACCTCTCAAGAAAGAAGCCAAAAACAATGCAGGCACTTTTGGTAGAGCTTGAAGAATACTGTAGATCCGATGAAGATCACAGGAGAAGAGTAGCCGAGAGAAATCGACTAAGGCAAACCCAGAAGGAGCAAGAATGGGTTCCTTCACACCAGAGTGTACAAAATAATAGGGCACCATACCCCCCGAACCAAGTACTCCCAATCGAAGCCGCGCCGGATACCCAAAATCAAAACCAAAATCAAAACCCACCACAAAACCAAGCTCTGCAGCGGGCTCCGCGAACTCCCAATCGGGGAGGCCATAACCAGGGAGGAAGAGGAAGGGGCAACAGACTGTCCCCTCAAAACCAAAACTTTCGCCCTCGCCTGTTTTATTGCTCTTTCCATAGAAAACAACCTTATCACTCCACAGATAATTGTCCCGAAACCAAAAGAACATTGGAAAGAATGGCCGAGGAAAAGAGGGCCGCTCAAACTCAGCATCAACCTGTTCCGCCTAAACCTGTCAACCATACTTGGCCTCAGCAATCTTTCCAACAAAACCCATATCCCACCGCACCTCCGCTGCATCCTTACAACCAAGGAAACCCAAACTTCTTCCAAGCTAGCACCTACAATCAACAACAACCAGCATGGCAAGCACCGCCACCGCACCAATACCAGCCACAAAATCAACAAAACACCCAGCCCATGCAACAAATCCCACCTCCGCCACCCGGTATGCCAAACATGATTCCAAAGGCGGAGCCAGCTAACCCAAGGAACGATCCTAAAGCTTTGCCAACCTTCGGCTCCATCATGGCCATTTCTCAGACCGAAACTCAGAACCAAGAAAGTTCTTATCGCAAGATGTTTCCAATCGTGGGAGGATTATCCCTCGAGTTCGAGAACAAGAAAATGAGAAGGAATTACTTCAGAGAGGTGCACACCATAATCCAAGACAGACCACCGGTAAAGCCACCTTGGGCGCATGTGCCTATCACATTCACAGAAGAGGATTTCACTCTGAAAACGGCCGCGCACAATGATGCCATGGTCATCAAAACAATTATCGCAGGATGGGAAATTGGAGAAGTCCTAGTGGACAACAGCAGCTCCGCGGACATTCTTTTCGCCAAAACCTTCAGAGAAATGAAGATAGACCCACACTTGTTGCAAGAAGCGGACATACCAGTTCTGGGCTTCGGGGGCAAACCGGTCAGAGCGCTAGGAAAAATCACACTGCCTGTCTCCTTCGGAAATCTTGACAACCCAAGAACTGACTGATCACATTCGATGTGGTGGAAATGCATTACCCTTATCTGGCCATCTTAGACAGGGGATTCATCAATAAGTTCGATGCGGCAGTCCGGCAGCTGTTCTTATGCATGAAAATACCGGCACTTAAAGGCGTCATCACCGTATTTGGTGATCAGCAGACCGCCAGGGATATTGAAAGGGGCATAGCACCGGGCCAGAGAAGCATCCATCATTTAACTCAAGCCGAAGCTGACGAAGCCGAGGAAAAATAAAGAAAGAAACAGTTCGCGGAGCCTAAAAGAGATAAATAAAAAGTAAACTTCAGCGCCGACGGCGAAACCAAAAGAATTCAGCTAGATGTGCACATGCTGGATAGGGCAGTAACAATCAGAGCTGAGCTAAGCCCAGAGGAGGAGCAAGAATTGATGACATTCTTAAGTAAAAACCAAGAAGTGTTTGCGTGGTCAGCACATGACTTGAAAGGGGTTGATCGAGACATCATCGAACACAGGCTGGAGATGGACAAGAACATCAGACCCAAAAAGCAAAAGCTCTGCAAGATGTCAGATGAGAAAGTCGAAATCGTAAAAGCAGAGGTACAAAGACTGTTGGACGCCAACGTGATCCACGAAGTCAAATACTAAACTTGGCTTGCGAACACAGTCCCGGTGAAAAAGAAAAACGACAAATGGAGGATGTGTATAGATTTCACAGACCTGAACAAAGCTTGCCCAAAAGATGATTATCCACTAGAAAGAGTGGAGAAAATAGTTGATGATGCAGCAAATAGCGAAATGTTGTCACTGCTTGACATGTTCTCGGGATACCATTAAATCAGAATAAGAAAAGAGGACGAGGAGAAAACTAGCTTCATCACACCCTTCGTCATCTTTTGTTTCCTGAGAATGCCTGAGGGGCTTAAGAATGCGGGGCCAACCTTCACAAGAATGACAGCTTCGGTATTTCCCGAGCAGTTGCACAAGAACTTATTGGCTTATGTGGATGACATAGTCGTCAAGAGCAACAAGCGTGGCGACCACATCTCAGACCTTGCAGAAACTTTTGCGAACCTGAGATCCGCGAACCTAAGGTTGAATCCTGAGAAGTGTGTGTTCGGTGTACGCCGCGGGAAAGTACTTGGATGTCTCGTAACAACTAAGGGAATACAAGCCAACCCCGACAAAATTCAAGCAATAATCAAGATGGAATAACCTAAATCTCTGAAAGACGTGCAAAAGCTCACCAGGAGAATTACATCAATGAACAGATTTGTGTCCAAAGCTGCAGAGTGAAGCCTACCTTTCTTCCAAGTACTAAGAAACAACAAGAAGTTCGAGTGGGGGCAAGAGCATAGCAAAGCATTTGCGAAGCTCAAGAATTATCTTGTCAACCTGACGAAATTGTGTCCCCCGGAGCCCGGCTCCCCACTGTTGCTTTATATCTCAGCTTCGAGGAGCGCAGTGTGCACAACCCTAATACAAGAAAAGGAAGTGGAGGGGAAACCAACCCAAGTCCCAGTCTATTTTGTTTCAGAAACACTCACAGGGTCAAAGGTGTTTTATTCAGAACTAGAAAAAATCGTGTATGCAATGGTCATGGCAGCGCGAAAACTTAGACACTATTTCGAGTCCCCCATAATCCTAGTGGTGACAGACCAACATTTGCATGAGCTTTTCAACAATAGAGAAGCTTCGGGGCACTTGAGCTATCAGAACATGTGGTGTATTTTGAGAAAAGAAGCGCCATAAAATCACAAGTCCTGACAGACTTTGTCGTAGACTGGACATCCCCAGAAAACCCGAGCTCCACAGAGATGAACAGCCATGGATCGCATGCTGCGACGGTGCGTATTGCCACAAAAGAGCTGGAGCTTCGGTAGTTATCACCTCTCCAACTGGTATCAAAATGCGGTTTGCAAGCAGGCTAGACTTTCCAGAGAATGAAAGAGCAACCAACAACACAACCAAGTACGAAGCATTGTTCCTCACCCTGAGGAAAATGAAAGCACTAGGGCAGCAGAGGTTCATCATGAGACCGGACTCCAAAGTCATCCAGAGCCAAGTAGAAAAGGACAGCGAAGCTAGAGAGCCAGAGCTTGTCAAATATCTTGCTGCTGTAAGGTCAATGGAGAAACATTTCAAGGGATTCACGGTAGAGCACATCCCAAGGAACTCGAACAACGAAGCCGACGCACTGGCACAAGCTGCAGCACAAAATCAAGTTTTACCTCCAGATGTTTTTTATGAAGTCCTAACTACACCCGCTGTGAAAGAGCACAAGGCTAAAACAATCAATATCATAAAAAATATGATTGGAGGGCTCCAATCCTGGCTTTGTTATGAGGTCACTATGAACCCACCGAGTAAGTTTCCTTAAACCGCATGAGGCAAAGAGCCCGAGGCTATGAAATAATTGATGGGGAATTGTACAAATCTGGAATATCAGCTCCCACACTGAGATGCATCAGCTTCGATGCGGGGAAAGAATTGTTAAGGGAAATTCATTTCGGTTTTTGCGGTGCTCACATCAGCTCCAGAGCTTTGGCTCAAAAAGCACTAAGGCAAGGCTTTTACTGGCCATCCATCATCGATGATGCTCACCACTTGGTGAAAACTTGCGAAACTTGCCAGAAAAATGCTAACAATCAGAGAAGTCCTTCGATGCCCACGCAACTGATACCACCCTCCTGGCCTTTGCAAAGATGGGGGATGGACTTAGTTGGACCACTTCCAGCAGCTCAAGGAAATTGTAGATTTGCAGCTGTAGCCATAGACTATTTCACAAAATGGGTCGAGACCAAACCACTGGCAAGCATCACGTCCCGTAACATCCAAAAATTCTTTTGGCAGAGTATAATTTGCAGATTCGGGTTCCAAGGGAAATAACTGTGGACAATGGAAATCATTTTGATTGCAATGATTTCAGGGAATTTTGCATGACTATGGGAACTAAGTTAAAGTTCGCTTCCGTGTATCATCCTCAGTCAAATGGGGTGGTGGAGAGAGCAAATGGACAAATATTCTCAAGTATAAAAAAATGTTTGTTTAATCAGAGAAAAGGGAAGTGGGTAGAGGAGTTGCCGAAAGTAACTTGGTCTCATAACACCAATGTATCAAGAGCTACCGGCTTCTCACCATTCAAGCTGCTATTCGGCTCCGAAGCTATGACTCCGGAAGAAATCAAGAACCAAAGTTTGCGAGTTTTGAAAGTACAAGACACAGGCTTCGAGGAAGCAGAGAAAGATTTGATTGAGATAGATGTGCTCCAAGCTGCTGAGAACTTAGAAAAATATCAGCAAGAAACCAAGAAGTGGAGGGACAAGAAAGTCGTGAGAACGGAAATACAGGTACGGGACCTAGTCATCAAGAAGAAGAAGAATTTTGACAATCTAGGAAAGTTGCAAGAACCTTGGGAAGGCCCGTACATAGTAACAAAAAGTCTAAGATCGGGATCTTTTTATTTGGCAGATCAGTTGGGCAACGCGTTGCCGCACACATGGAACGCGGGCAGCCTTCTTAAGTATTACCCTTAGAAGTATGTAGTGTAAAAACTCCGGCTTCGTAAACTTATAAACGGGGCTGGAGCCTAGCTATATTATATTTTTACGTTTTTAGCAATTTACATTTTCCAAGGACCGTACTCATTTCCTTACTGAAGGGGACTCCAAATCAGGAGGCAAGGTTTTTAACGAGGCGGATCCATGTACCAAATTTCAGCTTTAATGAAATTCATTTCCCCTTCAATCCATGTCCAGCAATCATTACTTTTTCATCATACAGCAATTTACTTTCAGTTATTTACTTTCTGCGAGGGCGTTTCTGCCCAAAGAGCAACGAAAAGAAACAAGCTTATATACATTGTCTCACAAAAATCTTAGCATTCATACCTAAGTACCAAAAATCCCACAAAGAAACAGACTAAATTGCGGGATTAGTTTCCGTTAATCGAAAAATTTCCACAAGTTCAGAGCGATCTCTTGAAAAGGCAAAGGGTCGAAAAGCAACAAGATTGCTAATATTCGACCATCAATCAAAGAAAAGTCTGCGAAGCTCAGAGCAAGCTTCGCTAGACTTTGGGTTTTCGAGATAGGGAAGAGAGCCATCTGTAACGCCCCGGGTTTTCAAAAGCGGAAAACCCATTATTCTGTCTCATGATAGTCCCTGGATCAGACGCTATCACGCACAGGCATTCATCACAGATAGATACCACAGTCATACATCGAAATAAAGCATCAGAGTACGAATATAATCTTATTACTACATGTCCTGAATAATCGGAGTACATCAATACACGTCTCTTGGCGGAATAACATGAATAAGAGCCTACGCAGCGGTAGCTAGCTCCCACAAGGTGTCTCCGTCTTTATTCTTCTCCCACAGGCATCCTTTAGCGAAGCAACGTGCCCCTCAGTCGTACCATCCGTCGGCGTTGTTGTCGAAGTCTGACTCATACTCTGCAAGCTCAGGGGCTATCCCCAAGGATCGGGATAGGTCCACGTCACCAACCGTATGCAAGCTTTAATTGGCCTACTTCTAAGGGTAAAGAAAGGATCAAGGTAGAAGCTGGGCTTCCTATGCAACAACAGCATCAATATATATAGAATAACATCTCCATATTCCCTCCATTTCCCATATCTCCCATCCGCAAATGGTTACACCTAGTTACCCAGATCACCGTCACCGTCACCTATCTCCATCTAGGGTCGGTGCGAGAACTCCCACTCCTCGCACCTCGATGATTGCACCCGGATCCGCAAGGCAGAGGGAGCAACTCTCCTTTCCCCGAGTACAACCACGACTCACCATACACTCTCATACTATAAGGGGGGAGGTAGAAATCCCAAAACGTAAGAGTCGGAGTAAACGACAGGCATGTCCATAACCGAGGACGCGGCTATACGTATAGATCTAAACTCTGCAGAGCGTGTACACCAGTACCCAACTTGTCATAGCACTCGGACGGTGTACGACCGACCGAGCCTACCCAACCGAACGAACACCTAGGAGTTATGATTCCATCCTGCATCCGGGTCTCAATGCAGTCCTTCGCAAAGGACCACCCCAGAACTGTGAACATGCCCCCGTGTGGCCGCACGGGAAGCACCCAAAAGGGAAGGGACTCCACCCTACACCCTTATCACTGATACCCTCTATCCTACTAGCAGGTATGGTATCTCACTTGCTAGGGTCGAAACAGCCCTATCCCCACTCTTGGTGAGGTGGTGTGTACGAAAGTCACGTGTAACAAAGCGACCCACTCGGTTCCAGACCGGGGCGAGCTCCTATCCTCCAAGTCATCACAAAAACCCCAACACCTGTGCTCCTAAAACAGTGTGCCCGCCATAGGTACCAAACTGGGCATCGCCCGAGAAGACGATCCCTGGCCCCCGATCTCGGATCGGGTTGTCTTGAGCTCACCCCCGCCAAATATCCCAAAAACACCATCTCCTGCCGGTTTTTCCCCACACACGCCAAGAATACTACCACAATATCCCAACTCATGCACAGCAAGCTCAGCGTATCAACACGCGTAAGTATAGTAGTAGTGGTAGGTCAATCAAGATAGGGTAGTAAAAAGGGCATAGCAAGGGTTTCATCATAATCATCATCATGCATAAGTAAAGCGCTAGCAGTTCTAAAGCAATGCCTAATGGGCATTCAAAGTAGGTCGGGCATGAACCTGGGTGCGAGTAGTCGTCGTAGCCGAGGTCGTCGTCGTAGTCCTGGTTCAGCTCTCCGGCTCCGGCGGCTCCTAGAATTGTATTTAAATAAATAAACACGGGTGCTAATGGCAATAAATCCAAGACGAAGAACAAATAAGACCCAAAAAGAGGCAAACTCTAGCCTAGCGCAGAGTTTGAGATTTTAGAAGATTTTTAGAAAAGGTTTTGTATTTTTCAGAGTTAAAACAGATTTATTATGAATTTCTAAAGATAAAATACGTTTCTGAAAAATAAATACGCATACACAATATTGCAGACTTTAGGCTATGTTTAGTCTAACTCTAGCTAGCTCAAATAGGGCGTTAAGCCGGCTGATAGCCAGCTCCAAGAGCTGACGCAGCAGCCACATGGGTAGCTTAAAGCTGGCGGCTGCACGCGTGGTGCTGACAGAGCGTCCACGCGGCGCGGAGCACGGGATCTCGCCCGGCGCTGCTGCGGCACGGCGCAGTGCAGGCCGGCGTGTGGCCCGGCCCTGGGTGGCCGGCCGCACGGGATCCGGTCGGATCCTCTGCGTGCACCTGCGCGTGTGGGCGAGCGTGCGGGGAAAACCCCTGGGTTTATTGCCTGGCGCCGTCTCGTGTTCGGCAGAATGCCGCAGTGGGGAGGCGGCACGGGAAAGGGGCTCGCCGGCGGTGAGGTACCTCGGGCCAAGCAACAAGCGGCAGCGAGAGATCGAGGCGGACCCCGCGAACAAGTTAAAGCCAAGAAAAGGCGGCCCTTTGGCCGGGTTTGGGCGCGTCGGCGGCGACGCGGTGAACGGCGCGGCGGCGCAGTGCGGAAGGTCGCCGGCATGGGCGCTGGGGTGCGCAAATACACCGGTGTGTGCGTGTCTCCCCTGAGGCGAATTGGCCCCAAAGATGGGGCTTTGCCCCTTGCCCAGCTGCGCAGGGCAAGTCTGGCCATGGCAGCGCTGAGGGTGGCGTGCGCGGCGGCGGGAGCGACACGGCGACGGCGCGACGTAGGACGGGCAGCGGATGCGCCGGTGTATCGACGGTGGCCGCGTGCGTGCGCGCATGGGCTGGGACATCACCAGGCCAGCCAAAGGCCGGGCCTCTCCTTCTTGCGCGCGCGCGGACGCGCGAGCTCTCGGCTCGACCACGGCGCAGGGGAAGGAACGACGATACAGCGGCGGTACGGTGTCGAGCACGGCATAAGGGTCAAGGCAAACAGTGGAGGCGAGCATGCGCGCGTGACGAAGGCGGCGGCTCCTGCAAACGTGCGGCACGACGGGAAGGTCGGCATCTCAGGCGACTGCGGTGTGTGCGGCGGCGCGGCGGCGCGGCGGCGGCGGCGTGGGCAGGGCGTGTTCCCCCTCGGCTCGAAGGCTGGGTCCACCACAGATGAGAGAGGGAGCGTGGCCTCACCTCGGTGACCTCTGGTCGACGTCCAGGTGTCGGGAAAGATGGCTGGAGCAGGGACGTCGGCGATGAGGAGCAACGCGGTGCGGAGCAGAGGAAGCAGAGCATCGCGGTTCGTGGCTTCACGGCGTCCAGGGGCTCCACGGACGGCCTCCGGTCCTCTCGGCGGTGACGGCGAGCTCCCGGACGGCCTCCGGTCTTCCTCCTCCTCTTTCCCTTCTCCTTCTTCTCCGGCGTAGCAGAGGTGAGCGGCAAAGGGGAAAAATCCCCGGCGGCTAGGGTTGGGGGCACCCAGGGTTGCGGCGGCGGCCTACTTATAGGGCAGGGCGCAGCGCGAACACGTGGACGGCCGGATGCTAAAGGAGGGGTGCGGGCGCATCGCGACGGCGGCCATGTGCGGCGCTCCGGCAGGCTTTGGCCGCGGCGTCAGCAAAAGGAGAAAGGGGGAGGTGGTGACGAAGGCGCCCGAGTCCCGCGTGCCGGCGTCACGCGCGGGGTTGGTGGTAGGCGGGCTCAGCAGGGCTGCTGAGTTGCTGGGCCGGGGAAAACGGGGGCGTGTCCCGGTTTTGGAAAAAGAGTAGGAGGGCTTCCGACGGACTTTGGCTGTGCACTTAAGACCCAAACGGCTAAAGATGCTTCTCCTATATTCCAACCCCTTGATCCCTATTCAAACTAGATTCAAATTTGAATTTAGAATTCAAATTTGATTCTCACATAAATAAAATCCAAATAAAAACCAATGAACTCCAAAGTTCTCACACTAGCATTTTATATTCCCTAGAAGTTTTTAATTAGCTCAAATATAAATCTAGGAATTTAGGAGAGAAATTAGAAGACATCCTTAATTAAATAATCAAGCACTCAAGTAATTCATCAAAATTTTTTAAATCCTCATTTTTACTATTAACATTCCGTATTTGAAAATGTGGGATGTTACACCATCCTACGAAACATCACGATCTTTACGAAAAGACGTGAGCTTCGAGAAAAAAAGCAAAAATAGGGGGTGTTGACATTTTCTTAAAAAAACAAAATTAGTTTCGCTCCTTTCTCGAAGCCAGGAAACGGTGTAAGAAGGAAATAATGAGAACACAACGAAGCCAAATTTTATTTCAGAAGCTAAAGCCAAGGTATCTTTACACCATCAGACATCGCCGCACAGGACGCTTCAAAAAGAAATAAGTTTCAACAAAGTCAAGAGGATGTTACGGTTTCGCCATTTGTTTCTGCACCAACACTTTTCTCACTCGGGACTCCATCTTTGGAAGATCCGCCAAGAATTAAGGGCTTCGCCATCTTTTATACACGATTATCTCACAAAAATTTTGGCATTCATGCCTAAATATCGAAAAGTCCCAGAAGGCAACACACTAAGTTGCGGGATCTGTTCCTTAATTCTAAATTTTTCTTCTTCTTTCAGCTAAGCAGAAGGCTCGAAAAGCAACAAGATTGCTATATTCTACCAAGTTAAAATAAAGTCTGCAAAATTCGAAGGAAATTTCGCTAGACTTAGGTTTTTTGAGATAAGAAAAATCCGCCCTACGAAGCGTCACCTCTTCTAACAAAGATTCTCAAGCTTCGAGAAAAGCAAAAATGGGGAGTGACGTTTTCTTCTAAAGCAGAGCTATTTTTTGCATTGTCTCGAAACTGGAGAATTAATCAAAATAAAAAGAACGAAAAAGTAACGAAGCCAAGGTATATTACAAGAATCCTGCCAACAAGTATTTTTGCGTCATTCAGGCCGCTACGCAGGGCGTTTGCAAAAGTAGTAGGTTAAAACTAGACAAAAAATGCTCAAGCTTCGCCAGCCTTGTCCTCACCAGGGGCTTCATCCTTGGGGGATTCGCCGTCCCCGCTCTCATCTTCAGACGAGCCCGATCCTAACGCCTCCTTTTCCTTGGCCTACAAAATAACAGAATAAGCAATCTCAAACAACTAAGCATAAATTAAACAATCAAGAATTTTTCCCACCTCCGCAAGATATCGACGCGCCACAGCCTTGGCGTGCTCCTGCCCTGATGCTTCCCAGAACAGAGTTAGAAAGTTCTTCTTGACAACTTGAACATTCTTCGAGAGAATTTCACACTCAATCTCCTCCGCCTTCGGGAACTTGTAATTTCTAGCGCCCAAGTCCAAGAAGTGAGAACACCTATTTTTTTCTAGCAATTCCAGCAAGACTTCAACACACATTGAAGTCGCGTAATCACTGGCTCTGGTCATCACGCCGGGGAGATGATCGAACTCTTGTTCCATCCACTGAAAAATCTCCTTGGCACCTTTGTCATCAGGGAAAGGCAGGGGCTCCGCACCAAACTCCCCAAGAGCGCGAGAGTATTTTTCATACAAGACTTGGAAGTGCTCTTTTAAGACCCCTTCGACCGCATTTATAAAATTCTTTTGGCCTTGAACCTCTTTCCTAAGTTCTTCAATCACAGACTTTTGGTCTTCTTTTTCTTACACAACTGAGAGATAAGCATGTACTTGTTGTTATAGATAGAAGACTTCTTTCCCTGTGGTAGAATATAAATACGATACCTGGTTTTACTCCTGGTTAAAATGCTACAATGGTATAATCATATCTGTGCGCTTGCGGATACCCTGTTTATATATATTTTCTTATCTAGAGATCCAAGGCATATGTAAGAGTACCAATCCATGCGTTTTAGCGGCACTTCTGTCAGGGCTAACAACCTATATCGAGTTGTGCTATGACTCGTAGCGGATTCATCTTTTAGTTTATCTGAAAGCAACATCTGATATACACTTAGCATCATGTTAAGATATACCTTTGCATTTCTGGCACCGTCGATAGAGATGGATCTTATATCTGTTTCTAGTCGATGACGTTAGTAATGTCAACAAGCATTTTTGGCGCCGTTGCCAGGGAAAGAAAGTCTATAGCCTAAATAAATAAGTTTTAGTAATAGCATGCATGCATCTCTCACACGTAATGTATCGAGAACCCAAATTATCATTGCTTAAACAGGCTTACCCTTGTTCTTTCCACTTTTTGTCTATCTGATTTCAGGGTAATGTATGAATAAGAATCTTCCAGACAACTTCGTTTCAGGTCCAGAAAAATCCTAAGGAAGGCAAGGCCAAAGCCCGAATCTCGGCCCACGACCTCTGCCTTGGAAGATTCAACTGTGCGAAGCTTAACACCCACGTTTGAAGTAATGGCAAACAAGACCATTCGCGAGTACTCCGCACCGACCCCGGACAACATTCGTACTGGTCCGGCAGTCGTTGTAGGAGATGTAGCTTTTGAGCTCAAGCCTGCACTGATCAACATGGTACAAGCTAGCCAATTTTGTGGAAAAGCTCATGAAGATGCCAACACACACCTTCAACATTTCTTGGAGATATGTGGCACCTTCACGATCAAAGATGTGCCAAGTGATGCAGTCCTACTTCGCTTATTCCCATTCTCACTCTTGGGGCGAGCGAAGCAATGGTTTTACTCCAACAAAGATAAACTTACAACTTGGACACTATGTTCTACTGCCTTTCTGGTAAAGTTCTTTCCTATAGGCAAAACCAATGCCTTACGGGGGAAAATTTCAAGTTTCCAGCAGCAACATGACGAATCTGTTCCTGAAGCATGGGAGCGCTTCCAAGACTACATTTCAGAATGCCCACACCACGGAATGGAAAACTGGTTACTCATGCAGACCTTCTACCACAGGCTCTCTACCAACACCCGTGAAACGATAGATGCTGCAGCTGGAGGTGCTTTCCTGTCCCTTACACTTACTCAAGCTACTAACCTTGTGGAAAAGATGGCGTCCAATCAAGCTTGGAACGAGGAACGTCAACCCCGCAAGAAAGAAAGAGGAATGCACCAGCTCAAGGAGGTAGACATGTTGTCTGCCAAAATGGATTTACTCATGCAGAGGCTTGAAGACAAAGCCCCTGAGAAGAAGGAAGTCATGCAACTCTTCGAATCTCGCATGACCTGTGAAGAGTGTGGAAACACTGGACACTCGGGCAGTCAATGCCCTCAGCTGGAGGAGGACGTGAACTACATCAACAACAACAACCAATATCGTCCCCAGCAAAATCAAGGATGGACCCAGTAGAGGCCTAACTACCCAGGTAACTATTCAGGTAACTATCAAGGTAATAATTCTTCCAATAATTTCCCACCTTTAAGGGACTTAGTCCAAAACCAGGGTAGAGTTATGGATAATCTGTCTAAGAAGTTAGCTTCCAATGATAAAATGTTAGAAACTATTAGCAATAAAATGGAAAGCTTCTCTTCTGCCATTAAGAACCAACATAGTTTTAATAAAATGATAGAATCTCAGATATCTCAGCTAGCATCGTCTGTCCCCACAGCTAACCCAGGTAAGATTCCGGGTCAGCCGGAAGAATTAGAATCTGCAAATCTTGTCGATATCTATTCTGCAGATCTGTGCTCTAATAAGACAGAAGAAGGCCCAAAGTGGACTGACTGGGACATGCCCGCCAAGAGAGGAGATCCAGGAAGGCCCGTCATCACCATCACTATTGGAGCCTATACTTTCGAGAATGCACTTTGTGACTTTGGGTCTAGCGTCAACATAATGCCCAAGGTAATATATGAGAAAATCAATGGTTCACCTTTATTGCTTGCAGCTTGCAGACCTGTCACTATGCTACCCTGAGGGCATCCTAGACGACTTATGTCTGGGGGTAGGAAGCTCCTACGTAGCTGCCGACTTCGCTGTTGTCGAGACTAGGAGAAGTGAGAACGCCCTAATCATTTTGGGACGTCCTTTCCTTGCCACAGTCAAAGCCATCATCTAGGCCGACACCGCGAAGATCGTCTTCACCATCAATGGGAAGAAGGAGAGATTCAGTTTTAAGAACAAGATCCTAAGAGCTCCTGCACACCCCAATATCTTTACCCTCACGAATACAAGCCAGCTGTCGAGAAGAAAAGGAGAGATAGAAGGAGGAATAAGAAAAACAATCAACCTCGACCACATGTGGAGGAAGTTTGGATGATCAACACGATTCAATCAGAAAACGAGAACCCGTTTCCTTCACCACTGCTGCAAAAGCTCGATGACCCTGGAGTGCCATCAATCCACTGCTCCATCAATCCACTGCTCCATCAATCAATGGAATTTCCAGCGAGTTGTCTGCGACACGGGATCGGGGATCAACTTAAATGTCTAAGGTGACTTATGAATTAATATACAGTGACCTGCCCTTGTATTCCACCTATATAATGCTGCAGATGGCGGACCAATCACACCGATTCCCAGAAGGAATTGCACGAGATGTACCTGTCAAGATAAAGGACCACTATGTCCTGACCGACTTTTTAGTCATAGACATGGGAGATGAGCAAGATCCTCCCATAGTACTTGGGAGACCGTTCCTGAACACTACAAGAGCAATCATCTACATCAGGACGGGAGAGATCCACTTCCAGTTCAGAACCGAAAAGGTACACTGCTACTTTAATACTTATACTGATTCTGAGCAGCCCAAGAAGAACAAGATGCGGAGACACCTTCAGAAATTGCAACACAAGCGGAACACGAAGTTGACGGACATCAAGAACATTGAAGAAGAGATTAAAGAGAAGTCTGCTCAGTTTCTACCAGCCCAGACTTCTGAACCTGTTACTCCAGAAAGGTCTCCACCGAAGAAACAAGTTTGGAGGAAGAAAGACAAGAGTACACCTTCGGAAGACCAATCACTACCCGCGTCACCAATTGATCAACCATCGGCTATTACATCTACGCCATGGGAGTAAGTACTCGAAATTCTCGTCGAGAGGTAACTCGGTATTTATCTAAATAGTTATTTTCTGCACTGCTTATTTTAAATTAGCATATTTACTTACCTATACCTGCATTAGAAAAAGACCATAAAAATATTTTCTGCATTTGCATTCCTTAAGGCCCCATGTACTCCATATCGTGGCGGCATATAAAAAGAAAATAATAAATAAATATTGCATTCACATGTTTTTGCTTTAGCATCCCTTTTGCATACAAAAATTCACAAAAATATGTGAGCACATGAAGGTCCACACATTTCAGAAAAACACAAAAAGAAGTGGGCACATGAAGGCTCACAACATAATCCTAGAATTTGTTCCTTCGGGTATGTGCAAGACTAATATTTACAGGAAGAAATTAAGGAAAACTTGAAGGCAAACAAGTTCCAAGGATGAATCAAGGACTACTTCAAGATTCAGCTTGGGGGAGAGCACCCCCAGTTATCACGATAAGTATCATTATCCTACGTTTTTAATATTAGCTAGTTATATGTTTAAAGAGTCTTAGTTGAAAGTCTTAGTGTGAATAAATGCTAGAGTCTGCTAGTTGGCTTTTCTCTTTAATAATAATCTTGATAATTTATGCTTGGAAATGATGAATAGTTGCTCTGTCGTAATTCCTCTTAAATACTTAGTTCTCAAACCTAGATTCTCCTTAAGCTTTAAATGCTTAATTTGCTCTAAACCCAAAACCCGTGGGAAGTGCATGCTTAATCTGAGTCTAGGCTTTGAAAGATAATTCATGAAAAGTTGAGCTGCTATTTATCATATTCCTAGAGAAGCTTGATTCCTGTTTTTTTAAAAAAAATCATACATGATGAGTTCCTGTGTCTATGATCCTTGAGAGCTTGTCATACACATCAAGATCATTCCACTCCACCATTTATGCTGCTTCTAATCTGGAAGTACACATTCTCCATCCAGCTATAAAACAGCTCATGCAACTCTTGGATATGTCTCTCTCAATGTCAAAAAGATTCTGGGGCTACATTCGAAAAAAAAGAGAAAAAAAAGAAGAGAGGAAAAAGTGAGAAGAGAGAGGGAGAGAAAAGGACAAGTGTCATACTAGGCGAGAAGGGCCTACCTCCCTAAATAATAAATTTAGAGATGAATAATGGACACAAGTCTGAGGGCGAGAAGAGCCCACATCTCTAAGGAGAGAGAAAAATGGACAAAAGTTCGGGGCGAGTAGAGCCCACCTCTCCAAGAATGGAAAGCCCAGATCTTAAAAGCCTTAGAAAGAGAGATGTAGTCCAAGGGGCTAAAGGCTTACTACCTTTCACCCTCATTCATTCAACACTATCATCCCACCATACATATCTTGCCAAGTGTGACTGCATGCTTGAGAAGGTCATACACAGGATCTCTAGTTTTATCTGAAAAATTTTGCAAAACCCCAGGATGATAGTTGATCAAAGAATTTGAGATATACTGCTTGACTTGATTGTTCTGTCTTTTAATTGCTTAAGATTTATGAAAAGGCTACGTACCATGGCTAAAGGTAAGAGGGAGCAATCTTGTTGAGGAGAATTTATTTTGAAAACCATAGTACTTTTGAGGCGTGAAAGCGTTATAGCAACTCCTGATCCTGCTATAGCATAGCTTTGCTAGGGACTAGCAAAGGTAAGCTTGGGGGAGTTCGTTGACACATCTTATCTTATATATTTATAAGTCAACTAAACATGAGAAAATGGCATAATTGTTAATACCAACTTAGAATAGGGTGTCACTAACAGATTTTCTAGAGTTTTGGTAAATTATATGATTTCAGGGACTATTCAGGAAAATACGAAAAATAATGAAGTCTAGAAGGCTCTAGAAGGCTCCAGAACTCAACGTGACTTAGCACCCAAGAAAGAAGCATCTAGAAGGGGCAAGGACCCACCTGGCTGAAGTGGGCCCCGAGGGGGGCCCACCACAGACCGGTCGGTCCCATGGTGGGACCGGTCGGCCCCCCCCGAGCGCCACCTCAGCCATACTTCCAGAAGGTTCTTCCACCGCCTATGAGGATCAATCTAAACCACATGTTAGGTCGGTTTGATCGAACGGTGCACGTCATCCCCTCAGGACTATATAAGCAGCCCCTGACCCCCTGGTAGGGAGAATCTCTCTATCATTACATCCAATACACAGAGATCAAGTCATCAAGTCAGAGATACTACACCCTAGAAACACCATATAGCGAGAGTAGCTAACTAGTCTAGATCTAGGAGGAGGCAAGGCGTCTACTTGGCTCCTGATCGTCTAGAAGCTGGTCGAGATACTGATCTAGCTTCGCCTTTGTAAGTTCTTTATAAGTTCCTTACATTTGCTGTAGAGACATATGTTCTTATCAATGATTATATTCGAGATTATATGCTTTGGTGTTTATTATGATTACATGTTTAACATAGTTGATTTACCTTTATATTCGTGTATGGAGTCGTATATCCCTCACCTAGATCATCTATTAACATGGGTGAGTGGTAAAGATAGTGTAAGCGTGGTGCTTATACTGTATTTACCTGCGATTACACCCTACATGCCGGGTCGTGTGGTAGATCGTGGTGGTGACAGCACTATCGAGTCCTTTGCAATCCACTCCCCGTGTGTAGGACTAGTGGAGCCTTATACTGTTTGGGTTGTTTCAAGTTTCGGCCTTGATCCTCCTGGATAGTCTCCCCATGCATAAGTATAATAGTTCTTCTTCCATGATTGTTAAATATATTGCACTAATCATAGTTTGTATTGACATATAATTTAGAGTTACCGAGGAGTATCCTCGCTAACTAGGTTATGAATACGCTTCTCTTTCTATATTGACACTTTCTAGTGGCTCACTATGTTATGATTTGATCAATGCTATCATTATCTTATTCTTTATGTGACTTACACCTGTTTATAGCATTTGATATATTTTGGCCACTCTACATTACACAACTGAGAGATAAGCATGTACTTGTTGTTATAGATAGAAGACTTCTTTCCCTGTGGTAGAATATAAATACAATACCTGGTTTTACTCCTGGTTAAAATGCTACAATGGTATAATCATATCTGTGCGCTTGCGGATACTCTGTTTATATATATTTTCTTATCTAGAGATCCAAGGCTTATGTAAGAGTACCAATCCATGCGTTTTAGTGGCACTTCTGTCAGGGCTGACAACCTATATCGAGTTGTGCTATGACTCGTATCGGATTCATCTTTTAGTTTATCTGAAAGCAACATCTGATATACACTTAGCATCATATTAAGATATACCTTTGCATTTCTGGCGCCGTCGATAGAGATGGATCTTATATCTGTTTCTAGTCGATGATGTTAGCAATGTCAACAATATTCCCAACAGTCTTGTCAGAACCTCCGGTGCTTTCCGCATCGAGAGTGACACGAGCCGTGTCCTTTGAACTGGACACAACAGCTTTTTCCACCTCAGGCTCGGTCAAACGACCCTTGGCTTCTCCATTAGCATCTGTCCCTGAGTCCAGGAATTCCATAGTATCAGCGGAGCTAAGAATATTAACAATATGACACGCACGCCCCGGCTTGGAGCCAGATTTCTTGCGCCGAAGGCCGGGCTTCGATGCTTTCTCAGTAGTAGGGTTGGTATCTTGACTTGCAACTTGCTTCTTCTTAGCCCGTTCAAGTTGACTCGTCTTCGAAGAAGACACCGGAGCCACGGTTTTCCGCGTCTCAACAATTGTAGCTTCGTCGGCCGTCTCCGGGGAAGCCACAGACTTCTTCTTCGCAGCATCAGCCGGGTCCGCCGCAGCTTGAGCAGAATCACGAGTACGCTTAGAAGACGCCCTAGGCTTCGGACGGTCGTCCACTTCAATCCCAAGCTCCGAAAATATCTTGTTCACCCGGCGGCCTCCGGTTACAAATTTTCGCGATGCCTGATATTCCGCCTCGGTGTAGGGATCAAGCAAGTCCACCACCCGTCGTTCAACCTCCCCCACGAACTCATAAGCGTGTTTTCCCTCAGGCATTTTCAGCCCAAAACGAGGAAAAGGAATCTCCTTAGCAAACCAATCAACTGACAACTACTTAACCTTCCGAGGGTTCCAACCAGTAGCGAGGGGCCAAATCTCAGCAGCCACAAATTCCTCCGCAACGTCGCGACCAGGGATAAATTGAGAAGCCAAGCAGAAAGCCTTCTCGCAATCTTTAAAACCTCTGGTTTTTGCGAAGTCTGGGCCCGTTACATAATTCAAGGGTGTCATGGTTGAGATACTAAATGGATAGTATCCGGTCCCATCGGAGCCGCGAGGCATATTCACCTTCACGTAGAACCAATACGACAACCAATCATCGTCCCATTTGTTCTTGTGAGCCGGGCTGAGCTCCACTCTCTCAATATCTTTCTTAGTGTTCTTCCTCCGTGTGGTGAAGGTTATGCATCCGAAATGATTCTCATAAATGGTAGCACTCCCATCTAGCTGAAAACTTTGTTTTTGAACATGGAGCTCGTAGAACCGAACAAAAGCTTCGGTATCAACTCGACCATCGCACAAGCGCACAGCGAAGATGAACTTGGAGAGCTGAACGAAAGCATTCGGTGTCAGCTGATGTAGCTTAACACCGTACCAGTCAAGGATTTCAGGAAGGCGCCTAGAGCAAGGGAACCTCAAGCCAGCATTGAAGAAATCACGAAAAACCACGGCTTCGCCATTCTTGGGCTTCTGCGTTGTCTCCCCTTCTAGAGCCCGGGCAACACCTTCTGGAAAGAATCCCTTTTCCTCATAATACTTAATCAGGTTTTCAGAAACCAGCGAAGCTCCGAGAACAAAGGACGGGGTCTTGGCCTCTCTACCAGCCACAAGATCCGATGGCGAAGCCTCGACCGTCGAAAGATCTTCACTACAAGAGATTTCTTTGACCTTCGGTGATGGCTCCTAGTCAACAATATCAGCAGCAGCTTCTTCCGGAGCTTCGGGGGGAACAACAGAAGCATCTATCTCCTCCTCCGTCATTGGTCGCGTAGTCTGCTTTGTACGAGCCAGAACTACTCGAAAAGTCTGGGCTTCACGGAAGAACGAGGACACAAATTTTTGACTAGCAAAATCGCGTAGCAAGCACGAATCTAAAAGCAGCTAAGCGCGGCAAACTGTGGTCTGGGGCTTCGGCGAGAGTGAGGAAGCAGGGGACCCGACCCCTCCTTATATAGTCCGAGGAGAGAAAAGAATTGTAACGGTCTCGAAATACGAACAGGCGCCTCGGGAAGAAGCGATTCGTGTCGCTCAACAGTCAGACGCGTGAAGCCAAAACAAATAACCTTTAAACTTCCTGTCGCCAAAGGTGACGTTTTCTTCAACTTAAGTTCACAAAACAAATCGAGGAGAAGGATAACCTTGCTGCTGTTGGGGCGGTAGAGAACGTCACCTCTCGACCCCCGGGAATCATTTTTGAAAAATTACTTAGCTTCGACCTAGTTTGGAGAGTCAGTCAAATATTTGGGCTTCGTTCGGTCAGATCATGGAGTGAATATGGGCAATGAGGCATGTTTTCTTTTCTGCAGGCTAAGTTTTGAGGCTTTCAAACATTCTATCATCTCAGGGCCGCCGAAGATTTGTTTCATAAAAACTTCCGGCTCCGGCGACCTTTTCGGTGAAGCGTATGAATCTGGGCTTCGCCAGGTTTGTCGTGCATCAGGGAATGCAAATTAACCCAAATCAAGTCTTTTTTCTTTACAGGGAAAAGTTCGGGCTCCGGGAGTTTCCTCGTGATAAACAGAGGACGAGAGTCTGGGCTCCGCTGGGGCATTCTCTCGCAGGTCCAGTGGTTCAAAGTCTCGAGGCCAAGCCCCGAAGCTGTGAAGTCTTCAGGGAATGAGGCGCTGAGGACGACAAGATTGCGGAGCCCAGAGTTCTTCAAGGAACCGCCTGCAAAGACTTGGTCAAAAGCTGTTACAACACGGAACTGCCTCCGGGTTTTGCGGCGCATCGCCCGCTCCGCTGTCTCCGGCAAGATTCGCGCTCCGCTGTCTTCGGCGTTATTTCCGCACAGTGTGCAAGTCCGAGTTTATCCCCGAATATTCCTCATAGATGGTAGGGCACAAGGGTAAACCTGGAATGTAATTCTAGTCTCTTGGCACTATAAAAGGATGCCCCCTCCTCACTGTAAAGGGGTCGTCATTTTGGAAAGTGGAAAGTGTAATGTGTGAAGGAAGGCTGTCAATTTAATACAACTGGTTTTGAACGTGTTAATTGTGAGTTGCTCATTGTGTAACTCTATCTCTGTTTGGGGGTTTTGTGATCCCAATAATAATAACTTGTTCCCTTGTTCTGATTTGTTCTGACAGTACATTTTGTTTTGTTCGAGATGGCATACACATTTGTTCTCGTTATAATAGGATCTTGTTCTGACAGTTATTCTCATTTGTTCTAACACTTTATTTTGTTTGTTCGAGATGACATGCAAACTTGTTCTGGTTATAATAATAAGTTATTCTGGCTATAGTAATATCTTGTTCTGGCTATAATAATAACTTGTTCTGTCTATAATAATAACATGTTCTGACTTTTGTTCTGATTTGTTCTGACACTACATTTTGTTTGTTCGAGATGACATACAAACTTGTTCTGGCTATAATAGGATCTTGTTCTGACAGTTGTCCTCGTTTGTTCTGACACTTCATTCATTTTATTTTAGTGATAATAGAATATATAACCTTAATTTAAAAAATGAATAAAAATTTTGTCAAAATATAGTCAAGGGGATTTTGTTTCGAAATTTTTATTGTCAGAAATTCAATGATGTAATCAGAATTAAATTTTGATACTCGGTTTATGATTTATAAGTTTTTTTAAAATTGAACTTGTGTTCGCATGTGATGACATCGTCTATTTTGTTTTATTTGTGAGATTTCATCGAGACATATCAGTTTGATCTGAGATTCGCTCCCACCGTATATATAATTTGTACCACAAAACCGGCGTGACTGTTTGCTTTTTTTGTCGCCGAAGCCACGTCTAGACACACCCGTGTGAATTGTGATCAACTGCCGAACTGCGTCTACGGTCTACTTCGTGTCCAACTAGGAGGCCGGCAACACCTGGGCGTCTTCTCATCGGGGGAGAGGAGGTTAATAGATGAGATCATGAGACACGGTACATATGACCTTTGATTGGAAATTACACTTAGCTTGTTCATTAGGTTCGGATTCATCAAACAATACCGACATTTGAAATCATATTTTGAGCTTGTTTGACGACCATGCTTAGCTCCCTCTCTGCTTTGAAAACTATATATTTCTGAAAAGCAAAATTTCGAAGCCATTTACATTTAGAACTAGTTGAAAGACGATGCAGAAATTCTCATTGTCATCTTGCAGCGAGTCAGATACCATTTTAACAGTGCTGCTGCTGTCAGTAAGTAAAGCTGCGTAGACATAGCAATGGCTGACATCAGGAAACATTTTAGACCAACATACTGCATTAGCAGTGCAATTCTGCAGAAAAACAGAATAGCACTTCTTTCAAACTAGTATCATACAAGCACAGTACACACTGGGCAGGCAGGGCAGTTACAACTGACAAGTAGAACTAGAACTTACAACCAGCAGCTTCTAGACAGGGTATATCAACTTCACACGCCTACATACCCATAGCCACCGATTATTCAAACAGGGTGCAACTATAAGCTCAAAACTCAGAAGTAGCTTGCTTGGCCTAAGTCATTCGACCAATAAGTCTGAGTTCACCAAGCTTGCAGCAGCATCCATCGAATTAACCACTTCAGGAATATCGAATTCTCGTGAAACGCAGCCACTTTCATCGATCTCAAAATCCAAAATTGTTGGTCCACCAGAGCTGGTCTCTGGGGCAGCTACCTCTGCATTGGTGTTGAAGCAAAGGGGAGGGTCTGCACAGATAGCAGAATCAACACTGCAGGAGTCGATCTCTGCATCGATCTTGCCTCGGACATCAAAAAGCAGACCCCTTAACCTCACCACCTCAGCCTCCAGTGCTGCATGCCCCTGCAATCTCCTCAGCAGCTGCTGGTTGGTGGCGCGGAGCTTCTTGACCTCCTCCTCCAGGAAGGCTGCATGCGCTTTCTTCTTCTCCCGGTACTTGCGCACAGCCTCTCTGTTTCCCAAAGGTTTCTGAGGCTTCCTCTGCTCTTCGCCAGAGGCTACGACTTGCGTGTGCGTGTGGAGGCATGTGTGGGTATGCATCGCTGCCGCCGGACCCGGTGGATTGCAAGTGTGTGTATGAGTACATGCAGTTGTACTCTTCAGGAAATCGTCAAATCCATGAGAGATCTCAGGATGTGATAACAGAAGGTGGCTTGGAAGTTCTAATCCATTGTCCATTGTGACAAAAAGTGCCAGAAAAATTTCTCCCCTCTACGGTTAAGTGGCCCAAGTTGAATAGAGGTGCCAAGGCACTCGCAACAACTCAAGAACTGGGTAAAACATGTTCCAGAAAAGCTCACTGATTTAGCCAGGTCTCAGTTTAAGTTGAAAATTATTGGAAAGAAATTTGCCTTTTGCAAAAGCAGAAGATATTCAAGTAACCCCTAGATTACTGGTTAGTGATTGAATAGTCAAGGGATCATGTAATAAGTACCAAATTTCCATGATGGCCAGGAGCATGAACATATGGAAATCTCTCACCGATAAACAGCACAACCTCACAATATCCCGGACAGGGCAAGAACTTCCTGCACAGGTGATCAGCATCCACATCAGATAAACATCATCAATATCTTGTAACGGATTAAACCTGTTGAGGGAGCCCCCAAAAATTACCGAAACTGACGAAGTGCATCAAATTCTGACCTTGATGCTGGAAGGGGTCTGGAACTGAGGGAAGACCTCCTAAATCCTAATACAGGGCTGCTTCTTGCAAGAAGAAGGCTTCCTCTGACCCTTTTCACTTTCGGGTCCGCCTCGTCTCTCCTCTCGACCAATCTTTTTTATGTTGGTGTTGGCTCGCCTTTCTCCTTTCCTTTCCGGAGGAATTTCGGTGGGAGGAGAACCTCAGGAGACAGAGAGGGAGAGGAGCGGCAGAGACTGGGAGAGTGACGTTACCGGAATGGAGGCGGCGGAGAGGATAGGAAACTAGGAAAGGAGCGAATCGTAGTTCTCGGCTTCTAGCCACTATTCTCTCCTCGCCGTGATTCTCTCCTACGAGATTCTCTTCCTATTCACTTCGTTCTGCAACATTTGGCCCGGTGCCATTCAGCCTGCACTCCAACAAGTTAACTAAATATCTTCCACAAATCTTAACCACTCCTATAGTCCTGATGTGACAGGAACTTTGTAATATCCAAATAAATTTTATTCTCATATCAAGTTTAACTGCTTTCTTATCTATCAGATTTGAATATTTGATTTTCCAGGATGATGAATAAGACATGCACACACAGAGTTTCGGAAACGAAACGTTTTGATAATATTTGCTCGCGCCACCACCAGCAGCAACATATAAACCATTTGATGTGGGCCAAATTAAATGGGCCTCATGCTCAGCCCAGGCCTGCTTGATCGCTCTGCCCCCAGCCAGGCGACCCATCATCATCCATCTCTCTCCATTGAAACCGTGGAAGCGCACTAGCCCACTCAAACCAGCGGAACCCGAAAATGCTCGCCCTTCGCAAAACCCTCCTCCTCCACGGCCGCCTCCCTGCGCCGCCGGCCGCCGCACAATCTCGGATCTCCTCCATCCTCCGCCTCCTCTGCTCCTCCTCCTCTACCGGGGGCAGCGGAGACGGGGACGAATGGGGCGGATCCTCCTTCCCTAGCGGAGGCGGGGGTGGGGACGAGTGGGGCTCCTCCTGGTCCACCGGCCTCACCAAGGACCACTTCGACGGGTCCTCGCCCTCCGTCGGCAGCCCCGTCCCGTCCCCGCCCCCGTCCGCGCCAATCTCCCATGAGCTGGCGGCCGTCCGCGCCATGGACGAGGAGGACAAAGTGTACCGGGACCTGGAGCGCGCCGACCGCGAGTCCAAGGCGTACGTGGATTCCTGGGACGACCGGTTTCGGGAGACCTGCGAGCTCCTGAAGCAGGTGCGGGAGCCGGGCGCCCGGGGCTCGTACCTCAAGGATTCGGAGAAGCAGGAGATGTACCGGCTGCACAAGGAGGACCCCGCGACGTACACCGTGGAGCGGCTCGCCAAGGACTTCCGCGTCATGCGGCAGCGCGTGCACGCCATCCTGTGGCTCAAGGAGATGGAGGAGGAGGAGGAGCGGAAGAGGGGCGAGCCACTCGACGACTCCATCGAGATCCTGCTGGACAGCTGCCCAGAGTATGTCATAGTGTTCGTTTGCTCCGTTTTAGTGTAAATATGCATAGATCAGGTTATCGTAGTTCAGTCATGTTTAACTTCAGGAACAACTGAAACTTTAAATAAGCTAGAAACATACAGAGACCATTTTGTGTGTTGGGTAACTGCATCAATTTGTTAGAAATGCCAAGTTAATAAGGACCCTAAGTTGTTGCTCAAAGCAAATTCTCTCTGTATAGATTTTCAAGTGCTCCGAGGCACAACCACTCTTGCAAGGTGTAGGTTACAAGACCTACCTTATCTGGAAACAGAGACCTGTGCTTGGTTGTAGTTGTAATTTGGAGCTCCTTGTGTTGACTGTGATTAGATATGTTATGAGTCAGAGTTCTTGTTCAGGGTAATAGGATGCACTTGATTAGATATTTTACACAAGAAAAACTTGACGAATTTAATGTCGTCATACTCCCTCCGGTTTGGTAAATGAAGTCCTTTTGGACAAGATTTGGGTCAAACATTAGGAATATAAATCATGAATAACTTTTAAGTCATTGAGTTTGGAAATGTGAAAACCATATCAATAGATTTGTTTTGAAAAATATTTTCATAAAAGTATACATATATAACTTTTGAATAAATATTTTTATAGAAGAGAGAAGTCAAAGTTGTGCTTTGCAGACTGTGTCGCTGTACTAAACCACTTCATTTACCAAACCGGAGGGAGTACTAATTTTTTGAAATATTTCCATGCATCACTACTGATTCAATCAAGGGCTGAAGTTACGTGTCTAGTTGTCTTGAAAAAAAAATCCTTGGCAGATCTACTGACTTTCAGCAGCATTCCATTTTTCATGTGATATATGTGTATGCTTCATACTTTATAGGCATTGACATCTCTGGTACAATTTTTTCCTATATTTCTCTCATGCGAAGAAAGATTTATTTTGTTCTGAGGGACAACTGCATGCAATTGATGTGTCCTGCATTTTCTTTGTAATATGTTTTCAAAATGATGAACAACTAGCAACAGCTGCAATTGCTATCTCCTGCACCTTCATTATAATATTTTTTTCTGGGTGATCAACAATATGTGTATTGAGCCTCTTGAGTTTTCTCTTGCAGGTTCTTCAATTCCCATGACAGGGAATTTCATGTTGCAACCCTTCCATATAAACCTGATTTCAAAGTGATGCCTGAGGGCTGGGATGGCACAACACGAGATCCTGATGAGGTTCATTATGAAATTTCAATGAAGGAAGATCAGATGTTGTATGAAGAATTCGTTCAACGCTTGGAGTTCAACAAAAAGAAGGTAAGGACATTCATTGGTCATCTTCTATTGGACCTGCTTTACATTTTCATATAGCAATCTGATGACTTAAGTGCATATGTGTGGTTAACTTTATACTTTTTTTTTTGCCCATGTCATGGCTACAAAATTTTCAGCTGAAACTATATCACTATGTTGGTAATTACATGTACTATATTCTGCTTAAATATAAGTGGCAAACTCACCAATGATTTATTGGACTGCAGGTGGCCGGGGAGGTTAAGTGCCACAAGTACAGCAGACGCAGACCAGATAAAGGATGGAGCTACATGGTCGAGAAGCTTGGGCCACATGGAAAGCGTGGTACAGGAGGGGGCTGGAAGTTCATGAGCTTACCAGATGGTTCTAGCCGCCCACTAAATGATATGGAGAAGATGTATGTGAAGAGGGAGACCCCAAAACGGCGAAGGAGGATAATTGCACCATACAAGTGATGGGGATTACTGTTTGTTATGAAGTAATTTTTCTCAACTGTCTTTTGACGTTCTCCTTGGTGGCTGAAGCTTAAAACTGTGAAGTAGATTGGAACCACCAGTATGGGTCCTGTGTTTTCGCAGCACAGTAGGTGGTTTGATGTATTTTTCTTTTGTAACAAAGATTTATTTCCCACATTTAGGCAGCTGAATAATCATCTTTCAAACTGTCGGCGCGCCTCCATGGTCATACACTGCCAAACAACTCATTTCCTAGGTGCATTGCTCAGTATCCTGAATTGCGAGGTGACGCATTTTGTAGTCACTATGTCATATCCTACCTTTTGTCTCTTGGGCTCTTGATGCTTGTCATTTGAGGAGACTTTGAATTCTTTTTCATGTTTCATGTGCCCTTAATGGTGACGCGTTTTGTAGTCACTATGTCATATCCTACCTTTTGTGTCTTGGGCTCTTGGCGCTTGTCATTTGAGGAGACTTTGAATTCTTTTTCATGTTTCATGTGCCCTCAATGCCTCAGCTTTGGGGTAAAATGGTACGTTCTGTTGTTTCAACTTTCGAGCGCATATTCTCAAGTGGAAACCAACTTTGTGATTCAGTTAGCATAACTGTTAACTTTGTTTTCAGAGCCAAAACAAAAACTTCAGTTAGCATAATTGCTAGCCGACTTTATCACTCAGTTAGCGTAAGTGTTAACCAACTCTGGTATTGGAAGATCTCTGGTTAGTAAAATAGGTTATACAATGGCTCCAGTGAGTTGTTGCAGTTCATCTCGTGTACTCTTGCAATATCAACTATCCTTGGAAACTGGTGGTGGTAGCTCTCAGCAAATTTGTCCTGGCAAGCACATTTGGTGAAAGCAATCCGCTGCACTAGCACGGTTACTTGCAATCCGCTGCACTAGCACGGTTACTTTCGAATCATGTAATCGTGTCCCGCATGGTCGCATGTGATGGTCAACCAACTATGGCTGTACCGCATTTTTAATGCTGTTCATGGGCCCTGGTCATATTGCCCCTCAATTCCTATCGTTACTTTCCAGGCTGCAGTTGGGTGTGAAAAGGGCTACTTGATTTCGTGCAAGTTTCACCTTTGTAGGAGCCATTGTTTACACCGCACTTAAGCATGTTCATTGGTGTTTGATTTTTAGGGAGGAATGGATAGGTTTTGGATTTGCAGATATGGCAAATCGTTTTGGATGAATCAGAGACCAAAAAAAAAATGAGGTAAACACTTCAGAACAGCAGAACTGCAGAAGCATCCATTTCCTGTGAGGCTGTGACGTGATGGCCACACGCCGGCCGCGCCCGTGTTCGAACTGCGCCGGTGCCACGCCACCGCACCAGGGACGCCTGCCAGAAGCCCAATCCCAATCCGCCGCCGTCACCATCCGTGACCATGATTCCTCCGACTCCAAATCCTCGAACCGGTCTTCTCCACCCGCACACAACACCTGCCACCTCGCCCCCGTGCCGCGCCGTAAACGCAAATCACACCACCGCCGACCTCGCTTTCACCCGGCCGGGGGTTGGTTTACTGTTCCGCCTCGTGCGCAGCAGCGCTGATCTGCCGGTCCGGTGCCGAGGCGCCGTGTGCCCGCCCGCGCACCAACCCAACTGGCACCCGCTACAGAGGCGGCCGGCCCCGCCTCCGCCTCCGCCTCCCTCCTCCTCGGTCTCTCCGGCCGGCGCTTTGTCTCTGCCACCTCGCCGCGGTTCGGCGGCCAAACCCACCCGAATCCGCGTCGACCCGATTCCGAGCTGGTCTTCCGAAAGGAAAGCCGTCCGTTTCCTTCTCTCTCTGCCCCGGTTAGTTATAGCTTGCGTCGCGAAATCCAGCCTCGCCCGTCTCTCCTCCCGAACGCGTCAAGCCGGCCCGCCGGGTGGTGTTGGTGGTGTAGCTTGCGCACCTGCCGCGCTTCCCCTTGTTGCTTGCGGCGAGACGCGAGGAGGGTGCCGGCGGCGGAGGCAATGGGCGGAGCGGATGGGCCGGGCCACCACCACCACCCGAACGGCCACGCCAACGGGTCCGTGGCGGAGGAGAAGCTGGACGAGCTGCGGCGGCAGCTGGGGAAGGCGGACGGGGACCCGCTCCGGATCGCCGGCGTCGGTGCGGGCGCCTGGGGCAGCGTCTTCTGCGCGCTGCTGCAGGACGCGTACGGCCACCTCCGCGACAAGGCGCAGGTCCGCATCTGGCGCCGCCCCGGCCGCGCCGTCGACCGCGCCACCGCGGGCCACCTCTTCGACGTCATCAACGCGCGGGAGGACGTACTCCGCCGCCTGATCCGCCGCTGCGCCTACCTCAAGTACGTCGAGGCGCGCCTGGGGGACCGCACGCTCTACGCCGACGAGATACTCAGGGACGGCTTCTGCCTCAACATGATCGACACGCCGCTCTGCCCGCTCAAGGTCGTCACCAACCTGCAGGAGGCCGTCTGGGACGCCGACATTGTCGTCAACGGCCTCCCCTCCACCGACACCAGGGAGGTGTTCGGGGAGATTGGGAGGTACTGGAAGGAGAGGATTACTCCCCCCATCATCATCTCCCTCGCCAAGGGGATAGAGGCCTCCCTGGATCCGCTGCCACGGATCATTACTCCCACGCAGATGATTAGCAATGCAAGTGAGATCCCTCTACCTGTTGTCTACCTAACCATTCAATTGTGCTTTTTTTGTTGTTGTTGAATTCAACCTGCTCTCTGTTTTTATTTGAGACTCCTCGGTTATATCGAACTTGGATGACCTTTGATGTTCTTCAGGTTTTGGTACCTATAATAGCTATTGCTGCTGTCCATCTTTGTTAGAATTTTTTTTGTGTATTCAAAATGAGAATTCGTTATCCAGCTCTGCTGTCGAAGATAATTCACATGTGAATGAATGCCTCTTTATTCAGAGTTCCCAGTAACTCCAGATATGGTTTTGCCTCTATTACTGTCACAGAGTAGTTTATTACCAGGCCCTGTGCACGTGCACCTGCCTGAATGAGTAGCATTGGCTAGTTTCCTGTTTGTGCACAGAGAGCAATGCAGTGTATTTTTACAGCTTCCAATTATGTAAATTCATGTTCATATCTTTGAGTTTCATTTCCTATGGTGTATGTGTTCCATGTCTGCTTTTTGACACCGAAGTTCTCTTTGACTTGTGCTTGTGACTTATAGACTATGTCGTTTTAATGCAGCTGGGGTTCCTCTGGAGAACATTCTATATCTTGGTGGCCCAAATATTGCTTCTGAAATTTACAACAAAGAATATGCAAATGCACGTATTTGTGGAGCTGACAAATGGAGAAAACCTCTTGCAAAGTTTTTGAGGCAGCCCCATTTTATTGTGTGGGATAATAGTGACCTCATCACTCATGAGGTCATGGGAGGCTTGAAAAATGTATATGCTATCGGTGCTGGTAATTACCATCTGCTTGTCTCGCTGGTTTTCTTATGTTCTGTTCCCACTTCAGCATATGGTTTTATGTTCACATGCACCACTATGTTTTCTCCAACTTCCATACAACTAGAATTAATGTTCTTGATAGTCAGCACCGCCCTCTTTTAGCATTTTGTCATGATCTGCTTCCTACACAATTCAGTGTCTTAAAATAAAATTAAACTAGTATTTTTACTGCTGTTATTACCCACAACAAGTCATGAGAAATGCATGCGCCAGTGAACTTCTAATGCAATATAGGTGCTCAGCTACACATCTCTGTAACTTTTCAATTAATTTTCTTATCATTGTGTTATCTTGCAGGTATGGTAGCAGCACTAACAAATGAAAGTGCAACAAGCAAATCTGTTTACTTTGCACTTTGCACGTCTGAGATGATCTACATCACACACCTTCTGGAAGAAGAACCTGAAAAACTTGCTGGGCCGTTGTTAGCAGACACATATGTCACATTGTTGAAAGGTCGTAACGCATGGTATGGGCACAAGTTAGCTAAAGGGGAATTGACATTAGAAATGGGTGACAGCATAAAAGGCAAAGGGACCATTCAGGTATGCCCTTTTATTTTAATTACCATTTAAACTTCCTAGAACTGTGGGAATATGCCTTAAATGGTTCATGTAATGAATTGTCATGCTGCCATTCATTTCAGGGTGTCTCTGCAGTTGATGCGTTTTATGAGCTTCTTAGTCAGGATAGCTTAAGTGTGATGCATCCAGAAGCCAACAGATCTGTTGCGCCGGTTGAGATGTGCCCGATTTTAAAAGCACTACATAGAATCTTGATTAAGAGGTTAGAACACTTATCTCTCACCCTCCTTTTATAAGAGTTTAATTGTATTTGTAGATCTGAGGCCACCTGCTCTGCACCAATTACCCTTTTTACTGAACTATACATGTGTCGGTAACCAATTGCCAAATTCAACTGATTGACATGTTCATACATGCACAGGGACCGTCCTGCTGATTCGATTCTTCAGGCTATAAGAGATGAGACAATGTATGATCCACGTGAAAGAATTGAGATGGCACAAGGCCATTCACTTTACCGACCGTCTCTTCTCGGTCAACCGAAAGATGTAAAAGCCTAGAATTATCCTTCCCCCACTTGTCTTATTGGGTAGAATTTAGACGATCTAAGATCTATGTCTCTCTGTGCTTATGCACGATGTTCATGTTGTTGTAACATGAGTGGAATCTGAGAGGATATTCACTGAGATCGTTAAGTACACTGCTGTGATGTGTTTCAAGTCTTCCTTGTGTGTATAACATGTGTGGTGATTCAATGGCAATAATTTGTGTTTCGCAAGGGAGGGAAGATTCATTTACCTCTGTTTGGTCCAAAATGTTTTAAGAATGCTTTGTCCCGGACGACAGGATTATTATAGCTGTTTTGGGTGATAATTTGTTGATATGTACTCCAATTGCCTGTAGATCGAACGCGGGTTGGTCCATTTTCAACCCAATCGTGGATGTTATGCCGGTCTGATATGCTGTCTATGGCAATGTACAAGTATGGGAAGCATGTACAGATAGATTGAATGCAACAACAGAATGCAGTAAAGTCCTAAAAGTTATTTTCCGAAACTTCTCTAAAATGGTATGATTGGTTCCAGCAGGATGCGCATCCCAAATCATTGTCCATGATAATGGAGTAAGTTTTCCGTCGAAGCAAGGAAAGCAACCGACCCCTGCTTAATCTGGAGGCGGTCTACGCGGTAGCCCGAGCACTTTCCCGCCGGCGGACGTGCAGTTTCCATCACCGCCATCAAACTGATCAACCGCAGCGCGACTCCCGTGACCACGTAGACGTTGAGGAGGCCGTGCCGTTCCTGCGACATGGACCCGCGCGGGCTCGTGGCCGATCGTGATCGGTGGTTGCCGGGTCTCGCAGAGCCAGCCAGCCAGGCCCCCCCTGAGCCCCTGGCCCTTATATATTGAGCTCCATGAGGATCAGAAGGAAGACAAGAGATTTGCAGACAAGCTCGTGCCCCTGCGACTGCGAGCATCAACCCTCCCTCTCCCTCGAGGGCGAAGCCGTCTAGTGTATAGTCGAAGATGACGAGTGCCCTGTGGATTGGCGCCTGCTGCTGCAGCTTGCTGCTGCTCCTGTCGTCGTCCTCAGGTGAGCTAATCGTCTCGCTCTTAATTTACTAGTCGATCGCTTGTTGATTACTCGTCTGTTTTATGAGCTTATCTTCTGTTTAGTTGTTTACTTGTTATACGATGTTGATTGGTATGCATAGCTAGTTGTTTTTCATTGCATGCCGTCTTCGAGATCGTTAGTCTGTTAATGATCAATCCTTCAGAGAAACCTAATTAAGAGCAGGTATACAATCATACAAAGCTAACTTGTCAAAGATGATATAGATCTTGGGTATGTCAGGTCTCAGGTGTTCTTACCGTTTGCTTTATCTTTCCCTTTGAACGGGAGGAGCAGGGCTTCTGCCGATGCATTGAAGATTACTGTTTGCTTTACCTAGCCTTTTTGTTTCACGGGAGCTGTGGCAAAGCTCCTATCCCTTTTTGCATGTATAATGTATATCGGTTTCTCTGGCTCTGCCGGTGTATTTTTCCTGTCTATTATACGTATCTGTCAGAAAACCTAGTTGTGTCTTTCCACCGCTTTTGCTGTTGGGAGGTGGGGTTGCTATCTCTCTGTTTCGTCTTCGCGAACGCATGGTCGGCTGTCTTCTTGACAATGGTCTGCACGGACCACGGACAAGTTGGGCGTGGTTTAGTTTCTGTTTTCTTGATGCCATATCTCTTCGTTTAGCTCCCTGTCAGGCTGCAGAGGTTTTCTGTCCTGTTTCATCTATGATGATAGTGAGGCATCATCCAAGTTCAGTACCTCATGAACAGGCGACCTAATGTTAGGTCGTTCGTATACGGTGCAAACATTTAAGTGGTGATAGTTACTTAAGAGCGTTCAAATAATAGAATTTTCATTTGCTCCCCTTATTATCACAATTGCAAATTGAAAGGAATTTCTCTCGTCAGGTTGGTTTTAGCTGCTTGAACAAGGTAAAAACAAAATCAGAGAATACTATGGGTTTCTGTATATAGTATTGCCCTTTTTTTTCTTGTCGAGTTGATGAGCTTTGACAATCACAACGATCCAACACTGATCACTGCATTCGTGCACTAAAGAGTGTCCAAGATGATCGTTTGTGTGCTATGCGTATACTGTTTTAACACGCTTGTGGTATCTTCTTGCAGGAGTTGAAGGGATCGGCGTGAACTATGGCATGATCGCCAACAACCTCCCGTCCCCGGACAAGGTGGTCGCGCTGTACCGCGCCAGGAGCATCACCGACGTGCGCCTCTTCCACCCCAACACCACCGTCCTCGCCGCGCTCCAGGGCTCGGGCCTCGGCGTCGTCCTGGGCACGCTGAACGAGGACCTCGCTCGCCTCGCCTCCGACGCCTCGTTCGCGGCGTCCTGGGTCCAGTCCTACGTGCAGCCCTTCGCCGGCGCCGTCCGCTTCCGCTACGTGGCCGCCGGAAACGAGGTGATCCCGGGCGACCTCGCCGCGTACGTGCTCCCGGCGATGCGGAACCTCGAGTCGGCGCTCCGCGCCGCAGGGATCTCGGACGTGGCGGTCACGACGGCCGTGTCGACGTCCGTGCTGGGGTCGTCTTACCCGCCGTCGCAGGGCGCCTTCTCGGAGGCGGCGCTGCCGACGGTGGGGCTGATCGCGTCGTTCCTGGCGTCCCGGTCCACGCCGCTGCTCGTGAACGTGTACCCCTACTTCGCCTACGCGGCCGACCCGTCGTCGGTGCAGCTCGACTACGCGCTCCTGGAGACGGCCTCGGCGACCACCGTGACGGACGGCGGCGTGTCGTACACCAACATGTTCGACGCCATCGTGGACGCGGTGCACGCGGCGCTGGACAGGGTGGCCGACGGCGCGGAGGGTGGGCAGGGCGCGGCGGAGGTGGTGGTGTCGGAGACCGGGTGGCCGTCGGGCGGCGGCGGGGCCGGCGCCAGCGTGGGGAACGCGGCGGCGTACGTCAACAACGTGGTGCGGCACGTCGGGAGCGGGCGCGGCACGCCGCGGCGGCCAGGGAAGGCCCTGGAGGCGTTCATCTTCGCCATGTTCAACGAGAACGAAAAGCCAGAGGGCGTGGAGCAGCACTTCGGGCTGTTCCAGCCGGACATGACGGAGGTGTACCACGTCGACTTCACGGCGGCGGGGTCGTCGTCGTAGGGGATTGCATTATTGGGTCAAGGATGGGTCGCGGTATTTACTATTTTGCATGAGTTATTAGTAGTAGGGTAGTAGCACTAGTGCACGGGATGATAGGTTTTTGCATTGGCGATTGAGTACCGGTCACTACGTTAAATACATCTTACAAACTTTGTTATGCTGCATGCATACGAAACTTTGGTTTCCCTTTAGATAATGGGGAAATATTCAGCGCAAACCATCTCTTCTGTTGAAACGTGAAAACCATTAAAAAATCATACTTAGAAGTCTCTAAAATTTTTGAAATGATTCATATATATAATCCATCCATAGTTGTACTTTGTTACAAAAGTTGAGATGCAAACTCGTTTTGTAAAAAATCATATGAAAATGGAAAAGTTCAGGTGCGTGTACATGCCCTTGGAAATCTGGAATTTTGTCTTCTAATGTACATGCGCTCAAAATTTGTCATCTTTTAATAATTTTGTATATTGAATTTGCATCTCAACTTTTGTAACAAAGTAGTATGCATTGTTTCAAATTTTTTAAAAATCTTTAAGTATGGTTTTTAGAGGGGTTTTCATGTTTCCACCAAAGAAGTCACTAAAAAAACCTTGTGATCCATGACGAAATTCTCATAACGTTTTCAAATTTCGTCACAAATCACACTGCATCCATGACAAACAGTCAAATTTCATCATAGATTCACAGTGTTGGATATGAAGCCTGATATGAGTCCAAACACTATGACGTTGTGCCAATTTCGTCATAAATCTCATCACATATCACACTGCATTCATGACAAACAGTCAGATTTCGTCATAGATTCGCAGAGTTGGATAAAGTCCAATATGAACTCCAAACACTATGACGTTGTGCCGTTTTCGTCATAATCCGACCCACAATGCGTTTCATCATTTCATCATGATCAATAAATTAAAAAAATCATACAATGTGTGAAAATAACTAAGAGTTCATCACAATCAATAAATTAAAAATCTAAATTAAAAAACTTTTTCTAAAGCATATAATATTATATATTCAGTATATAGATATACCTATCTAAAGGCAAACAAAATTGGATTTCCGTTTTATGATTCTTTATAATTTACTATGATTTTCTAAATATTCAGCCGAATTATAAAAAAGGAAAAGACAATTTCGTTTATAATTTACTATGATGTTCCTCGATGATGTTGTAGCTTTTACCCGAGCAACATGGATCCTCATGTTACTTAGCTAGGTGCACATGCTTATAGATGAAGATATGTGCTGCTACTATTGGAATTCTTTAGTATACTTGATGATCATCCATGCTCTATCTTGATATACTTGGATGATGCAACTGTTGTTTGTTGATTCTAAGTCCATACGTATCTGCATGTGTCACATCATTAAAATGATTACGCTGATGTCATAGCTTTGACCTGAGCAATATGCATTTTCATGATTGTTTAGCTAGATATGCATGACAGATGAAGATATATCGCTACAATTTGGTGCTTTTTTGTACATATATATGATGTATATGCACTTTCATGTGTGCTTTCATACTTATGTTGGATAATGGCATACTGTTGCATGTTCATTCTGTAGCACTAATGATGTGATCGATGGCATCTGTTTGAATGTGTTGTTGCAGTTTTCTTGAGAATGATTTGTTGGTCTATTGCTAAGACACTTACCTTGTTATCTGGTTATTCTTTTGCATATGCAGATCTTCGTTAAGACCCTTATTACTGGCAAGACCCCATGTCGATCATATACCCCTGGGTATCTATACATGGAAGAATACGAACTCATACCATAAATCTTTGTAATCCTACTAGGACTCCTATCTTGTAACCGACTAGGAACCCGCCCCCTGGTACCTAGGAGGACAGGCTAACACCTCAAGGTGAATCCCCCAACCCCTCCGGGGAACAGCCAAGCGCAGAGCGCCATACATGATACTCCAAACAGGACGTAGGGTCCGCTACTCCGGTGGCCCGAACCTGTATAAATCTGTGTCCCGTGTCCTCACGCATACCTTCGAGTTCCAGGTCTCGCGATCATCCACCGCACAATCTACTACCTCGGGTACCCCCTTGGTAGGCTCAGTGGCCAAAACACTGACAGCTCCACTCCGCGTGGCAATCTAAAATCGACTCTAGTCGCACCTTCACCCGCTCCGGCGGCATACTGCGTGTGTAAGCTTCGATGGAACCTAGCTGTAAGTGGCCCTCGCGTCCTGGCAATGATGGTACCTAGCTACACGCGGTCTTCACTCTTCGTACCATGGGTCTGAAATGCTTGGCCCTAAGTACTCTCGCTCTGCCCAACTTACCCTGGGTCTCCCTGTTATCATGCCGATCCATACTCTAAGGCCTCCCTGTTACCATCCGATCCTTACTTCGGGTTCCTGCTTCTATGCCGATCCCAGGCTGTAAGTGATTCTCAGGTCCAGGCGATTACCTAGTTGTATCCGGTTTTCTGATCCAGGCGACTACTCAGCTGTAAGCAGTTTTTGGGTTTGAGCTACACTCTCAACAGATAGCTAAGGTTGTTACCACTCGTAGGGGATCAAGATAATCCTCTCCAGACAGTTTCGGCTGTATCTTCTCGTGGCTTTCAGCTACGAGCACCCGCAGGGGGCTTCATCAACCCTCTCCATGCAGTCTCATTCTGCGACCTCGTAGGGAGTCATGATAACTCTCTCCAGACGATCCTGTATCGTGTAGAACAATAAGTAGCACATGCTGTCCATGTCTCTACTTTTCAATAAGAGGCTTCGGCCTAGAGTAACACCCTTCTGGTAGGGTCTCAGTGGAACTCCAACACATTGAGTTCATCACACTGTCTCCTACGGTCTTACTCGTTCTTCAGAATATCCTTGCGAGTACTCTCTCACTAGGCTCATAGCCTCAGAGGTACTTAAGACATTGTAAACTCTGTATAATGTGTTCAGTAATAAGTTGTTATCTTGCATATCGACTTGTTAATGTCCTTTACTTATTCACAAAAAAGCCTTCTTTTACGCTGCCACAGCTAAGGTGTTCAACTCGTTGTGAAAAAGTTCCTTTCGAGTACTCTCTCACTAGGCTCATAGCCTCAGAGGTACTTAAGACACTATTACTCAATAGTGTATCCAGACATTGTTCTCGACGCAATGTGTTTTTTCCAGACGGCTCCGGAGGCAAAACAATTCGTTTTTCTGTTTTTTAATTCGCTTTTTTGCTTCCGGAACGTGCTTCTTTGGCTTTTCAACTTTGTGTTTCGGGTTTCATTCTTGTCTCGAAGTACTCAAAGTCCGCTCCGCGCGGCACAAAGTCGACTTACTCAAGTCGCATTCTAAAGTCTGCTCCGCGCAGCACAAAGTCGACTTACTCAAGTCACATTCTAAAGTCTGCTCTGCGCAGCACAAAGTCGACTTACTCAAGTCGCATTCTAAAGTCTGCTCCGCGCAGCACAAAGTCGACTTCGGTCGCATTTCAAAGTCCGCTCCGCGCGGCATAAAGTCGACTTACTCAAGTCGCATCCAAAGTCCGCTCCGTACGGCATAAAGTCGACTTACTCAAGTCGCATCACAAAGTCGACTACTCTAGTCGCATTCTAAAGTCCGCTCCGTGCGACAATCTAAAAGTCGACTTCGGTCGCATCTAAAGTCCGCTCTGACGGCATAAAGTCGACTACGGTCGCATCTAAAGTCTGCTCTGACGGCAACATTACCACTAGAAGACGACTCGAGTAGTCTATGCTACTTCTCAAGTATAACGGCTTCACGCCAAATTACTACTTAGAGACAACTTCAGCATGCTCCGTTCGTTCTTCAGCTCGGGGCTCAACTCCAATTACTACTCGACGTGGCTCATATAGCTCACTTGGTTCATAATCTCGGGGGCTGGACGCTACAAGAGTATTCGGATGATGGCTTTTGTGAACTGAAGACCCTTGGATTGATCATCTAATCACTTCAAGGCTCGGGAGCTACTATGCTACAACCATCAACCTCTTTTTTCAAAGACGGAAGATGCAGATTCAAGATTGACCCTCAGCTTGATTCTTCGATTCAAACTCAGGCTCGGGGGCTACACTCCATATGGAGTGCGATTTTTGCAAATCGCACCTCCATATAGATCAAAACTTCAAGACAAGATGGGTATTTTTCGGAGACTTCCTGGGTTAGAACTCGGGGACGCCTGGGAACTACTCGGGGATGATTCAAAAGTACTCATAGATGAACTAGAGCACATTCCACTCTTTCGGAAATTCAAGTACTATTAAAGACTTCAGCTAGCAGTACTCGAGACGATCAGAAACTACTCGATGAAACTTCAAGACTACTCGAATTCGCTGCTCAAGACTACAAAGTGCTCGGGGGCTTGTCGACCATATACCCCTGGGTACCTATACATGAAAGAATACGAACTCATACCATAAATCCTTGTAATCCTACTAGGACTCCTATCTTGTAACCGACTAGGAACCCGCCCCCTGAACTATATAAAGGAGGGCCGGGTACCTAGGAGGACAGGCTAACACCTCAAGGTGAATCCCCCAACCCCTCCGGGGAACACCCAAGCGCAGGGCGCCATACATGATACTCCAAACAGGACGTAGGGTCCGCTACTCCGGTGGCCCGAACCTGTATAAATTTGTGTTCTGTGTCCTCGCATATACCTTCGAGTTCCAGGTCTCGCGATCCTCCACCGCACAATCTACTACCTCGGGTACCCCTTTGGTAGGCTCAGTGGCCAAAACACTGACACCCCCTCGGTTGGGTCCCTGCCTTACCTTGAGTTGTTGTCTACTCGAGCGCCTGAGTGCTGATGTTCATACTATACAAAGTTATGTTAGCACACTGATAAACAAACTGTTTGATGGTTGCAGAAAACTGAAAACAAGAGGGTCTCCTGTGGTCTAACTGGAATACATGGATGGGGTCTATTCGCTGCTAGGAATATTCAGGAGGGGCAAATGGTACATGTTAACCTGCATTGAGTTATCTGTGTTAAATAGAAGTATTTGCATTGCTGACCTATTTAATTTGTAGCTAACTATTTGCATAGAAATTTCTTCATGCTTCTAGACAACAAATGCTATGTAATCAGCAAGCTTTTGTTCCCTCTAATTAGTATTGATTATCCATGTTGAACAAGATTACAAAAAGTTTTACTATATCCAGTTTTGTAATGCTCCTGTTTTAAATATGTGACAGAAAATGAATTGTTTAGCTTGTCCTAAACATCATATGTTTGAGAACAGAAGTAGTATCTCGGAAGGGCTTTTTATTTATTTATTATTATTGGGTAAAGGGCTCGAGTCTTGGTATTATTTTCAGTAATATGGATATTCTAGGGTGATGATCCAAATAAAACCTTTCCAAACAGGTCCCTCATTCAGTTGAATTGTATCTCAATTTACTGTTTTCCCCAAAATATTTAGTTCTTTGATTCTATCACTTGCCCAGAAATGCAATAGTTGGAATTAGCGTATGATGAAAACTTATCTTTATTATTCACCATGTGTGTTGTATCATGTGCAGGTATGCAGTCAAAAGATGTGAAGAATTTAAACATTGAGCTCCTGCTTGAATCTTTTTTTTAGTATTGTGAGATCTTTTGCTAGATTAACAAGAGTTATAATTATTTGATGCTGATGAGATGCTTGAAAAACATTTATATGGTGTTTTGATGTCATGCTGGAGTCCGCAGCACGATGGCTCGCCCAAAAGCACGACGGCCCGCCCAAAAGCACGGGATTTTGGCCCGGCCCAAGCACGGCACGACCCATCTATCTCCGTGCTCGGGCTGGCACGGCCCGTATACCGTGCCCAGGCGTGGGCCGCCACCCCAGCACGGCAGGCCGCCCGGCCCGACACGAAAATAGCAGGCCGACCCGTTAACAGCCCGCAAATCCACATTCTCGTATATAAACAGGAAAAATTGCCAAACCTTAACTTCCTTTCTCCCATTCCCACACTCCTCAACTCATGTCGATGCCCGCCGCCCCCTCTCCGAATCTCCCCAGTCCCCACCGCGGCGCCGCCCGGCCGCCCGCCTCTCTCTCTCTCCATACCGCCCGCCCGTTCGTCTCCCTCTCCCCGCCATAGCTTCGGCCGCCCCGCAGCAGAAGTCGGCGCGCCATGCTCACGGTGTAGGCCGCCGCGCCCTGCCCGCGGCGGTTGGCGGAGGCCGACTGCCCTGCCTCGCCCAGTCACCCGCGGCGGAGGTCGTGGCCGGTGCGCCTGGCCGCGGTGGAGGCTCCACTGCCAGTGCGGCGCCCCCACCCCTTCTGCTCTCCTCCGGCGCATGGAGCCCGCGGCGAAGGTCGTGGCTAGTGCGCCTGGCCGCGGCGGAGGCTCCACAGCCGGTGCGGCGCCCCCACCCCCTCTACTCTCCATCGGCGCATGGAGCTGGGCGGCTGCGCCTGCGAGCCCCGGACGGACCACAGATGCGGCGGCGGCCACCCATCCAGCTACTATTGCGGGCTTCGGGCCGCCAGGGTGCACGCGTAGGGCCAGGCTACATCGTGCTGGCCCGACACGAAACGGCTCGACGGACCCGAGCTTGGGCCATCGGCACAGCCCGTGGGCTGCCCCGGCACGGCACGATAAAGAGCGGGCCAGCCCGGGCCCGTGCCAGGGCCGAGCCGGGCGGCCCGTTTGGACATCTATATGCTGGACATAGACATGATTCATGAAAGTATTTTTTGACCAGAATTGATTTGTGTTTGAGACTTATAGCTGTTTTGAATCTGTCGGGACAAATTTGTTGGGCAGAAATGTATATGGGGTGTGGCTGAAATTTATCTGGGCCGGACTATAATGAATTTATATGGAGCTGAAATAACTTTCGAATTTTAGACCTATTTTGAATTCGGCCCGCTAACAAATGGTACATGCTGACATCATCATTGCCTCATCATCTGCCACGTGGCGGCCACATCATCTGCCACGTAGCTGCCACATCATCAACTACCACGTCATCAATTGCCACGTCCTCATCCACGTCAGCTGCCAACTCATCGTCCATGTCATCTACGAGTGACGTGTCAAATTAATTCATGACGATTACTTTTGTCATAGATTTTGGGCTTCGGGCTGGGTTCAATGGGCTTTAGACAAATCTATGACGGCTTGAGAACGTTATGGGTCACGCTAATCTATGGCGAAAACGTTACTTCGTCACGACGCTTAATCTGTGACGCTCAATACACGACGATATGAAATTACGTTATAGATGCTGTTTTATGATGAAATTTTGATGATCCGTGATGAAAATCGATCGTCATAGCCTGCAAAGTTTTTTTTGTAGTGAGTGGTTTGCACTAGATATTTCCCCATAATTACACCATGTGTAGCTGGGCATTTACATTAAACGGGCTGGGCTTAGACTTGTTTTCACACACTTCCTTCTAGCCCACCAAGAAAGAGGCTCTCCGTCGGATGCCCAGGATTTGCACGGCTGTGGTGTAGAACTCCTGTACTCCTGCGGGTCCCCATACTCCGTTGAAAAAAGAAGTCAGTAGATTCACATGAAAAATTATAACAAAAATATGAATGAAAACAACTAATACGCATATATCACCATACAAAACTTTAATTGCAATGGATGCTTGTGAAAGTAGAAATAAGGAAACAAAATTTAACATGCACTATTCAGTAGCCTAGTAGTTAGAGCACCTGAGTAGCATCCAGCAGCCACAAGTTCGACTCCCCGTGGGAGCGAATTAAACGGAACTGAAATAAAAATATATAAAAAAATAGGTGGGGGTTCCCCTGCTAACTTCGGTCAAAAAAACATGCACTATCAGGCTGACTTCTCTTTTTTTTTCTCCTTGCACAAATTTTTGTTCAACACACCAAATTTTACATAAAGTAGATCTTTGTATTATCTATGCATACATAGTTTTTTTAAAATTTTGTTTACATACGTTTTTAGCATATTATACTTCTCTTGTGGAGGCTATCCATCATCCCTGCGTGGCAGCATGAAGCTTCACCGTTGCTCGCGTCAGCTCATCCTTCGGACAAGAGTCTTTTTCGGCCCATCTGAGTTCTGACGTCTGTAATGAGTACAACTATGGCCATCTTCAACCCTTTTTAGTTTCCTAAAATCTCACTAAAATTCTACCTTAAAGTATCGTGTTAGTTTATTTTTTTCTCTCTGTGCATGTAATATAATAAAAAAAATTCACCTATTTAATAAAAAATTGCAAAAAAAATTCACACGGGCCTTTCGGTCCACGGCGTACGATCCGGCCGCGAATGGGCGGCGGACAGGCCAACGAAGCTCTGCTCACTGCCCGCCGGGGGCCGCCGCGTCGACGCTCGTTTCGAGGCAAGGCAGGGGCAGGGCGAGTACCAAGTGCAGTCGACGTCGACGGCTTTATCGGGACCCGGGAGGCGTGCGTGCTCGCTATCGCTAGCATCAACGCCCGGGTCGGGGACTCCGGCCTGAGCAGTGAACAAGCACGCGTACGGGTGGGCCGTGAGCGCCAACGTGCAACGCACACGGCCCCCCTCTTTGGCTCTTCGTCACAGTATCTCAGTGCTGCAGTGCAGGCCTATGAACTACGGATGACAAGACTAACGGGCCGGCCTACAGCGCACAGTTTCACGTCAACTCGACTTTTATGCCGGACACCCAGGTCTAGTGAGGTGACGTGGGTGGCCACTGGCAACGCAGTTTCGGACGTGAGAGTTTCACTGTATGATTACGGTAGCCAATCATGAATTAAGGGTTTGTTTATCAGGGTTCGGGCTCGGGCTCTCGTTCCTTCGGTAAAGTGATTTTTGTTAGCCGAAACCGTTTTGAGAAACGTTTAGCAAAACGATTTTACTTATTGAATTAAGGTTGTAAAATGTCAGCGGAATAGCCAAATTCGTCTCTGAACTATCGTCGGACAATTCCGTCCCTGGACTACGAAAACAGCCGTTCTCGTCCTCAAATTTTCGCAACCGGCTCAATTCCGTCCCTGAACTACGAAAACAGCCATTTTCGTCCTCAAACTTTCACAACCGGCTCAATTTGATCCCTGCCCAGTGAGCTATGGTTGTGAATTACCAATTCTACCCCCTTGGCCATCTCTTTCAGAAAATATGTGAAGCACAGGGATAGGAAGAAACATGGAGTAATCAGAATTAGAAGATAAAAAAATTCATTTCGACGAGAGGAAGGTAGATCAACTAGGGATCGGTCATGTATAACGTACGTTAAAGGTCTTAGTTATCTTATATATCATCAATAATATCTCTGAAACACAATTATTAGCATGTAAGTACATGGTGATGTTCAGGTACTTTGAAGGGATTGCATCTAGGAAACCAAAGCTTTGTGACCAACGGCGTAGCTTACTATACTCAAAACCGGGCAAGACTTTTCATAACTACACCACATTTAAATTACATATATAGCTCCAGACAACGAGCTTCTATGGTATATTTAAAATGAATCAGGTGGCTTTAGGGTTGAGGAAAAATGTGGCCAAGGGGGTAGAATCGGTAATTCACAACCATAGCTGATTGGGCAGAGACGAAATTGAGCCGGTTGAGAAAGTTTGAGGACGAGAACAGTCATTTTCATAATTTAGGGACGGAATTCAGCCGGTTGCGGAAGTTTGAGTACGAGATCGGCCGTTTTCGTAGTTCAAGGACGAAATTGAGCTTATAGTTCAGGGACGGATTTGACTATTCCGCCTAAAATGTCTAAATTACCTTTTTTATTTTTTCTCTCTTATTTCTTTTTCTTTTTAATTTTTTCTTCTTCTTTTCTTCCTTATTTATTTCCCCCCTCTCATTCTCTCTCTTTATCCATCCACCACCTCCTTCCTCACGGCCTCCTCTGACGTATCGGAGGAGAGCAAAGGACCACCGGCCGGCCTCGCATCCGCGGGCTCCCGCTGCCTCTTCCTCACATCGCTGCTCCCGCCGGCCTCGCATCCGCAAGCTCCCGCTGCCGGACGCCTCCGCCCCGCCCTGTCGGCGCCTCCGCCCCAGACAAGGGCAAATGCTGGAAAAAGGGTGGGCGGGTGAGGCGGGAGCCACACGGAACCTCCTTTTCCTGGCTCCTCCTCTCCTTCGAGAGCCGGGAGGGGCTCCGGCGCCGGCTCCACACCCAAACTGGTGCCATTTTCACCGTTTGGCAGGGCTCCGGCCGGAGCCGCTCGTGAGGCCATTGATGGAGCCCTGCCAAACAGAGCCTAATTCTGCTTATTAGATTCGTCGTGTAAAATTGCATTGATCTGTAAAAATATTTTGCAAATAGACTTTATTTAGTACTTCGTACATGCAAGATTTCTTAGGGTAAAATTTTTTGCACCCACTTCCAAACACAGCCAAAGGTTGGGGCGTTCTATTCTGCGTCTCAAAATAATGAACCGTGCCTTTTGCGTAGCAGCTTGTTTTTTCCTTCTTGAAATGGGTCAATATATATGATGATATTGTGCTGCACCAAGGGTCTGCTTGGTCGCCGTCGCCGCCCGCCACGCGTCTCCTATAATCGTCCGGCACACTCAGATTACTGTAGTGTGGCAAGGTAGGGTGTGGCTCCCAACCAAACACGTCCTAAATCTCTTTGAGTGTTGCACATTATTCATGTTGTGAACAACCGAGAGCAATCACATTTTTCTTTAGCTTTACGTTGTGTAGTTCTCAACAAGCTCCTCAGGAAACCTGTTAGAGCATGGTTAATAACTGAGACAAGTACTTGGCTACAAGACTAGCTACAGGCCTACAGTAGCCAAATCATACAACAGTTAGTTTGTGCTAGTCTATAGCTGTCTTATTGAATCTATTTTATTGAGCTCACTTTCAAGTTTCAACAAATCTTATTTCCCTCCTTTAATTTTTATTCTAGTTCACCAACATGTTGCTGCCATCTATCCTACGTAGCTCCGCAAGCATGCAAACCACACAGCTCTGTTTAGTTCGTAAAAATTTCTCTAACATCAATCTTCGGACACTAATTAGGAGTATTAAACGTGGATTAATAACAAAACTTATTTCATATCCTTTCTAATTTTTCGAGACGAATCTAACAAGCCTAATTATGCCATAATTAAATAACATCGTGCTACAGTGAACAACCTCTAATGACGGATTAATTAATCTTAATAGATTCGTCTTGCGATTTTTCATAATTTTGCAATTAATCTATGTTTAATACTCCTAATAGATCTTGAAAGCCCCTCTTTTATCCCTTCTCTCCTCCGGATCATCCTAAATGATGACATGCCACACGATTGGAACAGTCTTTGCACAACCCTGTTTAGTTCACTGAAACCTCACCAAAATTCTTACCTAGAGGACCGTGTCAGTTCATTTCTTCTCTCTGTACACGCAACCCAATGCAAAAAAATTTCACTCATTTTATCAAAATTTCAGTCAACTAAATGGGGCCTAGTGATAAGTGAAGTGATAACCCTCGTGGGGGAGGGAGCTGGGGCCCAACTTATGATGGAGACCAGTGTTACCCGGTAGAAATATTAGGGTGTGTTTAGATCCCAAAAAGTTTGCAAAAAACATCTCATCATCTATCACATCACCTCACATCACCTCTCACTATTCATCTGCATTTATACCAATTCTTTCCCAATTCAGTCAATTCATCTGGATCTAAACACACCTTAGTCGTATGGCACACGCACATGTTGTTTCCCAATAGTGTCCGAAGATTGATGTGACGGATAGTTAGGAAAATTTTTGGGAACTAAACAGGCCCCTACTTTCCCCGTAGTTACTGTACATTTGTGGTACCTATGACTATGATACTGACGACTGAGGTACGGTCGTGAGTCGAAACTCGAAAGAAACCGCTCGGCTGGTCCAGGGAGGAAAAGCTACACACACATGTCTCATGTCTGTCGCATCATATCTAGTCTTGTCAGAAACCAAACTGGGTGTGTTTAGAAACCCAACTTCCTCAAAATTCACTATGCAAAAAGAAGATTCCTCATTACATTAAACATCACATCAAAAATGCCGGCACATGCATAGAGTACTAAATGTAGATGAAATCAAAACTAATTACACCGTTTGGATGTACTTTGCGAGACGAATCTTTTGAGCCTAGTTAGGTCATGGTAGGACAATATTTACCACAAACAAATGAAAAGTGCTACAATGCTTTTCAGTTCGGAACAGTGCTTTTCAGCCCAAAATCCGTGCAAAATCCAGAATTTTGCATCCCAATTCAGAGAACTAAACACACCCTGGAGCAAAAGAAAGCAAGAACAAAGGAAATAAAGATTTCGCTTTTTTTTTCAGAATTTTGAATCTTATTTTCTAGATATGCACAATGCACTACATCGGTCCCAAAAAGAATGCAACTGTCGTTTCCTGAGGAGTCAATCAATTTTGAATGTTAGTATATTTTTGTAGGAGTATCTACCTATTATATTATGTTTACATACCTAGAAAATCTTAGAAAATCTTAAACGACATACTCCCCAGTCCCCCCTATTCTCTCTGTAGGGATATTTCACCTAGATAGAACGACAAGAAAAACAACATTGCTTATCATCTAATAAATGCAAATCAGCCCTCCAATATTTGCCTCAATGACTTCTCGTTATCTATGCAATTTATTACTACGGCAGCACATTAAAGGTAAATAAGACTATCATTTGTGAAAAATATGATTTTTGAAAATATTTCTATCAAAAGAGAATGGAGGAAATATAAATTTAAAACGAAAAGAGTATTACTAAATGTTATCTAACTTTACTTTCGACAAACTTACCTAACATTTTTCCAATAAACCTCGTCTAACTTAGACCTTTGAATAAAATTACCTAACATGCGTACAATTTTTGGGGTTTAGAAAAATATTTTGTTTTTTTAAAACTATAAGGCCTTTCGAATGACACACAAATCTTGTAGTTTTAAGAACACTATCAATATTGAAGTCTTTTAAATTCCTTTCCATTCAAAAGCTATTTTAGAATCATGGTCTTAACTCTTAACACTATATGTTTTTTAAACCCTGACATCCAATAATCTTTTGCCAACATAGGACTAATATCTCTAAATAAGTTAGTTAAGCACCACAGCTACTTGCCTTTGTATGACATTGTTATCCTCGGTCCGTTTCACACTAAGACTGCTTGTCAAATGTCAATGTCGTTCTTGGACCTTGGCCTTCTTCACCCTGCTCCATTCATAATTGCTAGTATGGTTGGTTATGTGCTTTGATACTATCTGCCGCTAGTAAGTTATTGGTGTTATTATTTTCTATCAAAAAACGTGCCAGCCTACACGATTCCAATATTTTTAATTACTTTTATAATGTTAGACTCATGCCATGAATTTTATAAATTGCTCCACATACCGATCCTAATGCCTCACCGAGTGAAATAACTTGAAATAAAGCAAATGACATCCTTAGCTCATACTGCATTACACGAATGGAATGTTTATTCATGCAACAGCCACTAACAAAGTTAAGAATGGGGTAAACAAAAGTTTGTTTTAAAAAATGGTGGTAAAACCATAAAGTGGAAGAAAAATAAGGGTAAAATTACAATTGTGGGTTCAAAATAGGGATAAGAATGCCCCAATATTTTTATTTTATCGGGAAAAAAATCCAAAAGATACCCAATCATGATTTTTGTGTTTAAGCAGAGGTTTAATATTTGATATAAGAGGACAAGCTTTATTTTGGCTGTATGTTTTTTTCAACCAATAAATCTGGATTGTCGAACCTAATTGGCTTATTATGTCTCTTCATCTTCTCCAACTTCATCTCTTTTCCGGTCTTATTTTCCGTCCAATTTCCTTATCTTCGACGATAAAGCATTAATGCATTATATCCACTTGTATTGTCTTCTATTGTTACTATTATCTTTATTTATTTTTACCATTTTCTTCGCTCATCGCCTGTCACTAACATCCCTATTGATTGAATCATCCCCGCCACCTCGCGTCCTTCTTTTTCGCAGTCTCATGAATTCATGATCGGATACTCCCTATTAACGCCACACCTCTCATCTAGGACTGAGATTTAGATTTTAGAATGTGTAAAAAAAGGTGTAGTAGAAAAATAAAAATATAGCGAAAATAGTAAACAACCACGATTGGCGTGTCAAAAACAACAGGCGAAGGTCAGCGAAGCCCAAACCCACAAACGACGGAGGGAGGCGGACGGAAGCAAAGCACATGGAGAAAATCCCAGCGGCAGAGAGAGAGAGAGAGCTCTTGGCGGCGGTAGACACCTGTCTGTTCCCCGCACGATAAAAATCCCTGCTTTTTTTTTTGAGATTAAAATCCCTGCTTTTTTTCAGCCCTTTTTTAATCCCCTCCTTCCGCTCGCCGGCCGCGGGCGAAACCAACGACGCCGCCACCCAAACCGGCAAACCGCCTCCTCCTCTCCCCTCCCCACCCGCTCCACCTCCCGCGGGCCGTGCTCGCGTCGCGTCCCTTCCGCACCCTGTCGCCGACTCGTTCCAGCTCCTCCACCTCCCGCCGCTTCAGCCGCCGACTCAACCGCGCCTTTCTGGTCGTTCCGCGGGTTCCGTTCGCGCGCGCTGCGGTTGGCCGGCTACGGACTTCCGGCCCCGGCTGCTTCGCTGCGGAGCGAGTGCTGTTGCGGGGTGCGGGGCGCCGTTCCCGCGCGTTCCGGAGGGTGGGGGATTGAGGGAGGAGGGGGTCCCCGGCGGCCGTCCATGGCGGAGAGGCGGTCGATCTACAGGGAGCAGCCCGGCAAGCCCCGGCGGCCCCCGCGCTCTCACGGTGCGTTCCTCCATCGCTCTCCGTCCTGTTTACTTGTATATATCATCCACGCGTCGCGCCGTTCCTCGGCTTTTGATTTCCTGTAGTGGGTTCCTGCGTTGGAATTTCACGGTAATGTAAACTGCGTCCGGAATTCCTAAATGGGTAGCGAATCGCCCCTCTTTTCTTGATCTGTGTGTCCCTGGCAATGCTGGCACCCGGCAGCATTTCATTCAAATTTGGCTCTCGTGTCAGTACCTGATGCCGTTTCTGGTGATGGGCGTGCCTAGGTACATTCTCTATTCCTCAAGGAGGATGCAGCTCTGCTACGAAAACGACGTGCCAGGGTAAGAATCGTTTTTCAGGGAACTCACATTGAATTGAGAGAGGTTGTTGGAGGAATTGCACGGAGTCATTTATGTGCGCCACCTCTACCTCCTTGGATTCAGAAAAAAAGTAACCTGTAGCTGTTTATCGGTCTGTGCATTTAGTGTTTTTCTGGAGCCTGGTAGTAATTTTGAGCAGCTAGTTGACTGAGTTTATTTTGTATTCTTAATCATCGCATTTTATAATGCACACTCTTAAAGTGAAGCTATTCCATCGATCAAAAAAAAGTTAAGCTGTTCCATATTTGCAAGAATGTTGACATACTAACACAGTTTGCTAAATTGGTGCAGTATTTGGTAGAAATATTATATGGCATTAGTCATTATGGTGAGCATTGTATCTTGGCAGTTTTCATCATTTGTGTGCTGACCAACATGTCTGCCAGAGCTTGAATAGGAAACAAATTTGTAAGGATGGTCTCATCTTTAGAAAGTCCCCTCGTTGTCTTCAGGAGCTTGCTAGTATCCTAAATTTCCATCATACATCTGAAAACATACTATTCTTTCTCACCTGAGATAATGATAGTTGCAGCTTAGAAAACACATGTCATGCTAAAAATAATGGGGACTTGCTTTTCAAGCTAAATCAACTGGTGAAAAATTTTCCACTTACTTTGGTCTCTCTGACTGATTAAGCTGAACATGCACTCTATTTTTCATGCAACCTCTGAATCTCTGATCCTTACTTTGAAGATGTCTTGGGATCTGGTTTTATTATTTTGTATCTTGATTTTTTTTTCTTGTCAGCAATAGTTTTCCAGTAACAGAATAGAGTACCCCTAAACTTTTCTATTTGCATAAATTACTGCCAGACCTTTTGCTGACCGCCGACTTGTTTTGTTCTTTTGTGTTGTTATCTGTTACTGCCCTATTCCCATTGTAGTGTTTTTTCTGATTAGTAGTCCCATTGTAGTGTTTCTTGTGATTAATATTCATGATTTAGTGTTTCTTCTGATCAGTATTCATATAGAAAGCCTAGTATCAGGGTGCTGTAACTCTAGGAACAGGCTGAGTTTTTTTCCTCTGCATAAATTAAGCATGCTTTACGTGTGATTTTCAGGTGGGGGAAATTTCTCAGTTCCACTGTGGGAGAAGAAATTTTGCACTGATGCTTGCGCCATCCCCTGGGGTAAACTGTGCGAGACAAAGAGATTGATGTCTCTGTACAAAAATGTTGTGGATTGGGAAGACTCAGCTGCATTAGAAGCCTTCAATGATGCAAAGGCACGCTTCTGTGCTGTATATCATGGTCAGCATTGTGATATCCCTTTGCCTGACCCAGACATGTTTATCGATATAGTTAACCCTGATGAATATGTTGATCCTGAATTGGTGGCTGATCTGGAGAAGTCACGCCGTCGTGCTCCCAGGAAAGATAATGGTATTCCTGATGTCTGGGACTCCTTTATTTTCTCCGACAAGCCAGTTCCAGTTACAGGATGGGGAGACACAGAGACAAGCAATACTGCCGGGCAGCAGCTCTCTGTAAACTGGGATAGTCATTTGGAACAGCCCGTTGAAGCAAATTGTAAGCAGAACTCTGGAAATTGGGACTGTTATGTTGAGCAGCCCGCTCAAGCAATTGTTCAGCAAAGCTCAGGCAATTGGGACGTGTTCGAGGAACTGCCAGGTCAAACAAGCAGCTGGAGGGAGGAGACCAATCCCTGCATCGCCAACTGGAACATGAGAGATGGCTACCAGGATACATGGAAACATGATTCCGGCTGGGGTTCCGCAGCCACTCATACTGATCCATGGGACAACCATCAAGACAGCTATGATGTGCCTGACAGCCAGGGGGTGTCATATGGACACTGGACTCACTGGAGAAGGCGAAACAATGAGTCAGGCAGAAGGAACAGCAAGAATATAGAGAGAGGAGGCCCCATCAGCACAAAGCCAATGAAATCAAAGTACCAGGCGGATGAGCACAGTGGCACGAATAATGGCTGGAGGCACTGCCGAGTAAGAAATGACATGCATTATTACCCCTATGAGCAGGCTGGTTATGCCAAGCAGTCGCTAGCTATGTGATTATGAAGCTATTGGGGTTTGCAGCATTGAGAGAAAGTGCCAAGGTACGCTGTGCTGGTTATTCTGGCACTTCTCTTGGAGGTGTCATTTATTTTACACCAGGAATAGTAATGGTGGACATCTTCGGATAAGGTAGAGTAGAGCTTGCGGTCTTGCGGATCATCCTGTAGGTTATGTTCCCTCCTTGAAGCTGCTGTAGATAGTACTGACTACCAGCCTAGTGACAGTTTTGTTGAGCCATTGGTGCCGTCTCGTGTGTGCGTGTGTGTATATATGTGTCGAGCTCCGTAGCTTGTGTTTGCTGGCTGTATTGCAGCTTCAGTGTTGCAGTAGTGAGAAATGAGGATGATGCATATTTAATCTATATTTATATCTTCAGAGGTGTGAACAAATGTCTTGACTGATTTGTAAACCAGGATGTTCTGTTCCTAGTGGCAGGAATAAAGGCTTGATAACCTATGTTGTTCAGCTATCTACATGGCCTGCTGGCTACTTTGATTTCCCTTTTTATTCTCATTTACCCATTTCCTGTGATCTGATGTGCGTTGTAAAAAGAAACGGACGTGAGTTGCAGCTAGTCCTGTGTGATAGCAAATGATTCAGGCATTGTAATGTTGGGTGGATGAGGAAACATGTTAGGCATTTACAAATGCAATGCCAAATGCTTGCTTTTGATGCCAGTTGCCTAGTTGTGCGTGCGCTATTTTGTTAAAAAGCTTATGTGACCAAAAGTTGTTCTCAAACTTCTCCTGAGTCTACCTGATAATCCTCAACAACAAAGCAGAGTACCCTGTCTGAGTCTGACCAGCTGTTACAAGATTAAAAATTGACAAGCAACTCTCGAATATCAACGCTGTGTGCAGCATGATGCATGGGTAATGAGCACGTAGAAATACTAAGTTTTGCACAGATTCCATTCTCAAGAAAAAAAACATATATATCACTATTAATTCATGATGCAAACTTGAGAAGCAGCTGACACGAAAATGAATTTTGTATTTGGTGGAATGCATTCACGAGGTATCCCGAAAACATTACAAATCACTCTACGTAGACATTCTTCTGAGTTCACGAAGACGAAGTGAACGGAGCCTACTACCTCCACAGATGACTACGCAAAGGTACCACCACCTGACGTCGAATATTTTTTTTTCCAGCCCGAACAAGCAAATTATGTAGAAGTCTTTTGTTGAGGAGGATGCTATGTTATTCAGTTTTCAATTGAGATGCGCATCAGTGCCTACAGCTTCAGCACAAGCCCAATTGGACTATGATCGCTGAACGATACATCTGGTAGAATGTACGAATCATGGACCTTGTCCACAATAGATTCTGACGCGAGAAAGTAATCCAGTCTCCAGCCTGTTAAATGAAGTAAAGATGAAAACATGTCATCCAACATTTCCAACAAGGAACAGAAAAACCCTAGGAAACGAAGAGGTAGTCTTTACTAGCAAGGTAGCCTATTACGAGTAGCAGGTTGTTCAAAATAATAATGATTGATCATGATCTCAAAATAGAGGAACTGATCCTTTGTCGTGGATTGATGATCTCAAACAGGAAGGACGGGAAATGCAAAGATGACAACATGTAAGGAATTAGGTTGTACGCTAATCCGATACAGCACCATACCTTTGTTGGAAATGCGCTGGTTTTCACCCCAGAAGGTGTAGGCCACAGCATTTGGGTGTTGTTTCCGGAAAGTATCAACGAGGCCTTTGCTTGTAAAGTTCTCCTCAAATGACTCCCTCTCTTCAATTGTGAAACCTGCAGCCTCGGTTTTTGCCTGAAAAAAAGCATTGAGATAAGTCATAAGTCATCATCCATCTAAAGGCTACAACAAGGGACTGGTGTAACAAGAAAGCAAAACGAAAGTCTAAAAGGGAATTCTAAAATAATATTTACTGATTTGCTCTTGAATATTATCCTAATGAGAATTTCTTTTTAAGAAACTTTTAGCAGTAGCACACATATGTGGTGGAAAAATGACAAGTTTGTGGCCATGTTTTGATGTGAGTCAGGATCTGGACTTGACAAAAACATTTCATTCAATAAACTATTTCAGAGTTTCCTGTTTTGTTGTGAAAAGTAGCAGTGGAATGCTCATGGACAGGTCTCAACTCAAAGGATTTCAGAGTACGTGTAGAGGTGTTTTTATCTGATTCAAGGCGAGAAATATGTTTTATTTTATAGGGATTTTCCATTACTTCAAGAATTGAGGAACTATCATTCAAGGTAGACGACAAAAAAAATCAAGAAAGAAAGCTCGAAAGGACTTCACAAGGCATTCATTTCATATTTAACTGCACTGCAAATAGAACCACAAGTAGGCAGGGTAGAACAGCCTAAACAAAAAATTCTAACTTTGACAATTCATAGCTGCCTATATATGAATATATCTTTGCATGGTGGACCAAATCTTTTGTCAAAATGTGTACCAAAAATAGATGGCATTTCCCCTCAAAAATAAAAGAAGGGACATAGGGTCGATCCTATAAATCCCTCAAATATTGCTAAGCCTGATAACTTTGGCCCAAAATTTTGAGGAATTTTACATGAACACTTTGAACAAGTTCAATCAAAATGGGAAGTTTGGTACTGACAGGAGAGCCCTAAAGTTCAGAGAATTTTATCTCTCAAACCGTTGATCTTTGCTACAGAACTCATCATCCACCTAAAGGCTACAGAAAATGCTCGACACATTCTTTCGCAAATACCAGAGCAAGAAGGACAAGGTGTCATCATGTGGCTAGGAGTTAATTTATGATATTTGCGAGTTTGTTTGGGCACCGAATTGGATTAACTAGGCAGCTAGATATTTGGTTAAGTTGTTAGCAAGTTGTTGGGAGGCTGGGAGCTTTATGAGTCATGGCAGAACTTTTGAGATTAAGAAAAGATAAACGTAAAAGCTCAGAGCCTCCCTCCAGAGGATGAGTCTTGTTTATTGTGCCATTCCTTGCCTAAGCATCCACTAATCTAGCCATAACATGAGGACCATATAACAAGAACAGTAGCATGCTCAAATATTGTGCTTACTTGAGGATTGTGAATGTCAATACTTTGGCGAGCACAGTTGAGATCACCAGCAACAATTACTGGTTTGGAACATTCCAGTTTCTGCAAACCAAAGGCATACCTCAGTTGCACTTTGAAAAGTATGAAAACATTGCAAAGTTGGAATATGAGAAACGATGTAGAACAGCGGAATAGCATAATACCAATTCCCCAATGATATAAAAAGTGAACAATGAACTAGTGTGCATCTACAACAGATTTCTAGGTGTCAAATGTAAAATGACATTGGAAAACTGAGTGGATGTACCTTTATGAAGTCACTAAAACACAAATCCCAGTCATTGACCCTGTAATTCTGAAGACAGAAGAAGAAAACAGAAAATGCTAGTGTTAAAGATGTACATCATAATAAATAAATAAAAATACAAATGAAGATCAGTTTTTACCAATCTTTTTAAACCACGTCCAGAATTTGGGATGTAAGCATTGATCAAGTAAAAATCATCAAACTCCAAAGTAATAACCCTGCCTTCCTGATCATGGGTGGGTACGCCAATTCCATACTGGACAGATATTGGTTTTACCTGTTAATGTAATGGAAGAAGGTTAGATCTACTAATTTTATGGTTAGTATAGAAGTGAGGTGCTGGGCATTAACCACAGCAAGAACATACCCGTGAAATCACTGCAGTTCCTGAGTAACCGAGCCTTGCGACACTGCATGACCAATAGCTGTTATCGAAGTCTTGTACCAGGTTCTTAAAATGGTCAACACTGCCCTCCTGAAAATAGAATTAAAACCTGGTCACAACATGGACATGTGCATCTTCATAAAAGACCACTACATGCTGGGCCATGAAGAAATCTTGTGTTCACATTGAAGCATTCCACAACCCATCAGAAAAACAGAAGGAAGCTGTATATATGAAGAGATTAGAAGCACCAAGACTTGCCTTCAAGTGTGTCTCTTGAAGACACAGAACATCAAAGTTCTCCCGGCCGAAAAGTTGATCTGCAGAAAATCCAGACTCTACCACAGTTTGCAGTCCATTAACATTATAGGACAGAATCTTCATAGAATTGGTATCACTGCTAAGTGGCGGAGGCCTCATGGTCCTTGGATTGTACGCAAACCATTGAGGTTTCCTCTCTCTGTGGCTAAGGCGAGTCCAAGGCTCAGAGCTCCGGCCATGATATCCACGCCGAGAAGCTGTCCTGCTCATGTTCGACATGACGTGCTTGATTCCAGGAACCAGGCAGCCACGACTGCAGAAACAAAGAGTTCAGGATATTTCGCTAACTGGTCATATGAAGTTGAAATTAACTTATTTGCCAAAGCCAGGAACATTTTCATCAATGGACACATCCCACAAAAAAAGGGCCAAGAATAGAAACAGAAAAAATAACCCAACCTTAATGACAAGTGAAAATTTTCTAAGGATAAGGAAATTCAAGTTGAAATTGTTGCTAGGTCCTAAGTTGGAACAATGTGATGTATGCAAGGAGGTTCAATTAAAACACAAGGAATTTGATCATGCCAAAGATGCATTGTGTACCTGACAAGGCTAACATGCAGATAAAACAACAATGTAGGTGACGTTTCTTAATGAAATGCTTGCACAGGAAAATTCTCTAAAAAAACTATGTAGGTATCAGTTGTTCTAGGAACAGTACTGATTTGAAATCAAGGAGTCTAGAGAAGAATCCAGTGGCGAAAAGCAATTTCATACTTAACATCTTAAGCCCTCGGAGAAATTTGAACAAATGCATCCCTGATCAAATAAACTACGACACACACAAGGTTCTGCGACCAAAGGCGCGCATCCACTACCCAATCCCAAAACAAGGAACACACGACCTCATCAAAATTACGCCTCCGATCGGCACCAGGCGGTGGAAGGGTTTCATCACAACACTCGGCCCAAATCCAAAATCCGCACGAATTCACAAGCTCACGCACGAACGAAATCACTTCTACTTTCAAGTCTTCAAGGGAAGGCGCCCAAGGCTGGCTTACATGAGGCCACAAAACAAAATCCACCGAAATCGTTTTCCCTTCCAGAATCACGAGGGATTTGATCTCAATACCCTTTTTCCTAATAAATAAATCGCGTCTTCTTTTCAGTTAGGCATCAAGGCAGATACAGAGAAAATCCAGCGCCATCGTTTCGACGTTTCCATCCAGCATTCACAGAATCGCGGAAAATCCAAAAGAAAAAGGCAATCAAGCAGTCGCAGAGAGAGAGAGAGAGAGAGAGAGAGAGAGAGACGCACAGCCGGGGATTGGGACAAAGCCCCGCCGTCTTGCCGATGATTCCGCCGAGACGACTCGCCGAGCAGGTGGATTTTTTAATCTAGGTCTTGTGCGGAAGCGGCTGCAAGTATTCGTAGGCCTCGGCGTTAATTTCCACACCCGAAACCGACTAACTAGCATTACCAAACGTAGCAGCAAGTAATTGGTTTACCGCCTCCCGCGTTTTTACTCACTGCAATGTGGGCCCGTGCTACCGAAAATAGCACATAAATAATTGTGTTACCGCCTCCCGCGTTTTTACTCACTGCAATGTGGGCCCGTGCTACCGAAATTAGCACATAAATGGCCCTGTTCTGTCTCACCGCATTGAAACTTAGAAACTTTTTTTATGTTCTAGCCAAACATATATAATTGTGAAGCTGATCCATTTTTACCCAGCACATACTTCTCCTATGTAGTTCACACGTCACGCTAATAAAATCGCACTGTTTTTCTGACGCTAGCAGCAGCACAGCACATAACATTAACAGGAATAGCTGTTTTTCTGACGTTCGCTCAAACTTGTCAAGTTTACTATCATATAAGTTCATAACCAGACAATGAGCTTCTTCTCATGCTCATACTGAGCCACATAACTTCAACCTGGGCTATGATCCATCACATGGTGCAGCATCACTGCCAGCAAGCCATCTACTGGACTTCTGATTTCTGAATATGCAAATCTTCCCTGGCACCCTGCCAAGTTTTGTTGCAGCAAGCCTAATTGATTCACTAATAGTCCGATACAAGTTACAGATTCTGCCAGATTACATGGCAAATCAAAACCCTAAAGAAGAAGCATTGTTGTCTGAAACTTGAGGCCCTGGCTTCAGATGGAATGCTTAGCATGGCCTGTGATGTTACACCCTAGAGCTTCAGTATGAGGCCAAGGGGGCTGTGATCGCTGGCAGAGATGTCCGGAAGAATATATGAATCGTGTACTTTTTCCGCGATAGACTCCGACACAAGAAAGTAATCCAGGCGCCAACCTTCAATCCAATGAACAGACAGGAACAGCAAGTGAAACAGTGAGCATGGCCTTCAGTTATGTTTAAACAAGGAAAGAATATTACAGCTTTGACATAGAGCCAATGCATGATAGATGTAAGAGATTGCTCAGCAACAATGTAAAATGGTATGATAAAAATAACTATGGTGAATTACAGAAGCCTTCTGGTATCATCGCATGAAATGCTGAAAATCGCAGGTAAGCTCGTAAGTGGCACATAATCTCAAGCATAGTCACCTAAACATTTCATAAACCCACAATACTTGGTGGCAAAGCCCATATCAACAAGTAAATAGTATATACCTTTATTTGTTTTGCGGCCATTGTGCCTGTACCCCCAATAACTATATCCAACAACGTTGGGGTGCTGTTTCCGAAATGTGTCAACAAACCCTTTGGACAGGAAATTGGTCTCAAATGATTCTCTCTCTTCATTTGTGAAGCCAGCACTTTTACGATTCCCCTGGATAAAAATGTGTTAAATATCGGTGAAGATTACCTTGAAATGAAAACTCTGAAGAAGCTAAAGTGGAACTGATATCATTCATCAGTTCATCACAGATTAATAATCTTACATGAGCACAAGGGTGTAAAAGTAGCATAGATACAGCTGATAATGTGATGTAGGTCTATCTATTTCTCACAGCTTGGGCAATAATTTCTCTTTACTATTCAATATTTCTAAAAAAATGACCGGATGCGACTCTCTGATCTAATCTAAAAACCAATGTTAGTTCTTCCTATAGTTTGAAATAAAGATTTCTCTGCAATTCTACTTTCTTATAAGGATGGTAACTTTTTGTAGCATAAACCAAATAGCCAAATAGAGCATTCTATAAGGATATTGGTGTTTGTTTGTAGCATAACAAATAGCCAAGTATAGCATACAGTTAAGCCTGCAAACCTACAATACATTCTGAATAAAACAGTTGAAACAGATGGTTACTCACAGCAGGATCATGGATATCAATCTCTTGATGGGCACAGTTAAGATCACCGGTTAGTATGACAGGCTTCGATTTTTCCAATTCCTGAACGATTATAAGAAATGTGTAAGGTTATGTAAGAACACAGAAGCATGTTTTTGAAAAAAAGAATTGACATTAGCAGCTGGTTGCTAGCGAAACCTACAAACACAGAAGGTAAAAATTATGTTTGAAAAATAATGCGCATCTGAGTAGCATGGTAATGTTGCACATCAGCACACACGGGCGGAGCCAAGGCCCGTGCTGCCTGTGCTGCAGCCCTGGTTCGTGAGGTGAAAATTAATGGAGATCTACTAAAATATTGTCCACATATCAAAGGGTAGATAGACTTGATCTTTAATTAACATTGGATTAGCCCGGGACCTAGTCTATTTCTGGCTCCGCCCCTGTGACAACAGCTGTGGACAAAGTAAGAGAAGCCTAGGGTTTAGAAACTTAAATGGCTATTTATTTTAGTAACTAGCAACACATTCCACCAAAAAAGTGAAAGATGTTTAGATATAGCTTGACAGGTAAAAAAAGAGGAAGAGAATCAGAGATGATAGCTAAAGTAAGAGGATGAGCACTAAAATGATCCCGATTTTTTAAAAAAAATTTGCCACTCATAAAATTGGGATATTTTGATGCATTTTTTATTGACGTGATCAGTAATTGAAATCTAGTTCACATTCGCACTAAGTCCTATGTATTTGGAAATTTGGATCCAATTTCTCTTAACAAAATAGGCGCTAATACACAATAAAACAGATATCCCGGTGAGGAACATGTCCTGCAAAAAGTAAGGACTGGGGAATAGGAAGGAATCACTGGAGTGAAAAATGACATAATGGTAAACAGCACAAATAGTTTTGTTTCAGTAAAGACATACTTGAAAAAAAGAAGAGAACAGATAGCATAAGAAATATACTTAGAAATAATCAGAGTGAAATAAAAGACATACTTTCATGTAGTTACCAAGGGATGGGTCCCACTCTGTGACCCTGTAAGTCTGCATAAATATATGCCCGTGGATTTCAGATTTTAACCTCAAGTGATTTATGCTAGAATGGAAAATACCAATAATTTACCAGTCTTCTTAGACCATCACCAGAATTCGGCACATAAGTAGTTAGTAAGTAGAAGTCATCAAACTCAACAGTCACAACCCTCCCTTCACTATCATGGTCTGGTACACCAAGCCCATACTTGATAGAGAGGGGTTTCACCTATAGGTAACACAGGGGACATAATCAATAGGGAGAAAAAAAGACACGAAGATGTTCACAAAAGTAGTGTGGCATTGTACTTGTTGAGGGCTTGAGGCAGAAGTTTATGCTTAAGGAGACTCTGTAATCAATTGGAGCATAAGAAAGTTTACTGAAGATCCAACCAGTATCACAATACAATATGTAGTACTGATCTAAAAATCACAACATTAAACAATGATTAATCAGGAACCTACTACCAGTGTAACCTAAGGGAAGAAGAAACTAGCAACTCTGAAGGTAATGTGAGTTGGATATATTAGGCACTTCATTCCTATTAAAGTAAATCGCCAGTCAAGCTGACTCAAATTTGAAAAATGGAGACATCCTGAAGGCTGAGGATCGAAGAGAGATAAGTGTGGTTATTCCTAAGTGAGAGAAAAGAAACAAACAAATCGGTCCTCATATATGTTATGTCTTTACTAGTTGTATGCAGAAGCATTAGGTAGGTGATGCATACTCGTGAAATTATTGCTGTTCCTGAATAGCCAAGCTTTGACACACTGCATGTCCAGAAACTATTTGTGTACCCATCAAGCAGAGTATCTTTAATAACTTCAACATCCTTTTCCTGCTCATCAAAAGCAAATACAGTGAATGTATTACCAGGAAACAATTCAGAGAGGATAAAAGGAGACAATTAGCAAATTGTTACTATTTTCGAAACATAATTACAAGTGAACATAACCAAATAATCAAATCTTGCCTGAATTTTCGTCTCTTGTAAGCATAGCACATCAAAGTCCTCCCTCTCCGCTAACTGCTGCACAGAGAAGCCTCTTGATTTGAGCAATGCTTTCAATCCATTGACATTCCATGATAGAATCTTCAGAGCCCGTGTATCCTTACTTAGAGGTGGGGGCCTCATAGTCTTAGGGTTGTATGGAATCCAACCAGCTTGTGGTTTCTTATGTACAAGTACAGTCCAAGGCTCAGAATCATTATTAGTGCCTAATCCTGCCTTAGGAACGGCACCTTGGACTGTAATATAGTAACCAACAGTTAGCTAAGAGGAAAGTAATTTTCCAACAAAAAGGAAGTGTCAAGTAAAGGCATACCAACAAGTGTTTCCTTCTTGATTGAAGTCTTATTTATCTTGACATTTCTCACAGAATTCTCCTCAACAGTGGTGCTCTCGATTGACTTTTGCTTTGTTCTACTTCTTTTCTTGCTAGGAGTTTCAGAAATAGCTTCAGAACTTTCTAGTTTTTGTTCAACCACAACTGAAACACCACCTTTTCTTTTTATAGGTACTTCCAAGGGGCTAACCAGCTCAGCAGATGACTTACCCTCTTTACCTGTGGAAAGGAAACAAGCTAAGCTAAGAAAATTCTCAAAAATATTGTATTTAAAAGGACAGCATATGAAATAATATCTATTAAAGATGCATTCATGCTCCTGTCTTACCTCCATCGTAATACCTCGGGGTGTTGATGGCAAAGCCACAAGAGTTTCAAAAGAACTCATGCAAGAAACAGTTTCAGAAAATGACATGTTTGGTTCACTATTTCACTTGCTACCTACAGACTACAGTGCAACTTCAAGGGGGGCAAATCTGGCCATTGTACTATCTTATCAGTGAGGGGTATAACTGAAGCTAAGGAGTTCTTCATAATGACAAAAAACAACAATTCAATTCAAATCTACTGCTACAAGTCTGAAGTAATCCATACCATTTCCTACCACACCCAGAGAATCCATCAGTGCTGATACTAAATCTTTCTTGTTGCCTTTCCCAGAAACACCCATCCTCCTTCAAGATTTAGTTCACAAAAGATTTAACAGGGAAAATCAATTCAACTAATATGAAATAAGGGCAGAATTGGGAGAGTTTAAACCTTGTGAGCTCCCTGAGCTCTTTCACTGTCATTGATTGGAGCTGGCTAGGGTCACTCCTCACTTGCTCTATCTCCAAATCACTTTCAGAAGCATCTTCCTAGAGTCCAAACAGATATGTATAAAATGGCAGTAGGAAAATATGAGCACTAAATGGAAAAGACAAACCTTCTCTATGACAGACTTCTCATCTTTCTTGGAGGCAGCTCTGCGTGAATATGTAGCCCGCATTCCGTTCCTCACGAAGTTCAGATTTGTCAGCACGGGCTTTCTGGAACTAAAATTCGCACCTCGGAGGCCACAGCTACACCTATTAAAAAGAAAAGACAAGTTTCACCATCTATTAATGAACTCTTACTACAAGCTGAAATGATAACTGTGGGCAAACATCTGCAAAAGCATTGTTGGAGATTTCCAGATCGACGTAGGGTTTCACGCTATCTTCAAATCAGTTTGAGGTTAAGCAATTATCTAGAATAAAACCTGACTGAAGGCCGAAGCCCACCAGGGAGCCATATGTTTCACAACCATATTTCTTGACTAAATCTCGTAATCCACATAAAGGATGCTATTGACACTTGAAAGCATACGAGGAAAAGAAATAGGGATTTCCATTAGCGTCCAAACCCTGTCCCCCCAATTGAGCTGCGGCTCACCAGATGGCGGAGGAACCGAATCGACACAGACCGGATGGGATAAACCGACCCAAGGGTCGCCAATGCGCATAGGAGAGGAGGGAGGTGGGGAGACGGAGAAGATAGACACCGTACTGGTAGAGGCGGAGGAGGGAGGCGCCGCGCAGCAGCAGTGGCATCGGTCGGCGAGCGAGTGCGCGGAGGCGCCGCGACGTGAAGGAAGGAGGAGCGTGGGAGTGGCTGCGCTCGGCTCGGACCTCGATTCACAAAGTGGGCCGTGGGTCGGGCGCGGGCGGGTGTTGTCGTGGGCTCGTGCCGGGTTTTTTATGGAAAAAGTCCTTCTCACGTCTCTCAACTACTGTCGAAGTCTGATTTTGGTTCCTCATCCGCAAAACCGGGTATCTGAGGTCCCTCAGCTATCAAATCTGTTTATTTTTGGTCCCTTGGTTGTTTTGAAGGTGGTTTTCACATGATTTGACCGCAACCAGATATACGAGATCCCTCAACTATCAAATCTATTTATTTTAGGTCCCTCGGCTGTTTTAGAGGGTGGTTTTCGCATAATGTGATGATGAGTCCCACATGCGAGGTACATGTGATGGTGGGTCCCACGTGTCATGTGGCTTCCTTCTTTCTCTCTCCTCTTCTTCTACCACACGAGCCCGTCGTGCCGTATCGCTCTGCATGCTCCATCACAGGAGCCCGTCGCAGTTTCGCTCGTCTTTCTCCACCGCACGAGCTCGTCGTCGTTGGACGACGACCCTAGAGCTTCGTCGTTCTGGATAGGGATGAGGAGATAGAGAGAAAGAAGTGTTAGGGAGAGGGAAGGAAGAATGAGAAAGGAGAGAAGATAGTCACGTGACATCATGGGTTCCACCTCCACATGTACCTGACATGTTGACCCAGCGCCACGTCATACGAATATCACCTTCCAAAACAGTTAAGGAAAAAATAAATAGATTTGATAGTTGAGAGACCAAAAATAAATATTTTTGATAGTTGAGGGACCTTGTATACCCAGTTGCGGCAACGTCATGCGAAAACCACCCTCCAAAACAGCTGAGGGACCAAAAATAACCGGATTTGATACTTGAGGGACCCTAAATATCCGGTTTTGTAGATGAAGGACGAAAGTTAGACTTCGGTAACAGATAAGGGACGTCAAAAGAACGTTTTCCTTTTTTTTCCTTCCTCTCTCTTCTGTTTGCTCTCGCTGCTTGGTTGGTTTGGTTGAAGTTCAAGCCCTCGCTCGCTAGTATGAGATAGGCTGGGCCTAAGATTACCGGGCTAGGCAAAACATTCAGCCCAATACTTTGTCATTTGTTGGTATTTTTTATAATATTTTTTTTTACAATTTTGCAAAAATATACTGGCAGAGGTAGTTTTGAAAACTTGTATTCGGAAGTACTTTTTTAGCACATCATAAAAAATATTAAAATAAAAAATCATGTTGCGTGCACAGAAATCATATCTGACTTTCAGATTTTTTTTCATATATGACTTCCAGTGTTTGAGATTCATGTACATAATAATATATGTTAGATCCTACCTTCCAACTCTAACTCTCTCCCCCACTCCTTCCCCAACCTCTACATCACCGTCGGAGTGCCAGTCCCGCTCACCCCCGCGCGCACCGACCCCTGTGCACCGCGCCCGCACCCACGCGCCATCGTCGACACATGCGATGCGTGCACATGGCTTCTGTGCGCCACTATCGGGGTGCACCTACCGCGAGCTTGCCGCCCCAAGCGCAGCCGTTCCTCTGGCTGGCCAGCTGTAACACCCCAGGTGTTTAGTTAAGCTAAATACCCTAATTAATCATGATAATCAAGTATAATTAGTCCATAAGCATGTTTAGTATGGTTTTGAACATTTTTGCAAAAGAGACCTTGGTCAAAATCTCAAAATTTGGTCAAAACCCCTAAGAGCTCTATAAGGCTGAAATGGTTTTCTTGCACGTTCTCCAAATTTCACTATAAAAGTTCAAAATCTGCCAATATAAAAGTTTTTCCTTGTTTCTGGGAACACATTTTTCATAATTGGCAGACATTCCAATTTTGAGTGTAAATTGGCCAAAATTCGAGTTGAAAGTGTTGTGAACAGTCACTCGGGGCCGAGAATTTCTGCAACTTCATCGAGTTTTTCCCACCAATCTATTCACCAAAACATAGGTCGCCCTTTGGGAAAGTTGTAGTCCTATAGTTCCTCTACAACTTCTATTTTTGGAGATTTTTAAGTTATATTCAAAGTTTTTGAGTTTCACAATTTTGAAAGTGCGCAAACGAAATCTCAAAGGGCAGGCCGCTGGCAGCGCCGCACCCCTGCGCGTGCGCACATGCTGTCATCCACCGTCCGTACGCCGTCACGGTGTGGACCACGTGTCAGTCATTGCGACACACACCCCGTTCAGGTGGCCACGCGCCCCTCTCCGCGCTAGCCCGGTGCCCTCCCACGTCGTTTTGCCGTCGTCGCTGGCCACGCGCCGTGCGCTCGCGCACCGGGGCAGCCGCGGCTGGCAGCTGTCCGGCCAGCTGCCCTCCAAAGGCGAGGTGGGCAGCCACCAGTGCCTCCCTCCACCCACACCTCACCTTCCCCAACCACCGGTTCGACTGCACGGCCGCCCAGTCGCTGGAGCACAGCATTCCAGTGGCGGCACATTCATGGCGCCGCCAAGGACGGCCGTCGGCACCTCCTCCGACCCTTTCAAGCCCTGGAATGGAACCCTAGGTGAGCCTACACCACTTCCCCACCCTTTCCTGGCGAAGCCCGGCCTTCTCCTCGCCGGAATCGAGCTCCCTCCGCCGGCCATGGCGCCAGGGACCCGATTGCGATCTCAGTTTTCGTTCTAGGGGCTTATCTGCAATATCTAGGGACCTGGTTGTAATAAGATTATTTAGTGTTTCGGCTGCAACTTCGAAAAAATCATTAAAAATCATAGAAAAATCAGAAAAATGCAAATCTAGTTTTATTGGTTTCCTTGTGAGGAGATCTACCTTTTCTAGAAAGGTTGTATAGGGTTTTTCTGGTTATTTTTGAAATAAAAATTCAAACTCAGTTTGATGTACTTTTGTTGTAGTTCAAAATATACACATGCTACGGATATGAAATTTGGATATGTTATTATTTATGCCATGTTTAGATCTGTGACCAAATTTGACACATGTTTGATGTGTAGATTTGTAGTTATGATTTTTGTAAGCTTTATGTTAGGTTAAGCTTGATGCTTTTTATAGTCCCCTCAAGAAATAATTACTTTAAGCACCAATGCACCCTAGGACTTTGTCATGATGATTAGCATCTCTGGAAAAATAATTATGATTTTAGAGTTTGGCTTTAATGATGTTTTGTATTTAATCTTGTATAGGATGTTAAATTGATAACTTAAAAACTATGATAGATCTATTTTTGGAAATTGGTCAGTAGCTTAAATTTGACATGAATGACCTGTAGGAAAAATTTGAGGTCAAAAAGATTAGTAAATCTTTTTATAGGATTTAATGAAATTAAGCTAGGATGAAAGTTGTCTTTTTCATATAAATTAATTTATATGCAATCTGGAGCTAATTTTTGGTATTTAAGCTTGAATTAGTCATATGCTGCTGTGTGTAAAGTTTGGGATCAGTTAGAGTCAAATTTCATTTAATAAGAATTTTGGATGAATGGCTAGCTAGGAATTGACTGAATAGGTTTATATTTATTATTTAAGTTTAATTAAGGATTTCATGTGTAGTTCCTGTTTATAAGCATTTAAGCACACCCCCATACTATTTTGTGAAATTAATTAAGTTAATTTGCTTAGATGTGCACACAATCACCATTAACATAGCTTTTAGTTAACCATCACATCACACCCATACTTTTTGTGAGTTTTAATAAATGTTTAGATGAATGTGGCCAACAAGAGTTGGTTTGGTGGTAATTCTCCCACCCTCACCATAACCTAATGCATATGCATGTATACGTGTAGATCTACCAGACGGGACTTATACGCTGACTCATGAGGGTGACGGGACGTTAGTTGGTGAAGTGAACGAGTTGGGTGTTCATCAAGACCTGGACCAAAGTCCAGAAGAGCCCAAGGCTTTAGCTGACTTAGAGGAAGGCAAGCCCCGGAGTGCATATAACCTTTTTGGATAAACTCATAACTTTTATTTTTCAGTATTTATGTTATGTTTTGTGCATTTAAGTTTCAGGAGTTGAATTGAAACCTAGATGCATGATTCTTAGAATTCCTATGCTCTTATACTAGTATGCTAGGTCGCTAGTGCAATGCTTTAAGGACACGGTACAAGTCGAGTAATGACTCATTGCTCGCGAGATATAGGTTACTTATGTTGGAATCATAAGTTGATTAAATTGACTCGCTCATGTGGTAAGAGCAATGGGTTCGGTCTCGACCGAGTAGCATTGTGCTGGTTCAAGCTATTGAACGTATCAAGTGCTTGTCGGGAATGGGACCGGTAAGCCTAGTACCTAATGAACCAGTGCGGGGACTTTATCGTTACTACTCTTGAGATACGTCTCCCGGTTCGCTACCGGTAGTGCAAGTGTGAGTCTGGACGTGCCGTGTGAGGGCGTTCCAGTAACCTTGTACTTAGGACTGTGGCGTCTGTCCCTAATCTGGGGAATGACAGGAACCGCCTGGTCGGGGTAGACCCCGCATTCGCTTTTATTTGATTTCTTGGGGGTCTACCTTCTTCCGTGTATCTTGAGTTTACCTTGCAAGGATATAAATCGATCGATCGTCGGTCACTCACCGTTATCTGAGTCGGCTTGACCACTGGCTACCCCATATTTATTTATGGAACATTTAGATTAATATTTTTGCCTGTTTAATATTGTTTGCACAACATGCTTGTTTAGTATAGGTGTTTACCTAGAATGGTTAACATACTAGAACTTGAGCTAAAATTAGAAATTAAGGATCAACTCTTAGTCGCTTTTGACAAAACAAACCCACCAGCCAAAAAGTCTTGCATGTCTAGTTGTACTTTTCTTTTTGTCGGGTCAGTCTTGCTGAGTATTAGCATACTCAGCCTTGCTTAATTTATGGTTTTCAGGTAATCCCATCTGGCTTGGATCTATTCCAGATGGTTGGGAACTTGAGTGGGAGCAGGATGACGAAGAGTGATACTCTATGGATGGCCTCCCATGTGTATCTTCCGCTAGTTTTTATTTCCGCTGTTAGACTCTGAAACACTTTACTTTCATGTATCAAAACCTGGTTTGTAATAATTGTGAACATGTGGTCTTTTATGTAATGTTGAACTTGTACTCTGGTCCCGCCTTCGTGTGGGTTTAGCGCATATCACCGATCCTGTTGTAGTGATTTACCGGGCATGACCCGACAGAGGCGACAAAATAACTCCTTGTTATCGCTTATTAGCCAAGTGGACCGGCTTAGGTGATAATACGGATTTATTTTGGGCAGTTCTGAGGAAGAAGATAACGAAAAATTGGATGTTGAATTTTGTGTTTTCTTTGAATCTCATTTGCTCAAATGTTGAAATAGATATTAAAAAATATTGAATATTAAATAATGTGTTTTAGAATATTGATTTGTTTTTAGAAAATGTTGAATGTAATTTTGAAATGTTGATTTAGTTGGGTATTTTAGTTGGACCTGATGGACTTTGAAACCATGTTGCTTATCCATCACACGAAAGTTGAAAGCTCCTTTCTTGCGTGCAAGAGGAGGCCAATGCACAAAGCAGCACGCAGGAACAAAAATTTGAAGGGAGGGCTGAAGTAGGGAACGTAATTTCGCACAACCACCCCACCTGTCGACACCATTTTAGGAGTGGGCTGGGGCCCGCGGTCACCACCTCCAAGATGTTGTTTGGTTCGTCGAATTTGCAAGGATGAATAATACTGAAATAGTGTATTGGGAAGAAAAGTCGTGGAAAAAAAGTACGTTGGAGCGTGTGCTTGAAGGAAAATGTGACACAATGTGACGGGTGAATGACGTTTGTTATACCGATAGTAATTATTAGTAAGTAACAAGACAATTAATCTATTAATTTCACCCTCTTACTGTCACCCATGTCCAGTGGCGGAGCTGCGGCCCAGGCCGCCCAGGCCTGAGCCCTAATCACCGGCCCATATTTTGTATACTGTAGAAGATACTGTAGCAGATTCTGTAGCAATAATTAGACTCATTTCTACACTATCGCTGGGCTGGGCCTTAGTCACTGGGCTGGGCCAGCTCCGCCACTGCCCATGTCTATACTAACACCACAGTAGAAGAAGTGGCTGATATATAGCTGTGCTCAGCCCACTGCAGTACAAAGAGCAGGTATCGACGTCGTCGAACCGGCTGATCAGTACGTGTGGCTGATCAGGTTGAGCACCCGCAACACGAGCGCCACCTTCCCATCTCCTCCCGGCAGTCCTGTCAGCAGGCTGCAGCCACGCGCCGTTGTGTTGCCGTCTGGGCGGATCCATTCTGGCATGGGCGTGCACTGCAGTACTGCACACAGGAACGAGAACGAGAGAGGCCGCATATGAACACACACGGTCATGCATGCATGGAGTGGGTCGGTAAAAGCAGCAGCAACCAAAAAAAAAAACGGTGAAAGTTAACCACCACCCAAATTACTCTTGCACCCTCCCTCTCACGGGCAGTGGCGGAGCCAGCTTTCGGCGACGACTAGGGCCCAAATTTGACTACCAGAACAAGCATCCAACAAACCACGTATATATGGCATGTAGAGTGATAGTAACAATATAGAAAATGGCTCAATTTAAAAGGAAGTTAGAATAGTTAAGAACAACATGTACAATAAATAAAGGGAACGTATCAGGTGGAAACCAACCTCTCCGTGCAAACTATGGAAACTTCAATCGGAGCCACACGATGTTGATCCAAAGGAGGGCTCATGGGAGGTGGGAGGGGTGATTTGCAAAAGTGCCTTTGCAAATCATCCCTCCCACCTCTCATGAGTTTTACACATCACCCCTCCCACCTTCTATAAGTCTTCCCTTGGATCAACATCGTGTGGCTCCGATTGAAGTTTGCATAGTTTGCACGGAGGGGTTGGTTTCCACCTGATATGTTCCCATAAATAAATACCTACTGAAATAAGATATCGAAGTTCCAACAAATTGCAAGCCTAAATCTTAAATTTCAGAGAATATATGATTCAACTTTCAATCAAAATTAACAATGAATGAATTGAATAGAAACTACACAGGGTAAGATTAGAGAGAAAGGCACATAACAGGTTTAGAACAGAGAGGCCGGTGGGCTGCGGCAGCGCATGTCTCTTTCCAGCAATTGATTGCACATCAACATGTGGGGAGGATCAGAGGAACGACGAGCAGTCCTACTCTCCATTTTGTACCATCAATTGCAAATCTGAAATTTCAGAAATTGAGAGGCGTGGGAGATTAGAGGAAAGTCAGAAGATTGAGGATAAACACCTGAGAGAGTGAGAGGACGTTGGGGACGCACCGGCTCCCTGTGTTTCTCATTCCGGACGGCCCGCAGCACCCGGCGGTGGCCGCCTGGCCGGTAGCTGCATGCTTGGCTTCCTCCGGTCCTCCTTCCAGACGGCAACAATTAGGACTCAAGGAAGCAACGCCAGGCCACCGCGACCGGACTCGCGCCCTAGCGCGTCGGAGCACTGAGCGGCGGAGGCGAACGTCGGGGCAGCAACCGACGGCGGCCGCGTGGAGGTCACGTGTGGAGCACCAGGCAGCAGCGGCGGGATCCCCTTCCCCTCACGCTGCGACCTCGCGCTGTGTCGGCCTGAGCCTCTGAGTCTCAGGTTTTTTTGGCCAAAAAACTAAGAGGGATTGTGCTCCGCCTCTGCTCACGGGCGACGGCGGCCATGCCCGCCGACCGCCGTGCAACCACCTCACACGGTGGCCAGCAGCGGCCCCGCTGTCCCTACAGCTGGACGAGGAAAAGGCGGGGCACTTGGCCTCCACATATTGTGATGATCCGTCGGTGCTACATGTTCTGAATTTCTACGGTGTTGTGCGCTGCGAGTGCTTGGGTCTTGTGCGGTTTAATTCTCATGTTTTTGCCCAACGCAATGGCGGCGAGCGGCGGCGCCGCCACCTCCGCCGCGGAGCATGACGTGGCCAACAACCCCCGCCCTGTGTGTCTTGGGGTAATCGATCGGCGCGGGTGCATGAAAAGCGGAAAGATGCTGCATGCAGCAGGTTGCAGCAGGATCACGAATGCATCTGTATTTTGCAACGACGACCAGTGAGTGCGTCCAAAATATATCCCAGAGCAATTCCATGCCGTCGCGATGGTGGTGGACTAGTGGTACGCCAGCCAGTTGGAGACTTTTTTTTTGAAAGTTTGGCAGGAGCACTGCCATGTCATTTAAGAAGGAGAAGAATGCGGGCGATTACAGGGTTGTGATTACAAAAAACCAAAGAACTCGACACCTCAAGGCTTGCAACATTTTATAACCAATCTAACTCAAGACCGCCACACGCAGCCTTCCTAAGCTTCATTTCCTCCACGATGAGCTGGAACACCCGGGTAGGCAGCGCAGCCACCCCCTCGAAAATCTTGCGGTTCCTTTCCTTCCAAATACCCCAAGCAATGTAGATGAGTACGGCCGCCATCCAACGCTGATCCTTCCTCGATAGACCTACCAAAGAAGAGTTCCACCACATCTCCATGGAGACACCCAATTCCGGGACCCTGATTCGACCACCTGATCGTGCAGCAAACCGCACCCAAACCTCTCTGGCGAACACACAATTAAGGCAGAGATGCACGGCTGTTTCCGGCAATTGATCACAAAGAACACACATGGGATTGCACGGCTAGTTTCTTGCGAGGAGCCGGTCAGCAGTGAGGATCTTATTCTGTACCAACAGCCACGCAAAAACTCTGTGTTTCCCCTCAGATTGCGCCCTCCAGATCGCCTGAGCATTGAAGGAACAGAACGCACCTGTAAACTGGATAACATAGGCCGACTTTGACGTGTAGATGCCATGCGAAGTCCACTTCCAGCTAATGGAATCCTCATCTTGAGAAAGCTGCACCTCCTGAACTAATCCCCATAGGTTGATGAACTCAGCAATCTCCTGAACTAAGGACATCCTCCACAAGCCGCGCAACCAATTTTGATTAGCGAGGTCAACAGCCACCGAGTTATTCTTTCTCCACGCGAGCTTGAACAAATTAGGCGCCAAGTCTCGGGGTGCTTGCTCATGAACCCATGGCGAATGCCAGAAGGACGCCTTAAGGCCGTTCCCAACCGAAACCCTTGTGCTCGCCCGGAAAAGTAGCCTGTCAAGATCATTGCAAGGGACTTCACCACCTACCCATGGCCGCTCCGGCTCAGCCCACTCAAACCATAACCAACGCAACCTGAGGGCACGGCTGAACTGCTCCAAGTCCATGACCCCCAACCCGCCAAAGTCCTTGGGTTTCTGAACATTGGCCCAACAAACCAGACAATGGCCCCCATTAGCCGACTCGGTTCCCTTCCAAAGGAAACCTCTCCTGATCCTATCCACTTTCTTCAACAGCCACTTAGGAGGCGCAAAAACAGTGAGGAAGTACACCGGCATGGATGACAGGACGGAGTTCAGAAGCTTTAAGCGCCCGGCACGGTTCAGAAACCTTCCCTGCCAAGCTGGGAGCCTGTTTGACATCTTGTCTATCAGTGGCTGAAACTCCACACGTCGTAGCCTCTTGAGATGGAGAGGAAGGCCCAAATAAGTACAAGGAAAAGACTGAATTGGGCAACGAAAGCCTGCCATCACCTCCTCGACATCAATCCCAGCACATTGGATAGGGAAAACGGCACACTTAGCTCGATTAGTTAGGAGACCAGATGCATGACCAAACACTTCGAGAATATGAGCAACCAGCTGAACATCTTCCTTTATGGGGGCAACAAAAACCTCAGCGTCGTCTGCATAGAGACTAACCCGAAGAGAGACCAGCCTGTTGCCAATGGGGGTCAGAAGACCTGAGCTTGACACCAGCTGCAAGAGACGTTGGAGAGGTTCCATGGCCAGGATGAACAAGAGAGGCGAGAGCGGGTCTCCTTGCCTCAAGCCCGTGAAGTGCCTATACCACTGCCCGCGCGAGCCATTAAGCAAAACTGCTGTAGTAGCAGACCCCAGAAGCGCTGTAACCCAACCCCTCCATCTAGTGCCGAAACCGTACTGCTCAAGCACTTCCATAAAGAAATCCCACCACACGCTGTAAGGCTTTGGGATCATTTCTTAGGTTTGCTGGCTCCGCCTTTGGGACCACGTTTGGCATACCGGGCGGTGGAGGTGGGATTTGTTGCATGGGTTGTATATTTTGCTGGTTTTGCGGCTAGTATTGTTGTGGTGGTGGCGCCTACCATGTCGGCTGTGGCTGGTTGTATGTGCTGGTTTGGAAGAAGCTTGGGTTTCCTTGGTTATAAGGATGTAGCGGAGGTGCGGTGGGATATGGGTTTTGTTGGAAGGATTGTTGAGGTCAAGTGTGATTGATAGGTTTAGGTGGCGCGGGTTGGTGCTGGGTTTGAGCAGCCCTCTTTTCCTCGGCTATTCTTTCTAAAGTTCTCTTGGTTTCAGGACAGTTGTCTGTGGAGTGATGAGTTTGTTTTACATGGACAGAGCAATAGAACAAGCGAGGGCGAAAACCTTGGCTTTGAGGTGGTGGCCCGCTGCTCCTTCCTCTTCCTCTCTGGCTGTGGCATCCTCGGTTCGGAGTTTGCGGAGGTCGCTGCGGAGCTTGGTTTTGTGGTGGGTTTTGGTTTTGTGTTTGGGTATCTGGTGCGACTTCGATTGGGAGTACTTGGTTTGGTGGGTATGGAGCTCTATTATTTTGTACACTTTGGTGTGAAGGAACCCATTCTTGCTCTCTCTGGGTTTGCCTTAGGCGATTTCTCTCGGCCACTCTTCTCCTGTGATCTTCATCGGATCTACAATACTCTTCGAGCTCCGCCGTCAAGAGTGCTTGCATTGTCTTTGGCTTTTTTCTTGAGAGGTGTGATGTTGTTTGCCCTGGAGTTAGCCCCTTGATACAGGCAGCTATGGCAACCTTCTCTAATACATCTGAAGTTTGGGATTTCAGCTGGAGAAATCTTCTTACATAATTTGCCAAAGGTTCCTTGTCCTTTTGGATACAGTAGAACAGGCCCCCCTCATCTGTGGTCGCGGCTTGGAAGCCTTGGAAGTTTTGGATAAGTTTAGTTTTGAGGTCGACCCAGCTGTAGACTGAGTGTGGGGGCAACAGCGAGTACCAGTTCAACACCACGCCTTCGCACGCTATGATGAATGATTTAGCCAGAACAACTTCATCACCTCCGGCCGAAGCCACAACAGCTTCGTAACTCATTATGAACTGCCTTGGATTTGTCAGCCCGTTATATTTTGGTAGGGAGATTGTTTTGTAAGTGAAAGTCCATGGTGTTGTTTGTAGGCCGATGGATAAAGGCGAGGTTGAGTCGACAGTCATGAACATTCCTGCGGTATTATGGGTTGGGATATTTAACACTGTGTTTTCGTTTTGTGGAGGCAGATGTTCCTCATGGTTTGGGGTGGGACTTGGCGGTGTGTGCCGGTGGGAATGTAACTCATCCAGCTCCTCCTGCATCAGAGCCAATTGCAGCTTCGCATCCTTTAGCTTTTTGAGCTTCTCATCAGCTTGTTTCTGAGCTTCGAGTTCTAGTGCTATTCTCTCCTTCTCCCTCTTCATGGCTTCAGTTTGCCTCAAAACCGAGTCCAGCTCCCTATCGGCTGCGCCCTCTTTGTCGTTTGTGAGGCTGGTTTCTGGCTCCGAGTCTTGCGTGGCCTTTCCCACCACCTTTCTTTTTTCGCTGCGAGTTCTTGCGAGGTCCTCGTCCTTCGGCCTGGGCTCCGGAGCGACTATGATTCTTTTTTCCTTAGCGGCCACTCTGGGCTCTTCTTGGTCAGCAAGTTTTTTCTTTTGCGGTGCCACCGTGGGTTCCTTGGTGGCTAAGAACACGGTGGACGCCTCTGTTGGGTACAACAAACTCCCAAACAGAGGTTGGGCTGCTTAACGAAAGATGCACAGTTAACTTGTTTGCAATTGCGTAAACTAATTAGAAGGCTTTTCTCAGAATATTACACGTTCAAATTTCCAAAATGGCGACCCCTTTACAATATGGAGGGGGTCTCCTTTTATAGTGCTCAAAGACAAAAATTACATCCCAAGTTTGCCCTTCAGCCTTAGCATCTTAGGAGAATATTCGGGGACAAATTTGAATTTTTACACCTAGATGCGGATTTGGCGCCGCAGTTGGCGGAGCGTGATTCATGCCGGAAACAGCGGAGCAGAGGATACGTCGCAAAAACCGGAGACAGTTCCGTGTCCCAACAGCTTTTGACTGAGTCGTCACAGCCAAATCCTTGGAGGAGCTCGGGGCTTCGCAATCTTGTTTCTTTCTGCGCCGCATCCGTCGGGGATCACTTCAGCGGAGCTCCAATCGTCGCTCCCTGCTCACCTCGAGAGAATCCCCGGAGCTTCGGACTCCTCCCTACGAGAGAGAGCTTGAACTAGGTTAACCTGGTGAATCCTGAGACTCGATGATTTTGTCGAAGCCCAGGTTTCTTAGTCCTCCTGAAAAAGAGATCATTGAGGTTAGATATTTGTGATCAAATAATTATTCCGGAGCCTCTGGTGACAACGAGAACATCCCGGAGCTTAGCTCCCTTTCTCCGCGGAGGACATGTTCTTTGCGCTAACCCTCGCGTCCTCTTGTGTGGGTTAGATTTTCTCCTTATGAGCCTGCGAAGCCCAATGCTTGTGTTGGCTCTTCCAAAAAGAAATCGAAGCCCAATGGTCTTATTACTCTGGCAAACCCCCGGTGCCCAGAGGTGATGTTTTCTACCATCCCAATAAATTTAACGCTAGTGAACCTTCTCCACTCATCTGCTGGCATTCGGAGCCTAATCGCGGGTATCTGGCATGAAATTGATGATATTGGCAGGAACTTTACCTCTTTTAGTGTTTCCTTTGTAAATCAGGAGGGGAACGAAGCCGCTCATTGTTGTGCAAAATTAGCTTCGGAGTCCTCCCGGGAGTGTGTGTGGAGCGACTCCTTCCCTGCGAGGATAGTAGAGGTCGCTCTGAACGATTGTAATCCTATCTTTGAGTAATAAAATCTCATGCGAGCTAAAAAAAAGGGAGGAGGCAGGCAGGGAGGAGCAATCGTTGTCGGAGAGTGTTGCACTACAACTCGCGTTGGAATCTTTGTAGCTTCCGTTTCAGTTGGCAACGTACACGTAGGAGTATTTTTTTTAATTACACAGTACAACGCAGACCCTCACAACACACACGTATTTTTTTAATTACACAGTACAACGCAGACCCTCACAACACGCACGCACACTCACCCCTATGAACACACGTATGCAAAACCTACCTCTATGAGCACCTCCGAAGGACTGAGCACCGGCAAATCTGGAGATTCTCGAAGTCACCACTGGCGCCTCGTCGTCGACGGGAACGTCGCTTACCACTTAATGCATAATGCCGGAAATTCCCGAAATAAATCCAGGAAAAGGTGCGAGCATCAGGATTTGAACCCTGATGGGTAGCGTCCCACTGGACCGTCGTACCATTGGACTACAAGCCCATTCGCGCGTTGTAGGAGTATTTGGGTCTGCATGTTCCGTTTCACTTTCATGGGCCGGACTGGACCGATATGCATGCACGGGCCGCGTGATGCACAACCCCTTCCTTTTTTTCTCCTTACTTGCTTGCTTGGATAACACGAAAGTTCAGTTTTGAGCCTAAATGGAACGGATGAATTGTTATTACTGCAGAAACTGCCGTGTGGTCCTAATGACCACCGGGCCCGCGTGTCAGTCCTTCTGCAGGTATTGCAGACTTGCAGAGGACCACTACTCTAATGCAACTAGAGAGTCCTCATTACAAAAAAATGCAACGAGAGAAGCTTGCAAGGCTCTTGTGTACGTGGGCCGTTGCGTGTTGGATCCCGCCAACGCAGGCTTGAATTCAATGAATATAGTAGGCTCTTCTTTTCTTTTTTTTCCCTCACTCTCTCTCTATATAGTTTGAACCACATCGGACGTTAGAATAATAGAATGGGTTTAACAATTGTTTATATGTTATCGTGCAACTGTGCCATCAGACCGTGTGGCAGGCATGGTTAGCAATATCAAAATTCGAATGAATTATTGGCTAAATTCATCAAGCACACTAAATGATGTGCTTAGCCTTTTGTTTCTCACCATTTTTTTTCTAAAAACATTTGTTGAGCATATCCACCTAATTCCATTCTCTAATAAAAAGGTATGATTAAAGAAACATAACATCACGTCAAAGTTTAAGGGCTAAATTGTGGCACGCCCATGAATTACGATAACATCATTTATTCCACTACCTCAGGGCCTCTGGCAGCATCAAAACAACTAAAATTTAATACCCTTTTGGCTTTTGGGGAGAAAGCATCTTTAGCACATTTCTTGATAGTGCTGTGCGTGAGCCTAGAAAAAAAATACGTATTACTCCACGCGTCTCAAATTACTTGTCATTTTGACTTTTAAGATATATTTCTTTTGTTATACACCTAGATATATATTAGGTCTAGATACATAACAAACAAAATGTAATTTGGAACGGAGGGAGTGCATGTAGTGTAATATTTTGATATATTTATTCTTGGTTGTGTATGACTGAGTTTTATTGTTTAACTGGAGACATGTACATAACTAGTTGTACAATAAAATCAGTCCATACAGCGAATAAGCAATTCCTGTGACTAGCTAGTTCAAATACATTGTACTGAAACTAGTTCGTAGGCAATCCATTGTTCTAGGTAATTAACCATATGACTGTCCATGTATATATGTTGTAGAGGTTTCCTCTCCATATATATGTATGGTGCGCAAGTGTTGTTGTTGGGCTAATGCATGGATACGTTGACACTGGTGGAGAACCAACCTTTGTTCCACCGCATTTATTTCGGTTAAAGTTTGTATCCGAGACAAAAACTTTTGAGGCGACGTGATCTGGAAAGACCGTTTGCGCTGCCTCCCTTAGTCTCGAGTGGTAAAACCACCCGGAACTAAAGACTTCACGTCCAAAGGTATACAACAGTAATCACCTTTAATCTCAAGTGGTGTTTCCACCTGAGACTAAAGGTGATCTTTAGTGTCGGGTCGAACAACCACCCCAGACAAAAAGTCTCTCCCACCGACAGCCTCCTCTCTCCTCTTTTATTTTCTCTCCTGCGGAGGCCAGCAGCTCTCTCTCCTCTTTATCTTATCTGCAGCAGCTGGCCACTCGTTTCTCTTCTTTCATATCTGCTTCTCTACTCATCTAGACTTTCTTCCTTTGCGCAGGGAGAGGATGGCGCAGGGGTGTGGGCACGGCCACCAGAGGTGGCGGCGTGGCTGGCTTGTGGCCGGGGCGCATCCCGCCCTCCGGCGGCAGCGCAGCTGCCCACGACCGGTGGCGCGTGGCTCCCAGAGGCCGGGTCGTGGCGGAGGTGCGGCTAGCCTGTAGCCGGGGCGCGGCCCGCCCTCCGGCAGCGCGGGGCCACGGGCGCGCGTGACTCCCAAAGGTCGGGGCGCCGCGGCTGGCCGGCGGCTGGCGCGCGTCTCGCCCTCTAGGCGGCGGCAGGTCCAGGGCGCGTGCGGCCCAGAGCGGCGCACTACATGGAGCGCGACAGGAACACAAGATTTTTTTTGTGAGTGATTCCGTATTAGTTCATCATTTGTTTGTGTTCGAATTCAAGTGTTGTGATTGAATCGAATTGAATTGAAGTGTTGTGAGGTCAATTCATGTATTGTGAGGTCAATCAAATTCATGTGTTCTTTTTGGTGGAATGGAGCTAAGATATTGTGAATTTGATTTGTATGTTCTCGGATGTTCAATTTGTGAAGTGTATGTTGTTCTTGCTTTGAGCTCGAGCTCCATTAGGATGACTATGGAGGATGGATGGGGATCGATGGGATGAGAATGGGGGGCAGGGAGCGTAGGTTTTTTTTTGTTTTTTCAAACCTCTTAGTCCCGGTTGGTAATACCATCCGGGACTAAAATCTTTTTTTATTTTCGATTCGCTCACCCGGGACTAAAGAGGGGTCTTTCGTCCCTAACGATTAGTCCCGGATGGGCCTTAGAGGGATAACGCTCTTCCCACCCAGGACTAAAGGCTGCCTCTCCTCCACCAGTGTGATGGGATGTCTGGGACCCGTTGTGTTGTCGGATGTTTGGCTAATGCGTGGTTACGTGGGCCGTTGGACTCCAACAATGCATGCTAGAATTGTAATGCACCCGAATAACAATTTTCTTTTGTACCACATGGGCATGGTAAAATGGGTGTAGCATCATTTATATGTAAACTTGCAACCGTTGCCAACAGACCGCGTGGAAGGCGCGGTTAGCAATCTCAAAACTCAAATGAATTATTGGCTAAATTCATCAAGCACACTTCATGATGTGCTTAGACTTTTGTTTCTTCAGCCTGCACTACTAGGGAATGAGACTTTCGTCCTAGAGAAAAATTGACATTAGTACCAATTTTTGCACTACTAGGGAATGAGGTTTTCGTCCCAGAGCAAATTTGACATTAGTACCGGTTTTTTCGGGTACTAATGTGAAGTAGGAAGAAAGAACTCCTGCCACGCTATCGTGAGGTCACATTAATACCGGGTAGGAACTAGCCCCGGTACTAATGTGTCCGCATTAATACCGGGGCTAGTTCCCACCCGGTACTAATGTGTCCTGACCACATTAGTACCGGGTGGGAATTAGCACCGGTATTAATGTGAACACATTAATACCGGGGTAAAAAGAACCCCGGTACTAATGTATATGACCTCTCCCGCGGTCTCGATTCCACGCAGGACTTAGAAAATTTTTGCGCCAGCCACTCTACTTATCCCTTCCTGCTCCTCCCTCTCCCTCTGTTTCCTTTCTTCCTCTCGTTTTCCTCGATCTGGATCTCACGCGCGCATCTCCTCTTTCTTAGGCGCAGGAGGCCGGCGTGGGAGGCGGCGAGCCAGCGGCCGGCCAGGCCTGGCCATGGCGCAGCGGCCTGGCGGCGCAGCGGCCTGGCTCACCGGCGCGTGGCGAGACGGCCACCTCCACCCCCACCCGCGGCGGCGTGGCTGCGTCTCGCCTCCACCGTAGGCCGGTGACGCCTCCTCCGTCCGCGCAGCTAGGGAGCCCCAACCCGCGGGCGCAGCTCGAACCCCGCCGCCGCGGGATCCCGCACCTGGGTGGCGCGCCGGGCCGGAGGGAGACGCTGACGCGGCGGTCCTTCTTCTTCCCTCGGCCGCGCTCAACAGGTGCTCGTGGAAATGCCTGTAAGGCCTCGCCGCGTGTAGCTAGTGTTGCTGTGTTGAATTCTTTGCTGTTGAATTCTTCTTTGCTGTGAAATTTGTATGAGATGTAAATATGTGTGTAAATTTGTGAAAAGATTGAGATGAGATCGATGCATGAGATGAGATGAGAAAAAAATGAGATCGAGATGTGAATGTTGTTGATTTGTGAATTTTATGCCGTGTGAATTTTGGTGACTTGTTCCTGTGATGTGATGTGATGAGATGAGAGATGAGAGACGAGAGAAAAGGGAAAAGAGAAACGAGAACGGAGAGAAAAAGGACGGCGAACGGAGAGCACACGTAATACCGGGTGGAAGCTCCACCTAGTACCGGGTGGAATCCCCGGTACAATTGTCTCTTCACATTAGTACCGATGCAACAATACTGGTTTGAAAACCGGTACTAAAGGGGAGTTTAGCACCGGTACAAAAACTGCTTTCCCTAGTAGTGCTGGCTAGTATTAATTAATGTTTCCAGGAAACAAAATATGAGTTTTATTTTTGTTCCGGAAGTAAGTGAAAGAGAAGGCAGCAATTAGACTAAGGATGGATGCAGGAAGAAGTGAACGCAGCCGGGTCCTGCCGGCCGCACATGCATGGGGCAGCTAAGCTCATCAAGCTGCGCCATGCCTGAAAAGAAAACGTTGTGATCCAAAGTATAGAGTAAATACAGAATAGACCGCGTGGAACGTGCGGTTAGCAATCTCAAAACTCAAATGACTCAAATGAATTGTTGGCTAAACTCATCAAGCACACTACACGATGTGCTTAGCATTTTTTGTTTCGTATTAGTTCTGGTTTCCAGAAGATGAGAAGAAATAAAAATATCTCGGTTTTATTTTTGTTCCGGAAGCAAGGCTCCTTGTGTCCTGCCGGCCGCACATGCATATGCATGGGGCAGCTGAGCTCATCAAGCTGCGCCATGCCTGGAAAGAAAACGTTGTGATCCAAAGTATATGGGTGTGTTTAGATTCCAAAAAGTTTGCAAAAAACATCCCATCATCTATCACATCACCTCACATCACCTCTCACTCTTCATCTGCATTTACACCAATTCTTCCCCAATTCAGCTAATTCATCTGGATCTAAACACGAGTAAATACAGACTAGAGGTGATTACCTAAAAAGAATGTCTGATCTCGTCAAACTGTAAGACTAGCTTCAGCGGTTACCTCATCCTGGTCCGCATCTACAAAAAGAGGAAAATAGTGGTACTGTAGCCACTCCAGCGGAGCCTTCATCTGCATCTGCATAATGCGGCAACCGGTCTTTCGTGCCCCATTCCTGGGGATTCTCTCTCCTTTCCCCTCCACTGTTCCCAACTGCCTCTCCTCCCTTCCTCCTCGCAACGCACCGGTGGGCATGCTCCCTCCCTCCTCTCTCCTCGCAACGCCATGGCCGCGGCCCCCTACGCGACCGTCGGTGTTGCTCCGCCTACCGCCTCGGCTTTTGTGCTCGCCCGCTGCTTCGGCTTCCGTCCCGACGCAGATCCGGAGCAGGGGCCGGCGCGGTGGAGGGGTGCCAAGGCCAACCCCGACGACCTCTGCGGCGACCTCCAGGGAGCGGCGACCTCCGGGAGCGGCGTGGCCTTCTCCTCACTCCGCGTTGACCTGCTCGTCGCCGTCACCAGGAGGGAGAGAGCAGGCCGCTGCTGCGGATCCACCGAGCACGCCCCCTCCTGGAGCTCCGCCGCGCTCGCTCCACCCCGCGGCCGCCTCCTTGCCCCGTTGGCGGTCGCCTCCACCAGCCCCGCCACCTCCTTCAGCCTCGCCGGCCGCTTCCAGCTGGATCTGCGCCGCCGCCGGAGCTCCCCCGCCCCACAGCTTGAGACGCAGAGCAGCGGCGAAGGCTGCTCGCACTCGGCGAGGGAACGTGGCGGCAGTCTGAATCGAGCGTCCCGGCAGCAGCGGCGCGTCGTCGAGTCCAGGGCACGCTTGCAGCCTGCGCAGCGGCGTCGCCGTGCAGAAGGGAACGCGGGAGCCAACTGTCGTAGGGAGGTGCGCGATGGGTTGCGGCAGCACTGCTGCAATGCTCCCTCGTTTGCAGGACGGAGTTCTTCTCTCCTTAGCGCAAGGAGGATGTTAGCACAAGGGGATGCGGTAGATTGCTGGAGAAGGTCTAATAGTATCATGCATGGTACATGCCCAAGCTCGAGTGGTGATCAAGTCAAAAAAAGGCTTGTGTTTGGAGGACCAAAAAGTAAAATAGAAAAATGCTGCAATGAGACGAGATGTGATGGTCTAGTCGATCGATCTCAGGTGCCAACAATTGTTAGGCTGTGTTTAGATGAAGTTCAAAAAAAATTCAGACAACTTTGACAACTGCTCCCTCCGTTCTTAAATATATGATGTTTAGGACAAGAAAATAAGTTCAAAATATTTCTTGTCTTAAACATCATATATTTAAAAATAGAGGTAGTAATTAAGAGTATTAAATAAAGTGAATTTACGAAATTAAGGACCTGTTCGGCTGGCCGTTTCTCGACTTATTTCGGCTTATCTCCTCCACATAACACTATTCAATCTACCAGCCAAACACTATTCATCGTACCAGCCGAACAACATCTAAGAGCCTGTTTGGGAGAGCTCCGGCTCCACCCAAAACGGCTCCGGCTCTGGCTCCTCTGGTGGAGCGGCTCTTCTGTGGAGCTGGAGTCGTTTTAAGGAAATGTTGGCAAAACGTCTTCTCCTGGCTGTGTAAGGTGGAGAAGAAGATGAAATGTCTATAATGCCCTTCTTCTTTTTTTTCTTCTTTATTTGTATTTTAATTTTTTACTTTTTTTCTTATTTTTTTCAGCGTCCTTATCTATGTTCTAGAGAGCTCCAGTGGCCACCAGAGCCCACCAGAGCTCATCCCCCCGTCCTCCTCCCCGCCGCAGCCATGGCGATTGGCGAGGTCATCCTCTACGCCAGCGGTCGCGTCTCTTCATCCCCGCCGGTGCAGCCTCGACCTCCTCCTCCTGCCGCTTCCTCTCACCGCCACCGCGACCTCCCTCCACCGGAGCCGCAACATCCTCGTTCCCCTGCCCGGCACGGCCTCGCTCCCCATCCTCCTCGTCCCCGCCGCCGCGGCCGCATCTCGTCCCCGCACTAGCGGCCGCCTCTCCCCGCCCCATGCCGGCGGGCATAGGAGCATCCGCCTGCTTGAGGCCACTACCACGCCGAGGGAGCTCCTCTACGCCCCTCCGCGTCGAACGAGCTCCAATTCTCCGCGCCGGCGGGGGATCCTCCGAGCCGCTGCCGGCGGGAGCTCCTCCGCCCTGGAGCTCGCTGCGTCGTCTCCCTCCGCCCCACGCCGCCGCGCCTTCCTCCGGCCGCGCCGCGCCGCTGGCCCCGATCCTCCCCGCCGCACCTCCCTGCGGCCCCGCCCTCCTCCCCGGGGCCTCGCTCCTGCCGCGCTCAAAGCGGGCCCCACCCGGGGGCGAGGATGGAAGAGGCCCGACGGAGCCGGGCGAAGCCACTCTTTTGTGACTCCTTCCGGGCGAAATGACTCCAGAAAGCACATTTCGTGGGGCTCCGGCTCCAAAGCCGAGGGTGAAACACCTGTTTTGAAGGGTTACGTTTGGAGCCGCTCGTGAAGCCGGATCTTGAGCCCACCCTAAATTCAGTACCCTCGCCTTTTCGGTCGGCTTGGCCCAAACCTCGGGTCCCGTCATCCCGTTTTCTTGACAACTTTCCTTTCACAGGCAGCGAGCGCAGGGGAGCTGGCGGTCGGCGGCGCTGCTAGTACAAGCTTCACTCCCGCCTGGGCGAGGGTAGGTCTGGGAGCTGTCACTCTGTCAGTGGCTTAACGTGCCCGATTTGTGGGCCAACGAAGATTTAGCCGGGATCGGTCGGTCGGAGTACATGCATGCACGCACTTTCGTTGACCCGACCGTGGTGAAGTGAAATGCGTGGGTAATTACATCAGTACCCGTACGTGCTCATCCACCGTAGGTGCTGCGCATGTGACGCTCCCTCTCTCCATCTATCAGACCTGGGATTTCACTTTCAGCCGTCTTTTTTTTTGTTTTTTAGCTCTTTTTTGAAAAAGTATGTCACAAATACCCGTCTGGAAGAAAGATTTCAAAAAATAGACTCTGATCTCGGCGCCGTGGTGCGTGACGCTGAGGTTACACGACTCGACGCCACGACCTCTGGCGCCGAGGTAAAAAACCAGCGATATATTCGATTTTGAAGCCCTATTTTAAATATGTAAACTTATTTTCTATTGATCTACAACTTTTTCTAAATGTTAATCAAAGTTCATAGATTCCATTTTGCATGTCATTGACCACATCTTACATACAAAAATTTTCATAAAAGAATTGATCGACACTATTTTCAGACTTGAATTTTCATTCAGCCACAACTTTACTTTCAATTTTTAGACACCAATTTAAATATTTAAACTCACTTATCTTTGATCAACAAATATTGTAAAATTTTAATTAAGATGCATAGATTTCATTTTGCATGTTGTGAGCCGCATCATACAGACGAGTTTCTTTAAAAAAATTTCAAAGTAGGCTAACTGACACTATTTTCAGACTTAAGATTTGTCGCTGCCTCCATAAGAAAAATCCTAGGATTTGTCGCTGCCTCCCTAAGAAAAATCCTTAGTCTGAAAACAGTGTCAGTTAGCCTACTTCAAAATTGTTCTATGAAGAAATTTATATATATGATGTGATAAATAATATGCAAAATGAAATCTATGAACCTTAGTTAATATTTATCAACAATTGTTGATCAGTAGTAAATGGATTTACATATTTAAATTGGAACTCCTAAATTGAAAGTAAAGCTATCGGCAAATTGAAAAATCTAAGTCTGAAAATAGTGTAAATCAACCTACATTGAAATTCTTTTATGAAAATTTTGTATGTAAGATGTGGTCAACGACATGCAAAATAAAATATATGAACTTTGGTTAACATTTGAAAACAGTTGTAGATCAAGAAAAAGTGAGTTTACATATTTAAAATGGGGCTACAAAATCAAATATATCACTGGTTTTTGACCTCGGCGCCAGAGGTCATGGCGCCGAGACGTGTAACCTTGGCGCCACGCACCACATCACCGAGGTCAGAGTCCATTTTTTGAAATATTTTCCCAGAGGTGTATTTGTGAAAAACTTTTTCAAAAAAGACTAAAAAAAAGAGAGATTTTAGGGATGGAGAGAGAGCAGCAGACAAAAAGTGGCGGCCACTCTCTCTCCTTTTCACAAGGCCAAAACTTCTCTCTCTTCACACCTTCCATCACTCCATTCTCCTGCAGTGCATAGGCGGCACTGCCCCCCTCCCTCCGCTCTCCACACGACCACAGATCACCAAAGCCACCGCGTCGAATCCAAATCCAAGCGAACAAGAAGGGAGGAGGTGGCCGGAATGGGAGGTCCCCTCGGCGCCATCATCGGCCGCTACCCGTCGGCGGCCGCGGGTAGCGGGGCCGAAGACGAGCTGGGAGGCGGCGTCGCTGCGAGCGCCAGCATTATAAGCCACAACCGCAGGTGCTGCGACATCACCTTCCTCGTCATCTTCACCGCCTTCTAGGTCGCCATGATAGTCAACTCCAGCTTCGGATTCAACCAGGGCAACCCGCTCAGGTCCGTCAGATTCGCCCGCCCGCCTCCTTCTTCCTCCCAGGTCCCAGGACCTGAATCCTGTGAGTCTTGTTGAATCCTGCAGCTGAGAGAATCCCGAAAAAAAGTGCGAGCACCAATATTTGAAGGACGTGACTATATGGAGAGCCCTCTCCTTTTAGCCTTAGGTGGAGAGCCCCCCATAATTAGCATCCTTTCCAATTATGGAAACGACCATGTGCGTCACCTCTTTGCACACGCAGGCAGTGCAACGGATGGATGATGAGTACGGCAGTTTGCACGGGAAAAAAACCGAGGGCAGCAGAATTGCACGCGGGCCGTCGGACGGAACGTGCGGGAAGAAAAAAATCTACATCTGGACCATTAAGAAAAGAAAAAAATCTACATCTGGACCATTAAGAAAAGTGGGCCGGCCCAGATAAGAAGCCCGGACAACCCATATAAGAAGGAAAAACTCAGTCGCTGACACAACAACGTCAATTCCATCCACCGCTAGAGCGACATAAACAACTCCCAAGAAATCCAGTCATTCATCATTGAGAAAAAACACAAGATCACAAGAAAATTAGAGTGCACAACAGCATGAAAATTGAAGAAACGACAAAGGAAGAACAGTCTTGTCCAGATTTGCATCTTTCTCATCGAGGAAAGAAAACACAAACTTTGACAGATCGATTCCATCAATTTACCTCCAAAGATTAGGATTGAATAAACTAGTTACATCCATACTTTGATTGTTGTATGTACAACCCAGATTGCAAGGTGCTGCACTCCATGTATGTGTGGCTCCCTGTACATCCTAGATCCCTGAATTGGAAGTGAAACACATTCATATCCCATCATTGATAGTTAATTTTGACGAAGGAAGGAAAAACTAACATCTGTGTATAGTAAAAAAAAGAACATGCATAGTTAATATCCCATTATACATTATCAGAAGAAAAGTAACATTCAGGTTAATAGTTTCAAAAAAGGAAAAATATAACAAAAAAAATGTCGGTTAACACAAACAACACCAGCATTGTCTTGTTGTCTGTTTGTTTGTCACATAGCTACATCTAGCACTAGAAGGTACCCACAAGCTGGAAATGAAGCAACAGTAGTCCCTTAAGACAATCATGTATGTTGACATGTGCAATGAGTTTGCAAAAGAGGCAAGCACGAATGAGAAAAGAAACAGGAATTGTGAGGAAGCACATGGATGAGCTGGAAGATGAGGTTAGGGCCTTCAAGGTGAAGAATTCTAAGAAGAGGAAGACTGACATAGATCAAGACACAGTATAAACAAAAGGAGCAACACATTTCAATAAGAAAGCATGCTTCAGTTTGGAAGGGGCACCAAAAAGTAAGAAATAGAATGAAGAAAGCATGTATACTGGGAAGAGCATAGGCAGAGAAGGTGCATGTAAAAGAATTAGTTACTTCAACATTCAAACTAAGATCAAGTTACTTCTGAAATGATTCAGATGTATGCTTAGTTACTTCCTAATTATTCAAAGCAAGGCCTTATTTACTTTCTACAACATTCAAACTTAAGATCAAGTTACTTCTGGTATGATTCAGATGCATGTTTAGTTACTTTCTAAATGTTCAGATAAGCACTCTAGTTACTTTCTACAACAATCAAAATAAAATCAAGTTACTTCCAATATTTTTCAAATGCATGCCTAGTTACTTCTTGAATATTCAAATCAGCACAACATCTTAGTTACTTTCTACAACATTGCAACTAAAATCAAGTTACTTTCTACGCAATTCAAATGCATGTCAAGTTACTTCCTAAATGATCAGATTAGGGGGGCTGCAGATTTGGAAGGGACTGTTTGGTCTGGGCGTCAACTCGCCTCGCCACGGACGCTCCCGCCACGGAACAGTGATTTCCGTGGCGGGCGAAACATCCGCCGTGAAGTGTGGCGAGCGGCACAGTGCCGTGGCAGGTGGTGGCTACCAACCAAATATCCCCTAAATAATAATGCAAAAATGAATAAATTGCAGACATATGCTACATGCAAGAAGTGGTGAGTTGCATCCTTCTAGACAATTAAAATATGAAGAGGTAGATGTAAAAGAATAAAAACTAATGGAAAAAGAATTCATCTTGGGTCAATTGATAATATGTTTATATAAACAGTAACATAAGACATAAAAGTAAGTTATGCTTTAATCATTTTTTTAAAAATAATAAGTTACTTCTTTATAATATAGAAAATAGAATTTGTTACTTCTTATATCACTGCATATTTGGTGGGTTACTTTCTAGGTCATATGAATAATGACGAGTTACTTTCTAATTCAAAATAGTAAAGGGGTTGAGCCACATCTTAAAAAAACAAAACAAAGCTACTGCTAACACTGTTATTTTTAAGCGTAGATAATGAGATACCAGTAAGCTAGTCATGGCAAAAGAATAGGTGAATGCAATCCTTTTTTCAAGTAAACATAACATTCTATAAACATGTGTTACATTCTATAGAATAAAAATTCACAACTAGTTACCTTTTGTATCGCTGAATATACAATAAGTTACTTTGCATGGAATATAAATATAGAATTAGTTACCTCTTATGAGACTACATATGTGGCAAAGTTACTTCATAAGGTAAGTTAAGCCCGTTACCGAAACAAAATAGTGAACCGGCAGTGAGAAATTACAACTTATGAGAAATGGTGGTGACAAACAAAATATAGTATTGGAAAATACAAAAACTCATTGTAGACCGAAACAACACACAACTAGCAGGAAGTATAGTCTATTGGATGCACAAAGTAGCAAGGATGACTTTACTGAGTTGGTTAAAACACTACCTTCATCAAAACTTAGTCAAGTAGATGCATTGAATACCAACTCTTCTAATCTTTGTCTGACAGAATAACATTGGTTAGATCAGCAGAAAACATATGCTAAACTACTAAATGTACCAACTGTTACAGTTTCAGCAAGTGTTAAGAAAGTGTAGAGCATCAGCTCACAAGCATACTAGTGAATGTGCATAGTTTTTTCAATAATCTTTTATTAAAAAAGCTGAATAATGCTGATGAAATAGGAGTGAATATCTATATAGTTCAACAATCATTAGGCTCGAATGCTAGGAAAAAGGTGTCAGTTACTTAGGAATTTTAGTTCAAGAGGTTATGAACACTAAAAGATCTTGAACCGGGAACAAAAAGGCAAGTAGTGAGAAAAGGTGCAGGTGGCGCATGGTGAGCAAAAAAAGTACAAATTATGAAATGAGGTAGCTCTAACTAAATGTTTGAAACAATGGACTCTTTGCTTCCAACATAATGGTACAAAAATTTAATTACTTCCTACATGTTTCAGATCAAAGCTCAGTTACTTCCTAAATCATGTCAACAAAATCATTAGTTACTTCTAATCTCATGTTTCAAAAATTTAATTACTTCCTACATGTTTAAAATGAAGGTCTAGTTACTTCCTATCTAATGTCAGCAAATATTAGTTACTTGTAATATCTTGTAAACCAGTTATTAGCTACTTTGTCATTCAGAGAAAAAAGAAAAATGTTCACTGCAAAGAAAATAAATGCAAATAGCAGTGACAAATGCAACTTCAAAAATGTTAATTAGAAAAAAAGATTTATTATGAATTGAAATGGTACTAGGATTGCATGTCTCATTATGGAAGACATGCAAAACAATTTTCTCGAGCAGAGTTCAGAATATTTAGCGTCATATATTCTAGTAAATTTGTGCGAGGAAAAGCCATCTCTATGTTTGTAAATAGAGTAGTTTTGCATTATTCTATAAAAAGAGATAAATATATCTATTCCAGCATGGAGAACTTGATAAAGTTTAATTATGCACTTATAACACGTGATTAGTGAGCACATAGAGCAGTACCGAATACACATTTGAAATAGAGAAAATAACTAGTTCAAAAGATCATCGATGGTGCCATGGGTACTGAAAATTCCTTGAAGCTGTCAAAACACGGTACAGTCTAAATGCATACTGGTTAGTATTCAAATGCTCCTTTGTTGCATATTTATTTGCACCAATGAGAAGAGTAGCACACCTTGTGCTTATTACAGGCCATTACAATCTTTTGTACTTCCTCTTGCGAACTGCAGATAAACAATGAAGGCATCATGTCATTATTAGAAAAAGATCATGTGTTGAAGACGTGCTGATAAAAGTTATGATATACAAATGAATTTGTAAGATGAGGCACGACTGGCAAGCCATTTTAGACAAAAAACACTTGAATACCATCTCTTGCCAGCCCTCAATTTTAGCAACAGACACTCATTGGAGTTCCTAGCAAGAGTCATCACCTCGGGAACACGACCACATCGAGCACGTTGGCTGCCTTGTGGAAGTTGTTCTACGGCAATGCCGTGGAACGGTCGAAGTTCCTCTCATCTTAGTCCACCATCAGGTTATCCTGCCAAAAACACATACTCTGGAAAAGTCATCCTCTCACCAGCCAGGAGAAACATCAAACACATGGCGTGCACACATAATGGTCAACACAAGCTCCGACCAACAGTGGCAACCCGACCACCAAACTCACCTCAAGCAAGGATGTGATTTCGTTGATAAACTCTTGCGGCATGCACCTATGCTCCCCTTTCACGACCAGCTCTGTGCTACCCTTACCCCCACCTGAACCAAAAAGCAAGCAAGACAGACAAGGCTCTCATCAGGTCAACTAAAATCAACCCAGTTGGGGCATCGGACCTTGACGAAAGGAATTGGGATGCAGAGACGCACCGGTGGTCGACGCCGGCATCACAAAATGGCGACGGTTGCTCCCCCTCAACCGTGGCGGCGGCCGCGTGCAAGGGGAGGAAGCGAGGGTTGTAGGCTGCGGCTAGGGGTGGAGCTATGATTCAGGTCGCAGGGGTACCAGATCTGCGTGCGCTCAGCTCGTCGTAGCACCGCGCGTCTGCGCATTGCCTCCCTCCGGTCACCGCGTCTCACCGCCGCCGGTGGCCTACCTCTGCTCACTGCGCGTCACGTCTTGCCGGAGTCCCTCCGCAGCTCCGATCGTCGGTCGTCGTTTCACACCACTCACCGCCGTCACCTTGTTTCTCAATAGGATAAGGCAAACCGAGAAAGCCTAGCGTCCACTCATTTCCACTAAATGGTGGGCCCCCCAGGTTAGTTGAGTAGAGTATAGATGTGTTCGCTTCTGCTTGCTTGGCACGTGTGATCAGAAAAGGACGGTGATGCATGAGGGTCTCGGTGTAAGGTTAACGGGAGACCCCTCTCCAGATAGGATATGCGATATTTGAACCCTAGTGCGTAGTAGCATCTCACCAAAAACGTCCTACGAAGTGTTTTAGATGTTTTTTTTTGAAATGAAGTGTTTTAGATGTTGGTGGACTGAAAAACCTGATGCCAAAGGTGTGTGAGGCCAGTTCTGATGGGCTGCACTCCAATCTCGCTCGGCCTGCCTACCTGGGAAGCCCACCCAGCCAGCGTGATCTTCTCATATACATATTCTGGAGCCACTAAACCAAACTTCCTCGGATGATTTCAAAGCGAAGGAAATCCCCACACTCGTTTCATTAAACTACTCCAAATCTCATAGCAACCTCTGCATTTGCTAATTGCACACGATACATCAAACTAACACGTGAATGCGTGATAGACTTTGGATTGGTCGTATGCTGACGCTTTGACTTGACGATTGGACTTGTCTCCCTTTTTATAGACGAATGGACCTGAGAACGAGCTAGCTCGTAGGTGTTGCAGATGGGCACGTCGTGCTTGGGTTTGAATCCTATCGAACAACGTAGTGCTTGGGTTCGAATCCTATCGAACAACGTAGGTTTATCTCAGTGAGAATTTATTCTCCGAAAAAATCCTTTCGCAAGCCGGGTTCGGAGGTTTTCTAAGTCGGGAGGAGACTTTCTCTCTTAATGAAAATCGTGGAAGCGGTCTTACCCCCACCAGCTTAGACGAATTAACCTGGCTTTGAAATGCATGTTATCCAAAATCACAAGAGGAGAAACTTGCTCATTCGACAGTCACCAGTTCACCACACGAGCATGTAGACAATTCACAAGATTAATTCATTGAACGAAAGAACAAACAGTTTTTTGTTGCACTACATGTTCTGCTACTCTGGATCTATCAGATCTCTGATATCTGAGATCACCGAAGGAAGCCGTGCACTTTACAGGAGGAAATGCTGCAGGTATCTGAGCCCCTCGTCGGCGCTCACGAAGCGGCACTCGCACATCATCCCGAGCCTGACCTTCTCGACCAGCTTCTCCTCCCCGTCCCCGGCCAGCTCCACGACCACCTCCGCCTCCAGCCTCGCACCGCCGCATCCCGGCGCGGGCAGCGCCGCCGAGACCCCGGCCTCCCCTCTGCCGCCGACGACGGCGCCCGCCGCCCTCGCCGCCGGCACCTTGGCGTCCATCATCAGGACCGCCGCGGGCGCGCCGCCGTCCCCGCGGGTGCCCGTCCGCACCGCCGTCCAGCGGACGCGCCACTCCCCCGGCCCGATCGCCGCGCTCCGGTCGCTCACGTCGGCCCCGAACAGGAACAGCCCCGCCGCGTTCTTGACGCCGCCGTCGGCCTCGGCGGCGGCGACCGCGAAAGAGAGGATGCTCTCGCCTCCGGCTGCGAGGATATCGACGGCGAAGGCGACGTCCGCGAGCGCGAGGCGCGGGGCCGGGAGCGCGCGGCACCGGGTGGACGCAGAGCGGAACAGCGCGAAGAGGCGGCGGTGCGGTGAGGAGGAGCACTGGCGCCGGCCGCTGATAGCGCCGTTAGCGTCGGTGTCGGGGAGGTGGCGTAGGAGGCCGAGCGCGGACGGGTAGTGCTGCGCGCAGAGGCGCGTCCAGAGGTAGTCGGCGGCGAAGGCGGCGTGCCAGGACGTGGAGGCGCAGGAGGCCGCCGCGAGCGACGTGGCGTCGAGGAACGGCGCGACGAGTTGGAGCGCCTCCCACGGGGGAGGAGGAGGCGACGCCCGCCGCGCCGGCATTGCCGTCGCCTCGCCGTCGCGCATCTCAGGTTGGTGCTTGCTTGCTCGTAACCGGAAGCAGCTTGGTGGTGTCTCGGCTTAGCGCTGATTGGATCCGTGCGCGTCATTGCGCCGTGCGCTTATATCGCCGGTGGCGCGTACGCACGTCGAAGCACGGCAAGGGTTGCTGGGAAGGGAACGGCTGGCTATCGATGGCAGGAGCCTGGGCGGTGTGTGCGCGCCGGTGGAGCACACGTGGTTCGGAGGATTTCGGTGGCGCGGCGTGTGCACGGCGCGTGGCGCGCGGGGAGACGCCTTCGAATGGAGCGTGCCGAGAGGGCGGCCCACGGCTCCAGACGGGACGGGCACGAGGCTCTCGTTCGTCGGCGACTTCATCGAAGACCCATCCAAAGTGTTGTTGTTATTGGTTCGAAGGATTTGGTTGGGCCGACAGATGTCCCTTTTTCCCTACACTCTCTGACACTCTCCCTCGTTTGTACGAGGATTGCAATCCTAATTTTTCTAGAACATATAGTGGTGGACTGGTGGTAAAAAAAAACTCTAATACATTCATTTATTAACCACATACAGTAAATTTTGGTATACAATCAGATCCAATCGCTTAATTAGGTAGATAATTAGATATATTTTTAAATTACACTTTTTAGTCAGATTTTTCAAATGTTAGAATTGCACTTTTCATAGGACAGATATAAGACAGATGTAGAGAGGGGTTTTGAATTGTATTAAACGAATCAAACAGAAGAGCTACCGAAGAAGATGAAGTTCAGACTGAGCAAAACAACCAAAGGAAAAAACAACACAGACATCAACCGGTTGGATTGGAACATCAACATATGTCGAAACTCAACTCATCTAAAGCAGATATTACTCCGCCCAACAACAACAGCAAAACTGAAGATTACCGCGACACTCACCAACAAACACACACTCATGTAGTCGTCGAAAACCTCCAAGGGTAACATGTTGTCGATAAGAATCCAAAATAAGCAGACCGCACCACACCGAGAGGGTCACCGTCATGCGGGATCTCTCGCCATAGTGTCGTTGCAACACTGCCTCCTCCACGCACCATCTGACGGAGTGAAAGCACCGAACCCAAACCTCTCGCACACTGCCTCCTCGCAGCCACCTCCACAACGCGCAGGGACCACATCCGCCGTTGGACTCCACCTCGCATGTCACGGATTCGATTCCGTTTATATATAGTCACCGCCAAAGTGGTAAGCATTGTCGCCCCACTTCTCCCATCAAACAACCAATCTGCCATCAAAGATCGACGTCACCTCACTTCACCTGCGCACAAGAACTTCGCCACCATGCTAACAAGCTAAGAAAGTCGCTTGCGCCGTCTTCTGACGTTGTACCACATCACAGGATGGTCCAGCATAGGCTAGTAACATGTCACGAACTTACAAAATAATATTATTATGCATACATATTTTGAAATTGGTATGACTATATTGACAAGTGTCAAGAATATTGGTGTTACACATTTATGACAATGGATGTCACTTTGGATACAATTTCCATGAGTTTTATTAATGGAAAAAGTTTAAATCAGTACCCTATACTTTCAACAAAGTTTGGATAACCCCTCAAACAATTTTACTGTTTACTTAACTCCTCCATTTTACTAAACCAGATCACTATTCACCTTTAGGCACTTATCAAAACCGGTTTGCTGACTGGATGGTTGTTTTGCTGACTAATGACGCCACATGAGCAGTCCAACGTGTCAAAAGCAATCGATCACACCCCATCACTAGTCAGGCTAGTTCGCCTGCCACCGTCAGGCAACGCCATTGCCGCTGCTCAGCCCTGATGACGCTCCCTCCTCGCCCGTCCTTGCTAGGCCTCACCCGCTGGCGCTTCGTCCCTGCACCCGCCGGCGGTTCCCTGATGGCGCCCGCCCTTGCTCAGCCCCGCACGCCGGCACTTCTTCTTCTCGATCCAGTTGATCGGCGCCCCTATTCCGTCCTGTTCGCCGGTGCTCCGATCCCCTGCTAGCCGTGCGACACGGTGGAGGTACTGCAGATGCCAAGGACCTGGGTAACAGGGTAAGCACTGAATTTTTGGTCATTTCGAGCATTGATTTGACTCTACTTTTGTTCGATTTTGATCGATATGGATTTTCGTTAGGATGGACGATGCAAGCTTTACTGGTAGCATGACCATCTGCCGAAGGACAAGGATGTTGCCTTGCACATTGATCTGGATACTGCAAACACAGTCATTTTCATTGGAAGTTCATCATAAGGATGCGTCACCAGATGGCATATGAAGAATGAATTGAGCAACCGGAGGAATTGTTTAGGTGTATTTGTGTTTGTGCTCGCTCCTCGTTGTTGTACTTGCCTATGCATGCATGATTCAGATGATGAATGATAAAAAAAAAGTTGTTCGATTCGGATGATGAACTGAACACCTGGTTGTCGTCTTCGTCGCCGATTAACTCCTCCGCCCAGCGACATCTCCTCGCTCGATCCGCCGCGGGAGCGCTTGGACAAAAACAGAGACGAACACAAGCACGCGTTGACACTTGACAGAGAAACAGAGGGACGGTTCAGGTGTGGGGATCAAATGGGATTGGTTGCGTCTGCCACGTTGGACTGCCCATGTGGCGTCATTAGTCACCAAAACAACCATCCAGTCATCAAAGCCGGTTTTGATTAGTGCCTAAGGGTGAAAAGTGATCTGGTTTAGCAAAATGGAGGGGTTAAGTAGACAGTAAAAATTGTTTGAGGGGTAACCAAACTTTGTCGAAAGTTTGGGTTAGTGATTCGGACTTTTTCCTTTATTAATAGCATTGCGTCTGGATATAATATCATAAGCATATATTTAGTTGTCATTTATTGGAGATATATTTTTTTGCAAATATTTTCAAAATAATATTTTTCCAAAACAAAACAAAATAAAACTTTGAACGGATGTTAACAAAGATCACATCAGCAACAATAGAGATGGTAAATATGTTCGAGATACTTGTGATGCTAACAGAATTATCCAGGAGACACCAAGACAATGGTGGTACAGACTAAATATATCTCTTATCACGGGTAGACGAACGTTATACAAGTAGGATAAGGTAGGAACAAAATGTCTTTTTATTCGCCATGATCCATCCATATTCGACAAACTTACGAGCATTAAGGGTCAACCACCAGGAACGGGATAGCCTGAAAGAAAAACGACAATTGATAAGTAACGGCTAACATCTGGTACGTATAGACGTATAGTTTCTGTCGCAACTTGTATTATGGAATTGGATACACTATGCCATATGTGATGTCTGAATATTCAGACGTTGTATATAAGTTACTACCGAAAGCTATCAAACTTTCTTCCACATTAAGAGTATGTGGCTTGATCGAGGGGCCTCTTGCGCAGTAGATGGCGACGTAGACAACCATTCTCATGAACATGAGCACCTCCAGTACCGTCGAGGTGAACTTGGAGCGAGGTCGCCGATGGCGAGAAATTTGGGATCGACCGGGAACCAGGGGAGGAGCTGGGGGTGGCCAGCAGGGGTCATGGCTCCTCCCAACCCAAGGTTGCAGAGTTCTTAATATTCAGCGGAGGAAAAGAAAAATTAGTGAATCTCTAATTACTCACTGCGTAGCCTCATGGGAGCTAGTTCGGTCCGTCAATGATTTGTTTAGCTTTTTGTAATTTGTATAGTTCGGCCATGACGTGTCAGCCACCGAGTTGAGTCTTGAATTCTTATTTATTCTAATATTCCAGAAGCAAAATCTAGTAGGTTAAACATTTCTCTATTGTTTGTTCCTTGTTTGCATTAAGCCAGTTACATGTAGGTGTTAATTATCTACTGGGATTGTTAATTTTGAAGAATAACCATGATATTTAATTTTATTATGCAATATGTTTTTGACTTTTTAGTCGTGTGCATTACTTGAGTGAGTGCACATCTCGCACTTCGAGGAGTCAAACACTTTAAAATTTGACCAAATATATATTAAAAAATATTAATAATTATTATACTAAATAAACATCATTAAATTAATCATGTCATATATTTTCATGACAAACTTGTTTAGAGACACAAATATTAATATTATTTTCTATATATCCGGTCAAAATTACAACTTGTTGACTCCTCGAAATGTAAGATGAGCACTTATTTTGAGACGGAGGGAGTACGTAGGTCAAACACCAAATCACAATCGGCCTCTGCCGCTGGAATCTTGACGCAGTCTTGGCAGTTCAGTTCCCCCATATGCATAGTAGCAGTGCCATGCACACACATGAACAAAATAGTTTCAAGATTTCAGTCAAACTATTGTACTGTAATAAAATATACAAATTGCTCTATTTGATTTATTAGGAAGTGAAGAATATCCACTACGAGAAGCAAACTTCGTCGTCTACCAAATTAAATTTCTGAAATTGTACCTAACTCTGTGAAACGAACCGGGTTTCCAAAGAAAGGAACCCGATTCCTGCACCTCTGTGATAATCTCAGGAGGCTATCACGTGCAAATCCCTGTCTCAGAAAGTAAAGAATAACCGTACAACAGAAAGGAAAAACATGAAGGTCCTCACAAAAATATAATAAATAAGCATCTGAGTACATCATTTCGGCACATGCCGGGTACAAGTCCAACGGGACTAAATCAAACAGAGTAAATATCTACGCAGCGTCTCTCATGTAGCAAAGTAGACTCCATATCCGCAGGCAACTCGAGTGTAGGGCAAGCCTCAGTCCTCCCATCCATCGTGCTCGAAGTCGTAGTCCGGCTCCTGGTCTGAAAACTCATCATCTACTCGATAAGCGAGTAGGTCATGTCAGCTTCCCAACAAAGAGCATAAGCAAAAGATAATAATTCTAGTATGCATGAGTAATCCTATTTATGGCTGTAGAAGGTTATGCACGCAGCGGTAGCAACATCAAGGTAAGCAGAATAGCCGAGCGGTCTCCATCTCCGAGGAGATCCACACCTCCGAGGACAACGCCTCCGGGGTCATCACCCCAACAAGGAAAGAACACCAAACACTAGATCTCATCCAAGATACAGCATCCCACTCTCATCTGCGACGTGGGGTCACCAACTCCTATCCCCACGTCTCAACAGCACGAAGCTGGGCTCACACACACAGGGGAGAGAAAGCAGCACAGGAAGAAACTAGCCAGAGTAACAGACCCGTGGGCTGTCCATACCAGTGGACACGGACTATAGCTATAGGTTTAACACTCCGCAGAGGTTGTACAACTGGATCCGCCGAGTAGAGCAGAATCGGGTGCCCCCGATCCACCTCTCTACCTAACGGATGGAGACCTAGCAGTGGACGGCACTCTCCTGCCTCTACGAGCCTGACTCGTCCTGACTGGGGCGCGAAACTTGCCAGCAGGGCCTCGAAGCTGTGAAACCATCCCCGGAGGAGCCGAGGCGACGTCTACTCGGGGGGTATAACCCGTCCCCCTCACACGACCACACCGGTCCACCTACAGGCTGGATGCCATCCACATACTAGTTCTCGGACCGAACCCCACCCATAACAAGGCGAACGGTTTGCACATAAATAGCCCAAAGATCACGGTTAAACTGTTGATCGGTCCTTAATTGCAAGAGCGAGCACTCACCAACTCCAACCGTCCGACACGCCGCTAGGGCGAGAGGCCAGGTTGCACCTCCCCTAGACAGGCGTTCACAAGTAGCCAAAGCGGCTCGCTCCCGCGGTAACACGTCAAGGATACACACTCACCCAAAACACACGCAAGAGTTCCGAGGTATCCCAACCTCAGTCCAAACCTGAGATCCATCCATAACTAAGGGTAAAATATATGGATGAGTAAAGCTGGAGAACTAGCTAGGGGTCTGTAGCTAGTTCCAAAAGTTGGTATTCCAAGGACAGGATAAACAATTCCAAGGTATGGCTAAACAATTGTCTATGCAATTTAAAAACATGCATCAAAAGTAATTAAGCACTAGCAACTAAAGCATGCATAGGATCTAAATGGTTGGGAGTGACATGACACCTGGCTGGTGTCCGTAGTCCTGGTCTGGGTTGAAGTCGGGGTTGTAGGCCTCCTCCTGGTCGTAGCTTGGGTCTGTGCAGCACGAGATACGAGACGCTAAGATACCGGTAATCAACTAAGCATAAATCCAAAGATACCCAATTTTAAAAGATCCAATCAGAACCAAACTACCTACAAACAGCACCGTCTCATTTTTAGAAAAATATAGAAACTGGTTTCATATTTTTCGGAGTTATAAATAATTAGTTATGAATTTTCAAAGGTTAAAGGTTTTATAAATTAATTTCCAAAATCATTTATAAAACAGAAAAGGATTTTTATTTTGAAAATACGTGATGACGTCAGCATGCCGTCAGGGTGACGTCAGCATGACGTCAGCCACTAGGTTAGTGGGCCTTAATGGGCCGAAAGGGTTAGTGGGCCGAATACGACCCATTGGACTTAGCCCATAGGGCCCAATAAGCTTAGTCCGCTGGACCTCCCTGGATTTCTTTCAGAGTTCACAGAAGAAAAAGAAAAAGAAAAGGGCCGGCGCTGGGCTGCAATGGGCTACGGCCCAGGCGGCATCCCCTAGATTTCCAACAGGGAAGTCCAACGGGACTCCCTGGACTAAGCTGGGATTCAGGAGACCTCCTTGCCGTCCATGCGCGTGTACCGGCGCGTCCCGGCGTGCGCTCGGCGGCGACGGCGGATGGCGTCCCGAGATCCCGACGGTTCTTTCAGGAAAACGAGCGCGGCGCAAGGCTCGTTAGGGTTAGAGGATTACGCTGGCGCGGCCAAGGCCCGGTGGTCGGACGCCTGTGGCGGCACGCAGCGCGACACGGCTTCGTTCCTGGCGAGGCGCGGCTCTGGGTAGCGGCGATGCGGGCGTGCGGCGCGCTTACGCGGTGTGGTGGCCTTGCACGAGGATGTGCGGAACCAAACTCGTGTGCATGTGCCGGGCATGCGCAAGCGCGATACAAGATACATCTGCGCGACCTGGGAGTCCGGAACAGGGATGTCCGGGGATCCATGGCCGCGGCGTGGCGGAAAAGAGATGGCGCGGCAAGGCGAAGTCAGAAGCTAGATCGCGCGGCGCTATTCGGTGGTTCAAGCGCGCGGGTGCGCCTGGTGTAGAAGCGCACGTGCTAGCACATACACATCAAGCGGCGGCTCGACAGGATTTGCGCTCGCGGACGCGCGCAGCACAGCGATGCTGCGGCGCGGCGCGGTGCGGCGGCGTCGGTGATGGCAAGTTAGCGGCCGAAGGCCTGCTTGCGCGCGCTGGGGAGCACGGCGGCGACACGGGATGAGGGTTCCTGCAGAAAAAGCGGCTCGACGGCCGGACAGGGGCTGACACTGTGAGCTTGAGCTCGGCACATGGCGCGGCGGCCGGCGCGGTGTATCGCAGGGGTACGCTCCCATGGGGTCAGCTAGGTCAGGAGATGGGTGCGGGATAGCTCACGTTGGGGCGATGGTGAAGGCGTGGCCGTGAAGAACGCGTCGGTGAACTGGCGGCGGTGTTCACTGCAGTGTGTCCTTGCTCTGCTCCGACGATGGCTCCGACGTGGGCGGCCCTCTCCTCGGCTTGATCGGCTTCAGCTTCAGCGGCTCCGGCGAGGGTGCGGTGGCGCGATGGTGAGGCGCGCCTCACCTTCCCTTCTTCCCCCTTCTCCCTCTCCTCCCCTCACTTCTCTCCTTGGCGGTGGAACAGGGAAGACAAAGGGGAGAATCCCCAATTGCGCGTTGCCTTGCAACGGGGGTCTCGCCCGGGGGTTTAGAGGCTCGAGAACGTCAAGGCGAGGGGTAGAAGCATCACCGCGGGGCTCCTATTGGCTCGTGGAGGCGCGGTGGTGATGTGGTGGCGCAGGAGAGGCTGGCGGGCGCGTGAACGCGTCGCTGGGCAGGGGTAGGAAGGGAAAAGAACCAGAGCAGTGCGCACGAGGTGCGGCCTGGCTCGATGTCCGTGCCTTGGGTGCGGTCGGGGCCTTGTCCCCTGGCCGGGGTGCGCGCGCGTAGGAGTGCGGCGGCGGGGCGAGACGGTGCGCGGGCGCGGCCTTGACCGGGCGGGGACGAAGACCAGTAGGCGGGCCCCGCTCGTCGACGACACGCGCGCGGGGGTGGGGTGTGTGGGCCGAGCTGGGCCCTCTCCGGGGAGAGGCAAGAAGGCTGCGGTGCAAGGTTGTTCACGGGTTTGGAGTTGAAGGGGGTCAGATAAACTTCAGAGGTTGTTAGCAGGCCCAAGATAGAAGAAGGGTTTTTGAAATTAATTTTGAATTAGGTTTAAACTATAGATTTGAATTTGATTTTATTCAAATTCAAAACACAATCAATTAACTCCAAATAAAATCCATAAAAATCAAATCACTATCTTTTACCATAATTTGAATTTATATTTTTATATTTTTGGTATTTATTTATATGGAAATAAGAGAAGGTGCTAGAAAGGGTTTAAATATAGGTGGCACATCATCAATAAATAAAAGTTCAAATTTCCTCACATTTTCATAACTTAATTTTCTGGGTTGTTACATTCTCCCTCACCACCGGGAATCTCGTCCTCGAGATTTAAGCTCCATCCTCTCCCTCGAACAAGTGAGGGAACTCTCTCCTGAGATCGGCTTCCTTCTCCCAGGTTGCTTCTCGCTCCATGTGGTGACTCCACAGCACTTTGCAGTAAGGAATGGTGGTCCTCCTGGTTTCCTTTGTTGCTCTGTCCAAGATCTTCTCAGGGTACTCTGCATACTCCAGGGTGTTCTGCAGGTCGAGTATCTCTACTGGGACTTGCTTTGCTTCCACTTCCTTTTCACTCTTCCTTAACTGTGACACGTGGAACACGGGGTGCACGGCTGACAACTCCTCTGGTAGGGCGAGCCTGTAGGCGAGCTTCCCAACTCTTTCGGTGATCTGGTAAGGTCCCACGTACCTTGGGGCAAGCTTTCCTTTCACAGCAAACCTCTTGGTTCCTCTCATCGGTGACACCTTCAGGTAGACAAAGTCTCCTCTACTGAACGACAAGTCTCTCCGGTGACGGTCTGCGTAGCTCTTCTGTCTGCTCTGGGCAATCTTTAGGTTCTCCCTGACTTTCTCCACTTTCTCCTCAGCCTCCTTGAGAATGTCCGGACCAAAGATCATCCTCTCTCCTACCTCGGACCACATCAGGGGTGTTCTGCACTTCCTCCCGTAAAGGGCCTCGAACGGTGACATTTGGAGACTTGCCTGGTAGCTGTTGTTGTACGAGAACTCTGCGTAAGACAAACTGGTCTCCCAGTCGGTGCCGTAGGTGAGGGCACAAGCTCTGAGCATATCCTCCAAGGTTTGGTTGACTCTCTCGGTCTGTCCGTCGGTCTGTGGGTGGTAGGCTGTGCTGTAGCTGAGTGTGGTTCCCATCCTTGCATGGAAGCTCTTCCAGAACCTGGCCACGAAGTGGGGCCCTCTGTCTGACACTATGCTCCTCGGAGCTCCGTGTAGTCTGAGTATGTGGTCCACGTACAGGTTTGCCAACTGATCTGTTGCGTCTGTAGCTTTGACTGGCACAAAGTGTGACACCTTGGTTAAGCGGTCCACGATGACCCACACCGAGTCGTGTCCTTTAGGTGTACGGGGCAATCCCACCACAAAGTCTATGGAAATGTCATCCCACTTCCACTGGGGAATATCCAACGGTTTCGACAGCCCTGCAGGTCTCTGGTGCTCGATCTTCACTCTGCTGCAAGTGTCACAACAAGCCACGTAGTAAGCTATGTCCTTCTTCATATCCTTCCACCAGAACCTCAGTTTTAAGTCTTGGTACATCTTTGTGCTTCCTGGGTGAATGGACTACTTTGAATCGTGGGCTTCTCTCAGTATTTGCTCTTGGAGTTCCTTGTTCTGAGGAACACAGATCCGATCCTTCAACCACACGGTTCCCTGCTCATCGATCCGGTAATCCTCAGCTTTGCCTTCCAACATTTGCTCTCGAATAGCTCCAACCTCTTTGCAATCTTTCTGAGCCTCTCGAATCCTTCCTTCCAGGTCGTAGGTCACTTGCAGTGTGTTGAGTTGTCCCTGCTCCACAATCTCAACCTGAAGCTGCTCTAGCTCGTCGTGAAGTGTTGGCTGCTCCTGCCTCACCATCAAGTTGTTGCAATAGGACTTTCTGCTCAGCGCATCTGCCACAACGTTTGCCTTGCCAGGGTGGTAGTGAATCTCCAGGTCGTAGTCCTTGATCAGCTCTAACCACCTCCTCTACCTCATGTTCAACTCCGACTGAGTAAAGAAGTACTTCAGACTCTTGTGATCGGTGTACAGCTCACACTTGTTGCTGATCAAGTAGTGCCTCCAAATCTTCAGAGCGTGAACGACTGCTGCTAGCTCCAAGTCGTGAGTGGGGTAGTTCTCTTCGTGCTTCTTGAGCTGCCTCGACGCATAGGCCACAACTTTGCCCTCCTGCATCAGCACACATCCCAATCCTTGCTTCGAGGCGTCACAGTACACCACGAAATCCTTCTTGATATCTGGCAGGGTAAGAATCGGAGCTGTCGTGAGCCTCTTCTTCAACTCCTGGAAACTCCTCTCACAGGCCTCTGACCACACAAACTTCTTATCGTTCTTCAGCAGCTCAGTCATTGGCTTTGCTATCTTGGAGAAGTTTTCTATGAACCTCCTGTAGTAACCTGCCAACCCGAGAAAACTCCGAATGTCTGTCACTATGAGTGGCTGCTCCCACTTGGTAACTGCTTCCACTTTCGAAGGGTCAACTGCAACTCCCTCAGCTGACAACACATGTCCCAAGAAAGCAACTTCCTCCATCCAGAACTCACACTTGCTGAACTTTGCGTACAACTTCTGCTGTCTCAGCCTCTTCATCACAATCCGAAGGTGCTCCTCGTGCTCCTCTGCTGTCTCTGAGAAGATCAAAATGTCATCTATGAACACTACCACAAACTTGTCCAGCTCTTCCACGAAGACCTTGTTCATCATGTTCATGAAGTTGGCCGGGGCGTTGGTCAGTCCAAACGAAACCACTACGAACTCGTACAGGCCGTACCGAGTCATGAAAGCCGTCTTCGGGATATCCTGGTCCCGAATCTTCATCTGGTAGTAGCCTGACCTCAAGTCAATCTTGGAAAAGAACTTTGCCTTCCGCAGCCTGTCTAGCAAGTCGTCGATTCTGGGCAAAGGATACCTGTTCTTGATTGTCATCGAGTTGAGAGTTCGGTAGTCCACACACATCCTCTTGGTGCCATCCTTCTTGTCCACAAACAGAACTGGCGAACCCCAAGGTGAGGTACTCGATCGAATAAACCCTTGCTCTTGCAGTTTCTTGAGTTGCTTCTTCAGCTCATCGAGTTCATCCGCGGACATCCTGTACGGGCTCTTGGCCACTGGTCCAGCTCCTGGCATCAGCTCGATCACGAACTCAATATCTCTATCTGGCGGCAGCTCAGTCAACTCCTCTGGAAACACGTCGGGGTACTCCCTCACCACCGGGATGTCCTCCATACTCCTTCCTTTCATGTTGCACAGCATCGGTGTCGACCTCTGGCCCTGTGGCTTGATCAACACTCTGGCTCCGCTGGGGTGCTCCAACTGCACGTACAATGAGTTGCAGTTCACCGATCCTTTGTGCTGGGCTAACCACTCCATACCAAGTATCACGTCGATCCCGGTTGACTCCAGAACTGTCAAGTCTGCCATGAACAACTCCTTCTCGAACACCATGTTCACTCCTCTACACTCCAGCGTACTCCGCTTCTCACCTAGCGGAGAACTAGTAACTATAGGCCGTGGTCTGGGCTTAGTTGGTAATGACCTTTCGTTTACGAACTTGGTAGAAATGTACGAAAACTGAGCACCGGTGTCAAACAGAACGGAAGCCATAACTGAATCGACTAAAAACTCATCGAGAGCTACGTCTGGTGCTGCGGCTGCCTCCTCAGCGGTCAGGTGGTTCAGTCTGCCTCGAGTGGGCGGTGGAGCGCTCTTCTGCTGGTTCTGCTGGGGCTGTCCTCCCGGAACTGGTGCCTTCGCCGGTGTCTGGTACTGAGTGTTCCTGCTCTGACCTCCCTGTTGAAGCTTCTGAGGGCATACGTTGGACTTGTGGCCTAGCTGACGGCAGTGGCAGCAGGTGATCTGTGAGCTGTCGTAGGCTGGCGGCTGCTGCGGCCTGGGCTTCCACTGACTCGAACCTCCACTACCTCCGGGGTGACCTCTGCCCTGCTGTGTGAACTGAGTCTGCTGCTGCTGCGGGTACGAGCGCTGTCTCTGCGGTGGGTACTGTGGTGGAGCTGACCTCTGTCGCTGGTGTGAACCTGAGTACCCTGCACGGTCTGCACGCTGCCTCTTCTCTCCTCGGACCTCCACGTAGTGCAACCTCGACTTCTCCACTACCAGAGCCTTGCCCACCAGGGCGTGAAGAGTAGCACAGTCGTGAGCAGCCAGGTGGTGCGCCATCCCTCTGTGGAGTCCCTTGCGGTACCAGTACATCTTCTTTTTCTCGGTGTTGGAGTCGTCTGGGGCGTACCGCATCAGCTCCTGGAAGCAGTTCGTGTACTCCTGGACTGACATCTGCCCCATCTTCAAGTGCCTGAACTCGTCTGCCTTCCTATCCATCACTGCCTCCGGGATGTGGAACTCCCTGAAAGCCTCCACAAACTCCTCCCACGTGATGTGAGTCGGGTCCGCGTGTGAGTCACAGTAGCTGTCCCACCAAGCTCCTGCAGTGCCGACCAGCTGGTGCGCGGCGACTGACACACACTCCTCCTCTGTAAGGTCTGTCAGCCACAAGCGGGTCTGGAGAGTTGACAAAGGTAGGTGGGCGCAGCTTGGAGAAACCCTCCACTCTCTTCTGCAAGCTCTCTGGCTGGTTCCTGGCGTTCCTCTGGCGGTTGTTGTTCTGAACCACAACATCAGTGATCGTCTGCATCAGCTGGGTCTGTAGTGCCATCACTACTGCTAGGTTGGGCGGTGGTGCCGGCTGCTCCGGTGCCTGCTCTGGCTCGGGCTCCTCGACCTTCTCTGGGTCAACTGGTGCTCGGCCTCCTCGGCCTCCTCGACCTCCTCGCCCACCGCGGTGTCCACCACGGTGTCCGCCACGTGGGGCACGGCCTCCACGGCGGCCACGACCTCGACCTCCAGTGGGGAGAGGGACGTCCTCCTGCTCGGCGTCCTCCCTGGCAGCCTCCTCAAAACGGCGTAGGAGCCGTCCCGACCTCCTGACCCCCTACATCTGTTCCAAGAATTTGAGATCGTGAGAAACGAGTTGTCAGAATTTAACTTTAAGGTACTTAAACATATAAGGAGTATCTAGCTAACAATCAAACAATTTCACACAGACATATAAGAAGCATGAAATCCGGCAAAAAGATCGATAACTCCAATCACTCATGCAAGATCACCATACAAAAGGTGTGTATCTCGAGGCTTACTCCACAACCTTCGAGATTACACAGAAGCATGAGAACTACTACGACATACATAAAGGGTGGTCAACTAAACATGGACATCATGAAGAACTCTACTCTATCTGACCACAGGATCATCCCCTCAAGGTGCCTGCCTCTGAACTGGAGCTGGTGAGTACGGTGGCGACACTGTCTTCGGACTAGGTGGAACTGAGTAGAACGGCGGGTCGTTCACTCCCGGGTAGTCTGGAATCTCAATCTCTGGTAGGTTGAAGTAGCCTGCCAAGCTCCTCAAAGCTCTGTTCATCTCAGGTGTGTCGGTACTGCCTCTCGGGTAGGGTGGCTGTGCTGGAAGCTGGGTCGGTGGTAGCTCGAACGTCTCGGTCCTCATCTTGGGTCTCTTCTATGGTGGTACCAACTCTGCCAACTCTCTGAACTCTGTCACCCGTCTCTGGTCGGACTCTCTCCAAGCTGAGCTGGTCCGGCTGGCTGTGTCCTGTGCCTCGTACACTCTGCCTCCCAAGTACCACAGGTGGTTGTAGTTCTACGTCTCTCCTCGTGTCCCCACAACCTCAATTGGTAGTCTGTGCAAGCTGCTCCAAGCGACTCTAGCAAGTACTCCCTCTCTCACAGTTTCAACCTCTCCTCCCTGGTTGCTGCCTCTGACTCCCGCAAGGCGGTCTGTGCCTCCTCCAGTCTGGCTCTCAAGGTGGCGATCTCGAGTGCATCCCTCTCTGTGCTGGCTCTGGCGGCTGCGAGTCCCCACTCTGTGATCTGGATATTCCTCCTGTGTGCCTCGTTGAGAAAGAACTCCAAGTGGCTGTTCTCTCTCTCCAGCTGGGCGTTTCGTCCCAAGGTGTCGTCCCACTTCTGTCGCAAAAACACTATCTCTGAGTCGGCCCAGTAGAGTGCCTGGTCTTGAGCTTGAATGAACTTGCTGGCCAACTGGTCTTGCTCATCCTTGCCCTCTGTGCTCTCCTCGGTGTAAGCTGTCTCGTCCTTGTGGCACCTGCTGTGGTAGTACACTGCTGTCGGTAGGACTCCAAAGGGTGTATCCTTCAACCTCTGCTCCAACTGTCGACACACTTTCTTCAGCGCGAGTCTGGCACAACACTGGTGAGCCTCCAGTGTGGAGTTGTCGAAGCACGAGACCCTGACCTCCTCGAACTCTGGCACACGGGGGTCTGCTGGTATCTTCAAGGTCAGCTCTGTCAGCGACTGGTCCACGGCTGTAGTGGTGCGTCCCTCGTAGAGCACCTCGCTGGTCTCCACTCCAGCGGTCTCCAAGCAGTCCTTAAGGATCTTCCAGAACCCTCCGGCCCACTGGCCGTCGGTCTTGAGGGGAATCCATGTCAGCTGGTCCATCTGCACATTGTTAGGGAAGTTAGTAAGAGTTAGTAATGTTAATCAAGGTAGTATATAATAAAGTTCAATGTACTTATATAAAATTTCATGGATTGCATATAAAGCACAAGGTGTTTTGGCTTTCCTATACTATCGTCCGTTCCTAGGCTCGTCCTACAGTCAAGTACGGCTCTGATACCAACTGAAACGAACCGGGTTTCCAAAGAAAGGAACCCGATCCCTGCACCTCTGTGATTGTCCCAGGAGGCTATCACGTGCAAATCCCTGTCTCAGAAAGTAAAGAATAACCGTACAACAGAAAGGAAAAACATGAAGGTCCTCACAAAAATATAATAAATAAGCATCTGAGTACATCATTTCGGCACATGCCGAGTACAAGTCCAACGGGACTAAATCAAACAGAGTAAACATCTACGCAGCGTCTCTCATGTAGCGAAGTAGACTCCATATCCGAAGGCAACTCGAGTGTAGGGCAAGCCTCAGTCCTCCCATCCATCGTGCTCGAAGTCGTAGTCCGGCTCCTAGTCTGAAAACCCGTCATCTACTCGATAAGCGAGTAGGTCATGTCAGCTTCACAACAAAGAGCATAAGCAAAAGAGAATAATTCTAGTATGCATGAGTAATCCTATTTATGGCTGTAGAAGGTTATGCACGCAGCGGTAGCAACGTCAAGGTAAGCAGAACAGCCGAGCGGTCTTCATCTCCGAGGAGATCCACACCTCCGAGGACAACACCTCTGGGGTCATCACCCCAACAAGGAAAGAACACCAAACACTGGATCTCATCCAAGATACAGCATCCCACTCTCATCTGCGACGTGGGGTCACCAACTCCTATCCCCACGTCTCAACGGCACGAAGCCGGGCTCACACACACACAGGGGAGAGAAAGCAGCACAAAAAGAAACTAGCCAGAGTAACAAACCCGTGGGCTGTCCATACCAGTGGACACGGACTATAGCTATAGGTTTAACACTCTGTAGAGGTTGTACAACTGGACCCGCCGAGTAGAGCAGAATCGGGTGCCCCCGATCCACCTCTCTACCTAACGGCCGGAGACCTAGCAGTGGACGGCACTCTCCTGCCTCTCCGAGCCTGACTCGTCCTGACTGGGACGCGAAACTTGCCAGCGGGGCCTCGAAGCTGTGAAACCATCCCCGGAGGAGCCGGGGCGACGTCTACTCGGGGGGTATAACCCGTCCCCCTCACACGACCACACCGGTCCGCCTACAGGCTGGATGCCATCCACATACTAGTTCTCGGACCGAACCCTGCCCATAACAAGGCGAACGGTTTGCACGTAAATAGCCCAAAGATCATGGTTAAACTGTCGATTGGTCCTTAATTGCAAGAGCGACCACTCACCAACTCCAACCGTCCGACACGCCGCTAGGGCGAGAGGCCAGGTCGCACCTCCCCTAGACAGGCGTTCACAAGTAACCAAAGCAGCTCGCTCCCGCAGTAACACGTCAAGGATACACACTCACCCAAAACACACGCAAGAGTTCCGAGGTATCCCAACCTCAGTCCAAACCTGAGATCCATCCATAACTAAGGGTAAAATATATGGATGAGTAAAGCCGGGGAACTAGCTAGGGGTCTGTAGCTAGTTCCAAAAGTAGGTATTCCAAGGACAGGATAAACAATTCCAAGGTATGGCTAAACAATTGTCTATGCAATTTAAAAACATGCATCAAAAGTAATTAAGCACTAGCAACTAAAGCATGCATAGGATCTAAATGGTTGGGAGTGACATGACACCTGGCTGGTGTCCGTAGTCCTGGTCTGGGTTGAAGTCGGGGTCGTAGGCCTCCTCCTGGTCGTAGCTCGGGTCTGTGCAGCACGAGATACGAGACGCTAAGATACCGGCAATCAACTAAGCATAAATCCAAAGAAACCCAATTTTAAAAGATCCAATCAGAACCAAACTACCTACAAACAGCACCGTCTCATTTTTAGAAAAATATAGAAACTGGTTTCATATTTTTCGGAGTTATAAATAATTAGTTATGAATTTTCAAAGGTTAAAGGTTTTATAAATTAATTTCCAAAATCATTTATAAAACAGAAAAGGATTTTTATTTTGAAAATACGTGATGACGTCAGCATGCCGTCAGGGTGACGTCAGCATGACGTCAGCCACTGGGTTAGTGGGCCTTAATGGGCCGAAAGGGTTAGTGGGCCGAATACGGCCCATTGGACTTAGCCCATAGGGCCCAATAAGCTTAGTCCGCTGGACCTCCCTGGATTTATTTCAGAGTTCACAGAAGAAAAAGGAAAAGAAAAGGGCCGGCGCTAGGCTGCAATGGGCTACGGCCCAGGCGGCATCCCCTTGATTTCCAACAGGGAAGTCCAACGGGACTCCCTGGACTAAGCTGGGATTCAGGAGACCTCCTTGCCGTCCATGCGCGTGTACCGGCGCGTCCCGGCGTGCGCCCGGCGGCGACGGTTGATGGCGTCCCGAGATCCCGGCGGTTCTTTCAGGTAAACGAGCGCGGTGCAAGGCTCGCTAGGGTTAGAGGATTACGCTGGTGCGGCCAAGGCCCGGTGGTCGGACGCCTGTGGCGGCACGCAGCGCGACACGGCTTCGTTCCCGACGAGGCGCGGCTCTGGGTAGCGGCGATGCGGGCGTGCGGCGCGCTTACGCAGTGTGGTGGCCTTGCACGGGGATGTGCGGAACCGAACTCGTGTGCATGTGCCGGGCATGCACAAGCGCGATACAAGACACATCTGCGCGACCTGGGAGTCCGGAACAGGGATGTCCGGGGATCCATGGCCGCGGCGTGGCGGAAAAGAGATGGCGCGGCAAGGCGAAGTCAGAAGCTAGATCGCGCGGCACTATACGGCGGTTCAAGCACGCGGGTGCGCCTGGTGTAGAAGCGCACGTGCTAGCACATAAACATCAAGCGGCGGCTCGACAGGGTTTGCGCTCGCGGACGCGCGCAGCACGGCGATGCTGCGGCGCGGCGCGGCGGCGTCGGTGATGGCAAGTTAGCGGCCGAAGGCCTGCCTGCGCGCGCTGGGGAGCACAGCGGCGACACGGGATGAGGGTTCCTGCAGAAAAGGCGGCTCGACGGCCAGACAGGGGCTGACACTGTGAGCATGAGCTCGGCGCACGGCGCGTCGGCCGGCGTGGCGTATCGCAGGGGTACGCTCTCATGGGGTCAGCTAGGTTAGGAGATGGGTGCGGGATAGCTCACGTTGGGGCGATGGTGAAGGCGTGGCCGTGAAGAACGCGTCGGTGAAGAGGCGGCAGTGTTCACTACGGCGTGTCCTTGCTCTGCTCCGACGATGGCTCCGACGCGGGTGGCCCTCTCCTCGGCTTGATCGGCTTCGGCTTCAGTGGCTCCGGCGAGGGTGCGGTGGCGCGATGGTGAGGCGCGCCTCGCCTTCCCTTCTTCCCCCTTCTCCCTCTCCTTCCCTCACTTCTCTCCTCGGCGGCGGAACAGGGAAGACAAAGGGGAGAATCCCCAATTGCGCGTTGCCTTGCAACGGGGGTCTCGCCCGGGGGTTTAGAGGCTCGAGAACGTCAAGGCGAGGGGTAGAAGCGTCACGGCGGGGCTCCTATTGGCTCGTGGAGGCGCGGTGGTGATGTGGCGGCACAGGAGAGGCTGGCGGGCGCGCGGACGCGTTGCTGGGCAGGGGTAGGAAGGGAAAAGAACCAGAGCGGTGCGCACGAGGTGCGGCCTGGCTCGACGTCCGTGCCTTGGGTGCGGTCGGGGGCTTGTCCCCTGGCCGGGGTGTGCGCGCGCGCAGGAGCGCGGCCGCAGGGCGAGATGGTGCGCGGGCGCGGCCTTGACCGTGCGGGGACGAAGACCAGTAGGCGGGCCCCGCTCGTCGGCGACACGCGCGCGGGGGTGGGGTGTGTGGGCCGAGTTGGGCCGTCTCCGGGGAGAGGCAAGAAGGCTGCGGTGCAAGGTTGTTCACGGGTTTGGAGTTGAAGGGGGTCAGATAAACTTCAGAGGTTGTTAGCAGGCCCAAGATAGAAGAAGGGTTTTTGAAATTAATTTTGAATTAGGTTTAAACTATAGATTTGAATTTGATTTTATTCAAATTCAAAACACAATCAATTAACTCCAAATAAAATCCATAAAAATCAAATCACTATCTTTTACCATAATTTGAATTTATATTTTTATATTTTTGGTATTTATTTATATGGAAATAAGAGAAGGTGCTAGAAAGGGTTTAAATATAGGTGGCACATCATCAATAAATAAAAGTTCAAATTTCCTCATATTTTCATAACTTAATTTTCTGGGTTGTTACACTTTGTTAGATTGATCGCTGCCTTAGCGCAGATCTACGACATGGCCGCGGGTTCCAGCTCCTCAGCTGGAGAAGGTACACTTCTCCCCTCACTCATCTCTCTCCGTCTCTCTCGGTTTACACATGTATCATGTATACAGACACAGACACACATTAACAATATCTACCCGAATAGATGTGCACCTGGTAGATCTGTGTAATCCATCAAACTTATCATTGCAATGTGCACTTAAAACATCAATCAAGGCTGAAAAAGGTGGCGTCGATCTATTATATTTACAAGGCTTCCATACATTCGCTAGATTATTCAATTCACTCGTGGAGACGATGTGTCGATGTCAGATGTCACTTTCTTTTCTTCTGATTTATTTCTTTCCGCTTTATTTTCTTTTCTTTTCTTCTCATTCATGTTTGGAGAGGAATATGCATAACAAATGAATTTACGACGAGCAATTAGAAAATTTGAAGGGAGACGTTATCTCATCAATTTATTGTCGATACATTATTATATTTCTCAAATCTTACAATATCTCAAAAAACCTCATAATGCACACTTTTTCAAGAAGGTAAATCAGCTAGGCAGTTGAGCTATAAGGACTACATTCAGCATCTCCCCTCTTTATTGTCTATTCATTTTGCTGGAACTGTGAAGCCTGCAAATAAACAATTAATTCAGGTTAGAATGGTTACCATGATAGTTTCATAATAACTAGTAGTGATTATGTAGTTCATAGTCAACATGATACTCATGTAAAGATCCACATAAAACACTTACTTCCGCACTTGAAGCCAGATTTAACTTCTATCCCACATCTTTTGGCAACATACACAACCTTCTCCATGCTCACAACGGCCTCAATTTCCTTGGTGACCTTGGAACACAAGCATGGAATATCTGCCTTTTGGGCGGCACTACAGCAGCTATCTGAAGGAGGGATCATTGGTTCCTTAGGTGGCATCACATATTGCTGGCATTCCTTAATTAGGGCTGGGAGGTTGTCGCCACACGCAGCTTGGGTGCCCTCGATGGACATGGCTACTGCAAAAGCAAGGATCAAGAATAGGCTCAGGAGTTTTGCCATTGCTATTAGATCTACCAATGGTTTGGCCTTTTGGATGCTAACACAAGAGCTGTGTTGGTTTGTATGTGAGTTTGTAAGAATGAAATCCGATTTATATAGAAGCGTTGAGGGTATCTGCTCCTATCTTGCAGACTGTGGAGGATATCTATTGGATATGTAACTGATGGTAAGGATTGATGTGGGGACGGCTACATGGACAAGTGTCAAATTTAAAGTTGCATGTTAGACAAGTGTCAATTTTATAGTTGCATGTAAGACAGGTGTAGAAAATGATACTCATTACATAGACAAGTGGCATAATCGAAGCTAGTAGATGCACAAGTGTCAATAAAAATGCTTCTACGTTCACAAATATTCAAAATAATATTATCATTGTTTTGAAATTGGTACAAACTCTACTGAGAGGTGTCAACTAATGCAACTATTAATACAATTTCCATCAATCTTATGGATAGCACTATGTCATGTTTGGATATAATGTCATATCAAGATTGATTATGGAAGTATACCTATCCTAAAAATAAATTTAGTTGTCATTTACTGGAGCTATATTTTTTGCATATAACTTTTCTAATATAAACAAAACAAAATAAAGCTAAGAATAGTGGTTAACATAGATCACATTAGCAGATATTCGAATAGCTCGTAAATATGTTTTTTACATGCTAAACATGTGGGTGGACGTGGTGGCAATGCACCGTGGCCCGGCGCTGTGGGGCGACGACGCGCACCATTTCCGGCCGGAGGGCTTTGTCAAGGACCACCTCCACGGCGGGTGCTGCCACCTCATGGTCTTCCTGCCCTTCGGCTTCAAGGGCTGCATCTGCGTCGGCTGCAATCTCACCGCCATGGAGTACAGGGTCGTGCTCGCCATGGTGCTCCACCGCTTGTGCCTCTCCGTCACCAAGGGTCATGCTCTCGCTCAGGCCATTCGTCAACATCCAACTCCGACTCACGCCGCTCTTCTGATCTCTCATCTATCGTCATCATCCATCTGCATGCATCATCATCACAATTCCGAAGCTAAGGATCGATTTTTTTATTAGTAAGTAAATATTGCTTTCAATTGATGAAGAATTGATTGTTAAACAAATCTTTTTCACTAAAGAAAAAAAAGGGACCGTATACTACCACTTACTCTTTTCTTGGACTGTTGTTGCTTGTTATTGAAGGATATTTTTATTAGTAAGTAAATATTACTTTCAATTGATGAAGAATTGATTGTTAAACAAAACTTTTTCACTAAAGTTGTTTAAATTGAGCTTCATAGAAGCATGTGAAATGCTGGTGTATATACTATAATTTAAGTTTTTTTTAAAATACTTAGAGTATTGCACCATAATTCTTTAATTTTTTTCAAAACGCATGCGTAGCACAAGTGCACTTTACTAGTCATGCCAAAATAAAAAGTTGATGTCGATCCAGCCAGCATGCCGATCAACTTATAGTGGAGAGCGAACTGACCTAAAAGTGCACACGAAAATATTGTATGCTGCCACAACAACTACCAACCCACTGAGAACAGCTGGAGGCCGTCAAAAATCAGAAAGCAAAAACGTACAAAGAGTGATGATACAAGACTTTCACGCCGCTAGTGCATACCGATCACCAGTCAGGACTTCAAGCATAGTTTATTTATCGAGACACCAAGCTTATGTGCTCTAACATAGCCACAGAGACGAACAAAACAAGAAGAGCAAGGCCACTACAAAATGACTGCTCGCATGCTCCGTCTTCCAGGAGCTGCAGCAATCTTCGTCCTGATTCTTTCCGTGGCACTGTCCTCGTCATTCTTTCTTCAGGCAAGGGTGGTCTCGGGTCGTGGCTGTGTTGCAAGCGAGCGGGAGACACTTATCTCATTGTTCGCACCCAAAATTGGCACAGAGCCGATCAGGCTGACGCTATCGGTCAGACCGGTGTCCCTCGACGGTTTGACCGGTCGGGCGTCCTGTAGCCGATCCGGCAACGGCCACACCGGTCTGACCGGTGGGCCTGACCGGTCTGACCGGTGGACCCCGAGTCCGAGTAGAATTGAGGAGTCCTAGCGAATTTCGAGTTGTAAAAGAATTCCTTGCGGGGCAAGACCTCCCCACCCTATAAATATAAAGGGGCACGGCCGATTGAGAGGAACACAATCGAATCTATCATTACCTTCTACTTTTTATCCTCTCAACACCTTTTCCAACCTCCATGCTTCTTGTCTCTTGATCTCCACAGTCATAGATGATGTCCTAGGGCCTGCTGGTCGACCTAGGGCACGACGGCGACGTCCACGCCCTGACGGGGTCCCTCCCGGGCGAGAGCTTCGACGGTCTTTGCTAGTTTGCTCGTAAACTAGTCGTTCTTCACCACGTAAGTGCGTTGGTTATCTCTTTGCTGGTTTGCTCGTAAACCTAGCCGTCCTCCATCACGTAAGCGTGGTAGCTACCCTCCTAAACACTCGAATTAGGCAAACCCTAGGACACCGGTCTGACCGGTGCGCCTGACCGGTCTGACCGGTGCCGGCGGTATCTTTGCTTTTCATTCCGTTCGCGACCCGCACGCTCTAGTGCTCTTGCTTGTTGACCCTGAAAGGCGTCAACAAATTGGCGACTCCGCTGGGGAAGAAAGATCAGGTTGCTCAAACCGTTCTATCGATCCCTAGCCTTTTTGATATATTACTTTGATTCGCCATTGTAGTTGAATCTGGTCTTTTGGGACCGATTGCATCTATAATTGTCACATTGCATCAGGCTGCTCAAGCCGTTTGCGTTGTGTTTCGTCTTGCTTGCTGCTACATATTGAATATTAGAAGATAAGCGAGACTTTGGTCATTGATTGCTTGGATTTTCGAGGATATCTGGATTTATCTATATTACAAAATCTGAAGCATCAATATTTATTATGGTGGGTTATCCATATACTTCGCATCAATTCATCTACAACGAGCCCAAGGTACAAATTGCAAATACATTGCCTATGTCTAATGTTAGTAATTATTTTGCAAGTACCATAAATCCTCATGTTGATGTTGCTAGATTTGATAATAGTAGGCATATTGCATCGGCTAGTACTTATTCAGATGGTGTTAATTATGCAAATTATAATCCTAAAATTTATATTCAAAAGCCATTGTCAAATAATATGCATGCTTTGAGTATTAATGATACTAGCAACATACAACATTACACTCACACACCGGCTGTACAACAAGTTCAAAAGTCGGTTAACATGTATCAAGGCCAAACTAACATGGTGAGTTTGGCCAAGTCTTATGGAACACCACATGCTAGTAATTCTACTAATTTTCAGCAAGGTGTTTCATCTATTTATTCATCGGCAGGATATGTGATTACATCACAAAACATGCCAGTGAATGAGAAAATTGGCTATGCTAATTCTAGCCATCAGGCCAGTTATTCTCAAACATCGTGTGCAACTGATCTATATAATATTCAGCAAGGTAGAGATGAATCGGTTTTTAATTATTTAGAACGATTCAAAGAAATGAAGAATCGATGCTTTAATTTACCTTTTTCCGATTCAGATCTAGCTTATCTTGCTTTTAGAGGTTTAAAATCATCCCTTAGAGATTGGTTGAGAGATATAAAATTTAATTCACTTGATGAAGTGCTTGTGAAAGCTATGGCATATGAATTAAGGATAAAAGAACAAAACGAGAAAATTGGACATACTAATTCTAGCTATCAGGCCAGTTGTTCTCAATCATCATATGCTACACAACATGACACTCGAGTGGAGGTTGCACCTACTTTCTTAGCATCACTTGCAAATGTTAATAATCATGATTTGGCTGCGAATGTTCATCATGACTATAGCCAGATTAATGAAAATTCAGCAAGCATGTATTTAGATGAAGAAGTTAGAAAAGAGGACCTCCCTGAGGAGATGCGCCAAGAATTAGATAAGATTCTTGCACAATTTCAATGCGACTTTCTTTATCAAGTAGCAATCTCCAAGAAAAATAAAAATAATTCAGATTTGAGCAATAGTTCGGTTATTATGACAACTGAACCAAATGGTGTACATTCTGAATCTGTTACAACTAAAGAGTTAAGCTTAGCTGTAGAAGAGCATATTAATCAAAAGGAGACAGCTATGCTTGATTTTCCTGAAGCCGGAGTTGTCGTACATTTAACTAGTGATTATCATACCACTAAGCGACAAGTTCAGGCTGAAAAAAGTACAGAACATCAAACTGTTGAAAATAAAGACAAAGGAGGCGAGAAGGGATCATTGGCATGTCGACATAAGGTGATTTCCAGCAACTCTGGAGGCACCGGTCTAAACGGCCACTTACACCGGTCTGACCGGTCCAGGCAGAGGATGATTGTGGGCTGCCGTCAAGAGGAGAAATGCGATATCATCCACATCAAGATTCCTCGCCTCTCCAATGTATTTGATAAGGTATGTTGTACAAGTAATTCCCAATCAGATCCTATATTTTCTGTTAATTCATTTATTAGTGATTCTATCATGAATAATTCTAAGAGATCGATTGAGGATGATTTACTTGTTAGTGATAGCATGCCTTTAGAATCTACCAGCCAATGCATTGTTAAAATTAAAAAGGCTGATCATAAAAATACTTTGACATTTAAATTTTCTACATCGTGGTTGTCAAAGTTTTTCTCTTCATGGTGTGCTTATGGTTATTCTGGACTTAAAAGTAAGAAACAAAAACCGAGAGCCATTGTGAAGTCCGACGCTAATACAGTGATCAACTCTAAAGCGTCGGGTATGAGAAGTGCAAAGAAAGGTATAGCCGAATGGGTCGATGAGAAATCTGAACCGTTCGTTTGCTTAGCCTTAAAGCCTTCTCCACAAAAGCATCGGTTGGAGAAAATAAATTACACCTTTGATTTAACTTTGTGCGATAATTTATTTGATATCTTTCTTGAGAATAATTTTATTAAACTCTTTGATCACAAAGTTAGTCCATCACCTCCTGAGTTAGAAGATCGAAAATATTACAAGTGGCATAATTCTTTTAATCATAATACTAGTGATTGCAATATTTTTCGTCAATTCATACAATCGGTCATTGACACTGGACGATTGAGGTTTGCTCAAACACGAGAGGATGACCAGTTGGCTACAATTGATTTTGATGGCAAAGGATCATTAAATCGGTTAGCATCAGCCGGTTTATCCAAAGGTCCAGATTTAATTGCCAAAGAGGAAGATTCAAAGCTCCCAGGTGATGAGAAAGACATCATCCATGACTTGCAAGATCAAGTAATTATCGAGGACGATGAACTTATCAAAATCCCAGAAGTTACTGGGGGGCAATTGGATTTTTCTACATCAAGTCAGGAACCTGTTACTCTTCCTGTGCTGGAGACACAGGTCAGACCGGTGAGGTACACAGGTCTGACCGGTGCAGACCGACAGGTCAGACCGGTCACCCAGACCGGTCAGACCGGTCACGGTCTGAAAAATCCAGAGATGTTCAAATCTGGACATCCTGAGGTAGATGGAGGTAAAGACTGTGTTCAGCACAATGGTAAAAGGCCGAAGCTCACTTTTGATGAACTTCTAGCTAAATATCAAAAAGACAATGAGGCCAAGCGTGCTAATCAGTCAAATAAAGTTAGATCATCAAGATTGCCTCCTAAGCGTAATTCTGGGAATTGGAATCGGCAAAGAAAGGGTTTTCAATCAGCAGCATCATATTCTCCTTTTGAGCCATCAATGCCGGTTTCATATGCTCCATATCCCACTAGTGCTCATCCTTATTCATCATGGGGGTGGAGTGATTCATGGGCACATACTCCTTCATATTTCAGACCATATCATGTTGAGTATGCAACTCCAAGGCGACCATCACGTGCAAGGCAGCCGTATGTTGAAAGTGACCGTTTTGAGTATAAAAATCGGTCTAATGCTCAAAACAAGAAAAAGGTTGTCAAGCAAGTTTACCAAGTGAAAAGAGATGGTCGCAAAGATAAAAGTTCAGATCTGAATTCAGTTAATAAAAAGCCGATTAATGTGTTGAGCGCTTCGGCTACTAATGGCAAAGAGATGGAAAAATCAGTTATTGATTTTCCAAGTACCAAATCTGAGCAAAAGAAGTTGAAGAGGTCAAAAAACAAGGGAGGAGCACTGCTGTCCAAAAATGAAGCAAAGCCAAGCCATCCGCTTGGTTTATCAAATTGGCGGAAGGAGTTCCAAAAGCTTAGTGCTCAAGAGCTGAGGAAGAAAGGCATGGCATGGATTCCTAAAGGAAGCATTCGGACTCAAGGCACGGGTGATGATCAAGCAAAAGGTGCAACGCAGTTGATGGAGAAGAAAAGATATGAGAGACGGTCTTCAAAGTTGAGGTTTACACCAAATCATCAAAATTATTGATCATCTCCTAGTCCATTTGCTTTACAAATGCCACATATGCCTATGTTTTGGAATTCGTCCTTAGATATGCTTGATTATCCCTCATACTCTTATTTTGGTCCTTGGGTTCCACATGGATCATCTTTATATCATAGAGGGTTATCACCAAATTACTATGCATATTGATTAATCTGCAAAAGCCGAAATATTTAGTTCTTAGAGATGGTTTTAATTTCTGAATATATATATCTCTACTCTATTATTTTGGTTGTGCATATTCTTATGGATTAATTCTTTATGGATGATATTGAATTATCATCTTTGACAACATACATGGCCGATGAATCTCTTAGATCATCGTCCTAAAGTAATAGCTTCCCGATAATAGGTTGCTTATAACCTTTTTGGTGCCTTAAGTGCTCGGGGGGCAAGACTTAAGCAAAAAGAGTAATTTATCACTATGGAGTTTCTATTTACTAAATCGCCTTGCAAGATTTCTCAAAATGTTGGTGTTGTCCTTATTTCACCAAATAATAATGTTTTGAGATTTTTAGCTGGTTGGTATATTTAACCTCAATTAACAAGCCGAATGTGAATTTTTATATTCAGGCTGGATTCGGGGATTCATAGTGGTAGAATCATGCAAAGGTATTTAGTGGCTCATTACCAGAGGCGCAACAAGTATTTACATTAAATGAGTCACTATATATATATATTTCTTGGTATAAGTCTAGAAGGTTATCTTAATTTTATAACATCTATTTTATCTAGACATGAGAATTCAGGATTAGTACTCTCAAAACAGTGAACATCAGGCTATGGTGTCTGAAAGACATTTTCATGAAAAAGGGCCGATGTTTAGTAATCAGAGAGCACATCCTGAACGGACCGGTCTGACCGCCACCTCGACCGGTCTGACCGTCAGTGACCGGTCTAACCGATCCTTGTCACCGGTCTGACCGGTGTGGCTGTTGGTTTGGCTGTCCAGATTTCAAAATTTGTTGAAGCCAACATTGACACTTGGAGAAAGTTTGTTGGCGACTGTTAATATAATCTGATATATATTGGAAGGATTAAGTCAAGAACAAAACAAAGATGGTTCATGAGTAATCCGGCTATCATCAATTACAAGGTAATTGTGTTATATTCACTTCTTGAGCTGATTACTGACTTTATTTATTTCTGATCGGAGTAACTTGTGGATGCAATATTAAATTGTTCTATCATTCTTCATTGTCGATTTGAGGAGAATTGCAAAGACCAATTGACATTATAGCAATTTGGTCACTTTATGCATTCACAATAGCTTACAGGTGTGAGAATGATTTTGAAATAATATTTCAAACATCCAAAGCCGAGGGAGTGTGTACTCAGGTTTGTTTCACTCACACAATGTGTATAAATGGCAGCAACAAGTTGAAACCTTCATATTGGACAAAATCAAGTAGTATGGCCGATAGATGCTATCGTCCTTAAAAAGAAAAAACTTGTTTGCTACACTTGTGCTCAACATCATTCTTGTGCAGTTTTGGGGTTGGTAAGTATTTCTTGGTACGCAAGCTTTACCAAGAAACAGGGGGGCATATGTTCGCACCCAAAATTGGCACAGAGCCGATCAGGCTGACGCTACCGGTCAGACCGGTGTCCCTCGACGGTTTGACCGGTCGGGCGTCCTGTAGCCGATCCGGCAACGGCCACACCGGTCTGACCGGTGGGCCTGACCGGTCTGACCGGTGGACCCCGAGTCCGAGTAGAATTGAGGAGTCCTAGCGAATTTCGAGTTGTAAAAGGATTCCTTGCGGGGCAAGACCTCCCCACCCTATAAATATAAAGGGGCACGGCCGATTGAGAAGAACACAATCGAATCTATCATTACCTTCTACTTTTTATCCTCTCAACACCTTTTCCAACCTCCATGCTTCTTGTCTCTTGATCTCCACGGTCATAGATGACGTCCTAGGGCCTGCTGGTCGACCTAGGGCACGCCGGCGACGTCCACGCCCTGACGGGGTCCCTCCCGGGCGAGAGCTTCGACGGTCTTTGCTAGTTTGCTCGTAAACTAGTCGTTCTTCGCCACGTAAGTGCGTTGGTTATCTCTTTGCTGGTTTGCTCGTAAACCTAGCCGTCCTCTATCACGTAAGCGTGGTAGCTACCCTCCTGAACACTCGAATTAGGCAAACCCTAGGACACCGGTCTGACCGGTGCGCCTGACCGGTCTGACCGGTGCCGGTGGTATCTTTGCTTTTCGTTCCGTTCGCGACCCGCACGCTCTAGTGCTCTTGCTTGTTGACTCTGAAAGGCGTCAACACTCCTTCAAAAAAAGCTTCATAGATCCTACTAGACGCCTCTCGTCATGGCGAGGCGAAGACTGCTGCGGGTGGAAGGGAGTCGGGTGCGACGACCAAACCGGCCATGTCATCAAGCTTGATCTCCGCGGCCATGAGGACTTTGATGAAGTGGACAAGCTGAGAGGCGAGATAATGAATTCCTCCATTATTGCTGCCTTACCACATCTGAGGTACTTGGATCTCAGCTTCAACGACTTCGATGACACAACGAAGCCTTTGGCGTTTCTGGGTGCCCTTACAAACCTAAGGTATCTCAACCTCTCAAATGCTGGTTTTCTCGGGAGGATACCTTCACAGCTCGGTAACCTTTCTCGCTTGCAGTATCTTGATCTTAGCAATGTTTACTTTCAGCAAGTGTCAGATCTTACATGGCTGCCACATCTCTCTTCACTGAAGAGTCTTGATATGAGCTACTTTGACCTCAGTTCTGCAAGGGATTGGGTGCGCAAGGTTAACATGCTGCCTAATCTGAAAACCCTTTACCTGTCTGGTTGTGCGCTTAACGGCACAATCTCTACTCTATCACATTCTAACCTCACACATCTTGAGACCCTTGATTTATCACACACTTCATTTAACTCTTTGCTCCAACACAACTGGTTTTGGGATGTCACTAGCATCAAGGAGCTTATCCTCAGTGACTGTGGATGGTCTGGGCCCATCCCTGGTGCATTAGGAAACATGTCCTCCGTTGAGGTCTTGTATTTAGATGGAAATTCAATATCAGGGATCGTACCGTTGACTTTCAAAAATCTGTGCAGTCTGCAGATACTCAATTTAGAAGAGAACAATATCAATGGGAATATTTTGGAGAGATTACCAGAGTGTTCATGGAGAAAGTTGCGTGAGCTACACTTGCACGGTGCAAATTTAACTGGGCAGCTGCCTATTTGGATTGGAAATCTGACTAGTCTCAGCTACCTTGACATTTCTCAGAACATGCTAATTGGTTCGATACCTTGTGGGATCGGAAACATGAGGAGTCTAAGTATTCTTGATCTCTCACAGAATATGTTGGGTGGTTCTTTGCCTTCTGGGATAGGAAACATGAGGAGTCTAAGTATTCTTATCCTCTCACAGAATATGTTGGTTGGTTCTATACCTTTAGGGATAGGAAACATGACGAATCTTACTTGGCTTGAGATTAATGATAACATGCTGGTTGGTGATGTACCAGGTGAGATTGGAGCACTTGGTAATTTGAATTTATTGAGCCTTGGCTCGAACAACTTCAGCGGCGTGCTTTCAAAAGAACATTTTGCAAGCCTCGTGAACCTTGAGTATCTATACCTTTCACCAAACTCCCTGAAATTAGACTTCAATAACGATTGGATTCCTCCGTTTAGATTAACAGAAGGATATTTTCAGTCATGTGACATGGGGCCTCAGTTTCCTGCATGGTTGAGATGGCAAACAGGCATACAAGACCTTGACATCTCGAACACAAGGATAAATGATGTTTTGCCACACTGGTTTTGGGCTGCGTTTCGTAATGCTTCGAGATTGGACTTGTCAGGAAATAAACTCAGTGGTCCTTTACCGCCAAAATTGGAGTTACCGCTTTTACAAAACATGGATCTCTCAGGAAATTCATTATGGGGGCAGTGTAAGGAATCGGATGCCCGTAGCTTAAGAGGGGGAAGAGGTGAATTAGGCAACTTAAAATCTTAACCTATGGCTTATCACTATTTGCATCAAACATAAACTAGAACATACTATCTAGATGTGCAACTAGGTTGTTCTAGTGTGAAACTCCCGTCCCAAAACAAGTTTTGCAACCTATAGCCAATCCTAGCATGATACTACTCTAGGAAAGTAGAGGCAATCAAGGATTGCAAGAATGTAATGTGGAAACGTAAAGGGGATGAGAGGAAGTAAACTCTTGACACGCGATTTATCCCGTGGTATCGGTAGGCACTAAGCCACCCCTAGTCTACGTTGTTGAAGCACTCTACACAAGAGTATTGCTTTCCGGTCACCAAGTCTCTCCCAAGAGCACCACTTGACTTGCCACTAAGGCTTGCCACGAAGGCACTCGCCAAGCTCCCTTGGTCACCTTGATGCCAACTCCACTAAGGAGCTTCTCCACCAAGGGAAGGGGGTTTCCACGTCCCCCGCACAAAGTGTCTTCGCCGCTCCACACCAAGCCGGAGGGTCGAAGACGTTTGCCGGAGAGCCACCTAGGCTCCAAGGCTTCCGGCGCACCTCGTACAACTTGATCCACTCGAGAATCACCTCACAAGGTAGGCACACCTTGCACTCACTTAGCTCTAAGCGAAACCTAACACTAAGCACACACACAAAGCATGTGCAAGTCTATGGATGAGCAATTTAGCACTTGGATGGCTTGGATATGATCTTCTATGAGTCTTGAACTCCTCTGCACTTCCACATACTCCAGCAACTCCAAATGGGTGAGTGGAGGGGGTATAAATAGCCTAAGACGTCCAAAGAGCCGTTGGCTAACGACTACAGAAAACTGTATCGCCGGATGAACCGATTGTCTCTTTTCCATAGGCGTCGGTTCATCCGGTGCCCTCAACGTCACTTAGCCGTTGCAAATCTGCTGACGATATTCATCCGATGCTTGCACCGACGGTCATCTTGCCTAGCTGTCGGTTCATCCGGTGCTGATAGACTCGTGGCCAAAACCTCTCTGTTAGCAAACACGCGGCCATCGGATGAACCGCTGCTGAAACCCTTATGTCCATCGGTTCATCCGGTGCTGAAGAGCTTCGCTCCCGGACCTCTCTGTTAGCTAATTTGACGCCGTCGGATGAACCGCTGCTCACCCATCGGTTCATCCGGTGCTATTGATCTCTGCAGGCTTGGTCTTTTGATTCATCCGGCGCAACTAGAAAAGAGGGCATCGGATGATCTGGTGATCTTCATGTTGACTTGAGTCTTCCCGCAGTGTACCACTTCATCCGGCGGTTGCACCGACGCTGTCTTCTAGTGTACCGTCGGTTCATCCGGCGCTACTCTTTTCTTTCTTTTTCTTACATGGTTTTGACCCTTGAAAAATACACTATCTTCTCATTTTGGCATATGGTATTTTTGCATCCTTGGGACCTAGAAGTGTCTACAAAGACATGCTAGATAATATGGTTAGTCCCATTAATCATGTTGTCATTTAATCACCAAAATTAAACTTTGAACAAATGGCATAAGAGGCCATGTTCGCTACAGGCAGCTACCTGCAAATCTCACAGCACCCTACCTAGGTAGTTTGGTTCTTCACAACAATCATTTCACAGGCACCATCCCACAATATGTGTGTCTTGGTTTCTGGGAAATAGACCTGTCAAACAATCAACTAACAGGTGATTTTCCACAGTGTCAAAAAAACACTTCTTCATCTTCATTATCTATGCTAGACCTGAGAAATAACAATCTATCCGGTGAGTTCCCTAGCTTCCTTCAATATGCTGCACAATTAAGCTTTCTCGACCTTTCCTATAACAATTTCTCTGGAAGTGTGCCAACATGGATAGCAGAGAAAATGCCCAGCCTAGAGGTGCTGATTCTAAGGTCGAATTTGTTTCATGGTCACCTTCCAAAGCAGTTGACAAGGCTTGTTCAACTTCATTATCTCGACGTAGCACATAACAACATATCAGGAAGTATACCTTCATCCCTAGCAAGGTTGAGTGCCATGGCACATCCGCATGGAGGAGCAGATGACAGTTACAATATGGCATATTCCTTTGACAATTACAGTAGCGACAGTATATCAATATTCATAAAAAATCAAGAGTTGAACTACACCCATGAATTCACAAAGCATACTGTGTTGATAGACTTATCAAGCAATGGTTTCACTGGACACATTCCAAAGGAGCTATCTTTACTCAAGGGACTTCGAAGTCTGAATCTCTCCAACAACCAAATAAGTGGACCAATTCCAGATGATATTGGTGCTTTAAGGAAATTAGAATCCCTTGATTTGTCTTACAATCATTTCACTGGCGAAATCCCCTCAAGTTTATCAGATCTTGGATTCTTAAGCTGCCTGAACTTGTCCTACAATGATTTATCTGGAAGAATCCCCTCAGGACAGCAGCTGCAAACACTCAATAATCAGTACATGTACATTGGCAATCCTGGACTTTGTGGGCCTCCACTTCTTAACAATTGCTCGACGAACGAAACAGGTCTAGATGTAACTCAAGAACATGAAAGTACAATACTTGATACATTATTTTTCTACCTCAGCATCAGCAGCGGATACCTTATTGGTCTTTGGACAGTGTTTTGCACCCTGCTGATCAAGAAAACGTGGAGGATTGCTTACTTTCGGCATTTCGATCAATTATACAACAAGATTTATGTGCAGGGCTGCAGGCGGCTCTGAGTAAGACTGCAATTATAAGGAAATTCCGGAACCAGGAGACATGAAGGCTCCCTCTCCGCTGCACAATCGTCAAACACTTCTATATATAGTGTACTTTGTGTTTTCTTATGTTGTGCTTTGTGTAATAATAAGCTGAATGGAGACCTTATTAGCACTAAGCTATCAGTTCCATTAAGATGTTTGTGCCAATAATCCTACAGTCATGTAGTTGAACAGCAGTAGCATATATGATATGCCATATGGTCTTGGATAGTGTTCGACTTTATCCATACATCCCTTTCCAACATTTTTTCAAAGCGACGAGGAGTGACGAGACGATGCAACGCCGCTCCATAGACCCACTTCTTCTAGGTCCACGGTGCCACCTCGCTTGGCTTCGCCTTCCCTCCGCCGCCGTCCGCTCTCCCCACCATCCGCCGCCGGGGATTCCTATTTGTGCCTCTCTCCATGCACAATTCCCCAGAACAAAATCTAGAAGCAGCAGCCTGATCAACGCGCGCAATCCAAAAATGGCCAAACCTGGAAGCATGATTCAAGCTACAGTGATTCTGTTTCTTAGAGCATCTCCAGTAGTGTTGCTAAAATTGGAGACCTAAAACTAGTTTTAGGTCCAGGAGAGAGAAAAATTTAGGTACCACGAAGTTGTCTTCTCCAGCAGTGTTACTAAAACTGGGTACCTGTATTTCATTTAAGGACTAATCTGTAATGAAATTATTTTCAAAGGGCCCATTTGCAAAATGACGTCATCCTTATCCTCTCCTCCCTCCTGCTGGCCTCTTCTCCTTCTCCCTCTTCTTCTCTCCCGCCGGCCTCCTCTCCTTCTGCTCCACCGTGGCCAGCGCAGTGCAGATCCGGTAGCCCCACCGCCTCCGCCCCTCCGCCTCCTCGTTTCGACCACCACCTCCACCACCCTGAGCGCGCGCGGCGGGGCGCGGCCTCGCCCGTCCTCCAGCGGCAGCATGCAGCAGGCGGGGCGCAGCCTTGCCCGTCCTTCGACGGCGGCATGGTGGCAGGCCGTCGCTCTTCCCCCTCCCTCTACTTCCCTCCGGCTAGAGGGGCGCGGCCTCGCTGTCAATGCCTGCCCTCGCTATTCCCCCTCCCTCTTCTTCCCACCGACCGGAGAGGTGCGGCCTCGCCGCCGATTCAAGGTCGGTGGGCATCAAATCGAACTCCGACGGCCCACAGGTTCGGCTCCTCCGACAGCACGTCGAGCTTGCCTCCTCCGGTTGTCGGAGCTGCTCGAGGAGGTTGGTGGTGACGCCGGCCTTGAACGCGTCCAACGCCGCCGCCGCAGCGTGCTGCAGGAAGTTGATGCCTTTCTCGTTGCCCGCCCTGTGGCGGCTCGTGTCGTCACCCGGAGGAGGCGTTGTTGAGGGAGAGGATGGCGGCGGCGAGGTACGGCAACCGGAGGAGGCAAGGTTGGGGAAGAGGACGGCCGGCGACGAGGTCCAACGACGCGGGTGGACGCGGCGGCGGCACAGGCGCGGAAAGGTCCGCGCGCGACAGGTGGACTCTCCCGCGTGAGCCTCCGAGTTTCGTCACCCTCATATAGTAACTCGGTTTATTTCCCGAGCCTCCGGAGCACATATAGTAACCCGCGACAGGTATTTTTTTGGTCCCGGGTAGATGATTTTAGGTCCGGACCTAAAATAGCAACTCATATAGGTCCTCTGCTGAAGCTGATTTTTGGGCTGTTTTTAGATCCCAGAGCAGTTTTTAGGTATAGTAACTCGGTTTAGGTCCATGGTCCCTCCCAAGGTTGCAGAGTTCCAAGTAAATACACAATAGTAATATTCAGCGGCGGAAAAGGAAAATTATTGAAGGTCTAATTACTCACTGCGCGACCTCATGGGAGTATACCTGATCATGGGCTACCCCACCCGATAAATCTGACCCGACCCACCCAAAAAAACCCGACCCGACCGTGCAACGGGTCGAGCGTGGGTCGAAATTTTCACCCGAACTCAGAAAAAACCCTACCCAACCCGAAAATTATAACTAAAAACCCGAAACCCGACCCACACGTGTGACGGGTCGGGCGCGGGTCATGAATTTCGACCCGACAACCCGACCCATGATCAGGTATACATGGGAGCTACTTCACCCGTCAACGATTTGCTTAACCTTTTGCAATTTGTAGTTCGGCCGTGACGTGTCAGCCTTCAAGTTGAATCTTGAATTCTTAATTATTCCAAAAGCAAAATCTAGCAGGTTAGACATTGCTCAATTGTTTGTTCCTTGTTTGCGTTAGGCCAGTTGCTTGTAGGTGTTAATTATCTACTAGACAATTCGGCATGCGTTGCGCGCCCTATCGATATCCGAACGAAGAAATGCAAATACTTTTTCCAAACAAGATACATTCCTTTTTTGCAAAATTGGCAGGTTACCATTTCAATAATCAAATACAAGTAAACAGAATGTAATACAACGTGACAAAAAAATATACATGATACATGACAAATTCACCATGAAATCAAAAGGTATGCTTACAAACACATCATTAATATGCTAACATCTGAGCAATATGGATACACAAAAGATCATGGGTGTCTATCCAGCATTTGATCTTTTTACTAAGATAGAAAACTGACTTTCAGATCAGGCCGTCCCAAGTAATGTGAGTGTAGAACCCTGTCATAAGATGGATGATAGGATTGATTAGCAACAAAAAAAAGTAGAGTGCAAGGGGAGCACATAAATGAAACAGTGAAGTGCAACACCAATTCTGAGTTAGCTTCTCCAAAATTTTAACAATAAATGAAGGCTTGGAATTATCATTTGATCTGTCGATAACATACTGCCTGCTAATTCTAAGCAAATAAAAGAGATCATGCAATCTTAGAAACTGCTATGCTGACAGGATAGTTGAATGGCGGAATTGCCAAAACTACTCCAAGGGGGTATCTACATGAACAGGATGATACATTAGATATGGAAGAAAACAATATTGGTGAAGCCTACTGCAGTGCAGGGAGAACCAATAGACAATTTATCAGCTATAAACATTTATAACTTGCCTCAAGAGAAATGTACCGGAATTGTTAACTATACGGCATATGGTGAGATTTTTACCAACTCTTGGTTTTGCCATTTAAGATGTCCGTATTAAAAAGCCAAAGCCATTTATGCTATCAGAGCTTAAAGATCCTGACTAAGATGACATAGATCTCATACCAGCAATATAATTGCAGCATGGTTAAACACCTAAATTCATGAAATGTGGATCACAAAAATGATGAAATAACTTGCACAAACATACAATAAACAGTCACCTACAAGATGTCTAGCTCACGCTCTTGAGGGCACTGACAGGTCCCTTTCAGCAAAGCAGTGATTTGTTTCTCGTTGAGTCACTTTGAGTAACGTTGTCCTTCAACTATCTTACAGACCTGATATTTCATATTCCAAAGACAACAACTTATTACGATTAAATGACGATGCTGGATGTAGCATTGAGAAAACATTTGAAGAATAAGTGTTAAATAGTAAATCAGTTTCAGTAGAGATAGTTGAACACACTAACTTCCATAGGCAGATAGTTTGGCCTTTGCTGATTGCCCACTTGCAAGCAAGGTAAAGTGGTGTGTTGAATACCAAAACCATAAGTCTCCATAAAGTGCGGCACCACAGTCTTCACGGTACCACGATCATCAATAGGGAATCTATCACAGAGAAAGCAAAAAAAGCATGTCAGAGCATCATCCTTTAAGCTATTAGCTCATACCAGCAAGGGAAGACACAATGTTTCTGCTCCTCACTAGCTTCTTCCAAAAATTTCTGTTTTGCTGGGTCATATAAACTTCCAGATTCAAGTCCATGCTTAACATCCTCTATTTCTTGCTGACAGTGCTGTTCATTTTCAAGTTGCACACGTAATGAGAAGCACAATAGGGAGGGGCTATTATCAGAGCTTAAGGCTAAAGAATTTTAGTTTAAAAAAGATTGCAGTTCCTATTCAGAGAAATAAAGCCGGTTGACATTTAACTCACAACAGCATAAACAATTGTCAACCTAGTGCCTAGTTTGTACAATGCTATTAGCTTCCCAAAGTATTCCATCGAAAGTTAATTCACCATAAATTGTAGGCTGCCCTCCCTTGCCACTACCCATACAAGCGCTACGCTCTTCAAATATTAGGAAATGAATCATAGATAGCAGTCGTTTAACATGACGTGCCATTGACAAGAGTTCAGGTAATGAAATGTAGTCGTCTTCAGGAATCCTACATAAAAACTTGTGCATCTATCGATTCTAAAGCATAAGTACACATGTAGTCACATACAGATCTACTTGTGTAGTCTCCATTTTGCATTCTATTTTTTGAGAAAAAAATTCGTTGCAGACATTCAGATCTGAGGGAGGAGGAGCAACCTGGCCTCACCTTCATGGCCTGGAGTACAGAGATGGACGGGAGCAGAGGGAACACGGACGCTCCACTTTGGCTTGCTGCTATGGAGGAGGGGAACCAGGAGTAGCGGAAGGTGGCCGCAGCGGTGATGCCGGCGGCCAAGGGCGCCGAGCGCGCGCACACGACACGGAGGCGCTGATGGTGGAGGTTCGACGTTGTCTCCTGGTGTGGCGCGCGTACACCGTACTCCAGGGCGCGCACTGCCCCTGCGGCCCTACCTCCTGCGGCGCAAGGCCCAGACGGAGTGGCCCCACACATGTACCGGCACCAGGACGGGGCAAGCGAGGCGAGGTGGATGAGGACGATGACGCTGAGCGACGTGCCGTCGCGGTCACCATGCCGAGGCCGGCCCGCTGGGCCACACACCGTCGTGGACCTCGGAGAGCGGGGAGGGGCGGCGACGTGGAGGAGCAGAGAGGGAGAATGGGAGGAGAGGCAGCGATGGAGAGCAGGGGAGGGGCACGCGCACCCCTCTCCTCCGAGCCATGCCCCGGCCGGATCTGGATCCCGCAAGAGCGGGCGGCGGAGAACAGGGAGGTGCAGCGGTGGGGAGGGGTGTTGGAGAGTAGGGAGGGGTGGCGGCGGAGAGCTGGCGGAGAGGGAGAAGGGAGGCCTTGGAGGGGAGGCAGAGAGCACGGGGAGATGGAGAGAGGGCGGCGGCCGGCGGGGAGGAGGAGAGTGGAGGTTAACGGGGAGGGCGGAGGGGTAGGGGTTGGGTTTGGCCGGTTGGGACTTGGGGTGGTGGGAGGGGGAGTTTGTAAATTGGCTAGCAGGTATTGTTTGTAAAACACAAATTTCTCTTCTTCGCGTAGAAATAAATCTTAGTTAGAGGGCTCAAGTGGAACATATGCAAACGTGTTCTTTACGCGATTCGGACGATCTGGACTGAGCTGTTATTTCTAGAAAATCGGAGGCCGTTTTTGCAAAACAGCCAAACTCGCGGCTGTGCGCCATGCGTCCCTTTCCCCCCCTCAAGCGCGGAGAGGAGGCCAAACGGCAGTAGCTTTTAAGAACCTTGACAAGAACAATCTCCGCGTGTTGCGCCTCCTATCGTACCAACAATTATAAACGAATAAAAGCATTGATAGAACTATTCATTTCAAACGACACATACATTACCCACAAGAATTAACACCATGAAGCTCATTGTCTATGCTAATATGAAGTTATATAAAACACTAAGAGATAGCCCACATTGAAAACAACCACTTCACAAAAAAGAAGCCTAAAATATACACGCATAGAAATCTAATCTACATTTCCATAAAAAAAGTTGAGAACTGCAGTTCACATAATAAGCCGAGACATTTTCAACATGTTTGAATATTATACAAAGTCAAGATATTTTCATACATTAGAGACTCTCTGTTTGCATACTGCATAATAATGCAATCCATAATAAGTAATATATCTAAACCTCAGTGTATTTAATAATCTCAAATATAAATCTTACTCACATAATGAAAATGAGTTAATTTGCATAAGCTTGCTCTTTTCTTTTGACCTTCCGAGATAAACCTGCTGCCCAGGTAGCCAACTGTTGTATATATATCCAGCAGGTAATCTTCTGAAATCAGGTTCACCCAAAATCAGAATTCTTCTTGTAAAGTCTAATGCACACATGCAAAACAAATACTTAAGCATAATCACTAAAAGGGGAACTCAGCACCCACAGGCCACAGCTACAAACACAGTCAAACAGGACCCACCCAATCAGAATTCACAGCTTTGAAGCACAAGGAAGAATAAAATTACATTAGTAAACATTAATTACCTATGTTGTATACACATCGACAACCTCCATGATAAGTGTTTTATTCATTCTGGAAGACATAGAAACCTTATTTTGTTTAGATCTAGAATTCTATGAATGTGCAAGAGAAGTAAGATGGCATCAGCAAAAAAACAAGGAATTGACCATGTCATTCTTTCAAGTAACGACATACAGTTGGAGCATTAGAAAAAGAAGCTCTGTGTTTAATTATATACCCATGATAAAACTCAGACATAAGTATGCGTAGTTACCTTTGTGCATAAAACATTCAGGCACGTTGGGTTGTTCGGCTGCTAAAAGATGGAACATATGATCCAGATTCGATAGATACCCCAGCTACAACTTTCTTCCCTAGTAAGGACATACCACTATTAAACTGCATTTAAACATAAATTGCACTTTCCCTCAACCTGAATTTAGAAGCATAGAAAGTTGAAAACGTACCAAACCATCCAACTCAGCCTCTGACGGAACCTCTGCCTCGACCTTCCTCTGGCCATCGCCCTCCTCTGACTTCTCTGACTTATCAGGCCCTTCACAAGGCAACTTAGCAACCTGCAGAAGAGAGATAGTTCACAATCAAGATCAAGATCAAGATCAAAGGTACAATAGTGCTAAAGATCAAGATCAAAGGTACAATAGTTCTAATCACAAAAAAGAATCCATTTTCCCATTTAATACAGTCAAAACTTTGGTGAGGAAATAAACTAACCTATTTGTCTACCAGGCTTCAGTGGTATACAGGCCAAGTGACAACAATCCCTAATTATCAACTACAATAACAATTGTGAAAAGCACTCAGGCATTCACAAACAAAGTGACACATGATAGGAACCCTAGGGCAGTTGATAACCTATGAACAACATCTGTGTTCAAATATATTAGTGAACTTGCACTGCACAATTTATATGTTCAGATTAGAGCTATCTGAAGCAGATCTGCAGGCTGACTAAATAAAACTAGCGAAGATGCAGAAGAGGAAAATAAGAACGAGGATGTTCAGTGTTATCTACTTGTGCATCATATCATATGCACAACTAAAATCAAACTGACAACATAGCACAGGAAACACTGCAATTGAAGGAACCCTGCATATGTATTAATGTACATCATGTTCTAGGGTCTGGTATAGTGGCATGGCAATGCGAGCACATGTTATTGGCCATTAATGTTATTATTAAAAGCTGAGACAACGGCATGTCCTATGAGTTCCTAACAATACTTGTTGCAAACTTGGCACTCAGATTATAGGATTCAACCACCATTTTTATGAATTGTAATGTCAACTTGCAATGGATGAAGAGGAAGCTAGTATTGGTGGGGAATCAACAGTTAAAGGATTATATATACTTGATATCAGAGTAAAATCAAGATGAGAGGTATTTCTGAAGATCTTTCATGACTTGTGTCGAAGTAAAATCATTCTATTACCGACTTAAGAGTTAAGACCTAATCAATCAACTTCATGGATTTGTACAGATGCTTTCTTCCTCGTTTATCCCTCTTTCCCATGATTTTCATATTGGTTTTGTTTTAATAAAGTAACACAATAGGGAAGCACGCTGTACTTCCCTAAAAATTATCACACGATTGCAGCCATACGAGGCTTGATTCTAATATGAGTATGAGTCCAATCCAACAGGAGGCAAGCAGAAGGGCCAGGTGCAGAGGGCCTTACGGTGGCGGCGGTGCACTTGATCGGGGAAGCAGTCAGCCGAAGCAGGATGGGAGCCGTAGCAGTGATGGCCGCCGTCGGTCCAGCCTCCTCCTCCGAGACAGCACGGGCACGACGTGGTCCCCGGACACGACGAAGATGAGCACGCGAAGGAGGAGCAAGTGCTCCTTCTCGGTGTACCCCCGCACCAGATCTGGAGAGAAGGGCCGCACAGGATCTGCAAGGGGAACGCGCGTAGTCGACGCTCCAGCGGCTTGCCGCATGATGAAGCGGAGCGCGGCCGCCGCGCCCATGGCGACCGGGAGCAGCGGGCAGGGCGGAGGCGACGGTGAGGGAAAGAGATGGTGGCGGCAGGGAGGAAAATAGTGAGGGTTAGGGTTGTGTTCCTTGTGTGTGTGGGTGGGGTGGGGGGTTTGTCGGTTGAGTGGTGGGAGGGGATGTTCGCAAAACCGACACGGTGTTGTTTCTGTAAAAATGACGACAACATCGAATCTTCTCTTCTTAGCATGGAAATAAATTTCATCATGAGGGTCAATTCGAAAACTATATGAATGGGTTTACTATGTGGTCCGGACGCGATGGACCGAGTTGTGATTCCATGTAAAATAGAGCGTTTTTAAAAAAAACCGTCGCCAAACGTGCATTGCGCGACACGTACCCCTGGAATCGCTCTGGTGCGAGCAAAGGGGCTGAGCTTTTAAGAGAGGAGATTGGGATCATTAATTTTTGAAGAATAACCATGAGATTTTATTTTTGTTATATAGTATGTTTTTGACTGGATTAATTTCGATCTGTTATATTTACGAGGCTTCCATACATTCACTGAATTATTCAATTCACTCGTGGAGACGGGCATCGACATCGTCACATCATGGAGGCGATGTGTCGATGCCGCTTTCTTTTCTTCTAATTTATTTTCTTTTCTTTTCATTTTATTTTTTATTTTATTTTATTTTCTTCTCATTAACGTTTGGAGAGGAATATGCATAACAAATGAATTTACAACGGGCGATTAGGAAATTTGAAGGGAGGCCTTCGTTAGCTCATCAATTTATTGTCGATTCATCATTATCTCTCTCACACCTTACAATGTCTCAACACAACCTCATATTGCACAGTTTTCCAGAAAGGTAAATTAGCTAGGCAGTTGAGCTATAAGGACTACATTTAGCATCTCCCCTCTTTTTGTGTCTTTTCATTTTGCTGGAACTGTGAAGCCTGCAAATAAACAATTAATTCAAGTTAGAACGGTTACCATGATAGTTTCATAATAACTAGTAGTGATTATGTAGTTCATAGTCAACATGATACTCATGTAAAGATCCACATAAAACACTTACTTCCGCACTTGAAGCCAGGCTTAACTTCTATCCCACATTTTTTGGCAACATACACAACCTTCTCCATGCTCACAATCGCCTCGATTTCCTTGGTGACCTTGGAACACAAGCATGGAATATCCGCCTTTTGGGTCGCACTACAGCAGCTATCTGAAGGAGGGATCATTGGTTCCTTAGGTGGTATCACGTATTGCTGGCATTCCTTAATTAGGGCTGGGAGGTTGTCATCACAGGCAGCTTGGGTGCCCTCAATGGACATGGCTACTGCAAAAGCAAGGATCAAGAATAGGCTCAAGAGTTTCGTCATTGCTATTAGATCTACCAACGGTTTGGCCTTTTGGATGCTAACACAAGAGCTGTGTTGGTTTGTATGTGAGTTTTGTAAGAATGGAACCCGATTTATATAGAGGGGTTGAGGGTATCTGATCGTATCTTGTAGACTGTGCAGGATATCTATTAGATATGTAACTAATGGTAAGGATTGATGTGGGGACGGCTACATGGACAAGTGTCAAATTTAAAGTTGCATGTTAGACAAGTGTCAATTTTTGTAGTTGCATGTCAGACAGGTGTAGAAAATGAAACTCATTACATATACAAGTGGCATAATCGAAGCTAGTAGATGCACAATTGTCAATAAAAGTGCTTCTATGTTCACAAACATCCAAAATAATATTATTATATGCATACATGTCTTGAAATTGGTACAAACTCTATTGACAGGTGTCAACTGATGCAACTATTAATACAACTTCCATCAATCTTATTGATAGCACTATGTCATGTTTGGATATAATATCATATCAAGATTGATTATGGAAGTATACCTATCCTAAGAATCAATTTAGTTGGCATTTACTGGAGCTATTTTTTGCATATAACTTTTCTAATCTAAAGAAAACAAAATAAAGCTAAGAATAGAGGTTAACATAGTCGCATTAGCATCAAATGCAGATGGTCAGATACTCGAAATGCTCGTAAATACGTTTGATACATGTATAAATATAAATATGCCATGCAAACAATCATATTCTAAGAGATATCGAGATGGACCTAGATTATTAGACAGATGGGTGTAGCTTATCAGGCTAAGGGACTAAGGGTCAATCTTGAATCTTCAACTTCCATCTCGAAAAAATCAACTCATTTGGACTAATTGTTGATAGCATGTGGTACCCGCCCTCGACTAATTTCTAGTACAGATGAGTAGTTGAAATAGTTGTATGTCGGTGTAATAATCGCACACATCTCTTGTGAACGTCAAGTGGAAATCTTTAAGTGCCTTGTTAGTTGGTAGTTTTTTTTTGTGCGCGTAGCACAGTACTAGCCCGAGGTCTGCTCTCCGCCCTGGATGCACCAGAAGAAGAAAAAAAATCTTTGCTGAGATGTTTTCCAACCTAACTTGTCGGCCCGCAGATTGGCTTTCAATTTTCTCTCTCCTTCTCTCTCTAATTCGATTTGGACAGAACTGTGGCATGACAACAGATGCATATGGGATCTCTTACTTGTTTGACTCGACTTTGGTGCAGGACGATGACAACGGTGAATCTGCTGGTTGAGCGTAGTTGCTTCGAACTCTGCCTTGGCAACAATTGGGCTCGAGCTGTGCAAGAAGTCCGATGGTATACAAAATCTACATAGATGCAGATGCGCGCCGATCTCTGTATGAAGCATCATCATGCCAATCCAATTAGATTGATCTTATGATGAGGTCCTTGAATGAAGCTCGTTTGATGATCTCTACGATCACCCCTACATTACATGTCAGATATAGGTGTTCTAAATATCTGATAGCCTATCGAGAGGATACCCGAGGTAGTAGATTGTATGGTGGGAAATCACCGGACCTGTAACTTGAAGGTAAAAGTGAGGACATATGCATGATACAAATTATACAAGTTCGAGCTGCTCGAGTAGTGTAATACACTACTACATAAACGATTTGTAAGAGCAGGTGGAAGCCGCCCGATCTAACAAAAAAATCGTTGTAGTGTAGCAATTTGCCCGCGTCTAGAGAAGGGTTTCCAGGAGTGGGTGACACCATCATCTGCTCCTGGAAATGCCACGCATTTTCAGGTGCAGGTGATGGTGTCACCCGCTCCTGGAAAAAACTTTCCAGGAGCAGGTGATGCCGACAAAAAGGCCATGTCTTCTTCCTCCTCCCGACAGCCACCGGTGTCCTGACTGGAGCTTCCTCGAGGTGCTATCTGAAAATCGCAAAATTGAAAAAGGACAAGGGGAAGGTTTTCAACTTTTTTTCTTGGACTTGGAGCCTAACGGAGGTTAGTTTATTCTCATTTCTTTGTCTCCTTGAAGGTTTAGCCATAGGTTTTTGGCTCAATGGAGGTGTATATAGGTCTAGATCTTCATTTGACGAGGACATCATCCACTATTACCCATTGGCAAAGACGCAACATGGGCCCTAGCCCAGTTGTAGTCAGGCGGCGACCGTGTGAGCCTCATAATCCCACCTTGCTTAGCTTGAGAGGAGGAAGCCACCTTGAGAGCCACCCTTCCCCCATCGTACTAGTCTTTTGGGGCGATTGGGCCTTTCCCCGAGGGGGCACGCCATATGGTGCTAAGATTGCAGGATTCAGGGAATCCAGATTGGTGTGTCAGGAGTTGCGGTGCTAAGATTGCCGAGGCGCAACAAGAGGCCCTAGTGGCATTGTAGCCAGATCGGTGTGTCGTGTTTTTTGGGTGTGCAATGCTAAACTGCGGAATCGGTGCATCGGGCTTTCAACATCCGATCCTCGCTTGGGCCGGACTTATCATTTGGTATTAGAGTCGGGCTTGTTTAAGAGGGTGGGAATGATGAGGACATTTTCCTCCATTATTACCTGTTGGCAAAGACGCAACAAAAAGGCCCTAGTGGCAGTTGTAGTCGGGTGGCGACCGTGTGAGCCTATGAAAATCCCACCTTGCTAAGCTTGTGAGGAGGAAACCACCTTAAAAGGGAGAACCACCCTTCCCCTATTGGGCTAGTCTTTTAGGGAGATTAGGCCTTTCCCCCGAGTGGGTGTGCCTAAGAACTGTTGGGGGCTGGGCAACCTTAGTTTGTTGGGCCTTGACCAACTCCTCGCCTGGGCCGGATGCATCATTTAGTATAAGAGTTGGACCCTTGTTAATAAGGAGAGAATGATGGTGACATCCTCCACTATTACCCGTTGGCAAAGACGCAACATGAACCATATCCCAGTTGTAGTCGGGCGGCGACCGTGTGAGCCTCATAATCCCACCTTGCTTAGCTTGGGAGGAGGAAGCCACCTTAAAAGGGAGAGCCACCCTTCCCCCATCAGACTAGTCTTTTGGGGCGATTGGGCCTTCCCCGAGGGGGCATGCCATATGGTAGCTTGGGAGGAGAAAGCCACCTTAAAAGGGAGAGCCTCCACCCTTCCCCCATCGGACTAGTCTTTTGGGGGCGATTGGGCCTTCCCCTAGGGGGCACACTGAGAGACATGGGTACCCATGGGTCCCCACCGGCCAGGGTCCCAGAGGCCCCTGACAGGTGGCCCCGACCTTCCAGAAGACCCGCCGACCTTACAAGTGGGCCCAGCGACCTGACCAAGCTCTCGGAAGTCCCGAGAAGCCTTGGCGTGCACAACAAGACACGGCGACCTGGCGCGCCGCCGCCTGTAGACTCCGTGTATCACGGGATACCCCTTGTAATCCGGGAGATAGACTTCCCACAGTTGTAACCGACCCCGACACGGGTCAACTGACCTGCGCATGCAAACCCTAGTCCGTCCCCCCATATAAGGCGGCCTAGGGCTCCATGCACAGGACATCTCATCTTCATCCTCGCATAATCCACCACAACTGGACGTAGGGTTTTACTCTCCGGAGGCCTGAACCAGTATAAACCTTTGTCTCCTTGTCCTTCGCCGCCATACTCGCCTAGCTCCGTGTGCACCGCGTGCATAACCACCTACGCTCTTAGGTCCCGATCCTCCATTAACCTGCAAACCTCTAGGGTAACCCCCTAGCGGATCTGTCCAGGTCTCACCCCTTGACAGTTGGCGCGCCAGGTAGGGGCGATCGGGAACTCGCTGTGCAGCATGGTGGCCCAATCTGGCGTCGTCTTCCCGGCGAGCATGGCAGCCTTCCTCGCCGATCCTGTGGAGATCTGCTTTGGATCCTTCACGGTGACCTCACCTACCCTGGCAGCTTCGACTCCTCCAGTGACCTCTGAGAAGGTTGTCACGGCGCCCGTCTCCGTTCCTGTTCCCGATCTAGTATCGGAGACCCACCCGCCCAAACCCTGTGACCTCGTCCAGGGGATGGACAATATCATCGGCTCGATGAGGGAAACCCTGGAGATCTGCGAACGAGCTCAACGCTCGGTGCAGACAGCGTTGCGCCACGACACCTTCCCCTTCGGCCTGAAGTCTACGCCCGGCCTTCGCCTGAGCCAACTCTCCACGCCCCCTCAGATCCAATCTGGGCGGTGACCTTCGCGCAACCCAAGGTCGGCGCCTCACGCTCGGCGCGACCCCCTCGACGTGCCCTGCACCTACCACAAGGGTGCAAAGCACACCCTCCGTGGATGCCGCCTGCGGAAGAAGATCGACAACGAGCTCCCCCGCCGAGCTAAGCGACCTACCCAGTCTCCGGACTACGGGAAGTTCCAGAAAGTTCGGGTTCGCATCGCCCCGAACGACCCGGAAATCGTCTTCCGTCAGGTGATGGTGATCTCGAAGAACGAGCCACCACGCTTGGGCGCGACCAACTCCCAGGAGGTGGCTCGCATCCAAGCAAACGCCCGCCGCGCTGAGCGACGTGCGGAAGAGCAGCGGCGTGCCTTGCCCTGCGCTCGCGATCTGCGCCTCGAGTTCGAGGAAGCTGGGATCCCGACCTTCAACAGCCCCCAGGACAACCTAGGCGCAGCCATCACCCGGCTCCAGCAAGTCCAGTCGCCTGAAGCTGAGCAGGCCCTTGCGTACCTCCGGGTCGCCAACGCCCTGGTGGAAGAGAAGAGCGCGGCCTCTAGGTCTGCCGCGTCGTCCTCTACTCGCCACTCGCGCAGTCGATCCCATCGACCTGCACGTAGCCATCTCTCCCCCGTCCAGGAGGAGGTCGCTCAGCACAACCCTGAGCAACCGCCCAGCAGCCTGTTGCTGCCCGGGACCTTTGCGTCAACCTCGACGCCAACAGGCGCGCTCGCGACGCCCGCACCATCGTCGACCAACGCCACCGCGAGCGAGAGGAGCGCGAGCTCCGTCGCCGCCTGGAATACGATCGCGAGTACGACGCCCCCGACGGCGTCCATCGCATCATGGAGCGCGAGCTCCGCGATCAGCATGAAATCGAGAACCAGCAACGTGCCAAGTACAATGCTGATCACGGCGATCCCGCCATCGTCCAGGTCGACAGGGATCGGCAGCCACGCTCCCAGGTTGTCGTCCCAGAGCGCAGCGTCCACTCTGCGCCTCGAGATGCCGCCCCGGCAAGGGGCACCAGCGAAGATCTTGCGCTCAACGCCTTCCCAGCGCTGGATGCCCGCTTCAAGAGGGTGGAGTACCCCGACAACTTCAAGCCCAACATCAAGCCATATGACGGGCGCTCCGACCCTAATATCTGGCTGTCGACCTACTACGTCGCCGTTAAGGCGGCTAGTGGTGATTTCGACCACATGACGGCCTACTTCCCGTTGGTCATGGGCAAGTCCCTTTCGTCGTAGCTCAACAACCTTGAGCCCGGCAGCATCAAGACCTGGGCCGATCTGTCCCAGGCCTTCACATTGAACTTCCAGGCGACCTACGATCACCCTGGGAATGCTTTCAGCCTGGGGCGGGTCGTGCAGAAGCCCAAGGAGCATCTCCGCGACTACAACAACTGGTTCTTCGAGAATCGGAATGAGTGCGTCGGCATCAGGGACGACCAGATCGTCGACAGCTACAAAAAGGGCCTCAAAGACCCTAAGATCTTCGAGAAGATCCACGAGTCTGGTGCCACCAACGTCAAGGAGCTGATGATCATCGTCAACAAGTTGATGGACACAGAAGACGCCCTCCAGAACCAGTTCGACGCTGGTAACGCTGGTACATCTAGTACCGCGGTGGAAAAACTCCGCAAGCGACCTTCTGAGGTCCTGGCAGCCGAAGGACGGCAAAACTCATCCTTCAACCAAGCTGAGTTCGACCTGGCACTCGACACCATCTGCGGGTTCCATGAGGGAGCCACCCATATGGTGCAAAGATTGTGGGATTCAGGGGATCCGAATTGGTGTGTCAGGAGTTGCGGTGCTAAGATTGCCGAGGTGCAACAAGAGGCCCTAGTGGTGTTGTAGCCGGTGGTATTGTTGGTATTTCTTAACATCATGACAAATCCGCAAGCGTACGGAAAATACCGTTGCAGCACTTCACCCGGTGAGTAGGGTATCGTTATTTATATTTTCGCAAAGGAATGGAGGTGGAGTGATCTACTAGCTAGTCTAATCCCTGGAGAAGAAATAGGATAAAAGTGTAGCCTGGGTAGCATGGAAATCTACGAGATAAGTACAAAGAAAGAAGATACTTCAGCTACTACTCGCTTACTTCGAGCACCGGTTTACCCCTGGTCTACCAGGAGCCTCCGGCTATTAGCTCTACACCCTAGCCCCACGTGGGGGAATACAAGGGATGTACGGGGCTGTCACCACCCGTACACCTACCCCTCTGACTGTCGACTAGGTGTGCAAACAAAGGAGATATATAGCCTAGACACCACGTCTATGTTAGCTACCTCGACCCTGACCACGACCAGACTCCGCCAACAGCTACAGTCCTAAGGCCAGAGCCCCTGCCTCGAGAGATGAGCGATGAACCTGCAAATGAATAATAATAAGAATATAACTTTGCCAGGTACTCACCACCGAAGAAGTCTCGGGTGCTCGCTCAAGCGCTCGCACCCACCGAAGTACAAGTGGAGGGAGGCCGACAACTCGCCGGCTCTCCTCCAAGCTCTTCCTCCGCACACTCCTCTACTTCTAATACAACAAGGAGCCTCTCCTCTACTCTCTTCTCTCTATAATGGTGTGTGAATGAGGGGGAGAGGGGCTCCTTTTATAGGGGGAGAAGTGCCTTGGGAGAGTGAAGATCCTTTGGAATATTCCTTCGAGGATATGCTCGGGAATCTTCCTCCACCGCCTTGGGGAGATGACGGGAGATCTTCTCACCAAAACTTGGCGTGCACGGCACTCTCCCTGGGTCGGCTGAACCAGTGGGTCAGCCGACCCAGTGGTGGCCCGCCTCGCCACTACCTTTGGCAGGTGGGCCCCCTGGTTGGGCCTTGTTGTAGGTACGTGGTTTTTGGGTGATTTTGGCCTGGATAAGTGTTGGTTTGTAGGCCTTCTTCTTTGGGTAGAGTGGACCATCTTGTAGATGTCGTGTTTGTCTTTGCTTTCTGGCCCATTCTACCTTTGTTCTCTGAAATCTCACAATCACCAAAACTCGTGGAAATAGTTAATGTCGAACCTCTATGCTAGAGGAAATGAGGTATGGTTGACGGTAAAATATTTGCTGTAAGGACCGTCAACAAGATTCCCCCACACTTGCCCTTTGCTCGTCTCGAGTAAAGGTAAGAGCTAAGGTGGATGCATCTCCATTGAGTAAACTTGCATACAAGTTATTCAAAGCTTTTCCATGCTCCTGTGAACTTTTGAGTGACTACCATGCTATCTTGGGTGATTGAAAGATGGAACAGTATAGACATCAGGTTCCCATCACCTCTTGATTAGAAACTTGGGTTTCTGAATTTTTGAAAATAAGGAATAGACTTGCTCCTCAAATTATTCTCTCGAGTCACTCTTTTTGTGTGTTTCTATATCTATATCCTCACCAAGGCAAAGGTGTTGCCTTCTTATTCCTATCATCTACAGGCTTTATCTAGAGTTTTTGGGTAAAGATAGATGTGCATACTTGCTTCGCATATATTGCTAAGTCCAAAACTGGATCCAAGAAGAAACAAGTCATGCAACCTTGATAGTGTGGAATGATAGTGTGGCAAGGTGGATGCTAGGCCTGGAATAGGTGCTAGCTATTGCCACAGTTAAATATTCAAGATTACAGTAAGGTGGATGCTAGGCACGGAACGGGTGATAGCTATTACCGTAAATGATGAGTATGATATGATGATGATGATAAGGTGGACACCAGACTCAGAGTGAGCGCTGGTTATTACCATCTATGTGACGCACTGAGGTGATGGTAAGGTGGACACTAGGCCCAAAGTGGGTTCTAGTTATTGCCATCTATGTAGAGTGCTTGAGGTATCACGGTAAGGTGGATACTAGGCCCGGAGTGGGTTCTAGTTATTACCGTGTACCTTTATTGATGACTCCATGTGTTGATGTACATGACTCTCTCTCTTTTATTTCTCCTTAGGATATGGGCTATCTCTTTCTTTCTCTTTTTTTTGCATGGACTTAAGATGAGTCCATCTTTCTTCCCCCTTTTTTTCTTTCTCCTTTTTTTTCTTTTTGCATGGACTTGACTAGTCCATCTTTTCTTTCTTTTTTCCACATGCATTTGAGCATGGTTTTCTTTCTTTTTTTTCTTTCTTTTTTTCTTTTGCATAGCCCATATCCTTCGGAATGACAAGCTGAGAGACATCATGACATATGGATGGAGTGTGTGGAGTGGATGGATGAATGAGATGCACCCAACTCCCAGTGCAGGAGTTTGGCAATTGTATGTGGATGGAATGGAAGGCGTAACTTCCAGTGTGGAAGTCAGCATGCAAATGGGTGTACGTGATCTTGATCAAGAGAGCATGAAAAGTCTCTAACACGGGTCACAACGTTTGATAAAGCTCAAATTGAAGACAAGCAACGTTTGTGCTGGTTTTCCTATAACTATCCTAATTGGCTCTAATAGGAATTTAAATAACTTGAGGAGGCAAGCTATTGCATTTTTTTTGAAAAGAAATCCCAAGTACTTTGCAAGAGAGATCAAGGTTCCATCTATCTCAACTATATCACATCCGTCAATAACTTAGATAGCATGAGGTCCCTAATGATAATTTGTCCACAAGAGTAGGAGAAACAGAGAATAAAGAGTATGGAAATCTTTATCAAGGAATGAGCATGGAGAGCATGGGGTGGAAAAGATTCATTGAGTTTGATTTTAGTAATTAGCATGAAATTGATTCAAACTCAAGAACTTAGGGAGCGAGAGGGATGTGTTGCGCAAACCATCATTGACGAGGAAGGAGTGGAGGGGCGTCAAAGGTGACCAGTTGAACCAAAGGTTCGACCGTCCCTCTTGAAACTCATCTGTCTTTCTTCTATATGTCGGGTTGAGCGAGGTTGTGCAACATGCTGGTGGTGGATCTCGAGTGAGTGTACGTCTAGTGAGCTTTAGAGATCTCCCCCACTTATTCTTGCACTTGCTCTATTCATCAAAAACAAGGTGGAAACAAGCAGGGACTCTACCGGTTGTAAATACCGGGAGTCTATGTGGAGCATGAAGAATGAAGCGATGAGATTCCCCTTTTTTATTTATTCTTTTTATCATGGCAACATGAACATGATGGGCAACCTTGACAAGGTGACAACATGGGAAAGGATACATCAAGGTTGTGTGATACTTACCTGACCTCCGCAAGCATTGGTCAAAATGCAAGAGTTAAGCATTGTAAGCATGAAACAATCTATGCATTTGTTCCGCTTGGCCCTCGTGTGTATCTACCTTCCCATGGGACCAAAGAGCATTGTCTGTGTGCTGGAGTTAATGTATATTGCTCCTTGTTTTTTATTTCCTACAAAATGTTAGTGGACAACAAATACTCAAAAGGCACTTGAAGATTTTTATAAGGTTTTCTTTATTACCTTCAGATTCGTTGTTCACAACCATGCTTGAGGAAGATCAGATTTAAAACTCAAGAAGCATGGATCCCGAAATGGTTGCCATCACTTTATTTCAAAAGGTTTTTTTCGAGAGAGACCTTTTATTTGAGAAAAGGTTTTCATTTCATGGTTCACCAAATTTTTATCCTTTTTGCAAAGCTTAACCAAGGCAGAGATAAGATTGCACAAACATAACAAAAGAGGTATTTGGCAAAATACTCAGAATGCTTCTCCAAAATTGATATGTACCTTCCTTGTATGTCGTGCATCTTTTGTTGCTGTTTTGTTCAGGCCTTGGTTCATCTCCCATGTATTTAGCTTGAGGACTTACCCATCATTATCATTTTTTTGAATGCTTATCTGCAGGGGTTAGTCCACAAAAGATATATGCGTCCCAAGTCTATGAAAATATAACTCAGACGTTCATTAACCAAATTTCAACACCATGTTAAACCTTGATTAAAGAAGGCAGCTTTAATCTAAGCACCATGCTTAATTTAAAGAGCCTATGGATGTACCCAATTTAGATACAACCAAACGAGAGCATATGACAAAAACAAGGGAAGCATGAATTTAAAAGATCAAGCTATATGAAATGAAGATAAATATGAGTAAAAGATTGGTGAACCTTACCTTAGCATACCTGAGTATTTTCACCAGCATCATATGAGGATTGTTGATTGGAATTTTGCTGCAGCAGTGGTGTGGTCACATATAGTTGTCGATAGTTCCTTCGTGATGATGTAGATTGTAGCGGAGGAAGGTACTTGACCATGTCGACTCAGGTGGGCGTTAAGGCTACACCATACACACACACTCAATGTGTAGGTACCATGGGCCTTTGTGATGCGCTCCATTGGCACAATGTTGTAGGATTGAAGGCGCAAAGTGCATTTCTCTTGTGCGTGCGAGCATGTGCCTAATGGGTGGAGCAACAAAGGCCTGAAAGGGAAGAGGAGTGTTCCTCTTGCTTCTATGCGCGCATGGTACACTAGGGAAGTAATGCAAAGCTAGGGATGGATGAAAGTTATGCCAAAGCTTTGCAAGCACATGAGAGAGTGCAGCTACAAGAGTGAAGCTATGCAAAGCCGAGGGTTGATGAGAACTATGCAAAGGCCTTGCAAGTGTATGGGAGAGTTCGGCTATGGATGCGGGAGCTACACGCGGGAGGCTATGCAAAGCTAAGGTGTATGGTGGTTATGCCAAGGATTTGCAAGCGTGCACGAGAGCGAGGTTGGGCGGAGCTAGGCGATGGAAGGCATGCTTGGCTGCTTGCTATTTTGCCAGGCGTTACTGGGCGTGGCGAGCAAAAGCTTGTTGTGTCAGGCTAGCAGAAATCACTCTCCTGTAGCAACAAGGTGAGCACTTGCTAGCTCAAGCCTTGATGTGACCTCAGTGTCAACAGACATAATATCAATCAGCCTATTTTCTGTTTCCTGAGCAGAATGGTCGTAGGTTCGATTGAAGACCATCTTGAGGTAGGCGTGCCTCGCTGCTCTGCCAGTCCGTCTGGGCGCCTAGAGTCAATCAAGTCTACGATTTCGACGGGCCTTCCTGAGATCGGCGTGCCTTGGTGCTTCAGTCCTTCAATACCTCAGTACCTTTTCAGCTCTATTGGATAACTGGCAGCTATGTTGGTCGTCTTGGTACCAAAATGGCCTTCTTGAGGTCGACGTGCTCTTCTAGCTCTGCCAATCAAGTTGGGCGCCCTGAATGTGTGACCTTCTTGAGGTTGGTGTGCTCTTCTAGCCCTACCAGCCTGTTTTGACACCCTTCCTTGAGGTTAGGACTGAAGACCTCCCTGAGGGGTGCACGCCAAAAAGGTCATGCCAGGCATCTTCGGGTGCTTGGGCGCTGTTGACTTGAGGCCTTCATGAGGTTGGCACGCCTCTACGGCTCTGCCAGACTCATTGCAGCTATGCTTGGCGATCTGGGTGTCTCTACAATCGATTATTCAAGATCAAGACCTAGTTTTTTTTCTCTTTTTTGATCATCAAACCGACCATGCTGCCCGCTTCAATGCTCAGGAACTACTCTACGAGTGCGTGTTCAACACCCTCTAATTTTTCTTTGTCGCTTCGACCTATTGGAAGTTTACTTCTTTTAGGTCGACACTCGACCTCGCTACTCTCGGGACACTACAAACAAGTTGGCTGCTAAGCTGGCTACTTTTTTTCTTTTGGACCGACGTGCACGCTATTCGACCTGTCGATGGCTTTAAGACTTCATCATGACCCCCTCGAGGTCGTTGTGTCTACACATCGCTTGGGGGCTTGTGAGACATGGGTACCACTAGGTCCCCATCGACCAAGCTCATAGCCGTCCCCGACAAGTGGGCCCGGTCCACCAGAAGACCCGCCGACCTGTCAGTAGGCCTGCTCGACCTGACATGTGGGCCTAAAGACGAGAAGACAGCTTGGCGTGCAAACCAAGGCAATCCAGACGGATTACGGCAGCTCGGATAAGTCTTTCATGTTGTAACCAACTGGAGATAGGTTTCCCTGTTGTAACCAACTTGGACTCCGGTCCACTGACTTTGTCCGTTAGCCAATATAAGGCTGCCAAGGGCGTCCCCTCAGGGACAACGACGCAACCTTTGAGCAATACTATACCAACAACTGGACGTAGGATTTTACTCTTCGGAGGTCCGAACTAGTATAAAATCGATGTGTTCCTCGTGTTTTGTGTGCTCTAGCATAACCATCACGTTCTTAGTTCCTGATCCTCTCCACCGAACAAATAAACCACCAGGGTTGACCTCCCTGTGGACTGCTCAGATCTAAACCTCTGACAGGTGGTGATGTTGCAGAGGAGTTGGAGAGTTGGCTACTACCATGACCACGAGCGGGCGACAGGCGTGGTGCAGTCGGGTGAAAGCCTTCACCGGTTCACGGTGGGCATGATGGTGGCGCCCTTGGGGCGTAGGCCTCCCTGCTAGGGGCATCATGGCGAGGCACTACGCTCTCGTCGTGTGGGGCTATGAGGGTGAAGACCCCGTCCATCTGGACGTGCGACGGCGGCGACTTGGCGTCGTGATCTTCTTGGAGGCGTCGTATTTGGAGTCTCGTCGTTTGTGCTAGTGGTGGTGGAGGTTGTCTGGAGTTGCTGCGGGATGCACGCTTGGTCTGTGCTGCTGTCAAAGGTGCAGAGGGTTCATCAGTGCTCGAGGGCTTGAGCTGTCGTGCATGGTGCAGTGGTGATCTCGGTGACGGCTGGGCGGAGGATATGCTCTCATTGCGATCTTAGATATCTGAGTCCTTGGCAAAGGAGTGAGGCGGTGGTAGAGGTGAGGCCCCCACGCAGAGTGGCCAGGATCAGTGGTTGCCCTTGGTACTGAGATGGGAGTGCTTTCTGAAGCTTCACTGGATCAGAGGGATCAACGATCGTGTGTGTGCAGTTTGAGGGTGACAGTCCCATGGCGGGGGAGCTCAGGGGGTCGTTCGGACCTGCAGCGGGTTGCGACTTTGGCGTGACACAACGTTGGTGACAACGACGCAGGTGCTGGCGGCTTGTTTTGATCTTCTCTCCCAGGTGGTTGAGGATGGTGATGTGCTGTGTCAGGTGCGTTTGTTTCTGTTCAGAGGTGTGTTAGTGTGGTGGTGTCCGCTTCGACGCATTATGTACTATTATTGTTTCTTCTTATATAACATAGCAGTGCTCCTGCTTTTATTAAAAAAATACTTAAAACACTAAGGTTGTCAACTTGGCGTCGAGACGACGGAAGCTCCATCGATCTGCTATATTTACAAGGCGTCGATACATTCCCTGGATTATTCAGTATTTCAGCTCAGAACACGATGTAGATATCTTTCGCTTTCTTCTTCTTTTGCTTATCAGCTAGCCGATCCAGCTGAATACTGTTGTAAATCATGTAGCTCTTAGATGTTGCCGTACGGGCTTACCATGCCTCATGCCGAAACAAACTCCAGTCCCAATTCCAATGATTTGATTCTATTGTGGCATGGTGACATGAGTTGTGTCGCCTAACATAATAGGAAGTCTCTACTATAAAGAAGCGAAAGAAATTGATGTCAATTCTCATCCAGATTAGACCCACTCCCTCCTCACAGCGGTCCCACTTTTCAGGTCCGAGACGACGACCAAAGGGGGGAGATTGATTTGGTCGTCGTTTCGCAGTGCAAATTGGCTCTCGAGCGCCCCTCACTCTCAAACTTTTTTCACCCAAACTTCTACCCACCGGACCCACCCTACCCGTCGGGCCGCGTCTCACATGTCAATGGCGTCCACGTAATCGTGTTTGAATTGTGTGCATGTAATCACGCAGGCCATTAGCATGCACAGATTTTCCCTTCCTTTTAATTAAAGGCTTCATTTAGTTTGCCATGTATTCACCAGCGCCTATTGATTCCTTGCTTATCACGCACCGTGGCGGGTTGTCATCATGCGCATGTTGTTTTCTTTATTCATTCTTTTTTTAAGAAAAGAGAAATTGATTGACGTAATTGATGGCATGACTCGAAAGGAAATACTAAGGAACTCAAAAGGAAAAAGATATTGATGTACATAGTAAAGAAAAATTGATTGGTGTGATTGATGACTCATCAAGGAAAGGAAAAATAAGGAAAGAATCACTGCATGATTAGATGAACTAAGGAAAGAATTGGCGTCATTTTGCTAATGGTATCCGCACCATTCATAAATAGTTAGTAAGAAAAGGGAAAACAAGGAAAGATCAAGTAAGGAAGACTCGCCTCTGTCAATCACGACTATTGTTTCCTTTCTTCATTCTTTTTTCAAACGTCAGAGGCAATTACGACTATTATTTCCTTTCTTCATTCTTTTTTCAAGGCAAGAGAAATCGATTTGCGTGATTGATGGCATGACTAAAAATGCAATACTTAGGAACTCAAAAGAAAGAGATATCGATGTACAAAGTAAAGGAAAATTGATTGGTGTGACTGATGACACGTCAAGGAAAGGAAAAATAAGAAAAGAATCACTGCATGATTAGATGTACTAAGGAAAAAATTGTTGCGTCATTTTGTCAATGGTAGCCACATCATTCATAAATAGTTAGCAAAGAAAGGGAAAACAAGAAAAGATCAAGTAAGGAAAGAATCACCGCATGATGAGGTCAACAACATTCAAATGTAATTAGATGGATGACATTTATATGTAATTAGTGTTTTGAGTCCTTGAATATTTTCTTTTGAGTTCAATGCTCTAAGTCCCGCCAATCAATACTCCTTCATTTTTTACACCCCGTGTTCCCTATAGAACTCAATTCTCTCCACCCTCATTCCCATATCCACGAGTTGCTAGCGCCACCACCGCCTCCCCGTGGGCGTCGACCCCTCCTCCCGCCGGTCTCCTCCTCCCCGTTGGCCTCGTCTTCCCTGCCGGCTGGTGGCGAGCTCCCCCGTCGAGGATCGAGCCCGCGGACAGGTGAGCTCCCCCACCGGGGTGCGGCATACCGGATCTACAGACCCTCATCCCCACCTTGAAGGTGGCGGCGGTGACACGCCGCCCTCCCCAGACAGTCTCCTTCAAAGGTGCCTTGAAGGTGGTGGCGGTGATGCGGCACGGTGCGGAGACGACGCGGAGGCCAGCAGGGTGGATGGTCGATGAACACCGGCTTCCCTAATCCCCAGGTGTGAAGGATGAATTGATGCTTTTTAAAATTAGATTTACTTTAATATCCATTTATTTTATCCATTGTATCATTTATGAATTCGAGATTAGTAATCATTACTATTATGTAATATAATATATCCTTACTTTTGTAAATATATTCTATTTATTTACAATCTTTTTTATATCACGTGTGTGCCGCACGTGCACTTCCACTAGTATTAGAAAGTACTAAGTATTTTGATTTTTTTCACCACCGAATTAATTAAAAAAATTAATACAATTTAGAAAAGGGCACAATGGTCAAGTGGCCCTCTCCCTCCCCTAGCGTCTGTCTCATACTCTCATGTGCTCTCGCGCAGTCGCACGCACGCCTCTGCCTGCCGACCAGTGGCGTTGGAGCGCGGCGGCCAGGACGAGCCTCCACTCGCTCCGTTGAGGCGGGCCGACCTACCTCCTCCATGTGCCGCCGAGCCGCCGAAAGGAGTGGGCGCCACCTGTGGTAGGCCTCGCCGCTGCACCGCCCGTACCGGGGGCTACACGGGCTCGCCGGCTCGGCCACCGCTGCCCGCGCCGGCTGCCGGTACACCATCCGAGGCTGGAGCCGCTGCGTCAGAGGCCGGAGCTCACACCTCACAGCCGCTGCCCACGCTGGGGGTGGCGGACCTGGTACCGCCGCGCCGGAGGCTGCCGGCCTGCTGCCACCCAATAAGGCCGGAGCTGTTGGCTTCCGGTCGTGTGCCTTCACGAGGGAGGGACGACGGAGCCGCGCTGTCCTTTTATGCAGCTCAGAAAGTTCGAGCTCTCATCTCGCGAATCGAGCTCTCCTAATATGAATCGAGTCTGGTGGGCGACGATTCGAGCTCTAGCGAGGGAGGTGAGGCTCTGCGAGCAGCAGGGCATCAAGCCGAAGTAGGGAGGTGAGGTGAGCAGGGGGCAGGCAAAGCTAGAGAAGGCCGGGCAGAGATTTTTCCCGATGTTTTCCGAAGCCAGCGTCTATGCCCGAGCATGTCGTCCGTCCAAGCGTATGACGAGCGTATGCACGTTTCGTCATGCAGAGATGTGAAAATACTTTAATACTCTTTCTGAATTACATGTAAGCATCACGCTAATTCCAAAATCTTCTAGCAGCAACATGATTGATTTTTTTTATAAAATATATAGTTTCAAATTGCTATCTTGTAATTTGTAACCCGAGCACCTTGTAGCGGCATAATGACCGCAACAGAATCCAAAGTAGCAAAAATGTACAACCCTTCAGAGTTCAGAAACTTGTTGTTATAAAATGGCACGAAAGAAAAGAAATTTAAGTAATAAATATCCCATATGAGAACGAGCTGTAGCGCCGGTGAAATCGGGATTCGGAGGTTTTCTAAACCAGGAGGAGGCTTTTTTCTCTTAATGAAAACTGTGAGGGCGGTCTTACCCTCACCAACTTAATTTTTTTAATAAATATCCCATATAGGTTTTGCTTATTTTGTCTTTGCAGGGTTAGTCTGGGCGCTTTGGAGATGGCGCAACAAGATGGCAAACGAAAAAATTCAAAATTTCTGACGAAACCGTTGGATGTAATTAATTTTGGTATCATGTTTGTGCAAAAGTGATCTCTGTTGCTGAAGGAGTACGTGGTTGGAGAGTTACGAGCTGAGCAAACAGTACCGACAGATATCTTTGAATTTTGAAGGAACTTCCTTGTAATAGGTTAGCGTCTAGTTCAGTCGGTTGTGATCTTTTACATGTGTATTGATCGATGGGTGTAAGGAATCGGATGCTCGTAGCCTAAGAGGGGAGGAGTGAATTAGGCAACTTAAAACATTAACCCTAGGGTTATCACTATTTGCTCAAAACATAAACTAGAACACACTATCTAGATGTGCAACTAGGTTGTTCTAGTGTGAAACTCCCATCCCAAAACAAGTTTTGCAACCTATAGCCAATCCTAGCAAGGTACTACTCTTGGAAAGTAAAGGCAAATAAGGATTGCAAGAATGTAAATCGGAAACGTAAAGGGGATGAGAGGAAGCAAACTCTTGACACGCGATTTATCCTGTGGTATCGGTAGGCACTAAACCACCCCTAGTCCACATTGTTGAAGCACTCCACACAAGAGTATTGCTTCCCGGTCACCAAGTCTCTCCCAAGAGCACCACTTGACTAGCCACAAAGGCTCGCCACAAAGGCACTCGCCAAGCTCCCTTGGTCACCTTGATGCCGCCTCCACTATGGAGCTTCTCCACCAAGGGAAGGGGGTCGAAGGGTCGCCGCACAAAGTGTCCTCGCCGCTCCACACCAAGTCGGAGGGTCGAAGACGTTTACCGGAGAGCCATTTAGACTCTAAGGCTTCCGGCACACTTTGTACAACTTTGATCCACTCAAGAATCACCTCACAAGGTAGGCACACCTTGCACTCACTCAGCTCTAAGCTAACCTAGCACTAAGCACACACACCAAGCATGTGCAAAGCCTTTGGATGTTCACTTAAGCACTAGCATGGCATGGATATGATCTCCAATGTGTCTTGAACTCCTCTGCACTTCCACATACTTCAGCAATCTCAAATGGGTGAGTGGAGGGCATATAAATAGCCCAAGGCAACCAAAGAGCCGTTGGCTAATGGCTACAGAAAACTGTACTGTCGGATGAACCGATGGTCTCTTTTCCATAGGCGCCGGTTCATCCGGTGCCCTCCACGTCACTTAGCCGTTGCATCCCCACTGACACATATCCTCCGACGCTTGCACTGACGGTCTTCTTGCCTAGCCATCGGTTCATCCGGTGCTGATAGGTTCGCGGCCAAAACCTCTCTGTTAGCAAATACGAGGCCGTCGGATGAACCGTTGCTTCATCTGTCGTTCATCCGGTGCTTAAGCCCTCTGCAAAAAACCTCTCTGTCTTGATTCCTTGATGCATCGGATAGACCGACGGCTCCTTCTAATGGACCATCAGTTCATCCAGCGCTACTGTCTCAGCTGCTTCTTCACTGGCAATCATCCGGTGCAACTCAAATACCTACTGTCGGTTCATCCGACGCTCTTCAAGTTAACTCGAGTCTTCACGCAGTGTACTACTTCATCCGGCCATTGCACCAACGCTTGCTTTCAAGGTACCGTCGGTTCATCCGATGGTGTCTTTTCTTCTCTTCTCTTTCTTGGTTTTTGACCCTTAAAATATATATTATCTTCTCATTTTGGCATGTGGTATTTTTGCATACTTGGGATCTAGAAATATCTACAAATACATGCTCAATAATATAGTTAGTCATATTGATCATGTTGTCATTAATCACCAAAATCAAACTTGAACAAATGGCATAAGAGGCCATGTTCGCTACAATGGGTCGTTCCTTGTATCAATTTTTATTGCTTTCTATAAAAGTAGAGGCAATCTCCTTTAAAAAATAAATAAAATAAAATGGAACCAAAGGAAACTAAAACATATACACTCTCAAACCATAGAATATACGGAGTGCACCGCTCCGGCCGCCCACGTCTTTTTTATAACAAACAAGTTTTATTAATTAGCAGCATGAGACTGCTAAGTGGGAAATGGATTCCCATGGTACAAGGTCAAGAGCGTCCCTGATGGGGCAACTCGAGACATGAGAAGAATTACTACAAGAGATAGAAACACTAGAAGGCGTATTACATTGAGACCGAGCCTGAGAAGCTAAAACATGAGCGATGGTATTAAGATTTCTTGAAATTTTGTAGACATTGTAGCTCTTCCCGAGGCCTGTATTGCAGAAAGTCTGAGTATAGAATTTGACATCCCAACATGGAATCTGTGTGATGCGATTGTTGTTGATGTAGGAGACTAATTGCTGATTATCCGTAAGGAATGTGGCTGCAGAAAAGTCCAATTTGTTGACAACGAGACCTGCAAAAGCAAGAGCTGCTGCCTCCGCTATGAACACAGATGAAACAGAGACCAAAGACAATTTTATGTAGACATTAATAGTCTGGTGAGGATCTGAAGTGGCTAAGAAAATTCCAAGACCTGCATTGTGATTAGATATAATATTTTGATCTGGAGATATGGATGCATCATTATCTTCACTATGTGAAAACCTCAAATAGGTCATGCAGCATTTGTAACGGGCCCTTAACACCCGTTACATGGACCCCATCTGTAAAGGTTGTTGTTTGGCGCCCGTTACGCATAAGTGCGGCAGGCTCGACCTCGACCTCGCCCTGACCTCGCCACCACAACGCCCGTTACCAATGAGAACTTCTGGTAACGGACTTCTTAAACGCTCGTTACATGTTTTCTTTGTAACGGACGTTAAAATGCGTCCGATACGAAAGTGAAACCTATCGGTAACGGGATCTTTAAGTCCGTTACCGATGACTTTCCTATTGGAGACGCGTGGTTTTTAGGACGCGTCTCATTTTATGACGACCCAATTGGCGACGCTTGTTTGGAGCTAGCATCTCCTTTGTTTTCTCACATTAGAGACGCGTGTTGTTATTAAGCGTCTTTGTCTTTGCGTTCCGACCACTCTGCTATCTCCGACAACTACACTCACTCTCTCTTCTCTGAGGGCCCCACTCGCTCTCTCCCCACCGTTGCTGCAGCAGCATTTTCGCGCGCTCTCTGAAGGCCCCACTCGCTGCGCGCGCTCTCTCTCCTCAGAAAGCCGGTGCTGCAGCAGGTCGGGCCTGCAGACGTCGATTGCGATGCGGCGTCCCTCCGCGGTGTACGTCGCTGTCCTCCAAAGTAGCAGCTGGTCCTCCTCCTTGAGCTCCGATCTGTCGCTGTTGTCGTCGCCGTCGCCGTGGCCGCGACGCCTCGTCCACCTCCTCGGAAGCACTCGCCTCGTAGACAGTCCTTGTCAAGGTGGAAATTGCCCCTTTTATTGAACTTCGCTGTCCTAATCCTCTTACTCATCAGTTTTGGTGATGCATTATGCTCATTTGATGTATGAAAATTGCAGATGGTTGCTGCTGCTCGGGCTTGGATGTACAGTAAGTCCCGAGATTGGGACAGTTTCTTAAGGGGGGTCAATGGTTTTCTAGATCAAGCAGAGGCGGATATGAGAAACCGTGGTGTTCAGGCAATGCTTTGCCCCTGTATAGATTGTCTCAACCAGAAGAAGTTCGGACAACGGGACAACATTTTTTATCATTTGATCACACGTGGTTTCAAACAAAATTACACGTGTTGGAATAAACATGGTGAGGAAGGGCTTAATGAAGTCGAAGCAGGATGCCTAAATGAAGGTGAAGAGCAACACCATGCTATGGGCCTTAATAATGAAGGGGCAGCGCTATGCCATGATGAAGAGCTTGATGAAGGTGGAGGTTTTGAGGAAAATGAACCATTCCCACCAATTGTGATGAGGCCTGAGGATATCACTGATCAAGAAGTTATGGGCTTCAATGATGGTGAGTTGTTGCAACGTGTGCACAATGTTGATCAAATGTTGTGGGATGTTGAGTTTCAATGAGTGTATACAGCTTCTGAATTAGCGAGGCTGAAGCAGTTCATTGAAGATTCAAAGAAACCCCTCTATCCTGGTTGCAAGAAGTACTCTCGCCTTTCTGGTAATTTAAAACTTCTGCAGCTTAAGGCAGATCATGGTTGGAGCAACAAAAGTTTCAAACAACTATTGGATCTCATTAAGGACATGCTACCCGAGGGAAACCAAATAGCCGAGTCTGTCTATGAGGCAAAGAAGATAATTTGTCCTCTGGGAATAGAGGTTGAAAAAATTCATGCCTGCAAGAACAGTTGTGTATTATTCCATGGAGATTATGAAGACCTTTACAAGTGCCCCAAGTGTGGATTCGATCGGTACAAGAGGAAAAAAGATGGTGGAGATGATAACAATGCTGATGATGACGAGAACGAGCCCGTGGAGATCACAGGCAAGAAGAAGAAGGTTAAAGGGGCTCCTGTGAGGGTAGCATGGTATTTTTGCTCCTCGGTTGAGAAGATGGTTCGCCACACGAAAGGAGGCCCAACTCTTGCGTTGGCATAAGGCACGAACGAAGGAAGAAGGCAAGATTAAGCACCCCGCAGATGGCCAACAATGGCAAAACATTGATTCCCACTTTGAAGAATTTGCCGGTGAAAGCAGGAACATTCGGTTCGCTATGAGCACAGATGGTGTGAACCCATTCGGTAACCAGAGCTCAACACATAGCACCTGACCTATCGTGCTGTCAATGTACAACCTTCCACCCTGGCTATGCAAGAAACAGAAATACATGATGCTGACAATATTGGTCTCCGGGCCAAAGCAACCTGGCGACCGTATTGATGTCTGCTTGAGGCCACTAGTTGATGACTTGAAGATACTTTGGAAGCCTGGTGTGAAGGAGGTTTGGGATGAGTTCGGCTGTGAGGAGTTCACATTGCACGCCATGTTGTTCACCACCATCAACGACAACCCGGCTCATCGCAACCTTTCTGGCCAGAGTAAAAGGAAAGGTGCAGCTTGCCCACACTGCTTGGAAGAAACTTGTGCAGTGTGGCTAAGAAATTCAAAGAAATTCTTATTTATGGGGCACCGTCGTTTCCTCAGCAAGAAATATGCCTATCGGGACATGGATTATCAGTTTAATGGGGAAAAGGAGAATCGACACGCGCCAATGCATGTGACTGGAGATCTGCTCCACTTGCAAGTCAAGGACATCAGAACTATCGAGGAGTTACCCAAATTGTCTGAAAAGAAACTTCACAAAAGAAAGAAGCGAGATGGTGAAGAAGAAGAAGAAGAAGATGGGCGAGGAATGTGGAACAAGAAATCAATTCTATGGGAGCTAGAGTATTGGCCGCTTTTGGAGTGCGTCATTCGATTGACAACATGCACGTAAAGAAGAATGTGTGTGAAGCTACTTTGGGAACATTGCTACAACAGAAGTCGAAAGGAAAAGATCATAAAAATGCAAGGGAGGATCTTAAAGTTATGGGCATTAGGCCGGAGCTCTATGCAGAGGAGACAGACATGGGGATGGACCTTCCCGTTGCTGCAACCACCTTGTCAAAGGCAGAGAGAAAAGAATTCTGTGAGTTTTTGCATGGTTTGAAAGTACCTTCAGGCTACTCATCGAACTTCAAGAGGCTAGTGTCGGTGAAGGACATGAAAATGAATTTCAACTTGATGAAATCTCATGATTGCCATGTGTTGATGACATCTATTCTTCCTGTTGCACTAAGAGGTATCAAGACAGAACTGGTTCGCGACGCGGTCACAAGTTTGTGTTCATTCTTCAATGAAATAGAACAGAAGGTGATTGATGAGGAAAAACTATTTGACTTAGAGAGGAGGCATTTCGAGACCCTATGCCTGCTTGAAGCTACCTTCCCACCATCATTCTTTGATCTCATGTTGCATCTAACAGCACACCTCGCGAGGGAGATCTGGTACCTTGGCCCATCTTACCTTCATCAGATGTTTCCATATGAGAGGTACTATGGATTCCTTAAATCATTGGTACATAACAGGTCATTTCCGGAGGGAGCCATTGTTCCTGGCTATGAGACCATCGAAGCAGTGGAGTGGGCCATGGGTTATATGGACCCCCAAAACCCCATTGGTGTGCCTCATTCACAGCATTAAGGTAGGCTTTCATGTGTTGGGACCCTGGGGAAAAAGTCAATCACTCCAGACCCAGAGGCCTTCAACAAGGCTCATTTCACCATGATAGAACAGAGCGTAGAGGTTACACCATTTGGCAATGAGCACAAGCAACAACTACGTGAACAAAACCCTGGCTGTACTGAGGATTGGGTTGCAAAGAGGCACATGCAATGCTTCAACAGGTGGCTCCGAGATTATGTCCAGAGTGGCAGCACTGCTATAACCGACGATCTGGTAAGAAAACAAGCAGCAAGGCCATTATTCACTGTTACAACATATCAAGCAATGGATATCAATGGATACACGTTCTACACCATGGCTCAGGATGCCAAGAGCGTCTATCAAAATAGTGGTGTGCGTGTACGGGCCGTTGACAATAAGAAGAACACAGCCACATATTATGGTCAAATAGAGGAAATTTGGGAGCTTGATTATGTAGGATTGAAGGTAGCCTTGTTTTGGTGTAGATGGGTCACTAATGCGAAGAGAGCTATGATCAAGGACAAATTTGGTTATGTTAGTGTTGATCTCCGGGTCTTTGGTTACAAAAACAAACCGTTTGTCTTCGCCAAGGATGTTGAGCAAGTGTTCTATGTACCTGACCTTGCAAAGAATAACTGGAGTGTGGTTCTGCCTGGAAAAAAAGGATTGTTGGTGTTGGAAATGTTATCGAGGAGGATGAATACAACCAGTTTTACGAAAGTCCATCCTTTCACACTTCATATATGCCCCGAGTCTTGGGAGCTGACAAAACACCATATTTGCGAAGCGACCATCGTGAAAAGATCCATATACAAAAATCAAAGAAGAAAAAGAAGCAAGATTGATTTCTGCTGAATCTGATCCTTTTTGTAAAATGCAGGGATGTCTATTGCTGGAAATGAAATCCTTTTTGTAATATATATAGGATGTGTATTGGTGGAATTTGAATCTCCTTTCTGTAATATATGATGCCTATATATTTTGCCTAAGATACTGTATATATTTGATATATATTCTACCTGAAAAACTACGTGAGAAATGCAGCCTATATAAAAAAAGACAACCTGCCCGCTCGACAAAGAAGACGCGTGTTCACAAAACCCACGTCGCCGATAACTCTCGAAAGAGTTTGGTCAAACTTCAAAGAGTTTGACTCCTCGATAAGCGAGATGAGAAATTAGTAGTACCACTCATCGGAGAGTATTGATATTATTTTGTCTACATTTCGTCAAACTTCAAAGAGTTTGACTCCTCGATAAGCGAGATGTGCAATTAGTAGTATCCACTCATCGGAAACGCGTCTCCTGTATCTTCTCTCCAAAATAAATAACCGTTGCCCCAGCCCCTTCTTCTACCCGCGAAACCACCACACATCCCCTTCATCTACCCGCGAGAAAACCACAAGTGCCTACACTCCTCGTTGTGCCCCTCTGCCGCGCCCCTACACTGTGCCTCCTTCGCTCCACGCCGCGCGACTTCCCTTCCACACCGGCACTCATGGCATCGAGGAAGCACCCGCGGTCGCTCGCGGAACTCCCGGAGGAGGTGCTGGCGATCATCGTTGGCCGAGTCGGTGCGACATCGAATCGGCCTATGGAGGACCTCTGTAGCCTACGGGCAACCTGCAAGAACATGCTCCGCCCCTGCCGCAACAGAGACGTCGGTAGGCGCCTGGCACTGGATCGGGTTTCAGTCGAGCAGATGCAGAACAATGACCTCGTCGGCTATGATGTCTTCCTTCGTAGCCTGGCTGTAGCCGGCAACCCGGTGGCCTGCTTCCTCACCGGGATGGACGACATCTTCGGCAGGAACCGCAGCCCTCAGCCTCCCCTCGACGAGCTCCACCGTGCTGCCAAGGACGAGCACAAAGGGGCGGCCTATGTGGCCGCCGTCTTCCTCTACAGAGCCAACAGCGGGGCCGACGCCGACACCACTGCAATTACGTACATGAAACTGGTTGAGGGCGACGAGCAAGGGCAGTGGCGTCGTCCGCATTTGATCAGCAATGTGCAATCCCTAGATTTCCGACATCGTGGGGTCAATCTGGCTTGGCAAATTAGGAGTGTCGCCCTCCGCCGTGGCCTCCGCCGGCCGACGCTGCCAACGGCGGTGGCGCGAGGCAACATTCAACATTGCACAGGCAAAGCATTCTGCGGTACGGTGCCGAGCCGAAGGGGGTTTTGCATGTATTTCTGTAGTGATGAATGTAGGCTTCGTTACGAATGTAATGTCTTCTTCTATCGTGTAAAGTATCGTCCAATCGGTTATTGATAGACAAGATTTGATTTCTCACATTTCTGAGTCAAATCGAAGGTTGTGATGCCCTCTGCTTCCTCCTCTGTTCTATTGGAATGAAGAACAGTTTGTGTGGGCAAATGAGACGAGGATTAACCATCCTGCGTCTCTAATAAGGGTGGGGCTCATTTCTATTGGAATGAAGAACAGTTCTCATTTCTCCTTTTAATCTGCAGTCAAATTTTGTAACATGTATTTCTCTGTCGTACTTAGTCCAAGTTTGATGATTTTTTTCCTAATTTTTTCTAAAATCCCCAACTTTTCATTAATTTCATTGTTTAGTGTATATTCCGTTTCGTGAATAAAGTTTATATGTCTTATCTTGTTCTTTTTAAGTACAACATAGAAATAATATTTGTTTCCACAACCATTAGTAATGAAACTCTGCATTTCGTAATCTTAAGGTGAACACAAGCTTGTGTAAAAATTTCAAATGCGTACGAGATCGAACATGTTGCAAAGTGTGGAAAATTTCAATGTTCAAGCAACATTCTAGGAAACTATGTGAGAGATGTAGCCATTTGTACACAAGTATATTCTTCCTTTATCGAAACCATTTGAATTTTTTATGACAAGTTTAGGTACCCAAATTATGTTGCCACGTCAATTTGCAGAATTTTTGGAGCAAACTAAGATGTTGTTAGAATTATTATATCACAAGCATGAGATGTGTATTCGAATTATAAGAATGTTGGGTACACAAGTGTGACTGTTGATATTTTATTAAAATACTAAATGTCCAAATATGAATTGATGTTATTTTTAATGAATTTTTAGGTGCCGTTTTACCGGTTTTAATATTTGATGGATACGAGTTTCATTTCTAAAAAATAGTGTTGGGCCCACGCGTCAGTGTCAGCAGCCTATATAAAGAAGATAACCGCCCGGACCTACCTGCCAACGAAGGCGACGCGGGTTTACTAACCAGCGTTGGCGATGACTATCCACTGCCTCTAAGATCGAGTTCATCACAGGAGGAACAGATACTGTAGGCGACGCGGATGGATCTGCCCGCATCTCTTAGATCAAGTTCATGACATACAAAATCCAACAACCAAACTAACCGGTTCATGATCGACAAACAAACTAATAAGCAGTTCATGATCGATAAACAAACAAAGCAGTCCAACAACCTGACAAACAAACTGACTAGCACACAATAATCACAAACACATTATTAATGGTACAGGAGTGGAACAATTAGTCGGTCGCCGCTGTCGGAGTCCCGCCGTCGGAGCCGTCGCCGCCGCCGTCGGAGCCGTCGTCGCCGAGGAGAGACCGCTGGACCACGGGGAGCTTCTCAAGCTTTTCAGCCAACATGTGGATCCTGAAGGCGAGACCCTTGATGCTGTCATCCTTGTAATGGTCAGGTGCCTCGATCTTGAACGTTGCGCCAACATCTCGGAGCTTCAAGAATGCGCCCTGGAGCAGTTCGACGGCGAAGCTGATGTCGGCGGCCTCCTTCTTCTCCTTCTTCTCCTTGGGCGCCGCCGGCTCCTTCCCCTTCTCCTTGATGGTCAACTTCGTCTGACGGCAGCTTTCGTCGTCGTCGTCATCCTCCCTTTGTCCCCGCTTCGCCGACAGGTCACTCGACGCCATGCTCTTCTCACTCCTTGTTGGTGATCTCTCGGTGACCGGAGTTTGTGGTGGTGATGGCGAGGGGGAAGAAGATGAAGCGAAAGAAACGATATGATTAGGGAGAAACCAGTCGGGGATTTATGATGACAAGACGTGAACCGTCAGAGCGCCTCTCCTCCCCACGCCCCACGTCCTACTACGCCTCGGGAACCGTTTTTTGGGAACAAACCGTCCAAAAACATGCGTCGCCTTTCAATTTCGCGGGAAGGTGGAGGGGCAGGGGCAGTTGTCGAACCCACGCGTCAGCAGCCAAACCGCGTCACCTTTCAAATTCCATATTATTAGTAATGGGTGTTTATAAATGGCCGCGTCACCTTTCAATTTCCAAACCCCGTCGCCTTTCAATTTCCAGATCCCGTCGCCGTTCCATTTCCTTCCCCTTCTCCTTGATGGCGGTGGTGTGCTTCATGGAGCTGCTGCCAGATGAACTGGTCACCCAGATCATCCTCCGCTGCATCAAGGATGAACCCGTCATTCGTTTCCTGATCCTTCGTAATCGGGTCTGCGGCACCTTCCGGCGCATCCGCGACTTGGATGAGGTAATCCTGCAGGTGTCGCTGCGTGAGCTTCGTTAAGTGTGCAAGAATTGCTACGTCGGGTCCTTGTTGGAGGAGCGCTTCCGCCTCGCCGAACATCCGGAGGCCTTATGCTTCGAGGGTATGGAGAGATTGATGAGGCGGCAGAATCCCGATGAGGGTCTAGAGCTCGTCGCAAAAGCTGCTGCCAAAGACGCCGGTGCGAAGTACTTCTTAGCGATGCTGAAGTACCGTCACAACCCTGCGGGCCCCAAAGCGATGGCACTGCTCCACGAAATCTGCGGCCGGCCGTCGCCCCCTGATGGGCGGTAGAAGAACCACAATATGCACCGGCTGCGCTTCCTCGTCCGACGGGATCTCGAGAACATTACGTGGTGGTAGTGGCTTCGTGACAGTGACGATGACATTCCGTTGCTGCCCGTCCAGAATCCCCACGTCTGCATTTGGGTAGCGGGATGTAGGCGCTACGAGCCGGAGACCCCGAGGATCATCCACTACTGCAGCGCCGAGTGTCGCATCCGTCATGAGTTCGACCTCTGGATGTGTGGATTCAGCGTCGCGGTGGAATACGCCGTTAGTAGGATGAACATCGGGATGTAGGCAGAAGAATCAATAAAAATTATGTATCTTGAATGTAAATTATTACATATTATGTGTCACATCCACAAGATTTGATTTGTCACGTTTCTGAGTCAAATTGAAGGTTGCGGTGGTTTCATTTGCCGCATTAGAGGCCTAGGGTGCCCTCTTCGATGTCAAAGTGGGCACGGCGGCGGCGGCGGTAGCCTCTGCTAGTCTGCTTCCTTCTCTGTTCTATTGGGTGGGCGTAGGAGACGAGGATTGGAGGGGAAAATGAGACGCGGGTTAACCACCCCTCTGTTCTATTGGAATGAAGGACAGTTCTCATTTCTCCTTTTAATCTGCAGTCAAATTTTGTAACATGTATTTCTTCGTCGTACTTAGTCCAAATTTGATGATTTTTTCCTATTTTTTTCTAAAATCCCCATCTTTTCATTAATTTCGTTGTTTAGTGTATGTTCCGTTTCGTGAATAATATTTATATGCCTTATCTTGTTCTTTTTAAGTACAACATAAAAATAATATTTGTTTCCACAACCATTAGTATTGAAACTTTGCATTTCGTAATCTTAGAGTGAACACAAGCTTGTGTAAAAATTTCAAATGCGTACGAGATCGAACATGTTGCAAAGTGTGGAAAATCTCAATGTTCAAGCAACATTCTAGGAAACTATGTGAGAGATGTAGCCATTTGTACACAAGTATATTCTTCCTTTATCGAAACCATTTGAATTTTTTATGACAAGTTTAGGTACCCAAATTATGTTGCCACGTCAATTTGTCGAATTTTTGGAGCAAACTAAGATGTTATTAGAATTATTATATCACAAGTATGAGATGTATATTCGAATTATAAGAATGTTGGGTACACAAGTGTGGCTGTTGATATTTTATTAAAATACTAAATGTCCAAATATGAATTGGTGTTATTCTTAATAAATTTTTAGGTGTTGTTTTACCGGCTCTAATTTTTGATGGATGCGAGTTTCATTGCTAAAAAATAGTGTTGGGCCCACGCGTCAGGGTCAGCAGCCTATAAAATAAGATAATCGCCCGAACCTACCTGCCAACGAAGGCGACGCGGGTTTACTAACCAGCGTCGGCGATGACTATCCATTGTCAGCGTCAGCAGGCAAACCTTGTGCGCGCTGTTCAAAAATTCCCACCTATATTGACTATAATGCCCATGGAATTCCAATTCCAGCAGAGAGCCGTTCAAGGGAACGCCAGTAATTTCCGTGAACACAGTAACGCGCGTGGAGGGGACATATACTTGGGAGTCTAATTCAGACAGATCCACCACGCCCGCACTCTCCCTGCCGCCGCCCTGCTCCTTCCCCAGCCCTAGCCCACCGCCGCCGCTCTTCCCGCCGCAGCCCTGCTCTTCTCCAACCCCACCGGTCCCGGCGTGACGTCGGCGAAGCGGCTCCAACCGTGACGACGGTGACGAGGATGCGGTTACTGGCGTGCGGACGACGTCCCGGCCAACCTAAAGACGGTGACGCGGATCCGGCATCCCCGGCCACGACGACGAGCCGGCAACCTCAGGTAACGAGGCGACGCGGATCGGGCCTCTCCGACCACCACGAGAACAACTACTTCATTCGCAACTTCATTCGCGACAGAGGTTAGTGCTGCTTGAACCCCCAACGCCCTCTCTCTGCTCAGCCACCCAATCTGTTATTCCTGTCAAGGTGGATTAGGGAGACATGATACTTTATGGTTGTTTAGGCCTTTAGAGTCAGTTCACATAGGATTATTCTCCTGGAATTTCCTGCACTAGTACAACATGCCTTAATAGTTCATTTTTAATTGATTGGCTATGGATTTGATGGATGAATTTTGTTGCTCCAAGTCTGTTTGAATAAATTGTTGCTAACAGATGAACTTATATGAACTGTTGAAATTCTGTTATGCTTCGAATGTACCAGATCGGCAGTTATGCTTTGGACCTGTTAGCATACTTTAATTCTGATTGCTTTGTCCTCTTGTTGCATGTACACATACAACACACAATTCATTGCTGCTGAAGTTGGACAAGGAAGTAGTTGAAGGAATTTAGTCTCTGCTTTGATATATAAGCATATTGCTTCACCCTATCAAAATGGTTAGCACATATCCCCAACCTGTTTGCTAATATCCACTATTTTGCCTGTCAAAGAATAAGAATTTATCTAATTTTGTTTAGGTTTTCAGTTTAGCTTATGTTGCTCTACTGACAACCTGACATATCATCTATGCAGTCTCCCACAACACCAAACTCCTTGTTGATGCTCACTAACTCTTATTTTTATGCATCAACAATACATGAAAAAGGACCAAAAAGATAAATCAACAGTAGTATAGGGCCTTGGACTAATGAATTCCACGAGTTTTGGTGAATTATATATTTTCAGGGACTATTCAGGAAAATGCGAAAAGAATGAATTCTAGAAGGCTCCAGAAGACTCCCGAACTCAACCGAAGTGGGCTCCAAGAAAATATGCATCTAGAAGGGACAAGAGGCCCACACGCGAAGGCGGAGCCCAGCCAGGGCCCAGCCCAGGCCGACCGGCCCTATAGGGAGGCCGATCGGGCTCCCCCTGGCCCCGATCAGGCCCTGCTTCGGGAAGGTTCCTCCACCGCCTCTTAGGGTTAATCTAAACCACTTGTTTAGGTCGGTTTGATCCTACGGCGACGGATTATCCCTCCGGGCTATATAAGCAACCCCAGACCCCCCTAGGGGATGGTATGCATCTCTCAGAAGATCATCATCATCAGGCCAAGACAGGAGAAGAAGAGGATACATCAGAGATAGGATAGCTACTTCATAATTCAAGATCTAATTTCTAGATCAAGAATCTAGTTCTAGATAGAGAGTCAGATTCGAGTAGAGTTGAGCTTTGCTCCAGTTCCAGATCTGTAAGTTATCAAGATTCAGTTCTTATATTGTTTCTCAATGACTTTATGCTATTTCAATGATATGTGTGCAATTGCTAAGTTCTTACTTTATTCTAGTAGTATATTTGATATAGTCATGATTAATGATAAGTCTACGCACTTATTCGTAGAGCTCCTAGTATATTACGCGCGTATGCTAGGTAGTAGAAAGTATGTAAGCATGGTGCTTAGATATAATTTACTTGCGGATTCACCTTATACTCCGGGTCGTGTGGTAGATCGTGGGCGTGACAGGCCTATTGAGTCCTTTGCAGTCCACCCCCCGAGTATAAGACTAGTCGAACAATAATTCTTGGGAGGATCAAGTTTCGTCCTTGATCTTCTTGGGTAATCTTCGGGGTGTTCACATTTATCCATGACTATGCTATATGTGATGATATGCTACATTAGAATAGATGAATAACTCAGTCTTTGTATGCTATATAGAATTGTGCCTCTTAAGTAAATCAAATTCTAATCTAGACTAGGAATAGTATGTTCTATGCTCCACTTGTGCCTCTGCCTGTCTGATTTATCATTACTTTATCATTTGGCTTACCCCTGTTAAAGTATGTGGCATTCCATCAAAGTCCATAAAGTAGTCTACTGCCATCCCTATGTCTTTTGTTACATCCATCCATCTTCCCTGTGGATACGATATTTTAAAACCCATCACCCCGGGTGAAATGCTCACCGGTATCCGTGCGCTTGCGGATTATCTACCATAATATTTCTGTAGGCTTATCTTATACCAACCAACATTTCTTGCGCCATTACTTAGAATGGATTCTAGATCTATTCTTTGGAAGTTGCATTAAGAAATGTCAACACTCCTCTACCTCCAGTGCACAATCACAGCCCATCGACGGTGAACCTTGTTCACAGCCTATCAATGATGATCCTTCTTCACAGGGTCACCCACCACATACTGCTGCGAGTAGTACTCGATCCTGCGGGTCAAGGACACAAACCAAATGGCCAGAAGACAAGTTGACCGCAACTGGACTTGATAACAATTATTGGCCTTCCCCAGATGCTGCGAGGGATAGATTTGTATTGGTCTGTGGCCTCATTGCTCGAGAGAGGGTGTCAATCAACAAGGCAGTTGAAGATCTCTCACCAATTGAGAATGAAGAGTTGTTCACAGTTTTAGAGGAAAAGCTAGATTACCCAGCTAATCTGGCTGAATCTGTTTGCAAGAAGGCAGTTAAGGTAGCTATGTCAGAGATTGCAACCTTGCAACGGCAGTTCAAGACCCATTTAAGAAAAAAAAATATGTGAGCCAAGAGGAGACTCCCTTTGTGAAGCATGCCTTTTTGCAGCCAGAAGACTGGACCGTGTTTGTGCAGAAAACCAATTCTCCTAGATTTCAGCGATTGAGCCAGGGGATGAAAGAAAAGAGAGCATTGCATAATAAGCCACATAGGACGGGCAGAAAAGGTTATGTTCGTAAAAGGAAAGAGTGGGAGAAGGAGGATGCAAAGCTAGCTGAAGAAGGAAAACAGAACCCTTGGGACCAATTTCCTGGACGTTCGAGGCCTTATCTGCAGGCAAGGGTAGGGAAGAGGAAGACCACTAGTGAAGGAAGCGGGGACATAACATTCAGTAACCCTGCGGTGGTGGGGGTAGCAACTAGGGTGAAAACACTTGCAGCTCAGGCTAGCGATGGTTCTTTCCATGGGGTTAGGGAGAATGATATCCTCACCGCAGCACTTGAGACTCCAGAGCATCGAGGTCGGGTCCGAGGCGTGTCTAGTTCACTTGGCTGGGGTAAAGGGTTTGGTGAAGAGTTTGCTGAAATATACAGGAAGAAGAGGAACAAGAAGGCTGTACCGCAGATGGAAGAGCTAGTTGGTGAAGCATTCACCAGACTTGTCTCCATGCTAAGAGAATCAGGCATGGTCCATATACCGGAAAATGTACTTCATCCTCCCCAGTCACCACCTGTCAGTAGCAGCGAGGAAGAAGATGTGCATGACCTCGAGGAAGAAGATGCGCATGGCAACGAGGAAGAAGAAGCACGTGGCAGAGAGGAAGACCATTGGCATATCAACGAGGAAGAAGGTAGTCAACAGTACATTGATAGTCAATCACCTATGCTGGACACAATAGATAAGCTGACAGAGCCAACCAAGTGCAGCCTTTTGGATGGCTCTAGGAATAAAGTGGAGCTCACACTAGCCACTGTCTTTCCATTGCAAAAGACTCTCCATACAGTACCGGTGCAGGATGAGTATGTTGTGGTGCAACCTAGTTATGTGTGGGGCAATACGAGTCACTACCCCCTACCTGTACCAATTGGGGGGACGAAGTAACAACCCTAGCTGAGGCTCTCTGTCTAAGGATCCAATGGTCAAAGAACAGGATCATGTACCACCCATTACGAGACATACCAACCCTGCACCCACATCAGGTAGCAGGGGTACAGCATCAGATGGAGGTACTGCAGCTCAGCGTCAGCAAGAGAAAGCTCAACAGCAGCAGAAGAAGATCAGCAAAACTACGCAGCAGGAGGAGGACACGTAATCTCCGCCTAAGAAGCAGCAGCAGATCAGCAAAACTACGCAGCAGGAGCATCGATAACAGCAGGAGGAGGACAGGCAATCTCCGCCTAAGCAACAGCAGCGACAGGCGGAGGACAGGCAATCTGCGCCGGAGCAGCAGCCACCGCAGAAGAAGGGGGCCAAGAAACCTCTGCCTAGAGATGAGCTTCTTAACTGTATTTGGACAAAATCAGATCCAAAATACAAGCCTATTGTGCCTATGTTGTCAGAAGCGGACTTACAGGCTGCTGGACCGAATTGTGCCAGGTTGCATTCTTACGCCATGGAACACAGTAAGGATAAACTTAGTTTTCGAGCAAAGTTGCCTCAAGACTCCTTTCATGGTGCTGGTGATTTAATGTTAAACATTGCATTCGGTGACGTGTATGACCTTATAACCCTAGTTGCTCTGGATGAGACCTTCTTGAGGTTGTGGACATTCTAAGTGCCTTAAAACCAAAATAGATATTTTTTTAATTTTGACCACAAAGTTGATGCATGCTAACATTTGGATTTTTTGTAGGAAAATGATAGACAAGGCAGCGGAGATGAAGATCAGTGTTAGGTTTTGGATCCACAGGTTCTCACGACCACAAAGATTGATAAGGAGGCTACCCTTGTAGTGCAAGCATTGAGAAATGCAATGACGAATGACTACATGGTGGGTGCCTTCTGTACCGGTGCCCACTGTGTAACATTGATCATCTGTATGAAGTTCAAAGAGGTTTGGTATCTAGATTTTGCTAAACATCATCCTGCGCGAAAGTTCGATGACCTCCGAGCACTTGTGAATTGGTCCGTATCTTGTAGGTTTTGTTCACAAAATTCAATCTCTTAGTATTTCTAATCGGTATTGCTGATCATGCAGGGCCTCTCAAAATATATGCTCAAAGAACGAAGTGATGAAAGGAAAGAAGAAAAAGCTAAAATCCAATCAGACATTCAAGCACAAGCCAAATACCACTGTAAGACCGAGGTTTTTTTATGGTCCCTTCATACCAATTTGGTACTGCATTAACTTGTCATTTTGGTACCTCGATGCGCTGTGTGCTCAGTAGCCATCAGGGTCCTTTTTGCATGGATTTCATGTGGCATTCAATATGTTCAAACTACTCGAAGACATACCTCACATCAAGAAGGCTGCTGTAAGTAGATAATGCTCACCCTTGTCTCTGCTCATATTCTCCATTTGATTTTAGAAACTTATTTGTACTTGTACTCTCATAATGATTGTATTTTGCGGGATTTCAAACATGCCCTAAATGTTTCTACAAAAGATCTAAAGTCGGTCCGGGAGATGTTGTGCGAATACATTGTTAAGGAGATCCTCGACCGAAACGGCAACTTCTATAATGGTGCACCGTAAGTTCATTGTACTGCCTGACAAACTTGAAACTTCCTGCATTCAGGCTAGTTTAGTACTGCCTGAGAAACCTGCTTGGCTGGGGTCAGATGTTGCCTGGTTTAGGCAGTTTTCTCAGGACACCATCCAAACAAAGCACCGATGAGGAACTTGAAACTTTAGCATGCATGTCGATCTGATGAGGAACTTGATGTGATCTCGTATTGTGTATATATATGTGATCTTGCTTGTGTATATATGTGATGAGAATGTGTTTGTGATGTCTCCTTGCATTGTTGTAGTGGCTGCCAAATCCTGGTTGTTTCCAGGATGAAGCCCCTGATCTGGTGGCTGCCAAATCTTGGCTGGTTCCGGGATGCAGCCAGAAAACGGGCAGATTACTGTAGGTGCCCTACGTATCGGTCATGGGCGTTAAGTAAGGCACGTTACAAAAACTGATCTGTGAGTAACGGGCTTCACTTAGAACGCTCGTTACAAGTATGACAAAACTGTAACGGGCCGCATAAAGGCTCCTTACTAATACTGACCGGTGGGCCCTAGAAGTTGATGCTTTCGTCGAGACAGAGGAGACGCGCGTCCAAAGCACGCGTCTCCTTTCGTCCAGACAGTGGAGACGTGCGTACAAAAATGTGTCTCCTTGCGTGGAGACGTGTGTCCACAGCAAACGTCTCTGATATTGAGTTCATGTAACAGGCTCGGTTTCTGTGCTCGTTACCAAAGGTCCATGTGGGCCCAAAGAAGCAGACATTTCAGGTGACCGGCAACTAGTTTCGGTAACGGTCTTTGTTAGACGCCCGTTGCTAATACGTGTTATGAGTAACGGGCTCAATGTCTACGCCCGTTACCAAAGACCCCGGTGGGTCCGGAGAAACAGTCATTTCAGGTGACCGGTAAGTAGTTGTGGTAACGGTCTTTGTTCGACACCCGTTACAATTACGTGTCATCAGTAACGGGCATCGACCCGTTACCTTTGTTGACTTATTTGTAACGCTTGATCGGTAATGAGCGTTTTGCCCGTTGCCAATGACCATCCGCGCCCATTACCAATGTCTGTTTTTCACGTAGTGGCTTAAACCTTCCAACATGATTGGCATGTCAATCCTGAATAGAGGAGCCTGAGACTGGGTATTAAAGAAATTATGATTTGTTTAAAGTAAGTCGTGTTGTGGTATGTGATCAGCAGTGGGAGGATTCTGCATAAGTGAAGGACTAGGAACAGCCCCGTCGCGTTTCTGACGGTACTGGCCTCGGCGGTGGCGACCGCGAAAGAGAGGATGCTCTCGCCTCCGGCAGCGAGGATATCGACGGTGAAGGCGACGTCCGCGAGCGTGAGGCGCGGGGCGGGGAGCGCGCGGCTGCGGGTGGACGCGGAGCGGAACAGCGCGAAGAGGCAGCGGTGCGGGGAGGAGAGGCACTGGCGCCGGCCGCTGATAGCGCTGTTGGCGTCGGTGTCAGAGAGGTGGCAGAGGAGGCCGATCGCGGACGGGTAGTGCTGCGCGCAGAGGTCATGAATTACCGGGGCCAAAAAAATGACACCATTGGGATCGGCTTCATGAATTACCGGGGTCAAATGCATGTATGGACAGTGTTAAACAGTATTTTCCACTGATTTTGTCAAATTTCATCAGGATTCAGCAACCCAATGGCTTAGGACACCCTGGTTATAGACAATTTACTCTGTCTAACTCATCTATAGACAATACTAGGTGATACCTCGCGCGTTGCTGCGGGAATTTCAACAAAATTTGAAGATGCAATTTGAAAGTAGAAACACTAAAATGATTGCATCACAACATTTTTTTTGCAAACAACAATGTAAATGAAAACACATTCATTTATGAGAGAGAACTACTTAGAAATTTGTAGCATGGTACTCGCAAAGACTAACATAATGCACAGTCACAGAAAATCGGTAGACGACATAAATTCATGATTCTAGTGCATGGTGATGTGGACAGCTTGCATGTTGAGAGAAGATCTAGTGGATGGTGATGTGGACCTCTTGCATGTTGAGAGAAGTATATCCATGACTTGTAGTGGGGCTCACCTGTATAGTTGTTATAGATTTGTAGACTAGTCATTCAATTTGTAGGCAATATTTGTCTAACTCATTCAATTTGCTCTCTAAAATATGTCTAACCCACAATGATAACATTTGTCGCTACACTTTAATGGGCCTGCGTGTCAAAGATTTTTTTCCATCTTCCCCTCCTCTTCTCTCCTCCCCTGTTCCCCATCTCCACATGTCGGCGACGCTCTTGCTCCACGGCAGCCGCGAGCTGGCCCGCCCGACTGCGTCCTCACCCGTCCCTCACCGGCCGCCACACCCCGCCTCCGATAGCGCCGCCGCACCGTGCCCTCGGCTGCGTCGGCGACTGCCTTCCTCCCTCGCCTACGCCCGCTGGCCACGCACCAGCGCGATCCACTACGGTGGTCGAGCTCACGCGTGCGCTGCGGCGGAGCCCACGTACGCGACACGGTCGAGCTCGCTCGGGTGAGCCGGCGAGTCCGTCTTCCCTCCTTCCAGCGCCAAACCTTCCCTCCTCCCAGCGACGGCGGCCATGCTCTGTCGGCTCCACGCTCCCATGACTGCACCCCCACCACCCACCCCACCCACCTCGCGCAAGGCACCCGAGACGGCCACCTCGCCGCTCGTTGCATCTGCGGGACAGCAAGAGCTCCACCGCGACGCATGACGGCCGTAGTCCAGCCTCAGCGTGGTCGTCAGGAACGGTATAGACGAAAAAACAAGACACAGTTGGTAAATCATGGCTACCGTCTACTGGTACGGTATAGATGTATAGTTTCTGTCGCAGCTCGTGTTATAGAACTGCATATACTCTACGTGGTGTCTGAATATTCAGGCGTTGTATATAAGTTACTCTACTGCAGAAGGCAATCAAACTTACTTCCATATTAAGAGCATTTGATCGAGGGGCCACTTGCGCGGTAGCTGGCGAAGTAGACAACCATTCCCATGCAGATGAGCGCCTCCAATACGTACGTACTGTCGATAGCGAGGCCGCCGACGACGGCGGGATTTTGTCATCGGCCGGGAACTTGACGCAGTCCTGGTAGTTGGTCATCAGAATTAACTTCCCCCATATGGTAGCACCGTAGTCCGTAGCAGTACCATTCACACACATGAATAAAATAATTTCAGGATTTGAGTAAAACTATTGTACTGTAATAAAAATATAGTGATTGTTTTATTTGTATTATCAGGAAGTATAGAATATCCACTACGAGAAGAAAAACTCAGTTGTCTACCAAATTAAATTTCTAAAATTGTACCTAACCTGTCATTGCAATGTGTACTTATTATAACACCAATCAAGACTGAAAAAGGTGGTGTCATCTTCGATTTGCTATATTTACAAGGCGTCTGTACATTCACTGGATTATTCAGTTCACTCGTGGTCTCGTGGAGATGATGTTGTTTTCTTTTCTTATAATTTATTTTATTTTCACTTTCTTTTGTTTTCTTCTCATTGCTTTTTGGAGAGGAATATGGATAACAAATCAATTCACGCTGAGCAATTAGGAAATTTGAAGGGAGGTCTTTTTTAGCTCATCAATTTATTTGTATACAGCATTATCTCTCTCCCTCTCTCTCTCTAATCATACAATATCTCAACACAACCTCTCATATTGCACACTTTTCCAGAAAGGTAAATCAGCTAGGCAGTTGAGATCTAAGGACTACATCCAATACCTCCCCTCTTTTTGTGTCTATTCATTTCGCTGGAACTATGTAGCCTGCAAATAAACAATTAATTCAGGTTAGAATGATTACCATGATAGTTCATAATAACTAGTAGTGATTATGTAGTTCATAGTTTACATGATACTCATGTAAAGATCCACATAAAACACTTACTCCCACACTTGAAGCCAGACTTAATTTCCAGCCCGCATGCCTTGCCAACATACACAACCTTCTTCATGCTCACAATCTCCTCGATTTTCTTGGTGACCATGGAGCACAGGCATGGAATATCTGTCTTTTTTACCACATCGCAGCAGTTATCCGAAGGATTTACTTCCTTAGGTGGCATCACATAGTGCTTGCATTCCTTAATTAGGGCTGGGAGGTTGTCGCAGGCAGCTTGGGTGCCCTTGATGGACATGGCTACCTAAAAACAAAGACCAAGAATAGGCTCAGGAGTTTCGGCATTGCTATCAGATCTACCAACGGTTTGGCTTCTTGGATGCCAACACAAGAATTGTGTTGTTTTTTATGTGAGTTTTCTAAGAATGGCACCCAGTTTATATAGAAAGCATTGAGGGGTCTGCTTCTATCTTGCAGATTGTGCATGATAGCTATTAGATATATAACTGATGGTAAGGATAAATGTGAGAACAGCTACATGGGCAAGTGTCAAATTTAATGTTGCATGTTAGACAAGTGTCAATTTTGCTGTTGCATGTAAGACATGTGTATAGAATCATATCCGTTACATAGACAGATGTCATAACCGAAGCTAGTAGATGCACAAGTATCAATAAAAGCACTTCTATGTTCGCAAATACCCAAAATAATATTACCGTACATGTCTAGAAATTGGTGCAAACTCTATTGAGAGGTGTCAATTGATGTCATTATTAATACAATTTCCATCAATCTTATTGATAGTACTATGTCGTGTTGGATACAATATCATAAAATCTAGATTGAATATGAAAGTATACATATCCTAAGAATAATATTTTTTATATAACTTTTCTAATATAAGTAAAACAAAATAAAGTTAAAAATAAAGTTAACATCGATCACATCAGCAACAGATGTAGATGCCCGGGTACGCGGATCGCTCGTAAATACGTTCGATACATATTCAAATATAAATATGCCATGCAAACAAACTTATTTTAAGAGACACCGAGATGAGCGTAGCTTATCATGCTGATGGGTGTAGTTTATTGAGATGGGTATAGCTTATCAGGTTGAGCGTCAATCTTGAATCTTCATCTCCCATCTTGAAAAAATCAACTAATTTCGACTAGTTGTTGATACAATGGTACCTACTCTCGATTAATTTTAACGGAGATGAGTAATCGAAGTAGTTGTACGTTGGTGTAGTCGTACTTGTGTACATCTCTTGTGTACGTCAAGCGAAAAACATGGAGTGGCTTGGTAGGTTTTTTTGTTGCAAGTAGCACAGTACTCCAGGTCTGCAGGATTTAGAGCTTGTTTGGATGCAGCCTGGCAGGCAGCTGCGGCTCCAGGCAGCGATTTCCACCCCATGCTGATGAAATTGTGCGCCTGAGGTTGCTGCTTGAGCCAGGCAGCTTTGCGGTCTGCTCTCCACCTAAATGTCCTAGAAGAAGAAAAAACTTTGCTGAGATGTTTCCCAATCTGACTTGCTATCGGCCCATGGAGCATATTGGCTTCCAATTTTCTCTCTCCAATCCGATTTGGACAGAGCTGCGGCACAACAACAGATGCAGATGGGATCTGCTTTGCTTGTCCGACTCGGCTTTGGTGCGGATTGATGATAGCGGTGAATCTGCTGGTTGAGCGTGCTTCTTCGCTCTCGTGATAAGTGCCACTTTCGCTTCTCGAGAAACAACTTTGACTAAATATCTATAAAAATATATTAATATTCATGGTACAAAATCAATATAATTAGATAGATATTTGAATCTATTTTTTATTAAATTTATTTGTAGATACAAATGTTGCATGCTAATTTCTACAAATTTGATCAAATTTGTGACACGAAAACCAATGGTGTCAGATTTTGAGACTTGCACAGTCCTAAGGGGGCTACCCAAGAGGTTGATTGTAGGCAAAGGGGATCGCCAAAGGGGATTGCAGGACTAAGAATGCTAATGGTTATGCGAGTTGCACACGGAACACAAAGGACACGAGGATTTATACTGGTTCAGGTCTCCAGAGAGTAAAACCCTATAACCAGTTCCAGTGGTTGTATTGTTGTGCGCGGGAGAGACGTGTCAATCTGCGTAGGTTGGCCTTATATTGTCTGACGACCTTGGGATAAAAGTCAGTTTCCATCTAATCCTAGTTGGTTACAACAAGAAAAGCTATCTAAACTGATTTGATCTGTCGGGCCTACCTTATCTTGCACATCAAGCTATCTTCATGTTGTTAGGCCTGCGCGCCTGGTCGGCGGACCCTACGTCAGGTCGGCGGGTCTTCTGATAGGTCGGCCCCACTTGTCAGGGTTGGCCGGGAGTCTGGTCGGTGGGGACCCATGTAGTACCCATATCCCTCAAACGACGACAGTTTTTTTGGGGACAGAGAGAGAAGTCGCTTTGAACTCGGACTCAGCAACAATTGGCCTCACGTTGCGCATCAAGTCCGATGGGATACAGAATCTAGCCCAACTGCCTTGAACTCGACGTATGCGCGCTGATCCGCCGATTGACCTTTTCCAAGCAGATTGATTTTATGATGAGGTCATTTAAGTTTGCTTGATGATGATCACCCCACCTTGCACGTCAGATGTCGGTGTTTTATATATCGACAACATACTGAGATGATACTTGAGGTAGTAAATTGTAATGTGGAGAATGTTGGATCTGTAACTCGAAGGTAAAAACGAGGACACGTGATATGAATTTATACAGGTTCGGGCTGCTCAAGTTAATACCTTACATCCTGTTTGGGGTGTTGTATATTGCGCCATGCATTGTGTGTTGTTTGGTGTTGAGGATTTGATCCCTTGGTGGTTCTCCCCGGAGGGTTCCACCGATCGAGGTACCACTGCCCTCCTTGATATACTTCACTCCAGAGGGCGGGTTACTAGTCGGTTACAAGGTAGGAGTTCTAATAGAATTACATGGCGTGAGTCCTAGTAAGAATATGGAGAAATTCTAGCAGAAGTCCGCCTTCTTTCTTCCTTGCGGGTAGGGGGTCTATCCCTGACACCGAGCCAACGATAACAGACTACAAACTGCATCTCTCATGGCGGACAGACGAACTTTCACTGGATTACTCAGTTCACTCGAGGAGACGATGCCGCTTTCATTTTCTTTTCTTTTGATTTATTTCTTTTCGCTTTCTTTTCGTATTATTTATTTTCTTTTCACTTTCTTTTTTCTTCTCATTTCTCTTTGGAGAGGAATATGGATAACAAATCAATTCACAAGAGCAATTAGGAAATTTGAAGGGAAGTCTTTGTTAGCTCATCAATTTATTTTGGATACATCGTCATCTCTCTCGAACCTTACAATGTTTCAACACAACCTCATATAGTCGTATTGCACACTTTTCCAGACAGGTAAATCAGCTAGGTTGTTGAGATCTGATCCAGCACCTCCCCTCTTTTTTGTGTATATTCATTTTGTTGGAACTATGTAGGCTGCAAATAAATAATTAATTCATGTTAAAACAATTACCATGATAGTTCATAACTAGTAGTGATGACTATGTAGTTCATAGTCTACATTATACTCATGTAAGATCCACATAAAACACTTACTCCCGCACTTGAAGCCAGATTTAACTTCTCTTCTGCATGTTCTGGCAACATACACAACCTTCTCCATGGACACAAACCCCTCGATGAAGTCGGTGACCTTGGAGCACAGGCATGGAATATCCGCCCGTTTTACCACACTGCAGCAGCTTTGTGAAGGAGGGATCTTTTCTTCCTTAGGTGGCATCACATATTGCTGGCATTCAGTAATTAGTTCTGCGAGGTTGTCGCTGCAACCAGCTTGGGTGGCCTCGATGGACATAGCTACTGCAAAAGTAAGGACCAAGAACAGGTTTAAGAGTTTCACCATTGCTATGGGATCTACTAGTGGTTTGGCCTCTCTTGGATGCTAACACAAGAATTATGTTGGTTTTGATGTGAGTTTTCTAATAATGGTACCTGGTTTATATAGAAGCGTTGAGGGGATCTACTCCTATCTTGCAGATTGTACTCAGCTCCGATCTTGCAGATTGTACTCTTATCTTGCGGATTGTGCATGCTAACTATTGAATAAGAAATCCATGGTAAGGATTTATGTGGGGATGGTTGCATGGACAAGTGTCAATTTTAGTGTTGCATGTAGACACGTGTCAATTTTAGTGTTGCGTGTAAGACACGTGTAGAAAATGATACCCATACCCATTACATAGCCAAGTGGCATAACGAAAGCTAGCATATGCACACGTGTCAAGAATTATCACAAATATCCAAAATAATATTATTATGCATACATGTCTTGAAACTAGTACATGTTATATGGACAAGTGTCAAGATTGGTTATACATATTTATGATGACTTGTGCCACCACTATATGGATACTTGAGAGATATGGGTACCCATGGGTCCCCACCGACCAGGGTCTCAGCCGTCCCCGACAGGTGGGTCCGACTTACCAGACGACCCGCCGACCTGACATGTGGGCCCGAGGACATGAAGACAGCTTGGTGTACAAGACAAGACAGTCCAGCTCGGATAAGCTTTCCATGTTGTAACCGACTAGGATAGATGGAAACTGACTTGTAGCCCAAGGTCGCCGGCCAATATAAGGCGGCCTGGGGCGCCCTCCTCGGGGGCAGATCTCTATGGCATAATTCCACCACCAAACTGGACGTAGGGTTTTACTCTCCGGAGGCCCGAACTACTATAAATCGTCGGGTTCCTCGTGTCTCGCCGAGATTTTCGTGTGCATCCCGTGCATAACCACCTACGCTCTTAGATCCCGATCCTCTCCATTAACCTGCAAACCTCTAGGGTAACCCCCTAGCGGATCTGTCCAGGTCTCACCACCCCCTGACAGTTGGCGCGCCAGGTAGGGGTGATCGGGAGCTCGCTGTGCAGCATGGTGGCCCGACCCAGCGTCATCTTCGGTGACGGGACGAAGAACTTCCTCGACGGCGACCTTCTCACCGCCGCCCTCCGATCTAATCGCGAGGTCGACGTCTTCGTTCTCCAGATGACGCGCCAGAAATTTTTTGCAACCCACCCACCCACGATCCATCATGGGGGTCGAGCTCATGCACGTCCTCTGCCTTGACGACGTAGCTTACGGCCTCGGCGACGTAGCAGGCGGCCTTGACGAGATAGCCGAGCAACTGCATACCAACTTCATCGACACATCGCCGGTTACCTGCACGTGACCAAGGCAGATCAATCTGCAACACGTAACAGGGAAGATCTCCTGCGATCTGTATCCCGACCTGCATCGGCCACCACGACCGTCGGCGTCGTTGACGGACTTCGTGCCTGTCACATCCGGCCAGCGAAATCAAATCCACCTATAATACGTGAACAGGGAGTCATCATTGCTTTCTATTCGGTTTAATCTATTCTAATCTAGTCTCGTTGGTGAAAGGATATTCTAATTATTTGTCTCTTTTACGAGATTGTGCATGCATGGCCGCGTGACGATGCTTGGTCAACATGCAACAGGGCACGCGTGAGGCGTTCCTTGGTCAGCACATGACGGCCGCAATGACTCGGCCACCGGCGCCAGGGCTTGGCTCTAGCCAACTTCGATGACTCGGCAACAACGTCTCTCCGACCTGTTGGCCGCGCGGACTACTGCATACGGCCACTGCTAGCACCTGTTTGCTGGTCGCACCCACAACATCACCGACCTCCAACAGCCCGGGTCTCGACCTGTGGACACCTCGTCAGCTTGTTTTGCAACTACATAGGTCGGCACGAGACCAGCTCGTACCACCTTGACTCCTCAATAGCTTGGCACGGCTCCGGGTCGTGTTGCCAACCTCTTCGACATCTCGATAGCTCGGCGCAGCTTCGACCAAACAACTACACCATGCGTCGCTGCTCCTGCAGCCAGCTCCGTCGACCTGCTCGACGTGCCGTCAATCATCCCGTCCTCGACAGATCAGCACGACTTCAGGTCGTGTCGCCGGCTACTTCTTCGACGACTCTTTCAACTCGACTACTCCGACTCGGCCACGGCGACACACAAGCTAAGTGTTATTTTAATTAAATATTTTACACCTTCAATTTCTTTCGCCGACCTGCTCTACATAATTTTTCCTGCTTTATTTTCCCTCCTCCTTCGACACGCTCGGGGGCTTGGTATAGCCGACCTCGATACGCTCGGGGGCTTGGCTTTGCCAATCTAAGGGTCGCCAGACCTGAGGGATTTAATTAACTTCTGTGCGTTCTCCCTTTAAATGTCTTTTACTTATTATGCGCATTCTTAAGTCGTGTGGTTGCGAGACCTTGGGTCCAAACCCCCCCTCCGCGCGCCGGCTGCACCTAAGCCTCCACGCTGAGCCGTGCAATCGGTAAGCCGTTCCTCCACTGAGTTGGGTTAGCGGAGGGGACACGTTTTGCAGCTTCATAGCGTTTGAGTACGCATAATTTGCGCCTGGCACGATGAGGGGAGTGCTTTCTCAAACAAAACAACATGCATATGTCAAGCTCAGGCTAATTTACGGATTGATACACCGACCTGGCGTTTATTTTGTTTCACAGGCCAGCTCCTTGTCCAGCTTCCGGAGTACCTCTGACCTCTGGACGTGTCTCCTGTTGCCTAGCGGATCTCTCTGGCTCGCGGCGGGAGGCGACTCGGCGCTTCCACGACTCATCCAGCTTCCGCACTCGGGGGCTCGTCGCCCTCTCGAGGTCGGGAGATATCCCGGTGGCTCCGTCGTCGTCTTCACGGTCCTCGGCGACTCAATGGATTTCTCACCCAAAGGCTCACCCGGCGGTTCTGTCACAGGCAGTAACGGCTCGCGCCGTGCTGGAATTTATGCCCGTTGGCTCTCTGCTCAACGGCCCGGCGTCCATGGACTCGTTATGCCCTACTTCAAGCCCCCATATCAACATTTTCTTCAAGGTCTCCTGACCGAGTAACGACCTCCGGGTCTATCGTATCTCCTCCCTGAGGTCACTAAGGTCCTGCTGCCTCCAAGGTCACCACGACCCATAGTGATAAAATATCACATCGACGGCTCCGTGCTTAATGGCTCCACTGCCCGTTGGCGGTCTCTGGGCCAAGTAGCTCCTCCCTGAGGTCGCTAAGGCCCTGCTGCCTCCAAGGTCGCCATGACCCATAGTGATAAAATATCATACCGACGGCTCCGTGCTTAATGGCTCCACTGCCCGTTGGCGGCCTCCGGGCCAAGTAGCTCCTCCTTGAGGTCGCGAAAGCCCTGCTGCCTTCTAGGTCGCGTAGACCTAGATTTTTCAGGATGATTACCTGCGTTGTGCCATCACACAACGACCGTGACGACCCAGGTTGTTGCTGGATATCTGTCGTTTCTTGAGGCCTCCATGAGGTCGACGTGCTAATACAGCCCAGCTGGGACCTTGGTAGCCATACCATTACCGCTCGGGCGCCTCTACATCTACTTAGACACATCATTTGTCATACAAATGTGTATATAAAAGGCTTCAATAGCTGTAAGGACCTTGGCCCTTGGCCGTCGTCGTCGTCTTAAGGTCGCCAGACCTCCCAGCGTTTCCGTCGTCACCCACTTCAGGTCGCTAGACCTCCCGGCGTCTCCGTCGTCGCCCTCTTCAGGTCGCCAGACCTCCTGGCGTCTTCGTCGTCGCCCACTTCTGGTCGCCAGACCTCCCGGCGTCTTCGTCGTCGTCCTCTTCAGGTCGCTAGACCTCCCGGCGTCGCCGTCGTCGTCCTCTTCAGGTCGCCAGACCTCCCGGCGTCGCCGTCGTCGTCCTCTTCAGGTCGCTAGAACTCCCGGCGTCACGGTCATCGTCCTCTTCAGGTCGCCAGACCTCCCGGCGTTGCGGTCGTCGTCCTCTTCAGGTCGCCAGACCTCTCGGCGTCGCCGTCGTCGTCCTCTTCAGGTCGTCAGACCTCCCGGCGTCGTCGTCCTCTTCAGGTCGCCAGATCTCCCGGCGTCACCGGCGTCGTCCTCTTCAGGTCGCAGAACTCCCGGCGGCTCCGTCGTCGCCTACTTTAGGTCGCAGACCTCCCGGCGGCTCCGTCGTCACCTACTTCAGGTCCTAGACCTCCCGGCGTCTCCGTCGTTGACTACTTCAGGTCGCCAGACCTCGCTGCAGCTCTGACAGTCGGCGCGCCTTTCCCCTACCTGACCGCTAGATTCTGGAGCGTTTTTTGTCTTTTGCGGTTGACAACGACCTGTGCTTCGCCTGGAAGCCGGCCCGTGACCGTACAGTGCGCCCATGACTCAGGTCATGTAAGCCCTGGCGTTTGACGACTTCTGCAAGATTCCGGAGTGTTTTGTCCTATTGGGTTGGTTTCACAGAGCACAGTCATGTTCCCTGAGCAGAAGGCTGTAGGTTCGGATATTTATTTCTTCATCTTCGGAGCATCAAACCGGCCATTCTGGTCGCTTTACTGCTCGGGGGCTACTACACTAGTGCGTCTTCGACGCCTTATTTTCTTCGGGTCGCCTCGACCTAATGGAAGCCTGCTTCCATCACATCTCTGCTCGATCTACCCCTGGTAGGCTTGTTGACCTTCCTGAAGGTCGTGGCTACTTCAACATCATTCCTGACTCCGGTCAGGTCGGCGGTTCTGAAAGATCTACGCCTCGTCTTCACTTCGACCTCATGGTCCTTCGACCCAGAAGCTCGACGCTCAACTTCGTGCGCGCATCGGAGGGGTTTGTTTTCTTTTTTTAGATCCCCGTGCACCCTTCACGACCTCGACGGTGCCGCATCTTCGCTACTCTTCGACACAACTTCGCCTCGGCCGCTACGCCTACACGTCGATCGGGGGCTTGAGAGATATGGGTACCCATGGGTCCCCACCGACCAGGGTCTCAGCCGTCCTCAACAGGTGGGTCCGACTTACCAGACGACCCGCCGACCTGACATGTGGGCCCGAGGACATGAAGACAGCTTGGTGTACAAGACAAGACAGTCCAGCTCGGATAAGCTTTCCATGTTGTAACCGACTAGGATAGATGGAAACTGACTTGTAGCCCAAGGTCGCCGGCCTGGGACGCCCTCCTCGGGGGCAGATCTCTATGGCATAATTCCACCACCAAACTGGACGTAGGGTTTTACTCTCCGGAGGCCCGAACCAGTATAAATCACCGTGTTCCTCGTGTCTCGCCGAGATTTTCGTGTGCATCCCGTGCATAACCACCTACGCTCTTAGATCTCGATCCTCTCCATTAACCTGCAAACCTCTAGGGTAACCCCTAGCGGATCTGTCCAGGTCTCACCCCCTAACAATACTCTTATTAATAATTCTATATCTTGTTGGATATAATATCATAAAATATTTATTGATTATGAAAGTATAGCTATCCTAATCATAAATTTAGTAGTAATTTATTGATGATATTTTTTCTAAACAAAACACAATAAAGCTAAGAATAGAGATCAACATAGATCACATCATCAACAGAGATAGATGGCCGGATACTCGCATCACTAGTAAATATGTTCCATACATGTAGAAATATGCCATGCAAACAAAGCTTATTCTAAAAGACACCGAGACACAGTCACACAGCAGCAGACACTACAGGCTACACGTGTCATGGCGGACGGACGAACATTACATAACAGAAGGATGTACACGGTGCATGAGGTACGTAAGAAACGAAATATCAATCTTATTCGTCATGATCGATCCATATTCGTCACACAAGCATCAATCAGGGGAGCGAACCACCAGGAACGGGATAGCCTGAAAAAAACCACACAATTGATAAGTCATGGACTCATGACTACTATCTACTCATTCCGTCTTAAATTATAGATCGTTTTGATATTTATAGATTCATAGTTTGTACTATGTATCTGAACATACTTTATAATTGAATCTCAAAAAAAAAGAACATACTTTATAATTGAATAACAAAATCTATAAATTTGGAAAAGGAAAAGATCTAAATTACTCCTCTCAAGTATAACCAAAGATAACTCTCTAAAGTATTTCTTGGTTCAGTTCACTTCCTAAACTATACGTATCATTTGGTTCAATTTACCTCTTAACAAAATTTGTCTTTTTTGTTTCTCCATGCACAAGTGGAGTTTAAAGTTCAAATTTTGCAAGATGATAGCAGACAACATAAGGCACATTAAAAAAATATAGCATGAATTTTTCATCACTATTTTGATAGGGTAACATATTTAATAATAAAATTTATGATTAAGATACAAAATTATATAAAAATTAATGATGAAAATTTCATAAAATATTTTTCTAATATAGATTATGATGTCTATTACCATCTTGCAAAGTCCCAAATTAAAATTCAACTTGTGTATGTAGAAACAAAAATAAAAAATTGCATTATGAGGTAAGTTGAACTAAATTGCTAAATTTAGGAGGTAAACTGAACCAAAACATAATTTAGGGAGTTATCTGAACTTTCGCTACACTTGAAGGGTAGTAATTTTGACTTTTTCCTTTGGAAAAACAAAAAATAACCTATGTTTGGGATCAGGGAGTAGCATTCTAGTATACGTTTTGTCACCACGAGTGTTACAGATTTGCATCTATGTGATGTCTGAATTGAATATCCGGGCGTGTTACGTAGAGGCAACGTTCAAAAACTCACTTCCACAGTGGGAGCCGGGCTTGAGGGGCCTCTTGCAGTAGTTGGCGACGTAGACGACCTTGTCCATGCAGATGAGCGTCTCCACCGTCGGGGTGACCTTGGAGCAGAGGCACGGCATGTTCACCCTCTGGACCACGGCGCAGCACGCCGCCGACGGCGGGATCTTGGGATCGGCCGGGAACTTGACGTAGTCCTGGCAGTTGGAGATCAGGTCCTGCACGTCCTCGTTGCAGTCCCCTATCGGCCGGCGGGCGTCGTCAATCGTCGTGGTGGTGCCCGGCCTCGCCGCCGCCGCGGCCATTGCTATGCTGAGCAGAACTACGCACGCGAGGAACAACCTTGTCGCCATGGCCGCTGGTTGCGCGGTTAGTCGCTTGGTGTTGGTGTGTGGTTTGCTGAACGCCCGAACGGGTTATATATTGGCACCAGCGTATACCTTGGTTTTACCGTACGTTCCCGTCAGTAGTCCAGTCACGGCAAAGCACACCGGAGCATTAGAAAAAGCGCTTCGAGTCCACTCTGCACGCTAGAATGCTAGATGTCTCACCGGTGCTTTGATGTCTCCCCCCATACATGGTAGTACCATACCACCATGCACAGTTGCACACACATGGATATAAGAATTCCTGGATTTCAGTAAAAGAAATGTGCTGTACTGCAATATAGTGATTGGGCTATTTGATTTTCTCAGGAAGTGAAGACTGAAGAATATCCACCATGAGAAGAAACGCCTATATACCCAAATTAAATTCCTGAAATTGACACTTAACGTGTCGTTGCAACTCGGTACTCAAAACACTAATCAAGGCTGTCAACTTGGCGTCCAGACGACGGAAACGCCATCGATCTGCTATATTTACAAGGCGTCCATACATTTGCTGGATTATTCAGTGCACTGCAATGTATATAGCTTTCGCTTTCTTCTTCTTTTCCTAATCAGCTGGCCGATTCAGCTGCACTGTTGTAAATCATGCAGCTCTTAGATGTTGCCGTACTAGTTTACCATGCCTCATGCCGAAACAAACTCCAGTCCACTAATTTCAATGATTTGATTCTGTTGTTGCACGGTGACAATTCATACAGCAACCTGCAAGCATCACGCTAATTCCAAAAATCTTCAAGCTTTGGAGAAAATATCAAAAATAATATTTTGAAATTGCTATCTTGTAATTTGTAACCCGAGCACCTTGTGGCGGCATACTGGCCGCAACAGAATTCAAACTAGCAAAAATGTACAAGAAACCTTCAGAGTTCAGAAGCTTGTTGCTATAAAATGGCACGAAAGGAAACAAGGATGTCAAAACATATACACTCTCAAACCATAGAATATACACGCTGTGCGCTGATGTATAATTCAGCACCACTTTGTGGCATAACAAAAAAAAAAGGTTGATTCGAAAGGGAACAAAAGGCTGTAGCTTCAGTTTTAGCTTCTTTTCATGAGCTGCAGCTACTCTTGACTGGTCACATTCTGTAGCTTCCTCGCGGGAGCACGCTTCACAATTCTAAACTGGTCCCGTACCTCCATTGTACCTGAGTTTACGAACTGAAGAAAACAGAGTAACAGTTGTTCAGAGAAACACAAGAATGAATCAGCTATGTTATAACTCGTGCTGGTAATGGAGTGTTCTTTGTACTGCCACTTCCAATCTCTGAAGTTCAATTTCGGACACACGAAAAGAGAAGAAAAGGACTGGAAACGAGAAAGGAAGACAATACTGACCTGAACCAAAACATCAGTTCTTGTAGCATGCACCCTGGCATACCCGAACTCCGCAACCCTTGATGAGCTCCACTTGTTCAACTGAATATTTGGAAACCAAAGCAAGATTGTTAACGAGTGTATTGTACATCAATTGCCCTACTATTTCAAGATTGTGCACTGCTTGCTTTGGAGAGCATACAAAAGATTTGTTACTACTCTTACGGTCTTACCACAATCATAGGGAATTTATCCAAGTCGAACCCTCCTGCTCCAACAATGGCATGAACTGGTGCAGTATAGTTGCTGTTGTCATAAGTATCAATTCCATTTGCATCCTTCTTTGGCATGCCTTTGCAATTGTTCTTATATACTGCACAAGTTCTCTCGTAGTTGTGTACATGGCCGAAGAAAACTAAATCCACCTGCTCACCCCAAAACCAAAACATGCTAGTATAGTCAGCATATTCTGATGCCATTTCTGCAGGCAACTTTCAGTTTTGAAGTGTGATTCCTTACCTGGTATTTGAGCAATAGTGGCTCCACAGAGGTTACAAAGCTTAGATCCACATTAACTGGAATACCGATATGGGAGGAATACATTGGTCTGTGCCTGCAATTGTCATTAATGTAGCTGGTGATTTCATTTCTTGTATCTGAACGGAACATGTTTCATAATCAAGAGAAACATAAATACATAGTACAATATGGAAAGGCCCAGGTTGCAACTTTTTTAATCTGTATGGTCTGTCTGTAACCAAGGTATTTTTGTAACATGAGTATGTAATGTAACTCACCCAATGAAAATCACCCATGGCGTCCTCGATCTATTGACTGATGACAAATCTTGATTCATCCATCTGTACTGTTCAAACAACAAACTTTTCAGAAAAACAAAACATAGTAGTCAGAAAAGAAAAATGAAAGGTTGCAGTTGATTATATACCTGCTCTGACTTCTCTGACCAGTCATGCTCAGTCGACATCACAACAAAGTGAACACTCCCTTGCTCAATTGAATACCATGGCTTATCCTTACCGACAACAGGCATGCGGAAGTAGGACTCATATGCAACTCCACATTCGCCACCTGAATCTGGGGTCCCATACACAGATCCAGATTGTGCATAATCCCTGAGGAAGACATCACAATTCATGGCAAACGATGGTGCATTTCGCAATGCAAATACACTTTTGTTCCAAAAAAATGCAAATACACTGCTCAGATTGCTTTGGCAGTATAAGTTGCAACGGCAGCAGTTACCTTTCATGATTACCAATAGCGGTCATGTACGAAACTTGAGAAGCAAGTGGCTTGATGAGGTGAAGGAAGAAGTCCCATTCAACCAGAAAGCCTGTAGCATAGCTGATGTCACCTATATGGAAGATCGAATCGACCTTTCCTGCTTCAATTTCTTTAGCCACTGCCTTGGTCACAGAAATCGATCCTGGCTGCAAACGTGTGCCATGACTATGACCGGTGAGTGTTACTATTTACATTGGTATGTAATTTGCAGACTTAATGCGATGAGAGAATCTCATATGGAAAGTTACAATCTGCATACAAGGGATCTGGCACTAAACAATTTTTGCACACAGGCAACACTACCTGAATGTAGTGTTCCACTGATTGGTCCAGCGGAGCCTTCCCCATATCACCATAGATCACAAAGGATGTCTCATCTGAACCCCCAGCTGGTGGAGTTCTAAATTTGTTTGTGTCACTCCAACCCACAGAATCACTGCACAAACACAAACTCAAAAGCTGTGAGAACTCACTCATCTCTGTCAGTTAATCCTTAGTCATCAGAATGTCACAAGAGAACTTACCTTCCGTAACGGTAGGTGTACGACTGAGAAGGCTGAAGCCCGGTCATGACGGCCGAGTGGATGTAGCCAGGGTCATGCCACCCAAAATCCTTGGCGGGGCTTGCAAACCCTGGGATACCTACACGAGGATAAGTTTATGGGACCACATTTCCGTGAACAACGACCCCTCTGTTCGATGAACATCATTACATCAACAAGACGATCAGTATACTCACTGCACATATCCTTCTGCGTGAACGTAGCGACTTGAGAAACAGCGGACCTGCCGACTCCGTACTGAACCTGCTGCGGCCTCCCGTCGCCGCTCACCCACGTAAGCCTCATCTGCAACCACCACGCGTGCAGCGCTCAGGAGTCAGCAGTGACGAGCGCCGCCGTACAGGCACAGCCCGCGCCTGAAGGGAAATCGGAGCGCGCGGTGGGGATTTGGGATTCCTTGCTCACCGAGGTGGCCGCGGAGTCGGTGCTGGAGAGGTGTCCGTAGAGCGGCCTCGCGGGGTTGGCGAAGCGGAGCAGGCCGGAGCGCTTGAGGACGCACGGCGTCCCGAAGCCGCCGGAGAAGAGCACGAACTCGACATTGGTGCGGAAGTTGACGACGTGGAAGGTGAGCGTGGCGGCGCAGGTGCGGGCCGTGCAGGCGCCCGACGACGCGTCGCGCTTCTGGCACGCCGCGTTCTTGCAGCCCAGGTAGCTGGCGTCGCGCTTCAGGTGCTGGGCCTGCACAACCACGTCATACATCATACATAGGCCGTCGTCAAAAATAGCACAAGCTGAGCTCGGCCCGAAACTTTTGTCGCCGCCTACTTATACAAGCTGGGCCGTGAATTGGCCCAAATAGCCCTAGCGATCATCCATCATCAAGCTGTGCGATTCGTCGTCTTCACGCAATCACGCTACCAAACAACTTTCGAAGCTCTCCTACACAGCTTGCCCGCTTGAACCATGCAGCCCACGTCATGCATGCGATGGAAATTCAATGTGCACGCTATACCGCCCATACGGGTGGGGGTGGTCGATGTTTGCACGCTAGCTCAGGCTTGCTTCAAACATATGGATGGTAGGCGATTCTTGAGCGAGGCTGCCAACAGTGACTCTGTTTGGATACTCTAACCGTCCTGTTAGAGTTAGAGCTAGTTTCTAACTCTAGCTCTAGCTCTAAACTAATTCTAGCTCTAGAGGTGTTTGAATAGAATGGTTATTAAATGTACTTTTTCAATTATTAGGTGTAGGTGTGGAGGGAGAAAGAAAACTCACTTTTTGGTGAACCCAACATGAACTAGCTTTAAAAAGCACCTCTTGGGTGGGATAGTGTTTTGAGTGAGTTAGATGCAAAATAGCTCGATCTAGCTCTAATGTTTGGATACTTCATACTTTGAGGTTAGTTTAGCTCCAACTAGCTAAAACTAACTTTAGCCCATGGATCCAGACATGTTGCATTATTGTGTACCGGACTACATTGTCACGTGTACTCAAATAAGCAGTGCCTTTTCGTAAACTCAGCAACCCTTTTAATGAAGGGAAAGCTTGAACATGACAGAAACAAGTTCACATTGCAATTCATGGCAACTAGGAGTACTACCGTTAGTACGTACGTAGGCAAAGGATAAATAAACAAGCAAAAAATGAAAATGAAAATGGAAACAGTACAGAGCCGTGCTTGCAGAAGCTACTATACCTTGACAGGATAGTGGCACAGGAGCGGGAGATGCGCTAGATCACCAGTCTGGACGTAGTTCACGCCGGCGAGAGGGCACCCGGAGACACTGCAACAACGCGCATGCAGCCATGCATTCACGGAGAGCTCTGTCGTCGATCGATCAAACCGATCGCGAAACCAGCCAACCAAGTAATGAATTATTGCTAACTAACCGCGCTTCTAAATTTACCTGGAGTTGGAAGGCGTGACCATGGCGACCCAGTCGTCGCCGTCGGGCCTGAGGACGCCGGAGACGGTCACGCTCAGGAACGCCTCGTCGGGGAGCGGCGCGGCGCCGGTGCTGACGCTGATCGCCAGGTACGGGCTCGGGTTCAGGCACGAGCCCAGCAGCTTCCGGTTCACCGTCCTGAACTCCGACTTCCCCGCGAAGCTCCCGTGCAGCATCTCCGGCGGCGGCAGATCATGAGGCGGCGTCGGCGTCGAGCACGAGACGACGGCGGCGGCAGCGCAGACGCTGAGGAGCACGAGCAGCGCGACGCCGGAACCGGGGAGACGGAGACCCATCACAAGAATCACAACTGCCCGCGCGCGGGTGTGGCTACATGCGGCAGCGCACAAAATGTGCCCCAAGCTATGTACGCAGAGAAACTGCGAGAGGAGGAGGCGCGGGCGTGGCTTGGCTGTTGGCCTGTTGCCTAGAGGGGGTTATATACACATCTACAACAACATTATTTGTTTCTAAAAACATAAGCAAAGGAAAAACATCAAAGCTTCTGTATAAGCATCTTCACTTAAAACAACTATTGAAGCCTCTGTGTGTGTTGAGGTGATACACAAAAAGGGACCCCCGCGTCGCTCCCCTCGGGGCGACTCGGGCGGAGCCAGGGCACCCAGCGCCGCCGCTCCTTGTGCGCCGTCAACCCCCCTCGCCGCCGCCCGAGTGGCCGCCGGTGACCCGTGCGGCCGCAAGGAAGGCGGCGGCGAGGCCCCTCCTCCCCCTACTTCCCCTTCCCTCCCCTGCGGCTCTCTTTGGTGGCTCCCCGTGCTTCTTGGCGGCGACGGCGAACTCCGGCCGACCGCGCCCGGTCCTGCCCTTGGGGTGGCCGGATCCGTGCCCCTGGGGCCCGGATCTGCTCCCTGGGGGCTGCGGTGGGTCGCCGGTCCGGCGGCCTCTTGCTCCATGGCCGCCGCGGCGGTCTCCGGCGGGCCGCGCCTGGTCATGCCCTTGGGGTTGCCGGATCCGCGCCACGGGGCCCGGATCTGCCGGCACTACCCCAAGTACGGGCCGACGTCGGCGCGGTACGCGCTGCTGGAGTACACGTCGGGCGCGTCGGTGCAGTTCTTCTTCCGCGAGCTCCAGCGGTCGACCAAGGGGTTCAAGGAGAAGCTCGGCGCCGGCGGGTTCGGCGGGCTGCGACGCTTCGGGCTGTCTCCGGCCGCGGCGGCGGTGCCCGCCTCCGGTCGGCCGGGCCCGGATCCGCCCTGCGCCCCGGTGGCCGGTTCCCTCTTGGCCTTCGGCGTGCGGGCACCCGGGCTGGCGGCCATGGTCGGTTGCGCGGCTGCTACTCCGGCGGCGGCGGCGACAGCTGCGTCTGTTGATCCGGTGGCGGTGCCACGTGGCGGGCTTTGGTCTGGGTGTTGAGCAGCGGCGTGTCGGCGGTGCCTTGGTGGCACGGCCGGCCACGGTCTTCCTGTGCGAACTCGCGCCTGCGGCATCGTGGTGGTGCCCTTGGCGGTGGTCGTGCGGTGGCCCATCGGCAGCGCCACGGTGGCGAGGTTGGTGGCGCCGGCCGTTTCTCGCTGCTCGGCGACGACGATGCGGGTGAAAACCCTATCCTCCTGACTCGGTCAGGGGACGGTGTCGTTGGCGCGGTGGCGTCATTCCCTTCTTGGAGGCGACATCGGGCATCTCGGTTGCCTACCCTGACTCCGCCTAGGGCCGGCGGTGTCGTCGTCGACATGGTGCTTCGCGGTGGATGCTATGTGAGGACGCTTTTCTCTTCTTTTTCTTTCCTTTGTGAAAAGAAAAAAAAAGAGTTTAGTCTTAGTAGGCAGTAGTTTCTCCTTTGAACGGGGGAGAAGAGAGGTTGTGATTCTTGGCTGTGTGTGTGGTGGCTCGCGTCGACGGCAGAACTGAGTTGTGGAAACCCGGATCGATGTCCCAATCCGACCGGACCAATCCTTGTGAAGTTGTTTGAGTTGATCGTGTCGATGTCCCAATCCGACCGATGAGTTGTTGAGTTGAGCGGTGCGTGTTGAGGTCCCAATCCAACCCACCGGAGGGCTTAGTTGTATGGTCTGCGGACCGGAGTCGTTTCGGGGTTCTGCTCCCCTAGTTGTGCGGTCGATCGACCAGAGTTGTATGGTTTTCGGGCCCGGTTTTCCTTATAAACTGGGTCAACTCTCTTCTTCTAATAAAAATTCGGGGAAGCATAAGCTTCCACCGTCCGTTCAAAAAAAAAGCCTCTGTGTGTGTGTGGGGGTGTGGGGGGGGCTCAGCCAGTCCCTGTTCTCCAGCTCTCCCGCTCGCCGCCATGGCGGTGCCACCGGCAACCCCTGCTCCCGCGGCAGCCACCTCCCCTTCCAAGCCCAGCTCGGCGGCGGCCGCCCTGGCTCCGGCGACCTCCTCCACCAACGCCCCAGTTTCCCCGGTGGACGTTCTCGACCCCAGATCTACTACCCCCCTTTCTCCGGCGGCGCGCCCCTTCTACCCGCGCGGCCGCGCATCCGCTGGTGAGGTAAGCCCCGTGCTGCTCAGTGACGACGACTACGACGACCTCGACCAGGTCGACTACAGCTTCACGCCATCGCCATCCCCAACCCCTCGGCCGAGCTACAGTGATGTGGTCCGCGGCTCGCCCATCCCGGTTCCCCCTGCGGGAACGTCGGTGCCGACGCTGCAACGGTCACAGGCGGCAGGGACGACGGCGGACGCGCCTCCGCCGCCGGCTGGCGACCATCGCCCCCGGCGTGGCCGGCCCTCCCGGTGGGTCCGCCTGCGCCGCCAACCTCTACCCGCTGTGGCGGCCCAGCAGCACCAGCTTGGGGCTCACTGCCGCCGCATCTCACCAGAGCTGGAGGCCCGACTTGGCCCCATCCCACCTCTGCAGCAGGCCATTCCGCGGCGCCGCATCTCTCCGGAGCTCGCGGCCCGGCTTGGCCCCATCCCGCCCCTGCTGCAGGTGGGCAACCCGCGCCGCCGCCCACGGGTGGACGCAGATGGCTTCGAGGAGGTTGTGTCACGCTCTAGGAGGTGACCCAGGCGCGAGTCGGATGGCTCCTCCTCTCCACCGATCCGGCCGCGTTGGTCGCCGCCGCCGGAGCTCTTTGGCAGGTGCCTCAACTGCCTGTCTTACACCCACCGCATCGCTACCTGCAGGCAACCCCCCCGCTGCTACAACTATCATGAGCTGCACCACATCGCCAGACACTGCCCGTGGAAGCAGCCACCATTGCGGGCGGCGGCGGTGCGCGGGGGCATCCACCGGGGCAGCCCAAGGGCAGCAACATCGCCGCTTCGTGAGGGTTGACGGATCTGCTACGCCACCGGCGTCTGAGGCCCCCTCCCGCACGCCCTCTCCGCAGCCGTCGCCGGCCGCCGGCGGCCATGCTTCGCCTGCCGTCAGTACATCGACGGGTCCGTCCGACACCGATTCTCTGTCGGCGGAACCGGGGTACTGCTACGTCGAGTTCAGCGACGAGATGGTTGCAGAAGAGGCGCGCCTCCGTCTTGCCCTGGTCGCACAGGTTGGCAACGTCTCAACGGAGTTCTCGCCGGCGGATGTCTTGGCGGCCATCTGCGGGTCGACCGGTCTGGCGGCGGATGAGTTCACCGTCAAGCCTTCCCACTCGGAGCCGTTCCTGGTTTGCTGCCGCTCCCAGGCGGCCAGGGACCGACTACTTGCCGCCAGCCTGGTGCCGCTCGCCTCCACCGCGCTGGCTCTCCGGCCGTGGACGCGGTTGGCTCATGCCAAGTCGAAGACCCTGCTACAGAAGGTTACCTTGGAGCTGGTCGGCATTCCGCCCCACGCCTGCAACCTCAACATCGTGAGCAAGCTACTTGCCCCATTTTGCTGGGTGGAGAAGCTGGGGGACAAGACAGTGCGCAAGGACGACCTCAAGCATTGTGAGGTACATGCCTGGACGGAGCACCCGGGCGCCATCCCGCCGTCGCGCAAGCTGCGGATTGCGGAGAAGGAGATCCCTGTTGTGCACTCCGACCCCGACGTGCATCGCATCTTCAGCAACCTCCCGCCATACCTACGTAAGAAGCGTACGCTAATCTACCACGTCGACTTCCACCTTCGGAGCATCGCCGACTTCCGGCCGCGCACGCCGTCCACGTCCAGCGACTCCCTCTCCGACGATGGTGATAGCGGGCCGGACGGCAACCCGGATCGCCACTACGGCTTTCGCCAGGGCCATGCCGGTCCGGTCATCTCCGCCTTCCCGCGGCGGGACACTGGTGCGCCGCGCGGCGGCTCCGGCGAGGGGCGACGGGCTCCAGCAGCTGGGCCCGGCCCTTCCGCGATCATTGGCGCGCCGAACGAGGTTGGTGGGCCTGGCCTTACCGCTTTGGGTGACGTCCACCACGAGGCTGCTCCGTCCGTGCTTCCCAACTTTCCCAGTGCGGATTCAAACGAGCGAGTCGCGACAACTGTCCTGCCGATGGTGACAGTGGTTACTGAGGAGGCCACCCCTCAGGACAAGACATCCGGCACCTTCCCCTTGGGCGAGGCGCAACGGTTGGTCAAGGCTACCCCATCCACTCGTCAGGATTTGGCGGAACCTGACCTCTTTCCACTTTGCTCGAGGCCACCCTGCCCGTTCGTGGCCCAGGACCCGATGCGTGAGGAGGCGGCAGGGAGGAGCCGGTCTGCTTCGCCGGCACGGGCGACTGGGGACAACATTCCTGTGGGCGAACCGGCGATTTGCACCGTGACGGTTTTGCTCCCGGGTGAAGTGGACAGAGCATGGGACCCTATGTCCCTTGAACTGACTCCCCTCGCGGTCAGCCTAGCCAAGACCGGCCCGGCCCATAGCGGCATGGTTTCTGGGCCACAAGATGTAACGGCCCATCCATTGGCGCCTGGTGACGCCGATCGATCCCCTTTCCCTGCCGACCTGTCGATGGTCGAGGCCACGCTTAGCTCTATGGTCGCGCCCCACGTCGCGCCGCCACTCCAACCCGAGGAACCCACCACGCCGGTCGCTATTCCGATCGAGCCGTCACAGCTGGCTGCACCTACATCCCCGGAACCAACTGCGCTACGGGACTTCGCTGCCGCCGTGCAGCGCCGCGTACCCACACCACTGATTGATGCGCCGCCGCGCCTCACCCGTAACCGGAAACCGGAGGATGAGTTGCCGGTGACCCTGCCAAAACGCAGCCAGCGGCAAGCCACACTGGCTTTGGCCAATGTTCCACCGGCGTGCCGTGCGGAGGTTCTCCTCTCGCAATGTTTGGGGATCGTCAAGGACAAGGACAATGCCACGTCCACATCTCGGCAAGCGCTTGACCAATACTTCGGGAATGAGAAGCTACCCCCATCACACAGGGACGCCGTCAACCATCTCTTTCCTTCTCTGGGCAGGGTATCTCCCTCAATGGGAGTGCTGGCGGCCTAAGCGCGCGTGAGGCCGTCTTTGAGGTGTGTGTTTCCATGGATCAATACACCATACTCTCCTGGAACGTACGCGGCCTGAACATGAGGGCGCGACGTGATGCGATCCGGATCCTGGTGGGCGAGATTAGGCCGACAATCATCTGTCTCCAGGAGACAAAACTTGGCGTGATCTCCCAGAATATTTTGTTATCCATGCTTGGTGTTCAATACACTGAATTTGCGTATTTGCCTGCGTCGGCGACTAGAGGTGGCATCCTGATTGCCGCGCGCGACTCCCTCGTTCGGATTTGCGATCCTCATGTTGGTTGCTTCTCCATCACTGTGAGAATCAATCACTGCGGCGGTGAACTGTCTTGGTGGCTAACTTCGGTCTACGGACCACAGGTAGATGGTGACAAAGCCCTGTTCATGGACGAACTTGAAGCTACACGTGATGCATGTCCAGGACCATGGGCGGTGGTGGGAGATTTCAATCTCATCCTGGACGACACGGATAAGAATAACGCGCGTATCAATCGACGCAACATGGCCCTGTTTCGTCGTGTGGTGGACAATTTGGAGCTCAGGGACATGTACCTGCATGGGCGTTTATACACCTGGAGTAACGAGCGCGCCAATCCGACGTTGGTTAAACTCGATCGCTTGCTCACCTCTTTGGATTGGGAGGAGCTCTTCCCATACTGCTTCTTAGAAGCTCTCTCGTCCGACATATCTGATCACTGCCCCATCCTGATGCACTCCAATGCCGCGTTGATCAAGTCCAAGCCCAGGTTCCACTCTGAGTCCTACTGGCTGAAATTCGATGATTACCTGGACACGGTGCAGCGCGGTTGGCACTGTCCGGTCGACATCTCAGACCCGTTTCGCCGCCTTAATTGTCTGCTCCGCAATGTTGCCAGAGAGCTTCGGAGCTGGGCGGACAGAAAGATCGGGAACATTAAAGAACAGCTGCTGTTGGCCAAGGAGGTAGTGCTACAACTTGACCGTGCACTGGACAGACGGGAGCTCTCGCCGGAGGAAGCTGCGATGCGACACCAGCTGAAGGGGATGTGTCTCGGTCTATCCTCTCTTGAGCGTACCATTGCCCGGCAACGCTCCCGGATCACCTACCTGAAGGAAGGCGACGCAAACACAAGGTTCTTTCATCTTCATGCAAGCAATAGGAAGAGGAAAAACTTAATCAAATCACTGGAAGCCAACGGTGTTCGAGTGACTGAGCACGAGGCCATGGCAGCAATCCTGGAACACTACTACGAGCAGCTGCTGAGCCAGCAATCTGCCAGGACCACCACTCTAAACTTTGAGGCGCTGGGCATTGTGCAACAGGATCTTGCAGCTCTTGACCTGCCCTTCACCGAGGAGGAGGTATGGAGCACGATCAAGGAGCTACCGAGTGACAAATCTCCGGGCCTGGACGGAATGACTGGCGCGTTTTACAAAAGCGCCTGGCCGGTGATCAAGGATGATGTCCTACGGGTCGTCAATGCCTTCTACTGCCTCGACCGGCAGCAGTTCTACTGCCTAAACGCCGCCCTCCTGACACTCATACCGAAGAAGCCGGATGCCGAGTGATTACAGGCCTATCGGCCTAATTCACAGTTTCCCCAAGATGATATCCAAAATGCTGGCCAACCGGCTGTCGCCAAGACTAGATGACCTCATTCAGCGCAATCAGAGCGCCTTCATCAAAGGCCGGTGCATCCAGGACAACTACAAATATGTTCAGTGTGCGGCGAGGCTGCTCAAGGCAAGGAAAATACCGAAGGTGCTGTTGAAACTAGACATATCAAAGGCGTTTGACACGGTCGATTGGCCGTTCCTGCTCGAGCTGCTACAAGCATGGGGTTTCGGTCGCCGTTGGCGCGACTGGATATCTTTGCTCCTCTCCACTGCTTCCACCAGGGTTCTTCTCAATGGACGGCCTGGGAACGTAATTGGCCACCGACGAGGGCTGCGACAGGGCGACCCCCTGTCGCCTATGCTCTTCATCTTGGTGATGGACATTCTAAACAAGCTGTTCGGCAGGGCCAGTGAACAGGGGTTGTTGCAACCCATTGGGCATCCGGCGATCAAATATCAGTGCAGCCTATATGCAGATGATGTCATCTTGTTCGCTTCGCCAACAGTATCGGAAGCGCGGGTGATTGCGCGGATCCTGGCCATATTTGGGGACACCACGGGCTTGAAGACCAACCTATCCAAGTGTTCTATCACCCCCATTCATGGCGCAGACGAGTTCCTGAATGAACTTCAGGCGGTACTGCTCTGCAAGATAAGCCAATTCCCGATCACGTACCTGGGTGTTCCCCTATCTACTGGAGCAATCCCGAGATCCTACATCCGACCAATCATCGACAAGGTTGCGGCGAAGCTGCCGGTGTGGAAGGGGCCGCTTATGCCCAAGAGCGGACGGCTAGTGCTCACCAAGGCAGTGCTCTCAACGATACCAACATACACACTGATGGCGGCCCAATTGCCGGCGTGGGCGATCGAGGACATCGACAAAATCAGAAGGAAATTTCTCTGGGCTGGTGGGGATGCTTCTGTTCGCGGCAAATGTTTGGTAACCTGGAAATCGGTCTGCGTACCCACGGGCAAGGGCGGGCTAGGAGTCATTGACCTCCGACTGGCCGGGGTGGCGCTGCGCACACGATGGCTTTGGCTGCAGCGCACGGAGCCACACAAGGCCTGGGCGTCGCTACCAATGAAGGTTGAACCAGAGGTTCAGCAGCTCTTCGATGCCTCAATTGTGATCCGGGTGGGCAACGGCGCTAGCACACTTTTCTGGACAGACAATTGGCTCAACGGCGACTCCATCAAAAACCTGGCACCCGTTCTCAGCTCGCTGGTCAGCCCTCGAGTGAAGAAGGTACGCACGGTTTTGCAAGCCTTGCCAGATCGGAGCTGGGTGCAGGACATCTCTGGCGGGCTGACGGTCGAGGCGATCATCGAGTATCTAAACCTCTGGGATCGTTTCGAAGGGGTTCAGCTGCAACCGGACCAGGAGGACGCCGTGCGCTGGACGGGCTCACCGGATGGTCGATATAGCGCGCGATCTGCTTATCAACTCCTGCATCGACAACTGCCTCGTCGCCCGGAAGCTCGGCTCATTTGGAAGTCCTGGGCGCCCCTACGCGTCAAGCTGTTTATGTGGTTGGCGTGTCGCGGTAGAATCTGGACGGCGGACAGAAGACGCAGACGTAACCTTGAAGCTCATGAATACTGCCTCTTGTGCGATCAACTGCCGGAATCGGCTGACCACCTTCTGGTTACCTGTCCGGTGACTAAGGAAATCTACTAGTTGGCCTTCACATGGGCCCAGTGCTCCTGCACATTTGGTGCAGCCGTGACAATCCGAGAATGGTGGGAGCAACTACTCGCTGCACAAGCACCCAGGAGGAGGAAGGGAGCGGCATCGCTCTTCATGATGGCAGCCTGGTTCATTTGGAAAGAGCGCAATGCGAGAGTGTTCGATCAACGCCCGGCATCCGTGTCAGTAATCTTAGATAGAATCAAGGGGGAGACTGAGTTGTGGATAGCTGCAGGCGCGCGTAAGTTAGGGCGTCTCTTTTGCGAGTAGTCCGCATGTGGTTCCTGCACTACGGTGCATCTTGTACTGAATTTTTCCATCTGCTTAATACAATGATACGCAGCTCTCCTGCGTATTCGAGAAAAAAAAAGCATCTTCACTTCTTCAGCATACTAAAACAATCCCCAAATGGCAGCCTTTTGGTATTGGGGATGGGGGTAGATAGTTTTTGTCACGCCTGGAGTAGTTTTTTTGGTATTAGAGATGTATAAATAATCTGCTCAAAACCAGGCCATGGGTCTGTATCATGTTGGTAGTAAAGGCTTGAATACGCTGCTCTCTCCTCTTTGTATTTTGTTTTTTGTTTGTGTTCTTTTCTTCTAATAAAAATTACGGTAATTCTCTTGCCGTTCCTTTCAAAAAAAAAAAGCTTGAATACTCTAGCTTTTAAAAAAAATGAGTCTGCTTAAATTTATTTCGATAGTTCCGTGCCTATTCTTTTCAATACTAGAATTGCTTGCGTTGTTTTCAACGTACAAGCTTGAACTGTATAGCAGAACAACTGTATAGCAGCTAGCAAAACCTTTGCAAGGCCATTGGCCACTACAACATGTAAATGAACATCTATTGATGTAAATATCATTGTACACGTGTGTCTGTAGAATATACACTGATGTGTAATTCAGCACCTATTTACAGTATAAACAAAAAAAAGGAGAGGAGTAGCTTCAGTTTAATCTTCTGTCTCGTGAGCTGCAGCTATTGTTGAATTGTCAGGCTTGGAGACTTCTTTGCTGAAGATCCCTTCACAATCTTAAATTGGTCCCGGACCTCCATGGTACTTGAGTTTACAAACTGAATAAAACAGTGTGTCAGTTGCTCAGACTTCAACTGGAAATGTTAGAATTAGAAACACCAAAAAAGATGGCTTTACCACATTTTTTTTGGAGTTGTTTGTGTTAGTCCTTAACGGTGACATGTTTTTATCTAACCACTTTAAAATTTTGATGAATTCTTTCGAACATAAAGGGAAACAGGAGCAACTAACCTGAACCAGCATGTCGGTTCTTGTGGCATGAACCCTGGCATAGCCGAACTCTGAAACCCTCGCTAAGCTCCAGGCCTCCCCCTAAATATTTGAACAATGATATAAAGAATGTTAACAACCGTACGCCAACTTCAATTCAGATTATAAATTGCCAATTCCTAAAGCTAAATGAATCATTGTTAACAGCCAACAACTCCTGCTTTGAAGAACATTCATGACTTGTGACTCTTACATTGTTAGGGAAATTGTCCAAGCTGAACCCTCCTGCTCCAACAATGGCATGAACAGGTGCGGTATAGTTGCTGTTGTCATAGACGTCAGTTCCGTTTGCATCCTTCACTGGCATGCCATTGCAGTTTTCCTGGTATACTGCGCAGGTCCTCTCATAGTTGTGTACATGGCCGAAGAAAACCAAATCCACCTACTTACCGTATAACCAAGACATATTGTGATTGTGTTTTTTACAAGAATATGGCGCAATCTATTCTGAATTTTCAGAATGGTTTTTTACCTGATAGTTGAGCAGAAGTGGCTCAACAGAGGCAACAAAGTTGGAATCCACATTGGGCAGTATACCACCATGGGAGGAATACATTGGCCTATGCCTGCAATGGCCAGCGAAATGCCAGATCAATCTCATCCATCCGGGGTACAAAATAAACAAAAAAAGGTCAAGTCTCATACTGCAGCCTCGTTCGATGCCTGATCAATCTTTAGCCAGGCTATTGTTAGAACAAAAATGAATAGTTCACTCACCCGATGAAGATTACCCATGGTGTTCTTGATCTGTCAATCGATGACAAATCTTCGTCCATCCAATTGTACTAATCAAACAACAAATTTGTAAGAGAACATTTCATGTTTCCAAGACTTAAAGCAGAAGAAGAAAAGGTGCAGATAATTACATACCTGCTCTGACTTCTCCGACCACTCATGCTCCGTAGACATCACAATGAAGTGAACGCTCCCTTGCTCAATTGAATACCATGGCTTGTCCTTACTGGCAGCAGGCATGGGGAAGTATGACTCGTAGGCGACTCCACATTCGCCACCTGAATCAGGAGTGACATACACAGATGCAGACTTCGCGTAATCCCTGAGAAGATGTAAACTTACTGTTACTCAAATTGATGCGCTGAAGGTCCAAGATCGCGAATCTGCAGAATCTACCTTTCGTGATTGCCAATAGCAGTCATGTATGAAACTTGAGAAGCAAGTGGCGTTATGAGGTGAAGGAAGTAGTCCCATTCCACTAGGAAGCCCGTAGCGTAGCTGATGTCTCCTATATGAAAGATGGTGTCGACATTTCGATTTTGGATCTCTTTAGCCACTGCCTTGGCCACAGAAATCGATCCAGGCTGCAAATGTGTAGCATATAAATAAACAGCGCATCTTTTTAACCATGCTTAAGCATTTGTTGCCTCGAGGCCACAATTTTACCTACCTGAATGTAGTGTTCCACTGATGTATCAAATGGAGCCTTTCCCATATCACCATAGATCACGAAGGACAGCTCATCTGAACCTGCAGCTGGTGGAGTTCTGAATTTAATCGTGTCACTCCAGCCCACAGAATCACTGCACAAAGAAGAAAGCAAGTAATTGCTGATGAATTTCTTTTGCAAGGATCTGGTTGCAGGAGCAGGAGCAGGAGAACTCAGTCTCTACCTCCCGTAACGGTAAGTGTAGGACTGAGATGGCTGGAGCCCAGTCATGACAGCCGAATGGATGTAGCCAGGGTCATGCCACCCGAAATCCTTTGCAGGGCTCGGCAACACGGAGATACCTGCTGAACGCAGCCAATTTTATCCCAGGAAACGCAGAATCATACACGGTGACATTTCCTTTTACAATGTATTTCTTCCGCGATAAGCAGAACATATGGATTACTCTACTCACTGCACATATCATCCTGCGTGAAGGTTGCGACTTGAGAGGTGGAAGACTTGCCGTCTCCGTACTGAACTTGCTGCGGATTCCCGTCGCCGCTCACCCAGGTAAGCCTCATCTGATACAGACCAAATCTTCCAGCACTCAGATTTTTCTGATTCAGGTATGAGCGCCGCTCACGCCTGCATTCGCAGAGAGGGGGGCAGAGCCGCAGAGGGCAAGGTGGGGCAGGGATGGATGTGTGCTCACCGAGGTGGCCTTGGAGTCGGTGCTGGAGAGGTGGCCGTAGAGCGGGCTGGCGGGCTTGGCGAAGCGGAGCGCGCCGGAGCGCTTGAGGAGGCACGGCGTCCCGAAACCGCCGGAGAAGAGGACGAACTCGACGTCGGTGCGGAAGTTGACGACGTGGAAGGTGAGCTTGGCGGCGCAGGTCCGGGCCGTGCAGGCGCCGGACGCGTCGCGCTGCCCGCACCCGGCGTTCTTGCAGCCCATGTAACCGGGGTCGCTTGTCAGGTACTGGGCCTGCACTTCCGTCCGCGTCATGAAGAAGATGATCGAATTTTTATATTTTTATTATTTCAATATTTTGGAAAAATATATATCCAATAAAAAATTGCAAATCTATATGCATACCGCCATTTGAAATGAAATGGCTACAGCCCATTCACGGACAAAAGGTTCAACTGGTAGAATTTCCTTTTTGTGGATAGCATATTTTCAAAAAGTCATAACTAATTTATATGAACTTAAGATGGTGATAAATTTTATATGAAAATTGTAGAACTCGACGCAATTTACAACTTTATGTTCAAATTTTTTCATTTAAAATTAAATCGGTACTCAAATAATCGTTGCAGTGTTCAGATTTTCCTTCTCTGGACAACACATCTTCAAAACTCGTAACTAATTCATATAAATTCGGATGAAGATAAGTTTTGCAGAAAAATTACAGATTTTGATGAGATCTACAACTTTGTAGTTCAAACATTTATCATTTAAAATTATCTTGTTGAGCACCTAGATGATTCGAAATGATAAAAAAATTAATTAAAAAGTTGTATATCTCATCAAGAACTTTAATTTTATATAAAGTTTATTTTTATCCGAATTTATATGAATTAGTTATGATTTTTAAAGATATGCTATACAGAGAAAGGAAATTCTGTCGGTTGAACCGGCGGTGCACGCTGAAACTGCGTATAGCTGTTCCAAACAGCTGTATGAGTATATATTTGCAAAAAGAAAATTTGGATGTAGAATTTTTCCAAAATGCTAAAAAAACTCAAGTCAGAAGTATTGGGGTTATAAGTCCATGTTTATTCAACCCAACCATATAGGAACGACCCTAAACAACGTGTTTGCCCGTTTAAACCATGCACATACTGACATACGGGATCGTTTGTCACGCTAGATCCTGATCAGCCTTGCTGTTTGCCCGGAAAAGCCTAGACATGCTGCACTGGACAGAGGACTGTGTCGTTGTCCAATACTTGAATTAAGCTAGCACTGTCTTCTCATAAACTCAGCAACCTCTTAAATCAGGAAAACTTGAACATGACGGAAGGAAGAGGTTCGTACATAACTAGCAGTACGTACCGTTAGTTGCTCGTTAAGGAACAGCCAGCGAGTACAAAAACGAAAGCTGGGGAACGAACAAGCTCTCACCTTGACAGGGTAGTGGCAGAGAAGCGGGAGATTCGCCAGGTCCCCGGTCTCCACGTAGTTCACTCCGCTCAGAGGACACCCGGAAACGCTGCGCGCGTGCACGCATCGACGATCATCGGTTGGTTGATCACGGCGGGCGAGAGCGATTTTTTTCACGAAAACGATCGAACTGAATGATGAATAGACACGTACGGAGTACTACGCACCTGGAGTTGGAAGGCGTGATCATGGCGACCCAGTCGGATGCGCTGGGCTTGAGGACGCCGGCGACGGTGACCTGGAGGAACGCCTCGTCGGGGATGTTATTCGCCGCCGCCCCGCCGCCGCTGCTGACATTGATCGCCAGGTACGGGCTCGGGTTGAGGCACGACTCGAGCTCCTTCCGGTTCACCGTCCTGAACTCCGACTTCCCCGCGTAGCTCCCGTGCAGCATCTCCGCCGCCGGCGCCGGCAAATATGCCGACGAGATGGCGGTGCAGTGCAGGCCGAGGAGGAGCAGAAGCCGCAGCGGGACGACGCCGCCGGAGCTGAAGAAGCGCCCCATCGCAACTGCCCGCGTGTGTGGCTGCTGCCTGCGGCCGAAAGCAAGCCAGAGTTTATATCCCAGGCCCGGGACGCAGCGACGCCAACGGCACGTCTCTCCTCTCGCGCCCGTGTGGACGTACGGCAAATGGCAAGGCGTCACGGCCGACGCATCGTCGTCTCGGCGCGGGAGCTAGCGGAGGCGTTGACAGATACGATGCGAGATATCTCTAGCGGCGTCCGTCCGCGGGATGGGGTGGAGCTGCACGTCGCGCCGAGCGAGCGCCGTGGGAATTGGCGGAGCTGTGCCGACTGCCCAGTCCTCTCTCCTTGTCCGGCCGCGCCGTCGCCATCACCAGAGGCCTTATAGGGACCGGATCGCACAGCCAGCAAATTAAGCCACAGCCTTTACGACGACGTTGGATCATCCTACTGCCAGCGACATAAATGGTGGCCGGTGAGACGACGACGGAACAAAAGATAATGAGACTGGTAACTACTAACTACTGTAGGATGATGAGCCATACTAGGTCTCATCAGAAACCATATCTGTACGGCTGTACGTGTACCCCAGCTGTAACCGTGCGCGGGCTCCGGCTTTGGCGACGTCTCAACCGAACGCGCGGTCGGTCGATGGCGGAGCACGTGCACGGTGCACCGCGGCCGGTGCGCGCGCCAACGTTTGGCTGCGGAACAACGAGCAGGGAGGCGCGCATTGATGTGTCTCCGCGACGGGTGGTAGTTTTCAGACGGGGAGGACGAGGACGACGATTGAAGGCGGAGTTTCTGTTGGCTAGTGGATCAACTGCTCGGCCACGACTCGACGATCCTGCAGAATATCTCGGAGCATATTACGCTGAAAACAACCTTTGCAGTCATTCAATGGATGGAAACTAAAGTCGTGGCTTGGCGTGAACGCCGTGTCCACCCCGGTACTACACATATCAGCCGAGGATGATCGGAATTAACTGACGTGCAAGCGTAGCACAACACCAGGGCGAGATGTACGTGTTTAACCAAAGGGTGTTGGTATCAAACTACTCAATATCAACAAGATCAGAGGGAACTGACCAGCCGCCGAGCCGCGTCCAGTTTCAGGTTTAGGGCGTAGCGTGGGGGTGAAGAGCTCAGAAAGCTTCAATTTAGCAAAGGGAACTGACCAGCTCAGAAAGCTTCAATTTAGCGATTGTGAGTTCCAGAAAAAGTTTCGGGTCTTGGGTTAGTTTTTCAGTCCTGTTCCAGTTAAGTTTCCATCCAGCAAGTAAAGTTTCATCTGAATTTCAAGTCTCGATTTGGAGGCTCACGGATCTGCAACAATTGCCCCCATCAAGATTCTTGAACTGATTCTTCCCAGAGATGGATCTCTTCATATAGTATATGCTAGATATACTCATGATTATTATTTTTTTCATGTCTACCTGAGATGAACTGCTGATGAACAAAAAAATAATAATAATGGCACCGAGGGACAAATACTCACTATGACTGCACAAGTGCATACTACAAAGTCATCTAAAAGCCAGGGAATTCAACAATAACCTTTGCCTGCTCAGATAAATCATTGAGTGCGTTTCATATGCACACGGATCATCTGTAGAACCTAGATCCACCATACCAAGTACAATCAACTATCTCAATACAATCACAAAGATTTGAACCTGGATATTGAATACCTCCCCGAGACAAATCAAAGAGTCTAGTCTTCACCGTTCCACCAAAAAACTGAAAGGCGTGAAACCGAGTCAAAGATTCAACTGGGTGCAGCAGATGGCAAACTCTGGGATTCGTTCACCTTAATAGAACTCAAGCCTCTGTTCTTCCACACATTGTGCTCCTCCATCAACCTCATAACATTCAAAACACCATCCCACCGTCCACCCATAGCATAAAGGTCTGATATCAACATATATAATCCAGCATTTTCATCAGATATCTCTAGTGTCAATGCTTTCTCAATTCCCTCGGCAGCAATCTCAAAATTCTTGAACTTCTTGCATGCCGCAAGCAGTGATGTCCAGATGATGACATTTGGTTCCACTTTCATGTTTTTTATAACCTCATAAGCATCCTCCAACAGCCCTGCCTTCGCATAGAGATCAACCATGCACCCATAGTGATGTATATTTGGCTCAAAGCAATATCTGTCAACCATAAGCTTAAAGAAATCCCTCCCTTTCTCCACCAGCCCAGCATTCACACATGCCCTGAGCACGGCTGTGAATGCCCTCTCATCCGGTTGCACTCCTCTTTGACACATTTCCTCGAACAACTGAACAGCCTCGTTATTGCACAAATGTGAAGCCATACGACTGATCATAGCTGTCCAGTGCATAACATTCCTATGAGGCACCTGAGCAAACACACGGGTAGCATAGTCAAGGCGGCCTGCCTTGGCGTAGCAATTAATGAGCGCCGTCCCGAGGTGCATACTAGGAGGGCCAGCACAGCGTACAGCATAACCATGAACGGCCCTCCAGAACGGCGGCAGCAAGCCAACTGAAGTGAAGGCTGTGAGGAGGGTGGCGAGCATGGCCTCATCCACAGAAATATCAGTAGTGAATGTCACCGAACGGAAGAAGGCAAGCCCGTCAGCGAGGAGACCGCGTGTGAAATAGCAAGCGAGCATGGTCGACCAAGACACGACGTTCTTGTCGGGGATGTCATCGAAGAATGCGCGCGCGGAATCGAGGTCGGTGGAGCGGCACAGCAACGACAGCATGACGTTGAGGACGTAGGTGTTGCGGGTGGCGGGGGGTATTTGATCGAACAGCTGGTGGGCGGCTGGCGGGGAGAGGAGCGAGTAGGAGCGGAGGAGCGAGGAGGCGACTTCGGGGTAGGCGAGGAGGTTGGACCTGAGTAGGTGGCCGTGGAAGTGGGAGATGAGCGGGAGGGAGGAGGCGGCCGTGAGCGGCCTGAGGGTGACCACGGCGGCGCGCCAGGAGTTGTTGGATCGGTCCCAGGGGCGGAGCCGGAGGCGGAATTGGGAGTAGAGGTGGAGTGCCGAGGACGGGCTGGCGGCGCCGCCCCCGCGGAGGGCGTTGAGGAGCTCGCGGGTGGTGCGGCGGTGAGTAGTAAAAAGGAACATGGGGCAGGGAGCAGGGGGACCGGGGGCGAGCCGGTGCCGGTGCGGCGACGCCGGCGGCGACGCGGCGGGTTTTGATTGGAATCAGGCAGGCTGGGCCAGCTGGCTGCTGCTGGGCCAGCATCGTTGGCATTATTGGGTTGGGCAGGTTGAGCCACATGTGGGCCGCACTGCTGCTACAAGACAAGGCCCATTTAGCCGTCGGTTTCTTCTCTCCCGAGGCCGTCGATCTGTTCAGTTTCAGTATCTCCGCCGAACTCGGTTTCGAGTCGGGTAGAAAATACGTGTCCTTGCAGTACACGTTTGTGGAATTCAGATAGATGCATTTGAACTGGAATCTGTTAGCTGTTATGATCTGTTTCTATATGTGACCAGGTCATGATCTGCACAACACAACTACCACATGCCAGGAGAGGGAAATATATGGTATGGTTGACATCAGATCCAAACAAAAAAGGCCATATCAAGAAGGTTTCATCATGTGTTGGACTTGGACTCTCTCTCTGCTTGGCCCATCAGATTCTTTCTTGAAGATAAACTTCCTTCTTTAGGCTTCAGGAGGATACCAATCCTAGTTGGTAGTATGGGAATTTGATTGGCCCAACAGATCTAGAGATAATTTCCATTAAAAACAAATCTATGAGTGGTTTCCTGGCCTATAAAAATACAAGATTGGATCTCATGGTACCCTTTCCCTCCCCATAATCAAAGGTGTGCAGGTGCTAGGGTTTTGCCATTGTCATCAAGTCAAGGGATCAAGTGCCAAAAGACATTGAAGGGACTTGATCTTTCTCATATCAAGAACCCTTCAAAAACTTTTGGGCTACTTGATCTCATCCATATCAAAAGTGAGGCCTGCAGTTGGAAGGCAACAAGGGAAAAGATTTGATCACATCAAGAACACTTCAAAGCCTTGGAGGTGCTTTGATCTGATCTACATCAACCTGCAGCTAGAAGGCAAGAAAACATCAAGATTGAATTGCAATTCCAAAGGTATGTTAATAGAGTGCTTTTGCCGTCTTGATATCTGTTTTTAATCTCTTGGATACATATATGATCTGGATGTTCTCCTTCTTCAGATATTATTTCTTCTCTCTCTTGTTCTTTTATCTTTTTTGAGAAACCGATCCTATCCGTCTTCCCATTCCCACAAACCATCTTTTCAAGTAGATTCATCCCGCATGAGCAGCCAGCACATACCAAACGTTTCATCTCACAGCCGCCGCACCCGTTAATCTCCTCCCGTGCACAATGGACGCTTACAGTTACAGCGATTATGAGAAATGAGTAGCTCTAGCAGTGGGGTAGATTAATCTTTAATTTGTCGTCCCAAATTCTCACGGCATACAGGTAGTGGGGTAGTTTAAATGGGGACACCTACCCGCAGCTAGTACTTATGTGGAGTACTCCCTCCGTATCGAAATACTTGTTGCTATTGACATTTCTTACAACTTTGATCATTCGTCTTATTCAAAAAATTATACAAGTATCATATATTTTCTATACTACATGCTTTAGTATTGTAGGTATTTTAAGCTTGACTTGTCCGTTTACATATTTGCAATAATTTTTTGAATAAGATGAATGATCAAAGTTGCGAGAAAAAGTCAACGGCGACAAATATTTTGATATATATTAATTCTTATGTGGAGTATATAAATTGTTTCGATAGAACTTGACACGCTTTACTTATTTCTTACCCCAATTTTTTTAGTGCTTTAGAGGAGATGGATCTTAATCTAATCCAACCAGCAATCTTCCAATAAATATTTCCCAATAACTAAGTTAATTGGAGCGTCCTAATATCACTTCTATTGTTATTGAGATATTCTTTTTCTAAAAAATTGTAATGGGAGATTTGCTTTTGCATTCTCCCAATAATTACATCCCAATTCAACTACCATATTGGGAGAGACACAACTCCACTCTTATTTATATTTATTTGTTGGAGAGTTTAGATGAATTATTGGTTTGTTTCGATAATTATTAGGAAAAGAGAAAGATATGTCTACCGGAGTACTATTTTTCCGGATAGTTGGACCGGAGAATGGGTAACTGTAGAAAATGCTCGCAATCAATGACAAAAAAAAGATAAACTTTTTTATAATAAGATATCCTCCAAACATCCTTCTCCATCCCTTACCCTTATATATTTTCACCCCCACCCCCTCCTTCTCCTGTCGCCGCCGCTTTTGCCCTATTCTCAAACTCCAACTAAATCCGATTTCGTGTTTCATCTTCGGCTAGCAACGACTCTATCTTCAATTGTTTCTTGTGGTCTTACCCTGCTCTCCAAGCTCGGCGAGATTGATCCCGTCTTCTTTATCTTCGGCGGTCATAGACTCCATCTTCCTCTCCTAAGGTAAGTATTCAATGCTAGTGTTTATACATCATTAGGGTTAGGTCGGGTTCATCGTATTACTAGGGTTCAAAGGGAAGAACGAAGAAATAGATCTGCAGCAATAATAGTGTAGCGGGTTGGGTTGTAAAAGGACATCCACGAGGCATGGCACGCGGAGTAATAGAGTCATATCATGAGTGAGAGAATACAACCTAGTTTGTGGGTGACATTCATGAATTCATCGACTTCATCGTCCCAAAGCACATAGTCGAGATTTTCGGGTCAGGGTCGGGCCAAGATTTTTTTTCTCGGGCTGCAAGATCTATGCCCACGCCCGCCCAGTAAGGTCCGTGGGCGGGCCGGGCCGGATCGAGCTAAAAATGCGCAGGTATAGCGAGGAGATTGGAAAATGAGCAAGGGTATGAATGAGTTGTTGGATTCTGATCTAAAAAGCTAAAAAATGTTATCATTGAATTGATTTTGTAATGAATCGATATTATTTAGTTCAGGTGCTTGACAATTCCAGTAATTATTTTCGCTTACAAAATACGGGGCTCAGCCCCTCGATGGGTTTGGGTGAGACAAACAGGACAGTGTGGCTCGGGCCGAGTTCGTGCAGCATCGCAAGCCCACAAGGGTCCGTCGTGGCAACGTTCGCGCTGACGGACAACCCAAGAAAGGCGCGCACACAACCTGTTCGACGAGAGTCTTGAGCGGCGAGACGTATTTCTTTCGCTTCAAATTCCTTCGGTTCTTTTCTCCACTTCCCTGCGAATTTCACTTTGACGATGAAACACTTCCGCAAACGTTTTGATTCGGTTGGTTGAATTTTCTGGTTTATGAATGCGTTGTCTTTTTCCAAAGCATCCTCGCTGTGTTCCTGTTGACATTCTCGATACCATCGACCCCCCACTAACAACTCCCTCCGCTTTGTCATGTCAGGAACAGCAACCGCCGCACCGACGTGACGACGCCATGGACGAGCAGCAGGACATCAAGCCCTTCTTGTCCCCGATCACCGCCGCCACCCCAATCCAGCGGGGCCTCCACGAGGCCAGCACCTCTCAGGCGACGGCGCTGCCACCACAAACGCAGGCGCAAGCGGCGGCGCCGTGCGTCCTCAACCGGGCGGCCTCAGAGCTGTCGGGTGGCACCGGCTATTGGACCAGCGGCGCTGACGAGGCACTCCAGGGCACCTCGGCTCGCCGTCCTGGCCCCGCACCACGGTTGAGCAGGAAGTTCTGGGGCGCCGGCGACTATGACGCGGGCGCCGGGAGCTCTGCGCGGCAGCCTCAGAGTACGTACGACACAATGCTGAAGTATTTCGTGCAAAATTTGTGTCTTTAACACTCCTTTTGGACGAAATGTGCCTCTTACACTCACTCGATGCTGTCCACTTTGCTCTGTTGCAGCTGTGCAGAACCGCATGTGCGTCCATCCTGAATTTCTACACTCCAACGCAACGTCGCACAAATGGCCATTTGGAGGTAAGCTTTTGTGTGCAGACTTTTTTTGCCGGACTACAATGTTACCGTTGCATTGTGTATTTACACTTCCTTTGCCTTGTTTGTTACAGCCGTGGCGGAGTTGTTGGACAACGCGATTGATGAGGTAATTAAACAGATTCATTTTTTGTTCAGTGGCACGCTTTGATTATTCAGGGTGGAATACGTGATTGGATTGTATTTTGTCAAACAGATAGAAACTGGTGGTGCTACAAGAATATTGGTGGACAAAGTCATCGACAACCGGAACGGATCACCAGCTTTACTAGTTCAAGGTACTGATTACAATCATATTAATCTTGTTTCCGTCACTTAATCTAACAACATTTTGAACTGATACTTGATCTGGATAATAAGGACCTAGACCACAAAATTGTAAAATCTCCTGATCCTTTTTTATGGAGTTTGCATGAGTTATAATGGCATTGTGTTTGAAAATCTGGGTATGCATACCATGTCTGTAATTTGAAACTAACAGAGTGCATATTTTCTGATTACTATATAGATGATGGTGGAGGCATGGATCCTGATTCCTTGAGGCGTTGCATGAGCTTTGGATTTTCAGAGAAACAATCAGGATCCACAATCGGCCAATGTATGCCTACTCACTTTGTTTTATAATCACCTAGTCATCTCCCAAAAATCCACTGTTTAACACTTGGCATTCACCACTCTGATCAGATGGAAATGGATTCAAGACTAGCACAATGCGGCTCGGGGCAGATGCTATTGTTTTCAGCCGCTGTACAAAGAGCGGGTACAAACTCACTTATATTTTTTTCCTTCTGCGAACTACTTTTCTTTCTCAATTGTAATAATGACGCGTTACTTTTTGGTTTCAGTGCACCTACACAATCCATTGGTCTCCTCTCCTACACTTTCTTGGTGGAAACTGGCCAGACAAATGTTATAGTTCCTGTGGTATGTTCTCTCCTGTGTGTGTGTAAGATAATGTGTGCACCACTTTCATTATTTCTGATCGTTCATTATCTCTTTTTAGGTGGACTACAAATGCAATCTATTAAGAGGGCAAACTACACGATTGGAGCGACATGGCCCAGAGCAGTTTTCCGCAAATTTGGCAGTGTTGTTGAAATGGTCCCCTTTTGCAACAGAAGAAGAGCTGATGCAAAATGTATGGTAAACCTGCCATCCATTTCAAGTCTAGAGATAATATTTGATTTACTCTAAGAAAGAATTACATTGCTAAGTTGACTAACTTAGACCTTCCAGAACTACAAGTTGGAAAAAAAATCCTTGCCATTTAAATACTTGTCACACACTCACACCCCATGTATGGAAATGAATTTTGGGTGTAGCTAGCACAACCCCATCTAGTATCAGTAATATCGCTCAAAGACAGTTCAAAAATGCTAATGATTGTTTTAATCTGTGGTTGATGAACAGTTCAAAGACATTGGTCCACATGGCACCAAGATTATAGTGTTCAATTTGTGGTCCAATGATGACGGTAATTTGGAGCTCGACTTTGACACAAACCCAGAGGTAACTGTTAGACTACACTTATATCTCTCTTAAGTATGAATGCACCAGCTTAGTTTCCTGTGCAGTGCTGCTTAGTATCTTGTGCTAGTGCTTTGTATCCTGTGCTAGTTATTAGACTTAAACCTCTTCAGTTAGTGTTCGCCTGTGAACCCTTTGGCTTCTCAGCCTATATATCTGTAACGTCTCTGTAATCACCATTATCAATCAATATACAGAAGCTTACAGTAACCATCAAATATATAACTTGAATGAATCAGTGTGATTACTGCTTCTTACTAAAGTAATAACATTCTTAACTCTGAATTTGTAATTGCCTTCTATCGGACAACTGTTACCATTAATCTAATATTAACCTTTTAAATCTTGCTTTGTCTTGTACATTCTTTTAGAAAAGAAAGATTTAGTTTTTCTTTCAAATTGTCACATTTCCACAGTGCTTTCTTACAGTTTTTTTTGGTGTTTTACTATGTTGAACTGATCATCAAAGTTTTTTCTGTTTGTTTGTATTTCAGGATATTATGATAAGTGGTGCACCAAATCCAGAAGAATTTAGTACTGCTGTGAAAAGGGCTAATGAAAATCATTTGGCTAATAGACTGCGCTATTCTCTTAGGGTGAGTGTCATATGCTTTGCAACTCTTGCACAATACTCGTGAGTTGGTTGTTGACATATCATCCTGCAGGTCTACGTTTCTGTCTTGTATCTGCAACTACCTGATTACTTCAGGATCGTACTTCGAGGGCAAGAAGTTAAGCGTCACAGCATTGCTGCTGACATAATATATCCTGAATGCATCAGTTATAAACCCCAAATTGGCGGAAGACAAGAGGTTTGTCTTCTAAACAAGAACAATCTTCTGTTAGCTGCACCACATTGCTCGCTGGCTTACTCTTACCATAGGAACAAACATGGAGTAGTTTCAATACGCTTGTTCTCATTTCTCGTTTTTGCACTTGCTTTGATTGATTCAGGCTGAGGTTCTTACAACCATTGGATTCTTAGATGGCGCTCCAACTATTAGTGTGCACGGATTTAATATCTATCATAAGAACCGCCTTATTTTGGTGAGCTTCTGGTCCCTTGCATTCATTCACTTTGTTTGATGATTCAAAGACATGGTTCACTCACATCTTTGTCTGACCTTTTTCTTTCCCCCAAAATAAATATATCCATCGCAGCCGTTTCATCGAGCTCTGAGTTCTGCGAGCAGTAAGGGTAGAGGCGTCGCTGGAGTACTGGAGGCGGACTTCATCAAGCCCACTCATGACAAACAGGACTTTGAGAAGTCGCAGCTGTTTCAGAGGCTGATGAACCGCTTGAAAGAGATGACTAATGAGTACTGGTAAGGTTCAGATTCTGTTTCCTTGCATGATAGCTGTTCCTCCCAAATCTACCATGCACCAAGGCTTTTTTGCTTCATCCAATGATCACCACGCAATGTTTCAATTCTTCCTCAGAGATATTTATTGTCACAAGATTGGATACGTGAAAACACCGCGTGTGCGTGCAGCTCCCGTTCCTCGTGCTCCTCCAGCGATGCTGCCAATAGCGCATGGTCCTGCTGAAGCATCAGAGGGGATCCCTGCTCCTGCGGTTTCGGTGCCACCCTTGAGCTCCGACAACACCTACCTGGATGCAGTTCCAATTGCTGTTGCGCCAGCTAGTTTCCTCGCACCACTTGTCGGAACAGAGGGTGCTGCACCAAGAACACCTACCAGTTACTCCCCGCTAGTCACACAGACCACGCAAATCAACCAGACGACCTCATGTTCCACTGCTCCTGACACTTATTTTGTGGAGACAAGAAAGAGAAAGAGTGACGATGAAGCTCCGATGGCTTCGTCTAAAAAGCAGGCCACACAAGATTTGGCTGGCAGCAGCTCCGCTAATGATCAGGTCAGGACAAAGAGGATCTTGCTGTTCATCCATGCTACCCTGTTTATGCACTCTTTTCACCCTTAAACGCAACTACGGAATGCACATTGTATTGAAAACTATGGCCTCTGGATGGCGCAGGTATGCCAACACATGGGAGAGCGAGAGCTCAAGGAAATTTCCTTCCTGAAGCTGGAGAATCGGATGCTCCGCGAAGAGTGAGTCCGGCCGGCAGCAAATCCTCTGCTTCCATTTTCATCGTACGGTTGATTTTGGGCAAAGCGTGTGACATCATTGTTTTGCATTATTTGTAGGTGTTCGCATTTTGAGATGGCGGAGAAGGAGCTGATGGCCAAGGTAAAATCTCTCTGACCACCCTGTGTGTGTGGTTAGTTGCCATTTTCATTAGCACAGAAACACTGCATCCGACCTGATTACACCGTGCTGACGAACAACCTTTGATCTGCTTGTGCTCATCAACAGGAGCAGAACCTGCGGCTCGAGATCGAGAAGGCGCAGGAGCAATACAAGAGCCTGCTGAACGAGTACGTTTCGGTTGCAGCGACTCCGGAACCGAAACGAAAGGGAGTGCAGTAGGCATGCATATGCTTGTTTCTCTGAAGTCACCTCGTCGCGATTTTGTCTGTCTTCGATGCTGGGCGGTGGGGCTTTTGGACGGCCGCCGGTGTTGGGGTCACAGACTCACAGGCGACCCTCGCCAGCAAACAAAGCTCATAAAAGCCTGGCCTGGTGTGTTCCTTCTCCGTGGTCGCATGCGTCGAGGAACTTGAGCTTTGTTTGCCATATGTAAGATCATCCACACTCGTTCTCCTTCATCTTCTATTTCAAAACGGAATATTCCATCCTACTCACTCATGTTATCTCCTTTATACTTACTTCTCCCGCATTCATCATCCTTCATATTTCTCCTTCATCCCAACAACTGGGCCCACACATACTTTTTTATCACCTCCCTCCCTCCCCACCCCCACCCCGTCTCTATCCTCTCTGCTTCTCCCCCTCTTCCCCTGTTTCTCCGCCGAGGGGCGGGATGGGGCTCGGGGCCGGCGCCGGTGAGCCCGGCCGCCCCCAAAATCCCGGCTCCGGCGAGCTCGCCCCCGCCTCCGGCGAGCTCGCCCCCGCCTCCGGCGCGGATCCCCTGGCGCAGCTCGAGCTACGCCCTTGCGCTCGCACCGGTGCAGCTCGTCGTCGTCCGCGTCCATGGCGGTGTGCTGCTGCTTCGCCTCGTCGTCCGCGTCCAGGTCGGCGAGCTTCGCGACGACGACGAGCACCACCCTCCCCGGCGGCCGCTCCTCTCCGGCACCGGCAGCGGCGTGCCCCTACTGCAGTCCTGCTCCGCCTCCTTCCGTGTGCGGGCGCGAGGCGTTGAGGAGCGCGGGCCCCGGCAGCCATCCATCTCCCCAGCGCGACGCCTCCCCGGCCCCGGCAGCCATCCATCTCCCCGGCCGCGGCGCCCACGAGCTTCCCCTCCCCACGAGCCATGGCGCCCCACGAGCTTCCCCTCCCCTGCTCCTCGTCCTCCGCCCGCCCCTGTTCCTCGTCCTCCGCCGCCACCCCCACCCCTCCAGCGCGCGGATCAAGCCCCCGCAGCGAGCGACGACGGTGAGCGCGCGGCGCCTCGGGATGCCGGCGGAAGCCCCTGCCGCTCTCGTCACCACCCGGCCGCGGCAGAGCTCCAACTTCGGCCCTCCCCGCGCCAACCATTGGAGCCAGCCCCGAGCTCGAGCGCCGGCAGCGGAGGCGGGACAACGGCCGGCGAGGGGAGCTCGAGTGGCGGTGGAGAGGGGACCCGCGTCCCCCGCGGTGGAGGAGCAGGGGAGGAGCAGCGGCCTCACCGGATCGAGCAGGCCGGCGGGCAGATCTCCCCAAGACCGGCGACGCATCCATGGCGGTGGAGGTGTGTGTGGTGGCCGCGGCGCGGAGGAGCAGGATCTCCCTCCCGGCGGTGCAGTCCCGGCCGGGTCCTCGCCCCTGCACCATGCGCCCGCCCCTCTCTCCGGGCCGAGATCCGCTATGGCGGCGGCGGCCTCGAGGGCGGCTCGGAGGTCCTCCTCGTCGAGCTCCCCGCCATGGACGTCCTCTCTCCTCTCCCAGGCCGGCTTCGGCATCTACGGTGGCGCCATCTTGGGCCGGCGGAGCTCTCCTCCTCCTCGAGCTCCCCGCCTCCTCAAGCAGCTGCGAGGCGGAGTGAGCAAGGCGAGGAGGGCCACGAGGACGGACGCGGGGACGAACGGCGAGCGCAGCGGGAGCACGACGCGGCCATGGCCGAGCTTGCGCCGTCCCGGACCGCCTCCGCCTGCGCCGGCGGGCGCGGAGGCCGGTCCACCCTCCTCTTTGGCGGCGGGATGGCGCGAAGCGGAGGACGGGCTCCGCGACGACGACGAGAAACGGAGGCAGGGCCGGACGACGGCGAGCTCCGCGACGACGACGAGCACCGGAGGCAGCTCCGCGACGACGAGGAGCTCCTGCTGCTTCGCCCGCGACTCCGTGCTGCTCCGACGGGCTTCCTCGCGGTGGCGCGGCCATCCATTCTCCTCCCCCTTCCTCTGCTCTGCGCGCGAGGTAGTTGGCGGCCGCGGCAGGTGGTGGGCCCGTCGCAGGCTCCAGGAGGTCCCTCCATTGCACCAAATCTGAAGGAGGCGGGGGCCGACGGGATTTTGGCGTCGTCGATCCCGTCCCCCGCTGCGGGCTCGATTCCGGGAAAATCCCACGCGAAACGGATGGAGGGATGGATCCCGTCCCCCGGTGTGGGTGGTCTAAGAGCAACTTCAGCAGCATCCCTATCCTCTCCCCAATAGCAAAAAATAGTCATATAGGGGATGAAATCTTCTCCAGCAGATCCCCTATAATCTCCCCTTTTTTTCTCCATGGACTAAAAACCCCTCTCCATCCCCTCTATAGAGGGAACCTCTCCTCCACCTCCTATCCGTGGGACCCACTCGCTCCCCCCCTTCTGCCTCCGGACCTCCCCCGCTCGCCCCGCCCCGCGGCGGCCGCCGCCGTCTCCTTCTCCCTCCCCTCACCCCCACGCGACCGCGGGTCCCGCCGCTGCTCTCTCCTCCGCCGAGCCGACTCCACCGCCGCGCCCCCGTCCCCGGACCTCGATCTGCGCGGCGAGCTCCGCGGTGGCGAGCTGCTCCCGGCCGGCGAGGACACGAAGAAGCTCCTCCCGGCTTCACAGGTGCCGGCCGAGCTCGAGCTCCACCAGCCCCGACGAGATGCTCGGGCGCCACCGTGGCGGATGAGCTGCTGGTGTGCCGCTTCGGCCCGCTCAAGGCCGAGCTCGAGCGCCTCGTCGCCGACCCAGGCCTGGAAGCCGCCGCCTTCCCGCTCGTCTCGCCGGCACAGCACGCTGACGCCGCCACCGCCAACGACACCACTCCAACCTCGTCCCAGCTCGATCCTTCCCCCGCGGGCGCCGTGTGCAGTCACGGTTCGTCGCCCACGCCACGCCATGCGACTCCTTCATCGAGCGGTCAGTCGTCGTCACCCCGCGCACTCGCTCACCACGCGTGGTCCACGCGGCGAGGTGCAGCGTGGAGTCCTGCGGGAGGCCGAGCTCGGCGAGGGTGGCCTCCGGGGAGAGCTGCCGCCCCCATAGAGGAGCCGCAAATCGCAGTTCGGGTGGGACGTCAAGTAGAAGTACCCTGGCGTGCAGGTCCTGGCCGCCAAGTTCCTCCTCCAGGGCCGCGCCGGCGCGCACGCGGCGGAGCTGCAGCGCTACCGGCAGAACGCCGAGTTCTTCGTGTGCTCCTGCGTCGGCAAGAGCTACGCCAACGTGCCCCAGACCCCCGGCGGCATGATGTACCACCAGCGCTGGAACAACCTCCAGTTCGTCACCAGCGCCTCGTTCCTGCTCACGGTCTACGCCGACTACGCCACCAAGCTCCCCGGCAGCGGCGGCGGGCTGATTATAGCCATGGTTATAGCCATGGCTAATTAGTGCTAGTTGGTTATAGCCATGGTTATCCCAATCTTGTCAGTAGTACTTTACTGTATCTGTATGAACCTTCATATGGTCTGATGAATGTGGTCTGTGAACCTTCATGTACTCTGCTGTTTTTTTTGGAACGTGGTTAGCTGTAATTTTTCTGAAATCAGTCCCATTATCTGTTCTTTTTTGCTATATGCAGATGCCTGTAGCTCATGCTTGTGTTCCTGCTGGCTGGAAGACAGATATATCAAAGGGCTGCAGGACTGCTGGTGCTTTGTGTTAAGGTTATCTATGAAGGAAGGGGTTTGGCTAATTCTGTCTTTTTTTCTGAAATGTAGAGCAACAACCAAATGTACTGTTTTTCTGAAATTATGGTGATCCTGTCTATAGTTTGTTTTTGCAGCATTTTAAATAGTTGAAGTAGAGGCCCCTTTATTTTAAGTAGGCTGCTTCTTAGTAAAGAATCTGAAGGATGATGAGATCTTCATCTTCCTGATATGTTCATGATGCATATAAATTAATATAGCAGCCCTGTTGGAACGAAAATGTAATTTCCACATTGTTTTCTGGAAAACATTTCAAATTTCCACATTGTTTTCTGGTCATACATTACTGTTTCAACAATCATCAGGTGTCAACAGAACACGTATGGCATCATACAAGCTTTGCACATTATATGGACAAATTGCATTCTCAGGCTTGCATTTTCAGACCAATCAGAACAACATCAGAAGCTGCTAAAAGTTTGAGAAAGAATCCTGAGTCCTGAAGCTTCAGGCTTGCTATTTTGAACTAGATACAGAAGTTCAGACACTGGATATTACAGAAACTACAACTTATAAACTGGATAATCTCTATGATACGGGAAAAGTGTAACTGCAGGTGTAACTGAAGCCAGATATGGGAAAAGTGGAAATGTGCATAACCAGATTCATTGATGGCCTCCCCTTTCAGCTTCAAAGTCAGCAATAGGAACATCAGCCCAGCAAGTACATAGAGTACATCAGCCCAGCAATCTGGAGCTTAGGTATATTTAGTAAAATGGTGGGACTTACCCAAATAGACTATTGAGTAGGGGCACCCAATTCAGCATCAAGCAGTAGTAGATCACAGTCACATGCAGGTCACAAGGCAAGGGCATCAGGATCCTTGCAGAGGACAAATTTTTGTTTTCCTGGTAGTGATGTAATTGCAACATGTTCACATTCAGAGAAATGCAACATATTCAGTACAGGAACATTCAGATTCACATTGTCTCAAATTTTCACACAAACTGAATTCAGTACATCAGCTCCAAGATATTCAGTTGCTCTAAGTGCATAAGAAACAGGTTCACAAGGCATTCAGGCTCACAACAATGAATTCAGTACATCAGCTCCAAGATGGTTAAAATCCAAATATATGCATATTAATTTTTTCAATAAAACGTACTGCCTGTCATAAACCAGATCTGAATTACAACTCTGAATTACAACTCTGAATAACAACACAATGGCTAATTTACAGATGTGAATTTTTCATATTAATGGGCACTACAGAAACCAGACTTGTCAGCTTCTTTCCAGTCTCTCCAGCTATGTCCTTGAGCGAAGACAGATCCTGGGAAGCCTGCAAAACCATGGCAGCAAAGATCAGCACTCGAAATGGATGAAGAACCCTGGCTAACATGTTTATAAAGTCACAAATGAGGATTTAGAGGTCACAAATGAGGATCTACAATCATAACATGTATTTTACAGAGCTCATGTGCATGTATTTTCTTCAACATGTATATCTCTTACTTGTAACTTCTGAATTGTAAATATTACAGAACAGCAGGCTGATTTCACAAAAACAGCTTGGTACAAGAACAGCTTCCAGGCTGATTTCACAAAAACAGGCTGATTTCACAAATTGGAACAGCTAGTACAGGATCTGCACCAAGCAAAGCATCACTTCATGCTATTGAGGATTGTGCTGGATCCGACAAAATTCAGGCATGGTGTGAGACAAAATTCAGACAGATTATTCAGGCATGGTTGTAATTTATATAAGGGAAAAGTCCGATTTACAACCTTGAACTAGCACACAAGTCTGGTTTTCAACCTTAAACTACAAAACCAGACATAAAAGGCCATCTAACTATCAAAACCGTGCAAGTTTCAACCTTTGAGCGGTTTTGGAGGTGGTTTTCCATATTGTGAAAATGTTAAAAAAATGGTTTCATCTAAAAAATCATAACTAATTCATTTTAAATCAGAAAAATATGGAACTTATACCCAAAGTTTTATAAAAATGTCACCTATCTATTGGTGAACTATTTGGAGTCATCTGCATCTTATTATTCATATTCCTAGTATTTTTAGAAAAAGCAATAAAAACTAGAAACTTGAACATATAATATTTTAAAAAACTCCAAATAGTGCATCAATAGATAGGTGACATTTTTATAAAACTTTGGGTATTAGTTCCATATTTTTCTGATTTAAAATGAATTAGTTATGATTTTTTAGATGAAACTATTTTTTTAAACATTTTCACAAAATGGAAAACCACCTCCAAAACCGCTCAAAGGTTGAAACTTGCACGGTTTTGATAGTTGGATGGCCTTTTATGTCTGGTTTTGTAGTTTAAGGTTGAAAACCAGACTTGTGTGCTAGTTCAAGATTGTAAATCGGACTTTTCCCTTTATATAACTATAAAAACTGCAGTTCAACAGACTCCATGCTGATGCCATAGAAGTTCTTGGGGACCTGCCAAATCTGCTCTGCCTGAAGCTCTATCACAAGTCATATACTAATCTCAATCATGCATGACAATGTTTTCAATCAAATTGTCTCTAAGATGAAGTGGCTACCTTGCTGGTGCTACCTTGCATGCAGTTCAACTGATTCATGGCAGAGCAGTCTGAGAGCAAACGACAGGATCCCAGCCGGAATGATTGTGTAATTTGTATAAGAATTCAGCTATGCAAAAGTAAACTGATAAGTTATTGGGCTGCAGCGGCTAGAGTCTGTACCCGTGCACCTGCAGCGCCGCCGCCGATGGCTCCGCGTCCCGGCCGTGCACCCGCTGGCTGCTTTGGCTGCCGCTGCCACTGGCCGCCACGTCCCACCACGGGAACGGCCTCGGATCCGCCGCCACCGCCGCCGCCATCTCAGCCGCCTGGCTCGGCCCCCTCGCCGTCGGGTTCTTCTCGCGTCCACCAGCCAGCGGGGATGGACGACGAGGACGAGGACGAGGAAGAGTGGGAGGAGAGGACGTCGCGGAGGAGGCGCCCGCCGGACTGGAACACGCGCGCGGCGGCCGCGTGGAGTGGAGGCGCGGCGCCGGGAGCACCGGGAGCGGTGGATTGGTGGCGCGCGGTGCCGTCACTCCATCGCCCTGCGGTGGATTGGGAGGAAAGGTTGAAGATTTGGGGGAGGGGAAGAGAAGCTGACGTGACACTGTGGGACCCACTAGTTGGGAAGGAGAATAGGGAAACTGCTGGAGCAAATTGTGTTTTAGGGATGAAAATATTTTTACTCCACCCCCAATAACTTTATATAGGGGATGAAATTTACTCCATCTGCTGGAGTTGCTCTAAGTTTGTACAGACTGAGAAAAAAACTGTTGTACTTGTGTGTAGTAGACGGCTTGTTAGAGATAGTAGCTTTAGAGTAAGTTAATAGAGGATGGAAGCATAATTTTTGTTTGCTTTAGTGCTTGTTCCTTTTGAACCTTGGTTACTTTCTTTAATTTTTGTTAAACTCTGTAATAAACAGATTATGTACGTTTTAGGATGTAAAGACCGGATGATCTTCATCCTTTATTAAAAAAAAAGTAGACGGCTTGTCGATGGGATTGAGAAGTGCTGCTGGTGATTTTGTGGAAGTGGAATGGGAAATGGAAAAATTCTCACCCTGCCGCATTTCCCTTCCGAGGATTTGGTTGTGCTGTTGAGATGGTCGTGGCAGCCCATGAAGCGCTCGTGAACCATGGTTTACTCCTTCAGATACTTCGTGTTGAAGTCATACCTCTTGAAGGCTGAAGCCGCTGGCAACCCACACCTCTGACGGGGCCACCTCTTGAAGCCGCATAGCGACGCCGCCGACGAGACGACCCGCGTGAAGCACGCGCTCCCGGCCCCGAGGCCCGATCCGAGCACCGCACCGCACCGCCCGACGGCTGGCCGCACGCACTCGACACGCGGCCGCTACGGCCAACCCACGCCGGATCCCCACTCAAATTCTCCAACCCCCTCTTCCCAAATTCCATTTCCACTAGCCGTGCTTTCCTCCGCCGCCAGCGGCACCACACCGCCCCTCGCGCCTGAGAAACCGCCCCAACCCCACCGAACTTCCCCCCAAACCCAGCACACACCGTCGGCGGGCCGGCCGGCCGGACCCCGCAAAGCATCCATCCCCCCAGCCAAAGGGATCTCCCAACCGACGCTAGCCGCGGCTGCCGGCGGGGCGATCGATATGGAGCTGGCGTTGGGCGACCTGGCGGCGCTGGGGGCGGCGGAGCTCGTCCGCGTGTCGGCCTCCATCCCGCGCGCGGCGCCGCGCACCTTCGCGCTCCTCACCGCGTGCCTCGTCTTCCCGCTCTCCTTCGCCGTGCTGGCGCACTCCCTCTTCACCCACCCCATCCTCCTCCGCATCCAGCGCGCCAGCTCCGGCGCCGAGCCCGCGGAGTGGCTCCGCCTCTTCGCCTACCAGTTCCTCTACCTCATCGTCCTCTTCACCTTCTCCCTCCTCTCCACCGCCGCCGCCGTCTTCACCGTCGCCTCGCTCTACGCCGCCAAGCCGGCCTCCATCTCCGCCTCGCTCGCCGCGCTGCCCCCCATCCTGCCCCGCCTCCTCCGCACCTTCCTCTGGGTCTCCCTCCTCATGCTCGCCTACCACCTCGTCTTCGCCCTCGCCGTCCTCCTCCTCATCGTCGTCTTCCTCCCCGGCGCCGCGTCCGACTCCGCCCCGCCGTCGCTCTCCTTCGTCCTCTTCCTCGTCGTCGTCGTCTTCGTCTTCCTCGGGATCCACGTCTACATCTCCGCTCTCTGGCACCTCGCCAGCGTCGTCTCCGTGCTCGAGCCGCTCTGCGGGCTCGCCGCCATGGCCAAGAGCAAGCAGCTGCTCCAGGGCCGCGCCGGCACCGCCGCCACGCTCGTCGTCTCCTACTTCGCGGTCTGCGGCGTCACCTCCTTGCTCTTCCGTGCCGCCGTCGTCAAGGCCCGCGGCGAGGAGGGGAGCTTCGGCCTGCCCTTGCCCGGGCGCCTGCTCGTCGGCGCGCTGCTTGTGTGCGTGCTTGTCTGCGTCAATTTCCTGGGATTGCTCGTGCAGAGCGTCTTCTACTACGCCTGCAAGGCTTTCCACAACCAGCAGATTGACAGGAGCGCGCTGTACGAGCACCTTGGAGGCTACCTTGGGGAGTACGTCCCGCTCAAGAGCAACATCCAGATGGAGAACCTTGAGATTGGAGCTTAGGGGAAGGGTAAGCTGCTCACCTCGTTGCTTCCTACTTGCAGTGTCTGGTGAATCCTACTCTAAACAAGAGTGGTTTACTAGCAACTACATAGTTGTTCTCCTGTTGCTCCTTCACTGTAATAGTTTGTGATATGTAAGTGATAGTGCGCAGTATGTATGGAATTACTCTACGGAATGGAACAGAGATGTACGAACGAGGTTATCTTTTGTCTGGCAAAATCACGTCCTCGTTTACCTTGCCTGCCTGCTATTCATGCTGCTGTTATTGATGTTGACTGTGATTCGTGAGCGGAGGTTAGCCATGTATAGTTTGACAAGCTGCTAATGTCTGCTGGTGCTCTTGATTTACTTGGCGGAATGGCTTTCCGGTGCCCAGTAACACTTACTAAGAAATTGTGTCGAATCATGGGTTTTCAGGCTTTCTATAACTGTTGTGTTGGAATATGTTTTGAAACAGTCATGTGAAATATATGTTCCATTGGTTCTTATTCTGTATATTATTAATACCTGTGATCATCGTCAGAGCCAGCATCATGATTTCCATTGCTACACAAGAAAACAAAAACCTCTGAAATTCAGAACTTAGCTCCCTAAAGAAGTTCAGAGATGCTAGGTACCTTTGTTGATTACTTGGTTGAATTGGTATACCGGTCCTCTTTTAGGTCCTCTTTTTTTGCTATATCTGGTGAATAGTGTTGTAATGAGACAACCATACAGCCATACACATGGAGCTTTAAATGAAAACTACAAATCACTTTATATAAGTGGTTGCAGACCAATCAGGTATTCCTATATCCACATCCTTCAGGGAAGAGACTTCAGATTTTTCAGAACGCGCTGTGAACGTGTATATTCTTTGCTAATGTGACATGCTGCTAATGTCTGCCGGTGCTCTTGATTTACTTGGTGGAGTGGAATGTCTTTCTTTCCCGTGCCCAGTAACAATTGATAAGAAATTGTGTTGAATCTATGCTGATTGTATTGATAATGTAGACAAATTGTTCATCATGATTGCGGGTTTTCTTTCAGGCTTTCTATAACTGTTGTGTTTGGTATGTTTTGAAACATTCAAGTGATATCTATGTTCTATTGGTTCTTATTCTGTATATTTATACCTGCGTTTTCACTATACGCCATTTGACTAAAAAATCCAGCATCATGATTTCCATTTCTGCACTATTTAGCAACAACCTTTGCTGAAATTAAGTTCAGATATTCTATGTATATTTCTTGATTACTTGGTTGAATTGGTATACTGGTCCTCTTTTTATGCAGGATATGTTTGTTCGTGATTTCCAACCTTTCTGACATTACAAACTAGTATGTAGGTAGTGTTAGAGCTTTCCTGTTACTAGTAAGCTATATCTGGTGAATAGTGTTGTAATGAGACAACCATATAGCTACACACCACAGATCACTCTGTGTCTCACATCCTTCAGGAAAGAGACACCTAGTAGTTGCAAGAACGATGCTGAACTGGGTAATCTAGCACCACACTGTGAACCTCCTGTTTTCTGCAGAGTTCAGATTTCTGCATTCAGAGTTCATTCATAGTGGGAACATAGTGTGTTTCCATTGTGCTGCCTTTGCCCCAGCCTACGTGTATTGTTCAACTTTCTACAGGACATGTTTGACTGCTATAATTTGTTGATGCCGTGTCAGAATGCATTGTTCATCGGAAAAGTCCAAATCACTACCTTTAAGTATAGTGAAAGTCCAAGTAACCTTATATTTTGGTTCAATTTACCCCGTAAACTTAGCTATTTTGGTTTAACTTACCCCATAATGCAATTTGTCATTTTTATTTCTCCGTACACAAGTTGAATTTTAATTTGAGACTTTGCAAGATGGTGGTGGACATCATAACATATATTAGAAAAATATTTTATGATTTTTTCATCATTAGTTTTTATATAATTTTGTGTCTCGATGATAAATTTATTATTAAATATATCACCCTATCAAAATAGTGATGAAAAATTCGTGATATATATTTTTTAATATGCTTTATGTTGTTTGCTATCATCTTGCAAAATTTGAACTTAAAACTTCACTTGTGCATGGAGAAAAAAAATCAAATTGTGTTGAGGGGGTAAATTGAACAAAATGGTATAGTTTAGGAGGAGAATTGAACCAAGAAATAATACTTTAGAGGGTTATCCAGAAGTGGAGTAATTTGGACTTTTTCCTTGTTCCTGAAATGTTTTCTTGTTTTACTCACTGAAGTAAAATGCCATGTAGAAATCTTGCATTACAGGTTCTTCACAATCCGACCTTAGCTCAGTTGGTAGAGCGGAGGACTGTAGTTCTTTGCAGATTAATCCTTAGGTCGCTGGTTCGAATCCGGCAGGTCGGATTTATTTTTTATTGGTAGAATAGAATGAAAGGTTCTTCTTGCCATCGGACTTCTCTGCTAAAATAAGTGTATTCCTTTTGTGTATGCTGATGATGAATCGCTATTTGCTTGTTACTGATTTACCAGTTTATGGTCTTTCTGGTTGTTGCTGCCTCCATGTCTGTCATCCCTCTTGAAAGATATCAGATGCTGTATGCCACAGTTGGGCTGCTCTCATGTATGATAACGTTAATTAATTGAATTTTGTGGTTAAATTCTCAGACTGCACGTCTAAAACCGTATGATTTCATTCACTCATGTAGAAACAATGGGGAAGGAGCGCACTCACTTGAACATTTCATTCAAAAAGTCCAATGGCTCAATCGACCGCGGAGCGGCCAGGATGATGAGATCAGAGGTAGGAGGAGAGGGGATTTTGCTCAAATGGCATCTATGAAACACGCAAGGCTTGTAAAACACATGGCTTCACGAACGTGGATCAGAAAAGCAAAATCTATATACCCCTGCTGCCTGGTGCACAACAAGAGTAGGGTAAACCTGAGAGAAGAATAGACAGAAATGTTGTTCGTCATATTTAAGTACTCTGGAACGACATGCTGTCAGTAAACAAGTGCTAGCAGATTGTTCGAGCAATTCGACGAGCTCTGCTAAAACATCACATTCTTTAGATAATCTACAGAAACTGGAAGAAATCGCAAAATGTTCTCAACGTTTCAATGTAGTGTGGCAGTGCAGGAACTAAGCATCGTCCAGCGCAACTACTCCTGGGAGTTCCTTCCCTTCCAGCAACTCCAAACTCGCACCACCCCCAGTTGAAATGTGGCTCATAGCGTGGGCAACTCCTACCTTCTCAACAGCTGCAACAGAGTCGCCACCTCCAATTATTGTAGTGATGCCCTTGCCACTAAGCTCTGCTAACTTCTTTGCGATTGCCTACAGAAGAGTGTTCAAGGTCAAGTTTTCTTATACCCAATTTCCTCAGAAATCAGCATAGCAGAAATGGTGTAATTACCTCAGTTCCATTTGCAAACTTCTCAAATTCGAAAACTCCCATGGGTCCATTCCAAATGACTGTCTGAGTAGTTTCCAGGGCAGAACTGAGCGCTGAAATCGAATCTGGACCAATATCTAGACCCATCCATCCATCAGGAATTGCAGACGCTGGAACAACCTGAAAGGCAATCTCATGGTCAAGCCATCACCATATTCGTAACCATAAAGCTTCAGGCATGTCTTCATAATTATGAAAAATTAAATGGAACAAACCTGACTTCGAGCATCAGGAGCAAACTTATCGGCAATGACCACATCAGTTGGCAACACAAGGGAGACACCCTTCTCCTTAGCTTTTGAAAGGAGAGAGGCCGCAAGCTCGAGCTTGTCATCTTCAACCAAGGAAGAGCCTACTGAGAATCCCTGTGCCTTGTAAAACGTGAAGATCATACCACCACCCAGAAGAAGGATGTCACATTTCGCCAATAGTGATTCTATAACTCCAATCTTAGATGATACTTTGGAGCCACCAACAATGGCAGCAAATGGTCGTTTAGGATTTGAAACAGCGCCTACAAGGTAATCAAGCTCCTGTGATTTCAATTTTTCTAAACAAATTAGGAAATCGAATAGATTGGCTTGTTCGTATGTTGACACAAAAGTAAAATACAAACCTTCTGCAAAAGAAACCCTGCAACTGATGGCTTCAAGAACTTGGTAACTCCCTCAGTTGACGCATGTGCCCTGTGAGCAGTTCCAAAGGCATCGTTTACATAAAGATCTGCTAGAGAGGCAAGCTTCTTCGCAAACTCTGGGTCATTCTTCTCTTCCTCCTTGTAGAATCTAACATTTTCAAGGAGTAAAACGCTACCATTTGGTAGTGCAGACACCAATGCCTCAACTTCTGGTCCAATAACATCATTTGCCTTTTGCACCTGCTTGCTCATGTGCACATGATATACTTATCAGAATAAATAAAGAAGTAGACAAGCATTAATTTCAACACTGTAAAAGAAAAATTTACCTGTATACCTAGAAGTTGAGACAACCTTGGTACAAGGGGTGCTAAGCTAAACTTGGGAGTAACACCCTTAGGACGACCCTGCACATCCACAGTGGGGGAAACAAAGCACAAGAAATTGAGATAAATTTTGTTGGCAAGTAGCCATAAGGAGCTCCTCATCAAACTTGCATTATGATAAATGTTGTCTAAAAGAAGTTTCACCAGCAGGAAACAGAGTGTAAATTTCTAGTTCCAGCACAAAAAGTGCTGTCCCTAGTCCCTACACAATGAACTTGTACATCCATGTCACTCAAAATATATGTCAGATCCATGACATGTAAACCTGGACTTTAACTTCTCCTGATGCAGAGTTAAGTACATTTACATGGTAATTCGATAGTCAGGTCCAATTATCTCAGAAGATACAAAGGAATTAAAAAACAATGCTGTCGAATTTGTTACAAGCAAATTAAATTTTTTAAATTGGACATATTATCTTAAAGCACTGAAGAACATGTCCTCGGTATAACTTAGTGGCGAAAGCACCTACTCATACAGGTCCCAGTGTGCCGTTAGTAACTCTGAATCCAGAGCTTGAATCTCAGAATCTGTATCAGTCCTATGAGTTAGTATATTCACATCACTTGAGAAGTTATGCCAGTGTAAACTTGAAAAATGGCTTTGCCTGAAGTCCTGATGCTATGCAGGGTTTACTAAATCTACATGGTCATTCAATTGTGTGTCTCGGATGTAATGAGGAATTTTCGAATGCCATATGTCTACAAGCGAAAACATCAAAGATTCAAAGTGATGTCCTATTTGAGGAGGAGCAAACTGTTTATACAAGCACTTAATACAGAGCACATGTTTCATTACTAAATCTGACTGACTGAATCCACAGTTGAAATTTGCATCAGACTCCATGAGTATATTTGAACCAATTTGAGTTTTATGTTCACTCGTTTGGGAAAGTGTATGCGTGAACAATATCATATTGTTCGAGGCTTACCAGATGACTGCAGAGGATGACCTTGGCGCCGTTGCTAACGAGGTGCTTGATGGTGGGGATGGCGGCGCGGACGCGAGTGTCGTCGGTGATGTTCTGCCTGTCGTCGAGGGGCACGTTGAGGTCGGCGCGCACGAGCACGCGCTTCCCCTCGAGGTCCGCGGCGGCGAGGTCGCCCACGCTCTTCTTAGCCATCGTCGCCACGGCGCGCGCCTCGCGCCTCGCCGACGACGCCGAGCGGCAGCGCGACGGGGCGTGGCCCGACAGACGCCGGTCGGCGCCGGCGCCGAGGGAAGCGGAGCCCAGCGAGGACCGCGCCGGTAGGCACGCAGCGGCGAGGTCCGCTCGGCGGAACTTAACGGTGGCGGCGGCGGCCGAGGCCATGGCCCGGCGTGCGGCCGGGCAAGCCAGGGAGAAAGAGGCCGCTGCCGCCGACGCCATTGGCATGGAGTGGGACGGGGACACGGGGTTTGCTGTGGCAGCGCGGATCTTCGCCGATCGCCGCCGCGATCGAGGATTCGAGGGGAAAGGCCACACTGGGAGACTGGTCTGCCAAGTTTGGAATAAACGGAAATTTTATTCCTTACACGACGAAAGTTGTCTAGAAATGAAAATTCGAGTGCTAATGGGCCATATGAATTGCTGCGCTGGCCAAAACCAGCCCACTGGCCCACTACGTAAACGAACGCTGATTCCGGGAAAAATCGGCCCAGGTACCTTCGTCCCTGACCGCGCGGAAGCTTGTTGAATCCGAGTCGGTGCGCTCCACCGCGTCAAATTATCGGAGACGGTCTCACGGAGCAACAAATCCATCCGCATCTATCAACGGACGGCGCTCCTCCCCGCCGCGGCTCCCTGCCGTCATCTGCACGTTCCGGCGTCATGGCGGATCAGCCTCTGCGACGGTGGAAGCCCTTCCTCGCGGCGTTCAGCGTGATCGCCGCGGCGATCGAGGCCGCCGGCGGGCTCGGCATCTCCCGCGACGAGTTCCGGCGCGCGAGGTGCGCCATCGTGGAGAGGCTCTGCGACACGCCGGACGAGGACGAGAGCGACGAGCTGTGCCGGGGCCTCGACCGCGCGATGGTCCAGTCGCTCCTGACGCTGCAGGTGGTCCCCGTCGCGCCGGCGACGCTGGCGAGGACGGAGCTCGTCCCGGCTGTCCGCGCCCTGAGGAAGCACGAGTGCGAGCGCGTCCGTGCCCTCGCGCGCGACATCGTCCGCGGGTGGAGAGCGGCGGCCGAGGGCGACCTCGTCAAGGTCAGAGCGGCCGCGGACAAGCTAGCCCAAATTGTGCTTCCGGCGGAGAGGACCCTGCCTCCGCCTCCGCCTCCGGCCGCCGGTGTCGAGCAAGAAGCCGCCGGAGATGGTGAGGTAGAGTGAGCGGAAGCAGCGTCCCATCATGAGAATGTGGAGCAGGGTGCGGTACGTGAGCTCGGTTACGGTGAGGCGTTGCTCTAGAGCGCCATAGCTTAAGAGATCGGTTGCGGTTGTTGAAAGCTAAGCAACTAGAGCCCCCCGGCCATCTACGTTCGTATACGGCTACAAACCACACGGTGTACTGGTGTAGTTTGTGTGTTCACTGAAGCCAGCAAAACACACGGTTGCCGATGTTAGTTTTATGAAAACTGGATGATTAACAGCGACTCAGTGAGCGGTATCTCTAGATACGATTCCATTCATGATTGGATCAGAAAATGAGAAATCCACAATGTCAAAAGACCAAGCGTCGGGGCTTCGTATACAATGCCCTATATAAGATTGTTAGGCTATGTGGCTTCGGAACTAGATTCATCTAGTTTAATACTACCTCCATTCTTAAATATATGACGTTTAGGACAAGAAAATTAGTTAAAATTAAAATTAGTTCATTTTAACTAATTTTCTTGTCCTAAACGTCATATATTTAAGACCGGAGGGAGTATAATCATCGCGAGCCCATCAATCTCATACCGCGGGTGTCATCGAATATTTTCTAACATTAATTGATTTAATAATATATGAATTTCTTGTCAACGTTTCGGATAAATTAAGATCCTGCTTGAATCCCTTTCAATTGAAATTCAGCTTACTAAAATTTGGAGGTTTTTTAGCAATTAGGCTGCTAAACTGTAGCAGGTATTTTGGACTCTGGTTGATTTTAGCAAGTTTTAACAACTCTTGTTTGGCTAATGACTAAATTATTTTTTAGATTCCAACTAAATTTAATAACATTTTAGTTGGACCATTTAAATTTTGGATCTAAAGTGGCTAAACTTTAGTAAAGGAATCCAAAAAGGATATAATTGAATGTTGGATCAGGCTATATACGTATACGGTATACCCCACCCCACACGCACATACCTCAAAAGATGCCCTCGCCTAACGCATGATTCAGTATGTTTTTTCGGGTGATGTTTCAATACTGTCTTACAACTCAGTCAACAATGAATGAATCCTAACTTAATATTTTGCATATGCTAATTCAACATTTTACAGAACTCGGATATGGATGGATCAAGTGCATCTACTCGAATAAGTGCATCTAGGCTCCTAATTATTTTGGTGATAATGACAATATAATTTGGATGGTTTAATACTTTTAATAAGATGTGTGCAGGAATTAAAAGGAAAAAAATTGTATTTAATCAAAAGAAGCCGCTCATACCTTCTATTCGGTGTTGAAGCTCAATTAGAGGTTTAATTTGATTTATCTTTCGAATTTGAGTATAGGAAACACCGTACTATAAAGAGGGATGCGAATTGACCATCTAGAGATGCTAAAAGTGCTTAGAAAGGGGAACCAAGAAAACCGAGAGAGACACAAAGCCTACACGTACACAAACCCTTTGATTCTCCTAGTTCTGGCCTTTGTCGGTAGTACCGGCCCTAGGCCGGTAGTACCGATAAATGCTTTCTGTTTGATTTTCTCGAACCCCTCGGTAGTTCCGGCCCTGGGTCGGTACTACCGAGAAAGCCGTTCTGGTTCGTTTTCAGGGGCCCCTCGGTAATTCCGACCCCAGGTCGGTACTACCGAGAAAGCTGTTCTGTTTCCTTTTTTGGAGCCCCTCGGTAGTACCGACCAGGAAACATAACAGCTTTCTCGGTAGTACCGACTTGAGGTCAGTAGTACCGATAATCACCATTTCAGCAGAGTAACAGCTAGTTTTGGGGGTGGGTATTTATACCCCCTTCATTTGCTGCTGACCTAACCCGAGACAAACACACCCAAAAGCATTCACTCCCCTTCTCCACTCCTCCCTAGAGCCAACCATTGATCCTTTGAGCTAGGGATTGAGTGAGGAAGAGATTCTTGGTGTGAGATTGAGAAGCTTTGAGTGACCCATCCATCTCCTTCATCTCAAGAGCACTTGAAGCATCTCCGGGCATCAATTCACGTTTGTTACTCTTGAAGCTTGCTTCTAGATGGTTAGACATCGCCCGTTGAGTGCCCTCTTCGTGTGGAGCACCCGAGATCGTTTGTATTACCCCTCCTTGGTGGAGAATTCTTAGTGAGCACCAATATTCCTTTGTGGGGATTGGGTGAGGCAAGAGGCTCTTGGTGATAGCCCTTCCTTTGTGGGATCCTTAACGGAGACGTAGCTTCCTTTGTGGAAGTGAACTTCGAATTAAACCTCTTATCCATTGCTTGATTGAGTTCTTCTAAATTTACTAACCCTAGAAGTGTGTTTTGGTCCGATCTATATATTTATTATGTTACAACTTGTATCTTTGGTTGCAGGAGGTTCTTAGCATCTAAACTCAACTCTTGATTCAAGTAGAATTGCTAGAATCGTTTTCGTTTTTGAATTTCGTTTTAGTCATCTCTAGCTGGTCGGTAGTACCGCCCCTGTGCCGGTAGTACCGACACAGCGCCGGTAGTACCGACATGTGATTTAACCGCTGCATTTATTTCAGAAATTCAAAGTGATCCTATCCACCCCCCTCTAGGCATCACAAGGTCCTTTCAATTGGTATCAGAGCCCAATCCCTTGATTTAGGCTTAACCGCTAAGGGATCAAGATGTCGGGGAGTGGTGATGACCCCTCCGCTCAAGAACTCGCCGCCAAGGAAGCTCAAGAGAGAGAGCTCAAGGCTGCTCAAGACCAAGCTGCAGCTCTAGAGGCAATGGGGAAGGCCCCAAGCCGTACACCATCCAACATCGCGAGCTCCGATGACTCCTCCTCCAACTCCGACTCCAACTCTGACTCCGATTCAAGTGATGAAGACGTCAAGGATGGTGATAATGATGCAAAGAAAGTGGTGAAGAAAAGAAGGAAAGCCAAGAAGAAGAAGAAAGCAAAGAAGATGGCTAAGAAGCTCCTCAAGAAGATGATTAAGAAGGAGCAAGCAAAGCACTCTCATTCCGGCTACTATGAAGTGCCCTTCCACTACGAACACATTCCGGGCAACAATTTTAACGACAAATTCTATTCCGTACATTTGGGAAAGCCTCCCCACTTCGATGGGAAAGACTATCCCAAATGGGCTTATGATATGCAAATGCACCTTTACGGGCTTCACTCTTCTCTTTGGAAGATTGTGTGTGTAGGTGTGACAATTCCCGCCGAAGGTGAAGCTTTGATAATCGAGCATGAACAAGACCTCCACCACAATGTACAAGCAACAAGAGTCATCACGGGATCCTTGTGTGCTTAAGAGTTCAACAAAGTCCGAAACATCCAAATTGCCAAGGTGATTTGGGACACACTCAAGGAAGCACATGAGGGCACCGATCATGTAAGAAGAGGCAAGATTGATTTGATCCACGGAGAGCTTGAGCTATTCATCATGAAGGATGGAGAAATCGTGAGGCAAATGTATGATCAGCTAATGCTCCTTGTCTCGGACATTAGAGGACTAGGAAGCAATGATTGGGAAGATGAAAAGGTCACAAAGAAGTTGCTAAGAGCTTTCACATCGAAGAACTCAAACCTAGCAACCATGATAAGAAGAGACCCAAACTACTACAACTTGACTCCCAATCAACTTCTTGGTGAAATCTTGCATCAAGAGCTAGTTGATCAAGACGTAAAGAAGTCACTTTTCTTGAAGGTGAACAAGAGTCTAGCCCTCAATGCTAGCTCTAGTGAAGTAGAAGTGAAGCCCAAGACTCCCAAGACTTCCAAGACCAAGAATGATGATTCAAGTGAAGAAGGAAGCACCGATGAAGAAACCGCCTTTGCCATAAGGAAGTACAAGAAGTTCTTGAAGTTTAAGGCATCAAAGAAAGGTGGTGATGATAGAAAGAAGAAGTCTCAAAGGAAATGCTATGAGTGTGGAGAGTATGGACATTTCATTGCTGAGTGTCCCAAGAACAAGAATGAGGAAGAGAAGAAGTACAAGGAGAAGAGCAAAGAGTACAAGAACAAGTACCAAGAGCCTGCTCACGTGGGTCAACAATGGGACTCAAGTGATGAGGATGAAGAACAAAAGAAGCAAGGCATGGCAACACTTGCCATGGCACAAGGAGCATCTTCACCACGCCTCTTCAACAACTTCTCTGATGATGAGGACAACTCTCACTTTTGCCTCATGGCAAGAGGGAGCAAGGTACAAGAGTCAACTACCTCATCCTCTCTCACCTCATCATCATCCACACCTAGTAATGATGTAGACAACCTAGATGAGGAAAAAGAAATGGAGGCCAACATGATAAAACAATTTGGTAAAAAGGGCCATAAAGAAATTAAAAAGCTTTTGGACAAATTAGAGGAAAAGAAGGTGACTCTCCATGAGCAAGAAGACTTTCTTATCCTTGAAAAAGAAAGAAACCTTGCTCCAGAGAAAACCCTTGCCGAGGAGAAAGCTAAGGTGGAGAAGTTGACCATAGGTTTGTCCTTGGCCAATGACACTAACAAGAGGATGTCAAAGGACTACACTTTGGCAAATGAATCTTTAGCTTCCCTAAAGGCCACTCATAGTGAGCTTCAAACAAGCTTCTCATGCTTAACGGATAAACACAAAAATCTTGAAGCTAACTATAGTGCTCTTTGGGAAAGCACCAATGCCAATCCTAAGGCAAAATTTGACTCTAATGCCTCCATATTGACGGCTGTTAAGTGCTACTTTTATGCCGTCAACTCCTGCACAAAATTAATGAAAAGTGATCATCAACACTAGAATAGGGCTTTATACTGACAAGTTTCACAAGTGTTGGTGTTTCTAGCTTTTGTTGCAGGATGCACCAGAATACATGATAAATGATACAATTGAGAGCAAGTGATCCAATGGCTTATATAGGATGTCATCCATAACAACCTCAAATGCCAATTTGGACTGCACCATTGCGACGGGCTCGTCGAGACAATCGAAATAGATATATCATTTGTCTACTTCTGAGTCCGGATGAAAGAGATATGCACAAGACAAGATCACCATCTTGATATCATGTGGGCCCGGTGGGACCCACACCAGACCACGTGTTGCCACGTTGGATGCCATGTGTCCGTGACACATCACCAATCCAAAGAAACACACCTTCGACCAATCAGGAGCCAGTACGCGGATTCAAGGGCACACATCCCCACGGAAACAAGCTAAAAACGCCGCATACACACCCATACACACCTGAGGACCCACCTGGCAGTCACCTAGACGAAAGGCGGTGGAAACGAACCGACCTGGGGGTCGGTCGAACCCCAGTTCGGCCGAACCTTTCGGAGGTCCCCTCGTCCCCAGCCGACACGTGGCAGCTCTCCATTGGTTCCTCAAGGCATCCCGGGGTGTTTTGGAGTCGTTTGGCACTCAGAGCAAGCCACCCCTTGCCTATAAATAGAAGGGGAGGGGGTAGGAAATGAGACACACTTCACCCATCCAAGGCTCCTCTCCTAGCTAGTGCTTAGAGTAGAGAGGGAGAGAGAGAGGCATGTGCCTCTACGATGTTGTTGTTCTTCATTTAGACTAAAGTGAGTATTCTTGTATTTTTCTAATTAGACTAAAGTAGCATTCATGCATAGGTGATATGTTCTTGTGTTCTTCGTGTGTTCTTGATTTAGAGGCTTGTGTTCTTCGTGAACACAACCCTCTGATCTTGTGGCACAAGTTCATAGTTCTCATATCCGTTTGTATGTGTGTTCGTCAATTGGAATATAGTGGATATTCCTGCATGTTCCATTTAGACCAAAGTGACATTCGTGATTCCTTCTAGTTTATGCTTGGTTGCATGAGTAGTCTTTTTCCTCTGCTAGTGTGTAGATCCTGGGTTTATGCGTTCGTCTGCTGCAAGTCGTTCGTATACGTTGGAAGCATAGTACGGGGTCGAGTGCTCTCCTGTATGCCTTTAGTATAAGCTAGTAGTGCCTATAGTGAGTGAGATCAGTTCTCTTCCGTGGTCGTAGTTCTATAAGTACAAGGTGCTGTAGTCTGTTGGCTACGACAGTAACCACAGTGTAGACGTTGTGTCACGCTACTGGTTATCATTCGTTCGGCTTATCCCAAGATTAGGTAGAGGCAGTCCAGGTGGTGGTGACAGCCCGCCTGGCCCTCGTTGATCCTCCGCAGCTGGATATAGTCAGAGCTCCATTCCACATAGATCCGCGTGCTGGAGTCGCTTGTTAAGTCAGGGCTATCGGTACCCTAAGCCAAGTTCTATCTAGAGATCGACCTTTAATCTCATCTATAGACTATAGTGCTATCTTTAGGAATCCTCTCTATCCTTGCCTCTTATCTGGGTGTCCTTGGACCAACTAGTACGAAGTTAGTGCACACATGTTCCCTTGGATTTGATACCCTTGGAATACTCTGAGGTGAAAGCTACAACAGTATCCGTGCGCTTGCAGATTTATTCGTGTGACGCTAAAATACCCAACACTCCACTAGCAAAGGTTGCTCTATATGTTCAAATGTTGATATAAATGCTCTTAAGACTAACCTTGCAAGGCTAGAGGAAATAATTAAGAGCAAGGATAAGGAGATTGCTCGGTTGAACATGTTGATCAACCAAGGTAAGGTTGGTGTCAAGTCCCAAGGCAATTGACACAAGAGGACTTGGACACTAAAAGGACAACAAGGTCAATGGTAGAAGGGTGGTGAAAGGGCATGAGATCCCCTTGTGGAACAAGGGAGGCTACCTCAACACTATTATGGATATTGCCCATGGAGTAACCACCTCTACCACAACACAAGACAAGCCAAGGGTTGTGAACATCACAAAAGGAAATGGTGGGGTTAATTCTCCATCAAAGGCATCAAAGAATGTGGTGGAACACAAGCCTTCTCCCAACTACACTTGTGACTATGTTGTGACCTTGGACCACAATGGTAAGATGGTGGTCAAGTATGTTGGAGCCTATGCCAAGAAGGCCATGAGGAAGAGTGTGTGGGTTCCAAAAGTTTATGCTTCTAACCTCCAAGGACCCAAATCTTTTTGGGTACCTAAACCAAAAGCTTAAACTTGTTTTGTAGGTCTACACCTCTGGTGGAACCGCATGGTTGATTGATAGTGGAGCCACTAATCATATGACCGGAGATGAAGGCTTGTTTGCATCCCTTGAGCATTATGACACCCCTACGGAAACCATCATCTATGGAGATAATGGCCAAGGGGATGTGATTGGTCTAGGTAAAATTGCTATCTCAACAACAAATTCAATTGAAGATGTTTTTCGTGTTCAAGGTTTAGGGTACAACTTGTTGTCGGTTTCACAACTTTGTGAGAAAGACTACAATTGTCTCTTTACCAAAGAGGGTGTGACCGTCTCTAGAAGTGAGGATTCCTCTATTGTCTTTGCGGGTCACCTAAGGGGAAAGCTTTACTATGTGGATTTCACAAAAGTAAAGGTGGACCCTAAGGCTTGCTTAGTGGCAAAATCTGACATGGGTTGGCTATGGCATCGCCGACTAGCCCATGTTGGCATGAGGAACTTGGCCAAACTTCAAAAGGACGAGCACATCCTAGGACTAACAAATGTTGTTTTTGAAAAAGATAGGTTATGTAGTGCATGTCAAGCGGGAAAGCAAGTTGGAGTGCATCATCCCGCCAAGAACATCCTATCATCATCAAGACCGTTGAAGCTACTACACATGGACTTGTTTGGACCAATTGCCTACATAAGCATCGGTGGTAACAAATATGGTTTAGTAATTATTGATGACTTTTCCCGTTTCACTTGGGTATTCTTTTTGCAAGATAAAAGTGAAGCAAAGGGAGTGGTCAAGAAGTTCATAAGAAGAGTTCAAAATGAGTTCGAGTTAAAGGTCAAGAACATAAGAAGTGACAATGGCTCGGAGTTTAGGAACACTTAAGTTGAAGAATTCCTTGATGAAGAAGGCATCAAGCATGAACTTTCCGCTCCATACACTCCTCAACAAAATGGCGTTGTTGAGAGGAAGAACCGTACATTGATTGAAGCGGCAAGAACAATGCTTGATGGATACAAGACTCCGAACTCATTTTGAGCAGATGCCATCAACACCGCATGCCATGCCGCCAACCGCCTCTACCTCCACAAGTACTTGAACAAGACTCCCTACAAGATCATCATCGGTAAGAAACCTAGTGTGCACTACTTTAGGGTCTTTCGGTGTAAGTGTTTCATACTTAACAAGAAACCCAAAGCCTCAAAGTTTGCATCCGAGGTTGATGAAGGTTTTCTCATTGGTTATGGAACTAACGAACATGCCTATCGTGTTTTCAACAAGACCACCAGTTGTGTTGAGACCACGGTAGACGTGAAATTTGATGAATCCAATGGCTCTCAAGGAGAGCAAGTTAGTGAAAACTTTGTAGATGATGAAGAACCTCCAAGTGTATCCATCTTTAGAATGGGCACCGGTGAAGTGATGCCTTGGGAAGTTCAAGTTCAAGCTTCGGTTGACACAAGCAACCAAGATCCACCATCATCAACAAGAGTGGAACCACCTAGTTCTCAAGTTCATCAAGATGAAAGTCAAGCTCATGGTGACGATCATGGAAGTGGCTTTAATCAAAGGGAAGAACAAGGTGGTGAAGCTCATGAACAAGCACCTCAAGTTGAAAATGATGATGATGGACCTATTCAACGTCAATCTCAAGCACCACATCCAAGAGTTCATCAAATGGTTCAACGGGATCACCCTGTTGACAACATCCTTGGGAGCATCCAAAGAGGCGTAACAACTCGCTCAAGATTGTCAAACTTTTGTGCGTTTTACTCGTTTGTTTCCTCTTTGGAACCTCTTAGTGTGGAACAAGCTCTTGAGGACCCGGATTGGATTATTGCTATGGAGGAAGAGTTGAACAACTTCAAGAGGAATGATGTTTGGGAGTTGGTGCCAAGACCCAAGCAAAATGTGATCGGCACCAATGGATTTTTAGGAACAAGCAAGATGAATTTGGTGTCGTCACAAAGAACAAGGCAAGGCTCGTGGGCAAAGGCTATACTCAAGTTGAAGGCTTGGACTTTGGAGAGACTTATGCTCCGGTAGCAATGCTTGAGTCAATTCGTATACTCTTAGCCTATGCTACCCATCACGACTTCAAGCTTCAACAAATGGATGTGAAGAGCGCATTCTTGAATGGACCTCTCCAAGAAGAAGTTTATGTTGATCAACCACCGGGCTTTGAAGATCCAAACTTCCCCAACCATGTGTACAAGCTCCATAAGGCGCTCTATGGGCCCAAGCAAGCTCCTAGAGCATGGTATGAATGCCTTAAGGACTTTCTTCTCAAGAACGGCTTTGAGATAGGCAAAGCCGATTCTACTCTCTTCATTCAAAGAATGGGAAAAGATATCTTTGTTTGTCAAATTTATGTTGATGACATTATCTTTGGCACTACTAATGACAAGTTTTGTGAAGAGTTTAGTAGGTTCATGACCAAGAGGTTCGAGATGTCTACGATGGGTGAATTGAAGTTCTTCCTTGGGTTTCAAATCAAGCAATTGAAGGAAGGGACTTTCTTGTGTCAAACCAAGTACGTGAAGGATATGCTCAAGAGGTTTGACATGGACGATTCCAAGCCCATCAAGAGTCCCATGGCATTAAATGGACATCTTGATCTCAATGAAGAATGGAAGTCGGTCAATGTTGACGGCTGTTAAGTGCCAACTTTAGCCGTCAATATACTCATGAATAAAGGTGCATAAGACATTTCTTATACGTATTTAGTTAAGAATAATGTAGTTCCAATTGTCCTTGGAGATTATTTGATTGCAGGAAAATAAGTAAGAAAAGAGTGCCAAACTCACCTTCTAGGGTCCATGCCACATCACCTCATCCTAGGTGGGCTGCCAACAAGGATGCCATGCATGCAAACCTGCCAACTAGGGAGCCATGCATGCATGCCATGCAAGCAATCCAAGTGAAGCAACCCCTGACGAATCAGAGTGTGACACGTGGACTTCACATGGATCCATGGGCCCACAAAGGCATGCAATTCGCGCCAAAACAGGGTGGACACCGGGAACCGACCTTAGGACCCACAGGGCAGACACCTGGAGAAAGAACAGGCCCAGGGGGCCCACCAGGGGGGTCGGCCGACCCCAGGGTTCGGCCGAACCGACCTTGTGTCTGTTCATCCTGGCCCTCCACGTGTTGTCTCTCCATTGGTCCTAGGCGCCTTCCCCGGGGTGTTTGCCTCCATTCTTCACCAGTGCACGGGCCTATAAATAGAAGGAGAGGGGGCTCACTTATGAGACATCCACACTTGCAACACCTCTCTCACTTTTAGTCTCAAGGCTAGGAGGTAGGCTAGAGTAGTTCTAATTCAGGTTCCAAGTCTACTTTGGGATCTAGGTATGAGTTGTCTTGTATCTTATTTCATTTGTATGACTTTGATCTACTTCAGTTATTTATCTATTTCATATAAAGTTGTGTTAGTATGCATGAGTGATTTGTTCATGTGTTCTTCACCTGTTCATCATTTAGAGGCTCCTGTTCTTGATGAACAAGGCCTTTCGATCCACTTGACGGGTGACTTTCACATGTTTCTGGTGTTTGTTCATAAGTTAGAGGCTCGTGTTCTTCGCGAACACGACCCTTTGATCCAGTTGAACAGACATAGGAAAACACAAATCCGTTTGTGTACATAACCTGGTTTGATCTAATTAGATGACATGATTGCGTTGTATGAAGTCTGTGCTTGAGCTACGGTACTCGGTGTAATTGGCTGGTTTATCTGGTGGCTTGACCTGGGTCACAATAGCCCGGGCCGGTCAAGTCCGGCTAACAACGTAAGCATGGTGCTTGGGTTGCGTAGCTACATTACTTATGAGTTTATCCCACGGTTTGTCTTGGGGTAGGCCGCGGTAGTGACAGCCGTTGGTCATCTGAAATCCCCCACGTTCGGATAAGTTGTAGGAGTATAAAATATAACAACCGGAGTTGTGCAGAAGCAACACGGGAGGTTATCTCCCCGTGGTACCTGGGTGCTCAAGTCAATGTTCTTCAACGCTAGTGTATCTAACTCGTTCCTTCCAGCTTTATGTGTATAGTACATTAGAACCTAGAACTAACTCGTGTGTCGCCTCCTATGCCTAGGACCCTTTAGAGAGAGAGAGTGAGTGTGTGTGTGATCACACTACCCCTATTATCATATCTTTACCCCTACACTTGAGTGTCTGGTTTGTTTCCGTCTATGATCTATACTCATTGCAATAGAGTTGATCTTGTCATTCCGCCAATGCCTTCCTTGGATTCGATGCCCTTTGGAATACTCCTTTGGGGAAATGCTACAATGGTACTTCCGTGCGCTTGCGGACTCCTGTAACGTTAAGAATTACCAACCAGCATTTCTGGCGCTGTTACCAGGATGGGTTCCAAACCTGTTCTTAGGTGATTGCGTTAAGAAATGTCAACAGTCAACCAAAAGGTATTTCGCTCCATGATTGGCTCCCTCCTTTACCTTTGTGCATATAGGCCCGATATAATGCTTAGTGTGTGCATGTGTGCAAGATTTCAAGCTAATCCTAAGGAGTGTCATCTAATGGTTGTCAAGAGGATCTTTAGATATTTGGTTCACACTCCTAACCTAGGCTTATGGTATCCCAAGGGCTCCACTTTTGATTTACTTGGCTATTCCGATTCGGACTATGCCAGTTGCAAAGTAGACCGAAAGAGCACAACGGGGACTTGCCAATTTTTTTGGTAGGTCTTTGGTGTCATGGAGTTCTAAGAAACAAAATTCGGTTGCTTTATCCACAGCCGAAGCCGAGTATGTTGCGGCCGGTGCTTGTTGTGCACAACTTTTGTGGATGAAGCAAACGCTGAGTGATTACAGTTGTGTGTTTAGTAAGATTCCACTCTTGTGTGACAATGAGAGTGCCATCAAGCTAGCAAACAATCCAGTGCAACACTCTAGAACATAGTACATAGATATTCAACATCATTTCTTAAGGGATCATGAGGCTAAGGGAGATATTGCTCTACGTCATGTAAGCACAGAGAGGCAACTTGCTGATATCTTCACTAAGCCTATAGATGAGCAAAGGTTTTGTGCTTTGAGGAGTGAGCTAAATATCTTAGATTCTCGTAACTTGGCTTGATTTGTTGCACACAATTGTTTGTTGCCTAGATAGAGAGAAAAATGATTTATTTTCTTAATTTTGTGTGAGTCTTACAAAATTGGTTCTTCCCATAGTCTTTGGTGATTATTGATTTGCTTGATTGATTGTGCCTAATCACCAAATACTATGGTTGTTCTACATGTCTACAGCCTATTCTCTCTAACATCTTTAGCTCACACTCTAAATCTCTCTCGAATCATATCAAACCATCGGTAGTACCGGCACAAGGTCGGAACTACCGAGAAAGCCTTACTGTTGGAATTTTGAAAACCCCCGGTAGTACCGACACGAGGCCGGTACTACCGATAAAGGCTCACTGGCAGGATATTCCAGACCCCCGGTAGTACCGACCCCATGCCGGTACTACCGATAAGCCTTTTCTGTCTAATTTTATCTGGGGCTCGGTAGTACTGTGGTTGTACCGGTACTACCGATAAACGACCCGCGGGTATAAATACCCCGCGGGGACAGGTCGAACCCTAGGGTTCTTCCTTTTCAACCGTTGCGTCCCCCTCTTTCTCCCAACTCAAATCCTTGAGGGGATCTCCAAATCCAACCGAAGAATCTTGAAGCCTTGGGGATTTTTGGATTCTCCATCTCGTGGGGATTCATTTCCTCCCAACTTCTCTTCGATCTCGCGTGGGAAGAACTCAAGGTATCCATTCAAAATCTCAAATCCCGATCTCTTAATGTCGTTGTTTCTAGGACCAATGCTTTAGGTAATCATCTCCATACTAGTCCTAGAACTCACGCATATGATCTTAGAAACTTTAGATGGTGGAATCTCTTGATTCTTGGATTTTTGTCACGGCTTGGCATTTACCGATGCTACCGGCCTGGGCTCGGAAGTACCGAGCCCCTTGGTACTACAGACCCTGGTCTGGAAGTACCGACAAATGCAATGCAGTGACTCGATTCAAGTCTTATCTCCTACCTTTGTTTCAAGAATCCTTTCATGTCATCTCATTCCAGTAATCTATATCTCACAGATGGCGCGTGAAGGCAAGCAAGTGGTGGAAGAGCAATCCGATGATGAGGTCCCCATTGCTCAAAGGAAGAGGAAGGTTGCAAAGGGCTCTCAACGCCCTCGTGGTTGTGGTCGCACTAATCCTTCCACCGCTCCTCGTCGCTCCACCAAGCAAGGTCATCGAGCCCGCACCAAGCGTGCGCATGAACCGGATGATCATTATGATGACTATGAGGACATATCTTTGAACTCTCTAGAGGGCTTCACCTTGAGGCCTTGCAAGCCTCCTCATTCAGCGATTGTGCGTATGGTGGACTACACCAAGGGAACTCACAACGTCTACAAGGAAAGGTACGATGACCCCGCTCAATACCAAAAGGAGTTCACCCAAGACATTCGGTTTTGGCTTAAGTTTCATGCGGATTGGTATGAGACGGTCATCCTCTCTAAGGAAAATCTCACAGTTGATATGAAATCTATTCATTGGGATCACTTGAGGTCACTTAGGATACCGGTTGTGAATGAGGCCATTGATGTTTGTCATGCTAAGGGAATGGATCATATCATGGCAATGAATCTTGATTGGAATGAGGAGGTGGTTGCCCAATTCTATACAAATCTTTATGTCAAGCGTGAGACCAAGACCTTCTATTGGACTATTCAGGGAAAGCCCCTCTCTGTCACCTATGAGAGGTTTGCGGAGATACTTGGCTTTAGCCCACAAGATCTTGGATATGGGAAGATTCGTGGTGGTGACATTTCTCTTGATAGTGAGATGGCTTTCATGTATGACAATGCTTATGGCAACATTGAGTTTGGAACTACTCATGGGATGAAACCCCTCTATAGGATGTTGAACCAACTCTTTCGTTACACTTTGAGTCCTAAGATGGGTGACAACTACAACATCTCCAACATCTCCAAGAACTTACTAGTGAGGATGGCTCCTGGTCTCAAGAGCCTTTCAGTGTGTTTGATTTCATATGGGAGGAGATCATAGTGAACTCTGTGTCCGCCAACATGTCTTGCAAGTATGCTCCATGGATTTTCAAGATGATATGTGAGGTCACTGGAGTGGATATTATGTCAGACAAGGTTCACACCTTCTATAGGACAAACAAGGGCAACATTGAGCGTCTACTTAAGTTGGGCAAGCATGCCCCTCCGAGGCCCCACTCCTCTGCAGGACCCTCCTCAGCTGGCCCATCCTCCTATGATACACCATCATCTTCTCAGGGGCCTTCTAGCTCTAAGGATCTTCCTCCATCTGGTAGCAAGAAGAAGAGCGTACTTAACTTTCTATCTCAGGGACTCTTTGCTTGCTTCAATGTGGGAAGGCGATCCGTGCCCACAGGCAGCATACAGAGGAGCAGCTCATTAAGTTAGAGACCCGTCAGAAGTCCTTGCTTGCACGAGACGACATTGAGCACTCTTCCATTCGTGAGCCCATGGACTTTCCTCCTCCACCGGTCTTCTACAATCCTTGGGAGGCGTATGGTGAAGCCTCTATGATGTATGGAGAGCCTCCGGCTGTCCACTCTCCACATGACGACAACGATTGAAGGGCCTCCTCTTTTTGGCGCTTGATGCCAAAGGGGGAGTGAGAGACATGGGTACCCTTGGGTCCCCACCGGCCAGGGTCCCAGAGGTCCCTGACAAGTGGACCCGACCTTCTAGAAGCCCTGCCGACCTGCAAGTGGGCCCAGCGACCTTATCCACAACTCCGACGACCTCGGGCGACCTTATCAAGATCCCAGAAGATTCGCAGTACTTGGCGTGCAAGACAAGGCAGTAGGACGCGGCGTGCCGCCGCCTGTAGGTCCGAGTATCATGGGATACTCCTTGTAATCCGGGAGATAGCTTCCCACAATTGTAACCGACCTAGATATGGGTCCACCGACCTTGAATGGAAACCCTAGTCCGTCCTCCCCATATAAGGCGGCCTAGGACTCCATTCAAGGGGACATTTTCATCCTCTTCGCATAATCCACCACCACAACTGGACGGAGGGTTTTACTCTCCGGAGGCCTGAACCAGTCTAAACCCTTGTCTCCCCGTGTTCATCACCATACTCGCCTAGTTCCGAGTTCACCATGTGGACTACCACCTACACTCTTTGTTTCCGATCCTCTCCATTAACCTGCAAACTGCTTGGGTAGCCCCCTTGCAGATCTATCCAGGTCTCACCCCCTGACAGTTGGCGCGCCAGGTAGGGGCGATCGGGAACTCGTTGTCCAGCATGGTGGCCCGATCTGGTGTCGTTTTTCAGGCGAGCATGCCGGCCATCCTCGCCAACCTCGTGGAGATCTACTTTAGATCCTTCACGGCGACCTCTCCTGTTCTGGCGGCCGCAGCTCCTCCAGCGACCACGGAGCAGGTCGTGACGGTGCACGTCGCCACCCCTATTTCTGATCTAGTATCGGAGACCCACCCGCACAGACCCTATGACCTTGTACAGGGGATGGAGCACGTCATCGACATGACAAAGGAGACCTTGGAGATGTGTGAACGAGCTCAACGCTCGGCGCAGATGGCGCTATGCCACGATACCTTCCCCTTCGGCTTGCAGTTTGCGCCCGACCTTTGCCTCAGTCAGCTTTCCACGCCCTCCCAGATCCAATCTGGTCGGAGGCCATCCGGCGACCTAAGGCCTGCACCTCGCGCCCGGCATGACCCCCTCGACATACCTTGCACCTACCATAAGGGTGCGAGGCACACCCTCCGCGGATGCCATCTGCAGAAGAAGATAGACCAAGAGCACCCTCGCCGTGCTACACGACCTACCCAGTCTTCGGACTGTGGTGAGTTCCAGAAGGTCCGGGTTCGCGTCTCCCCCAACGACTCAGACATCGTCTTCCGCCAAGTGCTCATAGTCTCTGAGAACGAGCCACCCCGTGTCGGTGCGACCAACTCCGAGGAAGCGGCCCACATCCAAGGCAACACCCTGCGTGCCCAGCGACGTGCGGACGAATAGCGCCGTGCGGTCCTCCCCTGCGCTCGGGACCTACATGTGGAGTTCGAGGAAGCTAGAATCCCGACATTCAACAGCCCCCAGGCCAACCTGGGTGCTGCCATGACACGACTCCAGCAAGCTCCGTTGACGCCTGAAGCTGAGCAGGCCATCGCGTACCTCCGGGTCGCCAATGCCTTGGTGGAGGAAAAGAGCGCGGCCTCTAAGGCCGCTCCGTCTTCATCGACGTGCCACTCACGTAGTCGATCCCATCGACCTCAACGTAGCCACCTCTCCCCCATTCGGGAGGAGGTCGCCCAGCACAACCCCGAGCAGCCCAACCAGCAGCCTAACGCCACCAACGGTGGCGACCTTCGCGTCAACCTCGACGCCAACAGGCGCACTCGCGATGCGCGCGGCTACGTCGACCAGCGCCATCGCGAGCGCAAGGAGCGCGAGCTACGTCATCGTGCGGAGTACGACCCCCCTGGTGCCGTCCACTGCATCGTGGAGCACGAGCAACGCGACCGCCACGACATCGAGAACCGGCGACGTGCTATGTACGACGCCGAGCACGGCAACCCAGGGGTTGTCCAGAGCAACTGAGATCGACAGCCGCGCTCCCAGGTCGTCATCCCGGAGCGCAACGTCCACTCTGCCCCCAGAGATGCTGCTCCAGCCAGTGGCACCGGTGATGACCTAGCTGTCACCGCCTTCCCGGCACTGGCTCCCCGTCTCAGGACGGTGGACTACCCCGAGAACTTCGAGCCCAACATCAAGGAGTACGATGGGCGTTCCGACCCTAACATCTGGCTGTTGACCTACTACGTTGCCGTCAAGGCGACCGGCGGCAGCTTCGACCACATGGCGGCCTACTTCCCATTGGTCATGGGCAAGGCCCCCTCGCTATGGCTCAACAGCCTCGAGCCAGGCAACATCAAGACCTGGGCCGACCTGTCCCAGGCCTTCACCTCTAACTTCCAGGCGACCTATGATCACCCTAGAAACGCCTTCAACCTCGGGAGAATTGTCATGAAGCCCAAGGAGCGGCTCCGCGACTACAACAACCGGTTCTTCGAGAACCGCAACGAGTGCGTCGGTGTCAGGGACGACCAGATCGTCGAATGCTACAAGAAGGGCATCAAAGATCGCAAGCTCTTTGAGAAGATCCACGAATCTGGCGCCACCACCGTCAAGGGCCTCATGGACGTCGTCAACAAGCTCATGGAGATGGAAGAGGCGATGGTAAACCAGTTCGACGCCGACGCCGTCGGCACATTTGGTACAGCAGCAGATTCCGCGTCTAAGCTCCGCAAGCGATCTTCCGAGGTCCTAGCGGCTGAAGGACGTCGAGCTTGGACCTTCAACCGGGAGGAGTTTGACATGGTGCTCGACAGCCTTTGCGGGTTCCACGAGGGATCTACTCACACTCTCCGCGAGTGCTCCCAGTTCAAGAAGGCCTTCAGCACCCCTGTGGACCCCAAGCGACCCAGGAACGACGGCGGTCGCCGCGGCAATCGCCGCTACAACAACTACTACCACCGTGATGACCAGCGGGACCGGCACGACGACCGGGACCCCCGTGACGATCGACGTGACGATCGCCGCGACAACCGTCGCAGCGACCCACCTCCAGAAGCTCGCCGTGATGAGGTCAACCTACCACCTCCACCTCCGGCAGGCAACCCCAACGGGCCCTTCCAGGCTGCGACTCGCACGATCAACATGATCGTTGGGGGCCTCAAGTCCCACGTCAGCAAGCGACGCCACCGCAAGGACAAGCGCGAGGTCCACCTCGTTCACACTCAGCCAACTACGCCTCTGCGTTGGTCTGAGCAGGCGATCACGTTCTCCAGAGCTGACCACTGGGTCCACATCCTAGATCCTGGGTCCTACCCACTCGTCGTCGTGCCCACGGTCGACGGGGCCCTGCTCTCCCAGACCCTCATTGATGGGGGGAGCGGGCTCAACATCATCTTCGTTGAGACCCTCAAGAAGATGAATTTCGACTTCGACAAGCTCACGGAGTGTGACGAGCCCTTCTACGACATCATCCCAGGGAAGGCGGCCTACCCCCTGGGTTGAGTCTCCCTCCCCGTCAACTTCGGCACTGAGGCCAACTTCCGCACGGAGTACCTCAACTTTGAGGTTGCCAACTTCAAGTCCTCCTACCATGCGATCCTAGGTCGCCCAATGCTGGCTAGGTTCATGGCCATCCCGCACTACACCTACTTTGTGTTGAAGATGCCTACTCCAAACGGGGTCCTCTCCGTCCTGGGGGACCTCATCATCTCCTTCAAGTGCGACTCCGAGGCCCTCGACATCGCTGCGACCTCCGCCTGCGTCGACGCCACCGCAGTCTTGGTCGCTGAGGCCAAGAAGGTCGCTCCGAGCGACCTATTCATCCCGGAGCAGAAGCGCACCGACACCGCCCTGGACGCCACACCCTCCACGAAGAAGGTCTGCCTCAGCCTTGCTGACATAGAGAAGATGGTGGTGATCGGCGACGGCCTCGACAAGAAATAGGAACTCGCGCTCACAAGTTGCCTCCGGGATAACGCAGATATATTCGCATGGAGTCCATCGGATATGCCGGGTGTCCCCGGGGAGCTGGCTGAGCACTCCTTGGATGTAAGGAAGATGGCCAAGCCTGTCAAGCAGAAGCTTCACTGTTTTGCAAAAGATCGCAAGGACGTCATTAGGGTAGAAATAATAAAGCTCCTAGCTGCCAGATTTATCCGAGAGTGTAAAAATCCGGTTTGGCTCGCCAACCTGGTGCTTGTACCCAAGAAAACCGATCAATGGAGAATGTGTATCGACTACACCGATCTCAACAGGCACTACCCTAAAGGCCCCTTCCCTCTTCCGCGCATCGACCAGGTCGTGAACTCCACGGCTGGAAGCGTCCTCCTATGCTTTCTCGACTGCTACTCAGGGTATCACCAGATAGCCCTGAAGGTCTCCGACCAAGATAAGACGGCGTTCATAATGCCGCACGGCATCTACTGCTACACAGCCATGACCTTTAGCCTCAAGAATGCTGGAGCAACCTACCAGAAGGCCATCCAGAAGTGTCTAGAGCGCCAGATCGGCAAAAACGTAGAAGCCTACATCGACGACGTGGTCGTTAAGACCACCCAAGAGGATAAGCTCATAGCTGACCTCGCAGAGACCTTCGCCAACCTTTGTCGCTATCGCTGGAAGTTGAATCCAGAAAAGTGTGTCTTCCGTGTCCCGTCCGGCAAGCTCCTGGGCTTCATGGTTAGCAACCGGGGCATCGAGACGAACCCCACTAAGGTGGATGCCATCCGCAGGATGAAGCGACCTACTGGGAAGAAGGACGTCATGAAGCTCACTAGCATGATGGCGGCCCTAGGTCGATTCATTAGCAAACTTGGAGAGAAAGGTCTACCCTTCTTCAAGTTGCTAAAGAAGGCAGACTTCATTTTGGAGTGGACAGAGATGCAGCAGCCTCCACCTTCGGAATGACCTGAGCATTGGAAGATGTACTTCGATGGTTCCCTGAACGTCGAGGGGGCCGGCGCAGGCGTACTGTTCATCACCTGAAGTACGTCCTGCAAATCCACTACAAGGTGTCCAACAACGGCGCCGAATACGAAGCTCTCATTCATGGGCTACGCATCGCCATCTTCCTGGGGTTGAAGCGCCTCATAGCGTGCGGCGACTCCAAGGTCGTCATCGACCAAGTCAGCAAGGACTCCGAAGCCAGGAAGGATACAATGGATGCCTACTGCGTCGAGGTCTGCAAACTCGAGCGTCACTTCGAGGGGCTTGAGTTCCACCACGTCTATTGTAACAACAACGTTGCGGCCGACGTCCTCTCCAAGCTCAGCTCCAAGCGTGCACTAGTCCCAGCTGGCGTATTCGTCCAAGACCTACGCAAACCGACTATCAAGCTTCTCCCGACCTAGAGTCACCAGATGATGAAGCGACCCCACCTGGAGGTCGCGGTTTCCTCATGACCGAGGCAGAGGACGATTGGCGCCTCGACTTCCTCGCTTTCATCCTCGAAAATAGAGTACCTGAGGAGAAGGCGGAGCGCGAAAAGATCACGAGGCGTAGTGCCAACTACATCGTTGTCGGCACAGAGCTCTACCGGAGGTCCGCCTCCAACAGGGTGTTGATGAAGTGCATCCTGCGATCTGGGGGCCTCAGGCTCTTAGAGGAAATCCACGACGGCGAGTACGGCAACCATGCCGCCTCTGCCAACCTGGTGGGCAAAGTCTTTAGGTCTAGCTTCTACTGGCCTACCACTATGGCTGACGCATAGGAACTTGTCCGACGATGCAAGGGGTGCCAATTCTTCGCCAAACAGCAGCACGTGCCGGCTCAGGCCCTATGGACCATCCCTCCATCCTGGCCTTTCGCAGTATAGGGCCTCGACTCCGTGGGACCTTTCAAGACCACCCCTGGCGGGTACAAATACATCATCATGGCAGTGAACAAGTTCACCAAGTGGATCGAGGTCCGGCCCGTATCCAGCGTCACGTCGAAAGAAGCGGCCAAGTTCATCGAGGAGATCACCCACCGGTTCGGGGTCCCTAACAGGATTGTCACCGACCTTGGTACAACCTTCACAGGGGCTGACTTCTGGGATTTTTGCTAAGACAACCTGATCAACGTATACTACTCCTCGGTGGCGCACCCACGGTGCAACGGCCAGGTCGAGCGGGCCAACGGCATGGTACTACAGGCCGTCAAGGACCGCATCTTCGATGGCTCATCGCCTTATGCAACCAGGTGGCTCGCCGAGCTCCCTCACATCATCTAGGGTCTCCGGACCCAGGTCAGCTCGGCTACAGGGTACTCTCCCTTCTTCTTGGTCTATGGGTCAGAGGCCATCCTCCCCACCGACGTTACCTTCGGGGCTCCTCGTATCCAGCACTTCAACAACAGAGAAGCGGAGCAAACACGCACGGTCGACCTCGACAGCCTCGAAGAGCATCGTGTGGCCGCACTCATGCGCCACACATGCCACGAGCAGCAGCTACGTCGCTACCACGACCGCAACGTGCGGGAACGTTCCTTCAATGTTGGCGACCTAGTTCTACGGTGAATTCAGAACACCAAGGACATGCACAAGCTCTCCGCACCTTGGGAAGGCCCCTTCATAGTCAAGGAGGTCATTGGACCGGCGACCTATCGCCTCCAATGGGCCGATGGCCAGGGCATCCCGAACCCCTAGAACATCAAGCACTTACGTTGCTTCTATCTTTAGGAGCCTTGTATCGCAATAAAAAGCTATGTACTCTATCCTTTGTAATTCATAATCAATAAATATACAGATTCCCTTTCGGCAGTTTTCTTGTCGACCTGCTTTTTGGGTCTCTATTTACTTTCTGATCACCCTCCCCCTCGGCACGCTCGGGGGCTTGGTTTAAAGCCGGACCCGATGCGCTCGGGGGCTTGGTGTTAAGCCAGGCCCGTCACGCTTGGGGCCTTGGCTTTGCCAACCTAAGGGTCGTATGACCTGTGGGGTTTTCCTTTCCTTTTTTTACAACTTTTATGCCTTTTATAAGTGTTCTTAAGTCGTGTGATTGCGAGACCTTGGGTCCAAGGCCCCCCTCCACGTGCTGGCTGCATATATTCCTTCATGCTGAGCCTTGTAGTCGGTAAGCCGTTCCTCCACTGAGTTGGGTTAGCAGGGGGAAAGGGTTTTGCAGCTGAATTACTTTTGCATTCTTATAACAAGTATCTGAGCCAAATAAGGGATCTCAGTCATTAATTAAACACGACCTTTCATTCATGCAAGGTTTTTCTTACATCAAAAGGGTCTACGACCTATCTGCGCTAACAGTTTGTTACATTCTAAGTTACACTTTCAGAGATCTAACTTCTTGACGATCTCCTCCGCGGCGACCTGGACATCTTCAGCGCCCACCAACGGAGCTAGGTTGATCTCCTCCGCGACCTTTTGTAGGTCGAACGCTGGCTCGTGGTGCTTCACCGTGGCCAGTGCTGCAGCCGCGGTGAGCTTGCCGCTGTCCATCAGTAGGGTCTTCATCCGACCTTCTGCCTCCTCTAGTCAATCGACGAGCTCTTGTGGCCCGCCTTCGACCTTGGGGACATAGACGTCCACAAGGTACTCGGCGTCCTCCTTGAGGTCGCCCAGCTCCTTCTAAAGATCTGCAGTCATCTCTTGATGATCAATAAGAGTTTGGATCGCCCGGGATAGGTCGATCTCCAGGTCCCGGCATACACCGAATTCATACGCAGCCTTCCGGGTATAGTAATACTCATTGGCTTCGACCTCCTTGGTCTTTTCTTTGAGGATCTTCACCTGGTCCTTGAACTCCTTGAGCTCCTTTTTCAAGGCGGTCTCCTTCTTCTTGGCCTCTGCAATCAACAAAATCAAGGTCGGAAAAACGCTGAAAACTCCAGAAATCAAGGTCGAGAGTGTATCCAGACGTACCTGTAGCGGCGATCTTGAGCTCATCTTCAGCTTCCTTTGCCTTCACCCTGGCGGCTTCAAGCTCCTCCTTCAGGGTGGCCATCGCCTTGTCCTTCAGGGCCATCTTGTCCTTGAGGTGCCGGATTTCTCCCGCGGCCTCGATCTTGGCCTGCAGCACGGCCTCCTAGGCCGCGGTCGCCTCTACGTGCAGCTTGGCACCCTCCTTCAGCAGGTCCATCCTGCCCTGTGCTCGCGCGGCGAGTGACTGCGTCAACACAATGCCAAAGATCATCAGACCAAGTTATCAGAACAAATTGAGGACCTAGGTCAAGACTTCAACTTATAATGAGTGTCCTGCTAATTGTTTGCTGCACCGCCTTGAACTCGTCAAGGTCCCGGCTGTCAGCAAGGATGTCCTCCTCCCACGGGGTGCCGGAGTAGAGTCACCTGTCTCTGTCGCTGGGTCCACTCCCTCCTCCAGCTTCCGTCTCCTGCGTTTGCAGCGGGACCGACTCGGGCTGGTCCTCTTGTTGAAGACCTTCGCCCTGTCGGGCACTATCAGAAGCGACCTTGGTCGCCGCCGATCACGCCACCCCCATGGTCCCAGGGGCTTGGCTTGTAACGTCCCTGACCGATGTCACCGGTGACTGTCCCACTGGCGTCTTCTCCGGCTTATGCCCAAAGGCCTCCTGGCCTGAGGCGTTCTTGCCGCTATCCGACGCGGTAGGGGTCCCTCTGTCCAAAGAGCAAATCTTGTCAGCGGCAACGCGCACAGAAACCGTAAGATCAAGCAGATAAGGATGATGTTCGATGACGTACCCGCCGCCAAGCTTCAACCCAAGCTTTATCGGCCTGGGCGGCACCCGCCTTTGCTTCTTCTGCGACCCTTGGTCGCTCACACCCTCAGCACTTGGCTTTGGGTGAGAAACCAAGTTGATATGTGCCTTGGTTTGTATATGATGAGCGATTGACCGGATGTTTTGAGGCTTTTTGTTGTGTGTGTTTCGTCGGGTTGTGTTGTCGGCTGTGTGTGTTTTATTCATATATTTAAGTGGTGTGTTGTCAATGCACTCATGAGGAGTGGTTGAAAAGTTGTGTGGACTGACTCTTGGCCTAGTATTGCAGGTGTTGGTTGCGGCTTGGTTTGCATTGGTGCAGGTGAAGAACAAGCGTGAAAGGTCTATGCCAAGGTGGCCTACGGGGTGATGGAGAGACAAGTAGGCTTGGTTCAAGGGACCCAGTGGCCGACGGGATCAAGTGTGGGTCGCATGGTGCAAGAAGAGCAAGACGAAGTCGTGGACATGGAGCCGGTACATCGGTGGCGGCCAAGTCAAGGAACGAGGCAAGACCTAGTAGACCGTCCGGGCGCCAGAGGTGAAAGGCTTGACGGGCTCGACACTTGGCGTGGTGAGGCCGGGCCGTGTACGCGGGGTTTGGTTGTTTGCCCACAAAACCATCGGTGGATGGTTTCTTGGTTTGGGCCTCAAAACCAAGCCCGGAGGCCCGAGGCGACAGAGACGGTGATCCGGCAGCTTCGGGAAGCTTCGAGGTGGGCGACACGTGGCATGATCGAGGTGCTTGCGTCGGGAGGACGCGAAGGCCCGATGGATGCGCGGCCGTCCAATGGTGAACTTCATGTGTTGACCAAAATGCCCCTGTGAGGGCTTGTGTTGTATCTCCTAGTGTAGGAACACTTCGGTCTTTTCCGGAGGGCCTATATATAGGAGGAGGGGGCTGAATTTTCAGACAACTCTTTGGCTTAGTTGGTGGGAGTGCTGTTTCATTTTGGGGTGCTCTTGGGGAGAGAGGGAGAGGAGAGTGTGCGCCTCTTTGTTTGGAGCTTTTTGCCATCTATCCAAGATTTGCAATTCTTGGAGTGGCTTGTAATCCAACATGGCATGAATATTCAGAGTGAATTAGTCCCTCAAATCTTGTGCAAATTCCTCGAGCAAATTCTATCTCCTTCTAAATTCCTGAGTTGGTTTTTGTGCTATTTTCGGAGCTTTTCGGTTCGATCCTTGTGCGTCGATTTCTAGGGCGTTTCCTTCCGGATTTCTTTGAGGGGGTCATGGGTGAGTGCCTTGTGCCTCTTTGTGGATGATTTTGACCCCTCAAACGCTGGGAATCGGGCTCGATTTGGTGAGTTTTGGATGAACTCGAGTTTGTGCTTTGAGCGCACGAGATTTGCGATTCCGGTTGATTGGATAGGTTTGGGGCTCCAAGATTTTGGGCATAGCTTCTCCTAGAGATGCTTCTCATCTACCCAAAATTTGGGCTCAATCTGTCTAGCTGTTTGGGAGATCCGGTGATGAAAAGGGCGAGTTGACCTCCCGTTCGCAAGCATTTTCTGCTCTGTCCGCACTTGGCGGACAGTCCGCGGCCCCCGTGCGGATGGTCCGCGAGGTGCCTAACAGGCCGGCTGTTCTTCGTGTTATTCGCGTGTTCTTGCGTGCCATTTGTTTGATCTGTTGGGGTCTTTGGTTTTTGGAGAAAGGAGTTTGCGGACAGTCCGCCGGTCCATGACGGACGGTCCGCGAGGTTCAAATTGAGGTGGAGTTTTCTGGTAGTTGGCACGGACCATCCGGACGGTTGTGTCGGACAGTCCGCGAGGACCAGGCAGACAGTCCGCGAGAAGAGGGCGGACAGTCCGCGAGGTGCGGTTCGTCTCTGGTGGTTCGGTTGGCAATTTCGGACGGTTCGTCCTTGATCCACGGACGGTCCGCCTGGTGACCGCGGACAGTCCGCCCCCTTCTGGCGGACGGTCCGTTCTGGCCGGACAGATTTGGTTGAGAGCTTTGTTCCTTTGGTTCTTTGATCTGTGCTTCCGCTAGTTGAACCAAGGATTGCTCCTACGGCTTGTAGGCTTGTGTGTGCCTAGTTTCGAGCCGCTCTTGTGTGTGTGAGTGCTCGGAGTGGCAATTGGAGCATAGGCCGAGTTCGATCTTCGGGAAGAATTTTTTCGGCTCCCATTCACTCCCCCCTCTCTGGTCACCTATTCGGTCCTTCAATTGGTATCAGAGCCGGTTGCGGATTCGTGTGACTGTAACAAGTCTAGGATCCATAGGGCGACAGAGAAAAGGGCGCTTTTGCTTACGGATTTGGTTTGCGTGTTTTGAGCTTGTTTTTGGCTAATCCTAACCGGTGCTTTGAGTTATGGCACGAAGCACTTCTTCTTGTGTGTCTTTGTCTTCAGAGATTGATGGGATGGGATTTGCTTCGGGAGATGACCACAAGTGGAGGCAGAAGTGTGAGGAGTTGAAGGAAGATAAGGAAGCAATGGCGTTGATGCGGCTTTTGGTGGCTCAAGAGGATGATATCCAAGACAAGCTCATGAAGAGAAGCAAGGTCAAGCTCACCCAAGGTATCATTAGCTTGTTCACCCGCCTTTGTGCCTATGGTGAGATGAATGTGGAAGTTAAGAACTCACCTTTGCCATGCAAATCTTGTGATGCCTTATGTGCTGAAAATGAGAAATTAAAAGATGAAGCTAATTGTCGCAAAAAGCATGTTGAAGCTCTTAGAAGAGCATGCGACAATCTTGATTTTGAGAATGATGAATTGAGATCATCTCTTGCTAACTTGCAATCTGAATTTGACTTGTTGAAATCCAATGCTTCTATGCCTTGCAACTCTTGTGTTGCTTTGAATGATGAACTTGATATGGCTAGGAGTAAGATTGCTTTGTTAAAGTGAAGTGTTTCCCTACCATGTGTTTCATGTGAGTCTTTGCATGCTGAAATTAATGAACTAAAATTGACTCACACCACATGTGTAGATGAACTTGAGTATGCTAGGGCTGAAATTGGTGATACGAAATCCATGCCTTGTAGCAAGTGCTCTTTGTTGCTTGTAGAGGATGCTTGCCATACTTCTTGTGATGATGATGATGCTTTGGTTGATGTAAATGATGATACTTGTTCATGTGGTCTCATTTGCACTTCATGCATTGATTTGGAAAGTGAAGTTTTGGCTTTAAAGAAAATGCGTGATGATATGAGCACCAAGTTGGTTGTGCATGATGAGATGAGTGCCAATCTTGAGAAAGAAAATGAACTCTTGCGTACCACATATGCTAAGTGCATTGAAAAGGAAATCGATAATTTGAGAAATATGACATGTGGTACTTGTGAGCACCTCAAGTTTGAAAATGAGGTTTTGCGCACAAGGTGCAAGAGTCTTTGTGCCAAGGGTTTGGATTCTCGCATTTCTTATCACTCCGATGTTGATGCTTTTAAAATTGCTTCTTCTCAACGGGAGTTGACTTCTTCTCTTGAGCGTGAGTCTTTGGATGGTGGCACGTGTGGTGGTGCTTTGGATAGCTCTCCCATAGCTATTCCTAAGCTTGGTGGATCTTCCGGTGTTGCCCAAGGTAATTTGAATGGCAAGGGTGCCTCCCACACATTTGGAACTCATACTCCCAAGCCGAGGTTCCAATGCACCTTTTTCAAGAAGGATGGGCATACCGTTGAGTTTTGCTTTTGTCGTGTCAAGCACGAGCGACGTGTGCGTGCCAAAGCTTTTAAGAGGCCACGTAGCCTTTCTCATGGCACGTGTGATTCTAATGTGAGCACCAAGTCGGATGTTGGGATTGATGCTTCTTGCTCTAAGTCCCAAGGGACTTCCCACTTACAAGAGAATGGTGATTCGTCCACTCAGACCGTGGCTCCTGATAGGCCTTTGTACCATTGCTCTCATTGTGGGAAGGATGGGCATCAAGAGAGCTTTTGCTACCGCCGGGCGAGGAGAATACGACGAGGAGGTGCTTCTAGGCCTTTGGTTGTTCATAGCCCTTCTCATGGCATGAACACTTGTGAGCCTAAGAAGGCATGATTTGTGGACGGGTTTTATGACACTCTTTCTAGTGAGTTAGGCCATGCTCGTGGACATGCTTCTAGTGTTTCTTGTGTTGGTCCGCGACATGCTTCCCGTGGTGCTTGTGTTGGTTCTTCTCCTATGACCTCGAGGGACCTTTGCCTTTTTGCTTGTGGTAGCACTCGGTTTTCTTCGCGAGTTGCTCCTTTGAGGCATGGTTCCAAGAGTGTTCGAAAACCTTTTCATTCGAACTGACATTTGCATCATGGTAACCCACATGATAAGTGGAGTGCATCGCTTACCCGTGTGACTAAGTATTGGATTCCTAAGTATGTTCTTGCTAACCCTTTGGGATCCAAGGCTCGGTCTTTTTTGTCTCCTTGTGTGTAGGTATGGAGACTCGGTTGGAGAACATGTGCTCGATGGTGCTTGATATTTGCCCGTGAGGTGATCAAGACAAGATGGTTCTCCACACCGCTTTGGATGGCTCTTGAAAGCCTTTGTACACATGTATAGTGAGTTTCCTTTTCCCCTTGGGCTCACTTGTATATACTTGTGTGTAAACCATGGTAGGCTAGCCACCTTGTTCATGATAGCTTTATGATCTTGTATACCTATCTTGCTATCTTTTGTATGATATTGTGGTGGATGATATTTATGAACATCATGTCATGCTTTATGGTTGATTGCTCGGATATGTCATGTTGTTCATCCATATCATTTTTGTCTAGCTTGTTGGTACCTTTCTTGTTAGCATGTTTGTCCCCCATGTATATCTTGTCATGCTAGTTTTGTAATATATGTTGGTGGATGTTCCATATGAACTTGTATCATGCCTTTGTTTAGTTCTTGTATCTTGTTTGGCATGTTGTTTTTTGGTATCTTTTTGGTTAGGCTAGTTGTATAGTTATGCACCTTGTTGACATGCTTGCTAGCCCATGCTTATATTCATATGTGGAATAATGTTACAATGCTTTATTTATCTTGATTGGTATTGTCAATGCATTGTGTAGCATGTTTTGAGCTTGCTTTGGGTTTCGGGCTTGTCTTGTCTTCGGGTTGTGTTTTGTTCCTTCTTTGGTTTTCTCCTTTTTAGGTTGGTTTTAGAGCTTCTCTCTCACTCTTTCTTTTCCTAGCTTTTGCTTTGCTAGTCGTCTTTTGTTGAGGGGGAGCTTGGCTTCTTTTGATGGGAATTTGGCTTCAAAGCGTGTTTTGGCTTTTGGTAGCCTTTTGTGATCCTTCAGTTGGTATCCTTTCTATGGTACTCGATTGGGATCTTTGACGGTCTTGCAATTGGTATCTTCCCCATGGTACTCAATTGGGATCTTTGGTGGCTCTTCTCTCGCTTGGAGCGGTTCTTAGTTGGTGTGTCCCCTTGTGAGCCTTCTTGGTGTTAAGTCAAGTTCCGTGTCTCCCCATGCATTTTGCATTGCATTTGTATCATGTCTCATGATGTATAGACTTTGGTAGGTTTGACATTCATGTCTTGCATCATATATCATGTTGCATTTGATGTACATATCTACCTTTGTTGCATTTGTATCATATGCATGGTAGGTTGAGCTTCTCCTATATGTCATGAATACTATGATATGCTATTTGTGAGCTTTTGAGCATGTTTGATATGATTCGGTGATGGATAGCTATGCTCTTGATAGTTTTGCTATATGTGCATGTTGAGATGGCTATTTTTGGAAAATGCTAGGATAGACTCTCTCTTGTGAGTTTAAGGCCTTGCATGATCTTAGTGTGCTTTGGTGGTCTATATCATGCTTAATTTATGCTAGGATATTATGTGCTTTTCACTTGGGGTCAAAGACCCATTTGTCATTATGAATGTTTAGCCCATGTGTTACCTTGTGGGGGAGCATAAGCTTCTTTTTGCCGCAAAGGCACTTCATGTACCATTTTGTGCTTAAACTTGAAAAATGAAATTGGTATGCAATGCTTATGCTTGAAGTTATGCTCTCACTTGTTCCATGTCATAAATGATTTAAAACTGAATTTATTTGGGTGCTAAACCGTTGCATGTTGTCTACCATGAGAAGCCTCATTTTAAGAAGTAGACACATGGCTCGGTGGCTTTAACATGACATGAGATGCTTATGAGTGTTTGTAATGATCTTGTGATGAGGATATGTGACCTAGCATGAAGTTTGTGTGATCTAGATTCACTTCGGCATGTTTTGCTCATGTTTAGGTCTTTGCTCATGAGAGGGAAATTTTTCGCAAAATTGCTTAATTTGATCATGTCTTTGTCATATGCTAATATAGCTTTACTATCTTGATGGCTATGCTTTTATGGAACTATGAACTATCTTGCTTGCTCATTATCTCACTTGTAGCATTTTATAGTGCTCTTTGTATATTTGAGAAGCTAGTAGTTGAATTTCTTGCAAAATTGACTTGATTCATGCATTGTCATCAAGGAGGAAAAGTTGCATTTGGGAGAGAAAATGTTTTAGTTCTCATGCATTTGTTGCATCCAGAGGGATACTCAGTTCAGGGGGAGAACTAGAGTTTGCATGCACATATTCAGGGGAAGTATGCATTTGTGTAGGGGGAGCTTTGGTGAGTTTCCTTTGTTTGCCTGAGTTGTGCTTTGGTGGTTGCTCTTTGCTCTATCACATGTGGTTATGGTGAGGTTTGTATGCTCTTTGGCCCTAGTGCATGTGTTTAGGGGGAGCTTGTGAGTTTTGTGCTCTTTTGCTCTTTTGCCGGTGGTGTTGAGCCCTTTGCCTCTTCTTGAGGAGCCGGCGGTTGATTTGAGTTTTTGATCGTCACATGATTGGTGTTGAGCCCTTTGTGCCTCTTCTTGAGGGATCATGTGTTCTTGTCTCGGTTGTGTCGAGCCGTTGCCCATGTATTTGGGGACCGAGACATCAATTTGGCCTTTGTGGTTTCTCTCATGCCAAGTGACTTTATTCTTTGCCCTTGTGTGGTTTTCGTTCACTTGGATGTGATTTTCGGCCTTTGCCCTCTCAAACCATTTCTTTGTGCTCGCATGTTGTCAACCCACTCCTCAAGGGGGGAGAAATTTGGAAAATCAGGTTGATATGAACCTTGATTTGATGGTGATGAGCGGTTGACAAGTGTTTTGTTAAGAGCTGAAATTGGTTTGATGGCTTTCGGGATTGCTTGTAGCTCTTGTGGATTGCTTGACTCTTCAGTGGTGTTTAGCCTTTGTGCTTCCTTTGGTTCCGAGAGTCTTTGGTTGGAGATCTTCTCATTTCAAGTTGCCTTGTGTTTGCTTTTTGTTGGCTTTCGGGTACTTGAATGAGTTTTCCTTTTGCTTTCAAACCATCTTTTGTCAATGCACTCATCAAGGGGGAGATTAAGAAACCAAGTTGATATGTGCCTTGGTTTGTATATGATGAGCGATTGACCGGATGTTTTGAGGCTTTGTGTTGAGTGTGTTTCGTCGGGTTGTGTTGTCAGCTGTGTGTCTTTTATTCATATATTTATGTGGTGTGTTGTCAATGCACTCGTGAGGAGTGGTTGACAAAGTTGTGTGGACTGACTCTTGGCCTAGTATTGCAGGTGTTGGTTGCGGCTTGGTTTGCGTTGGTGCAGGTGAAGAACAAACGTGAAAGGTCTATACCAAGGTGGCCTCCGGGGTGATGGAGAGACAAGTAGGCTTGGTTCGAGGGACCCGGTGGCCGATGGGATCAAGTGCGGGCCGCATGGTGCAAGAAGAGCAAGACAAAGTCGTGGACATGGAGCCGGTGCATCGGTGGCGGACAAGTCAAGGAACGAGGCAAGACCTAGTAGGCCGTCCGGGCGCCGGAGGTGAAAGGCTTGACGGGCTCAACGCTTGGCGTGGTGAGGCCGGGCTGTGTACGCGGGGTTTGTTGGTTTGCCCACAAAACCATCGGTGGACGGTTTCTTGGTTTGGGCCTCAAAACCAAGCCCGAAGGCCCGAGGCGACGGAGACGGTAATCCGGGAGCTTCGGGAAGCTTCGAGGCGGGCGACACGCAGCATGATCGAGGTGCTTGCGTCGGGAGGACGCGAAGGCCCGATGGATGCGCGACCGTCCGATGGTGAACTTCATGTGTTGACCAAAATGCCCCTGTGAGGGCTTGTGTTGTATCTCCTAGTGTAGGGGCACTTCGATCTTTTCCGGAGGGCCTATATATAGGAGGAGGGGGCTGAATTTTCTGCCAACTCTTTGGCTTAGTTGGTGGGAGTGCTCTTTCATTTTGGGGTGCTCTTGGGGAGAGAGGGAGAGGAGAGTGTGTGGCTCTTTGTTTGGAGCTTTTTGCCTTCTATCCAAGATTTGCAATTCTTGGAGTGGCTTGTAGTCCAACATGGCATGAATATTCAGAGTGAATTAGTCCCTCAAATCTTGTGCAAATTCCTCGAGCAAATTCTATCTCCTTCTAAATTCCCGAGTTGGTTTTTGTGCTATTTTCGGAGCTTTTCGGTTCGATCCTTGTGCGTCGATTTCTAAGGCGTTTCCTTCCGGATTTCTTTGAGGGGATCATGGGTGAGTGCCTTGTGCCTCTTTGTGGATAATCTTGACCCCTCAAATGTCGGGAATCGGGCTCGATTTGGTGAGCTTTGGATGAACTCGAGTTTGTGCTTTGAGCGCACGAGATTTGCGATTCCGGTTGATTGGATAGGTTTGGGGCTCCAAGATTTTGGGCATAGCTTCTCCTAGAGACGCTTCTCATCTACCCAAAATTTGGGCTCAATCCGTCTAGCCATTTAGGAGATCCGATGATGAAAAGGGGGAGTTGACCTCCCATTCGCGAGCATTTTCTGCTCTGTCCGCACTTGGCGGACAGTCCGCGGCCCCCGGGCGGACGGTCCGCGAGGTGCCTGATAGGCCGGCTGTTCTTCGTGTTATTCGCGTGTTCTTGCGTGCCTTTCGTTTGATCCGTTGGGGTCTTTGGTTTTTGGAGCAAGGAGTTTGCGGACAGTCCGCCGGTCCATGACGGACGGTCCGCGAGGTTCAAATTGAGGTGGAGTTTTCTGGTAGTTGGCACGGACTGTCCGGACGGTTGTGTCGGACAGTCCGCGAGGACCGGGCGGACAGTCCGCGAGAAGAGGGCGGACAGTTCGCGAGGTGTGGTTCGTCTCTGGTGGTTCGGTTGGCAATTTCGGATGGTCCGTCCTTGATCCACGGACGGTCCGCCTGGTGACCGCGGACAGTCCACCCCCTTCTAGCGGACGGTCCGTTCTGGCCGGACAGATTTGGTCTTGGGCTTTGTTCCTTTGGTTCTTTGATCCGTGCTTCCGCTAGTTGAACCAAGGATTGCTCCTACGGCTTGTAGGCTTGTGTGTGCCTAGTTTCGAGCCGCTCTTGTGTGTGCGAGTGCTCGGAGTGGCAATTGGGGCATAGGCCGAGTTCGACCTTCGGGAAGAATTTTTATCGGCTTCCATTCACTCCCCCCCTCTCTGGTCGCCTATTCGGTCCTTCATTGGGCGTTGTTCCTCCAAAACCCCGAGGGGGTCTCGTCTTCTTTCACGGTCGGCGTGTCGCCCGACCTAGCGCTGGTGTCATGCGACCCCGCATCGTCATCTTCGCCAGCGCCGGTGCCGACCTCGACACTGACTGTTGCCGTCTCCGATGACGCAGTGGTATCCCTCCTCTTCCTCTTCTTCTTCTTCTCCGCCACTTGGGTGGCGGCGACCACTTTGGCGGCCTTGGATGCCGCCATCTTCCCGGCGACCAACCACGTGCGCCGGGCCACTGGCGCGGACCCTCCCGCGGAAGGATCTTCGTCATCACTACCTCCCACCGACGAGTCGGAGAGGTAGTCGTCGATGTACTGCTGTGGAGGTACCTCGATGTCCTCTGCAGCCCGTACCTTGAAGCTTCACTCACCCTCATCAGGGAGGGGAGCTGGGCTCCAATACATGCCCTCGCGACCCTGCATCAGGCAACTTTCGTCATAGACCGGCAAGAACAAACATAAGCAAACAAATCAAGCTCGAATTGGCAACAAATGACTCACAGCCTCGGTGGGGCGCTTCAGGCAAAATGCCTTGGGGCACGTCCGGTTCTGGATCTGCCCGCTGAACAGCTCCTTCACCCGTGCCACCATCTCCTCCTTGGAGACCTTCCGCTGCGCCACGCGGGTAGGGTTGGCCTGGCCCCAATACTTGTAGGCCGGATGCAACCGATATTGGATCGGTTGCAGGAGCCTCCGGCTGAAGCTGATGGCCACCGTGCCGCCCGTCAGCCCTTTCGTCTTCAACGCCGCCAGGTCTTCCAGCAACGGCTTGATCGCGTCAGCTTCCCGCGACGTCAACTGATGATTCCACTTCGGCACCGGGACCACCGCGAACCCCGACCTTGTCGCCAGCGCCGGCTTTGGGTTGTCGACGTAGAACCACCCTCACCTTCAGCCCTGGGTGTTGTCCGACAACACCATTTCGATGTACACCGACTTCATGTGACGACGTAACATGAAGCCGACACACCCGACGACATCTGACTTCCCCGTCTTCTTCAGCTCGAAGAAGTATTGCCACAAGTTGAAGTGCGGCGGTATTCTTAGGTACACCTCAAAGAGGTGGACGAAGGAGGAGATCATGGTGATGGCGTTGGGAACGAGGTGTTCCAGGTCAATCCTGTAGTAGTGGAGGAGCCCGTGGAAGAAGTCGCCCGTCGAAACTCCGAATCCGCACTCCACGTGCGCAATGAAGGCCACCGTCTCTCCAGTCCCCTCGGAGGGGAAAGCCTCACCGGCGGCCGGCCTCCAGCCTACTTGCTCCTTGGGCTTCAGCAGCCCCCGCTTAACAAGACCTAGGAGCTGCTCCTCGGTCACTGTCGAGGGCTCCCAGATGCTCTCAGGTGCCGGCACAAGCTCGGGAGCCATCTCCTCTTCCTCGAAGCTGGTGGATCTAGATCTAAAGACCACTAGGGACTTCGTGCGCATACGACGGCGCGCGGCGCAGCGGATCTGAGTGCGGCGGCACCGGCAGATTTGTGCAGACGGCTCTAGGCGGTGGTAGTGAAACCCTAAGCTTGCGCGGAAATGGAAGCGAGTGGGGTCCTTGGCCCCTCACTCAGCCTTTTATAACTGGGCCGCAATGGCGCTATGGGCCGCGGCACCCAAACATCTCTAAGGATCGACGTAATTTTCGGCGACCCAACGGATCTTTTGCCCAACGGCTCTTTCGGCCGAACGGTCACAGGCAGTAATGGCTCGTGCCATACGGGAATTTATGCCCGTTGGCTCTCTGGTCGACGGCTCGGCGTCTATAGACTCGTCATGCCCTACTTCAAGCCCCTATACCCCACTATAATTGACATTTGCTTCAAGGTCTCTTGACCACGGGACGACCATCGGGTCTATCACATCACCTTTCCAAGGTCGCCAAAGGCCCGGCTCCTAGGCCTCGCTGCCTGCTAGGTTGCCTTAGCCTGCAACAGCGGGTTCATACCCCGGCTCCTGGGCCCTGCTGCCTACTGGATTGCCTTAGCCTATATGGCTGGTTTATACCGATGGCTCCGTGCTTAATGGCTCCACTGCCCATTGGCGGCCTCTAGGTCATGATCACGGCTCCTCCCTGAGGTCTCTAAGGCTCCACTGCCTTCTAGGTCGCCTATACCTATGATTTTCAGGCTGACGACCTGCGTTGTGTCACTGCACAACGGCCATGTCGATCCAGGTCGACACGGGCTTTCTGTCTCTGTTGACGCCTGTTAACGTATACTTTTATATGTCAACTAAACATGGAAAAGGACTAAAAATTAATTAGATCACCTTGTTAGGGTTTACACTAACATATTTCCATGAGTTTTGGTGAAGTTGTGATTTGCAGGGACTAAATAGGAAAACAACAGAATTAGCGAGACATACGACTCCAAAGACGTGTCCCAATCGTACTCCGATCCAACTCCTACAAAAGAGCAACCTAGAAGTACTTCAAAGGAAGAATCAAAGTACAACATTGTGAAGAGCTCGTCAAGATGATCGAAACGGATATATCATTTGCCATATTCGGAGTCCAGAATCAGAAGATATTCGTCGCAGAGCGGGGTTCGGTAAAACGGGCATAACTTCATCATCCGGACTCCGTTTGACGCAAATTATAGTTTTTCGGAAACGGCACGACGACGCGCACGCACCCACCAAAGATGGGCATGAAGCTCTACAGTGGGAGACCGACCGGCCTCCTTACAGGGCCGATCGGTCTGGCCCTGCTGCCAAACGGGCCCCGCTTCTGGTATGTTCCAGAAGGTTCCTCCACCGACCTATAAAACCACATCTTGGCCGTAGATCAAGGTCGGTTGGATCGTATGTTGGTGAGGCACCTCCTCAGGACTATATAAACAGACCCCAGACCTCCTGGTTCAATCATCTTCTCATTAGCTATCTACAGAGCAAAAGTTAGGGTTTCATATTAGAAGAGAGAGATCCCTCTAGTTGTCTAGTTCATCTAGTTCTAGTTCTAGTTCCAGATCTAGTTCTTCTAGTTCATCTAGTTGTAAGATCAAGGAGAGAGGTGAGGAGAAAGCTGGAGATCCGGACCTGTCGGATCTTCATCAACATTGTACATCTACAGCAACTAGTTCGTTCTTCAGCAATCTCCAGGTTCTTTATTTATTAATTCTAAGTTCTCTATTTATTTATTTTCATTCAGTATTTACTTTAAGTTTATTTATTAGATTCCCGCTTGCATCAAGTGCTCTAGTCTTTGCAACGCTAGAGTAGTAATCTTTAGATTAGGCGTGGTGCTTAGTCTAGTGGTTACCTGGAATTGCACCCAATCCCACGGATAGTTAGTGGTAGCCCCAGGTGGTGACAGCCCTGACGGCCGACGTATTCCACCACGTTTGGATTGGTGTTTGTAGGACCGTAGTTGGAGCTTCCTAGCCCCTTTCACATCCCTTTCCGCGGCTAGTGTTCTGATGTCCCAATATAAATAAACCCAAAAGTATCTCAGATTTTTTTAGATCGATTAGAGGCTTTAGAAACAATCTCTCTCTCCCAACATCATCAAACTTTTCGTAGGACGTTCTAAACTCTTTCTAGTACACTTCACGTTCCCCGTGGAAATCGATACTCTGGAATACTCCCGGGTGAAGGCTACATCGGTATCTGTGCGCTTGCGGATTTTTCTGTTTGCGTTAATAAATACCAACAAGCTTTCTGGCGCCGTTGCCGGGGAACGGTAGATGTGCTAGTTTAGAATCAAGTTCGTCCGTTTATCCTTTTTCTTTTTACCACCTTTCTCATACCACCATCATGGATTTCACTCCTATTTATAAACTTTCCGCTCCAAAGGGCGAACTACTAGAGCCACCAAAATCATCACATCCTATTCTTACAGATGGCTACGAGATTCGCCCTGCTTTTATAGCAATGGTTCGGGAACAAACTTTCTCGGGAAAAGAAGGAGAAAATCCATATGTCCACCTTCGAGAATTTGAGCAATTGTGTTCATGCTTGAATATTCCTGGCATGAAACATGAGACCCTAAAATGAAAACTATTTTCATTCTCTCTTTCTGAGAGAGCGAAACAATGGTATGCTCATAATTCTAGAAGTGTGAACGGAAATTGGGAGGAACTTCGAGACAAATTTTGTCTTGCTTTCTTCCCTACTTCTCAAATTATCACTCTTCGTCTTGAAATTCTGAATTTTAAACAAAAAGAGAAAGAAACCGTAGGAGCAGCTTGGGCAAGATTTTCAAATTTAATCTCATCTGGCCCAGATTTGTCTTTGCCTGACCAAGTCCTTTTACAACACTTCCATTATGGCCTTAGCAAAGAAGCTGCCCTATTCCTCGATACATCTTCTGGAGGATCATTTTCACATATGACCGTTAGTGAGGGAAAAGTTATCCTTGACAAAATTCTTGAAAACACCCCATACACTGGCATCTACGATGAATTCCCCGAAGAAGTCGAGCAAAGCCCCGAACCATTAGAGGAGGAACATGCAACCGAATTAGAAATTCCAATTGACTCATCTAGTAATTTGGTTGTCGAGGAACCTCTCGAAAAGGGAACGCAAACCCAACTAGAGGATGATGAACCATCTCCTCTAGAGCTTCCCTTTGCATTTGAGGAAGATATCTTTGAAGAGTATGGAAACACCTCAAATTTTCCTATTCAAGCGAGACCTCTAGAAAAGACCACTCCATCTGATCCGCAGGAAGAAACGGTTAGCATAGAACATATCAAACGTCTTTCTGCAATTATGAGTTATGAATGGTTGACCGAAGCGGAGTTATCACCTGAGGTAGCTCGAATCACCTCCCCTTCAACCATTCTCTTATGCCAATTTAGAGGGTCTGCTAGAGAAGTCCACTACAATCCTTCAGTCGGGATAAACATAATTTCAAAGGAGTTAGCTGATACTCTTTATCCCGACACGTCCTTAACTCCATCTCAAAAACTTTTACATGGTCCAACAGGATTTATTCTTGAAAGCCATGGAGTTTTAAGGACAGTTCCTGTTAGAATCAACAACTCTGAGATATATCTAGATTTTCATATTTATGACATCTCAGAGATTCCTCTCTTGATTGGCAGACCAATCATGAGGCTTCTACAGGAAAAACCACTACGAGGTCATTTAGACTTCAATGTTGGGAATTCCACTATGACTATTCCTCTTGCCCGATCTACAAACACAATAGTGGAACCCAAACCTAAACAAGACCTTATTGAGGAGGCCTTAATGGCGTCTTTAGAAGAAATGGCCCAACCATCCTTCGACGTCGAACACTTCATTGAAGAAGAGGATGAGTTTGCAGAACCCATTGAGCTAGACCAAAATGAGAAACCTCCACCTCCTTCAATAGAGTTGAAACCTCTTCCTCCTGGTTTGAAATATGTCTTCCTACACAATAATCGACAAACCCCAGTGATCATCAGTGACAAACTTTCAAAAGAAGAAACACAAAAACTCGTCACTGTTCTTGAAAGACATAGATCAGCCATAGGCTACTCACTCGAAGACCTCAAGGGCATTAGTCCTGCTCTCTGCACTCACCGCATCCCTATTGATCCTAATTGCACACCTTCAAGGGAGCCACATCACAGACTTAACAACGCTATGCGAGACGTTGTCAAGAAAGAGGTCCTTAAGCTCCTACACGCTGGGATTATTTACCCTGTGCCACATAGCGAGTGGGTTAGTCCTGTCCAAGTAGTGCCAAAGAAGGGAGGAATGACGGTTGTTAGGAATGAGAAGAACTAACTCATCCCTCAACGAGTTATCACTGGGTGGCGTATGTGCATTGATTATAGAAAACTCAATAAGGCTACAAAGAAAGATCACTTCCCGTTACCCTTCATTGATGAAATGAACGGCTTGCAAAGCACTCTTTCTTTTGTTTCCTTGATGGTTATTCTGGGTATCATCAAATCCCAATCCACCCTGATGACCAAAGTAAGACCACTTTTACATGCCCGTATGGAACTTACGCATACCGACGAATGTCGTTTGGGTTATGCAATGCTCCGGCTTCCTTCCAACGGTGCATGATGTCTATTTTCTCTGATATGATCGAGAAAATCGTGGAGGTATTCATGGATGATTTCACCGTCTATGGAAAAACCTTCGACGATTGTTTGGAGAATCTAGATAAAGTCTTACAACGGTGTGAAGAAAATTCCTTAGTCCTGAACTGGGAGAAATGTCATTTTATGGTTCGGGAAGGAATAGTGCTAGGACACAAGGTGTCCGAATGTGGTATAGAAGTGGATAGAGCAAATATTGAAGTTATTGAACAACTTCCACCTCCCACGAATGTGAAAGAAATCCGTAGCTTTCTGGGACATGCAGGGTTCTATAGGCGCTTTATTAAAGACTTCTCTCAAATCGCTAGACCCCTGACTAGTCTCTTAGCTAAAGATGCACCTTTCATCTTTACTGATGAGTGCCATGAATCTTTTCAAATCCTTAAGAAGGCACTCATTTTAGCTCCAATCATTCAACCACCTGATTGGAATATTCCTTTTGAGATCATGTGTGATGCTAGCGACTTTGCGGTTGGTGCTGTTTTAGGCCAAACCAAGGATAAGAAGCATTATGCCATATCCTATGCTAGCAAAACCTTGTCTGGACCACAGCTCAATTATGCCACAACTGAAAAAGAGCTATTGACTGTTGTCTTTGCTATAGACAAGTTTAGATCTTACTTAGTGGGGGCAAAGGTAATTGTTTATACCGATCATGCTGCTCTTAAGTACCTCCTCACTAAGAAAGATGCTAAGCCTACTAGGCAACAAAGGCTTAAGTGGCCAACCGCTAACGCTTAACCTGTTCCACAAGTTTTGTTGTCTATTTGAGTTTAGCAGGATTTGGAGCATAAGACACGATAGTTTGGAGGCGTACGACCACTTGATAGAGCACAATCTTAACCGTCATCATCATCAATGCCCCATCAAGGAAAGTCAACACCACCACTACTGTCTACCTTACTTCACCATTACCAATCGACTATGTCAACATTCAGCTTGGGGGAGGGCATCCCCCATTTATCCAGGTAAGTATTCTTATTCTTTTTGTCTTATTAGCTAGTTATATATATATTTTTGCTTTGCTAGATATAGTGAGTCTTAATTATAGTCCTTGTCTGTTAGAGTCAAAATAAATAAAAGAGAGTATGTTTCTGCTAGATGGCTTTGATTGATCTCGATGATTTATGCTTGGAAATGATGAATAGTTGCTCCGCCGTAATGCCTCTTAAAAGTACTTACATTTCGGACTTAGATTCTCCTGAGGCTTTAAATACTTAATTGGCTCTAAACCCAACACCTGTGGGAAGCACATGCTTAATCTGAGTCTTAGCATTGAAGGATAAAGATTCATGAAGAGTTGAGCTGTTGTTTATCATTTTTCCTAGAGATACTTGATTCCTGGTTTTATCTTTCGAAAATCATGAAATGCTACATGATGAGTTCCTGTATTTATGACCCTCAAGAGTTTGTCATACACATCAAGATCATCCCACTCCACCATTTATGCTGCTTCTGACATGGAAGTACGCATTTTCCATCAAGCCATATAGCTCATGCAACTCTAGGATATATCTCTCTCAATGTCAAAAAGATTCTGGGGCTACATTCAAAAAAAAAGAGAAAGAAAAAGAAAAAAAAAGAGAGGAAAAAGTGAGACGAGAGAGGGAGAGAAAAGGACAAGTGTCATACTAGGCGAGTAGGGCCTACCTCCCTGAAAAATAAATAAATAAATAAATTTAGAGATGAAAAATGGACGCGTGTCCGAGGGCGAGTAGAGCCCACATCTCTAAGGAGAGAGAAAAATGGACAAAAGTCCGGGGCGAGTAGAGCCCACCTCTCCAAGAATGGAAAGCCCAGATCTCAAAAGTCTTAGAAAGAGAGATATAGTCCAAGATGCATGAGAAGAAAAGGATACGAGAAAAAAGCTAAAGGCTTACCACCTTTCACCCTCATCCACACTATCATCCCGCCATACAGATCTTGGCAAGTGTGACTCCATACTTGAGAGGGTCATGCACAGGATCTCTGAGTTTTATTTTGCAAAAATCCCAGGATGATAGTTGATCAAAGAATTTGATATATACTGCTTGACTTGATTGTTCTGTCTTTTAATTGCTTATGATTTATGAAAAGGCTACGCACCATGGTTAAAGGTAAGACAGAGCAATCTTGTTGAGAGGAGAATTTATTTCTGATAACTATAGTACTTTTGAGGCATGAAAGCGTAGTAGCAACTCCTGATCCTACAATAGCATAGCTTTGCTAGGGACTAGCAAAGGGTAAGCTTGGGGGAACTTGTTGACGCCTGTTAACGTATACTTTTATATGTCAACTAAACATGGAAAAGGACTAAAAATTAATTAGATCACCTTGTTAGGGTTTACACTAACATATTTCCATGAGTTTTGGTGAAGTTGTGATTTGCAGGGACTAAACAGGAAAACAGCAGAATTAGCGAGACATACAACTCCAAAGACGTGTCCCAATCGTACTCCGATCCAACTCCTACAAAAGAGCAACCTAGAAGTACTTCAAAGGAAGAATCAAAGTACAACATTGCGAAGAGCTCGTCGAGATGATCGAAACAGATATATCATTTGCTATATTCGGAGTCCGGAATCAGAAGATATTCGTCGCAGAGCGGGGTTCGGTAAAACGGGTATAACTTCATCATCCGGACTCCGTTTGACGCAAATTACAGTTTTTCGGAAACGGTACGACGACGCGCATGCACCCACCAAAGATGGGCCTGAAGCTCCACAGTGGGAGACCGACCGGCCTCCTTACAGGGCCGATCGGTCTGGCCCTGCTGCCAAACGGGCCCTGCTTCTGGTATGTTCCAGAAGGTTCCTCCACCGACCTATAAAACCACATCTTGGCCATAGATCAAGGTCGGTTGGATCGTATGGTGGCGAGGCACCTCCTCAGGACTCTATAAATAGACCCCAGACCCCCTCGTTCAATCATCTTCTCATTAGCTATCTACAGAGCAAAAGTTAGGGTTTCATATTAGAAGAGAGAGATCCCTCTAGTTGTCTAGTTCATCTAGTTCTAGTTCTAGTTCTAGATCTAGTTCTTCTAGTTCATCTAGTTGTAAGATCAAGGAGAGAGGTGAGGAGAAAGCTGGAGATCCGGACCTGTCGGATCTTCATCAACATTGTACATCTACAGCAACTAGTTCGTTCTTCAGCAATCTCCAGGTTCTTTATTTATTAATTCTAAGTTCTCTATTTATTTATTTTCATTCAGTATTTACTTTAAGTTTATTTATTAGATTCCCGCTTGCATCAAGTGCTCTAGTCTTTGCAACGCTAGAGTAGTAATCTTTAGATTAGGCGTGGTACTTAGTCTAGTGGTTACCTGGAATTGCACCCAATTCCACGGATAGTTAGTGGTAGCCCCAGGTGGTGACAGCCCTGACGGCCGACGTATTCCACCACGTTCGGATTGGTGTTTGTAGGACCGTAGTTGGAGCTTCCTAGCCCCTTTCACATCCCTTTCCGCGGCTAGTGTTCTGATGTCCCAATATAAATAAACCCAAAAGTATCTCAGATTTTTTTAGATCGATTAGAGGCTTTAGAAACAATCTCTCTCTCCCAACATCATCAAACTTTTCGTAGGACGTTCTAAACTCTTTCTAGTACACTTCACGTTCCCCGTGGAAATCGATACTCTGGAATACTCCCGGGTGAAGGCTACATCGGTATCCGTGCGCTTGCGGATTTTTCTGTTGGCGTTAATAAATACCAACAGTCTCTACTTAAGGCCTTCCGAAGGTCGGCGTGCTATTACAGCCCCACTGGGACCTTGGTAGCCATACCATTGCCGCCCGGACGCCTTCTACACCTACTTGGAATATAACATTTATCATATAAATGTGTATGTACAGGTTCATAAGCTACAAGGGATGTGGCCCTTGGCTAATTACAAGATACAAAGACATTTATGGCCCTGAGCTACCCTATATAGTGCCTGCGACATAATCTACACTAATAAGGCGCATCGCAAGCTTTCTTCTAGCTTCAGGACCTATCCGAAGACCTCTACAGCCACTGTAGAGGCAGCTACCACACAGCCACCTCTACTTGAGCTCCAACAGGTTTCCTGTGGTACCCAGCATCAAGTCTGAGCTTCACCACAAGATTCCATATGGAACCAGCTTCAACACCAGCCTCGCCGGGTGGAGCGTCGTGTTCACCAACATCACATCAGGCCTTAGCATGTAAGGCCCGGCGATGCATGTACTGCTCCATGCTCCACCTGGGTTCCTCGGTGGGCCCGGGAGAAGAGGCTGATCGAGTTCTTCGAGCTTCGCAAGCATTCTTCTAGCTCCAAGCATGACCGACACTAGCTCTATGCTCTGGTGGACGGATGCAAGTTCCTGTCATGGAAATATTACTACGCAGCTTCGCCATGGCTCTCCTTCGAAGTCTGTGTGGTTTGTTTCAAGGTATGGGTGCCTAGTTATACCTGCAGCACTTGGCCTTTGATCTTATCCGCAAGCCAACTTGCGTGGCGTCCTTATCCTCAAGACTATTATACCCTCGTGGAGCATGAGGTCACTGTTCGCCCATGGGAGGCATTGGCGCGCCTTTCCCCTACCTGACTGCATTCTGGAGTATTTTTGTCTCTTGCGGGTTATAGCGACCTGTGCTTCGCCTGGGAGCCAGCCCGTGACCGTACAGTACGCCCATGACTCAGGTCATGTCAGTTTCTGGCGCCTGGTACTTTCTGCAAGATTCCAGAGGTTTTGTCCTATGCGAATTGGCCCGACAGAGCACAGTTCTGTTCCCTGAGCAGAAGGCTGTAGGTTCGGTCATTTACTTCTTCTTCTTTGGAGCATCAAACCGGCCATTCTGGTCGCTTTACTGCTCGGGGGCTACTACACTAGTGCGTCTTGTGATGCCCTATTACCCCTAGGTCGCCTCGACCTACTGGAAGCCTTCTTCCACTACATCTCTGTTCGACCTACCCACGGTAGGCATGGCGACCTTTCTGAAGGTCACGATGGCTACTTTGTTATACCTGAAGAAGCCTTGTCTTCACTTCGACCTTCTGGCCCTTCATCCCAGAAGTTCGACGTTCAACTTCGTGCTGCATCGGAGGGGTTTTTCTTTTTTGGATCCCCGTGCACCCTACACGACCTCAACGGTGACGCGCCTTCGCCAATCTTCGACACGACCTCGCCTCGGCTGCTACGCCTACACGTCGATCGGGGGCTTGAGAGACATGGGTACCCTTGGGTCCCCACCGGCCAGGGTCCCAGAGGTCCCTAACAAGTGGATCCGACCTTCCAGAAGCCCCGCCGACCTACAAGTGGGCCCAGCGACCTTATCCACAACTCCGACGACCCCGGGCGACCTTATCAAGATCCCGGAAGATCCGCAGTACTTGGCGTGCAAGCCAAGGCAGTAGGACGCGGCGCGCAGCCGCTGTCAGTGTTTTAGACACCGAGCCTACGACGAGGTACCCGAAGTAGTAGATTGTGTGGTGGGGCTCGTCGAGATCAGGAACACGATGGTGAGACACGGGGCACACAATTAAACAGGTTCGGGCCGCAATGTGCGTAATACCCTACGTCCTGTATGCTGCGTGGTTCTGTATTGATTGCCTCCGTTTTGAGAGGGGTCCCTGCCTCGCCTTATATGTCACGGGAGGCAGGGTTACAAGTCGGATTGGTACAAGAGTACTATTCGAGTAGGACTAGGAGTAGCCTATACAAGGTATGGAAAGCTATCCTAGTCTTAGTACAAGTCCTTGTCCGTCTTGTCTTGCCTTGTGGTCCACGGTACCAGCATCATGGCCCACTAGTCAAGTAGTCCAGGTGTGTAGGAACTTATCTCCCGGGTATGGCCCACATGTGTGGTGGGCCCAGGGATGCCCGGTCGACAAGCCCCCGAGTACTTTGTAGTCGAGTGTGATGCTTCCAAGTAGTCTTGAAGGTCTCCACGAGTAGTTCCCAAGCGTCCCTGAGTTCTGCAAGCTTCAATCTTTAATAGTACTTGAATTATCACGAGGCTGGAAGGTAATCCAGCTAACTCCACGAGTAGTTTTGAAGTCTTCTCGAGTTGTTCCCAAGCGTCCCTGAGTACTTCCCTTGAAGGTCTTCAATAATACCCGCTTCGTTCTTGAAATCTTTGCATCAAAGATCCATATGGAAATGCGATTACCGAAATCGCATTCCATATGGAATGTAGCCCCCGAGCCTTAGTTTGAATTGACAATTGAAGCTGAGGGTGAATCAGTAGTCTTCGTCAAATAATCCCGAAAAATCCTGAGAAAAAACTGAAGGACACGTGGCACGGAGCCCCCGAGCCTTGAGTTGAGTACGTTCTCGAATTGAAGGATCCAATCTGACTGTAGAATAGTGGCCTGAATTCAGTGAACTGTAGCTGAGCAAAATCCAATTCCATCGAGTAGTTGGGCCCCCGAGATGGAGCCGAGCAGGTCTTGGATTTAAGTCCTCTGACTTAGCCGTAAATTTTGCCTATGTGAATACCAATCTGTTGAATACGAAGGGTCACCAGGTCGATCCGTTTAGGGTTTTGGTTTTATAAATATCCGAAGGGGTATCCCTTAGGGTTTCACTACTTCCATTCGCCCTTAGATCCAGAAAGAGAAACCTAGCATCCGCAACCGCCATAGATTTCGAGCGTCCACGCCGCCAAGAGCGCGCATCTTCACCCCCTCGCAGCCCTCAAGCCAATGTGAAAGAAAATCCTCATGACTGGAAGGATGAAGCCAGCGCCATCCAAGGGTCAGAAGAGGAAGTCTGGTCGCGGCAAAAATCAGTTGCCGGAGCCCAAGTACAAGACCGTGGTGATCACGAAGCCACCAAGTCAAGCTGTCTCTTGGAAGAAATCCAAGATGAGGGAAGATGATGTCAAAGCCCTCGAAGCCACTGGGTTGCTACGCGAGAAAGCAATCGCATGCCACTGGAGATGCGTGGCCAATGGAGAAGACTCCAGATGAGATCCCGATGTTCGGCCACTTCGTCGAGCGTGGATTGACGCTGTCGTCATCAGATTTCTTCAGGGGCTTCCTAGACTTCTTCAAGCTGGAGCACGTGCATCTGAATCCGAACAGTATCTTCCAGATCGCAGTGTACGTGCACTTCTGCGAAGCCTTCCTTGGAATCCGCCTGCATTGAGCTTTGTTTAGGAAGATATTCCGCCTGAAGCCGCAGCCCAACGCCAATTTTCTGGTAGTAGTCGGTGGAACCGATCTCCAGATGCGCCAGAAGGCACAAGAGTTGTACTTCAAGTGCGACTTGATTGATTCAAACCAAGACTGGAAGACCAAGTGGTTCTACATCGACAACGCCCCGCCTCAGCTGCCGAAGCCCAGTATGTTCGCGCCAGTGTATGATAGGCTCTGGAAGGACGAGCCAACAATGCAAGGGTGCATACAAATTCCAGAGCTGCTGGCCAAGATCGCGCTGAAGAAGGCACAAGGCTTGACTGCTGAGAGAGTAGCCTTCAGCTTCATGAAGCGGCGAGTACAACCCTTGATGCAGCGGGAGCATCTTGGGTTCGAGTACACTGGAGTTGACGATGGCTCAAGGTTGTCTTCAGAAGAGATCAGTGATGATCTCGTGATGGAGATACTGCAGAAGATCTTCAAAAATCTTCACAGAATTCCTGCAGCTGTCCAAGAGTATAGTGCTGACAACCCTCCATGTATGGTGAGTATCCACAGACTAGCCCCCGAGTACTTATTATAAGTAGTCGTGTAGCTAATGTTTGCTCTGTTTCGCAGGAGGATGTCTTGAAGTTTGTGTTCATCCCTCCTCCTTGTCCCCAGGATCCACTACAAACACTAGAGGAAGAGCCAACAGATGTTGAGGCTCAAGCCCTCGAGAGTAGTCAATCTGCTCAAGGGGAAGAAGAAGTCTTGGTGGAGGACGCCTCCTCGAGTGACGATGACGGCCAGACGCTTCAACAGCATTTTGAAGTGAAGGGCCGTTACGGGTACTCTGGGGCGCCAATCCCCAGTGGTGTCTCCGCAGGGGCAACAAAAAGGCTGACTTCATCTCTTGCAGATGATGTGACGCTGCCGCCACGGAAGAAGAGAACCACAGTGGGGAAGCGGGCTGTGAAGAAGGTTACAGCTCTGCCTTCCATTACGGTAAGTTTTGAGAACTTTAAGTAGTCAATATCATGTTGAATACTTGCTTTCTGTTGTTATGTCTTGAATTTTGACTTGCGCAGGTTATCGAGAGTGTAGCCAATGTACCCTCGAGTAGCCCAGCAAGACCAATAGAACCCGAGGTGGTTCCAGCGTCTACCGTTGAGATGATGACGCATGAGCAACAAGAGGCTGCAGGAGCAGGAAATGTGCCGCTGGTGGAGAATGTGCCAGTGGTGCCGGCGACGCCTTCATTTTTTGATATGCTGGGGCTGAAAGTCGCGGTGCCTCGAGCTGCTCTGTAAGTACCCGAGTACTCGAATACTTCTTTTTGTTGTTAGTCTTGCACATGCTGACCAACTTGTTGATGCAGTAAATCCACTAATGTGAAGTGAGGAGCCTCTGGAAGTAGTCTTGCCGGAGAAGATCAGAACCCTCAAGAGCAACAAGACGATGTGTTTCCAGAGCCCCAAGAAGTAGCCGCTGAAGCTGATGCTGCACAAGCAATGCGCTTCCTCTGGAGCGACATAGTCAAAGTAGTAGTGGAGTCAGCTTCCAAGCCCAGGGTTCAGCAACTCGAGGACATTGAAGCAGTGGTGAATGAAGGCCTGGAGGTTGATCCAGACACCAAACTGCATCATGAAGAAATCCCTGTTGCTGAAGCCCCCGTGCGTCAGACAAACGTACGGTTAGCACTGGAAGACAACCCAGAAGACCGCATAGTGCCGCATGAGCCAATAATTGAAGACCCAGCTCCTCTGCGCAGTGCTGCGATGTACTCAGAGGCGAGTGCAAGTACTCAATCCAAGGCTGAAGACTTGATGTCGTATGACGACTCATGCCTGGATGAGGATAACTTGCAGGTGCATGCCGAGATGTTCCGCAGTGTTGAAAAACTCTTCGCGGTAAGTTGTAGTCTCTTGTAGAGTACTTTTTAGCCAAAGATATCATGTCTCTGACTCTTAAGTTGTTTTTACCTTTGCAGGAAGTAGTCAAGCAGTCAAAATGCAAGACTCGTCTGCTGGAGCAATACGCGGCAGACATCGAAGAAGTCTCGCAGCTTAGAGAACAACTCAGGGAGCAAAAGGCCTTGTCTCTGAAGATGCAAGAGAGGCTTGATGGTAATGTCATAGAGTACCACAATGAAATCCAGAAGCTGACTGCTCAGGAGGATGACGTTGTTGGGAAGAACAAAAAATTGCGCCAGAAGAACAAAGGTAGTCTCCCTTTCTGAATTCATCATAGAGTACTTTTTCCATGCATACTGCCTTCTGATGAGTAGTCTTGATCTTCTACAAAGCTGTCTGAGGAAGTTGAGAAATTCAAGAACAAGGCTTTGGACTGGCAGCTGGCCTATAACCGTGAAGAATCAGCTCACTTGGATCTTGAAGCCGATTATAAGGTGCGATGCATGGAACTTGAGCGTGAAATGCAGATTCGCCTTGATGGCTGGAATGACTTGTTAACTTGTATGCAGTCCCTCAAGATCAAGATCGAAGAAGCTGAAGGCCTGCGAGTTGAGTTGAAAGCCTTGACGGAAGCAGCCGAGCCAGTTGTGAATCACTTCGAGCCCAGAGTTGTCGGAGTTCAGCCGCATCCACTTGTGGAGCGGTTGAAAGATACGCCGAAGAAGATTCTGGAGTATGCTCAGAGGCTGGCTTGTACTATTCCCAATCAAGTCTTGAGCTTCATCAAGTCGTTCTACACCGAGGCAGATCTGACGGTCATCATGAACGAAAGATCTGGAGACTGTACCGACGACAGGCTGAGCGAGTTGATGCAACAGACATCTCCAATCGCGGAAGCAATTTCCAAGTTCATAGATCTCCGGTAGATGTACCTGTAGGATAAACACTAGGGAAAAACAAGTGTAATTCCAAACAAGTGTTTATGTAATATAATTGAAAAACTTGATTAAATCAATTATCTAGATCCCTTGCATGCTTGTGTGTGTGCCAAGTACTCGAGTTGTTGATGAGTGTATGGCTGCAAAAAGAGATACGGTACACAAGTAGAAGTACTCAAGTGTAGATATGTTCTGAAGAATGTTAGCTTAATCACAACGAGTTGAACACCTTAGCTGTAACAGCGTAAAAGAAGGTTTTCTTGTGAAATAAGCAAAGGATAATAACAAGTCGATATATAATAGCAACTTTTTACTAAACACATTGTACAGAGTTTACAATGTCTTAAGTACCTCTGAGGCTATGAGCCTAGTGAGAGAGTACTCGTAAAGATGTTCCAAAGAACATTAACTTATTCACAACGAGTTGAACACCTTAGCTGTAGCAGTGTAAAAGAAGGCTTTGTTGTGAAATAAGCAAAGGACAGTAACAAGTCGATATATAGGATAACAACTTTATGACTGAACACATTGTACAGAGTTTACAATGTCTTGAGTACCTCTGAGGCTATGAGCCTCGTGAGAGAGTACTCGCAAGGATATTCTGAAGAACGAGTAAGACCATAGGGGACAGTGTGGTGAACTCATCCTTGTTGTAGCAGCAACTTGTATGAGAGTTCCACTGAGACCCTACCATGAAGGGTGTTACTCTAGGCCGAAGCCTCTTATTAGAAATAGAGACATGGACAGCATGTGCCACTTATTGCTCTATACAACACGGAGTCGTCTGGAGAGAGTTATCATGACTCCCTACGAGGTCGCAGAATGAGACTGCCTGGAGAGGATTATCATGATCCCTTACGAGTGATCGCAGCTGAAGCCACGAGTAGATACAGCCGAAGCTGTCTGGAGAGGGTTGTTGAGACCCCTACGAGTAGTGACAACCGTAGCTATCTTGTTGAGTGGTGGCAACCGAAGCTGCCTGGAGAGGGTCATTGAGACCCCCTACGGGTTGTTTACAGCCGTAGCTGTCTGGAGAGGGTTGTTGAGACCCCCTACGGGTAGAAGCGACAAAGCTGGTCAATGTTCCAAGAGTTTTCGACTTCTTCACCTTCAAGAGTTTGTAGACGATACGAGCCTGGGCTGGTGACCTTTGCGACAGAGAAAGGACCTTCCCATGGCGAGTTGAGTTTGTGTAGCCCTGCCGTGTTCTGGATACGACAAAGGACTAAGTCACCAACGTTGAAGGAGCGTTCCTTAACGTTGCGGTCATGGTAGCGGCGGATCTTCTCAAGATATCGAGCGGATTGAACAAGTGCGTTGTAGTGAGCTTCCTCGAGACTGTCGACATCTGTCTGTCTTGTTTCTTCAGCTACACCTTCTTCGTACTGATCAACCGTCGGAGAACACCACATGACATCAGCAGGCAAGACGGCTTCAGAGCCATAGACCAGGAAATAAGGTGACTGCCCTGTGGGAGTAGTAGGCTGAGTACGTAGCCCTCAGAGTACATTGGGTAATTCCTTGATCCACTTGCCGCCCTTGGTATTTGCAGCATCATATAGTCACTTTTTGAGAGCATCGAGTACCATCCTATTGGCGCGTTCCACCTGGCCATTGGCACGTGGATGAGCGACAGAGACGTATCGGACATCAATTCCACTGTTCTCACAGTATTCCCAGAACTGATGATTGTTGAAATTCGAACCCAGGTCTGTAATAATGCGATTAGGGAACCCATAGCGATGTACGATTTCATCCAAGAAGTCGAGGACTCTATCAGTCTTGGGGCAGGTAACAGGCTTGACCTCAATCCACTTGGTAAACTTGTCGATAGCCACCAGAACTCTGTTGAATCCCCCTGGCGCATTTGGGAGAGGACCAATCATATCCAGCCCCCAGCAAGCGAAAGGCCAAGTTGGTGGTATCGTGATGAGTTTATAGGCTGGAACGTGTTGTTGCTTGGCGAAGAATTGGCATCCATGGCATTTCTTGACTAGTTCCTCTGCATCAGCAAGAGTTGTAGGCCAGTAGAAAGCATGTCTGAATACTTTTCCCACCAAGGTGCGGGAAGAAGCGTGATTGCCACAGATTCCTTTGTGTCTCCTCCAAGATTTCCTTGCCTTCTTCGCGAGAAACGCACTTCATGAGTACATCAGAACTTGCGCCTCGCTTGTAGAGTTGATTTCCGACTAGACCATAGGCCTTAACGCGGTGTGAGATGCGCTCGGCTTCTGACTTGTCTGCAAGAATCAACGGATGCTTAATGTAGTCGATGAAAGGAGTTCTCCAATCCACGTCAATCATAAGCACGTCTCGATCGGGTTGAACTGAAGTAGTCGTAGGTGCAGATGATTGCTCCAGAATTGATGGTTTGTGGAGTTCATGAACGAAGATTCCAACTGGCACTTGAGCTCGTGTAGATCCCTGCTTCGACAAGATGTTCGCAGCAACATTGTTGTCGCGAATAACATGATGGAACTCGAGACCATGAAATTTGTTCTCAAGTTTGTGTACCTCCTGACAGTACGCATCCATGTTCTCAGCATTACTATCCCAAGAATCGTTGACTTGATTGATGACCACCAAAGAATCACCGTAAACAAGTAGTCATGTGATGCCAAGAGAGACTGCAAGGCGAAGACCATGCAGTAAAGCTTCATATTCAGCTTCATTGTTTGAGACCTTCCAGAAGATCTGCAAAACATATTTGAGTTGCTCGCCCTTGGGAGAAATCAGAAGTACCCCGGCACCAGCGCCTTCCAACTTGAGTGAACCATCAAAGTACATGACCCAATGTTCTGGACGCTCAATTGGAGTTGGGACTTGATTTTCACGCCACTCAGCCATGAAATCAACCAAGGCCTGAGGCTTGATAGCAGTGCGAGACTTGAACTCGAGCGATAGGGCGCCAAGCTCTACAGCCCATTTAGAAATACTTTCTGTGGAATCCCGGTTGTGCAATATCTTGCCAAGTGGGTAGCTAGTAACCACAGAAATCTTGTACTCGTCGAAGTAGTGGCGGAGCTTCCGTGAAGTGATCAGAACCGCATAGAGTAGCTTCTGTACCGGAGGGTAGCGAGCCTTGGATTCTGAGAGTACTTCACTGACGAAATAAACTGGCCTTTGGACAGGGTAGCCATGGCCTTCCTCCTGTCGTTCAACGGCAATAGCAATGCTCACAACATGAGTAGTCGCAGCGATGTAGAGCAGGAGCTCTTCATTGGGCAAATGAGCTGTGACGACTGGAGGCTTGGATAAGAACTCCTTGAGCTGAGAAAGAGCTTGATCCGCTTCAGTTGTCCAAGTAAACTTCTCTTGCCGTTTGAGTAGCTTGAAGAAAGGTAGGCCCCGTTCTCCAAGTCGCGAGATGAAGCGATTGAGTGACGCCATACAACCAGTAAGCTTCTGGACATCTTTGACAGTAGTCGGAGCTTGCATGTTGGAGATGGCGGTAATCTTCTCGGGGTTTGCTTCAATGCCACGATGGCTAATGATGAACCCGAGTAGTTTTCCAGATGATACGCCAAAGACGCATTTGTTGGGGTTGAGCTTCCATTGGTACTCCCATAGCGAAGCAAAAGTTTCCTCAAGATCCGCGATAAGCATGTCTAGATCCCTAGTCTTGACAACGATATCATCCACGTATGCTTCCACGTTCTTGTGAAGCTGCTTCTTGAAGCACGCTTGGATAGCTCTTTGATAAGTAGCACCAGCATTTTCAACCCGAAGGACATTGTTGTGTAACAATAAGCACCAAACGGGGTGATGAATGTGGTCTTCTCTTGATCAGATTCCTTGATTGCTATTTGATGATAGCCGGAGTAGCAAACCAGGAAACAGAGTAGAGCACAACCCGTCGTCGAATCAATGACTTGATCAATCCGCGACAACCCAAAAGGATCCTTGGGGCAATGCTTGTTGAGATCAGTGTAGTCGACACACATCCTCCAATCATTAGAGTTCTTCTTTCTGACAAGCACAGGGTTAGCAAGCCATTGCGGGTGAAAAACTTCTCGGATGAAGCCAGCCGCGAGTAGTTTGGCAAGCTCTTTCTTGATAGCAGCCCTGCGGCCATCAGCAAAGCGACGAAGGTGTTGTCTCTTGGGGGTAGTGTTAGGATCGACGTTGAGTGAGTGCTCGATCAAGTTCCTGGGCACACCTGGCATGTCAGATGGCTTCCACGCAAAGATATCACGGTTAGCCCGAAGGAAGTTGATGAGCGCGTCTTCCTATTTAGGATCAAGCTGTGCACTGATCATGGTCGTCTTACTGTTGTCACCATTACCAAGGTCAATAGCTTTGAGCAGGACATCACCAGTCGGTGCAGGCTTGTTGTTGATGGTTGTCTTCTCAGGAACCTCTAGCTCGCTCGGAGCAAGCTTTTTAGCTGCGGTGAAGACTTCCATCATAGCATTGGGTACTTGAGTTGTTGAAGCAAGTTCTACGGCTTCAGTGTCGCAGTCGTAAGAACGCTTCAAATCCCCTTGCAATGAGAGAACTCCCTTGGGGCTCGGCATCTTGAGTACAAGGTACACATAATGTGGAATAGCCATAAACTTGGCTAGAGCAGGTCTGCCGAGGATGACATGGTAAGAAGTCTCGAAGTCAGCAACCTCGAACTTAATGTACTCGGTGCGATAGTGATCCTTAGTCCCAAAGGTAACGGGTAGTACAACTGAACCAAAGGGAACAACTGCTTTGCCCGGAATGATACCATAGAACGGTGAGTTGGTCTTGGTAAGCATATTGGTGATATCGAGGCCCATCTTTTTCAAGGTCTTGGCAAATAGGACATTGAGACCGCTGCCACCATCAATAAGAACCTTGGTAAGCCTGGAGCCTGCCACCACTGGATCCAGAACGAGAGGATATCGTCCTGGCTCAGAGAAACTAGTCCATTGATCCGCCCTTGAAAAGGTAATGGGCATTTCAGACCACTTTAGAAAAGTTGGAGCTGCTGGTTGAATGGACATAATCTCCCTGAGTGCAAGTTTCTGCATGCGCTTGGTTGGAATCCCACCAAATATAACATTGACAGTGTTGGAGGGGTGTTGAAACCCAGTGTCTTTGTCTGTGTTAGGCTTCTCCCCCTTGTGTTTACGAAACCTTGGGTTTGGGTGCGTTGGTTCTGGTGTATTCTTCAACGCACGGCGAAGTTGGTAACACTGCTCTGTAGTATGATCGCCCTCTGGGTGCCATGGGTATTTCTGCTTGGTCAATGTTGCCCAGTGAGAATCATCTTCAGGCTTGGCAGTAGTTTCCATGGCTGCAACAGTGTTGTCGGGCTTGCGCTTGCGATTAGGATTGCTCGAGTAGTTATTACCCGTGCGATTGCCCTGCTGTTGTTTGCCACTATTGCTTCCACCAGCATTATTGTTGTTGTTGTTGTTGTTGTTGTTGTTGTTGTTCTGGTTGTTGCGAAGATGCTTGAACCGATTCCGAGCCTTGTCTTCCTCATCCGCCCAGTGAGTGATCATCTCCTTGAGCTTGGTGATGTTGGCTGGGCGAGCACGACCGAAGTCTTGGAAAAGCCTATCGTCATGAAATTAAAACCATCCTGGAAGGTATCGATGACTTCTTTCTCGGTGACATCAACAACAGTAGCCCTTTTTTCAAAGAAGCGGCGCATGTACTCGCGAAGAGTCTCGCCTTGTTTTTGCTTGATCAGGGCAAGGTCCATCCGAGTACCATGACGGCCCAGAGAACCCGCGTAGTTGCTGGTGAAGCGTTGCTTGAGTTGTCCCCAGTTGTCGATGGAGCCGCGTTTGAGAGACTCGAACCATGTGAGGGGCTCTTGCTCCAGAATAAAAGGGAAATAGATACATTTAGTATCATCATTGCCCCCGGCATTAGTGATAGACAGAGCATAACAGCGCAACCACCGCCTTGGATCTTGCTTGCCATCATATTTGGAAATACTGTAAGGCTTGAATTTCTCCGGAAGAAGCAGAGCTTGAAGTCGAGCGGAGAAAACAGGAAAGGAATCAGAGTCAACATCCTTTTGCTTCTCACGTTCAGCACGTCTGGCGTTGATTGTTGTACGAACATCATAGCAAGAGTCTCCCGACTTGCTATTGACACTGGCATCATCACCCTTGCCTCTGTTGCTAGCTTCCGGACGTGTGCGTTGAGGAGTGGGTGTGGCGCGATGAGTACCTCCACTACTACCATGGTGACTAGAAGTAGTGGTATTCTGACGTAGCATAGTGTAAGCTAATTCAGCCAGCATTGCGACTTTAGCAGCCGCCCTGTCACGAGGCATAGAGCGACCAAGCAAGTTGATCGCATTAATAGCTTCTTCTGGAGTGCGATATTGATGAGTAGCTACCGCATCCAGAGCTTCTTGAAGATTACGGGTAGGTAAAGCTTCCGCGAGTTCCCGACTAAGGGTTGCACGATCAGTATTGCGTTGTTGTCGTGTAGTCTTGGCCTCCGCGGTTTCATCAGCAGGAGCATTGGCGGAGAGTTCATCATCAGATACATCATCCGGAAAATGATAATTGGCACGATGCCCTTGCGGAGTAGATGCGTCAACGACGAAAACTTCTCGATAAGATGAGTGAGTACCCGTACTCTCAATGAGCTCAGTATCGGTGTCATAATCAACGAGCTTAACACCTTCCTGGAAAGGTAAGTTGTCGAGACAAGCGATAAAACGCTCCTGATCATCCGAGGTGAGATCAGCAGGCACATGCTCAGGCCAGTAGACGAATCTTCCCTCAGGTGTCGATGTGATCACCAGTCCTTGAGCAGAGCCAGTGAGTTGTTGTACTTCAGTAGAATCCGAACCGTAGTCGAACTCGAACTCAGATGAATCTAAATCATAGTAGTCGAGGTTGACTTCTGAATCTGAAGAGTACTCGAGCACGATCTTCGAGCCAAAGCACATGAGGCGCGTCAGCGCAGCCTGGTAAGCGGCACTGACATGGCGATGACCGAAGAGAGGTAGTGCTGGGATGTTATCCAGGCTGAGTGCAAGCTGCGAAGCTGAAGAGAGCAACTCAGGCTGAAGAAAAGACGAAGTCAAGTTGTACTCGGACTCCGACTCGAGTTCTCTGAGCGGGTCAGAGAGCGAAATTTCGCCAAAATTTTCGACGAGATCCTCCATCGAAGTTTGCATAAACGTCGAGGACTTGAGTTTTGACTCCTGAGTTGATGACAAAAAACGCAGGAACGATCCGGCGCCGTCGGCAACACAAACCCAAGAGCCAAAAACAAAGGTGTCGCCTTGCTGGAAAGCGACGGTCGGCTTGATGATGACGAGAGCCATCGAGTTCGCCAGCGGATCAGCGACGAGATCCCCTACCTGGCGCGCCAGCTGTCAGTGTTTTAGACACCGAGCCTACGACGGGGTACCCGAAGTAGTAGATTGTGCGGTGGGGCTCGCCGAGATCAGGAACATGATGATGAGACACGGGACACACAATTAGACAAGTTCGGGCCGTAATGTGCGTAATACCCTACGTCCTGTATGCTGCGTGGCTCTGTATTGATTGCCTCTGTTTTGAGAGGGGTCCCTGCCTCGCCTTATATGTCATGGGAGGCAGGGTTACAAGTCGGATTGATACAAGAGTACTATTTGAGTAGGACTCGGAGTACCCTATACAAGGTATGGAAAGCTATCCTAGTCTTAGTACAAGTCCTTGTCCGTCTTGTCTTGCCTTGTGGTCCACGGTACCAGCACCGTGGCCCACTAGTCAAGTAGTCCAGGTGTGTAGGAAATTATCTCCCGGGTATGGCCCACATGTGTGGTGGGCCCAGGGATGCCTGGTCGACAGCCGCCTGTAGGTCCGAGTATCACGGGATACTCCTTGTAATCCGGGAGATAGCTTCCCACAATTGTAACCGACCCAGATATGGGTCCACCGACCTTGAATGGAAACCCTAGTCCATCCTCCCCATATAAGGCGGCCTAGGACTCCATTCAAGGGGACATCTTCATCCTCTTCGCATAATCCACCACCACAACTGGACGTAGGGTTTTACTCTTCGGAGGCCTGAACCAGTCTAAACCCTTATCTCCCCGTGTTCATCACCATACTCGCCTAGTTCCGAGTTCACCACGTGTTCTACCACCTACGCTCTTAGTTTCTGATCCTCTCCATTAACCTGCAAACTGCTTGGGTAGCCCCCTTGCAGATCTATCCAGGTCTCACCCCCTGACAGGGAGTGAGCTCACTTATGGTTCATGTGAGAGATGTGATGTATCTATCTATCTATCTTAGGCTTATGGACATGTATGAACTTATTTGTGTTGGTGTGATGGTTGTTGGTGTGCCAAGTGAACCTATTTACATTTGTAAGACTTATGAATGCTAGTGTGATGTAAGAACCTATTTATCTATGTGTGATGCTATGGATGTGTGTTGGATGTTACTTCTAACTTTATTGTTGTGATATATCTTGTCATATGCATCACGAGATTTTGTTTATCACACTTGTGCACCATGTGTTGAATGCAAAGATTTAGGGGGAGCACTTGCTAAATTTTGTGCAAAAGGCATTTGAGGCCTCTCATAGTTGACATTGCACACATTTAGGGGGAGTCTTTACCTAACTCATTGCATACACACATCTCTTTTATATAACCAAGTTGTGTTGTCATCAATCACCAAAAAGGGGGAGATTGAAAGTGCATCTAGGCTCCTAATTATTTTGGTGATAATGACAATATAATTTGGATGGTTTAATGCTTTCAATGAGATGTGTGCAGGAATTAAAAGGAGAAAATTTGTATTTAATCAAAAGAAGCCTCTCATACCTTCTATTCGGTGTTGAAGCTCAATTGGAGGATTAATTTGATTTATCTTTCGAACTTGAGTATAGGAAACACCGTACTATAAAGAGGGATGCGAATTGACCGTCTAGAGATGCTAAAAGTGCTTAGAAAGGTGAACCAAGAAAACCGAGAGAGACACAAAGCCTACACGTACACAAACCCTTTGATTCTCCTAGTTCTGGCCTTTGTGAGTAGTACCGGCCCTAGGCCGGTACTACTGATAAAGGCTTTATGTCTGGTTTTCTCGAACCCCTCGGTAGTTCCGGCCCTGGGTCGGTACTACCGAGAAAGCCGTTCTGGTTCGTTTTCAGGGGCCCCTCGGTAGTTCCGACCCCAGGTCGGTTTTACCGAGAAAGCTATTTTGTTTCTTTTTTGGAGCCCCTCGGTAGTACCGACTTGAGGTCGGTAGTACCGATAATCACTGTTTCAGAACAGTAACTGTTAGTTTTGGGGGGTGGGTATTTATACCCCCTCACACCCCCCTTCATTTGCTGCTGACCTAACCCGAGACAAACACACCCAAGAGTATTCACTCCTGTTCTTCACTCCTCCCTAGAGCCAACCCTTGATCCTTTGAGCTAGGGATTGAGTGAGGAAGAGATTCTTGGTGTGATATTGAGAAGCTTTGAGTGACCTATCCATCTCCTTCATCTCAAGAGCACTTGAAGCATCTCCGGGCATCGATTCGCGTTTGTTACTCTTGAAGCTTGCTTCTAGACGGTTAGGCGTCGCCCGTTGAGTGCCCTCTTCGTGTGGAGCACCGGGATCGTTTGTATTACCACTCCTTGGTGGAGAATTCTTAGTGAGCACCAATCTTCCTTTGTGGGGATTGGTTGAGGCAAGAGGCTCTTGGTGATAGCCCTCCCTTTGTGGGATCCTCAACGGAGACGTAGCTTCCTTTGTGGAAGTGAACTTCAGATTAAACCTCTTGTCCATTGCTTGTTTGAGTTCTGCTAAATTCACTAACCCTAGAAGTGTGTTTTGGCCCGATCTATATATTTGTTGTGTTGCAACTTGTATCTTTGGTTGCAGGAGGTTCTTAGCATCTAAACTCAACTATTGATTTAAGTAGAATTGCTAGAATCGTTTTTGTTTTCGAATTTCGTTTTAGTCATCTCTGGCTGGCTGGTAGTACCGCCCCTGTGCCGGTAGTACCGAGCCCCTCGGTGGTACCGACACAGCGCCGGTAGTACCGACCTGTGATTTAACCGTTGCATTTATTTCAGAAATTCGAAGTGATCCTATTCACCCCTCTCTAGGCATCATAAGGTCCTTTCAGGAGAGGAAATGAGGCTACCTCATCCATCGGGTCCCGGATGAGAGGTGGGTTGGAGGCGTTTTTTTTACCTTTGGACTCTCATCTATGAGGTAGGGGTGCAGTAGAGAGCTCCACAGGAGTTGCCCTAAGGTCTCCTCCTCCTCCCTCTCGATGGCGCAGTGGTGGTGCTAGTGTAGAGAGGGGCGCCGCTGCTGCGGGGCGGGTGAGCAGACGGCCGCCGTCATCAGGAGAGGAGGAGGGGTGCCGGTGTGCAGGCACGAGGGTGGGGAGGGGTCGATGGCGGGCGCTCAGAGGAGAGTGGGGACTGGGGAGAGTGAGCGAGAGGATAAGATAAAGGATGAGAGGTAAATAGGAGAAAAAAAGAAAAGAAATGGAAAAAAGATTGGAAAGTAGAAAAAAGAGAAAAATAAATAGAAATAAAAAAGAAAAGGGAAAAATAAAGGTAGAGTGGATAAATGACGTGTGGGACCCACGTGTTATTATGTGTGGAGATGAAGAGTTCAATATATCCGTTTGAATTTGGAGAGTGAGAAACGGAAAAGTATATTAGAGTGAGCAACTCAGTATGTAGAGGAATCTTTTTGAAGAGCCGAATGGAGATTAGAAAATATAGAGAGCCTGCTGGTGGTCTTCTTATGGATGCTATGCCAAATTCCAACTCATTTCTTAATGCTGCAAATTCCAACTCATTTCTTAATGATATCTAAATATATATGCTCAAGATAAGTAGGAAATTTAAGAACAAATCATCATTATATAATATGCTAGATGTGGACAGCCAAGCTTACGTGTACCAGCTCATTTGTTGCTAAATGCAGGCACATGCACCAGCTCATTGGGGCGGGTGGATAGCTCGTCTAGTTTTCATGCCAAACTCCAGACTGGAGCGCCGGGTTCGAATCTGGTGGCGCATCTCACTCAGAGGCTGGTGACTATACAGTACTTCAGTGACAATTAACAAATCATCACGCTGACGTGGGTCTCACCTGTCAGCGACTCACCTCCATCCTCTTTTCTCCTTCCGCCGCCGCTTCCTTCTCTTGCCCGTCGCCGGCGACGGTGAAGGACGACGGTGCAGGGGTGAGCAGAGGTGTGACAGGGGTGGCGTGATGGTTGGTTAACCGTTAGTTGGGAGTGATATCGTCACCGATCAGACGTATCAGAGAATGAACCTGACTCCTTTCTTTAGGTTGGATGAACCTGCAGGCTAATCCAGCCTTCGTCCTCTAAAAAACACACCAGCTCATTTCTCCTTGGCCATCTTAACGCATCACTAGAATCTGTCTTTTACTGTGGCAGTAGAATATAAGTAACCGTGGAAGGCGAAGGATTGGCACATCGACGACGGCACTCACGACGCAGATCGAGGCTATGGCGAACGACAGCCTGCGCGTGTTCCTGGTTCTCCTCGTCGCGCAGGTCTGCCTACTCGTGGTGATGGCGGCGTCGGCGGTGCAGGGCAGGTTGGGGATGACGGGGCCTTTGATGGCGGAGTGGACGCCCGAGGTGTGCTGCCCCTACCACCCTGACTGCTGCCGCCTGGTCCAGGCCAACGCCATCTCGGCGGCGCCAAGCCCTGGCCCGTAGTTTGCCGTCTCCTCCCGGTGATCTAGCATGATCAGTAAGTAGGTTGACGGAGAATGCTGCTTTCGTGTACTTCACTAATGGTGTTTCTAGCTCCGTCAGTGTACTCTTCGCTTGCCTAATAAAATAATGGGAGGGATGGGTGTATGTGCTTGTGTTCAGTTGATTCAGCAACTCCTTATGTGGTTTTCTGTCGGCAGCTTTTTTTCGAAAACATATAGGGTCAGAGACTAGAATGGTTTAGATATAGGGCCATTTGCGGCGACCACTTGACTGCTTATTTCTTGCCTCTAATGTAGGTTGTACTAGGAAGAACGTTGCGCTTCACCATGACGACTATACATCGCACCTGCGACGCGGGGGGCGCGGGCCGCGGGGTGGGGGCCACCTGTCAGGTGCTTCTTCCACCTCCCGGTGCTTCGGCCCGTGACGACGACGACGGCGACCGGCGGCGGCGCAGGCGAACCCTCCTCCTTCCTCCGGCTATAGAAAGGGGCCGACCGGGGGAGGCAGGTAGGCCAGGCGGTGGGGATGGGGGGCAGGGTGGCCTTTAGGGTTCTGGCGGTGGGGGCGGCGGCCGGGCCAGGTCGGGGCGGGGGTGAAGGTCGCCGACGGCGGAGGGCTAGGGTTCCGGCGGTGGGGGCAGGTGCGGGGGAAGGGGAAGTAGGAGGCCGCCGCGGGTGCGATAGGGTCTCGCCGGAGCTCCGCCGCCCGACGACGGAGCTCCGGCGAGACCCTACCACGTCGCGGCGGTGGGTGGTGGGCGGCGGGGCGGCGGTCAGTGATGGAGGCGGGGGGCAGCACCGGCGATGCGGGGAAGATGAGTTGGGGAAGAAGAAGATTAGGGTTTTGATGGGCTTTCGTGGGCCACGAGAATTTTGGGTTGAGTTGGGCTGGCGCGATGGTTTGTTAGCCATCTTTTCAGCGATGGCTAACCGCACCCGCGCTTCACCACGCTCGTAATCATGTATGCCGGCAAGTATAATGTAACATATTTCACACGGATACAATACATAGTGAAGAACATATTTCGTATGAAATAAAGTATCACATTTTAATGTAAATTGCAGTTGTATGGATATGGAGAACTTTACAATTTTGAATCAAAGCAATAACCTGATGTGGTGAAACTTAGTGTGCAAAAAGGTATACAGTAAGCTAATAATTCATCATAGTAACAGATCTGTAGTTGCCATCCTGAAGAATAAGAAACACTAGTTTTTTTCACAACACAACTTAGCTAAGAAGATGGAGAATATAGCACCATAGAAGTGACAGCAGTGAGGCCAAGCAGACGACCACGATTTTGTTGCCGCATAAGAACGACACATAGATCTATCACTAGACCTCCTTTCATCAACGTGTATGATAAACGTGACCCGCTAATGGCAGCCACCTGGAGATAAATAAACATATATGTCGTTAACAACAAAAAAAATAATGAACAATAGATTGACGTAGTTTTTTTAATTACACGATACACATGCAGATGTCTATATACTTCTATGAGCACTTCTAAAAGACTGAGCTGACAAATCCTCAAGAATGATAAAGTCACCATTGGAACGTCGTTGTCGACGAGTACGTCGTTTACTACTAAAAGAATCGCCAGTTAAAATCCTGGAATAAATCCAAAAAATACGAGTACTAGTGCTAAATTAAGGTTCCATTTTTAGGGTGAATTAAGGTTCCATTGAGCTACGCTCAATTCTCTAATTGATATACATTTTACTCACTCACCCATATACATACATACAACGCGTTTGATGGAGGCATGGCACAGTCCGGAATCATCCAATCCTAAAACCAAACCTAATCTTCTCATTTGGTTTGCGACATGGAATCGATCTGTTCCGCATGACTCCAACCTGAACCGATTGATTCTGTAAACCAAACACATTGATAGTGTTTGTAGTAATGCTATCTTGCAAACACAAGTATGTTCCTAACATAGGATTAATAAGTCACTAAAAACAACCACTATCTGCATAGTAGTTGTTTTGGTAACATATTACCTTGATGCATTTTACCCACCCATATGCGTAGTGGTTGTTTTGGTAACTTATCATCTTGATGCATTTTACACACCTATATGCTGATATGTACAGTGGTTGTTTTGGTGACTTGTGAATGCTATGTTGCAAATCCCAACTCATTTCTTTTTTTTTAACGAACGGGCACAAGACGGTGCCTATTTCATTGATAAAGAGGATAAGTACAAGCCGGCTAGCCGGAATAAACTAAAAAGGCCTTTACAAACGCACACTCAGGGTCGCCAGGCACTTGGCGCCCGCTGAAAGCCAGAGTGAAAACTCTCCTTTAATTTTAATTACAAGTGAAGGTATGGATGAATATGTACGGTTGAAGACGCGGTTGTTTCTTTCTTTCCAGATCTCCCAATTGATGAGGAGCGCAAGAGAATGGGCGGCTTTTCGGGAGATGTTCGGGCGTGAGGTTATGCTGATCCACCATTGTAATGACGAGGTTGAGGGCCAGCGATCTGGGTGGAGGTCAGGCAGTCCGATCCATGTGGAAATCTCGTTCCATATCCGGCGTGTGTAACGGCAGTCCGCTAGCATGTGATGTGCAGTCTCCATGATTTGCCTACAAAGCGGGCAGGTCGGGCTGTGGTCCCACCCTCTGCGCGCGAGCCTATCTGAGGTCCAGACACGGTCTTGTAGGATGAGCCATGCAAAGAAGGTGCACTTGGGGGTGCCCAAGCTTTCCAAATCGAGGCAAGCGCAGGGTTGGGGGCACAGTCCGTGAATTGGGCTTTATAAGCCGAAGAGGTGGTGTAAACCCCGTGCGTCATTAGAGTCCAGGTGATATTGTCTTTCTCTTGTGGTCGGAGTATCGTCGGCGTGATGAGGTTCCATAGCGTGGTGAGTTGGTGGAGGTGCTCCGTGGTGAACCGTACCCGGAGATTGAGGTCCCGAATCCAGTTGCTGTTCTGGAATGTTGACGCAACTGACCGTTTTTTCTTCTTTGTCTTGGCGAAGAGTAGTGGTGCAACGTCCTTGGGCCTCTTTGTCTTGGCGAAGAGTAGTGGTGCAACGTCCTTGGGCCTCGCTCCTTGGAGCCAGCCTGAGCTCCAGAAGCTAGCTTTTTCACCGTCCCCCAGAGTGATATGCGTGCAGTTTGCGAAGAGAAGTCGGTCGGTGTCATCGCAAGGAACTTCCGTACCTGCCCAGGCCTTCTCGGGGGAGGTCCACTCTTGCCATAACCAGCGTAAGCGCAGGGCTCTTGCAAACTTCTCCAAGTGAAGGACGCCCAGGCCGCCAAACTCCTTTGGGAGTGTTGTTCGCGTCCAGTTGACTTTGCATTTGCCTCCCGTTAAGGCTTTGTCTCCTGCCCAGAGAAAACGTCTGCAGATCTTATCGAGGTCCTGGAGCACCTCTTTTGGAGGTTTGAGTACCGTCATGAGGTATACCGGTTGGGATGACAGCACCGATTTGACGAGGCTTGCGCGACCTGCTTGCGTAAGGTTTCTGCCATTCCAAATGGAGAGCTTTCCTGCCGCCTTATCAACCAGGGGTTGGAAGTCAAGCTTCTTAAGTCTTCGCGGGGTAAGGGACAGGCCGAGGTCCTTGAGTGGGAAGGGTGCACGGTTGAGCGGGAGGTTAGACAGAATGGCCTCGAGGTCGATGTCATTGCAGCTGATAGGCATTACGCTTGTTTTTTGTAGGTTAGTCAGTAGGTGTCGATGTTTTAGACCGGCAACCTACCAAGGGGAGTACCCGAGGTAGATGAATGTGGCCTCGCCGAGATCGATAACTCGAAGGAGAGACACGTGGCACACAATTTAGACAGGTTCGGGCCGCGAGGTGTGTAATACCCTACGTCCTGTATGCTGTGTAGCTCTGGATTGATTGGGTGTGTTTACAAGATGATGCGGATGATGAGATAGGGGTCCCTGCCTCGCCTTATATAGTCTGGGAGGCAGGGTTACAAGTCAGTTTGAGGGGAGAGTACTAGTCAGGTACGGCTAGGAGTACTTTACATGGATCCGGACATGTGTAGCTTCCTAACCGAATACTATCCCTCTGTAGTCCTTGCGCCCCATGCCAGCAGGTGCCGTGTTGCCCAAGTCGAGTAGTCCCAGGGGCCCACCGAGTAGTCGGTCCTGGTACCCACCAGAGTAGTAGGCCCAGGGATGTCCATACGACAAGCCCCCGAGTACTTTGTAGTCGAGCAGGATGTCTTCGAGTAGTCTTGATGGCCTTGGCGAGTAGTCCTTGAGCGTCCCCGAGTTCCACAAGCCGAAAGTCCTCAAGAGTGCTTGAACCATCCCGAGGCTGGAAGGTACTCCAGCTGATCTTTGAGTAGTCTTGAAGTCTTCTTGAGTAGTCCCCAAGCGTCCCCGAGTGCTTCTCTCGAAGGTCTTCAATAATACTCGCGATGTCTTGATGAAGAAACCATATGGCAAAAGCGATTCGGAGAATCGCATTCCATATGGAATGTAGCCCCCGAGCCTTAGGTCGAATCGTAGATTCAAGCTGAGGGTCAATCTGAAGTTCTGCCAATCTTATCCCGAAAAATCCGGAGAAAAAACCGAAGGACACGTGGCACAGAGCCCCCGAGCCTTGAGTCGAGTACTTCCTCTCAAATTAAAGGGTCATCTTGACTGTAGAATGTGTCCTGAGTGGGTCTTGAATCTGGTTGTATCCCACTGAGGTCATCTGAAGTAGTCGAGCCCCCGAGATGGAGAGCATCGAGTACTGGAAATTGAAGAGTCACGCTGCTGCCGCTAGGTCACCCGTCTGGCGCTGTATATGCCCGCTGAGAACCGAGCCGCCAGGGCCGGTTATAAATAACCGGGGAGTCCCTTAGGGTTTTTCACTCCTAGCAGTTGCATTCCTCAGATTAGATCTGAATCGCCGCCTCCTCTGCTCCTCTGCTGCCGCTGCCGCCACCGCCGCGCAGAGACTTAGATCCATTTGCTCGCGCCGCCGCAGTTCACCCGCTGCTGTAACCCCCGAGCGAATGCGAGTGAAGACACCCATCACTTGGAGAATGAAGGGATCCCCAGCGAAGGGCAAGAAGACCGGCACGTCGAAGAAAAGGAGCCGCGATGAAGAAACCGGGGATGCCGGTCAGTCGTCGACGTCGCCACCCTCGTCCCCTCGCCCCAATCCGGCGAAGGAGTGGAAGAAGGCGAAACTAAAGACTGTGGACCTCCTCACTTTGGCCAACAGTGGGTTCCTTCGGGAGAAGGAGGTGGATCTATGGCGCACCGCCACCGGCGATCCATACCCGATGGAGAAGAACCCGGACGAAATCCCAATGTTCGCCCGGTTCGTAGAGCGCGGATTGGCGCTCCCCGCCAGTGATTTCTTCAAGGGTCTGCTCAGGTACTATGGCATCGAGTACCTTAATCTTAACCCCAACGGAATCTTCCATGTTTCTATTTTTGTCCACTTCTGCGAAGCATTTGTGGGTATCAAACCCCACTGGGTGCTATTTCGGAAGTTCTTCCGGTTGAAGCCGCAACCGAGCACCAACGATACACGAGTAGTCGGAGGTGCCGGTATCCAGATGCGTGAGGATGCCGCCAACCAGTACCTGCCGTACAAGTTGATAGATTCCAACCAGGACTGGAAGGCCAAATGGTTCTACATCAGCAACCACCATCCTGAGCTGCCGAAGCCGAGCGGGTGTCAACCGAAGCACAAGCCGTGGTGGAACACAGAGCCCACCATGCAAGAGGGTATCCAGCTACCTGAGCTGCTGAAGAAGATCAAGGCTTTGCGAGAAGCCGGTCTGAGGGCCGAACACGTGGCCTTCAGCTTCATGAAGAGGAGAGTGCAGCCACTGATGGCACGAGACACCCTCGGGTACCAATACACCGACGATAAGGATACGTCCTGGTTGCCTGGCTTCGAACTCGAGGACGACGTCATTGTCGAGAGGCTGGGCAAGATCTTCAAGGACATGCCCCTGTACACACCATGCCCGGTGCCAGAGTACTCTGCGGCACGGCCGCCAAATCAGGTCAGTAGTCATGACATAAGCCCCCGAGTACTGATTTGCTTGAAGTAGTCGTACTCATATGTGCTACATGTTGTAGGATGATGTGGCGAAATACGTCTCAGTCCCGACTTCCCCTCCGCAACTTGTGGAGCAACCGGAGAAGAAGGGCAAGAAGAAGGAACGCCGCGAAGTCGGTGAAGGCAGTGACGCCGTTGTCATCGAGTCTGGCTCTGATGACGATGAAGATGAAGAAACACTGCAGCAAAGGTTCCAGCTGCGCTCCAAGTTCAGCCAAGCTGGGATGCCAGACGTCCCAGTCATCATCGAGAGGCCGTCTAGTCTCGAGGCTAACCTGCCGGTGCCGCCGAGGAGGCCTTGCAACGTGGCGCGGAAACGCGCTGTCAAGAAGCTGAAAGTCTCCAAGACAACCAACCAAGAAGTAAACATCGCGACTAGAGTAGTCGAGCACAGCTGAGAAGTAGTCATGTGCTGAAGATTTGTCTTGTAATGTTGCAGGATATCCCCTCCACAGACCCCGTAGACCAGGGCGACGAGGGGGTCCTGGACACCGTGGGGGCGGCAGCTGATAAGAGTATCAGCCCGCCTCCGTCAACCGAAGAAGTCGTGCCAGCAGCGGCACGGCATGAGACCGGCGCTGCGGAGCGCTGCGGAGCCGCAGCTGTCGGTTGAAGAAGGACGAAACCCTCCGCCGGCTGCAGCTGTGGAGCAACCAGAGGAGGCGTCTGTTGAGGCCGGAGCTGCCGCCGAGGCTGGCATAGTTGATATTGCCAGTATACTAGGTGCTCCGACCGTGACCGTCGTGCGGTCAACACTGTAAGTGCTTATGAACTTTCAAGTAGTCGTATAGACGACAGACTTGTATTGCTGACTTGATTACTTCATGATGCAGGAAATCCACGGACCTGTCGTGGGACGGTGGGGAGACCAGCACTCCAGCCGACGGAGAGGGCCGCTCGACGGAGGAGCGCGAACCCACGCCGCCACCACAGACTGAAGTCGTGGTGGATTTGACGTTGAAGGAAGCCACCTTGGTTGAAGGTATGTGTCCTGTCACCACTGGTAGTCATCATGCATAGTAGTCATAGCCACTGAGATTGGCTGCGTGAACTCATTGTGCTAGGAGCACAAGCTGAGGGAACCTCGATTCCTGAAGCCGTGGCCATGGAGACGGCTACTGTGGAGTCGGAGCCCACAGGACCGGTGGCCGGGACGGCGGAAGAAACAACCCCCGAACTGGGGACTGCAGTGGCCCCCGAGTCGGGTGCGGAAGTGCAGGATGATCCGCTCCACGGGACGAGCACGGACGTAGTCGTCCGCTCGCCCATCATAGAGGAAGCCGCGCCGATCCGTTCGGCGGCTATGGCAGAGGAGGCATCTTCGAGCCGCGGGGGTCTTGAGCTGCTGGAAGGCAATCTTGTCGATCCGGCCGTTGTTGCTCTGAACATGGAGTCATGGCGGCGTACCCAGCAGTGGGTCAAGGTACGTTGCGAGTACCTCGAGTAGTCTTGTACGACGAAATACGAAGTACCCGTTTGACTGTTCTGTATACGCAGGATATTATTGAAAGATCCCGCGAGAAGTCCGAGCTGCTGAAAGGGTACAGCGACACAGTCCTTCATGCCGAAGCCTTGGAGAAGGAGCTCGATAAGTCGAAGAAACATTCTGCGCTGCTCCAATCCAAGCTTGACGGTGCCTTTGCCCAATATCATAATGAAGTGCAAGAGATGCAGGCGAAGAGGGACGACTTGATTCGGAAAAACAAGTCGCTGCGCCAGAAGAATAAAGGTATGCTTCCCGCCAAAGCCTTTGAGTACTTATTAGGGTACCTTGGTGTAATCTGACAGTGTGATGAGTTGTCTGCAGAGCTTGAGGAAAGGGTCGACCAGCTGAAGGCGTCGGAGACGGACTTGAAGAACATCGTGTATCGTGAGACCGACAAAAGAGAGGTACTTGAGTATCAGTACGCTCAGTTGCGCCATGAGGGTATCAAGCACATGGAGCTTCGTGAAGCCTCAGACCGTGACCTTGTCAATTGCTATAAATCTCTGCAGAAGCTCAACGAAGATTGCGAGAGGCTGCGGGGCCAACTGAAGGAACTTGAGGAAGCCGCGCTACCCATTGCAAGGCTGCTGGTGCCACACCCGGGCGGGCCGAAGATTGCTCCACTGGTGGACCGGTTGAAGGAAGCCCCCGGGCGTCTGGCGACGTATGTCAAGCACTTGGCGAAGTCAATCCCGAACCAAGTCTTGGCATACATGAAGTCATATTTCCCCAAGGCTCTAGTGGACGTAGTCGCCGGTGGACTTGCAGCGAACTGTACTGACGATTAGTACAAGGCCCTCCTGGAGGAGATGGCGCCCATTGCTGAACAAGTGGTGGAAAAGCTCAACCTTCAGTAGGAGTACCTGTAGGAGTAGCTTAAAGTAGTTGATGTAAAACAAACAGAGTTGTTAGTAACTTGTTTGGATTATCAATGAAAGTTGTCCACGATATCTGTGAAATAAGTACTCGTAGCCGCCACTTGCAACGAAGTGTGAGGAGTACCAAACCGTGGTGAAGCTTGTGAGTAGTAGTACTCAGTAGGAGATGCCTGATTGGAAGGTACAGTAAATAAGTTGAATGAAAATCAAACTTTATTACTGATGAATAAGTACACCTGGATGGTCAGGGCCGTTTACAAGTGTAGTCGCCAGGACCCGGAGGCCGCCTACGGCTAAGTGGCGCTAGTACTCTTAGGCCGCTTACAGCTAGAGATCTGTTAGTAGTCGTATAGACTGGATCCAGAGTATATGGTCTTACAGACCGCCGCTAGAGTCCTCAGCGCTCTAAGCAGCCCAAGATCCGTTAGTAGCCGTTGACGCTGGATCTTGGAGAAGAGTAGTCCGGAGACTAGTGCCAGGACCGGAAGGCCGCTTACAGCGAGGAGTCTGTGAGTAGTCGTGTAGACCTGGACCCGCAGAGTAGTCGAGTGACTACGCGTAGAAGCGACACAGTTGGTCGACGTTCCACGAGTTATTAATGTCATCGCCTTCAAGTGTTTGGAGGCGGTAGGAGCCTGGTCCGGTCACCTTGGAGATTGAGAAGGGACCTTCCCATGGTGAGCTGAGCTTGTGTAGTCCGTCCGTGTTCTGGATACGACGGAGGACTAGATCACCGACGTTGAAGGAGCGTTCCTTGACGTTGCGATCATGGTAGCATCGGATACCCTCGAGGTACCTTGCTGATTGGACGAGGGCGGTGCAGCGGGCTTCTTCGAGGCCGTTGATGTCAACCCGTCTGCTGTCTTCTGAGATGCCTTCGTCGTATTGTTCTACTGCCGGGGATTCCCACATCACGTCGGCAGGTAGAATAACTTCGGAGCCGTAGACCAGGAAGTAGGACGACTGCCCCGTCGGCTTGGTAGGCTGAGTACGAAGCCCCCAGAGTGCGTTGGGTAGTTTCTTGATCCACTTGCCTCCTTTGGTGTTAGCTGCGTCGTGCAATCGCTTCTTGAGGGCGTCGAGTACCATCCCGTTGGCGCGCTCAACTTGGCCGTTGGCGCGGGGATGGGCAATTGAGATGTACCAGACGTCGATCACACTGTTCTCGCAGTACTCCCAGAACTGATGGTTGTTGAAGTTGGAACCCAAGTCTGTGATGATGCGATGGGGCAGCCCGTAGCGATGCACGAGTTCATCCAAGAAGTCGAGTACTCTGTCGGCCTTTGGGCAGGTGACCGGCTTGACTTCGATCCACTTGGTGAACTTGTCGATGGCCACCAAGACTCTGTTGAATCCTCCTGGCGCAGTTGGCAGAGGCCCAATCATATCGAGCCCCCAGCAGGCAAAGGGCCAGGTTGGTGGTATGGTGACTAGCTTGTAGGCCGGGACGTGTTGCTGCTTGGCAAAGAATTGACATCCTTGGCACTTTCTGACGAGTTCTTCAGCGTCGGCCAGAGCTGTGGGCCAGTAGAAAGCTCGTCGAAAAGCTTTGCTCACCAGCGTTCGAGAAGACGCGTGGTTACCGCAGACGCCTTTGTGGATCTCCTCCAAGATATCCTTGCCTTCTTCTCGAGGTATGCACTTCATGAGTACTCCAGAAGTGGCACCTCGCCTATAGAGCTTGTCTCTGACTAGTACGTAGGCCTTGGCTTGGCGGACGAGTTGTTCGGCCAAGTTCTTGTCGGATGAGACCTTCTGCTCGCGGATGTAGTCGATGAAGGGTTGTCTCCAGTCCACGTCAATCATCATGACCTCCTGGCCGGATTGTGGTGGCACAGGATCAGTGGCCGTTGGCGTCGACTCCGGGATGGATGGCACGTGAAGCTCATGGATGAAGACTCCAGCAGGTACTTGCGCGCGAGTAGAACCAAGCTTCGACAGGACGTCTGCGGCAACATTGTTGTCGCGGACGACGTGGTGGAACTCGAGACCGTAGAACTTGTTCTCGAGCTTGCGGACTTCCAGACAGTAGGCATCCATGTTCTCCTTGTTGTGATCCCAAGACTTGTTGACTTGGTTGATGACCACTGCGGAGTCGCCGTAGACTAGTAGCCGCTTGATGCCCAAAGAGATTGCGAGGCGGAGCCCGTGAAGTAGGGCTTCGTACTCGGCTTCGTTGTTTGAGACCTTCCAGAAGATCTACAGGACGTACTTGAGTTGTTCGCCCTTTGGAGAGATCAGTAGTACCCCTGCACCTGCCCCTTCGAGCTTGAGTGAGCTGTCGAAGTACATCACCCAGTGTTCTGGGCGCTCGGTTGGAGTTGGTAGCTGATTCTCCCGCCACTCTGCCATGAAGTCGACTAGTGCCTGGGACTTGATAGCAGTACGTGGCTTGAAGTCGATGTTGAGGGCACCGAGTTCGACCGCCCACTTGGAGATTCTTCCAGTGGCATCCTGGTTGCGGAGTATGTCACCGAGCGGGTAGTCGGTGATAACAACAATCGAGTACTCCTGGAAGTAGTGTCGTAGCTTCCGCGAGGTGATAAGTACTGCGTAGAGTAGCTTCTGGACCGGCTGGTACTGTGCCTTGGACTCTGAGAGAACCTCGCTGACGAAGTAGACTGGTCGCTGGACTGGGTAGGCGTGGCCTTCTTCCTGCCGCTCGACGACGATGGCAGTACTGACCACGTGGGTAGTCGCAGCGAGGTAGAGCAGTAGCTGCTCCGTTTTGCGAGGAGTCGTGAGGACCGGTGGCTTAGACAGGAAGTCTTTGAGCTGCGCTAGAGCTTGGTCAGCCTCCGCGGTCCACGCAAACTTCTCTTGATGCTTGAGTAGTTTGAAGAAGGGTAGTCCCCGTTCTACAAGCTTCGAGATAAATCTGTTCAGGGCCGCCATGCACCCGGTCAGCTTCTGGACATCCTTGATGCAGGTTGGAGCTTTCATGTTGGTGATGGCGGAGATCTTCTCGGGGTTGGCTTCGATGCCACGATGGCTGATGATGAAGCCGAGTAGTTTCCCAGATGGTACGCCGAAGACGCACTTGTTGGGATTGAGCTTCCATTGGTACTCTCGCAAGGATGCGAAAGTCTCTTCAAGATCGGCGATGAGCGTATCAGAGTTTCTGGTCTTGACGACCACGTCATCCACGTAGGCTTCGACGTTCTTGTTGAGCTGCTTCTTGAAGCAGGCCTGGATAGCTCGTTGGTAGGTGGCGCCGGCGTTCTTCAACCCGAATGACATTGTTGTGTAGCAGTAGGCGCCGAACGGGGTGATGAACGCGGTCTTCTCCTGGTCTTCTTCCTTGATGGCGATCTGGTGGTACCCGGAGTAGCTGTCGAGGAAGCAGAGCAGGTCGCAGCCCGCCGTGGAGTCAATGACTTGATCAATCCGCGGCAACCCGAAGGGGTCTTTGGGGCAGTGCTTGTTGAGGTCGGTGTAGTCGACGCACATCCTCCACTCGTTGGTGTTCTTCTTGCGAACGAGGGATGGAAGACTTCACGGATGAAGCCTGCCGCGAGTAGTTTGGCGAGTTCCTTCTTGATGGCATCCCATAGGTCGTCGGTGAAACGGCGAAGGTGTTGTCGTTTGGGGGTAGCTTTAGGGTCGACGTTGAGTGAGTGCTCGATCAGCCTCCTGGGCACCCCTGGCATGTCCGTTGGCTTCCATGCGAAGATGTCTCGGTTAGCCCAGAGGAAGCTGACGAGCGCGTCTTCCTATTTCGGGTCAAGACCGCCCTGATCATGGTAGTCTTGCTGCTGTCGCCCGTCCCAAGGTCGATGGCCTTCACTTGGACTTCCTCCGATGGCTGAGGCTTGTTTGCGGTGTCGATCTTCTCGGGATTCTCGAGTTCGGTTGGGGCGAGCTTCTTGGACGCAGCAAAGATCTCCATCATTGCATTGGGTACTTGGTTGGTCGCTGCGAGTTCCACGACTTCGGTGTCGCAGCCGAACGAAATCTTCAAGTCCCCTTGCAGTGTGAGTACTCCGGCAGGACTTGGCATCTTGAGTACCAAGTAGTGTAGTGTGGTACCGCCATGAACTTGGCGATAGCTGGTCTGTCGAGGATGGCATGGTAGGAGGTTTCGAAGTCTGCAACCTCGAACTTGATGTACTCGGTGCGGTAGTTCTCCCTTGTCTCCCCGAAGGTAACTGGCAGGACCACTGAGCCCAGTGGAATAGCCGCGTTACCGGGGACAATGCCGTAGAAGGGTGACGCGCTCTTGGTGAGCATGTCAGTGATGTCGAGCTTCATCTTCTTCAAGGTCTTGGTGAAGAGGACGTTGAGTCCGCTCCCGCCGTCGATGAGGACCTTGTTGAGTCTGGAGCCCGCGACTACAGGTTTCAGGACGAGTGGAAAACGTCCTGGTTCGGAGAAGCTTGTCCATTGATCCGCGCGGGAGAAGGTGATGGGTACCTCCGACCACCGCAGAGGTGTCGGCACCGCTGCTTCGATGTTCAAGACTTCCCGTCGGGTGGCCTTCTGAGACCGTCTGGTGGGTAGTCCGCCGAAGAGGACATTCACCGTCTTGTCAGGTTCTTAGAAGTCACCGTTGCCCTCGTCGACTTTTTTCTTGCCCTTCTTGTCGTGAGGAGGCCGTGGGTCGGGAGTATCCTTGAGTGCTCGCCGGAGCTGGTAGCACTGCTCGGTGGTGTGATTACCATCCAGATGCCACGGGCACTTCTCTTTGAGCAAGTCTCTGAAGCTGCCTGAGGTCTTTTTCAAGTTGTCCTTTGCAGGGCACTGTGTAGCCGCGACTGTGTTGTCTGGCTTGCGCTTGCGGTTGGAGCTCGAGTAGTTGTTGTTGTGGCGACCCCCTTGATCTTTGCTGTTGTTGTTGTTGCCGCCCGCATTGCTCTTGTTCTTGCCGCGAATGGAGTCGTACTTGGCGTTTTCCTTGTCCTCTTCGTCGGCCCATGACGTGATCATGTCTTTGAGCTTGGTGATGGAGCTCGGGCGGCGGCGACCGAAGTCTTCGAAGGTGCAACGGTGATAGAGTCCGTCTTGGAAGAGGTCGATGACTTCTTTGTCGGTGACGTCGACTACAGTCGCGCGCTTGTCGAAGAAGCGCCGCATGTACTGGCGAAGCGTCTCGCCTTGTTCCTGCTTGACCATCTCCAGGTCCATGCGAGTACCTGAGCGCCCCATGGCGCCCGCGAAGTTGCTGGTGAACTGCGCTTTCAGCTGGTCCCACTTGTCGATCGAGTTCTTTTCGAGTGACTCGAGCCACGTGAGTGGGGCTTGATCCAAGCAGAAAGGGAAGAAGAGGAACTTTGCGTCAATGTTGCCACCAGCGTTTTCGATGGCCAAGGCGTAGCACCTGAGCCACTGAACTAGGTCTTGCTTCGCATCATACTTAGAGATCCCGAGAGGTTTGAATTTCTCGGGAAGAAGCAGGTTGCGAAGTCTTGCAGAGTAGGCGGGGAAGCCGTCACTGTCGCTTGCTTCAGTAGCCTTCTTGCGGTGGATCTCGTCGATCTTGTGGCGGGCGTCGTAGCCGCCACGTGCGTTGCTGGTGGCGTGGCTAGTCGCGTGGCCTCGGCCGCCGCGGTCGCCACCGCCACTAGCTCTCCTGCCGGTGTCATGGGATGAACTCCCGCCGCTGCTGCCACCACCGCCGCCGCCGCCGCGACTACCTCCGGTGCCACCCTGGCTGATGCCGCCCTGGGAGGGTCCTCCAGCCGAGGCCCTAGAGCGGTTGGGATTTGGCTGGTGTTCACCACGGACATGGTTGCGTCCGCCGTCTGCCGGGCTGCGGCTAGTGGCTTCGTGGTTTCTAGCGTCGTGAGTTCTGACGGGGGCTACTTAGGCAACTCTGTTGTCGACCCGCATGAAGTAGGCGTCTTCGACGAGTTTGGCGATGACTTCGCCCGCGCGGATCCCCTGGGCCTGCCGTGCTATCGTGGTGATAGACATGAGGCACTGCTCAGGAGTAATGTGTTCCCGGTTGGCTACTTGCTCCAGGGCTTCATTGAGGTTCCGGATAGGGAGAGTTTCCCGGAGACGTCTGTGTCGATCGTCCCGCTTCCTGTTGCGGTCACGCCGAGCGTTCTTGTCTTCGGTGGTCTCGTTCGGAGGTGCGTTGGCAGACAACTCATCCTCTGAGATGTCGTCAAGGTACCGGTCGGGTCGGTTTTCCGAAGTCCCAACATCTGTGGCCGTCATGAAGACTTCACGGTCGGGAGTGCAGAGACTGGAGTCAGTAGTCGCCACCTCGGTGGGGGTGTGCTCGTCGTTTAGAGCCAGGGGGGTCCCCTCCTGGAAGGGGAGTGAATCGAGGTAGGCGACGCAGCGTGAGTTGTCGTCCGTTAGGTCTGCAGGCTTGCGGTCGGGCCAGTAGACAAATCTGCCGGCGGGAGTAGATGTAATGACCAGGCCAGTGGCAGGACCTGACAGCGGTTCCTCAATCATGTTGAGCTCGGACTCGGACTCGATTGGGTCCGATCCGGAGTCGAACTCGTAGGAGGAGTCCGAGTAGTAGCCGGTTGCGGTGTTGGAGTCCGAGGAGTACTCGGAGGCGATCTCCTTGCCGGCCCGGCGTGCAGCGAGAGCTTCCGCGTGGGCCCTGCTAGAATTGCAGAGGCCGTATGGGAAGTGCTCGTGGAGGGGGGCCGCTTCACACGATGGCTCTGGAGCCGGCTCGCATGAGGCGATCCAGGGCGACGTCGAGTTCGAGTTGGAGGCGGATCCGAGCTCGAAGTCGGCGACTTGGTTGTAGAGCGAAATTTCGCCGAATTTTTTGACGAGTGGGCCCGTGGCATCTTCGGGAAGCGTCACGAGCCTGGTCTTTGGGTCCGGGGTCATGGTGAGGTAGCGCTGGAACAATCCGGCGCCGTCAGCGGTGCAGACCCAGGAGCCGAAGACGAAGGTGTCGCCGTGGTTGAAGGCGACGGTTGGCTTGATGACGATTGAAGCCGTCGAGTTCGCCATGCGATCTTCAGTGAGTTCCCCTACCTGGCGCGCCAGCTGTCGGTGTTTTAGACCGGCAACCTACCAAGGGGAGTACCTGAGGTAGATGAATGTGGCCTCACCGAGATCGGTAACTCGAAGGAGAGACACGTGGCACACAATTTAGACAGGTTCGGGCCGCGAGGTGCGTAATACCCTACGTCCTGTATGCTGTGTAGCTCTGGATTGATTGGGTGTGTTTACAAGATGATGCGGATGATGAGATAGGGGTCGCTACCTCGCCTTATATAGTTCGGGAGGCAGGGTTACAAGTCGGTTTGAGGAGAGAGTACTAGTCGGGTACGGCTAGGAGTACTTTACATGGATCCGGACATGTGTAGCTTCCTAACCGAGTACTATCCCTCTGTAGTCCTTGCGCCCCACGCCAGCAGGTGCCGTGTTGCCCAAGTCGAGTAGTCCCAGGGGCCCACCGAGTAGTCGGTCCTGGTACCCACCAGAGTAGTGGGCCCAGGGATGTCCATACGACAGTAGGCCAGTAACCTCCCCGAAGTTTAGCAGGATGAGCTTGAGGTTGTCGACATCCTTGAGGGAGAGCTTTAAAAAGATTACCGCATCATTGGCGTACATGGAAACTCAAAATCTGGCCGCACGTCCGTTGAGCTTGCTAAGGAGCCCTTTTTCAGTTGCGACTTGTAAGACACGTTGGAGGGGATCAATGGCCAAGATGAAGAGGAGGGGGAAGAGTGGGTCTCCCTGCCGCAGTCCCCTGCCGTGTTGGATGGGGTCAAGAGGTGACCCATTAAGTAAGACGCGTGACGTGGAGGAAGTAAGCACGGCGGTGATCCAATTGCGCCATCGCGTTGGAAAGCCTCTCCTTTCCAAAATTGAAAGTAGATAGTCCCAGCGCACGGAATCAAATGCTTTAGAGATATCCAGCTTTAAGAGTAAAGTCGGTGTCGTTGTTCGATGGAAGCGTCTTGTTAAGTTGCGCACATAGGGAAAGTTGTCGTGGATGCTACGTCTTTTGATGAAGGTGCTCTGGCATGGCGAAATGAGGCCATTTAGGTGAGGGGCAAGTCGCAGAGCCAGGATCTTGGTAATTATTTTGGCGATCCCATGGATTAAGCTGATCGGACGGAAGTCGCGGATATCCTCTGCTCCATCCTTTTTGGGGATGAGGATGATATTTGCCTTGTTGAGTAGGTTTAGGTCCTGGCACCGGATGTTAAAGGAGTTAATGGCCGCTGAGACGTCTGCGCGTATTGTGTGCCAGCACTTTTTGAAGAATAGGCCTGTGAATCCGTCGGGTCCTGGAGCCTTGTCCTATGGCAGGAGGCAGATAGCTTTCCAAATCTCCTCATTAGAAATTGGCCGGTCGAAGGAGGATAGGTCAGGCGCAGTCAAGTCCAAGTCTGGCCAGGAAAAGTCGCGAGTTTGTGGTGGAGGGGCGCTCATTCTGTCGGTGAAGTGATCCTGGATGAGGCGTTGTTTGTCATCGTGACTGAATAGCCAGCTCCCCCCATCATGTCGAAGGTGTTAAATGAAGTTCTTCCTTCTTCTGCCATTCGCCCTAAGGTGGAAAAAACGGGTGTTGGCGTCCCCCTCACGGATGTTGGAGATTCTAGCGCATTGCTTTTTCTGTGCTTTCTCGATCACTAGCCAACCTACGATGCGCTTCTTTAGTTTTGCCCGTAGGTGGTACTCTTCATCCGAGAGTGGTCAAAGATCTTGTGCTTCGTCGAGGCGTAGAATGACCTCTTGAGCCATGTGAAGCTTTTGGCGGGCATCCGAAAGGAGGGATCTGCTCCATTTTTTGAGTGCAGCAGCTACGGTGAAGAGCTTGTGTCCTAGTCGGTGAAAAGGCTCGGTGTGGGAGGTCGGGGCATGCCAGGCTTGCGCGACCATGTCCTGAAAGTTTGGGAGGCGAGTCCAGAAGTTTTCAAACTTGAAAGGTGTCGAGCGGCACGGGCCCGATTGGTTCGTTACTAGGAGCGGGTAGTGGTCAGAGTGGGACAAGGATAGGGCATGCAGGGAGCAAGCATTGAAGGTCAAGTCCCAGCTCTGATTGCAGAAAACTCTATCGAGGCGGACGAGGGTGGGTTGGCGGCGTTCATTGCTCCACGTAAATTTCCTATTCTGGAGCATGAGTTCCTTGAGCTGGCAGGCGTCGATGGTTCTACGAAAGCACGACATGAGTTGGAGATTAAGATTGCGGTTGTTCTTATCACTCGCTTTGTAGATTAAGTTTGTCAGTGTTTTAGACACCGAGCCTACGACGGGGTACCCGAAGTAGTAGATTGTGCGGTGGGGCTCGCCGAGATCAGGAACACGATGGTGAGACACGGGGCACACAATTAGATAGGTTCGGGCCGTAATGTGCGTAATACCCTACGTCCTGTATGATGCGTGGCTCTGTATTGATTGCGTATATCTTGAGAGGGGTCCCTGCCTCGCCTTATATGCCACGGGAGGCAGGGTTACAAGTCGGATTGGTACAAGGGTACTATTCGAGTAGGACTCGGAGTAGCCTACACAGGGTATGGAAAGCTATCCTAGTCTTAGTACAAGTCCTTGTCCGTCTTGTCTTGCCTTGTGGTCCACGGTACCAGCACCGTGGCCCACTAGTCGAGTAGTCCAGGTGTGTAGGAACTCATCTCCCGGGTATGGCCCACATGTGTTGGTGGGCCTAGGGATGCCCGGTCGACAAGCCCCTGAGTACTTTGTAGTCGAGTGCGATGCTCCAAGTAGTCTTGAAGGTCTCTACGAGTAGTTCCCAAGCGTCCCTGAGTTCTACAAGCTTCAATCTTCAATAGTACTTGAATCATCACGAGGCTGGAAGGTACTCCAGCTAACTCCACGAGTAGTCTTGAAGTCTTCTCGAGTTGTTCCCAAGCGTCCCCGAGTAGTTCCCTTGAAGGTCTTCAATAATACCCGCTTCGTTCTTGAAATCTTTGCATCAAAGATCCATATGGAAATGCGATTACTGAAATCGCATTCCATATGGAATGTAGCCCCCGAGCCCTAGGTCGAATCTAGGATTCAAGCTGAGGGTCAATCTTCTACTCTTTGATCTTGCTCCGAAAAATCCGTAGACAATCCGAAGAAATAATATAGGAATGCGATTTGCAAAAATCGCATCCTATATGGATGTAGCCCCCGAGCCTTAGTTCGAATTGACAATTCAAGCTGAGGGTCAATCAGTAGTCTTCGTCAAATAATCCCATAAAATCCTGAGAAAAACTGAAGGACACGTGGCACGGAGCCCCCAAGCCTTGAATCGAGTACTTTCTCGAATTGAAGGGTCCAATCTGACTGTAGAATAGTGGCCTGAATTCAGTGAACTATAGCTGGGTGAAATCCAATTCCATCGAGTAGTCGAGCCCCCGAGATGGAGCCGAGCAGGTCTTCGATTTTAGTCCTCTGACTTAGCCAAAAAGTTTGCCTGTGTGAAACCAATCTGTTGAATACAAAGGGTCACCAGGTCGAACCGTTAGGGTTTTGGTTTTATAAATACCCGAAGGGGTATCCCTTAGGGTTTCACTGCTCCCATTCGCCCTTAGATCCATAAAGCCTTAGCATCTGTAGCCGCCGCAGAGTTCGAGCGTCCACGCCGCCAAGAGTTTGCGCCTCCACCCCCTCGCAGCCCTCGATTCAATGCGAAAGAAGACTCTCGTGACTGGAAGAATGAAGCCAGCGCCGTCCAAGGGTCAGAAGAGGAAGTCCGGCCGCGGCAAAAATCAGTTGCCGGAGCCGAAGTATAAGACGGTGGTCATCACGAAGCCACCAAGCCAGGCTGTCTCTTGGAAGAAGTCCAAGATGAGGGAAGACGACATCAAGGCCCTCGAAGCCAGTGGGTTGCTGCGCGAGAAAGCGATTGCCGGCTGGAGCTCTGCCGCCGGAGATGCATGGCCAATGGAGAAAAGCCCGGATGAAATCCCGATGTTCGGCCACTTCGTCGAGCGTGGGTTGACGCTGCTGTCATCTAACTTCTTCAGGGGCTTCCTCGACTTCTTCAAGTTGGAGCACGTACACCTCAATCCAAACAGCATCTTCCAAATTGCAGTGTATGTGCACTTCTGCGAAGCTTTCTTTGGAATCCGCCCACATTGGGCTCTGTTTAGGAAGATCTTCTGCTTGAAGCCGCAGCCCAACGCCAACTTCCCAGTAGTAGTCGGTGGAGCTGGTGTCCAGATGCGCCAGAAGGCTCAGGAGTTGTACTTTAAGTACGACTTGATTGATTCAAATCAAGACTGGAAGAACAAGTGGTTCTACATCGAGAACGTCCCGCCTCAGCTGTCGAAGCCCAGCATGTTCGCGCCAGTGTGTGACAGGCTCTGGAAGGACGAACCAACAATGCAAGAGTGCATTCAGATTCTAGAGTTGCTGGTGAAGATTGCACAGAAGAAGGCGCAAGGCTTGACAGCTGAAAGGGTAGCCTTCAGCTTCATGAAGCGACGGGTACAACCCTTGATGCAGCGGGAGCATCTCGGGTTCGAGTACACTGGAGCTGATGATAGCTCGAGGCTATCTTCAGAAGAGATCAGCGATGATCTTGTGATGGAGAGGCTGCAGAAAATCTTCATGAATCTTCATGGAATTCCCGCAGCCATCCAGGAATATAGTGCTGACAACCCTCCGCGTCTGGTAAGTTTCCAAGAACTAGCCCCCGAGTACTTTTGAGAAGTAGTCAATTAGCTAACATGTTGCTTTGTTGCGCAGGAGGATATTTTGAAGTTTGTGTCCAACCCCCTTCCTCGTCCCCAAGACCCACTACAAGCGCCGGAGGGAGAGCCAACAGGAGTGGAGGCTCAAGCCCCCGAGAGTAGTCGATCTGCTCAAGGGGAAGGAGAAGAAGAAGAAGAAGTCTTGGTGGAGGACGCCTCCTCAAGCGATGATGACGGCCAGACACTTCAACAGCGTTTTGAAGTGAAAAGCCGCTATGGGTACTCTGGGGCGCCCATCCCCAGTGGCCTCGCCATAGGAACATCGAAGAGGCTAGCATCATCTCTCGCAGATGATGTGACGCTGCCACCGCGGAAGAAGAGGACCACAGTGGGAAAGCGAGTTATGAAGAAGATCACGGCCCTTCCATCCATTACAGTAAGTTCTGAGAACTTTAAGAAGTCAATATCATGTTGAATACTTGTTTGCGTGCTGTAATGTCTTGAATGTTGTCTTGCGCAGATAATCGAGAGTGCAAACAATGTGCTCTCGAGTAGTCCCGTAAGAACAACGGAACCCGAGTTGGTTCCAGCGTCAACCGTCGAGACGGTGGCGCATGAGCAACAAGAAGCCGCGGTACCAAGGAGTGTGCCGCCGATGGAAAGCGTGCCAGAGGTGCCGGCGGCGCCTTCATTTTTTGACATGCTGGGGCCGAAAGTCTCGGTGCCTCGAGCTGCTCTGTAAGTACTCAAGTACTCGAGTACTTATTAATATTGTTTACTCTGAATTTGCTAACCAACTTGTTGATGCAGAAAATCCACTGATGTGAAGTGGGGAGCCTCTGGAAGTAATCTTGCTGAGGAAGAGCAGAATCCTCAAGAGCAACAAGAGGATGTACTTCTAGAGCGCCAAGAAGTACCCGCCGAAGCTGATGCTGCAGAAGCACTGTGCTTCCTCTGGAGCGACGTGATCAAGGCAGCGGTGGAAGCAGCTTCCAAGCCCAGGGCTCAACAACTCGAAGATATTGAAGCCGTGGTAAATGAGGGCCTGGAAGCTGATCCAGAAGCCGGGCTGCGCCATGAAGAAGTTCCAGTTGCCGAAGCCCCCATGCATCAAGTTGATGCACAGCTGGCGCTGGAAGACAACCCGGAGGATCGCATAGTGCCGCATGAGCCAATCATTGAAGACCCGACTCCTCTGCGCAGCGCGGCAAAGTACTCTGCGGCAAGCACAAGTACCCAATCCATGGCTAAAGGGTTGATGTCGTATGACGACTCCTGCCTGGATGAGGACAACTTGCAAGCGCACGACGAAATGTTCCACAGCATTGAGAAACTCTTCGCGGTAAGTTGTAATCTCTTGTAGAGTAGTTGTAGTCACAGATATCTTATCTCTGACTCTTGAATTGCCTTGCTCTTGCAGGAAGTAGTCAAGCAATCGAAACGCAAGACTCGCCTGCTTGAGCAATATGCGGCAGACATCGAAGAACTCTCGCAGCTCAGAGAAGAACTCAAACAACAAAAAGCCTTATCTCTGAAGCTGCAAGAAAAACTTGATGGAAACGTCGCCGAGTACCACAATGAAATCCAGAAGCTGACGGCTCAGAAGGATAATGTAGTTGGGAAGAACAAGTCTCTGCACCAGAAGAATAAAGGTAATCTCCCTTTCTGAATTCATTGTTGAGTACTTTTTCGTTGAGCACTGCATCTGATAAGTAGTCATGATCTTCTGCAGAGCTGACTGAAGAGGTTGATAAGTTCAAAAACAAGGCGCTGGACTGGCAGCTGGCCTATAACCGTGAAGAATCAGCTCGCATGGATCTTGAGGCGGATTATAAGGTGCGGTGCTTCGAACTTGAGCGTGAGATGGAGATTTGCCTTGCGGGCTGGAATGACTTGTTGACTTGCATGCAGTCGCTCAAGACCAAGATCGAAGAAGCCGAAGGCCTGCGCTCAGAGTTGAAAGCCTTGACAGAAGCAGTCGATCCAGTGGCCAATCTTTTCGAGCCCAAAATTGCTGGAGTTCAGCCTCGTCCACTCGTGGAGAGGTTGAAGGACACGCCGAAGAAGATTTTGGAGTATGCTCAAAGGCTGGCTTGTACTATTCCCAATCAAGTCTTGAGCTTCATCAAGTCATTCTACGCTGAGGCAGATTTGACAGTCATCATGAACGGTAGATCTGGAGATTGCACCAATGACAGGCTCAATGAGTTGATGCAACAGACTTCCCCAATCGCGGAAGCAGTCTCCAAGTTCATCGATCTCCGTTAGATGTACCTGTAGAACAAAAACACTAGGGAAAAACAAGTGTAATCCCAAACAAGTGTTTTATGTAATATAATTGAAAACTTGAGTAAGTCAATTATTTGGATCCCTTGTATGCTTGTGTGTTTGCCAAGTACTCGAGTTGGTATTGAGTGTGTGGCTGCAAAAAGAGATACGATACTCGAGTAGAAGTACTCAAGTATTAATATGTTCCGAAGAACATTAGCTTAATCACGATGAGTTGAACACCTTAGCTGTAGCAGCGTAAAAGAAGGCTTTGTCATGAAATAAGCTAAGAGTAGTAACAAGTCAATGTAGAGTAGCGACTTGTACTAAACACATTGTACAAAGTTTACAATGTCTTAAGTACCTCTGAGGCTTATTAGCCTAGTGAGAGAGTACTCGAAAAGAACTTATTCACAACGAGTTGAACACCTTAGTTGTAGCAACGTGAAAGAAGGCTTTGTTGTGAATAAGTAAAGGACAGTAACAAGTCGATATATAGGATAAACAACTTTATTACTGAATACATTGTACAGAGTTTACAATGTCTTAAGTACATCTGAGGCTAGGAGCCTAGTGAGAGAGTACTGGCAAGGATGTTCCGAAGAATGAGTAAGACCGTATGGGACAGTGTGATGAACTCATCTTTGCTGTAGTAGCAACTTGTATGAGAGTTCCACTGAGACCCTACCACAAGGGTGTTACTCTAGGTCGAAGCCTCTTATTAAGAAGTAGAGACATGGACAACATGCGCCACTTATTGTTCTACACGACACGGGGTCGTCTGGAGAGAGTTATCATGACTCCCTACAAGGTCGCGGAATGAGACTGTCTGGAGAGGGTTGATGAAGCCCCTTACGAGTGCTCACAGCTGAAATCCACGAGAAGATACAGCTGAAACTGTCTGGAGAGGATTGTCTTGATCCCCTACGATTGGTGACAACCATAGCTGTCTGTTGAGTGGTTGCAACCAAAGCTGCCTGCAGAGGGTTGATGAAGCCCCCTACGAGTTGTTTACAGCCGTAGCTGTCTGGAGAGGGTTGTTGAGACCCCCTACGGGTAGAAGTGACAAAGCTGGTCAATATTCCAAGAGTTGTCGACTTCCGCACCTTCAAGAGTTTAGAGACGATACGAGCCTGGACCGGTAACCTTTGCAACAGAGAAAGGACCTTCCCATGGCGAGTTGAGTTTGTGTAGCCCTGCCGTGTTCTGGATACGACGGAGGACTAAGTCACCAATGTTGAAGGAGCGTTCCTTAATGTTGCGGTCATGATAGCGATGAACCTTCTCAAGGTATTGAGCTGATTAAATGAGTGCGTTGTAGCGAGCTTCTTCGAGACTGTCGACATCTGTCTATCTTGTTTCTTCAGCTACGCCTTCTTCGTACTGATCAACCGCCAGAGAAAGACACATGACATCAGCAGGCAAGACGGCTTCAGAGCCAAAGACCAGGAAGTAAGGTGATTGCCCTGTGGGAGTAGTAGGCTGAGTACGTAGCCCCCAGAGTGCATTGGGTAGTTCCTTGATCCACTTGCCGCCCTTGGAGTTTGTAGCATCATACAATCGCTTCTTGAGAGCATCGAGTATCATCCCATTGGCTCGTTCCACTTGGCCGTTGGCATGTGGATGAGCGACGGAGACGTACCAGACGTCAATTCCACTGTTCTTGCAGTACTCCCAGAACTGGTGATTGTTGAAATTCGAACCCAGGTCTGTAATAATGCGATTGGGGAACCCATAGCGATGTACGATTTCATCCAAGAAGTCGAGGACTCTATCAGCCTTGGGGCAGGTAACAGGCTTGACCTCAATCCACTTGGTAAACTTGTCGATAGCCACCAGAACTCTGTTGAATCCTCCTGGCGCATTTGGGAGAGGACCAATCATATCCAGCCCCCAGCAAGTGAAAGGCCAAGTTGGTGGTATTGTTATGAGTTTGTAGGCTGGAACGTGTTGTTGCTTAGCGAAGAATTGGCATCCCTAGCATTTCTTGACTAGTTCCTCTGCATCAGGAAGAGCTGTACGCCAGTAGAAAGCACGTCTAAACACTTTTCCCACCAAGGTGCGGGAAGAAGCGTGATTGCCACAGATTCCTTTGTGTGTCACCTCCAAGATTTCTTTGCCTTCTTTGCGAGAAACGCACTTCATGAGTACATCAGAGCTTGCGCCTCGCTTGTAGAGTTGATCTCTGACAAGAACATAAGCCTTGACACGGTGTGAGATGCGCTCGGCTTCTGACTTGTCTTCAGGAATCAACTGATGTTGAATGTAGTCAATGAAAGGGGTTCTCCAATCCACATCAATCATAAGCACTTCTCGATCAGGCTGAACTGAAGTAGTCGCAGGTGCAGATGATTGCTCTGGAATTGATGGTTTGTGGAGTTCATGGACGAAGATTCCAGCTGGCACTTGAGCTCGTGTAGATCCCAGGTTCGACAAGACATCCGCAGCAACATTGTTGTCGCGGACCACATGATGGAACTCGGGACCATGGAATTTGTTCTCAAGTTTGCGTACCTCCTGACAGTACGCATCCATATTCTCAGCATTACGATCCCAAGAATCGTTGACTTGATTGATGACCTCCAAAGAATCACCATAGACAAGTAGTCGTGTAATGCCAAGAGAGACTGCAAGGCGAAGACCATGCAGTAGAGCTTCATATTCAGCTTCGTTGTTTGAGACCTTCCAGAAGATCTGCAAAACATATTTGAGTTGCTCGCCCTTGGGGGAAATGTCAGTGTTTTAGACCGGCAACCTACCAAGGGGAGTACCCGAGGTAGATGAATGTGGCCTCACCGAGATCGGTAACTCGAAGGAGAGACACGTGTCACACAATTTAGACAGGTTCGGGCCGTGAGGTGCGTAATACCCTACGTCCTGTATGCTGCGTAGCTCTGGATTGATTGGGTGTGTTTACAAGATGATGCGGATGATGAGATAGGGGTCCCTGCCTCGCCTTATATAGTCCGGGAGGCAGGGTTACAAGTCGGTTTGAGGGGAGAGTACTAGTCGAGTACGGCTAGGAGTACTTTACATGGATCCGGACATGTGTAGCTTCCTATCCGAGTACTATCCCTCTGCAATCCTTGCGCCCCACGCCAGCAGGTGCCGTGTTGCCCAAGTCGAGTAGTCCCAGGGGCCCACCGAGTAGTCGGTCCTGGTACCCACCAGAGTAGTGGGCCCAGGGATGTCCATACGACAAGCCCCCGAGTACTTTGTAGTCGAGCAGGATATCTTCGAGTAGTCTTGATGGCCTTGGCGAGTAGTCCTTGAGCGTCCCCGAGTTCCACAAGCCGAAAGTCCTCAAGAGTGCTTGAACCATCCCGAGGCTGGAAGGTACTCCAGCTGATCTTTGAGTAGTCTTGAAGTCTTCTCGAGTAGTCCCCAAGCGTCCCCGAGTGCTTCTCTCGAAGGTCTTCAATAATACTCGCGATGTCTTGATGAAGAGACCATATGGAAAATGCGATTCAGAGAATCGCATTCCATATGGAATGTAGCCCCCGAGCCTTAGGTCGAATCGTAGATTCAAGCTGAGGGTCAATCTGAAGTTCTGCCAATCTTATCCCAAAAAATCCAGAGAAAAAACCGAAGGACACATGGCACGGAGCCCCCGAGCCTTGAGTCGAGTACTTCCTCTCGAATTAAAGGGTCATCTTGACTGTAGAATGTGTCCTGAGTGGGTCTTGAATCTGGTTGTATCCCACTAAGGTCATCTGAAGTAGTCGAGCCCCCGAGATGGAGAGCATCGAGTACTGGAAGTTGAAGAGTCACACTGCTGCCGCTAGGTCACCCGTCTGGCGCCGTATCTGCCCGCTGAGAACCGAGCCGCCAGGGCCAATTATAAATAACCGGTGAGTCCCTTAGGGTTTTTCACTCCTAGCAGTTGCATTCCTCAGGTTAGATCTGAATCGCCGCCTCCTCTGCTCCTCCGCTGCCACCGCCGCCGCGCAGAGACTTAGATCCATTTGCTCATGCCGCCGCAGTTCACCTGCCGCTGTAGCCCCCGAGCGAATGCGAGTGAAGACACCCATCATTTGGAGAATGAAGGGATCTCCAGCGAAGGGCAAGAAGACCGGCGCGTCGAAGAAAAGGAGCCGCGATGAAGAAACCGGGGATGCCGGCCAGTCGTCGACGTCGCCACCCTCGTCCCCTCGCCCCAATCCGGTGAAGGAGTAGAAGAAGGCGAAACTAAAGACCGAGGACCTCCTCGCCTTGGTCAACAGTGGGTTCCTCCGGGAGAAGGAGGTGGATCTATGGCGTACCGCCACCGGCGATCCATACCCAATGGAGAAGAACCCGGACGAAATCCCAATGTTCGCCCGGTTCGTAGAGCGCGGATTGGCACTCCCCGCCAGTGATTTCTTCAAGGGTCTGCTCAGGTACTACGGCATCGAGTACCTTAATCTCAACCCCAACGGAATCTTCCATGTTTCTATTTTTGTCCACTTCTGCGAAGCATTTGTGGGTATCAAACCCCACTGGGTGCTGTTTCGTGATGTTGCTGCTTGGCGAAGAATTGACATCCTTGGCACTTTCTGATGAGTTCTTCAGCGTCGGCCAGAGCTGTGGGCCACTAGAAAGCTCGTCGGAAAGCCTTGCTCACCAGCGTTCGAGAAGACGCGTGGTTGCCGCAGACGCCTTTGTGGATCTCCTCCAAGATATCCTTGCCTTCTTCTCGAGGTATGCACTTCATGAGTACTCCAGAAGTGGCACCTCGCCTGTAGAGCTTGTCTCCGACTAGTACGTAGGCCTTGGCTCGGCGGATGAGTTGTTCGGCCAAGTTCTTGTCGGATCAGACCTTCTGCTCGCGGATGTAGTCGATAAAGGGTTGTCTCCAGTCCACGTCAATCATCATGACCTCCTGGCCAGACTGTGATGGCACAGGGTCAGTGGCCGTTGGCACCGACTCCTGGATGGATGGCGCATGAAGCTCGTGGACGAAGACTCCAGCAGGTACTTGCGCGCGAGTAGAACCAAGCTTCGACAGGACGTCCGCGGCAACATTGTTGTCGCGGACGACGTGGTGGAACTGGAGACCGTAGAACTTGTTCTCAAGCTTGCGGACTTCCAGACAATAGGTGTCCATGTTCTCCTTGTTGCGATCCCAAGACTTGTTGACTTGGTTGATGACCACTGCGGAGTCGCCGTAGACTAGTAGCCGCTTGATGCCCAAAGAGATTGCGAGGCGGAGCCCGTGAAGTAGGGCTTCGTACTCGGCTTCATTGTTTGAGACCTTCCAGAAGATCTGCAGGACGTACTTGAGTTGTTCGCCCTTTGGAGAGATCAGTAGTACCCCTGCACCTGCCCCTTCGAGCTTGAGTGAGCCGTCGAAGTACATCACCCAGTGTTCTGGGTGCTCGGTTGGAGTTGGTAGCTGATTCTCCCGCCACTCTGCCATGAAGTCGACTAGTGCTTGGGACTTGATAGCAGTACGTGGCTTGAAGTCGATGTTGAGGGCGCCGAGTTCGACCGCCCACTTGGAGATTCTTCCAGTAGCATCCTGATTGCGGAGTATGTCACCGAGCGGGTAGTCGGTGATAACAACAATCGAGTACTCCTGGAAATAGTGTCGTAGCTTCCGCGAGGTGATGAGCACTGCGTAGAGTAGCTTCTGGACCGGTTGGTACCGTGCCTTGGACTCTGACAGTACCTCGCTGACGAAGTAGACTGGTCACTGGACTGGGTAGGCGTGGCCTTCTTCCTGCCGCTCGACGACGATGGCAGTACTGACCACACGAGTAGTCGCAGCGAGGTAGAGCAATAGCTGCTCCTTTTTGCGAGGAGCCGTGAGGACCGGTGGCTTAGACAGGAAGTCTTTGAGCTGCGCAAGAGCTTGATCAGCCTCCACGGTCCACGCGAACTTCTCTTGATGCTTAAGTAGTTTGAAGAAGGGTAGTCCCCGTTCTCCAAGCTTCGAGATAAATTTGTTCAGGGCCGCCATGCACCCGGTCAGCTTTTGGACATCCTTGATGCAGGTTGGAGCTTTCATGTTGGTGATGGCGGAGATCTTCTCGGGGTTGGCTTCGATGCCGCGATGGCTGATGATGAAGCCGAGTAGTTTCCCAGATGGTACGCCGAAGACGCACTTGTTGGGATTGAGCTTCCATTGGTACTCTCGCAGGGATGCGAAAGTCTCTTCAAGATCGGCGATGAGCGTATTGGAGTTTCTGGTCTTGACGACCACGTCATCCACGTAGGCTTCGACGTTCTTGTTGAGCTGCTTCTTGAAGCAGGCCTGGATAGCTCGTTGGTAGGTGGCGCCGGCGTTCTTCAACCCGAATGACATTGTCATGTAGCAGTAGGCGCCGAACGGGGTGATGAACGCGGTCTTCTCCTGGTCTTCTTCCTTGATGGCGATATGGTGGTACCCGGAGTAACAGTCGAGGAAGCAGAGCAGGTCGCAGCCCGCCGTGGAGTCGATGACTTGATCAATCCGCGGCAACCCGAAGGGGTCTTTGGGGCAGTGCTTGTTGAGGTCGGTGTAGTCGACGCACATCCTCCACTCATTGGTATTCTTCTTGTGGACGAGGACGGGGTTGGCGAGCCACTCAGGATGGAAAACTTCACGGATGAAGCCCGCCGCGAGTAGTTTGGCGAGTTCCTTCTTGATGGCATCCCGTCGGTCGTCGGCGAAACGGCGAAGGTGTTGTCGTTTGGGGGTAGCTTTAGGGTCGACGTTGAGTGAGTGCTCGATCAGCCTCCTGGGCACCCCTGGCATGTCCGCTGGCTTCCATGCGAAGATGTCTCGGTTAGTCCGGAGGAAGCTGACGAGCGCGTCTTCCTATTTTGGGTCAAGACCCGCCCCAATCATGGTAGTCTTGCTGCTGTCGCCCGTCCCAAGGTCGATGGCCTTCACTTGGACTTCCTCTGATGGCTGAGGCTTGTTTGCGGTGTTGGTCTTCTCGGGAATCTCGAGTTCGGTTGGGGCGAGCTTCTTGGACGCAGCAAAGATCTCCATCATTGCATTAGGTACTTGGTTGGTCGCTGTGAGTTCCACGGCTTCGGTGTCGCAGTCGAACGAAATCTTCAAGTCCCCTTGCAGTGTGAGTACTCCGGCAGGACTTGGCATCTTGAGTACCAAGTAGGTGTAGTGTGGTACCGCCATAAACTTGGCGATAGCTGGTCTGCCGAGGATGGCATGGTAGGAGGTTTCGAAGTTGCCACCAGCGTTTTCGATGGCCAAGGCGTAGCACCTGAGCCACTGAACTGGGTCTTGCTTCGCGTCATACTTGGAGATCCCGAGAGGTTTGAATTTCTCGAGAAGAAGCAGGTTGCGAAGTCTTGCAGAGTAGGCGGGGAAGCCGTCGCTGTCGCTTGCTTTAGTAGCCTTCTTGCGGCGGATCTCGTCGATCTTGTGGCAGGCATCGTAGCCGCCACGTGCGTTGCCGGTGGTGTGGCTAGTCGCGTGGCCTCGGCCGCCGCGATCGCCACCGCCAATAGCTCTCTTGCCGGCGTCATGGGATGAACTCCCGCCGCTGCTGCCACCACCGCCGCCGCCGCCGCGACTACCTCCGGTGCCACCCTGGCTGATGCCGCCCTGTGAGGGTCCTCCAGCCGAGGCCCTAGAGCGGTTGGGATTTGGCTGGTGTTCACCACGGACACAGTTGCGTCCGCCATCTGCCGGGCTGCGGCTAGTGGCTTCGTTGTTTCTGGCGTCGTGAGTTCTGATGGGGGGTACTTGAGCAACCCTGTTGTCGACCCGCATGAAGTAGGCGTCTTCAGCGAGTTTGGCGATGACTTCGCCCGCGTGGATCCCCTGGGCCTACCGTGCTATCGTGGAGATAGACATGAGGCACTGCTCAGGAGTAGAGTGTACCCGGTTGGCAACTTGCTCCAGGGCCTCATTGAGGTTCCGGATGGGGAGAGTTTCCCGGAGACGTCTGCGTCGATCGTTCTGCTTCCTGTTGCGGTCACGCCGAGCGTTCTTGTCTTCGGTGGTCTCGTTCGGAGGTGCGTTGGCAAACAACTCATCCTTTGAGATGTCGTCAAGGTACCGGTCGGGTCGATTCTCAGAAGTCCCAACATCTGTGGCCGTCATGAAGACTTCACGGTCGGGAGTGCAGAGACTGGAGTTAGTAGTCGCCACCTCGATGGGGGTGTGCTCGTCATTTAGAGCCAGCGGGGTCCCCTCCTGGAAGGGGAGTGAATTGAGGTAGGCGACACAGTGTGAGTTGTCGTCCGTCAGGTCTGGAGGCTTGCGGTCGGGCCAGTAGACAAATCTGCCGGCAGGAGTGGATGTAATGACCAGGCCAGTGGCAGGACCTGACAGCGGTTCCTCAGTCATGTTGAGCTCGGACTTGGACTCGATTGGGTCCGATCCGAAGTCGAACTCGTAGGAGGAGTCCGAGTAGTAGCCGGTTGCGGTGTTGGAGTCCGAGGAGTACTCGGAGGCGATCTCCTTGCCGGCCCGGCGTGCAGCGAGAGCTTCTGCGTGGGCCCTGCTAGCATTGCAGAGACCGTATGGGAAGTGCTCGTGGAGAGGAGCCGCTTCACACGATGGCTCAGGAGCCGGCTCGCATGAGGCGATCCAGGGTGACGTCGAGTTCGAGTTGGAGGCGGATCCGAGCTCAAAGTCGGCGACTTGGTTGTAGAGCAAAATTTCGCCGAATTTTTCGACGAGTGGGCCCGTGGTGACTTCGGGAAGCGTCACGAGCCTGGTCTCTGGGTCCGGGGTCATGGTGAGGTAGCGCTAGGACGATCCGGCACCGTCAGCAGTGCAGACCCAGGAGCCGAAGACGAAGGTGTCGCCGCGGTTGAAGGCGACGGTTGGCTTGATGACGATTGAAGCCGTCGAGTTCGCCATGTGATCTTCGACAAGTTCCCCTACCTGGCGCGCCAGCTGTCGGTGTTTTAGACCGGCAACCTACCAAGGGGAGTACCCGAGGTAGATGAATGTGGCCTCGCCGAGATCGGTAACTCGAAGGAGAGACACGTGGCACACAATTTAGACAGGTTCGGGCCGCGAGGTACGTAATACCCTACGTCCTGTATGCTGCATAGCTCTAGATTGATTGGGTGTGTTTACAAGAGGATGCGGATGATGAGATAGGGGTCCCTGCCTCACCTTATATAGTCCGGGAGGCAGGGTTGCAAGTCGGTTTGAGGGGAGAGTACTAGTCGGGTACGGCTAGGAGTACTTTACATGGATCCGGACATGTGTAGCTTCCTATCCGAGTACTATCCCTCTGCAATCCTTGCGCCCCACGCCAGCAGGTGCCGTGTTGCCCAAGTCGAGTAGTCCCAGGGGCCCACCGAGTAGTCGGTCCTAGTACCCACCAGAGTAGTAGGCCCAGGGATGTCCATACGACAGGAAATCAAAAGTACCCCGGCACCAGCGCCTTCCAACTTGAGGGAACCGTCAAAGTACATGACCCAATGTTCTGGATACTCAATTGGAGTTGGGACTTGATTTTCTCGCCACTCAGCCATGAAATCAACCAAGGCTTGAGACTTGATAGAAGTGCGAGACTTGAACTCGAGCGATAGAGCGCCAAGCTCTATAGCCCATTTAAAAATCCTTCCTGTGCAGTCCTGGTTGTGCAATATCTCGCCAAGCGGGTAACTAGTGACCACAGAAATCTTGTATTCGTCGAAGTAGTGGCGGAGCTTCCGTGAAGTAATCAGAACCGCATAGAGTAGCTTCTGCACCGGAGGGTAGCGAGCCTTGGACTCTGAGAGTACTTCACTGACGAAATAGACCGGCCTCTGGACAGGGTAGCCATGGCCTTCCTCCTGCTGTTCAACGTCAATATCAGTGATGACAACATTAGTAGTCGCAGCGATGTAGAGCAAGAGCTCTTCATTAGGCAAAGGAGTTGTGAGGACTGGAGGCTTAGATAAGAACTCCTTGAGCTGAGAAAGAGCTTGATCAGCTTCAGTTGTCCATGTAAACTTCTCTTGCCGCTTGAGTAGCTTGAAGAAAGGTAGACCCCGTTCTTCAAGTCGTGAGATGAAGCGATTGAGTGACGCCATACAACCAGTAAGCTTCTGGACATCTTTGATAGTAGTCGGAGCTTGCATGTTGGAGATGGTAGTAATCTTCTCGGGGTTTGCTTCGATGCCACGATGGCTAATGATGAACCCGAGTAGTTTTTCTGATGATACGCCAAAGACGCATTTGTTGGGGTTGAGCTTCCATTGGTACTCGCGTAACGAAGCGAAAGTTTCCTCAAGATCCGTGATAAACATGTCTGGATCCCTAGTCTTGACAACGATGTCATCCATGTATGCTTCCATGTTCTTGTGAAGCTGCCTCTTGAAGCACGCTTGGATAGCTCTTTGATAAATAGCGCCAGCATTTTTCAACCCGAAGGACATTGTTGTGTAACAATAAGCACCAAATGGGGTGATGAATGCGGTCATCTCTTGATCAGATTCCTTGATTGCAATTTGATGATATCCGGAGTAGCAATCCAGGAAACAGAGTAGAGCACAGCCCGCCGTAGAGTCAATGACTTGATCAATCCGCAGCAACCCGAAAGGATCCTTGGGGCAATGCTTGTTGAGATCAGTGTAGTCGACACAAATCCTCCAATCGTTAGAGTTCTTCTTTCTGACGAGCACAGGGTTAGCGAGCCATTGCGGGTGAAAAACTTCTCGGATGAAGCCAGCCACGAGTAGTTTGTCAAGCTCTTTCTTGATAGCAGCCCTGCGGTCATCAGCAAAGCGATGAAGGTGTTGTCTCTTGGGGGTAGCGTTAGGATCGACATTGAGTGAATGCTCAATCAACCTCCTGGGCACACCTGGCATGTCAGATGGCTTCCATGCAAAGATACCACGGTTAGCCCGAAGGAAGTTGACGAGCGCGTCTTTCTATTTAGGATCAAGCTATGCATTGATCATGGTCGTCTTGCTGCTATCACCAGTACCAAGGTTAATGGCTTTGAGCAAGACATCACCAGTCGGTGCATGCTTATTGTTGTCTGTCTTCTCAGGAACCTCCAGCTCACTCGGAGCAAGCCTTTTAGCTGCAGCGAAGACTTCCATCATAGCATTGGGTACTTGAGTTGTTGAAGCAAGTTCTACGGCTTCAGTGTCGCAGTCGTAAGAACGCTTCAAATCCCCTTGTAATGAAAGAACTCCTTTGGGGCTCGGCATCTTGAGCACGAGGTACACGTAGTGTGGAATAGCCATGAACTTGGCTAGAGCAGGTCTGCCGAGGATGGCATGGTAAGAAGTCTCGAAGTCAGCAACCTCGAACTTGATGTACTCGGTGCGATAATGATCCTTAGTCCCAAAGGTGACGGGTAGTACAACTGAACCCAAAGGAACAGCTGCATTGCCCGGGTTGATACCATAGAACGGTGAGTTGGTCTTGGTAAGCATATTGGTGATATCCAGGCCCATCTTCTTCAAGGTCTTGGCAAATAGGACATTGAGACTGCTGCCACCATCAATAAGAACCTTAGTGAGTCTGGAGCCTGCCACCACTGGATCTAGAACGAGAGGGTATCGTCCTGGCTCAGAGAAACTAGTCCATTGATCCGCCCTTGAGAAGGTAATTGGAGTTTTAGACCACTTCAGAAAAGTGGGAGTTGCTGGTTGGATGGACATAATCTCCCTGAGTGCAAGTTTCTGCATGTGCTTGGTTGGAATCCCACCAAATATGACATTGACAGTGTTGGAGGGGTGTTGAAACCCAGTGTCTTTGTCTGTATTAGCATTCTTCCCCTTGTGTTTACGAAACCTCGGGTTTGGGTGTGTTGGCTCAGGTGTATTCTTCAGCGCACAACGAAGTTGGTAACACTGTTCTATAGTATGATCGCCCTCTGGGTGCCATGTGCATTTCTGCTTGGTCAATGTTGCCCAGTGAGAATCATCTTCAGTCTTGGTAGTAGTTTCCATGGCTGCAACAGTGTTGCCAGGCTTGCGCTTGCGATTAGGATTGCTGGAGTAGTTATTACCCGTGCGATTGCCCTGCTGTTGCTTGCCATTGTTGCTTCCACCAGCATTATTGTTATTGTTGTTGTTCTGGTTGTTGCGAAGATGCTTGAACCGATTCCGAGCCTTGTCTTCCTCGTCCGCCCAGTGAGTGATCATCTCCTTGAGCTTGGTGATGTTTGCTGGGCGAGTGCGACCGAAGTCTTGGAAAAGTCTGTCGTCATAAAAACCATCCTGGAAGGTATCAATGACTTCTTTCTCGGTAACATCAACAACAGTAGCCCTTTTCTCGAAGAAGCGGCGCATGTACTCACGAAGAGTCTCGCCTTGTTTTTGCTTGATTAGGGCAAGGTCCATCCGAGTACCATGACGGCCCAGAGAACCCGCGAAGTTGCTGGTGAAGTGATGCTTCAGTTGTCCCCAGTTGTCAATGGAGCCGCGCTTGAGAGACTCGAACCATGTGAGGGGCTCTTGCTCCAAGACGAAATAGATACACTTGGTATCATCATTGCCTCCGGCATTGGTGATAGACAGAGCATAATAGCGCAACCACTGCCTCGGATCTTGCTTACCATCATACTTAGAAATGCCGTAAGGCTTGAATTTCTCCGGAAGATACAGAGCTTGTAGTCGAGCAGAGAAAGCATGAAAAGAATCAGAATCAGCATCCTTTTGCTTCTCACGCTCAGCGCGTCTGGCGTTGATTGTGGTGCGAGCATCGTAGCGAGAGTCTCCCGACTTGCTGTTGACACTGCCATCATCGCCTTTGCCCTTGTTGCTAGCTTCCGGACGTGTGCGTTGAGGAGTAGGTGTGGCACAATGAGCACCCCCACTACTGCCATGGTGACTAGGAGCACTGGTATTTTGACGTAGCATAGTGTAGGCTAGTTCAGCCAGCTTCGTGACTTCAGCAGCCACCCTATCACGAGGCATAGAGCGACCAAGAAGATTGATCGTGTTGATAGCTTCCTCGGGAGTGCGATATTCACGAGTAGCTACCGCATCCAGAGCTTCTTGAAGATTATGGGTAGGTAGAGCTTCCGCGAGTTCCCGACGAAGGGTTGCACGATCAGCATTGCGTTGGCGACGTGCAGTCTTGGCCTCCGCGGTTTCCTCAGCAGGAGCATTGGCAGAGAGTTCATTATGAGACACATCATCCGAAAAACGATAATTGGCACGATGTCCTTGCGGATTAGATGCATCAATGACGGAAACTTCCCGATAAGGTGAATGAGTACCCGTACTCTCAATGAGCTCCGTATCGGTGTCATAATCAACAAGCTTGGCACCTTCCTGGAAAGGTAAGTTGTCGAGACAAGCGATAAAGCGCTCGTGATCATCCAAGGTGAGATCAGCAGGCACATGCTCAGGCCAGTAGACGAATCTACCCTCAGGCGTCGATGTGATCACCAGTCCTTGAGCAGAGCCAGTTAGTTGTTGTACTTCAGTAGAATCCGAACCGTAGTCGAACTCGAACTTAGATGAATCCGAATCATAGTAGTCGAGGTTGACGTCCAAATCCGAAGAGTACTCGAGCAGGATCTTCGAGCCAGAGCACATGAGGCGCTTCAGCGCGGCTTGGTAAGCGACACTGACATGGCGATGGCCGAAGAGAGGTGGTGCTGGAATGTTATCCAGGCTGAGTGCAAGCTGTGAAGCCGAAGGGAGCAACTCAGGCTGAATAAGAGACGAAGTCGAGTTGTACTCGGACTCCGACTCGAGTTCTCTGAGCGGGTCAAAGATCGAAATTTCGCCGAAATTTTCGATGAATTCTTCCATCGAAGCTTGCGTAAGCGTCGAGGACTTGAGCTTTGACTCCGGAGTTGGCGCTAAGAAACGCAGGAACGATCCGGCGCTATCAGCAACGCAAACCCAAGAGCCGAAAACGAAGGTGTCGCCTTGCTGGAAAGCGACGGTCGGCTTGATGATGACGAGAGCCATGGAGTTCGCCAGTGGATCAATGATGAGAGCCCCTACCTGGCGTGCCAGCTGTCAATGTTTTAGACACCGAGCCTACGACGGGGTACCCGAAGTAGTAGATTGTGCGGTGGGGCTCGCCGAGATCAGGAACACGATGGTGAGACACGGGGCACACAATTAGACAGGTTCGGGCCGCAATGTGCGTAATACCCTACGTCCTGTATGTTGTGTGGCTCTGTGTTGATTGCGTATATCTTGAGAGGGGTCCCTGCCTCGCCTTATATGCCACGGGAGGTAGGGTTACAAGTCAGATTGGTACAAGGGTACTATTCAAGTAGGACTCGGAGTAGACTATACAGGGTATGGAAAGCTATCCTAGTCTTAGTACAAGTCCTTGTCCGTCTTGTCTTGCCTTGTGGTCCACGGTACCAGCACTGTGGCCCACTAGTCGAGTAGTCCAGGTGTGTAGGAACTCATCTCCCGGGTATGGCCCACATGTGTTGGTGGGCCTAGGGATGCCCGGTCGACGAAGTTGAAGTCCCCCAGGATTAGCCAACGTGTTCCATCCGGAGGCTTCAGCTAGCGCATGTGGTGGAGGAAGGAGTCCTCATCCGCTCGTCTCGATGGGCCGTAAACTGTGGAGATCGTAAAGGTGGTCATGCAGTGTCGAATTGTGACCTCCGCGGTGAGGGAGTAGCGGCCTATGCGCACATTAGTCAAGTCAACCTCAATGTCCTTCCAAAGCAAAAGGATGCCTCCCTTAGTGCCAACTGCTGGTTTGAAAGCAAATTTGTCTAGCTTGTAAGCTCCCAAAAAAGACACAAGCGTTGAGTCGATGTTTTGTAATTTTGTTTCTTGTAAGCAGACAATCTGGCACGTGACAGCCGCCAAGGTTTCGTGCACCGTCAAACATCTCTCAGCAGCGTTAAGACCTCAGACGTTCCAAGAAATAATTTCGATGTTCGGGCTAATCATTAAGAACTAAATGACGATGCAGGGGGAGGTTGGGTACCCGAAGGTCGAAGCCAGCAGGGTCCCAAGTTCTTGAATGAAGATCGCAAGCATAGTAGCCGATAGTAGCGTAAAGTCACAGCGAAAAAGTAGAGTACGAGGTCGCCCGAAGGTCGCAGCCAGCAGGCTGCCTGATTGCAGGAAGTAGCTGATACATATGGAGTAGAAGTAACTCGCGGGAAGCTACGAATGACCTGCAGTCATCAGGTCTCCGCCTCGAGAGGGGAGAGCTCCGCCACTGCCGTCCCGGTGTGCTGGATGAGCGCCTCGTTGAGCATGTTGGTGTCGTCGTCGTCAAGGCCAAATATTACTGTCAAGGCCTCGACGATGTGTGGTGGGAGCAGACCGTGGAACATGCTGATGAAGTCCCGTAGCAGCTCCTCTATCGGGGCCAGCTCGTCCGCTGGAAGCCCCAGCTTACGGCACAGATTGCGCTGCGCACGCTCAACTGCCGGGATCACCGGCCTCTTGGCCAGACGGGCGCTGCGGTGTACCGCCGTCAAGTCAAAGACGTGTCGCTGCCTGGTGCGGCGAGTCTCCGGCAGTTGCAGGATAAGCGGTTCCGGCCTGGTGAAGAGGGAGTCGACGCTGTTGTTGACGTGCTGGTCGTCGTCGGCGCTGTGCTCGCCGTCGTCATTGCCGGTGTAGTCATTCTGGGCATTGTTGTTGATCTGGGCAATGGGGATGCCCTGGAGTGCAGCGTTGCAGGGTGCGGTCGGCTCCTCTGTCTCAGCTGGGGTGGACAGAGCCGTCAGAGGTAGCATCTCCATGTCGTCGAGCGCAAGCTCCGCCTCCGCAATGGACGGCGTCGGGGTCAGATGTGCCCTGAGTGTCGAACACCCGGGGGACCGCTATCAGTGTCGGGTCGGACCAGGCTGCCTCCCCTGTGGTGGTGTGTAGCTGCAGCTTGTCCATCAGCGAACAGGCTCTTGCGACGAGTTGGGAGAGACCTGCAACAGAATTAGCTTGTGGAGGGGGTGAGGCTTGAGTGGAGGTGACAGTGGAGAGTGCCGTCACAAACAGGTTCTGGAGCGTTGCCGGCGCCATGTTGTTGTCATTGCCGTGATGTCGTCCTTGTCGGTCAGCTTGACGGCGACGTGGTGGGGATCGGGTGCGTTCCCGGGGGAAGAGTCCGCCGTAGTTGACGCCCCAGTAGTTATCGCCCATCAAGTTCCCCTCACCCGGGTGATCGTAGTCGCCGCCGTCATCGTCGTCGTCGCCGCGACCGGCCGGCTAGGAGAAGGTCGCACTCTTGCAGGACGTTGAGGACGGGCGTGTCCTGGTTCGCTCCTTCTCCCGGCCACGCTCCCCGCGCGTGCCGCGATCCGGGCGTGCGTCGCGCTCCGGGTGCTCGTCCCGAACCGGGCGCCGAACATCGCGCTCGTTGTCGCGACTCGTGAAGTCACGCCTTCCGTTGCTGTTGGCCACGTCGCACGCTGTAAGCGCGTCCTGGCTGCCACCGCCGCGCTCGCCGCCTCTGGGGCCGCGGCCGTTGACGCCCACACCAGCATGGCCGTCTGCATCAGCGCGCGGTTGCCGCCCAGCTGTCGCACGGCCGCGTGCTCTCCATGGCGACCGTCCCTGCTATCATTGTCCTGCGGAGGGCGAGGGAGACTGGCCGGGTATCTCGATTGCACCGTCGGGGGCGCGCCGTCCACGAGCCCGTAGCGCCAGTCAAAGTGCCTGTGGATCGGCGCGATGCTGCCCGGGTTGTCGATGGCTCGTTGCAGGTCGTGTCGGGCCGCCGAGTAGTCTTCCATCAGCGGCATGTGTAGGAACACCTCGTAGCGTGCTCCCTGATGCCACGGCTCCACCGGCTGCTCGGTGGAAATGAAAACCGTCAACGAGTTGTCCGACGGCCGGTGCGTGAAGGCGAGCCAGACTCTCTTGGGGATCTCGCTCGGGTTTGCCGTCCACGCCCAGAGCTCGATGTGCCTGCTGTCCTCCGGCTGAACCAAGTCGGTGACGATGGTCTGGAGAGCACACTTGTGGCCAATGACGCGCTCGACGATCCCCGGCGTCCACGCGTGCTCTGGGATGCCGTCAAGGCACAACATCACCCTGTAGAAGATACGGAAACCAAGAGCATAGGTGAGGCAGCGCCAGCGTCGTAGGCAGATGTCGATGCCGCGGCCCCTGAATCGCCCCTGACTTCTTGCTGCAGCGGCGTGGTCGGCGTTCTTGAACCGGATGAGGTACGGCTCCGGCTGGTGCAACGTGATGGAGATGTCCCGGCTCTCCAGGTTGAGGTCGTGGGCGATGAGCTCTACAATGTCCCGTGCACCAGCATCGCGAGGCAGATGCAAGGCCCACAGCACCAAGGTGCACGCCTCCCAGTCACGATTATCGCGGATCAGGTCGAAGGAGTTGGGGATGAAGATCGTCTCCACGTCGGGGCGCTCGTGCGAGTCACCACCCGCCATGGTTGGCAGCGGTGGTGGAGGAGGTGGTGGCGGGGGTGGAGGAGGCGGAGGTGGGGGCGGGGGTGGAGGAGGCGAAGGTGGGGGAGGGCAGCCGGATGGGGAAGCTCGAAGGCGAGGGCAATCCTTCTCCCTGTGTCCAGAGCGGCGACACCGGAAGCAGCAGATGGGGTCCCGGCAGGCCGACGCTTTGTGCCCTTTGCCGAGGCAGGTGAAGCAGCGGGCCCAAGTCACCCGATTGAAGGCCAGCAGAGCTGCGGTGGGTGGCCGGTTTGAATGCGGAGGAGCTCGGCCTGGCCATGAATGGCCGTCGCGTCGAAGGTCTTGTCGCTGAAAGCCATCCGGCGCGGCGCGGCCAGGGCGCCCTCTGCGGTGGCTGACGTAGGTCCAGCCCGGCTCCCTCGTAGCATCCTGCGGTCGACCGTGAGGGGTGGTGGCAGAGCTGGCAGCGCGCCGCGGTCGGACGACAGAGTTACTGCGCCGAGCAGTAACTGCTCCCTTCGGCTGGTAGGTTGGCGGAGGACGGCCGCGGGCCGCGTTGACGTGGCCGAGGCGAGCGATTTCAACGTAGGAGAGCCGGACGTGGGCCCGGCTGCGCCGGCCGGAGCGTCGGGGCAGCGCCGTTGACCTTCAGCTCGCGGTGCAGATCCAGCCGTAGTAGGGGCCTCGTTGAAGAAGATCTCCCAGGAGGAAGGTGCTGGGGTAGGGCTGTGTCCTCGGGTGGCTTGCTGACGGCAGGGGTGGACGGGGGCCGCCGGATCTGGAGATCCGCCGCGGCGGCGTGGGTGCGGCGGCGGAGCGGGTGGGGGTTGGGAGGCATCCTTTTGATTTTTTTCACGCATCCCAACTCATTTCTTGATCCAACCATAACTGCAATGATATCTAAATATTTATGCTCAACATAAGTAGGAAGTTTCAAAACAAATCATCGATCATCAATGCACAATACGCTAGACGCGGACAACCAAGCTTACGCGTAACAGCTCATTTGTGGTTAAATGCTGGCAAAATTTACCAGCTTACTTCTCCTTGGCCACCTTATTAGCCCACTAGGATCTTTCTTTTTAGGTTTTTTTACGGTGGACCATACCACCATATACCACTGTTTCAGAAAGGACTAGTATGAAAGGATCTGACGGTTGAGAATAATTGTATACCACCACAACTTACACATGTGGTATAAGGTGGTATACATAGGTGGTATAAAGGTATTATTGGAAGTTTTTCTTGGCAGAATAAATGAAATATATGATTTTTTTCATTTCATTTTTTTTATTTCCCTGTGGTGGTATGGAAAAATTTTCAAATTTCAAAAAACGAAAAAAATTTATTTCAAATTTCAAAACGAACTTTTTTCATTTCAAATTTTCTTGGTGGCATAAACGAAATATGTTATTTTTTCATTTCCCTCTAGTGGTATGGCCAAAAAAATTCAAATATCAAAATGAAAATTTTTATTTCAAATTTCAAAATTGAAATGTTTTTCATTCTGTCTGGGAGTATGGTCAAATTTTTTCAAATTTGAAAAACAAAAATTTTCTTTTCAAATTTCAGAAACAAAATTTTCTTAATATTTTTTCATTTCAAAATTTTCTTAGTGGCATAAACGAAATTTTTCTCGTCTCAAGGTTACCAAATTTATTAAAAAATTTCAAAAATTACCTATTTACTCTTACTAAAAATAGCTATATACTACATACCTATTTACCCTCTATTTACTGTGACTGTAGAATATAAGTGACCGTGGAAGGCGCAGGGATGGCACATCGACGACGGATCTCCCTGGAGATCGAGGCTATGGCAAACGACAGCCTCCGCGTGTTCCTGGTTCTCCTCCTCGCGCAGGTCTGCCTGCTCGTGGCGATGGCGGCGTCGGCGGTGCAGGGCAGGTCGGTGCCGGGGGTGGAGTCGACGCCCGAGTGCTGCCTCTACCGCCCCGAATGCTGCCAGGCCCCTGCCAACGCGTTCGCGGCGTCGCCAAACCCTGGCCCGTAGTCTGCCGTCTCCTCCCGGTGATCTAGCGTGTGATCAGTCGGGTGACGGAGAATGTTGTTTCCATCTACTTCACTAATGATGTTTTTAGCTCCGTCATTGTACTGTTCTTATGCATAATAAAATGGGAGGGGTGAATTTGATTTCAGTCAGGTTATGTGCTTGTGTTCAGTTCCTTCAGCGGCTCCTTGTGTGTTTTCCATCGTCTACAGCATTGCACGCCGGGCAGTGCTTTGCTGTCGGCCGCTCACGCTGGGCAGTGCTTTGCTGTCGGCCGCTTAAAAAAAACAGACACTAGAATGGTTTGAATTCTAGCGAGAACGACATCGTGGGGATTCGAACTTGGGCTGCCTGCTTCAGAGGCTAGTCCAGAATGAATACCAGAGTTCACTAATCTCATGACCAAACGAGATACACTGTGGTTCAGTGGTTCTGAAGATTTTGTGTAGAAAGAGAGGTTGAGACATGCAGTGGATTCTGTGCTTGCAGATTGCAGCACTGAAGATTTTCCTAATCATGCTATGCTATTCTGTTGGAATACATCACCATTTCCTTTTCCTTTTCATCTGAAGTTGCAAACCCATGATTTTAGCCGACTGTGATGAACGCGTGCAGTGGTTTGGCTGCTCAAAGTGCAAAGCTGTATGTTCTGTTGCTGTAGTCAGTTCTCGTTATGTTTTCTTTCTTGTTTGGCTATCTTTTTATTTATTTTTTCTTGATACATCAATAAAACATGCACGGTGTTACGCCATTCATCCAATTAAAAAAATATCCATCATGATCTCCAAAATTGCAATATGTGATTTGGAGTAATCTAGCACGTGAACTTGGCAAGCGAACGACAATCAGCATCATGTATATACAGCCATATATTTTCGCACAGCAGAAACATAGGGCCTGAGATATAGTAATTGTAACTTGTAAGTAGCCTATATAAACAGAAGCTGGAAACACAATTTGAAATAGACAAGAAGGATTGAACCACCATTGGAATTGAAGTGAACTAATTTTACTCAGGAACATAGATAAACTGATACATATTATTGAAGCTTACAGTTTGATACATTCATGATACAAGTATACATATTATTCGTATACAAAACCTTTGTCATGGTTATTTCAGTATAGACACAGTCCAACATTCAATCATATCCTCAAGACCTCAACCAACATTAACACCAAGGGAAACATGGAAAGCTTCAAACTCTGGCGCACAGCTCAACAAAAAAGGAGAAAAGAAGAAAAAAACATGTCTCAGCATATGAAAGCCACATGAACATGCTCATCACTGCAGTAAAGCCCAGGCTGCTGAGTGTACCCTTGCTTAGACAGCATCTCACGTGCTTTCATCACTAGATCCTTGTTTGTGACCTTCCCGTGCTTGTCTGCAAGAATAGTCTGTATAGCATTGCTGAGAGCACCAAATGAAACACCCTGCCCAGTGGTTGCATCGGCAGATGTTTGGTTGGTTTGGCACCCACTGATCAGAATGCCATTGTTGGGTGCCCAGGCCTTAGTCCCAGCATACACCTCATCAACACTGTGAACCTCTTGCTCTAACGCTGGCTTGAAAGCTTCTTCCTCATTGCCTTCAAGCTTAGCCTTCAGGAACTCCTGAGCAAGGGCACCGACCATGCCCATGACACCACCACCACCACCATGCTCACCTGACTGGCCCTGATGGAACTTTCCAAGCATGACTTTCATGAACTTCTTAATCTTTGGGCTTGCATCGTCACCAAAGATGTTGAACAGTGTCGTCCTGATTGAACCTACATCGATGTCATCCTTTCCAGTTTGTTCCTTCAGCATTTCTATCAGTGTCGAGAGTGGTAAGGAGCGGTTTTTGATACGACCATCACCACTTGACTGTCCGTAAGCCTCATCCTGATCGTCACCTCCATCGTGGCCGTGGCTATGGCGGCTATGAGGGATGCGGAAACCCTCAGATTCAAACGCATCACGAACGGTCTCCTTGAGAAATGACCGGAAGCTGCTGCCAGAACCAGAATCAGGTCGCTCTTCAGGTTCACGAGACTGGGTCTTATTCTGCTTGGTGCTATTACCTATCTGCTCCTTAGCACTGTCCAACAGACCACCACTGTGGCATGAGTCAGAGACGATGGTAAATAGGCAGCCATCAGGAACCTTCTGCACAAGTTCCCTAAAATCCTGATCTGCAGAACACATAACGTTATAAACTTGATAAGTGTCAGCCTTTGTTTGGACTGATCATCACAAGATAATACTATTTTCCAAATGGTATGAAAAAATAACATTGAAAAGATGCTTCAGGGATGAGAGTTAAAATAATGAAGTAATAAAATCCGTAAGCCATCCCAGAAAATTGGCAGCGGGGAATCATCTAAACTGCACATAGCCCATTTATTGGCTAAAAGAAAAAGAATGATAACAGATATAACCCATGCTAAAACAGGCTACCTAAAATCTGGCGGGAGCATTTAGTCATCCTCAAGTAAAACATTTGGTATTGGTAAGTGTTTGCATAGAACTAATTAATTTACATGAATCAAAATTTTCGGTGCTTATGTTTTATCCTACCGTAAATATCCAAGTAACTAGCACCTTCTTTCATTACATAAGTTCATTTGAACAACAGAGACAGGCAGACAGCTTTTTCTTCAATTGAAACAAAGTTTCCAGATAAAAGAGTTGAATTAAAAGTTGCCATTGACACCCAATTGTCACCTCATATAGCGGATCCGTGCATCACAAATATGTGCATGGTACAACAGCATAAAAGTGGTCTATAAACATAATGCAGCAAAGTTCCTGTAGTGACAGTTTCAGCTAGCCCCGGATTATCTTAGTCTAAGATTTTTCTTTAGAACTACCGATTCAATCAGATCATTCTAATTAGGTACACATAATCAAAATCATACGCACTTAGAATTCCTGCAGTGCAAAGAGACCAAAGGAAGCCTAAGAAATCTTGACCGTAGTTTCCAAATCACAAAGTAGCTATGCAATTATCGAAATTTTAGACTGCTCACAATCCAATCCTAGAACAGATCCGCATCAGCCAGGCGTTGACCAATCTGTTCCACTATTGAATTCACATCTCGAGGCACCAGGTTAATTGCTGATCCTACCACTTCAGTACTTCACCATTTCCTGATCAATTTACTTAAAAACAAGGAAAACTAAGCACGCAGGGGAAGAAGAAGAAGGGTAATCGATCCCCCGATCGCACCTGTGATGAGGTTCATGTCGGAGGGCACGATGCACTCGTCGTAACCGGTGTCATCGTTCTGCCCGGTCTCGGCGGGCAGGCGCGTGCCGTGGCCGCTGTAGTGGAAGAAGAGGAAGTCCCCGGGCCGGGCGTCCCCGACGAGGCGGGCGAGGGCGCGGCGGATGTTGGCCCCCGTGGGCTGCGGCCCCGAGCGGTCCTTGTCGGAGAGCACCCGGATGTCTTCCTCGTCGAAGCCGAAGCGGTCGACGAGGCAGCGGTGCATGCGGTCGACGTCGTTGTGGCAGCCCTTGAGCTCCGCCTTGGTGCCCGGGTAGTTGATGCCCACCAGGAGCGCGCGCTTGCGGCCGCCCATCGCCGCCGTTCGCGCCGGCTCGGATCTGTTCGCGGGCGCCGGTGTGGGGGCTGGCCGGAGCCGGATCGCCGGAGGAGCAGTCGAGCGGGGAGCGGGATTCGTCGGGCCGGTGATCGGGGAAATGGTCTAGCCTTTCTGGTGGAAGTGCTGGTTGGTCGCGTCCGCGTCGATCTGACTCGTGGAGGCTCGGGATTGGTGCAGGGGTGTGGGGCACCGTGCCCGTGTGGCAAAATTTCGCCGCGTCCCATTGGAGTGTCGGCTACAGAGACCTGCTGCTGCCGTCAGCGCGTCGATGCAGTTTTTCCATAAAAATATATCAGTGATGCCATGGAGCGGACGTCTGATGACGGGGACATAAATTAAGAAAGGATAACGGCGTTTCTCACCAATGTTGTTTTTGAATATTGCGAAATTCTTCTTTATATTGCACGCTACATGATTTGATGTTGTGACGGGATTTTTTATTCTACAATGCTTTAGATCTCACAGCTACATGTTGGCATGTTGCAATTTGCCACCTTTATGTTGCAATTGTTTGTCATTCATATTGCAATCATTGTGAACATGTTGCATCCGTGTTCTTGACATGTTGCGAGTGTTACATGTGAATGTTTTCAAAATTAGATATAAATATTTTTGATGTTGCAAATATTAATTTTCAATGTTGCGGATGTTGAGTTTCGATGTTGTAGACATGTGATGTTGGGTGTTGTGTCGAGGGAGAGGAGGGAGGAGAGCCCCTGATGTTGGATGTTGCACGCAACATGGGTCGCTTCGGTATTGTGTCGAGGGAAGGAGGGAGGAGGGCCTCTGATGTTGAATGTTGCACGCAACATGACTCGCAACATGACACGCTCTGATGTTTGGATGTTGCACGCAACAAGCTCGCAACATGTATACTGTGTCGGGGAGGGGGTGCCGAGTTTGGATATTGCCCGATGCTAGGGCCCGGAACGGACGTCCGGGCGCTAGCAGCTCTGAAAAGATATTGATGCAGTTTTTTTCCTTGGGGTCATGGCATAGGAGTGGTAAGGGGTGCTCTTTTTTATCTATAGCAAACTGAAGAATTGATGCAGTTCTTTTCCTTGAGGTCGACAGGTCGTCGCATAGGAGTGGTAAAGAATCTTCTAATTTGGTTTAGTAAATTTAAAAATCAAATTCTATACGAATATACGAATTGGGTCATAACACTTTATAACAATTTTTAGCTAAAAAAATTTTAGTTGAATTGTGAAGAATGAGTTAGGACTAGGACTACGATTCATTACCACCCCTAGCGCCGCATGGTGGAGCCAGGTCATGGGCTCACGGATTCTGAATTTCTGATCACGCGCCCTCTCGTCCATTTTTAACCATCGAAGTTGGTTACGTTGTCGCGAAACTATGTCCAAATTGTGGTGTTTCTGAGATGAGGAATGGCAAATAAAGCCTCTCCCTGACGCCTTCCGATGTGGATCAGTGGACAGCCACAGCGGGTGATCGATTTAGAAGTTCTGGAGCATTCACAAGGGATGACTCGTGTTGCCGCAGAAAGTTGATGTGGACAGCATATGGTATCTGAATTCTGAAATGAAGCACCAGCGTGAATACCCCGTCCTGACGACTGGGACTGGATCCTGATTCTCTGAATGCAGTTGAGGATGGATTGCTTTCCCTTGGATATTTCCCCCCTCTTAACATCTTGACTTGGATATGTATAGCTCTTCTCCTATTGCTACTGCAGTGGCGGAGCACATGTATCTCAACACTGCCCTACCCATCATCTTAAGATGAGATATGGATGTGGATGCGGATCCCTGAACTATGTATGATACCCGTACACGTGTACTTTTGTTCTTATTTCAGAGCCTGTTTAGTTGCCAAAATTTTTGGCAAAAAATTTTTGGCAGCCCCTTCGAAGGTCTATTAGAGGTAAAAAATGTAGACTAATTACAAAATTAATTACACGAATGGACGGGAAATCGCGAGACGAATCCATTAAGCCTAATTAATCTATCATTAGAGATTGTTTACTGTAGCACGACGTTGTCTAATCATGGCATAATTAGGCTCGTTAGATTCGTATCGAAAAATTAGGTAGAGGTTATGGAATGAGTTTTGTCATTAATTCATATTTAATACTCCTAATCAGTGTCGGAAGATTAATGTGACGGGTAGTTAGGAAAATTTTTGGGAACTAAACATGCCCAGACTGATTGCCCCTCAGCCTGAAGGTGCTCTGCGTGAGGAACCTTCCATGGTAATAAGAAATACTACTAGAGACAACACAACACGTACCTGCTGCATGCGCATCAGCGCATGATCCTGAAATGTCCTAAACAAGAGGGACACCCTCCTCAAATCAGGATTGCGAAAAAAGATATACTATAGGACAATGTAACATACGCGCACAACTGGATCACCAACGATTCGTTTGGCCAAGATCCAAAGTACCGACACGTACCAGCTCGCATCCCACATCCATTTTCCTACTAGAGGCGCCAAACTACAAGGTAGAAGTGATTGGTATTGTGCAGACTTGTGAAAGAAGAAAATTGAAGGTAGAAGATGAGGCCATGAGGCCACAATCACCCCCATGAGTCCATGACCCCCATATGGCCTCATGCCGAAAATACACAGGAAGACGACGCCGATCCCAGTGGTTGCGTCAAAGTAGGTCTTAAAAACTGCCACTGGATAAGAGAAGCATCAAGCACGCGGCAGGGCATAGCACCATGGCCATGGTGATACAATGGAGTATATATGAGACGTCTCGACGACCCGACCAAACCACTTGGTGGCCCGTTCCTACTCTCCCACAGTGAGAAGGAAAAACCGTGGCATTGCAGTTGCAGCTCAACAGCTCTTTTTTTTTTTGGAAAATGATCATTGATCAACAGCTAGCTTTTGTGACCGACCGACCATTGGCATGACAAGAAAACGGAGGCGCCAGCTTAACCGACCTTCATATATAGAACACGCGAACCAACAACCAAACAGAGAGGAAGCGCAGAAACAAAGCGGCAAGCGCGCACATGCAAAGATTCCCCGCGAGTAAGATCGCTCATCCACTTCCACGAAAGGAAGAAAGATTTGGGCATCAACCGACCAACAGGAAGGAAGCATCGATCTCGCACCAGACGAGAGCACGTAGTACAGCCTTGTACGCTCGTAGCCACCAGAGTACTGCGTTTATTTCCGCTTGTTCATCGCTGTCTGCCTGCCAATACCGCAATAATAAGCCATACAGTAGAGAGCAGGAGGACGCATCGCGAAAAGTCGTCAGCCGTCACACGCAAAAATGGTAGTACAATTTTGGGTGGGAGAAGGCACATTTCAACGTAGCTAGCTGGTCACATTGTACGCACGCGACGTGACCTATAGACAACTACTCGCTCCGTTTCAAAATACTTGTCATACTGACATAATATATATCTATGTGCATAACAAAGAAAATGTACTCAGAAAAACTAGAATGAAACGCAAGAAGTACTTAGCGCAGAGGTAACAGATGGCGGAAACGGACGGACAGACGACGGCCGCTGGCCGTGCCCGGCCGGGGAGGTGTTCAGTGGCGGCCATCACGTACTACTGGCACGGCCGATAGTGGCATGCGTCGGTCACGCCCCGCTCCGTCTGGTCTGGCTGTTCTACCATTCTGCGCGCAGCACACACACACACACACAGCGCGAGGATTGAAGAGTGCGCGAGCTGCAGGGACTCGATCACATGCGCCGGCAAAGCGGGCGGGCGCGGGGCCTCGTCGCCCCCTCTCTCTCCTGCACATGCGCCTGCCTGCGGCACCACATGGCCTGCCCTTGAGTGCGCTGTTATCTCGCTTTAATCAGTCACATGCCGGTAGCCCACACGGCCGGGCTTCGATCTCCCTCCCCTCCCTAATCATCGTCACTCACCCATCATCCATCCCTATCCGGCTAGCTCGTCGAGAGCTCACACACAAAGCCCTGTCCGTTTGGCTGACAACTGGTGGTTAGTACTGATTTGTTCTGAGAGAAAAGTATCAACTGGCTAGGGTTGATAAACCAGACGAACAGGACGTGACCAGAGGCGTGCCGCGTGCACCTGTGCAAAGCGACCTACAGCCAGCACGCCACATGCACGCGCACCTACCTTCCCATCACGCGAACAATGACGCCAGTGGTGGTACTCACGTCATCACTAATTGTGCTTAATGGCGGTAAATTAACAGCAAAGCGCAAGCTCCTTGATTGGCTAATTAGAGGGGGGCGGTAAGTAATAATCTACACAAGCACACTCATCATCATACACACACTTGCAAACCAACACACTCTTTTCCGTATACTAACCGTACTACTCGATGCTATCTTTCTCTCCTTTTTTACTCTCACTCACTCGCTCTCGTCCTCCTTGTCGTCGTCGTCCTCGTCGCTGCCGGCTCGGTCTTGATCGGTCGCGGTGGTCGTCAGAACGAAGAAGAAGAATCAGTTAGCAGCGCGGCCGCCGGCGGCGGCGGCGGAGGAGGAGGAGGATGAGCAGCAGGCGCGGTGGCGCGGGCAGGAGACGAGGTGGTCGTTGGTGAGGCCGACGGCCTGCATGAAGGAGTGGATGACGGTGGGGCCGACGAAGCGGAAGCCCCGGCGCACCATGTCCTTGCTGATCGACTCCGACTTGGACGTCTTCACCGGGATCTTCCGGCTGTACTTGTACCCCGGCGACAGCGCCTTGTTGTTCACGAACGCCCACACGTACTTGTCCAGCGAACCAAAGTCCCTCCGCACCTGCAAAGTGCAAACACACCACCGCATTTTCTATAAATAATTCCCCTGCCATGTAGTACTTATAATTGTATATTGCTACAAGCTACTACTATATTATATTTCTACCAAGTCGTATTCGTATGTTGGTGGTTAGTGGCTAACTGTCCCGTTTAGTAAAATGGAACAATGTCAGCAACGGATTAGTGTGCACGCACTACTCTAATTCCCACCGACCAGTCGCTGCATGAAAATATCATTTCGTGAGAATGTGAAGAGAGCTTAAACTAAAAGGCATGACACAAACAAGTACCATTAGCATCTTCTCCTTGCAACCAAAAACGGCCATTAAGAAAGGGCTCTCTCACTCTTTTTGGCTGTGTCCAGCTGCTTGATGACGACGACGCACTTGCTCTGCATCGGCGAAGTGCAGTAGTCACCTTTAATAAAGGGGGGCAGCGACGCTAGCTTAAGTTTAGCATAGCTGCTTCTGCTTCTGCTTCATTGAGCTGTCTACCAATCAGGGATTCTGTTAGGCTTCGCTTTCACTTGCTGCTGATGATAACGGGTTCCGTTTCGGAGGCTGCCTTCATTCATTGACCGCCGGCCGCCTCCCATCATCTTTCGGTTATGCATGCTTCGGTTGCGAGATGGTCCTGGAACTTGTTTGAACTGCTGCTATATCTTGTCAAGTGGTCAGGCCCAACCGCCCAACCGATCGAAAAAGCACTACCAACTACAACTAGTTCCAAAAACAACACGCTGGTTTTGAGTTCTGAGAGCGAGAAGCTCAGATTTAGGACATTCTAATCCTAAACTCGCTGCATTAGATTTCTGACAGTGATTACTGAACGAGAGCATTTGGAGTGGAAACATGCTGATAATAGACTGTACCTCGAGAATCCGGCAGGCGTTGTTGACGGTCCCTCTGATGGTGCCCAAGTCGAGGCCGTAGTCGGTGCTCAGCGACGCCATCTGCTTCTCGGTGTACTTGGCGACCGCGTCCACGTTGAAGCCGGAGAATACCTCCCTGTTTGTGACAAGGCGCCAAATACAGATTGAAATCAGCTCAAATGATGATGTTTCAGGAATATATACTATATAGTAGCTGCTGACATCTTCAGCGCAGTAGCATACCTGTAGACGTGTCTTTTCTTGAGGATGGAAGTCCAATCTGCCCCGACTTGCACGCCGGACAGGGTGAGCATCTCGAACAGCAACCTGCCAGCGCCGCGGAACGTGAGGACACTGTTACGAGAACATGCGAAGGAGCAAGCAATGCGTGGCTCGAACAGTGGAGGAGGAATGGCGGCTTACTCGTCGTCGTGCACGGGCACTCCCCACTCCTCGTCGTGGTACGCTACATACAGGGGGTCTGCACGCCATGGAACAGAGCACGAAAGTTATTAGTGATCAAAGCTTATGGAGGCAGCATGATTTTGTCAAGAATAGCAGAAGCTTGTGGGTTTACCTGAGTATGGCGTGATGAAGCTGCAGCGCTTCTCGTCTTGGCCTGTGGGGGAGGCGGGGACGTGCTCGCCGGCGGCCGTGGCGGTGGCGCCGACCCTCCCCTCGACGCGGGAGAAGGACGCGGTGCGTCCGTAGTGCGCGATGCGCATCTTGCGCTGCGCCTGCGCCTGCGCGGCGTGCTCCCGCTGCGCCGCCGCGATGCTCCCCGCGGCCGCGGGCTCGAACGCATCCAGCGCCGCGAACGTGATCACCGGCAGCACGGCGCCGGGCTTCCTGGCCTTGACCCTGCCCTTCTCCGCGGCGGTCACGGCAGCCGCCGCCGCCTTCGTCGCCCTCGCGGTGACCGAGGCCGGCGTCGCAGGCGGCAGCATGGAATAACCCGCCGCCGCCGCCGCCGCGCGGGTGTAGTTCTCAGGCGCAGGCCGCGCGGCGGCATTGTTGTCGAAGGAGGCCGGCATGGAGAGCGACTTGTGCAGGGACTTCTTGAGCGGGCGCGCCGCCTCCGGCGGCGGCGCCACGCGGTTGCCCGCCGGCTGCAGCACCGGGCGGCCGTCGATCTGGGCGACGCCCGCGGACTTGACGTTGGAGTTGCACATCCTGCCTGAGACTGGATCGGAGAGCCTTCCTCTTCCTTCTCGCCGCCGGCCGGTTCTCAAATCTCAAGCGGTTCTGCTTTGCGGGTGCTGTGTGAGCTGTGGCGTCCGTCGGATGAACCAGGATTGGGATGATGAAGTGTGGGTGGCGCGAGGGCGGTATATATAAGCAAGCCGATCCGAGGCGCGGCGGGAAAGGAAGAGGAAGGTGGTGGGTCAGGTAGGTAGGGCCGACAGGTCACAGGTGGTGCGTATGCGTGCGCTCGCCATTGGAGGGCCGGAGCCGAGCTCCTGCAGCGTCTGTGTGGCCGTTGCGCTTTCACGTTCCCGTTGGATCGAACGGGCGAGGGTCGGTAGGGGACGACGCCTCAGATGGGCTGTCAAGTGTCAAGGCCGTGGATGATGAATTCGCCGCCTCGGCCGGGATAACGTTAATGAGGCTGTGGGAAACGCGGCGCATGAAGCAACGGACTGACAGCGAGTGCCGCCGGGGTGAAAACGCCGCTGCTGGTCCCTTGAAAGTGCGCAGCGCGACTAGTAGAAAAAAGGTCCCCCGCGAGTCGTGGGTCGTGGCCCCGTCGTCCATGCAAGGATGGCGACTTCCGCTCCGCTGGTGACGAAGAGTTATCGCGAGGAACAGTGGCGCTGTAGAACCCCGAAGACCCTGGGCAAACCACCGAACGTCCGTGCGTCGTGTCTAAGTCCAAATGCAGGTGAGGTAACAGGGGGTCGTGCGCAAGATGGTAGGAGGTGATTTTCGGTGGTTAGCGTGGTGTTCGCAAGTCGCAACCAAACTTCTACTATCTCAGAAATGTGGATGGGCATGTACCATACTCTAAAGTCTAACCAAACAGGGGGAGGAAAACAACCAAACAAACGAATCATGACCGACCAAATTAAGCAGATGCCAATTGTCCCTAATCACTAATTAATCAGCACCCAACCTCATCAGACCGCCGCCGACCATCGGAGGAGATACAGATACCTTAACGTACAGGGTGTGGAGATACCTCGGCTCCTAACCAATGGAGCCCAAACCACTGCAAGCTGACGCAACGTTTCACCCATGTCAAAAGTACGAACAGCTGCAAAAGTCTGGCGCTGGCCGTACACGGCGGTAGTACAAATTTTCACTGCGCCCTGCAGGCCTGCACACAATGCTGTCGACCGGATCCAGTAGCTCCTCGTCCGGACCCGGCCGGGGATTCATCACATGCCAAAGCGCGTACGCGTACGGTGTACCGGGCGCTGCATTCACGCAACAATTGGAGTATCCTACTGGCATCCGGCCCCATGGCGTACACGTACTACGTATGATTGCGGCGGTGGTCGGCCTGTGCACCCGGCTCGGTCCGACAAGGAAGCCATCCATCCCGTCCCGTAGCCGTGGCACGCGCGCGCCTGGGCCCTGGGGCCTGGCTGCCTGTAGTAGAGTGGGGGAGAAGGAAAGGATGGCGACCGGCCGGCGAACGGAGGCCAGGCCGGAGCTGCGGCTGCCCACGTTCTCCCGCGCCTCTTTCGAGCTGGCAAGGAATCTTGTGCTCATTCCCTTGCCCTGCTGCCGTGCTCCGTCCAATCTCCAATCCAATCCCGCTTTCCAGTCCGTTTCCGTCGAGCTACCGATCGATGATGATCATCATCAGGCAGCGAGGGGTTGCGGAATCATGCCTGGACGCTCAGCTCCTCAATGCACGGTTGCCTCGCATCATTGAACACCCCTAGTACTCGCCACTGCATGCAACTCGATCACCTCGTCCCGTCTAATATAATCTGATCCCCCGTGCCGTGCCGTTCCGTTGCAACTGGTCGCAATCACAGCAGTTATGATGGGGACGAATCATTGAGCAGCTCACGCGAATTGATTAATTGTGGGTAACCGACGCGACGCATCGCCCCGGAGGAATCCGCTTTGCTTTTGTGCGCCCGCCCGTGTAGGTTGGGGGCGGAGGATCGCCGTGTTTGTCATGATACGACGCGCGCACATGCGTGGGGATAAAGCCCGCGCCGTCGTCGGCTACCTCCTCGTCGACGCGGGGAGGAGCTCGGATACGTACGGCTGGAATATCTTCGACGGGCGGTGGTGGTTCTGGATCATCCATCCATCCCGCGGGGTGAACTGGCACGAGATGCGCCGAATCTGGTGGTTGCGAAACAAAAAGAGATACAGGCGTGCGCGCAGCGCGCGATGCTTTCTTCGTGCTATCCGGCCTCGATCGGTTGCTGCCAATGTGTTCTCCGATCCCGATAAGATATCATCTTTTTACTGTTTGGCATCGCGATCCGATTGGGTTCTCTGGATTGGGCACCACGAACGGCGTCGGCCACCGGACAAAGGAGGCGGCCATGCATGTTCTGGGCGGCCCAGCCATCAGCACGGGCTGCTGCTGCTGTCTGTGTGGCAGCACTGTTACGAACGAGAGAGACGTTAATAATGCGTGGCGTGTCAGCTTGTGCGGCGTGTGTGATCCGCAGCGGCAGCGGCAGCGCTCAGCGCCGTCGGCCTCTGTCTCCGGTGTCGGAGCGCTGCCGGGAATGGATCGGGGGACATGGGCATCCCCATCCAACAGTTACAGGGGGACGGGGGTGCATGCAGGGTTCTGGGATTCGGTCCGAGACGACCGAAATTCACCTATTTCGGTAAGGATCGAAACGAAATCGAAATGGTCAAAAAAATTCCACCAAACTTAATTTTTTCTGCTATCACTAAGGTCTATACCAACCAATATAGCATCCTAACTGTAAAGATATGAAAATTTTTAGTTATATGACTCTCTTTTACCTCTCTCACCTTGCAACGGCTAACTAACGCAGAAACAACATGTTTCGCCATCTGTCTCCTTATCTCATTCATCATATCTCTCTAGTTCTCCCCCACTATCTTATATAGGAGTGTTTAATTTCTAAATCTCCATCCAATTGTAGCCAAATTTCCTATAAAAATAAATATGTTGACCGGTCAAACAATCGAATCTCGGTCCGAAATTTTCGGAATATCCGAGATTCACCCATCTCGGTCTGGACCGAAATTTTCAGCAATCCCAGAACCATGGGTGCATGTGCATGCATGCACCACGGACACGGACCTTATGGCGCTGCAGGGGACGGCCATGCGTCCGCCTTGCCCTACCACCGCAATAAGGTCAGCCAGCCAGCCAGCCATCTGATGGATGCCGCGCGCCGTGTACCTGTAGATAGCAGCGATGGCCGCCGGCCGGGCCCTAGCTATCTCCCCGGCCGCGCCCTAGCTGTGTGTCCGGTCATGGGTTGCACGAACCTGATGATCCGACCTGAATCCAGAGGTTCCCGAGAGCTTGCCGCCGATGGACTAGTCCCAACAAATTATGTTATGTTATGATGAGAAGAAATTCAAGCTGCTTGCATTGGAGGAGAGTAGTACTTCCGTATGAATGATTCGAGAGCTTTAAATAAAGCCACCACCCATCGCATGGTTGCTTGGCAACTTGCCAGGAACATGGAGGAAGATTCACGGAGCTCGTTCATGCATGGCATGGATGGCTGACTGCCCCCGGGGCCGGGGCACGGGGCATATAGCACTGTGTGCAAATTGCGAAGCGGCCATGTATAATGTCGTCAGTGCTAGTAGCTGCTGAAGGGTGCCGATGTTGTCAGTCCACCGGTCGTTTTCGGAGGCACTGTTCAAAGTCCTCTTCCACGGGTTCCACCTTACACGCCGGCTGCAAATGACAAACCGGACTGGCAGATGAAACATGGGCTGCTTCTGTAGTTCTGTCATCACTCACACTGCTGTTCCGTTTTTCCGTGCGGTGAAACGGGATCCCCTGTCTCACGGCGGCGTGTGAGCGTGTCCGATCCCTGCACTGGAAGTGTTGTCAGAGTTACCACACAGGCACGGGCTGCTGGCGGCATGAACATTGAGCAAGAGCAGCCGGACACCACCACTTTGGCCTGGAGGATGGGAGCCCCAGCAAATGGTACACAAGCAAGCAGCTTTGTGTTGCGTTGCGTAACCACCGAATCGCACGGGTCCAGTAGTAGTCCACGAGCTGCGCCTGCGAGGGGGAGGGAACACAGGAACACGAGGGACCGGTTGGCCTTTACCAATCATTTTAGCCTTGGTACCACAAAGCTCTCGGATGCAACAAAGCAGCAGCAATAATCATGGATTGGCTTGGCTGGCTGGCTGGCCGTGCCCAGCCTCACTAGCTAGCTAGTCACTGCACAACGGCCGTGAACAAGAGCTTTGGCTGCGTGGACGACGCCTGGGGGGCCTCCATTGGGGCTCCGCGGCATGCGCCGGATCGGAGTATTGCCGCCTCGCTCGTCCTGCACCGCACTAAACCTCCGCTCGGCTCGATTCACCCCGCCAGATCCGAACGACGGCACGACACGGTCGCGGGCGGGTGCATAAATCCCCGCAACCAACTCGATCCGGGCGAGCCCCGGGTGGTGGCCGAGCCGGTGGGGGACATGGCATGTGCGGCGCGCCCATTATTCGGATGCCAGTCTCGCAGGAAAGCGCCGGGAGGCCGCGCCCACTTACTCCTCCTCCCGTGCCCGTGCCGGCCGATGGAGCTAGCTGCCGGGCTGCCTGCCTGCGGGGGCCGGCCGGTCGCGGTCGCGGCCACCGGCCAGGGCTTGGGTCTCGGCTCCTCTCGGGTGCGTGCGCCGGCCGGTCGATGGCTTGTGTTGCCGTGCTGGCGGGATGTTGGGTTGGAGACGGGGTGATGCGGCGTCAAGTCGAGCAGAGGTTGGGACGGGGTGGCCCGTCCGGCCGGCGTGCCACGCGGGTGCAGGGACCGATCGTGGCGCCAGGTTGGTGGATTGCCGGATCCCTTGAAGATGAGCGGCTAGCTGGTGCAGGGAGGGAGCCGGGGGGCGGACGACGGCGAGGCGGCAGCGCGCTGTACCTAGCCTGGTCCAATGTCTGGAGCTTCGTGGTAGATCGAGAGGCCTCGGCTTCGCACTTTGGAGTTTGGAGGAGTCACAGTAAATTGGGCCACTTTTAACCAGTCCCTGGGACAGTGCGGCCTGCACAATTCCTTGCATATATAGCCGATGCAGGAGAACTGGCTGTGGCGGCGCCGCTTATCCACTCGCCCCGCGGGAACACGCCCAGACTCCTCTCGACTTCTCCCCTTGCTACAGTCCAGACCGGCGAAAGCGAGACGACTCCGCTCCCGGCGTCGATCTCGTCGGCTCCTCTTTACCTCCGGCGGCCGTACCGGTGCTGGAGGTACGGTGTTGGGGAGCTGCTGGGGAGCTGCGGGATCGATGGCCGGTGTACATATCCTACCACTTTCTACCTAGGTTAGGGTTCTTCGTCTTGCCGACTGGTTCGCCGACGGCGATGCGAGGATTAGGATTTTCCGGTACCACATGAATATATCTTCATCCTTAGTTGCAAGATAGCCCCAAAATGTCTGAAAAGCGACCACCGCTTAATGGTTTCGTCATCACATAGTAACTGTAGCACCATAGCTGCTCCCCCGGTAGCCGTTACAAAAGGGTTTTTTTATTTGTGAATTACAAAAGGGGTATTTTTTCATTCACACACACCAATAGGAACTTCACACAGCTTTGCGCAGCCTTTTACCTTCAGGTTCTTCAGAGATGGCAAGACTCCATCATACAAAGAGGTTAGGATGTTCCCACAGCTGCAGCAACAACAATCTGCAACCTTGGAAGAGTTTTAAGACCGAGCTGTCAAACATTGTATCCAAAGTATCACAAAATCTGATATGCAACGTTTCAAGGTTTTGAAAGGCATGGTACTGAAGGGAAGATGTATGAGATTTGGACAGCAGTCGAGGAGTAAGTGCTTCAGACACTGAAATTAGTCAGATCTTGCACCATGCTAGATGTTCTATGTTGGAGATCCATAACTTGTGCAAGTTTTTCCCATTGCAGACAATGCCTGGACTTATTTCACTGATGGAAGACTCTCCAGTTGTGCTCAAAATTCTTTAGCTGGAGCTCTCTTCTGATTTCATGCCTCTAATATTCAAATCCGAATTGTGTCGTCATTGTTAATCTCTTTAATGATATTAGCTGAGCATGATAAGAAATGCCATCAAGATCAGAAGGAACACCGTTAGTACCATTTATCTCCATATATCTCTTGGGAACGACGAATTGCGAATTGCTTTGTCCTAAAGTAGGAATGCTGAAATATGATACCTGTCTTCATTTCTTTTTGGCATCAGTGTCCAACGAAGGGGAGATGACAATCTGAAACTTCTGAAAAAAAATTCAACCAGAACGGAGAATCCTATTCCAAACAGTTGACAGTTAAGCATGTACCAGCCATGACGTCAGTAAGATGAACAATTGGCACTGTGCCATATAACACACATACGCGCTCGTGCACACACAGTCACACACCAAGAAAAACATATTTTTCTTTGAGAAACCATGGGAGGTGAAGGACCGATTAGACGACCAGAGAGGGAAGGGTGAATGGGAGCTGATAAAAATTATTCTCCAAGAACTCGGTCTATGTCCCAAAATCAAACCCACGAATCCTACACTCGCTCAAGCCAATCGTCAAGGTTACATAGTTATAAAGGAACTACTAGCCTTAGGAACAATCCTTGGTTCACCTAGCGAAAGTGCAAATCAAGGAACCAAAGCAAACCAGGCAACACTGAACCAAGACGAGTTGACATAGGGGGCGGGTCACCCACCAGCCAATAGAGCCAAATCGGGTTACCCTGACATAGGGGGCGGGTCACCCGCCAGCCGGGTCACCCTGACATAGGGGGCGGGTTACCTGGGTGCCCGGAAAACCAGAAAGCTGACGATCGAATAAAAATCAAAACCTAATCAAACGACCTCCTAAAATCACAAGATTTTAACCAAGACTTTGCAACAACACAAAGAAACTTCTCCCAAAAGATCTTCTCAAAAAGATCAAGGCAACTCTACAGATCTAAATCAGAAGCAAGAGGAACTCGAAAGTCAACACCATCTAGGGTCACCCGGCCCCTAAGTCAGGGTCACCCGGGGTAGCCCAGATTATCGCCCGCGGACTTAAACTCAACTTCCGATCTATGGATCTACCAAACCACTAAATTGATTGAGCCCAAATTTTAGGTAGATGGGAAGCGTCTCTAGGAGATGCTATGCCTAAAATCTTGGAGCCCCAAACCTATCCAATCAACCGGAATCACAAATCTCGTGCACCCAAGGCACAAACTCGAGTTCATCCAATCCTCACCAAATTGAGACCGATTCCCGACGTTTGAGGGGTCAAGATCATCCACAAAGAGGCACAAGGTACTCACTCATGATTCTCTCAAAGAAATCCGAGAGAAAACATCCTCAAATCAACGAATCAAGCAAATAACATAATCCCTCCAAAAGGGCTCCGAAAATAGCATAAAAACCAACTCGGGAATAGAGAAGGAGATAGAATTAAATCCACTGGGAGCAAAGATTTTGGCACAAGATTGAGATGGATACTTCACTATGAATCTCTTGTCCAAATCAGTTACAAGCCACTCCAAGAATCACAAATCTTGAATGTCGAAAAGCTTACACAAAGAGTCACTCACTCCTCTCACCTTCTCTCCCAAGAGCACCCCAAAATGAAAGAGCACTCCCACCCCTAGCCAAAGAGTTGGCTGAAATTCAGCCACTCCTCCTATATATGGGCCCTCCGAAAAAGATCGAAGTTCCCCTACACTAGGAGATACAATACAAGCCCTGACAAGAGCATTTTGGTCAACACATATTTTATTAAAATAACTTACCACTTCCCTGTGTTGTTTATGTTGCAGGCTGTCGAACTTGTTGCTGATGGTGTATGCAATCACTCTTTTGCTCTTGTTCGTCCACCAGGCCACCATGTTGGTAGAAGTGGGCCCCCAGCTGGTTTCTGTTTTTTGAACACCATTGCTACCGGAGCAGCGCATTTGCTGGCAAAATATGTATGTGTCCTGTGTTATTTATTGGCAAAAATATGTACGCATCCTGTGCTATTTATGTTTATTAAACCTGTCACAAGCAAGTAGGAGTAGTAGACTGTAAATGGTAGTCATGTTTATTGACTTAGGTTGCTATTTATTTATATAAAACCACCTTATAGACCACTATTTTCGATTAGGCTATCTTGCGAGCTTCTCTATGAGAATATTGATCAGCCATAGCTTGCTCAATATCCCTATCCCGAAGCCACAAGGACAACTTGCAGCAAGTGGATTAGCTATGGAAATTTTGAGTAGTTTAGGACCCATCAACAGGGACCACTTGGTATTTAGTGCATTTCTGTGTACCCTAAACATATAACTACTGATTAATTACATATCCTATAAAATTATTGTTTGCTACTAACCATATGACAAATATTTAATATGCACATGCTAATTTAGCGTCTAGTGTGTGTCGCACCTTTGATGTAATGCTCTAGTATGATAAAACTGAGCATATTGGTGGAACATGAGCATGTTCAGTGGTTCATGTAGGCTTTTAATCAACAAAAAAGAGGTAGCTTCCAATAGCACATATGTGCAATGGTAGTTTGTTTGTTGATCATGTCGTATTGTTGTTGTTAAGAGTTGTATCGTTTGGTTGTTCAATTTGTAGTGGTACTTAGTAAATTTTGTCCAGAAGATTAAGATTGAAGCTGCCTTGTACCTTATCTTGTAACTAGGGGAACTAGGAGAAAAGATGCAAACTATTATCACATTGGAATAGCTAATGTCATATCAAATTTTGAAATGACATAACTGGAATTATTTTTTTACAGCCAGAGAAGATCAAGAAAGTCCTGATTGTAGACTGGGAGGTACCCAGAACATTTTCTACAGTGATCCACATGTACTCTTCTTCTCTGTCCATAGGTAATACTAAACATTTTTATTTACCCATACTACTGGGTATTTTGAAGTTGTTTTACAAACTTTTATTCTGCAGGTCCGACGATGGTTACTACCCTGCATCTAACAAGACTGCTCATGCTATTGGTGAGGTTGAGGGCATGGGCTATAACGTAAATGTAGACTTGCCCCACTCAAAACTACGTGATGTAGATTACCACGCTATATGGGATCATATTCTGCTCCCCATGATGGGTGAGTTTAAGCCCGATATCATTCTTATCTCAGCAGGCTTTGATGCTGGTACATTAGCATTCTTTATTTAATGGATCATAAAACTTGATTAGATCTATTTGTTTTAGGGTTAGGTAATAAACATTGAACTTGCTTGTAATCAGAGTTATCTAATCCTTCTGTAATCTTGTTCAACCAACCCAAAATATTGGTATGAGTTGCATTTTATTTTTTTTTTGTTTGCACACCCTTAGACAACTTATGTTTGGATAGCTATGTGGGATTTATTTGGAGATTGCGCAGTGTCTCCTCTTGGATTTGCCACTTTGCTGACGAAGGTTTGTTTCTTTAATCCTTTCATTTTTTTAAAGGGTACCCATCCACGTTTTAAATGCAAGTTTTACCCTTCTTCTAATAACATGAATTGATCATTTGCATTTTTCCTATGTCTGTCCCATCCCTGATGGTAATTTCCCAAAGAAGCTTTGGACATTGTTCTCCCAATTTTCTCTTTATATCTTTATTAGTTTGGTTATAAATATATATATATTTATTTTATTTTATATTTTGCAGATATATGAAACACATGGGCCCCATTGGAAATTTTGTGCAAGAAATATTCCTGAAGCTATCACTAAAAGGAGCAAACGTGCCCCGACCAGGCGTTAAGGTACAACATCTGCCTCTTTCTGGATGTGAGGTCCTATAACTTCACGAATCATCCTTGTAATCTAATAATTCACTAATGCTTCCAAAACTTAAATTTGTGCTTGTTGAAGTATATCAAGGCAACCTTCTAGAATATTCTCCATCATGGGAGAAGAAGATATTTACCATGGAGTTCTCTAGATTAGGTAATAAAATAAATTAGCAAATATTGTAATATCTAGGAACTCTCTAGGAAGGGGGACACTTGTCTCAATCTCATGACTGTAACATCCATGATGTTTACTTAGGCTAAGTACTTCAATTAGTCATGATAATCAAGATTAATTAGTCCCTAAGCATGTTTAACATGATGGTGATCACTTTTGCACATAAACCCTTGGTCAAAGTCCCAAATCATGGTCAAACCCCTAGAGCTCCACAAGGCTGATTTGGTTTTCTTGCGCGTTCTCCAAATTTCACTATAGAAGTTCAAAATCTGCCAATATAAAAGTTTTTCCTTATCTCCGGGAACACATTTTTCATAATTGGCGGATATTCAAATTTTGAGTGGAAATTCGCTTAAATTTGAGTTGAAGTCCCTGTCAACAGTAAACCGGGGTCGAGATTTGCAGTTCATCACGATTTTCCCACCAATCTATTCACCAAAACATAGGTCGCCCTTTGGGAAAGTTGTAGTGCTATAGTTCCTTTACAACTTCTATTTTTGGAGATTTTCAATTTAATTGTCACTTTTTGGAGTTTGGCATTTTCGAAGATGCGTAAATGGAATAGGAACTGAGGCAGGCGACGTCGTCGCCGCGCCCAAGCGTGAGCGCGCGCTCTGGCCGCGCCGACCATGTGGCGCCTTCGCGAGTCTCCGGCGTACGGTCGCATGGGACGTTTCACTGTGGACCCAAGACCCCGCCGTGGTCCCTCCGCCCTCGACCCAGCCGTACGCGGGGCGCAGGCGCGTATGCGCCGTGCCGCGCGCCGCAGCGGCCAGCCGCGCACACGCGCAAGTGGTCTGCCCTGCGCGCCGGGCCGTACATAAAAGGGTGAGGGAATGCGCCGGCGTGTGTTCTTGGCCACCTCGTCGCGCTCGCCTGCTCGTTTTTCCCCCGCACGCCGCCGCGCTGGAAGAACCAGGAGCAGAGCTCCGTCGTCGCCACCACCACAGCTCTACCTCCGCTTGAGCTCACCGTCTCCTCGCCGCTTCCTCACCTCCTCTACCACCCAGGAGCGCGCCCGTGTGCCAGCCTTGTGCGCCCACCCCGCCATTCGCCAGACCTGAGCCGCAGCAGGGGCCGCCGGCCACCTCACCGCCGCCGGCCGATCCAGAGCCCCCTCCGCACCCACCTGTGCCCAAGAATCGGACCAGGGTAAGTCCCTGGTCCTCCCTAGCCCCTCACCCGACCTAGTCCGGCCGGGCATTGCCGCCGGCGAGGCTTCCCTCGCTGGCAGGGACTACATTGCAAGGCTCCAGTTTTGTCCAGGGTGTTTTCTGTGAAGTAAGGACCTTTGCATAATTTTAGAAAGTTTCTTCAAGGGTTCTTGTGTAAAAGTTGTTCTAGGTTTTAACAACAACTTATAAAATCCGCTAAAAATCGTAGCAAATTCAGAAAAATGCAAATCTAATTGTGTTGGATTCTTTGTGAGCAGATCTACAATTTCTAGAAAAGGTGTATAGGGTTTTTCTGGTTAGTTTTTAAATAAAAATTCAAACTCAGTTTGATGTACTTTTATTGTAATTCAAAATGTACTCCTGCAATGGATATGAAATTTGGATATGTTGTTCTGTGAGCCATGTTCAGATCTGTGACCAAGTTCTACACATGTTTGTTGTGTAGATTTAGAGTTATGATTTTTGGAATCTTTATGTTAGGTTAAGCTTGATGCTTTTTATAGTCCCCTCAAGAAATAACTTCTTTAAGCACCAATGCACCCTAGCTTTTTTCATGATGTTTAGCACCTCTGAAAAAATAATTATGATTTTAGGAGCTTGTTTGAATGATGTTTTGGTTTTACTCTTGTGAAGGATGTTAAATGGATAACTTGAAAAATATGATAAATCTACTTGTGTGTTGGTCAGGAGCTTAGATTTGTCATGAATGACCTGTAGAAAAAATTTGAGCTAGGCTAAAACTTGTCTTTTTCATTTAAATTAATTTTTATATGATCTGGAGCTGAAACTTGGTATTTAAGCTTGTTGTAGTCACATGCTGCTGTGTGATAAATTTGGGATCAGTTGGAGTTATATTTTAATTAATATGAATTATGGATGAATGGCTAGCTAAAAATTGAATAAATAGATTTATATTTATTCTTTGAGTTTAAATAAGTATTTCATGTTTAAGTTTATGTTTGAACTCATTTAAACACACCTCTTGTTGTTTGGTGAAGTTTGTTAATTTAATTTGCTTAAATATACACACAATCACCATCAAAGTAATAATCAGTCCATCATCACTCACCCCCTACTGTTAATGAAGTTTAGTAAGTTAAGTTGCTTAGATGTGCACACAATCACCATCAAAGTAGTAGTTAGTTCACCCTTATCACACCCCCAATACTTTTTGTAAGTTTTCTTAGTTGTTTAGATGAATGTGGCCCACAAGAGTTGGGTTTGGTGGTAAATCTCCCACCCTCACCATAATCTAATGCATATGCATATGAACGTGTAGATTTACCCGACGGGACTTACACGCTCACTCAGGAGGAGGAGGGAGCAGCTAGTGGGGAGTTGAACCAGACTGTTGTGCACCAAGACCTGGACCAAAGTCCAGAAGAGCCCAAGGCTAGTGCTGAAGTAGAAGAAGGCAAGCACCGGAGTTGCATCTAACCTTTTTCTAAAACTCATGCTTTTACTTCTTAGTATTTATGTTATACTTTGTGCATTTAAATTTCAGGAGTTGTTTTGAAACCTAGATGCATGATCCTTAGGATTCCTATGCTCTTATGCTAGTATGTTAGGACGCTAGTGCCATGCTTTAAGGACACGGTACAAGTCGAGTAATGACTCATTGCTCGCGAGATATAGGATGCTTATGTTGGAATCATAAGTCGGATAAATTGACTCGCTCATGTGGTAAGAGCAATGGTTCGGTCTCGACCGAGTAGCATGGTGCTGGTCTAAACTATTGAACGTACCAAGTGCTTGTCGGGAATGGGACCGGTAAGCCTAGTACCTAATGAACCAGTGCAGAGACTTTATTCGCTACTACTCTTGAGATGCATCTTCCGGTTTGATTCCGGTAGTGCAAGTGTGAGTCTGGACGTGCCGTGTGAGGGCGTTCCAGTAACCTTGTACTTAGGACTGTGGCACATGTCCCTAATTTTGGATTAATAATGTTGATTGATTAATCTTGTTTGCACAACATGCTTGTTTAGTTAGGTGCTTATCTGGAATGGTTAACATACTGGAATTTGAGCTAAAAATGGAAAGTAAGGATCAACTCTTAGTTGCTTTTGGCAAAACAAACCCACCAGCCAAACAGTCTTACATGTCTAGTTGTACTTTTATTTTGTCGGGTCAGTCTTGCTGAGTATTAGCATACTTAGCCTTGCCTAATTTGTGGTTTTGAGGTAACCCCATCTGGCCTGGCTCTATTCCAGAGGGATGGGAGATTGAATGGGAGAATGACGATGATGAGTGATACTTCATGGATGGCCTCCCATGTGTATCTTCCGCTAGTTTTATTTCCGCTGTCTAAACTCTGAAACATCTTTACTTTTATGTATGAAAAACATGGTTTGTAATAATATGACTTGTGTATTTTTTATGTAATGTTGAACTTGTACTCTGGTCCCGCCTTCGTGTGGGCTTTGCGCATATCACGATCCTGTTGTAAAGTGATTTACCGGGCATGACCCGGCAGAGGCGACAAAATACATCTTTGTTATCGCTTATGAGCCAAGTGGACCGGCTTAAGTGATAATACAGATTTATTTTGGGTGGTTCTGTCACAATGACCCCCCTTGGCCTATAAATAGAACCCCCTCCCTTGCCATGCCATTCAACCATGAGCATGGTAGATGAGTGGAGTATAGGGTGAGTGCTAGGCTAGCCACTAAAGAGAGTGTGTTGTATGTTCTTGTGTTGTAATAAAGTTGTTGTTCTTGTCAGTGTTAGTCTCCCGGTTGTGCCATATAGTTTCTAAGTACTTAGTGTATAAGTTGTGATCCATCGAAAGTTGGCTCTGTCACCCGGGATCACAAGGGTCTGGACTTCATCTGTTGGTAGGCTTTGCCACCCGGAAGTAAGAAAGCGGCTTTGCCGCGAAAGACTCGACACACTAAGTAACTAGAAGTTAAAAAGGGTTGGCCGACTCTAGAGTGAGTTGATGTTTTAGGTGTAGGTTCTCAGCTTAGTGGGTATTAGGGCCATCTCAAATTCCAACAGTGCTTCACTTTAAGTCAAGTACTAAACAAAGAAAATTGCAAAAAAGAGAGAATATTATGTATGTTTGTAAATCTCTAGTTTTCCTTCTTTTTGGTTTGGGTATCGTAGCTGTTTCTGACACTTTGATAATACTACTCACAGCTCCATGCTGATGCTAATCAGATGAGAGGCTACGTTGCGAATCAGACGTTCCCTTTCCGAAGCAACGCTTGTACAAATGGAGCCTTGTGTATATCCATTGATGTAATGCCTGTTGTCTCGTAGCAATTTTTAGGCAATCTACTTTACACCCTTACCATATGTGTCTATCCACGGAAGCTTACCACGTGTCTCATTTTTCTTGAGGTCCAAGGAAGTAAGAAACCTTATAATAGGAATAGTTAGTAGATCCACTGAAGTTCGTTGATTGCGTCTCTGCCACAGTGCCCAGTGTTTTTATTTTTCTTCTTTACTAGCAATTATGCCTGTGTGTTGCAACGGGAGAAAATATTTCTCGCCTCGCTCTCGCCGTTGTACGCCCATGCAGTGCCGTCAGACACCCACGACATCCCAACCTCGCTTGTCGGCGTCTACGCCTCTCAAACCTCATTATCGTTTGTCCGACCTCACTTTCCCGGGCACGACGCCATTCCCATCGTGCACATGTCACCCCGACCTTGCCAGCTGTCGTCCACACCTTCCCAACCTCACCGTCATCCTCCCCGCCCACGCCATCATACTTAACTTCCCGGCCTCACCATCATGCTCGTGCCACCCTATCCTCGCTTGCTATTGTTCACACCAACCGTGCCGTCACCCCACTACCCTCGCACCACCCTAACCTCGCCTGTTGTTGCTCGTGACGCGTGAACGACAGGTGAGGTCGAGATGTCGTGGGTGCGACGAGAACGACGATGAGGTCCGGGAGCTGGGGGCGGTGGGGTGACGGTGCAGCCGGGGTGTACGATTGTGAGGGTGAGACGATAAATACTTTTTTCTGTTGCAACACACGAGCATATTTGGTTAATGGTAAATAATGATGTATAGATGTATTATCTCTTGTAAATAATGATAATTATGTTTTCATAAAACTATAATGCTTGTCGCCCTATTTATGCTATTTCTAGACAATTTAAAAAAGTAACAATAACAGTTCTCATTCATGTTGCATGCGCAAAAATGAAAAAAAAAGAGTTTTGAAAGTTATGAGCTTCAAGAGACCGTAATGACTTAAGTGTAAATAAAAATGAATTTATAAAGGACTAACATGAACATGAAATATTTTATATAAAGAAAAGAATTACGGATCTTTTATTTGTGGAACCTAATGCGTTTTGATATTTGGTTCTACATGATTTATCTACAGTTCGTACATGTTATGCTTTTTTATGATTAGGGGTTTATCTATAGCAGTTTGCACAAGTTATAATTTTTTTCTATGGAGTAAATTTTGGTTTGGGTCGTCAATGTACTTGTGCTGCTCGGCTCCTGGGCTTCTTTGTCCTGACCGACCAGAGAGAGAGGGCTGGCTGGTTCCACAAAATCTTGAATCGATTATTTCTAATGGGCCAGACCAGAGAAGGAAGAAGGCCTTGGTTCACAAAATCTTGAATCGATTATTCTAATGGGCCTCCTGATGGTGCGCGGGTGCGGGCCTAGCTGGGCTCGGTGGAGGATGTTCTGACCACGAGAAAGTAGCGCTCACGTTTTTTTCCCTGCGTTACCTCCGTCCGGTTCGCTTGGTCTGTTTTGTTCGTTTGATTGTTCGGTTCACCGCGGTTTCACCCGGTTCTCCGCGGTTTTGTGGGCAAATCACCGATACCGAATCAGCAACGTGATGGACGAAAAAACTAGCAGAAGCAATCCTTACTTTAATAATATATATAATTATATATATATATTATATATTATTATTTGGTAGAGAAGTCAGCTAGTTGTCTTCTAAGTCAAATTCACATATCGGTGGCAGGAGATAAATGTGTGGGAGCTGTTGGTAGGAGATGACGCTTTGTCCTTGCGACGCCACGTAATCGTCCGGAGATGTGACGCGCATCCGGGCGTGCGGTGTATAGCATTATTGTAAAAATGTTATTTCGTTAATACGAGGCGATATATATATATATGTGTGTGTGATAATAGTCAGCCGTTTCAAAAAAAATAAAAATAAGTCGGAGTCGGAGCATGAGAAAGGTATCTGTGAAGGAGAATGAGAAAGGTGCCAGGGAATCATTGGCGATACAGCGGTGGCAGCGACCTGCAGTAAACACTCTGAAAGTCAATGTTGATGGGGCTTTTCTAGCTGAAGAAGGGACAGGGGCAGCTGGGGTAGTGGCGAGGGATTCTGATGGCAACTTTCTGATGGCCATATCTAGACGACTGCCAACAGTTTCATCGGCCCTAGCAGCAGAAGCAGAAGCAATGCGAGAAGGAGTTAAATTAATCAACATGGTGACAACAGGCCCAGTGATGCTGGAAACTGATTCTTTGGAATTGGTTCATCTATGGGATAGACGGGCAAAGCGATCGGAGCTCGCAACTCTCTTCCGTGAGGTTGAGGACCTGTCTGTCTCTTTCTCTTCCTTCTCTGTAGTGCATGCTAGGCGCACAGCTAATTTAGCGGCTCACACTTGTGCAAAGTTTGCTTCTTCTAGTGAGTTCGAAGTTTGGGCAAATGTCCCACCTAGGTCCTATTTAGTTCACCAAAATTTCCCAAAATTTTCGCTTGCAGACCGTATCACTTCTCACAAAACACATTTACCAATGCAAAAATTTCACAACTTTCACCAACTAAACGGGGTCCTAGTTTTCTTGTGCAAATCCTGCACGATGACTGTAATCATGCTCCCTGAATGAATGAATGCAGTTGATCTAAAAAAATCGGAGTCGGAGCCTCGAACATATCCGACAAGGGTTTGGATCCAATCCCGGCAACCTTTATCCAATATAAATCAACGGGTAACGCGTAACAACGATACCACCAAGGAAACAAGCGAAAAGCCTGCACCACACCCAAGTTAGTACATCTAGGTTTCTTTTCGGAAAAAGACTGTTTTACCTCCCTCAACGCAGCACCGAGTCCACCTTTCCTCCCGAGACTCGAAAACCGGGTGAACTACCTCCCTCAAGTTTCAAAACTGTTTACATTACCTCCTTGTCTAGATTATAAGCGATTTTCAAAAGAGGTTTTGTCTTTTCAATTAAAAATAAATCTTATAAATATTTTTTAAACCACAGAAATTGTCCCTAAGCTTTTAAAAATTGTTAGAAAATTTTTAGAGATGGACTAGGACACAAGAATCTAAATAAAATATTTAAAAACTAGCAAAAATGTCTTTAACATTTTCTAAAATTTAAATGTAGCTCTAGAAAAATGAAAATATGTTGAAAAAAATTAAACCATCATAAAATTTTCTAATCGCATCTGAAAAGTAATACTGTTTAGAAATAAAAGTACGAAATGAAGTCAACATGAATACATTCAGCATAAAATATAGTCAACCATCATGCATGTAGCATATTAATGTTGAATGCATTTTTGGTGAATGTATTCATGTCGTCTTCATTTCATGTTTTTAGTACGCAAAGCATTCAAGATGTAATTTTATGTAGGTTAAATCTAAATCTAATAGACATTTTCACAAGTTTAAATATTTTATTTAGATTTCTTGCTCCCATTCCATCTTTAGGATTTTTCTCAAAATTTTTAAAAGCTTAGAGATATTTTTCGTAATTCAATAATCTCATTAAGTATTTACCAGATTTATTTTTAATTGAAAATGACAAAACCGGATATGAAAACCGCTTATAAAGGGAGGTAAACCGCTTATAACGACCAGCCTCCCGCCGCTGCCAGCCACCTGCCCTCCTTCCTCCTCCGTGAGCCGCCGTCTGGGCCACCCGCTCGCCTGCTCCTCCCGCCACCGCGAGCGCTGCGGCCGCTAAGAGGGCGAGGTGGTGGCCGTCGCCACCGCGGAGCAGCAGCAGGAGCACCGTGGGGGAGCCGTCCGGGTGGCTCCGAATAGACGCGCTGCCGCCGTGGGGGAGGAGGGGAGGGAGGCGCTGGCGGCGTGGGAGAGGAGGAGAGGCCCACCGCCGGCCGCGGCGTGCCGCCGCCGGAGAGGGAGGCCGGGCCTGCCCACCGCGCGCCTTCTATCTGTCTGAAAAGCTCCCATTTTTTTCTACTCCCAAAACAATCGCCAAGATCCAATCGCCGCTTCCGCCACGCCCCCCTGCGCTTCTGCGCAGATTCAATCTCGGCGGATGGCGCAACTGGCGGTGGCATCCGGAGTCCAGATCCCTTGTTGGGGAGCGAAATGTCTGAGGAGCACTATCGAATCACGTCGTCGCTGCTCGGCCTGCCAGATCCAATCCTTGGGCACATTCAGTAGCAGCGGAACAACGACGGATTGGGCGAACCTTGGGGACGCGCCGGCCGGCCTTATTGCCGACCTCGTCCTCGCCAAAGACGTAGCTGACTACGTCCGCTTCCGCGCCGTGTGCCGCCAATGGCGGCGGTGCTCGCTGGATCCCCTGCGGCAGTGGGTCATGCTCGATAAGGCTCACGCGGGCCCGCGGGCCCGCCGCTTCTTCAACATCTCCAGCGGCGAGTGCATCCGGACGGACCTCCCGGCGCTGGAGGAGGAGCACACGTTGCTCTCTCTCTCACCCCCGAGGGCCTTCTCCTCCTCCTTCACGAGGCCACCCTAGCCGTCCGCTTACTCAACCCGCTTACGCAGAAGCCAGCAGGTCACTGATTTGCCACCGCTCACCGCGCTGCTGACAAGGGAGCTGCAGGTAGCCAGGCGTCGTGGGCGGCGTCTAGGAAAGAGTATCAGCGTGTATGGCGTCGGTGTTGTTGCCTCCGCCTCCGCGGTCGCAGTCAGTTTGAACTCACCCATGGCGCTTGTCGTCGCGAAGCCCGGTGATGAGCGTTGGACCTCGGTCGACAACGGATTCTTCAGATCAACTATGACAATTGCAGGTCGCTTCTACTGCGCAACCTGCAGCGGTGTCATGGTACTGGATGGCAGCCGTCGACTGGACGAGGTCGTCGTTGTATTTCTACCCGATGGCGGACAGCCTGCACCTGGTGGACAATGGCGGCGACCTGATGCTGGTGCACCGCACGTTACGCCGCCACCTGGGCGACGACGACAGGTACGAGAGGAAGTACGAGGTGTACAAAGTGGATTTGGACGCCGGCGTCCTGATCCCAGCCAAGAGCTTGGGCGGGAGGGCCTTGTTTATGGGCATGTGCCGCACGCTCTCTGTACCTCGGAAGGCCTTCTTCCCTCATGTTGCTGCTGATACTCTCTACTTGGGATCAGATTGCTCTGATCGTGCGGCCTCGTATAATCTCGCGGACGGAACCAGCTGGCAACATTGGGATGCCGAGAGTTGTGACTGTGATGACGTGGACGACGGAATCAGCGAACCCTGTTACCAATTTGAGCCTCTCAACATTGTTGATTGCTTGTCTTACTGTATTGGGGGCACCGGAAAGGAACTTGCGTGAGCGATGAGGCTATTTGACCCATTGTGAGGAGCGTGTGTGTCAGTTATTTGTACTGTATAAATGGCGTGCCGATGTATAAGCGTCGACGTGCACTTAATTAAGTTGCAAGATTCCTTGTTATATTTCTCGCCGCATTCACGATGTGTGTTTTTAGGTTACAATGCTTACATATGATCGTCCTGAGCAAAGCGTCAGAGAACATTAATATGCGATTCGATTTCAATTTGGTTGAACCATCTAAAAGATATGAGTATTTGAATACAACAAATCAATTATTTTTGGATTCCGTGTAACCAGTCCAACCACGCCACCTACACCTCCGCCCGGACACACCGGCGCAAAAACGACGCTTCCTTCAAGTTATGTAGAGCATTGTGCGTAACCAGTTGGCCTGGAGAGTCCATGAGCGGCGCGGGCAAGGGGGAACACGGGGGAACACCAGTAAGGCTAACCGCCGTGCGGTACGGCGGTAGGTGCCTACCGCCAGACGGCAGCGTGGCCTCCTGCAATCACCGTAGGCCACGACGGTAGGTTCCTACCTACCGCCGTGGCCTACGGCGGTAGATTTTTTTTCTGGTAAGTTTCATTATTTTGAACCATTGATACTTAACGACGAATCACATAAACAAATAATGACACGTACGACGCAAATACTACTTTGTGCCGCTGCTAGTCCTAACGTGTCTTAGGGAATTTAGATAAACGATTACAACATTTGTAGTCTAGTTGTACGAGTAGTACCCGGACATCATAGACCCTGGTGAGCACCACTACCCTCCTCATGCATTTGACTACTAGACCCAGCCTTATGAACAACTTGGATAAACAACATCACAGGCAAACCAATTTGACATGTTGTTCTGATATAACTCCTCTAATGTTCAGTGCCTTGAAGTGGCATAAACTCCCAATATACTGCCTCACTCCTGTTGATTAGAGCCATAATGGACAAGTCATGTTGCTCTACATCTACATGGAACGCCTTATAAAAAAGTTGGTTATGGACCCCTAATGGCCTGTTCGCTTGGCTGGTTGCTGGTGGCTGGTGCTGGTTTGTTCTGAGAGAAAAGTACTGCTGGCTGGTTGCTGGTGGCTGGTTTTTTCTGAGAGAAAAGTACTGCTGGCTGGTGGCTGATAAGCCAGACGAACAGGACGCAAGTTCTTTCGGCTGCTCTTCTAATCATATGGTCAACCGAATCAAATTCTGACAAGTCAACTCCATGTTCACCATATCTAATCTGGCCATTACCGAAATACAACTTGACAGTAACTGCATCCGACATGTCTGACAGCATGAAAAAAAATTCGCTATTAACAAGTGGATCTGTAACTACAAAATATATCTACTCAGAGCTACAATATAACTATAATTTTACTAATCGATCTTGACGAGGCCATGGACCAGGGTCCACCAAGACCCTTGAAAAACGCAGCACGGGCCCACGTAAGGCTTGCTCCGGTGGCTAACACGACGAGTGTTACGCTGCCCGAATACGTGAGATCCCGTACGACTAGTTTCCGCCATGGGCCAGAAGACAGGCGGCCCACGGCCGCCCGTACCTCTTCCCCGAGTACGCGGCGGCCCGTACGACAAGTTTCCGCCTTCGCTCCCGACTACTCGACTCGTACGAGTAGTTTCCGCCTCACGGTCGCGGAAACTCGCTCGCACGAGTAGTCTCCGTCCCGCCGTCGCGACTACTCGTTCGCACGAGTAGTTTCCGTCACCCACTCGAGCGGGCTTCGCGGAGAAGGCATGGGGCACGCGGGCCCCTCAGATCGGGATCCTGGGAACTCTGCGCACGCTCCCCCGCGCACCGCCACGTGTCCGCCCCGCCACAGCGGTCTGCCCGGGCCAGGCCGATTCGGTGTCAGGGAACGAGTTCGTCAAACCCTGCCACCAACGGCACAATGGCCAGCGTACCGTGGAGGGCGTAATGGATGCTGAGCAGCGTACGGTACAGTACCCATTACGCCCTAAGCATTGGGAGACGCAGTGTAGACCGCCTACTCACTCGAGTAGTTTCCCGTCTCCGACCAGTCCAAGACTTGGTCGTCAAGGCCACAGGTACACAGGCCCCGTTGGCGTCCCGTGATACCCCGGTACGCGGTCCGCTACGTGTTAGCCTCCCTGCATGGGTCCGCCCTGACCAGGTCGATCCTGTGTCAGGGGGCGGATCCTCCTGCCGCCCCCCAGCTAAGGCGGTACGCATCGTACCACGGAGGGCACGGGAAATGCTGTGCCACCAACGGCACAGTGCAAGCCGTCACCTATCCATGGTGCAGGCTACTCTGTTCCTACAACATCAAGAAAAGACAAGCCCCTGATCCACTGACGGGGTCAGAGCACGTACACTGCCTCCCGTACCCGACTAACTACTCGGAGGAGGGCACGGGGGGTCCCGGGACGGATGCTTGGGACGCACGGGATCCACACCGTCACCCAAGGCCCTGTAACAGTGCTTCGCCGATTCTGTCGTCTGGCAACCCGAAGCAGAGAAGGACGTCTTGCACTGTAGATTAGCTCATATACGCTCAATGTAACCGCCCTGGACATCTCCCTTGCGACTATAAAAGGGAGGGGGCAGAGGCACTCTCAAGACACGTTCGTTTTCACCCCCACACACACTTAGCATCGATATCCCATCTCATACAACGCAAGCATTCACACACACTCGCTTACGTACGCAGACTTCTGCTACTTGAACCACTCGCACACCAGGGACTTGGACTCTACACCCTCTCCCGACCTGTTTGTACTCCCTGTTGCAAACCCCTGAGCATAAGGAACACCCCTTCTCAGACTGGACGTAGGGTATTACTCTCCGGAGGCCCGAACCAGTATAACTCCGAGTGTCTCCTGTGCTACCGTGCGGATCAGAACATGCCCCCTCGTATAAATTTACTTGCCGGCGTAACAAACCCTGATAGATCTACACTAAAACTATAATTTTACTATGCAGGTCTACACTAAAACTATATTTTTACTAAGCAGATCTACACTAAAACTATATTTTTACTAAGCAGATCTACACTAAAACAGTACTTCAAAATATGAATTATCACAATTCAAAATAATAAGTACCAGAGTTTTTACCTCTAACGAGACGAAAAACCGGCAGAGCTTCGCACCTTCGCCACCTCCTCCTCACTCCCTTCTCTTCTCCCCCCACCTCTCTTTCTTTTTTTCCCGATTTATTATGACATTTTCGGCTGAATTTCGGCCTTATATAGGCTTCAGATCCTAACGACGTGAGGCACGGCGGTGTTGACACCATGTTTTGGCACATGTCAAGATCGGCGTTAAAAGGAGGCAGAAGGACTGGTACAACACACAGGAGCATCCGCCGATAGTAATTGAGAAAGAAATAGTAAAATAAAGAGAAGGGTTACCATCTCCTGTACGGCAGCTAGAAACGTGATTCAAATAAATAAAGAAGAAGCAATCGGCAGGGGAAAAATCGGCAGGGTGATGATCGGCAAGAAGCAGAGCAAGGATCGGCAAGGCATGAAGTCAGCAAGTAAATCGGCCAGCCAAGGCTATTGCGATCGGCTAGAACCAGACCGAAGATAAAAAGAATAAAGGAAAAACTGGAGATGGCAGGCCAGCACATCTATAAAAGGATCGATGGAAATAATGGAAACACCAGGTGGCCACGTGATGGTGTTGGGTATATTGGAGATAGAATATTTCCTAATTTATTTTGCTCTGACCAAATCATATCCAAGGAAGGAGAAGTACGGGTCGGCTAAGAGTACGTGCAAGATATGTTGACTATGCATGCGCGCGCCGGGGGAAGCTTAATTAGCAAGGATTCTACACAAGGGGAGATAGAGTCTATGTATTTTAATATTTCCTTTTGTTAATTAGGGGAGTTTGTGTCGGTTGGTTGTGTAACCCGTCAGGAGTCTTTGATTAGGAAGTTTTGAGCCCTTCCGGTTGTAGGAGTCTAGAGGAGCCCAGGGTATAAATATAAGCCCCGGCTATTGTAATAGAATTATCACATGATCAATATCAAAACCGCCTCCGGGCACCCCTTTACCAATTATTGCATCTACTTTACTGCATCTACTTTATTGCATCTACTTTTCGGCGACTTCGCCATTACGTTTTTCTCTTTTCTACAACGCCGTACTTCGGGTTCGTCGGGCTGCATCAACTGATCTCCGGCAAGCTTGTGAGTACCGTTTTACCGAATAATCCTAGGCTTTAACCTCCGGGCGCATCGCTGAGGTTTCGTCTAGTTCTTTATTCACCCCTTACCGATATTAGCTAGATCTACAAGTTTTCGTACCAAATTCTTGTAGTTTTAGCTATTATCATTATCATCCGCTTGATCTAGATCCTATCGGCTTTCAACACCACAGCCGATTCTGACCTACTCGAGCGCTGACGTCACGATCGGCCGATCCAGTCGATCGCATCCGCGCTTCGGGCGCTTTCGAGCCGGCCGATCTCGCTTTCCCGTATCGGCTGATTGGCTGGTATACGTGTCGCTGAAATGCCATCGGTTCTTTAGCCGATCCCTAATATTTTCCATTGTCAATCAACAGGTCAGATTGGCTGGCACGCCTCACTACAGACCGGGGAGTCACGTGTGCTACGCGCGGAGGTGACGTCCTATTTTCGCGTCAACACACTTTTGGCACGCCTGGTGGGACCGAATATTAAATCCATATTATATCGTCTGGTGAGACCCAAAGACAATATCTACAACGAACCTAGAGTGGCTCGAGGAATACATCGCCATGGACGGTCAATCTGGGATATTGGCGGATATTATAAGCAATACCATAAAGGGCGCGTTCTCTGAGTTTGCCCAACAGCAACGGTATGAGAGAACATATTATCAACAGCCGATGACATCGGCTAATACTGTGTTTTCTTATGATCCAATTCAGCAGCAAGGTTATGAAGAACCGTCATATATATATCCTGGGTCATCAAGTACTACAACAGGAAGTGCAGGTACAGCCCCTGGATCGGCTTATGATGATTGTTTAATGCCCTCATTCTTGCATCAACACAAATCTTATCAGCCGATGGAGATTCCTCAGACTGTACCGGTTCTCTCTCCATCTTTACCATTGACACAAGGCGATTCGTTCCGCGCTCTTGGATACACGCCACAGCCGCTGGCACAGGAGGATTTGTTCAGCGCCCTTGGATATACGTCTGCGGATACTTCTCAGATTCAAGAATCAACATGTGTTCAATATATTGCCCAGGAATTGCAGTCTGCTCCATATGGTTCACAACAGATGGCTTCATACGTTCAACCATCAGCCCAAATTCAGCAGAATTATCAACAAGCCGAGGATGAACGAATGATAATTCAACAGTCACGATCGATAGCTCAACCATCTTGGCCTAGGAGGCTACAATCTGCCCAATCAGTCCGATCATGGCAGACAGAGGGCTATCAGTTGCCGGTATCGGCTATACAGCCGATGACATATCTGCCACAAGTATCGGTTCAACAGCCGATAGCTTATCGACCACAGCCGAAGACTCAACAATCTCGGCCTGGGGGCTGCAAACACGACCAATAGTTCAGCAACCTTCGCCTGGGGGGCTGCAGTGTTCCCAGATATCAGCTCAACCACAACAATCAGGAAACTATTGGTCGCAAGAATCGGCTTTACAGCAAAACGCATTGGGTTCGCAACCGACTGCCCATCAACCAGTGCCTCCTAAATTAGCAGCTTGCCTAAAAATAGACAGATCAGTTCGAGAAGAGCTTGCGCAGCCAATAAAAACTGATGGTATGGTCACAGTGAATGACCAAGATCAAGGAAGCTGTTACCTAGAAACAGAAGATATGCAGCCACAGTTCTCTTCTAAAGAGTCACTGTTGATGGCTCATCAATCTATCATTACACAACCACAGTTAGTAATAGGTCAGCAGGTCCAATCGGCTAGTGATATTATGCAGCCGACGGAAATTGGCAGAAACGTATTGCCAAAAAGCATGGTCAAGGTGAATGGCCAAGATGGAGTGTGTGACCATAAGACTTTGATTTCACAAATGATTGATGAGTTGAAAAGTTCGGATCACGAGGTGCAGATCCAAGCTAAAAAATCTCAGGATGAAGGCCAGTACAGAAAAAATATTAATTCCAAACAAGTCCCAGCCAACTACAAGGATAGAGAAAAACAAGCTGATGGACCGCTGAAAAAAGATGAAACGGCCGATGAATGGATAGCAGAAGTTGGGCAAGAGACGGCTTCTCAAATTATTTATTGCTCACTGCCCAGAAATATTTTTCTAGAGTATCGGCTGCTCAAAGTTTGTTTTCCATGGAAGCAGGGCAGATGTATTGCCCGAAGATATGGACTGCTTGGAGTTGAATTTCCGTGGAAGCCGGGAGATCAAGAACAAAAAATAGTTGCCCAGAAGCATCGGCTACATGGAGATTATTTTCCATGGGATCCAGGCGGACAAGAGTTGCATACGACTGGCCGAAACTAACCGGTCTAACACACAAGAAGAGCCATTACGTGAATAGGAAAGCTGATAAAATATATTTATCGGCTACTTGCTTTTAAGTCTTATTGACACCAGACTATTCAGAGAGTCAAGAATATCAGCTATTGGTGTACATCGACAATAAATTCATGCAATCAGATAAATGATGGGGCATATTTTATTTAAAGCCTATCCTATCATTATGAAGCCTCGTGATAGAAAGCCAAAAGATATATTTTTGGCTACGTGTTATTTGAAGCACGGTTCTATTATGATATCTAGTGTTTATTGATAAAATCCGGCACGTGAAACAAGGCACCGCAAAAGGTGAAATATATCGGCTACTTTATTTAAAATATAGCCGATAGAAGTAGAAATTGGCCGGTAGAAGAGCAACAGAGTCATCCGATAGAGCATGACCGAAGAAGTCGCCATCATGCTCGGCTCCGGCAGTCTCGCCGTCGAATCCATCAACAACTACTTTAACGTCGTCGACTACAACAACGTCATTAGCGAGTGGATCTGCATCGACTCATCATCAAGCAGGCACATCTACTACAATGCCTAACGCCCTACGCGGTATGTATCTACTGATAACTGCCCTACGCGGCAAGTGGAGTAGATCAATTGGCACCAAAACGAATGTAAGTGCATACGTCAGATGGAGAATTGTTATTGGCTTATGCTCCTCCTTCGGATGAAGTTGTTTTATTCGGCCAATGAAGGAGACAATTTGTCAGTATAATCGGCAATATGATCTTAAAGCAAGCTTTACCTCGGCTGACACGTCATCGGCAAGGTTATACGCATGCTGCGCATACGTATTGCAGAAGGAAAAGCCAATGCAAAAGTGATCGGTCTACTTTTTAGCAATGAGAAGAATAATGGGGTAGCTAAAATATTAGTACTGCTATAATCATTATCTCGATGACTTCACATAGCCGATGATCCAAAGCCGATTGGTCTGATGCCAAGGAATCAAAAATACTTCTTGATTACACTTTCATATCTAGCTCTCTCCTGGATCCACAATCGGCTGCCTGTTACTTTGTTACACATGCTAGATAGCAAAAGTGCTAGTCAGCAACTGGAAGACAGGCAATGGCTAAGAGATCGGAGGAGTCAGGCAAGTTTTATGTCCGGCGGCCAATGCAATGACGGCAAAAGCTTGTTAACTGTACCAACGGCCAAGGCCAAGAATCGGCTACGAGATGAAGTTGCCTGACTATTCTTTCTGTACACTGCCGATTCTTTCTGTGCATAGCCGGTGGACTACAGAGTAGATTGAGGCAGGCTGATGGGATTAATATTATGGCTGATGGACAACTTCGTCGACCAATGAATGGCCAATGCTACAGCATGATCGGCTGTAAGGAATCGGATGCCCGTTAGCCTAAGAGGGGGAGGGGGTGAATTAGGCAAATTAAAACCTTAACCTATGGCTCACTAAATTTTACTCAAAAGTAAACTAGAACATACTATCTATATGTGCAACTAAGGTTGTTCTAGTGTGAAACTCCCATCCCAAAACAAGGTTTGCAACCTATAGCCATTCCTAGCAAGATACTACTCTAGGAAAGTAAAGGCAAGCAAAGATTGCAATAGAGTAAATGCGGAAACGTAAAGGGGATGAGAGGAAGCAAACTCTTGACACGCGATTTATCCCATGGTATCGGTAGGCACTAAGCCACCCCTAGTCCACGTTGTTGAAGCACTCACACAAGAGTATTGCTTCTCGGTCACCAAGTCTCTCCCAAGAGCACCAACTTGACTTGCCACAAAGGCTAGCCACTTAGGCACTTGTCAAGCTCCCTTGGTCACCTTGATGCCGCCTCCACTAAGGAGCTTCTCCACCAAGGAAGGGGGTCTCCACGTCCCCCGCACAAAGTGTCCTCGCCGCTCCACACCAAGCCGGAGGGTCGATGACGATTGCCGGTGAGCCACTTAGGCCCCAAGGCTTCCGGCGAACCTTGTACAACTGGATTCACTCAAGAATCACCTCACAAGGTTGGCACAACCTTGCACTCACTCAGCTCTAAGCTAAGCCTAGCACTAAGCACATACACTAAGCATATGCAAGTCTATGGATGAGCAATTAAGCACTTGGATGGATTGGATATGATCTTCTAGGTGTCTTGAACTCTCCTGCACTTCCACACAATCCAGCCTCGCTCAAATGGGTGAGTGGAGGGGGTATAAATAGCCCAAGGAATCAAACTAGCCGTTGGCTAACGTCCACTGAAAAAGGTACCGTCGGATGATCCGACGCTATATTTTCCAGGGCGTCGGTTCATCCGGTGCCCCTCCCACGTCACTTAGCCGTTGAGGTTCTCTGACACAACTGCTCCGATGCTATGCACCGACGGTGCGTCGGATCATCCGGTGCTGAAGACTCCGCGCTCAAGTCGCCTCTGTTAGCTTCCAATCGACCGTCGGATAGACCGACGCTTCTCCTTGTCCAAGGCGTCGGATCATCCGGTGCTGAAGGCTTCGTCTTGGCGCGTCTCTGTATGAATTCAAACTGAGCGTCGGATAGACCGACGGGGTCCCCACTCAGACCGTCGGATCATCCGGTGCTACTGTCTTCCTTGCTCTTCCTCTGCAACTCGTCCGACGCTACTAAATAATGGACCGTCGGTTCATCCGACGGTACCTAGGGTTTGACCCTGTGTACCAACTCGTCCGACGATTGCACCGACGCTTGTATTTGAGGGACCGTCGGTTCATCCGACGGTGTCTTTTCTTTTCCTTTTCTTGCTCGGTTTTGACCCTTGAAAAATACACTATCTTCTCAATTTGGCATATGGTTTTCTTGCATCCTTGGGACCTAGAAGTGTCTACAAAGACATGCTAAAACAATAAGGTTAGTCCCAATGATCATGTTGTCATGAATCACCAAAATCAAACTCGAACTAATGGCATATGAGGCCATGTTCGCTACAATCTCCCCCTTTTTGGTGATTTATGACAACACAACCAAAGTAAGCATAAATTTGCAAGAATTGACAGAATTAGAACCACTTACACTTGCTTGGATGCTTACCATCATCCAAACTCCCCCTAGATCAAACTTCCCCCTTTTTGATCTTCATGTTCACATTCTCCCCCTTTGGTCTCATATCCTTGAAACCACTTGTAAGCATCCTTGAACCCACTTGTAAGCTTAAGCCACAAGCTTGCTTTGGTCCCACATTCTCCCCCTTTGGAATAAAATCTCCAAAAAGTCCAAAGCAAAAGGTCCAAGGAAACTAGCAAGATCTAGCAACCATAGCTCAAAGGAGAGATGTTAAATGCAAGGGAGAAAGCCGCATGAACCATGATCCATATGTATGATATCGATGAAGATACCACATGTGAGAATAACTAAGGTGGATCACATGCTCATGAGACTAGCATGATACAAACTAAGCTCCCCCTAAGTGTGTGCATAAAAAGAATACCACTTGCAAGACAAGGGTAGTGAGAGACAAGTGCACAACTACAAACTTGTAAAACAAGGAAGCTTAGAGCATATCATGCAAGGAGGTAGCTTAAAGGACAAGAGATAAGACAAATGGGTTCTTGTTACATTACCACTTGTAGATATCACTTGTAGTCTTTTGATCATTGCATACCTCCGGGGGATTGATCCTCTCTACCTTGTTGGCACCACATTGAGATGAGCCACTTGGAAATGATATCACTAGGTGACACCACTTGAAAGAAGCTTGCATGGAAGACACTTGGGGTACCACAAGGATTAGGAATGTATGAGTACATTGCCTTTGAACTTATATAGAGACATAAGCTCGCAAGGACATGACTCAATAGCATAAAGCTCATATTGCTATATTCACTCTATTTGAGATGTTAGATCACATTGAGAGTGAAATAGCATTCTCTTAGAATGAAACACCGCACCGGAACGCGTCGCTAAGGGACTACATAAGATAAGCTTGTAACAAAGTTAGTCCCATAACCAAACCATGGGATGAGCTCCCCCTAAATGTGTGCATTTAGTGTTTGAATCACCAACCAAATGTATGCACATTGTTTATGACAACAACGGGAAGCTTACCCTATAGCTTGCTCATGATGCAAAGAGATATATATGAAAACATGCACCATGAAAGAACAAGTGTAGTTTTCCTACACACTAATCAAACCATGTAGATTGCTCATGGGTTAGCACATGACACAAGCAACCTACCATATGTAAACATTGCAACAAATGCAACCTAAACAAGGCAATGGAGCTACAATGATGCAAGAGATAGGTACTAGTTTCCATTACCTCAACCGGGGAACTTGGGCAACACATTGTCCAATTTGCAAGCTTGGCTTATAGGCTTGAATCTTCTCATCTTGATTGTGCCAAGCCTCCCAAGTCCCCGCACTCAAGGCCTTCAAGTGGCCTTTGGAACCCAAACCATTTGAGGCCCCTTCATGTTGGTGATGAGTTCCTTGGGCACCCAAATGGGTTGGTTCCTACCCCGCTCTTCCTTCATCTTCCCAACCTTGTGTGCAACCACCTTGCCATTTGCTTTCTTCTTGATGACGTAGGTGTTGCTATTTGTCTTGTTCTTGCGGTTGGGCTTGGTGTAGATGAGGGAGCTCTTGATTGTGGGCTTCAATTTCTTCTTTGCGCCCTTGTCCATCTTCTTGACAAATTGGGGGCATTTGTAGAACTTGTGCCCTTCTCCATGACACTTGTAGCAAGTCACGGTTGCACCCTTCTCAAGCTTCTTCACCATGGGATCACGGTTATCTTGAGAAGGTTGGACTTTACTCTTCATGTCTTGAGAGGTGTCCACTTGTTCTTTATCATTCTTTCCCTTGCCCATCAAGTTTGCCAACCTCTCTCGGAGCCATTTCACTTCTTGCTTGAGCTCATCATTTTCCTTGCCTATGAGATAATCACATGTTTCTACAACAACATTCTCATGGCAAGATGGTGAGCAAGATTCATCGATTAAATCAATGCAAGAAGTTGAAGCATCTACCTTGGAGATAGGAATTGCGCAAGGAATAGATGTTTCATCAAGCTCAAAGGAATTACTTGTTTTAGTCTCATTGCTCTCAAGCTTAGATTTTAGCTCATCACACTCCTTGCTAAGCAATTTGAATTTGCACAACAAATGTTCATAATTTGTAGCAAGGGTGTCACTAAGATCATTGAGAGCATTGAGTTCTTTAATTTCATTAGCTTGTTTTTCAAGCATTCCTTTTTGCTCATGGACTAGCTCAACAAGATCATTAAGAGAGGTGGTGTCGGATTCATCATCACTTACATTGTTCTCCATACCTCGGGCCATAAGGCACATGTGTGGTGATGATGAAGAGCCATGCATGAAGCGGGTGGTGAAGTTCTTTCTTGATTCATCACTTGAGCTAGAAGAACTTGATTCTCCACCACTTGTCCACTCACGGACGGCGATAGTTGCTTCTTGCTTTGGCCTCCTCTCCTTGACCACCTTCTTCTTGGGCTTGTGCTCGATCTTGGTGAACTTGATGTGTTGATGATAACGCCCTTCTCTCAAGTGGACGTTGTAGCCGTACATGTTGACTTTCTTCACATACTTGAAGATCTTCTCCACGTACTCGGCCACCATGGATTCAACCTCTTCATCACTTGAGGAATCTTCATCGTCACCATCACCATCATCTTCGCTTGAGCTTCCATGAGTAGCCATCCTACTCAACATCTTCTCTTGTCGGCTTGAGAGAGCATGGCTTGTAGTTGGAGAAGATGGTTCTTGAGGCTTTTCTTGGGGCGCCTTCTTTGACTTGGGCATTAGTTGAAGCTCATGTGCCATGATCTTGCTCAAGATATGAGATGGCTTCAATTCTTCGAGCTTCTTCTCGTAGATGATTGCCTTCACCAAGTCATAATCGGGCTTCCGGAGACTTTGAAGGATCTTGCGGTTGATGTTCAAGTCCGTGATGTCCTTCACACCAAAGGCATTAATCTCATTGACAAGCACATTTAGGCGTGAGTACATAGATTCGGCATTTTCATTTGCAAGTTGCTTAAAGCTATTGAATTCCTCAAGGAGACAACCGTAGCGTTCATTAGCAACTTCTTTTGAACCCTCATTTTGCTCCTTGATGGTTTTCCATAGCTCATGAGCATTTTCACAAGTAAAAACTCTATTGAAAACGCCTACATCTAGTGAGGACAAAATGATACTCTTAGCAATCACATCAAATTGCTTTTCTTTTCTAGTACCATTTTTCATGCCCTCATCGGTGACTCTCCAAACATCAAGGTCCCTTACTTGGAGATAGGCCTCCATGAGAACCTTCCACCGAGGATAGCCCGTGCCATCGAAATGTGGAGCCAAACCTAAGGTATCCACCCCTTTCATTCCTCTAAAGAGCAACTCACTAGGCGGTGAAGCCTAACCGTTCCAATGAGCCGGTTTTCACAATTTACCAATCGAATTGGTGTTTCCTTGTGAAGGAAGTGAGTCCCGGCTCTGATACCACTTGTAAGGAATCGGATGCCCGTTAGCCTAAGAGGGGGAGGGGGTGAATTAGGCAAATTAAAACCTTAACCTATGGCTCACTAAATTTTACTCAAAAGTAAACTAGAACATACTATCTATATGTGCAACTAAGGTTGTTCTAGTGTGAAACTCCCATCCCAAAACAAGGTTTGCAACCTATAGCCATTCCTAGCAAGATACTACTCTAGGAAAGTAAAGGCAAGCAAAGATTGCAATAGAGTAAATGCGGAAACGTAAAGGGGATGAGAGGAAGCAAACTCTTGACACGCGATTTATCCCGTGGTATCGGTAGGCACTAAGCCACCCCTAGTCCACGTTGTTGAAGCACTCACACAAGAGTATTGCTTCTCGGTCACCAAGTCTCTCCCAAGAGCACCAACTTGACTTGCCACAAAGGCTAGCCACTTAGGCACTTGTCAAGCTCCCTTGGTCACCTTGATGCCGCCTCCACTAAGGAGCTTCTCCACCAAGGAAGGGGGTCTCCACGTCCCCCGCACAAAGTGTCCTCGCCGCTCCACACCAAGCCGGAGGGTCGATGACGATTGCCGGTGAGCCACTTAGGCCCCAAGGCTTCCGGCGAACCTTGTACAACTGGATTCACTCAAGAATCACCTCACAAGGTTGGCACAACCTTGCACTCACTCAGCTCTAAGCTAAGCCTAGCACTAAGCACATACACTAAGCATATGCAAGTCTATGGATGAGCAATTAAGCACTTGGATGGATTGGATATGATCTTCTAGGTGTCTTGAACTCTCCTGCACTTCCACACAATCCAGCCTCGCTCAAATGGGTGAGTGGAGGGGGTATAAATAGCCCAAGGAATCAAACTAGCCGTTGGCTAACGTCCACTGAAAAAGGTACCGTCGGATGATCCGACGCTATATTTTCCAGGGCGTCGGTTCATCCGGTGCCCCTCCCACGTCACTTAGCCGTTGAGGTTCTCTGACACAACTGCTCCGATGCTATGCACCGACGGTGCGTCGGATCATCCGGTGCTGAAGACTCCGCGCTCAAGTCGCCTCTGTTAGCTTCCAATCGACCGTCGGATAGACCGACGCTTCTCCTTGTCCAAGGCGTCGGATCATCCGGTGCTGAAGGCTTCGTCTTGGCGCGTCTCTGTATGAATTCAAACTGAGCGTCGGATAGACCGACGGGGTCCCCACTCAGACCGTCGGATCATCCGGTGCTACTGTCTTCCTTGCTCTTCCTCTGCAACTCGTCCGACGCTACTAAATAATGGACCGTCGGTTCATCCGACGGTACCTAGGGTTTGACCCTGTGTACCAACTCGTCCGACGATTGCACCGACGCTTGTATTTGAGGGACCGTCGGTTCATCCGACGGTGTCTTTTCTTTTCCTTTTCTTGCTCGGTTTTGACCCTTGAAAAATACACTATCTTCTCAATTTGGCATATGGTTTTCTTGCATCCTTGGGACCTAGAAGTGTCTACAAAGACATGCTAAAACAATAAGGTTAGTCCCAATGATCATGTTGTCATGAATCACCAAAATCAAACTCGAACTAATGGCATATGAGGCCATGTTCGCTACATCGGCTGATAAAGCTATTCGTTATATGGCTTTGTGGTTAATGATCGATGGCAATAATAGAGTACCTTATCACTCTTGAGGGAACAGAGGCCTGTTTTTTGCCGGCACATCATGTCACTGACATTGTAACCGTGCCATGACGACATGCTATACAGAGATTCTGGAGCCAAGAGACAAGCCCACGAAGCCGTCAGATGATCAGCGGGATCAAAGGAACAACATTGCAATATAGTTCATCTGAAGCAAGCGTTAGTTCTTCGCACGTCAAGTGGCAAAAGAATGGCCATTATTTAATAAGGATATTCATGAGGCCAAATGATCAGACTAAAAAATTCAGTACACACACATTGGCTGGTAGAGTTTATTGGTGGCCTTTTTATCACTCCAGACTTGTAAAGGGCTGATGTTCGTCACAAGCCGCTTCAGAGGATATAGAGAGGGACAACCAATTTGCAATCAAATCAATCACCAGCTAGTGAGCCAGAGTTGAGCCAACACAAAGACATGGATCTATCATCAGATTACTAGACTTGAGCTCTTAGCAGAATCACTGACATCCTCAGAGCCAACGATTTCATATACTATGAAGCAAGGACTGAAGATCACAAGATTGTGACACCACTGCTGCTGCATGGCTGCCAGTACAAAGTTATGCGGCTAATCGGAGATCCCATTCTAAACCAAAGATAATCTGGGGGACTTCGTTCCAGGGTTCAGCACACAATTGTTTGAATGATGGAAACAACAATCCTGCTAGAGAAGTCACATGAATGCATCAGTTAATACAAGATGGGTCGCATCGGCTGAACCCAGTCCTGCGTACATTCATCGACTGATCAATCATTGGTTTATGGAGCTAGTGGCGCAAGACGCAGGGAAGCTGACAGAAGAAATAAAGAAAGATGTCGATATGAATATTGAAGTGGGAAACGATATCGATTACTAAGTCAGGCAACAAGAGCACATCGTCTGCATCGATTGCCTCGAGGCATACAAGCATATCGGCAAAATTATTTCAAGTAACCCAGACAACAGTAGGACCATTAGCAGCATCAATGATTGACAGTACAAGGAGCAAGTTGTACAAAACAGCAATCTTGAGAGCCGATATATGAGGTTTATCGGTTAAGAATCAATCCCGTCAAAATTCGAAAAGATCTTGCTCTAAGTCACCTAGCTGGGAGGAGTTGTACCAAGACAACGATGAGGGTGCATTTAAATTGGCATCGAGACAGTGAGATCAGGCGACCAGCTAGACGATGCATGCAACAACAATGGAGAGGTAAGAGCATGGTGCTCGTACCCAGCAGCAATTCTTCACCAGGGGCGATACCTCATTGCCGTCAGTATCACAGCCAATGACATGATTATCTTCATTGGCCACAATGCTGCCAGACTGAGTACCCTGGACAACAACGGTGTCATACTGACCTACCAGAAGTGACACAATGTATTACAATAGTGTTGTGCCATTAATTGACCCACACACATTGGAGGTGTGGCAGCTAGAAGACATGTACCTTTCTGCATACATACTAGCAAGAAGATGCAAGGTTGTTCACAGAAATTGTACTCGAAGAAGATCAAAACCTGCCATTAAGGGTGGACTAAAGGGTAGCAGGACGATAGTGTCACCAAACCCAGATACCGTGGGATCACCAATGGAGAGATAACTGAATTATTTTTTCGGTTATTAATAAGCCGATAACATATCGGCTAAGAAATATTTAAAGGATCGGCAACAAGAGTTGATGAAGAGCAGCCGATATTTCTATTGTCAATAAAGCTTGATGATCATTGACGATAGCAAGAAGCCAAATCAACTAGGCGACGGTGCCAGAAATGAATTGGAAACCTCCAGTAGTACAACATGGATCGTCCTCCATCAAGGATACAAAGAAACATGCTGCAAGAAGGTTTATCAAAGCTCGGACACCGGAGTGTGCCAGACTGGTGCAGTAGGTGCGGAACACATACGGAGCAGCTGCCGGCAACGCGACATCAGAGATCCAACTACTGACAGAAGCCATTGCTGCAAAGATTAATGGATGACAAGGTTGATATGAGATCTGGCCCTCGTCATGAAGATACGAAAGAAGTTGAGTGCACCAGCCGATGGTCGATTCAACTAAGGAGATCCATCACATACAAATTTATTTTATCGGCTACTTGTCACATACATGGCTGCTGGTTTCTTTATTGGTGCATGCTGGATAGTCAACGAGGAGGATGAAATAAAGATGTGGACCGATTTAATGATTGATCCTGTTCAAGGCACCAAGAGAAACTCATGGCATGGAGTCGTTAGCCGGAGAAGCCGCCAAAGGTTGAAGCTCACCTGAAATAAAGGAGCCACCGTTGTGCTAACGGATCACGCTGGAATAAATTGATGCTAGTGATTTTTTTTTGTCGAGATGGAAGACTGGCACCATAACGATTGCAAGACCGCGTGGCCGATATGACGGCGACACCATTTGCAATGACTCAAATATACCGATGCCCGGAATCTCTTCCTGGAAAAGTCAGTCTCGGCAAGTCATTACTCCACAATTATATGACTGCGGCGTTGAGCTACAATTGCCAGTACGTGACACTGCATAGCCGGTTCAAGAAATCTGGTTTCAGACTAAGGACGAACATCATGGTTCGAAAAGCTTAGAATGTCGTAGCTCTGTGGCTGACTAACCAACAGTGACCAATGCCTTATTTCTCTAGAAGGATTTGGTGACAAAAGTAATATTGAAGAAGACCGGAACTCTCCAGCATACAAGCAAGCAAGGAGATTCATAAAGCCATGCATGTACATATGTTTGCTATCTGGAGATAATCAAGAGTTTGAAGGACAGCCAATAGAGATGTTACAAAAACTGGGCAGCGACATAGACTTTTCGGCTCCTACAAAGTCTATGTGTCAGAGACGCGAAAGAGGAAGCCGACGAGATTGGTTGATACTGATCTTCATCACGGAGATTCGGAAGGAGCAAAAGTGGTTTGGACAATGATGCAGTAGAAACAGTTTGCATGCTGAGCATGGGAGCCGATGGTTCAGGGCTTTGAGCTGAGAATTCGCCCATGAAGCTAGTAGCTGGTACTTCATTCTTCCAAATGCACGAGAGCTACTTGCATGCGTACGAGGGGATGAAGAAAAGACTCATGAAGGGTTCCGTCGTGAGAACAATGGGGATCATAAGACATTACTGTAAAATTGACGGAACAGAGGAACGACGATGCCGAGCTCGATCAAGACTTAGAAGAGGAGATACATAAGAGCAAAGTTATCTTAATTCTTCATATTTGCCAATATATTATGATGGATATCAGCTATGAAGGGGCACCGTCGGAAAGTTTGAAGTATTAATTTCATGGAGCACTATGGATCAGTCAGAAGATAGAGGTTCTGGATTTACAGAATTTCGAAGCATGAATTCTTCATACTCCGAAACTGGGGGGCTTGTGTTGACACCGTTTTTTGGCACATGTCAAGATCGGCGTTAAAAGGAGGCAGAAGGACTGGTACAACACACAGGAGCATCCGCCGATAGTAATTGAGAAAGAAATAGTAAAATAAAGAGAAGGGTTACCATCTCCTGTACGGCAGCTAGAAACGTGATTCGAATAAATAAAGAAGAAGCAATCGGCAGGGGGAAAATCGGCAGGGTGATGATCGGCAAGAAGCAGAGCAAGGATCGGCAAGGCATGAAGTCAGCAAGTAAATCGGCCAGCCAAGGCTATTGCGATCGGCTAGAACTAGACCGAAGATAAAAAGAATAAAGGAAGAAATCGGAGATGGCAGGCCAGCGCATCTATAAAAGGATCGATGGAAATAATGGTGTGGCCACTTGATGGTGTTGAGCATATTGGAGATAGAATATTTCCTAATTTATTTTGCTCTGACCAAATCATATCCAAGGAAGGAGAAGTACGGGTCGGCTAAGAGTACGTGCAAGATATGTTGACTATGCATGCGCGCCGGGGGAAGCTTAAATAGCAAGGATTCTACACAAGGGGAGATAGAGTCTATGTATTTTAATATTTTCTTTTGTTAATTAGGGGAGTTTGTGTCGGTTGGTTGTGTAACCCGTCAGGAGTCTTTGATTAGGAAGTTTTGAGCCCTTCCGGCTGTAGGAGTCTAGAGGAGCCCAGGGTATAAATATAAGCCCCGGCTATTGTAATAGAATTATCACATGATCAATATCAAAACCGCCTCCGGGCACCCCTTTACCAATTATTGCATCTACTTTACTGCATCTACTTTATTGCATCTACTTTTCGGCGACTTCGCCATTGCATTTTTCTCTTTTCTACAACGCTGTACTTCGGGTTCGTCGGGCTGCATCAACTGATCTCCGGCAAGCTTGTGAGTACCGTTTTACCGAATAATCCTAGGCTTTAACCTCCGGGCGCATCGCTGAGGTTTCGTCTAGTTCTTTATTCACCCCTTACCGATATTAGCTAGATCTACAAGTTTTCGTACCAAATTCTTGTAGTTTTAGCTATTATCATTATCATCCGCTCGATCTAGATCCTATCGGCTTTCAACACCGCAGCCGATTCCGACCTACTCGAGCGCTGACGTCACGATCGGCCGATCCAGCCGATCGCATCCGCGCTTCGGTCGCTTTCGAGCCGGCCGATCTCGCTTTTCCCGTATCGGCCGATTGGCTAGTATATGTGTCGCTGAAAGGCCATCGGTTCTTTAGCCGATCTCTAATATTTTCCATTGTCAATCAACAGGTCAGATTGGCTGGTACGCCTCGCTACAGACCGGGGAGTCACGTGTGCTGCGCGCGGAGGTGACGTCCTATTTTCGCGTCAACAGGCGGTACCAGGCCTGCAGCCGCCATGCCCTACGGCGCTAGGACCTACCGCCGTACCCCACGGCGGTATGTCCCTACCGCCGTGGGGTACGGCGGTATGTCCATCGGAAAGTTCGGGCCCACGTCTGACCGTGGGCCACGGCAGCTGCCGCACGGCGGTAGGGGGGTACGGCGGCAGATGTATAGGTCTGCTAAATTTTTGACGGACCATTTATTTTTGCAAAATAGCGAAAAATATATATATATATATCCCATCATTCGGATGCCAGCCAGTCTCGCAGGAAAGCTCCGGGAGCCCCACGGGGGCTTCCTCTCGTGCCCGTGCCCGTGCCGGCCGACGGAGGTAGCTGCCGGTAAGCATACAAGTGACTAAGTGAGTACTCATTGGGTCAACCAGTGGCTGACCCAAACGACTCATTAATATTTTTTTCGTGTTTTGGGTTATACTGACCCATAACAATACTTATCTATGGGTCAACCAAAATCAACACCAATCTATTTACACTATACTACCACACTTCAAAAACCAAACCAATCCAAATTATTTACTCATTTTTCTTTTATCTCAAAACTAACAAAATCAGTTCAATTATCTAATTTTAAGGTCTAACTTTGGGTGTGGACCCCACATAAAGATCTGGCTTCATCAAGTTGCACGGAGTAGCAGACTGTCATATTAAGTATCTCTAGCAAATTTCGGTCAAATCTGCTAAAATTTTATAGTGTGAACGCGAGCTTTTAATTCTAGGGTCCGGCTCTGGAGGTGGGTCCCATATATAGATTTGAGTTCACCGATTTGCACAGAGTAGCGGATTATCATATTAAGCATCTCCAGCAAATTTCGGTCAAATCCGCTTAAATTTTATAGTGTGAACGCGAACTTTTAATTCTAAGGTCTGGCTCTAGACGTGAGTCCCACATATAGAGTTGACTTTACCGATTTGCACGGAGTAGCGGACTATCATATTAAGCATCTTCAACAAATTTTAGTCAAATCCGCTCAAATTTTATAGTGTGAACGCGAGTTTTTAATTCTAAAGTCCGGCTCTGGACGTGGGTCCCACATATAGATTTGACTTCACCGATTTGCACGGAGTAGCGGACTGTTATATTAAGTATCTTCAACAAATTTCAGTCAAATCCGCTCAAATTTTATAGTGTGAACGCGAGTTTTTAATTCTAAGGTCCGGCTCTGGACGTGAGTCCCACGTATAGATTTGATTTCACCGATTTGCACGGAGTAGCGGACTGTTATATTAAGCAATCTCTAGGAAATTTTGATCAAATCCGCTAAAAAAATTATAGTGTGAACGAGAGTTTTAAATTTCAAGATTCGACTCTGGACGTAGGTCCCACATAGAGGAGAGGAGCTTGATATGAGACCTTCATGTAGCGATTGGGTTACCCAAATAACTCACAACCCTCAACACTAATTAACACCAAAGTTTTAGTGGGTCGACCCAATGGGTAATTACACCACTTTTTGTCTTTTGGGTTTTGGGTCATTGGGTCAACCCACTAAAATCTGCATCCTTAGCTGCCGGCCTGCCTGCGGGGGCCGGCCGGTCCCTGGCTTGTGTTGCCGTGCTGGCGGGATGTTGGGTTGGAGAGGGGGTGATGCGACGTCAATTCGCGCAGAGGTTGGGATGGGGTGGCCAGTCCGGGGCGGGCGGCGTGCCACGCGGGTGGGTGGATGGACCGATCGTGGCGCGCCAGGTTGGTGGATCGCCACAGCCCACAGCCCCTTGAAGATGAGCGGCTAGCTGGTGCAGGGGAGGGAGCCGGGGGGCTACGGCGAGGCGGCAACGCGCGGCAGTGGCATACAAAAATCATTTTGACGCCTGGGCCTACTTACCAAAGCGACTAGACTACCAAAACTCTTCCACATGACAATATAACGATAATACAGTACGATAGCGCACAAAGGCAACTAAACTCATGATTTCGAGTATATCTCAATTCAAAGTATATCTTCTTCCGGGTTCCGGCGAGCGGCGACCGCGGCGTAGGTGCGGCGGGCTGACCGGCCGGTGGCGCAGGCGCGCAGCGCAGCAGGCAGTAGGTGCGGTGGGGCGCCCGGGGGTGTCGGCGCACAGCCTGGCCGCGCTGGTGCGGCGCTAGCAGTCTTGGGCGCTAGGGTTAGACGGCGGGCAGCAACGCTAGGGTTAGGCAGCGCGGCAGGAGCTCGGGGGCTCGGGGCTGGCTGGCGGCTCGGGGCTGGCGGGCGGCTCGGGGTCGGGGTAGGGAAAGAGTGAGGGAGAGTGGGAGAGATGGCGCTGGGCCGCTGGCTGCTGGGCCAAGGAATGCAGAGTGGGAGAGAAGACGCTGGGCCGCTGGTTGCTGGGCCGAGCGAAATTGGGCCGAGGACTAGGGCTAATTTAAATAAAACATAGTTGGGTCAAGGAAAATTGAAGATACTATGAAGATTTTTTTGGACCACACCTAGGGCCGTGGCCCTAGTGGCGCTAGGCCCCTGTCCGCCCCTGGGTACCGGTATACCAAGCGGTATACCGCGGAAACCGAACAAATTCGAAAAACCAAATTTGAACTCCCGTTCATTCGGTACGGATCGGTATACCGAGCGGTTTGAGCGGTATGCTGGTTTACCAGTGAATTAGCCTAAATTACCGACTCAATGAAAAATTTAGCATGTTTTCAAATTTGAATTGAAAAATAAAAGAAAATTTCCTAAAAATATTTCAAGGTGCGTAGAATATAATGAAGTCAAAATTTTTGTGGTTGAACTTCTAATGCCCACAAAAAATACTAAATGAACTAATATTTGAAAATTTTTGACACTATTAGATTCTATAAATCTTGAAGCATTTTTTTAGGAATTTTCGTTTCATTTTTAAATTTTTTGAATTCAAATCCACCGGTAACCGCGGTATACCGGCCGGTTCACACCGGTTTGGTGAACCCTGGCCTGGTCCATGTCTGGAGCTTCGTGGTAGATTGAGGCCTCGGCTTCGCACTTTGGAGTTTGGAGGAGTCACAGCGTGATGTCATTGTGATTGTGAAGAGTAAATTAGGCCACTTTTAACCAGTTCCTGCAGGGACAGTGCGGCCTGGACAAACGAACGCCAGGTTGCGGCCTGCACAATTCCTTGCATAGCCGATGCAGGGGAGCTGGCTGTGCTGGTGCATGCTAGGGTTTTACGGCAGATATTATTGTCTCAAATATCATGCAAACTTCAGCCATAAACCTTTTCATTTGTTCATCAGCGTGTGTAGGTGAATTCGGCTGATAAGCTGTCCCTTTAGCAAAGGTCCATCATTTCATATTTTCGTTTGTACTGAGTGTAACTTTCGTTAGTACTAACCAATAATGATACCCTGATTTTCCTCAAGAAAGGAACTTGTCAGCACTCTCAGGCGGAAGGTGTGCACCGGAAACCTCGACAAGTGCAGAAGACCTAAATTCAGTTTCGCCATATACGACGACATAACCTGAAATCACTGGCCGCTCGACCCAATGAAAACGCTGTGTCTAAATTATTTTTAATTTTTTTTCAGGAGCACTGCCTTGTCATTTAAGGAGGAGAAGAAGCAAGTTCAAGAGTACAAGATAGATATTACAAGATAACTAAACAACACTACAAACTCTAAGACGATTAACATAAGAACTAACTGATACACGCTCATGGGGCTGAGCCACCACAAGCAACAAGTCTCAACTGGACCTCCTCCTTAATCAAAGCCAACACTTGCCTTGCTGATGCTCTTTTCCGGTCAAAGACATGATGATTACGCTCCTTCCACAAGTTCGCCGTGTCTAAAATGGAGGTCGACGTCTCAGGCCACCGCCCATTCAGATCTCAGGTACAATTTCAAGAAACAGCTAACACATGGCTATCTTACATTGTTTTAAGAATCCCTCCACGGTATCACGATGAACAAAATGCAGTAGAAGTTGCAATTATGTGCAGAAACAACTTGCATTCTGTATCTAACCATGCAAAGAATCTTTTTTGATGCAGACGAAATATATATAGCAATTAATTGCTAAACCTTGTTCAATTATTAGCACGCCGAGTGGCTCAATACGCTCCATGTTGTTACAGAATGAAGGTACAGCTACATAGCAGACTTCAGACTTTTGCTACAAAATCAATCCAGAGAACTGTACGAGTGTAGCGACCATAACAAACAGGTATAGGTAAGGTCAAAACAAAGAACATGTTGTCTGAGAAACCGTGGAACCACTGAAATGCTGCAGAAACACATGAATATATCTTCATCCTTAGTTGCAAGATAGCCCCAAAATGTCTGAAAAGCGACCACCACTTAATGGTTTCGTCATCACATAGTAACTGTACCACCATAGCTGCTCCCCCGGTAGCCGTTACAAAAGGGTTTTTTTATTTGTGAATTACAAAAGGGCTACTTTTTCATTCACACACACCAATAGGAACTTCACACAGCGTTGCGCAGCCTTTTACCTTCAGGTTCTTCAGAGATGGCAAGACTCCATCATACAAAGAGGTTAGGATGTCCCCACAGCTGCAGCAGCAGCAATCTGCAACCTTGGAAGAGTTTTAAGACCGAGCTGTCAAACATTGTATCCAAAGTATCACAAAATCTGATATGCAACATTTCAAGGTTTGAAAGGCGTGGTACTGAAGGGAAGATGTATGAGATTTGGACAGCAGTCGAGGAGTAAGTGCTTCAGACACTGAAATTAGTCAGATCTTGCACCATGCTAGATGTTCTATGTTGGAGATCCATAGCTTGTGCAAGTTGCCCATTGCAGACAATGTCTGGACTTATTCCACTGATAGAAGACAATCCAGGTGCTCAAAATTCAGTACTAGCCGGAGCTTTCTTACTGATTCCATACCTCTAATATTCAGATCTAAATCGGGTCGTCATTGTTAGTCTCTTTAATGATATTAGCTGAGCATGATAAGAAATGCCATCAAGATCAGAAGGAACACCGTTAGTACCATTTATCTCCATATATCTCTTGGGAACGACGGAATTGCGAATTGCTTTGTCCTAAAGTAGGAATGTTGAAATATGATACCTGTCTTCATTTCTTTTTTGGCGTCAGTGTCCAACGAAGGGGAGATGACAATCTGAAACTTCTGAAAAAAATTCAACCAGAACGGAGAATCCTATTCCAAACAGTTGACAGTTAAGCATGTACCAGCCATGACCTACAGTAAGATGAACAATTGGCACTGTGCCATATAACACACAAACGCGCTCGTGCACACACAGTCACACACCAAGGAAAACATATTTTTCTTTGAGAAACCATGGGAGGTCTGGCAAATGCTGCTGGAAATTCTTCATTTTAAAAAATCTGCAGGAAATATCTGGAGGTTGTCTTCATCAGTTCGATCCTTCAGTTGCAAACTGAGGTAGCAAGGCCCCCCATACCCTGAATAGCACCCACCGCTTAATGCTTTCATCATCCCATATTAAATTGTCCCACCACAGCCTTTCCCCATTCGTAATGACAAGCGGGCTGTTTTCATTCACCCCAACTGGGATTTTCCGCAGTTTTCCGCAGCCTCTCACCTTGAGGTTCTTCAGAGATGGCAAAACTCCGCCACACACACATGTTAGCTCAGGAAGCTCCCACAGTTGCAGCGACTGCAACCTTGGAACAGCATCCTGCCCCAGTACCGAGCAGTCAAACACCCTCTCCAAAGTGTCACAAAACCTGATGTGCAGCATTTCAAGATTCGGAAGGCGTAGTTCTGAAGGAAAGAGGTATAAGATATTTGGACAACAATCAAGGACCAGACGCTTCAGACAACTGAAACTAGTCACATCTTCCAACCCTTTGCAGAAGGATGATAAATTTTCCATGTTGGAGATCCATAGGTTGTGCAAATTGCCCACTACAGACAATGCCTGGACTTCGTCTGCTGACAGAAGACTCTCTAACTGGTCAATATTCTGTATCCAGAGGTCTCTTACTGCTTTCATACTTCTAATATTCAGATCAGAAAATTGGGTGGTCGTTGCTAATCTCTTTAACGATATCAGCTCAGTATGGCACAGAATACCATCAAGATCAGATGGAACACCAATAGTACCATCTATTTCCAGATATCTCATGGGATTAATGGAATGTGAGAAGTGCTTTGTCCTAAAGTAGGAATCCTGAAAGATGGAATCTGTATTCCTTACTTGGCTATTTGTGTCATTGGTTTCAGTATCCATCGAAGGGGATACGACAATCTGAAACTTCCGAAAACAGTTATTCCACAATGGAGAAGCTTTTCCCAAGCGGTTAAAGAAATAGGCACCACTAGCATAAACATATGCATTGCCATCTCTGTTGGCATCAAGTGACACTCTCATGCCAAACTTATCAGAGAGATGGAAATTCAGTCCACAAGGTAACCACAGCATGCCCATCCAAGCCGCTAGGTCTTCAATAATGCCAAGCTTCAGGTTTCGTACAGAACCACCTTTTGACACTCCGTAAGGGGGCTCAGACCCCAGAAATGGGCAACCCTGTAGATTGATGTGGCTAAGCTCCATAGATACTGGAATTGAGTTCAAGGAAGTGATGGACGTGGCAGAGAGGTCCAGGATCTTGAGAAACGCCATATGGTCAAATGACCCAGACTCTACACTCTTCAGAGAACCACAACCTGAAGCATCCAGCACCTCCAGCCGCACCAATGGAGCTATGTGTCGAATTTCTTCCAAACGATCACAACCAATCAGTAATAACATTCTTAGCCTAATCATACAGGAGATGGAAGGAGGCAAAACTTCAATTCGAGTAAATGACAGGTCCAGTATCTCTAGTGTTCCCGCCATTCGGTTAAAGAATTCATCTGATATAGCTCTCAAAAGAAAGTTTCCTCTTAAAAGTAATGATGAAATAAACAAGCAACGTGGAGTTCCAACGAGCCATTCCATTTCAGTATCCATTAACGAAACTCTGTTGCTATACTTTGAAAGCTGCTCTAGTTTGATAATAGGATTGCCAAAATACGAGTAATCTTGCTCTTTGTAACCCATATCCTTTCCAAATCTTGACAGAGTCTCCCTAATCACATTATGCATGTGTACGTGATCATTATGGTCCAAATATACCATACCACGCTTGATGAGGACATCAAGAATTTCCTTACCAATATGGTTAGCCTCATCAAAACCAATAGCTTCTTGGAGTAGACCATCCGTTGTCCAATACCAGATTAACTCTTTGACTGAAATCCCTTGATCATCCGGGAAGATTAAGCAGTAGAGCAAGCAATGTCTTACAATATTTCTAGGAAGCTGATGATACCCAAATTTCACCATGCGCTGCAAAGTGTTAAAAATTGATGTCTGGGCTGCAAGAGTGGCATGCGCACTTGCGACCAACTCACCAAATGTCTCTTCCGTAGGCGCATCACAAAGTGCCCCAGCCAATAGGATGATTACGAGTGGGATGCCATGGCAGTAGCTTATTAAGTCATGTGCAAAACTGACATCTTTTCCAATCTTCTCGCGCAGTAGGTTGTATGACTCCTCATAAGTGAGAGTTTGCGGCATTATAACTATATTTGGCAGCTCCATGACAAACAATGCCCTCCCAGTTCTTGTAGTCACCACGATTTTTGAGCCAAGCCTTTGATGTTCAGGATCAGGAACTCCCAGGTACTCCAATATGCTTTCCTTAGTGAAATAAGCATTATCAAAAACTAGTAGGAACTTCCGTGACGTGAGATATTCCTTTACCATGGTCCTAGTTGTTTCTACAGACAAGTTGTCTCTGATCTTACATGAAAGAGATGCTGCAATCTTATTGAGACACTTTCTCATGCTACAATTTATTGACAATGAAATCCAGATATACTCATCAAAGAGATTCGAGGTCCTTGCCACCTGGCATGCAGCCTTTGCAGCCCATGTCTTTCCGGATCCACCAATACCTTGGATGAAAACTGCTCCGACATCTGGACGAACAAGCACACCGAGCATATCATAGAATGAAATCAACTGACGGGGGCCTAGGTCTACGATATTCGCCCGTAGCGTTGGCCTCTTTGGCTTACAGAAGCAACAATAGGATGCCATTATACCACTTCTCCTGCATTGTCAGGTCTAGTTCCTGAGTTAATCTGATCAACTCAAGCTACCAGGTGCCAATTTAAGCACTTGCATGGAGAACAAAACATAACAGAACCGAAAACACAATAATAGTGTGGTACAAATCATCAGGAACCAAAAACTAGAAAAGAGAGACAACTCACATGGCGTCATGCGCGACTCAAAGGTGCTGGAGATGATGACGCCGGGAGCCAGATCGCTGGCTGTCGCGAGGCCGGCAGCAGCGGTTCCAGCGGCCCAAGGTTTATGCGGTTGTGCCAGCAGCCGTGGGATGGATGCGAGTGATGCAGGAAACCGAGGAAGGAGAACAAGACTCCGCTGAATAGGGGGCGGGGCCACCACTCCCCCTCCGCCCGTCAGTTGTCCTCCCTGACGACTTGGCTACTCACAGACAGAGACCGTCTGTGCATCTCCATCAAGCCATCAACTGCTCCGGCGGCCGCCGGCGTCGCAGCCGCCGCCGTCCAGGCGATGGGCTCCGGCTCCTCCCTGCTGCCTCAGTGCGGGCGGATCCGCTGGGGCGCACCGCCGTGCTCGCTGCGGTCGTCGGTCTGCCGTGCGATCCAGTTCTGTGGGTCCGACGTTGGTTGTCGTGCTCCTTCTTTCAACACGGACGACGCTGCACTGCTGCAGTCAACATTGGCGAGTGTGGCTCGGAGTATTCCACATGGTTGGCGTTCCCGTCAACGCAACCGGCTGAGCAAGGGTAGGCCCATGCGTGAGTCCTCTTCATACGGTGGAAGAACGTTGGTCGATACGATGGCCATCAAGGATTCAAGGCTATCTCCAGAGCAAGCACTCTACTTCCTTAAAAAAAAAAGAAGCACTCTGCTAGTCTGCTTCCGGTTTCAGGAACGATGGTAGTGCTCAAATTTAACGTCGATAAGAGCAGAACGATTTTCTTGAGTCAAGATCCATAATCCAACTAGGAAGAGTTGATTCTTGGATTTGAGGAAAATTATGGTTCTCCACCTGAAGATGACAGTACATAATTTTGGAAGGACTCCAATCATCGAATCAATTGAAATATTAGGGTTTAGGGGCTCTTCTTTCTTCTCCCTTCTTTCAACGAAGTTTCTGAGGGTGGCGGTAGAGGGGGCTTGAGCCTCACCCGCCCTACCGTCAGATCCGTCACCAGGGTTCAAATCCTGTTGCTCGCACCTTTTCCTGGATTTATTCCGGGAATTTCCGGCGTTATGCTTTAAGTGGTAAGCGACGTTCCCGTCGACGACGAGGTACCAGTGGTGACTTCGAGAATCTCCAGATTTGCCGGTGCTCAGTCCTTCGAAGGTGCTCATAGAGGTAGGGTTTGCGTACGTGTATTCATAGGGGTGAGTGTGCGTGCGTGTTGTGAGCGTCTGCGTTGTAGTGTGTAATCTCAAAAAAGATCCGTCTCAATGGAATGTCAAATCTCAGGATCTTGGTCCTCGCAAAAAAAAAAATCTCAGGATCTTGGATCTTCATTCTTGTCGTAACCTTGAGAGGCTGACTGCAAGCATCAGGCTGAGTCTAACAATACGATGCAAAATAGGAGAGGCACAGTGTGTTTTGCCTCACGCACAGCAGCTGCATACGTGATGCAAAATATGTGATCTCCAACAATACGATGCATATAGGAACGCAAATCCAACTGCTCCTCCAACGTGCGCGCTCTCTCTCTCTTCCTCCTCTCTCCCTCGGTGCCTCCACCGGCGACCTCGCTCCCTACCCGGCCGACCGGCGACCTCCGCTCCCTCCCATGTGCCGGCGGCCCCGAGATCCTCCCTCCCCGGAGCTCCTCCTCCTCTCTCTCTGCATCAGCCTGGCCGCCGCCATCTCCCCTCGATCTCGAGCTCCACGCTGTCGCGGCGCCCGGATCCGGCGCGAGCTGATACGACGGCGGGCGGCGGGAGGATCTCTGTGTGCGGAGCAGAGGGGCGACGCGACCCCTCGATTAGCCGCGAGGAGCTCCGCCAGCTCCCTCCGCGCTCGGTGCTGGGTCGCCTCCGTGAGGCTTGGCAGAGCTCAGGGACCCTGCTGCGGCGCTCGGCGTTGGGGCGGCCTCCGCGGGGCGGCCGAGCTCCTCCTCTGCGACGCCCGCGCACCACCTCGGCCCCTCCTTTTCTCCCTCTGCAGCGGCAACCTGGGCCGTCCGCCCCTCCCCTGCTGTCTCTCCGGCGGCAGTCCCCAGAGCTCCTCCTCGCCCCGCCACGTCGCTTCGAGCGCTCCCCGCCGCGGTCGCCTCCACTCCCCGATGGTCGCTCCCCGCCGCGGTCTTCTCCTCCTCGACGCGGGAGCAGCACCAGCCGTTTGCAATCGAGGAGAGAGGGATTGCAAATGTGCATCGCCTCTCTCCTTGGTTGCAAATTTGACCTGCGGTATGCCTCATCTGTTGGAGGTAATACCTTTGTGAACAGGAGCTGCGGGAGAGGCAAAATTGCTTTTGCCTATTGTTGTTGGACTCAGCCTCACATCTCTTCAGATGCTCATCCACCTTGATGTTACTTGCTGGAAGGCATGCCTAGGGGTATAGCTTGCTTAGAGGCTGTTTAGATGCACAAATTTGCGCGGATGAATAGTGCATTTATAGTGTAAAAATATTACAAAAGTACACATTGAGAAAAAAAATAAGTCGGTAGAGTTAAGACCGTCCCACAGTTTTCATTAAGAGAATAGAATCTAGTCCCGGCTTAGAAAATCTTTGAACCCCGACTTCACCGGCGAGGAGTTTTTTTTAAAAACCAGTGGGGTTAAGACCGCTCCATAGTTTTCGTTAAGAGAATGAAACCTAATCTCGGTTTAGAAAATCCTCAAAGCCCGACTTCACCGGCTAGGGAATTTTTTTCAAACCAGTCTCGTAATTTTGCTCCAACGAGGAATCGAACGCGGGTCTCCTGGTTGCGACCATACCTCAGTCTCCTCTAACCAACTAGACTAGGCTAGAGGACCTTTGATCAAAAGTACACATTGAGACGCATGGGGTTAAGACCGCCCCACGGTTTTCATTAAGAGAAAGGAACTTAATCCCGGTTTAGAAAATCTCCGAACCCCGGCTTCATCGGCGAGGGGATTTTTTAAAAACCAGTCTCGTAAATTCGCTCCAACGAGGAATCGAATCCGGGTCTCCTGGTTGCAACCGAACCTCAACCCTCTCTAACCAAGTACTCCCTCCGTCCCATAAAGAATGCAATTCTAACTTTTCTAGGACAAATTAATAGTGGCATGAAAAGACTCTAATACTCTCATTGTTGGCCACAAGTAGTAAGTTTTGATATGCAAATCAGATCTAAGCACTTAATTAGGAAGAAAATTAGATCTATTTTCTAGAATTGCACTCTTTGTGAGTTTTTTTCAAAAGTTAGGATTGCACTTTTTATAGGACAGAGGGAGAAGACCTTTGGTACGCATGCTGTAAGAGAACATGTGACTCGATATGATGGATGGATAATGCATTTGCAGTGCAAATTTGCACATCTAAACAGTCTCTTACTGAAGAAGCTAAGTGTATATATTGGAAGCAAAGTTACAGTGATAGAAGACGAATTGATTGAGCTTGAGAACGTCAAAGGCCTTTGCCTGCTGAAAATTGCATGGGCTTTACTTTCACTTTCAAAGGAGGAGCGAGCTCATCAATCTTATGATTCAACATCATTGCTAACTTCACTTTGCCTACCTGTAAATCTCGAAAAGCTAGACCTGCGCCAGATTGGTTAAACTCCAAGTAAAGCTGTTGAGACTTAAGAGACTACTTCACCAGACGAATGCTAAATACCTTTGGCCAAAAAAACGTGTCAGAGGTGTGGAACATTGAGGATTTCCTAAATACCGACACCGTACCCGCGTATCCAAATTAATCCGGCAAAAGCAGGACCGGGATCGATTTCTCAGTAAAAACCAAGAACATGAAAATAAACCCGAATTAATCTGGCAAAAGCTTGACCAGGTATCCGGATTAATCCGGAAAAAGCAGGACCGGGATCGAGTTCTCGGTAAAAACCAAGAACATGAAAAAAAAACCAAATTAATCTGAAAAAACCCCGAATTAATCTGGCAAAAGCACGACCAAGATCGGTTGGAATTATTTCCCGACCGTATTTTCGGATCCCGTATTTGGTGAGGATTTTTCCCGTTTTACATACAAGGGAATTCCCGTATTCACTGGAGTTTAGGCTGTAGCCTTCAACACTGAGCAGGTAGACCCATCAGTCCTACTTATAGGTGGTGATTGGACTGTCCATAAACTTACTGTCGGTGTCCGGATTAGTACCGGCACCAACTAGTGATTTGCGCTGGGATCTGCTTCTCGATGGGCGATGCTAAGCTAAGGATGCACGGGGTTTATCCTGGTTCCGGCCACGCGGCCGTACGTCCAGCAGGGTGTGCTTGCGCACTATATTAGCTTGCACCGGTGGTGCCTGTAGAGGGGAGCTACAAGCAAGGCGAAAGAGAAGGAAATCCCCCCAAGTCCCTACTAAGGTGATTGAGGCGAGTGCCAATATCTGGAATGCGAGTGTGCTAGTGCGAGTGAATGGGAGTCGTCCCCCGCAAGGGGCTCTGCCTCTCCCTTTTATAGGCCAAGGGAGGGCAGTTACAATGATGTTGTTCTACAGTCAACACAGTGGCTGCGTACTAACTAGTATGGCGCCGACGGTCTTGTCCCGCACGTCATGGTTCCTGGCACGAGTTGGTGGCGCCCTCCGGCTTCTGCGGGCGGCGCGGCGGTCACTGTGACCTGTCCTGCTTTGACTTCGAGGGGTTGCCCCTGCTGAATCGAGGGTCTAACCGCCGGGGGAAGGACCGGAGTTGGTGGTGCGGGACGCGGCGTGTCACCGGCCTATCCGCACAGTGCTGCGTGTGCTGTCGCACAGTGGCAGGAGTGGTGGCACAGCGCCGGGGATGGCCGCACAGCGCTCGGGATGGCCATGCGGCGCCAGAGTTGGCGGAGGGGACGCGGCGCACGCCCTCTCACCGCCCGTACACCCTTCGAGGGTACCCCCATACCCGTTCGAGGGTCTTGCTGCAGGGGAGGACGGGAGCAGGTGGTACAGTGTCAGGGAATGACCCCTGCTTGTCTGCACAGGGCCGCACGACGTCCGCACAACACCGGGGATGGCTACACAGTGGCGGGTTACGCCGCACTGTGGCGGTGTCAGGCGCTCTGACCATGTCAGATGCGCGGTGTTGGGGGAGATTCACCCTTGACTTTGGCGTCCCGCCGTGGGACCGGGCATTAAATGCCACTGTCGGGCGGAGCGGGGGCGGTTGCCCGCTTGAGGGGGTCCGGACCCCTCGAGCGAGGCGGAAATCTGCTCGAGGGACCGGAGCCCCCCGAGCGTGGCGGAGATCCGCTCGAGGGACTTGGAGCCCTCGAGCGAGACGGAAGTCCACTCGAGGGACCGGAGCCCTCAAGCGAGACGGAACTCCGCTAGAGGGACCGGAGCCCTCGAGCGAGGTGCCCAAGCGGGCCTTCTTGGTGTTGGCTGCTGCTGGGTCGTGGCAGGCCGTAGGCCCGTGATGTCCCGTAGCCAGGGTTCGGGAAACAGTCCTTGGGCGATTTGCGTTTGACGAGGGTGATTATCCCCTTAGTTCGGGGCCCCCTAATGACCATCCCCGACAGTAGCCCCCGAGCCTTTGCTGGAAAGGGGACCGTTCCGGCAAAGGATGCCACTCTCGGGTGCTGTGTGCGAGTCTTGTCCCCTTTGATCGTGTATATTTTCCGGTGGGGGCGCGCTAGTGCACCCGCGGGTGTAAGCTCCCGAAGCCCTGCAGGAGTGCGTGCACTCGTGCAGGGGTTAAATACGTAGGGTGACGCGACTCGCCTTGCGTTTGTTTCAGCCGGCCTCGGTGGTATTTCAGCCGGCATCGGCAATCTACGCAGGTGGGGAGGCATCGTGTTGACCCAAGATGTTTCGGGTAGGCCGGCCGTTTCGGGGGCGCAACCCTAGGTAGATTGATGCGGCGATCGTTGGGGTGGTCGTGGTGCGAGGAACCCCCGAGCCCTGGCCCAATCAGGGGCGATCGGGTGAAGACTCTCGGCTTTGCTATTACGACCCTCGTTGCCCTTCCGCAGGGTAGAGGGGTGAGGCAAACCGTGCTACCCTCGAGCGGGCGGCGAGCGACGGTTGCCTCGGCGAGCTGTTAGCGGATAGTTCAAGTGGGCGTCCGTGCCCCGTTCGATAGGGGTCGGCTCGTGGTCCGGAGACACGTCCATGTAAGCGCTTGCAAAGGTTTGCCAAGCAGGGCTCAGTCCCGTTCGATAGGGGCCGAGGGTGCGGAAGCACTCCCTCGATGGGATCCCTCGATTGGTTGCCTCTGTCTTGGTCTTGAACACGATATGTGGGACGCCCCCGAACTTCGCGTTCGGGGACAGGCTCGATTGCGCGCGCCCCGATCATTCCTGACTCTGTCGATCTGAGGTGCCTGTTCGAACCCGTCGAGGGTCAGGTCCCGTACCTCTGATCAGTGGGGCATTTGCGGGGGGCGCCGGGCACTCCCGTTTTGGCGGACCTGTGGCGCTCGCCGATCCGTTATCGAGCCGAGCTTCGAACCACTGATCAGTACATCCCTATGTCGAGGGGCATCTACGGCGCCTGTCGTACCCTCAGCGGGCCGGGTCTCGAGCCGCTGATCAGTAGAGCTGTGCGGGCCTAAGCCCTGGGCTTCCTCGAGTTCGTTCGCGAGGGTACATTGACAGGTCGTGGCCCTGTGGCCTCAACCTGTTTCGGATTGGGGCGCCAGCCGTATCCATTCGAGGGATCAGGCCTCGAATCCCCGGCTCGAGGTTACCTGGGGCTTTCCTTATACGAGAAGGAATCCCTGGCGTTTGAAATTCGTCCGTAGGACGGTTGGCCGCCGCGGCCACCCGGCCATGGCTGACGTGGCACGGGGTAGGCGAGGTGGGCGCGCCTTTTAAGGCGACGCGACGTAGACGATGTGAGACGGTGATAAGACGGGACACGGCATCCCTTGGATTACCGTGTGGTAATTATGGCGCACGCGCGTGCGTGCGGCGGTTCCGGGGTGGTGGGGCCCTGCTATCAGTGACGGGCGGCACCCACCGCATTAACTGCCGCTGTCTGCCGTGCCTCCGGGCGCTCCGCCCCTTCCTTCTCTATAAAAGCAGGGGGCGCGAGGGAGCTCCTTACCTTTGCCGTTCACATCCGCCCCTTGCTCTTCGCCTTCCTCATCGCCACGCGCTTCGCCGCTTCGGATTCGCTCGCGCTACGCCGCTTCGGATTCGCTCGCGCTCCACCGCTCCTCTCCGTCTCTCTGCATCCCCGCCACTCCCGTCATGTCTGCGGTCCGAGTGCTGGACGGTCATCCGTGGCCCCGGTCGTCGGTGGACCTGCAATCCATGGAGGGGCTAGTCACCAGCGGTCAGTTGGCGTCGGCTGGTGACGAGGCGAACCCGACGTGGATCATCCCGCCGGCGTCGCACCGGGAGCCGTCCCCGCCGCCGGGCTACGTCGTGAGTTTCGTGCGGCTGCACGAGCGAGGATTCAACGCCCCCGCGAGCAAGTTCATGCGGGGGTTGTGCCACCACTACGGGGTGGAGCTTCACAACTTCGCTCCCAACGCCATTTCGCAGGCGGCTTCCTTCATCGCCGTCTGTGAGGGGTTCCTAGGGATCACGACGCACTGGGACCTGTGGCTCCACCTTTTACGAGGTGAGCTCCACACGCTTGCCGCCGGGGAGAGGAGGACGCGCCGGGCCGTACGCGCCGGCGGCCTTACATTTGCAGCGCGCGACTCCCGGAAGGAGTTGTACCTGCTTTGCACGATGACGACGAACAACACCGACTGGGAGAAGGGTTGGTTTTACCTGCGCAATGACGGCGCCGGGCTCCCGCCGTACACCGGGAAGGTGGTGAAGGAGAGGCCGGTGTCTTGGGCGCATGGGGTGTCGCCCGTGTCGAGGCAGGCGAGGCTCGAGCCTCTTACCGACGCCCTGCACCAGTTGGCGAACGCCGGGCTTACTGTGGCGGCCGTCATCGCCAACTTCCACCTCCGGCGGGTGATCCCTCTCATGGAGAGGGAACTTCTCATCTTCGAGATGAAGAGCGACGCCGACCCCGCGGCCCTGGCGCGCTCGCGGTTGCTGGAGGAGCCGCTCCCCCAGGCGTACGCGGCCACGAGGGCGAGGCGCGCGGTGAACCTCAAGGTGGTTCCGCACAACAACAACGACTTGTGGTCGTTCGCGATGCTCCCGGATGCCGACCTGGTGAGATTCGATTCCTTGCTTTTGCTCGTTTTATTCCTGTGTTCAATCTAACCGTGGTTGCCGGTGACAGGGGGTGCGCGTCAACATCCCCACCTCAGATACGCTGACGCCCAGGTCGCACGCTGCCAACAGCGCCAGACAGCAAAGGGAGAAGGGCCCGGCGGACCAGGCGAAGGAGAAGAAGATCCGGAGGCAGGAGCGCCTCAACAGGTACAACAAGGAGTACCTGGTGCGGGAGCAGCAGGGTCTCTCCCCCCCCCCGGAGCCGGTGAACACGTCTTCGGACGAGAAGGAGAGCGAGGGGGAGCGGACCATCTCCGACAGGTGTGAGGCCGCGCCGCCCCCATCGCCGAGGAACGAAGAGGTCCTCGTGGAGCCCGTTTGAGGGGCGGATACGGTGCCCCTCGATGAGGGAGCACCGTCGGAGGTGCCAGCCGGGTCTGGGGTGGCGCCCCCAGAGTCCTCGAGGAAGCGCAAGCGGGGCCTCTCTAGCATAAGGTGAGTCACATTTCGCTCTCCGTGTTCTTGATATCATGCGTTGGATTGCCCATTCTTCCTCTCTTCCGTTGTTAGGATGGCACCCGCTGTCCCTGGCCTTGCGCCCGTCAAGGCACTCAAGCGGGGGCGCAAGACGCGCCGCGCACGACGAGGCCCCGCTCGGCGAGGACCTCACGGGCGACGACAGGTACGGCAGCGGTGGGCGAGGCGTCGCGAGTCGCGGCCGCGACCACGGGGCCGCAACGGCGGGAGGAGGCAGCGGCGGATGCCCTGCGGGCGGCGATGACCCGTGGTACCCAGCGGGGCCGAGAGCAGGCCCGTGCCGCGTGTCGGAGGGCAGAGAGTCGCGGAACGGCCGGGACTCCTGCTCATGGTATTCGTCCCTCGGTGGGGGTCGGGCGGTGGTGGCGGCCGCGCCAGCGCCTGGGCCCACACCCGAGGTGCTGGTAATGCGGTCCGACGGTTGCGTGATGTCGCAGGCACCAGTGACCGGTGCTGGGGCATCGACGTCTGGCGTCACGGCCCCGACGTCTGGCGCCAGCGTGCCGCAGTGGGAGCAGAGGCTCCGTCTTCCCGGAGTGCCGCGGGGCCTGGTGGAGGAGGCGAGGTCGGAGAGGGAGCTGTGGCAGGAGTTCAGCGCCCTTGGTGCCTCCCTTCATACTGCCCTGGCCGACGCACTCCAAATCCACGGGGGCAGATCGCTCCAGGTCTTTCAGGTGAGAACGCTTGTTCGAATTCCGTTCGTTCTCTTTTTCCCTTGTTCGTGTATCTTTCGTTTGATTCTTGTTCTTCATTCTCCCTTCCTCATCCGCAGGAGCTGCGGGGCCAGGCAGGTGAGAGGTTCGCTCGCATTGCCGAGCTGAGCTCCGACCTCGACTGGTACCGGACGCAGTACGAAGGTCTGGACGCGATGGTGGAGGCCGTGCGGACGGACAACGGCTGGCTTGAGTACAATCTCATCCGCATGGAGGATGCACGCAACTACCAGCGGTCCGTGGCGGCGCAGAAGGCCAAGGAGGTCGAGGAGGTGAAGGCCGCGCTCCAGGGGAAGGAGGAGGCGCTGGCGGTGGCAGACGAGGAGCTGCGGAAGGTGCGTGAGGCGCTCGCCGAGGTCCAGACCGCGCTGGCGCGGAAGGAGACGACCCTCGTCGAGGCTCAAGCCCAACTCCAGCAGGACCACGCGACCCTCGAGGGAGCAAGATCCTGGCAGACCCAGGCCGAGCAAAAGATCCAGGAGGTCGAGAAGCTGGGTGCTGCCCTGCAGGAGAAGGCCGAGGCGCTCACCGGGGTGGAGGGCCAGCTCCAGCAGGAACGCGCCGCGCGCGTGGAGGCGCAGAGCCAGCTCCAGCAAGAGTGCGCAGCGCTCGAGGGTGCCCGGTCCGCCCTTCAGCGCGAGCGCTGAGCGCGGGAGGAGGCACAGTCCCATCTCCAGCAGGAGCGTACCGCCCTTGAGGAGGCCAGGACCACGCTCCAACTTCGGGAGGCGGAAGCCGAGCGACTCACCGGGGGAAGGACCGGAGTTGGTGGTGTGGGACGCGGCGCGTCACCGGTATGTCCGCACAGTGCTGCGTGTGCTGTCACACAGTGGCAGGAGTGGTGGCACAGCGCCGGGATGGCCGCACAGCGCTCGGGATGGCCATGCGGCGCCGGAGTTGGCGGAGGGGACGCGGCGCACGCCGCCCGTACGACGGCGTCAGTCGGGGCGCACGCCCGCTCACCGCCCGTACACCCTTCGAGGGTGCCCCCATGCCCGTTCGAGGGTCTTGCTGCAGGGAGGACAGGAGTAGGTGGTACAGTGTCAGGGAATGACCCCTGCTTGTCTGCACAGGGCCGCACGGCGCTCGCACAACGCCGGGGATGGCTACACAGTGGCGGGTTACGCCGCACTGTGGCGGTGTCAGGCGCTCTGACCATGTCAGATGCGCGGTGTGGGGGGAGATTCACCCTTGACTTTGGTGTCCCGCCGTGAGGCCGGGCATTAAATGCAACAGTCGGGCGGAGCGGGGGCGGCTGCACGCTTGAGGGGGTCCGGACCCCTCGAGCGAGGCGGAAATCTGCTCGAGGGACCGGAGCCCCCGAGCGTGGCGGAGATCCGCTCGAGGGACCGGAGCCCTCGAGCAAGACGGAAGTCCACTCGAGGGACCGGAGCCCTCGAGCGAGACGGAAATCCGCTCGAGGGACCGGAGCCCTCGAGCGAGGTGGCCAAGCGGGCCTTCTTGGTGTAGGCTGCTACTGGGCCGTGGCAGGCCGTGGGCCCGTGATGTCCCGTAGCCAGGGTTCGGGAAACAGTCCTCGGGCGATTTACGTTTGACGAGGGTGATTATCCCCTTAATTCGAGACCCTCTAATGACTGTCCTCGACACTTACGTTAGCCAGGCTTAATTCATGAGTTGTCCATGAACTACGTACGTTAGCCAGACTTAGTTAGTCCTATTGCAGACCGAATGAGATCTTCTGCAGTTGTAACCTCTGCAGTTAGATCACTGACATGTGGACCCCACCGAGGTGGAGCCCACATGTCAACCACTCAACTGCAGGGACTGAACTGCATAGATACTCTCCCATTGCAGACTGCCTGCGGCCTGCCATTCACCCCATAGACACCGGCAGTGCCACTGCTGCATGGCTCGCGATGTGGGACTTATGCCTGCGCGCAGCACACTGCCGTCCTGCTACCTGGGCTGGGCATCGGAGGAGCACATGACGCGGCCCACATGGTGCTAGGAAATCTCACGCACGGAAGAGCAGTTTATTTGACTCTTTTCATTTATTTTCTATTTTCTTTACAGTTCTATATACCATTTAATTACAATTATTTCATGATAATTTAAAAGTAAGTAACTCCAAGAACCTCTCTAAAAAAATACTAGCTAAAATCCTGATTTAGCTAGTATGTAAAATGAAATAGCTAGCAAAAAATTGTTGACATCCAACAGCCTCTCTAAATTGAACTCTCTATATGCTTCACCACCAGTGGGTCCCGCCTGTCATACACATAAAAATCAGGATAGCTAGTCACTAGCCACTAGCCAAAGATAGCTAGCGGGGCAACGAATTTAGCTAGTCAGGATAGCTACTTGGGCAGATAGCTAATATGTTAGAAGAGTGTTTTTGAGATTTTTTCCAAAATTTAGCTAGCCAGTCATTTTAGCTAGTCTTTTAGAGTTGCCCATTTGAAAAGTTACAGATCATTTACTCATGCAAAACAAACATCACAAGTCACAATTGTTCTATGAATCAATGAAACTTATTTTTTTGAGTTGAATGGGTGAAGTGGTTACATACCTTCTTGTTCCCGATTTGAACAACTGATTCCCGACCGCTATGAACATTTACTGATCGAACTATTCTGTTCCCGATATCCCATAATTCCGATTTCGTTTTTTCCGACCGGCCTTCCCGTTCTCGTTCCCGTCAAAAAAATACAGTAGCGGAAATGGTTAACACATTTTTTCCGACCGTTTTCATCCCTAGTCTTCAGATGTATGAACCTAAAATCTTTCCCTTGTGACAAGGATGGGGTGTGGATGAACTATGGCGTGCAGGAAGTCGGCAAGTAGAGCCTAAAAGGGAGGGTTGAATCAATTAAGCTTTTTATTATTTATTGACTCTTACAGTGTCACTATATTTTGCCTCTCACTATCAGTAACTGTGTTCCATGAAGAAATAAAGCGGATCAAGCAATAATCCCAGTAATCTTACAGAGTATATAAGTATTATCGACAGAATTGAGCAGTTCTTATCGTGCACATACACCCCTTTTTCTCAAATATTTAGGATGCGAGAACAACAAAGAATATTCTTCCATTCTGAATGAACACTTGAAGTCACTACTCACTAGTACCCGATACCATTGGATCTCCTATAAAAATTTGGACTGATTGTAGGAATCATTTGTTGCACATGACCAGGGTTTTTTTCCCAACCGGTAGGGTGAAACCGCCGGGGTCCGGTTCCGGTAAACCGGTCCGGTTTGACCAAAAACCGGAAAAAATCGGTAGAATTCAAAATTTCAAACCGAGATGACAGTTCAATCGGTTTGTACCGGTAAGCCGCCTGGTTTGACTGGTAAGTCGGACCGGTTTGACCGGTAACCGGTCGTTGAAAAAAAACGAATCAGTAAAGAATTTGATGTGTTTTCAAATTTTAATTAAAAATGGGAAAATAAAAGGAAAATTTCTAAAATATTTCAAGAGGCGTAGAATCTAATGGTGTCAACATTTTTCAAATATTAGTGCATTTAGTATTTTTTGCAGGCATTAGAAGTTGAACCGAGGTAATTTTTTTGCTTTTTCTTTTTTGTTGAACTTCTAATGCCTGCAAAGTATACTAAATTAATGAATATTTGAAAATTTTTGACACCATTAGATTCTACGCACCTTGAAGTATTTTTGGAATATTTTAGAAATTTTTCATTTTTTGAATTGAAATTTGAAATTTTGAATTTGAGCGGTTGGGAACCGGTCGGAACCGGTCCGGACTGGTTACCGCGGTAAGCCGGTCGGTTCCCACCAGTTTTTTTAACCCAGCTCGTGACTACTTTTGCCTTCCATTGTAGTCGCTCTTCAAGTGCACAACCACACCTTACACCTAGTAGGTCACTTGCTACAACCTCAATTCTTCTCGACAATTAGTTTTGCTCTTGCATGCCCTGCCTCTATCCGGTACTGCTCCCCCACCCCGAGGTGCGCCATCAAGAACCAAACTGCCGTGACTCCGTGAGCAGCTCGCCGCCGCCGCTCAGCTGCTTGGCGTGGAAGTTGCTCCGGCACTTGTTCGCCGCGTAGCAGAGCATCTCCACCCACACCACGCGGATGACGCGCCACCGCTTGTGCGGCTGCAGCTCCAGCAGCGACTTGGCCAGCCGGCACGCGTCGAACAGCACCGACTTGCTCCGGTCCCCCTTCACGTCCCTCGGCGCGATCTCGGCGTTCACGTCCAGCACCATCCTCGCCGCGGCGCCCACGTCCGGGCACGCCATCTCGGCCCGCTCGAAGAAGTTCTTGGCCTCCGCGCAGGTGTCGCCGAACCGGATCTGACCGATGCCCGCCATCAGCATGAAGGGCCGCGCCACGAGCAGGAAAAGCATGTAGTTTGATATCGCCCGGCTGATCTCGACGTGCTGAGCGATCTTGGCGGTGTCGTTGCCATCGTCGGAGTGGAAGCAGAGGTCCGTGGCAATGTGCCAGAGGAGGATGCTCTCGTCGAACTCCACCTCCACGCTCCAGCCGAGCTCCTTGTAGTAGCCCTTGCACTGCAGCGCCCACTGCCCCCGGTGGTCGCTGAACTTGCGGTAGCTCTCAGCGTCCACGATGCTCACCGTTTTATCCTTGAGCTCCCTGAACACCAAAATCTTCAGCTCGTGCGACACGTCGATGTGCCGCATGTACAGCCAACTGTCCCAGTGAGCTTTGAGCCCCAGGACGCTCAAGACCTTGGTGAGCATGGTTGGTTTGTCCAGGAGGCAGAAGCTGATGAGACTGTGTTGGGCCATCAGATTGGACCACTTCGCCCGGCTTTCCGGCCGGAAATACTTGATGCTCCGAAAGATCAGACTGCTCAGCGATTTGCAACTGTAACCTTGCAGAGCGGCGTATGTCCAGTAGGATATAAGCATCATTCCTATGGCATAAACCTCTAAGCAAAGCGCTCCTCCGAACAAGATGTTAGTGATGCAGACATCGATGTGGTTGTATGACTGGAATTTACCCTTGTGGAGCACGTTGAAGAGGATGCACGCTGTCGACGTCGAGAGGAGCGTCAGAGTGCGGAACAGGCGGCCGTACCAGGTGTGTATCACGGCCGCCTTGGAGTGCAGGGTATCGTACATAAGCGACAGCTCGACCTCGATGACCTTGTAGGCCTTCTCCGGCGTGAGCCGCAGGAACGTAGCCTGGCTCCGGGTGCGCTCCTGGAAGCTGAGGATGAGATTGACGAAGAGACGCTTGAAGATGACAAAGAAGCGGCCTGCATCAGTGATGACCGTCGTGTAAGGCACGCTCTCCTCGGTGATGTCAACAGCAGCGACCTCCGCCCGCCGTTCCTGCTCAATGACGATTTCTGCTTGGAGCCCGGCTTCACGCGTGAACCGGTACTCCTCCATGAACTTGGCGTAGTTGGGGCCTGGGTCCGGCGTCGTGACCATGCCGCTCCGCAGGTTGTCCATGCTCGCGCATTTGAGCGCCCATGTCCTCTCGCCATACTTGACGATACCACTGAAGAACATGAACACGGCGGGGGTTCGGATATCGGAGTCGGGTCGCGACTTGGTGAAGACATACACGGCGAGGGCAACCTGATAGAAATGGAGCCCTCGTTACTTGGACTCGGAAGTGGGAAGGGCAAAGTTTTTCTTTCAAAGTACGCAGGGGCACTGCGGGTACCTGGGAGAGCAGGCTGAGCAGGTGGCGCTTCCAGAGCTCGTTGTCTTCGATGGAGAAGGCGGTGATGGTGTCCTGGCCGCCAAGGTGGAGGAGAAGGAACGGCGCCCAGAAGACCTGGATGCGGTGGGTGCGCTTGAAGGACTCTGGGTCGACGCCCTTGGGCACGCGCGTCTGGGAGAGGTACCCGAGGGCGTAGATGGCGATGGAGTCCGCGAGCAGGTAGGCGAGCCACAGGAGCAGGCTCAGCACGGCGGAGACGTTGCGCTTGCGGATGCCGGCGAAGAAGAGGAGGAACACCTGGAGGGCGAGGCTGGTGAGCACGAGCATGCGGATCTCCCACTCGTTCCACACTGCCAGCAAGCTCTCCGCAGACACGATGTGCGTCCCGTTCATCTCCATCTCTGCCTCCTCTTTCCAGTTTCCACCTCTGCCTTTGCCTAACTGTCCTAAGAAAAGCAAGTCGTCTTTGGGATCAACACTCACCTTGTGATATTCTCCTCTCTCCAATCTATTTCCATGTCATCGACTGATAGAGTAGGAGCGCTCACTTTGGTCACTTGTGACTGACGACCGGTGACCATTGACTGACCTTGTGGCGACGCGTTCCGTGCTTTCGTTAGTGGGTTCCAGCTTCCACTAACTGATGGGAAACCGCTAAGCAAGGTCGCTGATGTCCGCCCTTGCCTGCAACAACAGCTGACAAGTCAACCATCCGCACCTCCGGTGGAGAGGCCGGCGGCGTCGATGGCAGTCGAGGTCGTTCAGTTCCTGGTCAGGAAGTTCGTGGACAGCCTCACGGAGGAGGCGGTGGTGGCCGCGGAGCTCCCTTTCAGCGCCCAATTCCACGACCTGAAGGCCGAGTTGGAGAAGGCAGCCGTCTCTCCCGCCAACGCCGATGAGCTCCGGGAGTGCCTCTACGAACTCAACGACTTGCTCGCCGAGTGCCGCGCACTCACCAATCGGCCGAACCGGCGGAGGCTCTTCACCCAGCCTGACGCATGGCGGTTCTCCAAGACCAAGAAGAGGGTGGCGGCGGTCCGGCGCAGAGTCCTCCAGTGTGTCGGGAACAACTCCGACGGCAACGCTGCGGCGTCGCAGGAGGACGGTGCCGCCGTCACCGTGGGGTTGGACCGCTGGACGACGTCTTGGCTCGAGAAGAGCAGGATCCACGGCTTCGACCAGCAGCTGTCGGAGCTGGAGTCCATGGCGTTCAGGGACTGCGGCGCGGGGAGGCTTAACGGCGTCGGCATCGTCGGCATGGGCGGCAGCGGCAAGACCGCGCTCGCACAGCTTCTGTTCAGCAGCCCGCGTACTCGAGGCCGCTTCTTCCCCAGGATATGGATGTGCATGTCGCGCACCGCCTGCGCCGGAGCAGACAGGCGCAAGGAAGTTTTGCAGGGCATCCTCATGGCTCTCGGACACGAGGAGGATGCCATCCTGTCCATGGACGGCAGCAATAGCCTGGCGGAGCTGGTGGTCGCCGTCCACGAGCAGCTCAAGGGGAAGAGGTATCTCATAGTGTTCGATGACGTGTGGCACGTCAACCGCTGGTACGCCGACGTTGTTGGCCACCACCAAGCCCCACAGAGAGCCGATGACTGGTCGGAACGCCTCGCGTTCGGGCTGCCCAAAGATAGAGGCGGCCTGGTGGTCGTCACCAGCCGGCTGGAGCAGGCAGCAGAGGCGATGGTGGGGAGGAGCTGTTTGCACCGTGTGCAGCCATTGACAGACACCGAAAGCTGCTGGGCAATTTTCATGGATGCCCTCTCCCAGGAGAAAGGGACAGTCGACCTCGCCACTGTTAACAGCATGAAACAGGAGATCCTTCAGACCTGTGGCGGGCTCCCGTTGGCGGCCAAGACAATGGGAGACATCTTGGCAAGAAGCAGCTTCTTGTCGCCAGCATCAACATCTACGAGCCAGGAACTCGTCAAGAGTGACCGCATCATCACTGGTAACGGCACAAGTCTGAAATAGGCAACACATTTGTATAGGAGATCCAATGGTATCTGGTACTAGTGTGTTCAAGTGTTCATTCAGAATGAAAGAATATTCTTTGCTGTTCTCGGATCCTAAACATTTGAGGAAAAAGGGGTGTATGTGCACAATAAGAATTGCTCAAATCTGTCAATAATACTTGGTCAATGTGCTTATATACTCTGTGAGATTACTGGGATTATTGCTTGGTCTGCTTTCTTTCCTTCATGGAACACTGTTACTGATAGGAGAGGCAAATATAGTGACACCGTCAGAGTATAAATAATAAAAGCTCAATTGATCCAACCCTCCTTTCTAGGCTCCTACTTGCTGACTTCCTGCATGTCATAGTTCATCCACACCCCATCCTTGTCACAAGGGAAAGATTTTAGCTTCATACATCTGAAGACCTCCAAATAGGTCAGTTTTGGAAATATGTCACGCACCTGGATCCATTGCACTGATAAATCATTCAAGAATTTCAGGCGCAATACCTCAATGTTCCACACCTCCGACATGCTTTTTTCACCAAAGGTATTTAGCATTCCTCCGGTGAAGTAGAGTCTCTTCAGTCTCAACAGCTTACTTGGACTCAACCAATCTGGTATCTTCTCTCCAGGGAAGCACCGCAGATCTAGCTTTTCGAGATTTAGAGGTAGGGAAAGTGAAGTTAGCAATGATGTTGAATCATAAGTTTGATGAACTCGCTCCCCCTTTGAAAGTGATACAGCCCGTGTAATTTTCAGCACGCAAAGGCCTTTGATGTTCTCAAGCTCAATCAATTCATCTTCTATCACTGTAACTTTGCTTCCAATATATACACTCAGCTTCTTCAATTTGTCCAGCCTGGCCAACTCTGCTACCCGACAATTGTAATTGCCAGTGGAACCACCAATGACAAACCCTTTGAGCACTTGAAGTTCAGTAAGCAAGCTAATACCCCTCGGCATGCCTTCCAGCAAGTAACACTCTGACACATCAAGGTGGGTCAGCATCTGAAGAGACGTGATGCTTGCAGTCAGCCTCTCAAGGTTATGACAAGAATGAAGATCCAAGATCCTGAGATTTGAGAGTCCACCAATGGAAGCAGGAAGTTCAGTAATTCTAGAGATGCCCCTCAAACAAAGATATTTCAATTGATTGGATGATTGGAGTCCTTCCAAAAATTCTGTACCTTCAACTTCAATATGGTGTCGATATAAGTTGTGCCACCTTCCTAGTTGGAGAACCGTGATTTTCCTCAAATCCAAGAACCAACTCTTCTCAAATTGGAGGTATCGTTCATTCACATTAAATATTGTCAGAAGGTTTCTGAGTGATGCCAGATCTATTTCCAGTTGGTGCTCTTCAACTAGACAGGCCCGGTGAGTAGCTGAACAATCCCATGTTGCATTGCCATCTGAATCAAATTCAAAAAAACGTGCTTGTTTTGCAACAGTAATCAACATACGTCGAATCCAAGGGTGCAACTTGCATTGGTTGACACCATAGCTGCGTTTCTGATACACCGGTTCAATCATCTCTCGAGCAATCAGCTTCTCAAAGCACTCCTTCCCGATCTCTTCAGCTGTCTGATTTCTTGTAGCTTCTACTAACCCCTCGCCAATCCACCAATGGATCATGGCCCTCTTGCTGATGATGGAATTACCTGGGAAGATAGAGAAACATAACAAGCACAGCTTCAGCTGCAAGTCAAGATTATCATAGCTAAGCAGCAAATTAGACATGGTTGAGCTCTCAAGAATTTTCCTCTCGATCTCTAGTCTTTTCCACTGCTCCGAAACTTTTGCATGAACCCATTTAGACGGTACTGATGACGGCAAGGTTGTGGGAGCTGTTGGCTTAATCACAGGAACATCGAGCGGAAGTTGCATTCGATCTTTTAACTTGGACATTTCACTGTTGACAATTTGAAGCTTGGAACGTATTGAATCAAGCTGGCTGTCTTCTTCTATGATTTCATCCAAATGTCGAGCTATTCCCCCAAAGTCATCTATAATCTCATTTTCCCATTTAGACACTCTCTGCAGTATATTCTTCACTTCACATGCTTCTTTCTTGATATTTTCAAACAGAAGAGTAATGTCTGAATGTGAACTATCTTCATCCAAATCCAAAGGAACAACTCTTGCCTTTTCCAGTTGCATTAAAAATGGAGAAATGACTTCCTCCAATGTCCGCTCCTGCGACATGCTGGTTTCACTGTTTCAGCAATCGCCTGCAAGGAAGCCACTGAAAATGGAAAAACACATGTCCTGGCTTCAACGATATGTAGAAATTTTCTTTTTACGATGCATTTTCTGAATCTAGCTACTTCTTTTTTTTTTCCTGCAACCTTGACTATAAACTTGAATCAAGCTATTCCATTGTGTATTATTGTGTTATTTTAGCAAATATATTAGGAGATACCACTGTTTTATATTTTCAGAGGAAGTTTTCTAGCACTGATATATATAATCTAGCGATCCAATAGGCCTAATCACTTACAGAGGAAGTTTTTTTTAGGGCACTTACAGAGGAAGTTTATAGACAGGAATAGAGACATCTAGTTAGCAGTAATCCATTGTATACCAATTCTAGGAGTTTACAGGCAGCTGTATTGCAAATAGATTCTTTCAGTCTGGCATCCAATACTAATGAGGCCGGATATATTTCCATTTTCTAAAAAAAATTACTAATGAGGCAAGTAAGCAATCATAGTCTAAGTAAGCACACAACGATGCAAAGCGCATCAGTTGTCCACCCATGTACGCGATGGATGCATATGTGAGCAGCAGGTGTTGCAAGAGTGAGTCAAAATGCAGAGTGGTGGCCATCACATGTAAAAAGCATAGGCATGTGACTGTTAGGATCATCATAAAGACGGGTCATTTCATGTTACTCTAATCTTACAACGAGTTTAATTTAATTTGATTACTGTCAGTTTGTATACACAATGACACATGATTTGCCATACACTAAAACAGCACAGGCTGGGGTTCTCCCATACAGATACGAAGCAGAAATCCCGGAGTTTGCACAGGTGACATTGTTGTGTAAATTCCACTAAGATGCAGTGTAAGTTGACTGTGTGAGAAAAGGTAAGTTGACTGTGTGGGCTAGAAATTAATGACAACTACATAAAGCAAATGCATGCATAGTTCTGTCTGTGGATTAAACAATTTCGTTAAACCATAAAGTATAAACTTGGCTCTAGAATTCTTGATAATTGCAACATCAATCCATACTACATATCATCCAAGAATGCTTATTTTGTTGACCACATATACATATGGGTATTAAAAATATATTGCATAAAACATCTATATTGAAATTTAATGAAACATATGGGTATTTTGGATCTAGCCACGCAATTGCAAAGGCAATTCCACAGGTAAAATTTCAGCACAGTAAAGTATTGATCAAGGTCTAATCTAAAATATCTAGCAAGGCCGTCGAGCTTGCATCAGCAAGTCCACCAGTACCACCAAATAGAAATATCATGATACCATACATATGCCTAATAATATCACTATGGAGCTCTAAATTTGATGAGAAGACTGCAAGAGTCAGAGGTGACTGAAATTTGTAAACGAAGGCCACTATTGGAGGCCATAGTTGAATTGCTTAAGGCCGTGTTTAGTTGGTGAAATTTTTGGTGAAAGTGGTGAAATTTTTGCATTGGGAAAAATGTTCTGTGAGGAGTGTCACGCTCTGCAATGCGAAAATTTTGAGAAGAACTAAACAGTCGATAACCTGATATTAGTCGATAACCTTTTTCAGCCACGAACATTACGGTAGTACTACTGACTATACGAAGCGGAAATTTGTCGGTTTCGTCAGGAAATGTCCAGGCCTCCAGGGCAGGAATGGACGAACTCACCAGAGGACTCGCAGAGGGCTGCGGTGGACCCGCGGTTTACTGGTAAGTGGTCACAGCCTCCTCTGCGCCAGCCCGCCAGGGCCTACAGAGCCATCACAGGCGCTCCCCCCTTGGTCCCTGGAGGCGCTCTTCGGCAGCTCGTTGTCGGGCTCGGGGGAAGGGGGAAGCGCCTTCAGGGACGCCGAGACGACGGATCTGTTTGCTGGATGCAGTAGCCGCCCACCGACGGGCTGCACGGCGATAATATGCTTGAGCTCTCCGATCTGTAACCTCTCCTCGTCGCTCTCCGCTCCAGCGAGCAGAAGCACCGCGACAAGAGAAGGTTGGGATGGAGGATGAGGGGTTGACGTCGCGGACTCGCGCTGTCGTGTCTCCTGCGTCCGTCGTGCTCGTGCGGGAAAACGAACGGAAATGTTGCTGCGGAGACGACGGGAGACAAAATGACCGGTTTCATTTTCTGGGCCGAGGCACTAAACTGGGCCCATTGCTGCAAATCGGCCCACGCGATGCTAAACGCGCGCCTCCGCCTGCTCGGATCCAGCCGTTCGTTTGCGATCCGACGGACGAAACGACCCCACGGGCGGACGGTAAATGAAATACCGTCCACCCCCGATTCCCAGTCCCACCGTCCTCCGCCGGTCAGGGTGCCGCCGTGCCGGGACCTGGCCACCCGGGAGTGAGAGAAACGCGGTCATCCTGACGAACGGGAAGCAGGCGCCTCGCAGATTCACCTCGACCAGTTCCGGCTGGGATTTAACGACCCGACAAGCAGCGAAAGCAGGTCGCAAACGTAGATGTCCAGGGGCTCGCCGCGCCGGCGCGTTCTCTCTCCCACCGCGGCAGCGCTCTGCGCTAGAACCGCCATTGCTTCCACATCTAAGCTTTCCAGGAGACGCCCGGCACAGTCAATTTTACGATGCTGAGCGTACAGGAGACGCCTGACGACGACTCTGCCCTCTGCCCTGCGTTGCGGCACAGTGCGGTGTGTGGTGTGTGGAGGCAGCGGAGTGGCACCGACGGCGGGGAGGTCAGGTCGAGATGGGCGTCGTAACGACGGCCTGGCAACAACGGCATCAGCCGCGCGTCGATGCTCGAGTGTGCCAATCAAAAATCAGTACGGTTCCCTGTTTGAGTTTCGATCAGCTTCGCCTGCGGCGTTCCGATCAGTCGCCCTGTTCGGTTTGCTTATCAGCCACCAGCCAGTAGTACTTTTCTCTCAGAACAAATCAGTCATCAGCAATCAGTCAGCAGTACTTTTCTCTCAGAACAAACCAGCACCAGCCATCAGCCACCAGCCAAACGAACAGGCTCAGTGTTGCGGCTTGCATACAGTCAGCGATCTGCGAAGAAGCAGCGTCCCCTGTCCGGGCGGCGGGCCGTTGTACCGTCCTCGGCTCCTCGCCGTGCCTGCCGGCAGCAGCCAGCAGGATTGCCTCGCCTTGTCGTCCCGTCAGAAAGGACAGATCCACCACGGCTGGAATCTTCTCCCTTTCCTCCGGCACGGGCAGCACGGCGGGGTCACGGCCGGCGCGCCGAATTTTTTTATATATATTTTTTCTATTTTGCAAAAATAAATGGTCCTTCAGAAATTTTGCAAAACTATAAATCTGCCGCCGTGGCCCACCTACCGCCGTGCGGCACGACGGCAGGGGCCGTGGCCCACTGGCAAGGGCACATACCGCCGTGGGCCACGGCGTTAGGGGCCTACCGCCGTGCGGCACGGCGGTAGGAGCCTACCGCCAGGCGGCAGCGTGGCCTCCAGGTAGCGTTGTAGGCCACGGCGGTATGTATGACCCTACCGCCGTGCCCTACGGCGGTAGGATTTTTTTTTTGTAAATTTCAATTTTTGAAGCATTGAAACTTAACGACGAACCATTAATACTTAACGACGAATTACAGAAACAAGCAATGACACGTACGACACAAATACCCTAACTTTGTGCCGCTGCTAGTCCTAACGTGCCTTATGGAATTTAGATAAACGATTACAACATTTGTAGTCTAGTTGTACGAATAGTACCCGGAGAACCCGGACATCATAGACCCACCGGAGTGCTGGGAGGGCATGTAATACCCCGACGGGGGTGGAGTTGGATCAGACGGTGGCGGGGGTGGAGTTGCTGGTGGAGTGTTGTCCTTCTTCTCGTGGCACGGACAACAGCAGAACTCGTCCTCACACCCGGTGTTCGTCTTCACCACCATTGGTCCGGTCACCGGTCCGTCGTCGTCGTTGGTAGATGTCGGATCTGGAGAAACCAATGCCGACGCGAGTTCTTGCCTCAGGTTGAATATGACAACATCCTCGAGGTAGTTGATGTACTCTTGATACGGGTCAATAGCTGGGGGATCCACCCATTGCACGAAACCACAGTTATCTGGTTGTTCGGAGTACTGCAGAAACCGTGATTACATTAGTAAATCATAAAATGATGAAGGACAGAGGTCATGGAGTTTTGCTTACCCATGCTCGTGAGCAATGCCAGAAGCGTCGACCAGAGTTGTCCCATCCCTGGTAAATCTGCATCACACAGAACTCACCGTGTGCACACCTTGGCCAGTTCACCGTTTGATTTGGTGCGTACTTTCTAACATCACGCATGGATTTGAAATCTCTCTTATCTAAGACTGGAAACTTGCTGTTGAACTCTGGATCTTGCTGGCTCCACAGTGCTGGACCGAGGGAGTCATCATCATCCCCAGTCCAGGAACTCATTGGTGCTTGTTGTGTTGTGAAGTGACACTGGAGAAGAGTGCTCACATATATGTAGGCAATAAAGCAGACTGGACGGTGGGCCATTCGATCCGGGGCAAGAAAAACGGGCAGTGACTCGGAGGAAACACACCCTAGTACTAGGTACACTGTTTGGTGCAGTGACTCACAGAAAACACACCCTAGTACGAGTTTTACTGTTTGCATCTGAAATGCATCTGAAATCAAGTTCTTAAAGATACAACCCGACTCTAGAGAATGATGAAATGAAATCATAATTTTTTATGGATACAGTAGCACTCGGTGTCTAGTACTCTACGTCTACTGGGTACAACGGGGGTATTTCCCCTTCCTCATAGCATCCGGCCTAGCTTTCTTAGCCCGGCGAGCTCTCTCCCTCTTCCTCTCTCTATCTGCTTCACGGGTCGCGGCCGTTTCACGTTCTTTGATCTCCCGGCAAATGCGAATTTCCTCCTGCTGCTCCTTACGTTTTTCTTCTTGTTTTTCTGCCTCAACCATCCTTTGCCACCTCTCACGTGCTGAACGACCCGTCGCCTCGACGTAACGATTGTCTTGTTCGGACTGCTCACAATCTAGCCACTGCATAAAATCACAGAGAGGAGGTGGAGTCTTTTTTCAAAGACAAGTTAGCACATAATAAAATAGCAATGACATATTATTTATTTAGTAATGCAGTTTGTTCTTACTTTTGGTCTAACATTGCGACATGGTGGGAGGGGGTCATGCTTGTAGTTCACGCACATGAAGAACCTCATCCCGTAGCAGTACCCGAGAACGTTGCACTTGACAAGCTTACAGTTGTCACCACAGTAGCACATAGGAGTGTGGATCCCCTTTGGCACCGCAACCTTGTCCTTCCTACTGGTGAGCAAATCCAACTCAGGACCCGAGGAAGCCATTGAAAGCCTACAAAAAAGATGAGAAATATGATAATTCATTACATGTTTCATTTGAAATTAGAAAACAATACATAACAGGATATGATAATAAATTTGACGGCAGAAGAAAACAACAAGCAAATGAAAAGGTAGTTCAATTATTACAACACGATAACATGCATAAGTTCAAATATTACAAGACCTTGCCAAATAAAATAGTTCAAATATTACAAGACGAAAACATGCATAAATATTTCAAATATTACAACACGGTAGCACAAACAAGTACGGTCACTGCATTCCTTCGTTGTAGCGACGGGAACGACGTCCACGTGCACTAGCTGAAGGTGCTGGAGAAGTGGCAGTGGAAAAGTAAGATGCTTCGGTGCATTTCTTGTAGGAGTGTCCTGGATTGTTGCACTTAGAGCATATCTGCACCGCAGGTCCAGCTTCAGCCTCATCCATGTTGTTCCTAATCCTCTTCTTCTTTCGTCGACCGACACCTTGGCACATGGTTGGATCAGGATTTGGTATGTACAACGCACTGTCTTTGGGGTCTTGAGTGAAAGTTCCAAGATGCAGGTAACCCTCAATAGTGTGGTTCCAAGTGTCTAGAATGGTTTGCTTCAGAAAGTATTTAGGCACGTAGCGACCCCAATGGTTATTCTTTGTTGCAAGGCATGCAGCGATCACATGTGAGCAGGGGTAGTGTAGCAGTAGTGGCTTCTGGCAAGAGCATGAGCATGTCTGATTCCCAATAACTGTTTGATGTATTGTTATTTCACCATTCGCTTTTTGTGATTTGGACTGGCAATTTATCTGATATTTCCACTGAACTTCCTCGCCGGGATCACGACGTAGAGGTTGTGCCCTTGTATTTTCCTGTTAGGAATGTGCCATCTATGCAAATGACTGGTCGACACTGTTTGAAAGCAGCAATAGTTGGACCCAATGCTAAGAATGCCCGCTGCAAGACTTGCTTCCCTGGCCTTGATACAAGATTATAAGTCTTGATATCATAATAACTACCAGTATTGAGCGTGGCAATTGTGTTCAGCAATCGAGGCAGATTGTCGTAGGATGCTTCGTAAGTACCCCACCTCATCTCCAATACCTTCTTCTTCGCCATGTATGCTTTACCATAACTTATCAGGTACCTAAATTTCTCCTCAATTGCCAAGATAATGGACTTGGGCTCATAAGCAAGATTTTCCACAATCTTAGCAAACATCTGGCTGGCCACAAAATCGGCCGACAAATTACGATGGCTTGCATCTAGCTGCTCAAGTACACAAGTGTGATCCACAACAGATCTGATCTCCCAGTAATTTTTCCACTTGCCCTTGGAAGCATACACTCGAAAAGGACAGTTGGGCTTCACACATTGTACATCATATATGTGTGGAGAACTCTTCACTACCCTGAACTCTCTCTGCAGAGTAAGGGTGGCCCACCTCTTCACTGCATCCTTCACCTCTACTGCACTCTTATACATGGCGCTAACAGAAACCTGATTGTCTCTATACTCCCAGGACACATTCTCACCAGAATTGACAGATAGCTGTGAGAAATTGTAACTGTCCCAGTCCCTTGGAACTAGCGGGTCATCCTCATCATCTGAGGAGTCCTCTTCCAACCCACGTTCATCCTCATCAGCCTCCATTTCGTACTGCCTGAGTACTTCTTCATTAACTTCCCCCTCGTCAATTTCACCACGGGCCTCAAAGGGTGTGTCACCATCTCCTTCTTCTGCCTCAGTGGCAGCACCATCTCCTTCTTGTGGCTCAGTTGCAGGACCATCTCCTGCTTGTAGTTCAGCCTCACCCTGGTGAGCAGCACTACCCTCCTCATGCCCTTAACTACTAGACCCAGCCTTATGAACAACTTGGATAAACAACATCACAGGCAAACCAATTTCACATGCTGTTTTGATATAACTCCTCCAATGTTCAGTGCCTTGAAGTGGCATAAGCTCCCAATATACTGACTCACTCCTGTTGATTAGAGTCATAATGGACAAGTCATGTTGCTCTGCATCTACATGGAATGCCCTATAAAAAAAGTTGGTAATGGACCCCCAAGTTCTTTCGGCTGCTCTTCTAATCACATGGTCAACCGAATTAAATTCTGACAAGTCAACTCCATGTTCACCATATCTAATCTGCCTATTACCGAAATACAACTTGACACTGACTGCATCCGACATGTCTGACAGCATGAAAAAAAACGCTATTAACAAGTGGATCTGCAACTACAAAATATATCTACTCAGAGCTACACTAAAACTATAATTTTACTAATCCATCTACACTAAAACTATAATTTTACTATGCAGGTCTACACTAAAATTATAGTTTTACTAAGCAGATCTACACTAAAACTATATTTTTACTAAGCAGATCTACACTAAAACTATATTTTTACTATTATCACAGTTCAAACTATTAAGTACCAGAGTATTACCTCTAACGAGACAAAAACCGGCAGAGCTTCGCACCTTCACCACCTCCTCCTCACTCCCTTCTCCTCTTCCCCCCCTCTTTCTTTTTTTTCGAATTATTATGACATTTTCGGCTGAATTTCGGTGTTATATAGCAGCAGTTCCTAGCGCCGTGGGACACGGCGGTAGCAGGCCTGCTGCCGCCGTGGCCCACGGCGCTAGGACCTGCCGCCGTAGCCCACGGCGGTATGTCCCTACCGCCGTGGGTTACGGCGGTATGTCCGTCGCACGCTACGGGCCCACGTCTGGCCGTGGGCCACGGCCCCTACCGCCGTGCCGCACGGCGGTATGTCCCTGCCGCCGTGGGCCACGGCGGCAGATGTATAGTTTTGCAAAATTTCTGGCGGACCATTTATTTTTGCAAAATAGAGAAAAATATATATATATAAAAAAAAATTTCGGTGCGCCGCGCGCGAGAAAGGCTTGGGCAACTGATTTGCCGGGCCTCGCCATCGAACCGGGCCGCGTCGATTGGGCCACATATCGGCCCACACGACGCTCCGCCCGCTCGTCTCCGCGTCCTCAGATCTTGCCGCTCGTTCCCAATCTGATGATTCTTTTCACCCAGGGGGTTGGACGGTAAATGAAATACCGTCCACCCTGTGTCCCTGTCGGTGAACGAAATACCGACCACGCTTTGACGCGCTCCCCTCGCGACGACCACCACCGTGCGCCGGCTTGCTGACCGGAGCTGGAGGTGGACACGGCCGTCCAGCCGTGCTCATGGCGAACTCCTATGATCGATGCGCCGACTCCATCTTGTCCTCCGGCTGGGCCTTGCCTGCACACAGACGGCGGTGTGACCGCAAATGTCGAGGGCCTCGCCGCGCCGGCGCGTTCCTGCCGACCGCTAACTCCCCAGTCACTGCCGTTGCTATCGGAAGTAAGAGTCCAGGCCACCACCGTTCATCCCGTCGCACACATGGCGGCCTCAATCGCACGGGTAACAAGCGCGTGCCCTCGAGCAGCACGAGCTCGAGGCGCGCGCGGCGGCTGATAGCCGGAGCCGCCGAACGATGCCGTGCGCCGTGGAGCTCACGGCGGCGCGGACCGTGATGTCTTGGTGTAGGCAGCGCGAAAGGGAGCACATCCCGCAGGGGTTGGCGTCGGACCAGGCATCATTCCGCATGGAAGTGGAGGCGGCGTCGTACCGTGTGTTTGGTTAAGGGTTGGCTGGGTTGGGTTGGATCCAACCCAGTTTTTGGGGACGGAGCCAACCCGTTGAGTGTTTGGTTACACCTCTGATTTTGGGGACGGAGTCGACCCATTTCATGATTGCTTGAAGGAATTAGAAACGCAGGTTGTATGGCTTAATAACACCGTTAGTGGGGGTCCCACTGATTTTGGGGACGGAGTCGACCCATTTCATGATTGGTTGAAGGAATTAGAAACGCAGGTTGTATGGCTTGATAACACCATTAGTGGGGGTCCCACTTGTCATCAGCGGACCTCACCTGTCAATCTCACCTATTTTTTTTCTTTTTCTTTTTTCCTCTACCTTATTTTTTTAGGAACCTTATCTTCTTCCTCAGGGAGGTTTGCGGAGCTCGAGCCGCCGGCCTGGGGACCGCCGGCTTGCGGGGCTTGGAGCGCCGGCCTGGGGAGCTCGTCGGAGCGCCGGCGGCCTGGGAGCTCGGAGCGCCGGCGGCCTGGGGCGAGCCGCTGCGGGCGAAGCCGCCGCGCACGAGCTCCGCCGGTCTGGGGGCGAGCCGCCGCGAGCGCGAGCTCCGCTGCGGGCTCCGCCGCAGCACGCGAGCTCCGCCGGCCCCGGCGCCGTGCGCGAGCTCCAGCGCCGGCGCGCGACCCGCCGCCACCGCACGAGCTCCTGGCGCGAGCCGCTGCCACGCGAGAGACGGGAGATGGACGCAACCGTCAGCGCGGAGCGGAGCGGACTCGTCCGTCGAATTTCAGGGGTGGGAGCGAACCCGCATCTTAGAGGAATATTCCTCTCTGGAGCCAACTCAACCCCCTTCATCTCCATCCAAACAGTTGCAGGAGCGGGTTCGCTCCGTCCCAACCCGCCTCAACCCGCAACCAAACACACGGGTAGAGTTCGAGCGGAGGTCAGGACCCGGCCGGTACGACCATACGAGGGAAGGAGATATTTCATGGCGCGCCAACACGAACTGTCCATTGCGGCACACACCTCCATGTAACAGTACCAGCAGATCCAGGTCGCCCACGGGATGGAGTAGCGCCGGTGCCCTGCCCGGTGAAGTTCTCGTGTAGGTTTTTGAGCAAGAGGCATTTGTTTGTCATACACTCATACTATAGTTCACAAGTGGAAGATCTCAATCAAACTAGATTGAAAATGGAGTCAACGATCCAACTCCCAAATCTAGGCTATATGCACTTGTCTGGGTGCCATTGTGCCAACTCCCACCCACGAATTAAAAACGGAACGACATGAAGCACACTATCCCCCCACGCAGCACCCACTGGCCACCAGCGGGGCAGCGGTATGGTCCTCCACCACCACTCACCACCGTCGTGAGTCCGCGATCAATATAGGCGCACGTCCCCTGCGCCCATCAAGGCGGTGGCAGCATCGAGCCAGCGAGCACGCAGGGCCATGTCCGGAACGCCCGACGCCGCCGGCTCCGACAGCCAGGGCTTCACATGCGGCGCGCTGCTCATGTGCCTGTACATCCCAGGCCTCTCCAAGAAGAAGCCAGAGGTGGAGGTGTCCGCCGCCACGAGCGGGCCAGCGGAGACGGAGCCGGCCGCGGCCGAGCAGGCGCCCCCGCTGGAGGCGCCAAGCCGGGCCGCGTCGCTGGAGAAGTCCGAGTGCGCGTCGCCCTACTCCGGCAGCAACATCGTCTTCGACTTCGTGGTGGGGGAAGCCGGGGATCGCCGGGAGGAGCAGGGCGGCGCGCGGGCGGTCCACGGGTACTGCCCGTCGCCGTGCTTCGACCTGCCCGTGGAGATGATAAGGGCCGGCCAACGGTTTGGCGCCGGCGCCGGCGGTGACAGCGATGCGCCGGTCACGGCCGCGTTCGTGTTCGGCGGCGACGGCGGGCGCCGAGGGGGCGGCGCTCTGCAGAAGATGGCGTCGTGTCTGGCGCCCGGGGCGCCGGGCGGCGGCGAGCCGCCGCACCTAGTGAGGTTCTTGTCTGCGTCGGGTCGTTCTAGCGTGGCGCGGCCTCCCGTGATGGTGATGCCTTCCCGTGGCGCGCCGCAGGGGATGGAAGGTTGTTGACGGGGACTGCGAGCTCGGTGGTGGTGCCTGCACGCAACGGCTGACGGCAAGCTGCCGGCAATTGCAGTTAGCTTACTCTGCACGAATGATCGGTTCATTCTATCCGTGTATTGCTGTACGAAATCGACGTCATCATCTTTCTTTTCCAAATGCTCGGTAATTTTCTCGTTAATTAATGTAAACCAAGTCGTAATTGCATCGAGCCATGGAGAAAGGACAATATAATCTAGAAGACTCACATTTCACAGTATACACTACTTTATCCAAAGAATTACAGATGCAGATGAACCAACTGAGAAGGAACGAACCATAGGCCTGTTTGGATGCAAGAGGCAAATGTTTATCCAAGGCAAATGTTTTGTCCTTTTATTTACCTGTAATAATATTTACTCCCTCAGGTGTTTGGATTGAAAGATAAATGTGAATGCGGATGAGAGAGAGGGTTTGGGTCCACCAAAATTTTGCACTTTTTAAGAGTAAATGAAATTAGAGGGGCAAAACATTTGCTCAACATGTTTGACACCTTAGGGGTAAATTTGAGATAAATTTACCTCATTTGCCCCTTCATCCAAACACCCCCCCCATGTTGTGCCTGGGCACCATCTCATGACCACGTGGCGGCCCCTGGCCAGCAGAGGAAGAGCGTGGCGTGATTTCAGGATGGATTCGGATGTCTGGAAATCCAAATTATCTGTATTCGTATCTGCTAAAAACGCTAATACAGAATCTGTATTCGTATTCATTTTTAATATGGATGTCAGATGGATGTATTCAAATATGATTTTCAACATTATCCGTATTCGACATTATTCGACAAAAATCCGGCATATCTGACATTATTCACATCCGCAAAGAATAAAGTACTCATAGAAGTCATCTAAAATTTATTTTTATTACTAAATACTAATTACAAATGATGTTAATTTTAATATTACTAATAAAATAATTATTTACACCATTTTTAATATTAAAAATTATCTATATGACAACTAACTAATTATGTTAACCTAATATTACTAGATTATATAATGATCTTTTTTAATTAATTTTAATGTGGCTAATCATAGTAATTTTAAATACATTATATTATTATCAAATATATAAATTATATTTAAATGTATTTATGTACTTATTTTTACTATTAAAAGATGTTTATATATTTACAAAAATACTTATTTTATATTTATTTGATTGATTGATTTATTTATTTATAGATATGTTATTTGTAATAAGGTATCTATTTTGTACAAAGATTATAATTTACTCTCTACTTGTGATTTGATCAATTACAAAACCATCGACAAATCTCTACCTAATATTAAAGCAGGATTGATTCTGCTCACAATTTTCGTCCGTCCTGACAGGTAGGACCCACCCGTCAGAGACTCTGTCTGTGTCTCTCGCACTTCCTCCGCCGCAGGCTGCCGCCGTGTCTGCCGTTTTTTTTTTCGAATCACCCTCCGTTCCTCCCTCTCCCTCGTCCTCAGCATCCTTGGCAACAGGCTCCCTCATCCGAGGCCCTGGACAAAGACGGCGATGGCAAGGTGTCCATGCCGGAGCTGTGCGGTTGGATTGCGGCGGCGCTCGGCCGTCATCGCAACAGCGGATGCGACGGCGACGACCTGCTGATCCGGGACGAGTTCCTCAGGCTGACCCGCGAGGCGGCGGAGATAGCGCTGCGGTCAGCCGGGCAAGTGGGCGGCGCGAGCAGCAGGAGGGAGGCGCGGCGCTGCGGCAAGCGCGGCGCAGCGCAGCGAGCAGGTGGGCGGCGCTAGCAGCAGGGAGGAAGTGCCGGGTGCGACGTCCGGCGTTGCGGCATGCCTCGAAGGTAGGCACGACACAGCGAGCAGAAGTCAGGCGCAGCACTACGGGCAGGTGGGCGGCAAGCAGGAGGCATGCAGACGCGGCACGACGAGCAAGAGGGAGGCGCAGCGAGCAAGTCAGCAGGCAGCACACGCCGACTCCATGGATTTATGCGGATGAATAGTAAAATAGGTTCATAACACATCAAGGAAACTTCAATTGCGAGTACTTGATCTGAAATCTAATAGAGATGATGGCCAACAACGGATGGTAGCTTTGAGGCAGCACAGAGGAAAGCTGGGAAGAGCCTCGCGAGGAAGAAGATAAGCCTAGATATGATATGTGAGGCCACAAATAATTATTTTTATTAAATTTAATGTTTTACAAAATTTAAAAATGTTCAAAATCATCTTCTCGTACTCATGAATCAAATGAGCTATCATTAGCTAGAAAGGCATATGAGTCATTTTAGAACCAGAACACATAATCAGGATTTGAGTTTGCGCTTATCAAGATTTTTTTAGGACTTTCAAGTGACCGGCTAAAAATCAATTTATATAGTTTTCTTATGGACAATAAATATCTTGCATCATAGCACACCATCTATCCAAATTCTAAATAATTTTAGTTTGTTCTAAATCCAACTTATGTAATAAATTTACACAAAAACATATTATAACATCCATAAATTACCAAATAAATAAACCATTAGAATATTTGATGTGTCAATGTGTAAGTTGCAGAAGTAACCAGGTGAAAAATCGACGTTTGTTTTGTACCTTCGCTTTCCGTATGTAGCTCCAACGCTCATCAGTAGTAGTCCCAATGAATTGCACATTGTATGCAGATTGTGCTGTGTACGTACCATTCGCTGTAAAACGCCAAGATATTGTGTCAGGTTGTTGGGACAGCGGCACCTGTGATAGTCTTGTCCATAGATCAACAAATTCCTGCATGCCAACGGCCGTTGAAATTCTTCGCAGCCCTCGCATCCATCTTCGATCAGCCATAGCTATTGCTACTGTTTGATTTTTGCGCCAAGCCAGCTTGAAGCATTCAGGTGCTGTCTTTAGGTGCCTGGCCTTGTAGCCAACGGCGGCGATAGTGGCAGGCATCTCAGCATCTCCTCTGCTTGAAAGGTTGAGGCGGACGATCGTGGGCGAGGATGGGATGGTGTAGGCATGACGGTGAGGCCAGGGAGGCGGGGATGATGGTCGGCTAGGGTGGATGACGGAGAGGCTAGGAGGCATGGACGACGGCAGGCAAGGTCGGAGTGTGGCGCTTGCATGATGGGAACGACGACACGACCGAGAAGGTGAGGTAGGGCATACGACAACGAGAATGACGGCAAGGTCGGGGAGGTGCAGGGGCAGCAGGAGGACGACACGATCGGGGTGGACAACTGCTGACAAGGTCGGGGTGGCGCAGGCGCGACGATGAGGCTGGGGGAGGTAGGGATGTTGGTGCGACCGAGGCGGATGACGACGAGGCTAGGGAAGCATGGACGACAGTGGGTCAGGTTGGCATGACACGTGCACAATGAGAACAATGGTGAGGTCGGGAAAGGTTAGGTCGGGTAAACGACAATGAGGTTGTGGTAGAAGACGGTGAGGCTAGGGTGGCACGAACGATGATGGGCGAGGTCAGGTGGCGTGTGCGCGACGGGAAAGACGATGTGGTAGGGGAGATGCGAGGACGATGGGGTGACAACACGATCGGGACGAAGACGGCAAGACGATCAATGTTTTCTCCCGTTGCAACGCACGGGCAAAATTGCTAGTGAAACTAATATTCGTTATACTCTATGTTATATATCGAGTAAGTATTCGAATGTGAATCCGAATTCGAAAATATCCATTTTTCGTATTCGATAATATTCGTATTCGAATTTGAATTAAAATATAGTAAATAGTGACATCCGAATTTGTATCTGTGCGTATTTGATCCGAATCCATCCCCTGTGTCGTTATACGGATATAGCTCGGGACCTGACATGCCGGCGAGCCGGACATTACTACTTTGCGTGGCTGCGACAACCTGTACAAATTCGAGCTGAAGTTGGCGGCGGGCCGGGGATGGTCAGCCATTTGCCGGGGCCCGAGAGGCAGAAGATCTGGGAGCGGGTCCTTGGCGCCGGAGAGAGGGTTCAGCGAGAAGCAGCTCTGTTCCTTGAGCAAAATGACCCGTCCGTCGCAGGTTGCGCCGTCGGAGGACAGGCTTCACAGTTGGAAGTCTGGCAGCAGAAGCAACCTTGGGCGCTGCGGCGGCGCCGGCGGGATGCACCACGGCGCGGCGCCACGCGCGGCAGACGGCGGTGGCGCGGGCGCTGTACGGGAGCGAGTTGATGCGGTGGAGCACGACGCCGAGGATGTCCATCTGGGCCTCTTGCCACGGCGAAGGGCGCTCCGGCGACGACATGTTGCTTCGCGCCGCGTCCTCCATGCAAATCGAGATCCGATTTGATGGGGTTTAAGACTGCGGGACACGATTTATAGTTGGAGTTGGACTCGTACTGAAACAAGAAACGATTGCACATCAAGTGCTTCAGAAATCAAATGCGCAAAATTTACAGGCATCGGTGGATTTCATCATCGCCCTGAAACAGAACGAACAATACTACCCTGCACTCTCTGCTCAGCTACCGGGCCCTATCTTGGGCGTGCTCGCAAATGAGCACTCGGACGCCGGCGACGACGGGAAGGAGAACGTCGATGAAGACGACGACGCCCGCGGCGTCACCGGGGACGACGGCTGAGACTGGCTTGGGGACTGGCCCCAGTGCTTGAACGAAGCCGACCCATCATCGTCATCCGGCGGCGTCGGCGCCCCGAGCGCGGCGGCGTCGGCGACGGGAGTGGCGTAATGAGACGATAACCACGGCCACCATGAGGTGGCGCGGCGGGCGCCCGCCGTCTCCGCCTTGCGCGCGCCTTTCCTGGGTTTCACGGCCGGCAGCTTCTTCTTCTTCGAGAATCGCGGGAAGGGCAAGCACACGGCCGTGCACGCGACTCCGTCGTCGGCGTCGTCACCGGTGGCCGCGTTCACCCGTCGCGGCGGCGGAGACGGCGGACCACCGGTGATCTCTTGAGGCCATGTCTTGATGAGCGACATCGGAGCCTTTGGCTGCAAATGCCGCGTGGAGAGGTTGGGATTTCGCGGTATGTGCTCAACGAAGACAACAAAATGCTGTGGGAACTGTTTCTTGTTGGGATGGTTTTTCCTATTTTTATGGGAGAAAAGGCGCGGAATGCATCTTGATAAGTATAGGGAGTCTAGAGTTATCATGAATGGTTCCTTCTTATAAATCCATGCATATATAATGTAAGTGTAATCTCAATGCATAGTATTATCAATACTAAATGAGTGTCGAATAGAATTGTTTGATGATATGGTATGGAGTAAACGAAGAGTAGAAGAAACAGCGGGTGCGTTTCCTTTCAAAAAGAAAAGGTGAGGCGCGTTTGGTTCTACGTCAGACTTTGCCACGTGTAAAGTAGGGTGCCGCCGCAAAAAAGGTGGATCGTGTTTGCTGTTTTAGTTTTAGTTTCTCATGCCTTTTCTCCCTTTAACTTGAATTTTTACACCTTATCTTAGGTGGCACCATAGGTGCAGCGTGGCATGCTGTGGTTGGCTACTAAACGCGTCCTTCATGAAGATGCAAAGCTCGATATCTGAACCTAGGAAAATAGTGTAAATGTATTTGTCCCATTGTCATGGATATAATGCATCCAATAACTAATTGATTTGAAATTCTTATAAAACAAAATGTTATGCATTGGGTGTATGTATACTACTTGTATTTATATGACATAACAATCTTAGAAAAAGTGGCACGATACAATGTACATGATTAACCTTAGAACTTGTTCAAGTGGAGGGAGATCAAGTCTTCGTAAATTGATTGAGAGAGAAAATGAACTAGCCCGTGTCTTCATGGCCAAAACAATTGTGCAGTACATAAATCTTCGTCATCTTTTTAGCATCCTATTATTTTGTTCTTGACTGTAATAACCAATTGTTTATTGATTCAGTATGTAATAAGGTAATTGCAGGAGACTTGATGTGTTTGACTAGTTAATTTGAATCAATAAACAATTTTGACAAAAATGTCAAATTGAGTATAGCGATACATTCGAATTCTACAAGAAGATGATCATTTTTTTAAATCAAGGAATAGTCTTTGAGACCGTACACAACCAAATTTTATACAATTCGCAGCTTATTAAAAGCTGATCAACAATAATAATAATGAAAGGTATGCAAGGAAGACAAGCAGATGATCATAGAAAGCGAGATTGATATTATGGCAAATGCTACTGAATCGTGCCTGCTTCCTCTGGAGTTGTTTCTTTGTTTGTACTTTGTCGTGATTGAAGTCTATGGACATAGAATTGTTGCATCAGCTGATCTAATCACCCGACCCTCACAAATTCACAATTGCAACCTTTTTTAGGGCACAAATTTTCACAATTGCAACCTTGTTAGCCTATATAAATGCAGTGAAAGAGAGAGAAAGATGATATGTATACGAACAAACACAACACGTCAGTAGTGAATAGTGATGGAAAACGCAAAAGCTGTCGCGTGATCCACGCGCTCAAAAGCAGTCGTTGTCGTGTGCGGGATACTGTGGTGGTGGAGCACCTCCTCTCGCGTAGTTTCAGGACCTTGGCGACGAAGGGCTCGAGAAATCCGGCGGCGCGGGGAAGCTGAAATCGAGGTCCTGCATCTCGGGGACGACCTTCTTGGCGCCCCGGCCACGGCCGCCGTCGAAGACGAAGGCCGCCGTGATCGGCGACTCCGTGTCGACGCTGCTGATCCGCAGCAGCTCCAGCGGCAGGTCGAAGTACACCGACGCCTCCTCCTGCTGCTCTTCCTCTTCTTCCTCCTCCTCCCTGTCCGCGCGCTCGAACACGATGCCGGCGGACGCCGAGCTGTACTTGAACCCCTCCATGGACACCGTGCTCGCCCGGGCCCCGCCGGCTCCGGCCGTGCTGGCCCGGGCGTCCGCCTCGCTCGGGCTCATGGACGACTGCCGATGCTGCATCGACCGCCTCCTGGACAGGCCCGGCAGGTGCATGCACAGGACGCCGCACCAGAAGCCGTCGCCGATCTTGTCGTGCCGCGCCTTCCGGTAGCTGATCGACGACGCGGACGCGCTGCTCGAGAGCTCGGTGGCCGACGAGGCGGAACGCAACGGCCGGCCGGCGGTAGGGTATCTCGCTGTCGCCGCATGCCCTTGATGATCTCCATCGCCGGCTACCGGCCGGATTTCAGCAGCTTCTTTCTTGAATGACGAAGCTTCTTCTAGACTCATCATGGCACAAGGAGAAGTGAGCTTGCGACCGGAGGTCCTTAGGTAGTCGTGCGTCCATGAGGAGAAGAACACACGGGATGAGCTTGACGAAATGGTGGAGAGCACATCAGAGGTCGTGCCGTCGTGCACTCCTGCGTTGCCTCCAAGTCATGCTGTGTCGGTCGGTTGACCTCTGACTTCATCAAGTCCGGGGCCCTCTGCAATTCTCTCTACATTAGGTCAGCGTCAGCTGCTAATCGCCTTGCATGGGTAGGTGTAGGTGCATCACACATTACCAGATACCTGAAGACATTCGTTGTTCGCGCCTGCTACTAAGTTGATTATAATCTTCCAATATAACCCAGTTGACCAAATCTTAACAAATCTTCCAATATAACTCTCTACATTATTAGCAATGAAATAACAGGCTATATTTATCTTGTGAATACATTATTTGTGCATCTTAAGTGTATGGTAACCAAAGAAAAAGATTAAAGTGGCGCAGAAAAGGATGAACGGTGGAAGTTTCTGGTTTCACACAAGAAAAACTATTTTCAAGGCTTATTTCAAAGTTGCAATTTCACATATTTACAACTCGTCATATATTTGCCGTTACTATTTTAAATATCTGGAACAGTGAGAGTAAGGTGGAAAAAATGGGACAAAAATACTGATTAACTAGACTTGAACCTCAGATTTACAAAGAGGCAACATCTCACTAAAAGAAGGGAAGGGGCACATGGGTTCGCTACTGCAGCGAATTGTAGAAAAGAATTAGAACAACCGAGATTCCAATAATAACGGGAAATGCCGTTAACAAATACAGAGCACCATATCCCTGCAGAACAGAACAAAAGAATATATTGTTCAAATGTGTGTTGTTCAAATGCATGGTAGAAGAGAATTAAAGTATGAACATTTAGTTTAAATTGTTCAATTTGTTTGTTGCACCCATAGATATAACAAATTTATTGGAGTATTTCTAAGACAATAGCTTACCACTGCAGCAGGCACTTCTGTTTCATCCTCCTCTTCCTCTTCGCCATCTATATCAGCGGCTGAATCCCAGTCAAGGTTAAGTCTTTTAGCAGCTGTCTCAGGATCGATGCCAGTATCCGTAGCCTTTGCATAGATAGATTTCCCAGGTTTGCTCTTTCCTTTTGGAGCTTCTACCTGCACGATGGATTTGAAAACGGAACTCAAAATAACCTACAGTTCTACTTAGAATGTTCAGTGATTGAGAGAAAAATGATGCAGGAAATTAAGCAAATGCTGAAAGCTGAAAAAATACATAAAATAAGGTACGAATCAAGTATGGGTGAAAAGTGTGAAACAATCTATACTCAGGTAAAATGTCAGTAGTCGACTCGTTGTGGTAATTTATTGGGGTGGAAGGTGAAGAATTGGGTTCTTGATATTACCTCAACATCGGGCCATTCTGCCATCTCCTTGGCAAGCAACTGAAGTGCAATACGGTTCTCTGGAATCCGTCCCTCATTAACCTATATATGCAAGCAGCGTATTAGTGGCTCAGGTTAAAAAAACATAAATCTTCATCACAATTTGATTTAATCAGTTAGCAACCAACAGCCCAAGACAGGTGCAATTCATGTGAAGTGCCACAGTTTGAAGGTAAAAAAGTGACAAAGTTGATTTCTATAAACTGGAACTCCATAAACTAGAATCATGAGGTCTTTGTTGAGAAGATGGCTATGAACTTTGTAACAGTCTGGTGACTGTTTCCGCATGAATATGTTATTTGCAGTTAATAAAAAGAAGCCATCTTGCTATTTTCTTTTATTTCAGGTTAGAAAATAGAGATCATATTGCGAAATTTATCATCCAGTTGATTATATGACAATATAAACTTGAGATGATTAGCAGATTTTTTTTTTTTTAAACATAGGGAACTAAAATAGAGAGTGGATAGCTCATCCAAGTACGTAATTACAAATATGGATACTGGTATTTATTGCAAATTAATTGATGGTATAATGCTTTAGAGCCTTTAGATTATCAATTCAAATGTTATGTGGAAAGAACAACAATGTGGCTTGCGTGACATAAGGAAATGACATACTTAAGATTTGCCTTGGCACGATCACTCAAATACCAACTACACTAGTTTTTTAGTTTAATTATAATGGAGCATCACATGACGGTAGAATGCTAAGCATATTTGCTAGGTCATAAAGATGGATAAGGAGGCCAGTAGCCAAGCCAGAATGATTCAATAATTGCAAAATGCAAACAGAGAGAACAATAATGTTCACTTCAGTAGACAATTGCAGGGGAATGGTGATGTACCTCAACCAAAGCATCAGCTAAATCATCCCTAGTAATTTCATCAGGATCCTCTATCCCGAGTGTCCTCTTCCTTTCTATATCTCTAGGGTCCTCAATCATGATGGTTAGCTTAACCTGTGATGCAGCAACAAAAGTAGGAAAACAGTGTCAGCAATAACGAAGATGCATCACGCTAACGACTTGAAAGTGTAAACACTAAACCACAGCTTGCACAGAAGATGGTGATACTGCTCTGTTATATAAGCCCAGTAGACAAGCTTCGTTATACAATTCATTTTCCAGTGAGTGAGCACACAAACTAAATAATAGAACAACTTGCTTACCTCGCCAAAGGTCATATCCCTGTTCTTCTTCAGCAGCTCCAGTACCTAGCAACACAGCCAAATCAAATCCAAGTCGGTAAGCACTAATTCCAGGGAGGTAAAACGAGCCAAAGAAGCTTGCAAGCGACAGACCCTTTTGATTTCGCGGATATTCTCCAGGTCCTCAGGGCTCGCCTCCGCCTGCTCGGCGGAAGCCGTGACACTATCCTCAGCAGCAGCATCAGAGGGTCCTGGGTCTTCCTCTGGAGCGAAGGTGGTTTCAGAGGAGCCAGATTCCTCCTGTTCGATGGAGGCAGCTGCGCCCCAGCGCCGGCGCCGGCGGAGCGGCCTGCCGTTGGTGCAGAGCGCGTCGAGGTGGCGGTGACAGTGGGGGAAGAGAGAAATGAGAGGGCTAGGGGTTGTGGCGGCGGCCAGGAGCGGTGGAGACGCGACCCGGTGGCGAGCCGGCGAGAGAAGGGGTGCGAGCGGTGGCGTGAGCAGCGCCATTCGGCTCCGGCCAGCGGCGGTGGCGGCTTATCTCTTGGGGTCGCGGCATCCCAGCTCGCGGCCGCACGGTTGAGGAGTGGATTCTCCCATTTCTCCGTGGGTCCCTGGCGGCAGAAAGGCACGGAAAGGAAGGAAGCCGCCGCTTTCTGTCTGATAGAGTGCCAATGGGCCTTTTTAATGGGCTTCTGGCTAAACTCGTCTTTGCAAGCCCACCAGTCACAAACGCGACGTTTGTCGAAATTTGGAGCCCATTGGATCGTTTCTCTCGACAAAGAGCCCAGTAAAATGTGAAAATTAGCCAGAGTATTTTTTTTTCGAACGAACGGGCACGCCTATTTTATTGACGGCTAGCCGAACAAGTCAGCGAGAGCTTTGTATATTTATTTATTACTGTTAGTACTACTAGCATAGATGCACGTGCGACGTAAACACGTAAAATGTTTTTATATTATATTTTCATATGAACCACCAGCACCACCGCGCCCGAGCCCCTCACCCACCACCGCACCGCAGCCAGCCGAGAAGCGAGGGAGAGAGCGGAGCGCCCCGGCTGATCGTTACAGACGAAGATGGCGTGGGGGCGGAGGTCACGCCCCTGTAGGATGGCAATCTTGCCCGCGGGCACGGATATCCACATGTATCCTACCCGATGCTCAAGGGTACGGGCAGCCAATCTCACATGCGGGCACGAGCAGTTAATCTCACCTGCGGGCACACTGCGGGTACAAAATCTCGTCCATAGATATCACCCGTTAGGGGGCTCCTATATGGCTACCAGAAGGTGGATAAGGGTGTGAACTTCCAGCCCATCAAAGTCCGTATAACGTATGTTTTTTATTTTCCCGTCAGCCCATGTCATAACTATTAAATAAGAAATGTTGAAACATTTTCAAAAATATTATAGCATTTTTTCTTCAATACTTTTAGTCATTTTTTGTCAATGTCGAAAAAAGATTTCAAAAAATTCAACATTTTTGGAACCGTCTTCTCTGAGGCGCGGGGCGGGAGCACATCGGCTCACGGCGGCGGCCTTGGCACGCAGGGAGCGACGGCAGTCATGGCGCGCGCCGGCGGGGCCCCCAGGCCCGCGCGTGGCCAGGGGTGGGCGTCGGTAGCGCGCGGCCAACCGCCGGCTGGGCTCTGGGGAGGCGCACGGCGGGCCACCGCGAGGCGCGCGGGGCCAAGGGCGGCGGCAGACGCATCGGCGGCGGCTCTAGCAGTGGAGGAGGAAGGCTGGGGGGCTAAGGTTTTACTGTTGTTGGCCTGTCATGGACCGATTGTTGGATTGTTGTTGGGTTATAGTTCATTCTGGTTCAAATGTATTTGTTTTTTTCTCAATCATCTCAGTATTGTCCTCTAAATCTGATCGGAACAAGAACAGGTATCAATAACTTCTCAATTTGTGATTAGAGCGTTGTGAATACTGAAATATTTGATACAAACGTGCATGCCGCACGTACATTATTGCTAGTATACATAAAAAATAGGGTAGCGACCAAAGGCCAATGCGCTAGTTCTTGTACCTTGGACCTTGCAATCTACACAAATTTTCCCATATACAAAAAAAAGGGCAGGGGCCTCCCCGACTGGTTGGCTTAAAAAAACAATGTGTTAGTTCGAGATAAATTCATTTTTTTTACCGTACTGCCTCACAATCAACTTGACAAGAACATGAGAATCACTCAAATCATAAACTTGTTTAAAATACAGTTGAGAGAGGCAGGCACGGAGTAAAGGAATACAACACAAAGACTTAATCACTAATAAATTGAACTTTACAGCATGCATTCCTTTGGCCTCCTTGTGACTTATCTAAGAAATAATCTGTGGTTTTGTCCATCATCTGAACTGGAACGAACTCCCATGACAGACACAATATAAGCAGAAATTCAGAAACATTCCCCAAGTATACCGATTTCACGATCGTGCCCGTACATTGCTACAGGAAAAAAATGTAATATATGACAAACACTATGAAATCAACTCATTTAACTTTTTTTTTTGCAAAGCACAAATTGGCAGTCATACATACCTATAACTACTCCAAAGTATAGTGTAAGGACGATATTCAGTGGGACAGTTTCCTGATAATGTTGGACAATTTTGTTATGCCTAAATATTTACAATATTTCCACAACAGATAGTGAGAAAATTCAATAGAAAGCTTTACAAATTCCTCTTAAACAGATTCACAATATCAATCATTAGCTCAAATGCACTATCCAAGTCTATCTTTCAAATGCATCCATAGAAGAAATACCAAAAACAAAGGCATAGAAGAAATTTCAGGGCATTCAGGGGAACAAAAGGATAGAAAACAATTCATACGATTCTTTGATGAACAAGCCAACCGAGATAAAGATTTAGGTGTTTGATAGAAGGGTCATGCCGCACTGGATCTATCTTGCTGGTACCGGTCCCACATCCACATTCTGGTGGACATCCACATTCTGGTGGATGACAAAATAAAATAAGACATCCCAATCTGCCTAAAGCAAATGTCCCCAGCATGCATAGATGAGCACATCCACAGGAACAGAAGCAGAATATTGTAGACTGCTAACTACACATTGATTGATGTCTGCATACCTTCTTACCGGTAAAATGACAGCCTTCAGAGGACAACGACGCAGAGATCCACGATAACGAACAACACAAAGCTAAGGTCCCAGCCATTGCTGGGTCTGCACTCACACCACGAGAGATGAAGATGGCACCCCAGTTAAACATAATTGTTGCCATGAAACATTTACGTACTAACAAGTCTACTCCTGTTAGGAGTCTCATGGGCCGGCTCGGCAAGCCCATTAGGGTCAGGTTTAGGGATAAGATTAGATCTTTCTTATGGGTCAAGTAAACCTCTCTATTTAAAGAGAGAGGATGTATCAATCTAATCAAGCAAGAATTAGAAGGAACAACCTTCCTCTTGCCCGGCCGTGGGCAGCAGCCCCGCGGCCGGCGATCTAGCGCTCCTCAGCCCTAATCCTTCGTAGATCAGCCCTCAATCCTTGCAGCTCTCTTCCCCTCAGATCGCACCATAACATCTGGTATCAGATTCCCAGGCACGACGATGTCTCTGGACGCGTTGGCGGCGGCGATCTTCGACCTGCAGCGCCAGGTGGATGGCATCTTCGCGCGAAGGGCGGCCATGGCCTCCCTGCCCCTGTCGCCACCCATGTTGATGTGGCCGCCACCGACGCCCCTGGCCCCGATCGCATGGCCACCGGCGCCACCCGTATGGTCGCCACTGTTGCTACGGTCGCCTTCCTTCGTCGAGGAGAAGGCCAAGACCATGGTGGAGGCCGTCGATGCAGCGTCCGAGTTGGCGGCGTCCTCGCCCTCCTCCGTCTCCGCGCCGGTGGTGGAGGCGCAGCAGATCGACTTTGCCGCGGCCGTGGTGGAGGCGCAACAGATCGATTCGGCCGCACCCCCCTCCAAACTCGAGGAGCAGGCCGAGACGACGACGACCGCCGCCACGGCGCCCGCATTGGCGGTGCCCTCGTCCCCATCCCCCCCGACCCGCCGTCGCCGCGGATTGCCCACGAGGGGCTGCTCCACAGGTCGCCGCTGGGACGCGCGCCGGCCGCCGTGGCCTCGCCTCGGGAGGTCTCCGAGGGGTCGCCTCCGCGGTCCGCCGACGCGCGGCCGTCGTCGCGGATGGTCGCCGAGGGGTGGCCTCCGCGGACCGCCGCCGGGCGCGAAGTGCTGGCCACCGACTAGCGCCGCCGTGCCTCGGCGCCGGCCACCGCGAGGGCGTCTTCGCTGGCTGCCGTGCCGACGACAGCAGCTGCGGGGCCGCCGCCGCGGTCCACCGCCGCCTCCGCGGTCCGCCTCAGCGGTGACCTGTTCCGTCTTGGGGTGCCTCCGCTGGCTGCCCTGGAGAAGCTCGCCGTCGCAAGGCCGTCGCCGCCGCGGGCGTCCTCCAAGGGGCCACCTCCGCAGTGTGCTGCTGCCTAGCGACGCCGGGGCACGGCGCCGGCCACCTCGGGGACGCCTCCGCGGGTCACAGTGGACAGCGCCAGACTCGGCAGGAGTTGCGGCGTCGGTTGCAGCGACGGACGTGGTGGTGCTGGACGGCTGGATGCTCAGTTCGTTGGTGTGGATAACGTTCGCAGCTGGGCTTGTGATGGGCCACAGTTATTATTCGGCCGCTGGTGGGCTGACATTCCTCTCAGGCCACAATGGGTCACGTGAGGCCCATTTTCAGCTTGTGACATGGGATCCGGGTGGCCGCACAAGTTCTGGTCCGACGTGCCAAAGACATCCACGTTTAGAGTCAACCATAAAGTATTTGAGTCAATTTCAGCTTGAAAATAATCAAATAAGCCGAGATGTAAAAGGTTTATTTGTAGGTATTAGGTTTGCGTCGAGTCGAGTTGTCGTCAAGGTGCCCATCCTGCAGCTCGAGGACGAGCTGCTCGAAAAAGGGCGGGGTAATGTTAGGAGTCTCATGGGCCGGCTCGGCAAGCCCATTAGGGTTAGGTCTAGGGATAAGATTAGATCTTTCTTATGGGTCAAGTAAACCTCTCTATTTAAAGAGAGAGGATGTATCAATCTAATCAAGTAAGAATTAGAAGGAACAACCTTCCTCTTGCCCGGTCGTGGGCAGCAGCCCCGCGGTCGGCGATCTAGCGCCCATCAGCCCTAATCCTCCATAGATCAAGACCTCAATCCGTGCAGCTCTCTTCCCCTCGATCGCCCACCATAACAACTCCCTAACCACATGCAGTCTGTAGTTTTAAGCTTATAATGGTTCTCCATCGGTATTAATTGGTCATAAGACTGATAAAAACGGAGATTAAGGGGTGCACACTAATTCCAGTATACATGAAACAACATGATAATCTGAAACTTCCCAACTTCCAAACTGAACATCATCACTGAATGACCAATCCAACATAAACATTTATTTTCTATCCTAGTAGTGATTTTAAAAAGAAGTACCATTAAGTAGCATTGAGGAATTAAAATTATGATGTCACATATTGTTTTACATTTAAATTTGGTACTTCACAGCAACCTAGCTTTGAGTTGCACAGAGGAACCATAAGAGTAAGCACCTGGCGTTTGGGAGCCTGCTGTAGGAGTGGTTCTGCCTCTACGGTATGTCTATGCATGTGTGGGTTTGGTTGTGAGCGTTCATAGTGTACATGAGAAATGCATAAACTAAGAAATTTTTCCATGTTCACATGGAAGTACAGGAGGCATTGATGTTGTGGTAGGCTAGTAGCTGCCATGGCCCTTCTCTACATACCATGAGTGTATGAGCTGCCAGTGCAGCACATTAGTTATAGTTTTTTTTTATGAAGGTTAGCCTGTAATTTATCCAAGATGATTCCTGGAGCAGGAAAGAACACGCTAGAGGCATCTTGTTTGAGTTATACAGAAGGAAATATTGGTGAAATGAACTCCCATTAAGACTTAAGAGTATGAGAGGAGGCACTAATCAGTGATACCTGTACTTGGCCATTACAATGCTAACTCACCAGGTTGAAATAATGGAATACTCGCAGAAGCATTCCAACAAACAGGTGGTGTGCAGAACCGAAAAAATATATATTCAGAACAACCAATAATCAATTTCACTGGAAGCACAATGTTTTGCATCATTCAGAGCAAAGCAGAACCGGAACGATTGAACCAGTTTCCCTTTGTTGTTTTCGCCGTTGCTTTCAAACCCAATCCTGGTCCAGATCTTCTCTTCCTGCTGCAGCAATAACAAATCTATTTTTCCCTCTTTTTTCACATTCTATAAGCAAACAGCATGGTAGGGGAGCTACAGGAAGAAAGGCTGCAGCTTGGAATGTGTCGATTCAAGCACCAATAGCCGGTGGCGGAGCCGGTGTTGGGCGCCCGTAGGTGGCCCGGCGTGGCGGTGGACGGAGCCCTGGCGTAGCAACGTGGAGCTGCAGTGGGGGTGCGCCGGCGTGGAGGAGCCGGTGGGGGTGCCGACGTGGATGGGCACGCCGGCATTGGGCGCCCGTATCCGTTCGGCGTGGAGGAGCCAGTGGCGGCGCCGGTGTGGATGGGCAGCCGGGCAGGGGCGTGCCGCCGTTGGGCGCCTGATCCGTTCGGTGTGGAGGAGCCGGTGGGCGGTGGCGCAACTTCTTCCCGCCCAGTGCACCCCGCGGCCGCGGGGTGGATGGTTTCGAGGCGGCGCTGCCGGCGCAGCTTCTGCCGACGACGGTCGGACGGCGCAGGGAAGTAGGGCAGGCCGGCAGGGCGGCCCGGCGGCGGCGCAGGGAAGGAGCGGAGTGAATAGCGTTTGGCGGCGTCGCGTGGAGAAGAAGGACATCGGACATGGTCACATGTCTGCAGGGACGAGCAGGGAGCGGGACAGGCGCGGCGGGCGATGGAGAGCGCGTCGGTGTGCCGCGGCGGTTGGCAGAAGAAAACGTGTGGGCCCAACATAAATGTAGTGGGTACTGCAGGCGGGTAAGGCTGTCGAACGGTGAGAAAAAACATCGCTTTTTGGCAGAAACGCTCTCCAAAATGTAGTTTTATGGGTCTACCACCTTATCCACCCTCCTAATTAATTGACAGGTGGGTCCGCCGTGAGGGGTATGGTGGACCTAAATTGGGTGAGAAAAGTTTTTCAAATTATTCGATCTTTATAGTATAGATGAGTATTACTAATATATACAATTTATATGGAACTCCACCGTTCCAAACTATAGGTTATTTTACCTTTTCCAAATACATACTCCCTCCGTTTAAAATTACTCGTCACTATTGTGATTATAACATTTGACCATTCGTCTTATTCAAAAAAACATGTATCGTTTGTTTTGCTGATGACTTACTTCATCATCAAACGTATTTTAAGTATAACTTGATGTTTTGCAAATTTACACAAATTTTGTGAACAAGACGAATGGTCAAACGTTGTGATCAAAAGTCAACAATGACAAGTGATTTAGAACTAAGCGAGTATCTTTTGCTATGCATCTACATAGAGGTTGTGTTTGGATGCATAGCAAAACCTATACATCTAAAACAATCCGAAACAACCTAGAATTTGAAGCGGATAGTCAGCGAACTTCTGGATGAAATAGTACTCTATGCACACGCTAGCTGGTGTAGGGCTTTTATTTGACCCGATATTGCAGCGTGCGTTTAGAAGCTATTTTGCATTACAAATGGAGCCGTACTATATAGATATGAATAGTCTAGTCTAAATACCTGTTCGTAATGTACATCTACTGACAAAGGGATTACATCTAAAAAATCAGCTGCCAGTACAGATAACAAAGGTGATAAGGGATCATCTTGCCTAACCCCTCTTCTGCAATGAAAAGTTTTTCCAGACACACCATTTAGAAGGACAGCCAACGTTCCTGAGTTGAAGATTGCTACCATCCATTGCCACCAAGTGCAGTTAAAACCCTTTGTGCTCCATAACCTGTAACATAGTTTGGTGTTCTATTCTGTCAAAAGTTTTTTTTTAAATCCAATTTCAAAATGATTAATTCTTTATTTACCTTGTGACATTGGTGTAAGTACTCAAAAGGCCATGCCAAACAATCTTTGAATTCTTCTTGATTTTATAAACCTGTATTGGTTTAGAAGCTATTTTGATTTATGCATAACAAATGGAGCCGTAATGTACATCTACTGACAGAGGGATTAAAAATGTCCATATGGTCAGGAGATCATATCGGGCAACATGATTCGTGGTTGACCTACACATGACTAAACAAATGGCTACCAGATCCGATCCGTCCCCCCTTTTCAGCATTTGCACAAGCAATTACGAGCATCCGATCGAGCGACACTGAGCTTACTGGGGGCTAGTCAAATCGCACCCATGCGGATATGTTCTCCGCATGATCATCTTGACAGGGAATATTTGCACGCAGCCAAGCCAATGCAACCCGACTAGGCGACTACTGCCATGCACACAGCAGGGACGAGAGCTATCGAGGGCTATCGAGTGTCTTGGCGCTCTCGCTATGACTTCCTGTCGCGTGCAGAGAGCATGCAGCATGCGTCCCGGCCGGTCGCTTTTTTCTTCTCTTTTCTTCCTCTAGGAAACTATGCGTTCTCAGTTCGTCCCGCACTCCAAACTTTGTCATAATTTTCCATGGAAGCTCGCTAGGCCCCATATGACCACGTCACACGCGGTCGTACACTCTCGTACGCCATGTACCACTCGCTTTGACCGTACGTTCCGTACGTATAGCCGTATAGGAAATACACTTATACGAGCCTGACTAACTGTGTGATCACTGCCCATTATTTGTGAACCGTCAATCTGTCCATGCAGTGATGCAAATCGACGGAGGATTTGCGACTGCAGTTAGGATGGTCGTGGACGTGGTTTGACCGAGATGGTTTCGTCCTTGTTACTCCTGTTCATGCGGCTGCTGGTAGGTACGACGACAGAATGGAGGCTGCCTCGGCAATCAAGTGGCCAACAGTGTTGCGACCAAGAGAGTAGCTTTTTGGCGCCAAAAAGCGCGAATTATTAGGTGTTTGCATATCATTGTTCCCGCCATCATTGCGTGGCATATATTGCACCATACAAGCTGCCAGCCATCATGGAAGCAAACTCATGCCATTCTTTGCATGCATGCATGTATCCATCAAGGTTTTTCCTGCGTTACGATCGAGCTGCTCCTACAAGCCTACAACAACTACTGCGAGGCAGAGAAAATAAAAATCTAATTAAACATACGCGATTAAAACTTCAAACTTGAAACATAGCTTGGGGGGCAGGTAGGGAGAGCATGAAACAAAACGTGGGCTTCTCGTAGTTGATCTTCAACCTCCGGTCGAGATCATGGTGCATGCATGCTACGGACGAGCGACCTACGAACGGCCGGCTACTCCAAGAACGTCTCCATCAGGTCCGAGTAGACGCCGCCCTCGTGCGGGCCTCGGTACTCCATCCCTTGCTGCTGCTGCGGCGGCGGCGGCGCCGTGGAGGCCGACACGGACGGGGACGTCGACGCCGACGAGCTCATCCGCGCGGGCAACGTGAAGCTCCTCTTGAACTTGGTGCTCTGGGCGGCGCTCTCCACCCTCCTCGCCTTGTTCGAGTGGCTCTCCAGGCTGAGATACTCCTCCACGTTCTCGGCCCCGCCGCCCTGCGCGGCGTCCTGCGCCGCCTTCTCCTCGTCCGCGCCGCCGCCGCCGCCGCCGCCGGGCCCGCCGAACAGCAGCTTCGCGTCGTCCGCGCGCCCGGTGAGCGCGGTGAAGAAGGACAGCCCGTTGGGCCACCGGAGGTCGCCGTCGGGCCCCTCCCCGCAGCCTGCTGGCCCCATCGCCTGCTGCTGGTGCTGCTCGTCCATGTGCGGCGGCTTGCCTCCGCCGTGGTGCGCCGGCGGGAGGTGGAACATGTGGCCCTCGTCCTGCTTGCCGCCGCCAGGGAACGGCGGCATCGGGCGCCCGGTCGACGGGTGGAACGCGGCCGCGCCGGGGCCTGGCGGGAAGAGCGGCGACGCGCCCGCGCCCGGCGGGAGCTGCGGCGGCTGGTGGCCCGGCCAGTTGAAGAGCTGCGGCGGTGGCCGCGCGGCCGCCGCCGGCGCCGGCTGCTTGAGCGGGAACGGCGGCGTCGGCGAGGTCCCCCGCGACGAGGAGAAGAGCTGGGACAGGAAGAAGCCCGACTGGTAGCCCAGCGACTCGAACATGTGTCGCATCCGCAGCACGAAGTGCAGGTCCTCGGGTATCTGCGCGAGGTCACGTCGCTGTTAGCTAGTATACGCTTCCGTGAGACGCCGCTGAGACGTCCACGTCCGGCGGTCCTCGGCGACCGCACGAAACGACAAACGAAAAGTCACGCGAAATGAAAAGAAAACAGGTGGTGGGAGAAGAAGGGCCTTCAATTTGGCACTCACAATCTTGCAAGAGCCCAGCTGCAGGAGACCATGCCCCGCTTGGATCACAGCTATGGTCTGCAGAAGAAAAAAAAAGAGTTATCGCCATGGTTAGAGGAGCTCCGATGAATTCCAGCAGACTAATTAGCAAGATGACAAAATTTCGCAGCAGATGATGATGCTTGCCTGGATGCCTGATGCGAACTGATCGGTCCATTCGGGAGGAAGCTGCAAAAGCAAAAGCCGGGAGGGGGAATAGGGTGAGACGACAGGGAACCGCATGCAGGAATAAAGGTTACTGCGATCGTGGCGTTAATTCTTGGTGACAGACGCACACACAAGGGGATGGCTACTACTCATCAGATCGAGCATCCCATTCTTCTCTTCTTTTCGTGTAGCAGATCTGATGCAAAGCCTGAGGATCGATGAGAGACCTCCCAGGGATGTGCTTGTGCTTGCGTCGTGTCGTGTCTCCATCCTAGTATTACTTGCTGCTTGTTTTCCTGTTACCGCGTGCCAAGTGCCAACAGTGCCTAGTAAAACATCCGAAACCAACCACACCAAGCTCCGGTGGTCCAACTCCATGGCCATGCCAAGAGGTACAAGCCATGGCAGCAGAGTACGCAAGCCATTTGATGAGCAGGGATGGAGCTGCTGCGCTGGTTGAGCAGTGAGGTCTCACTCAACCCAAAGCGGGGGGGCAGAGGCGCAGAAAGAGAAAGGAGAGAGGGTGCAGGGGGCACAGTTGGTGACGGTACGTACTGCATCGAAAGAGCTCTGCCAGTAGTTGGAGATGTTGGGCTCGCATTCAGAAGGTTCCTTGAAGACCCATTTGTGACATTTATCAGAGGCCACCTTTCCCATCAGCCTGCAGCAGAGAGTAGAGGAGAGATGGGTGAGGAGGGTCAAGATCAAAACCCATGGTCACTCATGGATATGCATGCATGCTCCAAAAGCTCGGCACATCAACAAACAAAGCGATCAAATGGAGACCAAAACAAACAGGCGAGCAGAGAGAGACAGGTAACGTCGTGACACGCATCTCTGACGATGTCTCTCGCTCAGTCGCTCTTCTCTTTTACGGAGTACTAGAAAAGTTTTACCATCCTCTCGAAATTACTACTGCTGTGTAGCATCTGGGTGTGAGCGTAGCGTAGCATAATCTGGGATTTGTTAATCACGGGGTTGATCCGGCAATTAACCCCACTGACGCGCGGGGATTTGTTTATGCCTCACGAGGCACCGCCCCACTCCAACCAACGTGCCCCGCACGTGACAGCGCCCCCCGGTCCGTCTAGTCCTTCCTCGTCAAAAGCAGCAGCAGCCACGACTTCACAAAAATGGCCGCATTAAGCTCACCTACACCACTCGCATAATCACCGCCTAGTACACTCCACGCGTGCTACTAGCTAGGTACACTGATATAACCTAGCTCTCTCGTTAATTACCACGCGACGATCAGCAGTGGTACTAATTACCGCACCGGTTAATCACTAGTAGTAAAACTAGAAAGGAAGCGCTCTCTGTGCTGCGTCTTGGTAAGAATAAGACAGAACAAAGTGAAAAGATGAAAGCACACGCACCCATCCCATCATCCCCGTTCCTCTTTTCTCTCGCTCTCCGTCCACCCGTCTCTCTCCTCCGTCCAAATCAAGCATTCAAGCTGCAACCACGGCGCTAATGAAGGAGCTCGAGTGTTAGCATCAATCAGTGTCCTAATCGGAGAACAGGGGGCAGCCGGGCAACGGCCGCGCGCGAATTTGCCGGGCTAATCAGAGGAAGACGCCGGTGTCCTGTCAGGCTGTCACCCAGCTTATACTCCTGGTCGTCGTCGTCGTCGTCGTCGTCGAGCCTAGAGCTCGCTAACAGCCATAGCCAAGCTAGCGGCGGACTGTAGTGGTGGGGGGAGAAATCAGAAACTGCACGAACGCGCACGAGAACGACGACTGCACGCACTGCACTGCACTGCACTAAACTGCACCTTACCCAGTACCCACCCTTCTCCGTAGTTGTAGAGCTGGATGGACATCTTGATGAAGGCCTTGCGCACCGGGTCTTCGCCGTCGATGTCCTCCAGGCACTCCGCCACCCGCGGCCGGCAGAACCCGTCCTCCCACATCAGCATCCTGCATGCCCGCCGGGTTATCATCATATCGGTGGTGGTGATGACAGGCACCGGCGGCCGGCGACATAATGAAGCAGGAAAATCAATCGATCGAGATGAAGCACTCACAGGCTGCCGTTGTCGTCGCCGACCTTGCACCCGTTGCCGCCGCGGCACCGCCTGCAGGCAAGCAGAAGGGGAAGGGAAAAGAAGAGAAAATCACTCGCCGTAACTTGGTCGCACGGTAAAAAAACTAGCTCGGAGCAAGCAATAGTAAAAGGGAGAGGACATGGCGGAGGAAGGAGAAGGACATACGGGCGTGGACGGATGGTCCAGAAGACGGAGTAGGTCCAGTCCGAGGTGAGGCAGACGTTGCGGAGGGCCTCGTGGAGCGCCATCATCCCCGCGGCCTCTTTGCTCCGCGCGTGATCCCCGCCGCCCCCAGCCGCGCCGGAGCCCACCATTTCCCTTGCTCGAGCTCGCGCGCTGCTTGGCTTGCTAGTTATTTCCCCCCTTGCTCTCTCTTTCCCTCGGACGCTAGTAGAGATAGCTGGAGCTAGCGTCGCGGGTAAAAGCTCGCTCTTCACCCTGCTGGCTGCTGCGACGCGCGCGGTCGTCGCCCCGGAGCTCACGGCGGCTATAGCAGCAGCAGCAGCAGCTAGGCGTCTCTGGTGGGTAGCTGCTACCCGGCCGGCCCTCGCCCCCGGCCTGGTCTTTTCTTCCCAGCCGAGAGACCGGCCGGAGAGTGAGAGCGCCTGTAGAGCCTAGCTTATAGCTCTCTCCTCTCCTCTCTTGTACGCTGCTGCGTCGTCTGCTGGCCTGGCTGTCTCTCTCTGATTGCTGTTGGGCAGGGGGAGGGTAAACCGAAAGGCGACGGCCTCGGCTGCCTGCCCAGCGGTGGACGGACGGAGAGCGAGGTCCGTCCGGTCCGCTGCTCACGGCACCCCATGCGTGTTTTTTTCTCCACTCTGAGAATGGCATTGGCGGCCCAGAAGTTGGCAGCGCCAAAAGTAAAAGCGGCCCGCCCGGGTCCCCCATCACCCCCCTTCTTCTATGCCCAGCTTTATTTCCTCTCTGCCGCAGTGCCGCTTACCCGCCATGCCCACGCTGCAGCGAGAGCGCGCGAGACGAGAGAGCCCCGGCAGACGCAGCGGCGTCCAGCGCCGGAGTTTCCAGGAATTCATCTTCCACGAATTCTTGCTGTGGTACTCAAAGATTTTAGTGGAGTAGGGATGCGCTTCCGTTCCGTGGTCGTCCTCGTGTGGAGAAAAAGCCCACAGAATATTTACTTCAATGCCAGTTTAGTTGGTGGAAATGTTGGTCAAAGTGGTAAAAAATTTGTATTGCAAAACGTGTTCTGTGAGAGGTGGTACGGTCTGCGATGCGAAAATTTCGGGGACTTTTAAGGAACTAAACTAGGTTGAAATGTTTTGTTGGTACGGCCCTGTTTCGTTCCCATTGATATAGTTTAGGTTGAAATGGTTTTTGTTGGTACTATACCTTTGAGAAATTTCGTGTGTATGCTCGGGAAACCGACTGTTTTGTCTGTATTACTATTTGTGTCTTGTTCCGCTAAACTACTAGCCGTGCCACACACATAAATGGCAAGCTGGCATGCTGCACAGTACACACAGGTACTATACTCGAGCTCCTCCGTTAGTGCTATGAACATGTACTGCTACACTGACACAAGGACGCGAGAGGCTGCGCCTATAGCTGCATGTACGTATCAAAAACGAGAGGTTAGTAGTAGAATATTTCCATTGCAACCTTGATAATAAACGAGAAGTGCGCAAATTAAACGTGCCCGGTATATGTGTACAAAAGCACAACGTCTCAAGTAAAGATACAAGGGCGAGTCTTGAGAGTAGAGGAATTTTCGGAGTCTCTTTCAAAATTTATTAGGAGTATCAAACTTAGACTAATTACAAAACTAATTAATAGATGGATGCGAAATCACAAAACGAATCCATTAGGACTAATTAATATGTCATTAGAGATTATTTATTGTAGCACGACGTTGGCTAATCAGGGCACTCTCAATGCAGACTCTATGCATAGAGTCTAATTTTTGAAGACTCTATAGCAAGAAATCATGCTTCTCAATGCAAATTTGCTCTGCATAGAGTCCAAATAATCATTTTCGCTCCTGCACTGGATCCTCTGTGTCTTCTACTACTCTGCATCCACATCCAACATCTGTGCACACAAGTACACCACCATGGACCCGCCTCAAAAATTCGAGATGCACGCAGCACCAAACTTCAATTCCTCTCGTACACCTGTGCGCCAAGACGAGATGGATCCGGTGGGGAGGTGGCTGCCGCTGTTGCGTTGCCTCTATATGGATCCGGTCGGGGAAGGGATAGCCACGCGCCGCTGTTGCTAGATGGGGAGGAGACGGCCACCATTGCTGGTGGGGAGGAGACGGGCGTGCAGGGGATGTGCGGCGGCCGCTGGTGGTCGCTGGTGGGGAGGAGACGGGCGCAGGGGAGGTGCCTTCACCGGTGGGGGAGAAGGAGCAGTCACCACCGATGGGAGAGAAGGAGCAGTCGCCACCGGTCCGGCAGGAGCGGTCGTGGCCGCTGGTCGGGGAGGAGCAACTGTCGCTGTCGGTCGAGCAGTGCGCTCTCGAGCGCAGGCAACCGTAGGGGATTTGTCGTGCGGGACGGAGTGTCTCGATTTACACGAAGATGTCGCGTCGAACTTACACGTCGAGTCTTCTATTTTTTCTTCTCTTTCCTCAATAAATAGGGTGTCACGTCAGCAAAAATCAATAAATACAGAGATAAGACTCTACACTAGAGTCCGGGTTGAGAATGCTCTCATAGTATAATTCGGTTCGTTAGATTCGTTTCGAAAAATTATGAGAATTATGAAATAAATTTTATCATTAATTCACATTTAATACTTTTAATTAGTATCCGAAGTTGATATATAAATTTTTTAACCGAAGGCGAAATGAGCCGTGCATACATGGTCTCCAGTAACGAGAAAAGCTTATATCTCCTGACAGCGGTAATGCCAGTGAGTCGGGTCAAAAGTGGCATCAGTCGCATATAATGCCTGCGCCATCTAAAGTCGTAGCTTTTGCATCGGGGTAACACCTGCTTTTCTCTTCCGAGCTCTGAGCCTCGTCTGACCATGGTCAAGAACGAAGCTCCTCGCTGATCAGTCTAGCTAGTACGTAGCTAGATAGAAAGAAACTGAAAATCTACGTAATGCTAGTGAATTTGGAGGGTTCAATTTGTTCATGCTGCTATATATTGACAGTAGTTTACCATGCAAAACAAAGTACTAGGACGGTGCATGAAGCATGATGGCATTGATGCGGTAGATGTTGGAGACTCTCTTTCTTGCCCATTCCGTTAAACCTAGAGAAGGGTGCGAGCGTGGATTTGGAGGCGCTAGATGTCTAGGACGACCTAGCTCTCGGGGAACGAGTACATGAAGGGCAGAGATACCTTGTCGCTCAAGTGGCAAGAGCCATCCGTTGCATACGGGTGGTGTAAAGAGTTACGGTGATCGTGTTTGGATTGCAGGTGTTAGTGTTAGTGGTAGTTGTATTTTTAACATCTTCAACTAACACATAACAAACTAATATCAATTTTATTTGGATTTCTACATTAGTTTGTATTTAATACTATTTGTATAATTATTTGAGGATGCAGGTGGACGGTTTGGGCTGAAAGGAGACGTTGTTGCCTTCTGTGTGGCCACAACGCACGTGCGGGCGGAGGCACGGAGCTCCTTCCGGCACCGCACGAGCGGAGAGGACAGCGTGGAAGCACACGACGTGCGGCGAGCCGGCGGATCGGCGGAGCGCCTCGACCTCCTCGTCCAGCACCTTCTTCGTCGCCTTGCGAGCTCCAGCTGTACGACGCGGGCGGATGGAGAATGGCGGTACTGGGGGGTGGGGTGGCAGCGCTGGGGATGGGGCGGCCGGCTGTGCTTGTGTGTGGAGGTCAGCGACGCTGGGGGATGGGGTGGTGGCGCTGGTGGGAGGAGACGGCGGCGCTGATTGGAGGCGGCATCAACGCTGGTGGCTGGGGTCCGCAGATGGCACGGGTGGATGAGGACCGCCGGCGAAGCTGGGGGAAGAGGCGATGGTGCTTGTGGAGGCCACCGGTGGCGTTGGTGGGAGATCAGGGTGGCGGCACTGGTGTGGATGTTGGCGGTGGCGTTGGGTCAATGCGGAGAGGATCAGGACGGGGCGTTGTGGAGGAGGATCTGGTGTGGAGGAGAGAGGGGAAAGTGGATTAAATTGAGGTGCCCCCCAGAAATAACACAAATACCACCTCTTGGAGAGGTTAGTGTCGGTGTTTTAGACCGGCAACCTACCAAGGGGAGTACCCGAGGTAGATGAATATGGCCTCGCCGAGATCGGTAACTCGAAGGAGAGACACGTGGCACACAATTTAGACAGGTTCGGGCCGCGAGGTGCGTAATACCCTACGTCCTGTATGCTGCGTAGCTCTGGATTGATTGGGTGTGTTTACAAGATGATGCGGATGAAGAGATAGGGGTCCCTGCCTCGCCTTATATAGTCCGGGAGGCAGGGTTACAAGTCGGTTTGAGGGGAGAGTACTAGTCGTGTACGGCTAGGAGTACTTTACATGGATCCGGACATGCGTAGCTTCCTAACCGAGTACTATCCCTCTGTAGTCCTTGCGCCCCACGCCAGCAGGTGCCGTGTTGCCCAAGTCGAGTAGTCCCAGGGGCCCACTGAGTAGTCGGTCCTAGTACCCACCAGAGTAGTGGGCCCAGGGATGTCCATACGACAAGCCCCCGAGTACTTTGTAGTCGAGCAGGATGTCTTCGAGTAGTCTTGATAGCCTTGGCGAGTAGTCCTTGAGCGTCTCCGAGTTCCACAAGCCGAAAGTCCTCAAGAGTGCTTGAACCAACTCGAGGCTGGAAGGTACTCCAGCTGATCTTTGAGTAGTCTTGAAGTCTTCTCGAGTAGTCCCCAAGCGTCCCCGAGTGCTTCTCTCGAAGGTCTTCAATAATACTCGCGATGTCTTGATGAGGAGACCACATGGAAAATGCGATTCGGAGAATCACATTCCATATGGAATGTAGCCCCCGAGCCTTAGGTCGAATCGTAGATTCAAGCTGAGGGTCAATCTGAAGTTCTGCCAATCTTATCCCGAAAAATCCGGAGAAAAAACCGAAGGACACGTGGCACGGAGCCCCCGAGCCTTGAGTCGAGTACTTCCTCTTGAATTAAAGGGTCATCTTGACTGTAGAATGTGTCCTGAGTGGGTCTTGAATCTGGTTGTATCCCACTGAGGTCATCTGAAGTAGTCGAGCCCCCGAGATGGAGAGCATCGAGTACTGGAAGTTGAAGAGTCACGCTGCTGCCGCTAGGTCACCCGTCTGGCGTCGTATCTGCCCGCTGAGAACCGAGCCACCAGGGCCGGTTATAAATAACCGGTGAGTCCCTTAGGGTTTATCACTCCTAGCAGTTGCATTCCTCAGATTAGATCTGAATCGCCGCCTCCCCTGCTCCTCTGCTGCCGCCGCCGCCGCGCAGAGACTTAGATCCATTTGCTCGCGCCGCCGCAGTTCACCCGCCGCTGTAGCCCCCGAGCGAATGCGAGTGAAGACACCCGTCACTTGGAGAATGAAGGGGTCCCCAGCGAAGGGCAAGAAGACCGACGCGTCGAAGAAAAGGAGCCGCGATGAAGAAACCGGGGATGTCGGCCAGTCGTCGATGTCGCCACCCTCGTCTCCTCGCCCCAATCCAGCGAAGGAGTGAAAGAAGGCGAAACTGAAGACCGAGGACCTCCTCGCCTTGGTCAACAGTGGGTTCCTTCGTGAGAAGGAGGTGGATCTATGGCGCACCGCCACCGGCGATCCATACCCGATGGAGAAGAACCCGGACGAAATCCCAATGTTCGCCCGGTTCGTAGAGCGCGGATTGGCGCTCCCCACCAGTGATTTCTTCAAGGGTCTGCTCAGGTACTACGGCATCGAATACCTTAATCTCAACCCCAACAGAATCTTCCATGTTTCTATTTTTGTCCACTTCTGCGAAGCATTTGTGGGTATCAAACCCCACTGGGTGCTATTTCGGAAGTTCTTCCGGTTGAAGCCGCAACCGAGCACCAACGATACTCGAGTAGTCGGAGGTGTCGGTATCCAGATGCGTGAGAATGCCGCCGACCAGTACCTGCCGTACAAGTTGATAGATTCCAACCAGGACTGGAAGGCCAAATGGTTCTACATCAGCAACCACCATCCTGAGCTGCCGAAGCCGAGCGGGTGTCAACCGAAGCACAAGCCGTGGTGGAACACAGAGCCCACCATGCAAGAGGGTATTCAGCTACCCGAGTTGCTGAAGAAGATCAAGGCCTTGCGAGAAGCCGGTCTAAGGGCCGAACACGTGGCCTTCAGCTTCATGAAGAGGAGGGTGTAGCCACTGATGGCACGAGACACCCTCGGGTACCAGTACACCAGCGACAAGGATACGTCCCGGATGCCTGGCTTTGAAGTCAAGGACGACGTCATTGTTGAGAGGCTAGGCAAGATCTTCAAGGACATGCCGCCGTACACACCGTGCCCGGTGCCAGAGTACTCTGCGGCACGGCCGCCAAATCAGGTCAGTAGTCGTGACATAAGCCCCCGAGTACTGATTTGCTTGAAGTAGTCATACTCATATGTGCTACATGTTGTAGGATGACGTGGCGAAATACGTCTCAGTCCCGACTTCCCCTCCGGGACTTGTGGAGCAACCGGAGGAGAAGGGCAAGAAGAATGAATGCCGCGAAGTCGGTGAAGGCAGTGACGCCATTGTCATCGAGTCTGGCTCTGATGACAATGAAGATGAAGAAACACTGCAGCAAAGGTTCCAGCTGCGCTCTAGGTTCAGCCGAGCTAGGATGCCAGACGTCCCAGTCATCATCGAGAGGCCGTCGAGTCTCGAGGCTAACCTGCCGGTGCCGCCGAGGAGCCTCGCAACGTGGCGCGGAAACGCGCCGTCAAGAAGCTGAAGATCTCCGAGACGACCAACCAAGAGGTAAACACCACGACTAGAGTAGTCGAGCACAGCTGATAAGTAGTCGTGTGCTGAAGATTTGTCTTGTCCTGTTGCAGGATATCCCCTCCCCGAACCTCGTAGACCAGGGCGACGAGGGGGTCCTGGACACCGTGGGAGCGGCAGCTGATAGGAGTATCAGCCCGCCTCTGTCGACCGAAGAAGTCGTGCCAGCAGCGGCACCGCAGGAGACCGGCACTGCGGAGCCGCAACCATCGGTTGAAGAAGGACGAAACCCTCCGTCGGCTGCAGCTGTGGAGCAACTGGAGGAGGCGTCTGTTGAGGCTGGAGCTACCGCTGAGGCTGGCATAGTTGATATTGCCAGTATACTAGGTGCTCCGACCGTGACCGTGGTGCGGTCAACACTGTAAGTGCTTATGAACTTTCAAGTAGTCGTGTAGACGGTAGACTTGCATTGCTGACTTGATTACTTCGTGATGCAGGAAATCCACAGACCTGTCGTGGGACGGTGAGGAGACCAGCACTGCAGCCGATGGAGAAGGCCGCTCGGCGGAGGAGCGTGAACCCACGCCGCCGCCACAGACTGAAGTCGCGGTGGGGTCGACGTTGGAGGAAGCCACCTTGGTTGAAGGTATGTGTCCTGTCACCACTGGTAGTCATCATGCATAGTAGTCGTAGCTGTTGAGATTGACTGCGTGTACTCATTGTGCTAGGAGCACAAGCTGAGGGAACTTCGATTCCTGAAGCCGTGGCCATGGAAACGGCTACTGTGGAGTCGGAGCCCACAGGACCGATGGCCGGGACGGCGGAAGAAACAGCCCCCGAGCTGGGGACTGCAGTGGCCCCCGAGTCGGGTGCGGAAGTGCAGGACGATCCGCTCCACGGGACGAGCACGGACGTAGTCGTCCGCTCGCCCATCATAGAGGAAGCCGCGTCGATCTGTTCGGCGGCCATGGCAGAGGAGGCATCTTCGAGCCGCGGGGGTCTTGAGCTGCTGGAAGACAATCTTGTCGATCCGGCTGTTGTTGCTCTGAACATGGAGTCATGGCGGTGTACCCAGCAGTGGGTCAAGGTACGTTTTTGTGACGCCCCAGGTTTTTAATTAGCGTCATTAATGCTAATGACCGGATCAGCAGAGTCAAACCTGCTGACATTGGTCAAACCATGGTCAACCTGGGTCATCACCTTGAAAATCTCGACAATAATCCCTAATGACCCTCTTGATCAAGTCAACGCACACTTGTGGTCAAAACTTGGTCAAAGGCACGGTCAAACCCTGCTTAAACCCTAATGTCTTTGAACTTCCTCCGGAACTTTTGCCGCGTTCTCCAAATTTCACCTAAACACTCCAAAATCTCCCAATATAAAAGTTGTCTAGTTTTTCGAGGGACACAACTTTCATGTTGGATGGCATTTCAAACTTTGAGTGGAAAAGGGAGGAAAACTTGGTCAACTACAGCAGCTCCTGTTCACCGGCGCCAAGAAAAACCCCAAGTTGGCAAGCCGTTTCTGCAAAAACCATTGTTCAAAACACCATTGAGCCTTTGTGGAAGTTGTAGAGGGTAGTTAGATCTACAACTTTGCTATTCACCACTTAGTGCACTTTAGTTGCAAAATCTTGAGATAAACTCAGTCAAACAGGGCTAAACCGAATTGGAACAACGCTGGAACGCGACATCGCGCCCCGCTCCCGCGCTCCTGCGCGCCCGCGCGCGCCGCGCCGCTGTACGCCGCCGTACGTCGCCGTACGTACGTGAGGCGGGCCCGCGACCATCGGTCCGAGCACCACTCCCCTCGGGACGCGCCTCCCTGCCACGTGTTGTTCCCACACTCGCCGCCGGCCGCGCACCACGCTCGCCCGCCGGTCCGCCCGCTGTCCCGCCCTGTGCACGCACACCGGCCGAGGCTCGCCGCCGTACCGCGGCGTAAATGGTCGAGGGAGCCTTAACCGCGAAGCTTTGCCCCCTACGCTCGTCGCCTTTAAAGCCCGGCCCCCTTTCCTTCTCTCGCGCAAGGCCGAGCCGCTCCGCCGCGCCGCCAGTGCCGCGCCGACCGCCGAGCTCTAGCCTCGCGCTGTTCCAGTGCCACCCAACCACCCGGGCGCCGTCCCTAGAATCCCCTGGAGCCGCCCGCGCTGCACCTTGACCCGGCCTCGCAGCGGCTTCGCCGGAGCCAGGCTTCTGGCGGCCGCCGCACGGTGGCTCCGCCGAGCGGGCTCGCCGGCAACACCTCCGCCCCGACCGAACCATCAAACCGAGCCTAGGAGACCCTCGGGCCACCCTGCGCCCGCTCCCGTCCGGCCACGGCCGCCGGCCTCGCCGGAATTCCACCGGAACCGCCGCCGGCCGCCACCCGAGGACCCCATTGCAAGACCTCAGATCTTTCTGAGGGCCAATCCGCAAAGCGAGGGCATTTCTGTAAGGTTTCAAATCTTTCCAGGGACCCTTTCGAAAGTTGAAACTTAAATAGTAAAGCAGTTTTTCTGGATCTTGTAAAATCCATAGAAAATCCTAGAAAAATTATAAAAATGCAAACTCAATTTTGTTGGATTCCTGGTGAAAAACTCTACAACTTTTGTAAAGCATGACCATAGTTTTTCCTGATAGTTTTTGCATGAAAAATAGGAAACTGAAAAACCTAGATCTGTTGTATCTCAAAATCTACATCTGTTCTGTAGCTAAGTTTTGGATATGTTGGGTGTTATCTCTTGCCTAGATCCTGTACCAAAAATTGCACAAAGTTATATTGTAAATATGTTTATATGAATTGTTTTCTATTTATGCAAAATCTGTCTAAATGATTTTTGTAGATAAAAATAATTAGATTTCTATGCTCAACTTCTGCATGTGATCTTTTTATGACAAAATGCACCTCTGGTGAATTAATCACAATTTTATAATTATCAGAAATATTTATTATTGAAATATGCTTGATTTTCTTTGTAATTGCATAACCCTAGATCTATAGCATCTCTAGGTGTATATGTTGCTTTCCTAGGTTAGTTTTGGACCATAGACCATGTGTGAGAAAGTTGGAATCCATTTGATGTGTATTTATTTTTGTATGCATTTATCATGTTTTGGTAGCTAGCTTTTGTTATTTCCGGTATATTTAATTTCCTAGCTATCCTAAGTGTGCATGTGTGTGCAGTGGCTTTGTATAGGTTTGTAGTGCTTCATAACACACCCCACTGAATTTTATTAATTTATTTTATGAATGAAAGCAATGGAAGCCAATTAAGCTTAATATTAAAGTTAATTGGAAAATCACCTTTGCCACACCTAATAACCTTATGCATGTGTTGAAAAACATTCTAAGAAGGTTGAGACCACCTCCTTGCTGTTTTATGTTTTGTAATTAATTTACTTACATAAATATGTACACAGTCACTATTAAAAAGATTAAATAATAAAGAACAGCATATTGCTCCTTTATTGGAAGAGCATGCTGAATGTATTTCTTATCTAGGTGAATGTGGTCAACCATGCACCCCATGGTTGTCATTTGTTGTTTGTAATCAATTAAATTAAAAATTGTCAATTAAATCTTGCATTTGCATCCTCGTGTAGATCTCCCCGACGGTAGATATACGCTCGTGCCGGAAGGAGGAGTCGGAGGTGCTGACGAAGAGCTGCAGTACGTGGACGTAGCTCAAGACCTGGACCCAAGTCCAGAAAGGCCCAAGGCCAACCTTGCCAGTGAAGGCAAGCCCCGGTGCATTAACCAAGTGTTTTTGAAACTTTATGCAATTATCTTTGCTATGAATGTGCATTTACGTTCAGGAGTTGAATGGAACCCTAGATGCATGATCCCTAGGTACCTATGTCTTTACTAGTATGTTAGGTCGGTAGCTGCTATGCTATAGGACCGTTACAAGTCGAGTGATGCTTGTCACTCGCGAGAATAGGTTCTTATGTTGGAATCATAAGATCTCCTTAAATGGATTGCTCATGTGGTAAGAGCATGAGATGTGGGCTCCGGTCCAATGGCTTTCGTGGGTTAAGTGTTTGAACGTACTAAACACTTGTCGGAAATGGGTACGGTGAGCCTAGTACCTAAATGAGGCGGTGCGGGAACTTTGCGCTACTAATCTTAGGGTTGCGGCCCCGGGCTCGCCACCTGAGTACATGTGTGAGGCTAGGTGACCTTGGTGGTGTAGCCTAGCAAGCCTTGTACTTAAGACTGTAACATCTGATCCCAATCCGAAGATTTTTGGGAACCGCCTGGTGGTTGTCCTCGCGGGGGCACCCTACCGTGTGTTTAGGTCTACCTTGCAAGGTTTAAATCAATCGATTGTCGGCCTCTCACCGTTATCTGAGACTACTTACTCCACTGGCCATGAGATCCCTAATGATGGAAGTTGATGAATATTATGCTTGATTAATTGTTTGCACAACTTATGCTTGCACTAGCTTGCTAATTTATAAAGGAATAATCAACTAGAACTTGTGCTAAAATATTGAAAGTAAGGACATACTCTTTGTTGCTTTTCAGCAAAAGAAACCACTTTGGCCAAAAAGCCTTTCATGTCTAGAGTTGGTGATGTAGTTGTCACCGACGGGTAAGTCTTGCTGAGTATTAGTATACTCAGCCTTGCTATAATCTGTTGCTTCAGGTAATGCCTTTGCTGATGTGTGGCCTGGAGAGATCCCGCCTGGCTGGGAGCTGGAGTGGGTTGAAGACGATGACTGAAGGCATCATGGCAGGCCTCCCGTGATGTTTCCTCGTGCCGTTTAGTTTAATTCCGCTGTTTTCAAAACTCTGAACTCCGTCATCATGTCAAAGACTTCGGTTTGTAATAATTAAACCCTTCGGGGTAAATTTGGATGTTAATCTTATGTTGTTCTCTGGACTCGCCTTCGCGTGAGTTTTAATGCATATATGTCGATCCATGTTGCTTTGTAAGTGATTTACCGGGCGTTAACCCGGCAACTAACGACAGGATGATACTTTATTATCGCTTAATGACCAAAGTGGATTGGTTTAGGCGATAGTACGGTATTTTCCTGGGCGGGTTGTCACAGTTTTGCGAGTACCTCGAGTAGTCTTGCATGACGAAATACAAAGTACCCGTTTGACTGTTCTGTATACGCAGGATATTATTGAAAGATCTCGCGAGAAGTCCGAGCTGCTGAAGGGGTACGGCGACACAGTCCTTCGTGCCGAAGCCTTGGAGAAGGAGCTCGATAAGTCAAAGAAACATTCTGCGCTGCTCCAATCCAAGCTCGACAGTGCCTTCGCCCAATATCATAATGAAGTGCAAGAGATGCAGGCGAAGAGGGACGACTTGATTCGGAAAAACAAGTCGCTGCGCCACAAGAATAAAGGTATGCTTCCCGCCAAAGCCTTTGAGTACTTATTAGGGTACCTTGGTGTAATCTGACAGTGTGATGAGTTGTCTGCAGAGCTTGAGGAAAGGGTCGACCAGCTGAAGGCGTCGGAGACGGACTTGAAGAACATCGTGTATCGTGAGACCGACAAAAGAGAGGTACTTGAGTATGAGTACGCTCAGTTGCGCCATGAGTGTATCAAGCTCATGGAGCTTCGTGAAGCCTCAGACCGTGACCTTGTCAATTGCTATAAATCTCTGCAGAAGCTCAATGAAGATTGAGAGAAGCTGCGGGGCCAGCTGAAGGAACTTGAGGAAGCCGCGCTACCCATTGCAAGGCTGCTGGTGCCACACCCAGGCGGACCCAAGATTGCTCCACTGGTGGACCGGTTGAAGGAAGCCCCCGAGCGTCTGGCGACGTATGTCAAGCACTTGGCGAAGTCGATCCCGAACCAAGTCTTGGCATACATGAAGTCATATTTCCCCAAGGCTCCAGTGAACGTAGTAGCCGGTGGACTTGCAGCGAACTGTACTGACGATCAGTACAAGACCCTCCTGGAGGAGATGGCGCCCATTGCTGAACAAGTGGCGGAAAAGCTCAACCTTCAGTAGGTGTACCTGTAGGAGTAGCTTAGAATAGTTGATGTAAAACAAACAGAGTTGTTAGTAACTTGTTTGGATTATCAATGAAAGTTGTCCACGATATATCTGTGAAATAAGTACTCGTAGCCGCCACTTGCAACGAAGTGTGCGGAGTACCAAACTGTGGAGGAACTTGTGAATAGTAGTTCTCAGTAAGAGATGCCTGATTGGAAGGCACAGTAAATAAGTTGAATGAAAATCAAACTTTATTACTGATGAATAAGTACACCTGGATGGTCAGGGCCGTTTACAAGTGTAGTCGCCAGGACCCGAAGGCCGCCTACAGCTAAGTGGCGCTAGGACCCTTAGGCTGCTTACAGCTAGAGATCCGTTAGTAGTCGTATAGACTGGATCTAGAGTACATGGTCTTGCAGACCGCCGCTAGAGTCCTCAGCGCTCTAAGCAGCCCAAGATCCGTTAGTAGCCGTTGACGCTGGATCTTGGAGAAGAGTAGTCCGGAGACTAGTGCCAGGACCAGAAGGCCGCTTACAGCGAGGAGTCCGTGAGTAGTCGTATAGACCTGGACCCGTAGAGTAGTCGAGCGACTACGCGTAGAAGCGACACAGCTGGTCGACGTTCCACGAGTTGCTGATGTCGTTGCCTTCAAGTGTTTGGAGGCGGTAGGAGCCTGGTCCTGTCACCTTAGAGATTGAGAAGCGACCTTCCCATGGTGAGCTAAGCTTGTGTAGTCCATCCGTGTTCTGGATATGACGGAGGACTAGATCGCCGACGTTGAAGGAGCGTTCCTTGACGTTGCGATCATGGTAGCGTCGGATACCCTCGAGGTACCTTGCTGATTGGACGAGGGCGGCGCAGCGGGCTTCTTCGAGACCGTCGATGTCAACCCGTCTGCTGTCTTCTGAGATGGCTTCGTCGTATTGCTCTACTGCCGGGGATTCCCACATCACGTCGGCAGGTAGAATAGCTTCGGAGCCGTAAACCAGGAAGTAAGGTGACTACCCCGTCGGCTTGGTAGGCTGAGTACGAAGCCCCCAAAGTGCGTTGGGTAGTTCCTTGATCCACTTGCCTCCTTTGGTGTTAGCTGCGTCGTGCAATCGCTTCTTGAGGGCGTCGAGTACCATCCCGTTGGCGCGCTCAACTTGGCCGTTGGCGTGAGGATGGGCGACTGAGACGTACCGGACGTCGATCCCGCTGTTCTCGCAGTACTCCCAGAACTGATGGTTGTTGAAGTTGGAACCCAAGTCTGTGATGATGCGATGGGGCAGCCTGTAGCGATGCACGAGTTCATCCAAGAAGTCGAGTACTCTGTCAGCCTTTGGGCAGGTGACCGGCTTGACTTCGATCCACTTGGTGAACTTGTCGATGGCCACCAAGACTCTGTTGAATCCTCCTGGCGCAGTTGGCAGAGGCCCAATCATGTCGAGCCCCCAGCAGACAAAGGGCCAGGTTGGTGGTATGGTGACTAGCTTGTAGGCCGGGACGTGTTGCTGCTTGGCGAAGAATTGACATCCTTAGCACTTTTTGATGAGTTCTTCAGCGTCGGCCAGAGCTGTGGGCCAGTAGAAAGCTCGTCGGAAAGCCTTGCTCACCAGCGTTCGAGAAGACGCATGGTTGCCGCAGATGCCTTTGTGGATCTCCTCCAAGATATCCTTGCCTTCTTCTCGAGGTATGCACTTCATGAGTACTCAGGAAGTAGCACCTCGCCTGTAGAGCTTGTCTCCGACTAGTACGTAGGCCTTGGCTCGGCGGACGAGTTGTTCGGCCAAGTTCTTGTCGGATGAGACCTTCTGCTCGCCGATGTAGTCGATGAAGGGTTGTCTCCAGTCCACGTCAACCATCATGACCTCCTGGCCGGATTGTGGTGGGACAGGGTCAGTGGCCGTTGGCGCCGACTCCAGGATGGATGGCGTGTGAAGCTCGTGGACGAAGACTCCAGTAGGTACTTGCGCGCGAGTAGAACCAAGCTTCGACAGGACGTCCGCGGCAACATTGTTGTCGCGGATGACGTGGTGGAACTCGAGACCGTAGAACTTGTTCTCAAGCTTGTGGACTTCCAGACAGTAGGCGTCCATGTTCTCCTTGTTGCGATCCCAAGACTTGTTGACTTGGTTGATGACCACTGCGGAGTCACCGTAGACTAGTAGCCGCTTGATGCCCAAAAAGATTGCGAGGCGGAGCTCGTGAAGTAGGGTTTCATACTCGGCTTCGTTGTTTGAGACCTTCCAGAAGATCTGCATGACGTACTTGAGTTGTTTGCCCTTTGGAGAGATCAGTAGTACCCCTGCACCTGCCCCTTCGAGCTTGAGTGAGCAGTCAAAGTACATCACCCAATGTTCTGGGCGCTCGGTTGGAGTTGGTAGCTGATTCTCCCGCCACTCTGCCATGAAGTCGACTAGTGCCTGGGACTTGATAGCAGTACGTGGCTTGAAGTCGATGTTGAGGGCGCCGAGTTCGACCGCCCACTTGGAGATTCTTCCAGTAGCATCCTGGTTGTGGAGTATGTCACCGAGCGGGTAGTCGGTGATAACAACAATCGAGTACTCCTGGAAGTAGTGTCGTAGCTTCCGCGAGGTGATGAGCACAGCGTAGAGTAGCTTCTGGACCGGCTGGTACCGTGCCTTGGACTCTGAGAGAACCTCACTGACGAAGTAGACTGGTCGCTGGACTGGGTAGGCGTGGCCTTCTTCCTACCGCTCGACGACGATGGCAGTACTGACCACATGAGTAGTCGCAGCGAGGTAGAGCAGTAGCTGCTCCTTTTTGCGAGGAGCCGTGAGGACCGGTGGCTTAGACAGGAAGTCTTTGAGCTGCGCCAGAGCTTGATCAGCCTCCGCGGTCCACGCGAACTTCTCTTGATGCTTGAGTAGTTTGAAGAAGGGTAGTCCCCGTTCTCCAAGCTTCGAGATAAATCTGTTCAGGGCCGCCATACACCCGATCAGCTTCTGGACATCCTTGATGCAGGTTGGAGCTTTCATGTTGGTGATGGCGGAGATCTTCTCGGGGTTGGCTTCGATGCCACGATGGCTGATGATGAAGCCGAGTAGTTTCCCAGATGGTACGCCGAAGACGCACTTGTTGGGATTGAGCTTCCATTGGTACTTTCGCAGAGATGCGAAAGTCTCTTCAAGATCGGCGATGAGCGTATCGGAGTTTCTGGTCTTGACGACCATGTCATCCACGTAGGCTTCGACGTTCTTGTTGAGCTGCTTCTTGAAGCAGGCCTGGATAGCTCGTTGGTAGGTGGCGCCGGCGTTCTTCAACCTGAACGACATTGTCGTGTAGCAGTAGGCGCCGAACGGGGTGATGAACGCAGTCTTCTCCTGGTCTTCTTCCTTGATAGCGATCTGGTGGTACCCGGAGTAGCAGTCGAGGAAGCAGAGCAGGTCGCAGCCCGCCGTGGAGTCGATGACTTGATCAATCCGCGGCAACCCGAAGGGGTCTTTGGGGCAGTGCTTGTTGAGGTCGGTGTAGTCGACGCACATCCTCCACTCATTGGTGTTCTTCTTGCGGACGAGGACGGGGTTGGCGAGCCACTCAGGATGGAAGACTTCACGGATGAAGCCCGCCGCGAGTAGTTTGGCGAGTTCCTTCTTGATGGCATCCCGTTGGTCATCAGCGAAACGGCGAAGGTGTTGTCGTTTGGGGGTAGCTTTAGGGTCGACGTTGAGTGAGTGCTCGATCAGCCTCCTGGGCACCCCTGGCATGTCCGCTGGCTTCCATGCGAAGATGTCTCGGTTAGCCTGGAGGAAGCTGACGAGCGCGTCTTCCTATTTCGGGTCAAGACCCGCCCTGATCATGGTAGTTTTGCTGCTGTCGTCCGTCCCAAGGTCGATGGCCTTCACTTGGACTTCCTCTGATGGTTGAGGCTTGTTTGCGGTGTCGGTTTTCTCGGGAATCTCGAGTTCGGTTGGGGCGAGCTTCTTGGACGCAGCAAAGATCTCCATCATTGCATTGGGTACTTGGTTGGTTGCTGCGAGTTCCACGGCTTCGGTGTCGCAGTCGAACGAGATATTCAAGTCCCCTTGCAATGTAAGTACTTCGGCAGGACTTGGCATCTTGAGTACCAAGTAGGTGTAGTGTGGTACCGCCATGAACTTGGCGATAGCTGGTCTGCTGAGGATGGCATGATAGGATGTTTTGAAGTCCGCAACCTCGAACTTGATGTACTCGGTGCGGTAGTTCTCTCTTGTCTCCCCGAAGGTAACTGGTAGGACCACTGAGCCCAGTGGAATAGCCACGTTACCGGGGACAATACCGTAGAAGGGTGACGCGCTCTTGGTGAGCATATCGGTGATGTCGAGCTTCATCTTCTTCAAGGTCTTGGTGAAGAGGACGTTGAGTCCGCTCCCGCCGTCGATGAGGACCTTGTTGAGTCTGGAGCCCGCGACTACAGGTTTCAGGACGAGTGGGAAACGTCCTGGTTCGGAGAAGCTTGTCCATTGATCTACGCGGGAGAAGGTGATGGGTACCTCCGACCACCTCAGAGGTGTCGGCACCGCTGGTTCGATGTTCAAGACTTCCCGTCAGGTGGCCTTCTGAGACCGTCTGGTGGGTAGTCCGCCGAAGAGGACATTCACCGTCTTGTCAGGTTCCTGGAAGTCGCCGTTGCCCTCATCGACTTTTTTCTTGCCCTTCTTGTCGTGAGGAGGCTGTGGGTCGGGAGTATCCTTGAGTGCTCGCCGGAGCTGGTACCACTACTCGGTGGTGTGATTACCATCCAGATGCCACGGGCACTTCTCTTTGAGCAAGTCTCTGAAGCCGCCTGAGGTCTTTTTCGAGTTGTCCTTTGCAGGGCGCTGTATAGCCGCGACTGTGTTGTCTGGCTTGCGCTTGCGGTTGGAGCTCGAGTAGTTGTTGTTGTGACGACCCCCTTGATCTTTGTTGTTGTTGTTGTTGCCGCTCGTGTTGCTCTTGTTCTTGCCGCGAATGGAGTCGTACTTGGCGTTCGCCTTGTCCTCTTCGTCGGCCCATGACATGATCATGTCTTTGAGCTTGGTGATGGAGCTCGGGCGGCGGCGACTGAAGTCTTTGAAGGTGCGACGGTGATAGAGTCCGTCTTGGAAGAGGTCGATGACTTCTTTGTCAGTGACGTCGACTACGGTCGCGCGCTTGTCGAAGAAGCACTGCATGTACTGGCGGAGTGTCTCGTCTTGTTCCTGTTTGACCATCGCCAGGTCCATGCGGGTACCCGAGGGCCCCATGACGCTCGCGAAGTTGCTGGTGAACTGAGCCTTCAGCTGGTCCCACTGGTCGATCGAGTTCTTTTCAAGTGACTCGAGCCATGTGAGTGGAGCCTGATCCAGACAGAAGGGGAAGAAGAGGCACTTCGCGTCGTTGTTGCCACCAGCATTTTCGATGGCCAAGGCGTAACACCTGAGCCACTGAACTGGATCTTGCTTCGCGTCATACTTGGAGATCCCGAGAGGTTTGAATTTCTCGGGAAGAAGCAGGTTGCGATGTCTTGCAGAGTATGCGGGGAAGCCGTCGCTGTCGCTTGCTTCAGTAGCCTTCTTGCGGCGGATCTCGTCGATCTTGTGGCGGGCGTCGTAGCCGCCACGTGCGTTGCCGGTGGCGTGGCTAGTCGCGTGGCCTCGGCCGTCGTGATCGCCACCGCCACCAGCTCTTCTGCCGGCGTCATGGGATGAACTCCCGCCGCTGCTGCCACCACCGCCACCGCCGTCGCGACTACCTCTAGTGCCACCCTGGCTGATGCCGCCCTGTGAGGGTCCTCCAGCCGAGGCCCTAGAGCGGTTGGGATTTGGCTGGTGTTCACCACGGACACGGTTGCGTCCGCCGTCTGCCGGGCTGCGGCAAGTGGCTTCGTGGTTTCTGGCATCGTGAGTTCTGACGGGGGGTACTTTGGCAACTCTGTTGTCGACCCGCATGAAGTAGGCGTCTTCAGCGAGTTTGGCGATGACTTCGCCTGCGCGGACCCCCTGGGCCTGCCGTGCTATCGTGGTGATAGACATGAGGCACTACTCAGGAGTAGTGTGTACCCGGCTGGCAACTTGCTCCAGGGCCTCATTGAGGTTCCGGATAGGGAGAGTTTCCCGGAGACGTCTGCGTCGATCGTTCCGCTTCCTGTTGCGGTCACGCCGAGCGTTCTTGTCTTCGGTGGTCTCGTTCGGAGGTGCGTTGGCAGACAACTCATCCTCTGAGATGTCGTCAAGGTACCGGTCGGGTCGGTTCTCAGAAGTCCCAACATCTGTGGCCGTCATGAAGACTTCACGGTCGGGAGTGCAGAGACTGGAGTCAGTAGTCGCCACCTCGGTGGGGGTGTGCTCGTCGTTTAGAGCCGCGGGGTTCCCTCCTGGAAGGGGAGTGAATCGAGGTAGGCGACGCAGCGTGAGTTGTCGTCCGTCAGGTCTGCAGGCTTACGGTCGGGCCAATAGACGAATCTGCCGGCGAGAGTAGATGTAATGACCAGGCCAGTGGCAGGACCTGACAGCGGTTCCTCAGTCATGTTGAGCTCGGACTCGGACTCGATTGGGTCCGATCTGTAGTCAAACTCGTAGGAAGAGTCCGAGTGGTAGCCGGTTGCGGTGTTGGAGTCCGAGGAGTACTCGGAGGCGATCTCCTTGCCGGCCCGGTGTGCGGCGAGAGCTTCCGCGTGGGCCCTGCTAGAATTGCAGAGGCTGTATGGGAAGTGCTCGTGGAGGGGGGCCGCTTCACACGATGGCTCAGGAGCCGGCTCGCATGAGGCGATCCAGGGCGACGTCGAGTTCGAGTTGGAGGCGGATCCGAGCTCGAAGTCGGCGACTTGGTTGTAGAGCGAAATTTCGCCGAATTTTTCGACGAGTGGGCCCGTGGCGACTTCGGGAAGCGTCACGAGCCCGGTCTCTGGGTCCGGGGTCATGGTGAGGTAGCGCTGGAACGATCCAGCGCCGTCAGCGGTGCAGACCCAGGAGCCGAAGACGAAGGTGTCGCCGCGGTTGAAGGCGGCGGTTGGCTTGATGATGATTGAAGCCGTCGAGTTTGCCATGTGATCTTCGGCGAGATCCCCTACCTGGCACGCCAGCTGTCGGTGTTTTAGACCGGCAACCTACCAAGGGGAGTACCCGAGGTAGATGAATGTGGCCTCGCCGAGATCGGTAACTCGAAGGAGAGACACGTGGCACACAATTTAGACAGGTTCGGGCTGCGAGGTGCGTAATACCCTACGTCCTGTATGCTGCGTAGCTCCGGATTGATTGGGTGTGTTTACAAGATGATGTGGATGAAGAGATAGGGGTCCCTGCCTCGCCTTATATAGTCCGGGAGGCAGGGTTACAAGTCGGTTTGAGGGGAGAGTACTAGTCGTGTACGGCTAGGAGTACTTTACATGGATTCGGACATGCGTAGCTTCCTAACCGAGTACTATCCCTCTGTAGTCCTTGCACCCCACGCCAGCAGGTGCCGTGTTGCCCAAGTCGAGTAGTCCCAAGGGCCCACCGAGTAGTCGGTCCTGGTACCCACCGGAGTAGTGGGCCCAGGGATGTCCATACGACAGTTAGTATTTTGGGTGGTGGTGGGGGGTTGTTAGTCCCAACTCCCAACTAACTACAAACTGACACACATGTTTGGCTCCAAAGTGTTAGTTTTGTGTTATTTTGCTCCAAACTAACACTAACACCTCCATCCAAACATGGCTGGTGTGTTATAATTGTTATTAATTAAGAATATCCACAACAAGTACCCATTTGGCCAATTTTACTAGTTTGTTACTTCAGTTTGCCGTATACCTGATCATGAGTTGGGTCGTGTTGGGTTCGGGTCGGGTTCAGGTTTTTTATTATAATTTTCGGGTTAGGTCGGGTTTTTTTCTGAGTTCGAGTGAAAATTTCGGCCCATGCCCGACCTGTCGCACGATCGGGTCAGGTCGGGTTTTTTCGAGCGGGTTGGGTCGGTTTTATCGGGTCGGGCGGCCTATGATCTGGTATAGTTTGTCGTGAGGTCTTCTGCTGATTTATCTGGCAGAATTGTTGTGAGAGAAAAATATACCATGAGCTGATTGGTACGACAGATTTGTTGAGAGAAAAAATATTACAGAAGAAATCGAAATAAAACAAGTAGAACAGACTCTACTTTACATTGTAAGGTCCTACACTCCTACCACAACAAGGAATTTTGAACAAACGATATAAAGTAGTACGGATCAAAATTCAGCTAAACGAACATGATTTTTTTATTAAATACACAAGATAGTTATACATCTTCGTATCGAGATATAACTTGATCGAGAATATATGTACTATGGCAAGGCACGCACACTGCTGCACGAAAACGTCGATTTACAAATTCGAGAGCAAACATACTACTAAAGTGAAGGACTATGTACACTCTCTTCCATTGCAAACACAAGTAGGATTTTTTTATCTAAGAAATACGATGCCAGGGCAACTGCTTTGCTCATTTTGTTCCAGTTTGGCCCTTAATTTGCCCTGTAAAGACAGAGAATCAGATGTTACACGACACTAATGCACACATTACATGAGAATGCAAAAAAAAAAAAAGCTTGCAACCAATACAAGCTGGACAGAAAATTCTTTCGGGAGCTTTTCAGTTTTTTTTAAAAAAAAATTGAGCGTAACATGGTCAGTTTCATCCTTTCAGGTACGGTCTCCACCCTGCTCAAGCCCAACTATGGAAGAGACTTGATCAAAAAAAAAAAAACCTATGATCGACATGTCAAAACTACAAGCGGCGTGTATGGCGATCATGTGTTTCAAATTTAAACCCTCATCTTCTTCCACCTAATGTTCTACACACTGATTAAAGAATGCTAATGTTACTAATCTTGAAAATGCGTTTCACTCATAAACTCAGTTCGAAAGGACACTCGATGACTCGAACTAGCTAGCACCGACATATTTATCGTCAGTTCACATGAGGTTAAAAAACAGTGGTGAATTAATTAGTGAGGGAAACTACAAGATGCACGTCAAGCTGCACTGTACAATAACCCTGGTGCATTTGATTCGAACTTATCCGTACCGCTGGCTATGTTTGGTTAACCCCATGGTAAATTTACCTTCTTCCCAACAGCTATTTGTGCAACGTTATACCACGGGGCTTGTCAGCTTCGCGTGGAGGCTGGTAATTATGAGGTGTGCTTGTAAAAAAAGCCTGATTAGGACATTGCTTTGGCAATGGCGGCTTTAGCTAGGACAGGGGTGCTACGTGCGCACGTGCGTGGCAGCTGAGAGCAGGTGATTCCTCAGTCGGCACCTGTAAACAATTGCTTAGCCGTACTAATGGTGGGCTTAATGAATGTTACTTTGACATCAGCAGCAAGGGATGATGATCTTGTATAATACCAGTGGAAAGATGTACAACGCCCTTTCAAAATTCCCGAACTGAGTTGATGGAAACACTTTATAAATTTGAATTTGCACATTTATCGGGGTCATATGTATCTTGGCCATTTTTATTGTGAAAGTTCCCATGCAGCTTAACTACATTTTAGGTTTTTTTTTTTTGCCTTACGGGAGATTATATTTTACTCCATTTTGCACAGTCTTTTTGTAGCAGATAGCTGATGAACTATTTATCATTAGATGGACAATCAATTGGGTAACAAAGCCACCGTGAAAAGCCTGTGAAGTTGTATAATCCAAAGGATTTGGCCTGGGCAAGCTGCGTGATTAAAGTGTACTATCCACAAGTTGCAACTTGCAAGTTGCGAGTTGCAGCGAAGCGAATCATCGTGATGTAAACGTTGGCGCACGGATCGCGGGGGAGGTGTCCCATTCTGTCCGTGACACACGCTGCTTAAACTAATCGTCCACGGCCACCGTTTTGACCGCCTGCCTGCAGCCCTCTGACCAAGATAGGATTATCTGTGGCCACTGGCCACAGCTATGGTTTCGGCCCTCCACCTCTGCACTTTTTCTTTCCCCTTTGCACAAATACAAAAATTATAAGCGGAGATTTGAACGAAGATACTATGGAGTATACGATTTTATAGGATCGTGATTTAAGCCGGCAGCCACATGGAAAGCGCTGACAATCCAGTTGACAACTCCGTGTGCTGCGAAATGTCAATGGAAGTGCAAAAGTCATCAAGAATGCAGTGCGAGTCTGCAGTCAGTCCAGCACCAGCGTAAGACTCGGCATGCTCTGCCAAAACGCGAACTGTCAAGCTTATTGTCATCCACGGTTATATTCACATGGGTAATTAGCATTTACAAGAATTACAAATGTTTATGATACCAAATAGATATACTATAAAAATATGTTTTTTTCCGTTTCAAATTAGAGTTTGTTTGACTTTTTTTAACTTCAAATTTGAGCTTATGCTTTATTCAAAAAAATGTACAAAATACCATTTTTTGGTTTACTTTATCAATAAAAATATATTCAAGAATAATTCAAATTGACTATGTGTTGCACAACTTTTTTGAATAATATGAGCGATCAAACTTGAAGTTAAAAAAATCAAACGACATATAATTTGAAACGGAGGAAGTAGTTTCTAAAGAATATAATAATATTTATCTTATATCATAAATGTTAGTCCTTTGTTGTCGCATTTGATCAAATTTGAGATGTATTGACTTTCAAATAAATTTGAAATGACTTACAATTCGAAAAAGTAGTATATTATCATATATACCGACTCTATGGTGTTCATGACACCTTTATAAAATAAGACAGAAAGAGAGAGGGAACTTAGTGCACATACTCCTTGTGTGTCAACCACGACGAAGTAGTATATTATCATATAACGAAGAATGTGCGAGGCGGCAAGTAGTATATTATCATATATACCGACTCTATGGAGTAATTAACGTTGGGAGTTGGACGCTACGCTTATAAGGACGGTGTTAATGAAGTTTAATGTATTAAATTTTGCTAATGTGAGAATGAGAGAGGATTTCATGGGAGGTGAGGGGACGGAGAGTTTCATCTTCGTCAAACTTTATTGGCACAATTAACTAGTTTCAATCAAAGTAACTCTGCAATGAAACTGAACACTCAGACTTACCCGTAGGCTTCAAATATTTTAATCTTTTTTCTAGAAAATTTACATAAGATACAAAGCATTATGGTTTGATCATGAAACATATACTCAGCGAGTGCCTTCAAATTAAGATGGGCGTGATGATAAATTAACAACGGTACTGTATGCTTTCTAAAAATCTTATTTGCCATATTTTTGTTTGGTAGAAATGTTCTTTCTCCTTCCTGCGTCCATAGAAGCAAATAGGGTAAACAAAAATTTACCTTTTAAATTGGCCTGACTTCACATGTATACTAATATAAGGTGTTGAGACTAAAGAAATACATCTTTTCATTTTCTCGTGCGTGAATGGACTTTTTATTATACGAGGTGATTCTCCGTGCGTTACTGTGGAATTTGAGAGAACTTTTCGATAAACTATGAATCAGTACCAGTTATGATTAGTACGAAGAAAAAACATCCAAAAATAAATCTGACATTTTGTGACAACTTGGGATTTGACATAAGGAGATCGGTGATGAAAAATGGCCATTCATTTTGTTTAGCACTAGCAATTTATATAATGATTCTTAGTTGATGGGAGATGACGTTGATAGCTTGCATGAATAAAAAATCGGCGGGAGATGATGCGCATGTAGAAACATATACCGTGTGTTTGGTTGGAGAGCAGCGGGAGTGGAGCGGAGTCGACCCGTTCCCATGGCTGTTTGGATGGTGAGCGGAGCGGCTCCAGAGAGAATATACCGTCCAGATGCGGGTTCGCTCCGTTCCTCAAATTTCGACGGACGGAGCCGCTCCGCTCCTGTTTCTCTCTCCCGTTCTCATGTCTCTCTCCCAAATCTAGCAACTCACGAGCTCGAGCTCCACGGTTCCCAGTGCGAAGGGAGCGGCCGCAGCGGCGCGCGACGCACAGACCAACCGCGGTGCTAGCCGGGGGCGGAAGCGGCCGACGCAGTTCACGAGAGGCGAGTCGGCGGTGGATGCGCAACCACGACGGTGCGCGGCGCTGGCCGCGAGAGCTGCGCCGGCGGTGGATGCGACCGGTGGCGCGCATGAGTCTGGCATGTGTGGGCGCGTTTGGAGGTGGCGGAGGAGCTCCACGACACAGAGACGACCTTGGGGGTGGAGCTTGCCGACGAGGGAAAAGGGTAGGTCGGGCTGCCATGGAGCTCGCGTCCGGGGCCGGCGGAGCTCGCGGCGGGCGCCGGGGCCGACAAGCTTGGCGGCTTGGCGTCGGAGGAAGAAGATAAGATGATAAAAAAATAAAGAGAAAAAGAAAATATTAAGAGCATGACATGTGGCCATGTGGGGTCCATTGATGACAAGTGGGATCCTCACTAACAGTGTTATCATGCCATCCAACCCGTGTTTTCAACTCCTTCAAACCAAGCATGAGATGGGTTGACTCCGTCCCCAAAATCAGAGATGCAACCAAACATAAGAAGGGTTGGAGCCGTCCCCAAAACGAGGGTCGGCTCCGCTTCGCTCCCGCCGCTCTCCAACCAAACACACGGATAGTGTGTGATGTGGGAGATAACATAGATAACTTGCATGAAGAAATGAAGAAATGATTAGTGGAAGAAGATGTAGATAGCTTGCATGTAGAAACTTGTCTGAAATTGTTAAATGGGCTAGGCCCATAATTTGCTCAAACCCGCCACCCAGCCCGACAAGAGTAGTCTCCCCGTCGTCGTGCTCGTGCGTGCGTGAGTCAGACAGAGATCGATTTCTAGCCCATTAATAAAATGAGCCCAGTTAGCTTAAAAGACCTCTACACCATTTAAATGAGCCCAGATCATTAGCTTAAAAGGCCGCTACACAAAGCCCAATCTTCTGATTTCTCTCTCGTTCCCAAGACACTTTTCTGTTGCGCTTCCGCCTTCCACCTTCGTATGTGTCCGGTGTCCCCTCATCCACATTTCTCCGCTCTAAAGCTAGTTCGCGGAAGCCATGTGTGCTGCTTGTCGATGCCCGCCGGCAAGGTCCTTGGTTGGATATCGAGAAGAGTCATAATTCGATGATCATATGTGCCATGGTTTACATTCAAAGCACTCGTACAAATATAATCTTATTTCCAAAAGAAAATGTTTAGTGAAACAAACTGGAACGCCGAGGAGGACGCTGAGCGTAAAGCCCTCCGGAAGCGTAAAGTAGACAGGCCGACTATTAGATGTGGCAGATATACATCAAACACAGGGAAATAAATATCCCATTGATGCTCCACGAACAGAGCACAATAGCACACTCCAGTTGAGAGGGGACCCTCATTTTTAACTCGCAGTGTTCATCTGCTCCTCGATTTCTCTAGGTTTGTTGGGTTTCTGATTCACCGACTGAATTGAATATCCATATGATATTTCATGGCACTGCCAGACAATGAACACCACACTAACCCTGACACAACCATAACTTAAAAAGGACACTTCCCTGGCTGGGCCTGATCGCGTGAACACAAGACATGCAACGCAGCAATCTCCGGCCGACACCGCTATTTAAAAAAAAACGGGTTTGGCGCGTGCGCATTTCATCATATCGAGAGACTGATCGCGACTGTAAACCCATATCATGTCGCGTAGGTAGCGGCAGCGTGACCGAATCCGTCCCCATGTGCACCAAGTTACACTCCACTGTCGCAGTGGATTTTGGCACGGAAGCATTATCCTGGCGAAAGAAAGCGCATGTGCAAGTGGAAAGGGCGATCGCCTCGCCAAAAAGTACAGCAGCCGAGCCTAGTGGGCACGCACGAGCACGACGACCGCACGAGCGCGCGCCTCCTCTCCTTCTCGCGGCCGCGCGACGACGAGCCGTCGGCGGTGGAGGCCACACGAGAAGCCGAATCCACCGTCCTAATTACCGCGCGATAAAAGTGCTTAACAGTTAAAAACCACCGCCTTCCAGAGGTGAAACCCTCGTCACCATTACGGGACACAGGGCACCGGAAATGGCGACGCTTAAACGAGAACAAAGGAGCGAGCCCAACAAAGACATGGCTCGTCTTTCCTTAAATAGGTATGTACAGGCGTAGAGCTAGCTAGCACTCCCCCTTGCACCAGGCCCAGCCGGGCCTCACCTGCTCGCGACCTCTGGCTGGCATCTCGTCAAGCAGCCTTGCTACGGCGTCACGATCCGGGCCGGCATCGAACAGCACGACGGCGCCTCGTTGAGGTCGAACGGCAGGCCGCCACGCGTCGTTCGGCCCGTGCCGAGCTCCAGCGCGGTCGACGGCGACGGTCCGACCGCCGCCGGCTGCGTCGCGGCGGCGAGGGGAAGCGCGGCGGCCTCTGCTGCTGCCTGCGGTTGCAGCTGGTAGTAGACGAAATGCCAAGGGGAAGAAGGGCAGTCGAGGCCGCCGCCGACGTAGTCGCCGAACGGGACGGCCTGCGGAAGGGGCTGGCGCGTGCGCGTGAGCGGCAGCGCCATGCGGAGGTGCTGTTGCGGCTGGTGGCGGTGGTATCCGCCGCCGCCGCCGCCGGCGTGGTCGGGGAAGTTGATCTTGGCCTTGGCGCCGCGGAGGGTGCGCGCGGCGCGGTCGTACGCGAGTGCGGCCTCCACGGGGGTGTCGAACGTGCCCAGCCACACCCGCGTCTTCTTCCACGGGTCCCGGATCTCGGCCGCGTACCTTCCCCACGGCCGCTTCCTCACGCCCCTGTAGTGCGCGTCGCCGACGCCGTCTCCTCCTCCCACCACCACTGCCGCGCCGGCACCGGCTCCACCATGGCTCAACACTGCCCTTAACGTGGGATCCATGTCCATCCGGACTTCGAAGATCAGGGAGAGGTGTAGGGTTTGTTGGGTGCGGCAACGTCCGCTCGGGAGTCGGGAGTGTCTTGGCACAACGCAAAGGCCGAACGATGGATGGATAGCGGGTAGGATGTGTGTGTGGCTTTTTGTGAGCGATGTGGTTGCCCGGCCTCGTGAAATGGAGGCAGGCGAGGGGGCGTAGAGATTGTGGGTTTGGGTTGGGATATGGGGGCGCTGCTGCCCCGGGCGTGGCAGGAAGGAGCACGGCACAGCCGCCGCGAGATTTGACGCGTCGCCGGGGACCGCAGCCGCAGGTCCTGCCACCAGAAACACTGTGCGCACGCCGCCTCCACCACACTCGCGTCCGGCATGACGCCAGCTACTGTACGAGCGCGCTCTCCCTCTCGGCCTCTCCGGTCTCCGCCGTCCGCCCGCCGTCTGCAGAGGTCCGTGTCCTGACAACTTCGCATCCACGCACAGGACACAGCTGCCGACGGCCGGGGCCTCTACCTGCCATCCGTCGTGCGACTGCGAGCGAGCGGCGCCGAACAGGAACAGATCACTACTCCTACTTTTCCACGCCGCGGCCGACGGGGCCCGCAGGTCAGTGAGAACGCAAATCCCTGGGACTGTTTTGTCATTTTGCTTTCCCTCGGACTGTTTTGTCGTCTCCTCGCCGCGAGCAATAAAGGTGCGCGGAAGGAGAGGCAGGACCGAGTGACCGACACAGTCGCGCCCACGCTAACAGGCAATGACATGTGGGACCCACACTAGAGTCGTCCCTCCTTGTCAGCTGGAAGGTCGTGCTCACTGCCCAAGCACTCATGACTGCGGCAGGCTGACGACGACGCCGCTTGAACAGGACACCACCACCGCGACGTGTCAAGGGTCCGTTGGCTGCCGGTTCACGTGGGAGGAAGCGTGTCGTGGGGTGGGGGACAGCACGGGCGGGTGCGGGGGATGGGAGACGGACCCTACGGCGGCCGGCCGGGTGCGGCGCAGCGCCGCTCATCAATTGCGGCGGTCCCAGCAGGCGTGGGCGGGCGTGTGCGCTACGGGCTGCGGCGTTTGGTTGAGCTGGGCTCGCGGGGCAAGCGGCCGCTTTGCTTTCGGCTCGACGTCGTGTATACTACTCTTGTTCGTTTCCCCAGCCGCAGGCCCGCAGCCGTGGGATTTGCCGTGCCAACCCGGGCAGACGAGCGCATAGACTGTCACTCTGTCAGCGCAAAACCTTTCCCGTAGCAAGACGTGAAAATGCGCTGGGAGCTTGGTATTGTATCATTTGCCTCAATTTTCTTATTGCTATCGCTACTTTAACACGTTCCTTTCTTTTTAATACCGCCAAAGGGCGCTTATGGGCCCAAACACAGGTGTGTCGGAAATAATACATCTTGTAACCATCCATCCATCCACCCTGCAAATGCCTTCTTTGCTTACTTGAGGTTTGTTATAATGTAATAAACCCCTAACATTTTTTTTTCGAATCGAGACCTATTCCATTTCCATTCAACAAGAACGGAAATACAAAGTACCGTACATATTTTACAAAAAGGAAAGAGAGAACTACCAAACTGCTAATCACTCCTGCATGCAGAGAGATAAGCCAGCCTGGCGATTTACCCTAGGATTCCTAGGCTACCACCTGCAGATTAAGTCCCTCAGCACAAATTTCTAACACATTCGACATATTGACATACGCGTCGCCCTGTCACCAAAAGAACTTCCCCTTATCCCTTTTAGGTCTTTTTTTAGATGAACTGGTCTTCATCAGCAATCATCCGGGTCCTCCTCCTGAGCCCCATCCGCCGCATGTTGAATCAGTCTTGGCTGCTGGGGCCCCTGGCGTGCCATCATCCAGTGGGCGCACGCCACCAGTGTCCTAACCCCCTCCACAATTTTTTCTTGCAACTCCTCCTTGTATACGTCTGCCCAATAAACCATGAATGAACCAGCATGAATTATAATTTCCATTGGATTCTTGAGGGGCTTCCTGTTAAAACAGGCTTTGTTCCTCCTCTTCCAAATTGACCAACAAATAGCTGAAGATGTCAAGGTATAGACAGCTTCCCCTCCTGGTAGCCATCGAGCTAGCCAGGGGTTTGATGAATATTATGTGGCACATTGTTGGTCCCAATACACAAGGCCACCACACACCAAATGGCTTTGGTTGTGGGGCATTGTACAAACAGATGATCAACAGTTTCATGATGTTCACAGAAATAACATGAGGGGCTACCTCCCCAGTTCCTTTTTATCATGTTGTATTTGGTTAAGGTTGCGTTGTTCTCGACCAATCACATGAAAAAATTGATTTTGTAAGGTATCTTGGCTTTCCAGATAAGTTGGAAACCTCTGCAAGGCCCCTCACTTGATAAATGGTCATATACCGATTTAGTTGTGAATTTGCTTTTGCTGGACCATTTCCAGGACAGACAATCACCCCTGTTTTCAAATTGGAATGTGTATACCAAGTTCACCATATCCAACCATTGTTCAAATAGCCAAGGAGGCAACCATCTGGCAAAATTCAACTGACCTTGTCGAAGAAGGAAATTGTGTATAGTTATGTCTTTGTCTTGGCAAAGGTCAAAAAGGATAGGATAACATAGGCAGAGTGGGTGTCATTGATCCATTTGTCTTTCCATAAGGAGGTTTTCTTCCCATTTTGTACTGCAATCTTCCTCCCTTGCAGATATATGTGTTTGACCTTCAACAGGTCAGCCCACACCGGTGAGTCATCTATCGTGTGATTCACAGAACAGACAGTGCCATCCTTAATGTACTTTGCTTTAACTATCTCCTACCAAATGCCTTCCTCAGTTTCCAGCCTCCACCAACATTTGGTTAAGAGACTAATGTTCATTTTCCTTATATCCTTAATCCTTAGGCCCCTTTCTTCTTGTTTTTGCATATGATCTCCCATTTTATTAAATGGTATCTTCTCTTTGAACTATTTCCCCTCCAAAAGAATAGTCTTCTCTGCTTATCTAGAGAATTAATTGTTGTTTTTGGTAGCAGATACATGGACATATGATAGATGAATGTGCTGGTCAAGCTGGAATTTATCAGAGTAGCTCTCCTTGCAATGGTGATGCGGACATCCACACCAATCATCTAGTTACACAAGAAGAATCTACACCAAGTATTAAAAACCAAGAATTGGTTACACGAAGTCATGCCAAGAAGCTAGAACAAAAGGTGAATTCTCTCCTAGCCGAATTTCAGTTACATACAAATGAGAATTGTTTACTACCTAAGTGTTGTACTCTTGTTGTGTTAAGGTTTACACATCAAGACATGGACTACACTCAAGTAGAGAAGGAGTACATACAGAAAGGAGAAGGTTACATAAAGTCAAGGACGAATTACGTGAAGACCAACAAGGTTGCTACCAGTTCGGACCTGCATAAAGATTTGGACATAACTCTTTGTTCCCGATAGCTCTGGAGCTCCATGAGTACTTGATGGAACGGGCTTGAAGTCAACTTTCAAACGCAACAAACCGCACGTCCATTAGACTTCCTAATAAAGAGTTATGACCGATTTAGTGAAGACTGCTCAAAAGGCCAACAGCCACACGAGGTTGTTCGGGATTTCAGTGTAACTCCAGGAACTCAAAGGTCCATTCACACCCAACAAGGAGGGTTGTTCCTTGTATAAATACCCTTATGTATCTCTAAATAATGAAGACTTTTGATAATGAAATAGAACTTCTTTGTTCAGCTGCGTGCTAACAAATTCAGAGAGTGATTCTCTACCCCTTTGCTCTTGTGATTTCCCCGTGGGATTACATCAGCGGCCGCTTCATCGGCACCCAATCCGTGCTCCTGCTACTTCGTGTTCAGGTTGCGTAGGTTGGTTCTTTGAGAGTGTGATTGAGCGAATCCTTGATTTAGACTGCCATATAGAGACGGTGGTTGGCTTATGCGTGTCGTCAGGTTGCACTACTATCCGACTGTTCGCAGCTATTTATCTTGGCTGAATTTCAGCTAGTTATCTTGTTCAGGATCCTATGTTGTGAAGATCGGGACAACATCCGTATCATCTGGTATCAAAGCTATTGTTGCCACGGTAGGATTTTCTTTACCCTTAGCTACATATATTTTTGTCTTCGTCCTATCCACCAAAAAGCCATAAAAAAGTGTCATAGCCTTTTGTTACAATCTGTCTATCTAGTGAGTTTGGTTAAGTTTCAGTCTATTAGAGTCTTTGTTTAGTTGCTGATCATATCATCCTTTGCGTGTCTTTTTGTGCCTTTCCATATATCTGAAAATCCCCACAAAAAGTAAACTATTTCTATCCTTTGTGAAAACTTTTGTACTATTAAGATTGTTGTTGGTTATATTTGGTTCTATCATTAGTATCGTGCAAAAAAAGTATAAAAAAGAGAAGAAAGAACGCTGAAAAAAAGTGTTGAGAAAGTAAAAAAAATTGTTGGAAAGACAGGAGAGGGATCAGATTGTTGGTATGCACAAGTGTTGAACTTTTATATCAAGTTATGTAACCAGTTTGCTATCATCCTTTTGGTGCATCTTTCGCTAGGTGAGTTCCTACACGTAATTCACGACTCCATAGCGTAACCCTTGTTTGCATCAATTCTGAAATTTTCTTTTTGTGTGTGTTGGTTTGGTTACATCATTCATATCTTTGATCAACACTAGGCATTGATATCTAGTTTGGATTGTTACTTATCTTTACAACAATTAGAATTCAGATTGGTTCTTGTGTTTTATACCCTACCGAGCTCCACATAAAAGCCATCGTGAACGATTTTTCTGATCTTGTATTCGCTCAATTATCACTACTCTTTACCACCAACGGATTGCCTTAGTAACCTGCAGGGAAGCATAAGAGCTTTGGTTGGTAAGAGAAGGTGAGGTTGTGAGTTCCACATATTGTCCTATTCCACATATATGCTTGCTATTTTTTAGACATTAACCATGGCAGGTCGAGTATATACACAACTTCCTTTCTATGGAAGTATTGATCCGGAGGAATTTCTGAATTAGAATGAACAAATGGAGTATGAACTTGAACTCCAAGATTTTCCGGAAGCAAAGAAGGTGTCACGAGCTGTAATTGAATTTGAAGACTATGCTCATGAATGGTGGAAGAAATATCCACATAAGCGCTTTGTCAAGTGTTGGGAAGACTTGAAGAAAGCCATGAGAAAAGAATTTGTTCCACGTGAGTATGAGCTGATTTTACTTCGTCGTTTGAAGTGCATTAAGCAAGGAAGTAAATCTGTTCGGACTTATCATGATGAGCTATCTTTTGCTATGCGCCGAGCAAATATTGTTGATGATATGGATGCAAAAGAATATTTCAAGAGAGGTCTTAATCCGAATAGTGCTACTGCCATTGAGGGAAAATATGCAAGAAGTGTGCAAAATCTTTTGGTATATGCACTCAAAGAAGAGAGAAAAATTAAAGAGCTGCAGCAAGACAAGATTTCAAAGTGCATTAATTTGTGCAAAGACATTGCTACAAGATTACATGCTGATTTGAAGCCTAAGGTGCCATGTGTTGTTGGAAGTAAACAAGCATCAAGCCCTTGCAAGAAGAAAGGATTTTCTATCTCCAAGTGCGAACCAATTGATGCTTATGCTAAGTGTGCTGAAAATAAGAACTTTGTTATGCAGCAAGAAGAGAAGTTTGTGTCACAAGTTGACATAGGAAGTGATATGGTGAATGATCTTTCTACCAATTCTAGTGGTACAACTTATCCTAGTGTTGTGGCTGTTCAGAATTTTAGTTTGGACTCTGAGTTTGAGAAGACTGAAGTCAATGAAGTTCTCTCCAATGATTGTTTGAAATCTGAGCATGAACCATTTGGAGATGTTGTTGCACATAGCATGTAAGATGAGAATGGACAGTGCCACAATCATTTGCAAGCAAGAGAAATAATTGAAGGCAAGAAAGAGATGGTTGTTGTTGATTTTCAAAGTGAAGGTGATCATTTGATTCAGCAAAAACATGAAGAAACATCTTCTCAGGTTCAGATTCTAAGAGCTGATGTTCCTACAAGTTATATGCCTTTTTCAAGTGCCATTTGTGAGGAAATTAAGTGCTGCGATATTAGTGATAGTTGTGATATGCAGCAAGGTGGTGAATCAATGTCACTACAAGATTTAGAGTGTGTTTCGACACCCATTTTTAGAGTTGCATATAATCTGAATGAAAAAAGAGATCAAATGTTTGGTTTGAGAGAAGATTTGGAGAAGAAATATGTTGCTAGTGCATCACCAAGTGTGATTGATGAATCTGTCCAAAAGCAAATTGAACATGTTCCACCTGATCAATGGTTGCAAAATGATGTTGTTCCAAGCATGGAAGAGATGTCAACATGTACTACACCATCAACTGTAGTATGCGAGGAATTATTGGACAGAGATGCTGAAATTAAGTGTGCTTATATGCCTCATGAAGTTCAGATTGAAGGCATAACTGATATTAATGATTCCACTGAAATTGTTGGTGTCTCATTACCACCGGAACTTGTTAAAGTTGGTTGTTCCACTTTGACCTTTGCTGGTCAAAGTTTAGTTGAGGAATTCATGAATGAAAGTGATCATGCAGTTGCTGCTCCAAATATAGTTGTGAAAGGTTTGCATCAAAACCCATGTGAGACTGAGAGCCACATAGCCAAATTGAGTGCAAGAGAAAACAAAAATGAGTTGTGTGATTCCACAAAATGTGAGATTGAGAGCATCCACAATGAGAGTGAGAGATATACACCACATAAAAAGAGAGAGAATGATTGCAAAATGTGTGAGGATGTTTATGAATCTAACCCACTCATCCATACTTCTAGTGTTCTATCAAAAAGTGTGCAGGTTTGCAAAGAAGTTGAGATAGAGACAATTGCTCATCACACAACAACACTTATTGAGAGAGGTGAGAATATTGCTGCTGTACAAAACCAATTTGTTTCTGCCATAAACATGAAGCATGAAGATGAAGAATGTAAAAATTCAGAAGTGCAACCCATTGTACATAGACAACCATCAAAATTGAAAGGCAATAAAAATAACTCAGATCTGAAATTGCAAGGTACATTGTTGAGTAATCATGATAAAACATCTACTGCAAATTTAATTGATCTTACTCAAAGGTTTCATGTTAATTCAATTCATTCAAAAGTTAATAGCTATTGTTCTAGAATGCATAACTCTTATTCTATTTTGATTGATAATTATGCTGCTTTACATGATAATAAATTTCACCATGTTCAATTGATTACTCATGCTGAATTTTTCAAAAGAATATTTCCTTCTACTTGTTTTAGTTACACTATGCTTGATAAACCTGTTGAGATTAATGAAATGCTTCAGAATGTGTTTATGCTAACATCCGTGACATCTTTGAATAATGTTCATAGCTGCAAGTTTACTTTCAATTTGTTTGTTGAACATGTTGTTGATAAGTTCTTTGTAAGTTCTATGTGCATAACATGTGACAAGCTGGCTGAATTTAAATTGAACATGCCGGACGACAATCCTTTTGTGCCGTATTTTTTTGATCCTAAAGTGAATAAATTGTTTAATGCTTGTGATATTGAGAGAAAAATATCATTCTCATGCTCATATTGTCCATCAAAAGAAAGAGAGCATGTGCAAAGTACAACCAGCTCTTCACCCAAATTTTTTTTGTTCAGATCAAAAAGCAATGAATTGGCAAGGTATGCATCTAAACCTTCAGGAGAATTGTACAAAAATAATTGTGAGAATGACAAGAGATCAAAGTTTTCTTCAAATTTTGAAATACTTAATGCTGCAATGATGAAATCAGAGATTTCGAATCAATTGTGTTGCTTGAAACAAATTGTTGTTCTTTCATCTACTAAGTTGTTTACAGAATTAGAAACACCAAGGAAAAACTTTCAATGTGAGTTTAGAAAAGTGAATTTGATGTTTCAAGCTCGTCCTAATAAAGTGCATAACTCATATATGTCATGTTATCATTGTGCACCTATGAATATGGATGAGAAAAGAAGTAATGAGGGATCTAACTTGATTGATCATGAAAAATGTTATATATATCCACCCTCTACTTTTTATAGGTTGACTCTAGGTCAACAAAAGCTGAGGACAGCTTTTCTTCAAGGGAGGGAGGATGATGCGGCCCGGTCAACGAATTCAACAAATACTCTCAATATTGAACATTCATACAAGGTGAAAGCTATACTTGACCTAAAATCAAATTGTTTTATTTTAGCAAGGCTGCTACTTGGCTTGTATGATTACAGATTCAAGCACAGTGCTATATTCGACTACAACAATGATCATCAACATGACCAAGCCTACAATAATCAGAGTGAGGACGACTCCTTTTTCAAGAGAGGGAGGATGATGTGGACATCCACACCAATCATCTAGTTACACAAGAAGAATCTACACCAAGTATTAAAAACCAAGAATTGGTTACACGAAGTCATACCAAGAAGCTAGAACAAAAGGTGAATTCTCTCCTAGCCGAATTTCAGTTACATACAAACGAGAATTGTTTACTACCTAAGTGTTGTACTCTTGTTGTGTTAATGTTTACACATCAAGACATGGACTACACTCAAGTAGAGAAGGAGTACATGCAGAAAGGAGAAGGTTACATAAAGCCAAGGACGAGTTACGTGAAGACCAACAAGGTTGCTACCAGTTCGGACCTGCATAAAGATTTGGACATAACTCTTTGTTCCCAATAGCTCTGGAGCTCCATGAGTACTTGATGGAACGGGCTTGAAGTCAACTTTCCAACGCAACAAACCGCACATCCATTAGACTTCCTAATAAAGAGTTATGACCGATTTAGTGGAGACTGCTCAGAAGGCCAACAGCCACGCGAGGCTGTTCGGGATTTCAGTTTCATGGTGACTTTTCACATAGTGTAACTCCAGGAACTCAAAGGTCCATTCGCACCCAACAAGGAGGGTTGTTCCTTGTATAAATACCCCTATGTATCTCTAAATAATGAAGACTTTTGATAATGAAATAGAACTTCTTTGTTCAGCTGTGTGCTAACAAATTCAGAGAGTGATTCTCTACCCCTTTGCTCTTGTGATTTCCCCGTGGGATTACATCGGCGGCCGCTTCATCGGCACCCAATCTGTGCTCCTGCTACTTCGTGTTCAGGTTGTGTGGGTTGGTTCTTTGAGAGTGTGATTGGGCGAATCCTTGATTCAGGCTGACGTATAGAGACGATGGTTGGCTTCTTGTGCATGTCGTCAGGTTGCACTACTATCCGGCTGTTCGCAGCTATTTATCTTGGCTGAATTTCAGCTAGTTATCTTGTTCAAGATCCTACGTCGTGAAGATCGGGACAACATCCGTATCAAATGGGCATAGTGCTACCCATCCAAGTCACTAATTCCTTCTTATTTTTTTTGCTCCAGAGGCAACCAATCTCGCACATGCAGTCTGCCTGACCTTACAGGAACATCTAAGTATTTCATAGTAGTGAACCAACTTGACAGTTAAATATTTGCGCATGTTGCGCTTCTTTAGCATCATCCCCTCTAATCATTAACACCCCAGTTTCGTCAAAACTAATTTTCAGTCCTGGCATCATCTCATATAGACATAGAAGAAGTTTCATATTCCTGGCCATCTCCAAATCATCTTTAAAGCAGACAATTGTGTCATCTGCATATTGCAGAATTGACAGCCCTTGGGGGATCAGATTGTCTGCAAGGCCCACAATTAGGCCAGCCCCCCTCGGCTTCCCTGACCATCCTTGCTTGGCAGTCAGCAGCAAAATTGAATAGAATTGGTGACAATGGGTCACCCTGTCTGACCCCTTTGTGACTAGTGAAGTATGGGCCGGTTTTATCATTTAGTTTGACACTCACAATACCACCTTTCACTACTTTCGCCACCCACCCAATCCATCCTTCACTGAACCCATATAGCTTCAGACACTCTAACAGAAATTTCCAGCTAATCTTGTCATATGCTTTCTCAAAATCTAACTTGAGCACCACCCCTTTTTCTTTTCTTCTTTTTGTTTCATGCATGACTTCATGTAAAGCCAGCACACCATTCATTATATTCCTTCCCTTAATGAATGCAGTTTGTGTTTTTAATATCACCTTTTGTGCTACAGGTTCTACTCTTATTGTCATAGCTTTAGTTATCCACTTATATAAGCAATTCAGCAGGCAAATCGACCTATATTGTTGAATTCTCTCAGCATCCTGCACCTTGTTGGTGGTTACAATAGCCCAAACAATAACTTTTTGAGCTCTTAGGCCGTACAATGTCTCCGTACAAAGTTGGCCTGGAAGAGCTACTAGGGAACTGAGTGACTAGTGAATTCATTGAAATCCAAAAAAATCCATCCTCCATCCCTCTCCCATGAGCTCCTTATATATAGGGAGAGGTTAGGTAGTTTTTACATATTTCATTCCTCGGTGGGGAATGAAATTACATATAGGTCCTTGGGCTGCATCTTTCTAAGGGTAATATATGAGGTTATCTAACCCCACGTAGGAGGCCTATTCCTTTCAACCGAAAGCCCACTAACATCTTATTTCTTCACCGAGAGTAGTTCCTACGGCCCGTGATCTTTGCCCAATTTCCCAACACACCTTTGGTAGCAGGGTTATTATGCCATATTTGAGTCTGCTCATTTCCAACCTCCCTTCATACAGATCAGTAAATAACTCCACGATATCATGTTTGATAATGTCCCAGCAGCTCTGATAGAACTCGATTGGTACCTTATCAGGCCCTGCAGTTTTATTTCCTTCCATTTGAAATAGGCATACTTGACTTCCTCTTCAGTGATAGGTTTAGTCAATTTTTCATTGTCCTAGCATTGACTTTTTCCTACTCTCTCCACATCTCTGGTTTTATTAGGTATCTGCCTTCAGTTACTGCCCCAAACAGGGTTTTGTAATAGTCTGTGGCATGTTGTAAAAGGTTCTCATCCCCTTCCACCACCATCCCACCATTTACAAAGTTGATAATAGTACTGCTTCTCTTTCTACCATTTGCAACCCTATGAAAGAAATTTGTATTATTATCTCCCTCATGGAGCCACCTCCCATGAGAACTTTTGTACCAATATAACTCCTCATCATCTAACATGAGCAAGAGATCTTTATGAATATGCACTTTCCTATTCATTTGCACTAGGGTAAGGATGCCCTCCTCTTCTTGACACTCTAGGTCCAGGAGTTCTTCTTGCATTTTTACCCTCTTCTTCTTTTGTTCCCCTGTTTGTCAAAGCCCTATCCTTTAAAGAATTGTTTAATTTTCTTCTGCTTCTTTTGTATTCTTGTCGGTGCACAATCTGCATGACATGGCTCTCCCCATATCCTTTGGACATTTGGGAGGAATTCAAGGTGTTTGACCCAAGATAGCTCAAATATGAAGCTAAGGTGTTTTAATGGGGATTAGTATTTGTAGATAGAATCAGAGAATTATGGTCTGCTACTTCTCTTGGTTGTTCGTACACCATACAGGTGGGTAAGATATCTTCCTATTCTTTACTTATTAGGATTATGTCTAATTTTTCTAAGGTTGGAGGCGTTTGGTTGTCAGACCAGGTGAATTTCCCACCGGTAAATTGCATATCCATAAGCTCCTGAGAGGAAATGATGGAATTAAAGATCCTAATAAAAAAATCCATTTACTTGTATGGGTGTGATTTAAACAAACCATACTAAATTAATAATAACTTTAACAGAGGTGTGATTGTATGGGTTTATAACAAACCTCTGTAGTAGCTAATGATCTTTGTGCACTTCCTTAATATCTTGAATAGGCATTGAAGGAGCTTAGGCATGATCATAGTGGGCCATGGTCCCCTGCCAAAGCAAAATCCTTTTGCTTGGACATTGATTTTGGTATTGTTTACTAGTTTGGTTGCTTAATGAACACTAGTTAAACTCTCTGAATTATCCGTTAAGCTCCGCCGTTGTCAACAGAGTTGTGGATAGAGTTTAGAGAGGTAAGGTTGGACAGCGTCATTTTCCTGGTGGAGCTCATAGAAAATAAGAACCTCTTTAAAGGGCGAGCTTATGGAGAGACTTAAAGGGGTTGTTTGAGATGGAGCTTATCAGTATAAGTTCTGTCTTATTGTATGTTTGGATGCTTATCGAAAGTATTGAAAATATTTTTTCTAATGAATGTCTAAAACTCATAAGTCTATGGTTAGTCATGTGACGCTAAGTAAAAATGTGCTGATCATGGATTGACGAGGCCTATTGGGTGGAGCTTACTCTGAGTAACCACATCTGCATCTTTCGTTGCGGAAAGCGACACCGTCGGCAGGCCGCGCCAGCGCCCGTGCATCTCCTCATTTTCCGCTGGCCGTAAAGCGTCCCGTCGGTCCATCGGTCACCCCGACATGACCTCGCGCCGCTGGCACAGACTGACCTACCATTGCCGTAGCCCCCTCTCCCTCACTGCCTCGCGTCACGTGCCGCACCGTGCGCGGCGCCGTGATGTCATCGGACCGCAAAGCGCCGCCGCGCTCGGCGCTCGGCTCCACACCGTGGCACGCGCCCGCCGCCCGCACCGTTTGAAAAAGCCGGCCCCCGCCCGCCGTATTCTGTGCCCGAGCGGCGCCTGCCACGACCTGGCACGCGCCGTGCGGCCTTTGCCTGCCTTTGGTCCGCGCCGCAGGACGACGACGCAAAGGCGCCGCGGCACGGAGAACCAGAATTTTAAAGGTGAGCGCGGCGGCGGCAGTAGAGTGCTCCACGGCTCCACGCCTCCACCCGTCCAGCGCCGCAGCGGCGCCGTGCGGCGGGCGGCGGGGCGCGAATCGAATCGAAGCGAAGGGAATCGTCGTCCGTCGCCCGCTGTCCCGCAAAGCGCGGATGGGGACGGGTGGGTGGGTGCGTGGAGTGGAGTGGAGAGGAGGCGTCGTCCGCCGGCCTTGGGCCGGGCGCGGGGGGAGTCATCAGTCGTCGTCCCCGTGGTGGGACCACGGCGGCGGGGCGCGGGGCGGGAGATGCCGTGTCGCGGTGGTGGGAGCAGCTCGGCCCGTGCCGCGCGTGGTGGGAAAATTCGGGGAGCCGCCGACGGTTTTTGACCGGATGCGTGGCCGAGGCGGCGTCGATGCGTCACGCTCAGGCAGGCCTGTGTGAGCCGGGCCTACGCCGTTAGGATCGTCGCCCGCGTATGCGTACAGTATCTATCACCACCACCTCTCCGCCGGGTCTCCGCCCGGTGGTCTGCGTCGTCTCCATTGGTCCCAATAGTAGACTGTAGACTCAGATGCTCGACCCCGTGCCGTCGTGCGGTGTCGCCGTTGCCTGTCTTCGTCATCCGTAATCCCTCCTGGTTTGCGTCGTCTTCGCAGACGTAACAAAGGGGCTGATAAGCTTCGGCTCTGAGATTCACCAGCTCAAAACTTGCGGGATTGCGTTTTTATTCTGGTTCCCTCCTTGATCTAGGCCCGGCCATTGCCTTTGATATTTCTCAGCGCTGAAAAATACTATAAATTGTCTCCGCGGCCATCCATTACTGGATGTTGTTGTTGGTTTGGTTTTGGTTGGTTGGGTGGGCGAGAAATGCTCAGTGGCCTGACCTCCACGGCTCTCCATTGGTACGTCCACCGTGCTTGTCGTTCCACAAAGGGCGCCGATTCCGGGCTGCAGCGCAGAGATTCTCTCCACCTATAGCTTGCTTCGCGCCGATCCATCAGCTGCACGCAGCTCGGAGGGGTACGTGTTTGTTTGATCGAACGGCCGGCTACGAAACGTGTGGCCCTGCCGCTCCCCACCGAAGCGCGGCATGCAGGATCAACGGGATGTTCTGTGCGCAGAGCGCGAAGCATGGTCCTGTGACGGTACGGCCGTCAAACTTGGGACAGTGTAGTGTACAACAGCCTCCGATCCCTATAGTCGAGAATAGCACCGGCAATCGCCAAACGTCCATGACGGATCGCCGTCTAGACTGATTTATTATTCCGATTAGGTAGAGCCCCTACTACTTGCTCCTTGTACTAGTTTTTGACCGGTTAATCTGAACACTGATGACCCAGAGCATGTTTTGCAGCTCAAAGTGCGTTCTAGAATCAGGATCATCAATCACCTAACGAGCTGTTGTTTTGATAACGCGCGGTTAGCAATCTCAAAGCCCACAAAAAAAAGAGAGAAAATTGCGAAGCCACAAGGCGTGATGACAGCACGAACGCCGCGCCCATAAAGCGTGTCGGTAGCGGCGGGCGAACGCTTGCCTGAATCCTGATCCTGCATTCCTGCGTGCGCGGCCACCAATAAATTCTCTCCCTCCCCGCTGCTCCGCCAGCCTCGACAAATCCTCGCGGCGGAGGGACTGGCGGTCCGTCCGTGGACCCCGCCACCAATTTACCAACCCGTACGTTTTCCGCCCAGCGCGCGGCGGCAACGGCAGCGGCAGGCGCGCCATCCGCCATCGGCGCTGCTGCCCGCCTGCCCCCACGCAAAAGGAGGCGTTATCTACATGCATGCAAGGCCATTACTTTATGGCGCCGCGCAGCGCCAAACGTGGCGTAGCGTAGCGGCGGGGGAGGACGGAGGACTCGCCAGGACGCCCCGCCAGCCAGTGTCCCCACTTCACAACGACGCACGCCCACGCCCACCGCGACCGCCTGTCCTGGCCTGACCCGGCCCGGCCGGCGCGGGGGTTCCTCTGCGCCGCGGCTCTCCCGTAGCTTCCCGTGCGGCTCCGTCGCTTTTGCTTGGGAGTACCGCGCCGATCCGGCGAGGGGAAGCAAAGCCGCATGTGGCGCCGCACCGAGGGCTCGGCGCAGGAGAGCCCGCGCGCCGCGCCCGCCCCCTTTTCCGTGTCCGCCCGCGCTGCTCCGCCACGCCACGCCATCCGCCGCTACTCTCCCTCCGCGCCGCGCGCCCTACGACTACGAGCACTTGCATGATGCGATGGATGGTCCCGGCCTGCCATCAACGCCGATCGGTGCCCCCCTCCGTGCACGCACGTCCCAGTCAATGCCCCCACACTCCCCACCGCACCTCCCTCCCCTCAGACGTCCACATCCCCCCCATTACGTGCGCCATTGCTTTTCTCCGGCCGCCCCCGTCGCTGATTGATTCCTTCCGTGCCCTCTCGCGTGGGTTCCCCGCCGTCCAGCAAAGAAAAATGGTACAGGGCGCACAGGCACCCGGCGAGGTAGGAGTAGGAGCAGTACCGGTGACTTTGACATATTTTCAGACTTAATTTTTTTGTTGAATAAATTGCAAAACCAAGGACAATTTTGCTGGCTTTGCCAACTAATATGGGTGCACGTCAGTTTGCGAAGGTTACGTGTAGCCGTAGCCCAAAGCACGCGCGCCGCATAAAGAAATTATGGGTGCACCAAGAAAACCAAAGCATGCAGGCGGAGTAGTAAAACGACGGAAAGCGGCAACCTTCCGGAGGCGCGGCGCGCGGCGGGCCCCACGGGGGCGAGGAGAAGCTGCCGCCGCGCGAATCACTGCCCCCTGATGCCGGCCCTCCCGCCGCGCCAGGCCCACAGCTGTCGGCCGCCCGAGACCCACGCCCGGTCCTCGCGCCGCGCCGCATCCGGACGCGGCCGCCCAGAACACGGGACACGGTCCCGCGCGGACGGATCTGGCGCTCCCCTCCCACCCGCGACACGCGACCGCCCACCCACCCCCCCGCAGCAGCCAGCAGCTAGCAGGAGAGGGGGGCCGCACGGAGCGACGCCCCGCAGGCGATCCCGCCGCGGCCGGCAGCGACGAGGCCAGCCGCCGCGCACACGTGTCGCGCGGGCCCCCCCGCCGCCCCCACACGCACACGTAAAATTTACTTTTCCGTCACGAGTAGCACAACGCAGCCGCGATTCCGTCGTCGTACACTCGTACGAACAGATCGTCGCCGCTGCGGAAAGATCCAGCCGCCACCACCACCACCACCCCCACCCCCCACCGCTCGAGGAGTCGTCCCGTCCACACCTGCCTCCCGCCCGAGGCCCACGACTCCGCCCGCTCCGTCGCATCTTCCTTCCTTTTCCTTCTTTTTTCTTTTCTTTTCCTCCCAAAGATCTACTAAACGGCCGCCGGCCGTGCCGTCTCCCCGACGCACCCCCATGGATTTTAAAATCATTTCGTCGCCGCAATTTGGCCGCGGTGACAACAATAATTACTGTCGTTATTCAGCGGGGAAAGGCGTGGAAACACGTACTAGCCCTCTCCTTCCTCGGCCAGCCCATCAGCGGCGGAGCAGAGCACAGCACGTCGTTTGCTTCCAGATCAGCCTCACCATCAACAAGGACAAACCAAGCTTTTGCCGAGTCATTAGGCCATGCAGAATGAGAGATGAGTCGCTGATCTAGCAACGATTAATTGTCGTGTCGCGACGACGGCAACACAATACTGAAACGAGCTGGATGGTTGGGTTGCAAACACACAGCGGCGCCCAATAAATGGACGCCGGTGTTTCCCAACCAAGCGAGACACCTTTTCTTCAATGGAAAGATCGAAAAGAAACGTCTCTGGACATATTTCTGCTGTGTTTCTTTTTTTGCTTCTGAATAATAATATCCTCATGGGACTAATATAATGAAATACAGTAGTACATAATTTACTCGACATCAAACGCCGGCTTGATCTGTCTAGACAGACAGAACAGATCTCTGATCAATTCCGTCCTCGGCGGAAAAACTATTTACACAAGGTTCCTCCGTCTCTCACAGGCTACTCAACAAAAATACAAGCTAGAGAGGACCGAAAAAAAACAACACAAGTAATATTCCTCAAGGCAAAAAGGAAAGAAACTACTAAGTCGTCAGCTAAAACCTCCGGTGTCCCTAGTTCTCCGCCGGCGGCGGCCAGTTCAGATCCAGATCGAAGGAGACCTCCTTCTTCGTGGTCACCGGCGGCGGCGAAGGGGTGTGATCGACCACCGACGAGGAGTCGGAGTCGCTCTGCGCGACGGCGGCCACGGTGACCGTCGGCGGCGCGACCTTGAACATCCGGTACCCGGCCGCCTGTTCGTAGAAGAAGTACGGGTGCGGCGTCGGGCGCGCGACAGGGTAGCCCTTGAACGGGAACCGCATGCCGCCGGAGGACACCGCGGTCACGGCCGCCGCCCGGTGGAAGAGATCGAGATCGAGGGCCGGGGGCAGCGGCATGGCCTGCATAGGCGCCTGGACGCCGCAGCCGCTGCCGCTGCCGCTGCCGCTGCCGCCTCCGCTCGAGTCAACGGTGCTGTTGCTGCAGGGGCTAACGGCGCCGGCGGCGACGGGGCACTGCGACGCGAACGGGAAGTTGGTCTTGGCCTTCGCGCCGCGGAACTCGCGCGCGGCGGCGTCGTAGGCGCGGGCGGCCTCCTCGGCCGTGTCGTACGTGCCCAGCCACACGCGGCTCTTCTTGGCCGGGTCGCGGATCTCCGCGGCGTACCGCCCCCACGGGCGCTTCCGGACGCCCCTGAAGTGCGGGCCCATGCCCACGCCTCCGACTCCACCGCCGACGCCGAGACCGAGGCCGGTCGCCGGCGGCACCAGCGACTTGTCCGCCGCCCGGGGCGCCATGGCGTACAAGTGGCGTGTGTGTGCGGGTCTTCCGGTTCAGCGAGGTGCTGCGGGCGGGGGGCGTGTGTGTGTGTGTGTGGCGTCTAGGAAAAGGTGAGGGGGGAGGGGCGGCATTTATAGGCGGGCGAGGGGGTTAAAAAAGGGGAGCAGGCAGGGGGAAAGCCGAGCGCGAGTGGTGGAGCGGCGAAAGGGAATAAAACTCGGCGCAGTCAGCGAGCGGTTTGACTGTCCTCTCCTCGCCGCCGCCCCTCGTAGGCGGCCATTAAAATTAGGCAGCCGTTTTTTCCGCTTCCGCCACCTGCCGCCCTGCGAAATTAACGTATGGCCGGGGTGGCGTTTTCCTTTCAGATACCCGGAGTCTGCCAGTTTTGCGCAAAAAGCTGTCTGCTCTTCTTCTGGCCTGTTGAGATTGCAAAATTTACGCATAAACTCCTTCCTGTTTGGTTAAATAAGTTGTTTCGGATAAAATTTGAATCAAATATTAGGAATATAAATAATAGATAACTTTAAGTAAATGTGAAAATTATATCAATAGATTTGTTTTGAAAATCAGTTTCATAAAAATAAACATACATAACTTTTCAATAAATATTTTTATAGAAAAGACAAGTCAAAGTTGTGTTTTAGAGACCGTGTCACTGTACTAAACGAATTTTTTTACCAAACCGGAGGGAGTACGAATAGTGCTCTTGAATTAAGAGTTGTAGAAAATTACCACACTAGGTCGTGTACTTATAGCAAAGATGTGATTTGATTTGACTGTTGAACATTTTAATGTGATTAATGAATAGTGCTTGTTTGCCAATCTAAACAAGCTCTTTAAAGAGACCAATTTTATTGCACCAACAATCAATTTCAATATGCGTGATGGTAGTATCTTTTACCCTTTACTTTTCACAAGCTTTGCAGAATTCATTCATTTCGGCATTTTAGGTTGGTTAAACCATTTGTGGCCATAATTTGATCATGTAATGTTAAAAAGGAGTATCAACTCTTGTTCATGGTAGTACTTCAATTATGGAACGTAATGGTCTTTCTATGTTGACATTTCTTATTGGCCGGGGATGCATTTTTATTTTGCTCCATATCTTGAAGCAGCATACGGAGTACTCCTCCGTCCCATAAAGAGTGTCCACTTTGATTTTTTTCAGTCAAACTATCTTTTGTTTGACTAAGTTTATATAAAAATATATTAATGCTTTTGATGTCTAACAAGTTTTATTAGATTCATTATGAAATATATTTTCATAGCATACCTATTTAGTGTTATAAATATTCATATTCTTCATTGTTTTTGCATTTGGGATTTTTTTCCCCTTCTTCTTCCATTGAAATCGTCCCATTCTAACACTTCGAAATAAAATTCGTTCAAGTTAATTGAGGTTGCCAGCTCTACCAATGTTTATTTTTGGTTCAAAGAGTTTTCAATGCCTCCTAAATTCAAATCACCTAAAGATTGACTTGCTTTACTTTTGGTTCATTTGGGCACATATAAAATCATTTCATTGTTAAATTCATGCGATGAAGTTAAAATTTACAAAGTCCCGGATAACATTGGGTTACCCATGAACTTTTAGCTTGTCACCGAAGCTTATCATATGATTTGATATGTGTTTATTCATAATTAATCGATGTGACTTTTGTTTGGAGTTTCGTAAGATGTGTCACACTAGACAGAAGTTAATTGAGAGAATTCCCTCAACGTCACAAAAATTTTCATGAGTTCCCTGAGTGCCACAAAAATTTTCGAAGTGACTTGAGTGCCACAAAAATTTTCACTTATGACTTGTATGCCATTTCCGTTAGCTTCCGTTCATTTTTTGACAGAATTAGGGTTGGAGATGTATATGTACCACATGAAATGTCTTTTGCGCCCTTAATCATTCAACCTGTTTCATTCTTTCTCTATCTACCATCTACAGCAGCCCACGGGCTAATTAAAAAAAAGGCAGCCCAACGGCTCCCGTGCCTCCCCCCGATTCGTCTCGCGACGCCGCCGCCCCCCATCGCGATTCTGCTCCCCTGCGCGAAGCCGTCGCCCCCCTCGCGATCTGCCTCCCCTGCGCGACGCCCACGCCTCCACCCCCTCACGCGGTCATCTGGGCAGCGGACGAGCGCGCCGCCCCCTCGCGCGGCCCCTGCGGCAGACCCGCACCGCCCCCTCATCTGGGCAGACCCGTGCGCGCCGGCCCCTGCAGCCAGGCCGCGGCGGTCTCTACGGCCAGGGCGCGGCTAGCCCTGATGAGGCCTCTGCCCGGCTAGGCGACAGCCAGGATTGCAGCCTCCCACCCTGCTTGGCTTCTTGAAGGGTAAGTGTCACTATTTTCTGCTTGGTTTAGATCTAGGTTTATGAGTGCCATAAACATGCAGTAGTGTTGATACCGTCTTGATTGACAGGATGGATCCTAAATCGAGCCAGATGTACTCTCCATTGAGTATCCTTTGCCAAGTTGTGATGCACCAGTACCTGCTCGGCTGCTCCCTCCCAGCCAACAGGAAAGAGAAAGAGAGAAGAGAAGCCAAAAGGGAAGGCAAACACAAAGAAAACAAAGGGTGCAGGCACAACAAAGCTGAAGCAACCTTTGGTGCCGGTGTCGCCTCAAAGTCCAGCGATGTGCACTAGAAGCAAGGCTCCAGAGAGCCGTGCAATGTCCACCAGAAGCAAGCGAAAAATTCTGGAGTGAATTTACTATTTTGCTAATTTTGTGTCATGAGATGTTCATGATCTGTGAGGAGAAACTTGGGATAAGTGCCTTTGTGATGAGAGACTTGTACTCATGTGGCTTATCTAATACTCCTATTATTTTGGTATGTATGACATGGTGGTAAAATTGGTCTGTACTAGTATGTGGTAGTACGTGGGAGAAAACCATTGCTCATTCTTAATGATAAATATGTGGTAATATGCTACTCACAACCATTGGTGGGAGAAAATCATTACTCATTCAATACTTCAATTTTTGTGTTGTATGCTCCAAATGGGCAATATGGTGCCTTGATATGTGTTGATATGTGATGTCTCTATGAACTAAATAAATCTGAAATGGCATTCAAGGGAAAGGGTGAAATTACACTTCATTCATTTGAAGGGGTAAATGTGTCTTTTCCACTCTACTTAACTGCAACATAACAACACATGGATAGAATAGCATACAAGTCATAAGTGAAAATTTTTGTGGCACTCAAGTCACTCTGAAAATTTTTGTGACAGCGAACTCATGAAAATTTTTGTGCCATCCTGCCGGAAGCTGGAATGCGCGGCGAGCACTTGTGCAGGGGGGCACGGAACAAATAACCGGACACTCTAGGGCTGGAACGAAAACTCGTGAGATATCCCAAAAGCGAAGCGAGCGAGAGGCGAGCGCGCGGGCCGCGGGCGGACGGCAGGAGACAGGCACGGACGCAAACGCAAAGGGCGAGCCGCCGCCTGCGGGCCCCACGTGGAGCGGGTGGGGAGGGAGCGGGCGAGCGGCACGGCACGCCACGAAGCGCAGCGAGGCGAGGCAAGAGGAGCGCGTCGCGGTCCGCGCGCGGCGGGCCCCGCGGGGCGAGGAAGACGACGCATCACGATCCGTGCGTCCCGAGCTGGGGTCAGGACAGGGCAGGGCAGGCAGTGGCGCGCCGCGCCCGGGGCGGCGTCGGCATCGGCCGCGCACGCAGACGCGACGCAGCACAGCAGGCGTTAAAGACACGTGGGGCCGCGCGCGGCCTCCACCGCCGAGCTGTCGTAGCGTTCCCGTCCATCCCGCGCATGCGCTCCTCCCTTCCTGCTACAGTACCCCACGCCGCGCCGCGCCGCGCTGGTAACGGATCGTCAACTTGGGCGAACCCGGCGGGATGGCGCACGGGGAAGCTCGATTGGAGGGTGGTGGAGCTGATGTTTTCTTTTTCCTCGGGTCCTTGGTGGGTGAAAGGTGCGTTGCTGATGGCAGGAAAGGTGGACCGAATTTCTTTCTTTGCCTTTCCACCGGATAGATAGACGAGCGGCGCACGCCATGGTTATTCGTCAGCGAGTGATCGTGTGACGATATAATTCGAGCGAGATTTTATTGGTTGTCTGAAATTTTGGTGAAATAAGTGATTTTTTTCATTAGGAAAGAAAAAATATGTAAAAACTTGTTGAAATATTTGGAATCTTGGGGAACTAAATGGGGCTACGTGCTTCTGCTGAGGATAACACACGCTGCACCCTCTAGAATCCATCAGAATAATCAACAAATCCCCAAACCTGATCGTCGTCTAGTCCGCTTTCCATACTCAACCCTGTTGAGTCGCAGCCGATCCGGCGATCGTCTGCGAATGCGACGGAGCAGCTGCTACTTTTCAGCGCAACTACTACTCGTACAGTTGTACGTGCGGTGAGGTCGCTCGAGTCGAGCTTGAAGCTGGTCCGGTGAGGTCATATCATATCCAAGGAGGAAAACAAGCAAAGGGCGAAGGAGACGCGCCCGCGAACGGGAGAGGGAGCTGGTGCCATGCCATGGTGGTCGTCCAAGGAAAGCAACCGGACGGCGCCCGACCCGCGCGGCAGGATGGATCACATGAGGGGCGTGGACGCCGGATGGACGGCGAGGCGGGGCTCCCTCCGCGTGCGGCGCAAAAGGGACCGCGCGGGTGGGCGCCACGGAATTGTCGGCATCAGCCCGCCGGGCGCCGCGGGCGTGTTGCTTGGATCGCGGGGACGTGGGGCACCCACCCACCGAGACCGAGGCGCCCGCGCCCCACCCGCCACCGGCCGCCGGCCGGCCCCTTTTTATTTTTCGAGGCGCTGGCGCTAGACCGACAGCTAGTACAGCCGCGCCCCCACCACCGCAGGCACCGGCACGCGCCGGTTGCCCGCGGATCGCGTGATGCCTCCTCATGCCGCGCCGCTTCCATCACACGCTCGGACGGCTTGGGGGCGGCGGCACTGCCACTTTCCCTGACGGCCCGCCGAATTGCTGCGCGTACGCTCGACCGTGTACCCGGCGCCGCTGCCGTCCATTTATGCGCAGGAGGAGGACCACGGACGGTTGGCTGGCTGGCAGCGTCCTGCCGACGCGGGTACCTCTCGGGCGGTGCCTCCTCTCCTCCGTCCGACGGCAAGAAATTTCACCATTGGCCTCCCCGGAGTACGTACTACAGTACTCGTATGGATTACAGAACCGAAGCGAAAGCGTGAGGCACGTGTGGTTACTCCATGTGAAATCAGTGATCAGTGATCTCGCTGTGCAGAGTCATGTCACGGTCAGGAATTCTCGCTCGCTCGTTCGCTAGGCGCTGGGCGGCGGCCCAGGAGCCCAGCAGGATGCACCCCACTCTGGGGACGCAATTATTGGGCGAGGAAATCATGGCGCCGAGCCGCCGCCGCCGCCGGGGTGGTGGTGGAGTTGGCGTCTCCTTCTCGTGGGCTGCGCCCGCTCCACGGCACTTGGTGCTGGTGGAGTACTAGTTGTGAATGGGACGCCGGCGGATTAATCCCCCGGGCACGTCCGCGTACGTAAACCAAATCCGATCTCGCGCTCGAACCCGACAGCGCCCACAAATACCGCACGCACCTGGCAGCTACGTGCGCCGCGGGCCCCACCGCCCAGCTGGCGGGTGCCGCCGGTGCGTGTGCGTCCCGTCCGTTCGTGGACCTGTTGGCGGAAAAATGATTCCGAATTCCTCCTCGCATCAGCCGCCGTAGAAAATGACGGGGGTGAGAGAGAGAGAGAGACAGCCGGCCGGCCGGGAGGGGGGTCCCTGGTGTGCGGCGCCTTCTACGTGCCGCCTCTCCAAATCAGTCGTTCGTGGACGTGGGGGCGTCGCCGTGTGGTGCCGTGGGTGGGTGTGGGTCCCGGGCACGCGAGCGGCGCGGCGCGCCAAGTGGATATACGGACGGATCGCGGGCAGTGGATTGCCCCCGCGGCGCCGGCGCCCGCCTTGTTTTTGTTTGTTTTCTTTTCGCCCGGGGGCGAGCGAGTGATGGCGACAGGCGGCGGGCCGGCCGGCGCGCGGCGCGGGGTGGGGCGGGCGGGACACGTACGTCTCTCCGCCTGCCGTGCGGCCGTGCGGCCACCACCACCACCCGGGGTCCGAGTCGCTGTCTCCGCAGCTGCGCCTGCGCGCGCGGCCGCCCGCCCCACACACCCACTCGACGACGTCGCCCTCCACCGGCCGCCTGCTGGCGTACGTGGACGCGGTTTCGCTGGCGTAAGGATCTCGGCATCGCGCCGGATCTCTCGCTCTCCCGGGATTTGACGACGCCGGCTGGGTGGTGGTGGAGGAGGGGCGACTGGTTTTACCTGTTCCCACGGGTGTGTGTGACCGGCGCCGGCTACGGTTGACAAACGCAGCTGGATGTGGGCCTTGTGGCCTTGTGGCCGAACGTCTCTTTTTCTTCTTTCGCCCAACTGAACCTTTGGGTAACGGCACAATGGAAGCTGCAATATTTTGTTGGAGTTGTATTGTAGGATGACGTTATTCTACTGTCCTCCCTCTATACTCGTGTTAGATGATATTTAGGACAGCGACACCATCTCCAAAGTACAACTTTTATATTTTTATATAAAAATATTTATTAAAAAGTTATATATGTGTATTATTATGAAAATATTTTTAAAGACAACTCTATTGATATAATTTTCACATTTCAAACTCAAACTTAAAAATTATTTATGATTTATATTCTTAATGTTTGACCCAAATTTTGTCCAAAACATCATCTAATTGCAATACGGAGGGAGTACACTTTGTTGGCAAAATTTGAATGCCAAAAACACTCACTTTGGGACGGATGAACTAGATCTTTTGGTCGGATAAAATACTTTACTAAATTAATGTAACAACCGGAGAAAGGAAATTAGCAACGCACTTGGAAGGGATCCTACAGGCCTGTAGACTCGTATGCCATTCGACCGGAGAGGGCACCTGACTGTTCCATTTTTAAAATTATATTGTCCACCAACGGCTTCCAAACTCTATATGAATTAAGTCTTGTCCAACCTTGAACATTGCTTTTCAAAACACTATGGTCGGAGATACTTACGTACTCCTACCATTCACCCTAATGAATTTCAGACATGTTGTTTTCAAGAGACTAAACAACATATTTTCAAGAGACCAAACAACATATTGTTTCTCAAAAAAAAAAAAAAGACTAAACAACATATATTAAGATTGCTGTAGTTACCATATGTACTTCTCCGTCAACAAACATGCCGACTACAGCTCATATGTTACATGAAAAAGAGTCGAGACTCGATTCCATTTAATAAACCTAACCAATGAAGCTTTGTTTACCCATTTTTTATTGCGGAAATTTTCCATAATAGTCAAGCAAACTTTTCCTTTGGTGAATAGCAAAGCTTTTGGTTTCGCATTGCTATCATCATCATCCTACTTTTTTGAGCACAATCATCATCATCCTACTGAAGCCTCCGCTTACATTTCCATGGCGGGGCGCCTCACTGCCTCAGAATCGGTCCATGTGCGTACACGGGCCAGGCCTTATGTGGGCTGTGTGGCCCAGGAAGCACCGCGTGTGCCTTTCAAGTTTCGATCAGTCGCAATCCTGTCTGAATTTGGACACTGTATATTCAGAGCACCGGGGATAGTTTAATTTGACACAAATACTATAAAGCTAGACTGAATACTGCATATTTATGGATTGTTGTAGCACTGGTCGTACAATCTCAAGATTGCAGAAATAACAGGCTTCGCTGACATCTATATTTTGTCGAGTCATTGCTTACAGAGCCTCCAATGCCTAAATGTCCTAGAAATGATGAACTGCAAGAAAGCTAAACTCTCAGATGAAAGATGGGACTGAGCCCAGCAAAAAACTGCCCCCGTAATCCTTCTTAAGAATTTGTTGCAAGTAAACATATCACAACACCAACACCATCAGTTTCGTAAATGCAGAAAAATCCGCCAAGCACGTCAATCCATTGGAGAAGTAAACTTGGCAAGGATGTTTGTTAAAAAAAACTTGGCAAGGATGATTTGGTTGCGAAAAACGTTGCCTGATTTGAAGAATAGGCTTCACAGTAATAGCATGTCATTATCTAGGAAGCCTGAAAGGAATAGAGTATAATCAGAAAGACCATGACATGCAGCTTGTTAGAAAGGGTGTTAAGAAGAAGTCAGTTGTGAAGTAAACATATATTAGCAATTGGAGATATCAGGGTGTTCACTACAAAACAAGTAGTAGTCAAGTACGGAGTACCAAGGATACTCCACAGGATAAGTGGGCTAAACACCTAAATTGCTCCAGCAAATTGAAACAGGACCAAGTGGTTTTACCACGCCAACTCTTCAAAATTTCCTGGTTCTGCATTAAAATAATCACCCATAGGCCAGAGCAAACACATCATGGGCAACCAGTCGGCCGATGAAGATATGTACTCTGCTTACGGGCTATTGCTTCTCTCAAATTCTATATAGAAACCAAATCTATTGCCTAATTTGAAGTTCAATATTCCAAAAATCAAACAGCATGAAATGAATAATGAGGTTGAAAAAGTTCCTGTATCAGCAAAAAAATCATGCACACATCATTTGTTAGGGGAACAGTTTCATCAATTGGGGCACTGACAACCCAGATGTATGTTTAGCACCGCTTGGAGGCGATTCCTTCCCTCTCGATCATGGTCGTGGATCTCAGCGTGAGCTCTGACATGGTGTCGCCGCTTAACGAAGTGTTCGATGCTTGCAATTGCAAGAGTCTCCCAGGAACTGTGTTCAGCTTAATCATTTCTAAGGAACCAAAATCATTTTGTTTCCATGAGAGACTGAGCACTGAGGCTATGGGTGGTTTGTAATTTCTATCTTTAAGCATCTGTCTAAAGTCTTAACACCCTTAGTAACACAGTATCAACCATGTTTGGTACAGTGGTAAATAGCATCAGGTCTTTCCTTGAGTAATCATCCATGCAAGTTCGTAAACCAAAATATCAAAGTATAGTTGCGCAAGAAGGCCTCACAGGCTCGCAAACTCTAAACAAGATCAAGTGGTGGCCAAGGAATAGCATAACGCCAAACTCTAAACAACATACATACTCAGTAATGTGTAATGAGACTGCACTACAACTCGAGGTCACCACAGTTCACAAGTTCACCATGACATTTCAAGGCACCAGAAACAAACCAAAACATCATGCCACACACTAGAGCTTCAACAACAGAGACTTAAATTTCAGTCTGTTAGTGTCATCATGCATAAATCTAATACTCCAAGACCAAGAGCATTGCAATACATATGCTGGAATCGAATCGGAAATGGAGGCAAGCACAGGGTGATCAGATAGTGTCATACGGAGAGGATGCGAAGCGCTGGCTGAAGCCCTGGTCGTGTTGACCGCCCGCGGCAAGTGACGGCCACCAGCGCCGCCAGCAGACCACCACGGCTCCTGTAGTCCTGTTCCCTCTTGCTCCCGCCGCAGTCAGTTGCGCTCGCGATCCCATCCCATGGAAATATGGAATCCGATTTCAGCTGTGAAAGAGTACGGGCAAGCGAGAAGATGCGGGCGGGGTGCGCAGAGATGATTCGGTGGGGAATTTGAATTTGGGGGGATTCGGGCCAGGGTTCAGCACAAAGAGAGAAACGAACCAGAGCATGCCATTTTTTTCAGGTGAATTCATTGGGCAGCCCAGCATTTCTTTGAATGGGCTATACATCCCGTGAGGCCCTGGGTTAATTTTCCTAGATCTAGTGGACTATACGCAAGTACATTTAGAGTACCCGCAAGGCCTCTTAACTGATCTCAGAAAGCCCAATTAGAATCCATTCTCGTGCATTTCTGAATGAAATCCACAGCACGAGATGCACACGAGGCCTTGATTTTTTTTTTTGAGAATTGCACGAGGCCTTGAATTAGCCCAAGGTAGTGGTACATTCATTCATTATGCTCGTTTGTTAGGCCTTGGGCTAGATAATTTTGCTACACGACCCACACCCACCTCGGCCTTAACTGAAATCAGAATATACATAGTATATTACGCAATGTTATCTTGGCTGCGACGCCGAAGAATTTTCGAAATCAGATCTCGCTTTTCAAAAAGAAACGGGAACTGGATCTCAACCGTACACTCAAACCACTTCCACACGTGATGAACCACGGCCGCAGGCCGCCGCGCCGGACGGGGATTCGCCAACGCCCCCGCTGCCGCCGGCCGCCGCCGGCCTGCACGCCCCTCGCTTTCCCTGTCCTCTCCCCTGGCCGGCTGGCCGTCTTCTGTCGCGTCGAGCCCTCGTCGAATCCGGTCAGAGCGGCCGCAAGCCGGCGCCTCCACACCAACACGCACGCACACTGCGCACAACAACGCGGGCGCGTCGCGTCCCTCCCTCCCTTTCCTCTCCCGTCCTTTCTCCCTTCGCCTCTGCCTCTGCCTCCGCCCCGCAGCACCCACCCTCCCTGCCTCACGCTCTCCCCCCTCTCCACGAAACCACAGCCACCGCCCCCCTCCTCCTCACCACCCTCCAGCGCCTCGCGAGGGAACGCCGCCGGGGTCGGAGGAGCCCGTGGGCGCGAGGGGCCCTGTCGCGAAATGCCCGCCCAGAAGCGCCCGCTCTCGTCGCTCGCCCCGACGATCCCGACGGCATCGTCGCGGCGCGGCACGCCGCAGCTGGCGGCGGCGGAGGTCGGGGCGGGGGCTCTCTCGAGGTGGACGGGGACAACTCCGCGCGCCGGGGGAGCGCGCCGCACCACCAGGATCCTCGAGACGGCGGTGAGACGAGCGACGCCGCCGCGCGCCTCTGCCTCGCGTTCGATGCCCTGGGTCCGTCCGTTTGCCTGAGGGCCTGATGAGGGGTTTCGTCTCTGTCTGGATGGTTTCGCAGATCCCGAAGACGACGAGGACGGTGGCGGCGGCGGTGGAGGAGGAGGAGGAGGAGACGGGAGCGACACCAACAGCGAGTCGACCGTGAGCGCCGGCAACATGGATGAGTAAGCCCCCACTCACGACTCACCTGTCATCTCCCAGTCTCCCACCTTCTCCGACCTGTCCCAGGTCGTATCGCGTGGCCGTCGAGGCGATCCGGTGACCTTGTCGCCGCCTCGTGTTTTGCGCGCTGGCCGCTAGCTCTCCGGCTCGTAATTGCTGCACGCTGGCATCCGGCGAGGCACGTGCGCACCCGCGGCGAGTGTTGGTAGAACAATGCGCGCCACGATCTGCTTCGTTCGTTTTGCTCGTATTTGCTCTCTGCTCGTGGCGTGGGGCGAGCTGATCACCAGTTACCAGCAAGATATATGGATCCCTGCTAGAGCCTAGAAGCTAGCATTGAACAATCGTGGCGCCTCGGCTGAGCTCTCGATGGTGTGCATGTCTCCGCCATGGTAACTATTTTCGTGGGGACGGCATGGCTGTCGCGGCGAATTACTGAGCCAGCATTGATCCTTACTTCCTTGGCCATTGTCGCCGTGATGCTTCCATAGTTCCATGGTGTTGCCGCCGAGGCCGGGCCACATCTCCTGCTTGTCCCTCGAGCTCACGTCCACTTCAGGTTCTCTCTGTAGCTTGTAGACAGGCAGGCGGCTGTGGAACGCAAGAGCCTGATCTTCCTCGCGCCACCAAATTGGTTTCTAGTTTATGACTTCTGTTGACAGAAAACTTCTAGAGTCTGGATTCTTGCTCTGAGCCTAAAGCGTTTTCTTTGTTTTCTCTCCCGAATAGCTAGCTACTAGCTACTCCATATCTGTTCCTCCTGCAGCCGTGGACTAAAAGTTTCAGTGTTCTTATTTTTAAGTCGAAAGCACGAGGGACACACGTTTACAGACATACAAGCATACAACTTGCAACGTTGTACCAATCACAGCGAGCAACTAACAGGACCTAATAAAACTAGCATATCGTTATCAGACAGCCTGACCGTTTGTAGCCTAATGAACTGAAGAGTTGCTATTAGCGCTTGTAGGTTGTAACCTCTCCATCACAGCATAACTAGAAGTTTCAACGCTCCATCAGTAGTAGAGCTGCGTGAATAACTGAACATATCTTAGTTAGTGCTGCATCTTCTGAAACATTCTTTTGCATGCCTAGCCTCTTCAGTATTTTATGGTTCCAGTGTGCAATTGACTTCTGCATATACGCTTCCTTTCTCCGTTAAAGTAGTGCCATTCCATGGTGGGAATACTTGGTTTTGATTGGACTCAAATAGTGGCCCTTTTGTTTTCAGTTCTCTTATTACCTTGCTAGTACGTCGGTGGTGACTCGCTCAGGTTGCAGTTCCACTAACCACCGTTGCTGCCTTGCTATCAAAATTGGCCACTCCGATCCCCTGCTGTAAGCTATGCAAAATGAAGAGTCTATGCTGTGTTTTCGTCCTGGATGGTTTCCTTTCAATGTGGTGGACAAACTGACGAACAGAGATCAATTTATAAGAGCGGGCCATGGAAGATCTCTGGACCGATCTCCGCCAGTCCGCCGGCCGCTGGAGAGACTGTAAAGGTTGGCAGATTGCCGGCAGCGCGAGCGTTGAAGATTTGATTATACACAACTGGCAGCCGCGCGCGGTTAGAGAGGCCGAGCAGATCACAGGCGCCGGCGGCCGGCTATAAGCTGGGTCATGGAAGATCTCCTGAGCTGATCTCCGCCAGTCCGCCGGCCGCTGGAGACTGCAAAGATTGGCAGATTGCCGGCAGCCGGCAGCGCGAGCATTGAAGATTGATTATACACCACTAGCAGCCGCGCGCGGTTAGAGAGGCCGAGCAGATTACAGGCGCCGCCGCCCGCCGGTAAAGGTCGGGCTCGGGCTGCTCGCTGCAGAGGGGAGCCGGCCGGGGACGACGACGATGATGCTTCTACGGCAAACAACACGCGAGCCGGCAACGCAGGAGCGATTTGCCTGACGCGTGTTCTGCAATCTCCGCCTCAAATCAGCAACAAGAACACCTGGGTGTTCTCACGTATAGATCGGAGTCCGAGCGCTATGCAAGAACAGCCCTCGCGGCCTCCTCGGTTTCTCTTCAGACGGGATCGGATCACCGGAGTCGCCGCTGCCCGCCGCCAAGCTCAGGAACGCGGAAGGCGGCAGGCGAGGCGGCCTGCATGCCCCGCGCGTCGCTTGCTGTTGCTGCCTCGCCCCTGGCCTCTCGCCGCGCGACTTCCTAAGCCAGTCAGAGCGGAAGCATCAGGCGCCGGCCCCCACCGGGTAGGCAGTCAGAGAGATAGACCCAAACCTGCAGGCCACCCCTCCGCCCTCGCGAGCCCCTGCTCTATTTTCCTCTTTCTCTCCGCCTCCCTCCCTCCGCAGAGAGGCTCGCGCAACCCACCTGGCCACCTCCCACCTCTCCATATACTCCTGCCCTCCTCCCCCATCCTCCCCGTCGACCCACACCGCCTCCCCTCCCAAGCCCCGGACGCCTCCCGGGGGTGGCCAACCAACGCCCCGCGCCCCCGCCGCAATCCCATATCCAAGATCCTAGGGGCAGAGAGAGCTAGAATGCCCGCGCAGAAGCGCCGGCTCTCATCGGCCTCCTCGAGACCCCGCGACCACGTCGCGTCTCCCGGCTCTGACGCCGCCGCCGCCAGCGGAGGCGCAGGAGAAGGAAGAGGAGGACGCCCGCCGCTGCCTAGCGGGGGCGCCGCCAAGCGGAGGTTGACCGAGCCAAAGCCGCAGCGCGGACTCGAAGACGGTGAGCTTGACGACGGCATCGGGGCCGCCCTCCCGCGCTCCTCGCTCTCGCGATGTGCATGTCGCGTTCTGTATCTCCGCGCGGATATGGCTGAGATGCTTGTGTGTGCTTCGATGGGTTTGGCAGATTCGGACGCGGAGGATGGCGGCGGCGCGGACAGCGACAGCGAGTCCTCGCAGAGCGACGGCGGCGGCAACGACGAGTGAGCTTTCCTCCCCTCCTGCGCGTCCTCTCCCTCCCACCCCGTCCGGGCTCATGGATCCCGTGCGGTTGCCTATGCGATATGGCTTGCCGCCGTCTCGCGTGCCCACGCCTCGTGCACCTCGCCCTCGGGTTCCTCGTTTCCCGAGTCGCGACCCGCCGGTGACTCGTCCGGGCGGTGTCTGCCGGAGCCTGTGGGCTCTTGGTGCTTGATGAGCTGTCCGTTTCGGGCGTGGTTGCTTAGTTCCTGTGATCGCGTCGCGTCGCGTCTATGCAACCGCACCGATCGCAGAGGGGACGACATGGATGATTGTCATCATGTCTCTCTTTGTTGCTAGGGACCGTCTTCTACGTGCGGGGTGCATGCTTCCATCACGATGCCGGCATGGCCGCGATGGAGATTGATCCTATCAGTTTCAGTTGAGCAACTACCTGTTTTTGTCGTGCTCTTGGTACTGTTACGCTCGAGTCAGTGCTTTCATCTGAAGATCTCTGAACTGCTCTGTTTGCCATGGTTTTAGCTATACGTAGTTGGAACAGCTTCCAGTTCTGACTGTAATGTTGATAATCTGTAGCAGCTTGCGAGTTTCTATTTTGAAATTGTTGTTTCCCTGGCATAGACGATCCTGATTGATGTTGCCTTAGGTGTTCTAACTCTGTTCGGTACAGAAGATTTCTTTTTCCCTGTGATTCCACCCCCTCACACACATGATTCATTGTTGGAAATGCAAACCATGTTTTCCAAACATGATTCCAGTCAGCAATGCACATAGTAATTCGGAAATTCATAAAATGTGACATATACTACAGATTGGTTTCAGTGTCAAGACCAATTTGGTATTCTTTTTTGTTAGGTGCCTCTGTCAATATATTCATCGCAGCATGTAAGCAAGTCTTTACTACGCCTATTACAGTGCTGATACCTCCTGGATAGTTGAATATTTAAGTATGCTCAAATGTTCAGCTTTTTGTTTAGATACCGACCGTTGCTTATGCCTTCTGTATGTGATCTTTGTATAGTATCATAAAATAGCTATACTTTTGTTACTTCAATAGAAAATAGCTATATTTAGTATATTTTAGCTGCATTCTCACTGCACTACATAGATTCAAGATCATTATTGAGGTTCATGGGCTTTGAAAGATTTGATGTTTTAAATGATCTGAAGATCTGAACTGTTTCCTCTCTCAGGTTTATGCTTGTGAAATTAGCAGAGATACGGAAGGAGGTACAGTGCCCGATCTGTTTAGGTGAGAATATCCTTTCTTAATTTGCTTAGAGCTTTTGATATTATGTTTTCATTCTTCAGATTTCTCACTTGAAAATTGAAACCTGGACATGGTATGATGCCCTTATGCTTGTGTACGTATCTGAAGTTTTTTTTTTTTTGGTTTCACTGCATTATTTAAACAACCAGATTGTTTCATTAATGCAATTGTGTATTCTGTGTCGTTAGTAAATTGGTGATCTGCACACTATTGTTGATAAGACTGCTATTTATTGGTGTCAACTAGTTCCATCTATTTTTTCAGTCAAGACATTTTTGAAGGATACCTGTGCACTTGCATTAGTTTTCGTAATATGTAGCATTGCTACATTGACACATTCCTCATGCATAGGATTTTTGTTTATTATGTAGCATATCTACATTGAAGCATCGGATTTGTAGGAGCTGTGTTTCTACATTGAATTGTCAGCACTAGCAATCTGTTAGGCGAAACTCATCCTCCAGTTATTTTTATCATGATAATGTGGCTTCCTTGTATCATATACTCGACACTGTTTTTGGTGGATTATTCCAAATGTAAATCATACTGTATGTTTACATGTGATTCACTTTCTGACCCTTGTAATATTTCGTGTCCACTGTGGGTGCACCCTTGCTGATTCTGGAGTCGGTTCATCTCTAATTCACCAGCTATGATGTGCCACATCTGATAGTATCATTTCCTTTTCAGTTATAGGCATATAGTGCTGTTTATCGTCTCGTCATTTTACAAAACATGAAGTGGTTGTATTAATCTAAGCTAAGGAAGGTCTTGGATTAAACCCTAGCAGATCCAAGTAGAAAATCTGTTACTACAATAATTTACAAGTTTCAAGTTTGAGAATATATAACATATTGCTTGTTTTGCATCATTTTCTGTCAGATGATGATGCAAATCAAGCAATATATTTCTGTCAGATTTACAATAATTTACAAGTTTCAAGTTTAAGAATATAATCCTTCTAATTTGCAGGCATTATCCGGAAGACAAGGACAGTTATGGAATGTTTGCACCGGTTCTGTAGAGACTGCATTGATAAATCTATGCGACTAGGGTATGGTAGCAGACAGCCAGACACCATATTTCTGAAATCATGTCACAGTAACAATCTTAAAATGCAGAATTTACATCCTAATTTTGCCTCCAGATCATAAAATGGAGTGAATCCATGCTCTGATTTTGCAGAAATAATGAATGCCCAGCGTGTCGCACTCATTGTGCAAGCAGACGTTCTTTGAGGGATGATCCTAATTATGATGCACTGATTACAGCCTTATATCCAGATATTGACAAGTACGAGGAAGAGGTGATGTCTATGAGTCCCATCATCATTAGTTTTTTTTTTGTTTTTTAGCCTCATTTAGCTCTTTTTTGAAGTCCTTCTAATATACTTATCACTTCAGGAGCTTGCTTTCAGTGAACAGGAGAAGACTCGGAATAAAAAGGTGTGCTCATATGCTTTTGAAGTACCAGCACTTTATATGCTTATTGAAAATTCATTTTCTTTATAATCTTTGACCATCAACGTCAATGCACTGTTGTTGTTTCATTAAAAAGATTCAAGAAACCATTGAGGAAACATTTCGAAGACAGTCCGAGGCAATTGGTAAGAAGCGTCCCACAGCAAAAGCAACCGCCACTGCCTTTGCACGGAAGTACAGGAGAAATATGCGAACACAGGGCAGAGGCAGAACTGTGACCCCTGATATTGCCCCTACTGGCTCTGATGATGAGGATAGACAAGAAGAAAATGCCAATGAGGTCACCAAAGATCCATCTTCTGCTGATGATCATTCTCCAGATTTAAGACAGAGAAGGCGTAGGAAGAGGTCTGCATCACAAGCTTCACCTGCTAGAACCATTGGCAGTAGTGACCAAAGCGTTGAAGAAAACGAAGTAGTTGGTGGCAAAGAAATTTTGGCCACATCCCCACTGCGTGGAGAGATGCTTGCATGGGGGAAAAATGGTACACGGAGCCAGAATCGACATGGCAATGCTAGTTCAAATGGCAGAATAGGGAGGAGTGGGCGCATTGCAAAATTGGTCGATCACCTCCGTACTACTGATGAAATGGATAAAGAGGTATTTTTAAAACTGCATGTGATCAGATAGTGAATGTGAATTTCATTTTGTATTTATGCTCTTCTGGACATAGTCCTTTTCTCATAGTTATACTTTAGAATTTAGGAATTAATTATGAACTGAAACATGTTTGGAAAACCATGTTTCAAAGAGGGACAGAATTGCGAGTTTCACACTGTTTCCCCAGTGTTGCTGTCCTTTTACTCTTCTTCCCCTTCTCTTCAAGGGAGTAGGAAAGGGTTGCCAACCTTTTTGTCACAGCAGATGCCTCTACTGTGCTGAATTGTCCATGTTTCTGTTTTGCAGTTCCACTTGTATCTTGTTCTCCTTCCTATCGACAGACAAAGCACACCTAACTTGGAAAAGCCCTATCTAAGTTGTCGACCAACTTTGTCCATTCAACATCTTGTAAAGGTGATTGCTTTGTCTCAATAGATATCTTTTTGGCTTTTGACAATGCAACAAAGACTGAAATTTGCATTCTTTCAGCTCATTGCTCCTCAATTGTCTCGGAAAGACGAAGAACTTGAGATGTACATAAGGATGAACCGCCACAATGGAAGTGTTAGCTCAAAGGCTTCCAGTACAGGTGAGGCAGAACCACGTCTGTTTGATGGCTTGGAAAGACTGAGGGGAGATAAACTTCTTTCGGACCTTCACCCTTCATTTGTCTCAAGCAATGGTGATCTGGTAAGCGTAAGATTCAGTCTTGAAGTAGATTTACAGAGCTTATGCTTGCTCATTGTTGCACCTATGGTGATACTGTGCTCATTGTTGCACCTATGGTGATACTGTGCTCTTGTCTTTAATTGCCAGGAGTTGCTTTATGCTTTGAAAACTGGAGAGTAGATCAATTTTGGTCCTCGGATATCAATTTATGAGGTCACTGTCCATAGGGTGGCGCAGCAAATGAGATCAGCATCTGCCAAACGGATGCATGTAAAAAAAGTTAAAAGTATTTAGTGCGCAAAAATGGTGAAGCTATCGTTTTTAACTCATGAGTTTCTTATGTTATTTTACCATCTCTGTAATATAAAATGAACTGGTTAGCTGATGTCCTCAGTAGGTGAATTAAGCTGTCCTCTGAACTGTTCGTTTATATCAGTTGGTGCCTTGGTGGGATATAATGGGAAGCTGGTTGCTGATTAAGCCACCATCATCTGCTTCTCTACTTCTGATTTTAGAGTTGATTGCGAACTTTGGCCTGGCCCTTGGCCAAATATGATACGGCATGGGTTTCCAGTTCCAGTCGTTGTACCTGCTTTGTCGTCCCGCTACAATGACTCTGCACGGCTTAGCGACATAAACAACAAACACATTTCAGATTCAATTTAGTGGGCTCGCTGTTGTACGCAAATTTAATTAGGATCTGGGGCCATGAACAATCAATTACCCAAAGCAGCAGAGATGAACCATGAATGTGTAAAGATCACGGCGTAATTAGGACGAAGCTGCAAAAAAGATTCGGTTGCTCATCAGTCATCACAAGACGGCGCGACGCGAGGAAGAGGACGAACTCCGCCCAGAAGTCAGCCAACAACACCTTCCACCGCGGGGCTCTGTCGTGGACTCTGTACCTGTGGCTCACTCCCAAGCGCCTCTCAAGCGAGGTGCTCCCAGACTAGACCTGAGCATTTCACGGGCCAGGTCGGGTTCGGGTCGAAAAAAAATTCAGTTTTTTCGGGCTGAGAAAATCCTGTCCATGACCGTCCCATAGGACGTGTCGGGCCTCAGTTTTCGGGCCGGACCTGGGCTTAGGCGGGCCGCCCGCGTATTTTACACTGTAAAATAGCTAAAAACAGCATGTCGGGCCGGGCTCGGGCCAAGATTTTTTTCGCGGGCTTCAAGATCTCTACCCACACCCGTCCAGTAAGGTCCGTGGGCGGGCCTGGCGCGGGCCGGGCCCGGGCCGGGCAAAAAATGCTCAGGTATAGTGGTCATGGAGGCCTCAGGCCTGGGACTCTGGGTCTGGGATATACCTGAGCATTTTTGGCCCGGCCCGGGCCCGACCCGCGTCAGGCCCGCCCACGGACCTTACTGGACGGGCGTGGGCAGAGATCTTGAAGCCCGCGAAAAAAAATCTTGGCCCGAGCCCGGCCCGACATGCTGTTTTTAGCTATTTTACAGTGTAAAATACGCGGGCGGCCCGCCCAAGCCCGGGCCCGGCCCGAGCCCGCCCAAGCCCGGCCCGGCCCGCCCCGAAAACTGAGGCCCGACACGTCCCATGGGACGGTCATGAGCAGGATTTTCTCAGCCCGAAAAAACCGAATTTTTTTTCCGCCCGGCCCGACCCGTGAAATGCTCAAGCCTAATGACCACCGCGTCGAAGACCCGCCTCGCGTCGTAGGCTCGTAGCCGTGCCCCCGCAGCATGTCCGGGGCGAACGCCTGCGCAGTAGTCCGACAGGCACTTGGTCACCAGACGGTCGTCGGCGACGGCGAGCGGCACCGCCTGCCGCGGCGTCATCGCCTCGCCGGTAGCCATCCCGACGTGCCACACCCACACGAGAACTGTGTGCGGACTGCGGATGTGCGTGGGCAGCTCGTAGTACTTGCAGAAGCTCCGGTTGAGCAGCTTGAATACCGTGAACGATGGGGCGACGTCCTCGAGGATGCCGCCGTGCTCCCTGCTGAAGACGCTCGAGCTCTGGCCAGCATCGATCCACTGGCAGACGCCAGACGGTGTCGACCGTTGTGATGAAGGCGCACGCGGCACCGCCGCATGCGGTGATGGCTGTCCTGTAGTACGGCTTGGAGAAGTGCACGGTAGGGTGAGGTCTTCGCCGAATCGCCGTTGAATATGTATGGTGGCGGCGTTCCTTGCATGGTGGCGGCGTCGAAGACATGGCCGGATTCGAGCTCCGTCATCATGTCGTCGGCTACCACCTTGGTGTACTGCTTGTCTGCTTCATGAATCATGCTTGGCGATGCTCAATTGCTCAGGGTCGAAGACCCAGATCGTGGCGGTGGCGGGTGGTGTCGTAGCTCTTGATCCGGCCCTTGCAGCGGACCTGCTGCAGCGCAGCGCCCGCTTCCACGACGTCGTCGCGCTGGTTTTGTATTGTAGGCGCTGAGCGAGTCGGCCGGCGCCGGCCTGCAACAGGAGGGTGGCGCCCCACATCACGAAGGTCGATCTGGTCGCGGAACGGGCCGGCCTGTTAGGATCACTCACTCACAGGCACAAGTGTTGATCTTCTCTTTGATTGGAATCACTCCCTCTCTCTTTCTCAAGTGCTAATCACTAACACTCAAGATCTTCTGGAGGACAAATACACACGCACAAGACGCACACACAGAGGCAGTATTTTTGTGACGCAGCCCACACAGGCTTCATCATTTTCTCATTCATATATAGACTAAGTACATGCAAAAGAGATAACAACGGCCACCACCACTAAGCCGTAACTCACACCATGCTCCTAACTGAACCATGCAAAGCAGGACCTATTCTCTAGCCCACGAACTCACTTCGTGGCTGCATGCAACATGGACCTCTCCTTCCCTGCAATCCGGCTGCTTCGCGCAGCACTCCACATGCAGTTGAACATGGCCTTCAGTCGTCTATGCAGATCGTTCGCTCCTGTTGTGCAATACCGCTTCTCACGGCGACGTCCGAGTCACACAGCACGTCGGCACCTCGTCACGAGCTGAACCAGAGCCTATCATGTATCTGTATCTCACATATACAACTACTAGGTTGTGATCTACTACTACATGCAAAATGGAATTTAAACATGCTGATACATATGAGAATCAAGATTATTTCTAACACGGCCTCCAGCTAGCAGAACGATGGTGTAGGGGACGAGGACGGTGGGGAGAGCGTGTAGACCGCCGCCGACCAGACGAGCAAGCGCGGAAGGGCCTGTCGCCGCGCCAGCGCTGGTGCCGCCGTGCCGATGCCGGCTCAGGATGATGAGTCGTCGGGCCAGGAGGAGGCTGCTGAGGAGGGACGAAGGCCTCCAAGCGTATCAGCCGTCCTTCCACGGTCCTGATGCTCTCAACGATGGTCGGCTGGTCGCCGTGGTATTCTTCAGCCCCATCGGAAGCTGCTTTCAGTGCTCTTCCCGTCGTACCGGACGCGGGCACGCGGCTGCTTCACACTGATCTGCAATGGTCGTTCAATGGCAGCAGTATAATTACACACGTGTCAGTCCTTTTGCGATTGCAATATTGCATTATATTCACGTTCTCTACGGTGGCTCACGGTAGAGCTGGTAAACTGTCAGCAAGAAAAATGAAAAAAAGTCCAAATTACTCGTTTCAAGTATAGAGAAAGTGCAGATAACTCCTAAAGTATATTTTGGTTCAATTTACACATAAACTATGCTATTTAGTTCAACTTACCCCATAATGTAACTTGTTATTTTTGTTTCTCTATACACAACTTGAATTTTAATTCGAGACTTTGCAGAGTGGTAGTGGACATCATAATCTATATTTAAAAAATATTTGACGAATTTTCATCATTAGTTTTTTTATATTTTTGTATCTTAAGGATAGATTTTCTTATTAAATATATTACCCTATCAAAATACTGACGAAAAATTCATGATATATTTTTCTAACATATCTTATGTTGTGTTCTATAAACTTGCAAAAATTGAACTTAAAACTCCAATTATGCATGGAGAAACAAAAAAGACAAATTTTCTTAAGAGGAAAATTGAACCAATGTGCATAGTTTAGGAGGTAAAGTGAAAAAATAATTATTTAAACTTTAGTTATACTTGAGAGGAATAATCTGAACTTTTTCTAAGAAAAATATACACGATACACGGTGGCTAAATCTATCGTGTTTCTCGTTCACGTTCTTTTATAGCAAGTAGCAGCACTGAAAGATGAGAGATAACATATGCTTTTCAAATCATAGATTCTAAGTGGAATCGAAGGTAATTAGGCAAGATCAAAACATAAACTAATAGAAACGTAGTGACCGGAATCACAGAATTAGGTTCTTTAATTCATTGATTGATGAGAGTAGTTTAGATTTTAGAGAAGTTTTTTTCTTCGAATCACACAATACAAATGTGATGCAAGTAAATATTAGAATAAATTTCAGAAAAATGTGAGTACAATGTTGAGTTGAGAACTCGAACTATAATGAGCAGGTTTCACTACAAGAAATCTTATCAACTCAGCTATGCTAGTGGGTTTTTTTTTTGGTAATTATAGGTAAATACATGGTGGAATCAAGATTTTGCATATTGAAACCTTTTTCTGGATTACCTGATTTTTTGCAACACCTTAATTTGGGCATGGAACGTATATAATATACTCAAATTTTACTAAAATATCCACTTCTAGAAGGAGAAAAAAAAATTCAAGGTGAGGCGGAGAATCTGTTATTTTTTCAACTACACTTTTTAGTTCTATATATATCCTCTGCAACAAAAAGTAGACGGAGGAGGAGCTGGCTCCCTCCTCTGACGCGACGGCGGGCAGTCGCTGGGTGCTGGCGAGCTGGGCTGTCAGAGTCTAGATCTTCCACCGCGGCTCCGCACCGCTCCGCCCCTCCTCCTCTTCAACGATTGGCGGCGCAGCTCGTGTGTGCTGGTCCCAGTGGCTCTTCGCTCTGCTTCCCAGTGTGGGTGCTGGCGAGCGGTCCTGTACCGCTCCTGTTGTAGTTCCTCCCTCTCCCAGCTCCCCCGTCCCGGCGCGTCGCCTCCTCCTGCGTCATAGGCTCCGGGCCCTGCTTCCCCTCCCTCTTACCTTCATTGTCATTGCCTTTGGGTCATCCAGATGGTCTTTGTTGGCCTGTTATTGCTCCACAGTTGCTCTCGTGCCATGGACCACATGCTGCTTCTCCATCGGCTCGTCCACCATTCATGCCTTCAAGGACGGCTGCGGGGAGTTGGTTATGGGGCTTGGCGAAAGTCTCGCCCGACCTCTGTCGGGCCAACAACGGCTGCGCTGGTTGCGTAGCCTACCTCACTGGAGGCGTTATTGCTGCGGCCCCAACGCTATTTGGTCTGCAAGGTGAAAACTTGTCCGCTCCTTCGTGGAAAGACGAATGATGGTGGCATACTCGTCATTCCCTCCTTGGTGGCATCGTCCTGCATGGCATCCTCGTTCGACCTTCGTAGGCCTCTAGATGTTAGGTGTTCGGTGATATGCGTTTGTTTTTGGTGTCCCTTTTGTTAGCAGGCTACACTCCCCTTAGGTCTAGTTTTTGTTTTAGTATGGTGGCTGTATTTGGTTCTATTTCTTCCTGTATGTCGCTTTGTTAGTCTTGTGTTTTTGCGCTTTGGATCTCTGAGGACCAGGTGTGTCCGAGGACCAGTGGAGGGTCGCTCCTTAGTGACGAGTGATTGACAACGTTGTGTGGACTGATGCTTGGCTAAGTGTGCAGGTACAGGTCGCGGCTTGACTCGTGTTGGTGCAGGTGGAGAACAAGCGCGAAAGGCCTTAGCCGTGGCGGCCTCCGGGTGATGGAGAGGCAAGTAGGCTTGGTTCGATGGACCCGGTGGCCGATGGGGTCAAGTGCGAGCCGTGCGATGCAAGACTAGCGGGCTGAAGTCGTGAACATGGACCGGTGCAAGGTAGCGGATCGAGCCCGAAGCTTGCACGCGGGGTTTGTTGGTTTGCCCACAAAACCATCGGTGGACGGTTTCTTGGTTTGGGCCTCAAAACCAAGTCCGGAGGCCCGAGGCGACGGAGACGGTGATCCGGAAGCTTCGGGAAGCTTCGAGGCGGGGGGCACGTGGTGTGATCGCGGGGCTTGCGTCGATGCTAAGCAAGGCTACGGTGGAAGCGTGTCCGCTCGATGAAGACTTGACCAAAATGCCCCTGAGGGGTTGTATCTTCTATTTGAGTTGTAGGGGTAGCGTGGTCATTTACCTCCCTCTGATGGACTTCGTATAAAGAGCGGAGAGGTGGATGGCATCTCTCTCACTTGGACTCTAGGGTTTTCTCCCCTGGTAGATTGCTCTAAACTGCTTCTTTTTCCTCTGCTTTCCTTAGGCTAGATTCTTGTATAGACTCTGACCTCTGGTTGTATGGAAGCATTCAGTGTTGCGGTGATCTCCTAGTCCTCTGTGATTTTATTGTCATTTTCAGGGTTATTTTTGGGGAGTTTCGGTCTTCGCTCGATTCGGGGATTTGAGGGCGTTTTCCTTCGAATTTCTTTGAGGAGATCATGGGTGGATGCCTTGCGCATCTTTGTGTGTGATCTTGACCCCTCAAACGCCAGGGAAAGCCTTCGATTCGTGAGTTTTTGGCCGGAGTTCAAGTTCTTGGTGGTGACTCGTGTGATCCGCGATTCCCCGTGATTTAGGGAGTGAGAGGTCGAGATTTTTGAGGCATAGCTTCATCTAGTGACGTTTCACATCTCCCCAAAGTCTTGTTTCAAGAGCTCTAACCGTTTAGGAGATCCGGTGATGGATTTGGAGGGTTGACTTCGTAGGTCGGGCTGTTTTCTGCTCTGTTCGTGCCTTGCGGACAGTCCGCGTGCCTCGTGTGGACAGTCCATGTGGCCTGGAACAGTACAGGTGTTCTTCGTGTTTTTCGCGAGTTCTTTCGAGTTCGTGTTTTGATCCGGTGCCACAAGTGGTTTTGGTTGCACGGAGTTTGCGGACGGTCCGAACTGAAGTGGCGGACAGTCCGTGAAGGTGCGGACAATCCGCGGGACCCTCGCGGACAGTCAGATTTTTCGGGGTGCGTCTCTGGTGGTTCGGGAGGCTTTTTCGGACAGTCCGAGCAGGCCATGCGGACAGTCCGCCATACCCTTGTGGACGGTCCGCCCGTACTGCACGGACAGTCCACGCCTAGTTTTCCAGAATTGACTAGGTGCTTCGATTCTTGTCTTGTGCTTTCCGCTCTTTGATTCATGACTTGTCTCTAGGACTTGTGGGCTTGTGTGTGACTAGTCTAGAGCTTCTCTGGTGTGTGCGAGTACTCAGAGTGGTAATTAGGGTATAGATTGAGTTCGACCTTCGGGAAGAATTTTTATCGGCTCCCACTCACTCCCCCCTCTCTGATCGCCTATTCGGTCCTTAAATTGGTATCAGAGCCGGTTACAGATCTTCTTGATTCTAACCAGTCTAAGATCCAAAGATGGGTGATTATGGTAAGGGGTCGGGTCCTCCGCACTTTGATGGCAAGAATTACCCGATGTGGGAGAGGCGCATGGGCGCGTTTTTGCGAGGGAAGGGAACTCTGATCTGGGAGGTCACTCAGAATCCTCATTATGTCATCCCAGACAGTTTTCTGCTTTCAGGATCGCGAGACATGTGTGAGGCCAACTGCAAGGCCGTTGATTACTTGTTCCGTGCTCTCTGTGCCTCGGAGTTCGAGCGAGTGTACAGAGAGAATGTGGCCGGAAAGATTTGTGTTAAGTTGAGAAATGCTCATGTTGGCAATGCCCAAGTGCAAGCCCGTTTGTTTTCCACTTACCGGAGAGAGTACGAGAACTTCACTCATCTCCCCGGTGAGTCGACCGATGCTATGTTTCAGCGCTTCACTAGCATAGTCAACAACATGAGGGCCAATGTGACAGTGCTCCCATACACGGATCATGATCAAGCTATCAAGCTTTTGCATGCCCTGGATAGGTCTGTGTGGAGTGCCAAGGTCAGGCCATTGAGGAGTCGAGCATGTATGACACGTTGTCGCTTGGCGAGCTGTTTTCCAAGCTCAGGTCTTCAGAGGTTGATCGTGGCTTGAGAGCCAAGAGCGAGAGCCCTACTGATCCTCATAGTTTGGCTCTTGTCTCAGGATCAAGGTCTAACGCTAACTCTGGTGGTTTCTCTTTGTCTTGTCTTGTGTCTTTGCCAGATGAGGACTTTGAGGTGCTGAGCGAGGATGATCTCGCCTTGTTGAGCAAGAGGTTTGGGCAGATGTACGAGAACTGCAAGAATGCAAGGCGGAGCTCGGGGATGTGCTATCGGTGCGGGAAGCACGGACACTTCATCGCCGAATGCCCTGAAGCCATGGAGATCAAGAACGACTACAAGGGCAAGCCCAAGCACGACTACAACAAGCACCACTCCCGGAACGACTACAAGGACAAGCGCAAGGACAAGGGCGAGAGAAGGCCGAAGAAGAGTAGCGGGTACAAGAAGAAGATGGCTCGAGTGATGGTTGCCGGAGCGAGTGACATCGACTCCACATCAAGCGATGCTTCTTCCGACTCGAGCAACGAGGAAGAGCGAGAAAGGCGTAAGGACAAGGGGCACACGGGCAAGAACTTCACCGGCCTGAGCTTCGTCGCACAAGGAGGCTTTTGCGGCATGGCACATTCCAAGAAGTGTGGGAGGCACAACTCAGATTCGAACTCCGACTCCGAGGAAGAGGTGGGAGGATTGGAGGACTTTTGGTTGATCGACTCCGGTTGCTCACGACACATGACCGGAGATCGTGGGTGGTTCTCCAGCCTCACCCCGGTGAGTATGAGGGAGTACATCACTTTCGGGGATAATGGGAGAGAACAAGTGCTTGCTGAAGGTATGGTGAAGGTGAGTAGCAAGGTGACCTTAAGAAGTGTGGCTTTGGTCAAGTCACTTGGTTTTACCTGTTGTCCGTATCTCAGTTACTGGACGAAGGTTTTGAGGTTCGTTTTAAGTCGAGCGCTTCTCGTGTGCTTGATTCTCGAGGCGATCTTGTCTGTACGATCGTCCCCGAGGGTCAAATATTTCATGCCGATTTTTCCCAGTCTGTTGGTCCTCCTCGATGCTTTGTTGCTGACGTTTCAGCTGAGCTTTGGAAATAGCATAGGAGGTTGGGACACTTGAGCTTTGAGTTGCTTTCCCGCTTGAGTGGTCTCGATCTTGTCCGAGGATTGCCTAAGTTGAAATTCGAGAAGAATTTGGTTTGTGCTTCTTGTCGGCATGGAAAGATGGTTGCTGCTTCTCACGCCCCTCTGACTGCGGTCATGACCGAGCGACCTTGTGAGCTGTTGCACACGGATTTGGTTGGGCCAGCTCGTGTTCGCTCTGCTGGTGGGAAGTGGTATGTTCTTGTGGTTGTTGATGATTTTTCGAGGTACTCTTGGGTTTTCTTTTTGGAGGATAAGAGCGAGACATTTGGCTTTGTTCGGGACTTGATCTTGAGGTTGAAGAATGAGAGACATGGTGATGCCATTCGAGCTATACGCAGTGACAATGGCACAGAGTTTAAGAACTCTCATTTTGATGCCTTTTGCAGTGATCTTGGTCTTGATCATCAGTACTCTTCTCCATACGTCGCTTGCCAGAATGGCGTAGTGGAGAGGAAGAACCAGACCCTTTGTGAGATGGTCAGGATGATGCTCGATGAGCATAGGACTCCTAGGCGTTTCTGGACCGAGGCGGTCAATACCGCTTGCTATGTCTCAAATCGCATATTCCTTCGTGCCTTTAAGAAGAAGACCTCTTATGAGCTGATGCATGGGCGACAACCCAAGGTGAGTCACTTTAGAGCTTTTGGTTGCAAGTGTTTCATTCTGAAGAAGGGCAAGTTGGATAAGTTCGAGTCTAGATGTTCGGATGGTATTTTCCTTGATTATGCGATTCATTCTAGAGCATATCGTGTGCTCAACCTTGACACTAACCGAATCATGGAGACTTGCGAGGTAACCTTCGATGAGACACATCCATGTAGCTCTTCTGGTTTCGAGTGTGCAGGTGACGAGGAGATTGGAGCGAGGATCTTTGAGGACGAGCTGGACGGAGATGGAGATAAAGACGATGATGGAGGTGATGCTCCCGCAACTGCTCGTGTACGTGCTACTTCCACTACTACGACGACGATCGAGGATGGTCCATCCCCTACACCCACTACGACTGAGGCTGTTCGAGTGGAGGCTGCTGCTGAGGGGGAGATTGTGTCCAGGCGAGAGGCTCCCCGGCGTGTACAGGTGGATCACCCACCATCTACGATCATAAGTGAACTTCATGAACATACTACACGGTCGAGGTCAAGAAACACTTCTCATTTCGCTCACTCTACTTTTGTTGCGTCGTTTGAGCCCAAAGATATTCGACACGCTTTGTCTGACGAGAATTGGGTGAATTCCATGCATGAGGAGTTGGAAAACTTTGAGTGAAACCAAGTCTGGGTGTTAGTCGATCCACCACCAAATTGCCGTCCCATAGGTACCAAGTGGGTGTGGAAGAACAAAGAGGGTGAGAATGGGATGGTTGTGAGAAACAAGTCGAGGTTGGTGGCTCAGGGGTTCAACCAGAAAGAGGGCATAGATTATGAGGAGACATTTTCTCCTGTGGCCCGTTTGGAGGCAATTAGGATCCTTCTAGCCTTTGCCATGGCTAAAGGGTTCAAGTTGTACCAAATGGACGTGAAGAGTGCTTTCTTGAATGGGGTGATAGAGGAAGAAGTGTATGTGAGGCAACCCCCGGGGTTTGAGAGCGAGAAATACACCGTGTATACAAACTCCAGAGAGCGCTCTATGGGTTGAAACAGGCACCTAGAGCTTGGTATGGCAGGTTGAGAGAGTTTTTGCTGAGTAAGGGGTTTGTGATGGGCACATTTGATAAGACCCTATTCCTCCTTAAGCATGGGAATGACCTTTTGATTGTTCAGATATACGTGGATGACATAATCTTTGGTTGCTCTTCTCATGATTTTGTTGCCAGATTTGCAGATGACATGAGCAGGGAATTTGAGATGTTAATGATGGGTGAGCTGTAGTTTTTCTTAGGACTCCAGATCAAGTAGTGCAAGGACGGGACGTTTGTACATCAGGCAAAGTACACCAGGGACATGGTGAAGAAGTTTGGCATGAACGACTCCAAGCCGCTGACTACACCGATGGGTACCACTACGGCTTTGGACGCGGATGAGGATGGCGAACCCGTGGACTAGAAGGAGTACCGGAGCATGATCGGCTCCCTCTTCTACTTGACGGCGACAAGGCCGGACATACAGTTCAGTGTGTCTATGCGCTCGTTTTCAGGCTTCACCGAGGACTTCACATCGGCAGGCCGTCAAGCGGATTTTCAGGTACTTGAACTATACTCTTGAGTTTGGTCTTTGGTATTCTGCCTCCTCGACACTCAGACTTCACGGGTACTCCGATGCTGATTTTGCTGGGTGTCGATTGGACCGCAAGTCTACCTCTGGGTGTTGTCAGTTCCTTGGTTCTTCTTTGGTTTCTTGGTCATCTCGCAAGCAATCCAGTGTAGCCCAGTCCACTACAGATGCCGAGTATGTAGCTGCTGCGAGTTGTTGTTCCCAACTGTTTTGGATGACCTACACTATGAGCGATTTTGGTGAGGAGTGTTTCCAGGTTCCACTCATTTGTGACAGCACCAGTGCCATAAGTGTAGCCAAAAATCCAGTCCTTCACTCCAAAATGAAACACATAGAAGTGAGATACCACTTTTTGAGGGACAATGTTGAGAAGGGAAACATATCCTTGTCCTATGTGCCTACCCAAGATTAGCTAGCCGACATTTTCACCAAACCACTTGACCAAGTCACTTTCACTCGCTTGCGGGGTGAACTTGGGGTGTGCTTTCCTTTCTAGCTGGGTCTTGGAGCTTCTCATGTATATATGTGCCATATGTTTCATTTTGTTGCATTTCATGTATGCATTTTACTTTTTGTACAAAACCTGGTAGGATAACCATCTTTGGATCACTTGTGCTAGGAAAAGCTTCTCTCATATACTTTGATCACAGACGTGCTATGTGTGAGATATGTGCATGTTTGGTAAATGGTGATGTGAATGCTATGCTCTTGATGGTTTTGCCATATATGTATGATGAGATAACATTTTGTTTATGAAAATGATAAAATTGCCTCACTCATGAGTAGATACTTATCTATGCTCAATTTGTGTTTAAATGCCTTTATCATGTTTAGTTTGTGCTTGAGTATCTTGTTCTCCTTGCTTGGGGTCAAAGACCTTTTGTCATTGTAAATGTTTAGCCCATTTGTTCACTTTGGGAGGAGCATAAGTTTCTTTTTACCGCAAAGACATTTCATGTACCATGTTTAAACTTAAAAATGAAATTGGTGTATGAATTGCCTTATGCTTGAAAAATGAGCTCTTAATCATGTTTTTATGCTTTTGATGTTCATATCTTGGGTGCTAAACCGCTGCATGTTGTCTACCATGAGAAGTCTCATTTTAAGAAGTAGACACATGACTCGGTGGCTTTAACATGACTTGAGTAGCTTTTGGGCGTTCATAATGATCTTGTGATGAGAATGTGTGATCTTGTATAAACTTTGGATGATCAGTGTATTTGTACTCAAATTACCATGGATAGGGTCTTGCTCATGAGATGAATGTTTCTTTGTGAAAATTGCTTAAAATTGCTTTTGGCCATGTCACATGCTTATATGTCTCTACCTTCTTGATGGCAATGTGCTAACTACAGCATGTCTACTTTGCTTACTCTATGTCTCATTTGTAGCATTTTGTTGTTCTCCTTGTATATTTGAGAAGTTTGGTAGACTGTATATATATATGCTTTGACATGCATTTTTCATGAAAACAAGGGGAAAGACTTCATATACCTTGATTCATGCATTGTCAATAAGGGGTAGAATATACATGCAAGGGGGAGAAGTTGTGTGCATTTGGGGAGAATTTTCATGCATTGGGAGATTTTGTGAAAAATTGGTATGCATTTGTGAGATGTTGCATGCGAGGAGAAAAATTTGAGAAAAGATGTTGCATTTGCTCAGGGGGAGCTCCTTTGGTTTGCCTGAGTTTTGTGCTTTATGGTGTGCTCTGTGTGAGCTTTGTTTTGTCCCGGCTGTGTCGAGCCGTTGCCCTTGTCTTAGGGGGCCGAGACTTGGTTTGGCGAGTGATCTTGTTTTCGCTTGTTCTTTAGCTTTGGATCATTTGCTTGGTTTGTGTTCGTGGTTGTTTTTGTTTTCTTTTTCTCTACGATGGTTACTATGGGTGTTGTCAATGCACTCATAAAGGGGGAGATTGAGGACCAGGTGCGTCCGAGGACCAGTGGAGGGTCGCTCCTTAGTGATGAGTGATTGACAACGTTGTGTGGACTGATGCTTGGCTAAGTGTGCAGGTACAGGTCGCGGCTTGACTTGTGTTGGTGCAGGTGAGGAACAAGCGCAAAAGGCCTTAGCCTTGGCGGCCTCCGGGTGATGGAGAGGCAAGTAGGCTTGGTTTGATGAACCCGGTGGCCGATGGGGTCAAGTGCGAGCCGTGTGATGCAAGACTAGCGGGCGGAAGTCGTGAACATAGGCCGGTGCAAGGTAGCGGATCGAGCCCAAAGTTTGCACGCGAGTTTGTTGGTTTGCCCACAAAACCATCGGTGGACGGTTTCTTGGTTTGGGTCTCAAAACCAAGTCCGGAGGCCCGAGGCGACGTAGATGGTGATCCGGGAGCTTCGGGAAGCTTCGAGGCGGGGGGCACGTAGCGTGATCGTGGGGCTTGCGTCGATGCTAAGCAAGACCGCGGTGGAAGCGTGTCCGCTCGATGAAGAATTGACCAAAATGCCCCTGAGGGGTTGTATCTTCTATTTGAGTTGTAGGGGTAGCGTGGTCATTTACCTCCCTCTGATAGACTTCGTATAAAGAGCAGAGAGGTGGATGGCATCTCTCTCGCTTGGACTCTAGGGTTTTCTCCCCCGGTAGATTGTTCTGAACTGCTTCTTTTTCCTCTGCTTTCCTTAGGCTAGATTTTTATATAGACTCTGACCTCTGGATGTATGGAAGCATTCAGCGTTGCGGTGATCTCCTAGTCCTCTGTGATTTTTGTGTCATTTTCGGGGCTATTTTTGTGGAGTTTCGTTCTTCGCTCGATTCGGGGATTTGAGGGCGTTTTCCTTCGGATTTCTTTGAGATCATGGGTGGATGGCTTGCGCATCTTTGTGTGTGATATTGACCCCTCAAACGTCAGGAAAAGCCTTCGATTCGTGAGTTTTTGGCCGGAGTTCAAGTTCTTGGTGGTGACTCGTGTGATCCGCGATCCACCGTGATTTAGGGAGTGAGAGGTCGAGATTTTTGGGGGCATAGCTTCATCTAGTGACGCTTCACATCTCCCCAAAGTCTTGTCTTAAGAGCTCTAGCCGTTTGGGAGATCCGGTGATGGATTTGGAGGGTTGACTTCGCGGGTCGGGCTGTTTTTTGCTCTGTTCGTGCCTCGTGTGGACAGTCCGCGTGGCCTGAAACAGTACAGGTGTTCTTCGTGTTCTTCGCGAGTTCTTTCGAGTTCGTGTTTTGATCCGGTGCCACAAGTGGTTTTGGTTGCACGGAGTTTGCGGACGGTCCGAACTGAAGTGGCGGACAGTCCGTGAAGGTGCGGACAATCCGCGGGACCCTCGCGGACAATCCGATTTTTCGGGGTGCGTCTCTTGTGGTTCGGGAGGTTTTTTCGGACAGTCCGAGCAGGCCGTGCGGACAGTCCGCCATACCCTTGCGGACGGTCCGCCCGTACTGCATGGACAGTCCGCGCCTAGTTTTCCAGAATTGATTAGGTGCTTCGATTCTTGTCTTGTGCTTCCGCTCTTTGATTCATGACTTGTCTCTAGGACTTGTGGGCTTGTGTGTGACTAGTCTAGAGCTTCTCTGGTCTGTGCGTGTACTCGGAGGGTTAATCGGGGTATAGGCTGAGTTCGACCTTCAGGAAGAATTTTTATCGGCTCGCATTCACTCGCTCCCTATCTGGTCGCCTATTCGGTCCTTCAATCTCTCCCAAAGTCGCTTCTTTGTATGCCAATTCTCTTTTCTTAATGAAAAATATGCTATGCACATCTTAAAAAAAATAAAGACACTAATGAGTGATGACAATGTAAAAGCATTAGATATAGATCCATCCTCAGCATCACTTATATAGTTATAATCACAGAGACATACTCCCTCCGTCTCATACTGATGGTCGCCGTCGATTTTTTGTCAAAAATTTGATTGAATTTGTAAAAAAAATACGTGCAATATTTATATCTTTAAATAAATTTATTAAAAATCTAGATTCAAATATATATTAATTATATTAATTACATACTATAAACATTAATATTTTTTAAACAATATTAAGTGAAAGTTGTTTATCAAGAAGCGGAAATGAAAAACAAAGCAATACTAACCCGTATATTTATAGTAACTATCGAAGGGTTCAGATCTCACCCCTTTTGTATTTGAATTTAAATGTCTTTTTGGTGTAACTTATCCCGTATACTCCATCAAATGTTGAAATTTTAAAACCGATCACTCCAAATTCACCATGGCATTAGATTGCAATTTGCTTCCCCGTGAATAAGCTCAGCCATCGTGACGAATATCCAATCGATTTTTTCCCCACACCTATCAGCAGCAGCAGGCAACAAGCCAGCACCAGGCTCTGATGCTACTACGGCCGCCGTCGGCGCCAGCGCCACTACGCCCTTCCACTCCCCGCGCTTCCCCGCTTCTGCCCCACAGAGCGGCTAACCCTAACACCGACTCCACAACCACCAGCACCGCCGCCGACATGGGCGCGGCGGCGTGGTGGCGGCGTGCTGTGGGGCAGCGGTTCAACCCGGCCGGCGTGGCCGCGGTGGCGTCCGTCGCGGCGTCCGAGCCGCGCCTGGCGCTGCCGCACGTGTCGGTGCGGGACATCCGGTGGCTCGACTGGGCCGAGCTCCGCCGCGCCGGCTTCCGCGGCGTCGTCTTCGACAAGGACAACACGCTCACGGCCCCCTACGCACCCGCGCTCTGGCCGCCGCTCGCCGCCGCGTTCGACCAGTGCCGCGCGGCGTTCCCGCCAGGCGCCCTCGCCATCTACAGCAACTCCGCAGGTCTGGCTGCTCCGCTCGGGAGCCGTTCAATTTGGGGAAAAGCTATCTGCTGATGTGATTGAACCGTTGGTGGGTGTGCGCAGGGTTGAAGGAGTACGATCCAGATGGCGTGGATGCGATGGCAATCGAGGCGGCCATCGAGGGTGTTCATGTGATCAGGCATGGCAAGTGCAGACTCATTGTCCTCTGAAACGCACGACCCAATAGCCTCAATAAGTTCGTAGTCGATCATGATTTTGGTTTTGGTTCGGGTTATTGGATAGTCATCTTTAGCTCTTAACTTGGTTTGCCTGTTAGTTATATCACTATAGTCTTGCATTGCGTGGAAATGGATTTGTTCATTGTAACAATGGCCTAATGGGTATATTGCAAACTGTAGGAATCCAGTGCCTGCATTATTTATGGAACTTGTTAAAATCTTCAGCAAAATCCCTTGGTTTTTTGGAAGAAAACTCACTGGATGGAGCTAATTTGTTGCCTGATGGTCCATATGAATTTTGCTTTTGAACAATGCCCATTTACATTTCAACATTAACCCGCACCATCACTTTGTTTGATCGTGTCATTTGTATTGAAATATTGGACACTGAAATGCACCTCACAATTTTTTATATGTGTGTACTTTTCTTCCATAATTTGACTTTTCCTATAAATAATGAAGATAATGAATGTATGCATTTGTTCTGTTGAGTGCAGATACAAAGAAACCTGGTGGAGCAGCTAAGGAAATAGAGAGTTACTTTGGTTGTTCAGCCTCAGATCTTGTGATGGTACGGGTTTAATTATGAGCTATTTACGCATAGCATGTATAAGTTTTCTAACTTTAATTTGTCACTGCTCCAGGTTGGTGACCGATACTTCACTGACGTGGTCTATGGGAACAGGAATGGCTTTCTTACAGTGTTTACAGAACCATTAAATGTTTCTGATGAATCGTTCATTGTCAAAAGGGTATATTTACTATTTCTCCTGTGAAGTTGAGATGATATTTATAGCCGTGAAAGGAAAAATGAAGTTGGGTGGTATTATTTACACAATCCTAATGCTGAAACTATACTCTGCTAAGGCACTAATGATCAGCTTTGTTCATGGATTTTTTTGGCCTAATATGAGGCTGCATGATATTGCCATAAGTTTTACATTAATGAATGGAAACCAAGCTCTTGAGGGTGATACACCATACCTTGCGGTAATTGTTGAATCCTAGCATAATAGTCAGTCCATCATGGAAATTGTTCCAACAACCACTGTACTAACTGCCTATCCCGCAAATCGCACCCAAAATGTTCCTCTACCATTCATTTATAAATGATGCTTGTCAGTAGCTGGAAATTTCTAACAATGATTCAGTGTCATGTTCCATAGAAGTTACAGTTAAAAAGACTTGTTCATGTTCTTAGACCACGGTTCCTGATCATATTCATTATTCAGTCACACCAGATTTGGCAAATAGATTTAAGGGAGCTTGCGGATTAGAAGTTTAGACATTTCAAAGTATTTGTTGCTGATTATTTTTTCTTAAAGATAATGCTTGAGCATATGGTGTTTCTGACTACTTATTTATCCTGTGATGCCTGATGACCACCTGTAACGTAGTTCATACTGATTTGTGATAATATCCTGCTTTCTCAGGTTAGGAAACTGGAGGCATACCTCATCAGTTATTGGTACAAGAAAGGGCACAAACCCATTAAGCATCCTTTGCTCCCAGATGCAAGAAGCATTGTGAAATTTGACCCGTATGATGACTAAGTTACAACCAGAGGTTTCTCTTCTCCAGATCAGCAAGTGTGGAGAGACGTTTGTTGCTGAAAAGATTACAAGGGAGAATATATGGTGTGTAGAGATTTTCTGTTCTTTCTATGTTTAGCAGAATGGGATTCAGGGAAATATATATTTTTGATAATCCTGTGTACGAACATTCTTTGTTAGTCCTTGGTTCCTTGCTGCATGATAGCATCAACGTGCATCTCCCAACAGTTATAGTTATAGCTTATGCAGTTCAGTACCCCATTTACATCAACGTTCATTGTCGCCCATGGCCCTTGCCGTGTGCCATTGGCAAACGTACAGCGGCAGGAATGCTGCGGGTTTCTATCAGTCTATCAGGTCTCGTCGTCTCGGCAGTCACCACCCTTCCGTACTCCATGGTATTTTGTCACGTTGTATGAGATTTTTGCATGAATACTGATCTAGTGCTATTATTTCTGAGGTTAACTAGCCAGGTGTACCTGATTTCTGAATATAGGAAAGTTCATAATACGTAGGAAGTTCAGCCCAGGAGGCTTCATCTAAACAGTTGTACCTGTCTTTTGAATATATATGAAAATTCATAATATATGTAGGAAGTTCAGCCCAAGAACAACCATTTATTTCTACATAGAGCAGCAAAGCCTGCATAGGCCTTTTACTGTGATTTGAAAAACTTGTTAGTGTTCACTGCGTACATCAGAACTGCTCGTGTTTTGCATTATTTTTTCCTCGATATACAAAATAACATTCGTATGCCTTTTGCACAACAGTTCTATGGTGTTACAGAGATGACTTTGGCTTGGAGGATGAAGATTTCTGTCCATACGAATACACACCAAGTCCACGCTTCTTCCCAAGCCGGCCAGCATCAACATACTGAACGAGAAGAGGGCAAGGGCTGTACTTGTTATCTCCAAGGCCATTGTGAAGTACCCGAAGTACTGAAAGACAAACGTCCAACCCAATGAAATCGGCAAGCTGCAGAGGACCCATCGGGTGATTTGTGCCCAGCTTCATCCCTGTGTCGATGTCTTCTTTGGTCGCCACTCCGGTGTACAGCGCCCAGAATGCCTCATTGATCATAGGCATGAGAATGCGGTTCACAATGAATCCTGGGTAATCATGCGAGCATATGACAGTCTTACCAAGCCTGCAAATTAATTTTGAAATCATCAGGCAATCTGAAATATAACAAGTTTAGTAACATCGACATTGCAAAAATGACAGGTGTTGTCAACAACCAAGACAGGGGAAGTGCTGTGCTGATAAAGTTGCCTGTTGCTTTAAAGCTGTGTGACATTTTTGTTGGAGTGGCACAATCATGTGGGTATTGAAAGATTTGTGCTGAAGGGATGGCCACTAATACACTATGTTACCTACTAGAACTGTCACGAGTTTTGACCAGGTAAATACTGCTGGTACCTGGTGTCCTGGTGGTGTCAAATTCAGGACCTGAACTTCACCAGAACTTTGAAAAGAAGCAAGCTCAATGTCTTTTAGACCAATTCACTTGTTTTGTGCCAGTAGCTATGAACAAACTGATTCAGGTGCAAGCACTTAAGCACATAGCGCAAAGCTTTACCTCTCAGAAAAAGATTTGACCGCAGCAAACATCTCATCTGATGTATCAGCTCCTCGGATAATCTCGACCAATTTCATTATCGGAGGAGGGTTAAAGAAGTGCATGCCTATCACCTGCAGTAAGTAGCTAACTTTACAATCCTGAAGATTAAATTCAGACTCTTGGCATGTCCAGATAGTGCCGGACTGCTCATCACCTGAGAGGGGCGTTTGGTAGCTGAAGCCAGGCGGGTTATAGAGATGGAGCTAGTGTTGGACGCAAGGATGGTGGAGGGCTTCGTGATCTTATCTAGCTCCACGAACAGCTTCTTCTTGACATCTTCGTTCTCAACGATGGCCTCAATCACAAGATCCGTATCCCTGAGATCTTCCACGGCGGAGACGCATCTTATCCGCTTGATGGAGTCTTCGCACGCGGCCTGAAGACCAAGCGAAGCCCAAACTTTTTGTCAAGGAGAAACCAGAAAGCGGCTGATTTGGGAAAGGGTGCTCTGGGTGCGGGAGGTCAACGCGCTCACCTGGGAGAGGTGGCCCTTGGCGGCGAGGCGGCGCAGGGAGGAGGAGATGGAGGCGACGGCGCGGGAGAGGGCGGCGGAGTCGGCGTCGAGGAGGAGGACGGCGCAGCCGGCGGCGGCGGCCAGCTGGGCTATGCCCGAGCCCATCTGCCCCGCGCCGATCACGCCAACCGCCGCGATCTCACTCGCCGGCGCCATGGTTTCGTCTCCGAGGAAGCGATCGGGCTTATCGTCTGCAGTATTCGTCTGCGGATCCTTTTGAGCTCTCTGAGCCTTTGACCACTACAGACAGGAGTTCGCAAGCCGAAGCAAGCAAAACACCTTTCGTAACGTCTCGTGCTTTTCTACTGCTATGCCAGTTTCTGTTTTCCTCTCTGTGTTTTCCTCTGATGAAAAATTGCAATACATAGTTCCGAAATTGCGAAGATTATTAATTGAAGTCATTTTCACTTTTTCGAAACACAAAAATTTAGAATCATTTCGAAAATTTAGATTCTTCATGCTGCGGTGGCCTACTAGGCTGAATGCAGCATTATTCATTCGCTACACAATGTGTATCTTTTTTATAATTTTTCAATGGCTCTGTTCGACAGATTTGTTGCTGTACGGCAGATTTGTTCCGGCAAATTTATTTTGAAAGAAAAATACTGCGCAAGAAGCAGAAAGAAGACAAACCGAACAGACACTTAATTCAACATTCATTCGTGCAAATTCGACAAATTAAACATAATTCAACATTCATTCGTGCAAATTCGACAAATTAAACATCACCTTAGCAAGATGAGGACAACACCGACCGTTTAGTTGTGCAAATTTGGACTCCAATTTACTATTCACTCGTCACATCCCCGTCGTATTGTCCTAACTCCTAAGGTGCACTTTTTTCACAACTTTTCACCGTAATGCACTATTTTATCACTATTCGTCCATGCTAATTTGCGCAACTAAACAGATATTCCGTCACATCGAACTATTCACCTGTCACATTGAGTCACATTTCTCTGCATATCACCCAATGCGGCAACTTTTCACAGCTTTCCATCCAAAAAGCATTGTTTCAGCAATATTCATACACACAAAATTTTCAATCTAAACATCACGAGAACGAGCATTAGCTCGGTTGGTAGGCATCGCAGCTGGGCATGACGCCGGCCTGGGTTCCAATCCTCTCGGACGCAGATTTATCTCACCGAGGTTTATCAAAAAAAAAAATATCCCTTCGCTGGTGAAACCGGAGTTTGGGGATTTTCTAAGTTAGGAGGAAGTTTTTTTTCTCTTAATAAAACCGTGGGGGTAGTCTTACTCCCACCGGTTTAGTTTTTAATCCAAACATGCCGAATGTTGAAGTCAGTTAGGCCCGGGACAATAAGATGATTTTAAATAGTCACCAGTGTACTCAAAATGGTCTTACTCCCACCGGTTTAGTTTTTAATCCAAACATGCCAAATGTTGAAGTCAGTTAGGCCCCAGACAATAAGATGATTTTAAATAGTCACCAATGTACTCAAAATGGTCTTACTCCCACCGATTTAGTTTTTAATCCAAACATGCCGAATGTTGAAGTTAGTTAGGCCCCGGACAATAGGATGATTTTTAATAGTTACCCGTGTACTCAAAATCAATAACATCTGTGTAAAACTAGAAATTCATACAATCACCCGTCACGGACTCATGGTTTCTCTATTCCAAATACAACCACAAATATAATCGACCACATACATGCACCCAATTCTCAATATAGTGCATACATAAGCATAACAGTTCGGAGATTTTCTAAACCGGGAGGAGGTTTTTCTTCTCTTAATAAAAATCGTGGGACGGTCTTACTCCCACCGACTTAGTTTTTAATCCAAACATGCCAAATATTGAAGTCAGTTAGGCCCCAGACAATAAGATGATTTTAAATAGTCACCAGTATACTCAAAATCAATAACATCTGTGTAAAACTAGAAATTCATACAATCACCCGTCACAATTTCTCTATTCCAAATACAACCACAAATAATCGACCACATACATGCACCCAATTCTCAATATAGTACATACATAAGCATAACATGCATGCAACCTGCAAACCCACTTGAATTCCTGCACAAGTCACACAGTTCGAAAAACTCCCAATCCAAATTAAGAAGAATCCACACGCATTCGACATTCCCACACAGAGTGGCAATACGTTCCTCGATGCAGCCCATGCATGTCTATACGAGCATAACCGCCGCGGCGAGCAGGGAGGACCCGACGCACGCCATCCAAGTGCCGCCGCTGAGGCCGCGGGGGGCATCGCTGGAGCGGCTTCCACCTCTGCCGCGCTTCGCTTCCGCGACGTCCGCGAGGCTCATCGCGCAGATCAGGAGCACGACGAGTAGGAGCGCGCCTAGTGGGAGGACCCGTCTCGTCGTCGACATCTGATTCTCTTGGGCAGGCTACTACTGCTACTCTCACAGAATGGCAATGGCAAACTTGTGTTGTGGTTGTGGTGGTGGCGTGGTGCTGTGGAGTGGTTTCTTCCCTCTCAGTTCAGGTTGTGACGTGGCCAGCTGCGTGCCCACCCGAGAGGTATTTATGGGGCGAAGCCAGCTTTAGGCAGCAACCGATATCAGTTCTATTAAACACCAACTGAACAGTGCATAACAGTGATTTCTCACTGATTTGCTGTAAATTGTCCATGTCAGCTGACACGAACAAACCCCTCTAGCTCCGCTCCTTTATTATTAGAAAAAAATCCATTTTTGACCATCCAACTTTTACCTCAGTTTAGTTTTGGCCATCGAACTTCAAAACCGGACATCTTTGACCATCCAACTTTTAAAACCGTTCACAATTGGCCATCAGGCGGTTTTGATGTGTGGTTTTAACTTTTTTTATTCACAATTTAGTCCTTAGAACTTGAAATGATCATTACTTTTTGCTCGTAACTCCGATTTAGGTGATTCTTGCGGTCACGTGTTCATAATGGTGAGCTTTATCTTTTAGAATATTTTTATACAACTTTTATAACTATTCGTTATATTATTTTTCTGTTGTTGTGTAAAAATAATAATATAAGAAACGTAAAACAAACAGTTACAAAATAATATGAGCAACATTTTGAACGATAAAGTTCTCATCTTATGAACACATGACCGCAAGAATCACTTAAATTGGAGATACGAGAAAAAAATAGTAATCATTTTAAGGTTTAAGGACTATTTTTAATCAGTTTATTTACAATTTAGTCCATAGATCTTAAAATGATTACTATTTTTTTCTTGTATCTCTAATTTAAGTGATTCTTGTAATCATACGTTAATAACAATGAGCTTTATCTTTCAAAATGTGTTCATATTATTCTGTAACTGTTTGTTTTATTTTTCTTATATTGTTGTTTTTACACAACAACATAAGGATAATATAACAAATAGTGATAAAATAGTATAAAGAACATTTTAGAAGATAAAACTCATTGTTATGAACACGTGACCACAAGAATCACCTAAATCGGAGCTACAAGCAAAAATTAATGATCATTTTAAGTTCTAAGGACTAAATTGTAAATAAAAAATGTTAAAACCACTCATTAAAACCGCCCGATGGCCAATTGTGAACGGTTTTAAGAGTTGGATGGTCAAAGATGTCCGGTTTTGAAGTTCGATGGCCAAAACTAAACTGAGGCAAAAATTGAATGGTCAAAAATAGACTTTTTCCTTATTATTATATGCGCGATCTCAGTAGTTGACCAGCAAGGCAGCAATGCGTTAACAACCCGTACTCACGAGAAATGCTGGGTACTTGCAGTCAGGGTCTTTTTTCTCGGAGGAAACCGGCCGGTTACTGTAACCGGTCTAACTGGGCCGGTCTGGTTTACGATTTCACTGGTTTTTATACCCTATCCGACACTCAGTTTTTTACCCTCCGGAACCGGCCGGTTTGACCGGTTTTCCGGTCCGGTTTTTCTGGTTTGGGCAACCGGTAAAACACCGAGAAAAAAAACCCCTGCTTGCAGTACTATGTCTGGAGCAGGCGGCACATAACGGTCGTGGAAATGTTTTTTTTATGTTGCTGATGATGCTTGGCTCGAAAAGTCTGCAGGGCCACGTCATCGTTGTTATCTTCGACCTTGTGTTGGCTTTAACTTCTAAGTGGTTTCGTCTCTGTATATATTCTGCAGGGATACGTAACACCTGATCATTGGTGTTATCATCAACTTTGCTGTTGGATTTGCAAGTCGTCTTGACTCCGTATTGAAGAGAACGTAGTTCGATAGACGTGTTATTATTCGATCTTATTGAGCTGATAGAAAATATCTGAATCTTGATGATACCCACCGGTAGAGAACTAACCTTTGATTATACTAATTAGTCCCGGTTGAAATTTGTACTTGAGACTAAAAGCTTTTCGTCGACGTGGCTCAAAATGATTGTGAACACCCTCTACCCTTTAGTCTCGGTGTTAATATCAACCGAGACAAAAGACCAGACCTCCCCTAGCAATAATTGGCGCCACCCTTTTAGTCTGGGGTGATGTTCTCCGAGACTAAAGACTCCCCCTTCTCGGGTTAAAACACCACCTCGGACTAAAGATTTAGTCCTGGGTGGTGTTTTCACCCGAGACTAAAGGGAGCTTTTACTCTCGGGTGAGAACATCACCCGAGACAAAAAGGTTTCCACCCAATCGTCAGCGCCTGACCTCTCTCTCTCTTTTATTTCTCTCTTTCCTTCCTCTCCTCTGCTCATTCTTCTCCTCTATATTCTTTCTTATCTTCTCACCTGAGTCATCTCTATCCTTGCGCAGGGTGGCCGACGGGAGAGGCGCATCTCCACCGGCGCAGGGAGGGCGCGCGGCTCCCAGCGGCCGGCGTGGTGCGGGCGCGCGGCTCCCGGCGCGGCCACGGGAGGCAGTCGGTGCGGGTGCGGCGAGCCGCCAGCGCGGGCCCTAGTGCGGGCACGGGAGGCCGACGGCACGGGCGTGACGAGCTGCTGACGCGGGACTCCGGCGCGGCGCGGGAGGCCGCCTGCGCGGCCGGGGGAGGCCCGGCGACCGGCGCGGCCACACCCATGGAACTTGTGTTTGATTTCTATTTGCCTTTGATTTTTATTTGTGAATCGAAATCGGATGAAACTTGTGTATTTTGCTAGTGAATGTGTTGTGAATCGATTCGAACTTGTGATGTTTATGATAGTGGTGAAATTGAATGACTTAATGTTGTGATGGTTATTGTGTGATGAACTGTGAGATTGAATCAAACTTCTTTTTTGTTTTGCGTGTTCTTGCTGTAATTGTTATTAGCAGTAGCGGCGGCGGAGCTTGGAGCAGGCTCGCCGGCGCACGGGTGTGGCTACTGGCGCAAGCAGCTAGGTGCTTTTTTTGTTTTTCTGAAAAAAATCTTTTAGTCCCGGTTGGTAGTACCACCCGGGACTAAAGGCCCCCTTTATTCCTAGTCGCTCACCCGACGGGACTAAAGGGGGCCTTTTGTCTTTAACGATTAGTCCCGGGCGGGTTTTAGAGAGATAAGAGCCTTCCTACCCGGGAGACAGGCTTCCCCCGGCTGGATCCGGACCCGGGGGGTTGAGCACGACGACGAGGAACCGACTGGCACCGAAGACGGTGCTCGAGATGGCAGCAGCGAGGCAGAGAGGGAGCCGTAGGTGAGACCTCGTCGGACCACGGCCAGCAAGCGTTGTCCCCCCCACTACTAGGGAAAGGGGCATCTGTACCGGGTGGCAACCCACATTAGTGCCGGGTGGCCACCCGGTACAGCTAAGGCGGCACTAATGTGGCCGCCCACATTAGTGCCGGACCGTGTTACCAGCCGGTACAGATGTGGGCTCACATCTGTACCGGTTGCTAACACGGGCCGGTACTAATGTTTTTTTTATTTTCTATTCAGTTTCTTTATTTCTAATCCCAATCGTATTTGTTTGGTGTATGTATACTAATATGCTTATCGTATGTGTTTGGTATACGTATACTAATCCTAATGCGAAGCGTATAGATTGCATACAACATATAATACATATATATAAGCATATTGTGAATATGAAAATATGATAAATATTTACAACAAATCAATTGTCAGAGAAGATTAAAGTTTGAATCCTTCTAAGACCGTTTGCTTGAAGATCCTTCTCGTCGTTGCTGACTCCTAGTACTGACCCTAGAAGGAATTTCCTTCGGCTTCTCCTTCACCTTCTCCTTGTCATTGTCGGCTTTCTCCTTCTCCTTCACCTTCACCTTCTCCTTGTCCTTCTCCTTCTCCTTGTCCTTGTCCTTCTCCTCCTCTTTCTCATTGTCAGCCTTCTCCTTCTCCTTCTCCTTGTCATTGTCCTTGTCCTTGTCCTTCTCCTCCTCGTTTTTCTGACCGGTTTCAATGCTAGGACCTGAAGTGGTGTCAGTGGTCCTTGTGAACCTTGATGCACCAGAAAAAAACTCTCCCCCTGGATTGATCACCTCGTCTAGAAGAAATCCGCACAATTGTTCTTGAATTAGCCGGATTTTTTTTGTCTCGAGAAATCCTTTCTTTATGCGCTCAATCTAGAGAAGAAGTTATTAATTACATAAGTATTATTGGTAGAACGAAGTGTACAAAAATTAAGAACTAGGGATAAGTACGCACCGCTTGCTGGCGGCTTCCACCCAAGTAGTTACTTGCAAAGGTATGCATGAACTCACATACGTAGTATGGGCATAGATTGGTACCCTTCGGCTGCTTCATGCACTGCACATATTTGGGAACAAAGTTAATAAATATGATTTCTTGTATTCAGAGAAGAAGTGACATGAGATCGAAGAACAAAAAGACGTACCTCGACGTCATGGAGGTAAGTAAGTTTCTCTTTGAATTTCCCTTTGTACTGTACGAAGAGCATATCCCATGCTAGGTTCAACTGTTCGAGGAGAGAAATATACCAGTCTTTATACCCGCCAATAGAGTCATAGACTCAGACGTGGCCCGTCTTTGGATAGATAACAAAGAGAATCCAGTGGAAGCTGCCATTACATATACGAGTATATAAGTATATTGTAATATTGAGTGTAATTCGGAAAATAAATAAATAGATATGTGAAACAGGTTACTCACTGGCAGTTGTACGGCAAAAGTATCATAGTCTTGTCCTGTTGCTGCGTGTCCAGAAACTTATACAAATGAACCACTATATCTGTTGCCTGATCATCCACATTTGCCTCATTTATTTGCATAGGATCCATGAAGCCGACGTCCATGATTCCTTGCTTCCGGCAAGATTGCATCTCCATGCTGTATGATACAAATGAGAAGATCAGACATACGGTAGTAAGGCTGCAGCGGTAATTTTAAGCTTATAGTAAAATAAAGACTTACAACGTCCAGCAAGTCATTAATGTGTAGTCGAGTGCATCTTGATTGAATAGCATATGGAACTCTTCGAAAGGCACAAGGAAAGTGCTTGTACCTTGGAAAAAATGTTCCTATCCAATTCTAACTTCGAGCATACAGGTCCCGTTGTTTCTTGACTCTTCCATGTACCAATTGTGAAACTCGTACATTCTAGTTGGAAGATCGACGAACAATCGCTCCCACAGAAGCGGCTCACCATGCACATATCGACATCTTTGTGCCCCTGGATGAATTTCTAACTCTTCAGTACCTAGAATTTGACCAGGTGTGATTCCAGCATCTGCACCAAATACAAGCAATTCCTGGTCCTTGGTTGAAATAACTTTGAGGGGCGAGACAGATTGCTTCGATTGGGTTCCTAGTTGTGCAACAGTTGACCGAACTTTCTGTTTCTTCTTGTTGATCTTGACTGCCGCGCGATCGTAGTCAGACAACGGAGGAGGCACTGGCACTCTCAATTTCTCTTTCTCCTTGCCTACCAGGAAACACTTAAATTTAACCATGTTAGTTTTTTTCTCAGGTGGAGGCTTCGGGCCATGAAAATGATCATGCACTTGTTTGGCCACTATCGCATACAGTTCATCCGAAGTCTTCTCGTAAGATTTTTTCTCTGGAGTCTTGACTATCTTCTGCTTCTTTGGACGCGGAGGAGGAGGAGGAGGAGGTCTTCGTTTGGAACCCTTACTGGCAGGAGGAGTTGGACTCACGCTTGGATCCCTGTCACCTGCTGGATGTTCGGGATTGCTGCTGCGTTCCCTTCTACCTGGCAAGTCTTGTGCTCCCGGCACGGCGGATCGTGCAGGAGATGATACTTCCGCAGGCTATTGTGTTATCCTTATGTGATCCTTGGGCCACAAAATGCAACGGTGCACCGTTTCTCCTAGGGTCTCTTCCCCATCAGGTCCTTCTGGTTCCAGTTCTAAGTCATCCCAAGAGTCAACCACTCGGTCCACAAAGACTTTGGCTAAATCGGCAGTTATACTCGTAAGGGGGTACTCCATAAGTGTTTCCCCTGGTGTCGGTACCTCAGCAATACCGTAAGCCACCACAAGCATCTTGTTTCTTACTTTAGTCAGAAGTTCACATGTGGACCTCACAGTGATGTCATTCACGGGGTAGTGGGGTTGTCGCTCCTCGACAGCAGGGGTGCCTGCATCCGTGCCGCTGGGGCTGCTTCCGTGGAAGCGACGCTGCTCTTACGCTTACTAGATGGGCTCATTTCATCATGAGGCCCTGATGCTGCAGGTGCTTGCTGACTTGTTGAGTGCTTGCTAAGAGCGAGCGCCACACGTTGATCGATGACTTCCGCCATTTTCGCCTCATGCATAGTGACGCGCTGTTGCAGCTCTCACATCTCACGTGCTTGTTGGTCCTTAGTTCTTTTGCGACTTCTATACGAATCAATGTGCTGCAGGAATGCTTCTTTCCATGGTATGACACCCTTGCCTCTGCAACGTCCACCATGTTCTTTGGTACCTAGTGCCATAGTAAGCTCGTCATTCTCTCGATCAGGCACGAACGATCCTTCCGCTGTACGCCTTATTAAATCAACAAGCCTTCCAGCTGTCTCTCTTAATTGATCGCTCGGCAGTAATGTTCCATCTTCTGGATTCAGTTTGCCACCATGTGCAAAATAGTAATGCTTTGCTCGCTCGGGCCAATCTAGAGTTGCCGGTATGATTCCTTTAGCCATTATATCTTGTTCATTCTGATCTCATTTGGGAATGACCTTCTTGTAACCTCCCAGTCCGAGCTTGTGAAATTCTTTCTTCTTCCTGGCGTTGGCGGTGTTGGTCTCTGTCAACTTCTTGGCCTCTGTTGATTCCTTGTGCATCCCAGTGATCTCTTAACTTGGCCAATCCCTTCTTCGTGAAGTCCGGTGTAAGCCCAGTCTTGATGTACTCTGCAGTCAGACGCTTCTTGTACGACTGAAAGACATTTGCAGCCTTTTGCATCGCCCAATATCTGATGTTAGCCAAGTTTGCTTCATCTGGGAATGTAAAGTGTTATGTGATCTGCTCCCATATCATGTCCTTGTCTGTGTCCGCAACCACATCTCCCCGCACCTCCGGTGCCTCATCATCCCCATCTTCGTAATCGGGAGCATCAGAAGCTCTCCAGTACGGAATGCTTATGGGGATGTTATCCCTGACAATAAAACCAATGTGGTTGACCAATTTCGTCACATTTTCTTCTGGAGCAAGTGGTCTCCCTGATTCAGCGACTTCTGTCATGATGAAACGACCCTCTAGCTTCTTCTTTGGGCCGCGTTTCCTTTGAGACTTTTTACTGCTCTTGCTCGAAGAAGGAACCTGGAAAATGGATAAACTATTATTAATATATGAGAAGTCGTGAACGATGTCAAATCTTGAAAGTCATCATCATATTCTACCTCCTCTTGTTGCGTCTCGTTGCTTTCATGGGCAACTGGTTGATGATCTGCTTCTTGCTCTTGTTCCCCATCACCCGCGGGGATGTTGAGGAAGCTATCAGCCTCCCTTTGAGCGGCCTCGTCATTGTTTTCATTTTGAGCAATCATATCCATTAAGATTCGCTCCAGTTTTTCGAACTCATCCTCATTTGGATCCATCTCGTAACTACAAATAATGACAAGAATAATTAGACAAGAATAAATGTTTTATGAAATAATGACTACAAATAATGGGCGGAAGCATGTCGGGCGGGAGCGCGTCGGGAGCGAGTCGTGCGAGCGAACGTGTCGGGCGGGAGCGTGTCGGGAGCGAGTCGTGCGAGCGAGCGACTCGGGCGGGAGCGTGTCGGGCGAGCGAACGTGTCGGGCGAGCAAACGAGTCGGGCAGGAGCGTGTCGGGCGAGCGAGCGTGTCGGGTGAGCGAGCGAGCGTGTCGGCTACCTAATTTCAAATCTAAATTCAAATCTAAATCTAAATTATAAATCAAAATATCCATAAATGTCCATAAATACACATTTAAATGTCCATAAATACACATAAATTATAAATCTAAATTCAATTCTAAATCTAAATTCAATTCTAAATCTATATTTATAAATCTATAAATCTAAATTCAATTCTAAACCTATATTTATAAATCTAAATCTATATTTATAAATTCTAAATCTATATTTATAAATCTATAAATCTATATCTATATTTATCTAAATCTATAAATTTAAATCTATATTTCTAAATTCTATATCTATATTGATAAATGAAAAAAGGGGGCTGACGTCAGCCACCAGGGGGCTGACGTCAGCCCCCAAAACAGGGGACGACGCGGCCGGCGCGCTGTTGATGCTCACTAACTCTTATTTTTATGCATCAACAATACATGAAAAAGGACCAAAAAGATAAATCAACAGTAGTATAGGGTCTTGGACTAATGAATTCCACGAGTTTTGGTGAATTATATATTTTCAGGGACTATTCAGGAAAATGCGAAAAGAATGAATTCTAGAAGGCTCCAGAAGGCTCCCGAACTCAACCGAAGTGGGCTCCAAGAAAATACGCATCTAGAAGGGACAAGAGGCTCACACGCGAAGACGGAGCCCGGCCCGGGCCCAGCCCAGGCCGACCGGCCCTGTGAGCAGGCCGATCGGGCCCCCCTGGCCCCGATCAGGCCCTGCTTCGGGAAGGTTCCTCCACCGCCTCTTAGGGTTAATCAAAACCGCTTGTTTAGGTCGGTTTGATCCTACGGCGACGGATTATCCCTCAGGACTATATAAGCAACCCCAGACCCCCCTGGGCCATGGTATGCATCTCTCAGAAGATCATCATCATCAGGCCAAGACAGGAGAAGAAGAGGATACATCAGAGATAGGATAGCTACTTCATAGTTCAAGATCTAATTTCTAGATCAAGAACCTAGTTCTAGATAGAGAGTCAGATTCGAGTAGAGTTGAGCTTTGCTCCAGTTCAGATCTGTAAGTTATCAAGATTCAGTTCTTATATTGTTTCTCAATGACTTTATGCTATTTCAATATTATGTGTGCAATTGCTAAGTTCTTACTTTATTCTAGTAGTATATTTGATATAGTCATGATCAATGATAAGTCTACGCACTTATTCGTAGAGCTCCTAGTATTTTATGCGCATATGCTAGGTAGTAGAAAGTATGTAAGCATGGTGCTTAGATATAATTTACTTGCGGATTCACCTTATACTCCGGGTCGTGTGGTAGATCGTGGGCGTGACAGGCCTATTGAGTCCTTTGTAGTCCACCCCCCGAGTATAAGACTAGTCGAACAATGGTTCTTGGGAAGATCAAGTTTCGTCCTTGATTCTCTTGGGTAATCTTCGGGGTGTTCACACTTATCCATGACTATGCTATATGTGATGATATGCTACATTAGAATAGATGAACAAACTCAGTCTTTGTATGCTATATAGAATTGTCTCTCTTAAGTAAATCCAATTCTAATCTAGACTAGGAATAGTTTATGTTATGCTCCACATGTGCCTCTGCCTGTCTGATTTATCATTACTTTATCATTTGGCTTACCCCTGTTAAAGTATGTGCCATTCCATCAAAGTCCATAAAGTAATCTACTGCCATCCCTATGTCTGTTGTTACATCCATCCATCTTCCCTGTGGATACGATATTTTAAAACCCATCACCCCGGGTGAAATGCTCACCGGTATCCGTGCGCTTGCGGATTATCTACCATAATATTTCTGTAGGCTCTTTTACCAACCATATTTCTTGCGCCATTACTTAGAATGGTTTCTAGATCCATTCTTTGGAAGTTGCGTTAAGAAATGTCAACAAGCATTTCTGGCGCCGTTGCCGGGGAAGCATGGATGGCTACCTTTAGAAAATCGATGGCTAGATACTTTAATGAGACTTTGTAATTTGGCACCTCTGCTTAAACAGAATTGCCCTTGTTTGTTTTTGTCTATCTTATTTGCAGGGTATTAACAGGTTTGATTGTGATTCACCACACTTCAATAATTCGAGTCAAATCAACCAAGGAAGCTTTACACCAAGTTCTGAAGCCATGGCTGAGAAGACATTGTTGGAATTCTCTGCTCCAAACATCAATAACATTCGCATTGGACCAACAATCGATCATGAATTCGAGCTTAAGCCTAGCCTCATCAACATGGTGCAGGCTGATTTATTCAGTGGAAAGGTACATGAAGATGCAAGTGCTCATCTCCAGAACTTTTTGGAGAAAGGCGCCACCATCTCCATCAAAGACATTCCCAAGGAAACGATCCTACTCCGCTTATTCCCATTTTCACTAAAGGGAAGGGCGAGACAATGGTTCTACTCCAATGAAATCAACACATGGGAGAAATGTTCTACAACCTTCCTGTCAAAGTTTTTCCCCACAGGCAAAACCAATGCTTTACGTGGAAAAATCATTAATTTCCAGCAACAGAAAGGCGAGTCAATTCCAGAGGCATGGGAACGTTTGCAAAAATATATATCAGATTGCCCTCACCATGGAATAAAAGAATGGATGCTCTTACAAAGCTTTTACCATGGATTAAATCAAAAAGCATCTGAGCATCTAGATGCAGCTGCTAAAGGATCATTCTTGTCACTCACTACGAGACAAGCCAATACACTTATGCAGAAGATATCTGAAAATCAAGGCTGGACCCAGAAGAACACTCAACAATGTCATCAGAGTGAAGAAGTACAAGAAGATGAAGAGTTGAAAGAACTATCAACGAGTATGGACGTGCTGTTGAACAGGCTTGAGGAACGAGCCAACTTCAAGAAGGATCGACAAGCTTTACAAGATTCAATGAATACTTCAAGAAATTCAAGATTAGTGGTTCACAAGTCAGCACCAACCCAAGAAAAAGACCTACAACCACGACTGACTTACGCAGGTAAGTATACAGGTAATAATTCCAAGCGACCCTCGCTACGAGAGTTAATCGAAGAACAGGATAAAATAACCAATAATCTCTCTAAGAAGCTTGTTGCTAATAATAAGATTCTAGAAGACATAAATGTTAAGATAGATAATTTTTCTGAAATCTTAAAAGATCAAGCTATCTTTAATGCTAAACTAGAATCAAAGCTATCAAAATTGTCTGCTATTGCACCTGTTGCCACTAACCCTGAGCAGGTATTTAATGTCCGAACAAGAGGTGGCAAGCAAACAATAGATTCACCATATCCCAAGGGCACAGCAAGACCACCGGCTAGAACACACACAACACCTGCAGTACCTGTGGCACCAGCCGAAGCTCCAGAGAAGGATAATAACGTAGAAGAAGTCGTGCAAGAAGAACAAGACTCAGCAAGACAAGATTTCCACGACACCAACTTCATACCATATCCAAGAAGAGTGAGAAAACCTCAAGTTGATGATCAATTTGGGAAGTTCGTCGAAGTCATCCAGAAGCTTTATGTCAACATACCTTTATTGGATGCCATGCAAGTTCCGACATATGCCAAGTACATCCGAGACATCCTGAATAAGAAGAAACCTTTGCCAACTACGGAGATCATCAAGTTGACCGAAGAATGTAGTGCGGCAATCCTGAACACATCGCTCATCAAGAAAAAGGATCCAGGATGCCCCACTATAGAGTGCTCCATTGGAAATCAATACTTCAACAATGCACTCTGTGATCTTGGAGCAAGTGTCAGTGTGATGCCCAAGGTTGTCTTCGACAAGCTCAAGCACCCTACCTTGGTTCCAACATCAATGTGTCTCCAATTGGCAGATCAATCAGTTCGCTACCCATCAGGAATCGCCGAGAATGTGCCAGTGAAAATCCGAGAGTTCTTGGTGCCAGTTGATTTCGTGGTATTGGATATGCACCCGGACTCCAGGGTTTCACTGATTCTCGGGCGACCATTCCTGAGCACCGCCAATGCACACATCAATGTAGGCGGAGGAGAGATCACATTTGAGATCAATGGAAGGGAGGAGAAGTTTGCTTTCAAACCCAGACCAGAGCTCAGCATCAACGCGAACAAAATCGATCAAGAAAAGACATCGTCAGAAGGACCGTCATCTCTGAAGACGGAGAATGCATCTGGAGATTAGAAGACTCGGAAGTCCCGAACCCTCGCCAAAGGTAACCGGTAAAAACACAAAAATATATTTCTGAATTTCACATTTGCTATAGTAAAAACTTTTTCACACCCCGTGGTAAATAATTTTTACGGTGTGTCAAAACCCGTATAATAATTTTTTGTGGTGGCATAAAAATATATTTTTACTACCATATTTTTGTTGTTATATTTGCTATTACCCTTACGCTTGGGACCCACATGTCATAGGAATACACATCAAATCTTTACCTACCTTATCTTATCACTTCTTCCACTAGCACCTCTTTTTCCCACTCACAAGGCATTTATTCTAGCGTTGGAAGACAGCAGGAAATGGATGGTGGAGAGAGCACCCGAGTGGAGGGCAGGTGGGGCCGACCGGCCCCACCAGCAGGCCGACCGGCCACCCCCTTGGCCCTATAAAAACAGCCACCTCCTGCCCAGTTTTTCACACACTCAACAGCCCAGAAAACCACACCTTCGAGCCTTTGCAGTTCTGCCTCAAGAGAAAGGAAGTTTAGGAAGAGAGTGGAGAAGAAATCTAAGGGAAGTCTAGCTCTAAACTTTTGTTGAAAACCTTAGACACCATGTTCGGGAGAATCCTTCGACGCTCTAGCTCCAGAGCCAGCTCCCGACGGTCGATGAGTGTAGACTCTCAAGAGTCTCCCTCACCGGTCTCTAACCCCTCTCCATCAGCATCGCAATCACAAGGAAAGATCCTAACCGCTGATGTGCATTTGCACATCAGGAGAGGAGAAGAGAAGGAACGGTATGAGAAACTGAAGAAACGTTCTTTTGTCCTTACACCCATGTTTAGCGAAGAATTTATGCAAGAAGCAGGCTTGGACTCTGAGTTCAGCCAAATTCTTGCTTTGTTGGGGTGGACCTCTTTTTATAACACTTCTGAAAGGGGTAGCCGGCTCCTCACTTTAGAGTTCCTTTGCACTTTGAAATCCTCTAACGATGGGGTAACCTTTCGGTTATTCCGTCAAGAGCACACTCTATCTTGGAGAAAGCTGAGCAACACCTTAGGGTTCGCAGAAGGATGTGCCTTAGATTTAGACTCATCTCTTGAAGATTTTGATAGGCTAATCCTTTGGACGGACGTTACAGGGAAAGAGAACACACACAAACCGCGCACCAATGACATTCAGCATCCCACTCTCCGTTTCTTTCACAAGTGGATAAGTCTTGTCCTTTTTCCACGCAATGATAATATCAGTGTGAGAGTAGGGGATATGCAGCTGATTTATGCTGCTCTGAAGAGACAAGCTGTGTCCCCTGTCAAGATGCTAGTCGAGCACTGGCTTTCGTTCCCCAACCTAGTTGGAGACATAAGCTGCACCTCTCTGATCACCCGGCTAGCCGATGACTTGGGCATCCTTGGAGATGCCACTATCATCGACATTGATACTCCTCGTGAGATCATCGGCTACGATTACTTCCGCCAAGGAAGATGGGTCAAGAGAATTCAAGAAAAATTGCACTACTTCCACCATAAGAACGCAATCCCGTTACCTAACCCGGGATTGGGTATATATTCTGTGCAATCTTTTCTGATTAATGAACAGGCACAACCAGTCCAGCAGCAACCTCCACGAACGTCGGCTCGAGCTTCATCATCAAACTACGCCGGAGCTGACCCACTGCCCCAAGACGCTGCGTATCGATCATATGAAAACTTCGTGCCAACATACCCTCGTCGCGCGTACCAAGGAGGAGATTTACCACCGCAGGGACCAAGCAACCTCGGAGGACAGGAGTATGGTAGTGGCAGGTTTTACGCATCATCTTCGAATTTTGTACATGCCCGTAACTCTTTTTCAGGATTCGACCATCAGTACACTGCGACGTTCCGCCAAGGTGTCCATGACAACATGAGGACACAAATGAACACTTAGGATATCCACACCAACATGTTACACCAACATCAACAGTGGATGGATCAGGCGGGACAACGATTAGAAGACATACAAGAAACCGCAGATGCAAACGCTGAACTACTGGCAAGGAGATTTTGCCAGTGGGGGATGTAGAATCAAGCAGCGTGAGGGAGAAGCCCCCAAGGTAAGTATCACTATCTATTTTATATTTTTATATTTTAAGTTTTTGTTTAGTTTGATAAGTTTGAAATAATAAAAATAAAATAAAATAAAAATTTCCCTTGTTCAAAATAAATAAAGAACTAGAGAAGTATGCTAAATGGACATGATAAGCAAATGCTCTTCATTGCTGCAAATGCCTAGCTTACCATCTTTTGAAGTTCTCCCAAGACATGGATACAATTGTTTAGATTTTGAAACATGCTTTGAGTTTGAGATTTTTGTGGGAGCAATTTCTCGATCTAAGTCTAGGTGATTGATTGATTGACATGATTAAGTTGAGCTGCTGTTTATCTTGTTCAAAGTAACACTAAATTCTGGAGATTCACTTTTTAATCATAAAATTTAAATATAATGAGTCTCTTGTATGACACAAGACTTTATGTCCTGTTAAAAAAAGAGCCTTGTTGAAAATTTGCTCAGAGTGTTCCAGTTTTATATCTCTCTATGCTTTCAAAGAGACTTGGGCATGACAAAAAAAAGAAAAAATAGAAGAAAGAGAGGAAAAAGTGAGATGAGAGAGGGAGAGAAATGAACGAGTGTTCTACTAGGCGAGAAGGGCCTACCTCCCTAAAAAGAATAAATTAGAGATGAATAATGGACACAAGTCCGAGGGCGAGAAGAGGCCACATCTCTAAGGAGAGAAAAAAATGGACAAAAGTCCGGGGCGAGTAGGGCCCACCTCTCCTAATGTCATGTAACCCAAGGTTCTCTTAAGATTATTGCTAGAAAGAGAGATATATTTCAGGAACAAAAGAAGCAAAGACAGGCTAAAGTGGAAAGTTTTTAAAATTTTATCATATCAAGTTGTCATACAGGAGTACTCTGATGCTTTAACTTGAATATCTTTTGCAAAACTCTAGAATTTTAGTGTAACCAAGAACTTGAGACATGGTGCTTGACTTAATTGTTATATCTTTCAATTGCTCAAGACCCAAGTACAGATAAAAGCCCTATGTTCTCGAGCAGATATAAGTAGGTTTTAAAAGTCTGTCTTTTTCATCCTACCTTGAAAAAGAATTTATTGTGGTAACACCGAGTCTTGATAACAGACTAGCAAGAGGTAAGCTTGGGGGAGTTGTTGATGCTCACTAACTCTTATTTTTATGCATCAACAATACATGAAAAAGGACCAAAAAGATAAATCAACAGTAGTATAGGCCTTGGACTAATGAATTCCACGAGTTTTGGTGAATTATATATTTTTAGGGACTATTCAGGAAAATGCGAAAAGAATGAATTCTAGAAGGCTCCAGAAGGCTCCCGAACTCAACCGAAGTGGGCTCCAAGAAAATACGCATCTAGAAGGAACAAGAGGCCCCCACGCGAAGACGGAGCCCGGCCCGGGCCCAGCCCAGGCCGACCGGCCCTGTGAGCAGGCCGATCGGGCCCCCTGGCCCCGATCAGGCCCTGCTTCGGGAAGGTTCCTCCACTGCCTCTTAGGGTTAATCAAAACCGCTTGTTTAGGTCGGTTTGATCCTACGGCGACGGATTATCCCTCAGGACTATATAAGCAACCCCAGACCCCCCTGGGGCATGGTATGCATCTCTCAGAAGATCATCATCATCAGGCCAAGACAGGAGAAGAAGAGGATACATCAGAGATAGGATAGCTACTTCATAGTTCAAGATCTAATTTCTAGATCAAGAACCTAGTTCTAGATAGAGAGTCAGATTCGAGTAGAGTTGAGCTTTGCTCCAGTTCAGATCTGTAAGTTATCAAGATTCAGTTCTTATATTGTTTCTCAATGACTTTATGCTTTTTCAATATTATGTGTGCAATTGCTAAGTTCTTACTTTATTCTAGTAGTATATTTGATATAGTCATGATCAATGATAAGTCTACGCACTTATTCGTAGAGCTCCTAGTATTTTATGCGTATATGCTAGGTAGTAGAAAGTATGTAAGCATAGTGCTTAGATATAATTTACTTGCGGATTCACCTTATACTCCGGGTCGTGTGGTAGATCGTGGGTGTGATAGGCCTATTGAGTCCTTTGTAGTCCACCCCCCGAGTATAAGACTAGTCGAACAATGGTTCTTGGGAAGATCAAGTTTCGTCCTTGATTCTCTTGGGTAATCTTCGGGGTGTTCACACTTATCCATGACTATGCTATATGTGATGATATGCTACATTAGAATAGATGAACAAACTCAGTATTTGTATAATATATAGAATTGTCTCTCTTAAGTAAATCCAATTCTAATCTAGACTAGGAATAGTTTATGTTATGCTCCACATGTGCCTCTGCCTGTCTGATTTATCATTACTTTATCATTTGGCTTACCCCTGTTAAAGTATGTGCCATTCCATCAAAGTCCATAAAGTAATCTACTGCCATCCCTATGTCTGTTGTTACATCCATCCATCTTCCCTGTGGATACGATATTTTAAAACCCATCACCCCGGGTGAAATGCTCACCGGTATCCGTGCGCTTGCGGATTATCTACCATAATATTTCTGTAGGCTCTTTTACCAATCATATTTCTTGCGCCATTACTTAGAATGGTTTCTAGATCCATTCTTTGGAAGTTGCGTTAAGAAATGTCAACACGCGCGCGGTGTACCTGCACGGCGGCGTGCGGCGGGGGATCGGGACGGCGGCGCGGGTGGGGTTGACGGCGGCGACGGCGGGGTCGACGGCGGCGACGGTAGGGATGGCGGCGACGGCAGGGTTGACGGGGTGCACGAACGGCAGCGACGGCGCGTGGTCGACGGCGGGGTCGACGCGTGGGGTCGACGGGGTCGACGGCGGCGACGGCGGGGTCGACGGCAGGGTGCACGGGGTCGACGTACGGCGACGACGGCGGGGTCGACGCGGCGGCGCGCGCGGTGGACAGGGTCGACGACGGCGACGGCGGGGTGCGGCGGCGCGGCGGTGCGGGGCGCGGCGGTGCAGGGCGTGTGGAAGAGGGAGGCGGCGTGGGGAGGAAGAGGGAGGCGGCGCGGCGGGCGGAGAACTGCTAAGTGTTGGGGGAGGGCCGCGGCTGTATACCTCCCCCGGTACTAATGTGCACATTAGTACCGGGGCTAGTTGAGCACCGGTTCTAATGTGAACATTAGTACCGGACCTAGATGAGCCCCGGTACTAATGTGCCTTTTCATTTCGTGCCAAATGGAGAAGCACATTAGTACTGGGGCCAAACTAGGACCGGTACTGATGGGCTTTTGTTTATTTTTGTTTTCCTTTCCTTTTCCTTTTCTTTGCCTTTTAAATTTCCAAATCTATTTGAATTTGCTCTTAAATTTATTATAAATCATATTGAATACGGTGAAATGGCAGATTAAATACTATTGTGCTTAACTTAGATATATACTGTGGAATGTGAACTTACATCTCAAACTTGTCAAATCTATTAATTTAACTTAGTAATAAGTTATTTTGGTCAAAACTCTTATGCTCATTTTAAAAATCGAACATGAATATTTTTTGCCATGCAAAATTTTACATTCGTAAGACTTGTGTTATTAACATGTATACCTCGATTTAGTCTTGCTCGTGTATATTTTTACGTTAAATTATTTATTTTATACCCGACGATGCATAGAAAATTAAAATAATTAATTTTGATCCAGAGAAATACAAGTTCTTGTTACTGAGTCATAGGTACATATTACATTACTTTATTACATGCCCATAAATTTAAAAAAAACTTGTTACACGTCATCATCTAACGGAACGTGTGTAACCTTCCTCTTCACGAATGTTCCTTGGTTGTGATCGCGACGTAAGTACGGAGCGTCCTCTTGGGCTAATAGAAGGCTTGGGTCAACCTTGCCTGAAAAGGGAGGAAGATCATCATCGAACTGATCATCAGTCTTGTCCTCAACTCCAACGATTTTCTTTTTCCTGGTAGAACAATGTGACGCTTCGGCTCATCAGCATTCGACTTATTATCGGCACCCTTCTTTATCGGTGGTTTGCTTGACATGTCTTTAACGTAGAAAACTTGACTCACATCATTGCCTAAGACGAATGGTTCGGCTTTGTTCCCAATCTTGTTGAGATCTACTATTCTCATTTCAAAGTTGTCTGTCGTTAAACCTCCTTTATTGTTGACCCACTGGCACTTGAAAAGAGGGATTTTTAGAGGTCCGTAGTCCAATTCCCATATCTCCTCAATGACACCAAAGTATGTTTCTGTGCTCCCTTCGTCGTCTATTATTACATCTATACGGACATCGCTATTTTGGTTTGTGCTCTTTTGGTCTTGGGCTCTCGTGTAGAATGTGTACCCATTTATCTGGTATCCTTGGAATGTATCTACTGAGATAGATGGGCTCCTCCTAGCCAACCATCGTAGTTGCTCATGAACATTTTTATCACCCCTTATTTTCTGCCAAAACCAAGATGCGAAAGTATCAATGTGCTTACGTGTCATCCAAGCTTCTGTCTTCCCTATATTTGAGGCCCGAACAATGGACTTGTGCTCCTCCAAGTATGGAGACACAAGGGATGATTGTTTCAGGACAGTGTAATGTGCTTTATCGTATAACTCTGCATCCATGTCCATCAGAGCTTTCTTCCCTAGTGTGCCCTTTCCTCTGAGTCTCCCCTCATGGCGTGATACAAGCAGTCCAATCGGAGACATGTCATCAATAAAGTCGACACAAAACTCTATCACCTCCTCCGTAGCATATCCCTTTGCGATGCTTCCTTCAGGACAGGCGCGATTGTGGACATACTTCTTAAAAACAGACATCAACCTCTCAAAAGGGAACATGTTGTGCATATATACAGGTCCGAGGATAAAAATCTCTTCAACTAGATGGACCAGAAGGTGGGTCATGATATTAAAGAACGAAGGTGGAAAGATCATCTCAAAGTTGACGAGGCATTCCACGACATCATTTTGTAGCTTCAATAGATTGCGTGGATGGATTGCCTTCTGAGAGATCTGGTTGAGGAATGCACACACCTTAACGATCGCTAGTCTCACATTCTCTGGTAGAATACCCCTTAGTGCAACAGGCAGGAGTTGTGTCATCAACACGTGGCAGTCGTGAGCCTTCAAATTTATGAATTTTTTCTGTGTAAAATTTATTATTCGTTGTATATTTGAGGAGTAGCCCGTTGGGACCTTCATGCTATTCAAGCAATCAAACATTCTCTGCTTCTCTTCCTTGCTTAGGGTGTAACTAGCAGGAGCCAAGTAATTTCCTTTATCTCTCTTCTCGGGATGTAGGCTTTATCGTTGCTTCATATTTTTCAGGTCCCTACGTGCTTCAATTGTATCTTTTGCCTTTCCATATACACCTAGGTGGCCAAGTAATTTCACGCAAAAATTCTTCATCACGTGCATCACATCAATTGCATTGCGAACCTCAAGTACTTCCCAATAAGGTAGCTCCCAAAATATCGACTTCTTCTTCCACATGGGTGCATGTCCGTCAGCGTCGTTTGGTACATGTTGGCTACCAGAACCCTTGCCAAACACTACCTTCAAATCTTTCCCCATAGAAAATATAGATTTACCAACACGGTGCAAGGGCTTCTTACGTTTTTCTCCAACACCTTCAAAATGCTTTCCTTCTTCTCTTAACGGGTGCTTAGGAGGAATAAATCGACGATGGCCCAAATACACGATCTTTTTACTGTGTTTTAGATACATGCTGCAAGTATCATCTAAACAGTGGGTGCATGCTCGATATCCCTTGTTTGTTTGTCCTGATAGATTACCAAGTGCTGGCCAATCATTGATGGTTACGAACAACAATGCTCGTAGATTGAAGACCTCCTTTTTGTCCTCATCCCAAACTGGTACACCTTCTTTCTTCCACAACTTTTGCAGATCTTCAATCAACGGTCTTAGATACACATCGATGTCATTGCCTGGCTGCTTTGGACCTTGGATGATTATTGGCATCATAATGAACTTCCGCTTCAGGCACAACCAACCAGGAAGGTTCAACATGCATAAGGTCACAGGCCAAGTGCTATGACCGCTACTAAACTCACCGAATGGATTGAATCCACCCGTACTTAAACCGAACCGAATGTTCCTTGCTTCCCCTGCAAAGTCTTTAAATTCTGTGTCAATTAATCTCCACTGTGACCCGTCAGCGGGGTGCCTGATCTTTGCATCTGCTTTGCGTTCTTTTTTGTGCCAACTCATCAACTTTGCATTGGCCGCACACCTGAATAAACGCTTCAGCTGTGGTATCACTGGAAAATACCACATTACCTTCGCAGGAATTTTCTTCTTCTTACCCCCCTCAACTTCATCACCCTCATTGTGTGGGATCTTATAACGCTTCGCTTCGCACACAGGACAAGCCTCCAATTTCTCATAATCGTCACCTCGGTAGAGGATACAATCATTAGGGTATGCATGTATCTTTTGTACCTCCAAACCCAGAGGACAAACAACCCTTTTAGCTTCGTACGTTGATGCTGGCAATTCGTTTCCCTCGGCAAGCATATCCTTTACGATCTGCATCAAATCATCGAAGCCCTTGTCTGAAAGTCCATGTCTAGGCTTCCATTGCAACATTTCTAGTGTGCTACCCAACTTCTTCTGCCCCTCTTTGCAACCTGGGTACAACGGTTTCTTGTGATCTTCCAACATACGCTCAAACTTCTTGGACTCCTTCACATTTTCGCAATCTTCCTTTTCACCGCGTAACATCTCACCGAGTTCGTCGAGAGGCTCATCGGCCGGAGCAGCTCCTTGAGTGTCGCCCATGTAATCCTCTCCCATTGGATCATCTGCAAAGGCACCTTCTTGAGTCTAATCTGGAATCTGATCATCTTCTTCTTCATCGTCTTCCATTATGACCCCCCTTTCCCCATGCTTTGTCCAAACAAAATAATTCGGCATGAATCCCTATTTGTATAAGTGGTCGTGAATACTCTTTATCGATGAGTAATCCTTCAGATTATTGCACTTTTTGCATGGACAAAATAATGAAACCAGACGGGGGTTTGTTTGCTTCCACCACATCTAGAAATTCACGCAACCCATTAATGTATTCCATGGAGATTCTCTTGTCGGAGTACATCTATTGCCGATTCATCTACAAAGTATCACCAAAAATCCTTAAAGTGTTCATATCCAACCCACAATACACAATACGACAAACTTAAATGACCGCCTTACAGAAATTTAAAGTGCGACATATATATGAAAAATTAAATAAAATCAATGTTAATTAACCGATGTTTCATATTTCCAGAAGAGTAATTGTAGACAAATTTCTAATATTTCTAAACTAACTCTAGCATTTCAAGTATTTCTAAAAGTATTATTTCTAAAATATTATTTAATGGAAGAATTAATTTATCTATCATTTCTAAAATACTATTTAATGCTAGCTTAATTTGAAAAAGTAAATCATATGTTCAAATAGATAAAACTAAAAAAATTCTACCATCACATACAACATCTCATCCAACTAACCTCTACAACATTCTAATTGAATATACACATAAATGCATGGAAATAAGAAAAAATCCTCATCTTTAGCTCATTTTAAATATCACAAAATACTCCTATTTCAACCATTAAAACTCGAAATAAGTTGCATATATCGAGGGAGGATGAAGTAACTAACCTCTACACCACTTCAATAGGTGAAATCGTCGAGGAATCGTCGTAAATCCGGCAAAACCTCCTCTAAGGCGCCATGGAGATGGGGCAGCTCGAGATGGGGAGAGTGAGTGAGTGGCTCGGGCTAGAGGAAGAAGAAGGCTGACATTTTTAAACGCGAGGCGATTAGTACCGGGCCGTGGCTGGCGCCGGTACTAATGTGAGCCGCTCCACATCAGTACCGGTCCTTGGCTGGCGCCGGTACTGATGTGGCCCACATCAGTACCGGTCCGTGGCTGGACCCGGTACTGATGTGGCAGCTCCACATTAGTGCCGGGCCTGGCCCCTGCCCGACACTGATGCGCCACATCAGTACCGGCTCCAGCCACGGACCGGTACTGATGTGGCTCTCTAGGGGCGCGTCGGGGTCTTCCCTTCCCACCCGGTACAGATGTGGACATCAGTAGGGGGGGGGGGCAAAACACCCGGTACTGATGTCCGGGACGGAAGCCCCCTTTTCTAGTAGTGCCCCCCCCCGCCGCACCATAGAGGACAACCGGTGCTCGCACTGACGGCCACCGCTATGACCATGCGGCTGTGCGTCACCGCGACAGCTTGGTGGCGTCGGGATGCCCGCCGACCATGGCGCCGCCCGCTGGCGGCAGCGGCTAGGATTCGCAGTCCGCCTCGCCGGGCTACCGGATCAGGACCGTGCCACCGCCGTAGCCGCGAAACGAGGAGAGGAAGGGAGGAAACGACTTGTGTCGTCTTTTCCTTGCCCGTGATCGTTGTTGTTGGTCGCCGCTGGCGTGGTGCTTAGGGCGTGGCATCCTCCTGCGCATGCTACAGTCTCTTGATTCGTACTCCATCCGTCCTTAAATATATGACGTTTATGACAAGAAATTTAATTCAAAATGAACTAATTTTGTTGTCCTAAACGCCGTATATTTAAAGACGGAGGGAGTAATTACTTTTCGTGACGTCTCGTGCTTTTTTATGGACTTTCTCTTTTTTTTCCTCGGATGAAATTGCGATGGTTCCGAAATTACTAAGATTATTAATCGAAGTCATTTTCTCTTGTTTCCAAACACAAAAATTTAAAATCCTTTTCTACCGCCACGTGATCGTAGCTGGCAAGATTGTACATACTGTAGTGGCCTACCAGGCCGAATTTTTGGCGTTGCCAATCTTCTGGGGAAGTTCAGTCTCTAAAGAAGATGATATTGAAAGGAGTCGTTCGCAAAGTTGAAGGCAATTAGGCCAATGAAAATATGGTGATTTTAAATAGTCACAAATGTACTGAAAATCAACAGTATCTGCAAAAAAACTAGAAATTCATACAATCACCGGTCACGATTTTTCTCCATTCCAAATACAAACCACATATCGACCGCATCCGCATGCACCCCAATTCTCAATATCCATGCATGAGCATACACACATGCAACCTGCAACTGCAAACCCACTTGCATTCCTGTACAATTCACACAATTCAAAGATATATAAAAAAACTTAAGAGAAAAAAAATGAGTCCACGCACTCGCATTTCCACACACAACTACACAAGTCACCCAGTAGGCCAGTCTCATAGACGTTCCTCGATGCAGCGTGCATGAGGAAGGAAGTCTATACGAGCATATGACCGCTGGGGCCTGCAGCGTGAAGAGATGCTGCATGCAGAGACTACAGGAGCATGACCACCGCCGCGGCCAGCAGGGAGGACCCAACGCACGCCGTCCAGGTGCCGCCGCTGAGACCGCGGGGGGCATCGCTGGAGCCGCCTCCGCCGGAGCGGACCCGGCCGCCTCCGCCGCGCTTCGCTTCCGCGACGCCGGCGAGGCTCGCCGCCGCGCAGATCAGGAGCACGACGACCAGGAGCGCGCGCAGTGGCAGGGCCCGTCTCATCGTCGACATCTGATTCTCCCGGGCAGGCTACTGCTGTGCTACCCTCACGGAATGGCAATTGGCAACCTGTTGTGTTGTGGCTGTGGACTCACCCTTTGTGGACTTGTGCGTGGTGGCCAGCTGCGCGCCCACCTGGGGGTGTTTATATTGTGCTCAATCTCAGGAGTTGACCAGCAACGTGTTAACAACTAACGAGCAGTGCTCGGTACCACGAAGCAGGCGGCGGCACACAGCCCGGTCGTTGGAAATTCTTGTACTGATTTTTTTAATGTAGCCGATGATCATGTTTGGCTTGAAGTCTGCAGCAGGGACAGCTGTTGTTATCTTCGACACCCTGTTATATTTTGTTAGTCGTTTCACCTCTGTATGTATTGTTGATGTTATCCTCAACTTCCTGTTGGATTTAATTTGCAAGTCGTCTCGCCTCCGTATTGAAGGGAACATACGATATGCGTGTTATTTTCGATTAATTTTTTTTGATAAAGGGATTTTATTTTCGATTAAATTGACTTGGATAGAAATTATCCGACAATCTTTTTTTTAGAATAATTATCCGACAATCTTGATACCGAAGACTCCTGATAAGTTCCCCCATCCCAACTCGGCCTACGGTTTCTATGTACACTCACTCATGCTCTCAATCATATGACGTCTTCAAATTATGCAGTCAAATCTCAGAAACTTTGACCACTATTGAAAAATGATACGAGTACACTTGAAAGCATCTTCCCTATTATCAGTCTTGATGATTAACGATATCCTGATCATCGTGAATAACATGTGTTTTGCAAGGTAATTTAAAGGTAAGTTACAAGGGTTTGTTCGACATTAATTTGTGGTCCTATGCTGATTATCTCAGTATATGTGGAGGCTAAGGACAATAATTCTAAGTGGTTTTTTAGTCGAGAAATACTTAGGTGTAGTCTAAGTCTTTAATCTCCTTTGCTCATACTAAAGAGAGCAAAAATTATAACACCTAGTGCGAGGTTATTAGAATTTTGGTCTGGTGATTACTTGTGAAATCTAGCGTTAATTAAGTAGCTCAGGTGACCTCACAAGATGCTTGTTAGTTAATTTGCGGGACGAGACAAACTTTTAGAATGACACAGTACAACGCAGATGCTCATAACACGCACGTACACTCACCCCTATGAACACACGTACGCAAACCTTACCCTTATGAGCACCTCCGAAGGACTGAGCACCGGCAGATCTGGAGATTCCCGAAGTCACCACTGACGTCTCGTCGTCGACGGGAACGTCACTTACCACTTAATGCATAACGCCGAAAAATCCCAGAATAAATCCAGAAAAAGGTGCGAGCACCAGGATTTGAACTCTGGTGGGGTAGCGTCCCACTGGACCGTTCTGCCATTGGACTACAAGCCTATTCGCCCGGGACGAGACAACTGAGAAGAGAGAGAAGAGGAGGAGAAAAGACCGTGGTAAAGATGTATTGGCCCAGCAACTTAGAGGAGGAAAGAAGGCCCAGCAAGTTATATGCGTCAATTGAAGTCCAATCCACTTCGTTGCACGCTGAGGCCCTGTTTAGTTAGTGAGTGAAAATTTTGGGTCCTCTTTCAAGATTTATTAGAAATATTGAACGTAAACTAGTTACAAAAATAATTACACGAATGATCGGAAATTGCGAGACGAATCCATTAAGTCTAATTAATCCGTCATTAGAGATTGGTTACTGTAGCATAACGTTGTCTAATCATAATATAATTAGGCTTGTTAGATTCGTCTCGAAAATTAAGGTAGAGGTTGTGAAATAGGTTTTTTCATTAATCCACATTTAGTACTCCTAATTAGTATTCGGAGATTGATGTGACAGGTAGTTGGTGAAAATTTAAGGAACTAAACAGGTGGGCCTGAGTCCACAAGAACGCGGCTAAGCGCACTCATCTTGAAGGCAGTTTATTTCCTAGACGACGAATTCCTAGGTGCCAGTATGGGGCCAAGGCCATCCCGCATATGGCGTTCTATACTGGAAGGTATGGAAGTATTAGAGCGGGGCCTAATACGTCAGATTGGGATGGGAGAGACGGCCCAAATTGGCTCCCGAAAGAAGGTTCTTTGAGACCGATCAAAACTTCAGCTGATGCATCTTCTCGACGTGTGACCGACAGAAGCTGAAGAAATTATTTACACTGGTCGATATTAAGATTATTGTGAATATTCTTTTGAGCACTAGAAGATAAGATGACTTTTGGGCATGGCACTATGACAACAAGGGTATCTTTTCGGTAAGGTCAACGTATAGGATGTTGGTAATTAATAGAGAGCATTCTACTGCATATTTTGAGAGTAATGCAGGCAAGTGAGATATCAAAGCTGCGGAGAAAGAATGGTTGGCATTACGGGGCCTGAAAATCCCAACAAAGATTCGTGTTTTCGTATGGAGATGTGCACGACACTTGTTACCTTCAGAGGATGTCCTCCACACATAGGAACACGGCACAACGAAGGCGTGTGGTATCTGTGGCGCTCAGGATTCCTGGAAACATTGTCTGCTCGATTGTAATTTAGCGAGGTGTGTCTAGGCTCTAAGAGCGAGGAGGTGACAGAACACTTATGCAATATCCAAGTGACAGACGCTAGAGCATGGTGGGCAGAAGCTATGGAGACAATGCCAAATGAAGTTGTTGTCCGGATTGCAATTACCATGTGGGCGATCTGGTATGGGAGAAAGGCAATACATGAAAACACTTTCCAAAACCCAATATCCACTCACTGCTTCATTGAGAGATACATTGCCGAACTTGACTTGATCGAGTCGGCTAACCGAGGAGTGGGAGCTAATCAACCAAAGGAGTGCAAGTGGATCCCTCCACCGTCCAAGTCCAAGTTACTTGTACAGTTGTACTCCTTTGGCTACAACTACAAGAGCACGGCCGCGGCGGCCAGCAGCGAGGAGCAGACACACGCCGTCCAGCCCAAGTGCCGCCGCTGAGGCCGTGGTGGCAGCCGGCAGCCGCTGCGGGCTGTTTCCCCTGGTTGTGGCCACGCTTCTGCGACGCCGACGCGGCGCCCACCACTCCACCAGGCTTTGCCGTGGCAGAGGAGCAGGACGAGGAGCGTGGAATTTTTTAATATATTTTTTCTTTGATTTTCGAAAAATAAATAGACGAATCAAAAAACTTGAGAAATATACATCCGCCGCCGTACCTCACGGCGGCAGGAGGGTGCCGCCAACGGTCGGCTGACCTGCCATGTGGGGCCAGCTTCCTACCGCCGTACCCCACGGCGGCAGGAGCCCTACCGCCGTGGGGCACGGCGGTAGGAGCCTGCCGCCGTGGGGTACGGCGGTAGGAGCCCCTAATAAGGGGGCGACGGCTGCCGTCACCCCCTCCTCCCTCCCTCACTCTCTCCTCTAAATCTTCGGCTTTCAACCCTTCGGAGCACTTTTGACTATGGTATATTTCTAAATTTAGTGTAGTTTAGTTAGTGTAGTTAGTTAGTTAGTTTAGTTAGTTTAGTAAACTTAGTTTAGAAATTTCAAAAATTTTAGAAATAGTTATAATTCAAATAATTCGTTTAAATTGATTTAAAATGTGTAGAAATAGTTATAATTCTAATAATTAGATTAAATTAATATAAAATTATTAAAAACTAGTTTAGTTCACATAATTCGTTTAAATTGGTTTTAAACTCCAAGAAAATAGTTATAATTCACAAAATTAGACTAAATTGATATAAAATTCGTAGAAAATAGTATTAACTCACATAAATTGTTTTAATTCATTTAAAATTCCTAGAACATGGTTATAATTCACAAAATTAGATTATATTGATATAAAAATTGTAGAAAATATTTTTAATTCACATAATTCGTTTTAATTCATTTAAAATTCCTAGAAAATGGTTATAATTCACATAATTAGATTAAATTGATATAAAATTCGTAGAAAATAGTTTAAATTCACATAATTTGTTTTAATTCATTTAAAATTCCAAGAAAATGGTTATAATTCACATAATTAGATTAAATTAATGTAAAATTTTTAGAAAATATTTTAATTCACATAATTCGTTTTAATTAGTATAATTCGACTAATTGATTAAATTTTGTTATTTTTTTTGCAGCTATGGCTGGACCGTTGGAGTACGTACGACCGGAGTTGTTCGACGAGGCGGTGGACCGGCACCACCGCTCGTACGTGTCATGTAACATCCCTGATGTTTGTTAAAGATAATTACTTTCATTAGTAGGGACGATCAAGAGTAATTAGTCCTTAAGCATGTTTAACATGATTATGCTCACCTTGCTCATACCCCTTGGTCAAAATCCCCAATCATAGTCAAACCCCTAAGTGCTCCTTAAAGCTGAAATGATTTTCTTGCGCGTTCTCCAAAAAGTTCTATAGAAGTTCAAAAACGGCCAATATAAAAGTTCTTCGTTATCTCCGGGAACACATTTTTCATAATTGGTGGACATTCCAATTTTGAGTGCAAAGCCGCTTAAATTTGAGTTGAAGCTGCTGCGCACAGTAATTTCAGGGCCGAGATTTTGCTGAACTTCAACGCGTTTTTGCTACAAATCTGTGGATCAAAACATATGTCGCTCTTTGCGAAAGTTGTAGGTATATAGTTCCTCTACAACTTCTACTTTTGGAGTTTTTCAACTTAGTTGCCACTTTAGAGAGTTTTGCATTTTCGAATATGGGCAAATGAAATAAAACAGGCACCCGGCGTCGCCGTCGCCGCGCTCTGGCACGAGCGCGCGCACGCCCGTCTGCACGCCCACGTGGCGCCCGCGGAGAAGTCCGGCGTACGGACGCCTAGAGTCCGTCGCTGTGGACCTGTTCGCGCACCGTGGTCCCTCCGCCCTTGTCTGCGACGTACACCGTGCCTACGCGCGCCCATGCGCCTGTGCATGCCACGCGCCCGCGCGCCGGCACGCCGCAGGCCGCGCGCCCGTGCATGCAGGCCGCCACTTGGCCGAGCCGCGCGCCAGGGTCTCGCGTGTCGACCTCGCTCCCGTCGCACGCGCAGTCCTCTTTTTGAAGCGAAACCGAGCCGACGCCGTTCTTTTTTTTCCCGAGCTCCTAAGCAGAGCAGTCCGCCGCCACTGTCCATTGGCGCCGCTGCCGAGCGACCCCCTCGCGCCAGACCAGCGCCTCCCGACCGCTCCTACTCCTTCCCCTGGGTCTCCTCTACACCGCCACGCCACCGCCGGCCCGCCAGACCAAGCCGTCGCCGGCCACCGGCGGACGCAGCGGGCGCCCAGGGCGCGCCACGCTGCCAGCCGCCGCCGTCCCCAGTCCGGTCGCCACCCTCCAACACTCGAGCAAGGTTAGACACCGCCCAGGCCACCTCCTCCGGCGAAGTCCGGTCATCGCCGACCGGAAATTCCGCCGCCGGTGAGGTCCAGTCCGCCCCGGGGACCGCATTGTAAGGATTTGATTCTTGTCAGGGTTGTTTGTGTAAAGCAGGGGCCTCTTTATAATTCTGAAAATTCAGACAAGGGTCCCGGTGTAAATGTGTTTTAGGGTTTTCAGCAGCAACTTCAAAAATCCGTAGAAAATTGTAGAAAATTCATAAAAATGCAAATCCTATTTTGTTGGGTTCCTGGTGAAGAAATCTACCTTTTCTAGAAAGCATGTATAGGGTTTTTCTGTATAGTTTTTGAATCAAAAATTCAAACTCAGTTTAATGTGTTTTTAGTGTAGTTTAAAATATACGCATGATATGGAGTTGAATTTTGGATATGTTGCTCTTTATGGCATGTCTAGTTTTGTGACCAAAGTTGGAATAAGTTTGATGTGTAGAACTTTAATTATGATTTATGTAAGCTTTATGCTAGATTAATCTTGATGCTTTTTATAGCCCCTTTAATAAACTTTTCTTTAAGGACAAGTGCACCCTAGGGCTTTGTCTTGATGAGTAGTACCTCTGGTAGAGTGCATATGATTTTAGGAAATTGTTTAATAGGTGATTTGGATTTAATCTTGTGTAGGGTGATAAATTAATAACTCAAAATATAAATAAGATCTATACTTGAGCTTTGGCCAGAAACATAGTTTTGACTTAGAGGATGGCTAGGAGAATGTTGAGATCAAAAAGTTTAGTAAATCTTTTTATATGAATTAATGGTGATTTACTAGGCTAAAATTTGTCTTTTTCGTATAAATTAATTTATAAATGTTCTTAATCTAAATTTTGGTGTGTGAGCTTAGAATGGGTATATGATGATGTGCGCAGAAGCTTAGACTTATTTAAGGTGTTTTTGATTTAATATGGATTTGTTGTTGTAAGGCTTGTTTTAATTAATTAAATAAAGAAAGGGCAATTAAGGTGTTAAATTGTGAAAACATGTCATGTTTCTGTTTTTGAATTTTTATCACACTTCCTTGCTGTTTTGTGAGGTTAAATACTTTAGTTTGCTGAAATATGTACACAATCACCATCAAAATAGTGTTTAGTTCATCATCACACCACCCTAATAAATTTTGTGAGAAATTAATAATGTTTAGTTGAATATGGCCAACAAGAGTTGGGTTGGTGGTAATTCTCACACCTTCACCATAATCTAATGCATATGCATGTATACGTATAGATTTACCAGACGGGACATACACGCTCACTCAGGAGGAGGAGGGAGCAGCTAGCGGAGAGTTGAACCAGTCTAGTGAGCAGCAAGACCTGGACCAAAGTCCAGAAGAGCCCAAGGCTAGTGTTGAGTCAGAGGAAGGCAAGCACCGGTTGCATTAACCCAATTTCCTAGCTTGCAATTTATTTTCGTATTTATGTTATGTTATGTGCATTTAAGTTTCAGGAGTTGTTTTGAAACCCAGATGCATGATCCTTAGGACTCCTATGCTCTTTTACTAGTATGTTAGGAATGCTAGTACCATGCTCTAAGGATACGGTAGAAGTCGAGTAATGACTCATTACTCGCGAGATATAGGATGCTTATGTTGGAATCATAAGTTGGATAAATTGACTCGCTCATGTGGTAAGAGCAATGGGTTCGGTCTCGACCGAGTAGCATGGTGCTGGTCTAAGCTATTGAACGTACCAAGTGCTTGTCGGGAATGGGACCGGTAAGCCTAGTACCTAATGAACTAGTGCGGGGACTTTATGGCTACTAATCTTGAGATACGTCTCCCGGTTTGATTCCGGTAGTGCAAGTGTGAGTATGGGCGTGCCGTGTGAGGGCGTCCCAGTAACCTTGTACTTAGGACTGTGGCATCTATCCCTAATCTGGGGAGTGACGGGAACCGCCTGGTCGGGGTAGACCCCGCATTTGCTTTTCTTTGGATTCTTTGGGGTCTACCTTCTTCCGTGTATCTTGGGTTTACCTTGCAAGGATATAAATCGATCGATCGTCGGTCACTCGCCGTTATCTGAGTCGGCTTGACCACTGGCTACCCCATGTTTATTTACGGAACATTTTGGATTAATATTGTTGGATGATTAATCTTGTTTGTACAACCATGCTTGCTTAGCTAGGTGCTTACTTAGAATGGTTAACATACTAGAACTTGAGCTAAAATTTGAAAGTAAGGAATCAACTCATAGTTGCTTTTGGCAAAACAAACCCACCAGCCAAAAAGCCTTGCATGTCTAGCTGTGTCTTTATTTTGACGGGTCAGTCTTGCTGAGTATTAGTATACTCAGCCTTGCTTGTTTTGTTGTTTTCAGGTAATCCTATCTGGCCTGGTGTTATTCCAGAGGGATGGGAGATTGAATGGGAGAACGATGATGAGGAGTGATATGCATGGATGGCCTCCTGTGTGTATCATGCGTTTAGTTTAATTTCCGCTGTTTAAACTCTGAACCATGTTTACTTTTATGTACTGAAAAACCTGATTTGTATTATTAAGTACTTGAGGACTTTTATGTAATGTAATGATGTACTCTGGTCCCGCCTTCGTGTGGGCTTAGCGCATATCTCGATCCTGTGAAAGTGATTTACCGACAGAGGTGACAAAATAGCTCTTTATTATTGCTTAATGGCCACGTGGACAGGCTTAGGCGATAATACGAAATTATTTTGGGTGGTTCTGTCACAGCTGGTACCAGAGTGATGATATGCACCAGAGTATTAATAATACCTTAATAACTTGTTTTTGGAATAAAATTTGCCAAGAATAAGAATTTTGCTAAGTGCGTAGGACGTTAAGGTTTAAACTAGTCCGAGAGGCCCTAGAGGGAATTTTTGGGTTCTTTCAGGTGGCTAGTACTCTATGGTGTATTTATACTGACTTCCAGCACATTTTATTCCTGTCAAAACTTACATTCATGCACAACCATACTAGTTCATCACGTTTTGCCATACGTGGTGGTACCACAGGGAAGTCCTGTGAGGGACTAGTGGGACCTATTCCAATGGGTGCCACGTCGCGTCTGCGTCTCGTCACGTTTTGCCATACGTGATGGTACCATGGGAAAGTCCGTGAGGGATGAGTGAGGCCTATTCCAATGGGCACTCACGTCGTGTCAGAGTCTTAAATAGGACGCTGTCCATGCAGCGGCTTTACGCATGGATACCGTTTCTATAAGTGAATGGTAATGAATGTGGACGCTTTTGTGAGTGCTGGCACAAAAGGTCTTGAATATCTGTGATTTTCTGCAGGTACACTAACCACGGTTGTTAGGTACGGTAATTAAGAAACGAATAACTTTCGACTAGCTATTATAAGGAGAGACGTATATGTATGCCTTGCCACCGGCACTAACTTCGTTTTTGAGCTTAAATGCTTTGTGAGGAAGTTTAGGACGCTTTTTGCATCATGTAAAAGCTATCAAACCAAAACTGAACTTAAATCATGTGTTGCTTGGTCTCTATTTAATTTGTGTTTCTTAAGGACCAATCATGCTAGTTTGATGCTTTGAAGTGGTGTTAAGCAAAGATTGTAACTAGATGCAGTCCAAATTTTTCTAAGGATTATCTAGAAAATTTCTGGCTAGGTGCTCTTTAGGGAAATTGTTCATCACCTAGTTAAGATTGCTCTCTGAAATTCTCATGATTGTAGGATGCTTAAAACTGAAGTTAGGATCAATTTTGCTAGGCAAGGTCATGCTGAAATGCTGTTGAAATTCCTGAGTTAGTCTAAAAACTCGAATTTTTACACATAGTTCCTAATTTGACCAGAGAATCTATAGAAAAAATGAATTGGGTACTCAGTTTTTGAGTTATGGTCTTTTTAGTGAAGCTCTGCCCTGCTGAAATTTTCTGGGCAACAGCACTCTGAAAATGGATCTTTTGCACCCTTTTACAATCTGATTTAATTCAACCATTGAATACCAAAAATGTGAGTTAGAATGTTTCTGAACTACTCACAAAAATTTGGAATTTTTGGTGTACTGGTTTTTCAGTTATGAATTTTTGTTCAGAACTGCCAGTTTTGTCATATTGCATGTTAAACTCATCTTTGTGGGTCTAACGTGCGCTTGTAAATTATTTTTACAGATGGCTGCCCCTGGTTTCGTTGCGGTGGGCGCTGATGGCACGTTTTCCACCACTGGCTTACAGTGGGAGGGCTTCACACGCATTGCGTGGAGAGCCTTGTGTGCTGTCGGCTACACCACCCCTTCTTTCTACGAGGGGGTGGAATACGAGGAGATGGGCGTGCCTAGCTGCCGAGTACGAGTGACCGTGCTCCCCCACCCGGGCCACCCCGAGTGGGTGGACTTGAGCATGGAGCTCCTGTGCTACCGCGCCTTTGAGGCAGTGGAGTCGGCGGCCTTGATGGTGCTCCACACCCTCTCCACCCACCGACCGCAGGAGATGCTTCAGACACCGTTGGGGTTGGTTCCAACTTTGGACCCCAACGATCCTTTGTGGCTAGGTCGGATGGCTAATATAGCCACACTTCTCGAGACTGTGCCACCCTACGACACAGTGCAGACTTTGGGCACGTGTTTGAGGGCCTTGTACGCTCTATAGGACCTTCGTCGAGTTATCGCGGATGACTTGGCAGGTCATCTCACTGGAGCCACGTGGTACGTCCACTGGGTTGTCAGTCTCTTCACAGAGCAGCACGATGGATACACTCAGGCCATGCAGGCTATTGCTGACCTCCAGGGTCAGCTACAGCAGCTCCAGGGTCAGGCACACCAGTTTCTGATTGAGCGTGGCGACCACCTGCAGCAGATCGTGGACTTCCAGGCTGGTCAGCAGGAGTTTCAGGCTCAGTTGGCAGACAGAGATGCTGAGAGGCTTGTGCACCTCCAGCATATTCAGGGCCTGCAGGACCAGGTTGAGGACCTGGAGCTTGCTGTTGACGCTTTGGAGGTTGAGGTGGGCATGCTTCAGCAGGCACACCAGCCACCTGGCATTGGGCCCGCTGAGCAGATGGAGATCCAGCTGGATCCAGAGGAGGTTCAGGACATTCCCGGACTCGACTAGAGGAGCGTGGTGCTCTATTTCTACATGTCGCGGGGAACTCTCCATAGTTTGTACATAGGACTTAGATCCTTGATCATGTAGTAGGAAAACTTGACATGTACTCTTTGTTAGCCCTTTGGGTTGGTTTTTGTGCTAGGCTAGCTTAGAGTATTCTTTTGTGTAGCTAGAAGCTACATAGTGACCCACATGTAATGGTGATCCACCACATTTTGTAATGTGTAAACATGGTGGAAAAACACCTCTCGGCAGCAATCTGCCTAGGAAATGAAAAAGAAGAAAGTTATGGTCAAATCTGAGTTTTTGGATGAATACCAAAGTTGTTCTAAACTTTATAATGGTTATGCTCACAAAAATTCAGCCTATTTGCATGTGTACTTTAAGAAATATCGAATTTTTAGTAAGCTACTAGCTGCTGTCCAAACTGCTAGACAGAGCTTTGGAAATTGAATTTTTCGACACTTGTAAAAGATGAATTTGATCTGGAGTTGAATACCAAAGTTGAAGCTTATGAAATTCTACACATGCTAACCAAATTTTAGAAATTTTTGACTTCTGTACAAAGAGTTATGAATTATTTACTCAGAACTGTGATGCTGTCTGAATTCTGAAATTTTTTTATAAGTTTGAATTTTCGTATGCATATTCTTCTTGTTATTCTTTTTAGCAAGCTTTGAATATGTATCTAATGAAAATTCAAAATTTTCAGATGGCTGATAATACTCACAATGTTCCTGAGGGCTCTCATAGTCAGGGTGGTGGTGGTCTTCCTCCACCTCCACTGATGAACCCTACAGAAGCGTTCATGGCTGCCCAAACGGAAGTGCTGAGGCAAATCCTTGATACACAGAATCTAATTGCACAGAGGCTTCAGCAGCCTTTCAATCATCAAGGGCCAAATCAAGATGGGCCTAATACAGTCATGTCGTATGAAAAATTCAGGGTAATGAGGCCACCCTTGTTCACTAAGGCAGAAGAGCCCCTAGAGGCTGATGCCTTCATCAGAGCCCTAGAGGCCATGTTTTCTATCTTTACACTGCCTTGCTCAGAAGAAAATAAGGCAGGCTTCGCCGCTCAGCAACTGAGGGGTGAAGCATTAATCTGGTGGGAGCATTTCAAATCCATGCAACCACAGGGCCACCAGGTTACTTGGGCAGAATTCAAGAAAGTTTTCAAAGAGCATTATATTCCTAAGGGGCTTGTTGATAGAAAAATGAGAGAGCTAATGAATCTCAAGTAAGGCTCTGACTCAGTTTATCAGTATGCCCAGAAGTTTAATAGTCTCTGTCAGTATGGGGACTATCATGTTGATACTGATAAGAAAAAGATGGAGCGATTCCGTGAGGGACTTGATGGAGAGCTCTATGAAAGGTTGAACTTAATTAAAATTGATAGCTATCCTGAGCTGGTGAATTTGGCCATCTCTCAGGAGGACGCCATGAAGAGAGCTCAACAGGATAGGAAGAGGAAGTTCAATCAAACTTCAGGCAGTGGTCAAGGCAAGAAATTTAAGTTTGTGAAGAAGAATGTGCAGGGTGCCACCCAGCCATCTTCATCTGGATGCTGGGTGATGAAGCAATCTCAGTCTAAGCCATCTGGCAACTTTGGCTATCACAGCACCCAGCAGACTGCTCCTAGGCCTAGTGCACCCCCACCTGGCCGCAACAATGAGGATCGTCATTGCTACAACTGCGGACAGCTGGGGCACTATGCTAACAAGTGCACATGCCCTCGACAGCAACATTAGCAAAGTCAGGGGCAAGGTTCTAAGGCTGGAAATCAGGGAAAGAAACAAACTGTGCAAGTGAAGCAAGGCCGTTTAAACTTCACCACAGTGGTTGATCTGCCAGAGGGAGCACCAGTCTTGACGGGTACATTTTCTATCCGTGGTCGTCCAGTTACTATATTATTTGATTCTGGTGCTACTCATAGCTTTATTAATGTGAAAACCATGAATAATTGGGATTTGAAGTGGTGTCATACTAATCAGGCCTATATGATTGCCACACCGGGTGGAAAGGTTGCTTCAAATCAAGTAGCCTTAAGGGTACCGCTTGAAATAGGTAGCAAGACTTTTCCAACAAATCTTGTCACATTAAGTCTGGATGGGGTAGATGTTATCCTAGGTATGAATTGGATGACTCAGCACAAAGTTGTCCTGGATATTTCAGAGAGAATGTTAGAAATCAACTCACCTTTTGTTGGGAATTCAATCCTTTACCTTCCTCCCAAAGGCCATAAAGGCTCATGTGTTTATGCGGCCATAACTACTCAACTTGAGGACATTCCAGTGGTATGCGAGTACATGGATGTCTTTCCTGATGATTTGCCTGGCTTGCCACCAGACAAAGAGGTTGAGTTTGTCATTAAGCTACAGCCTGGCACCGCTCCTATTTCTAAGCGATCTTATAGAATGCCACCCAAAGAACTTGCAGAATTAAAGAAACAACTTCAAGAGTTGCTTGATAAGGGCTATATCCGTCCCAGCTCTTCTCCTTGGGGTTGTCCCGCCCTCTTTGTGAAAAAGAAAGATGGTAGCCTGAGGTTGTGTGTGGACTACCGACCTCTCAATGCGGTGACTATCAAAAATAAATATCCGTTGCCCCGCATTGACGTGCTATTTGATCAATTGGCTGGAGCTAAGGTCTTCTCTAAGATCGATCTTCGGTCTGGGTATCATCAAATAAAAATCTGACCTTGTGATATTCCCAAGACGGCTTTCTCTGCTTGTTATGGACTTTATGAATTCTTGGTTATGTCTTTCGGTCTCACAAATGCCCCAGCTTACTTCATGTATCTTATGAATTCCGTATTTATGACGGAGTTGGATAAATTTGTGGTGGTATTCATTGATGACATCCTTATTTATTCCAAGAATGAGGAAGAGCATGCGGAGCATCTTCGCATTGTCCTACAACGCTTAAGAGAGCACAAACTTTATGCTAAGCTCTCCAAGTGTGAATTTTGGCTAGCTAGTGTTAAATTTCTGGGGCACACTATTTCTAGCGAGGGCATATCTGTCGATCCAAGCAAAGTGCAAGAAGTTATGGATTGGCAACCCCCTAAATCCGCTCATCAAATCCGCAGCTTCCTAGGCTTGGCTGGGTATTATCGCCGCTTTATTCCGGATTTCTCTAGGATTGCCAAGCCTATGACTGAGCTGCTAAAGAAAGGCGTGAAATTTGTGTGGAGTGAGGCTTGTGATAAGGCTTTCCGAAAATTAAGAGAACTTTTAACTTCAGCCCCAGTGCTAGCACAGTCGGACAATTCAAAGCCATATGAAGTTTATTGTGATGCTTCAGGCACGGGTCTTGGCTGTGTTCTTATGCAAGAAAATCGGGTTATTGCCTATGCCTCACGGGCGCTTCGCCCTCATGAAAAGAATTACCTCACACATGACTTAGAGCTAGCAGCGGTTGTTCATGCTTTGAAAATGTGGAGGCATTACCTTATGGGAACCCGCTGCAATATCTTCACTGACCACAAAAGCCTCAAATACATTTTCACTTAATCTGATTTAAATATGAGGCAAAGAAGATGGTTAGAGTTGATAAAAGATTATGATCTTGAGGTCCATTATCATCCGGGAAAGGCGAATGTAGTTGTAGATGCTCTTAGCCGCAAGGCTCACTGCAATTGCCTATCAATGGAACCTTATAATGATACTCTATGTGAGGAGTTGAGAAGGCTAAACTTGGAAATTGTTGAACAAGGAAGCCTAAATGCTATTTCCGCGGAGTCTGACCTATTTGATAGAATTGTTAAGGCTCAACTTCAAGATGAGGGTATTCTTTTGATTAAACAAAAATTGTTAGAAAAAGGTCTTAAGTATGATTGCTTCCGGAAGGATGAGAAAGACATAGTCTGGTTTGGACAACGCCTTGTTGTTCCAGATAATTGGGAGTTGAAAAAGGAAATCTTTGATGAGGGTCATCTCTCAAAATTCTCTATCCATCCTGGGAGTAGTAAAATGTATCAAGATTTAAAGGAGAATTTTTGGTGGTCCAATATGAAGGTGGACATAGCCAAATATGTGTCGGAATGCGATACTTGTCAAAGAATTAAAGCAAGTCATTTGAAACCTTCCGGTACTCTTCAACCTCTACCTATACCTTCATGGAAGTGGGATGACATAAGTATGGACTTTGTGTCCGGATTTCCACTCACATCTAGAAATCATGATTCCGTCTAGGTTATTGTGGATAGGTTGACAAAGACTGCTCATTTTATCCCCGTCCACACTAAATATGATGCCAAAGATTATGCAAGTCTTTATATTGAGCACATTGTTCGTTTGCATGGTGTTCCTAAGACCATCATTTCGGATAGGGAGTCTCTTTTTGTGTCACGTTTTTGGGACCAATTACATAAGTCACTTGGCACCAGGATCATATGAGGTTCAGCTTATCATCCTCAGACAGATGGTCAAACCGAAAGAGTGAACCAAATTCTAGAGGACATGTTGCGAGCCTGTGTTATACACTTTGATAAAAGTTGGGACAAGTGTCTATCGTTGGCGGAATTTTCTTACAATAATAGTTATCAAGCCAGCTTGAAAATGGCACCTTTTGAGGCTCTTTATGGACGGAGATGTCGTACTCCCTTGAACTGGTCACAGACCGGGGAGAGGAAATTCTTTGGTCCAGCCTTAGTTAAGGATGCCGAAGAAAAAGTGAGAGTAATCAAGGAAAATTTGAGAATTGCTCAAGAAAGGCAAAAGAGTCATTATGACAAGGGAAAGGCACCTAGAGAATACAAAGTTGGTGACTTTGTGTATTTAAAAGTTTCGCCAACCAAGGGTGTCCAAAGGTTCGGTGTGAAAGGAAAGCTAGCTCCTCGCTACATTGGTCCCTATGAGATTCTTCAAGTATGTGGGCCAGTGGCGTATCGTATTCGACTCCCTGATCGGTTCTCTGCTGTACACCATGTGTTTCATGTCTCCCAATTGAGAAGATGTGCTAATAAACCAGACAGGGAAGTCATTGAAGAAGCTAATGCTTGGATTGAACCGGATCTATCTGTCGTTGAACATCCTCTAAGGATTCTTGATGTAAAAGAAAGAAAGACTCGAAGACAATCCGTGAAGATGTATAAAATCCAGTGGAGTCATCACCATGTCGATGAAGCCACTTGGGAAACTGAACATTATCTCAATGAGAATTATCCAGGTTTTCTTCAATCTAGACATCGTAAGTTCCTTCCCTTACTTTCATCTTTTAATTCCTAATCTCGGGACGAGATTTCTTTTAAGGGGGGTAGGCTGTAACATCCCTGATGTTTGTTAAAGATAATTACTTTCATTAGTTGGGATGACCAAGAGTAATTAGTCCTTAAGCATGTTTAACATGATTATGCTCACCTTGCTCATACCCCTTGGTCAAAATCCCCAATCATAGTCAAACCCCTAAGTGCTCCTTAAAGCTGAAATGATTTTCTTGCGCGTTCTCCAAAAAGTTCTATAGAAGTTCAAAAACGGCCAATATAAAAGTTCTTCGTTATCTCCGGAAACACATTTTTCATAATTGGTGGACATTCCAATTTTGAGTGCAAAGCCGCTTAAATTTGAGTTGAAGCTACTGCGCACAGTAATTTCAGGGCCGAGATTTTGCTGAACTTCAACGCGTTTTTGCTACAAATCCGTGGATCAAAACAAATGTCGCTCTTTGCGAAAGTTGTAGGTATATAGTTCCTCTACAACTTCTACTTTTGGAGTTTTTCAACTTAGTTGCCACTTTAGAGAGTTTTGCATTTTCGAATATGGGCAAATGAAATAAAACAGGCACCCCGCGTCGCCGTCGCCGCGCTCTGGCGCGAGCGTGCGCGTGCCCGTCTGCACGCCCACGTGGCGCCCGCGGAGAAGTCCGGCGTACGGACGCCTGGAGTCCGTCGCTGTGGACCTGTTCGCGCACCGTGGTCCCTCCGCCCTTGTCTGCGCCGTACACCGTGCCTACGCGCGCCCATGTGCCTGTGCATGCCACGCTCCCGCGCGCCTGTGCATGCAGGCCGCCACTTGGCCGAGCCGCCCGCCAGGGTCTCGCGTGTCGACCTCGCTCCCGTCGCACGCGCAGTCCTCTTTTTGAAGCGAAACCGAGCCGGCGCCATTCTTTTTTTTTCCCGAGCTCCGAAGCAGAGCAGTCCGCCGCCACTGTCCATTGGCGCCGCTGCCGAGCGACCCCCCTCGCGCCAGACCAGTGCCGCCCGACCGCTCCTACTCCTTCCCCTGGGTCTCCTCTACACCGCCATGCCACCGCCGGCCCGCCAGACCAAGCCGTCGCCGGCCACCGACGGACGCAGCGGGCGCCCAGGGCGCGCCACGCCGCCAGCCGCTGATGACGCCGTCCCCAGTCCGGTCACCACCCTCCAACACTCGAGCAAGGTTAGACACCGCCCAGGCCACCTCCTCCGGCGAAGTCCGGTCATCGCCGGCCGGAAATTCCGCCGCGGGTGAGGTCCAGTCCGCCCCGGGGACCGCATTGCAAGGATTTGATTCTTGTCAGGGTTGTTTGTGTAAAGCAGGGGCCTCTTTATAATTCTGAAAATTCAGACAAGGGTCCCGTTGTAAATGTGTTTTAGGGTTTTTAGCAGCAACTTCAAAAATCCATAGAAAATTGTAGAGAATTCAGAAAAATGCAAATCCAATTTTGTTGGGTTTCTGGTGAAGAAATCTACCTTTTATAGAAAGCATGTATAGGGTTTTTCTTTATAGATTTTGAATCAAAAATTCAAACTCAGTTTAATGTGTTTTTAGTGTAGTTTAAAATATACGCATGATATGGAGTTGAATTTTGGATATATTGCTCTTTATGGCATGTCTAGTTTTGTGACCAAAGTTGGAATAAGTTTGATGTGTAGAACTTTAATTATGATTTATGTAATCTTTATGCTAGATTAATCTTGATGCTTTTTATAGCCCCTTTAATAAACTTTTCTTTAAGCACAAGTGCACCCTAGAGCTTTGTCTTGATGAGTAGTACCTCTTCTAGAGTGGATATGATTTTAGGAAATTGTTTAGTAGGTGATTTGGATTTAATCTTGTGTAGGGTGATAAATTAATAACTCAAAATATATATAAGATCTATACTTGAGCTTTGGCCAGAAACATAGTTTTGACCTAGAGGATGCCTAGGAGAAAGTTGAGATCAAAAAGTTTAGTAAATATTTTTATATGAATTAATGGTGATTTACTAGGCTAAAATTTGTCTTTTTCGTATAAATTAATTTATAAATGTTCTTAATCTAAATTTTGGTGTGTGAGCTTAGAATGGGTATATGATGATGTGTGCAGAAGCTTAGACTTATTTGAGGTGTTTTTGATTTAATATGGATTTGTTGTTGTAAGGCTTGTTTTAATTAATTAAATAAAGAAAGGGCAATTAATGTGTTAAATTGTGAAAACATGGCATGTTTCTGTTTTTGAATTTTTATCACACTCCCTTGCTGTTTTGTGAGGTTAAATACTTTAGTTTGCTTAAATATGTACACAATCACCATCAAAATAGTGTTTAGTTCATCATCACACCACCCTAATAAATTTTGTGAGAAATTAATAATGTTTAGTTGAATATGGCCAACAAGAGTTGGGTTGGTGGTAATTCTCATACCCTCACCATAATCTAATGCATATGCATGTATACGTATAGATTTACCAGACGGGACATACACGCTCACTCAGGAGGAGGAGGGAGCAGCTAGCGGAGAGGTGAACCAGTCTAGTGAGCAGCAAGACCTGGACCAAAGTCCAGAAGAGCCCAAGGCTAGTGTTGAGTCAGAGGAAGGCAAGCACCGGTTGCATTAATCCAATTTCCTAGCTTGCAATTTATTTTCGTATTTATGTTATGTTATGTGCATTTAAGTTTCAGGAGTTGTTTTGAAACCTAGATGCATGATCCTTAGGACTCCTATGCTCTTTTGCTAGTATGTTAGGAACACTAGTGCCATGCTCTAAGGATACGGTAGAAGTCAAGTAATGACTCATTGCTCGCGAGATATAGGATGCTTATGTTGGAATCATAAGTTGGTTAAATTGACTCGCTCATGTGGTAAGAGCAATGGGTTCGGTCTCGACCGAGTAGCATGGTGCTGGTCTAAGCTATTGAACGTACCAAGTGCTTGTCAGGAATGGGACCAGTAAGCCTAGTACCTAATGAACCAGTGCGGGGACTTTATGACTACTAATCTTGAGATACGTCTCCTGGTTTGATTCCGGTAGTGCAAGTGTGAGTATGGGCGTGCCGTGTGAGGGTGTCCTAGTAACCTTGTACTTAAGACTGTGGCATCTGTCCCTAATCTGGGGAGTGACGGGAACTGCCTGGTCGGGGTAGACCCCGCATTTGCTTTTCTTTGGATTCTTTAGGGTCTACCTTCTTCCGTGTATCTTGGGTTTACCTTGCAAGGATATAAATCGATCGATCGTCGGTCACTCGCCGTTATCTGAGTCGGCTTGACCACTGGCTACCCCATGTTTATTTACGGAACATTTCGGATTAATATTGTTGGATGATTAATCTTGTTTGTACAACCATGCTTGCTTAGCTAGGTGCTTACTTAGAATAGTTAACATACTAGAACTTGAGCTAAAATTTGAAAGTAAGGAATCAACTCATAGTTGCTTTTGGCAAAACAAACCCACCAGCCAAAAAGCCTTGCATGTTTAGCTGTGTCTTTATTTTGATGGGTCAGTCTTGCTGAGTATTAGTATACTCAGCCTTGCTTGTTTTGTTGTTTTCAGGTAATTCTATCTGGCCTGGTGTTATTCCAGAGGGATGGGAGATTGAATGGGAGAATGATGATGAGGAGTGATATGCATGGATGGCCTCCAGTGTGTATCATGCGTTTAGTTTAATTTCCGCTGTTTAAACTCTGAACCATGTTTACTTTTATGTACTGAAAAACCTGGTTTGTATTATTAAGTACTTGAGGACTTTTATGTAATGTAATGATGTACTCTGGTCCTGCCTTCGTGTGGGTTTAGCGCATATCTCGATCCTGTGAAAGTGATTTACCGGGCATGACCCGGCAGAGACGACAAAATAGCTCTTTATTATTGCTTAATGGCCACGTGGACAGGCTTAAGCGATAATACGGAATTATTTTGGGCGGTTCTGTCACATGTCGGCTGTTCTTGGACGTTCGCCCGGCAATATACGTTTCTGGACCACACGCACGTTGATGCTGATACACCAGCGGTGGATTCCGAAGTACGTAATTCATTTTTATTATTTATTTCTGTTTCTTTACAATAGTAATTGCGTTAAGTAAATTAATTTTGTTTTTTTTTCAGGCTACGCGCTGCAGGACTTCTCCCTTTCGCGCGGTTGGTCGAGGGGGACAGGCTATGAGCTGAGGTTCCCCGGGTGGAGCGGTTGACGCGGTTCAGCTACGACGCCCTACAGATCACCGCGTTCATGGACCGGTGGCGACCAGAGACGCACACCTTCCACTTCCCCGTCGGCGAGATGGCGCTCAGTCTGGAGGACGCCGTGATGTTGGGAGGACTGCCGTGTGCTGGCAAGGCGATGGGGCCGATCGACATCCCCGCGACGTGGCACGCCGACTTTCTTGCTCGGTTCGCGAACGTTCCACGGAACGATCGCGCGCCTCAGCCGTACGTGCCCTTCGCCAACAACCATGGGCCCACCTGGACTTGGATCTAGCAGTTCAGCGTACGTGATTCTAACTCTTATTTTCAACGTTCGTATGCATTTTAAACGAATGTGACGATGGACCTTTGTGTGTGTGCAGGCTGACTACATGGCGGACGAGGCCAACGACCTGACGTCGGACAGGTTTTTGGAGGTCTACCTGCTCTGGCTGTTCGGGTGGGTGCTGTTCTGCGAGTCAGTGGGGGACTCGGTGTCGAGGCATCTGTTCCCCTGGGCTCAGCGGATCGCCGACTCCCCCGTCGAGGAGATGCCCCAGATCAGCTGGGGCAGCGCTGTTCTGGCTGCTACCTACAGGGGGCTGTGTTCGGCAGTGTCGAGGCCGGGGAGTAAGGAGGGGATCGTCCTGGGGTGCCCTCTCCTGCTGCAGATGTGGATCCACGAGCGATTCGACATCGGTCGGCCCAAGGCCGACCTCTCGGAGTACATGCCGCTGCCAGAAGACACCGACCCAGCGGACCTCCCCACCATGGGTTCTTTGTGGTGCCTCCGGAAGGTAATGACCTCTCTTATCGTTTTATTCGCTTAATGAGTACTTTAGTTTGATTCAATCAACTTTTCATGTTCTGTTCAGCACGTTTGGGTTGGGAAGCAGGCGAAGAAGGCGTACAAGGACTTCGTGGGTCAGATCGACCGGATGGTCGATGCCCAGGTCCGGTGGACGCCGTACGCTACTGCCATGGTCGCTGCCCGCGCACCACAGGGCCTCTCGTCCCTGTGCTACCGAGACCAGGCGTACTGGATGACGCGGCGACGATTGGTCTTCGACGTCTACGTCGAGGAGTACGCCGTCCACCGGGTGATGAGGCAGTTCGGCCTCTTCCAGGAGTCGCCAGTACCCGTTACGCCACGTCTGCCGTCCACAGCGCACAGGTGAGCTACCATTTGCCAGTTATAATTATTTTACGTTACAAATAGTTAGTTGCAAATATTTTTTTGTTTCATCTATGCTAGGTGGACGAGTAAGGGCGTGTCTGCGGCGACGTCGTTCGTCGACAAGCTGCAGCCGTACGTGGACGAGTGGGCGTCCGCGGCGCACGAGGAGAACGTCGTCACCGAGCACCGCCTTCACGACGGCGCGGCCTGGGTAGTGTACCTTCAGTGGTACCTCCCGAGGACGCGGACGCGGGTGACGTACGTGCCTGCTACCCCGCCACCGCCACCGGTCCCGAACCACGACAGGATCCTACCGGACACCACGTACCCGGTGTGCTGAGACCAGACCGCCGACAAAGCGGTAAGCTACGATACTGCAAACATATTTCATTCATATGACTTTTCATTATAACATGTGTTACTAATTTTGTGAGCAACACGACGTGCTTGCTGAGATCGTGCGGCTAGCAGCGTACGCGAGGGAGCAGTGTTTTACCTGGGGCCCTCACCAGCACCAGCGCACGTACGACAGGATCCTCGATGCTGCCACGAGGTACTCCGCCGTCGTGAACTACGCCGGGGCCGCAGAGATTCCTCTCCTTCCGTGCCACCCTGCGTCGTCCTCGAGCTCCGCCTCGACAGCGGCTTCGCAGCCGGCGCCTTCCACCTTTGCCGGCGGCTTCTCGGCTCCGACGGCACAGCAGCAGCCACAGGCGCAGGGCCCGCACACCTACGTGCAGCGGCCGTTTGTTTCCCCCGACGCAAGTACTTTCAGTGGACCTTATTTTCAACTAATGCACGGAATTGTTGTGTGTTTGTGTTATACTATATTCTAATCGTACAGGGCGACTGCCGCTCTTTCCGACAGCCGGGCCTCGACAGCCGGAGACGACGGCACCTAGAGCGCCGATCTTTCCGCTAGGAGGTTTCAGACCGCCGGTCTTTCAGTTTGCGGCGGCAGATATTCCTTCCTCGTCCACTCCGCCTATGTTCCAGCCTGGTAACGACCTTAACTTTACAGTAAAATTCATTAAGTACGATACATTTTGGAGAACTAATACTATTCGTTGCAGCCGGTTTCGACGCGACCACCGTCGAGACTCCTGACGAGCACCTGGGCTGGGATGAGTTTGGGTACGACGACATTCTCGCGGCCATGGATGCCCTGCAGGCCGAGCAGCTTGGCCCGTCACAGTTCACACAGGCACCGCCTGTTGGGACTCAGCAGACACAGCCAGTGGGCGGAGCGACCCCGGCGGCCGGCGGAGCGACACCGGCTGGTGCAGGGTCGTCGTTGACGGGCGGAGGGACACCGGCCGGCGGAGGGACACCGGATGCTGCAGCCTCGTCGCAGGCGGCCATGGCGACACCGTCTCCCGACCAACTCGGACCGCGGGTGGTCAGGCCACCTGACCCCTGGACGTACGCCCGGGACCACACCTGGGCTGGCGCTAGAGCTGTTAGGCCGAAGAGGCACCGACGCATTTAGATGTAGTAGTACTTTTACCATGATTTTGTATAAACTATTTGTATCTACTCGTTGATTATAATATGATCTTGTGATTATACTTACATTTATCAGTTTGTTGTTTTTTAAAAAAGTTAAAAGTGTTTTAAAAATGAAAAATTTTAAAAAAAATAAAAATGGTCTTACCGTCATGTGGCACGGCGGTAGGGGCCTGCCGCCGTGCCACGCGGACCTGCCGCCAGAGGTTCTCTCCTGCCGCCGTACCCCACGGCGGCAGGGACGTAACGCCGTGGGGCACGGCGGCAGGGACCTGCCGCCGTCAGATGTATACTTCTCGAAATTTTTAGTTCGTCCATTTATTTTTCGAAAATCAAAGAAAAAATATATAAAAAAAATTCAGGAGCGTGCGCAGTCGAGGCGACAGGCGCGGGCGCGTCATCTTCGTGTCGTGCTGGTGCTAGCGACACGGGACGGCTTGTGGTAGTTTTTTTTAAATAAAAGGCAGGAGCACTGCCGCATCATTTAAGAAGAAGGAGCAATTTTACATAACGCGCTGAAGCGAACACCACCACAAATAACGCACACCAACAAACGCACACGACAAAACACTACACCACCACCACAGACCGGGAGAGGAGTCGAAAGAGGCACCCAAGAACCGCGCCGTCGTCGCCAACGATGAGCCTCGCCAAAAGACGCGGCCCGCTGCAAGCATGAGCAACAAAACCAACTCCTCCGCTATGGAACCGTTCCCCTCAAGCCGCACACACACGGTCGGCAACCCTCCTGACCCAGCGAAGCCTCAGTGTAGAACTCCCGTCGAAGCGCCGAAGAAAACCACTGATCCTGGCCTCTCAGCTTGGGGGCCTCGCCTCACCCACCGCCTCACACTTCTCTGCCAAGGACTTAGATATCTGATGCTTCTAAGAGAGCAACTCCTCTGCCCAACCGAAGCTGGAAAAACCACTGAACCATGCGCACCGCCTCGAGACCTCCAGCATCCATGGGCCCTCTGCACCCTCCTGCCAACACGAGCCAAGCGCACCCAGCCGCCGCGCGCAAGCAACACCACCGGCCAACCACCACCACTGCCAAGCCAAGGCGGGTCTCTATACGCGGCGCCTCCAAGGAGGGTACGACGCCAGTGGCGCCGTCGTCGCATGTTCATGAAGAACTGGGTTTTCACCCTGAGAACCCTGAAATGGAGAGCATGGTGACCTTCAATGGTGCCCCAACAGGAAAAGTGACGCCCCGAGGACGCCGCCACCATTGTCACCGACATCGGTGAAGGCTTACGCCCGGTAGCACCATGCCCGCCACACATCCTCGACCATGGCAGTAGCCCACACACCACCGCCTCCGCAACACCACTCCCAGGAGTAAGCCCGGCACGGCTCGAAGCACCACCACGGCGCCACCAGCACGCACCCGCCGGCCCCCAGCCCCACCACCAAGGCGGCGCCGGACTGGAGTCGTCGTCATGGAGGCCAGCAGGAGCACCATCCACCACACCGCAGACCCGAGAGCTTGCGCACAGGAGGCTCCTGGCCCCGCCATCTCCAGGCCGCCATGGCCCAGAAGAAGCAGGGCCAACGGCCCCAACTGCAGCCGCCGCCAGCGCCAACGCGCCAGCCGCAGCCGCCTCTCCTGCGCTCCATCTCGCCGGAAGCCGTCGTCGCCGTCGAAGCGCCGTCGCCGCCGGCGGGCAGCCCGCGCCGGCCGCGGCGGCCGCCGCCGCCCAGCAGCGGACGCCGCCCCTCCACCCACAAGCGCGCGCCCCGGCCGCGCAGACCCCAGATCCGGCCGGGGCACCGCCGGTTCGGGGCCCCAAGCCACCCGCCGCCGCAGGGGACAGCCGCGCCGGCGAGGCCTCTCTGGGGAGCCGCGGCGGCCGCGCCCGCCCCGAGCAGCCGAAGAGAGGGGAAGAGAGCCCCGCTGCCGCCTTCCCCGCGAGCCGCGCGAGCTGCCGGCGGCTCGCTCAGGCGGCGACGCGGCGGGGATGAGCCGGAGAGGGTGGCGGCGGCGGCTCGCTAGGGTTGGGACCCCTCGGTCACCCGCGCGGGGGGCGACCAGAGAGGGCTGAAAAAAATTTCTTCTTATCCACGCCGCGCGGGGGGCTTGTGGTAGCTGCGCGTCTGGGTCTTCTGCTCATGCTCGATCCGGAATTCCGGAGTTGACCCGAACTGACCTGTGGACCAGTATACTCCATAGGGTCAGGATTTTTTTTGACACGGTTGTTGGATATTCACGTGGATCATTGTTCTAGCTCAACGTTGAATTTTGCAGCAAGCCGTTGCATATTAGCTTTCTACTGAAGTGATGACACGGATTTCATTTCAGTCTACAGTGAATTTGAGGATCGACAGGTCCTAGCCGTGCGTTTATCAGATGAACTGGGCTGCGATATTTAAATACTCTAGCATTATTCTTGATAGCGGAGACTCGGTCTATGTGCACGTGGCCAGGTATATCGATTGTTAGCTCGCACTAGCTAGAAAGACTCGACGACTTTACAACGCGGACCAGGCTAGGCACTCGCTGGAAGTGGAACACGCAGCATTAGCAGGGAGTTTGCTTGCGGGCATAGCATACGACCGTTCATAGTTCACATAATGTTCCTACTCCGTAATTACGATCGGCATTTGCTTCTTCGGATTATCGAATTGCACGTACATCTAAACTCTAAAAAGAATCAATTGTCACTGTACAAAACTCGAAGTCCATATAATGCAATCACTAATTACATTTTCTCCATGCCAAATACGGCAACAGGCGGATCCATGTACAACACTGTGAACCCAGTTTCATCAGAACAAAAAGGAAACCTGTTCGCACTCCAAACCCAAAGAATGAAACAATAAAGAAGAGAAAAACTAGGAATATGTACTACGCCATAGACGCTCGTCGATGCAGCGCGCGCGAGAAGAGTCTACAGGAGCACGGCCGCCGCGCCCAGCAGGGAAGATCCCACGCACGCCGTCCAGGTGCCGCCGCTCAGGCCGCGGGAGCCGCCGCTGCGGCTTCCTCCTGCGCCGGCGCCGCCGAAGACGCGGCCGCCCCTTCCCCCGCCGCGCCTCGCCTCCGCGACGCCCGCGAGGCTCGCCGCGCAGATCAGGAGCACCACGAGCAGGAGCGCGCACAGCGGCAGGACCCGTCTCGTCGTCTTCATCTGATCTCCCAACGCTCTCTTGCTGTGGACTGTGGACCTGTGGTGAATGGTTTCTTCGCTAGGTTCTTGGCCTCTTGGGGTGGCAGCTGCATCTGGGTGTGTGTATTTATGCGCGATCCACTCCTGACGTGTAAACAATTTACTCTGCGCGTGCGAAGCAAGACACCACGAAACCACGGTAGTTTACATTTTACTGAATTTCGTTGCTGTTGATTTGGTTTGAAAAGTCGGCAGGAACGCGGTTGCGCCTGTTCTTTGTTGTTATCTCGAGCAGTTTTTGTTGAATTTTGCGAGTCGTTTCGCTTCTGTGTTGACGAAAACGATTTTTTTTGTCACGGTTTGTTGACTGGATAAGCCATGGGCGACCATTAGGCGTGCTATCCCATGTAATCACTCTTGATGTCGAAGCTCTCTGAGAGCAACTCCAAAAGACTAGCTAAAATGACTTGGTTAGCTAAATTTTGAAAAAAATTTCAAAAACACTCTTCCAACAGACTAGCTATCTGTCCAACTAGCTATCCTGACTAGCTAAATTCGTTGCCCCGCTAGCTATCTTTGGCTAGTGGCTAGTGACTAGCTATCCTGATTTTCTTGAGTATGACACGCGGGACCCACTAGAGGTGGAGCATACAGAGAGTTCAGTTTAGAGAGGCTGTTAGATGTCAACAATTTTTGCTAGCTATTTCATTTTACATACTAGCTAAATCAGAATTTTAGCTAGTGATTTTTAAAGAGTCTCTTGGAGTTGCTCTGATAGCAGGTTCCCTCTCCGACTCGGTCTACGTGTGCGGTTTATAAGCTGTTTGATGGAGTGCTCCTACTCCTAAGGCCTGTCTCAATGAAGTGTCATGGAAGATTTCCATACTTCCAAACTAAGAGCAACTCCAGCAAAGTCCCTATTCAAGCCCCTACTCAAAAAGTAGGGGCTCAAAGAAAAAAAAACGAGCTCCAGCAAAGCCTCAACTCCACCCCTAGCACTGTTCACACCCCCTATTCCACCCCTTCGGCCCCTTCTCCTGCGGGTGGAGAGAGAGGCCCCTACTCGGTGGTTGGCCGTTTCCCTACGCCCGCCACCAAGCGGAGCCGCTCCTCCCCCGTCCTCTCCCTCCCACCGCCGGCGCCCGAAGCCTCTGCGCCCCGGTGCTTGAGCCCCACCCGCGATGCCCACAGCCAAATCGAGCTCCAAATCCAGCAGGAAGGACGAGCTCACACTGCCGCCGCCCTGGACCTCGAGCTCTTCGCCGCCGCAGAGGAGGCCGCAGATCAGGCGCTGTGCCGTCCGCCGCCCCTCCCTGCGCCCGCTCGACCCCGCCCCCTCGAGATCCGACGCCGCTAGAGCAACCACGCCGGTGCCGCGGCCGCTGGAGCCAGCACACGCAGATCCGCGCTGCCCAGAGGCCGGGAAGAAGAGGAGGGGCCGCCGGAGCCTGAGCTCCGTCGCCGTTGCAGTCGTCACCGCCACCGGGCTGGGAGTCACCTCGCGCAGCGCCGCTGGTACTCGAGCTCCCTCACGCCGTCTCCTCCACGCCCGGCCAAAGCGCGCGCTTGCCCGCGCTGAGCCTGGAGCTCGCGCTCGCCGTCTCCTCCACGCCCAGTCGTAGGTCGGGCTCCCCTGCGCCGGAGATGGGGCAGCCCATCTCCCATGGCGGCGCTGGCTTGGAGGAGCGGGACCAGGGAGTTGCTTCCCTCCTCCGGCGGGGGCAGGCGGGATCCGGTGGGAGCACCAGAGCAGGCGGATCCGGTGGCGGCGGCGTAGCGAGATGGGGGCGAGCAGAGCACGGGTAGAAGGGAAAGAGGTGGGAGAGAGGAGATCAGCCCCACATGTCATTAGGGAAAAGAGACTGATTTATGGGCCCAAATTGTCAGAGTAAAAGTAGGGGCTCAATTGTAGGGACTGTTGCTGGAGTTAGGTGAAAAAATAGAGCCTCAAAAAAGTAAGGAGAGCCCCTACTCAGCAAGTAGGGGCCATGAAAGAGGGGCTATTGCTGGAGATGCTCTAAGAGAGGGCTCCGGCTAGGGATGTAAGCAGGCGCAGGTGCGCCTGCGAACCTGCAACTCCTGTCCTGCGAAAATGACTGAGCGGGCGTCTGCAGAGACCTGCTGTTTTGAGAATGAGATCCTCTACCATCACCTGCGCTGATGGTAGACTGCAGTCGTCGAATCCCTGGGCGCTAGCGCACGTACCAGGTTTTCCTTCACGTGGCTTCAGCCCAACAGAGAACGGCCCAGACTCCAGAAAGAGAACAGTTGTTGGTATATTTTAGCGCCACCACTACATTTTTTATAACATTTTGTACATCTAGTTGATTTCTAAAAAACATTCTGTACAATTTGAAAAATATTCTGCACATTCCAGTGATGACCTAACATTCTAGCACAATTGGCAATCTATACATTTTGTTGAGTTTTTCCTTCTTCCTTTACAATTACAATCTGAACAATTTACTAGTTCGGTTCATCTACATTGTGTCTGAACAATTTTGTGTCTGATCATTGTCCATTGCTCATTGCCGGTTCATCTACAGTTCAGAAATACAGTGGGTTCAGGTTTGAGGCCTTTTGGCCGAGGTTGCAAGGGTACCATGACATAGTTCATAATGCTTGGCTCAAGCCTCTCCAGATTGTTAACCCTTTTCTTTGCTTGCATGTTAAGTTACAAAGAACCAGTAAAGCCCTACGGAGATGGGCGTGCGGCATCCTTGGCAATAATAAGGTGCTTTTGCAGGCCACTCGGAAGCTCATTGGAATCTTAGATGTCGTGCACGATTACAGACCACTTTCAGAGTTGGAGATCAAGCTGAAGAGGGATCTGAAAACTCGTTTCCTTGGGCTGACCACAGTTGAAAAGTTGAGGGCTAGGCAGAAATCTAGATTAGTGGCAATTCGGGCAGCAGAGGCGAATGAGAAGTTGTTTTACATGCAGGCCAACGGCAGACGCAGGAAGAACAATATCCTTTCCTTGGAATCTGACAGTAGTGCTGCTTTCACCCATGAGGACAAGGCCCAGCTTTTGTTTCAGCACTTCAGTTCACACTTTGGGGTGCCAGAGCCAAGATCAACTACCTTAAACTGGGATGACCTGGGTTTTACCTCGATGGACTTATCAAACCTGTAAGTGGATTTCTCTGAGGAGGAGGTGCATGCTGTTGTCCAGGACCTGGCCAGTGAAAAGGCGTCGGGGCCCGACGGTTTTATTGGATTATTCCTTAAGCAGCATTGGAATTTGATAAAGGCCGACCTGATGAGCGCATTTCAGTTTTTCCATCAGCAACATGGGCAGCATTTCCGGCTAATCAACACGGCTCATGTGGTCCTTATTCCTAAGAAGTCAGATGCAAAAAGAGTCACTGATTTTAGGCCGATCAGCTTATCTCATTCTCTTGCCAAGCTATTTTCTAAATGCCTTGCATCACGTCTATCAGGAGAATTGAATAACCTGGTCTCTCGAGCGCAAAGTGCATTCATCAAAAGGAGGAGCATCCAAGACAACTTCTTGTACACTCAAAACTTAATCAAGCATCTGCACAGAACCAAGCAGCCGGGCCTCTTTTTGAAGCTTGACATTGCGAAGGCATTTGATTCGGTATGGTGGGACTATTTGTTGGAGGTGCTGCAGCGTATGGGGTTTGGTGCAAAATGGAGAAGCTGGGTCACGATTCTCTTGGCAACCAGTTCGACGGCCATCCTACTGAATGGTGCTAGAGGGCAGTGGTTTGATCATTTCAGAGGTCTGCGGCAAGGGGATCCGTTGTCACTGATGCTTTTCATTCTTGCTATGGAACCTTTGCACAAAATGCTACATGTTGCTGTCACTGAAGGTTTGCTATCACCGTTTAGTGGACGTACTACATCGCTGAGGGCCAGTTTCTACACAGATGCTGCTGCTGTTTTTGTGAAGCCAATAAAGGAAGAGGTCACGGTGGTGGCTCAGATTCTTGATATGTTCGGTGCAGCTTCAGGCTTGCTCACTAACCGGTCCAAATGTGCTGTCTACCCTATACACTGTGATAACCTTGAGCTGGAGGACATTATGGAGAGTTTTCAGTGCCCAGTGCAGTCCTTCCCGTGCACTTACCTTGGTCTCCCGCTGCATTTTCGTCAGCTAAGAAGAGTTGATGTTCAACCATTGATTGACAAGTTGGCTACTCGTTTGCCTTCATGGAGGGGAAGATTCATCAACAGAGCTAGTCGCCTGAGGCTCCTGAATTCAATTCTGTCATCTATGCCAGCATATTTTCTGACCATGTTCGCACCGAAAAAATGGCTCATCCAAAAACTGGACAGAATTCGGAGGGGTTTTCTTTGGGCAAGATCAGTGTCGGCTTCTGGTGGCCAATGCCTAGTCCAATGGGCTGTAGTAAAACAGCCGAAGGATTACGGTGGTCTGGGCGTGCTTGATTTGGATCTCTTCAGCAGGGCTCTCCGCCTCAGATGGCTTTGGTTCCAATTTGTGGAGCCTGAACGTCCTTGGGTTGGGACAGAGGTGCCTTGCAATGACTTGGATAAACAACTCTTCAGGGCTTGTACTTCTGTCATCGTAGGTAATGGGGAGACAACTCGGTTTTGGGATGCCAGTTGGCTTGATGGCAGGACACCACGTGACATCGCGCCTAATCTTTACAAAATCGCTTGGCGCAAGAACAATTCGGTCAAACATGATCTGGAGAATCAACATTGGACGAGAGGGCTGTGGAAAATGACTTCAGTGGATGAGATGGCTGAATTTGTGACCCTCTGGGGCCTTTTGCAGGAAGTTAACCTCACTGATCAACCGGATGTGATTCGTTGGAAGTGGTCTGCAGATGGTGTGTACTCTTCCAAATCGGCATATGCAGTTCAGTTCAGAGGGTCCTACTGCTTATTCAACTCACGATCAATCTGGCATGCGGAGGCAGAAGGAAAACACAGAATTTTTGGCTGATTGTTGGTGCGTAGCAGAATTCCCACTACAGACAAGCTGCTGGCAAGAAATCTGTTGTGCGATCCGATGTGTTCCCTTTGCGATCAGGCTCCGGAAAGTGTTGTCCACCTCTGTTTGCACTGTGTCTTCGCTCAACAAGTCTGGGTACTCGTCTCTGCTTGGACTGACGGACTTGTTAAGGTGCCTTCCAGACACACTGACCTTGAGGTTTGGTGGAATGAATCCTTGAGAGGAATTCGTAAAGAGGACAGGAGAAGGGTGTCAGCTGTGCTACTGTATACGGCCTGGAATGTTTGGAAGGAACGTAATAGAAGAGTTTTTGACGGAATCATAGCTTCGCCGGGAAGGGTTCTTGTTTTAATCAAGGAGGAATTGCAGCTCCGTGCCTTTGCCTGCTCAAGAGAGGAGCCCCCAATAGTTTAATTATGTTAGTTTGTACTTTGAGTCTGAGAGTACCCCTCTTATGCAATATTCATTAACCTGTAACTGCCTGCTTTCTCCTTCTTAAATGAATTGGCAGTGCTCCTGCCAAATTTTCAAAAAAAAAAATTACTAGCACACATTCTACAGCACAATGCTCAGCTTTGCACCACAACACAATGCTTCTTCCAGCCTGAATTTGCAGCCATGCTCAATGCGATTTGGTGGCCATATGGCCATGCTCTGCATTTGGAGTTCAGAGAGTGCAGACTGCAGAGGATGGACTCAACACCTCCACGCACCTCGTCTCGCTGCGGTTCCCTCGGAAGTTCTTGAACATTACTCTCTTGATTTGGGTTCAGGCAGCTGATGGGGCCTGTCTCTTGCCAGAACTTGAAATTGAGCCTCCTTGCGGACTCCAAATCCGACCTTCACTGCCAGGATCTTCACACTTGGAACAATGGTCTCTGGGGTTGGCTTTGGCTTTGTTCCAGCCTGAAATTCGTTTGCAATTCACATCACTCAAACATAACACTAATGATGATGCAATTGAATGGAGAAACGCGCACGCACACACACATATATGATTATTCGCACTGCATCAGCAGCACACCAATTGACGAGATTGAACTTGACCTCGATGACAGTGTTGGAAATCTCGAGCGCGTGGAGCCTTGTGTCTAGGTAGCCGAGCACCTTGAGCTCCTGGACGTAGCCAATGTTGAGCCTGGACGCGGGCGGGCGGGAGCCACGCGAGGTGCCAGGCCGGTGCCGCGGGGGAGGGCGCCCTCCTGTCGAGGAAGTGCGCGAGCGGGCGGCCGCAGCAGATCTTGGATAGGAGCGGACGGACCTCCTCTGGGCGCTAGCCAGCAGTGGCGCGCGGGAAAGAAGACGCCGGTAGTGGCCGCGGCCGCGCCCCCTCCGCGCTGGAGCCGGCAGTGGCGAATGGGAAGAAGACGACGGCGCAGTCGTGTGAGCCGCGAGGGAAAAGAAAGGGATTGAGTCGTGGGTTGAGATGGGCCTTTCGCGCGCGGGCTAAAAATGTGTCGTGCACACTCGTTTTTTCTCTTCTCGCAGCTGTCGTAGGATGCGAGCGTAACGACGGAGATGTGTCGACTGCAGTCTACCACCAAAGCAAGTGATGGTAGAGGATCTCGTTCCTGTTTTGAGTTGGGCTTAAGCGGTCGCCCCTGCAAGGCCTTGCAGGCTTGAGCAGGCAAGCCCGCCGGATCCGCATGTAACCTGCAGAGCCTGCGAAACCGCACGGCGTCAACCTTGCCCGTCGTCCCCGGACGCTGGAAGCTCCACCGCCTCTTCTGTCTTCTCCCTCAAAAATTCAATTTTAGAAGTTGTGCACATCTCTAATTGCATTAGAACTTTCATCTCGGCTGGTTACAACGAATTATCTACGTTGTGGCTGGTCGGTGTGGGCGGACGTCTCGGCCAAGGCGGCGGCCATGGCGTCGAGCCACTCCACCACCTACTGCGCTGTCGTCCTCGCCATGGCGTCGAGCCACTCATCGACGCAGGCGCACGCCACGTCCAGCACCTTCGCCGCCTCTTCCCGGTGCTTCCCCTCGCCGACGTTGGCGTCGATCACCTCATCGCCCCTTACCTCCCGGCGCGGCAGTAGCCCTGCAGCGGCACCAGATTGCGGTGGTGCACGCGCGACAGCGTCTCCACGTCGGCGTGGAACTCGCGCTCCACCTGCCAGAACTCGCCGGAGAGGCGCTTCACCGCCGCCTCGCGACCGTCGGGGAGCGTCGCGCGGTACACCATTCTGAAGCCGCTGCATCCCACGATGCGGGACTCATCGAAGTTGCGCGTCGCCTTCATCACGCTCCTACCAAGCTTGCTTGCAGGCTCCGGCAGGTGCCTGCACAGTCTGCTTCCGTTTTGCTGCAAAGCTCAGCAGGACAACGCAGGGATTGAGCAAACCGTCGGCGGGCTCCTGCAGGGTGCGCAATTGTTGCAGGCGGGTGATGCGGGTGGCTCTGCCGACGCCTGCAGACATGCCTGCCTACATCCTTAGCTCCGGCAGGAAGATCCCATGTCACCTATTCTTTTGAACATTGTTGCTGATATGCTAGCTCTCCTCATTAAGAGGGCAAAAGACGATGGTCAAATAAAAGTTGTCATACCTCATCTCTTGGATGATAGTTTGTCGATCCTGCAGTACGCTGATGACACCATCATCTTTATTGAACATGACCTGGAGCAAGCAAAGAATCTTAAACTTTTGCTATGTGCTTTTGAGCAGTTATCTGGGTTAAGGATCAACCTCCACAAGAGTGAATTATTTTGCTATGGCGCGGCTAAAGAGATGCAGGATTTTTATACTGATCTCTTTGGTTGTAATGCTAGTGAATACCCTTTTAGATATTTGGGAATTCTAATGCACCATAGACAACTCCTCAATTCTGAATGGGAAAAGTTGAAAAACGCTTTGAGAAAAACTCTCTTGTTAGAAAGCTAAGTACCTGTCTTATAAGGGTCGCTTGGTCTTGTTGAATTCAGTACTTAGTAGCCTACCCATGTTTATGATGTCCTTTTTTGAAATCCAAAAGGAGTACTCAAAAATCTTGATCATTTTAGATCGAGATTCTTTTGGCAAGACTCTTATGGTAAACATAAATACCGACTTGCCAAATGAGACATATTGTGTTGTTCAAAGGATCAAGGAGGACTTGGGATCTTAGATCTGCAATTGTAGAATAAATGCTTATTGGCAAAGTTGTTAGTTAACTTGCTTAATACCAATGGTGTGTGACAAAGTTTACTAACTAACAAATATCTAGGATCAAAGTCTCTCACGCAGGTGAAGGCTAAACCTTATGACTCTCATTTTTTGAGAGGTCTTATGAAAATCAAAGATGATGTTTTTCCTAACGACTCCTTCATTATTAAAGATGGGAGTAAGACTAGGTTCTAGGACGATGTATGGGAAGGTCAAGTGCCATTCAAAGATAAATATTCATCAATTTATAACGTTGTGTGTGATCCTCACGCGACTGTGGCCAAGGTCATGGCCACAAGACCCCTCAATTTATCTTTTAGGAGGGCTTTGGTGGATAACAAGCTGGTTGAATGGCAAAATCTTGTAGCTCAGATTGCGAATATTCAATTGGTGGATGAGTCAGATACGTTTAGATGGAATTTGACCAAATCAGAGTCCTTTACAGTTCGATCTTTGTATCTGCACTTATTAGTTAGATGACCGCCTTTTAGACATAAGATGATCTGAAAATTGAAGATTCCTCTAAAGATTAAGATTTTTCTCTGGTATCTTCAAAGGGGGATAGTCTTAACTAAAGATAATCTTGCTAAGAAGAACTGGAAAGGAAGCCAAAAATGTTGCGGATGTAATAGTAATAAGACTATAAAACATCTTTTCCTGGACTGTCCCTATGCAAGAATGGTTTGGAGGATTATCTTTTATACTACTGGTTTAACACCACCTAAATCAATTAGTCATATGTTTAATTCTTAGCTATCTAATCAATCTAAAAAGATTAGGAATTTAATCTGGGTAGGGGTTGCTGCTGTATGCTGGGCGATCTGGAGATGTCGTAATGATATTATTTTTAACAAAACCAAGGTTAACTCGATCTTGTAGGTCATCTTCAGGGGAACGTACTGGTTACGTTTTTGAGCGCAGCTGCAGCACGATGAGCACGCAAGAACGCGCTCTCTGGCTTGAGCAGACAAATTAAGATAATAGCTCTTGATTTAGTTAAAGGAGGGTGGAAGTATGTCTATCGCTTGCAGTAGTTCTTTACTTTTTTAGAGACTGGTGTACCTTTTTCTGTTGGTCCAAATGTTGTAATAATGGTTGTGTATGTCCTTGGACATAGAGGCCGGATTTGTAATACTTTTTCTAAAAAACAGTTTTTGATGACTTGACACTCTAATTATGAAGACAGAGGTGATGAGAGTTTTATCCTCATGAAACTCACATGAAATCCAATGAAACTTGCATTGAGAGTGCTATAGTTTCTTCATATGACACATAAGATCATTAACTTCACGTAAAAATTAAATACTGCAAGTTGTCTATGAAATTGTGTAATGAAATTGTGTACTGAGAGTGAGAGTTTCATTCACTTCAAAAGATGACATGATAGTATTGGTAATAGTGCGATAAAATCATACATTGAGATTGACCTAATGCACGGTACGGTGAGACATCCATTATGTAACTGAACGTGATTTTCTAACTTCATTTTGAGGAAAAGTGATTCTGCCTTGACGAAGTTAGGTTTTTTTCGTTCCCAGTCCTTTAATTTGTTGCTCAGCGAAAGGGGAGAGGAATCCCCACCTGCATTCATTCATTTTAGCCCGCAGTCCTTTAATTAATTTTAGATAGAATTACTTATATAAATGTAAAATAAATGTAAAATATTGTTTGACCAACTTCCTCCTAGAATCAGCCAATGTCCTGTTTTGGGAGCTATGCTAAAATAGATGCAGATTCCACTTTAAAATTTATGCAGCCAAACCTCAAAAGCTTTGATCAATGGTGAATACCTTTTTTTTTGCGAGGAGATCAATGGTGAGTACAAAATTGATAGGATGTTTCATACTTTTAAAACAATACGAGCGGACTTGCCATGAAAATTTCATTGACATACTTTTAAAATTTCATTCACTAGATACTGTACTTTTTAAATTACAAGTGTAAAATAGAAATAAGAAATCTTTTTTTATTGAGATTAACTTCGACTTCACAATTCTACGCGCTACATGTACACAGAACTCAATATTTACGACACAAATTTACATTCCGTGATCACGGATTGTGATTCGGAGTGTCCCCCCCCCCCCTGCGTGCCAAACTGCCAACCATGCATGGCCACGCACATCGGCACATCAAGCTTACAAGAGCACGGCCGCGGCGGCCAGCAGGGAGGAGCCGAGGCACGCCGTCCAGGTCCCGCCGGTGAGGCCGCGGGAGCAGGCGGCGCCGTTGGCGCTGCGGGTGTGGTTTCTCCTGGCCCCGTGCCTGCCGGGGAAGTAGGTCCTGTCTCCGCGCCTCGCCTCCGAGACGCCCGCCAGGCTCGCCGCGCAGAGGAGCGCGCACAGGGGCAGGAGCCGCCTCGTCATTGATCTTTCGTGTAACCTCCCGGCCGGGTCGATCGGTGCTAGCAGTAGCGGATGAGTTCGGGACGACGACGGCTTGCGATGAGTGCTGCTAGCTGCCTGATGAGTGCCTGCAGGATGATCTTCTTCTTCGCTCGTCCTCGGGCCCGTCTATTTATGCCCGATCACGATCCGGAGCTGATCGCCCCGGCCCTGACCTGTTGACCAGGTACTCACTCTACGCCAACAGCAGGTTCTGAATGACAAGATCGACAACATGGTGGTTGGACATCCATATCTGGAAATGGAATATTAATAATGCAATGTACATTCACGTTCTCTTGTTTGACGAGTTATTCATCGTATTTTACTATTTTCCAACCACAGAACACGGTTGGACTGCGATTGGGCAGGTAGTTCCCTGGTACGCTTCTCACCCGGTCGATCGACTCGGTCTACGCGTGCACGTGGCCGAGTCGACAGATTGTTAGCTCACACACACCGGAACGAGCTGCCGGCTTTACAACGCGGTCCAGGCGAGGTGGTTGCCCGCGCGCCACTGGTGCACGTTGCTGCTAGCCTGAAAGTGACGATCTTTACGATGGAAATGGAAACCCGGCAAGTCGCTTTCTGCTATCAAGACTCGACAAGCATCTGTGAGCTGCCGCAGATGAGGTCGAAGCCAAAACAAAGGACATCTTCGATGATCATCGTGTTCGCGGCCGGCGAATAGTATCGGCTGTTTGTACCAAAAAAAAAAAAAGGCGCCCATCCCTTTTCCTTTACTATTTTTTATATCCGTAAGAGAATATAATGTGGGCCTATTCACGAGAAAGGCCCACGGCCCACGGGCAGGTAAAATCAGCAGCAGATGGCCCACCTGCATCAACTGAACAATCAGTTCCGCAGCCCAACAACCAAATGCAAGTTCCGCAGCTCAACAACCAGCAACCGTCCCGAACTCGTCGTTGCCTTTCCCCTCATCCGACGGGCGGAAGAAGCGCCGCCCGCGCCACGGCCAGGCCGGCGAACGCCTCAGCGTCCTGCGCCGCCAGGTACGCGTACGTCCCATCCTCTCTCTCTAACCTCGCATCGATCCCGCCCTTCGATTAACTGTTGTAAAACAAAGGTTTGGACCTCACCAGTAACCGGTTAACCTAATCGTAACACCCCAAAAGTCTTCTTATTGCCAATGCTTTCTAAGTACCAATTACAACTAATCATCTTATTTATGATGCACATAAAAAGTAATGTATGGGCTACCGATATTTATTCTCCGGCCACCTGCTTCAGATCATGCAACATCGGCATAGAAATCTTGTATTGTGATCCGAACTGCTATTGGGATCCTTACATTATGCTGCTCGTTGTACCAAGTCAGGCTGCCAAATGTGTAGTCCCCCTGCACCTTCCACAGTGGCTTTATGCTAACCTTGAAGGTGTGCACTTTCTTTGTGGAATCGAAGACTAGTGTTGCTGGTTCAACTCTGATCTTGACTCCTAAGGGGGACTGAATGTCTGATCGATAAACCGTGTCGACCTTGCCAACATTTGTCACTGTTCTCTCCACCTTAATTGTGTGCCTCAGTTCAGGAATAGATATAGATGGCAGGTTTAGGTGATAGGCTGGCTTTGTTGTGATGTTGCAAATCTCGTATTTCTTGATCTGGCATTCAAAGAACTTGTTGTACTCCCTTGGATCAATGTCGTAAATGAGGCCAGGATCAGCAGCTCCATTAGGATTTATGTTCCCCCCTCCATAGTCAAATGGGTTAGCTACCTTCCTAGGTATTCCTTCTGCTAAAATCGGCGTGCCATGTTCATCCTGCGTTGACGCTTTTCTCCATGCAGTAGGTAAATCGTAAGTAAGGTAGTGCATATGACTTCACTGAAATAGCATTTCATGAGGATGAGATAATTACCAGAGGTAACAATTGCAGATTTTAGGGCAGCATGAGACCATTGGGGATGTAGAGCCTTTAGCAGTGCCACAACACCTGCTACATGTGGTGTTGCCATTGATGTTCCTGATTTAAATTCGTATTTATCTTTTGCGGCTGCTAAAATGTTGACTCCTGGGGCTGCTATGTCAGGCTGTTGAAGGTGGTTATGACAAGATCAGGAAAGTGCTGTTGCAATAAATGATACCTAACCCACGTGATAATTACATATCAGCCTAGATCCTTATGTTCTGCACTTTGTTTAGATTGCCTATACAAATGTAGATGACTTATGTTTTGTCACAAGATGCATTCACAGGAAAAATGTAGATGACTTGCCCAAAAACAGTTTAGATTGTCTATACAAAATAGATTCACTTTGTTTAGCTTGAGTACCTTAAGAATTGTAGGGTATTTGATGGATGGGCCTCTTGAGGAGAACATTGCAACCTTTGGTGCCAGAACTTGTTTTCCTGTGACGCTGCTTGCTGGCTCAATCTTTATAGTGGGTAATCTACACAATTACATTACTAGAATATTTAAGACCTTTGTTGTTGTGGAGACAATATAACAGCTAAGCTTAGTAGCTCACAAAATAAGTCTTACCGCTGACTGCCAATGTATCTTAGAACTTGAAACCCAATATCATTGTCAATTAAAACGCAGGGTATGCCTTGGGATACCTCAGTGCTCGCAAGAACATCTGTGGTATATAGAGAGAAAATAAGGCCAGATGCGCCACCACTATGAACATTTGCTAAGGCAGCTTCGAAAATTTCTTGTTCCGGGCCATAAGTCATTGGAATGCAGAGTACAACTTTTCCTTTGATATTTGTGCCATTTAGCTCTTCCTTTGAACAGCTGTAGACAGAAACGAAAATGATTGCTCAAAAGTGCTTCAAACTTAGATCCGGCATATATTGACAAATAATTAAGAAACTGAACAGCACTCAAACATACTCGCCACCATTTACAAGTGTCTGGAATCTGCTGTTGTATTCGTTATTCAAAATGTAATATAGTGATTGGCCCTGCAAATATAAGAAACGATTAGGCATTAATGGAATAGAAGCCTAGAAGGTGCCTCCCAGAATTCCAAAAGAAATTATGTGCTTCTAGTACATACAATTAATTTCTGCTTGTTTCCCAGGGTGATGGTGGTTGGAAAAGATCGATCCATCTTGCTTGCTGCCACTGTAATGACCCAAGGAGCCGTGTTAACGAGAGCTTGTGATCTTGGACCACCATTTCCCCCAGAATAAACAACAGTAATCCCATTCTGGGTGGCATGGAGTGCACCAAAAGAATCCTCCTCGACGGTTAATGAGATAGACAGGATGTCAACTCCATCATGTATTGCGTCGTCCATTGCTGCTAGCACTGCAGCATTAGTAATGTATGTCCCACTCTTCTCCACCCACCCAACCTTATACACTGCAATGCGTGCTCTGGGTGCACCACCATGTGCTACCCCTTCCCCCAGGCCATGGAGGCTGACTCCCTCTACTATCGATCCAGCTGCTGTGGATGCTGTGTGTGTTCCATGTCCAGTCATGTCTCGAGCAGACATGTAATTCAGCTTGAGGCTGGCTTTGTTGAGACCTGCAGCATAATACCTTGCACCGATGATTTTCCTGCTGCAATTGGTATCCCCCCACTCTTGTCCTAGCTGACACACACCCTTCCATCGTGGAGGTATTATTCCGTATCCATGATCGCTGAAACTTCTTGATTCAGGCCAGATCCCTACATCAATTGTCTTAGTTAACTATATCCATGACACCATTCATTAAGTTTTAAGTAATTTATTGCCAAAAGTTTACAACTGAGAGCTGCTTTTCTAAACTGAAGGACTGACCTGAGTCAATTATCCCAATAATTATGTCTTCTCCATAATTGCTCCTCTGCAGAAGTTCACTAGGTTGTTGGTAATTGAGTCCTAGGAAATCCCAGCTTCGTGTGGTCAACAATTCATGCTTCTGACTAGGAGTAACACTAATTACTTCAGGTAACTCTGAACAAAAAAAAATGCAGTCAATCTTCTGTTGGATATAACAGAGAGAAGAACTTTATAAGATCCTTCCTGGGAAAGTATGCACAGTTATAGGGATAGAAAACACACACATCAGAGAACACTCAGCTTTCCTTCTATGGAGGGCAGTGCATTACTTAATGGAAGTGGATTATTTTCAGATAGAAGACATTTTTTCAACCACTAACGCAATACACGTTTGTAAGTTACTCTGTTCAGTCAGCAAATATGATCACATATATTCAGTTTGACCATCTTAACTGGCAATAGCAGGTAGCTGTGAGCTAAATTTCTTAGTTAATGCCAGCGCACCTGCAAGGCTTTCAGCCTGATCTTCAGTTAACATTGCTGCAAATCCTGAGAAGCCATGCTTGTAGCTGTAAGCAACTGAGTCTATTGCCTCTTCCTTGCTGAAACTCAGCTAGCAAGCCATTATGAGAAACAAGTACACACATTTTTTGAGGTCAAGCAAATATGAACTGTATAGCATATATAAACTGTTTCTTATAGTGTGGACTGGAACTCAATAAATAAAACAAAATATAATACCTTCCAAGGATGGTGCTGAGCATTTCATGGTGTGAAGCAGCAACCAGACTAGGGTCATCATGTTTCTTGTCACCCAGGTAGGCAATGTATAACTATGCATACAGAGATACACAAAACATCTTTAAGCGGATAGTTGGACTAATTATATGCATAGACCTCCCATCTTGAAACAATTTTGAAATTAAAAATCTAGATATACCTCCCATTAAATTTGAATACTGAACTCTGAGTATGTCAGAAGAAATTAGAAGGATTAATTTGCTTTGAACTGTGAGCAATGGTCTTTTTATTTCCTCCTTTTGTTCAGTACTTTGGTTTAATTTCTAAAAACTTTATTTTTTTTACTCTAAATATAGAACATATTTAAACATGAATACACGTAAATGGAGTACCTTTATATGTAATTCAACAAATTTATTTTCATATATTCTTAAAACTAATTTGATACAGAAACTAGAAGTTTATGCACCGTGGTTCTTCTGTACTAAATATCTTCCAATCAAATAGAACTATGAAAAGAAATGTAGTTTAATGCTTTATTCATACCTTGCGAGATCCATCTGCTTTGATCATCAACATGAAACTAAAGCAAATCAGGAGGCAAGCTAACAGACGCTGAGGGTGAGAGTGAAAAGCCATGTTGCCAGTAGATGTTTATTCTATCCAGTGGGTTGTGCTGCTATTTGTAGGCTATGAGGTCTTCAGTTCTTGTAGGTGGCTGTTTCCAGGAAAAAAAGGTCAGAAATTCAGCTACGTGTTGACGAGTCAACCTTTGAAAATTCATCTCTCGCTATCACTGTATCATATCTCTTGTCACCATTTATTGCTGTGCAAGACAAAATGACATCTGTTTTGCTTTGTAAGCTTCTTGGTGGTTCAGTTTCCTCCATGGAGTTTCCGATAAAACGAATTAATTTGGTGGGATTGGCGACTTGGTGTTTCTCTCTGCTCCAGCTCACAGTAGCTACAACCTCCAGCTTGCCTTGTATGTTTACTCTATTCATTAATTGGAATATACTTGGCTTCTTTTAAGCACTACGAGGTCTGCTATAAATTTTTTTGCTACACACGTGTTAAACTAAGCAATTAAACTTGTGTAGATGTAAGATGTGGTGGACAGAAACACAGATTCCAAATGAGGCTTGCATCACAAGAACGCAGGGCAATAGCCAAGGACTCTTCTGATTTGGGCTGAATGTAGTTTCTCTTAATTCAGTCAATCTTGTGTTGCTCAATCATTGTGGAACCTTGACAATCCACGGCCATGCTTTTGTCCTCATTTTTTCCATGACACTGCACAACATTGCATGTAGCCACTTTCCATGGCCTCACTACCGTACGACGGATGACTATCTTCCATGGTCAATTGATTCTTCTAATGTGATCGCATATATGCCATCAGGAGTCTTCAGTCTACCTTTGCTTTCTTTGGGAAGAAGTAGAAGTGCTGTAATCGTATGTTTCCTTCGAGTTGGAGTAAGACATCAGGAAAGGTCACATTGACAATCTGATGCAGTACCATTATAAGATTATAAACAAAAAAATCTGCACTTGTGTCACAAACCGAAGAGCATTAAGGCTACTTGTACAGATAACTGAACAACCAGTTCGAGGCAAGGATTCTAGGCTATCCAGGCTTGGCAATCCAAGAGATGCAAGCTGCTTGGCTAGCTCCTGCATGCGTCACAGAGTTTCTCTTCCTCCACGATGGAGATGACAACCTGGGTAGCTGTGGCTTCTTTTGGCTCAAAGAACTTGATCTTGTGCGGCGTCCATGCTTTCATATTGGCCGCACACCTTAGAATTTGTCCCTCCGTGGGAAAAGCAGTATATTCTGCATGCTGACTCTATCCTCCATCCTCATTAGCAGCTGCACTGTCTGAATTCGGTGCCAGAGGTCAAGATACTCGGCAATTGCTTGCACTGTGTGTGAGCGGGTCAGTGATTCATTTGATCCGAAGCTTGTTCAAATAGGCCCTCAGCCACCGTTTATGACGAGAACTTCTTGTCTTCAAAGCGTGTCCGACTAAGCACATGTACACTGTACTATGTGGTGTTCTTATTGGCTGAGGATGGGCAAATGTGGACCATTCTGTTTGTTTTTGCCTCGTTTAGTGTCCATGTCAGCATCATGAATGTGGTTAAAATAGAGTTCATAGTCCACCTGATAATTGCAGTCCTCTATGTAGGCATAAAAGGTCGGCTCTCAAGAACTGCTTCGTCTGGGATTTTTTTTTTTGATTCAGGTCCTATTTGCTTGGGCTTTCTGCTAGAGTGCTGCTAGTAGAAAGAAGGCAACCGAAGAAGCCTGCTTTCGAAAAGCCAAGAGCCAGCCTTCTTTGATGGCCTCCTTTTGCATAGGGAGGGAGCTGTGGAGATTGGAGAAGCTAAAAATCACCCAAACAAACACGAGGAGTCATGGAGAATTGGGATTTTTGTTTCTTATCCTAATAAGTTTGTCATAATGTATAGCACATGGTTTTGTTGTATAGTGAATACAAGCATAATTCAATCAAAAACACAATAATTGTATGACAGTACAACTATGTTTTCAATCATAAACGTTGAGGTTGCAGAACAACGACTTTCAAGTTTAGCTAAAGAACTCAGCTGGTCATGTTCTAACTGTTGCTAAGAACACCATGATATTGGTAAGAACACTATGACATCGGCTGCATGTTTCACCTACTTATGCAACATCATCATATAAATCATGGATTGTCATCCGGACAGCGATTGGGATGCGCACTGTCTTTTCACCATTGTGCCAAGTAAGGCTACCAAAAGTGTAGTCCCCTTGTAACCTCCAAAGAGGTGATAACTTCACCTGAAATGTGATAACTTTGTTTGCAGTGTTGAACATGAGAACATGCGGCTGAACATCCATCTTCACTCCGGCTGGGCTTTCAATAGCAGTGTGGTAAACTGCATCGACCTCTTCTACATTTGTGACTGTTCTCGAGATGGTAAACTGGGTGCCTTAGGTCTGGAATCGAGATGGATGGCAGGTTCAGAAGATACCCAGGTAGCACTGTGGCATTGCAGACTGCGGATGTCTTGATGATGATGCACCCAAAGAACTTAGTGTAATCATTTGGATCAATGTCGTAAATGAGGCCAGGATCACACTACTAGGGAAAGAGACTTTCGTCCCAGGACAAAAATAACATTAGTACCGGTTTTGTTTGCCCCCCGTACTAATGTTACAAGAACCGGTACTAATGTGAAGTGCCAAAAAAGAGTCCTGTGGAGACCTCGCGAGACCCACATTAATACCGGATGGGAGCTAGCACCGGTATTAATGTGCCCGCATTAGTACCGGGGCTAGTTCCCACCCGGTACTAATGCGGTCTGACCACATTAGTACCGGGTGGCAACTAGCCCCGGTACTGAAGAAGGAACATTAATACCGGGGCAAAGGAACCCCCGGTACTAATGCCCCTACACTTGCCGTCCGCAGCGCGCATCTGGGGACTTAGAAAATTTCTGCCCCGCAACACCACCCGCTGGTCCTCCTCAACCATTCTTATCTCTCTCAACCATGCATATATCTCCACCACCACCACACAGCTGCATCTAGATCTCGTCAAATTTCTTCCCCTCTCTCTCTGATCCTTCCCCTTCTCTCTGTTCCCGCAGGGCGGCGGCCTTCTCGCGGCGGCCACACGGGCGGGCACGCGCACGGGCGGCCGGCGCGGGAGCGGCCTGCGCACGGGAGCCGCGGGAGCGGGCGCGGCCGGCGCGGGAGCCACGGGCGCGGCCGGCGCGGGCGCGAGCGCGGCCGGCGCGGGCACAGGCGCGAGCGCCGCCGGTGAGGACCGGGCCAGGCAGCGGCACTTCATGTGTGTTTTTTTGTGTTCTTGCAAATTTGATACTTGTGAAATCTGAGATATAGTTCTTGTGTTCTTGTGATTCTTGGTGAATCTGAGATGTAACTTGTGAGACGTAACTTGTGAATCTGTGTGAATGATTTGGTTGAATCAATAGTTGTTGTAACTTGTTGTGTGATGTGTGAATGTTGTGTGAATCTTGTTAATATTATGAGATGAGATGAGATTGAGGTGGGATGAGAAAAGAAAAGAGAAAAGAAAAAGAAAAGAGAAAAAAAAAAGAAATAGGAACGGGAAACGAAGGGCAGGACGCGGTGTCGGGACTCCCACATTAGTACCGGGTGGCAACTCCCCCGGTACTATTGTCCCCAACCGGTACTAATGTGACTTAACATTAGTACCGATCGAACAATACCGGTTTGGAAACCAGTACTAATGGGAGTTATAAATCGGTACAGATGTACGTTTCCCTAGTAGTGTCAGCTGCCCTGTTGGGGTTTATGTGGCCCCCTCCGTAGTCTAATGGACCAGCAGTCTTTCTATGCAATCTTTGTGCGAGTATCGGCATGGCACACCCATCATTTATAGATGCTTCAACAATGCAAAATGTGACAAGGGGGGTTAGACAATGACTGATGTAGCTTGACATGAATTGGAGGTCGTGTTTTGAATTCTGAACACTAATTTAGTTCTTAAAAATTTCTCCATCCACCCGTCACAATTAGTTTAATTTTTTAATTAATCATGTGGGGTAAAAATCAAAACACCTAGAACTTCCTACTACTTTCAAGTACTCCTACACAAGCACTGTAAAGAAGCTCCCAGTAATATTATAGTTTATTTGAGAGAATTACTCCCACGAAGCCACTCCAGGAGTGATTCCTTGCAAACTGTCGTTTGGCACAGCTCCCATGGAACATTCAGAGAGCTTTACCAAATATGCCTTCATAAGTACTTTCAGTAAAGAATAAGTGTAATTTGAGGTTGTGCACATTCAGTCACTTTAAACTTTGATTACATATTACGCTTTTATGTATCAAGTTTGGATATTTGAATATGGTATTGGTAAAAAAACTCAGCCTGCGGGGAGTAAGACCACCTCCACGGTATTGTATTAAGAAGAAGATCTTCTCACACAGGTCGAGAAAATCTCCGAACCCCTGCCCCAACCATACACAGCGGCACCGCAACACACGTGAGATAATGCTGACCTTAGACCTGTGCTTTGGCGTGGGACAGGCGAGGATATGGTATTGGTAGTTTGTTCATCTAGCATCATGTCATGCATAGCATGGACCGGTTCATGCTGTTTATGACGAGAAGTATTTTTGATTTTTGAATCAGTAGCCCGTGACCGCATAACTACATCAAAATCTGCAACTTGAGTACCTGAGCATTGAGCAGCACTTTGCATCTCTGGCTGCAGGAGAAGACAACTTTCTCCCTAAGCTCGCTCTCTTTTATGGGTTTTCTAAGTAATTTCGCCAGTGAAAGTTGTGGCTTGTACTAAAACTAGTTACGTGTTGCTCTGTTCATCTGCAGAGTGACAGTTACACGTTTTATGATCAAGATATTGCAATCATTTGGACCTTGATTATTTTGCTGTATTAGATACAATATTAAACTAGTTTATCTGCAACAATTTCCAACCGACCTTGTAGCGCGAAGCGCGCTGCAAAGTCTCCGTGGACAAAGCTGAAATTCCAATATCGCTATCAAAGGAGAGCAGTTAAGGACGGAGCCCAAACAGTTTCCATTGGAGCTCCGTGTCTTCCTCTTGCTTATCCCTTGGAGAAAGAGACACGACTGGGACTCAACCCATAGAAAATAGTCATGCTAAGTTGCTAACCTTGATTACGTCCTGGAGCTGGATTTGCCTGCAAATTGTACTTGTTTGTGAACATTTTGGTACAAATAGTCAAGGTCGGAATCACTTCCTCGTTTTAAGGATTTGATTTAGCCATATGGTGAATCATCATTGCAGCATCACTAGGTGATTGTGACTTTGTCATTGATGATCCAACCAATGCAACAACCTACTAGTATCGAGCGGGATGGAATAGGGAGGGGAGATGACATCACACATCATCATGCTGTCCTAGGCCCCCAACCCAATCATGTGGCGTAGCGCAAGGAGAATTATCAGCCCACTTTGTGCTTCTTTTTTACACGGGCCGGTATGGATCCAAATTTCCCTTTTTTTTGTCGGTCGGCCTAATAACGATAAATTTGGACCAAACAAGACTCGAGTTGGTCCAATTTAGTTTCCTCCCCAACAGAAAGCATATGCGCCTTTCTCCGCCGCCGTTCTTCCTCGGGCCTCTCGGCCAGTCCGGCGGGAATCCTATACATCTTCCGGAAGGTGGGAAGGATTTTAACCTTCCGGTGTTTGAGATTCGTGCGGCTCATAGGAGCCGCACGATCTCCTTCTTCCCCACAGCTCGCTTGGCTGGCTCGCTCGTCTATCTCGCGTCGCACCGCCGCCATCGTACTCTCGTGCCGGCGAGACGGTAGGGCGGGGTGGGAGGTAGGGGGAGCGGCCAGCGGCGACCTCGCCGCCGGCCGGGATGGTGGTCGAGGCCGATGGTCTTAGGGTTAGGGTTTCGGGGTTCGGAGGTCCGGGTCCTTCATGTCCGGCGGACCTAGAAAGGGGGAGGTCGGGGAGGCGAACGACCAGCGGCGGAGGCGAGGCGGCGCGGGAGCACCGCCGGCCAGGCAGGGCTGGATGGCCGGTGGGTCGGTGACCGGCGGCAGGGGCACGAGATTCATTCGGGTTAGGAAGGGCGGGGGAGGATGGCGGCAGTGGACGGCGGGCGGGCAGCGCAGCGGCGCGGCAGCCGCCGACCGGGGTTGGTGGTGGAGGTGGCGGGGGTCGGCGGCCGTCGGGGAAGAAGGACTAGGCGGTGGTGGAAGGTGGGCGGTCGGCACGGCGGCGCCGGGGTTGGTGGAGGAGGCGGCGGGGGTGGTGGTCGGCAGGGAAGAAGAAGGAGGCGGTTGGGTGGTAGGGAAGAAAGTGGGAGGAAGAAGTTGATGGACCTTAATGGATTTATAGTTTGTTGGCTTATCCATTTTCCGGAAGAAGGGATATAGGAGCCCCCAGTCCGGCCTCCAGTCGCCATCCGCGCCCTACAAGGCACTTACCGTGTGTTTGGTTGAGGATTCGCTGGGTTGGGTTGGATCCAACCCAATTTTTTTGGGTTGGGTTGAACCCATCTCAGTGTTTGGTTGTAGCTCTGATTTCGGGGACAGAGTCAACCCGTCTCATGTTTGGTTGAAGGAACTAGAAATTCAAGGTGGATGGTGAGATACCACCGGTAGTGAGGTGTTTTTTAATCAGGACCCCTCAACTATTTAGAAATCATCATAGCCTCTATCAGCAAATTTTTCTCTCTAGTACTTTTACATCAGGAACCCTAAAAAAGAAACCAAATTAAATTGAAGTCATTTTTCCTTTTCCTTGGTATCTTCGTACAGCGAGTGCCGCCCGAGCTCCGCCGCGGGCGAGCTCCGTCGCGGGCACGAGCTCTGCTTGGCGTGAGCTCCGCCGCCGGCGAGCGCCTCCGCGCGTGAGATCTGCCTGGCGCGTGAGTGCGTGACGGAGATCCGCGCAACCTCCGGCCGGGGCGAGCTCCGCCATCCATGGCGTGCGGACGGGGACGAGCTTCCTCCACGGCGGCGCCACGGCTCGCGACCCTCTTCTTCCTCCACGGCGGCGCTACGGCTCGGCGGACGGGGACGAGCGACGGACGAAGACGGACGCGGACGGTCGCGCCTCGAATCCCGCATGGTCGGCTCCGTCTGCCAGATTTGGGCGGACGGAGCCAACCCGCATATCGACCGAATATTCCCATCTGGATTTGCTCCAACCCTTGCTGCTCCTCATCCAAACGTCCTAAAACTGGGTTGGACCCGTCCGGGTTGGATCTATTCCACCAACCAAACACACGGTTAGGCACCAACCGAGGTGCGTCACCTCCCCTCTCCCGCTCGATTGGCTTCACGTTTCCGAGCTTTTTGATTTCTATAAAACCATGGATCACGTCATTGGATCATTTGATCGTGGTCTCCCCTCCGAGGACCGAGCCAAGCCGAACCTGGCGCTTCTCTGTAGGATTGCCTGCGTAGGTTGGTTTGTCCACATCGTAGATTTCGTTTTACGGTGGCGTGGTTTGTTGGTTTCAACGACGTAAGCAAAAGGGTAGTCTCAGTTATCCTTGAGGCCCTGACAGTGACATGGTTTTATTCTGTTTATCTTGCACATTGGGAGGTCAGCCCTGCTCCCAGGCTATTGATGCTAAACCTCTCTGGCCTCTACCAGCACCAGCTGCATTGGACGCCGTTTGGGTTCGATCTTCCATATATTAAGGTTAGAGGTTTTCTTCGCTACACAATACGACCTGTTGAAAAAAGACTCGTATGTAACAGAAAATGACCTATATGTAAGGATCAGACGGTTGAGATTAATTCTATACGACCGGTTTTTTAGCTGTCGTACGGTAGTATTCAAAGGTCGTACTGGTAGTTCAAGGGTATTATCAGAAATGTAAAATGTCATTTTTGTAATATATAAAAACGGAGGGAGGAGGTGTGCACGGGTGGACCGGGTGGGTAGCGGGGAATTTTTTTTTCCTAAAACATATATCAACCAAATTACTATTTTACCCTTAGAGAAAAAAACCGATACGACCGTACGACCGTTGAAACGTATTGTGTACCGAAGAAAACCTCTAAGGTTATGCATTTGTTTCAAATAGCTTGTTTGCCAAACTGTTGAAGCTCAATCTGACCATATCCAGAAGGGAAAAAAGTACTCTCGATGGAACAAATATATGCATGGTGCATAACATAGTTTGGGTAATTGAGTTCCATTTTGAATTTTGACGGTGAGCATTTTTTTTAAAGGAACAACAAGAGGTTTGTCATAATTTTTATTAGAAGGAAGAAAAGGAATAAACATACAACAAGAAAAGAAAACCACTCACCTCCTCCAAGACATGGAGAAGATAAACAGCTTCCAACATACAGACAAACCTAAGGAAAAATGGGACACGATACACCTAGGTGGAGAAAGCCGGTGGAACATCTTTTACCCAACGAAATACAATATAATTTTAAGCGTACTTTCTTTAAGTAAGTAGGCAAGTTCATGCAACAGCTGTTGAGCACCAGAAAGGTTGAGCTTCGCAAGCTACACAAATCCCGGATCTAGGTCCGTATTTCAATTGTTTGAACACGTATGTGTATATATAAAACAAATTGTCAGAAATTAAGATGCCCTCAGCAGTCTGAAGTTTAGCAAAATTGGAGAAAGGAGCACATGAAACTATCTAATCGCGACAAAAAGAGTAAGACCTACGGCTTTTTTATGGTGGGACAAATCATAACAATGCTGATTAATTAAAGCTATAGTAGTAACGAAATTTACAACTGTATTCTCAATTAAAAGCACATTTGTAAAAAAAACATATGTACTTTGACATATTATTAGAGTTGCATTTCAAATTACAACTAGATTTATCCCACACAGTAGTGCTGTTGTTTGGCTACATTTAATAAAGAAATGGGAAAAAGAAAGTAAATCCACAGTTGAGCTTAGGATATCTCATTTTCATGTATTGTTGCCAACAGCCCAACACTCTGTTATTTTCTTCAGAAAAGATAAGAACCCTACGATAATGCCAACATGTTCCACCCTGTTTATGAAACGTCTGCATAGAAATCATAAATCGTCATCCGGACTGCTATTGGAATCCGAACTGTGTTTTGGTCATTGTGCCAAGTAAGACTACCAAACGTGTAATCTCCTTGTAACCTCCACAGAGGTGATAGCTTCACTTGAAATGTGATAACTTTGTTTGTAGCATTGAACACAAGAACATATGGCTCAACATCCATCTTGATTCCAGCTGGGCTCTCAGTTGCTGCATGGTAAATTGCATCGACCTCACCTACATTTGTGACTGTTCTTGATACAGTAATGGGGCGCCTCAGATCTGGAATGGCGATTGACGGTAAGTTCAGATAGTACCCAGGTAATATTGTTACATTGCACTGTGCGAATTTCTTAAAGGTGCACCCAATGAACTTGTCATAATCACTTGGATCAATGTCGTAAATCAGGCCAGGTTCGGCTGCTTTGTTAGGGTTTATGTTCCCACCTCCATAGTCGAATGGATCAGCGATCTTTCGAGGCAATGCTTGTGCCAGTATTGGCATGCTGCGTGCATCAGTTATTGATGCTTCAACCATGCAAAATTGCAACAGAGGTTAGTGAAAAAAATGAGGCTGCTTCACATGATTTAGAAGTAGTGTTCTAAATTCTGGGTAGCATGAACTATGTTACCAGTGGTCATGATGGCTGATTTTACTGCAGCTGGTGACCAATTTGGGTGCAGAGCTTTCAGCAGTGCAACAACACCTGCTACGTGTGGGGTTGCCATAGACGTCCCTGAAAGGAGTGCATATGAGTCTCCCTTTGCTGCTAAGATGCTGGCTCCTGGTGCTGCTATGTCAGGCTGTGAAACAAGCAAAACTGCAATGAGATGACTGGATTATTGCTGGGTCACCAATGATGCTATAGGTTTATGTCTGTGGACCTTGATAACTTCAGGGTAGTCAATCGATGGACCTCTTGAAGAGAATGCTGCGACTTTTGGGGCCACCACCTCTTCACCTGTGATGGAGCGTGCTGGTTCGATCATCGCCACTGGAGATCTGCTTAAAACAGTCAGAGATCCATGGCATAGGGGCTTGAACTTATCGCAGGAAAGATACAGTCAACCGAGAGCTGTGATTTGCAATGTTAATCGATCAGTCAGTATGAAGAAGGATGCAATTTGGTGGCTCACCTTGCAGTGCCTATGTAATAGCCAATCTGGTTCGCCATGGTGAAGTCGACAAGAACGCATGGAATGCCTTTGCAATCAGCTACCAAATCGAGGGCATCCATGCTGTATTGAGCAAAGATAAGACCTGAGGCCCCAGCATCGAGGACGTTCTTCAACGCGAGTGGGAAGAGCGCAACTGGTGATACTGGGAAAGCTATACACAGCACAATTTGGCCCCTCACATCCGTGCCGTTCAGAGCATCATCAGTGCATCTAATTACATGGAGAAACATGGAGAAGATGACTGGAATGTTCACAAAAACTAAGCAGCAAACTCAGCAAAGGAATTAAATATCGTACAGGCCTCCGTTGGCAAGAAGCCTGAAGGTACGCTCTGACGACTTCCCTTCATAGTACAGAGATTGTCCCTGAAAAAAAAATAGCAGAGTAGGCTCAAGATCGTCTTTGCTCATAATCAAGTCACTAAGGATGTAATCTTGTTTATACTTACTACAATCTGTAGCTTGTTTCCTAGCGTGATCACGGTTGGATATGATCGATCAATTCTGCTCGCCGCGACAGTGATGACCCAAGGAGCTGTGTTCCGGACCACCTGCGGCACGGGCCCGGAGTTCCCCGCGGCGTACACGACGGTGATCCCCTTCTGGACGGCGTGCAGGGCGCCGAAGGAGTTCTCCTCCACGGTGAGCGATAGCGACAGCACGTCCACTCCGTCGTGTATCGCGTCGTCGATGGCCGCGAGCACGGTGGCCGTGTTGCCGGACCCTGCTCCGCGGCCGCTGCCCCAGACAGACTTGTACACCGCGATCCGGGCCCTGGGCGCGCCGCCACGCGCTATGCCCGCGGCGAGGCCGTGGAAGCTCGCCGCCTGCACGACGGAGCCCGCCGCGGTGGACGCCGTGTGCGTGCCGTGGCCGTTGGCGTCCCGCACCGAGAGGTAGTCGCTCTTGAGCTCCTCCTCGTCCACGCCCGCGTGGTAGAAGCGCGCGCCGATGATCTTGCGGCTGCAGTTGCTGCGGTCCCAGCCCACCCCGACCTGGCACACGCCTTTCCACCGTGACGGCACCGGTCCGTAGCCCTCGTCGCTGAAGCTTCTCGACTCCGGCCAAATTCCTGTGACAACAACGGCCAAGGGTCAGCGTTCACAAGAAATGGCGCCAAAGGCATGCTCCTGGGCAAAATCATTTGAGCAGTCAATTTACCTGTGTCAATAATCCCGATGATGGTGTCTTCTCCATATTTGCTTCTGTGGAGGAGGTCCGAAGGCACTTTGTCGTTCAGGTTCAGCCCCAGGAAGTCCCAGCTTCGTGTGGTGCTCGTCTGGTACCTTCTGCTCGGTTGCACACTGATGACTTCGGGCAAGTCTAGACGGGTCATGTGAACAAGCAAACTTAATTTCAGTGAGCTTTCAGGAAACTCGCTCACACAGCTCAATCAGACCTTATCTGACCTGCAAGTTGCTGTGCTTGCTCTTTCGTAAGCATGGCCGCAAAGCCCGAGAATCCATGCTTGTAGCTGTAGATGATGGAATCTAAAATATCCTGTTTACTGAAATTTCAGGATCATTACGCATGGTCAGTCCATCACATGTTGATTGTAATATGCTGTTGGGTGGTGAAGTATGATTACTGTTCACAAAAGATTCTTAAGACGAAATCAGAACTCGAATGAGTGTCGAGCTGAAGTGATCGGACTGGATAAAAAAGGTCACCTTTCAAGAACGCTTGATAGTGTTTCATGGTGCGAGGCGACGACATGATCTGGGTGCTCATGCTTCCTTTCGCCCAGGTATGCTATGTACAGCTATGGGAGGATGGATAACATAGTTGAGAAACACCTTTGGGTTTGCGAGAGATAGCAAATCAGGTAAGGCAGGCTAACCTTCTTGCGCGATGCGTGCACTTCGACTAGGAGCGTGCAAAAGCAGAGCAGCAGCAGCAGTGGAGCCAAACGGCGACACCGGTAAGAAGAGGGTGCTTCCATTTCCGTTCTCGCCTACTTGCACTATGTGCACTGCAAGGCCCTTTTGTATGTGTCAATGTTCCCTAAGGTCAACAGACGAATTAATTAATTTTTCTATCGGTCGCTTTGCTCTAAACTTCTTTGAAAATTCTAAATTTTATCTTGGAGTTTTATCCACGGCCGTGGCAATACGACAATTATGATATAGTTCTTCAGCTCCCACGTCTTAGTCGCGGCATATATTTTTTTTCTATCTTTCTTTTTTTATTAATCGGGGGCTAGCGACCTGCTCGTCGTGATTACGACAAAAGAAAAGCTCGAAATTTCTACACAAATGGACGGACGGTGATGGATCTGCATCATAAAGAAATGAGCCTATATTGTTAGTGGGCCTAAAGCATCTGGATAGCTGAAATAGTATTTGGCCCGATTATAGGATTCGAGTTGCCCAAGCCCCTCTCTCTTTCTTCAGTCTCGCCGCCGCCGGCGTGCTTCCGCCGTCCTGTCCGCGCCTGGCACCACCAACCGAGGTAAACCTTATGCCCCAAGCCCCATCCATCCCTCCTCTCCACTAGGTAGTTTCGTGTTTTCCGAGCTCGAATTTCTGGAGCCTCGAATGATAGGTTCTCTTGTTATCTTCTGGTTATGGTCACTTTCCAAACCAAGCAGAACTTAAGACTTCTCTGGGGAGGATTGCTGCAAATGCTGCGTCGGTGTGTCGTGTAGGAATTTTTTTTTTAAATGATGATTTTTTTTTGCTAGTGTCGTGGTCTTATTTGATACGTTGGCTTCAATTGGAGCAATTCTATCATATGCTTGTACAACAAAGACACCAATATTTTCAATCAAAGAGATTTGTACAGCATCAGCTGTACTTTGATGTGATTATTAAAGTCGTGTTACAAATACTGCTTGCTCAGTAGCAGCCTATTCGGCTATAAGGAAATGCAACATCCAACTAAACTCATAGTGGAACTTGGCATGTCTTATTCTTCTTAATGAGTAGTGCAAGGAACACCATGAGATACATTCCTTCATCGAAAACTAAAATTAAAGCACACGATCTTTCTTATGCAACATCTGCAAAGAAATCATAGATTGTGATACGGGCTGCAACTGGAATTCGCACGGTCCTCTGGTCGTTATACCATGTCAGGCTGCCAAAGGTGTAATCCCCTTGCAACTTCCACCTCGGCGATAACTTTACCTTAAATTTCTGGATTTTGTTTGCAGCATTGAACACAAGAACGGATGGCTCAACATGCATCTTCACTCCAAGGGGGCTCTGGAGTGCTACGTGGTAAACGGCATCAACCTCACCAACATTTGTGACAGTTCTTGATATGGTAACTGGAGACCTTAGGTTTGGAACTGAGATGGATGGTAGATTCAGAAGATACCCTGGCACTGATGTAGCGTTGCAGTTTACGGGTTTCTTGATAGCGCAGTGAAAGAAATTGTTGTAGTCACTTGGATCAAGGTCATAAATTAGGCCAGGATCAGCTGCCTTGTTAGGGTTGATGTTCCCACCTCCATAGTCAAATGGATCAGCAATCTTTCGAGTCAATCCTTCAGCCAGTATAGGCATGCCATGTTCATTAGTGACAGAGGCTTCGCCATGCACAATTAATCAGAAGTAAGACAGATGTAGCATTGCCTACCTAGAGTATGAACTATGAAGTATTATGCTAGAGTTATGGTTTGCCTAGTTACCGGTGGTGATGATTGCCGATTTCAGTGCACCAGGAGACCAAGTTGGATGTAGAGCTTTCAGCAGCGCGATGATGCCAGCTACGTGTGGGGTGGCCATTGACGTCCCTGACGAGAAATCATAGGAACCTCTCTTTGCTGCTAAGATGCTGGCTCCAGGTGCGGCTATGTCAGGCTGTGGAGGAATCAAATACTGCAATGAGATTACAATAGTATATGATAAACTTTTAAGTGCTACCTTTTACTCTGGGTACCTTGATGAAATCAGCATAGTCGGGTGATGGACCTCTCGAGGAGAACGCTGCCACTTTTGGGGCTAGGATCTCTTTACCCGTAATGGTGTGCGTTGGTTCAATCTTTACCACTGCAAATCTGTTTAAAACAACCAGAAAATTATGTGAGAAAGGGCTCAGCTCATGACAGAGCAAGGATGGATCGGGAGATTCTATTTTGCAATGTTGGGTTGACCGAGACGCGTCGTACCTGTCCTCAGCTATGTATTTTATGATTTGTTTCCCAGTGCCAAAGTCCACAAGAGCACAAGGAATGTCTTGACAAGCAGATGTGATTTCTAGAAGATCGACTGTAAATTGAGCGAAAATAAGACCAGAGCCTTTGGCAATTTTGATGAGGTGCAACGCATTATGGAAAACCTCAACTGGACTTCTAGCTTGTAGGGAAACTGGTGCTGAACAGTACATAGTTATCCCTTCCAGATCTGTACCATTCAAAACATCCGCCGTGCAGCTAAGCACAAGAAGGAAAAGATCAGTTAGTTTTTGTCACATTATTAACAGAAAAATCAGGCAAATACTTAATTGCTTTACATACGAGCCTCCGTAGACAAGCCTTGTGAAACTGCTCCCGGATGAGTTCTTGCCTTGGTAGTAGAGAGATTGTCCCTGAAAAAATAGGTAGCGTTCGCTCAAGATCAGTATATAGTAGCCTTCCTGAGAGATTCGCGGCATAAGAGCAGGTATCTGTATACTGTACCATTATATGTTGTTTGTTTCCCAGTGTAACTAAGGTTGGAAACGACCGATCAATTTTGGTCGCAGCGACAGTGATGACCCATGGAGCGGTGTTCGCCACAGTCTGCGGTTTGGGCCCGTCGTTTCCGGCCGCGTACACGACGGCGATCCCCTTCTGAACCGCGTGCAGGGCGCCGAATCCGTTCTCGTCGGGGTGAGCGAGCGACAACGAGAGCACGTCCACTCCGTCGTGAATAGCGTCGTCGATGGCGGCGAGCACGGTTGCATCGGTGCCAATCCCGCCTCTCCCCCAAAGGGACTTGTACACCGCAATGCGGGCGCGGGGCGCACCACCTCGCGCTGTGCCGGCTGCGAGACCGTGGAAGCTGGCTGCCTCCACGACCGAGCCTGCCGCGGTGGAGGCCGTGTGCGTGCCGTGGCTGTTGGTGTCCCGCGCGGAGAGGTAGTCGTTCTTGACCTGCTCCTCGTCCACGCCCGCGTGGTAGAACCGCGCGCCGATGATCTTGCGGCTGCAGTTGCTGCGGTCCCAGTCCTCTCCAACTTGGCACACACCTTTCCACCGCGACGGCACGGGTCCGTACCCTTCATCTTTGAAGCTTCTTGACTCCGGCCAGATACCTGCAGGATGCATGTTAGTTTTTTTAAACGTTTGCAAAAGATGGACATGTGCTTGCAGGACAAAACCACACTCCCATTTGGGAAAAAGGGACAAAATCACATTTGTTCAGAACTACGATTGTTTACTAACCGGTGTCAATAACCCCGATGATTATATCATCTCCGTGTTTGCTTTTATGGAGCAGCTCACTGGGCATTTGGTGGTGGAGACCAAGGAAGTCCCAGCTCCGTGTGGTCGTCATCCTGCAGCTTCTGCTTGGTTCGACACTAATGACTTCTGGAGAATCTGTAGAGTTAACAAAGCCCCTAGCCATGGTGAATTAGTTTCTTCTAATTCTGCGAGAGGTTAATTAGTTTACCGATAGACTACATGCATGGCGCGGTTGGAAAATGTGGCATGGTCCTGGAAGTTCTGACCTGCGAGCTGCTTTGCATGGTCTTCAGTGAGCATTGCTGCGAAGCCTGAGAAACCATGCTTGTAGTTGTAGACCATTGATGCCATAGCATCTTCCTTGCTGAAATTTCATCAGTGCACACAATTAATTTCTCTACACTAGTTGATTAGTCTGTTAGGCAGATCCTAAAGGGTCTTCTGGTGTCTTTACCCATAGCAAAAAATCGAAAAAAAACCGATAATACTACCGTACTAGCACTGAGTGGTATTGTGTACCGTAGAAGACACTAGACAAACAAACAAGCTGAAAGCACTACCTAGTAATTCTCCGTAAAGTTCTCTAGAAAGTGAAGGCAGTGACGAACTGACTATCACTCAGTGGCAAAAACACCAGCACCCGAAAGGAAATGGCCTTGCTCGAAGAGGGAGGGGGCTACTTACCTTGCAAGAACAGTGGTGAGTATATCATGGTGCGAAGCAACGACATCGTTCGGGTTTCCATGTTTAATGTCGCCTAGGTACACGATGTAAAGCTACAAACATATATGTATAGCAGATCAGAATTTCAGTCCGTGCCTTATCCCAACATTCCAATAACCTATTCTCATATCGTATCAGTATAACTTAGCCGTGGACTGAAGTGTTAGCTAGAATGCTTAGTTGCTTACCCTGCGAGATCCTCCTCCATGAACCCCCAATAGCAGAGTGTAAAAGCAAAGCAGCAGCGCTGAAGCTACAGAGGCACGCGATGACGATCCCATGTTTGTGTTGCTCCACATCAATGGCTGGTTTTTATAGGCGTGTTCTGTTCTCTTGTGTAGTCACGGGTCAACATTAAAAAATCCTAAAAATAATTTAAAGAAATTTGCAAGATCCTAAAGGACTCCAATCATTGTACGTGTTTCTGCGTACCACTGGCACTACCTGAAGATGCTGTCTCTTGCCCACGTTTTATGCCTGGCAGGCGGCAGCCTCCTCGTCGAGTCGTCGCTGTCTCGTTCCTTGCCTCCTCGTCGTCTTCTCGTTCCTGATCGCCATCTCCATCATATTCATTCTGAAAGGACCGAAATGCCCCTGACTCCCTGAGAGGGATTCAAGGGAATCAGGCTTCGCTTATTGCTTACCAAATTCATCTGTTGTGCCAAGTAAGAAAGTGCAACTACTCTAGCACACAAAAGTTCTGCAGCTGTTCCAAACCCACACTAACACGACAATTGTAGGAATAAATTAGGACGTAAAGAGGGGGTTAAAAATGTCTTTTTTTCAGAGTTATTATCGAAAATTCAACACTCTTCACTACTAGGAGTAGTATTTATTGAAGCACCCTGTAACTGTATGTTTGAGAGGGATAGCAAATCAGGTAAGGCAGTCTAACCTTCTTGCGCGATGCGTGCACTTCGACTAGGAGCGTGCAAAAGCAGAGCAGCAGCAACCAGCAACAGCAGTGGAGCCAAACGGCGACACCGGTAATAAGAAGAGGGTGCTTCCATTTCGGTTCTCGCCTACTTGCACTGTGTGCACTGCAACGCCCATTTGTATGTGTCAATGTTCCCTAGGTCAACAGACGAATTAAATTTTCTATCGGTCGTGGCTTTTCTCTAAACTTTGTCGAAAACCCTAAATTTTCTTCATCTTGAAATGTTATCCGTGCGATGATGCCCGGGCAATACGATAGCGATGACATAGTTCTTCAGTTATCAAGTCTCATTCGCTCCTTAGTCTACTACTGATAGAAACGGGCAAACCGCAAGTGACTGATACTTTTTTTCCCTTCTTTTAATCGGGAGCTAGCGACCTACTCGTCATGAATCCTGATTACAACCAAACTTGAATTTCCGATACAAATGGACGGTGTTTTTTAGAACAATACGAAACTTTTTTTTTGAATGAATTTAAATAATTCAAATGGACGGTGATGGATGATGATGATACACGTCTGCTGGAGTGTAAAGCCCAACTATCTAGTGTACAAGTTCCATATATATATACTAGAAATGAGCCCATATTATTAGTGCAAAGTGCCCGAGATAGGATTCAAGTTAGCCCAACCCCCTCTCCTCTTCCTCTCCAACCCGATCGCCACTTCTTCAGCAGTTCAGTTCCCCCGCCGCTGCTCACCTCGGCACGCTTTCGCCGTCCCGTCCGCGCCTGGCAGGCAGGACTCAGGCACCGGCAGCCTCCCTCTACTCCACCTGTTAGTTTCGTGTTTCCCAATTTGTGACGCTTTTTGATCCATGGTCTCGCTCCAAGCCAAGCACAACTAGGGGAAAAAAATTTGGTGCAGGAGTCCTGCAAACCCTCACGGTGCAGGACGCCTCCAGATTGCGACGCGTGGACGGACGAACCATCGATGCCGTGCCATTCGCTCGCATCTCGCGTAATAGGGGCGCTCGACTCCTCCGCATCGGCGGCGTCGGAGCTGCAGGGAACGAGGATGAGAGGGGGATCCCATGACAGCAGCGGGGGCTTCCGTCAGAGCTTACCATAGGCGACAGAAGGGAAACGAGTAAGTCAGAACTCAGAAGGACGGCGCGGCTGAGTCAAGCGAGAGGTAGAGCAAGGCAGGCTTGTGAGCTGCACCCCGGTCCTAGGCGGAGGAGCCAAGCAAGGCGTATGAAGTGGAGGAGCTGAGTAGAAGCGAGCTGCGCGTCCTTTTTCGGTCCACCGATCAGCCGGCGTCCTGCACCAAATTTTTTCCCCAACTCGGGGCTTCTCTGGGGGAGGATTGCTGTGTCGATTTGGATTCTGATTGTGTAGGCACTGGGGTTGAGAGTGGGGCGGTAGAGGTCTTGATTGGCCCTGGATCTTCCGACTGTCCGGAATTTATGAGGAACGTTTTGTTCCACGATGATGAATTCAATCGGAGCAATTTTAGCTGTACAACAAACACATCAATATTTTCAATTAAAGGGATTTGTACAGCACCAGCTGGATTTTGACATGATTATTAAAGTACAAATACTGCTTTAGCTAGTGGAATAGCGCAGCATATTTAGATTATTGGCTATAATGAAAACAAATATCCAAGTAAAACCATAGTGGAACTTGGCATGTCTTTTTTTCTCATAGACAATGCAAAAAACACCATGATATTTCCTTCAAAGAGGAAAATCACTTTATGATTTGCCTGTTTCACCTTTCTTAAGCAACATCTGCAAACAAATCATGAATCGTGATCCGAGCTGCAACTGGGATTCGCACTGTCCTATGGTCATTGTACCATGTTATGCTGCCAAACATGTAGTCTCCTTGTAACCTTACCATTGGTGATAACTTGACTTGGAACGTATGGACTTTGTTTGCGGCATTGAACACAAGAACAGATGGCTCAACTTCAATCCTGACTCCGGCCGGGCTCTCAATCGCAACGTGGTAAACTGCATTGACCTCGCCTACATTTGTGACGGTTCTTGGTACGGTAACTGGATTTCTCAGATCGGAAACTGAGATGGATGGCAGGTTCAAGAGATACCCTGGCAGCGATGTTCCATTGCATCTTGCAGATGTTTTGATGTTACATCTAAAGTAGTTGTAATCGTTTGGATCAATGTCATAAATCAAACCAGGATCAGCTACTCTGTTAGGGTTGATGTTCCCACCTCCATAGTCGAATGGGTCAGCAACCTTTCGAGGCACTCCCTCAGCCAGTATCGGCATACCATGTTCGTCAGTTACAGATGCTTCATCATGCAAAACGAAACGGAGTTAAGACAGTTGCAATACAAACCTATACTCAATATAGTTATTTGGATTGGAACATTACCTGTGGTGATGATGGCAGATTTCAACGCGGCAGGAGACCATTGTGGATGTAGAGCTTTCAACAAAGCGATAATGCCAGTTACATGTGGGGTAGCCATTGATGTCCCTGACATGGTCTTATAGGAGCCTCCTACTGCTGCTAAGATGCTGGCTCCAGGTGCAGCTATGTCAGGCTGTAAGCAAGAGCGGAGTGAGATGGCTTCATAGTATCCTGCCTAGAAAGCATAGTAGTACTCTCTGTACTAGGTACCTTGAGAATATCAGCATAGTGGATTGATGGACCCCTCGAGGAGAATGCTGCTACTTTGGGAGCTAGCAACTCCTTGCTCGTAAAGCTGCGTGCTGGTTCAATCTTTGCCACGGAAGAGCTGCTCAATACAATCATATACAATATTTATTTGAGAGAGGATCATTGAAGAAATATAAATTCACATGAAGTGTATTAGTAATTTGCAACTTTTAGGTTGTTCCATAAGTGTTGTAAGTACCTCCCAGTGGTCAAGTAGTATTCTCTAATCTGGTATCCGGTGTCAAGGTCCACAAGGACACAGGCAATCCCATCGCAATGAGCAGTGTCTCCTAGAAGGTTGGTCGTATATTGAGCGAAAATAAGACCAGAGCCCCCAGCATCCCGGACGTTTTGCAACACGTCTTGGAAATCCTTGCTCGGCATTAGTGCTGTCTGATCATCTGACGGGAAGCATAACGCAATCTTCCCTTTCAAATTCGTACCATTCAGAGCATCCGCCGTGCAGCTAATCACATAAAGAAAAAAATAGCTGTCAGCTTTAAGGTTTCTGAAACATTAGGAAAATTTCAAACAGCAAATTAAAATTGATGTAAACGTACATCCCTCCATGTCCACTTGAAAAAGGAAAAGTCTAGGATACCCTCTGACCTACGAAACATCGGCCACTTCACCCCCTAACGTTTCAAACCGGTTAAAACACCCCCTAACCTATGTCAAACCGGTTAAAACACCCCCTAGGGCTGTTTTGAAGGCCGGTTTTTGCCTTGTGTCTGGTTTTGTCGTCGCTATCCGCGCCTGTGGCCAGTTTGCTCGCGTACAGCGTACGACGCGCCGACGAGCGCCGTTGTGCTCACGGCCCTCGCTGCTGCGCTCACCAGTCACCACGCTGCTCTCCACCATCACGGGCGCGCCAAGGCCGGGCCACCTCCACGTCGTCTCGCTGCTGTCCTACGCCACCTCGCTCTCCCAGCTCGCCGCCGCCCGCCTTCTGGCTGCTTTTTAGGCGCCTCCCTTCACCGCCACCGGAGGCAGCGGCTCGGACGCGCTGATCTCTAAGCTCCATCTAGGCACCGCGGACCGGTTCCTAGCACAGCCGGAGTCCGGCGCCATGGTGCCGCATCTCTGCCGCGCGCACGAGTCCGGCGGCGTGGGGGCTGGGCACGCCTGCGCAATGCTCCTCCCCATCATGGCGGCCTCTTGCAATGCCGCCACACGGGGCAGGGTGGCGGTGCTCCTCGCGGCATGCGCCAATGGGACGTCCGCCGTGCAGGTCGCCGTGCGCCATTGGCGTGCTTCTGAACCTCACGTCATTCCCGGACCTCCTCCCCTGGTTCCGCGACGAGCAGGGCACGGAACCGCTACTCGTCTGGGTGCAGATTCCTCGTGCCGGTGCGCGACACATCCTAACCTCTGAACGTCATTCAGAGACGTACATCCACTTTCTTGCATTTTGCCTGCTCCAACAATGCATGTCCTCCATTGCGAGTTGCGACCCATTGTGTTGTCTGAAGTTTCTCGTTTCTCTGACAGCAACACACGCCCTTCTCTTCTGCAGTGCGTTAGCTTCGTAGTTCCCTGCGGTTAATCTCCTGATGGAGCCACCGTCTTCCTCCCGCTGCCAGCTCTACGGTTCTGCTTCTCCCATGACATGGCGGCTCTGCATATTTTAGCTGTTTGTTCTTCAGAGCTGCCGCAGCCCGGCGGTTGCGGCCTCACCGTATCTGGTCAACACGGGCAGCTACGACATAACAGGGCCTGCCGCAGACGTCAGCATGATGGGGTACGCGAGCGCCGAGCAGATCGCGACGGGGATCTACTTCAGGGCTTCAGGCTCAAGGTGCGAGCTTATCATCGCCGAGAGCGCATCGTCAGCCTTGATGCCTGCATGGCGTCGCAGCTTGTGAGCCCTCGAGAGGCTAAAAACAAAGGTGAGAGACTCTCACTGAGAGTTGCTCTGATCGTCCCTTGCTCACGCCGCGTCGCCGCCAGCCGGCCAACGCGCCCGGGCTTCCTCCGCTACATCTCCGAGATCGCCGTGTCCGCCAACGGCTTTGTCGCAGCGAGCCAGCGACTACCCCTGTTTAATAGCGCGCACCCGGACGGCAAAACCAGACACAAAGGCAAAACCGGCCTTCAAAACAGCCCAAGGGAGTGTTTTAACCGGTTTGACATAGGTTAGGGGGTGTTTTAACCGGTTTGAAACGTTAGGGGGTGAAGTGGCCGATGTTTCATAGGTCAGGGGGTATCCTAGACTTTTTCCCTTGAAAAAAGACTTCGGAAACTGCTCCAGGATGAGTTCTTCTCTTGGTAGTAGAGAGATTGTCCCTGCAAAATTGGTAGATTTCTCTCAATTCAAGATCAGTAACGTGTACTCTTTCCACATCACAAAGTATCCTGCAAGAGTAGTAGTGAATTAGCGATTATTCAGAGGTGGCATTTGTATCCCGTACCGCTATCTGTTGCTTGTTTCCCAGCGTGATCACGGTTGGAAACGAGCGATCCATCGTACTCGCGGCTACAGTGATGACCCATGGGGCAGTATTGGAAATAGTCTGCGGTCTTGGACCATCGTTCCCGCCTGCGAACACCACGGTGATCCCCTTCTGAACCGCGTGCAGGGCGGCGAACGAGTAGACATCGGGGTCCTGAGGGCTGCCACCGAGGGACAGCGAGAGCACATCTACCCCATCGTGTATTGCATCATCGATGGCCGCGAGGATATCGGCGGAGCCGCCTCTCCCACGGCCCCACAAGGGCTTGTACACTGCGATACGAGCCCTGGGCGCCCCGCCGCGTGCGGAGCCTGCGGCGAGGCCATGGAAGCTAGCTGCTTCCACGAGTGAACCTGCCGCTGTGGAGGCCGTGTGCGTACCGTGGCCGCCCAAGTCCCGGGCCGAGAGGTAGTCAACCTTGATTTCCTCTTCGTCCGCTTCCTTGCTGTAAAACTTTGCACCGATGATCTTGCGGTTGCAGTTACTGCGGTTCCAGGCCTGACCGATTTCGCACTTGCCTTTCCACCGTGACGGCACCGGCCCATACCCTTCATCGCTGAAACTTCTCGATTCCGGCCAGATACCTAAAGCAGGATGCACGCGTTACGGTTAAGTTTGCACAAGAATTTTGGCGCCAAAAGATCGAGATCATATCGATCAGTTTCCTAAATTATGATTGGGTACCGACCACTATCGACGACCCCGATGATTACGTCCTCCCCGTATCTGCTTTTCTGGAGCAGCTCACTGGGCATTTGGTAGCTCAGACCAAGGAAGTCCCAGCTTCGTGTGGTTGTCGCCGTGTAGCTTCTGCTTGGTTTGACACTGACGACCTCTGGAAACTCTGTACAGTTAACAAAGCCACACAGGCACGGTTATCATTTTACTGATGATTTCGCACAACTACAAGGTGCAGAGCAAAGCGATCACAAAACTGAACGAGCAGTAAGAAAGAGGGCGAGAGAGCGTGATTGTTGGAGCAAAAAGTTAAGACTGAAAGTCCTGACCTGCGAGCTGTTTAGCTTGGTCTTCCGTAAGCATAGCTGCGAAGCCTGAGAAGCCGTGCTTGTAGTTGTGAACCATGGAGGCCAATGAATCTTCTTTGCTGGAAGTTAAGTAGATTGCATGTCAAATTTAGAGAACTAATTGTCATGTTGACTGATTGATCGTTGAATTAAAGCAGAAAGGAAATGGGCTGGCTGAAAGAGGCTATATATGCGTACCTTCCAAGAACATCGCTGAGAAGATCGTGGTGCGAAGCGACGACATCGTCGGGGTGTCCGTGTTTCACATCGCCTAGGTACACGATATACATCTACAAACATTGCAGATTGTGAAATTAATATCATACCGCTCTCTACTAGGGGCTAGGGCGTAGTGACGATTAATTCAACTGTTAGCATAGCAGTGATAGCTTACCCTGCGAGATCCTCCATGTACACCCAACAACAGCACGAAGAAGCAAAGCAGTAGCAGCGCCGAAGGTGCAGGGACGCGCGAAGAAGCAGAATAGAACCCCATGCTTTTCGGTGTTGTCTTGCTCATAGCTGCCATCAACGGGCCGGGGTGTTTATATAGGCGTGGTATGCATGAAGAAAACTCTGTAAGTGTTCTCTTGGTCAACACAAGAAGTGTACTAAATGACTCCAGGTTGCAATTGCAAACCAACAATATACTTCACAGGTTCCACAAGAGAAAGTTTCAAAGATTAGCGCTGAAGAAGTAGTACGTATTTTCAAGGAGGACGTGCATTTACACTAATTCTTAGACTTCTTCTCTTCCGCTTACACCGGCACCGAGAGCATATAATTCTCAATCAGATCAACCTTTTACTTGTTGCCTTTTGTTTAGTGGGTATATTTTAGAGCATTTGAGCCGTGGTTGTGGTATACTTTCAGAACCAATTAAGAACTGATGAAGAAATATTAATAGAGACTTTGCCCGAGTTTATCCTTTAGATTGTGAGCTCCTTCTTTTTTATTTTGGGATCAGCCTATGAGTTGAGAATTATGAGTAGAGGTAGTAATTGTTTACATTTTTTAATTTTTATTTAATGGGTCAATTTCAATTTACCTGAAATAGCAGGTTCATAAATTAGGACCATACGACTCCATCAGCATGTGCTCCCGCACAGGTTATTTTTATAAATTATAACACACACTATTCGTGTATACCTTAATTATTATATCATATGTCAATAGTTTAAGAAATGGAAGATGATTTTAGAATCATATTTTTTAGTATAGGTCATTTGGATTCATATTTAAGGTTACCACATGTTATTTTGGTGCAAATTTAAAAGGTTATTTTAAATTATTTTTAAGTATTAGTGATTGATAATTTATTTTCAAATTAGGTGGTTATATTTAAATTATTTTCATAATGGCAGAAGTGAGCAATTTTGATAAATTGGGGTTACTTTAGTTTATTTATGTAATGGCAGAGGTGGGTAATTTAGATATAGATTTAGGGTGTTACTTTAGAATTTTTTCATAATTGCATAGGTGGGTAATTTTTTAAAATATAATAGATCCAATGGTTGTGATGATTTGAGTCTACTTATTGATGGTTAGATGTTTTGTTTTTCTTTTTTTAGAATTTCTAGGATTTTTCTATTTTTTTAGAGTGCTTTTCACCTAAAGACTTCAAAAGGAGTCTTCAATTAATTAATAATAGTAAGATAAGATATGGATGACCCATTCACCGTACCATCTAATAATTCCTCAAAATAAAGCACCTTTTGAATTACACCAGGGTAAAGCTAATAAGCAAGGTTGACGGGGAAAGAAAAGGATTATCCATCGCAGCAAAAAGGCCTTAGAATGGATATTCCAGTTAGTAGGACTTTTATGGGGCCCGCGACAAAGAAAAAACACACGGTAAAGGTCTTATTTGCCGTGCGCAAAAAAACGCACATCAAAAGTCTTTGTTTGTCGTGCGTTTTCTCCACCGCGCACGACAAAGTATCCCCTTTCATACTCCGAATAAATTAAATATCATTATTTTTAAAAATTTTGCCGTGCGGTTTTCCTTGACGCACGGCAAACATATGAGTTTGTCGTGCGCTTTCTTTCATGCGCACGACAAAGTTTTTTTTTCATCTTGAAATATTTTCCCCTAAGTCCAAATCCATTGCTCCTCAAAAAAATCTCCTAACTTTGAAATCTTTTTCTACTCTACACATACAACATGTGATACATCATGTTAAAATTTGGTAGATTCTTGTGATCATTTGCTATATTTAACTAATTTATTGCATTTCAAGTAATTTTTTGAAAGAAATCAAATTTGAACTACAAGTGATTTAAATAATAAAATAAAATAAGTGAAAAAAATGATATTCATGTTATTTAGCCCAATTAAGACCTTTTCCATGAAATCAAAAGAAATTTTGAACATCTTGACTAGGAAACACGACCATGATCGTGCGTCCAAATGATTTGAAAATTCTAAAAAATGCAAATAAAGTTTGAAATTTATAAGATTTGTCAATACCTCATGATATCATGTGTGAAGGTTGTAGTAAAAATATGAATGAGTTTTGAATATTTTTGTCAGTACGATGCTTAGAAATCGAAACATCTCCCATGAAGTTTCATAGAGTTACAAAAGATATGGTTAGATTTGTAGGCGACGCGACATTGAAATTGAGTTTTGACTTCAAAAGTTGTTTCTATAAGCAATAGATAACATAACTTAATTTGTGTTAATTTTCTAAGTTTTTTCAAATTTATTTAATAATTCTTATGAATTTTATAAAAATGATGAAAAAATAGTTTGTCGTGCGTTCTATTGAAAAACGCACGGCAAAGAGGTCTTTGTCGTGCGTCTTCGGTCAGGCGCACGACAAAGAATTCTCTTTGCCGTGCGCCTTGAAACCAACGCACGACAAATACATTCCCAGCCCCAGTTGCCCATGCGGCCCCGTGCCCCCGGCCCCACCTCCCACCGCGCCCGCGCCCCCCTCACTCCCGGTTCCCCACCTGCCTCATCGATCTCAGCCGTCCATCCGCATCCGACGGCGGCGAGCGCTCCGGACGCGCCTTAAAAGGCCCAAACGGCCGCGGGGGTGCGGAAACCCTAACCATTTCCCCCTCCCCCCTCGCGAGTAGCGTAACGGCGGCACAGACAGGGCTCCTCTGCGGCGCACCGCAGGTGAGGGACCCAGCGAGCCCCTCCTTACCTCCGGCTACATCATCTCCGGCGAGCCCCCTCGCCGATCTGTGCCGGAGCACTGCGGGGCTTCTCTGCTGCGCCGCCCGTCAAGGGGCTCCACTGGAGCTCCATGGCTGGCGGCCTGGCGCTGTCCTCCCTCCGGTCCTGACGCAGATCCGACGGCTCGGCGCTGTGCTCCCTCCGCTCCCGACGCAGATCCGGCGGCCCGGCGCTGTGCTCCCTCCTCTCCTGACGCAGATCAGGTGCCCCTCCGTCCTCTCCGTGTCGGCTCCCTCCCTTCCTCGAGCTCCGTCCCTTACTCCCTTGCCGGATCCGCAGCTGTGCTTGCCGGAGCTCCGACCCTCCTCCTGCCACAGATGCAGATCCGGCGGTGGCGCGGGCGCGGGATCCCGGCGGTGGTGGCGGTCCTCCTCCACCTGCCGGTGGTGGCGCGGAGTGGTCGTCAACATGCCATCCCTCGGCGACCCCGTCGCCGCACCGCGCATCAACGTGTCGACGGACGGCCGGTACGTGGACGCCGGCGACGAGGAGATGTGGATCGACGTGCTGCACGTGTCGCTGGCGCACGGGGTGGTGAATGTGGCGCGGGCGGCGTGAGGAAGGTGGTCGGCCCTGGTGTGGTGGCGTGCGGTGGCCGGTACGTCTGCTTTTTTAAGTTTCTACATTTTCTTTGCCGTGCGTCGAAACTAACTCACGGCAAAGAAAGGGATTTTCTCTCTTTTTTAAGTTTTTGTGTTTATTTTGTCGTGCGCTAAAAAACGCATGGAAAAGGTCTTTTGCCATGCGTGCGAGAAAAGACGCACGGCAAAAGTCCATTGCCGTGCTAAACGCTGTCGTGCGACCTTTGTCGTGCGTTTCTGAGAAAAATGCACGGCAAAGGCTTTGCCGTGCATTTCTGGGCTTTTGCCGTGCGCTCGAAACGCACGGCAAAGGCTGGGTTTCCCATAGTGTTGGAACGAACATCAGCCAGATTTTTTTAATATATTTTTTTGATTTTGTAAAAATATATGATCGTCTAGAAATTTATCAAATCTATACAACAAACGCCGTGACCCACGGCGGTTAGTCTCAACCGTTGTCACCTACAACGGCTAGAGCGGGCAAATCGTCAACGGTCGGGTGGTCCGGTGGCCTGACTGTGGGCCTGGAGAACCTACCGTCGTGCCTCACAGCGGTTGGCTTTGCAACCGCCGTGGTCCACAGCAGTAGGCTTCAACTGCCATGGCCCACGGCGGCTGCCCAGCCTATATAAAGGACAGCAGTGGTCGCCGTCCGCCCTCCCTCCCACCCTCCACCGCCCCCCTCCCGCCGCCGCCCTTCAGGTAAGTTTTTTTAATTTGATTTTAATTTAGAAATTAGTTCTAATTTGCTTTAGAAAATTTAGAAATTAGTTCTAATTTACTTTAGAAAATTTAGAAATTAGTTTTAATTTGCTTATTTAGTTTAGAAAATTTAGAAAATAGTTTAAATTGGATTATTTAGTTTCGACAATTTGGGAAATAGTTTATTTATTTTAGAAGTTTAGATATTAGTTTAATATTGTTTATTTGGTTTAGAAAGTTTAGAAAATAGTTTATTTTTGTTTATTTAGTTTAGAAAATATAGAAATTAGTTTATTTTGTTTAGAATATATAGAAAATAGTTTATTTTGTTTAGAAAATTTAGAAAATAGTTTAAATTTATTTATTTAGTTTAGAAAATTTAGAAATTAGTTTACTTGGTTTAGAAAATTTAGAAATTAGTTTAAATTTCTTTATTTGGTTTAAAAAATTTAGAAATTAGTTTATTTGGTTTAGAAATATGATATTGTATTAAAATTTGTGTGTGTACTTAGCTGTAGCTATGGCTCAGGCTCAGGCACCAACAGAGTATGTGCGGCCAGAGTTGTTGGATGCTAGGGTCGACATCAAGCACCGCTAATACCTGTCCGCCGTTCTCGGAGAGGATCTTGGGCATTTACGTTCTCGCACTACGCGCACATTGATGTCGATACACAACCTTTGGGTTCCCAAGTACGTGAAATGATGCTCTATTGATGTATTTATCTTTCTTTGTAGTTAAGTTTGTATTAATAAAATAACCTTTTTTGTTTCAGTCTACACGCAGCAGGACTACTGCCTCTGGCGCGGTTAGTCCAAGGGGACAAGCTGCGGGCCGCAGTTCCTCGTGCGGAGTTCATGACGCGGTTCCCGTACGACTTCCCCTGCTCTGCGCGCTTCTGGACCGGTGGAGGCCCGAGGCACACACGTTCCACTTCCATGTCGGTGAGCTGGAGCCGACTCTTCAGGACACGACCCTCTTGGTGGACCTTCCTTGTGCGGGCGAGGCGATAGGGGCTGTGGACATCACGGCCACTTGGTGTGAGGACTTCCTCGCTCGTTCGCGAACGTTCCTCAGAATGATCACGCTCCCGCGGTGTACCAGCCATTCGCGAACTCTCATGGACTCACCTTGGTCTGGTTGCAGCAGTTCAGCGTACGTACCTTGACCTCTTCTTTTTCTTTATTTTTATAGCTGTTGAGGCAATGTAATGAACGATTGAATTTGTTTGTGCAGGCTGATTACCTAGCAGATGACGCCCAGCCCGAGACAGTCAACAGGTTCTTAGAGGCGTACCTACTGTGGCTGTTTGGGTTTGTGATGTTCTGCAGTTCTCAGGGAGACGCGGTGTCGAAGTTCTTGATCCCCTACGCTCGGAGGATCGCTGACGCGCCCTTGGACGTGGTCCCCCAAATCAGTTGGGGCTCCGTTGTTCTTGCCAGCTCGTACAGGGGGCTGTGCATGGGGGTGTCCAAGGGTCGTTTAGAGAAGGCGATCCTTCTCGGTTGTCCTCTCCTTCTGTAGCTTTGGTGCCATGAGCGCTTTTCGGTTGGTCAGCCAGTCATCGACCTCATGGCGTACGACGACCTGCCAGAGGGCCACGACCCCGCCGATCGTTTCACCATGGGCTCGCTGTGGTGCTTGCGGATGGTAATTAGTTACCTTCGACTATCAATTTGACTTTCAATTTTGTTGGCTCAATTCACATGTAGGGTTCACATTTTGTTTGTACGCAGTCCTCGTGGGCTCATGACCAGACGAAGAGGGTGTACAAGGACTTCGTCGGTCAGTTCGACGCTCTCATGGACAACGGCGTCATGTGGACGCCGTACACAGAGGAGGCTATCACGGCCCGCGCACCACAGGGTCTCTCATCTTTGTGCTTCTGAGATCAGCACTACTGGAAGAGGAAGACGCCCTTGGTGTTCGACATCTTCGTGGATGAGTACGTCGTCCATAGGGTGATGAGGTAGTTCGGCCTCTACCAGGAGTCGCCTGTGCCTGTTGCACACACTATTACTCCCGACGTGCATAAGTAAGTTGTCGTCAATTTCTAAATTAAATTCCGCGTACGAAGATTGAGCCGCTGACAAATATGTTTAATTTGTGATAGGTGGTCTCGGAAAGGAGTTGGGGCGACGACTGCTTGGGCCGACAGGATGCAGTCGTATGTAGAAGCTTGGGCTGCCGCACCAGAGAACATCGTCACCGAGGACCGGCCCCACGACGATAGGGTGTGGGAAGTGTACATCGAGTGGTACATCCCGAGGACTCGGATGCGCGTGATGCACATTCCAGCGTAGCCACCACCGCAGGTTCCAGATATGCAGAGGATCCTTCCTTCTATCACGTACCCGGTGAGACGGGATCAAAACTATGACCAGACGGTGAGTTTGTGGATGTAAAGAATACTTTTTATGCTACTAAACATTATAACATATACTAATAATTTTGTTTGCAGTACAACTTGATTGCGGAGCTTTCGCAGCAGTTAGAGGAGGCGAGGAGGAGGTTGCCCGTCATGGGATATCAGGTGCTCGAGCAGACGTACGAGAGGATGCACAACATCACCACAAGGTTCCTTGCCGCGGTCAACTACGGCAGTAACGTGGCTCTACCCATTTTTCCACATTAGCCCCAGTCGTCCTCCAGCTCCGCCTCGACTAGTCGTTCGTACCAGGCACCATCTTCCTCTTCACGCCTACCCTTCCCGACCACTTTCTCGGCTGCATCGTTTGTGCTGCACCCTCCGGTGCATCCCTGGAGGATGCATCCTCTGGTGGGATCAGGACCTTCCGTGTTGCCTCAACCTGCACATACTGTGTCAGCAGCAGTAGCAGCACCAGCAGGAGATGTTCCTTCCTCGTCCACTGCCGCTGCTCTTCAGTCAGGTAATGACCACAATTCTATCTTCAACCACATACACTTTTAATACAACATTCTTTTAAATACGATACATACTTTAATAATACTATTTGTTCCAGCTTATGGTAGCAGCGACACTCCTAACTCGACCCTAGATGTAGAGGGGCAGTCGATGGGAGTGTACGACGATATCAGCTTCGACTACTTCGACTACTTGCATGGCATCGGGACGCAGGAGGAGCTTGGAGGGTCGCAGCTACCAGGCGCTCCACCCACGGGGACACAAGAGGGTGGAGGGACACAACCATCTCCAGGAGGGTGGACGGAGGTCCCAGGGTCATCGCAAGCCCCCGAGGAGAGTCCCACTCGGTTGCAGGGTCGACGCAGCCGCCGCCGGCAGCGATGATGACACCGCGTGCCGACGATGCTCGGCATCGGCAGATCCACCCACGTGACTAGTTCACGTACCCTCACGAGCAGATGTGGGCCGCAGCCCGAGCAGACAGGCAGCAGCAGAAGAGGAGGCGTTGCTAGGTTAGGTTAGATATGTTAGTTTACGCAGCAATAGAGGTATTCCTCTCATAAGTATTACATGTACCAATTTCAAAATGTGTGTTGACACCATTTTTTGACACGTGTCAGAGGAAAAATGAAGAAACATCGGAAAGGCCTCAAAGCTGATGAAGAAAGGAGAGAGGCAACCAGCCGATCTGGGATCAGCCGATCGATGGGAAAGAAACGTGGCAAAAGAGGAATTCGCCAAAAGGAAGGAAGACGGAGGTGGGTCAATGATCAAGTTGACAACGGGTAAAAGACAGTTTAGAGAGTCCGATTCTTATAAGAATCGTTAAGTTTTTGGTAGTTTTGTTTCTTTAGATTCAAGTAAACATCGTCGTCATCGACTAGGAGTCGAGTTGTCCTCGAGACATGAATAGTGACCCTGCGTGGTTGAAGAAAGATTGAACACACCAATATCAACAAAACCTTTACTTATTCAAGTTGGCGACTTCACCACCCTTTTTTACTTCTTCTTATTTTCTTATTTCTTCAAACATCGTCCTTCTAGCTCGTCGGGCTGCATCGATCGACCTCCGGCAAGCTTGTAAGTACCGTTTTATCGAATAACAACTGGGCTTTAACCTTCGGGCGCATCACTGTGGTTTCATCTAAGTTTTATTCACAACTTATCGATATCAGCTAGGTTTGCAAGTCTTTTCTTGTTTATTTAGCTTTTATCACCAATTTATCCAGCTCGTAATCTCGTCGTATCGGCTATCGTCGCTCTTGCATCGTTTCATTACGATCTAGCCGATTCAGATCGGGTTTGGAGTGTTGTCTCGTAGCGCTTAGTTTGCTCTGCTTTTGCTTGCGCTTTGCCTCCGTCATCAAATCGGCTGATCTAGCCGTTTTGGTTATACTTGCACTTCGGCTGCTCTGGCTAGCCGATTCGCTCTACAGTGGTATCCGCCGATCGGGTTGTTACTTGTCGAAGACCCACATCGGTTCTCTAGCCGATCTAACCAGCATCTAACGTTTCATATCTTTCTGTGCCGATCAGCAGGTCAGGTCGGCTGGCACGCCTTGTTACATCCCGGGGATCCGTTACGTGTTGCCGTTGAAGAACTTTATTCCGTTTTTTGCGTCAACAATGTGCATCTAGAAAGATCAGTGATTTGGATCTAGAAAACCAAGTGTATTCCTAGAATAAAATTCTTTGGCTGGCTCCTCCTGGTTGACATGCTAAGCACTAGGAATATGTTGAGAAGAAGGAAAAAAGTTATGCAGGAAGGATACCACTGTGTTATGTGCCAGGAAAGTATGGAAGAAACATTGGAGCACCTCTTCTTTCAGTATTCCTCTACAGTTGGTTGGTAGTTTGCTCTGGGCATCTCTTGGGATGAGCATTCTAATATCCACCAGAAACTTTATATTGCCAAGGATGGTTTTGATCAACCATTCTTCATGGAGATTTTTCTGCTTGGTGCTTGGTGTCTTTGGAAGGAGAGGAATGATTACATTTTCAACAAAAAGCCACCCAGTATTGTTAATTGGAAAGCCTCTGTCAAAAGCTCTGTGGCCAGCCACCTTCCTCGTATTAAACAATGTTTTCATAACTCCATTCATAGTTGGCTTGACGCCTTGTAATTAGCTCTTCCATATTGCTTTGGTTTTTAGATTCTCCTTGTTGGTCTTCTAGCTTCCATGTTTCTTTCCCAACTGCTGGTTGGGTAGTTTGTAAGTCTGTAAGTCAGTTTTGTAAACTCTGTTCTTCTTTTAATTAAGTTTGTTGCTGTTGACGGTTGTTAAGTACTACTTTTATGTCGTCAACTCCTGCATAAAATGAATGAAAAGTGATAATCAACACTATAATAGGGCTTGTACTGACAATTTTGACAAGTGTTGGTGTTTCTAGTTTTTGTTGCAGGATGCACTAGAATACGTGTTAAAATGATACAATTGAGAGCAAGTGACCCAATGGCTTATATAGGACGTTATCCATAACAACCTCAAATGCCAATTTGGACTGCACCATTGCGACAGGCTCGTCGAGACGATCGAAATGGATATATTATTTGCCTACGTCGAAGTTCGTATGAAGGAGATATGCGACTCACAAGATCACAGCATGTGGGCCTGGTGGGACCCACACGAGGCCACGTGGCGACGTGTTGCCACGTAGGATGCCATGTGTCCTTGACACATCACCAATCTAAGGAAACACACCTTCGACCAATCAGGAGCCAGTACACAGATTCAAGGGCCCACATCCCTACGAAAACAAGCTAAAAACACCGCATACATACCCATACACGCCTTGAGACCCACTTGGCAGTCACCTGGACGAAAGGCGGTGGAAACGAACTGACCTGGGGATCGGCCGATCCCCAGTTCACCCAAAGCTTGGGGAGCTCCTCTCATCCCCAGCCAACGCGTGGCAACTCTCTATTGGTTCCTCAAGGCATTCCGGGGTGTTTTGGAGTCATTTGGCACTCCGAGCAAGCCACCCCCTTGCCTATAAATAGAAGGGGAGGGGGTAAGAAATGAGACACACTTCACCCATCCAAGGCTCCTCTCCTAGCTAATGCTTCGAGTAGAGGGAGAGAGAGAGGACATGTGCCTCTACGATGTTGTTGTTCTTCATTTACACTAAAGTGAGTATTCTTCTAATTAGACTAAAGTAGCATTCATGCATAGGTGATATGTTCTTGTGTTCTTCATGTGTTCTTGATCTAGAGACTTGTGTTCTTCGTGAATACAACCCTTTGATCTTGTGGCACAAGTTCATAGTTGTCATATCCGTTTGTATGTGTGTTCGTCAATTAGAATATAGTGTATATTCCTGCATGTTCCATTTAGACTAAAGTGACATTCATGATTCCTTCTAGTTTATGCTTGGTTGCATGAGTAGTCTTTCTCCTCTTCTAGTGCGTAGATCCTGGGTTTATGTGTTCGTCTGCTGCAAGTCGTTCGTATACGTTGGAAGCATAGTACGGGGTTGAGTGCTCTCATGCATGCCTTTAGTATAAGCTAGTAGTACCTATAGTGAGTGAGATCAGTTATATTTTGTGGTTGTAGTTCTATTAGTACAGAGTGTCGTAGTCCGTTGTCTACGGCAGTAACTACAGCGTAGATGTAGTGTCACGCTACCGATTATCATTCGTTCGGCTTATCCCAAGGTTAGGTAGAGGCAGTCTAGGAGGTGGTGACAGCTCTTCTGGCCCTTGTTGATCCTCCGCAGCTGGATATAGTCAGAGCTCCGTTCCACATAGATCTGCGTGTCGAAGTCGCCTGTTAAGTCAGGGCTATCGGTACCCTAAGTCAAGTTCTATCTAGAGATCGACCTTTAATCTCATCTATAGTGCTATCTTTAGGAATCCTCTCTATCCTTGCCTCTTATCTGGGTGTGTTCTTGGACCGACTAGTACGAAGTTAGTGCACACACGTTCCCTTGGATTCGATACCCTTAGAATACTCTGAGGTGAAAGCTACAATGGTATCCATGCGCTTGCAGATTTATTTCGTGTGTCGCTAAAATACCCAACAGTTGCGGGGGCTTTGCCCCATGGTTCTTGCTAAAAAAAATCGTTTCGTACTTGAGTTAATGTGGACGTGTTTCATGCACATGCATAAAACTTTGTTAAATCAACATTTCATTTTTATTACTATAATCTTGGGAGTCATATTTTCTTCACATAATGGTGACTTGCACGCAAGCTTGCTTTCCTAAATAAACAAGAATATATTCTATTTACATACATTTGATCATTTGATTATTATGTATATATATTTTTTGTTCTATTCGACATGGATTCTTTAAATAATCTATTGTATGAGTCTTTGTAATATAGACGTTAGATCTTTATAAAATCCAATGGTGTATGTTTTTTCTCTTTTCAGATTAGCGTGAGAATTTCTAAGTCGTTAGATCTTCATAAAATCCAACGGTGAATTTTTTTGGATTAACGTGGAAATTTATAGGCCCTCTCGGTAAATGTGATGACTTCAACAGAGTTAAAAGAGACCACCACGTTCATCGAGAGGGTTTAGAAATTCCCATATTAATCGAAAAAAGAGAAGAATATACCCCATTGGTATTTATGATGATCTAATGGTTTAGACTAATCCAAAGAATCTCTATCTAGTATAACTAATAAATACATATACAAATTCAAAATTTTAAAAACAAGGAAATTAGAAGGTGATTTCTACCCAGATTGGAAGGGAAATAGCTAAATAAAATATTTCATACCAAATATAATTACTAAATAAATAAATTTGTCATAAAAATAATAAAAGTTAATTGGAAAAAGAAAAGAAAACAAATGTACATCATTAGATTTATGATGATCTAACAGCTTAGATTAACATAGCTAAGAGTCAACATCAAAATATGATTCAAATAAACAATGAGTTAGACAAATAAAGTAGGCTATATGCATTTGATTAGGAGAGATATAGACAACCGCCAGTTCTTTCCTAGAAGCCTCTTTCTTCATGTACAACACTAGTCACACATAGTCATGCACACAAGAAGAAAGATTGGTCGAGTTAGCATTTCTTCGGTTGCCTCCTCCAACCCTCCATCCTTCAAACGAAGAAAAATAACATGGTGCCCGAACTTGTATAAGGAGAAACAAGCAAATAGAAATTTGTAGACAAGGGATGATCACAAACACGGAACTGTGGAAATTCTAGGGAGTTGTTTTGTATTGAAATGAAAAACATGTTACCAGGCGTCCGACGACCGGAGTCGTTGCACCTAAGTTTCAAGTGCATGACATAGGAATCTATGGTCATCATCACGACCATGGTGGCGCAAAATGAAGCGTTCCTACACACATGCGGTAGAGGCTGAGGTGTTGAGTCATTTTTGTGCAACAACCATATGAGTTTTTGCGATTTGAGGTACCAATACTGATGACATGATGAGCTACTATTTCATGAGGCCCCTCCCCCTCCTCGCGTCGCTCCCCGCCCAGCGCGACTCGGGGGCGACCGAGCACCCCCTCCGCCGCCGCCCCCCTACTCACCTCCTCTCCCCCTCGCCACCGCCGGAGGGGGCAGCCGGCAATACGCGCGGCCCCCCAGGATGGCAGAGGCGGGGCCTCCTCGCTCGACTAGTCCCGAGACGCGCCCTGGTGGAGGGCGGCTCGTGGCGACCATGGCGACCCTCGACACGGTGGCGCCCGTCGTCGGCGGCGGCACCCCCTTTCTACGACCAGATCCGTGCGCAGGGGGCCCGGATCTGCTGACCCCCACCGCCCCCTGTGAGGTCCCATCCTCCCCACCGCTCTGGTCTACCCCGTCCTCCCCACCCCTCGTCCGCTTCCTGCCATGGCTGCTATTGGCGGGGCCATCGGCTCTGGGCTCGTGTTGCTCAAATCCGGTGCCGCCCCCCGGATCCGGCCCTACCCGAGCCATCGGGGTCTCCCCGTTCTGGCCCTAGGTCGGGTGCCTCTGGGGGCTCCGTCAAGATGACACTGCTTTCCACCGGCTCACTGGGCTGCACTACCACCTCACCGGCGAGGCCCTGCTGTTGCCCCACGACTTCCTGCGGTTGCCCATGGGGTGAGTGGGCCATATGCGCTGGGGTGTTGGGGACGAGGGCTCTATGGACTCTGGCGCCGTATCAACTTTGTTGTTTGCTCATGGCGGCTGCCACTTCGGTGACCTCGTCCATGGGTATACTGCGTAGTGGATGCATGCGTGATGACAATGTGAGGTGCCGCGGCAGCGGCTTGCCGTTCATGTTGGCACACCAAGACTTCTGCTGCGGCCACCACTGTGAATGACCGCGGTGGTGGCGCGGGCGCCCCTTCTTTTGGGGTGCTTCATCTTCCCGCCTGGTGCCCACTTGCTGAATTTTGCCATGGAGATCGTTGGTGATGTGTGACGAAAGTGCCAGGCTCGGTGCGTGGGAGGTGCCCCACCTCCACTTGGGGAGGTGCCCTACCTCTACACAATCCCGCTCTCTTGGTGTTCTTGGGCTCACTCCGCCTAGCAGCTTCTATGTTGGTGGTGGATTTGCAGCGAAAGCGTTGCGCCCGGTGCGCGGGGAGGTTCCTGCCTCCATCTTCAATCCACTGCTGAGCCAACCTGCAGCCTCCATCTCCTGCAGCTCCATGTGTTTGTAAGTGCTCCATGTCTCTCCCCGCGAATGTCTGATCTTGGACTTGTTGTGCACTTGGTGGCTGGCCTCTTCCGTGACTTGGCGAATGGTCTCCCTTGGCACCTCTGCTTCGTTGACGCGCTCCTGTTGGTGTTGCCATCCCATCTTATGCCAGGTGGTTCTTTTATCTACTGCTCTGCCATTCCCCCTCAAGGCTCCCTCCCCTTGGGCGGTGTTAGATGGTGGTTGGCGGTGGAGCCCGGATGTGTGCTTTGGTGTCACCGTCTGCTTCAAGGGAGATCGTCGTGTCTGGTGAAGCCTCGGCTTGCGTGCCCCCCACCACCATTAGTCCCCTTTTTGTCGACCGGCCCTCAGAGAGAGGGTATCGTCGGATCGGCGCAGCACGAGGGGTGGTGCGGGGGTGGAATGGTCCTTGTTGTAGTCAGCGAGCATGCCGCTTGATGGAGTCATGATCTGAAGATCGGTAGTTGTATTTCTTCTTGTGTAATAGAAGGTCCTAGATCTGTGTCTCTCTTCTCATGGTTGTCGTGTTCCTTTTTCCTTTTTCTTTCTTCCTTGGATGTGTCCAATTGTATCCCTGCTTCTTGTACCCGTGGTTTGCCACATATAATGGAATGTTCAGGCCAGCTTCTTGCCTGCCGTAGTTGCTTCCAAAAAAAATACTGATGACATCTATAAATATGAACAACTCTAAGAATAATCCTTATTTAAGAACAATATATAGAGCTCTTATGATGGTGGAGAAGAAGAACATAGCAACAACAACATGGTGCGTCCATCATCAATGTGTGATTCAATTCAAAACTAAAAGACAATGACATAGTGTAGAATTCTAGAGAACATGACGACGACCATGAAGAAAAGTGTTGGGCCGTCCATTGAAAAGCATGACTTAACACAAACAAAAACAATTATGATAAAAGGAAACAAGAATAAAAATATTAGGATGGGGCAGCTTCCAAGAGGGTCAGAATAAGGACACAAAGGAATTCATTATGTCTAATGAAGAAAATTGCGCTTAAGGCATCATTAGATTGATCGAAGAAACCTTGATGTAGTGGTGGACTTGCTCTCCAAAGAGAGTTCTTGCGAAGGATTTGATTATGTAATGTTGCTGGTCGCTTGGTCACGAGAACGAAACCCGGAGGGTGCATGACTGCTTTGCTCGGATGTCGGTAGCGCTGGCACTGGATATCGTGGATTGCACCATTGCGACGGGCTCGTCGAGACGATCGAAATAGATATATCATTTGCCTACTTCGGAGTCCGGATGAAAGAGATATGCACAAGACAAGATCATACTTCCAATATCATGTGAGCCTGGTGGGACCCACACCAGGCCACATGGCGACATGCTACCACATTGGATGTCATGTGTCCATGACACCTCACCAATCCAAGTGAAGCAATCACCAACGAATCAGGCACCGCCACGTGTGCAGCACAAGGATCCAAGGGCCCACCGGGACCCAAACCACCTAAAAATCCGCATGCACCTGGAACCGTCATAAGAGCCCACATACCTGTCACCCAGAGAAAGCACAAGCCAGGAAGTGGTGGGCCCAGGTCGGCCGATTCTAGGATCGGCTGATCCGGGAATTTCTCGGTTTGCCATCTTCTTCCACGTGGTGTTTCCCTATTGACCCCTTTTTGCAATCCCGGGTGTTTTGGTGACATGGCGTCCGTTGATTGGCCGGTGGAAGGTCGGTTTGGCTCCTTCCCCTGGAAGCTACAGAAGAGTGCAACGCAAGATTCAGTGCCACATGTCGCCACGCCATTGGCTGTGCCCAAGGGAGGCTGCACATTTTGGAGACAATTTGGCCTCTTGACAAGCCACCCCCTCCTCTATAAATAGGAGGGGAGGGGCTCCCTTTTCTACACATCCCAAGCTCCCTCTCATCTCATTCTCCTCTTGGAGAGGTGAGTTCTCACCTCCCAAGATGTAGTGTGTGTGTGTGAGAGTGCTAGGTAGAGTAGGAGTGAGGAGTGAGTTGATGTCCTCGTGGATGCTTGTTCTTCATTTAGACCAAAGTGAGTATTTCAGCATTTCTTATTTAGACTATAGTGGACTTCATGCATGAATGATATGTTCTTGTGTTCTTGGCTCGTTCATAGTTTAGAGGCTTGTGTTCTTTGTGACACAGAGCTTCGACCCTTTAGAGCTAGTGCATTAGTTCAAGTTTCTGTTTGCATGTTTAGATCCTATTTAGCCGAGTAAGAGTGTTGTATCTCATTCGCATCTAAACCTTCCTATTGCTCCGTTACTCGATGATGAGCTAAGGATTGAGTCGTTCCTTCCCAAGTTCGTAGTTTCGTATTTATATGGGTTCTATAGTGTAGTTAGCGGGTTGACAGACGTAACCGTGCTATAGTAGTAATCAGTAGTGTAGATGTGGTGTCTGGACTCTGGTTATCCTACGGATACCACGTGCTTTCGCATAACGATAGAGGTAGGTGTTGGCATTTCTTAACGTCGCCACTGGGCGCTGGGGTAGCGTGAGCATGTAAGAAACTCCCGGGTACACTGACGAGTGCGAACGAATATGCAAGCGCACGGATACACCGTTGTAGAACTTCCCCTCGGAGAATGAGTATTCCCAAAGGGTATCATTCCAAGGACAGGAGAGTAACCGGACGAAGGTCTAACCAAGGACACCTAGCTATACTGAGATAGGTAGGATGAGAGAAGTACTTTCTTGAGGAGCTTAACTCTCGAGATGGATCTGTCTGCTATTAATCCTCCTCGTGGAGTGCCAACCCATCCTAGCTTTTTAGGGCTAGGCCAATGTTCTGCCAACGGGGCCCTATTCGGTACACAGGCGCGGAGGGTTTCAAAGGCTCCAACAGGCTGTCACCACTGCGACCTACCTCTATCGTTACGCGAATGCACTTGGTATTCGTAGGATAACCGGAGTCCAGACACCATGTCTACACTCCCGATAACTACTATAGCACGGTTACGTCTGTCGACCCGCTAATAACACTATAGCAACCCATATAAATACGGGACTACGAACTAGAGAGAGAATGGCTCAGATCATACTAGTCATCAAGTTATAGAGCAGCAAGAAAAGTTTGGATGCGAACGAGATACAACAAACTTACTCAGCTAAACAGGATCAAAGCATGCAAACAGATACTTGAACTGAGGAACTAGCTCTAAAGGATCAAATCCTTGTGTCATGAAGAACACAAGCCACTAAACTATGAACGAGCCAAGAACACAAGAACATATCATTCATGCATGATATCCACTATAGTCTAAATAAGAAATGTCGAATACTCACTTTGATCTAAATGAAGAACAATGCACCCATGAGGACATCAACTCACTCCTCACTCCTACTCTATCTATCAACTAATCCTAGTCTAGATCTCTACTCAACCCCATTCTACCACATAGAGGTGAGAATCACCTCACATGGGCAGAATTAGAGAGAGGGAGAGAGAGCTACACAAGAGAGAAGTGGAGACTTGAGAGCTTGGAAGTGGGTGGGAAATAAGGCCCCTCCCCTTCTATTTATAGGCAAGGGGGTGGCTTGCTCCGAGGCTCAAAGTGCTCCAAAACACCCCGGGATGCAGCAAGGACCAATGGGAAGATGACACGTGGAAGGCAGGGATCAACGTTCGGTCGATCCTAGGGTCGGCCGAAACCCTCGGGTGGCCATCTGGCCTATGCTTTCTCGGAGTGACTTCAATGTGGGCCCTAATGCTTATCCTCCATGCATGCCAAGTTTCCTGGTGATTTGGTTAGCAAAGTGGGCCCATGGATCCAAGTGATGACGTGGCAGCGTGTGATTCGTAGAAAGCTCCTCACATGGATTGGTGACATCATGGATCCAGGGGAATCCATGTGGCAGCCCCTCATTGGCCAGAACCTGAGTGCCTTGGATTGAAGTGGGATAAATGTGTATGGATTCTTCCCATTGCTTATGCTAAATACCTGCATTCGAATAGACATCGACACTGGTGGAAAGTATTAGTTTAAGCTCCTATTCTAGTGTGGATGTGCATTTCATGTTCCAATTTGCAGGAGTTGACGGCCTTGAAAATGGTACTTAACAGCCGTCAACAGTAGGCTGCAGTGGTGACAGCTTGTTGGACCCTTTGAAATCCTCTGCGCCCGGGTACCGAGTAGGGCCCCCAGGCCAAGATACACTTGGACCTTTAAAAGCTAGGGTGTTTCGGCACCCGACAGAGAGGACTACATGGCGATCATGTCCTTTCCTGCTAGACTCAAGACCCTCAGGAAGTTCTTCTCATCCCCCATATCTATCACAGTCGGAGTTTGGTGTCCATGGACCGTCTATACTAGAATAGAAGATAGTGCGCATCGTTCCTTGGATTCGATACCCTTGGAATACTCTTCTTCCTTGGGGAAGTGCTACAACAGTTTTCCCTGCGCTTGTGGATTCATTCGTACTCGTCGGTATAGCCGGTTGCTCTTATACGCTCCCTTTAGGTGTACAACTAGTGGTGACGTTAAGAAACGCCAACAAGCATTTCTGGCGCCGTTGCCGGGGAACTGTTGCTGTATCTATCTTCGAACCTAGTGGTCCTCATATTTATCTTTTTTCGTTTTCTTCTACCTTTACCCCTGTTATCCTTCGAGATATCCTTTTTCATTTTCTTTACTTCTACCTTTACCCCTGTTATCCATGGAAGGTTATCCTTGTAAACACCTTCCACCTTCGAGGAGTGAACCCTCAGAGCCATCCTTGTCAGAACCCATTCTTTCATCTGGCTGTCGGATTCGCCCCTCTCTCATGAAGCTAATATAGGATCTTTCCTTCTTAGGGTCAATTCATGAGAACCCCTTCGATCATGTGAGAGACCACGAGCGTCTGATTGAAACTCCGGGTAAAATTGGAGAATCACCAGATGCTCAAAAAAGGGAATTTTTCCCGCTATCCCTCTCTGGGAAAGCACGGGCTTGGCACTATTATTTTGGTAGAGACTACCTTACGTGGGAAAGTTTGAGAGTAGCTTTCTACTCCTGATTCTTCCCGATACGACGTGTCATCCCCTTGAGGATAAGGATTCTCAGTCTCAAGCAAGGTGAGGAGGAATTTGTAGGAATGGCATGGAATTGCTTCACCTCCTCGGCGGAAGATTGTCTAGTCCTCCACGTTCTCAATTAGATGCTGCTCCAGCACCTCTGGTATGGGTTACAGAAAGATGATGCCATGTGGCTTAATGCTCTCTCTGGAGGCTCCTTTGTGCACTTGGATGCTATTGAGGGAAAAGAGATCGTGGAAAACCTCCGGGATTTCAGGTTCCCCTTGCATCCCGGTCCATGAGGTGCCCATCAGAGGAAATGTTGAGCCACCTAGATCCATCATCAGCCGAGCTCGAGGCTTTAAGCTCTGGCTGAAGATACCATTCCTGAATAGCAGGAATCTAAGGGAAAGATTGCTTAGCGCAGTCTACCCTTGGGTTCCCCTCTCGTACCTCTTCTTAGACCTTCTCCCCGAGATTTTGCCTCGTGGGAGGATGAAGAGAGTAATTAAGAAAGGACGAATCATTTCTGGTCGGGATGACGTGTTCAATCCTAGTTATGACCTCCTAAGGATTGTACGATAGGCCTATCATGTTCCTACATCTCGGTTCGAGCTGAAGTGCCTTGCACTAAAGTTACGTATGGGCCTGAGGCATCTGTCTCTGCTTTATAATCCATGAGGATTCATCTATATGACCGAAGGAGCATGATCACTTACCGATCGAATTGAGTGCATTCGCTTATCATGCTAAGCTCATCGATCGATGCCGATCAGTCAAGAGAAATGTTACTTCTTATCTTATGCTTGACTTGATCGATGCCCAATGGGAGCTGATCTTTCTAGTTTATCCATAACCTCCCATTGGAAGCTTAGGCTAGACCTCGGGATGTTTCATCATTTTGATGAGAACATCAGACCCTCTACCTAAGGCAAGGGTAAGTTGAACCTCACCTTTCACCCGAACTCTAGCTCCTGCATGTACACCGGCCATTGGAGTCTTTGCTCTATCCTCTTTTGGAGGCCGAGTGTTTTTTCTGGGCTTAAGTTCGCTCGGAGATCAGTTTCGAGAGCACTAGCCTCAGTGCTCAACCTTCCATCTTCGAGGTCCACCATCTTAGTGCCATAACTTCTCGAGTCCTGTGATCACCCCAGGAGATATCTCAGCCTCCCTGGAATGATCATGTCTGCTTTTAGCTTTGTTATCTTTTGGACTCGTGTTCGTATATATGGCACTAACCTTGCATATGAAGCTTCATTAATACATCGATGATTGGTGGTGAGATGGGAAGGACACCACCAATGATGGCTGCAAGAGAAATCTCCCATGGTCGAGCTTATGACCGTAATAAACAAAGCACTACCAGGAGATAGCCTGGACTAGCATAGATTTTATTTCCCTTTTTGAATAAAAGCAAGAACATGTTTTTAGGATAAGTTGTCCTTCGGGTATTTTTGGTCACTAACCTTTCAGGTGGAGATTGAAAAGAAAGATGGACATGTGATGCCTACGAACATGTGAGCTACATCAGCCACAAACACCTAGATAAGCTTTGGTGAGGGGACATTTACAAAGGAAGCTTTATCACCACACACTTGAGTTTTGTTGCCTAGTAATTCAAACTTCAAGTGTGGGGGAGGCATGTGAGCATCCTGAGTAAAGTTCCCCCTCTACCAAATCTTATCCTGATGTGAAGAATGATGTAAGCTCTTGCATCTTGCCCACTAGCTAGGTAAGTCCTGCTTTTGATATTAAACAAAGCCCTTCCGGGAGGTTGCCCGAGGTTCACCGTCATATGTTCATGCTTAATGCCCTTTTGAAAATAGCTTGATCATGCATGCATGTTTCCTTTATCTTTGTTCATATGCTCTGGTTTGAATGTATGTTTGATCGACGCACATTCATAGACTGTTTTAAATTAAGCATGGTGCTTAGGTTAAAATTGTCTTCTTCAGTCAAAACAAGACATGGTGTCGAGTTTTGATTGATGAACCTTAGAGTTATATTTTCATAGATTTTGGTTGCATATATGCTGACTAACCCCTGCAGAAAATTGTCAAATTTGAATGGGTAAGCCATTAAGCTAAATTCAAACGGGAAGGTAAGTCTAGGCGTCTAATTCATGTTGACTCTATGGTTCTCGAACCAGTAGAGTCCATCTTCTGTTTCCATTTGTCATTTGAAGAACACCACCTGGTTCAACCACCAGTGTGGGGGAGTTCTCTCAAGCTCATCATCAACATTTCCACTAGAGAACTCCCACACAGGTGCTGCACAACATCGACTACGCCTTCATGACAAGAACAAGGTAAACTAGAGTGAGCCGGTTGCCTTATGGTTAGCTGAATCACCACTAGTCTTCCTTGATCTCTTATCCTTCAGAAGCGATGGTATGTGCACCCTCTATCTCATGCTCCTTTATCCATGAGTTTGATTTAATTTCAATTCCTATCAGTTGAAATCAAACTCAGTGATTCGTGCTCTGTTTGCTCTACATGATTCCTGTGGTTGGCTTGCATATGTTTTATTCCATACCTATTATGTTGATGCTTGTGAACAAATATCATTAGGGAACTCATGCTTATCAAAGTAGTTGGCGTTTGTGATATGGTTTGATGATATGATCTTCGCTCTGAATGTCTGAGTGCTTGGGAATTTTTATTGGAAAACTTGAAAATCCTTTGCAAAGCTCCTCTTTGATATGCCACATTCCTACCAAAGCCATATGATGTTTTAGTTGAAAACCTTATACTCATATGCTTCTTGTTATTGCATTGAGCTTTGTCAAACTCTGTGACCCTTGTGAGAATTCTTTTCATTACTTTCATGATCAAGATTCATGTGCACAGCCAGTTTCCCCTTGCTATGCTTCTACACCGGAAGTTAGCATTGTATCATTCATCCATTTCATAAAAAATAAAGCTCCATGTGTGGTGTGACCTCTCTCTCCAAAAGTGTCCTTCAAAAAGAGACATGGGCCATGAAAAAAAGAAAAAAAAGACACACATGCTCAAAGCATGATGAAAAAAAGGAGGAAAGAAAGAATAGCCCATGTCCAAAATAAATGAGAAAAAGAAGAGAGATGAGATCATGCAAAAAGGAGTTCCATAATTTAGATGGTAATAACTAGTATCCATTCCGGGGGTAGTGTCCACCTTACCATCACCTCAACTTTCATCATATATGTATGGTAATATCTAGCACCCATTCCGGACCTAGTATCCATCTTACCATACTCACCATATCCATACACGTGCACATCTTGATCTAATGGTATGATTTAATTTTCTCTGTGGATCTAGTTTTTGACTTTGCAATACATGTGATGCAAGTACGCCTTATCATTCATACCCTACCTAGAGCTCCACATATAGCTATCATTAGAAGTAGGATGAATAAAGGCAATCTAATGCCTTGGTGAGGACATATACACATTGAGCGATATGAGAGAATCAAATGAGGAGCTAAGTAAGGTTTGTTTTGAAAATTTATTGCAAACCCCAAGTTACTTAACATGATGAGCAGGAGTGATTTGATTCATGACATTTCCATTCCTCAACTACCCAAGATAGCATGATAGACACTTCACAAAGTTCACAGGTACAAGGTATGGTTTGGAATATCTCTTATGCTCGCTTCATACCTTTGGATGTCATGTCTCACCTTGATCTGACTCCCCTTACTCGGGACGAGCAAAGGTCAAGTGTGGGGGTGTTGTTGACGGCTGTTAAGTGCTACTTTTATGCCGTCAATTCCTGCATAAAATAAATGGAAAGTGATCATCAACACTAGAATAGGGCTTGATACTGATAGTTTCCACAAGTGTTGGTGTTGCTAGCTTTTGTTGCAGGACACACCGAAATACGTGCTAAATGGTACAGATGAGAGCAAGTGATCCAATGGCTTCTATAGGACCTCATCATAAACAACCTAAAATGCCAAATTGGATCGTACCATTGCGACGGGCTCGTCGAGATGATAGAAATGGATATATCATTTGTCTACTTCGAAGTCCGGATGAAAGAGATATGCACAAGACAAGATCATACTCCCAATATCATGTGAGCCCGGTGGGACCCACACCAGGCCACATGGCGACATGCTGCCACATTGGATGCCATGTGTCCATGACACCTCATCAATCCAAGTGAAGCAATCACCGATGAATCAGACACCGCCACGTGTGCAGCACAAGGATCCAAGGGCCCACCAGGGACCCAAACCACCTAAAAATCCGCATGCACCTGGAACCGTCATAAGAGCCCACATACCTGTCACCCAGAGAAAGCACAAACCAGGAAGTGGTGGGCCCAGGTCGGCCGATTCTAGGATCGGTTGATCCGGGAATTCCTCGGTTCACCATCTTCTTCCACGTGGTGTTTCCCTATTGACCCCTTGTTGCAATCCCAGGTGTTTTGGTGACATGGCGTCCGTTGATTGGCCGGTGGAAGGTCGGTTTGGCTCCTTCCCCTGGAAGCTACAGAAGAGTGCAACGCAAGATTCAGTGCCATGTGTCGCCATGCCATTGGCTGTGCCCAAGGGAGGCTGCACATTTTGGAGACAATTTGGCCTCTTGACAAGCCACCCCCTCCTCTATAAATAGGAGGGGAGGGGCTCCCTTTTCTACACATCCCACGCTCCCTCTCCTCTTATTCTCCTCTTGGAGAGGTGAGTTCTCACCTCCCAAGATGTCGTGTGTGTGTGTGTTAGAGTGCTAGGTAGAGTAGGAGTGAGGAGTGAGTTGATGTCCTCGTGGATGCTTGTTCTTTATTTAGACCAAAGTGAGTATTTTAGCATTTTTTATTTAGACTATAATGGACTTCATGCATGAATGATATGTTCTTGTGTTCTTGGCTCGTTCATAGTTTAGAGGCTTGTGTTCTTCGTGACACAGAGCTTCGATCCTTTAGAGCTAGTGCATTCGTTCAAGTATCTGTTTGCATGCTTAGATCATGTTTAGCTAAGTAAGAGTGTTGTATCTCGTTCGCATCCAAACCTTTCTATTGCTCCGTGACTCGATGATGAGCTAAGGATTGAGTCGTTCCTTCCCACGTTCGTAGTTTCGTATTTATACGGGGTGCTATAGTGTAGTTAGCGGGTCGATAGACGTAACCGCGTTGTAGTAGTAATCGGTAGTGTAGACGTGGTGTCTGGACTCTGGTTATCCTACGGATACCACGTGCCTTCGTGTAACGATAAAGGTAGGCCACAGTGGTGACAGCCTGTTGGACCCTTTGAAATCCTCCGCGCCCGGGTACCGAGTAGGGCCCCCAGGCCGAGATACACTTAGACCTTTAAAAGCTAGGGTGTGTCGGCGCCCCACGGAGAGGACTACATGGCGACCATGTCCTTTCCTAGACTCAAGACCCTTAGGAAGTGCTTCTCATCCCCCATATCTATCACAGCCGGAGTTTGGTGTCCTTGGACCATCTATACTAAAATAGAAGATAGTGCACATCGTTCCTTGGATTTGATACCCTTGGAATGCTCTCCTTCCTTGGGGAAGTGCTACAACGGTATTTCTGTGTGCTTGCGGATTCGTTCGTTCCCGTCAGTATACCCGGTTGCTCTTATACACTCTCTCTAGGTGTACAACTAGTGGTGACGTTAAGAAACGCCAACACCAAACAAGAGAAAGAGAAGGATTGGTACAAAGGAGAAGGCTTTACCTTGCTAACCGAAATAGTGAATTCGTTGAGCCTGAACGTAGGGTTCATGCTGGGCAAAAGGTGCAGTTGCCATTTGGTAATGTAGGATTGTGCATGTATATATTGGTTGTTGAAGCTAGATATTGGAGAACAAAGAGAAAAAAAGGTGATTTGAGTATGATAAGAAATAACGAAGATACATCCACTACTCATTAGTTGTTCGATTAAAACTCTAAATTCTAACTACTATATGCGGTGGTATAGATTGAACAACTCGCCTCTAAATGTTCAACTAAAGCTAAGGATAACTTATAATCATCTATTTATCTCCATTTATTTTGAAATAACAACCCCAAATATTGGTAGAACAAAACTAGCTACCTGCACTATTTGCGTGGGCCACCTTGCTAGTTATATATACAAGTAAGGCGCGTGATTATAAGGTACAAATACTACTTTAGCCTATAAGGAAAATAAATATCCAAGTAAAACCATAGTGGAATTAGACATGTCTTATTTCTTTTCAACGAACATCATAATGTTTCCTTCAAAGAGTAAAATCACTTTATTATTTTGCCTGTTTCACATTTCTTATGCAACATCTGCAAACAAATCATGAATCGTGATCCGAGCTGCAACTGGAATTCGCACTGTCCTATGGTCATTGTACCATGTTATGCTGCCAAACATGTAGTCTCCTTGCAACCTTCCCATTGGTGATAACTTAACTTGGAACGTATGGACTTTGTTTGCGGCATTAAACACAAGAACAGATGGCTCGACTTCAATCCTGACTCCAGCCAGGCTCTCAATCGCAACGTGGTAAACTGCATCGACCTCGCCTACATTTGTGACGGTTCTTGGTACGGTAACTGGATTTCTCAGATCTGAAACTAAGATCGATGGCAGGTTCAAGAGATACCCTGGCACCAATGTTCTATTGCACCTTGCGGATGTTTTGATGTTACAGCTAATAAAGTAGTTGTAATCGTTTGGATCAATGTCATAAATTAGACCAGGATCAGCTGCTTTGTTAGGGTTGATATGCCCACCTCCATAGTCGAATGGGTCAGCAATCTTCCGAGGCACTCCCTCAGCAAGTATCGGCATGCCATGTTCATCAGTGACAGATGCTTCACCATGCAAAATGAAGCAAATTTTGGCAAATGTCATGTTGCATATTCGATAGTCAATTAATCATGAGTTTAGAAGTTATCTAAAGTTATCGTAGATCGGTCTAATTACCGGTGGTCATAATGGCAGATTTCAACGCAGCAGGAGACCATTGTGGATGTAGAGCTTTCAGCAGGGCGATGATGCCAGCTACGTGCGGGGCAGCCATAGATGTCCCTGACTTAGTCACATAGGAGTCTTTCTCTGCTGCTAAGATGCTGGCTCCGGGTGCAGCTATGTCAGGCTGTTGAGGAAGCAAATAGCAGATCGGCAGAGTGAGACGGCTTGCTAACGTCGGGAAATCGTATACAATAACTCTTTATTACTCCAGTTACCTTGATAATACCATCATAGTGGATTGGTGGGCCTCTCGAGGAGAATGCTGCCACTTTGGGAGCCAGCAACTCTTTACTTGTAAAGCTGCGCGCTGGTTCAATCTTTGCCACGGGAGAGCTGCTTAATACAATCATATATTTATTTGAGAGAGGATTCAACAACTCGTTGAAGAAATTGGAATCCACAGGGAGTATATTAGTAATGTGCAACTGTTAGGTTTTTCCATAAGTGTTGTAAGTACCTCTGAGTGGTCATGTAGTATTCTCTAATCTTGTATCCGGTGTCAAGGTCCACAAGGACACATGCAATGCCATCGCAACTATTGGTGTTTTCTAGAACGTTGGTCGTATATTGAGCAAAAATAAGACCAGAGGCCCCAGCATTCCGGACGTTTTGCAACACATCATGGAAATCCGAGCGCGGGATTTGTGCGCTCTGTCCATCTGACGGGAAGCATAACACAATCTCCCCTGTCAAATCCGTACCATTCAGAGCGTCCACCGTGCACCTAATCACAGAAGACAAAAAATAATTATCGGCTTTAAGATTTCTGAAACGTTAGGAAAATTTCAAGCAACAAAAATGCTATAGTATAACGTACAGCCCTGCAGGTCCGCTAGTAGCAAGACTTTTGAAAGTGCTCCTGGACGAGTTCTTCCCATGGTAGTAGAGGGATTGTCCCTGCAATAAAATTGGCTCAAGATCGGTAATTTTTACTCTATCTGTATCAGAAAGTATCCTGCAAAGAGTAGTAGTGAATTACGTACCACTATCTGTTGCTTGTTTCCCAGCGTGATCACGGTTGGAAACGAGCGATCCATCGTACTCGCGGCAACAGTGATGACCCACGGAGCAGTATTGGAAATAGTCTGCGGTCTTGGACCATCGTTCCCGCCTGCGTACACAACGGTGATCCCCTTCTGAACCGCGTGCAGGGCACCGAACGAGTTTGTATCGAGGAGGGCACCGAGGGACAATGAGAGCACGTCCACCCCGTCGTGAATCGCGTCGTCGATGGCTGCGAGCACAGTGGCGCTGTTGCCTCCACGGCCACTGCCTGTGCCCCACAAGGACTTGTACACCGCGATGCGAGCCCTATGCGCCCCGCCACGCGCGGCGCCCGCGGCAAGGCCGTGAAAGCTGGTCGCCTCCACGATCGAGCCCGCCGCGGTGGACGCCGTGTGCGTGCCGTGGCTGTTGATGCCCCGTGGCGACAGGTAGTCGGACTTGAGGACCTTCACGTCAATCCCGGCGCTGTAGAACCGTGCCCCAATGATCTTGCGGTTACAGTTGCTGCTGCCCCAGTCCTGCCCGATTTGGCACATGCCTCTCCACCGTGGTGGCACGGGTCCGTACCCTTCGTCGTTGAAGCTTCTCGACTCCGGCCAGATACCTAGAGCAGGTACATACGGTGTATTCGCAGGATGCATATTATTACGGTTTGCACAATAATTTTTGCACCAAAGGAGCGCAAAGACGTGTTGCTGAATGACATCACATTCACATTGATCACTTTCTTCGTAAAATATGAAATGATAGGATTGGGTACGGACCAGTGTCCACAACCCCGATGATTATGTCCTCTCCATATCTGCTTTTCTGGAGCAGCTCACTGGGCATTTGGTAGCTCAGACCAAGGAAGTCCCAGCTTCGTGTGGTTGTCGCCGTGTAGCTTCTGCTTGGTTCGACACTGATGACTTCTGGATACTCTGTAGAGATAACAAAAATCCAGAGCCACGGTTATCAGTTTAGTGATGATTTTGCAGAACTGCAAGGTGCGGAACGAAGCGATCACAAATGAATCTGATCAAGCAGTAAGCAAAAGGGTGAGAGAGTATGATCGATCGAGGCCTTTTTTGGAGCAGAGATTAAAGACTGAAAGACCTGACCTGCGAGCTGTTTAGCTTGGTCTTCAGTAAGCATAGCTGCGAAGCCTGAGAAACCATGCTTGTAGTTGTGAACCACGGAGGCCAAAGATTCTTCCTTGCTGAATGTTTAGGATCGGAGCAGCAGTATGACGTATTAAGTGGCAAATTTACATAGCTAATCATCGTGTTGATCGATCATGCATGGAATTAGAGTAGCTAGAGCGAGAGAAAGGGAAGTATGGTGGCTGAAAGGCGATGCGTACCTTCCAAGAACATCGCTGAGAAGATCATGGTGCGAAGCGATGACATCGTCGGGGTGTCCATGTTTCACATCGCCTAGGTACACGATATACAACTGCAAACATTGCAGTTTGTGAATATTAAGTCTTTGAAACATTCTTTAGCGACTAATATCATACCGCTCTAGGGGCTAGGGCGTAGTGACGATTAATTCAACTGTCAGCGGGGATAGCTTACCCTGCGAGATCCTCCTCCATGTACACCCAACAACAGCACGAAGAAGCAAAGCAGTAGCCCCGAAGGTGCAGGGACGCGCGAAGAAGCAGAATAGAATCCCATGCTTTTCGGCGTTGTCTTGCTGCTCATAGGTGCCATCAACGGGCCGGGGTGTTTATATAGGCATGGTATGATTGAACAAGACTCTCTATATGTTCTCTTGCTTGGTCAACATATATAAGAAGTGTACTAAATGACTCCACAGGTTGCAAACCAATATATATACTCCACAGGCCAGTTCCACAAGAGAATGTTTCAAAAGTAGCGCTGAAGGAGTAGTATACCTAGTTTCAAGGGGGACGTGCATTTACACTAATTCTGAATTAGACTTGTTCTCTTCCGTTGACACTGGCACCAAGAGCATAATTCCCAATAATCAATGAATAGACGAGCATTATGGACTTTGCTCTAAAGTTTATCCTTTATAGATTGTGTGCTCTTTCTCTTTAGATTGTATTTGGTTCCATTTTCTAATTTTGAATTTAGTGGGCCAATTAATCATTTAAGAGCAGGTTCATAAATCAGGACACTTTGCATTTGATTACAATGTACAAGTTTTCGTATTTTATTAGTGATCACCTTATAAGCTGTAATGCTGTAAAACTCGACTGTGCTGCGGAGGTCAAAAATATTTCTTTTTTTTTCTAAAAAATCGCAGCAAGTGGCCTTGAGACATTGATGCATGTGTGAGCACGCGCGTTCCACAAGAGAAGGTTTCAAAGAGGTCTGCATTGCAAAATTTAATCATGTTTAAGTAGTAGTCCACCTAACTACTCTGCAATCAAGGATTGAATTAGAAGACAGTGACATCATATTATAGCTTAGTTTATCCAGAATCTCACAGTGGCGGAGTCAGGATTTCAAAGTTAGGTATTCCTATCTAACAAAAAAAGTTCATAGTAAAAAAATATACACAGTTCACTATTCATAGTATGTCAATATCGATCATTGAAGAAATAAAAGTACAAATTATTCAATTCTAAGATGGTTCATGATACAAAGCAAAGTTACAAAATACATAAAGGAAATTACATGGTACCTCTAACTTTTTATTTTGGTTTCTTCATGGCTTGGAAGTGTAGCTTCAATTCTACGTTCCTTCATGGCTTCAAAACGGTTTATAATATCACATTCCTTGAGTTTCAAAAACATCTCATGCTCAATAAATAAGACCAAGCAATCATTCAAGTATTCATCGCCTATCCTGTTTCTCAACTTATTCTTCACATAATTCATGGCAGAAAAGATCCTTTCAACAGTAGCTGTTCCTACTGGAAGTACTAGCACTGTTGACATCATTTTTCTGCACATATCAAAGATAAGGTGAACAGGGATAAAAGGAAGCCAAGATACGGCAGAAGAAAGAACAATCGGCCGATCATTGAGCCAGCCGATGGCAACCAGTCAAACGGAGTCTGCCGATGATCAGGGAAGGAAACGGCAAGCAAAGAATACGCCAAGGAGCAGCGAGACGAAGGCGGGTCAATGATTCGTTGGCGCTGGGTCAAAATCAGTTTAGGGAGTCCGACTCTTGCATGAGTTAGTTAAAATATAGTAGTTTGTGTTTTCTTTAGATACAAGTAAGAAATATCGTAATCGATTAGGAGTCAAGTCGTCCTTAGGACATAAAAAGCGGCCCTGCGCGGTCGGAGAAAGTTGTACACACCGTAATCAAACAAACCTTTCGCCTCCGGGCAACCCTTTACAATTTTCGCATTACTTTACGTGTTTCAATTCGGCGACTTCACCACCTGCGTTTTTTTCTCTTTTCAAGCATCGTGCTTCAAGTTCGTCGGGCTGCATCAATCGACCTCCGACAAACTTGTAAGTGTTGTTTTACCGAATAAACCTTAGGCTTTAAACCTCCGGGCGTATCGTTGTGGTTTCCGTCTAGTTTTTTTATTCAAAACCCGTTGATTTAAGTTAGATCTTCAAGTTTTCGTACCAATTCTTATAGCTTTAGCTTGTACCAACTTATCCTGTTTGTATCCCGTTCGAGATCAAGCTCTACCGGCTCCTATCCGGAATAGCCGATCTAGATTTGGTTTTGGACGTTATCTGTAGCTTTGAGTATCTTGCTCCCGTAGCTTGCGATCTGCTTACGTAATCCGGAATCGGTTGATACGGTCGATTTCAACATACTTGCACTTCTGCTGCTGTCGATCCCATCGATCTTGCTTTGCTATGGATTGGCCGATCGGGCTGTTACGCATACTGAAGACGCATTCGGTTCTCTAGCCGATCTGATCCTCTGTCTTCCTAGTCAATCAACAGGTCAGATTGACTAGCACACACTACGTGAAAACCTCAAATAGGTCACGCAGCATTTGTAACGGGTCCTTAACACCCGTTACATGGACCCCATCTGTAACGGTTGTTGTTTGGCGCCCGTTACGCATAAGCGTGGCAGGCTCGACCCCGACGTGGCCAACACAGCGCCCGTTACCAATGAGGACTTCCAGTAACGGGCTTCTTAAACGCCCGTTACAGTTATTCTTTGTAATGGACGTTAAAATGCGACCGTTACGAAAGTTAAACCTATCGGTAACGGGCTCTTTAAGTCCATTACCGATCACTGCCATATCGGTAACGTGCTTTTAAGTCCGTTACTGATGACAATTTGACGCCCGTTACTAGACTCGGAGCTCAATAATTGAAGTCCATTAGCACTGTCACTGCCGTCAAATATTTGACTATGTCATCATATATAGCAAATATTGGATATCACACAAACATATAATCATGTCTCTTAATAAGATGCAAAACCACAAGTACACATAGATATATAGTAGTCATAAGAGCATATTCTACATATTTAAGATGCATATATAGCTAGCATCACATGTTCACATATGACATGCATAATGTTCAGAACAAACAGATTCACATGATCACATCTGACGTGCATCAGCAGGGGCACTAGTTAGATGGCTTCTTTTGTGCTACAGCCTCAAGTTCAGCTATCTTTGCCTCTAGTTTTACAAGTCTTTTCTGCAGCTCAGCATTCTTCTTTGCAGCTTCGGCAAGTTCAATATCCTTCATCTTCTGTGCGCCTTTAAGCTTCTCCACCTCAGATTCTAGTATTTTCTGACCATTTGCTAGGAGACTTATATCGTCCACAGCCTTGTCATCCATCCTTCTATCCACCTTGTTAAGTACTTTCCAGATGCAGTGAAGATCCTCCTGAGTAATAACACATTTCTACAACAAAGGCAAATTGATGCAAGTTTCATAATTAGATTGACAAGTTTAATATCATGAAAGATGTAACTGGTCAAACAAGAAAGTTGTTTAGCTGTAACTGGGTTCAAAGCTTGGTTGATCCTGTGGATTTGTTTCCAGATCATGTCAATGTCCTCCCAAGCTACAGCACCTCCCTAAAACAAAGTCACTGGATGTTCAGTTAATAAAAGTCGATGTAGCATGGAGATCCAGAAATTGAAGTAGTATATAGAATAAGTTCAACAATTTTGTGAGCAGCATATGATGAGTACCATCTATTAAATTTCAAGCATAACAAAATTTCTACTCGAAAGGTTAATAATTTTCCTCCCGAGTAATAATGCATTTCTAAAACAAAGGCAAATTGAAGCAAGCTTCACAATTAGATTGCCAAGTTTAATATCATAAAGTTGTAACTGGTCAAACAAGAAAGTTGTTTAGCTGTAACTAGGTTCAGAACTTGTCTGCTGCTTCTCTTTACCAATGTCATCCTTCTTCATTCTTTCCATCCTATTTAGGAATGTGCAGATGTAGTCTAAGGTTTTCTTGAGCTTGTCGATTTCTGTCCAGATCCTGACAATGTCATGTGCTGGTACAACAACTTCCTAAAACAATGGAAAATTGATGCATTGGAACCATTGATCAGTGAAGGCACTGGATGTTCAGTTAATAAAAGTCGCTGAGCATGAAGATTCAGAAATTGAAGCAGTATACAAAATGAGTTCAACATTTTTGTGAGCAGCATATGATGAGTACCAGGAATCCAATTTCAAGCATAAATCTAACTTCAAGCATACCAAACTTGAGGAAGGCTCGGCCTCTGCCTGCCGGGCATCGCCGGAGTGCACCCCCTTGGCGCTTGCGCGCATGTAGGGCCTCCTCCCCTGGCCGACGAAGAACCGACCTCTTCGCTGCGGAACCTCACTCTCTTGGCGGGGGCGGCGGGCGGGGCCTTCTCCTCGTCGCTGCAGAACCTCCCTCTTGAGTCGCGGCGGGAGAACGACTGCTTTCCGCCGGCCATCTCTGCGACGGAGACGAGGAAGGAGAAGGGGATCGGAGAGAAGGCGATGGAGACGAGGAAGGCAGAAGGTTTGAGAAGGAAGGCAGAATGGCAGATCGAGTGGCAGGGGAGAGTGGCTTTTGGTCAAATATTGAGAACAAAGGATACGTGGATAAGCCAAACCTCGTCTCCAATGCACGGGGGCGGCGTGTGGGGCCGGCTCCTCATCGTTGGTTTGGAGGGGCAAATGCGACGCGGAATAACCATCCCGCGTAGTTTCCTTTGTATCTGTCTTGATTGACAGGTCAGCCCGATATCTCAGGGCTCCCAGTTCGACATACATGCATAATCAACAAAAAATCTTTTGAGACAAAACAACCATAATATAGATAAATATAACTTGTCCACATATATAGATAAAGATTACTTGTCCACAAAGATCCACACAGATATACATAATTATTACAAATAGTTAACTTGTCCATCTAGCTAGGCCTTAACTTGCTCGTCACATTTTTACAATGGTCATGCTATCTGACCATGCACATCAACAAAAGCATGCCCCCTTCAACATCAACAAAAGCATGGTATCTTCAACTAAGGTTTGTTTTTTTTGTAGCCTCTTCAAATGCAACTAAGGTATCTTGAAACACATCGAGCTCATCTTCCATGGGCTGCAGATTTTGTTCAGCCACAAACTTGTATCGCCTCATGAATGCAGCCTTTGTGAGGAGGATATGCATTTCTTCCTTAATATTATCAACCCCAGGTTTCACATATTTGCAAACAGTGCCATGCCATTTTGATTCCTATGGAATGAAAAACATAGGAAAGTTGCTACATTGATCATTTGGATGAACCATAGGAATGAGAAGATTGAGATAGACAAAGGAACAAGCTAGCCATTTCATAGGAACAAGTTGCTACATTGATCATGTTAGAAATCCTTCAAAATCTCTATGGAACAAGCCATTTCATAGGAACAAGTAGATCAAGCTCAAGCTCAAGCTGCTCCATTTATAGAACAAGTAAAAGGCACTATGATTCAGAGAAACTTGCCTCGCCGTCATCGTGGTAGTTGCCAGCATCGGATATGAGGTCCTCTACACCTTCGCCGCTCCCTCGACCCCTCGCCGTCGTTGCAAGACATTTGTCGTCACAGACGTGAGGCAGGCGCCTTGCCCTCTTCGCTGCCCCCTCACCGGCACGCTCCTCCCTGCCGTTGCTTGGCCCCTCGTCGGAACTCGAGAGGATCCAGTCGATGACGCTCATCTCCGGCTTTGGGTTCGCTGCACCGCCGCTTGGCCCCTCTCCGATGGTCATCGTCGTCTCCGTCTTCGCCGCAATCTCGCCAGCGCGCGCGCGGATCCAGTTGCGGCACCGCATCGCGTTCGACTTCTCCTCCTCGATACACGGTGCGCGGGGTCGTCCGCTGCTTGGCCCCTCACCGGCGCTCATCGTCGTGTCCCCGCCTCCGCTCACCTCGCCGGTGCCGCCTCCGCTCACCTCCGCTAATCCCTAGTGAGAAATTAGGAAAGCGTCGTGTGTGCTGCGCTTATCCATTCGGGATCTTATATTCATTTTCCAAAATGGAGAGCCATTGCTGACGTAGGTTCGAGAACCCACGTCACATTAGTTGTCACGTGGGGGCGGGCAGGCAACAATTATCCTTTTTATATAGGCTGCTGACGCTGACACGTGGGCCCGACACTATTTTTTGGAAATGAAACTTGCTTCCCTCAAATATTAGAGCCCATAAAACAGCACCTTTAAATTCATTAAAAATACAAACAATTAGTAGTTGGTCATTTAGTATTCGATTAAAATATCAGCAGGCACACTTGTGTAACCAAAATTATCAAAATTCGAATTTTTATCTCGTGTTTGGGATATAATAATTCTAATAACATATTAGGTTCGTCTACAAATTCTACAAATTGAGTTGGCAACATAATTTGGGTCCCTAAACTTGTCATAAAAATTTCAAGTGGTTTCTAAAAAGGAAGATCAAACTTGTGTGCAAATGTGTACATCTCTCACATAGTTTCCTAGAATGTTACTTCGACACTGAAGTTTTCCACACTTTACAACATGTTCGAACTCATATACATTTGAAAATTTAACACAACCTTGTGTCCACATTAACAATACGAAATACAAAGTTTCATTAGTAATGGTTGTGTAAAACAAATATTATTTCTATGTTCTACTTATCAAGTACAAGATAAGGCATAAAAACATTACTAACGAAAAGGAAATATACACTAAACAATGAAATTAATGAAAAGATGGCAATTTTAGAAAAAATAAGAAAAAACAATCATCAAATTTGGATTACGTATGACCGAGAAATACGTGACACAAAATTTGGTTCCAGATTAAAAGGAGAAAGAAGAATTGTTTCCTTTGTGGTCAGTTTCCAGCGAATAGAAGTATTAATAAATTAAAATAAGCTATATGAACAGTCTTTGCATTAGAACTTGAAAAGAGGTATTAAAATAAGGTATATGAACAGTCTTTGCGGGACGGAGGTAGTAAAAGTCTTTTGTCAAATGCGACGCTGGTTAGTGGACACGCGTCGCCGCAGCGTACCCCATTCCGAGGCGTAGTGGCGTGTCGCAGTGGGAAGACTGGCCGTCTGACGGTTCCCCGTCTTGTCATATAAATGCCCGGCCGGCCAAGAGCTTTCTTCCATAAGCTTCAAGCGCGCCACCAAGAAAACCCCAGCACCACCGTCTCCGGTCACCAAGAGCTTCTTCTTCCTCAAGCGCGCGCATGGCATCGTTGTCGAGCGAGCCATCGAGGAAGCGGGGAAGGGAGGAGGACGACAACGACGAAAGCCGCCGCCGTCGTCTCATCCAGGAGGCGCCGGCGCTGCCGGCCGAGGAGGCACCGGCACCGCCGCCCATGCAGCCCTCCTCTCTGAGTTCACAACTAGTTTTGGACAACATTTGGTCTGTCCAACTCTTGGCTGAAGCTTTCAGGAAGCTTCAACAGGTGAGCGTTAAGCTCGGCGTGCCACGACCCAATGATCCGCTGCATAGGTCCGTGAAGGATTTCGCCTTCAAGATCCATTGGTTGGCTGGGGACCTTCAGAGAGTCGTGGTCTGGGGTGACGGCGATGGCAACGACGACGGCGACGGCGGCGACAGCAACGACGACAATGGCGGCTTCGACGGCGGTGACGAACGCGGCCTCGGCGGCTCCGACTCCGACGGTGGGGCTCCTCCGGCAGCGGCGACAAGTCTTCCTACCTTAGCTTAATTAATTTGTTCCTCCTCTGTGTGTTCATTCTCCTCTGTTTGTTCGTGGAACTCTGCTTGTTCCTCCTATGTGTTTGTTGAACTTGTGATGAACTACATCTAAGTGGCAGGAGAGAGGGGCTTTTGGTCAAATATTGGGAACTCTGCTTGTTTGTCATGAACATGTTCCTCTGTTAATATGTGTTCCTCCTGTGTGTTTGTTGAACTTGTGATGAACTACACCTAACAATGGCAGAGTGGCAGGGCAGAGTGGCAGCGGGGCAACAATGAATTGCAATGTTTGTTACTCTATTTGTTAGTGAAAAGATTCTGAGTTTCGAAATGCGGGTGCAGGCTGGTTAATTTCACACTGAAATGTGAACATAGATGAATTGATGAAATTTGTGATATGTGACACATTAAGATTCGTGACCCAATTGTCATTCCATTCCATTTTCTTCATTCATACATTTAAGTTTGTCATCTGTGACAAATTTTTCATTCCTCATTCACACAGATGAAACAAATTAAAGCACCACTTTTCACATCACAATTACTTCTTTGCAGCATACATCCCCAGTAAACATCCAAATACTACACAAATAGCACCCACAATAATCAAGTTCATCTTCCAGATCACATTGTCCATCTTCTCCTCCAGTGCTTTCTTCCTTTGCTTGTCGTCTGGTGCTTTCCTCTGATTGTCACTCCCAAGTTGAGAATCCACTGAATCAACTACTTCATCGATCACGTCTGCCCAGTTCGACGGTCGAAAAGATATGATGCCAGCATCCTTCAGCATCTGGAGATACTCCTTCTCGAAACGGTAATATCCACAAAGCTTGGGGAACTGTGCAAATCAAAAGCATATAAGAACCCTAACTCAGATTTGGGAAATCACAGCTCAGACCACTCACCGCGTTCCTCGCACACTTGAAATAAAGATGACCGTGGTTTTCACCTTCCTTCTGCATCCTCCCCTCCACCACCCGAGCCATACCACAGTCCGGGCAAGGGACCAGTGGGAAGCCGCTTAGCTCACCGACTGGATCCAAGCTGATGGAGTGAATGCGGCTGCCCCGGCCACCTTGAAACCTGCTCCTACCACGTCCACCTCCAGACGAATCAGCGTAGTGCGACATGTGTGCGACGGTGGGGAAAGGAAGGGCGGGCGGCGTTGGAGCTCAGAGCGGGGAAGAAGAAGCAGGGAGCTCAGAGGTCAGAGCGTCGTGTGTGCTGCGCTTATCCCATTCGGGATGTTATATTCATTTCCAAAATCAAGAGTCATTTCTGACGCGGGTTCGAGACCCTGCGTCTCATTTGTTGTCAGGTGGGTTCGACCGGCCAGGCAACGTTATCTTTTTTATATAGGCTGCTGACGCTGACACGTGGGCCCGACACTAATTTTTTTGAAATGAAACTTGCTTCCCTCAAATATTAGAGCCTATTAAACAACACCTAAAAATTCATTAAAAATATGAACAATTCGTAGTTGATCATCTAGTATTCGAATAAAATATCAGCAGGCACACTTGTGTAACCAAAATTATCAAAATTCGAATTTTTACCTCATGGTTGGGATATAATAATTGTAATAACGTCTTAGGTTGGTCTAAAAATTCTACAAATTGACTTGGCAACATAATTTGAGTCCCTAAACTTGTCATAAAAATTTCAAATGATTTCTCAAAAGGAAGATCATACTTGTGTACAAATGTGTACATCTCTCACATAGTTTCCTAGAATGTTGTACTTCAACACTGAAGTTTTCCATACTTCACAACATGTTCGAACTCATATACATTTGAAATTTTAACACAACCTTGTGTTCACCTTAACATTACGAAATACAAAGTTTCATTAGTAATGGTTGTCTAAAACATATATTATTTCTATGTTACTTGTAAGAAACAAGATAATGACGTATAAACAACATCCAAGAAATGGAGTTATATATGAAACAATGTCATAAATGAATAAAAGTTTATTTTAGAAAAAATCAGAAACAAATATCATCAAATTTGGATTACGAATGACGGAGAAATACGTGATTCAAATCTTTGATTGCAGATTAAAAGGGGAAAATGAAGCGAACCGTTCTTCACTCAAATATAACTAGCCCTGGCCTGACACGTTTTCCTAATAATATTGGGCCTTTCAGTTTTAAGGCCCACACACGCCCACTCGCGCTAAGGTTAGTAGGGAAAGACGCCTCCCTCACGCAGTCGCCTCCTCACTCTCCCCTCGCGTCGTCGTCTTTCTCCCCCTCGCGTCGCCGCCGCTTCCTCACCCTCGCCTTCCTCCCCTCACCCCCTCCCCCTTGCGACGCGACGCACGCTACACATCTTCGCTGAGACGCGTGCCATACCACCCCTCACCTTCTAGTGACGACGACTAGGAGGAGGAGGAGGGATCCAGCCACGAGGTCGACGCGAGGACGTGGCGACTAGAGATCCCTCCGCTCTGACAGTGACAAGGTGAACTGCATGCTAGAAATCCCTCCTACATCATTAAGATATATTCTTGACTATGCTCACCAGTAGCGTAGCCACATTGGGGCTAGCTGGGGCAGCCACCCCAGCTAATCTGCCCTAACTCGACTATGTTCCTTCTTCTCTGACGATATTTTTAAGCTTCGGTAGTATTTCTAGATGGCGCCATGACTCATAGGACCTTAGTACTTGCTAATTTGTGTCTTTGTTCTTCAAATTTAAGACTACATTTTGAAAATTTTCGCTAAAATTTGTGCAACTGCAGCATATAGATGTGTGAATTGGTGTGTGTTTCATTTTGGTTTGGTCCGTCATTAGGTGTCGCCCCAGCTAATTTTTTTTCTGGCTCCGCCACTGATGCTCAGTTAGGGTTTCGAGTTTCAAAATGTATACTTAGCATTTTCCTTTCGACTCACTCTTATATTTGGTTTTGCTCTTGTTCCATATGTACATTTGGACATTCTCTCCAAGTTGAATAAGTACCTCATCAGCAACAGAGGCAGCGAGCATCTTCCTCTTTAAAATGGTAAGGTCGTATTGCCTGAACTAATTTTTTGTTTTCTGAATATTGCATTTATGTTAATGGTTTACCATAGAACCAATGAGATTATAGTGGGCTAAACTAGTTACTGTAATTATTTTCTCATTTGTATGGTCTTGTACACAGTTCTGTGGGTGTTGATTAGAAAAAATGCTTAGCTGTTATGCATGGTTAACTAAAAATGTGCTCTACTTGTCTCCTGTTGTAGCATGTCTCCTGAGAGAGCTAGCAGTATGGTCTGCTTTTTGTGCTATTCTTGGACACTGAGCTGACCTTTCTCATAATCCCTTGACAATTAATTCACAGGATAACTCTGTCGAGGACTGCCGACCTGGGCAATTTGAAGAAGATGCATATAATGAAGAAGATGGATATGCCACTGCTAGTGAAGAACAAGAGCAGGTGGGTGGGGCTACGGGCCGAGCCAGAGTGCCAAGGACAGCGACAAAGTGGCCAAGAGACAAAATGGTAGTCACTGAGGTTGAGAGAGGGGGGATGCCAGTACCATTGACACAAAAGCGCAGGTTCAGGGCGCTTGCAGGGCTCATTGCTAGACAAAAGATACCTTTGGATTTGCCAGAAATAAAAAAACTAAGCGATGAACAAAAGTGGTACTTGTTTGAAACCTATATGCAGAAACACTTGGAGTTCCAGGAAGACATGAAAGAGCAGGTATTCAAGCTTTTGTGGAAGATTGCAGCCAAGGTATGGAGACAATTCCGATTTCAGCTTAGGCGAGATTTTGTCAAAAAAGGACTCGAGCCATTTGGAAAGCACGACTTTATCAAGCCGAAAGAGTGGACAGAGTTTGTGAAACAGCAGGAAACCGAGGAAGCCTCATCTCTTAGTGGCAAGTTCAAGTCACTTCAAAGCCTGAACTCAAACGAGCACAGCATGGGTCCAGCTGGTTATTGTGGAAAACTACCACTGTGGGAGGAAGAGGACAGGAAATTAGCTGCGGCTGGGATCGCCAACCCATATGATGCCATCACTGATGATCGTTCTAGGAATTGGATGCGAGCAAGGAGTAAACTAGTGGTGAAAGACGGTGTTGCCAAGGTAGTGTTCAACAAAGTAGCAAATGAAAGTGTGGCTGCAGATATCATGGAAAAGAATGCACATGCAGAATCTTCAGGAATGACTTCATGACTGAGGGAGAATGATGTGCTAAGTCAGTGCTTGGGCCGCCCCGAACAACCAGGTCGCGTGCGTGGTGTCTCCAGCTACCAGGGCTGGAAGTTTGTATGGCCTTAGCACGCTTCCATGTACAGGAAGAGGAAGAGGGCCAGTACTGACTCATCAGTTGATAAGCAACAGATGAAGGAAGAAATCAAGCAAGAACTCAAGGCTGAGATGGAGAAGGATATGCTTGACATGATGGCACGAGGGTACCAGGTGGTGTTTGCACCAGTGTCCAATTGCACAAGCCCTTCACCCGCCGGACTGAAGAGCAGCTGTGCGTCCGCAGATAATGTAGGTTTGATCAACGACGCTACAGAGTTGTCGACAGAGGTAGTGCACATTGCTTCCCCCACACAGGAAGACCTTATAGGCACATTGACTGAACCCACAGACTGTGGCCTATGGATCATATTTCACGGTGTTGAATATGAAGCTGCAATTAGTGTGGTTCAACCAGAGCAGACTACGTTACACACAGTCCCGATTCATGAAGACTGTGTTGTGGTCGAAGTGCTGCATGTATATTCTGTCTTTAGGGATCACGCGCTGGAACACCCTCCTAATGACAAGGTGACGACACTTGGACAAGCTCTACACCAGAGGATACAGTGGAAGAGATGTCACATTCACATCAAGGGAGCACCAATTGCAAAATCTTGTTCGCACACTATGGTACAGTTTCCTTCTGGTTCACAGACTATAGGACAAAACCCAAACCTGGAAACGCAAATTACAGAACAAAATTCCCCACCTGGTAACCCACCTCCTCCTCCTCCAAACCCAGAAACGCAAATTACATCCCCACCTTCTCTTCATGAAAGAACAAAACCTCCATCCCCAAAAGAAAGTGCTCAAAACAATGATGCCAAAGCAGGAGCCCAGAGTCATGTGTTGGCTGATGCTGAGAAATCTGTCGACGACAGTTCGAAGAAAGCTGCAGGTACATCTGGGCCCAATATCTCTGCAATAGCTGCTGGTCAGACACCACCTGAGAAACCTTCTTCAGCCATCTCAAAGCAGCAGGAAAAGAAACTCGCTGAAAATAAAAGGTCTACCAGAAAGCGATCTGAGAAACCTTCTTCAGCCATCTCAAAGCAGCAGCAGCAGAAAATTGCTAAAAATAAAAGGTCTCAGAAGCCTACCACAAAGCCTTCTTCAACCATCTCAAAGCAGGAGGAAAAGAAGCCTGCCAGAAAGCCGTCTGAGAGAAACGCTAAGAAGAAGGTGGCCAATGTTGTTATGACTCATATTAACCCAAACTACAAATTTGGAAATGCAATGCTCAGTGCTGCTGAACTCAAGCATCCAGATACTACTCCTTCTGTCACTAATCTCCACAATTTCCACATGGGACGTTGTAAGGACAATGATGAGTCTCTGATTCAGGGCATAATATGGCCCAAGCACGGCTGGTGGCCTGTGAGAGAAGATGAAAAATACGAGCTGTTGTCTGTGATCATCAGCGACTTGTACGATCTCTTCAACTTGGATGCTTTGGATATGGGACTTATCCCCTGTTTCATCCTGTAAGTTGCTTGAAAATTTAATCTACTTCTTACTAATCATTTTCTATCTAAATGTGCTTTCTGCCTCAGTTCATCTTTACTATGTATTTTGCCTCCTTACACTTTGTTTTTTCTTAATATTAGGAATATGGCTGTAAAAGTACGGCAGAAGAAGGAACCCGTAGCCTTCCTTGATCCTGAATGCTTTAGCCAGTCAAATATACAAAATAACAGGGACTTTTTTGTGTCCTATACGAAGCGTGCCTACCAGTCATATGCTAAAAAGAGAGTCATCATTTCCTGCTATAACACTGGGGAGTACTGGATTGCAGTGACGATCTTTCCAAAGCAGAAGATGGTCTTGTATCTTGATTCATATAGGATGCTAGACACTAATTTCTCTCAGTTGGTACTTGCCATTGATGATTAAGTTCTTTTTCTTTCTTAACCTACAAACTTCCTCAACAAACTCTGCGGAGTTTATTAATGGTGCCCTAACCATTGTTGCATGTTTTGTTGTAGTGCTTGGAATAGTTACTGCGATGACAACAAGTTGCCCCGCTGCGCCTTGAACCATGAGAAGGCTTTTGATGTATGTATTACTTAGTATTTCCTGCCTGTGGAAGCTAGTACTAAAGCTTGAGTTTATTTCTTCTCACCACTGTTTGTCTATGTATATTTATCGCAGTGCCACCAACAACCTTACAATTCCAGAGTCTGCGGCTTCTATTGTGCCTATCACATGCTTACAGTGAAAAATAAATTGAAGGACCCTGAGGTACTTTCTTGGGATCTACAATTGTAACACCTGCAACTGAGCACAGTTCTTACTTATTAGCACTGCACATGTTTGGTAACCACCTGTGTGCTGACTGCTGACATTATTATATTCAGGCATTTCGCATACCTACTTGTCAGCTGCACCGAGACCGCTACTCCACATTAGGGAAAGAACTGCCTCATTCCTCATGGATCAGGTGATCACACCTTCAGGAAAATTTCACATTAATTATGCTATGATGGCTCGCATTGTATTTGATACCAATCCTCATGGCCAGTGATGATATTGTTGTGAACCTTACTTAGCTTGTTAGAAGAGGATATTGAATGCTTGAATTTTGACAGATTATGCATGTGAATCTTGTGGATTTCTATTCAGTTTGTGGAGTTTTGTGAATGTGGATGCTGGACCTAATTTTTGTGAAAGTAGACAATGCGTCTCCTTTAGTCGAGACAGAGGAGACGCAAGTTCACAGTACTCGTCTCCTTTGGTCGATTAGAGGAGACGCACGTACACAGTAGGCGTCTCCTTTGGTCCAGACAGAGGAGACGCACGTACAAAGTACGCGTCTCCTTTGGTCGAGACAGAGGGAGACGCGTACTGACAAGATGCGTCTCCTTTGGTCGAGACAGAGAGAGACACGGGTTCACAGCAAGCGCCTCCTTTCGTCGAGACATAGGAGACGCGCACTGACAAGACGCATCTCCTTTCGTCCAGACAGAGGAGACGCGCACTGAGGAGACGCGTCTCCTTTTGTCCAGACGGAGGAGACGCACACTTACACGACGCGTCTCCTTTCGTCAAGACAGAGGAGACGCGTCATTTTCCGCATCTTCGATGTTGAGTTCATGTAACAGGCTCGGTTTCTGTGGCCATTACCAAAGGTCCATGTGGGCCCAGAGAAACAGACATTTCAGGTGATCGGTAACTAGTTTCGGTAACGGTCTTTGTTAGACACCCGTTACTAATACGTGTTATGAGTAACGGACTCAGTGTCTGCACCCGTTACAAAAGGCTCCGGTGGGCCCGGAGAAACAGCCATTTCAGGTGACCGGTAAGTAGTTGTGGTAACGGTCTTTGTTCGACACCCGTTACAATTACGTGTCATCAGTAACGGACATCGGCCCATTACCTTTTTTGGCTTATTTGTAACGCTTGATCGGTAACGGGCGTTTTGCCCGTTACCAATGACTGTTTTTCACGTAGTGACACCTCGCACCGACCGGGGAGTCACGTGTGTTGCTGCCCGGAGGTGATGTCATATTTTCACGTCAACAAGCACTAATTTGAGAAGCTTGTAACCAAGCCCATGCCTATTTTGCATCTTTTCTTTAACAATCATAATGAAAAGATCAGCAATACACACCTCAGTGAGGAAGAATTTCAATGCTAATGGAAGATGGTTGATCTTTGTCTTTGAGAAATCATTAAGATAAAATTGTGCAAGCTTAATCAACTTATCTCTGTCCCAGCTAGCAAAGTTATCTATAGGACTAAATGCAGACATACAGGAAGGCCAGATTGATTGTTTGGGTTGCATTCAGACCGAAGAACTTAGAATTTAGATTCACTAATATATGTGTATGTGTATACACTTGAAGTATACTTGTTTTTGTGTACAAAAAGTTAGGTATTCCCGGGAATACACAGGCATCACTGTAGCTCTACCCATGGCCTCTCAACTTGAACTCAGCCAGAACCAGACTTCGGCAAAGAGCCAGGAGCCTACCAACCACTTCGACTTCATCAAAGTTGTCTTCTTCTGTGTTTGATATTCACCAAAAATTAGTTTATGTGCTACAAACTTTCATGGAACGATGACCAAACTACATGGAAATGTTCGCACTCAAAATTGGCAGGTCTGATCTGACCGGTCTGACCTATGGGTCCTACCAGTCAGACCGGTGTGGTCAAAGTCTACAAAATACAATTTGGACTTCACCATTGGATAGGTCTCGTCGAGTATATCAAGATTCATATGTAGAACGTTCAAATCGGAGTCCGGATGAAAGAGATGCACCGGTCTGACCGGTGCACCTCACCGGTCTGACCGGTGCCCCCTGAGTCCGAGCCAAAACGAGGAGTCCTGATAGATTTAGGCTTGTAAAAGGATTTCCTTGCGGGGTAAGACCTCCCCACCTTATAAATATAAAGGGTCACGGCCGATTGAGGTTCATCATCCAATCGATCAATACAATTTACCTTTATTCGTCTCGTATTTACTTTTATCTCTTCCTAACTTTTCCAATCTACTACTTGCTGTTCTTCCTTCATCTCTGTGATGTTTGAAGGTGTTCTAGGTGGCCTTGCCGACCCTAGAGCAATCCTGCGTGCGCCGCCCCGACGGGATCCTGCCCGGGCGACGTTCGGAGGTCTACCACCGGAAAACCGCCGGCGACCGGTCTGACCGGTCACCCTCACCAGTCTGACCGGTGACGACGCAGAGGCACTACGACAGCTGCCCCTGCGTGCTTGTTGGCCCCAAAAAGGTGCCAACAAATTGGCGACTCTGTTGGGGAAGAAGATCTGGTTATTTTAACCGATCTATCTAACTCCGGCGCAATGCACTCGAGGGCTGAACTTGATCTAGACAACGTCATCGGCGTCGATGATGTGGAGCTCTCGCCTGAAGATCGCCAAGCCATGGAGGACTTCATGAAGAAACAAGCTGAACAACGTCGTCAAGTTTTAGAAGATCTCATGAAGGAACATGCTGGGCGAGATCGACTTCACTACTTGTCGCACTTGAAGAAGAATCGTGAAGGCAAGGTGAAGAAGGTCAAGGAGATCACCGACGCTCCACCACCTGAGGTACCGATCACTGTAAGCACATCAACGCCTCCATCCTGTTTTGTTACTGCCAATGACCTTACTACTGTTATGGATAATTTTCATTTAGCAATGATTGAAAATATGAAAACATGGTAGATAAGAGTCTTGGTAAACGTGTAGAGGAAGGTGATGATGAAACATCTATTCCTAAAACTGTGTCACCTCAGATCCCATCTGCTAGTACGTCGGCTCCACCTATATTGAATCCTCAATATGGTATGCCGTTGAACTATTTTGCAGGACAAACAACACCACCGCCGTCTGGTCAGTACAGACCGGTCAGACCGATGGGTCCAACCAGTCAGACTGGTGCCGGTGCTGTGGTGCTATACCCCTCTTCTCCGGAGCCTATAGTTACTGTACCTCCTGTTCAGGCTGCCTCTAGCCGATCCGGTGATACTACAGTAGCTCATGGTGTTCCGGTTATGGTTCCTTTTGGAACAGGCACTGGGTATGGTTTTGTTCCTAATACACAACCTAATAGCCGTTTGCAGCACAATCCCCTAAACCCATCTACACATGCCAATGTGTTGCAATCGAACGCTTCAACTACGGCGATGCCAACCACTATACAAGAAGTCATCGATAGGTTTAATGCTAATCTTGCTAAACAAATGAGAGATGACTATGGGTTAGAAGTGAAATATAAAAATTCTTCATATCAAAAACCGTATCCTGCTAGCTTTGATTCGGTTCCCTATCCTATTGGTTGGCATTGTCCTGAATTCATAAAGTTTAATGGGGATGATAGCAAAACTACTTGGGAGCATGTTAGTCAATATCTTGCTCAATTAGGAGAAGCTAGTGTCATAGAAGAAATAAAAGTTAGATTATTTTCTATATCTTTAACTGGTAATGCTTTTTTCATGGTTTGCTTCATTACCTGTTAGCTCTATTCATACTTGGCAACAATTAGAGCAAAAATTTCATGATCACTTTTATAGTGGAGATAATGAGTTAAGGTTGAGTCATTTAACATCGGTTAGGCAAAAGCATGATGAGCCTATTACTGATTACATTAGAAGATTTAGAGAAACAAAAAACCGTTGTTATAGTCTTGTTATCTCCGAAAGGGATCTTGCTGAATTAGCTTTTAATGGTTTGCGATCCCACATTAGAGAAAAATTAGATGGTCATGAATTTGCTAATGTTGCTCAAGTTTTAACAAGAGCTTTAGCTCAAGAAAGCCGAAGTAAAGATAATCGGTTTAAATCTGATCGTTCTAATATGCATATGCTAGAGTATGAATAATCAGACGATGAGAGTAAAGAAGTATGTGCTGCTGAATTTACATGGTCACCTAATGATAAAGCAGAGACTTGTGCTTCTCTAAAACCGTCTCATAAGAGTCGGGAAGAGATGAAATTTACTTTTGATGTGGCTAAGTGTGATAAAATATTTGATGAATTGCTTAAGTCTGGTAAAATTAAAATAACTCACACTATACCACCTCTTGATCAATTAAAAAGACGTGCATATTGTAAATTTCATCATTCGTTTTCTCATGCTACCAATGATTGTAATACTTGTCGTCGGCAAATACAATCGGCTATTAATGAAGGTCGTTTAAAATTCCATGATATGCAAGTCGATGAAAATCCTTTTCCTACTAATGCCTATGTGAATATGCTTGAATTGTCAAATCCTAAGGTGCTTATTCGACCGGATCAAGCTGAAAAGGCAAAGGGAAAGAACATGATCATTGGAGAGCAAAGACCTGACAAGAAGGTGCTTCTGGAGGAGATCCCCAAGGCTTCAGCGAAGACTTCAACGCTTGGGGGGCAAAACAAGGCAGAGAAGACCGGCAAAGCGTCGACCGGTCTGACCGGTGCAAAGGCCGGTCTGACCGGTGCTCCGACCGGTCTGACCGGTGTACCTGACCGGTCTGACCGGTGTCCCTAGAAGACATCAAGATGCTCCAAGCCCAAGAAAAGAGCAAGGCCAAGTTTTGAAGAGCTCCTGGCCAAGTATAAAAGGAAGGGAGCTGCTAGGAATCGAAGAAATCTGCCGAATGGTGCAAAGGGCGTAAAAGCACCACCAAGACATGACGGTATGTATCACCAACAAGGTAAACCTGCACCTGCACCATATCCTTTTGTTGGATCAGTTATTCCATGCTTTTGGTATTATCCTTGTTATTATTCACCTGCTGATTATAGTAGTATGTACATGAAACCATATATGATTCAATATCCTATTGCATATCCAAGTGGTGCATTGCAAAGACCGGTTGCTTGTAGTAGTAATCTAGTTCAAAGTAATGTATATACTAATATTGAAGCAGGTGAAGATAACAATAAACAAAACTCTAAAGGTATGCAGCCGAGGTGGTGTCCCTCAGGCTTATCCCACACTCAAAAGAGGAGACTGCAAAGATTGCGTAAGCAAGGAGCAATGGAACAACCATCTGAAGAGAGGCCAGCTAAGTCAACACGGACCCGAAAGGAGTGGAGCCTGAAGCAGGCGTCAACCTCGACTTAAAGTAAGCATGTTTACGGCCGGTGTTTGATGGACATCGTCCTAAGTATTTTTTTAGTTTAGAAAAGTATTTTTTTGCACGTATACTTTGCCAAAAAATAGGGGATATATGTTCGCACTCAAAATTGGCAGCTCTGATCTGACCGGTCTGACCTATGGGTCCCACCGGTCAGACCGGTGTGGTCAAAGTCCACAAAATACAATTTGGACTTACTATTGGATAGGTCTCGTCGAGTAGATTATGTAGAACATCCAAATCGGAGTCCGGATGAAAGAGATATGCCTTCGGAAAGATCTGCACGCCGGATGCACCGGTCTAACCGGTGCACCTCACCAGTCTGACCGGTGCCCCCTGAGTCCGAGCCAAAACGAGGAGTCCTGATAGATTTAGGCTTGTAAAAGGATTTCCTTGCGGGGTACGACCTTCCCACCCTATAAATATAAAGGGTCACGGCCGATTGAGGTTCATCATCCAATCGATCAATACAATTTACCTTTATTCGTCTCGTATTTACTTTTATCTCTTCCTAGCTTTTCCAATCTACTACTTGCTATTCTTCCTTCGTCTCCATGACGTCTGAAGGCGTTCTAGGTGGCCTTGCCGACCCTAGAGCAACCCTGCGTGCGCCGCCCCGACGGGATCCTGCCCGGGCGACGTTCGGAGGTCTACCGCCGGAAAACCGCCGGCGACCGGTCTGACCGGTCACTCTCACCGATCTGACCGGTGACGACGCAGAGGCGCTGCGATAGCTGCCCCTGCGTGCTTGTTAGCCCCAAAAAGGTGCCAACAGAACAATGAACAAACTATATTAAGGCGCTCTGCTATAGTTGTCCAATGTTAGAATCCACAAAATAAACCAAAAGCAACAGGAGATCAGTAGCACATAGTTCCTCAAAAGATAAAGGAAAAAACTCAAACAAAGGATAGTATGCCACTAAAGTTCCGTCCACTGTGGATCAAGCAAATGACACCCCAAATTTATTCGGGGTCTGTCTTCTTCTTTTTGCAGAAACGATTCCAGTTTGTTCCCCTGAAGACCACCTGAAGAGAAAGCTCTTGTTCGTTAAAAATCTCATCATTTTTGCACAGCCAAATTGCCCAAAGAATAATGACGCATGTTCCAATCAAGATATGAGTTTCCTATCTACCACTTGTAACCACTCATTAAACAAATGAGCAACATTTCCCGGAGGAGGTAAATTAAAAGAAATTTGTATCAGTCTCCAAATGAACCTAGCATTCTGACAACAGAAGTGTATACATATTTCTAACACTGCACTTTTTTCATAGTTTTGTTTGGAAAGCTATGGTTTGATTTAGTCCTTATTACCACTTAAAACGTTGGTCATTAAATGATGGTTCATCATACAGTCTACTCAATGATTGCCTCTCGTCCTTTTCTCGCCACGTGAAAAAAGAAAATGAGTATCCTAATTATTTATGATATTGTCTTTCGAAAAAAAATATGTATGACGTTCAAGGCTTTGTTTGAAGAGGTCCACTTTTTACTGGAACAACAAAAGCTTTGGGCCTCCATTACGCGAAGAAACTCGCGGAATATCAGCACATAATATTATTGGTGGGCGTAATAGATAGACTCAGGAAAGCTTGCTTAATTCACCTCAGGCCCACGAGTGCCCTCCTCCTTCCTCCAGCAGCGCCTCCGCGGTCGTCAACACCCCCCCCCCCCCTACAAGGCCATGTTTCCGTCCTTAGATTTGTGATGAAGCTACCGTCGATCTGGTGGTGATGGAGAAATGCCCGTGAGATGGCTGGCCCTGGGCTTCATCGAATTCCAGGAGGATTGGATTATTTTGGAGATTTTGTTTTTGCTGGGGATCGTAGGGTTTTTTTTTTTGGCTTACCGCTGAGGCTGTGGAGACTGACTATTTCCAGTACTGCAGCAGCCGCTGCCAATGGCGCGCGTGTCATTGCATTGGCCATCCATTGACACTTTTGACCATCTTTAAATACTTGACACTTCACGTTTTGTCAAACATACTTTTCTGCTTTTGCCCCTACTAAAGTACTATGGGAAGTTTTATGAAACATTTCAAGATAACTTATAAGGTCATTTTGATCATTTTATACGAGAAGAGTTGATCACCTTGATACGCATACTACATTTGTCAAATCAGCCAAAGTATAGAAATGGAGGTCAGTAGTTTGTGTGAGCTTTGTCGATACATCCATCGTATTTTCTTGAGCCCAATGATTTTCCTGCTGCAATTGTGGCGTCCACGCCTGTACTAGCTGACACAGCCTGAGAGTGGTAATACTGGAGGCTCGACTTTATTTTAATAAAACTCATACGTAATCTGTCGTCAATAACATAGCACGCGCGCACACAACTTCTTCAAATTTAACCCACCACAATAATGGTAGCTGTTTATCTTATTCTGATAAGAAAAAGAATTATACAAGTAAGGCCATAATGGATCTGGGCACTTCTCTCTTTTTTTCTGTACAATGCTGATCAAAAGTCAAAACACTATGATGGTCGTACAAGAACAATATGATGACATCTCATGTTTCGCCCTACTTATGCAACATCAGCGAAGAAATCATGAATTGTGATCCGGGTTGCTACTGGAATTCGCACTGTTTTTTTATCATTGTACCAAGTAATGCTGCCAAATGTGTAATCCCCTTGTAACCTCCACATAGGTGATATCTTGACGTCAAACGTATGAATTTTGTTTGTAGCATTGAATATAAGAACAGACGGCTCAACTTCGATCTTGACTCCGGCTGGGTTTTCAATTGCAACATGGTATACCGCATCGACCTCGCCTACATTTGTGACCATTCTCGGCAGGCTAATTGGATACCTCAGGTCTGGAACCGAGATGGATGGCAGGTTCAAGAGATACCCTGGTATTGATGTTTCATTGCAGCTTGTGAAAGTCTTCGTGATGGTGCAACCAAAGAAATAGTTGTAATCATTCGGATCGATGTCATAAATTAGGCCAGGATCAGCTGCTCTGTTAGGGTTGATGTGTCCACCTCCATAGTCGAATGGGTCGGCAATCTTTCGAGGCAATCCTTCCGCTAGTATCGGCATGCCGTGTTCATCAGTTACAGATGCTTCACCGTACAAAAATAAACAGAGGTAAGACACATGTGGTCTGCCTAGTAAATTAGGCATGACTTCATTAGAAGCTATCTTCTAAAACCGAAGCTGTTAAAAATACAGGCGTTCCAGTGAAGCGTATAAAATTCATGTCTACCTAATATGAAAAGGCAATGCACTTGGCGAATTTCTTTTAAAACTCGTCAAAAGTTGTGGTTGGTCTAATTACCTGTGGTGACAATGGCGGATTTCAGTGCAGCAGGAGACCAATTTGGATGCAGAGCTTTCAACAGCGCGATGATGCCAGTTACATGAGGGGCAGCCATTGATGTCCCTGACATAATTGCATAGGAATTCCTCTGTGCTGCTAAGATGTTGGCTCCAGGTGCAGCTATGTCAGGCTGTTGAGGAAGCAAGAGTCGAGTGAGATATGGCAGATCATAGCTTATGAGTGTGCAGTGTTACATTGAACTCTTGGTACCTTAATGAAATCAGCATAGTCGGGTGATGGACCTCTCGAGGAGAATGCTGCCACTTTTGGTGCCAGGATCTCTTTACCTATAATGCTTCGGGCTGGTTCGATTCTTGCCACGGGAGAGCTGTTTAGAACAACCAGAAATTTATGTGAGAATCCGTTATAGAGCATGGTCAAGAGCTTATAATGAGCAATGTGTATGCCTGATCAGGATTCTGGAAGTGATATACCTGGTGGTGCCGATGTATTCTTCGATCTTTTTACCATAGTCAATGTCCACGATAACACAGGGAATGCCTTCACATGCTTCGAGATTATCGGTGGTATATTGAACGAAGATAAGACCAGAGCCCCCTCCATCCAGGACGTTTTGCAACGCATTTGGTAATAGTCCACGCGGGCCAAGACCCATTGGTGATTTTGGTGATGCACAAAGCACAGTTTTTCCTTTCACATCGGTACCATTTAGATCATCCGCCGTGCACCTGGCCGCACAAGAAAAAAAGTTAATTTCTGGCGAGATTCTGAATGTATGCGCATTTGCAGAAGACCGATTAAATTTAACATTTTGACATACAGGCCTCCGTCTGCAAGACTTGTGAAAATGCTCCTGGATGAGTTCTTTTGTTGGTAGTAGAGCGATTGTCCCTGCAAAAACGAACAGAATTTGCTTAAGGCAAGAAACCATATGGTAGGCTCGTTACTCTTCAAAGCTTCTTATTGTTTGTATCCCATACCACAATCCGTTGCTTGTTTCCCAGCGTGATCACCGTCGGAAACGATCGGTCCATTTTGCTCGCTGCAACGGTGATGACCCACGGAGACGTGTTCCCAACAGTTTGCGGACTAGGCCCGTCGTTCCCGGCCGCGTAGACGACAGTGATCCCCTTCTGAACCGCGTGCAGAGCTCCGAACGAATTGTCACTGAACCCACCAACTGACAGCGACAGTACGTCCACCCCGTCGTGTATCGCGTCGTCGATGGCCGCGAGCAGCGCGGCGTCGGTTCCCCTGCCGGAGCCACTCCCCCAGAGGACTTTATAGACAGCAATGCGAGCGTGGGGTGCGCCGCCTCGCGCGACGCCCGCGGCGAGGCCATGAAAGCTTGCTCCCTCCACGACTGAGCCTGCTGCAGTGGAGGCCGTGTGCGTGCCGTGGCCTCCAAAGTCCCGGGCCGACAGGTAGTCGGTCTTGAGGATCTCATCGCTCGTTCCAGCACTGTAGAATCGTGCCCCAATGATCTTGCGGCTGCAGTTTTTGCTGTCCCAGGCCTGTCCGACTTGGCACACGCCTCTCCACCGTGACGGCACGGGCCCGTACCCTTCGTCGCTGAAGCTTCTGGATTCTGGCCAGATGCCTGAATCAATGACTCCGATGATTACGTCCTCTCCGTATCTGCCTTTATTGAGCAGGTCATTGGGCATTTGGTAGCTCATGTCGAGGAAGTCCCAGCTTCGGGTGGTTGTTGCCCTGCACCTTCTGCTGGGTTTGACGCTGATGACTTCCGGAAACTCTGCAGAGAACAAAGGTACAAAGGCGTCACAGGTTTTGCATTGATAGCTGTGGAACAAATCGACGAGAGAGCTGAGGAACATGAGACGTGCTCCTCGTGGTTTGAGCAGGAAGGCTGAGAGGTCTGACCTGCAAGCTGCTTAGCTTGGTCTTCAGTAAGCATGGCTGAGAACCCTGAGAAGCCGTGCTTGTAGTTGTGAATCATGGAACCCAAAGAATCTTCCATGCTGAAAGTTTAGGAATTTACACGCGAAACACAATTAATCTCTTGATGGCTGACATTATATTGCTACTGATCTTCGATGAATGGTACATCGAAGAACCATGATCAGTTTGCACATCATTCTTCTCAAAGGAGCTCCTGAAAATAATCAGTAAGTAACAAGCAGAAAGAGGATACGTACCTCCCAAGAACATTGCTGAGTAGATCATGGTGCGAAGCGATGACATCATCCGGGTGTCCGTGTTTCACATCTCCTAGGTAGACGACATAAAGCTGCAGACGCGGAAGAGATTGGGATTCAGATTACAGAAACATGCATGGTCGATCTCTAAGCTAATGCACATGCATACCTCCTCTACCTAGTGATGAAAGAAGTGTTAACAGCCATGCTTACCCTGCGGGATCCTCCATGTACTCCAAGAAACAGAATGCAAAAGCAAAGCAGTAGTGCCGAGGCCAGAAGGGTACGTGATGAAGAATAGAGTCCCATGTTCCCTCTACGCTGCTGTGTGTTGTTCATTGTGGTGCCATTAGGGCAAGTATTTATAGGGCATGTATGGAAGTTATATTCTCCTGGTCAGCATAGAAAGAGTCAGAGAATTCTTAACACTCTGTACACTGGTGTCACGCCCTTTATTCCTTTACACTTTCTTACAACAAATACACATTGATTTATGGGATTGACACGTTAAACCCGTGACAGTGATACACCAATTAACCAATAATGAAGAAACAGTCCACGACCGAAGCATCAGGCGTAGTTTCCAAATTCCAATCAACTAGAGAGTTCTACTTCGTCCAAACGGGTTTCACTACAAAGTCATTTGTAGATTTTTGTTTGACGAACGAATCAACAACTCCTGAAATTAGGAGTACCAGCTCAAATTATCTGTGCCAAGTTCGAAATTAAGATTAGAGATGTCCATTCACCATCTAATTCCTTAAACCGAATGCACGCCAACATCCAAATGATACGGGGTTAATAATGAAACATAGTAGGTATTTCTAATTCTACTAGAGCAACAAGTTGGCCTGGCGGCTGGTGACACCAACCTGATGGGTCGACCATGTAGCGCTCGAAAGCCGCCAGAGGCATTGTTAACTATAAAGGAATCTTTAGCTCCTCTAAATATGAGAATGATGGACAGCGCTAGCTCTTGCCGTTTCCTCGTTAAAATAAGTGGTCTGGTGGGGTTTGTCGTGTGTGTGTGAGCGCGCGCCACAAGAGAATGTTTCAAGGAGTTGGTAGTTTTGCGTTATTGTAATTTCGTCAAAGCTAGTTTATCTTCGTAATTAAGGTTTGAATTGAAAGAAAGTGATGGCGTGACGCCATTCGCCTAACCTTACCTTGAGTAGGGTATTCCTCAACTTGGTATTTTTATCCTCCTGTTTGTCTCGGGCAACATCGAGGTTTTTTAAGTGCACACTAAACGTCTAAACTACTCCCTCCGTTCTTACTCCAGATTTGCCGGTGCTCAGTCCTTCGGAGGTGCTCATAGGGGTAGGGTTTGCGTACGTGTGTTCATAGAGGTGAGTGTGCGTGTGTGTTGTGAGCGTCTGGGTTGTACTGTGTAATCTCAAAAAAAAATATATATGACGTTTAGGATAAGAAATTTAGTTCAAAATGAACTAAATTTTAAATGAACTAAATTTGTTATCCTAAATGTCATATATTTAAGGACGGAGGGAGTATACATGTATTTGAAAAGAACTCGTATAAATATGTATGATGGTTAAGATTAATTGTGTAATACTAGAAAATTCCCATATGGAATAGGTTGTATGCATAAGTAATATAGATAGTATAAGTGTATCATGGTAAAAGAACATAGACACGGCATCACTATACTATATTTTTTGACACTAGCATAATGTCTACAATAAATGTAATAATTATTGAACTACCCATAATAATAGACAATCATGCTATTCTTAGTGCAAGGTTTATCTAATAATCATTGAGCTGATGAATGAAACTAAGTCCATGAATGTGAAGTTTCATTTACGATTTCAGATGTTAGCATATATCATAAACCTTTCATCTAAGTGAACAATGGAACGAAGTTGATGCATGTGTTGAGATGAAACTCAAATTCTCTCAATGGAGTTTCATTCCAGTTTCATAGCTCTTGCTAACTGTGTACATCTTGTTTTGATCCCCATGAAACCCAATTCTTTCTTTCCTCTTGATTAAACTACATGCCACATCATCATTTTTGTTTATGTGGCATGTCATTTAATAAGAATGAAACTTATGTGAAACTTGTACTAAAAATGGCTTCATATCTTCTCTATATACTATATATCACTACTAAATAGTAATATTGAGCACCGTAAATGAGCTCGCTGGAAGAGGACTTCTGGAATCCTATCGACCGCTTGAGACTTCTGTTAGAAACCATATTTAAAAGTTTTCAAAAAGAAAACCTCGAAAGACCACAATCTTCAAACTTTAAACAACCACCATTGTCAGCGAGATGACGTTACGGTTCCAAAAAATTCTACTAGCTTTCAAACCCGATTCCTTTGGTGCCCAATGTCAGACGAGTTCCTTTTATTCTTTCCCGGTCATGAAACAGACATGGCAACCCACATAAACATGCACGCGCTACGTGCTAACCTTCACTATGTCTTACAACCGTGACGCACATCACCTCTACAAGCTGCACCTTTCGATAAATACTTTCTCTTGCGAAACTTCACTGGTGGAAAAACAGCTTTCCGTCCCGGGTGGGAAAGGCTTTAAGTCTCTAAAGCCCACCCGGGACGAAAAGGGAGAGACAAAAGACCCCCCTTTGTCACCGGGTGGGCAACCGGGAATAAAGGGTGTCCTTTATTCCCGGGTGGTAGCCCCGCCCGGGACAAAAGGGGAGGGCCAGCAGCGCCTGTGCGCCACCCCTTTAGTCCTGGGTGGTAGCTCCGCCCGGGACAAAAGGAGAGGCACACCAGCGCCTGTGCGCCACCCCTTTAGTCCCGGGTGGTATTACCACCCGAGACTAAAGACCACGCTGTGAATTTTTTTTTGTTTCATTTCAAATTGTTCTAATAATGTTATTCGTGTATATTCTCACGTATTTGGGTGTAATTTACGTATACATATAAATGTTTGCACTAATTATACGTGTCTACTATACATATACGTACTATATGAAGAGAATAAACTTATAAATAAATATATACACACATTATATTACATCAAAAGCATAGATAGTATTTTCTGAAAGTAGTATATATATATATATATACATCAAAATATTGTTTCATACTAATTCTAGTCTAAAGTTCCACCGGAGGTGCTAATTAAAATTTTTCAATTCGATGACCGTCATAGTGATTTCTGCCTTGTGGATTAATCACCTGGTCCATTATGAATCCGCAGAGACCTTCTTGAATCGCCAAGAGTCGGTCCTTCTCAATGATTGCGTCCCTAATCAAATTGTTCTGCAATGTGCAAATAATTTAATATATTACACACAAGAATTAAATATATAAGCGGTTAGAAAAAAAGTATTATTAATTGATTTAAAATAATACTTACAGTATAATCTGACGGGTCTGCCTCGCAGAAATTGTGGATGAACTCACACACATAGTATGCACATAAATGTGTCCCTGGTTCCTGTCTCATACACTAAATTGAAGAAGATAATTATGAAAAATTAGTGTTATGCATTTTTAATTTGCCCAATCTGAAGTTGTTATTTGGTTTACGTACCGGAAAATTTGTAGTGAAGTTTATTCTAGGTTTCCATTGTCCAGGGTTGACAGCCTTGAATTTTTCCCAAACTCTGGCAGAAAATAATGAAAGTTAGAGCCAGATAGTGTTAGTAAAAGCACACTATTGCATAAAAGGGAACATATGGATAGAATTATTACTCTTGAAACATATCTTGAAGGTCCAAGTATTTGTCCGGATTTCTTCTCAACGAATCAAAGACAAAGATGTTACTTCTGTTGACATCAATTATGAGAAGAATCCAGTGGAAACTGTATATACATAGAAGCTCAAAAGATTAGAACTAAATAATGTTAACTAAGATAATTAGAAATGCGAACCCTTAGCAATTAAGATGGTAATCACACTTACTCGAAGTTGTAAGGTAGAAGTATCAAATCCTTGTAATGCAATTCACACAAGGTCCTTACGATTGTTTTGAATGTTGTTTCTGGTTGCTTCTTTACTTGATCTTGATTAACTAAAGATGGGTCCATGAAACCTATTCGTTGGTAACCATTCTTCCCCATGTTATGCATTTCCAGGCTACAGAAAATGAAAGACAAAGTTAATAATTAGAGTATGCATAAATTTGTTAATTAGGGTATGTATTGCACCGTCACTTACAGGCACCAGGCCATGACAAGATCGGTATTCAAGGAGTCAAGATGGTAAATTTCATAAATATCTTTGAATCGTGGCCAGGACAACTTCTCGCCTTCACCAGCAAAATCTCCCGGTTTAACAAGCATGCCAATCATCTCCAGGCCCGCCTTAGACGTCTTCATGTAGAAGTCATGCAATCTGCGCATCTGAGTAGGGAGTTTCTTCACCAACTCAGGCCTGACAAAAGATTTCCCATGCTCGTAGTGCCATCTAGGTACGAAGTTTGGGTCCCGAGGAGGTGATTCGTGGCCGAGAACATATTCTAGTGGCATCCCTGTTGCTTCTTGCATTGCAATGACGGCCGCTAGTTGTTCTGCGTCCATAACTGCAAGAGCTCGTTCAGTTGCAGTGAGGCTGGAGGCGACGTAAGTCTGTACACTCGACGTCGACGCTTCTGTTGCCTTCTTCGTTGAAGGCTCTTTCGCTGACGTCGACGTTTGTGTTGCCTTCTTCATTGAAGGCTCTTTCGCCGACGTCGACATTTGTGTTGCCTTCTTCGTTGAAGGCTCTTTCGTCGATGTCGACGCTTGTGTTGCCTTCTTCTTCTTCCTATAATCCTGTGGCATCGTCGACCCCGGTACTTGGTCGATGTAACTATTTGGTGACCCTCCTTGTCTCTTCTTCTTCATGGACTTGAGCAGCGACCAGTCATAATCACTTAGTAGGGGTTTTATAATTTCTTGTCTCTTTTCTACTTCCTTCTTCTCTATGAAAGCTTTGAGTTTCTGCGGACGATCTTTATTCTTTTCTGCTTCCATTTCATCGAGCCGTTTTTGTTTAGTAGCCTCTTTATTCCCTTCAATCCACGCCTTGAGTTGCTTATCACACTCCGCCTCATTTTCTGATGCTGTCATGTCATATGGCAGCTTCCTTTTAACAGGCAGCCTTTTCCCTTTCATCTTCGGGGGATCCGGATTTGGCACGGGCATAGACGCGGTAGATTTTGATCGGGACCGCTTCTTGGCAGGCTTTGGTGAAGGTTGCTTTGGTGGTGATTGATGCTTCGGTGGTGATTGCTGATGATCGTCATCGCTCGCGGCAGGAGAATTCCCTCGTTGTGGAGACGGTGAGCTCCAATCATTTGGCGACGACCAGCCCGGTGACGGCTCGGGAGATGGTGCCTGCTGCTCGGCAACACTCGGAGGGATCGTTGACGGCTCGGGAGATGGTGCCTGCTGCTCGGCAACACTCGGAGGGATCGTTGACGGCCCGGGAGATAGTGGCTGCTGCTCGGCAACACTCGGAGGGATCGGTGGCGGCATGTTAGGTATTATGATGTAACGTTTGGGCCACAATATGATACTGTGAAGCGCATCACGAAGTGTCCTTTCCCCGTCACCTCCTTGGATGTCTAGCTCTATGTCGTTAAACATTGGGTCAGCAATCTCCTCCAAACCAACTAAGGCGTAGCCAGCTGGAATCTCCATGCCGTGGCTTGTACGTCCTGGGAGATGTGCTAAAGCCATTCTGTACGCCACCTATATATATGTAGAGAAATGATGAAGTTATTAAATGCCTGAGACATGCATCAAAGGTTGAGATAATTGCACGTATAATCAGGTTTATATATACCTTCATTGTGATGTTGCCGATCGGCTTGTGCAGCTCACATGCGGTGCGCTGACAGAGTTCATCCACAGGGTACCGTTCATTGTCCTCTACTTGAACTTCTTCTTGGTTTGCCGCCCTTTGTTCTTCGGGGGCCTCTGTGGAAGCACAGCTGCTTTTGCGAGCGGAAGGGCTAACGACGGGATCCACCGGTGCTTGGGGCAGTGCTCCGGCAGGGGTGATCTGAGCTACCGCGGCGGCCACTCGTAGTGCAATCTCTGCATTCACACGATCTTCTTGATCTTTAAGTCTCTGCTCCATCATTTCACGCCACCGCCCCTCTTCACGCTCCCTTCTTCTTTTGCGGCTTCTGTAGGTGTCGGCACTTCCCTTGAAAGCATACTTCCACGGGACTACCCCGTAGCCCCTGCAACGTCCTGGGTGTTCCGGATTCCCGAGCGCCAAAGTGAGCTCATCCATGTCTCTGTCAGGAACCAATCTGCCCGCTTTGATGTCTTCATTCTTTTTGATTATCTCATGTGCCGCCTCCCGTAACGTGGGTGGGAATACGAGGGAACCGTCATCAGGGTTCAATCTTCCACCGCGGGCATAATACCAATTCTTCGATCGTTCTTCCCAGTCAATGACCACTGGTACGATACCTTTGTTGAGGAGGTCTTGTTCAATCTTCCGCCACTTGGGTGCTGCAACCGCGTAACCACCGCGACCAAGACGATGGGCGTAATCCGTCTTCTTACTGGCACTTATCTGAGCTCGTGCGCTCTTGTTGGCGAATTCTTCACTATTCTTGTAATCCACAAAGGACTGCCAGTGATCCTTTAGCTTGGGATAATCATCAAAATTTGGAGTTCGTTTCTGCTTGATATAATCTCTGTGCAGCTGCTTCTTGAAACTCTGCAATTGAGTTGCCATCTTCGTGAGAGTCCACTGCTTCACAAGGTTTGCGTTCACGCCCGGTGGAAGTGTGAAGTGTTTTAGGATATCCTCCCATAACATATTCTTAAGTGAATTTGGAACCACCCATGGATTATCTTCCCTTCCCTTCCATTCTCTATATGATATGGGCACGTTGTCCCTCACAATAGCACCGCATTGGGACACAAACTTGTCCCTGACCTTCTTCGGTTCCCATGGCTGGCCAAGCTCGTTGACTTCAGTGATACGAAACTTCACATCTTGATCGACGATTACTTTTGTACGGCCTCTCTTAGTCTTTTTGCTTGTCGAGGTTGAAGCCTACAAGTTGCAGATTTGTTATTCACGAGAATGATATGTATACCTCGTTGTTAATGCATTTATGGACTTGTTAATGCATGATATATATACCTCGTTGGAACCTTCTGCATTAACTATGACAAGGTCTTCATTATTGTCCTCGGTGCGGCTGTCGATGTCCGCGGTGCGGGAGTCGATGTCCGCGACGCGGGAGTCGATGTCTGCGGTGCGGGTGTCGATGTCCCCGGTTATGTTGAGGAACGCGTCCGCCTGGCTACGCTCCTCCTCGGTGAAGGTTGGACCCCCAGCAATAAGGCTCTCCATCAGCCGCTCCTCCTCATTGTGATCCATAACTAGAAATTTCTGAATACATAAATGAATTTCTGAGCACATTAATGATTTTCTGAGCACATAAATGAATTTCTGGATACATAAATGAATTTCTGAATACATAAAGGAATTTCTGAATACATAAATAATTTTCTGAATACATAAATGATTTTCTGAGCACATAAATGATTTTCGGGCGAGAGTCGGGCGAGAAAACCTAAGTGTCGGGCGGGGTCGAGCGAGTCGGGCGGGAGTCGAGCGAGTCGGGCGGGAGTCGAGCGAGACTACCTAAGTGTCGGGCGGGAGTCGAGCGAGTCGAGCGAGAAAACCTAAGTGTCGGACGGGGTCGAGCGAGTCGGGAAAGAATCGAGCGTGTCGAGCGATACTACCTAATTGTCGGGCGAGCGGAAAAATTAAAATCTCTAAATACATATTTCATCTCTAAATACATTTCATCTCTAAATACATATTTCATCTCTAAATACATTTCATCTCTAAATACATATTTCATCTCTAAATACATTTCATCTCTAAATACATATTTCATCTCTAAATACATTTCATCTCTAAATACATATTTCATCTCTAAATTCAAATCTAAAATCTCTAAAATCTCTAAATTCAAATCTAAAATCTCAAAAATTTAATTCTAAAATATCTAAATTCAATTCTCAGCACATAAATAAATTAAATGAAAACATAAAAAAAAGCTGACGTCAGCCATCAGGGGCTGACATCAGCAGTTCCCTCACCGGCGCAGCGACGGCGGGCTGAGGGGTCGACGGCCGGGCGGGCGGGCGCGGGGGAGATGGCGGCCGGGCGCGGACGACGTCGGCGGCCGGGCGCGGGGGAGACGGCGGCAGGGCGCGGGGGCGGCGGAGCGGGGTCGACGGGCGCGGCCGGGAGCGGCGGCGGCGGAGCGGGGGCGACGGCGGCCGGGAGCGGCGGTGCGGAAGACGACCGGGCGCGGCGGAGACGTCGACGGGCGTGGGGACGACGGCCGAGCGCGGGCGGGGTCGACGGGCGGCGTGCGGACGGCGCCGGGAGCTCCGGCGGCGGAGAGGGCGCGGGGCCGGCCGGTTGCGGGCAGGGACGACGGGGTGCGACGGGGTCGACGACGGCGGGGTGCGAGCTTCGACGACGACGGAGGCAGGCGCGATGGAGGCAGGGGCGACGGCGGGGAAGACGATGGGCGCGCGGAGTGTGAAGTGGAGGTTGGGGAAGAAGGGGTGGATCCGTGGGATTTATATCACGCCCCCCCTTTAGTCCCGTGTCGTAATCAGACCCGGGAGCAAAGAGCCTTTAGTCCCGGGTCGTATCACCACCCGGGACTAAAGGCCCCTGTAGACCCGGGAGCAAAGAGCCTTTAATCCCGGGTCGTATCACCACCCGGGACTAAAGGCCCCTTACGCGCCGGAGGGCGGCAAGGGCAAAATTTCGGCCTTTTGTCCCGGGTGGTGTTACCACCCGAGACTAAAGGCCCCCCTTTAGTCTAGGGACGTAACACCACCCGGGACTAAAGTGTAATTTTCGGCAGGAACTGCTTTTCCCCTCCCATTTCTTTTCTCATTTTCACATTCTATCTCTTTGAAATCAAAAAAAATATAGTAAGTTTTACTATTTTTTCCATGTAAAATTATATTTAGTTAAAATATAATAAACTGTACTTTGCTATGCAAAATTATATTTTAGAGTTGTAAACATTCACTTCTAATTTTCATTTGCAATATTGATGTGCATTCCCAATAAAATTCAATTAAACCGAAAAAATAGTAAATTAATTCAGAAAAATCTCAAACTTGGTGGGTCAATCTCACATGACATATTCAAGCTTCATAAAAATTTTGATTGTCATTTACACTCTGGATCGTTTCAGGGGTGCATTCAGCTCAACATTTAATTTCTACGTGACGTCGCACGGAAATTCAATTAAACCGATACACAATTGATTTGATCAATAATCATTACATTACGACATTAATCTCAAGCACGTAAGTACGGTGTCTCTTCACGTCCAAGCAATATGCTTGGGTCAACTTCGACAGCGAACGGAGGCATGCCATCAAACTGATCATAATCATCGGATTGATCTGTTTTGTCCTCGGCTCCCACGATTACTCTTTTACCTGGAAGAACTATGTGACGCTTTGCCTCTTGTGGTCCTGCTTCTTGGGGATTTTTATTCTTCGGTATGCTAGTCATATCCTTCACATAGAAAACCTGATGCACATCTTTGGCAAGCACGAATGGATCATCTTTGAACCCAATCTTGGTAAGGTCCACTATTGTCATTCCATATTCATCTCTCTTTACGCCATTCAGGTTTACCCATTGGCAAAAAAAAAGAGGGACATTCATCGCTCCGTACTCAAGCTCCCATATCTCTTCTATGATACCATAATACCAGGTCTTGCCCCCATCTTTTCCGATGACGTCGATACGGACACCACTATTTTGGTTTGTGCTTTTGCGATCTTGAGCTCTCGTGTAAAAATTGTAACCATTCATATCGTAAGCTTGAAATCTTGTAATTGTGCTACAAGGTCCCCTGGCTAACAAAGCTAGTTGTGGATGAATCGTTGAGTTTCCGATTAGTTGTTCACTCAACCATGAGGGAAATGTTTCCAAGTGACGGCGTCCAATCCAGACTGGGGATTTTGTTGGATTTTGAGAAGCAATAATCTGCTCATGTTCCATCCTATACGGAGTCACCAGTGATGATTGTTGCAGGACTGTTAGGTGTGCTTTATGGAACAAATCAATATTATTGCTCAAACTTGATTTCCTTCCGATGGTACCCTTTCCCTGTAGCCTCCCCTCGTGTCGTGATACTGGAAGCCCAATCGAGTCAATTGTGTCGACAAAATCAACACAAAACTCTATGACCTCCTCAGTTCCATATCCCTTAGCAATACTTCCTTCCGGACGGGCACGGTTAAGAACATATTTCTTAAGGATCGACATGAACCTCTCAAAAGGCCACATGTTGTGAAGGTATACTGGACCGAGAATAGTAATTTCTTTCACAAGGTGTACCAGGAGGTGCGTCATAACATCGAGGAAGGAAGGTGGAAATGCCAACTCAAAGTCGACAAGACATTGAACCACATCATTCTGTAGCTTTCCGAGCTTGGCCGGATCGATTGCCTTCTGTGAAATTGCATTGAGAAACACACAAAGCTTTACGACCAGTAATCGTACATTCTCTGATAGAACACCCCTCAACGCAACTGGAAGCAACTGTGTCATCAACATGTGACAGTCGTGGGCCTTTAGATTTGTGAACTTCTTCTCTTTCATATTTATGATCCCCTTTAAATTCGACGAGTAGCCAGACGGAACCTTAATACTGTTCAGGCAATCAAACACGCTTTCCTTCTCTTTCTTGGTGAGAGTGTAACTAGCAGGACCATAGTAATCAACATCATCATCATCCTCTTCCGGATCAGTTTCATCATCACCCTCCCGCGGAACTTTGGGAATCTTATGAAATTCTTTCAGGTCCTCTCGTGCTTCATTGGTATCCTTCGGGTTACCGTAACAACCCATGAAGCCTAGCACATTCACGCAAAGATTCTTCGTAAGGTGCATCACGTCAATTGCGTGTCGGACCTCAAGGCTACGCCAATAAGTTAGCTCCCAAAATATAGATTTCTTCTTCCACATTGGTGCACGCCCGTTGGCGTCAGTTGGAACAGGTTCACTACCAGCACCCTTTCCAAAGACTACCCTTAGATCATTTACCATCTCAAATACGGCATCTCCATTAAAATAGGGTGGCTTCGTATGATGGTCAGCCTTCCCTTTCCAATGCATCACTTTCTTCCGTAAGGGGTGATTAGTTGGAAGGAAACAACGGTGACCATTATACACGACCTTCTTACAGTTTTTGAGATGAATACCTTGTGTTCTATGCAAACAGTGTGTGCATGCCTGATATCCCTTGTTTGTCTGCCCAGAAAGGTTACTTAGGGCAGGCCAATCGTTGATGGTTATGAACAACAATGCTCGTAGATCGAAGTTCTCTTGCCTATCCTCATCCCACACACGTACGCCCTCTTCCCGCCATAGCAGTAATAGTTCATCGACCAACGGTCTTAGGTACACATCAATGTCATTGCCGGGTTGTTTTGGACCTTGGATGAGCACCGGCATCATAATGAACTTTCGCTTCATGCACATCCAACCAGGAAGGTTGAACATGCATAGGGTCACAGGCCAAGTGCTATGACCACTGCTAAACTCCCCGAATGGATTGAAACCATCCGTACTTAAACCAAACCTTATGTTCCTTTCCCCGTTCTCAGAAAATGTCTTGAATTCTCTATCAATCTTTCTCCACTGAGACCCATCAGCCGGATGTCTCAGCAGGTTGTCTTGCTTACGTTCCTCGGCGTGCCATCTCATCAACTTAGCATGTGCTTTATTCCAGAACAAACGCTTCAAACGTGGTATTATAGGAAAATACCACATAACCTTCGCCGGAACTTTCTTCGTCTTGTCACGGTGCCCCTGGAGATCACCAGCATCTTCATCTCGCCGAATCTTATAACGTAGTGCTTTGCACACAGGACAAGCATCCAAATTCTCGTAATCCTTACCCCGATATAGGATGCAATCATTAGGGCATGCATGGAACTTCTGTACCTCCAACCCAAGAGGGCACACAGTCTGTTTTGCTTCATATGTGGTGGACGGTAATTCATTGTTCTCCGGAAGCTTGTCCTTCACAATTTTTCGCATCCCTTCAAATGCCTTATCAGACACACCATGTTTGGCCTTCCATTGCAGCATTTCTAGTGTAGTACCAAGCTTTTTGTGACCTGGCTTGCAATCTGGGTATAACGGTTTTCTGTGATCTTCGATCATACGTTGGAACTTTGCCTTTTCTTTTTCGTTTTCACAGTCCCTTTGTGCATCCTGTAGAACCTGGCCGAGATCATCAGCAGGCCCGTCAGCATGTGCTGGTAACTCTTCTTCGTCAGCATCTTCCATTAAAGTATCTGCAAAAGCTTGACTTACGGCCCAGTCCGGAATACCCTTCTCCTCTTCTTCGTCGTCTTCCATCACAACCCCTCTTTCACCGTGCTTGGTCCAAACCACATAGTTCGGCATGAATCCGTATTTCAACAAGTGGAGGTGAAGTGTGCCCGGGTCATGGTAGTCTCTTTCATTTCTGCAATCGGAGCATGGACAACACATGAACCCACTCGCATCCTTGTTTTTTTTCGCCACTTCGAGAAAACCATGCATGCCGGTAATGTACTCCGCTGACCGTCTGTCGGTGTTGTACATCCATTGCCGGTTCATCTGCATCATATTAAGTGAAAAAATATCCATGTTAATTCTACAACACTAAAGTATAAAAAACAAAAAAAATCTTAGTACAAATGAATGAAAGAAGATAATCATAACAAATGAAAACTACTTATTACCAAATCTAAAGTATACTAATATAAAAACTACATCTCTTAGCTCTTAAATCAAATTTTCTGTTTTCTTAATTATGGCATAAATTTTAAGTATAATAAATATACACTATCCCTAGGTCTCATTTTCTAATAACTAAATTAATAAATTCTATTTTCTCTAATAATACATAAGCTAGCTAAAAGTAAAATTTTTATAAAAACAAAAAAAAATCTTAGTACAAATGAATGATAGAAGATTATCATAACAAATGATAACTACTTATTATACTAAATCTAAAGTATACTAAAAACCTCATCTCTTAGCTCTTAAATCAAAATTTCTATTTTCTCCTTCGCTAAACCATAACACGAAATTTAAACACAACAAATGAATGGAGGATGAAGAATAATACCTTAGCAACACCTTGGAGTTGAGAAAACTCCACAAATTGATGACGAAAAATTTGGGCAGCACCTCCCTTAGTTTGAAGCGCCATAGATCTTAGAGGAGCTTGCTTTTGAGCTGTCGGTGAAAAATGGTCGGGCAGGGGGAAGAAGAAGGGAGCGTGCTGTCGATTTTGTATAAGGGAGGCCTTTTGTTCCGGTTGGTTTTACCAACCGGGACAAAAGGCCTCTGAAAGTCGGCCCCGCCAACCCTTTAGTCCCGGGTTGGTTTACCACCCGGGACTAAAGGCCGGCCCAATTATTGCGGCCGTTGATGGCTGGCCTTTAGTCCCGGGTTGGATTACCAACAGGGACTAAAGGGTTGCCCCCAACGACCCTATTTTTTTAGTTTAATATATATTAAGGTCTCCAAAATTTGTGATAAAGACTAATATTAAGGCTTAATCAATACTTTGGAGGTGAGAACCCTAATATTAAGGTTTCCAATAAATTAGTCACTGGACTAACATCAATACTTAAGGTCTTAACAAAAGATATAAAAAAGTTCGTACATCAATACTTAATTAAGGTCTTACAAACAAAAAAAGTTCATACATGAATACTTAAGGTACGGTCTTAACAAAGATAGAGGGTGCATCAATGCACGACACATATTTCACACTTCATTCTTCTTCCTTAGATAGTCAATATAGTTGAAGTCTCCGATCTTGAAGTCGAGAACTTCAGCGAAATATGCCAGAGAATGGATCAGTGCACTCTCTATCGCTTCACAATTACGGTCACATGGACTTCCATAAATTTCAAACAGTGGCGGCGAGGCAAACTGATATGGCCTGTAAAATGAAAGATGAGCCTGATACTTCCAATTTCTTGTTTGTATAGCATTTGAATCTGTGTAAGAAAATCCCACAACATCCATCACTTGCTCTAGAATTGCATGAAAGCTCATTGCCGTAAAAGTTTGACCAAACATATCCTACAATTAAGAATAATGTTATTACAACGCATTAAAAATGCTGAATAAGAGTAAATGGTGCTCCATACCATGTCATGTTCATTTAGCCGACAGAGTCTCTCTGTGGTCCTGGTGAACCTTTTTCCTTCCTCGAGTGACTTTATTAGAAAATAAGAGTAATCTGGCACAAAATACCCATTAGCGTTTAGTTGTTGTAAGCATGCCTGCACGGCGGTCCTTTCATAAGTCCTCTTAACTAGTGCAGGGGCACCCCACCCAACAATCGATACCATTTGGATGGGTTCTGAAGACAGCGAGGAGTGATTTTGTCCACGAACAGGTATGTCAAACGAGATTTTTAATTGTATGCAATTGTTTGGACCGACAATGGCGCATTGTGTAACAGGAGGGGTACCACCTAAATTTTCAACAACATGTGCGTGCCACTGCAAATGATTGAGAACCTGCGTTGTATGAAAATAATATTATTATCCGTGTGTAGTACGTAAACATAAATTTATACAACGAAAGAATATTACTATGTTGGGACGAGGTCCCTGGCTTCGATCACCAGTAGGTAACTCAATCACACCATGGGTGAAGCGTATGCCTGGACGACGAGCCAAAGGTGGCCGGTCATCAAAACTAAGGTGTGATTGAATCAGTTTTGATGACCGGCCACCTTTGGCTCGTCGTCCAGGCATACACTTCACCCATGGTGTGATTGAGTTACCTACTGGTGATCGAAGCCAGGGACCTCGTCCCAACATAGTAATATTCTTTCGTTGTATAAATTTGATGTTTACGTACTACACACGGATAATAATATTATTTTCATACAATGCAGGTTCTCAATGATAAGCAGTGGCTCGCACATGTTGTTGAAAATTTAGGTGGTACCCCTCTTGTTACACAATGCGCCATTGTCGGTCCAAACAATTGCATACAATTAAAAATCTCGTTTGACATAGCCGTTCGAGCACAAAATCACTCCTAGCTGTCTTTAGAACCCATCCAAATGGTATCGATTGTTGGGTGGGGTACCCCTGCACTGGTTAGGAGGACTTATGAAAGGACCGCCGTGCAGGCATGCTTACAACAACTAAACGCTAATGGGTATTTTGTGCCAGATTACTCTTATTTTCTAATAAAATCACTCGAGGAAGGAGAAAGTGTCACCACGACCGCAGAGAGACTTTGTCGGCTAAATGAAGATGACATGGTATGGAGCACCATTTAACTTTTTTTAATCTTCTTATTCAGCATTTTTAATGCGTCGTAATAACATTATTCTTAACTGTAGGACATGTTTGGTCAAACCTTTGCGGCAATGAGCTTTCATGCAATTCTAGAGCAAGTGATGGATGTTGTGAGATTTTCTTACAGAGCTTCAAATGCTACATGCACAAGAGATTGGAAGTATCATGCTCATCTTTCATTTTGCATGCCATATCAGTTTTTCTCGCCACTGTTTGAAATTTATGGAAGTCCATGTGACCGTAATTGTGAAGCGATAAAGAGTGCACTGATTCATTCTCTGACATATTTCGCTGAAGTTCTCGACTTCAAGATCGGAGACTTCAACTATATGGACTATCTAAGGAAGAAGAATGAAGTATGAAATATGTGTCGTGCATTGATGCACCCCTCTATCTTTGTTAAGACCGTACCTTAAGTATTCATGTATGAACTTTTTATGTTTGTAAGACCTTAATTAAGTATTGATGTATGAACTTTTTTATATTTTGTGTTAAGACCTTAAGTATTGATGTTAGGCTAGTGACTAATTTATTGGAAACCTTAATATTAGGGTTCTCACCTCCAAAGTATTGATTAAGCCTTAATATTAGCCTTTATCACAAATTTTGGAGACCTTAATATATATTAAACTAAAAAACAACAGGGTCATTGGGGGGGTGACCCTTTAGTCTCGGTTGGAAAACCAACCCGGGACTAAAGGCCGGTCCTTAGTCCCGGGTGGGGTTGGCGGGGCCGGCCTTCAGAGGCCTTTTGTCCCGGTTGGTAAAACCAACCGGGACAAAAGGCACCTTTTTGTCCCGGTTGGTCTTACCAATCGGGACAAAAGGCCTCCCCTATACAAAATCGACAGCACGCACCTTCTTCTTCCCTGCCCGACCATTTTTCACCGAGAGCTCAAAGAGCAAGCTCCTCTCAGCTCCTTGGCGCCTCAAACCTAAGGAGGTGCTGCCCAAATTTTTTCTGATCAATTTTTGGAGTTTTCTCACCTCCAAGGTGTTGCTAAGGTATTATTCTTTATCCTCCATTCATTTGTTGTGTTTAAATTTCGTTTTATGATTTAGAGAAGGAGAAAATAGAAATTTTGATTTAAGAGCTAAGAGATGAGGTTTTTAGTATACTTTAGATTTAGTAATAAGTAGTTATCATTTGTTATGATAATCTTCTATTTATTATTAGAGAAAATAGAATTTATTAATTTAGTTATTAGAAAATGAGACCTAGAGATAGTGTATATTTTTTATACTTAAAATTTATGTCACAATTAAGAAAATAGAAAATTTGATTTAAGAGCTAAGAGATGTAGTTTTTATATTAGTATACTTTAGATTTGGTAATAAGTAGTTTTCATTTATTATGATTATCTTTTTTCATTCATTTGTACTAAGATTTTTTTTTGTTTTTATATAAATTTTACTTTTAGCTAGCTATATTTAACATTAGAGAAAATAGAATTTATTAATTTAGTTATTAGAAAATGATACCTAGGGATAGTGTTGTAGAATTAACATGGATATTTTTCACTTAATATGATGCAGATGAACCGGCAATGGATGTACAACACCGACAGACGGTCAGCGGAGTACATTACCAGCATGCATAGTTTTCTCGAAGTGGCGAAAAATAACAAGGATGCGAGTGGGTTCATGTGTTGTCCATGCTCCGATTGCAGAAACGAAAGAGACTACCATGACCCGGGCACACTTCACCTCCACTTGTTGAAATACGGATTCATGCCGAACTATATGGTTTGGACCAAGCACGGTGAAAGAGGGGTTGTAATGGAAGACGACGAAGAAGAGGAGGAGGATATTCCGGACTGGGCCGCAGGTCAAGCTTTTGCAGATACTTTAATGGAAGATGCTGACGAAGAAGAGTTACCAGCACATGCTGACGGGCCTGCTGATGATCTCGGCCAGGTTCTACAGGATGCACATAGGGACTGTGAAAACGAAAAAGAAAAGGCAAAGTTCCAACGTATGATCGAAGATCACAGAAAACCGTTATACCCAGATTGCAAGTCAGGTCACAAAAAGCTTGGTACTACACTAGAAATGCTGCAATGGAAGGCAAAACATGGTGTGTCTGATAAGGCATTTGAAGGGATGCTAAAAATTGTGAAGGACAAGCTTCCGGAGAACAATGAATTACCGTCCACCACATATGAAGCAAAACAGACTGTGTGCCCTCTTGGGTTGGAGGTACAGAAGTTCCATGCATGCCCTAATGATTGCAACCTATATCGGGGTAAGGATTACGAGAATTTGGATGTTTGTCCTGTGTGCAAAGCGCTACATTATAAGATTCGGCGAGATGAAGATGCTGGTGATCTTCAGGGGCACCGTGACAAGACGAAGAAAGTTCCGGCAAAGGTTATGTGGTATTTTCCTATAATACCACATTTGAAGTGTTTGTTCTGGAACAAAGCACATGCTAAGTTGATGAGATGGCACACCGAGGAACGTAAGCAAGACAACCTGCTGAGACATCCGGCTGATGGGTCTCAGTGGAGAAAGATTGATAGAGAATTCAAGACATTTTCTGAGGACGGGGAAAGGAACATAAGGTTTGGTTTAAGTACGGATGGTTTCAATCCATTCGGGGAGTTTAGCAGTGGTCATAGCACTTGGCCTGTGACCCTATGCATGTTCCACCTTCCTGGTTGGATGTGCATGAAGCGAAAGTTCATTATGATGCCGGTTCTCATCCAAGGTCCAAAACAACCCGGCAACGACATTTATGTGTACCTAAGACCGTTGGTCGATGAACTATTACTGCTATGGCGGGAAGAGGGCGTACGTGTGTGGGATGAGGATAGGCAAGAGAACTTCGATCTACGAGCATTGTTGTTCATAACCATCAACGATTGGCCTGCCCTAAGTAACCTTTCTGGGCAGACAAACAAGGGATATCGGGCATGCACGCACTGTTTACATAGAACACAAGGTATTCATCTCAAAAACTGTAAGAAGGTCGTGTATAATGGTCACCGTTGTTTCCTTCCAACTAATCACCCCTTACGGAAGAAAGGGATGCATTGGAAAGGGAAGGTTGACCATCGTACGAAGCCACCCCATTTTAATGGAAATGCCGTATTTGAGATGGTAAATGATCTAAGGGTAGTCTTTGGAAAGGGTGCCGGTAGTGAACCTGTTCCAACTGACGCCAACGGGCATGCACCAATGTGGAAGAAGAAATCTATATTTTGGGAGCTACCTTATTGGCGTAGCCTTGAGGTCCGACACGCAATTGACGTGATGCACCTTACGAAGAATCTTTGCGTGAATGTGCTAGGCTTCATGGGTTGTTACGGTAACCCGAAGGATACCAACGAAGCACGAGAGGACCTGAAAGAATTTCATAAGATTCCCAAAGTTCCGCGGGAGGGTGATGATGAAACTGATCCGGAAGAGGATGATGATGATGTTGATTACTTTGGTCCTGCTAGTTACACTCTCACTAAGAAAGAGAAGGAAAGCGTGTTTGATTGCCTGAACAGTATTAAGGTTCCGTCTGGCTACTCGTCGAATTTAAAGGGGATCATAAATATGAAAGAGAAGAAGTTCACAAATCTAAAGGCCCACGACTGTCACATGTTGATGACACAGTTGCTTCTAGTTGCGTTGAGGGGTGTTCTATCAGAGAATGTACGATTACTGGTCGTAAAGTTTTGTGCATTTCTCAATGCAATTTCACAGAAGGCAATCGATTCAGCCAAGCTAGGAAAGCTACAGAATGATGCGGTTCAATGTCTTGTCGGCTTTGAGTTGGCATTTCCACCTTCCTTCCTCGATGTTATGACGCACCTCCTGGTACACCTTGTGAAAGAAAATACTATTCTCGGTCCAGTATACCTTCACAACATGTGGCCTTTTGAGAGGTTCATGTCGGTCCTCAAGAAATATGTTCTTAACCGTGCCTGCCCAGAAGGAAGCAATGCTAAGGGATATGGAACTGAGCAGGTAATTGAGTTTTGTGTTGATTTTGTCGACACAATTGACTCAATTGGGCTTCCAGTATCACAACACGAGGGGAGGCTACAGGGAAAGGGTACCATCAGAAGGAAATCAAGTTTGAGCAATGATACTAATTTGTTCCATAAAGCACACCTAACAGTCCTGCAACAATCATCACTGGTGACTCCGTATAGGATGGAACACGAGCAGATTATTGCTTCTCAAAATCCAACCAAATCCCCAGTCTGGATTGCACGCCGTCACTTGGAAACATTTCCCTCATGGTTGAGTGAACAACTCATCGGAAACTCAACGATTCATCCACAACTAGCTTTGTTAGCCAGGGGACCTTGTAGCACAATTACAAGATTTCAAGCTTACGATATGAATGGTTACAATTTTTACACGAGAGCTCAAGATCGCAAAAGCACAAACCAAAATAGTGGTGTTCGTATGGACGTCATCGGAAAAGATGGGGGCAAGACCTGCTATTATGGTATCATAGAAGAGATATGGGAGCTTGAGTACGGTGCGATGAACGTCCCTCTGTTTTTTTGCCAATGGGTAAACCTGAATGGCGTAAAGAAAGATGAATATGGAATGACAATAGTGGACCTTACCAAGATTGGGTTCAAAGATGATCCATTCGTGCTTGCCAAAGATGTGCATCAGGTTTTCTATGTGAAGGATATGACTAGCATACCGAAGAATAAAAATCCCCAAGAAGCAGGACCACAAGAGGCAAAGCGTCACATAGTTCTTCCAGGTAAAAGTGTAATCGTGGGAGTCGAGGACAAAACAGATCAATTCGATAATTATGATCAGTTTGATGGCATGCCTCTGTTCGCTATTGAAGTTGACCCAAGCATATTGCTTGGACGTGAAGAGACACCGTACTTATGTGCTTGAGATTAATGTCGTAATGTAATGTAATGATTATTGATCAAATCAATTGTGTAATGCTAATGTGATCAACTCTTTTATTGGTCTCCAACAAGTTAACGATTCTGAAGTCCATGCACTTTGCAGTGTTGTATTGGTCTCAAAATTTTTATGAAGCTTGAATATGTCATGTGAGATTGACCCACCAAGTTTGAGATTTTTCTGAATTAATTTACTTTTTTCGGTTTAATTGAATTTCCGTGCGACATCACCTAGAAATTAAAAGTTGAGCTGAGAGCACCCCTGAAACGATCCAGAATGGAGCCAAACTTGGCCACAAGTTCTCTTGTGCCTTAGGAGTCTAATTTATCAGGAAGCCGAATCATAATTCTTAAGTTATTGATGTGTAATTCACAATATTCTAGCTCCTTTAGCACGAAGAAAAAACTTAAAATACATTTAGTCATCAGAATAATCTAAGATCTTACGTGAGCTAATATTTTGAGTGTAAATGATAACCAAAAAAATTTCAGACCATTTCAACATAGATGGAGTACACGTGCTTCATAAAAGCTATATAGAACCTTTCATCGAACCATGTCTATACCACTTATGTCTTAACGATTCTGAAGCCCATGCACTTTGTAGTGTTTTATCGGTCTCAAAATTTTTATGAAGCTTGAATATGTCATGTGAGATTGACTCACCAAGTTTGAGATTTTTCTGAATTAATTTACTATTTTTTCGGTTTAATTGAATTTCCGTGCGACATCACCTAGAAATTAAAAGTTGAGCTGAGAGCACCCCTGAAACGATCCAGAATGGAGCCAAAATTGGCTACAAGTTCTCTTGTGCCTTAGGAGTCTAATTTATCTGGAAGCCGAATCATAATTCTTGAGTTATTGATGTGTAATTCACAATATTCTAGCTCCTTTAGCACGAAGAAAAACTTAAAATACATTTAGTCATCAGAAAAATCTAAGATCTTGCGTGAGCTAATATTTTGATTGTAAATGACAACCAAAAAAATTTCAGACCATTTCGACATAGATGGAGTACACGTGCTTCACAAAGCTATAAAGAACCTTTCATCGAACCATGTCTATACCACTTATGTCTTAACGGTTCTGAAGCCCATGCACTTTGCAGTGTTGTATCGGTCTCAAAATTTTTATGAAGCTTGAATATGTCATGTGAGATTGACCCACCAAGTTTGAGATTTTTCTAAATTAATTTGCTATTTTTTCGGTTTAATTGAATTTTATTGGGAATGCACATCAATATTGCAAATGAAAATTGGAAGTGAATGTTTACAACTCTAAAATATAATTTTGCATAGCAAAGTACAGTTTATTATATTTTAACTAAATATAATTTTGCATGGAAAAAATAGTAAAAGTTACTATATTTTTTGTGATTTCAAAGAGATAGAATGTGAAAATGAGAAAAAAAATGGGAGGGGAAAAACAGTTCCCGCTGAAAATTACACTTTAGTCCCGGGTGGTGTTACGACCCTAGACTAAATGGGATCCTTTAGTCTCGGGTGGTAACACCACCCGGGACTAAAGGCCAAAATTTTGCTCTTGAGGCCCTCGCGCGCGAAAGGGGCCTTTAGTCCCGGGTGAAGATACGACCCGGGACAAAAGGGGGGCCTTTAGTCTCGGGTCGTATCACCACCCGGGACTAAAGGGTCTTTGCTCCCGGGTCTGATTACGACCCGAGACTAAAGAGGGGGGATATATATCCCACGGATCCACCCCTCTTCTTCTCCAACTCCTCCACTTCACACAGCTCGCTCCCCGCCGTCGTCCGTGATCTCCGCCGGCCGTCGTCGTCTTCCCCCGCCGTCGCCCCTGCCTCCACCGTCGTCGCAGCTCGCACCCCGCCGTCGTCGACCCTGTCGCACCCCGCCGTCCCCGCCCGCGCCCAGCCGTCGACACGTCCGGCCCCGCGTCCTCCGCCGCCGGAGCTCCCGGCCGCCGTCGTCCGCACGCCGCCCGTCGACCCCGCCCGCGCCCGGCCGTCGTCCCCACGCTCGTCGACGTCTCCGCCGCGCCCGGCCGTCGCCCGCCGCCGCTCCCGGCCGCCGTTGCCCCCGCTCCGCTGCCGCCGCTCCCGGTCGCCCGCGCTCCCCGCTCCGCCGCGCCCGGGCGCCGTCTCCGCGCCGGCTCCCACACCCGGCCGCCGTCTCCCCCGCGCCCGGCCGTCGCCCGCCGCCGCTCCCGGCCGCCGACGTCGCCCCCTGAGCCCGCCGTCGCTGCCGGCCGGTGAGGGGATCTGCTGACGTCAGCCCCTAATGGCTGACGTCAGTAATTTTTTTAATGTTTTCACTTAATTTATTTATGAATTTAGATTTGAATTTAGAGATTTTAGATTTGAATTTAGAGATTTTAGATTTGAATTTAGAGATTTAGATTTGAATTTAATTAGTGTTTTTAGATGAAATGTATTTAGAGATGAAATATGTATTTAGAGATATTAATTTTTTCGCTCGCTCGACAATTAGGTAGTATCGCTCGACACGCTCGATTCTTTCCCGACTCGCTCGACCCCGTCCGACACTTAGGTTTTCTCGCTCGACTCCCGCCCGACACGCTCCACTCCCGCCCGACACGCTCCACTCCCGCCCGACTCGCTCCACTCCCGCCCGACACTTAGGTTTTCTCACTCGACTCGCTCGACTCCCGCCCGACTCGCTCGACTCCCGCCCGACACGCTCCACTCCCGCCCGACACTTAGGTAGTCTCGCTCGACTCTCGCCCGACTCGGTCGACTCCCGCCCGACACTTAGGTAGTCTCGCTCGACTCCCGCCCGACACTTAGGTCATGACGTATTCAGAAATTTATTTATGTGCTCAGAAAATCATTTATGTATTCAGAAATTCATTTATGTATTCAAAAAATCATTTATGTGCTCAGAAATTCATTTATGTATTCAGAAAATCATTTATGTATTCAGAAATTCATTTATGTGCTCAAAAAATCATTTATGTATTCAGAAAATCATTTATGTGCTCAGAAAATCATTTATGTGCTCAGGAATTCATTTATGTATTCAGAAATTCATTTATGTGCTCAGAAATTCATTTATGTGCTCAGGAATTCATTTATGTGCTCAGGAATTCATTTATGTGCTCAGAAATTCATTTATGTATTCAGAAAATCATTTATGTGCTCAGAAAATCATTTATGTTTTCAGAAATTTCTAGTTATGAATAACAATGAGGACGAGGAGCGGCTGATGGAGAGTCTTATTGCTGGGGGTCCAAATACCGAGGTCCCAACCTTCACCGAGGAGGAGCGTAGCCAGGCGGACGCGTTCCTCAACATAACCGGGGGCATCGACACCCGCACCGCGGACATCGTCTCCCGCACCGCGGACATCGACAGCCGCGCCGAGGACAATAATGAAGACCTTTTCATAGTTAATGTAGAAGGTTCCAACGAGGTATATATATCATGCATTAACAAATCCATAATGCATTAACAATGAGGTATATATATCATTCTGGAACCCCGCGTGAATAACAAATCCGCAACTTGTAGGCTTCAACCTCGACAAGCAAAAAGACTAAGAGAGGTCGTACAAAAGTAATTGTCGATCATGACGTGAAGTTTCATATCACTGAAGTCAACGAGCTTGGCCGGCCATGGGAACCAAAGAAGGTCAGGGACAAGTTTGTGTCCCAATGCGGTGCTATTGTGAGGGACAACATGCCCATATCATATAGAGAATGGAAGGGAAGGGAAGATAATCCATGGGTGGTTCCGGATTCACTTAAGAATATGTTATGGGATGATATCCTAAATCACTTCACACTTCCACCGGGCGTGAACACAAACCTTGTGAAACAGTGGACTCTCATGAAGATGGCAACTCAATTGCAGAGTTTCAAGAAGCAGCTGCACAGAGATAAAATCAAGCAGAATCGAACTCCAAATTTTGATGATTATCCCAAGCTAAAGGATCACTGGCAGTCCTTTGTGGATTACAAGAATAGTGAAGAATTCGCCAATAAGAGCGCACGAGCTCAGAAAAGTGCCAGTAAGAAGACGGATTACAACCATCGTCTTGGTCGCGATGGTTAAGCGGTTGCAGCACCCAAGTGGCGGAAGATTGAATAAGACCTCCTCGACAAAGGTATCGTACCAGCGGTCTTTGACTGGGAAGAACGATCGAAGAATTGGTATTATGCCCGCAGTGGAAGATTGAACCCTGATGATGGTTGCCTCGAATTCCCACCCACGTTACGGGAGGCGGCACATGAGATAATCAAAAAGACTGAAGACATCAAAGCGGGCAGATTGGTTCCTGACAGAGACATGGATGAGCTCACTTTGGCGCTCGGGAATCCGGAACACCCAGGACGTTGCAGGGGCTACGGGGTAGTCCCGTGGAAGTTTGCTTTCAAGGGAAGCGCCGACACCTACAGAAGCCGCAAAAGAAGAAGGGAGCGTGAAGAGGGGCGGTGGCGTGAAATGATGGAGCAGAGACTTAAAGATCAAGAAGAACGTATGAAAGCAGAGATTGAACGACGAGTGACCGCCGCGGTAGCTCAGATCACCCCTGCCGGAGCACTGCCCCAAGCACCGGTGGATCCCGTCATTAGCCCTTCCGCTCGCAAAAGCAGCTGTGTTTCCACAGAGGCCCCCGAAGAACAAAGGGCGGCAAACCAAGAAGAAGTTCAAGTAGAGGACAACGAACGGTACCCTGTGGATGAACTCTGTTAGTGCACCGCATGTGAGCTGCACAAGCCGATCGGCAACATCACAATAACGGTATAAACCTGATTATACGTGCAATTATCTCAACCTTGATGCATGTCTCAGGCATTTAATAACTTCATCATTTCTCTACATATATATAGGTGGCGTACGGAATGACTTTAGCACATCTCCCTGGATGTACAAGCCACGGCATGGAGATTCCAGCTGGCTACGCCTCAGTTGGTTTGGAGGAGATTGTTGACCCAAAGTTTAACGACATAGAGCTAGACATCCAAGGAGGTGACGGAGAAAGGACACTCCACGATGCGCTTCACAGTATCATATTGTGGCCCAAACGTTACATCATAATACCTAACATGCCGCCACGTTATCATATTGTATTCACAGTATATATTTTGAGGCAAAACCGACAAAGAGGAAATAGAAGAAAAGTGCACCGTCGGATGAACCGACGGTACGTGGGAGGCAAGCGTCGGTGCAAGCGCCGGATGAAGCAGTACACTGCGTGAAGACTGGAGTCAACATGATGATCACCGGATCAACCGACTCCCCCATTTCTAGTTGCGCCGGATGAATCAAGAAACCAAGCAAGCAGGAATCAACAGCACCGGATGAACCGATGGTGAAGCAACGGTTCATCCGGCGACCATATGATTGCTAACAGATAGGTCCAGGCGAGAAGCTCTTCAGCACCGGATGAACCGATGGACATAAGGGTTTCAGCAGCGGTTCATCCGACGGCCACGTATTTGCTAATAGAGAGGTTTTGGCCGCGAATCTATCAGCACCGGATGAACCGACGGCTAGGGAAGAAGACCGTCGGTGCAAGCGTCGGAGGATATGTGTCAGTGGGGATGCAACGGCTAAGTGACGTGGAGGGCACCGGATGAACCGACGCCTGGGAAAAGTATAGCGGCGGTTCATCCGACGGTACTAGTTTCTGCAGCTTTTAGCCAACGGCTCTTTGGATGCCTTAGGCTATTTATACCCCCTCCACTCACCCATTTGGAGTTGCTGGAGTGTGTGAAAGTGCAGAGGAGTTCAAGACTCATAGAAGATCATATCCAAGCCATCCAAGTGCTAAATTGCTCATCCATAGACTTGCACATGCTTTGTGTGTGTGCTTAGTGCTAGGCTTAGCTTAGGGCTGAGTGAGTGTAAGGTGTGCCTACCTTGTGAGGTGATTCTCGAGTGGATCAAGTTGTACGAGGTGTGCCGGAAGCCTTGGAGCCTAGGTGGCTCTCCGGCAAACGTCTTCGACCCTCCGGCTTGGTGTGGAGAGGCGAGGACACTTTGTGCGGGGGACGTGGAGACCCCCTTCCCTTGGTGGAGAAGCTCCTTAGTGGAGGCGGCATCAAGGTGACCAAGGGAGCTTGACGAGTGCCTTAGTGGTGAGCCTTTGTGGCAAGTCAAGTTGTGCTCTTGGGAGAGACTTGGTGACCGGGAAGCAATACTCTTGTGTAGAGTGCTTTAACAACGTGGACTAGGGGTGGCTTAGTGCTTACCGATACCACGGGATAAATCGCATGTCAAGAGTTTGCTTCCTCTCATCCCCTTTACGTTTCCGCATTACATTCTTGCAATTCTTGTTTGCCTTTACTTACCTAGAGTAGTATCTTACTAGGATTGGCTATATGTTGCAAAACTTATTTTGGGATGGGAGTTTTACACTAGAATAACCTAGTTGCACATCTAGATAGTATGTTCTAGTTTATGTTTGAAGCAAATAGTGATAAGCCATAAGTTAAGGTTTTAAGTTGCCTAATTCACCCCCTCCTCCTCTTAAGCTACGGGCATCCGATTCCTTACAATCTGTTAACTTTGTCTGATTTGTTAGCTTGGCTCCCTTGCTTCTTGAACGTGTCGATCACTATGGTCCTGACAGGTGAAAGCACACTACATGGAACGCTCGCGCAGTGCGCCGTGGTCCTCTGACCATGTTGGCTCTCCACCATCGCACTTCGCACCAACGGCTGCGGAGGTACTGCTGTCTCATCTGTGGATGCTGAGCCCGTGCGCGTTCCTTTGCCAGTTCGCACCAACGGCTACGGACCCAGGTGTGGGCGAGCCCAGGCTCTGGCGCCATTGCTGCTCGGGAAGTTAGTGTTCAAATCAGCTTTCCGCGTGGTTGCAAACCCTCTTTCACTGAGATAGGAAGATAATTTTTTAGTTTCACCCGACTTTCATTTAATTCATGTGTCCTACGATGGAATTCTTCTAGATTCAATAATATTTATGTTGTAATCGGTGGCCTGTATTTCTAGCTTACACATCCTTCTATTGAAGCATTGCTGAAGGCTTAAAATTGCTTGCACTCATGAACCAAGGCGCCTCAACAATCTAAAACAAGCAATATCAGTGAAAACTATCCTGCAAATTCTCATTATTCAAGAGAAAAATGAAAGATCTGGATTGTAAATTATAACACTGAAAACAGTTACATGTGTAGTTTCATAGATTGGCATAAACCGGTAACTTGGATTTCCAACTTCAGATTACAAGAAGGAAATGATAGGTTCAAATGGAACCTTCGTAGGGATGGAACCTTCTCGATCGGTGCGCTCTATGTACCTTCATAGATTGGATAGTATTGCGCCCTACTGTAACAAAGGGATTTGGAAATTAAATATTCCTCTAAAGATAAAATTTTTTCTTTGGTTACTTAATAAAAGAGTAATACTAACAAAGGATAATCTAGCGAAGAGAAACTGGAAGGGCAGTCAAAAGTATTGTTTTTTAATAATAATGAGACAATACAACATCTTTTCTTTGACTGCCCTCATGCTAGGGAGATCTGGCGCCTAGTTTTCTTTACTATCGGGTTATCCCCGCCTATATCGGTTTCACAAATGCTAGGGAGATGGCTTTCCAACCAAGATAATAACATTAAAAAGATGATTTTGGTGGGAATCTCTGCACTATGTTGGGCTATCTGGAGATGTCGAAATGACATTATTTTTAACAAAACCAAGCATACTTCATTTATGCAGGTTCTTTTCAGGGGAACCTATTGGTTGCGCTCTTGGTCGCAACTACAGCGTGACGACAACTAAAAGGAGATGTTCCGGAAGGCGAGCTCGATGCTAGAGGTTATCGCCTTGGAACAGGCCAATCGTGGATGGAAACATTTTAATAGATTGGCGTCTTTTTAGTCTCTTTGATGTCTCTTGTTCCCTTTTGTATTCAGCAATGTAAGCTGAGAACTTGTCAAAATTGTAATAAGGTAGCCGTATACGTTTCGTAGAGGCCGGATTTTTATCCATTATCTAAAAAAATTAAAAGCAGCACTGTATACAAGAGTACTTGTATTTTTGCATAGTTGTATAACAAGCACAACAATTTTATTCAAATTTAGCCCATCATACCAATGTTTTGGTAATTCTAAAAAACAGAAATGCAATTGAAGCCATACTGGAACTTGGCATTGCTTATTTTTCTATGACATTGCTAACAACACTAATAATTTCCCTCAAAAAGGAAAGGGAATGATATGATATTGCGCACAAGTTTCAACCTAGTTATGCAATATCCGCATAGAAATTATAAATTGTCATTCGGGCTGCTATTGGAATCCGCACTGTCTTTTGGCCATTGTACCAAGTAAGGCTTCCAAAAGTGTAATCTCCATGTAACTTCCACATAGGTGATAGTTTGACCCGAAATGTTTGGACTTTGTTTGTAGCATTGAACACTAGAACCGCTGGCTCAACGTCCATTTTGACTCCAGGCGGACTCTCATTTGCAACGTGGTAAACTGCATCAACCTCGCCTACATTTGTAACTGTTCTTGATACTATTATCGGATGCCTCAGGTCCGAAATAGAGATGGAAGGAAGGTTCATGTGATACCCTGGTAGTGATGTTCCATTACATATTGCAAATGCCCTACTGATGGTGCAGCCAAAGAACTTATTGTAATCACTTGGATCAATGTTGTAAATTAGGCCAGGCTCAGCAGCTCTATTAGGGTTAATGTTCCCACCACCATAGTCAAATGGGTCAGCAGTCTTTCGAGGCAATCCTTCAGCTAGTATGGGCATGCCATGCTCGTTGGTTACAGATGCTTCACCATGGAAAATGGAAATCGAGTTTAAGATATATGAAATAGTTTCAAAAAAAACATTGCCTTTTCAATATTTGATATATTTGGCTGATTGACCATATTACCTGTGGTGACGATGGCGGATTTCAGTGCAGCAGGAGACCAATCTGGGTGTTGAGCTTTCAGCAGTGCAACGATGCCCGCTACATGTGGAGCAGCCATTGATGTCCCTTGCATTGGCACATAGGAGTCTCCCTTTGCTGCTAAGATGTTGACTCCAGGTGCAGCTATGTCCGGCTGTTGAGGAAACAATAGTGGAGTGAGATGTGTCTTCATAATTCCTCTACCTAGAAAGCATAGTACTAACTCTTTAATCTAGGTACCTTGATAACATTAGCGTAGTGGATTGATGGACCTCTCGCGGAAAATGCGGCCACTTTGGGAGCCAATAACTCATCACTCGTAAAGCTGCGTGCTGGTTCAATCTTTGCCACGGCAGAGCTGCTTAAAACAATTAGACAGAGGATTTGACTCAAAAGAGAACAAGAAATATAACTTGCATTTTTAGGTTGATCCCGAAGTGTTGTACCTCGCGGTTCTGATGTATTCTACAATCTTGTACCCGGTGTCAAGGTCCACAAGGACACATGCAATGCCTTCGCAATTAGCGGTATTACTTACACCTAGTATATTGTTGCTGGTCGTATAAATAAGACCAGAGCCTCCGGCATTCCAGACGTTTTGCAATGCTATTTTGAATCCCACAATAATGTCGAGTGGAAAGCATAGCACAATTTTTCCTGTCAAGTCCGTGCCATTCAGAGTGTCTGCCGTGCAGCTGATCACGGAAAAGAAAAAAAATGCCCAGATTTAAGCAGTGTGTGACACGTACGCTAGGAAAACTTCGAGCGTGATATATATGTAGAAGTGAAATTAATTTTTTACGTACCTTCTTCCAAAGTAAAGATTTCTGAAAATACTCCTGGATGAGTTCTTCCCTTGGTAGTAGAGAGATTGCCCCTACAAAATTGCCAGAGTTGTCTCCATGTAAGAAGTTTTGCAAGAGCAGTTATTGTTCGAAGTTGGTATTTGTGTTCTGTACCGTTATTTGTTGCTTGTTCCCCAGCGTGATCACTGTTGGAAATGACCGATCAATCGTACTCGCAGCTACAGTGATGACCCACGGGGCAGTATTCTCAACGGTCCGTGGACTTGGACCCGAATTCCCACCCGAGAACACCACGGTAATCCCCTTCTGAACCGCGTGTAGGGCACCAAACGAGTCATCAAGGAACCCACCACCGATGGACAGCGAGAGCACATCCACCCCATCATGTATTGCATCATCGATGGCCGCCAGCATATCGGCGGAGCCGCCGGCCCCACGGGAACCCCACAAGGACTTGTACACAGCGATACGAGCCCTGGGCGCCCCGCCACGTGCGGCGCCTGCAGCGAGGCCATGGAAGCTGGCTGCCTCCACGACCGAGCCTGCCGCGGTGGAGGCCGTGTGCGTGCCGTGGCCCCCATAGTCCCGGGCTGAGAGGTAGTCAACCTTGATATCCTCTTCCTTCGCTTCCTTGTTGTAGAACTTTGCACCGATGATCTTGCGGTTGCAGTTACTACGGTTCCAGGCCTGACCGATTTCGCACTTGCCTTTCCACCGTGACGGCACCGGCCCATACCCTTCATCGCTGAAACTTCTCGATTCCGGCCATATACCTGAAGTAGGTGTGTTAGTGTGAACCGCAGGATGCACGTTACGGTTTGCGCAAGAATTATGGAGCCAAAAGACTGAAAAGACGTGTTTCTAAACGAGATTTTGTGGATCATTTTACTAAAGTAGGATTGGGTACCGACCACTATCGACGACCCCGATGATTATGTCCTCCCCATATCTGCTTTTTTGGAGCAGCTCACTGGGCATTTGGTAGTTCATTCCCAGGAAGTCCCAGCTTCGAGTGGTGGTCGCTGTGCACATTCTGCTTAGTTCGACACTAATGACTTCCGGAAACTCTGTTCAGATTACATGAAATACTTAGCGGATACTCATTTTTTGCCGTCGATGAGTCTGGTTTGAACACAAATACTACCTCTGTTCTTAAATATAATATATGACGTTTAGGACAAGAAAATTAGTTCAAAATGAACTAAATTTCTTGTCCTAAACGTATATTTAAGAACGGAGAGAGTATAAATTCCGCTACCTGCAAGCTGTTTAGCTTGATCTTCAGTAAGCATCGCTGCGAACCCTGAGAAGCCGTGCTTGTAGTTGTGAACCGTGGAGGCCAAAGAATCTTCCTTACTGAAAGTTCAGGATTCAACATACAGATAGAGTTAGCTAAGAAACACGTACAATTGCCAAACTACGGAGGTTACTTGTTAATTTCACGATATGTCCCATTCATATACCTAAAAAATGAAGTAAATTCGGCAAAATCTTATTCATGGTCTCATTGGATAGATGGCATACTGATCTATTAACTGAGTGCAAGTTTAATTGTAATCAAACAATACGCCACCTAGGTATACAGGCCAAACAAATATTATGAAATTAAACCAAGGGGTACGAATTGTGTCATCCATATATATAAGATAAATAAACTAGGAAACTAAGGTCTTGTTTAGGTCGTTGCGAAATTTGAGAAAATTCACAGTAGCAATTGTAAATCAAACATTAGAAAAAACTAAACATGATCTAATTGTAAAACTAATTACACATATGGATAGGAAATCACGAGACGAATCTATTAAGTCTAATTAATTCGTCATTAGAGATTATTTATTATAGCATAACATTGTCTAATCATGACATAATTTGGCTCAATAGATTCGTCTCGCAATTTCGTCTTGGTTATGAAATGAGTTTTGTCGTTAATTCACGTTTAATACTCCTAAAGAAAAGAGAACTGTCAGATTTTAGGAGAGTGTTCGGCTTGTATTTTCTCAGCTTCTTGTGCAGTGCTTATCTTTCAGAACAAATCTGCCGTAGAAATCAGCACACAACACTTTTCTTTCAGAACAAATCTGCCATACAAATCAGCACAAGATCTGCCGAATAAACCCTAGAAAAATTACCTTTTCTTTTGGTTGCACTATAGGATGTGAAAAAGGTGGCAGATGCGTTTAAACTTTAAACTATACGAATATACTCGCTAGAGTAATGTCATTTTATTCTAGCTTTATCTTAAGTTAGGCAATCTTAAACCTAACCATATTTATAGATAAGAATATCATATTCATGACACCAAATACTCCTAGGTATATTTATGAAGATATATTTCATGATAAAGTTAATAATATTTATTTGGTCCATCAAGTTGGCACTTTATTATGAACTTGATTAAATTTAACTTAGAACAAAGTTTAGGATGGAATGAGTGGTATTAGACCTGTCACATTTTGTAACGTGCAACTATACTTTTACTTGCATCTACATTTAATTGCAATACCCATGGTTACCCCTTCCGGTCGGTTTTATTTGAAGCATCCAACTAAAACCTGCCCGGCTGCCCGGAAGAGTATAAAAATATAACGAGATGAACATGCACTACCAGTCCAGCATGTGAAATGAAATTAGCTTGAAGAAGAAGCTGCATACCTTCCAAGAACAGTGCTGAGTAGATCATGGTGCGAAGCAACGACATCGTCAGGGTGTCCATGTTTCACGTCGCCTAGGTACACGATGTAAAGCTGCAAACATACATGTCGGATTATGATTTGAATTTTAGAAACTTCTTAAGCTAGTCATATACTCATATCATTCTAGGAGTACACAGCATGATATCACTAGCTAGGGCCTAAAATGTTTGCAGGATTGTTTACCCTAGGAGATTCTCCATGGACCCCAAAAAGCGTTATGCAAAAGAAGCAAACCAACAACGACAAAGCTGCAGAGGCACGAGAGGAGGAATGTAACCCCATCCTTTTTTCCCCTGTGTGCGATGTAATCAAGCACAGTTGCGCTGTTATTGCTCATGGATGCAGCTAATGGGCCAGTATTTATAGATGTGTATGAATCCGGGAGGACTAAAAAAATGCGTCTGACGAAATTTACAAGAGACGTGTTTGTCTAGTGTCCCCTTGCGTTCAAATTAGGAGGAGGGAGTCCAAAAAAGACTTAGCACGATACTCCGGCGATCTCCCTTTTTTTACTTTTCAGAAGTTTTGTGTTTTCTTTTTTCGAGAAAATGACTGGTTTGGTCTGTGGGTGACTTAGAATTTTTTGCTTCCTGTAATTAAACAAGCTTCTTGTGTGTGGTTTAATTAGATTGTTTCCTTGCCGTGAGAATTTTTTGCTGATACAAATTTAGATGAAGTGGTACGACACCAAAGTAAAAAGAATCTTAGAGATCTCCACATAGAGAAAAATAAGACAAATGGTGCTGAAAAGTCATTTCTTTTTTTAAGGAAATGATTTAAATGTAAAAGTGATATCCACCAAAATGTTTTTCCTCTTGATACATGTCGTATTTACAAGTTAGAGTCAAAATTGCACCCACCACAGTACAAAAAATTGATAGGTTGGTCAACCAACTTGTAAATATACTTCAAGTTCCTATCGAATAGTCAATTTGCCCACTAATTTTATTCCTCTAGACCAAGAATGTCCTATATATTATTATCAGAGAACCAAAAGTGAACGTTGTGTAGGTGGAGAAAAATTGCCATTTCTAGATATTGGAGTAGCAAATGGTTTGGAAAGTACTCCCTCCGTTCCATATTATATGTCGTTTTTACTTTATTAGATTTATAGAATTAGCTATGCACTTAGATATACCCTATGTCTAGATGTATATATAATACTACATCCGTTCTTAAATATATGACACCATTGATTTTTTTTCGTTCGTTTGACTATTCGTCTTTTCTACAACTTTTTTGCAAATCGATAAACCAACAAGTTAAAACTAAAGTACATTGGATAACAGATATAATTATATGCATTTTACTTTAATTAACTAAATTGTTCAATATATATTAGTGTTCAAAGTTGGAGTAAAAAAGTTAACGGTGTCATATATTTAAGAACAAAGGTAGTAATATCTATGCATCTAGAAAAGTTAGAACGATCTATAATTTGAAACGTATGGAGTAAATTATAATTTGTCATGTGTGAGTGCACGAGGCAAGCAGGTTTAGAGAAAACGTCAGAGGATATCTTCCTTAATTAATTCATCCGTGCGTTCAAACTTGTCATTTGTCTTCCATTATCATCACGTTAATTACAGCCACGTTTAGCCTCTTCTCACTCTAAAAGTTCCGCCAGGAGAGGGAGAAAACAGCTGCACCGCGCTAAGTCAACATCGCTGCAGTGCTGTCTTTTGTTGTGGTCAATGGTCATCGTTGCGGTTTTATTTTATATCCCCGCACCCGAAGCCGCCAGGACCTTGTCGACATACAACAGAGAAACAAGTTTGGAAACCAGTAATTGAAGTGGTCAGAGAAAAGCACATGCTCAATTGCCTCAACAAGAATGATAAGCAACAGTTTTATGACATGCTGTATACTTCTCTGTAATTGACGTCAACGTACGACTTCGTAAAGCCGACCACGTGGAGTCGTCGATGTCGTAAACCTGCCGGAAGCCGTTTCGACGAACCATCAGCCCTGCTGCACCTGTGCGCTCGACGGCATCTCTGCCTCTGCTGGCGGCCCGCAGTGTGCGGCTGAGCCTAGCACGCGCCCATGGCCCCTGGCCGAGCGGCAGCGATGCAAGCCCACCCACTCACCAGGCGCTACGCTGTCAGTCGTCGGTGACATCCGGTTGTAGTGGCCGACGATCACTTATAAGAGGATGGACAGCCTACAAGTCGCAACCTCCTCCGTACGGAGAAAGGTTCGGGTGCTCCTACAGGATGGGTGCTATACTGCTATGTGCTCACCCCAACCACGTGAATGCACCTCTAAATATGCATAAAAAGTTCATCTAAAATTTTAAATGAATACTTCTTACCATCATGCAAAAGTTGTTGATGATAAAAAGTTGTGCAAACAAACAAAAGAGAGAAATTGGTGCGAACAATAACGGGTGTGGGTTCAGCTAGAATGCTAGATCCACAACTATATGCATGCACCGATTTCCTTTTTTATTTCTACTTGCAGAAATTTTTATTCATCCTCAAGTTTTTAATGATGGTTAATAAATATTGCATCAAATTTTTAGATGGATTTTTATGCACGTTTAGATGTTCATCCACAGGTTGGCAGCACAGTAGCACTCCAACCAGCACTAAACCTTTCTCCCTATGTACGGTCTTTGGTGGGATCAAAACCGTGGGGCCACATTCAAAATTATGTTGACCCAACGAACCTCTTCTTTTCCTCTTGTTTATTTCAGCAGCAATTACATAAATCCCTCATGTCTCTTCATAATTTAGTGTTGCAATTTAATTGAATTTTCATGTGTCTATATGTTTCTGCTTTTAACGGAACTAATATGGTTGAGAATATATCCCTATACTCAATATGTTAGACCGGAACATTGTGTATATTCTGTTTAGAATTGAAGGCAAATCAGACACATGACAAGAATGAAATGAGTATATTGTACTATTGATTATATGAAGTGAATACATATATATACATGGTTGTTGACGGTTCAATAACGCGTCAAGGTTCACCGCAAGCTTACGGATCATGTAGTACCTTTTTCCCTCGAGTATCACCCAAGGTATCGAATCCGTGGAACATGAGCAACGCAAGACTCAATTTAATAACCGAGAAACACTTGCATCTTGAAGAAGTTTCGAATGCATCTAATCTACTAAGATCACAAGAGGTAGCGAGAGAAAGCATAGAGATAACCGATCTAGAGAGCCTAGATCGTGCTTATGTTGTAGCTCCGAGCAAGATAGACAAAGAAAACTAAACGAATCTCATTAAAAGCATCTTTAAACCTTGACCTTCGGTCAAACCCCCTAAGTCGCCCCGCCGTACTCGGTGTCAACATCCTGTCACGATGTTCCCCTTTCTTCGCGGTCGAAATCTTAGAGCACACTCACAAGGAGCGCGTTGAACTACTTGGTACATCGGGTATGTACCTCTAGCCACCGCGGCTACAAGAACATCCCATGCAATCTATCTCGAGAATAGATTGAGGAAGAAAACACCCAAGCAAGAACAATAATCGTAAAAGAAGGTACTCGATTACTAGAAATCGGATTCATTAAGACTTCATCATAAGTGTTTACATGAACAAGATCACAACCGGGATCCTACATTGATCTTGATCCAAGCTCCGGAACTCCGACGTGGTCTTCCTTGCAAGGTTCCCACGCCGGCTAGGGTAACCCTAGACAACTAGCACGACTCTCCTCTCCGAGATGGTGTCTCTCTTGCTTCTCTACTCCTCGGCGGTGAATGACGAATGGCTTGATACATGGTACTTCGCACGGGGACTATAAATAGCCCGAAGGGGTGCTAGGTCAAAGGGGGCGGCGAACCGACCCAGAAGAGGGCCGGGCCGACCGGCTCAGGCTCTCCTCGGCCCAGTTCGCCCCCCAGTTTTCTTCCCGAATCTTCTCGCGTCTTCCTGAGTTTTTGCCGAGCTGCATGTGGGTTCTTGACGTCATTTTCCTCACGGTTTAGATAAGGGTGCTTGGCACATGAACTCCCGCATCTTCCGTCTAGGTCCTCGATACTTCTCAGCTTCACGCTTTAGTCCTTGGCTCATTTGGAGTCATGTTCATCTTGTGTCTTGACTTGTGCCGGGCTCCATGATCTTCTTGTAAAACCCTTGATGAACTTTACCTAGAAGTCCTCATTTAATCACTTAATTCATGTGTAAACAATAAACTCCAAAAACCATGCGCTAGTGCGAACTTAACATATAATGGGGGTTAGGATCGTTAGTGTGAATATCAAATTAATACCAACATTGAAGGTAAACTCATGGCTAGGTTGACGAAAATCGACCGCCAACATCCCCCCATGCTTAAACCTTGCTCGTCCTCGAGTAAGCCTTCAATGGATATCAGAGTTGCCCTTCGATGTTCATACCCTACACTTGATCATACATGAGAAAACATAATGCTCTCTAGATTAAAGTTCCATAATGTACTAACTTTTATCTTTATGGAGGGTAGATATCATTCAAGCTCTTTCCACAAGTACTTGATCATGCTCTCAAATTTTTAAATAAATCTCAGAAATTTTGAAAGTAAACAGTGAGATAAAGAAAAACTGCTTTACCAAGATCAAAAATAACCATCTTGCATCTTGCTCATGTACTCTTATCTCATCTTGTCTCTCAAGCCTACTTATTCTACTCCTTTCCTCTCTCAAAGTATATAGTGGAAGGTTTTATATGGAGCTATATGAAAGTTTAGTCCTACAAAGATATTATAGTTGAGATATTATCAAAACAAGACTAGCTTCTCATGGTCTTACCGAGACTCGTCAAAAAGGTCATTGGAAAAATAATGTTATCAAGGAGGGGGAGAGATGAACACACACTTTTAGATAGGTGGACATGTGCAAATGGCAAAGATTGATCCCGAGGCACAAACGAAGTCCTCGTTATCAGATTGCACATGGTTAGAAAGATGAGTATGGGTCTTGATCTTGAATCCTCTTAGAAAACTCAAAAAGCACTAAACATAGCTAGAGAACCGGGGAGCTTATATATTTTTTCTTATCATACTTTTTCTTCATTATATATATATGTATGTATGTATGTATGTATGTATGTATGTATGTATGTATGTATGTATGTATGTATGTATGTATGTATGTATGTATGTATGTATGTATGTATGTATGTATGTATGTATGTATGTTTGCTTCCTTTGAACTCTAGACTATATTAGCACTTCCTTGACAACCCCCCATGCTTAGACGTTTGCTCGTCCTCGGGCAAAAGAGGTAATAAATATGCCAAGGTAGGAATTGAAGCTCTCATATTTTTCTTAGAGAGAGATACTCGAAAATCTTCTAGGGATCCTTTTGGAAGTCTCCTAAAGTCTATATTTTACAAAAATTTATTTTCCATAAAATTTGTTAGAAACAAGGTTTGAATTTAAGGAATATAAGGTGTATTTGAATTTTTTTAGGCATTTAAATATATTTTTGAAAATTAATTAAATAAATATAGGAGTTTATTGTTGCATACATGTTGGTGCATTGTTTTTGTTTGATTGAATTCAAATTTGAATTTGAATTCAAAGAGTTTGAGTTCTTTTAAAAATTCCAAAAGTTTTTTCTTGTATCCCTTCTTCCCTATCTCTATCTGGCCCAGCTTCTGTTTTAGCCCAACAGCAAAAGTCCAACCTCGCCCCCTGTTCTCTCCCCGCCGTCCGCTTCGCGCCCCGGCCCAGCTAGAATTCAGCCCGCGTTGGCCCGCGTAACCCCGCCGGCCTCGCTCCCCTCCGCGGTCACTGACACGGGGGACCCACAGGTCATCCCCTTCCTCCCGTGCGTCCCCGACCAGGACTCGCCGCCGTGGCAGTGTCCCGGCCAAGTACGTCTCCGCCTCCGCGTCGGCTTGGAGGCCACGCCAAGGCCGTGCGCCGGGCTATTTAAGGGCGCCACCACCTCCGGTCTCGAACCCTAGCCGCGCAGACCCCAGTGTCGCGCCGCCGCCAAACCCTAGGAGCGCCGCCGCACTGATCCGCTGCCCTGCCGCCGTTCCGTCGCTAAGTAGTTGTCCCGGAGCTTCGCAAGGAGGTGAGGAGGTCACCTGTGCCGTTTGTTGCCGACCTTATGCTCTGTTTTGCCCGCGCCCGCTCGCCGGAGTACGGCCTCCGCCTCACCGAGCCGCGCGTCTCCATCGGTGCTCGATCCTTCCCCCTGACCCCCTGGATTGCTTCGCCGCATCGCCCGCTTCATCCCAGATCAAACCGCACAGCAATCCGAGCTCCCTAGCCCGAGTACGGCCGAGCTCGCCGGAGTTCAGCTGCTGCGCCGCCGCTCGACGTCTCCGCCGCCGCCGCCTGCCGCATGCGCAGCACCGCAGCCGTTAGATCGGAGATCAACGACTGTGGACAGATCCAATCCCGGTCAATACCGGTCAACTGGTCTTTTTCCCCGCGCCCCTGCAATTTTGCAGAAAAGCCCTTGTGCTTTCTTTATTCACATGCCGGTCCTTCCACCGTTCTAAGATCCTTACATCTAAGTCCTTTTCTTCATGTTTAAGACCCTGGGTTCTCTGGTTTTTGCACCCGAGGTCCAGTTTTATGTTTTTGCACCGAAGCCCTCTAGTTTTTATGTTTAATTACATTTTAGCCCTCGGTTTCTTGCTGTTAGGCCCCTATAACCCTAGTTTCTTCACAAATATACCCCTGCACCTTCTTTTAGCCATATCTTCTCCGTTTTAGCTCCGTTTTTAACGTTCTTTATGTCCAAACGATCGTATTGAAGAGTAGAATAGCTTTTTGCCCCTGTTTTGCTTTGATAATACTGTTTGGTGATTGTTTCTTATTTTATTCTATTGTGTGCTTGTATGTACCTTGATGTGATGCGTAGAGAACGTTTGGGCTGAAGGATTTGAAGACCAAGAAGCTCAAGTGTCTGAACAGCAACAGGGATCTGTTGAAGGCAAGTCTTCCTTGATGCATACCCGTTTACCTATACAACATGCATTTAATTCACTGTTCTTACTTTTGCTTGCATTAAATTGATGGGACCCTATTAAGGACATGACTAGATTATTTTATCCCTTTACCTTGATCAACCTGGGTTTTAATTTATTGCTGGGTAGTTCTCGCTATGCTTTATCTGGTTATATGGTGGTATTAATGAACTTTATGAAACTTGATTTATTTATGTTATACCTTCATTAATACAAGGCCATATGTTTAATTGGAAGATGGAGAACCACCCAGGACAACAGTGCAACCACAAGAGCTAAATGGCTCTGGCCTTGGCTAATTAATTAGTGACCCTGGTTAGGAGTGGCTTTACCTGATCAGGATAAGGGGCGGCGGTACTGTGGGGTACGGACTCGCTCTAGCGGGGAGTTGGGCTTTGCTAAGACACGGTACCCGCTAGGGGACTTTATACCTTGCTAACTGATCTGGTAACCTTGTGGGTTGCAACTTCCTGGGGAAACTTTGTAAAGGCCTCGTAGCGTCCCTATGCAATCACACCTCGGTAGTGTGGTATGATGCTTGGCTGGCATCGCATGGTTGGGTTTAAAGTTCCTAGAACTTTTACGCGACTTGTGGTGAAAGTGTACAACTTCTGCAGAGTGTAAAACTAATCGATTAGCCGTGCTCACGGTCAAGAGCGGCCTGGACCCTCACATGACTAATCTATGAAAGACAATGATTAACTTGATGCATCTATCTTTACTTATGTTATTCTTTCTCTTATGTTAATTGTGGGTTTGGTATAAACTTACACTTGCTAGTATTCATGATGCTAATAAAACTTGATCAACTAAAATGCTGAATGCTTAAACCCATCAGCCTCCACTATAAAGCCATGCATGTTATATTATGTTTCCACTTGCTGAGTACGGCATGTGCTCACGCTTGTTTTCATTATTGCAACGACACAATCCGGATGCTGTTCAGACTTGGAGAGATTTGAAGATTTCCCTGGAGACTTCGACGAATTCTAGGCGGGCGTGCCACCAGTCAGCTGCCTGTGGTGTTGATCCTATCCGCTGCGTTGCTACTCGTTAATAATTAGTTCGTTTATGAGACATTTTGGTCTGTAATAAAGTTTAATACTCTCTTTACGTTTTGGCACTGTGTTTTGGTTATCACTGAGTCGTTATATGTGTGAACTTTGATCCTGACGCACATATAATATGAGCATTTGAATTTGCCTTTAAATTCGGATGTGACATGCACCTTCCTTGTAATCTTCCTCGAAATATTCATCCATACTCATATATTGGATTGTGGTCAAGGAGGTGAACACAAAAAAGATGTTTTTGGGTTTTGTGGGTAGATATTCGGCGAGGTTTGCGAAATTCCCAATGTGGAAACTCACAATGCACGGATAGAAGAGGCTAGCATAAAGAAAGATACGCAAAAACGAAATGACCAGCTTCTTAGTCTCGAGCTAGAGAAATCAGGCCTTGAATTAATGCACCCAAAAATAAATCTTGTATATACTAATGTTTTGCACTCAAGTAAATTTAGGTTTTGGATAGGTAGAGCAAAATGCAAGCGGTACTCGTGACAAGGTTAGCATAACTTTTTAAGAATAAAAATGGATCTTTGATTCATTCAAAATTGAGAGCAATGAAAAAGAACTATGAGACTTAAGTTATCATAACCTCCACACAAGATTAGGCTAGTATTTAATTAAATTTCAGATTCATATTAAATAGACCACTAGCTTAAACATGCATAAATCAAGCATAGGATCGAGCAAAGCGGCAACGATCATCACATATCAACATGGTACAATTTTCCATCCATATTAAATATCATAAGAACGATGGGGAAACTTATTCATGGTGATGGAAAACAAAAGTACTACTACCACACACATGCTGAAAATAAATAAAATAAGAAAATACTACGCATACATAAACACACACAAGATGAAAAATAAAGAAAAGGAAAAGGAAAAATCAAACCACACTTTAATAGCATCATCCCTTCCTTCTTTCTTCATTCCTCATCCGATTGCTCTTGCTCTGTCGGTTGACTTTCGTTGAATCCTTGCTCATAATATGTTTGCATGGCCCCTCCATGAAATTGATCCGGTGGCACAATTTGAAGGCGTCCTACTTGATGGGCGATCCCCACCGTTCCTTCTTGCCATTGGTTGACATGAGTCTGGATCCTCTCGACGTCTTGCACATTCCTTTGCATATATGCCCCAATGATGGCTGCACTTTGTTGGGGCTGAGGCATGCTTGCATAAGGTGCCACAAACACTTCATTTGGCACTACAAAAGTTGGTGGATAATATGTTGGAGGAGGTGGCGGCATGCAATCTTGGGTACCCACTTCCGCACCATCTTGGGTGCGGGCTTATTCTCCGGCTTAGTCATCTTTTTGGTCTTCACAGGCGGCTTTTGTTCTTTGGTCTTGACGGATGCAACGACTTCTTTGAACACCTTCGCTTCCTTCTTCTTGGGATCTTCCTTGCTAAAGCAACAATGAGGTGGAACATATTTAACATTGATCATGTTGCATACCTCGAAACGTGGACGAAACTTGAATATGCTCTGTGTGCCATTGACGTCGAACTTGATCTCTCCCTTGCCAATGTCGATTGTTGCCCCGAAGGTCTTGAGGAAAGGCCTCCGTAGGATGAGAGGTTGCTTCTCCCTTTCTCCCATCTCGAGCACCACGAAATCAACAGGGATGAAGTGATCTCCAACTTTCACAGGCACATCTTCGGCGATTCCCACGGGATAGTGAATAGAGTTGTCGCCCAACTCTAAGCACATACCTGTAGGCTCTAGTGGTAGGCGTAGCTTCTCGAACACATCTCTTGGCATGACACTCACACTTGCTCCAAGGTCGCATAATGCCTTCTTGAACGTGAATGAGCCAATAGAACATGGGATGGTCGGACATCCGGGGTCTCTTTGCTTCTCGTGCCCATGATTTGCAATGGCGTCACTACATTGTTTGGACATCTTGACGTGATCCGACCTGAGTGTTGCCATCTCATACTTGTTCGCAAGTATGTCTTTGAAGTAGCGAGAATATGTAGGAACTTGGAGAGCATCCAATAGCAGCATGTTGATGCTTAACCTGCGCACCACTTCCACAAACTTTTCAAAATGACTATCAACTTTACCCGAAAGCAACATGTCTTTACTGTAGGCATCTTCATGTCATCACTTGGCATCTTGAATTCTGGTTCTTCGGTAGCAATCTCCAGAATAATAGTCACCTTCTCCTTAGTGTGATCCTCAGCTTCAACGATTGGCTTAGGCTTCCTTGCTCCGGCTGGAAGTTCGAGATCCTCCGTCTCCTTTCCCGAGCGAGTTTGAATAGCCTTCACCATCTCGGGACCTTGGGGCTGCCCCGGCAATCTTCCTTCATTAGCGGTTAGGCGCCCGGCAAGTTGTCCCACTTGCGTCTCCAACATCTTCACCATGTTGAGCACTTGATGGTTGGAGCTCTTGACCTCCGTCACCTTGCCATCGATGTTCTCCAATATTTTATCCATAGCCTTGAACTTAGTGACAGTGTCCTTGTTGATCTTAGTTTGCTCGTCCATGAAATCCTTCAATTGTATACGAAGAGGCACCGTATTTTGAATGGACGAACTTGCATTAAATTGAGGTCAACCTTGCCCGTAGCGGAAGTTTGGCAAACCTCCTTTCCTCATGTAGTCGAGCACCTTTGCTTCCTCCAGACAATCTTTTTGGACATGGCCGTACTCCCCACACTCTTCACACGTGGATCTTACTTCGACGGCCTTTAGGTCTTGGGCTGCTTTCTTTTCTAGCTCCATCCTTTCCAACCTACTCATGAGTGAGTCAATCTTTCCTTCTAGAAGTTCCTCCTTTTCAACCTGCAAAACACCTTTAACATTGCCCATGGGTTGAACCGGAAGTACGAGTCCGGATGACACCCATGTATCATTATCTACAACCTTCTTGAAAAGAGTGAATGCTTCCGTCCAAGTAAGCTCGATGATAGATCCTCCCGCCGATGCATCAATTACGGTCCTCGATGCTAGATTGAGCCCTTGATAGAACTTTTGAACGAGGTCCTCCTTCGGGAACTTGTGATGTGGCACAGCTCGGGTGTACTCATTGAAACGCTCGAAAGCTTCCGCGATAGTCTTCGTTGGATATTGAGCAAATGTAGCAATCTTGTTACGCAAACTTTGAGTCTTACCCGGCGAATAATACTCCTTCATGAAAGCTCTCATCAACGCTTCCCAATTTTGCACCATCTCCACCGATAGAGTGTAGAACCATTGCAAGGCTTTTCCAAGTAGTGAGAACAGAAAAAGCCTTGCCCTCAATTGATTTTGATCCAGCCCTTCCATTGTGAATGTCTGACAAAGTTGAATGAATGCTTGAAAGTGAAGGTTAGGATCCTCTTTTACTGGTGAAAGGTGTATGTTGCACCATGCGGATGGTTGAAGTCTTGATCTCGAACGGTCTTCCGATGTCGGCTAGGTTGAGGATGGGTAGATCAACGAGCTCCAGGATGCAAAGCTCCCCGATCTTCCTCTTTTGTGCCATTGGTGGCGGTTGAGGTTGATCTCCCTTCCGACTTGGGGGTGGTGATTCCTTCTTCGGACTTGGAGGTGGTGATTCCTTCGGACTTGGAGGTGGTGATTCCTTCAGAGATCCTGACGATCCTTCACCCTCGGCTTTTAGATCAATCTCCAGCTTCCTAGCTCGTGCTTCACGTCTCCTTTGCCTGTAAAGTTTTTCTGGATCATCCACAAAATTTTTCGGTTTGTTGGAGAGGTAACCGTCCATCTCCTGTTAGGGTTAGTGATAAACAAAATATACAAAAGATCTAAAAAAGAGAAAACTATAAAAAAGGTTAGTCAAAAACTAGATTAGATTGGTTTTTGAGGATGATCAAAGTTTAACAGATGCAAAAGAAAATCAAAAAGAAAACTGAAAATACTTACAAATGAGATACTAGATTGGATCTTGATTACTTAGTTCCCCGGCAACGGTGCCAGAAAAAGGGCTCGTTGACGGTTCAATAACGCGCCAAGGTTCACCGCAAGCTTACAGATCATGTAGTACCTTTTTCCCTCGAGTATCACCCAAGGTATCGAATCCGTGGAACATGTGCAACACAGGAGTCAATCTAATAACCAAGAAACACTTGCATCTTGAAGAAGTTTCGAATGCATCTAATCTACTAAGATCACAAGAGGTAGCGAGAGAAAGCATAGAGATAACCGATCTAGAGAGCCTAGATCGTGCTTATGTTGTAGCTCCGAGCAAGATAGACGAAGAAAACCAAATGAATCTCATTAAAAGCGTCTTTAAACCTTGACCTTCGGTCAAACCCCCTAAGTCGTCCCGCCGTACACGGTGTCAACATCCTGTCACAATGTTCCCCTTTCTTCGCGGTCGAATCTTAGAGCACGCTCACAAAGAGCGCGTTGAACTACTTGGTAGATCGGGTATGCACCTCTAGCCACCGCGGCTAAAAGAACATCCCATGCAATCTATCTCGAGAATAGATTGAGGAAGAAAACACCCAAGCAAGAACTAGAATCGTAAAAGAAGGTACTTGATTGCTAGAAATCGGATTCATTAATACTTCATCATAAGTGTTTACATGAACAAGATCACAACCGGGATCCTACTTGATCTTGATCCAAGCTCCGGAATTCCGCCCTGGGATGATAAACTTAGTACCAGCAAAACGCTTGTGTATCATACAAATCACAACATGCTTGATATTATAGTTGTAGATACCTTGCTATAATGCAACTCCAATAACACCATACTGGTGAGAGTCAAAAAAGATATCCATAGATATCAAATGATACTAAAAAGTCTTGATTATTATTTCGAGACTTGACCAAGTAGGATATCAAGATACTAGCTAACTGATCCCCATATTGCCAGATCATAGACTCGTACAAATAATAAAGTTTCATGGTAGTCATCATAATGGACACTACAACATAAACTTTTATCTATCATTCTGAAGCATCATATTCATATGCTTGACTTCAATAAATGATAAAATGTGATTCCATATAATCACTAACATTATCCATAAATGATAATGCATCTTGTATTGCTCAAAATGTTTATCCTCATTTTTACAAAATGAGAGAATGAACATCTTGCAAACCAAATCATGTGATAATCTTGCAGATTCATTTACAAAGTCCTTACTATGTTTTGGGATAGGTTTGAGACAACTCAAAGATTTGCAACAATCGGGGGGGACACCCTTTGATATAAACCTATACATAACCAAAGGAGGTTTATCATCATTATTCCAGAAATATGTTTTTGGGATAGGTATGAGACAACTCAAAGATTTGCAACAATCGAGGGGGGGGGGACACCCTTTGATATAAACCTATACATAATCAATTATGAATATTGTACTCTTTTTCCTATATGAGTTTTCCTTACAAGGTTTCTCATAAAAGGTTTTAATGAGCCAATATCAATACAAGAACATACTCCCTCCGTTCAGGTTTGATATGCGTCTAACTGTGTAACACAAAGACCAAGCAGATATTTAATTCTCTCTGTGATGCATCAACAAATGAGCCAGCTAACTAAGCAATTCAAGACACGATTGGCTCCACCTAGGAATACACATATCATTCATGGACATCTTTTATTTTGTTATACGCGGATCAAATCAGGACGGAGGGAGTATCTCATATCACCTAATTTTTCCACAAAGGTTTTAAGGGTGATATTCAAGATACATTCTATATCATATCTTCTCTTTTCTCTGCTAGAATTTTTAAGATGATATAATAATACCTTCTCATATTTTTCCCATTAGGTTTTTGGGAAAGGATATTCAAATATGATCCTCTGATCATAACATTATTGATCTCTAAACTTATTTATGAGTTTTCTTTTTCAAGGTTTTTCTCATATAAGTCTTCAATGAGACAATAACCTAACATGCCATATCATTTTCTCCTTATATTTTCGCACTGGGTTTTAAAGGAGTTTTAATGGCATATACCCGTACAAATTGGTTTCTCCTCAATATTTTTCCCATAAGGTTTTTGGAGGAGTTTTACAAGATAATATTCAAAGATGATTGAAGAAGAATTACATCAAGATCACATGGATCAATTGATCAAGGAGGAGTGTTGTGAAATATTGATTAGTGATCAATTAGCCTAATTATGTAATTAGCCATGTAATTAGAGATGTAATTAGTATGTAACTACCCTTTCCCAAAGGGTCATCTCGAAGAGGTGCCTCCATGCCCCTTCACTCCATATATATTCACGGGGTTCCTCCATCCATCAATCAAGGAATTCATTCCCTCATTTTTCATTTCATTCCACACTTTTTGCATTCAACACTTTCTCCCTCTGTACGGGCTTTGGTGGATCGAAGTCGTGGGGGCACATTAAAAATTATGTTGACCCAACAAACTTGTTCTCTTCCTCTTGTTTATTTTAGCAGCAATTACATAAATCCACCATGTCTCTTCATAATTTAATGTTGCGATTTAATTGACTTTTCATGTGTCTATATGTTTCTGATTTTAACGAAACTTTCATGGTTGAGAATATACCCCTATACTCAATATGTTAGACCAGACCATTATGTGTATTTGATGTATCCAAACAGACATAGACAATTTTTATTTTTGCTGAGAACCCTGCATGATCTCGCATAATTTTACTCAATTTTATATTGTAGAGTGTTTACTCCTTCAGAGTATTTACTCTCATGCTACATTTTTGTCACAATCTTGTTAATTTAGTAATTTATTTTATAAATTGCATTTTAATACATTATTTTATAAATTTCATTTAATTTATTCTTAATTAAAGATGAATTCGAGGCAATATATACTACAAGTTTGATTTGGAATTGAAAAAAGACGTCATGGAGATCTAGGAATTAGCAGCAATAAGTTCTTTATAAGAATTTATTTGTCCTGAGACCTAGTCTTTAGACAACAAGTTACTTTCCCATCACTAAGAGGTCCACATCATATGATGATTGCACGTGTTCTCCTGAATAAATGTCAGGAGACATAATTTTGATCTACACCTATATGTATATGGTAATTACATTTTAATTTTTGAAATTTAGTCAAGCACGGGGTAGTGGAGATCTAAGCATCGGCCGCGATCAGATCAAAGGCTTATTTTTTCATGAAATAAATTCTTGACGTTGGTCACTTCAATAATAATTCTTGCAAAGAGCTCTATCCTATCTAGAGACATATTTATGCCTTCTTGATGGAGCAACGATATATCATAGTTCCTTTCCTTATTTTTCAATTAAAAAGCATTATGCGCAAGAGCATGTGTATTTTTGCATAGGTGTACAACTTTGTTCGAATTTTAGCCGGCACGATAGCACTGGCTACTTGGATAATTTAGATAAACAACATAAATGCAACTAAAGCCACATCGGAAATTGGTGTTGCTTATTTTTCTATGTTGTTCCTATGAACACTATGATATACATGTCCTTCCAAAAGGAAAAGGAGTGTGCCTTTTCGAAATAAATGTTTCAACATACTTATGCAACGTCTGCATAGAGATCGTGAATGGTCATCCGAGCCGCTATTGGAATTCGCACTGTCTTTTGGCCATTATGCCAAATAAGGCTTCCAAAAGTGTAGTCTCCTTGTAACTTCCACATGGGTGATAACTTGACCTGAAATGTTTGCACTTTATTTGTACCATTGAACACTAGAACTGATGGCTCAACATCCATCTTAACTCCAGGTGGACTCTCGATTATAGCATGGTAGACTGTATCGACCTTGCCCACATTCGTGACTGTTCTCAATATGGCAACAGAACCCCTCAGGTCAGGAATGGAGATGGAGGGTAGGTTCAGCTGATACACTGGTACCGATGTTATATCGCAGGATGAAGATGCTCTATTGATGGTGCAAGCAAAGAACTTGTTGTACTCTCTTGGATCAATGTCATAAACTAAGCCAGGATCAGCTGCCCTGTTAGGATTTATGTTTCCACCTCCGTAGTCAAATGGGTCAGCAATCTTTCGAGGCACTCCTTCAGCCAGTATAGGCATACCGTGTTCGTCAGTTACAGATGCTTCACCATGCAAATAGAAATATAGTTAAGAGAAAGATATATAGCATTGTCTATTCAATATTCGATAGTTGGCTAGTTGGCCAGATTACCTGTGGTGACGATGGCGGATTTCAGTGCAGCAGGAGACCATTTCGGATGTATAGCTTTCAGCAAGGCGACGATGCCTGCTACGTGCGGGGCGGCCATTGATGTCCCCGACTTAGTCACATAGGAGTCTTCCTCTGCTGCTAAGATGCTGGCTCCAGGTGCAGCTATGTCAGGCTGCCGCCGAAGCAAGAGTGAGATAGTTTACTAATGTAATGCCTACTGCCTAGAAAATAAAGCACGGCAATTCTTTACTCTAGATACCTTGATAATTTCAGGGTAGTCGATTGATGGACCTCTTGAGGAAAATGCTGCCACTTTGGAAGCCAGGACCCCTTTACCTATAACGCTGCGTGCTGGTTCAATCTTGACCACAGGAGAGCTGCTTAAAACAATCAGATATTTATCTCAGAGAGGATTCGTCAACTTTTTCAAGAATAATAATTGACTAGGAGCATATAGTAATTTGCAGGATGCGAGATGATCAAAAGGCGGTGCACCTCGTTGTTCCCATGTAGTTCATAATCTGATTCCCGGTGTAACGGTCCACAATAACACAGGCCATAATTCCTTTACAATCATCATCTAGAAGGTCAGTAGTGTACTGAGCAAAAACAATACCAGAGCCCCCGGCCTTATAGATGTATCCCAACGCGGTTCCGTAAACTTGGATTGGGCTTGGAGCATTCAGTGAAACTGGTGATAAACATACCACAATTTTCCCTTTCACATCCGTACCATTGAGAGTTTCTAGTGCACATCTAATCACAGAAAATGAGAAAATGGTTCGCTCAGCTACACATTCGCAAAGTCAACTAGGGCTCTGAACATACATAAATGGCTTTACTTACTGGCCTCCGTTTACAAGACTTCTGAAAATGCTTTTGGATAAGTTCTTCTCTTGGTAGTAAAGCGATTGTCCCTGCAAAACAGACAGAGTTTGCTCAGGATCTCAGTTATATAGTTTGACAAATTGAACTGTTGTATAACATTGCGATTTTTTAGGAGCTGTAGTATGTGTAGTCCGTACCACTATCGAATCGTTGTTTCCCAGCTTGATCACAGTCGGGAACGCCCGATCAATCTTGCTCGCGGCAACGGTAATGACCCAGGGAGCGGTATTTCCAACAGTTTGCGGTGTTGGACCATTGTTCCCGGCAGAGTACACGACCGTGATCCCTCTTTGGACGGCGTGGAGGGCGCCGAACGAGTACTCATCCGCAGTGAGGGAGAGCGAAAGGATGTCCACTCCGTCGTGAATGGCGTCGTCGATGAACGCGAGCACGCCAGCTGAATTGACATTGCCACTAGCCCATGCGGCCTTGTACACCGCGATGCGAGCCCTTGGCGCGCCGCCACGAGCGGCGCCTGCAGCGAGGCCGTGGAAGCTGACCCCCTCCGCAACTGAACCCGCCGCGGTGGAGGCAACGTGCGTGCCATGACCGTTCTTATCACGGGGCGACAGGTAGTCAGCGTCCAGGTCCTCCTGCTGGCTCGCTCCGGCACTGTAGAACCGTGCACCGATGATCTTCCTGCTGCAGTTCTTGTGGTCCCAGTCCTGCCCGGTTTGACATATGCCTTTCCACCGTGATGGCACCGGTCCGTACCCTTCGTCGCTGAAGCTTTTAGACTCGGGCCAAATACCTGCCCAACCACAAGTCCACAACCGCAGCATAACGGAAGTAATGAGTACGTAGTCGGCTTACAAAAGAAACCTACAGTAGTGCCAAAAGACGTCTCTGGAGTCTGAACCATTTCTTCAGTATACAGATTGGGCACTAACCACTGTCAACGATCCCGATGATTACATCTTCTCCGTACTTGCTTCTTTGGAGCAGCTCATTGGGCATTTGGTTGGTATGCCCGAGGCCAAGGAAATCCCAACTTCGAGTAGTTGCGATCGTGTACGTTTTGCTTGGTTCGACGCTGATGACTTCGGGAAACTCTGTAGAGTTAGCAAAGCCACAAAGACGTGGTTAATTCACTTATACTAGCTTACAATACTCGTGCATTGTGTATTTTAATTTCTCAATCGGTTGAGGAGGAGACAGATTCTAATAATAATCAGAGTGTTGACCTTAAAGATGATGATTGAAAATTAAGCGTTAAAAGACTTGCACTACTAGGGAATGGACCTTTTGTCCCAGCAAAAAAAACACATTAGTACCGGTTTCTATTAGTACCGGCTCTGAAGGGGGGTCCCATAGCCGCCCGCCAGTGTGACACATTAGTACCGGCTCCTGGCTGGAGCCGGTACTAATGTGCGGCAGCCACATTAGTACCGGCTTCTGTCCAGGCCCGGTACTAATGTAGCGACGTTAGTACCGGCTCCTGCCAGGAACCGGTACTAATGTCCCCCGCATAAAAAGTCAGCTCCTTCTTCCTAGTAGTCAACCCATTAGTACCGGGTGGTCTCCCCAACCGGTACTAATGCGACATAAGTACCGGGTAAAGAGAACCGGTACTAATGTGGTCTCCACATTAGTACCGTCTGGCCTGTACCGGTTCCAAAACCGGTACTAATGGGGTTTTGGAACCGGTACAGATAGTTGTTTTTCCTATAGTGTTGAGAGCCCTAAAACACTATTGTATTGTATATACTAGTCCATCAACCCGTGCATCCGCACGGACTACTACTTTTAGATGACATATAATAAATATTATAAGTTATTATTTAGATTAGGAAGAACAATCAATAATATTTTTATTTAAATAGTGTATAATATATTAATGAGCATTAGCTAAAGATCTTATAAAGATAGATTCTTTTTATGATTTAAATATTAGAAAGAGATTAGTTGCATCACACATGAGCGACAGAGTAGGATAGTTAGATGATTATTTATTATATTTAACGTAACAATATTTATTATGTATGATGTGACTGGTCGTTTAGATTTAATTTTTTTATAGTGGTATATGTGGGTAATTTAGACATAAATGTAGAGGGTTATTTTTAATTATTCATATTGGCATAGGTGGGAATTTCATAAACAAATTGATTTTTTTTAGAATTTCTAGGATTTTCTCTCTTTTTAGAGTGTCCACTTAGGATTCTCATGTGACTTCATGTGGAGACTTACATGAGTTTTCTCTCTTTTTAAAGCGTGCACCTAGGATTTCAAGGTGTGGTTTCATGTGCTTCAAAAGGAATCTCCAATTAGTAATAATAAACAATGGTATAGGTGGGTAATTTCATAAACAAATTGATTTTTTTTAGAATTTTCTCTCTTTTCAGAGTGTCCACCTAGGATTCTCGTGTGGCTTCATGTGAAGGTTTATATGAGTTTTCTCTCTTTTTAAAGCGTCCACTTAGAATTCTTAGGTGGATTTATGTGAAGACTTCAAAAAAGTCTTCAATTAGCTAGTAATAGTAAGATGTGCAGTTCTATAAAGAAGTCATATGGGTATGTGACTGATTTGAGCACCATGTCTGAAAGGCCTGACCTGCAAGCTGTTTAGCTTGGTCTTCAGTGAGCATCGCAGCGAAGCCTGAGAAACCATGCTTGTAGTTGTGGACCGTGGAGGCCAAAGAGTCTTCCTTACTGAAGTACGAGCCCACACACACACACGAAGTAAATCTCTACTATAGGCTGGAAAATAAAGGGGTATATTTAGACAGAAAAATATCAGCAAGCCAACAGAAACGGCGAAACTGAAGACAGAGGAGCGTACCATCCCAGAACATTGCTGAGTAGATCATGGTGGGAAGCGATGACATCGTCCGGGTGTCCATGTTTCACATCACCAAGGTATACGATATAAAGCTGCATATATAGATAACACACACACACATATATATAGCAGATTAAAGCTTGCATGTTAGAAACTTCTAATATAATTAATAAGCTTGAATATATGGTACTGCGCTCTATCTTAGTTGCTAGGAATATAATGCTTACCCTAGGAGATTCTCCATGCACCCCAAAAAGCGTTATGCAAAAGCAAAGCAGCAGCAACAGAGCCGCAGAGGCACGAGAGGAGGAATGCAACCCCATCCTTGTTTTTCCCTGTGTGCGATGTAATCTAGCACAGTTGCGCTGTTATTGCCCATGGATGCAGCTAATGGACCAGTATTTATAGACGTGTATGAATCCGTAACGACTAAAAAAACACATCTGACGAAATCATATCTATAACAACTATATAGGTGAGACCTCACTACAAGTCATGGATAGATTTCTCTCAACATACCAGCATTTCACGTCACCACCACTATACGACATGTCACCATCCACTATACGATATGTCACCATCCACTAGATCATATATTTTATGTCTTCAACCGATTTTTTATGGTTAATATCATGTCTTTGCGAGTAGCATGCTACAAAATTCCTATAGTAGAAAAAATGTAGGATCAATAATTTAGAATGGTTATCTCTTAACAAAATTATCATGCTTCCATGTATAACGTTATTTACAAAAGAATGCTGTCATGAAATCACTTTGGTGTTCCTACTTTAACATTGCACCTTAAAATTTTGTTTAACAAATTTTCACAGCATCGCGCGAGGTATCACCTAGTACAACTATATAGATGGAACTCACTAAGGGTCACAGCTCTATTTCTAACATGCAAGCATTCCACGTCATAACCCACTACACGCTATGTCATCATCCACCAGACCATCTATTATTTATGCCTTCAACTGATTTTCTGTGGCTAATAGCATGTATTTGTGAGTAGCACACCACAAAATTTCCGCAGTTGAAATACATGTAGGATTAATCATTTTAGAATGGTTTACTCTCAACAAAATAACATGCTTTCATATATAATATTATTTACAAACGAATGTTGTTATGTAATCACTTTTGTTTTTTTACTTTCACATTTCACCTTAAAATTTTGTTTAAAAAATTCCTACAGCAACGTGCGGAGTATCACCTAGTTTAGAAGATACATGTGTGTCTAGTGTTCCCTTGTGTTCAAATTAGGACGCAGTCCAAAAAAGACTCAGCACGATACTCCGGCGATCTCTTTTTTTTTTTTTTACTTTTCAGAAGTTTTGTGTTTTCTTTTTTCGAGAATATGACTGGTTTGGTCTGTGGGTGACTTAGAATTAGTCAAGGGCTAGACCAGTTTAGATTTTTTTTTTTTTTGAGATTAGACCAGTTTAGATTGTTAATTTCCTTTCCGTGAGAATTTTTTGCTGATACAAATTTAGCGATGAAGTGGTACGACACCAAAGTAAAAGAAATCTTAGAGATCTGCACATAGAGAAAAATAAGACAAATGGTGCTGAAAAGTCGTCGCTCTTTTTAAGGAAATGGTTTAAATGTAAAAGTGATATCCACCAAAATTGTTTTTCCTCTTGATACATGTCGTATTTACAATAGAGTCAAAATTGCACCCACCATAGTACAACAAATTGATAGGTGGGTACAAATTGGTCAACCAACTTGTATAATATACTTCAAGTTCGTATGGAACAATAGTCAATTTGCCCACTAATTTTTATTCCTCTAGACCAAGAACGTCCTATATATTATATATTATCAGAGAACAAAAAAGCGAACGTTGTGTAGGTGGAGAAAAATTGTCATTTCTAGATATTGGAGTAGCAAATGGTTTGGGAAGTACTCCCTCCGTTCCATATTATAGGTCATTTTTACGTTATTAGATTCATAGAATTTGCTATGCAATTAGATATACCTTATGACTAGATGCATATTGTCGACGCTTTTTCGGTCAACAACACGGGAGCGCTAGATCGCGCTACAGTAGGAGCTGAACTCGCCAGGGCTCCTGTCTTGACCGGTCTGACCGGTCAAGTCCACTGGTCTGACCGGTGGGCGTCGGTGAAAGCCTACGAACACCGCCTCGGGAGGGACCCCGTCGGAGATGGTGCGCCTAGAGTTGCTCTGAGATCGGCAGGCCACTCAGAACGTCCTTAATCGCCGTCGAGACAAACAAAGAAAGCAAAGGGGTTGGAAAAGCTAGGGTTTGAGAGACAAAAGTTGTAAAAAGATATGATCGATTGGGTGATGAGTCCTCAACCGGCCGTGGCCCTTTGTATTAATAGGGTGGGGGAGGTCTTGCCCCGCAAGGAAGTCCTTTACAACTCGAAAACGACCAGAACTCCTTAATTCTACTCAGACTCGGGGTCCACCGGTCAGACCAGTGTGGCCTTTGCCGGATCGGCTACAGGGCCTGTCCGGTCAGACCGTCCGGGTACACCGGTCTGACCGGTGGCGCTAGTCTGATCAGCCTTGTACCAAATTTGGGTGCGAACATATGCCCCCTGTTTTTTATAAAGCTTGCGTATTAAAAAAATATTCCTAAGGTCGATGTGACAGATTTTCACCGGCCATTTTTGTTCTAAGGGCGATTTTTACATAAATCGGCCATAGCGCCATCAAGCATCTTGCCAAACACTTGGGTAAAATCTCTTGAAGTACCTCCCGTAGAGAGCCTTTGGAAGTTGCTGTCCTTGCAAAGTCTCCACCATGTAAGAATTTCCAGAACATACCTCTACAATCTTATATGAACCTTCCCAACTTGGAGACCATTTACCAAATTTATTGCTCTTAGTCCCAATAGGCAAAATCGTTTTCCAAACCAAATCACCTACCTGAAAACATTTGGCCTTTACCTTTTTATTATAAGCTCTAGCAACTCGCCCTCTTGTCCTTTTCAATCTCCTCTAAAGCCTCCAAACGCTTGTCGGTCACCTCATCAATATTATCCATCATCAAAGTATCATAGGTTCGAACATCAAGATTATTTTGCTTTGCATGTCTATATGTGCCTAGATTTACCTCAACGGGTAAAACGGCCTCTTGACCATATACAAGCTCATAAGGAGTAACTTTAGTAGCACCATGTCTAGAAATACGATGAGCCCATAAAGCTTTAGATAATACCTCATACTATCTTCTAGGATTGTCCTCTATCTTCTTCTTAATGAGCTTAATCAAAATCTTGTTGCTAGACTCGGCTTGACCATTTGCTTGAGCATAATATGGAGATGAATTGAGTAATTTAATACCATAAGAATTGACAAACTCACGCACCTCTTTTGAAACAAACGAAGTCCCTTGATCTGTAGTCAAAGTTTGTGCAATGCCAAATCTATGTATGATATGCTCTGTAATGAACTCAATCACCTCTCTGTGTCATATTCTTCAAAGGAATTGCCTCAGTCCACTTGGTGAAATAATCAGTTGCCACAATCACAAAATAATGTCCCTTCGACGAAGGAGGGTGAATCTTACCAACAAAATCCAAACCCCATCCTCTAAAAGGTCAAGGCTTAATAATTGGATGCATTAACGCAGCAGGTACCAACTGAACATCTCCATGTTTCTGACACTTCACATCCCTTGTAGTATCTAAAGCAATCAGCTATCATAGTAGGTCAATAAAAGCACGCTCGCTTAAGGAGCCACTTCATCTTAGGAGCCGATTGATGAGTACCACAAATCCCTTCATGAACCTCTGCCATAGCCAATCTAGCTTGAGCAGGACCCAAACATTTGAGAAGCAAATCATCAATTGTCCGACGATATAATTCATCATTATCCAAAACAAACTTTAGAGCCCAGCGTCAAACTTTTTTATCAACTGAACTGTTAGGATCCTGCAAATAATTTACCAGAGGCCTTCTCCAATCATCTACTTCGTCTTTATTATCTTTAGAATGAATAATAGCCGAAGAAGATTTCTGACCAGGGGACCGGTTGTCAGTGTTTTGGTCACTGAGCCTACCAAGGGGATACCCGAGGTAGTAGATTGTGCGGTGGAGGATCGCCAGACCTGGAACTCGAAGGTATGCGCAAGGACATGGGACATAGATTTATACAGGTTCGGGCCGCCGGAGTAGCAGACCCTACGTCCTGTTTGGAGTATCATGTATGACGCCCTACGCTTGGGTGATCCCGGAGGGTTGGGGATCGAGGTGTTGGCCTGTCGTCCTAGGTACCCGGCCCTCCTTTATATTGCCCAGGGGGCGGGTTCCTAGTCGGTTACAAGATAGGAGTCCTAGTAGGATTACAAGGATTTATGGTATGAGTTCGTATTCTTCCATGTATGGGTACCCAGGGGTATATGGTCGACAAGCCCCCGAGCACTTTGTAGTCTTGAGCAGCGAGTTCGAGTAGTCTTGAAGCTTCGTTGAGTATTTTCTGATCATCTCGAGTACTGCTAGTCGAAGTCTTCAATAGTACTTGAATTTTCGAAAGAGTGGAATGTGCTCTAGTTCATCTATGAGTACTTTTGAATCATCCCCGAGTAGTTCCCAGGCGTCCCCGAGTTCTAACCCAGGAAGTCTCCAAAAAATACTCATCTTGTCTTGAAGTCTTGATCTATATGGAGGTGCGATTTGCAAAAATCGCACTCCATATGGAGTGTAGCCCCCGAGCCTGAGTTGAATCGAAGAATCAAGCTGAGGGTCAATCTAGAATCTGCATCTTCCGTCTTGAAAAAAGAGGTTGATGGTTGTAGCATAGTAGCCCCTGAGCCTTGAAGTGATTAGATATAATCAGTCCAAGGGTCTTCAGTTTGTGAAAACCGTCATTCGGGTACTCTTGTAGCGTCGAGCCCCCGAGATTATGAGCCAAGTGAGCTATATGAGCCACGTTGAGTAGTAATTGGAGTTGAGCCCCTGAGCTGAAGAACTAACAGAGCATGCTGAAGTTGTCTCTGAGTAGTAATTTAGCGTTAAGCCGTTGAACTTGAGAAGTAGCATAGACTACTCGAGTCGTCTTCGAGTAGTAATGTTGCCGTCAGAGCGGACTTTAGATGCGACTGGGGTCGACTTTTAGATTGTCACGCGGAGTGGACTTTAGAATGCGACTAGAGTAGTCGACTTAGAGATGTGACTTGAGTAAGTCGACTTTATGCCTCACGGAGCGGACTTTGAAATGCGACTGAAGTCGACTTTGTGCTGCGCGGAGCAAACTTTAGAATGCGACTTGAGTAAGTCGACTTTGTGCTTCGCGGAGCAGACTTTAGAATGCGACTTGAGTAAGTCGACTTTGTGCCGCGCGGAGCGGACTTTGAGTATTTCGAGCCAAGAATGAAACCCGCAACACAAAGCTGAAAAGCCAAGAATGAAAAGCACGTTCCGGAAGGCAAAAAAGCGAATTAAAAAACAGAAAAATGAATTGTTTTGCCTCCGGAGCCGTCTAGAAAACGTACATTGCGTCAAGTACAATGTCTGGATACACTATTGAGTAATAGTGTCTTAAGTACTTCTGAGGCATTGAGCCTAGTGAGAAGTACTCGCAAGAATGTTCCGAAGAACGAGTAAGACCATAGGAGACAGTGTGATGAACTCATCTTGTTGTAGCAGCAACTTGTGTTAGAGTTCCACTGAGACCCTACTATGAAAGGTGTTACTCTAGGCCGCAGCCTCTTAATGAAATAGAGCAAGGACAACATGTGCCACTTATTGCTCTATACGATACGGTGTCGTCTGGAGAGGGTTGTCGTGACCCCCTATGAGTTGTCGCAGAATGAAACTGCCTGGAGAGGATTGTCATGATCCCCTACGAGTAGTCGTAGCCAAAGCTACCTGGAGAGGATTATCGTGATTCCCTACGAGTAGTCGCAGCCTAAGCCGCCTGGAGAGGATTGTCATGATCCCCTACGAGTAGTCGCAGCCGTAGCCGCCTGGAGAGAGTGTAGCTCAGACTTGAAAGCTGCTTACAACTGAGTAGTCGCCTGGATCTAAAAAACCGTTTACAGCTAGGTAGTCGCCTGGACCTGAGAATCACTTACAACCCGAGATCGACATAGAAGCAGGAACCCGGAGTAAGGATCGGATGGTAACAGGGAGGCCTAGAGTATGGATCGGCACAGAAACAGGGAGACCCAGGGTAAGTGGGCAGAGCGAGAGTACTTATGGCCATGCGTTTCAGACCCATAGTACGGAGCGTGAAGACCGCGTGCAGCTAGGTACCATCGTTGCCAGGACACGAGGGCCACTTATAGCTAGGTTCCATTGAAGCTTACACACACAGTATTCCATCGGGCGAAGTTGCGACCGGAGTCGACTTTAGATTGCCACACGGAGTGGACTTTAACAATGCGACTTGAGTAAGTCGACTTTGTGCCGCGCGGGACGGACTTTGAAAATACGATTTTAGAAATCGACTTTATGATGCGACTTGAGTAAGTCGACTTTATGATGCGACTTGAGTAAGTCGACTTTATGATGCGACTTGAGTAAGTCAACTTTAGATTGCCGCGGGGAGCGGACTTTAGAAGTTGCCTCCTTGGGATAGCACCCGAGTTGATGGAGTAAGCTTGTGGTGACTTGTTGATATGTCCCAAGAGTAGTCGGCATATTGTAGCTCTCGTGAAAATCCGTTGAGAAGCATACACAAATAAGTAGTCCTTGGCGTGTTGTCCTGCATGCACAAAACAAGCAAAAGAAGAAGAAAAAAGTAATCATTGAAGTAAATGACTTACTGATACCGCAGGAGCGGTCTGGAGATGCGACCGAAGTCGGCTTGTACCGCCGGAGCGGGTTTTCAATGAACTCGTGGATGAGTGTTGACGAAGTCGACTAGTCGGAGGCGGGTCCGATTAGTTGTGGGGGGCATAGAAGCCGTTCTCGACTACTTTTCTAGTAGAAACTAGCCAAGAAGAGTAGCCGAAGTAGTCCACGATGAGTTGGTGTGGCCGCAAGATGATGTCCAGCCACGATACAGAGTGATCGGGCGCACGACGAGAGCCAGTGCGACCGACCGATGAGAAGTCGAGCGGCGAGGCGACGCGTCCAGATGCACGGCACAGGCACAGTAGAGCCAGTGCAACCAGACGATGAGTAGTCAAGCCGCGAGACAGAGTGACTGGGCGCACAGCGAGAGCCAGTGCGACCGACCGACGAGAAGTCGAAACGGCGAGGCGACGCGTCCGCATGCACGACATAGGCGCAGTAGAGCCGGTGCAACCAGACGATGAGTAGTCGAGCCGCGAGACAGAGTGACCGGGCGCACGGCAAGAGCCAGTGCGACCGACCAACGAGAAGTCGAAGCGGCGAGACGGCGCGTCCGGATGCATAACATAGGCGCAGTAGAGCCGGTGCAACCAGACGATGAGTAGTCGAGCCGCGAGACAGAGTGACCGGGCGCACGGCGAGAGCCAGTGCGACCGACCGACGAGAAGTCGAGCGGCGAGGCGACGCGTCCGGATGCACGACATAGGAGCAGTAGAGTCGGTGCAACCAGATGATGAGTAGTCGAGCCACGATGTAGTTGTACTCGAGTATTTGAAGTCGTTGACGGTGAGTGCGTCATTGTATTTGTACTCGAGTATGTTGAGGGCAGATCGATGCACGCAGAAGTCGACGCAGTAGAGCTTGCGTATGCCTTCCAGGTGCACCAAGCAATGATCCTGAGAGCTTCCATGGTACGTTTGCATGTGCGGGTAGCATTGAGCCTCAAATTGATTTGCATGGTCTTCACGTGATGCACTTGGAGTTGGCGGAGGTGCCTTGGTAATTTTCCTTGTGTGGGAAGTGAAACTCAGTAAATTGAAGTGTTGTCCGTGTGGAAAGCGGAGACAAAAGCTCGAACGATGCTCTGCTCGGTTCCAGACTGGAGTATGGAATTTGATTCCAGATAGGACTCTGACTCGATGCCACCGCCTTGTCTTTCTTTTTTGATTGATGAGCCGTACGCAACAGTCTGCAGCGAAACCAACTCAACCTCGAATACGTCTTGAAGTCAAGCATACCGACTGGTGATTGGTTAGGATGTGGGAAAAAAATATTGCTGATCCGCGCAAGTTGGAGGTTTTCTCGCATCCTGCTTGGCGTGTTGCCGCAATTTTGTTCTGACGGGGTGTCTTCAACTCGAACTCGGTCTTCGACAAGGACACAGACACATCGACTCGACGTACCGCTCAGAATTTCGACTCGGCGAGCCGCTTTTCGCCAAGTTGGTTGATTTTGAAGATGATGTCCTTTAAGTTCGCTGGATGATCTCGACGATCACCCCTATCTGGCGCGCCAGCTGTCAGTGTTTTGGTCACTGAGCCTACCAAGGGGATACCCGAGGTAGTAGATTGTGCGGTGGAGGATCGCCAGACCTGGAACTCGAAGGTATACGCGAGGACACGGGACACAGATTTATACAGGTTCGGGCCGCCGGAGTAGCGGACCCTGCGTCCTATTTGGAGTATCATGTATGGCGCCCTACGCTTGGGTGATCCCGGAGGGTTGGGGATCGAGGTGTTGGCCTGTCCTCCTAGGTACCCGGCCCTCCTTTATATACTCCAGGGGGTGGGTTCCTAGTCGGTTACAAGATAGGAGTCCTAGTAGGATTACATGGCACGAGTCCTATTAGGATTACAAGGATTTATGGTATGAGTTCGTATTCTTCCATGTATGGGTACCCAGGGGTATATGGTCGACACCGGTCAGACCGGTCGGTGTTAACGGTCAAACCGGTGTCACCGGTCAGAGGTACCGGTTGGACCGGTGCCTCCAGAGCAAAACACTCGGCCATAAGCATCGGTTTGTGTTCTTGAAAACTTCTTTTTTGAACATTATAACCAGATGCTTGTTGTGCCAGAGCATTAGCCCTTGGATTCTCTTCTCGTGGTACATGATAAATCACAAATTCATCCATACAAGATATGATATCTAAGCATTTATCAAGATATGCATTTAAGAAACCATTTAAACATTGACATACCTTGGAAACTTGCCGCACCACTAATAAAGGATCACCATAAGCTTCCACATGTTTTACTCCCATGCTATGCAAAATCTCCAATCCAAATAGAAGAGCCTCATATTCGGTTTGGTTATTAGTACACTTATGATCCAATCGGTTAAGAGCTTCAAAAACAGTCCCACTTGGTGAAATAAAGATAATTCCAACACCACAACCATCTTTGCAAACCGATCCATCAAAATGTAATTTCCATGAGGTAAGAGTAACACAACCGACATTTAAATTAAGTTGCTTATCTACTCTATGTCCAACAATAAAGTCGGTAACAATTTGACCTTTCATTGAATTTAATGGCTCACAATGTAAATCATATTCAACTAAAGCATAAGCCCATTTGCCGACTCTACCACTTAAAATTGGCTTATGCAACATATATTTAATAATGTCGGTTTGACATGCTACTATGCAAGTGCTAGGTAACAAATAATGCCTCAACTTGGTACAAGTATGATATAGTGATAAACACAACTTTTCAATAGGAGTGTACCTTGTTTCAGCGTCCAATAATCTTCTACTTTCATATGAACAATATATTCCTTTCCTTCGGTCTCTTGAGTCAAAACACCTCCAATGACATCTTTCTCAGCCGCCAGATATAATTTGAAAGGAATACCACTCTTGGGTGCTTGAAGAACGGGCGGCGAAGATAAATAATGCTTAATCTCATCAAATGCCTCTTGTTGTTTTGACCCCCAAGTAAAATCAACATCACTTTTCAACCGAAGTAAAGGAGTAAGAGCATTCACCTTCCCAGGCAAGTTGCATGAATCTTCTCAAGTAATTTACTTTGGCCAAGAACTTTTGCAAATCTTTCTTGCAAGCGAGAGCATTTACATTTTTAATAGCTTCAATCTTCTTAGGATCTATCTCTATACCTTTCTCATGTACAACGTAACCCAAGAATTTTCCAGCCGATGCACCAAAAGCACATTTGAGTGGATTCATCTTCAATTTATATCGACGCATTCTCTCAAATGCAAGTCTCAAATCAGCTAAATGAGAATCTACTCCAGCCGATTTGACAACAATATCATCGATATAAACTTCTATTATGATGCCAAGTAAATCATGAAAGATTAAATTCATAGCCCTTTGGTAAGTAGCACCCACACTTTTTAATCCAAAGGTCATAACCACCCACTCAAACAATCCAACAAAACACGGACATATGAAGGCTGTTTTGGATATATTCTCTTCAGCCATAAAAATTTGATTGTAACCAGCATTACCATCAAGAAAACTAAGAATTCTATGTCCGGATGCAGCATTAACAAGAAAATTGGCTATAGGCATAGGATATTCATCTTTAGGAGTAGCTTTATTAAGATCTCTAAAGTCAATGCAAACACGAAGCTTTTTTGTTTCTTTTTTCTCAACAGGCACAATATTAGAGATCCAATCAGCATAACGACAAGGCCTAATAAACTCAGCATCCAACAACCGATTGACTTCCTCTTTCACTCGGTCATAAATGTCAGGATTAAAGTTTCTACGAGGTTGTTTATAAGGCCTAAAACTAGGTTTAATAGGCAAATGATGCTCTACTAAATCTTTACTTAAACCAGGCATTTCATTATAACTCCATGCAAAGCAATCAACATATTCCTTTAATAGCTTTATTAACTCAGATTTAAACAAAGGATCAAGATTCTTGTTTACAAATGTCGGCCTAGGTACAGTGCCATCACCAATGTCTACCTCCTCTAAAGGATCAGCCGACGTAAACCCTTGTCCTAACTTGCTTAAATCATCAAAATCTTCGATGGCCTCACACATATCGTTCTTAAGCGCCCGATAGTGTTCACGCCTCCGCTGTAACCACTCTAGATTTGAATCCATCAAATCCCAAAAAGTGATATAGCCTGATCCTCAACCGGCTTCATAACAACAGTAGCAAAACCATCTTTGGTAGAAGCAATGAGTTCCAATCCAGATAAGTCTAGACCAGATAAGCATTTAAGATTTTCATGATCATTCACAGAGGTACTCTCAGCCACTGCAACACAAGCCGACGTATCACCATGAACAACCTCTACCTCATCGCCTACCCATTGGATTAAAAATTGATGCAAGGTAGAAGGCACACATTGATTTGCATGAATCCAATCACGACCAAGAATCAGGCTAAAGTTACCTTGGGTCTCGGCGATGAAGAAAGCAGTAGCCAATGTCTTGCTTCCGACGGTGAGCTCCATCGACACAACACCCTTGGCGCCCATTGGCTTGTCTCCCGATACACCACTAATCATCATGTTGGCCTTGATAAACTCTTCATCCACACTTCCCAGCTTCTTGAACAAAGAATACGACATCAAGTTGACGATCGCTCCTCCATCCACTAGCATGCGAGAAATAGGCTTCCCATTGATATGACCCTTCATGTACAAAGCTTTAAGATGATTTTCAGTGGTCTTGGGCTTCTGAAAAATAGCTTCTTTTGGCCCGAAATCGAGATGAGCAATATCCTCCTTCGAAAGCACATAATCATCCATTGACATATGCACCACGTTGATGTCCAAATTCATATGCTCAGGAGAGGAACTGTAATCAACAAGCTCTTCATCATCTTCTGGAGCAGGAACCGATGTAGACTTGCCATCACAAACCATAGAAACAGAGGAAGAAAAACCGGGCGGCACCTCTGGGTCATCGGTCTGACCGTTGATCTCCACCGGTCTGACCGCGGTCTGACCGTTGATCTCCACCGGTCTGACCGGTGTGACCGGTCTGACCGTCAGCTCCACCGGTCTGACCGGTGCTGCCTGAGAGCTGGTCTTGATCCTCCACTCTTTGCCTTGTGGTACCATGGGCCTGTACTGGTTGAATGTCTCGTCCCTCTGTCTTTCTAGCTCTTTCTCCTTATTTTCTCTGAACCTCAGGCGTTGAAGCTTCCTCCTTTGTGTGCGAGTTAATCCGGGAGGACACCACCTTGGTAAGAAATATTTGGAGTTAGAACCACTCCCGCTGGCCTCATGATCATTAGCAGCAGATGTTCCCAATATTGGTGTCACAACCTTATTGTTTGGAACAATCGGTCTTTTGCCACCATTTTTAATATGAACATCCATCGACCCAATTTGGATGATATCTCTGTTCGTAGTCCTTTATGAGTCGATGACCATCTTCTGCATCTCCTCCTTCTGTTTTGGCTTGTAGACTTGCTTCATGGGAGATGGCACAATCTTCTTGGGAGCACCGATCTGACCGTTGGTCTGCACCGGTCTGACCGGTGGGGTCTGGTACCCCTGACTAGAATGACGAAGCGTCAATCGGTCCTGGAACGGCCTGGAAATCCTATCCAAAACAGATCTCGGTCCTCCCCATCCAGGATGAAAAGCTTGCTGGAAAGGCACCCACATAACTCCATTATTATCATAAATTGGGCGAGGTGGATTTGAACTTGACGGTGCCCATGATGGAGTAAAATGCTGCCTTTGCTGAGATGATTCACCCTTAAACCTTATAGCAGCTCTTGGAGGAGAAGATGATCCTCCTTGATGTGTAGGTGACCTCATCCTTTTTTTAATGGCTAATCACTTGTAACGGCCTTCTGCTTGGAATACTTGTCAAATAGCATGTCGAAAGTGACCTTTGGCTTAGGATCACTTCCCTGGTTCTTTGCTACATTAAGCTTCCAATTACCAATCTCCAGACGGCTCGGTTTGATCATCCTCGGACGACCCTGGGGCACACCGGTCTGACCGGTCAGCACCACCGGTCTGGCCTGATCAGGCTCAGACAGTCGCTGCTCGGTGGGTGTGGATGATCCTTGCCCCCCATGTCCAGAGGCTCTGACAGTAACCTTGAAAGTTTAATTGCCATCAGGAATCTTTTCATAAGCAACCTCTCGAACTAGCTCCTTTCCTCTCAAATCGGGCTTAGCTTCCCCGATCACCACGTTCTTGCCCTTAGTTGCTTCAGCTTGACTCGGCCGAACCAATACTTTGGGCTGCTGTAATTCCAGAGTGTTGATAGGAAAAGGAGTCTTGTCCACTTGCATCTCATGAAACATCAAACGACCTTCATTTATGGCCGATTGAACCTGTCGACGGAACACATTGCAATCATTAGTAGCATGAGAATAAGAATTATGAAACTTGCAATATGCACGCCTTTTTAATTCATCAAGTGGAGGCAAAGTATGAGCCAATTTAATGTTTCTAGATTTATGCAATTCATCAAATATACGATCACATTTAGAAACATCAAAAGTAAATTTAACTTCTTCTTGCCGACCTTTACTAGCCGGCTTAAGAGATGAGCAAGAATAAGATTTTTGTTTTGAGGGCCAAATAAATTCAGCAGCATAAATTTCTTTATCTCCGTCGCTCGAACTATCAGAATCATAGTCAATGTGATGCACATTTGAACGACGTGATTTAAAATTATCTTTTTCTTTATTCAATTGGTTTTCAACAATTAAAGCCTTTACTTGAACTTGTGCAACTGAAAGAAAATCTGAATCCTCTATTCTATCTCTAATAGAAGATCTTAAACCTTTTAAGCAAATGTCAGCAAGATCCATATCAGTAATTGACAAATTAAAGCAACGGTTTTTAGTTTCTTTAAACCTTTTAATGTAAGAAGAGACGTTTTCATCCCTTCCTTGCCTAACCGATGTTAAATCTGTCAATTTTAATTGCATGCTCCCACTATAAAAGTGATCATGAAATTTACGTTCTAACATATTCCAAGATATAATAGAACCAGGAGCAAGCGATGAAAACGAAGCAAAAGCAGTGTGAGTCAAGGATAAAGAAAATAAACGTACTTTCAAAGCATTAAAAGCACCTGCTTCGCCTAGCTGAGCTGTATACTGACTAATATGCTCCCACGTGGTTCGATCATCATCACCACTAAATTTAATTAAATCAGGCATACACCAACCACGTGGGAGAGGGAAATTATCAAACTCGGAATCATATGGTTTTTGATACAAATTAGTATTACCAATATCAACACCAAGTTTAGTTTTTACCACATTAGCCAAATCTTCCTTAAATTTGCTAAATTCTGCCCAATTAGGATTATTTGGCTGTTGCGGAGCTGGATTCACCATGTTCATTTTATTTAGATAGGGAGACATCTTAGCATGAGCAAGCTTATAACTCTCAAAAACATCATCAGGAATTATGTTCTTTTGAGCCATTGAATTAACAGTCGTGCTATAATATGGTCCAGGATTAAAAGTATTATTAAAATTGGCACGACAGAGATCGGCTCAGGCTGTTCATACACAAGATCCAGCGCACTGGTCTGACCGGTCAGACCGGTACCCTGCACCGGTTCGACCGGTGCGGCCATATTTGGCCTGAACGGTTGAAACGGCAGGGTTTGACCAATGGGATCATGCGGCATGCCATACTGATAATTCATGTTATTAGTAACAGGCAAAGGTGCTAAGCTAGGATGAATCTCTTTATTAGTATTAAACTTAGGACCACTGCTATTAGTTTCATTATTATTAAAGCCAGCAATGCTCCTTTCTTTTTCAAGATCCTCTAAGCGTTCTAAACGAGCAATATAAGATGCAACCAAACCATCACTATCAGTAGTAGATTTCTGAGAAGATGAAGTAGGGGGTGGTTTTCTTACATTGGATACTACCTCAACCATATTGTCGTTTAGCTTGATCGGCGGCAGCTCAAAATTTTTCAATCTTGCTACCTTGCTGTGATGATCCTTCTTGACGCCTGCAAGGAACTGGACTTGAATGTACTCTTGCAGCGCCTTGAACTTTTGTTGCTCCTCCGGAGAGAGATCCTCCATTGAAGCCGTAACGATGTTGTTCATGTCGAGGTCGCAACGAGAACCCATTTGAGCTAGGTTAGATTGAATGGTTTTCGAAACCTGATCTTTCTTCCCCAGCGGAGTCGCCAATTTGTTGACGTTTTTTTGGTCAACAACACGGGAGTGCTAGATCGCGCTGCAGCAGGAACTGAACTCGCCGGAGCTCCTGTCTTGACCGGTCTGACCGGTCAAGTCCACCGGTCTGACCGGTGGGCGTCGGGGCGCCGGTGAAAGCCTACGAACACCGCCTCGGGAGGGACCCCGTCGGAGATGGTGCACCTAGGGTTGCTCCGAGATCGACATGCCACTCAGAATGTCCTTGATCGCCGTCGAGACAAACAAGGAAAGCAAAGGGGTTGGAAAAGCTAGGGTTTGAGAGACAAAAGTTGTAAAAAGATATGATCGATTGGGTGATGAGTCCTCAACCGCCCGTGGCCCTTTGTATTAGTAGGGTGGGGGAGGTCTTGCCCCACAAGGAAGTCCTTTACAACTCGAAGACGACCGGAACTCCTTAATTCTACTCGAACTCGGGGTCCACCGGTCAGACCGGTCAGCCCCACCGGTCAGACCGGTGTGGCCTTTGCCAGATCGGCTACAGGGCATGTCCGGTCAGACCATCCGGGTACACCGGTCTGACCGGTGGCGCTAGCGTGATTGGCCTTGTGCCAAATTTAGGTGTGAACACATATACAATGATATCTATGCATTTAGAAAAGTCAAAACGATCTATAATTTGAAACGGATGGAGTATATTATAACTTTTCATATGTGAGTGCACGAGGCAAGCAGGTTTAGAGAAAATGTCAGAGGATATCTTCCTTAATTAATTCATCCGTGCGTTCAAACTTGTCATTTGTCTTCCATTATCATCACGTTAATTACAGCCACGTTTAGCCTTTTCTCACTCTAAAAGTTCGGCCAGGAGAGGGAGAAAACAGCTGCACCTCGCTAAGTCAACATCGCTGCAGCACTGTCTTTCGTTGTGGTCAATGGCCATCATCGCGATTTTATATCCCCGCACCCGAAGCCGCTAGGACCTTGTCGACATACAGCAACAGAGAAAGAAGTTTGGAAACCAATAATTGAAGTGGTCAGAGAAGAGCACATGGTTAATTGCCTCAACAAGAATGATAAGCAACAATGTTATGACATGATGTATACTTCTCTGTAATTTAGGCTCTGTTTAGTTCCTCAAAAGTTACCAAAATTTTCGCATTGCAGACCGTGCTACCTCTCATAAAACACGTTTTTCAATACAAAAATTTCACTACTTTCACCAAAATTTTCGACAACTAAACAGGGCCTAACGTCAACGTGGAGTCGTCGATGTCGTAAACCCGCCGGAAGCCGTTTCGACCGAAAAAGGTGGGGTACGCGCGGTGCGCCGCGTGCGCGCCCCCAAGCGATGTCGCTGATTTGCATCAGATCCGGGGTTTCTACGGTGATTTCCACCCTGATTTGCATAGAGCACCCTACATTTATTTGCATGGAACACCCTGCGTACCAGAAACCCCACATGGCAGAGACGCAGTGCGGGGGTGCCCACCGCGCCACGTGCGCACTGCACGCACAAGATTTGTTTCCGTTTCGACAAACCATCAGCCCTGCTGCACCTGATGCGATCGACAACATCTCTTCCTCTGCCGGCCCGCAGTGTGCGGCTGAGCCTGGCCGAGCGGCAGCGATGCAAGCCCACCCACTCACCCGGCGCTACGCCGTCAGCCGTCGGGACATCCGGTTGACGATCACTTATAAGAGGATGGACGGGGTACAAGTCGCAACCTCCTCCGTGCGGAGAAAGGTTAGAGGCGCTCCTATAGGATGAGTGCTATACTGCTATGTGCTCACCCCAACCACATGAATGCACCTCTAAATATGCATAAAAAGTTCATCTAAAATTTTGAATGAATACTTCTTACCATCATACAAAAGTTGATGATGATAAAAAAATTGTGCAAACAAACAAAAGAGAGAAATTGGTGCGAACAATAACGAGTGTGGGTTCAGCTAGATCCACAACTATATTCATGCACTGATTTCCTTTTTTATTTCTGCTTGCACAAATTGTTAATCATCCTCAATTTTTTTAATGATGGTTAATAAATATTGCATCAAATCTTTTAGATGGATTTTTATGCACATTTAGATGTTCATCCACAGGTTGGCAGCACGTACGGTAGCACTCCAACCCGTACGAGCACCGAACCTTTCTCCCTATGTATACCTGAGCATTTTTAGCCCGGCCCGACCTGGGCTGCTGGCCGGCCCGGGCCCGGCCCAAACATGGCCTACTCACTGACCTTACTGTACGGGCCTGGTCACAGGTCTTGCAGCCTGAAAAAAATCTTGGTCCGAGCCCGGCCCGAAATGTTGTTTTTAGCTATTTACACTATAAAACGCATGGGCGGTCCGCCCGAGCCCGGCCCGAAAATGGAGGCCCGACGTGTCCAGTGGGACGGTCATAGCCAGGATTTTCTCAACCCGAAATAACCAGGTTTTTTTCGACCCGGTCCGGCCCGAAAAATGCTCAGGTATATCCCTATGTACGGTCTTTGGTGGGATCAAAACTGTGGAGCCACATTCAAAATTATGTTGACCCAACAAACCTGTTCTTTTCCTCTTGTTAATTTCAGAAGCAATTACATAAACCCCTCGTGCCTCTTCATAATTTAGTGCTACGATTTAATTGAATTTTCATGTGTTTATATGTTTCTGCTTTTAACAGAACTAATATGGTTGAGAATATATCCCTATACTCAATATGTTAGACCAGAACATTGTGTATATTTTGTTTAGAATTGAAGGCAAAACAAACACAGGATAAGAATGAAGTGAGTTTGTTGTATTGATCATATGAAGTGAATACATATATACATAGTGAAAAGACATCACGAAGGGACATGTCCGTTAGGACATGTAACCGCTTCTATATGCACTCTTTGGAATTAGATCACATAGAAATGTTTTCTAACACCCCCCTTGATCAATTCCACTTTCATTTGATCATCATTTAGTTATGTTGTTAATTCCTCCACGAAAAACTCTGTGAGAAAAATCTGAGGAATAATTATAGTTAAATATGCACCAATTGAACTCCTCAAAACCTAGTGAGACAAATAAGGAGTAGAACCATGGTACATTATTGTTCCATCAAGAAATATGTCTGTATCCATCATCTCTAAACCCCCCCAATGGGAAAAATAATGATGAGACAAATAGTTTAAATTGAAATTTCTCCAAATAATCTTGTTAGAAAATTTGAGAAATATATGCCCATATCATGTAAACTCCTCAAAACCCAATGGGAAAATAAGTAAAAACCATGATATATGTTGTTCCATTTGAACTCTTACGAGGTAAACTCATAATCTTAAAAAGAACAACAGTTATGTCAAAGAGTAACATCTTCAAAACCCCCCGCGGGGAAAGTATATGATACGACATAACACCTTGTGTTGATGTTGCATCATTAAAAATTTTCAATGAGAAACCTAACAAGGTAAAAACTCATAAAAAGAAAAGAGTACAACATGATGCAGAAACAAATTGTGGATCAAAGAGGAAACTCTCCCCCTGATACTTGCAAAACACTAAGTCCTCTCATACCAATCTCTTAAACACATTTGAAAATGTGGAGCAAGGTAGAGACTGTGTAAATAATCCGTATGATTATCACAATATTTAGATTTGCGGAATGTTTATTTTCCAATGTTAGGAATAAACCATTTTCAAAGTTGTACCTCACATAACTTGCATCCATCTAAACAACACAAAGTGATTCATAGAACCACAACCACCACATAGCAGCACTATGTGGTTTATCATTTTGCAAAGCAACATGCAAGTGATCGACCACTAACGTCTGTTTTTTTGAAACGAACAGCAGGCGAGTCCCCAACTGGAACTTTTCATTTTCTGAAATATAATATGTACAGGTTACAAAGGCCTTAGGCCCAAAAAAAAGAGGACTGAAAAATTAAGGAAAATTACAAAACCAATCCCTTAACTCCACCCCAAGGGTCGGTTTAGCCCTGTGAAACAGAAGCTGAAATTCTTGCTTGAAAATAATTTTCCATCTAACCAGAGAGACATGTACACCATCAAAAATAACTTCATTTCGGTGAGACCAGATAGCCCAGCAACAAATAAGGAAAATTTCCCTATATATGCGAGTGCCAAATCTTCGACGTCCACCCACAATTCTGTCAAGGTAGCTATCCATATGAGATCAGGAGATGTGTAGGAGGCGCCAACACCATTGAGTGAAGGAACAATGGAAGAACAGATGCTCAACCGTCTCCTCCTGATTATGAGAACATAGAACACAATTGTACTCATCTAGTACTCTTCTTTTCCTTCGAAGGATATCCCGAGTGTTGAGTCTGTCACAGAAAAGTAGCCACCCAAAGAATTTATGCCTTCCTCTGCCACAAGATTTCCACAACCATTTAAACAAAGGATGAACAGGACATGTGCCTTGGAGCTGTTTATAAGCTAGCTTAGGTGTAAAAATTGATGAACCCCAAATATATGACCATGAGTCCTCAAAAGTGCCCAAAATATGAAAATTTTGCAGCATGAGGGACTCTTCATTCCATTGAAGAGCAGCATCTTCGGAGAGAGGGGTGGAGAAGTTATCATGAACATCCTGAGAAAGGAATTTATTCAATGAAATGTTCTGTTTGTTTGCAAAAGAGAATAGCTGAGGATACTTCCATCAGAGCACACCTAGATTCCAAGAATCATTCCAAAAGCAAACTGTGGTGCCTCTACCAGCTTGACAGGATGCAATAATTAGGTATTGATCAGAGAAGGTCATGACATCTCTCCACCAAAAAGATCCAATAGGCCTCTTAACATGGGGAACTACTTGATTGGAGTAACGGTACCCCCAGGTAAGGTTAACCCATGGAAGATCAACATGATTGTAGAACTTGTGCAAATGTTTAAGCAGAAGAGCTGAATTCTGAATCCTGAGATTTATAATACCAAGACCACCCTGATCCTTAGGTAGACATGCTTTCTTGCAAGCCATTAAACAGCTTCCCTTCCTGTTAATGTCTCCTCTGTCCCAAAGATAGTGTTTTCTATATCTATCAATCTGATGCAACACAGATACAGGAACCTTTAGGGTGCCAAGGAAAAATGTGGGTACAGCTGAAAGGACATAATTCACCATAATCAAATGACCTGCATAAGTCAGAAGACTGCTGATGCCGATCATTCTTCTCTCAATTCTGTTGAGCAAAGGCATAAATTCTTGCATTGATGGTCTTGTGGTTCCAAGTGGAAGTCCAAGGTAGGTAAAAGGCATACTACCAACTTGGCAGCCCAACACAGATGCAAGAGAATCCATCTTCTCAGGTTCAACTTACATCCATGAAAATGGTGGGTCCAACTTACAAGTGCATGAAGTATGTTAGTGATCTTGCACTTTGGGGATCTTATATAAATAGCCAAGATCAGTATATCCAATCTCATAACCAGATCATGAGTTCTACTAAAGAACATAATGTGATCCCATGTGCTATTGGCTAGCATATCATTTCAAAAACAATATCCAGCCCAATGCTGTTGCAAGATACATTATTAGCACGTCTCAAGGTGTATGAGAGAATCAAACAACCATAGGATTTATGGATATGATTCTTTTGTATTGAACTTCTTTAATGTAATTTGGATATAAACCACTTCGTATCCAAGATTCCTGAGATAACATAATTTTGAATTGAACCAATCTCGTTCAAGATTTTCAATTTCTATCTTACATCTCGAAATCTGTCAATGAGTACTGTATGTTTAGAATGTGCACCAACACATACACATAAACATACAATTCTTTGTGTATCCCTTCAACAGGGGGATTCACTAGCAGGTCGATTGTACCACATTCAACCAGTCGCTTTAAGTCATCATTGACTAAGCAATACACTATGGGTGCGTTTGGCAGGGCTCCGGCTCTGCCTGTGGCAGCTCCGGCTGTGGCTGTGCTGGTGGAGCGGATTCTATGGTGGAGCTAAATCTATTTTAGGAAAACATTTTGCAAAACAGTTTCTCCTGGCTATGTAAAGTGGATAAGAAAGTGAAATGACCATAATTCCCTTCCCTTTTCTTTTTATTTCTTTTATTTTCTTATTTATTTTTCTATACTTTTTGTCTTATTCTTTTTTCCTTTATCTTTTCTCCGGCGTTATCTCCGCTGTGCCCTGATCTTTTTCCCTGTCCTCTAGCGCCCACCACCTCCACCCGCCCCTAGATATCCCCGCCAGCCCCTCCACCCTTGCCCTGGAGCCCGCCGCCGGCCATCTCCTCCTCACCGCAGCTAGCCACCTCCTCCACGCCGCAGCTACCCCGCCGACAGCCTCCATCTCGCATGCGTGAACACCGCCACCTCCTCTGCGGCCGGCAGGACCCACCGGCCACCTCCTCTGTGCTGCAAAGCTCCGGTCTGGTAGCCCGTCTCCACTGCGCCCGCCGTCCAGATCCAACCTTCGGCTCCTACCGCGACTGCCGCCGGACGGCCCCCGACTGAGCTCTTCCTCGCACGGTCACCTTGAGCTCTCCTCCCACCGGTCACCAGCCTCGAGCTCCCTCGCGGAACTCGATGGTGGTGAAGTCGTGGCGCGCATGACGTTCTCGGCGGTGCGGTCGCGGATCTCCGCTGCCGGAGCACTCCCTACCGTGGTGAGGAGCTCGCAGCCACCTCTGCCGGTGGGGAATCAATGTGGGGTGGGGGCAGTGGCATTTTCGTCGATATTTCATCAAACAACAGGGGCAATTTCATAGGCACACGCACGGAGCCGGTGGGAGCCACGTTTTTTTGGCTCTGCGGCGCGCAAAACGCTCCCCAGAGAGGTTTTTCCGGGGGCTCCCGTGGCAGAGTCGTTTTCGTTGGCCCTTTGGCAGGGAATCACCAAAAATGACTCCTGGAGCCGGAGCAGAATCCCTGCCAAACGGACCCTATATATATTGCAAGTTTGTGTTCAGGGATTAGGTATTTGGATTCCTTCAAAACTCCAAAAACATACCACAATCCAGTGACTACATTAATATATGTTATCATTGGATCTATCAACTGCATAGTGATTTTTACTACCCATAAGTATAGTATCAGAAATTTATGACTCATAATGGAGAATAGCATTGAAAACAAGATCCATTTAAGTTTGGGAAACAATCCAATACTTCTTTCAGGAGAGCAAGGCTATCTCTGCTTCGTTGCATCACTCAACAAGATCCAGTTTGAGCATGAAAGTACTCTACCATGGCCATGGTCTATTGGATCACTTGGAGCGCCTATACAATTTGCTGAGAACTAAGTGTCGACACATGTAGATTTTAATACCTTAATTCTCCTATACATAATGTCTAACTATTGTGCACCCTTATGATTCATCGTGAAATCCCAAAACATGAATCAGGGGCTTCTGATTTCCCAGCCTCAATATTGTGCACCATTGAGCTAGGTTGTGAATGCTTCCATTCACAGGATAATTCAATCCTTTTGGTGTCTACCAACACTACAAGAGGAGGTTGGTTTGCATTTACTATCTGAGAAAATCAAGCCATCAGTTTCTTACAAGCAGCTTAACCCAATTTGTGACCATACTTCTCCCCCTCTTATTCACAATGTCCAGTGTAATAGAGAGTTGAGTGATACCACCACTCTTTCTGGCACTACATAGGATTAGTAAGATTTTGTGACACCTTGTTGGCGATTGATTTCCGTCAACCTAGCCATGAGTTTACTTTCAATGTTAGTATTAATTTAATATCCAAACTAACGATCCTAACCCTCATGATATATCAAGTTCGCACTCGCATGTGGTTTTTGGAGTTTATTGTTTACATAGGAATTAAGCGCCTAAATGAGGACTTTCGGGTAAAGTCCATCGAGCACTTTACAAGAAGATCATGAAGCCCGGCACAAATCAAGACACGAGGTGAACATGACTCCAAATGATCCAAAAACTGAAGCGTGAAGCCGTGAAACACCGGGGACCTAAACAGAAGATGCAGGAGTTCACGCGCCAAGCACCCTTATCTAAACCGCGGGGAAAATGATGTCAAAGACCCACATGCAGTTCGGCAAAAACTCAAAAAACACGAGAAGCTTCGGGAAGCGAGACGGAGGCGAAATGGGCTAGAATAGGCCCAGGCCGGCCAGCCTAGCCCATTCTAGGCCTGGTTCGCCGCCCCGTTTGATCTAGCACCCCTTCGGGCTATCTATAGTCCCCGTGCGAAGAGCCACGAATCAAGTCATTCGTCATCCGCCGCCGAGGAGCAGAGAAACAAGAGGGACACCATCTCGGAGAGGAGGGTCGTGCTAGTTGTCTAGGGTTTCCCTAGCCGACGTGGGAACCTTGCATGGAAGACCACGTCGGAGTTCCGGAGCTAGGATCAAGATCGAGGTAGGATCCCGGTTGTGATCTTGTTCATGTAATCATTTATAGTGAAGTCTTTGTGAATCCGATTTCTAGCGATCAAGTGCCTTCTCTACGATTTTGTCTTCTTTTGGTTTTACTTCTGCCTCAATCTATTCTATAGATAGATTGCTTAGGGTGCTCTTGTAGCCGCGGTGGCTAGAGGTGCATACCGGATCTACCAAGTGTTTTCAATGCGTTCCTCGTGAACGTGCTCTTAGGTTCACCTACACAAAAAGCGGGGCATCGTGACAGGATGTCGACCACGCGTACGGTAGGTGCCTTCGAGGATTGGAACGGAGGCCATGGTTTAAAGATGTTTTTTATGAGATTCACATAGCTATCTTCATCTCTCGCTTGGAACTACAACAAAGGCATGATCTAGACTCTCTAAATCAGTTATCTCTATGCTTTATCTCGCTACCTCTCATGTTTAGTAGATTAGATGCATTTGAAACCTCTCAAGAAGATTGTGCTTTCTCGCTTTATTGGATTGAATCTTGCGTTGCACATGTTCCACGGATTCGATACCTTGAGTTTACACTAAGGGAAAAAAGGGTCCCATGTGATCCGTACACTTGCGGATCAAAGTTTACAACGATAATCAAACGTCAACAAGCCTCTTTTTCTGGTGCTGTTGCCGGGGAACAAGCAATCAAGATCCGATCTAGTATCGCAATTGTAAGTATTTTTCAGTTTTTCTTTTGGTTTTTCTTTTGCATCTATTAACTTTGAACATCCTCAAAAATCAATCTAATCTAGTTTTTTACTAACCCTAGATTTTTCTTTTTGATTTTTGTATATTTTGTTTATCGCTAACCCTAACAGAGATGGACGGCTACCTCTCCAACAAACCCAAGTTTTCTTTTGTGGATGATCCATAAAAACTTTACAGGCAAAGGAGACATGCAACACAAGCTAAGGAATTTGTAGATCCAAAAGCCAAGGCCGAAGGATCGTTGGAATCTCCAATGGAATCACCACCTCCAAGTCCAAAGGGAGATCAACCTCAACCGCCACCCATGGGAGAAGAACCGCAGCCGGAGCGCAAGATCGGGAAGCTATGCACCCCGGACATCATTAATCTACCAATCCTAAACCTTGAAGACGTCAGAAGGCCGTTCAAGATCAAGGTCTCAACTATCCGCATGGTGCAACATTCGCCTTTCACCGGCAAAGAGGACCCGAATCCTCACCTCCAAGCATTCGTTCAATTATGTCAAACTTTCAATGTGGATGGGGTGACTAAAAATCAAATGAGGGCAAGGCTTTTTCTGTTCACGCTACTTGGAAGAGCTTTGCATTAGTTCCACACTCTACCGGCAGAGTCGAAACTAAATTGGGAAGCATTGATGAGGGCCTTCATGAAGAAATATTATTCGCTGGCCAAGACTCAGAGTTTGCGCAACAAGATTGATACATTTGTTCAATTTCCACGGAGACAATTGAAAAAGTTTTGGAGCATTTTAATGAATACATGCGAGCCGAGTTCCTTGAATGGCATATCGGTTCACTTAAGAGGAGGATGGAGAAGATGGAGATTGAAAAGGAAGAAGCTAAAAGGACCGCCAAAGCAAGATCCACATGTGAGGAGTGTGGGGAGTACGGCCATGTCCAAGAAGATTGTCTGGAGGAAGCAAAGGTGCTCGACTAAATGAAAGGGGAATTGCCAAACTTCCGCTACGGGCAAGGTAAACCTCAATTTAATGCAAGCTCGTCCATTCAAATCTCGGTTCCTCTTCGTATACAATTGAAGCACTTCATGGACGAGCAAGCTAAGATCAACAAGGACACCGTCACTAAGTTCAAGGCTATCGACAAAATATTGGAGAATATAGATGGCAAGGTGACGAAGGTCAGAAGCTCTAACCATCAAGTGCTCAACATGATGAAGATGCTAGAGACGCAAGTGGGACAACTTGTCGGGCGCCTAATGGCCAATGAAGGAAGATTGTCGGGACAGCCACAAGGTCTCAAGATGGCGAAGGCAATTCAAACTCGTTCGGAAAAGGAGACGGGGGACCACGAATATCTAGCCGGAGCAAGGAAGCCTAAGCCAGCCGCTGAGATGGAAGGTCACACTAAGGAGAATGTGACCACTACTCCGGAGATCACTACCGAAGAGCCCGAGTTTGAGATGCCGAGCCAAGACATGAAATGCCTCCACTAAAGCCACACTACTTCAAAGACATACTTGCCAACAAGTATGAGATGGCGACACTCGGAGTAGATCACATCAAGATGTCTGAGGATTGCGGTGCCGCTATTGCAAATCAAGGACCCGAGAAGCAAAGAGACCCCCGGATGTCCGACCATCTTGTGTTCCATTGGCTCATTCAAGATCAAGAAGGCATTATGCGACCTTGGAGCAAGCGTGAGTGCCATGCCAAGAGATGTGTTCGAGAAGCTACACCTACCGAAGCTAGAGCCTACGGCCATGTGTCTAGAGTTGTGTGACAACTCTATTCGCTATCCCGTGGGAATTGCCGAAGATGTACCCATAAAAGTTGGAGATCACTTCATCCCCGTCGACTTCATGGTTCTCGAAATGGGAGAAAGGGAGAATCCGCCACTCATCCTTGGGAGGCCATTTCTCAAGATCGTCGAAGCAACGATCGATGTTGGCAAGGGGGAGATCAAGTTCAACATCAACAGCGGGAGAAGTGCATTCAAGTTTCGACCATGTTTCGAGGTATGCAACATGATCAATGTTAAAATATACCACCTCATCGTCGTATTAGTAAGGAAGAGCCAAAGAAGAAGAAAGCGAAGAAGATCAAGGAAGTTGTTGCATCCGTCAACACCAAAGAACAAAGCAGCCTATGAAGACAAAAAAGATGACTAAGCCGAAGAATAAGCCTGCACCCAAGCCAAGGATGGTGCAGAAGTGGGTACCCAATATTGCAATGCCGACAAAGAGTGTTGATCCGAAGTGAAGAAGAGAAGAAGTCTAGCTATAGACTATAAACGAAGGGCTAGGCGGGAGGCAACCTATTTGTCGAGTCAAAAATAAGCTACCGGGAGGACAATCCGATCAAGAATAAAGCTACCGGGAGGGCAACATAGAAGATTTTCGAATTCCAAGTAAGTTGGTCATATAATTTGCTAAGCAAGACATTTTATAAAATCTTAAGTGGTTGAACAAGTTTTCGGAGAACCTTTTATTTGCTCGGTTGTTATAGTTGGTTTTTTCTATCTTAAACCAAAGACATGAGCCATCCTATGTTTTATTTGCCTCTTTTTGAGAAATTAGAACAAAAAATTCAGATCCTATTTGAGCCTTCCATCCTCTCCATGATGGTAGGTTCAGTTTTGTTTTGAATGTTAAAAACACACGAGTAGAGCCCCGCGTTGTTCCTTAATGATTTTTAATCTTTGACGTATGGTAGGACTCGCGTGAACCTAGGAAAATTCGATTTTTGGTTTCATTCAACTTGACATCCATCGGTTTCTCCAGAATTAGAATTTTCTAAACCCCATTGTTTTTATTTATTCAAAAGTATCTCTCTCATGTTTGGCCAAAATTAGAACCTAAACTCATATCCCCACGGTCAAGCCGGAGGACCTTGCTATCAATTAATGAAAGCAAACAATCCCGTTGCAACCAAAATAAAGGTAGTCAGAAAGTTTCTGACTTACAATTGTTTTTTATGCGTAAGACTCCTCCAAAAATACATTTGGACTCATTGCTAGCTCTGAATTAAGTTTTAATTTTCGAATTAGAGGAGTGATTAGCGTCAAAACATGATTAAGGGGAGGATTGTGAGTTTGCTTAACACTTTGTGCTCCATAATGCATCACGGGAAGGCATCCATCATTTGGCATCTTGGGCACATGTAAAGGACAAGCATGGGGGAAGCATGAGCTTTGTTTTGCAGGAATTAAGTGAAAGCAAATGAAGCTTGGAAGACAAGAAGTGACACAAAGTAAAGGAGGGAGGCATTGATCTCATCATTCAAAACAAAGGAGTGGCCGAGAGCGTTTGGGTGGTGGATTCTTGTGGAGCACGAGGACAAAAGACAACAAGGGAGCAAGAAGCATCTCGAAGAAAACTGGAGCCGGGAGGAGCAGGAGGCCCCCTAGGCCGATCTACCTAGGCCGGCCGGCCTGCCCCTTCCAAACAGCCCTCGGTGCTCCCCTTCGTCTGGTAAGTAGTTCATCCATTTGCTAGTTCGTGTTCCCGATTTCATAGTCCAGAATCCTCACGAACCACCTAGAAAAATTCGTGCCTCGCTTCCTTCTCTAAAAATCCCCGAAAAGTCATTACAATTCTTGCCCTTCCATATACTTTCTTTGTGCATTTTTCTACCGGCAAGAAACCCCCGGGAGAGTTGTTTGTGAATTTGTGCAGCAAGGCACGATGAGAAAGGCCATGAACATCATCCTCGGAAGGAAGACACGATCATCATTGTCGGAGGTGCCATCTAGCTCTTCGCGGAGACACTCTATCTTCGAGTCCCCGCGAAGCATGGAGGAGGACGTGGCACCGTCAAGGAGCGACACGCTGCTCCTTGGAGGCATGAGGAGTACACGAAGCTCGTGCATGCGGTACACCGAACCGCAAGGGCACACGGAGGAGCCACCCGTTTGACCTCGATACCACCATATACTTCGAGACACTCCAAGCTTGGTTTCATCATAAAGACGGAGGATCAACCATTGGAGGAAGAGTGAAGGAAGGAAGAAGAAATAATGCTTTCAAGTTTGGTTCGATTTTTCTTTCTCCTTTCCTTCATTTTTCAGTTTGTGTGTGCGTAGCATTTTCAGTTTTTATTTATTTTCAGCATGAGTGTGGTAGTAGTAGTTTTTGTTTTCCATCACCATGAATAAATTTCACCATCGTTTTATGATCTTTAATATGCATGGAAAATTGTGCCAAGTTGATATATGATGACCATTGCCACTTTGTTCAACTTTGTACTTGTTTTATGCATGATTAAGCTAATGCTCTCTTTAATGCAAATCTGAAATTGATTTAAATGCTAGCTTATTTTTTTGCGGAGGTTATGATGAAGATGAGACCCATAGTTTTTCTCATGCTCTCAATTTTGGATGGGTTAAAGATGATTTATTTTTGTTCTTAAAAGTTATGCTAACCTTGTCATTAATACCTCTTGCACTTTGCTCTACCTATCCAAAGTCTTATATTTGATTGAATGCAAAACCTTAGTGTACAAGATTTATTTTTGGGTGCATTGATTCAAGGCTTGATTTCTCTGGCCCGAGACTAAGAAGCTGGTCATTCTATTTTTGCGTATCTATCTTTATGTTAGCCTTTTCTATCCGTGCATTATAAGTTTCCACCTTGGGAATTTTGCAAACCTCGCCTGATATCCACCCACAAACCCAAAACATATTTTTGTGTTTACCTCCTTGACCACAACCCAATATTTGAGTATGGATGAATATTTCAAAGGAGATCACAAGAATGAAGGTGCTGAAGATTGAAGTATAATTTCAGGAGACCTCCAAGACGACATAAAAGTTGCATGAAGGATCCCTAGAAGATTTCAAGTGTTTCTCTACAGGAAAATATAGGACTTTTAGTACCTACCTTGGCACAAAAATTTTGCCACCTCTTTGCTCGAGGACGTGCAATCTTCGAAGCATGGGGGGAGCTGCCAAGGAGGTAGGTACAATGTAATCTAGAGTTCAAGGGGAGTATATAAAAAAGAAGAAGTATGAGAGAGAGAGAGAGAGAATATGTGTGTATATATAAAAAGAAAGAAAGAGAGAAAGAAAAAAATAATAAAGCTCCCCGGCTCTCTAGATGCATTAGGAATTTCAAGAGGATTCAAGATCAAGACCCATACTCATCTTTCCAACCATGTGCAATCCGATAATGAGGACTTCGCTTGTGCCTCGGGATCACTCTTTGCCTCTTGCACATGTCCACCTATCTCAAAGTGTGTGTATTTTTCTCTACCCCCTCCTTGAGAACATTATTTTTCCAATGACCTTTTTGACGAGTCTCGGTAAGACCATGAGAAGCTTGTCTTGTTTTGATAATATCTCGATTATAATATCTTGGCAGGACTAAACTTTTCCCAAAGCTCCAGATAAAGCCTTCCACTTATATATATTTTGAGAGGAGAAAGGAGTAGAACAAATAGGCTTGAGAGACTTGATGAGATGAGAGTTCATGAGAAAGATGCAAGGAGGTTTACATTTTTGAACTTGGTTTAGCTCTTTTTCTTCATCTTGCACTTCATTTCAAAATTTCTAATATTCATTTAAAATTTGGGAGCATGATTAACTACTTATGGGAAGAGCTTAATTAATATCCACCCTCCGTAGGGATGAAGGCTAGTTACATTATGGAACTTTAACAAATATGAATTTAGAGAGCATTATGTTTTCTCATGTATGATCAAGTGTAGGGTTTGAACATTGAGAGGCAACACTGATATCCATTGAAGACTTACTCGAGGACGAGCAAGGATTAAGCATGGGGGGATGTTGGCGGTCGATTTCCGTCAACCTAGCCATGAGTTTACTTTCAATGTTGGTATTAATTTAATATCCAAACTAACGATCCTAACCCTCGTGATGTATCAAGTTCGCACTCACATGTGGTTTTTGGAGTTTATTGTTTACACAGGAATTAAGCGCCTAAATGAGGACTTTCGGGTAAAGATCATCGAGCACTTTACGAGAAGATCATGAAGCCCGGCACAAGTCAAGACACAAGGTGAACATGACTCCAAATTATCCAAGAACTGAAGCGTGAAGCCGTGAAACACTGGGGACCTAAACACAAGATGCAGAAGTTCGCGCGCCAAGCACCCTTATCTAAACTGTGGGCAAAATGACGTCAAGGACCCACATGCAGTTCGGCAAAAACTCAAGAAAACTCGAGAAGCTTCAGGAAGCGAGACAGAGGCGAAGCGGGCCAGAATGGGCCCAGGCTGGCCGGCCCAGCCCATTCTGGGCCCGATTCGCCACCCCCTTTAACCTAGCACCCCTTCGGGCTATTTATAGTCCCCGTGCGAAGAGCCACACATCAAGTCATTCGTCATCCGCTGCCGAGGAGCAGAGAAGCTAGAGGGACACAATCTCGGAGAGGAGGGTCGTGCTAGTTGTCTAGGGTTTCCCTAGCCGATGTGGGAACCTTGCATGGAAGACCACGTCGGAGTTCCGGAGCTAGGATCAAGATCAAGGTAGGATCCTGGTTGTGATCTTGTTCATGTAATCATTCATGGTGAAGTCTTTGTGAATCCGATTTCTAGCGATCAAGTGTCTTCTCTACGATTTTGTCTTCTTTTGGTTTTGCTTCTTCCTCAATCTATTCTATAGATAGATTGCTCAGGGTGCTCTTGTAGCCGCGGTGGCTAGAGGTGCATACCAGATCTACCAAGTGTTTTCAACATGTTCCTCGTGAACGTGCTCTTAGGTTCACCTACACAAAAAGCGGGTCATCGTGACAGGATGTCGACCACGCGTACGGTAGGTGCCTTCGAGGGTTGGAACGGAGGCTGTTGACGGTTCAATAACGCGTCAAGGTTCACCGCAAGCGCACGGATCGCTTGTAGCCTTTTTCACATAGGGGAGTCCCAAGGTTCTTGTCAACCGAAGGAGCAAGGGGATTACTAGCGTTTAACCTAACACTAACTTAGTTGATTAAAGACTTTATGATGTAAAGATTAATCTATAAAGTGAAGACAATCTAACCCTAAATTACGTTAAAAAGAGATGAGAAGTTCACAAGTATGAAGAACGTATGCCCATGGAGTCTAGGTACTTAAAGATGCAATCACCCAAAACATGATAAAACCCCGATCCAATCTATCTAAGCATGTGAACAAAGAGTTAGACATTTCCCTTCCCTCGTACATGTCACTACGCGAAGGTGATCAGTACTAACCCTAATGAACACGGTATGTTGACGTGATCTACGGGAGCAACCCCGAAAGCATGGTAGCTAGCCTTAAACATTAAGCATCATCAACAAAGGTGTGATAGACATATGATCCAAATAAGAGTGGGTGACTACACATCAAGTTCCATTACAACTCCATGGACAAACGATAACTTTACCCCATCAAGACCTAGGCATGGCACCGTTGAGCATGGTAGATGCCTCCGATGGAGCTCGTTTCTCAGTGTCCTTCAACTCCGGCGGCACTGTGGTAGGGCCTCAGCATCCTCCTTCCTCGTGGTGGCCTCCCTTGACCTCGGCGATGATTTGTCTTGAATGCTCACTCCCTCGATCAACCCTCTCTCTTGTGGTCGATCTCCGGAGGCTTCTCTGTTCGTCTTTCTCGAATGGCGGCTCTGGCAAGCGATTAGGGTTCCACGTACTTAACACTGAAGAAAGAGGGCCGCGAACCGACGTCAGAAGGGGGTGGGCCGGCCGGCCTGGTCCCTCTTCGACCCGGTTCCGGTCCGTCTTGCTCCACGCTCCATCTTTTACACTTTGGGTCTTTTGATCCTTCAATTGTGGACTTTGGACGTCGTTATCCCCGCGACCAAGTTAAGGGGTCTTTACGCATGATCTTCTGGTCTTTTCATCTTGGTCCTCGAAGATTCTTCATTGAAGCGTATTGGTCCTTGCCACCTTTGGAGGCAAGTTCACACATGGTCGGAGCTCCTTGATTGACTTGCAAATCACCCTCCGAACTAAGTGCATCTCCCCTCATTTAGTACATTAATTCCTACATAAACACTATCCTACAAAATGCACATCCAACGGTGAACTTGTTATATCATTAGTATGCCTAGTGGCGAGTTAGTTCCAAAATGATATCCAAACTATAACATAACAAGTGTTCTTGGTTGACGGAAATCGACCGCCAACATCCCCCCACGCTTAGATCTTGCTCGTCCTCGAGCAAGTTGCTCACAAGTTCTTCATCCAAGGAGTTGAAACTTGCTTCGTCAATTCGTTCCTTACAAGTTAGTCAATCATTCATCTTTAATATAAGAGACATGAAACAAAGATCATAATGTAAACATGGGTGTTTAGAAATTACCAATTCAAGACTTACCCCACAACTCATTCTTTTTCTCTAGAGATCCTCGACTTCATCCATACTTACTTTCTTACTTCTATCGGAGGGTTTTTACAAACTTTTAGAAATAAAATTCATGCACAAAGTATTAGACAAAGTTCTTCTCCAAGTTCTCACATGTCACACATTTAAAGTGACTATCCTATATAATTTCATAAACTCTCACCTCCCACAAGTCTCTCATTTATAATGAAAGGTGGAGCTATAGGTGTGGCTAGTGAAGCTAGCACAATTATTATCAAGCTAGGAAAATCCTCTAGTGGTTGTTCACCTTTCAACCCAATAATCATGAGAATTAAACCATAATGTAAGGGTATCAAGGATGAGAAGATTTAGAATGGTGGACATGTGCAAAGGGAAAAAAGAATAATGACTTCAAGGCACTAATGATGTCCTCGATGTCGGATTGCACATGGTATGGAATATCAAAGATTCGTTCTCAACATCGTCACATCCTTCCTTGCACTTCTCTTGATCTTCACTTGACTTATCATCCCTCATTATACCTCTCTTGCTTGCCTTGGATTTTTCTCCTTTTTCTTCTTTTCTTTTCTTTTTCTTTCTTCTCTCCCTCTTCTTTTTTCTTTCTTCTCTCTTGTGTGCGCACCCACACATATACATATACACACATATATTTTTTCTCTTCTTTTCACATTTTTATCTTCTTCTCCGAAGTCTTTCGCTCATCTTTTTGACATGAATACCAATCTGAATTTTAAATAAAATCTTGCTTAGAAATTGAACGAATCTTCGGACATGGGTTGTGTTCAAGGAATAAGATGACAAAAAAATGTTTATGGGTTTGGGGTATGGAACCCGGCGATGTACGGGGCATTCAATGTGAAATTCCCGTTACCGAATGTATGACGAGGCTAGCAACAAAAGATATACATCAAGGACATGATCATTGCTTGAAATTAGATCTCCCAAGAGAGTACAGTCCTAACCCAATTCATCATGCTAAACAACACTTATGGTGGTGTGTGTATATATATATATATATATATATATATATATATATATATATATATATATATATATATATATATATATATATATATATATATATATGGTACCGAGCCAGCCCCGTACGCACCATAGGCTCCCCCTCGCACGTCTGGTTTTTTTTTTTCCACGAACGCTCCGTGCCGTCTGGTTTTTCTAACCTCGGTCCACCTCACGCATCTCATCATTGGCCCACCTCACGCATCTCATCATTGGCTTGGACGGTTTTTTTTCATCATGGCGGAATCAAAAGGTAGAAGCAACCGGAACTAGCATTATCCAACCGATGCCTGCTGGCTTGAACTATTATCACGTTTCTTGAAGGAAAAATAGTTTGCTCATCGTACAAACGGGTCTGAGGTCAAAACTGACTGTTCTTTATAAATTTAAATGTCAAACAATACAGTAAATACTCATCGTATGAGTGATTGTTATAGTCAAGGAAAATCTTGCAATACAAATTGGTCGGGCCATGTATCCCAATTCCACTGGCTCAGGAAATTTTGCAAACCGATTGAGCAGCCAGGTGTCACTGGGAATACAAATTAGTTAATAAACCAAATCTGTGTTCTCTATCCGTTAGATGGCCCAATGTCATCTGCCTTGTAGTCACTTTCAGTTTGCTTCTGATGTACCCGTACGGAAATAGTTCACAAATGGTAGACGCCGCCGCGAAGGATAGAACATGGCTGAACGAACAATATATGAGCTTCATGTCATGCAGCATTAACCTTCACTACACAACAAGAACAAGATAATTCTCATGATTGAGTTCCGGAATTTGAAGATGCATACAGAGATAGCATATCCAAGCTTGAGCATTCCGAAATGGTGAATTAGGGCATCCCATCCACTTATTCACCATTATTAATGGGATCATGAGGATCAGATATGAAACAAGTATTAAGAAATATAACATAATTCGAGATTAAGAAACTATTATCAGTATGCATCTGCAAAATTGTATCAGTGAGACAACAGTAGAATATGGAGCAGAGCATGTTTGACCAGTTCTCAATATCCTCACATTCATGGGTGGATTTAATCAGAGGATAAACTAAAACAGAAGTTATAAATCAATATGGTAAATGGCACATCTTTTCTTAAAATTTGCAGACTTCTGAACTAATATTCAATATTTTTGCTAACAAAAAAAAAATGATTTGTGATTTCCAGAATGCAAAAAAATGCAAATTAATTGACACATTATTCACTATGTGCAAAGTATAGAAAATTAAATACAGGATCCCCTATATAGACTCTGTAAAATAGAGATATAGAAACACCAAACCGTTTCATGAAAGAGAACTTTAAAGACAATCTCAACTGAGGAAAGATCACACCTCTATTTCTATAACCACAACAAAAAAAAAGGACCAGGGAGTTCATCTCTGGCAGGCATCAGCAAAGAAAAATCATGCATTTTCATTTCTTGCTTTTATCCTATGCTGCCACTCCATATCCCAGTAGTGCCATGAATTTGGTGGAGCATATGACATCGAGGTGAGCAATGATAACACGACGTAACATGACATGTAATTTTGCTTGACCACAGAGGCATGCATAGTGAATGCAGCTGCCACCAAAAAAACAGTAACAAGCCAGCTGCATACAAACACATAGATAATAACAGAAGGGCAACAAAGCAGAACAGATAAGTACCTAGCAAGGAAGAAGAAGCAGAGCACACATCCGGCTAGGAAAGTGCTAATACAGTCAGCGTCAAGTCCAGGGCTCCACTGGTTTAGGAAGCACCCACCAAACAACATGGCTGCAACAATGCTCCTGAGATTATTAAGATGCATTTAATTCAGCTGGTTACCCGATCCAATCATAAACAACATAATATTCACATGGTACATTACACAATAATACCCGACCACAGCCTTCATATGCAGTTTGTGGACAAAAAAATATGGAAGGAAAAATTTGTATTTGTGAATGGGAAAAGCAATTATTGTCTTATATCAATTGTATTAACAAAATGTGAATACAATGGTTCTGCAAGAGCCAATTCATCCTAGTTATAGTCATAAAAGATGTACTTTGCAATTTGCATACCTTGAATTTATGAGAAAGTAAATAGCATTTTTATTTGGACAGACATTGACAGCATATAAGCATCAGCATATTACAATGTCAATGTGGAACCACTACTAGAATGATGTAGGAGAACTAATACAGTATAGAATGGGCGTCTAAAGCAGTCACCTGAATTCTGAAGAATAATCTATTATGTAGTATATGTCTTTGTTACCGTGGCAGCTAATAAGCCAACCATAGTCGCCACGTCCTTTTAGATTGAGTAGTACAAGTATTACAGTAGTAAATGTGATTTCAGGTATAAGTGAAATCGTAAATAGGTGACATCAGATTCTAAAGAAAAGAAATAAATTTTACTAGCCATGGAAGAAGTAATGTACGATAATAAGGTGATACATGGGATCAGGGTTTCATTCCAAATAACAAAGGTAGTTCTTAAATATTTTGTGAAATCCTACAGCTCAAATAATAAATAATATCAGATACTCCTAAAATTGTATGGCCAATCAAAAATTAGAACAAGCCACGAGACATTATATATTTCGGAAGCAGGTCTTCATGGACGGGGGGCCAAAACCACACAAACAGTAGCAGGCTAGCAAGTAACACACTGAAGACTTTGCCAAACTTCAGCTAAAACTATTAAACTGAACTAGTGAACTACCCATGCATCCACCAATTCTCTCACACATGCTGCAACTAGATGCTTGCCATTGATGTGAATTGACAAGATTCATTTCTGAATGGAATGAAAAAAAATTATTCCGGAAAAGGTTGACCTGGCAAATTTATTTGTTGAGCTAAAAAGCTTCAAGGGACTTATTACAATTATGAAGTCTAAACTAGACTGCAAAATCAATCTCTAAACTCCTTATAAAGCTTTTGTGCTAGTTGATAATAAATAAACAAGCATACGTAACATGAGACTTTACCATGGACACAGGATTTGAACCATTGTTTTGTAAAGTTATCTTCAGCTACCTCAACACGGCAAATGATTTACCTTGCCATTGATTCAGCAAAAGTAGAAGCCACAACTGGAGGTGCTGGTCCAAGGTGGCAATACAAAGGATCGATGTGAGCTGTTCAATACCAGTGAATGATGATAAATTAAACATGCAGCCACCAAAAATGAGCTAATGCTTGGACAAATCAGTGAAGAGGGGATGGGAAGTCAGAACTGTACACATAAGTAGTATCCTTGCCCCGCACTTGCCCATATCACCATATGCCCCTGTTCTCTGCATATAAATCACTAAATTTTGAAATGATCGATGTACCCACATTCATATGCTATTAGTTGGTTAATTAATTACCTAACCTGGATACCAGTGTTCCCTCAAACTGTTGCCTCGTCGTTACTCCTCCAGCTTGCTCATGCGGCTCGCTCGCCATCTAAAGCAAACTTCCAAATTCAATGGAATGACTCAGAAAGAAACGAAAGAAATTCAGGAACATGAACTCCTATTTGAGTACATACACTTTTCGTCCTTGTTGCTGGTCAGAAAGTTTGCCACAACAAACAAAACTAAAAAAAAAGCTAGCACACTTGATTAGGGATGGGGCACACAACTGGGACTAACCTGGTGCTCCATTACTGGGAGGTAGAGGCCTGACGTGGGGAAGCTTTGGCCGCACATCAACAAACTTTGCTCCAACTTGGGAGGCATATCTTCTGATTAGCTCTAGTAACAGAAAAAACAATTCGCGATCTGGAAGTACAAGAGGTGCATTATGATCACAACCTCCATCAACATGAACCATGAAAAATAGTACCAGATACTAACTAATTACTCATTCACTCAGAACATCAAAGGAAAATTAGGATACGAAAAATAAAAATCTCCATCCATAGTCCAATATTGGTTCAATGTTTCTATTTTTTGGTTCACGGGAAAAAAGATGACTTGGCAGGGAGCACCTGATGACTTATCTGTGCCTTGTCCAAGAGGAGAACATAGCCGGATTGGCTGCGCACCAACAAAAAAAGCAGAGAGATTTTTGGGTATGATGTGCATGGTAGCATAATCTACTGAAACAATGGAAATGCTCACATCTGGAGTAATCTTGATCAATATGTAAATGGCTTATCTTTTCTAGAAAATTTAGCTTTCTGAAACTAATTTACAGTAAAGCAGGTAGATTTTTGGGTATGATGTGCATAGTAGCATAATATAGTGAAACAATGGAAATGCTCACATCTGGAGTAATCCTAATCAGTATGTAAATGCCTCATCTTTTCTTAGAAATTTTAGATTAAATCCTGGATAACAATCTATAGTTCAGAATAAGAGAAAGACATAACAATCCTGAATATCCGAGAGGAGCATGGTGACCACCCGTACCACACCTGAATTTAATTTGATGGACACTACGGAGTCAATGGAGCACTTTAGAGAATAAAATTCAGCAACGTGAAGTCCCAGTTGAGTACACATACATCTCGTTTTTGCTCTTGTTGCTTACCTCCACGATGGAGTGACTAGATAGCTCCCAGTTGAGAACACCTGCTTCAACTTGCATCCTGATCTCAAAGGAGAAAGATTGGATTCCAGCTTGTCAGATATGTCGTAGGAAAAAAAAACAGAACTCTATACTCTCCATCAGGGACGGGATCGAGCTAACCTGGAGCTCTGTTCATGGAGGTGGACGAGCCACGCTTGGAATGCAGGCGTCCGATGCTGGGGGAAGCTTAGGCTGGAAGTCGCAGGGAGGCAGCCACCGTCGTGCTGTCCAGATATGCCCAGATTGCAGTCCCAAATCCCATCAACAATGACGGCACGCGCGCAGTCTGCCCGCAATCTGCTACGGTGCGGCTCGCAACTTGCTAGGGGCACTGTCACGGATGGAGAGGTGATGAGGCCGGCAGGCCGCCATGGATCCACGACGAGCCATCGCGGGGGTGGTCACCTTGGATCCGCATGGCGAGGTGGGGATGGCACTCTGGCAGCCACCGCAGGACTACGGATCGGCCCATCGCCGCCTTCATCCACTACTTTGATGGGAGATCTCACCGGAGTTGTAGCTGGGACTGGGATTCGATAGACGCACCAATTGGGTCTGGAATTCTGGATCTCGTCGACGCAGGGGTCGGATGGCGAGTGGAGTCCGTCACCACCGACGGCTAAGTGTGAGAAAATGGGAGGCCAGTAGCGAGGCCGAGGCGAGCAGCTCGGGGCGTCGGCGACCTCTAGCACACCGGCGGGCGGTTGTGGCAACCGGGGACGGGGGCGGATGGGCGAGTGGCAGCGATACGGGATAGGGAGAAACTGAACGGACGACATGGACCCACGATCTGGTTCCGGGGTGAATCGGCCGGAAGAAAAAGAAAAAAAACCAAAGAAAGACGGACGAGAGGCGCGGTGAGCCTGGTTCGTAGCCTCGTAGGATAGATTTTGCCTTTTAACTGGCAGGAAGGGATCGCTAACCTTGTGATTTTCTTAATTTTCAGAAATAAACCTCTAATGTTAGTATTACTAAAAGCATAGATAAAGTAAAGTTCTATATCAAAGTTTGAATATCGGTGCTTTACAAAAGTAAATTTCCACTAAGCACCACGATAAACGATTAATCACCAAGCTCAAGCTTAAATAACAAAGATAAAGTAAAGACATAAAAGAAAAGAAACAAGAGATTTTGCATAAGGCACTTTTATTTCTTTTTTTCTTGACTCAACACTAAATTAAGGCACTCACGAGCTAAAATGATAAAACAAAACTCACACTTGACTCAAACTAGACTCGATTTAAAGACTCGACATAACACCACTTTAAGCAAAAAATTTAAAAAGAGCAGCTAGCAAGCTCTCCCACCCACGCTTAAATTTTACGACGTTCTCGTCGTGATTTTACAAGAAGTACAAAGGGGGAAACACGCTAACTACTACACCTAGTGAAACTTTCCGCACGAGGAGCACCACTCTTTCTTCTTGAAGTTCTTGTTCATCCCAAAGAGCTTCCTTATATTCCGATTAAAGAATTTGAAGTCATCTACCACCATCTGCTCTAAATCCTCCATACTTTGTCGCAAGGCGTTGATGGTGTGGAAGCACTCGTCAAGGGAAGTATAGAGATCTGCTATAGCATTGCGGCAAGCCGCACAATACATATGGTGCTCTTCCGCCGGATCGTTGTTGCTTCTGTCGTCTCCGTCGTCCGGGTCGTCGCTGCCATTGGGGTTGCCTCCTTCGCCTTGCTCGTGGCGGTCTTCCGGCTCCTCCTTAGGCACTTCCTCCCAAATATAGAGGTCGTTGTCAACCCTACCGCCGGCCGCTCACGAGCTAGGGCTCCGGTCATCGGAGAAGTCGCTATCCTCGTATATCTCCGCCGGCTCAGGGGTCTTCTCTTTGTAGTTCTTCCTCTTCATCCCTAAGAGCCTCTCCGAACGACGTACAGGAGTAGCGGGCTTCTCCTGAAACGAATCAGATTCCCGAAATCGGAAACCCGATCCTCTGCACCTCTGTGATAGTCCCAGGAAGTGGCTATCACGTGCAATCCCTGTCTCAAGTGGTACAAATCCATACAACACAGGAATATAGAAAACATTACATAATTTTATTAATACATCAGAGTACAACATTTCGACATAAGCCGGGTACAAGTCCAACTGGACTAAACAAGAAAGGTAAAACATCTACGCAGCGGATCTATCGAAGCGAAACGTCTCCAGCTCCACAGGCAAACTTGAGTGTAGGACCAGCTCTAGTCTTCCCATCCTTCCTCGTCGTTGTCGTAGTCGATCACCAAGTCTGAAAGCATTGCCATCTACCCGATAAGCGGGTAGGTCATGTCAGCTTCCCAACAAAGAGCAAAAGCGGTGGATGAATTCTAGTATGCATGGATAAGCCTATATATGGCTGTAGTAAGTTTATGCAAGCAGCGGTAGCAACATCAAGGTAAGCGGTATTGCAGAGAGGTCACCATCTCCGAGGAGATCCACACCTCCGAGGCCAACGCCTCCGGGGTCAACACCCCAACCAAGGAAAGTACACCAAAACACTGGATCTCAACCGAGACACAGCATCCCACTCTCATCTGCGATGTGGGGTCACCAACTCCTATCCCCACATCTCAACGGCATCAAACCGGGCTCACACACTCGGGGAAGAGAAAGCAGGACAAAAGAAAAGTCTAGCCAGAGTAACAGACCCGTGGGCTGTCCATACCAGTGGACACGGACTATAGCTATAGGTTTAACACTCTGCAGAGGTTGTACAACTGGACCCGCCGGATAGGGCAGAAACGGTGGCCGCCGTTCCACATCCCTACCTAACGACCGGAGACCTAGCAGTGGGTGGCACTCTCCTGCCTCTCCAAGCCTGACTCGTCCTGAACTGGGGTGCGAAACTTGCCAGCAGGGCCTCGGAGCTGTGAGACCATCCCCGGAGGAGCCGGAGCGACGTCTACTCGGGGGGTATAACCCGTCCCCCTCACACGACCACACCGGTCCGCCTACAAGCTGAGTGCCAACCACCAACTAGTTCTCGGACCGAACCCCGCCCATACGTGAGCGAACGGTTTGTACGAAAATAGCCCAAAGATCACGGTTAAACTGTCGATCGGTCCTTAATTGCAAGAGCGAGCACTCACCAACTCCCACCGTCCGACACGCCGCTAGGGCGGGAGGCCAGGTCGCATCTCCCCTAGACAGGCATTCACAAGTAACCAAAGCGGCTCGCTCCCGCGGTAACACGTCAAGGATACACACTCACCCAAAACACACGCTAGAATACCGAGATATCCCAATCTCAGTCCAAACCAGTGATTCATCCATATCACGAAACAGGTAAAATGTATGGATAGCAAATATCGAGAACTAGCTAGGGGTCTGTAGCTAGTCCCAAAGGTAGGAAGTTCAAGGAACATGGTATATCAAATCCAAGGCATGGCTAAAAGATTGTCTATGCATTTCAATCATCCAAAGCATCATAAATAAAGCACTAACAACTAAATAGCATGCATGGGATCTACGTGGTCGGGAGTGACATGACACCTGCGCGGTAGTCGTCGTAGAGTAGTAGAGGTTGGGCCCTTCCTTCGGGTCGAAGGTCTTTCCAAACGTCACAGCTCGAGTCGTCGTCGCAGCTCGGGTCTTCAAATAGGATCACAAGCTTACACGAGATGCGACGCGGAAATAAATAACGACAATCTTCTAGGCAATAACTCCAAATAACATCAATTCAGAAGAACCAAAATAAATCTGAACTAGCTACAAGCAGCACTAATTAATTTAGGGAAATCAAAGTAATTAGTTTTATATTAAAATAGTTTTAAGCTACTAGCTTTATATACTAGGAAACAAGTTAGAGAGAAGGGTTAGTTCAAGGTTGGGTTGCCGATCAAAGGCTAAGGGTTTGGTGATTGCGCCGGCAGAGCATTAGCGCAACAGATAGGTGCAACAAGGCGGAAGCTCAGAGGATGAAGAGAGATGAGAAAGGAGAAACGAGCTAGGCAAGGCATTATCAGAACAAGGTGTGCGGTGGCAGCACAGAGAGAAGAAAGATTCAACTTGTGGTCGGAAAAAGGGTGGTGATGCGGTAAAGCGTGCTCGAGAGCACGATGGAACAAGTGCTAGCGATGCGACGATAACCATGGTGTAGTAGCCAGGTTGCAACGCGGGGTTGCCGTGCTTGAAGCAGAGGCCTCTGCTCAAGGCACGGCCGTCCATCACGTGCGGCCTTCTGGGTACTAACACTTGGTACGACGCGTGCTACGCGGCTCGAAACAAAGCAGAGCGAGAGCGGGTTTGCGGTATAAAGCGGTGGAAGCCGTGCAAGCAAGGGGGCGGTGTGAACACGACTTGGAGAAGTTATTCCTGTCCGCGGCACGTCTGTGGCCAGTTGCGGGGCTCCGGCGTCCCAGACCCACAATAGCGCAGTGGCGGTAGCGGTCACGAATCCTACTCCAAGTACGCGGGCAAAACGGGGTTTGGTTCAAGGGCAAGAGACGATAAGGATAGGGTAGCAGCGAGCGTCTCGGAATTATGAAACCAACGCAATTGGTTTCATAATTTTCAGAGCTCCGGATAATTAGTTATGAATTTTTAAAGGAAAAGGGGTTTATAAAATATTTATTAAATCCTTTTATTAAATCTAAAAATAATTTTTATAAAATAATGCTGACGTCAGCATGACGTCAGCGGTCAGCGGTGTAGTGGGCCCCAGGTGGGCCGAAAGTGTCAGTGGCCCAATGGGCTGGCCCAGTTTAGCCCAAAATTCAACAGGTTCAGGAATCCACCCTAAGGTATCCTTTGGTCCGACCTGGTTAGGCTTTTGGGCTCTAAGGACCTTCGTGGGCCAAAGCCCAACAGAGTTCATTTGCAGAAGTCTGGTTTTGCACCCTGAACTCCGCAGAGGATTCGATTGATTTGGCGACCGCGGGATCCTTTGTGTCTCATGCGATCCGGCGTGCATGTGGTCCGGGGTGTGGTTCCACTCAGGCTCAAGAGATGGGTGCCGCGCACCAGGTGTTCGACCCAATGTCCAAAAGGGTGCAGCGGCGTGGCGAGGGCTGGCCGGTGGTGAGGTTTAGCTACGGCGGCGGCGCGTTCACCTGCACAGAGATCATCACGGCGCGAAGGCCGACCACAGAAACAGTTCGACTCTCTCAGCTTGAAGGCCGGTGCACGATTCGACGACGGCCATGGACCGGATCAGGGCGCGCGCGGCGGAACGAGCAGCGCAGCGCAGCGCGGCGAGGCAGGGTGGTAAGGTGCGGTGCGGAGCGGTGCGAGACATAGCGGCTCGGCGAAGAAAAAGTGGCGCAACGCGGGATGTGGCAGCGCGTCGCGGGGTGTTGCAGCGCGGCACGACGCGGAACAAGGTAGAGCGGTAGCGCGAGCGTCGGGCGATGGCGTGCGCGGCGCGGCGGAAGGCAGCAGCAGCAGTGCGACACCGGCACGGGGGCGCGGCTCGGCGAGAGCGGCGGCGCGGAAGGCTCCTGCACGGACTTGCGCGGCTCGAGGGCCGGACTTCGATGACGGCGGACGCTCGTCACGGCAGAACGGTGGCGCTACGACGTAGTGCAAAGAGGAGAAACATGTGGCTGTATTTATCTCTTGCACATAGCATCGAGCAGGTGGTGGGCGTGCAAGGTGCAACTTCATCAAGGGTAGCCATGGCCACGGATGTTTCAGAGGAGGCAAGCACAGCTCGATGGCTGGCAACACAAGCAAGATCTCAAGGCCAGGCAGAGCAACAGAGCGCGGCTTGGGACGTGTTGCTCACCGGCGGGCTCGTCGGAGGTCTAGGCGAGGCAGGGAGAGGTTGTGGCCGCGGCGAGGTGAAGCAGGCCGGCTCGATGTCGCGGTACAACTTGCGGACGGCGTCGGCTGCGTCGTTGTCGTCGTCTTCTGCGGCAGCGTCTTCGTCTCGGTACCAGGGCAGCAGCAGGTAGCGGCGAAGTTGAAGACGCGGGGTCGGCGGCGGCACGGAGCTCCTGGAAGGTGACGATGCAGCGCTCTTCCCCTACGACAGCGCGGTGCGGCGCGAGGCTTCGACAGCGATGGCTTCCATGGCGAGGCTTCGTGCAACTCTGGTGCGGTGCAGCCCCCACCTTGATGCTCCGAGCTCCATTCCTTTTTCCCTTCTTCATTTCCCCTCCTTGCTTTCTCTCCGGTGGCTGCAAGTGACGAGATGGGATTTTTCCCTGGTGCGGTGATTAGCTCGCTCGGTGAGGAAATTCAGAATGGGGATCAATCTGTTGCTGGGTGCGTGGTGAAGGAATGGGGATGCAGCATTGGATTGCAATATCAAAGGAGAAGAGGACAGGGAAGTGGTGTTGCGTGAGGGGCTTTGCTACTTGTTGCTTTGACAAAGAAGGAAGGGTGTTCTTGCGGTGGAAGACAAAGCAAAAGAGCAGAGCAGGGAGGGATGTGCTGCGGCGGCGGTGTAGGAGAGGGGCAGGGGAGAGAAGTGGAGAGGAGTTGAGGGTATTTAAGGGAAGGAGTTAGGGTTAAATAGATGGGTTTATATGAGCTGGATATTTGGACCCAGACAAATTAATTCCGCAAAATAAATTGGTACAATTTATTTTGTAGAATTAGAACAAATGAATTTAGACTAATTCTTCCGGGAACGAATTAAGTAGCGAACTATTAATTCGAGAAGCCGGAAAATATTGTCACAATTCAAAAAGAGCTCCGGGGAATTTAATCCAAGTAAATTTGACCTATTTCCCGAGATCGAACTAATTACAAAAGATTAATTCGAAAAGTCGGAAAATATTATATAATCCACTTAGTAAATTCCAGAGCACTTCGGAAGGATCGGAAAAAGGTTGCGGGATTAGAGATTACCAGATCGAGCTGAGGTAGAGGTTAGCAGATCAAGCCGAGCTAATTGGCTGGTGTTAGCTCGGGTGCAAAGTTAGAGTTAGTCAAACATAGTTTAAAGATCCTGTTTAAATACTAGCTTTAGTTTGTATTTTGGATTTAATCCAGAAATACAAACTCACCTTTGAGATCCAAATAAATCCAAAAAGATCCAACTCACATTTATACCATCATTTGAAAATAATTTTTATATAGTTTTATTTTATATGGAATTTGTGATGAGAGGCTAGCAAATTGGGATCAAATTCGGTAGTATACAAGTTCGAACAAAAAATTTTAAATTTTTGCAAAATTTACATATAAGAAAACATTCAAAATTCTGGGATGTTACACCTCCTTCTTCTCTTCTACCCACGGATTGCGGCTAACAATTTGCCTTGTTGGAACATGCCCTCCACAACGGATCCGTGCGGTCCTCTTCACTTTCTCCTTGAGCTTGGGCACCATAGCACACCGACGAAGCTCTTCGGTTGCCGGTGTTGGAGAGGGGAGGCGTGCTTCTTCTTCCATTGTCGCCTTCACCACTTCCTTACCCTTGGTGCTGCTCGGGATCGCCATGTGTGCTTTGGGTGTTTTAGTGGAGGTGAGAGATTGCAAATGAGATGCAATTCTCAAGCTCCCCATGCGTCCTTAAAAAACCCCAGGAAAATTCGACCGAAACCCTTCCATGCCTAAATTTGTAGCTACTAAAAAGGTAGGCAAGAAAAGGAAATAACTCGAACCGTGTCCCAGAGAAAAACAGGCAGAAACCGAGGCGGGGGGATGCTGGGCCGGTCGGCATGGGCCGGCCGGCCAACCCCCTGTTTTGGGCCCCCATGGCCCATCTTCTGTGGGCCTCTACGTTTCGTGTATACTAGCCTAGGTGGCGAAAAGGTCCAGCTAAAAATCATGAAAAGGACTCGAAAAAATACGAAAAGTAAAACAAAAAACTTATTTACAGAAAAATTACCTTGTTTTACGTATTAGGCTTGACGCTCGGGCTCGTCCTCCATGTGGTATATATCAATGTAGTCGATGGACACGATGTCATGTTCAAGAAAAACCTTCAATCGTTGTCCATTAACCACATATTGATCTCCTTTTACATCCATGATTGTTACCGCTCCGCTTGGTGAGACCGAGTGAACGACATACGGTCCATCCCATTTGCTTTTTAACTTTTCTTTTCTGAATATCTTGAACCTTGAGTTATAGAGGAGGACCTTGTCACCTTCTTTGAATTCCTTTGCTCGAAGCCTTTTATCATACCATCTCTTCATTCTTTCCTTGTAGATGGTTGCACTCTCATAAGCTTTGAGCCTCATCTCTTCCAATTCACTTATTTGAATTCTCCGTTTGATTCCCGCGGCATCGAAATCGAGATTCATCTCCTTGATCGCCCAATATGCATTATGCTCTAACTCCAAAGGCAAATGACAAGATTTATCATAAACGAATTGATATGCATGGTGTCATACCTATTGGTGTCTTGTGTGCTGTCCGATATGCCCATAATGTTCCGTCCAACTTTTTCGACCAATCTTTTCCTCCCTTTTTAACGGTCTTGTTAGGAATACTCTTGAGTTGCCTATTTGAAGTTTCCGCTTGACCATTGGTTTGTGGGTGGTAGGCCGTGGCCACTCTATACTCGATCCCCAACTTGGACAAGCACTTTCTGAAACTATTTCCCGTAAAGTGTGTTCCTCCATCACTTATCAAAACTCACAGGACTCCATAGCGTGGGAATATCACATTCTTGATCATAGATATAGATTCCTCTTTTGAAGCTCTTCGACAAGGGATGGCCTCTACCCATTTGGATACATAATCAACCATGACTAAAATATGCTCATATCCATTTGAATTAGTGAAGGGCCCCATGAAGTCAATTCCCCACACGTCGAATAGATTAATTTGCAAGTTATAATTTAAAGGCATAGCATTCCTTTGAGATATATTCCCCGCTTTTTGACATTCCGGACAAGAAGCAACATACCTTTTTGAGTCTTCATGCATCTCTGGCCAATAGAATCCACTAGCCCATACTTTTGCTTGAGTCCTAAAATGTCCATAGTGTCCCCCATATTCACCCGAGTGACACTTCCTTAATATTTCACCTCTTTCATCCCTTGGTATACACCTTCACAAGACTCCATCTGCTCCAAGTCTAAAGAGGTAAGGTGCATCCCAATAATATTTACGACTCTCGGCGATCACTCTCCTTTGAGCATTCTTATCTAAATGATCAAGTGGTATCATTCGTATTGCTCGAATAATGTTGATCATCCAAGTATCTTTGTCGAGGATATGATAAAGGTGATCGTCTCTCATCTTGTCTTCAATGGGTTCTTTATCATCCTCACGATTCATCCTTGATAGATGGTCGGCCACAACATTTTTCGACCCCTTTTTGTCCCGAATCTCCACATCAAATTCTTGCAAGAGAAGGATCCATCGAATCAACCTTGGCTTGGCATCTTTTTCGACAAGAGATACTTGATTGCCGCATGATCGGTGTAGACAATTACTTTAGAATTCACAATATATGATCTGAATTTTTCAAAGGCAAACACTACCGCAAGCAATTCCTTTTCCGTTGTTGCATAATTCAATTGAGCTCCATTAAGAGTTTTGCTAGCATAATAAATAGCATGTACCTTGCCTTCCTTTTGTTGTCCCAACACAGCTCCAACGGCATAGTCGCTAGCGTCGCACATAATCTCAAAGGGTTGACTCCAATCGGGCGGTTGAATAATAGGTGCAGTTATGAGAGCTCTCTTTAGTGTCCGGAATGCCGCCAAGCACTTCTCATTGAAATTGAATGGCACATCTTTTTGGAGAAGATTAGTCAACGACTTGGTAATCTTTGAGAAATCCTTGATAAATCTTCTATAGAATCCCGCATGGCCCAAGAAACTCCTCAAAGACTTGACATCCGTCGGTGGTGGAAGTTTTTCAACCGTTTCAACCTTAGCCTTATCCACCTCGATCCCCCTCTCAGATATCACATGTCCCAACACTATTCCTTGTTTCACCATGAAGTGACACTTCTCCCAATTTAGCACCAAATCAACGTCCGCACACTTTGTGAGAACTTTAACCAAGTTTGCCAAACAATCCGCAAAAGTTTTACCATAGACAGAGAAGTTGTCCATAAATACCTCAACAATTTCCTCGATGAACTCCGAAAATACTGCCATCGTGCATCATTGAAAAGAGGCTGGAGCATTGCATAAACCAAAAGGCATTCTTCTATATGCAAATGTTCCATAAGGGCAAGTGAATCTTGTCTTATGTTGATCATCCGGGTGAATAGGTGTTGGCGTTTCTTAACGTCACCACTAGTTGCGCACCTAGAGGGAGCGTATAAGAGCAACTGGGTATACCGCAAGCGCACAGAAATACCGCTGTAGCACTTCCCTGAGGAAGGAGAGTATTCCAAGGGTATCGAATCCAAGGAACGATGTGCACTATCTTCTACTCTAGTATAGATGGTCTAAGGACACAACACTGATTGATAGGATAGGTAGAAAGGATTTGCCTTGACCGAGCGCAGAGTCTAGCACGGTCCCTCAAGTATAACACTCGCTTTGGGCGCCAACCCACCCTAGCTGTTTAAGGCTAGGCAATATGTTCTGGCAACGGGGCCCTACTCGGTACACAGGCGCGGAGGGTTCCAAAGGGTCCAATAGGCTGTCACCACTGCGGCCTACCTCTATCGTTACGCGAATGTACTTGGTATTCACAGGATAACCTATGGTCCAGACACCACGTCTACACCACTGACTACTACTATAGCCGGACACCGTCTAGCGTCCCGATAGCCCGACTATAGCACTCCGTATAAATACGGAACTACGAATCCGCGAGGGAGATACTGGCACTAGCTCAAGGTATGCTCTATCACTCATGCAAGATCATGAATGCACTTTGATCTAAGTAGAGATATGCAGGAGCATCAACTTTACTCTAATAGACAAGCAAGCAAACTAGATGCAAACTTATGATCTAAGTCTACTAGATCGAAAGGGTTGTGTTCGAAGAACACAAGCCTCTAAATCAAGAACAAACGAAGAACACAAGAACAAAGCAACTATGCATGCATAAAACTTTAGTCTAAATAGAAAATGTCGAAATACTCACTTTAGTCGAGATGAAGAACAAAGGCACCGTTGAGGATCGTTCTTGAGGAAGATGTCATGAACATGACATGGCTCCAAGCCTCCCACCTCACTTCCAAGCACTAATTCTATACAAAGAGCTCTCCTCTCCTAAAGAGAGAGGCTCCAAGGCCAAAATGAAGAGGAGCAGGAGAAGTGTGTGTTCCAAATGAGAGCCCCTCCCCTCCTATTTATAGAGGAGATGGTGGCTTGCTCGGAGGCTCAAAGTGCCCCAAAACACCCAGGATAGCAGCAGGGGACCAATCAGGAGCTGACACGTGGAGGGCTGAGATCAGCCGAACCAAAGTCGGTTCGGCCTATCTAGAGTTCGGCCGAACCCTCGGGGCCACGTGTCGCCCTGTGTTTCCTCCAAGTGGCTGACAAGTGGGCCTTGAGGTCACTCCCCCGTGCATGCCAAGTTTCCCGACGGTTTTGGGGGATAAGTGGGCCCTTGAATCCATGTGATGTCCACGTGGCGATACGTGATTCGTCGGGCTTGCCTCTCTTGGATTGATGACGTCAGTGATCCAGGGGAATCCTAGGTGGCATCCTCTCATTGGCTGAGCTTGAAGTACTTGGATCAAAGACTTGTGCTTTCACTCCTCTTTCTAGTGCTAATCACCTGTATTTGCATAATCACCAACACTTGTGGAAATGATTAGTTTAAGCCCTATTCTAGTGTTGATGATCATTTCTCATGCCAAAAGGTACATGTTGACGGGTATAAAATGAGTGGATAACAGCCGTCAACAATAGGTATTTGCATGAACCCCGAGTATCCATCAAGAAAGCAAAAATATGCATGATTTGCTAACCTCTCAAGCATCTCGTTGATGAACGATAGGGGGAAGTGATCCTTCTTCGTCGCTTTGTTCAATTTTCGATAGTCAATACACATCCTCCATCCGGTCACGGTTCATTGCGGTATTAATTCATTCTTCACCATGGTCAAACCTCCTTTCTTAGGCAAACAATGTACGGGGCTCACCCATTCGCTATGCGACACCAGGTAGATGATTCTGACATCCAACAACTTGATAACCTCCTTCTTCACCACCTCTCGCATGGCATGGGTTAACCCCTTTTATGGTCCACTACGGGCTTGCATTGATCCTCCATAGGTATGCAGTGAGTGCAAAATACTGGGCTTAGTCCTTTAAGGTCATTTATCGAATATCCCATCACCTTCTTGTGTTTCTTCAATAAATTCAGCAACATATCATTCTCCTCGGGACTCAATTTGTCGCTCACAATCACGGGATAAGTCTTGTCCACCCCCAAAAATTCATATTTCAATCCTTTGGGCAACGTCTTAAGATCCACCTGCGGTACTTGTGGTTCCTCGTGTACAATTTCAACAAGGGACTCAAATTTATCTTCCTCCAAGCTTCCGTCTTGTGGTTCCAATCCTTTAGTTGCTTCTGCTAACTCTTCATCTAGCTCATCATTAGATTCATTCTCCATTGCTCTTTGTAGCGGATCCCTGAAAGTTTCAACAAAACGAAGGCTCCCTACCTCTTCGTCATCAAGAGGTAGGGGTGAGGCAATTCTAGAAGCGGGAAGAAAATTGTATGTGTGATTATCCCCATCAAGATTAATGGTTACTTTTTCTTTTCCGGCATCTAAAACGGCATTAACCAACTTGAGAAAAGGTCTACCAAGAATTACATGATCATTTTTATCATAGTAGACATCAACAATTAAGAAATCGGTTGGAATGCATTTTCCGAAAATTAAAACTTCTAGGTCACGGGCAATTCCTAGAGGTTTAACAATTCTACCATCTCCCATAATTAATTTAGTAGAGGTTGGAACTAGGTCAATGGTGTGATCATGAATTACATCAAACATTTTAGAAGATAAGACACTTACTTGTGCTCCAATGTCGCATAACGCCTTGCAATTAATGTTGTTAACTTTGCAATCTATACGCGGCGATGTCTTTTCTTCTTCATCGGATCCTATGGCAAAAATTTCAGCGAGGCAAGCGAATGTGATGCCTCGGGCTTGATTCCCATAATTCTTTTAACTTCGGCCACATGGTCCGAATCCACTTCTTCTTCACTAAAGAGTTTTTGAAGGACCTCCCGGGTTGTCTCTAGGTTGTATGGATGTTCCACTTGTTTCTCCAGTGGGAAGTCTATCTCCAAAGCTTTTGCCACCCCCTTTTGATTAGGGAACGGTCTTCTCTTGTCAAAAATTTCTCCAAAATCAATTGGGACCCAATCCATTTGCTCGAACTCCCTTTGTGGGTTCGCGCTCGACATAGTCCTTTCACTTGCTTTGCTTGTCTCGGCGTGATCACTCTCCGGGGTGGTTCTAGTTTCCTCATATTTGGCTTCTTCAACCTTTTTCGGGATTGGCTCCTCGTTCTTCTCTTCCGGGGCCGTATTTCTGAAAATTGCAGCAAGTGATCTCACACTTGTGTCATATTCCGGCTTTCTCGAAAGTCGTGTTTCCCAATCTCTTCGCATGGCCGCCGCTTTGCTTACTTTTTGTAGAAGTTGGGAAGCTTCCGTGAGTGTTTTCTCCATGAGATCCCCTCCTGCACACATTTGAACATGTTTCATGCAACTAGGGGTTAGGGAAAAGAAAAATGTATGCAAAAGTACATCACCGGGAAATCCGAGTCTTGGTCCTTGTTCAACTAGCTCGTTGAAACGATTCCACGCATGATCGATCCCTTCTTCTTCTCCTTGCTTGAAAGTTATCACTTGCCTCCTTATATGTTGAATCTTGCTTATAGGGAAGAACTTGGCACAAAATTTCTTTATCAATTGATTCTAATTTCCCTCGACTTTGAAGGACACAAATGAATACCACTTTATTGCTTCATCGGCAAGTGAATAGGGAAAGAGATTCCATTTAAACCAAGCATTGGGGACTCCCTCTTGTCGTACTGTATTGCATAGTGTTGTGAAGCGCTGGATATGTCTATATGGATTGTCCATCTCCATCCCTCGGAACGAATTAGTTGCTGCCATCTCGATGATTCGAGCCTTGATTTTGTACCTTGTCGCTTCGAGAACCGAATCCGACTCTTGTACCTTGATGTCGTCACATCGAGGGCTAGCATAGTCTCTTAGCGATCGTTCCGGTTCATCCAAAGGATTTCCAACGAACGCCATCTAGACAATAAAAAACAAAAAGAGTGTTTTTCTAAAACACAAAGGTTAGGTGTTAGTAATCAACAAAATCAATGAAAGATTAAACGAAGTAAACTGCCTTGCTCCCCGGCAACGGCGCCAGAAAAAGGGGCTTGTTGACGGTTCAATAACGCGTCAAGGTTCACCGCAAGCGCACGGATCGCTTGTAGCCTTTTTCACCTAGGGGAGTCCCAATATTCTTGTCAACCCAAGGAGCAAGGGGATTACTAGCGTTTAACCTAATACTAACTTAGTTGATTAAAGACTTTATTATGTAAAGATTAATCTATAAAGTAAAGACAATCTAACCCTAGATTATGTTAAAAAGAGATGAGAGGTTCACAAGTATGAAGAACGTATGCCCATGGAGTCTAGGTACTTGAAGATGCAATCACCCAAAACATGATAAAACCCCGATCCAATCTATCTAAGCATGTGAACAAAGAATTAGACGTTTCCCTTCCCTCATACATGTCACTACGCGAAGGTAATCGGTACTAACCCTAATGAACATAGTATGTTGACGTGATCTACGGGAGCAACCCCGAAAGCATGGTAGCTAGCCTTAAACATTAAGCATCATCAACAAAGGTGTGATAGACACATGATCCAAATAAGAGTGGGTGACTACACATCAAGTTCCATTACAACTCCATGGACAAACGATAACTTTACCCCATCAAGACGCTAGGCATGGCACCGTTGAGCATGGTGGATGCCTCTGATGGAGCTCGTTTCTCGGTGTCCTTCAACTCTGGCGGTGCCGTGGTAGGGCCTCGGCGTCCTCCTTCCTCATGGTGTCCTCCCTTGACCTCGACGATGATTCCACTTGAATGCTCACTCTCTCGATCAACCCTCTCCCTTGTGGTCGATCTCCCGAGGCTTCTCTGTTCGTCTTTCGTGAATGGCAGCTCTGGCAAGCGATTAGGGTTCCACGTACTTAACACCGAAGAAAGGGGGCCACGAACCGACGTCAGAAGGGGGTGGGCTGGCCGGCTTGGGCCCTCTTCGGCCCAGTTCTGATTCGTCTTTCTCCACGCTCCATCTTTTGCACTTTGGGTCTTTTGCTCCTTCAATTGTGGACTTTTGTCGATGATTCATGATAGTCTTGGCATTCAGAATAACCACCACATCTCTACAAAGTTGCAGTTATATTTTGATCCTCCTTGCTTTGCATCTTACCTAGGAAGATGGCCCAGGAAATAGTCTTTGTCCCTTCGTCATACGTCCACGCAAAAGAGTTGAAAAAAATACATCACCGATTATGCAGTGCATTTGGCGATGAAAGCTGACAGCATCCATCCTCTATCCCAGGTGCATGGAAAATGCATGGCCTAAACCGCCAACCACGGCCACGAGATAGCCCGTGTGTAGATGATGTCGTCGTCGTCGCCACGTAGTGCGCTGTGTAGCGAATATGGCCTCATATGTCATTTGTTCGAGTTTGATTTTGGTGATTCATGACAACATGATCAATGGGACTAACCATTTTGTTGAAGCATGTCTTTGTAGACATTTCTAGGTCCCAAGGGTCAAAAACTAAGAAAGAGAAGAGAAGAAAAGACACTGTCGGATAAACCGACAGTATCATAGAAGCAAGCGTCGGTGCAATGGCCGGAGGATTTGGTATGATGTGTTGAAGACCAAGTCAAATGGGGACCGTCGGATGAACCGACGGTAGGATTTTTAGTTGCACCGGATGATTGACCAGACGCGAAGCAGAAGAGTCAAAGGCGTCAGATGAATCGTCGGTCCATCAGTGGGCACCGTCGGTCTATCTGATGGTTCGTGAAATCAAGATAGAGAGCAGCCAGTTGCAAGAGCTTCAGCACCGGATGAACCGACGGTGGAAGCGGCGGTTCATCCGACGACCATAAGATAGCTAACAGTAAGGTTTTGGCCGCAAAGTCTTCAGCACCGGATAAACTGATGGTGCGTCGGTGTAAGCGCCAGATGATATGCATCAGCAGAGCTGCAACGGCTAAGTGACGTGGATGGGGCACCGGATGAACCAATGGCCCTAAAATATTAGCACCGATTCATCCGACGCTATACTTTTATGTGGTCGTTAGCCAACGACTCTTTGGACGCCTTGGGCTATTTATACCCCCTCCACTCACCTATTTGAAGAGGCTGGATGCTAAGGAAGACCAGAGGAGTGTGAGACACATAGAAGACATATCCAAGTCATCCAAGTGCTAAATTGCTCATCCATAGACTTGCACATGCTTTGTGTGTGTGCTTAGTGCTAGGCTTAGCTTAGAGCTGAGTGAGTGCAAGGTGTGCCTACCTTGTGAGGTGATTCTTGAGTGGATCAAGCTGTACAAGGTGCGCCGAAAGCCTTGGAGTCTAAGTGGGTCTCCGGTAAACGTCTTCGACCCTCCGGCTTGGTATGGAGCGGCGAGGACACTTTGTGCGGAGGACGTGGAGACCCCCTTCCCTTGGTGGAGAAGATCCTTAGTTGAGGCGGCATCAAGGTGACCAAGTGAGCTTGGCGAGTGCCTTAGTGGCGAGCCTTTGTGGCAAGTCAAGTGGTGCTCTTGGGAGAGACTTGGTGACCGGGAAGCAATACTCTTGTGTGGAGTGCTTCAACAACGTGGACTAGGGGTGGCTTAGTGCCTACCGATACCACGGGATAAATCGCGTGTCAAGAGTTTGCTTGCTCTCATCCCCCTTTACGTTTCCGCATTACTCTCTTGCATTCCTTGTTTGCCTTTTCTTTCATAGAATAGCATCTTGCTAGGATTGGCTATAGGTTGCAAAACTTGTTTTGGGATGGGAGTTTCACACTAGAACAACCGTAGTTGCACATCTAGGTAGTATGTTCTAGTTTATGTTTTGAGCAAATAGTGATAAGCCATAGGTTAAGGTTTTAAGTTGCCTAATTTACCCCCTGCCCCTCTTAGGCTACGAGCATCCGATTCCTTACACACTGCACCACAGGCATCTTCGGTTTCTTCTCTTAGGTGGCCTTTCCTCTCGACGGAGAGAAAAATGCTGATAACATCTTTAGAATTGAAGGCAAATGAGACACAGGACAAGAATGAAATGAGTCTGTTGTATTGATCATATGAAGTGAATACATATATATACATGGTGAAGGGGCACCACGACCTCTATAATTAAGGAGTATTTGGACAATCGCTTCATGCGATACAATGATAGTCCACAACTATGCTCCCTATGGTAAAACGTCATCTAAGATGTTTTATTACATCCTACTTTGACTCATATTTTACCAAATTATAGAGATATCCATAAAAGTTTCTATCATGTGGAAACACAAGATGATAGTAATGGATATGGCACATGTGTTTTTGAGAAACAATCTCTCTTGGATTGTATTATACATATATTTTCCCGTACAACATGTTGCATTTGATACAATTTTTCCTGTCGTTGATGCATACAATGGTATGATCGACTTGGTCATTCTATCATTGGAATGAAGTGAAAAATTAAAGGCAATTCTATTGGTCATGATTTTCCATAGCTTGGATACACTAGTATCGCATGGAATTGGATTTTAATTCCCTCTTATCTTAAAATCAGATTTGAATGTCTTAAGTTTCTTGAATTGGATATTCAAGAGAACAAGTTTGATCTCATACAAAGATTGTATGGACATTTCGGGCATTACATGGTTATATGATGCATCTATGTGATGGTTTCAAGTGTGTCTCTTGCTAACAACACAATACCATGAATTAATAATGGCTCTCATTTTGAGCATATTAGCCTATACACTACTGATGAATCTATGATTCAGACATTTAAAATCATCGATCACATGAACATCGTTGATGAAATGCCAGTTCCAACAAGTTTGTTAGGGTCAGGTAGTTTTACACACTCCTGATTTGTGATTAACTACATGTGTAAGTTCCTCTAAGCTTTGAGTACATGGAAATCCATGAAGTATTTCCCATTTACATTTTGGGTATGTGTTTTGGTACACAATATCCCACTCTCACCACCATAGTGTACATCCATGGGCACACAGGATACTAGGGATCATTGTGAGATTTCACTCTCCATCGATCATTTGGTTCCTCTTTGTCAGGAACTTGTTATGCATGTACACTAGTTGTAATTTAGTCATGAGCATTTCCAGGAATTAGGGAGAGATATCAAGTACCACAAATAATGGCAGAAAATTTATGGAATGCAGTAAGCATTACAAGCTCAGGATTTTGTACTAAAGCTGAACCAATTGGAATTAGATCACATGGAAATGTTTTCTAACATATTTAATGTATCTAAACATACATAGAGAATTGTTACTTTTGCTGAGAACCTTGCACAATCTCGCATAATTTTATCATTTTTTGTATTGTAGAGTGTTTACTCCTTCAGAGTATTTACTCTCATACTACAGTTTTGTCACAACCTTGTTAATTTAGTAATTTACTTTATAAATTGGAATCTCTTAATTAAAGATGAATTCGAGGCAATATATACTACATGTCTTCGATTTGTGATTGAAAAAAAACATGATGGAGATCTTGACATTAGCTGCAATAAAACCTTTATAATAATTTATTTGCCCTCAGACCTAATCTTTAAACAACAAGTTACTTGACCATCACAAAGAGGTTCACATCATATGATGAATGCGTATGTGTGTTCTCCAAATAAATGTCAGTAGATAAAATTTTGGTCTACACCTATAATTATATGGTGATTACATTTTAATTTTTGAAATTTAGTCAAGCACATGCCACATTGTAGTGGAGATCTAAGCATCGGCTACGGTCAGATCAAAGACTTGTTTTCTTAAATTCTAGATGATGTTCACTTCAGTAATTATTCTTGCAAAGAGCTCTATCCTATCTAGAGCCATATTTATGCCTTCTACATGGAGCAATAATGTATAGTGGCTCTTTTCCTTATTTTCCAATTAAAAAGCATTATGTACAAGAGCATGTGTATTTTTACATAGTTGTACAACTTTATTCAAATTTTAGCCAGCACAATAGCACTTGCTACTTGGATAATTTTGATAAACAACAAAGATGCAACTAATAAAGCCACATTGGAAATTGGCGTTGCTTATTTTTCTATGTATTGTTCCTATGAACACTATGATACACATGTCACACAAGATCTTAGCTAGGTTTTTCTGATGATTAAATGTATTATGCAAGCCTTACAAAAATTTTGAGACCAATAAAAGAGTTGATAACATTAGCATTACACAAATGATTTGATCATTAATCATTACAATACGACATTAAAGTTCGTCACGTAAGTACGGTCTCTCTTCACGTCCAAGCAATATGCTTAGGTCAACTTCGACAGCGAACGGAGGCATGCCATCAAACTGATCATAATCATCGGACTGGTCTGTTTTGTCCTCGACTCCCATGCTTACTCTTTTACCCGGAAGAACTATGTGACGCTTTGGCTCTTGTGGACCTTCTAGGGGATTTTTATTCTTCGGTATGCTAGTCATATCCTTGACATAGAAAACCTAATGAACATCTTTGGCAAGGATGAATGGATCATCTTTGAACCCAATCTTGGTCAGGTCCACTATTGTCATTCCATATTCATCTTTCCTTACGCCAGTCAGTTTTACCCATTGGCAAAGAAACAGAGAGATGTTCAGCACCCTATACTCAAGCTCACATATCTCTTCTATGATACCATAATAGGAGGTCTTGCACCCAGCGCTGTCGATGACGTCCATACGGACACCACTATTTTGGTTCGTGCTTTTTCGATCTTGAGCTCTCATGTAAAAAGTATAATCATTTATATCGTAAGCTTGAAATTTTACAATTGTGGTACAAGGTCCCCTGGCTAACAAAGCGAGTTGTGGATGAATCGTTGAGTTACCGATGAGGTTTTCACTCAACCATGAGGGAAATGTTTCCAAGTGACGACGTGTAATCCAGGCTTCAGATTTGGTTGGATTTTGAGAAGCAATAATTTACTCGTGTTCCGTCCTATACGGAGTCACCATGGATGATCGTTGCAGAACAGTTAGGTGTGCTTTATAGAACAAATCAATATTATTGCTCAAACTTGATTTCCTTCTGATGGTGCCCTTTCCCTATAGCCTCCCCTCGTGTCGTGATACTGGAAGCCCAATCGAGTCAATTGAGTCGACAAAATCAACGCAAAACTCAATGACCTCCTCAGTTCCATATCCCTTGGCAATGCTTCTTTTGGGACGGGCGCGGTTAAGAACATATTTTTTGAGGATTGACATGAACCTCACAAAAGGCCACATGTTGTGAAGGAATACTAGACCAAGAATACTATTTTCTTTCACAACGTGTGCCAAGAGGTGCGTCATAACATCGAAGAAGGAAGGTGGAAATGCCAACTCAAAGCCGACAAGACATTGCACCACATCATTCTGTAACTTTCCTAGCTTGGCTGGGCCATCTGTGAAATTGCATTGAGAAATGCACAAAGCTTTACGAGTAATAATCATACATTCTCTGATAGAACACCCCTCAACGCAACTAGAAGCAACTGTGTCATTAACATGTGAAAGTCGTGGGCCTTTAGATTTGTGAACTTCTTGTCTTTCATATTTATGATCCTCTTTAAATTCGATGAGTAGCCAGACAGAACCCATACTGTTCAGGCAATCAAACATGCTTTCCTTCTCTTTCTTGGTGAGAGTGTAACTAGCAGGACCTAAGTAATCATCATCCTCCTCTTCCGGATCTTTTTCATCATCATCATCTTGCGGAACTTTTTCATTCATATGGGTATCTTTGAGGTCCCGTCGTGCTTCCAATGTATCCTTCAGGTTACCGTAGCAACCCATGAAGCCTAGCATATTCACGCAAAGATTCTTCGTAAGGTGCATCACGTCAATTGCGTGTCAGACCTCAAGGATTTGCCAATAAGGTAGCTCCCAAAATATAGATTTCTTCTTCCACATTGGTGCATGCCCGTTGGCGTCAGTTGGAACAGGTTCACTACCGACACCCTTTCCAAAGACTACCCTTAGATCCTTTACCATCTCAAATACAACATCTCCTTTAAAATGGGGTGGCTTCGTACAATGATCAGCCTTCCCTTTCATACGCATCCCTTTCTTCCTTAAGGGGTGATTAGTTGGAAGATAACAATGGTGACCCATATACATGACCTTCTTACAATTTTTGAAATGAATACCTTGTGTTTTATGTAAACAGTGAGTGCATGCCCGATATCCCTTATTTGTCTGCCCTGAAAGGTTACTTAGAGCAGGTCAATCGTTGATGGTTACGAACAACAATGCTCATAGATTAAAGTTCTCTTGCTTATCCTCATCCCACACACGTACACCTGGCTTCTGCCATAGTAGTAATAGTTCGTCGACCAATGGTCTTAGGTACACATCAATGTCGTTGCCGGGTTGTTTTGGACCTTGGATGAGCACCAGCATCATAATGAACTTTCACTTCATGCACATCCAACCATGAAGGTTGAACATGCATAGGGTCATAGGACAAGTGCTATGACCACTGCTAAACTCGCCGAAAGGATTGAAACCATCCGTACTTAAACCAAACCTTATGTTCCTTGCATCTTCATCAAACTCTGGAATTCTCTATTAATCTTTCTCCACTGAGACCCATCAGCCTGATGTCTCAGCATGTGGTCTTCCTTACGTTCCTCTTTGTGCCAGCTCATCATCTTAGCATTTGCTTTGTTCCTGAACAAACACTTCAAATGTGGTATTATAGGAAAATACCACATAACTTTCGCTGGAACTCTCTTCGTCTTGTCACGGTGCCCCCAGAGATCACTAGGATCTTCATCTCGCGGAATCTTATAACGTAGTGCTACGCACACAGGACAAGCATTCAAATTCTCATAATCCTTGCCCCGATATAGGATGCAATCATTAGGGCAGGCATGGAACTTTTGTACCTCCAACCCAAGAGGGCACACAGTCTGTTTCGCTTCATATGTGGTGCACGGTAATTCATTATTCTCGGGAATCTTGTCCTTCACAATTTTTAACATCCCTTCAAATGCCTTATCAGACACACCATGTTTTGCCTTCCATTGCAACATTTCTAGTGTAGTACCAAGCTTTTTGTGACCTGGCTTGCAATCAGGGTATAACGGTTTTCTGTGATCTTCTATCATACGCTGCAACTTTGCCTTTTCTTTATCGTTTCCGCAGTCCCTATGTGCATCCTGTAGAACCTAACCAAGATCATCAGCACGGTCGTGACCATCTTCTGGTAACTCTTCTTTGTCAGTATCTTCCATTAAAGTATCTGCAAAAGCTTGCTCTGCGGCCCAGTCCGGAATGTTATTGTCCTCCTCCTCTTCTTCGCCGTCTTCCATCACAACTCCTCTTTCACCGTGTTTGGTTCAAACCACATAGTTTGGCATGAATCCATATTTCAACAAGTGGAGGTGAAGTGTACTCGAGTCACGGTAGTCTCTTTCGTTTCTGCAATCAGAGCATGAACAACACATGAATCCCCTTGCATTCTTGTTTGTTTTCTCCACTTCGAGAAAAGCATGCATGCCGGTAATGTACTCCTTTGATCGTCTGTCGGCATTGTACATCCATTACCGATTCATCTGCATCATATTAAGTGAAAAAATAACTTCATTATTCTATTTAAGTCATAATGAACTCGAGTCCCACTCATCATGTTTCCTGAACATGTTGATGATTTGAAGACAATACATGAATTCAGAAATGAATGAAAGAAGAAACAGTTACTAGTTCTAAATCTTGAGTATATAAAAAATTAAACTCTTAGCTCCTCCTACCTACCTAGAAATAAAATTACTATTTTTTCTATCTCTAAACAATAACTAGGTAGTACATTTTAATTACCATATTCCTTATAAACTAACTTCTAATAAATGCACCTGGCTCAGATGACCCTGATCATCTAAGAACTACAGCCTCACCTCACCATCATATACACACACATCGCTCTCCCACTTACAGTACTACATCACCAAGCTACAACCCTACATCTCCTACCTAGCTACAGCCCTACATCACTGAGCTACGTCGTAAACAACAACAACAACTCGCCGGTGATGTAGTGTTGTAGCTAGTTAGGATGTAAGGCCACTGGTAGAGAACCAACCGGCTGTATATGAAAAAAAGGAAAAAATAAGAGAATGCTTAAATTTATTATGTATAAAAACAAAATATTCTTCCTGAACATGTTGATGATTTGAAGACAATATGTGAATTCAGAGATGTGTTTGAAGCAGTTGTTCAAAATCTAGAAGCTGACATAGAGCACGTACAACCTCCAGTACCAAGGGAGCAAGCTGTTCAAGCATGATGTCGACATTCTCTCTCTCACTCTCTGGATAAGGTGTCTGCTAAGAGCTGATGTATATGCTGAAGCTGGCCTCCTGAGAGGTGTCACTCAAAACATTATGCTTGCACAGCTTGCTCCCATTGATACTAGAGGTAGTGCACTATATGTCCGAATGACCAGATGTTGCAGCATGCTATTGAGTATTTAATATCCATGTCGATTCTACAAACTTCATATTTTTTAATTTTGGCATAACATATTAGTATAAAAACTATCCACTATCGCTAGGTCTCATTTTCTAATAACTAAAAAGTTAAATTCTATTTTCTCTAATAATAGATTATCATCTTTTGTATGGCAATATTTCATTTTTTATGTATATTATTTTCTTATCCCATTTTCTTACTAATAATATTTTCTATAAACTCACTTCAAATAAAGCTAGCTAAACGTAAAATTCAATTTTCTCTATATCAAAAACAATAAAATAAGAGGATGCTAAAAAAATATGAGAAAACGGAACAATGCTAGTGTCTAGCTAACTACTTGTTTCTCAATCTAAAGTACATAAAAACCCACATCTCTTAGCTCCTCCTGTATATCTACAAATTAAAACATTTCTATTTTCTCCATTTCTAAACCATAAAATAAATTTTAATCACAACAAATGAAGGGGGGATGAAGAATCTAACCTTAGCAACACTTTAGAGGAGAGAAATCTTCACAAATTGATGACAAAAAAAAATTCAGCAGCACCTCCATAGGAGAGAGGCACCATGGAGAGAAGGCTTGAGATAAGAGATGAAGTGGCTTGGGCAGAGGAAGAAGAAGAGCAGAGAGCTCGATTTATAGGGCTGTTGACATTTCTTAGCGTCACTACTAACGACACCGAGTTAGCGTGAACACCAAGACTTGCCAGAGGTAAATCTAAACGATCATGAATGAATCCGCAAGCGCACAGATAAACCATTGTAGCATTTCCCCAAGGAAGGAGAATATTCCAAGAGTATCGTATCCGTGGAAGGTAATGGCGGATATCATAGACTTATGCTTTTGCACTGAATGTAAACCAAGAGATAGATATAGAAAACAACAACTCAAAGGCAGGGGTAAGATAAAGATATGATAGGGTAGTGTGACACACAATCAGATCTACCTCTACTCTAGTACTCTAGGCTTAGGGGGAACATAAGAGTTAGCTCTAGGTTCTAATGTACTAAACATACAAAGCTAGAAGATACGAGAGATAGGCATGAAACATTGCATGAGAGGGTAAGGTTCAGCACCCAGGTACAAATGGGGAGATAGCTCGCGACGACCAGCACTCTGCGAAACTATACTTTAGACTCCTACAGCAATACCCCAGTGCGGAGGGTTCCAAAGGGTCCAACAGCTGTCACCACTGCGGCCTACCTCAATCGTTACGGGGGGCATGCTCATAACTAACGTAGCCACACAACCCAAGCACCATGCCTGCGTTGCTGCTAGACTTCACCCTGCCCGAGCTATTGTGACCCAGGGTGAGAGCCACCAAAAGACTGGTCAACTTAGACCGAGTATCGTAGCTTGAACACAAACCTCATGCAACACTATCATGCCATCTAACAAGATCAACTAAGGCTAGACATACGAACGGATACGAACTCTCTTATGTCTAGTCAACAAGATCAAAGGGTCGTGTTCGTGAAGAACACGAGCCTCTAACTTATGAACAAACACATAAGGAATGAGTAAATCATCCTTCAAGTGGATCAAAAGGTAGTGTTCACGAAGAACACGAGTCTCTAAATGATGAACAAGACATGGACTCAAGAACATATCAAGAATATGATCTACCATGACTTTATATGAAATAGCTGAATAACTGAAGTAGATCAAAGTCATACAAAGAAATAAAGATAAAAGAGAACTCATACCTAGACTCCTAAGTAGACTTGGAACCTGAATAAGAGCTACTCTAGCCTACCCCCTAGCCTTGGAGACTAAAAGTGAGAGGAGAATAAGAGAGTGGTGTGTGTGAAATGGGAGCCCCTCCCCATCTATTTATAGGCAAGGAGGAGGCCTGCCTCGGGCACCAAATGGCCTCAAAACACCCGGGAGTGAAGCAATGAACCAATGAGCGAGTGACACGTGGAGGGACGAGATGGGGCAGCACTAAGGCGGTTCGGCCGATCCAAGGATCGGCCGGCCCCCTAGGCCCCCCACTCGGGGTGGTTTTCCTCTGGGTGGCTGCCTTGTGGGCCCTCTGATCCATCCCCGGTGCATGGCTTGTTTTGGTATCCGAGGTGGGCCCCTTGATCCATGTGAAGTCCATGTGTCCCTCTCTGATTTGTAGGTGAGTGCCTCCCTTGGATCAGTGACGTGGATTGCCACGTGTTTCCTTAGTGGCAGCCACCTCCTCAGCTGAGTTGGCATGGTTCTTCCATAGAAGGTGGATTTCCATCTCTTTTAGTGCTTATTTCACCTACATACAAATAATCTCTAAGGACAAGTGGAACTACATTATTCAAACCAAAGATGCAAGTAAATAATGCATATACCTCCATTTATGTGAGAATATTGATGGCTAAAAGTAGTACTTAGCAGCCGTCAACAAGGGCGCCGGGCTTTAGTCTCGGGTGGTAAAACCACTCGGGACTAAAGTAGAGCCTTTAGTCTCGGGTGGTAACACCACTCGAGACAAAAGCTTTTGTCCCGGGTTGTATTAAGACATGGGACTAAAGGCTCACCCTTTAGTCAGACTAAAGGCCGGCGCCAATAATTACGGCCAGGGAGCCGTTGGACGCCAGACCTTTAGTCCTGGGTAGTTTTACCACCCGAGACTAAAGGGTGGGAGGCGTACACATCCTTTAGAGGTCACGTCGCCCCAAAAGCTTTTGTCTCGGGTACAAAGTTCAACTGGGACTAAAGGCTTGGATCAAAGGTTGGTTCTCTTCCACTGATTTTACACAAGTCAGCTTCACAAGAATTTGTTCTTGCGGCATCACAACGATTGACGTAGGTGGCAAGAAGTTTTTTACCCATGCGCACAGATGGATGGTTATTAGTGTGTTTGGTTCATCTTACTTTGTTTCATAGATTGTGTGCATCCGCTATGCAAAGGAAGAAAGTTTTTTTAAAAAAAATATTATATCATTTTGACGTAATGACTTTGAAAATTAATAAAAGTTTCCTTTATAAAAAAAGAATGCTGATTGTTTGGGTAATTCTAATAAACCGCAGAAATAAATACAATTAAAGCCAAACTGAAACTTGGCATTGCTTATTTTTTGGGAGCCTCAAGTTTACGGGCGCCCGGGAGTTCAGCTTCGTGCGGTCGATCTCCAACCGTACCCCTTTCCTTTTTTGGCGCACGGTCCCACACACGTGCTGCTCCTCTCTCAAAACAAAACGAAAAAAATGTTGGAAAAGAAAAATCAGGCAAAAGGTTTTATAAAAAAAATGGATCAAAACATTTATCAAAATCTTGCACGAAAATGCAGACAAATTTTTTAAAGAAACTTTTTTACATAAAGAATCTAAAAAAGTTTGTAGAAAAATATTTTGAAGAAATTTTGTGGAAAAACCCTAAGAAAAACTTTGCGGAAAAGATTTTTCAAAAAAGTTCATAACAAATAAAATTCAGAAAATCCTCAAAAATAGGAAAAAAAAGAATAAAAATGTTTTGGAAACGAAAATTTGGACAGAAAATCGAAGCAAACTTTTGAGAAAACTATTCAGAAAAAGAACAAAAAAATTACGAACAAAGTTCAGCGAAATCAAAAACTTTGTGGAAATTTTTTTTCGTGAGGAAAAAGTTCGACAAAAAAATTAAATAAAAACTTTTAGATGAAAATTTAGGAACAAATCATTCGAAGTAAATATTTGATAGAAAAATAGAGAACAAAATTATTAGCAAAAATTCTGGGAAAGAAAAAGAAAAAAAATCATGGAGCAGTCGGCGCAGCGCTGCATCCTCGATCCGGCAGTACCAGCGCTGCCCCCTACCTCCACCGCGGGCTCCCGCGCGGGGACCTCGTTGGGGCCCGCCGCCGCTCACCGCGTGCTCATGCACGAGTGCTCACCGGCCTCCTCGCCGCTTGTCGCGTGCTCCGGCGCGGGGAGCTCACCGGGCTCGTCCCCGCCGCGCGCCGCTTGCTCCGGCAAAGGGGATCTCACCGGGCGCCCCGTCGGTCGCCGCATGCTCCGGCGAGGGGAGCTCTCCCCGCTGCTTGCCGCTAGCTCACCGCATCTGAATGGAAAGAAAATGAGAGAAAGAGAAAGGAAGCATGGAGTGCACAGTGATAAGGTTTGAGTGGGCCCCGCACATGTGAGCAAGTCTGCTGCGGGAGTTGAATCGACCGGGAGCAGTAAAAGTAGCGGGCAGCAGTAAACTCAACATCCTGTTATTTTTTTTATGACAATGCTAACAACACTAATATTTTCCCTCGAAAAGGAAAAGGAGTGATAAGATATTACACACATGTTTCAACCTAATTATGCAATATCCGCATAGAAATTATAATTTGTCATTCGGACTGCTATTGGAATCCGCACTGTCTTTTGACTATTGTACCAAGTAAGGCTTCCAAAAGTGTAGTGCCCTTGTAACTTCCACATAGGTGATAACTTGATCTGAAATGTTTGAACTTTATTTGTAGCATTGAACACTAGAACCGATGGCTCAACGTCCATTTTAACTCCAAGCGGGCTCTCGATTGCAGCGCGGTAAACTACGTTAACCTCGCCTACATTTGTAACTGTTCTTGATATTGTAATTGGGTGCCTCAAGTTTGAGATGGAGATAGAAGGAAGGTTCATGTGATACCCTTGTACTGATGTTTCATTGCATGTTGCAGATGCTCTATTGATGGTGCATCCAAAGAATTTATTGTAATCATTTGGATCAATGTCATAAATCAATCCAGGATCAGCTGCCCTATTAGGGTTGATGTTCCCACCACCATAGTCAAATGGGTCGGCAATCTTTCGGGGCAGTCCTTCAGCCAGTATCGGCATGCCATGTTCGTCGGTTATTGATGCTTCGCCATGCAAAACAATACAAAGTATAAGGACAACTGTAACATTGCATTGCCTACTCTACTCTCAATAATTAATAGTCATCTAGGGTATTTGGTTGTTGAGATTACCGGTGGTGACAATAGCAGATTTCAGTGCAGCAGGAGACCATTCTGGGTGCAGAGCTTTCAGCAGTGCAATGATGCCAGATACGTGTGGGGCAGCCATTGATGTCCCTGACATAATTGCGTAGGAATTCCGCTGTGCTGCTAAGATGTTGGCTCCGGGTGCAGCTATGTCAGGCTGTTGAGGAAGCAAGAGCGGAGTGAGACCTCCTACTACCTAGTAGTAGAAAGCATAGCAAGGTACCTTGATCTATGTACCTTAATAACATCATAGTAGTGGATTGACGGGCCTCTCGAGGAGAATGATGCCACTTTAGGTGACAATAACTCTTGACTTGTATAGTTGCGTGCTGGTTCAATCTTTACCACAGCAGAGCTGCTTGAAACAATCGAAATTTATTAAGAGAGGATTCAACTCATTATGGAAAAAGAAAATCACCAGCAGCGTATTGTAATTTTCAAATTTTTTGAGCTGAACCAGAGGTGTCTCACCTCGCTGCTGCAGCGGCGTATTTTCCAATCCGGTACCCGGTGTCGAGGTCCACAAGGACACAGGCAATGCCAATGCCTTCGCAAATAGTGGTGATGTCTATAGAATCTCTCGTATATTGAGCAAAAATAAGACCAGCGCCCCCGGCTTTTTGGACGTTTTGTAACGCGGTTACGAATTCCCCATCCGGGGTCATTGCCTGTTCTTGATTTAGTGGAAAGCATAGCACGATTGTTCCTGTCAAGTCCGTACCATTGAGAGTGTTCGTCGTGCAGCTGATCACAGAAAGCAAATATAAACTGCTCAGCTTCAAGGTGTGTGTGACACGATAGTAAAACTTCAAGCAGGGAAGAAGCGAAGCTTAACATACGTTTGTCGAAAAACAAGATTCCTGAAAATGCTCATGGATGAGTTCTTCCCATGGTAGTAGAGGGATTGTCCCTGCAAAATTGGAAGATATTTCGTTTAAGATCAGTAATTTATAATTCTATGTAAGTTCTACCAGAGCAGGGATTGTTTGGAGATGGTGTTTGTTTTCTGTACCGTTATCTGTCGCTTATTTCCCAGCGTGATCACGGTCGGAAACGACCGATCCATCGTACTCGCAGCTACAGTGATGACCCATGGGGCAGTATTGGAAACAGTCTGCGGTCTTGGACCGTCGTTCCCACCCGCGAACACCACGGTGATCCCCTTCTGAACCGCGTGGAGAGCAGCAAATGACTCTTCGACGCTGAGGAGGTTCCCGACGGACAACGAGAGCACATCCACCCCGTCGTGTATCGCGTCGTCCATGGCCGCAAGAATATCGGCAGAGCTACCGCTCCCACTACCGGGGCCCCACATAGGCTTGTACACCGCGATGCGAGCCCTGGGCGCCCCGCCACGTGCGGAGCCTGCGGCGAGTCCATGGAAGCTGGCTGCCTCCACGACCGAGCCTGCCGCAGTGGAAGCCGTATGTGTGCCGTGGCCGCCATAGTCCCGGGCCGAGAGGTAATCAACCTTGAGATGCTCTTTGTTCGCTCCCTTGCTGTAGAACCTTGCACCGATGATCTTGCGGTTGCAGCTACTGCGGTTCCAGCTCTGACCGATTTGGCACTTGCCTTTCCACCGTGATGGTACCGGCCCATACCCTTCGTCGCTGAAACTTTTCGACTCCGGCCAGATACCTGGGGTAGTTCACCACAGGATGCACAATGAGTGGCGCCAAAAGAAATGTATTTATTAATATTTCAATCCAAATAAGTTTGCCCGTATGCATAAATTAAACTAATTTCTAACCGCTATCAACGACCCCGATGATTATATCCTCCCCTTGTTTGCTTTTACGGAGCAGCTCATTGGGCATCTGGTAGTTCAGCCCCAGGAAGTCCCAGCTTCGAGTGGTGGTCGCTGTGCACATTCTGCTGAGTTCGACACTAATGACCTCTGGACACTCTGTAAAGTTCAGAATTTACATGGGTTGTTTAGTTGTCGAAGGCAACAATGCATGGTAAGGTTATACTCATACATACTGCTGTCACCGAAGTCTTGTGTGAGCAAGTATTAAATGACGACCCTACATATACCTGCAAGCTGTTTAGCTTGATCTTCAGTCAGCATCGCTGCGAAGCCTGAGAAGCCGTGCTTGTAGTTGTGGGTGATGGAAGCCAAAGAATCTTCCTTACTGAAAATTCAGGATTCAACAAACAGATGCTTGTTACAAGAATACAAGAACACAACGGAATGAACATGTATTAGTCCAGCATGTGAAATGATATTAGGTTACTCGAAGAAGCTGCATACCTTCCAAGAACAGTGCCGAGTAGATCATGGTGCGAAGCAACAACATGGTCGGGGTGACCATGTTTCACGTCGCCTAGGTACACGATGTAAAGCTGCAAACATATATGTATATGTAGGATAACAATTTGAATTTTAGAAACTTCTTAAGCTAATCATATACTCATATCATGCTGCACAGCATGATATCGCTCTATAGTGCATGCCTAAAATGTTAGGATTGCTTACCCTAGGAGATTCTCCATGCACTCCAAAGAGCGTTATGCAAAAGCATAGCAGCAACAACGACAAAGCTGCTGAGGCGCGAGAGCAGGAATGTAACCCCATCCTTGCTTTTGCGCTGTTATTGCTCATGGATGCTGCTAATGGCCCAGTATTATTTATAGACGTGAATGAATCCGGAAGGATTGTAACAGAACGCGTCTGACGAAATTTTCAAGAGACGTGTGTGTCTGGTGTTCTCTTGTGTTCAAATCAGGAATGAGTATTCCAAAAAAGACGCTGCACGTTACTCCGGCGATCTCTTTTTTTACTTGAGAGTTTTTACCTGTATGTTATTAAAAAAGTTGGCATATAACTGTATACTACTGGAAAGTTACTTCGGACCCACATGTTATGACTAGAACTTTCAAATCTTGTGTGTCATTCCGTCCATTTTCTCCCTAATGATGTCAAATGGACATGTGAAATGACCATTTTACCCCTGCGGGCCTCACCAAACATCTCCTTCCCCTTCATCCACCCCTTCACGCTCCTCTGCTCCAGTGCACCGGCCAAGCCCCACGCCGACGACGATCCTCTGCTCTCCGATGGCCGCACGGGCGCACGCACGCTGGAGAGCTCCGGCCGGCCACACGGGTGCACGCACGGGAGAGCTCCGGCCGGAGAGCTCCACCAGGCCGCCTCGAGCGCGCGCTTAGGGGTGAGCTCCACCAGGCCGCCTCGAGCGCGCGCTTAGGGGTGAGCTCCGGCCGACCGCACCGGCGCACACGCGGGGGCGAGCTCTGCCCGGCCGCCGGGAGCGTGTGCGGGAAGAGCTCCGGCCGGCCGCACCGGCACACGCGCGGGCGAGCTCTGCCCGGCCGCTGGCTCATGCACAGGTGGACGGGGCGGCGGTGCGGAGGAGAAGGAAGGCCGGCTGGGAGGAAGAAGGGAAAAAAGAAAATAAATTCAACATTGACGGGTGGGACCCACCGTGCAGTGACTGAAAGAGCAAGATGGACATTTCACATACCCGGTCCCACATGTCAGTGCTCCCTAACGGTGAAAATGTACCGGATGGTGGACGGAATGGCACACAAAACTTGAAAGTTCTAATTAGTGGCATGTGGGTGCGAAATAACTTTCCAGGAGTACACAGGTCTATGCCAACTTTTTTAATAACATACAGGTAAAACTCTCTTTTTACTTCTCAGAATATTTAACCATTCGAAGGGGAACACGTTTGCCGGAGTACGTGTGAACGAGAAAATGACTGGTTTGGTCATGTGGGTGAGCGAGAATTAGTTGGGGAATTTAAGGGCTAGACCAGTTTGGATTGTCTTCCTGCCGTGGGAATTTTTTGCTAATACAAACTTAGTGATGAAGTGGTATGACACCAGAGTAAAGTTTTCTTAGAGATCTGCACCTAAATAAATAATAAGACAAATTGAAGGAAATGATTTGAATATAAAAGTGATATCCATCAAAATTATTTTTCCTCTTGATACATGTCGTATTTACAAGTCAGAGTCAAAATTGCACCCACCACAATACAACAAATTGATAGGTGGGTACAAATTGGTCAACCAACTTCTATAATATACTTCAAGTTTGTATCGAATGGTCAATTTGCCCACAAATTTTATTCCTCTAGACCAAGCACGTCCTATATATTATTATCAGAGAACCAAAAGTGAACGTTGTGTAGGTGGAGAAAAATTGTCATTTCTAGATATTGGAGTAGCAAATGGTTTGGGAAGTACTCCCTCCGTTCCAAATCAGTCTGTTCGATTGGCTGGTGGTTGGTGGTTAATGCTGATTTGTTCTGAGAGAATAGTACCGCTGGCTAGTGGCTGATAAACCAAACGAATAGGGCAGGTCGTTTTGACTTTGTTAGATTCATAAAATTTGCTATGCACTTAGATATACTCTATGTCTAGATGCATAATAATACATGTGCATCTAGAAAAGTCAAAACAATCTATAATTTGAAACAGATGGAGTAAATTATAATTTGTCATGTGTGCAGGCCCGGTTATGTGTGAGTGCACGAGGCAAGCAGGTTTTAACGTCAGAGAATATCTTCCTTGATTAATTCATTCGTGCATTCAAACTTGTCATTTGTCTTCCATTATCATCACGTTAATTACAGCCACGTTTAGCCTCTTCTCACTCTAAAAGTTCCGCCAGGAGGGGGAGAAAACAGCTGCACCGCGCTAAGTCAACATCGCTGCAGCGCTGTCTTTTGTTGTGGTCAATGGTCATCGTCGCGGTTTTATATCCCCGCACCCGAAGCCGCCAGGACCTTGTCGACATACGACAACAGAGAAAGAAGTTTGGAAACCAATAATGAAGTGGTCAGAGAAGAGCACATGCTTAATTGCCTCAACAAGAATGATAAGCAACAATGTTATGACATGCTGTACACTTCTCTGTAATTTACGTCAACGTACGACTTCGTAAAGCCGACCACGTGGAGTCGTCGATGTCGTAAACCCGCCGGAAGCCGTTTCTTTTTTTTAAGATGTGCATAACACGTTTTTCATTAAGAAGAGAGAAGGTTTAACAAAGTTGCGACATACAATCCTGTGCCCGAGGCACGAAAGGTTAAACGACTAAAACCGAAACAAACAAAGAGGCGCCCTACGAGGGAACCCCCGCAGGCAGCACCTGGCGCGGGATCCCTAACAAAACGGCCAACGAAACGAAGCCCGCACGAGCCCACAGACGCGCCTCCTCCAGAATTGCTCCCACAAGAGCCACAGGCTGCAGGGCTGCCCTTTCGTGAATGCGTCGCGTCGGTTTCTTTCCTTCCAAATCGACCAGGCGACCAACCAAATCAGGGTGTCGAATCCCTTGCGGGAGGGCTTCGCGACCGCCTTCCGCACCCGCAGCCACCAGACCGCCACAGGCTCCTCCAGCAATGGAGCCAAGCCCGCCAGACGGAAGAACCGAAGCACACGGAACCAAGTCTCTCGGCTGTGAACGCAGCCAAGGAGCAGGTGATCCAAAGTCTCGACCTCCTGAGCGCAGAGAGCGCAGACGTCCGTGTCGCTCAGCCCATGGCGTCGTAGTCTATCGGACGTCCAACATCGACCATGTAGAACAAGCTAGCCAAAGAAGCGTACTCTTCCCGGCGCCCAAGTCTTCCAAAGCTGCGAGGCACCCAGGAGAGGCGACCTACCGAGGAAAAGCGTTCGGTAGGCCGATGCCGAGGAGAATTCCCCTAGAGGTTGTCCACTTCCAAATGAAGCAATCCGGGGTGTCAGTGAGAGTGAAGTCGAGAAGAAGGTCCCAGACCTTGATGTACTGCACAATTACTTGAACCGTCGTGGCCCCTGTGATGTCTCGCACCCAAGACCGGTCCAAGATACCATCCCTCACGAAGCGAGTACGCCGGACCCTCGGGGACACCGCCCCCCAAAGATAGGGGGTGATAGACCGGATGGAACTGCCCTGAATCCAAGCATCAGACCAGAACAAGGCCTTCCTCCCATCTCCAACCGCGACCAAGATGGAAGCCGCAAAGAAGCTTTCCGTCAGGTTGTCGTTCCCAAACCTGAAGCCCGACCAAGTTCTTTGCGGATCTGTCCTAGCAAACCAGAGCCACCGCATCCGGAGCGCCATGCCCATCAGCTGCAGGTTGGGAATACGGAGACCTCCCAGCTCCTTGGGACAACAAGTGTTTACCCAAGCTACCGCGCACTCCCCCTCGGATGCCACCTCCGTCCCGCACCAGAGGAATCCTCTGATCAGGGTAGAGATGGCCTTCACCGCCCACGGTGCCATCTTAAGTGCCATCGAGATGTGCACCGGGATGGCGCAAAGGGTGGATTGCACGAGGACAAGCCTACCGCTCCTGTTGAGCAACCGCCCTTTCCAAGCTGGGATCTTGCCAGCGACCTTATCGACGAGCGGCTGCATTGCCGCCCTCGGCAGCCTCCCCGGCGATAGCGGCACACCAAGGTAAGTGCAGGGGAAGGAAGCTATCGCACACCCGAGCAGTTCCGAGATCAGATCAGTATGTTGCTCCTCACATCGGATAGGAAAAGCTTGGCTCTTGACGTAGTTCGTTACCAGGCCCGTGGCCCTGAAGAATAGATCCAGGATCGCCTTAATAAGAAGGAGATCCATCTTGACCGGCGAAACAAAAACAACCACATCATCCGCATACAGCGAAATACGATGCTTAATCGCCGACGTCCCCAACAGCATGAACAACCCACGGTCCTCAGCGGTAGTAACTAGCGCGCTGAAGCACTCCATCACCAGCACAAAAAGCATGGGAGAAAGCGGGTCCCCCTGCCTAAGTCCCCGACCATGGCAAATCATGCGACCGGGCGAGCCATTTACGAGGACCTTCGTGCTGGCTGTGGACAGAATCGTGGAAATCCAGTTAGTCCACGTCCGCGGACAACCAATGGTCGTCAAAAGGTCCAAGAGGAAAATGCACCCGACCGAGTCAAAAGCCTTCGCTAGATAAATCTTCAGCATGACTCGTGGATCATTCTTGGTAGCCAAAGCTCTTGCCGTGCCCAGAACACACCTGAGGTTATCTTGAATCTGACGACCTTTGATAAATGCACTCTGGTTCGGGGAAACCAGCAGGGGCAGGATCGGCGCAAAGCGGTTATCTAGTGCTTTAGTGAAGATTTTCCCGAAGCTATGGATAAGGCTAATCGGGCGATAGTCGCCTAGAGACAAGGGGTCAGCCTTCTTCGGTAAAAGGATGAGAAGGGCATCATTGAGATGGCGGAAACTTCGACAATCCATAGAGGAGAGAGCATCAAAAGCGCGGATGATATCCCGCTTGAAGATCGACCAGGCAGAGCGATAAAAGCGACCTGTGAACCCATCGGGTCCCGGCGCCTTATCCAGGTGCAGCTCCTTAACGACCGCCCAAATCTCTTCCTCTGTGAACGGGCGACCTAAAGAGGACAAATCCCTCTGATGGATCCCCAGCACCTTAAAGTCCAAGCGACCATCTCTGTCATGTGCCGTACCCAAGATACCAGAGAAGTAGTTAAACACGACGTCGTGAGGACCAGGTGTGTCCGAGGACCAGTGGAGGGTCGCTCCTTAGTGATGAGTGATTGACAACGTTGTGTGGACTGATACTTGGCTAAGTGTACAGGTACAGGTCGCGGCTTGACTTGTGTTGGTGCAGGTGAAGAACAAGCGCGAAAGGCCTTAGCCGTGGCGGCCTCCGGGTGATGGAGAGGCAAGTAGGCTTGGTTCGATGGACCCGGTGGCTGATGGGGTCAAGTGCGAGCCGTGCGGTGCAAGACTGGCGGGCTGAAGTCATGAACATGGGCCGGTGCAAGGTAGCGGATCGAGCCCGAAGCTTGCACACGGGGTTTGGTGGTTTGCCCACAAAACCATCGGTGGACGGTTTCTTGGTTTGGGCCGCAAAACCAAGTCTGGAGACCCGATGCGACGGAGACGGTGATCCGGGAGCTTCGGGAAGCTTCGAGGCGGGGGGGGGGGGCACGTGGCGTGATCGCGGGGTTTGCGTCGATACGAAGCAAAGCCGCGGTGGAAGTGTGTCCACTCGATGAAGACTAGACCAAAATGCCCTTGAGGGGTTGTATCTTCTATTTGAGTTGTAGGGGTAGCATGGTCATTTACCTCTCTCCGGTGGACTTCGTATAAATAGCGGAGAGGTGGATGGCATCTCTCTCTTGGACTCTAGGGTTTCCTCTCCCGGTAGATTGCTCTGAACTGCTTCTTTTTCCTCTGCTTTCCTTAGGCTAGATTCTTGTATAGACTCTGACCTCTGGATGTATGGAAGCATTCGGCATTGCGGTGATCTCCTAGTCCTCTGTGATTTTCATGTCATTTTCGGGGCTATTTTTGGGGAGTTTTGTTCTTCGCTCGATTCGGGGATTTGAAGGGGTTTTCTCTCGAATTTCATTGAGCGGATCATAGGTGGATGCCTTGCGCATCTTTGTGTGTGATCTTGGCCCCTCAAACATCAGGAAACACCTTCGATTCGTGAATTTTTGGTCGGAGACCGAGTTCTTGGTGGTTGTTCGTGTGATCCGTGATTCCCGGTGATTTAGGGAGTTAGAGGTCGAGATTTTTGGGACATAGCTTCATCTAGGGACGCTTCAAGAGCTCTAGCCATTTGGGAGATCTGGTGATGGATTTGGAGGGTTTACTTCACGGGTTGGGCTGTTTTCAGCTCTATTCGTGCCTTGCAGACAGTCCGCGGGCTTGGTGCGGACAGTCCGCGAGCCTTGGTTCAGCGCAGGTGTTCTTCGTGTTCTTCGCGCATTCTTCCGAGTTCGTGTTTTTGATCCGGTACCACAAGTAGTTTTGGTTGCACAGAGTTTGCGGACCGTCCGAACTGAAGTGACGGATAGTCCGTGAAGGTGCGGACAGTCCGCGGTGCTCGCCCGGACAGTCCGATTTTTTGGGGTGCGTCTCTGGAGGTTCTGTCCGCTTTAGCGGACAGTCCGCAAGGGTCTTGCGGATAGTCCGCCCAGGCCCCACGGACAGTCCGCCCGTACATCACAGACTGTCCGCGGGGTCTGTTGCAGACTTGCTTCCTTTGCTTTGATTCTTGTCCGGTGCTTCCGCTCTTTGATTCGTGACTTATCTCTAGGACTTGTAGGCTTGTGTGTGCCTAATCTAGAGCTCCTTTGGTGTGTGCGAGTGATCCGAGTGGCAATCGGGGTATAGGCCGAGTTCTCTCTTTGGAGAAGAATTTTTATCGGCTCTCATTCACTCCCCCCCTCTCTGGTCGCCTATTCGGTCCTTCACGTCGGTCTTCTCTTCCTCCGCGACCAAGGTGGCCCCGTCGACCTCAAGCATGGCAATATGATTCCCCCGCCTACGCTGGTTTGCGTGTAACTGGAAGAACCTGGTGTTGGCATCCCCCTCATGGAGCCAACGCATACTGGAGTGCTGGCGAGCCATAGTGCGTTCCAGGGAAGCGAGACCAAGATAACGTATCTTCAGAAAGCGCCTCAAGTTGGCCTCCGCGGCCGAGAGCGACCGAGTATCCTACGTAGCTTCCAATCTGAAAATAACCTCCTTAGAGACCGCGATCTGGGTTTTGATGTTCCCAACCGCTCGAGCACTCCATTGTTGCAGTGCCTTAGCGGTCGCACACAGAAAATGGTCAACCGTGCGCAGGGCGTCAACGTCCGGCCTATCGCCATTCCACGCTGACTCAACCGCCTGGAGGTAACCCTCGAACTGCGGCCAGAAGGCCTGGAAATGGAAGCGACGCTTCGGGTGGAACTCATCATCTAAAAGGAGCAAAAGCGGGGTGTGGTCCGAACACCGTGACGAAAGCACCTGCAAAGCCGCCCGAGGGAAAGCCGCGCTCCAACAGGAGGAGACAAACATCCTGTCGATGCGCTCAAGGGTAGGGTGCGACCTCTCATTGCTCCAGGTAAACAAGCGACTATGGAGGTGGAGCTCATCAAGTTCCAAGTCATTAAGGAATCGGCGAAACCTGCCCATCATCCGCCTAGACAGCCGGTCGTTGTTTCTGTCCTAGGCTTGGTAGATCAAGTTGAAATCACCACACAACACCCAGGGATCGACCAAGGATGCCCGCACGTCGCGGAGCTCCTGAAGGAAAGCTGTCTTATCCGCATCGTCCTGCGGTCCATAAACCGTTGTAAGCGACCAAGGTGGGACCTGCGATCCCCGAGAAGCGACCGTAACCGAGAGCGAGTGCTCCCCATACCGAGGGTAGGAGACTTCCCAAACATGTGTGTCCAAGCGACCAGAATGCCACCTCTAGTGCCCACAGCTGGGAGGTCAAAATAATCAAAACCCAAACCTAGCATATCGACCAACAAAGACCTGTCCATTACATCAAGCTTTGTCTCCTGCAAACAAATCAAAGAAACCTTCTCCGATAGAGCTAACTCCCGGACCACCGACCGCCGGGCGCGTCGGTTCAACCCCCTAACATTCCAACAAGCTATGTGTTCATTCATTACAACCAAAGTGCGACCAAAATGAACAAAAAACAAGAACCCTCGACCTAACAGTCCAACCGTCCACCATCGGCTCCCTGCTCCTCTGGAAACAACTCCCTGGCCGCCGCCAGGAACTCGTCGTCCTCCATGATGCAGGTGTGGAAATCCGCACCCCACCTGTCACCGAACAGAGCCTGAATGGCCCTACAGTGCTCATCCGAGAGACCCACCGCGAACAGGCGGACGTACTCCGTGAAGGCCTCCGCATCTGGCGTCTAGCCCTCCGCGACCAAGCCCAGACGGCGCATGATGACGTTCTGACCCGCAGTGACCGGGTTGGGCCCCCTCCCCTTGGAGAGGGCCGCAAGCTGACGGCTACGGCGCGGCGGCCCAGCCGGCGGCCTTCCGCCCCGGCGGCCGCGGCAGCACCGGCTGGCAGTCGGCTGAGCGCCACCGCAGAACTAAAGCACAGAAGTCAGCGACCAGGTCCTCCACGCGCACGCCTGGGCTCCCCGGCGCAACCGGCGAAGGAACAACTGGTGAGGGAGCGACCGCGACCGGCGTAGCAGCAGACACCTCCGCTTGAGGGGAGCGCGTGATCTCTTGAACAGGCTGCGTGGCGACCGCGTCGGGCGTCCCCGGTCGAACAGGGGAACCCAACACCACTGGCGACCCACCCCCGGGCACCATGGGGGTGAGAGCGACCGCTTGAGGGGAGGAAACCTCCTCCGCCCTCAGACAAGGCTGTGCGACCCCAACAGTAGATGCCCCCACCCCCTGAAGGATAGGGACGACGGACTCAAGCCGCCTCCGCCCAGGCTCCCGCGAAGAGCCAGAGAGTGCGGCCGAGAGCTGCACAAACACAGAGTGCACCGGAACCGTGGGCGGAGAGTGCCCAACGACGACCGCACTCCCGAGAGCGCCAGCCGGCGAGCATCGGGACACGACCTGAGCGACCGGCCGCCTAGCAGCGACCGCCTCCTCGCACATGGGGTCGATCCGCGAAGGGATCGACCCCCCAATCTCCCCAGCGACCGCGGCCAACTCCGTCACCGAGGGTCGTAGGGTGCCACCGGGCCGCGAGGCCACCGCCCGTGCGGGGGGCCCCCGTGCCACCGAAGTGACCTGGCTGGAGGGACCGAGCCACGAAGCCACCGCCCGCGCGGGGGACCCCCGCTCCACCACTGCGACCAGGCTGGAGGAATCCGGCTCCCTCTGCTGGCCCGGTGCAGCACCCCGCACCGACGACCAGCGAGCCGTGGAGGGGAAGAACGGAGCCGCCGCCGCGGACGGCCGGCCGACCGCCTTCCGAACGGGGAGCATCGCGGGGGGCATGGATACCCTACAAGCCCCAAGTCAGGAAGGAGGCCAGGCGCGAGGCCGCTGGTGCAGAGGAGACCGGCGCGCCGAAGGTGGTGTGACCGAAGCCGGCCGCAACCGCCCCCATAGCTGAGGCACCGCCTGAAAACTCCTGAGCCGACGACGTCGAGCCGGCTGAACCGGACCCGAAGCCCGGGCCGCCCTGCGCCGACCCGCCCGAGCACAGCAGGCACCAGACGGGGCACCCGCGGACCCTCCCCCCTCAGGAGCACTACCGGAAGAGCCCTGACCATAGGGGCCCAGAGTGTCGTGGCAGCCGCCGGCCGAGGGGGGCGGCCCGTCATCGTTGACGGCCATCGCGTCGAGGATGTTGACGACGACCCAGTACTTTAGGCCTGGCAGCCTCCCAGAGGAGCCGAGCGGCGTAGGAGCGACCATCTGCTTCTCCACCGGGACCAGATCCAGGTGGAGACAATCGACCAGCACATAGAACTGCTTGAGGTTAGCCTTGGACTCAGACTCCTGGGCGATCGACTGAATGACACAAGACGACCCAAGGACCTCCTACGTGGTGGATGTCAGCCAAAGGTGTGCAGGGATCCCGACCAGGCCAACCCGAAGCTGGTAGTCGAAGGAGACCACCGACGCCCAGTTCACCCTGTTCAGCGCTTGAAGGCTATCCTGACGGCCCCGAGCGGAATCGTGGAGTGCAGAACCCGCACCATCAAAGCCGTGTCACAGAACAGAACCAAGAAGTCCTCCGGCTGGTGAGGATGGACGGTGAAGGGGCCAGGAGGTGCCCCCAAAGTGTCCCATGATGTAAGCCTGAACGTCGGACACGTTGAGGTTGGGCTTGTTGCCGGCCACCACTCTGACCAGGACACATTGAGGCGATGTGGACGGAGGCGAAGCAATTGAAGCAGCACCCCACCAAGTCCGCGGGCACTCGGCGAGGAGCCGAAGGCGGCTGAGCATGCGGGGGCGACCTCGGGGGGGGAGTTGGAGGGGCGGAGCTTGCGCTTGACCTCCCAACCCTCCTCCGCCACCGGAGCGACCTGCTGCCCCGTCCTTCGAGCATCCACCATGAACCCCCCCGGAAGCGGCAGAGTGGGATCCCGGCGAGGCGCTGGCCGCGGCTCCCGACGACCGGCGTCAAGCGCCCGAGCCCCCTGACTCGACCGTCGAACAGCGACCGGAGGCTCCCGCCGCGCCGGGTGCGAGGACCTGACGGCGTCGTTCACGATCACACTGCGCAGCGGCGACGACGGAGGGGGTGAAGCCGAGGTTGAAGCAGCGACCGGCGGCCGAGACGCGACCAACAGGCGCACGAGCGGCGGCAGAGGGGGGGGACGCCCGCCTGCGCCCGGACGACCCCAAAGCCCACGGCTTGGCCTGCAGCAGCCTGGCCAGCCCTGAGAAGAGAGCGGCCGAAGGCGGCGGAGGGGGCGGGGGCGGACAAGGCGACGTAGACGCGGAGCGCCCGTCCGCCGGCGCCAAGCGAGGGGAGGGAGATCGCGTCGGGTCAAAGCCAAGGCCGCGCACCACCTCGCTGAAGGTCAGGGACCCCGGACGCCCCGCCGACGAGGAGAGGACCGGCGACCCGGCGGGAAGCCCGAGGCGGAGAACACCCAGAGCTCGCCGACAGAGGGGATCGAGGGACCCGCCTCCGACGAGCCAGGCTCCGCCGCCAACGGGAGGCCGCCCACGGGAGAGGAGCACGCCGGCCGCTTGCCAGCAGAGGGGGCGGCAGAGGAGGTTGTTGGAGGGACCTTGTCATCGAGGAGGTCTCGTCATCGAAGAGCTCGCGAAGTGCAGGCATGGCTGGGCGGCGGGATGCGACGGGGGAGAACCCGATCTCCCCGCACGCTGCGCGAGGAAGGGCGAGAAGGAGGAGGAAAGTGAGCTAGGGCCACGGGGAGTGCGGATTCGGGCTCAGCAGGCGGAGGGGAGGCCGGGGCGGGGAGATCACCGCCGGTGAAGGTGCGGTGGGCGGGCGTTGAGGGAGCGCCCGAAGAGGGGAGTCTAGCTGAAAGCCGTTTCGACGAACCATCAGCCCTGCTGCACCTGATGCGCTCGACGACATCTCTGCCTCTGGCGGCCCACAGCGTGCGGCTGAGCCTAGCACGCGCCCATGGCCCCTGGTCGAGCGGCAGCGATGCAAGCCCACCCACTCACCCGGAGCTACGCCGTCAGTGGTCGGCGACATCTGGTTGCAGTGGCCGACGATCACTTATAAGAGGATGGACGGGGTACAACCGTACAAGTCGCAACCTCCTCCGTACGGAGAAAGGTTCGGGTGCTCCTACAGGATGGGTGCTATGTGCTCACCCCAACCACGTGAATGCACCTCTAAATATGCATAAAAAGTTCATTTAAAATTTTGAATGAATACTTCTTATCATCATGCAAAAGTTGATGATAAAAATTTCTGCAAACAAACAAAAGAGAGAAATTGGTGCAAACAATAACAGATTAACAGGTGTGGGTTCAGCTAGATCCACAACTATATTCATGCACTAGTTTCCTTTTTTATTTCTGCTTGCACAAATTTTTATTCATCCTCAACTTTTTAATGATGGTTAATAAATATTGCATCTAATTTTTAGATGGATTTTTATGCACGTTTAGATGTTCATCCACAGGTTGGCAGCACGGTAGCACTCCAACCCACATGAGCACTAAACCTTTCTCCCTATGTACGGTCTTTGGTGGGATCAAAACCGTGGGGCCACATTCAAAATTATGTTGACCCAACAAACCTGTTCTTCTCCTCTTGTTTATTTCAGCGGCAATTACATAAATCCCTCATGTATCTTCATAATTTAGTGCTGTGATTTAATTGAATTTTCAGATGTCTATATGTTTCTACTTTTAACGGAACTAATATGATTGAGAATATACCCCTATACTCAATATGTTAGACCAGAACATTGTGTATATTTAATGTATCTCAACATACATAGAAAATTGTTTTTTTTCTGAGAACCTTGCACAATCTCGCATAATTTTATCGATTTTGTATTGTAGAGTGTTTCCTCCTTCAGAGTATTTACTCTCATACTACTTTTTGTCGCAACCTTGTTAATTTAGTAATTTACTTTATAAAGTGCATTTTAATAAATTATAATCTCTTCATTAATTTATTCTTAATTAAAGATGAATTCGAGGCAATATATACTACATGTCTTTGATTTGCGATTGAAAAGGACGTGATGGAGATCTAGGCATCAGCTGCAATAAGTTCTTTATAAGAATTTATTTGCCCTGAGACCTAACCTTTAGACAACAAGTTACTTGACCATCACTAAGAGGTTCACATCATATGATGAATATGTGTGTTCCTGAAATAAATGTCAGTAGATATAATTTTGGTCTACACCTATATGTATATGGTGATTAGATTTTTAATTTTTGAAATAAATGTACGATCACTTCCTCCGTACAGAGCGTACAGAGAAAAGTTCGGAGGTCTTTGCCACTCATGGATGGAGTTTCAGAAACAGAATTGCCTTTTCAGTTGTTTTCGTGATGAACATGGACAGTTTTATTTATTTATTTGTGGACCAGAACTTTAGCCCTGTTTAGTTTTCAAAAATTTCTCCATCCATCCATCACATCGAATGAAAGGACACTAATTAGAAGTATTAATGTGAATTAATGATAAAACCCATTTCATAACTCCCACCTCAAAACTCGACACGAATTTAATGAGCCTAATTATGTCATGATTAGACAATATCGTGCTACAGTAAGCAATCTCTAATGATAATTAATTAAGCTTAATGGATTCATCTCACAATTTCCTGTCCATTTCTGTAACTAATTTTACAATTAATCTATGTTTAGTCCTCCTAATAGGTCTTGAAAGGGACACCAACAAATTTTTTCTCAAACTTCTTGGAGAACTAAACGAGGCCTTTGTGTTTTTATTCCCGTGGATTTTTTTTGGGTATAAGCGTGTAATAAGGAACAACTATATGCATTGGTCGATGAAAAAGAGTTCAGTGCTCCTACAGGTTAATGTGCTCTCCCAACCACGTGAATGCACCTCTACATATGCATAAAAATTCATCTAAAATTTTGAATGAATACTTCTTACCATCTTGCAAAAGTTGATGATGATAAAAATTTGTGCAAGAAGAAACAAAAGAGAGAAATTGGTGCGAACAATAACGGGTGTGGGTCCAGCTTGATCCACAACTATTCATGCACTGATTTCCTTTTATATTTCTGCTTGCACAATTTTTTATTCATCCTCAATGTTTTCATGATGGTTGAAAATATTGCATCAAACTTTTAGATGGATTTTTATGCACATTTAGATGTCCATCCACCGGTTGGCAGCACGGTACCACTCCAACCCGCGGAAACACTGGACCTTTCTCCATTTGTACGGTCTTTGGTGGGATCAAAGCCGGGGCCACATTCAAAATTATGTTGACCCAACAAACCTGTTTGTTTCCTCTTGTTTATTTCAGCAGCAATTACATAAATCCCTCATGTCTCTTCATAATTTAGTGCTGCAATTTAATTGATTTTCATGTGTCTATATGTTTCTGCTTTTAACTAAACTTTCATGGTTGAGAATATACCCCTCTACTCAATATGTTAGACTAGAACATTGTTTATATTAAATGTATCTAAACGTACATATGATCTCGTATAATTTTATCAACTTTGTATTGTAGAGTGTTTACTCCTTCAGAGTATATACTCTCATACTACATTTTCGTCACGACCTTTTGTTAATTTAGTAATTTACTTTATAGATTTCATTTTAATTTATTTATTCTTAATTAAAGATGAATTCTAGGTAATATATACTACATGTCTTCGATTTGTGATTGAAAAAAGTCAGTATGTAGATATAATTTTGGTCTACATCTATATGCATATGGTGATTACATTTTCATTTTTGAAATTTATTTAAGCACATGATAGTGGAGATCTAAGCATCGGCTATGATCAGATCAGACACTTGTTTTTTTTCATAAAACAAATTCTTGATGATGGTCACTTCAATAATAATTCTTGCAAAGAGCTCTGTCCTATCTAGAGCCATATTTATGCCTTCTTTATGGAGCAACAATGTATCGTGGCTCTTTTCCTTATTTTTCAATTAAAAAGTATTGTGTCCAAGAGCATGTGTATTTTTACATAGCTGTACAACTTTATTCAAATTTTAGCCAGCACAATGGCACTAGCTACTTGGATAATTTTGATAAACAACAAAGGTGCAACTAATAAAGCCACATCGTAAATTAGCATTGCTTATTTTTCTATATATTGTTCCTATGAACACTATGATATACATGTCCTTCCAAAAGGAAAGGAGTGATATGATATTGCCTTTGAGAGCACACGTTTCAACATACTTATGCAACATCTGCATAGAAATCATGAATGGTCATCCGAGTCGCTATTGGAATTCGCACTGTGTTTTGGCCATTGTGCCAAGTAAGGCTTCCAAAAGTGTAGTCCCCTTGTAACTTTCACATAGGTGATAACTTGACCTGAAATGTTTGGACTTTGTTTATACCATTGAACACTAGAACTGATGGCTCAACATCCATCTTAATTCTAGGTGGACTCTCGATTATAGCATGGTAGATTGTATCGACCTTGCCCACATTCGTGACTGTCCTCGATACGGTAACAGAACGCCTCAGGTCTGGAATGGAGATGGAGGGTAGGTTCAGGTGATACCCTGGTACCATTGTTTTGTTACAGATTGCAGATTCTGTGTTAATGGCACAGCCAAAGAAATTGTTGTAATCCCTTGAATCAATGTCATAAATCAAGTCGGGATCAGCCGCCCTGTTAGGGTCAATGTTTCCACCACCATAGTCAAATGGGTCAGCAATTTTCCGAGGCTCTCCTTGAGCCAGTATGGGCATGCCATGTTCGTCAGTTACAGACGCTTCACCATGCAAAATGGAAAACAAGTTTAAGATATATGTAACGCCGCCTATTCAATATTCGATAGTTGGCTGATTGACCAGATTACCTGTGGTGACAATGGCGGATTTCAGTGCAGCAGGAGACCAATCGGGGTGCAGGCTTTCAGCAGTGCAATTATGCCCACTACATGTGGAGCAGCCGTTGATGTCCCTGACATTGGCACATAGGAGTCTTCCTTTGCTGCTAAGATGAGGGCTCCAGGTGCAGCTATGTCAGGCTGTTGAAGCAAGATTGCATTAAGATCGTATATATATGTCATGGCTTGTCGGTGCCTACAGTCTAACTAGCTAATGATAACTTGAATTATATTAAAAAAAGGTGTGGGGTAGCTTGTGTTAATGTATTCTAGGTACCTTGATAATGTTAGGGTAGTAGATCGATGCACCTCTCGCGGAGAATGCTGCCACTTTAGGAGCTAGTAACTCTTTACTAGTAAAGCTGCGCGGTGGTTCAATCTTTGCCACCGGAGAGCTGCTAAAAAGAATCAGAATTTTGTCTCTTAGAGGGTTCCATTCACTAAAGAACAAGAATTGACCAGGAGCTAATGGTAATTTGCAATATTTGGTTCAGCTAATTGTAATGTGGTATACCTCCCGGTGCGGATGTATTCTTTAATCTTGTGCCCGGTGTCAAAGTCCACAAGCACACAGGCAATGCCTTCGCAATTAACGGTGGAATCTACATTGTCGTTCGTATATTGAGCAAAAACAAGACCTGAGCCCCCGGCACTCCCAACGCTTTGCAACGCTTCCCGGGATTCCTGGACTGCAGTTTGCGCTGGTTGCTGTTGTCGTAATGGAAAGCATAGAACAATTTTTCCTTCCAAATCCGTACCATTCATAGCTTCCCCGGTCCAACTAATTACGAAAAGCAGAAATTAACTGTTTAGCTTCCAGGTTTCTGACACTACAGGAAAAATTCAAGTCAAGAAGGGTAAAAGTGCCTTAACATACCGTGGCTCGAAATAGTCAAGACTTCTGAAAATGCTCCTGGATGAGTTCTTCCCTTGGTGGTAGAGACACTGTCCCTGAAAATTCGACAGGGTTTGCCCATGATCAGTTATATATGCCATGGAAATTTTGGCGACTGTGATTTTTCTGTAGATGTTTGAAAATGTCGGTCACTTTAGTTGTCAATGAAGTTATCTAAGTTGGACTTAGTTTATAGACATATATACACCAACATTATATCTTGATAGTGTAGATGTTAAAGTTTTTTCTATAAAATTGATTAAATTTAAATACGTTTTAACTTAGGCCAAAATTAAAATTATTTTAAAACTGATGGAGTAGTGCTTGTAGTTTGTACCACTATAGAATCCTTGTTTCCCAGCTTGATCACAGTCGGAAACGACCGATCAATCTTGCTCGCAGCGACGGTGATGACCCACGGACAGTCTGCGGTCTAGGGCTGTCGTGATCCCCTTCTGAACCGCGTGGAGGGCGCCAAACGAGTTCTCGTCTACGACGAGCGACAACGACAGCACGTCTACTCCGTCGTGTATAGCATCATCGATTGCCGCGATCACGTTGGCAGTGTTGGAGCCGCCCCCACGAGCCCACAAGGTCTTGTACACCGCGATGCGTGCCCTGGGTGCCCCGCCACGCGCGTCGCCCGCGGCGAAACCATGAAAGTTGGCTCCCTTCACCACCGAACCTGCCGCGGTGGAGGCTGTGTGTGTGCCGCGACCTTCAGAGTCCCGGGCCGAGTGGTAGTCGACCTTGAGGTCCTCCTCGTCGACTCCAACGCTGTAGAACCGTGCACCGATGATCTTGCGGTTGCAGTTGCTGCTGTTCCAACCCTGTCCGACTTGGCACTTGCCTTTCCACCGTGACGGCACCGGCCCATACCCTTCGTCACTGAAACTTTTTGACTCTGGCCAGATACCTGTTGTAGCACCCCAAGGTGCGTGCACAATAAGAGATTCTGAACTAAAACAGATTGTTCAATTCTGTAATCATAAAATTGATTTACTAACCGCTATCAACTATCCCGATGATTACATCCTCCCCTTGTTTGCTTTTACGGAGCAGCTCGCTGGGCATCTGGTAGTTCAGCCCTAGGAAGTCCCAGCTTCGAGTGGTTGCCATTGTGCAGATTCTGCTGAGTTCAACACTAATGACTTCCGGAAACTCTGCAAAGTTCAGATTACATGAATTATTCAGTTGACAATGCCACAATGGTTAGTTTTACTGGGTTTTCGTGTTGTTGTCACTGGGGTGTGTCTTGTTTGAGCACACACATAATAATTTTTTTATCGGACAATGAGCACACATATCAAATGACTCTACCTGAAAGCTGTTTAGCTTGATCTGTAGTAAGCATTGCTGCGAAGCCTGAGAAGCCGTGCTTGTAGTTGTGGGTGATGGAGGCCAAAGAATCTTCCTTGCTGAAAATTCGAGATTCAACAAACAGATAGAGTTAGCTGGCCTCTTAGCTAAGAAACACAATTGCCAGACTATGGAGGTTACCAGTAAACTAACTATCTCCAGCAGCTTGCCGTGGCGCATCTGCAAAAACCAGCCGTATGCAGACGACCCCGTCGCGCAAAGGAGCACGGCCTGCAGTAGTGGAGCGCTTCCCCTCGCGCATCCGCCTCGCAGCAGTTGGCTCCCGCGTGCGCCCTGGAGGAGGAGGAGGAGCCCGGGGAAGGAGGTGCCGGCCGGGGAAGCAAGAGGAGGCCCTGGATGTCGCCGCCGCTCGCCGTCGTCCACCGCAGGGAAGGGAGGCCGGGCCGCAGGCGGTGAGGCCGGATCTGCGCCCGTCGGTGCTCCGCCGCCGCCACTCCCGGGAGGCCCGAGGCACCTCACCTCGCGCCTCCGCCGACTGAATCGAGGCCGCCGCTTCTCCGCCTTGTGCCGCCGGCCGTGGATCCCGCCCTGGACCTCGCGCAAGCCGTGGAGACGAGGGGCGCCAGCTCCGAATCGAGGTCGCCGGCGGCTTGGGGAGGAGCGAGGCGGAGCAGGGTGTCGCCTCTGTCCCGTCTCGAGCTCGACAGCGGGGAGCACCGCCTCTGCTCCGCGCCGACGCCTCCCCTTCCCCCTGCTCCGCTCTGCCCGCCCAAATCTCGCGGGCGGGGTCGGACGGCGCGCTGCGGCCCAAGCCGGCAGTGCTGGTGGCCGAGAATCGATCCGGCCGCAGGTCGTCCGCCGGGAAGGAGACGGTCGCTCGTCGAGGTCGATGCGGGTCAGTTGCCGAGGTGGAGGAGCCGCTGGCCTGTGAGCTGTGCGGACGACGGAGGAGTCGAGAAGAGGGAGAGAGAGTGGGGCGGGTGGGTCTGAGGGGGGTGGGCAGCAGAGCGGTTGGGATGCAGTGTCCCCAAGATTGAGCGACGGGGAGGGGCTGCTGCATTTTGCAGCAGCGGATGCAGCTGCTGCTGGAGTACCTACAGTAGCGGAGGCTGCTACATTTTGGGGATGCAGCATGCGATGCGCATGCTGCTGGAGTCAGTCTAATACCCCCATCTCACGATATTTGTCCAGTCCTCATACCTCAAAAACTATGAACATTCTGACAAAATCCTGTCATTCTTGGCCTCATTGGGTAGATTGACCTATCGATCTTTTTTTTTTGAATCGAGGCTTGCCCCATTTCCATTCAACGAGAACGGAAATACAAAATTCCACACGGATACAGAAGAAGGGGAGGTAGAGTTAACACTACCGAACTACCAAAACCCACACTCACAGAAGGGGGAGATGAGTAGTTTGGTAGAGGACCTAGGATTCCTAGGTTACGATCAGCCGACCACAGTTTTCTACTGAGGAAATTACAAAACATAACTGCTTTTCCTCGAAAAGCATCGCACCGAACTAGCTAACGTTTGACATTTTGGTAGTTTTTTTGTTACGGCTCCCATAATGCCTAGCCATGTCCGTAGATTTCTTCTTCCTTTCAGTCTTTTCAGGAGTTTTTCTTCCTTTCCTGGCAGACCCAGCCTTCATCGTCAGGCGTTTGGAGACTCCTGATCTTCATCCCTCGCGGCCTGCATCAGTCTTGGTTGCTGGGGGCCCTACCGCGCCATCATCCAGTGCGCGCACGCCACCAGAGTCTTGACTCCTTCCACAATTTTCTCCTGCAGGTCCTCCTTGTACAGGCCTGCCCAGTATTCCATGAATGAGCCAGCATGTATAATTATTTCTATTAGATTCTTGAGGGGCTTCCTGTCAAAACAGTCTTTGTTCCTCCTCTTCCAAATTGACCAGAATATAGCTGCAGAAATCAATGTATATACTGCTTCTCCTCCAGGCAGCCAATGCGCTAGCCATGGTCGGATTTGCTGGATGTTGTTTGGTATATTTCTTGCCCATATGCAAACAGCTATTATACACCAAATAGATCTTGCAGTGGAACATTGTACAAACAGGTGGTCAATATTTTCATGGTGTTCACAGAAATAACAAGAGGGATTCCCTCCCCAATTTCTTTTTAACATATTGTCTTTGGTTAGAATTGCGTTATTCTCGATCAGCCATGCAAAATTTTTAATTTTGTAAGGTATCTTAGCTCTCCAATTATGTCTAAAACTCTTACCCCCATCCCCACTCGACAAATGATTGTAAACTGATTTTGTTGAAAATTTGCCTTTACTAGACCATTTCCACAAAGCACAGTCTTTTCTGTTTTCAAATTGGAATGAATATACCAGGTTTATCATCTCCGGCCATTGTTCAAATAGCCATGGTGATAACCATCTCGCAAAGTCCAACTGTCCTTGCCGCAGCAGGAAGTTGTGCACAGATATTTCTTTGTCTTGGCACAGATCATATAAGATAGGATAGTTCAAGCAGAGCGGGGTGTCATTGATCCATGTGTCTCTTCGCAGGGAAGTTTTCCCACCATTCTGCACTTTTAGTTTTCTCCCCTGCAAATAGATATGTTTGACCTTCAGTAGATCAGTCCACACCGGGGAATCATCCAATCTATGATTCACAGCACATATAGTACCATCTTTCATGTATTTTGCTCTAACTATTTTTTGCCAAATGCCATCCTCAGTTTCCAGCTTCCACCACCATTTGGTTAATAGACTAATGTTCATTTTCCTTATATCCTTGATCCCCATGCCACCTTTCTTTTTATTTTTACAAATGGTTTCCCATTTTATTAAATGGTACATTCTTTTTGTGCTATTTTCTCTCCATAAGAATAACCTCCTCTGTTTATCTAGAGAATTCATTGTTGTTTTTGGCACTAGATACATGGACATATGGTATATGAATGTGCTAGTTAAGCTGGAGTTGATTAGGGTAGTTCTCCCTGCTATGGACATGGTGCCACCCATCCATGTTGCCAGCTTTTTCTTATTTTTCTTCCAAGGGTAGCCAGTCCCTTGCATGTAATCTGCCAGAGCTTACAGGCACCCCTAAATATTTTATGGGTAGAAAGCCAACTTGGCAGTTGAATATTTGTGCATACTGAGTTTCTTTATTCACATCCCCTCTGATCATCAGTACCTCAGTTTTGTCAAAGTTGATTTTCAACCCTGACATTAGTTCATACAGATACAGGAGGAATTTCATGTTCCTAGCCATTTCCAAGCTATCACTGAAGCACACTATTGTGTCATCTGCATATTGCAGAATTGATAGCCCTTAAGGTATCAGGTTTGGTGCCAGTCCTATAATCAGGCCAGCCCCTTGGGCTTCCCTTACCATCCTTGCAAGCAATCAGCAGCAAAGTTGAAGAGAATTGGTGACAAAGGGTCACCCTGCCTGACCCCTTTGTGACGGGTGAAGTATGGGCCAATTTTGTCATTTAGTTTAACACTCACAGTACCTCCCTTCACTACTTTTTCCACCCATCCAACCCATTTTTCACTGAACCCATAAAGCTTTAGACATTCAAACAGAAAATTCCAGTTGACCTTGTCACAAGCTTTTTAAAAATCTAGTTTGAGAACTACCACTTTTTCCTTTCTCCTTTTTGTTTCATGCATGACTTCATGCAAGGCTAGCACCCCATTCATTATATTTCTTCCTTTGATGAAGGCAGCTTGTGTATCTAAGATCACTCTATGAGCTACTGGTTCTATTCTTATTGTCAGGGCTTTGGTTATCCATTTATATAGGCAGTTCAAGAGACAAATTGGTCTGTACTGCTGTATTCTTTCTGCATCCTGAACTTTTGGGAGTAGGGTTATCACCCCATAGTTGAGCCTACTCATCTCCAACTTTCCTTCATACAAATCTGAGAATAGCTCCATGATGTCATGTTTAATGATGTCCCAACAAATTTGATAAAATTCAATTGGGATCTTGTCAGGGCCTGCAGCTTTGTTTTTTTTCATCATGAAGAGTGCATGTTTGACTTCTTCAATGGTGAAAGGTTTAATCAGCTTTTCATTATCTACATCACTAACTATTTCTTGCTCTTTCCACATTGCTGGATTAATTGGGTAACCTCCTTCAGGTACAACCCCAAATAAGTCTTTATAATAGTTTGTGGCCAATTGTAAGAGGTTCTCATCCCCCTCTACCAGCACTCCATCACTCACAAGATTGATGATAGTGTTACTTCTTTTCCTCCCATTGGCCACCTTATGAAAGAATTTTGTGTTATTGTCTCCTTCATGGAGCCACTTCCCATGTGATCTTTTATACCAGTATAATTCCTCCTCGTCCAACATAAACAACAGTTCCTTATGGATTTGTATTTTCCTATTTATTTGCATCAGGGTCAGTGCCCCCTCTTCCTCCTGAGTTTCCAGGCCTAAGAGCTCTTCCTGCATATCTGCTTTCTTTCTTTTTTGCTCTCCGTAGTTGTTGAAACCCCAACCTTTAAAGAATTGTTTGATTTTCTTCAGCTTTCTTTGCACTCTTTTCAATGCATAATTTGCAAAGCAAGGCTCCTCCCAAATCCTCTGTACATTAGGAAGGAATTCTTGGTTTTTAATCCATGATAGCTCAAATTTGAAGCTAAGATGTTTTAGTGGGGGATTAGTGTTTGTAGTCAGAATCAGAGGGTTGTGATCCGAGACTTCTCTTGGTAACTTATATACCATACAAGTGGGGAAGATATCTTCCCAATCTTTGCTTATTAGTATCCTATCCAATTTTTCCAAGGTTGGGGGTATTTGATTGTTAGACCAGGTGAACTTTCCACCAGTCAATGGCAGGTCTATAAGTTCTTGAGAGGAGATAATGGAGTTAAAGATCCCAGAGAATCTGTTCACTCCCCCTCTTTTGTTTTTTTCAGAGGAGTATCTTATGATATTAAAATCTCCTCCCACCATGTATGGTTCTTTATTTTTGTCACAGAAATCAGTCAATTCTCTTAGGAACTCTTCTTTATCTCTTTCATGTGGTGCACCATAGACATTTAGAAAGTTCCATTTTTTTCTTTGTGACTTGTCCCACATATTTAGCTGAAGAATATATTTTCCTTCAGAGAAACCACCCACATCCAATGAGTTGATATTAACCCCACTGAGAATCCCACCAGATTTTCCATCTGATGGTACCCATTTCCATAGATAATTTCTTTGAGGGTCTAATTTCCTGATAATTTTGTCTTCTATATCAGCTTGCATAGTTTCTTGCAAGCCTATGATCTGGAATTTGTGTTCAAGAATGAGGTTACGGATATATGCAGAGACACCTTTTTTTAATGCCTCTGCAGTTCCATATCATGCCTATCATGGGGGAACTTTAGATTTTGTTTTCTTGGGAGGGATGGGTTTTTCAGGGTTTCCTTGTTTCCCACTTTCCCTTCCATTTTTAGAAGAGGGATTTTCCCTCCTCCCTTTGGGTTTTTTTGTTTCTTCCCAGAAAGGGATAGCCTTTTTGGCTTGCTTCTGTTTCTTTTCTCTCTCAGCACATCATTCATTTTTATTTCAGGTAATTCTTCATCCACATCTAAATGATTACCAGAAGTATCAGATTCACAATCATCTTCAGCCTGATCAGGATTTTCCTGATCAGTTTGATTCTCTATCATGTCAATTTTTTACCCAAAGTCATTCTAGCTATTTCTAGATCTCTAATAGCATCAAAAGAAGTAAAATTATTATCTACAACCACTCCCATAAGCGAGGCCTTGTTGGCAAGCTCATCATCATCCAGAATAGAGAAAGTGTTGGAAGTGTCAATTTGCATACCTTCCAAAGTCCTTTTTTCTGTTGTTTTCCTTCAGGATGTCCACTCTCTTCATCTTGTCAGCTTCCTGCAGCCTTTCACTTGCCCTTATTTCCTCCCCATCTTCTCTCATTTTGGCACAAGGATTCACCAACTCTTTCATGTTGATATCAGCCCTTTTTCCCCTGCATCTTCCTCATCTCCTCTCTTCTTAGCACTGCTGGCTTCCAATTCAGTAATTATGACTGAAGTAGTGTTTTTTTTCAGAGGCCCATACTCATGCATCACCAGATCTCCCTGCCTCTCACATCTGGCTAGCCATCTTCTATCATTGTTTTTGGACACTTCCCCATCAAAAGTTTTAGAGACTCTGACAGCAAAGTCCTCACTGTCTTCACTCCCAATTTCTGACAACTCCGCTTCAGCATCATTGGCAGGCTCATACTCAGCTGCTGGTATGACTTCATTATCCCTCACTTCACTGGTTTTGTCTTTCATTCCTTTCCCTTTAGTCTTTTTTGCTACTTCCTGACTCCTCTTTTGCATGTGTTTGCTTGGTGAACTGTGATCTGTTCTTTTTTCTCAGTATATTTGCTACTTTCAGGCACCTGCCCCACACCCCCACCTGAGCTTACATTTTTTGCCCCCCCCCTGTCGTGAGGGATGGGTCATCACCCACTTGAGGATTGGGCTCCATTCTTGGTTTCTTAGTACTAGGTTGTTCACCAGAACCAGCCACCTTCTCTGCTACCAATTGCTCTTTGGCCTTCAGTTTTCCTGGATCCTCTAACTCAAAGAAGAAATCATATAAGTAAAGCCCCAAAGTGCTCTCAGCTGATTCTGGCACCATAGAGATATCTCTACAAGCAATCTTGACTCTAACAAACTCCTGGTTGAATCTTGTTTTTTCATCAATCTCCACTGTCTTGCCCACTAGTCCACCTATTTTTGCAATTGTTCTGATAGCTCTCTGATCTGGGGGTATGCCCTTGACTTTGAACCAGCTCTGTTGTAGTTTACCCTTTGTTCCAACAGCAGAGCTCCAAGGTTCAATCAACATCTGGGCATCCATGCTTCTCACACCCAACTTGAAGTTACTGTAATCCAACACCATCTTAGCTGTAGGGAATCTCATTATGAACTTGTTGTCAACCACCTTTTTTGTTGACCATTTCCACAGGTTCCCACTCACAATGTTCTTAAACTCCATCTCAATTTGCTTTGCTATCATTTCCCCACCAGTAACAGTGATTACTGCAGTACTGGCTTTTTCCCTTGCTGTCTTGGAGTCAATGTTTTCCTCAATGAAGAACAAACTCTGATCAAACACCTGTGCAGCACACAACTCTGGCCCAGAATTCCACACTGGCTCCCTTTTACAATCTAAGGTTGTGTGATTAGCAAAATCACAATCCTCACAAAATAGGTTCCTCCTACATTCTGTAGTGATGTGATTTTTGAGACCACACTTGGCACACCCAATCTTATGATTGTTTTCGTTCATCAAATTCTCCCTCAGCGGTATCTGTTGTTGATCTCCCTCTCCCTTCACAAAGCTGTTCTTCCCTAGCCCGTCTTCTCTGCCTCCTCTTGTATCTGTGTCCTCTCTTCCCTGCCCCCCTATTGCTCCATCACTGCCACCGGCTTGTTCATGCTGTGTAATCCCCTCACTATCTCATATCCATCGTTTCCGCGGGATTGCCACGAGGACACAAATTTCTGAGAGTCCGTTTCCACTAGCACCCGCTCCACAATACCCATCGATCTATTCATTGAGTGGAAATTTGTACTAATTCCATTTAATCTTAATCAAACAATATGACACTTATGTATGCTGACCGGACGGAGGGGTATGAATTTTGTATCGTCAACAAAAGATAATCAAACTAGGCAAGTAAAGAGAAGAGGCCCCAAAAAATATTTTTAAAAAAAACTGAATGTCTTTTCTTTTGCACCATAGGATGTGAAAAGGTGTCTCAAAAAAAAAGTTAAACTATACTATATATAGTCCCTCCATCCTAAATATAATGTTATTTTATTATGACTTTAATTTGTCTTAAGTTAAACAATCTTAAAAAAACTCGGCCTGCGGGGAGTAAGACCACCCCCACGGTATTGTATTAAGAAGAAGACCTTCTCACACAGGTCGAGAAAATCTCCGAACCCCTGCCCCACCCATACACAGCGGCACCGCAGCACACGTGAGATAAGGCTGGCCTTAGACCTGTGCTTTGGCGTGGGACAGACGAGGAGATTTTTTTACAACAGCAGACTACTGGGAGGGCCATCCAGCCGCTCAACCACTGCACACATGTGCGTCTGCTGGGGAAATAAATTCCCCCGGTAGGACACGCAGGTGCAATTCCTGGGAATTGAACCTGGGTGGGCAGCTCCACCACCGTGGAGGCTTGCCATCCGAGTTAAACAATCTTGTGTTTGATAAATTTAATAGAGATACCGGAGAGAGTAAAAAAATACAACGGAGTGAACATGTATTAGTCCAGCATGTGAAATGAAATTAGCTTACTCGAAGAAGCTACATACCTTCCAAGAACAGTGCCGAGTAGATCATGGTGCGAAGCAACCACATCGTCAGGGTGTCCATGTTTGACGTCGCCTAGGTACACGATGTAAAGCTACAAACATATATGTAGGATTATAACTTGAAGTTTAGGAACTTCTTAAGCTATTTGTATACGCATATCATGCTACACGTACAGCATGATATCACTATCTAGTGCCTAAAATGTTATTAGGAGGATTCCTTACCAACGCAATGTCCATCCAAGTACCATGACGGCCTAGAGAGCCAGCAAAGTTGCTGGTGAAGCGTTGCTTGAGTTGTGCCCAGTTGTCAATGGAGCCTCTCTTGAAAGATTCGAACCATGTGAGCGGCTCTTGCTCCAGACAGAAAGGGAAGCATATGCACTTGGTGTCGTCATTGCCCCCAGCATTGGAGATGGACAGAGCATAGTAGCGCAACCACTACCTTGTATCTTGCTTGCCATCATACTTGGAGATACCGTAGGGCTTGAACTTCTCCGAAAGTAAAAGAGCTTGAAGCCGAGTGAGAAGGCGGGGAAGGAGTCAAACTTGGCGTCCTTTTGCTTCTCACGTTCCGCCCACTTGGCATTGATTATTGCATCGTAGTGACAGTCCCCGAACTTGCAGTTGACACTCCCCTCACCGCCGTTGCCTTTGTTGCTAGCTTCCGGACGAGTGCGGTTGGTGTGAGGACCAAGGTTGGCACCCCCACTGCTGCCATGGTGACTGGGTGTGTCGGTTCCCTGACGGAGCATCGTGTAGGCTAGTTCCGCCAGCTTCACGACTTCTGTAGTCGCCCGGTCACGAGGCATGGCACGACCAAGCAGGTTGATCACATTGATGGCTTCCTCTCGGGTGTGGTACTCACGAGTGGTGACCGCATCCAGAGTTTCTTACAGGTTGCGGATAGGCAGAGCTTCCGCGAGTCTTGGCCTCTGTGGTTTCATTGGCAGGTGCGTTGGCAGAGAGTTCATCATCAGAGATGTCATACGGGAAGCGGTAGTTGGAGCGGTGCCCCTACGGAGTAGAAACATCGACGACGAGGACCTCTCAGCGAAACGAGTAGTCGCTCGAGCTTTCAATGAGCTCAGTGTCGGTGTCATAGTCGACAAGCTTGGTGCCTTCTTTAAAGGGCAAGTTGTTGAGGTAGGCAACAAGGCACTCTTGATTGCTCGGGACGAGATCAGCAGGCACGTGCTCAGGCCAGTAGACGAATCTACCCTCAGGTGTCGATGTGATCACTTTTTCTTGAGCAGGGCCTGACAGGGGCTTCTCTTCAGACGAGTCCGAGCCGTAGTCGAACTCGAACTTAGATGAATCCGAGTTGAAGTAGTCGAGGTTGACTTCCTTATCCGAGTACTCGAGCACGGTCTTCTTCCCGGGGCACGTGAGGGTGGTCAACGCAGCTTGGTAAGTGACGCCAATGTGGCGATGTCCGAAGAGGAGATGTGGCAGGAGGCAATCCGAGCCGAGCGCGGGCTAGGTAGCCAAGGCGAGCGGCTCAAATCATGTGGAAGATGAAGTCGAGTTGGACTCGGACTCGGACTCGAGCTCTCTAACAGGGTCAAAAAGCGAAATCTCGCTGAAATTCTCGACGAGATCTTCCATCGAAGCTTGCGTAAGCGTCGAGGACTTGAGCTCCGACTCCGAAGTCGACGCCTGGAAGCGTAGGAACGATTCGGCGCCGTCGGCGACACAGACCCACGACCCGAAGATGAAGGTGTCGCCTTGTTGGAAAGCGACGGTTGGCTTGATGATGACAGGAGCCATCGAGTTCGCCAACGGATCAGCGACGAGATCCCCTACATGGTGCGCCATCTGTCAGTGTTTTAGACACCGAGCCTACCAAGGGGTACCCGAGGTAGTTGAATATGCGGTGGGGCTCGCCGAGATTAGGAACACCATGGTGAGACACGGGGCACACAATTAGACATGTTTGGGCCGCAATATGCGTAATACCATATGTCCTGTATGCTGCGTGGCTCTTGATTGGTTGTCTAAGTTGTGTATCTTCTCTAGGGGGTCCCTACCTCGTCTTATGTTGCACGGTTGGCAGGGTTACAGGTCGGTTTGGGTACAAGAGTACTAGTCGAGTACGACTAGGAGTAGCCTATGTCAGTTAATGAGAAGCTATCCTAATCCAGTACAAGTCTTGTCCCATCTTGTCTTGCCTTGTGGCCCACGGTAGTCTTGCACCATGGCCCACTAGTCATGTAGTCCAGGTAGTCAGGCCTATCTCCCGGGCACGACCCATCTGGAAAGTGGCCCCAGGGATGTCCGGTCGACAAATGCGCAGCTGCATCTCATGATCAAGTTCCATGCAACGCACCTTATAATCTGCCTCAAGATCAAGGCGGGCCGATTCTTCGCAGTTGTAAGCTAATTGACAATCAATGGCTTTATGCTTGTGCTTCTCAACCTTGTCAGTCAGCTCTGCGCAGGACCATGACAACTTATCAGGGCACAACCTACATATAATAAGTACTCGACAGCACATTTAGGCAGTGGGATTACCTTTGTTCTTCAGACGCAGCGACTTGTTCTTCCTGATGACATCGTCTTTCTGCACTATCACCTCTTGAGGCGCATTGTGGTACTCAGCGGCATTGGCGTCAAGATGCTCCTGCAGCTTCAGGGCCAGCGACTTCTGATCTTTCAGTTCCGCCCTGAGCTGCGCTACTTCTTCAATGTCCGCGGCATATTGTTCAAGTAGCCGGGTGTTCCGTTTCGAATTCTTGACAACTTCCTGCAAGCCATCAACTCACAAGGGTCAGATACTAGCTATCTTAGACTACAACTACCCTACAAAGATCAAGAATTCAACTCACTGTGAACAGCTTCTCGACGCTGCGGAACATCTCCGAGTGCATATCCAAGTTGCCCTCATCCAGGCATGAGTCATCATACGGCATTAGTTCTTCTTCCCTGGCTCGGGTACTTGTTCCAGCCTCAGAGCTCATCGCAGCGCTACGCAGCGGGGTTGGGTCTTGAATCTCAGGCTCATGCGGCATTACGCGACCCTCCGGGCTCTCTTTAAGAAGTAGTTGTGCGTCTATCTGATGTGCGGGGACTTGCACAACTGAAGCATCTTCTTCATGCAGGTCGGCCTCTGGATCCACCTCCAGGCCTTCATTGACTACTGCTTCGACATCTCCTAGTTGTTCAACCTCTGGCCTGAGGGCTGCAGCCACTAAAGATTTGACTACTTCGCTCCAAAGCAGATGTAAACCTCGTGCGGCGTTGGCTTTCTGCTGCCACCGTCTCTCCCGCAGACTTGTCTTAGGGCTCCTAGGGGCTATCCTCTCACCCAGCTGGCGGGCTTTGGACCCCCCACAGCAGCGCTGGTGCTCGGAGCTCCCCACTTCACGTCCGTCGATTTCCTGCATCAACAAGTTGGTCAACATCTATATTTTTCAAGTACAAGAGGTACTTGAGTACTCGGGTACTTACAGATTTGCACGAGGCACTACGACTGTCGATCCCAGTTGATCGAACAATGTGGACATCTCGGGCACTGCCAGGACATCTTCGGCCAGCGGCGTAGCTCCTGGCACCTCGGCTTCATGCTACTCTGCCACCACGGGCTCGGTGGGTGCTGGTTGAACCATCTCGGGTTCCACTGGTGCTTCAAGGCTGCTCATGGGTACCCCCATAGGCGGCGAGGACCCAACATCCTCAATTTCCAGGACATCGTGGGCTTCTGGCAATGATTCTTGCTCGGCTTCTTCAACTTGAGCAGTACTTGTTGCGCCCTGCATTCACAATTACAAGTCAATACACAAGGTTCTGAGTACTCAACATGATATTGACTACTCAGTTCAGCAACTTACCTCAAGAGTTGGCCATGTTGTGGTCATGACTTTCTTCACGGTACACTTCCCGACTACGGTTCTCTTCTTCTGTGGTGGCTGCACCACATCTCGACAAGTGATGCAATCGGCTCATCCTTCCAGATTTTCTCATACACCGGAGCGAATATGCTGGGCTTGGGTAGCTGAGGCGGCACATTGTCAATATAGAACCACCTCGACTTCCAGTCTTTGTTAGAATCTATCAACTCATACTTGAAGTACAGATCCTACGCTCTCTGGCGCATCTGGATTCCTACCCCTTCAACTACTACTGGGAAGTTAGAGTTGGGTTGCGGCTTCAACCGAAAGAGTTTCCTAAACAACACCCAGTGGGGGCGGATACCAAGAAAGGCCTCGCAGAAGTGCATATACACTGAGATGTGGAAGATATTGTTCGGGTTCAGATGCACGTGCTCCAGCTTGAAGAAGTCGAGGAAGCCTCTGAAGAAATCCGAAGCCGGCAGCGTCAATCCACGCTCGATGAAGTGGCTAAACATCGGAATCTCGTCCGGATTCTTCTCCATAGGCCACGCATCTCCAACGGTGGTGTTCCACCCGGCGACCGCCTTCTCGCGCAGCAAGCCGAAATCTTCGAGAGCCTTGAAGTCCTCTTCCTTCATATTGGACTTCTTCCAGACACAGGCTTGGCTTGGCGGCTTGTCGATCACCACCGTCTTGTACTTCGACTCCGGCAACTGGGCTTTGCCGCGGCCGGATCTCCTCTTGTTCTCCATCTGCCCCTTGGACGGCCCACTCTTCATCCTTCCAGTCACGAGCGTCTTCGATCGCATCCGCTCGGGGGTTGCGAGGTGGTGGAAGCAGCGGCGACTGAAGGCGTCGGCGCTCAACTCTCAGTGGCGGCAGCGGTAGTGTTTATTTTCAGATCTAAGGGCGAATGGAGGCAGTGGAAACCCTAGGGGATACCCCCTTGGTATTTATAACCTCAAACCCTACCAATTCAGCCTGGTGACTCTTTGCATTCAACAGATTGGATTCGCACCAGGCGATTTTTTCGGCTAAGTCAGTGGGCCTTTTCAAACTTCCAAGACCTACACTGCTCCGTCTCGGGGGCTCGACTACTCGACGGGATTGGGTTTCTTTCGACTACAACACACTGAACTCAGGCCACATTCTACAGTCAGTTTGGATCAATCAACTCGAGAAGTACTCGACTCAAGGCTCGGGGGCTCTATGCCACGTGTCCTTCGGTTTTTTCTCCAAATTTTGCGGGATTAATTGACGGAAATTTTAGATTGACCCTTAGCTTGAATTCATAATTCGAACTAAGGCTCGGGGGCTACATCCCATATGGGATGTGATTTTAGTAATCGCATTCCCATATGTTTTCTTCGGGATCTCTATGGATTTTTCGGAGCAAGATTTACAAGAGCTAGAAGATTGACCCTCAGCTTGAATCTCTGATTCGACCTAAGGCTCGGGGGCTACATTCCATATGGAATGCGATTTCAGTAATCGCATTTCCATATGGATCTTCGACGTGAAGATTTCAAGAATGAAGCGGGAACTATTGAAGACCTTCGAGGGAAGTACTCGGGGACGCTTGGGAACAACTCGAGAAGAGTTCAAGACTACTCGCGGAGTTAGCTAGAGTACCTTCCAGCCTCATAATGATTCAAGTACTACTGAAGACTGAAGCTTGCAGAACTCGGGGACGCTTGGGAACTACTCGCGGAAGCCTTCAAGACTACTTGGATACATTGCACTCGACTACAAAGTACTCGGGGGATTGTCGACCGGACATCCCTGGGCCCACCATCTAGATGGGCCATGCCCGGAAGGTAGGCCTGACTACTTGGACTACACGACTAGTGGGCCATGGTGCAAGACTGGCGTGGACCACAAAGCAAGACAAGACGGGACAGGACTTGTACTAGATTAGGATAGCTCCTCATTAACCGACGTAGGCTACTCCTAGTCGTGTGCTGACGGTCGATTTCCGTCAACCAAGAGCACTTGTTACACTTTGGTTTGAGCTTTGAATTATAACTAACCCACCACTAGGCATACTAATGATGTAACAAGTTCGCACTTGCATGTGGTTTTTGGAGCATGTTGTTTACGCAAGATTTAAGTACTTAAATGAGCACTTTCGGGCAAGGTTCATCAAGCACTTTATGAGAAGATCATGAAGCCCGGTACAAGTCAAGACACGAAGTGAACATGACTCCAAATGACCCGAGGACTGAAGCATGAAGCCGTGAAACTCCGAGGACCTGAACAGAAGATGCGGGAGTTCACGCGCCAAGTACCCTTATCTAAACCGCGGGGAAAACAACATCAAGGACCTACATGAAGTTCGGCAAATATTCAAGAAGACACGAGAAGCGTCGGGAGTGAGCGGGGACCGAACTGGGCCGAAACGGGCCCAGGCCGGCCGGCCCACCCCCTTTTTGGCCTGGTTCCCGGCGCCCTTTTACCTACCGCCTCTTCAGTCTATTTATATCCCCTGTCTCCGACGGCCACCACATCCATTCATCAGAGAGCCGCCGAATCGAGGAATACACACCGAAGGAAGCTGTCGCCGCCGCGAGTCCTCGATGTTGCCTAGGAGATGGCTTAGGCTAGACCCTAGCTGCCATGGTTGGCCCTACGTGGTGAAGCCATGGTGGAGTTCCGGAGCCATTCCTTGAATTCATCAAGGCACATGTACTTTTGACGGTGATATCAATCTAATCTTGCCTCTATTTTTTTATCTACTTTGATGTATGCCTTCTCTCATTCATGTGTGTAGCTAGCATATGATCTTAGTAGGAATAGATCTAATCTATGTCTTGCGGATAGATCAAAGTGGTGCACGGACTTACGAGTAGTCATTCGGCGTTGATTACCTTCCGTAGTGATAGTACGATATAGGGAAAGCGCCGAAAGAACGTGCAATGGATATCTCCTTATCATGGTATGAGGTTTAGGTTAGTTTATCACTTTGGCCGGAGTTGCAACTAGGAGACGGTAGACTAGTGCTACCTTTTGGTGATCAAATGTGATCCATACGTCCACCCGTGTTTGTATGTTAAACCCTTATGCAATCTATGCTTCAAGTAGGATTAGACCAGTTAGATGGAGAACCTTAGGTATTTTGCTTCCGATCCACGGATTGATACATTGGGTCACCCCCGAGTGAAAAAGGTCACACGTGATCCGCACGCTTGCGGATCGAAACGCGACACGTGTTTCAAACGTCAACAAGCCCTTTTTCTGGCGTCGTTGCCAGGGATTGGAACTCAAACCCTAGCGAGATCTATCTTTCTTTTGTACTAACCCTAATTTTTATTATTGCATATACACTTGTTTTCTTGTTTGTGTCCTTGAAAGCAGGTGAAAAGCTAGACACAAGACGTTTGATGAGTTCTCTACATCCGCAACCTAATAAGATGATCACAACATAAAGATTTGCTCTTTAGTGGTAGGTGCTAACTTTTGTTAGTGGCCCATTATCCGCTATCGAGCTCACACCCTACACAAGAGCACGTGAACAAGGTAAGTCAACGTGTAAATTAAATTTTTAAGACTAATGTCTCGTGGAGATTCTTTTGTTCAAGCAATAGGTATTGGAAGCAATCACGGTGCCCAAAAGATCACAAGATCAAGCTCGTCAACATCTTCGAAGTTTCTGTTCGCATCAATTTTTGCACAGCCCCATGGGAAGAAAAACAGGATATCTTTGGATATTTAGAAGCCCCACGAAGTTACGCTTCTAACGAGTCAAGAATCAAGTCGATCGGAGGTTCCTACAAGCGGATATGACCGAATCACCGATGGTTGCACATCCTGAAAATTTCTGGACAGCAAGCAAAGCTGAAGTGAAACAGTCATAACTCCCTCATTTGGACTCTGATTAAGATGAATGAGTACCCGTTGGAAAGATCATTTTATAAATTTTTCAATAGAGCAATATTTTGGTATATGTTTTGTTATGTACACAGGGGAAATCCATGAAGAAGAGGCAACAACAACACGATGAGGACAAGATGGTGAAGATGAAGACGACAATACGAAGAGGAGCTTGGGGAATGCTTTCATTAGACTAGACATGAAGAAATTCAGAGGCTTAGAACAAAACAAAGACCCATGAAGCATTGGCAAATGAAGGCACAAGTTGGCGACATCCAATGGCGCGGACACTTTGGGCTCTCACACAAAGGTTCATGGAGTTACATGAAGACATTTAAGATATGTGTGAGCCCACAAATAAAGAGGAGTGATTCTACTCAAAGCAACCTTGATGACATGTGGCACAAAGGGAGAAATTGAGACAAGTCTACGCGAGCCACCTCCGATCATCAAGGATTGTTCACTTTCAACTCCGGAGGACCACTCACGATGAAAAGCTCGAAGGCTAAGGTACACATTAACCTCTCAAGATACTTTTGGTGATAATAATGTTCCTTTGATATTTTGATGTCCATCCAATAGTATAATTCGATTCTATGCCTTGCACCCTTGATGATCATGTTGACAGGCTAGAATTTCATGAGAATGATAAAGAGGCTATGTTGTGCTTTAACTTTGTTAATTTGCATGCCTAATGAGAGCCTTAGCGCTGAGCAAGAAACTTATGCTATTTTTAATCACATTTTGTTCATCCAATTTAAGTTATGGTTATGATTGCGTATGTTTATTTTACGTCTTGCAAATCTTGGACTTGCTTTGTGCTTGGTCAAGCTCGTGACCTTAAAAGAGCGTGTGTCGGGGGAAAACCTAAGTTTCACTAACCATGCAGGTCATTAAACCTTAATCAAGAGGAGAGGAGCCATGCCTCAAATAATTGCAAGCTCGTGCATCGCCTTCCCCGAATCTAGAGAGCGGACGTCGATGTTTTCATCAATTTTGAGTACCTGATCGGATATGAAGAAGAAGACAAAAGTCGAAAATCAGAAGCTCCATCAAGTGTCGATTCCAACGCCTCCAAGATCGATGAATTTGAAGACCCGTACAAGGAGATATGACAAAAATATTAGGTGATAAGCAGTCTGAAATTAGATTTGGACAGATTGCAGCGTTGGAGTAAAACAGACGTAACTCACTCGATCGGAGTCCGTTGGGGGTCAACAAATACTTGATGAAAAGACAATTTCATGCGTCACGTGTTGGAGAAGTTGCTTGCTACATGGTCTGATCTGGACAGATAGGAAAAATCGTGAAAGGAGAGGCAGTGACGAAGAGCAAAGGAGAAGAAGGGGATGATGATGCAAGAGACGATCGGGCAAGCCTCTCATCAAGCGAAATGATCGTGTCAAGCATGGAGAGTGGATCAAAGTTGCATGGACATCTTCAAATCTTACATGAAGAATCATGGCTTCGTGACCACGAGAAGGTACGTAAGAAAGTCGAGCTCTATGACTTTAAATAAAGCACTTTGCGGCAACCCGTTTTCTTTTAATGTATATCATGAGATATGAAGGTAGGAGTAGTTACACGCGCGTGTAGGATGAATTTTTCATATATATATATATATATATATATATGGAAAATCCATTCTATACGCGCGTGTAGTTACTCCTGACGTGTATCCACGTGAAGTATAACTCATCCGTGACGTATCGGGTGGAACTCAGGTGCAACACATCCGATATGACGTGTATACGTACGTCTCCGTCGTCTCCGGATATACGTACTGCCGCACCCCGGCCCGCCGAGACTTTCGGATCGCGTGAAACAAAAGAGGGTATGCATCGTTACTCACGCATGTTATGTATGAGTACATGCTTGTTTTAATTAGTGCAGACATCTAACTCCTGTCGATACATACACATGCATGCACTATACGTGGTCCAAGTTAGGTGTATAGTTTAATATATATAGTTCAAAGTGTATATTCAGATTAGCATGCACCTTTTCTTAGAGAGAGAATTCGGAGCTAATGAGTTGCTGGCCGTCAAAAGCGCATACTCACGCATGTATGTTGCATGCATCCCGCGAGAATAAAGGACGCGGTTCAACTAACTCGCCATGTATTTCCTCCACTTTTATTTAATTATTTTTTAATTTTTGTAATGCTGTGGAAACTAATCAACCCACTAACCCGTTTAGCTAGTAGGAGTAGCTACACGCGCGTGTAAAAAAAACTCGTCATATATATATATATATATACACACGGTGAGGCTAAAATGCAACAAGGTGCATTTTATACCGGGATTGCACAGACCCTCCTGTGCCAACCAACGAACCACCGGTCCACCAACCTTCCTCACCACGAGCGCGAGTCGCGTGCGCGCGGAGCGCTGCGAGCGACGAGCGCGAGGAAGACCCAGGCGAGCGGCGAGCGCTCGGGCGCGGCGACCCCAATGGCTTGGCTTGTGGCGGGTGGGGGGGCGGATGCTACTCACCACAGCCAGGCCCAGGGCTCGCCGTCGTGAGCCCTGCTTTACCACCAGCAGGTCGCCGGCCAAATACTTCGTCTTGCCTCAACAAAAATCAAATCGCCATCATCCAAAGCTTCCTCACCACCTGAGCTCTGTCCCCAACTGCTCCATCGACTCGTACTGGGGTGCTGGAGGGCCATGGATTTTAGTTTCCCAAGCCACCATGGAATCGCGACAAGCGAACGGCGGCGGCACGCGAGCTGTAGCGGCGCGTGTGAGAGGGGTTGTGGTGCGGCAAGTGGTGGAAGGGCTTCAGCGGCGGCCGCGTGCAGGCCAGGCGCGCGGATGGGGATCCGGTAGCTGGGATCCAGCGGCGGACGAGCTTGTTGGCAAGCACCGGCGAGCAAAGCAGACCAATCTAGGTAGCTGCGAACACTCGTGCGTTTGCAGGTTGCAGTGCTATCATAGCCAATTCGCAGGAGCAGGCGCAGACAGCACCCGCTACAACCACTGCAGTGTGCTGTATATGATCGATCGGCAACCATGTTAAAATATGGTGCTTTATTTATTTCAATGTTTTGATTTGATTTCAGAGAATTGATTAAGCCAACTATGATTGCATCCGCTGCTTGAAGGACTGATATGATCTGCTGGTTCAATCATGAGAAAATTGATAGTAATTTTTGTTCTCCCGCTGATGGCTGAGTGAAACAGAGGAAAGCTATTGGCCTCGGCTGAAGAAACTGAATCTAATCCCCATAATCATAGCACTTTATTAGTGCATTATACAGGTTTATTTTTTTCAGCGTTGGTCCATAGAGAGGATTGTAGTATTTTTGCAGATTACAGCTTGTATTTGTATTTGCCATCTGAATAATATCTCATCAGTAGTGGTTGTTGCTGATGCACTTGTAATCCCAGTTATGTGATTCAACACCACAATTGTAAATCCCAGTTATGATGCAATTGAAAAAAAACAAGTATGCACATGGACCCTATAATTATAGCAGCGAATTGGAATTGTGGCACTAATCTAAGTTACAACCAGAGCAATTGTAATTAATTAGATCTTCCAATTGCAACAAGAACAGTAGACTGGTTGCAACTTGATAATAATGTGGTTACAAAATACACTGAAAAGTATGCACACAGCGCCACAAATGGATCTGGTCACTTCCTCCATTTGCAACTAGGGAAATAACCTAATTACAACTATACTAGGAACCAATTGCACTTAGGACACACCAACTCGGGTGGAAAAGTTCTCAGTTTGGATTTTGTGTGTGGTGACAGGATTGCAAATTCACCTAGGGCGTGGTTGAAACACATTACGTACAGTGGTTGCTTTAGAGTCTGTTTGTGTGTGGCAACGCAAACACAGCTACACCATGTGTTGCACCATACTGGATTCAGTGGATGCGCAGGGATTGTTGTATGTGCCAAGAATATGTCAAAGTTACAAAGACTGGAAACGGAAGGTGTGGGGTGTGGTTCTTTGACCATGTACATGAAGCTTAGAAGCAAGGCAACAAAAATGTGTGCAAACAAAAAGAGATGCTAATACATAGGATGTGCCTTTAAGGAAGAGTGGGCTGCCGCTACATGAGGAAAATGATCCGAGCCAGGATGAAGTGCTTGAAACAGAAGCAAGAAGCATTGCAAGCATAGGAGAGGGAGCGCAATGAACAGTGCAACATTGAAAGCAGAGGAGGTGCAAGAGGGAGCGGCAGAGCGCAGTGTACAGAGCTGCAACCAGAGGAGCCGGAAGGCGGACTCAACTTGTAAACTATTAACAATGAGCAAATCAATGTGTTCTTTGTTAACGCAAACAAAAATTATTCAAAAACTGCAAAGTATAGCAGAAGAGGACGGTTGCAATCTGCACGAAGAATCGATTGCCATAATACATACTGTACATGCAATCAGTTGCAGAGAAAAAAAACAAAGACATTTTAAACAAAAAAATTACAAAATTATGTCATGCACAAATTGCAACATTGATAAAGTATGGTTGCAACCAAGATCTCATTCCATTTGCAAACTCTTGAGGGTGCCAGTTGCAACATCCCAGTATGGTAATACAGATTACAAACAAAACAAAGAATAAAAATTGCAAAAAATTAGTAGTACAGACCAATTGCAACAGCTCAATTCCCAAATTGCAACATGGGTGTCGTATCAATTGCAACTTGTAACTAGATAAATAAATTGCATGACCATTGTTTAGCTCAAACACGTTCAGATTGGGGACTAATGCTCTCAAAACAGGAATTAAAATAAGATCGCAATTCCCATAGAGCCCTCAATTTGCATAAGGCAAAGAAGTGGAAGTCAAAATAATTAGTAATTCGCAAGATCCACTGGATAGAACTGAATTACTCATTACAGTGCAACAGATTCCATCCACCCGTCAAGAATAAGCTGCCCCTTATGCCGCGATTGAACCCAGCTGCAATTGAGGCCAAAGAATTAGAGATTGGATTTAAAATCAAACAAAATTTGGGAACACAATCATTTGGTATGTAAAATACACCCCAAAAGGCCTAGCAGCAGCAACAACAACAAAATGTGACAACAAAAGAAACATAGATTCTAAAAAAAGGGTACATGACTCGCGTGTACACTTCAGATGTTAACCATAAAAAGATATACAAATTACTACAATGGGTAGGAGGCAATTACTTACGGTTTCGCTTCCCTCTTGAGGATCAGGAGCTTACCTCAGGCCACTTCTTTTTGGCAGGAGTTCCAGGGACCTTCCTCTTGCCAACAACATGGCGTACTGGGCGGGTGCTCTGGCCAATCAAGGTATCATGCTGTAGTGGAAAAAGAAAAAGAAAAAGAAAAAATAAAATCATATTATTGGTTCCAGCATGAGTTTCTGCTGCTGAAAAAACAAACAAGTTGCAACCAGCAAAGTCATTCCAGTTTGCTTGTTGCTACTGTGTGAACTACTACACAGTCTAGTAACTAAACGTTATTTCAAAAAAATTAATTTGTCCATGAGCAACACACCAATCCCACAACTATTGAGAGAGAGAGAGAGAGCGCACTAAGAGTAGTTCCATCAGTTATTGAAAAACAAATTGCAACATGCCGCAGGGGCAGTTGCGACACAATATTAAAACAAATTACTATTAATCAGGCGGATAAAGTTCCGACACGAGAAAAGTGTGTCTTTACTAAAATTCTGATAAAAATGAAACCGAATTGCCACTAAAGCTATGGTTTGGTTGCAACAATAAATGTAAACCAATTACAATTGTGTATATTGGCACGGCTGCAATACATATGAGTGTGTGGGTTGAGCTCAATTAAAATAAGTCAGTGAAACTAATTACCACTTATGCAATGGGCCAAAATTTAAACAATAAATCTAAAGTAACTACTACTGTGTATATGGACAGTTGCAGCGCTGAACACATTTGTAAAACACTAGCAGTGATAATTTGCAACCGTGTGTGTAGTATAATTGCAACACTAAAAACAAATGGATTGCACTAAAAAAAGATATGACCCATCACAGAGAGGAATTCGAATCGAATATACTAATAGAATAATGAGTGTCATTGTCGCTACTACTTTGCTGCAGATCTGGGCCAAATCAACACAGTTTGATTTACTAATTAGAACAAAGGTAAAGTGCATGAGGCCAAAACCAAAACATGAGGCCATTTGCAACCATAAATATGGTACAATTGCAACTGGTCGAGTACTCCAATTACAATTAGGACAATGATTGAGTTATAAGTACACTAAGAAAAGCATGCACACATCACAAATGCAAACAGGAGGACGATACAACAATAAATGTATGGCAATAGGTAGACTCTGTAAAATTGAAAATAGCGACACCAAGTCGTTCATGAAAGAAGAACTAAAAAAGGTAAAGAATTGCCACTAATGCAATCTAATAAAAGTAAATAAATCAAAGTGAACCGAATTGCCACTAATGACATGAGCCAGTTGCAACAAACCTACTAAAATAAATATGAAGAAAAATGAGGTATTTTCAAGGTAGAATCCACCATAGCTTGCTTTAACTCCTAGCACAACACATGTATTAGGTCAAGCATATAATATCGATCCGATCAATGATGACACTACGAAACATAACACCTAATTTTTTTCTCAACCGGATAGTGGGCATACTAAATGCACAGTGTGTCGGCATTGCATAATATTCATCCTCCTCCGAAAACATACGCTGCTAACAATAACCCTAACCACCACATAAGGTCAATTGCAAGTCCTGCAGTAACCCAATTACTACATGAGGTCAATTAGACAAAACTACCACTAGTGTCATGGGCCAGTTGCAACAAAACTACTAAAACAATTACTACCACGTATATGGGCACAATTACAACACATGGGTTGAGCTCTGATTAAATAAATAAGTTGATTTAAACCAAATTGCAACTGGTGCTATGGGCTAGTTGTAACAAAAAAACAAAACTAATTACTACTATGTGTGTATGGTCGCAGATGCAATGATATAAACAAAAGGTCCCAATTTGTTTTCTTTTTTTTGCTTTCACCGGGTAGGAAATCACTCTTAATTAGTGTCCCTAATTTTGATGTGACAGTAAAAATTTTTTGCATGAGAATTAAACGGATCGTGAACCGTGCAACTGCTAGCTCTCTAGTACAGGAGTTTGTAGATTGCAGAGTTCTTTATTATTCAAGAAAGTAAATTACAGAAAAGTTTGTAAGCTGAAAAAACACATGCGGTTCTGCTTTCAACGGACGAACATGAACATGTTCGTTAAAATTGAAAACAAAAAACAGTTGCATATCTACCTGAACAAGCCAAGGAGGGCAAAAGCTTTGGCATCATCTACGAGTTACGACCACACTCAAATAGAGATGAAAAACTTGTCCAGGTAATCACAAGTGGAGCACTAGCTCAATTCACAATTACTACGAGATATGTACATCCATGGCAGTAGGGTACTAGTCGACACATCATGCGCCAAGGTGGTTTATAAGGGCCATACTCGCGTCGTCAACTTCTCTGCGGGAACGATCGATGCCATCCAAGTACGACAACAACCTAATTTGGTGCTCACCAGTGTGCTCACCAGTGCTGCACGAGATGCACAAATCCACACCATGAAGCAAATACTTGCGATTCTAGAATTGATTGCAAACGAAACCAAAGGCAAGGTAGGCTAACAAGTAGGGGATTACTCACCAACCACACATCTCTGCTCCGCTAGACTGGAAGAGGCTTGGCGCCATGGCGGATGGAGGATCCGGCAGATGGAGGAAGGCAGGGGTGGGTCGGCGGGCCGTGGGCGCAGGGAAGCTGGTAGGGGAGTGCTCTTCCGTGGCGACTGCATCCCCACGCACAGGTTGCCGCCGACCGCCTCTTCCGTGCACTCTCAGCTCGCCTCCCCCGCGCGGCAACCCCCAGTAGCTCGCCTCCACAAGCCTCCCCTCCTCGCCGAAGGCACCACCGCCGCCCCCCTGAAGCACCTGCGGAAAGGAGGAATTGAATCAGGGGGATTGGGGCGCAGACCGCAGAAGAATGGAGACGCTCACCCCCGATCTGCTCCCCCGATGAAGACGCTGGGAGCCTGCAGGGGGCTCGCGCAGGGGAGGATGGAGATCACGTGTGCCGCTTCAGACCACTATGGCCGCCGCCGTTCCGGCCACCGCCCCTCGCGAATCGCCGCCAGACGCCGCCGCCGCCTAGAGAGGCTCGGGGGAATGGGTGGGTGGAAATGAATCGGGGTGGGAACGTGGGATGGCCGGATGAGTGGGTGGATAATGTTCTGGTGCCTGTTAGCGGTGGGTCGGGTGCACGTTAGTTGCACATGATTAGTTGGCCCGATGGCATCAAGGCGCGTCGGTTGGCCTGGGTGCATTCTGTATATAGAATGCACCCAGGTGTATAATATACATACAGTATATATATATAGGGTATTTATATTTTATACACTGGATATGGAATAAGTATTCTATACCCGAATCAGTCAACGAGCCATTCGCCGGACCCCGACCATCCGGGTTCCGCACGGTTTTTCTTTTTCCGTTTTTTATTTTTTTTACTGGCAAAGCAGAGATCGTGGGCGAACCTGTAGACCCCTGGACGGCCGGACGGTTCCCACGGCAGGACGGCATCCTCGTCCGTGTCGCCATCTCTCGTGCTCTGCTCCACACCGCCGCCGCCGCCGCCGGCAGTAAGCACAGGTCCCCAGCCAAGCCCTTTCCAGAGCCGCCTCCGCCCAGCCCAGCTAGACCTCCCACCATATATCCTCCACACTCAGAGCTGGAGGTCGAGGAGCCGAGCCACTGCCAGCTTTGGGCGACCAGAAGAAGCCGCGACGGAGGCGTCCAGATCGACCCGGGGATGGCAAGGTCCGGCGAATTGTTGGTGCTTGCTTGTTTGATTTGATGGGTTTGTAGATCGATTTGGTTCATCAACAAAGGCTTCCAGTTCCAAGCAAGTAATTGTGTGAACCTGTATTTTGTTTCGGTGCAGTGCATTTCAACTTGGTCATCGCAGAAAGCTTGATTTGATGACCTTGACAAAACCTAATTCAGATGTGTAGTTCTTTGCATCTCAATTTGGATAGGAAACTGCACTTCCAAGAAGAATATATGTTCTCTGTGTATCTACTTCAATCTCTAGCTAGCTATTCAATAAATATTGATTAGTTAGAAAATTATGCGAGATATATTGATTTATTGATGTCATGTTTGGGTCAATGGGTCTTTCTGATGCAGCGCACCTTCTTGTTCGAAGCAAGCAGAAGAGCACAAGTGACAACTGATCCTCTCCTCAAGAGGCAATGTATTGATGGTCCTACCTACAGCCCATGGAATTAATGTTCTACATTGCGCATCATTTGTGGATTTGAATCACAATTTGTTGACTAGCTTGTTCAAATGTGCACAGGCTACCAGGCTGCCGGTCTGGACCCTTCAGCATCATGGTACTTCTCTTGCTGAAGCTCAACTCTCACTGCCATGGCTTCATTTGGAAAGATAAAACTTACCATGCATTACCTGTGTTATCAACATGACTATAATAGCTGGCCAAGCCTCTGATTCTTCCAATTTGTTTTGAGAAAATGATAAAATGACTGGCTGACTGCTACTATGGAATGTATTCCCCTTGAAGACCCTACTTATATCTAAGGTCATGCCTTGCTCATGGATATTGAATTCTTGAAAAAGTTCAAGATGTTGACTCAGGCGATAGCAGTAGTAAGGCAAATTGATATCTGAGTTGTACTATGAACTAAGATTGTTTTGTAGCCACATAGAATTAGCATAATAGCATATGCAGATGGGAAAGTATGAGAACCATGTTTGTTGAGATAGAATGAGAATTAATCGAAATATGACATGCTTGAAAATGGTTCAGGAAATACATTACTAAAAACATTATTCTTAAATGATATAATGTACTTTTGGCAAGAATTTTATTCCACCTCATTCTGTGCTTTATTTTCAAAATATAAAGTGTCTTTTAGTTTCTGCCTCAGCACTAGCATGGGCAGTATACTATTTATTGATATTGATCTGTTTCCCTTCTCAGCCAAACAGAGTTTTCAATTATGTTTTTCACCACTCAGGTTTGTGTGCTGCGAGCGCTCCTTGGAATGCATAGGTTGGGGTACAGATGTACAGTTTCTTATTCACCTTGAACCTGTTGTTATTGCTTATGTTTCTTATGCATGAATGTACCCTGATTTTGAAGGAAAACTTGTTGCGAGGAAGGCCCTGACTAATAATCAAAGAGCCCTGCTACTTTGGTTGAATTTGTATCATGACTACATGTCGAAAACCTCTCTAAAGTTACCTAAAATTTGCAAGGTCGATTCTACAGGGTGGTGCTGATGTGAATTTCAGAAATCCCTATGTACCTCATGTTTTAATCAAGGCAGCAGCTGCTGGCTTAGCCGACATTTCAGATGAGGTAAACATGACTTTCCTCTGCTTTTGTATTTTATTACTCTGAGGTTCCATTTTTGCTTGCCCCTTTACATCTGATGGCTCGGTCGTAGCGATATAAAACCATACACTAGGTCCGTATTCAAGTGCATTTTTTTGGGTTTTGTTTCAGAACGCAGACTGCAGTGATCTGGTAAGATGTTCCAAGATTCGCAGCTCTGTGTAAGTCATTGTATGTGTGGAGATTTTGCATCTCAAAATCGTGGCACCAGTCATGAGCAGACATTTATATTATAATGTTAAATGTTGGATAGTGTACACCGGGTTGTATTACCTTACCTCTTCCATTTTTGTATGTATAATGCAGCTTGGAAAAAATGCAATCATTTATGCAGCAGAAGGCGGACCCTCCTTGGGAGACACGACCAACATTTGCCTCACCGTTGAGCTATCACTCAGTTTGTATATTGTACCATTTTCAATGTGTCATTAGGAGTTTTGAAGCATACAAGTCGGGATAACTACATGTAGGATCAATCTTTGTATGCTCCATTATGGAATCTCTAGAAAGATGCTGAAGTTGAGTTGTTTAATTTGTTTTTACTTTGTATGGCAACCCGGATGCTGATGACAAAGATAATGTAGCCTGAGGCTGGCAAAAAAATGTATACTGATGAAGTAACTTGGTGATTGGTTGTGCCATTATCGAAATTTTTGTAATGTCAATGAAAACAATAGATTTTTTGAGTTATTTTCTTGTGATGAGAATTTTCTGGCTTTAGTCTGTCTGAAAAGATGAAGTTTCTTGGTTGCTTGATTTGTATATGACCGTAGTGTTAGCACGGGCAATATACTAGTCTGCAGTAAAAAAAGAGAATTACATCATGTACTAGATTCATTTTCTTTTGTAATACAACAAAATTTGTAATGCTGTCATTTTACCAGTATATTTTTCATGTGTTCCCTGTGTTTTCTGGTCAAATATCATTGCCGATGTGCAAACGTGTTGTTTTTTGCCTCTGGTTGCAAACCAAGATACGTCGCATACTTGCATGTGCGATCGTGTATTCAGTATTTCAGTAGTTTAATCGAGTAAATTTTTTCGGTTGGACACAAACAAGAGTTAACAACTTTTTCTAGTTTGGGTTTTGTTTTTTTTTCAATCAGGGACAGCTCTCACTCAGTGACTCAGACAAAGCCGGCAGCTTTTTTTTTTTTTTTTGAGGCCAACAAACAAAGCCGGCAGCTATTTCCGATTGCATGCATATGCTTTCAGAGTCGCACGAGGGTGGGTCATGGGCCGACAAAAAATCCAGACGCACACGCTGCGTCGCTGCGAGGAAGTTTCGCTCGGTAGCTGGGTCACGGTGCGTGCGCGGGGAGGACACACGGTCGGCGTCGGTCGCTCACGCCTGGGCTCGGGTATGAATAGCTATTCCATACCAATAGCTATTCCATACTCTGGGTATAGAATAATGCTGCCATATATATATATATATATATATATATATATATATATATATATATATATATATATATATATATATATATATATATATATATATATATATATATATATATATATATATATATATATATAAAAGGGGATTTGCTATCACGGGTGGTAGCCCTCTACCCAGATATGGTAGCTACCCCAGGGTGCCTGGTGCAGACACGTGTGCCAGAGGCCTTGCTCTTTGCCGTCAAGCACTAACGGGCGTTAGCAAAAGCTAGCGGCAGCGCCTGTATACGGTGGCACCCTGATTCGTGTTCAGCGCTGGTGAGGTTTCTGGTGGTGGACCACGTGCACGTGTCAGGAGCAGTAGCACATGGTTTTTTTTTCTCCCCGTAAAAACTCAGCGACCTGCAGGAGAGACAGAGAGGTGCCGTGTCCATCCGTAGCACAGGTGCTTTTGTTTTGGCTCGCAAGCTAGTTATTTTTTCTTTTGAAGTTGCATGGGCCATGGGGGGCATGGCTTACACGTGATGAAGACAAAGACTGCTTTAGTGCTGTGACATGAGATGTTTGATACAAATTAGAAATGTTAAAGATATATTGTTTATAAAATTACAATAATAGAGGTTAATTAACAAGACGAAACGAATTCATTGAGCTTAACTAGTCCATATGGTAGTACACTAAATATATGTGCTAATGATGAGTTATTAAGCTTAATGAATTCTAGAATTTGCCTAATCTATATAATTTATTTTATAATTAACTCAAATTCGATCCTTCCAGACACTCTTTCCTAAAATGAGTTTTTTTTTTGCGAATTCTTTCCTAAAATGAGTTGTGTACTGCAGCAAGCCACACCTCCATACTTCGCATGCAGCCTGTTGGCCGGCATAATTCGCATGGAGGCCAGCCATCGTACCATCCGTGGTACTTATGCAACTCATGGACCACAACAACACTCCTTTTATTTTCAAAAAAACAACATTACTCCTTTGTTTTTTCCCGGAGTACCAGCGACAGAAGTCTGATGACGAAAAGTTAGACTATTTTTTGGACCACCACCAGCTCATACCTGACAAAAGCCTGACCATGGCAAAGCTTGTACCAACCGCCCATACCACGGCGACGCGCATGCGTGACTAACGGCGTTGACGGAAGAGTTCACTGCTGTGAGCTTGTACGTGACCCGGTAGATGACGCTGGATGGAGATCGAACGGTTGAACGTGGATGGGGTAGCAGCCACCGGTGGGTGGTTAGCTATCACCGGTTGTAGCTAGTTATTTCTTATATATATATATCGGCTTTCGCGGACACTATTTGCAATAGTAATTATGCTTATTTAGTGAATATGTGCGTGAGTATGCAGAGTATGCGGGTTATGCGTGCGTATATTTCTCAGGATCTTTTGCAGGCTGGCGAGACCAACAAATCCGCCGTTCGTGCGACTATGCTTGTGACAGTCCTACTCGGTACTCACCACGCGCATCACAGGCTCGCTGCTCAGGAACTGGCCGACCCGATCGTCTCCCTTGCTACGCTCAACTACGAACACACAGGACTCAGGTTCTATCGTCTCCCCAGGCAGTTCCACCCGAAGGGAACACTTCTCTGCGGACACAGGGTTCTCTACACACGCCGCTATCAGGGCTAACACGAGAACATCACACGCAGAGGTTTCTCCTCTAGGGTCCCTAGCATAGAGACGTCGTCCCATACGAACAAGCTAAACACAGTAGGGAAACTCACGAGAGAAAGCTCAATCCATTACAGCAAGGCAAGCTTACACACGGCTTTCCCTTTCGGGAAACCCCAAGCACTTAGCACAAACCTTGATTACCTTACAAACACCGGAGGGACACTGCGGCCTCCTTTATTCTATGATTACACAAGGTGGTGGAGTAGTACAACGGTAGTGGGTGGTAATACTAATTCTAACTTATTGATTCCTCAGAGGGGCTCTGAGGTAGTGGAGCTCTTCATGGGATATTGGATGGTGGAAGGTGGAGTGGTCTTGTGGTGTCGAATGCCTTCGTTGATCTATCGATCTATTTCTTGATTGATGATCTCTGCAATGCGTCTGGCCTCCCCTTTTATAGAGCTGGAGGAGCCTTCTGGATGACATCCACACCTGGCACTCATGGTCTTCAATTATTCTACTTCACTGTTGCCTTGACAGCTGGACGGTGCAGCAGGCTTCAATAATTGTCCTGGCTACAGTTGAAGTACTATTTATTCCTTTTGCTCTGTCATTTGTCTCGCACTTGTCTGCCTGTGACTTTTGGAATTTATTGGGTAGGATCTTTCCCGCCCCAATAATTGATGTTGTAAAACATCAATTAAAATAAAATATTCTGTCTTATTATATATCCCACGGCCGAATTGTTGATAATACTTTATCAACACATAGGAGAATATATTTATAGTATTATGTCTTATTCATCATTGTCTTCATTGTCAGCTTCTTCAGGTTGCCATAATTCATACCAAGACAATAATTCACGATATTCTTTCCTGAGCTGACATTCCTCACCGTAATTGGGCTTAATTAATCTTCCTACTTCTCTCTTAATGATACTATTTTTGCCATAATATTCTCGTAAAAATATTTTTGTTATCTTATTTTGATACATCATATGATATTCAGGATCAAACTTTGTATTTCCTTCTATTTCTTTTGCTTCACTAAATATTCTCCAGTTATCATGATTTGTATCTTTGGCAAATAATTCCTCATAATTTCTCCATGCATCTGCTGACCATACAGCAGGAAATTTATATATTCCTTTTGTAATATAAATATCATGACTTGCTGGTCTTATTGGCGGTGTAAATTTTGGTGGATTGGAATATAATTTAATTTTATATCTTCCTTGAACACAAGCTAATCTCTTACATGCTTCTTTAATAGCACTTCCAAGATCTGACTGTATTATTTCTTCTAATGTACCATATATGTCATGAATTAACCCATGATCAATAATGGTTTGTAAAGAGATAGTATCTCCAATATTTCTTTGAATATTTCTAAAATATTTTAAATTTATATCAGCCTTAAATATGACAAATTTTTGATAAGGCTTGACAATTAGCTTGTCATCAAGATGTAGTAGAGGGAAAATATTTGCATTAACAATTATTCCTAGATTCTTTTCCTTTCCTTGGTATAATTTCATTAAATAATTTTGTATATCTTGAAATGTTTTATATTGTCGATCAACATATTTTTTCCAAATTATATCTATAATATCTTGTGTGAAATACGATAAGACTTGCTCAGTCTTAAAACTTATTCTAGGAAGAAGAAACTCTTGCGGAGTAGTGGTTAAATATTTATTTTCCTTTTTTATTTCTTCTAATTTAGCTTCCTCTACTGGCTCTTTCTTATTTATTTTATATTTAACTTTTGAGCTATCATTATTTTTATATTGTTGTTCTAAACATAAAATACATGCTTGTTTTAAACATAGACTACACATTGATCTTTGCTTTGGATAATATATGCAATATACACATCTTGTATTAAAATCACTTCTTTTATGGTCCCAATTATTTTTACAATCTATTTGCTCCATCATTCTATTTTTAATCCAGCTAATTCATCAATTAGATTTAATTCTTCATCACTAGACTCTTTTTCTTCATCATATTCTATTTCATCTGTCTCTATTATTGAATATATTGACTCATCATCCATAATATCATCGTCACATACTAGGATATTTTCATTCACACTATCTATTATTAACACTTTCTCTTATTCTTCTTGTTTATTAGAATACTTTTTCTTATCTTTGTTAGGGCAGGTTTTACTTAAATGATCTGGTGAATTACAAATAAAACATCTGCATGTACTATCATAGTTCTTTCTAGGGTTATATCTTCTTACATTTCTTTTATGAAGGAAAGAAGCTCTATTATCTGATCTCCTTAGAAAGTATCTTTTCTTTGTTCTCACATTACCCCTTTTATAATTTTTAGGATATTTCTTACTTCTAGTTCTCTCTTCTCCATATGTCATTGGTATTTGAACTATTCTATTGCAAAAATTATAATCAGATTGCTTCATTGATCTTTGTGCTTGTATGTTCGTGCATACCTTTCTTAGTTGCTTAAAGACAAATGTTATAACCTAAGAAATATTATATTCTTTACCATTAGATTCTTTTTTATATTCCTCAAATATCATAGAACCTAAAGGATCTGGTAATTTGTTAAAATATCTCTCAACTATTCCTTTATTATAACCTTGTTTAGCAGTTGTAGCATTGTACAAATAATGTTGAGATAATTCTTTTATTCCTTTCCAACTTGTTAATGTTAATTTTTCTATTTCTTTTAGTCTTTCATTTTGTAATGTGGTATAACCTAATTCAGGATCTTCATCTAAAATAATGTTTGATATGACATTTGCAAAATTATATGGATTACTACCAGCTCTTTTTAATTCTGCATAATACTGAGGATAAGTTTCTACCCATTGTTCCCATAGAACTTTGGCAGATTCTCCTAAAAAGGTTTCTAAGTAGGTAATCATATCTTCTACTCTTTCTCCAATATTATGCTGATTTTGTATATATTTTTGAACTATGAGGCCTTTCCATATGCTAATAATATTTGGCCAATCTATAGGGTCATGTGCTGCTAGATTTAATATAGCTCCATCACTTTTGGAGTTTTGAAATTGTACAGTTTTTTCAAATTCTCTTCTTTTAGAACCCACATGCTTATATTGACCAGGTATATAGGTATATGCAGGTTCTTCTTTTTCTGGTGGCCAAGCTCCTGGTCTTCTAGATGATCTATCCTTCTCACCTTTAATCTTTATACCTACATTTCCTTCATTTTCTCTTCTTCTTTTTGAAGGACCTAAATCCATTGCTTCTATAGCATCTTCAATTTTGGAAGAGTATTCATTATGTTCTAAACTACAAACCATATTTACATCTTCATCCTTTTCTTCATAGCTTTCTAACAAAATTTTATTATTAATTTCCCATTGTTCATCTTCACTTATTGTATTGTTTTCTTCTTCTATTATTTTAACTAAATCTTTTTGAGATCTACTTTCTTTATTGTCTATTTTTGAAGCAATTTTATTCTTTTCTACTGATATACTAGGTTTTTCGCTATTTATATCTTTCTCTTTCTTAATCCTATTAAGCCTATATATTTCTCGCCTGAAGTAGAGTTCTTTTTCTCATATAGCAGGCCATTCACAAAGCATTGAAGTATTATATTCGTCATGAATTTTACTCAACTTATATTCATAATGTTTTATTTCATTTTCTACACTTAATTTTTTCATGAATTCACATACACTATGTCTTCTATTTTCTTCAATATTTGGTTCTGAACTGGATGCTTCTAAATCATCTAGACTTCTTTCTTTATAATCTACAAATCTAATACTAGTTAACTCTTTACTATTTTCAAAGCTAATATAATCTTTTGGTTGCTTTAAAACATTAGGTTCTATTAAAGCACCAATATTCCATTCTTCTCCTGCTCTTTCATCAGAACTTATTTTCAGAGGACTCATGAATTTTATTCCTTTAGATTGCATACTTTCTATTACATTATTGACATTTACCTTATATTTGGTTCCACTTCTATTGGTTAACCTGCCTATAAATTCAATACTTACTAATAAATTTGTTCCTTTGAAGTCTTCATAGCCTTTAGTCTGAAAACCAAATGACATTTTATCTATAAATTCTTTAACTGCATTATTAAGTCTGGAGTTATGTATGTTATTAACATATTTTCATTCATATCTCCTTCTAGAAAACCCAAAGCTGCCTTATTTATTGAATCCCATCTTTTATCTAATAGTGTGATTAAAACTTTTGTTCCTAAAATTGTATCTGACTAACTAAACTTTCCATATTAACCAAAATATAGCAAATTTTAAATTTAAATCAACCAGTGGCTCTGATACCACACAGGGTAGAGGGGGTTACTTCGAAAATTCGAAATATTCAAAATTCAAAATTCGAGGTACTATGCACAGCACTATTCAAATTCAGCACTCACTATTCAAATTCGGAGAACTATTCAAAATAGACGCTACTATTCAAATTAGGGATATGAACAGTGCAGGAGCACTCACCGGGAGTGACTCAGGCACTCACAAAATTCAGCACTATGCAAACACTATGCAAGCACTATCTTTATGGGTGTAGGGTGTGTGAGTGGAGTGATTAATCAATTTGCATGCAAATATTTACGTTGCCGGAGTGTCGCTTTCGCGGACACTATTTGCAACAGTAATTATGCTTATTTAGTGATTATGTGCGTGAGTATACGGGTTATGCGTGCGTATATTTCTCAGGATCTTTTGCAGACTGGCGAGACCAACAAATCCGCCGGTCGTGCGACTATGCTTGTGACAGTCCTACTCGGTACTCACCGCGCGCATCACAGGCTCGCTGCTCAGGAACTGGCCGACCCGATCGTCTCCCTCGCTACGCTCAACTACGAACACACAGGACTCAGGCTCTATCGTCTCCCCAGGCAGTTCCACCCGAAGGGAACACTTCTCTGCGGACACAGGGTTCTCTACACACGCCGCTACCAGGGCTAACACGAGAACATCACACGCAGAGGTTTCTCCTCTAGGGTCCCTAGCATAGAGACGTCGTCCCATACGAACAAGCTAAACACAGTAGGGAAACTCACGAGAGAAAGCTCAATCCATTACAGCAAGGCAAGCTTACACACGGCTTTCCCTTTCGGGAAACCCCAAGCACTTAGCACAAACCTTGATTACCTTACAAGCACCGGAGGGACACTGCGGCCTCCTTTATTCTATGATTACACAAGGTGGTGGAGTAGTACAACGGTAGTGGGTGGTATTACTAATTCTAACTTATTGATTCCTCAGGGGGACTCTGAGGTAGTGGAGCTCTTCATGGGATATTAGATGGTGGAAGGTGGAGTGGTCTTGTGGTGTCGAATGCCTTCGTTGATCTATCGATCTATTTCTTGATTGATGATCTCTGCAATGCGCCTGGCCTCCCCTTTTATAGAGCTGGAGGAGCCTTCTGGATGACCTCCACACGTGGCACTCATGGTCTTCAATTATTCTACTTCACTGTTGCCTTGACAGCTGGACGGTGCAGCAGGCTTCAATAATTGTCCTGGCTACGGTTGAAGTACTGTTTATTCCTTTTGCTCTGTCATTTGTCTCGCACTTGTCTGCTTGTGACTTTTGGAATTTATATCTTTTCTGATGACCAATGTTACTCTTGGGTCAACAATTTACGCTTGTGATTTCTAATATGAGAATTGGGATAACAAAAACATAAATAGTCTTGCTATATTGATATAGTGTCTTGATCTTAAAAAAATGATATAGTGTGACTTCAATTTTATTGTAACCTGCAAAAAAACACATTGTTAATAAATAGTGTACCGTGCGACAGGAGCATTGCCAATAAACACGTAAAGATAATACTGCTATGGTTTTCTCTCAATAGCCTCCCGTGACTAGTTACATTATGATTGTGCAACATTAGCTCATCAGCTTCTTTCTTTTTCTTGAAGGGAGAACAAAGAAATCAATATGGAAATAACTTCACCATATTTAGGATCCATGTGATTAACCGGTGAAAGTGCAAACATGGCAGATCCATTATCCATCCTTTCTAATTTATAGAATTATAAACATGCTCTTTTATTTATATGAGATTTTTTTTTAAAGAAGTGTTTGCTTTACAGCAGAGCCACCATTCCCTTTGTTCAAATGTATTGATTTTTCTGATGCAAATATGTTATATATTAGTGATGCTATCTGTTATTCAAGATGCTAACCTTTTTGTTTCGAAGATGTAGACTCATGAAGTAAAATAATTATTGAATATTTGCAAAAAAAAGTAATATAATAAGAATGACAAGGCTCTTAAGTTTTTTTTCTAAAACACGTGCGTGTCGCACGTGCACTTTACTAGTAAAGTTTAGAGATGGTGGTCTTTTGAGGTTTTCTTTTTTAAAACTTTTAAATATGGTTTCTAACAGAAGTCCTCTTCCAGCGAGCTCATTTACGGTGCACAATTTTACTACTTTTTTTGGCATGGGCACAATATTACTACTTAGTAGTGACATATATAGTATATAGAGAAGATATAAATCCATTCTGAGAACAAATTTCACATAAGTTTCATTCTTATTAAATGACTTACCACCTAGGCAAAAAAAAAATGATGACATGTCATGTAGTTTAATCAAGAGGAAAGAAAGAATTGTGTTTCACGGGGATGCAACTAGATGTACACAGTTAGCAAGAGCTATGAAACTGTGGAATGAAACTGTATTGAGATAATTTGAGTTTTATCCCAACACATGCATCAACTTCGTTCCATTAGATGAAAGGTTTAAATGATATATGCTAACATCTGAAATCATGAAATGAAACTTTACATTGAGGAACTTAGTTTCATTCATGAGCTCAATGATTATTAGATAACATTGTACTATTGGAAATCACGTAATGAAACCTTGCACTAAGAATAGCCTAATTTTCTATTATTATGGGTAGTTCCGTAATTATTACATTTCTTGTAGACTTTATGCTAGTGTAAAAATTATATTATAGTGATGTCGTCATCTATGTTCTTTTACCATGATACTCTTATACTACCTATATTACTTATGCATACTACCTATTTCATATGTGAAGTTTCCAGTAATATATAATTAATCTTAACCATCAAGCATATCTGTACTTATAGTTTAGTGTGCACCTTAAAAAACCTCGATGTTGCCGGAGACAAACAGGATAAAATGCCAAGTTGAGGAATACCCTACTCAAGGTAAGAAGGTTAGGCGAATGGTGTCACGCGGTCACTTTCTTTCAATTCAAACCTTAATTATGAGGATAAAATAGCTTTGACGAAATTACAATAATGCAGAACTACCAACTCCTTGAAACATTCTCTTGTAGCGCGCGCTCACACACACACGACAAACCAAACCACGCACCGGCCTGGTTAGTTCCAAAATATTTCACCAACTACCCGTCACATCAATCTCTAGATACTAATTAGGATTATTAAATTTAAATTAATGACAAAACTCATTCCACAACTCCTACCTTAATTTTCGAAACGAATCTAATTAGCCTAATTATGACATAATTAGACAACATTGTGCTACAGTAACCAATCTCTAATGACGGATTAATTAAGCTTAATGGATTCATCTCGCGATTTCTAGTCTATTCGTGTAGTTAGTTTTGTAAGTAGTCTACATTTAATACTCTTAATAGACCTTGGAAGGGAACCCCAAAATTTTTTTCCAAAATCTTTCAACGAACTGAACAGTACCGAGACCACTTCTTTAAACGAGGAAGCGGCCAGAGCTAGCGGTATGATGCCTTCGGTCATTGGACTGTTTCTTCATTATTTTTGTTAATTAGTGTGTCACTGTCAAGGTTGTAAGGGCATGTACAGCCCGCCGGTAAGTGTTTTTGTAGAACTAGGTTCCTGCCCGTGCGTTGCTACGGGCATCCAATTATTTATAGCGCAATACTCAAATCTTAAAAAAATCTCAATGGAAGAAAAGATAATCGTCACCTTAAGTTATCAGTACCACTGTTGCATAAGTACATAATCGTCACCTTAAGTTGACTGACGAAAGTAATTTAAGTGCAGCCACACTCTGAATCACAACACACCATAACGCCTAATATCCTGTTGTAGCAACAGGAGCATTGTAAATAGTCGATTAATAAAGAAAAGATTTAGCATACAACGAAATAGTATAAGGAACAAATTATATGGTAAAAGCAAACTTCTCAATCATGCAAAAAACTTTTCATATTTTATCTTTGTATAGGTTGTGGTAGCATATAAATGGACATTTACACATTATGTTCAACTACATGCAGTGCGATCCTCTCAGTTTCAGGATCTGTTTTTGGACATCTTTTTTTTCTATCCACAAAAGGAGCTAGTCCTGTGATCAGTAGATCGAATAGGAAGACAGTAGACAGGTGTAGGCAAAGGATATGGATTACTTGCAGCGACAAGTATTGAAATGCTTAACTGCTAAAGGAAATAATATCTCGTGGGTCTGATTTCATATTTCACTCATCTACATAAGATACTTGTTTTGACATTTGATCAATCACAACTGGGACACACAAAGAACCCTAAAACAGTAATTGATTGGGGAGGTAAGGTAACACTAACCAGATGACACCAGGGGGAGATCGACGACAACAGCGGCGGTGGCGGCCTCGACGGTGGGGGATGGCGGGACGGGGGTGCAGAGCAGCTCCCGCAGCAGGTCCGGGATGCCCTTGAGGTAGAAGGTGTAGAAGATCTTGAATGGGAACACGATCTGGTTCAGCTTCACCTGCCCAGCTTCACCTGCCCGTAGGCGCCCTCGAACACGCCGGAGCCGCCGATGACGGCCAGGTACGACTCCTCGTAGGTGAGGTAGGGACCCTGCACCGAGAATACCAAGAATTATTGCCGGTGAAATATTTCGTTTTTGCAGCTAAATAAAGCAGCATGATTGGAAGGATTTAGAGAACTACTGGGCGAATCTGATGGGGTGATTGGTATAGTAGTTAAGAGAACCAACTTAACCAGGGAGAACTACAAGGCCAATCTGTATGGATGATTGGCTCTCAATCTGTTGGGATGATTGGTATCTCTACTACTAAATGTTTTTCAAAAAAATGTCTAGAGAAAGAACCCAAACCAGGCAAGGAAGACGTTAGTTTAGACCTGATGAACAGCAATGATCAACAGTGTCTCTGAACAGAACAGCCCAAACCCCACAAAGTAGAAGATCTGCAAGATCAAAACACTATTTTTAATGCCCCATAGCATCTGGAAGTTACTTCAGAAAACTGGTCACATTCAGAAAAGGGCAGGCAACCATTGTCCAACATTCAAAGGCTGGATCTGTAAACGCAAGAGGTTGCATTCAGCTTACTCAAATTGTGATATGCTCAGAGAAGGTGTCGATGGCAGCCAGAGTATACCGCTGAAAAGAAACAGAAAAAGTTTTGCATTAGATGATGCAAAACATTTCCAAAAGCAGGCAGCTAAGAAAAAAATTGAAACCATGGAGCTCAGGTTAAAATTGTCAGGTGATATCCATTAGTCCATTAGATAGTAAATTAAGAGCAGATTGACTGGTCCGATAAAATGGAAGGTGATAGATAGGTTCACCAAGTAACTAACATTCAAATAGTACCAGATGTATACTGATGCAACAGAAATTAATTATACCAACAACTGGTCACTGTACATACACAGTGTGAACTTACGTTAATGATTTTCAATGGAATTCAATGGGCATAGCAATGGCTGTAATTATAATTATGCAGAAACCAATAATTATGCAGATCAGACTGCCATACTGAAACTGATCAAGCATATGCTGGTATGTCTACCATACTAATATTCGCCTAAAGAGTTATCAATGACCAATTTAATAAGTTTAATCAGGTTCTTCACATTCAGCTAGCTCAGATCATTGAGGTAAAAACATGCCGTCAGATTGTAAGCAGAGTCTCTTTCCATGTAGTAGTGTAGTACTCTTGATAACCGAAATAAATCAGATGGTAGAGCTTCTACTTCCATCACAGGACTACTATTCTGAAAGAGATTAATGCTTGGGGATTTAAAATCATCCTTAGGAAGTACTAATAGGAAGGCTCTCTATTGATATTTCAAAAACATTTAATTAACACAACAGGAATCAAATAATAGATGGAGCATCCTATAGTAACCTTTTTAAACATGTGAGCACAGTTACACAGAGCAAACATTGCTATCGGAAATAGTACAAGAGAATTAGAAACTCACAAACCTTAAAATCGTTGCTCTAGAATCATCCCGTTCTCGGCATTGCAATGGTACAGGATTGTCTTGCTTGGGTCTAAATCTCTCACTAAAGTCTTCAAGATGCTGACAAAGCAACCCTACTATCAGCATAGAGGAAGTAAATGAAATAAAACTGTGTGGAGATCTCCTCTGTCATAGCGCCCATTCATATATCCTACACATTCTAGCAAAACCCACTCTGTCATAGAACATGTTGGTAGATTTATCAATGTTGCTTCATCTCAAACTGCAGAATCAATTTGCATGATGTGAGTCACACGGGTTAAGTAGCCTGGAATAACTCAATTTGTCTTATAACCATTTCCTGCATGCTACAGATATGTATCTCCATTGGAAAGCTAGATAAATAATTCATCATCCCAGATGCACAAAGCTAGCTACATACATATGAATCAAGATAATAAGTTAGGTGCTTCAAACTATAGCTCACGTTTAATTTTAATCATCCTGTATACATGTTTTTTAAGCTAAAAAATGTCTAGACAAAGAACCCACACAAGGGAAGGAAGACTTTAGTTCAGACCTGCAATGGTCAACAATGTCTCCAAACATAATTCGGGCGAGGATGTGACGGCGCGGCACCTTGGGTTGAGGACGACGGCGCAACGCCTCAGCTTGACGGCAATGGCGACGACGACGAAGCGACGGCGGGGCACCTTGGCTCGACGAGAACGGCGACGTCTCAGATCGACGGCCAGGTACGACTCCTCGTAGGTGAGGTAGGGACCCTGCACCGAGAATACCAAGAATTATTGCCGGTGAAATATTTCGTTTTTGCAGCTAAATAAAGCAGCATGATTGGAAGGATTCAGAGAACTACTGGGCGAATCTGATGGGGTGATTGGTATAGTAGTTAAGAGAAGCAACTTAACCAGGGAGAACTACAAGGCCAATCTGTTTGGATGATTGGCTCTCAATCTGTTGGGATGATTGGTACTTACTACTTAAGAGAAGCAACTTAACCAGGAAGAACTACAGGGAGGATCTATTAGGATAACTGGTTCTCGCATCAGGCTGAATTAAATCTGGTTGGGGTTTGGGTGTTCAACAGCAGCAACAACTTAGCACAGAAGCGATGCATGCCAAATCCGGTGGAGACAAGAGTATTCAGCAGCGACAACAGCAGCAACAACTTAGCACAGAAGTGATGCCAGGCCAAATCTGGTGGAGACATGGGTATTCAGCAGCGACAACAGCAGCAGCAGCAACCTGACCTCGGAGCATTGCAGTATGAGTCTGGTGGTGTGACGGTACATACAACTGCTACGTCAACTTACTTCGCAAAAAAAAAACTGCTACTGCACGGAGAAAGACAGAGAGGTTGGAAGCAGTGGTGGTGGTTGGGAGGGGGGCGGCGCCGTGCAGCACGGTTGTGTGGCAGAGCAGATGCGAGGGCGAGGGGGTTGGGAAGAGGCGGCGGCGCAAGTGGTGGTGGGAGATGGGTGCAGCAAAGCGACGGAGGGGATGCGGGGGTGGACCCAAAAAAAATGCAGGGAAGGCGCGGTGGGTGCGGCGACGGGCGCGGGAGGGCAGCGGTAGAATTACCTCCCTCTCCGCCGCTCTGTAGATGGCCTCGTACCGGTCGTCGTTCCGCTCCGGGACGTGCTGGATCAGGATGCAGATCCCCGCCGTGATGCCCAGACGCTTGTCCAGGCTCCCGCTGTACACCTGCGAACAAACAACAAGAGATCGAGAATCAAGCAGGGCGCAAAGAGGAAGGAGCAGAGCGGATCGAGAAGGAAGACGGAAAAGACGACAGACCTTGTTGGTGAAGGGGACGAGGTCGCCGAGCGTGTTCTCCGTCTGCTTGGCGCTGAGGCGGAGGTAGGTGGGGCTCTCCCGATCCCGGGGGAGGCCGAGGCGGCGCGAGGAAGGGGTCGCGGAGGCGCGGGAGGCGGCGCACGGAGGGGGTCGCGGAGGAGAGGGAGTTTTTTTTTACGGAGAGGCAGGGGTTGGCCTAGACCTGAGCATTTTGCGGGCCGGGCCGGGTTCGGGCCGGGCCGAAAAAAATCTCTGTTATTTCGGGCCGAGAAAATCCTGCCCATGAACGTCCCATTGGACGTATCGGGCCTCAATTTTCGGGTCGGGCTCGGGCCGGGCCCGGGCTTGGGCGGGCCGCCCGCGTATTTTATAGTGTAAAATAACTAAAAACAGCATTTCAGGCCGGGCTCGGGCCAAAAAAAATTTTCGCGGGCTTCAAGATCTCTGACCACGCCCGTCCAGTAAGGTTCGTGGGCGGGCCTGGCGCGGGCCGGGCCCGGGCCGGGCCCACGGGCCGGGTCGGGCCGGGCTGAAAATGCTCAGGTATAGGTTGGCCGCGGATGGGGAAAAACGGAGTGCCCGTGAGTCACGTGAGGGCGGGGGGAGGGCGACGGACGTGCGGCGGACCGGAATAACGACGTACCATATTTTCATCTTACTTTCATTCTTTTCATCTTACTAGAAAAGTGCTCGTGCGTTGCTACGGGCATCCAAATATGTACAATGCAATACACAGAACATTTAATAAAAGCATATAGTATGCAATCAATGTCAATATAGTATATCATGCAAGCAAAACATGTATTTCTTAATTTAAAACATCTTATGGGAAGAACGAATTAACCTGGTGGCAAAAAAATATAACAAACTTGAAATTGAGCAGACCTATCTATCCTATTTCTTTGCTTCTGATGTGCGAAAGATAATGGTTTACAATGCTAGGCAGGTTTTTCAATTGAACTTTTAAGGGAAATTTTAAAAAGAAACTTCATATCGGGAGCACACAAGAAGCATTACGGAAACCAAAGGACGTTGTTTGCACTTTGCACCCTCAACTCTCTTGCTATCCCTTAGTGTTCCAGGATCAGGAGGGGTAAGCTTTGAGGCAAGAAAATGATCAATTTTAGAAACCTGATATGATATTTTTCTTCCAGATCTCCCATGAGTCTTCTTGGAGCCAAGTTAACAGCTTTCACAAATTCCACATAATAACACCTTGTCAGTTCTATGTAAAAGGGTAATGTTGTTTAAGTAAATAGAAAGATGGGAGGAATATGTTTCTTTTTTAAATTGAGATAATAAACATATCACAATACTGATTAATTTTCACATGAGAAATTTAAAAGTGTAAGTGATGCTATAGTGAAAAGGATGTCCAGTTTATTGTATCCCATCAGACAACATGCATTGTTTAACAAAACAATTTCCATCCTACATATCAACACATGATGCTGCATACCACTAATCACTAAGCACGGGCCATGCATTTCAGAATATTATTGTTCTTGCTAACCACTAAGCATGGCCATGGTCCATAAGCAGAAAGCAAGCAGCCATGGTCACCAGTACATAGGTATAAAGTAAAACAATTTTTAAGAATCTTTCATTATGCTATTCAGAAATTCAGGACTACAGCTACCTAGATAGGTTTGAAGTTATATTTCTGAGATTGGTTGATTTTTAGTTAGCTTACAGCAAGGAGATAAATTCGGTTAAAATACCTGACAATTTTCGATATCTGAATAGCATGGCACTACCTGTGCCTTTAAACAATCCGATTAATCTAGTCAAACACCTAGCACCGTCTCCTCACTAAGCAGAAGTGGAGGGTGCTAGCTAGGAATCCCTTATCAGATCATCCAAGGTCTACTGTCCTGGATGTGGTTCTGAATTTATTCACAATATCTGATGCTACTTGTGGTTCTGAATGTTAGTTGAAATTAGAGATGGAGCTTCTTGTTCACAAGTAGGCAAAGTAGATTCTAACCTGGTGGCTTAACAATATCTTGAGAGGTGAGAAGAGTAGTGGATTCCGCTTCCACATAGTTCATTAGAACATAATTCACCAGAAAGATCATGTTCATAATGCAGACGGATCATAATAAGGACATTGGTTGTACTGTTGTTGCTAATGCTCAAACTGAGCATGATTTGTGCCAAAAGAAAAGGTTATGGGAAAAAACCTCATAAGTAAAATTGATTCTTTTTTACAACATATTTGAGACTTTTAAAGCAGTAGCCCAAGTAAGACTGAAAGAGATACTTTTCCAGATTTGCTGTATACAACTTTGACATGGAAAGCTGAATACTAAATGTTAGGTCTGCATAAAACAAAGCATTGCATCCTATTACCTGGATCCTGTTAGATCTTGCAGCCATGAAAACATATTTGTCATGGAACAGGGTAGCATAGAATGGCTAGAAATCATGATGATTCACTCAACAAGAATTCCATTTTGTGGATACCGTACTTATTATGAACCATACCAGCAAAGATTTGTTGTCCAAGAACCAGAAAGTGGTTGCCTCTCTCAAGCAGTTCAGTAGAGGATACATGAAACACAGATAACCAACTGCGTTCTTGAAACACAGATCAACAACTGCATTCTTGAAACACAGTAACAAATCAAATTATTTTTAGCAACAGTGTTTTAACTGCAAACTGCACTGCGAATTAGTCACAATAGCGACCATCAAGTATAACTAAAAGTAGTTGCAAACATTATGGAACCTTAAGGTCAGAAAAACTGAAGTAAATGAACCACACAAAAGCTGGTACAGTTCACTGCATGTATTTCTCTGTCACATAATTGTTTTCAGTAGACAACTTGCATTTCCCCTCCAATGGTGTCCAATATGTGCTAGTTATTAACAGAGCATGATACTTCAATTCAAAATTTGATAGATAATGCTTCAGCTTGCCTATCCCAATGCAATATCCCTCACATTTACAATAAGAATTTAGTTCATACTCAGACCATACTCTATCATTATATAGAGCGAACCATACTTGGACAGTCAGGTCCTTTCAACAAAATTAAATGCAGATCAATGGGGAAGCAAAGATACCATTGCTGTTACCTGAAACACCATTGCTACCATTGCTGTGAGGGTTGCTACCACTGACGCAAGTAAAAAAAAGTATGGGATTGCCTGTCAACTGAAGGTTTGTTGGCAGAAGCATTTATGTCAAAAATCATAGTCAGAATCCATGAAAGTTGAAGTTTCCAACCGGTAACACAATAATTACACCACTTCCATTCCTGAAATAACAATTAAAAGAACTGGTTATCAAGCTATCAAGTAAGCAAAGACAAGTTACAGAGGCAGCAAGTCATATAAAGTAGCAAGTCATATAAAGTAGAAGTAGGCTAATACCTAGTATGTGACATCACCATTTTTTTCACAAATTAGTACCATGCCATGATAGGATAGCTTCTGTCAATACCATCACCGCTGCCAGACTGAGCCTGAAACAAGCAGCCACAAGAGAAATAGATAAGTAGACATTGCAGGGCTTAGATTGGCAGAGTTAATGTTATGCCATGAATCCACCCCGTCGCCTTGCTTCTTCCTGGAGGACCACAACAGCCCGTACGCTGGAGGACAACAACAGCCCGGATGCCTTGCCCTTGTCGCCCTTCTTCGTGAGAGACTTGAGCACCGCGAACATGTTGCCGGTGTTGAGCTTCACCTCGCCCGCCGCACGGACTGGAGTACATAAGAATGGATTAGCGTGGATAAAAAAAGGGAGGACCGGTGCAGAAACGAGATGAGATCACCTCGGCAGGAGATCTACGGCGGTGGCCATCGAAGAGGGCGGGCCCCGGGACATTGGCGTCGTTGTCCTCCTCCCTTGCGGATGAAGATGATGGATGGCGGGGCAACAATCTGCGGAGGAGGTGGTGCCGAGTGAGGACGTCGACGTCGATTCCACGGTGCAGCGCGGCGGCGACGGAGACGGTGCGGTGCGGGGGCGACGAAGATGGCGCGGTGCAGGGACTAAATTGCTTCCATAATAGCATATGTACTGTCACCCGCAAAAAATAATTATGTACTGCCATTTAGGAAAATTTGAACTGTGCATGTGTAGCATTCAGATGTCCAACTTGATTTGCATGCATAAGCCTGATATTAATCAACTATAACAGGTACTATAACATATAGATGCATTGGCATGCCGGTCTGCAAACAATACGAAACTAAATGAATGAGATTATCATTTATTTTGTTAAATGAGTTCATTTTCATCTTGTACCTGAGGTGTACCACTGCATTTCCATTCAACTAAATTAAGCTCTTCTACGGTATATTCAACTCCATGTTGAGGGCGCACATACTGAATGAGAACTATTGCACAATCAACAGACAGTAAAAGTCAAGTCATTTAGATCAATGAAATATGCAAAAGGAAAATAGTTGACTAAGTCATAATCGAATGTACAGGTAAACCATACCTACATAAATCATGTATCTTAACAATATTTATAGATATAGTTTTTTTCAGGGGATTGGGAAAAAAGGGTGTTACTAAGTAGAGTTGATCATGCCAAAACCATACCTACACTGCACAGAAAGTTGTAACAAGGGTGACAGGGACAGCTCACTAACATAATTGCTTGATACCAAATAATCATAGGTGTGAATTAACAAAATTCAGCTTCCTCATGAACAACAACCATTAAGTTATTACCATCATCTATTTGGAACTCCCCATGTACTTAGCACAGCAAAGAGAAACAGAGGAGCGTTATTGGCTTATAGCTTACCAAAGGCCCAGCAACTTCCTCCATCTTCTCTTTGCCATACAGCTGCTCCGCCAAAGCAAGAGCAAACTCGATTGCTGTTCCTGGACCCTGGCTGGTCACAACATTTCTATCCACCACCACCCTTGACCTTGAGTTCATAGGGATAACCTCTGCAGTGAACTTCTCCATGAATGACGGATAACAGGTCGCCTGCAATAGCAAATTAAACCACCAATTTCTCAGCACGGTACATCCTTCCCAGAAAAATTCACTGCACAGAATGTCGATCAATGCCGCACCTTTAAGCCTTTCAGCATTCCCCAATAAGCCAGGGTCACTGCCGGCGCAGCGCAGATGGCACCGTAGAGGCCCCCATTCTCGGCATGGCTCTTCACCATCTTCTCGAGTGTTTTGCAATCTCTAAGGTTAACCGATCCCGGCATTCCTCCCTGCACCAAACGAACCATCAACACCAAACGAGCTCGAGGAGGCACACGGCAACCATGGTGCGCACGGCGTCGATGCCGCCACCGGCGCCCGCGGCCCCCGCGGCGGAGGAGGCCAGGGAGGAGCCCGGCGAGGTCTTGCGGCGGGTGGAGCGGGCCGGGTCGGGGAGGGCGCGGCGGTGGTGGGGCTTGACGCTGGCGTTCTGCGCGTGGATGATGGCGTTGGGGTAGAGCGTGGGGACGAAGGGCCGTCCATTGAAGGCGGCGACGAGGCGGAGGGATTGGTCGAGTGAGGGCACCAGGTCCGATACGAGGTGCTGCAGGGAGCCGATGAGGTCGAGCTGTGCCTCCCGGCGGGCACCAGGCCTAGCTACGGTAGCAGGGTGAAGTGGAGGTACTTGTTGCGGCGCGGGCAGAGTAGGCGAGGAGCGCAGTGACCCGGGATTGGAGCTTGAGCGGCGCATCCCGGAGACGGGTGGAGGGGGTCGCGGCTTGATAGGGAACGAGGTATGGGGAGATGGCGGTGATCCGTTTTTACTGGCGAGAAATCTGGCGGCGGTGGCGGCGGCCCAGAGACGTGTGAGGGGGTCGCTGCTCGATGGGAAACTGAGGTATGGGGAGGTGGTGGCGGCGCCCGTGCGAAGGTGGCGGCCGTAGGGAGCGCGGCGTGGCGGCGACCGGAGGAAAAAAAGGAGGGGAGGCGTGGACGACGCAGGATTGAGGGAGGCGGACGCGAGCGTGATTGGGGAGGAGGATGCCGTGCAGAGGCTCGGGATTGGCGGAGGAGGCCAGATGGTGGCGCGGGCGCCGGCGCATAGAGTTGGAGGGGGAAAAGAGAAGGGAGCGGGCGGGCGAGATGACGGACGGGGTCGCGGGGCCGAGCGGAAGGCGGACGCGCGGGGGCGGACGCACGGACGACCGGCAAAAGACGTACCAAGTTTTTATCTCTACTTCATTCTTTTTAGGAGTAGAGATAATATATATATATATATATATATATATATATATATTATAGAGTAAAATGCGTTGGCGGTCCTTAAACTTGTTATGTTGTGTCAAGTCGGTCCCCAAACTCGCAAAACGACCACTCAGGCTTCTAAACTCCATTCGGGTCTCATTCTCATCCAATCGGGTGGGAAAAAGCGCGGGATTTGCTAACGTGGCTGCCACCGTGTCACCAATGTGGCTCCAAAAGTGGGGAAAAAAATGGGGTGCGTGACGGGTGCACGCGCCGCCCCGTGCACACCCCCGCGCGATGCCGTCCCTTTGGCATCCGACGAACGGTCCGCGCGACGCCGCCCTCTGCTGCAGTCTGCGACGATCGCTCGGCTCCGCAGCGACGCTCTCGACTCGGCTCCCTCGCGATACCGTGCGCTAGCTCTCCGCTTCCTTCCGTCGCGCTCCTGGACGTAGACATCAGGCCTGATTGGTTTGGCACCAAAATGGGCCAAACCAAAATCAGGTTATGCCCAGTGATTTTGGCGCTCGCTTGGTTCAAATCCAAAACGCTGGCGTGCCGAAGTTTCTGGCGCATCGCTTGCCCACGTTTTGGCTTCTCTATTTTGCCCTCTCGTCCTCTTCCCTTTTCGTCTCTTTTCTCACAGTTACAACTCCAACCTCCAAGCCTCCAACGCAGAGCCCGCCATCATCTCCTCTCCTCGAGTTCCCAGGTTCGCACCCATCAACAACAAGCCACCGACGCCGGATTTCCACCACCACTTTTCCTATTGAAGCTTTTATGGAACTACCTTGAGTACAGATGGGGTAGCAAAAATATTTCCATCTGTTGACAAACCGCGAGATCTGTGTTCGTAAGATACTCAGATGTGCTTTCCTCTCCAATCGATTCATCTATTCCAAGTAGCATGTGTTCCTCCACACCAAACCTTCTTAAATGTTGTAGATGTAACTTTCTGATTCATCTTCTGTTTTCAGATCTGCTGCAGCGAAGTGCTGATGCAAGCGCCAGAGATATAATTTGCCCCTCGTAGATCCCGTTGGTCCAAAAATTGAGGTAAATTTCTATGCAATCCGGTTGTCAATACCTGCAGCAAATTGCTTTGCTTATAGGCCTACGCATTCGTCATTTGTTTGGATCCTTGCCGTCTCCGCCGCGGCCGTCGCATGATGTGTCGCTGCCGCGGAACGTGCTGCTGCCCCGCGGCCGCCGCGTGATGGCGATGCGTCGCTGCCGCGGAATGCGCTGCTGCCGCTGCCGGGATTGGCCTGTGCTAGTTCGGCCTTCTGTTTGCTGCCTCCTTGAGCAACATGGGGTCCGGGAGTATTTGTTTCTTTTTATTGCTCCACGAATCCCTTCAAGATGTCTGCAAACTGTGGACTGATAGCACTTCAAATCTTTATGTGTCATTTATCATACCAACATTGTTTCATTTTGCTGTTGATATATGATTTGTGTTTTTTTTTCTTTTTGATTATTAATGTTGCATTTAGGACTACATATAAATGGAGAATAATCATCATCAGTTCTTGTATTACTGTACGTGGAGGCAAAAGGTCCTAGCTTTTCTTGTTCTACTGTTGATCTTCTGGTGGAGGAACCAAAATGATAAGAAGACTAAAGGCAAACGTGTCAAGTATGCTCCTCTTGTGCAGAGAGATATCTGGCGTAGTAGTACTTTGATTAGGTTGATCGATACCTCCGACAGAATATGTATGCGTGAACTGAGGATGTCCCGACCTGTGTTCTACAAGCTTTGTTCTCTGCTTAGGGACAGGGGCCTATTACTTGATACAATACATGTTTCAGTAGAGGAGCAAGTGGCAATGTTTCTGAAGATCGTTGGGCAATATCATACGCATTCCTCTGTTGCAATTGCATTGTGGAGATCTGGTTGGACAGTGAGTAGGTACTTTAACGTCGTCTTGCGTGCCCTTGTGAAGTTAGCTCCTGAACTAATTTATGTTTGATCAACATCCACACATCCTAAGATCACCAACACCCCGAACAAATTTTATCCATATTTCGAGGTAATTGTCAGGACTGCATCGATTTTTTTAAAACACTTATATATAGTTATGTTGACACATGTTCTTGTCTTTTTTTTACATAGGGATGCATAGGAGCACTAGATGGCACTCACATCAGAGCATGTGTGCCTGCTAAATTTGTGGATAGATTTAGAGGCCGCAAGTCATATCCCACACAAAATGTCCTACCAGTTGTCGACTTTGATCTGCACTTCACTTATGTCCTAGCAGGATGGGAGGGGGTCTGCTCATGATTCTCTCGTGCTGCATGATGCCCTATCTCGCCCAAATGGACTCAAAATACCAGAAGGTATTAATGGGTTTTAAAAGTTCGTATATAATCTCAACATAATAAGTTAACACTAGATGCTAATTTAACTTTGGCTGTAGGCAAATTCTATTTGGTTGATGCCGGGTATGCGGCTAGACCAGGCATATTGCCACCCTATCGTGGTGTTCGCTATCACCTAAAAGAGTTTCACGGGGCCCATGACCCGAAATGTCCAAAAGAGCTTTTCAATCATCGCCATTCACAACTTAGGACAACAGTTGAGCGGGCATTTGGCGCTCTCAAGAATCGCTTCAAGATGCTTAGTAACAAGCCATTCATACCCCTGAAGTCTCAGCCCAAGGTGGTCATTGCATGTTGTGCCCTTCATAATTGGATACTGGATGATGGTGCTGATGAGTTCGTATATGATGAGGCAACTTGGTATGACCATCTACCAAGGAGTCAGAACCGTATCACTGATCAAGAGGCTGATGTGCGTGAGTGGGCTGCTAAGCGGGATTCAATTGCCCAGCAGATGTGGCATGATAGACTTAATATTGGTGGTACCGCTGACAATTAATTAGTATTAGGTGCAGTTGGTTGCTTTTCGGTTAGTTTTGGTGATTAATAATGGTCTGTATGTGTACCTTTGTGGATCTGTACTCATTTTTTCTGTATACTGTAGTATTGTACGCGTGCTTCTGCAAGTAAACTATATGAGTATTGTAGTTGTGCTTCTTCAAGTAATAGTATTGTACTTTGTTTGTCTACAACCACTACATCATTTGTTTTTAATAATATCTGTTACTTGTTGTTGTCCTTTTTTTATAGCATGGGTAAGCAAAATAAAATCAGGAGTGCTGATGCTGGAAATCATGAGAAGTACATAACATGGACTGACGACAGCACTGAGTTCATGCTTCAGTGGTATATTGACTACCAAAAGGACAAACCTGCTAACTACAGGTGGAAGCAACACCACCACCATCTTTGTGCAGAAGCTTTGAATGCCAGATTTAGAATTGGAGCTACTAGACACCAAGTGTATCGTCACTTCAGGGCATTCAAGGAGAAATGGCATTGGATAAGTCAAGCTATGGCCAAGAGTGGTAATGGTTTTGATGCAACATCAAGAAAATTCAATATTCCCTACTCAGAGAAATCACCTTCTAAGCTTGGGGTAAGTATATCCATTGCAGATTGTTATATTATGTTTAGATCCATTTATATATTTCTAAAGGCATTGATAAACTCACTAGTTAATATTTGTTGCAGATAGCAAAATACAACTTTCTTACTCGACCTATCAAATTTTTTCATCTCATGGAAGAGCTATTTGGAGAATCTGCCAAAGCTAATGGATCCTTTGCTGTTGACCAGAACACTTTGGATGTAGAAGATGATAAATCTGAATCAGGGAGTGACGATTCATTGATTGACGAACATGGTGAGAATGATTCTGACACTATCGCTCGTAGGAGTCCACCAGTTGGATATACTATTGCTCATAGCAGTCCCTTAGTTGAAGATACTATTGCTCATAGCAGTCCACAAGATGGACGTTTCAGTTTTGGTTTGAAGCGCAAAAACATGAAGTCGCCTATGAAGAAGTATCGGAAGGACAAAGCAAAACGTGCTAGATCATTAGAGAATGATCCAATTGCAGGAAGTATTGTCATGCTTGCCAATTCCATTGCTGCACCTGCAGATCCTTATGCTAATCTTTGGAAGCGTATTGAGGATATACCTTTCCCACCACGAGATAAGGTTGATATTGCAACTTTTCTTTCCAAGCCTGAACAAGTTTACTTGCGCAACTACTTGAACGCTGCATCTGATCAGTCATTTGGAACTTGGGTCACTGATTACTTAGGTGCCAAGTATGCTGCCAGTGGTGGGTATGCAGGTGAATATGGTAGCTCTGGGTAAGATAGGATATTGAAGCTGGAGGTATTTTGGACTGTGTGAATATGGATGGATGCAGAAACTTGTGGCAGATTGGATTGTCTGCCACTCTTGTGTGAATATGGATGTTGAAGCTTATTTTGGATTGTATGCTAGCCCTGTGTGATTATGGATGCTGATGCTTGTGGCCTTTTGGACGTGCTCTAGGTGGACACATGCTTGTGACATTTTGGAAGTGTAGTAGATTGTCAGGAGTCAGGAGCGTCCTGGTGTAACTTGTGCTACGTAGAACTGTTGCAGGTTGACACACTGTTGTAGCACGAGGTTTATTGTGTTGATCTTAGATGAAGATGCATGGCTCTTACGAACTCCATGTCATGATAAGTAAATATATTATCATTAGTGAACTTTATTATGTAAGCTGCATATTCTAAAAATGTGTGCTACTATGAATCATGGACATTGGCAGTGTTGTTTTGGCATCAAACCAACTAGGGCCAAAATTTTGGCTGCCACATTTTGGCACCCAACCAATTGGCATCCTAAAATTTTTGCCCGGATTTTGGCATGCCCAGACTTTGGCATGCCCTGATTTTGGTTTGGCACATTTTAGTGCTAAACCAATCAGGCCCATCTTGACGGCGATGTCGAGCTTGTTGACGTAGGCCGGGCGGTAGGTCTGTCCGAGCACGCCGTCGACGTCGCCGGTGAGGCCGTGGAACTTGTACCCGACGTCGAGGTGCACAAGCGAGTCCCTCTCGGTCTTTCCGTAGCTGTGGACGCGGGAGTCTTCATCGGTGATGGGCACGGCGTTGGCGAAGATGGTGAAGACGCCGGCGAGCTCCACGGTGACGGCGTTGGCGGCGGCGCTAGTGCGTGTGACGGAGAGCCCGCACACGGCCTTGGAGACCTAGCGCGCGTTCTCGGCGGGCTCGAGGTCGACGGGCTCGCCGTCGAGGATGACGACGACGTGGTCCTCGTCCTCGTCCCACTCGGCGGCGCGGCGGGCGCCGACGTAGAGCCTGTGGCCGGCCCCGAAGGTGACGTCGAGCGCCTGCACCCAGGTGAAGTTGCGGCCGGAATCGGTGTTGTGGTTGTCCCTGAAGCGCACGTTGATGTGCAGCTGGTCGTCGGTCACGAGGCAGAAGCTCTCGTCCTTCTTTTCGTGGAAGTAGAAGGTGTTGCCGTCGGCGCCGCAATCTCCGACCACGACACCATCTGTCGGCGCCGTAATCTCCGACCACGACACCATCCGTCGCGACGTCATCGACAGCACCGTCAGCAAGCGCGCTACCGGACGGCTCCGTCCAGTCGCTCGGCTCAGTGTACCACATCATTAACAAGCGTGTGCTCCGCGAGGCGCCCTGCTCCGTACGTCGCCATCCTCGTCGACCGCGGCCTCGGCAGGCCCGCCCAGATCGCCGCCCAGAACGCGACGTGCATGGCGGAGCACCCGGGTGTCGCCGTCACGCTGGCTAGGTTCCGGCCGGACCCGCCCCACTTCGACGAGGAACTCGCCAACGACGAGGCGTTCAAGTCCAAGGTTGGCGCTGTGAAGGACGTGTCAGTGTGGTTCGAGGAGCGGGTCGGAGGCAGCAAGGAGGAGGTGCTGGAGACCATCGGCTCCCTGGCCAAGGTCAGCGTGTTCATGGTGGGATGGTCGTCGCTGGCGCCGTTGCTGGTGGAGAGGCCCGACGAGCTAGGCCACGGCCAGGAGGGCAGTTTGGCCACGTAGATAGCCACGTCGTACCGGTATCATGGGTCCAAACCTGTTTGAGACCAAAATGAGACCCGGATGGAGTTTAGGAGCCTGGGTGGTCATTTTACGAGTTCGGGGACCGACTTGACACAGCGCAATAAGTTTAAGGACCGCCAGCGCATTTTACTCTATATTATATTACTTTCATTCTTTTTAGTAGTAAGATAAGAAACCCCCTACCTGCTCCTACCGACGGCCCGTGTGTCGCCTCAATGGTGATGTCTCTGTCCCGTTCCCAGAGGCGGAACCGACGCGAGAAGACGCGTTGTAGAACGCGTCGTCTCCCACCGCCGCAGCACGTCGGATCCCGCGCGTCTCCACCAAGCAATCATTCAAGTATTGATCGCCTATCTTGTTTCTCAACTTATTCTTCACATAATTCATGGCAGAAAAGATCCTTTTAACAGTAGCTGTTCCTACTGGAAGTACTAGCACTATTGACATCATTTTTTTGCACATATCAAAGATAAGGTGAAAAGGGATAAAAGAAAGCCAAGATACAGCAGAAGAAAGAACAATCGGTCGATCATTAAGCCAGCTGATGGCAACCAGTCAAACGGAGTCTGCCGATGATCAGGGAAGGAAACGGCAAGCAAAGAATACGCCAAGGAGCAGCGAGATGAAGGCGGGTCAACGATTCATTGGCGATGGGTCAAAATCAGTTTAGGGAGTCCGACTCTTGCATGAGTTAGTTAAAATATAGTAGTTTGTGTTTTCTTTAGATACAAGTAAGAAATGTCGTAATCGATTAGGAGTCAAGTCGTCCTTAGGACATAAAAAGCGACCCAGCGCGGTCGGAGAAAGTTGTACACACTGTAGTCAAACAAACCTTTCGCCTCCGGGCAACCCATTACAATTTTCTCATTACTTTACGCGTTTCAATTCGGCGACTTCGCCACTTGCGTTTTTGTAGCGAACATGGCTTCATATGCCATTTGTTCAAAGTTAATTTTGGTGATTTATGATAACACAAGGAATGGGACTAACCATATTGTCTAGCATGTCCTTGTAGACATTTCTAGGTCCCATGAATGCAAAAATACCACATGCCAAAATGAGAAGATAGTATATATTTCAAGGGTCAAAATCGAGAAGAAGAAGAAGAAGAAGAAGAAAAGAGCACCATCGGATGAACCGACGGTACATAGGAAGAGGCGTCGGTGCAAGCGTCGGAGTATTTGGTACACTGCGTGAAGAAGGCTCAGATTACACAGACCGTCGGATGAACCGAAGGTATGTTTTCTAGTTGTACCGGATGAATTCCTGGAGGAGAAGCAGCACGGTCAGCAGCACCGGATGAATCGACGGTCCATTGGAAGAAGCCATCGGTCTATCCGATGATCCACTGGAACAAGACAGAGATGGCCCGAGTCAGAGGCCTTAAGCACCGGATGAACCGATGGTCACAAGGATACAAGCAACGGTTCATCCGACAGCTACGAAGAAGCTAACAATAAGGTTTTGACGAAGAACCCTTTAGCACCAGATGAACCGACGGTGCGTCGGTTGAAGCGTCGGATGATTTGTGTCAACGATCATGTGCGGTGGAAGGCAATGGCTAGTAGCATCGGATGAACCGACGCCCGGAAAAAGCATAGCGTCGGATCATCTGATGGTACTACTTTCTGCAGCTTTGGCCCAATGGCTAGTTTGATGCCTTGGCCTATTTATACCCCTTCCACCCCGTCATGTGAGTTCGCTGGATGCTGAGGAAGACCTGAGGAGTGTGAGACACATAGAAGATCATATCCAAGCCATCCAAGTGCTAAATTGCTCATCCATAGACTTGCACATGCTTTGTGTGTGCTTAGTGTTAGGCTTAGCTTAGAGCTGAATGAGTGCAAGGTGTGCCTACCTTGTGAGGTGATTCTTAAGTGGATCAAGCTGTACAAGGTGTGCCAGAAGCCTTGGAGCCTAGGTGGCTCTCCGGTAAACGTCTTCGACCCTCCGGCTTGGTGTGGAGCGGCAAGGACACTTTTGTGCGGGGGACGTGGAGACCCCCTTCCTTGGTGGAGAAGCTCCTTAGTGGAGACGGCATCAAGGTGACCAAGAGAGCTTGGGGAGTGCCTTCGTGGCCGAGCCTAAGTGGTGCTCTTGGGAGAGACTTGGTGACCGGGAAGCAATACTCTTGTGTGGAGTGCTTCAATAACGTGGACTAGGGTGGCTTAGTGCCTACCGATACCACGAGATAAATCGTGTGTCAATAGTTTGCTTCCTCTCATCCCCCTTTACATTTCCGCATTACTTTCTTGCAATCCTTGTTTGCCTTTACTTTCTTAGAGTAGTATCTTACTAGGATTGGCTATAGGTTGCAAAATTTGTTTTGGGATGGGAGTTTCACACTAGAACAACCGTAGTTGCACATCTAGGTAGCATGTTCTAGTTTATGTTTTGAGCAAATAGTGATAACCCTAGGCTTAAGGTTTAAAGTTGCCTAATTCACCCCTCCCCCTCTTAGGCTACGAGCATACGATTTCTTACAGTTTTTTTCTCTTTTCAAGCGTCGTGCTTCAAGTTCGTCGGGCTGCATCAATCAACCTCCGGCAAACTTGTAAGTGCTGTTTTACCGAATAAACCTTAGGCTTTAAACCTCCAGGTGGTTTCCCTCTAGTTTTTTTATTCAAAACCCGTTGATTTAAGTTAGATCTTCAAGTTTTCGTACCAATTCTTATAGCTTTAGCTTGTACCAACTTATCCTGTTTGTATCCCATTCGAGATCAAGCTCTACTGGCTCCTATCCGGAATAGCCGATCTAGATTTGGTTTTGGGCGTTATCCGTAGCTTTGAGTATGTTGCTCCCGTAGCTTACGATCTGCTTACGTAATCCGGAATCGGTTGATACGGTCGATTTCAACATACTTACACTTCGGTTGCTGTCGAGCCCGCCGATCCTGCTTTGCTACGTATCGGCCGATCGGTCTGTTACGCATACTGAAGACGCATTCGGTTCTCTAGCCGATCTGATCCTCTGTCTTCCTTGTCAAACAACAGGTCAGATTGACTGGTACACCTCGCACCGACCGGGGAGTCACGTGTGTTGCTGCCCGGAGGTGACGTCATGTTTTCACGTCAACAAGCACTAATTTGAGAAGCTTGTAAACAAGCCCATGCCTATTTTGCATCTTTTCTTTAACAATCATAATGAAAAGATCAGCAAGACTTTTCACTTTTCTGAACCTTTTATTGATACGCACCTCAGTGAGGAAGAATTTCAATGCTAATGGAAGATGGTTGATCTTTGTCTTTGAGAAATCATTAAGATAAAATTGTGCAAGCTTAATCAACTTATCTCTGTCCCAGCTAGCAAAGTTATCTATAGGACTAAATGCAGACATACATACAGGAAGGCCGGATTGATTGTTTGGGTTGCATTCAGACCGAAGAAATTAGGATTTAGATTCACTAATATATGTGTATGTGTATACACTTGATGTATACTTCTTTTTGTGTAAAAAAAAGTTAGGTATTCCTGAGAATACACAGGCACCACTGTAGCTCTGCCCATGGTCGTCGTGTATGTTCTTTTACCATGGTACACTTATACTATCTATTACTTATGCATACTACATATTCCATATGTGAACTTTTCAGTATTATTTAATTAATCTTAACCATCATACATATTTATACAAGTTCTTTTCAAATACATGTACAATTCAGTGTGCACCTTAAAAAGCCTCGATGTTGTCCAAGACAAATAGGACGATAAAAATACCAAGTTGAGGAATACCCTACTCAAGGTAAGGTTAGGAGAATGGTATCATGTGGTCACTTTCTTTCAATTCAAACCTTAATTACTAAGATAAAATAGCCTTGACGAAATTACAATAATGCAGAACTACCAACTCCTTGAACCATTCACTTGTGGCGCGCGCTAAAACACGCACACGACAAACCACACCAGCAGCCTAATTATTTTAACGAGGAAACGGCAAGAGATAGTGTTGTCCATTCGCATATTTAGAGGAGCTAAAGATTCTTTTACGTTAACAATGCCTCTGGCGGCTTTCGAGCGCTACATGGTCGACCGATCAGGTTGGTGTCACTAGCCGCCAGGCCAACTTGTTGCTCTAGGGGAATTAGAAAATGTTTCATTAACCCCGTGTCATTTGGATGTTGGTGTGCATTCGGTTTAAGGTGATGGTGAATGGACATCTCTAATCTTAATTTCGAACTTAGCACAGATAGTTTGAGCTGGTACTTCTAATTTCAGGAGCTGTTGAACAAAAATCTACAAACGACTTTGTAGTGAAACCCATTTGGACGAAGTAGTAGAACTCTAGTTGATTGGGAACTACGCGCCTGATGCTTCGGTCATGGACTGTTTCTTCATTATTTGTTAATTGGTGCATCACTGTCACGGGTTTAACGTGTCAATCCCATAAATCGATGTGTATTTGTTGTAAGAAAGTGTAAAGGGGATAAAGGGCGTAACACCAGTGTACCAAGTGTTAAGAATTCTCTGACTCTTTCTATGTTGACCAGGAGAATACAACTTCCATACATGCCCTATAAATACTTGCCCTAATAATGGCACCACAATGAACAACACACAATATCGTACTCTGTAGAAAACATGGGACTCTATGCTTCATCACGCGCCCTTCTGGTCTCGGCACTTTGCTTTTGCATTCTGTTTCTTGGAGTACATGGAGGATCCCGCAGCGTAAGCATGGCTGTTAACACTTCTTTCATCATTAGGTAGAGGAGGTACTATGCATTAGCTGAGAGATCGACCATGCATGTTTCTGTAATCTGAATACCAATCTCTTCTGCGTCTGCAGCTTTATGTCGTCTACCTAGGAGATGTGAAACACGGACACCCAGATGATGTCATCGCTTCGCACCATGATCTACTCAGCAATGTTCTTGGGAGGTACGTATCCTCTTTCTGCTTGTTACTTACAGATTACTTCAAGAACTCCTTTGAGAAGAATGATATGCAAACTGATCATGGTTCATCGCCGTACCATCAAGAGATTAATTGTGTTTTCGCGTGTAAATTTCTAAACTTTCAGCATGGAAGATTCTTTGGGTTCCATGATTCACAACTACAAGCATGGCTTCTCAGGGTTCGCAGCCATGCTTACCGAAGACCAAGCTAAGCAGCTTGCAGGTCAGGCCTCTCAGCCTTCCTGCTCAAACAATGCTCATCAGTTCTCTCGTCAGATTAGTTCCACAGCTATCAATGCAAAACCTGTGACGCCTTTGCGCCTTTGTTCTCTGCAGAGTTTCCGGAAGTCATCAGCGTCAAACCCAGCAGAAGGTGCAGGGCAACAACCACTCGAAGCTGGGACTTCCTCGACATGAGCTACCAAAATCCCAATGACCTGCTCAATAAAGGCAGATATGGAGAGGACGTGATCATCGGAATTGTTGACTCAGGCATCTGGCCAGAGTCCAGAAGCTTCAGCGACGAAGGGTACGGGCCAGTGCCGTCACGGTGGAGAGGCGTGTGCCAAGTCGGACAGGCCTGGGGCAGCAACAACTGCAGCCGCAAGATCATTGGGGCACGGTTCTACAGTGCTGGAATGAGCGATGAGATCCTCAAGACCGACTACCTGTCGGCCAGGGACTCTGGTGGCCACGGCACGCACACGGCCTCCACGGCAGCTGGCTCGGTCGTGGAGGGGGCCAGCTTCCATGGCCTCGCCACGGGCGTCGCGCGAGGCGGCGCGCCCCACGCTCGCATCGCCGTCTATAAAGTCGTCTGGGGGGGTGACGGCGGCGGCGGAGACGACGCCGCGCTGCTCGCGGCCATCGACGACGCGATACACGACGGGGTGGACGTACTATCGCTGTCACTTGGTGGTTTCGACGACAATTCGTTCGGAGCCCTCCACGCGGTTCAGAAGGGGATCACTGTCGTCTATGCGGCCGGCAACGACGGGCCAATCCCGCAGACTCTTGAGAACACGTCTCCGTGGGTCATCACCGTCGCGGCGAGCAAAACAGATCGATCGTTTCCGACGGTGATCACGCTAGGAAACAAGCAAAAGATTGTGGTACGGGATACAAACAACAAGCTCTGAAGAGTCATAACTCACAAGCCTATCGTATGGTTTCTTGCCTTGAGCAAATTCTATTCGTTTTGCAGGGACAATCGCTCTACTACCAAGGGAAGAACTCATCCAGGAGCATTTTCACAAGTCTTGCAGACGGAGGCCAGTAAGTAAAGCCATTTATTTATGTTCAGAGTCCTAGCTTGTTGACTTTGCGAAAGTGTAGCTGAGCGGATCATTTTCTCGTTTTTTGTGGTTAGATGCGCGCTGGACACTCTCAATGGCACCGATGTGAAAGGGAAAATTGTGTTCTGCTCATCACCAATCGCACGGGACGATCCAACTCGTCCGAATCCAATCCAAGTTTACAGAAACGCATCGCAATACATCTATGATGCTGGGGGCTCTGGTCTTGTTTTCGCTCAGTACACGACTGACCTTCTAGAGAGCACGGATTGTCTAGGAATTATGGCATGTGTTATTGTGGACCGTGACACCGGCAACAAGATTATGAACTACATAAGAGCCACAAGGTGCACCACTTTTTTATCATCTCGCATAAAACTGCAAATTAGTATCAGCTACTGATCAATTATTTTTCCCGAAAAGTTGACGAATCCTCTCTGACATAAATATCTGATTGTTTTAAGCAGCTCTCCTGTGGTTAAGATTGAACCAGCGCGCAGCGTTACAGGTAAAGGGATCCTAGCTCCCAAAGTGGCAGCATTCTCCTCAAGAGGTCCATCAATCGAGTACCCTGAAATTATCAAGGTATCTAGAGTAAAGAATTACCATACTTTCTGGGCAGTATGCATTATTATATTAGGAAACTATCTCACTGCTACACTCTTGTTTCGGCCGCAGCCTGACATAGCTGCACCTGGAGCCAGTATCTTAGCAGCACAGGGAAATTCCTACAGAATTATGTCAGGTACTTCAATGGCTACACCTCATGTAACTGGCATCATCGCGCTGCTGAAAGCTCTGCATCCAAATTGGTCTCCAGCTGCACTGAAATCCGCCATTGTCACCACAGGTAATTAGACCAACCACAACTTTTGACGAGTTTTTAGGGCAATTCGCCAAGGGCATTGCCTTTTCATATTAGGTAGACATGAATTTTGCACGCTTCAGTTTTAGGAGATACTTCCTCCGTCCCACAAAGAGTGTCCTTTTAAAGCATTTTAGACACAATAGTAGTGGTGAGAAATGTATATATTACTCCTAATAACTAATACTAATTGTGGTTGGAAATTGTGATGTTTATTTAGTTTTCTGAATCCTAAATAAATGTACGTACATTGGAACTAAACAGATAACATCAATTGATCATTTGATTGGTTCTACACGCTTCACCATACACTTTTCTTTGTTGGTATGAGTGTTGCTTTAACTAGATGAGATTTATTATGATGTAAGAGGACACTCTTTGCGTGGGACACGATTTAGGGTCCAAGGGGATGATCTTTGCAAACGGAGAGAGTACCTTCTAACAAAGTCATGGCTAATTTACTAGGCAGTATTACATGTGTCTTACCTCTCTTTTTTTGCACGGTGAAGCATCTGTAACTGATGAACACGGCATGCCGATACTGGCGGAAGGATTGCCTCGAAAGATCGCCGACCCATTCGACTTTGGAGGTGGACACATCAACCCTAACAGAGCAGCTGATCCTGGCCTCATTTATGACATCGATCCGAATGATTACAACTATTTCTTTGGTTGCACCATCACGAAGACTTCCGCAAGCTGCAATGAAACATCAATACCAGGGTATCTCTTGAACCTGCCATCCATCTCGGTTCCAGACTTGAGGTATCCAATTACCGTACCGAGAACGGTCACAAATGTAGGCGAGGTCAATGCGGTATACCATGTTGCAATTGAAAGCCCAGCTGGAGTCAAGATCGAGGTTGAGCCATCTGTTCTTGTATTCAATGCTGCAAACAAAATTCATACATTTGAGGTTAAGATATCACCTACGTGGGGGTTGCAAGGGGATTATACATTTGGCAGCATTACTTGGTACAATGGTAAAAAAACAGTGCGAATTCCAGTAGCAACCCGGATCACAATTCATGATTTCTTCGCGGATGTTGCATAACTAGGGCCAAACATGAGATGACATCATATTGTTCTTGTACTTTTTGAAAGGTTATCATAGTGTTTTGACTTTTGATCAGCATTTGTACAGAAAACAAAAATAAGAAGTGCCCAGATCCATTATGGCCTGACTTGTATAATTCTTTTTCTTCTTGGAATAAGATAAACAGCTACCATTATTGTGGTGGGCTAGATTTGAAGTTGTGTGTGCGTGCTATGTTATTAATGACATTACGTATTAAAAAGAATCGAGCCTCCAGTATTACCACTCTCAGGCTGTCAGCTAGTACAGGCGTGGACGGCACCAATTGCAGCAGGAAAATCATTGGGCTCAAGAAAATACGATGGAGGTATCAACAAAGCTAACACAAACTCTACTAACCTCCATTTCTAAATACTTTGGCTGATTTGACCAATGTAGTATGCCGGTATCAAGGTGATCAACTCTTCTCGTATGAAATTATCAAAATAAGCTTACGAGTTATCTTTAAATGTTTCATAAAACTTCTCATAGTACTTTAGTAGGGGCAAAAGTAGAAAAGTATGTTTGAGGGGAAGAGGGGAGAGGGAGGAGGTCACCTTGCTTGGTGGCGCCGACGGAGAATGAAGAGCGAGTAAGGAGGCAAGTCAAGGACGAGAAGAAAGACAGGCGGTGGGTTTCGTTTCAGCTCCACTCCACCTTCACCACCGCCACAAGACGACGGCGGAGGCGCGCGTGCTTGGGTGAGCACTGCCCGAGGAAGAAATAGGAGGAAGTCACTCGTGGGCCTAAGGTGAATTAAGCTTTTATGAGTTTATGCCCACCAATATTATAGGCTGATGTTCCAAGAGTTCCTTCGTGTAATGGAGACCCAAAGCGCTCTTGAAACAAAGCCTTAAATACTTCTCTTTTTAGGTATGAGTGTGCGTACGTGTTGTGAGCGTTTGCGTTGTACTGTGTAATTCTCAATAAAAACTTATCTTTTTCCACGTGGCGAGAAAAGGACGAGTGGATGATGCACATTCATTTTTAGATAATGGATAAAATTCGGTCTCTATATCTACATTTAGAGATATATATATGTGTGCGCGCACGCTATACTACACCCTAAGTGTAGAATACCATTCTGAACCCACCAACCCATCTAACTTGCCAGACCGACCGACCAACCACGCACTCCCGCCAGCCGCCATCCGTGCCTAGTAACGCCCCGCGCGCCCGACCCGCAAACCGTTTTATCCCACCCATCCGGCCTCCCCACGAAACCCAACTGGTCATCCCGATTCATTGGCACCCACCGAGATTCCCTTTTCCCCGAGCTTTCCAAGGCGGCGATTCGGCGGCGGCCGCGGGGGAGGGCGGTGGTGAGGTTTTCCGGCAGCGACTGCGGGGGGAGGGCTCTCAAGCGGCACGCCCCTTTGCATCCCCTCCCCTCCGCTCGCCTCTGCAGGCTCCTTACCATTTTGGGGAGGCAGATCGGAGGCGAGGCTGCAGCGTCGCGCCGCCGGGAAGGGTCAGCCGGGGGAGGAGGAAGGGTCCTCAATTTTTTTTGGTCGTTCATGGTTCTGCTTGCTTAGGGTTTTCAATTTTTTCATTGATTTTTTCTTCCATTCAGGTTGTAGCTAGCGTGCTGATCACTTGTTCGTGAACGGGGAGCAGTGACCTGAAATCAGGGTGAGCCCCGCCTGCCCCCTCACACCTCCCACACCTCCCTATTCTTCCAATTTTTTCATCTCTGTGAATCGACGATTGTTTTTGTTGCGACACAATTCATGGATTGTGTTTTTGTTTTTAGCTCAGTGCAACATGTATGCCAACCAGTAATTAATTTAGCTTCAGTAACTAATTTTAGCTTCACGAATAGGTTCAGTATTTGGACACCCTATCTTCGGTAATTGTACACCGTAGCTTCACAAATAGGCGCAGTAATTGGACATCCCTAGCTTCATAAAAACTTTTCTCTGTGATGCTTGGCTTGTTCGCGCAGCAGTTTTGTAGTTCATGTACTCATAGTGGGACTATTTTTAGTCGAAAAACTGTTAGCATTTAGGTTCATTAATAGGGATATGTCATTCCATTAATCTATTCGAGCCCTTTTTTTAAGACGTGCGTAGCACGTGTTTCATTAAGGAGACGAGAAAGGTCTGTTTACAAAAAGCGGTACAAACGCGAGACGACAACAAGTCCCAAACAAGAGAAAGAACAACTACCAACATGAGGCTACCTAAAAGCGCGGGGGCAACCTACGACGACCAAGCAACCCAATCCCAGCGAAACCGAGCCCTTTCTTTTAGCCTTTTACTGAACATAGAAAGGGGCATGCTGGTCATGGATTTTTTTATGTAGGTGTCTGCTTGTTCAGTAATCATTGTTTAGTATTCATCTGCGTAGCACTTTCTTTGCTAATTTAGTTTACTACATTCTATATTCAGTTTTTCTTTGTTCAGTAGTGTGTTCATTGAGTAATCAACATCTTTTTGAGTATTGAGGGGCATCTTTTGTTAGTGTTCAGTAATGATTTTGTTTCTTTTCATTCCCTTCCATTAGTTCAAAAGAGCATCCATCGGCGTCAGCTTAATTAGTAGATCGGGTTCAGTAATGCAACCCAATAGCCTCAGTAATCGATACTTTGGATGAATATTTCCGGTACTATGACAACTTGAGGTTTTCAGTACATTTAGTAATCTTGTATCAATATCAACATTTTCAGTAATTCAGTTATTTCAGTAATCCTATAATCATCAGTCATCAGTGATGTTTTGGAGGAATATTTTTGCTACTATGACAACTTGAGCTATTTGGTACATTTTAGTGAGCACTCTGCTTGAGTAACTTGGTAGTTGATTAGCACCGTCCTTTATTTCAGTAGTTCAGTAATATTTTTCCTTCAATATTTGTATGGGAGACTTTTCATATATGCTTTTGACTAAGCAATATATCTCTAGCAGTTTTTAGTTTTCATATACCGTTGGAAGACTGGTAGGAGGGATTTCCAACAAACAATGGTTCAGTTTTCGAGCTATAGCAGACATGGGTTCAGTAATCAGTGATCATCGGTAACAAACATCGGTAATTCAGTAATCATATACCACTATCAGTAATTTTGTATGTCAGTGATTCAGTAATCATATATCCAAGCATTAGGAAGAGGTTGGAGCATGATCCTTCAGTGTATCATTTTTATTTACTTCAAGTTTTCTTTAGGCTTTTATGTATTCGTTAGCGAAGCAATGAAATGTCTATCGAACCTTTCTTTACTTCATTATTTCACTAATAAATCTCCTAATCTCATGACACAAGTGCAGACAGAGCACGGTGGTGATTGGTGTGCTCCAGCGGCGACCTGTGGAGGCGTCGAGACAAGCACATCTGCTGCAACATCGATTTGAGTGGACGAAAGTGGTCTCCAAGATTAACTCACGATTACCCCTAATTTAATTAGAATATTCATTTTCTCGTGTCTGAAGAAGGTAGGGAATAGAGTGAACGAAAGTGGTCAGGCGCCGAGGCAGTAGAGGTGTAGGTGTAGGAGCTGCAAGACATTGAGGCCTTTGTGACAGAACTGATGTTACGTTCTTGGCAGAAGAAAATTGACATGCAAATTGAAAAGAGCATTTGTATGGAGATGCTCTTTTTCAGTAGCTGTCTCCGTAGACTGTAAGTGTAGCCAAATATATTTTACTCGTCAACTTCAAGTCATATGTAAAATTAATTTTACATTCTTCTAAATATCTCCTTTTCCCTTTTGAATATTCGGAATGTAAGTGAGAGAAAACTGCATATCAGTAATTTGGGTTTGTTATTTTTCCACCATTCAGTAAATTTGGGCTCTGTATTTTTCATCTGTCAGTAATCCAAAGTTACATGATTGCATAGTCCAAGTGATTTGGGCTTAGTATATTGACACAACTGGCATGTCAGTAATTTGAAGCTCAGTAATCCATGTTGTAAGTGCTCTGACAAATTATCATGCTAGTAATTGGGGTTTAGTATTTTTTTTCCCATCATTCAATGCATCTGTTCGAGCAATGTGAAGCACTCCAAAGACATAGTAATTAGGTACAGGCTAGTGCGGAGAAAAACTACATGGCGTCTGTGCATGCATTACTGACTTCTTTTTTCGGAATCGATTCAGTAATTTGGTGTTTGGGTTATTAGTATTTTCTTTTGTAGACCCAATAATCCCTATCTGCCTTCACTATTTTCTAGTTACTGATAAATGTGTTGTGTGGTAAGACAATTCTAGTTACTGAACCATAGTAATATACTTGCTTTTTAATTTTGTGTGTATGTCCTGTAACACCATTGCATCTGGTAATCTAATTTTGTTCAGTAATAATAAGTGGGGTCAATTACTGACAAACATTCCTCTTGCTTCAATTACTGACGATCATTCCTCTGCGGGTATTACTGAATTACATGATGGCTGATCAAGTTCATCATTTGCATCCCATCAGCTTCAGCCTTCCACTTCAGTAGCCGATCAAGTTCAGTAATGCATCCCAATGGCTTCAGTAGTCGATGCTTTAGTGATGCATCACAATAGTTTTTAGTAATCAACCCTTCGGATTTAGCAGAGCATCCTTTGGGGATCAAAATTCATACAATCTCCTTCCGCACCTTTTTGAGAGCATGGCATCGTGTTCATTGTTCTTCAGCAGTAATTTTCTTTTCATTAGTATTTTTCCTTTTCTCTTAGTATTCCTTTTTTAGCATACATTCAGTAATTGATGGTTCAGTAATTTCAGTGTTTAACGTTTTCTTCAGTAATTAAATGTTTTTCCATTTCAGTAAATTGATGGTTCAGTAAGCTCAATGTTTTTCCATCATTGATTAATCTAAAATTAAATGATTTCAAAATGGCTTCAGTAATTTCTATTGCTTCCTAGTGTTTAACTTTTCTACAGTTAGATTCTCAGTTAGAAATTGTCCATGATTTTTTTTCTCTCCTATTTTGCATTGCTCCCCTGCATAGTCATGACTGCAGAATATTCATTACTGATGTGTGGATTGTGGTCAGGCGCAGGAGCATAATTTGTGTTTAGCCAAGTGAATATGTACAGTAATCCATTACCAATACATGTTGAGCCTTGTGTCCACCGCATCCCCTCCAATCATTTTTAGGCTGCACCATTATACATCATAGAAGACGGCCGGAGTTGCATGGCCTGTCCTCAGATTCAGGTTTCAATGTTTCTGAAATTTCTTGTCAGTATTTAGGTTGCACATGCTCACATGCATGCGCTCCTATTTCTCCCAAACTGTCGCCACCAATCAGTAATTCTCCATGCGTGTATCCCAATTCAATCATTTTTTGTTCCTGTTTCAGTAATCCCAATTAATAAAAATGACCCTCCTCTATTTACAATTTCAGAGAACTAATTAGGATTCCATCTAATACCAACTTCAGTAATACCAACTAGTGGTGCTATGACTTTACCAAACAATGAGTTTTCAATCTATCATATCCTTAACCACAAGTTGATATCACCAAATATTTATCTCTATATGTTGCTCATAAAATCTCTATTATCTATTAATCTCCCTTCTCTTGCTTTTATTTGAATCTCGGGACGAGATTCTTTTAAGAGAGGTAGATTTGTAACAGCCCAAAATGTAATTACATATTTAGTCTTGCATCATGAGCATCATTGTTTGCTAAGACATAATTCTTGTGCTTGTTTGGATGCTTTTACCTTTTTAATTAATTTAGTAAATAAAGTGAATATGCATCCTTGTGAAACATCTTAGATTTTTATCATAAAATCTATATTGGGAGATGACTTGATTAATTAGTACTTCTCTAAATATAAATTTAGGTATCTTCTTCCGGAATTTAGAGATCATCTTAAGGTCAAACAGTTTACCCAAAATCTCAAAAGTATCCTTCCGGGATGATTTTTCTTTTGAAATCTGCAATAGCTATGATGCCAGATCCAAGCAAAATGGAATACTTATGATTTACCTAAAAAGTTTCATGAATTTTAATGATCTCTAGATGGGTTGTTTTGATTTTTTAAAAAGAGTAGTTTTTATACCTATTCTTCAACTGGTGCTCATCCACTTCGTTACTGAAGCTAGAAAAACTCTCAGGAGACAAGAGACACAATCTCAAAGACCCAGACCAAATCTCTACAAAATTTCTGGACACCCAAGACATCTTCTCTTTTTTGTCTTCCCTCTCCAGCAACTTGAGCCGCTACCTGTGCCTGCGTGTACCCCGCGGCGATGCGCGGCCGACCCCCTCCGGTCCGCCCCCCTCCCTCGCGCCCCTGCCTGCGGACCCAGCGAGGCAGACGCGGCACGCCGCCCCCTCCTCTTTTGTTTTTCCGTAACCCCTCTTTCTCCGGTTCCTTTCTCTCCCTCCCGTTCTTTTTCTCCCGTGCCGCACCTGGAGCCGCTCGCCCTCCTCCCCGCCTCCGTCGTCGCCGGGCAGCAAGCGCGCCCCCTGGCCGTGCCCCTCCCCGTCATGGGTGAGCTTCTTCTCCTCTCCCTCACATCACTCTCCATCTTCTCCAAAGCAAGCTCCATTAGGCTGTTGTTCATATTCTTCTTCCCCAACTTCGGTGAACCAAGGTGAAGTCCGATCTCCTTCCTCGCCGCTCTACTCCAACCTACGGCCCCCCTGAATCATCTTTCCCCATCCTAGGTGAGGTTCTCCAATGGTTTGCCCCTTCTCTCTCCTCCATTGGAAGCTTCTTCATTAATCTCCCATGGAACCTTATCTCCATTAATGTTGCATGTCATCCAAATCTTGATGCATGTCGTTTCTATGACTCAAAACTGAATCTCCATCATCTAATGAAGCTCTAGGATCAAATCCAATTGCATTTGGTCACCGGAATCACCGGCAATCGCATTTTCGGGAACTTGATGATATATTTATTTTTATTCCATTGAACTAAAACGTCAATAATAGTGTCTTGTGTGTATGATTTAAGTATTCTACTTGTGTTAGATACTTTGAATTGATGTATTTGTCTGGTGAAAATAGTTTACATTCTTCTATGCACTCACAATATTCCAAGTATCGCATTGTTATGTAAAAGATTTTAAACATGACTAGTTCCCTAATACTCAATAATCATTTAAGCTCATGTGAACTATCAGTTCTTTTGTGTTAATTAAAATAAATATGTTATGCCTCCATTTTGTAAACAATTAGAATGATGATGGCTTACTTTGTAAGTGTAACTTTGTTAAATAGTTTCTCTTTTAGAAAGTTATTCTTATTCCATGTGTGATGCTATACAATTTGTCTTTAGTTCTCAATCTGTCTATTGATGAATAACTAGTGTCGCTAGCTAGTTTACTTGAGCATAGTCGACTACTTAGTGTTGATAGCAATCATGGTGTCCCAACAATTTAATTATGAGATAGCTCATATGGTAACTAAAAATAGCACCACCAATATTGATTGCATTCTTATGTTATAACTTGTCTTGGAATGTTAAGTGCACTTGTGTGAATATTGTTTACACCCTTTCATCTAAGCAAATGTTTGTGCACCTTAATTCCATTCTTTGTTTGCTTTGTTTGATAATGTTGAACCATGTTATCTTGTACTTTTCACAAGACATTTCATCTCATATGCATCTACTTTCATGGTATCTTTTCTAATTTATGCATTCATCTAATCTCGTAGATAACGTTCCGGAGTGTTGCGTTCTTGGAGCACCAATCTCAGGCAGGCACCAATATATCTCACTCTATTTTCTAAATGTGAAATGCTATTACTTATTAATGATTGTGCATGGGCTTAGCTCTATCTAGACATATGCAATGTGTAGAACCTATTAGACATGTCAAATCTTGGAATTAGTTCAACTTATTTAGATAAAGTATGTATGCTAGAAACCTCGATATAATTGCTTAGCTATGCTTAGCTTTCGGTAGAAGTCGAGAGGTGGAAAGGTCACCACCACTGAAGCGTCCCCTCATCAGAGGTGACTAAATGTGACATAAATACCAGTCCCAGGAGGCTGGCAACACATTTATTACAACAGGTGGTTCAGTCCCTTACATCACGGCGGCATAATGGGCACGGAAGCGCCATTGCCACGAGAAACAACACAAAAGCTAAAGACCAAACTACGATAGCGAAGGCTTCTAAGGCCTCATCAGAGTACCACGCCATGGAAGCTCTCTGTGGCGACCCTGAATCCACAGGCACGGGTTGAGTGCAGGACAGCGACCTACTCGACGTCTTCGGGAACGAAGTCGGGATCCTCCTCTGAAAAACAGTTAGTCAAGCAAGGGTGAGTACATACGTACTCAACAAGTCCAACCCCACCCACGGAGGGGCTAATAAGCAGATCATGCACAGGATATATCAAGGATCAGACTAGGGTTTATTTTACAAACACATTTACTCATGCAGGGGTTCATTTTCGAAAAGGTTTTCGCAAACAATTTTTATAACCCAAGTAACTCAGTTGTTTTGAGAAGACCAGTTGAGGACTACCGGACTCCCCGTCCGCAGTAGCCCAGGCACACAGCCTCACTTTATAAGAAATCAACTCATGCCATGAAAATCATCCCAAACTCAAACACTAGTTTTGTGACCACACCGTGACTCGTCCAATACCGTGGACACGGCTATTCGAATAGGTTTTACACTCTGCAGAGGTTGTACATCTTTACCCACAAGTAGGGTACCGCCACACGCACACCTTAGTGTCGGCGCGGATCCTATCAAAGCCATTACCCACCTTAGCTAACCCTACGAGCCACCACGGGAGCAACCAAGGGGTTATCTCACATAACCAGGGCGTACCTCACACAGATCGTACCCCTACTCCTTGATCTCCCGCTGCTCACCCGCACTCCTGATGGCAAGTAGATTAACTAGTGGGATTTATGCTAAGCCGTTGCCACATACAACGGTCGAGTGGTAGTACGATAATTGGGTCAGGTGAGATGTCACGCAACCCGGTCCTTAACGACAAGATGGACATCTCCAACACGCTCAACCACAAAGGTACGAGCTCACCCATACTCCTGACACACGCGTCCATCTCGTCTACCCAGTTCTTTACTCATTTTCCAAAATACCACATTCTCATTTTTAAAGCACTCACACATTTTAAAGAAATCATTTAGGGCAATCAAAGATCAATCACAGCAATCAAGGGTGGCTATCCTACCGGGTTTTAACAGTAAAACAATATGCAATTTATAAAACAGGTCATAGGGTTGTATTTATAAAACTGGGACCAAGCATGCATCAAAGGATGAGATTGAACTTGCCGTCTTCGAAGTCTTCGGGGAGTGCCGGCTCGGCGTTCGGGATCTCGGGCTCCTGCTCGCAGTAGTCGGCTCCGATCTCCGGCTCGGGGTACCTTCCTTCGTCTACACCGTCGGCTATAGCGCATACACAAGCAAGCAATCATTAAGCACACATATTACCGGCCGAGCTCGAGGAGGGGAAATAAATGGAGGGGGGAAATATATAAGCCCTAGGGGGGAAAGGTTGGTGTGTGGTTCGGCGGGGATATTCCTGGGAAAGGTGTGGTGAATTTGGGATTAATCGTGCATGGGATGTTGGGTTAAAGGGAGGTTATGGGGGCTAAGGGCCTTTTAGTAATTTCTATTAATGGGGAAGGGTGTGATTATGATAATATAAATTTGGTAAGGGTCTGGTTGTAATTGTTTAGGGCTTAACAGTATCTGATCTCCAATTAAATATTAACCTAGGGGCTACTTGGAAAGAAAAAGAGAGAGAGATGGAATAGGGGGGGGTTAGTCTGGAAAAGGGAAAAGGATAGGGGCTTTTGGGCAAAACGCCCCTTTCTTCCTCCCTGGTTCGCAGCCGGCCAGAGGCAGGGGAGGCTCGGGCGGCGGCGGCCCGCCGTCCTCCCGGCCACGGCCGCGGCCAGCGAGAGGGGGAAAAGGGAGAGGGCGACGAGGGGATTCACCTTCGACCGGCCGCCGGCGCCTCGCCCTCTCCTCCGCTCCTCCCTCTCCTCTCCTCTCCTCTCCTCCCCTGCTCCATCCACCAGTGCGTCGCCCCCTCCTCTGTTCCATGGCCGGTGCGGCGAGCACGGATGGCCGACGCGGCGAGGGCGGATGGCCCACACACCCTGCGCTGGCGGCCTCCCTGGCTAGCGGAGGAGGGGCGGCGGCGGCGGAGGCCTCCCTGACCGACAGACGAAGGGAGAAGCTGGGCGGCACGGCTAGACAGTGGCGGCTTTCAGCGGCGGTGCGTGGGCCAGCAGCGGCGCGCGGAGCAGCAGCAGCGAGGAGGCGGGCAGCGGCGGCGCGCGGAGCAGCTGCATCTCGCCGGGCCGCACCTCCTCCACGACTCCCGGTGCGGCAGTGGCAGCGATGGTGGCCGGCACTCCCCAGAGCTCCCTATGTCCCTTGGAGCACGAGCCCGAGAGAGGGGTGGGGTGCACAGGCCCGCGCTAGGTGCCATGTCCGTCCTGAGGGGAAAAGAAGAGGACAGCGACGGCGACTGGACGGCGACCGGCGACGGCGTGAGCGCAGGGACATAATCGGACCGGTTTGGAAAGTTCAGGGACTGAATTGAGCGTTTTCGTAGTTGAGGGACGAAATTGAGCCTTGACCGATAGTTTAGGGACGGATTCGGCTATTCCGCCTTTCACAATAAAACAATGGGAAATAACCTGTAGCCCTGTAAGGAATGGAGCTCCATCGCCTCAATGTTCTGTCGAGGTCCTGTGCGCCGCCGGAATTTCAGATTGATTCGTGGGGGAGCCGTGCCGATGGGAGCTCCTGTGTGTTGCCCGTGCTGCCGACTGCACGCTGTGTGCCTGATTCTTCATGTTCGCTGCTCACCTAGCATCTCCCCTGCCCAGCCATCGCAGCTCGCCGGAGCCAGCGAGCCACCCACGCTCCTCAGGCTCGCCGCTCGATGCGCCGCAGCTCGCATGCTAAGCTCGTGGGACATCCTGTGCGCCGCCGTGCCCACCACGAGCCGCCGGCTGGCTCCTGATCCGCATGCCGCCGCTCTTGACCCACGCGCGAGGATCTTGCTCGCCACCGGAGACTGCCCTCCACGCTACCGCTGCAGCTCGTTGCGTCCCTGCTGCTCCCCGCGCCTGATCTACTGCTGCTCCCCACGCCGCTGCTTCTCCCGCGCCCCGGCTCGCTGCGCGCCCACCACCAAAGGACGGCGCGAGCTTGGCGCTCGTCGAGCTCCACCCGCCGGGAAGCCTCGCGCTCGCCGTGGGGACGGGGGCAATCGGGTTGGTGGGTTAACAGGTTCGGGATGGACGGGCGGAGGTGGGATACCGGTTCGGTCTAGCTAGCTGTTCGGGATAGGGTGTTGGGCTACTTAGGTGTAGAATGCCATTCTACACACCTAGCGCTTTCTACACCCGCTGCCGAACTCAACCACACCACCCGAGCCAACCAGCTAGCTAGATCGAACCTGTGTCTCACCCGTCTGTCCGTTCCCCACCCAATAACCCACAACCCGATCCCTCCATGTGACCCCGCGAGCGCTCACAAGTCACAAGTCATAAGCAGGGCAGTCGCGCCGACGCGCGCGAGCAGGGGACACAGACGCCGACGGGCCTGGGCACTCGGACGCAGGTCGCGCGATTTTTCTGCCCCGACAGACTCCAGCAACGACGCACGGGTGGGGTGGCGCTAGATTGAGCTCGCATCGAGCAGGAGAATGGAGACGGCGCGCGAGCGTCCGGTGGTAGGGTGCGGCGGCGCACGGCAAGCAGCAATCCAGATTTGTTAAAAAATTGATTGCTCCTACAGTTTTCCATTGTACTGCAATCGAAGTGGTATGCTCTGCCAAATTTGCTCCTGAACCGTATCTTCAGATTGCGGCCAGGGGCGGAATCTTCAGGAACCGTATTAATCTTCATGTTCCTGCCTCTTTGAATCGATAGTGAAGTAGTACTAGTAGTGCAGTAATATATTGCTCCACCCATCTCAATCGATGTGAGAGAAGATGAGTGCCCGTAGTTAATGAATGTAAAACTGAATTTCCTTCTCAATCTCTCAAAGCTATTCTTCTCTCTATCTCAGTCCTTGTGCACTAGATTACTCACATACTACTAGTGATACTTGTGCAACTGAGATACTGTTCGTGTGCATTGAATGGCTTAAAAATTATGAATTTATTGTAAATGTTTGTTAGCTAGAACTACTGCTTGATTAGTGCGCGCTACAAGAATCAGCAGGCGTGCCCTTCCCTGGATATAAATCGGTCAAAGTTCATAAGAAGTAACGTATTTTGCTTGTACGTGGCTACGAGGGACAGTGAGCCCTTCCCTGGGTATAAATAAATCATATATGCTTGTCAGCTTGTGCATCATACATTGTATTCTCTAAACTCATCCCCTCCAAAAAGAAATGAGACATATACTCATCCCCTTCAATACGTACTCATCCCCTCCTAAGCCGGACCGTAGAACATATCTTCGGACATACCCCTCCCCTAGAACCAAACCCTGCCACCAACACTTCAAGATTCTGTGAAGACAAGGAAGAGCCGGAATGCTGCCAAAATAAAGTCAGGAAGATCGTCAAAAGCAAAAGAACTTCGGAGTCAAAGACAGGGGACAGGAAAAATTAGAGTCAGAGAAGAAGAAATCGGGATTCAACCGACAACGACAGTAGAGTTGTTCAACTCAGGTTAAATCAGAAGACCAAGAGTATTAATTACCAGATGATGAAAAGGCAGAAACTAGGGATTTCTATTGAAAAATCTCATTACTAAAGAAGCCTGAGATAGTCACCGAAAAGGAATTCAAGTTATACACTAAGCAGTAGTAGAAGGACACCCTTGACCCACTGGAAGGATACTAAGATATTTGAAGGAGTAAGTTTGCATTAGCAAGGAGCAATGCAAGGGGAAAAAAGAGGTACTAGCAAGAAAGATCTTATGGAAGAAGATTGTTGGCATTTCTTAACGCAATCACCTAACGACGCCGAGTTAGCGTGAGCACCAAGACTTGCCATAGGTAAATCTAACGATCATGAACGAATCCGCAAGCGCACAGATAAACCATTATAGTATTTCCCCAGGGAAGTGAGTGTTCTAAGGGTATTGTATCCGTGGAAGGCAATGGCGGATATCAATACTTATGCTTTTGCACTGAATGTAAACCAAGAGATAGATATAGAAGACAACAACTCAGAGATAGGGGTAAGATAAATGATATGATAGGGTAGTGTGACACACACTCAGATCTACCTCTACTCTAGTACACTACGGCATAAGGGGGACATACAAAGTTAGCTCTAGGTTCTATGGTACTAAGCATACAAAGTTAGATGATACAAGCGATAAGCATAAAGCATTGCATAAAAGGTAAGGTTCAGCACCCAGGTACAAACGGGGAGATAGCCCTCGACGACCAGCACTCAACTATTCTTTAGACTCCTACAGCAATACCCCATCGCGAAGGATTTTAAAGGGTCCAACAACTGTCGCCATTGCGGCCTACCTAAATCGTTACGGGGGGCAAGCTCATAACTAACGTAGCCACACAACCCAGGCACCATGCCTGCGTTGCTGCTAGACTTCACCCAGCCTGGGCTATTGTGACCCAGGGTGAGAGCCACCAGAAGACTGGTCAACTTAGACCAAGTACCGTAGCTTAAACACAAACTTCATGCAACACTAACATGCTATCTAACAGGATCAAACTTGGGCTAGTCATATGAACAGATACGAACTCTCTTATGTCTAGTCAACAAGATCTAAGGGTCATGTTCGTGAAGAACACGAGCCTCTAACTTATGAACAAACACATAAGGAATGAGTAAATCATCCTTCAACTGGATCGAAAGGTAGTGTTCATGAAGAACACAAACCTCTAAATGATGAACAATGGATGAACTCAAGAACATATCAAGCATATGATCTACCACAACTTTATATGAAATAGCTGAATAACTAAAGTAGATCAAAGTCATACATAGAAATAAAGATACAAGAGAACTCATACCTAGACTCCAAAGTAGACTTGGAACCTGAATAAGAGCTACTCTAGCCTACCCCCTAGCCTTGGAAACTAAAAGTGAGAGGAGAATGGAGAGAGTGGTGTGTGATAAATAGAGCCTCTCCTCTTCTATTTATAAGCAAGGACAAGGCTTGCTTCGGGCACCAAATACCTCCAATTCACCTGGGGATGCAGCAAGGGACCAATGAGGAGCAACCATTGGATCTGTTACTCTGGCTAGTATTTTCTGTGCTGCTTTCTCTCCCCTGTGTGTGTGAGCCCGGCTTGATGCCGTTGAGATGTAGGGATAGGAGTTGGTGACCCCACATCGCAGATGAGAGTGGGATGTTGCGTCTCGGTTGAGATCCAGTGCTTTGGTGTTCTTTCCTTGGTTGGGGTGTTGACCCCGGAGGCGTTGGACTCGGAGGTGTGGATCTCCTCGGAGATGGTGACCTCTCTGCATTTCTGCATTCCTTGATGTTGCTACCACTGCTTGCATAACCTTCTACAGCCATAAATAGGTTTATCCATGCATACTAGAATTATTCATTTGCTTATGCTCTTTGTTGGGAAGTTGACATGACATCCTCGCTTATCGAGTAGATGACGAACTTTCAGACCAGGAGCCCGACTATGACTTCGAGAACAATGGATGCGAAGACTAAGGCTCATTCTGCACTCGAGCAGCCTATGGGAGATGATGTCTACTTCGCTACATGAGTTCCGCTGCGTAGATGTTTTACTCTGTTGATTCAGTCCTGTTGGACTTATACCCGGCATGTGCCGAAATGATGTACTCAAATGATTAATTATAATAATATTAATTATGTGGATCTTCCATACTTCTTTCTGTTGTATGGTTTTTGTTACTTTCTGAGACAGAAATTTGCACGTGATAGCCTCCTGGGACTATCACTGAGGTGCAGGGATCGGGTTTCTATTCTCGGAAATCCGGTTCGTTTCACCCATGGCCAAGCGGCAGTGATGCAAGGCCACCCGCTCGCCGGCTCGCCCAGCACTACGTCGTCGGCGCCATCCAGCGGTGTTGGCTGGCGATCAGTTAGCATTTAGTTGTGTGTCATTCTCTCTTTTTTGGACTATGCCTTGTCTTTTTGCAACCGTCTCCACCTCAAGCTTCCTGCCTTGATTGACGCTGACGAGTGACGTCGTGCGTCCTGCCTCTACCCTCCCCCACGTCGACCGTAAACAGGCCCCCGTGTCGTCCCTCCCGAGGCGATGTTGACGGCTATTAAGTGCTACTTTTATGTCGTCAACTCCTGTATAAAAATGAATGAAAAGTGATCATCAACACTAGAATAGGGCTTTATACTGACAAGTTCCACAAGTGTTGGTGTTTTTAGCTTTTGTTGTAGGATGCACCGGAATACGTGATAAATGAGACAATTGAGAGCAAGTGATCCAATGGCTTATATAGGACATCATCCATAACAACTTCAAATGCCAATTTGGACTGCACCATTGCGACGGGCTCGTCGAGACGATCGAAATGGATATATCATATGTCTACTTCTGAGTCCGGATGAAAGAGATATGCACAAGACAAGATCACCATCTTGATATGTGGGCCCGGTGGGACCCACACCAGGCCACGTAGCGACGTGCTGGCACACAGGATGCCATGTGTCCATGACACCTCATCAATCCAAGAGAAGCACTTCCCGACGAATCGGACGTCGTCACGTGTTCAGCACAAGGATTCGAGGGCCCACAACCCGAGCAAACCGCCTCCAACCGACCCATACACCGGGAACCGCCTTGAGGACCCACATGGCAGTCACCCAGACGAAAGGCAGCGCGATCGGAGCCGGCCCGAGATCGGCCGACCCCACAGGTCGGCCGACCCCAACTTAAGGCGGTTCGCGCCCATCCTCCACGTGTCATCTCCCCATTGGACCCTAAGGGCATTCCCGTGGTGCTTGGAGTGTTCTCGCGCGGTGACCCGGGCCTATAAATAGAAGGGGAGGGGGTAAGAATAGGGACACACCACTTCACCAAGGATGAGAGCTTCCCTTCAAAGGAGAGGCCTCTCCTTGCTAGATTAGAGAATAGGAGAGTGAGAGAGGGATTTGTATCTCCATGGATGCTTCGTTCTTCAATTAGAGTAAAGTGAGTATTTCTGTATTTTCTATTTAGACTAAAGTGTGAGTGATATGTTCTTGTGTTCTTCGCCTGTTCATCATTTAGAGGCACGTGTTCTTCACGAACACGCCCCATCGATCTAGTTGATTAGGTGCACAAGTTTGTATCCCGTTTATGATTAGTCTTTTAGAATAAAGTGAATATGCTTGCATGCTCTGATTAGAATAAAGTGCATTCGTGATTCCTTTCTAATAGTTTATGCTAGTTGCATGAGTAGTCTTTTTCCTCTACTAGTACGTAGATACTACGTTTATGCGTTCGTCTACTGCAAGTCGTTCGTATACATTGGCAGCACAGTACGGGGTTGAGTGCTCTCTTGCATGCCTCTAGTATAAGCTAATAGTACATATAGTGAGTGAGATCAGTTCTTTTCTGTGGTCGTAGTTCTATAAGTACAGAGTGTCATAGTCTGTTGGCTACGGCAGTAACCACAGCGTAGACGTTGTGTCACGCTACCGGTTATCATTCGTTCAGCTTATCCTAAGGTTAGGTAGAGGCAGTCCAGGTGGTGGTGATAGCCCGTCTGGCCCTCGTTGATCCTTCGCAGCTGGATATAGTCAGAGCTCCATTCCACATAGATCCGCGTACCGGAGTCGCCTGTTAAGTCAGGGCTATCGGTACCCTAAGCCAAGTTCTATCTAGAGATCGACCTTTAATCTCATCTATAGTGCTATCTTTAGGAATCCTCTCTATCCTTGCCTTTTATCTGGGTGTGTCCTTGGACTGACTAGTACGAAGTTAGTGCACACTGTTCCCTTGGATTCGATACCCTTGGAGTACTCTGAGGTGAAAGCTACAACAGTATCCGTGCACTTGCGGATTTATTTCGTGTGGTGCTAAAATACCCAACAAGCTTTCTGACGCCGTTGCCGGAGAACGGTTGCTGTATCTATCTTCGAACCTAGTGGTCCTCGTAATTATCTTTTTTTCGTTTTCTTCTACCTTCACCCCTGTTACCCATCATATATCCTTTTTGTTTCTTTCCTTCTACCTTTACCCCCGCTACCCATGGTGAAGCTTCCCTGTAAAAGCATCACTACCCCCAGGGATGAGCTCCCAGAGCCACCACCTTCGGTGCGCCTTTTTCTCACATCTGGCTGTGAGCCTCTCCCTGCGACTATCGATGTCGTTCGGTACACTATCTTCTCTGGTCTATCGAGCGAAAACCCATATGACCATCTTCGTGACTTCGAGAACTTGTGTTCTCTTATCTACACTATGGGTATGATGTTGGATACCTTCAAGTGGAAGTTGTTTCCGTACTCTCTTGTAGGGAAGGCGGAGCAATGGTACACATATAACGTAGGTAGCGCGAACGATAGTTGGGGAGAGCTTAGGGACAAGTTTTGTCTTGAGTTCTTCCCCCTATCTCGTGTTGCTGCTCTACGGGAAGATATCCATTGTTTTGACAGAAAGAGAAGGAAACGATAGACATGGCCTGGGCTAGATTTACGCGCTTAGTGTATTATGAACCGCCCTTGTCGATACCTGATTCTCAGTTGCTTCGCAATTTTTATGATGGTCTCGACAAAAGGTCTGTTTGTCGTCTCGACCGTGGAAAACCATTTCTTGAAAGGGGACCAGCTGAAGGTTGGAGTTTCCTGGATTCCTACTTCGAAGTCGATCCCAGATCCTACCGAGAGGAATCCGAGTCGAGCCATGAGAGTCCCTCAACATCCAAGTCCGAGTCTTCATCTTCCGAATCCCAAGACTTGTCTGTTGAGCCCTCTCCTGAACCCCGAACACTAAAGGGAGAAGAAATTCAACCTTCGGTGCTCACTTGGAAATTCGAGGATGACCCATCTAGAAATCTTTCAGACACCTCGAATTCTGTTGATGCCCAATTAGGGGAGGAACCTCATTCTGTCCATGCCGATCATTCTAGAAATCTTTCGACAGAACCTTTCCTTAGGCTTGTGGTGCCTCCTCTACCTCCTGATCCTCCTAACGAAGCATATCCTGAGGAGGCCATGAGGGAGGAATGGTCAGAGGAAGTGACGTGATTTTCCGAAGCAATTTGGAATAGTTCACCTTCTCTGGTTGTCCCTTGCTCTATTAGAGGCACTGTCGTAGAGGCCCATTGTAACCCCATCATGGAGGTTAACATTTTTCCATGGCACTTAGCGGAACCTCTTTTGGGCAGAGTCCTGCTAGCACCATCCGACATGCTCCTCAAGACCTGTCCGTTTGGACGTGTTCTTGAATGTCGGGGGATCGCAAGTGCCGTGCCACTTATCATAGACGGGATCGGGGCTAGCTTAGACTTTCACATTTTCGATGTCCTTGATCTCGATCTTCTCCTAGGCTCCCCTCTAGAGTAGCTCTTCGATACATCTTTAGGGAGCCTAGATGATAAGCTTAGGGAAATCACTTTTGCCACTGCTACCCCTTGTTCGGGACATCCTATGGCAAAGCCTCTTCCTCTGAAAAACCCGCTTGAGAAGATGACGCATACATCTCCGTTCGCATCATCCGAGCCCGTTCTCATTAAGGTTGTAGAGCCTTCTACTCCTCATGAGTACGACTCAGAAGACCCTCTTCACCTTTGTGAAGACGAACGATCATCATCACCCTCGACCGAATTTGAACCTCTTCCCACTGGCCCATACTATGTTGCTCTCGACCTTGATCGAGAATCAACATCGAGCTTCCACGATGCATCTCTTGAGATGGAGAAATCATGGGCCATGGAAATCTATGAGGCATCGACTCTGGGGTCCGAAGGAAAGGATTCCATTGACAAGCATGGTAGCTTCACTCTTGATATACCTCAGGAACCATGTTTGCATCATCCTTCTCCAGAGTCAGCTATGCTCAATGCACGGAGCACGCACAAGGACTACAACCACCTTATGGTCCTCTCCTGTAAAAAGTTTAGAAGGTTGGTTGTAGATGCATATGTTTACCATAAGCATATCAGATTTCGTGTGTGCACTGTGGCACTAACCTTGCAGCTGAAGCATCGCTGATACATCAAGGTATGGTGGTGAGACGGGAACGACACCACCAACGATAACTGCAAGATGAAGTTCCCATGGTCGAGCTTATGACCTTAAATAAACAAAGCACTCCCAGGAGATAGCCTAGATTAGGTTAGGTTTTATTTCCCTTTTCGAATAAAAGCAAGAACATGTTTTTAGGATAAGTTGTCCTTCGGGTATTTTTGGTCAATAACCTTTCAGGTTGAGATTGAGAAGAAAGATGGACAGGTGATGCTGACGAACATGTGAGCTGCATCAAATGCAACACCTGAGGTAAGCTCTGGTGAGGGAACATTTACAAAAGGAAGCTTGCTCTCCACACACTTGAGTTTTGTTGCCTAGCAATGCAAACTTCAAGTGTAGGGGAGGTATGTAAGCATCTTGAGTAAAGTTCCTCCTCTACCAAATCTTATCCTGGTGCGGCAATGATGTCAGCTCTTGCGTCTTGCCCACTAGCTAGGTAAGTCCTGCTTTTGACATTAAACAAAGCCCTTCCGGGAGGTTCCCGAGGTTCACCGTCTTATGCTCATGCTTATGTCCCTTGTTGATGACAGCTTGATCATGCATGCATGTTTCCTTTATCTTTATCTATATGCTCTGGTTTGAATGCTTATGTCCTGGATGTGCATTCATAGATTGTTTTAGATTAAGCATGGTGCTTAGGTTAAAACTATCTCCTTCAGTCAAAACAAGACATGGTGTCAAGTTTTGACTGATGAACCTTAGAGTTATATCCTCATAGATGCTGATTGCATGTATGCTGACTAACCCCTGCAGAGAATTGTCAAATTTGAATGGGTAAGTCGTTGAGCTAAATTCAAATGGGAAGGTGAGATGAGGTGTCAGATTCTTGTTGCACATCATGCAAAGGTGGTACATATGACCTCTCAAAGGTCCAAGGTAAGTATATTCCCCTTCGTATATAATGTGTAACCTTGGTCTAACCCTTCTTGAGTAAATGACATGGTGACAATAAAAAAAACAACAAAAATATTTGAATTTGAATAAAGCCTCTATGGTTCTCGAACCAGTAGAGTCCATCCTTTGTTTTCATTTGTCGTTTGAAGAACAGCACCAGATTCAACCACCAGTGTGGGGGAGTTCTCTCGAGCTCATCATCGACATATTCACTCGAGAACTCCCACACAGGCGCTGCACAACATCGACTACGCCTTCATGACAAGAGCAATGTAAACTAGAGTGACCCGGCTGCCCTCTAGTCAGCCAAATCACCACTGGTCTTCCTTGATCTCTTATCCTTCAGAAGCGATGGTATGTGCACCCTCTATCCCACTCTACTTATCCATGAGTTTGTTTGAACTTCAATTCATATCCTTTACATCAAACTCATGGAATCGTGTTCTGCTTGCTCTACATGTTTCCTGTGGTTGGCTTGCATATGTTTTATTCCATACTTATTATCTTGATGATTGTGAACAAATATCATTAGGGAACTCATGCTCATCTAAGTAGTTGATGTTGGTGATATGGTTTGATGATATGATCTTCTCTCTGAATGTTCGAGTGCTTGGGAATTTTATTTGAAAAATATGAAAACCCTTTTGCGAAGCTCCTCTTTGATATGCCAAAGTCCTACCAAAACCTTATGATGAGTTATCTTGAAAACCTTAGACTCATATGCTGCTTGTTATTACATTGAGCTTTGTCAAATTGTTGTAACCCTTGTGAGAATTCTTTTCATGCTTTCATGATCAAGATTCGTGTGCACTCCATATCCCCTTACTATGCTTCTACACTGGGAGTTAGCATTGTATCATCCATCCATTCCATAAAAATAAAGCTCCACGTATGGTGTGACCTCTCTCTCCAAAAGTATCTTCGAAAAAAAAAGATATGGGCTATGTAAAAATCATGCTCAAGGCATGAGTCAAAAAAAGCCCAAAAAAAGAGAGATAGCCCATGTCCAAGAAAGAAGAAAAAGGAGAGAGATGGAACATGCAAAAAGGAGTTCCAATAAATTTGATGGTAATAACTAGCACCCATTCCGGACCTAGTATCCACCTTACCATATCCATCACATCCATACATGTGCACATCTTGATCTGATTGTATGATTTGATTTTCTCTTTAGATTCGGTTTTTGACTTTGTAATATATGTGATACAAGTGTGCTTTATGTTTTATCCTACCCTGAGCCCCACATATAGCCGACATTAGAAGTAGGATGAAAGAAAGGCAAATCTAATGCCTTGGTGAGGACATATACACATCGAGCGATCTGAGAGAATCAAATGAGGAGCTAAGCAAGGTTTTATTTTTTTAAAAACTTCTTGCAAAACCCCAAGTTACTTGACATGACGAATAGAAGTGATTTGAGTCATGACCGTTCCATTCCTCAACTACCCAAGATGGCATGATAGACACTCCACAGAGTTCACAAGTACAAGGTATGGTTTGGAATATCTCTTATGCTCGCTTAAACCTTTGGATATCATGTCTCACCTTGATCTATTCCCCTTTACTCGGGACGAGCAAAGGTCAAGTGTGGGGGTGTTGTTGACGGCTATTAAGTGCTACTTTTATGCCGTCAACTCCTGCATAAAAATGAATGAAAAGTGATCATCAACACTAGAATAGGGCTTTATACTGACAAGTTCCACAAGTGTTGGTGTTTCTAGCTTTTGTTGCAGGATGCACCGGAATACGTGATAAATGAGACAATTGAGAGCAAGTGATCCAATGGCTTATATAGGACATCATCCATAACATCTTCAAATGCCAATTTGGACTGCACCATTGCGACGGGCTCGTCGAGACGATCGAAATGGATATATCATATGTCTACTTCTGAGTCCGGATGAAAGAGATATGCACAAGACAAGATCACCATCTTGATATGTGGGCCCGGTGGGACCCACACCAGGCCACGTAGCGATGTGCTGGCACACAGGATGCCATGTGTCCATGACACCTCATCAATCCAAGAGAAGCACTTCCCGACGAATCGGACGCCGCCACGTGTTCAACACAAGGATTCGAGGGCCCACAACCCGAGCAAACCGCCTCCAACCGACCCACAAACCGGGAAGCGCCTTGAGGACCCACATGGCAGTCACCCAGACGAAAGGTGGCACGATCGGAGCCGACCCGGGATCGGCCGACCCCACAGGTTGGCCGACCCCACCTTAAGGCGATTCGCGCCCATCCTCCACGTGTCGTCTCCCCATTGGATCCTAAGGGCATTCCCGTGGTGCTTGGGGTGTTCTCGCGCGGTGACCCGGGCCTATAAATAGAAGGGGAGGGGGTAAGAATAGGGACACACCACTTCACCAAGGATGAGAGCATCCCTTCAAAGGAGAGGCCTCTCCTTGCTAGATTAGAGAATAGGAGAGTGAGAGAGGGATTTGTATCTCCATGGATGCTTCGTTCTTCAATTAGAGTAAAGTGAGTATTTCTGCATTTTCTATTTAGACTAAAGTGTGAGTGATATGTTCTTGTGTTCTTCGCCTGTTCATCATTTAGAGGCACGTGTTCTTCACGAACACGCCCTCTCGATCTAGTTGATTAGGTGCACAAGTTTGTATCCCGTTTGTGATTAGTCTTTTAGAATAAAGTGGATATGCTTGCATGCTCTGATTAGAATAAAGTGCATTCGTGATTCCTTTCTAATAGTTTATGCTAGTTGCATGAGTAGTCTTTTTCCTCTACTAGTGCGTAGATCCTGCGTTTATGCGTTCGTCTGCTGCAAGTCGTTCGTATACATTGGCAGCACAGTACGGGGTTGAGTGCTCTCTTGCGTGCCTCTAGTATAAGCTAATAGTACATATAGTGAGTGAGATCAATTCTTTTCCGTGATCGTAGTTCTATAAGTACAGAGTGTCGTAGTCCGTTGGCTACGGCAGTAACCACAGCGTAGACATTGTGTCACGCTACTGGTTATCATTCGTTCGGCTTGTCCCAAGGTTAGGTAGAGGCAGTCTAGGTGGTGGTGACAGCCAGTCTGGCCCTCGTTGATCCTTCGCAGCTGGATATAGTCAGAGCTCCGTTCCACATAGATCCGCGTACCAGAGTCGCCTGTTAAGTCAGGGCTATCGGTACCCTAAGCCAAGTTCTATCTAGAGATCGACCTTTAATCTCATCTATAGTGTTATCTTTAGGAATCCTCTCTATCCTTGCCTTTTATCTGGGTGTGTCCTTGGACTGACTAGTACGAAGTTAGTGCACAATGTTCCCTTGGATTCGATACCCTTGGAATACTCTGAGCTGAAAGCTACAACGGTATCCGTGCGCTTGCGGATTTATTTCGTGTGGTGCTAAAATACCCAACAGGCGACTCGGACGGAACCCCACGTCCCGCCGCCTCCCACCCCTTCCTCCACCTCCCCAGCTGCGTCGCCGCCGGAGCCTCACACAGGAGTCCCGTGCGAAGGCAAGGATGGCGGTGGCGCAGTCCCCTCGGCTCTCCCATCCCGTCCCCTCCCCTCCCCTCCTCTCTTCCTCTCCAACCTCGAAGCTAGCCCTAACCCTAGGCCATGGTCGTCTGGTCGCCGTCGTCAGTTGCCGCCGGCAGCCCTCCGGCTGCCAGATCCGCCACCCTCCGGTCCGGATCTGTGCATCCCTGTTGTGTGGAGCCGTCTACCGCCGCCCTTCCTGTCATCGCCTCCCCGCCGCCGGTCGCGAGATCCAGCGATGACGTCTCGCCCCCTACGCCTCCATCCGCTCCCGGTGCGCTCCGCGCGGTCAGACCGCCTCTGTCGCCTCTGGTCGCCGCCCCCTCGTCATCACCTCTCCGCCGTTGTGGATCCGGTAGGGACGGCCTCCTGCGCCTCTGTCCTCTCCCGGTGCTCTCCGGTGAAGGCAGGCCCCCGTCGGTCGCCGCGCCCCCTTCCCCCCTCTAGCGGGTCCGGCTCCGGCGTCACCTTAGTTGCTTAGGTCGCGGCCCCTCGCCGACTTGTTGTGTGGTTAGCGGCAGGCTCGTCGTGTGTCCTCTATGCCACCAAAGGTGGTGGTGGTGGGAGTGTTCATCTCCTTCCTTAACTCTCCCCTCCAACTTCTCTACTGCTGGTTGTCGTACTCGCGGGACCATGCCTCTCCAGTCGTCTTCTTCGCTGGCAGGGATGGGAGGATGGGTCTTCATCTTCTCCATGGTGCTTCGGGTCGACACCCCGTCGTCGTTGGTTGTGAGGAGGAATTTGGGCTTTGGTGTGAACTCCTCTACCTGCTTCGCCTTCGGTCGCATGGTCGTTCATTGGTCGGTTCTCCTGGTCACGATGGTGGCTCCTTTCACTGTGCTTGCGGATGTTCTTCATCGTCGACGTCATCTTGGATTACATCCTGCTTCTCCATCGACTTGTCTTACACTCGAGCCTCGGCGATCTTTGTGCGGAGTTAGTTTTGGAGGCATACGGTGAAAGCATGGCCCTTTTGGGTGGACGACGGTTGCGTCTTTGGGTGTAGCTCACCTTGTTGGAGGCGTTGTTGCTGCCATCGAAACTAGTTGTTCCTACCAAGTGAAGACTTGGTCTGCCTCTCGAGGTAAGACTGACGTTGGCAGCATCGATGACGTTCCCTTCTTGAAAGCAGCATCTTGCAGGACCTCCTCGCTCTATCTTTATTCGCCTTTGTTTGTGGGATAATTTTTTTACAGTATTTGTTTTTGCTGTGAGATTTGCGGTCAGGATGCCACGATTCAAACCTACCCTAAGTATTAGTGGGCTAAACTTTGGGAACAGTTAAGCCCACATGGAGGACTCAGTGGGCTGTGGGCTGAATACTCCTCGTTCTCCATCTTCCTCCTTTATAACTGGGAAAAAGTCCTTCTGACGTCCCTCATCTATTACCGAAGTTTAACTTTCGTCCTTCATCTGCAAAACCGGATATTTAGGATCCCTCAACTATCAAATCCGGTTATTTTTGGTCCCTCGGCTGTTTTGGAGGGTGGTTTTCGCATGACGTTGCCGCAACTGGGTATATAAGGTCCCTCAACTATCAAAAATATGTATTTTTGGTCCCTCAACTATCAATCTATTTATTTTTTCCCTTGTGTGGCAGAGTGGCTCGTGTGGTAGAGCAAGAGGAGAAAGAAAGAAGGAAGCCACATGACACGTGGGACCCACCATCATATGTATCTCGCATGTGGGACCCATCATCACATTATGCGAAAACCACCCTTAAAACAGTCGAGGGACCTAAAATAAATAGATTTGATAGTTGAGGGATCTCATATATCTGGTTGCGGTCAAATCATGCGAAAACCACCTTCAAAACAGCCTAGGGACCAAAAATAAACGGATTTGATAGTTGAGAGACCTCAGATACCTGATTTTGCAGATGAGGGACCAAAATCAGACTTCGATAGTAGATGAGGGACGTGAGAAGGACTTTTTCGTTATAACTGACTGACCGGAGAGGTCGAGCTGAAGTCTGGAACGGAAAAGGACCCAGAAACAGGGAGGGCGCGGTTCCAGAGTGCAACACCTTTCCCCTCTTCCGCTCCCGTCTCTCGCCTCGCCTTTCCGCTCGCCGGCCGCGCCACCAACCAAGGTCACCTCCTCCCTGCTCTTCCCAGATTAATTTCCGTGTTTCCGAGCTTAGATTTGTGTAGGGCCTCCGTCCCGTGATTGATCTGTGGTAGGTCATATTTCCGCGGTCACAATCTCGCCCCGAACCGAGCGGATCTCGGGGGTTGTTTGGAGGAATTGACGGGTTGGTTTGTTGTGGTGGGGATTTTTTGCTCGTACCGGGTGCTAAGGTTCTGGGACGGGTGCCGATTCGGTTGGCCGGATCGATTTGAATTCACTTAAGATTGTTCTATTTTGGGAGGCGCTCCACCTCTCACCCCTTAGGGTTTGTGATTCGATCCGATTCCGCGTTTTGTTACCCTTATGGTGGTTTGGTGGTATGATTTGGGTAGTTATCTTAGTATGATAGACGCTGCGTCCAAATTGTCTTGAATTTTGGGAACTCCCAGGCTGGCTCCTGTGAAATGGTGGATATTGAACTGACCGACAATTGGGAGTTTGTGCTCACTGAACCAGTTTTAGAAGGCAGCCTTCTCCTGATAGAGCTGTTTGTTATTGAGCTGAGTTTTGGCTATGGATGTCTGTAGTTAGTTATGATACTAAGAGATATTTGGCAAATTTTTACTTTGTGTAGGTGAAGTCATACTTTAATTGCGCCATATGCCTTTCTAGCCCATTAAAACAAATCAAATAGGGAAAGTTTGGCCCCCTTTTGCAACCTGATCATAGAATTTTTCGTTTGATTAACTCTGAATTATCTAGTTTCTTTCTCTGTCATTGTTCTATATTTGCACTTAGTTATGAATCCAAGAGCGATCAGTTAGCCATGTAGAATACTGTTGTCTTATGTCCATTCAGCTTAATTATTGTTTCTTATCACGAGATAGTTCCTTGTTCATTTGTGTAGATATTATGTTGTTAGATTTGTTCTTATGTGTTACAGTATTTTACTGCTTTTAAGTCAAGATGAGCATCTTGCATTTGTTGTGAATATTGGTTGGCCTTTATTTTTAAATAGTGGATGATTGACTGAGTTGTGCATTTGAAAATTTATAATGCCTTCATGCCTCTGCATACTCAGTGTCTGATTGGAACAGTATCATGCTTTGCAGCTCATACACCCAGAGTCCCAGACCAACTACTGAAACCCACTGATCTGTTTGGGGACTAATCAAGCTTAAGAAGCAAGTTTCATGTCTGATCTTGACGTCCAGCTCCCATCTGCTTTTGGTATGTACTCCCTTTTTCTGTCAATTTTGTTGTAACCTTTTCTTGTTGAATAAAGTATAATTGAGTTGACTCTTAATTTGTGATAATTTTTAATGGTGAATATGTGCCACTTGCAACCTACTCTTGAGATGGTACTGATAAAAGTTTTTATTTATGACTAATGAGGCTATATGCATTCATGTGTTACTAGGTCTGATGAACTTTGTTATTTTGGTTTTCTTTCAATATAAATAAGCTTACTTTTTACTCATTTGTCCAGCCTGAGCACACTCTAAAGACAGAAGTTGATAACTTGATATCTTTCTATGTAGATCCGTTTGCGGAGGCAAATGCTGAGGACTCCAGCGCTGGTGCTGGATCAAAGGAGTATGTTCATGTGCGCATTCAGCAGCGCAACGGAAGGAAGAGTCTGACAACTGTTCAGGGCTTGAAGAAAGATTACAGCTACAACAAAATCCTCAAGGATCTCAAAAAGGAGTTCTGCTGCAATGGTACTGTAGTCCAGGATCCAGAGCTAGGCCAGGTATGAAGTAGCACTCAGTAATCGCTTCCATCATATTTCAGTTCTCATATTATCATCTGAATGTCAAGCTGATCATCCATCTGCTGTATTTTATAGGTCATTCAGCTGCAAGGTGATCAGCGAAAAAATGTTGCTACTTTCCTAACCCAGGTAAGTTCTATAATGTACGCCTGTCTCTGGTTGTTTAGTTCACATTGCTTAATCTGACAATGTTATGTTTCGGTTAGGCTGGAATCGCAAAGAAAGAGAGCATCAAGATTCACGGATTTTAGGCAGCAACATAGAAATGCTTGTGTGGTATCATATGATACCAAGTATTGAAGGTTTCTGAAGCTTGGAAGTCGCCATAATATCAGTAGTCGCTATTTTTGTCTAAACCTTTGTGTCACTATTGGATTGTTTAGTCTATTATTGATGCAAGTTGTCCTTGCAGTATGGTTTGTAAGCATTACCTGCATGAAAGTATTGTTTGTCTTGAGAACTGCCTATTAGTCCTATTAGTATTGAATAACAAGAGATATTACTGCTTGGCTTCGTTTATGATCTTTTCGATCTGTGCTCGTTTATGCTCTTTCGCTTCTGGTGTGGTGCTTTCTAATCTGTTTTTGGGTTCGTCTCAAGTTATATGTTGGGGCCTGCATTATGTTTATTTTCTTCTCCGGCCGTCGCTAAAGCCGAACGAATTTGGATGGGCAACATTGCAGGCGTCCAGCGCAGAGCTGATACTGTCTTCTGATTGTTCAAAAGTCACAGTAGAAACGCATTACTAAATTGATTGTGCATCACCAAAGTTTGCTTAACACCTGCAAGGCTGCAGCTGCAATTCTTCTGCACTCAGCCAACCACCTAAACCTTACAATGAAGGCCATTTTTTCTCATCTATTTTAGCATCAGACTTGACAAAGAGCAAGCTGACGTTTGTTGGGAACAAAGCACAGACCATGTCCAATACACTACACAGCTAGCTAGTCTAGGTAGAGATACCCGTGATCCTGTTAACCCAGCGCTACCCGGTGCCGGCGCTGCCGCCCTCGGCGTTCCGGCCGCACCTGAGGTGGATCTCGTAGCCGCAGGCGATGCACTGGTACGCCCATCCAAGCCCTTGCTCCTCGCACTCGCAGCAGATGTAGGGCCCTCCCCCGGACTTCTCCGACACGATGCTGAGCTCGTGGCGGTGTCCCCGGTGGCGCAGCGACTGCGGGTACTCCTTGGCCGCCTCGTCCTCGGCCTCCTGCAGCTGCCTGATCTGCGCGTCCGTGAACGGGAACGCCATGTCGAAGTAGAGGTTCACCAGGTTCCGGCCGTCGCGCGTCACCGTCTTGCCGTCGGGCCCGACCACCACCAGCGTCGGGATCTCCCGCACGTCGAAGTACCTCGCCAGCGCCCGCGACGGCGCGCCGTCGTGGTCGTAGGGGAGCGCCAGCCACGGCATGTCGCTGCACGAGCGCTGGTACCCGTCCTCCTCCTTGTCCATGGGGATGTACACGATCTCGAAGTCCTCCGATTTCCCCTTGAGGCTGCCGTAGATGGCCGCCAGCTTCGCCGTGAACTTCATGCACGGCGCGCACTGGTGCGCCGAGAAGTAGAGCCCCACCGTCTTCCCCACAAGGCTCGAGACCGGAACCTGCAGCCCTTAGCCACGGTGAGGCCAACAGCTGGATGCATGGTCGACGGGCGCCATGGCCCATGGAGAGGATCAATGGCGCGTGCAACGCCAATAATGCATCCAAGCTAGCTAGCGGTGGCACCCTCCAGCTAGCTAGCTTTTGTACGTTCTAGAACACACGTTCACTACTTACCTGCTGGTTGCCACCGTTCACGTACGCTTTGCCGTCGATGGAGAAGAGCTTCTCCAGCGTCTGGGACGCGTACTTGCGCTGGTCGTCAGCCTCCAGCTCCGCCACCCGCGCCGCCGTGAACGGGAACGCCCTCTCGCCGTAGCGGTGCACGAGGTCGGCGGCGTCCGGGTGAACGACCTCGCCGTCCGGGGAGAGCACCACCAGGCGCGGGATGCCCTCGACCTGGAACCGCTCGCTGAGGAGCTTCTTGCACTGGAGGTCGCCGAAGGGCACGGCCGGCCACGGCATGGTGCGGTGGAACCTCTCGAACGACGGCCGGTCCTCGTCGCACGACACCAGGACCACCTCGAACAACCCGGCGCCGCGCTCCTTGAGCTGCTGGTACGCCGCCGCCAGCACCGGGGTGAAGGCCTCGCATTTCGGGTACCAGTTCGCAGCGAAGTAGAGGCCGATGATCTTGCCGTCGAGCTCTGGAAAGTGCACCTGTCAACAAGACACATCTCCAATAATGTTTATTTTTGATCTTACAATTCATGTGAGTAACTAAAAAATGGAGACTTGGATCAGATTGAAAAGTAAAGATAAAGAATGACTGCAATGCAAGATCGACCATGTGTGATTGACGAGAAAAATAGTGGGTGACATGCCGACACATGTCGAAAGATAGTAAGCGCGATCTGCACAATGCGATTCTGATTCTGGTCGTGTGTGCCGAACAGTGCTAAAAGCAAAAGTACACCGCGAAATGGTGCATATATTCTGGTTCGATTTGACGTACAAGCTGTGACAACAGGAAACCTGGCTGGAAGATTAGAGAGGTCCCAGGATGAGCACACGTGTAAGCAAGATCTAAAAGGAAAAGAATTATTTGGTTAGTTTGTTGAGGAACAAAGAAAGATGAGTTTTGTACGCAAGGGTTTGGCACATATGCGCGTGGCGCAGTTCTGATGAATCTGGTGAGCTTTTAGCCTTTTTGGTAGAGACTCACATCAGTGCTTTATTTGTTTAGCACACCCTTGTACAGCTGTGCTGAAACCTTAACAAGTGCTTAATAAATATAGTCTAATAACGAGGCCTTATCTTTGTAGGTTCGTCGTAGAGAAAAGTTTCTCGTTGCCTAAAAAAAAAGAGAAAATTTTCTCATGGTTCCATTTTAGCTGGTGCTTTTGATTGAGAACTGAGACAGGCTAAGAACTGTGCTGAAACCTTGATAAAGTAGACTATTTTGAAGGGATTTCAGATTGTCCGCATAAGAAGTACTCTATGAAAAGTTGAAGAGTCACTTCCTTCTAGAGAGAAGGAAAAGATGTGAAGCTTTTAGTTGCTTTATTTAAGCTTTATTATCTAAAGCTCAACCACTAGAGGAGACCAACAAAGTTTCTTGGAGTGTTAAACGTGAATTTTGCCCTCCAAAGTACTAGGATCTTAATTAGCTAGATGATGATTGATTTGGATACTTTGTGCGACTGAGCTTATTATACTTGCATGTCAAAAAAAAAAAAGAACATGAGTACAAGGATGCATGATGCATGTTTCTGTATCAGCGACCTCACATATGTTCGATATATTTGCACCCTCCCATGATCATATATATATCCTCAACGAATCAAGGCCCCCCGTGTGATTTCAAGACACTAAAAAAGGAGAGATCGATCTGTAGTGGACATATTTGATACAGCTTGTTGTAATATTGTTTTTAGCTGCTGTACATAGTTAAAGGAAGCCTCACTGGAAAAGCAGGGTGGTGATGAATTGAAGCTTACTGAAAGTCTGAAAGCTAGGCCAAGTACCTAGCAGAAAACGCAGAAGGAAACAGAGAGTTGAAACAGCAGAAGAAAGAAGAACACAAGCAAAGCTAAGTGAAAGAAAGAGCACCTCGTTCCCGGAGGGAGAGACCAGCGAGCCCATGGTCAGAACGGAGCGTATCCCTCCCCCACCCTCAGGCGGCGCTTCTTCCACCTCCAGCAGAACTCCAGCCATGTTGTCCACTTGCAGTGCTCTTTCTCCTCCGATCCGAGGCTTTCCCTGTCCCGGCCGGCCAACAGCAGCCGAGATATTAAGCGGAGCCTCGGGCCTCCTTTTCGCAGGGGCGTCCCCGTCATTTGTTGGGCGCGCTCCAAGCCTCCAACTCCAACCAACCGCGCGGCTCGCCCCGCCCGTCGCTGTAGCCGGTCACTAACCGCATCGGTGCCTTTCGGCTTGGGACGTGTTGGCACGGCTGCGGGGCGAGGGGGTAGCCTGGCGTTGGCGCAGGTGTCAAGCGGAGGAGGGCGCGAGCTAGCTGGAACGGAACCCGCCTTTTCTTCGGCGTGCGGCCGTGCGGGGGCGGGGTAGAAAAGGAGGACGGGACGGGGGGAGGGGGCGACGCGATTTGGGGTCGTCGCTTCGTAGCGGCCTGGCCAGCAACGTGTCGTGTGCCGCCGCCGCCGTGGCGCGGCAGGCTTTTCTCGATCGGCTCTCGCGGCGTGCGGGGTGGACGCGCGGCCGAGTTGGGGGCGGACAACCGTGACGCCGAGCTATCAGGCGATGATCAAGAACTAACTCTCATCTCGCGCTTGTGGGTGTCCTTGTCGCGCGCACCGACGGGCGTCCTCCCGCCTCCCCGTTCTGGTTGGCATCGGCATGGCATGGCATGGCAGGCAGCCGTCGCTTTCGCCAAGGCGGAAAGGCGCCGCGCTGGCGATGGGCGCGGGGGCACGCTGGTGACTCGTCGCTGGGCTGCAGCTGCTTGATACTGTCTGTACTCTGTAGTAGTCTCTCTCCCCTGTTGCGGCGGTGGACTCGTGACGAGCCGCCGCTGCGCCTTGCGCCGGGACCGCAGGCGCAGGGGACAGGTGTGCGCGGCTTTTCCCCCGGCGGAGACAGGTGTGCGGTGCCGTGCGTGCTCGGCGTACCGTGTGCGGTGGTGCCTGCCTGCCGTGGTGTGAGATGAGATGAGATGAACTGATGCGATGCTGATCCCTCTGCTTGGACCTCCGCGACTCCGCGGGTGGTCGTCCACACGGCGCGGGGATGGATGATGGTGCGTTCGCAATTCCGAGCGGGGGATGGGCCGGACTCACCTTTTCGTCAAGGCGTATGCTACGACGACGACTACGACTCCGACTCGGTGGGTCGTGCGTGAGACTGTGAGAGGGACGGGCTCTCTCGACAGGTGGAGTGGTAACCAAACCAACCGTCCAACTGCCTGGTCACGGTTTTACTTCGGAGCTCGCAGGATGGTTTCCGTTCCGAGCTCATCGGTAAACAATTTTTTGTGACGATGGTTGAAAGTTTGGCATGGATCGATGAACTCTGCATTCTGCGATCGCTTTTGTTCCTTGCAGAGTTTTTTCTTTCTTCCCGCCCCTTAGACCACCAGCACTGGGTCCTGTAAAAATCGCGATACCCTCCAGGAGGTTTTTGGCGTTCGCGCGCCTGTAGCGGTGTCCTGGAGGGGTCACGGCAAAATCACGTGACCTCCACTTTCCTCCATTTCTAGAGGAGCCGCGGGTGAACAGGATCCGCCTCGGGAGGCGCCCATCACAACCACCCCGGCCCTCCCGCCCTTGCCCGGAGGCACCACAGCCAATCGAGAAAGAAGGAGAGGAGCAGGTGGGGGAGAAGAGGAGGGGCCGAGTCGAGAAGGGATCCTGCCGCCGCTGCTCACCGGCATCCGCCGCCCGCCGGGATCTTCGCGACCGGCGCCGGACGAGGGAGCTGTCCCCCTCGCCGGACGATGCTCGCCACAGGTGCAGGGGAAGCCCGTGGGGAGGGTGGGCCACCAGCGGAACACGACGGGGAATCCTTGGCCGCCGGCGAGAAGAGGCGCTGGAGGCCGAATCCGTGGGAGGTGCCGCCGGTCCGCGCCGGCGAACAGGCGAGCACAGCGACGGGTGAGCACGACGACCTCCTCCGCCTCCGCCTGCAGATCGAGCCAGCAATCCCCTGCTCCGCGCCCAGAGCTCGAGGCCGCCGTAGTGAGCCAGCCGTCCGGAGAGGGAGCAGGGGAGGGGTGGACGCGACCACGAGCAGGCGCAGGCGGAGCAACCCTGACGAGGTCATAGACCAGGGCCCACCAGGACCTCTAAAAAACGCAGCACGGGGCCACGTACGGCATGCTCCGGCGGCTAACACGACGAGTGTTACGCTACCCGAGTACGTGAGGGTCCGTACGACCAGTTTCCGCCATGAGCCAGAAGACAGGCGGCCCACGGCCGCCCGTACCTCTTCCCCGAGTACATGGCGGTCCGTGCGACAAGTTTCTGTCTTCGCTCCCGACTACTCAACTCGCACGAGTAGTTTCCGCCTCACGGTCGCGGCGACTCGCTCGCACGAGTAGTCTCCGTCCCGCTGTCGCGACTACTCCCTCGCACGAGTAGTTTCCGTCACCCGCTCGAGCGGGTTTCGCAGAGAAGGCATGAGGTGCGCGGGTCCCTCATATCGGGATCCCGGGAATTCCGCGTGCGCGCCCCCGCGCACCGCCACGCGTCCGTCCCGCCACAGCGGTCCGTCCGGGCCAGGCCGATTCGGTGTCAGGGAACGAATTCGTCAAACCCTGCCACCAACGGCACAGTAGCCAGCGTACCGTGGACGGCGTAATGGGTGCTGAGCAGCGTACGGTACAGTACACGCTACGCCCTAAGCATTGGGAGACGCGGTGTAGACCGCCTACTCACTCGAGTAGTTTCCCGTCTCCGACCAATCCAAGACTTGGCCGTCAAGGCCACAAGTACGTAGGCCCTGTTGGCGCCCCGTGATACCCTGGTACGCGGTCCGCCACGTGTTCGCCTCCCCGTGCGGGTCCACCCTGACCAGGTCGATCCTGTGTCAGAGGACGGATCCTCCTGCCGCCCCCCAGCTGAGGCGGTACGCATCGTACCACGGAGGGCACGGGAAACGCTGTGCCACCAACAGCACAGTACAAGCCGTCACATATCCGTGGTGCAGGCTACTCCGTTCCTACAACATCAAGAAAAGACAAGCCCCTGATCCACTGATGGGGTCAGGGCACGTACACTGCCTCCCGTACCCGACTAACTACTCGGAGGAGGGCACGGGGGGCCCCGGGACGGATGCTTGGGACGCACGAGATCTGCACCGTGACCCAAGGCCCCGTAACAGTGCTTCGCCGCTTCCGTCGTTTGACAACCCGGAGCGGAGAAGGACGTCTCGCACTGCAGATTAGCTCATATGCGCTCGATGTAACCACCCTGGGCTCCTCCCTTGCGACTATAAAAGGGAGGGGCAGAGACACTCTCAAGACACGTTCGTTTTCACCTCCACACGCACTTAGCATCGATATCCCATCTCATACAACGCAAGCATTCACACTCACTCACGTAAGCAGACTTCTGCTACTTGAACCACTCGCACACCAGGGACTCCTTTTTTGACTTCTTCCTTCTCCTCTCCAGAGGAGTTCTCTCGGTTCTTCTTCTTCCTCCAGCCAGATTTGGCTCCCACACACGTACGCAGACTCCTGCTACAAGAACCACGTACACACATCACAGAGACTTGGGACCGAGCTCCCTCTCTCGCTCATTTGTACCCCCCTACTACAAATCAGTGCAAATAACACGAGCAGCTGGAACTGGACGTAGGGTGTTACTCTTCGGAGGCCCGAACCAGTATAAATCCTTGTGTCTATTTCGCACACCATCCGAGACCCGACACGCAGTCTTATAAATTTACTTACCGGCGGTAACAAACCTCGACAAACCCCGAGTGCCGCCGGATCCTGGCGCGTGGCCATGCGGCTCCATGGACGCGGCAGCAGAGAGGTGGGAGGCGGTGGCGATGCTGGGCTGCTCCGCCGCGGATGCCTCCCAGCACGCCGCCCCTTGCTGCTCTTCATGGACAGGAGCTCCACGCCGGCCCATGGAGCTCCGTCGCGCGTCCGCGCTTGCCGAGGAGGCGGCGCCGCCTGCGGAGCCGGCAGACGGCGCTCCGCCGTCGAGTTCCCTCCCGAATCGTCCGTGCTCGCCGACTGTGACGCCGCGTCGAATCGACGGCCCCAGCGTGCGAAGGAGAGCCGGCCGGGTCCCCTAGCCGTGGGCGCCGTGCCGATGGACGGGCGCGGGGAGAGAGGGAGCTCCGCGGGCCCCTGCACCTCACCGCCGCCGCCGGAGAAGGGCCCCTGCACCTCACCGCCGCGGGGGACCCTGCTCCTCCCCGCGCGCTTTGCCCGCTGCCGCGCTCCGCGCCTGCCTGTGCTCCGCTCGGTGCCGGGGACAAGGGCCGCCGCCGGTGCCACACGCCGTCTCCACCACGGCGCGCCTGCCGTCGCCGTTGACGAGGAAGGTTGCGGAGCGAGGCCGCGCCGCTGGGGAGGATGCTCGACGCGGGGAGGATGGTCGGCGCAGGGAGTTGGAGATCAACGCGGAGGGTGGGCCGGTCAGCCGCTCCATGGTCGGCCGCCGCCCAGCGTCGGGCTCGATGTTGACGAGGCGGGGCGGTGCAGCCGTGCGGGGAGGAGAGGAGGCGGAGCTCGAGAGGTGGTGGGTGGGGTGGGTCGAGAGAGGGGGGAGAAAATAAAAAAACCTGGCATGTGGGTCCTTTTGTTGGTAGTTGGGATAGAGTAGAAGATATAAAGGATGATGAGTGCAGGAGAAGTAGATATGAATGAGAGAATCTTGCTGACCAGGCAAGAATATTTTGTTTTGAAGAGAAGATGAATGAATACCAGTGCAGATGGTCTTATCAGAAGCTGTTGTGACTTGTGCGCGTCATATTCTCGTCGTGTTCTTTTCGTACAGTACGAGCCATTATGTATGTTTCCTCGTCAACCGTCAGTGCTAATGCGCTTGATGAATTCGTAGTCTGCCTCGTCACTGTTCAGATGCCCCGGCTAGGAAGCAGCGATTTTCGCATGTTCGGATTTTGGCACGGTTGTGGCAGGAATGTTTAGCTTTGAGCTCAGAGAGCACATTCTCGTTGTGAACTGGTGATGGTTAAAAGTTTGGGTTCAACGCTGCCATCGCTTTCTGTTCATTCTACAGTTTTCTTTTCCCAGTGCGCCCCATATTCTTCTGTTTTTCGTCCTCGTCACTCGTCAGCACTACACGCTTGACTTCGTAGTCTGCTTTGTTACTTTTCAGATGGGCGGCTCGGAAGCGGCCATATAGCAGCAGAAATGCCCTGAGAATTTTTCTTGGGCCGGACGGACACCTTGCAGTTCCCACATTCCACCAACACGAATTTTTTTATATATTTTTTTCTCTATTTTGCAAAAATAAATGGTTCCCAAAAATTTAGCAGATCTATACTACTGCCGCCGTACCCCACGGCGGTTCCTACCGCCGTGCGGCACGGCGGCAGTTGTCGTGACCCACTGGCAAGGGCACCTACCGCCACACCACACGGCGGTAGGACTAATCGCCGTGTGGCACGGCGGTAGGTGCCTACCGCCAGGCGGCAGCGTTGCCTCCAGCAATCACCGTAGGGCACGGCACGCGGTAGTTTTTTTTTCTGGTAAGTTTCATTTTTTGAACCATTGATACTTAACGACGAACCATTGATGCTTAACGACGAATCACATAAACAAACAATGGCACGTACGACGCAAATACTACTTTGTGCCGCTACTAGTCCTAACGTGCCTTAGGGAATTTAGATAAACGATTACAACATTTGTAGTATAGTTGTACGAGTAGTACCCGGAGAACCCGGACATCATAGACCCGCCGGAGTGCTGGGAGGGCATGTAGTACCCGTACTCCGGCGGGGGTGGAGTTGGATCACATGGTGGCGGGGTGGAGTTGCTGGTGGAGTGTTGTCCTTCTCGTGGCATGGGCAGCAGCAGAACTCGTCGTCACAGCCGGTGTTCGTCTTCACCACCATTGGTCCGGTCACCGGTCCATCGTCGTCATTGGTAGATGTCGGATTTGGAGAAGCCAATGCCGACGCGAGCTCTTGCCTCAGGTTGAAGATGGCAACATCCTCGAGGTAGTCGATGTACTGTTGATACGGGTGAATAGCTGGGGGATCCACCCATTACACGAAACCGCAGTTATCTGGTTGGTCAGAGTACTGCAGAAACCGAGATTACATTAGTAAACCATAAAATGATGAAGGACAAAGGTCACGTAGTTTTGCTTACCCATGCTCGTGAGCAATGCCAGAAGCATCGACCAGAGTTGTTCCATCCCTGGTAAACTTGCATCACACAGAACTCACCGTGTGCACACCTTGGCCAGTTCACCGTTTGATTTGGTGCGTGCTTTCTTACATCACGTGTGGATTTGAAATCTCTTTTATCTAAGACTGGAAAATTATTGTTGAACTCTGGATCTAATCACATGGTCAACCGAATCAAATTCTGACAAGTCAACTCCATTTTCACCATATCTAATCTGGCCATTACCGAAATACAACTTGACAGTAACTGCATCCGACATGTCTGACAGCATGTAAAAAATCGCTATTAACAAGTGGATCTGTAATTACAAAATATATCTACTCAGAGCTACACTATAACTATAATTTTACTAATCGATCTACACTAAAACTATAATTTTACTATGCAGGTCTACACTAAAACTATATTTTTACTAAGCAGATATACACTAAAACTATATTTTTACTAAGCAGATCTACACTAAAACAGTACTTCAAAATATGAATTATCACAGTTCAAAATATTAATTACCAGAGTATTTACCTCTAACGAGACGAAAAACCGGCAGAGCTTCGCACCTTCGCCACCTCCTCCTCACTCCCTTCTCTTCTCCCCCCACCTCTTTTTTTTTCCGAATTATTATGACATTTTCGGCTGAAATTCGGCCTTATATAGGCTGCAGATCCAAGCGCCGTGGGGCACGGCGGTACCAGGCCTGCAGCCGCCGTGCCCTACGGCGCTAGGACCCGCCGCCGTACCCCACGACGGTAGGGACATACCGCCGTGTGGTACGACGGGATGTCCATCGGACAGTTCGGGCCTACGTCCGGCAGGTACGGCGGCAGTAGTATAGATCTGCTAAATTTTCAGAGAACCATTTATTTTTGCAAAATAGAGAAAAAATATATATAAAAAAAATTCCACCAACACCCGTGAAGCAGATCAATCACCAATGGCATGTTTGGTTCTCACAGGTCCCAGCACAGCAGACTACCAGAGTTGCGAATGAGATCCTCTGCGGTCGTTTCGGGCGTGAACTCGTCACCGACACGTGAACCCCACAGGTGCCTTGGCCCACGCGCAGTGACGGAGTCAGAGTGAAGTCGACTGCAGAGGAACCTGCCCCGGAGTTGTGTTGGGAAAATTCTTGTCGAAATTTACCATATGACCATATGGTAGAGTAAACCAGACTTTTGGCAGAAAACTGGCATGGTGTGGTAAGCAAAAGCAACCAATGAGAGTTTTACAAGTGCAGCGCCGGTATCCTTCTTGGTCGGCGACAGACTTATGTCTGGTAGCAATGAAAGTTAGCGGCAGTAGCTACATTTTTGCTGCAGGACTGAACGCTCAGGGGGTACGTCATAAGTATGAAGGATGAATAGATAGCACAATATAGCATTAACATTGTCCAGCACTCTCTGATAAATGAACAATGTTTTTTGAGTGGTAGTAAAACTCATTGGTAGAACTTTATAACATTAACATTGTCAACACAGAGCAGTATCCATTTCCTACGTTACTTGCACTACCAGAAGTTGGATAAACACAGATCTTGGCAAGGAAACCATGAAGATATCGGTTAGTGTGGTCGAATGATTGCATTGCTTATTGATTAAAATATACTTCTACACAAGACAGTCGTGATTACACAGGGCTAACAATTTCATTTAGGCAAGTAGGTGGTCCGTCAGCCATCAATCAGGTAGGGTCTAATCATAACACCCCGGTTGCCAACCGCTGCTGCAACAATTCCTCTCGCGGGGTGCTGCCTGTTCCAGCTGAAGCAGCCCCACGAGCAGAGGCATCATGATATCCTGTTTCCGTCTAGAATGTGACTGACCATGCTATATCTTCTGCTTCAATGCTTGACGCAGCTGGACCTTACTGCCATCAAGATTTGCCTCTAGAAGCTTGGACTTCAAGCTGTGCTTCTGCACTCCCCGGGGCCATTCGATGCATCCTTTTATGGCTCGAACAATGTCCGGGTTCAGCAGCTCTGGCCTCCATTGCCCTGCGCTTTGCGGACTATCACACACTTCACCATCCTTCAGGTCTGGAGATTCGGTGACATTTGACATCCTGGCATTTGATAATCTACCATTGAGTATATTAGATCCCATTTTCTTTTGGTCGACACTGTTTGATGATCTCCAGAGTCCGACAAATGATCTTTTACTCCGAGACCTCCCTGCTGTCGCTGAACAAACTTCACTGATCTCACTATGTGCCTGGTCATTGTCGCAGTTTTCATCCCAATCAGTCCCACTAACTGAAGCATCATTTTCTCCACAGAAGCCATTACCATTTACAGATGGCTCACTTCCCCCTGGTGAATTGCTAGAGCCATTCTCCTCAACTTGGCTTAGTGTTTCCCATCCACTATCATCTTCCGCCTCCTCATTATGGGTGCGAGGTTGATTACAGTATCTGTTTGCTTGATTCTCCAAGAAAATATCAGTTTCAGGACTATCTGTAAGGGCTTTTGATGCATAACTCTTGGGCCTATTTCCGTTACATTGCACAATCACCTTCTCAGCAGTATCTTCCCTTTGCTTGAGTTCTTCAAATACAGCAAAAATGTCCTCTGGGGGAGGAGGGGGTTTGTAAGAAAATTCCTTGATACCATTGATCTTCGTAGAGCAGATTGCTTCCCTGAGCCTTTCTGCTTCTCTTAATGTTCCCTTTTCCAGATTGTTGCCTGGCTGGGAACGAAGAAAATACTCAAGTTCACCCTGAAGTTTGCTCAGCTGAGAATACTTGTTCTCAAGTGTAAGCTTTGCATCAACAAGCTTCATCTGCACCCTCTCTTCACGCCAAACCTCAGCCATCTGTAGCATCTTCTTCTCTTCCTCCAATTCATCCTTGAACTTCAAGGATTCATTTCTCATGGCCTCAACCTCAGCTTTGTCTTCTGCAATCTCCTTTGCTAATTCATCACAAACCTCTTCCATGAGCATCCGAACCTTCCTTTCCTTCTCATAATCTTGCAAGTAGCGCTTTGCAGCAAACTTCATCTCAGACAGATCATTGAGCAGTTTGGAATTCATCATGTCTGCTCGCTGTCTCTGTTTCCTCTCTCGATTGAGTTCCTCCTTCACAGCATCTAAGATGTGGTGAACCTTACCATGCTCCCTACTCTTCCAGGAAGCCTTTTCCTCAGCAAGATTCTTCACCAGATGATCAAGTTGCTTCTTTGTAGATCGACACTCTGATTCAAGCTCATGAATCCGGTCCTGAGCCACCATAAGCTCCTCCTTTAGTGAGTAGATTTCTCCACCAGCATCCCTCAGATTGTGTTCAATGTAATCATAGTCCCCATCCCGGGAAGCTTTCATGAATTGATGGTTCCACTTTGTTGCCATTTCAGGTTCTATTTGACGCACTGCAGAATGAGCTTCCATCTATTTGTAGTAAACATACATGTGTCAGATCAAATAGGGTTTCGTAAAGATACAATGGCAATTTTCATTCAGAACATAAGTAGGGTACCTCATGTGGGGCATTGCTGACAGTCCTATTTCCTGTCCTGCCCTGGATAACCGCTTTGTATTGCTGACAATGGTCAGGCGTGTGTGGGCGCTTTGAACTGGACTGCAGTTTCCAACAGCATGAATTATTAGCCGAAAAGCGACATTAAAAAAAGGCAAGATCTACTTGTTATGACATAGAATTTGATGGAGCCAAAACAACAGATAAAAGTAGATCTGCTGAAGCATTACTGCCTAAGTATAATCTATGCCTTCAATAAACTACTCTTCACATGGAAAACTAATTTAATCAAGAAATCAGAATGACAACTGACCAGGGCTATCTAGGGGCCACTGGACCACAATAGCTACATGCCTGCACTCAAACAAGACTACAAGAGCACTGGTATCATGGACTATGTGCCACCGACACCAGCACACTCTACCGAAGTACCGCCATGGCGCCATCTACAACCCTAGAACACAACAATCTCGACACTGAAGACTGAACTGCTGGAGCGGAAAGGATTCACAGAGATCTCGCGGCAATGCTCACCTCATCCCTTCGCCGCACCCTCCCGGGCCCCGGCGGCGGCGGCGCCTGCGGCGGCTGCATTCGCCACAGCGCCGCGGCGATCTCCCTCACCGACAGGCCCGCGCCCGCACCGGGACGGGAGGCGGAGCGAGCGCCCGCGTCGCCGGCGTCCAGGGGCCACCGGACCGGTGGGGTGTCAGGAGGGGGCTGTGGCGGTGGCGGCGTCGGGGGGCCGGTCCCGCGGCGGGCGGCCGCGAGGGAAGGGCTCTGCACGCGGACACGGCGGGCCGCGCGGCGGCGGGAGGCGGACCCGGGACGCGGGGGAGTGGCGGCGGCGGCTGCGGCCTGCAGCTCGGGGACGGACGGAGGCGGCGGGTGGCGGGCCCGGTGGCTGCCGGGGCGCGCCATGGACGGAGACGCGGCCGTGGATGGGTGGCCGAGGTGGTGATGGTCGCTGGGGGGCAGTGGCACTCGCCGTGAATAGCAGGGCAGCAGGGCCAGCAGCGCGGGTGTGGGGTGGGGTGGGGTGGGGGCGTGAGATCTGGGGGTATCCGACGCTGGGGGTGGCGTGGCGGTGCGTGCGAGTACTGTGGAGACGCTTCACAACGTGGAAAGAAAGATAGAAAGGAAGGAAGGAAGGAAAGAGGCTTCACAACGTGCTGGGGCTTACTTTCAAAAAAAAAAAAACAACGTCCTGGGGTAACATCAAGAACTTTGCTCCATTTCAACCTCTTGTCTCGTGGGCACGTTATTAAGTTGTGACACCATGGAAACTTGCAATTTGAAATTTGGAGCCGGCTCGTACCGTGAGAGCTCACTAGTGGTCTACTCGATTCAAAAAAAAAAGTGTACGTGTTGTAGTACCAGAAAACGGTGTAGAGGCTGCTCATTCATGCGCATACATCGCAACAAGAAAAGCACGGCGCATCGACCCCGAATTCTCCTACCTGCCAGTCTGCCACGCAGCGCACACGGTACGGGACGCTAGCCTCACCTGATGCACATCCGGCTCGCGACGTAACGCGCAATGAAAAAAGGCAGCAGTGATCATCAAAGAAGCAAGCCGGTCTCCATCATGGCTGAAGCGACTACAAAAAGGGCAAAACGCGCCTGTCATTAACGACCGGCGCTGCTCATGCACGGTGCGGAGGTGTGCCGTGTGCGCCCGTGCTGCTTTGACAAGGGAAAGAAATGGCGCTCTGCTCGTGCGTGAGATCTGTGGGTCTCGTCTCGTCCGTGGACGATGCAGTGATGCACGCAGCTTGATTGTACTACCACGGAGTACTGTACAAATTAAAATCGATCGACTGAAACGGCCAAACGGGTGTGGGCAAAAAATCAGACCAGTTAGGACCATTGAGTCGCATCAAAACACGGTGCTTGTCCTTCCGCTCCATCCATCCTTGGAATCTCGTTCATGCATGTCATCATGTGAATGTTCAGGTTGAACTGGTGATGCGCATAGGAATAATACTGCAGCACTCGTGTGTCCCACACAATATGATGAATAATGTACTGTATGACTCGATTACCCGAAAGAAGAGGCCCAATTACTGGGATTAAAAAACATCCACGACGCTGCAAATTTTGGATCCATACATAGGTCCGATTTGGAGGCCATAATTTCTTTCTTGGGCCAAACCACCGGCCCACAAAGCCCACTTCACACACAATTTAGGAGGGGGCTCCTATATATATATCTTCTTAGTGGAAGAAAGATAAACAATGAAATTATAAACCCACTTAGTCCACTAAAGACAGCCCATCAAAACTACTAGTCCACCAATAATATTCAGCTAGTAATTATTCATTTCAACATTTTTAATTTGATCAACATTTTTCGAAAGTTGAACCAACATTTTTGTAATCAACATTTTTTCTGAAATGTTGAATCAATCACTTTTCAATATTTTTCAGAAAATGTTGAGCAAATATTTTCAGAAAATGGTAGACCAATATTTATTCAATGTTTTTCATAAAATGTTGAACCAACATTTCAACATTCTTCAGAAAATGTTGAGCCAACAATTTTCCAGAAAATGGTGGACCAACATTTTTTCAACATTTTCATAAAATATTGAACCAACATTTTTAAAAAATGTTGGACCAATATCTTTTCAAGGAATGCTTGATCGACAATTTGTCAATATTTTTATAGAATGTTGGATCGACAATTTATTTCAACATTTTTTTTCTTTTTCGGTGTCTTCTCCGGTGACCATCGGTGGTCGACGAGCTCTGTGAGCCTCTGCGGCGCGCGACCAACCCGCACGGAAGGCCGCGACGGCCGGCGAGCACATGCTCGGGTGCGCATGGCGGCGCTGCAGGGAGCAGGCGCAGGGAGGCTGCGGACGGGGAGCAAGGACAGCGGAGGAGCGCAACCTGCGACGGGGTGGAGGAGCATGGCTACCAGCGGGTGGATCACTGGGGCAGCGAATCGGTCGTCATGGCTGCAGTAGCGCACGGAGTCACACCGGCGGCCATGGTAGACAGCACGGCCTCCGGCCGCCGGCCGAGCAGCCCCACGCGGCGCAAAAAGAGGTGGCGCGTGGGAAGACGGCGCCGGTGGCCGGGGAGGGGCGGCGGGGACGCACACCGATGGTCGGATGACGGCAGCGCGTGGAGCCCGGGATGGCGGCGGCGAGCAGGGAGGGCACGGGATGAAGAAGGGTGGAGAAATGAGATATGGGTTGCAGCTTTTGGGTTGTTATTTGACTGGTGGTGGGCTGTTGTTGGATTATAGTTTCAATGTCTTCCCACCTTCCGGAAGACATATAGGATTCCCGATTTAGGAGGCACCTAGTGAAAGAAGCCCAACTTCAAACCTGAGGCAATTTAGACAAAGCCCGGCCCGTTTGACCCATTTTTACCATCCTTTGCCTTTGCCTTTGCCCCCACCCCACACCCAGAAAATAAAAGTTCAAAGCAGAAGCAGAATAACCATTCCAAATTTCACTTAGGTCAATCAGAGCACACGCATGATCCGGTAGTCAATGGCAGAATCTGACCAGGCAAGGCAACCCTGAGATTCCAGTGGCGCCACGTCGTTCACACAAAGCAAAGTGGAATCGGTGTTCCTTCCTCACCACTTTGGCACTTTCTTCTCCCATCTCCCGCACGCTTGCGGAAAGCCGAAGTGTTCAAGCTTGATGGTCCGGTTCGAGGACTCTGTCACTGTCCGGTAATTTCTTAAAGAAAAACTACTATGATCAGGTTTGCCCGCGACCAAGATCGCGGTTAGGTTATCCGTGCACATCGCCTCACCTGCCTGCAGGTCGAGGACGACCCGGGCAACGACAGCGATGAGTCGTTGCCTCCTCCCCTGCTCGGAAAACCTGAGCTCCCACGGAAATGGCGACCCTTCTTTTCGCTCATGTCTGTTGAGTTGGCGATTTCTAGCATTGAAAACGTTTGGCATAACCTGGATTTAGGAATTGTTTTTGCATTAGAGGCAACACGATTCAGTAATGTAGGCATGGCAGTGTTGGCCCGATCGAGCACCTGAATCTATCCACACGTGCGCCGGGTGTGTTCCGGAGGGAGGGAGTCTTCCGTTCCTGAAGCATTTTTGTTGACTGCGACCTCTTGCAAGGCTCTGCCAAAATGCCGTAGAAGTACAGAGCAGGTGTCGTGAAGAAACGCGATAAACGTTCAAAGCGTGCTCCTGGAACACAGAAACTGAGCGCACGGCAATTTGTACCGTCGGTTTCTGTTCTTCGACGGAATAGTCTATTACGAAATTCAGGCGTGTGTATCTCTTTTTTATATATATAGGCAACAAGATGATGAGTTGATGACAAGCTACTAGTTTGGTGGATTCAAAAATGGCGAGGAAAGAAAGAAACATGAGGGCATTTGGCCTCATTTAGGTAGCAAAACCATTTTTTTTAAAAAAAATGGTTTCCCAGTTTACTGAGCTCCAGCTGCAAGGGTACATTTTAGAGTTCAAATCGATCGGGACAGCAGCTAGCTACAAACACGAGCTTCACCAAATCGTTCAGCTAACAGTCGCTTATCCTACTGCTTTCGGCAGCATGCTTCCATGTGTCTTTGTAGCTCGTCTTCCGCACGAGGATCACAGAACGGCGTAGCTGCGAACGCTTTTGGTACCTAAAAGGTTTTGTCCTTCTTCTTTAAAAAAATGAATCTGTGGGCTGCATTGCAGATCAAAATGATGTCACTGTAAAGCTGAGTCGGCGATGCGACCATTTGTGAATCAGAAAACGATGCTTAATTTGCTTTTATTTAGCATACGTCGGGCAACTATGCTTGAGTGATGCCACGAATGACGCTTGATTCCACTGCCCGGATCACAGTTAATTCACGGTAACATTTAATCAATTTCAGCGCTTGTGAATTACGATCACATTTTTTCATACGCGACGCACCCGTTTATCTGTAACCACCATTTCAGGTTCATCAGCCCACCGCGCTAATTTTAACGTTGCCCAAAGTAGGAGAATTTCGCTAAGATTAGTGCTCTCGGTTAGAGAGCAATTAATTCAGGTTGCTACACCTAGTCGACCAAACAAATTTGTTCTCTGCCGCTGCCATCATCACCTGTTCTTCCTGTGCTTTGTGTTTCTCGAATTGTGATCCTTTCGGTGAAAGATGAGTTTCGTAACGTCGGTATCTCTTTTCCCATCTTTTCAGTGGCGTACTAACTCTACTCGATACAAGTTCTGCGTATTTTCTCGAAAGCAAAAATGCACCGCATCCTCTGCGTGCAGTGCTGTATTTTCCGTAAAGTGGTGTAATGTCATTTTCATAATCTTAAAGTGTCCCGAACAAAATGAACCATCAGCTAGCCCGGCATCTGCCGCTGCCTTGCGAGTTCTGACTAGCTGTGCTAGGTGCTAGTGCTACCTCTCGTACGGGAAGCGATTCGCCCGTGATCTTGAGCAACAAAAACGTCAAAATAACCCACGAGTCCACGACGCATGCATGCTCGGAGAGTCATAGAGATCGCACGGTCACAAGCACCACGACGTCTCGGTGTGACGGGATTTGAGGGACGCCGAAGCGAGAGAGCTGTGGTTTACAAGCAACAAAGAACAGGTGGTCAATTTGCAGCCGCTGTCGCTCGCGATTCACAAATTTAAAGCGCGCGAGACAGAACTTCAGGCAGAATCAACAAAGCCGCGCCGCACGCAGAATTCAGAAAGTCGTGGGCAGTCAGGAGTCTTCAGGGGGCACCTGGTTTACTTACCAGAATGGTGCGGAGTTAATTAATCAGGCGACGACACGCCTAACCGCATGCAGAATCAGAACGCAAAGTGGTAATAAACCAGGTCGAGATATCCCGTTCACACACCACTGCCTCTGCCAGCGATCGATTCCGTTCACTTTACTTTACGATCCAACGCCATTCAAAAAAATACTTTGCGATCCAAGGTCGTTCTGCTGTGCGCTGTTTTCATTGCATCACAGTTCACAGACCATTCAGTTTTCATGCTCCAGTGGTCTCAGCAACTGTAAAAAAGACTCCTGAACAATGTTCAGCAATTTTCTTGCAGCAGCAAGAAGGGATTCGATCAGGAGGACCTGTCGATTGCCATGTCAAAATCGTAGACCGGTAAAGAAGCTATGCACGGGGCACTTTCATGGTCTGTGACGACATCAATGCCGTCGTGAGACAATCAGGTTGCCTGCAAAGTTCCTCTCGAGCAAGTGCACCACAACTTCCATTTCTGTGGCAGTACATAAAGCACCGGTGCTGCTAAGCATCGTGCCAGAGGCGTAAGGGAAGCGGCACACCTCTGAAGTTGCAGCACCCTACTGAGCTTTGTTCGGCTTCCCGACGATTTCCTGCCTGCCGTCGTCCACCGTGGCCCGTGGGGGAGAGAACTCCGATCCATCACGTCTTTCCTTCTTTGCAGAGAGTTGCACGCCAAGTGGCAACGGCACCGCCATCCCCTTCGCATGTGGACTCATCTTGCGTGGTGCTCGCCCCTACGTAGTTTCCTTCCCCGCAAGTCAACTAGCTGCCTGTAACCGGCGTGCGTGCTCGATCGCAAGGACAAGCAGCTAGCTGGATGGGATCTGCCAGTTCACCATCCGATCCAGCCAGACACCGCCCGCCGTCGCGATGGCGTCACACGGAACAGGAGCGCCGACACGTACGTCTCACCGATCGAGCGAGCCCGAACCGAACCAATCATTAGCCGGTAGCCCGTTGACGTGCTGCTCACTACTCGAGCTAGTCTTTTCAAAAAAAAAAAAAAACTACTCGAGCTAGAGGCAAAGGCAATGCAATTGCAAGCTACCCGCGGCGAGGTGAGTTGGCGACCTGACAGGTTTCTCCCCTGTGTCCTGCTGCGTGCTGTGTGTACAAGTACAACGGTGGGTCGTGGATCCCTTCTCTGCAGTTCGCCGGTCGGTTTCTCGTTTTCTGGTAGATGCTAGTACAATATAGTGGTCCAAGTCTAGGTGGTACGTGATAGGATCATACAATACGCAGATAGGTCGTCGTTAGATACATCTGAAACGGCGAGATCGATCGGCCGTTGCAAACTTGCAGTCCCATACATATCCCAATGTTTTATGGGAGTAATCATATGATTAACTACTAATACTATAATCGAACACGCGTCGTTGAGTACATCCACACACAGCTACCTTCTTCGGGAGAGAGAGAGACGACGACCTTCACGGCCAAGTCACCGAGAGCCAACATGCAAGATCGAGGGAACGTGCCCCGAACATGCACCGGCACGGCCGCGCTGCTAGCAGAGTCTTCTCCACTCGGACGCGCATGCCAGGGCCCTAGCAGCCCATGCTATGCGGTGCATCACGTCGATCCCAAACCGCTAATAACAACGTGCTGCACTACCTAGCAGAGAGGCGGCGCGCGCACCAGCAACGAAGTTTGCGGCGCGCGCGCGGCACCGACGAGGCAGCTTAGCCGACGCCGCCGCCAGGCGCCAGCTAGCCCGCCGCCGAAACAAACCGGCAGGTGCAACGACCTGCAGCGAGCACGCGGCTACGCCACCGCGGCTTCTTCATGCGCTGTCCGTTTCGGCCGCAAAAACCACAGCGCCCGCCGCGCCGCGGCTAAGCATCCGGGTGCTGGCGCCGTGTCACCAGCGATGGCCGATGGCCCGCCCGTGCCGCGCCCGTGCCGCGCTGGGGGAATCCCCCGGGAAAAGCCGCGTTCCCACCGCGACCGCCCGGGCCGGCGGGGCCCGTTTCCGGCCGAGATCCCCCCTCGCCACCGCGTTCAGACCCGGGGTGACCCCACTGCGCACGCCCACTCGTCCCTTTCCAACTCGGCGTCCGCGCTGGACGTGCCCGGCCACGTCGGCCGCGCCGCGAAACGTTAGGTGCACCGCGCGGCGCGGGGGAACGGTCGCGCCTGCCGGAGTCCCCCGTTCCCCGAAACTATAAAACCACGCCTCCCGACGGTGCCGGTCGCCCAAAGACCACCAAATCACTCTATTAAGTCCTAACCAAAGCGAAACCAGCAGCAGCATCCCGCGGAGAGCAGCGGCGGCGGCGGCAAAAACAGGACAGCGAGCGAGAGCAGAGAAGAAGGGCGTCGTCGTCATCGATGGGCAACTGCGCGGTCACGCAGCACGCCGTGACGTCGTGGGCGGACGACGGCGAGTGGGACCTGCCGTCGTCGGAGGCGGACGACGGCGAGTGGGAGGCCGCGGCGGGGACGAGCGGGAGGAAGCCGGCAGAGCACGCGGAGGTGACGATCAGGATCACACGGAAGCAGCTCCAGGAGCTGATGGAGAAGAGGGCCGGCGGGCTCCAGGGGCTCAGGAGCCGGCGGGCCGCGGCGCAGCTGCTGGCCGACGTCATGAACGCCGGGCAGGTCTACCACCACCTCAACCACTGCAAGGCGCCGCACTGGAAGCCCAAGCTGCAGAGCATCCCGGAGGCCGTCGAGTTCCCGGTTGCTTCTTCGTAGCTGCAGTCTGTGCCGGTAGCGGCTTCTTCTTCTTGGGTGGATTGCTGTGTCATTCTTTTTAGTTCGGATGCAATACGCAACGAGAACGATGTACAGTATAGTAGGAATATACAGTGAGCCAAAAGTGTGAATTCCATGAGCAGTTATTCGTGCTTTTACAAAGCAGAGAGCACGGATCAATGACTCCTGATAATTGTTACCTAGTCTATGATCTAAAATTCTACTCTTTATATGCACCCCTACGCTTTGTATGGCCGTGGTACCATGTAGAACCTGGACTAATTAAGCACAGTATGAATGCATGTACTCATGCATTCTGCTTCATTCAAAGGCCATTATTACAGCAGGGAATGTTTATTCCTCTTGCTTCACGTAAGAGGCAAGAGTATGTAAGTATGTAACATTTCATTTTCGTAGTTTTTGGAGACGTTTTTTTAAAAAAAATTTGCTTACTGAGCTAATCTGGTAATCTATAATGCAAGTTTCGCTATCTTTTGTGTTCAGAAACGTCTCGGTTAATAACTGTGCTCATGCTTCTTCAAGATAAATTTCCAGGCAGTGTGCAAAATACGATCAAGAGCTATAATTCAGTAAATTAAAAAAAACACTAGTCAGAAAAAAAGGGGTTATCTTTCTGGTGAGACGTGACCCAAAAAACCAAACGAAAGTGCCCAAATGGCTCAGCTCATCATTCTGTCGGCCACACCCTCACTACAATACGATATGATCCACACACTTCGCAGGTCAAATTTCACCATGAACTAACCCCGGCGGCTCAGTGCTGACAAGAACATCATGGAGATGGAAAATGGGCGATCGCCATTAGCAGTAGGTGCGCACCAACACGTTGACAAGACGAGGTCCAAATCAAGGTTGCTCGACGTAGCAATCATCGGATTACCACGCAAGTGGTCGCCGTAGTAGTGTTGCTGTCGCTTTGACCGCGCGGGTGCGTTGCCATCTCCAGAGCTCTGGAATTGAAGTGGCATTTTTTTTCCAGCAACGTGATAACCAGGTACGTACGTACGTGTGTCTTCTAACCACTATTCACACGACGTATTTTTTCGGTGTACTGAAGCTTCAGGGCTGGTAGTGGTTAACAGATGCAGAGCAATTATCAGGTCAAATAAATTCCCCGTGGACTTTTATTGATAGAGGAATTATAGTCTTTTTTAGAAAAAAAAAAGGAATGAAAAGGGACAATACAGGGCAAGGCTGACGCTAAAATGACGCGATGATGCTGCACGCTTAAACTTAATCCAAGCATGTTAATCGGATCTGAATATTCAGCTAGGCAGCATTTCCCTCGAGGCATTTCTTTTGTATGGATGGATATACATAACAATGCTCTCGTCACAGAGTACTAGTACATGTGTCAACCGACGGTAGAAGAGTTATTATATTTTGCAGGAAGTGAAGCATTTCATATACTAGTTGATTTGCCTGCCTGCCGCGATTACATCTGCAGATACGCTGATGTGGGTATCAGCATAAACAAGAATGCTCGTGCCCCGTGCGAGAGGTGACCGCAAATAACTATACTACTTGCTTGGCATAATCCGTCAAAAAAAAAAAAGTGGAATGACATCGTCCTTCACACAAGTCCAACGCAGCAAGGGTACGCACGTAAGCATGTACATTTTGTAAAACCAAGCATTCGTGCTCATCAATTGGCAACAGGTGTGTTATGGAGTTCTTGTGTTATTAAACTGCGGCGGTTGCTTGGTTTGGACTAAAAACTCTTGGTTGTTGGGTTAACCAAGGGTTGATCTCTGATGATGGTTCTCCTGCTGTGTTACTTGTTAGGTTGGAGCAACCTTGTTCATATTTTCTATCTAGGCTTTCAAGCAGCACCATATGCATGGTGATTGTTTCGCAGCGGTTCAGAGTTTCAGGGTTTCCTTGTCAACCCATGGCTATATATGCGTAACTTCTCGTGGCAAAAACGAAGTGAAATTCTCATCCACGTTGCAGATCGATGTTCATCTTTTGAGGGGCATGCTCCTCAGAATTCAAAATGTGTGATGTGGGTTGCAAGATACCCGAGGCAAAATGGTATGAACCATTGCGATATTCTTGACAAAAGAACATATGACCAATCCCAGAGAGAGAGAGATATTAAAAAAAACATAAAGAACATGCCCCTCGCACGATATTCTTGCCGAAGTGTTCAGCTCATGCTTTGCGAGGCATCGGTTTAGACATGGCCGCGGACACGGCAGCAGGCAGCTGAAGCCTTCCAAATCCGCTCACGGTTCGTCCCGTCCCGTCGCACACCATCGGCGAATCGAGATGGGGCCACGCTTGAGAGCGAGAGAGGCCGACCCCGTCACCACCCCCGGTGGCTTCATTAGCGGAAGATCCCCGGGCAAAGCCGCGTTCACACCCGCAGTTTTCCTCCCCACTGCCGCCTCGCGTGGAACGGAAAAGCGAGAGAAACGCTGGAAGATTCCGTCTCACCCCCACAGTTTTCCCACCCACGTCACCACCGTCTCCCCCTCCCGGTCGCCGCCGTCCCGGCGCCCGGTGTGGCAGCGAGCGCCTCCCAATCTCGCCGTCCGCACTAACGAGTGTCCGTCCACGTGGCCAGATGGAAAGCCGAAGCCGCCCCCAGCGACCCGGTCGGCCGGTCTCCTCTCTCCCCGTCTCTGGCTCGCGGAGCTGGCACGTCGCGCTGTTGAAAGCCGCTTGGGCCAGCGTATAAATAAGCTCCTTCGTCACCGATTCTCGCCGAGTCCTCTCGCCTCTCGGGTGCAAAACAGATCAAGAAAAAAATCAAGCAACGAGCACGAGCCATCATTTGCTCGAAGCTCGAGCGTAGCTGCAACTGCGAGGCGAGGCGCGCGTAAACAAGCTCGCCGGCCGCGCGCGCATGGGAAACTGCTGCTTCAACCCGCGGCGCGCGGCGGTGTGGGCGGACGGCGACGAGTGGGAGGAGGAGGAGGAGGAGGAGTTCGCGGCGGCGAAGTCCGCCGCCGCCGCCGAGGCGGTAAAGGTGGATCACCGGGTGGAGGTGAAGATCAGGGTGACGAAGCGGCAGCTGCAGGAGCTGCTGGAGAAGGCCGCCGGCGGCGGCGGCAAGGCCAAGGCGGCGCAGCGGCAGGCGGAGGACGTGCTGGCGGAGCTGATGACCTCCGGCAGGGTGTGCTACCAGCAGCAGCACGAGGAGATGCGGGGGAACTGGAGGCCGGCGCTGTACAGCATACCGGAGTCCGCCGCCGAGGAGTCATGATCCATGACGCGGCTCGCGCGCGCGAGATCTGCGTGCCTGTTGTTGGCCGGCCGCCGGCGAGAGGGGTGCTCGATCAGAGTAGTTTCCTGTCTGATTAGTTCTGTACATGTGCATAGTTTGCTATAGGAACATGCAGGTTCTAGCGATTCTTTGTGAGATGATAGTGTTGTACAGGCTTTTGCAAACCGGAAAATGCTGATAGGATTATAGGAAGCAGTTACTGGAGCCATTTTTTTAACATCCGGCGAACCTCAAATATTACTGTAGGATGTTTTACTGGCTCCGTTTCTACTTGTTCCGTTCATGGTCCTTCGCTAATTAAAGTTGCAGCTACGTAGAAAGTAGTGTAAGACTTGTTCTCAACAACCAAAGTAAGGATTAGGTGGAGTGGAGCGATCCTAACAGTACTTTTACTTTCCAAGGTTGGTCAGTGCAGGCGCTATGTACGCTCACCTAGAACTTGAGCTCCGTTCAAAAATCACTGTCAGAAGGAAGCTGATGCGAAAATGGACGCGTGCTCCCAGTGCGGCTTGCCGCGCTCATTTTTTAAAAAAAATTGGAGCGGCGACTAGTCCATTCTACTACAGAGAAGTAGAGACCGGTGATAATTTATCCCGATGATGCCAGGGCTGCAGAGGATGATCTAAATCACTAAATGCGTCAAAAATATCGTAGCATATATACCTGCATTAGGCCAAGGCAAACCCAGGCAAAGGGAGCATTCAGCTTGCTCAATAAGTGCTAATTAATAAGCTTGACGACCTAATTCCTGATACACAACATAAAACTGACACTAATCTTGATTCATTGGTGCAGCGCCTTCCACGCCCTTTTAACAAGAACACTAAGGAGGCGCTCCGGGTACTGGTGGAAAAAGGAAACAAGCCCAGTAAGAAGAAATCCAAGGTGACCCCGGTGATGGAGGAGCTGGTGCCAACGGCGTAGCGAGGTCATGCAGATCAATCCTTTCAAGACTGAACCAGAGTAGTTGTTTATTTTTGAGTGAATATCACTGTAGGTCCATGAACTTTTCTCGAGATCTCATCTAGGTCCGCAAACTAAAAAAACGATCATCTAGGTCCATAAACTTTTTGGAGGTCTCATCTAGGTCCGCAAACTAAATAAGCAATCATTAGGTCCATGAACTTTAAAAGAGCGGTCGTCTAGGTCCATAAATTTTAAGAAATTCACTCTTTATTTTTCATCATGTTACGCAAGAAACTTTGGAACTTGCCGGTATCTGTACTCTGTATTGGGCCAACAATTTCGGCCCACGGCTTCAGCGGTGGGTTGGGCCCGACCAAACCACCGACGCTCACGAAGTCCGCCGATCAGCCCTCACCGTCGCAGTCGTCATCTACCACAGAGTTAGTTCTGTATCCAGCTGGCTTTGGCCAAGCCTGCTAGACTACAATATGTCGTGGATCACCTGGTTTCTGAGATAAGTTGTTGGTGGGTTCCTTATGTCAAAAAACAATGTAACGTGCTGTGCTGGAATGTGCGTGGTTTAAACGCTGAAGCTAGAAGGGCGAGCTTTAGAAATGCAGTTAGTACATCGGGCGCGACAATTATTTGCCTTCAGGAAACAAAATTAGCACACTGGACTCCCAGATTAGTTGGAGATACACTTGGGACAAACTTCGCAAACAACTTCACAATGCTGCCAGCAAATGGAGTTCGGGGTGGAATCCTTCTTGCTGCAAACGTTCATTACTCGTTGCAAAATTTCCACACCACGAATTATTCTATTTCAGCAGATGTGGTAATGAGATCTGACAACACTACCTGGACCATAACTGGGGTGTACGGGCCTCAGGGAAATGTTGAGAAAGAAGCTTTTCTGGAGGAAATAAAAAATCTTAAGTCAAGAGGAAAGAAACGAGTGGTTAATTTTAGGAGACTTTAATTTAATCTACAAGGCGGAAGATAAGAACAACGATCGTCTCAATAGACGCCTCATGACCCGATTCAAAGAGACCTTAGACGAGGCCCAGCTCATGGAGATCGATCTACACAGCCGAGCTTATACCTGGAGTAATGAACAGAATGACCCTACTTTCACCCGAATCGATCGGGTCTTTGGTACACCAGAATGGCACCTCCTTTTCCCAAACACTGACCTGCAGGCTCTCCCTACGCTGGGTTCAGATCATGCACCTTTGTTGCTAACAGGAGACGTGGCAAGACAGAACTACTCAGGTTTCCGTTTCAAATCATACTGGATCAACATGCCAGGCTTCAAGGAGACGGTTGCAGCGGCTTGGGCGCAACCGGTAAACACGCAGGACACCATCTTACGCATGCATGTGAAATTAATTTGCACGGCCAAGGCACTCAAATTATGGAGACGGCAAAACCTGGGAAACCTCCCCTTAAGGCTAGAGATTGCAAAACAACTGCTTCTCCTAATGGACACAGAACAAGAACAGAGATCGCCCACGTCTGAAGAACTTGTTTTCCGTCGATACCTCAAAGCAAAAACAGTCGGCCTCGCGGTCATCCTCCGTTCACGAGCACGGCAACACTCTAGACTAATGTGGCTCAGAAAAGGAGATGCATGCACTAAGTTGTTTATGCTTCACGCTAGAAACAGACACAGGAAGCTTTTTATCCCATCCCTGAAAGTTGCCGATGGACATGTAAGCACTCATCAACGCAAGGAAGAAGTCATTTTTGACCACTTTGTAAACTTAATTGTACAAACCCAAGAACGAACTGCTAGATTGAACTGGACAAACCTCGGATATCAGCGTCACGACCTAAGCGAGCTGCAAGAGCTTTTCGAGGAAACAGAGATCAAGAATGTTGTCATGCATCTACCCAATGATAAATCACCCGGTCTCGATGGCTTCATAGGATTGTTTTACAAAAAATGTTGGCCGATCATCCAATGGGACCTCACGGCAGCCCTCCAGACCTTTCATTCACTACGAACACAACGCTTAGAGTTGATAAATGAAGCCAATGTGGTCCTGATCCCCAAAACAAATGAGGCTATTTGCATTTCGGATTTCAGGCCTATTAGCCTCATAAACAGCTTTGCAAAAATCATAACAAAAATCCTTGCAGGCAGTCGCGCCAAAGCTACAAGAATTGGTATCTAGCAGTCAGAATGCTTTCATCAAAAAAAGGTGCATCCATGACAATTTCATCTATGTTCAAAATGTGATCAAGGCTTCATAAAACTTGACATTTCCAAGGCATTTGACTCGGTTTGTTGGGCGTTCCTTCTGGAGACACTCCAAGCGCTAGGATTTGGCCAGCGATGGAGAGATTGGATTGCCACCCTCCTAGCAACTTCATCATCCAGAATTCTCCTAAACGGCACTCCTGGGAGAAAATTCAAGCACGTCCGAGGTCTACGACAGGGTGACCCTCTCTCGCCAATGCTCTTCATCCTTGTCATCGACCCACTTCACCGGCTTATCGAGCTGGCGGCCAGTAGAGGAATTTTACACCCGATCCTCCCAAGGGCAGCTTCGCTACGGTGTTCCCTTTATGCTGACGATGCGGCCATTTTCGCCAACCCAGAGCGTACCGAGCTATATAACATCAACCAAATCCTAAACCTGTTCGGCAATTGCTCAAGCCTAAAAGTGAACCTAAACAAGACCGAAATCTTCCCGATAAGATGTGATGATGACATGATTCATGAGGCTCTAGTCGACTTCCTCGGAAAAATTGGAAAATTCCCCGGCAAATACCTCGGTCTCCCCCTCCACACACGCAAGCTACGACGAGTGGATGTCCAGCCTTTGTTCGACAAAATCGGAGGACAACTTCCTGGTTGGAAAGGAAAACTCTTGTCCATGGCAGGCAGAGAGACGTTGGTAAAATGTGTGCTGACTTCACAGCCAGTTTATCATCTAACAGTCTTCCCGATGCAAAAATAGTTGTTGAAACAGATCGACAAAATGCGCCGAAGCTTCCTTTGGAAAGGAGAAGAACCAGAGAAATTTAGTGGCGGCCACTGCCTCGTCAATTGGCTGACAGTGTGCACACCTAAAGACCTTGGTGGTTTGGGCATCCTAGACCTCGAGCGATTCGCTCGTGCGCTGAGACTCCGGTGGCTCTGGCTCAAATGGAAATTTGCGGAAAGACCGTGGACTGGCTTAGATATTCCCTGCGATAATATTGATAGAGATCTCTTCAACGCCTCCACGATCGCCACGGTAGGGAAGGGTGATAAAGCCATGTTTTGGCACTCGAGCTGGGTCAATGAGCAGACCCCTAAAAACTTAGCCCCCTCCCTGTTCCTCAAAAGCATAAGAAAAAATATCTCAGTTCTGAAAGCAACCGAGAATAATACATGGGTACAACACATTTCTCCCATCAGGACAATAGAGGAGTTACATGATTATGTCAAGTTATGGTCGGAGTTAAGGCTAGTTCATTGAGATATGGAGTCAGAAGACGAGATTAAGTGGAAATGGACACAAGACGGTCAGTATACCACACAAAGTGCTTATCGGATTCAGTTCTTGGGGCGACAAAGAAACGAGCTCACACACCGATCTGGAAAGCTAAAGCAGAACCAAAGTGTAGAATCTTCGCGTGGATCCTCCTTCAACACAAAATTCTCACGGCCAATAATTTAGCAAAAAGAAACTGGCCACATGAACCCTTGTGTAAGCTTTGTAACGCCTGCCCGGAGACGCCCGCACACTTGTGTTTACAATGCCCGTACACTCGTCAAGTTTGGACCCAATTAACCACTAACATTGGCAGACAAGACCTACAGGTCCCTCCACCACGCTCCCTGCACGGATGGTGGAAGAGGCTACGTCGAAACTTCAACAAAGATCAGAAACCTTTCGTTGATGGCCTAATTATCTACTTTTGGTGGAACATCTGGAAAGAAAGAAATAGAAGAATTTTTCAGTACGAGTCGAAACAAGTGGCAGAAGTGGCGTCTTTGATCAAAATAGACACGGAGCTCTACCAGAACGCTACAACAAGAGTCAGAACTTAAGCCGTCTTGTGGAGGTGTTTTTTTTTGTATCAGTGGCAAAGCTGTAGTAGTCTGAGTTGGTCCTTTTTTGTTTTTTCGTGTTTTTTGGTTTTGCTCGTTTTTGTGCTGTTTGTTTTACCTTTTTTCTTCTAATAAAAATTACGGCAACTCTCTTGCCGTTCCGTTAAAAAATATATATATACCTGCATAAACTCGAGATATATATGAGGGTGCATCTGTAGCTCACTCAGCATATTACTTGCCACATCTGATTTTTAGACCATCTGATTTTACACCGAACGGCTGATCTTCAATTGATCAATTCCCTCGAACCAATTCTAACTCGGTGACCCGTGATCCCTGCTCGTACTATAATCACCTATGCATCCACACGATGACACACCTGAGTCTCCTCACCGTGTCGATTGATCAACCCTTCCTGGGGTCCATTGGTGCGGCTCCGGCTCCCGTGCTTCTACTCTCTTTGGTAATTCATTTTAGGTTGGAAAGGGAGAAAAAGTCTCAATACAATCTCACATAGTGTCAGTCTCAATGAAGAGTTTCATAACACTGAATTTAATATCACATCAACAAAATTGCTAACTTGGCAATATAATCAATAAATAAAGTTTAATGAGATGAGAGAGGGCTTTCATCCTCAGCTAGCACAATTATTTAATTTTCAATTTAGATAGTTATGCAATGAAGTTGTCCACTAAAATTGGTCTTACGAGAACTTTGTAAAAATGAATGAACCGCAGAAATTAGCGAGCCAAATCGGATCAGTGTCCAAATGACCCTCTATCAGGAGATGCAGAAGAAGAAACCAATTGAATCATCTATTAATCAGACACATTAGGCGACATGTTAGTACTAAAGTCGCCTTCTAGCTCGGCCGCTATGTGTGAAAAACGAAGAGAACAACCAAGGAATGGCACCTGGGGACAGGTCCTAGCGCTGCAACGGTCATATGTGGCGGTGAACATAAGGTTCCAGAAATTTGTTTCACGGTCATGATTGCAGTTCTAGATAGATAGGCACACAAAAGCCCGCACGTGTGGGATGGTCGTCCTTTGATTTTGGGGTTGACACCCAGGCACCCAGCATGTGGACGAACAATATTCCGAGAGTCTGTTCAAATATCCATGTGGAAACAATTGCTTTTTTGATGGAACATGGAACAATTGTTGTGTCCTGCGGGATAAATATCGAGGCCCTGCACAGCATGTTGGACCAATGCGATCCAAAAGACTGTTTTGAAAGTAAATTCATGTTGTCGTGATTTTCTAATTAGTTAAGTAAAGTAACTAAAGATCAATACAGAAGACTGACGAGTCAAATTTAACTTTGTAGAATGATGAGAAGTGTTACAGATTTAAGACTGATTGGCACGAAAGGAGTGTTTTTATTCGGCCCATCTCAACCATTCTGACAAAATGTGCTTCCCGTGGGTGGGTGTTGGGGGTGGGGTGGGGTGGGGGGGGGGGCGCTACGCAATAGTGGCACAAGAATCCTGGGATTTTAAGAATATATACATGCTAAATACTGAATCCTGGGATTTTAAGAATATATACATGCTAAATACTAGAACTGAACTTGATCAGATACTCTAATACTACTTGCAAACCTATTTCTGTATGATCCTGTTCTCTACTAGGGCATGTGGATTTGTATTTGTAGGTTGGTGCATGCTAAAATCAGAAGGTTTGAACCCAGGGCCCAAATACACATAAATCTCGATCAGCCAATCTAGTATATATCCCGCTATCATGATCATACAAATTAGATCCTGCAATCATGATCATATAAATTGTAACAAAACAACACAACTCGATTCTTATAGTCATTTTAATATATCACCCCCTTATAATTGTGATTAGATAAATATCTTGACTTAGTGCATACTCCATATTTATCTGTGGAAATCATACCAAACTATGTGGAAACTGGAAAATCACCAAACTTCAAGAACTAATTTCCACACAGTTGGTTATGATTTTTCATCAGGGATAAAATGACACAGTTGGGCCACAAATACTGTGGCCCAGTTGACAATCTCTATATGAATTGTTAAACATTATATTAGAAGATTAAACTAAATACTGACTATCAACAATTGCACTGAAGCTACTTCAGCACGATCGAATTGAAGGTCTGCTAAGTACTCCCTCCTTCCTCAAATAGATGACGTTTAGGACAAGTATTTTAGTTCATTCGTCATGTATTTGAGGAAGGAGGGAGTATGTAAAATAATTGCCACCATTATTCATGTCCTGTACTATGTTATGCAAATGCAAGCATAGTTTAGTACATGCATCAATTCTTCGACGCTATTCAAAAATTGTCAATGAAATTAATGCACACAAAACAGTAATTAAACATTTTTATTATACTATTCATTTCTTTCTTTATCGAAAAAATACTATTCATTTCTAACAATCTGCTATATATGAAACTAGCATCGTTTTATCAGCTAATATGCAGAGACAGCAAATTAGATCAGTCCATCATGTCACTGGTTAGCATACATTCTTAATAGAACATCAAATCCGTCTTGGCAATTTAAGAAACTTAGGCAGTAATGTTCTTTCTATTTGCTCATCACTACTTTTATTTAGTGTCTCACAGCAGCACAGCAAGTGGGTTCTAGTTGCTCTCCCAGAGAGTCCCAGTCACTGGACATGTTTCAAGGTTTCAAGTCAGAGATTAGTTTAATCCCTTCTAACCCAATAATCAATACACAGGCTGGTTAACACAAGGCTGCCAAAATAATAATTAAAACACAACCACAATCCACTCCAGAGAATGCCAATTTCATAACTGAAACTCAGGCTTCAACAAGAAATTGAGAACATACCAAAAGATAACCAAAAGTGCTGCTCCCAGTAGACCCAAGAAATTAAAAGCACCTGAATTTGCAGAAAAAAACATATCACTGTAAGAATCCACAAAACACATTTTGGTAGCCTATTCAAGATAATTATGATTCATAACATGAATTATTGCAGTTACGTACGTGCTGTTCACGTGCTACATATGGATGCACACAGCAGCAACAAGTGGTGGGTCAATAAGCTGGTAGATCGGTTCCTCAACACTGAAGGCATACATTGCAGGGTTGTTGGATAACACAATTTTTTCAGGCCATTGTGTTTTTGATTCCTCCTCCACATCAACGCGCCTGTGGACATTGATGCAGATGTCATCCATGTCTAGTTCTTCATTACAGATCTAGGTGCAACAACCTACTTCGCAGATGACCCCATTGCCCAAGGAAGAGAAGAATTGGCCAGATGTCACTGTCTCGTTTGTCATTGCAATTGTAACAGGGACCTCCACAATGGATAGGTTTGGAGTGGTGCCCTTCTTGGTCTCTGTCATGCTGATGTAGTATGCAGTAAGATCATTCTCTTCTTTGCTCTTCGACTTGGCGAGGTAGATGCCATCGTCATATGGGACAGCTTCGCCAATGAATGGCAAATTTTTCTGTCGATCCACGAAGTGCCATTTTTCTGTAATTGTGTCGAACGCCACCGTACCAGCTTCTCTGTCCGTGAAAGGATCTACCACGATAGAGAACACTACGGAATGGCCGACCACAGCATAGGACTCAACCTCCACAATCGCAGGCCTGCTGTCAATCCGCTTCCCCTCCGAGTTCAAGATGGGGAACAAGGGCGGACTTGGCAGAGGGAACCAGGTGCAATCAGTAAGTTGCCCATCAATGCAGGAGGCGTCGGAGACATCAAGGACCTCAAACCAGGGTGGAAACTGGAAAGTCAGGCTGCCTCCAGACATTGGGCGTGCGAGCGAGGGCGTAGATTTTCTCACCAACGACGAAAAGGACCGGTTCAGACTTGGTAGTGGTGGGGCGCGGGCCGTTGGCAACGAGACCCGTCTTGCAGTCGAACACAATGGTCTCTCCTTGGCCATCCTGTCGTCAATGATGGTCAGGGAAGCCCCCGACACCGACGATCCACGAACGGCGCTGTGAACTCAGGGCAGCGAAGCTCATGTCGTGATATGCGTCCAAGTACTTGAAGCGGCGGGGGGCGGGGAGATCGCCAGGATCAGGAGTCACAAGCGGCAACTGCTTAATCCTGTACAGGGAGTATGCTGGATACTCAACTGCGTGACGACCCACCAAGTAAAGTGACGGGGATTGGACATTGCTGCCATTGGGAATCTCCTTGACCTGATTCTTCTCCTCCTGATTACCCCCCTTCGTCTTCTTCTTTTTCTTATGGATGAGGGAGGGAGAAGCAAAGTCAGCCGCCGCCGCCTCTTTCTCCTCCGATTTCTTCTTCTTCGTCTTCTTCTTAGATGGGGCGCCACAATCATAGTCAGCCCTTGCCATTGCTGCGCTCTCCTTCGCCTTCATCTCAAGAGAGGAGGCGGAAGCGTAGCCAGCACCCGCCGCCGCTTCCTGCCTCATCATGCCCACCTTCTTCGTCATCCCGTCCGGCATATCGTCGATCTGAGGAGAGCCTCACTAATATAGCTAGGTCAAGACTATGATTGTGGCCTCACTATATAGCTAGGTCAAGACTCAAGCAAGACGAGATTAGCGGCATTTTGGGCCTACGAACAGCCCACACGAGGGCCCAAAACAAAATTGGCTTTAAAAGACTTTTTTTAAGAAAAAAAAGTCTACTCTACTACAACCACAAATCGACGCCATCGAATTTAAACCATCAAACTATCAAAAAAAAATCACCACGACTCGATGACAACGGGCTTCGTCTCGCTTTAAATCATCAAACTATAAAAAAAACCCACCACGACTCGATGACAATGGGCTTCGTCTCACGGCAAAACTTACGGGTTTGTAGTCTAATGTTAGGACGGTCTAGTGGGGGTAGTGGTGACTTCGGGAATCTCCAGATCTGTCGGTGCTCAATCCATCGAAGGTGCACATAGGGGTAGAGTTTGCGTACGTGTGTTCATAGGGGTGAGTGTGCGGTGAGTGTGCGTGCATGTTGTGAGCATCTGCGTTACTGTGTAATTTTAAAAAAATGGTGACTTCGGGAATCTCCAGATCTGTCGATGCTCAGTCCTTCGGAGGTGCTCACAAGAGTAAGGTTTGCGTACGTGTATTCATAAGGGTGAGTGTGTGCGTGTTGTGAGTGTCTGTGTTGTACTTTGTAATTCTTAAAAAAAAGAGAGACTGGGTCCCCTTAGTTAGCCACCGACTGATGGGTCCACCGATTCCAACCCGGTAACCAAAGGCTTAATTTTTACTGTGTAATTCTAAAAAAAAAAAGAGAGACTGAGGTCCACTTAGTTAGCCACCGACTGATGGGTCCACCAATTCCAACCCGGTAACCAAAGGCTTAATTCTAAAAACTGGAGCGCTGCTCATTCCTGCGCACAAACCCTTGTAGGTCGCCGCCAAAACAGCGGTGCCCCAGCTGACCTGGGGGACAGCCTCCAACTCCGCGTCGGCGATCGTCCGAGCATGGGGGATCAGGAACCTCGACACGGCGTCACCCTGCGATCCGCAGAACATCACCTGGCCGAATAGCCACAGCAAGTACGCCTCCAAGTGACTAGCGACTGTGTAGTCATCGGCGTCGGCTCTCATGTAGTCGGCCTGCAGAAAATGAAAAATTGTTACAAATCTTGTGATAAAAAAATGTTAAGAAATTGATAAGAAACGTCAGAATACGTACGCTGTACTGCCGCAACCAAGTAGGGGTCGGTCCGTGAGGGTGCTGGAAGGGCACGACTGGCTCGACGGCGTGAGCGTTGCGAACCACTAGTGCGAACCTCTGCAGCAGGTCCTGACGCCACGTGTCGGGGATGTCCCGCGGCCCCATCGCCTCGCCTCCAATCGGTAGCTCGAGCAACAGAGCCACGTTCTGGAGAGTTAGCGTCATCTCCCCCACGGGAAGTGGAAGGAGTGTGTCTCTGGGCGCCACCGGCCGAGTAGTGCGCAGATCAGGTCGTAGTCAAACCCGAACCGCGTGTGGCGGTCCTGTGGACGAAGCTGGGCCCGCATGTGGTCCCTCTCCACCAATCGCGCCAGCGGGAGAAGTCCTGCTGCGCGTAGCCTGTTCAAAATAATGTAATAGTTGTTAGTGTAATGAAAAATACAATGATATATTATCATTAATAAGTTATTGTGTTACGCACTTGAGAACCCAACGCTCGTCTAGCGGCATGTAGTGCGCCGGAGTGCATGCACGTACAGTGCCTAGGGTCGCACCGCAAATCGCGGAGTAGTACGACCGGTGCTCCTTGTCAATCGTCGCGTCAAAGAGAACCAGAAGCACGTACTGCACAACAGGCTCCGGTGGTGCAGGAGGCTGGTGCGAAGCAACCTGCGAAGCAGCCTGTTCTTCAGCCATACCTGCAAAACAAATCATGAATTATAAATAATTTCTAAACAATTTGAAGGCATTCCTAAAATTTTTAAATTATTCTTACAATTTTGAACTACTTTTAAGAATTTCTAAGGTGATTTCTAGAATTTTAAACTATTTTCTACAATTTGTAAAGCATTTTTAACATTTCTAGAATTTGTAAACTATCTCTACAATATCTAAACTATTTTCTAAAATTTATAAATTATTTTACAATTTCTAAATTATTTCTACAAATTCTAAACTATTTCTAGAATTTCTAAATTATTTTCTAAAGTTTCTAAATTATTTCTAACATTTTTACTATTTTGTAAACTATTTCTAGAATTTCTAAACTATTTTTTAGATTTTCTAAACTATTTCTATATTTTCTAAACTATTTTCTAAAATTTCTAAACTATGTCTAGATTTTTTTAAACTATTTCTAATAATACTATAAATAAAAAAGAAATAAAAACAAACCGGCGGTCGCGGCTCGCGGCGGGAGGAGAGGGGGGAGCGGGGGGAGGGGGCACCCGCCAACTTATAGGCGGGCGGAACCCCTACCGTCGTTCAAAATAGCGGTTGAGCCAACCGCCGTTCCAGGTGGCGGTAGGAGAGCCTCCCGCCACTTCAAACGGCGGGAGGAGGTCCGCCCGCCAACCGTTAGACGTGTCACCAACCGCCGTTTGAAGCGCCAACTTGGACAACGTACCGTCGTTGTGAACAGCGGTTAGTTACAAACCGATGTTTACAACGAACGGTGGATGTCTAGTTTTGAAAATTTTCAAATCCGGTATTTATTTTCGAAAAATAAAAAAGAAACTAAAAAAATCCCCCTTGAAGCCACCAAAGATTCGTTGCAGAGCCCATTCACACCAGGCCGGCCCAACTGCCCCCCGGACAAAACTCGACCTACCCAGCCACCCAAAAAAAAAAGAAAGCAAGCCGCGTTGTCCGTGAACGCAATTCGCAAAGCGGGGAGGCCCAGTCGAACGCGCACGCCGCACCGCAGGCTCGTCGTTGATGCTTGCTTGGGAACGCGTACTCGGCAGGGCATCTATCTCGAACTCGAATGCCTCGTTGGATGCCCCCAGAGCCAGGAGTGGATGAGCTCCTCTGACCTGGGAGGCTGGGACACGACCAGCTCGCCACGTCGGAACCTGGAACCCGACAACCCCCCGTGTGACATCACGGGCGAATAGCGGAAGGAACGCGACGGCATATGCGTGCAGTGTGTCACGGCTGACCGCCTCTTCCTCGCAGCACCCAGCTTCCCCTTGGCACCTACCTCCAGCTATAAATAGACTCCCAAACACATTTGCTTACATTACTTATCCATTCATTCATTCATTCATTCATCTCAAGGCAGCCTACTGGTTGAAGAGAGAGAGAATCCAGCGGCAAACAAGGAAGGAGCTTGTTAGCTCAAGCCAGGCAGTTCGTCGATCAAGGCGGCCGGCCTCCACCAAGCAGATAGTTTTCTTCATGGGGAACTGCACGGCGTCGCAGCGCGCAGTGGAGTCGTGGGCCGACGACGGCGAGTGGGAGGAGGAGGCCTCGTCCTCGGAGGAGGGCGACCACCACCACCACCATGACCATCACGGGTCGGAGGTGACCATCAGGATCACCAAGAGGCAGCTGCACGAGCTGATGGAGAAGAGGGGCGGCGGCGGCCACGGGTTGCAGCTGCCAGCAGTGCTAGGGCTGGGCAGCCGGCGGTCGTCGACGGAGCAGCTGCTGGCGGACATCATGAACTCCGGCGAGGTGCACCATCACCACAGGGAGGAGCACTGGCACTGGAAGCCCGCGCTGCAGAGCATCCCCGAGGCCGTGGAGTCATGACACGTACTCCGTACCTGGTGGTTCTTTTGCCACCTCTTCATGTCGTCTTGGTTATTTCCGTCGTTGTTTTCACCTAGTTCGGGGGTAATCAGTAATCTGTGTAGATATCGATTCAGAACTGTACATGATAACTGTAGGGAAATTCCAATTGTGAAGTCAATTTTCAGCTGTAGGAAAAGAATCTCTGAACCTGAAGTTCCGTTCATACTGTGCCGTGCATACATACGACTTTGAACTCGTACACGCAGTACGCCATCCGCGAGGATCCATACTAATATACACTATACGGTGCCGCCGGTCGCAAAAGAAGGGTTCTTAAATCGGAATAAAAGTAGATGACTCAAAGCAATGAGAAAACACGTACGACTGAATCTTGCATTGCAACCAATCAAAGAAACCATGCATATATACTATCTTATTTCGTTCATCGTTCATGGATTGGACTTAAAGCTGTTCGGCTGGCTGATTCCCGGCTTATTTCGACTTGTTTCGGCTTATTTTCTCTCACACACCACTATTCGATCTACCAGTCGAACAGCCTCTTGTCGTTGTAGCACCGCTCTTTCCGTCCTTCAATTGCGTGGCCTATTGCTCGGTAGCCCCCGTCGTCGTCGTTCACCAGAGCGGCCGGTCGGCCTAACCACACAGCCGCCGTGTGCGGGCTTGAATTAAGTTGGAGGTCATGACTCGTGAACGAGGGGCCTGAAAGCGGAGTGGAGCCATACATTGGTCTGGGCATCGATGAAACATATATGGCGTGGTCGGCGCGCGTGGAGTGTGCTTGACATCCTGATTTCTGAGAGCCGGCGACCCGGCGGCGTGCACGCGAACCTCGAGGGCGGCCGGCACGTGCCACCTGCGTGTTCACGCTGCACCGCCGGGACGGAGTGGACGCCATGAGTCGCGTGCATTTTCGGGGCAGTGCCAGCGCGTGTGGTGGTGGGAGATGATTCCCTCTTTGCTTTTGCTTTGCTGCTGCTGCTGGGAAGCGGGAAGAGCCGCCGTCAGTGGCATGTTGCGCTGCGGGCTGCAGTTGCGGCAAAGCGCAGCTACGGGTGCGTTTTCGTTCGATATAGGGTTGAAAACGGACGGAAACGGACGGAAAACCCCTCTCCTGTTTCCGCTTCTGCACTTCTACGTCGGGAGCGGGAGCAGGAGCGGAACGACCGGGAGCGGAAACGGACGGGAAATAAACGGGTGTACGGAAACGAACCAATACGGACGGAAACCAGACGGAAACGGACGGAAACCGGGAACTTTAGTCGGGATATAGACCACAACAACCAAAGGCCACGGCATGAAAGCAGCAATATTTTCCTATAAACTTGATCATTAAATCAAAACAACAATATAGAGAGATATTAAACCAAACTAGTATATGCTAGCTGAAAGAGCACCAACAAGGCAACAAACCAGCACGACAGCACTAGTCCAATTGACGAACCAACGAGCAACGACCCAGCACAACGTCCAGGCGTCCAGCAAGGCACTGTCCACATGAACAAGCCAACAAGGCAACAACCAACAGCAACCTAGGTGCTTCTCCGAGGGCAAGGAGCTGGAGTCAGAACGGCGTCCTCCTCCTCCTCCAGTTCCAGCTCCAGAGCGTGGCATCTTCGCCAACCGCGGAGGATGGCACGGCACACGGACACGGCAGGCTGCGCGCTCGTCAGGGCCTTAGGGGGACTCGAGGCTAGTGTCGATGGGGGGAGGCGACGACCGACGGGAGGCGGCGTTGGGCTGCCGGCGACTCGGCGTCGGGCGCCTGGCGGAGATGCGGAGTGGCGGCCGTGCGGCGGGCGAGTCACGAGTGACGGAGTGGGGGGCCGTGCGGTGCGGCAGGGTGACGGGGAGAGTAACTTAGGGTTAGTAACTAGGCTGGGCTTTTGTGAATTGTGACGTGCTGAATGGATGGTGGGTTGAACATCCGGGTCAAGTCCAGGTTAAATCCGGGTCCATCCTGATAAAATACGGGATCCCGACAATCCGGACGGGATGGAGCCCCTCCCGTTTCCGTCCCGCTCCCGCTGGTTTCCGCCCCGCGACCCGTCCCGCACCCGGATTTTTCCGGAAAAACGGAAACGGACGGGTTAAATGTAGAAAACGGAGCGGGTCGGGACGGGATTTTACCCGTCCGTTTTCAACCTTAGTTCGATATAAGGGCCATATCAGGCGTAAGCACAAACGTATGGGCCCAAACACATTTTAGTCAAACCGCGCGAGTTCGACCGACAGTTTTGGGCTCATTTGCGGAATGCATTGGGCCCTCGGTGTCCGGTAAACCCAACCAACTCGTGCGTGAAACAGTTACCTAACAGCACAATCTTTACGGGCTTAAAAAATAAAGTTTTATGTTGAAGCTTTTTTAAAAAATAAAAGGATTTTTTTTGTTTTCATAAACACCGATCTAGTAGCACAGTATTGTTTTTTTCCTAGTACATACGGGCTGATCCATAACAACGATAATTTCTAAACTAAAATTTAAAAAATGCGAGTATATGTGAATTCCTTAAGTTCCTGAAGTCTCACCATAAAAAACTCAACTAGCTTCTCCTTTATAGTATATTATATAAATCACTAGCATCAGAAAAAAAAAACAATTCAGATTTCTTAAGTTCCGATTTTGGGAAAAGATGCACGATTTGTACATATACCTTTTGGCCCTATGCGGTTGGCGGTTGCACATACCAACATGAATTGGTGTGACTATACATCGCACCTCTGATGGTTTGCAAACCATCACGGCGCGTGGGGTCACGCGGGGCCGCGTGAGGTTTTTTTTCAATTTTATTTGTTCAGTTTTTTATTTTTCTACTTCTTTCTTTTTATTTTCTATTTTATTTTTATTTTTCTTTTTATTTCTTCTTTCCTTATCTATTTATTTATATTTTATTTTTATGTTTCAATCTCCATCTTTTTTATTTCTTCTTCTCTTTGTTTTTTATATTTATTTCTCTCAATGGATATTTTTTTATTATCATTGAATATTTGTTCATCTTCAGTTAAAATTTGTTGTCGTTCATTGAATATTTATTCCACCTTAAATTTTTGTTCCCTTAAGTTGATATTTGTTCAGTTAAAACAATATGTTTTTCACTTTCACTTTTATTTTTTTATTTTTTCTCTTTATTTTAATTTTCTTTTTCTATTTTGCTCCTTCTATTCCTATCACAGTTTCTATTTTTTCTTTCATTCTTTATTTCATTTTATTTCTATATCTTTTTTCTCGTGTACACTTCTTTCGTGTTTTTTATACCTTCAATTCTTTACATTTTTTCTTTATTGTGTTATTTTCTTTTATATTATTTTGTTCTACACTTATATATTTTGCTCTACCTCAGTGTGATAGGCGCTGGCCCAATCTTCCGAGAGGTAGATGGTAAACTCGATTAGGTGGAGAACTCGACGTTGACAATCCGGCTTCGAATCAACACGATTTGGACCCCGCAACCGTTACACCACTACTCTGTTGGTTATCAACCAAGCACAACTTGATTGACCTCGCCACGAAGGCTTTTCCCTGCAAGCGAATCGAGAACACAAGCAAGAAAGGATAAACACGCAATCTGATAATTGCAAATATGAATTGAAGAAAAAGAGTATGGGGTTCAAGTTCTGATCACAAAAGGACTAATCGACACAGTGGTGACGAACAAGAACGGGGGCCCTGTTTCACAGCAAAAGAACTTGGCGTCACAGTGGCTATGAAGATAGTCTGTTCCTCGAATCGAAGGGAAACAAAAACTCAAACAAAACCCAAGTTTCTAAGGCGGCGACTACTGAGTATATGAGAGGAGGGGCGTTCTAGGGTTGGGGGCGACCAAGGTGGGGCGCCCACAACTTGGGCTAAAGGCCCGACAAACCGGTGACGCAGCAGCTTGACAGATTCTGGACGGCAACTTCTTTCGACGATTCCCGTTGACTCCGAACGAATTTAGGCCTGAAACCAGTGCCATTGGAAGCGTTATAAAATTCTCGTTCCACCCATATAAAGAACGTCTAAAACGGACTCCGTATGTGACCGGAGCGTCGTTTTTAGTGCGTGCTGCTCCTGGACTCCGAACTGGGCTCGAACTTGAGTTGCTTTGGGCCTCCACCTTGGGGACTCGAACCGGATTAGCCTCGGACCTCCCTCTTGACTTGGAAAGCATTGTTGGACTCCTTCTTCTTCACTTCATGCACCACTCATGGACATATGCATGGGCTCCATGTCCTCATCATCCTCCCCTTCTTGACGAAAAGCCGTCCTCAACGTCGATTGTACTCGAAACCGATCCTGCAAAGCACAAAGGAGAACGGGGTTGCGAAAACAAATGGAGCTAAAATAATTGTGAAGAGGGACATAACCTTGTTTCCAATTTTCTAGTTTGTCATCTTGTATGAAAGATTCAGCAAGTATGCAAGCTTCTTGATCGGAAGGCACACATTGTACGTCAACACCATCCTGCAAAAGATTAGCACCGGCAAACGACAATGCGGGAATAGATGGTAGTAAACAACAACGCTTCCCTTCTCGAGAGTGAATATTTTTCTTTAAAACAAAGCCACTAGAGGAACATGTGAATATGTTTGTATGATGATTGCCCTCTAATCGATCATAATCTTGCACAACAAAAGGAGATTTCAGATTTGTACAAATGTAAACCCGATGTATCAGATATTGTCCTTTGTTGTTATATTTGCCAATAACATGATATGAATGTCTAGACAACCATGGCAAATCAGCATATGCAAAAAGTCTCTCTTGTAAACAATCTAGATTACACAAATCATCAAATTCAATGTAACCCAAAGTATGCAAAGAAGACAACAATTTTTGCTCGTCACGTGCACTCGCAATACGAATAACATGTTTATTTTCAGTAGAAGTGTTTGGTTCCAAAACATGTAAAACTGAAGTATTATTAAACAATTCATCTTTATCACAAGGAACATCAAGCAAATCATCATGTGACAAAGATAAATCTAGAGAGAGTTCCACTAACAATTGCTCTTTGATAGCATGATGTGTGGAAAAATTCAGCATATTATGACAATTCTCACCTTCCGTGAGTATAGCACTATGGTCATTACCTGTGTCCTCAGTAGAAGTACCAGGTGCATTGTGAAGTGGTGGTTCTGAATTTTCACATGAGGATGTGAGCTCCTCATTTTCTTTCATGTCATCCTTGTCCTCTTGCTTTTGTTCAGAATCCTGCAAAAGGTTAGGTGGAGCAAGAGATACAACAATGGACTGATCTTCTAAATTAGGCACCTCATCATTTGAATTCAATGTAGAAGGTGGCTGAGCAAATGTTTCTCTCATAAGAATTTTCATATCATTCCAAGTTTGAGGTTTATCAGAATTATTTAAAGACTCCCACCAAGTTAAAGCGGTGTGTCGTAAAACACTAGCTGCATTTTTTACCTTCCTCCTTGGACACATAAAACGAGTAGCAAAGATTTCTTCTATGGCAATTTCCCACTCCATGTATGCATCAGCACCCACACCATCGTATGTTGGTGGATATGAAAAATCTGTCATTGTTAGAAGATAGCAAAAGACAACACAAAAGTATTATTCCTATCAACTAGCAACTACTGGGTGGTGGTGGAAGTGGAAAACAACTATCTCAAGCGGCTTACCACCGTCTTGCAAGTGTTCTTACCAAAGCCAACAGGGCGGTACAATCTGTTGTCGAGCTCGGGTGTAACAGTTGCAAGGTGAACCTGTGCTGACAGAAGTATATATGTGGAGTTTTAGGTAGGCTCAATATGGTAGCAAGGAATATCAATAATTCAAATTCAGAATTGCAAAACTGAAAAGTAGTCCCAAGCTAGTCTATGTCGCCGGTCTAAACTCGTCTCGGACCTAGTTCAAGCAAGCAATGGATACAACTCTGCATGGGACTCAAAAGATGCAAGCACTTCTGAATTTTTTTTCTCTTCTTTTTTTACTTTCTCTTTTTTTCAGCTTTTTCTTGTCTTTTCTTTTTCTGGTGCGGCTTTTTCTTTTTTTTCAGCACCCTTTGCCTTTTACTTTTTTTTTACTCAGAAATTGCTGCAATGAACCACGTAACACACAAAGAGCATAACTTCTTGTAGAAAGGAAATCCTTGGCTTAGAAAAATAAAATTCTAGCAAACAAGGGAATATGATATTATATTGGACCTGCTAAGTATAGAGTTACGTAGAGATCTGCAACAGGGTCCAACTCAAATTCGATATCTATTGTATACAAAGGAATCTGCCAATTAAATCTTCCTTTCGAAACTGCTGCAAGGCTGTACAGAGGCGACAGCTCTAACCAACCAACAAAAGGGATTCTGCTCGGCAGATTAGACCAAGATAGGAACACAGACTCAATAAATCGATGAACACGTCGACACTGCGAGGGACTAAAATTCAGAAAAGCAAATTGAAAAGAAAAATTGTGGGCCACAAATTAGGTTGTCGGACAGCAGATATATTTTTGTAGGGCAATTTTTTTGGACTATAGGTAATGAAAAACAAGATGAATCTAAAGGGCACACAATAATACCTCACGGGAACCTGGAATCCTGATACCAAATGATAAGCGCTGGCCCAATCTTCCGAGAGGTAGATGGTAAACTCGATTGGGTGGAGAACTCGACGTTGACAATCCGGCTTCGAATCAACACGATTCGGACCCCGCAACCGTTACACCACTGCTCCGTTGGTTATCAACCAAACACAACTTGATTGACCTCGCCACGAAGGCTTTTCCCTGCAAGCGAATCGAGAACACAAGCAAGAAAGGATAAACACGCAATCTGATAATTGCAAATATGAATTGAAGAAAAAGAGTATGGGGTTCAAGTTCTGATCACAAAAGGACTAATCGACACAGTGGTGACGAACAAGAACGAAGGCCCTGATTCACAGCAAAAGAACTTGGCGTTACAGTGGCTATGAAGATAGTCTGTTCCTCGAATCGAAGGGAAACAAAAACTCAAACAAAACCCAAGTTTCTAAGACGGCGGCTACTGAGTATATGAGAGGAGGGGTGTTTTAGGGTTGGGGGCGACCAAGGGTGGGGCGCCCACAACTTGGGCTAAAGGCCCGACAAACTGGTGACGCAGCAGCTTGGCAGATTCTGAACGTCAACTTCTTTCGACGATTCCCGTTGACTCCGAACGAATTTAGGCCTGAAACTAGTGCCATTGGAAGCGTTATGAAATTCTCGTTCCACCCATATAAAGAACGTCCAAAACGGACTCCGTATGTGACCGGGGTGTCGTTTTTAGTACGTGCTGCTCCTGGACTCCGAACTGGGCTCGAACTTGAGTTGCTTCGAGCCTCCACCTTGGGGACTCGAACCGGATTAGCCTCGGACCTCCCTCTTGACTTGGAAAACATTGTTGAACTCCTTCTTCTTCACTCCATACACCACTCATAGACATATGCATGGGCTCCATGTCCTCATCATAGTGAATACTTGTTCGTCTTTTGTATATATTTGTTCGGTCTCATAGAATACTTGTTCGGCTTCAGTGAATATTTGTTCGGTTTAAAGAAATATTTGTTCGTCCTTTGTAAATAGTTATTCATCTTAGTGAACATTTGTTCTACTTCAATGAATATTTATTCCTCTTTAATGATCTTTATTCGTCCTGAGTCTTTATTTTTGTTTCACCTCAACGATTTTGTTTTCACTTCATATTGATCCATCTCCAGTGAATTTTGATGTTTGGTTTATAATTTGTAGTTTTTTTAAATTTTCAATCCGTTTTGCATGTGGTTACGTCAACAATTTTGTGTAACATATTCTTATAGAATAAATTCTACAAGACCCAGAACAAAAAAAATTGTATACGAACAAATTATAGGAACTAACGAACAAAAAAATTATAGATACGAACAAATATATAAATTATTCGTTAGTTCATATAGTTTTGTTCGTATGTACAATTTTTTTTCTACGTCTTTGTATAATTTGTTCCACATTTATTGCAACTCAAAAAATATAAACCTTAATTAAAAATATGATTAATTTTATTTTGTCAAAATATAGTCAAGTGAGATCTTGTTTTGATGTTTTTATTTTCAGAATTCAATGGTGTAATCGAAATTTAATTTTGATGTTCGGTTTATAATTTATAGTTTTTTTAAGTTTCAAATCGGTTTGCACGTGGATGACGTCATTAATTTCGTCGTATCTGCATGCATGTAAGGAAAGTAATCTGGTGCCCACGCCCGACACTCAGACTCTGATTTTTTTCTTTTGTACCGTGTGGACCTGGCGCGATGATTTTTTTTTTTGTCACCGTAACGATACATAACGGCACCCAACATGAATACCAATTCCCAGAACCTCCGTAAAGAGATATTCATAGCACATTAGTAGTTTAGAACCCACATCGGATCGGACTCAGCTCACACGAGTAGCATAGTAGCATGGACCAGCCACTTTCGCATCCAATTACTCCACTTCCTTCAGCATACTGCAATCACCCACATACCCAGTAACCCGCAATGTTGAGTCTACCGTCGTCCGGTAGAATACAAATGAGCGGTCGAATTCTATCCAATTGTGGGTCCCACAAGCCTTATCTCCATCCTCATTCACTCCTTCCAGTCATTTCCTTTCTCTTTCTTCACACGCATGCACAGCGGCAGGGGCGGGCACCTCACGGGAGAGCGCGCGCGGAGCAGTGGTGGAGCCTGGCGCCTGGGGCAGGGCTCCCCGGCGAGCTGCCGTCCACGGGCCTGTGGAGACGGCAGCCGGGCTGCCCAAGCGGTCAACCGCAGGAGCGGCGGCACGGTACGAGCTCCTCGGCGAACGGCGGCGCGGGCCGGCGGGCCGACCTCCACAGCGAGCGGCGGCGCGGGCCGAGCTCCCCGGTGAGCGGCAGCGTGGGCTGAGCTCCACGGCGAGACTCCACCGCGAAAGCCCCGGTGAGGACCGCTGGATCTCGCGATGGGATTTTTTTCTCCGTTTCTTTTTTATTGATTTTTTCCCTGAATTTTGTTTCAAAAGTTTCTGCAAATCTTTTATTCAAAAAATTTTCCATGGTTGTTGATAAATTTTTTTTAAAGTTTTGTGCAAAATCTTTTATAAAAAAATTTCTACAAATTTTTTATCCAAAAAATTTTTCTACAAAATCTTTATCCGAAAAGTTTTCCATACTTTAAATTTTTTCTATACAATATTTCTGGAAAACCTTTTGTCGTGCAAAAAATTTTTATGTAAAAATTTTCAGACTTTTACAAAAACTTTTGGTTCAATTTTCTGCATAAACTTTTCTTTCAATTTCCCCCTTAACTTTTTTGGCTCCCAAATTTATGCTAAATTATTTCTAAATTTTTTCTCTGAAACTTTTGTACTCCGGGTTTTCGCTGGACAGTCGCTCGTGGCCAGACTACCGACTGGCTGTCGGATCGACCGGACGAAACCCTCCGTGCGGGCGCCCGTAAATTTGCTGTGCCCCAGTAACCAAATCATTAAATTCCCTTTACATAAAAAACCAAGTAAATAATTCTGGAGCTCCGGGGCCCCTCGCCGGCCCAAAACCACACAATTCAACAACCGGGGCTAGAGAAGCCACGCAAACATTTGCGTACCAGCCACCTCTGCCCGTCTCCCATTCACCGTGCTCCGCTTTGACACGGAACGCTTGGCTGTGGCTGGTGCTGGTTTGTACCGAGAGAAAAATACTGCTGACTGGTTGTTGGTGGTTGGTTTTTTCTGAAGGAAAAGTACTACGGATCATAGTGGATCAGACAAACGAACATGGCAAAGAAGAAATCCATGAACCCCGGACCCGGAGCCCGTAGACCAGGCCAGTAGGCCAGCAGCCACTACACACACCATGGCGAGCCCCAACAGGCCCGCCGCCGCCACCGCCGCTCTGCTGCTCGTCGTGGCAGCAGCCTTGCTCGCCGCCGCGCTCCTCCTACGCTCCACGGAGGATCACGGGTACATCGGCCGCCTTCAGGCCACGGCGTGGGGCGGCGCCAGCGTCCCGGCGGCGCTCCCGTTCAGCCCCACGGACGTGCTGCCCCTCCTCCCCCGTGGCGTCGCCATGGCCGCGCTCCGTGCGCTCCGCGGCGTGTCGGACATCTTCCCGGTGTTCGTCGGCGCGGCGTCGGCGGGACCGCCCGGCGGCGCGGCGCCAGGCAGCGACAGCGGCGGGGAGAAGGTGCGGTGGAAGGGGGCCTGCTTCTACGACAACGAGGCATGGCTCGTGCTCCACAACGAGAGCGGGTCCAAGTACGGCGGCGGCACGCTCCACATCAAGGTACGCCCCGGCCCGCCGCCGTCTTCTTCCAGTTCCAGCCCGACCGAGCACGGGTTTAGCAAAAATTTCCGTCTTCTCGGGGGAGGAAGATGACAAATGCGCTCGTGCTGCTCATCACAATGGTCAACTGTTAGCACGATCTGCTTATAGAAAGTACTAGTATCTCGTTGCTGCGTGTTTAAGGAACATTAGGAGATTCTCCTGGGCCCGGAGCACGCTGTTCTTGTTGCTACATTTTGGGTTGCTACGAATAATGCAGAACTCGGGAGAGAGTGACACCGCGCGCGACGTAACTGTTCCCTGGCCTTGCGTGTCTGGCCCAGTGACTAGAGTGATTGGGACACGTATGTGGAGTATCAGTATGCACTAGAATATCCCTGGAATGTGCAAAACGAGTTATTTTTTAAAAAAAATAATGTGCAGAAAGAGTTATTGTTTAATTGAACACTGAACTATCGACTTGGATGAGGAATCCAAGCCGTTTACAATAACATGCCTTTCCTCGTTGTACCGATCGCCCCTCGTGTGAAGGTTAGGTCAACATTGGCAGGATTGGAAACTTGTTTAAGCAACTGCGAATTAGCCAAAACAACCTTGAGAAACACGATAATTACCTTATATTTTTCCCTCCCGGATTTGGACCTTTCCAGTTTTGTTTTCCCTTTCCCCTCCCCCTCAGAACAGAACTCCTCCATGACTCCATCTCCGCCGGCAAGCTCCCCGCTGTGAAATTAGGTGGGGGACCAACGGCCGTCGCTAACTGCCTAACCCTGACCACTAGTAACTGCCGCCATGGAAGGGTCCAAGCGCAAGCTCCTCGCTGTCCCCATCCTGCTCCTCCTCCTCCCCCTCCTCTTCGACGGCCCGCCCCGGGTCCTCCGGGGGATCCTGGAGGCGCCCCTCCGCGCGCCCGTCCTCCCGGGAGACCTCCTCCCGCTCCTTCCGTGGCCCGTGGCGCAGCCGCTGCTCCGCCGCCTCGCGCTGCGGAGCCCCGCCGACCTGCTCCCGTCCTTCGTCGGCGTCGCGCGCGCGCCGGAGGACGGGGACCCCGGCCGCACCGCGGAGTGGAAGGGGGCCTGCTTCTACGAGAACCGGGCGTGGGTGGAGTTCCGCAACGGGACCAACGGGGGACTCGGAGGCGGCGTGGTTCATGTCGAGGTGAGCTCCTGTACCAGTGTACCGGACCCAATAGCCTTGTTGGCTTCTGTTTTCGGCCGAGTGGGACGGTAGAGCTACTTGATGGAAGATTTCCAGTAGATATGGTGGTTTTGATCTCAGTCTCGGATCAAAATTTAGTGACAAATTGCGCAGATTACATTGAAATGATTGGTTTTCTCGTTTAACTTGCTTGGTTAAGTTAGAGGTGGAACTGTATCTACAAGGTAAATGGTAGCTAGCAGATTCAATTCGTGGATATTTAGTCTATCGATTCGTCTTTCAAATAACTATACTCTAAAATTGGTATAGTTAGCAGTTTAGCACTACCAATTGTTGTGTTCTTTATGTGATTGTAGTTGGGTGGCGGGGGACTTAACCAGTTGATGTTTGGTGACTTTTTTGAGTCAGGGACTCAGGGATTCAATCAAACCGTGCCTTTCACACGAATCTACAAATTTCATCGAACGTACAGTTGGGTCTTGTAACTTGCATGGATCACTGGTGCCTGGCCGGTTCAATTTGTGCAATTATTTATTCATTTATATAGTGCTACACTATGCTGCGTATTTTCTGTGAATTGTGGCTCCCAACTTGTGCATTTGTTTTCCTTCGCTTTACATTATCCCATGTTTTTTTTTTCTGCAGACAACTAAAGCACACAGCTGGACTTGCATAGATCTCTACGTATTTGCTACACCTTACCGTGTTACATGGGATTACTACTTTTTGGGGCGAGAGCACACCCTTGATTTCAAAGAATGGGAAAGTGAGGCTGAGTATGAATATGTAAGTATTGACTTCTGCTTTAATTAATACAGTTGGCATTTATTCAACATATGCATACTGGATACAAGATTTCTAGTTTGCTTCATCATAAACAGGTGAAACGTAACGGGGTGTCCATTTTCCTCATGCCATCTGGAACAATTGGGACACTTCGAGCACTTTGGGAGGTCTTTCCTCTGTTCACAAATACTGCATGGGGCGAGAATGCAAATCTTAACTTTCTCAAGAAGCATATGGGTGCTACATTTGAGGAACGGCCGAAGCCTTGGGTATCAGAGTTTAATACTGATGACATCCACTCTGGAGATTTCTTGGTTTTATCCAAGATTCGTGGGCGCTGGGGTGGTTTTGAAACACTGGAGAAGTGGGTTACTGGCGCTTACGCAGGCCATACCGCAGTTTGCCTTAGAGACTCTGATGGAAAGCTTTGGGTTGGGGAATCGGGTAATGAAAATGAAAAGGTATTGACCCTTAACTGGCATAACTTATGTGTATGTTTTGTTATTTTCTCATGCTGCGCGAATGTGCGATTATCAAGTAAAAAAATGTTAACTCTCAAATCCATCATGCTAAGTTGTCAACTGTTTTTGCAATAGGTGTCCTGCCCATAGATAACATGTTTTTGTTATATCAATTAGCTTGTACTCCTATAGTGACAGTGAGTGAGTCCACAGAGGTTTGATCAAGGATTAAAGATTCCAGATGATATCTAAAGTGACCCTAACGATATTCTTGCAAAAATAACTGAATAACTACAAAGAATGAGTAGTAATTTTGCGCTATTTCACTAGGATACAGCCCCATGTATTCATTTAACCAGAAAATCATGTTGTTGTGGTCTGTGTCTAGAATTGTAAATGTGTATGGGTAATGCTTTTTTCCTTTTGAATGCATCATTAATATCTTCTGCTTAAAAGAACATAAAACATAAACAGGAAAGACAAAACAAGGAATATCATTGCAAGTACCAACCCTAGCTGTTCCATCTGGAATCTAGATATAAATCAAATGTCGTTGGAATAAAACTTTTGAAGCTTCCGGCATTACTAGTTGTTTATTTGTTTAATTTTACTGCATTCAATTATTGGCTTGAACTAGTACGCACCAATATGCAAAACTATATAACTATGCATAACAGAACATTGCATACCAACGGATGCCCTCCCTCATAGTGCAAATTTACTTTTATTAGTTGTATCAGTCTCAATGCCCCATGTAAAGCTAAGAAATACCTGATTGCAGGGAGAAGATGTTATTGCTATCTTGCCCTGGGAGGAGTGGTGGGAGTTTGAAGTGACAAAAGATGATTCAAATCCTCAGATTGCACTGCTTCCTTTGCATCCAGATTTACGAGCAAAATTTAATGAGACAGCAGCTTGGAATTATGCAAAAAACATGAGTGGAAAGCCTTATGGGTATCACAATATGATATTTAGCTGGATCGATACCATCAGTGATAACTATCCACCACCATTAGATGCTCATGTGGTATGATTCTACATGTACCCTTTTTTTAATATCTTTTTACCTGCTGAACTTGGCAAACAACCGAAATTTCAAATGCCAATCTTATTGTGTGCATATAGGTTAATATTGCTTTCTGTCGGGCTCTGGTTTAACTCTTCTTAGTGAAATACCTTAGTGCCGGTCTGGTTCCACTGGCCAAGTTTTTTTTTAAGTTAGGCTATGCAATTTTGAAGGTTTTGTTAGCTGTTACTGAAATCTTAATGAATGATCCAGGTTGCTTCTGTTATGACTGTATGGACCAAGCTTCAACCAGAGTATGCTGCTAATTTGTGGAAAGAAGCCCTTAACAAGCGGCTTGGAACTAAGGTAATAAGGTGTATTTAGATTTGTTTGCTATACTTCTGTTAAGTGTTTTCCAGTAGCTGTTATTGTTTTACATGGGTATTTATTACCTTTGGATTGATGCACAATTTGATCCCTTGATTCCTGCCTGTGGTGATGGCTGATTTTAGGCCTAACTTCTGAAAAGGTCCAAATATTCACTTTCGGATCACTTGAGAGTTTAGTTAACTTAAGATGAAATGGCTAGATAATTCAGGTGACATGGCAACTGACAAACAAACAAACAAGCAGTTCAACTTAACTTGCACAAGGAAAATACCAGCATCAGCCCTGTGTGCCTTTGGTGCTCCAGTGTGAGCGTTGCCTGCACTTGCGTGGCACGCCTCAAAATGTTTAGGCTGTGTTAGATGGCACACATGAGGCCTGCTCCAATGGTGGTATTACCTATAACTCTTTAGAACCTAATTTAGCAGTACTAGATAGCTCATGTTGCTACACTAGTAGCAAAGAACAGAGAGGCCAGTGCTTAAATACTGCGGATGAGTGGCAATAAAGACCAAGACAAGTTTGATAAGCTATTAAGTTATAACTTAGCTTGTACTGAAATTGGTCACTTGGTCAAGAGTACCCACTATGGCGTGGGTATAAATAAGAGCAACTCCAACAGTTTGCTATCTTAGTTTGGCATCTATCTAATTTTGGCAAAACATGAAAAATTAACCTCCAACAGTTTGGCAAAATAACTTGGCATCCCTCCCCTCGCCGCGCGCATATATGCGCGCAGCTATCCGCGGCGCATCCTTGCGTAACACAAGAGATGGAAGGGTATAAAAATAATTTTGTTTTTTTTCTCAGGGTTCCTGATTTAAGTTTTAAGAGGCGGAAGGGTAGAAACATATTTTTGTTTCTCTCTCAGGGTTCTTGATGTAAGTTAAATCTAGATTTGGCAAGTTAATTATGCCAAACTGTTGGAGATGAACTCTTTTTTTACTTGGTACATTTTTTAGAAGTTGGCAAAACACCAGATTTACCAAGTAAAATTTAGTAAACTCTTGGAGATGCTCTAACCGTATAAGTAGAAATGCTGTGCTGAGCTAGACATGTTTTTTCCCCATAGTTCCATACTAAAGGATCAATTTGTATCTGGATTCCTTGTTGCATGTATTACAACTAGGAACTGGTACTGCCAGTGACTTTATCTTATTTTAGTTTCACCTTTGTGGTCTGTCAGACCCTTTTGTACTTTGTTCAAAACTTTAAATGTAGATAGAAGGATTTTGTACTTCATGATTTTACTGTGCTTAAAAGTTATTTAGTGTTTTTGTTTGGTTCTAAAGTGACACCATTTCTTTCAGGGTCTCGATCTACCTGAAATCATTGTGGAATCAGAGAAACGTGGGATTACATTTGACAAGTTACTAACTATTCCTGAGAAAGATAATTGGATCTATGAAGATGGTCAGTCAGCATCTTGTATTGCTTTCGTCCTTATGATGTACAAGGAGGCTGGACTCTTTGGCCCTATTACCAACTCTGTTGAAGTTACTGAATTCACAGTAAGTGCTCCTGAATCCTTGTGCTTAAATGTACGCTTTATAAATATATAGAAATTGATGTTAGAACAAAAGGATCTAGCGGGGATATCCTTTTTGCAAATGCAGCTATCTCATAATCTAGTGCATGATAGCCTAGCAGTGCATGGTCTGTCTTATAATCCTTTTTAGGGAGAGAAGAGGGGGGTTTATTAAAGCTTGTATACTGTAGTCAATATTGTGCTTTCCAGTTTTTCCAATAGTAGAGACACGATACATATAACCATACTTGAGTTTTTTTTGTTTTTGTTTAATCTATCTGCCCCATATTTTGCAGATAAAAGATGCTTACACCCTCAACTTTTTTGAGGACAACTCGACTCGGCTTCCCGAGTGGTGCAACAAGGGTGACACTGTAAAGCTCCCCTTTTGCCAAATCAAGGGCAGATACAGGATGGAGCTGCCTGGATACAACACCATGAAACCATACGCCCACATGAACGAAAGATGTCCATCCCTGCCTCCGGATTACAAAAGGACGAAGGGCTGCTAGTGTCAGGCATCACTGAACCTGAACCGCTAGATATACTTGCTTGTCACAGCTAGTGCTATCTAGATATGCTGTGTGCTTTTTACGCACGCTGTCTTGTAGCCATGATCTCCAGTTGTACATATTACTTTAGGTATGGAATGCATTTCAAGGGAATGCATAGGTTGCAGGCAAGTTATGTCTACTTCCTCGAATATGGAAGGCCATGACTGTACAGTAAAGATCAACACCTGATGTCCCAATAGTCACACAGCTCTAGTGTCCCGGAAACATCTCTAGTGCTTCATCCAGTTTCTCTGATAAAAGTGTACGTGCATCCTTGTATCAAAAGCTGATTGTAGTATTGCACACGGTTGAAACTGTCCTGCTGTTTGATTTGTCTTCTGTGGCATCACCAATGTACCCTGAGGGGGCGTTTAATTTTATTTTGTATCGGGTATTCGGGATGACCGAACTACTCCTATGTAAAATAACGCGGGAAGCATTCTGATATAGTATCTGGCAAACAGAAAAAAGAAATCGTTGTCCCGTCCAAAACTTTTACTTGCCCTTCAGACAATCAATTGGATTACACTCTAAAACTCAAGTCAAAATGTAGCATTTATAAAATATGGAGTATGATACGGTGATACGTGAAAGTTTGTAAGAATACCCTTGTCAGTTCTTTGGCTAAAAAAAAAAGTTGTCACATACTTCCTCCATCCTTAAATATAAGCATTCGGAAAATAACTTTTTTGTTATGACATGTTTTATCATCGTATATATTTTAAGTATATCATAATTATTTTTATATTTTCATAGATTTATTGAATAAAACAAACAGTCAAACATGATGCGCAAAAATCGAGAAATGCTTATATTTAGGGACGGAGGGAGTAGTTCGCAGGTACACCAACAAAAGGGGCGTCCAAAATCTTTATCTCTAAAACACCTTGCATTAGCTTTCCACAATCTCTTCAAACGGCTGAGCAAACATTATCCCATAGTAGCATATTCACACTCATATAAAGTGTATCCAGAATAAAGCTCCATCTGCTCAGAACAGCTGAAGACATACTGACACAGTCCCAGCCCCAACCCCCAACAAACAACCATGTCTTCAGCACTGGCAAATATTCTGAAAAAGAAATGTTGAACAACTAAACTGAATTAATGACAGTGCTGATTAATTTTGAGAGAAATGGGGGGCGGGAAAAGAAGCATGTTTCAGACTCACTTCGGTAGAAGATCCAGGCAGTAGACAAACAGCCAAGTATATAAAACTAAATTTCAGAGAAAAAAATCTGTCACAAAAAAATCAAGTTGGCACAGCCTAGAATAGCCTGATCAACAAACAATTGATGTAATCCAATTCTAACTAACGTATAAAGGATAAGCATAAACAATTATTTTAGGTAGGCAAGCACAAATAATTATTGCATATCTGATTTTGAAACAAGAGGTAGGAGGGAATGGCAATTGCAAGGTGATTTTTTCATGAATATTTCAAACTAAGAAATCCTGTTAATAACTAAACCTAGTTGATTTGGTTCAAAGTTTCATTGATGTTCATGAATGGTCAGAGGAGGACTACACCATAATGAGCCCATTTTCTGCTTGATTAAACAGTAGTTCAAGGAACCCTATGCTGTTTGCTAGAATCAAAAGCAAATGCACAGATGTACTTGATTGAGATTTTGCTAGATATCTCGAATTAGAGGTTGAGATGCTAAATTTGGCCTTATAAGGTCAAAATACACACCCACTCCAATCACAAATAACTGATGTTTGGGGTTGTCTTGAAATGTGGTTCCATAAGGGTGCACTTTACCTATGTTTTATAAATATTTGGCAACTAAACAAATTAGTCAAAGTTGTATTTTGGATATGCTATGGCTGTCCAAAACTTCATTTATTTATAAATTATAAGGAGTAATTTTTAAATGCTGAAAAACTCAAATCATAACAAGATTTCACTTTACAATACAATGGTTTGATGGAACTGTAATCATAAAAGAAAAGTCCAACTATATGTTGATTTTACTTCCCTAATGAAAAGCCTCTGTTCCCAAAGAAACGATGGTAGCTAACTCAAGAGTTAGCTCAAGACAGTTATGCCCCCCAAAAAATATACTCAAGGCGAAAGTTTGACCTACGAAACCTGAGCAATTATCTCAGAAGCTTGCAAGGCTACCGGCTAGGAGGGAGATTGTAGCAGACTAAGCACACCAAATTTTAGTTTCCTGTTCTATATTCAAAATTTGATGCCTTCTAGAACAATAAAATTTACCTCGTAAAACCACCACACCATCTTGTATAATAAAATTTCATAGTTAAGAAAATTACACCTGAACAATAGTGATACTTAATTCTCATTACGACACACTGATATTCTAATCATAGCGTATGACCATACATTTTCAGGTTAGTCTTCCAGCTTTCAACACAAACTAAGTCCTCCAATGATCCCAGCTTTCAATCATACACTCCAAATGATACAAGATTCAAACACACATGTAACATGAGTTAGCCACAGCACTATATCAGTTACATCATGCCATCATGGAAGCAATCAACATATGAGTAAGAAGTATCTATTTTGGACATCAAAATTTTGATACACCGAAAGGTATGGACAATAGAGTACTGTGCCACTCTCTTAGTTTCTTGCAGACTCAGACCAACAGATGCGGATGGTGTCACGGTGTAGTTTACGCACTATTTTTATCCACATTCATAAAAGAAAAAAACATCTACCTTGCAGAACTCATGATATACAAGAACCCTACAGAAAGATATGATTTGGGCACTACCGGTACTGAAATTTATACTGCAAATTCCCAGAAATGAGAGCACATAATGATTCATTGTGTATTTGAGATAATGAATGAGTGTCAGTATTTCATATAATGGATGAGCAGAACAACATCCATGATCCATGTGGACCAGCAGATTAAAAAGACAATTAGGATATCCATCCCATCAAATTATTCATTTGAAATGCCAAAACAAGGAAAGTAAACTCTCCACCTAACTTCATTTTGTCATGTATTACAGCAGCAAAACTAATACCTGAGAAACCATAGATCTCTTACTCTATTGAGGCAATGCCGCCTCCACCTCCTTCCAACCCTCACTATCCGGGAACTTCTCCTTCATCTTCTCAATAATCCCCTTTGCCTCATCGATCTTTGAGCTCCCAGCAAGCCCATTCACAAGCATCTTCATGGTCGAGAAGCATGGCAGCCAATTTTTCGGTTCTATCTCATTGTATATTCCAAGCGCAGTATCAAAATCTCCACCACGACAAAGGAAATGAATGAGCATATAGTAGAAGTTGCAATCCCCAACCAATCTCTTCATTTGCATCTCCTTGTACAGCCGCTTTGCTTCTTCCAAATCCCCCTCCTTACAGAATCCATAAACCAAATGGTTGTAAGTCACCCAGCTTGGCTTTGTGCCCTTCTTCACCATCTCATCCACTAATGCCTTCGCATCACCACTCCGACCGAGTTTGCACAAGCTCTGCACCCTCGCATTATACACTGGAAGTGTCTCGGCACAACCATGCTTCTTCATGAGCTCTATCACCTTTTCCACGTTATCAAACCGTTCCTCCTTGTAGAAGCCAGCGAGTGCAGTGGTAAATGTTCTGGCGTCCGCTTTCACACCCTTCTTGCACATTTCGTCGAACACTGAATAGAAGGACCTTATGGTGCCGGACTCGGCGAAGGATTTGATGATGGTGTTGAAGGTCTCGGTGTTGGGCTTCACACCATGGGCGTCCGGGAACGTCTGGAAGATGCGGGCGGCCTCCGTGTGGTTCCCGGCGACAATGCACGCGAAAATGAGGGCGTTAAGGGAGCGGGTGGAGGGGGAGGACTGGAAAGTGGAGATGGCATCGGGGAGGAGGCCGGCCTGGCCGAAGAGCACGATGGCGTGGGGCGCGTGGCGCGGGGTGAGGACGGTGGAGGCGAGGTCGCGGAGGGTGTCCGGGGCGGAGGAGAGCTTCGACGCGGCGAGCGACAGAGCGACGCGGTCGATGTGGGTCTCCGGGGAGAGCGCGGCGGCGCGGCAGATGGAGAGGATCTGGTCAGGGGCCGGCGGCGGGGAGGACTTGAGGAGGGAGATGGCGAGGCGGGTCTTCTGCAGCGAGGAGAGGGGGGTGTTCGGCGAGGATGGGTTGAGGATGGAGCCCGGGGTGGGGGCCGCGGCGGTGGCGGCGGCCGTGGAGAGGCGGCGGAGGAGGAGGTGGCGAACGGCGGCGGCCATGGCGGGTTCGGGTTTAGGGTTTAGAATTGGGGGTGGAGTGATCAAACTGCTTGGAGAAATTTCGAAACTTGACACCGAATTCGACCGCCTCTGTAGTTTTGACATCGAATTCGACACCTCTTCAAAATTTGACACCGTGACCCCGAATTCTTTCAAAATAAGGGACTCACGCCATTTTATATTGTTTTCCTTCCATCTGGCACTGTTTACCCATTTGAGGAGACGAAATTGCCCCTGGCCAATTTCTCTATACTACATCAGATTCACGAGCGAGAGGAATAGCTCTCGTTCCTGTTTTCTGCCTGTCCGCTCCTTCTCCGTCGCTGGCCCCATGGGTGACGAACCCTAGCCGCCGCCGCCGGTCCGCTCCCCCCGCCGGTCCGCCCCAGCCGCCTCTCCCAGCCCGTCACCTCCCTCCACCCGCACTCCTCAGCGACAGGGGTGGGCACGGGGCCCTATCTGCGCCGCCTCTCTGTGATGTGCTGCAACGGCGGCCAGGGGCGTCCGTGACAGCGAGAACGAGCACGATGATCCCCTTCGAGGTCCCTCCCGGGTAAGGCAACAATCCCATCCTTAATCTCTTTGTTGTAAGTTGCCTGTTTGAAATAGGAGGATGTGCCAGCCGAGACTGAATAGGACGATTAGGATTCTAACTGATACGTACACTTTGTATTTTTTGTTGGTACTCGTTAGGATCGATCCGGATGCAGCTTGTAGATTGTGTGTTCAGATTTCTCAGTTCGCAGCCAAGCTAGATGATGGTACCTGTGTTATTGTGCCAAGGAAATATGTTGAGTGGACTGTTGACTGTCGCTGTTGCAATTTGGAGATGATAGAGAAGGAACTGGCTGAAAGGGTTAAATGGGGAAGCTGCCAGCGGCTTAAAATTTGTGAATTTGACATGAGCAGTGGTGGTGAAAGGGAATTGATGGATAATAATGCTTTGGCTTGTGCTTTCTCTGAAAGGAAGACTGAGAAGCTAGTTCTGTATGTGGATGTTGAGGACAAACCTTTGGAATTGTGTTCTAAGTCATGTGTTTCAGAGGTAGTACTGAGCAGCAATGCAGTGACAGATGTTGGTAGTGGACAAGTTAATTCCAGTAATGAGGCTCCTGAAATTGATTGGGACAGTCTTGAGATACTACCATTTACAGAAGATCAAATTGGTTTAGCTAGGCCAATAATGGATGAAGATGCTATGTATGAGTTTCTTGGGCTTAGAGAAGAGGATGAGAGGGCAGAGAAAGAAAAGCTAGCTGCAGAAGAGGAGGGTGAAATTTTTGATGATATTGACCTAGAAGGTGCAGCATTGCCAGTTGATGATGTGATCCCTGGGGAGGATGCTATTGATTATGATAGGGATGACCCTCCAATGCATGTTGGTGCCATATACAAATCTATGAGAGAGTTTCGGGCAGCTGCGAAGCATCATGCTATAAAAAAACAATTTGAGATGGGGACAGAAAAATCTAGTAAAAAAAGATTTAGAGGATATTGCAAAGCTGATGGCTGTCCATGGGCTATTGTTGCAAGGTTGATGCCTGATGGAAAGCAAGTCAGGGTACTATTTTTTTTTGCTAACCTTCTCTAGCTGACAATTTATTTCCTTTTTACAACCTACGTGCATTTGTATGTCATTAACTAATTTGTTTGCTTTTGGCAGGTTATTGTAAACAATTCTGATCATTTCTGTTTATCAACGGGGAGAGTTAGAGGAACCAAGATGGCATCTCATCATTGGGTAGCTGAGAAGGCAATTCCATATCTTTTGAAAGATGCAAACATGGGTGCAAAGAAATTACAAAAGGAGTTGGAGGATAAGTATAATGTCAGGATAGGATACTCAACAGTGTGGCTTGGTAGACAGAAGGCAGCAGAGGAATTGTATGGTACATGGGAGGAAAGTTTTGCATATTTGTACAACTTCAAGGCAGAGGTAGAGCAAAAAATGCCAGGAAGTGTTGTAGAGATAGATGTAAAAAAGGATGGAGATGATGTTTATTTCGACAAGTTCTTTTGTTGCTTCAAACCTAGCATTGATGGTTTCCTGAATGGTTGTAGGCCATTTTTGAGCATAGATTCTACTGCTCTCAATGGAAGGTGGAATGGCCACCTTCCCTCAGCTACTGCCATGGATGGTCACAATTGGATGTTTCCAGTTGCTTTTGGATTTTTTGACAGTGAGACCACTGAAAATTGGAAGTGGTTTTTGGAGCAGTTGCAGAAGGCAGTTGGGAATCCACCACATCTAGCTCTTAGTTCAGATGCTTGCAAGGGCTTAGCTGCAGCTGTGAGAGAGGTGTACCCTTGGGCAGAGCATAGAGAATGTTTCTTGCACTTAATGAGAAATTTTTCCAAGAAGTTTCATGGTCCTGTGTATGAAAAAATGTGGCCAGCAGCAAGGACATACAAGCCTGAATATCATGAGTACTGCATGAACAAGATATATGCTGCAAGTAAGGCTGTTAAGCCTTATCTGGACAAAGATCACCATTTAATTTGGATGAGGAGCAAATTTTCAGAAGAGATCAAAGTTGATCATATCACAAATAATGTTGCAGAGGTTTGGAACAATTGGGTCAAAGAGATTAAGGATCTTCCTATAGCAGAGCTGGCAGACACCTTGAGGACCAAATTTATGGAACTCTATGCAAAAAGGAGGAGAATTGGTGAGAAGTTTGATGGCCATGTAATGCTTCCCATTGTTGTCCGCCAACTCCAAATAATGAGTAGGCAATTGGGTCACCTCCAAGTGAAAGAAGGTGGAAGGAATGAAGCAGAAGTGTCAGAGGTTACTAAGAATCATAAGGTCATAAGAGAAGTGGTCAATCTTCGAGATCATACTTGCTCTTGCAGGGAGTGGCAGGTCTCAGGGAAGCCATGTCCCCATGCTTTGGCACTAATAATCACAAACAGAAATCCTAGGATGGAAGACTACATGGATCCTTACTTCTCAGTGAGGCTTTTTAGACTTGCATATTCAGGGGTTATTAAGCCCTTAACTGACAAGTCTCAGTGGGTACATGTGGACTTGGAGTTCAAGTTGAAGCCACCGTTGCAGAAGAGAGGAGGTTGGAGACAGAGGAAGAATAGGATTCCTAGCTGTGTGGAGCAAAAGGGAAACAAGGCTAAGGGCAAAGGCAAGTGGCTAGTCCAATGCAGGAACTATTTAGGCTTTGGGCACAGAACAACATCACCAAAATGCCCTCTGAATGGGGCCAAAAAGAGGTATTTCTGCTGTTTAAGACTTTAATTTCAGACCTTGATTTCAGACCTTATTTGTCCATAATAATTTCAAACTTTAATTCCAGAGCTTAATTTCAGACTTTAATTTGTACTAAAACAATGATGCAGGAAGAGTCGTGCCAAGCCAGGAAGGAAACCGGGTCCAATAGTTGCTGAAGTTGGTCCAAGTACACCCAAAAGACAGAAAACTGCCATTAACACTGAAGTGATGGAAGCTGCCATTAACACTAGTCCTGCAATGAATACAAGAAGCCAACTGGCATTGAACAAAGAAGTTGGAGAGGGGACAAGCCAAGAGGTGAACACCACAATGGAGGTCATCACTACTCCAAAGAAGAAAAAGATGGCTATGAAGAAGAAGCTCACTCCAAGGAAGGCAAACAATTGATGTTGTATCCATGCATGGATATGTTATGCAACCCTGTGCCAACGAAATATGCCTCTTAACTGAATATTTTTCAGGTTACATATTGTTATGCAACCCTGGTCATTTCCTGCATGTTGGTCATTTCCTGCATGGATTATTTTTCAGGTTACAGATTGTTTGCAGCAAAATGAAGAGCTTCGTTCTCACTTGGAGAAACTAAAGGTTAATAGCTGGAGCTTTTTTTGGCATTGGTGTACTGTAACATGCATGCTTTCCTTCCTGTATGATCAGCTTATAAAAGAACAGAACAAGTGTGTGCAAAGGAGGCTTGCAATTCTGAAAGATGGAAGGCAACAAGAACAAGTTCATTTCATTTCATTTTACAGATGCATTTGACATGGTACATGCTGCCAATTTTCATTTCATTCTAGCAAAATACAACAGGAAAGGCAACACAACTAAGGTCATCGCATTTCATTTCAGAAAATACAACAGGATGCCCAAAGACATCACAACTAAGTTCAAGCATCCAACAAAAAGACAACAACTATTGCTTCTAGGTTGCTTCATCTCTTCAAGTCCTTTCCTCAGATCCTCTATTGCTTGCACAACCTCAGGAATGGCATCAGGGGAAGATGTTGAACCTAGATATCCTTTTCTATATAAATAAGCCTCATATGCATCCTCAAACTTGTACATAGGGCATGATGTGCGATCCTGCAAAATAAAACCATGCAATTCACCACCATATCCAAGCAATGCTCATATATGATGCTGCCAGGAATCACTTACATTGATGAAATTCCTTGGGCATTTGAAATAACGTCGGCCAATGTTCGAAGAAGAGTACACCGTTGTCGCTGCCTCCACCCTGATGTCTTTGCAGAAGGGGCAAATGATCAACGGCAGCCCAGTCACCTCGTCGACCACCCTGCCTCCACCCTACCTCCGCCGCCATGGTCGAATCCCTAGCACCAAGTGGCTGTGCTGGCATCAAAACAGCAGACCGCTGCTGATGCCCTCGCGTGCGCCCTCCGCTCGATGCCTGCTGCGACATGGCCTGCGGTCGCGCCGGCGTCACCAACTGCCGGAGGAGGGGGAGCACAGGGAGGCAACCTGCGGGCGGCTGAGGGGCTGCGGCGGAGGAGGCTGAGATGGCTGCAGGGCGGCGGAGGCACTCACCTGGATGCCCTCTCTCCTGGCTGCGGCGCGAGCAAGTGGAGCAGATCGCTGCTGATGCCCGGCGGCAGTAGGGTTTGTCACCCTGGCGGCGGCACGGCTAACTGGAGGAGAAAAACGGGAGACAGGCCGGCCCGTGCTGTTGTAGATAAGCCAGGGGCAATTTCATCTCCTCACATGGGTAAACAGTGCCGGATGGAAGGAAAACAATATAAAATGAGGTGAGTCCCTTATTTTGAAAGAATTCGTGGTCACGGTGTCAAATTTTGAAGAGGTGTCGAATTAGGTGTCAAAACTAGAGAGGCGGTCGAATTCGGTGTCAAGTTTCGAAATTTCTTCTTGTGATTGCGAGTGAAATTTCATTTTGAGTTTCTCGCCCGCTTACTGACCCACCTGTCAGTGTCTCCGTTCAGATGATCACTCCTCTTGTAGGAATTATATATATATATATATATTCTATTTTGCAAAAATAAATGGTTTCCCAAAAATTTAGCAGATCTATACTACTGCCGCCGTACCCCACAGCGGTAGGGTTCCTACCGCCGTGCGGCACGGTGATAGTTGTCGTGGCCCATTGGCAAGGGCACCTACCGCCGTACCACACGGCAGTAGGACTAATCGTCGTGTGGCACGGCGGTAGGTGCATATCGCCAGGCGGCAGTGTGGCCTCCAGCAATCGCCGTAGGCCACGGTGGTAGTTTTTTTTCTGGTAAGTTTCATTTTTTTGAACCATTGATACTTAACGACGAATCACATAAACAAACAATGGCACGTACGACGCGAATACCCTAACTTTGTGCCGATGCTAGTCCTAACGTGTCTTAGGGAATTTAGATAAACGATTACAACATTTGTAGTCTAGTTGTACGAGTAGTACCCGAACATCATAGACCCGCCAGAGTGCGGGAGGGTATGTAGTACCCGTACCCCGGCGGGGGTGGAGTTGGATCAGATGGTGGCGGGGGTGGAGTTGCTGGTGGAGTGTTGTCCTTCTTCTCGTGGCATGGACAGCAGCAGAACTCGTCCTCACAGCTGGTGTTCGTCTTCACCACCATTGGTCCGGTCACCGGTCCGTCGTCGTCGTTGGTAGATGTCGGATCTGGAGAAGCCAATGCCGACGCGAGCTCTTGCCTCAGGTTGAAGATGACAACATCCTCGAGGTAGTCGATGTACTATTGATACGGGTGAATATCTGGGGGATCCACCCATTGCACGAAACCGCAGTTATCTGGTTGGTCGGAGTACTGCAGAAACCGAGATTACATTAGTAAACCATAAAATGATGAAGGACAAAGGTCACGTAGTTTTGCTTACCCATGCTCGTGAGCAATGCCAGAAGCGTCGACCAGAGTTGTTCCATCCCTGGTAAACTTGCATCACACAGAACTCACCGTGTGCACACCTTGGCCAGTTCACCGTTTGATTTAGTGTGTACTTTCTAACATCACGCCTAGATTTGAAAAAGATGAGAGGAAATATGATGAGAAATATGATAATTCATTACATGTTTCATTTGAAATTAGACGGATATGATAATAAATTTGAAGGCAAGAAGGAAACAACAAGCAAATGAAAAGGTAATTCAATTATTACAACACGATAACATTCATAAGTTCAGACGGTGTTGCAAATTAAATGATTCAAATATTACAAGACCTTGCCAAATTAAATGGTTCAAATATTACAAGACGATAACATGCATAAGTATTTCAAATATTACAACACGGTAGCACAAACAAGTACGATGACTGCATTCCTTCGGTGCAGCGACGGGAACGACGTCCACGTCCACTAGCTGAAGGTGCGAGAAGTGGCTGTGGAAAAATAAGATGCCTCAGCATCTGAGAAGTCCTCTTGCAACCTACGTTCATCGTCACCGGCCTCCATTTCGTACTGCCTCAGCACTTCTTCATTAACTTCCCCCTCGTCAATTTCACCACGAGCCTCAAAGGGTGTGTGACCATCTCCTACTTCTGCCTCAGTGGCAGCACCATCTCCTTCTTCTGCCTAAGTGGCAGCACCATCTCCTTCTTCTGCCTCAGTTGCAGGACCATCTCCTACTTCTAGTTCAGCCTCACCCTGGTGAGCACCACTACCCTCCTCATGCACTTGACTACTAGACCTAGCCTTGTGAACAACTTGGATAAACAAAATCACTGGCAAACCAAATTGACATGTTGTTCTGATATAACTCCTCCAATGTTCAGTGACTTGAAGTGGCATAAGCTCCCAATATACTGCCTCACTTCTGTTGATTAGAGCCATAATGGACAAGTCATGTTGCTCTACATCTACATGGAATGCCTTATAAAAAAAGTTGGTTATGGACCCCAAGTTCTTTCGGCTGCTCTTCTAATCACATGGTCAACCGAATCAAATTCTGACAAGTCAACTCCATTTTCACCATATCTAATCTGGTCATTACCGAAATACAACTTGACAGTAACTGCATCCGACATGTCTGACAGCATGAAAAAATCGCTATTAACAATTGGATTTGTAACTACAAAATATATCTACTCAGAGCTACACTAAAACTATAATTTTACTAATCGATCTACACTAAAACTATATTTTTACTAAGCAGGTCTACACTAAAACTATATTTTTATTAAGCAGATCTACACTAAAACAGTACTTCAAAATATGAATTATCACAGTTCAAAATATTAATTACCAGAGTATTTACCTTTAACGAGACGAAAAATCGGCAGAGCTTCGCACCTTCGCCACCTCCTACTCACTCCCTTCTCTTCTCCCCACACCTCTTTTTTTCCGAATTATTATGACATTTTCGGCTGAATTTCGGCTTTATATAGGCTGCAGATCCAAGCGCCGTGGGGCACGGCGGTACCAGGCCTGCAGCCGCCGTGCCCTACGGCGCTAGGACTTGCCGCCGTACCCCACGACGGTAGGGACATACCGCCGTGTGGTACGGCGGTATGTCAATAGGACAGTTCGGGCCCACGTCTGGTCGTGGGCCACGGCAACTGCCGCCGTGCCGCACGGCAGTAGGAACCCTACCGCCGTGGAGTACGACGGCAGTAGTATAGATCTGCTAAATTTTTGGGGAATCATTTATTTTTGCAAAATAGAGAAAAAAAAATCCTCTTGTAGCGGCCAAAAAAAATGTAGTACAGCGAGGGCTCCTGTCTTTCGGCTGTCCATGTGGATTTATTTGGGCCTCTGAAATGGCAGCCAAAGATGAGTCTGAAGCTCTGTTCGGCTTCTATTCTTTTGACTTCTTGTGTAATACTTTTCTCTTAGATCTGTCGTACAAATTAGCGTGTAGTTCTTTTATTTCAGAACAAACATGATGTACAAATCAGCACAAGTTTTTTTTCTCATAGCTTTTTTTAGAGAACGGGAACTGGTAAAGTCTCAGATTGTTTGAATTAAGTGCTTCTCCAGACTCCATATCCAGTGGCGTTGCCCCAATTCGTTCTATCGATCATAGCAAATACCATTTGACTGGACTGCTGGAGTAGTACATTTTAAGTCTTTACCATGGTGTCATGCTGAACTTTTTAAAAAAAAAATCATGCTGAACTGAACTTTCACATGTAACTGTAATGCTGATATAACCGAATTCTTCAACTTCTTAGAATTTTACTTTAATCTAGAGTATTGTTGATGGATTCCCAATCACTGAACATTTTTTTTCCTCAACATGTTCTTGCAGTATGTTTTCAAGACATTTCTCAGGGGACCACTAGCAAAAATATTAATCATTCAGTTGCAATGACCATTTTCTGTTTTTTTTCTTCAGAGTCTTCAGGTGAGTTGGCATCTGCAGATGAAGAAGAGGGCAGATCTTAAATGGTACTTGTCCTGGTCTGTCACCACTTTTCATGCAGCCAGCTATGTTTCTTCTATGATGGTAAACATGTACTACCTCCATTCAGGAAAGAATGTAACTATGAGATCCGTGCCGGTCAAACTAGCTCAAATTAAGCTTGACCAAATGTATAGTAAGTAGTATTAGCACTTATATCTTCGAATAAACTTATTATGAAATTCTATAACTAATCCAATGGTACTCATTTTGTTTCATGAATGTTATTACTTTCTTCTATATCTTTAGTCAATGTTCAAATGGTTTGACTCAGCGAAAAGCAAGAGTTCTATTTTTTTGTGGATGGAGGGAGTAATGTGAATGCTAAACCTGTTATTCTCACTCATGAACTAGTTAAACATAGTCTACCCCTGATCAGTAAAGAAAGAATTGTGGCCAGAAATTATATTGAACCGCTTATATAGATGTAAGATGTTTTTTTAACCAGCATTCATGAATTGAGTTCACCAAGATTCAGCGGGAATCTGGGATTCGGGAGTCATACATGAAGATCTTTCACATGATGCATAGGCGTACTAAAAATTGATTCTATAATACTCTCGCGTAAACTTCTTTGCGTGTATCCGTTCGTCCACGCCCATTTGTCTAATCAGTTACCATTCAACCAAATCAGTTCTGTACTATTTTAAACAGGTTGAGCCAGTGATGGCAATTCTGGAGGGTGTCAAGGGTTGTGACTTTGAGCTGCAATCATGGACTTTGTAGAGATGAGTAAGGTGCACTCGATATGCCCAAATCAATCTATGTAGCTAGCTGTTCTTCAACTCGATCAATTACACATTATACATTCTAAAAGAAATTCAACAGTTACAGAAGATTGAGTATTCCCTGAATGTTTAAATGCTTTCATTTCTTTGCATCAAGTATGAAGAAACTTAGAAAAGACAGTTCGGTTAGACGGTTACAATAACAGTTTCCTCTGAATGAGCAGCAACCAAAATTTGACAGTTGTCCGTGCTTCTGCAGGGTTTTACTAGCATTGTATTCTTTTAAAAAAATATATCCGGGATTTTTTTGCAGTATCGAAATCTATATGGCTATTTGCAAGGGCGAATCTACACAGGCACTAGGAGGTGCACATGCACCCCAAAAATTGAATAAACAATGATAACATCTATTTTTTCATCATATATGCAACTCTAAAATTCAATTCTATGCACCACGAGTCAAAGGCACCCCCCTCCTCCTTCTCTCCAATTTATTCTAGCTTCGCCACTGGCTATGTGTATAGGTAGTGCTACAAAGTAAGTTTGTTGGTATTGGCACTTGGGCTTCTGTCGAAGTTTAAGAACTGCTGGTATGCTGGCTACCAATGTATTTAGGGGGAAAAGAGAGAGAAGGAAACTGGTCTATTCCCGTTTAAAAATAGCACAGTTTTTTAACAATAATACAGCTGAATTTGACGCACGTCTGAACAGCGTACACTCATATTCTTTTCACTTCAGGCATGGCTGCACACTGCCTGCACCACAAAAACCTACTCCACAATACTCCACTAGTTAAAAAAAAACTGCACTTGCCTCAAAAATTCGGCATCAAAATGAGCACCCCTTGACTAACAAATCTTCAAGTGCAAACCAGCCAACATCCATCAACCAATCCACATGCGCACGCCCCTGCCTCGCGCGTCGCTCGCCGGTGCAGTGACGTGCTCTGCGGAGCACAGGCTGCACCGGTCTTGGAGCTTATATAGCATCGTCTCCACAGCTGCCAATCCATTGCGCTACGACTACGAGGTAACCGGCCATGGCGTCGCTGTCCCGGTTGATCGCTAGGCCTGCCACATTCTCCCTATCATCTCCGAGAACGGGCTCCGGTCTTAGGCCCCGCCTCGTTTCATGTGCATCGTCGAGAGGCGAACGCTCGGAGGCAGACGCCCCAAAGCACGACCGACGCGACGTCCTCCTCGGCCTCGGCGCGCTCGGCGCCAGCGCCACCCTCATGTCGGCGCGCCGTGCCGGCGCCGACCCCGTCGCGACGCCCGACATCTCTACCTGCGGCCCGGCGGACCTCCCGCCTGGCGCCAACGTGTCGACGTGCTGCCCGCCGCCATCAAACGCGCTGCCGGTCGACTTCGCGCCGCCCGACGCCGCGTCGTCGCCGCCGCCGCTCCGCACGCGCCCCGCCGCGCACTCGGTCACCGCGGACTACGTCGCCAGGCTCAACGCTGGGATCGCGGCCATGAAGGCGCTCCCGGACGACGACCCGCGCAGCTTCGCGGCACAGGCGAGCGTGCACTGCGCCTACTGCGACGGGTCGTACAGCCCCGAGGGGTTCCCCGGGGCGGAGCTCCAGGTGCACAACTCGTGGCTCTTCTTCCCTTTCCACAGGTGCTACCTCTACTTCTTCGAGCGGATCATGGGCAGCCTCATCGGCGACCCCAGCTTCGCCGTCCCGTTCTGGAACTGGGACGCGCCGGACGGGATGCGCATGCCGGCCATGTACGCCGACCAGTCCTCGCAGCTCTACGATCCGCTGCGCGACGGGCGCCACGCGCCGCCGGAGCTGATCAACCTCGACTACAACGGGAGGGAGCCGCGGTTCACTGACGAACAGCAGATCGATCACAACCTTCGGGTCATGTACCGTCAGGTAGGTACACGTACGTGTGGTAACATATGAAACTGACAGAAAAAGATAACCTCACCGGCATCTCGTCAGATGATAAAGCTGATCGGATTTGTTGACGTGCATGGCAACATCGATGGATAGATGGTGTCGCTGAGCCCAACGCCGTCGCTCTTCTTCGGCGGCGCATACCGCGCCGGCGACGACCCGAACCAGGGGCCGGGGCCGGTAGAGAACATCCCGCACGGCCCGGTGCACATCTGGTGCGGCGACCCGAGCCAGCCGTCCCTCGAGGACATGGGCAACTTCTACTCGGCCGGGAACGACCCGCTCTTCTACGCGCACCACGCCAACATCGACCGCATGTGGTCCGTCTGGAAGGGCCTCGACGACGTGCGCCGCCGCCGCACCGACCTCACCGACCCAGACTGGCTCGACGCCTCCTTCCTCTTCTACGACGAGACACCCAAGCTCGTGCGCATCCGAGTGCGCGACGTGCTCGACACCGGCGCGCTGGGGTACCGGTACGAGGACGTGCCGCTGCCGTGGACGGCGGCCAGGCCGACCGTGACAGCGTCGCGTAGGGCGGACTCGCTCCTCACGCCCGCGGCGCAGGCCGCCGGCGCCGGCGCGAAGAAGGCCAGCAAGTTCCCCATCACGCTGGACGAGGCGATGAGCGTGACGGTGAAGAGGCCGGTCGCGGCAAGGAGGAGCGAGGCGGAGAAGGCGTCCAAGGAGGAGGTGCTCGTCGTCGACGGCATCGAGGTGGACCGGGACGTGGCCGCCAAGTTCGACGTGTTCGTGAACGCCGCGGACCACGGCGCGGTGGGATCCGGCGGTCGGGAGCTCGCGGGGAGCTTCGTGAACGTGCCGCACCGGCACGGGGACGGCCACGGGCACGGGCACGGGCGCGGCAAGATCAAGACCACGTTGCGGCTCGCGCTGAGCGAGCAGCTCGAGGACCTCGAGGCCGAGGATGACGAGAGCGTGGAGGTGACCCTCGTGCCGCGGCAGGGCATGGGCAAGGGCAAGGTGAAGGTCGGAAGCGTCAGGATTGAGCTCATGCGCTGATCGGTTCCCGGCCTCATTCGCACTAGCTTGTACTCCTAACAACGAAATGCCTGAAAAATCTCATTTCAGAATTCAGATTCGCACAAAATAATAAGCATTTTTAACCCCGAACTATACTTCAATAATAAGCACAGTTGCAGGCGGCATTGCTTGTGACTTGTGAGTTGTGATGCGTCTGCCTTTGCTCTGCCCTTCCTGGATTTGCACGGAACTGTGGAAGTGCATGTGTTAGATCGAATAGTTGAGCAACATTGCTGCATACTTCGTTGAAATAGTCAACTAGCTAGAAAGTAGATTGGCGTCGGCAGTTGACAATTGATTTTTGAACGAACGGGCACAAGATTGTGCCTATTTCATTGATAGAGAACGAAAGAACAAACCGGCTAGCCGGTAAAAGGCAAGAAAACACATTTACAAATTCGCGCTAAGACTTGCTAGGCACTTGGCGCCAGCCAACAACCACAGCGTGAACTCGCCTTTTATCTTAATTGCAAGAGAGGGGACAGACAACTCAGCACGGTCAAAAACTCGGTTGTTGCGCTCTTTCTAGATCTCCCAGATGATCAGAAGCGCTATTGAGCTGGCCGCTTTCCGGGGGACGTTCTCACGCACGGTGAAAGAGGTCCACCAATCTAAAGGCGACGAGGAAGGAGGCCAAGCCTCTCGCCTAAGCTCCAGTAGGCCCAACCAGTTTGCAGCTTCCAACCAAACTCGGCGTGTGTAGCGGCACTCTGCAAGGAGGTGGTGGGCCGTCTCCATAGTTTGTCGACAAAGTGGGCAGGATGGACAGTGGTCCCAGTCTCTGCGCGTGAGGCGGTCAGAGGTCCATACGCGGTTCTGAAGAATGAGCCAGGCGAAGAATTTACATTTAGGTGGTGCCCAGGCTTTCCAAATCGAAGCGAGGTCAGGCGCCGGGGATTCTGTAAACTGGGCTTTGTATGCTGAGGCAGTGGTGTAATTCCCGTGCTTTGTAAGAGACCAGGTGATCCTGTCTTCATGTTGTGGTGTCAGAGACGTCTGCGCGACGAGTGCTCATAGTGTGGTGAATTGGAGGAGATGTTCCGTCGTAAAGCCGGTGTGGAAGTTTAAGTCTCGGATCCAATTGTTGTTGTGGAGGGCCGAAGCGACCGTACACCTCTTCTTTTTGGTTCGTGCGAAAAGTAAAGGCGCCACGTCCTTGGGCCGCGTGCCCTGGAGCCAGCCTGACTTCCAGAAATCCGCTCTGCTGCCGTCCCCCAATCCAATTAGCAAAAAGAAGTCGATCAGCATCGTCACACAGAACTTCAGTTCCAGCCTAGGCCTTTTCTGGAGCCGTCCATTCTAACCAGAGCCAACGTAGCCGTAGGGCTCTTGCAAATTTGTCGAGGTTCAGTACGCCCAGTCCACCAAGGTTCTTTGGGAGAGTTGTCCTTGTCCAGTTGACCTTGCATTTGCCTCCCGTGAGGACTTTGTCGCCCGCCCAAAGGAATCTTCTTCGTAGCTTGTCCAGATCCTGGAGCACCTCCTTAGTGGGCTTGATGACCGTCAGGAGGTAGACTGGTTGTGAGGATAGCACAGATTTGACTAGGCTCGCTCGCCCTGCTTGCGTAAGATTTCTAGCATTCCAGGTGGAGAGTTTCCCAGCAGCCTTGTCGAACAGGGGCTGGAAGTCGAGCTTCTTGAGCCGGCGGGGTGTCAGAGGGAGGCCCAGGTACTTGATGGGAAAGCAGGCTCGGGCAAGTGGGAGATTCACCAGGACGGCGCCAAGGTCGATGTTGTTGCAGCTGATGGGCGTGACACTTGTTTTTTGTAGATTTGTTTGTAGGCCCGTGACCTCGCCGAACCGAAGAAGAATGTGTTTGAGGTTGTTCACATCGCTGGGCGTAGGTTTTAGGAAAATTACAGCATCATCCGCATACATTGAAGCTCGAAATCTTGCCGCACGTCCATTTAGTTTAGAGAGCAGTCTCCTTTATGTTGCCAAATGTAGGATCCATTGGAGGGGGTCGATGGCCAGTATGAAAAGGAGGGGGGACAGTGGGTCGCCTTGCCGAAGGCCTCTACCGTGCGGGATTGGGTCCAGAGGGATCCCATTGAGTAGGACGCTCGAAGTGGACGAGGTAAGCAGGGCCGAAATCCAGTTGCGCCACCGCGTCGGGAAACCCCTATGTTCCATTAGGGAGATGATGTAGTCCCAACGAACCGAGTCGAAGGCTTTGGAGATGTCGAGTTTTAACAGCAGTGTCGGTGTCTTCGTTCTGTGGAATCTTCTAGTGAGGTTACACACATAAAGGAAGTTATTGTGGATGCTTCGCTTTTTAATGAAGGCGCTCTGACAAGAGGAGATTAGGTCATCCATGAGTGGGGTGAGGCGCAGTGCCAGGATCTTGGTAATGATTTTGGCGATCGAATGGATTAGGCTGATCGGTCGGAAGTCAGCAATGTCCTCAGCTCCGTCTTTCTTTGGGAGGAGAACGATATTCGCCTTATTGAGCAGATTCAAGTCCCAACATCTGTTGTTAAAGAAGGAGTTTATCGCTGCGGAGACATCTGTTCGTACCGTGTGCCAACACTTTTTGAAGAAAAGGCTTGTAAAACCATCAGGGCCCGGCGCTTTGTCGTGAGGCAGTTGGCGAATTGCGCGCCAGATTTCCTCGTCGCTGAAGGGTGTGTCAAGTGAGGAAAGGTCCGGCGCAGAGAGGTTTAAGTCCGGCCAGGAGAAGTCGCGGGAGCGCGGAAGAGGGGTGGCCATGACCCTGTCAAAGTGCTCTTGCACAACCCGCTTTTTGTCGTCGTGGCTGTAAAGGTAACCCTCCTGGTGGCGAAGACAATGAATGAAGTTCTTCCGCCGTCTGCTATTAGCCCTTAGGTGGAAGAAGCGGGTGTTTGCGTCGCCTTCACGAATGGTGGAGATACGAGCGGACTGTTTCTTGTGAGCTTTCTCGATGATCAACTAGCTGAGTATACGCTTTTTTAATTTCGCACGCAGGTTGTGTTCTGTGTCTGATAGATCGCGGAAATCCTGAGCCTCGTCTAAGCGTAAGATGACTTCTTGTGCCATGTGAAGTTTTTGTCGTGCCTCAGAGAGTAGGGATTTGCTCCACTTTTTGAGCGCGCCAGCTGTCGTGAAGAGCTTGTGCCCGAGTCGGTGAAAAGGTTCTGTGTGAGAAGAAGGGGCGGTCCAAGCTTGCGCGACAATCTCCTGGAAATGCGGAAGGCGTGTCCAAAAGTTTTCGAACTTGAAAGGCGACGGCCGGCGGGGGCCGATTGGTTTGCGAGGAGCAGAGGGCAGTGATCAGAGTGGGAGGTTGATAAGGCATGGAGGGAGCAGCCCTCGAAGGCCAAATCCCAGCCTTGATTACAGAAGACTCTGTCAAGCCGAACGAGGGTAGGGCGACGTCGTTCGTTGCTCCAAGTGTACTTCCGGTTCTGTAGGCGTAACTCCTTGATTTGACAAAAGTCAATGGTCCTCCAGAAACGCGACATGAGGCGAAGGTTGAGGTTACGATTATTCTTGTCCCGCGCTTTGTAGATCAAGTTAAAGTCACCCAAGATGAGCCAGCGGGATCCGTCTGGCGGTTTCAGTTGCCGCATGTGTTGGAGAAAGGATTCCTTTTCCGGTCGCCTGGACGGCCCATAAACTACGGAGATAGTAAAAGATGTGAGGCAATGGCGAAGCGTGACCTCCGCAGATATGGAGTATCGTCCGATGCTCACGTTGGACACAACGACCTCCGCATCCTTCCAAAGCAAAAGAATGCCTCCTTTTGTGCCAGCCGCTGGTTTGAAGGCGAAATTGTCCAGCTTAAAAGCTCCGAGGAAGGACGCAAGAGAAGAGTCAATATTTTGTAGTTTCGTTTCCTGCAGGCAGGCGAGCTGGCACGAGGTGTCGCGAGGGTTTTGTGTACTGCCAGGCATCTCTCCGCAGTATTGAGACCTCTAACATTCCAAGAAACAATTTCAACATTTGGCCGATTCATTAATGAAGATGTTGGCGCCGCAAGAGTGAAGTCTTTGGAACCCGAAGGTCGAAGCCAGCAGGGTTCGCAGATCGCGTGCATGGTTTGTCGTCGCAACGGTAAAAGAAAGTGTGAAGATGCAACATGTGGTAGAGCAGAAGGTCGTCCGAAGGTCGCAGCCAGCAGGATGCCTGAGTTCAAAAGTAAATGATGCACGATACATGGAGAAAGCAAGTTCTCAAGGTGTTGCAGAGATGAAATATCAGGCCTCCGCCTCTTGAAGGGGGAGCTCCGCCGCTGCCGGACCTGCATGCTGGAGCATTGCGTTGTCCAGCAACTCTGTGTCGTCGTCATCCAGACTGAAGATGGCAGTTAGGGCCTCCACAATGTGCGCCGGTAGTGGGCCCTAGAACATGTTGATGAAGTCGCGAAGCACATTCTCGATTGGGTCAAGCTCAACCGCCGGGAGCCCGAGCTTGCGGCACAGAATACGCTGCGCTCGTTCCACCGCCGGCATTGCCGGTTTCTTTGCCAGACGTGCACTGCGGCGCACGGCCGTCATGTCGAAGACGCGTCGCTGACGAGGACGTCGTGGTGCCGGCTGTTGCAGGAGCGCCGGCTCGACCGTGGTGAAGAAGGTCTCCACGTCGGTGCTGCTCGGGGTGTTGGCCGGGGCGTCTTCGTTGTCGGCGGTGTGCTGGGCGTCGTCTCTATCGGCGTGCTGGGCGTTGTCGCTGTCGGCGTGGGTGTGCAGGAGCTGGGTCTCCAGGTTGTCGAGCGCTGTTTGCACCTCCTCCATCGTCGGTGCAGGGATCGGGGAAGGGCACAGGAACGCCCGTAGTGTGCCGAACGCCCGGGGCATCGTCACCAGGGCATTCTCGGACCAGACTGCTTCCCCTTCAGTGGTGTTTAACTGCAATTTGTCCACTAGAGAGCAGGCCTTGCTGACGAGTTGCGAGAGACCTGCATCAGATTCAAGCTGCGCAGGGGGTGAGTTTTGGCACGGGGTAACCTCTGACATCGCCGCAGCAAACAAGGCTTGAAGAGTTGCTGGCGTCGAGGTGTCATCATGGCGCCTGCCGTCACGATTGTTGTAGCTGCGGCGTGGTGGGGATCGGGTGCGTTCGCGGGGGAAGCAGCCGCCGATGCCCCAGTAGGTGTCCCCCAGCAGGCCGCTCTGGCCCGGGTGCTCGTAGTCGCCGTCGTCGTCGTTGTCGCTTCCTGCCGGCCAGGAGAAAGCAGTGCTCTTGCAGGACGAGGGGGGAGGACGCAGCCTGGTGCGGTCCTTGTCCTGTCCGCGCTCAGAGCCGCGCCCGCGCTCTTGCGTGTCGCGCGCGCTCAGCGTCGCCGCGCTCAGGGCCGCGCCCGCCATCCCCGCGGCCTGGACGTGTAGCACGATGGGAGTTGGGGAGGCCTTCATCCGCGCCGCGGCCCCCGCCGTCGCGCGGGCGTTGCCGGTCGTCGGCGTCCCTGGTGGCGCGTTCCCCCTGGCGCCCAGAATGCGTGTTGTTGTCGTGCGGAGGGCGCGGAAGGCGAGTCGTGCGGAGGGCGCGGAAGGCGAGCAGGGTAACGCGACCGCGCCGTCGGCGGCGCGCCGTCCACCAGCCCATACCGCCAATCGAAGCGCCTGCAGATCGGCTTGATGCTTGACGGGTCGTCGATGGCGCGCTGTAGATCATGCTTGGCCGCGGAGTAGTCCTCCAACATCGGCATGTGGACAAAAACCTCGTAGCGGGCCCCCTAGTGCCACGGCTTAGGAGGCTCGGTGGAGACGAACGCCGCCGACGAGCCGTCGGAGGGACGGTGCGTGAAGGCGAGCCAGACCCTTTTGGGGATCTCACTGGGGTCGGGCGTCCAAGCCCAGAGCTCGATGTGCCTGGTGTCCGCCGGCTGCACAAGATCGGTGATGATGGTTTGCAGGGCACACTTGCGGCCTATGACGCGCTCCACGATTGCCGGCGTCCAAGCGTGCTCCGGGATGCCGTCGAGGCACAGCTTCACCCTGTAAAAAATGCGGAAACCCAGAGCGTGGGTGAGACTGCGCCAGCGCCTCACGCAGATGTCGATGCCGCGCCCCCTGAACCGCCCTTGCTTCCTTGCGGCCGCAGCGTGCTCCGGGCGCTCGAACCGTATCAGGTACGGCTCCGGCTGGTGCAGGGTGACAGAGACGTCCTGAGTGTCGATGTGGAGGTCGCCGGCTATGAGCTCTGCAATGTCCCGGGCGCCAGCGTTCCGCGGCAGATGTATGGCCCAGGGGACGAGCGTGCAGGCCTCCCAGTCCCGGGCGTCTCGGATGAGGTCGAAGGAATTGGCGACGAAGACCGTCTCCGTCTCCGGTCTCTCATGCGGGTCGCCGACGGCCATGGTTGGCGGCGGCGGAGGTGGCGGCAGAGGAGGGGGCGGCGGCGGAGGTGGAGGTGGAGGAGGGGGAGGCGGAGGCGGCGGGGGTGGGGGAGTTCTGTCTGGGCACTCTCTCTCCCGGTGCCCGTTGCGGCGGCACCTGAAGCAACGGAAGGGGTCCCTGCACTCCACGGCCTTGTGCCCCTGGCCGAGACACTCGAAGCACCTGCCCCAGGTCAGGCGATGAGGGCCGCGGTGGGTGGCCGGCTTGAAGGCGGAGCACTGGTGCGCCATGAATTCCGGTCGTGTCGCGGGTCTTGTCACCGAAAGTTGTTCGGCGCGGCACGACGCCGCCTGCGGTAGCTGACGTAGTGCCAGCCCGGCTCCCGCGTAGCGTCTGGCGGTCCGTCGGTGGTAGTGGCAGAGTTGCGCGGCCGGTTGACGGAGTTACTGCTCCGGGTCTTGAATGCGCTCCTCGGTTGGAAGGTGGGGGGCGGGCGGCCGCGCGACGTGTTGACGTGGCCGAGGCGGACGATCTCAGCGTAGGAGAGACGGCCGGAGGATCCGCGGGGCCCGGTGGCTCCGCCCGTGGCTGTAGGCCGGCGGCGTTGACCTTCAGCGGCGCTCTCAGATCTGCCGGCCACAGGGCCTTCCCGGAAAAACCGATCCCACGAGGAGGAAGCCGGGGTGGTGCATCGCGCTAGGCTGGGTTGGCGGCGGAGGAGGTGGACGGGTTTGGCCGGATCTACAGCACTGCCGCGGCGGCGGCACGGGGTGGGTGGATGGGGTCGGGGGGCATAGCGCGCGGGCGGGAGAAACACCGTCTGACGTGTAATTCAGCATATGCAGTTGACAATTGATGTTCATCCGTGGTTGGGGATTTGGAATATCTCTCTCTCTCTGCTGTTCCTCCCAAAATTACTGAACCATGACTCCTTGAGCAAGATTAGGACTACAGCATCACAATTCACAATACAGGTTATGCCCTGCTCTCTGGCATAAGATAGCTAATGCCACTATCATTGCGCGTCATTGCTGAGTGATTCGTGCCGACAGCAAACTCAACTTTGCACAGCATTGCTGCTGAAAACCAGCATCATCAGTCAAGATAACTCCTTGAACGATGTTACATCCAGCGCCTACGTGGTGTTCGTTACAAAAGAAGCTCGAGAGAGCAGGTCGCTCTACAAAAAAGAAGATCCATTACACCTATGGTCACCTCACCTCTCCTTGGTTCCGTCGTCTGCCCTTATTACCTCAGAAGCCGCGCGGCCCACGGTTGCGACAGGAGGAGGGCTGCTGCTCTTCTCCCTCGGCTGCTCCGCTAGCATGCCTTCCGGAGGATAGTATGTCGGGTCGGCGAGGAACGAGAGCGCCGCGACCACGTCGCTGATCCCCGGCCGGCTGGCCGCGTCCTCCTGCAAGCACATGGACGCCACGGCGAGCGCCTGGTACAGCCCCTTCACGGGGTACTTCCTGCCCAGCAGCGGGTCGGCGAGCTTCATGAACCTCTTCTTGTCTCTCAACAGAGGCGACGCCTGCACGTTCATCACAGAAAGAAACCGTCAAATCAAGGCGTTCGATCTTGGCAACGGCACAACAAGGCCGGGGATCGAATGAGGAGCTCACCCAGTGAACGAGGACCTGCTCCTCGGACGGCCTGTTGATGTCGATGGCGCGGCGGCCGGTGATGAGCTCGAGCAGCACCACGCCGAAGCTGTAGATGTCGGACATCTTGGTGAGCTTGCCGGTCATGGCGTACTCGGGGGCGCAGTAGCCGTACGTGCCCATGACCCTGGTGCTGACGTGGCTCTGGTCGCCCATGGGGCCCAGCTTGGCGAGCCCGAAGTCGGAGAGCTTGGCGTTGAAGTCCCTGTCCAGGAGGATGTTGGAGGCCTTGAGGTCGCGGTAGATCACCGGCGGGTTGGCCACCTCGTGCAGGTACTCGATGCCCTTGGCGGCGCCGACGGCGATCTGCATCCGCGTGTGCCACGGCAGAGGCTTCCAGTTCGGGGGCAGGTCCAGGAGGTGGTCCTCCAGGGACCCCTTGGGCATGTACTCGTACACCAGGATCCGCTGGTCGGAGTCCGTGCAGTAGCCGAGCAGCTTCACGAGGTTGGGGTGGTGCAGGAGGCTCAGCATCAGCACCTCCACCAGGAACTCGCGGTTGCCCTGGAACCCGTCCCTGTCCAGCTGCTTCACGGCGATGACCTCCTTGGTGTCCTCGAGCCGGCCCTTGTACACCCGGCCAAAGCCGCCTTCTCCGAGCAGGTTCTTCTCGCTGAACCCGCTGGTCGCGGCGTCCAGCTCCCTGAACGTCAGCGCCCGGCTGGGCATGTTCTGGTTGCCGCCACGGAGGATCTCCTCCGCCGCGTTCACGTTCTTGGAAACGTCTGCAGCACAGCAATTGACGGTGCGTTAGCCATCGTCTCGTCCCTGCGTGTGGCAGGCTGACCAAACCTTGCAGCAGAGCCGAATTGCCGATCGATCTCGTCTTACCCAACTTGGCCGAGATGCTGTTCACGAGGTCCGCGAGGTCGCCACCCTCCTTCGTCGTCTTCGGCTTCCTCTTCCTCCAGAACCTCCGCTTCCTCCACCTCTTCTTCTTGGTATCCGGCGCGGAAGAGGTCGACGACGACGCCGGCGCGGACGTCGACGTCTCCTCGTTGCCACGGACACTACACGCGGGGCCGGAGGCGGACAACGTGCCGCAGCACGCGCCCGCGCTGCGGAGGAGGTTCTTGCCGTTGCTGCATCTCTTCGCGGCCGTCGAGAGCATACCCATAGCGGGATCGACGCGGGAGGGTGGGGGCACCCTCGGGTCGATCCGCGCGGGGAGGGTGGCCGGATTTCTTGGGCATACTTCTACACCGACCAGGGCCGGAATCAGTGGACGGGAATCGTGCAGCTTCGTTCTTTTCGTGGAGGGTGAGGTTGGAGGGCGCGAGCCAAATTTGGCAAAGTGCTCTTCGTTGTCCGTTCCGGTGAGAATTCTGTCGCCTAAATTTTGCAGAAAATCTTCTTGCGCCATTTTGCTTGATGACTTGGAATGGAGAATAAATCTGACCGCTGATCTTGAGGGTAGTGGTACTTCTCCAAATCAACTAAAAAGTACATTCGATTGCCCTAAAAAAATACATTCGATGGCCGCAGACAGCTAGCTTATCTGTTGCCCATCATTAAAAAAACACTCCAAATGACGCAAAACTACATACATAGGCTTTGGTTCTCGGGCATCATCTCCAACAGTTAGGTATGATTAACACTATGACTAAGAGATTACTTCATTGTCTAGTAAAACAACTCGCCATCGGTGAGTTATTTTTTACTTAAGTGCAGGAGGTGGGTGTAGCTCATGCCACCAGCAGAAGGTTTGTGATGTGATAGCCATGGCTAGTACTCCCTCCATCCCAAAAGAATACAACTTTCGCTTCTTGAGGAGTCAAATAGTTTCAAATGTGACAAAATTTATAAAAAACAAATATTAAAATACACACCTCCAAATAAATTTAGTATGATGCGAATAGGCTTGTAGTCCAATGGTAGGACGGTCCAGTGGGACGCTACCCACCAGGATTCAAATCCTGGTGCTCGCACCTTTTACTGGATTTATTCCGGGAATTTCCAGCGTTATGCATTAAGTGGTAAGCGATGTTCCCGTCGACGACGAGGCGCCAGTGGTGACTTCGAGAATCTCCAGATCTGCCGGTGCTCAGTCCTTCGGAGGTGCTCATAGTCATAGGGATATGATTTGCGTACGTGTGTTCATAGGGGTGAGTGTGCGTGCGTGTTGTGAGCGTCTGCGTTGTACTGTGTAATTAAAAAAATTATTGATGTCTACTTCGTACCATATAAAGTTAGTATTGTGTACAAATTAAGTTAAATTTAAAATGGGTTGTCTTTTTTAGGAAAGGAAGGTTGCATTCTTTTTGCAACAGAAGAAGTATTGGTAATGAGGAACTAAGAAATTAAGTTATTCCCATGTGATAGATGGTGAAGATTGCAGGTCGTCAAAATGGAAGGGGACATGAGGCGGGGCAGAGCCGGAGACGAAGCGGATGCATGCAAAAAAAAAAAATGTTGTCGTTCTAAATGTTTGGTTGGGGATTGAGAAACTGTGTACTGTCACTCTAAAACAGTACTCGTTCCATCTGAAATTATATTTGTTTAATTTTTAAGCGTATAATTTCTATTAGGAAAGGAATAATACATTTAGGTGCAAATCAAAATCTATGTATCTAGAAAAAGTCAAAACGAATCAGTAGGAAGTATCGAAGTATTATTAAGATGTACTCCTTCTGTTTCAAAATACTAGTCACTGTTGACTTTTGAATTTTTGATTACAACATTTGAGGATTCGTCTTATTCAAAAAATTAGTGCAAATATGTAAATCTCTAAGTTATACTTAAAATATTTTTAATGATAAAGTAAATCACAAACAAAACATATGATGTAGGAGTATACTACATAATTTTTGAATTAAACGGATGGTCAAAAGTTGTGATCAAAAGTTAATAGTGATAAGTATTCCTTTGTATTTCGAGTGTATTCATAGTAAATCGAAAAGAAAAATACTTAGCTCGTATTGACCATTTTGCAACATTCAGAGCTATACGATCCAATTTTGCTTCCTCAAAACCCCCGAGTCCAGTCCAAACCCCCGTCGCAAGAAGGTCTCCTCTTCCACTCCGACCGCCGAGGCCGCTGCACTGCAATGCTCCGCGATCCACGGCCATGGCCTTCCTCAAGACCCTGAACCCTCTCACACGCAGGAGCACCACCCCGATCTCGAACCCCAGGCCCCTCCTCTCCCTCCACACCTTCCTCGCGTCATCCTCCCCAACCACCACCAACCCCGCTGCCGCCTCCCCCGCCGCCGCCCCCTTCGCCGGCGCCGCGCACGCCCATGTCCCCGTCCGGTCTGGCGGCCCGCTGTTCCTCTCGTCGCCCCCATGGATGCTCTCGCAGTCTGCGACGCCGCTCACGGCCGCGGCTGCCGCCCTTCGCGCCAAGCTCCGCAGGGCCCAGGCCCTCGCCGGCGGCGGCACGCAGGCCGTCGCGGACGCCGTGCGGTGGGACCACAGGCGGATCTCCGGGGGTGAGGCGGAGGACGCGGCGCCGGCGCGGATCGTGGGAGGTGGAGGTGAGAGGTTCCTGAATGCGCCCAATTTGGTGTCGATTGGACGCATGGTGTCAGGGCCGGTCATTGGATGGTGAGTGTTCATTCTGTTTTACTTTCAGCTAGAGCTGTATTGTTAATAGATGACTCGAGATTTCACTGTGGACAGTTGGACTGAAGTCTGAAAATAAGAGAGTTCGAATTGAAAACACATAAATAACCATGATCCACTGGTTCTAAGCTTGCCTCTACTGACGGAACATCTCACATTTTAATCGGTTCATTGTAGTCGATGGTATATATGCATCGTGATCTGAAAAAGCAACAAACGCTCCTGAGTGATGATACGTACAGTTAAGCTTGTTTGACTTCTTTTAGTGGATAAATTTCAAGTTTTAGCTCCCCAATGCATGTGATGAAGTTAATTTTGGATGATATTGTGTTTAGGAGGGTGTGAGAGGAGGCAGAGCAATAATTTGAATCAGGATATTCTGTCTCTAAAGAAAACGAGCCAGGATACTAAGTAGAATATCTGGTCACCTACACCGTTATCAAATGTTTGGGCATGAGAATTGGGTGTTTTGAGGTTGAAACATGTTAACTGGATGAACTTTCCTCAATGTTATCTATGGTCATATATTATATGTGTTTAAGTTTGACTAATCAAGTTTGCACATATCAGGATGGAGTATTGTAGTTGGGGTGTTTTGTGTTTGCATGTAAAGTGATATTTCATAAATTCATAATGCAGATGGTTCAGCTTGTGTGTAAACATGTTGCAAGTTAGACTCAGGAAATCAGCTGAACCTTTGGCTTATTGCTTCAACATAGCTTGAATTCTTGAAGACATTCTAGTTGTGAATTCATTAATCTCTATGCTTAACTGTATCATCGCACCATCTCTTTGTTATCTTTTGTTTCCATCTACCTGATCTTTGTGAAAATTAAATTAGTTCATTTATATGTTTGAAGAGTAGTTTTCGATTTGCTCATCTTCCTTTTATTGTAGGGTATCATACCATGCCAATCTGGCAACACTATTAAAAAGATCTTAATCTTTAGTTCTGTTTTTTGTTCGTTATTTATATTTTTGATGAATTTGCAGTTCTGCTGTTCTCAGTGTTTCAGCATGCCCTCTATGCTACACATTATTGTTTTCTAGTCTTCTCTGTGGCCCTATTCTTGTTCTAATGAACTCCATGTACTTTAGGATGATTGTAAACGAATGGTATCTTCCTGCCTTTGCCACATTGGCTGTCTCTGGTGCAAGTGATTGGGTAAGAATTACATGTTTTGTTATCATGAAAATGCATTAGAATTTTTCTTATTCCTTCAATTTTGTTGTTTGGACATAGTTGGATGGTTTTTTAGCAAGGAAGATGGGCATCAATTCTGTCATTGGATCATATTTGGATCCTCTGGCTGACAAGGTAAAACCGACGCTCACTACCTTTATTTCTATATTATTTGTGCTGCTAAAATGATCTGCGAATTCTGTGGTGTTGCTTAGGTTTTGATTGGCTGTGTTGCTGTTGCCATGGTTCAAAAAGATCTCTTACATCGTGAGTAGATCAACAACCAGCAATATGCTTGTTTTGTATCACAAACATTCCTTGATAGGCTCATATCTTTGACGCCATATTTATATTCACCTGAAGGCTCTGATTTTAATTAATATTGTAACTCGTACCGCTTGTTTCGCTTGAAGCTGGCCTTGTTGGTCTGGTTGTTATGAGAGACTTGCTCCTTGTGGGTGGCGCTTTCTACAAACGGGCTTCTAGTCTGGGATGGAAGGTACTATTAGAAACACAAATATATTGTGGCAGGTTTACAATTAAGCTGAATGTCCTTTACCATTCTTGTGCCAGTGGAACAGTTGGTCTGAATATGTTAACTTGGATGCGATTCAACGTGAAAAGGTTGAACCTCTGTTCATCAGCAAGGTGTGTCTCTGTTCACATAGCATTTGATCTTGAGAGCTTACTGGCGTATCTGTGGAAGCATGATAATAATTGTTGCCTTGTTGGTCGCAGGTGAACACAGTATTCCAGTTAATGTTAGTTGCAGCTGCACTTCTTCAGCCAGAGTTTGGCACAGAGGAAACTCAGAATTACATTACACTCCTGAGGTTATCCCCTTTTCCATATTCCAACTATTGTTTCTCTAGTCCCTGTCTTTTGGTGCTTGCATGCAATCTTATGTCACAGTGAACTAATTGAACTATTAGTTTACCTGGTGCAACTAAGTAGTAGTTCTGACACGAGCACGTGTTCAGTAAATCTGGTATATTTACAATTTCCCACCCACAATAAATAGTGACGCAGAAGAACACTTGAATCTGGATACCTGGCACTTGTTAAAAGATGCATCAACAGAGGTCTAATGAGCATTATGATGAGAAAATGATGTTTAAATGTTTTTTTTCCTGCAGTTGGCTTGTAGCTACTACAACAATCACTTCCACGGTAGGCTATGGGGTGAAATACTACCGGATCAAACCAAGGAGTCCATGACAGTTGTTGCATGCACTTGTTTCATGGATGAATTTGCCGCTGATGAATGATGATGAGGACAGGCATCCAGTGACTACTGACTTGTATCAGGCATGCATGGAGTCTTAAGCTGTGCAAACTTCCCATTTTACACATGGAAGACAGAGTCTTGTAGCCACCTCCAGTCCTCCATTCCCATGGCTTCTCTGAAAGTCAAATATTTTGGGCAAAAATTGGAGGAAGTGAAGGACCAGCGCATGATACTCTTTGTACATTACTAGACCTTTGGCCTCTCTCCTGTAGCTGTTAAGTTTTCTTGCTTGCTTGCTACTTCCCCCCTAGTTTCGGCCTAGAGTGCGCTGCTAAGCGAAAACCAGTAGAAGCTCTGCTTTGCTTTGGCCAAACACCTCAGTTATGTTGCCGCCTTGCCGGTGTACATATACTTCAGAATATTTGAACAGGTTTAGAAAACCATTTCGGATGGAGGTCGATAGGTACTGTACTGCTTGCAGATATCTGCATAAATTTTGTTTAAGAAGATTTACGACTATCTGTGCATCAACACAACTGTTGAGCTGAGTCTTCTCTTTAGCCTCTGTAAGCATATTATTGTGTTCTACCGTACATCGATGTGGGTGGGGTTCCGGACTTCAAGACGTATGTAGTCCCTCAGTTCTTAAATATATGACACTATTGACTTTTTAGTCTAACTTTGACCACCAATATATATTGAACAAATTAGTCCATCGACTATTGATTAGAGAAACCCATGCTGACTTTGTAGGGGTCATGGAAACTAAGAAGGAAACCTTCAGCAATGGTTTCCTTAAGTCTCTAACTAGCTTTAGTCCTTTCTCTTGGTGCTTCCTTCCTGCAAAGGGCTCTGCTGGAGGAATTTTAGTGGGAGCCAATTCTAACAATTTTACCATGGTTATAGGGGGCATGCATAAATACTCTGTGAGTGTGATGCTAACAGATAGGAAATCGGGGTATAGCTGGAGGCTAATAGTAGTGTATGGTTCCCCTTATGAAGAAGGGAAACAAGAATTCATAGATGAGTTACATTTGGTTTTGTCAAGCTGGAATGGGCCTACCCTTATAGGGGGAGACTTCAACCTAGTTAGGTGCTCTGCGGATAAGAGCAATAAGGTTATCAACCACAGATGGGCGGATGCCTTTAATGACTGGATTAGCCAGTGGGGCCTGCTGGAGCTAGATCTAACCAACAGGCAATATACTTGGACCAATAACCAAGAGGACCTGGTGATGGCTAGAATAGATAGAGTGTTTATCTCCACAGAATGGGAGGCGGATTTCCCTATGGCTAGAGTTAAGGCTCTGAATAGGCTGCCTAGCGATCATAACCCACTTGTGGTAGATTATGGGTGCAATGTCAGATTTGGGAAGAAGAGGTTTAGATTCGAAAAGTGGTGGCTGGAGAAAGCTTCCTTCAAAGATATAGTGGAAAAGGCATGGAACATGCCTTGCACTGAGAGTTCCAGCATGGATAGGTGGCAAGTTAGAATTAGAAATTTTAGAAGCCTAGTTAGGGGGTGGGCGGCGAATGAGGTGGCTGCAATGAATAAGAAGAAGGTAGAGCTAGCTACAGAATACAACTGTTTGGACAGCGAGGCTGAACAGAGAGGCATCCCTGCACAACAACTTGCCAGGCTTAAAGAGGTAGCAGATGAGCTGGGTAACATTTGGGCCTTAGAAGAAATTAAAGCCAGGCAAAGGTCAAGGGATAGGGACATTTTAGAAGGAGATAGAAATACAGCCTATTTCCAAGCTATAGCCAACCAAAGGAGTAGAAAGAAACATAGACTGCTTGGAAGGGCCTAATGGCCTAGTAGGAGACCGGGGGAAATGCTGAAAATAGCAAGAGAATTCTATAAGAAACTCTTTGCTGTAGAACCTAGAGAAAACATCATGCTAGAGCAGTCCTTCTGGGAGGAGAGTGACTTACTTACCCACGAGGAAAATGAAATGCTAACAGCCCCTTTTACCGAGGAAGAAGTTAAGGAGGCCATTTTTAGTTGTTATGCTGAAGGGGCACCAGGGCCTGATGGGATACCCTTCCTGTTTTATCAGAAGTTTTGGGAGGTGATAAAAAATGACTTAATTGCCATGTTCAATGACTTTCATGCAGGCAGGTTAGACTTGCATAGGCTTAACTTTGCTATGTTGACTTTAATCCCAAAAGTAGAGAATGCTAGAAACATGAAAAACTTTAGGCCAATTAGCCTGGCAAACTGCAGCTTTAAGATCTTTTCTAAGGTTATGTCTATTAGGTTCAGGATTGCGGATAGACTAGTGCTAAATAACCAAAGTACCTTTATTAAGGGCAGGTATATCTTAGAGAGTGTGGTTACAGCCCATGAAATTGTCCATAGTGTGGGAAAGAGCAAAGATCAGGGGATCATCCTGAAGCTAGACTACGAGAAGGCTTATGATAGGGTGAACCTTGACTTCTTAATAGAAATTCTCCAAGCTAGGAACTTTAGCCCTACCTGGATAGGTTGGGTTAAAAGTATCATAAATGGAGGCTCTGTTGGTGTCAATTTGAATGGGGAAGAGAGCACGTTTTTCAAAACTGGCAAGGGGCTTAGGCAAGGTGATCCAATTTCCCCAATGCTCTTTAACTTAGTGGGTGATGTTTTTGCTAGAATGTTGCTTAGAGCAGCTAATCAGGGGCTGATCAAAGGTCTACTGCCTGATTTCAGACAGGAGGGGGTGATCTCCCTTCAGTATGCGGATGACACAATTATTTTCTCTAGTGTAGAGGAGTGCTATTTGAAGAATCTCAAATGTTGTTTAGTCTGGTTTGAGGCCATCTCAGGGATGAGAATTAACTTCCACAAGAGTGAAATTGTTCCCATTAATATTCCCCAAGAGGATAGTCAAAGGATAGCCAGAACCTTTAGCTGTCCTTTAGGAAATCTCCCCATCAAATACCTAGGGGTACCTCTGCATTATGATAAGCTAAAGAGAGAGGATATTCAACCTCTAGTAGATAAAGTAGTTAAGAGAGTGGCAAGCTGGAGAGGGAAGCTACTTTCTCATGCAGCCAGGCTGACCTTGATCAGGACTTGTCTGGCTAGCATACCTGTCTACCTTCTTTCCTTTATTAAGTTCCCAAAGTGGGCAATTAAAATTCTCAACTCCCACATGGCCAATTGTCTGTGGAATGACAATGAGGGCAATCACAAGTACCACTTGGTGAACTGGGAGAGTGTCAGCATGTGTAAAGCGTATGGGGGGCTAGGGGTTCCTGATCTTAGAGATCTAAATATTAGTCTCCTTGGATCTTGGATCAAGAGATACCAAGCTGATGATGGTAAGCTTTGGAAAGAGCTCATTGACTTCAAATATAGAACTGATAGGCCCAACATCTTCTACACTAATGATAGTAGAGCCTCTCAGTTTTTCAAAGGCTTTATGTGGGCAGCGAAAGCTGCCAAGCTAGGGTATAGATGGAAGATTGGGAATGGGCAGAAAATTAGATTCTGGGAAGACAATTGGCTAGGCTCCTCAAGCCTGGCCATTCAATTTTGGGACCTTTATGTGGTGATCAATGAAAAAACAGGGACTATAGCTGAGCTGTGGGATGGGGAGACGCTGAAATGCACCTTGAGAAGAACAGTTGGGGAGGGTCTGGAGAGGATGTGGTTGGAAGTTATCCAACTGGCCTCTACCATTACCTTCTCAGATGAGGAGGATAGTTTAGTTTGGCAGTTTACCTCAAATGGGGTGTACTCCTCACAGTCTCTGTACAAAATAATAAATCATAGAGGAGTCCTTCCTGTTTACGTGTCAGCAGTGTGGAGGGTGAAGGTGCCCCCCAGAGTGCACTTTTTCCTTTGGCTGCTATCCAAAAACAAAAACTTGACTAGAGATAATCTTCAGAAAAGGAGGGAGGTTAGGGACAAAACCTGCTTGTTCTGTGAGGAATTAGAAACAGGGAACCACCTGTTCTTTGAGTGTGTGGTGGCTTCCAGAATGTGGAATATGATTTCTCAAGTAGCTGGGGTGGACATAGGAGGTAGCTTTGAAAACATTGGCACTAGATGGCTGTGCAATAAGAGATTTGTTTTAACTAACATGATTAGTTCTGCTGCATTGTGGGCGCTTTGGAAGGTTAGGAATAACCTGTGTTTTCAGAATATGCAGTGGATGAACATGGGGGAGATTCTGAGAAAGATTGCAGGGCTGCTACAGAATTGGACAATTCTGTGCTCCTTGGACAAGAAGGAAGGATTGAAGATCTTCATAACAAATTTAGAGAAGCTCGCAAGCAGGCCAGAGAGGCTGTCATGAGGTCATCAAGAAGGGATGAGGTCCTTCTGGAACTCATCAACAAGAACGTCACGACCTGGAGCATGGAGGGAAAACCAAGCTGAGTCGCGCAACTGGATGAAGCAGGGGGAGAATCTGGAGGGAGAGCAGAAGACAGACACGATGGGCTGATCTGCTGCAGTGCTACTTCTTCCTTTCAGTTTAGGCCCAGTTTAGTTCCCAGAATTTTCACCAACAACCCATCACATCAATCTTCTTTCCACTAATTTGGAGTATTAAACGTAGATTAATGCTAAAACCCATTCCACGACCCCTACCTTAATTTTCGAGACGAATCTAACGAGCCTAATTATGTCATGATTAGAAAACGTCGTGTTACAGTAACCAATCTCTAATGACGGATTAATTAGACTTAATGGATTCGTCTCGTAATTTCCTGTCCATTCGTGTAATTATTTTTGTAAATAATCTACGTTTAATACACCTAATAGACCTTGAAAGGAGACCAAAAAGTTTCACTTCGCGAACTAAACGGGCCCTTAGTAGTTGAACCTTTGTAAAAGTTGTATGCTCCGTCGTTGTGGGGTTTCTTTTCTGAGGGCAGAGGGTGTGTGTGCTCATTTAAACTTGCCCTGCCACGGCTGACACTTGGCTCCAGAGCTTGTAAACCGCTGAAACGGTCTTTCTCTTGCAGTAAGACAGGGGCGTGTGCCCTAGAACTCTAAAAAATATGAGAAATTTTAGAGTGCTTCTTTTTTTATGAGTCGTCCATCCGACGAAATCCAACGGTGGAAGTACGAGGAAGTATCAGAAAGTTCTTATGAGGAAGTATTAGGAAGTACCAAATTGGTGGGACTCACAACAAGTTTTAATTAATATTTTTTAATTCAGAAAAGGGCATATCAGTAATTCGCATGATTACAGACCGGGTCCCGGTCCGGCGAGGTGCAGAACCACGGTAAGACGCAGCCCAAGGGGCTCTTCTACGCGGTGATCTTGGTGGTCGTCGGCTACCTGTACCTGCTTCTCGCCGGGCACCGGCGCGGTGCCATTGGATCGGTCGCAGTGGAGCGACGGCTACTTCGCGGACCTCGCCAAGCTCCCCTCGGCGGCGCGTGGCTGATGTGGTGGGTGCAGGCGGCAGCGGCGCTGTCGAACATGGGGACACGAGGAAGCTCCTGCTGGAGGGCGTGGTGGCCGGCGGAGGAGGAAAAGGCAGAGGAGGAGGAGGAGCGGCGCGGCTGACGCAGCAGGACGTCGACAAGGACAGGAACGGGGACAGCAGCCGGTTCGGCGCGTCGACGCTGACGAGCGAGTTGACGTCCAAGTATCCTACAATCCTAACTCGTGTACTTGCAATACACGAATCATATATTTGCATCAATGCACCAACCATTTTGTTTCTGCTGCAGAGTCGTTCCGGTCGATCAAGTATCAACCCCGCTCCATGTCGGAGCGGATCGTGCAGAAGCTGGCGCCGAAGCTGTATGGCCAGTATGGGACCCTTTCCCTGACCTGGAGCGCGCCTACGTGGCACATGTCTGCCTCACCTGGCACTGGGAGCCCTTAACTGGAACTACACCAGCTTCCGGCGTCTCAACGGCGGCAACGGCAACATCGCGGCGCGGTGCTGCCCGGCGCGGGTCGCGCAGGAGATCCAGCAGTTCCAGGTCCTGCTCCACCGCTTCATCGAGAACGAGCCCTACAAGTGCGGACGCCGCCCCGAGGTGTACGCCGGGATGAAGAGCTCCACGCCCAAGCTGCTCCTGGTCCCCGACGAGAGATGAGACCGGCGCACGGGAACAGGCGACGTGAGGGAGAGGGGGAGGCGATTTGAGAGAGAGAGAAAGGAGAGAATTATCATAATGCCCTGTTCTTAATTAGTTTAATTTTTTGATTAATTAGGTAGTAGAAAAATTAAATACATAGTACTTCCTAGTACTTCAAGATACTTCATAAGCACAGTAAAAAAGCTCCACGTTTGAAACCGTGATATACTTGCACGGTTTTGCTAGAAAATGAATGACACCTACATAAACACGATACGCTGCTTAGATCAGTGATTACAAGCACGCAAATGAATGTCCAGGACTTTTCAAAAAATGCTTTTCAAAATCTATATTATTTTTGGAACTTTTTTTTCTTTCAAAATGCTTGTTTAGGGACTCCAGGTTGAAGGTATGCAAGTGCTAGCAAGATCGAACAGGGGCGATTGGAGGAGAGGCGCAACCGCGCAAGACGCAGGGGATCCCTCCCATTCACCGCGGCCCTCGCCCTCGCCCTCGCCGGAGGGTAGGCAACAGAGCTCGTTTCGTTCCTCACACCGGGGAGCCACGGAGAATCGCAGGTAGAAAGGACTTTTATGAAAATTACTAGGGGTTTTTATGAAAAAAAGTTGGATCTCAATTGTTATCCGCGATCCATTTTAGAAGTCTATCTGAAAATTTTTGGATTGCGATTATTGACCGCGCTCCGAATTAGGGGGTTTTATGTTAAATATTGGATCGCGATTATTGATTGCGATCCAATTCAGGGGGCTTTATGTAAAGTTTCTTCACAGTGAACTCCGGGGAGCAAGCTTCATATGTCGCACTCGCTTGCCGAGACCGACACCGTGCGCGGATGGGGATTGCCTTAAACCCTAAACCTTGAAGTCGCCCGGTGTCGCTGGCATCCATCGAGGCAATTTCGACCAAGCAATCCTCACCATTGCCGGTAAATCAGCCTCCCCGGTACCTATCTGTGCTCATTTCGTGGTAGCATTGGTACCATATCTGTTCTTCATCTCGAAATCGCATCTTTCCCCTGTATTTGCTGTACTGCACGCCCTTTTGTTTCATCTTCTCGCAAGAGAAATGTTTCCGGGAAATAGGTATTCGCTCCCATTGAGTTTCTTGAGTATTGGATTGCTTTATCTGCGAATCCTTCTATTTGCGAGGTAAAGCTTTTTTTAATGTGGTTAACCAAAATGCCGGTATCCCTTCCATTTCCTAGTTGAAAATGTGTTCTGTGGTGATAAGCTGGCCAGGAATTTCTTACTGCCCGTCTGCCTGAAAATATATTTGCGGGTGTTCCAGAATGGAGCAATATTTATGCGGTGCAAAGCAGATCTGATCTGTCATTGGGGTGCTGGCTGGACTGCTTGACAGTGGGGGAACTGCTCTGAACTAACCCCCAATTTGGTGACTAGGATTTACAATGTCAAACATGAGATAGATCCAAGTTTCAGCTCATTGTGAAAAAAAACCAACTAGTCAAGTAAAATTTTCATATTGATGTACAACGATGACATTTGAAGTTTGGGACAGTTGCATTTCCCTCCTGTGAATTGTTGTTTCTTGTATTAATCATGGAACTCCTTGCCTTGTAGGTTTGTCTTGTATTAATCATGGAACTCCTTGCCTTGTAGGTTTGTGAGGTAAATAATGCAATCTGGGGCTGCTATCAAGCCACATGAATCGATACGTCTCAACTACAGAGAATATGAACGCTACAGAGAATATGAACGCTGGAAGTATGAGAAGTTTGTTAGTTTTGTTAACAACTGTAGCGAAGATGGCCCCATACGCTATTAGTTCGAGTTTGATTTTGGTGATTCATGACAACATGATCAATGGGACTAACCATATTGTCTAGCATGTCCTTGTAGGTATTTATAGGTCCCATGGATGTAACCACAATTAAAGCCAAAATACCACATGCCAAATTCAGAAGATAGTCTATTTTTCAAGGTTATGAAACAGTGGTAAGATGGCTCCAAGAGGTGGCAAGTTGAACCAAAGTCAAAGACGCAAGAAAACAGGAAATGGCACCGTCGGATGAACCGACGGTACCCTAGAGGCGAGCGTCGGTGTACTTGGTACACTACGCAGAAGGCCAACTGAATTGGCACCGTCGGATGAACCGACGGCCCACATTCTAGTTGCGTCGGACGAGTTGCAGAGCTGAAGCTGTGAAGACAGAAGCGCCGGATGAACCGACGGTCCTTTGGACCGAACCGTCGGTCTATCCGATGACCAAGTTTGAACAAGACAGAGACGCGCAAAGACGAACCCTTCAGCACCGGATGAACCGACGCCTTGGTTCAGAAGAAGCGTCGGTCTATCCGACGGTCTCGAAGAAGCTTACAGAGACGTTCTGGCGAGGAGTCCTTCAGCACCGGATGATCCGACGTAGCGTCGGTGCATAGCGTCGGAGCAGTTCTGACAGAGAACTTCAACGGCTACGTGACGTGGGAGGGGCACCGGATGAACCGATGCTCCTGAAAAGTAGGCGTCGGTTCATCCGACGGTCAACTTTTCAGTGAGCTGTTAGCCAACGGCTAGCTGAGTGCCTTGGGCTATTTATACCCCCTCCACTCACCCATTTGAGGTGGCTGGATTGTGTGGAAGTGCAGAGGAGTGCAAGACACCTAGAAGATCATATCAAATCCATCCAAGTGCTTAATTGTTCATCCATAGACTTGCATATGCTTAGTGTATGTGCTTAGTGCTAGGCTTAGCTTAGAGCTGAATGAGTGCAAGGTTGTGCCAACCTTGTGAGGTGATTCTTGAGTGAATCAAGGTGTACAAGGTTCGCCGGAAGCCTTGGGCCTAAGTGGCTCACCGGCAATCGTCATCGACCCTCCGGCTTGGTGTGGAGTGGCGAGGACACTTTGTGCGGGGGACGTGGAGACCCCCTTCCTAAGTGGAGAAGCTCCTTAGTGGAGGCGGCATCAAGGTGACCAAGGGAGCTTGGCGAGTGCCTAAGTGGCGAGCCTTAGTGGCGAGTCAAGTGGTGCTCTTGGGAGAGACTTGGTGACCAGGAAGTAATACTCTTGTGTGAGTGCTTCAACAACATGGACTAGGGGTGGCTTGGTGCCTACCGATACCACGGGATAAATCGTGTGTCAAGAGTTTGCTTCCTCTCATCCCCTTTACGTTTCCGCATTTACTCTATTGCAATCTTTGCTTGCCTTTACTTTCCTAGAGTATTATCTTGCGAGGATTGGCTATAGGTTGCAAACCTTGTTTTGGGATGGGAGTTTCACACTAGAACAACCTTAGTTGCACATCTAGATAGTATGTTCTAGTTTATTTTGAGCAAAAGTAGTGAAGCCATAGGTTAAGGTTTTTAGTTTGCCTAATTCACCCCCTCCCCCTCTTAGGCTAACGAGCATCCGATTCCTTACAACAACCTGTTGCTCCTCCGTGATCAAGTAGATTTGCATATGTTCCAGTTGCATTTTGATAGCCACCATGTTATAAACTGCAATGATGTGAGGACGTGGATTGGTTATGCAGTGAAGAATAATGTTAAAGTGCTAGATGTGAACATGGCTCGGTATGATAAGACTGTGTTACCTCGTTGCATTTTCACCTGCCGCTCGCTTGAGGAGTTAAATCTGAAGATGGGAAAGGCTCCTTATAAAGATTATGAACATGAAGGACTTGTGCTACCTGACATCATCAGGCTCCCATCCCTCAAAAAGTTGACTCTCTGTGATGTCGAGGTGGATACATCACGTCTTGAGCAAATCATTGCTCGGAGCCCTGTCCTAGAGGATGTGCATTTGATAAACTGTGCACAGCATCTTGAGCTTGTAAAATCAAAAGTGCTAAAGAGGCTAACTGTTGATGGTTTCCTAGGTCGAGACAAAGGACTCACAATTGCTGCACCTTGTCTCATTCACTTCAAGTGCACAGGCTGGCCACTGGAAGAGATTTCTTGGCTGGAGCGGCCATCTCTAGAGAGTGCACACATATTTGCTTCTCTTTCTAGGAGCACTTTTGATGGTCAATCTGATTTTACTGGGATCTTTTTGCGTGCTAAGAGACTTGCACTATTTGGTTCCGGTATAAAGGTATTCTTGACTAAAAGACAAGTGCACCTGTTTTATTGTTGCCATCAATATTCTGAATGACAGTTTGGTGAATTTTTTAGCCTGCTACTATACTTGCCATGTAGAGTTTTTGCACATTTCTTGTATTGATTGTTGGTACTGACACTTTATTTAAAGAAATACCTCGTTTCTATAAAAGGGAAAGTAAACTACTGGTCTACTTAGAGCACAATAACAAACTAGTCAGTCATAGCAACGAACACAGATGAATGTCATTTTGATTAGTTGCCTACCCTTTTCTGGACCAAGTAATTTACTGCTCAGAAACCATGAAGATCGGTATGCGAGTTACTTTTTTCTTGATATGTTCTGGCATTAAGTTTCATACACATGCATCACTTGATTTACTACATGTCTGCAAAACAAGCTACTCTGTCACATCCATCACTTGATTTGCTACATAAGTAGCCAAATTGATTCATCAAGTATTGGTCTGTGTAGCATTCCAAAGTGCAGTCATGTATTTTACCCTGGCCTTAAGGTGATAAGGTTTGTCAAAAGTTATGCAGGTTAGTGTTTAGCCTAGCAGTATTAAGATAAACATAATGTGATCTTTTCACCTATTTTGTGACTCATATGGATTTGAATGGGGGCAAAAAAACTAATACTACTGAATGCAGCATGCAGTTCTGCTAAGTTTTTTTTTTCCTTTCTCAAAGTGTTCTATTAACTATGAATAGTATTGATACTGAATATTGTCTAGGAAAGAAACCACTACTAAAGCTTAGTTAATATTTTGCTGCTCACATTTTTAAATATTCCTGAATGTACTCCCTGAATAGTGCTACAATACTTCAATTTTCTTTTTTGAACCTGTACAGCGGGGGAAGCACTCACTGTGGTATCAAAATCTTGAGTGATAATATAAGTAAAAGTGGACTAGCTGTGTATGCAACCTTCAGAATCTTAAGGCTTCATCTGATTTTTGACCAGCTATAAATACTGGCATCTGGCAAAAAACATGATCAGCCATTATGCATGGCTATGGTTATTAACAGAATTTTTGGTTGTTTGCCAAGATGATAATACTCCCTCCAAATCATAATATTTGATGTTGCTTAGTTCAGTTTTGAACTACCAAACGTCAAATAAAATGATATGGAGGTAGTATAACTTACTGGAATGAAAAATCTTGATTGTAAATGTACTGTGGATATGAAAACACTGTTTATACTTAAATCATAAGTTGAAGATCAGATATTGCTGTTTGTAACTTATGGCTTATGGGACAATTACAACATCTCAATCCTGTGTATTTGTACACCAGGATAATGAAACGTGAATCTGTTCATGATTTTCAGTTGTGTTAAAAATACTAATAATTCTTAGGTTCCACAATATGATGTGCAGTGGCATCATTTGATGAATGGCTGTTATGCTTGTTTTTTTAAACGAATTATGCCTACTTGTTTACTAGTGTTATACTTGGCAATATCCTGGTTTTGGCTGTATCCGAGTTATGGTTGACCCCACCCTCTTGAACTGCAAGGTTATGTTGGAAAAGGAACTTCCCACATGCTCTGTATTTGAGAGTCTCGTAACTCTCGCAATTGGTGAATGGTGCTTAACTGATGACTTGTACGTCGTACTTCGCTTCCTCCAGCTTTCACCGAGACTAGAAAAACTTATCTTGAAGCATACAAAGGTATCCTGCATTCCAAATTATTGCCTTTTCTTTTGGAAAAAAAGGTTAATAAGTTAATATCTTTCCCCTTATTTGGATACTGTCTGCAGCGTAACAGAGCAACCGAAGGTGCAGAAACAGAACCAATATCAATCACTGGAATAAACTTCCAATGCCCACTCCTTGAAACAGTAATAATACAATGTTCCAAGGATGATGGTGAAATTCAGAAGACGGTGGATGCTTTGGTAGCGACTGGCATCAGCTTGGAGAAGATACATGTCACATTCGATGAAGACATCCAAAAGAACCTAGCTGAAAGGAAGCGTGCGAGTCAGGAAGGGAAGACGGCACGAAGCATCTTAGAGAAGAGATTGAAGATAAGACAAGATTGGGTTGATGATAGTCCTGCGATAAGTGACAGTGATAATGATGGGGACGAGATGGAGGAAGAATACGATTATGATGATTATTTCTAGAGTTCATCAGGGTATGCCGCCGTTTCTAGAGCTCAGCTTAGCCCCTGCAGTCGTTGACTTCGGGTTGCTGCCTTAATTTTAGTCTAGTGTTTTCGTGAACCTAACATGGGTGACTTTTAACAGTAGTCCGTTATGGGCTGTTGCTGGACCCTGTAGCAACCAGTCTCTCTGCATGACATGAATTCGCCCTGTCGCTTGATTGGCACCTGCTGCTCCGCAGATGTATCCTGAACGTTGGTCTTTGAGTCTGTAATCGCCTGGTTGTGTGCTTTGTGGTATCTTGAGCCTTTGATTCGTCGCTTGCCTACAAGTTCAGAACCGTGCTCTTTTTTTTAATGACAAATTCAGTACCGTGCTTAAGAGCAACCTATGACGGCGGATTAACGCCAGAAATGATTGTTGATGGGTTAAATAATGACCGCGCTTCTCTTCAGTTATACCACGCTTTGTAGTTTTTCTTCTCTTAAGTTGTACCACCCCTAGGCCCCCTTTGGGAGGGCTCCAGCGAGGCTGGCTCCGGAGGTATAACGCCAGATTGTATTTTGAAGGTATTCCATTTCTTCTGTTGTGACCCCCACCTGATTGCATTGCTCAGGGTGAAGCAATAAAACATGCTACACCAACATTAGATGAGACAAGGCACGCCACATTTGTTCTACCAATATGCTAATTTTTACATTGATGCTCGTGGCCTCCGGGAATTGCTGGTTGTTCATTTGAAGCTACTCGCCGGCCACCGGCCCGAGCCCTGGGCACGGCATACGAGATTGGCCGCGTGAACCCTAAACCGCTAAACCTAAAGGCGGAAGCCACGCGGTGGCGCTGGCTTCCATCCTGGTGATCTTCAGTAAGCTATCCACCTCGTTGCTGTACGCATTTTGCGGTAGCATCCGTATCGTAGCCTGTTCTTGTCTTGTTCTCGAAATCGCAACTTCAGTTCCCCTTTTGCGCCGACGTGTTCCATTTTCATCTTGAAACGAACGGGGGAGAAATGCCGCTCGCAGAACACGCATTTGTTTTCTCCCCTTTGAATCCAGGGTTGCTTGGCCAAGTTTTGATCCCCGAACGTCTTCTCTTTGCTTGGTTATTAGAAAGATATTTTCTGCAGTTAAGCAAATACTCCGTATCCTTTTCAAAAAGATCCCTATCTATTCATGGTTTGTGGGTCAGGATCTGTGATAAGCTTGCAGAAATTGCTTAGTGACAGGAAGATTTCGTAGTATCCTAGAGCCTTTCAAAAGAGGGCAATATATTGCGATGGGCAAAGCGTATCTGCATTTTCAGTTAGTTGGGTAGTGGCAAATGCTGTGAACAGTAAAGCCCCAATTTTATGGCAAGGATCATTACAGTAACAGTATGAGTTATTACCAAAGTTCAGTCCTTCAAGCTAAACAAGTAAAAATAACATGTGAACTTGTGAAGTTTTAAAACTGCTGTATTTTCCCATGTGAATTGATGCTGCATATATTGATCCTGGAATGCTTGCATAGCAGGTGTAGGGGGCTGCTATGGAGTCAGATGGATCGGTGTTTATCGACTACAGTAAATATGAACATTGGAAGTATGAAAAGTTTGCTTCTTTCGTCAACACCATGTTGCTCCGCCGTGATATCTACTTGCATACATTCAAGCTGCATTTTAAGCACTACCATCCTGTAAACTTCAAGGATGTGAGGACGTGGATTGGCTATGCGGTGAAGCATAACGTTAAAGTCCTAGATGTGGATGTGGATGGATATAATAAGACTGTTTTACCTTGTTGCATTTTCACTTGTCCCTCCCTTCAGGAGCTAAATTTGAAGATGGGAGAAGCTCCTGAGGATGATTTTGAGCATCAGGGACATCTGCTGCCGGACATGATAAATCTTCCTTCACTCAAAAGGTTGACTCTCTATGATGTGGAAGTGGGCGACATCTGTCTTAAAAGGATTATTGCTCAGAGCCCTGTTCTAGAAGATGTGCATTTGATAAATTGCGCACAATATCTTGAGCACATAGATTCAAAGGTGCTAAAGAGGCTAACTATTGATGGTTGCATAGGTGGTGATAAAGGACTCACAATTGCTGCCCCTCAACTCATTCACTTTCAGTGCATAGGCTGGCCACTGGAAGATATTTCTTGGCAAGAACGGCCATCTCTAGAGAGTGCACACATAGATACTTGTTGTTCTGGAGACATGTTTGATGGCCAATCTGATTTTACTGGGATTATTTTGCATGCCAAGAGACTTGCATTGTGTGGTTCTGACATAAAGGTATGCTTGACTAAGGACAAGTTCCTCTGTTTCATTCTTGCTACGAACATTCTGAATGGAAATTGGGTGATTTTTATTTTTGTATGCTACTATACTTGGTGTTTAGAGCTTTAGCACAATTATCATATTTGGTGGCCGGTGTCTCTTGTATTCAATTAAACATGGACAATATCATGTTTTATGAAAAAAAGGTAAGCACATTAATTCGAGATTTTAGGTAAAAGTCAGCACTTCAGCTTCAACAAAAAGGGGGGAGGTAAACTACTAGTCACATTCAAGAACAAGCAAGAGTGAGATGGTATACTTTGATTAATTGACTACCCTTTCATTTATCTGTTTGAAATTACTGCCTCAGAAATGAAGGTTGATCACTTTTCTGTGATATTTCGACAAACAAACTCTTGTATTGCACGCATTACTTTTTTTACCACCTTAGTATAAAAATTGATGCATTTAATACTGTTTGCGTTCTCCAAAGTGCTGTAATGTATTTTACCCTGCCTTTAAGCTGAATTTGCCATCAGGAATCTTTATTATCCTAAGGTTCATCAGTTATTTAGGTAAGTAGGTTACGTTTCACCTATTTCTTCTGTTAAATGGATTAAAAATGCAGAAACATAATACCAGTGAGCACGACACATTTCATTATTTTGAATAGTATTTATACTGAATATTGTTCTAGGAAAGAAACCATCACTGAAGCCAACTAATGCTTTGATGTACACTATTTTAAGTATTCCTGTGTGCATTCCCTGATTTGATTTCTATGCTTTTAACCATATCCAGCATAAAAATAGTGATATATACACTGCAAAATTTTGAGTAATAAATAAAAATCAAAGTGGACCAGCTGTGAAAGAGATCTTCAAAGTCTGAAGGCTACATGATATTTAATTTTTCTGGTCAATGTGGATGTTTTAAAATTTTATTGTGTTTAAGCAGAATAAAAATGCGGTTGAACATAGTTTGATGAGTTGAAGGTGAAAAGGTTGCACAAATACTGGCAACATTGCTGCTTGCTAGAAACGTTCCATTATCTTTTTTGATAGTTTAGTTATGTGTCAAGAAAATTTTGTAACTTACTGGAATGAAAAAATGATTGTGAAATGTGCTGCAGGTATGAAAAAATTGTTTCTTTTAAGATCATATAAGTTTTGGATCAGATCTTATTGGTTCTTGCAACTTGCGCTACATTTGCAGTATCTCAATTCATAGTCTTTGTGCTCCAGTAAATAAAGTGTAAATCTTTTCGCGAGTTCAGTAGTGAAACTTTGTGTTCTGGTGCCTTTTGTTTCTGCATATTAGTTAGCATATGTGGCATGAAAGCTTAGTACTATTAGCTTCCATGATATGTTGTACAGTGATGTCATTTGATATTTGGCTGCTTATTTATTTGCTACTATTATGCTTGCCATTTCTTGATTTCCTATATCCTAGTTATGACTGACCCTGCTGTTGGCAAATGGAGCTGCCCAGCAGCCTCCAATGCCCAGGAACCTAAGTCCCAGGTGAGCTCAAGCACACACACGCACACAAACACTTTGCTGCTGAAACTGTAAAGCTTGAACTGCATTGCACTGCTGCCTTCTACTCCTTTTTGTAGAGGCCAAAGTCAACTATGGTACAAATACTACTTGAGGGCTATTCCCAACTACTTGTACCCTATGCAGCACGGATACGGATACGTGTATCGGTATCGGAAGGATACGGATACGCGGATACGGCAATTTCTCAAACAATCCGATACGTGGATACGTTTAAACAATTTTTATTAAATAAATAAATAACATTGCATATTAAATTGCAAAAATAGATGTTCAAGTTCAACATGAGACATTAAGGTCTATTACACTCAGAATATAGCAGCAGCCAGCAGGTTCCAATTGAAGAAATTAATAAAAGATAGTAGCAAACTAGCAATATAGTACTATAGTAGGATAGGATAGCATCAAGCCATCAACAATCAAGCTTCTCCCTCAACTTCCTCATTGTTCTCAATGTCCAGATCATCCAATCCAAATGATATAGCCTGCAACTCAGGCTCATCAATGGAAAGGTCAGCATTTTCAAGAAGACCTACACCACTAAGGGAATCAAAAGAATCTCCTCCAACATCCCACATCCTTGTCTCCCCGGTGTACTACACAAGGTGTCCAAAATATGTGAGCATTTTCAGCTTCAATTAAAAGACCCGCACCTTTGCAGTTTGCAGCATTATCTGTGATGATTTGCACCACATTTTTTCGACCTACTTCATCAAGAATAGCCCTCAACTTCTCAGCAATATATTCTTTTGACTTGTACTGTCCTTCACAATTGTCAGCCCTCAAAAACATCGGAGCTTTCTCAGAAACAGCAATGAAGTTAATAATTGGCCTCCTCTGAGGATCTGACCAGCCATCAGAGCAGATTGTGACCCCTTTCTCTGGCCATGTGCTTTTTGAACTCTCCAATAGAGTCTCTATGTGCCTTCTTTCTTGCTTGAGGAGTGATTCCCTAGCTCTGTTATACCCAGGGATTGTGTAACCTGGCAAGTTGTGGCTGCAAGCAAATGCAAAAGCTTCTCTAAGATATGGATTTCTCAGAAAGTTGAACGATATCCCTCCAGAATACATTGCTCTAACAATTAAAGCATCCAGGTGCTTGCGGTCTTGCAATGCCCAAGATTTTTCCAACTGAGAAACAGGTCCCCTCTTTTTCTTGTTGCTATTGGATGAAGAAGGAGGTACAGGCAAAGAAACAACACGTGTCTTTGATCTTTCCACCAGATCCTTGCACCTTTCCACTTCACGCCTCATGTCAGTCAGCATTTCATATGTAACCTTTGGACATTTGCTAATCCCCCTCCCTGTTATCTGCAGCAAATGAGCTTCCACTCTAGTGTAACTGTTGGTTTTTTCCAAGCCACAATAGTTGCATCTCCACAAAGCATTTCCTCCACCAGTTTTAGGCCTCTCCAGAATGGTGACATGATCCCACAACGGAGCTTTGATATCAGTTGTTCTGGCCCCAGATCCCGCACTTTGACTAGCACTACCACTGCCACTAGCACTAGCTGCACTACTGAAATTCGGAGATGCCATAGAGCTGGACAATGGACATTGGACAGAATTAATCGGTGCACTAGCTCAGTTCTAGGTTCGATTGGGGAGGGAGGGGATCAGGGGAACTCACCTCAGGGTCGCAGGAGGCAGGGCAGGGCAGCCGTCGCCGTCGCAGGAGGTAGGGTAAGGCAGCCGTCGTCGTCGCAGGAGGCCGGGCGGGCTCGGCGGCTCGTCTCCGGCCGAACTCCGGCGATGCGGAGGCTGGCCGCCGGTAGGGCAGCCGCCGTCGTTGTGCGGCGCGTGGTGGAGGCGGGCGGAACGGAAGGGGCGGCGCTGCGTCGGGAGTGGATGGAATCGCACGGGATGGATGGGATAGTAGGGCATCAGTGTCTTAGGTGGGCTGGGCCGTATCGAAGTTGGGCCGAGACGTATCCAAAGCTAAGTTTTCGGCCCATTTAAGTCAGGATACGCGGACACGGCCGCCGATACGTATCCTGGCCGTATCCGTATCGGATACGTATCCGAAACGGGATACGCTACCAGGGTGAGTATCTGTGCTACAGAGCTTGTACCTCTACCTGTACACTAGACTATATACATGACTAGTGAGGCATGCTTGCCTGATACAAATGAGTGCCCTGTGCCCTTATACAGCTATGACAGGAGCACTTGAGGAGCTCTACCAACTCCATTGACTTTGTGCTACTGAAGATCAGGGAGGTCCTGGACAATTACACAACAATTATTCCCTTAAGTGTGCAGCACCTTCTTGATCTCTATCATCCCCACCTTGCTCCTTAGTTCCTGGAACCGAAGCCGCCCCAATGGTTTGGTAAGGATGTCACCGAGCTGCTGAGCCGTCTCAACATACTCGATTCTGATCCTTCCCTCATCGATGCAGTCCCGAATGTAGTGGAATTTGGTGTCGATGTGCTTGCTGCGATCGTGTAGGACAGGATTCTTGGCTAATGCAATGGCGGATTTGTTGTCCACCATCAGCGCTGGCGCCTGGAGCCCTCCTTCAGTCAGCTCCTTGAGCAGCCGCGCCAGCCAAACTCCCTGGCAGCTTGCCGTTGCCGCCGCGATGTACTCTGCCTCGCAGGTGGACAGCGCGACGATCTTCTGCTTCTGCGACTGCCAGGTGATTGGGCAATCGCCGAGGAAGAACAGCACGCCGGAGGTGCTCTTTCTCCCATCGATGTCGCCCGCCATGTCGCTGTCGCTGAACCCAGTCAGCTGCAGCGCCGCCGTTCCTCGCCGCGGGTAGATTAGCCCGTAGCCGCTCGTCCCCGCAATGTACCGCAGCAAATGCTTGACCGCGGCGAGGTGATCCTCCCTGGGATCCTCCATGAACCGGCTCACATATCCCACGGCGAAGGTGATGTCGGGCCGTGTGTGCGTCAAGTACCGCAATCCGCCGACGATGCTTCGGTACTGTGTCGCATTTACCTTCACCGCCGTGCTCTCCTTCGACAGCTTGAGCCTTTCTTCCATTGGCGCCTGCGCGCCCTTGCAACCCTTCATGCCGCTCCGCTCCAAGAGCTTCTGTGCGTACGCGCTCTGGCACAGGGTGATGCCACGGCTCCCCTGCTCCACCTCGATCCCAAGGTGGTAGCTGAGCAATCCTAGATCGCTCATGCGGAACATCTTCGTCATCTGCTTCTTGAACGCCTCGATGTCCGCCTTCTTCTCGCCGGTGATGACCAGGTCATCCACATACACACCGACGATGATGGAGCCGCCCGCCGCCCGCTTGGTGTAGAGCGCGTGCTCGTTGGGGCACTTGGTGAAGCCCAGCGTCGTCAGGCTCTCGTCCAGCCTGATGTTCCATGCCCGCGACGCCTGCCGCAGCCCGTAGAGCGCCTTGCGCAGGCGGAGCACCTTGTGCTCCTTGCCGGTGACCACAAATCCCGGCGGCTGCTGCACGAAGACCTCCTCTTCGAGCTCTCCGTTGAGGAAGGCCGACTTCACATCCATGTGATGGATCTCCCAGTCCCTCGTTGCCGCCATCGCCATCAGGAGCCGCACGGACTCCATCCGTGCCACCGGAGCGAAGACCTCGAAGTCCACGCCTTCCCGCTGCACGTAGCCCTTGGCTACCAGCCTCGCCTTGTGCTTCACGACGTTCCCGTGCTCGTCGTGCTTCTCCTTGAAGACCCATTTCAGCCCAATTGGCCGGCAATTGGCCGGCGGATCGACGAGCTGCCATGTCTTGTTCTCCTCGATCGAGCGCATCTCCTCGTCCATGGCCTTCCGCCACCGGTGATCGCGTTCCGCCTCGCGAAACATCGTCGGCTCCTCTGCGCTTCCCAGATGCAGCTCCTGATCATCGAGGATGCGCTCCGCAAACCCGGGCGGAGCAGCTTGGCCGACGATGTTGTCCACCGCCCGAAATCGCAGCGGCTCGCCGTCATAGTCGTCATCTACCAGATCAGAGATCTCTGGCGGCGGTGTAGCGAATCGAATTGACGAAGCCGTGCTTGGGGAAGCGCTTGCCGCCGGCGACGCCTGTCCTACAGGCGTTCCTGGAGCAGGGGATCCCTGCCCCGCAGGTGTTTCCGGCTCCTCTGCTTCTTCGTGCGCACCGGGCTCCTCTGCTCCAGCCGCCGCGCCTTCGTCGTCTTCTTCGTCCAGCTCCTCTACATCTTGAGTCACCCAGTGCTCAATTGTGAAGGAGCTGCTCGTTGTGCTCCCTCCTTCGTCTTCCCCTGCGGCATGCTCCTCCTAGCGCCACGCTCGCTTCTCGTCGAACACGACGTCGCGTGACATGCATACGCGTCACGCACGAGGATCGTAGAGGCGGTACGCCTTGCTCCCCGCCTCGTAGCCTAGGAACACCATCGGTGTGCTCTTGTCTGCTAGCTTCCTGAGGCCCGGCCTCGTCTCCTTCACGTGTCCCACGCATCCGAACGTGCGCAGGAACGACACGTCCGGCTTCCGGCCGTGCCAAGCCTCAAAGGGCGTCATCCCCTTCAAGCTCTTCGTCGGCGAGCGGTTCAAGATGAACACCGCCGTGCTCACCGCCTCGCCCCAAAACACCGCCGGCACATCCTTGGCCTTGAGCATGCTACGTGCCATGCCGACGATCGTCTGGTTCCGCCGCTCCACCACGCCGTTCTGCTGCGGCGAGTAAGGTGCGGTGAGGTGCCTCTGCACCCCCTCCTCTGCGCAGTAGACCCCGAACTCGATCGAGGTGAATTCGCCTCCACGATCTGTGCGCAACACCTTCAATTTCTTCCCCGTCTCCGCCTCCACCTTGGCCTTGAACTGCTTGATTGCCGCCGCCGCCTCAGCCTTGCTCGACAGCAGCTGCAGCCACATGTAGCGGCTGTAGTCGTCGACTAGCAGGAGGAAGTAGCGCCTCCCGCCGTGAGTGGCCGGCGTGATTGGCCCACACAGGTCGCCGTGGACGAGCTGCAACACGTCCTCGGCGCGATACGTGGCGGTCTTGGGGAAGGATCGCCGCCGCTGCTTGCCAGCAAGGCAGCTGTCACCAGCTCCCCGGCGTGGTCGATGTCCGGCATCCCGCGCACCATCCCATGGCGCGTTAGGTTCTTCAGTGCGTCGAAGCTGAGGTGCCCGAAGCGCGCGTGCCACAGCCATGCTTCGTCACCGGCGTGCGCCGCCAGGCACACTGGCCTTGATAGCTGCAGATCGAGCACATACAGCCGGTTAGTGGACCTCTTCACCTTGGCGAGCAGCTTCTGGTCCTTGTCGCGGATGCGCAGCACTCCGTCGTTGATCAGCACGCGGCAGCCTCGCTCGTCGAGCTGCCCGATGCTGATGATGTTGCTGCGCAGCTTCGGAATGTAGTAGACGTCCGTGAACGCCCGCTGCTCCCCGTTCTGGCACCTGAAGATGACGATGCCGCGCCCGCGAATCTCCACGCGCGAGCCGTCGCCGAACTTCACTGTTCTGACGACGCCGGTGTCGAGCTCGGAGAAGGCCTTGCGTTCTCCGGTCATGTGGTTGCTGGCACCCGAGTCCAGGAACCACACCTTGCTCTTCTTGTAGCCGCCATCGTCCTCCTCCCCGAGGTGAACTTGCGCTCGCCTTTCGTCGAGCACCACCGGTGCGCGCGACTCGTCATCCTCCTCGGCGTCGTTGAGGGCGCACACTTGTGCCATCAGCAGCGCCGTCTCGTCGTAGTCCTCCTGCGCCAGGTTGGCGCGCTCCTTCCGCGGCTGCTTGCAGTCCCGGGACCAGTGCCCGTGCTCGCCGCAGTTGAGGCACTGGTCCTTGGCGATCTTGCGGCTCCCGCTACGCCCGCCGCCGCCTCCGCCGCGCCCACGCGTGCTGGAGCGCCCGCGTCCTTTGCCGCGCCCTCCTCTGGCGCCGCTGCGCGAGGCAGAGGATCCTTCCCCTGCTTCGCGTGTGCACAGTTATAGCGACTGCTCGGCGAGGAGCAGCTTTGCCGTGGTGGCTGCCGCTGTCGCCTTTGCCGCCCTTGCGGCGAATCGATCTTCTGCAGCCTTGAGACGCCCGGTCACCTCCTCGATGGTCAGCTCCTCCATCTCCAGGCACGTCTCGATTGAGATCGCGCTTTGGTCGTACTTCTCCGGGACGCAGCGCAGGAACTTGCGCACTTCGTCGTCTTCTCCGACCGCGGCGCCCAGCGCCCCGAGCTCGGTCACCATCCCGGTGAGGCGCAGCGCGAAGTCTTCGACGGTCTCACCGTCCTTGAAGTCGAGCGCCTCGTACTCGCGGCGCAGCTGCTGCGCCTTGGCCTTGCGCGCTTGGATGCCGCCGAGCAGCATCACCTTGAGGGCGTCCCACGCCTCCTTCGCGGTCTTCTTGGAGCCGAGCGCGACGCGATACTCCGACTTCACGGACTTGAGGATGCCCTCCATGGCGAGCTTGTCGTCCTCGTTGTCGTCGGTGCCGATGTCCACGGCCTCCCAGAGGCCGCGCGCCTGCAGCATCACCTTCATCAGCACCTCCCACTCCGCGTAGTTCGTACGCGTGAGCATGGGGAACTGCGCGCCGCCGATGTCGCGGATCGTCTTCTTCACCACGTACGTCGCCCCGCGGCGTGGTGACAGAGAGACGTCCCGGCGGCCGGTGGAGTGGTGACCTCGTCCACCACGGCCACGGCCTCGCCCGCCGTCGCGCCCGCGCTGCTGCTGCTCGGCCATCTCCCCGCTCCGGCTCTCCTAACCGCGGCTCTGATGCCAATTGTTGGCAAATGGAGCTGCCCAGCAGCCTCCAATGCCCAGGAACCCAAGTCCCAGGTGAGCTCAAGCACACACACGCACACAAACACTTTGCTGCTGAAACTGTAATGCTTGAACTCCATTGCACTGCTGCCTTCTACTCCTTTTTGTAGAGGCCAAAGTCAACTATGGTACAAATACTACTTGAGGGCTATTCCCAACTACTTGTACCTCTACCTGTACACTAGACTATATACATGACTAGTGAGGCATGCTTGCCTGATACAATTGAGTGCCCTGTGCCCTTATATGTCTATGACAGGAGCACTTGAGGAGCTCTACCAACTCCATTGACTTTGTGCTACTGAAGATCAGGGAGGTGCTGGACAATTACACAACACCTGCCTTCTTGATTCTAGGCTATGTTGGAGAAGGAACTGCGCTCATGCTCAATCTTTAACAATCTTGCGACTCTTGAAATCGGTGGATGGTGTTTGACCAATGATTTGTATGTTATAGTTCGCTTCCTCCAGCTTTCGCCAAGACTGAGAAACTTACCTTAAAGCAAAGAAAGGTACGCAACATTCAAAATTATTGCCTTTATTTGGGGAAGATCACTAAACTGTATTTTTTATATATTATTTATTCTTCTTGCTGTTTGTAGCTTAAGAAAGGAACAAAAGAAGAAGAAACAAGTTCAATGCCAATAGCTGGAATGACCTTCGAGTGTCCACTCTTTGAAACAGTCATAATACAGTGTTCCAAGGATGATGACGAAATTGAGAAGACAGTGAATGCTATGGTTGGGTATGGCGTCAGCTTGGAGAAGATTCAAGTCATTTTTTATGAGGATATTGAAAGAGCAAAGAGGTGGGGTATGAGCCTGGAAGAGGTGAAGGAACATGACATTTTAGAGAAGGCGCGGAAGGAAAATCCAGAGAGGGTAGATGACAGTAATGCAGAGAGTGATAACAGTGATGATGACAACGACGAGATGGAGGATGAAGACAGCGACGATGATGACGAGATGGATGACGACGATGACGATTTTTAGAGGCACAATGGGAGATGTGCTACTGTTTCGCTAATTCTTCTGCACTCTATGGACCTTTGCATCTTCAGTTCTGTTCTCCAGCACTATGTTTTGACTCAAGTCAGGGTAATTTCAAATTAGGGGTAGTCGAGTGGTGAGGCTAAATGCTCGATGCTGGTGACCTTAAGTTTAAAATATATGCTCCAGGCTACTGGACCCCGTGTCTAATATCCGCGTGATAGGTTGTGTAGTGTCTCATTCAGAACATGGCTGCGTTGCATAGTATTTTATCGGCATATCTTCGAACTGTTCACCTCTGTAACTGCTTGTTGTGACCACATGATATCAGAGGACAGAGGTTCTTTGTGCTGTCCAGATTACAGGGGTTAAGTCCAGAACTTCGACGTGCAACTTCTAGTTCGACTCTGTCGCGCATGAGAGAAGTGATTAACTGAACTAGTGATCAGAGACGATGAAGGCCGTTTGCTAGCAGCAGCAACGAAACACCATATGCATGTGGCGGACGTGTTAAATGCAAAAGCGCTGGCTGCAAGAGATGGCGTCCAATTGGCGTTGGCGTTGACGTCTTAGAGACTGACTGTCTACCAATCTATAAACTGCTCCAAAGTGAACTTGGCGAGTGTTGGCACCTTTTCGGAGCCAACAAGCACGCGGAGGAGCTCCTTGCAGCGCCTCTATGCCGTACCAGTCAGACCGATGCGGGTCACCGGTCAGACCGGTGTTGCCGAGAAAATCCGGCGAGAGACCAACGAACGTCGCCCGGGCAGGATCCCGTCGGGGCGGCGCACACAGGGTTGTCCTAGGCTCGGCAGGCCAGCTAGGACGTCTTCAAACATCACGGAGATGAAGGAAGAACAACATGGTAGGGTTGGATGAGTTGGGTAACGAGGAAGAAAGGTAAAAGAATGATAAAAGATAAATATGATAGATTCAATTGTGATATATTCCTCAATCGGCCACGACCCTTCATATTTATTAGGGTGGGGAGGACTTACCCCGCAAGAAAATCCTTTTACAAGTCTAAATCTATCAGGACTCCTCAATTTGGCTCGGACTCAGGAGCACCGGTCAGACCGGTCAGGGGCACCGGTCAGACCTGTGTGGCTCGCCGGACGTGCAGTTCTTCCTGAAGGCATATTTCTTTCATCCGGACTCTGATTTGGACGTTCCACATATGAATTTTGATATACTCGACGAGAACTATCCAATGGTGAAGTCCAAATTGTATTTTATGGACTTTGACCACACCGGTCTGACTGGTGGGACCCACAGGTTAGACCGGTCAGATCAGACCTGCCAATTTTGGGTGCGAACATATGCCCCCTTGTTTTCTGGTAAAACTTGCGTGTCAGAAAACATTCACAAAGATCAAAATTGACTGAAGACGATGATCAACAATGCCCATATGTAAACTCTATATGGATGTTATTCTAATCGAAATGAAAACTTAATAAGTACAACATGCATGAAACTACAATTTCGGCTTCTGAACAACATCTCTGATAATTTAAGTCCTGATGTGGCCATGGAGGCCAACCGTAGCTCCTTGGTGCATCATAAGCATAATATTGATAGTTGTAAAAAGAAGATTAAGGATTATACCAAAACCATGAATTGCAATTGTTTATACCTGAATAAGCATTCCATGGTGCATGCATCGATGGAATAAATGATGAAGACCAATGTGATGCCCGTCGATGCTTCTTTGCTTTTGGTGATGAAGAATTCCACCTTTGATCTCCTAACTGATTTTTTTGCTCGGCTATCTTTTGATACTTATGCAGCAACTCATCAAAGCTTGGCTTGTTTCTCATCACCTTGCTGTTTGAGGAGATACTCTCGGCTCTACCAGAATTTCTGGCGAGACCGGTTAGACCGGTTGGTTCACCGGTTAGACCGGTACCTTGAGGACCGGCCACTTTGAGATCATGTTGCCCCCCAGCCGAACATGATTGTTGTTCAGCTATCTTATTTGCGACATGTTTATTATTAGGGACAATTTGATCAGTAGAACTAGCCGATGATTTTTCAATAATCGACTTTTCTATGTCTAATGTTAAATCTAAATTTTTATTTAATCTACCGTCTTTTTTGACACAATAGACTTATTTGATCACCTTTCGCTTATTTTTCTGTGTTGACCAATTCTTTTGATCAAAACGGTCATTATGCATAGGTGATGACTCATTAATTACCGAACTTCTATGATTAATACAATTAGGACAGAAGTAACTATGAGAAGATGGCATATATGAATTATAATACCAAGGAGAATAAGAATAATGCATATTAAAGTAAGGTTCCCATGGCATAGGTATTGATGATCCATATGGAGGAAACGGCATTGATTTGTTTATGTTACTCCATTGCCGATTCTCGTTATGGAACTTCTCTCTAGGAGAAGATTTTGGGTGTTTAGAATTTTTAGACCGACTAGCATCATTGACATTATTTTGTCTTTGAGATTTAGCCGGAAGTTTTTCATTGAGCTTCGGCTTTTCTCTTTGATGCTTGCGACTTTTAGATTCAATTGTTTTCCAAACACCAATCTCGGGTTTTTTAGGTTTAACCATCTTTGGTTTTGATTTATTTTGCGAAACCCTAGATGAGGCGGTTAGACCGATGTGGGCACCGGTCAGACCGGTTTGCGCACCGGTCAGACCGGTCACAGCGCAACTGACACCGTTGCCTTTGTTTTGTTGCCCCCCAGCGTCGAAGTACTAGATGTAATCTCTATGCTCTTGCTAGGGGATTTTGGTCCAACAATTTCGGCTAGAGACGGCCGACTTGTTTCTTGACCAACAACATCACAATTTGGCAAAGTTTTGCAAGGATTAATAATATCATTAGTCAGCTTTTCAATAGCCGACTTTTGAACAACGGGAATTGAATCTACGCTATCCTTTTTATTAGTCAAAGATTTGAGACAAAAATTCTCAATAACGGATATAGCACCAGATAAGTTACCTGAGGAGTACATCTCCATCATTATGTCGAAGGTACATGGTTGGTGCAACTTGTGTAGATCTTCACACGACACCATATTACTTGGACTTGATTTCGTCCCCAGCGGAGTCGCCAATTTGTTGGCACCTTTTTAGGGCCAACAAGCACGCGGAGGGGCTCGCTGCAGCACCTCTGCATAGGCACCGGTCAGACCTGTGCAGGGCACCGGTCAGACCTTTGCACACCGGTCAGACCTGTGAAGGTCACCGGTCAGACCTTTGCCGGGGTAAACCGGCGAAAGACCTCCGAACGTCGCCCGGGCAGGATCCCGTCGGGGCAGCGCACGTAGGTTTGCTCTAGGGTCGGCAAGGCCACCTAGAACGTCTTCGGACGTCGCGGAGACGAAGGAAGAACAACAAATTGAGGTTGGAAAAGCTAGGGCAAAGAGACAAAAGTAAATGCGAAAATAGTAGATTGATTTGATAAATTCGATTGGGATCCCCTCAATCGGACGTAGCCCTTTATATTTATAGAGAGGGGAGGTCTTACCCCTTAAGAAGTCGAAACTCTTACAAAAGTCGTGCAAAAATACAACTTCTGTTCGGTTTTCTACAGGCCCACACCGGTCTGACCGGTCGGCCCCACCAGTCTGACCGGTGTGGCTGAGATGCAGATCTTCCCGACGTCATATCTCCCTCATCCGGACTCCGAATTGGACGTTCTATATGTGAATCTTGATCTACTCGACGAGCTCTATCCAATGGTGAAGTCCAAATTGGAATTTATGGACTTTGACTACACCGGTCTGACCGGTGGGACCTACAGGTCTGACCGGTCGGCCCAAGCCTGCCAATTTTGGGTGCGAACAGCGAGTGAAGTGTGATAGCTGGTTTATGCCAAGAAATCCGAGAGCTTAGTAGGAGTTTTGTGGCTTTTAGTTTTTCTTTTGTGTATCGGGAGGGCAATGAGACTGCTCATTTGTGTGCGAGTTTAGCGTCATTGACAAACCCAGAAGTAGTTTGGTTAAACGCTTTCCCTACTCGCTTATCTCGAGTGGTTGAGGCGGATTGTAATCCTGATGCTCCTTAATAAAGCTCTTGTGATTGTCTAATAAAAAAACTGAACTAGTGATTTGGCTCCCTCCCTTGGGAAGAGACTCCTGTAGTTGGCATTGCCCTTAAATCACTTGTATGGGGGTCTGATAGTGACCTAACTGCAGAGGCAAGTATTGCAGACGCACTTCCAAGTTTGGGAAGTTGCACAATGCTTAGAGCACGTCCAATAAACCTGCCTCAGCAGTCGTATAGCCAAGCCACGTCTGCAAAAGCTGAGGTGTCGGAGAGAGAAAAAGAACTTGTCGCATGTTTCGGCACCGAGCTCCAACTAGGGCTGTCAAAAAAAAAAGCTCGAGGCTCGTGAATCGATCGTGTTCGGCTCGGTTTAAGCTTGATTCGAGATCGGCTCGATTTCTAAACGAGTCAAGCTCAAGCCTGACTCAAAGCTCGTGAGATTTTCGAGCTCGAGATCGAAAAGCTCGAGTAAGCTCGTGTACTATGATTAGTCATGACTCTATGAGATTCATACACACATATACTCTAATTTTTTACTTAATTGTATTGCACAAAACTCGATGCCTACAAGTAACGTAATGACACTGTTTAAATTATTATGTAGACTTTCTAAACTATATTTATGGATGATATAAATCTTAAAGCTCGTGAATTACTCGTCGTTAACTCGTTGCAAGCTCGACTCGAGATCGACTCGAATCTTAACGAGCCAAGCTTGAGCCTAGCTTCAAACTCGGATGGTTTTGAGGCTCGACTCGAGCTCGGCTCGATGCTTTATCAAACTCAAGCTTGAGGCGATGAGCTCGCTCGAGCTCGGCTCGTTGACAGCCCTAGCTCCAACACGGCTCCCAAAAGAGTGCAGGCCTGCCACTTAAATGTTGTGAGAGACAATGCTTTCGGTGGTAGAAAAAAGTGGTTAGGAGATAGAAAATAAATTACTTTTTTTGAAGGTTCTATAGACAAACTGTTGTATAACTTGGCTGTAGAGACTGTTTGTTGGCTGATGTAACTTGGCTTGTAGCCAAGTTTATTAAACTTGCTCTTACCCGGTTCAAAAATGTTAAATAACGCCCTTCAAACTACAAGTCATTTTAATTTTGTACCAGTACCTCTGTCATGTTACCTTCTATTAAAAAATCTTTTTTTATAAGACGTGCAAAGCACGTTTTTCATTAAGAGAAGAGAGAGTTACAAAACACCACAGTGGGAGAACCCCCAAAGAGCGGGGAAACAAGAAGGTTGCACCTGAAATGGACCGGGAAAAGCACCCACACCAACAACACAAGCGAGACTACCACTAGGAAGCAGAAAGGGAGGGAGGATACAACGGAGATGCTCCGGAACTGCACAGACGAACACCGAGAAGACCCGCACATCACCGCTTGCTAACCAGCTTGCAAGAGCGGTGACCGAAGTGGAGGTTCCGCAAGACGATGCCTTCAGGAAGGTAGCGACGACGCCGCCGCCATCGCCCGCCTACCCACGAAGGGGCAGGCAGGTCTTCACCTGGCAAACCAAGGCACTTGGGGGCCGCGACAATGCCCCCAACAGGGAGAGTCACGGAAGGAGCGCAACCATTATCGGCCTAGCAGAAGCTAGACAAGGCTTTCGCCGCGGCCCCGAAATCCGATCCACTAAGCCGATCACAGCAAGCAAGATGAGAGCAAGGCAATGGAGAAGACAGCAGGAAGCCTCGACGACGGCAAAGGAGAACATGTGCAGGGAACCGCTGCAACTAGGACAACAACAACAACGCCTCCGGGACCAAACGAAGCCGTCCGAACCACCAAGCCGCCTAAGCGCCGAAGGCAACCCGAAGGAGGATCCCTACCGCCAGACCGCGCGCCCCGGGAAGAGGGAGGGGCTGGGCCGCCGGCAGGAGGAAGGGCGTCGGGCACCAGCAGAGGGTGGGGCACAACGGCCGCCGGCAGGGGGGAGGGGTCGCGGCCGCCAGCCCGGAGGAGGACGCCGGTAGGAGGAGGCCGGCCGCCCGGGAAGGGCCGCGGCCGACGGCGGGGAACGGTCCGCGAGAGCCGTCGATGAGGTCGGCGGGGAGGTGACGCGGACTGCAGGTGTTGGCGAGGAGTAGTCGAGGCCATCGTCGAGGGAGGGTTCCGAGGTGGAGGAGCTGAGCCGGCGAGGGAGAAGGGCGAGAGCCTCGGGGCGTCGGGCGCCGCTGGCGACGAGGAAGGGCGTCGGCAGCGGAGGCGCCGGAGGCCGTGGAGGAGGGTCGGCCGTGGCCGGGGAAGCAGGCACCGGCGTCGAACGGCACCGGGAGGAGGAACGCGTCCTCGCGCGCCGGCTGGGAAAGGGAGCCAGCAACCGGAGCTCACCGCGGTCAGCTTCCAGCCGACGAGGCAGGTTGGTGGGGGGAGGGAGGTCCCAGCCTGCCAAGCCGACGCCGCTGGGGTAGAGGGTTGCACGAGAGCGCGCCGATCTATATCGAACAGGTCCGGCTGCCCAGGAAGACCAGCACCCACCGGCAGGACCCGGCGTCCATCCGGTCCAGCACCGCCTGGAACACGGCCGCGTCCTACAGCTTGGTGTGCTGGCCCGCGCGGAGGCCGCGCGCAGGGACGCGCCACACGTGCGCCACCAGCCGCGGCACGCCCTCGTGCGCGGGGAGACGCGAGCGGAGGTGCCTGAGGTCGGCGCGGCACGAGGTGGCCCGCAGCCCACAGATGTCGACGACGAGCGGCGGGGGGCGGCGGTGGCGCCGGCGGGAAGGAGGTCGCGCGCAGCCGTCCCGCAGGCGGCGGCGACGGAGGAGCCCAACCCTAGATCTAGGGTTGGGAGAAGGGGACGGGAGGGAGAAGAGAAGGGGGGAGGGGGCCAAGGTGGCGCCGCGGGCCGGAGACACGACGTCGGCGAGGCGGAGCCCCGCCGCCGGGAGAGGGGAGCGGCGGCGGAGCAAGAACGGCGACCTGGTGTTGGTGCGGGGCTGGAGGTGGAAGGAGGGAGGGGAGGGGAGGAGAGGAGAAAGAGGAGGGGGCCGCCGCCGCCGCACGCACGCCGGCGGAGCTCACGGGGGAGGGTTGTGGCGGCGAGGGTCGGGGGCTCCCTCGAGTCGTCCAAGGAGGACGACGCGAGGGCACCTTCCACAACGGGAAACAGGGTGTTTGCCGTGCGTCCCGAACGCACGGCAAACACAATAAAACGCACGGCAAACCCTTTGCCGTGCGTTTTTCATCGGGGCGCACGGCAAAGGGCGCACGGCAGCATTTGGCACGGTAAAGGCCCTTTGCCGTGCGCCCTTAAAGAGCACGCACGGCAAAGAATTATTGCCGTGCGTTTTTTTGAGCGCACGGCAAACAAAAGCAACTGACGGCGCCCCGATTCAAACGGCGTGGAAACATGATTGTCGTGCGCCTGCAAAAAAAACGCACGGCAAAGATGCGCCCATTACCGTGCGCCAGGGAGGAAAACGCACGGCAATCAGCTAACCTTTGCCGTGCGTCAGGAGAAAACGCACGACAATGAATGGTCACATTGCCGTGCGCCAGCAGAAACGCACGGCAAAGGACCTGTTCCTGGCTGCAGTTTAGGTCACTTTGCCGTGCGCTTCCTGTGTGGCGCACGGCAAAGTGACCTATATTTTTCTTTTTTTTTGTTTTTCACATATAAAAATCACCAAAAATCACAGACAGAATATATATTTCATACTATTCATCACAAGCATAATATATATCGCAATAATCATCACACGCATCATATATATCATAATAAGCATCAAGTACATGCACACGTCCACAGTTTATCACACATGTCCACAAAGTTCACAAATTCTTCATCAACATGTCCACAAAGTCCATAACATGTCCACAAAGTCCACAAATACATGCACACGTCCACAGTTTATTGACAAAAGTCCACAAGTACATGCACACGTCCACAGTTCATCGATAAGCATAATCAAAATAAAATAAAAAGGTGCGGCTCACTGAGAAGGAGGTGGCCGTGGTGGGAACAGCTGCTGTGGGGCCATCGGCGGGGACATGCCCGGGGACTCATGTAGATTATTCGATGCCGTCGATTGATTTTTTCAAGAAAAAGATTAAATTGCAAGTGAGATAAGAATTATGAAGTTATTGCTCAAATTCAATGTATGTCCATTTAAAATACTTAATTAGAGTTAATATACAAAAATTATCAAATGGATGCTAAAAATTACCATAAACTAACTAGAGACAATGTATGTTCTATGGTCACTATAGAAAAAGTTTTGAAGTCAAATAAGAATCAAGTTCTCTAAGTCTCTACTTTCCCTAGGTTTCTAAGTGATTCTACGTTTATATTCTCTAAGTCTCTAATAATTGAAATGAAACAACAAAGATGTCTAGTAACTCACAGCAGGAGTCTGAGGAGCTGCACCCGTAGTCGGAAGGAGTATGACCGAAGGCATCACCACGGGCATCACAGGCATCGGGGGAATCACGGGCATCGGGGGCATCGGTTGACCATTCTGGACAGCTAGCATGCAAGCATGCATGTGCTCGGCCATCATCTGCTGCTGCAAAGCCACCCACCGCTGCATCTCCACCTGATGTGCGGCCAACAATTGCTGCTGCTGGTTCATCTGCAACTGCTGCTGGGTCATCTGCTGCTGCTGTTGGGTCATCTGCAGCTCAACCGCAGATAAGGTCGTCTGCAATTGTTCATCCAAATGTTACAATGCAAAGGACACATATGTAGAAATTCATTAATGATGAATAAAACAGAAATAACCTGAAGTCGCTCCATGTGGGCTAGTGCCGCAGCCGGCCGTGGGAGTATGGGAGGGGCATTGCCCGTGTCCCTTGCTTTTAGCGTCGCGAGAGTGGGAGTAGTGGCCGTGTCCAAAATGTTGTCGCCCATATAGTAATGGCCATGCTTCTTTCCCTGTCCCATCCTCATGACCGTCTCTCCATCAAACGGCGCACGGATCGGATCCCACTCTGGCCCATGGATCTGCCTTCCCGTCTCCGTGTAGACATTGATTTTGGAGTGGATGGAGGGATCGCTATACGCCTCCGGTGGGTTGTCGGGGTTGTAGGTGGTCTCGGACGCGGTTGCCTTGCCCTTCTTGGACAAGATCCATCCCATCACCTCACTGCACTCAGCGCCTCCAAGTGACCGAGACTGAAAAAAAACAAGTGCATTAGAAATTATGCAGAATTGAAGTTTACAACAAAGAAATGGATCTTCATACCCATCTAGCCCTGTATTGTGAGTTGGAAAGGTTGCCTTGATGGTGTGTTGCAAATGGCATCAACAAACGCTTCTGTCAGCCAATGTCGTGCTTCTCAATCCACTCCGGTGTGAACCACTTGTCCACTATGAGTTTCCAGCATTCGGAATCGTTACGACACCACCACACAGGCACCTACAAGTGATCAAGTGAAAGACATGTAAGAATACGATATTAAGCATTTTTCTTAACCACCACGCAGGCATCTACAAGTGATCAAGTGAAAGACATGAAATACAATTGTACCTCCTCGTACTGCTCCCGGGTCAGCTTATAGGTTCTTGCTTCTCTTTTTGGCATCGCCTTTCCAAACTTTGAAGCGGAGTAGTTTATGACACACTGAATTTGGGCCTCGTAATGCATGTCCAGCACAAGCTTCTTGCATACCGTCTCCTGCACCTTATTTGCCTTCTCCTCATATCCACCCACCAACCTATAGAAATCCTGCATATAAACCACATGATCTACAATCAATATTGCAAAAATGTCCAATGAATACGATGAATTGAGCAGTGTATGCGAGAAAGACTTACCCACAACTCGGCCTTCACTCGCTGTGCCTTATTCTGGAAGCATCTGTCATTCCTATCGATAGTGTCGGTGGCTTTTTTTAGTGTGCCCACGTCCAGGCCGGCTCGTACCTGGTAGCATCACCCTGACCCATCCGAACTATGCCTGGGAAGTGCAATTTTATATCCATGAGAAAACAAGCACCTAAATTTCGGAGACCAGCATACATCCAACATGTTCATGCCATCAGATTTATACTGATTCCACCATGTCAATGCCCTACAGATGATGATAACGAAATTAGTTGTTAACTCTTAGTGAGTTGAGGTCAAAACATGCTATAGGACTGTCGCCACATGCAAACTCTGACTGGAACATTTCAGTGCAAGTAAATGTACAATTTCAAATACAAATAACATTAGTTTCTGTTAAGTAACAATCAATGTTCTTATGCATAGTAACCAAGTATTTTGAAAAAGGGAAACCACAATGCTTTAATGAACTACACAACTAATAAGCGCAAAACATTTTTTTTCTTAAAATCTAATGCTCACAGTTCCTTCTTTTCCGGTTCTCCCCCACAGCCTCCTCCTCCTTCACTTGCAACCGCGGTAGGGGGCAAGGCCCGGCCCGGCGCGGCGTGGCCGGGGCAGGGGCGGGGGCCGCCGCGGTGCTGACAGGGCCGGCGCGGACGGGGGCCGGGCAGGCGCGAACGGGGGCGGGGCGGCCGGATACGGTGGTCGGGGACGGGGCCGGCGTCGGAGGAGGTTGCTGGGGCCGCCGCCGCCAGATCCGGAGGGCGGAGGCGTGGCCGGCGGGCGGAGGCTCGGCCGGCGGGCGGGGGCATCGCGTGGCCGGCGGGTGGGGGCGTGCGCGGCCGGCGCCGGAGGAGGTGCAGGAGGCGGCGCTGGCCGGACGGCGGCATGCGGGTGTGAGGGGCGCGCGCGGGTGGGCTCTGGTCGTGGGTGGGGCGCGATTTTTTTTTTACTCGGCACCGCGCGCGGTTTGGATTGAAAAAAGGGAAGGAGCCCCACGTGCCAGGAGTGGGTCCTCCTTCATTGCCGTGCGCCCCTGCCCCACACGCACGGCAAAGAGGGGTTTTTTTTACTGCAGCAGCGCGTTGTGTGTTTGGGATTGAAAAAAGGGAATGGGGCCCACGTGCCAGGAGTGGGTCCGCCGTTATTGCCGTGCGCCCCTGCCCCCAACACTCGGCAGAGAGGGTTTTTTTTTGCTGCGGGGCGCCTTTTTGCAGACAGGGGGATAGGGCCTTACGTGCCAGCAATTGGGCGCCCTCTTTTTCAATAGTTATATATAGAGTTTTACACTGCTGTCAAAAAAATTAAAATCATTTTTACAACACTTTATTTTGTTTTTTTAAATTATTACTCAAATTCAATGCATGTTCATTTAAATTACTTAATTAGAGTTAATATAAAAAATATTAAATGGATGTGAAAAATTACCGTAAAGTAACATGAGACAATGTATGTTGTATGTTCACTATAGAAAAAGATTTCATTTCAAAAATCAAGTTCAAATGTTAGTAAGATTATAAACCAAATGAGATGACTCTAAACACTCTGAAACTTTGAGTGTGATGCATCGGTTTCTAAACACATTGCGTGACAAATTGTTCAAAACCTTCTCTATTGTTTACCACAACCTTCCCATAGGATATCATGAGCTCTCGACGAATCTCGTGAATTTCAAACTTCGTTTGCATTTTATAAAATTAAAAAGCATTTCAAAAGCACGCAGATTTTCATTCTTCGCGAACAAAATATTCGAAATTTCAAGTAAGTTCATGGGTAAAGTCTTAAAAAGAATTCAATTACACGAATATTATTTTTCTTCAAACTTTACTCAATTATTTTAGACACTTGTAGTTCAAATTTGATTTATGCGAAAAAATTCATTTCAATGAAAGAAAATCGTTAAAAATAACAAAAAGTTCGAGATGATTACCAAATTGAAATATACAGTACAAAGTAATGTATTTGTAGAGGAAAAAATTTCAAAAGATAAGAAATCACAAAATTTTTAAAACCTTTGCCGTGCGTCCTGTGGCCGGCGCATGGCAAAGATGAATCTTTGCCGTGCGTCGTGTCTAAGACGCACGGCAAAGAGCGGCACGTGCGTGTCACGCTCCCTCCCGAGTTGACGCCCGTTAGCGTACGTTGCTCTCCGTCTGCAGTGGCACGGGAGGCGCACGTGTTGTACCTCTTTGCCGTGCTCAATGGAAAACGCACGGCAAAGGTTTGTGTTTGCCGTGCGCCTTTAGAAAAAACGCACGGCAAATGTTTTGTTACCGTGCGTTCATTTTTGCCGTGCGCCTTGCGTCAAACGCACGGCAAAGGATCCTCTTTGCCGTGCGCTCGATAGAAAGCGCACGGCAAAGAGTCTAACGCACGGCAATCCTTGGTTTTTCCGTAGTGTTCCCCGGTCGCTTACTTGTACTAGTACCTCGAGCCGTCTATTAAAAAATCTTGTACTAGTACCTCGTACATTTGTCATCAATGTTACCTTGTTCTCCGTCCTTTTCAAACTACAAGTCATTTTAATTTTTCTAGGTCAATATATCTATGCATAGTAAAAACTCTCCGCTTAATGACTTAGGTTTGTTGACTTAATTTTAGTGTAGTGTATAACCTAACGCCGGTGACTGTTATGTGCCGTTGCAGGATGTAGCAACCAGTCTCTCTGCATGACGTGATTATTCGCCCTGTCGCTTGATTGGGCAACTGCTGCTCTGAAGATGTATCTTGAACGTTCGTATCTGAGTCTGTAATTGCCTGGCTGTGTGCGCTGTGATATCTTGAGCCTTGATTCCTCGCTTGCCTACAAGTTCAGAACCGTGCTTAAGAGCGACCTATGGTGGCGGATGAACGCCCGAAATGCATGTTGAATGGTTAAATCATGATCGTAATAGGTAGCTCTTGCGCTGTAGACTCGATCTAGTAGGCCAAGCAGGGTATTTAGTGACCCTGCCAAGTCATCAATTCCTGATGACGAAATGCAATCCCAAAATTTTAGACTAACATGGTTGCACACGTTTTGCTAGAGAATGAGTCATAAGAGGGAAACTCAAATCATCTTGTACTAGCGAAAGGGCATGTAGCTTAGTGGTTACAGGAGCCCCGGTAGCACTTCAAGTCTTGGGTTCGACTTCTCGTGGGAGCGAATTTCTCAAGATTTAACGGCGTTTGTGCTTTCAGTGGTAGGCGACGTTCCCGTCGACAGCGAGGCGCCTGTAGTGACTTCGTCAATCTTGAGGATTTGCCGGCCCAGTCTTCGAAGATGCTCCTAGGGGTAGGGTTTGCGCGCGTGTGTTCTTAGGGATGAGCGTACGTGCGTTGTGAGTGTCTCCGATGTACTGTGTAATTCGAAAAAAAAATCATCTTGTACTATTTTGTAAATTTTCTTCTGTTCAGTTGTACCACGCCTATTTTGTAGTTTTTCTTCTCTTCTTCGTTGCAATTTGCCACTTTTTTTTCCTTCGTAGCAGGAAACGAACATGAGATAAATCCGGGAGGGAGGTGGTCTTTTTTGCTAGCAAATCTTCCAGATAATGACCTACTCCTGTGTTTACGGGGTGACAAGTTCTGTGACCATCTTAAAAGGCAGGCACGAGCGGTGGGCACGACACACGAGCTTGCCCGTGTAAACCCTAAACCTGAAGCGGGCGAGGGCTTCTTCTTCCATCAAGGCGGTCTTCAGTAAGCAATCCTCCCCAGTCCCCATTGCCGGTAGATCCACCTTCTTGCAGTTGCAGCCTTGGTGTACGCATTTTATTGTAGCATCCGTATGACCGTATCATAGCGTGTTTTTGCTCTCGAAATCGCAACTTTCCCCCTTTGCGCCGTTACGTTTCATTTTCATCTTAGAATGCACAAGAAATGCCTCTCTTGGCAAAAGACGCACTCGTTTTCCCCCCTTTGAATCCAGTGTTTGCTTGGCAAAGTTTTGATCTCCAAAATCCGAATATCTTTGCTTGGTTATTAGAAAGATACTTTTTTTCATTAGTTAAGTAAATACGTCCTATGAAGAGTAGTGTGATTCTAGTTTTTCTAACAGATTACTGGTAGCGCAAAAAGATTCTAATACCTTTATTTGCTGGTCACATGCAGAAGTTTTGGCATTCAGATCAGGTCTGACCATGTTAGATCTATTTTTTTAGGATTGCACTAGATCTATTTTCTAGGATTACACTTTCTGTGAGATTTTTTTTTCAAAGGGTAGGATTGCATTTTTCATGGACGGAGGGAGTCTATTTTTTTATATAAAAAACATATATTTCATGCATTGGAGTTTTGGATCTGTGATAAGCTTGCAGAAATGGCATAGCGACAGGCAAGATTTCATACTATCTTAGTCTTTAGAGTGTCCAAAGGGGGCCAATATGTTGCGATGAGCAAAGCGCATATGCCCTTTCAGTTTCTCAGGCACAGAGAAATGCTCTGAACTAGAGCCCCCAATTTGGTGATAAGGTGTCACTGCAATACTATGAGGTAGTACCAAGGTTCACTCTTTTATGCAAAATGACTAGCCAAGCAAGTTAAACTTTCAGGTTAATGTAAAGATAGCATGTAAAGTCTTGGAAGTTGGAACTGCGTCCTGTGTATAAGTGTATTCCCCCATGTGCATCAATGTTGTGTGTATTGACTGTGGAATGCTTGCATGGCAGGTTTGTGGGGGCTGGAATCCAAGCTAGGGATCTGTGCTATGGAGTCAGATGGATCCATACATATTGACTACAGTAAATATGAGCACTGGAAGTATGATAAGTTTGCTCGTTTTGTCAACGACATGTTGCTCCGTCGTGATACTTACTTGCATACATTCAAGCTGCACTTTGATAGCAACCATCTTATAAACTTCAAGGATGTGAGGACGTGGATTGGCTATGCGGTGAAGCATAAAGTTAAAGTCCTAGATGTGGACCTGGGTCGATACGACAAGACTCTTTTACCTCGTTGCATTTTCACTTGTCGCTCACTTCAGGAGCTAAATTTGAGTATGGGGTAAGCTCCTGAGGATGATCTTGAGCACGAGGGACTTCTGCTGCCGGACACGATCAAGCTTCCTTCTCTTAAAAGGTTGACTCTCCATGATGTGGAAGTGAGTTCGTTAGAGCAGATCTTTGCTCAGAGCCCTGGCCTAGAAGACATGCATTTGGTGAACTGTGCACAACATCTTGAGCTTGTACAATCAAACGTGCTAAAGAGGCTAACTATTGATGGTTTCTTTGATCGGGGCAAAGGACTCATTATTGCTGCTCCTCATCTCATTCACTTTGAGTGCATAGGCTGGCCACTGGAAGAAATTACTTGGCAAATGCGTCCATCTCTAGAGAGTGCACACATAGATACGTGGTGTTCTGAACGCACTTTTGATGGTCAATCTGATTTTACTGGGATTGTGTTGCATGCCAAGAGAATTGCATTGTGTGGTTCCGACATAAAGGTATGCTTCACTAAGGACAAGTTCCTCTGTTTCATTGTTGCTATGAATATTCTGAATGGAACTTGGGTGATTTTTTTTGTATGCTACTATACTTAGTATGTAGGCTTTTGCACAATTCTCATATTTGGTGGCTTCTCTTGTATTCAATTAAACACATGAATAGTACAATGTTTCACAAAACACTAAAGTGCATTAATTCAACATTTCAATTAAAACTCAGCAGTTCTGTTTGTGTGGGGGTATTAAGATAGCGTAATGGCCACTTTTCACCTATATTTTTCTGTTAAAATGGATTAAAAATGCAACAACGTATTACCATTGTACAGCACATTTCATTTTCTTTGAACATTCTTGATACTGAATGTTGTTCTTGGAAAGGAATCAAGCCGAGTTAAATACTTTGCTATAGATAATTATAAGTATTCCAGCATGCATTTCCTCAGTGGTGGGTCGACAGTTTTGACTGAGCCTGGGCAGACACTACAGTCTTCACTTGTGTGTGTTATTTGCTCTTGCTATGTGCCTTTAGCAAGGATATGGTGCAGTGCACTTTGGCTCACTGGAGCCTGGGTCCGCCACTGCATTCCCCGACTTGGTTTCTATGCTTTTAACCATATCCAGCATAAAAGTAGTGTTCTATACAGTGCAAAATTTCAAGCGAAAATCTAATCAAAGTGGACCAGCTGTGGATGGGACTTTCGGAGTGTTGCTTCATTTTTCTGGTCAATGTGGATGTTTTAAGAATTTATTGTGTTTAAGCAGAATAAAAATGAGATTGAACGTAATTTGATGAGTTGAAGGTACTGCCAACATTTCTGCTCCCTGATTATGCTTGTTGATGATTTAATTTAAGAAGAAATCTCTCTTCTACTTTTTGGCAAAAAATTTATGTAACTTGTTGGAATGAAAAATCTTGCTGGTATGAAGAAATTATTTCTTCTTAAGATTGTAAGTTTTGATAGGATCTTATTGCTTCTTGTGCTACACCTGCAGTATCTCAATCCAGAGTCTTTGTGCTCCAGTAAATAAAGCCTTAATCTTGTTAGGAGTTCAGTACTGAAACTTCTGTTTTAGTGCTTTTTTTGTATATGCAAATCAGTTGTTAGATACTCAGATCTGTTAGCTTCCATGATATGTTGCGCAGTGGTGTCATCTGATATTAAGCAGTTATGTTTCTCAACTTATTTATTCGCCAAATCATGCTTGGCATTTCCTGGTTTCTTATATCCTTGTTATGACTGACTTGCCTTCTTGAAATTTTAGGCTATGTTAGAAAAGGAACTGCCCTCATGCCCAGTGTTTGACAATCTTGTGACTCTTGAAATCGGTGGATGGTGTTTGACCAATGACATGTATGTTGTAGTTCGCTTCCTCCAGCTTTCACCAGGACTAGAGAAACTTACCTTGAAGCAAAGAGCGGTATGCTGCATTCAAAACTAATGCCTTCTTTTGTGTGGAAGATCACTAAATTGTATTTCTTATTCTTTATTTCTCTTTCTGTTTGTAGCTTAAGAAAGGAAAAAAAAAGGAGAAGAAACAAGTTCAACGCCAATAGCTGGAATGACCTTCAAGTGCCCACTCCTTGAAACAGTCATAATACAGTGTTCCAAGGATGATGATGAAATTGAGAAGACAGTGAATGCTATGGTTGGGTACGGCGTCAGCTTGGAGAAGATACAAGTCATTTTTTACGAGGATATTGAAAGAGCAGAGAGGTGGGGTATGAGCCTGGAAGAGAGAAGGAGCATGACATTTTAGAGAAGGCCCGGATGGAAAATCGGAAGAGGGGGAGGGTAGATGACAATAATGCAGGGAGTGGTAACAATTATTTTGAAGACGACGAGGATGACTGAGGATGAAAACGACGAGGATGACTTGAGGATGAAGGCGGCGACCGATGATTTCTAGAGCTCAGCGGGACGCACCACTGTTTGGCCAACTCCCAGTTGTTATCTGTCCTGCTGCTCTGCATGGATCCTTGCATAATGCATCTTTGGATCCATTCTCCAACACTATGTTAAATTCTTGTTACTTTAAATTAGGGGTAGTGAAGTAGGGAAGCTATGCTGGTGACTTAAGTTTAAAGTAGTTTATGATATGCTCCTTGACTTCTGGACCTCGGAGCACCAACTCTACTACCTGCAAGACTGCATGATACAACTATTTGCAGTGTTTCATTTTGAGCTTGGTTGCATGTTACTCGATGGGCATATCTGGAAATTGTTCACCTTTGTAATTGCTTGGTTGTGATTTATGACCGCGTAATATTGTAGTTAGGTTCATTTGTGCCGACGTCTCTATCCGTATGGGACATTTGCTAAACTGATAAAATGGGCTACCTTCACAATCCGGTGGGTCGGGCCATTAGGCCTTAAATTAAATCCAAGCTACTGGCCCATCAGCGTAAGCGGCCCGTGAGAGGACGACGCGATCTTATCATAAAACCCTCCTTTCAACTAAATACTGTGCACAATTGTGTTTTGAGGACTGCGTGCCAAAAGCATTGACGAGGCCACGGATCAGGGCCCACCAAGACCCCTGAAAAACGCAGTACGGACCCACGTACAGCGTGCTCCGGCAGCTAACACAACGAGTGTTACGCTGACTGAGCACGTGAAGGCTCGTACGACCAGTTTCCGCCATGGGTCAGAAGACAGGCGGCCCACGGCCATCCGTACCCTCTTCCCCGAGTACGTGGTGGTCCGTACGACAGGTTCTCACCTCCACTCCCGACTACTCGCTCGCACGAGTAGTTTCCGTCTCGCGGTCACAACTACTCGCTCGCACAAGTAGTCTCCGCTTCAGAGCCTCGACTACTCGTTCGCACGAGTAGTTTCCGTCACCGACTCGCGCAGGCTTCGCGGGGAAGGCACGGGGCGTGTGGGCCCGTCAGATCGAGGTCCCGGGAACTCCGCGCATGCTCCCCCTCGCACCGCCACGTGTCCGCTCCGCCGCCGCGGCCCGCCCGGGCCAGGCCGATTCGGTGTCAGGGGATGTATTCGTCAAACCCTGCCACGAACGGCACAGTGACCATCGTACCGCCAACGGCGTAATGAGCGCTGGGCAACGTACGGAACAGTACACACTACACCCTAAGCATCGGAAGACGCAGCATAGATCATCTACTCGCACGAGTGGTTTTTCCGTCTCCGACCAGTTCAAGACTTGGCCGTCAAGGCCGTAGGTACGCAGGCCCCATTGGTGTCCCGTGATACCCCGGTACACGGCCCACCACGTGTCAGCCTCCCTGCACGGGTCCGCCCTGACCAGGTCGATCCTGTGTCAGAAGACGGATCCTCCTGCCGCTCCTCTGCAAAGGCGGTACGCACCGTACCACGGAGGGCACGGGAAGCGCTGTGCCACAGTGCAAGCCGTCACCTATCCCTCGATCGTCGTGGTGCAGGCTACTCCGTTTCCACAGTACCAAAAAAGACAAGCCCCTGATCCACTGACGGGATCAGGGCCAGTACTCTGCCTCCTGTACCCGGCTAACTACTCGGAGAAGGGCGCAGGGGGCCCCGGGACGGTTGCTTGGGACGCACGAGATCTACACCGTCACCCAAGGCCCCGTAACAGTGCTTCGCCGCTGCTGCTGCCTGACAGCCCGATGCAGAGAAGGACGCCTCACACTGTAGTCTAGCTCAACACACTCGATGTAAACCGCCCTGAGCCTCCCCCTTGCGACTATAAAAGGGAAGGGCAGTGGCACATACAAGACACATTCGTTTTCACCCCCACACGCACTTAGCATCGATATCCCATCTCATACAAACACCGCAAGCACTCACACACTCACGTACGCAGACTTCTGCTACTTGAACCACTCGCACACCAGGGACTTGGGCTCTACACCCTCTCCCGACCTGTTTGTACCCCCAACTACAAACTCCCGAGCAGAAGGAATACTTCCTCTCAGACTGGACGTAGGGTATTACTCTCCGGAGGTCCGAACCAGTATAACCCCGAGTGTCTCCTGTGCTACCGTGCAGATCAGAACACGCGCTCTTATATAAATTTACTTGCCGGCGGTAACGAACCCCGACAGTTGGCGCGCCAGGTAGGGGCCTTCGCGTGTTTTCAACGTTCTTTTTAGGGTCCGCACGGCCCTCTCATCATCCGCTTCGACGAAAGCCTTCACCAAGCCGACGCTGATGGACTGCCCCGTGGGATCGCCGGGCTCACTCCAGGCTGGGCTTGAGCTCCGCTTCGGAAGCCTGAACTTCCAGGCAACCGGAGATGGCTACCTCATGCGCTTCGTCAACGAGACCACCGACGCATCCGCGTCAGCACCTGCTCCGGCTGCCGCGACATGCCCGCCTCGACGCAAGAAGCGCTCAGGCAAGCGCTCAAAGCAGGCCAAGGCAGACCGACGCCGGGCGAGGCGTGCCAGCTCCCCTCCACGGGTCGAGGCTGGCGCGCCATCGACCACCGACGCAGTGGAGGACTCCCAACCGTCGAACTCGACGGAGCGCATCGCCAGGGAGAGCGCCACGATGCCACCTCTTTATGGAGGAAGGCCCCATGCAGCGGCAGCGTGTTCCTCTTCATCAAGCACGGACTGGGCTATGTACGAAAACCACCCCACGAGCAGTACCTCGTGATCGACGGTACTGATGACGTCTCGGGTCCGGAGTAGGACTACTCTGGGCTTCGCGACGCCGACGCCCTCCGTCGTTTCCAGACGGCGGCGGACTACTGTTTCGGCTACTCCGACGACGGGGGTTACGACCCCTCACGCGAGTGCTTCGTCATTGGCAACCCCCCGGTAGCGCCAGCACCGACTCACACTCCGGATGGAGCACTTCACTCCGCCCACAGCTCGACGGCGGACAGTGCGGCTAAGGCCCAAGTCCCTCCCAACGCCGCCGCACAGCGCGCCCGACTGGACGAGTTGGAGGACGCCCAGCGCCAGCTCGACAATGAGCGGGCCCAGCTTCACCAACAACTCGGGTAGGACCCGAACCCGATTCCCGCTCGCGCACGGGCAAGGGACGTCCAGTAGCGCATCATCAACGACGACCGAGATATCGTTGACGGCACGCCCGTCTTCAAAAGGGCGTCGCAGAAACTGACGGCAGCTGCGATCCTTCTCTATAGGGTACCAGAGCCCGCCACGCCTCAAGAGAGAGAGATGCATAAGCAGATCAAGACACTCCTCGAGACTGCCGCCGTGCAGCAGGCGGAGAGCTCCGCTTCTCAACAGCGGGGCTCGCAAGGTCGCGGGCACTCCGAGCCGTGACAACCCGCGGCACCGTCGCAGCAACCACGATGGTCCGAGGAAGTCAACGCACCGGTCAAGAGCCGACTGGGTCCCCACCGCGACGCACACGACACCATCAAGGCGCGACGGAGGGCTGACGCGGGTCAGCACGACGACTACGAGGAGCAGCCTCGTAAGGAGTACAACCGGCGACGCGGAGGCCGGTACGATAGCGACGAGGACCGGAGCAGGAGCAGCTCGCCTGATGCCCAAGGGCCTTGTGCCTTCGGGAAGAATGTGCGCAGCGCCCGCTTCCCTTCGCGTTTCAGGGCTCCGACCTCCGTGCCCAAGTACGACGGAGAGACCAACCCCAGCGTCTGGTTGGAGGACTACCGACTGGCATGCAACGCCGGCGGAGCGCGGGACGATATGTTCATCATCAAGAACCTGCCGCTACATCTCGCGGACTCGGCCCGCACGTGGCTCGAGCACTTGCCGCGGGGCAAGATCGACAGCTGGTCGCAACTACGCGACGCCTTCATCGGCAACTTCCAGGGCACGTACGCCCGACTAGGGAACCCCTGGGACCTGCGCAACTACAAGCAGATGAAGGGCGAAAGCTTGCGCGACTACATCCGACGCTTCTCCAAGCGGTGTACTGAGTTGCCCAGCACCACCGACACGGATGTCATCTCGGCTTTCCAGAATGGCACCACGTGTGCCACGCTGATCCATCGGATCGGGCGGCGGAAGCCGCGGTCTACTCGGGAGTTGCTCGACATCGCAACCGACCACACCAACAGGGAGGAAGCCGTGGCCGCGACACTCAGCTCCGTCGCAAGCAAAGGGAAGCAGCCAGCCGAAGCTGGCGACGGCCCGTCCGCACCTATCAAGAAGAAGAAAAGCAAAGATAAGAGGTACCGTGAGGATACATTGGTGGCCGCTGTCGACCGAAAGACAGCGAAACCTAGAGGCAACCCTCCATCGGGTCACTTCGAGAAGCTGTTGGATGCCCCGTGTCCCAACCACGAGGGCCTAGTCAAACACGCCTTCTAGGATTGCAACCTGATGAAGGCATACCTCACCGGCACGCTGAAGAAGCAGAGTGATGCTCCGACCGGCGACGGAGGGAAGGACAAGGGTAATGACGAGGGCGCCTACCCTCGGGAAGACAGAGCCGTGATGATGATCTTCGGAGGCTTGGAGGCACGGCTGCCCAAGCGTCAAGAGAAGGTGGTCCGTCGAGAAGTCTACCAGCTCGAGCATGCAACTCCGACCTACCTGAAGTGGTCGGAGATGCCGGTTACATTTGACCAGCACGATCATCCCGACCACATACCGCGACCGGGTAGCTACCCACTGGTCGTGTCACCCTTGTTCGGCACCAAGCGTGTGCACAAGGTACTGATGGACGGAGGCAGCGGCCTCAACGTCATCTACATGTCGACCCTAGACGACATGGGGATTCCGCGGTCCCGACTGCGGCCGTCAACAGTGCCTTTCCACGGGGTCGTACCCGGGATGGAGGCGGTCCCACTCGGGCAGATCGATCTGCCCGTCACGTTCGGAACTCCGAGCAACTTCTGGACGGAAACCCTCACCTTCGAGGTGGTGGGGTTCCCGGGGACGTATCACGCGATACTCGGAAGACCAGCTTACGCTAAGTTCATGGCCGACCCCAACTACACGTACCTCAAGCTGAAGATGCCCGGCCCGAAAGGCATCATCACAGCTGGTACAACTTTTCAGTACACATACGAATGCGATGCTGAGTGCTTCCAGTTCGCTGAAGCACTAATCCGGTCTGAGAAGCTCGCCGCTGAGCCCCCCTCTGAGGACCAAGAAATCCCCGAGTCGTCCAAGCGTGCGGCCTGCTCTTTCGAGCCCGCAAAGGACGCCAAGAAAGTGCCCGTCTTCGACGACGGCTGCACACTCCGTATCGGGACGGCGCTCGGTTCCGACTAGGAAAACGCGCTCGTCGACTTCCTCCGCGCGAATCTCGATGTATTCGCATGGAAACCCTCCGACACACCGGGGATTCCAAGGGAGGTTGCCGAGCACAAGCTTAACATTAAGCCCGGCTCGAAGCCGATCAAGCAGCGTCTGCGCCGCTTCAACTCCGACAAGTGCAAGGCTATCGGAGAGGAGATCAAGAAGCTCATTAGTGCAGGGTTCATTCGTGAAGTCTACCACCCCGAGTGGCTAGCAAACCCTGTACTCGTTAAGAAGAAGAATGGCAAATGGAGGATGTGCGTTGATTACATGAGCCTGAATAAGGCGTGTCCAAAAGATCCATTTCCTTTACCGCGCATAGATCAAGTAGTCGACTCGACGGCTGGGTGCGAAACCCTCTATTTTCTTGACGCTTACTCAGGGTACCATCAGATCGCGATGGATCTGATCGACCAGCTCGCCACCTCGTTCATCACCCCGTTTGGCGCGTATTGCTACATTTCTATGCCTTTCGGGTTAAAGAATGCAAGAGCCACTTTCCAAAGATGCATGCGTCGCGTCTTTGGAGATCTCATCGGACAGCTAATCGAGGCCTATGTCGATGATATTGTGGTCAAGTCAAAAAAAGGTGTGCGACCTGATCCCCGACCTAACCGCGGTCTTCGAAAAGCTGAGGGTGCACGGCGTGAAGTTAAATCCTGAGAAGTGTGTCTTTGGGGTCCCCAGAGGCATGCTACTCGGCTTTGTTGTGTCGGAGCGCGGCATCGAGGCCAACCCCGAGAAGATCTCTGCGATCACGAGCATGGGACCCATCAAGAATCTGAAGGGAGTGTAGCGCGTCACCGGATGCCTCACTGCTCTCAGCAGGTTCATCGCCCGACTAGGCAAGCGCAGCCTGCCACTGTACAAGCTCATGAAGAAGTCGGAGCACTTTCAGTGGACGCCTGAAGCACAGGAAGCCCTCGACTCGCTCAAAAAACTACTCGAGAGTCCATCGGTGCTCACCGATGCTCCTGTACATCACTGCAACGACCCAGGTCGTGAGCGCGGCGCTAGTGGTTGAACGAGACGAGCCTGGCAAGACGCAGAAAGTACAGCGCCCCGTCTACTTTGTGAGCGAAGTCCTCTCCGACTCGAAGACACGATACCCGCAGATACAGAAGCTGATCTATGCAGTCCTCATCACTAAGCGGAAGCTCCGGCATTATTTTGACTCGCACCGCATCACGGTGGTGTCCAAGTACCCGCTTGGCGAAGTCATACACAGCCCGGAGGCGGAAGGCAGAATCGCTAAGTGGGCCCTCGAGTTGATGGGGCAGAATATCGAGTATGCGCCCCGCACCGCCATCAAATCGCAAGCATTGGTTGACTTCGTCGCCGAATGGATGGAGATCCAAACGCCTCCTGCTCCCATCGAGCACGAGACATGGCTCATGTACTTCGATGGATCCCTCATGAAGGAAGGAGCTGGGGTTGGACTAGTGTTCATCTCGCCCCTGGGCGTGCGAATGGAATACATGGTCCGACTACATTTCGCGGCTTCCAACAACGTTGCAGAGTACGAGGCGCTCATCAACGGTCTCCGGATCGCCCTCGAGATGGGAATTTGACACCTCGACGTCAGGGGGGACTCCGACCTGGTCGTGGGACAGGTTATGAAAGAGAAGAATTGCATAAGTCTGAAGATGGCCGCTTACTGCCGGGCGGTGCGCGAGTTGGAGGACAAGTTCCACGGGCTCGAGCTCAATCATGTACTGCGCGAGTACAACAAGGCGGATGACACCCTCGCAAAGGCGGCGTCAAATCGAAAACCCGTTCCGCACGGGGTCTTCGCCAGCGACCAGCACGAACCATCCGTTCGTTCCGAGGAGGACAAGTCGCCAGAGCTGTCGACACAGGAGGTCATGGAGATCGATGGGGCGCAAGAGCCCAACCTCGAAGACCCTGACTGGAGGATTCCGATCCTCGAGTGGATGGTGGAAGGAAAATTGCCGCTCGACAAGGAGATGGCTCGACGCATCGCTCGCATGGCCAAGTCGTACAAGCTGATCGACGGCAACTCCGTTGAAAAGGCGCAGAAGGCATATTCATGCGGTGTATCCTGGCCAACCAGGGCAAGGAACTACTGCAAGAAATCCATGCAGGAACATGCAGACACCACGCCGGTCCGAAAACCATCGTCGGAAAGGCTTTCCGACAAGGTTTTTACTGGCCCTCCGTGGTTGCCGACGCAACCCGGATCGTGCGCAGCTGCGAAGGCTGCCAGTTCTATGCACGGAAAACCCATCTCCCGGCGCAGGCATTGCAAACCATACCCATCACCTGGCCCTTCGCGGTCTGGGGGCTGGATATGGTTGGACCACTGAGAAAAGCACCCGGGGGCTACACCCATGTGCTCGTCGCCATCGACAAGTTCTCAAAGTGGATCGAGGCCAAGCCCATAACGAATGTCCGTTCCGAGGAGGCCGTTGCATTCTTCACCGACATCATCTATCGCTTCGGGATCCCGAACTCCATCATCACCGACAACGGCACGCAGTTCACCGGCAAGAAATTTCTCAAGTTCTGCGACGACAACCACATCCGTGTGGACTGGGCCGCCGTCAGCCATCCAAGGACCAATGGGCAAGTGGAGAGGGCCAACGGCATGATCTTGCAAGGTCTGAAGCCACGGTTATTCAAGCGTCTCGAGAAGTTTCGAGCGACGTGGGTCACAGAGCTTCCGTCCGTCCTGTGGAGCCTGCGCACCACGCCAAGTCGGGCTACTGGCTGCACGCCTTTCTTCCTCGTCCACGGGTCGGAGGCGATTCTCCCAATGGACATCGACTACGGCAGCCCACGGGTGCAAGCCTACATTGAAGAAGGCAACCAGGTCGCCCTCGAGAATGCCATCGACCAGCTGGATGAGGCGCACAGCGTCGCCCTCCTCCACTCGGTGCAATATCAGCAAGCTCTACGTCGCTACCACAAGCGTAACATATAGGAGCGCGAGTTCCAAGTCGGCGACCTCGTCCTCTGACGAGTTCAGAGTAACGAAGGGCGACACAAGCTCTCACCTCCATGGGAAGGACCGTACATCGTCGACCAAGTGCTCCGCCCGGGAACTTTCAAGCTTAAGTACGAGGACGGCAGGGTCATCTCCAATGCCTAGAACATAGAGCAGCTACGCCATTTTTACCCTTAAGTATTTATTTCGTTCTCATTTTATGATAATGCAAGAGCTCTGAGCTACTTTCTTTTTTCATGAAATAATATCTTTCTCAAGCTTACATTTCTACTTGAGTAAAATGTCTCTATGCTTGTCTCATCTCATGGGCAAGTCTTCGACTTGTCCATGGGCTCAGGGGCTACCCGGGGGCTACGACCCCCCTCCCCTGAGCGGTTGCGAAACCTTTTTTCGATTAAAAACTGTCCACGGTTTCTCGTATGATCGTTGCGGTACACTCACATTCCTTAAAGGGAGATGAACGACGACTCTAGCGGTCATGAACCTGCGCTCGTCCGGGCCCCAAGTACTTACGCCCCCGCGGTTACGGTACAAAGACCCACGAGCAAAGTTTGTGACCTCAAGTTATCGATCACTCACCCCTTCAAAGAGATTTCGAGTAACCGTCTCAAACTCTCAAGAGTTCTCTTGTTTGCAAAAACATGTGCGCGTACCTATCTTTCTCCGAAGTACTCGGGGGCTGCCCGCTCGAATAGTAACGCTCCTAAACTAAGCCCGGTCGAGTCGCCAAGTTCCTACGCCTCCGCGGCTACGGAGCAAGACACCGCCAGCGAAAGTTTTAAGCTACACTACTCGACAAACAATCAAGATGCTTAAACTTGAAATAAAAACAGGCTCCTAACCCACGAATTTGCCATAAACACTTGGCCCACAAGTTTTTACAAGCATGATTAAAAAGCCTCGGCGAGGCAACTTAGTTTTTCCCTTTACAGGCCCAGGTCATGGAGGGCATGACCCAGCATAGCTTTGGCGAAGTCGATGGCGCCTTCTTCGATGCTGTCATACTGCTCATTGGTGTAGCCCGGACACCATCCCTGGCCAAGCAGCACCCTGTCCAGGTCGGGGTAGTGCGACAAGAAGATGGCCACCACCTTACGGACGGCGTCGCCGGCCGTATCCGTCGACTGTTGACGAGCTGTTGCAGCGACCAACTCCAAGTGATCCTTCATGGGGCCGGGAGGAACACCGAGTTCGTCGCACGCCTTGATGATGGCCGCTCCCATCCCGTTGCGGATCGACTCCAACTGCTTGATCTCGGTCCTGGCCCCCGCGTGCGACTTCCGCTCCTGCTCGAGCTCAGTCACGACCTCTGGAGAGAAGTGAAAAGACCGATATCAGCGAAAGATGTCCCAACCCAAGGAAGGCAAAAGATGAATAGGACATAGCTCTTACTATTGAGCTTCTTGTTAGCCTCCTTGATCAGCTCCACCAGCTTCTGGTTCTCGACGAGGCGGGTGGTCGCGCCACTCTTGTGACCCGCGACCTGCGTCTCCAAGTCGGTACGGGCCATGCAGAGAGCTGTACATCCCAGAAGAAAGACGACGTCTCGAATCAAGATACCGCACGGAAACAGAAAGCAGAGACAACAGGTCATAAGGTACTCACCGATGATCTCATTCTCACGCTTTTGGGCAATTTCTTCGAGACGGCCCTTCTCGGCGGTGACACTGCCGACTTGGGCCTCAACCGTCGTCAGCCTCTCGCGAGCCACCTGGAGGTCGGACTCAGCCCGGCTCGCCCTGGTCTCGAGCTCCGTCTTCTCCTGATGGGCGGTGCGGGCTGCGACCTCAGCGTTGGAGCGTAGCTTCGCCGCCACCAGCTCCGGCGCGATCAGCTTCTCCTCCAGGGCGGCCTTCTCCGCCTGCGCTGTGGCCGCGCGGTCTTCAGCAGCTTTCGTCCTTGCCTCAAAGGACGCGCGCTCTGTTGACCGGCTGGCCTTGCTATCCGCCGCCACGAGGCGGGCCGCGGCTAGCTGCGCCTCCAGCTGGACTTTCTCCGCGCGGAGTGCCTCAAAGGCCCGCGTCTTGTCCTCGGAGCGCCCGACAAGCTCCTAAACCACGCATGAGTCACACAACTGAGAAGAAAAGGAAAATAAGCATGAGAAAGGAAGATCTAGAAAAAAGACTCACCCTCGAGGCGGGGATCAGGTCCCTGATCGCCCGCTTCGACTGGCGCAGCGCCATCACGCTCAGGCACAGGCTACGCTCTAGGCTGCGGCGGGCTGCCAGCTCCGCGTCGCTGTCGAGGCCCGGGCCTACTGAGGCCAGGACCGGCGACATGGGCACCAGCCAGAGCGGTGGGACTCCCATCTCCACCTCTTCCGCCGTCGAGGTGGTCGGCCTCGACACCCTCGAGCTCTCCCCGACCTCCACGGTCGGGGGAGGCATCTGCTCGTCCACCGTCCCGACGGGAGAGACGGCCGGAGAAGGCGACGCCGGGATGACGATCACCTCCGCTGGAGCGGCGTCCGATGTGGCCACCGACGAGATGGGGACGATCCCCTCGGTCACCACGATCGTCGTCGCGGCAGAAGCATCCTCGGAGGTGCGGTCACCCGCCTCCACCATCTCAGCAGTACTCCTCGATCTCCCCGCCGACTCGGGGGCTCGGGTCTCCATCTCCGTCGCGGGGCTCCTCGCTCCCCTCAGCAGCTCGGGGGCAGGGGTCTTGGAGCCCGCTGCGGTAGTGGCCATCCCCCTCTCCAGCGACTTGGGGGCTGGCCGCTCCACGTCAGCATCATTGCCCGCCCCCGTCGACGACTCGGGGGCTGGCCGCGCGTCATTTCCCGCCCCCGTTGATGACTCGGGGGCTGGCTGTTCATCATCACCCGCCCGTGCCACGAAAGCATGATCCTCCTGATCCTGCTCCTGGGCCCCGGACAGGCACCTTGCCAACTCGGCCGCATGGGCCGAGAGTGCTTCTTCAGTGGGGGCCTCGCCCCCCAAACCCTTCACCCCCATCGACAGGTCGCTGCGAGCCGGGCTCGTAGTTCTCTGAGGGGGAACGGTCACCACCTGGGTCCTGACCCAACTGCTTCTTCTGCCGCCGCCCCTGACTGAAGGGAGGACGGCGGGTCGCTCGACGACAACGCATCTCCGCCCACCTAGGCAGGGCGGCGCAATGCCTTAATAGGCGCCGGTCTCATGGTGCGGCGGTCGGGCGCCCTGAATCGAGAAGGGTGTCACGATGACAAGCAAAAATGCACTCGCTAGAAACACAAAACAAAAACCAGAAGATTGCAACTCGGAAGTCACCCCTCTGCGACACGACGGGGCCGCTTGGAGCCGATCATGGGTTTGCGCGGGGACGCCGCCCTCTTGCTCCCCGACGACGGAGCAGATGTCGGAGGTGGCGTCGACCTGCCTTTGGCAACGACGACCGACGCGAGCCGCCGTTGGGTCGGGGCCGCCTCCCCGCTCTGGGCTATAGGTGGTGCGGAGGCCGCCGGCATGCTCCGCAGCTCCCGTGAAGGACACGCGGAGGGCGAGTGAGACCTCCGGCTCGAGGAGTGGCGACGTGAGCTGTCGCGCCTCGACTCGTGGCGGCCGGTGTCGCCGCGCCGCGGAGAGCTCCTGCCCCTCTCGCAGTGGTCCCGCCAAGGAACACGGCTGCTTGTTCCGGGCTGGTCAGCCCGAGAAGAGGAGGAGGGCGCTTGCCGGCTTGAACTGGTGCCACCTGCGGTCGAGGCGGGTGCCGATCTGCCGCGTGGCTGCGAGGACGGCGGCGTCTCATCGTCGGTCCACTCGAACGGGGACTCGGCCTCATCCGAGTCCGGCGGGGACGATGAGGGATCCTCGTCACTGGAGACATCCCTCTCCCCATTACGCCTGCACGAGGCGCGATTGTCGTTCCTCTCCCGCTTCTCGATCTCCCTCTGCTGGTGGTCCCTCTTGCACTGCCCTCGCCGCTGCTGCCGCGCAGCGGTCTCCCGGGTGAGCGTCCGGTCCTCCTCCAGCGGAGGGCGAGAGGGGAGGACGCGCACGTCCTTCATCTGCGCGAGCACAAGAACAATCACCTCCCGCAACCGCAAAAGACGAATCGAAAGGAAGTCGAGAGGATACATACCAGCGCCGCTATGGCCGAGGAAGGGAGCATCTGCAGCATGCCCGGTGGCGGCCAAAACATCCAAGTGACCCCGGTGGCCTGGGACACCCGGCGCTGGACCTCGTCCAGCGAGGGCAGAGGACGAGCGGTCACGGTCCCCTCAAAGGTAGCCCGGTCATCCGTCATCTCCCAGAGGCGCAGCGCGCGACGACGGAGCGGGACGACCCCCCGGGTGTGGTAGCCGCCAATCAAGGTGATGAAATTCACCCCGTTGTTGCGGAGTATCTCGAGGGCGGCGAGGGCGCTGTCGAGGAACCGGGGACGATCTTTCTTCTCCGGCCCGTAGCTCCATTTCGCCGGCGCCCGATCGTACCAGCGATTGGTGAACTCCGGCAGCGGGTTCTCGAGGTCGTTCTTGAGGTAGAACCACCCTCGGTGCCACCCGCTGTTGGAAGAAGTCAGGTAGGTGGGGATGTACTCGTCCATCCTCCCCTACTTCCCGCGGAGACCGGCGCACCCGATGGCCGCCGCGGAGTTGTGGTCCTTGACGCAAACGAACTTGTAAAAGTACCGGAACAGGTCCCAATGGGCTCCCTGCTCCAGATACCCTTCGCACAAGGCCTCAAACGCCGCCATCTGCTGGACTCCGTTCGGGTTGAGGTTGTGGAGCTCCAGGCCCTACTCCTCGAGGACGGCGCGGATGAACTGTCCTGCCGGGACGGAGAAGCCTCGCTCGTGGAACAGCAGGAACGAGACTACGTACCCCGCCGGGGGCTGTTCTCCGGCCCAGGCACCCTCCACTCTACTGCCGCGGTCAGCGGCGGCAGCATGCCGTCGGACGCGAGGCGGTCGAGCTCGGACCAAGTCACCGTCGAAGATGACCAGTTCGACATTGCGTCGGCTGTGGTGGCGGCGGTGGGCGGTTCCAGCTTGCGAGAAGAGGCGAGGCAGGCTCTGCAGCTTGCGCGCGGCGAGTATGGAACAAAGGCAAGAAACGGCAGCGGCGGAAGACACAAGGAAGCAGAAGGGGGAAAATTGGTCGACGACCACGGTATATAAACGGGGGAATGATTACTTCTGCCCCCCCGCAGTTAATACCCGTGTCGCATCGGGCCACGTCCTCCATCCGCCGAAGTGTCGCCCCTCAAAAGGCGCGCCCCACTACTGCGCGCCGTCCACGGCCGGGCCGCCACGTCACCCGAAGTGGGACCCGGAAATCTCGCGACTAGCGCGAGATCTCCGCCAGTCACCCCACGACACGCACTACGCAGCGAGCCACAAGTCTCCGACTTGCCCAAAAGACCAGCATTTAACCCCATGCACAAGTCCCCGACTTGTCCGTGGGCTCGGGGGCTACTACCCGCGGGTCCGCTCGCGCGTCCCCGCCGAAGAAAACACAACAACACAACAAGTCTCCTCGTCTCCGTGACAGTTGATCCTGGGAGCGAGTCTCCGACTCCCTCACCAGGCTCGGGGGCTACTAACGAGACCATGGACCAGGGCCCACCAAGACCCTTGAAAAACGCAGTACGGACCCACGTACGACGTGCTCCGGCAGCTAACACAATGAGTGTTACGCTGACCGAGCACGTGAAGGCTCGTACGACCAGTTTCCGCCATGGGTCAGAAGACAGGCGGCCCACGGCCATCCATACCCTCTTCCCCGAGTACGTGGTGGTCCGTACGACAGGTTCTCACCTCCACTCTCGACTACTCGCTCGCACGAGTAGTTTCCGCCTCGCGGTCACAACTACTCGCTCACACGAGTAGTCTCCGCCTCGGAGCCTCGACTACTCGTTCGCACGAGTAGTTTCCGTCACCGACTCGTGCAGGCTTCGCGGGGAAGGCACGGGGCGTGTGGGCCTGTCAGATCGAGGTCCCGGGAACTCCGCGCACGCTCCCCCTCGCACCGCCATGTGTCCGCTCCGCCGCCGCTCCCGGGCCAGGCCGATTCGGTCTCAGGGGATGGATTCGTCAAATCCTGCCACGAACGGCACAGTGACCATCGTACCGCCAACGGCGTAATGGGCGCTGGGCAACGTACGGAACAGTACACACTACACCCTAAGCAACAGAAGACGCAGCATAGATCACCTACTCGCACGAGTGGTTTTTCCGTCTCCGACCAGTTCAAGACTTGGCCGTCAAGGCCGCAGGTACGCAGGCCCCATTGGTGTCCCGTGATACCCCGGTACACGGCCCACCACGTGTCAGCCTCCCTGCACGGGTCCGCCCTGATCAGGTCGATCCTGTGTCAGAAGACGGATCCTCCTGCCGCTCCTCTGCAAGGGCGGTACGCACCGTACCACGGAGGGCACGGGAAGCGCTGTGCCACGAACGGCACAGTGCAAGCCGTCACCTATCCCTCGATCGTCGTGGTGCAGGCTACTCCGTTTCCACAGTACCAGAAAAGACAAGCCCCTGATCCACTGACGGGATCAGGGCCAGTACTCTGCCTCCTGTACCCGGCTAACTACTCGGAGAAGGGCGCAGGGGGCACCGGGACGGTTGCTTGGGACGCACGAGATCTACACCGTCACCCAAGGTCCCGTAACAGTGCTTCGCCGCTGCTGCTGCCTGACAGCCCGATGCAGAGAAAGACGCCTCACACTGTAGTCTAGCTCAACACACTCGATGTAAACCGCCCTGAGCCTCCCCCTTGCGACTATAAAAGGGAAGGGCAGTGGCACATACAAGACACGTTCGTTTTCACCCTCACACGCACTTAGCATCGATATCCCATCTCATACAAACACCGCAAGCACTCACACACTCACGTACGCAGACTTCTGCTACTTGAACCACTCGCACACCAGGGACTTGGGCTCTACACCCTCTCCCGACCTGTTTGTACCCCCAACTACAAACTTCCGAGCAGAAGGAACACTTCCTCTCAGACTGGACGTAGGGTATTACTCTCCGGAGGCCCGAATCAGTATAACCCCGAGTGTCTACTGTGCTACCGTGCGGATCAGAACACGCGCTCTTATATAAATTTACTTGCCGGCGGTAACGAACCCGACAAACATCATATCTTTTTTTTTTAGAATTAAGAGCATCGTATCTTCAAGGATTCATTTAGACAAGTTAAAAATGCATGCAGTGATGCAGCAAAGAACATTTAAATTTTGATTAAACGTTTAAATTTCGAAACTCAACCACGGAGAGACCGCCCCCGATGAAACCCCTGTATATTTGACACGAATCAACAACAAACCCCTGTAAACGCCGCCTTCCTTCGGCTCCGGCTGGACGCAAAGGATGGGGAAACAGGAAACCCTAACCGATCCAGCCTCGCGGTCGCGGGCTACGTCTTCGCCGCCGGAGAGTCCGAGTCCGAGGGACTACTCGACGCTGCCCCACAACGCCCTGCTCGGCATCTTCAGGCGGGTCCCTCACGCCGAGATCCTCCGCGGCGGCGCGGGGCTCGTGTGCGCGTCGTGGCGGCTGGTGGCCGTCGCCGAGCCCGCGCTGTGGCGGCACATCGACCTCTCAGCCGACGAGGACGAGATCGTCTCGCCAAAAGACGTCCCCGCGCACTGGAAGGCGATGGCGCGCACCGCCGTGGACCGCGGCGCCGGCAAGTGCGAGTCCTTCCGCGGCCGCGCGGACCGCGACTTCCTTGCCTACCTCGCCGACAGGTCGCCTGCGCTGAGGGGCATCCACGTCACGTCCTCGATCTACATGCCCCCAAGGTACTCCGTCGGGGTGATCGAGAAGCTCCCGCTGCTGGAGCGGCTCGTCGTGTCGAGCGGCTACTTCCATGCGCCGGCGGAGGTGATGCGCGTGTTGCTCGACCACTGCCCGCGCCTGGAGCTGCTCGACGTCGGCTGCTGCTACAAAGATTACGCCCTCGGGTACAGGCTGCGGGAGAGGTGCCAGCGCACGATCAAGAACCTGCGGATGCCGAAAGCCAACCCTATGAACTGCCAGTGCTGCATGGAGCGCGGTCAGGAGTATGCAGACGAACATGACGATTGATTCTTTAATTAGCTAGCTCTTGCAGGGTCGATCGATGATGAAGATGTGATAATAAGCTGAATTAATTAGATCTCAGGGTTTGATCTTTTCTGCAATATTAATTAGTTTATTGTGTGACACATCATATTTTAATTCTCAGCGTGAATAATGTACACTCCAGCTACAAAAATGGTTTTTTATATGCTGGTGGTAACTGTTTATGCAATCGTTTAGGCACTGCAAATTGGGACTTGACCATCCCCGTGGAATTATGTTTTTTTTTGAAACTGTGGAATGATGATTTTGCACACATGCATAATCCAATTTGCAGCGTGTGAAGTTTTTTAAAATATAAAAACTTTTTTTTGTTGTTTCGGCTGCTGGGCCATACCACCAGGACATATTGAGGCTTTTGCTGTTGCGCATATGCGATCCGGCCCAGTCCAGTCATTCCGATAAAATACACAGTACCAGGCCTTTATTAAGCCCACGTATCGCATCGCAGCCAGACGCCGCCAGTCGCCAGTTCATCATCCTCTACGGCGCGCCGGCTGCCTTCCGGCGCTCCTCCTCCCCCTCCCACTCCTCGTCGCCGTCGGGGGTAGAGGTCCATCAAGGTTTGGGCTTGTTCCTTCATGTGCTGGTTTGTAATCCTTGCTCGCTCTCGGATGGATTCCTCATTCCTGTGTTCCTAGGGATGGTTTCGTTTTGTTCCCGATCAAACCTAAATGGGTAAATCCTCCTTTCTAGTTTTGCCCTTACTAGTGCAATTCCAATCCATCCATGCATAGTTCGATTAAGTTTGCGTGGGTGCATTTTTGTGTGTAAATGATGGGATTCAGTTATTCAACTGAACCCTGATATCCCAGCGAAGCCTTCAACCGTAGTGGCCAGTCTTTAAATCGATATTTTTTAAGAAAAAAGGGAAATGTTTCTTTTGCCTCTGGAGGTTGTCACGTCAACTACTGATTGTGGAATGCTTGCATTGGCAGGTTTCTTATGTGAGAATCCAAGGTAGGGTTGCTATGGAGTCAACTGATGTTCAAGACATGGACAGTGGCATTGATCGGATCAGCCTGCTGCCTACTGAGATCCTACACAATATTCTATCACTTGTGAGGATCAGAACTGTTGTGCGGATGCGCAGGCTGTCCATGAGGTGGAGGCAAGTGTGCGAGGCTTTGCAGTTCATTTGTCTCACACGCAGAGAATTTCGAAGTTGGAAGGCTGATAAGTTTACTCGTTTTGTTAACAACCTGTTGCTACTCCGAGCAAGAGTGGACCTTCATACATTCCAGCTGTACTGGTATGGTCTAAATCCTCTGGACTGCAATGATGTGAGGATGTGGATTGGTTATGCAGTGAAGCATAACGTTAAAGTGCTTGATGTTGCCCTGGAGGCGTACGATCAGAATTCTATGCCTCGTTGTGTTTTCGTATGTCCCTTTCTTCAGGAGCTGAACTTGCAGTTAAGAGACACTTCTTATGGGCATCTGGGATTGGTGCTGCCAGACAAAATCAGCCTTCCTTCACTTAAAAAGTTATAACTCTCTGTGATGTGGAAGTGTCTCAGCTGTCACTTGACCAAATTATTGCGTGCAGCCCTGGACTAGAAGATTTGAGTTTGACAAACCGTGCAAGATATTTCAAGCTTATAGACTCAAAAGTACTCAAAAGTCTTACTCTTGATGGTTTTATAGATGGAGATGATGGGTTCACTATTGCTACTCCTCGTCTCATTCACTTTGAGTGCTTAGGTTGTGCATTGGAATATATTTTTTTAAGAGAGTGCCCATGTTTAGAGAGTGCACACATAGATACTTGTGGGTCTACATTTGATGGCCAATCTGATTTTACTGGAATTCTCTTGCATGCCAAGACACTTACATTATTGAATTTCCAGGGTTCTGACATGAAGGTATGCTTCCCCCTCTTATTATCAATACTCTGAATCAAAATTAGTTGGAAACAATACTATTTACATAGTATGCAGATTTTCGTGTTTGCATATCTTCTGTTTGGTGGTTGCTGCTGCTAATGTTTGTTATGGTCAGGGATACTATCATCTTTCAGCAAACAACATTAAAGACGGCTAGTTAGTTCTACTAAAAAGTTATGCTTTTACCATGCATGTCCACCGTAATAGGACCTGAATCAATCACGACTAAGACAATCAGAGTCTGAAACATGTGTGTAAAAAAAATGTTAAGTTTGATATGGATACTTTTGTGCATTTCATACATTTACACGGGAAAAAATGAACATGAAAAATTTTATATGTTTAATTCAACTTGCATCTGCTGTACAAATACATGCAATGTTGCTGCCTACTTGAACATGTTGGCCCTTGTGTCTGGTTATCTTTTGCCGATGGTAATTTTGGTCATGTTTGGAAATTATTTTTAAAAAACTCTAGATTTGAAAACATGCTGTAGACATGTGGTGTCGTGTGGGCTCAGGTTAGGCAGGCTGAAACACTAGTGTAAACAACGTTGATAGACCGTCAGCCGTGTCGCAACATCTGGGGAAGAGAAAGAGATGGGGACAATATTCTTCTTGCTTGCTTGATGAATCCATCCAGAGAATGTCTCAAGACCATATCTTAAAGCTAACTAATCACCTAACCCAAGCATTTATTCTAAGAAATCGCCTGGCCAAACAACACTAGATATCAGCTAACAGTGTAGTAAGGAGGAGGTTTGTCACCATGTGCTACATAACCTGTTATTTTAACTGTTCACATCCTACATTAACAGTACCCTTAAGGCCTTGACCTTTACACATGACATGTGGATATATGACTTCTATTATTTTGAAAATTGTAAACTAATATATCACGGTACTCTTAAATATTTATGCTTGCTGTAACATGTAGTACTAGTATCTGTATCCTGTGATTTACACCCTACTGAAGAACAGGTAAGTTTTCTTAGGTAGCTGACTATTGAAGCTTTGCTTTGGTCACTTCATGTATTTTGCTCTTGCAATTTAATTATCTGTTGCTGTAGAAAAGCTTATCATTGGTAAGATTCTGTGATAGTTTGTTGGCATTTGATGTGTGGACCATGTAGCAGTTCCATTTGCCCACCTTTCTCAAGTTATTTGTTGGCTACTGCCTACTGGCTACTGGCATGCTTAGCAATGTTCTGGTTCTGGTTTGGTCACTTTAGTTATGGACTTACGGCTGACCCATTATCTGGAAATGCAAGGTTATGTTGGAAAAGCAGCTACCCGCATGCTCGGTGTTTGAAAATCTCGAAACTCTTGAAATTGGTGACTGGTGTTTGACTGATAACTTCAACATTGTACTTCGCTTCCTCCAGCTGTCACCGAGACTAAAAAGACTTACCTTAGTACAAAGACAGGTATGCTGCTTATAGAACCAATGCCCTTTTTTCTGTGAGAAGAATCATTAAAAAGTAATGTGTTTTTCTTTATTCCCTGTGCAGCTTCCCAAAGAAGCAAATGGAGTGAGAGTAGATGTCATGCCAATCAATGGAATGACCTTGCTGTGTCCACTCCTTGAAACGGTCGTGATACGGTGTTCCAAGGATGACAGGGAAATTCAAAAGATGGTGAATGCAATGGTAGCGAATGAGATCAGCTTGGAGAAGATAAATGTTAAATTCTATGAAGATTTAGCAGAGAAGGTCATAACAGAAATAATACATTCAAGACATGAACAGGAGAAGGAATTTACCATCTTCGAGAAGACAATGGAGGAAAATCCAGAATGGGTAGATGGCAGTAGTTATGGCGGGAGTGACTCTGATAATAATGACAACGAGGGGATTGAAGATGAAGAAGATGAGTGGGAGGATGAAGGTGCCGATGTGTCAGAGGATGAAGATGATGAGTCAGAGGATGAAGATGACGAGGAGTCGGAGGATGGTGTAGTAGACAACAATGAAGACGACAATGACAATGGCCTGGAGGGTAATGGTGTTGACAGTAATGTAGATGGGAATGACGGTAACCTGGAGGATGGCGTCGATGAATGAAGATGGCAACAGCAATGACCTGGAGGAGGATGGTATCTCGACAATGATGAATTTGAAGACAATGATTTCTAGAGTGCAGTGGGGTGTGCTATTAGTTTTGCCAGGTGCTATCTGTCCTCATGCAGTGCATAAGTCCTGGCATCTTTCTTTTTTGTACGAATGGGTATGAGATTGTGACTATTTATAGAGTGGAAAAGAACAATCAGTCAGCCGGTGAAAAAAGAAGGAAAAGAGTCCTGGTGAGGCTTGATGTTGGCGACATCAAGCAGTCTATTAGGCTCTAGTGACTGCTGGACCTCCGACCAGCTTATCTATTCGACTGTCTGATGTCTTGACGATATATATATAGTATATTTTTTGAGTTGTGTAATTGCTTGGTTGTCAGCTCTGATATCGAGAGTTCCATTGTAACACTGGACCACAATTGAAGTGATTGATCTTTGCCATAGCCAGATTTGCGATTCGCCTTAGTCCAGAGTTGATTAGTGCATTCCTCCTATTTCGCTAGGTTGGCGGAAAAGTGTTGAGTTAAAAGGGTTTTGCTTGCACCTTATATGGTTGCAGTTTTGATCACACTATATGTTGTCATAGCAGCTGATGATTCATATGATGGGGGTTGGGCCTATTTATTGTATTCTTATGGTGAGCAAACTATATTGTGCCAAGAGATTTGAGATATGCCTTGTCTACTGTGCACTTGTGGATCTGGTGCTGAAGCACTGGAGCTTTATTACTCTGTGTTACATGGACAAAAAATGCTGATTCGTATGATGGGGGCTGGGCCTATTTACTAATGTGCTTATTTCATTAGCTGTTGGTTGGTGTCTCGTGCTGATTATGTGGTGATTTGCCGTTTGTCAAGTTGTGTTGCTTCATGCAAAAATTGTTGCACTGACGGTCTTGTTGAGTGTCTGTTTTACGTATAATTGTTCATTGTATCAAATCTTAAACGCAAACATGATTCTGGAGTTTAGGTTTGTTGATTTGTTGTTTGTGATCTATAGTACTTAGTAATGGGGAGGACACATACCGGAACAGCGACACCGTTCAGTGAATCAGTCTTCACCAGAACATGAATGAAGTCGGAACCTGGTAAGTGGAAAGAAAAAACTTTCAAAGAGCTGTGGTAGCAAATGTCGATCAGCTTGATCTGTGGGTGCTTGCTTTGTTCATCGAACTGCCGCGCCGATTCCGGCGAGGGTAAATGCAGTTTTACACGAAGCGGCGGCAAGAACGCACTTCGAGGCGCCGACGGGCGGGCGTTCCCTTCTCAGGGCAGTCCCAATGGAAGAAACTGACACGATTTCCATAGCATAAGAAATCATCTATAGAAACTATCTTCCACAGTGTTCAAGTAATAATTGTTTTCTCTTTCTCTCTCTTAACTCTAACTCTTAACTCTAACTTCTTCCTCCAATGAGAGAGTGACATGAGTCCCCTAGAAACTAGTAGTTTGTTCCCAATAGTAATTTCATGATTTCTTAGTGTATTGGTTCAAGAGAAGACTTTGTTTCTTCATGAAGAAACCATTTCTATGATTCTCTATCTCTTTTCTCATTAACTAGGCTGCCACATTACCATTTTAATTATTTGACAAGTTATTTAAGAGAGATAGAAATTACCATTAATACACCGTTAGGAGTGCCCTCAACTCATCACGGCAGCGCCGCCGCCATTTTGCATTTGCATCCTCAACTCATCACGCGCGGTTTCCATCCTTTCCTCTCGATCCAGGCCGCCTAAATTCGAATCGGACGGTTCCCGTGACGCATCCTCGTTCGATCCGTTCCCCTGGTCTCGTCATCCTGTATTCCTGTTCCGGGACTTTTCTTCCTAGGCAAACTGTCGAACACTTCAACGGCAAACCCCTCCGCTAAATGCGCGCTCTACTCCGCCTCCGGCGCCGGCTACCTCTGCCCCTCACCGCGCGGCCCCTCTCCTCCTCCTCTTCCGAGCCCCACGAGATCCCCACCGTCTACTCCTTCCTCCAGCCCTCCGTCTTCGCGCCGCGTCCCAGGCCGCAACCGCCGCCACCGCCCCCACCACCGGCCCATGACGCCGCCCCCAGAAAGACGCTCGACGCCGCGGACGCCGCCGCGCTCGAGTCCGACCTCCTCTCCGCCGTCGCCGAGGACCGCTCGGACGACGCGTGGCTGGCGTTCAAGTCCCTGTCCGCGTCCTCCCGCCCGCCCTCTCCCCACGCCGCCGCGGCGCTCGTCTCCCACCTCGCGGGCGCCGCGGGCGCGCACCACCGGCTCGGCCTCAAGCGCGCCTTCGCCGCGGCGGTCTTCCTGCTGGAGAAGAGCCCGTACGCGGCGCCCGTACCGGAGCCCGCCCTCGGGGCGCTCTTCTCCGCGCTAGCCGCCGCGGGTTCCGCCGCGCCGGCGCTGGCGCTCGCGCGCGCGATGCTGCGCTGCGGTCGACGCCTGCCGGCATTCTCCGTCTGGGGCCATCCTTTGATAGAGCTCACCCGGGATGACGCGGGCGCCTTTGCTGCATTCCTCAAGGTGTTCGATGAAGCCTGCAAGCTCGTGGTGGGGGAGAAGCCTCCTGCTGAGGCGGCAGCGATGCGCCCTGACCTCGCTGCCTGCAATGCTGTCCTTGCTGGTTGCTGCCGCAGGCTTGGTTCAGTTGCAGACGCTGAGAGGGTGCTGGAGACTATGTCGGCCATTGGGGTCTCGCCAGATGTAGAGAGCTTTGGTTCCCTCGCCTTCTTGTATGCTTGGAGGGGTGTTTCCAGCCGGGTTGATGAGCTTGATACATTGCTCAATGCTCTGGGATTCAGCAAGAAAGGATTTTTCAAGAATCTGGTCAGTGGGTACCTAAAATCCAGCAACTTCGAGTTGGTTTCGTCGCTCATTCTCCGTGCAGTGGAGGAACGTAGAGTTGGGGATGGAAATGGATTGGATGCAGAAACCTATAGTGAGGTTTCTCAGTGCTTTGTCCGTCACGCGAGGATTAGAGAACTAGCTCAGTTGATAATCCGAACACAAGAGATTGAGCTCACTCAACAACCTATGTCAGTTGAGGATTCTGTGGGGTTTGGGATTGTTAACGCTTGTGTTGAGCTTGGCCTATTGAACAAAGCTCATAGCATACTCGATGAAATGACTGCTCAAGGAGCTTCTGTAGGGCTTGGTGTGTACTCCTCGATCTTGAAGGCATATTGCAAGGAGCAGAAGACTGCAGAGGCTGCACAGCTTGTGGCAGAGATTAGTGGAGCAGGGCTTCAGCTTGATGCTAGTAGTTATGATGCTCTTATCGATGCTTCCATGACAGCCCATGATTTCCAGTCTGCATTTGCTCTTTTCAAGGACATGAGGGAGGCAAGACTACCAGAACTTAGGTCGAGTTATCTCACTATAATGACAGGCCTGACAGAGAACAACCGGCCTGGCCTCATGGCTTCGTTCTTGGACTCAGTGGTTGATGACCCAAGAATAGAGATTGCTACACATGATTGGAACTCGATAATACATGCTTTCTGCAAGGTTGGGAGGTTAGAGGACGCTAAAAGGACATACCGAAGGATGATATTCCTTAGATTTGAACCAAATAATCAGACATACATTTCACTTATCAATGGGTATGTCTCAGCTGAGAAGTACTTTAATGTGCTCATACTATGGACAGAAGTGAGGAGGAAGGGGGCTGAGTTCAACCACGAGTTGATTGATGCCTTTCTATATGCTTTGGTGAAAGGAGGGTTCTTTGATATGGCAATGCAGGTGATTGACAAGGCGCGGGAGTTCAAAATATTTATTGATAAATGGAGGTACAAGCAAGCATTCATGGAAACCCACAAGAAACTGAAAGTGGCAAAGCTAAGAAAGCGAAACTTCAGGAAAATGGAAGCCCTGGTAGCTTTCAAGAATTGGGCTGGTCTCAATACATAACACCGCAACCTCAGTTATCAACCTATCATGTGTTATGGCCATAGTTCAGCTAGGCGCCGAGTACTCGGCGACTACGCCTGACTAGGCGCTAGGCAATGGGTCAGCGCCTAGCGTCGCCTAGCGCCTAATTGTGGCTAGGCGCCGAGTACTCGGCGACTATCGGCGACTAGGCGCTAGGCAATGGGTCAGCGCCTAGATACCGCCTAGCGCCTAGCTGAACCTTGGTTATGGCTGAATTCATCATCTTCAGAAGCTGTAGCAAGCACTGTGGATCTTTAGAGGTGACCAAGTAAGGCAGCTGTTTGGCTGTATAAGCTTGTAAGAAGGTTAGATAAATTGGTTCACTTATGTTCTGTGGTATTTATAGGAGTAGATGTTTACTTCGTACTTTATAGATTTATACTGGGCTACTGGCCTGTCCAGTTCTGACTCCAGACCATGTATTACTGAAATGTCTCAATAACGAGTTTCTCTTGAAATAATTTGCATGGAGTGCATTTCTTAGTATTACTAGTGTAAAGATTCTTCCCCTGCAATGATCCGGCGCTCCAGCTCCATGCATTCTAGTATTACTAGTGTAAAGATTTTAACATTGCTCTGCTGCTACTGCTATCGACCTCCCGCGTGTAAACCAACGACTCAAAATTGGTCAACTGTCAGTATTACTAGTGTTCTACCAGATGAGCAGAAACAGAAAGTTATCACACAATACCAAATCAAAGTAACTTAAAGTTCTAACATAGCATGCATATCAAATCGAAGTAACTTAAGGTTCCAATATAGCATGCATACCAAATCAAAGTAACTTAAAAGTTCTAACATAGCATGCATATACCAAACCAAAGTAATTTAAGGCTCTAACATATCATACATGACCGGTCCACATAACACAAGTTTGGGTCCACAAACATTATTACGGCCTCTTGATACAAGAGCAGTTCCACATCATAATAGGAGGAATAATGACTAAGTTAATAATATAGTAAATGGTATTGCCGGGAGAAATGCAGGTGATAAAAGCTGGTGGATTCCCTTTCAAATTTCTTGATTTAAACAGCAGCCTCCACTAGCATTGGACCTCCCTTTCCTCCCTATGGAAATCAGCAAGAGGTGACTGCAAATTTAGTATCCTCCTGTAGAAGAGGGTGGCTCCGCCATTAGTCAAGTTTGACATGACAATAGACATCAATGAAGAGGAGGACCTTGTTACTTTCTAGTTGGTAGATGGGAACCCCTTGTAGAAAACAGGGTGGCCGTTCAACAGTGTATCTTTGATAGTCGCAATGTTTTCCGACATGATCTTGATCGCCGATGACACTGACCGAGGGCACAGGCCAGTCCCACGGGCCAGTTTCATCAGAATCTGGAACCCTACAGTCATCACAGTTCCCCCAGCCTCTCCCATTGGAGTGCCTAAGTTTGCAGGGTCAGGGACTGGAACAAGGGAGAAGCCGGCGGGGAAGAGAGAAATGTTATTTATCGCCTGTTCACCTCCCGGGCTTGTGATCATCTCCATCACGTTTTTGTCTAGAGAGGAGTAGACCATGAATGACCCAGATGCGTCGTACCAGCTGTTCTGGAGGACCATCATGATTTCCTTGTTTGCGCCGCTGCCATGCTGACCAATTGCAAACACTCGAGTGAGTTTCGAAATCACAAGTCTGAGATAATGCAACTGCATCCAGTGTCAGTGCCTGCTGATGTTCTGTTACCTTGACATGCAGGATGGAGACAGCATCTTCACTTCCGACGCCACTGGCTACACGAACTTCCTCCTTCACGCAGCCTCCATTTACAAGGACATCCCACTGCCATCACCCATTGGTAAGACACACGTTACTTGAGTTCAGACAGAGGCTGTGTAATTTGTTGCCATGTGCCCTGAGTGACTGTGTCTGTTGACATACCTTGACACGCAGCAAGTTGTTCTTGAGCAGGTCGAACACCCTCCTCATGGGAAGCTCCAGCAGGAACGTCGCGCTCGCACACACAACCGCGGTGTTGCTGGTGTCGTCGTTCCTTTTGTAAACAATCCTGACGTCTTCCTCCGTGCCTTCGCCGCACTGGACGCTCCAGGCATCTGCTGGGAGGCCGGAGATGCTGCCAGTGTAGTCGGTGAGCAGATTGTCTGCCAGCCTCATGACAGCCGTCCTCCCCCTTGCAGAAACTGAAACCAACAACGCAAGGAGGTAAGTTTGTTTCTCTTATTCAAGTTTGGTAGTGAGTGTGCCAGATAGTAATCACATTTTTTTCAGGCTGCCATTACCGTTCAGGGTACAGTTGGTGACATGGTACACGTCCCTGAGTCGTGCGCACTGTCGCGCCATGTTCATCACCCAGCGCCTGGCGCCGAAAAGGAGACTGCTCAGGCTTGGCTCGAAGAGGTTATGAGTACCACTGTCATCTACTTGAACGTGCTCGATGACAGTGACCTGCAAAGAAGGTTTGGGAACAGATCAAGCATGGCTGTGGTACAGAGCCACAATATAATGAGGTAAAGTTTAATTTCGAGCCTTTCCCTAGCTGTCATACCTTGCAGCTGTTGTGCCTCATGGGCTGAATCAGTATTCCTGATGGCATCTTGCGGCACTTGGCACCGCCGTCCAAAGACACGTCGACGACAGCAATGGATCCATGTTCCAGCCTCTTGCAGTAGCGCAAGAAGGTGCATTTTCTAGCCGGCACCAGGGGTGATGGGAACACCAGCTCGACAGTCAGCTGTCGTTTTCAATGCAAAAGAACAAGACAGTCTGTGAGACTGAGTAACAGCTAAGAGCCTAAGAGGACAGTTCTTATCTGCCCGTGCACTGTAATTTTCGCATATAAGCTACTAACTACTAAGCTACTTCTCTCTGCTAAATTCATGAACAATTCATACCAGCTGCATAGCCCCATCGTAGCTTTCCTCGCTATTCTTAGGCCAGTTGTACACCTTGGTAGTCATTGCACCGGACATGAGTCCAGGGAAGAAGGTGCCATATTTCTCCTGCAGTCATTTCAAAGCTCAAACTGGGTTCAGATTTGCATTCAGATTCTGAATCGACAATGGTATTCAGTATCAACAACCCACTCACAGCATCCATTAGATATTCCACAAGACTTTTGGAGCCCATCATGACCACAGTGTTGGCACGGGTAGCTTCTGTATTGAATCCAATGTCACCGACACTGATTTGCCCAGGAAATGTCTGGGCGTAGGTCATCTTGTTCAGTACTTCAAATGAACCACCAGGTACAGCCATCCACAGAGGGCAGTCAGAGTCGCCCAAAATGAGAAGCTCCTGCGCCGCGCTGTTGGCTACTTCAGTAAATGCTTGTAGGTCATCTTGCATAACCAATGCATTTTCTGATGAGGACTCAAGATTGAATAAGCGGGTTGGTGAAGTCCTCACAGAGGTTACATTGTTCATACGCATCTGCCAAAGAGAAGATGCAACATCACTACATCAGTGGAACTTGAGATACAGACTTTATAATCTTTTGCAACTTGAGATATGATCTTTTGGTCTGAGAAGAAGTATAATCTGTATATGATGCAATGCAAGCTGACACAGCTACAGCACTGGTTATGAAGAGTGGAAATGAAGAGTTTACTTGAGACAATGAGTTATATGCTATACCTGCAACTCTTGCTGCAGCACCTGATTATGCACTTTCAGCCGTTCCAGTTCTTTGAGGATCTGGAGTTGCCCTGGATCATTAGTGCATCTGGGACACACAGCATTGTTATGTCCCTGCCTGAACCTGTTGTTTTCTTCCCTCAGCATTTCATTCTCCACTTTCAACCTGTAGTTCTCTTCTCTTCCACTTGAATGCTATTTGTGTCATGTAACAGAATGGAGAATGGTTAGAGATTCCAAGTGGTGAAACTAGAATATATGTCAGGAAACTTGAGGTGCTATATTAGGTACTAGAATCAGATCTTATGACTGAGTTGTGTGACCAGTATTACTGATTGGTCCTAGCATGAATCATCCTGGCTTTGAACTAGTGGTACAGCCAGGTCGTTAGCAGTTACTCTCTTCATTATAAAATTTAGGCTGTGTTAGTTTTATCTAACATCTACACCATAAAAAAATCAAGTCCATAAAATATACTCCCTCCGTTCGCGTTTATATGACGTCTCGGACCGGCTCGACAAAATTAAGGTAGCCCTCAATTCTCTATTTTGCCCTTGTGCTACTACAGCTGTTATGGACTCATTCTTTGGTAAACAATTCAGGCGCAGAGTTAAGGCCAAGGAGCCTGCGCCTGTTAGTTAGGATTCTTATTTGGTGCTAGGAGTTTGTTAGTGGCCGGATTGTATAACCGGTTAGGATCAGGGAGTTAGTTAAAGGGGGAGGACTCTATATAGTCAGGGACTCCCAGGTGTTTTGGTTAGGCAGAAATTAGATAGGACTCTAGCGCAGAGCCTCCTAGGGAGGGCGAGCAGATCTTGTATCTATCTGCTAGTATCTCTATTAATCAATAAACAGTTCGTATCATCTTTGGTATCACGATCCTCTCCTTCCTGAGACCAGCTTCCCCTGTTTTCTTTTCCTCTCCCCTGCGCCACGCAGCCTCCCCTGTTTTCTCCTCTCCCCTGCGCCAAGCCGATCCAATCTTGCCGCAGACACCCCCACCACAGCCGCCGCCACATCCTCCTTCCCGTCGCCGCCGCTCAATCCACCGCTACCCTGCTGCAATGGGCGACAAGGTCGTCACGGAGGACCTCCTCAAGGACGCCATGAATGGCCTGGTGTCCAAGGAGAAGTTCCAATCAGACATTGACCGCCTCATCGCCTCCGTCACTGACGTCAACAAAATGGTGGCCACCCTGTCCACCAAGCTCGACGACCACATGTGGAAGGCGGACCTGGACACGGGTTCGTTCCGCCAGGAACACACCCGCCTCAACACGAAGATCGACAACGTCTACACACAGCTCTTGGAGAAGCAGGGCCGCTTCGACAAGCACTCCTCCTCCGGCAGCGGCGAATCATACGGCCAGCCGCCGGCGCCTGTGCACAAGTTGCGATTTCCCAAGTACGACGGCACGGACGACCCGCTCGGCTGGCTGCACAAGTGCGAGCAGTTCTTCCGCTCGCAAGGCACGCCGGCTGCACAACAGGTCTGGACGGCCGCTTTCTACCTCGAGGGAGCAGCAAGTCAGTGGTATTTCCGCCTCGAGAAGAACCACGGCGAGCCGTGTCCTGGGCGGAATTCGTCGACGGCGTCAACAAGCGCTTCGGGCCGCCAACCCGGAGTATTCCGCTTGGCGAACTCATGCACGTGCGCTGCTCCACCTCCGTCGCCGAATACCAAGAGCACTTCCTGACGCTGCTCGCGCGCTGCGATGATGTCAACGAGAAGCAGCAAATTTCCATCTTCTCCGCCGGTTTGCCGGCCTAGATAGGGATTGACGTTGACCTCCAGAAGCTGGCATCCCTCGACGACGCCATGGCGCTGGCTCGGGCGTTCGAACGCCGCATCCAGCTGGGAACGACACGCCACGGTCCGTGCCCCGCGGCGCGCGCGCCCTGCCTCGGTCGACCCCGTCTGGCCCCCTGGGGGCAAAATCACCGGCCACACCGGCTGTGCTGGGCTCTGCTTCAGCGACACCGGGTGCGCCAATCAAGCTCGCACCACCTGGCGGCCGTTTCACACGCCTCTCGCCGGAGGAGATGGCACAACGTCGCCTTGATGGCCTCTGCTTCAATTGTCCGGAGAAATTCTCCCGCGAGCACGCCCGTCAGTGCTCCATGAAGGGCATCTTCTGGATGGAATTGGCTGATGACGAGGCTGAGCCCTCAGATACATCTGACACCGAGCCGGTGATCTCCACCAATACCATCACCGGGATCCAGACAAGCTCCACGCTTCAATTGGCCGCCGTCGTCCACGCCAAGGCTCTCACGGCGCTGGTGGACTCCGGATCGACCCACTCCTTCATCAACACCTCCGCGGCCGCACGACTGGGGCTTGTGCCCGAGCCTCGCCCAGGATTGAGCGTCGGCGTGGCCAACGGTGACAGGGTGTCGTGCGATGGCATCTGCAGGGACGTCGCCGTCCGCATTGGACACGAGGACTTCCGCCTCGACCTGTTCGTCATTCCACTGGGCGGCTACGAACTGGTACTTGGGTGCGCGTGGCTCCGCACTCTGGGTCCCATAATCTGGGATCTCAGCCGGCTGACCATGTCATTCTAGCGGCATGATCACCTCGTCAAGTGGGTCGGCGTCAATGTCCAATTTTCTCCTCGCCTCTCTACATTGGAAGCCACCAATCTCCTGCCATTGTTGCTCGCAGAATTCGCCGACCTTTTCGTCACACCTTCAGAACTGCCGCCGCCTCGCTCCTTCGACCACCGTATTCACCTCCTGCCGGACACACCGCCAGTGGCCGTCCGCCCATACAGATACCCGCAGCTGCTCAAGGACGAGATTGAAGCCCAGTGCGCTGCCATGTTGGAGCAGGGCATCATCCGTGCCAGCACATCAGCTTTTTCCTCCCCGGTCTTGCTGGTGCGCAAGCGTGACGGCTCATGGCGGTTCTGCGTGGATTATAGAGCCCTCAACTCGAAGACGGTGCGCGACATGTTCCCCATACCAGTGGTGGATGAGCTCTTGGACGAATTGAAAGGCGCTATCTATTTCTCCAAGCTCGATCTTCGCAGCGGCTATCACCAAGTGCACATGCACCCTGACGACATCATGAAGACCGCATTCAGAACTCATCACGGGCACTTTGAGTTCCTTGTGATGTCGTTCGGGCTCACTAATGCTCCATCGACGTTCCAGGCCCTCATGAATGATGTTCTACGACCGTTCCTGCGCCGGTGCGTCCTCGTCTTCTTCGACGATATTCTGATATACAGCAGATCGTCGTCTGAACATCTGCAGCATGTTCGGGAGGTGTTGTCTGTGCTTCGTTCCCATGGACTGGTGCTGAAGCGGTCCAAGTGCATCTTCAGGGAACAGCGTGTCCAGTACCTTGGCCATGTGATCGCCGACGGCGTCGTGGCCATGGATGAGGAGAAGATCAGCGCTGTCCGGGATTGGCCCCTCCCACGATCAGTCAGGGCTCTTCGCGGTTTTCTGGGGCTCACAGGTTATTACCGCAAGTTCATCCACAATTATGGCCTCATCGCCGCCCCTCTGATGGCTTTGCTCAAGAAGGAGGCGTTCCACTGGTCCGACGCAGCCACACAGGCCTTCGAAGCTCTCAAGGTCGCCCTGACCACCGGACCGGTCTTGCAGCTGCCCAATTTCGAGAAGCCATTCGTCGTTGATTGTGATGCGTCAGGCAGCGGCTTTGGAGCCGTGCTGCACCAAGGCGGAGGGCCGATCGCCTTTTTCAGCAAGACAGTTGCCCCACAGCATGCCAAATTGGCCGCTTATGAGTGTGAGTTGATTGGTCTGGTTCACGCCGTTCGGCATTGGCGCCCTTATCTCTGGACACAGGCGTTCGTGGTCCGCACGGATCATTGCAGCTTGAAGCATCTCCTCGATCAGCGGCTCTCTACCATCCCTCAACACACTTGGGTGAGCAAACTTTTTGGCTACACCTTTTAGGTCGAGTACAAGCCGGGCAAGCAGAACGCCGCGGCTGATGCCTTGTCTTGCCGCGATGAGGAGGGACATTCGCCACACGCAGCCGCCATCTCGCGCCCTGAGTTTGAGCTGTTCGATGAGTTCCGCCGGGAATCAGCTTCCCTGCCGGAAATTACGGCTAAACGCGCAGAGATTGAAGACGGAACTGCGGGCGCGGCCTGGTCCTTGGTGGACGGCTTCGTGATGCACCAGAACCGTATATTTGTTCCGGAGTCATCCGCGTTGTGGCCGCAGCTCCTCGCCACGGCGCATGACACTGGGCATGAGGGTGCCCAGAAGACGTTGCACCGTCTACGCGCTTCCTTCTACAACCCAAGGGCGTCCAAGCTGGTGTGCGCATACGTCAAGGGTTGCCTCGTCTGCCAATGGAACAAGACCGAACACCTCCATCCTGTCGGCCTCCTTCAACCTCTGGATATTCCAACAACAATTTGGAACGACATTGCCATGGATTTCATCGAAGGCTTTCCAAAGGTGGGCAGCCGCTCAGTGGTGCTGACTGTCGTCGATCGTTTTTCCAAGATGGCTCACTTCATTCCCCTGAGTCACCCGTACACAGCGTTGACAGTGGCTCAGGCGTTCTTCGACACCGTCGTCAAGCTCCATGGGTTGCCTTGCTCCATTGTGAGTGATCGGGATCCCGTTTTCACCAGCACTCTCTGGACGGAGCTCTTCTCCTTGTCTGGTGTCAAATTGAGGCTCAGCTCTGCCTTCAGACCGCAAACAGATGGACAGTCTGAAGTTACCAATCGGGTTCTGGCTGTATATTTGCGTTGCTTAGCGGGAGATCGGCCGCGCAGTTGGCTTCGCTGGCTTCCATGGGCAGAATTTTGCTATAACACCTCCTTCCAGACAGCCTTGCAGACGACGCCGTTCAAGGTGGTGTTTGGCCGTGATCCGCCAACGCTTATGTCCTATCAGCCGGGCGCAGCAAGGGTTGTGGCCGTTGACAGGCAGCTGCTGCACCGTGATGAGTTCTTATCTGAGATTCGGGAACGCCTTCTTCAAGCTCAAGACTATATGAAGGCGTCTTATGACAAGCAGCATCGTCCTCTGGAGTTTGAGGTGGGCGAGTGGGCATGGCTTCGGCTCCATCAGCGTTCTGCAGTGGCAATTTGTGACAAAACCAATGCCAAGCTTGCTCCTCATTTCTATGGTCCATTTCAGGTAACTGAACGGATTGGTCCAGTGGCATATCGTCTGCGTCTCCCTTCCAAGGCTCGTATTCATGATGTCTTCCATGTGGCATTCTTGAAGAAGGTTGAGGGCGACCCTCCTGCAAGTCCTACGCCCTTGCCCAATTTGATTCATGGTCGAGTACTGCCTGTTCCAGTTAAGGTAGTGCGTGCTAAACCTTGTCGGGATTCTTGGGATATTCTGGTTCAGTGGGAAGGCCGGGCTGCAGCTGAAGCAACATGGGAGGATTTGCAGGAGTTCAAGACACAATATCCAGATTTCAAGCTCGAGGACGAGCTTTTTTCCCAGGAGGGTGGAAGTGTTATGGACTCATTCTTTGGTAAACAATTCAGGCGCAGAGTTAAGGCCAAGGAGCCTGCGCCTGTTAGTTAGGATTCTTATTTGGTGCTAGGAGTTTGTTAGTGGCCGGATTGTATAACCGGCTAGGATCAGGGAGTTAGTTAAGGGGGAGGACTCTATATAGTCAGGGACTCCCAGGTGTTTTGATTAGGCAGAAATTAGATAGGACTCTAGCTCAGAGCCTCCTAGGGAGGGCGAGCAGATCTTGTATCTATCTGCTAGTATCTCTATTAATCAATAAACAGTTCGTATCAACAGCGAGCAAATCGAGTGAGCTTCCGTCCACAGCAGCTTGGTTGCGCGGTGGAAGTTGGAACAGAAGCGTCGGAGGGCAGGGGCAAAAATGTCAGGTCATCTTTTCCTTGTACTGCGACGTCAAATGTTTTAACACATTTTGATTTGACTTGCGACGTCAAATAAACGCGAACGGAGGGAGTATCTTGCTAGTGCATTTAATTGGTATTGTAGATCCTGATACTTTTTCAATAAACTTGATCAAAGTTTTCATTAAATGACATAAAAAACTTAAACAACCTACACCTTGGAACGGAAGGAGAAGAAGTAGCACTTAGCAGTTTTTATGATGTGTCGCTAGTCATGATCATGGAAACTTGCAATGGTGTAGAACAAACCTTTACTTGGGTTCTCTTGTTCTGGAACCAAAACTTCACCTGATTGAGAGCAAGGCCAGTCGCAATAGCAAGCTGCATCCTTTGATTCTCATCAGGGTGTGCGCAGACACTAAAGAAACTGCTTGTTCAACAACAATAAAGACAATACAGATGATAATATTTCAAAGTGAAGGTAACTGATGGAAAGGAAAATATTTGTGAAGTCTTAGAAATAACTCAAGGATATGGCACACTTTCAATAAAGTATTTCTTACTATGTTCACTTTGATCTAAATGAGTGGAGTCAACTTCTAAAGTTTTAATATCTGATATACTTATTAATTAATTTTCTTTAAAGAAATATCTAGTAGATTTATATCAAAATAATGTGAATATTTTGCGTTGGATAAATAAATAATACAACGATCAAAGATGGTACCAACATCATGCACTTTGGTGAAAAAAATATACAAAGGGATCTCTAAACAATTTTTTTTTTGTCGATGCATACTCTGAACTTCGAGTGAATGATGTAACCATACCCCTCGAGCATCTCTGACTGCTTGCTGGTGAGCCTGTGTAGGGACCTTTTCTTTGGTTGTGGACCATCCTGATGACCATCGCCGAGGCTTTCTTCACGAGCTTTCTTGTTGCCAACCAAGATGCTCGAGTCAACTTCATTGATTCTAGAGGCACCAGCACCATGGCTCTCTCCATGACCATTTGTTGCATGTAGTTCTTGAGGATGATTGCTTAAATCCTTTTCATCATTCTGGTAAAGAAACAATATTTTCATCACTAAACTCACGCATTCCAAAATTTATAATCGAAAAGGTTAAACATAGTATAACTTAAACCTATACAGAATAGAAAAACCATGTGGGTGGGTCATCTCTAGTTCTCTACTGATTTGGATATTTACATAATAAACATTCTTTTTCTGAATCACGCTGATAATTACTACCTTTACAAAACTTCATGTACTACATGGCTTAACAAAAGGAATAAAAGGGAAAATAAATCACAAATAGGACCGTGAAGTCCGTGATGCATCTAATGGCATTTATCCTATTTTTTTTGTACTTTTCTCTTATTTAGATATATATTTATTTCTAGCTCATTTAATGTTGTATATGTATTTGTATCCATTAAAGTTATCACACAACTATTCTTCAACAATTACATATATGAAAACACGACCTTTTCGAAATATTGAAGGGTAAAGACCCCCAACAAAAATGCAAATAAAATGTGGTACTATATTCTGCTCTGAAACAAAGTTGTTGCTATCTTAATGTCAACTAAAAAAATACTAGGAGCTAACCTTTTACAATGAAAAATAAGCACGCCCCCTCATATACTTCTTGATTCTTTAGAAATTATTAGGAACTATGATTTTTATATTAAATTCAATATTCAAAGCATCGACTACTTAGATATTTAGAAAAAAAATTTGCTTGTAGAAAAGTTGGGTGACATGGGGATATATTGAATATAAGGATGCCATCAACATTTCAAAAAAAAGAATTGTAGATTTCACACTCCACCGTGTATTAAAAGCAAAAATTGATAGAAGACCATCATAGAAGAATAGATTACTGAGAAGTGATTTCAAATGATGAATCCAAATTACTTAAGAGAATTAATTATCTTTATCCTTCTTGAAAAAACAATCTCATAATGAACTTTGACGAAACAAGATGAAGTGAGTTAAAAAGAAATCAAAAGGAATAAAAGCATCAAACTAGGAAAATCCAAGAGATATACTACAATATCTTGTATGATAAGGTGATATTGAACAAACTTAATGTAGAAACAAAAAATATGTTTCTATAATTCTGTCTTGTCAAAACCTTTATTTTCGGGGATAAAGATGCAAAAAAAATCATTCTCAATAACAAGAAAAAAAATCCAACAATATATGTATACTAGAGATGGAGTAAGAAATTACCTTTTTGGATGAAAAGCCAACACCAGTAGTAGGAGGTCCCATCAAAGATGGGTCGCTGATACCACCATTAGAACCCATTAAAGATGCGTCCGTGATACCACTAGTAGATCCAATCAAAGATGGATCACCTCCTGAAGGTCCACTTATTCTCATCCTCAAATTCAAGTACACTACCTACAATTTCTTGAAGTGTTTGCTTCAACTAGTCTTCCCTAGCATTCGACTCGCCTTTCCCTTGCCCTCCCCTCTATTTATAGGCGCCACCCTGGATGTAAACTGTTACAATTTATGGTCCTCACACTAGTTTAATGTTGTTTGAGCATGTGATTTGGTTGATTGTGCAAATAAAATAATAATATAGTAACGCTAGCCAGAGGAGAGAGAAACAAGGTAAGTAGTTGGGAGATATATCTACTATATTTTGTTCTCATGTTTATTTTAATCAATTTATAAGCATCCATGCATAAAAGGTATAGTAAAAGGAATCAATTAATTATAGCTTCATTTACCTGTGCATCATCAAAGTACAAATGTACTGATAAAGATTAGAGGTGTGAGCAAAATAGGAAAACTTATATTGGTTGGTGACACCTTGAATAAAGTTGTAGGTGTGCTGTAATTATCTCATACTAGTTGTCCTATAGCCAGCTAGCTTATTATAGAACTTCAATAAATAATAGCAATATGAAAAATTGCGATGTGAAGGTGGGGGAGTTAATAATAGAATAAAAATAAAATAAAGTAAATCACACTTGATATCTCACTTAATGTTAGAAATAGAAAATATTTTAGATTTGTTACCAAATGATTTGCATATCTTAGGGATTACAATATGCAACTCGAAATGTTTTAATGCGAGTTTAGAATTTCTGGAATGTGACCAAAATTCTTACAATTGATTTGTAATGGATTCTTTGGAAATGCTAGCGATGACACAAAATTACATCCTAGGCGAATGTGTGAACTGTAGAGTTCCTCAAAAAAATTGCTCAAAGTTGCATATGATTAGAGACATAAGGTTGTATTGGGAGATGTGAAAAGTTGTGCATGTATTGTCTACATGTAGTTGTGTTCACAATTTCGAGTGTTAGAGTTGTGGAGATTAATAAAAGAAAACAAACTCGAGTGAAAACTAAGAAACCTGGAAGTTTCATCAACTAATAAAAATATCCTTACGCATACAAGTTCCTACTTAATACCAAGTCGGCATAGAGTATGTATGAAGCCTAACGTTGAAATATTGCGTGAATAATCTAAAATATTCGCATGTTGGGCCGCTCGGATCTAATCATTAGTTGAATGGTTGGGCTGTTAATGGGTTATGATTTTGAAGGCTAAGCCCCTGAAGCCTGAAGAATGCACAATGATATCTACAAGGTTTTATTGAATGACATATGCACGTTGTCACGTAGTTGGGCCATCAATTTGGAGGACTATTATAGTAGCTGGACTACGCCCCTAAAGAAAATTTATCACGGCCTTTCCAAAATCTATTAGATATTGAGCTCACCATTATACGAGGAAATAAAAGGTGAGCTGCTTGATGTTCCATCTAAGTTGAGGTTCTTTTTAGAAGAAATAATGTACAAATATTTGCATGTGTAAACTCAATAATGTTCACATTCTTTTACTAATTCATACGTACAATATGAATTTGTATGGACTGACACTATCAATATGTCCAACTCACACAACTTTTAGTTTCCATAGATGTTTTATGCAGATTGGTGCATGCGTTCGAAGTTTCTTCACTTATGTAACTATAAGCCTACTAGAGAGGAAATTGTGATTACTTTACTTGTTCATACAAGATCATATTGCTTGTCACCGTAGAAACACGAGCTTGTTCTAAAAAAATAACATTATTTCCAACAGCATTGAAATTCATCAACAATACATACATTACATCAACATTTGATAGCATTACAACCAGTGACGGATCTAGGATAAATATTAGGGGGGCTTCTTCAACCTACAAACAACTTCAGCCTCTCCTCAAGGTGCATCCATGGCAAAAATTCCTAGGGGGCCTAAGGAGGGGCTCCATGGAGCTGACAGCCGTAGGGGGGGCTAGAGCCCCTGCCGCCCCAACGCTAGATCCGTCGCTGATTACAACATATTAAAAACAAGTTCACTCAACTCAATCAGGCATATGCACATTGTCGCGTAGTTGGACCCTCAATTTGGAGGACTATTATAGAGATTTATAGTAGCTGGACTACACCCCTAAAGAAAATTTATCATGGCCTTTTCAAAATCTATTAGATATTAGGCTCACCATTATACGAGGACATAAAAGGTGAGCTGCCTGATGTTCCATCTAAGTTGAGGTTCTTTAAAAAAGTACAAATATTTGCATGTGTAAATTCAATAATTTTCACATGCATTCTTTTACTAGATCATATGTACAATATGAATTTGTATGGACTGACACTAATATATGTCCAACTTACACAACTTTTAGTTTCCATAGATGTTTTATGCAGATTGGAGATTGGTGCATGCGTTCGAAGTTTCTTCACTTATGTAACTATAAGCCTGCTAGAGAGGAAATTGTGATTACTTTACTTGTTCGTACAAGATCATATTGCTTGTCACCCTAGAAACACGAGCTTGTTCTAAAAAAATAACATTATTTCCAACAGCATTGAATTTCATCAACAATACATATATTACATCAACATTTGATAGCATTTACAACATATTAAAAACAAGTTCACTCAACTCAATCAGGCATATGTCGATACTCGATACATACATATAATGTGGGTAAGATACTGGCGAAGCAGCCGTGTGATATAACGATCCTCTCCATCCACTGCGCGCGCATTTTAAAACAAAACCAGACGTGTCAAACAAGAGCGTAGAAGAGCGCTCCAATGGCAAGCGCGGCGGTGCCGGCAACTCCCGCCACCTTGTTGGGTGCCGCGGCGTTGGGTGGCGGGTACTCCGCCGCCGGCGAGATATCGATGCCGTAGGGCGGCGGCGGGGAGTAGGCCGAGTACGGGCCGCCGTTGGGCGACGGCGCCAGCCCGGCGCCCGGCTCGGTGGCGTTGGCGACGGCCGCGCGCTCGCCCATGACGACGACGATGAGCTTCTCGTCGCGGTTGCAGTTGTCCTTGTTGCCGCTGATGAAGTAGAAGGGCCCGGAGCGGGTGAAGGAGAAGACGGTGTTGCCGTCGGTGAAGGTGTCCATCGGCGCGCCCGTGTCGCAGGCGTCGTAGGCTTTCCTGTCGACGAGGAGCACCGAGTCGTTGCCGGGCTGGTACGTGAAAGCTGCATGGATATGCGCGCGCGGGAGCGCGGTCGAAAAGTTGAGCCACGGTAACCAAAATTAGGAAAAACTGATGCCAGTTTCTAACAGCGCGTGTTTTACTTTCTACTGCACGGTGAAACTTTGCCATTACTCAGTTACTGCCATCATTAGCGCTGCAATTAGCGCCGATCGCGTCACGGTAAAGGCACGGTGAATCGCGGAGGATATCCTCGATTTAATTTTCGGCGGTGCAGTTGGGAGATAGAGAGTTAAGATTAGGGCCGGGATAGAGATAGAGCGTTACAAGAATCCTAATATATCTTCTAGCATATGTGCAGCATTTGAAAATGCAATGCCTGCGTAGAATAAGTCGGAGCCTTCGTTCACAGGTGGACACAGCCCGCAGGCCAGCCTGCATCCCCTTCGTTCAATGCGATGGTCTGCAGGAGCCGCGGCTCGCAGGCAGGCCAGGGGAGAGAGTTTTTAAGTGGTGACTCACCGATGGCGTCGCCGACGCGGAAGCGGTTGCGCTGCGCCCAGGCGTTGTAGGCGTTGGTGGCGTTGGCGCCGGCGGTCTGCGCGGGGACGCGCCACTCGCCCGTGCCGCCCGCCTTGAACACGAACGCGGACGCGGTGGACGACGCCGAGGCCGCCACCAGGCACGCCAGGAGCACGCACCTCGACATCGCCCGCCCGTGCGACGCCATCGACGTGCACTCGATCGGTGGGTGCCTGCGCTGCGCTGCGACAAAAACCTGCGCGCGCGCACGTAGACAACAACGACAACAAAAAACAAGCGAGCGATCGAGCGTTTGGCTTGTGCGAAGCGGCGCTGGATGGCTGGATCGATCGATCGGGGGCGGCACACGGTTATAAACGCGTCGAAAGTGTGGTCGCGCGCGGCACGGTTCTTTTCGTAAAAGCCAGGGAACGTGAGCGCTGCGAAGAGGCATATTTTCGTTCCGTGCTGCTTTATTTATGCTCCGTGTGTGTACGTACGTGCCGTGTCCTGCGTGGCGTGGTGCTAGGTTTTGTTTATACGTGTGTACTGTGTTGGCTGGCATGGGAGCCTTTGGAAGCTGTGCTTTGCTTTTGTGCAATGCCGAGGAATATATGCATACCTTGGGTTGGGCGTGCTACACATACGCAGGGAGTTCATATATTTCAAGTATCTATCAGGTGGGTATTCAACATAAACTGTCTGAAAAAAGGATCGGGATTGGATCATAAGAATTTGGATTCAAATTATGCCTAAACTTTGTACCTACCATCGCCTTCGTAGTGGCCATTGCAAATTCAATTCAGAAAGATCCTCACATGGATGCAACGAGCTCTTATTTCTCTTCTATTTCAATTGCAAACTTTGAACCCCAGCAACATCAACATCGCCAACTAAGAGAGCCTGGTTACGGAATCCGACATGGTGGCAACTTGAGAGGACGGGCACTAGCCCGGTTAGTGGGGCAGCTGGATGTAGCGCACACGCCTTGCGTTCGAGACTCACTCGGTGTAGGTTTTCCTTGTCGGGGTTTACCTCCGAAAAAATCCCATCGCCGATGAAACCGGGATTCGGAGGTTTTCTAAGCTGGGAGGAAGTTTTCTTCTCTTAATGAAAATCGTGGGGGCAGTCTTTCCCCCGCCGACTTAGTTTTATGGTGGCAACTTGAAAAGCCTCTAAGATGAGCAAGGATGATAAACCAAAAAAGGTTATCTACGACAATTCTACATCAACATAAAGACATTGGGAGTCCATGATAGATTGATAGCTAATTTTGGGTGGCATTAAACTTATTAACATCATGCAAATTTTACAATTAATGTTTTTAATGTATACGAGGTGAAGAGGAAGAATCAAGCCAATATACATTTTTAGCATAAAATGTGAAGCAGGGAGGGTATGAACACAAATGATAGGAGGATGAGGAGGGCAAGACATAAGGGTTAATACATGGACCGATGTTGCCAATTAAATACATTGAGTTAGTACCAAACGAAAAAACATGAACCAAGCTAACTCCAGTCACTACTAGAAAAGGGGGCCTCCGTCCTGGACATTAGTGCCGGGTTTTTTCCCCTCGGTACTGATGTCCACATCTGTACCGGGTGGGAAGGGAGGGCCCCGACGCGCCCCCAGAGAGCCACATCAGTAGCGGTCCGTGGCTGGAGCCGGTACTGATGTGGCGCATCAGTGCCGGGCAGTGGCCAACCCCGGCACTAATGTGGAGCTGCCACATCAGTACCGACTCCAGCCACGGACCGGTACCGATGTGGGCCACATCAGTACCGACGCCAGGCACGGACCGGTACTGATGTGGAGCGGCTCACATTAGTACCGGCGCCAGCCACGACCCGGTACTAATATCCCCGCGTATAAAAATCCCAGTCTTCCTCTTCCTCTGCCCGAGCCACTCACTCACTCTTGCCAACTCGAGCTTCCCCATCTCCATGGCGCCCTAGAGGAGGTTTTGCCGGATTTACGACAATTTCTCGACGATTTCACCTATTGAAGTGGTGTAGAGGTTAGTTACTTCATCCTGCCTCGATATATGCAACTTATTTCGAGTTTTAATGGTTGAAATAGGAGTATTTTGTGATATTTAAAATGAGCTAAAGATGGAGATTTTTTTCTTATTTCTATGCATTTATGTCTATATTCTATGAGATGTTGTATGTGATGATAGAATTTTTTTAGTTTTATCTATTTGAACATATGATTTACTTTTTCAAATTAAACTAGCATTAAATAATATTTTAGAAATGATAGTTAAATTAATTCTTCTATTATATAATATTTTAGAAATGATACTTTTAGAAATACTAGAGAAATATTAGAAATTTGTCTACAGTTACTCTTCTGGAAATATGAAACATCGGTTAATTAGCATAGATTTTAATTAATTTTTCATATATATGTCGCACTTTAAATTTCTGTAAGGCGGTCATTTAAGTTTGTCGTATGTGTATTGTGGGTTGGATATGAACACTTTAAGATTTCTTGGTGATACTTTGTAGATGAATCGGCAATAGATGTACTCCGACAAGAGAATCTCCATGGAATACATTAATGGGTTGCGTGAATTTCTAGATGTGGCGGAAGCAAACAAGCCCCCGTCTGGTTTCATTATTTGTCCATGCAAAAAGTGCAATAATCTGAAGGATTACTCATCGATAAAGAGTCTTCACGACCACCTATACAAATGGGGATTCATGCCAAATTATTTTGTTTGGACAAAGCATGGGGAAAGGGGGTCATAATGGAAGATGGTGAAGAAGATGATGATCAGATTCCAGATTGGACTCAAAAAGGTGCCTTTTGCAGATGATCCAATAGGAGAGGATTACATGGGCGACACTCAAGGAGCTGCTCCGGCCGATGAGCCTCTCGACGAACTCGGTGAGATGTTACGCGGTGAAAAGGAAGATTGTAAAAATGTGAAGGAGTCCAAGAAGTTTGAGCGTATGTTGGAAGATCACAAGAAATCGTTGTACCCAGGTTGCAAAGAGGGGCAGAAGAAGTTGGGTAGCACACTGGAAATGCTACAATGGAAGGCTAGACATGGACTTTCAGACAAGGGCTTCGATGATTTGATGCAGATCGTAAAGGATATGCTTCCCGAGGGAAACGAATTGCCAGCGTCAACGTACGAAGCTAAAAGGGTTGTTTGTCCTCTGGGTTTGGAGGTACAAAAGATACATGCATGCCCTAATGATTGTATCCTCTACCGAGGTGACGATTATGAGAAATTGGAGGCTTGTCCTGTGTGCGAAGCGAAGCGTTATAAGATCCCACGCAATGAGGGTGATGAAGTTGAGGGGGGTAAGAAGAATAAAATTCCTGCGAAGGTAATGTGGTATTTTCCAGTGATACCACGACTGAAGCGTTTATTTAGGTGCGCGGCCAATGCAAAGTTGATGAGTTGGCACAAAAAAGAACGCAAAGCAGATGCAAAGATCAGGCACCCCGCTGACGGGTCACAGTGGAGATTAATTGACAGAATTTAAAGACTTTACAGGGGAAGCAAGGAACATTCGGTTCGGTTTAAGTACGGATGGATTCAATCCATTCGGTGAGTTTAGTAGCGGTCATAGCACTTGGCCTGTGACTTTATGCATGTTCAACCTTCCGGGTTGGTTGTGCCTGAAGCGGAAGTTCATTATGATGCCAATAATCATCCAAGGTCCAAAGCAGCCAGGAAATGACATCGATGTGTATCTAAGACCGTTGATTGAAGATCTGCAAAAGTTGTGGAAGAAAGAAGGTGTACCAGTTTGGGATGAGGACAAAAAGGAGGTCTTCAATCTACGAGCATTGCTATTTGTAACCATCAATGATTGGCCAGGACTTGGTAATCTATCAGGACAAACAAACAAGGGATATCGAGCATGCACCCACTGTTTAGATGATACTTGCAGCATGTATCTAAAACACAGTAAAAAGATCGTGTATTTAGGCCATCGTCGGTTTCTTCCTCCTAAGCACCCGTTAAGAGAAGAAGGAAAGCATTTTGAAGGTGTTGGAGAAAAACGTAAGAAGCCCTTGCACCATGCTGGTAAAATTGTATTTTCTATGGTGAAAGATTTGAAGGTAGTGTTTGGCAAGGGTTCTGGTAGCCAACATGTACCAAACGACGGAGAAGGAGAAGGAGAAGGCTGACAATGAGAAGGAGGAGGAGAAGGACAAGGACAAGGACAAGGTGAAGGAGAAGCCGAAGGAAATTCCTTCTAGGGTCAGTACTAGGAGTCAGCAACGACGAGAAGGATCTTCAAGCAAACGATCTTAGAAGGATTCAAACTTTAATCTTCTCTGACAATTGATTTGTTGTAAATATTTATCGTATTTCCATATGCACAATATGCTTATATATATGTATTATATGTTGTATGCAATCTATACGCTTCGCATTAGGATTAGTATACGTATACCAAACACATACGATAAGCATATTAGTATACGTATACCAAACAAATACGATTGGGATTAGAAATAAAGAAACCGAATAGAAAATAAAAAAATATTAGTACCGGGCCGTGTTAGCAACCGATACAGATGTGAGCCCACATCTGTACCGGCTGGTAACATGGTCCGGCACTAATGTGGGCGGCCACATTAGTACCGGGTCACACGACCCGACACTAATGTGGCCGCCCACATTAGTGCCGCCTTAGCTGTACCGGGTGGCCACCCGGCACTAATGTAGGTTGCCAGAAGGTCCGTTTTCTAGTAGTGAGTGGCGATTTAGAAGCCTTTTGTAGGATGAGGGTAAACCCAAAAATGCTATCTACATCAACAAATGCCACATGACCCAAGCTAATCCTTGGTGATATCGAACTTATCAACAACAAGCCACTTTAGCGGTTAATGTTTCTGATGGATACAAAGTCCATGATATAGAAAAGATCGATTCAAGCAACACCTCGATATCAATGCTCTTTTAGGACACTGTCGGTGTTGAGATCAGTCCCGACACTAACTAGTGAAATGCGCTGTGATCGGTCTCTCGATGGCCGGTGCTAAGCAATGTGGGGACACGGGTTTATCCTGGTTCCGGCTGTGGGGCCGTACGTCCAGCAGGTTGCGCTTGAGCGCTGTATTGCAATGCACCGTGGTGCCTGTAGAGGGGGACTACAAGCTAGGTGGGAGAGGAGGAAAAGCCTCCAAGTCCCTCCAATATCAAGGGAATGAGCGAGCGAGTGAGCGTGGGCGAGAAGTGATGCCGATCGTCCCCCCTTGCGGCCGGGCGGCCACCTCTCCCTTTTATAGACCAAGGGGAGGCGGCTTACAAAACGTGCCGCACGGGGTTTTGTACAGTATTATAGTACCGGTATACAGCGCTTGTGATCTGATGGTGTCCCGACGAGTCTTAGTACTTGCGGGTGTCGTGGCAGCTTTGTACTCGCCGAGGAGCAGCTTCGAGGGTAGTTCATCCGGCGTTCGTGTCTGGCTGCCGTTCGTACATCAATTCGAGGGTCTCGCTGACGAGAGCACCTGTGCTGCACAGGGCTTGGCGTGGTGGCGCCCCATCGGAATGGGTCTCCACAGCGTCGGGCATGGTTCCACAGCGATGGGCTGTCCGCACAGCGTTGGGGATGGCCGCACAGCCCCCGGGTCAGTTGCACAGCGCCCGGGATGGCCGGGCGGCGCCGGAGTTGGTGGAGGGGACGCGGCGCACGCCGCTCGTACGGCGGCGCCGGTCAGGGTGTGCGCCTACTCGCAGTCCATACACCTTTCGAGGGTGCCCCATGCCCTTTTGAGGGCCTCGATGGCGGGAGCGCCCATGCCACATAGGGGCCGGCTGGTGATGTCCCACCGGAACAGGGCTCCACAGCACCGGGGATGGTTCCACAGTGCCCGGGATGGCGGCACAGGGCTGGGGATGGTCGCTCAGCGCCGGAGGTGACAGAGGGAACGTGCCCTGCCTACCCTGCGCCACGGCACCGTCATGGGCGCGCGTCAGGACGACGGCCGTACGCCCCTCGAGGGTGTTGCCATCCCCTTTCGAGGGGCATGGCGGGGAGAAAGGACGGGAGCGGGCGGTACAGTGTCGAAGAAAGACACCAGCCATCTCGCACAGCGCCTATACAGCGCCGGGGATGGCCGCACAGCGGTGGGTTGCTCGAACAGCGCCGGGATCAGATTCCCAGGCGGTGTCAGGAGATCGGCGTGGCGGGGATTTGCCTTTTGACCCGGGTGCCCACGGCGTGTCAGGGCATTTAATGCTCCGGTCGGGGGGAGCAGGTGAGGCACCACGGGTCGAGGGGTGGCCTCGAGCGAGGCGAAGACTCGTTCGAGGGACGCCGCGCCCTCGAGCGAGGTGAGTTTTTGCTGTGCGGCGTTCGACCCTCGAGCGAGGCGGAGGTTCGCTCGAGGGCGGCCGAGGATGGCAGTTTAATGGGCCATGGAGGTCGCTGGGCCGTGGGCTTTATTCATATTCGGGCTGTGGCCGATTTGGGGAGTGTTTTTGTGGTTTTGTGTCAATTTTTTAGGAAGGGTAATCCCCCCCATAGTTAGGGGACCCCTATGGCTGTCCCCGATAGTAGCCCCCGAGCCTTTGCAGGGGTATCCGGAGGGACCCGCAAAGGCTGAAGCTCTCTGTTAGGACTTTCTTCCCTTCTGGATGTGTATGACGTTCCGTGGGGGCGTGCTAGCGCACACACGGGTGTAGCCCCCGAAGCCTTGGAGGAGTGTGCACACTCGTGCAAGGTTTTTATGCTGAGCTGCCAATCCGTGAGGCGTTTGTTTCAGTCGGCTTCGGTGATATTTCAGCCGGCCTCGGCGATCTTACGCGTGCGGAACGGCGTTAACCCTGCCTGGGACGAGTCCCGGGGGGTTCGCTCGCTGCCCTCGAAGGAGCGGGGGATTGTGACTTTTGTCAGACACGTCCGGGAGGTGTAGCCGTGCGATGAGCCCCCAAGCCTGGGCCCACACGGAGCGATCAGGGTAAGCTCTTCGACTTATTTGCGCGCCCTTCGCCGCCCTTCTGCAGGGGGGAGGGGGGAGGTGATCCATGCTTACCATTGAACGGGCCGCGAGTCATGGATCCCTCGTTGAGCTGTTGACAGGTAATTCAAGTGGACGTCCGTGCCCCGTTCGATAAGGGTCGGCTCGTGGTCCGGAGACACATCCATGAGAGCACTTATGTGGGTATGCTAGGCAGGGCTCGGTCCTGTTCGATTAGGACCGAGGGTGCGAAAGCTCTCCCTCGATGGGATCCCTCGACTAGCTGCCCTCGTTCGGCCTTGAACACGAACTATGGGGCGCCCCGAACCTTTGAGTTCGAGGACCGGCTCGATCGCGCACGCCCTGGTCGTCCCTGACTCTGTTAATCTGAGGCACCTGTTCGAACCCGTCGGGGGTCAGGCTCCATACCTCTGATTAGTAGGGCCTTTGCAGGGTGGCACCGGGTGCCCCCGTCTTGGTCGATCTATGGCACTTACCGAATTGTCATCGAGTTGAGCTTCGAGCCACTGATCAGTAAATCCCCAGATCGAGGGGCATCTGCGGCGCCCACCGTTCCCTCTGCGGGCTGGGCTTCGAGCCGCTGATCAGTATAGCCGTGCAGGCCAGTGAATCCCCAGATCGAGGGGCATCTGCAGCGCCCACCGTTCCCTCTGCGGGCTGGGCTTCGAGCCGCTGATCAGTATAGCCGTGCAGGCCAGTGAATCCCCAGATCGAGGGGCATCTGCGGCACCCACCGTTTCCTCTGCGGGCTGGGCTTCGAGCCGTTGATCAGTATAGCCGTGCAGGCCAGTGAATCCCCAGATCGAGGGACATCTGCGGCACCCACCGTTCCCTCTGTGGGCTGGGCTTCGAGCCGCTGATCAGTATAGCCGTGCAGGCCAGTGAATCTTCAGATTGAGGGGCATCTGCGGCGCCCACCGTTCCCTCTGCGGGCTGGGCTTCGAGCCGCTGATCAGTATAGCCGTGCAGGCCAGTGAATCCCCAGATCGAGGGGCATCTGCGGCGCCCACCGTTCCCTTTGCGGGCTGGGCTTCGAGCCGCTGATCAGTATAGCCGTGCAAGCCAGTGAATCCCCAGATCGAGGGGCCAGCCCTCGAGTCCTCGGCTCTGGCTTTACGGGGGGCTATCCTTACGCGAGAAGGAACCCCTGTTTTTAACGAACGATCGACGTGGCGCGGGTCGTGCGGGGTGGGCGCTCTTTTTCAGGCGGGGCGATGTGGGCAACGTGGGGAGGCGATGGGACGGGGCACTGCGTCCCCTGGGTTACTGCGCGGTAATCCTGGCGCGTGCGCGTGGGCGCTGCCGTTTTGGCACGGCGGGGCCCGGCCGTCAGCGACGCGGGGTGTCACCCGCATTAACTGCTACCGCGCGCGGTGTTCCCGGGGACTCCGCCCCTTCCGATTCTATAAAATGCAGGCAGAACATGGGAGGAACTCCTTACCTCTGCCATTCACACGCATTCCCCACACTTCATCTTCCTCTGCGTCGTGCGTCTCGCCGCCCCGGATCCGTCCGCGCCCTTCCGATTCTCGTAGCCACCCGCGCTCCTCCGCCTTCCCCGTCATGTCTTCGATTCGAGTGCTAGACGCGTTCCCGTGGCCCCGGTCGACGGTGGATCGGCGGTCGCTGGAGGCGCTGGTGCTCGGTGGTCAGTTGACGCCGGCCGGCGACGGCCCGAATCCGGCGTGGATGGTCCCGCCGCCGTCGGACAAGGAGCCGAATCCTCCGCCGGGCTACGTCGTCAGCTTCCTGCGGCTGCACGAACGCGGCTTCAACGCCCCCCGAGCAAGTTCATGCGAGGGTTGTGCCATCATTACGGGGTGGAGCTCCACAACTTCGCCCCCAACGCCATCTCGCAGGTGGCCTCTTTCGTCGCCGTCTGCGAGGGATTCTTGGGAATCCCGGCGCACTGGGACCTGTGGGTCCATCTCTTCCGCGGTGAGCTCCACACACTCGCCACGGGAGAGAAGAAGACATGCCGAGCGGTTCGCGCCGACGGCCTCACACTCTCGGTGTGCGACCTCCGGAGGGAACTATACCTGCCGTGCACGATGACGTCGAACAACTCCGATTGGGAGAAGGGGTGGTTCTACCTCCGCAACGATGGTGCCGGCCTTCCGCCGTACACCGGGAAGGTGCTGAAGGAGAGGCCCGGCTCGTGGACATACGGGGTGTCGCCCCCAGCGAGGCAGAGGAGGCTCGAGCCTCTCACCAATGCCATAAGCCGGTTGGCGGACGCCGGGCTGTCGGTGGCGTCCGTCATCGCCAACTTCCATCACCGGCGGATCATCCCCCTCATGGAGAGGGAACTCCTCATCTTTGAGATGAGTGAGGCAGCCAACCCCGTGTCCTTGGCGCGTTCGCGGTTGCTAGAGGAGCCGCTCGCCCGAGGGTACGCGGCCACGCGGGCGAGGCGCGCAGTGAACCTCAAGGTGGTGCGGAACAGCGACGACGACCTGTGGTCGTTTGCGATGCTCCACGACGCTGGACAGGTGAGTACCATCCCTTCACCTTTTGCTCTCTTTATCTCCGTGTTTGGCCTAACGGTGGCTGCTGGCGACAGGGGGTGGGCGTCAATGTCACCACGTCGGATCCGCTGATGCCTCGGTCGCAGACCGATAACCGTGCCAGGCGGCAGAGGGAGCAGGACCGGGCAGCCCGAGCGAAGGAGAAGAGAATCAGGAGGCAGGAGCGCCTCAATAGGTACAACGAGGACTACCGGCTGCGGGAGCAGCAGGGCCTCTCCCCTCCGCCAGAGCCGGTGAACTCGTCTTCGGACGAGGAAGAGAGCGAGGGGGACGGACCACCTCCGATAGGTGGGAACCTGCGCCGCCCCCGTCACCAGGGGTCGAGGGGGTCGCGACGGAGCCCACCCCTGAGGCGGGCGCGGTGCCGCCCGTCGGAGGATCGCCACCGAGGGTGTCGACAGGCGCTGAGGCGGTGCCTCCCGAGCCCTCGAGGAAGCGCAAGCGGGGTTTCTCCAGTTTAAGGTGCGTTACGTTCCTCCCCCCGTGTTCTTGATATCATGATGCGGTCACTCACATTTCCTCTTTCCCGTTGACAGGGCGTCGCCCGCCACTCCCACCCTCGTGCCTGTTAAGGCGCTTAAGCTGGGGGTGCCGCGGGTGACGGGGCCCCGCTCGGAGAGGACGCCGCGGGCGGCGGCGGGCACAATGGCGACGGGTGAGGCGTCGCGTGCCACGGCCGCGGCCACGAGGCCACGGCAGCGGGAGGAAGCTGCGGTGGAGGAAGCGATGGTGACCCATGGTGCTCGGCAACGGTGAGAACGAGCTCGCACGGCGAGCCAAGGGGTCAGGCGCCGCGGGGCGGCCGAGGCCCCTGCTGATGGTGGTTGCACCCCCAGCGGGGGTCTGACGGGGGTAGTGGTCGGATCAGCCCCTGGGCCCGCGCCCGGGGTACTGGTGGTGCGGTCCGACTGCTGCGTGATGCCGCAGCAGCCGGCGCCTGGTGCCGGGGCGTCGACATGCGGTACCGCGCCCGCGGCGTCCGAAGGTGACGCGCCGCAGTGGGAGCGAAGGCTCCGTCTCCCCGGGGTGCCGGGGAGTCTGATCGAGGAGGCGAGGGCTGAGAGGGCGCTGTGGCAGGAATTCCGTGCTCACGGCTCCTCTCTCAATACGGCTCTGACCGAGGCACTCCGGCTCCACAGAGGCAGGTCGCTCCAACTCTTTCAGGTAAGAACCTCTGTCTGACCGTCACTTGCTCCCCCGCCTTTCTTGTTTGAGCGTTTCTGACTTATCCCCTTCCTTGCCTTCCCATTACTACCCGCAGGAGCTGCAGGACCAGGCGGGCGAGAGGCTCAACCGCATCGCCGAGCTGAGCTCTGACCTCGATTGGTACCGGGAACAGTACGAGTCCCTGGATGCCATGGTGGAGGCCTTGCGGGAAGACAACGGCTGGCTGGAGTACAGGCTCATGGGCATGGAGGACGCCTACACCGACCAGCGTACCTTGGCAGCAGAAAAAGCCAGGGAGGTTGAGGAGGTGAAGGCCGCGCTCCAGGAGAAGGAGGGGGCGCTGTCGACGGCAAGCGGCGAGCTGCAGAGGGCGCGTGACGCCCTGGTCGAGGCACAGACCTCGCTGGCGCAGGAGGAGACAGCCCTTGCCGAGGCGCAGGCTCAACTCCTGCAGGACCGCACGACCCTCGAGGGGGCGCGGTCCTGGCAGACTCAGGCTGAGCAGAAGGCCCAAGGGGTCGAGAAACTGGGTGCTGCCCTGCAGGAGAAGGTCACGGCGCTTGCCGGGGCGGAGGATCGACTCCAACAGGAGCGTAGTGCGCGGGCGCAGGTGGAGACTCAGCTCCAGCAGGAGCGAGCCGCGCTCGATGACGCTCGGTCCGCTCTCCAGCGGGAACGCTCGGCGCGGGAGGAGGCACAGTCCCAGCTCCACCAGGAGCGTACCGCGCTGACGGAGGCCAGGGCTACGCTTCAACTCCGAGAGGCGGAGATCGAGCGGCTCACCGGGGAGCTGGTCCAGGGGGGCGTCGCCGTCGAGGCCTTGGGGACTGCCGGCGCGGAGAAGGATGCTTCGGTCCTGCAGCTGTAGCAGGAAGCCGAAGCTGTGCGTTCGGATCTCGAGAAGGAGAGGAAGCAGGTCGAGGGTGAGTTGCCACCCCCGGTCCTTTGTTTGCTGATCAGGTTTGCCGAGATCCGCTCTCGACTTACCCTTTTTTCTCTCAGGTTTGCGGAAAGCCCTGTGGGAGTCAGCGACGCAGGTGGGAGTGCTCCAGACGGCCTACAACTCATCCCAGCAGGATTTGGGACTTCTGGAGCAGGCGGCCCTCGAAGCGTGCCAGAGCATTGATGATGGTACCGGTCTGTCGGGGAGCTCGGTGGTGAGTCACCTTCGGGCTCTGGGCGGTCACGTCGCCGATCGCATGAAGGGCGCCCTCCGCCTCGGCATCCGGAAGACCCTCGGCGTGGTGCAGTCACACTACGTTGTTGACCTTGCGGCGCTAGCCACGGGCTACATCGTCGCGGACGATCTTGATGATGACGGGGCGCAGGCCGCCGTGAACCGCCTCGACGCTGCTGCCGCGAACGCTGCTGCGGACCTCGCCGATGCCTTTGAGGAGGACCTCTTCCCGAACGCTCCTCCCGCGGGTCCCCTCAAACCCTGAAAGTAGTCGGGCGCTGAGGCCCTTAGATTGCGGTTAGAATTTGAGCCAGGTGGCTTTTGTAACAAGACAGTTCACTTTTGACTTTTGTAAGTTAAGTACGACTCGTTTTGTTTATGCCATTATGTCCTTTCCCGTCGCCTAGGCAAATTTCAGCTGGGATCGATCGTTTTCGCGAGCAGCCTGAAGGTAAAGTGGTGAGGAGGAGAAGCCGTATCCTGCTGGAGGCGTGGGCCATCCTTAACTCACCCGTCTTTACCTTTTGGCCACTCGCGCCCTGCTTCTTTCTGTCCAAGCTCCCGGGTTGGGACATACTTAGCATTTTTGGAAGAAAGATTTTTGCAAAAAAATGGGACCGTTTAGGGGGGGGGTGCCCCCCGTAGTAGCCCCCGAGGGGGACTTGGCTTTCAGGGGAAAGTCGAGTCACCCTTGACTTTATTCACAATCTTAACGAAAATACAAGCGACTGAGGCGTCGGATATGCACAAATCGACTTGGAACTTTCTAAGGGTAAAAGCGACGTAGCTGTTGGATGTTCCAAGCGTTGGTGAAGACTTCGCCCTGCTCATTTGCAAGCTTGTATGTGCCGGGCTTGAGCACCTCGACGACGACGTAGGGCCCTTCCCAAGGCGGTGATAGCTTGTGTCGGCCTCGATTGTCCTGTCGTAGCCTCAGTACTAGGTCGCCCTCGCTGAAGTCACGGCGTCGGATTTTCTGGGCTTGGTCTGGTATCTTGCCGAGTGCATCATCGCTACATCGCGGGCTTCATCTACTTGGTCCAGCGAGTCTTCGCGAGCTTGCTGGTTCGAGTTTTCTTGATAGGCCCTGAGCCTGGGCGATCCGTATTCCAGGTCTGTGGGGAGGACGGCCTCCGCGCCATAGACGAGGAAGAACGGCGTGAATCCCGTGGCTCTGCTCGGGGTGGTCCTGAGACTCCAAATGACCGACGGTAGCTCTTGAATCCAATTTCGACCAAACTTGCTTAGTCTGTCAAAGATCCTAGGCTTGAGGCCTTGTAGAATCATGCCATTGGCGCGCTCCACTTGGCCGTTGGTCTGCGGGTGCGCGACGGCCGCCCAATCCACACGGATGTGGTAGTTGTCGCAGAACTCCAGGAATTTCCTGCCAGTGAATTGGGTGCCATTGTCGGTAATGATGGAGTTCGGCACCCCGAATCTGTGGACGATGTCGGTGAAGAATGACACGGCTTGTTCGGATCTGAGGTTGGTAATGGGGCGTGCCTCGACCCACTTCGAAAACTTGTCGATTGCGACCAACAGATGCGTGTAGACCCCGGGCGCCTTCCGCAGGGGCCCGACGATGTCTAATCCCCACACGGCGAACGGCCACGTAATGGGTATGGTCTGGAGGGCGTGAGCCGGGAGGTGGGTCTTGCGGGCGTAGAACTGGCATCGTTCACAGGTGCGCACGACTTCGTTAGCGTCGACGACCGCCGTAGGCCAATAGAAGCCCTGGCGGAACGCGTTGCCCACGAGGGTGCGCGGCGCTGCGTGGTGGCCGCATACGCCTGCGTGGATATCCCGTATCAACTCGCGACCTTCAGGGACGGGGATGCACCGTTGTAGGATCCCTGACGCGGCGCGCTTGTACAGCTCGCCGCCAATCACGGTGAATGACTTGGCCTTTCTGGTGATGCGCCTCGCCTCGGTCCGATCCGAGGGTAGCTCCCCTCGATCGATCCAGGCGAGGTACTTGCTTCGCTAGTCTTCCGCGGGGAGGGCCGTATCGATTTTCGTGGCCACAGCTTCGTCCGCCCCGTACCCCTCGAGTAAAGAGAGTACGAATTCCTCGTTCGAAGGGTCCTCCTCCATGGGTTCTGTTGACGCGAAAATAGGACGTCACCTCCACGCGCAACACACATGACTCCCCGGTCTGTAGCGAGGCGTGCCAGCCAATCTGACCTGTTGATTGACAATGGAAAATATTAAGGATCGGCTAGAGAACCGATGGCCTTGCAGCGACACGTGTACCAGCCAATCGGCCGATACGGATAAAGTGGGATCGGCCGGCTCGAGAGCGACCGAAGCGCGGGTACGACCGGCTGGATCGGCCGATCGTGACGTCAGCGCTCGAGTAGGTCGGAATCGGCTGCGGTGGTATGAGCCGATAGGATCTAGATCGAGCGGAAAGGTAATGATAATAGCTAAAACTACAAGAATTTGGTACGAAAACTTGTAGATCCAGCTAATATCGGTAAGGGGTGAATAAAGAACTAGACGAAACGTCAGCGATGCGCCCGTAGGTTAATGCCTAGGATTATTCGGTAAAACGGTACTCACAAGCTTGCCGGAGATCAGCTGATGTAGCCCGACGAACCTGAAGCACGGCGTTGTAGAAAAGAGAAAAATCGCAATGGCGAAGTCGCCGAAAAGTAGATGCTGTAAAGGTAGATGCTGTAAAGTAGATACAGTAAAAGTAAAGGGTTTGCCCGGAGGCGGTTTGTTTGATATTGGTGTGTACACTTTTTCCCGACCACGCAGGGTTGCTATTTATATCCTGAGGACAACCCGACTCCTAGCCGATTACGGCACTGTTTACTCGCATCTAAAGACAAAAACTACTAAAAATAGAAAAGGACTCTCGCAGGAGTCAAAGACCTTCTAAAAACTGACTCTTGACCCGTTGTCAATCGTGGATTGACCCGCCTCCGCCGTGCTTTCCATCTGGCGTATTTCTTTGAATACCCCCTTCTTTATGCCCATTGGCCGATCCTCTGGTTTGCCATCGGCCGATCGCTCTGACCTGCTGGCCCACTGTCAGGGCTGAACTCTTCTGACCATCGGCGGATCTCGTTGATTGCTCTGTTCCTCCTTCGATCGGCTGATTGCACTCGGTTGTTTCTCCTTATCCTTTTTGACCCTGTTTTTCCAAAAAATAGTGTCAACACATGCCCCCCAGTTTCGGAGTAAATAATCCTTTTGCTCCGAAATTTGCCTGATATCTTTTGAATAATAGTCAAATCTCCCCGTGATCGACCTGATCAATCTCCATTGATATGTCTTATCCTTTCCATCTGCCTTTTCTTGGGATTGTTCACCATGTGACTCCTTGGCATCTCTCGTTCCCCTTCCCTATAAGACTCATTCTTTTACCCGTAGGTTCTTTGTATTGACCTTGGGTTCTTCCTGATGTAGATGTTAACTCTTTTAGTCCTATGGGTATGAGAGGCATCTTCCCCTGGAAAATTCTGCGAGCGCCGATGTTCCTTACTGGCCATTGACAGACTCTAGCTCAAAATAGCATTCCTTCTGAGTACTGCTAGTGAGCTAGTAAACTATGTCTGTAATTTTGGGCAGAAGATTTCTGTGAACTATGCTCTGCAGTTTGTGGACGTGATAGAGGAGCTTCCCCTTGTTTAAGTGTGTACGAGTCATCCTTTATTTGGGGGTGATTTCTCGGAATTGGTCATCCTTTGGAAACTGAGTCATTCACGGGTTATATGTTTCCCTTTTCACCGGATCTGGCATCTTCGGTTTCCGTCTTTTTCGGCATCTTCATCCTTATCTCTTCTGGTGCTCCGGCTATAAATAGCCGTCCTCATACCCCTATGGAGACCACACCTTTCCTTTCATGCATGGCTCGAGATATAGGTCCAGGGAGCTTTAGGCTCTTGTTCTTCGGTTCCTTTCTTCTTCTTTGACTCAAGATGGCTAGAAGAATTCTTGTGAAATAGCCTAGAAAATGCTCCTCTCTCTAGTCTCCTTTTGTGAAGCCAGGAGGTCCAACAGCTAGAAGAATCCTTGTGATGCAACTTAGGTGCATCAGCTGGTGGAGGAGGGTGGAGGTTGCCCCTGAGCGTTGCGGAAAGAAGAACAACCCTATCTCTTCTTTCCCAACAAATTTGACGGGGAGAGTTACCGCATCTGGTGATTCATCTTCGTCAAATCTATTCTTTTTTGTTTTTCTCTTTCTTCGTCCCCATCACTTGTCCAGTGATGACCAATGTAATCGATTTGTAATGAATTGTTCAAGTTTGTCCTCCCAATGTATTCTTTCAGATCTGCATTGTAATGTCACCATTGTAATTGAAGATGAGAGAATATATATATATATATATATATATATATATATATATATATATATATATATATAGTTCTAAGGGCGATTTGTACATCAGCCATAACCTGAAACCAAACATGCTTCGATGATTCGGCTTTTTGCTATTAAAGACGACTTTATTCACAATCGGTTGTAACTTGAGTCTCGAATCGGCCGCTTTTAGGCCCTGATTAGACTAAGCATCTACCCATATGCTTGGATAGTACTTCTTCAAATATTTCCCGTTCAATGCTCTGGCAAACTTCTCTCCTTCCAATGTCTCTAGAATATATGCGTTTCCAGGTACGCATTGGCTGATCCGATATGGCCCTTCCCAATTAGGTGACCATTTCCCATATTTAGGATCCCTAGATCTGATTGGTAATATGAGCTTCCAAACCAGATCCCCTTCGGCAAATTCTTTAACTTTGACCTTCCTGTCATACCACCTGGCTATCCTTCTTTTGTTCTTTTCAATACTCTCCAAAGCTCTCAGCCGATTATCAGCAAGATCTTCTAATTCCTCCTTCATCATAGCTGAATAATCATCGGCCGATAACTGGTCTTGTAAGGAAGTTCTCCTGGATCCGGCTCTCAGTTCCCAAGGTAGTACAGCATCATGACCATACACCAGTTGATATGGTGATACCTTGGTCGCTCCGTGGCATGCCATCCTGTATGCCCATAGTGCTTCATTAAAGACCGTGTGCCATCGCTTAGGACTTTCATCAATCTTGCATTTGATCAATTTGATGATGCCCTTGTTTGCTGCCTCTGCCTGTCCATTCGCTTGAGCATAATAGGGAGATGAGTTTAACAGTTTGATCCCTAAAGAATTTGCATATTCTTCGAACTCCCCTGAGGTGAATTGACTTCCTTGATCGGTTGTAATAGTTTGAGGTATACCAAACCGATAGACAATATGCTCATTGACAAAATCAATCATATTGCCTGTTGTTACAGTCTTGATTGGGATGGCTTCAACCCACTTTGTGAAATAATCCGTAGCCACCAGCACGAATTTATGACCTTTGCTTGATGGTGGATATATCTGTCCGATCAAATCAATTGCGCAACCTCTGAACGGCCATGGTTTGATTATCGGGTTCATTGCTGATGCCGGAACCCTTTGAATGCTTCCAAACTTCTGACACTCTTGGCATCCTTTGTAATACTTGAAGCAATCTTCCAATATCGTTGGCCAATAGTAATTATTGTTTCTGATCATCCACTTCATCTTGAATGCTGATTGATGAGCTCCACAGACTCCCTCGTGAATCTCTCCCATTAAAATTTTAGCTTCTTCTTCTCCGAGACATTTGAGCAGAACTCCATCGATGGTACGATAATACAGCTCATCTTCCAGCAGAACATACTTAATGGCCTTGTACCTTAGTTGTTTGTCAACCTTCTTGGATGGATCTTTCAGATAATTTATTATTTCTTTCCTCCAATCTTCAGCTGATAATTCCATAGTCAGAATCGGCTGATATCCTGATGCCCCTTGGGCCAGCCGATTAGCTTCACTATTATGACACTTAGGGATATGTTCAAGTTTTACTATCTTGAATTCTCGGAGTAGCTGAAGACATTCTTCATGATAAACCCTCAATATGTCATCTTTGCATTCATATTCCCCTGCCAACTGATTTATCACGAGTTGAGAATCTCCAAATATCTCAACAACTTCAGCATTGACTTCTCGTAGTAGCTTTATCCCTTTTAACACTGCTTGGTACTCAGCTTGATTGTTTGTCGAAGTCTTCTCAATTGGGATGGAAAATTCATAATTTGCTCCTTGAGGTGAGATGAGGACGATTCCGATCCCAGCTCCTACTCCACATGATGATCCATCAAAGAACATAGTCCATGGAATAGGTTCTACAACTGCAACTTCGGGTCCACAATGCTGAGTTACCAGATCGGCCATTACTTGCCCTTTGATTGCTTTGGCCGATTGATAGGTCAAATCAAATTCTGACAAAGCTAAGATCCATTTTCCGATCCTGCCTTTCAAGATTGGTAATGACAACATATATTTGACCACATCATCCTTGCACACCACAGTGCATTCGGCAGTTAATAGGTAGGGCCTCAACTTTGTGCATGAGAAGTATAAGCACAAGCACAGTCTCTCTACCGCCGAATATCTCGTTTCTGCGTCCAAGAGTCTTCTGCTCACAAAATATATCACTCGCTCTTTTCCTTCAAACTCTTGCACGAGGGCCGATCCAATAGCCTGCTCATTAGCTGATAAGTATAATTTGAACGGCTTTTTATCTTGAGGAGGCATTAAGACAGGAGGAGATTTCAGATAATGCTTTACATTATCTAAAGCCTTTTGTTGTTCTTCTCCCCATACGAATTTCTGATCGTCCTTGAGCTTCAGTAGAGGTGTAAATAGCTGAATCCTTTTCGACAGGTTAGATATAAACCTTCTGATGAAATTGATCTTGCCAATTAATGACTGGTGCTCTTTCTTGTTTGATGGTGCTTTTATATTGTCAATTACGCTGATTGACTTCTGACCCACTTCGATTCCTCTCTCATGTATTAAGAAACCCAAGAATTGGCCAGCTGAAACACCAAAAGCACATTTATTGGGATTCATTTTTAAACCATGCTTCCTTGTGCATTCCAGCGTCCTTCGTAGGTCTGCCAAGTGTTCCTCGTAGCTCTTTGACTTGACAACTACATCATCAATGTAGATTTCTACTATCTTGCCGATGAGTTCATGGAATATGTAATTCATGGCTCTTTGATAAGTGGCACCAGCATTCTTCAACCCAAAGGTCATGACAATCCACTCATACATTCCGACATGACCAGGGCACCTGAAAGCAGTTTTTGCAATGTCTTCTATGGCCATAAATATTTGATTGTATCCAGCATTACCATCCATGAAGCTGATGACTTTGTGCCCTGCAGCAGCGTTGACCAATGCATCAGCTACTGGCATCGGATATCCATCCATCGGCGTTGCTTTGTTTAAGTCCCTAAAATCAATGCATACACGTAGTTTGCCATTTTTCTTGTAGACAGGAACTATATTAGAAATCCATTCGGCGTATCGACATTGCCGAATGAAACCAGCTTCGAGTAACTTTGTTATCTCGGCTTTTATATCAGGATAAATCTTCGGATTACACTGCCTTGGGTGTTGCTGAAAGGGTCAAAATCCTGGTTTAATAGGTAACCGATGTTCAACAATGGATCGGTCTAAGCCAGGCATCTCATAATATTCCCAAGCAAAGCAATCCTTGAATTCCTTCTATAATGTGATCAATTCTTTTTTGTAATCTTCTTCTACCTTGGTACTGATGTATGTCGGCCTTGATTTGCTTCCATCTCCAAGATCTATCTTTTCTAATTCATCGGCCGATGTAAACCCATGCCCAAGCTTTCCTTCATCTTCAATGAATTGATCCATTAAATTTTGTCATCAGAGCCGACTGCTTGAACCGGCTTTAGTCCAAAATCGGACACCCTGAGATATTTGGTATCCCAGGCTTTTCCAGATATGCAGCTCACTTGATCATAAGTCCATCCTTGTGCTTCTGTAGCTGCCACTGTTAAGGAGGTTTCTCCTTGCACCACCTCCACTGAATCTCCAATCCATTGGATGATGCATTGATGCATTGTAGATGGTATGCAACAATTGGCATGTATCCAATCCCGACCTAGCAGTAGATTATAAGATCCCCTCCCTTTAATGACAAAGAAAGCGGTCGGAAGGGTCTTACTGCCGATGGTGAGCTCCACGCAGATGGCTCCTTGAGCCGGAGAGACATTGCCTTCGAAGTCCACCAACATCATGTCGGTTTGGGTCAAATCTTCATCAGATTTCCCAATCTTGCGCAGCATGGTGTACGGCATTAGGTTGACTACTGCTCCTCCATCTACTAGCATCCTGGTGACTGGCTTGCCATTGACAAATCCTTTGAGAAACAAAGCCTTCAAGTGTTGTCTTTTCTCATCTTCTGGTTTCTCAAAGATGGCTTGTTTTGGTTCCAGTGTCAATTGAGCCATCCAAGCTCCTCATCGGACACATCCGAATCAACCGGAGCCATGAACTCTTTTGGTAGGAAGACAACCATGTTTATATCAGCTCGGGGTTTGTCATCTTCCTCACCATCGGCCTTAGGCTTTGGGCGCCAAACTTTAGACCGAACCTTCTTCTTGTCCAGCATAAGTCTTTCTGCTTCTTCATGCTGTTCTAGCTGACGTAGGCGCTGGACTCTTCTCTTCTGGGACTTAGTCAAGCCATCTGGACACCATTGTGGATTGGGCTTCTTACGTGTTTGACTTGATCTTTCGTCATCCAGTTGTAATGTGCGTCGACGTTCAGGAGCTCGGCACATGATGTCTTCATCAGGTACCAGTAAATCGGCCATCTCTTCCAGCCGATTGTTTGACTCTTCATTGACTCGGCTTCCCAGCCGATCATGAACGCTGGCCTTGCCCCCCAGCCGATCGTGGACGCTGGCTTTGCCCCCCAGCCGATCGTGAACCGAGACTCGTTGATTGTTGAATCCACGGTAATCCTTGGCTGCAGGTCTTCTGTCATCAAAGCAAATCCTTTTGGATGAATTGCCATTATTGTAAGCTCTGTTGCACTCTGGACAGTTTTCTGCCGTCAGCAACTTGATTCCTTCTTCCCAACAGTACTTGAAGAACGGACATCTCCAATGTCCTTCATTACGCCGTGCCCACTCCTCTCTTTCCTTTGCCTTTTCTTGTCGGCGCTGAAACTTCTTGATCAGCATCTGTGATGTGACGGGCCGGCGTGGCTTTGAGTCTCCTTCTCCAAGTAGTAACCCTTTTCCTTTGACGTCGGTAGCAGTTACTTGTACTTTGGGATCAACGGCTCCTTTATTTTGAGCCGAATCAGATGTCAGCAACTTAACTCGTGACGTGTCTTTGCTAGACACTTCAACTGTGTTAGCTGGGAAGGGGTGCTGATCAATCTTCATCGGCTTTTCAGCTTTGGTAGGAGTTTCAAATTTAAGCCTCCCTTGCTCAATAGCTGATTGGATCTGTTGTCTGAAGATATTGCAATCATTAGTATTGTGCGATGTTGCATTGTGCCACTTGCAATACTTCGTCCTCTTCAGCTCTTCTGCAGATGGTATGGTATGGAACTGGGAGAGTTTAATCTGCTCTTGCTGAAGCAACAGATCAAATATCTTATCAGCCTTAGTGATGTCAAAGCCGAATTTTTCTGGCTCTTTCTTACCAAAGGGACAGGATACTGTCTTTTTGCTTTTGACCCACTCTGCGAGCCCTATCATGTTGTCCTCATCTTCTGAGTCGGAGTAGTCCACATACGACACCTTCTTCTGAAAGTTCCTTCTAGGCTCATAGGACTTTGCAGTTTCTTGACTCATCCGGCTGACCAACTGGCTGAGGCTTTCAAAGTGATGTGACGCATATTTCTCCCTTAAGGTCGGCAAGAAACCTTGGAAAGCCAACTCAGCTAGTTGCTTGTCTCCCAAGTTCAGACTGTAGCACTTATTTCTGACCTCTCTGAATCTTTGAACGAATCCAGCTACTGTTTCATCGTTCCTTTGCTTGAGCCTGGTCAGATCAGTGATCTTCATCTCGTTGATGCCAGAGAAGAAGTAGTTATGGAACTGCTGTTCCAAATCGGACCACTTGATGATGGAGTTAGCTGGCAGTGATGTAAACCATGAGAATGCCGGCCCTGACAGAGATGAAGAGAACAGACGTATCCTTAGTGCATCAACGTTCCCTGCTTCTCCACATTGGATGATAAATCGAGTGATATGCTCCATAGTGGATGTTTCATCTTGCCCAGAGAACTTGGTGAAATCTGGCACTTTAAATCTTGGCGGGAACAGTATCTGATCATAGCCAGAAGGATACGGTGTCCTGTACATGCAGGACTGCTGCTTGGGTTTTATCCCATATTGCTTCGATAGCATCTCCGAGAAGTGGTCGATCAACTCCTGCTTCACATGAGATTTCAACTCTGTAGCCACTTACTCAATTGCTTGTATTTCAGCTAGAGTTTCTGGAGGTCGTTCTTCTAAGATTCTTGTCTTTGGATCTGGAACTGTCCTTGCCTCAGTAGAACCTTGAGTGTTTGAATGACCTGTAATAGGTGTAGCCTGTTCAATCGGCTGACTAGCCGATGGGGCTGGTTGCTGCGTACTCAACTGGTTTGAAATAGCCAATTGATTTAGAAATGTTTGCAGCAATTGTGCTGAATCCACTTGTGGAAACACTGGTTGCCCTGCTGCTCCTTGATTGATCGGCTGTTGAGGTGAAGATCTTGTATGAGCCACCGTATTAGCTGGGGTTAAGACAGCCTGCATTGTCGTTGACTGTTGAGGCGGGGCTGTCTGTATGGGCATCCCAAGCGTTGGTTGCTGTAGCGGAGCAGTTGGCGTGGGCATCTCGAGTATCGGCTGCTGAGCCGATCTCTGAGGTGGAGTGGGATTTGGCCTCTGAGGTGGAATAGGAGGTCTTTTCTCTGTCGGTATGACCATGTGAGCATGAGCTGGACTAATCTTGACTCTTTCAAAGTTCTTGCTCCCATGATTGAAGTAAACGAACACCACTCCTTCCCCATTCATGTGCACAGTCCCTGGAGTACCTCCAAATGTAGCTTGGTAAGACTGTGGGCATTTTACTTCTGGAACTTCCTCAGGCACAGGCTCAAAGAAATTTGAGATGTTAGTCTCAAAGTGATCACGAGGTAAGTCCCATCCTGCAAGCTTCCCATCTGAATCTCTCATAGCAGGATATTTATGTTGATTCTGCACTGGAAGCACTTGATCCTGGACAACAGATTGCACTGGTGTTGTGACAGTAGGATCTTTATCTTTACCATCGCCACTCTGATTCTGAATCGGCTGAGAGTCCGATGAAGAACTGGTGGCAGCTTGTGGAGATGGTGTAGCTTTTGCTGTTGGATCATCAATCGGCGGGTTGGCCGATTGGTTTTGCTGGAACACAGGAGGAGTACGCCTTGGTTGAAAGTATGCAGGTCCCAGATATCCTGCCTCTGCTCCTTGCTTGAGTGCATCAATTATGGCATTCTGAATAGTATTTGCGAATACCTTGGATTGATCAATCATTGTTTGATGCATAGTCTTGGTCATCATGTCTTGAAGTCCTTCAGGATCAGCTGAGAAGGTGACTTGCTTCGGTGTTGGCAAAGGATTCTTCTTGAAAACACCACTTTTAGTCTGACCGTATGATGCCAGACAAAGCTCTTCATAATGCTTCATGTGAGCCTCTAACTCAGCTTTGTCTGAATCTTTCAGCTGATCCTTGGTGATTGGTTGGACGTTGTCCGGATCGACTTCAGAAGGACCAGTCTTCGTAGGCTTCGTCATTGTTGACTTTTTCGTGTCCCACTGGGCGTGCCAAAAGTGTGTTGACGTGAAAATAGGACGTCACCTCCACGCGCGACACACGTGACTCCCCGGTCTGTAGCGAGGCGTGCCAGCCAATCTGACCTATTGATTGACAATGGAAAATATTAAGGATCGGCTAGAGAACCGATGGCCTTGCAGCGACACGTGTACCAGCCAATCGGCCGATACGGATAAAGCGGGATCGGCCGGCTCGAGAGCGACCGAAGCGCGGGTACGACCGGCTGGATCGGCCGATCGTGACGTCAGCGCTCGAGTAGGTCGGAATCGGCTGCGGTGGTATGAGCCGATAGGATCTAGATCGAGCGGAAGGGTAATGATAATAGCTAAAACTACAAGAATTTGGTACGAAAACTTGTAGATCCAGCTAATATCGGTAAGGGGTGAATAAAGAACTAGACGAAACCTCAGCGATGCGCCCAGAGGTTAAAGCCTAGGATTATTCGGTAAAACGGTACTCACAAGCTTGTCGGAGATCAGCTGATGTAGCCCGACGAACCTGAAGCACGGCGTTGTAGAAAAGAGAAAAATCGCAATGGCGAAGTTGTCGAAAAGTAGATGCTGTAAAGGTAGATGCTGTAAAGTAGATGCAGTAAAAGTAAAGGGTTTGCCCGAAGGCGGTTTGTTTGATATTGGTGTGTATACTTTTTCCCGACCACGCAGGGTCGCTATTTGTATCCTGAGGACAACCCGACTCCTAGCCGATTACGGCACTGTTTACTTGCATCTAAAGACAAAAACTGCTAAAAATAGAAAAGGACTCTCGCAGGAGTCAAAGACCTTCTAAAAACTGACTCTTGACCCGTTGTCAATCGTGGATTGACCCGCCTCCGCCGTGCTTTCCATCTGGCGTATTTCTTTGAATACCCCCTTCTTTATGCCCATCGGCCGATCCTCTGGTTTGCCATCGGCCGATCGCTCTGACCTGCTGGGCCACTGTCAGGGCTGAACTCTTCTGACCATCGGCGGATCTCGTTGATTGCTCTGTTCCTCCTTCAATCGACCGATTGCACTCGGTTGTTTCTCCTTTTCCTTTTTGACCCTGTTTTTCCAAAAAAACAGTGTCAACAGGTTCCGCACCCGCTAGATTCGAGGGAGCCCCCTAGGGTTCTTCCGGACTCGTCGAGGCTTTGCTAAAATCGACGGAGGGCTTGGCAAGGTCGCGCGAAAAGACGTTCGGAGGAACGGTGATTCGCCCCGAGGCAATCTTTGCCAGCTCGTCCGCCTCCTCGTTGTACTTGCGGGGGACGTGGTTGAGCTCGATGCCGTAGAACTTGTCCTCGAGTGCACGCACGGCGTTGCAGTATGCTTCCATCTTCTCGTCGTGGCAACTCGCGTTCTTCATGACTTGATCGATCACAAGCTGTGAATCTCCCCTGACATCGAGGCGTTTGATACCGGTCTCGATGGCGATTCGGAGGCCACAAAGGAGTGCTTCGTACTCCGCCATGTTGTTCAACGCGGGGAAGTGCAAGCCCACCACGTACCTCATATGCGCTCCGAGGGGCGAAATGAAAAGCAGGCCCGCGCCCGCTCCGGTTTTCATCACCGACCCGTTGAAGTAGAGGGTCCAACACTCGGCTTGGATCTGTAATGGGGGCAATTGAGTGTCTGTCCATTCAGCGACGAAGTCCGCAAGAATTTGGGATTTGATCACCTTGCGCGGCGCGTAGGTGAGAGTTTCCCCCATTAGTTCCACAGACCACTTCGCGATTCTACCTGAGGCATCCGGGTTGCGGATTATCTCCCCTAGCGGGAACGATGAGACCACAGTGACCGGGTGGGCCTCGAAGTAGTGCCGCAGCTTGCGCCGTGCGAGTACCACCGTGTAAAGCAGCTTCTGGATTTGGGGGTACCGCGCTTTGGTCTCGGATAGCACCTCGCTGATGTAGTATACCGGCCTTTGGACTGGTAGGGCGTGGCCCTCCTCTATTCTCTCCACCACGAGGACCGCGCTGACCACTTGGGTGGTTGCTGCGACGTAAAGATACAGAGGTTCGTCGTTTTGAGGCGGCGTGAGGATCGGCGCGTGTGCAAGCATTGTTTTCAGCTTGTCAAGGGCTTCCTGGGCCTCGACGGTCCAAGAAAAGCACTCGTGCTTCTTCAGGAGTCGGTAGAGGGGCAGGCCTTTTTCGCCGAGGCGTGAGATGAAGCGGCTCAAAGCGGCCAGACAACCCAATACCTTCTGCACCCCCTTTAGGTCCCGAATCGGCCCCATTCGCTCAAGGGACGAGACATTCTCAGGGTTGGGCTCGATGCCCCGCTGGGAGACTATGAAACCCAACAGCATGCCGCGCGGCACCCCAAAGACGCATTTTTCGGGATTCAACTTGACCCCGTTGGCCCGCAAGCAATCGAACGTAACACGCAGATCGTTAACCAGGTCGTCCGCCTTCCTGGTTTTGACGACAATGTCATCTACGTATGCCTCAACGGTCCGCCCGATGTGATCCCCGAAAACGTGTTGCATACATCGCTGGTATGTAGCCCCAGCATTTCGAAGACCAAACGGCATCGTCACGTAGCAATACATGCCGAACGGCGTGATGAAAGAAGTCGCGAGTCGGTCGGACTCCTTCATCTTTATTTGGTGGTAACCCGAATAGGCATCAAGGAAACACAAGAGCTCGCATCCCGCAGTGGAATCCACAATTTGATCGATTCGTGTCAAAGGAAAAGGAACTTTAGGACATGCTTTATTTAGCCCGGTGTAATCTACACACATCCGCCACTTCCCATTCTTTTTCTTAACTAATACGGGGTTAGCAAGCCACTCGGGGTGGAACACCTCCTTGATGAATCCGGCCTCCAGGAGCCTTCGCAGCTCCACTCCAATCGCCCGGTGCCTTTCTTTGTCAAAGCGTCGCAGGAGCTGTTGCACAGCTCTGGAGTGAGGTAGGATGTCAAGGGAGTGCTCGGCGACCTCCCTCGGAATGCCCGGCATGTCCGAGGGGCTCCACGCGAAGATGTCTGCATTGGCACGGAGAAAGTCGACGAGCACCACTTCCTATTTTGGGTCGAGGGTGGAACTGACCCTCAACACCTTGCCCTCAGGGGCAGCGGCGTCGAGGGGTACCTCCTTGGTTTGCTCGGCAGCCTCGAAGCTGCCCGCGTGTTTCGTGGGGGAGTCGAGGCCCGCGTTGGCCAGCTTCTCCATATCCGCGACGAGCGACTCGTCCAGTGCGAGCGCCTCGGCGTGCTCGACGCACTCGACGTCGCAGTCGAATGCGTGCTCGATCGACGAGCCCACGGTGATGACGCCTCTTGGCCCCGGTATCTTCATCTTGAGGTAGGTGTAGTTTGGGACCGCCATGAACTTGGCGTAGCACGGGCGTCTGAGGATGGCGTGGTACGCGCCCCTGAAACCCCACCACCTCGAAGGTGAGGGTCTCCTTGCGGAAATTGTCCGGCGTGCCGAACCAGACCAGAAGATCGATCTGCCCGAGGGGGTGGACGCGCTTGCCTGGCGCAACGCCATGGAACGGCGTCGTGCTGGGCCGCAGCTGATCCAGACCGATCCCCATCAATCGCAGGGTATGTGCGTACAGGATGTTGAGGCTGCTGCCGCCGTCCATCAGCACCTTGGAGAATCGTGAATTGCCGATGATGGGGTCGACGACCAATGGGTACTGGCCCAGGTTGGGGATGCGGTTCGGGTGGTCCTTGCGGCTGAAGGTGATGGCCTCCTCCGACCAGTCGAGGAAGGAAGGAGGGGCCTTCTCGGCGGCGAGAACTTCATGCCGCTCCTGCTTGCATCGGCTGGTGGACATATCCACCGTCGGCCCCCCGAAGATGAGGAAGACGTTCTCCACTGCGGGGAAACCGTCGGCGCCTCCGTCACCCCCATCCTTCTTGGCCTCGTCCTCCTTCGCGGCGACGCGGCTGTAGTACTTCTTGAGCATGTCACATTGATCGAGGGTGTGGTTGACCGGGGTCTTGTGGTACGGGCAGAGCTTCTTCAGCATGTCGTCAAACACGCCGGGGCCTCGAGGGGGGCCTCGAGGACCCTTACGCGCAGGGTCGACTGCGAGGGCTTCGTCGTCATCCTCGCCGCGCCCCTGCGCGCGTGCGTCACGAGGGGGCTTCTTCCCCTTTTTGCCCCGCTTCTGCTTCTTCGCGGGTTCCTTGGACTTGCTGCCCTCCGCGGGCGCGTCGTCCACGCGCTTGCCCTTTTTGCCATCGAAGATCGCCCCCACTGCCTCTTCTCCAGAAGCGAAGCTGGTGGCGATGTCGAATAGCTCGTTGGAGTCGACCGGCGGGCTCCTCCCGAGCTCGCGCACGAGGTCCCGGCAGGTCGTGCCCTCAAGGAAGGCGTGCACGATTTCCGACTGAGCAACGCTCGGGAGCTCGGTACAGCGCTTGGAAAAGCGTCGTATGAAGTCCCGGAGCGACTTGCCGGGTTTCTGGGTGCACCCCCGCAGGTCCCAGGAGTTCCCGGGGCGCACGTACGTGCCCTGGAAGTTCCCCATGAAGGTGCGAACCAGGTCGTCCCAGCCGTGGATCTGGCTGGCTGGCAGATGTTTGAGCCACGTCCGGGCTGAATCCGCAAGGTGTAGCGGTAGATTGCGGATGATCACCACATCGCTGGTGGCGCCGCCCAGCTGGCAAGCCAGGCGGTAGTCGTTGAGCCAGACTCGAGGGTCCGTCTCCCCCGTGTACTTGATGATGGTGGTCGGCTGGCGGAAGCGCTGGGGGATGTTCGCCGTGCGGATATCCCGGCTGAACACACGGGTCCCCGGGGGTTTCGGCGTCGGTGAGCGGTCCTCCCGGCTGTCGTAGCGACCACCACGTCGAGGGTGGTAGCCTGCTGCCGTTCTCGCCTCCGCGTCGCCCCTTCTCTTGGCGTTCAGGACGTTGCGAGCATCACCATCTCCGGCCTGGCCGCGCGTGTCAAGGATCCGCTCCCTGACAGGCGTCCTGCCCCGGTTCGCTGGCTGTCCTGCCGCGCCGTCCGCGTGGACAGATGCTTCTTAGTCTTGTGCGCTGCTGCCGCCTTGCGCACTGGACTGGTTGCGCATGCGGGATGCGGAGCTCTCAGCTTGCCGCACGGCCGCCTGCTCGATGAGGGCTTGCACCTCGCGGCGTAGGTTGCGCGCCTCGGGTGTTGACGGCTCGGGCATGGCCCGAAGCAGTGTCGCTGTAGCGATGAGCTTTTGGCTGGCTCGTGGTGGCGTGTGTGGGTCGTCGACGTTGAAGTCGGTGTTGATGCGTTCACAGGCCTGCCTCCCGGCTTCCCGGGCGCGTTCGCCGCGCGCTGAGGCTTCCCCTGCGATGGTAGCACACAAGAGCCGCACCTGCCGGTACTCCTCTGCGAGCTTGGCCTCGAGCTCGCGCGCCTGGGCCAGCTGCACATTAATGTCCGCAATGCCCGCTAGTGGGGCTGGTGGCGGGTTTGGCTTTGGATGCTGGGCCACATCCCCGTCGCCTGCTCCGTTTGCGCCGTCAGCGTGCTCGTTGATGACAACAACGAAGCACTCGCGTGTGGGATCATAGCTCCCTTCGCTGGAGTCGTCGGAGCAACCGAACCAGTAGTCCGCGGCGTCAAGGAACCACCGGAACACCACGGGGTCCGGTACGCCGGAGAAGTCCCACTCCGCGTAGCTGTGCGAGGCCGCGGGCGGCAGTTCGCTAGCCGAGCCTTGGTACGACTCGTCGTTGGTGGTGGCGATGAGGTTCCGGGTTGACAGCAGGTGATGGCCTGGAAGATCCTCGTATGCGGCCATGTCGGTGCTGACGGATGAGGCGTACGTTGCAGCGGAGTTGCGCATCCCGTGGGGGAACTGCGGCCCCGCAGCCGTGTGCTCCCCTTCAGGGTGCGCCGTCGTGTCGCTCGGTGGTGGTGCGTCCCTCCGGGCCGCATCGCGTGCTGCCCAGCGCCGCTCCGTGCGCGCCTGACGCGAGCGCTGACCCGGGCGTTTGCGGCGTCGAGACGTCGAGGCAACCGTCGTCATGGGTTCCGGCGCTGGGACGTCGGTCATCGGCGTGGCGGGGATCGGGCCCGGCCCGGTTGACCGCCACGGGTGGAGTTCATCCCGATTGGTAAGGCGCATGTGGTAGCCGTTCCCCGTAGCCTGAAAGTTCAGGCTCCCGAACCGGATTTCGAATCCGGCAGGGAAAGGGTCCGAGCTGCCCATGGCGTACCTCTGGGACATCATCTCGGTGCGAATCACCATCGAGACTTCTGGTGAGGGGTTGGTCACAGCGCGAGCCCCCTACCTGGCGCGCCAACTGTCGGTGTTGAGATCAGTCCCGACACTAACTAGTGAAATGCACTATGATCGGTCTCTCGATGGTCGGTGCTAAGCAATGTGGGGACACGGGTTTATCCTGGTTCCGGCCGTGGGGCCGTACGTCCAGCAGGTTGCGCTTGAGCGCTGTATTGCAATGCACCGTGGTGCCTGTAGAAGGGGACTACAAGCTAGGCGGGAGAGGAGGAAAAGCCTTCAAGTCCCTGCTAGATGATTGAGGCAGAGTGTCAATATCAAGGGAATGAGCGAGCGAGTGAGCGTGGGCGAGAAGTGATGCCGATCGTCCCCCCTTGCAGCCGGGCGGCCACCTCTCCCTTTTATAGACCAAGGGGAGGCGGCTTACAAAACGTGCCGCACGGGGTTTTGTACAGTATTATAGTACCGGTATACAGCACTTGTGATCTGATGGTGTCCCGACGAGTCTTAGTACTTGCGGGTGTCGTGGCAGCTTTGTACTCGCCGGGGAGCAGCTTCGAGGGTAGTTCATCCGGCGTTCGTGTCTGGCTGCCGTTCGTACATCAATTCGAGGGTCTCACTGACGAGAGCGCCTGTGCTGCACAGGGCTCGGCGTGGTGGCGCCCCATCGGAATGGGGCTCCACAGCGTCGGGCATGGTTCCACAGCGACGGGCTGTCCGCACAGCGTTGGGGATGGCCGCACAGCCTCCGGGTCAGTTGCACAGCGCCCGGGATGGCCGGGCGACGCCGGAGTTGGTGGAGGGGACGCGGCGCACACCGCTCGTACGTCGGCGCCGGTCAGGGTGTGCGCCTACTCGCAGTCCATACACCTTTCGAGGGTGCCCCCATGCCCTTTTGAGGGCCTCGATGGTGGGAGCGCCCATGCCACATAGGGGCCGGCGTGGTGATGTCCCATAGGAACAGGGCTCCACAGCACCGGGGATGGTTTCACAGTGCTCGGGATGGCGGCACAGGGCTGGGGATGGCTACTCAGCGCCGGAGGTGACAGAGGGAACGTGCCCTGCCTACCCTGCGCCACGGCACCGTCATGGGCGCGCGTCAGGGCGGCGGCCGTACGCCCCTCGAGGGTGTTGCCATCCCCTTTCGAGGGGCATGGCGGGGAGAAAGGACGGGAGCGGGCGGTACAGTGTCGAAGAAAGACACCAGCCATCCCGCACAGTGCCTATACAACGCCGGGGATTGCCGCACAGCGGTGGGTTGCTCGAACAGCGCCGGGATCAGATTCCCAGGCGGTGTCAGGAGATCGGCGTGGCGGGGATTTGCCTTTTGACCCGGGTGCCCGCGGCGTGTCAGGGCATTTAATGCTTCGGTCGGGGGGAGCAGGTGAGGCGCCACGGGTCGAGGGGTGGCCTCGAGCGAGGCGGAGACTCGTTCGAGGGACGCCGCGCCCTCGAGCGAGGCGAGTTTTTGCCGCGCGGCGTTCGACCCTCGAGCGAAGCGGAGGTTCGCTCGAGGGCGGCCGGGGATGGCGGTTTAATGGGCCATGGAGGTCGTTGGGCCGTGGGCTTTATTCGTATTCGGACTGTAGCCGATTTGGGGAGTGTTTTTGTGGTTTTGTGTCAATTTTTTAGGAAGGGTAATCCCCCCATAGTTAGGGGACCCCTATGGCTGTCCCCGACAGACACGAAACCGGCGCTTCCTTCCTTCTCCTCTAAGCTTCCCCTGCTCTCACCTCTCTCTGCCTACCTGCTCGGGTCCCTCCCTTCCTCCCCTCTGGCGACTTCGCCGGCGGCGAGAAAGGGTAGAGAGCCCCTAGTGTATAGATCTACTACTTTACTACTTTTTCTAGTTTAGTTGTTGCCTCCATGGCGAGTACCTTTTGTGGTTTGTGCTACCTTGGTGGTGGTGTCGCCGCTGCCGTCGTCGGCTACCTCGTCGTCGTCGTCTTCACTACCCCGGTATGCTTAAATAAGCTAGTCCCCTTCCACCACCCTGCAGATCTTTCCCCGTTCCTTCGGCCTTGCCTCCTCTCCACCACCATCGAGATCTGCTGCGCACTGCTCCACCTCCACCGACGCCTCAATCCACCTCGCCCCCTCCGATGCGGCCTCTAAGTTTGCAGATCCAAGCTCCTCCCGGGCATCTCGACATCAGGCGTGGGCTACTCGAGCTCGTCTCCCCCTAGGACATGGCGTTGAGTTCCTTCATCTACCACCGGCGACGTCATCCAAAAAATCCTTCGGTCGTCCATCAAGTTCTACAACTCGGGCTCCGCCGTCCCACTTGCAACCGACGATCTGGGCGATCTCTTCATCTGGGTGCAAGCGTCTTTGACGCCGTTGCGGCCCCCCGCCGACGTGGTCGCCGTCGCCATCGCTGTTGTTGTGTTGATGTTTATCCGGTCAAAGGACCTCTTTGTAATTCGACCTTCTTTGAAGGTCTGATCTGTAATTTCGCCGCATAATATATAAAGTGGTTGTTGTCAAAAAAAATCCATGATTTAGAAAGGAATAATTCTTTTTTTTGAGAATATATAGAAAGGAATAGTTGAGACAAGGACACTTCCACTGAGTGGAAAATGGTTTGCCGGTCAGGGGATGGAAATGAAGGATATGCGGATAGGGAGGACTAAAGTGTACGGGAAGCCAATGTCGCCAATTAATCCCACTACTTCGTGTTGATGCAATCTGGTCTGGATTGCAGATTATCTAAGTATCTAACTATGAAGGATGGTAGTGATGAGAAGGAGAAGAACAAAGATCCATTCGGTCTGAGCCAAAGTCCGGATTTGGAGGATGCATTTTTGTGATGTATGACATCATGATGTCGAGTTCTCAGCACATAGGGCCCACGTATTAGCGACCGACAATGAATTCACTCCATATTTGGATTTCTGCCTAAAAAAAATTAATAGTATTACAAACCTAAATATATATATACCTATTGAGTCAAACTTCTAGCTTGCAATGTAAACATCTAAAATTCATATAGATTGACAACATTGTCATTGCTACAACATTGATAGGCCTACAATACATACCGTACGAATATTTTCAGCCCAATATGGATCATGAAGTTTCTAATCGGTCCTGGGCCTCGGGAGACGGCCGGTGAGCCAGCAGCCCGCGGTCCGGTACGTAACAGTACCGCGCGGCGATTGCAAATTTTTTTTACTTTTTTTTATTCTAATTTGCAAATTTGTACCACCGTTTTGAAATTTATCAAAACTATACCACCAACGCCGTGGTTCACGGCGGATAGGCCCAACCGCCGTGGCCCACGACGACAGGTCGTCCAAGCGCCGTAGCCCACGGCGGTAGGGCTACCGCCAACGGTCGGCTGTTGGCTGTGGGCCCGCGGCAACTTACCGTCGTGCGCCACGGCGGTAGAGGTTGCTACCGCCGTGGGCCACGACGGTAGGACCTAACCGCCGTGGCGGACGGCGGCTGGCGCCCCTATATAAAGGGCGACGGCGGCCGCCGTCCGCCTCCACCCCCTAACGCCGCGGCCTCCTCTCTCTCAGGTAAATTTTCTTTATTTATTTAATTAGTCTAATTAGTTTAGAATAGTGTAATTATTGTAGGAAATTAGTTTTTAGTTTAGAAAATTTAGAAATTAGTTTAGAAAATTTAGAAATTTAGAAAAATAGTTATTTGTTTCTAGAAAATAGTTTAGAAATTTAGGAAATATTATCTTGTTTAGAAATTCTAGAAAATTACTTTATCAGGTTTAGAAAATGTAGAAAAATAGTTTTTATGTTCTAGAAATTATAGAAAATTACTTTATCATGTTTAGAAATTGTAGAAAATTACTTTCTCTGTTTTAGAGAATGTAGAAAAATAGTTTACCTATTGTAAAAATTATAGAAAATTACTTTATGTAGTTTAGATATTGTAGAAAATTACTTTATGTATTCTAGAAAATGTAGAAAAATAGTTTTCATATTCTGCAAATTGTAGAAAATTACTTTATCTTATTTAGAAATTCTAGAAAATTACTTTATCTGTTCTAGAAAATGTAAAAAAATAGTTTCCATGTTCTAGAAATTGTAAAAAATTAATTTATCTTGTTTAGAAATTTTAGAAAATTACTTTATCTATTCTAGAAAATACAGAAATGTAGAAAATTACTTTATCTAGTTTAGAAGTTGTAGAAAATTACTTTATCTGTTCTAGAAAATGTATAAATGTTTTAGAAATTGTAGAATATTACTTTATCTTGTTTAGAAATTCTAAAAAATTACTTTATTTGTTCTAGAAAATGTAGAAAATGTAAAAATTACTTTATCTTGTCTATAAATTGTAGAAAATTACTTTATCTTATTTAGAAAATGTAGAAATTATTTTATTTGATTTTTTAATTGTTCATTTAATTTTTGTATGCAGCTGCAGTTATGGATCAGGCTCAGAATCAGGCTCGGGCTGAGGCGTATGTGACGCCCGAGTTGTTGGAGGCTCAGGTCGACCGCAGGTACCGCTCGTACGTGTCCGCCGTCCTCGGAGAGGATCTTGGACACGTACGTTCTCGCACTACGCAGACGTTGTTGCCGATCCACGACCGTTGGGTTCCCAAGTACGTGAACTGATTATATGTTATTATATGTACCTTTATTTATACTTTTGTTTTAACTAATAAATTTACCTTATTTGTTTCAGGCTACGCGCTGTAGGACTACTGCCTGTAGCGCGGTTAGTCGAGGGAGACAGGCTGCAGGACGCGATTCCTCGGAAGGATTGCATGACACGGTTCCAGTTTGACTTCTCTCTCCTCTGCGCGTTTCTGTACCACTGGAGGTCGGAGACCCACACGTTCTACTTCATCGTCGGCGAGCTGACGGTGACTCTTTAGGACACGTCCCTGTTGATGGGCTTTCCTTGTGAGGGCGAGCCGATGGGGCTTGTGGACATCTCAGCCGACTGGCGTACTGAGTTCCTTGCTCGGTTCGCGAACGTTCCTCGGAACGAACGCGTCCCCGCCCCGTACCAGGAGTTCATGAACTCTCACGGACCCACCTTGACTTGGTTGCACCAGTTTAGCGTACGTACATTGACCTTATATTTTTCTTCGTTTTTGAATATATGGAGATAATGTAACTAACGTTTGATTTTATTTGTGTAGGCTGATTACCTACCAGATGAGGCCGAGGTCGAGACAGTCGACAGGTTCTTCAAGGCGTACCTGTTGTGGCTGTTTGGGTTCGTGTTGTTCTGCAGTTCGCAGGGAGACGTGGTGTCGAGGTATTTGCTCCCCCACGCTCGGAGGATCGCCGACGCGCCCTTGGACGTGGTGCCTCAGATCAGTTGGGGCAACGCTGTTCTTGCCTGCACGTACAGGGCTTGTGCTCAGAGGTGTTGAAGGGTCGTTCCGACCAGGCGATCCTTCTCGGTTGTCCTCTTCTTCTTCAGCTCTGGTGTCACGAGCGGTTTCTGATTGGTCGACCCTGCGTCTCCCACGAGCCGTACGAGCCCCTGCCAGAGGGCCACGACCCCAGCGACTGTTTCACCATGGGATCGCTCTGGTACCCGCGGGCGATAATTTCTTAACTTTTACTTTTAATTTGCCTCTCCATTTTGTCTAGTTTGGTCAATTCACATTTCGTTTGTATGCAGGCCTCGTACGCTCACGAGCAGACGAAGAGGGCATACAAGGACTTCCTCGGACAGTTCGACTCTCTGACGGACGCGGACGTCAGGTGGACGCCGTACTCAGAGGCGGCTATCGCGGCCCGCACACCACAGGGTCTCTCGTCTTTTTGCTTCCGAGACCAGCACTACTGGAAGACGAAGACGCCGTTGGTGTTCGACATGTACGTGGAGGAGTACGCCGTCCACAGGGTGATGAGGCAGTTCGGCCTGTACCAGGAGTCGCCTCTGCCTGTGGTGCACACTGTTCCTCAGGACGCCCATAAGTGAGTTCTCATCAATTTCTAAATTTAATTCCGCGTTCAAAGATCGAGCCGCTGACGAATCGGGGAAATGAAAAGCTGCTGCTGTTTCTCGGCACCACAGCGATTCGGGCCTCGGTGGCCTCTCGGCTGCTCGACACGTCGGCCTCCTGGGCTCCCGCGGTGTTTCTAACTTTTTCAATTAAGCCCTCCACTTTCCTAGGAATCACAGCTCAGTCCAACACGTCCAGATCCGTACAGCACGAAGAAGGGAAAATTCTATGATGATGTCATTATTAAAGACCCTCTCGAGGCATTTTTCGGAAAACCTCTCCCGCAACCCCGAACCCTAATAACCCCCACACTTCCCGTCGCCCCCATCTCTCTCCCTCCCTCCGTCCTCTTCCCAGCCGCCCCTCTCTCCTGCTCGTGTCCTCCCCTCCCTTTCCTCCTGCTTCCGTCGCCTCCCCTCCACCGCCCCTCCCTGCTCTCAACCGCCGCCACCCCTGCTGCTCCGGCGGGATCCAGATCCGGTGCGGCCCGTGCGGGGGCGCGGCTCGGAGTGGAAGCAACGGTGTCGCCAGTCGCCACCTGCCTGTCGCTGCCTGCTCTCCGTCGCGGCCTTCCCTCCCCTTCCCCCTCTCCGCTTGCTTTGGCGGCTCCTACCTGCGCCGGATCTAGAGAGGAAGATAGGTACCGTGGTGGAGATGGCCGTGGGCGAGGGCACGGCGAGATCGCCGGCGCTGTGGCGACCCGCGGAGGTTGGCGGATGTCGTCTTCGGTGGCACTGTGCTCCTCTTCCTCCTCGATGCCATCCCACTGAGTGGTACTCCTCTTCCTCCTCTTCCTCTTTGCAGCTTGTGCCTGCTATCTCGCATCATGAGCATCAGCTGCCCCCTTTGACAATTGTTTTTTTTTTTTTTGCAAACTGCTAATGCTTTTTTCTCTTCAGCTGCAATCTTTTTTGCCTCCAAAATTGCTGCTATCTTCTGTGCAACCTCAACCTTTCTTGCTTGTGTCAAAGCTTCTTTCTTTTCTGCAGCATGGCCTTCCTTGCGCGTGCCTCTGCTGCCTTATCTTCTACAGCCATTAACTTTGCTTCAAGTGCGGCTTCTCTCTTAGCAGCCGCCAATAGTCATGATCTTACCCGCATAATAAAGAAATGAGGGCAACATAATGTTTTTGTTAGCGAACAGACAGACATTTATTTATAGATGGAATCAAGAGAATTGAGAAAGGAGGAGCTAAAAAGAAAAATTACAAATGAAAATGCTGTCCGAATGTGTATCGTTAGAGAGCTAATGGCCATATCGACATCCTTGACCAACCTTAATGATCTTGATTTCCACTTTTCTAAGTACGATGATCAAATTGGAACATGCCGATAAGTACAATGGTCATCTATGTATTTTACTCTTTATGAAATTAGTGTCTCTCACATCTGAGTAGTAGTGCTTTTAGATTTATTGTGTTAAATACTTTTAAATTCCAATGTTATGATTGGCTTTCATGGCTTCTTATATGAATTATTTCAGTTGGTTGCATTGCGACTATCTTAGAGCACATTAACCTTTTGTTCTCACTTCTTTTAGTTTGACTTTTGTCCATGACATGAGTTACACTTTGCAGATGGAAATTATTGTTATCAAGGACGTGGTGTTAGGCAAACCAGCACCTCTGTCAGTACTTTCCGATTGAGCTGTGTTGAAGGCCAATTTACTTCAGAGCATGTGATTAGGAGTTCGTTCCATCAGTTTCAGTATCAGAAGATTTGTTTCAGGACCTTTTATAGATGCTTTGTACTGTCGTATAAAAGCCAATGTTGGAGGGTGAAGCTACCTTGCTTGATTCTTCTGGAGAGGTATGCTATTTTCCCTGCATTATTCATTATTCTTCTCATGTGGCTTCATTATTGTTGTCATTTTTTATTGACTTGCACATTTCCCTGGACAGACTAATCTTGCTGAATATAACAAATTGGGGCTTGCTACATCTGAACTTGAGAATAAAATATATCTGGGATGATTAGACCATAGAGGCTTTATTATGTTTGATTCCTTTTGAGAGGTATGCTATTTTCCCTGCATTATTCATTATTGTTCTCATGTGGCTTCACTATTGTTTTCATTGTTGATTGACTTGCACATTTCCTTGAACAGACTAATCTTGCTGAATATGACAAATTGGGGCTTGCTACATCTGAACTGAGAAGAAAATATATCTGGGATGATTTATTTGGTTCCTGGAAGTAAGGTCATGGATGCATGTATTGGTCGACTTGTGCTTGGCGTTTGACAGTAAAGATATACACTGCCTGTGTTGATCGACTATGTGTTTCTTGAACTTCGTGGCTGCAAACTAGGTACTACTTTCCATATATATTAGCATCATAACCATACTTTCGTACATCACATGTCCCACATTTGGCGTGATTTCGTGCAGAGAGTGCTGTTTTCTACTGGTGCAGATGCCTCAGGTGATTCTACAACTAAGACATGGTTGAGTGTTTTAACTTGCTGATGTGCTAGGCAGCTACATGGTTTCTGTTAATTTTAGGCTACAAACTTTGTGGTTTACTACGATCCTCTTTAGAATCATGAACCTACTAGATGCAGCCTGCACTTTTGATGCATTATTCTGCTAGCAAAGGAATTCAGCACTGATGTGTTTCTATGGTAGTTTCTGTTTTGTCAGAGGCATAGATAGTCTGTTCATGCTGCTTCACAGTTTTGATTACAGTTACCTATTGTTAAGGCCATGGTAGTTTCCTGTAAAAGATATATGTACAGAGTTGCATTTGTCATGTTTATCTCTCATTGAGTGATCGATATCATTTGACTACATGTTTCTCTGGCTTTCTTGCTTAGGTCATTGGTGGGCCACCTCCAGGAAGGGTTTAAATTACAATGGTAGATTCAATTTCCTGCTTTTGATGTATGGTTACCATTAATGTGATACATATGAGATGGTCCGTACCTGCAATCAGACGTGATTTTCGGTTTAGAACTTTCATCTGAATATTTGTGCCTATGCAAACAAGTAGTAAAAATATGTGATTTATTAAAGAAAAGAGAGCAGCTGCAACTGATTTAAACATATTGCTTAGGTCATTGGTGGGCCACCTCCAGGAAGGGTTTAAATTACAATGGTAGGTTCAATTTCCTACTTTTGATATATGGTTAGCATTAATGTGACATATGAGATGGTTTGTACCTGCAATCTGACATGATTTATGGTTTAGAACTTTCATCTGAATATTTGTGCCTATGCAAACAAGTAGTAAAAATATGTGATTTATTAAAGAAAAGAGAGCAGCTGCAACTGATTTAAACATATTGCTTAGGTCATTGGTGGGCCACCTCCAGGAAGGGTTTAAATTACAATGGTAGGTTCAATTTCCTACTTTTGATATATGGTTAGCATTAATGTGACATATGAGATGGTTTGTACCTGCAATCTGACATGATTTTCGGTTTAGAACTTTCATCTGAATATATATATGCCTGTGCAAACAAGTAGTAAAATATGTGTTTTATTAAAGAAAAGAGAGGAGCTGCAACTGATTTAAACATATTGCAGTGTGCTGGCTGCTGGAGTTACAGTGATCTTAATTGTTTCTTTTGGTATGATTTCATGCAGAGCAGCACTGTGATTCTACAATGAAGAGATGGCAGAGAGGTTGGCTTCAACAACAAGCATGTTTCTTTTAATTTCAAAATTTTCTTACATAGAATACACGAAACTTATATCCATCTGGACATGTTTCAAAACCTCGTCCGTTACCTAGAAATGCATCCTGTTTGATGATTGTATGTTGGGCAAAATCTTGTTTAATGTTTCTAAACTTGTATGACGGATGTCATCACTAATCCATTTTGTTTAGTGAATTTGGTTGGGACAACTGATGTGTTAATGTTTCATGTACTTTTTATGTTGGTTTTTTTTATGATTCTATTGATGGCTTTCGATAGGGCGCGCATCGCGCACCGACTGTTCTGGTATGTTTAATTTGTGGTAGGTGGTCTCGGAGGGGAGTTCCGGGGTGTGTTTCTTGGGTTCAGAGGGTGCAGTCGTACGTGGACGCTTGGGCTACCGCGACAGAGAACGTCGTCACCGAGGATCGGTCTCACGACAACACGGCGTGGGAGGCGTACATCCAGTGGTACACCCTGAGGACTCGGACGTGCGTGATGTACGTTCCACCACAGCCACCAGTGTCGGTTCCGGACGCGGCGAGGGTGATCGTTCCTGCTGTCACCTACCCGGTGCGACGGGATCAGCACTACAACTCGGTAGTGAGTTTGAAAATGCAACTAATTATTCTTATGGTACTAAACATTGTAACATTTACTAATAATTTTTTTTGCAGTACGACGTGATTGCGGACATGTTGCATATTCTAGCGGAGTCGAGGGCGAGGTTGCACCTCATGACACACCAGGATATCGAGCAGACGTGGGAGAGGATGCAGGGCATCACCACGAGGTTCCTTACCGCGGTCAACTACCGCGGTAACCCGACTCTACCACTGTTTCCATGGTACCCCCAGTCGTCCTTCAGCTCCGCCTCGACTGGTCGCTCGTACTAGGCACCGTCGTCCTCGTCACGGCCACCCTTCCCGGCCACTTTCTACACGCCGCGCCCTCTGGTGCATCCTTCCCCCTGGAGGATGCATCCTCTAGGGGGACCAGTTCCCAGACCAGTAGCAGCAGCACCAGCACCACGAGGACCTGCAGTAGCACCAGCACGAGCACCACCAGTAGTACCACCAACAGTTGTTCCTTCCTCGTCCACTGGCGCTACTCTAAACACAGGTAATGACCACAATTATATCTCTAACTATATACAAATACAAAAATCTATTAATTATGATTCGTGATTTAATAATGCTATTTGTTCCAGATTACGTCGGCACCGGCGACCCTTCTGACTCCACCCTAGACGACCAGACGGGAGGGTTCGACGACTTCAACCTGGACGACTTCGACTTCTTGCAGGGTGTGTCAACGCAGGAGCTCGGAGGGTCGCAGCTAGGAGGTGCGCTAGCCACGTGGACACAGGAGGGAGGATGCACGCAGCCTGGAGGGTCGCAGCTACCAGGCGCGCGACCCACAGGCACACAGGCGAGCGGAGGGACGCACCCGTCTCCAGGAGGGTTGCCAGGGTCGTCTCACCAGGTTGCAGGGTCGTCGGCGGTGATGGCGACACCGGATGCCGCTGCTGATGCTAGGCGTCGGCAGATCCACCCACGTGACCCGTTGACGTACACTCGCGACCAGACGCGGGCCGCAGCGCGAGCAGATAGGTTGCATATTGTTTAGACAGCAACACTCTTATTTGTGACGATGACTACGTTTTATTATGTTACTTTGCTTTTCGTTATTACCAGCTCGTTTTCTTTGTCATAAAGTTAAAAATAAATCATTAAGTTAAAAAAATCCTTGCGACCGCCGTCGGTCACGGCGGTAGGTTTCAACCGCCGTGGCGGACGGCGGCTGCCGTGCTTATATAAAAGGCGACGACAGCAGCCGTTCCGCCCCACCCTACCGCTGCCTCCCTCTCCCCACGGGCTGCTACTCCCTCTTAGGTAAGTTTCCTCTCTTTATTTATTGTATGCAATTAGTTAAATTAGTTTAGAATAGTGTAATTAGTTTAGATATTTTTATAATAGTAACTAGAGATGTCTACTGCTGCTGCCGGAGGGGGTGAAGATGGTAATGGTGGTGGTGATCGTGATTCCTCACACCACAAGGGGAAAAACACAAATGCAGCACCTGATCCGAAGAAAATGAGCGCGTTGGGAAGAGGTATGCTTCGTTATTTGCAAGGAAAAACTGCAGATGTCATTGCAAGAGGAGAGGAACCTCCTTGGGATGCTCTTTATGCTTCACCAGACATGCATCATTATTTGTAAGGAAAAACTACAGATGCCATTGCAAGAGGAGAGGAACCTCCTTGGGGTGGTCTTTATGCTCCACCAGCAGACCCGTGTGTTGCTAATCCACCAACTATAAAAGCTACCAAAAAAGCTAAACCTCCGTCGTCACATCGCAAGAATGGCTGAAGTTTGTCATTTTGTATGATGTTGTAGTCTTTCCTGCAGTGCTGTAATATTTGAACTACTATTTCATTTGAATCATGGTACTGTAATATTTGAACTGGATCTTATTGTGATTGTATTGTTAATAATTGAACCAATATTCCTCAATTTTCTTTTTTTTTACTTTCATAAAGTAAAAAGAGCTCACAGGGATCTTTCCTAAATGAAGAAAATTGCCCAATGAATCAATCATTCCAAACGCTTACAGGTCAATTTGGTAACTCCTACTACTTTAACTCCTACTACTGATAGTGAGTAAAGAGTTTCACTAATCATTAATAAGAAAAGTGGTCTTTCCTTCCATTCCCTGCGCTTCTGAGCGAAGATGATCAAAATGTTGGGTTGATAAATCCGTCCGGTCCATTCAAGCTATACTCTATGGTAATCCGAAAGTCCGTTAGACCTCCAAGCCATAGCAACCTCTTGGGGAAATTACGAGCACCGCGTTGCAAATGCACGAGATCAAAGAAATCCAAAAGACAAGCCAGCTCTACTCAATTCATCAGCTAACCCTCTTCTGGACCTACCGCCTAAACTTTGGTCTGCTTCTTCTATTCCTAAAAAAAATTAAATGACCCTAACCGCCGTACCTAGCCGTCGTGGAGTCCCCCCAACCGCCATGGACGCCCTCCAACCGCCACACCTCACGGCGGTTGCAGGCCAACCGCCATACGCCACGGTGGTTAGCCTGCAACCGCCGTGAGACACAGCGGTGGTAGTATAGTTTTGATAAATTTCAAAACAGTGATATAAATTTGCAAATTAAAATAAAAAAATATAAAAAAATTCGGCGATTGCTGCGGTTGCGGCATTGCCGTGCAGGACGACCACGCACTCACTGCACCTGGAGTCAGGTGTAACTAGTTAAGATGAGCAGGGTCTTTGCAATACTAAAGTAGCCTCCCATTTTTAATTTTTAGTTTTTTGGTTAACGCGGACTTTCCTGATGATTCTTTTTTTGGGCGGGTACACAGCACTGCTCTACAGTAATATTTTCATTTGCACAGTAGACAGTACTTCAAGTCTTTCAGCATCAGAGAGCGATAGTAAGTGGCAGTAGCAGTGGATATCTGATAGTCGCTTCAGTATGCATCAGATAAGCGATGCAGATGGTCAGTATGTCCCCATTTCAGGTGTGGATCTAAAATCCAAGGTTTTCAGCAGATGATCCACCCTCCACCGGCCTTACCACTTCATCAGTTCATCTCATCATGTGCATCTGCGTCCAAACAGAGAGCCGATCCCACCTGCCACATGCCGTGAACAGGTAAGGATTTCCTGGTCCACTGGTTACTTGGATTGAAAAATCCGCACGCTTCTGCAACTACTACGAGCGCAATCTTTTTACACCTTGCAAACATGCTCATCCATGCACCCAAAGATCAGATCGTATCACGTTTTGCCAGTCCAGCGTAAGTACTTTTTATTCTCTTCTTACGCCAGCGCAAACAACTCGCCGGCAAGCCATCGGGATCGTGTCAGTGTCATCTTGTCTGCACGGGCCCAAGTCAACAAGTCGTCTCTCACGGATCAGTCTCCTCTCTGGCTCTCTCACAGTCTCACACTCCCCACCTTCCTCGCATAAACCGCACACCGCTCGGGCCAAGTCACTGGTCGCTCGCCGTTGAAGCAGCAGCGCAGCCATCTTCCACGCTGCTGCAGCCTGCCGGCCTGGGTTTTCTCGGTTTCTTCTCTCCCTGTGTTTCTTCGTTGCTAAGAATTCAGAGTTCGCCACCAAATCTACCACTTGTCCATCGATCTGATCCCCTCTGAGCTCAGAATCATACTGATTTTGTCCATTTCCCATGGCCTCACCCCCAAAATTTCCAGCTGATTCGTCAGTACCTTGTGAGTTCCCCAGAATCCCCATTTGATGCCGCCCACCGATTGCATCTCGGTGGATTCCTCCGGCCCGCAGATCCTGTGCGCATCCACTCCATCTCGGGGGATCAGCCCTTCCTCGGCTTCGGCTCCACCCCCGCCACCGGCAGGATCCTCTGGTCAGTGCCGATTTTGAGTTCTTGGCCCTGAGGGGAGCGGGGGGATTAGCGCTTTCTTGGTGAAGATCCCGTCTTTGGGCTCGCGGAGATGGAGTTCCTGGCGTCCATCATCGACACGGTGTTCCGGCCGCTCAAGGACTACGTCACGCGGACCGTCGGCTACGCCATGTCCTGCGGCGACTACATCGACCTGCTGGTCGACGAGATGAGCGAGCTCAAGAGCAAGCGCGACGACGTCCAGCGCATGGTCGACGCCGCCGAGCGCCAGGGCATGGAGGCCACCAGCCAGGTGACGTGGTGGCTCGATCGCGTCTGCAGCCTCGAGGGCATCGCCGACGGGATCATCCTCGACTTCCAGGAGCGCGTGGAGCTCCCGCCGGAACAGAAACCCGGCATCAAGGCCACCTACATCCTCAGCAAGAAGGCCGACGAGACGCGCGCCGAGGCCGCCGCCCTCAAGGAGAAGGCCGACTTCCACAAGGTCGCCGACGAGCTTGTGCAGCTGCGCTTCGAGGAGATGCCCAGCGCGCCCGTCCTCGGCAGGGACGCGCTGCTCCAGGAGCTCGAGGCCTGCGTCCTGGACGGCGACGTGGGAATCGTCGGCATCTATGGCATGGCCGGAGTCGGCAAGACCGCGCTGCTCAACAAGTTCAACAACGAATTCCTCATCAACTCCCCTGACATCCATGTAGCCATCTACATGGAGCTCGGCAAGGACTACAATCTTGACGACTTCCAGAGGATCATCGGCGACCGGCTCGGCGTGTCGTGGGAGAACCGGACGCCTAAGGAGCGAGCCGCGGTGCTCTACAGGGTGCTCAGCAAGATGAATTTCGTGCTGCTGCTGGACGATGTCTGGGAGCCACTCAATTTCCGGATGCTCGGCATCCCAGTGCCCAAGCACAACTCCAAGAGCAAGATCGTCTTGACGACGAGGATTGAGGACGTGTGCGATCGCATGGATGTTCGCCGCAAGCTCAAGATGGAGTGTCTGCCTTGGGCGCCCGCGTGGGAGCTCTTTCGTGAGAAGGTCGGCGACCACTTGATGAGTGCTAGCCCAGAGATCCGGCAACAAGCGCAGGCACTGGCCACAAAGTGCGGCGGGCTGCCCCTTGCGCTCATTACTGTTGGTCGGGCGATGGCCAGCAAGCGCACCGCAAAGGAGTGGAAGCATGCCATCACTGTGCTTAAGATTGCCCCATGGCAGCTTCTTGGCATGGAGTTTGATGTTCTTGAACCTCTCAAGAAGAGTTATGATCACTTGCCCAGTGACAAGCTAAGGCTCTGTCTACTCTATTGCTCACTGTTCCCAGAGGAGTTCTCCATTTCCAAGGATTGGATCATAGGCTACTGCATTGGTGAAGGTTTCATAGATGACTTGTACACTGAGATGGATGAAATATACAACAAGGGGCATGACCTTCTTGGTGATCTCAAGATTGCTTCTCTGCTGGAGAAAGGTGAAGATGAGGACCATATCAAAATGCATCCCATGGTCCGTGCCATGGCTTTATGGATAGCATCGGATTTTGGCACAAAGGAGACCAAATGGCTTGTCCGTGCTGGAGTTGGGCTGAAGGAGGCACCAGGCGCAGAGAAGTGGAGCGAAGCTGAGAGGATTTCTTTCATGCGGAACAACATTCTTGAGCTGTATGAGAAGCCTACTTGCCCTTTACTGAAGACTTTGATGCTACAAGGCAACCCTGGGTTGGACAAGATATGTGATGGCTTCTTCCAGTTCATGCCATCTCTCAGAGTGTTAGATTTGTCCCATACATCTATCAGCGAATTGCCTTCAGGCATCAGTTCATTGGTTCAGTTGCAGTACCTGGATTTGTATAACACAAACATCAGGTCCCTGCCAAGGGAGCTGGGATCTCTAGCAACTCTGCGGTTCTTGCTTCTCTCGCATATGCCACTGGAGATGATCCCGAGTGGTGTTATATGCAGCCTCACAATGTTGCAAGTCTTGTACATGGATCTCAGCTATGGAGACTGGAAGGTTGGCGCAAGTGGAAATGGTGTTGATTTTCAGGAGCTCGAGAACCTGCGCAGGCTCAGGGCGCTAGACATCACAATACAATCGCCTGAGGCCCTGGAGCGGCTGTCTCGATCATTCCGCCTTGCTGGTTCCACAAGAAATCTTCTGCTAAAGACCTGTTCCGGCATGACGAAGATAGAGCTTCCTACCAGCAACCTCTGGAAGAACATGACTAACCTGAAGAGAGTGTGGATTGTGAGTTGCAGCAACTTAGCGGAGGTAATAATTGATGGCAGCAAAGAAACTGTTGGCAGCAATGCACTCCCTCATGCCATCTTGCAAGCTCGGGCTGAACTTGTAGATGAAGAGCAGCCAATCCTTCCAACCCTGCATGATATCATCCTTCAGGGACTCCATAAAGTAAAGATCATCTACAAAGGCGGATGCATACAGAATCTATCATCACTGTTCATCTGGTATTGCCATGGGCTGGAAGAGCTGATTACTGTCAGTGAAGAGCAAGACATTGCGGCAGGTGACGGAGAACAAGGTTCGGGAGCGTCTAGAGTTATCACACCCTTCCCTAACCTCAGAGAGCTGTATCTCCATGGCCTGGCAAAGTTCAGGAGGCTGAGCAGCAATACATGTACGCTGCACTTCCCGGCGCTGGAGAGCCTGAAGATTATCGAGTGCTCGAATCTGAAGAAGCTGAAACTTTCTGCTGGAGGGCTCAATGTGATACAATGCTCAAGGGAATGGTGGGATGGGCTGGAGTGGGATGATGAGGAAGTCAGAGCTTCATATGAGGACCTGTTCCGCCCATTGCACTAAAATTCAGTTCTGGTTACTAGAGGTTCTGTTCTTTTAGAGATTGGCCATTCCCCCTCCATACAAAAGATTGCCTAAATTTAGAGATTGCTAGTCTGCAGTGGGTATAATCTTGCTTATCTGATCATTTGTGTAGTTCAGGAATTCAGGGCTGTGTTGCTCATCTTGTATGAAAATGCAAGTTGGGCGATTCTAGTTTTTTGCACAGCCCATGTTCTACACATATGTATCATGTATGGCCGCAGAAAACTAGCGAATGCTACTAGAGTTCTTCAAAAGAGTGTGACTGACAGATGTCAGGATTTATCTGTTTCTGCTTTCTCTGAGAAAACCCAGTTGAGGTTAGGAGGCTATTGTTTAATTTGTTTTTGCTTGTATGAGTTGCGGGAAGGTTCATCATTTCATTTGTGATTGGGTACAAAATTCAGAATAGTGATAACCTACCTGGACGAGTGTTGTAGTGCTGTCAAAGAACCAAGCCTGACAGTGAGAGTCCAGAGTATGACAAAACTAGGCTCAGTATAGCCACACAAAAAAAAAGTCAGATGATAGGAACTTTGCCTTTTTTCCCTTAAAAGAACACATAAAAAATGATTGGCCGCCCAGAGTCCAAAATTGATAAGGTTTGACTAGTTGGTCTGTTCAAAACAAGTTCAGCGAGTTAGCTCGGCCCGTCGGCCGAAGAGACGAAATTGGTGGACCGGCCTGGATGAAGATGACTTTTTTTTAAATAAATGGATGGCCTTAAATTTCTTACTATCAATTTCAGACACTTTTTAGCATAGGCATTGTTGTTTTCTACAGAACAAAAAACAAATCATGGTTCGAATTGCGCGGCTCAACAATGTTTGGTAATACAGCCGTTCGTCAGAAAAAAAAAATGTTTGGTAATACAGCGACAAATCATGGTTCGAACTGCCCTGATGGGACTGTGGTTCTCTGCACTGCACGCGTCATTCTACAAGGGCGTCCCGGATAGATGAATCAGAGTCCCTCGATGTAGGGCACGCCGGTGCCGTTGAGCCAGCTGCCGCCCTGGATGAACTGCCTGACGGTGAACTGCTCGGCGACGGTCCGGTCGGTGATGACGTGGTACCCGGGCCACCCGACGCGCGCCGCCGTGCCGGCCCCGGGCCCCTCGTTCTCGTACTCGCCGTAGAAGAGCGTCTTGAGCGCGAAGTCCCCGTCCCACTCCAGCCACCCCCTGGGGTCCACGTGCGCGCCCACGTAGGACAGCATGAACACCGTCCGCGAGTAGGCCTTCCACGGCCGACCCAGGAACGTCTTGACCTCCGTCCCGGCCACGGGCGCCAGGTCCGGCGCCGGCACGACGCGGCACCGGTGCACGGAGGTGCCCGTGTTCTGGTTGGGGTCCTCCCGGCCCTGCGCCGTGACGGCGTTCTGCTGGCCCCGCAGCGGCAGGCGCGCCGCCAGCGCGCAGCCCTGGAGCACGGCGGCCGCGTTGCCGAAGACGAAGTCGACGGTGCCGGAGACGAAGCACTCGCGGTAGAAGTGGCGGAGCGCGTGCGCGTACAGGGTGTCCTGGTACCCGTCCACGCGGCAGCGGTAGGCGACGGCGCGGTCGGCGCTCACGCGCAGCGCCACCGCCTGGTGCTTCGCGGCGCCCGCCGTGTTCTCCACACGCAGGTCCTGCAGGATGATCCCGTCGCCGGCCACCGCTGCGCGCAATCACAGTCGGAAAGTCACCGTCAGCAAAGAGAGAGAAAAAGAAAGTGTAGCTTTTTCATATTTTCGTGCCGGTTGTTTTCGGCTCCCGATTTGGGTTTTATGGTCGTGAACATGGACAACAGCTGCGAGAATAGTGACGGGGAATCTGGAGCTCCAATTTGGGGTACGCCGCGTAAATTTGTGCACATCTTTGACAGGTTCTGTTTAGTTGGTTGAAATTTTGGTGTGGTGAAATTTTTTACATTAGATTGTGTGCACAGAGAAAAAAAATAAGTGAAATTTTACTAAAATGGGTGAAAATTTTGAAATCTTGAAGAACTAAATGGGGCCTAAACATGCAAGGACGTTGTTTCCGGCTCCGGACTTGGTAGATCTGGGTTTTTATGTGTTGTGAGCGTGGACAGCAGCTGCGAGTATAGTGACGGGGAGGAAGCTGGTGCACACATTGAATCCAATTTGGGGAACGCCACATACATTTGTGCACATCTTTGCTACCAACCCAAGACAAATCTATTCGGTAGATTTTAAAGTGACTTCTGACTGATTTGTTGTGAGAAAAAATAATACGTAAAGAAGTAGAAACACAGCACAAACATAGTAGCCGAACAGACTCTGAGCTAAAGATGCAAAGACGTGTTGTGGAGTCATGGAGCATCCGTGAGGACGTGCGTGTGCAAAATTAGTCGTGTGTTTCAGCCAAGCATGAGACGATGAAAAACGTAAGTGTTCTAGTACATTCTCCAGACTGGCGTGTTCTTCAGGAAATGCGCGCACTCGACAACTGGAACATTAAGCTTCTATAGCGGAAAGTACTCGATGCATTCATGATGGAAAGTACCTAGAGTGGCCGAGTTGAAGGTCGTGGCGCCGTCAACCACGTTGCGGCTGCCGGTGATCACCGTGGCGTCCATGCCGTCGCCGACGATCATCAGCTCGCGCTTCTTCTTCCCCACCTCCACGTTCTCCTGGTACACCCCCTTCTTCACGTAGATCACGTACCGCCCCTTCCCGCCGTTGGGCGCCGCGTCCACCGCCTCCTTCACCGTTCTGTACGTGCCGCTCCCGTCCTGGGCCACCACGACGTCCGCCTCGATGTCGGCGCCGGCGCCCTGTTCCATGAGCGCCCGGTCCCGCGCCGGCACCCACGAGGGGAACGGCGCGTCCACGGCGGCGGCCTCCGCGACAACGTCGTCGTCCCCGCGGGAACCCGAGGCCCCGCCGCCGCCCACGGCGTTGTTGAGCACGGCGAGCGACGCGCTCGCGAGGGACTTGAGCGGCTCCAGCTGCGCCACCACGTCGTCGCGCAGAGATCCCTCGCCGTCGCCGACGCCGTCCGCGCACGTCGCGTAGAAGGTGAGCGCGGCGCTGATCCACGTGCGCGCGTTGTCGTCGTCGTCGCCGTCCGCGGCCGAGGCGTCGGCGAGGCGGTCCCGCGCGAGGTCCATCAGCTGGACGCAGTCCGCGAGCGCCGCGAGCTGCCTCGGGTCGCTACCGCTACTACCGGCGGCGAGCCGGTGCAAGCCGGCGACCGCCGCGGCGGCCGCGTCATGCTGCGCGAGGGACCTGGCGACGATCGCGCGGAGGACCTGCGTCGCCGCCGGGCGGCGGCTAGAAAGATAACGAGCGCCGCGGGGAGACGACGACGACGCTAGCACGGCTTCCTCGACGATGGCGTTGCACGAGGCCGGGTCCGGGGAGCCGGCGCAGAGGTCCGGAGCCGGGATGCTGAGGAGGAAGAACGCGACGGCGCAGAACAGAGTGGCAGAGACCGAGAGGAGTGTGAGCAGCAGCAAGAGCGGCTTGCCTCGAGAGGCAGAGGCGTTTCTTGGGGAGGGAGAGGAGAGGAGAGGCTCGTTGCTCCCACGCATGGTGACTTCCGTCACTTGATTTCTGAAGTAGCGAACCTTTGAGATTGTTTCCTCGTGAGTTTATACTACAAGGTGACTGTTCAATACTCCCTCCGTTCTGATTTGATCTGCGTATAACAAAATAAAAGATGTTTATGAATGATATGTGTATTCCAAAGTGGAGCTAAACGTGTCATGAGTTGGTTAGTTGGCTGGCTCGTTTGTTGATGTGTTATAGAGAGAATTTAAAGTTCTCATTGGTCTTTGCGTTACACTGTTAGACACATATCAAACCCGGACAGAGGGAGTACGTATGTAGAGGCTGAGGAGGAGATTTTTTTACATGGCTGAACTAGTGTTTGAATCCTTTAATTGCAAATAATACTAAGGACCGACAGGTCATTGAAACACTGGTTGGATAGAAGTATAGAACCGACACCTTTGTTTTCAAATACTAGCACATGGTCATTGAAATCTTGAACTGATGGAAGTAAAGGCAGGTCGCTTCCAGTCCATCAGTTCAAACGGGGAGATGTAGCTCCCAACATGCAAACAATGCAAGTTGATCGTTAAATAACAGCCTTGTGTCCTAGTCCTAGTTGACCTCGAATACGTTATCCCGTCCACGGATTTTGATGTCTGACACGTTCCCTAACATTGTTAATTGGTTCTTGTTTAAAATATTTAATTAAAATATTTCATCCACACCTCTTCCATTGGATGGACCAGTTCTGTCTGAAACCTGTTCGGCTGGCTGCTGGCTAGTGACGGATGCTGATTTGTTCTGCGAGAAAAATATCGTTGTCTGACTGGTGACTGGTTATGATGCTGATTTTTTATGAGAGAAAAAAATACTGATAGCTTATAGTTGATAATCCACACGAAAAAAGATATAAGATGGGCCAGGCATTCCACTCCTCTTCGTTCCCTCTCGCACTCCAACACTCTAATCAACATTGGTTTTGGGTTATGATTGGCTCTTAAGATGGGCCAATTGTAACAACATTTTGGCACAAAACAAAATAAGTCAGCCTGGGGCATGTCAGAAATGGTACCTCTTTTCCCTATCACTCTAGTGATAACCAGGGTTCAAAATCTCAACCGCTACCAGTACGGATACCGTGGTAACCCGTGTTACCGGTCCGGACTGGTAGCGGTACCGCCCGGTTGCAACCGGTCCAATTCAAAAATTCAAATTTAAATTCAGAAAAATGAAAAATCAAAGAAAATTTTTAAAAATACTTCAAGGTGCGTAGAATCTAATGGTGTCAAAAAAATTTCAAATCTTAGTTCATTTAGTATTTTTTTGCAGACATTAGAAGTTCAACCAAAAAAGGAAAAGAAAAAGAAAAATAATCGGCCGGTTGAACTTCTAATGCCCGCAAAAATACTAAATGCACTAATATTTGAAAAAAATTGACACCATTAAATTCTACGCACCTTAAAATATTTTTAAAAAATTTTCTTTAATTTTTTAATTATTTAGTTTAAATTTGAAAACACGTCAAATTATTCATGGATTCGCAACCGACCGGCTAACCGGTGCAACTGGCCGGCTAACCGCTCTTAAAGACCAATTAACTGTTCGCAACCGGTTGAACTAGTGTTTCAATTTGTAATTCGAATTTGACCGATAACTGGTCTTACCGGTCCGGTTAGCCGCTATCGCCGGCCGGCGGTAACAGCCGACGGGTCGGTAAAAAAAAACCTGGTGATAACATGCTGAGCTTTAACGCAATACTTCATTCGTTTCGAACACGATGCTTTGGTAGCGACTGATCGAATTTGACGGCGCATACATGGATGACGAAACTTTATTTAGGACGCTAAATTCTGTGAAACCAAACGTTTGCGGGTGCTAGTACATCATATCCTACACGAACACCAGAGAAGACTGAAAGCGAAAGAAGGAAAATAAAACAGAGGATCGCGTGCCCATGCATGTGGCACCAAAGCACCCGACGAGCTAGCTGAGCATCCGCTTCCTTTCGGCAACCGCACGCTACCGCTCTCACCCGTAGTTGAGCCGGAATATGTCGTTCTGCACGAAGAAGCTTCCCTGCTCGTTGGGCACCAGCTGAAACATCTGCAGCAGATCCAAGACCGACGGAACAACAGTTAACTACTTAGCTTCACACCAAATCTCCAACTCGGAAACAGTTTGATCGAGAGGACAGCAGGTTGCCGATCGAGGTGTTGCATGTGTATACACGAACCTGGCTGAACCTGAGCTGGTGCTCCTCGCCGGCGAGCTGGAGGTTGCCGCTGACGAAGACGAGGATGCTGCCCGGGAACGACGGCGAGGGCTGGCAGTCGACGGTGGAGATGGTGTGCCGGCATTGGTCGAACGGCAGCTGGGACAGCTTCCGGCCGATCTCCTCCCCGCCCGCCACGGCGTGGCCCTCGAAGGATAGCATCGAGGTGGCGCCGTAGAGCGCGGCCAGCGCGCCGCGGCCGGCGTCGAACGTGTTGTAGTAGTACTCCACGAACGCCCTCGCCACCGCGTCGCAGTCGCTCCCCGCCGCTCCCCCGCCGCCGTTGTTTCCCGGCTGCTGCCCGTCCATCGCGATCACGGCGGCGGATTCCACCCGCGACGCGGCGCGGTGGTGCCCGGCGGTGGTGGTGATCTCGATCGTGCTCCGGATGCTCACGGCGACTGTGCAAAGGAGTGGGAGAACCTTGCGCCGGTATTTGTAGGCGCGCGGCGGCCCCGGCGGTGCGCGTTGCTCTGTTGTTCACTCTGTTAGCTTCAGGGGCGTAGCCAGGATCCAGAGATAGGAGGGGCCAAATGAACAATACCAATAACGATTATATGACATATGTACAAAATTTATTAAATTAGTTGTCTACTCCCATCGTTCCAAATTCTAGATGTTTTAGCATTTCTAGATGCATAATTTTTGCTAGACATATGTAGATATATTATATGTCTATACTCTATATGCATAATAATGTCAATAAATCTAAAAAACTAAACCGGCCTACAATTTGGAATTGAGAGTACTAATTAGCATGCAAAGATAAATAAAATAGCTCAGCGCGCTCAACACAAAGTAACTGGAGATTATGATATATCGAGTGTGAAGTTCGTGATTTCGCAGCCTATCTAGTGCTGCATCCAGTGGACGGTGGCCTGGAGTCCAGAGTGTGGATCACCCGAGCAACATCAATTTTTACTTCATAAAAAAGTGTGACAGCTAGCGGTGTGAAGAGAGTAAAGGAAACACAAGTGTCAAACGTCAATTAAGTGCCATTCTTACTTAACACAAGTGTGGTTAATAAGGAGATTAATAGGTTCTCTTGTGAAAAAACAGTGGCGTTACGGGGGGGGGGGCAGGCCCCTGCTCGCCCCCCCTGTGGCTACGCCCCTGGTTAGCTTGCTGCGGTATGGTATGGGGTAATCTGTTTGTATAGTCGAATGGAGGGTGGAGCTCGCTAGCTTTTGCATATTGGCGTAGGTCGCACGCGCAGGTCGCGTGCGCGAGTGCGTGGAGCCACATGAACGCAGGGAGGTGGTGGAAAAGCAGAGCGGCTTCCTCACCAGGGAAAGGCAAGGGACGGAGAGAAAAGCAGCGGGAACATAATATTCCTTGCCCAAAGAGAAGAGTTTGCGAGGAGGCTGATTCGTGCATTTTCTGCATCTCTTCTTCTGATATGAACTGCTTCTCAACCTCATAGGATCATTTCCAACGTTATTTAGACTTTTAGAGATTATATGGATGGACGCATCTAGTATGTTTTTGCATGTTGGTTGCTAAGGAAGGTACCGATCCCTAGTATAACCGCCTCCGGAAGATGCACGCAAGGAATGAATCCGCACGGGTGACTGACGGCCCAGGGCTTGTTCGTTTTCATGGGATTCAATCCGGTCGGAAATGATAGATATACTTAGAAAATCATGATAGTTACTATAGAGAGTCGGATTTATTCTGGACCGGCAACTAATTTACTCATGATATGTGCACCAAGAGACCCAGAATTAATCCACTAGTCAAGAGGTGTGGATTCAATCCGGCTCTTCGGTCTCTTATTATACCTATCATAATGAGTAAATTAGTTCTCGATCCGGAATAAATCCGACTCTCTATAGTATCTATCACGATTTTTTAGGTATATCTATCATTTCCGACCGGATTGAATCTCATGGAAACGAACAAACCCTCAAGTAGCGTGAAACAGGAACTGCGGCATGGGCACACCGCACACCAGGTGCTATGCTTCCACGAAGACGAGGGAAGGAAGGAGAGGCTCGTTCAACGTGCGGGGGAGAAGAAACATATCGGGCACATGGCACATGCACATGTTAAGCATGAGCTGAAGTAGTTTTGCCCACGGTCACCGCACGACGCAGAACCGAAAGCTGGAGCTTTCGGCGACGGCAAGGCGATCCGACGTCGTCCTCTCGTGACCGCCACGACAGGACACGCCGCCGCTTTCGCCGACCGAGCCAAATGTGCTGCACCGCCCCGAAGTGAGAAAAAAAAGAAATTCTTGGCGGGGTGTTATGGGCTTTGTTTTCGTGATCCTCCCTGGCCCACGCACGCTAAGGGCCCGAGCCGGCTTTTGTGATCATGCTAAAAAAAATACAGATTTGCAAACAAGAAAAAAAAAATGGGACTTTGCTTCATAAAGTCACTGAATCATCCTTCTACGTCGCCGCCTCCCCATTGTCCAGGGCACCGCCGTGGGCTCGTCGGCCCTGCCGCGGCCGGCCTCGCGCGCCTCCGGCTCCACCGTGCTCGCGTGGCGTCGCGGCCGGCCGGCGTACCTCTACCACCGGCTACCGGAGGTGGAAGATGAGGCAAAAAGAAATCTTGAAAAACATTTTATAATAATGTTGGTCAATATAATCAGAAAAATGTTGATCCAATCGTTTTGAAAAAATATTGAAGCTACCATTTTCTCTACACAAATGTTGATGTAACTCTCTGCTAAAAAAAAAGTTGATGTAACTCTTTTCAACAAATGTTGGTTCCACTTTTTATGAAAAATGTTTGTTCAACTTTTTTTAAAGAAATATTGTAACATTTTAAAAAGATGTTGTAACATTTTTTTTACTTAATAATCATAAGGTGGGGTGATTGAAAATAATAATCAGCAATTTACGTGGACTCTGGTGGAGTAAAAGTTTCAACTCTTATCCACCTTCCGGTAGTCAGATAGAAGCTTCCATACATGACGCTAGCCCGCACAACTCATCAGGCCGTTCGAGGATTGTACTGGGCACTGGAATATACACGTGCGACCACCACGCGGTTTCTTTTTTGAGAGCAAGTATTATAACGGACGACGAGCATGCGAAATCCAACGTGTAAGAGAGAGAAATGAAGAGAGAGAAGGAAGCAGACCGTTCGCGGATCGCCAGCAAAAGCAGGCGAAATGCTCTGACATGCAGCTGCCCCACCGTTCCCTTCTCTCTGATTGGTTCTATCCACGAAAAGCATTCAAGATGGTAGGGTCCGTCACCACATTTGCATCATGAGCTGGTCATCTTGCAGCCGGCAGCCGGCAACGTTATCCACCTTGCTTTGTTCTTTTGGTTGAAAAGAAATGGTGAAATTGCAAATGAATAGTGCTGGAATAATATTTTTTGTGAGAGAAGATGTGATGGATGTGATAGGTGAACAGTGGTATTTACTATTCCTTTCTAAGCAAAAGAACATGGCCTAAGTGGCGGCCCAGGCACCACCTAGGGCTTGTGGCCGTAAGCTGTGGGTGACTTGCGTCTTTTGTATATCGGAGCTTGTGGTCGTATGCCGTGGGTGACCCGCATCCTTTGCATATTAGGTGACCTTGCGTTTGTAAGTGTTGAGCCAGTAGTGTGTTGTGACGGAGTGGCAAAAGCAGTGTCCTCCTCCATGACAAAGCAACCTGCACGGTTTTGCTGCTACTTGCGCTCGCCGCTGTAGCACGCGCCATTGTAGCACTCAGCGTCACCAGATCTGCTGCCGCCATGGAGGAGGCGGTGGCCGTTTCTCCCGTCACATCCTTAGCATCCAACACTACAAGGCACATGGCGGAGGAGTCCAAGCAGTGGCGGAACTAAAGGGTCGGCGGGGGGCCATGCCCCCCCTTACAAAAAAAGATCTACTGTACATATATTTTAGCCTAATACAACAATACTAAGCCCATATGGCATCAGTGCATGCACGCAGCAGGCCTTATGAGGCGGCGGTCCGCAGGTTAGTATGTGTTTGGTTTGCGGGAACTTTATAATGAGTTCTGTCACTGTGGGGGCCACCCTCTTATATACTTTAAATATGTATATACGGGCACCCGGTTGCCAATAGTACCATTCTCTGGATCGGCTGATGGTATCAGCACTTCACAAGAAGTATTAGATCCATATATCGTAAAGCAAGCAAGTCATTATTTTAAAGAAGTTTGAGGGTAAGAGAAGAATTCTACCAAAGGTGAACCTCAAACTTGCAGCGGAGATCTACGTAGCAGAACCATAACCTCAGGCAGCTTGTCCGGAAACGGGTCGGGCAGACCCTCTCCTGCGACGAAGCTCATCCTCTCTTTCTTCTGAATTAAAGGGACAAGGGAAGCAAGAGTGAGCACCTAAAATAGGTACTCAACAAATCCCAACGTATAGAAAATTAACCTATGTCTATATGCAAGATTGCCAATAGAAAGGAAACAGGTCTTGATAATTATAAAAGTAAATAGATGCAAGTGAAGAAAGTTTCAGAGAAAAGCAGAAAGTAAAGCCAGTATAATAAGTAGGTTGGTCCTGGAGGGGAACACGTAGCCTCCCCTACCAGTCCCCGAGATTTATTACACTCAGCGACCGTCAGGGTCCATTGAGCTGGCATCCACCGTATCGCTTTCTAAGGGCCACTGCCCTATCTCACCCCATCCATTCCCACCAAAGATGTATCTAATCAACGGGAGCTTTTACCAAGAGTGCTCATAACTGAGAGCTACGACTATTCAAATAGTTTAAACTCTGTACAGAGGCGTACACTGTACCCATATGTCTGACCAACCCATACCAAGGCCTTTGACGGTACTGGCCACATGAACCATACCCACCGACGTCCCCGTGTGGACTACATTATCATCCACCCGTAGACAACATTCCCTAGCTCCATCCACGTCTACACTGAGGCCTAAGTAGGGGTCATCCACCACCACCCGCCTCGCGGGTCCACGTCCCGGGACAACAGCATATGCATATAAAATGTGGTATAAATACCACCGCATCACCCTGATGCCATAACATTCCCGATGACCCGTACCGGCCAGACCTGGGACTTTGCGAAGGTCCTGCTCCAGTGCATCCGTTGCCCACCATGACCCCTTGGGATGGTTTACTAGGTTCAGTGGTGGGGTGCGATCCATGACCGCACATGAACAGGCATTCCCGACAGGCTATGCCTTTTTGGCTACGTATGGTCGTACTAAAACACTGGAAAGACTTTCCCGTGAACCGATCCTTATACGACCGGAGTAAGCATGGACAAGATCCTCCTCTGAGGCTGCCCCCATACTCCCTGTCCATCCTTAGGGAGTCTAACTCTCTTAAGTGGGTTCATTTTATTACCCTTCAACTATCTCTCCGTACCAACAGAGATCCTTTCATGAGTATATGTGAATAAGTAAAACTAAAGATGATGCTCGATCATCGACTGGGTGGTGATCGGGATCATCGAATCCTTTAAGCAGAATGCATGTCAATTTAATATCTTGGTTTATTTTAATAAATATAGTGGATAAAAGTATGATCAATGGGGTGTTGCTGGGACTTGGCTTAATCCAGAGAGGGAGAAAAACTATAGAGTTTGTCTTGAGCTTCCTTGTCTTGATCTCGATCGTCTTGTGAGCCTTGCTTGATCTTTCGATGATTCACACTTGATCTATAGTAACACAGTTATACGCATAAATATAAATCAATCAACAATCATAGCAAGCATCAAACATATGTCAGTGGAATGAAAGTGTGATCAAGGACTCGGGAGAGATATCTTAAGATCTATCGTGATGAACGTGACGTGAGACGATCGAATCGGTCGCATAAAATATGGACCTTTCTATAAAGAGAACGGGTGCTTGAATAAAACAAGGACTAGAAATGGGAGATTTCATGTGCGAAAATATGGTTTGGCTTCTACGGGCTTCTAATATTTTTAGGAATTTTGGTGGAATTTTTGGAATCAAGGATATGAAAAAGTGGATTTTTTGTGTACACTAATGGGGCTTTTCTATAGGTTGAAAAAGAGCAAAATAAAATCTAATACCTAGAAATGTGCCAAAATGAATTCGACATCATCTCTAGGGTTTTTAGGGCCTCTAAGATTTATGGTGAATGTTTGGAGATTTTTGGAAATTTCTAAGGTGGCTAACTAGGACTTGGTGTGCACTAGCTCGTGTGGATCTAGCAAAAATAGGGCGGTTGAGTGGCTGACATACGGGGCCGGGTGGCTGACGCGGCGGGATGCTGGCGCGGCTGTGGTGGCGTACACGTGGGGCGCCACGTGGTGCACCGGCTGGCGTGGCGTGCACGCGTGGCACGTGTGTGCCTACGGTCCACATGGACCAGGTGCACACGGGGAGGAGGAAGGGGCGGTGGACGGCGAGTGGAACGACGTCCCGGCTGGGCCCATGCGTCAATGAAGGGTGGCGGGACGGTGTTAGCCAATGGGCGACGGCGCCGCCCAAGATCGGCCGAGGCTCGGCAGCACGAGCAGAGGACTCGTCGGAGTCCTCGCCGCCGACCGCTACAGGGGGTTTCCGGTGATGGCAAGCGGCTCTACGGCTTCTAGGGGACACGACGGAGCTAGGAGTGGTGCAGTGGTGGCCGGAGATGACACGGCGGCACAACGCGAGGTCGTCGTAGTGGCGGTGGCGCTTGGTGGAAAAGGGAAGCAAGACTGGGAGGATTCTGGTGCTCGTTTGAGTGGATGTGCGTGCGTGCGGGCGACTCGTGAGTGCGGTGAGGGTGCCACCGGGGTGCGCGGTGGCCGAAGCTTGGCCGGAGGCTCGCCGGCGCAGTGACGGCACGGCCTTCACGTGGCGGCGCGGCTAGGAAAGGAGAGAGAGGGGAGGGGTGGCGCGGGCAGCGTAACAGCTGTACCTGGAGGGGTTCAGCACGGCGGTGGGCTCAATTCCGACAGCATAACGGCCGAAATTGAGTTTCACCGCGGGGACGAGCGGCGGCGGCAGGGGCGAGCGGCGGTGCTTCCTACGGCGATATGGCGGGGCTTAGCTACGGTAGAGCGGAGCTTTGGTGGCTAAGAGCTCGTCGGAGTTTCCCTTGGCCTTGGCCTGGGCTTGCTCCGGCGAGGGAGTGGCGGCGGCGTTGTGTTCTTGCCGGCGGAGCAGAGCTTCGCCGGTAGGGAGGATAGGAGGGGTTGTGGTGGTGTGGCGTGCGGTGTGAATGTGTGTGGAGCTTGGTGATGCCTTGGGTCCTATTTATAGGCCAGAGAGGGAAGGGAGGGCGGCCGGGGAGCTTGGATAAGCTCGGCGGCGGATGGCGTCGGGGGGGGGTACGGCGCGAGGGGCAAGGGCAAGTGGGGCGAGTTTGGATGGGGATGTGGGCGCGACGGCATCGGGTGGTGCAGGCGAGTGCGGCGCTCGCCGTGGCGGTGATCTTGGAGCAGCGGAGGGGGTGATCCAGCGGTCGTGCCAGCAGTGGTGTTCCAGAGCTTGCTTATGGTCGTTGATCGTGGCGCGGCGAATGCGAGCGGATGAAGGGTCGGGGAGGTGTTCAAGCAGCACGAGAGAGTTGACTTGGTGCTAAAGATTGCGGCGCGCGTCCTGGTTGGATAAGGGTGGCGCCAGGCGAGGAGATCGAGCAAGGGGTGCGGCCGCCGTGGAGCTCTGGGCACGGTACGACGTTGCGGCGGAGTGCGGCGCTGGGGCTCGGTGAGGTCCGCGGATTATCAAAAGTTGCGGCGTCGAGCCGGGCGAATGCGGCACGCGCGTGGGCAAGGCAACAAGAGAGGGAAAAGGCGGAAGAAGCAGCGGCGGTGTCGCGGCGTGTCGGGGGGAGGGGCAGCACGGGATGGGGGAAGACGATGATGGTGACGTCGGGCTGACGTCGGCCAGGCGGGGGAAGCGGGCTGCTACTGGGCTGAGCTGGGCCGCTTGCACGCGAGGGAAAAAGAGGTGGCTGCGCGAGAAAAAAAGAAGGAGGGGGTGGGGAGGACTTGCTGGGCTGGGAAAAGGGGTAGTCGGCCCATTTAGAGTTTGAAAAGATTTTCTAATTGTTTGAACCTTAGTTTGATTTCAAATTTGAATGGACCTAGATGTGCAGGTGCTCTAGAAAATCCTTAGAAAAAGTTAGAAAAGAAATTTGGGGTGAGAAAATATGTTAGCCACTAAAAAATGCACATGAGACCTAGGGTTTAATTTTAAAAGTGCATTTGAAAATAAAGGAAAATGCAAGGACCTTTGTGAAATTGCTATATGTTTTTAGAAAAAATTTTAAGAAACTATTTTAAAAGGTTTTTTTTGTGAAACCTATTTTAAAAGGTTTTGAAAAACCGAGATGTGACAGTCACATTGAATAAAACAGAGCTATTTATGACGATTAACATAATTTAATTCTAAAACTAATTACGTAAGTACTAGATTTTTTCAAGAATCTAATGAATCTAATTAATTCATAATAAACATATATTTAATATAGCATCATATTATCTAATTATGATCTAATTAAGATTAATAGATTCGTCTCGCGAAAAAAATTAAGATTATAAAATTCATTTTATTATTAATTTGCACGGCCCTCGAATGGCTCATTTTCCTCTTTATAGCCCACGGCGCTAGTCCTCTTTAGCTCTAGGAATCCACCTCATCATCCTCGAATTATCACCCAACCTCGCATCCTGCAAAAACAAGGGAGAAGGTATGTTCGGAGAATCTTCACATTTTGCACAAACTCTCATATTTCGCCAATCCTTTGCAGAGAATGACGTCACTTCTCTCAATCCACAAGAAATCAAAGATCAGTTACCTCTGAAGTTCACAAAAGTCTAGGAAATATCTAAAGTCATCTTTCTATAAACTTCGCACAACAAGATCCCAAAAGTTTCGTTGAAAACTCGATTGATACTTAGCCGTTTTTGAGTCTGAAGGTCCTACTCATCCTCAGTTTTACTGAAACATCCTTATTCAAAACCTCAGAACCGACATTATTATTACTTATGGCTTGTTCTGAACGATTTATAGAAAAATTATGTTTCCTTCAATGCTTCGAGAGTAACCAAATTTGGTCTATTCCCCGACACCCGGTTTGCTTTAAATCGCATCTCACTCGGAAAGCAGCCTTCGCCATAGTTCCCGCGGCCTTGGACACTTGCGAGTTGTTGTTTCCGGTAGGCACTAGGCCTTGGACCAGGCCGTGCGCTCGAGCCCTTTCAGCGGCTTAAATACCATCACAGCATGATGCATCGATCGCTCATCGCTGCGTGCAGGTCGTGATCAAGCAAGCAGTTGGGCGCTCTGCGACGACGCCCCGACTGGACCTGGCAGCGCACAGGGCCAGCTAGCGCAGCACAATCACACAGATAAGATGGCGAACGCTAGCTTGGACAGCGCCACGACGACTCGACAGTTACTACGAATACCGGCCTGTATCCAACGGTAAATTTAACCCTGCTTTCGAGTCGTCGTCGTCGCGGATCCAGAACGAGAGGCCCGGAGCACGCAAAATCTTTTCAGCGAATTCACGGCGACAAGTGTTGGATAGCCTCATCAAATATCATTCACGAGTTCATGCCACACCGTCGTGAAGAGTACACTAGTCAACAACAGCGTGGAAAGCTTTTTAAAAAAGAAAGAAAGATAGAAAATGCAAGCAGAACAAGAACATCAATCAAATATAGTACATGCAGACGGCAGAGCATCAGCCATCGAGAACACAGCATTTTAGCAGAAACACAAAGCTCTACCAGGTAGGCGGCCGGCGAGCAGCGAGCTACTCCCTCCGTCCCCAAATAAGTGTCGTTTGCACTTCCCAAGTAATAGCTTTGACTAATTTTATAATAAAAAATATTAATACCTATGATACATAATTAGTATTATTAGAAAGATATTTGAATCTAGTTTTTTAACAAAATTATTTGGAGACACAAATGTTACACATATTTTCTACAAATCGAGTCAAACTTGTGACACGCACACCAACGACGACACTTATTTAGGGACGGAGGGAGTATAGGCTATAGCATCAAGCGTACTTGTCGGCGATGTCGGTGAGGCAGCGCACCAGCTCATCGGGCCTGGAGAGCATCACCATCTGGTCGGCGGCGATCTCCTTCACCTCGTCCACCGGGTCGTTCTCCACCATCAGGCGCTGGAACCCCTCCGCGACGGCGTGGTCCTCCGTGCACACCACGTACACCTTGGGCACCGACCCGTACCCGCCCTTGGTGAGCCGTACCCACCCTTGGTAAACCTTGGGTATATCGATCGAGGCGCAAGATTGTATCATGAGTGAGACAACCGGTCAGGTCCATGAAAGTATAAATTATGTAAAGCCATTCAACGAGTATAGAATTCCAAACGGGCCGTCCGGTCCTAAATGGCCCGGCACTAAGCGGCCCGACACTATGCGGCCTGATGGATTCTTCGTGTTGGGCCGTGTCGGGCGTCGTGCCGCACTGGCAGCCCAGGCACGGCCCTATGGTCTGTTTTTAGGGTCGTGCCGTGCCGGCGGCACGAACGGGCCGATGGGCCGCGTCCAGCCCGGCACTACCCCCCACTCTCGCCGCCTCTGTCACTCCGCCAGGACCTCCATGGACGTGCTGGAGCCGCCGTTGTCGTGACCTCGTCGCAGATCCACACGCGGGGAGTCTCAGGTCGGGAGGGGGCGACGGTGGCGAGGTCGGAGCTCCGACCGCCGCGACCGAGGCTGCGCAGCCACCGTGACTGGGAGCGGCGGCGTAGGTCGGCGCGGCCATCGCGAGAGAGGAGGTGTCGACGGCGGAATCGAGCAGAGCTCCGCCCCCCACGGCCGAGATAGTGCGGACACCGCGACTGGGGGCGGCGGCGTAGGCGGAAGGGGAGGGGTGGCCGGGAGGGGGCGGCGACATCGGGGGAGGAGAGCGGTCGCGGCAGAATCGCGAGGAGTAGAAAGGAGGACCGAGAGGGCTGGGGCGGCTGTAGGTGGAGTATGGATGAGGAAAATTAGGGTTGGAATGTATTTATATGAGATGGATAATTTTATGTCGGGCCGTCTATCGGGCTTACAAAAATCGGGCCGTGCCTCGGGCTGGCACTATGGGCCGAAGTGGCAGCCCGGGCACTATCGTCTTATCGTGCCGGCCCAGCACTAGGCACTATTGATCGTGCCTAGGGCCAGACTAGGGCCGTTTTTTAGTGCCGTGCCTCGGGCCGCCAATCGTGCCCGGCCCATTTGGAATACTATACAAATGGGGAACGTCCCTTGATTTTCAGGTCATGGTGCTGAGTGCAAGAGTTAGTTTCAACTCGGTAATCTTCAGAGAAATCTTTATCATTCGCTGTTGGTTCATTTGGTGTCATAGAAATGAGATTATTTTTGATGCGGGAAAAGCGCGCAGCTAAGTAAAAAAATCCAACCTCCCCCAACCCTCGTGTCGTCTCCCTCGGAGGCGACTCGAGGGGTTCCACCCCCGCGTCACCAGGCCCCCGCCCCCCGGTTCCTGACGGCCTCTGCCGCCTCCTCCTTCGCCGGCGGCGGCGGCGAGCGGCGGCGCCGCACAACCGGCGACAACGCGTCTCTTCCTCCTCCCTCTCTCTCTCCCTCCCCTCCTTCTCTCTCCTCTTCCGGTGGCGATGTAGCTCCTCCCTGACGCGGATCCACCCGTCCTCGACGCGGATCCGGCCGTCATCCACGCGCCTGTCGTGCGCGGTGACGGATTCGGTGCAGGGTATGGCGACGGATTCAGGGTTGACCTAGCGGCGGCGGTTGCTCCCCGGTCGGCTAGGGTTGGCGGGTCCCTCGATCCGGTCACCCCGGGCACAGATCCAACCGTCTCGCGTGCAGATCTTGCTGCGGCGGCGGCTGCAGTTCGGGCTGGGGCGGTCGGTCCGTGTTGCCTCGACGGCGGCGGCAGTTGTTCTCCGGGCTCCTCGTCGGCCGGTGGGGCTCTGTCCCGGTGTCCGTCCTCCTGGGCGGTGGCCGCCCCTCCCGGCACGGTCGGTTCAGCCCGCATCGACCGACGGCGACAGCACGGATCTGCCAGGCCGCTGGTGGCCCGGGCCTTGGCGTGGGGCTGCTCTGCTGCAGCCCTCCTGCGGCGTTGTTGGCGCGCTTGTCTGCCCCTCCGTTCCGCTTCCGGCGCCTCTGGCGCAGTCGGGCGGTGTTGGGTCAGGTCTCGGCGTCCTGTGCGGGTGGGCCTAGCACGGACGGGCCGCGACTGGAGCTGTCGGGCGCAGGTCCTACCGCCTGCCTCCTCTCCTCTGCCGACGCTAGCTGCTGGTTCCGGTGGGGGTTCGAAAGCATGTCCTTTTGGTCGTTTCGTCGCTGATGGAGGCCGTTGGGTCGTTCTCGTTAGCCACCGTGGGGGTCTCACGCCGCCGGTGCCACCTACCGTGGGCTTGGTGGAGGGCTGTCTTCTCCCCCTCATGATGCTCGGGCGAAAGCTTGCCCAGTTCTGTACTAGGCCAACAACAACGGCGCCTGAGGGTGTCGTTTCCCTTCCTGGAGGTGTTGTTGTGAGGTCTCGAAGGACGTCGTCGTTCTTCCCCACCATTGCATTGCGTCGCATCGTTCGTCGAGGGCTCCTCGGTGTCCTGGTCGTCTTCGCTAGCCTACCTCGTCATCGCTGGGTTGGTTGTTGGATCTTGGTTGTCCCCCGGGGGATCTCGCTTCTCCGGCTGTCTTCTTCGCTGGCGGATTAGGAGGACGAGTCTTCGTCCTGCTCTTGATCCCTTGGTTGTCATTCATTTTCAAAGAATGGGCTCAGCCCGGCGACGTTGGGTTGGTCGGTCGTGGGGAGTGGGGATGTGGGTGAGCTCCTTCCCCCTCCTGGTAGTTGTGGTCGTTCTTGGTCGCCTTCCCTGCTTGAAAAAGCCTTTCATCGTCGCCCTTAAGAGTTGCTTGTTGTCTTTCCATCGATTGGCTCCTTCTAGGCTTTGGCTGAGGGCTGCATGAAGTTGGTTCTGGAGGCCTGCGAAAGCTTGATTTGAATTCTTCAGGCCGACAACAGGTACGTTTTTCGAAACGTACCTCACCTCGTTGGAGGTGTTGTTTCGGCCTCCGTCCAGTTGTCTTGCCAAGTGAAAGCTTGGTCTGCTCCTTCGTGGGTAGACGGATGTTGGCGGCGTTGGCGTCGTTTCCCTCCTTAGAGACCTCATCTTGCATGTCCTTCTAGCTCTTCCCCCGTTGGCGCCTAGGTGTGAGTCTGTCGGTGATGTGCTTGCGCTCTTGTTGTTCGCTTTAGTGCAGATTTAGGTGTTGCCAGTGGTGTTGTGTTGTTCCTCTGACCATATTAGGTGGTGTTGTTGTTCTCCTTTTTTTTCTAGTTGGCTTGGTTGTACCTTCGCGTCTTAGGGGTTCTCCTAAGGTTGCTTAACTGTAATTCTCTCCTTCTTAATGAAAAATGTGCTATGCACGTCTTAAAAAAAGATTATTTTTGATGCAGCATCTCTGTCCTTTGATAAGTGGTGAAGATTTTTTGTTAGGGAGTTACAGGCGGTTACCCTACGAGCTAAACCGCGCATAGCTGATAAAATCAACATTTGGCTGAGTAGTCTCTTGTAATTTTAGTCTTTCTTTTTTTTTGAGCCTCTGGCCTTGTAACTTGTACATATTTTTTCATATATATATATACACAAAAAAAAGGCAGGAGCCTTTCCTGCTGATTCTCGTAAAAAAAATCAATGATATATTGTAGGCATAAATATGGCTCTGGATAGGATAAAGCTCTTTGCAAGAATTATTATTGAAGTGAACCACAGCTGATGCTTAGGTCTCCACTACTCTGTGTTTGACTAAATTTCAAAAATTTAAATGGTAATCACCACATATATAGGTGTAGAACAAAATTATCATAATAAGTGTAGAGTGTGGACCAAAATTATATCTTCTAACATTTGGAGACCTAAGCCTTTAGATAGGAAGGTAGTTGCCTATTACTAAGAGGTCCACATCTCATGATAATTTTGTCGGGAGCTGCGCGCCGCATTTAGCTTGAGTAACTGGACATTGCTACCGTGTCTCCACTCTCCACTCGCTGAAACGCACGGTGTGCGCTCCTGTCCGGCCGTGTGGTCGGCAGCCGCACGCCAGGCAGTTAGGCTCACAGTCAGCGCATCAGGTGCAGCAGCGCTGATGCGATTGACGGCGGGGTGACGACATCGACGGCTCGACGTGGTCGGCTTACGAAGTCGTACGTTGACGTAAAGTACGGAGAAGTATATATGTAAACACGTCATAAAATTGTTGCTTACCATTCGTTGTTGAGGCAATTAAGCATGTGCTCTTCTCTGACTGCTTCAATTATGGTCGGTTTCCAAGCTTCTTTCTCCGTTGTCAACAAGTTCCAGACCACGGATGCACACCGTGGGAGATATAAAACCGCGACGATGACCACAACGGAAGACTAGCGCTGCAGCGATGTTGACGTAGCGCGGTGCAGCTGTTTTCTCCCTCTCGTGGCCGAACCTTTAGACTTAAGAGTGACTGAGTGAGCAGAGGCTAATCGTGGCTGTAATCGAGTAAGACAGATGACAAGCAGTTAGTGTGAACGCACGAATCAATTAAGGAAGATATATATCCTCAAACGTTTTTCTCTAAATTAAACCTGCTTGCCTCGTGCACTCACACACAACATATAATCTACTCCCTCTGAATCGTTTTACTTAACGTTTAAGACATCATCAGCAAAATAAAGGAGGCTGTACATTTACTCTGTTGCCCCTGCAGTGGCAGCCTAGCAGGGCTGGCGTCGGAAGCCTCAAGCCAGCATTCATAGTCAGATTATCTATACTATAAGGAGCGAAAAGAATTAAAAAAATTTCACTTAAATCGGGTCTACTGTACCCATCACGCTAGACCCACCCGTCATATTTTTTAGGAGTGGATAGGGTGGAATGACTATAGAAAAACAAAAAAATCGTAATTTGGAGAGCATTTATGCCAAAAACGAATTGTTTTTCTCACCTAATGTCGCCTTACCCACCAGTGTACCCGTGTGGGCTCACCCGCGCCGCACCCAGCGACGACGAGTCCCTACCCAATACCTCCCGGCAATCACGCTCGCACTCCTCTCATTCTCGTGTTTCTTTCCTTTTGCACCCCCCTCTCCGTCTGCCCTCCATCGATCCGCCGCCTCACTCGAGCGATTTCTCACCTTCCCCATCTGGCCCTCTCCCGGGCTCCCTTCCCCATCCACCTCGCTCGATCCGCCGCCTCCCGCATTGCCAGCATCCATCGCGAGAAGCCGTAATGGATGGCGAGCGTGAGGCCTGCCCCCGTCCACCCGCGCGAGGGCGTCAGTTCGCTCGCTAGTGGGAGGGTCCCCGGTGAGGCCTGCTCCACCAGATGAGAGAGCCTATGCCGCCGTCCACCCACGTCAGAGCCGCCACCATCCGCACCACGACATCCTTCTGTAAGCTGCAGGCCTGCAGTTCCGTTCATGCGCCCGCCTGCCTGCCGTGGATCAGGTGGATGCCCTGCCGCCGGCAGCCCATCTTGGCTCCTCCACGACACGGAGGAGGGCGATGGTGCAACCGCTGGTGAAGCTCGGCTCGCTCACGTTCCGTACTGCTTGACACTACTGATGATCTAGTATATATGTAAACATGTCATAAAATTGTTGCTTACCATTCGTTGTTGAGGCAATTAAGCATGTGCTCTTCTCTGACAGCTTCGATTATTGGTTTCCACGTACGCTTCTTTCTCTGTTGTCGACAAGGTCCAGGCTGCAGCGATGGTGACTTAGCGCGGTGCAGCGGTTTTCTCCCTCTCGTGGCCGAACTTTTAGACTGAGTAGAGGCTAAACGAATTGTAATTAACGTGTTGAGAGCTAGTGGAAGACAAATGACAAGTGCGAACTCACTAATTAATTAAGATATCCTCCCACGTTCTGTGTAACCTGCTTGCCTCGTGCAATCACACATGACAAATTATAGTCTCCTTCCCAAACCATTTGCTACTGCAGTATATATCTAGAAGTGACAAATTTTCTCCACCTACACAACGTTCACTTTTTTTTTTGACAACAAACATATATATTCATTAAGATAAGGCAGCAGCCATTTTACAGATAGGTCCTCGCAAGAAGACCAAATTACACATAAGTCTTGGATCTAAGGAGAAACAGGGCAGCGCTGTCCATGGCGACGGGGACGATGGAGCCGCCGGTGAAGTGTCGCAGGGGCGTCGATGACGCGTACAACCGGGCGGAGACCGCGCAACGCAGTGTCAGTTGAAGACGGGCCGGAGAAGCCGACGAGGAAGGAGCACACCGACGACCGTAAGATGCGGTTGGATTCGTTGCCGGAGATTGTTGATGCAGCTTGGACCGGGATCCTAGGGGGAGGCGGCGCCATCGCACAAGTACCAGGAGTGAGGCCACCATGTTGAAGTAGGAGAGGCCAGGATCTTCGACTATTGTGCTGAGGAGGCGGAAGTGGTGGAGGTGGAGATCGTAGCCAGAAGAGGGGGCCAACAAGAGACAGTCTCAAAGACAAGATCCACCAAAGGGAAGATCCGATCTACACAGAACTCGCTCAGATTGACCTCCCCTTCGACCAGATCGGGGGCGGCGACGGTGGAACTCCAGCAGAGGAAGGGGAAGGGCGGAGGGGGAGCTGCTGGAGGAGATGACGGAAGGACGCGAGAGAAGTTATTTATACTACATACTAGGGCAGCGAGTTCGCCGGCGACGAGGACGACGACGACGGCCACGCAGCACAGGTAGAGCACACCACAAGGGAACAAAGCCATAAAGACAAACTACAACTATAGGCTAGGGCAATAGGCAGTAGATCGACGGCAGGACGCCGGAGGGGAGGGGCCCGAGCAGGCGGCGGAGTGAGAGAGGCAAGAGGGGAAGAGGCGTCGAGATCTTTGCAAGGACGACGATGACAGCGTTCAATGAACTATCACACAACGTTCACTTTTGGTTCTCTAATAATAATATATAGGTCGTTCTTGGTTTAGAGGAATAAAATTAGTGGGCAAATTTACCATTTGATATGAACTTGAGGTACTGTATGTTATACAAGTTGGTTGTCCAATTTGTACCCACCTATCAAGTTATCGTAGCGCGATTTACTCGATATTGCAAATATGAAAAAAAAAATGTTTTGCTGAATATTTACTTTTTGGTGTCGTACCACTTCATCACTAAATTTGTATCAGCAAAAAATATAATTCTCACGGCAAGGAGACAATCTAAATTGGTCTACCCTTGACTAATTCTCATTCACCCACAGAGATCGAACCAGTCATTTTCTCGAAAAAAGAAAACACAAAAAATCTGAAAAGTAAAAAAAAAAGGGGGATCGGAGATCGCCGGAGTAGATCGTGCCGAGTCTTTTTTTTGACTACATACTCTTCCTAATTTGAACACAAGAGAACACCAGACACACGCGTCTCTTGTCAATTTCAGAATCGTTTTTTATCAGCCCTTCCGCATCCCTACACGTCTATAAATACTGGTTCATCCATGAACAATAACAGCGCAATTGTGCTAGATAGCACAGAGAAAAAGAATGGGGTTACATTCTTTCTCTCGTGCCTCTGCAGTTTTGTCGTTGTTGCTTTGCTTCTTTTGCATAACGACGCTCTTTGGGGTGCATGGAGAATCTCCTAGGGTAAGCAATCAATTCTCCTAACATTTTAGGCACTAGATAGTGATGAGTATAGGATTAGCTTAGTAATTAAGTTTCTAAAATTCAAATTATAATCCTTCATATATGTTTGTAGCTTTACATCGTGTACCTAGGCGACGTGAAACATGGTCACCCTGACCATGTTGTTGCTTCGCACCATGATCTACTCGGCACTGTTCTTGGAAGGTATGCAGCTTCTTCGAGTAACCTAAGGCCCCGTTTAGTTCCCAGATTTTTTCCCAACTACCCGTCACATCAATCTTCAAACAATAATTAGAAGTATTAAATGTGGATTCATGACAAAACCCATTTTACAATCCTTCTAATTTTTTGAGATGAATCTAACGAGTCTAATTATGTCATGATTAGACAACGTCGTGCTACAGTAAACAATCTCTAATGATGAATTAATTAGTCTTAATGGATTCATCTCGCGATTTCCCGTTCATTCATGTAATTAATTTTATAATTAGTCTATATTTACTACTCCTAATGGGTCTCGAAAGAGGACTCCAATTTTTTTTTTCAGAACTTCATAAGGAACTAAACAGGGCCTTTCATTTCACATGCTGGACCAATACATATGTTCGTTTCGTTTTATTTTTGTACTCTCTTTGGTATCCGGAATTCCGGGGTAATAACTTTAATACTGAAATTACAGGTAGTAGTTATTAGTAACAACCATAGTCTGGCAAATACTTCATCTGTTTTTGTTGAATCCTGAATTTTCAGTAAGGAAGATTCTTTGTCTTCCATCACCCACAACTACAAGCACGGCTTCTCAGGCTTCGCAGCGATGCTCACTGAAGATCAAGCTAAACAGCTTGCAGGTATAGCATTGTCATTTAACAAAAAGTTTCACCAACTACCCGTCACATCAATCTAAACAGCGTCACATCAATCTAAACTCCCCGTCACATCAATCTACGCTTGTGCATGCACAAGACTTCAGTGACAGAAGTATGAGTATACGGTAAACCTAACCTTACCATTGAGGCTTTGACAACTAAACAACCCATGTAAATTCTGAACTTTACAGAGTGTCCAGAGGTCATTAGTGTCGAACTCAGCAGAATGTGCACAGCGACCACCACTCGAAGCTGGGACTTCCTGGGGCTGAACTACCAGATGCCCAGTGAGCTGCTCCGTAAAAGCAAACAAGGGGAGGATATAATCATCGGGGTCGTTGATAGCGGTGAGAAATTAATTTTACGCATATAGAGTATGGACAAACTGATTTGGATTGAAATAAAAACATTTCTTTTGGAGCCACTCATTGTGCATCCTGTCGTAAACTACCACAGGTATCTGGCCGGAGTCGAGAAGTTTCAGGGACGAAGGGTATGGGCCGATACCATCACGGTGGAAAGGCAAGTGCGTAATCGGTCAGGGCTGGAACAGCAGTAGCTGCAACCGCAAGATCATCGGTGCTAAATTCTACAGCAAGGGAGCGAACAAAGAGCATCTCAAGGTTGACTACCTCTCGGCCCGGGACTATGGCGGCCACGGCACACATACGGCTTCCACCGCGGCAGGCTCGGTCGTGGAGGCATCCAGCTTCCATGGACTCGCCGCAGGCTCCGCACGCGGCGGCGCGCCCAGGGCTCGCATCGCGGTGTACAAGCCTATGTGGGGTCCCGGTAGTGGGAGCGGTAGCTCTGCCGATATTCTTGCGGCTGTGGACGACGCGATACACGACGGGGTGGATGTGCTCTCGCTGTCCATCGGTGGTGGCTTCCCTGATGACTCGTTTGCTGCCCTACACGCGGTTCAGAAGGGGATTACTGTTGTGTTCTCGGGCGGGAATGCGGGCCCAAGTCCACAGACCGTTGAGAATACTGCCCCGTGGGTCATCACTGTAGCCGCGAGTACGATGGATCGGTCATTTCCGACAGTGATCACGCTGGGGAACAAGCAACAGATAACGGTACAGAACACAAATACCAGCTCGGATATCTTGAAAAAACTTATTATATATGGAATAATTATAAGTTACTGATCTTGGGAAACTCATTTGCCAATTTTGCAGGGACAATCTCTCTACTACCACGGGAAGAACGCATCTAGGAGCATTTTCAGAAATCTGTACTTTGACACAAGGTACGTTAATCCATTAATTTCACTTATATATATCCTGCTTGAAGTTTTCCTACCGAACGTGTCACACACACTTAAACCTGGGCGTTTTTTTTCTTTTTCGTGATCAGCTGCTCGGCAGACACTCTGAATGGTACGGACTTGACAGGGAAAATTGTGCTATGCTTTTCACTCCAAATTGTGGGATTCACAACAGCGTTGCAAAACGTCCTGAATGCCGGAGGCTCTGGTCTTATTTATACGACCAACAATGGACTTGATGTTACCACTACCGATGATTGCGAAGGCATTGCTTGTGTCCTTGTGGACCTTGACACTGGGTACAAGATTGTAGAATACATGACAACCGTGAGGTACAACACTTGTGGATCAACCTAAATATTGCAAATTACTAATACGCTCCCGGTGAATTTCTTTTTCTTAAACAAGTAGAATCCTCTCAGATATAAATAACTGATTGTCTCAAGCAGCTCTCCCGTGGCAAATATTGAACCAGCACGCACCTTTACGAGTGAAGAGTTATTGGCTTCCAAAGTGGCCGCATTCTCCTCGAGAGGCCCATCAATCTATTACTCTGATGTTATCAAGGTACGTAGATAAAAAGAGTTAGTACTATGCTCTGTAGCTCTTTAGGCAGTAGGCATTGTGAAGACATCTCATCTCACTCCACTCTTGCTTCCTCAATAGCCTGACATAGCTGCACCTGGAGTTAGCATATTAGCAGCAAAGAGAGACTCTTATAGTTTAGGATCGGGGACATCAATGGCGGCTCCACACGTAGCAGGCATTGTCGCACTGCTGAAAGCTCTGCACCCAGACTGGTCTCCTGCGGCTGTGAAATCTGCTATCGTCACCACAGGTAAGCTGACCAATCAAAAAAACTGTATTGACCAACCATAGGCAATGTATTGCAATTGTATTAATTCTGTTTCATTTTGCATGACAAAGCATCTGTAACTGACGAACACGGCATGCCGATACATGCTGAAGGATTGCCTCGAAAGATCGCCGACCCATTTGACTATGGAGGTGGGAACATAAACCCCAACAAGGCAGCTGATCCTGGCTTGATTTATGACATTGACCCAAGCGATTACAACAAGTTCTTTGACTGCGCCATCAAGAGGGAATCTGCAAGCTGTAATAGAACTTCGGTACCAGGATATCACCTGAACCTACCATCCATGTCCATTCCAAATCTTAGGCATTCGATTACCGTACCAAGGACTGTCACAAACGTAGGCAAGGTTGATGCAGTTTACCATGCCACAATCGAGAGCCCTCTTGGAGTCAAGATGGATGTTGAGCCATCGGTTCTAGTGTTCAATGCTACAAACAAAGTTCAAACATTTCATATCAAGTTATCACCTATGTGGAAGTTACAAGGGGACTACACTTTTGGAAGTCTTACATGGCGCAATGGCCAAAAGAGCGTGCGAATCCCGATCGCAACCCGAATGACACTTCATGATTTCTATGCGGATGTTGCATAATTAGGTTGAATGTGTGGCCTGAAAGGTAGTACCATATCACCCCTTTTCCTTTCTGAAGGAAATCTCATAGTTTTCGTATAAACGGTGTAGAAAAGCGATTGCATTTATGTTGTCTATCAGAATTATCAAAACAGTCAGTGTTGTTGAGCTTGCTTAATTTGAATAAAGTTGTGTTTGTTATACAGCTATACAAACATTGAAGTGCTCTGCTTGCATACAGTGCTTTAATTGAAACTTTTTTAGGGCACGTACAGCAGTGTAGATATTTGTTGTCTATTTGGAAAAAGTCTAAATTACTCTCCTCAAGTATAACCGAAGTCAGGATAACTCTCTAAAGTATATTTTTTTGGTTCAGTTTACTCTCTAAACTATGTCATGTGGTTTAATTAACTCCTTAACATAATTTGTCTTTTTTCTCTTCATGCACATCACAAGTGGATTTTTAAGTACAAATTTTGGAAGTTTATAGAAAATGACATAAGATATGTTAAAAAATTATATCTTGGTTTTTTGCATTACTATTTTGATAGGGTAAGATATTTAATAATACAAATTATATTTAAGATACAAAATTATATAAAAATAATGATGAAAAAATCATCAAATATTTTCAACATAGATTATTATGTCCACTATTACCCTACAAAATATTAAATTAAAATTCAACTTGTGTATGGAGAAACAAAAATAATAAATTGTATTATAGAGTAAGTTGAATAAAATAGTATAGTTTAGGAGGTAAAATTAACCAAAACATAGTTCATGGTGTTATCTTGCCTTTTGCTATACTGAGGATATTAATGTGGACTTTCCTTTTTTTACTGTTCTAAATGTTGACCTTGAAATAAAACCTTGGTTACGACGCGACATACTATGCAACTATACAAGTAAAGACACTCACACACTGACACACTCGTCAAAAAAAAAGACACACACACATCATACGAAAACATACAATTCTATTATTCATTCATGTTCACCGTCTGTGCTTCACTACTTTAACCAACCTTCCTAATGAGTTGAAACCCGCCCCAAACCTCTCCAACCTGTAACACATGAACTCTCATTCCTCCGCCCCGTCCCGCTCTATAATTTTATTATCTAAACCCAACTTTACCGGCTTCACCAATTGATATAACCCATGGATTTATATAAAAAACATATAAATGTTTGCAATAAACTAAAACATCATGTTCACACTTTAAAATTTTAGAAAAAATGATAAAAATTGCTAAGGATGGCTCAGCTTGACAGTCTAGTACTTTGTACAAGCTAGTGTGCTTAGACTTATATGTGAGCCCACATCAAGAGCCGGACACTAAAACTAAAACCTTATGTTCACACTATAAAAATTTAGATAAATTGATTGAAACTTTTTTGCAGATAACTCAGTTTGATAGCCGTTACTTTCACTACTAGAAAACGGATTTACCTTGGCGGCCTTGAGTTTTCTTGGCGGGCAAAATCGAGCCGCCAAGAAATATAATGTTTCCTTGGCGGTGCAAGAAAACTGCCAAGAGAATGCAGTTCCTTGGCTGTTATTTTGTACCGCCAAGGAAACATAGATTTTCTTGGCTGTTTTTTAGGCCGCCAAGGGAAATGACAGATTAACTTGGCTGTATTCTCGAACCGCCACGAAAATGATGGGTTTCCTTGGCTGCCTTGAGGAATCGCCAAGAAAACTGTGCATTTACTTGGCTGTTGTCATTAGCTGCCAAGTAAACAAGGTGTTTCCTTGGCAATTCTATACCGTGCCGCCAAGTTAATGCTTCATTTTCTTGGCGGTTTCTATGTACCGCCAGGTAAATTTAATATTTTCTTATCTTATGTATTAATGCAACAAGCTAATTGCTGATTATATGGGTGGAAAACTTCTTATGTACATGCTTTTGTATGTTAGTATGACAAGTTTGTCTTAAAACTCTTAGGTGGTGATCTTCCTTAATAGCTACGAGGTCGTTGTTCATATACACCATGAGTCAGTGTAACATATACATGCATCCACTACCTTCTCCTATTGCTCGATGACCTCAAATCGTGTGTGCATGTCGTCCACTTGTCCACACTCTGATTCCATGCCCATCAGCACACATCTTTGCACATACGGTCATCGATCCACACTTCGGATGGTGAGATTTGCGGAACAACTGATGTAATCGCTAATTAATGATAGTCTATTGCATCCAAACATCGAAAGATGCCAAATTGTGTGCATGTTGTCCACTTGTCAACTTTTCGATTACATGCTCGTCAACACACATATTTGTGCATACGATCATCTACTTAGGTGCAATTAAGGTTCCGGTGGTACCTTACCGTAAATGCCTTTGTCATAATAATAGGAAGTTGTTTGTGCTATCGTTGAGAGGTACATGATACTTACGAAGGGAGCGATGGTGAGATTTGTGGCATGACTGACGTAATCACTAATGATAGTCTATTGCATCAGGGCATCGAAAGATGACAACACAATGGAAATAATCCTTGGCAGCCAGCTGCCACTAATATCGCTTTTCCTTGGCTCTCTAGACTTGGCGGGCCTTGCTTGGCGGCAGGCCACCAAGAACAATTACCTTGGCGGCAAACCTATATTCCTTAGCGGTTTTTGGCCGCCAAGGCAAATCGCGATTCTGGTAGTGTTTGTGCAAAGTGGTGCGGCTAGTAAACTTATACGTGAGTACACGTCAATAGACGGATCATAGAACTAAAAACTTGTGTTCACATTGTTAAATTTTAGAGAAATAGATTGAACTTATTTGCATATGACTTAGTTTGATATCCCGCTACTTTGTGCAAAGTGATGTGACTGGAATTATATGCGGGCCTTGCGTGAAGAACTAGACCTTAAAACTTAAATATCACATGTTCACATCTTAAAATTTAGAGAAATTGACTAAAATTTTGTTGTAGATGACTTAGTTTTATAGTCTGCGACTTTGTGCAAAATGGTTCTGCTGGATTTATACGTGTATCCCGTATAAAAAAAAAGAACCACTTCCAACCTGCGTTATATTTGTCATATACCCAACGAACCCACCAAACCCACTAGATACTAAAATCTATTTCCACCTGTTCAAATACACCTCGCGTAACAACCCGCTTTATAAAACTCATTTCAAACCCATCCCATTAGCAGAGCTAGCTTCAACCCTACTACTGCTTAATTAATTTGCTTTTGCTTCATGCTTTTGGGAGCACAGGGACGAAGAAGGTCTCGTAGGGTAAGGAATCTGCTCAAACTTTGTGAAGTCTTTTACGGTGCACAATACTACCCTATACTACCGTTTGAAAAGAACTCGTATGGAATAAAATAGGACCTATGTGGAAGGATTCGATGGTTGAGATTAATTCTAGGCCATCGGTTTTTTTCTGTAGTATGGGTAGTACGCATAGGTAGTATGAGTAGTACAGGGTATGATTGGAAATATATAAAATACCATTGTTGTAATATATCAAAACTTTCTTAATTAATATTATATTCATTCCTTTTACTTCCATCTCATCTTTTTTGGTGTGCTCAATCCTTTCTCTCGCACTCTGGCTGGCGCGGCGGTGGCCGACTGACGGCGGCGGCGACTGTGCGGCTAGGACGACGGTGGGTTTTTGTTACGAAAAAATAAAATGTGCACGTATCCTACCAAATTAGATCTGTTACTGATTGCTTCATGTTGACGTATATATGGCACACGTCTTACTTTCAGCATGACGTATACAAAAATAATATACTGTACACACTTTTGTCACGTGTACTGCAGCACTCAACTTGCAACCATATACTGAACTAGAGAAAAATTTCATACATCTTGTACAGTAGCTCAAAGACGGCCCACACACAAAAAAAAAAGGCGCGTGTATGTATGGCACAAGTATTATTTATTAGCATGATATCATCCAAGCATCATGCAAAACGGAATAGCATGATATCATCCAGGCTTGATGCAAATGCCAAACCTCGTGGACACATGAATTGAAAATGTTTCTTTGCACAGCTCTTTTCTGACAATGTTAAATACATCAGCCTTCAAAAGCATAAAAAACTGCACACAACGCAAAATATTCTCCTTTGCTGGTGTGTTTCCTACTTAGCTGACAAATTTAGAAAGCAGCACAACTTTCCAGCTTTAACACTCTTTAAGTTATAATTTTTTTGTTTTTCTTTATCATCAACCTATTCAAATTTCTCTATGAACATCCAAATTCAATTTTACTAAAAAATGTCTAAGATATCAGTGTAAAATTTCTCAAAAAATAGGTTCAAAATTGACTAGTTGGCTCTATTTTCAGACTTACTAAATTTGATGTGTTCATAGAATAATACTTAGGCTATTTCGAAATTAGATTTCTTACTTTATTCACCATGGTTTGGAGTGCAAATAGTTAAAATGGAACGTATGCACTTTATAAATCATACATCTCGAGTTTCGCAGATTTAGGAGTTCATTTGCTAATTAAAAGGAAGAACGAAACACGACTAAATGAGAGTGAAAGGCGTGGCTGGAGTACGTGACGCCACAGTGACTCGTGAACGAGTCGCATGCCGTCCGGCACGTCACGTGCAACTTTTTCTAACGCCACTATGGACATTAGTCACGCCACATCATGTGGCGTGACTCAATTATTAGTCGCGTCACGGATCTTGACGCGACCAAGAATGCTAGTTCAATTTTAGTTTGGAAGAAATTATTTTTAAAATTTTAGATTAAAAAGGGTTTAAATTTAAAAAATCCCCTGCTGCTTAACGGGATTGCTCCAACTCCTCTAAATGGATCGGGACTGAGCAGGGTGATGCTCCTCTGCTGCTCCGTCCGACCGTCTCCGCTGCTTCCCCGTCCGGCCATCTCTGCTGCTCGCCCATCCCGGTCGTCTCCTTCGCCAGCGCCCCGGGCGGCGGCCTGTCACAGCTGCTGCGCCCGCTTGTGGTAGGAGATGGAGGAACCTCCTTCACGATTCTTCAGCGACATATTCACAAAGAATCATGCCGATCTATCATGCGTTCCTAACGGGTAAGATTCTTGCCATTATTCCTTAGACTATGCTAACTGTAGGCTTGATTTTGCAAAATCGTACCCTTGTTCATCCCATTCATATGTAACAAAGTTGATTGTTCATCCCATTCATATGTAACAAAGTTGAGCCTTGTTGAGGACAGATGCAGTCACTGTAAAAGAGTTGAGCCTTGAGATGTCGACACCTCCCAACTTCGTTCCTCATTGTAGCTTCTGTAGGAGTGCGCGAACCCGCCGGTAGGAAGATTGAAGTCCAGTATCTGCCACCGTGCGTCCGGTGTAGATTCTGATTCACACCTGCTTCCTTTGGAGGTGCCGCTCTCATTTCAGAGTCCATTGAGTAGAGCAACCAGTTGATCCAATTCGATTAACAACAAATGGATCAGCTGGATCAATCTCTATCATTGAAAAGAGTAAACATTTTGTCAGGTTTAATCAATTAACTCGAAGATTCTAGAAGGCCAAACCTAATTCTGTCATTTATGGTCTTAGGAGGCTCTCACACTACGTGAAAAACAGACATTGGTAACGGGCGCGGATGGCTATTGGTAACGGGCAAAACGCCCGTTACCGATCAAGCGTTACAAATAAGCCAACAAAGGTAACGGGCTGATGCCCGTTACTGATGACACGTAATTGTAACGGGTGTCAAACAAAGACCGTTACCACAACTACTTACCGGTCACCTGAAATGGCTGTTTCTCCAGGCCCACTGGAGCCTTTGGTAACAGGTGCAGACACTGAGCCCGTTACTCATAACACGTATTAGTAACGGGTGTCTAACAAAGACTGTTACCGAAATTAGTTACCGGTCACCTGAAATGTCTGTTTCTCTAGGCCCACATGGACCTTTGGTAACGGCCACAGAAACCGAGCCCGTTACATGAACTCAACATCGAAGACGCGGAAAATGGCGCGTCTCCCCTGTCTTGACGAAAGGAGACGCGTCGTGTAAGTGCGCGTCTCCTCCGTCTGGTAGAAAGGAGACGCATCTCCTCAGTGCGCGTCTCCTCTGTCTGGACGAAAGGAGACGCGTCTTGTCAGTGTGTGTCTCCTATGTCTCGACGAAAGGAGACGCCTGCTGTGAACCCACGTCTCTCTCTGTCTCGATCAAAGGAGACACATCTTGTCAGTACGTGTCTCCCTCTGTCTCGACCGAAGGAGACGCGTACTGTGTACGTGCATCTCCTCTGTTTGAACCAAAGGAGACACCTACTGTGTACGTGCGTCTTCTCTAATCGACCAAAGGAGATGAGTACTGTGAACTTGCGTCTCCTCTGTCTCGACTAAAGGAGACGCGTTGTCTACTTTCACAAAAATTAGGTTCAGCATCCACATTCACAAAACTCCACAAACTGAATAGAAATCCACAAGATTCACATGCATAATCTGTCAAAATTCAGGCATTCAATATCCTCTTCTAACAAGCTAAATAAGGTTCACAACAATATCATCACTGGCCATGAGGATTGGTATCTAATACAATGTGAGCCATCATAGCATCATTAATGTGAAATTTTCCTGAGGGTGTGATCACCTGGTCCATGAGGAATGAGGCAGTTCTTTCCCTAATGTGGAGCAGCGTGCCTCGGTGCAGCTGACAAGTAGGTATGTGAAATGCCTGAATATAACAATGTCAGCAGTCAGCACACAGGTGGTTATCAAACATGTGCAGTGCTAATAAGCAAGAACTATGCTCAGTTGCAGGTGTTACAATTGCAGATCCCAAGAAAGTACCTCAGGGTCCTTCAATTTATTTTTTACTATAAGCATGTGATAGGCACAATAGAAGCCGCAGACTCTGGATTTGTAAGGTTGTTGGTGGCACTGCGATAAATATACATAGGCAAACAGTGGTGAGAAGAAATAAACTCAAGCTTTAGTACTAGCTTCCACAGGCAGGAAATACTAAGTAATACGTACATCAAAAGCCTTCTCATGGTTCAAGACGCAGCGGGGCAACTTGTTGTCATCGCATTAACTATTCCAAGCACTACAACAAAACATGCAACAATGGTTAGGGCACCATTAATAAACTCCGCAGAGTTTGTTGAGGAAGTTTGTAGGTTAAGAAAGAAAAAGAACTTACTCATCAATGGCAAGTACCAACTCGGAGAAATTAGCGTCTAGGATCCTATATGAATCAAGATACAAGACCGTCTTCTGCTTTGGAAAGATCGCCACTGCAATCCAGTGCTCCCCAGTGTTATAGCAGGAAATGATGACTCTCTTTTTAGCATATGACTGGTAGGTACGCTTCGTATAGGACACAAAAAAATCCCTGTTATTTTGTATATTTGACATGCTAAAGCATTCAGGATCAAGGAAGGCAACGAGTTCCTTCTTCTGTCGTACTTCTACAGCCATATTCCTAATATTAAGAAAAAACAAAGTGTAAGGAGGCAAAATACATAGTAAAGATGAACTGAGGCAGAAAGCACATTTAGATAGAAAATAATTAGTGACAAGCAGATTAAATTTTCAAGCAACTTATAGGATGAAACAGCGGAGAAGTCCCATATCCAAAGCATCCAAGTTGAAGAGATCGTACAAGTCGCTGATGAACACAACCAACAGCTCGTATTTTTCATCTTCTCTCACAGGCCACCAGCCGTGCTTGGGCCATACTATGCCCTGAATCAGAGACTCATCCTTGTCCTTACAACGTCCCATGTAGAAATTGTGGAGATTAGTGACAGAAGGAGCAGTATCCGAATGCTTGAGTTCAGCAGGACTGAGCATTTCATCTCCAAATTTGTAGTGTGGGTTAATATGAGTCATAGCAACATTGGCCGCCTTCTTCTTGGTGTTTCTCTCAGATGGTTTTCTGGCAGGCTTCTTTTCCTCCTGCGTTGAGATGGCTGAAGAAGGCTTTCTGGTAGGCTTCTGAGACCTTTTATTTTCAGCAATTTTCTGCTGCTGCTTTGAGATGGCTGAAGAAGGTTTCTCAGATCGCTTTCTGGTAGACCTTTTATTTTCAGCAAGTTTCTTTTCCTGCTGCTTTGAGATGGCTGAAGAAGGTTTCTCAGGTGGTGTCTGACCAGCAGCTATTACAGAGATTTTGGGCCCAGATGTACCTGCAGCTTTCTTCGAACTGTCGTCGACAGATTTCTCGGCATCAGCCAACACATGACTCTGGGCTCCTGCTTTGGCATCATTGTTTTGAGCACTTTCTTTTAGGGATGGAGGTTTTGTTCTTTCATGAGGAGAAGGTGGGGATGTAATTTGCGTTTCTGGGTCTGGAGGAGGAGGAGGTGGGTTACCAGGTTGGGAATGAATCTGTTCTGTAATTTGCATTTCTAGGTGTGGATGAGGAGGAGGAGGTGGGTTACCAGGTGGGGAATTTTGTTCTGTAATTTGCGTTTCTGGGTTTGGGTTTTGTCCTGTAGTCTGTGAACCAGAAGGAAACTGTACCATAGTGCGCGAACAAGATTTTGCAATTTGTGCTCCCTTGATGTGAATGTGACACCTCTTCCACTGTATCCTCTGGTGTAGAGCTTGTCTAAGTGTCGTCACCTCATCATTAGGAGGGTGTTCTAGTGCGTGATCCCTAAAGACAGAATATACATGCTGCACTTCGACCACAGCACAGTCTTCATGAATCGGGACTGTGTGTAGCGTAGTCTGCTTTAGTTGAACCACACCAATTGCAGCTTCACATTCAACACCGTGAAATATGATCCATAGGCCACAGTCTGTGGGTTCAGTCAACGTGCCTATAAGGTCTTACTGTGTGGGGGAAGCAATGTGCACTACCTCTGTCGACAACTCTGTAGCGCCGTTGATCAAACCTACATTATCTGCGGACGCACAGCTGCTCTTCAGTCCAGCGGGTGAAGGGCTTGTGCGATTGGACACTGGTGCAAACACCACCTGGTACCCTCGTGCCATTATGTCAAGCATATCCTTCTCCATCTCAGCCTTGAGTTCTTGCTTGATTTCTTCCTTCATATGTTGCTTATCAACGGATGAGTCAATACTGGCCCTCTTCCTGTACATGGAAGCGTGCTGAGGCCATGCAAACTTCCAGCCCTGGTAGCTGGAGACACCACGCACGCGACCTGGTTGTTCGGAGTGGCCCAAGCACTGACTTAGCACATCATTCTCCCTCAGCCATGAAGTCATTCCTGAAGATTCTGCATGTGCATTCTTTTCCATGATGTCTGCAGCCACACTTTCATTTGCTACTTTGTTGAACACTATCTTGGCAACACCGTCTGTCACCACTAGCTTACTCCTTGCTCGCACCCAATTCCTAGAATGATCATCAGTGATGGTATCATATGGGTTGGCGATCCTAGCCGCAGCTAATTTCCTGTCCTCTTCCTCCCACTGTGGTAGTTTCCCACAATAACCAGCTGGACCCATGTTGTGCTCGTTTGTGTTCAGGCTTCGAAGTGACTTGAACTTGCCACTAACAGATGAGGCTTCATCGGTTTCCTGTTGTTTCACAAACTCTGTCCACTCTTCCGGCTTGATAAAGTCGTGCTTTCCAAATGGCTCGAGTCCTTTTCTGACAAAATCTCGCCTAAGCTGAAATCTGAATTGTCTCCATGCCTTGGCTACAATCTTCCACAAATGCTTGAATGCCTGCTCTTTCATGTCTTCCTGGAACTCCAAGTGTTTCTGTATATAGGTTTCAAACAAGTACCACTTTTGTTCATCGCTTAGTTTTTTTATTTCTGGCAAATCCAAAGGTATCTTTTGTCTAGCAATGAGCCCTGCAAGCGCCCTGAACCTGCGCTTTTGTGTCAATGGTACTAGCATCCCCCCTCTCTCAACCTCAGTGACTACCATTTTGTCTCTTGGCCACTTTGTCGCTGTCCTTGGCACTCTGGCTCGGCCTGTAGCCCCACCCACCTGCTCTTGTTCTTCACTAGCAGTGGCATATCCATCTTCTTCATTATATGCATCTTCTTCAAATTGCCCAGGTCGGCAGTCCTCGACAGATTTATCCTGTGAATTAATTGTCAAGGGATTATGAGAAAGGTCAGCTCAGTGTCCAAGAATAGCACAAAAAGCAGACCATACTGCTAGCTCTCCCAGGAGACATGCTACAACAGAAGACAAGTAGAGCACATTTTTAGTTAACCATGCATAACAGCTAAGCATTTATCTAATCAACACCCATAGAACTGTGTACAAGACCATACAAATGAGAAAATAATTACAGTAACTAGTTTAGCCCACTATAATCTCATTGGTTCTATGGTAAATCATTAACATAAATGCAATATTCAGAAACCAAAAAATTAGTTTAGGCAATGCGACCTTACCATTTTAAAGAGGAAGATGCTTGCTGCCTCTGTTGCTGATGAGCTACTTATTCAACTTGGAGAGAATGTCCAAATGTACACATGGAACAAGAGCAAAACCAAATATAAGAGTGAGTCCAAAGGAAAATGCTAAGTATACGTTTTGAAACTCAAAACCCTAACTAAGCATCAGTGGTGGAACCAGAAAAAAAAATAGCTGGGGCGACACCTAATGACGGACCAAACCAAAATGAAACACACACCAATTCACACATCTATATGCTGTAGTTGCACAAATTTTAGCGAAAATTTTCAAAATGTAGTCTTAAATTTGAAGAACAAAGACACAAATTAGCAAGTACTAAGGTCCTATGAGTCATGGCGCCATCTAGAAATACTACTGAAGCTTAAAAATATCGTCAGAGAAGAAGGAACATAGTCGAGTTAGGGCAGATTAGCTGGGGCGGCTGCCCCAGCTGGCCCCAATGTGGCTACGCCACTAGTGAGCATAGTCAAGAATGTATCTTAATGATGTAGGAGGGATTTCTAGCATGCAGTTCACCTTGTCACTGTCGGAGCGGAGGGATCTCTAGTCGCCACATCCTCGCGTTGACCTCGTGGCTGGATCCCTCCTCCTCCTCCTAGTCGTCGTCGCTGGAAGGTGAGGGGTGGTGTGGCGTGCGTCTCAGCGAAGGTGTGTAGCATGCGTCGCGTCACGGGGGGGGGAGGGGGTGAGGGGAGGAAGGCGAGGGTGAGGAAGCAGCGGTGGAGGGGGCGAGGGGGAGGAAGCGGTGGCGACGCGAGGGAGAGAAAGACAACGGCGCGAGGGGAGAGTGAGGAGACGACTGCGTGAGGGAGGCGTCTTTCCCTACTAACCCTAGCGCGAGTGGGTGTGTGTGGGCCTTAAAACTGAAAGGCCTAATATTATTAGGAAAACACGTCAAGCCGGGGCTAGTTCTATTTGAATGAAGAACGGTTCGCTTTATTTTCCCCTTTTAATCTGCAATCAAAGATTTGAGTCACGTATTTCTCCGTCATTCGTAATCCAAATTTGATGATATTTGTTTCTGATTTTTTCTAAAATAAACTTCTATTCATTTATGACATTGTTTCGTATATAACTCCATTTCCTGGATGTTGTTTATACACCTTTATCTTGTTTCTTACAAGTAACATAGAAATAATATTTGTTTTACACAACCATTACTAATGAAACTATGTATTTCGTAATGTTAAGGTGAACACAAGGTTGTGTTAAAATTTCAAATGTATATGAGTTCGAACATGTTGTGAAGTATGGAAAACTTTAGTGTTGAAGTATAACATTCTAGAAACTATGTGATAGATGTACACATTTGTACACAAGTATGATCTTCCTTTTGAGAAACCATTTGAAATTTTTATGACAAGTTTAGGGACTCAAATTATGTTGTCAAGTCAATTTGTATATTTTTTAGACCAACCTAAGACGTTATTAGAATTATTATATCCCAACCGTGAGATAAAAATTCGAATTTTGATAATTTTGGTTACACAAGTGTGCCTGCTGATATTTTATTCGAATACTAAATTACCAACTACGAATTGTTCGTATTTTTAATGAATTTTTAGGTGCTGTTTAATGGGCTCTAATATTTGAGGGAAGCAAGTTTCATTTCAAAAAAAATAGTGTCGGGCCCACACGTCAGCGTCAGCAACCTATATAAAAAAGATAACCATACCCGCCCAACAAAGAATACGCAGGTTCACCAACCCGCGTCGCCAACAACTCTCCATTGTGCGAAATGTTATTATTTGGTCTATATTTGGTCCAACTTCAAAGAGTTTGACTCCTCGATAAAAACTGTTGCCCTGCTGGCCCCTTCATCTACCCGCGAAAAAATCACAACTGCATACACTCCTCATCGTCCTCATTCCTCGGCGCGTTCTCTCTCTACGCGGGGACGAGAAGACGGTGGTTGCCATTTTTCTCGGAGATGCCTAGCAGGCCGCACCAGCCGTCGCTGCTGGAGGACCTCCCTCAGGAGGTCCACATTGAGATTGCGGCGCTCGTCGGTGCGACCTCGAAGCGGCCCTTGGCTAACCTCCGTTGCCTACGAGGTACCTGCTCAACCATGCGTCGCCTGTGCAGCCACCACGACGTCAGCCAGCGTTTGTCGATAGAGGCGATAAGAGATGAGATTGCTTGGATGTGGGACCTCAGCGCTTACACAGCCTTCCTTGCTATGCTCACCGATCTCGGCAATCCGAGGGCTTGCTTCTACTCCTGGATCAACACCGTGTTCATGGAAAACAGGCAAAGCGATGATCTCTGGCGCACCGCCGATGGTGGGCACGATGCGTCGGCCTATCTGTACGCCATCTTGCTATATAGGGACAATGGCGGTGCCGCCGCCGACGACACCGCGAAGCGGTACATGAGGCGGGTCGCGGGCGGCGGCGGGACGACGACACGGGTGAGCAACGAGGGTTGTGTGCCTTTGCACAAGAAGGCTGCGAAAGCTATTTGGAGGACGACGTGGCGCATTTGGGGAGACCCGCTGCCGCCGCCGGCACAGGTGCGCGGAGATCAGCCATGCGAAGGCAACGGCTGCGGCGTGGATAAAGGATTTGAGGAAATTGCTCTGTATTGCACCGAAGCCTGTAGGCTCCGTCGTGAAATGGTGATGCTCGAATGGGCAATAGGAAACTAAATCTATGTTTTCTTTTTGTACCTGCAAATTAAATCTATGTTGCTCGTATTATCTGTGTGAATTTATAGAAGAGCAACAAAGGAGACGCAGATCCAGTAATATTCGAATGAAGAACAGATCACTTTCCCCCTTTTAATCTGCAATCAAGATTTGAATCACGTATTTCTCCGTCATTTGTAACCCAAATTTGATGATATTTGTTTCTGATTTTTTCTAAAATCAACTTCTATTCATTTATGGCATTGTTTCGTATATAACTTTGTTCATTTTCTGGATGTTGTTTATACGCCTTTATCTTGTTTTCTTACAAGTACAACATAGAAATAATATTTGTTTTACACAACCATTACTAATGAAACTTTGTATTTCGTAATGTTAAGGTGAACACATGGTTGTGTTAAAATTTCAAATGTATATGAGTTCGAACATGTTGTGAAGTATGGAAAACTTCAGTGTTGAAGTATAACATTCTAGGAAACTATGTGAGAGATGTACACATTTGTACACAAGTATGATCTTCCTTTTGAGAAACCATTTGAAATTTTTATGACGAGTTTAGGGACCCAAATTATGTTGCCAACTCAATTTGTAGAATTTTTAGACCAACCTAAGACGTTATTAGAATTATTATATCCCAATCATGAGATAAAAATTCGAATTTTAATAATTTTGGTTACACAAGTGTGCCTGCTGATATTTTATTTGAATACTACATGATCAACTACGAATTGTTCATACTTTTAATGAATTTTTAGGTGATGTTTAATGTGCTCTAATATTTGAGGGAAGCAAGTTTCATTTCAAAAAAAATAGTGTCGGACCCACGTGTCAGCGCCAGCAGCCTATATAAAAAAGATAACCGTTGCCTGGCCGGTCGAACCCACCTGACAACAAATGAGATGTGGGGTCTCGAACCCGCGTCGGAAATGACTCTCAATTTTTGAAATGAATATAACATCCCGAATGGGATAAGCGCAGCACACACGACGCTCTAACCTCTGAGCTCCTTGCTTCTTCTTCCCCGCTCTGAGCTCCACCGCCACCCGCCCTTCCTTTCCCCACCGTCGCGCACATGTCGCACTACACCGATTCGTCTGGAGGTGGACGTGGCAGGAGCCAGTTTCAAGGTGGCCGGGGCAGCCGCATTCACTCCATCGGCTTGGATCCAGTCGGTGAGCTAAGCGGCTTCCCACTGGTCCCTTACCCGGACTGTGGTATGGCTCGGGTGGTGGAGGGGAGGACGCAAAAGGAAGGTGAAAACCACGGTCGTCTTTATTTCAAGTGTGCGAGGAACGCGGTGAGTAGTCTGAGCTGTGATTTCCCAAATCTGAGTTAGGGTTCTTATGTGCTTTTGATTTGCACAGTTCCCCAAGCTTTGTGGATATTATCGTTTCTAGAAGGAGTATCTCCAGATGCTGAAGGATGCTGGCGTCATATCTTTTTGACTGTCGAACTGGGCAGACGTGATCGATGAAGTAGTTGATTCAGTGGATTGTCAACTTGGGAGCGACAATCAGAGGAAAGCACCGGACGACAAGCAGAGGAAGAAAGCACTGGAGGAGAAGATGGACAATGTGATCTGGAAGATGAACTTGATTATTGTGGGTGCTATTTGTGTAGTATTTGGATGTTTACTGGGGATGTATGCTGCAAAGAAGTAATTGTGATGTGAAAAGTGGTGCTTTAATTTGTTTCATCTGTGTGAATGAGGAATGAAAAATTTGTCACAGATGACAAACTTAAATGTATGAATGAAGAAAATAGAATGGAATGACAATTGGGTCACGAATCTTAATGTGTCACATATCACAAATTTCATCAATTCATCTGTGTTCACATTTCAGTGTTAAATTAACCAGGCTGCACCTGCGTCTCCAATGATTTTATACAGAGTTTTTCGAAACTCAGAATCTTTTCACTAACAAATAGAGTAACAAACATTGCAATTCATTGTTGCCCTGCTGCCACTCTGCCCTGCCACTCTGCCATTATTCGATGTAGTTCATCACAAGTTCAACAAACACACAGGAGGAACACATATTAACAGAGGAACATGTTCATGACAAACAAGCAGAGTTCCCAATGTTTGACCAAAAGCTACTCTCCCCTGCCACTTAGATGTAGTTCATCACAAGTTCAACAAACACACAGGAGGAACACATATTAACAGAGGAACATGTTCATGACAAACAAGCAGAGTTCCACGAACAAACAGAGGAGGACGAACACACAGAGGAGGAACAAATTAATTAAGCTAAGGTAGAAGACTTGTCGCTGCCGCCGGAGGAGCCCCACCGTCGGAGTCGGAGTCGGAGCCGCTGAGGCCGCGTTCGTCACCGCCGTCGAAGCAGCTATTGTCGCCGTCGCCGTCGTCGTCACCATCACCGTCGTTGTCGCCATCACCGTCGGCGCAGACCACGACTCTCTGAAGGTCCCCAGCCAACCCATGGACCTTGAAGGCGAAATCCTTCACGGACCTCTGCAGCGGATCGTTGCGTCGTGGCAAGCCGAGCTCAACGGCCACCTCTTGAAGCTTCCTGAAAGCTTCGTACAACATTTGGACGGACCAAATGTTGTCCAAAACTAGTTGAGAACTTAGAGAGGAGGGCTCCACGGGCGGTGGCGCCGGTGCCTCCTCAGCCGGCGGCGCCGGCGCCTCCTGGATGAGCCGACGGCGGCGGCTTTCGTCGTTGTCGTCCTCCTCTCTTCCCCGCTTCCTCAATGGCTCGCTCGACAACGATGCCATGTGCGCGCTTGAGGAAGAAGAAGCTCTTGGTGACCGGAGATGGTGGTGCTGGGGTTTTCTTGGTGGCGCGCTTGAGGAAAGCTTATGGAAGAAGCTCTTGGCCGGCCGGGCATTTATATGACAAGACGGGGAACCGTCAGGCGGCCAGTCTTCCCACTGAGACGCGCCACTACGCCTCGGAACGCGGTACGCTATGATGACGCGTGTCCACTAACCAGCATCGCATTTGACAAAAGACTTTTACTCCCTCCGTCCCGCAAAGACTGTTCATATACCTTATTTTAATACCTCTTTTCAAGTTCCAATGCAAAGACTGTTCATATAGCTTATTTTAATTTATTAATACCTCTATTCGAGGGAAACCGGCCACAAAGGAAACAGTTCTCCTTTCTTCTTTTAATCTGGAAACAAATTTTGTGTCACGTATTTCTCGGTCATACGTAATCCAAATTTGATGATTGTTTTTTCTTATTCTTTCTAAAATCGTCATCTTTTCATTAATTTCATTGTTTAGTGTATATTTCCTTTTCGTTAGTAATGTTTTTATGCCTTATCTTGTACTTGATAAGTACAACATAGAAATAATTTTTGTTTTACACAACCATTACTAATGAAACTTTGTATTTCGTATTGTTAAGGTGGACACAAGGTTGTGTTAAATTTTCAAATGTATATGAGTTCGAACATGTTGTAAAGTGTGGAAAACTTCAGTGTCGAAGTAACATTCTAGGAAACTATGTGAGAGATGTACACATTTGTACACAAGTATGATCTTCCTTTTTAGAAACCAATTGAAATTTTTATGACAAGTTTAGGGACCCAAATTATGTTGCCAACTCAATTTGTAGAATTTTTAGACCAACCTAATACGTTATTAGAATTATTATATCCCAAACACGAGATAAAAATTTGAATTTTGATAATTTTGGTTACACAAGTGTGCCTGTTGATATTTTATTCGAATACTAAATGACCAACTACTAATTGTTCGTATTTTTAATGAATTTATAGGTGTTGTTTTATGGGCTCTAATATTTGAGGGAAGCAAGTTTCATTTAAAAAAATTAGTGTCGGGCCCACGTGTCAGCGTCAGCAGCGTATATAAAAAAGATAACTATTGCCTGCCCGCCCCCACGTGACAACCAATGTGACGCGGGTTCTCGAACCTGCGTCGGCAATGGCTCTTCATTTTAGAAAATGAATATAAGATCCAGAATGGATAAGCGCAGCACACACGACGCTATCCTAATTTCTCACTAGGGATTAGCGGAGGTGAGCGGAGGCGGCGTCGGCGAGGTGAGCGGAGGCGGGGACACGACGATAAGCGCCGGCGAGGGGCTAAGCAGCGGACGACCCCACGCACCGTGGATCGAGGAGGAGAAGTCGAACGCTATGCGGTGCCACAACTGGATCCGCGCGCGCGCCAGCGAAATTGCGGCGAAGACAGAGACGACGATGACCGCCGGAGAGGGGCCAAGCGGCGGTGCAGCAAGCCCAAAGCCGGAGATGAGCATCATCGACTGGATCCTCTCGGGTTCCGATGAGGGGCCAAGCAACAGCAGGGAGGAGCGTGCCGGCGAGGGGGCAGCGAAGAGGGCAAGGCGTCTGCCTCACGTCTGCGACAACAAATGTCTTGCAATGACGGAGAGGGGTCGAGGGAGCGGCGAAGGTGCAGAGGATCTCATATCCGACGTTGGCAACTACCACGACGACGGCGAGGCAAGTTTCTCTGAATCACAGTGCCTTTTACTTGTTCTATAAATGGAGCAGCTTGAGCTTGAGCTTGATCAACTTGTTCCTATGAAATGGCTTGTTCCATAGAGATTTTGTAGGATTTCTAACATGATCAATGTAGCCATGTAGCAACTTGTTCCTATGAAATGGCTTGTTCCTTTGTCTATATCAATGATCAATGTAGCAACTTTCCTATGTTTTTCATTCCATAGGAATCAAAATGGCATGACACTGTCTGGGAATATGTGAAACCTGAGGTTGATAATATTATGAAAGAAATGCACATCCTCCTCAAAAAGGCTGCATTCATGAGGCGGTACAAGTTTGTGGCTGAACAAAATCTACAGCCCATGGAAGATGCGCTCGATGTGTTTCAAGATACCTTGGTTGCATTTGAAGAGGCTACAAAAAAAAGCAAACCTTAGTTGAAGATACCATGCTTTTGTTGATGTTGAAGGGGGCATGCTTTTGTTGATGTGCATGGTCAGATAGCATGACCATTGTAAAAATGTGACGGGCAAGTTAAGGTCTAGCTAGATGGACAAGTTAACTATTTGTAATAATTATGTATACCTGTGTGGATCTTTGTGGACAAGTAATCTTTATCTATATATGTGGACAAGTTATCTTTATCTATATTATGTCTGTTTTGTCTCAAAAGATTTTTTGTTGATTATGCCTGTATGTCGAAATGGGAGCCCTGAGAGATCGGGCTGACCTATCAATCAAGACAGATACAAAGGAGACTATGCGGGATGGTTATTCCGCGTCGCATTTGCCCCTCCAAACCGACGAGAAGGAGCCGGCCCCACGCGCCCCCCCTGCATTGGAGGCGAGGTTTGGCTTATCCACATATCCTTTGTTCCCAATGTTTGACCAAAAGCCACTCTCCCGTGCCACTAGATCTGCCATTCTGCCTTCCTTCTCAAACCTTCTGCCTTCCTTGTCTCCGTCGCCTTCTCTCCCCTTCTGCTTCCTCGTCTCCGTCGCAGAGATGGCCGGCGGAAAGCAGTGGTTCCGCCGCCGCAACTCAAGAGGGAGGTTCTGCAGCGAGGAGGAGAAGGCCCCGCCCGTCGCCCCCGCCAAGAGAGTGAGGTTCCGCAGCGAAGAGGCCGGTTCTTCGTCGGCCAGGGGGAGGAGGCCGTACACGTGCGCAAGCGCCAAGGGGGTGCACTCCGGCGATGCCCGGCAGGCAGAGGCCGAGCCTTCCTCGAGTTTGGTATGCTTGAAGTTAGATTTATGCTTGAAATTGAATTCCTGGTACTCATCATATGCTGCTCACAAAAATGTTGAACTCATCCTGTATACTGCTTCAATTTCTGAATCTTCATGCTCAGCAACTTTTATTAACTGAACATCCAGTGCCTTCACTGATCAGTGGTTCCAATGCATCAATTTTCCATTATTTTAGGAAGTTGTTGTACCAGCACATGACATTGTCAGGATCTGGACAGAAATCGACAGGCTCAAGAAAACCTTAGACTACATCTGCACATTCCTAAACAAGATGGAAAGAATGAAGAAGGATGACATTGGTAAAGAGAAGCAGCAGGCAAGTTCTGAACCTAGTTGCAGCTAAACAACTTTCTTGTTTGACCGGTTACAACTTTATGATATTAAACTTGGCAATCTAATTGTGAAGCTTGCTTCAATTTGCCTTTGTTTTAGAAATGTGTTGTTACTCGGGAGGAAAATTATTAACCTTTCAAGTAGAAATTTTGTTATGCTTGAAATTTAATGCATGGTACTCATCATATGTTGTTCACAAAATGGTTGAACTTATTCTATATACTACTTCAATTTCTGAATCACCATACTACATCGACTTTTATTAACTGAACATCCAGTGCCTTTGTTTTAGGGAGGTGCTGTAGCTTGGGAGGACATTGACATGATCTGGAAACAAATCCACAGGATCAACCAAGCTCTGAACCCAGTTACAGCTAAACAACTTTCTTGTTTGACCAGTTACATCTTTCATGATATTAAACTTGGCAATCTAATTATGAAACTTGCATCAATTTGCCTTTGTTGTAGAAATGTTTTGTTACTCGGGAGGATCTTCACTACATCTGGAAAGTGCTCGACAAGGTGGATAGAAGGATGGATGACAAGGCTGTGGACGACATAAGTCTCCTAGCAAATGGTCAAAAAATACTAGAATCTGAGGTGGAGAAGCTTAAAGGTGCACAGAAGATGAAGGATATTGAACTTGCCGAAGCTGCAAAGAAGAATGCTGAGCTGCAGGAAAGACTTGTAAAACTAGAGGTAAAGATAGCTGAACTTGAGGTTGTAGCACAAAAGAAGCCATCTAACTAGTACCCCTGCTGATGCACGTCAGATGTGATCATGTGAATATGTTTGTTCTGAACATTATGCATGTCATATGTGAACATGTGATGCTAGCTATATATGCATCTTAAATATGTAGAATATGCTCTTATGACTACTATATATCTATGTGTACTTGTGGTTTTGCATCTTATTAAGAGACATGATTATATGTTTTTGTGATATCCAATATTTGCTATATATGATGACATAGTCAAATATTTGACGGCAGTGAGAGTGGTAATGGACTTCAATTATTGAGCTCCGAGTCTAGTAATGGGCGTCAAATTGTCATCAGTAACGGACTTAAAGATCCCGTTACCGATAGGGTAGTGATCGGTAACGGACTCAAAGGGCCCGTTACCAATAGGTTTAACTTTCGTAACGGCCGCATTTTAACGTTCGTTACAAAGAATAACTGTAACGGGCGTTTAAGAAGCCCGTTACTGGAAGTCCTCATTGGGAACGGGCGGTGTGTTAGCCACGTCGGGGTCGAGCCTGCCACGCTTATGCGTAACGGGCGCCAAACAACAACCGTTACAGATGGGGTCCATGTAACGGGTGTTAAGGGCCCGTTACAAATGTTGCGTGACCTATTTGAGGTTTTCACGTAGTGTCATATCCTTCCAAAATTGTAGACTTGCAAGAACAGACATGAAGAGATTACCAGCAAAACCATGGTAAGAAGGGTTATGATGCTCGACGCAAATTTATGGTGCATGAATAGATGTTGTTTTTGTTCTTTTGCAATGTAATCAATTTGTTTTTGTTCTTTTGCAATGTAATCAATTAATCAAACTGGGACATGCAATGCAGTGCAGCTAATGTGGCATTCCATCAAACACACTGCAGGCATCGTTGGCAGACTGCAAGAGTGCGATGTTCCAGCACTAGGCAGGGCAATACCTCTTTTTTTAAGACGTGCAAAGAACATTTTTCATTAAGAGGAGAGAGGTTTACAAAACGCGGCTACGGGAGAAACCCCAGAGCGCGGAAGACAGATAAGAAAGAAAAATCGGAACGACAACAGAGGGGAGAAAAGAAGCACCTCACCCACACCACACTAAGACTACCTAAGACAACCAAGCCTGCTAAGAAGATACATCGAGGACACCCGCACATCACCGCCAAACAAACCCCCAGAAGCAGCGTAGGCCGAGCGAGGAGGTCCAGCAGAACGACGCGTTCAAGAAGGTAGCGACAACAACACCGTCATCGTCTGCCCACTCACAAAGGACTGGGTCAAGTCTTCACCTAGCAGACCGAAGCGAATTGGAGTCCGCAACAATGCCCCCAGCAGGGTGAGTTATGGAAGAGCGCAACCATAGTTGAGCTAGCAGACGCTAGCGAAAGGCTTTCACCAAGGCCTCCAAAACGCCAACACACAGCCGACTGCCGCATCCTAGAGGAAAGTAGGACGATGGAAGCAGCAGCAGGTAACCAAGATGAAGACGAAGGATGGCTCAGGCAGGCAAAGCTGAGAGAGAGGGAGGTGAGCTGACGACAACGAGGAGCACCAGAGGGACAGGCGGCGAGGAACAGAGGTAAAGGCCCGAGAGAGGTAGGTGAAAACGTAGCAGGCGGAGGGGGAGCGAGGCCCACGGTGCAGGAAGGAGTTGTGGCCGCGAGGGGGCGGCAGCCCGCGACCACAACAGCCACGCCAGCGAAGAAGGTCCCGACGCGGGCACCGTCGCCGGGGAGGGGGAGGTGGCCCACGGCTGCCAGCGAGCGACGACGGGGGTGACGCCGTTGGACCGCGACCAACGGAGGGAGGGAGGGCTGCAACCAACGACGAAGGGGCCCCGACGGAGGTGCCGCGGCCTTGAGCGCGGGGAGCAGCCGTCGAGGAGGAGGAGCCGTCGTAGCAGTGGAGTAGTCGTCATCGTCGAGGACGAGGAGCCATCGAAGAAGAGCCGCCCGTCAGAGAATCGGCAGCCCTAGATCCAAATCATGTGACAATCCCACCCGAGATAATTCCGTACTATCACCTAAACCAATCCATTTGGTCACTAAGTGATAATAAAGAGTCATCCTGTTGAGTGTTGCCGGGTCAAAGCCCGGTAAATCACTTGTAACCACACAGAGGATCGAACACGCATACATTAAAACTCCCACGAAGGAGAGTCCAGAGTACCTTACAAGTTTAATCCAAATTTCCCCGTAGGGTCAAATTTATTACAACCATTGTTCTTGATATAAAAAGTAAATGATTCAGAGTTTCAAAGACAGCGGAATTAAACTAATCGATAACTTAGCATCATGGGAGGCCACCCATAACACCATTACTCCTCGTCGTCCACCCATTCCAGTTCCCAGCCGGGAGGAATTTCACCAGGCCAAACATTGTCACCTGTAAGCAACATTTATAGCAAGGCTGAGTATACTAATACTCAGTAAGGTTTACCCGTCCAAAATAAAGGACTTAACCTCTAATCATGCTTGGCTTTTAGCTAGTGGGTTTATTTTTCCAAAGAGCTACTAAGGAGTTAATCCTTACTTTCAATATTTTAGCTCAAGTTCTAGTAGATTGATTCATTACTAGATAAGAACTATTGCAATCATGATTTGTGCATACAATTAATCAAACATCAAGTTTATAACTATTTCATCATAGAGGGACTATCATGGCCAGACGATTAAGCACTGTCAGGTAACGGTGAGAGGCCCACAATCGATCGATTAATAACCATGCAAGGGAAACCTAAACAAACGGGAGAGATGACCTCACAAAGAGTTCATTCAACCAAGCGGTTCCCGTCATTCCTCGGATTGGGATCTGATGCCACAGTCCTAAGTACAAGGCTAGCTGGCACGCCTCATACTAGCATCCAGCATCACACATGCACCACAGTTTGCAAGACTAGGGCGCAACCCAAGATTAGTAGCCTAAAGTTCCCGCACCGCATCATTTAGGTACTAGGCTTGCCGTACCCATTTCCGACAAATGTTTAGTACGTTCAAATGCTTAATCTCTTAACCACTGTACCGGAGCCCAAAATCCCATGCTCTTACCACGTGAGCAATCTAATTTAACAATCTTATGATTCCAACATAAGAACCTATTCTCGTGAGCGAAGTACAGCACTCGACTTGTACCGGGTCCTTAGTGCATAGCAACTAGCGACCTAGCATACTAGTAAAAAATCATAGGTACTTATGGATCAAGCAACTAGAGTTTCAAATCAACACCTGAACGTAAATGCACATATATAATCAAAGGTAAATTTAGAAGGTAAAAGTAAACATATAGGTGAATAGTAAACTGGAGCTTGCCTTCGGTAGCTCCAGCAGTTAGACAATCTTCCGGACTTTGGTCAGGGTCTTGATCTACAGTCACGAAGTGTACGTCTCCTCCTGCCTCCTCGTCCTCGTCAGCCGGTACGAGCGTATAGCTACCATAAGGGACTTCTACACAGGGAATGCATATGCAGGAATTAGTCGGTGGATGTGAATTAAATAAACACAAACATCATAAGACAAGCTTAGGGTGTCATGTTGACCACATTCACCTAGACAAGAATATATTCTTCCATAAAGATAAGTTAAGCAATCATTTATTAATGATGATATGATGGTGATTGGGTGCACATCTATACAAACCAACTGGAACTACTTTACAAAACAAACAATTTGATTTTTAGTGTTCCACAGAGGTTTATTCTAAAGTAAAACACTTCTAAATCCTTAAAGAAGGATTTCATTATTTCTCTTTTTATAGCACTTGGGTTCTTCCAAAAATCATTCTGGTTAAACCATGCAAGATGTCACAATGAGAATCTTTGTACAAGCACACAATACTACAACAGATCTACTACCAAAAATTCACAGCAACCAGAGCTATATTTTAAGCATGAAAAATACGACAAGTTATTACTAGCAAAAGCAAGAATATTTATTATAGAGAAAACTACTCATGCACTCGAGCTCAAATTTTACACAAAGTCTCTAAGACTATAACTGGACTACACACCAAAAAATAGCTCCAGAAACTAATTCTACCAAGGTACACAAAAATAAACATTTTCAGCCTAGATATACATAAAGAAATTATACAGGGACATACATAACTGAAAAGTAACCCAACTTTCTTTTACAGCTAAAACATGGCACAAACATCTACTAGACCAAAGATAAGCATTACTGGATCAACAGAAACTGAGCTATAGATTTAACTTTAAAAACAAGACTAATTCATAAACACATATATAGACAGTTCATAAATCCATGATAAAATCACCAGGAGCACATCTAAGTCTAACAAGATGATAGCCACAGAAAACATTCATATGAATCTGTAAAAAATATATATACAGATCTAGCATGAAAACCAAATAAATCATATCTAAAGATTCACTCCGTAATTTTGTGCAAAAACTTAGATCTAGCCTAAACTAGTCATGACTAACAACATATCCAAAGATCAAGCCCAGCACATGAGTACAACTCAAGTTATGAACAAACCTATTCAAACTGAGTTTGAATTTTCATTCAAAATCTACTCATCAAAAGTATGGACAACCTTTCTAAAAGATGTAGATCTACTCACAAGGAAACCAACAAAATTGGTTTTGTATTTTTCGATTTTTCTACGATTTTCTAGGCATTTTACAAGTTGCTAGACTAGAGGATAAAAAGGTGAAGAATCTTCATACAGTGCGAACCCTAGAACTTCTAAAAGTGTCACAGATATACCCCTAGTTTGCACAAAGGCCCTCGCGAAGATTGAAATCTTCACAAGTGAGTCCTTCCGCCGCAGGGGGGCTCGCTGGCGGCGATAGCCAGCCAGACTTGGCCAACAAATGGCACAGGGTAGCGTGGTTGCTCACCTCAGGTCGACTGGTGGTGTTGGTTTGGTCGGAGAAGCCTCCGGCGATGGCCGCCGGCGAGGCAGCGGCGGCGCGTCCGCCTCGGCTCGGATTCCGGCGAATGCAGGGGCGGGGCTACTCCATGTGTGGCCATGGAAGCTTGTGTGGGTGCTAAAGAGAAGGTCTGATGCACAAGCGGGTCATGGGCGCGAGCGGAAGGCAAGGTTCACCGGCGGCAGCAGCAATGGCGGACGGCGGCGGTGTGAGCTCGCGTAGGCGAAGGAGGAGGGGGTGTTTTATAGGGGGCGCAGGGTGGAGAGGCGGTAACCGCCCAAGTCTCCTCACTAGTCATGGTCGCGGGATGGCTACAGGCGGCGGCGACGTGGGGAGGCGCTGCCGGCCAATGGCGGCCTCGGCGTGCGCGCGCCGGCGCGTGCGGACGTGCCGCGTGGCACCGGCCTACGGCCTAGCAGTGTCACCTAACCGTCGAGCACGGTGACCACGACAACCTCTTCGGACCGACGGATCCCCCGGTGCCTTGGCGTTCGTGCCCGGTCGGTCGGCGGCTGGTCGACGTGGCACGTACGCACGACGGCGGTGTGCGAGGACGTGTTCCTGGTGTGTTTTTGCACCGAAGTTCCCCTGTTTGACCGGCACAAACTCGTGATTTTGATACAGAACTGTACCCCGGTGTAATTGGCAAAGTTATAGATTAACTAATCCTCTACAAGTTTTAGAAAGGCCGATGGGTGTTTTACTCAATAGATTGAGCATAAACAGCAGGGAAACTTGGCCATTTTCTCGGCATTGATGAACAGGAGCTGCAGGCGTTGGCCAAAGTTTTACACCATTTTCCACTTCGAATTTGTCATGCCACCCAAAAGCAAAGTTGTGTGCCTTGAAAAACTGAACAACTTTTGTATTGGTAGAATTTGAAGTGTTTAGGTGAAATTTGGAGAACATGTCAAAAGTTCTAGACAGGGTTTAAGGATCAAAGGGTTTGACTAGGAGTTTGACCCTAACTTTGACTAAGAGCTTAAGCACTAATGACAAAGACTTGATTAGGAAGGTGATTAGCACTAATTAACACTCGATTAAAAACACGGGGTGTTACAGCCTACCCCCTTAAAAGGAATCTCGTCCCGAGATTCGAATCTTAAAAGATAGCTGGGAAAGGTTACGTACGATGTTGGCTTTGAAGAAAACCTAGATACTTGGTGTTGAGAAACTACTCGGTTTCCCATGTAGCTTCTTCTTCACTATGGTGACTCCATTGTATCTTGTACATCTTCACTGTTTGTCTTCTTGTCTGCCTTTCTTTCTGATCTAGCACTTGTTGACGGCTGTTAAGTACCTAATTTAGGGCCGTCAATCCCTGCATTTTATCATAAGAACTAAGCATCCACACTAGAATAGGGGTTTAAACTGACAATTTCCACTAGTGGCTATGCTAAGTTGAATGCAGGTGTTTGGCATAAGAAATGAAGAGAAAAGACACCCTCATGATCCTAGCAAGATAGGCTCAGCCAATGAGAGGTTGCATGCAAGCATCCCCTGGATCCATGACATCACCAATCCAAGGAAGGAAGCTTCGGCGAATCAGGAGCCACTATGCAGACTTCACATGAATCCTATGGCCCACCAGAGCGGCTAAACCGCCTCCAAACCACGTGGACACCGGGAACCGACCTCAAGACCCACAGAGCAGTCACCACGCGAAAGCACACCTCGAGTGGGGCCCACAGGGGGTCGGCCGACCTGTGGGGACGGCCGAACCGACCTTGTGGCGCCCACTCAGGGGCTTCCACGTGGTGCTTGCCCATTGGTCCTAGAGGCCATTCCCGGGGTGTTTGGGTGCTCTCACGCCGGTTGCACAAGCCTATAAATAGGAGGAGAGGGGGGTAAGAAGAGGGTGAAGTACACTTGAAGCCATTTCTCACCTTTGCCTCTTCTCCCTCTCTCATTCTCTCTTGGTGGAGGTGAAACCTCATCCCACCATGAGTGTGTGTGTGAGGAGGATCTAGACTAGGTGGTGCTAGGTAGAGAGGAGTGTGTGGATGAGTAGAGGTGAGGTGGTGATGATCCGTTCATCATCCATTGTCCCCTTGTACCTCGTGAGCGATGTTGTTCTTCATTTAGACTAAAGTGAGTATTTCATTATTTCCTATTTAGACTAAAATGGTTCTCATGCATGAATGAGTTGTTCTTGAGTTCTTCGTTCGTTCATCATTTAGAGGCTCACGTTCTTCATGAACGTGTCTCCTCGATCTAGTTGACGAGCAAGTAATTCATACTTTTGCGTTTGTTCATAAGTTAGAGGCTCGTGTTCTTCACGAACACGACCCTAGATCTTCTGTTATCATCGCATAAGTTTGCATCTCATTTGTATGATTGTCTATTAGAATATAGTGAGCTCATGCATATCTGATTTAGACCAAGTATCAATCATATCTCCTTGCATGAATCAATTCAGTGACGAGTAAGGTCTAGCTCAACCTCGCGGGTTCGTCGCTTCGTATTTATACAGAGTGCTATAGTGTTTCTACGGGACGTCAGACGTAGCCGTGCTATAGTAGTAGTCGGAGGTGTAGACGTGGTGTCTAGACTGCTGGTTCTCCTTCGAATGCCCTGTATCCCACGGTTTGTCTTGGGGTAGGCCGCGGTAGTGACAGTTGTTGGACCCTCTGAAATCCCCCACGTTCGGATACAGCGTGTAGGCAACCCTTTGCCGTGAACCAACTGTTATAGTCAGGAGGGGCCGGTGTCCGAAGCGAGATCTTATCCGAGCTTGTTCCTCTCTAGAGTCGAGAACCTACGGGAGACTTCACATCACTCACCTACCTCAGCAGGGACTGTGTTCCCTTGGATAGTCACTCGTAGAGTCCCCCATACCGTTCCTTGGATTCGATACCCTTGGGAATACTCCTGAGGTGAAGTGCTACAACAGTGTATCCGTGCGCTTGCGGATTCGTTCGCACCCGTCAGTATACCCGGGTGATTCTTACACGCTCACGCTATCCCGGTGCCATAGCGGTGACGTTAAGAAATACCAACAGCACTCTCATGGGATGTTCCACTAGTGATAGGTCAGGCTCTACCTCTGCATTGGTCTCGTTGATTATCTTTGCTTCCGGTATTTGATCACATTTCTTCAATTGCGAGACATGAAACACGTCGTGTACTGCGGAGAGTTGGTCTGGGAGTCTAATACGATATGCAACCGTACCGAACTTCTCAGTGACTTCATAAGGGCCGATGTAGCGTGGCGCTAACTTCCCTTTTACTCCAAATCTTTGTACACCTTTGGTTGGTGATACCTTCACGTATACGTAATCACCAACTTCAAATTCTATGGGTGCCTTAGCCTTGTCATGATAGCTCTTTTGTCGCATTTGAGCGGCTCTCAAATTTTCTCTGATTACTTCCACCCTCTCTTCGGCTTCTTGTACTAGCTTAGGACCAAATAATGTCCTCTCACCCACTTGTGACCAATTCAAGGGGGTGCGACATCTTCGCCCATACAAGGCTTCGAACGGAGCCATCTTCAAACTAGCTTGGTAGCAGTTGTTATAAGCAAACTCTGCCAAGGCTAAGCATTTGTCCCAAGTTTTTTCAAAATGAATGACACAAGCTCTCAACATATATTCCACTATTTGATTGACTCTTTCGGTCTGACCATCGGTCTGAGGGTGATAGCTAGAACTATGGATCAACTTGGTACCCAAGGATTCGTGCACTTGTGCCCAGAAGTGAGCAAGAAACTGAGTGCCTCTATCGGATAGGATAGTTTTTGGGACACCGTGCAAACGCACAATGAGATCAACATAGATCTCTGCATAACGTTCAGACGAATAGGTAGTGTGGACAGTGATGAAGTGAGCAGTCTTGGTAAGTTGGTCCACTATAACCCATATGGAATCATACTTCTTGGGGGTAAGGGGTAAACCTACAATGAAATCCATGCTGATGTCATCCCACTTTCAAGCGGGTATAGACAAAGGTTGCATTTGGTCTGCGGTCTTTAGGTGACTAGCCTTGATCCTCTCACATGTATCACATCCGGACACATACTTGGCTATTCCACCTTTCATGTTCGACCACCAGAAATTCTCTCTAAGGTTTTTGTACATCTTGGTACTACCGGGATGAATGGTGAATTTAGAGAGGTGAGCCTCATCTAAAATCTCCTTCTTTATTTCCGGATCCTGGGGAATGACCAATCTCTGATCGAACCATATCACTCCCTTTTCATCCTTCCGTAAACAATTGTACTTGGGATCTCCCTCAGATAATTTCAAGTTGATCAACTAGACACCTTCATCAGTGAGTTGAGCTAAAGCAATTCTCTCATGGAGAGGAGATTCAGTGGAGATGGCATATAGATTTCCATGCTCGACCACTTCTAGGTTGAGCTTCCTCATCTCTTCACATAAATCTTCGTTATATGGCTCCACCGTCGTGCCGTTGCAATACTTGCGACTAAGCGCATCTGCAACCACGTCGGCTTTGCCGGGGTGATTTTGGACTTCTAGATCATAGTCCTTTATCAACTCCAACCACCTTCTTTGCCTCATATTCAGATCCGATTGGGTGAAGATATATTTAAGGCTTTTGTGATCGGTGAAAATATTGCAGCGATTTCCCATCAAATAATGATGCCAAATCTTTAAGGCATGCACAACCGCTGCTAGCTCAAGATCATGGGTAGGATAATTCTTCTCATGTGGTCGAAGTGCTCGTGATGCATAGGCAATAACCATGTTGTCTTGCATAAGCACACAACCAAGACCAGTGCCCGAAGCGTCACAATACACATCAAACGGTTTCATCATATCTGGATGTGCTAGCACTGGGGATGATGTTAGGTGTTTCCTCAAGGTGTGGAAAGCCTTGTCACAAGCTTCGTCCCACACATAATTGACACCATTCTTCAACAGTTCAGTCATGGGTTTTGCTATTCTGGAGAAATCCAGAATCAATTGACGGTAATAGCCCGCTAGACCCAGAAAACTGCGAATTTGATGCACAGACTTGGGTGGCTTCCAATCCATGACCTCCTGCACTTTGCTAGGATCCACAAAGATACCATCCTTGGAAATCGTGTGACCCAAGAATTTCACACTATCCAGCCAGAATTCACATTTGGAGAATTTAGCATAAAGCTATGATCTCTCAAACGGTGCAAAACAATCCGAATATGTTCCACATGTTCTTCTTCATTCTTGGAATAAATATGGATATCATCAATGAAGACCACTACGAACTTGTCCAATTCATTCATGAAGACAGAGTTCATAAGGTACATGAAATAGGCAGGTGTCGACCGGGCATCCCTGGGCCCACCAACACATGTGGGCCATATCCGGGAGATAGGTTCCTGTACACCTGGACTACTCGACTAGTGGGTCACGGTGCTGGTGCCGTGGACCACAAGGCAAGACAAGACAGACAAGGACTTGTACGAAGACTAGGATAGCTTTCCATACCTTGTATAGGCTATTCCGAGTCCTACTCGAATAGTACTCTTGTACCAATCCGACTTGTAACCTTGCCTCCCGTGGCATATAAGGCGAGGCAGGGATCCCTCTCAGAACATACGCAATCAATACAGAGCCACGCAGCAAACAGGACGTAGGGTATTACGCACATTGCGGCCCGAACCTGTCTAATTGTGTACCCCGTGTCTCACCATCGTGTTCCTGATCTCGGCGAGCCCCACTGCACAATCTACTACTTCGGGTACCCCGTCGTAGGCTCGGTGTCTAAAACACTGACAGCTGGCGCGCCAGGTAGGGGATCTCGTCGTTGATCCACTGGCGAACTCGATGGCTCTCGTCATCATCAAGCCGACCGTCGCTTTCCAGCAAGGCGACACTTTCGTTTTTGGATCCTGGGTTTGCATTGCTGATGGCGCTAGATCGTTTATGCGCTTCTTGGCGCCAACTCCGGAGTCAAAGCTCAAGTCCTCGACGCTTACGCAAGCTTCGATGGAAGAACTCGTCGAAAATTTCGGCAAAATTTCGATCTCTGACCCACTCAGAGAACTCGAGTCGGAGTCCGAGTACAACTCGCCTTCGTCTCTTATTCAGCCTGAGTTGCTCCCTTCGGCTTCACCGCTTGCACTCAGCCTGGATACCATCCCAGCACCACCTCTGTTCGGCCATTGCCATGTCAGTGCTGCTTACCAAGCTGCGCTGAAGCGCCTCATGTGCTCTGGCTCGAAGATCGTGCTCGAGTACTCTTCGGATTCGGACGTCAACCTCGACTACTATGATTCGGATTCATCTGAGTTCGAATTCGACTACGGTTTGGATTCTACTAAAATACAACAACTGACTGGCCCTGCTCATGGACTGGTGATCACATCGACACCTGAGGGTAGATTCGTCTACTGGCCTGAGCATGTGCCTGCTGATCTCACCTTGGATGATCAGGAGCGCTTTATCGCTTGTCTCGACAACTTACCCTTCCAGGAAGGTGCCAAGCTTGTTGATTATGACACCGATACAGAGCTCATTGAGAGTACGGGTACTCATTCACCTTATCGGGAAGTTTTCGTCATTGATGCATCTACTCCGCAAAGACATCATGCCAATTATCGCTTTCCGGATGATGTGTCTGATGATGAACTCTCCACTAATGCTCCTACTGATGAAACTATGGAGGCCAAAACTGCACGTCACCAACGCAATGCTGATTGTGCAACCCTTCGTCGGGAACTCGCGGAAGCTCTACCTACTCGTAATCTTCAAGAGGCTCTGGATGCGGTAGCTACTCATCAATATCGCACTCCAGAGGAAGCTATCAACGCGATCAATCTACTTGGTCGCTCTATGCCTCGTGACAGGGCGGCTGCTGAAGTCGCAAAGCTGGCTGAACTAGCCTACACTATGCTACGTCAAAACACCAGTACTCCTAGTCACCATGGCAGTAGTGGAGGTGCTCATCGCACCACGCCCACTCCTCAACGCACGCGTCCGGAAGCTAGCAATAGAGGCAAAGGTGGTGAAGGCAGCGTCACTATCAAGTCAGGAGACTCTCGCTACGATGCTCGCACAACAATCAATGTCAGACGTGCTGAGCGTGAGAAGCAAAAGGATGCAGACTCTGATTCCTTTCCTTCTTTCTCCACTCAACTTCAAGCTCTGCTTCTTCCGGAGAAATTCAAACCCTATGGCATCTCTAAATATGATGGGAAGCAAGATCCAAGGCAGTGGTTGCTCTGTTATGCTTTGTCTATCACTAATGCCCTGGGCAATGATGATACTAAGTGTATCTATTTCCCTTTTGTCCTGGAGCAAGAGCCCCTCACATGGTTCGAGTCTCTCAAACGTGGTTCCATCGACAATTGGGGACAACTCAAGCAGTACTTCACCAGCAACTTTGCAGGTTCTCTGGGACGTCATGGTACTCGGATGGACCTGGCCCTGATCAAACAAAAACAAGGCGAGACTCTTCGCGAGTACATGCGCCACTTCTTCGAAAAAAGGGCTACTGTTGTTGATGTCACCAAGAAAGAAGTCATAGATACCTTCCAGGATGGTTTTTATGACGATAGGCTTTTTCAAGACTTCGGTCGTGCTCGCCCAGCCAACATCACCAAGCTCAAGGAGATGATCACTCATTGGGCGGACGAGGAAGATAAAGCTCGAAATCGGTTCAAGCATCTTCACAACAACCAAAACAACAACATCAACAATAATGCTGGTGGAAGCAACAGTGGCAAGCAACAGCAGGGCAATCGCACGGGTAATAACTACTCGAGCAATCCTAATCGCAAGCGCAAGCCCGACAACACTGTTGCAGCCATGGAAACTACTATCAAAGCTGAAGATGATTCTCACTGGGCAACATTGACCAAGCAGAAATGCCCATGGCACCCAGAGGGCGATCATACTACAGAGCAGTGTTACCAACTTCGTCGTGCGCTGAAGAATACACCTGAGCCAACACACCCAAACCCAAGGTTTCGTAGACACAAGGGGAAGAAGGCTAATACCGACAAAGACACTAGATTTCAACACCCCTCCAATACTGTCAATGTCATATTTGGTGGGATTCCAACCAAGCGCAAGCAGAAACTTGCACTCAGGGAGATTATGTCCATCCAACCAGCAGCTCTAACTTTTCTAAAGTGGTCTGAAACCCCCATTACCTTTTCAAGGGCGGATCAATGGACTAGTTTCTCTGAGCCAGGACGATATCCTCTCGTTCTGGACCCAGTGGTGGCAGGCTCAAGACTCACTAAGGTTCTTATTGATGGTGGCAGCGGTCTCAATGTCCTGTTTGCCAAGACCTTGAAGAAGATGGGCCTGGATATCACCAATAGGGCTGGACGCCGAGCCAGCTCGGCTTGGCTCGACTCGGCTCGGTCTGGCTCGTTAAGGTAACGAGCCAGCTCGGCTTGGCTCGTTAACCAAACGAGCAAAAAGGCTGGCTCGGCTTGGCTCGTTAGTAGCTCGAGCCAGCTTGTTAGGCTTGCAAGCTGTATGTAAATTTGAAATTAACCTCTGAGCATATGTAAAGTTTTTAAAAATAATAATTGTAAAGTTATAAATGATAAAATTAGTCACACGTGTAGCACTTAGAAAGGTTTGGCATAGCTTCAATGGCTCGGCTCAACTTTGATAGCTCGCTTTTCTATATTGAAATTAGAATTTTCTAGCTCGTTTGGCTCGCGAGCAGCTTGCGAGCTGGCTCGAGCCAGCTCGTTAACAAAACAAGCAAAAAAAGTTGCTCGGCTCGTTAAAAAATTGATCGAGCCGAGCCGAGTCGAGCCGAGCTATGAACAAGTCGAGCCAGCTCACGAGTTTCTGGCTCACGGTCCAGCCCTAATCACCAATATGCTTACCAAGACCAACTCACCGTTCTATGGTATCATCCCGGGCAATGCAGCTGTTCCTTTGGGTTCAGTTGTACTACCCATCACCTTTGGGACTAAGGATCATTATCGCACCGAGTACATCAAGTTCGAGGTTGCTGACTTCGAGACTTCTTACCATGTCATCCTCGGCAGACCTGCTCTGGCCAAGTTCATGGCTATTCCACACTACGTGTACCTTGTACTCAAGATGTCGAGCCCCAAAGGAGTTCTTTCATTGCAAGGGGATTTGAAGCGTTCTTACGACTGCGACACTAAAGCCGTAGAACTTGCTTCGACAACTCAAGTACCCAATGCTATGATGGAAGTCTTCGCTGCAGCTAAAAAGCTTGCTCCGAGCGAGCTGGAGGTTCCTAAGAAGACGGATAACAACAGCAAGCCTGCACCAACTGGTGATGTCCTGCTCAAAGCCATTGACCTTGGTACTGGTGACAGCAGCAAGACGACCATGATCAGTGCACAGTTTGATCCTAAATAGGAAGACACGCTCGTCAACTTCCTTCGGGCCAACCGTGATATCTTTGCATGGAAACCATCTGACAAGCCAGGTGTGCCTAGGAGGTTAATCGAGTATTCACTCAACGTCAATCCTAACGCTACCCCCAAAAGACAACACCTTCGTTGCTTTGCTGATGACCGCGGGAATGCTATCAAGAAAGAGCTTGCCAAACTACTCGCGGCTGGCTTCATCCGGGAAGTTTTTCACCCGCAATGGCTCGCTAACCCTGTGCTCGTCAGAAAGAAGATATCTAATGATTGGAGGATGTGCGTCGACTACACAGATCTCAACAAGCATTTCCCCAAGGATCCTTTCGGGTTGCCGCGGATTGATCAAGTTATTGACTCTACGGCGGGCTGTGCTCTACTCTGTTTCCTGGATTGTTACTCCGGATATCATCAAATTGCAATAAAGGAATCTGATCAAGAGAAGACCACATTCATCACCCCGTTTGGTGCTTATTGTTACACAACAATGTCCTTCGGGTTGATAAATGCTGACGCTACTTATCAAAGAGCTATCCAAGCATACTTCAAGAAGCAGCTTCACAAGAACGTGGAAGCATACGTGGATGATGTCATTGTAAAGACTAGGGATCCAGACATGCTTATTGCGGATCTTGAAGAAACCTTTGCTTTGCTACGGGAGTACCAATGGAAGCTCAACCCTAATAAATGCATTTTTGGCGTATCATCTGGAAAACTACTCAGGTTCATCATCAGCCATCGTGGCATCGAAGCAAACCCCGAGAAGATTACCGCCATCTCCAACATGCAAGCTCCGACTACTATCAAAGATGTCCAGAAGCTTACTAGTTGCATGGCGTCACCCAATCGCTTCATCTCGTGACTTGGAGAACGGGGTCTACCTTTCTTCAAGCTACTCAAGCGGCAGGAGAAGTTTACATGGACAACTGAAGCTGATCGCTCTTTCTCAGCTTAAGGAGTTCTTATCCAAGCCTCCAGTCCTCACAACTCCTTTGCCGAATGAAGAGCTCTTGCTCTACATCGTTGTGACTACTAATGTTGTCAGCACTGCTATTGTTGTTGAAAGGCAGGAGGAAGGCCATGGCTACCCTGTCCAGAGGCCAGTTTATTTCGTCAGTGAAGTACTTTCAGAATCCAAGGCTCGTTACCCTCCGGTTTAGAAGCTACTCTATGCGGTTCTGATTACTTCACGGAAGCTCCGCCACTACTTCGACAAGTACAAGATTTCTGTGGTTACTAGCTACCTGCTTGGCGAGATATTGCACAACCGGGATTTCACAAGAAGGATTTCTAAATGGGTTGTAGAGCTTGGCGCTCTATCGCTCGAGTTCAAGTCTCGCACTGCTATCAAATCTCAAGCCTTGGTTGATTTCATGGCTGAGTGGCAGGAAAATCAAGTCCCAACTCCAATTGAGCATCCAGAACATTGGGTCATGTACTTTGATGGTTCTCTCAAGTTGGAAGGTGCTGGTGCCGGGGTACTTTTGATTTCCCCCAAGGGCGAGCAACTCAAATATGTTTTGCAGATCTTCTGGAAGGTCTCAAACAATGAAGCTGAATATGAAACTCTACTGCATGGTCTTCGCCTTACAGTTTCTCTTGGCATTACTCGACTACTTGTTTATGCTGATTCCTTGGTGGTCATCAATCAAGTCAACGATTCTTGGGATCGAAATGCTGAGAACATGGATGCGTACTGTCAGGAAGTATGCAAACTTGAGAACAAATTTCATGGTCTCGAGTTCCATCATGTTATTCGCGACAACAATGTTGCTGCGGATGTCTTGTCGAAACTGGGATCTACACGAGCTCAAGTGCCAGCTGGAATCTTTGTCCATGAACTCCACAAACCATCAATTCTGGAGCAATCATCTGCACCTACGACTACTTCAGTTCAACCTGATCAAGAAGTGCTCATGATTGACGTGGACTGGAGAACTCCTTTCATCGACTACATTAAGCATCAGTTGGTTCCTGAAGACAAGTCAAAAGCTGAGCGCATCTCACGCCGCGTCAAGGCTTATGCTTTAGTTGGAGATCAACTCTACAGGTGAGGCGCAAGTTCTGATGTACTCATGAAGTGTATTTCTCGCGAAGAAGGCAAGGAAATCTTGGAGGAGACACAAAAAGGAATCTGTGGCAATCACGCTTCTTCCCGCACCTTGGTAGGAAAAGTGTTCAGACGTGCTTTCTACTGGCCTACAGCTCTTGCTGATGCAGAGGAACTAGTCAAGAAGTGCCATGGATGCCAATTCTTCGCCAAGCAACAACATGTTCCAGCCTACAAACTCATCACGATTCCACCAACTTGGCCTTTCGCTTGCTGGGGGCTGGATATGATTGGTCCTCTTCCAAATGTGCCAGAGGGATTCAACAGAGTTCTGGTGGCTATCGACAAGTTTACCAAGTGGATTGAGGTCAAGCCTGTTACTTGTCCCAAGGCTGATAGAGTCCTCGACTTCTTGGATGAAATTGTACATCGCTATGGGTTCCCTAATCGCATTATCACAGACCTGGGTTCGAATTTCAACAATCACCAATTCTGGGAGTACTGTGACAACAGTGGAATTGATGTCCGGTACGTCTCCGTTGCTCATCCACGCGCCAATGGCCAGGTGGAACGCGCCAATGGGATGGTACTCGATGCTCTCAAAAAGCGACTGTACGATGCTGCAAATACCAAGGGTGGCAAGTGGATCAAGGAAGTACCCAATACACTCTGGGGGCTACGTACTCAGCCTACCACTCCCACAGGGCAATCACCTTACTTCCTGGTCTACGACTCTAAAGTCGTTTTGCCTGCTGATGTCATGTGGCGTTCTCCGACGGTTGATCAGTACGAAGAAGGCGCAGCAGAAGAAACAAGACAGACAGATGTCGACAGTCTCGAGGAAGCTCGCTGCAACGCACTTGTTCAATCTGCTCAATATCTTGAGAAGATTCACCGTTACCATGACCGCAACATTAAGGAACGCTCCTTCAACGTCGGTGACTTAGTCCTCCGTCGTATCCAGAACACGGCAGGGCTACACAAACTCAACTCGCCATGGGAAGGTCCTTTCTCGTTGCAAAGGTTACCGGACCAGGCTCGTATCGTCTCCAAACTCTTGAAGGCGAAGAAGTCGACAACTCTTGCAACATCGACCAGCTTTGTCGCTTCTACCTGTAGGGGGTCTCAATGACTCTCTTCAGGCAGCTTCAGTTGCAACCACTCAACAGACAGCTACGGTTGTCACTACTCGTAGGGGGCCTCAACAAGCCTCTCCAGACAGTTTCGGCTGTATCTACTCGTGGCTTCAGCTGTGATCACTCGTAGGGGATCATGATAATCCTCTCCAAGCAGTCTCATTCTGCGACCTCGTAGGGAGTCATGACAACTCTCTCCAGATGACTCCACGTCGTATAGAGCAATAAGTGGCACATGCTGTCCATGTCTCTATTTCTAATAAGAGGCTTCGACCTAGAGTAACACCCTTCCCGGTAGGGTCTCAGTGGAACTCTCATACAAGTTGCTGCTACAGCAAGGATGAGTTCACCACACTGTCCCCTACGGTCTTACTCGTTCTTCAGAACATCCTTGCGAGTACTCTCTCACTAGGCTCATAGCCTCAGAGGTACTTAAGACATTGTAAACTCTGTACAATGTGTTCAGTAATAAAGTTGTTATCTTACATATCGACTTGTTACTGTCCTTTGCTTATTCACAACAAAGCCTTCTTTTACGCTGCCACAGCTAAGGTGTTCAACTCGTTGTGAATAAGTTCCTTTTGAGTACTCTCTCACTAGGCTCATAGCCTCAGAGGTACTTAAGACATTGTAAACTCTGTACAATGTGTTTAGTACAAAGTTGCTATTCTGTATCGACTTGTTACTACCCTTAGCTTATTTCACAACAAAACCTTCTTTTACACTGCTACAGCTAAGGTGTTCAACTCGTTGTGATTAAGCTAACGTTCTTCGGAACATATCTACACCTGAGTACTTCTACTCGTGTACCGTATCTCTTTTTGCAGCCATACACTCATCATCCAATTGAGTACTTGGCACACACACAAGCATACAAGGGATCCAGATAATTGACTTACTCAAGTTTTCAATTATATTACATAAACACTTGTTTGGAATTACACTTGTTTTTCCCTAGTGTTTATCCTACAGGTACATCTACCAGAGATCTATGAAGTTGGAGACTGCTTCCGCAATTGGAGTTGTCTGTTGCATCAACTCATTGAGCTTGTCATCGGTGCAATCTTCAGATCGTCCGTTCATGATGACCGTGAGATCCACTTCTGCGTAGAAAGACTTGATGAAGCTCAAGACTTGATTCGGGGTCGTGCAAGCCAGCCTCTGAGCATACTCCTGAATCTTCTTCGGTGTGTCCTTCAACCTCTCCACAAGTGGACGAGGCTGAACTCCAGCAACCCTGGGCTCGACGAGATTTGCCACTGGCTCGGCTGCTTCTGTCAAGGCTTTCAATTCTGCGCGCAGGCCTTCGGATTCTTCAATTTTGATCTTGAGCGACTGCATACATGTCAACAAGTCATTCTAGCCGGCAATGTGAATCTCCATCTCACGCTCAAGTTCGAAGCACCGCACCTTATAATCGGCTTCAAGATCCATGCGAGCTGATTCTTCACGATTATAAGCCAGCTGCCAGTCCAGAGCTTTGTTCTTGAATTTATCAACTTCTTCAGTTAGCTCTGCAAAAGATCAAGACTACTTGTCAGACGGCAGTGTGCATGGAAAAAGTACTCTATGATGAATTCAGAAAGGGGGAATACCTTTATTCTTCTGGCGCGGAGACTTGTTCTTCCCGACAATGTCATCCTTCTAGGCCGGCAGCTTCTGGATTTCGTTGTGGTACTCGGCGGCGTTTCCATCAAGTTTCTCTTGTAGCCTCAGAGACAAGGCTTTTTGCTCCTTCAGTTGTTCTCTGAGCTGCGAGACTTCTTCGATGTCTGTCGCGTGTTGCTCCAGCAGACGAGTCTTGCGCTTCGACTGCTTGACTACTTCCTGCAAGGGCAAAAACAACTTAAGAGTCAGAGACAAGATATCTTTGGCTAAAAAGTACTCTACAAGAGATTATAACTTACCGCGAACAGCTTCTCTACACTGCGGAACATCTCGGCATGCGCTTGCAAGTTGTCCTCATCTAGGCATCAGTCGTCATACGGCATCAAACCTTCAGCCATGGATTGAGTACTTGTGCTTGCTGCAGAGTACTTCGCAGCGCTGCGCAGAGGAGATGGGTCTTCTATTATTGGCTCATGCGGTACTATGCGGTCCTCCGGGTTGTCTTCAAGCACCAGATGTGCATCAATCTGACGCACGGGGGCTTCAGCAATTGGAATTTCTTCGTGGCGCAGTCCGGCGTCTGGATCAACCTCCAGGCCTTCATTCACCACGGCTTCAATATCATCAGGTTGCTGAGCCCTGGGCTTGGAAGCCGCCTCCACCGCTGCCTTGACCACGTCTCTCCAGAGGAAGCGCAGTGCCTGGGCAGCATCAGCTTCAGCGGGTACTTCTTGAGGCTCTGGAAGCACTTCGTCTTGTTGTACTTGAGGAAGCTGATCTCCTCCGCCAAGATTACTTCCAGAGACTCCCCACTTCACATCAGTGGATTTTCTGTATCAACAAGTTGGTCAGTAAATTCAAAGTGAGCAATATCAATAAGTACTCGAGTACTTGGGTACTTACAAAGTAGCTCAAGGCACTGAGACTTTTGGCCCCAGCATGTCAAAAAATGAAGGCGCTGCCGGCACCTCTGGCACACTTTCTACCAGTAGCACACTTCCTGGTACCGCGGCTTCTTGTTGCTCGCGCGCCACCGTCTCGACGGTCGTCACCGGAACCAACTCGGGTTCTTCTGTTCTTGCGGGGCTACTCGAGGGCACATTGGCTGCACTCTCGATAACCTGTGCAAGTCAAAATTCAAGTCATTACAATAGAGAGCAAGTATTCAACATGATATTGACTACTTCAAGATCTCAACACTCACCGTAATGGATGGCAGACCTGTGATCTTCTTCACAGCACGTTTCCCCACCGTGGTCCTTCTCTTCTGTGGCGGCAGCGTTACGTCATCTGCAAGAGATGATGCCGGCCTTTTCACTGCTCCCACGGAGAGACCACTAGGGATTGATGCCCCAAAGTACCCATAACGGCCCTTTACTTCAAAACGCTGTTGCAGTGTTTGGCCGTCATCATCGCTTGAGGAGGCGTCCTCCACCAAGACTTCTTCTTCTTCTTCCCCTTGAGCAGATCGACTACTCTCGGGGGCTTGAGCCTCCACTCCTGTTGGCTCTCCCTCTGGCACTTGTAGTGGATCCTTGGGACGAGGAGGAGGGTTGGACACAAATTTCAAGACATCCTCCTGCGAGACAGAGCAAATGTTAGCTACACTATTACTTTTAATAAGTACTCGGGGGCTAGTTCTTGGAAACTCACCAGACGCGGAGGGTTGTCAGCACTATACTCCTGGACAGCTGCAGGAATTTCGTGAAGATTCTTGAAGATCTTCTGCAGTCTCTCCAACACAAGATCATCACTGATCTCTTCTGAAGACAGCCTCGAGCCATCATCAGCTCCAGTGTACTCGTACCCAAGATGCTCCCGCTGCATCAGGGGCTGTACCTGTCGCTTCATGAAGCTGAAGGCTACCCTTTCAGCTGTCAAGCCTTGCACCTTCTTCTGCGCAATCTTCGCCAATAGCTCTGGAATCTGAATGCACTCTTGCATTGTTGGTTCGTCTTTCCAGAGCCTGTCATACACCGGTGCGAACATGCTTGGCTTCGGCAGCTGAGGCGGGGCGTTGTCGATATAGAACCACTTGGTCTTCCAGTCTTGGTTCGAATCGATCAAGTCATACTTGAAGTACAACTCTTGTGCCTTCTGGCACATCTGGAGACCGGCACCACCGACTACCACCGGGAAATTGGCATTGGGCTGCGGCTTCAGGCGGAATATCCCTAAACAGAGCCCAATGCGGGTGGATTCCAAGAAAGGCTTCACAGAAGTGCACGTACATTGCAATCTGGAAGATACTGTTTGGATTCAGATGCACGTGCTCCAGCTTGAAGAAGTCGAGGAAGCCCCGGAAGAAATCTGATGACGGCAGAGTCAACCCACGCTCGACGAAGTGGCCAAACATCAAGATTTCATCTGGACTTTTCTATATTGGCCACGCATCTCCAGTGGCAGAGCTCCAGCCAGCAATCGCCTTCTCGCGCAGCAACCCGCCGGCTTCGAGGGCCTTGATACCATCTTCCCTCATCTTGGATTTCTTCCAAGAAACGACCTGGCTTGGTGGTTTCGTGATTACCACGGTCTTGTACTTGGGCTCCGGCAACTGATTCTTGCCGCGGCCGGACTTCTTCTTCTGACCCTTGGATGGTGCTGGTTTCATCCTTCTAGTCACGAGGGTCTTCTTTCGCATTGACTCGAGGGCTGCGAGGGGGTGGAAGTGGAAGCACTTGGCGGTGTGGACGCTCGAACTCTGCGGCGGTTACGGATGCTAGGGCTTTCTTTCTGGATCTAAGGGCGAATGGAAGCAGTGAAACCCTAAGGGATACCCCTTCGGGTATTTATAAGACAAAAACCTAACGGTTCGACTTGGTGTTGACGGCTGTTAAGTACCTAATTTAGGGTCGTCAATCCCTGCATTTTATCATAAGAACTAAGCATCCACACTAGAATAGGGGTTTAAACTGACAATTTCCACCAGTGGCTATGCTAAGTTGAAAGCAGGTATTTGGCATAAGAAATGAAGAGAAAAGACACCCTCATGATCCTAGCAAGATAGGCTCAGCCAATGAGAGGCTGCATGCAAGCATCCCTTGGATCCATGACATCACCAATCCAAGGAAGGAAGCTTCAGCGAATCAGAAGCCGTCATGCAGACTTCACATGGATCCTATGGCCCACCAGAGCGCCTAAACCGCCTCCAAACCACGTGGACATCAGGAACCGACCTCAAGACCCACAGAGCAGTCACCACGCGAAAGCACACCCCGAGTGGGGCCCACAGGGGGTCGGCCGACCTGTGGGGTCGGCCGAACCGACCTTGTGGCGCCCACTCAGGGGCTTCCACGTGGTGCTTGCCCATTGGTCCTAGAGGCCATTCCCGGGGTGTTTGGGTGCTCTCACACCGGTTACACAAGCCTATAAATAGGAGGAGAGGGGGGTAAGAAGAGGGTGAAGCACACTTGAAGCCATTTCTCACCTTTGCCTCTTCTCCCTCTCTCATTCTCTCTTGGTGGAGGTGAAACCTCATCCCACCATGAGTGTGTGTGTGAGGAGGATCTATACTAGGTGGTGCTAGGTAGAGAGGAGTGTGTGGATGAGTAGAGGTGAGGTGGTGATGATCCGTTCATCATCCATCTGCCCCTTGTACCTCGTGAGCGATGTTGTTCTTCATTTAGACTAAAGTGAGTATTTCATTATTTCCTATTTAGACTAAAGTGGTTCTCATGCATGAATAAGTTGTTCTTGAGTTCTTCGTTCATTCATCATTTAGAGGCTCACGTTCTTCATGAACGTGTCTCCTCGATCTAGTTGACGAGCAAGTAATTCATACTTTTGCGTTTGTTCATAAGTTAGAGGCTCGTGTTCTTCACGAACACGCCCTAGATCTTCTGTTATAATCACATAAGTTTGCATCTCGTTTGTATGATTGCCTGTCTATTAGAATATAGTAAGTTCATGCATATCTGATTTAGACCAAGTATCAATCATATCTCCTTGCGCGAATCAATTCAGTGACGAGTAAGGTCTAGCTCAACCTCGCGGGTTCGTCGCTTCGTATTTATACGGAGTGCTATAGTGTTTCTATGGGACGTCAGACGTAGCCATGCTATAGTAGTAGTCAGCGGTGTAGACGTGGTGTCTAGACTGCTGGTTATCCTTCGAATGCCCTGTATCCCACGGTTTGTCTTGGGGTAGGCCGCGGTAGTGACAGCCGTTGGACCCTCTGAAATCCCCCACGTTCGGATACAGCATGTAGGCAACCCTTTGCTGTGAACCAACTGTTATAGTCAGGAGGGGCCGGTGTCCGAAGCGAGATCTTATCCGAGCTTGTTCCTCTCTAGAGTCGAGAACCTACAGGAGACTTCACATCACTCACCTACCTCCGCAGGGACTGTGTTCCCTTGGATAGTCACTCATAGAGTCCCCATACCGTTCCTTGGAATCGATACCCTTGGGAATACTCCTGAGGTGAAGTGCTACAACGGTGTATCCGTGCGCTTGCGGATTCGTTCGCACCCGTCAGTATACCCGGGTGATTCTTACACGCTCACGCTATTCCGGCACCATAGTGGTGACGTTAAGAAATACCAATAAGCATTTCTGGCGCCATTGCCGGGGAACGGTTGTCGAGAATCTACGAACCCGACTATCCTCGTATCTTTTGTTTTTCTTTTGTTTCTACCTTTACCCCCGCTATCCTAGGAAGGTTATCCTTGTACACACCTTCCGCCCATTATGAGTGAAACCATGGAATCAACTTTCTGGAGACAACCCGCTCTTCTAACACCTTGTATGGTCCACCCATCTCTCATGAAGCTAGTTGAGGAAAACCCTTCTCGAGGATGAGTCATGAGAACCCCTACGATCACGTAAGAGACTTTGAGCAATTGTGTTCCACCCAGGGTAAAACTGGGGCAACACAAGATGTTCTTAAGAGGAACCTGTTTCCGTTCTTCCTCTCCGGGGAAGCGAAATCTTGGTACCATTGTTTTGGTTGCACCCACCTACACTGGGAGGAATTAAGAGCATCTTTTTGCACTCGATTCTTTTCGCTACGGCGAGTCGTTTCCTTAAGAATGTCAATCCTCAGTTTCAAACAAAGAGAGAAGGAAACCTTAGGCATGGCATGGCATGGCATCGTTTTGCCTCTTTGGTTGAAACGTGCCCAATCCTTGGTATACCCGACCCAGTGCTCTTGCAGCATTTCCGGTTTGGTTTACGAAGAGACTGTGGCATGACGCTTGATGCCATTTCGGGAGGCGCCTTTGTGTTCTTAGAGCCAGAACAGGGACTGGAAATTCTAGGAGAAATCTGAGATTTCAGCTCCCCGCCTGACTCGAGTGACGAGGCAGCCAAATGAGAAAATGTCGAAATGCCTAAGCCAATCTTCGAGAGAGCCCGAGCTTACATGCCGAATTTCTCTGTGCTCTAGTCGAAGATATCACTCCTCACTGGCAGGAATCTATGGGAAAGAGCACTTAGTGCAAGTTCTGTCCCTATATTCCCCTATCGTTTCTTCTCTTAAGACTCGGCCTTCGAGACTTAGTCTCGAGGGAAGGAGGAGGGTAGTAGTCGAGGAAGAAGAATCATTCCCGGCGGGGACGATCACTTCAACCTTGCCCGCAACTCTCCAGGAGAGGTCACGGTAGAAGTTTTTCGTGCTTCATGTCAAGGCTCAATCCGAAGTGCCGCCACACTGAGAGTTGTGTTAAGACACGAGCCCTGGCGCAGTAAAACTTCCATATCTTTGGCTTACGGAAGCACGAACTTATATCCGGTCTACCTGAGCAACCCATCTCATCATCTTAAGTTCAGCTAAGGTCGATGCCGATCAAGTCAAGTGGATGTAAATCCTACCCTTCATTTCTTGACCTGATCGATGCCCTAAGGGAGTGTGGTTACACACCTATCCTTTACACTTCCGTTGGAAGCTTGGGTTAGCTTAGGTGTCATCCCACTTAGGTGAGGGTGAGGTCCTTTGTCAACCCAGGGAGAGGATGAACTAGCAAGTCCATCACTCTCGACCTTCAGCTCAAAAGATCGTTCGACCCATAAACTTTCACTCACTCAATCTGGGGTCCGATCATCATTGAGTTCTAGAGGTGAAAAGCTTCACTATTAGAGCACTCTAGGCTTTAGGCTCGGATTTTGTGCTCAACTCCAGCACCTCTTTCAATTCTCATCCTTAGTGCTATAGCCTTGCTAGCTACGCTCTCTTCCTAAGGTTACCCATCATAGTTCCCTTAGGATGGTTGTGAGGTTTATCTCTGCTTTACCATATATATAGCTTGCATCGCACATATGCACCAATCATGCAGGAAGGAAAATACGTCCTATCATAAAGAAACCTGCAAGGAGGACCACAGAGCAGAGCAGGAGGATATCATCAGAGAAAATGGACGATATGAGCAACAGGGCAACAAAAACTCTTCATCCAGGTATGAGTTCAGGTAAAGTCCCCAAGTTGAGCTATTAAAGTATAAAGAGGTTAAGTAAAGTTGTTTGGAGTGGAAGGCAGTATTATGCCCGAAATTCCATTCTAGCCCTTGCTGAAGCCTCCGACCTTAGATTTGGTGGGCCACCTGACCTAGCGACCCTGAGCCCCGCCAGAGCCCGCACGCCGAAGCTGAGGCCCAGCGGAGCCCAGATGGGCTCGGCCGACCCACTAGGGTCGCCGCCGCCTCCCGTTTTTCGCGTGCGCACTCTTTCGTCCTCCAGAAACCCTTCTCTCACCACGTGACGGAGTTTTGCGTCGCGCAGAACCCCATCTCCTCTGTTCGATCCTCCTCTCACCGCTCCACCGCCTTCACCTCTGCTCGATGGCTTCCGCTGGCTTCAAGGGGGAGAAGTCCTTCTGCTTCAGCGACCTCGGGGGCAGTGAGTTTCATCCATGGGACGGAACTCAGGATGATCTGACAACTCCGGAGCGAGGGAGGAAGGGGAGAAGCCCTACTGGAGACTCAGTAGAGCCCCCAGCTAGGCGCGGCTCATCCTCTCCTCCAACCTCCGCCAGTCATGGCTCCCTGTTCAACGTCCTAGGGAAGAAGCCGGCCCCTGGATCAAGCAAGAAGGTGTTGTTTGATGATTGGCCAGGGCCGCCACTAAAGGCTGGAGAACGCTACTCAGGATCTCTGTTTGACGAAGATGGCGACTCCTTTTGCCATAACTATGAGCAGGATGTGTGGGATGAAGTCCCGCAACCGCAGACCAGGTTTCGCGTCTTTGGATTGAGGACCCCTAAGGACAGCTGCGGGGTGCCTAAGCGTTACCCGCCAGATTGGGAGACAGAGCTTGGTGACATCCTAGCTTCATTGCCTAACAGGAAGAACCTCCGTGTGGGCAAGATGGCAGATGATCCGGCAGAGGCATACTTTGAGTTTGACCTCTTGATGAAGACTGTGAGAAGGCAGCGGGCGGAATATCGACAGCTCAGGAACCTCTCCTCAAGACTCGTGAGGAGATGAATGCCAAGCTGCAGCGGTTGATTGAAGTCGAGGGTTTGGAAGCCCTCTTTGCTGAGTAGAGGGTCGTGCCCCGCTTTTATTTCCCTTCATAGGCGCTTAAGTTAGGTTTAATTTATTTCCCTTAATTTATTTCCCTTCCATTTATTTCCTTTATTTCCATCATTTGTGTAAGCGCCTATTTCTTTATTAGTGAACTTGAATGAATAAATTTTGGCTCCACCTGTCATGTAACCCGGTTGAGTCACTTGTGTGTTAGTTATTTTCGTTTTTGTTTATTTTGTATCGAAGAACTGCACCCAGGTACAAAACAGTGTGGGGGAGAGTTGCACTCTCCAAACGCGAACACGACGGATCATTATTGCACCCACACTACGCTCACACAGCGCTTACGATCTACCACGCTTAGAGAACCTGAACGGGACATGCATTCGTGCGCATTACAGGAATCCCCATCTGGTCCACACAGAAACCAGCGCTGGTTTGCATCTCTTCCTCTTCACCATGATTTCTGAGTTTGTGCACTCATGTTTGATAAATCAACTTACGAAATCTATGGTAATGCTTACTCCATGCCTAGGGTTGACATGCGTAAGTTTTATTCCTCGTTTATAACCTTGAGGCTTGTGAACCAAATCATCATAAGGACAACATGCTTATCTAAGTAGTTGACAAGTGAGATATGACTTGATGACATGACCTTAACTCTGTTGGTTCCGGCCCTTGGGATAATTTTGTTTTTGAAAAAAAAAGCTCTTGGAAAGCTCCTCTTTGATATGTCACAGTCCTACCAAAGTCATATGATGTCTTTAGTTGAAAACCTTATACTCATATGCTGCTTGTTATTGCATTGAGGTTAGCCTAATTCTGTGACCCTTGTGAGAATTCTTTTCATTACTTTCATGGTCAAGATTCATGTGCACGCCACTTTATTCCTCATGCTATGCTTCTACCCTGGAAGTTAGCATTGTATTATCCATCCATTCTGTGAGAATAAAACTCTATATGTATTGATCTCTCCCTCCTAGTTTTTGCTACATAAAGAGACATGGCTATTAAAAAAAATATGGACACATGAAGGTCCAGCGTTAAAAAAATAGAGAGAGAAAAGAGAAAAGTATAGAGATAGCCATGCTCTCGAAAGATTTCTTATACAAAAGGGAGAATCATGCAAAAAAAGGAGTTCCATAATCTAGATGGTGATAACTAGTATCCATTCCAGGGCTAGTGTCCACCTCACCATCAATCAACATTCATCATACATGTATGGTAATAGCTAGCACCCATTCCGGGCCTAGTATCCACCTTACCATACTCACCATACCCATACATGTGCACATCTTGATCTGATTGTATGATTTGATTTTCTCTGTGGATCCAGTTTTTGACTTTGCAATATATATGATACAAGTATGCTTTACCTTTATCCTACCCTGAGCTCCAAATACAGCCATCATTAGAAGTAGGGTGAAGAAAGGCAATCTAATGCCTTGGTGAGGACATATACACATTGAGCGATCCGAGAGAGTCAAAGAAGGAGGGCAGAGCGGTTCTTTTTCTTTGAAAATTATCAAGAAAACCCCAAGTGCTTACCAACAGGTGCTTAAGGGACTCGATTCATGGTCATTCCTCTTATCAACTACCCAAGATGGCATTGTAGCCAATCCACAGAGTTCACAAGAGCAAGGTATGACTTGGAACCCATGTGATCTTTCCTTTCGCTCGGGACGAGCAAAGGGCAAGTGTGGGGGAGTTGTTGATGGCTGTTAAGTACCTAATTTAGGGCCGTCAATCCCTGCATTTTATCATAAGAACTAAGCATCCATACTAGAATAGGGGTTTAAACTGACAATTTCCACCAGTGGCTATGCTAAGTTGAATGCAGGTGTTTGGCATAAGAAATGAAGAGAAAAGACACCCTCATGATCCTAGCAAGATAGGCTCAGCCAATGAGAGGCTGCATGCAAGCATCCCCTGGATCCATGACATCACCAATCCAAGGAAGGAAGCTTCGGCGAATCAGAAGCCGTCATGCAGACTTCACATGGATCCTATGGCCCACCAGAGCGCCTAAACCGCCTCCAAACCACGTGGACACTGGGAACCGACCTTAGGACCCACAGAGCAGTCACCACGCGAAAGCACACCCCGAGTGGGGCCCACAGGGGGTCGGTCGACCTGTGGGGTCGGCCGAACCGACCTTGTGGCGCCCACTCAGGGGCTTCCACGTGGTGCTTGCCCATTGGTCCTAGAGGCCATTCCCGGGGTGTTTGGGTGCTCTCACGCCGGTTGCACAAGCCTGTAAATAGGAGGAGAGGGGGGTGAGAAGAGGGTGAAGCACACTTGAAGCCATTTCTCACCTTTGCCTCTTCTCCCTCTCTCATTCTCTCTTGGTGGAGGTGAAACCTCATCCCACCATGAGTGTGTGTGTAAGGAGGATCTAGACTAGGTGGTGCTAGGTAGAGAGGAGTGTGTGGATGAGTAGAGGTGAGGTGGTGATGATCCGTTCATCATCCTTCTGCCCCTTGTACCTCGTGAGTGATGTTGTTCTTCATTTAGACTAAAGTGAGTATTTCATTATTTCCTATTTAGACTAAAGTGGTTCTCATGCATGAATGAGTTGTTCTTGAGTTCTTCGTTCGTTCATCATTTAGAGGCTCACGTTCTTCATGAACGTGTCTCCTCGATCTAGTTGACGAGCAAGTAATTCATACTTTTGCGTTTGTTCATAAGTTAGAGGCTCGTGTTCTTCACGAACACGACCCTAGATCTTTTGTTATCATCACATAAGTTTGCATCTCGTTTGTATGATTGCCTGTCTATTAGAATATAGTGAGCTCATGCATATCTGATTTAGACCAAGTATCAATCATATCTCCTTACGCGAATCAATTCAGTGACGAGTAAGGTCTAGCTCAACCTCGCGGGTTCGTCACTTCGTATTTATACGGAGTGCTATAGTGTTTCTACGGGACGTCAGACGTAGCCGTAATATAGTAGTAGTCGGCGGTGTAGACATGGTGTCTAGACTGCTGGTTATCCTTCGAATGCCCTGTATCCCACGGTTTGTCTTGGGGTAGGCCGCGGTAGTAATAGCCGTTGGACCCTCTGAAATCCCCCACGTTCGGATACAGCGTGTAGGCAACCCTTTACCGTGAACCAACTGTTATAGTCAGGAGGGGCCGGTGTCCGAAGCGAGATCTTATCCGAGCTTGTTCCTCTCTAGAGTCGAGAACCTACAGGAGACTTCACATCACTCACCTACCTAAGCAGGGACTGTGTTCCCTTGGATAGTCACTCATAGAGTCCCCCATACCGTTCCTTGGATTCGATACCCTTGGGAATACTCCTGAGGTGAAGTGCTACAATGGTGTATCCGTGCGCTTGCGGATTCGTTCGCACCCGTCAGTATACCCGGGTGATTCTTACACGCTCACGCTATTCCGGCGCCATAGTGGTGACGTTAAGAAATACCAACACCTGGTGACCCTTCGTATTCAACAGATTGGTTTCACACAGGCAAAATTTTTTGGCTAAGTCAGATGACTTAAATCCAAGACCTGCTCGACTCCATCTCGGGGGCTCAATTACTCGATGGAATTGGATTTTACTCAGCTACAGTTCACTGAATTCAGGCCACTGCTCTACAGTCAGATTGGATCCTTCAATTCGAGAAAGTACTCGACTCAAGGCTCGGGGGCTTCGTGCCATGTGTCCTTCAGTTTTTCTCAGGATTTTACGGGATTATTTGACGAAGATTACTGTTTGACACTCATCTTGAATTGTCAAGTCGAACTAAGGCTCGGGGGCTACATCCATATAGGATGCAATTTTTGCAAATCGCATTCCTAAATTACATCTTCGGATTTTCTGTGGATTTTTCGGAGCAAGATCAAAGAGTAGAAGATTGACCCTCAGCTTGAATCTTGGATTTGACCTAAGGCTCGGGGGCTACATTCCATATGGAATGCGATTTTAGTAATCGCATTTCCCTATGGATCTTTGATGCAACGATTTCAAGAACGAAGCGGGTATTATTGAAGACCTTCAAAGGAAGTACTCGGGGACGCTTGGGAACAACTCGAGAAGACTTCAAGACTACTCGTGGAGTTAGCTGGGGTACCTTCCAGCCTCGTGATGATTCAAGTACTATTGAAGATTGAAGCTTGTAGAACTCGGGGACGCTTGGGAACTACTCGTGGAGACCTTCAAGACTACTTGGAGCATCATACTCGACTACAAAGTACTCGAGGGCTTGTCGACCGGGCATCTCTGGGCCCACCAACACATGTGGCCCATATCCGGGAGATAGGTTCTTGTACACCTAGACTACTCAACTAGTGGGCCACGGTGCTGGTGCCGTGGACCACAAGGCAAGACAAGACGGATAAGGACTTGTACGAAGACTAGGATAGCTTTCCATACCTTGTATAGGCTACTCCGAGTCCTACTCGAATAGTACTCTTGTACCAATCCGATTGGTAACCCTGCCTCCCGTGGCATATAAGGCGAGGCAGGGACCCCTCTCAGAACATACGCAATCAATACAGAGCCACGCAGCATACAGGACGTAGGGTATTACGCACATTACGGCCCAAACCTGTCTAATTGTGTGCCCCGTGTCTCACCATCGTGTTCCTGATCTCGGCGAGCCCCACCGCACAATCTACTACTTCGGGTACCCCGTCGTAGGCTCGGTGTCTAAAACACTAACAGCAGGTGCATTTGTGAGACTGAAGGACATCACCAGAAATTCATAAAGACCATATCTGGTGGAGAAGGCTGTTTTTGGAATGTCACTTGGTCGAATCTTAATTTGACGATAGCCTGATCGAAGATCGATCTTGGAAAAGACTTTGGCACCAGCCAATTGATCGAAGAGAACATCAATGTGGGGCAAGGGATACTTATTCTTGATTGTCACCGCATTGAGAGGACGATAGTCCATGCACATCCACAGACTACCATCTTTGTTCTTCACAAAAAGAGCGGGACTTCCCCAAGGAGATGAACTTGGGCGAATATACCCTTTATCAAGCAATTCTTGTAATTGATCCTTCAACTCATCTAACTCTTTAGGGGGCATACGGTAAGGTCTTTTGGAGATAGGTGTAGTGCCCGGTTGAAGTTCTATCACAAATTCGATGTCCTGGTCTGGTGGCATGCCAGGCAAGTCATCGGGAAACACATCCGGATATTCACACACTACCGGAATGTCATCAAGTGAAGAGGTGATAGATGCAAAAGCATATGAATTCCCACTACCATTGGGAGGTAAGTATAAAGTAGATGTGCCAACAGTAGGCGAATTGATTTCTATCATCCTTGTGGCAAGGTCCAAGATGACTTGATGGTGTGCCAACCAATCCATGCCTAAGATCACATAAATGCCCTCTAGGTTCAAAACAATGAGATTGGTTGGGAAGACTTTGCTACCTAGTTCAATTGGCACTTTCTAGGATAGGTCTCTAGTGGTAACTCGGCCACCAGGTGTTGTAACCAAGAATGGTTGTTTTGTTTGACAACTATTCAAACCCAACTTGCTCAAAATTTGCTCGTTTATAAAACTATGTGTTGCACCAGAATCAAACAACACTTTAACTGAATAGCCTCGGATAGAAAATGTACCCATCAGCACTAGTGCTCCTTCTAGCATATCCATCAGGGAAGTGAAGTTCAGCTTGCCTTGCTTCACTTGCACCGTGGGCTTCTTGCCCTGATTTCCCTGCTTGGCCCCTGACCCTTCACCTTGTTGGTAGGTCTTGATCTAATTAGGCTTGGGGCACTCATTGGCATAGTGCCCTGGCTACCCACAATTGTTGCAGTGACGGTCCTTGATAGCGTTATTGTTGGTCGGGGTGCATTAGGCTTGTAAGGCTGCTGCTGTGCCTTACGGTACTGGAAGTTTCCAGAGGACTTGTTCTGAGACGAGGTCACTCTCCAGTGTCCAGATGAAGATGACTGGGACTGCCCCTGGGTACTCTTCTTGACAAAGTGGAACTTCTTGCCTGACCCACCAGAAGTGGTGAATCCGGCCTGCCTCTTCTTGTCCTTCTGTGCCCTTCTCATGGCATCTTCCTGTGATATGGCCTTGTTCACAAGGTCCTGATAATTGTTCGGCTCAAAGAGATTGAGCCTCTCATAGAGATCTCCGTCCAACCCATCACGGAAATGCTCTATCTTTTTCGGGTCACTGTCAACATGGTGCCCACCGTACTGACACAAGGAATTGAATTTCTTGGCGTACTCATACACTGTGTCAGTACCTTGCTTCAGCGCAAGCAATTCTTTCATCTTTCGGTCCATGAGACCCTTAGGAATGTGATGTTCCTTAAAGGCTTGCTTGAACTCAGTCAATGTGACCTAATGCCCAGCTGGAACCATGGACTTGAAGTGCTCCCACCACAGCAGTGCAGCACCATAGAGCTGTAAGGCGGCGAAGTTGGCCTTACGCTCTTCTGAGTACGGTAAGACGAACACTGAGAACTTTGCCTCAATGGCCTTAATCCATGCTTCAGCAGCTAGAGGCTCCTTGGCCTCCTCAAACGTTGGGGGTTTCATGCCATAGAAAAGCTCATATTTGGTGACCAAGGGTTGGCCATCCTGATTTCCCCCATGTGGAGCTTGCTGCAGCTATTGAGCAATCTGCTGCTGCGTCTGCAGTATCTGTCGCATCACCTCGGTTTGGGTGGCGATGAACTGCTCCTGGATTGTCATGTTGGGAGGAGGCAGCGGAGCATCACTCCCACTTGCACCGAAACCGTTAGGGGAGGTGCGTGTCGGTCCCTCCATCTGAAATTCATGGAGTTTTCATTAGCCACATATTCACAAGCTTGCTTACATGAATCCACAAGAAGAATATGCAAGACGAAAACTCGTAAATATCCATATTTTAGGAACCGGACAGCGCAGCTGATTTTGGTGCAAAATTCATAACTCTCTGTCCATACATGGAAAAATTCTCATTTTTAGTCAGTAAGTGTAGAATTGCGTAAGCTCTAACATTGGTATTCAACTCAGGGTCGAATCCCGATGTTATCATGCTCGAAAATTTCCGTAACCGAGCTTCTGCCTAGCTGTAATCACAGGAGGTCGAGATGCACTAAAATTGCCATAACTCTCGCTACGCTTATGCAAACATGATGAATTTTGGTGAGCATGATCTTGACAACATTTCACACAACTTTGGTATTCAGCGTAAGATCCAATTTTGATCATGACAACCCGAATTAATTCATTGAAAACCACAACACAAAGGTGTTCATCTAATCATTACAAGATGCATAGTTTTCATGGATCACCTACAACAACATGAAATACATGGAAATGGAACACATCCCACATACTCACCGTACAGCCTAATCCCTCCACAAAATCTAGCTGAAAAGGCTAAGCTAAGAGTACATGTTAGTTCCCTACAACACCATCTAAGCAACCTAGTCGCCCGCAACAGAGCCAGCGCTGGATTGAGGAGACTCCGGGGGTGGTCCGTCGACGTTGTCCTCGTCCAAGCCTGAGTCCCCCTGCAACTCGTCCGGAGCGGCAGGTGCTGCTGGAGGGACAAGTGGTGGCTGTTGCAGCTGGTGAGCCATGGCCTGCCACACCTCCACCTCGACCTCCATGTCAATGACCTGGTTCTGCATCTCCGCCACGTTCTGCACCAAGGCCAAACGCTGGGTCTCGTAGTGCACCAAGTCTGCTCGTAGCGTGTCGTTGTCCTCACGCAACCTGTCATTGTCGTGGTCACGGGTGTAAAGCTGCTCGATGTACTGAGCACGCTCCTCGTACCACTGAGCTCGCTCGTCCTGGAGGGTCACAACCTCCTGCTGCAAGTGAGCGGAAGTCTGCCGCTCGAACTGCAAGTCGTGGAAGAAGATGTCGGTCAAGGCAGTGGTGTCTCGGATCACACCAGCAAGCATAGCCTCGGTGGCGAGGCGGAAGACCTGCACATTGTACAGTGCCTCGAGTAGCCTCAGGAGCTGCTGCACGGTGACCTCGGGAGGGTCGGCCGTGAGCAACACGTCCGTGAGCGACAGACACTCACGCCAAGCCGCGTCCTGGGGGTCCAGTGCAGGGAACAACCCCAGAGCGGTGAGCATCACCTCCTCTGGGTGCTGCTCACTGAAGGTGTGGAGAACCTGCATCGCCGCAGACTCCAGTGACTCGACCCCACGATGTCCATAGCACATCATGCTCAGATTGGGCCACTCGGGGTGCGGAGGCACGGTCGCGGTGGTATGCACGTAGGGGACTCCCCGGTCCCAAAAATGAAACACCTCGTACACCGGCGGAGCGGTGTAGCCGACCTCACGTAGGGTGTCCCAAAGAACACGGGGGAAGCCCTCCCAGTGAAGGCTGTTGGTACGCAAGGTACCGTCCACGTCGATCTCGAAAAAACTCTGGGTACTCCATCTGTGAAAAATGGGTACAGCACGTTAAAACTCAATACAAGTATACATGAATACGGGTACAAAAATCTGGTAGGTATGAACAAAAAATCATAACGTGATAACCAGAGCCCCAAAAATTCCCAAATTTTTACAGCAACTCAATGATATAATTGTGCACATTTTTTATATTCAAGGGTAGAATTGGATCAGATTGGAACATGCTCGAAAAAAATCTACTTTCAGAGAAGGGTTAACAGGAAAAACAGTAGAATAGAGGTTCACTAATTTTAGACTGAGAAATCCTAAAATTGTGAAAAATTCACAGTAGATGCTTGACTTGATGAGGAACAACTTTCGTAAAAGTTGCCTAGTCAGAAACATCCTAGAAATGGCTCTAAAAAAATTCATGAATTGACTGCATCCAAACTTGACAGAAACTACTAGGATCAAAGTGAGAGAGAACAACCCTTTCTACAAGCAAGCAAGATACTTAGAAGCATAACACAAGTGTAGAACAACAAATTTTTAGGTTCAACAAAATTTTATGATGCATGCACACGTCTTAAACGACCTCACAACTTATGGATCCAAAAGACGAAGTTAATGCCGGTGGCAAGCTATAAATGACTCTCCCTATAGTAACTAGTCGGCGCTACACGTCGTTCACAACGATCGCACTAACGTGGTTAGTGTACCTGCAAGAAAAGAACCTTCCGTGCTAGCACGTCACGGGAGCATCCACAAACATTACCATTCATTATAGAAATGGTACTCACGCATTTTGCACCGCATGGACGGTGCCCAACCTGAGACACGCCCCTTTTGAATGGAGGGTGTCCCCCTTCGCATGTTCGTAATGCGGAATCATGCACACATATAGCAAAACGTGGCGACATCACAACCCATGACATGTTCATCTTGAATAGAACATAGCATCCTTCGTATGACTTGCATACGAAAAGCACACGTATAAAACACGTGCGCATCCAACCGAGAAGATAGGATCCGTGGAATGGATTGCCCTATCAACCCTCACATACTCGTGATGCGGCACAACACACATATGAAACACGTGGCTTAAGAAGTGCTGGAAGTTAGCATAAATAAACTATAAATACTTACCACCATAAAAGAACCCAAAATTCCCTCTAAGGCCTTTCGGTCTAATCATTCCTTAATGATCCAACGTATTTTTAAAATCCAAGCAGTCTTGGCAAGTTTTAATTGTAAATCAAGTGATTAGTGTTAAACTAATTACTCTAGTGTATACGGATGCTCTGGTACCATCTGTGACAACCCCACCCGAGATAATTCCTTACTATCACCTAAACCAATCCATTTGGTCATTAAGTGATAATAAAGAGTCATCTCGTTGAGTGTTGCTGGGTCAAAGTCCGGTAAATCACTTGTAACCACACAGAGGATCGAACACGTATACATTAAAACTCCCACGAAGGAGAGTCCAGAGTACCTTACAAATTTAATCCAAATTTCCCTGTAGGGTCAAATTTATTACAACCATTGTTCTTGATATAAAAAGTAAATGGTTCAGAGTTTCAAAGACAGCAGAATTAAACTAATCGATAACTTGGCATCATGGGAGGCCACCCACAACGCCATTACTCCTCGTCGTCCACCCATTATAGTTCCCAGCTGGGAGGAATTTCACCCGGCCAAACATTGTCACCTGTAAGTAACATTTATAGCAAGGCTGAGTATACTAATACTCAGCAAGGCTTACCCATCCAAAATAAAGGACTTAACCTCTAATCATGCTTGGCTTTTGGCTAGTGGGTTTATTTTGCCAAAGAGCTACTAAGGAGTTAATCCTTACTTTCAATATTTTAGCTCAAGTTCTAGTAGATTGATTCATTACTAGATAAGCAACTATTGCAATCATGATTTGTGCAAATAATTAATCAAACATCAAGTTTATCACTATTTCATCATAGAGGGATTATCATGGCCAGACGATTAAGCACTCTCGGGTAATGGTGAGAGGCCGACGATCGATCGATTAATAACCTTGCAAGGGAAACCTAAACATACGGGAGAGATGACCTCACAAAGAGTTCATTCAACCAGGCGGTTCCCGTCATTCATCGGATTGGGATCTGATGCCACAGTCCTAAGTACAAGGCTAGCTGGCATGCCTCACACTAGCGTCCAGCATCACACATGCACCACAGTTTGCAAGACTAGGGCCGCAACCCAAGATTAGTAGCCTAAAGTTCCCGCACCACATCATTTAGGTACTAGGCTTACCGTACCCATTTCCGACAAATGTTTAGTATGTTCAAACGCTTAATCTCTTAACCACTGGACCGGAGCCCAAAATCCCATGCTCTTACCACGTGAGCAATCCAATTTAACAATCTTCTGATTCCAACATAAGAACCTATTCTCGCGAGCGAAGTACATCACTCGACTTGTACCGGGTCCTTAGTGCGTAGCAACTAGCGACCTAGCATACTAGTACAAGATCATAGGTACTTATGGATCATGCAACTAGGGTTTCAAATCAACTCCTGAACGTAAATGCACATATATAATCAAGGTAAATTCAGAAGGTAAAAGTAAACACATAGGTGAATGATAAATCAGGGCTTGCCTTCGGCAGCTGCAGCAGTAAGACAATCTTCCGGACTTTGGTTCGGGTCTTGATCTACGGTCACGAAGTGTACGTCTCCTCCTGCCCCCTCGTCCTCGTCAGCCGGTACGAGCGTATAGCTACTGTCAGGGACTTCTACACGGGGAATGCATATGAAGGAATTAGTTGGTGAATGTGAATTAAATAAACACAAACATCACAAGACAAGCTTAGGGTGTCATGTTGACCACATTCACCTAGATTAGAATATATTCAGCATACTCTTCCATAAAGATAAATTAAGCAATCATTTATTAATGATGATATGATGATGTGAAGGACCGATTAGGCGACCAGAGAGGAGGGCAGTGAATGGGAGCCGATAAAAATTCACTTCAAGAAGATGAACTCGACTATGCCCCAAAAACAACTCCAAAGAGCTCTCACACGTGAGGGAGAACAAAGCGCAAGCCAATCGCCAAGATCACGTGGTCACAGCAGACCTACTGACCCTAGGAACGATTCTAGAGAAGCTAAGAAACCACACCAAAGCGAAACGGAAGCTAACACGGAAGAAAGAGACCAAAACAGGAACTTTCTGGGACCTACCGGGTCATCCGGCAAAGTACAGGATCAACTGGGTTAACCCGGGACATTCACAGAGAATTCCGGGACATTCACCGGGTCTTCCTACCGGATCATCTGGCGTTATGCCGGATCACCCGAGATACACAAAAACAGTCTGCTGAACAGATAAAGAAAAATCCAAAACCCAATCAAATGACCTCCTAAAATCACGAAATTTTAACCATAGGGTCACAACAACCAAGTGAGTCTTTGTCCAAACGATCTTTCTCAAAAGATCAAGACTTCACTAAAAACTTTGTGATTTAGGGCAAGAACAAGAAAAGCACTAAGCACAGAAAAAGTCAACTAGGTCGGATCATCCGGTAAAGTGTCGGATCATCCGGTAGAGCCCAGAAAAAATATCCCGCGGGAACGAACCCAACTTCCCTTCACTCGATCTCCCGATTCAACCAATGGATTGCGACCGAATCAAAGGGGAAGGTGAAGCATTTCTAGGAGATGCTATCCCTGCGAATTTATGGCCTCAAACCAAATAAAACGAGAGGAATCGAGAATCTACGAAACCTTCACGAAGAACTCGGGTTCCACCAAGAACTCACGAATCGAGGGCAAATCCCGGCGTTTGAGGGGTCAAGATCATCCACAAAGATGCACAAGACATCCACCCATGATCCCCTCAAAGAAATCCGGAGAGAAACACCCTCAAATCGACGAATCAAGCGAAGAACGAAAATACCCAAAAATAGCTCCGAAAATGACACAAAAATCACAAAGAGCTAGGTGAGCGAAATCATCACATCGCCGAATGCTTCCATACATCCAGAGGTCAGAGTCTATACAAGAATCTAGCCTAAGGAAAGCAGAGGAAAAAGAAGCAGTCCAGAGCGATCTACCGGGGAAGGAAACCCTAGAGCCAGAGAGAGACATGCCATCCACCTCTCCGCTATTTATACGAAGTCCACCGGAGGAGGTAAATGACCATGCTACCCCTATAAGTTAAATTGAAGATACACACCCCTCAGGGGCAATATGGTCAAGTCTTCTGATATTCCCATCAAGCGGACACGCTTCCACCACGGACTTGCTTAGCCTCGACGCAAGCCCCGCGATCACGCAACGTGCCCCCCGCCTCGAAGCTTCCCGACGCTCCCGGGTCCTCGTCTCCATCACATCGGGCCTCTGGACTTGGTTTTGCGGCCCAAACCAAGAAATCGTCCATCGATGGTTTTGTGGGCAAACCACCAAACCCCGCGTGCAAGCTTCGGTCTCGATCCGCTACCTTGCACTGGCCCATGTTCATGACTTCAACTTGCTAGTCTTGCACCGTACGGCTCGCACTTGACCCCATCGGCCACCGGGTCCATCGAATCAAGCCTACTTGCCTCTCCATCACCCGGAGGCCACCACGGCTAAGGCCTTTCGCGCTTGTTCTTCACCTGCACCAACACGAGACAAGCCGCAATATGTACCTGCACACTTAGCCAAGCATCAGTCCACACAACGTTGTCAATCACTCATCACTAAGGAGCGACCCTCCACTGGTCCTCAGACACACCTAGTCCTCAATCTCCCCCTTGATGAGTGCCTTGACAACACCCATAGTAACCATCATAGAGAAAAAGAAAAGAAAACAACCACGAACACAAACCACCAAGCAAGTGATCCAAAACCAAAGAACAAGCGAAAAACATGATCACTCGTCAAACCAAGTCTCAGCCCCCTAAGGCAAGGGCAACGGCTCAACACAGTCGAGACAAACAAAGCTCTACAAAAAGCACACCACAAAGCACAAAACTCAGTCAAACCAAAGGAACTCCCCCTGCACATATGCAAACTCCCCTTGAGCAAATGCAACCTCTTTTCTCAAATTTTCTCCCCACATGCGAAATTCTCACAAATGCATACCAATTCTCCCCAAATTATCCCAATGCATACAAATTCTCCCAATGCATACAACTTGTCCCCCTTGTTGACAATGCATGAATCAAGGTATTTATGAAACTCTCCCCCTTGTTTCATGAAAAATGCATGTCAAGGCATACACAATCTACCAAGCTTCTCAGATATACAAGGAGCACAACAAAATGCTACAAATGAGACATAGAGCAAGCAAAGTAGACATGGTGTAGTTAGTGTATTTCCATCAAGAAAGTAGAGACATATAAGCATGTGACATGGCCAAAAGTAATTTTAAGCACTTTTCACAAAGAAACATTCATCTCATGAGCAAAACCCTATCCATGGCAATTTGAACAAAAAGAACTATATCATACAAAGATCATACAAGATCACAAGTTCTCATCACAAGATCATAGCAAATACCCATAAGCTACTAAATGTCATGTCAAAGCCACCGAGCCATGTGTCTACTTCTTAAAATGAGACTTCTCATGGTAGACATCATGCAATGGTTTAACACTCAAGATATATACATCAAAGCATAAAGACATGTTTAAGAGCTCATTTTTCAAGCATAAGGCAATTCATACACCAATTTCATTTTCAAATTTAAGCATGGTACATGAAATGCCTTTGCGGCAAAAAGAAGCTTATGCACCTCCATAAGTGAACATATAGGCTAAACATTTACATGACAAATGGGTCTTTGACCCCAAGCAAAGAGAACATGATACTCAAGCATAAACTAAGTATGATATAGGCATTTGAGCACAAATTGAGCATGGACTAGAATCTACTCATGAGTGAAGCATTTTTAGAATTTTCAACAAAAGGAAGCTATCTCATCATGAATATATGACAATACCATCAAGATCATAGCATTGACATCACCATTCCCAAAGCATACACATATCTCACATATAGCACATCATAGTGATCAAAGTATATAAGAGAAGCTCATCCTACCATAAATGATCCAAAGATGGCTATCCTACTAGGTTTTGTACATAAAGTAAAATGTATGCATGGAATGCAACAAATGATACATATATCACATATATACATGAGAAGCTCCAAGATCCAGCTAAAAAGGGAAACACACTCCAAGTTCACCTCGCAAGCGTGTGAAGGTAACTTGGTCAAGTGGTTTAGTGAATATGTCGGCTAGCTGATCTTGGGTAGATACATAGGACAAGGATATCTTCCCTTTCTCAACATTGTCCCTCAGAAAGTGGTATCTCACTTCGATGTGTTTCGTTCTGGAGTGAAGGATTGGGTTTTTGGCTACACTTATGGCACTGGTGCTGTCACAAAAGAGTGCAACCTGGGAGCACTCCTCACCAAAATTGCTCATAGTGTAGGTCATCCATAGGAGCTGGGAACAACAACTGGCTGCAGTTACATACTCGGCTTCTGTAGTGGACTGGGCTACACTGGATTGCTTGCAAGATGACCAAGAGACCAAAGAAGAACCAAGAAACTGGCAACACCCAGAGGTAGACTTGCGATCCAAGCGACACCCAGCAAAATCAGCATCGGAGTACCCGTGAAGTCTGAGTGTCGAGGAGGCAGAATACCAAAGACCAAACTCAGGAGTGTAGTTCAAGTACCTGAAAATCCGCTTGATGGCCTGCCGATGTGAAGTCCTCAGTGAAGCCTGAAAACAAGCGCACAGACACACACTGAACTGTATGTCCGGCCTCGTCACCGTCAAGTGGAGGAGGGAGCCGATCATGCTCCGGTACTCCTTCTGGTACACGGGTTCGCCATCTTCATCCGTGTCCAAAGTCGTAGTGGTACCCATCGGTGTAGTCAGCGGCTTGGAGTCGTTCATGCCAAACTTCTTCACCATGTCACTGGTGTACTTCGCCTGATGTACAAATGTACCGTCCTTGCACTGCTTGATCTGGAGTCCTAGGAAAAACTGCAGCACGCCCATCATAGACATCTCAAATTCCCTGCTCATGTCATCTGCAAATCTGGCAACAATATCATGAGAAGATCCATCAAAGAATATGTCATCCACGTAAATCTGAACAATCAACAGGTCATTCCTATGCTTAAAAAGAAACAGGGTCTTATCAACTGTGCCCATCACAAACCCCTTGCTCAGCAAAAAGCCTCTCAACCTACCATACCAAGCCCTCGGTGCCTGTTTCAACCCGTAAAGTGCTCTCTGGAGTTTGTATACACGGTGTGGGTATTTTTCACTCTCAAACCCCAGGGATTGCCTCACATACACTTCTTCCTCTATCACCCCATTCAAGAAAGCACTCTTCACGTCCATCTGGAACAACTTGAACCTTTTAGCCATGGCAAAGGCTAGAAGGATCCTAATTGCCTCCAAACGGGCCACAGGAACAAATGTCTCCTCATAATCTATACCCTCTTTCTGGTTGAACCCCTGAGCCACCAACCTCGACTTGTTTCTCACAACTATCCCATTCTCACCTTCCTTGTTCTTCCACACCCACTTGGTACCTATGGGACGGCAATTTGGCGATGGATCGACTAACACCCAAACTTGGTTTCTCTCAAAGTTCTCCAAATCCTCATGCTTGGAATTCACCCAATTCTCATCAGATAAAGTGTGTCAAATATCTTTGGGCTCAAACAAAGCGACAAATGCAGAGTGAGCAAAGTGAGAAGCATTCCTTGACCTCGACCATGTAGTGCATTCATGAAGGTCACCTATGATCGTAGATGGTGGATGATCCACCTGTACACGCCGGGGAGCCTCTCGCCTAGACACAATCTCCCCCTCAGCAACAGCCTCCACTCAAACAGCCTCAGTCGTAGTGGGTGTAGGGGATGGACCATCCTCGATCGTCGTCGTCGTAGTGGAAGTAGCATGTACACGATCAGCCACGAGAGCATCACCACCATCCTCGTCTTCATCTCCATCTCCATCCTTCTCATCCTCAAAGATCATCCCTCCAATCTCCTCGTCACCTGCACACTCAAAAGCAGAAGAGCTACATGGTTGTGTCTCGTCGAAGGTTACCTCGCAAGTCTCCATGATTCAGTTAGTGTCAAGGCTGAGCACACGATATGCTCTAGAGTGAATCGCATAACCGAGAAAGATATCATCTGAACATCTAGACTCAAACTTATCCAACTTGCCCTTCTTCAGAATGAAACATTTGCAAACGAAAGATCTAAAGTGACTCACCTTGGATTGTCACCCATGCATCAGCTCATAAGAGGTCTTCTTCTTGAAAGCATGAAGGAAGATGCGATTCGAGACATAGCAAGCGGTATTGACCACCTCAGCCCAGAAACGTCTAGGAGTCCTATGCTCATCGAGCATCGTCCTGGCCATCTCACAAAGGGTCTGGTTCTTCCACTCCACTACGCCATTCTGGCAAGCAACGTATGGAGAAGAGTACTGATGATCAAGACCAAGATCACTGCAAAAGACATCAAAATGAGAGTTCTTGAATTCCGTGCCATTGTCACTACGTATAGCTCGAACGGCATCACCATGTCTCTCATTCTTCAACCTCAAGATCAAGTCCCGAAAAAAGCCAAATGTCTCGCTCTTATCCTCCAAAAAGAAAACCCAAGAGTACCTCGAAAAATCATCAACCACAACTAAAACATACCACTTCCCACCCGCAGAGCGAACACGAGCTGGCCCAACCAAATCCATGTGCAACAGCTCACAAGGTCGCTCTGCAGTCAGAGGGGCGTGAGAAGCAGCATCCATCTTTCCATGCCGACAAGAAGCACAAATCAAATCCTTCTCGAATTTCAACTTAGGCAATCCTCGAACAAGATCAAGACCACTCAAGCGGGAAAGCAACTCAAAGCTCAAGTGTCCTAACCTCCTATACCATTTCCAAAGCTCGGCTGAAACGCCAGCAACAAAGCATCGAGGAGGACCAACAGACTGGGAAAAGTCGGCACGAAAGATTTGGCCCTCGGGGACGATCGTACAGACAAGATCACCTCAAGAATCAAGCACACGAGAAGCGCCCAACTTAAAACGAATCTCAAAACCTTCGTCAAGCAACTGGGATACTGACAACAGGTTAAAGCCAAGTGACTTGACCAAAGCCACACTCTTCAGGGTCACCTTGCTACTCACCTTCACCATACCTTCAGCAAGCACTCGTCCTCTCCCATTGTCCCCGAAAGTGATGTACTCCCTCGTACTCACCGGGGTGAGGCTGGAGAACCACCCACGATCACCTGTCATGTGACGTGAACAACCAGAGTCGATCAACCAAAAGTCCTTCAAGCCTCCCACCTGTAATAAAAAACGAGGACGAGAATGAGCAAGCAACTCAACACTTGGGTTAGTATCAAAGGAGTCAAACCAGTGTCGAGCAATTTGCTCAAAAGAAGGGTTAGCAAAATCCATCCTATCAAAACCTCTAGGCGGAGCCCTCTCAAGCCTACCACTGAAGAACCTGTCACGTCTCACTGGTGGAGTACGCGCACCACGAGGGGGAAACGTGGCCCGTAGTCCATCTGAGACCCAAAGCTCCGATCGTGCCTCCCAAACTCGTAACGGTCACGAGCAGGAGCACGTCCAGCCAACTCACCACGCCCAAACCCAACACGCCTATCTCTCTGAGGAAACACACTTCCACCACCACGAGTGGGAACTGTACGCACAAACACCTCACCCTAGGTAGAGTCTCTCTACGAGGCTCAGGCACCCCATGGGATGGGTGGTACCTATCCTTGTTTGCCATCTCCCTAGCAAACCTCTCATTTCTCTTCCTCCCGAAACAGAACTCATCCTTATGCCCATCCCTCCCACAATACTCACAATGGAAGCGGATCGGCTGTGGCTTAGTCTGTGGCTTCTCTGTGGGCTTCTCAATAACTTTCTCTCCTGACTTCCCACCAAAGACACTCCCCTGGGTGCTCACAAACTTGATGGGTTTCTGGTAGTTTTCTGACTTTTGGGGGAACACTGGTGGATCTGGGGTTGTATCAAGCTTGTTTCTGAGATGGTTTGGTTTGGGTTCGAATTTGTTCATGGGTGTAGTGTGTGGTGGAATAGGAATCTCTCCAGCTTTCTTTTTTCCCTCACCACTCTTGCCAGCCCCCAACGCCTGACCATCAAACCTCTTAAACTGAGCCAACATCAAACTCAACTGTGGCTCATGCCCAGACAACCACCCCATCAATTTCCTCAACTCATCATTCTCATCCTGCAAACGGTCAATATAGTGTGCAAGTTCCATGTTTTTCAAAGCATGCATTTCACAGGTAGAGCATGATGTAGGAATAGGAGCTTTCAATGCAGCCTCAAGAGAAACTATCTTGGTATGAGATTCATCTAGCCTAGCATGCAACACAGGACATGAAGTGCAAGCACCTAACAAAGCAGGTCTAGATTTCATCTCATCAAGCTCAACCCTAAGCAATTCTAGTTCCTCAACCTTGGAGGCATGCTTCTCCTTAAGAACAGTCAAGTCGGCCAAGAAAATATTGCAATCACTACATTCAACCTCATCAGAAACAACAGGAGCAGCTTTCAAAGAGTCTATCTCAGTTCTAGCATCAACAAGCAAAGACTCAAGCTCAACTATCTTGTCCTTAGCATCACCCAACAAAGACCTAAACTCTCTTTTCTCCTTATTGGTCTTCCTAAGCACATCATCACGGTTATCAAGCAACTCATTCAGCCTAGCATTCTCCTCTAGCAAGAAGTTGGGATCATGTAGTACCTCTTCCTCGGAGTCGGAGTTTGAATCTGAGCTGTGCTTCCCACCCTTCTTGGAGTGCGCCATGCCGCAAAATCCACCTTGAGCGACGAAGCTGAGGCCGGTGAAGTTCTTGCCCGTGTGCCGCTTGTCCTTGCGCCGATCTTGCTCTTCATCGCTGCGCGAACCGGAAGAAGAGCCGCTGGAAGTAGAGTCGATGTCGCTCGCTCTGGCAACCATCGCTCGAGCCGTCTTCTTCTTGTACCCGCTACTCTTCTTGGGTCTTCTCTCACCCTTGTCCTTGCGCTTGTCCTTGTAGTAGTTTCGGGAGCGGTGCTTGTTGTAGTCGTGCTTGGGCTTGCCCTTGTAGTCGTTCTTGATCTCCATGGCTTCAGGGCATTCGGCGATGAAGTGCCCGTGCTTCCCGCACCGATAGCACATCCCCGAGCTTCTCCTCGCATTCTTGCGGTTCTCGTACATCTGCCCAAACCTCTTGCTCAATAAGGCGAGATCATCCTCGCTCAGCACCTCAAAGTCCTCATCTGGCATGGACACAAGACAAGACAAAGAAAAACCAACAGAGTTAGCATTAGTCCTCGATCTTGAGACAAGAACCAACCTATGAGGATCAGTGGGGCTCTCGCTCTTGGCTCTCAATCCACGATCAACCTCCGAAGACCTGAGCTTAGAGAACAACTCATCAAGCGATAAGGTATCATACACGCTCGACTCCTCAATGGCCTCGACCTTGGCACTCCACACAGACCTATCCAGGGCATGCAAAAGCTTGATAGCTTGATCATGATCTGTGTATGGGAGCACCGTCACATTGGCCCTCATGTTGTTGACTATGCTGGTGAAGCGCTGAAACATAGCATCAGTCGACTCACCGGGAAGATGAGTGAAGTTCTCGTACTTTCTCCGGTAAGTAGAAAACAAACGGGCTTGCACCTAGGCAATGCCAACATGAGCATTCCTGAGCTTAAGCCATATCTTTCCGGCCACATTCTCTCCGTACACTCGCTCAAACTCCGAGGCACAGAGAGCACGGAACAAGTAATCAACAACCTTGCTGTTGGCCCCAAACATGTCTCGCGATCTTGGAAGAAGGAAACTGTCTGGAATGACATAGTAAGGATTTTGAGTCACATCCCAAATCAGAGTCCCCTTCCCATGCAAAAACGTGTTCATGCGCCTCTCCCACATCGGGTAATTCTTGCCATCGAAGTGCGGAGGACCCGACCCCTTTCCATAGTCACCCATCTTTGGATCTTAGACTGGTTAGAATCACGAAGATCCGTAATCGGCTCTGATACCAATTGAAGGACTGATTAGGTGACCAGAGAGGGGGGAGTGAATGGGAGCCGATAAAAATTCACTTCAAGAAGATGAACTCGACTATGTCCCAAAAACAACTCCAAAGAGCTCTCACACGTGAGGGAGAACAAAGCGCAAGCCAATCGCCAAGATCACGTGGTCACAGCAGACCTACTGACCCTAGGAACGATTCTAGAGAAGCTAAGAAACCACACCAAAGCGAAACGGAAGCTAACACGGAAGAAAGAGACCGAAACAGGAACTTTCTGGGACCTACCGGGTCATCCGGCAAAGTACCGGATCACCTGGGTTAACCCGGGACATTCACAGAGAATTCCGGGACATTCACCGGGTCTTCCTACCGGATCATCTGGTGTTATGCCGGATCACCCGAGATACACAAAAACAGCCTGCTGAACGGATAAAGAAAAATCCAAAACTCAATCAAATGACCTCCTAAATCACGAAATTTTAACCATAGGGTCACAACAACCAAGTGAGTCTTTGTCCAAAAGATCTTTCTCAAAGGATCAAGACTTCACCAAAAACTTTGTGATTTAGGGCAAGAACAAGAAAATCACTAAGCACAGAAAAAGTCAACTAGGCCGGATCATCCGGTAAAGTGCCGGATCATCCGGTAGAGCCCAGAAAAAATCACCCGCGGGAACGAACCCAACTTCCCTTCACTCGATCTCCCGATTCAACCAATGGATTGCGACCCAATCACAGGGGAAGGTGAAGCGTCTCTAGGAGATGCTATCCCTAAGAATTTATGGCCTCAAACCAACTAAAACGAGAGGAATCAAGAATCTACGAAACCTTCACCAAGAACTCGGGTTCCACCAAGAACTCACAAATCGAGGGCAAATCCTAGCGTTTGAGGGGTCAAGATCATCCACAAAGATGCACAAGACATCCACCCATGATCCCCTCAAAGAAATCCGGAGAGAAACACCCTCAAATCGATGAATCAAGCGAAGAATGAAAATACCCAAAAATAGCTCTGAAAATGACACGAAAATCACAAAGAGCTAGGAGAGTGAAATCATCACAACGCCGAATGCTTCCATATATCCAGAGGTCAGAGTCTATACAAGAATCTAGCCTAAGGAAAGCAGATGAAAAAGAAGCAGTCCGGAGCGATCTACCGGGGAAGGAAACCCTAGAGCCAGAGAGAGATGCCATCCACCTCTCTGCTATTTATACGAAGTCCACCCGAGGAGGCAAATGACCACACTACCCCTACAACTTAAATTGAAGATACACACCCCTCAGGGCAATATGGTCAAGTCTTCGGATATTCCCATCGAGCGGACACGCTTCCACCGCGGACTTGCTTAGCCTCGACGCAAGCCCCGCGATCACGCCACGTGCCCCCCGCCTCGAAGCTTCCTGACAATCTCGGATCCTCGTCTCCATCGCATCGGGCCTCCGGACTTGGTTTTGCGGCCCAAACCAAGAAACCGTCCACTGATGATTTTGTGGGCAAACCACCAAACCCCGCGTGCAAGCTTCGGCCTCGATCCGCTACCTTACACCGGCCCATGTTCACGACTTCAACTTGCTAGTCTTGCACCGTACGGCTCGCACTTGACCCCATCGGCCACCAGGTCTATCGAACCAAGCCTACTTACCTCTCCATCACCCGGAGGCCACCACGACTAAGGCATTTCACGCTTGTTCTTCACCTGCACCAACACGAGATAAGCCGCAACCTGTACCTGCACACTTAGCCAAGCATCAGTCCACACAATATTGTCAATCACTCATCACTAAGGAGCGACCCTCCACTGGTCCTCGGACACACCTGGTCCTCATGATGATTGGGTGCACATCTATACAACCCAACTGTAACTACTTTACAAAATAAATAATTTGGTTTATAGTGTTCCACAGAGGTTTATTCTAAAGTAAAACACTTCTAAATCCTTAAAGAAGGATTTCATTATTTCTCTTTTTATAACACTTGGGTTCTTCCAAAAAACATTCTGGTTAAACCATGCAAGATGTCATAATGAGAATTTTTGTACAAGCACACAGTGCTACAACAGATCTACTGCCAAAAATTCATAGCAACCAGAGCTATATTTTAAGCATGAAAAATACGATAATTTATTACTAGCAAAAGCAAGAATATTTATTACAGAGAAAACTACTCATGCACTGGAACTCAAATTTTACACAAAGTCTCTAGGGACTATAACTGGACTACACACCAAAAATTAGCTCCAGAAATTAAATCTACCAAGCTACACTAAAATAACCATTTTCAGCCTAGATATTCAAAAAGAAATTATACAGGGACATACATAACTGAAAAGTAACCCAACTTTCTCCTACAGCTAAAACATGACACAAGCATCTACTAGATCAAAGATAAGCATTACTGGATCAATAAAAACTGAGCTATAGATTTAACTTTAAAAACAAGACTAATTCAGAAACACATATATATACAGTTCATAAATCCATGATAAAGTCACCAGGAGCACACCTAAGTTTAACAAGATGATAGCTACAAGATGAGCCACAAAAAACATTCATATGAAGCTGTAAAAAATATATATCCATATCCAGCATAAAAACCAAATAAATCATATCTAAAGATTCACTAGGTACTTTTGTGCAAAACCTTATACCTAGCCTAAACTAGTCATGGCTAACAACATATCCAAAGATCAAGCCCATCACATGAGTACAACTCAAGTTATGAACAAACCTATTCAAACTGAGTTTGAATTTTCATTCAAAATCTATTCATCAAAAGTATGGACATCCTTTCTAAAAGATGTAGATCTACTCACAAGGAAACCAACAAAATGGGTTTTGCATTTTTTCGAATTTTCTACGGTTTTATAGGCATTTTACAAGTTGTTGGACTAGAGGATAAAAAGGTGAAGAATCTTCTTACAGTGCGAACCCTAGAACTTCAAAAAGTGTCACAGATATACCCCTGGTTTGCACAAAGGCCCTCGTGAAGATTGAAATCTTCACAAGTGAGTCCTTCCGCTGTAGGAGGGGCTCGCCGGCGGTGATAGCCGGCCGGACTTGGCCAACAAATGGCACATGGCGGCGTGGTTGCTCACCAGAGGTCGACTGGTGGTGTTGGTTTGGTCGAAGAAGCCTCCGGCGATGGCCGGCGGCGAGGCAGCGGCGGCGCGTCCGCCTCGGCTCGGATTCCGGCGAATGCAAGGGCGGGGCTACTCCATGTGTGGCCATGGAAGCTTGTGTGGGTGCTAAGGAGAAGGTCTGAGGCACAAGCGGGTCACAGGCACGAGCGAAAGGCAAGGTTCACCAGCGGCGGCGGCAATGGCGGACGGCGGCGGTGTGAGCTCGCGCAGGCGAAGGAGGAGGGGGTGTTTTATAAGGGGCACGGGGTGGAGAGGCGGTAGCCGCCCAAGTCTCCTCACTGGTCACGGTCGCGGGATGGCTACAGGCGGCGACGACGTGGGGAGGCGCTGCCGGCCAATGGCGGCCTCGGCGTGCGCGTGCCGACGCGTGCGGATGTGCCGCGTGGCACCGGCCTACGGCCTAGCCGTGTCACCTAACCGTCGAGCACAGTGACCACGGCAACCTCTTCGGACCGGCGGATCCCCCGGTGCCTCGGCGTTCGTGCCCGGTCGGTCGGCGGTTGGTCGACGTGGCGCGCGCGCACGACGGCGGTGTGCGAGGACGCATTCCCGGCGTGTTTTTGCACCGAAGTTCCCCTGTTTGACCGGCACAAACTTGTGATTTCGATACAAAACTGTACCCCGGTGTAATTGGCAAAGTTGTAGATTAACTAATCATCTACAAGTTTTACAAAGGCCGATGGGTGTTTTACTCAATAGATCGAGCATAAACAGCAGGCAAACTTGGCCATTTTCTCAGCGCTGATGAACAGGAGCTGCAGGCGTTGACCAAAGTTTTACACCATTTTCCACTTCGAATTTGTCATGCCACCCAAAAGCAAAGTTGTGTGCCTTGAAAAACTGAACAACTTTTGTATTGGCAGAATTTGAAGTGTTTAGGTGAAATTTGGAGAACATGTCAAAAGTTCTAGGCAGGGTTTAAGGATCAAAGGGTTTTACTAGGAGTTTGACCCTAACTTTGACTAAGAGCTTAAGTACTAATGACAAAGACTTGATTAGGAAGGTGATTAGCACTAATTAACACTCAATTAAAAACACAGGGTGTTACAGATCCAGGGAGGCCCGAAGCGCCGACCGCTGGAGGGAGGGGGCCGGGTCGGAAGCAGGAGGAGCGCCCGCCACGGGGGAGGCCCGAAGCGCCGGCCGATGGAGGGAGGGGGCCACGGCGGAAGAGGAGGAGCGCCCGCCACGGCCGCCGCGCAAGGGGGGAGGGCGGCGGCCAGAGGCCATGGCCCGCCCGGACTCGAGGCCGCCGGTGGGAAGAAGAGGGGGGCCGTCTTGCCAACGGGGACGAGGCGTCGAGGTCACCGGAGAGGGGTAGGCGCCGCGTCCGACAGCAGGGCCGGGCGTCGCCTGGCAGAGGAGCACGCAGGCCACACCCGCGATGGCATCGCCGCGCTCCCCGCAGCCTGCCAGAGAAGCAGAGGGGATGAGGCCAAGATCTGGATCTAGATCTAGGTTTTGGTGGGGGGAGGGGGCGAGGGGGTAAGAGAGGACGGCGACGGACAGCGGCCAAGGACCATGCCGGAGAGACGACCAGAGCTACCGCAGGGTGTGGTGGGGGAGGGACAGGGAGAGGAAAGGGGAGGAAAGGAGAAGGGAGGGGAAGGGGACGCGGTCGGACGCCTATTGCGGCGCCGCCGCCGCCGCCGGCGGCGGCCGACGAGAGCAGCGGTGGGTGGCTCGGGCGGAGAGGCTGGAGGCCCTCGAGTCGCCCTCAGGGAGAGAGCGACGCGAGGGGGGAGTCAAGCTAAGCACAGGTGCTTCTCGCAGGGCAATACCTCCTTCCGACGTCAGAGATTTTGGCAATGGAGCTGGACAGAGTGCCGGATCAGTAGCATGTTGAATGGTGTACTGCTTGAGCTTGTTGAATGGTGTACTGCTTGATGGTGAAAACATGTTGTTATCATGTCTTTTTTCTATCTTAAATGTTCATTTGAAGGGGTAAGGGTATACTTGTCTTTTATAAATGTATTAATACATCTTTGATGAGGATATGTTATAATGTGTTATAGTGTCCAGCACCCAATTGCCAAAGAATTTTAGTGTATTTGAGCAAAGACATATTTTTTTTAAGTGTTGCGGCAAATATTACATTTTTTTAGTGTCCAGCACCTAATTTTGCCATCCTCGAACGGCACCATTTTCATCTCTATGGCCCACACTACTAATCCACCCAACTCGTCAATGCAGCCAGGCAGGGCCAGCAAGCTGCCTGCCCCGTCGCTTTCAACCGCATCTCACTCACAAAGCAGCCGTCACTACAGTTCCCGCGGCCTTGGACACTTGCGAGCTGTTTGTTGTTTCCGGTAGCCGCCGCTAGGTGACCGTGCGCTCGATCATTTGAGAGGCCTAAATTGCACACTCGCGGGCAGCCATGCATCGCAGCATCATGATCGATCGCCCTGCGTGCAAGTCGTGGTCAAGCAAGCAGTTGGGCGCTAGCTCTGCCACGACGACGCCCCGATTGGACAGGGCCAGCGCACAGGGGAGGGAGGGGACAATCACACAGATAAGATGGCGGACGCTTTGACAGCGCCACGACGACAATTAAACCTTTCGAGTCGTCGCCGTCGTCGCGGATTCAGTTCAGAACGAGAGGCCCAGAGGACGCAAAATCTTTTCAGCGAGTTCGCAACGACAAGTATTGGATAGCAGCCTCATCAATCATGCATTATTATTATTCACGATTTCATGCCACACCGTTAAGAGTACAACAGTCAACGACAGCGCGGAAAGCTTTGTTTTTCAGAGAAAGACAGACGGAAAATGAAGTAGGAGTAGATGCAATCAAATATACATCACAGAGCATCAGCCAGCCATCGAGAAATTAAAGTGCAGTGCAGGAGAAATTTATTTGGCCACTAGAAACACCATTCCACGGATCGTGGGCGCGCGCGCGCCGGCCGTAGCATCAAGCGGCGGCGTACTTGTCGGCGATGTCGGTGAGGCAGCGCACGAGCTCGTCGGGCCTGGAGAGCATCACCATGTGGTCGGCGGCGATCTCCTTCACCTCGTCCACCGGGTCGTTCTCCAGCATCAGGCGCTGGAACCCCTCCTCGATGGCGTGGTCCTCCGTGCACACCACGTACACCCTGCGCACCGACCCGTACCCGCCCTTGGTGAACGGCGGCTGGACGGCCAGGTCCTCCACGAACATGGAGCTCACCCTCATCAGAGACGACACCAGGGTGACGTCCTGCATGCGGATCAGATGACGCACACGTCAGCGTGCATGCTTGACACTAAAATATCTCTCCTATCTCACTTTTCAAATTTTGTCTCACAAAAAATGTTTAATTAGTTTTTTTGAAACTAATCTAATTAAAGCAACACTCATCTTAATAAAAAAATACATTATATTGAGCAGTGCATAGAACCAATAAAATTATCAATTTGTGTTTTTTCTCTGCATTTATTTAGAATCCAGAAGACCAAGTAAAGCAATTAGTGGTAGTATGGTCAATTATCACAACTATTAATGTGTCCAAAAAATTTCTAAACGAACAGTTTTTTTGGACGGAAGAAGTACATATATATAGCACTGATTCGTGTGGCCAAAAACGCTGCTTGGATCGTTTTCTTTTTATACGCTTATATGTTAGTGTCAAGTATCGAGACACAAAAGATTGCATCATGAGTGGGACATCCCGTTAGGATCTGGTTATGCATCATGCTATAGGGCGCGTTTAGTTCTCGAAGTTTTATTTTAATTTTTTACAATTAAAACAATATCTACCGGAGTATTACATATATACTAATTATAAAAGTAATTACACAAATGAATGCAAAATCACGAGACGAATCTATCAAATCCAATTAATTTATAATTAACAATATCTACCGGAGTATTACATATATACTAATTTTAATTTATTATCAAATCACGAACATGGAGCTCACCCTCATCAGCGACGACACCAGGGTGACGTCCTGCATGCGGATCAGATGACGCACACGTCAGCGTGCACGCTTGACACTAGTATTGATCTAAAATATCACTCCGTCTGACCTCTGTCTCGCACAGAGTGTTCGTTTAGCTTTCAAATTTTGTCCCACGAATAGTGTTTATTTAGCTTTTTGTGAAACTAATCTAATTAAAGCAACACTCATCTCAATAAAAAAAATGCAGTGAGAAATGCATAGAACCAATGAAACGATCAATTTGTGCTTTTTCTCTGGTTCTAATGCGCTGCACTTATTTAGAATCCAGAAGACCAAATAAAGTAATTAGAGGTAGTATGATCAATTATCACAACTATTAATGTGTTCAACAATTTTCTAAACGAACAATAGATGGAAGAAGGACATATATAGCACTGATTCGTGTGGCCAGAAACGCTGCTTGGATCGTTTTCTTTTTATACGCTTATATGTTAGTGTCAAGTATCGAGACACAGCAGGCAGCGTTCGGCTTGCTTATGCTACATTATTTTTCTCTCATAACAAATCTGCCGGCACAATCAGCACACAATATTTTTTTTCTCACAACAAATCTACCTGCCAAATCTGCTAGTAGACCTGCCGAATGCTGCCAGAAAAGACTGCATCATGAGTGGGACATCTCGGCAGGATCTGGCTAATTGGCTATGCATCATGCTACAGGGCGCGTTTAGTTCTCGAAGTTTTATTTTAATTTTTTACAATTAAAACAATATCTACCGGAGTATTACATATATACTAATTATAAAAGTAATTACACAAATGAATGAAAAATCACGAGACGAATCTATCAAATCTAATTAATTTATTATTAGAGATTGTTTACTGTAGCACAACATTGTCTAATCATGACTCAATTAGGTTCATTAAATTCGTCTCGCGATTTGAGCTTGAGATCTTGTCAATAATACATGTTTAATACTTTTAAGTAGTGTCACTAGTTTATGTGACAGGTAAAAATTTATAGAATGGAAACTAAACAGAACCATGTGTAATGCCTATGCATCAGAGAGCGAGATCGAGCCGCTGACGTGGCACGTAACTGGGTGGCCAGCGGACGACATGGCTCTATCTCTCTGATGAAGGACAACTCGTCTCGCGATTTGAGCTTGAGATTTTGTCAATAATACCTCGGGCGAGCAGAGCTGGGTGAACTTCTCGCGCAGGATCCGGGGCCCGAACAACATGGAGGTGGGGAGCTTGCCCTCGTCGTCCTGCGGCTTCATCTCCGTGTCCATCCAGTCCAGCCACTTCCCCTCCACGAACTTCATCATTTCGTTTCAGCGATACACACAAGGTGAAACACGATGGTCAGTCCAGTGAACATGAACCACTCGAGGAAAAGCTCCATGCATGCTAAATTAAAGAAGTGCAGTTCAGTTAAGACAAGGAGATCGAGAGCAACAAAGTGGTGATCAAGGCCTATGAACCACTACTTTTCACAACGTTTTTACCAGACGTGTCCCAGATGAGAATGACATCTCGAGGAAAATAACATGACAAGGACGCGCGCGCACGCTAGGAGGATCGGACCGGAGAATTCGAGCGCTAGAGCCTCACCTTCTCGAGCACGTGCGACGGCCGCGCTGCGCAGTCGGGCATGAAGGCGCAGAGGAAGACGGCGGCGGCGACCTTGTCGGGAAACATCTCGGCGGCGAGGGCGACGTTGACGCCGCCGAGGCTGTGGCCGACGAGCACGACGCGGTCCCCGGCCGGGAGCGCCGCGAGGAGGTCCAGCAGCGGCGCCGTGTAGTCCCGGAACGTGGGCGCCGCCTCCCGCAGCGGCCGCGGCTCGACGCCCGAGGCCGCCAGGTCCGGCGTGTCCACGCGGTACCCCGCCGCGCGGAGCGGGGTGGCCACCTTGAACCACGACCAGCCGCCCAGGGTCGCGCCGTGGACGAGCACCATGTGCTTGTTGCCGCACCCCATGATGGCGAGAAGAATCGAAGGCCGGTGCGTGCGTGTGCGGGCGGGCGGGCTCGAGTCACCACACCCACACTGCTGCTCGTGCTCGATCTCACCTCTCTTGTGCGTAGAGCTGCAGCCACGTCCCTCGGCGAAGAGAAAAGCCTCCTTATTATATAGCCGTGTGCCAACTGTCTGTGCAGCTGAACACGCCGGTCCTACGAGTTCAAGTAGCGATAACGAACTCAAACTAATCACATTAATTAAAGGGGCTTACTACAAATTAAAACCTTGTTAATTAGGGTCGTTAGAGAGAGAAAAAAAAGGGGAGGATAATAAAGCAGCTTGTAAAAAGCAAATCCGTGGGGTCAACTTTGGAGGGATGAGAAGATCGGCAAAAGAAAAATGCAAATGCGATCGTGTTTCTCTCCTTGAAAAGGTCGTTAGAGAAAATCTGCAGAGGCTACTGGCATGCTAGGTTGGGTTGATGCGGACTGGCATCGCGTGCAGCGCGTGGCACACTATTGAAACACGCAGAGGACGGGCTACGGGGACAACTCTCGTACAGGTTGGTCTTGGTACCAACAGAATGCATTTTTCTTTCCATTCTTTTTTTTGTTTGTTTATTTCCTTGCAGCGAAACTTGCTGATCGAGCGGCGTACAGTGCGTGCGATACTGTGATCCTGTGATGAACCTGACGAAACCAATATCCAGACGTCGCTGTTGATTCGCTGCAGAAACGGCGACGCCGGACGACGACGACGGTGAGAACAACGCGCGCTGTTGATTCGCTGATGAGCAAAACGACGGGCGGAGACCAACCGGGGGGTTTGGCTATGGCTCCCTAGCCGCCGGTGTGATCGCCACGGGCTCTTGGCTGTCTCGCACGCGCAGCAGCAGCACCGGCTGTCATTACCAACAGGATTTCTCAGGGGATGAGGCCAGTAGGCGTCGGCCACATCGTCATCAGCTTCGACCCGGTGGTGGTGATCTGTCTGATGAGGGTCACACGCCTGAGCCTGGCAGATGCTGAGATGCTTGAGAATTTACTAGAAACAGGAAATTAAATTAGGGTTATTTCAAGTTGTCAACGGGCGGTGTGCATGCTGCGCTGTTCCGTAGGGGTTGGCACTCACGATGTCGTGCCATAAAAATAGGACTCGCGTTGAGCGCGCGTCGCGCAAACAACTCGACTACCCCTCCAGCCAGCCAGGCAGTCAGGCACCGAAACTGAACCCAACTGGCCGGTATTTAGTTCAGAGCTCGCACATGTTCCCCACTACAGCATACTAGTAGAGGATTAAGTTAAAGATCACATCAGAAAATATCATCGACACAAAAAGTCAAAAGGTTTAATTTACGCGAGATCAAATGATCTTGCCCAGGAATCGCCCTTGTCAGTTGCCACCTTTGACTGGGAAATTTCCAACACCTGATCGACGTGCCATGCATGCATCCAGATTCCAGACGCCTCTACTAGGGGGAAAAAGACCCACATGCACTGATGCACCTACACAAATCGCCTAGTTTTAGTTTGAATATGACAGACAAATGAAGGAATGTCACATGTGAGGCTACTAACGTCTTCGGAGATCAAGTAGCGAACTTCATCTTTTGTTGCCACGCAGGTCAATAGCTAGTACAGAGACGGACAAATTGCAGGTTCCAAGTGTACCGTGCAGAAATCTAATTGACCATGATGCCCTCAAAAGAAAAGGAAAAAAAACAGGAAACGATAATTGGCCATGTTTATGCATATGCTGATATGCAGCTTCCTTTTCATCAGAAAACAATCACCACTGCCACCGAGAACAAACAGGCCATTGATTCAGGCATTCATCTGGCCACTGGGCATCTCAAAACGACACATTTTATTGGTGTAAGAGCAGCTGTTCAACGCTCAAAGGGGGGAAAAGGGCTCTTCCCTAAAAACCTTTATCTGTAAAACCTTTCCTGTCCCTATGTACAAACGTCTCAAATCATGTTGGTATCCGCACTGATGTATGACTTTCTACATTAGCATCCACCCATTTCTCAATTTCTTCTGTACAAACATTAGTGATGCGATGGCAAGCAACGCAAAAGCAAGGGTATTGGTGTATCACTTCATCACTGGCCGTCAGCTTGACCTCCTGTCATCTTCCCCATGGAGAGCGTAAAGTAGAGCAGTATCAACGTGCCCACGCTGGACCTGTAAATGAAAAGTATCCATCCTTTTTAAATTATAGATCGTTTTAGCATTTTTAGGTTCATAACTTTCACTATGCATCTAGATATACATTATGACTAGATACATAATAAAATCTACGAATCTAGAAAATCTAGAAATGCCAAAACGACCTACAATTTGGGACGAAGGGAGTATATGGCACTAAAAGTAAATATGGCAATGCGGGAAACAGTGAAACTTATGCCTAAGGCATAACTAATATACCCAAACGAGTAAATGGTGCAGTATGTTCCAAAGACTAAGAGTAGTTACAAACAGAGTTACATGGGATAACTCAATAAGCTGGTAAAATTAAACAATATCTACAGAGACATGGTTGTGCAATTCCTGATTATATATCTTCAAACATTTGGTTGTTGACATCATTTCAGTTTTCTTTATTTTTCCAGACTTTCAGAAATCCTTTAGTTGCAGTCAATTTATCGCAGTGTACTGAATGTTTGTCCTACAACTGTCCATCAATGAGAATGCAAAAGTTGGCGACCACAACAAAGAGTTATGGCTGCACAACTCTGCAAGCCTAATTTTTTTTTTAAAAAGGGACAGGTCAGATTTTCAGACCCACTGTTCTTCATCTAACCAGGAAAGGACCAAACTGTCCTGAGGGGCCTACGGTAGCAAAGCATTTCTGGTTTCATTCAGTGACTTTTGAAGCTAGACAATTGCAACTAGAATTCACTTGGCAAAGTCGTGGTACATTAACTGAAACTTAACAGAAACTGGACATACAGCATTCATAAAACAACAGGCAATGGTACTGTTGGGAACTAAATTCTTACCTTAGTATTTTTGCAAAAAAAAAAAGGGAGAAATGGTTTGTGGTGCTGAGTTTATGTGAATTATATTGTACTAGCAGACACGTCCTATATAACTGTGTCCAGATCAGAGTTGCATTTAGAATTTTCGGTTGTGACCAGTCGTCCAGTACAAATTGAAAACTGACATATTTAAGTCATAAAAGTTGGACAAAATTCCTTAAATGTGTACAGTTTACACCGACAAAATCTCCTGCACATATACCCAGATGACAACCATATTCTAATTGATGGACCTATCACCTATATTAAACAGCAATCTATTGAGAGCTTTTCATCAAAAGGAAAAGAAGACAGCAACAAGGTTCCTAACTGCTGGTCATGACACACATGAAGCAACATAATGCAACGCACATAATTGACACTCAAAAGGGACCCTTTTGGTTCCTTGGTCATGATGCTTGCAGATGACTGGAAGAATTGAGCCTGGAGATGAAAGAAAAGGTATGGCCTGTGTGGAACAGGACCAAAGAGACAGAGGAATAGAGGATGGGTTGCTGGTTACTTACAATGCTGCAAAGGCGAAGAGGATCTTCCTGGGATCACGCCACCCGGGAACACGTCGGCTCGCACGGCGTCGCTTCGGTGTTGAGGGGAGGTACTGCTCCCTCGGGCTGCCGTCTGCGTGCATCGGCACCGCCTGCTTCTCATACACACCCGCCACACCTGTGCATAGAAAAAGCTTTGAAGAACTACCATTCAGGAAAAAAAAAGTGAAACAGCACAACTTAGTGTGCCCTCCTTGCTGTTGCGAGGCTTGATTTCCGATGCACACTAGATATTACCATTTTGGCAACAAATATAAAACAAAATAATAAGAAATATTTTTTATTTTAAAAATATTTATTCACACTTTTGTACGTACATCAAGTGCAAACATTCTTTCTAATATCAGCTCAGAATTTTTGAAGACCAGCCACACTTAATTCACTACACCTACCTGGAAACATGTTATGTCTCGACTCCAAAGCTCACAAGAAACTTTATTTGGGAGAACATAAGAGGAGCAATCTTGAGCAATGGATTTGCTGATAGTGATAGTAGATTTCACTCCAGAATGTAGTATCAATCTGTACTTAGCAAAAGAATATGACCGACTGGAAGGAGCATGGCCCGTAGGGTCTGCCACGTTTCATGATGCATCATATTGAGTAGGTGGCCGCTAACACTAACGTCCATTTACCAGGAACGAGAATGGAGCTATATATCCCACACAAAGCATCTGATATGACACACTAATTAGGGCCGGGCGGCCAGCATTTGATGAGAAGTACTGTTCCAGTGGTCCGGCCAAACCCGTGCCTGGACTCCTCATCTAGTATATACAATCTACACTGCGTGATGCAATCCGCGAATTTAGATACCCAAACAGTATTATATTATTGATGCTAAAGTATCTAATACTACCAAACTTAAACGGGCAAACAACTTGTAGAATTTCATATTTAAAGAGCTCGAGATTTGAAGTGGTCACAGGATTCAGAGTAGACAGATGACAGAGCAAGCAGTGGGGGATGAACGCGCTGACCGGTGGTAGAAGAATTGGCGTCTCCGCTCCGCTCCAGCTCGAACCCCTTAGCGGCGAATGAGGACTCCTCCATCTTCTCATCAGGCCCCAAACCAGAATCGCCCGCAACAGCGAAATCAGAAACGGCGACAACACGAAGCTATTGTAATAATTAAGCGAAGTAAATTCTATCCAAACGAGGCGTACCAGGTCCTGCTCCGACCCCGGCGCCTCCGCCTCGCCGCGGATGTCGAGCGCCACGAACTCCGGCGCGGCAGCACGGTCCGCCTCCCGTCGGACGAGGTCCATGAATATGGATGGCTCTTGCCCCTGTGTCTGTGCTCGGCGAGTCTCACCAGCGACCAAATAACGCGGCGAGGAACATCACCGGTGGCGGAACGCAGCAGGCACCGCGTGGGGCGGGCAGTCGAGTCGCGGTCGCCGCCTTGACTTGAACCGGTCGCGGCCCTTGACCCGAACCGCTCGGTCTTCCGCGAGCGCGGAGGGCCAGAGGCGAGGACGGACGGGACACCGTAACCGCCGCGCGCCGGGGACGAGGACGAAGCTGCGGCCGTGCGGCGGGGCCTCTCGCTGACGGGGAAGAGCAGGGGAGGAACCGCAGGCCGCAGCCGAGGGATGAAGGCTTTTGGCAGCGTGCGAATTAATGGCGACCGAACAACCGAGCAGAGGGGGTGGAGGGAGGGAAAGCCGAGGGCGGCCGCTCACCGGAAAGGGGCGCGGCGCGGGAGACACGTCGTGGCGGGTGAGCGGGGAAGGAAAAATCTGACCTCTGTTTAAATTTTTTTTTTTTTGGCTATTTGGATGGGATCTCTCTGCGGAAATCAAAAATGGCGCCGAAAAATACTCCAACTCACGTCTGGGAAAAGGGATAAACATGTGAGCTGTCGCTTTTGGTTTAAGCAAAGGCGCCGGTCAGGAAAGGCTTCCTTCCCTCTTTACTTTATCCATCCATATCAATCAGCATTGCCGACTCTACAATAGGTGTGTTTAGATCTCAAAAAGTTTAAAAAAATATCTCATCATCTATCATATCACCTTACATCACCTCTCACTATTCATCTGCATTTACACTCATTCTTTCTCAATTCTTCCCCAATTCAACTAATTTATCTGGATCTAAACACACGTTTACACCCTGGGTTTTTTTTTTTTTTTTGCCGGCGGGCAGTGTAGATATCTGTGGAGTGTTCTCCGCAAATTTGGGATTTCCTGGCAGCGGTTAGTTTGGAATAGTTTTTACTGATCGATAATTTTACTGCGTAATCTCTTTACAGTTACATCGCATTATTTATTTTTCCTTGCTCGCAAAATAAAAGATAAGAAAAGGAAAGGCAAATGAAAATGTGAAAACCTCTCGAACCCAGTCCTTAAACAAAGTCGGGCCTGTTTATCACGTCTGCCACTTCGAGAAGCCCATTGAATGGTACCAAAGCGAGCGGGCTGGGTGACGGCCTAGGCAAGCCCATTAGGGCTGCGGCAGTCGGACTCGGACCCTAGCAGAGTAGCAGCGCACATGAAGATTCGCGGGCTGGAAAAGCGTAGCGCGATCGATCCCGAGTCGGATTTCGATGGCGGGGCAATAAAACCGGGGCTTCTCTTCCTTGACCGCTCCCCTGTCAACCTCCTCACTCCCCTCGCTCCCCGCCACAGCCGCCGCCGGAACCCTCGCCGTGGAGATCTGTTTGCAGAGGCGCAGGTGTTAGGGATCCATCGACCGAGGCTGCTGCGATGGGCGCCGGTGACCACCTCAAGAGGAAGGAGGCGATGCTGGTGAGGAAGAAGGAGGCGACCCTGTCACAGGGGTTTGGTATACTGAAGAAGAGCAAGGAGGCAACGGCGGCTCTGGATCTCTTCCCGTTGGATGCGGGTGTTAACTGGATGGATCGCTGGTCGGAGATGAAGGCCAAGATGGCGGAGGAGGAGGCAGCCGGGCCCGCGAAGAAGAGGAAGAGGGTCGTCAAGCAGAGGCTGCCCAAGTCGCTTATCGATCACATGGTGGCATGCCCGTGGAGGACTATCGAAGATCTCACTCCGGTTCAGCTGGCAAAGCGCTCCCGTCGATACCGCCGGTTCCATGCCCTGAAGACGTTTGTTGATGGCAAGATGCGTGACTTCCAGCAGGCTCTGATCGACCAGTACAATACGCTGGGCTATGCAGAGGATGAATGTGAGGTCACTGACAATGAGGAGGATGTCACGACAGAGAACTAAGGGACAGAGCAAAGGGAGGGCTAATAATTTACAAATTGCCTCTTCTTTGTGTGAAATCCAACTACGCTCAGCACTGTCGTGTTCGTGTATGTTACACCTATGTCTGCTCACTACTGTGGTGTAACCTTATCGTGTGCTATCTAATTTGCTCCTGGTGATTTCTGTCAAAAAAAATTTCGTTGGAACCAACGTATGTATTTTTATGTCGGACTGTCAATCACCGGATGGCAATATATTGTTGATTATCGGAAAATTACCTACTCTTAGTTCAGCGTGAGAGGTACATTGGGTCTGAGTTCAGTGAGAAACATTTTTAAAATACTCCATCTAGACTAAGACCGTCCGCACCGCTCTACGGCACGGGGCGCGGTAAAGGCCGGTGCCGTAAAAAAGACCTGCACCGCCGCACGGTAAGGGCAACGGCACGAGACCGTAAAGCCACATTCACGGCGCCTGCAACGTAACCCAAGCGTTACGGCAAACCCATCCATCCCAACCACCCCGTTCCCTCGCGGTCTCCGACGGAAGAAGGCACCGCACGGGAGGCGCCGGCGGAAGCGGAGGCGGGGGCGGATGCGTAGTGGCGGCTGCGAGTTCGAGCCAGCGCTCGGCAAGCGGCGTCCTGGAGACCTCGGCGGCGAGGAAGGCTCGATCTGGGCCGGCTGCCAAGGCTCGATCTGGGCAGGCATGTCCTCTGCCTAGATCTGAGGAGGTTGGAGGTGGTGGAGGGAAGGAAGCAGTGAAGAACTGCGAAGGGCGGCCGGGAGAACCAAGGAAGGGCAAGGGGAAGCGGCGGCGTGGGTCGAAGGAAGTCCGGCAGTGGGAGCAGGCGCATCTGGGTGGCGGACGAACCACCTCGGAGGAGAGTTCGACCGGTTGTTCGGAGCGGCGGCGCCGACGGCACAAGAGGTACAAATCTTCCTCACGTCCTTCACCCCTTCCGGCATGGCGTAGTAGCAGTTGCGGGCAACTCAGTTGAGGGCAGCTCGCCGGACAGGGACAGGGCAGGGATGGCCTTCCCTTTGTTTTCTTCCACTGACATGAATCAATTGAGAGCAGCCCACAAGTTAAATTCGAAACTTTGTAATCTTCATATAACAAACTTGTAGCTAAAACTGATAGATTTGCGGAACTGATAGATTTTCATGCAGGTCAGGAACTTGTTCAAGCAACCCTGAGGCTAAATATGAGTCCAGTTTTCTTTTCATAGAACCTCTCCAGTGTTCTTTGAGTGCATTATTTGTCCTGGTTGTACACAATGTCAATTACTTTAGTGCCACCCACACAGTAGATTTAAAATGAGCTCTCACTAAGGAAATAACAAACATCAAAAGACAACAATGGTAGCTAACACAAGGAGAGGTGGCTTGTCTCTGTTTTTTTTACACGTGAGATCATCCAGTCATACCTCCCTGGGAAATGTTTGACCATTTTACACCACTTGTTTCCATATATTTGATGTGCACGAATCAATCTTAGCTCCTCTTGCTGCGACCAAGCCTCTTCGTTTATTGCTGGGTCTAGAATGTATTTCCATCTGTGTTAAAGGATCATTAGCACAAAAGTGGGAAAAACACTAAGTAGCTAATGAAATTTAATGCAGATTGTCAATGCTATACTGGCCGGATGTTATATAACAAACTTGTAGCTAAAACTTAGTTCTTGAATCAATTGATTTGGAGACTGAACCTGGCAACTGAATTGGCATTCAGTTTGTCAGTTTCATTTATGTTGGGGCAACTGAATTGCCATCGGTTTATGTTTGCCATATGACATTTATGTTCGAAGTTCTAATTTGTAAATGTTTAAATAGGATGGACCCAAACCAGTCACAGAACACTGGTAGGAATCGCAATTTTGGTGGCAATCCAAACCCTTGTGGGAATCACAATTTTGGCAGCAACCAGAACCCTGGTGGGAATCAAAATTTTTGTGGCAATTCTTCTTCTTACCAGGGACCATGGTATCCTTACCAAGGTGCACCTACTCCCTGGTTGCAGCCTAGTGGAATCATGCACCCCGTATCAAATGCACCAATTATGCATCCTCGACCGCAAACAAGTTCATGGATTCCTCCAGTTGACAACCTTGGGGAACAAGCTGATCCTTTTAGTGCAGATGTGGAGGAAGTGGAAGACATAATAACAAGCAATAAAAAAAAGGCAGTCGTACGAAATTGGCCAACTTCACCCCTGAAGAAGATGTCTGCATTGTCAAGTCATGGCTCGAGATCAGCACTGACCCTGTTACAAACACTGGTCAAAAGGGAGAAACCTTCTGGAAACGGATTGTAGAGCGGTACAACGAGACCAAGGGCCAGTATCCAAATAGGTCGCTGAGGTCCTTACAGACTCGGTGGGATAAAATAAAACAAGAATCTGGGAAGTTTGCAGGATTCGTAGCTGATTGTATTCGTGTCAACGCTAGTGGCACATCAGATGCCGATAAGGTATTGTGCCCATGTTGTCTTTTATGCTTCATCTCGTTCATTTCTTTTTATATCAGTTGACATATATGTTGGACCTTTATGCAGACCAGTGAGGCAGCTGCTACATTTGCTGGTGTTGAAGGTCACAGTTTTCAATTCATGCATTGTTGGGACCTGTTGAAGGATGAGCCCAAATGGCAAGACGTGAACCAGAGAAGTGCACGGGATGCAGCTGCGGATCTGTTTAGTGATCACATCCCTACAGGTTCAAACACTATAAACCTAGATGATGATGATCCATCTCCAATTGCATCCAGGAAGAGACCAATAGGCAGGGACGCTGCGAAAGCTGCCCGAAAGAAGAATTGTTCTTCCGGATCGACGTCCTCTTCTGAGTATGCTTCGAGGATGCAAGAAATTTCCCTGCAAAAGATGTCTATATGGCAAGATGAAAATACTAAGAAAGGGGACCGTTTTGACCAGCTTGCCACCATAGAAGAAAAGAGGTATGACGAGTTGCGTGAACATAACAAATCCATTTTGCAGCTTGAGCAGGAGAAGATACAGATCATGCGCGACAAGCTAGACATGCAGATGCGGGAGAAGGAGAGGGAAAGAGAGGAGAGGGAGAAGGTAGAGGATGAAAGGATTCTTAAGATCGACCTTGATTCATGCACACCAGAGCTTCGGGTCTACTACCAAGCACTTCGTGATGAGATAATGGAGAAGGTCGCAGCTAGGCGCAGAAGGAACCAGAGGAACCAGAGCTCGTGAATGTTGTGTGGAAGTCACCTGACTTCCTGTATCTTTGTATTTGTTGTCAATTTATTATTGTGCTGAAGACATTTATTTGTAAACTGTGATTTGTAAACCATATTATGGTGAAGACATTTATTTGTAGACTGTGATTTGTAAACCATATTATGGTGAAGACAATTATGTACGTGGATTATTTGTATTTGTAATAAGTGAAGACAGTATTTCCTTACACAATACTTTATTCCACTTACAATACTTCATTACATCATACTTCATTACATGATACTTTATTCCACTTACAATACTACATTACACGACACTTTATTCCACTTACAATACTACATTACATAATATTTCATTCCTCTCACAATACTACATCATTCATCATCATCATCCTCATCATCATTCTGTAGCTGTTGTCCAGATCCCAATCTCCTCCATTGGTGCTCAATAAGGTCATTCTGCAGCTGCCAATGTACAGTTTTGTTGCGGAGCTTGTGGTGCGCTTCAACAAATTTTTTCCTTTCAATGGTACGAGTATAGGGAACGACAAGGTCTCCCATTTGGTCGAAGTTTCTGTTTCTTACACCTCGTCCTTCATCCTCCACAACCATGTTGTGCATAATGATACATGCCATCATGATGTCTCTAATATTGTCACGGTCCCAACCATATGCGGGACCTCGAATCACAGCCCATCTTGCCTGAAGGACACCAAACGCCCGCTCTATGTCCTTCCTAGCTCCTTCCTGGCAAGATGCAAAGTGTCGGGTCTTCGGCTCCATGGGGTGACTAATTGTCTTGACAAAACCTGTCCATGGCGGGTATATTCCGTCCGCAAGGTAGTACCCCATGTTGTAAGTGTTCTCATTAACAGTGAATGATACGGGAGTGGATTGACCCCTTAGGAACGAGGAGAAAACAGGTGACCTATGAAGCACGTTAATGTCGTTGTTACTACCTGGCATGCCAAAGTAAGCATGCCAGATCCACAGATCTTTTGACGCAACTGCCTCAAGGATCATGGTAGGATGTTTACCATGCCCTGTGAACATCCCTTTCCATGAAATTGGACAGTTCTTCCATTCCCAATGCATGCAATCAATACTACCCAACATCCCTGGAAATCCACGCTCCTCACCGATTTGTAAGAGCCTGGCTACATCGTCCTCATTTGGGGCCCGTAGGTAGTAATCTCCGAATACTTGAATTACAGCCTTACAAAAGTGTTGTAAAGATTGACGAGCTGTGGACTCAGCAATACCAACATACTCATCGACGGCATCAGCAGGGAGACCATACGCAAGAATACGGAGGGATGCAACAACCTTTTGAAGACCAGTCAGTCCAACTTTGCCAACAGCGTCATACCTCAATGTGAAGTAGGGATCTGCTGCCATCACACCATCCAATATTCGTAGAAAAACATGTCTTCGCATGCGAAACCTGAACATAAATATATGTGATGTTAATAAAAAGTTTTAGTATGAATCGATGATAAATTTACTCATACCTTCTACGGAATTGAAAGTCGTTGTACACAGGCTGCTCATCAAAGTAGTCCTCACGGATCCTCTTATCTCCTGCTGCATGATCTCGTGGACGGATTTGCTTTCGTGGCCCATCACCACGCCGTGTCCGACGAGAACCTTCTGCTTCGTCCATGTCATCTGGATGCACAGCTTCCTCCTCCTGGTCATCAATCATGGTGTAGAAGTCGTCATCACCTTCTTCTACCATCCTCCAATACTTTGCTAAGGTGGTAGAACTTTGGTTGCCGGTCATGGCTGTGTGAAATGGAACGAAGTGAAACAATGACGAAGGGATCGATGATATACGCTGCTGGCCACACGGAAGGACACTCACGAGCACACAAGCTGCCATGCAAGGTGCGGATGATGCCTGTCACTCGATTTTCCAGTCAAAACTCCACTCATGATCTGAGCAAGCATGCAGCAAAAAGCAAGAGAATATATGCTCCCCGGACACAATGCAAAAGGCAAAGTGAATATATGCTCTGGCCACAAGCATGCGTCTTCCATGCACGAGCAGCAAAACCTCACGTACAGAGGTCACCGGCCAAGCAAGCCAGCCGCATGCATGCATGCATGTACAGAGGTCACCGGCCAAGCAAGCCAGCCGCATGCATGCATGCATGTTGGAGTTGGAGGAGTTAAAAATTATTTTTTAGTGGAGATGGTAGTTGAAAGTGATGAGTAAAATATGTGGTTGTTGAATGTAGAGTAAATATATAGAGCAACAGGAGTGCGAGAGAAGTTGATGTAGAGTAAAGATTCTTGCTGACGTGGCTGGAATATTCCTTTTAGAGCAGACGGATAGAGTAACGCCAGTGCAGATAGTCTAATAGCCGGATTCAGTCGACAACATTCTTTAGTTTAGGAGCCTGCACTGGGCACGGATGATTTGTCTAGTTTTACAATTATGTCCTGTGAAACACAAATACTTTGACTTTGAATAGGCACGGTATGCGTATGCGTAGCCAGAGATCTCCGGCAGGTAGGCTAGCTCACCAAGAAACGTAGTATACCGGTTTGCACGGACCTCAGCCTCCTCTGTGGTCTGTGCTGTGCTGCCGTGCTGGTGTAAGGCACGGACTCGCGTTAACCATTTGTCTGTCAGCAGGGAACTCAGCTCGGCCAAAACCAAGATGCGCTCATGCCTGCGCTCCTCCTCCTCTCGCCGTTATTTTTCGTGAGAAGCATCCAAGTCTCGGTGCTTACCATTCCACTAGCTCAGCCTTCAGATCGACAGTTCCGGCCTCCTAGTTGAACAGCACAGCCAGACAGGACAATCTGTGATGTAAACGCCGACAAGCCTCTGCTCGTCGGCTAAAAGAATCCGTTGACAGCCACAGAAATGCCACGACGGCCAGGCCGCGCCCGTCGCCGCCGCCTGCCGCTCCTGCCGATCCCCGTGTGAAATGGCTGCCGGCCTGCCACGCTTTTCCTCTTCCCTCTCCGCGTAGTAGCCTCCAACGTTCCATCGCAGCTCCGGCTCGATCGAATTTTTAACCAACTCGCGTATTCTGAGATCCCCGAAAGCGAGCGAGGGCCGACCCACCTACCACTACTGGCTCACCGCCACGCTTTCAACGGAGGACTTGTCATCAATTCTTTATGCCCCGCGCCCGGGGTTTTATTTGCGGCAGCTGGCGGATCCCGGCAATTTTATACTTCTCCCTACTTGTCGTCCAGTGCTCAATTCTTCTCCGCCTTCTCCACCACCACCGATCGCGCGCGCGAGATGGTTTCAACGCTCTTCCTGAGCCTCCTTCTTTCGTGAGTCCTAAGCAACGCCGCGCGCGCCGGCGACGACAGACCGACGATTTGGTAATCCAATAATCCCGGTGGCTCGGCGGCTTCTGTCGCCGATGGCATTCAGGCTGCCGCTGCTGGCGGCGGTCGTCGCCGCGGCCGTCGCCGCGAGCTCCCGTGCGGGCCTCGCGGACCCCGCCGCCGCCGCCGCCGCCGCCGCGGTGAACGCGCTGCCGGGGCTCCCCGTCGCCGGGCTCGCCGTCGGGTTCTACAACGCGTCGTGCCCGCAGGTGGAGGACCTGGTGCTCGCCGAGATGCGCGCCTTGGTCGCCAAGGACAGGACCATCGGCCCCGCGCTGCTGCGCTTCATGTTCCACGACTCCCTCGTCAGGGTGCGTTAATTGCTGCTGCTGCTGCTTCTCTAGCTTCAAGTTCAGTTCATCCCTTCCCGTGCTCCTCGTGCCCTTGTCGTGCGCGTGCGCTCGTGTCCCGTCGCGTGCACGACATGAGGAACACGAGCGATCAGCCGGTGCGTCGTCGCCGTGGCGGTTGGTGACGCGGCTTTCCTGGATGATTTTGCCTTTCAGGGTTGCGACGCCTCCATCATGCTCAAGTCGCGGAGCAACAAGGGGGAGCAGGACGCCACCCCGAGCTACGGCCTCCGCGGCTACGAGGAGATCGAGGACATCAAGGCCAAGGTGGAGGAGGCGTGCCCGCTCACCGTGTCGTGCGCGGACATCATCGCGTTGGCGGCCAGGGACGCCGTGTACCTGGTATGTAAGCGTCATCCATGCATTGGCGAGCGAGCGAGCTCGCCGCCGTTGCGGTGTCCATTGTTTTCCTTAATTCGATCCACTTTGGCAAGCAGAGCAACGGGCCGCGCTACGCCGTCGAGACCGGGCGCCGGGACGGCAAGGCGTCGGCCATGTACGACGCCGACAACGACCTCCCGCCGCCCTTCTCCAACATCGTCGACCTCAAGACATACTTCAGCGTCAAGGGCTTGGGCTGGAAGGACCTCGTCGTCCTATCAGGTATACCATAGATTATACTCACAAACAACCAATGAACTACCTAGCCTCCATTGGAAGTGCAAGCAAAGCTTCCAACCAACCAAAACCAACAACCGCGATTGCTCAATCCTTCTCGCGATCATCGATCGATCAATCTGCAGGGAGCCACACGATCGGGAGCGCGCAGTGCTCGACGTTCGCGTCGGACCGTCTCTACAACTACAGCGGGAAAGGCGTGCAGGACCCGTCGCTGAACAAGACGTACGCGGCGGGGCTCCGGGAGCAATGCGAGGCCGGGCTCAAGGACGACGACACCGCGGTGTACATGGACTCCACCACCCCCTACGAGTTCGACCTGGGCTACTACCGCGACGTGGTGAGCAACACGAGCCTGTTCCTCTCCGACAGGGCGCTCATGGACGACCGGTGGACCAGGGCGTACGTGGAGCGGATGGCGGCCGCGGCGTCGCCCGACGAGTTCTTCGGCGACTACGCCGTCGCCATGACCAACATGGGCAGGCTCGAGGTGCTCACGGGCGACAACGGGGAGATCAGGAAGACCTGCGCCGCGTACGTTGACTAGAACCGAAGACGAAGCCATGGTGGGGCCAGAGGCTATGCTATTGCTAGCGATTGGTTGGTTGGTTGGTGGGCCGTGAGCTGGTCCTGCGACGACGTGCAAGTGGGTGGATGGATGATGCATCGTCACTTGGCGACGGCAGCGTGCGTGGGAGCCAGCCAACCGGGATGCGCTTGCGGTATTCTAATTCGTTGGGGGTGTGGGGGTGGTTAGAGAATTGACATTGCCATGAGGCGGGATAATGCATTATTCTTGCCGACGGAAAAGAAATTAATTGTACTTAGGATGTAAAAAGGTCAGCTGTTTTGTTCTTCGGCACTGTTTGCTGAGGTGTGTGGAGACTTTGTTTTGTTGCTCGTTCACACGATGACCATTATTGACCAGGTAAATACGGTGTTCCTTTTATTTCCTTCGAACAATTTTTATTAGCAAACTGTCGAAGTTCGATAAAAAATTTTGGTGCGCAAAGAAAGAAAGAAAGACACGGCAAAGGCAGCCCGCAGCCCAACGGTCCAATGGCCCTTTCCGGGGACTTCTCCAACTATCTCATGGGCTCGGCAACTCTCTCATTCATGGTGAACGGCCACTGGCCCACTCTTGTTTGTTTAGGCCCGGACGGAGGTGGCCCATCTGTTGACTAAGCTGGACCTGGCCCTTTTAGCAATAATGGGAAGAAAAGAAAACGCAAACTGCAATGTATCGAAAAGGCACATTTGTTTTTCCCCCTCTCGAAAACTTTTGTTTATAGCAGAGGTCGCTTGTTCCAGCGCTGCCTGCCTGTGCGATCCCCCACGCTAAACACGGGCCCTTTGCGTGTTCCGCAGAAGCATATTCCCGCCGTCTCGTATCATGTCATCGCATATGCAGTCGAAATATTCCTTCCGCAGCTGCGGGATGCTAGGGATTAATCACCGAACCCAATGTTTTCTCCCCACCGGGTGCCTTGGAAACCAAGACTCAGTGCTCCCCGTGCTCCAAACGGGGCATGCACGGCGAGGCCATAAAAGTCCGGTCGGGCAGCCGTCAATACAGAAACAAAAGTAGTAAACGGCAGCAAGCGACGCGAGGGCCACACGGCAGTGTACCGTACCCCGGACCGGAACCGCAATCGTAGCCGGCGAGGCAACGAAAGCTTTGGCTTTGTTCGGTCTGGTTATCTCCCCATCCAAGCCAACGACCGCCACCCTTCCTTCCTTCCTTCACGGCTTCACATCTCATCTCCCCACAAGGCACAGCAAAGCAAACGCGAACCGGCAACCGATTCCAAATCCGTCGTGCTCGGGCTCGGCTTATCCCTTCCCCCTTCCGCCCTTCGTCTCCGAGCGGCCAACCGATTAGAATTAGCAACAGGGCTCCATTAATTTTCCTCTCCAATCCAAAGCAGGGGCCAGCCAAGCCGCGCTTTACCTCCTATTCTATTTCACCTAATCCCCCCTCCTCGTCCAGGGGGAAAAAAAGTATAGAGAGGAAAAAGGAAAAGAAAAAATAGAAACGAAACCGCAAGCAAACCCTCGCTTTCTCCGATCGAATTGCTCGCCCCGTGCACCACCCCCGCCACCGGGCTCGGCCGCTCCCCATCACCAGTCCTCCCCTCCCCTCCCTTCCCCCGCCTCCGCGCCGGATGATCTAGGCCTCTCGCCACCCCGTGCCGATTTCCCCCCAACCCCCCCCCCCCTCCGCGCGCGGCCATGGCGAGCACCTGAGATACGGTCAGTGGGCTGTTTCTCTGCGAGAGTCCCCCCGAGTCCCCACAGAAACAGCCCGGGGGCATCAGCGATCGATTTTTTTTTTTTGAGCGGCTCGGTGGTTCGGTCTGATTCGCGTGCGTGCGGTTCCGTCTCGGCCTCGGCTTCCTCCCTCGACCTCTTGCTTGGAAGCTAAGGCTTGAGGGCTTGCTTCGTTCGGTTCTGCATCTGGAGCCTGAGGAGGTGGCAAGTAGCGTGCGCGGGTGGTTCTTCTCGCCGGCCGGGCTTCATGCGGGACGCCGCGCAGGCGCCTCGCGGCGGCGGCGGCGGCTTCTTCTCGTCGCGGTCGCTCTCCAACTACATGCGGATCGTGTCGTCGGGGGCGTCCACGGCCGCATCCACGCTGCGCTCCGCGGGGGCGTCGCTGGTGAACTCGATCGCCAGCCACGACGAGGACGGGAGCCGCGACCAGGTTCGTTTCGCTTGCTTGCTTGCTTTGCTTCCAGTTCCGGCCTTGAACTGGCTCCTGTTCCAGTGTGCTTTTAGTTTTTTGCCTCGCTAATAATTGGAGACTGTTAGAAGGCACCTTTTAGTTGCCTCACGTGTTGGTTCGTTAAAATGAGGGAAAGTGTATTTATAGCTGCAACTGCAAGGCATTCCAATTCTGTTGGTGCCCGGCCCCCAATATATGCAGCACGATTTCAGTTTTTCTTTTCATGCATTAAATATCTCGACCATTAGTACATATACGTGCCGCGATGATTGAACTGCAAACTCTTCTAGTAATGTGTTATTGCAGTAGCCCCGCTGCTACTTGCTCCAAACTTTGCAAGTGCTTATCAGACATGCCAAGCTGCAGATTTGGAAATCATGTAGCTAGCACAACTCAACAAGTAGGCAAGTTAGCTTGGAGTCCTGCTTGTAATTCTTTGGATCAGAAGTCCTGGTTGGTCTGGACATTTATGCCACCTTATTCTACATCCTATTTGTTCCAATGATAGGTTATGCATAGTGGATCTGACCTAATTACAAGAATATGACATGAGGTTAATAGGTTATACTCTGATTTATTAAGGATTATTGTTTAGAAATGAAAATTAAACTTGAGGTTCAAATTTTGGTCCAATACAGTATAGTAAAATGACTGGATGCTGAGAAAAATATTTGGTTATGGTATTGTGACCTTGCATTGCTGTCGCTTGTTGACAAAATGTTGCAGTAAAAAAACAAAGAATACTCTCTATAAACTAATTGTTCAACATCTTGTCCATGCAAGTTGTTTTAACTTATATATGAATAATGCGCATAAGTTCCTGATGTTTTTGTTTTTTGAACACATAATTCCTCATAAATTTTTGTGAGCTATATTTCTTATTGACAATTAATATAACAACTATAATTGCATAGCTATTATAACAGAAAGAAGACTGTTTATACACTCCCTTCGTTTTTAAATATATGACATTAACTTGTCCCAGACGTCATATTTTAAAATAGATGGACTATTTGTTAATTAGCTATCAGCATGCAAGCTGCATATAAGTTGGATCAGTGAATGATGTGCCTAGGCTGGTAATTTTCATATTTTGATTATTTACTCTGTAATCCTTGTAGGCAATACTGAAATGCCAACACTCTTCTGATGTACTTTATGATTTGCAGGTACAATGGGCTGGGTTTGATAAACTGGAGTGTGGGAGTGGGGTGGTACGACAAGTCTTGTTGCTAGCTTACAAATCTGGCTTCCAAGTATGGGATGTGGAAAATGCTGATGATGTACGACAGCTGGAATCCAGGCACGATGGCGCTGTTTCTTTCATACAGCTGCTAAAGGATCCGATTTTTACAACAAAATCTGAAGACAGATTTGCAGATGCACGGCCATTGCTAGCTCTTGCATGTGAAGGAAATCACACTGGAAGTGGAAACAACCATGACACTAATGTTCCTGTTTTTGATGGAACCAATGGTGCTTTCCATAATACAGGAAGTGAAAATCTTCCTACTGTCATTCGATTTTATTCATTGAAGGCCCATGAATATGTGCATATGTTGAGGTTCAGAGCAGCTGTTTATTCAATAAGGTGCAGTCCCAGAGTTGTTGCTGTTTCACAGGCTACTCAGGTATGCCATTTTCACTTTCCAGTCTTTTTTTTTGGACCTTTAGTGATTCTGATGGGAGAAAATATTTTTTGCAGATACATTGTTTCGATGCTGCGACAATGGAGAGAGAATACACTGTTCTCACCAGTCCTACAGTTGCACAAATTTCAGGTTATGGTCCGCTTGGTCTGGGCCCTAGATGGATTGCATACTCTGGAATTCCAGTTCCAGTTCCTGATACAGGACGGGTTAGCCCACAGCTTCTTAGTCCGTCTCCCTTTGTTCCACCTCCTGGCTCGAACGGCAGTGTGGTGGCGTACTATGCAAAAGAATCAAGCAAGCAGCTGGCTGCTGGCATTGTGACACTTGGTGATGCTGGATATAAGAAGCTATCCAAGTATTGTGCAGATTTCATTCCAAATGGTAATGGTATCATAAAGCAAAGGAGTTCTAGTTACAAAGTAAATGGAGCAACAAATGGGCACCTCATTGACAGTGAATATGCTGGAATGGTACATACTTCTTCAAAGTAGATATTTTCATCAATAATTCTATCCCAAGGTTGTTATAAACTCAGTTGACTTGTTGCAAGCTTTAAACTAGTAATAGTAACAAATGAATCAACTGTAAGGCCAGTAGGGACTGAGAACCAACATGACTGTTGCCTAACTATCTGATGATGCTACAGAAATATGATTATTTACCACTTCATTTACAGACCAAACATGTTATTGAGTTGTTTGATTTTAGTGATGAATAAAGTAAGAACAGTATTATTCCTCAATACTAGACAAGATGGTGTAGCAGTAAAGGGGGTAGTTTATTTCTTTGGTCTGGATGGAATTCAAAAAAAGAGTAGGCTAAAGGATTTGGGTGGTTTGAATCTTTTTCCAATTACAAAAAATGTTCTTTTATTTTTGCAACTACAAGTCCATTAATATGAGTATGCCATGTCTTTACCTACTTCACAGAATGTTGACAGTTAACACCCTTTGCAATGGCAGGTCATTGTGCGAGATATTGTCTCTAAATTATTGATAGTTCAGTTCAGGGCACACACTAGTCCCATTTCAGCACTTTGCTTTGACCCAAGTGGAACTTTACTGGTGACAGCATCTGTTCATGGTCAAAACATCAATGTTTTCCGCATAATACCTCCTCCACATGGGACATCAGAAACAGGTCAAATTGGAACCTATGTTCATCTGTACAAATTGCAAAGAGGCATCACCAATGCGGTAAGCTGGCATACCTATTTCTCGCTCATCATTTGTAATGTGGTTGACCGTAAAAGTATCACTTTTTTTTGTAGGTCATAAAAGACATCAGCTTTAGTGATGATAGTGAGTGGATAATGATTAGCTCTTCAAGAGGAACTAGTCATCTGTTTTCAATTTCTCCATATAGTGGATCAACAAGATTCTGTTACAGTGATAACCACCCTGCAGAAAATGATTACATGGTGGATTCATCATCAGTTAATCATACTGCTCATTGGTCTCAGAAATCAACCCCTTCTTTGAGTCTCAGTCAGAAGACACTTTTTGTATCTGGACCCCCTCTCACATTGTCTGTTATTAGTAGGATAAGAAATGGGAGTAATTTGTTTAAGGGTGCTGTTCACGGTGCTGCAGCATTTGCAACTGGTGCTTCTAGTCCAATTTCTGGTGCTATCGCTTCAACATTTCACAATTGCAAGGATGCTGACCTTAATTCAGACAGTTCACACATGAAGTACTATTTACTGGTATTTTCTCCATCAGGAAGCATAATACAGTATGTTCTCCATCTTTCAACTGAACAAGATTCTGGGTTTGATTTCCCCACAGGCCCCATTTCTTATGGGTCAGAAAGAGAAACTGATACAAGATTTGTTATTGAAGCTCTTCAGAAGTGGGATGTTTGTCATAAAAGAAATAGGAGAGACAGTGCTGAGAGTTTTGTGTACAATGATTTTGAGAATGGAGAAAATAATAAACTTTTCCAGAAAGTTGCGAAAAAGGGAATAAGTATCTATCCATTTGACTGTGCTGCTGCTGAAAGACCAAAGCTCAGCGCTGATGAAAATCGTAATTTCTATATATCTCAGAGTGAGTTGCAGACTCATGTTGTGCAAACTCCACTCTGGTCCAGATCTGGGGTATTTTCTTGCACCTTTTCCTTTTCAATGCAATATTTATCTTTGCAGTTGATTGACATGGGGCTCATTGCAATACCTGTTTACTGACTGATGCCAGATACACTTTCAAGTTATGGAGGGTGAAACTTTAGAAGCAGACAATCTCGATATAACCTCGGGGGAAGTTGAGGTAGAAAAAATGCAGACCCATAACATAGAATCAAGGTCAAAGAATCTCATACCAGTCTTTGACTCCCTTCATACATCGAGGTTTCAACAGACAAGGTATGTTCGAAGCATACATTTCTTGAGCACTTGTCAGCTAAATAACATATTTCAACTATATGGTTGATAAAGGCTGGCTAATTTTCATTAGATAATTCAGACCTTCATTATGAAATAAGAAATTGCTGCTGTTTTTCTGATTAGATTTGTCCTGTGCTGCCTAATGTACCCTGTAGGATGAACACTCCTGATAACAACAGGTATGGACTGCTTCAGCAACAGAAGTCTGGGATTTCAGAAGATGGTAGACTCTCGCGCAGAAGCAGTTGTAGTTCTTTGGACTGCATGTCGGAAGGGCCCAAAAGCTCTGATGATGGTGGCTTCAGTAAATATGTTGTAGATGATAGTAGTGCTGCTGTAAATAACAATCCAAGTGTTAAATTCCATACCGAGCTTGTAAATAATACCGGGAGCCTTAAGTCAAAGGCCCAGCTCGGATTTGTACATAGCAAAGGGGATGGTGAAGATGAAGAGCAACTCCCAGACTTGTGATATTGACTCTCTGTGTCTGTCAAGGTAAGTGCTTTGGCATATTTGTTTTTTTTAGCCCTGCCTTGCATATGTGACCTACCATGCCTAGATTTTCTTTGCACATTGGCACTCCTCATGGTCAATTGGTCATGACCTCACTTGGCTTGCAGATGATCCATGTGGTGGAGTCGTCGATGTGATGGAGGAGCCTCTTTACTCGCAGAAGTCTTCATTGTGCGTGTGTAGCTGAATTCTTTCATTTCTCCATCCGGAGTTCTTTTTACCTCTCTTCTATAGTTCTATTCATAGGAATTCATGAAAAATTACCCAAAAAAAAGATAGAAAGGGAGGTTGAATTATGGCCTTACGGGTATGGAAGCTTTGGTGCTGTGAGTTGGGGTATCTATCTTACAAGAATGTGTACATAACATGACTGTTCATTGCATTTCCAATAATAACACGGAATTTGTGAATATTTGAAACTCAACACTAGTCTCAGCTGCGAGAGATTTTCCACCAGTCAGATATGCTGTTTCTGTTGTTTCTTCAAATGCAAGAACTGAAGCCGTCTGACATCATTTGAGATAACCCATTTACTGTCCGTTTTGTGATGCTATTGTTCCGGGGAGCTTCCTTTTGCAATCTTAATTTAGAAAATTGAAAGAGTTGCCAGGGAAATTGAGCGTACAAGTCTACCTTAATCTATGGGGGGAAATTGAGCGTAGAAGTCTACCCTAATCTATGTGGGGTAAAGTGTTTGCATCCTTATGAAGTTTTTCTGCTGGGCTTAAACAAGCCTTAAGAAATGGATGGGTATTGAATAACTATTGATAGAAATTGACCAGGAAAATAAATTTAGATACGAATTGGTACCTGAAGTTGAGATTACTTGGGAAATTTATTCCAGAACATACCTGAGTTGCTAACTTGCTATTGTCAACTCCTTACCTTCAATTATTTCAGTTTTCAGCAGCTGAATTTCTCAAATCATATTATTTTTCTTAAAAATCATTGTCTACATCCTCAGGAATGCTGGATGAGTAATAGCATAATAACTTAGCATTGCCTTTTCAAATTATTATATTGAGGCGAATGATGTCAATTCGAATTTCTCTAACAAAACATGTCCCTTTCTGTATCTGCAACCTTCAAATCCCTTTTTCTTAACCCACTCTTTTGTCAGACACAAGGACCATGACATCTATAAAAAGCAGTGTCACCAACATCTCTCCGTATATACTCTGAATTCTCAACGAAGCAAACAGAGGCAGGAGATGGCGAGGACTAGTGAACTCGCGGCCCCTCTCCTCACCGCCGCCATCGCCGTCTCCTTGTTGTCGGCGGCGGCAGCGTCCAACACCACCACCTCGTCACACCCCGGCCGCCTCCAAGGCCTCCTCGCCGAGGTGTCGCGATGGCGGGAACGCCACCTGGCCGAGCCGTCCTCGCCCTCCTCGGGCGGCGGGGTCCGGCCCAACACCGTGGCCGCGTGGGTGCTCTCGTTCCTGGCGGCGTCCGTGTCGAGCGCCGGCGGCGTGGGCGGCGGGTCGCTGTTCCTGCCCATCCTGAACCTGGTGGCGGGGCTGAGCCTGAAGTGCGCCACGGCCTACTCGTCCTTCATGGTGACGGGCGGCGCGGCGTCGAACGTGCTGTACAACCTGGCGTGCGCGGGCGGCGGGCGGGGGCTGATCGACTACGACGTGGCGCTGCTGTTCCAGCCGTGCCTGCTCCTGGGCGTGAGCATCGGGGTGGTGTGCAACGTCATGTTCCCCGAGTGGCTCATCACCGTGCTCTTCTCCATCTTCCTCGCCTTCTGCACCGCCAAGACGTGCCGCGCCGGGCTCAAGATCTGGCGCTCCGAGACCCGCGCCGGCGCCGCGGCCGCGGAGGACGCCCACCCCAGCAGCAAGGAGCCCCTGCTGCCCGCGAGCGACGGCGAGGACGGCGGCGGCGGTGGCAATGCCGCGGGGTTCCCGTGGAAGGACGTGGCTCTGCTTGTCGTGGTGTGGCTCTGCTTCTTCGCGCTCCATGTCCTCATTGGAGATAAGCACGGAAAGGTACGTCTCGTCACCTCCGCGACGTGCACATCCCATTCCCATGGCACTCAAGGGGCACCAGTGCCTCCTGTGCCGGTGCGCGTAGGTATGTCCATGATCGGAAAAGAACTACTCCGTTGCATATTACTTGTTGTTTGGCTTTTCTAATACATTTTTTTGCTACACACTTAGATATATACTTATATCTGGATACATAACAAAATAATGTATCTATAAAAGGTAAAACGACAAGTAATATGAAACGGAGGGAGTAACATTTTCCCGGTACAGTATTCTCAAACTCTAATTAAGTCGGCAAGATTTTTTTTAAATAGCTCTACAATTTCATCATTATTTCCGTGAGATGAGATATCAAATTCGACTTTATTAGTGCGATCATACTACTTGGGAAATAAAGCACAAGTAGTATGATCGATAGGGTTGCGTCGCACAAAGCAAAAAATAAAGTAATGTGAAACTGAGCCTTTCGTAATAGGCTTCTTTTTGGCTTGTCATGTCACGTTTGCATTATTTGCCTTTTTTTCTCTTGCCATAGTGGGAAGTAGCGGCTGCATTTCCTCCGTTGCTAGTGGAACGTCTCGGCGGTCGTTTTACTCAACAAACAGTAACCGGCCTTATCATATGCCTCAACTCGGTGATGCCTTCTTTTTTGCCTCTCGTTGGCGTGCGTCCGACCTACTAGATCATGTCCAGATCTTGGTTTGGTCCATTCTGGAGAGAAACTATCAAACTAGGTAGACCTGTAGGTCTCCACTTGGAAAGTGGTATAGGAACGAGCAGGTTGCTGATCCCGAATTGTCCAGCCTATCTCTAGTGAATGGTCGGCATCACACACATGCCTGTTTGTGGCAGGCCGACCTCGTCTAGTGCCACTTGGTAGTTGGTAGTTTGCTACACTATTGACAAAAAAAAAACTTATATCCAGCAGGTCAATGGCTTCTTGAACTGAACCCGGACACTGTGCTTAGAATCCTGACATGGTGCTTGTCCACGTTCACTGTATACGAATTCAGAGCCCTGAGAATGTTTAGTGGCAAGTTGAGTGCAGTCATTTCCCAAAAAATATGAACTCACGACAGCGACATCAGTCATCAGACACACGTCCTCATTCAGATATTTTTCAGTCGTCCAACATATACAAAACATATCAACTTGACCTTATCTTCACAGGGTGTGATCGGGATAAAACCCTGCGGCGTCGCCTACTGGCTCATCACCTCATCCCAGCTACCTGCCGCCGTGGCGTTCACGGGGTATATCATATACGCCAAGAGGAAGAAACGTGTTGTTTGTAGCCAGGAGGATGGCAAGGTAGGTCGGCAGATTTCATTTTATATATCTTCTTGCTGTTAAAGCTTGATGGACTGAGAGTGACATGGCCAAAGCAGGCAGAGCTCGTGGAAGCTACAGCTACAGCTACAATGGAGTCTACCCTGCCGTCACTTGCACTCCCGCTGGCGGCTTTCGTCACCGGGGCTCTGAGTGGCCTCTTCGGCATTGGAGGGGGACTGCTCCTCAACCCTGTTCTTCTTCAGATCGGAATAAACCCGCAGGTATAGAACACACCAAGCAGCAGTATTCTTATTTTTCGCGTTGCATGTAGTGATCATCAGTACATCACCACTGAATCGCTGGTTTTCTGTTGGTTTTTGCAATGCATGCAGACAGCAGCAGCGACGTCGTCGTTCATGGTGCTGTTCTGCGCGTCGATGTCCATGGTCCAGTTCATCCTGCTGGGGATGCAAGGCATCGGGCAGGCCTCCGTCTACGCCGGGATATGCTTCGTCGCATCGGTGGTCGGGCTCGTCGTGATCGAGCGGGCCATCAGGAAGTCCGGCCGGGTCTCGCTCATCGTGTTCCTCGTCACCGCCATCATGGCGCTCAGCACGGTGATCGTCACCTGCTTCGGAGCGCAGAGTGTCTGGACGCAGTACACCAGCGGAGCCTACATGGGCTTCAAGTTGCCTTGCTGACCTGACGTACGTCTTCAGAATGCATGACACAGGGGCTTTGTTCTTGTCGGCTGAAGGGGGATACGTTTTTGCGTGCTCTTGATGTTGTAATGACTTGTTGTGGACACTTATATATGTAGTAAATGGGTTGCTATCATGCATGCCATTGCCGAGTCGTTCCTTTCAGTATGCATGCACTTGGTCACCGGTGATTTGCCTACCCATGACACCGTTTAGTTCCGTGAAATTTTGGTGAAAGTTGTGAAATTTTTACATTGAGAAGCGTGTTGTGTGAGAGGTAACACGGTTTGCGATGCGAAAAATTTTGGAACTTTTTGGGAACTTGAGCTGTCAGAAAGGATGCTTATACGAATGTTCTGGTGTCAAAAGATAGTGATGGTTTTTTTGTGCAAACAAGACAGGTCAACAAGGTAGGTTTTATTTTGTTTTCTTTAGTTTGGAAGAATTTGCTGGCCACTTGACCACTATCAATTGAGTAGTTAGGTACTTTGGTACTACTACTACTCGATCTTGAGAAAGGCATGGTCATTATTTTCTTTATTACCAATACGGACAAGCCAAGCATGATCTTGCAACAATACAAAAGTCCTACAGATTGAATTGTAGCCACCAAATGGGTTTCTTCTTTTCCAGAGTATACAAGGAGCACATGGATCTTATACATTATAGGGCACATGGATTCACATTATCCATCTGTGCAGAACCAAATATAAGGCCTAACCGCGTGTATACACCCAACATGAAGCAAAACAATACGAAACCCTCCAGCCCGCCTGTGCAAGAGCGGGCTCACTCCATAAGATACCTATCCCAATGGAGATCGAGATCGCAGTTGCAGCTGATGGAGTGGATGGGATCGTGGAAGCGCTGGTTTACGCCGTCGTCATCTGCGCTGCTTCGTGCCTTCATGGCCGTCATTGTTGGGCTTGTTGTTAGTCTATTGGCACTATAAAAGGACACTCCCCTCATTGTAAAGGGGACGACCTTTTGGGAAGAAAATAAAATAATGTATTAAGGAAAGTTCATACAGTTTAAGTTGAACGTGTTTATCGCTGATCGTTCGTTGTGTGATTGACATTTTCTGTCTGGGAGTTCTGTGATCCCAACACTTGCCGTCATGGAGGTCGGGCAGGGTCTCGCTCATCGTGTTGGCGATCGCCACCGTACCGTCATGGCGCTCAGCGCTGCCGTGGTACTCTCCGCGGCGGCCCGTTTGTGGGCGCAGTGCACCGGCGTGGAGTGCATGGGCTTCAACCTTCCCCTTTGAAGAGGGTGTTACTTCCGCTGAATGCGTGCTGTGAGTTTTTGTGAATGCGGGCAGTAAAAATAAAAGGCGCATATGAAAACAAGCTGCTGGAAATATGTCAATGTAGAATCTTGTGGGGTTTCAAAATAAATGAGGTGCCATGAACAAGAGCTCAAAAAACGGAGTTGCAAATGAGATCACACTACGTGAAAAACTGACTTTGGTAACGGGCATAGATCGCTATTGGTAACGGACAAAACACCCGTTACCGATATAGCGTTACAAAAAAGTCCTCATCGCTATTTGCCCGTTACCAATAACAGAGTACTGGTAACGGGCATCATTAAGGTCCGTTACCAATAACAGGAGATCAGTAACAGACCTGAACGATGCCCGTCACTGATAACAAAAATAGGTAACGGGCACCATGTTAATGCCCGTACCAATGTAGAATTAAAAAAACAAAAAAATACATTCTATTCTTTTATTTTATACATGCATACACATGAGTCTTACATCCATACACACACTCATGATTTATACATACATCCTTTGCATCAACTGAACAGATAGCACTACATCACAGCATTTCATCCAGATGAACTAGATATCATGACTTGGAATGTCTCTGTCCTGTGAATAAGGAACTAAAAAGGAAGATGTATTAGTAAGTGTCTATTTTGTTCAGATAAGAGCACTACAGCTGGAGATTGCCTAAACACAGAGCATTTGAAATGGAACTTTTCAACCATATACTTAACTGAACTGTTATGCATTTGAACCAAGAAAATTATATTCAGAAACACATTTAGCCAAAATTAGTTTGATTGCAGACAAGATATTTAGATGCATATCCTAAAGTTTGAATGAACATGTAAGCATCAATATCTATATATTTCAGAGCAAACAAGCTTACACATCTAAGGTAAACCTTGTTCTAGAAAAAATATAAATGAATTTAGAATTTAATGAAGAAACAAGGAACATGTCAGTCACACCATGTGGAAATATCTTCAGTCCATTATATCATCATTTTAAGAACATGACTAAAGCTAAGCACATCATCAGATTTCAGTAAAGAACATTTAGAATGGAAAGAGAAATTATAATCTAGCCTCAGCTTTACACATTCGAAACAGGCACATGACTACATGGATCTTGCAAGTACCTAATGGTTTTATGCAGTTCAAGTTCATCTCCTGAAGGAAAGAAAAAGGACTTGCATTCAATGTTAAAGGAAATAAAAGCAGTAGTACAATAAAATAATGCACATTGTCCATAGGCATACATATAGCATTAAGAAAGATAATTAGCACGAAACGAAAAGGAAACATCTGTTAAGAATGCCTTGTCAGACATCTGTTAAGAGCATTGTTGAAAAGGAAACTAAAAAAACATAAGTAGTGTAATGTCCAGTCTACATAGATATATCTGCATCTATTTTCTTGTCATGTAAGAAATAGGTTGACACTGTTTGGATCATGTAACAAGTGTTGGATCATAATATGAACTGCAGCATAAAGAAAGATCCATACATCAATTTGATGGCCACTTCAATGAACATGTATGAAAGCGCTGTAAGGGGAAGGAAGGACACACAAAATTGATTAAGTTCCATTCAGGATTAAACATCTGGTGTACAAAATAATGGATTAAACATCTTGTGTCCAAAATAAACTAGAAGCACATTCAATCGAAACTTGCAATTTTATCTTACTAGAGTAAACAAGCAATGAACTGCTCCTGCTTCTACACACCCTCAACAACAAAAATATGGATGCAACAAGATAAGATAGTACATCACTAGAAAGATTTGTGAGGAGATAGGAGGAGGGGTTAATACTTATTGTACCACAACAACAGCAGAAAGCTGGTCAACCAACAGATCAGATGGAAGGTTGGGGAGGAACACGAGATCTGAAGCCCTACACAATCAAAGAACACAAATCAAGTGAGGATCTACACATTTGGGATGATACAGTTAGCGAATCGATGAAATTTTAACAAAATCTAGGGTTAGGTAGACAAGAACTCGAGAAGGGGGATTACTTACCTTGCAGCATAGATTTGACAAGAAATCTCCGCTGCAAATCAAAGAGTGGCAGGATTACTTGCTCGAGGGTGAAGAGGAAATGAGAGAAAACAAATCAGAGAGGAGAGGAATAGAGTTTTTGGTTCCGTACCCTCTTGCAAACCCGAAGATGCTATGGACAAGGACGATGGGCGGCGGCGAGCCATCGAGCATGATGGGTCGGCGCCCCTGCGCTCGTCGCGCTCCCCGCAGCGGTGACGTCGACGAGCTCCCCGACCCCCCTCACCCACGGGAGCCCTCCAGCCCGCCTCTGCAAGAGCGGGCTCACTCCATAAGGTACCTATCCCAATGGAGATCGAGATCGCAGTTGCAGCTGATGGAGTGGATGGGATCGTGGAAGCGCTGGTTTACGCCGTCGTCATCTGCGCTGCTTCGTGCCTTCGTGGCCACCATTGTTGGGCTTGTTGTTAGTCTATTGGCACTATAAAAGGGGACCCTCCCCTCATTGTAAAGGGGACGACCTTTTGGAAAGAAAATGAAGTAATGTATTAAGGAAAGTTCATACAGTTTAAGTTGAACGTGTTTATCGCGGATCATTCGTTGTGTGATTGACATTTCTGTTTGGGAGTTCTGTGATCCCAACACTTGCCGTCATGGAGGTCGGGCAGGGCCTCGCTCATCGTGTTGGCGATCGCCACCGTATCGTCATGGCGCTCAGCTGTAAGTGCAATCAAGCCCCTAAGTGGGTTTTGGTGATGTTGACCACACAATTAAAGGACTAATGAGCTTTTAAGTATCTATGACAGGTGATCATTCCATCATGAGTACAAAAGAGAAAAGGGAGACCCCTCATTTCAAAAGGAAAGGCTTTCTCTGGCTCAAGACAAGATTTAATTCATTTTCTATTTTGAAATTGAGTATAGGACAAGCCGTACTATCAAGAGGGATACTAATAGTGGTATGGGTGAAACCAAGTGCATGAAAAACACCAAACTCAAATATCTACCCAGCCACAAAAAGTTGTTTCAGCTTGCTGTCTTGCATCACTCTTTCCTGTTCCCGGAAGTTCCGAGTTTTTCCTCGGAGGTTCCGGACTTTGAAATTCTAGCCAGCTAAGCTTCCAGTTTCCGGAGGTTCCGACTTAAAATCCAGAAGTTCCGGGTTTTCAAAAATGACCGTTGCAGTTTCAGATCTAGGGTATTTATACTCTCCCTTGCCCCAACGACCATTTCCTCTTCTCCCTCGGTTCAAACACACATCTGAGCTCCTTCCTCACCCAAGCATTGACTCTCACCAACTTGAATCCAAATCCAACCTTTGCATTCAAGTCTTGAGTGATTCCTTGTGAGAAAAGAGCAAAGTAATCCCTCCTCTAGTGTTCTTGTGCACTTGGTGAATCTTTAGCCTCTTGGTGGATCTTTTACTCTTGGAGCTTTGCTCCTAGACGGCTAGAGGTGCTTGGAAGCTCTCCAACCTTCGTGTGGAAGCTCCAAGAAGTTTGTATTGCCCCTTTGTGCTTAGTGGAAACCTCCACCTATTGCCTTGGTGATAGGTGTGAGAGAGGAGTGGATCTAGAGAGATCCCAAAGCCTTTGTGGCTTACCTCAACAACGTGGATGTAGGCCAGCCTTTGTGGCGAGCTGAACCACGGGATAAATCGGTGTCTTGTGTGCTTTACATTCATATATATCTTGCTTGTTTGTCCCTAGTTGCTTATCTCTAGATCTATTAGGGTTTGCTTGTGAACTTGTTGCTCCTTGTGTTCTATCTTTGCTTGCAGGTGTAAAACTTAGGTTAGAGGCTTAGTAGACCTTCTCCTAGCTCCAGATCTGTTTTCCTTTTTGTTATCCGCAGTAGTTCTGTTGTTGTTTGTAGTTTCTGCATTTTCTCTGACAGTGAACTTGCAGGAAAAGTTTAAATTTGTTTTGCAGGCCTATTCACCCCCCCTCTAGGCCACTTGCATTGATCCTTTCAATTGGTATCAGAGCTAGGATCCTCTCTAACACTTAATCGTGTGAGGAAATGATAAGTGGAGACGAGGGACATGAAGAGGAGGAGAACTTTGAGGACATTCCCAACGAAGAAGATACCGATGGATCTGAGTTGAAGGTGGGCTCCTCCTCTGCTCAAGATAAGCTCAGCAAGCTCAAAAGAGTCGTGAAGAATACCTTCAAGGAGGATAGCAAGAAAAGCAAGAAAGAAGAGAAGAAGAAAGAGAAAAAGGGAGAAAAGAAGAAAGAGGACAGCAAGGAAGCAAAGAAAGAAAAGAAGAAGAAGGAAGAGAAGAGAAGAAGAAAGAAAGAACCATCACCACCACCACCACCACCATCATCATCCTCATCGTCATCGTCATCTATTGAGAATGGAGATGAAGATGATGAGTACTATGCCACAAGGATGCCCAAGAGAACACTCAAGCCCAAGCCTAAGCCCAAGAAGGCTTTTGGAAGAGTATCCTTTAACTATGATGCATTGTCTACTTCTTCTAAGTCTAAGGACAACATCAATGTTCCCGTTGGCAAGTTACCACTATTTGATGGGACTAACTTTGCTAAATGGAAGCACTTGATGAAGGCATATCTAACTGGTTTGAGTTTGGAGTTGTGGAACATTGTGTGTGTAGGTTTTGATGATCCTGAAGATGAAGAGAACCTTACACCTCAAGATTGCCGCAACATAAAGAGGAATGCTCAAGCTTCGGTCATCCTCCTAAGCTCCTTGAGCGCCCAAGAGTACAATAGGGTAAATGGATTGGAGATTGCCAAGGAAGTTTGGGACACTCTTTACATAGCTCATGAGGGTGTTGATAAGGTGAAGAAATCCAAGATAAGCATTTTCATGGCCGAGCTCAATCGGTTCACAATCTTGGAAGGAGAAGGGCCACAAGACATGTTTGATAGGTTGATGGTCATTGGAAAAATTAGAGGTTTGGGTGGAGATGAATTGGATGATCACTTTGTGGTGAAAGTGATGTTGGAGGCATTTGCTCCTAGAAACCCCACTCTAGTCACTTTGATTAGAGAGAAGAAGAGATTTGAGGAGTTCTCCCCCAATGATGTTCTTGGGAGAATTCTCACACATGAGCTCATGAACATAGAAATTCAACATAGGAAGAAGATTGGAGAGTTAGAGACTAAGATGAACAATATGAAGGTCAAAGAAGTTAATTGGAGAGTTAGAGACTAAGATGAACATCAATCTGCCCCTGTCTGTTGAAGCGCATCATCAGTTGCTAAACCTTCAGGAAGCCATTGCCGACAGGGAATTAATTGTAGGGAATGATCAGTGGAAATACTCCTGGGGGAATGATAAATTCTCAACCTCTAAGGCATATAAAGTAATGAAGGCTGGAACGAGTGCCCATCCTGTGTACCATTGGATTTGGAGGTCCAAATGTCAAATGAAGCACAAGGTCTTTTTCTGATTGCTCCTCAAAGACAGGTTAAGCACAAGGGAACTGCTCCAACGTAAGGAAATGAATTTGGAATCTTATACATGTGATCTGTGTATTCTCCAAAGGCCGGAAACAGGAGCACACCTTTTCTTAAGGTGCAACTTTGCCAAGGCATGTTGGAATTCCCTGGGAATTACATATGTGTCCACAAGATCAGTCAACCAAATTTTCAAGAAGATCAAAGAAAAACTTGGGATACCTTTCTTCATGGAGATTATAATCCTAATGGCTTGGAGCATATGGGTTACCCGGAATGACTGGATTTTCAATGGAATTGACCCTATGATCATGGGTTGCAGAATGAGGTTTAAGAAGGAATTCCTACTGCTTCTTCATCGCGCGAAGCCAACCCTGATTAACGTGATGACGGCCTGGATTGAGGAGTTTGATCCTTAACTTTTTGGCTTTCCCCTAATGTATTGTTGCCTAGCTCCTGTATTGTCCCTCTCCTCTTTTTTGTTTCTTCCCTTAGGTTCATCCTGCGGCCCTTTTTGGTTTTTGTTTTCGCTCGGTTGTTTCTCTTTGTACTGCTGTTTTGTCTTTTAATATATATTCAGTAGGGGCTTGCCCCTCCTGTCTCTTCAAAAAAAAGTCAAGGAAGTTGCTCTTAAGTCAAGCAAGCCCTCTACTTCACACAAGCCATCCAAGTCAAGATCAAGAAAAGTTGAAGTAGAGAGCTCTTCAAGTGAATCAAGTGAAGATGAAGATGAAAGCTCTCCGGTTGAGATTGGTGATGTGGCATTGTTTATGCAAAGGTATAGGAGAGGCTTGAAGAAGCAAGGATACAAGTTCTCCAAGAGAAAGTATCCCAACAAGCAAAAGAGAACATGCTACAATTGTGGAAGCACGGAGCACTTCATTACGGATTGCCCAAATGAGAAGAAAGATGGCAAAAATGACAAGAAGAAGGGCAACTACAAGAGTGGTCAAAGAACACACCACAAGAAGAAGAACTATGGAGGAGAAGCTCACATAGGCCATGAATGGAACTCCGGTGATGAAAGATCAAGTGATGAAGAGGACAAGAAGGTTGCAACCGTTGCCATCAAGAAGCTCTCCTCTACCTCAAAGCTATTCAACAACTTAAGTGATGATGAAGGAAGCCCATCCATTCATTGTCTCATGGCTAAGGGTGAGAAGGTAAAACCTAAATCCAAATCCCCTTCTCCTCCACCTAGTGAAGAGTCGGAAATAGACTCTAGTGATGAATCTAGTGGTGATGAAATAGATGATCTTGTTAGTAAAATGGATAAGAAATCTAGAGCCTTCATAGCAAAAATGATAGAGGAGGTAGAGAAAGCCCAAGATTCTCTTGTGTCGTAGAGAAGTGAGGTTGAGGCTTTGCGCTTGGAAGTTGACCAAGCGGAGAGCATCAATACTACTCTTAAGAAGGATCTAGATGCCTCTCAAGCTCAATGTAATTCTCTCAAGACGAGGAATGAAGAACTTGAGGAGCAATATAGCCTTCTTTGGAGTAGCACCTCAAATCCTCCGAAAGTAAAGGGTGACCCTAGTGCCTCCACTAGCAAGGGCTGTGAAAAATGTTATAACCTTCATCTGAATGCCTATGCTACTAACCTTGCTAACATGGAAGCTATGAAGAAGGAAATTGCTAGGCTCAACTCAATTATAGCTAGTGGGTGCATGAATGAGGAGAACAAGAAAGAAGAATTTCCCAAGGGAAGAAGAATGCTATACAAGAAGAAGCCTGCCTTGGGTTATGTTGAAGGTGGCAAAGTCAATGAAAGAAATGTCATCAAAGGCAAAGAGTGCCTCAAGTTTGAGAGCAAAGGTTTTCTGTTTGCACAGAATCCGGAGGTTCCAGGGTCAAAACCCAGAAGTTCCGGAGTCTGGAAGGCCAAGGCAGCTCAGAGTGTAGATCCCGGAAGTTCTGAGAAAATTCCCGGAGGTTCCAGGGTCTGTAAGGACAGAACAAAGAAGAAGAGCAATGCTCATTCCCAACATGTTCCCAAAGCCTTTAACACTCGTATGTAGGTCAAGAACAATCCCATCCTGCCCAAGAGGAACATGTTTGCTTCCAAGACCAAGGCTCATGCATCCACCAACTCTCAACCTAGCTATGTATTGAGACGCAACAACCTTGGTAAAGTTGTTGCCACGTATGTTGGAAATGAGTCCAACATATATGTGAAAAGATCTTTATGGGTTCCTAAAGTTTTGGTTGCTAACGTTGAGGCCCCCAAGTCAAATTGGGGACCTAAAAGAAGGAACTAAATGTGTTTTGTAGGCATACTCCTCCGGTGGATCAAGTTGGGTGCTTGATAGCGGATGTACACATCATATGACCGGAGAAAGGAGTATGTTCTCCACTTATCTCCACCTAGAAGGACCAAGAGAAAGAATTGCTTATGGTGGGGATGCTAGTGGAGAAGTCATTGGAGTTGGTGATATTCCTATCTCTTCTAAATATTCAATTACTAATGTGCTTCATGTTGATCCGTTGGGTTACAATCTACTATCCGTTTCACAACTTAGTGAGATTGGATTTGATTGTCACTTTTCGGATAAGGGTGTGTCCATCATAAATAGGGAAGATTCCTCTATTGTCCTTATGGGTCGCTTGAAGGGAAGGCTTTACCTAGTTGATCTCAACAAAAGTAAAGTCGCCCCTAAGACTTGTTTGGTGGTAAAATCTAGCATGGGTTGGTTATGGCATCGCCGACTAGCTCATGTTGGCATGAGGAACTTGGCAAAACTCTTGAAAGATGAACACATCCTTGGACTAACTAATGTTCATTTTGAGAAAGATAGGATATGTCAAGCATGCCAAGCCGGGAAACAAGTAGGTGCACCTCACCCACCAAACAGCATCCTCACTACTACAAGCCCGTTGGAGCTCATTCATATGGATCTATTTGGACCAGTGGCCTACATAAGCATTGGTGGTAATAAATATGGCTTGGTTATTGTTGATGACTATTCTCGCTTCACGTGGGTGTTCTTTCTGTTTGAAAAGAGTGAAGTACAAGGGAAGGTGAAGACCTTCACAAGAAGAGCACAAAGGGAATTCAGTTTGCCCGTCAAGAAAGTGAGAAGTGATAATAGCTCCGAATTTCGGAACACCAACGTTGAAGAGTTTCTTGATGAAGAGGGCATCAAGCATGAATTTTCAGCTCTGTATACCCCTCAACAAAATGGGGTGGTTGAGAGGAAGAATCGCACACTTATCGAGATGGCAAGAACCATGTTGGATGAATACAAGACACAAGATATCTTTTGGACCGAAGCCATCAACACGGCTTGCCATGCCATCAACCGCCTCTATCTTCACAAGTTTCACAAGAAGACTTCCTGTGAGCTTATCATCGGTAAAAAGCCCAAGGTGTCCTACTTTAGAGTATTTTGGTGCAAATGTTTCATTCTAAACAAGAAGCCCTGAAGCTCTAAGTTTGCACCAAAGGTTGAAGAAGGTTTTCTTCTTGGCTATGGTCCTAATGAACATGCCTACCGTGTTTTCAATCTAACCTCCGGAAGGATTGATGTCACGGTACATGTAACCTTTGATGAATCTAATGGCTCTCAAGTGGAGCAAGTTGATCTAAATGTTGTTGGTAAAGAGAAGCCGGCTTGTGAAGCAATCAAGCAATTGGCCATTGGTGATGTTAGACCAGTTGAAGAACAAGAGGAAGATGATCAACAACTCCAAACTTCAACACCATTCGAAGGGCTAGTTGTTCCTGGTTCTGCAGATGTGCAGACTCCGGAAGTTTCGAGAAAATTTTCGGAGGTTCCGGGAAATACAGAAGAAACTCAACCTCCGGGAAATTCTCCAGAGGTTCCGGAGTCTGGAAAGTCAGCACCACAGAACACTGTGAACCAGGCCACTGATCAACAAGGGAATGTTCATGAAGATATTCTAGAGCCCCAAGTTGATGACAATAATGAAGACCAACCTCTACATCAACCTCTTGGTCCATCACATCCTCATGTGCATCAAGTCATACAACGGGATCACCCCGTTGACAATATTCTTGGGAGCATAAAGAGAGGGGTAACAACACGATCTCGTCTTAAAAATTTTTGTGCATTTTACTCGTTTGTTTCCTCTCTTGAACCTATCAAGGTAGAGCAAGCTCTTGAGGATCCGGATTGGGTGATGGCTATGCAAGAGGAGTTGAACAACTTTGAAAGAAATCAAGTATGGGAGTTGGTATAAAGACCCAAGACTAACATCATAGGCACCAAATGGGTTTTCCGAAACAAGCAAGATGAGTTTGACATTGTGATTAGGAACAAAGTGAAGAACCGAATAGGGCGACCAGAGAGGGGGGGAGTGAATGGGAGCCGATAAAAATTCTTCTCCAAAGAGAGAACTCGGCCTATACCCCGATTGCCACTCCAAGTACTCGCGCACACCAAAGAAGCTCCAAACAAGGCACACACAAGCCTACAAGATCAAGAGACAAGCCTAGGAGCGAAGAGCGGAAGCACAAGACAAGAATCAAAGCACTTGGCAAATTCTGGAAACGCCAGGCACGGACTGTCCGTGCAGTACGGGCGGACCGTCCGCTAGAGTACGGCGGACTGTCCGCGGGTACGGCTCGGACTGTCCGAAATAAGCAGCAGAACCACCAGAGATGCACCCTGAAAAATCGGACTGTCCGCCAAGGTCACGCGGACAGTCCGGCGTTTGAGGGGTCAAGATCACACACAAAGATGCGCAAGGCATCCACCCATGATCCCCTCAAAGAAATCCAAAGGAAAACGCCCTCAAATCCCCGAATCGAGTGAAGAACGAAACTCCCCAAAAATAGCCCCGAAAATGACACGAAAATCACAGAGGACTAGGAGATCACCGCAATGCCGAATGCTTCCATACATCCAGAGGTCAGAGTCTATACAAGAATCTAGCCTAAGGAATACAGAGGGAAAAGAAGCAGTTCAGAGAAATCTACCGGGGAGAAAGCCCTAGAGTCCAAGAGAGAGAGATGCCATCCACCTCTCCGCTATTTATACGAAGTCCATCGGAGGGAGGTAAATGACCACGCTACCCCTACAACTTGAAATGAAGATACAACCCCTCAGGGGCATTTTGGTCAAGTCTTCATCAGACGGACACGCTTCCACCGCGGCTTCGCTTCACATCGACGCAAACCCCGCGATCACGCCACGTGCCCCCCGCCTCGAAGCTTCACGAAGCTCCCGGATCACCGTCTCCGTCACCTCGGGCCTCCGGGCTTGGTTTTGAGGCCCAAACCAAGAAACCGTCCACCGATGGTTTTGTGGGCAAACCAACAAACCCCGCGTGCAAGCTTCGGGCTCCATCTGCCACCTTGCACCGGCCCATGTTCTCGACTTCAGCCCGCCAGTCTTGCACCGCACGGCTCGCACTTGACCCCATCGGCCACCGGGTCCATCGAACCAAGCCTACTTGCCACTCCATCACCCGGAGGCCGCCACGGCTAAGGCCTTTCGCGCTTATTCTTCACCTGCACCGACACGAGTCAAGCCGCAATCTGTACCTGCACACGTAGCCAAGCATCAGTCCACACAACGTTTTCAATCACTCTTCACCGAGGAGCGACCCTCTACTGGTCTTCGGACACACCTGGTCCTCAATCTCCCCCTTGATGAGTGCATTGACAACACCCATAGTAACCATCATAGAGAAAAGAAAGGAAAACAACCACGAACACAAACCTCCAAGGCAAATGATCCAAAGCCAAAAGAACAAGCGAAAAACGGGATCACTCGCCAATCCAAGTCTCGGCCCCTAAGACAAGGGCAACGGCTCGACACAACCGAGACAAAACAAAGCTCACAAGGAGCACACTACAAAGCACAAAACTCAGGCAAACCAAAGGAGCTCCCCCTGCACATATGCAAACTCCCCCTGAGCAAATGCAACCTCTTTCTTCTCAATTTTTCTCCTCACATGCAACATCTCACAAATGCATACCAATTTTCCCCAAATGTGCATAACTTCTCCCAAAATTCTCCCTCTTTTTGACAATGCATGAATCAAGGTATATGATGCTCTTCCCCTTGTTTTCATGAAAAATGCATGTCAAAGCATATATACAATCTACCAAGCTTCTCAAATATACAAAGAGCACAACAAAATGCTACACATGAGACATAGAGCAAGCAAAGTAGACATGGTGTAGTTAGCACATTCCCATCAAGAAGATAGAGACATATAAGCATGTGACATGGCCAAAAGCAATTTTAAACAAATTTTCCACAAATAACAATTCATCTCATGAGCAAGACCCTATCCATAGCCATTTGAGCACAAATACACTAGATCATCCAAAGTTTATGCAAGATCACAAATTCTCATCACAAGATCATTATAAACGCCCATAAGCTACTCAAGTCATGTTAAAGCCACCGAGCCATGTGTCTACTTCTTAAAATGAGACTTTTCATGGTAGACAACATGCTACGATTTAGCACCCATGATATGAATATCAGAGCATAAAAACATGATTAGGAGCTCATTTTTCAAGCATAAGGCAATTCACACACCAAATTCATTTTTAAGTTTAAACATGGTACATGAAATGCCTTTGCGGCAAAAAGAAGCTTATGCTCCTCCCCAAGCAAGCAAAAGGACTAAACATTTACAATGACAAAAGGTCTTTGACCCCAAGCAAAGAGAACATGATTCTCAAGCACAAACTGAGCATGATATAAGCATTTGAGCACAAATTGAGCATAGACAAGCATCTACTCATGAGAGACACAATTTTGAGCATTTTCATCAAAAGAAAGCTATCTCAACATAAATATATGGCAAAACCATCAAGAGCATAGCATTCACATCCACAATTTACAAAACATGCACAAGTCTCACAAATAGCACATCAGTGATCAATGTATATAAGAGAAGCTCATTTCTAGCACAAGTGATCCAAAGATGGCTATCCTACCAGGTTTTGTACAGAAAGTAAAATGCATGACTGAAATGCAACAAAATGAACATATGACACAAATATACATGAGAAGCTCCAAGACTCGGCTAGAAATGAAAGCACACTCCAAGCTCACCCCGCAAGCGAGTGAAAGTGACTTGGTCAAGCAGTTTGGTGAAGATGTCAGCTAGCTGGTCTTGGGTAGGGACATAGGACAAAGATATGTTTCCCTTCTCTACATTGTCCCTCAGAAAGTGGTACCTCACTTCTATGTGTTTCGTTTTGGAGTGGAGGACATGATTTTTGGCTACGCTTATGGCACTAGTGCTGTCACAGAAAAGTGGAACCTGGGAGCACTCCTCACCGAAATCACTCATGGTGTAGGTCATCCAAAGCAGCTGGGAACAACAACTAGCAGCAGCTACATACTCAGCCTCGGTGGTGGACTGGGCTACACTGGATTGCTTGCGAGATGACCAAGAGACCAAAGAAGAGCCAAGGAACTAACAACACCCAGAGGTAGACTTGCGGTCCAATCGACACCCAGCGAAATTAGCATCAGAATACCCGTGAAGTCTGAGTGTCGAGGAGGCAGAATACCAAAGACCAAACTTAGGAGTGTAGTTCAAATACCTGAAAATCCGCTTGACGGCCTGCCGATGTGAAGTCCTCAGTGAAGCCTGAAAACGAGCGCACAGACACGCTGAACTGTATGTCTGGCCTCGTCGCCGTCAAGTAGAGGAGGGAGCCGATCATGCTCCGGTACTCCTTCTGGTCCACGGGTTCACCGTCCTCGTCCGCGTCCAAAGCCGTAGTTGTACTCATCGGTGTAGTCAGCGGCTTGGAGTCGTTCATGCCAAACTTCTTCACCATGTCCCTGGTGTACTTTGCCTGATGTACAAAAGTCCCGTCTTTGCACTGCTTGATCTGGAGACCCAAGAAAAAACTGCAGCTCGCCCATCATGGACATCTCAAATTCCCTGCTCATGTCATCTGCAAATCTGGCAACAAGATCATGAAAATTGCCACCAAAGTTTATGTCATCGACGTATATCTGAACAATCAAAAGGTCATTCCCATGCTTAAGGAGGAACAGGGTCTTATCAACTATGCCCATCACAAACCCCTTACTCAGAAAAAAGCCTCTCAACCTGCCATACCAAGCTCTAGGTGCCTGTTTCAACCCATAGAGCGCTCTCTGGAGTTTGTATACACGGTGTGGGTATTTTTCACTCTCAAACCCCGGGGGTTGCCTCACATACACTTCTTCCTCTATCACCCCATTCAAGAAAGCACTCTTGACATTCGTTTGGTACAACTTGAACCCTTTAGCCACGGCAAAGGCTAGAAGGATCCTAATTGCCTCCAAACGAGCTACAGGAGCAAATGTCTCCTCATAGTCTATCCCCTCCTTCTAGTTGAACCCCTGCGCCACCAACCTCGACTTATTTCTCACAACCATCCCATTCTCACCCTCTTTGTTCTTCCACACCCACTTGGTACCTATGGGACGACAATTTGGCGGTGGATCGACTAACACCCAGACTTGGTTTCTCTCAAAGTTTTCCAACTCCTCATGCATGGAATTTACCCAATTCTCGTCAGACAAAGCGTGTCGAATATCTTTGGGCTCAAACGACGCAACAAAAGCAGAGTGAGCGAAATGAGAAGCATTCCTTCACCTCGACCGTGTAGTGCGTTCATAAAGGTCACCAATGATCATCGTCGGTGGATGATCCACCTGTACACGCCGAGGAGCCTCTCGCCTGGACACAATCTCCCCCTCAGCAGCAGCCTCCACTCGAACAACCTCAGTCGTAGTGGGTGTAGGGGATGGTCCGTCCTCGATCGTCATCGTAGTAGTGGAAGTAGCACGTACACGATCAGCCGCTGGAGCATCACCACCATCGTCGTCGTCGTCTCCATCTCCGTCCTTCTCATCCACAAAGATCCTCGCTCCAATCTCCTCGTCACCTGCACACTCAAAAGCAGAAGAGCTACATGGCTGTGTCTCGTCGAAGGTTACCTTGCAAGTCTCCATGATTCGGTTAGTGTCAAGGTTGAGCACACGATATGCTCCAGAATGAATTGCATAACCAAGGAAAATCACATCCGAACATCTAGACTCAAACTTATCCAACTTGCCCTTCTTCAGAATGAAACACTTGCAACCAAATGCTCTAAAGTGACTCACCTTGGGTTGTCGTCCATGCATCAGCTCATAAGAGGTCTTCTTCTTAAAGGCACGAAGGAAGATGCGATTTGAGACATAGCAAGCGGTATTGACCGCCTCGGCCTAGAAACGCCTAGGAGTCCTATGCTCATCAAGCATCGTCCTGGCCATCTCACAAAGAGTCTGGTTCTTCCTCTCCACTACGCCATTCTAGCAAGCGACGTATGGAGAAGACTACTGATGATCAAGACCAAGATCACTGCAAAAGGCATAAATGAGAGTTCTTAAATTCTGTGCCATTGTCACTGCGTATAGCTCGAAGGGCATCACCATGTCTCTCATTCTTCAACCTCAAGATCAAGTCCCGAACAAAGCCAAATGTCTCACTCTTATCCTCCAGAAAGAAAACCCAAGAGTACCTCGAAAAATCATCAACAACCACAAGAACATACCACTTCCCACCAGTAGAGCGAACACGAGCTGGCCCAACCAAATCCATGTGCAACAGCTCACAAGGTCGCTCGGTCATGACAGAAATCAGAGGGGCGTGAGAAGCGGCAACCATCTTTCCATGCCGACAAGAAGCACAAACCAAATCCTTCTCGAATTTCAACTTAGGCAATCATCGGACAAGATCAAGACCACTCAAGCAGGAAAGCAACTCAAAGCTCAAGTGTCCCAACCTCCTATGCAATTTCCAAAGCTCAGCCGAAACGCTAGCAATAAAGCATCGAGGAGGACCAACAGACTGGGAAAAGTCGGCACAAAAGATTTGACCCTCGGGGACGGTCGTACAGACAAGATCGCCTCGAGAATCGAGCACACGAGAAGCACCCGACTTAAAACGAACCTCAAAACCTTCATCAAGTAATTGAGATACTGACAACAGGTTAAAACCAAGTGACTTGACCAGGGCCACACTTCTTAAGGTCACCTTGCTACTCACCTTCACCATACCTTCAGCAAGCACTCGTCCTCTCCCATTGTCCCCAAAAGTGATGTACTCCCTCGTACTCACCGGGGTGAGGCTGGAGAACCACTCACGATCTCCGGTCTTGTGTCGTGAGCAACCGGAGTCGATCAACCAAAAGTCCTCCAAGCCTCCCACCTGCAATAAAAAACGAGGACGAGAATGAGCAAGCGACTCAACACTGGGGTTAGTACCAAAAGAGTCAAACCAGTGCTAAGCCATTTGCTCAAAAGAAGGGTTAGCAAAATCCATCCTACCAAAACCTCTAGGTGGAGCCCTCTCACGCCTACCACCAAAGGACCTATCACGTCTCACTGGAGGAGTACGCGCACCACGAGGGGGAAAACGTGGCCCGTAGTCCATCTGAGACCCAAAGCTCCGATCGTGCCTCCCAAACTCATAACGGTCACGAGAAGGAGCACGTCGAGCCAACTCACCACGCCCAAACCCAACACGCCTGTCTCTCTGAGGAAACACACCTCCACCTCCACGAGTGGGAACTGTACACACATACACCTCACCCCTAGGTAGAGGCCCTCTACGAGGCTCAGGCACACCACAAGCAAGGTGGACTTGTCCTTGATTGCCATCTCCCTAGCAAACCTCTCATCCCTCTTTCTCTAGAAACAAAATTCATCCTTATGCCCATCCCTCCCACAATACTCACAATGGAAGCAGATTGGCACTGGCTTAGGCTGTGGCTTCTCTACAAGCTTCTCTCCAGCTTTCTCTCCTGACTTACCACCAAAAACACTCCCCTGGGTGCTCACAAACTTGATGGGTTTCTGGTAGTTTTCAGATTTGTGGGGGAACACTGGAGGATCTGGGGTTGTGTCTAGCTTGTTTCTGAGATGGTTAGACTTGGGTGCAAATTTGTTCATGGGTGTAGTATGTGGTGGAATTGGAATCTCTCGAGCTTTCTCTTCTCCCTCACCACTCTTCTCACCACACTTGTTAGCCCCCAATGCCTGACCATCAAATCTCTTGAACTGAGCCAACATCAAACTCAATTGTGGCTCATGCCCAGACAACCACCCCATCATTTTTCTCAATTCATCATTTTCATCCTGCAGACGATCAACATAGTGTGCAAGTTCCATGTTTTTCAAAGTATGCATTTCACAGGTTGAATATGATGTAGGAAGAGGAGCTTTTAATGCCGCCTCAAGAGAAACAATTCTAGTGTGAGATTCATCTAGCCTAGCATGCAAAATAGGACATGAGGTACAAGCTCCTAGCAAAGCTGGTCTAGACTTCATATCATCACACTCAATCCTAACCACATCTAGTTCCTCAAGAGTAGAGGCATGCTTCTCCTTAAGAGCAGTCAAATCAGCAAGAAAAACTAAGCAATCACCACAGTCAATTTCATCAGACACCACAGGAGCAGATTTCAAAGCACCTATCTCATTTCTAGCATCCACAAGCAAGGATTCAAGCTCAGCTATCTTGTCCTTAGCATCACCCAACAAAGACCTGAATTCCCTCTTCTCCTTGTTGGTCTTTCTAAGCACATCATCACGGTTATCAAGCAACTCATTGAGCCTAGCATTCTCCTCTAGCAAGAAGTTGGGATCATTTCATACCTCTTCCTCGGAGTCGGAGTTCGAGTCCGAGCTGTGCTTCCCACCCTTCTTGGAATGCGCCATGCCGCAAAAACCTCCTTGTGCGATGAAGCTGAGGTCGGTGAAGTTCTTGACCGTGGAACGCTTGTCCTTGCGCCTTTCTTGCTCTTCCTCGCTGCTCGAGTCGGAAGAAGCATCGCTAGATGTCGAGTCGATGTCGCTCGCTCCGGCCACCATCGCTCGAGCGGTCTTCGTCTTGTGGCCGCCACTCTTCTTGTGCCTTCTCTCGCCCTTGTCCTTGTGCTTGTCCTTGTAGTCATTCCGGGAGTGGTGCTTCTTGTAGTCGTGCTTGGGCTTGCCCTTGTAGTCGTTCTTGATCTCCATGCTTCAGGGCATTCGGCGATGAAGTTCATGTGCTTCCCGCACCGATAGCATATCCCCGAGCTCCGCCTTACATTCTTGCGGTTCTCATACATCCGCCCAAACCTCTTGCTCAACAAGGCGAGATCATCCTCGCTCAGCACCTCAAAGTCCTCATCTGGCAAAGACACAAAACAAGACAAAGAAAAGCCAACAGAGTTAGCGTTAGTCCTTGATCATGAGACAAGAGCCAAACTATGAGGATCAGTGGGGCTCTCGCTCTTGGCTCTCAGGCCACGATTAACCTCTGAAGACCTGAGCTTAGAGAACAGCTCGTCAAGCATTAGCGTGTCATACGCGCTCGACTCCTCAATGGCCTCGACCTTGGCACTCCACACGGACCTATCCAGGACATGCAAAAGCTTGATAGCTTGATCATGATCCGTGTATGGGAGCACTGTCACATTGGCCCTCATGTTGTTGACTATGCTAGTGAAGCGCTGAAACATAGCATCGGTCGACTCACCGGGGAGATGAGTGAAGTTCTTGTACTCTCTCCGGTAAGTGGAAAACATACGGACTTGCACTTGGGCATTGCCAATATGAGCATTTTTCAGCTTGAGCCAAATCTTTCCGGCCACATCCTCTCCGTACACTCGATCAAACTCCGAGGCACAGAGAGCACGGAACAAGTAATCAACGGTCTTGCTGTTGGCCTCAAACATGTCTCGCGATCCTGGAAGCAGAAAACTGTCTGGGATGACATAATGAGGATTCTGAGTGACCTCCCAGATCAGAGTTCCCTTCCCACGCAAAAACGCGCCCATGCGCCTCTCCCACATCGGGTAATTCTTGCCATCAAAGTGCGGAGGACCCGACCCCTTGCCATAATCGTTCATCTTTGGATCTTAGACTGGTTAGAATCAAGAAGATCCGTAACCGGCTCTGATACCAATTGAAGGACCGAATAGAGCGACCAGAGAGGGGGGGAGTGAATGGGAGCCGATAAAAATTCTTCTCTAAAGAGAGAACTCGACCTATACCCCGATTGCCACTCCAAGTACTCGCGCACACCAAAGAAGCTCCAAACAAGGCACACACAAGCCTACAAGATTAAGAGACAAGCCTACGAGCGAAGAGCGGAAGCACAAGACAAGAATCAAAGCACTTGGCAAATTCTGGAAACGCCAGGCACGGACTGTCTGTGCAGTACAGGCGGACCGTCCGCTAGAGTACGACGGACTGTCCGCGGGTACGTCTCGTACTGTCTGAAATAAGCAGCAGAACCACCAGAGATGCACCCCGAAAAATCGGACTGTCCGCCAAGGTCACGCGGACTGTCTGTGAGGGCAGCGCGGACCGTCCGTTCACCTCGCTGGAAACCCCAGACAAAAACTTGGCCACGTGGACTGTCTGTGAAGGACTCGCGGACTTTCCACCAAACCTCTCGCAACAAAACCCTAGGGCCAAAATGGATCAAAACGAAGGCGCGTAAGAACACGAAGAACACGCGCACTGTTCAGCACCTCGCGGACTGTCCGCCAAGGTCCCGCGGACTGTCCGCGTGTTGCGAACAGAACAGAAAACATCCCGACCCGCGGGGTCAACTCTCCAAATCCATCACCGGATCTCCCAAACGCCAAAAGCTCTAGAGACAAGATTTGGGGGAGATGATAAGCAACACAAGAGGAAGCTATGCCCCAAAAATCTCGACCTCTAAGCCACTAAATCGTCAGGAATCGCGGATCACACGAACCACCACCAAGAACTCAAACTCCGGCCAAAAACTCACGAATCGAAGGCCTTCCCCGATGTTTGAGGGGTCAAGATCACACACAAACATGCGCAAGGCATCCACCCATGATCCCCTCAAAGAAATCCGAAGGAAAACGCCCTCAAATCCCCGAATCGAGTGAAGAACGAAACTCCCCAAAAATAGCCCCGAAAATGACACGAAAATCACAGAGGACTAGGAGATCACCGCAACGCCGAATGCTTCCATACATCCAGAGGTCAGAGTCTATACAAGAATCTAGCCTAAGGAATACAGAGGGAAAAGAAGCAGTTCAGAGAAATCTACCGGGGGAGAAAGCCCTAGAGTCCAAGAGAGAGAGATGCCATCCACCTCTCCGCTATTTATACGAAGTCCATCGGAGGGAGGTAAATGACCACGCTACCCCTACAACTTGAAATGAAGATACAACCCCTCAGGGGCATTTTGGTCAAGTCTTCATCAGACGGACATGCTTCCACCGCGGCTTCGCTTCACATCGACACAAACCCCACGATCACGCCACATGCCCCCCGCCTCGAAGCTTCCCGAAACTCCTGGATCACCGTCTCCGTCACCTCGGGCCTCCGGGCTTGGTTTTGAGGCCCAAACCAAGAAACTGTCCACCAATGGTTTTGTGGGCAAACCAACAAACCCCGCGTGCAAGCTTCGGGCTCCATCCGCCACCTTGCACCGACCCATGTTCTCGACTTCAGCCCGCCAGTCTTGCACCGCACGGCTCGCACTTGACCCCATCGGCCACCGGATCCATCGAACCAAGCCTACTTGCCACTCTATCACCCGAAGGCCGCCACGGCTAAGGCCTTTCGCGCTTGTTCTTCACCTACACCGACACGAGTCAACCTGCAACCTGTACCTGCACACTTAGCCAAGCATCAGTCCACACAACGTTGTCAATCACTCTTCACCAAGGAGCGACCCTCTACTGGTCTTCGGACACACCTGGTCCTCACAAAGCAAGGTTGGTTGCTCAAGGGTACACTCAAGTTGAAGGACTTGACTTTGGAGAAACATATGCACCGGTGGCAAGACTTGAAGCAATTCGATTTCTTCTCGCCTTTGCTGCCCATCATGACTTCAAGCTATATCAAATGGATGTCAAGAGTGCATTTCTCAATGGTCCACTCTTCGAAGAAGTCTATGTGGAGCAACCACCCGGTTTCGAAGATCCCAAGCGTCCTAATCATGTCTACAAACTCCATAAGGCGCTCTATGGGCTTAAGCAAGCACTAAGAGCATGGTATGAATGCCTTAAGGATTTCTTGCTCAAGCAAGGTTTTGAGATAGGCAAAGCCGATGCTACCCTCTTCACTAGAAAAGTTGATGGTCATATCTTTATTTGCCAAATATATGTCGATGACATAATATTTGGTAGTGCTAATGAAACTTTTTGTGAAGAATTTAGTAGGGTTATGACAAAGAGATTTGAGATGTCCATGATGGGTGAGCTCAAGTACTTCCTTGGATTTCAAATCAAACAAGCAAAGGAAGGGACTTTTATATGTCAAACCAAGTACACAAGAGATATGCTTAAGAAGTTTGACATGGACAAGGCCAAACCCATCAAGACTCCAATGCCTACCAATGGACACTTAGATCTTGATGAAGAAGGGAAATCCGTGGATCAAAAGGTATATCGCTCCATGATCGGCTCTCTTCTTTACTTATGTGCATCTAGGCCGGATATTATGCTTAGTGTGTGCATGTGTGCTAGATATCAAGCTAACCCGAAAGAGTGTCATCTTATGGCCGTAAAGAGAATCTTGAGATATCTAATTCATACCCCTAACCTTGGCTTGTGGTATCCTAAGGGCTCCACTTTTGATCTACTTGGCTATTCGGATTCCGATTATGCCGGTTGCAAAGTAGATAGAAAGAGTACATCGGGGACATGTCAATTCCTTGGTAGGTCCCTAGTGTCTTGGAGTTCTAAAAAGCAAAACTCAGTAGCCCTTTCCACCGTCGAGGCCGAGTATGTTGCAGCCGGCGCTTGTTGTGCTCAACTACTTTGGATGAAGCAAACCTTAAAGGATTACGGATGTCACTTTACCCATATCCCACTTTTGTGTGACAATGAAAGTGCCATAAAGCTTGCAAACAACCCTGTAAGCCACTCAAGAACAAAACATATAGACATCCGTCATCACTTCTTGAGAGACCACGAAACCAAAGGAGATATCGTTCTATGCCATGTGAGCACCGAAAAACAACTAACCGATATCTTCACAAAGCCCCTTGATGAGACAAGGTTTTGTAGTTTAAGGAATGAGCTAAATATTCTTGATTCTCGTTGCGTGGCTTGATCTATAGCACATCCTTGCTTGATGATTATCTTGCTGAAAATGAATTTACAAAATCTTTCATAATGTGTTTCAAAATCTATTTTATATCCCAACTTGTCTCAAGTGGCTATAGCTATGTGTTGATTGTTTGTTTACTAGCCTATTGAGACAAGGAGTTCATGACCTAAGAGAAAAATTAGTGCCAAGTATCAAAATCCGAAGGACTGCAGTGCTCTCTGTCTCTGGTTCCAGATCTCGGAAGTTCCGGAAAATTTTCCGGAGGTTTTGCTCTTTATCTCCTGGCAATACAGACGGTTGAGGAGTAAAAGAAGAACAAGAAGATCTCTGGAAAGACCAGACATGACCCCAGACATGTCTGTGGAAACCAGACATCTCTAGCGGTTTGACCCCTACCTCACGTGCCTTTCCCCGTGGTCCTCATCTATCGGTTCAAATAAAAAAATTCTACCGCACGCCTCCCACCGCGACCCATCGCGGATGGTTCCTCAGCGCCGCTTCCCAGACGCCGCTCTGCCGACGCTGCTGGGCCGCGAAGGCCGCACCCCCTGTGCGCCGTTCTGCCTTCCGCTTCCTGCTGACCGCGTCCTGCTGCTCGGTCTGCGTCTGCTGGCCTTGCTAACCGCGCCGCCGCGAAGGATCTCTCTCAGCGTGGCACCATCTCCTGGCCGGCCCGCGTCCCCTGGCCAGCCGCGGTGTGCGCTGCCAGCCGCGTCTGTCGCGCGGTCTCCTCGGCCTCGTGACATGACCGCGAGGCAGTCCTCCGTCGCGCTCGTGTAGTCGGCCAAAGGGGTCTCCGGTGTTGGTGCTCCTCTCTCCTCCATCTCCCTCGCATCGAAGTTTCGTGCTCCCCTCTCTTCTGCAGATCAGAGGTGAATGACCTAATCTATCTTGATCTATTTGCTATGTCAGTTCTAGACCTAAAATCCCTTGTAGATGTGTTTCTCGATGCTTCTTAGTGGCAATGGAGTAGTACATTTGTGATTGATTTCAGTTGAAGGTTGAATCAAAAAACCTAGCACTGTTGCTGTAAAATCCCAGAGGTTCCGGGAATTCCCCGGAGGTTCCGGATTCTGTAGCAACACTCGCTTTGCTTTCGATTCAAAATTCAACTAAACTCTGTCATAGATTGTCTCTATTTCATTTTCTCACTATTGTATCTCATCTACACCATTTATCTTCTCTAGATGGCTGGTGGTTTATCCAAGAATAAGGAGAAGAGGCCCTATGTGGATGCTGAGGGAGAAGCAACCTACAATCTTACTTCCCAAATGGTGTCTGATAGGGTCAGTGGTGCCAAGAAAGCAACACCCAAGCGAGGCCGAGGCACTGGAACTATAAGTGGCAGAGGATCAGGCTGTATGGCAACAGGCAGAGGAAGTAGGCAAGTGCCTGAAATCGCTGACAATGGGGGACAACAGGTAAAACTATTCCAATTTCAATTGGTTCTCCTCCCAGGCTTGGTGAAGTTGATGATTCCTATCTAGTGCCATATACAAGAAGAAACCCTACCAAACGAACTCCTGAAGTTTATAACCCATCAGTACAAGTTGAGGACTACAACTATGACAAGCTAGGCATCCAAGTGAAAAAAGCAAGGCAGATAAACCCTTATGCTTCACCTAGGAATGCTGATATTGATGCTAGATTTTGGTCTACATTTCACTATAGTTTCTACAGCTCTTGTGTTCTCAACAAAAAGAAGATCATTCAGATGAAATGGGTGGACTGGGATCATATAGAAAAGAAATACAAAAATGAGTCTGAGTAATTATTTGAGTTAGTGGAAAAACATGGCATCAAGGAACTAATGGGGTTCAAATATGATTGGAATGAAGAAGTTATTGGACAATTTCATGCTACCTTGTACTACAATGATGATGATGATTCATTGCACTGGATGACAGAGGGTGTGCATTACAAGGTGAATTTTGAGACATTTGCTAGACTGCTAGGTTTTGGACATGAGGACAGAGATGCTGAATTAATTCATGATGAGAGGCACATGAAAGCTAGTCAGATTGTTGAAGCATATGAATTTCTAGAGCTAGCTGATGGGACTACTGTTGGGTTGAAGTCTCTCTACTATACCATCAACAACATGTTCAGAGAGACAATCAACCCTAAGGGAGGCAGTGACTCCACTTCCTTGAGGAAGTATGCTACTAATCTCCTCTCTAGGATGCTCCCCAACTCTAAACTATTTTCAGTCAGTAGGTTCATTTGGTTTGATATTCTCAGGGCTGCTGAAGATGGGAGAACTAATATGCCATATGCCCCCTACATTATGTCTGTCATAGAGATGGTCAGCGGGTTTGTTTTCAAGAAAGATGGAAAGCATCAACCATATCAGCTGAGAGCTTGGAGACACATTAGGAAAGATGAAGTGCTTAGACCATTCCTTGAGCGAATCTCTTGTTCATGAATCTGGTCCTAGCAGTCCCAAGACCAAGAAAGATAAAAAGGACAAGAAACAGAGGCAGATGGTCAGGGATCTCTTTCGTGTGTGCAGGTATACAGCCACTCAAGTTTTTGAGTGTAGGAAGGATATCAACAGGTTGCTGCAGCACCAACGCCTAAACACTCAACAGATTCCACCACCTCTCTCCTTTCCACACTTTCCAGACTCCACATCCAGTGAGGAAGAAGTGCCAAGTTCTGATGAGGAGGAGCCACTTAGTGCCAAGCTACGCAGGTTTAGAGGCCGCAAGACTGTTGGCAAGAGGTGCATCCGGACACCACCCTCGGCTAAGCCTCATGGCAAGGCAGCTGCTTCAGAAGATGATGATGAGGATGAGACCGAGGAGGAAGAATCATGGAGCAATGAGTGAAAAGGTGGACAGGACTACATCTATTTCCTCTCTTTTCTTTCTTACTTTTTGTTAACATGTTGACAAAGGGGGAGAAGGAAAGATTGAGATGATCTCTTTGATGTTGTTGCCTTATCTTTTATGAGTTGTGAGAGTGCTGCTTCTGTTGATCACTCCTTTTAAATTTGAACTCAGTCTGTAATGCCTATGTTGGCAAGATTTGGATGTGGTCATGAACAACTTTTATGGGATGTCAAAACTTAAACCTTTGTGATGTGATGTAATAGGATTAAATGTGCTGGTTATGCTTATCTTTATCTAGTTCCTATTATTTGTGTTTCTATGCTTGCCAGTGATTGACTGTTGGAGCTGTTGTGCTGCCAGAATCCGGAAGTTCTGGAAAATTCTCCGGAGGTTCCGAGAAATTTTTCGGAGGTTCTGGATTCTGATCACTAACAGCTCTCTGATTGTTTCTATCTGTCATATGCATCACATTTTCATGCTACACTTATGTTTGTGCACCCCACGATGGAATGAATACAAAGCATCTTGCTACACTTACTCATAATATATGCAAACATGTCATGAAGAGACATTTCCACTCTATTCAAAATGAGAATTGCATATATTAAGGGAGAGCCTTGTATTCACTTCATCAAAAGCTCAATCTTTTTAATTAAATGTAAGCTTTAATTGGGTTGTCAACATTTACCAAAAAGGGGGAGATTGTAAGTGCAATCAAGCCCCTAAGTGGGTTTTGGTGATGTTGACCACACAATTAAAGGACTAATGAGCTTTTAAGTATCTATGACAGGTGATCATTCCATCATGAGTACAAAAGAGAAAAGGGAGACCCCTCATTTCAAAAGGAAAGGCTTTCTATGGCTCAAGACAAGATTTAATTCATTTTCTATTTTGAAATTGAGTATAGGACAAGCCGTACTATCAAGAGGGATACTAATAGTGGTATGGGTGAAACCAAGTGCATGAAAAACACCAAACTCAAATATCTACCCAGCCACAAAAAGTTGTTTCAGCTTGCTGTCTTGCATCACTCTTTCCTGTTCCCGGAAGTTCCTAGTTTTTCCTCGGAGGTTCCGGACTTTGAAATTCCAGCCAGCTAAGCTTCCAGTTCCCGGAGGTTCCGACTTAAAATCCAGAAGTTCCGGGTTTTCAAAAATGACCGTTGCAGTTTCAGATCTAGGGTATTTATACTCTCCCTTGCCCCAACGGCCATTTCCTCTTCTCCCTCGGTTCAAACACACATCTGAGCTCCTTCCTCACCCAAGCATTGACTCTTACCAACTTGAATTCAAATCCAACCCTTGCATTCAAGTCTTGAGTGATTCCTTGTGAGAAAAGAGCAAAGTAATCCCTCCTCTAGTGTTCTTGTGCACTTGGTGAATCTCTAGCCTCTTGGTGGATCTTTTACTCTTGGAGTTTTGCTCCTAGACGGCTAGAGGTGCTTGGAAGCTCTCCAACCTTCGTGTGGAAGCTCCAAGAAGTTTGTATTGCCCCTTTGTGCTTAGTGGAAACCTCCACCTATTGCCTTGGTGATAGGTGTGAGAGAGGAGTGGATCTAGAGAGATCCCAAAGCCTTTGTGGCTTACCTCAACAACGTGGATGTAGGCCAGCCTTTGTGGCGAGCTGAACCACGAGATAAATCTGTGTCTTGTGTGTTTTTCATTTCTTACATATCTTGCTTGTTTGCTCTTGGTTGCTTGTCTCTAGAACTATTAGGGTTTGCTTGTGAACTTGTTGCTCCTTGTGTTCTATCTTTGCTTGCAGGTGTAAAACTTAGGTTAGAGGCTTAGTATACCTTCTCCTAGCTCCAGATCTGTTTTCCTTTTTGTTATCCACAGTAGTTCTGGGAATTTTCCCAGAAGGTCCGGGTTCTGACAGTGAACTTGCAAGAAAAGTTTAAATTTGTTTTGCAGGCCTATTCACCCCCCTCTAGGCCACTTGCATTGATCCTTTCATCAGCGCTGTCGTGGTACTCTCCGGGGCGGCCCGTTTGTGGGCGCAGTGCATCGGCGTGGAGTGCATGGGCTTCAACCTTCCCCGTTGAAGAGAGTGTTACTTCCTCTGAATGCGTGTTGTGAGTTTTTGTGAATGCGGGCGGTAAAAATAAAAGGCGCATATGAAAACAAGCTGCTGGAAATATGTCAATGTAGAATCTTGTGGGTTTTCAAAATAAATGAGGTGCCATGAAAGAGAGCTCAAAAAATGGAGTTGTAAATGAGATCACACTACGTGAAAAACTGAATTTGGTAACGAGCATAGATCGCTATTGTTAACGGGCAAAACGCCCGTTACCGATATAGCGTTACAAATAAATCCTCATCGGTAACGGGCATCATTAAGGTCCGTTACCAATAATAGAATATCAGTAACAGACCTGAACGATGCCCGTCACTGATAACAAAATAGGTAACGGGCACCATGTTAATGCCTGTTACCAATGTAGAATTTAAAAAAGTACATTCTATTCTTTTATTTTATACATGCATACACATGAGTCTTACATCCATACACACACTCATGATTTATACATACATCCTTTGCATCAACTGAACAGATAGCACTACATCACAACATTTCATCCAGATGAACTAGATATCATGACTTGGAATGTCTCTGTCCTGTGAGTAAGGAACTAAAAAGGAAGATGTATTAGTAAGTGTCTATTTTGTTCAGATAAGAGCACTACAGCTGGAGATTGCCTAAACACAGAGCATTTGAAATGGAACTTTTCAACCATATACTTAAATGAACTGTTATGCATTTGAACCAAGCAAATTATATTCAGAAACACATTTAGCCAAAATTAGTTTGATTACAGACAAGATATTTAGATGCATATCCTAAAGTTTGAATGAACATGTAAGCATCGATATCTATATATTTCAGAGCAAACAAGCTTACACATCTAAGGTAAACCTTGTTCTAGAAAATAATATAAATGAATTTAGAATTTAATGAAGAAACAAGAAACATGTCAATCACACCATGTGGAAATATCTTCAGTCCATTATATCATCATTTTAAGAACATGACTAAAGCTAAGCACATCATCAGATTTCAGTAAAGAACATTTAGAATGGATAGAGAAATTATAATCTAGCCTCAGCTTTACACATTCGAAACAGGCACATGACTACATGGATCTTGCAAGTGCCTGATGATTTTATGCGGTTCAAGTTCATCTCCTGAAAGAAAGAAAAAGGACTTGCATTCAATGTTGAAGGAAATAAAAGCAGTAGTACAATAAAATAATGCACATTGTCCATAGGCATACATATAGCATTAAGAAAGATAATTAGCACGAAACGAAAAGGAAACATATGTTAAGAATGCATTGTCAGACATCTGTTAAGAGCAATGCTGAAAAGGAAACTAAAAAAACATAAGTAGTGTAATATCCAGTCTACATAGATATATCTGCACCTATTTTCTTGTGATGTAAGAAATAGGTTGACACTGTTTGGATCATGTAACAAGTGTTGGATCATAATATGAACTGCAACATAAAGAAAGATCCATACATCAATTTGATGGCCACTTCAATGAACATGTATGAAAGGGTTGGAAGATCCATACACAAGAATCCCTTCCCACCGAGCCGGCGAGCGCTCGCCTACCTTCCTCCCTGTCGAGCGCTGAACCGCGAGGGTAAGCAGGAGCAGCGCCGCGGGATCCACCGGAGAGGAGGAAGCCCCGGCGTCCTATGCTCCTCCGCATTATCGTGTGGGCCAAGGGAGAGAAGAGGAGGGAGCTCCTGCTCGTAGTTGCGCCCTTGCCCGCCTCCGTGTGCTCCCGCTGCCGCCGAGCAGCGGGGGAGAGGAGGAGCTCGACACCGCAGTGCGGGGGAGTGGACGAGCAGCGCCGCAAGGGAGAGGAGGAGCTCGACGGCACCGCGAGATAGAAGATGAATAATGACCAGATCCATATGCTTTCGAGGAGAGAGATTGTAATTTTGCATCGTCTCTCTCCTTGAATGCAATTGCCTCCCCGAGTTTGCACGCTCTGTTGGAAGGGATGCATCATGTGAACAGTAACAGTTGGAGAGGCAAAAAAATCATTTGTCTTCGCTGTTGAAGTCAGTCTTAACCGCTTAGGTAATTTTCAGAAGGAATATGTTAAAAAATATATCAGATTAAAACGAGTCTCCCATGGGCTGCCCTTGGCTGGGCCGGCGTAGAAACTGCACAAACCCAGCGCCGGAACTCCGGCGCTCGCTCGGAGCAGCCGAACACGACGTGACTTGGCCGTTGGTCCCTCCCTCGCCCCCCTCCACCACCTTGCCGGATCCCTATTCCCTGCACGGTGGGCGCCGCCGTCGTGCACGCGCAGACGTGCGGCGTGCTCTCATCCTATCAGCTTTTCTGCCAAAAGCGAGCCCAACTTTGCTGTGCTCCCCGGTCGCTTTTGGGCGCGCTCCGGCATCAGCCGTTGTCTCATTTGGCACCATCTCTCCCCCGTGCTAGCTCCATGCCGGCCATGTCCCGCTCCCGCACAGCCGCTGCGCCCCGCTCTCGCACATGCGCTGCAGGGCCGGAGCCGGACGGCCCGGACCGCGGCCGAGCGCTCTCTCGACGCCGTCCCTACGGCCCCTTGGACTGTTCGCCCCGGCCGTATCTCGCGCCGGCAGATTCCACGTTGTTCCTGTGGGAACGGAATGGAACGTTTCATGCGCCCCCCCACCCCCCCCCCCGGAGGACCCAAAACGGAAGGGCGCGCTCTCCACCGCAGCGAACAGCTCGGCATGCCGGCCGGCGCTGGGATGATGGCAAATTGGCAATACAGCAAGTTGGCCAAAAGACGGGCGCCGCCGCGCGGCCAGACAACCAGCAAGCCGCCGCGCGGGCGGTGCACGCGCGAGCGAGCTGCGGCCTGGCTTGCTTCCGAACATTCCCGTTGTCTTACGCCGCCTGCCGTCTCGTTGGAGATTAGGAAATTTCGCGACGGCGTTTCCTTCCGGCGGATCTGTCTGTCGGCGAGCAGAGCAGCCGCGCGACGCGAGCGGCTCTGCAGAGCCCCTCTGCACGCGCGTGCTCAGGGAATGTACCCTTCGCCGGGACAGGCTTCCACATGGCCTCGATCGGGAAGGTACATATAGAAACTTACCATTGCAGGAAATTAAACGGGCGAATATACAGCGGCGTTACCTAGCTTACCTGTCCGATCAAAGGTTGATCGATCTAGTGCGTGTGTTCTGGCATGGGTGGCTACCAACTCTTTGGCTGTTTCCGTGTACCAGGATCTGCCACCACGAAATTCCATTTGCAGGGTTTGTACCCCCAGTGCTTGCATCGATCATGCATGTTGGGTGCCTGCTGGCACATGCACTGCGCCGTCTGTGTGTATATATATGGAGGGCCAGAGCCCAAGGCTGCACCGCCTTGCTACGGCAACCTAGCTCAGACACTGCACACTGACTCGATCGTGCACACTGCGGTGAGGATGGCGGCGGAGATGAAGGCACTGCTGGTGTGTGCCGCCGTGGCGTTGTCGTTGATCCACGCCGTCACGGCGGCGGACTACGTCGTCGGCAACCCGTCCGGCGGATGGGACGGGAGCACCGACAACAACAACTCCTGGCCTGCAGCACAAACGTTCGCTCCAGGAGACACCCTGAGTAAGTGCCAATGTGCCATGCATCATCAGTTCATCACATGCAGTATGATGTTGTCGTCGTGTTGATTCGATCTCATGCAACACGTACCGACGACACCGTGCGTGCAGCCTTCAAGTACAACTCGTACCACAACGTCCTCGAGGTGACCAAGGACGCCTTCGAGTCGTGCACGACGACCAACCCAATCTTCTACGACAACAGCGGCACCACCACCGTCGTGCTCACCATGCCGGGGACGCGCTACTTCATCTGCGGCGCCCCGGGGCACTGCGTGGGCGGCATGAAGATGCAGATCGAGGTCGCCGACCGCCCCGCCCCCACCACGCCCAGCTCGCCGCCGACGCTGCCACCGCCGGCTCGCGAAGCGCAGAAGCCGCCTGCAATGGCGCCAACAACAACGGCACTGTCGCCGGCGCCTACGCCGTTGGTGCAGGGGCCCGCGGCTTCAGCACCGCCGAAACACGCAGGGCATAAGACGAAGCACAAGACGAAGAGCTCGAAGAAGGGATGCCCGCCTGAAACCCTGGTTGCGCCGGCACGGCCCCCCGCAGTGCAGGCCGTGGAAAACCTCTTCCCGTTCGCGGAGGTTGCGCCCATGTCCTCGACCCCGCCGCCGCCGGCGGCAACGTCGTCGGCCGGGCATGCCGTGCTGCGAGCAACGTGGTGGGGCGAGGCCACTGCGGCGCTTGCAACTCTCGGCGGGTTCATGCTTCTCGTGGTAGCACCGTGAACCGAAGAGGTTTATTTCGACGAGATCGTCAACGTGTGCACGTTTCGTCGCTTAGTTTGCGCGTGCGTTATATTTAGATTGTGGATGGAGTGTTTGTGATGTGCGTGGGGTTGGACTTCTTTTGTGTGTTTAGTTTTTGTTGAATGAGATTAGTATCCCTTATTTCTTACTGCCTTTGAACAAAAACAATGGTGAACGGTTTTGGTTTCGACGTGAGGAACTAACTGTTAGTGTGAGCGACAAATAAGGGAAAATGTAAGTGTCCACCAAGACCTTGTTTAGTTGATTAGTGAAAAATATTTGCAATGTCACATGGTTTGTTTCAAACTAATAAAAGGAACTAATTTCATAATTCACCTTAAAATCACAAGACCGGTTACATGTTACTATAGCACGTCATTATCGAATCATAAAATAGATACACTTATTAATAGATTCGTCTCGAGATTTAATCTTAGGGTTTTGAAATGAGTTTTGTCATTAATCTACTTTACTACTTCTAATCAATATCCAAATATTCAATGTGACAAGTGAACAAACATTCGATGTGACAAGTTTCATTCGAATGAAATCGGAAATATATTTTCTTCATGGAACAAGAAAACACACATGGATCCAAATAATACTGCTTCCGATTCATCGCGATGTTACCACAACACAACTAGAGAGAAACTACGCCGTCGAGTGTACGTACACGTACATACTCTACTGCGTACGCCGCCGCAACCAGTCACAGCCCGCACGCGCCGCCGTCGCCGCCGTCGATCTCCCATTCTCCCTAGAGGAGGTCGCGGCGGCACGCCTTGATCTCGTCGTGCCTGAACTTGTGCCTCCCTTTCTCAGCCCTCGCCCTGTCGAGCTTCTTGTAGGGGTCGCCGCCGGTGGGCTTGGAGTGGTTGGTGGGCTTCCTGGGCGCCCTGACGAGGCCGCCGTTGGCCGCCGCCGCGCCGTCCACGACGTGCACCGCCGCGTGGCGCGCCGCCTTCTCCTCCGGATCGGTCAGGCCCGAGAAGCGGACGTAGGAGCGCACCCACCCGCGCTGCCGGCCCTCGCGACGCATCGTCTCCCTGCCTGCCTGCTGCGGCGGTCCTCTCTCGATCGGCCTGCTGCTCCCGTGTGCCCGTGCTCTCCGGTGAGGAGGAGGACTGGGGAGATGATGGCTGGCGTGCGATCCGTGTGTGTAGTCAGTCAGTCGTGGCGGCGGTGGCTCCTATATTTCGCGTCTGTCTCCAAATCCGAAACGGACGTTGACGAGTTCCGTCTCCGTGTTGTTGGGTCGGTTAGTGCTTAGGGCCCAAGAAGCCTGAGAAAGAAAATCGGACAGGCCAGCAGATTGGATTCATTCTGGGCCCAGGCCAGGCTTTCTTCTAGTGCTTAGGGCCCAGATTGAACGTTTGGGCTGACAGTCCGGTCCACGACGCTGACGGTCTGGGTCTGCACCGTTCTCTGATAGCAGCTGACTACGGTAGTGAAGTGACGCTACGTTCCAGTTTGCCACGGCCGATGGCCGAATATCCCCGTGACGTGACCGGAACACTGCCGCCGATGAGCAGCGGTAGCCCGTGTCTCTTTGCGGATTTTGCCCCATGACGGACACACGAGACACCTGCCCGGCCCGGGCTGCCCCAAGGCTGCAACCTACTCCCTCCGTCCCAAAATATTTATATTTTTTTGACTTCTACGCATCATATTTGACAATTCGTCTTATTAAAAAATATTGTGAAACTGTTATTTATTTTGCTATGACATGCTTTATCATCATATATATTTTAAGTATATCATAATTGTTTTTACATTTTCACAAACATTTTTAATAAGACGAATGCTCAAACGAGATCTGTAGAAGTCAAAAGGTGCAAATATTTTGAGACGGAGGGTGTACGGATTATACATGCAGTCCCATGCATGCTGGCGTACAGTCGGCAGCAAACTCTTGCGTGTCGCGACAGGAAAAATCCACACAGATACGGATTATACAGTGGCGCGAGGAAGTATCGCTACGTTTCGAAAACGAAAGCGCGCCATAATTTTTACGCCAGTACAGAAAACAACCCTGAACTTTTCACTAGCAGAAAACTCTAGCACTAGCAGCAGTAAAACGATCTGCAGCTGCTGCATCCACCTGAACGCCGTACGCGCATCATTGTGCGGCAAAAGCTAGCCCCAGCGACCGTGTCTCGAATACCGCATCGGTCGCGTGTACAGCTGGGACTTGGGCCGGGCCGTGCCGGCCCGGCACTCCTCGTGCCGTCTCGTGCTTAGACTTCTAGGCACGCGAGGCACGTCATGCCGTGCCGGTATGGCACGACAATTTTTTTACTAGGCCCAAGCACAGCCTGTGGCACGGCGGTACATCTTCGTGCTGTGCCGGTCCAAGCACGACCTTCGCGATGTGACTACTTCTGACCCTACGAGAACACAACTTTATTATGATATGAATGATGATTAACACAATTTCATAGTAGATTTTATGATCTATTTCTATGCTATTAGTTATATTAGACTATATAATGCATATAACGCAGGCTATCAGGAAGGAATAACTTACATATTTGCAAATGGGCTATTTTCGTGCCGTGCCGACCCAAGCACGACCCAAAATACGTGTCGTGTCGTGCCGAGAATCTAGACACGGCACGACCCTCGCATTCGTGTCGTGTCGGCACGACCCAAAAATTATTGTGCCGTGCCGTGTTTTGGATCGTGCCAAAATATCGTGCTTCGTGCGATCCATAAATAGCACGGCCCAAGTCCCAGCTCTAGTCGCGTGCATCCACACTTGCACAGGTTGGTTTTATTTCTTGTCACAGTACACACACTTCGGCACTTCCCAACTCGAAGCACAGGTCGACAAAAGTTTACTGTCATGTCAGCGTGTATTGGTACATCATTACACCACCAGGTTGTACTCGTCGTAAATCAGCAAAATGGTGGCTGTCACTCTCGCTAACAACGGCGACCTTGACCGTGGCGCCGTGACATATTCGGTTGGTTCCACGGCTCCGAGAACTTTTCCTTTAGCAACACTACTAGGGCCTATTTAGATGGCTAAAATTTAGCAAAAACACTGTTCGAACTCCTGTAGCACTTTCGTTTGTTTGTGGTAAATATTGTCCAATCATGGACTAACTAGGTTCAAAAGATTCGTTTCGTGATGTACAACAGAACTGTGTGATTAGTTAATTTTTTTACCTATATTTACTGCTCCGAACATATGTCTTTTGGTGTATTTAATGTGATGTGATGGAAAGAGAGTTGAAAAAGTAGCAAAATTTTGACAAATTTATAGCCAACTAAACAGGGCCAGTTTGCGTGCACAATGATGCTCTGCATCATCCTGTAAGCACTGCTGATCCCTTAAAAACGGAACAGCTTTTAAGCACTGATTCAGGAGATTTTAGACTTTTTTTTCCGATTGCCGGCGGCCACCGGCCAGTTCCAGCGAATTCGTCTCCAGCTACCACACCACTCGACGAAATGATGACGGATTAGGCCCTGGGTATAGAATGGTTATCATGGATTCATCGGGCCTTCGGTGACTGCCGCCGACTAACGCCAAAACCTGCCGAGGAATGACTTGAGTGGAGCTCTGAACACGCTGAACTGCTGCTGATGCAGTGTTGCACAGTGCCTTCAGGCTTCAGTAGCTCATTCACACTCACGAGCTGGTCGCTTGCGATTTACTACTACTAGTACACACGTACAGTAGTTGGGAAAATACTGTTATGCTACTCGAATGATTAACCTGCAAATAGTGCCAAAGCGCCTGCTGAAGCAGTGTTTGTGTTTGTGTAGCCCCCAGTATCAGGCGTGGAAAGCAGAGCACATTGAACTCCCGGCATAAATGGCCTAGCTAACATCATCGATCTGGACACCTTTCTTTCCCTCTCGCTCCGTCCTGAAAAACATCTGGCCTAGTACTCGTACTCCCTCTTCTTAATACGTGTAAAGCACATTTTCCATTAAAAGGATAGAGTTTTACAAAATGCGGTTAAGGGAGAAACCCCAAAGCGCGGAAGACAGACAAGAAAGAAAAAACAGGACTACAACAGAGGGGGAGAAGAGGAGCACCACACCCACATCACACAAGACTACCTAAGACAACCAAGCCTACAAGGAAAACACATCAGGGACACCCGCACATCACCGCCAAGCCAAACCCCTGGAAGCAGCGTAGGCCGAGCGAGAAGGTCTAGCAGAACAATGCCTTCAGGAAGGTAGCGACGACAACGCCGCCGTCGTCCGCCCACTCACGAAGGAGTGAGCTAAGTCTTCACCTGGCAGACCGCAGCGAATTTGAGACCGCAAAAATGCCCCCAGCAGGGTAGTTACGGGGAGCGCAACCATAGTTGAGGTAGCTGACGCTAGCGAAAGGCTTTCGCCAAGGGCCTCCAAGACGCCCACACAAGGCCGAACGTCGCTTCCAGAGGAAGGGAGGACGATGGAAGCAGCAGCAGGTGACCGAGAAGAAGACGAAGAAAGGCACAGGCAGGCAAGACTGAGAGAGAGGGAGAAGAGCCGACGACAACAACGTGCACCAGGGAGACCATCCTCAGGCAACCATCTCGAGTTCTTGACCTCGCTCAAGCGTCAAGTGGTTTTGGCACCTGGATGAGAGTCCCTACCGAGAGAACGGTCGTTACCGGTGGCGAGCTGCCACTGCCCACTGCCGGCCTTGCTCAGGTCGAGTCGAGCCTCAGGGTGTGTTTAGAGCCCAAACATTTGGGTAAAATTTGGCAATTCTGACCAAAATTAGTGCAAAATACACTGTAACGTCAGATAAATAGTGAGAGGTGATGTGATGAGATGTGATAGATAATGAGATGTTTTTTGAAAAAATTTGGGCTTCTAAACACACCGTCAGGTGAATGTGTCTCGATCGATCAGGTTCAGGCTCTATCATTCCGGCATCAGGAAATGATGTGGATGGGCAGGAGGCGCGGCTCATCAATCTCCCTCCGATCTCACGGGCACGGGTGGGTGCTTTTTCGTTACCCGTGGTACCACTACTGGTACGAGACTGCCACGGCGAGTTTAAGACGAACAGTTGGGGCACGCATGCACCGCCTGCAAAATCGTTAGCGCCAACACAAATATAATCATGGCGTCGTCGCTCCGTTGTTTTTTTTTTGAAGTTAATCGTCGCTCCGTTGTTGGACCACGCCGCCACGCGCACAGTTTCACCGCTACGGTACGCGAACGTAGGTATCTTCCCGCTACGGTGAAACTAGTGCTTACATCAGGATGATGATGTGCATGGACCCCCCCCCCCCTCACAAAGCCACACCCTGTTCGCCTGGCCGATGACTGACGGCTGATGCTATTTTATTCTGAGAGAAAAATATTGCTGACTTGATAAACCAGGCGAACAAGGTGAAAGCTTCCTCGTGATCTTTTCAGTTCGTTGCTGAATTGTCATATGCATGATGAGTTGATGACGCACCCGTAGTTGTTTCCGCGTGCACTACATTGTCGCTGGCTTGTCATGGACTCACGACACTTGATCTTGATCGGTAGTAGGAGACTAGGAGTACGTGGAGTGCAGCTAGCTGCCTAGCTGCCGTGTTACATTGAAGCATTTGGACAGTTTGCACTTTGCAGGCAGCACGCTGTGGTAGAGGTCACGAGACGCATCAGCATTCAGCAGGCCGCCGCCCCCGTGATGGATTGTTCAGGAGTACTAAGCTTGTGCGAACACTCAGGCGGGGGCACTGAAGGCGCATTCATGGGGCGTGTTTGGTTCGTGCGAGGGCCGTTTGTGCCTTGATTAGGAGGGGCCTCCGATCCGCGGTCTGCCTTGTTTTTGTGCCTCGCTCGCACCGCACATGCTACTGATTGCGCCATTTTTGCGCCAACATCGTAATCATTGCAATGATAATGCTGATTTAACACCGTGCACCGTTATGTAGAGTAGCTCTCACCTGGACACCGACAGCGTCGTCCGCAGATTTTTCCCATCGGACAGGCGGCAAGGCAATTAGGCAAGGGCGAAACCAGACACTAAACGCAATGCACGCATAGGCATAGCCCTGGGAAAGACTCGGAACAGCTGACGCATCAGAAATTCCGAAACCAGAATAGAAACACCGGCGGCTTTCTCATGGTCGCCGCCGCCCAACAGCAGAATCGGCTACTAGCCTATCACTACGGCACCGAATGCCGAACCGAGCAATCGCATTGCACAGACACGCGCGTCCCTGTCCGCCGTGTCGTGTCCCACTGTCCCGCCGGGGGCCTCGGCGATCTCGTCGTTCGGTTGCCGCTGCTAGCTCGCTCGCATTCACGGCCGCACCAGGGCCAGGGGAGGGTCCCATGTCCTCAGCGCCCGACGCACGGTCGGTCCCCCCCCCCTCTCGCTTCGTTACAGTTCAAGATTTGTTCTTACGTGTCGGGCATGGTCCCCGTCGCGGCGCCCGTCTTGTTTTTTGTACGGTTGGGCCGGTGGCTTGGCTTCTGGCTCCGGCAAGGAAAACTACTAGACTCGCTGCCAAGCCGCGCGAGCGAGACCACCCCGCCGCCGGGTCACAGGTCGTCGCGCGGCGCGCACCCACCGCCCTCTCCCTCCCCCGCCTTAACTACAGTGAGCAGCCCGGCGGGCAACACGGCGACACGCCAGGGCGCCACGAGCGAGTTTGGTTTGGTGGCGCGCCTTTACTCCCAGGGCGGATTTTAATTGCCCCCGCCCCCCAGCCTCCTCCCACCTTCGGATGCCGCTCTGCCGCGCCCGCCTCCCGCTCCCGCCCCAGGTAGTGCAGTGACCTTGACCGAGCCACCCAGCCAGCCAGCCAGCGACCGACGACGAAGCAGCTGCGCGCCACAGCCCCGCGACGCCATGGGCGAGAGGAGGCGGCGCGGGAGCACCGCAGCAGCTGCTCCCGGAGGTGGCGGTGGTGTCGCGCGGGCTGACGCGGAGAAGGCCGCGGCGCCGGCGGGGAAGCCACCGCCGCCGCCGACGGTGTGGTTCGCGCTGAAGCGGTCGCTGCACTGCCGCTCCGAGCCGTCGGACGTCCACGTGCCGCGGGCCAAGGCCGCCGCCGGCCCCCCCGCCGCGGGCGTCGTCGGCGTCGGTGGCGGCGCCGGGAACCTGTCGTCGATCGTGACCAAGCAGCGCGCGGCGGCGCCGCGGTCGGGGTGCTCGCGCTCCATCGCCAACCTGCGGGACGTGATCCACGGGAGCAAGCGCCACCCGGGGCAGCCGCCCAGCTGCAGCCCGCGGTCCATCGGCAGCAGCGAGTTCCTCAACCCCATCGCGCACGAGGTCGTCCTCAGCACCAACTCCCGCTGCGAGCTCAAGATCACGGGCTTCGGCGGCTGCGGGGGCCTCGGCGCCGCCGTCGGCACCGCCGCCGCCGCCGCCGCGCACGACGCCGACGGCGTCGTGTCGTCGTTCGTCGGCACGCTCCGCCCCGGCACGCCGGGCCCCGCGTGGGCGGGCCACGGCCTGCCGTACAGCGGCTCCATGCGCGCAGGAGGCGGCGGCGGCGGCGGATTGCGCTGCTGCACGCCGCCGAGGTCCCCCAACGTGCTGCTGGAGCGCAACGGCTCCGTGGCGGCAACCGGCCACCGCGCGTCCTGCGACGACACCGCCAAGGCCGGCGCCGGCAAGGGCTCCGCCGGCGGGGGCGGGCTCAGCTGCCACCGGTGCGGCGAGCACTTCGGCAAGTGGGAGGCGCTGGAGGCGCACCACCTCTCCAAGCATGCAGGTGAGGCCGTCCGCTGCTGACATCCGCATTTGCACTACTGCATCTCCCTCCCGTCGTACAGATGAGCTTTTGCTGCTGGTGCGGTGCACACACAGACAGTCCCCCGTGGATCTTCACGCCGTCCGGGCGGTGGGCGGTGGCACTTTAGTTCGTGCCGGCCGCGTCTTTACCGCGAAAAGGCTTGCAACTACCTGGTACAGAGAGTCCGGGGCTCACCGCCCGACCGTCGTGTTCATGTTCATCCAAACTTTTTGCTCTTTTTTTGCGAATCCATAGCTTGCAACTTTTTCAATTACTGCTGGTCTGTAGCATCAGATTCTGCTGGATTCTGTGTTCCGTAGTCTGTAGCACGCTTCCAAAGTTTTCAATGACTCCATGCTTTTTCTTCTTTAAGCTGCGCAGGCCATTCATAGGATTCTTAATTGCAAAGCAGTAACCAGAAGCTTAAATTTTCATGAACATTGTTTTTTTGTTTGCTGTTCATGCAACTTGAACTTGAGAAACAGTGAGAACATCTGAACATGTGGAATTGCATTTCTCAGTCTCACATTCTCACCCGGCTACTTGCTTGCAGTGACGGAGCTGGTGGAAGGCGACTCATCTCGGAAGATCGTGGAGATCATCTGCCGGACGAGCCTGCTCAAGTCGGAGAGCAGCTGCGTGCGGATCGAGCGGGTGTTCAAGGTGCACAACACGCAGCGGACGCTGTCCCGCTTCGAGGAGTACCGCGAGGCCGTGAAGCTCAAGGCCAGCAAGCTCCCCAAGAAGCACCCGCGCTGCCTCGCCGACGGCAACGAGCTGCTACGATTCCACGGCGCCACGATCTCGTGCGCGCTCGGCTCCAGCGGCGGCGGCGGGTCCTCCTCCTCCTCCAGCAGCAGCAGCCTCTGCGCCTCCGACCGGTGCGCCGTGTGCCGCATCATCCGGCACGGCTTCTCCGCCCGGAAGGAAGGCAAGGCCGGCGTCGGCGTGTTCACCACCTCCACCAGCGGCCGCGCGTTCGAGTCCATCGAGGCCCCGCCGCCGCCTCCCGCCGGCGGCGGCGAGGGGGGCGACAACAACACGGCCGCCGCGGCGCCGCGCAAGGCGCTGCTGGTGTGCAGGGTCATCGCGGGGCGGGTGCACAAGCCGCTGGAGAACCTGAGGGAGTTCGCGGGGCAGACGGGCTTCGACTCGCTCGCCGGCAAGGTCGGGCCTTACTCCAACATCGAGGAGCTGTACCTGCTGAACCCGAGGGCGCTGCTCCCGTGCTTCGTGGTCATCTGCAAACCGTAGGAGCCTTGCCAAATGCTCAGCTAGAGACTGCCACACCATCTCATTGTTACCAGTAATTAACCATTCTTTTTTTTTTCTTCTCTTCTCCTTTGTTATTATGTTTCGCTCTTTGTCGTGCGTCTCGGTTGCCCCTCTCTGTTGCCGTTTGTTTCAGCTAACACGGCGCGGCTATCGATCGGATCGGATGTGATTGTCCATGTTTCAGTGTGGGGGATATACGTGCATCAGTGCATGCCTTCATGTGCTCGTGGGCATCGTGTTCAGACGGCATCGAACCAGTCATGCTCTGCCTACCTCAAGCAGAGGCTGCTCATACGAGCACTCACATTGACAACCGGCATGGTCGTATCTAGTACATAGACTATTCCTAGTAGGTTAGTACAAAACAATTTCACGTTTAAACTTTGCAGCACCAACCCCGTTGAATGGTCGTTGGGTACAGCCATCACCCACCTTTTGTTTGTTCCATTCAAAATTTGTCCAGACCCGTGTTTGAAGTTTGAACCCTCTGAATCTCTGATAGACGCTGGTTCTCCACTTCTCCTCGTCCGCGCCGCGCCGCGCCCACCACCGGGGGCCACGCGGCAGCGACGCCATGTCCTTGCCACATCGATGCCTACCGGCCGCCTGAACCGGACATTGAACGCGCGCCCTTTTTCTTTGTCCCGGCGTCTGCGACAACAGTGGCGGATCACGGCGACGCCGATGCCACCGCCGGCTTTCTGGCGCGCCATGGCCTGGCCGCCTGGCCGGCTGTCGCGTTTTCCCACGGCGGCCCCAGCCTGCCCCCCTGCAGGCTGCAGCGCGAGCGCCATGATGAATTCGTCGTCCCGCCGCCGCTCGCCAGTCGCTACACTGCTGCCCTGCTGCAGGCAGCGCCCCCACCTCGGCCCCCGCTTGTTGTCAGCTGCCAGCATCCTCAAGACCTCCGACCACCTCGCAGCCGGAGCCGGGAACGGGATGGCCGTGATTCCATGAACGTCGGTCTGTTGCATCTGCTTCAACGAAACTCGCCTTGGCATCAGCACCAGCAGCATGGTGTACGGTATAAAATTTACGGGGTCCGATCATCAAACGACGAACCTGTCTGACCAGACCCAGACGCCGTATTAACACACCTCCTAGTGCTAAGCGCCCGAGTTAATACCACCTGCATTTTTCTATCAAGCGTGTCGCCCCGGACAGACATAGCACCAGCTGCGCAGCACAGGCACAGCCAAACCATTAATCCCCGGCCCGCTCCATTGACCACGAACCCCCGCGCACTCGCACGCATTTTGACCGCACGCACACGTACGTACTCCTATGCGCCTACAATTCCGTGTTCGGAGATCGTTGGTTGCTGCAATCCCGTGTTCAAAACCGTGTTCCTCCGCGCAGCGCGCTCGCTAATCGCGATGTGTCCCCCCGAACGAAAGTCTCCACCTGCCAAACCTCTTGCAATTGACAAGCGTTTTTCAAAGTTTGGAGCCTTCTGTTCCATTCCACTCCGGCTGGGGTTTTAGTATAGCCAAAAATAGCGTAGCTTAGCAGCCATGTTTGTTTAGTTGCTTCTATATATATATGCTGCCTAACAGCTTGTTGACTGCTTGATGCTTCGGCTGATTAGGTTGCTAAGCAGGGCGTTTTGTTGCGACATGGATCAGCTAATAAGTTGCCTGGTGATTGATTATTGTCTACTGGGTCTGAGATGCATAGAGAGCAGAGCTTAGGCACAATGCCGTTACTACGATATCACAGTAGCACGACACACTATCACTAATTAGTAATTCTAACTACACGGCCTTACAATTTCAGGAATTGCTCCGAAACTAGGACTGAATTCTTACAGTTTTATAGTACAGAATCCCTCTATGCAAACGGCTCATTTCAGTTTCAGTTGCTGTGCGTGCCTCTCTTTTGCCACATCCACAACCGTAGCAAGCAAGCCAAGTGACAAAGGTCACATGCCACTTCACCAGGCTTACAACAGATGGTTATGGAATTGCAACTGTCAGCTTAAACACAAAAATAATTTTCTGGTTGGCCCTGAAGGACAGATTAAATACAATGGAATTGCTAAAGAGAAAGTCAATGCAACTGCCTACCTATTCATGTGTCCTATGCCAAGATAACTTTGAGGAATCAGTCTTACATTTGCTTCTCCATTGCCATTTCTCCAAACTCTGCTGGAGCATGATTGGTCTACGAGTCGATGACTCCCTCTCTGGATACCAAACTCTAGAATCCTTCAAGAATCAACTTGCTCAACCGTTCTTCATCGAAATCATAATCATCATGTCATGGAGTATTTGGATGACTAGGAATGACTTCATCTTTGAAAATTAAGCTGTCACACTTCAGAAGTGTAAAGAGACCTTCATCTTGGAGTTCTCTGGAGTCATGATCAGGGCAAAAGGAAAATATCACCAGGCAATAGGCTTATGGTTTCAGCCCTTTTTGTAATTTTCTGTTTTTTCCCCTTTTTCTGTATATACTTTCTTTTGATATATAACCAGTGGGGGACTTAACCCCTCCCGTTTCATAAAAAAAAGGTGACAAAACCCCTACTCAAGCAGTCAAGCTCATCTATCTAGACATAAACTTAGGCACTACAGATGAACCTTTTTAAATACAGCAGAGCATGAGTTGGATATGCAACAAGGAGGATTCGGAAACAATATAACCACAAAACGATGGAGTTTGTGGAACTGAATGGGTATTAAGATGGCAGAGAGAAAACAATGCATAGAAAATAGACAATGGATGTCATCAGATTATGCTTATCCATGGCAGGAAATTAGAGATGACATAACCCCCACAAATGGTAAGATAAAAATATTTAGAACACATGTTTTGGACATGATAGATCAGGGTGAAGGCTTGTACCACAAAATTGTTGAGATATTCTATCAGTTTCCGATGACTTCCTATAAAGAGATCTTGCGCTGTGGCACGAAGCCACAAGTCGTTCAGTCATGAAAATGAAGATCAGTCCGGATTCTAGAGCTGATACCAATATATCTCTAGTGCTGACATGGACACAGAAGTACTCAAAAGTAATCATCTGATAGATAACAACAAACCTAAACACCAACAGCACACAAACATAAGCAGTGCCGGCAGAAATACTAGTTGAGACGAGTTTTGAGCTATCTTTAATATATATAAATTATTTATTGAATACCTTTCACGAGATTTTGCATAAACTATTAAAACTTATAAAAAACACAATGCTGAAAAATGTGCAAAAGAAAAAAAAGAACAAGAAAAAACAAATTTCAATTGTGATCTTGAGACCTACCTTTTTAATCTGCTTGATATGGTTCAACAGATAATGCCTCATTTGTCTTCATTCTTGATTCTAACTTAACTCTAGAAACAGTCCTGAAGACCATCTCGAAGCTCAGCCAGCCATAGCACATTGCAGCCAAACTGCTAGTGCTAAATACCGAAGTTCATGTATTCTCAATCAAAAGAAGACCTTCTGTAGCAACATCTACCATATACTTGAAAGCGGCAATTTGAAGTTAGTTCATCATCCTGCAATACCTTTTTTTTTGTTAATTCACTTGCTAGGGTAAATTGTCTGGCAAGCAAGATCACCTATTTCAAAGAAGATAAAAACAAACGTGACTATAAAGTGAAACATTTCTGCTCTAGAGATGTCAAATATCCACTTCTAGCTTGACACATTATGGCTAAGAAAACAGAAGCTGATCTAGAGTGACAGTGACATTAAGTCTCCACGAGATAGGAATATTCATATTCCAAACTTGAAGTATTCAATCAAGTTATACATTTACTTGCTTACAAAACAAAGGCATTATCCAAGATCAGAATATGCAATATAAAGCTTGCACAATGTTCAAGAACAATTACTAAGGAAAAAGGCATTAAGCAAATACATCTAACAATTTAGATGCCATGTGACAAACATGATATCATGTAAAATGAATAGCTGCTTTCTTACTAATCAATTTACAGCAGAGAAGCAATAAACCACTCCTTATTAAAGTAGTAGAGGATAGCAATTGTACATGAAATTCTGCTGTATCGGGGCAGCAAAACAGTAGTGCAACTTATGTTTGCATCACCATGACATATCAATGCCTAACCTACAATCCTCATCAAGCATTTTTAGAATCCTCTCTATCCTCACACCCTTCTTCATCCAATGCAGAATGTTCCAAATCAGTTTCGGCCTCTGCATCAATGTCTTCTCCAGTAGGTGGTGGCATCTTCAAGCTCATGTTGTCTCCAGTGCATGGTGGCATTCTCAAACCCTTCCGAGCATAGTAGTTCTGCCTCCCAAGCTCAACAATCCTCTTAGCTTCCTCCACCCTTGAAGCAGCAACCAGCGCAGTCACGACGCTCTGGAGCAACGAGCATTGCACTCTGCACTTCCCACTAAAGATCTCATGACAGAACTTTACAGCAAGATCAAGATCCCCAGACTCAAGAAAATGTGGCACAAGGGTATGAAATGTGCCTCTATTTGGTGCACATTCATTCTTTACCAGCTCATCATATACCTTATTCGCCTCATCCAATCTCCCTTCCTTGCAATACCCTCGAATCAGTTCATTGTAGGACACTGTATCAGGTTTTGGTCCATCCTTCTGCATTGCCTCAATTACAACAACTGCATCCTGAATCCTCCCTTGGGCAACCAGAACCCGCAGCTTTGCATTGTAGCTCTTTGCATCCGGCTGAACATTCCTCTCCTTCATCATCTCCCAGACTTTCTTGGCATCGTCAAAACAACCGTGGTTGTAGAATCCATTAAGCAGACTGTTGAAAGATATCTCATTGGGTGTAAGACCGCACTTCTCCATGAGCCGGATGACATCGAGGGCGGCAGAGAGGTCCGGCTTCTTGCACAGCGCGCTGATGAGCATGTTGTAAGAGTGTACACTGGGGACAATGGTTGGGTGTGAGGCCGGGATCTGCTGAAACGCGGTGGCGAGCGCGTCGAAGTCGCCGGCGTTGACGTAGGCAGAGAGGAGGGCGTTGAAGGTCATGACGGACTTGTGCTTCGGGGGAAGGTCGTGGAAGGTCTTGGCGGCGTGGGACGGCATGGATGCACGGGCGTAGAGGCGGAGGAGGCGCGCGGCGAAGCCATCGGTGGAGGCCTCGAGGAAGGGCTTCTGCGAGTCGAGGATTGCCGCGACGGCGTCATGGCGGCCGAAGGATGTGAGGCGGGACACGGCCACCTCGTACACGCGGTGCTTCTCGCGGAAGCTGTGGGCGGCCGATGCGGCGATGAACTTGGATACCAGCTTGTCCGGATCGCGCTCCTGGAAGATGGCCTTTACGATTGTGCTGAGGGACTTCTCGTGGCTGCGGCCCGCGTTGGGTTTCGCCTCCGGCTCGCCGGCGGCCACTTTTGGGGCCGGCGCAGGTGCAGGTGCAGGCGCAGGAGCGGGCGCAGGCTTGGGTTTTGGGGCGCGTGGTGTGCTCGAGGAGAAGATGCTGGAGAGCCGGTGCGCGCGGGAGGCGGCGGCGGCGGAGGCCATGCCGGCGCGACGGCGGCGCTGGTGGGGTGGGGTTTGCGTGGAGACGCGGCGGCTGCCAGACGGGCGGGGCGGAGGTATTCACAGTGGGCTGCACGGTCTATTTGGGCCGTGCAGGAAATTTAAAGCCCAGCAGCGCTGCCAGTGAGATCGGGAATGAGATAATATGGATCGTAAAAAACATTGCCTACCCTGCAAAATGGGCAGCTGTTTAGGTTAGTTTCTACACTCGCGAATGACTAGTTTTCTTTTCACTTTGTTTGCATTTAAACTGTCGGATTATGCAACTCAGCGCCTACCCTGGAGATAGCACTTCGGATTATGTTCTTCGTGTATCATTAAAACTTCTCAAGAATTCATTTTAACGCCACTCAGTACGCTGGAGATAAAACTCACATTACAAATGTAATTAGCTGCAAACCGCACTGTAACCACCCCAATCCATATTGTGTGCTGGAAGAAGACAGACAACTCACCCCACACCAATCCATCATATTAAAAAGGGAATGGCAAACCAGCCCAACTTGTTTTCCAACCGAACAATCAAACTATTAGGCAAACTATGGATTCAACCCATTAACAAACTGTTTTCCAACCATTAGCTGGTGGTGGCTGCTGCACGGCTGCACCAACATGGAGCATGGTGCTGCATTTCAGATCACGTACTTGCGGGCTTGCGGCTTGCCCATATAATACACCAAATACTTTAATAATTCAACCATTTTACGACACAATCGACCACATCACACCAATTAACTTGTCTCAATAATAGTTCACTCGCTTCACAGCGAAATGTCTGTTCCAGTTTCATGATGCATACATCATTAGCATCCAAATAACACAGTTACGATTTACTAGGAGAACATGTCCATCCAGGCATCCGGTTCATGAAACACCATGTCACTCCAGACTCCAGTTAGTAACGACTCCATGTCCTCCAGACTCCAGTTAGTCATCACCTGTCAGAATGCAATCCTGACAAAGTTAAATATGTTATAAAAATGACTGGAAAAACATGTAAGGTAGTAAGAAGCAACTTCAAAGTCAGTATCGTTCTCAGAATGCAATCCTAATGTTTGCTGACCAAGCCACAGCTTACAAATGAACCTTCAGATTTTGCTCAACAAGGATGTTCAGGAACATGTGCTGTGCATATCAATTTAAGTTGCATGGACAAAAACTTCTGCTGAACTCGTCTAGCAAATCAGATGGTAGAACCACATCAAGATGCACAGAGAAGCAACACCATATGCGCAGAAGCAGTACACATATCACCATTCCCATTTCTAAATTGCAGCTGTGTTCACAGGGTCACTCAGATGATACGAATCACCAGCCTGTTCGTTTGGCTGGTGGCTGGTGTTGATTTGTTCCGAGAGAAAAGTACTGCTGACTGGTTGCTGGTGGCTGATTTGTTCTGAGAGAAAAGTACTGCTGGCTGGTGGCTGATAAGCCAAACGAACAGGACGCACACAGAAAGGACGAGATTAAAGTTGCAGGTTCAGCAGATTGAACAGGTGCGTGTACAGCATTCAGCTCAGAAAAGGACCCAAGAGCAGGTAGCAGTCACTCTCACTCCTATAGATGACGACTGACTCTGCAAGAGTAATTTGCCGTTATAGAGGACGACTGACCCAACCAACTAGAGAGTACCAAGAACGAAGAAGATGCCTAGCAAAAGCCATGTCTATTCATTCAGATTAATTAGCAGTGTAAACTGACAAATCTTGAAACTGCTTTTAACACATGATCTGGAATTGAATAATCAATTTGAAAAAAAGGTCCCGCAGCATAACTGTTCAGTCTGCTTGAACAAGAAGATGCCTGGCATCAGTAGCTCACAAGTGCTTTTGCAAAATCAAAAAACAACACCTAACAGAAAGAGATGATAGTGCAAGTACCCCCAAAGTAACTATCAGAGAGCACCAACTAAATAATTCAACCACAGGGAACTGAATTCAGTGTTCAGGTTTTGTAAATTCACACAGATTCAGTCATCCAAACATGGCAGTAACAACCCCTTTGGCCGATTCCGCATAAATCAAATCAAATCGGTACTAGACCAGTATGCATTCCGCATGTCTAAGTATCTGTACAACCACCTTTGCCTTCCAAATATCTTTCCAGTTCAGAACTGATGATTTTGTATACTGCATTACTGCTAACCGCCATCGGATAAAGGACATCATCCTCTGATTATTTAAACGGATGACCTCTAGCTACGATTGGTCCATAGACAAATTGTTGAAGTTCTTCTTGGTCAGCAATCCGCATCCATTTTCTTCAGTCGGTGTCTGTGTGACACGACGTGATTTTCCTCTACGCAAGCCGGGGCTATGTCCATCGGTGCACTACCACGAACCATCGAAAACAATTGCCCTTCGCGAAGCCCCGTCCTCCATTCCCCAACTGAGATTTGGGTGCAGATTTTGAACAAGCTCCTTCTGCCGCATTGGAGTGCATTTGCATGTCCTCATTAGTATCACTGTTTGCATCTAAATACTATGGTCGTTCATTTTGTGAAAAATAAGACCTTAATCTTTTCCCCCTCCACCATGGGCTGGGGTCGAATTTTATTACTTGAAAACAACGAAATTAAAGAGTATGCAGTTTACTTCTCAACCCGCATACAGAAATAAACTTACCAGATCAATCATCAACACATAAAGACTACAAAGTTCAGCTCTTATAAACACCCTATGAAACACCAAACAGGAGCTACAGCTAAACAGCAGCTCGCAACTCCCTCCAGATTTTGCATCACATCTGCACCTTATTCACAACTAGGATCATGCCCGTGCGTTGCTACGGGCAGTAAAGTATTCAACAAGATAATGATTATGTGAAAACAAGAATGAATAGAAAAACATTTAATTGTGCTCATATTAAATGTACTACTCCGAAGATAGAATGGTAAAAAAGATAGACATGAAAGTCTAAGCCCACATCGATCATGTAGTCAATCGCAGTATTGCAACTTTGAGTTAAGCACTTAGCATACCATTCCATCAACACATAGCTTCACTCCACCTCGAAGAAACGTCACAAGCAAACTGAAACTTGGTTGGATCAGTTCCTCTGTGAGGCTCTAGCTATCCCTTTTATCCCTTTTTTCTGAAACTTGGCTCTCCATAATACCCTAGGCAAATAACATAAACAAAAACCAACAATCCATTTAAATATTATTAATTGAACAGAATGTTATATGTATATACAAATCAAAATTATTTGATTCTAAAAAGAACTATGGATGAGTGAAAACAGGCCACTGTCACTGAAACAGTAAGTTGTGAGTCAAGAATAGTGTTAGTGACAGGTCGTTGATGAACACATATTGTGAGGCATGAGGGGGAAATCCTCAGAACTGCACACACATTCAATTTAAGAAAATACCAAATTGATATTCACCAGACTCTGAGCATGCCTCCATGAATTACTGTAATCTCCCATTAGCAGCTCTAGAACCCTTATACATCACATCCTTGCAAAATTGCTCAAGTGGAGAATTAAAGTAGAGAAAAACACAACTTCCTACAATTTGCACCAAATCAATTAGTTTGATACATTAAACTCAACTTCTGATTAGCTATTTTGACACCTGGATATTACACCTGACATAACACATTTTCTTTTCCAGTGGAGTGAATACCTCCTTTACGTCATATTCGTTTTTTTATCAGGGCATAAATATTTGCAGTTATGACATAACTGCCAAACAAATTTAGCTACATTTACAGAGAAATGGTAAAGAAAGGCAAGACAACTCGAGTTCTTAACCTTGGTCACTTTGGGGAAGGTTGCATCATCCTACTTATGGATAGAATGTCAAATGGATGATGTTACCCTGCTTGATTGACCTGGGACACTGGAAGTGGAAACATGTTTTTTGTCTGCATGCAGACCTTCAATTGTTCAAATAAATCTCAACAATCAATATTTTAAATCCTGAAATCAAAACAGAAAAACCTCAATTGTTTATATGGTCAGGATAAGTTTTCCCCCAACCACAGAAAATTAATGATAATCGCATGTATGAACCAAAAAAATAGTTTAACTCATCAAGATTGTGACTTAACTACAACCCATTGGTAGTAGAAAGCAAAAGGGGAAATATATAGCAAAGCGTCTAAACAAATGAATTCATGCTAAACTAATCTGTGTGGACCATGATTGAGTAACCTCCTATTAGATTTATCAAATTCTTAATTTGCACATGCCCGATGTGTGCTCGACTAATTGAAATTACACTCATCACAGAGGTGCCTTTACAATACTGACATTTATATTCTAGCTTTAGTGGTTTGAATTTGTGTCCATGTACATTTTCAGATTGCTCAGTCTATCAAAGCAAGTAAATGAACATCAACTTCCAGAATCATAGACGAGGAGATTCAGGTATTGCAGCCATACCCCAGTGCACTAATCAATCCTAGCAGCATCAGAACCAACTGTGCATGAGACCCAACTGCCACGTTATATTTCTATATGTGAAAAGATATATCATGTGAGCAAGACCTACTTCAAACCACGCTAATGGTTGAAGGCGGGGAAGCAATCAGTCGTCAGCCATGGACATAATTCTCGTTTTGCCATCAACGGACAACAACACTCAGACATTCATTGAATAGGGAAAAACATCTAGATGACATCCATGTTTCTGACTTCCCAATCAATGCAAAGCTTACTAATGAAAAGAACTGATGCTTACCTGGATGAGCAGCAATACATATGTCACCACTACTGTACTTCATGCACTTTGCGATGTAATCAGTATTGTCCAAGTCACGAGGCTCTTCTCCTGCATACCTTCAAACACCTCCACTGCTCTCGATACACCTGCATTTCATGTACTTGGCAATGATCGCATTCATCAGTGGGTATCTTCTGGAATAACCCTCCCCCTCACCACAAACATGTGCACCCCCTCCCCTAAATCAACTGTGCACCCACTCCCCTAAATCAACTGCGCCCAAATATCCACATGACAATAGAACTGATAGCAAAGCCACTCCATCAGGCTCAATGAGAAAGATATACCTTGAATTACCCCAAGCAGATTGAAACTAATCATTGCCATTTTGGACGTATTGTCTATCAGCCAAAGAAAACACAGATTACAGAAAATTTTCCAAATTATAACTTCTATAGTTTTATTAAGAGAACTTTGCACGTGACATGGATCCAACTGCTAGTTCTGCACAATGCATGCAAATGACTGAAAACACTATGCTCATTGAAATCATTTGGAACTCATAGATTAAAATGCAAACTCTTATCTGCACGGAACTATACCGAAGCAAATCAGCCAATATTTACCTATTTTCTCAAGGTGGTTTGTCCTCCCCTCCAGGTTGCACATGCTTATTGATATTGCTTTTCACCTTAGCTTTTACAACTTCCTGGAAAGGATAGATCAAACACAAATTACTCAAGTTACAACCATTATGATGCTAGACAGGAGCAGAAACTTTAACTGGCTTGGGTAGAATAATGGTTTTGTCCGATGAGCGCAAGCATCTGAAGCACACATCCTCAAAATAACTACCAATCAGAAACTACACCTAGATATGGCATACAAAAAGCGTACATTCATAATAACCCTAGAGGTAAAGGTATATGATATCCTAATCGCCACTCATTCTAATGCTCGATTCATCTCTCATCAAACAATTATAACATGGAGCTGCAACATATTAATCGAACAAAACTTCTAGCAAGTAGATTCATCTGGGTCGCATGTACAACTTAAACACATCGACCTATACATTTTTTCCTAAATGCCGTCCACCACATTACACATATAGCACCCTTGTCTATCAATATATGAACGACAAAGCTCTTGCTAGTTCAATTTTTAAAAAACAAACATTGTGAGTCACCGTAGAAGCTTTCAGTAATGCAGCCTAGAACTCTAATCTCATGCAATCCCACACACCACAGCCAGAACAATCACGGCACACATAAAAAGTCGAGAGATCTATATCAAAGCATCAGGGGAAGTGAACTGGGGCACAAACCTGGAAAACCTAGGGGAGGTACTGGTTCTTTATAAAGAGGTCCATTTCATGTTTGAGGCGCTTCCCTAGGTAGCCTATCGAGCACTTCTTTATGTCCAGGTCTGTCATACACCGTAGAAAAAATGCACCACCATTCAAATCATGGGAACAAGAAGAAAAGGAAAGCCACAAGCAATTTTAATTGAACACTTAAGGTGAGCCATAGATATAGTTCAAGGATAAGATTTTTGGAATGTGCTTACCCTGAAAATTGCGAGGGGGAAGTCAGATCCTCCAGACGTCGAGCATGTAGAGATTTCAAAGAAAGTGCATTATAACCACATGAACAAATAACTTTAGTATCTCTGCACTAATTTAAGATATTCGTGACATTGCAGAATTCAATGGAATAATGTCATGTTGATGACTTCAGCATTAACTCAAGAGCTACCCGCGGAGAATTTATAGTCAATGTTTCATAAAAGAATAGCCAGAATGTTCATGATGCCTGCAAATAAATTATTTGTCTTATGAACAATCCCTGCAATCAAATAGAGCATTGTTGTGAGGATGTTGATTTGTAATAAAACATCTGCAGGATAAACGATTGCACATTGCCCAGCAAATTAGTATTCTTCCAGAAAGAATAGGAGGGGTGATGCAATTGCACCGCCATCTCTAGAGGGGGAAATGCAACGATTCTAAATCATATCTTGAGCTCTCTAATAATTTTAGACAAACACATCAGGAATTCAGGATGTAAATAAAATTATATACCAACATACACATGTAACTCCCTGTCAACCCAAATCCTTTCATCCATATGCTGGGTTAATAAAGTTTAAATCTAATATTTCTATTAACAGTAACAACTTGAGGACTCATCCACATGCTGGCATAGTTCGGATTTCAATTTTATAGCACATGTATCATGTATCATTCAGAAGGTTGACAGGGACAACGTGGAAGAAATTTTACCTTCGCCAGGCCCCTGCCGTTTCGTCGTGAAGCACCATCTCTACACGGGCGAGGTTGACAGGGACAGCGAATGGGAGGACAGGGAGAGAGCCGGCCAAGATCCCACGCCCGGGATGCCTCTACTCTTCCCCTACGCCGCCGTCGACCGGTCGAGGAGCCTTTCGCCGCCGTCGACCCCTGCTTCTCCCGCGGAGGACCGGCCGGCCGGCCGCGGCGCCACAGAGCGGAGCGAGGTCGCGGTGTTGTGGATCGAAGGCAAGGTGGCGACGGTGTGAGGGAAGGCGAGTTGGCGGCGGCGTGGAGAGGAGGCGAGGTGGCGTGTCGCGAAGAGGATGCTAGGTGGTGGCGGCGCGGTGCGGATCGAGGGCAGGTGCACAGGTGGGCGGCGGTGGCAGGCCTGTTGGCCGAGGGGGCACGGCGGCTGATTGGGGGCGAGAGGCGGCGGGTTGGCAATCGAGGATTAGGGTTTGATGCGGAGGGGAGCCGATTGGCCCGTGTAGAGGGGTGCGGAGGCAGGATTGGGTGGAGGATGGGGGAGGGAGCCGCGGAGAGGCGGACACGGGGTAGGGGAGGGCAGACGCGCGGGGGTAAGGGCGGACGCACGAAGAAAGTACTAACGGATTTTTTTCTCCACTTCATACTTTTTAGGAGTAGAGAAAATCGACAGAAACCATTCTTCTACTGAAGCAGCACTACTCTTGCATCGCTTGAAGGAGCCTCCTGAGGGTGATACTACTGTAATGCCGTCACCTTGAGTACTTCTGCCTCTTCTTCCAGCTTCCCGGTCCTCCTCCTTTGCAATTCTACCCAGAACATGAGAAACTCTGAGGCAGAGCAGATGATCGAATGATTTTTCTATCAAAGCACACACTATTTCTTGCTTTGCCAAATGGCCCCGCAAATAGCAATAAGACCTTTGATCTTAAGTGTGACAAATTGATAGTTAGTGCACCATCCATTAATACTTGTCAATTCGTTGTTCTGATAGCAAGTTATCTGAGGGAATCTGATTAAAACAAAAAACAAAATGGGTGTGACTCTAAACGAATCAGTTCTGAGATGCAGATGAAAATATGACACTACGACGCTAGTAACAAAAAACAAACAGAGGTATTATCGTAGACCAGATAAAATACCTTTTACATAAGCACTGCAGACTATTACTCAGGATTGCTACCAATGAATAGTGGTTATGATTCAGATGCACCACAAAACTCCTCCAAACGCAATTAATGATAAATATGAATGGTTACAGAACAAAAGGCATTAAATCAAATTGAATTAACACCTATTCCTGCCATGTAACAAAAAATTCTCAATCCTGAAGCTAGGCATTCTACGCAAAACCAAGCAATTACTGTAAATATATTGTACGGAGTTATAGATGTTTTTCCCTAAGCATATTATAGCACAGAAGCTAAATAACCACTGTATTATTTAAGTATTAGATGGTTGCAGTTTTAGATGCACCTCTGTTGTATCAGGCGAACAAATTAAAACAGTAAAGCAGGCACCATTTACATCGTCATAGCATCATAGCATATCAATGGGTAACCTACATTAGAATATCCTCTTCAGACCATCAAGAAGTTTTAGACTCCAACCCGCTCCCCTTCCATCATTTGGTGCAGAATTATCGCAATCCGTTTCAGCTTCTGCAACTTTGTCCTTTTCAATTAGTGCTGGCATATTTAAATATTTTGGAGTGTAGTCATTCTTCCACCCAAGCTCAACAATACTGGTAGCCTCCTCCACCCTAGATGCAGCGACCAATGCAGTCACTACCCCCTGCAGCAATGAGCATTTCACTCTGCACTTCCAGCTAAAGATTTCATGGCAAAAATTTAGAGCAAGATCAAGCTCCCCGGCCTCAAGAAAATGTGGTACAAGCGTATGAAATGTGCCCCTATTCGGCGCACATTCATTATTTACCATATCATCATATACCTTCTTAGCCTCGTCCATTTTCCCTTCCTTGCAATACCCTCGAATCAGCTCATTGTAGCACACTGAATCAGGTTTAGGCCCATCCATCTTCATCGCCTCAATTACAGCAACTGCATCCTGAATCCTCCTTTGGGCAACCAGACACCGCAACTTTGCATTGTAGCACTTCACATCTGGCTGAACATTCCTCTCCTTCATCATCTCCCAGAATTTCTCGGCATCATCAAAGCAACTGTTGTCGTAGAATCCATTAAGCAGAATGCTGAAAGATTGCTCATTGGGTTTAAGACCGTACTTCTCCATGAGCGGGATGACGTCGAGGGCGGCATAGAGGTCTGGCTTCCGGCACAGCCCGCGGATGAGGATGTTGTAAGAGTATACACTGGGGATAATTGTTGGATATAGGGCCGGGATCTGCTGGAACGCGATGGTGAGCGCGTCGAACTCGCGGTCGTTGATGTAGGCAGAGAGGAGGGCGTTGAAGGTCATGACGGACTTGTGCTTTGGGGGAAGATCGTGGAAGGTCGTGCCGGCGTGGGACAGCATGGATGCGCGGCCGTAGAGTTGGATGAGGCGCGTGGCGAAGCCCTCGGTGGAGGCCTCAAGGAAGGGCTTCTGCGAGTCGAGGATTGCCGCGACGGCGTCCTGGCGACCGAAGCATCTGAGGCGGTCCACAGTCACCTCGTAGACGCGGTGGTGCTCCTCGCGGAAGTTCTGGGATGCGGCCGACGCGGCGATGAACTGGGAGACCAGCTTGTCCGGGTCGCGCTCCCGCATGATGGCCTTCGCGATTTCGCCGATTGGCTTCGCGTGGCTGCGGCCCGCGTTGGGTTTCGCCTCCGCCTCGCCGGCGGCCACTTTCGGGGCAGGCACGGGTGCAGGCTTGGGTGTTTGGGCGCGTGGTGTGGTCGAGAAGAAGATGCTGGAGAGCCGGCGCGCGCGGCAGGCGGCGGCGGTGGAGGCCATGCCGGCGCGACGGCTTTGCTGGTGGGGACGGGACTGGGGTGACGGGCGGAGGTGGGGGAACTGCACACAGTCTATTTGGGCCGTGATGGGAATTTACAGCCGAGCAGGGCCGCCGGTGGGCTCGCAGATTGTGTTCTGGTGAAACGGTTCTTTATAAAAAAAATCGATTGTTTTCTCCGCTCCGTGTTCCCTCTTGCACTATCTTCGTTCACCGAACCTTTGGGGTTCTTCTTTCTATCAGTACCTCGACGACGAGATTCCCACAACGGATGCCGGAATCTGCACGGTCGGTCCTTGCAAGGCCGGGAGCTCTGCGTGACCCAGGCTGGGAGTGGGAGCAGCGGGCGCTTGCCGAAAATGACGCGGCGAGCACGAACCGACCGCTGCGGGCGAGTTGAGGCGGCGGCAGTTGCTCGAGTAATTGGCCGGCCAAGCATTCGTTTCAAGAAGACAGACATAAAGAAACAAGAAATAAAAAAGAGACAGCTCACCAAAAAAAAAAAAACATTGGTGTCTGTGTGCCACGGTGTGATTTTCCTCCAGGCAAAGCCGGGGCACTACCACGAACCATCGAGCCCTTCGTGAAGTTTTGAGTGCAGATTTTTAACAAAGCTCGTTCTGCTGTATTGAAGTGCATTTGCATGCCCTCATCAGTATTCACAGTTGCATCTAAATAATATGGTCGTTCATTTTGCGAAAAATAAGACCCTAATCTTTTTCTCACACCATGGGCTGTGGTCGAATTTCATTACTTGAAAAGCAACAATATTGAGTATGCAAGTTAGTTCTCAACCCGTGTACAGAAAAAACTTGACGGTACAGAAAGACTACAAACTTCAGATCTTATAAACCCCAACGAGACACAAAACAGCTAACAGAGCTCCTTTATTTAAAAAAAAAAAGCTAACTAGAGCTACAGCTAAACAGCAGCTCGCAACTCCCTCCAGATTTTGCATCATATCTGCCCCTTCTTCGCAGAAATCGACAGAAACCATTCTTCTACTGAAGCAGCACTACTCCTCAATCGCTTGAAGGAGCCTCCTGAGGTGATACTACTGTAATGCCGTTACCTTGAGTGCTTCTGCCTCTTCTTCCAGCTTCCCGGCCCTCCTCCTTTTGTAATTCTGCCCAGAACATGAGAAACTCTTAGGCAGAGCAGATGATATCAGTAGGAGATCGAATGATTTTTGTATCAAAGCACACTATTTCTTGCTTGCCAAATGGCCCCGCAAATAGCAATAAGACCTTGATTTTAAGTCTGACAAATCGACAGTTAGTGCACCATCCAGTAATACTTGTCAATTTGTTGTTCTGATGGCATCTGAAGGATTCTGTTTAAAGCAAGAAAAAAATGGGTGAATCTAAACGAATCAGTTGAGGTGAAGATGAAAATATGACACGCTATGACGCTAGTAACAAAAAACAAACAGGGGTATTATCGTAGACCAGATAAAATACCTTTTTACATAGATACTGTAATTCAGAGGATTGCTACCAATGAAAAGTGGTTATGATTCAGATGCACCATAAACCCGTCCAAAAGCAATTAATCATAAATATGAATGGTTACAGCAAAAAAAAAGCTAATAAAATTAACACTTTCCTGCCATGTACCAAAAATTCTCAATTCTGAAAGTAGGAATCCTAGGTAACACCAAGCAATTACTGTAAATATACTGTATGAAATTATAGATGTTTTTCCTCCTAAGCATATTAAAGCACAGAAGCTAAATACCACTATCCTATTTAAGTATTAGATGACTTCAGTTTTATATGCACCTCTGTCGTATCAGGCCAACAAATTAAAAACAGTAAAGCAGGCACTATTCACATTGTCATAGCAAAATGACACAACGACATATCAATGGGTAACCTACATTTGTATATCCTCATCAGACCGTCAATTCGTTGTTCTGATGGCAGGTTATCTGAGGGAATCTGATTAAAACAAGAAAAATATTGGATGTGACTCTAAACGAATCAGTTCTGAGGTACAGATGAAAATATGACACACTACGACGAGTAACAAAAAACAAACATGGGTATTATCGTAGACCATATAAAATACTACCACTGTTTTCTTTTATTTGACGACAGCTAACTCAAATTTGACTTAATGGACGGAAAATAATCAAGAATAGAGGGAGTACCTTTTACATAGGTACTATAGACTATAACTCATAGGATTTCTACCAATGAACAGTGATTATGATTCAGATGCACCACAAAAGTCCTCCAAACACAATTAATGATAAATATGAATGGTCACAGGACAAAAAACATTAAATCAAATAGAATTAACACCTTTTCCTGCCATGTGACAAAAATTCCGAAGCTAGGCATTCTACGCAACACCAAGCAATTACTGTAAATATACTGTACGGAGTTATAGATTTTTTTTTCCTCCTAAGCATATTATAGTACAGAAGCTAAATACCACTATCTTATTTAAGTATTAGATGATTGCAGTTTTAAATGCACCACTGTTGTATCAGGCGAACAAATTAAAACAGTGAAGCAGGCAGCATTTTCATCGGCATAGCATCATGACATATCATTGGGTAACCTACATTTGTATGTCCTCCTCAGACCATCAAGAAGTTCTAGACTCCAACGTTTCAGACTCCAACTCGCTCCCCTCCCATCATTTGATGCAGAATTATCGCAATCCGTTTCAGCTTCTACAACTTTGTCCTTTTCAATTAATGCTGGCACATTTAAACACTTCTGAGGATAGTAGTTCTTCCTCCGAAGCTCAACAATCCTCTTAGCTTCCTCCACCCTTGAAGCAGCAACCAGCGCAGTCACAACGCTCTGGAGCAACGAGGAATGCCCTCTGCACTTCCAACTTAAGATCTCATGACAGCACTTTAGAGCAAGATCAAGATCCCCAGCCTCAAGAAAATGTGGCACAAGGGTATGAAATGTGCCCCGATTTGGTGTACATTCATTCTTTACCAGCTCATCATATACCTTATACGCCTCATCCAATCTCCCTTCCTTGCAATACCCTCGAATCAGTTCATTGTAGGACACTGTATCAGGCTTTGGGCCATCCTTCTGCATCCTCTCAATCAAAGCAATTGCATTCTGAGTACTCCCTTTGGAAACCAAACCTCGCAGCTTTGCATTGTAGCACTTCACATCCGGCTGAACATTCCTCTCCTTCATCATCTCCCAGATTTTCTCGGCATCATCAAAGCAATTGTTGTTGTAGAATCCATTAAGCAGAGTGGTGAAAGATATCTCATCAGGTGTAAGACCGCACTTCTCCATGAGCGGGATGACGTCGAGGGCCGCAGAGAGGTCCGGCTTCTGGCACAGCGCGTTGATGAGTATGTTGTAAGAGGATACACTGGGGATAACGGTTGGGTATGAGGCCGGGATCTGCTGGAACGCGGTGGCGAGTGCGACGAAGTCGCGGGCGTTGACGTAGGCAGAGAGGAGGGTGTTGAAGGTCATAACGGACTTGTGCTTTGGGGGAAGGTCGTGGAAGGTCGTGCCGGCGTGGGACGGCATGGATGCTCGGCCGTAGAGGTGGATGAGGCGAGTGGCGAAGCCCTCGGTGGAGGCCTCAAGGAAGGGCTTCTGCGAGTCGAGGATTGTCGCGACGGCGTCCTGGCGGCCGAAGGATGTGAGGCGGGACACGACCACCTCGTACACGCGGTGCTTCTCGCGGAAGCGCTTGGACGCGGCCGATGCGGCGATGAACTTGGATACCAGCTTGTCCGGATCGCGCTCCTGGAAAATGGCCCTCATGATTCTTCTGAGGGACTTCTCGTCGCTGCGCACGTTGGGTTTCGCCTCCGCCTCGCCGGCGGCCACTTTTGGGGCCGGCGCAGGAGCGGGCGCAGGCTTGGGTTTTGGGGCGCGTGGTGTGGTGGAGTTGAAGATGCTGGAGAGCCGGCGCGCGCGGGAGGAGGCGGCGGGGGAGGCCATGGCGGCGCGCCGGCGGCGCAGGTGGGGTTTGCGGGGAGACGCGACTGCGGGACGGACGGGCGGAGGTGTTTGCAGTAGGAGCGGCACGGTCTATTTGGGCCATATTGGTTGGAAATTTACAGCCCAGCTTGGCCGCCAGTGGGCTCGCGGATTGTCTTCAGGTCATTGGAATGAGATTTGAAATATGAATCGTAAAAATAATTGCCTAATATAGCAGGTGAGACAAAATGTGCAGCTGTTTAGGTTAGATTCCGTACTCACGAATGTCTAGTTTGTTTTTCACTTTGCATTTAAACGGTAGGATTTGCAACTCAGCGCCTACCCTGGAGGCAGAACTTTAGGATTATGTTTTTTTTTACGAGAAAAGAGTGACAGTATCAATCAATCAAGGATAAACATTCAGATGCGGGTAGCTCTCTTACACAACGTGGAGCACTATCTCTCCATACAGCATAATGTGCGGTTCTATTTGCTAATTGAGCTAACTCATGGGTTATAACATTGCACTCTCTATTAACCTTCTTGAATTTCACATCTGGGATTAGCTAGATACAAGCTTGAATCTCCTTTACTATGTGCATAATTGGGGTCTTGCCGAACCAGTTTGTATGAAAAAAGACCCATGAACATTTAATTTCACCCATCCATCTGAAGGGGCTTCCCATGTAACCATACCTCTGAAAGTGTAGTTGCTTTCCTTCAGAACCTTTGGCGCCCAGTCCCAAGATTGGTTCAGACTTCAGAGGTTTCTTACCCTTTATATCATCTCCTCCTCCTTGTCGGACGCTTAATAATGAATTCTGATAGTTATAAGAAAGCGGGCTGGTCTTTCGAAAAAAATATAAGAAAGCGGGCTGAACCAAAAACAGAGGCCGAACCAGTTCCATGTGTAGAATCGTTATGCAAATGCCAAGCTCGCCAAAATAAGAAAAGAAGCTGTACTCTTTGATCCACATTTATTTTATTTAGTAATAACAGAAACCAATCTGGTTCATCTTTGATAAGCAAATGTTCAGGAATCAAAGACCAATCCTTCTTTGGTTCAAATCTTAATGCCTTTGCCTTTGTGCAAGATATAACTGCATGAAAGTCATTCTCTTCACCAATGAGATTTTTTTCGGTTTGCTTCTTTCTTATTGTGGCGGCTATTATATTATGGCGTGGCTGAAATGTGACCTGTACGACCAGTTGGAAAAGGACTCGTATGTAACAGAAAAGGACATATATGTAAGGATCGGACGGTTGAGATTAATTCTATACGACCGGTTTTTTAGATGTGGTACGGTAGTATTGAAAGGTCGTACTGGTAGTTAAAGGGTATTATCAGAAATGTAAAATATCATTTTTGTAATATATAAAAACGGAGGGAGGAGGTGTGCATGGGTGGACCGGGTGGGTAGCGGGGAATTTTTTTCTAAAACATATATCAACTAAATTACCATTTTAATTCTTAGAGAAAAAACCGAAGAAACCGACAATACGACCGTACGACCGTTGGAACGTATTGTGTACAGAAGAAAACCTCTCATCAATACCACACAACATGCGTCCTCGTCGTTCCCTCCCTGGTGGCATCGTCCTGCTCGACATCCTCGTTCCACCTTCGAAGACCTTTGGATGGCAGGCGTCCGATGATGTGCGTGTGTTCTTGGCGTGTTTGTTGTCCGCAGACCGCCCCCCCTCCCCTCCCCTTGTTTATTGTTTGGTGTGGTGGTGTGGTGAAGTTTCTCTCCCTCTTGTACCGTGCTGTGTTTGGCGCTTTGGATCTCTTCTAAAAGTGCTTTTTTGTAACTCTTTTTCTCTCCTCTTAATGAAAAACGTACTTTGCACGTCTTAAAAAAAGCAAATGCCCTTTTCCTCCTAGGAAAAATTAAGAGCAAGACGATAAGCACTTCTTACTGAAAATAGGCCCGATTTCTCATAGTGCCAAGCTATCACATCTTCCGCCAGACGATAAGCACTTCTTACTGAAAATAGGCCCGATTTCTCATAGTGCCAAGCTATCACATCTTCCGCCTGATATTGTGGGATCCTGATCTTCACTATCGCTTCGATGTCATGTGGAAGAAAATACATCTTCTGGACGTGTTTGTTAGATTTAAACAACTGAGAAACCCAATGCAACCTGCACCTCTTACGCACGCTTGTGAGTTTCAGAGTGGATATTCTAGGAATCCAATTATCCATCCATATACGAACTTTACTACTGTTGTGGACACCTTCTTTGGGAAGAAGTTCAGCCGTAGGAATAAGAAGGCCAAGGCCTCAACTAGTGAATAGATAAGTTTGTTAGCTTAGAGATTTGTTTAGAGATTTCTTTGGAGTTTGTTGGGCTGAATCAGCCGGCTAGGTTTGAGGAGAAGGTTTGGGGGCGCAGGCCCTTATGTACCTGTCCCTCGGTTAGGAAAGGGGTTAAGCAGAGATAAGAGATAAACCTTAGAGCTCAGAGCCTCCAAGGGAGGACGAGCAGGGGATTTATCCATCTGCTAATCTCCTATCAGATTGAATAAACAACCCATATCATCTTTGGTATCAGGATCCATCTCCTTCCTGCGCCTCATTCAATCTGCATCTTGATTCCCTCTAGCCACCACCACCGCCAGCCATGTCGCCTATCACACCGCCACCACCACAGCTCGTTTCCCCGTCGCCGCTGCTAAACCCACCGCCGTCTCTGCTATGGGAGAAAAGCCGCTCGACCAGGCGGCTCTGGATGCCGCCATTAAGGCCAGCACCGATGCGCTCGACAACGCAGTCGAGCGAATCCTGGGCCGACTCAACGAGCACATCAAGAAATCAGACACCGCCATGAGGTCGATCCGCCTGGAGCAGACTCGCCTGAACACCAAGATTGACAATGTCCAGACCCAATTGTTGGAGAAGAGGGGCTCCTTTGACAGCTCCTCAACGTCGTCTGGCGGCCGGGACGGCGCCCCACCGCCGCCACCGATCCACAAGCTCCGCTTCCCCAAGTACGACGGCACCGACGACCCCCTCGGATGGCTGCACAAATGCGAGCAATTTTCCCGCTCCCATGGCACGCCGGCGTCGCAGCAAGTTTGGGCGGTGGCCTTCTATCTCGAGGGCGTCGCGGGCCAATGGTACTTCCGCCTAGAGAAGAACCAAGGAGAGCCGTCCTGGGAACAATTCGTCGACGACATCAACAAGCGCTTCAGGCCGCCTACCCGGAGCAATCCCCTTGGCGAAATCATGCACCTGAGCTGTTCCGCCTCTGTTGACGAGTATCAGGAGCGATTCCTCAACGCTTCTGGCGCGTTGCGAGGGTGTCAATGAGAAGCAGCAGATCGCCATCTTCTCCACCAGGCTTCTGCCTCAGATGGGGATTGATGTTGACCTCCAGAAGCCGACGACCCTCGACGACGCCATGTCGCTGGCCCGGGCGTTTGAACGCCGCCTGCAGTTGGGGGAGGACCCGCCCCACACCGCGGCCCGTGGCCCGCGCATGCCGCCACGCGCGCCGTTCTCCTCTACTCCGGCGCCCAAGCCTTCAACCACGCCGAGCGCCACGGGCTCGACACCAACAACGCCCGGCGCGCCCGTCAAGCCACCGCCAGGGGGTTGTTTCACCCCCCTCACGCCCGAGGAGATGGCGCAGCGGCGCATGGACGGCCTCTGCTTCAATTGCCCGGAGAAATTCTCTCAGGAACACGCCAAGCAGTGCACAATGAAGGGCATTTATTTCTTGGAAGTGGCGGACGTCGACATCCCCCGACGACGGCGCATCAAAGGAGGACATGACGATTTCCATGTGCGCCATCACTGGTGTTCGCTCCAGCGCCACCCTACAGCTTATGACAGTTGTCCGCGGCGCCGCTTTCGACGCCCTCATTGATTCGGGCTCCACACACTACTTCATCGACACGGCTGCTGCGTCGCACCTCGGCCTCGTCTCGGAAGCACGACCGGGCCTCACAGTGGGTGTCGCTAATGGGGATCACGTGTCCTCCGCGGGTGTTTGCAAGGACAGCACCATCACCATCGGCCAAGAAGAGTTCACCGTCGACCTGTACGTGATCAATCTCGGCGGCTATGAGCTCGTTTTAGGGTGCGAATGGCTGCGCACCCTAGGACCCATCCTCTAGGATTTCAAGCGCCATACCATGGCGTTCTGGCGCCATGACCATCGGGTCAAGTGGCAAGGCGTTCCCACTCGGCCAGTACCGTGCCTCACCCTCAGCGTCGTGGAGAACGTCATGTCCCTGCTGTTGGAGGAGTTCGCTGAACCCAGCGGGCTTCCACCACACCGTAGCTTCGATCACCGGATACACCTGCTACCTGGAACACCACCAGTGGTTGTGCGGCCCTACCGCTACCCCTAGCTCCTCAAGGACGAGATCGAAGCACAGTGCACGGCTATGCCGGAGCAGGGGATCATTCGCCCCAGCACAACGGCTTTCTCTTCCCCGGTTTTGCTGGTGCGCAAGCCGGATGACACATGGCGTTTTTGCGTGGACTACAGAGCTCTCAACATGAAGACCGTGCGCGACAAGTTCCCCATACCAGTGGTGGACGCTCCTGGATGAACTCAAGGGCTCCACTTACTTCTCCAAGCTCGATCTCCGCAGCGGCTACCACCAAGTTCGGATGCATCAAGACGATATTCAGAAGACGACGTTCCGCACACACCATGGGCATTTTGATTTCCTTGTCATGCCGTTCGGCCTCACCAACGCCCCCTCGACGTTCCAGGCACTCATGAACACGGTGCTGCAGCCCTTCCTCCGCCGTTGCGTGTTGGTCTTCTTCGACGACATCCTGATTTACAGCAGGACGTGGGCAGAACATCTCCAGCATGTGCAGGCGGTGCTCGCTGTGTTGCGCGAGCATGGCCTCGTTCTCAAGAAATCCAAGTGCCGCTTTGGGGAACAACGTGTCCAGTATCTCGGGCACGTGATCACCGACGGTGAGGTCGCCATGGACGAGGACAAGATCGCTACGGTGCAAGCTTGGCCTCGCCCCCACTCTGTAAAGGCCCTCAGAGGTTTTCTTGGCCTCACGGGATATTACCGAAAATTCATTCACAACTATGGCCTCATCGCTGCTCCCCTCACAGCGCTACTGAAGAAGGAAGCCTTCCACTGCTCTGACGCTGCCACGGAGGCCTTTGAAGCATTGAAGCTGGCGCTCACCACCGGCCCTGTCCTACACCTTCCGGACTTCGACAACCCATTCATGGTCGATTGCAATGCGTCCGGCAGGGGGTTCGGTGCTGTCCTGCACCAAGGGGGCGGCCCCATCGCTTTCTTCAGCAAGACGGTCGCTCCTCAGCACGCAAAATTGGTTGCCTATGAGCGAGAACTCATCGGCCTGGTGCAAGCTGTGAGACATTGGAGGCCGTATCTCTGGACCAGGGAGTTTATCGTACGCACAGACCACTGCAGCTGGAAGCATTTGTTGGATCAGCGCCTCTCCACCATCCCTCAACATACATGGGTGAGTAAACTGTTTGGGTACAGCTTTCAGGTGGAATACAAGCAGGGGAAGCAAACACCGCGGCGGATGCACTGTCTCGCCGCGACGAGGACGCAGGAGGGGCGCACCTGGCTGCCATCTCACGACCAGAGTTTGCTCTGTTCGAGGAGTTCCGCCAAGAGGCTGATTCCCTGCCGGAAATTGTGGAAAAGCGCCGGGTGATTGAGGATGGGACAACGGGCGCGGCATGGACACTAGTGGACGGCTTCGTCATGCACCAGAACAGGATCTTCGTTCCAGAGTCCTCGCTGCTGTGGCCGCATATCCTAGCCACGGCACACGGCGCCGGGCATGAGGGTGCACAGAAGACACTTCACCATCTCTGTGCTTCCTTCTACAACCCCGCGCCTCCAAGCTCGTGTGTGAGTTCGTCCGGGGATGTGTCATTTGTCAGCGCAACAAGACCGAGCACCTCCACCCCGCTGGTCTTCTGCAACCCCTGGACGTGCCCACGTCGGTCTGGAGCGACATAGCCATGGATTTCGTCAAATGTTTTCCCAAGGTGGGGGGCCGTTCCGTGGTCCTTACTTTGGTTGACAGGTTCTCCAAGATGGCTCACTTCATTCCCCTCGGCCACTCGTACACGACGCTCACGGTGGCCCAGGCATTCTTCGACAACATCGTCAAGCTCCATGGATTGTCGTGCTCCATCGTCAGCGACTGTGACCCTATCTTCACAAGTGCTATCTGGACAGAGTTGTTCTCCCTGTCCGGGGGAAGTTGCGCCTGAGCTCTGCCTTCCGGCCACAGACGAACGGTCAATCTGAGGTCACAAACCGGATCTTGGGGGTGTACCTGCGCTGCTTAGCAGGAGATCGTTAGCGCAGCTGGCTCCGGTGGCTTCCATGGGCAGAATTTTGCTACAACGCCTCCTTCCAGACTGCCTTGCAGACGACGCCTTTCAAGGTTGTGTTTGGTCGGGCCCCGCCAACACATGTCCTACCAACCGGGAGTTGCTCGGGTTGTGGCTGTGGACAAGCAGCTCATCCACCGCGATGAGTTCCTAACAGAGATCAGGGAACGCCTTCTTCAAGCCCAGAACTACATGAAGGCGTCTCATGACAAGGGCCACCGTTTCATGGAGTATGAGGTGGGCGAATGGGCGTGGCTTCGCCTCAACCAGCGCTCAGCAGCGGCCATCAAGGACAATGTCAACGCCAAGCTCGCACCACGCTACTATGGGCCATTCAAGATTACAGAACGAGTAGGACCCTTGGCATACCGTCTGCTGCTGCCAGCCAAGGCTCGTATCCATAATGCGTTCCATGTTGTCTTCCTCAAGAAATTTGAAGGTGGGCGGCAGTGTTGTGGACACCTACTTTGGGAAGAAGTTCAGCCGTAGGAATAAGATGGCCAAGGCCTCAACTAGTGAATAGATAAGTTTGTTAGCTTAGAGATTTGTTTAGAGATTTCTTTGGAGTTTGTTGGGCTGAGTCAGCCGGCTAGGTTTGAGGAGAAGGTTTGGGGCGCAGGCCCTTATGTACATGTCCCTCGGTTAGGAAAGGGGTTAAGCAGAGATAAACCTTAGAGCTCAGAGCCTCCTAGGTAGGGATGAAACCGGATCGGATACGAACGGATAGTGCGGATACAGATACAGATAATTTTTCTTTCTCGGACAGAATTTTCGGATCGAATTCGGATACGGACAGTATATTTTGTGTCGAATAGTGATATTCATCATATTTGGATCATAGAAATTCAATTTTGAATTTCCGGATACTAATACAGTACGGATATTTACGGATATTAAATGTTCGGATTCGAATAGGATCTTACCATTTGAGTGTCTGACCCTTTCGGTCGGACGGATGGATAATATCCGTACCACTTTCATCCCTCCTCCTAGGGAGGGCGAGCAGGGGATTTATCCATGTGCTAATCTCCTATCAGATTGAACAAACAACCCATATCAACTACCAGAACCAATCCTCCAGATTAATCCCATTTTCTCTGAAATCTCTGAAACCCATTCCACCGAAATATTTTGGCAGTATCATTTTATCCCAAGAAAGCCAATGCACCTTTCTCTTATCAACCTCATCACCCCACCAAAAATTACTAATGAGCTTCATGTATTCTTCACAATATGTATCAGATAAATGAAATACTCCCATCACATAAGTTGGAATGGATTAGGCAACAGACTTGATAAAAATTTCTTTACCTCCTGAGGACATATATATCTCTGACCACACTGTCATCTTCTTAACAAACCTCTCCTTTGTGGGTTGAAAATGATCAGCTTTCATCCTTCCTTCAAGAATGGGGAGCCCCAGATACTTTTCTTCAAAAGTTTCAGCTTCAACTTGTAACACAGTTTTTATTTCATCCCGACTTTCTTCACTACTATGCAGTCCAAAAAGGAGTGAACGTTTACCTGGGCTAATTTGCTGCCCTGTGTTTCTCTCAAAAATCGAAATTGCCTCCCGAATTTTAATGGCCTGGTCCACTCCGGCTTTAAAAAACAACAAACAATCATCAACGAAAAGCAAGTGTGATATCCCCGGAGCTCTTCGGCAAACTTTCAGAGTCTATATCTACAGCCTTTGATAAAGTAGTCGATAAACCTTCTGCCACAAGCAGCAACAAGGAAACAGAGGAAAAATAAGACCTTAGCCTTTTTTTTGCGAAAAATAAGACCTTAGCCTTTTTTTCCACCATGGGCTGCGGACGAATTTCATTACTTCAAAAGGAACGAAATTACAGAGTATGTAATTTAGTTCTCAACCCGCGTACAGGAATAAGCTACCAGATCAAACGACACAGATTGACTACAAACTTCAGATCTTATAAACCCCTACGGAGACACCAAACAGCTAACCAGAGCTCCTTTATCCCAAAAAGAAAAAAAAACTAACCAGAGCTACAGCTAAACAGCAGTTCGCAACTCCCTCCAAATTTTGCATCACATCTGCACCCACTTCACAGAAATCGACAGAAACCATTCTTCTACTGAAGCAGCACCACTCCTGCATCGCTTGAAGGAGCCTCCTGAGGGTGATACTACTGTAATGCCGTCACCTTGAGTGCTTCTGCCACTTTTTCTAGATTCCCTGTCCTACTTTTGTAATTCTGCCCAGAACATGAGAAACTCTTAGGCAGAGCAGATGATATCAGTAGGAGATCAAATCATTTTTCTATATCAAAACACACTATTTCTTGCTTGCCAAATGGCCCCGAAAATAGCAATAAGACCTTGATCTTAAGCATGACAAATTGATAGTTAGTGCACCATCCAGTAATACTTGTCAATTCGTTATTCTGATGGCAAGTTATCCGTAGGATTCTGATTAAAGCAAGAAAAGAAAAGGGTGAATCTAAACGAATCAGTTGAGGTGCAGATGAAAATATGACACGCTATGACGCTAGTAACAAAAAACAAACAGGGGTATTATCGTAGACCAGATAAAATACCTTTTTACATAGATACTGTAATTCAGAGGATTCCTACCAATGAAAATAGCACAGAAGCTAAATAACCACTATATTATTGTAAGACCAAGCAATTACTGTAAATATATTGTACGGAGTTATAGATGTTTTTCCTCCTAAGCATATTATAGCACAGAAGCTAAATATTATTTAAGTATTAGATGGTTGCAGTTTTTGATGCACCTCTGTTGTATCAGGTGAACAAATTAAAACAGTAAAGCAGGCACCATTTGCATCGTCATAGCATCATAGCATATCAATGGGTAACCTACATTAGTATATCCTCTTCAGACCATCAAGAAGTTTTAGACTCCAACGTTTTAGACTCCAACTCGCTCCCCTTCCATCATTTGGTGCAGAATTATCGCAATCCGTTTCAGCTTCTGCAACTTTGTCCTTTTCAATTAATGCTGGCATATTTAAATATTTTGGAGTGTAGTCATTCTTCCACCCAAGCTCAACAATACTGGTAGCCTCCTCCACCCTAGATGCAGCGACCAATGCAGTCACTACCCCCTGCAGCAATGAGCATTTCACTCTGCACTTCCAGCTAAAGATTTCATGGCAAAAATTTAGAGCAAGATCAAGCTCCCCGGCCTCAAGAAAATGTGATACAAGCGTATGAAATATGCCCCTATTCGGCGCACATTCATTATTTACCATATCATCATATACCTTCTTAGCCTCGTCCATTTTCCCTTCCTTGCAATGCCCTCGAATCAGCTCATTGAAGCACACTGAATCAGGTTTAGGCCCATCCTTCTTCATCGCCTCAATTACAGCAACTGCATCCTGAATCCTCCTCTGGGCAACCAGACCCCGCAACTTTGCATTGTAGCACTTCACATCTGGCTGAACATTCCTCTCCTTCATCATAACCCAGAATTTCTCGGCAGCATCAAAGCAACCGTTCTCGTAGAATCCATTAAGCATCAGGCTGAAAGACCGCACTTCTCCATGAGCTGGATGACAGGTCTGGCTTCTTGCACAGCACGCTGATGAGTATGTTGTAAGAGTGTACACTGGGGACAATGGTTGGGTGTGAGGCCGGGATCTCTGGAACGCGGTGGCTAGCGCGTCAAAGTCACGGGCGTTGACGTAGGCAGAGAGGAGGGCGTTGAAGGTCACGACGGACTTGTGCTTCGGGGGAAGGTCGTGGAAGGTCGTGCCGGCGTGGGACGGCATGGATGCGCGGCCGTAGAGTTGGATGAGACGCATGGCGAAGCCCTCGGTGGAGGCCTCAAGAAAGGGCTTCTGCGAGTCGAGGATTGTCGCGACGGCGCCCTGGCGGCCCAAGGATGTGAGGCGATCCACAGCCGACACGTACACGCTGTGGTGCTCCTCGCGGAAGCTCTGAGACGCGGCGATGAACTGGGAGACCAGCTTGTCCGGATTGCGCTCCAGCATGATGGCCTTCACGATTTCGCTGATTGGCGTCGCGCTGCTGCGCCCCGCGTTGGGTTTCGCCTCCGCCTCGCCGGCGGCCATTTTCGGGGCCAGTGCAGGCACAGGCGCCGATGGAGGCCCGGGCGCGGGTGTTTGGGCGCGTGTCACACTCGATTTTCCGAAGAAAACCAAGTGATAGCTATATGTATGTCAGGATCTAGTTTCATATATATAGTGACATCATAGTAAATAACAGAAATAATATCACGTAAAGAAAGAGAGATTATCAGAGATTTACAGCGGAATCCTGGGAAACAAAGGCTTCAAACTTCACAGGCAATCGACTGGGGATTGCGTATGCCTAGCACCATCTTCTGGACTTCATACACCTTCTTCTTCTGAACAGCAGTAAGCAAGGGTGAGCACACTTATGGTTAGAGCTCAGCAAGTGGGGGAAGATGTAAGGCTATCAAGGATAGGCTAAGGTTTTACAGCAGTTAGCATTTTAATGTTGGTCAAATTTTATTAGCAAGCATCTGTTTCCTAGATGTAAGTTCATACCAACCCACTTAAGCATTTAGAAAACATCTAATCTTAAAATCATAAAAAAACCACGATTTAATTTCCATCTTTAAGTTTGACTATCATGTGAGGGTCCAGGCCGCTCTTGACCGTGAGCACGGCTGATCGATCAGTTTTAACTCTGCAGAGGTTGTACACTTTCACCACAAGTCGCGTAAAAATTCCGAAGAACTTTGAACCCAACCATGCTGTGCAAAAGTAGGCACAATACCACACTTCCGAGGTGTGGTTGCATAGGGACGCTACGAAGCCTTTACAAAGAGTCATCCTATGTGTATTAGTCCATAGTAGCACGTCCTAGAGGCTATCTTTCGTACCCTCCTTCTACCCTCGGACCAGGTTAGCCTAGAAGAGCACTTCCGTTCCAATGCCTGTCCAGAGTAGAAGAGTCATAAAAGCATTCTCCGTACCACAAGCTACTAAGCCTAATAGCCACACAAGACTTCCCTAATTAATCAGCCAAGACAGAGCCATATGTCTTGTGGTTGCACTGTTTCCTAGGTGGTTCTGCATGTTCCGATTAAATCATATGATCTTGTAATTAGCCACATTTATCACCAAAGTTATCATGATCAACATTTTATAAAGATCCATTTCAACCATCCCAGGTTAAGCGATTAATCATATTCTACCCCAAAAACATTTATTTAAACCAGAGTGTTCAAAGGAATAGGGATGAAATCTAGTATGTCCTTAAAAAGGTGATTTCCCATCAAGTTATGCAATACAACATAAAAGTAAATTTAATTGTAATGCTTGTGAATAGGACGAAGTAGAATATGTAGGGGGAGAAGACCACTTGCCTTCCTCTAACAAAAAGCTACTCTTTATGTGTAACGACCCGGGTTTTCGGTGAGGAAAACCCGACTCCTTGTACCCTTGTGATAGTCCCTGGGTCAGTAGCTATCACGTACAGAACTCATTACAGTATAATATCATTTCCATACAACGAAATCAGAGTACAAAACAAAGTATTTACATCCGAATACAACTCGGGATACGATTTTAAGTACAAGCCCCTTGGGCTAAATGACAAGTAGAAACTCTATGCAGCGGTAGCTAAGGCTTCAAGTCTTCATCTTCGATCAACTCCACATGCATCCTTGAGCGAAGCAATGCAATCCTTCCTCCATGGATTCTTCATAAATGGACTTTCGCTCCAAGTCCAATCCTGCACACTCACAAACTATCCCCAAGGAATGGGATAGGTTCACGTTACCGACCGTATGCAAGCTTTAAGTGGCATACTTCTAGGGGTGAAGAAAGAATCAAGGTAGTAGCTGGGTTTCCTATGCAGCAGCCACATCATAAATAGAATAATATCTCCATAATCCCACAATTTCCCATAACTCTCATCCGCAAACGGATACACCTGGTCACCCAGATCACCGTCACCATCACCTAACTCCATCTAGGGTCGGTGCGAGAACTCCCACTCCTCGCACCTCAATGGTTGCACCCGGATCCGCAAGGCAGAGGGAGCAACTCTCCTCTCCCCGAATACAACCACGGCTCACCATACACTCTCATCCTATAAAGGGGGAGGTAGAAATCCCAAAAACGTAAGAGTCGGAGAAACAACGGGCATGTCCATAACCGAGGACGCGGCTATACGTATAGATCTAAACTCTGCAGAGCGTGTACACCAGTACCCAACTCGGAATGGCACCCGACGGTAACAAGTCGACCGAAACCATCCTACCGAACGAACACCTAGGAGTTACGATCCATCCTGCATCCGAGTCTCGCTGCGGTCCTTCGCAAAGATCCACCCCAGAACTGTGAAAATGCCCCCGTATGGCCACACGGGGAACGCCTAAAGGGAAGGGACTTCACCCTACACCCTCTCACTGATACCCTCTATCCTACTGGCAGGTATGGTATCGCACTTGCTAGGGTCGAACAGCCCTATCCCCACTCTCGGCGAGGTGGTGTGTACGAAAGTCCCGTGTAACAGGCGACCCACTCAGTTTCAGACCGGGGCGAGCTCCTATCCTCCAAGTCATCACAAAAACCCCCAACACCTGTGCTCCTAAAACAGTGTACCCGCCATAGGCACCAAACTGGGCAACGTCTGAGAAGACGATCCCTGGCCCCCGATCCCAGATGGGGTTGTCTTGAGCTCACCCCCGCCAAAATATCTCAAAACACCTCCTGCCGGTTTTTCCCCACACACGCCAAGAAACTATCACAATAATCCCAACACATGCATAGCAAACTCAACGTATCATCACGCATAAGTAAAGTAGTAGTAGTAGTAGGTCAATCAAGGACAAGTATGTAAAAGAGGCTATGCACGGGTTCATCATATCCATCACTATGTAGTAAATAAAGCACTAGCAGTTCTAATAGCCATGCCTAATGGGCATTCAAAGAAGGTCGGGCGTGAACACCTGTGTGCAAGTAGTCGTCGAAGTTTCCGTAGTTGTTCTCGATCTTCTGGCTTGACTCATCGGCTCCAGGAATCCTAGATTCGCAAATATAAATAAACACGGTGTCTAGATGCAATTAACTCCAAAGAGAAGCAATAAAGAACCAGATAACTCCAAAAGCTAGTCTAACAGGTGCTTCATGATTTTAGAAGAACAAAGAAACTGATTTCATATTTTTCTAAGCTAGAATCAATTTATTATGGATTTTCAAATAAAGAAATATTTTATGGATTTAATGAATTGCGATAAAGCACAGAAAACATAAGTCGGCAAGTTAGAGAACCAAAAGCTAGGTTTTTGGGTTGGTCCGCATGGTAAGTTGACTAGTCAACGATTATTGTTGACCACGTCAAAGAGGAAGGTCAGAGGTCAACCGGACCCCACAAGTCACCCTGTGAGTCCCGTATGTTAGATGACACCAGGTTGGATGGTTAGCGGCCTCTCATGTTAGTGGGACCCAGCGGTAAGTCCGGAGGCCCCTTTAGGTTAGATTAGAGGGGTTTTGAAGGATGGATCAGCTGCTCAAGGTCACAGCACTCGGTCTCACTAGCCAGAGTTTGGCTAAGGATTGGAAGAGCATTAGTGCCACGCTTGCTAGCTTTCTGGACTGAAAGGATTTTGGTGGAACAGGGAACAAGTTAGCACGTCCATGGCCTACAGGAGCACTTGCATTAGGTGCTGCTTGAAAGGCTGAGATTAAGCACTTGCAAGGTTTAAGCTCACAGAGGGTCAAAGCGGTAGCTCAAAGGATGGTGACAGCAAAGCGAGACAAAGATAAACTAGAAAGGGCATTACCATGCCAGGATACGCGGCGACAGCTCAAAGGGGATGAACGGATCAACTTGTAACCGATATCGGGTGACAAAGCGGAAAGGCATGCTTAAGAGCGCTACGAGGCATGCACTTGTGATGCGGCAACGTCCATGGTGAGGCAGCTAGGTTGCGACTCGGGGTTGCCATTCGTGAAGTAGAGGCCTCTGCTCACGACACGGCCGTCCATCACGGGCGACATCCTGGTTTCAAGCACATGGCCCGGTACACGCTTCACAACACGTAGCAACGTAGAGCGGGAGCGGGTTATGCGCGAAGCAGCACAAAGTGGAGGTAGTGGTGTCGAAAAGGTAAGCGATGTGAACATGGGGTAGGATTCCTGTCCGCGGCACGCCAATGGCTAGTTACGGGGCTCCGGCGTCCCAGACCTGTAATAGCGTAGTGGTGGCAGCGGCCACGAGTTCTATACCAAGAACGCGAGACAAAAAGGGCTCGGTTCAAGGGCAAGAGCAGAAAAGGATAGGATAGCGGCGAGCGTCTCGGAAACATGAAACCAACGCAATTGGTTTCATATTTTTCGGAGCTCCTGATAATTAGTTATGAATTTTTGAAGGTGAAAGCATTTATAAAACATTTATTAAAACCTTTATTAAAATATAAAGGGATTTTATTAAAAACATGTTAACGTCAGCATGACGTCAGCGATGGGCCCAGGTCACGGATTAGTGGGCTGTTAATGGGCCCAAAGTGTTAGTGGCCCAATGGGCTGGCCCGGTTCGGCCCAAGGTTCCCAAAGTTTAAGGAACCACCCTCAACTCTCACTCGGTCCGGCCTGGTTCACCCTCGGACCCAGAAGGCTTTGGTGGGCCGAAGCCCAATCAGGGTTTACACGAGAAGTCTAGGGCTGCTCCTCGAACTCTTCTGCGGTTCACTCAGCCCGGGATCTGAGATCCTCTGTGGCGCGGTGTGGCTGGTGGCCCATGGTGTGGCACCAACCAGGGCTGAAGAAAAAGGAGTGCACACAAGGTGCTCGATGGAAAACCCTAAAGGAAAGGCAGGGCTCGCCGGCGGCGGGGTTCGGCTGTGGCAGCGGCGCGTTCTCCTGCATAAAGGACACCACGACACGAAGGCCGGTACACAGCACACGGTGAGCACAGGCACGACGGCACAACGGCCGGTCCAGAACGGGTTAACGAGGGAGGGCGAGACACGGCGGCGTGCTCCGGTTCGGCAGCTCGAAGGCACGCAACACAGGCACGGAGAACAAAGGTAGGGAGCGGCGGCGTGCTCACGTAGGGGCGGCGGTGTAGCCGTCGCAGGCTTGACGTCGCAGGTCAGCTCGTGGACCGTCGTTGAGGTCGTCGTCTGCAACATCAGCTTCTCCTGTCCGGCATCGTCTTCATGGCGTGCAAGCTCCCCTTGGACAGCGTCGAGGTACTTGTCCAAGCAGTGGCGCGGCAGCGTCGGCGCTCCGTCTTGGCGGCGTCGGGGCTTCAGAACGGCGACGACGGTTTGCTGCTGACGGTGTGGGCGACCTCGTCTTCTTGCCGACCCGCGGTGCTTCGGGTGCGGCACGGCGTCTTCGAGTCCTCCCGTGGCGTCGGCGTCCTTCCTCCGTGTGCGCCGGCGCAGATGCTGCAAGACAGCGAGGGCTCGGCGCAGGGCATCTCCTCCGCGAACCGGCGGCGAGGCGTCGGCTTGGCACGCTCTAGAGCTTCAGCGCGGCGCGGAGCTCCTCAAGCGCGCCACGACGCAGGTCTTCGGGCGGCTTGCCCCCCTTGCTGGTGCTTGGCGCCGAGGGTGTGCTCTCTTGACGCGGCACAGTCTTCCTCCATGCGGTGGTGCCCGGCTCCAATTCCTCTTCTTCTCTTCCTCTCTACTTTTCCCCTTTCTTCTCTTCTGAGTCTGCGGCGGTGGAGGATTTGGGGAAAATCCCCAAGGCGGCGGCGGTCATAGGGACAAAGGGCTCGGGAGAGAGGGCGGCTAGGGCTCGGCGGCCTCTTATAGGGCGGTGGAGGACACGGCGCGAGGGCAATTTTGCCCCACGGCCATCCATGGCGTCCAGGCCATGGCGGCAACGTGGCCGGCATCCGTCGGCCCGCCCCTAGGTTTCCAGAGGTGAGCTCGAGGGCAAAGGAGTCCAATCCACCCTAGAGGAGCATCCGAGGCTGGGGTTAGGGCGCCCGCGCGGCTCGGCGTGCGTGCCAGCGCGGCGCCGACCATCTCGTCGCACCCGCACGCGCGCGGCACGGGAGGGCATCAGTACGGACTGAGGTAGAAGAAAGGCCAACAGGTCGGCTGACGTGAGGGCCCGATTGGTCAGCGAGAGAAAAGATTGGTGGCCGGTTTGGGCTGATTGGTTAGCTGGGCCTGCTCGAGATAAACAAGCCGCTGGCCTGTGCAGCTCGGTGGGTTAGGCCGCATGGTAAGCAGGACTAAGCTAGCAACTCGGGTAGGATAGCTATAGGGATTAAAGCCCAAGTTAGAGTTACATAGGTTAGTAAAATAGGTTTTGTATTTCTTTAAATCTTAGAGTTTGAATTTGAATACATATCAAATTCAAACCTCACTCAACTGAAGATCCAAAATACAAACCAAAAAGATCCAACTCACATTTAAACCATAGTTTGAAAATAATTTTACTTGGTTTTATTTTATAAGGGAATATAGACGAGATGCTAGCAAATTGGGATCAAATTTGGTAACACACAGGTTCAAACAAAATTTTTTAAAATTTTGCAAAAATTCACACATGGGGAAAACAGTCAAATTTCTGGTATGTTACATTATGCTCTTCCGCTCTTGCTCACTTGAAACTCTTGATCTTCATGACTTTCGAACAACAGCTCGATCTTCTACTCGAAGCAAACATCGAGCACAAACATGCAAAGCAGACAAACAAGAACAATACACCAATCAAGAGAGGCTTTAAAAGACAGCAGGGTTTGGTTAGGACCGCAAACGCAAGAAAACGCTGAGAACGGAACTATCGAGAGATTTGAATTATATCACTCAAAGGCTATGTGCTTGATATATTTTAATTAAATAAATCATGCATATAGGTTATTTCAGAGAAATACCTTATTTAAAATTAAGCAAGTTATATTTGTATACAAAAGGACGATGTTGAACTTAAACCAATTTTATTTGTAATTATTTAAGTATGATTATTCAAATTAAGCATTTAATTTCAAAAGAAGCATGTAAAAGCATCTAGGCGTGTAACTTTATATTTCGAGTTCAACTAGGCAAATTATAATTCAAAACACATTTATATTCATATTAGTCAAATTAACATTTAATTATGAAAACTCGTGATATGGCCTATGTAGCTTTTATTTAGAAAGCAAATTGGATAAATAGTAATCAATTTAATATTTATATTATGAAAAGCCGAAAGGTAGCCCTAATTACATTTTATTTAGAAAACATCATTAAATAATATTAGTCAATTTATCATTATCTATGAAAACCGTTATATCGACCCTAATCAAATATTATTAAGAAAAGACATTCTAATAGGCATTAATCAAATTAATTTAGGATAAATTCATAAAACACATTTTATGTTGAACCATCATGTCTAGCGCGTATTTTATCATGAGACGGAACTAACGCAACAAGAACGACACTAAACGGAGCTAAAACGTATAAACTAGGCACTAAACAAGGCTGTAGGGGTCTAAACACGATTATCCGAAGGTGACAGGGGCCAGCAAGGAAGTTTTACAAGACACTGCAAATAATGCTCGCAAAACAGCCAAAGGACAGGGGGCTACCGGGAAAAAAAGACGGTGGGATTTATGTGTGAAAGGTGGGATAATTTTAAGGGGGTACAGGTAAAAGTTGCAAGACACATGCTATAAGAGTTTGGTTTAGAGATTCCATGGGGACTAAAAGGCAAAACTGCCATGTCTTATCTGTATAGGTGACGATGGTTGTTCGTGGCTGTTCGTGGACAGCCATGGCCGGCGGACAGAGCTCTGGCCGGCCAAAATTGGTGGCGCTCTGGGAAAGGAGACGCGCGACCGAGGAGGGAAAGGTGGAGAGGAGGTCGAGGGGATCACAGGGGAGTGCTCACCTGCGTCAGGGAGAGACGGAGGCTCCCGGATTTTGCAGGAGGGCGGACGGTGACGGAGAAGAAGCTGGCTCGGGTTCCACAGGTCGACGGTGCTCCGATAGTTCTCCAGCGACGAGATGGGGCGAAGCGGATTCAGATCGACGTCGGGATTCTTGTGGTGGCGCCGATTTGTTCGAATGGTGCCCTGACGTGGTGGATTGAGGAACCGGCGACAGTGCTCTAGTTCAGGCAGTGAGGACGGCCGGCTCAAGGTTCACGTCAGGGAGCATCTCCGGCGGTGGTTTGACGACAAGGACCTGCACCCTGGCTTCGGTTTGGCTCGGTGGAGGTCCTCGTGGCGATGGTGTCCTCCGGCAGTCGTCTCGTGGCTCTGGTTCAGCTTATGCAGGTGGCGGATGGTGGTGATGCTGCAGGGGCGCGAGGGCGAGGTGGCGGCACAGGTCGAGACAGCAGCAGGGGCGCACGGGACTGGGGCTCTCGTCTTTATATGCCAAGGAGGGAAGGGGAGAGGTCGGCACTGGTGCGAGAGGAGGAAACGCCCGCCATTGATGGCCATAGTAACTATGGCTGTTTCTGCAAACGGAGTGAAGGCCGGTGGCTGTTTCAGGTGCTGGGTGTGGTGCACGGGACAGACGGACAGGTGCGGTGGCGGTGCAGGCCAGAGGCGAAAAGCAGCAGTGGCACGGACATGGGCGCGAGAGCGAGCGGTGCGGCGCATGGGCACGCAAACGAACGGGCGCGCGCGGTGCAGAGCTCGGGCGCAAGCGGCAGGATGGCGCAGCCAGGCACGGGTCGTGCGGAGTGCGGACGGCCGGCCGGGGAAGGAAGACACCCCTGACGGGTGGGGCCATGCTGTCAGCGGCTGGGAGAGAGGGGATAGGGAGACGGGCTGCAGCTGGGCTAGGTGGAGAAGGCAGGCGAGGCAACAGGAGGCGAGCGGCCGGGCGAGCAGCAGGGTACGCGAAGGACTCAGCCTCGAACTTTATAGGTGCGCGTGTGGAGGGAGCCGCAGGAACAGCAGCAAAACCGTGGAATGGAAACGGAAACAGCCATTGATGGCCATGGTTACTGCGTGCGTTGAAAGGGAGATTACTTGAAGGACGGTTTCGGGTGTGCATGCATTGGAGACGAACAGACGGTGTGGCTACCATTGATGGCCATTGCATGGTGGGCGACCGTTACCGGTGGATTGAAGAGGAGGGGAACCGAGATGACGGCATCGTGCAGAGGAGGGAGGCGAGCGCGGTAGCGGCACACTCGTGGGCGCGCGCGGGAGAGCGAAAGGCCGCGGGGATGGAAAGCGGCTAGGGCACCGGTGGCCGGGCGCGAGCGGCATGGCAGCGCGCTGGCAGCACGGCGCGGGTAGGCGAGCAGGCTCGGCTAGGGAAGCAGACAGGCGTGCGGGAGGGCGAGTGTCACGGCCTCGCGAGTAGCGTGCAGCTCGGGCGCCAGCGCAACGCATGGGTGCGTGCGAGCGTGGGCATGGGGTGGCGACTGGCCAGAGGTGGTAGGAGGCCTGACGTGTGGCGCTCACACGTAGATGGAGAGGAAGTGGCGCGGCCAAAGAAGCGGATTGGTGCGCGTGAGATGAACGGCTCGAGCACGACGAGCAAACACTCGGGGGAGCCGGCCACAGAGCTCAGGTGCGCGGGAAGGGAAGCGGTGCGAGCGCGACGCACGGGCGTGGTGCGGCACCGACCAGAGGTGGGAAAACAAGCTGTCAACTTAGATTGTTGTGACGAGACTTTGGGCCGGTCGGAAAAACAAGAAAGGCCGGGATGGCTTAGAAAAAAAAGAGATATAGAGGAGTTTGGATTTGATTTTTGATGATTTTGAAAACATTAACTCAAACAAAAGAAATACAATCATAATGAATGCAACACTTATAGAATCATTTTATTTAATTTAGAAATCCACAGATATTTTTCCTATACTAAATTTTTTTGTAAAGAAAATAAATGTTGAGCAAATTTTAGAATTATGAGAAATCATTATTTAATTGTTTTCCTAATAACATCTTGAAATTTGAAAATTTCAGGGTGTTACTAATCTACCCCCTTAAAAGGAATCTCGTCCCGAGATTCGCAAAGGCTAGCATGAAACAAGGGTTCGGGTGGTTACCATCAAACACTTATTAACTTTCTTCAAAATAGTTCACCATACACAAGTTCCATAAACATACTTCTTTATTCTTCACAACTCACTTTATAAACACCTCATGGGATACTCAATCTGACTCCACTTGTAACTGTCCATTCCTTTCCTCGACCCTGTTGATTCGCCTTTGTAGGATTTTCTTCTCATCTTGATAAAGTGATTTGAATAGAGCTGGATTGACTCCATGATTGTTTTTTTTCCTAAGCTTAGCCATCTCGAATCATACTTCGGGTCCTCATACACAACCTTTAATATTCTTCTCCATTTGATCCAAAGGCTTCTTGGGGTATTGATTTGCTTATTCTGTCTCTGCTGAGCTTTCTTCTTATATCGGTCAACACGTTTCTTAGGGCACCTGCTAATAAAATGTCCATGATCTTTGCAGTAGAAACAAGCTCCACTTTCTTTAATGCTTCAACGATTGCGTGGTGGATCTTCATACTCATCTTCAGGATAATCTGGTGCTTGAGACATATGGTAAAGGTGTGAACTGTTATCACGTTGCTCTAGAAAATTCATTTTCCTCTTCTTACTTATGATTTCCTGTAGTTTGCTTTCTAACTCAATAGCTTTGTTGATGACTTCTTGTAGACTGGAATATTCATGTAAGCTTAGTATACTCTGAAGGTCTTCATTCAACCCTTTGATGAAATGTTCTCGTTTCTTCTTATCACTTTCAGATGATCTTGGTGCGTACATAGATAACTGGATAAATTTATCCCTATACTCAGTCACTGTCATTTGCCCCTGCTTCAAGCTAAGGAACTCCTTCCTTTTGAGCTTCATTGCACTTACAGGAATAAAATGTGAGATAAAGTTGTCCTTGAATTCCTTCCAAACAATACTTTGTGGTTGCTCATGTTCGTAGATGTAGGAATCCCACCATTCTGAGGCTTCTCCTACAAGTTGTCCTGATGCAAACAAAACCTTCTCTCTATCATTGCATTGTACCATATCTAGTTTCTTCTCAATTGTCGTGATCCAGTCATCAGCTTCTAGGTGCTCCATAGTGTTAGAGAACATAGGTGGCTCGGTATTCCAGAACTTTGTATGCGTATCCTCCGGGTTTGGATATGGTGATACATATTGGTCATATCCATGATTGTAACTACTATCATTGCTCTTGTCTTGGTTGCCTTTTTCCATCTGGTTGGTGAATAAAGATCAAAATCAGATGAGAACGAGAATAAATAAATTGAAGAGCAGGTAGAATTCTTTGTATCATATCCATCTTTTCTTGGTTGTTGTTATTGTAATCAAATTGTGGTAGAAAGCAGCATAATAGAGGGTAACAAAAGAAATTGATAATCCTTTTCTTCAACTTCTTTCATGTGTCGATGTCTGCATATGCTTTGTAGATTTATGTTGTTGATGATGTTGTTACTTCTAGACTTTGATCTTCTGACATCCTCCATAGGGTTGAGTAGAAAGAAAGAGGGGAACAAGGAGGTGAGAGGTACAAATGAAGAACCCAACTAGGCAACTGATGTTATTGTAGGTAGAAGACCCACAATACATCAACAATCAATACAAAGATCCAACTCAAACAAGGTCATAAAGACAAGCATCATCAAGCAAACACAGAATTTCACCAGTCAGCACATAGTCAAAGGAACGATGCTAAACGTTGTTATTAGGGTTAGAGGGATCCTCCTAAGCTTGGTTATGGCATCAGATTTCAACTTCCTTTGCAAAGACTTGCTTCTTCAGTCACTAAGGATAGATGAACTGGTAGCTCCATTCTTGAGATGACTTAGGGAGGCTTAAGGGTAAGAGAGCATAGATCATCTAATCATTTTGAATAAAAGGAGAATAGGATATCACTTTGGAAGAAAGCGCAAGGGAAATGATCCAAAGCAATGGTATTTAGAAAGCAAGGAGAGATACAATGAGATTAAATTGTTAAAACAAAATCAAGGGGGAGATATTTTAACTAGGATAAGAATATTAAGAAGCAAGGATAGACATTATTACCAACAAATTAAAATGTGATGAGATAGATCAGATTGGAGAATCAAACATCAAAAGAGATGTATGATCAAGCTCAAAAAGGCATCAAGGAGAGAGGGAATATATAAACAAGGAGGGTTTACCATTTGCAAAGCAAGAAAGTGCAAATGAAAAGAAAACACCAAACATGAGAGGTGTTATCAAGGAGGATTTGAGAAAAGAAAATGATTAAAGAATGAGAATATTTCTCAAAATGGTCAAGGGTAAGGTAGGAATTATTTTTAAATTAAAACAGACTTAGGAAAGAGACCATTTCTATCTAGGCTTACGTCCTACAGTCGATATAGCTCTGGTACCACTCTGTCACACTCGATTTTCTGAAGAAAACCAAGTGATAGCTATATGTATGCCAGGATCTAGTTTCATACATATAGTGACATCATAGTGAATAATAGAAACAATATCACGTAAAGAAAGAGAGATTATCAGAGATTTACAGCGGAATCCTGGGAAGCAAAGGCTCCAAACGTCACATGCAATCAACTGGGGGTTGCGTATGCCTAGCACCATCTTCTGGACTTCATACACCTTCTTCTTCTGAACAGCAGTAAGCAAGGGTGAGTACACTTATGGAGCTCAGCAAGTGGGGGAAGATGCAAGGCTATCAAGGACAGGCTAAGGTTTTACAGCAGTTAGCATTTTAATGTTGGTCAAATTTTATTAGCAAGCATCTGTTTACTAGATGTAAGTTCATACCAACCCACTTATGCATTTAGAAAACATCTCATCTCAAAACCATAAGAAAACCATGATTTAATTTCCATCTTTAAGTTTGACTATCATGTGAGGGTCCAGGCCGCTCTTGACCGTGAGCACAGCTGATCGATCAGTTTTAACTCTGCAGAGGTTGTACACTTTCACCACAAGTCGCGTAAAAGTTCCGAAGAACTTTGAACCCAACCATGCTGTGCAAAAGTAGGCACAATACCACACTTCCGAGGTGTGGTTGCATAGGGACGCTACGAGGCCTTTACAAAGAGTCATCCTATGTGTATTAGTCCATAGTAGCACGTCCTAGAGGCTATCTTTCGTACCCTCCTTCTACCCTCAGACCAGGTTAACCTAGAAGAGCACTTTCGTTCCAATACCTGTCCAGAGTAGAAGAGTCATAAAAGCATTCCTCCGTACCACAAGCTACTAAGGCTAATAGCCACACAAGACTTCCCTAATTAATCAGCCAAGACAGAGCCATATGTCTTGTGGTTGCACTGTTTTCCTGGGTGGTTCTCCATGTTCCGATTAAATCATATGATCTTGTAATTAGCCACATTTATCACCAAAGTTATCATGATCAACATTTTATAAAGATCCATTTCAACCATCCCAGGTTAAGCGACTAAGCATATTCTACTCCAAAAACATTTATTTAAACCAGGGTGTTCAAAGGAATAGGGATGAAATCTAGTATGTCCTTAAAAAGGTGATTTCCCATCAAGTTATGCAATACAACATAAAAGTAAATTTAATTGTAATGCTTGTGAATAGGACGAAGTAGAATATGTAGGGGGAGAAGACCACTTGCCTTCCTCTAACAAAAAGCTACTCTTTATGCTCTTCCGCTCTTGCTCACTTGAAACTCTTGATCTTCATGACTTTTGAACAACGGCTCGATCTTCTACTCGAAGCAAACATCGAGCACAAACATGCAAAGCAGACAAACAAGAACAACTAAGAATAATACACCAATCAAGAGAGGCTTTAAAAGAGAGCAGGGTTTGGTTAGGACCGCAAACGCAAGAAAACGCTGAGAACGGAACTATCGAGAGATTTGAATTATATCACTTAAAGGCTATGTGCTTGATATATTTTAATTAAATAAATCATGCATATAGGTTATTTTAGAGAAATACCTTATTTAAAATTAAGCAAGTTATATTTGCATACAAAAGGACGATGTTGATCTTAAACCAATTTTATTTGTAATTATTTAAGTATGATTATTCAAATTAAGCATTTAATTTCAAAAGAAGCGTGTAAAAGCATCTAGGCGTGTAACTTTATATTTCGAGTTCAACTAGGCAAATTATAATTCAAAACACATTTATATTCATATTAGTCAAATTAACATTTAATTATGAAAACTCGTGATATGGCCTATGTAGCTTTTATTTAGAAAGCAAATTGGATAAATATTAATCAATTTAATATTTATATTATGAAAAGCCGAAAGGTAGCTCTAATTACATTTTATTTAGAAAACATCATTAAATAATATTAGTCAATTTATCATTATCTATGAAAACCGTTATATAGACCCTAATCAAATATTATTAAGAAAATGCATTCTAATAGGCATTAATCAAATTAATTTAGGATAAATTCATAAAACACATTTTATGTTGAACCATCATGTCTAGCACATATTTTATCATGAGACGGAACTAACGCAACAAGAACGACACTAAACGGAGCTAAAACGTATAAACTAGGCACTAAACAAGGTTGTAGGGGTCTAAACACGATTATCCGAAGGTGACAGGGGCCAGCAAGGAAGTTTTACAAGACACTGCAAATAATGCTCGCAAAACAGCCAAAGGACAGGGGGCTACCGGGAAAAAAAAGACGGTGGGATTTATGTGTGAAAGGTGGGATAATTTTAGGGGGTTACGGGTAAAAGTTGCAAGACACATGCTATAAGACTTTGGTTTAGAGATTCCATGGGGACTAAAAGGCAAAACTGCCATGTCTTATATGTATAGGTGACGATGGTTGTTCGTGGCTATTCGTGGACAGCCATGGCCGACGGACAGAGCTCTGGCCGGCCAAAATTGGTGGCGCTCTGGGAAAGGAGACGCGCGACCGAGGAGGAAAAGGTGGAGAGGAGGTCGAGGGGATCACAGGGGAGTGCTCACCTGCGTCAGGGAGAGACGGAGGCTCCCGGATTTTGCAGGAGGGCGGACGGTGACGGAGAAGAAGCCGGCTCGGGTTCCACAGGCCGACGGTGCTCCGATAGTTCTCCAGCGACGGGATGGGGCGAAACGGATTCAGATCGACGTCGGGATTCTTGTGGTGGCGCCGGTTTGTTCCAATGGTGCCCTGACGTGGTGGATTGAGGAACCGGCGACAGTGCTCTGGTTCAAGCAGTGAGGACGGCCGGCTCGGGGTTCACGTCAGGGAGCATCTCCGGCGGTGATTTGACGACAAGGACCTGCACCCTGGCTTTGGTTCGGCTCAGTGGAGGTCCTCGTGGCGATGGTGTCCTCCGGCAGTCGTCTCGTGGCTCTGGTTCAGCTTATGCAGGTGGCGGACGGTGGTGATGCTGCAGGGGCGCGAGGGCGAGGCGGCGGCACAGGTCGAGACAGCAGCAGGGGCGCACGGGACTGGGGCTCTCGTCTTTATAGGCCGAGGAGGGAAGGGGAGAGGTCGGCACTGGCGCGAGAGGAGGAAACGCCCGCCGTTGATGGCCATAGTAACTACGGCTGTTTCTGCAAACGGAGTGAAGGCTGGTGGTTGTTTCAGGTGCTGGGTGTGGTGCGTGTGTGGAAAGCGAGCAGGCACAGCCTGGGAGGCGAGCGGGTGCACGGGACAGACGGACAGGTGCGGTGGCGGTGCAGGCCGGAGGCGAAAAGCAGCAGTGGCACGGACGTGGGCGCGAGAGCGAGCGGTGCGGCGCATGGGCACGCAAACGAACAGGCGCGCGCGGTGCAGAGCTCGGGTGCAAGCGGCAGGATGGCGCAGCCAGGCACGGGTCGTGCGGAGTGCGGACGGCCGGCCGGGGAAGGAAGACACCCCTGACGGGTGGGGCCATGCCGTCAGCGGCTGGGAGAGAGGGGATAGGGAGACGGGCTGCAGCTGGGCCAGGTGGAGAAGGCAGGCGAGGCAACAGGAGGCGAGCAGCCAGGCAAGCAGCAGGGTACGCGAAGGACTCGGCCTCGAACTTTATAGGTGCGCATGTGGAGGGAGCCGCAGGAACAGCAGCAAAACCGTGGAATGGAAACGGAAACAGCCATTGATGGCCATGGTTACTGCATGCGTTGAAAGGGAGATTACTTGAAGGACGGTTTCGGGTGTGCATGCGTTGGAGACGAACAGACGGTGCGGCGGTGTGGCTGCCGTTGATGGCCATTGCATGGTGGGCGACCGTTACTGGTGGATTGAAGAGGAGGGGAACCGAGATGACGGCATCGTGCAGAGGAGGGAGGCGAGCGCGGTAGCGGCGCACTTGTGGGCGCGCGCGGGAGAGCGAAAGGCCGCAGGGATGGCAAGCGGCTAGGGCACGGGTGGCCGGGCGCGAGCGGCATGGCAGCGCGCTGGCGGCACGGCGCGGGCAGGCGAGCAGGCTCGGCTAGGGAAGCAGACAGGCGTGCGGGAGGGCGAGTGTCACGACCTCACGGGTAGCGTGCAGCTCGGGCGCCAGCGCAACGCATGGGTGCGTGCGAGCGTGGGCATGGGGTGGCGACTGGCCAGAGGTGGGAGGAGGCCTGACGTGTGGCGCTCACACGTAGATGGAGAGGAAGTGGCGCGGCCAAAGAAGCGGATTGGTGCGCGTGAGATGAACGGCTCGAGCACGACGAGCAAACACTCGGGGGAGCCGGCCACAGAGCTCAGGTGCGCGGGAAGGGAAGCGGTGCGAGCGCGACGCACGGGCGCGGTGCGGCACCGACCAGAGGTGGGAAAACAAGCTGTCAACTTAGGTTGTTGTGATGAGACTTTGGGCCGTCGGAAAAACAAGAAAGGCCGGGATGGCTTAGAAAAAAAAGAGATATAGAGGAGTTTGGATTTGATTTTTGATGATTTTGAAAACATTAACTCAAACAAAAGAAATGCAATCATAATGAATGCAACACTCATAGAATCATTTTATTTAATTTAGAAATCCACATATATTTTTCCTATACTAAATTTTTTTAAAGAAAATAAATGTTGAACAAATTTTAGAATTATGAGAAATCATTATTTAATTGTTTTCCTAATGACATCTTGAAATTTGAAAATTTCAGGGTGTTACAGCGCGTGGTGTGGTCTGGGAGAAGATTCTGGAGAGTGCCGATGGAGGCCCGGGCGTCGGTGTTTGGGCGCGTGGTGTGGTCTGGGAGAAGATTCTGGAGAGCCGGCGCGCGCGGGAGGTGGCGGCGGGGGAGGCCATGGCGGCGCGACGGCGGCGCTGGTGGGGGATAGTGGGGTGTGTTGCGTACTTGCGTCGTGGATCAGAGACTGGGAGACGGATGAGGTGTTTGCAGTTGGAAAAAGTCCTATTTGCCTCCCTGAAGTATTGGAATTCTACGTTTCCTCCCGTGACTCAGAAACCGTCTGTTTTTTCCACCTACTGTGGAGTAAGCGACAGTTTTGTCTGACGTGGAACCAATCAATCACCCCTCCACGCTGGCAACAGTTTGTTTAGACTGTCTCCAGGAGCTTCTCATGCCGCATCTGAAAAAAAACCTCATATGCAGATAGTCCCGTCGCGCAAAGGGGGAGGCCTGCATCGGTCTTGCGTTCCCCTCGCGCATAGCTCGCGGTAGGTGGTCGCGCGCGCGAACGGGGAAGAAGGTGGGTGACACGGTCTCGCGTTCTCCTCGCGGGGAAGGAGGTGGCAGACGGGGAAGGAGGCGGCCGGGAGAAGGCCACGGCCAGCCGGCGGCGAGCTCTGCCCCCAAGGCCGCTCGAGAAGAGGGGAATAAGAAGGCCTGTCGTCGCCGTCGAGCCGCCGCTCCTGCTCCGCCTCGCACCATGGAGGCCCGCCACCGCCAGATCGAGGGAAAGGGAAGGTCGCCGGCGGTGCGGACAGGCAGGGGCGGTGTTGACCGGCGCGCGGAGGCCGTCGGGGCATCACCGGCTGGTCGGTCGCGCCGGCCCCTGCCGGCCGTCGGAGCCGCCGGGGAAGGAGGCCTCGGATCTACGCCGCCGGGGAGGTCCTCTGCTACCTCTCCGCCGAGATTGCAATTGTAGGAGCCGCGCCTCCTCCAGCGGATCTCGACGCATAGGAGGGCGAGGAGGCGGAACGCGCCGTACGAAGGAGGCGTGGGGAGGCCGTCGCGCCCGTCGAAGGGATGCGCCTGTCGCAGGCAAGCCGGGCGCAGGCAAGCCGCCATGCCGGCGAGGTCGGGACGGTGCGCAGGGAGGCCGCCTGGAGGAGCTCGCAGTGTAGGGAGCACTCGCACCTCCTCGCCTCCCGCAGGTCAACGCACCTGGGGGCCGCCGCGTGCACCACCCCAGGAGCGCCGTCGGAGGACGGGGAAGAAGGAGCAGGCCCGCCTCCACGCTGATCCCCTGCTCCGCCTCCGCCCGCCGTCCGAATCGAACCCCGCCGCCGACCGAATTGATGCAGGGAAGCGAATTGACCGAACCGTCCGGTCGCCGTGCGTGGACGCGAGGAAGCGGGCGCGCCGCCGTGCGTGGGACTCGCCGGATCTGCGGCCGCAGCTCGCCTGCCGTCGTGGAGCTCCTCCGCACCGGGGACGGAGGAGGCGAGGCGGAGATGGGTCGGGGACGACGGAGGAGGCAGGCGGGTGGGTGCGCAGGGGGTGGTGGGGCCCGCAGCGGTTGGGACGGGGAAGGCCAGAACTCCCCGAGAATGCGCCTGAGCGGTGGTGCTGCTGCAAAATGCAGCGACCGTTGGGGCAGCCGCTGGAGGCGGAACAGTGCTCCCAGAATCTGCATTTTGCAGATGCAGATCGATCTGCAGCATTTGCTGGAGACGGTCTTAGCAAATTCTTCATAGGCCTCTCAACAAAAGCGGCATGGTCCAGGACTCAGTCTCCTCCGGGGTTGGAGAAGATGGTAGGGGCTGACATGTGGGGCTCATCACTTGTGTTGCCATCTAGGACTGCACACAAAACCAGAGTGGATTCAGGTCTGGGTGGTTTCATGGCTGGTTCTGGGATTTGAAGGAGTCGTAATAGATGGTTTTATATGTCCCGGGTGGAAACGAGAACTATTTCCATACTCTAGGGACGTAAATAGGACTTTTGCTTTGTAGTTTAGCTGCACAGTGTATTTGGGCCGGGATGGAAATGTACAGCTCATCAGGGCCGCCAGTGGGCTCGCGGATTGTCTCTGACTTTTTGTTGGAGTGCTTCTTGGTCAGCAATCCGCAACCATTTTCTTCTCAGTCGGCGTCTGTGCATCATATCTGCCCTCCAGCTAGAGCTACAGCTAAACAGCAGCTCGCAACTCCCTCCAGATTTTGCATCATATCTGCCCCTTCTTCGCAGAAATCGACAGAAACCATTCTTCTAATGAAGCAGCACTACTCCTCAATCGCTTGAAGGAGCCTCCTGAGGTGATACTACTGTAATGCCGTTACCTTGAGTGCTTCTGCCTCTTCTTCCAGCTTCCCGGCCCTCCTCCTTTTGTAATTCTGCCCAGAACATGAGAAACTCTGAGGCAGAGCAGATGATATCAGTAGGAGATCGAATGATTTTTCTATCAAAGCACACTATTTCTTGCTTGCCAAATGGCCCCGCAAATAGCAATAAGACCTTGATTTTAAGTCTGACAAATCGACAGTTAGTGCACCATCCAGTAATACTTGTCAATTTGTTGTTCTGATGGCATCTGAAGGATTCTGTTTAAAGCAAGAAAAAAATGGGTGAATCTAAACGAATCAGTTGAGGTGAAGATGAAAATATGACACGCTATGACGCTAGTAACAAAAAACAAACAGGGGTATTATCGTAGACCAGATAAAATACCTTTTTACATAGATACTGTAATTCAGAGGATTGCTACCAATGAAAAGTGGTTATGATTCAGATGCACCATAAACCCGTCCAAAAGCAATTAATCATAAATATGAATGGTTACAGCAAAAAAAAAAGCTAATAAAATTAACACTTTCCTGCCATGTACCAAAAATTCTCAATTCTGAAAGTAGGAATCCTAGGTAACACCAAGCAATTACTGTAAATATACTGTATGAAATTATAGATGTTTTTCCTCCTAAGCATATTAAAGCACAGAAGCTAAATACCACTATCCTATTTAAGTATTAGATGACTTCAGTTTTATATGCACCTCTGTGACTCTGTCGTATCAGGCCAACAAATTAAAAACAGTAAAGCAGGCACTATTCACATTGTCATAGCATCATGACACATCGACATATCAATGGGTAACCTACATTTGTATATCCTCATCAGACCGTCAATTCGTTGTTCTGATGGCAGGTTATCTGAGGGAATCTGATTAAAACAAGAAAAATATTGGATGTGACTCTAAACGAATCAGTTCTGAGGTACAGATGAAAATATGACACACTACGACGAGTAACAAAAAACAAACATGGGTATTATCGTAGACCATATAAAATACTACCACTGTTTTCTTTTATTTGACGACAGCTAACTCAAATTTGACTTAATGGACGGAAAATAATCAAGAATAGAGGGAGTACCTTTTACATAGGTACTATAGACTATAACTCATAGGATTTCTACCAATGAACAGTGATTATGATTCAGATGCACCACAAAAGTCCTCCAAACACAATTAATGATAAATATATGAATGGTCACAGGACAAAAAAACATTAAATCAAATAGAATTAACACCTTTTCCTGCCATGTGACAAAAATTCAAAATTCCGAAGCTAGGCATTCTACGCAACACCAAGCAATTACTGTAAATATACTGTACGGAGTTATAGATTTTTTTTCCTCCTAAGCATATTATAGTACAGAAGCTAAATACCACTATCTTATTTAAGTATTAGATGATTGCAGTTTTAAATGCACCACTGTTGTATCAGGCGAACAAATTAAAATAGTGAAGCAGGCAGCATTTTCATCGGCATAGCATCATGACATATCATTGGGTAACCTACATTTGTATGTCCTCCTCAGACCATCAAGAAGTTCTAGACTCCAACGTTTCAGACTCCAACTCGCTCCCCTCCCATCATTTGATGCAGAATTATCGCAATCCGTTTCAGCTTCTACAACTTTGTCCTTTTCAATTAATGATGGCACATTTAAACACTTCCGAGGATAGTAGTTCTTCCTCCCAAGCTCAACAATCCTCTTAGCTTCCTCCACCCTTGAAGCAGCAACCAGCGCAGTCACAACGCTCTGGAGCAACGAGGAATGCCCTCTGCACTTCCAACTTAAGATCTCATGACAGCACTTTAGAGCAAGATCAAGATCCCCAGCCTCAAGAAAATGTGGCACAAGGGTATGAAATGTGCCCCGATTTGGTGCACATTCATTCTTTACCAGCTCATCATATACCTTATACGCCTCATCCAATCTCCCTTCCTTGCAATACCCTCGAATCAGTTCATTGTAGGACACTGTATCAGGCTTTGGGCCATCCTTCTGCATCCTCTCAATCAAAGCAATTGCATCCTCAGTACTCCCTTTGGAAATCAAACCTCGCAGCTTTGCATTGTAGCACTTCACATCTGGCTCAACATTCCTCTCCTTCATCATCTCCCAGATTTTCTCGGCATCATCAAAACGATCGTTGTTGTAGAATCCATTAAGCATACTGGTGAAAGATATCTCAACAGGTGTAAGACCGCACTTCTCCATGAGCGGGATGACGTCGAGGGCAGCAGATGTTGGAAATGATCAAAAGACCAGCAACACTCTCACGCAGCAGCAGGGAACACTAGGATTGGAACACGCACACACTAGAAGAACACAAGCTCTAGGAAGAAGAACAACACGCTAGGAATTTTTCTCTCGGCGCTGCACACCAGCACCAACACTTTAATTCACTTCACCACAGCACACAACTTCACGGCTGATTACAAGTGTTTAAACACACGCACACACCACGTCCGGCCACACGCCAGGCACTCCGTGGCTTCTCTCCACTAACTGAACCCCCTACATGCAAGCCTCTACTTGCATGCAGATAAACACTAACACATGCAGGCCCACCACTAACACACTAAGGCCACCGTTAGCTAGTTGATCCACTCTTCACGCCATGCACCTGCATGTAGTCACTGGCATGCAAATACTGACCTCTAATCAAACTAACTCACGCACACACTGACACAACTAACACAAATAATAAAACAACAAGATTATGTCTAACAATCACCCCCTAATCTTGTTGCCATTTATTCATCACCTCCACATTGGGCTTCACAGCAGCGTGGCCTCGTCGTCGCCACTTGCAACAGCAAGTTGTGTCACTGCTTTTGCCATCGTCTTCACTGCATCACACTCGTCGGCAAAATGCCCAAGCTCACCACACTTGCGGCAGTCGATCTTGGACTTGTCGAACTTGTTGCGGTACTTCTTCTCGCCGCTGCCGCTGCCGGAGCCACCTCCGCTCCTCTTCTCTTCAGCAACCTTGGCCTCCCACTCAGCACGTGTCAGCCGTGGCTCGGCACACGCGGCCAACAACTGCTGCTCCACCTCCTTGTCACGTCGCCCCTTTGAGGACTCCTCGAACGCCCTCAAGCGCCCGATCGTCTCCGTCACCGACATCTTCTCCACATCCCCCCATTGCTCGATGGTGCTGATGAGGGGTCGAAACTTGTCGGGGACGGAATGTAGAAGCTTCTCTACCACACTGATCTCCTCCACTATCGTGCCGAGAGTGCGAATCTCGTTCACGATTGTGGTAATCTTCAAAGCAAAATCATTAATTTTTTCAGAATCACTCATGTACATACCAGCAAGCTCCCTCTTGAGGGTTTGTACTCGGGCCTTCTTGACACGCTCTTCACCGACGTGCATCTCCTCGAGAGCCTTCCACGCCTTCTTCGCTGTCTCCTCCTTAGAAATGGCCATCACCACGGCCTCCGGCACCGCTTGCACAATGGCGGCGAGAGCCATTTGGTCCATCTTCTCATCAATCGGACCTTTGCTCTCCACAGCCGCCCACACACCTTGCGCGCGCATGAAGATCTTCATCTTGACAGCCCACACACCGTAGTTGTTCTCCGCGAGCATGGGGTAACGGAGTGTCACCCCCGCCTCCTTCACTTGCTGCACCACCAGCTTGCTGTCGTCGTCGCCGCCGGCAGCCGCCTTGCTGTTGTCGCCGATCTTCCCCATCTCTCGAACTAGGCTCTGAATACCACTTGTTGGAAATGATCAAAAGACCAGCAACACTCTCACGCAGCAGCAGGGAACACTAGGATTGGAACACACACACACTAGAAGAACACAAGCTCTAGGAAGAAGAACAACACGCAAGGAATTTTTCTCTCGGCGCTGCACACCAGCACCAACACTTTAATTCACTTCACCACAGCACACAACTTCACGGCTGATTACAAGTGTTTAAACACACGCACACACCACGTCCGGCCACACGCCAGGCACTCCGTGGCTTCTCTCCACTAACTGAACCCCCTACATGCAAGCCTCTACTTGCATGCAGATAAATACTAACACATGCAGGCCCGCCACTAACACACTAAGGCCACCGTTAGCTAGTTGATCCACTCTTCACGCCATGCACCTGCATGTAGTCACTGGCATGCAAATACTAACCTCTCTAATCAAACTAACTCATGCACACACTGACACAACTAACACAAATAATAAAACAACAAGATTATGTCTAACAGCAGAGAGGTCCGGCTTCTGGCACAGCGCTTTGATGAGTATGGTGTAAGAGGATACATTGGGGATAACAGTTGGGTATGAGGCCGGGATATGCTGGAACGCGGTGGTGAGCGCGTCGAAGTCGCGGGCGTTGACGTAGGCAGAGAGGAGGGCGTTGAAGGTCGTGACCGACTTGTGCTTTGGGGGGAGATCGTGGAAAGCCGTGCCGCCGTGGGACGGCATGGATGCGCGGTCGTAGAGTTGGATGAGGCGCGTGGCAAAGCCCTCGGTGGAGGCCTCGAGGAAGGGCTTCTGCGAGTCGAGGATTGCCGCGACGGCGTCCTGGCGACCCAAGGATGTGAGGCGGTCCACAGCCCGCTCGTAGACGCGGTGGTGCTCCTCGCGGAAGTTCTGGGATGCGGCCGACGCGGCGATGAACTGGGAGGCCAGCTTGTCCGGAATTCGCTCCCGCATGATGGCCTTCACGATTTTGCCGATTGGCTTCGCGCTGCTGCGGCCCGCGTTGGGTTTCGCATCCGGCTCGCCGGCGGCCACTTTCGGGGCCCGTGCAGGCGCAGGAGCTGGCGCAGGCTTGGGTGTTTGGGCGCGTGTTGTGGTCGAGGAGAAGATGCTGGAGAGCCGGCGCGCGCGGGAGGCGGCGGCGGGGGCAGCCATGCCGGCGCGGCGGCGGCGCTGGTGGGGGTACTGGGGTTTGGCGTGGAGACGCGACTGCCAGGCGGAGGTGTTTGCAGTGGGCTGCACGGGCTATTTGGGCCGGTGATGGAAATTTACAGCCCAGCACGTCCGCAGTGGGCTCGCGGATTGTCTTCAGGGATTTTTTAAAATTTTTTATGAATTTACAAAAAAGATATACATACTCTCAATGTTTTGCAAAACTATACATATTATACATATGCCGCCCTTTAATACGACAGTAGAGTTTTGAGAACTTACCGTCCTTTGCCACGGCCGTATTGTAGCGGTCTCTACCACTGTTTGAAACTCAGAAGATAAATTTTTTACATTTGTAGATTTTGTTGAGATTTACAATTTTGTAGTTTAATCTTTTTTCATTTGAAATCATTTTGATCACAAATAATCGACATAATTTTTTAATTCTCTTGGCATCATATCTTTTAAAAATCATATTTCATTCGTATGAACTCGGACGGATATAAAAGTTATACGATAATTGTAGATATCGTCGAGAGCTACAACTTTGTAATTTATACTTTTTTCATTTGAAATCATTTTGATGCTCAAATAATCGACAATATATTCAGATCTATAATTTAATGATTTTTTCTCTCAGTAACATATTTTCAAAAACTCATAACATTTTCATATAAAATCGAATGGAGGTAAACTCTACACAAAAATTATATATCTCGACGATATCTACAACTTTGTAGTTCAAATTGTGTCTATTTGAATTTATTTAATTACTTAAATGATTGACTCTATGTTTTTTATTTAAAATTCAAATTTTAGATCTAGATAGTTTATCGATTATTTGAGCCTCAAGATGACTTCAAATGAAAAAAGTTTGAACTGCAAAGTTATAGATCTCAACAAAATCTACAACTTTCATATAAAGTTTATCTCCATCCAAGTTCATACGAAAAAGTTATGATTTTTTGAGAACATACGAATCTCTACCGCTATTTGAAATGCCGTTAGGGACTGTTACAGTACCCGCTGGCGGGTGGGAGTGTCTACCGCCGTGGGAAAGGGTAGTAGGTCAGCTCTATCGCCGTTTCAAATGGCAGCATAGGTATAGTTTTGCTAAACATTAGGAGAGATGTATATTTTTGTAAATTCATATTTTTTTTAAAAAAATCATCTTCAGGCGGCTTGTAGTCCAATTGTAGGACAATTTAGTGAGACGCTAACCATCAGGGTTCAAATCCTGGTGCTCGCACCTTTTTTAGGATTTTCTCAAAATTTTCCGGTGTTATGCATGAAGTGGTAAGCGGCATTCCCGTCGACGCGAGACACTAATGGTGACTTCGGGAATCTTCAACTGTCGGTGCTCAATCCTTCAGGGGTGCACATAGGAGTAAGGTTTGCATATGTATGTTCATAGAGGTGTGTGCGTGCGTGTTGTGAGCGTCTGCATTGTACTGTGTAATTTTTAAAAAAAATCAAAATAAGATTTGGAATATGAATGAATCGTAAAAATCATTGCCTCATATAGCAGGTGAGAGAAAATGTGCAGCTGTTTCGGTTAGTTTCTATACTCACGAATGGTTAGTTTATTTCACTTTGTTTGCATTTAAACTGTAGGATTATGCAACTCAGCGCTTACCCTGGAGACAGAACTGTAGGATTATATTCTACCTGCTTGTAAAACTTTAATTCTACCTGCTTAATATAATGATGCGCAGCTCTCCTGCGCATTCGAGAAAAAAAAAGGATTATGTTCTTCATGTATCATTAAAACTTCGCAATCTTTAGAACTATTTTCAACGTAATTACGCTGGAGACAAAAAAAAATCTAGTAAAAATGTATTCGGCATGCATCCCGCATGTCTATATTGCACCTGATACGACTACCTTTGCCTTCCAAATTTCTTTTCAGTTCAGATAATGATACGATCCCTGACACATTGACACTGCACCTGACATGCTGACGAGGTTGTATACTGCTAACCGCCATTGGATAAGGATAGGATAGCATCCTCTGGTTATTGAAAACGGATGGTCAGACGCTTGGTCTATTGACAAATTGTTGGAATGCTTCTTGGTCAGCAATCCGCGTCCAATTTCTTCAGTCAGCGTCTGTGTGCCACCGTGTGATAAACCTCCAGGCAAGCCTTTTATAACATTAGTGATTTATTTGCTGCAAGGTGCTATGTTTATTTGTTGTGACAATAGAAATGAAAGGAATTGATGAAAGCGTTCTAGATAAGCACAATGAGCCACAGACAATGATACAATACACAACATTTTGTCAGATAACTTGGGACTAAGTTTGACAGTATTTAAGTACGAACAAGCACATATAATTTACAAGATTACTGAGTCCGGCAGTGGTTGAGTCCGAACACGGATTTAATAATCATTAAGTTTGACAGAAGTTGTATCTGAACAAGCACAATTAACTAAGAGATAGTCTTCAGGTTTATGGAGGAAATCAGCATTGCCATCAGAGTGCTTGTTGATGTGGTGTTGGTTTCATCACTCCAGAAAGGTGGAAGGTACTTCTAAGATGATTTGTTAGTAGATGTGATGGAGTATGTAAATAGAAGAGATGTCAAGGGGAGAAGCAAACATTGTGTCATTGTGTGTACCTAGATACTGCCTTCAATTGTTTAGTTGTTGAATGATAATATGGGTGAATTCATATCATGCATAAAGTAAAAAAAAAAAACCCAGCTATTCTGAAGTATAATATGGTCCGCGAATTCACACCATCACTTCAACATAGTGATGGAAACAGTTATTCTGAAGTATATAAAATATGCTATGCTACAAGAAGAAAAAATGCTGGGAATCTGATTAAATTCATAATAAAAGGCTTACCTGCTAAACACCAGTTCTTTGTTTGAGACTCCATGGTAGCACACATCAAGTTCACTAAAATCTGAAATAAGAAATGGGGGAAATGAAGGTAAGAATTTATATTCACATAATTACTTCAAAGTAACATCTTTCTGAAGCTAATGGTATCTTTCTCCATCAGGGTGCACCTGCAACTACAGGTTTCTATTTGTAATGCTTATTGACAAACATGCTCTGCATACACACTTAGATTACTTCCTGACCAATTCTGTAATGGAAAAGATAAACACGTGTGCAAAATTGGAAAAAAGATTTGTTTGGATAGAGCGTCTTATAAATTAATTTTTTATCCAAATTTAAATTGTTAGCATGATAAGCATTGGCAAGCCATGCTGTGCATTTTTATTTTCAAATTAAAGTACTGTATACATTTATGACTTCAGGGAAAATATCAATATTTTGTATTAGTAGCAAACCTTCAAAATTCAATAAACAGATAAAAAACTGGAAAGAATTTCGCACCTCAACTTGAACTCACAGATAAATTGATTATATACCTTGCAGTCTAGTCGAATTGTGTGTGCATCATGGAAGAAAGCTGCAAATGTATAACAATTATTGAAATATGGGTGCAATTCAGTAAAATATATGATTTTCTCTATAAGTTAGAAATTAAAAACAGAGCAAGCTGAACAGAGAGAAGTCGTGGGATATCTTCTGAGAACACAAAAAATATTTTTATTCAAAAATGTACAATGAAATCCTACTCTGGTAAGGTCTTGCCCAAAGATGTGCAATAAGCATTTACTTACCAACATTCGGGCAGTATTAATATCATCTTAGCCCGTGACTGGAGGGACCTATTTGCATATGTAATAATAAAAGGGGAAGGGGAGAGGAACACCAGGTGAGAGGAACCCTCATCCCCAAATTCCAACTTCAAATAAATACCCAATGAATGATGCATCGTGAACGAAAGGGATCATCATGGCACCAACTGATATGGAAAGTTCAACATGTGACTCACGCACTACTGGACAACATTTTAATATAGAGCCAATTATTTTGAGGAAGATGAAAGAAAAAAAAATCAAAAAGCATCAAGAACATCGACGGAGGTGGGCACCTATATTTCAGGGAACAATATTTGCAGAGCTATGGTGAGAACTACAACAGTTATAACTCACATGTTGTTTGACCACAACAGTTCTAACTCAAATGTTGTTTGTTTACAATCTCCCTTTTTGATATCCAACATAAGCATGCTAAGTCAGCTTTGTTCTGAGATGAACACCGAATAAACTACATATGTGGAACATGGGCACCTTCATGCTACGGAAGTCCTGTGATAACCTTCGAAATTTAGCTTGTGATGGCGAGCTGCATCATGAAAATCCCTGCACAGGAAAAGAAACCAATGTGAGAGGAATCCCCTATATGAATTAGCTATATGTACTTTAAGTGGCATTGATAGCACAAATACCAGATAGGTGCAGCAAGTGGGAGTGGGACTAATAAAAATTGAAATTTGCAAAATGCTCAACTTTCATGGGCCACCATGGCAGCCAATGCTTATTTGCGTTTCAAGCTATAGTGAAATGTTTTTTTTTTCGAATCGAGGGCTCTCCCCCATTTCCATTACTAGAACGGAAATACTGAGCATCTGATACAGAACTAGCTGTGACGAAAAGACCAGAAGACCCCCAAGTTTATGATCCCACCTAACTTGTCTCAAGCTAGAGTAATCATCCCACCTTACGCTACCAGGTATCCCAGAAGCAAAAGGGGAGAGGGGGAGGGGGGAGTTACATGACGAGAGTGCCAACTTTGTTTTCCAAACATCCAGGATCTGACTTAAACTGTCTACTACTTTTCTTGTCTTTACTTGTCTTCAAAATGATTTGTGGCTTGTGGTTCCCAGGTCTTCAGTTCCTGTCACCATTGCCATCCCTCGACGGATCATCCTACGGCGCCGGCAGCATCCTGGTCATTGACGGCTTCTTCTGCTGGGCCAGGATCTTGTGTGCAAGTGCCAACAGCACCTTGACTCCTTCCACCACTCCTCCAGAAGCGTCCATCTTGAAAAGACCTGCCCAATGAGACATAAACGCACACGCGTGTATAATGATTTCCGCAGGATGCTTAATGAGTTTTTTTTTATAAAAGACAACTTTATTTCTACATTTCCATATGGCCCAGCAAATTTCTGCAAAGCCAAAGTGATGTACAGCTTTCCCATGTGGAAGTCACTTTTGTATCCAGATTTTGTACTGTGTAGTATTGGTGGGTATATCTGTTGCATCTAGACAGGTGCCAACAATTCCCCACACACATTTAGCTACTGTACACTGGAAGAATAAATGATCAATAGTTTCAGTTTGTGCACAAAACATACAAGTTGGATTCCCGCTCCATTTTCTTTTGACCATATTGTCTTTTGTCAAGACTGCATTATTCTCAAGGAGCCAGGTGAAAATTTTGATCTTATAAGGGATTTTAGCCTTCCAGATGTGCTGGAAGTGCCTACCCTCTTCATCTTTAGTCAGATGGTCATAAACTGACTTAGTAGTGTATCTGTCTTTCCCTCCCCATTTCCAACTAATCACATCTTCCACATTCTGGAATCTAAAGCTGTAAGCTTTATTCACAATTTCCAGCCATTGTTCAAAGAGGATAGGTGGCAACCACCTGCTGAAATCCACCTGTCCATTCATGATCAAAAATTAAGCTATAGTGAAATGTTATCCAACTGCTTTACTTATGGTGCATTACCTGAGCGCAATACAGAGAAAATGTCCAGCCTGCTCTCACAGCACTCCAGTGGCACACGTTGAAGTTGATAATATCGGCAGGAATACACAATCAACCCCCTCTGGGAATCTGTGATATGCATAAATGGGTAGCATGATCCTTTTAATTTCAACTCTTCAAATGTACTGGCACTCTTCAAATGGACCAGCAACAAGGATGGGGAAACTTGCCAAAATCTTGTCTCTAAAATCAAGTCGCAGTCCTCCTGACACCAATCAGTGAGCTTGAAATCTTGTCTCTAAAGATGCAAATTCTCTCACAGTTCATGCCTTCATGGAATGTAGGTGTAGGAAGATGACCGAACCTCTAGTGGAGGAAGCAGGAAGCACGGGCTGGGCTCTCCTTGTCGCCAAGGCGCCGGATGCCCGTCGAACGTTTCTTCGAGCGTCCAAACCGGGGCATTCCTCGCTACAGCCTCCTGGCCGTGCCCCGCGATGCGTATGATGCCGGCGACCGCGTGTCGGGCGCTAGCAATAGCATCTAGGCTCGCATCTGCGGCGCGCCATCGGCGCCGCTCGCCGCGGGGCCCCGCCGGTCGGTGGCGATGCCCAGGCTAGCCGCAGGCGTGCTGAGCGCCGGGGCGGGGCACCCGTTGCGCCCCCAGCCCCTATCAGTCACGCGCGCGTATGCTCCCTCGAGCTCGGGGCGGCCGCGGCGCACCCCGATACCACTCGCCACTCCTTATCCCGGTAGCGCGCCGCGGGGATGCCGAGGGCCATCGGCACTTCGGCAGTGCCACGGCGCGCCAAACTTGCCGCGGGGCAGAGGGTTGCCGCCGCTCCTTGCCGTAGGACGACGCCCGGGGCCGGGAGCTCCTGTCCGCCGCCGGTCGCATAGGCGCGCGGGCAGGAGGGGCACCGCAACAGCCAGCACCAAGGGATAAACGTTCACGGCCCAAATAGGTTCCGCCGAAGCCTGCAGGCATCTCAAGAAGCCAAGAGCCCAAATAGGCTCCGCCGCAAGCCCTCACCCGCCGCCGACGTTACGCCCCCATGGCCATGGCCTCCCCAGCCGCCGCCGCCGCCTCCCGCGCCCGCCGCCTCTTCAGCATCTTCTCCCCCATCACTCCACGCGCTCAAGCACCCAAGCCCGCTCTAGCGCTCGCACCCGCGGTCGCGGCCGCGCCGGACCAGAGTGCGGCAGCCGGCGAGGCGGAGGCGAAACCCAACGCGGGGCGCAACCGCCGGAAGCGCCTCGCCAAAATCCTAAAGGTCATCTCCGATGAGCGCAATCCAGACAAGCTGGTATTCCAGTTCATCGCCGCGTCGGCCGCCTCCCCCCGTTTCCGGGACAACCACCGCGTGTACAAGGTGGCTGTGTCCCGCCTCACGTCCTTTGGCCGCCAGGACGCCGTCGCGGCCCTGCTCGACTCGCAGAAGCCTTTCCTCGAGTCCTCCAACGAGGATTTCGCAACGCGCCTGGTCCGCCTCTACGGCTACGCCTCCATGCCGTCCCACGCCACCGCGGCCTTCCTTGACCTTCCCCCAAAGCACAAGTCCGTCACGGCCTTCAACGCCCTCCTCGCCGCCTACGTGGACTCAGGCAACTTCGAGACGCTCGTCCGCGTTCCAGGTGATCCCGTCGTTACATTCTACTACCGCTATCCCAAGTGAATAATCTTACAGCATACTCATCATCGGCGTGTACTGTGCAGGAACCCGACCTCTCGACCGCCCTCGATGTCATCCCGCTCATGGAGAAGTGCGGCCTTACCCCCGATGAGATGACTTTCAACAGTCTGCTTAATGGGTTTTACAACAATGGCCGTTTTGATGACGCCGAGAAAGTCTTGCAGATGATGAAGGAGAGGAATGTTGAACCGAACACAAAGAGCTATAATGCAAAGCTGCGGGGACTGGTTGCCAAAGGAAGGATTGAGGATGCAGTTGTTGTAATTGAGGCGATGCAGAAGGATGGGCCTAAACCTGATTCAGTGTCCTACAATGAGCTGATTCGAGGGTATTGCAAGGAAGGGAGGTCGGGTGAGGCCAAGAAGGTCTATGATGATCTGGTAAAGAATGAATGTGCACCGAACAAGGGGACATTTGAAACTCTCGTACCACATTTTGTGGACGCTGGAGAGCTTGATCTTGCTCTAAATTTCTGCCATGAGATCTTCAGTAGGAACTGCAGAGTGAAATGTTCATTGCTGCAGGGGGTAGTGACTGCATTGGTTGCTGCATCTAGAGTGGAGGAGGCTACCAGGACTGTAAAGCTTGGGTGGAAGAACAACTATCCTCCAAGGGGTTTGAAGATGCCAGAGAAAGACAAAGCTATAGAATCTGAAATCGATTGCGATAATTTTCTACCATATGAAGAGGGGAGCGAGGAGGAATTAGAGTCTAAAACTGCTTGAGGGTCTCATGAGGATATACATTCATAGAATCATAGGTTAGCCATTGATATGTCATGATGCTATGCTAATGCACACAGTGCCTGTTTTACTGTTTTGTTCGTCTGATAACAGAGGTGCATTTAAAACTGCAGTCCTCTAAGATGGTAGTTATTTTGCTCTTGTGCTACAATATGCTTAGGGGGAAAACATCTATAATTTCTTAGAGTATATTTATAGTAATTGCTTGTGTTGCCTAGAATGTCTATCTTAAGAATTGAGAATTTCGTCACATGTTAACTTTTGTATTTAATGCTTTTTTGTTCTGTAATCATTCTTAAAGGTAATGTTTTATCATTGATTGCATTTTGAGGAGTTCTGTGGTGCATCTGAATCACAATGGACATTGCTACGGTATCTGGACATTTCATATCTCATGGGAGGCTTGCACTTACTTTTATCAGCTTTTGTGAATTACAATCAGTCCACTGCAGAACTGATTCATCTATATCCGCACCCAATTTTTTTCTTACTTTGATCAGATCATCTTATTCCCTCATATAGCTTGCCATTAGAACAACGAAATGACAAGTATTACTGGATGGTGCACTAATTACCAGTTTGTCACACTTTAGATCAAGGTTTTGGATTAGAAATCTGGAGGCGAGGCGTTACTTTGAGCTGGCTAGTGGTAATTTTGCATGGGGTAAAACATTTAGAATTTGATGGAGAAACGATATTAGTAGTGCAAGTTTTGTCATACATTGAATGGGTGCTGGCTGTGCACTTCTGTATGAGGGTGGAAATGTGGCACAAAAAGATCACCTAATTCCTTACAAAATCTCCATGAAGCGGTCAGCTTTCATGCAGTATGGAAGATATTGATCCACCATGGCTAGTGGAAGATTGGACTTGAAGAAGTTAAGGAATCAAATCAATGCACCCGATCAAATTTTTTTATTAGCAGCCATCGTGCCATGGTGCCACACTGCCACTGCTAAGAGGTCGAGAGTATCAGTCTCTCAGACATTACATCAAGCGTTGGGTTAGCAGTAACTGTTGAGGGTGAGCAGAGCAGATCAGCAGGAACAGAGAGGAAGTCATAGCTTGCAGCGCGCTCCCTTACCAGTCTCGGCAGACTGGAGTGGCAGGGGAGGTCGGGTTCCTTCGCATCCTCTTCCTTCTCGGCACAGCAGCTTAAGCAGCGACGATGGAGGCTCACTGATATGGTTAAAGATCACTCTTCCTGATAAAGTGAAGGGAACTCTTCCTAATCTCTTTCCAGCAGATTGCATATTAGAGGCATTATCAGTTAGAAAACGAACATTTACGGGACCAACAACCCGCACAACTGATAAAATAATCTGAGAACTATCGGTGGCATCAAATGACCTGAGGAAAACATCCTGTGGACATTTCACCAAGACATCGATGAGTCTTAAGACTATCCTCAAAACCAATGGGGGCAACTGAAAGTTACAGAGCACCCAAAACTATAATCTACCATAAATATGAACCAAACTAGGAAAAATTGTATTTTTCATCCCTCAAGTATTGCAATAGTGTGATATTCGTCCCTCATGTTCCATTTGGTGCAAATTAGTCCCTTAACTAATTAATTTAGTGCATTTATCATCTCACCTTATAGTTCAACAATGATTTCATGAAATCTACTAACAGTTTATGCCGCATAATCAATAATAGTCACTACCTAGGCTAAGTCCAAAATATAAATACTCTATAAAGTTTATAAAAAGTTTTAGTAAGTTCTCTAAATTGGATACTTCATAATATTTTTTTAAGTTTTTTTAATAAAACTGATTTACACTCGATTAGTATAGAGATTGACTCATAATAAAATGTGTTTAAGCAATAATTAGCAAAATGATTATATGGTCTAAACTGCTATTATATGATATTATGTTAAACTAAGGTGAGGATGATAAATGCACCACTTCAGATAGTTAAGGGGTTAATTTGTACTAAATTAAACATGAGGGATGAATGTCACAATTTTGCAATACTTGAGGGATGAAAAATACATTTTTTCCCCAAAACTAATACTAATCTGAAAGAGAAGAAAATGTAGAGCGTCCTTGTGGTACAATAGCTACCAATTTGAACTAATGTTATGGGCAGTTCAGACTTGAGAGTAACTAAATTCCTTAAAAAAAAACTGAACCTAGTTCAGAGCAACTAAATTCCTTCAAAATTGCATTGAGATCATTAGACAAAGGCATTACCTTTTTCTGCAAACAGGAGCTCCTAGAACTAGAACTGTACACCTCTTTTTTTTTCCGTTAGAAACATATTTTTTTCCTTCAGAAACTTGCAGCTCTTTTAGTAGCATCAAACCTTATCTCTTACAGTCAGTATTTGAGGCAATGAAGGTCAGAACAAAAATCTCTTCAGAGAAAAAAACAAAACAAAACAAAAACACGAGAGTTCTGTCTCTATCATAATTACATTAAAATCAATTCTTCAGATTCTGAAGTTTTAATGGTACATGAAGAACATGGGCGCTTTGGTTCATAATCCTTCCATTGAAATGCAAGCAAAGTGAAAAACTAGCCATTCGTTAGTAAAGAAACTAACCTTACAGTTGCACATTTTGTCTCCCCTTTCAAGGCCTTCACTTTACTATTCATGTTCAAGATTTTTTCTTTTGATAATGCTCCTACACGGACGTCCGGAGCGGATGCAAATTATCGGACGGGGTCACGTGCAGTCAAACTCTTACTAATGTTGTTAATGTTGCGAAAATTTTACCAATGTTGCGCGCTACACGACCTAATGTTGCGACGGGTGACTAGATGTTGCGACAAGATTTTTTTTTTTTGCTACAGTGCTTAGATCTGATGACTACATATTGCAATTGGTTACCTTCATGTTGTAATTGTTTGTCGTTCATGTTGCAGTCGTTGTGAACATATTGCATCCGTATTCTTGATATGTTGCAAGTGTTTCATGTGAATGTTTTCAAAATTAGATATAAATATTTTTGATGTTGTAAACATTATTTTTCGATGTTTGCGGATGTTTGACCTCCGATGTTGCAGATATGTGATTCCGGGTGTTGTGTCGAGAATGGGAGCGGGCACGGGCAGCTGCGGCCTCTCCGGCGCTGGCGTCCCGCGTTGCCGCTCCCCGCGGCTGGGGTCGGCCGAGCCGCACCGGGCCACGCCCTCCCACGTGCCCGGAGGTCGAGCCAGCGCTCCCCGCGGTCAGGCGCTGACCGTCGGCCAAGCTCCGCTCCCGGCGGCACGGATGTTGCAAATGTTTCGTATGGGTGTTTGTAATGATGTTGCAAAGAGAATCATGATGTGTGATGTTGTAAATATTTAATGCACATGTTGCAAGTGCTTTTATTTTAATGTTGTATTTTTTAACGAGACATTTGAATGTTCCAATCAACGCGTCGACATTTCTTAACATATTTTTGATGTTGTAAACATTATTTTTCGATGTTGCGGATGTTTAAGTTTCCATGTTGCAGACATGTGATGTTGGGTGTTGTGTCGAGAAGGAGGAGGGAGGAGAGCCCCTGATGTTGGATGTTGTAAATATTAATTTTAAATATTGCAGATGTTGAGTTTTGATGTTGCAGACATGTGATGTTGGGTGTTATGTCGAGAGGGGAGGAGAGAGAAGGGCTCCTGATGTTGGATGTTGCACGCAACATGGGTCGTTGGGTATTGTGTCTGATGTTGGATGTTGCAAGCAACATAGCTCGCAACATGCCCCAACACGCTGATGTTTGGGATGTTGGTCGCAACATGCTCGCCACAAGCTCGCAATATGATCATCACATACTCGCAACATCGCCGGATCGCTCGGGCAGGAGGGAAGGGGGCTCCGAGGTTGAATGTTGGTCGCAACATGGTTCGCAACATTTCAAAACCGTTCGCAAAACGCTTCGCAACATCAAAACGCTCCGCAACACGATCTGACGACTGATATGCTTCATGACTCCGATCGTGTGGCTGCGAACCCGTCCGACGGCTAGCGCCTGGAACGGACGTCCGGGCGCTAGCAGCCCCGTTTTTCTTTTGGGAGAAAATGTTCAAGAGCGTGGGATTCGGATCTTGACAATCTGCTATTGACGACGACCTTGTAAATTGAAGGAAAAAGTCTATTTTACCTCCTTGGACACTAAGCCGGGTTCACGATTCCTCCCGAGACTCAAAAACCATCCGTTTTGCTACCTTAGACTCATGAAACCGGGCATGTTACCTCCTTGAACCCAGTAACCCTGGTTTTATCTCGACTGGGTCCACATGTCAGTTTCGTCGGCCTCCTCCCCACACCTCGCCGCCTTCTCTCCCACGTCCGGTTGCCGGGGAAGCATGCACGGCCGCCCGCCGGCCATTGGCACCGGGCGTGGCGCCTGGGGAGCTCCTCGCCAGCCATAGGCACCGACCGCGGTGCGTGGAGAGCTTGCCACCGCCGACGCCCTCGCCGCGGTGCGTGAGGAGCTTGCCCCACCGACGCCGGCCATGGAGGGACTTCATGCCTGTGCCCGGCTCCGCGGGAGCGAGCGCGTGAACGCAAAGGCGGGCGAGTTCCGCGAGGGTGAGCGCAAAAAGGCGGAGGCCGACGAGCTTCGCGGTGGCGAGCGCAATGAGCTGGAGGCGGCGAGCTCCGCGATGCCCACCATGGCCGACGCCGACGAGCACGAGCTCCCCCACGCAACGCGTCGAGGGCACCGGTAGGGGCGAGCTCCCCAGGCACCATACCCGGTGCCCCATGGCCGGCGGGCGGCCGTGCGTGCACCCCCGGCGGCCGGATGCGGGCGAGAGGGTGGCGAGGAGTAGGGAGGAGGCCGGTGAGACTAACATGTGGGCCCAGCCAGGGAAAACCGGGGTGGATTGGGTTCAGGGAGGTAACATGACTGGTTTCGTAAGTCCAAGGTAGCAAAATGGATGGTTTTGTAGTCTCGGGAGGAACCATGGATTCGGCTTAGTGTCTAAGGAGGTAAAATAGACTTTTTCCTAAATTGAAGGGGCGGGGCAGTTCTACTAGGCTACTGGGCTGTAAATTGCCGTCAGCCCGTCACGGCCCAAATAGACTGTGCAGCAAAACTGCAAACACCTCCGCCCATTTCGCCGTCGTCTCGACGCCAAACCCCAGCAGCACCACCGTCGCGTAGCGCCCCCATTTGCCATGGCCTCCCCCGCCGCCGCCTCCCGCGCTCGCCGGCTCTCCGACATCTTCTCCTCCACCACTCCACGCGCCCAACCACCGAAGCACAAACCAGCGACTGCTCCCGCGCCGGCCCCGAAAGTAGCCGCCGCCGCCGCCGCCTCCCGCGCGCTCCGACTCTCCAGCATCTTCTCCTCGAACACGCGACGCGCCCAACCACCCGCACTCGCGCCTGCGGCGGCTCCGAACATTGCCGCCGGCGAGGCGGAGGCGCAACCCAACGCGGGCCGCTGCGACGCGACGCCCCTCAATATCTCGAAGGCTATCTTCCGGGAGCGCGATCCGGACAAGCTGGTCTCCCAGTTCATCGCGATGTCGACCGCGTCCCAGAGCTTCCGCGAGAAGCCCCGCGTGTACGAGGTAGCCGTGGCCCTCCTCTTATCCTTCGGCCGCCGCGACGCCATCACGGCAATCCTCGACTCGCAGAAGCCTTTCCTTGAGTCCTCCGGCGAGGACTTCGCCGGGCTGCTCGTCCGCCTTTACGGCCGCGCCTCCCTGCCGTCCCACGCTGCTGCAACCTTCCATGATCTTCCCCCAAAGTACAAGTCGGTCATGACCTTCAACGCCCTCCTCGCTGCCTACCTCAAAGCCTGCGACTTCGACGCGCTTGCCACCGCATTCCAGCAGATCCCGGCCTCACACCCAACCGTTGTCCCAAGTGTATATTCATACAACATACTCATCAGCGCGCTGTGCAAGAAGCCGGACCTCTCTGCCGCCCTTGAGGTCATCCCGCTCATGGAGAAGTGTGGTCTTACACCCAATGAGCTATCTTTTGGCATTCTGCTTGATGGGTTGTACATAAATGGTCGCTTTGATGATGCCGAGAAAGTCTGGGAGATGATGAAGGAGAGGAATGTTAAGCCCAATGTAAAGTGCTACAATGCAAAGCTGCGGGGCCTGGTTGCTCAAGGGAGGATTCAGGATGCAGTTGCTGCAATTGATGCGATGCAGAAGGATGGGCCTAGACCTAATTCAGTGTCCTACAATGAGCTGATTCGAGGGTATTGCAAGGAAGGGAGGTTGGGTGAGGCCAAGAAGATCTATGATGATCTGGTAAAGAATGAATGTGCACCGAACAAGGGGACATTTAAAACTCTCGTACCACATTTTGTGGAGGCTGGAGAGCTTGATCTTGCTCTAAATTTCTGCCATGAGATCTTTAGTAGGAACTGCAGAGTGAAATGCTCATTGCTGCAGGGGGTAGTGACTGCATTGGTCGCTGCATCTAGGGTGGAGGAGGCTACCCGTATTGTTGAGCTTGGGTGGAAGAACAAGTTTAATCCAACGTATTTAAATATGCCAGCAACAGTTGAAAAGGACAAAGTTGTAGAAGCTGAAACGGATTGCGATAATTCTGTACCGAGTGATGGAGGGGATCGAGTTGGAGTTTAAAACTTCTTGATGGTCTGATGAGGATAAACAAATGTTGGTTACCCATTGATATGTCATGATGATATGACGGTGCAAATGGTGCCTGCTTTACTGTCTTAATTTGTTGGCTTGATACAACAGAGGTGCATTTAAAACTGCAATAATCTAATACTTAAATAAGATAGGGGTATTTAGCTTCTGTGACATAGTATGCTTAGGAGGAAAAACATCTATAATTTCATACAATATATTACAGTAATTGCTTGGTGTTGCCTAGTATGTCTAGCTTCAGAATTTTGTTAGTTCTATTAGATTTAACGCCTTTTGTTCTGTAACCATTTGTATTTATCATTAATTGTGTTTGGAGGAGTTTTGTGGTGCATCTGAATCACAACCACTGTTCGCTGGAAACGAGGGGTCTCGCCACGGCAGAAATGAGGGAAGGGTGGTTAACGTGATTAATGGATTGATAAGCATGCTTGTTGCCCTTGGTCACTGTGCCACATGAAAATATTGCGATCAAAACTGAATGGAGGGAGTAATAGTCTAAAGTACCTATGTAAAAGGTATTTTATCTGGTCTACGATTATACCCCTGTTCGTTTTTTTTCTAGCGGCACAGTGTGTCATATTTTCATCTCCACCTCATAAGTGATTTGTTTAGAGTCACACCCATTTTTTTTTCTTGCTTTAATCAGATTCCCTCAGATAACTTGCCATCAGAACAGCGAATTGACAAGTATTACTGGATGCTGCACTAACTTACCAATTTGCCACACTTTAGATTAAAGTTGTATTTTTTGCAAAATGAATGAACTTAGCATGTAGATGCAACAGTGAATATTAAGGAGGGCATGCCAATTGTGCGGCAGAACAAGCTTCGTTCAAAATCTGCACACAAATCTCAATCTCAATTGGGGCATCTGGGCATAGAAGATGGGGCTTCTAGAAGGACAATTGTTTGTATGGTTCATGTTGTGCACCAATGGACATAGCACTGGCATGTACCCTTATGAAATGGAGTGGTGTTGGTGCTCACCGAGGCTATCCACGGTAGCCAAAAAAAAAACATCAGACGCAGCTTTATGGCTCTGGTTGACCTAGCGGCAATTTTACCACGCCTGCTTAGCGTGTCGCCTACCAGTTGGCTAGAAGCATCGCGAGTCTTGAAGGAAATTCGGCGAGGTAAAATATCTGGTCTTCTTGTCTCTCTATCACGCGCAGAGCATTTTTCCCCTCTGCGCTTCCTCTGCCCCCAGCCTGCAGCATGGCCACCTCCTCCCTGTGGCTGCTCAAGTTTTGATATAGATTGGGTACAAGAAAGGCATTATTATCTTGACAAGACACACTATAAGAATGAAGTCCCTTTCATGCCGTTCTTCAAATCCTGGTAAGTGGGGTATACTGTGTAGCCTTAATGATTGAATCAATTCAATTCTGTTTTAACATTTGATATTAACCTGCCTCTAATATTTTCATCTGTCATTTAACGCACTGAAATCCTGTGGCAAATTCTAATTGGCCTCCAAGCATATTATTGGTACAAAAAAATGTCACTAACTTGAGATGTCTTGTATCTGGATAAGATTGTTTTCTTATCCCTGCATTTTCTTTGAAGGATAGGAGTGCTTGAGGGACTCTTTTCTTCTTTCTTATGCGATATCTTTCGTATTTCGTTTAGAGCACAGTGATTCCCTTTTTTTTTCATCCCCATTATGCTTGAAGTTGACAAGTTCCTTTGAGCTGAACTGCACTTACATATTCTCATTCTGTTGCAAGGGGAGTCTGTCAGCTGCTATCTGAAGCTTGGTGTTACTGCTGTTTAGAGGTACTTCCTTGCTCCACTAGGAACATCGATATAATTACATTTTGCTAAGGTTCCGTTGACCTCATTTAGGCAAGGTTCTTCATGCTATGGTTGAGTCATCTAGATTTCTGTTGTGCATGCTTGTGTGTTGAATGAAATTAGAGAGGTGACAAGTTAACTTTGAATATGCTTGCTGTTGTGCATGCTTGTGTGTTGAATGAAATTAGAGAGGTGACAAGTTAACTTTGAATATGCTTGTGGTGTAAGAGAAGGAGATTTAATGTCGAATGATCTTGATTCTAGAAAGTGGATAGGTTCACATGTTGCCTTATCTTTGCAGAGGATCAAAATAATGATGGCGCAGTTCAATGTCAATCTTACACAGAAAAGATAATATAGTTGACTCTACATTAGAATGCCAGCATAGGATGGTGGGATCAGTATGGGCAGTCCAGAACTCTTGGTTTATGTGCTTCGCTGTTCTGCGATCCTTAGAGCTTCAGAGTGCTAGAACAGCAATTTGACTTGGTCAAGAGGAAAGATGTCCCCTTGACATAGCCCTTAAGGTAGGGACCCCCGAACTTCAATAGCCGGCAGAAACCTCACGCACGCTCGCTTCGTGGCGGGCACAGAACCATCTCTGTGATTACTATATTTTTGGAGGGGGGCACAACAACCATGCAGCACCCTGGCTTTGAGCCTGGGCTGGGAGGCGCCGCAGCGGGCGGCCTCAACCATAGCGCCACAGGCGCGTTTCGGTGTTTGCAAGAACAGCAATTTGCACTGCATTGTTTGTTGTTGTAATTCTTGTAGAGAATCAACATTAGCTTTTGATTTGTAGGGGCTTAAAAATGTTTACTGAAGAATGCGGCCCAGTAAAGCTCTTTGCTAAACTCCAAGTGTAGGAACACGCATTCATTTTTTCAGCAATTGAAAGTTCATGTCATTGTAACTGCACTCCATGTTAACTCTATTTGTGAATTGTCCAAAGTCTGTGTAACTGTTCTACTTCTATATTAGCAATGCATTTTCTGAATGTTAATTCACCACTTTTGTTGTCTTGCAGTATAGATGTCTAATTTGAGTAGGATAATGATTGGTTGCTTTAAAGTGATGTGGCTATTATTATAGATAATCATCTTCTAGATTATGTGCATTGGGTCATGCTTCTTGGTTGGGTAGCTACAGAAAGCAGGAGCTTCTATGGTGCTTCGTTTTTTCCATGATTTGTGCTTGGCTTGTGATGTTGTGGTCTGAGAAGGTGTCTTCGGAAGCTCTTTTTTTTTGGCATTTTTGTGTAAATAGTTTATCTGGCTCCCCGAAAGCTTTGTATTTTGTAGTCTCTGCTTATTTTTTTTTTAGCTGTGTGCATTTATTCCAGACTTTCTTCTTCACCTACAAGAACTGAGTTATAAAATAAATACGTTAAAAACTTCTCACCTGCACGAGTCATGAGCATGATGATCGATTTCATTGAGATTGCAGCCTGAGCTGGGAAAAAAACCAATGAAGAAATTTTGTGTTTACGTCTACAAGGGCATTAGAGCAATGCAATTGCCATGGAAGAACAATTGAAAACTTGATATTCATGGCATCTTTTTTTGTTTCAGGATGTGAGCTCTGCACCAATCTAATTGTGCTTTATGAGAGAATGATGCAAGACAATAATACAAGATGCTATGGTAGAAACATGTTATTTAGCAGATAATGTAAGGTAGCAACTGCTCTCAGAGACATGAACTCACTGCAACCAGCAAGGCGGGTGGTATTTATCTACTTCTGCAATTTCATGAACATATGGTCAAGTCGGAGCAGGGCAGTGGAACCAATCTGGACTTCTAATCTCTAATCTCAGAGTTGGGGTAGCAAGCATCCAGGTCATTCCATTAATCTTCTTCGTCCTCCCCTCATGTAATCTTCTCTTACAGTTGCTCATGATGTTCCACTGTTGCATATTATAGAAGGACATCGTAGAGGGTGTCAACAAGCATCTCCACTCTAATTAAATTAGTTCATGAGTTGTAAACTTTATTAAACTTGATAGGAGTGGTATATAGGATGTTAATATTCCATTTTGTGTACATTCACCTTTAGGTTTTGAATTATCAAACCAGGCTACAAGTTATTGTGGGGCTTGAACAGCTGGCTTACTGCATAATGCATTTAAGATAGCTTCATACAGGATTTTATGGTAGTGCTTAAGTGGAGTTGTGCATATGTTTTTGAAAGCAAAGCCTATTGAGAGGAGAATTTTTTCTACGAAAAATGAAAGTTTTCAGGTGTATACCAGAACACAATTTAGCTTATTGAGATTCCTAGCTAGAATGCCTTTCTTTTTAAATGGAATGCTTCCTACAAAGTATATACTCCCTCCATACTCAAAAAACTTACGTTTTGGACAAGGTTTTGGTCAAACATTGGGAACATAAAGTATGAATAACTTTTAAGTTGTTGAGTTTAAAAATATGAAACCTATATGAGTAGATTTGTCTTGAAAAATACTTTTATAAAAGTATACATATTTTAGTTTTTGATAAACATTTTTATAAAAATAATAAGTCAAAGTTACGCTTTGGAGACCGTGTCGTTGTCCTAAACGTCAAGTTTTTTGTGAGTATGGAGGGAGTAGTTTACAAGAGAATGTACTAATATATATTTTAAGATTAAACACTAACTGAAGTTTCCTTTTTAAGGGCGTAAGGATTACTTAAGTATATATTTTCTTGAACACATACACATGATAGCTTAAGCTCCTAAACTAAGCCAATGGACAAATGAAAATTTAAAAACTAGATGCATTATTTGGTCTGTCACAGGTAGTTACATGGGTCTCCCCGTATGCATTCCCCTGTCAGAAGCATCACCCCCGGTGGATGTAGATGGTGGTTTCGGAAGATAACAGTGGCTTCTCTGCTACCAAGGCACAGAAGAGTACCTAAAGAGTTATTGTCAGAATCAAGTCTGAATGCCAAATTGCTGCCCTCATTACAGTACCAAATGATGCTTGCGATGGTTATTCCCTTCACGGAGCAAGGGTGCTTAGTCACTGTTGTAAATTGAGAGAACGGAATGTATTCGAGAGAGCAAGAGAGCTCCAGGAAGGAAGCTATGAACATCAATTTCTTATTGATCTCAAGGTCTGTCTATATAGGGAGATTACAAGAGAGAAGTTCTGTCTAAGCATTAGTGTAATCCTTGAATTTTCCCTCTAACCATGGCCTTCATCGTGACATTGAACCCACGACTGCTGGAGTTTCCGCGAGAAGCCCCGCGTGTTCAAAGACCTTTTGTAACAATCACAAGGAAGGCTGGAGTTTAAAATCCTTCTGCCAAGACGATACTACTGCGTTGTTGCTCTGACTTCAGTATTGTCGAAGTCATAAATATTTTGATAACTGATAGTAATTACTTCGAATGCATAATTACACAATAGGGCGTGCAAGGCACACCAAATGCTCTTGAATGATCTGTTCTTGAATGATTTACGGAGTAATGGAGTACTTACTGTAGAGCATCCATTTGAGATCGCGTGATATAGGTTGCGCGCTTCTGTTCCCAATTAACAGTTCGGTCCATCACTAGCAGCATCAGGGCCCATCTCGCCGTCGTCTCGACGCAAAACCCACCAGCGCTACCGCCGCGTTGCGCCCCCATTTGCCATGGCCTCCCCCGCCGCCGCCTCCCGCGCTCGCCGGCTCTCCGACATCTTCTCCTCCACCACCCCACGCGCCCAACCACCAAAGCCCAAACCCGCGACCGCTCCCGCGCCGGCCCCGAAAGTAGCCGCCGCCGCCACCTCCCGCGCGCTCCGGCTCTCCAGCATCTTCTCCTCGAACACGCGACGCGCCCAACCACCCGCCCTCGCGCCTGCACCGGCCCCGAAAGAGGCCGCCGGCGAGGCGGAGGCGCAACCCAACGCGGGCCGCAGCGATGCGAAGCCCCTCAATATCTCGAAAGCCATCTTCTGGGAGCGCGATCCGGACAAGCTGGTCTCCCAGTTCATCGCGCTGTCGACCGCCTCCCAGAGCTTCCGCGAGAAGCCCCGCGTGTTCAAGGTAGCCGTGGCCCGCCTCCTATCCTTCGGCCGCCGCGACGCCATCACGGCAATCCTCGACTCGCAGAAGCCTTTCCTTGATTCCTCCAGCAACGACTTCGCCGGGCTGCTCGTCCGCCTCTACGGCCGCGCCTCCCTCCCGTCCCACGCCGCTGCAACCTTCCATGACCTTCCCCCAAAGCACAAGTCCGTCAGGACCTTCAACGCCCTCCTCGCTGCCTACCTCAAAGCCCGCGACTTCGACGCGGTGGCCACCGCATTCCAGCAGATCCCGGCCTCACACCCAACCGTTGTCCCCAATGTACACTCTTACAACATACTCATCAGCGCGCTGTGCCAGAAGCCGGACCTCTCTGCTGCCCTCGAGGTCATCCCACTCATGGAGAAGTGTGGTCTTGCACCCAATGAGGTATCTTTTGGCATTCTGCTTAATTGGTTGTACAGAAATGGTTGCTTTGATGATGCTGAGAAAGTCCGGGAGATGATGAAGGAGAGGAATGTTAAGACGGATGTAAAGTGCTACAATGCAAAGCTGCGGGGTCTGGTTGCCCAAGGGAGGATTCAGGATGCGGTTGCTGTAATTGAGGCGATGCAGAAGGACGGGCCTAGACCTGATTCAGTGTCCTACAATGAGCTGATTCGAGGGTATTGCAAGGAAGGGGGGTTGGGTGAGGCCAAGAAGGTCTATGATGATCTGGTAAAGAATGAATGTGCACCGAACAAGGGGACATTTGAAACTCTCGTACCACATTTTGTGGAGGCTGGAGAGCTTGATCTTGCTCTAAATTTCTGCCATGAGATCTTTACTAGGAACTGCAGAGTAAAATGCTCATTGCTGCAGGGGGTAGTGACTGCATTGGTCGCTGCATCTAGGGTGGAGGAGTCTACCAGTATTGTTGAGCTTGGGCGGAAGAACAACTATCCTCCAAAGGATTTAAATATGCCAGCACTATTTGAAAAGGACAGAGTTGTAGAAGCTGAAACGGATTGCGATAATTCTGTACCGAATGATGGAGGGGAGCGAGTGGAGTCTAAAACTTCTTGATGGTCTGATGAGGATAAACAAATGTAGGTGGCCCATTGATATGTCATGATGCTATGATGATGCAAATGGTGCCTGCTTTACTGTTTTAATTTGTTGCCTGATACAACAGAGGTGCATTTAAAACTGCAATCATCTAATACTTAAATAAGATAGTGGTATTTAGCTTCTGTGCTATAAAATGCTTTGGAGGAAAAACGTCTATAATTTCATACAGTTTATTTACAGTAATTGCTTGGTGTTACCTAGAATGCCTACCTTCAGAATTGAGATTTTTTGTCACATGGCAGGAAAGGTGTTAATTCTATTAGATTTAATGCTTTTTGTTCTGTAATATTTCTTATTTATCATTAATTGTGTTTGGAGTTTTGTGGTGCGTCCAAATCACAACAACTGTTCATTGATAGCAGTCCTGTGAGTAATAGTCTAAAGTACCTATCTAAAAAGGTATTTTATCCGGTCTACCATAATACCCCTGTTCATTTTTTTGTTACTAGCATCATAGTGTCTCAAGCTAGAGGTTTATATTTTCATCTCCACCTCAACTGATTCGTTTAGAGACACACCCATTTTTTGTTCTTGCTTTAATCAGATTCCATCGGATAACTTGCTATCAGAACAACGAATTGACAAGTGTTACTGGACGGTGCACTATCTACCAATTTGGCACACTTTAGATTAAGGTCGTATTTTCTTGCAAAATGAATGAACTTAGTATTTAGATGCAACAGTGAATATTAATGAGGGCATGCCAATGCACTTCAGTGCGGCAGAACGAGCTTCGTTCAAAATCTGCATACAAATCTCAATTGGGGAATGGAAGACGGGGCTTCACGAAGGACAATTGTTTGGATGGTTCATGGTTGTGCACCGATGGACATAGCACCGGCATCTACTCTTATGAAACGGGGTGGTGTCGATGCGCACCGAGGTTGTCCACGGTAGCCCCAAAAAAATTCACTGTCAGATCGCAGCTTTACGTCTCCGGTTTACCCAGTGGTCATTTTACCATGCCTCCTTAGCATGTCGCCCACCGGCTGGCTAGAAGCATCGCAAGTCTTGCAGGGAATTTGGCAAGGTAAAGTATCTGGTCTTCTCGTGTCTCTGTCACACACACAGCATTTTTCTCTTATGTGTTTCCTCTCTGCCCCCAACCTGCAGCATCCCACCTCATCCCCGTCGCTGCTCAAGTTATGATATAGAGTGGGGACAGGAAAGGCATTGGTGTCTTGACAAGACACACTATAAGCATGAAGTCCCTTTCATGCCATTCTTCAAATCCTGGTAACTGGAGTATACTGTGTAGCCTTAATCATTGAATCAATTCAAAACATTTGATATTAACCTGCCTCTAATAATTTCATCAGTCATTGCACACACTGAAATCCTGTGGCAAATTGTAATTGGCCTCCAAGAATATTAATGGTAAAAAATGTCAATAACTTGAGATGCCTTTTTTCTCGAACATAACTTGAGATGTCCTGTATCTGGATAAGATTGTTTGCTTATCCCTGCATTTTCTTTGAAGGATAGGAGTGTTTGAGGGACTCTTTTCTTCTTTCGTATTTCGTTTGGAGGATCCCTTTTTTTCATCCCCTTTATGCTTGAAGTTGACAAGTTCCTTTGAGCTGAACTGCACTTACATATTCTCTTTCTGTTGCAAGGGGAGTCTGTCAGCTGCTATCTAAAGGTTGGTGTTATTGCTGTTTTCGAGGTACTTCCTTGCTCCACTAGGAACATCGGTCCAATTACATTTTGCTAAGATTCAGTTGACCTCATTTAGGCAAGGTTCTTCATGCTATGGTTGAGTCATCTAGATTTCTGTTGTGCATGCTTGTGTGTTGAATGAAATTAGAGAGGTGGCAAGTTAACTTTGAATATGCTTCCTGTGTAAGAAAAGGAGATTTAATGTAGAATGATCTTGATTCTAGAAAGTGGATTAGGTTCACATGTTGCCTTATCTTTTCAAAGGGTCAAAATAATGATGGTGCAGTTCAATGTCAATCTTACACAGAAAAGATAATATAGTTGACTCTACATTAGAATGCCACCATAGGAGGGTGAGATCAGCGGGCAGTCCAGAACTCTTGGTTTATCGGCTCGACTGTTCTGCGATCCTTAGAGCTTCAGAGTGCTAGAACAGCAATTTGACTCGATAAAGAGGAAAGATGTCCCCTTGACATAGCCCTTAAGGTAGGGACCCCCTGAACCTCAATAGCCGGCAGGAACCTCATGCGTTCTCGCTTCGTGGCGGCCACGGAACCATCTGCGCAGTTACTATACTTTTGGAGGGGGCACAACAACCATGCAGCACCCAGGCTTTGAGCCTGGGCGGGGAGGCACCGCACTGGGCGGTCTCAACCATCGCGCCACAGGCGCGTCTGCTAGAACAGCAATTTGCACTACACTGTTCTTTTGTTGTAATTCTTGTAGAGAATCAACATTAGCTTTTGGTTTGTAGGGGCATAAAAATGTTTACTAAAGAATGTGGGCCAGAAAAGCTCTTTTCTGAATGTTAATTTGCCACTTCTGTTATCTTGCAGTATGGATATCTAATTTGATTAGGATAAAGATTGGTTGCTTTAAAGTGATGTGGCTATTATAGTTAATTATCTTCTAGATTATGTGCATTGGTTCATGCTTCTTGGTTGGGTAGCTACAGAAAGCCGGAGCTTCTATGGTGCTTTGTTTTTTTCCATGAATTGTGCTTGGCTTGTGATGTTGTGGTCTGATAAGGTGTCTTGGGAAGCTCTTTTGTTTGGCATTTTTTGTGTAATTAGTTTATCTGGCTCCCTGAAAGCTTTGTATTTTGTAGTCATTTTTTTTGTAGCTGTGTGCATTTATTCCAGACTTTCTTCTTCTCCTACAAGAACTGAGTTATTATAAAATAAATACGTTAAAAACTTCTCACCTACACGAGTCAAGAGCATGTGATCGGTTTCGTTGAGATTGCTGAGCTGGGAAAAAAACCAATGAAAAAATTTTGCGTTTAAGTCTTACAAGGGCATTATAGAAATGCAATTGCCATGGAAGAACAATTGAAAACTTGAGATTCATGGCACCCTTTTTTTTTTGTTTCAGGATGTGAGCTCCGCACCAATCTTATTGTGCATTATGAGAGAATGATGTAAGACAAGAATACAAGATGCCATGGTAGAAGCGTGTATTTAGCAGATAATGTTAGATAGCAGCTGCCTGCTCTCAGAGACATGAAACTCACTGCAACCAGCAAGGCAGATGGTATTTATCTACTTATGCAATTTCACAAACATATGGACAAGTCGGGCAGAGCAGTGGAACCAATCTGGAGTTCTAATCTCAGAGTTGGGGTAGCAATCATCCAGGTCATTCAGTTAATCTTCTTCATCCTCCCCTCGGATGCACCTCGTCTTCTCTTACAGTTGCTCATGATGTTCCACTGTTGCATATTATAGAAGAACATCATAGAGGGTGTCAACAAGCATCTCCACTCTAATTAAATTAGTTCACGAGTTGTAAACCATATTAAACTTGATAGGAGTGGTATATAGGATGTTAGTGTTTCGTTTTGTGTACATTGACCTTCAGGTTTTGAGTTATCAAACCAGGCTACAAGTTATTGTGGGGCTTGAACCACTGGCTTGCTGCATAATGCATTTAAGATAGCTCCTTAGTCCATACAGGATTTTATGGTAGTGCTTAAGTGGAGTTGTGCATATGTTTTTGAAAGCAAAGCCTATTAAGAGGAGAAATTTTTCTAAGAAAAATGGAAGTTTTCAGGTGTACACCAGAACACAATTTGGTTTATTGAGATTCCGAGCTAGAATGCTTTTTTTAAAAAAATGAAATGCTTGCTGCAAAGTATATAGTTTACAAGACAATGTACTAATATATATTTTGTTTGAAGATTAAACACTAACTGAAGTTTGTTTTTTGAGGACGTAAGGATTACTTAAGTATATACTTTTCTTGAACACATACATAAGGATTACTTAAGTATATACTTTTCTTGAACACATACACATGATAGCTTAAGCTCCTAAACTAAGCCAATGGACAAATCAGGAAGGAATTTCTTCATCCTGAACACTGTCTTTTTTGTGATCAAGAAAAGGAGACAATTAATCATTTGCTAGTACATTGTGTTACGCAGGCGTGGTTCAGTGTTCTGCATGGGCTTGGTCTGCAGGCTCTAGCCCCAAACCTTGATGAAAGCTCCTCGGATGATTGGTGGGAAAATGTGACCAGCAGGGTGGATGGACTGATTAAAAAGGGGCTTAACTCAATTATAATCTTGGTGGCATGGTCGAATCACCGCAACCGCTGTGTGGATGGAGTGCTGCCAAACCTGAATGGAGTTATTTCTTCCATCATGGAGGAGCTGCACTTGTGGGGATTTGCTAGAGCTCGAGGAGTTAATCACATCCTGACCCAGCTACCATCGGTTTAGTATAAGTCAGTTATGGTCTTGGGGTCTTTGGTCTGTTGTGTTAAAGGTAATAGAGTGACAGTGTGTTTTTTGGGGGTTTTCTTTTTCAGGTTTTTGTTTTCCCCGACAAATAAAACAAAACATGTGTAATCTGGGTGTTTTCTCACCCACCTTTCTTCGTAATATATATTGATACACAGCTCTCTTTCGTGTTTGAGAAAAAAAAAGCGGCAATGGAAAAATGAAGTTTATAAACTAGATGTATTTTTTCTCTCTGTCACAGGTAGTTACATGGTCTCCCCCTAAGCATTCCCCTGGTGCATTAGTGTAATCCTTGAATTTTCCCTTCATCGTGACTTTAAACTCACGACTCCTGCATTGATGAGGTCAAATAAAGACCTTTTTGTAACAGTCACAGGGAAGATTAGAGTTTAGAATCCTTCTGCCAACACGATACTCTACTGCGTTGTTGTTCTGACTTCAGTATTGTCAAATGCATGATTATTTTGATAACTAACAGTAATTTTTTTGTGCTTGTGCTGCCTATATAACCTTTTAAACTATGGACCTGGCATTTGCAGTTAACTTAGACTCAGTTACCTAATATCATTTTATGAGTAAGCTCTTGTCTCTATTCAAAAGCAAACCATTCCTACTGTTACAGAATAGGGCGTGCAAGGCACACCAAATAATCTTGAATGGTCCGTTATTGAATGATTTAGGCATCAAATTGAGATCGCATCATATAGGTTGCGCGCTTCTTGTTCCCAGTTTCAGTCCTGTCCATCGCTAGCAGCATCAGGGTCAGGGTCTCCCCTCGCCCATCTCGCCGTCGTCTCGACGCAAACCCCACCAGCGCCACCGTCGCGTTGCGCCCCCATTTGCCATGGCCTCCCCCGCCGCCGCCTCCCGCGCTCGCCGGCTCTCCGACATCTTCTCCTCGACCACGCCACGCGCCCAACCACCAAAGCCCAAGCCCGCGACCGCTCCCGCGCCGGCCCCGAAAGTGGCCACCGCCGCCGCCACCTCCCGCGCGCTTCGGCTCTCCAGCATCTTCTCCTCGACCAGACGACGCGCCCGACCACCCGGACTCGCGCCGGCGCCGGCGCAGGCTCCGAACGTGGCCGCCGGCGAGGCGGAGGCGAAACCCAACGCGGGACGCAGCAGCGCGAAGCCAATCGACAAAATCGTGAAGGCCATCATGCGGGAGCGCAATCCGGACAAGCTGGTCTCTCAGTTCATCTCCGCGTCGGCCGCGTCCCAGAGCTTCCGCGAGGAGCACCACCGCGTGTACGGGGTAGCTGTGGACCGCCTCACATCCTTCGGCCGCCAGGACGCCGTCGCGGCAATCCTCGACGCGCAGAAGCCCTTCCTCGAGGCCTCCACCGAGGGCTTCGCCACGCGCCTCATCCGCCTCTACGGCCGCACATCCATGCCGTCCCACGCCGCCACGACCTTCCACGACCTTCCCCCAAAGTACAAGTCCGTCAGGACCTTCGACGCCCTCCTCTCTGCCTACGTCAACGCCCGCGATTTCGACGGGCCCGCCACCGCATTCCAGCAGATCCTGGCCTCACACCCAACCATTGTCCCCAATGTATACTCTTACAACATACTCATTAGCGCGCTGTGCCGGAAGCCAGACCTCTCTGCCGCCCTCGACGTCATCCCGCTCATGGAGAAGTGCGGTCTTAGACCCAATGACGCGTCTTTCAGCATTCTGCTTAATGGATTTTACAACAACGGTTGCTTTGCTGATGCCGAGAAATTCTGGGAGATGATGAAGGAGAGGAATGTTCAGCCCGATGCAAAGTGCTACAATGCAAAGCTGCGGGGTCTGGTTGCCCAAGGGAGGATTCAGGATGCAGTTGCTGTAATTCAGGCGATGCAGAAGAATGGGCCTAAGCCTGATTCAGTGTGCTACAATGAGCTGATTCGAGGGTATTGCAAGGAAGGGAAATTGGATGAGGCCAAGAAGGTGTATGATGATATGGTAAATAATGAATGTGCACCGAATAGGGGCACATTTTATACGCTTGTATCACATTATCTTGAGGCTGGGGAGCTTGATCTTGCTCTAAATTGCTGCCATGAAATCTTTAGTTGGAAGTGCAGAGTGAAATGCTCGTTGCTGAAGGCGGTAGTGACTGCATTGGTTGCTGCATCTAGAATAAAGGAGGCAACCAGTATTGTTGAGCTTGGGTGGAAGAACAACTATAATCCAATGGATTTAAATATGCCAACACTAATTGAAAAGGACAAAGTTGTAGAAGCTGGAACGGATTGCGATAATTCTGTACCAAATGATGGAGGGGAGCGAGTCGGAGTCTAAAACTTTTTGATGGTCTGATGAGGATATACAAATGTAGGTTACCCATTGATATGTCATGATGCTTTGGTGATGCAAATGGTGCCTGCTTTACTGCTTTAATTCGTTGGCCTGATACAACAAGGTGCATTTAAATAAGATAGTGGTATTTAGCTTCTGTGCCATAATATGCTTAGGAGGAAAAACATCTATAATTTCATACAATATATTTACAGTAATTGCTTGGTGTTGCCTAGCATGCCTAGCTTCAGAATTGAGAATTTTTGTCACATGGCTTGAAAAGGTGTTAATTCTATTAGCTTTAATGCCTTTTGTTCTGTAACCATTTGTATTTATCATTAATTGTGTTTGGAGGAGTTTTGTGGTGCATCTGAATCATAACCACTGTTCATAGGTAGTGTCCTACGAGGAATAGTCTAAAGTACCTATGTAAAAGGTACGATTATACCCCTGTTTGTTTTTGTTTTTTTTTTTGTTTCTAGCGTCACAGTGTGTCATATTTTCATCTCCACCTCAGAACTGATTCATTTAGAGTCACACCCGTTTTTTTCCTTGCTTTAATCAGATTCTTTCAGATAACTTGCCATCAGAACAATGATTTGACAAGTATTACTGGATGGTGCACTAACTACCAATTTGCCACACTTTAGATTAAGGTTGTATTTTTTGCAAAATGAATGAACTTAGTATGTAGATGCAACAGTGAATATTAATGAGGGCATGCCAATTGTGCGGCAGACAAGCTTCGTTCAAAATCTGCGCACAAATTTCAATTGGGGAATGGGAGATGGGGCTTCTAGAAGGACAATTGTTTCGATGGTTCATGGTTGTGCACCAATGGACATTGCACCGGCATCTACCCTTATGAAATGGGGCGGTGTTGGTGCTCACCCAGGCTATCCACAGTAGCAAAAATAAAACCATCATATCACAGCTTTACGGCTCTGGTTCACCCAGTGGCAATTTTACCATCCCTTGGCTAGAAGCATCGCGAGTCTTGCAGGGAATTTAGCGAGGTAAAATATCTGGTCTTCTTGTCTCTCTATCACGCGCACAGCATTTTTCTCCTTTGTGTTTCCAATGCCCCCAGCCTGCAGCATGCCCACCTCCTCCCCGTCGCTGCTCAAATTATGATATAGAGTGGGTACAAGAAAGGCATTGTTATCTTGACAAGACACTGTATAAGAATGAAGTCCCTTTCATGCCGTTCTTCAAATCCTGCTGGGTGGAGTATTCTGTGTAGCCTTAATGATTGAATCAATTCAATTCTGTTTTAACATCTGATATTAACCTGCCTCTAATATTTTAATCTGTCATTGCACACACTGAAATCCTGTGGCAAATTCTAATTGGCCTCCAAGCATATTAATGGTAAAAAAAATGTCAGTAACTTGAGATGTCTTGTATCTGGATAAGATTGTGTGCTTATCCCTGCATTTTCTTTGAAGGATAGGAGTGCTCGAAGGACTCTTTTGTTCATGTTTCATTTAGAGCACAGTGATTCCCATATTCTTTTTCATTGCCCTTATGCTTGAAGTTGACAAGTTTCTTTGAGCTGAACTGCACTTGCATATTCTCTTCCTGTTGCAAGGGGAGTCTGTCAGCTGCTATCTGAAGGTTGGTGTTATTGCTGTTTACAAGGTACTTCCTTGCTCCACTAGGAACATCGATACAATTACATTATGCTAAGACTCAATTGACCTCATTTAGGCAAGGTACTTTATGCTATCGGGTCATCTAGCTTTCTGTTGTGCATGCTTCTGTGTTGAATGAAATTAGAGAGGTGACAAGTTAATTTTGAATATGCTTGCTGTGTAAGAGAAGGAGATTTAATGTAGAGTGGTCTTGATTCTTGAAAGTGGATAGGTTCACATGTTGCCTTATCTTTGCATAGGGTCAAAATAATGATGGCACAGTTTGAGAGAGGAGAATTTTTTTTTCTAATAAAAATTAAAGTTTTCAGGTCTATACCAGCACACATTTTGTTTATCGAGATTCCTAGCTAGAATGCATTTCTTTTTAAATGAAATGCTTGCTACAAAGTATAGTTTACAAGACAATGTGCTAATATATTTTATTTGAAGCTTTTTGAGGACATAAGGATTACCGAAGTACTAGTGTAGATCGACAGATCGTTTTGGCTTTTCTAGATTCATAGATATTATTATGCACCTAGACATATACTATATCTAAGTACATAGCAAAAACTATGTACCTATAAAAACTAAAATGACGTACAATTTAGAATGGAGGAAGTACATACTTTTCTTGAACACATACATGGTAGCTTAAGCTCCTAAACTAAGCCAATGGACAAATGAAATTTTAAAACTAGATGCATTCTTTGGTCTTACATTGTCTTCCTGTATGCATTCCCACTTTCCCAGTATGCATTACCCAGTCAGAAGCATCACCCCTGGTGGATGTAGCTGGGGGTTTCTCTGCAGTCAAGGCACAGAAGAGTACCTAAAGGAAGAGTTAGTCTTGTTCGCCTGGCTTATCAGCCATCAGCCAGCAGTATTTTTCTCTCACACCAAATCAGCACCAGCAGTACCAAATAATGCTTGTGCTGGTCGTTCCATACAATTCAAGCAAGGGTTCTTAGTCTGAATTCTCCCTCTAATGACAGCAATTGGATTGATTTATGGTCTTAACCATGGCCTTCATCATGGCTTTAAGCCCACGAATGCTGCCACTACTAGGGAATGAGGCTTTCGTCCCATGACAAATTTCACATTAATACCGGTTATTTTGGCACCCGGTACTAATATGGACAAAAACCGGTACTAATGTGAAAGAGCTCCGCCGCGCTCCCGTAAGAGCACATTAGTACCGGGTGGGAGCTAGCCCCGGTACTAATGTGCCCACATTAAGTACCGGGTGGGAACTAGCCCCGGTATTAATGTGGGCACATTAGTGCCGGGGCTGTGACCACGGCACACCTCACGGACGCCTTCAACACTTAGAAAAAAAATGCCTCATCCTCTCCCGGATCCCTCTACTCTGGCCATTCATTTTATTCCTTCCTCTTTAGCTCTATCACTTCTGCATCTCCTCACCTCTCTTTTCTTCTCTTTCTCTCGTGCAGATCCACAGAGCTGGCCGGCGCGGGCCTGGAGACCGGCCGAGTCGAGCTGGGGGGCTGGAGCAGCTGGAGCGCGTCGCAGGCCTGGAGACCGGCGGCGCCCGGCGGTCAGCGCGGGCCTTGCGGCCTGGGGGAGCCGGCCCGCCGGCCGCCTGGGGAGGCGCACTTGGAGGCATGCGGGCGGAGCCAGCACCGTGTGTACGCGCGGGATGTGGAGATGGGGAAGGACACGGGTACGAGATGTTCTTGATTTTGATGTTGCATTGTAAAACTGACTGTGATCTTGAGAGATTTGTGAGATGGATTTTTGTGAGATGTGAAGGGTGGATTGTGATTTGGAACTTGTTGTTTTTGTTATGAATGTTGTGATGTAAGATATATGTTGTGAATCTCGTGACTTGAATCTGTTGTGTGGATCTGTGTGTTGAATCCGTGTGAACTGAATCTCGTGACTTGAATCTGTTGTGTGAATCTGTGTATTTATTCTTGGAGAAGAAGAACGAAAAGAGAACCGAAAAGAAGAAAAAGAAAAGGAAAAGAAAAGAGGAGAGAGGAGAGACGGAAACCGGTGTACCGGGCAAAACACATTAGTACCGGGTCTCTACCGGGTCTCATGCCTCATCCCACCCGGTACTAATGCACATATTAGTACCGGTTCCTCCATCCGGTATATTAGTACCGGTTCCTTCATCTGGTACTAATGTGACTTCACATTATTACCGATCGAACAATACCGGTTTCGAAACCGGTACTAATAGGAGTTGAGCACCGGTACAGATGTACGTTTCCCTAACCGTGTGCATTGACGAGGTCAAATAAAGACCTTTTGAACAGTCACAAGGATGATTGTAGTTTAGAATGTTTCTGCCAACGCGATACTACTGTGTTGTTGTTCCGACTTCAGTATTGTTGAATGTATAATTATTTTGAGAGCTAATACTTTGTCAGTTCCAAATTGTAGATCATTTTGACATTTTGAGGTTCATAATTTTTGTTATGCATCTATATATATACTTATGTCTAGATATAGAGCGCGTTTGGTACAGCTTCATGAGCGGCTTCACGAGCAGCTTCACAACTTCAATAGCCAAACGGTCAGCTCTCTGCCCAGCTCTCTGGTCAGCTTCTCTGAAAACTCACTCTCACAGAGTTAAGCACACGGTGAAGCTGCAAAAATATGACTCTTCCCCGCTCATGAAGTTGCTCATGAAGTTGTTTTCTAAATAACAGCTCTACTGGTGAAGGTGAGCTGTGCCAAACAGGGCCATATAATAATAGCTTTGAGTCTATATTTTCCAAAACGATCTACAATTTGGAATGAGGAGAAGTAATTATTAACCTTTCAAACTATTCACCTGGCATTTGCAGTTAACTTAGACTAAGTTACCCCTATCATTTTACGAGGAAGCTCTTGACTTTGTTAAAATGCAAACCATTCCTGCTGCTACACAATACTAGTAGTAAGCAGCATAACAGTCCGGTCCATCGTTGTTAAAATGCATCGACTGTTAAAATGTTCTTGAATGACCTGTTCTTGAATGATTTACGGGGTACTCCGTAGTAATAAGCATGATAGGTTCCCAGTTTAACAGTCCGGTCAATCGCTAGCAGCATCAGGGTCCGCTCTCCCCGCACCGGCCATGGACGGGCACGTCCGGCGGCTGCTGAACCGCGTGTCGATCGCTCTGGCGGCCATCGCCACCGCGGCGCTGCTGCACCTGTTCCGCCGCTCCTCCTCCACCTGCTTCGCCGGAGGCACCGGATCGCCGGCGTACGCGTCCCTATCTCTGGCGCCCTTCCCGCGCACCTCTTGCGACGCCGCATCCCGCCGCGTCGTGGACCCCGACCTCAGCCTCGCCAAGCTCCGCGCGTCCCCGCGCTGGCGCCGCCACACCGCGGCCCTCTCCGCGTCCGCTTTCACCCCGCTCCGCCGGATGCGCCTCCTCGGCGAGTCCTCGCGCGTCCTCTGCGTCGCCGCGGGCGCGGGGCCGGCCGTGGACGCGCTCCACGCGGCCGGCGTAGGGGACGTCACGGCCGTCGATCTCGTCGACTTCCCGCCCCTCGTGCGCCGAGCGGACGCGCACAACCTCCCGTTCTTCGACGGCGCCTTCGACATCGTGCTCGCCGACGACCCCGGCGCGGTCGCCGGCGCGCTCTTCCCGTCCCGGTTCGCGGCGGAGGTCGAGCGCACCGTCCGACGCGGTGGCGCGATCGCGATCGCCGTCGACCGGCACTTCGGTTTCTCCGCCGTCGCTGGCCTCTTCAGGAAGTCCCGCGTCGTGGAGGTGAGGAATGCGACGCTGGATGGCTCCCTTGTGACCATCGTCATCTTGAGGAAAATGAGGAGTAACAGAACCAAATCCCTGCCCCATTGATTCTATATTGCCGCTATTGCTGTTCTAGTTTCTTATTTTTAGTTCCGATCTTAGGATCGTGATTAAACTAAACAATAGAATTCATTTCAGTTTTATACAGTATCTTTGTGATTAGATTCTTGTAAGATTTCATTCCTAGTGAGCACCTGAAAAGCAGAGAGGACCATGCCCAATTTCAGAAGTCTGAATCCCCTAGACTCTAGGAGTCATCTAATTCATGTGCACGCTTTCACTATATGTTTATCATCTGAGGAGTCTTGACCGATCTTGGCAGTTTGGTGAATGAAGGGTGGGTCAGTGGGTGCGTTAAAAGACCATGGCCCGCTACTCATGTATTTCGGTTCACCATTGGCCACTTGGTATCTTGAATTGATCTTGGTTTTACTTCACATTTGGGTGAACGACCCAAACAGTTGACGGTCCTGCATTGCATGCTGGCTTTTCAGGCATTATTATATACTTCACATGAAAGGCTTAAGGAAATTTCTCAATTTTGGCACTTGCCATGAACTTCAAGAACCAATAAGAGGATACAAGTACTTCAGCATCTTGTGTTACAAGCATCTTCAGGGAAACAAATGTCTGTCTACATTGGTTGATAACAATGTCGAAGTTGCATGAAGAATACATCGTGCAATTATCTGTAGTTAAGTTATGCAATAAGCAATCAAGTAAAATCGTGGTAGCACCTGGTAAAACATACCGTATAAGCATCTAAGTTCATGCGAAAGTAATTGTTCAGGCATGTATAAATTTTGCATTCAAGCTTAAACGTTGCATGCCCATGCGTGTTCTATCCACTTGAATTTTGCTTGATTTTTTTTGAAATAAAAATTGTGCTTAAAATTTCAAATCACTTGTAGAAGTGGTAGCACCACACGCATCAACTAACCCACAGCGGTAGCCAAACATCCAACTGGGCCTAAAAGCATAAAACAAAAAAAAACAAAATCAGCCCAATATAAGACGTCCCAAGTGGGCTCTCAGAAAAACAAGAGATGCATATTTGTTGGCAGAAAAAGAAGTTCCTCCTCCCCAGCAGCAGCAGCAGCAGCAGCCGCCATTTCTTTCCCTCTCTCTCGGGGAAGGAAAATCTAAAAACGGGGCCTGGCGTTTGCCGCAACCACCAGCACGGCCACTGTTCGTCCCTCGTGCACATGCGCCTCACGAAACAGCAGTGTCCGATCTCGACAGTTGGCGCGTGCGGGAGGGAGAGGGAAGGATTGAGCCGCCCACAGTCGCCGGCCGGATCGGACAGTGCACCGGCATGGCATCTGCGTGCGTGCGGTAGGATAGCGACCAGATGGCGGCCGACCCCGCCGGTAGATGGGAATGTCCCCCCGGCCGGCCTCGTCGCCGTCCCTCCCACGACGACGGGGGCAGGTAGTAGTAGTAGTAGGGTACGTGCAGCGCACCAGCAGCGAAGCGGTCGCCGGAAAAAAGCCTTGAGCCACGTCGCGCCGTCGCCGTCCGCGCACAGTGCCATGGCCCCCCGGCCCGATCCGACGGCCGACGGGGAGAGAGGGGGACGACCGGACGACGGGCTCCACAACGAAGAGCCATCGCTAGCACAAGCACAAGCTGTGCCGTGCGAGGGCGGAGTAATGGAGCAACCAGATTTCCCCGCCCATTTATCAGTCCAACTAGGAGAAAGGAGGAAACCTTTTTGGCGCGTACTTGCTCGGCCCGGGAATCAAATCGGGGTGGCTGCTGCTTGGCCAGCAGTAGCAGTAGCAGCTAGCAGGAGTGGTGGTGGTGGCAGTGGCGTTGGCATGGCACCAAACGTTATCAGACAAGGGAATCAATGGCGCTCTGACTTCCTGCCCCCTCGTGTGCTGCCGATCCGGCGTCGCGATATGCCTTTGGCAGCCCAGGTCCGGCCTTCAATGGCGCACAGGAGAGGGCATGCATGCTGCGTGCCCGGCCGCCTGCCGCCGTGCCGCGGCAGGGAGGAGGAGGCAGGCAGCCAGCCGGGAACGCCGCGCATCCCCTTCGCGTCGGCCGACGACGGACGACCGGAGTGGATGATGATGAGTGATGGGCCGCCGGGCAGCGGAGCGAGCCACGTCGAGGGGTGTTGTTGCCGGGCAGCGACAAGACGGGCACCAGCCACCATGACCAGGCTGGCCCCCCCGTCCGTCCGGTGGTGGCATGGCATGGGCCGGACGCGGGCGGCCTACATGTCCCCCTGCTGCACGTGTGCCCGGCTTCGTTCGTTTAACCCCAACCACTGCCACCGAGTATTCTGGAGTAGGATCTTATCACTTTATAATCAGGAACCCCCGGCCGGCTTGTCAAGAATTTTCTTATCACATTGTTGCGTACTAATCGTCGGGATCCAAGCCATTGCTGCGGCAGCAGTGTGTGCGCGCTCGGTGCCACGGAATGCAAGAGCAGCGTATGGGTTTGATTGGTTGTTGACGAGTTGGATGATCGCGCGCGCGGTTTGTGCTGACGAGACGAGACTGGAGGAGGACTCGGCGAGACGACGACCGGGTGCCCCGGCCGGCAAGCAATGATAGATAGGTAGGGGCAGGCAGCTGGACGCACAGTGCACAGGAGCAGCACGTTCGGCACAGAGCGGTCGCGCGGCCCCGTGCCACGCACGCACGGCCGGAGCCGGAGATTCCCGCAACCGCCAAAGCCTGCGCCCCCGGCCCGCCGCTGTCCGCTTTGCACCGTGCCGGCCGGGTCACATGGACGCCTCAGCTTTTCTGCGACCTCATCATCTCGTGCGGTTCGTTTCCGGCGGGTGCCTGCGTCCGACGGCTCGCGTTGTGGCGTTCCAGGTCATATCGGGTCGTTAAAATCTCTTGGATTTCGTTCACCGATGCACGTACGTACACATGTGGAGTGCGCGCGCTTTGCACCACAACTATTCGTTCCGTTCCGTGCGCAGCAAAGAGCTACTAGAGCCTAGCTATATGCTGTACACGCTCGCGGAAGGAAGATTCCGAGCCGATCGATGGACACCGTCGCGGTTTGCGTCAAGGGGACCCTCTTTCACCCGTGTTATTTGTCATTGTGATGGACACTTTGAACAGGCTTTTCCGAAAAGCTGGAGTCCTTCAACCGATGGGCACGCCAGCGATCAGGCATCACTGCAGTCTGTACGCCGACGATGCTATCCTACTTCTTGCCCCAACCAGACAAGAAGCAAGAGCAGTGCAGGAGATCCTACGGATTTTTGGGGAAGCGTCGGGCTTTGCAATCAATCTGCAGAAATGCTCTATAACGCCAATCTTTGGTGATGACGACGGCCTGCAAGAATTCAGAAACATCCTCCCGTGCACAATTCAGCAGTTCCCCGTTAAGTACCTCGGAGCACCGCCGAAATCCCAGTTCCGGCCACTCATCGAGAAGGTGGCGGCGAGACTACCACCTACCTGGCAGGGACCGCTGATGAACCGTAGCGGACGACTAACACTTGTTAAGTCTACACTTTCAGCCATGCCAATCTATCTGACTATGTGCGACAAGCTGCCACCGTGGGTGATAAAGGAAATTGACGCCATCAGAAGGAATTTTCTTTGGACAGGAAAAGACACAGCCACCAGAGGAAAGAACTCCGTTGCTTGACCTACGGTTTGTCGTCCGACAACATGGGGCGGCCTGGGAGTCCTTGACCTGAAGCTACCTGGTTTCGCCTTGCGAACTAGATGGCTATGGCTGCAAAAGACAGGGGACGAGCGAGCTTGGTCAGCACTGCAAATTACGGTTGAACCTGAGGTACAAGCATTTTTCCAGGCGTCAGTTTCAGTTCATATCGGCAACGGACAGAGAGCTCTGTTTTGGACAGACCCCTGGGTTGATGATCAGGCTATTGAACATCTGGCGCCGAATCTGTTCTCCTTCATCCCAAGACGCCTTGCAAACAGAAGAACGGTGGCCGAGGGACTCCATCAAAGGTTTTGGGTCAGGGACATCGTTGGAGGATTGTCCATGGAGGCCCTGGTCGAATACATTGACCTGTGGCACCGTCTGGACGAGGTACAGCTGAACCACGAGCAGGAGGATCAATACCGCTGGAGATGGACAGCCGCTACACTGCCGCGTCAGCTTACAACAAAATGCAAGAGGGCACAATCAAGCTACAAGGAAGCAACCGCATCTGGCGTAACTGGGCGCCGCCTAGAGTGAAATTTTTCACGTGGCTCGCGACTAAATGCAGACTCTGGACGGCGGATAGGAGAAGACGGCACAACCTGGATGCCCATGACTCCTGCTGGTTTTGCGATCAAGAACAGGAGACGGGAGATCACATACTGTTTCTTACGCAAAGGAGATTTGGTGGGGCGCTCTTTCCTGGTTGGGACGCCCTTGCTCCTTGGTTGCTCAACCGATATCCCTGCAAGATTGGTGGACACACCTGCGGCGTCTGCAACCAAGGCGGCTGCGTCGTGGCTTGGATTCCCTATTCATGCGAATCATCTGGCGGCTGTGGAAAGAACGCAACGCACGCTTGTTCAGAGAATCCGTCTCGACAATCCAGCACCTGCTCATCAGCATCAGAGAGGAGGCGGAGCTCTGGATTCAAGCGGGAGCTCATCGGTTGAAGGAATTACAGAGAGAGTAGTAGGGTTTGCTTTTCCGGTTGTTTCTTCTTAGTCAGCCCTGCCGACTAATGTATTGCGTGTGCCTCGACACACTGTGGTGTAAAACAAACTCTCCATTTTTTCGTCTTAATACAATGATGCGCAGCTCTCCTGCGTATTTGGAGAGAGAAAAAAGATTCCGAGCCCACACGTCCACATCTGAGCGACGGGGTGCTCGCTCAACAATGGACAAGTACTCACGGCCGGACTTTTCGTTAGACTTCAATTTTGTCCTTCCGTGTGCTCGATCGATCGCTGTCACCTTCAGAGGCCTAGCTACTAGTACTAGTAGTAGTCCTATACGTACGTTACGTATTGGTTGCGCTGATGAGCTGCATGCTGAGTTGCTGACACCTACGGCCAGTGACGATCCAATCCCCTGCCAATGATCGCAGATGGCCAAGCAAAGAAAATTGCTCGGGCACTCCTAACCTCCAAGCTCATCTTTCATGAGGTTGAGCGCACATAAATGGCTCCGATTTCGATGAGTTCGATCGTGTTCCCATTCTACGCCGTTTTATTTATGGGGAACACTACTTTTTTTTTTTGCCTGGAAACACACAACTTTCTTCACTGCAGGAAATTAAAGGAGAATGAATGGGTCATACTATAAAAATTTCCACCAAAGTTAAGTTATGCGCAGGAAAGTGGGCATGTCTCAAGTTGTGTCTGCCGGAGATGATGGATAGTCTCAGCTGGACCGAAAATTGCTGGTCTTGGGCTGTGCTTTAATTTGTTGGGTGTACCCTTTTTTCAGTAATTTTCTGGTGGGACAAGTGAAGAGAAAAACAAAAGGCGGTTTGCTCATCATATCATGGGAGGAGCCCTAGCTCTAAAAGACTAGGATCCTGATGATTAATTACAACAGTTTGCACAAAGAGCAAGGCAAAATTAATTGCATCAGTCTGTCCATGATTTCATTTTTTTTAAAAAAAATAGAGGACTATGTAGTATGTGCACTACTATATTGTCTAAGATTAATAGAATTTCCCTTATCGAAAGAAAAAAACAACAATGATTTACCAGTCCAATTTTTTTTAAAAAAATACTTGCAATCAGCAGCTAAATGACGTATCAAATGAGAATTATGGAAACACTTATCGTTTTGATTATCTAGCTACAAACTTTAGAGTTGATCTTGAGCTTAACTAATATTTTATGCCTAGGCAAGGGCCGGGGTTGGTGCAGCATCTTTCATTCTAGCTACTTACTCAGGCAGCTACACATGCTGTTTTCTCCCTAAAGGCCTGCTGACTCAAAAAGTCAAAAAGAATGAACATCTTTTCCACTTTTTTTTGTCCTGTCTTTCAGGCACCTAAAATTGTTAGATATATGTATGCAGCTTAGATTTGCATTATTACTAATTATGCATTAGTGCTGACAGATGATTATATTACATGACTTAAATATTAATAAGATGTATTTTTAGTTAACTCCCAGGAATTAGGCCTCCTATAATTATTAACTGAGAACATGTCATGTGCTCAGTGCCATTTCCATGGCCATGTTTCCCGGTATCAAAGAATGGTACTGGGCGGCAAGAGACTTTTGCATGAATTACATACTCCCTACATGTGACAATCTTGCTAATTAATTAATAGAGTAATAATTTAGTATATGTAATTGACATGCACTAAGTGCAAAGAAAAATACACGACCTGAAAGAGAAACGGGACATATTACAAAGATGGAGAGAAAAGGAAACCAAAATCAAATGATCGTAGATACCCTAAGTCATCATCATCATCCCCATGCATAGCTGCTACTAGCTCCTCGCCGCCTCTAAAAATTCGGATCACCTCCCCCCGCGCTAATTCAGGCTTCGTCCCCGTTGCCGATCACCTCCGCCGCCCTGGCGTTGTTCCATTGCTTGTTCCCGGGGCTCCACTTGGGGCACTTGGGGCTGAAGTACCTGCCCTGCACCCTCGCGTCGAGCAGGTCGACCACCGGGCCCGGGCGCACGCACCGCGGCGCCTTGTACTGGTTGATGGACGCGCCGCGGCTGATGGCGTAGTCCATGAGCTTGTCGAAGGTGCCCTCGGAGACGACGCGTATCTCGAGGGGGCCGATGGACCTGTCGCACGCCCGGCACTGCCGGTACACGCTGTTGAGCGCCTCCTCCACCGACAGGCAGCAGTCCTCGAACACGGACGCCGGCACGGCCGTGGTGCCCGCGCGGAGCTCCCAGAAGAGCACGTAGTGGCCCGGGATGGCCGCCGCGTCCGCGTAGCTCGTGTACTCCACCAGCGACGCCCCGAACGGCGCCAGGTGCTGCACCGCGCCGCTCACCGCCGCGTGCAGCTCCGTCTCGTCGGTCTTGTCGGAGTCGATGCTCAGCGCCACGTTCTGCCGCCGCACGAATCTGAACATGGGCGCCTCGTTCTTGAAGCCCGCCACCCTCAGCACGTCGCCCACGCGGTACCGGCACAACCCTGTCACCGTCACAGAAAAAAAAGGGTTAGTTACGATCGATCCACACAAGTGCTAGTCGTCTAGCTGGACCGGCCATCGAAGCTAATGTCCCGAGGCATACCGGAGTAGGTGGTGACCACGAGCTCGTACTCGTGCCCAAGCTTGACATCGACGAGGTCGACCAGGTCGCGGTGGCTCGGCTCGGCCTTGGCGTTGCTGCTGCTGCTGCGGAGGGGAAGGAACTCGAAGTAGCACATGGTGGGGATGAGCGTGTAGGCGACGTCGCTTGGCTTGCACATGGGCTTCAGGTTGAGCCCGAAGTAGCACTCGGAGGAGGCGTACATGGTGCACGCGAGCGGCAGGCCGCCGCCGTAGAACTCGAGCGTCGGGATGTACTGCGACATGGCGCCGGTCACGATCACGTCGATGTACTTGGTGCGGGGCCACAGGCGGCGGATGATGCCCTCCCACGACGCCCTCCCGCACTCGGCCTCGATCTCGCCGGCGAGCGCCGGGTCGGCGCGGCGGAGCACCCTCCCGACGGCGTCGCGCACGGCGCGGTCGGTGATCTCCGGGTCCAGCGCGCCCGTGCGGATGTCGCGGCACAGGCGCGGCCAGTGCTTCTCGAGGAAGCGGATGGCGCGGAGGAAGCCCGAGGCGAAGACGGCGCCCACGCGCAGGACGTCGGCGCGGTGGACGAGGCCGCAGAGCAGCTGCGCGTACATGCTCTGGTACGAGTCCATGCACAGGATCGCCTCGTTGGGGCTCGTGTAGTCCGTGTAGGGGTCGTGCGGCCGCTCCAGGAACTGCCGGCTCCGGTAGTAGCTCGTCAGCACCGGGCGCGCCACGAGCCCGCCCGGCGTGCGCGACTCCGCCTTCACGAACAGCAGGTACATGGCCTTGCCCTTGTCGAGCCCGGGCACCGACTGGCTCATCACCGGCATCTGCAGGCTGTACAGCAGCGACCTCCTGTCCAGCTCGTCGGCGATGGTCGGCATCAGCTTCCTCTCCCCTCCGGACGTGCCAGAACTGGTGCACACAATCAATTGCGCGCAGAAACGTCAGCACGTTCCCATGTCGGCTACATAATTTAATTTGGAACGCACGGCAGCGTCGCCGTCGCGTGCATACCTCGTGAGGAACTCGGAGATGGGTTTCCCGGAGAGGATCGGCGAGGTATCGCCGTTGGCAATGCGGAGTATGTCCGGCTGGAGGCCCTCGTAGGTGACGAGCGGGACGAGGCGGCGGAAGGCTTCGACGGCGTCGTCGTCCGCGGCTCCGGAGACGACGCCGTGCCGGCGCAGGTACTCGGCCGGCGCGTTCTGCGCCAGAATCTCCGCGAGGACGCGCCGCTGCACCTGCCGGGCGTTCGCCGTGACATGCTCGATGAACTCGAGCGCCTCGCGGTGCGCCCCGGGGGCGAAGCCGCCGCGGGCCGGCGGGGTTGTCTTGGTGGTCGGTGCTTCCGGCATGGCACTGCAGTGCGTACGGCGTGGGTTAAGTTGCAGAGCTTGCAAGTGCAGCTCGTGCCTGCTTGGGTGCTCGCTGGTCGACACGAGGCTTGTGATTTGGTGCTTAACCACCACTGGGCAAGTGTGTGATTGTGTGCGAGAGAAATGTGGTGGTGGGGGGCTTTATATAGAGAGATGAGGAGAGGGGGGAGTGCAGTCCAGTTACTGCAACTGGGTCGCCTGATGGGCCTACTCATCAGTTAGTACTGACTACACTGCTGACTCCATCTTGATCCCTGACAGTGGACTAGTACCAAGCATAATTGCAATGTTGTTTTGTGGGAATGTCTGCTTGGACTCACTAGTAGTTTTTTATTCTATAGTTCTTGTTGCTAAATTCTTTCAGTACAAGCATAATATATTTTTTCAGTTCAACTTTCTAGGCTCGCAACAAAATTCTAGATTGCATATTGTGCTTTGTTTGGCTCAACTTGTGGAATTAAGCAGGGCCTTACTCACTTCCTAACTTGCCTAAGTTATGCACCAGTTTTTCTAAACAAACCGCTACAGTGAGTCAGTGACTAGACATATTGCTAGAATTAACCATTTACCTTTAAAACTTTAAATTGTATTTTTAAGGGGAAAATTGATGAACTTGGAGAAATTCAGAAAATAAAAATGAAGCCGGTCATTAAAGCTGTGGTTTTCCAAACGGTGAAAACGTAATCCTTTAATTATATATATATATATATATGCACATATAGATTAGACCTGATACTCACAGAACAGTTGCAGCCTATGGATATGGAGGCGCTCTCCGGAATACAATTCCGTGCATGAATAGTTCGGCACTGTCGTTCACTTGTAGAGGGAGTATAGAATTGGAGGCACTTTCTTTTAGCTGTGTGTTTGAGATTTGCTATCTTCAGTTGAATTTTTGTGTTGTACTAGAAGTTTCTAGAGTGTCTGGTAGGCTTTATTCAAGCTTCTTCTACAGTATTTTTCTCTCACAAAAAATCTGTCGACTTCTTTTGCATATATTAATTTTCTCACACAACAAATATGCCGTACAAATCTGCCGAAGATCTTTTGATGTTACAAAGACTATTGTTTGATGTTTAAAGAATGATTCTCAAATGTTGCAAAGACTAATGTGGAAGTATAATGCGAGCAAAACAACATCCGCAATATTATAAAATCCGACAGATTATATTTTACATCTAGAAACCTATCAAAACACAAAATAGTCATTCCCTTTTTCTTTTTTGGCCGATGAAACTGTGTGTTTCCTCGATGAAGCTTTATTACCATGTGATGCTAGATAAAGAAAACACAAGTTAAGGGCCTGTTGTGAAAAGGAATAGTGAAATTGCAAATGAATAGTGTTAGAATAGTGTTTCTTGTGAGAGAAGATTTGATGGATGTGATAGGTAAATAGTACTATTCACTATTCTTTTTGAAGGAAAAGAACAGGCCCTAAGGTCGTCGATCGTTTACTGACTTTACCTTTTCAAGTCTTCACTGGGTACTAGTATAAAGAAGGTCAATCAGCAGTAACAAAAAAGCGCGCGCGGTTCTCTATAGGATTCAGCAACAGTTCACACGTATCATCGGGATCTTCACCTCTTCCCCCAAGAAATATTGTACTTGAGCAGCAAGACTTGCAGGTACTCCCGATGAGCGAGCTTGGACAATTAAGCAGCAGCAAGGAGGGCGCGCCGGCCCGCCTCGATCGAGGGGCTCGATCTCCCCGGCCCGCCGTGCGCGCCCGCCGGCACCGCGCGGCCGACACGGCGCGCGGGCGCGACGAGTTGCTTCCATATGGCTCGCGTACGTGCTCGCAGAAAGGCCGGCACCTGCATCGTTTCCCGGCGTGCAGCTGCGCTACCTCTTGATCGGATCGTCTTTTGATTTAGTATAGTGCCCACTACTGCTTTGCCATCTGTACTGTACCTTCCTGAGAGTAAGATTATCAGATTTGGTCAAGTCGTGACGTGTGAAGGGAGCGGTGATGATGATTTGGGAGATAAGATTAACTGGCGGCACATGATTGTTCGTCAAAAAGATGTGCCCGGACTAGGAGACAGCGGGATCAACACAGCCAATGGACACCCCGGGTAAGAACCAAGAGCAGAGATATTATTTGTGTGTTGTGTTAGGTTGATCTCTCTGCCAATGTAGGCCCTTGACTCGCGTCCTGATCGGGGACGCGCAGCCCGTTAGAAGGCTGGTGGGCCTCTGTTGCGCAGTACTACAAGAGGGAGTGGGGGCCACGGACTCCAACCACGAGGTTCGCCGCCACTGCAGCCGTTCCCCACTCCCAAACCCTAATCCGATCTAGAGGGAAGCACTGTGGGAACGGGATGCTCCACTCCGCCACTACAGGACCGTCGCCACGCCGTCCCTGCCCTGCACTGCGCGTTGCTGCCATGTGCAGACCTCACCGACAGAACCAGGGACGAACAGAGATTGAGGTATGTGATTTACACAGTGTTACCCGCCTGATCTACTCCTAGTCGATTCATAGAATCTATCAATGGTATCAGAGTCAGGTTTAGTGAGTAGACAGAGTTTGGGGAAAGTCGGATTCGGAATTGGATCGGAAGAGGAAAAGGAGATCAAAAGCACATAACCCTAACCCTAGATCTAAAAATTGCAAAGTCAGGCGGGAGGAAGGGCACCTACCTGGGCCTTACCTCGCCGTCGCCACCACAGTTGTCGGCGTCGCATTGATATGCGTCGCTCGGACGAGTGGACAGGGCAAGCGGTGCGCTCGCCGGACCTCTGCCGCTCGCCGGCGTGAGAGACATAGGCAAAGGGCACCGTCACTAGGCCACTCGACGGCGGCGCGCTCACCCTTGGGTGGACGCGCGCGCCGGCGAGGGGGCCAACGGCGGCGCCACCACCTTCCTTCGGCCGCTCTCTGGATCTCGTGTATTGCGGTTCTAGGGGGGAAAGGGGAGGGCACAAAAGAAACAAAGGAGGAGGAGATGACCGTCGACCTCGGGCCGGCGGCGGTCGACCTCGCCGTGGCCGGCAAAGGGACCGGCGACGGCCAACCTCCCTCTCGGGCCGTCATGGCCGGCTGCCCTGGACCTTGCGGGAGCGAGGCTCGGGTAAGGGAGAGGGAGAGAAAGGGCAGAGAAGTAGGGAGACGGCTGTGGTCCTATTCCGGCGGCGCTGCCACCCTCACCGTCGCCGGCGGACTCGCCGGCCACGGGCCAAGCCCCACAGCCGCCGCATACGGCGCGAGAAAGACGAGGTGGAGAAAAGGAATGAAAGGGGCTAGTGTTTTGCTGGGGATGCGGCGCGACGTTTTGTTCCTGCGGGGACAACGGGCGTCCGTCGGATCATGCCTGGCGACGATGGACGGTTCTCAGCATCCAGCGGCTCATGGGCCAGATTCGGCCCAGGCGCACGCGGAGCGCGGACCGATTCGACGGCCCAGCCATTGGCTGCTGGGCCGCAGGCCCAGGCTGGCGCATGCGAAATGGCCGTGGGCTGATTTCGCACACGGGCCAAAAAGAACAGTGATGCATAGAAAATTTTGCTATTTGTGTGAATTATTTTCAGAAGCTTTTCTCAATGTATTTGGATGAATTATGCATAATTTCGATCTCTACTCAAATTAAACCAACGAGATATTTGTGTAGTGATTGAAATGTGACAGACATGCTTCTGAATAGTGTTTTACATGAATTTTATTCATGTTTTCCGCTGAAAAAGTTTAAATTGTTGTTCCTTTAATTTAATTCGAAGATTAAATTAAAGGAAAGACTTTATTAGAGAAAAGTAAATAAAAGGAAAAATACTTCTGATGGAGTGTTAAATTTTTGAGACAAAGTTTTTGGCACGTTTGTCAAGGTTTTAACCTCTACTCGATTTTGAACCAATCGGGATGAATTGTTTAGAGAGTTAACCAGTGTAAAGAAATGTTTAGAAGTATGAATGCTTCTGAAAAGAAAGAAAATTTTTCCGCTGCAAAGTAAAAGTGTCATCCTCTAATTAGATTGGATCCAACTGGAGATTTAATTAGTGGATTAGAAAGATATTTATTTAAAAGTTAATTATGGTATTGTTATTTTCTGACCAACGTTGATAATAATAATATTATAACTGTATAAGTCTTATGTTTACAGTTAAAGTCTCTGATATTTCTTTTTTTTACCAAAGGCTCAATTATCAGAGAATAAATAAAGATCAAGAAATGTTGTTTTCTTGTTTTCTCGTCTATTATGATGTTTATCTTTCAATTAAATTGGAACCAACGAGAAGATTTAATTGAAAGAACAGTCTTGAAAAGTTTTCCCTGTGGGTTGTATCCACGTTAAAGTTAAAGTCAGCTTCCGCTGTATTAAGTTCAAAATAAAGTTGTTACATTGGTTTTTTTCTGTTTTTTGCCAATGTTTGTGCAAAGTTTGATATCTCTGCTCAAATTTGAACTAAGAGGAAAAATTTGCTCAGAGAATAGAAAATATTTTTAGAAATACTTTTGACAAGTATTAATTCTAAATTTACAGTTTCATGATAATTCATGGATATTGATCCAAGAAAAGAGATAGATCATTAAGAGGCTTGAGAAATATTTTCTCTTGCACTCTTTTTGATGAGGAATTTATTTCCAGTTCAGTCATCATGATAAAGTTGCAATAAGTCATATGTATGTTTAATTTGACCAATGTTGGATTAAGCATGTGTGTGTTACAGTTTATTCAGATCTATTTCTGAATTTTGATGATTGAATATACGGACGAGAGAGTCAATCTTGTTATGCATGTCATTTTCAGGGAATTACCTGAATGCAGAAGAAAATTTGTGATACTCTCGCACGGCGAGAAAAGTTTGTAACAATACCCGCATGGCAGGAAAGTTCTGAGAAAATACAAAATACCTGCATAATGGGGGAAAAGTTGGCATAATGTTTGTGTTGACAATTCCCACTTATCGGGAAAAGTTTTGGCAAAGGACTCATCCTGCATGGAGGGAGAAAGATGTATTGACTCATGTGCTTATGGTTTTTTCCCACATTGGTGGAGAGAAGTTTAGGAGTAGCTCCTATGCTATCCTAGTACTGAAAGTACATATCGTATTATAGTTGTTAAGCACTCAATGAGTTTTAAAAGAATAGAAAGTGATACGCGAACCTAAAGATAAAGAATAGTATGTAAACTTGTTTTACAAAAGTACTGATATAAAGGACTCTGATGAGTTCTTAAAGTGAAATAAGCAAAAGTGTACTCTCATATGAATAAAGAAGACTTTATCTCGTGTGATATATTCATGCAGATAGAGGAAGTGACGAAAGTTTTCCCAAAGTTTCGAAATTGTGGCAGAAAAGTTTCATGCCGCATTTCGAGGGGGAGAAAGGTGAGAAATGTGGTGCATACTATGCATCCAGAGTGATCTATAAAAGATAAATGTGATTGTCTGGGGAGTACGACGATCATAATATCGATACCCCTAAAGAAAAGAAATAGCTAAACTCCTGGATTTTCACAGGTCCGATAGGAGGATAGCGATGTGACCACGATGGTGACAGAACAAAACAAACCCAAATGAAAAGTTTAAAGATTCTCTATCTTTATAATAGATGGGAAGATCTGGGGGAGCCATTTTGTTGGTCATCCAGATGAAAGGAAAAAGGAAAGTTTTAAAGATACACTATCTTTATTTTATAATAGATGGAAAGATCTGGGGGAGCCATTTTACTGGCTATCCAGATAAAAGAAAAGTCTTATTTCTAACAAGACACACTGTCTTCTTGGAATATGAGAGCAATGAGGGGAGCATGGTTAGCTCGAGAAATTGACTTCGAGGAGAAGCGGGTATATGTGCTCACTTCAATGATTCAGGAGCTATTTGCTCAACACCCGTGATAACAATGAGTGAAGACATGGAACCTGTCCTTCAGGATCCATTGAAAACCATTGTTGTACATAGGGAGAGCTGATGCTACCCCATATGGTGGATGCACCAAAAGTTGAGGCACACAATGTGCTGGAGGTTGAGGCCTCTAGAAGGTCTCCAAGATTCAGTTATTACTGATGATTGCAAAGATAGAAAAGTTCACATGGAGGTTGACTATGAGACATGGGTACCCCTGGGTCCCCACCGACCAGGCTCACGACCGTCCCCGACAAGTGGGTCCGGCCTACCAGAAGACCCGCCGACCTGTCAGTGGGCCCAACCGACCTGGTTGGCGGCCCACACGACCTCCCAAAGACCTTCCAGAACATTCCAGACGACCTTATCCAGAACGACTTCAAGACTTGGCGTGTAAGACAAAACATCGGTGGATTTCGACCAAAGCAGATCGACGGATATGGCAAGTGTCGTAGTCAGCTAGATTTAGGTCTCCTGGTCGTGTCCGACCTGGAGTCTGGGAACCGACCTTGTCCGCTGGCCAATATAAGGCGGGCAAGGCGACCCCTTGTATCAATACGCAATCCTCAAGCAATCTACACCAACAACTGGACGTAGAGTTTTACTCTCCGGAGGCCCGAACCAGTATAAACTCGTCGTGTTCTCTGTGTTCCATGTGCTCGTGCGCAACCATCGAGTTCTTAGCCTTAGATTCCACCCCTCCGAACAACTAAACCACAGGGATTAACACCCCCGTGGGCTGTCCAGATCTCACCATCTGACAGTTGGCGCGCCAGGTAGGGGGAGAATCCGAGGTTCTTCGTGCAACTCGATGGCTCCGACCAACGGCGTCTTCTTCCAGGAGAGCATGGCGGACATCCTCACCAATCCCGTCGACATCTGCTTCGGTTCGATGCGGGCGAAATCCATCGCTCCAGCCGCCTGCCTCGTCATCAAGAGCAATACGGTCACCTCCAACCAGCAGGTCGGTACAGATCTGCTGGCGGAAACCCACCCACCCACTCCTAGCGACCTGATCGCGGGACTCAATCGTGTCGAAGGCATGCTCTCCGACACGATCAAGGTATGCGAACGCGTCAACGCCCTCGCAGGACCCCACCATCCTCATTCAGCATGCCTCTTGGCCTGCGGAACGCAGCTCACGCAACGTCTCACTACATGAAGCGCAAGATCCAGATCGAATCTGGATCCAAGACACCAGATCGTGAAAACTGCAGGAGTCACCTCGACGACCCTCGCCCCATCCATGAGAACCCCAAACACACGGCTCGCCAGTGCCGTGTGCTCAAGAAGCTTCGACGACCTCTCACCGCGGCTCATCGCCGCCAGATCAACCGAGAGCCGTCCCCGGACCGCCTCGCGTTTCAGATCACCTGCACGACCATCTCTCCGAACTATCCGGGAGAAGCGTTCGAGACTCCAGATCGTGAGGTCTTGGTTGTTTCTGCGGATGTACCTCCTCAAGCTGGCGAGATGGACGAGCAACGTATCGAACGTGAAAACGCCAACGCTGCCCGAGCTGCACGTCGTCAACAAGAAGTCGAAGCAGCCACAGCTAATGTGGGACAAGGCGCCGGCGACCAACCCGGAGGCAACGTCGTCAACAACGGAGCACAAGCACCCGTGGCTCCAACAGCTCCCCAACAACGCAACGAGCCTTGTCGGAACCGCTTACGTGCCAGAGACCTCCTCCAGGACTTTGAGCAAGATGGCCACGAAGTCTACAACTCTCCTCAAGAAAACCTGGGCGCCGCTCTCGCTGCACTAGGTCAACTTGAGGATACTCCGGCAATACGGCGTCTTCAAGCCCACATCCGCGTCGCCACCGCTCAGGTCGAAGAACGGGGCCTAGGGTACAGCAGATCGGCTGCAAGCTCCTACTCCAGGAGTAGGTCGGACAACCCTCGGCAACGACGTCGCTCCAACGCCAATGCTCCTCTTCAGCCGGTGCCTGAAGAAGGAGGTGGCGAAAACGAAGTGGTACAGCCGGTCAATCCCGCTGCCAACACTGCCGCCAACGCTGCAGCCAACCCCGGCGCCAATGCTACCGCTAACGCCGCAGCCAACCCTTCCGCCAACGTTGCAGGCAACATCGCTAACAATGCAGCTAATGCTGCTGGCGCCCAACAAAACGTCGGAGCTCAACCTCCGCCAGTACAAGCCAACCATGCTGAAGGAAGCCAGCGTCGACGGATACGAGATGAAGTGGAGATAGCACATCGTGCTAACTATGACCGCGTCAACGGGGTCCTCGATCCCCTCAACGCCAACAATCCAATTCAAGCAACGAAACTACGTAACATGCACGACCAAGAGCTCCTCCGACGTGCCCAGTACGACCAAGATAATGGTCCGCCAGACGATCTCTACATTATCCCAACGGCTTATGCCCCGTCAGCCAGCCTGGGAGCAGTCAACAACTTCCCGGCATTCTCACGTCGTCTCAGGACGATCAGATACCCCAAAGACTTCAAACCAGCCATTGAGAAGTACGACGGTCGCTCCGACCCAAGCATTTGGCTCAAGATGTACAGCATTGCGGCACGCGCCTCTGGAGGCAACGAAGACCACATGGCGGGATATTTCCCCCTTGTGATGGGTAAAGCGCCACTCCTGTGGCTCGACAATCTTCCTGCAGAATGCATCACCTCGTGGGCGACCTTGTCGCGTCTTTTCACGACCAACTACCAAGCGACTTACAACCGCCCGGGCAACACGCACCACCTCGCAAGAGTACGGATGCGGCGTGATGAAACTCTCCGAGAGTACACTAATCGCTACTTTGAAAACCGTAACACTCTCGCAGGCGTTAAAGACGAAGACGTCATAGCATACTACAAGAAGGGGATAACCAACATCAAGCTCTTCGAGAAGATCCACGAAGCTGACGCACATACCATCGGCGACCTCATGGCTTACGTCGACAAGCTTGTTGACACTCAAGACGCGGTGATGCACGACTTCAAGGGAGAAGATCACGACGATGGAGGCAACAGGTCGCGCAAGCGATCTGGCGAGGCCTACATAACCGATCCACCCCGACCTTCCACCTTCCTTGAGGGTGACTTCAACATCGTCATGGATGACCAGTGACAGTTCCACCGCGACGCCAAGCACACCATGACGGAGTGCGAACAGCTCAAGCGTGCTCTAGGGGTTCCCCCAGAGCCTAAGAAGACCAAGAGCAATAGCAACGACGACCAAAATAGCGACCGCCGCTACGACAATCGCAACCATCGACCTGATCGACGCGATTACCGAGATCGCAGATCTTACCGTCGTAACGACGATAGGGACCGTCGTGATTATCGCCGCGATTATCGTCGCGACGATCGACGTGATGACAGACGTGACGACTACCGGCGGGAGGATCGCCGCGACGACAACCATAACGACCGGCGGGAGGATCGCCGCGACGACCGCCGTGACGACCGGCGGGACGACCATCGTCGCAACAACAACAATCGCAAGGAACGCTCTCCACCACCACCGCCAAAAGGGGGCAACCCCAACGGCGCGTTTCAAACCGCCAACCGAGAGATCAACTTCATAGTTGGCGGTCGCCAAGCGACCAAAAGCAACAGGCAGCTTCGAACAAACGCAAGAGAGATCGGGCACGTCAACACTGAAACCCCGCAACCTCTGCGTTGGTCGGAGTTCCCCATCACCTTCTCAAGAAAAGACCACTGGGTCCACATACCAGACCCCGGGACCTACCCGCTGGTCGTCAACCCCATAGTCGACGGCGCGTTCCTGCCTAAGACCCTCATCGATGGGGGCAACAGCCTGAACATTATCTTCACAGAGACGCTCAGAAAGATGGACTTCAACTTCAGCAAGATGACCGCCTGTGACGAACCCTTCTACGGTGTGGTGCCCGGCAAGGCCACGTACCCCATAGGTCGTGTATGTCTGCCGGTCACCTTTGGTACACAGGAAAACTTCCGAACAGAGTACCTGACATTCGAGGTCGCGGACTTCCGCTCTTCCTACCACGCCATCCTTGGCCGACCTATGTTGGCCAAGTTCATGGCCATACCCCATCACACCTACCTCATCATGAAGATGCCAGCGCCTAACGGAATCCTTTCCGTCCTGGGAGACATCATGGTCTCCTACAACTGCGAGAGCTCCACCGTCGAGCTCGCCAAAGACTCCGCCTGCAAAGCTGCAGCTACGGTCATGGTTGCTCAGGCCGCCAAGATCGACCAAACCACTCTGGAGGTGCCAGAGCAAAAGCGTACAGCTACAGCCTTGGACCCAAGTCCTGCTGTGAAGAAAGTTTGTCTCGGCCTACCCGACGCAGCCAAGGAAGTCATCATTGGGGCCAACCTCAACCCCAAATAGGAACTCGCGCTCACCAGTTTCCTTAGGGACAACGCCGACATCTTCGCATGGAGCCCGTCTGACATGCCCGGTGTCCCCAGGAAGCTGGCTGAGCACGCTCTTGAAGTAAACAAGACTGCACGACCTATCAAGCAAAAGCTTCGGCGATTTGCAAAAGATAGAAAACAGGCCATAGAAACCGAAGTCTGCAAGCTCTTAGCTGCATGATTCATCTGAGAATGTAAACACCCGGTTTGGCTTGCAAACCCGGTTCTTGTACCCAAGAAGACTGGAGGATTAAGGATGTGTATCGATTACACCGACCTTAACAAGCACTGCCCCAAGGATCCCTTCCCTCTTCCTCGCATTGACCAGGTCGTGGATTCCACGGCTGGTAGCGTCCTACTTTGCTTCCTCGACTGTTACTCAGGATATCACCAGATAGCCCTGAATCCTGACGACGAAGACAAAACAGCGTTCATAATGCCCCACGGCATCTACTGCTACAAGGTCATGACCTTTGGCCTCAAAAACGCGGGAGCAACATACCAGAAGGCGATACAGAAGTGCCTGAAGTCGCAGATCGGGAAGAATGTCGAAGCATACGTCGATGATGTGGTCGTTAAGACCACCGAGGAAGACCAGCTGATCGCTGACCTCGCCGAAACCTTTGCCAACTTACGGGAATTTCAGTGGAAACTCAACCCGACCAAGTGTGTCTTCGGTGTCCCCTCCGGATTGCTCCTGGGCTTCATGGTCGGGCACCGAGGTATTGAAGCCAACCCCGTGAAGGTCGACGCAATACGCAACATGGCCAAGCCATCTTGCAAGAAAGACGTCATGAAGCTCACAGGTATGATGGCGGCCCTAGGTCGTTTCATCAGCAAGCTCGGCGAGAAAGGTCTGCCCTTCTTCAAGCTATTGAAGAAGGCAGATAAGTTCGTATGGGATGAAGAAGCGCAGAAGGCTTTCGAGGCTCTCAAAGAGTCCTTGACCACACCTCCAGTCATGACACCACCTGTAGCAGGGGAAACCCTCCTACTCTACATCTCTGCCACCACTCATGTGGTCAGCACGGTTCTCGTCGCTGAACGAGAAGAAGAAGGGCAGGCCTATCCTGTTCAACGACCTGTGTACTACGTAAGCGAGGTCCTGGCCGACGCTAAATCACGGTATTCGCAGCCTCAGAAGTTGCTTTATGCACTCCTGATCACGTCGAGAAAGCTTTGCCACTACTTCCAAGCCCACAAGATCACGGTGCCTTCGTCGTTCCCTCTAGGAGAGATCATCCGTAATCATGACGCCAACGGCCGCATCGTCAAGTGGTCGGTAGAGCTTGGAGAGTTCGACATCGAGTTTTGCCCCAAGCAAGCGATCAAGTCGCAGATCCTCGCCGACTTTGTGTCGGAGTGGACAGAAATCCAGATGCCCCCTCCCAAGGAGCGGCCTGAACACTGGATAATGTACTTTGACGGCGCCCTGAACCTCGAAGGCGCAGGAGTAGGTGTGCTACTCATCTCTCCCCAGGGAGAGCAGCTCAAGTACATTCTACAGATACATTACAAGGCCTCCAACAATGGAGCAGAGTACGAAGCTCTAATTCATGGGCTCCGCATAGCAGTGTCCCTTGGCATCAAGCGACTACTGGCTTTTGGCGATTCCAAGGTCATCATCGAACAAGTCAATAAAGAGTGGGATTGTGTCAAAGACACAATGGACGCATAATGTGCTGAGATCTGCAAGCTCGAAGGCCACTTCGAGGGAATTGAGTTTCAGCACGTGCCACGCAACAATAACGTCGCTGTCGATGTACTCTCCAAACTAGGCTCCAAGAGGGCTTTAGTTCCGGCGGGTGTGTTCGTCCAAGACCTACGCAAGCCTTCGATCAAGCTGCTGGATCCAGGTAATCCAGACCTAGCTCAACACGACCAAACTCCTACACCTCCCCGTGACGTGCTGATGACAGAAAAGGAGGATGATTGGCGCGAGCCTTTCTTAGCCTTCCTACTCGACCAACGAGTCCCAGACGATAAGGCAAAGCGAGAGCGTATCACACGACGAAGTGCTAACTACGTCGTGATTGGTACCGACCTATATAGAAAAGCCGCTTCCACTGGCGTCTTGATGAAATGTATTCTGCGATCAGAAGGTCTATAGCTCTTGGCTGAAATCCACGGTGGAGAGTATGGCTGCCACGCGGCATCCGCCAATTTGGTCGGTAAAGCTTACCGATCTGATTTCTACTGGCCCACGGCCATGGCTGATGCTAAAGACCTCGTAAAAAGGTGCAAAGGATGCCAATTCTTTGCCAAACAGCAGCACCTACCAGCTCAGGCCCTGCGCATAATTCCCCCATCGTGGCCCTTCGCCATGTGGGGCCTCGACTCTGTGGGTCCATTCAAAACTGCCCCGGGCGGCTACAAGTATATCCTCGTGCCCGTCGACAAATTCACAAAGTGGATCGAAGTCCGACCTGTCGCAAAAGTCAAGTCGGAAGAAGCGGCCAAGTTCATGCAAGGCATAACACATCACTTCGGTGTGCCCAATAGGATCATCACCGACCTTGGGACAGCCTTCACAGGCTCTGCCTTCTGGGATTTTTGCCAAGACAACATGATCGACGTCTACTACTCTTCGGTCGCCCACCCTAGGTGCAACGGCCAGGTCGAACGTGCCAATGGCATGGTTCTTCAGTCCCTCAAAGAGCGTATCTTTGCCGACGCTTCAAACTACGCTACACGATGGTTAGCCGAGCTACCACACGTAATCTGGGGCCTAAGGACTCAAGTCAGCTCTGCTACAGGCTTCTCACCCTTCTTCTTGGTCTACGGCTCCGAAGCCATTCTACCTACCGACGTCACCTTTGGAGCTCCACGCATACAATTCTACGAGGAGGGAGAAGCCGAGCAGACTCGTCGTGTCGACCTTGATAGCCTCGAGGAAAAAAGATTGGCCGCCGCCATGCGTCAAGCTCGTCACGACCAGCAACTTCGTCGGTACCACGATCGCAACGTTAAAGAGACATCCTTTAACGTGGGCGACCTAGTCCTAAGGCGTATCCAGAAGACGGATGGCATGCATAAGCTCTCTTCCCCTTGGGAAGGACCCTTCATTATCACTGAAGTCATCAGCCCATCTACATACCGCCTCCAGTGGGGCGATGGGCAAGGTGTACCCAACCCTTGGAACGTCGAGCATCTACGACGATTCTACCTGTAGAATAGTTTTTACAGATACACATTTTTCATCTCGGTACTTTTTCAGCTTCAATAAATATTAGTTAAAGCAGTCATCTGCTGTGTCTTGAGCTCTATCTTCTCCTCCCTCATGTCTTCAACCCTCCCCCTCGACACGCTCGGGGGCTTGGCTAAAGCCAACATAAGGGTCGCGAGACCCGGGGGTTAAAATTTCGGATCTTCCCCCTTGACATGCTCGGGGGCTTGGCTCAAAGCCAACCTAAGGGTCGTTCGACCTGAGGACATTATCCCTCATGACTACCGGCCTTGTGTCACTGCGAGCCTGCTTGGTCGTAATGGTTGCTAAACCTGAGTCCCAGACTCCCTCCCGCGCGCCGACCTCGCGTAAGCCTCCCTGCTGAGCCGTGGAGGTCGGTAAGCCAGCCTCTCCGTGAGTAGTGGTCAGCGGGATATGCTATAAGAAGTCGTCACTTTGAAGACTACCAAGTTCGCGCAGACACAGAGTAAGTACGTCATGCAAGCAACAAAATAAGGTTTCATTAAATGATATTTCTACATGGCTGAGAGGAGGAAGAGGTACAGCTCCTAGACTAAGACTACTCTTCGCCGTCGTCGCCTTCATAGTCAAGAGCATCCATCACCGCCGTAGCGGCATCGTGCACTTCAAGCTCCAAGGCCTTGAGGTCTTTCGTCGTATCAGAACTCTCCCCGACCTTGACCATGTCAACATCAGGGTAGTGCGACTTTACCCGCCCTAACGCCTCCGTGGCCGCCGCCAAGCTTGTCGCCCTCAGCAGGTCGAGAAGCTTCTCGGGTATTCCTATGAGACGATCAAGAGCAGACTTGGGTTCCTCACCCTCGACCTGCGACGCTATCATGTCCATAGCATAGTGGGTAGTGTTCTTCAGGTCGTTCAGCTCCACCTCTTGCCCTGCAATGATCACTTGGTCATTTTGCAATGACTTCAACGCTACCTCGAGGTTGACCTCGAGATCCTGCCGAGCCTGTTTCTCATAAGTCAGCTTTTGAGTTACGACCAACTCACTGTCTATTTTCTCCTTCATCACCCGCTTGAGCTCGTTGGCGCCAGCATCGGCCTCTTGCAGGGTTACCTCCAAGCTTCGAACCCTTTCTTTGGTGTTCTTCAGGTCGTTCTTGAGGTCATCCTCACGCCTGTAAAAATCTGCAACACACCAATGTACTCCAAAGATCATACTCCCAGCAGCACATTACAACAACAATGAAAAACCAATAAGCAAAAAGCCTTACCAGCGCTTGCGGCGTTAAATTGCGTATTGGCCTCCTGGGTCTTGCGCCTCTCCTCAGCTAGCTCGTCTTCGAGCTTCTTTTTGTCCGCCGCTGCCGCCTCACGGACCTGCTCGAGCTCCTGCTCAAGCTCGACCACCCGCAGCTGCGTCGCCGCAGCATTCCTCAGCAGGTCGGCCCTGCCCTTCGCACGATCAGCCAGCGACTGCTCCAAGGAACTAGGTCATCAATTATAAGTTTCAAATTACATCTTCACAAATAAGCCCAAGGGAAAGACTTATTGTCAACGCTTTGTTAAGCGTCAAGATCGCGTTCCGGACCGCCCGCATATCCTCACTATCGTTGAAGATATCCTCCTGCCAAGGAGTACCATTCCAGTCAATCTCTCTACGTCTCAACGTTGGCCCTGTCGATGGCGAACACGGTACCTGCGCACCGGATGCTTCTGGATTCTTTGGCGGCTGCTCGAGTTGAATCGGGTCCCTGGTAAGGTCCTGATCCGACGTGCTGGGCACCGCATTGATAGGGTCCACGTCGACGACGGGAGGGGGGAACTCGATGCCCCGACGTCACCCACAGAGCCCTGTGCCCCAGCGTCAGTAGCAGGCGGCAGAGTTGCCGTCCTGGCGTCGTCAACTAGGGTCCGAGCTTCGACCTCATGGTCATCCGACCTAGTTCGGGAAGGAGACCCTTGATTGCCCAGGGCACGCTGAGGTTGGACAACCGACCTGCCGCCGTCTTCATCAACAAAACGCAAAGAAAACAAACAACCAACATAGACCAAGACATGAGCAAGTTTCAGAGAAACGACCCTACCTCACAGTAGCTGGGGCGCGTAACTTAGGCCTGAAAGGCCGCACTTTCACCAGCACAGGCATCCTCGCCTGCGCTCCTGCAGCAGCCCGCTGCGCCTCCATCCCTTGACGGAGGTCGTCCTCCGTCGTCTTCTGCGTCACTTCCCGCTGCCTCTTGGCCGCGGGACTCAACGACCTCCTCGCCGTCCGGTCTTCAACAACCGGCGGGTCATCGGTGACCTCATCTTCATCGGATTCGACCTCCCGGGTCAATGGTGTAGGAATCACCGGCGTCTCGACCGCCGGTGGAGGGCTCGTCTTCCTCTTCTTCTTCTTCTCCGCCTCGAGCTTGGCGGTCTTCGCTGCTTCAACCTTCGCAGCAGCCGTCGAGACTGACTGCTTCGCCGCCGCCGCCCTGGTCCTGCACTTGGGCTTCGCGGCGCTGCTTGCCTCTTGCTGATTCGTGGCATCATCACTGACCTCCGGGTCAGTGTCTTCATCAGCTTCCACCGACGAGTCGGACTCATAATTCACCAGTAGCCTAGCTGCTAGAGGTTGATACTTGTCCGACCTCAGCTTCCGGCGAGGTTCTTCGCCTTCCGGAAGAGGGGCCGGGCACCAAAACTACCTATTCTCGTTCCTGCGACGAGTAAAGAGCAAAGAAGTAAGAACGACGTAAAAGCAAAAGAACATAGTAAACGACCTAGTAGTTCCAGGACTTACCGGGTCAGCTGGCCGGCTCAACGAATACGCCTTTGGGCACTTCTTGATCCGTGCCTTCCCGGCATAGATCTGTGATACCCTAGCCGCCATCTCCTCCTTGGGGACTTTGCGGTTGACCTCACGGGTGGGGTCCGATTGCCCCCAGTACTCGTACGCCGGGTGCACCCGATCCTTGATCGGTTGGATCAGGCACCGGCAGAAAGACCTAGCGACGGAACCTCCTATCACACCCCTCTCCTTGAGGTCGGTGACCAGCGCAAGCACTTCCTTGACGTCGTCCGCCTCACGCGAAGACAGCCCCAGGTCCCTCTCTGGAATCTTCACGGGCTTGTGCCCAGTTCGCTTCGGGAGCGCCGGCTTTTGATCAGCAATGTAGAACCAATCCGACCTCCATCCAGCGGTGTTGTCCGGCAGGACCGTGTCAATCCACTCTGACTTGATGCCCGACCTCAAGCAGAACATTACAGCCCCTACAACACCAGCACGCTTGCCAGTGGTCTTCACACAGAAAAGATGCCTCCACAGAAGGAAGTGAGGCGATATCCCTAGATACGCCTCACAGAAATGAATAAACGTCGACACCACAGTGATGGAGTTGGGGACGAGGTGTACCAGCTCCAACTTGTAGTAGAAGAGAAGCCCTCGGAAGAAATCACTGGTGGGGATGTTGAACCCACGCTCGAAGAAGGAACCAAAGATGACCTGCTCCCTGACGTCTTCCGTTGGGAAAGCCTCGCCCGTCGGCGCCTTCCACTCCACTTCGGCCTTAGGTCTCAACAGCCTGCGGTCCACCAGTGCTTGAATCTTCGTCTCCGTCATCGTTGAAGACTCCCATACCGTCTGTGGGTCGGGAATCGCACGGGCCAGCGCCGCCATTTCTCGAGCTCGAATGGATCTGGATCTAAATGTCACTAGGGTTTTGATGCGCATGCGCGGTGGTGCAGGGTGTGGATAGCGGGGCTGGTGCGCGGTCGGCTAGAGATGGTGGCGGATTAGGGAAATTCGAGCGGCGGTTGGATGCGGAACCGTGGTGGCTAAGGCGTGGTGGCTCTGGCGGTGACGGCGACGGGAGGTAGAAGATGAAGCGTGCGGTCAACGCTAGTCCCCACTGCTCTATTTATACGGGTCCCACCGGGTCCGCCCGTTGCGGCTCCTTCCACTGTACGGAGATCACTGCAACGGCTCCGTGCCGATAATTTCGCGAGTTGATCACGTCGGATTTTTCGCCAACGGATAGTACAGCGACCTGCACCCCGGGTTTAGATCGTGAGGAACGTCAAACTATCAGGTCGTCCTGATTTCACATTTTGATCTTCACAAGGTCGATAAGCCTCCAAAATCATGACATTTGGGTCTTTGATGAATCAATTCGTCAAATCGACCAGTGCATGACAGAAGAGAGCGACCATTACACGGGTCCTCCGAAGGTACACAGGTCGCCTGCGACCTCATTGGATCTAGAACCCGGCACAAAAATATAAACGTACTCGAAGACCTGATCTACCTAGAGCAATCCTTGAGACGTACTCCGATACAGTAGAGTACGTCGCAAGAATTCTTCTAGCCTCAGGACCTCGATGGTGGCCTTGCGGTGAACAACTGCATGACGCTGCACGTAGTTGGGCACACTTTGTGCCTGACTATGGAATGCAGATACGAGCTTGCTCTTCGGCGTGGACTGCAGGCCCTCAACGAGCACCACACGGTCGTCGAGGACTTACAGCTTCACCTCGGGCCTCTACAGCATCACCTCCAAACTCTACCTGGTACCACGCAGAGGCACGGTACAAAGAGTGGGGGTGCTGCCTATATTTCGCAAGAGTTCTTCTAGCTCCAAGCTTCTACAAACATGACATCCTACAATCTAGTGGACGGACACATGCCCATGGCATGGCCTCAAAACTACTCTGCAGCTTCATAGCTCAGCAATGCTCGGTGCTTACCCCCCTCAAGCTTCACAGTGCTATTTATAGCCAAAAGCCAGGTCTCGGGCAGCTGGTGAAGTGATGACACTGAAACCACATGGGTCCAGTAGGCCTATGGACATGTGAGTAATTAAAGGCGACGACTTTATACCTGTCTCGCGACGTCTTTGTCGCTAGCGCATCAATGATGCCTGAGCCCGCCGCAGAATCACATGGCTACAGTGCGCTCCTTGATTCGTGGGCAGTTTGTCGTTTTCTGGGTGGCAAGAGTATCTCCGACCTCTGTTGACCCGTGACCCTGCAGTCTACGGAACAAGACAAAGCCTGACCATGTGTCAGAGGGCTCAGCGCCTCGTTATAACTATGAATGACGACGACGGTTATATGCACTTCTTCTACGACTCGACGTTTTTATTGCACCCGCTAGGCTCTGCGTCCTGATGCACCCGCTATGGCTCTGCATATAAATGGACCTATTCCAATCAGCCTATATTTCTGTTTCCTGAGCAGAATGGTCGTAGGTTCGATTGAAGACCTTCCGGGGTAGGCGTGCCTCGCTGCTCTGCCAGATCCGTCTGGGCGCCTGGAGACCAGATTCATCACATTCACGATTTTCGTCGGGCCCCCGTGGTCGGTGTGCTAATTGCTGAGGTCGCCAATACCTTAGTGCTATGGCTCCGCTGGATGGTCAGCAGCTATGTTGGTCGTCTGGGCACCAAAATGGTCTTCCTGAGGTTGGCGTGCCTTAATACCTAGGTCTTGCAACACCTCGGTATGTTTACGGCTCTGCCAACCTAGTTGGGCGCCCCGGATGCGTGACCTTCCGAGGTCGGTGTGCTCTTGTAGCCCTGCCAGCCTGCTCTGGACACCCAGGATTTTACGTCGAAAATGAAGGCCTCCCTGTGGGGTGTGCGCCTAATGGCCCTGCCAAGTATCTCCGGGTGCTTGGGCGCTTTTTGATTTGAGACCTCCTTGAGGTCGGCATGCCTCGGGTGGCTCTGCCAGACTCTTTGCAGCAATGCAGGATATCTGGGTGTCTCTACACTCCATTTGTTCAAAGATCAACATCTTCCTATAGCTTCATCGTCGACCGTTTTGATCACTATAGAAGACCTCTTCATGTGTCGCGCGTCTTAACATCTTGCTGGGTATCCTCGGATACTGGGCATAGTTGATTTGAGGCCTCTTTGAGGTCGGCACGCCTACAAGGCCTCCCTGAGGTCGGCCCTGCCAGACTCCTGGCAGCTATGCTAGGAGATCTGGGTGTCTCTACACTTCGTTCAATCAAAACCATGACTCAGTTTTCTTCTCTCTTATGAGCATCAAACCAGCCATGCTGTCTGCTTCAATGCTCGGGGACTACTCTACGAGTGCGTCTTCGACGCCCTCTTAGTTTTCCCTCGTCGTACCGACCTGTTGGGAAACCTGTTTCTCATCACGTCGTTACTCGACCTACCTTCTTTCTCTTCTCTTTCTTTTTTGGATCATCATACCGGCCATCCTGCCCACCACGATGCTCGGATACTACTCTATGAGTGCATCCTTGATGCCTTCTGAAATTTTTTCATCGTCGTTTCGATCTATCGGAAGCCTACTTCCTATAGGTCGTCACTCGACCTCCCTTCGTTCGGCAAAGACTTCAGACAGGTCGGCTGCTAAGCTGATTTGTTCTTTTTTGACCGACGTGCATGCTATTCGACCTGTCGATAGCTCCACGACTTCGTCATGACCTTTCTAAGGTCGCTGCGCATACACCTCGCTCCCGGGCTTGTGAGACATGGGTACTCCTGGGTCCCCACCGACCAGGCTCACGGCCGTCCCCGACAAGTGGGTCCGGCCTACCAGAAGACCCGCCGACCTGTCAGTGGGCCCAACCGACCTGGTTGGCGGCCCACACGACCTCCCAAAGACCTTCCAGAAGATTCCAGACGACCTTATCTAGAACGACTTCAAGACTTGGCGTGCAAGACAAGACATCGGTGGATTTCGACCAAAGCAGATCGACGGATATGGCAAGTGTCGTAGTCAGCTAGATTTAGGTCTCCTGGTCGTGTCCGACCTGGAGTCTGGGAACCGACCTTGTCCGCTGGCCAATATAAGACGGGCAAGGCGACCCCTTGTATCAATACGCAATCCTCAAGCAATCTACACCAACAACTAGACGTAGGGTTTTACTCTCCGGAGGCCCGAACCAGTATAAACTCGTCGTGTTCTCTGTGTTCCGTGTGCTCGTGCGCAACCATCGAGTTCTTAGCCTTATATTCCACCCTGCCGAACAACTAAACCACAGGGATTAACACCCCCGTGGGCTGTCCAGATCTCACCATCTGACATTGACTTAACCTCATATAAAGAAATCATAAGAAGCGCTTGTTCGTTAAAAGAAACTGGTGAATCCCAAGGAAACTTGGGACTCATAAACAATTCTCAATGGAGCCAAAACAGTAGGCTGTAATGGGTCTACAAGTCTTGATGTGACTCCAAAGAGAATATGTGAATAAGGAAAGCGCATCTTAAATCGAAAGTCATGTGCAAACAGAATGAATGGACTATAAAGAATCTGGTGGCACATTCTGATCTGAGTTACATTAGATGAAAGTATTACATGGCACAACCTAAGGGTTTTTGCCATAAAAGTAAAAGAGAAGGAATACTGCCTAAAGAGATCATTTATGAATGATAACATTCAAAGATAAAAGAATTGGTTGTTATTTTTGGGTTTAAAAGAGAATAAGAGGATAACATTTGTACAAAGTTACAGAATAGGAAATATTCATTTCCTAATCGTGCTTGACATCTTACATGCTAGTAATGATGTCAATATGTTGTAAAAGAAGATTAAGAAGTTCTTGTCCTCAAAGTCCAAAAGGAAGTTCTCCGTGAATGTCTCACTATGAGAATCGAGATTCACCGAGATAAAGGAAAAGGGGTATTAGAACTATCGCAAGAGGCATACTTAGAAAAGATGCAAAGAAATATAGTATGCATGCGAGTAAACCTACGCCTGTTCCTATCATCAAGGGTAATGGTTTTGGGAGCTTTTATGTTCCAAGAGTCAATATAAAATGGATTAAAAGGAATATGGTACCATATGCTTCAGCTGTTGGAAGCTCAGTGAATGCAAAAGATAGAACTTACCCTGACATAGTTAATATATCCGGGTTGTTTTGGCAATTTCCAGTCCAGATATAGATCACTGGAATGGAGTTAAGTGTATCAGCCTCATGTTAAGTTGAAAAGATCAAGTGCTCTCAAAAGGTTGTGAGTACAAAGATAGAATTGTGAAATGTGTAGCGAAATCCACAATTGTCGCTAACTTTCACGCTTGGAGTTTTTGTGTGGAAATGCTCCAAAGGGTAATACAGTTGTCATCAATATGATGCAAAGATGTGCTAAAGCATGATACAAGGCTGAAGGGCAGGCAAAATGGTTAATGAAACCTGTACCCGGAGTTGATAATGGTTGACAACAGCAATAACCATTAAAGTAGTTCACTCCTGTGACAACGAGTCAAGTGTGCTGCCAAACACATTGACACAGAGTTAAATGTTGTAAAGGAGTAAATCCGGAATCACATGAAAATATTGCGCATATAAGAGACAAGCAAGTGCTTGAGGATCCTCTTACGGAAAGCTTACCACCCAGTGCGCTCAGAGAATAGATGTGCGACATGGGTTTTATGGTATAGTTTATGATTTCGGACGATAAAGGGCTCAAGACTAAAGAATCTGTTTCAGAACAGAAATGTGTGTTGTAGCTGTTAAATCTATCGGGAATTGACATGTATCGAGATTGACTGTGACGATAAAACATGCTCTATGCACTGATCTGTAATGGAATAAGAAAGGAGGTTAAAAGTATATGGTGAGATCAGGGGGGAGAATGTTAGGTTGATCTCTCTGCCAATGGCCCTTGACTCGCGTCCTGATTGGGGACGCGCAGCCCGTTAGAAGGCTGGTGGGCCCCTGTTGCGCAGTACTATAAGAGGGAGTGGGGGCCACGGACTCCAACCACGAGGTTCGCCGCCACTGCAGTCGTTCCCCACTCCCAAACCCTAATCCGATCTAGAGGGAAGCACTGTGGCAACAGGATGCTCCACTCCGCCACTACAGGACCGTCGCCACGCCGTCCTTGCCCTGCACTGTGCGTCGCTGCCATGTGCAGACCTCACCGACAGAACCAGGGACGAACAGAGATTGAGGTATGTAATTTACACAGTGTTACCCCCTGATCTACTCCTAGTCGATTCATAGAATCTATCATGTTGGACGACGTACTCCTGGTTGTCTCCGTCTCCAAGATTAAACTAGTAGGCTGTTGACTTGATGACTGAAATCTAGTGCAACCAACTCCGATCCTACCATGGTCTTGTTCTGATTTGCAGGGCAAATTTGTTGGGAAAGAAAAATACTACTGACTGATTTGTCCAACGACCCAAACCAATCGAACTACGAGCAGTTTGATGTCTATAATGCACTCACCACACAATTTAATATGGGCAAATATGGAAAACTAACCTCCAATTAATCACTCCTTGGTAAGCGCAATCATGTCCTAAACGACCTGAATTACCAAACCGGATTTATTCTGAGTGCAATTGTGACCAGCACATACAACTCAGTTTGGTACGAGATGCTGCACGAAAGAATTGGTAGTATTACAACTCGATAAAGTAAATTAAAGATAGTAGTAAAATGTCAAGGCCTGGTTAAGCTCCTAGATAGTCATGCATATGAGTATATGACAACGTTGCATTTGCAATAACTTGGTCAGCTTAATTGGACGCGCGAGCAGGTACGTGCACCGATGGTCCTCCTCCTGCCCTTGGTGTCCGGTCCTGGAGCCCAGATGGACGTGTGTGTGATTAGGACGATCGAGCTGAGAGACCGGACGCACGACGACGAGCGCGACCTAATAACATGCGCCTGTCCAAATAAAGCTCCCGTCGTCAAGCTTGCTAGCGATCGAGGGCAGCTCATCACGGGAAGGTACGGTGGAGACTGGACGTAACGGAATCAGGTCCGACGCCATCAGAAACCTACCTGCATGGCCTTGCATTGCCTTTCCCGCACCCAAGCAAAGGTGGTGGTGTTGCGCACGCAGACAGCGACGGCACGGTACCTCCTCCGATCGATCGCGTCCCCGACGCAGCAGCTAGCGTACGTCGCCGCCGCCGCGGGCCGGGGCAGCTCACGTGCCCCTGCCGCGCGCGCCCACTGCACGGGGGTCGGGGGGAGTCGGGGACGACAAGCCGTGTGGTATTCGACGACTCGTCCTCCTACTCCTGCCGGACTCGATCGATCGGGGACTCACACAGGCCGCTCGCCGCCCTACCGTGTCTCGGTGCCGGCCCCGAACGGAGAAAGAAGCAGCCCGCGCCGGCACGAGCACAGCAAAACCGGTCGATCGAGGTCACCCGGCCGGAGAAAGGTTGTCGACTGGCACCGTACCAGCTGCTAGCTGCGCGAGTACGCAGGCAAACTGGGACAGCTCCGAAAGCCTCTGTGCTGGCTTGCCATAACGGGACTAGCTAGCTAGTGGATGTCCATCAAAAAGGTTCGTGGCTAGACAGCCTGTTGTTGTACGTAGCATCGCTGCATTCACTATGGACGGTTAGGCCGATCCGTGCCACACTGACTGGAGCAGGAGTGCTCCACAATGGAAATCTAACAACCAGACCCAATACGGCGTCTACATCAATCTAACAATTCAGTCCGGGACGTGGCTGGCGGCGGCCGGGCCCCCGGCGGCGCCCACGGTACGAGCAGGCGAAGCAGAAGAGGCGACCAGAAGCGCCGCCTCAATCAGCATCGGGTCGTCGGCGAAGCACCTGGGCGGGCCGCTGCCAGCCAGGGCCCGGCCGCTGCCGGCCGCTGCCCGGCCGCCGCCGGCCGCCGCCTGCCACTGCCGGCCGCAGCCTGGTCGCTGCTCGGGGCAGCCTGGCCGCGACTGGCCCCGGTTTGGCAGCCGTTGGCCACTGCCTCGCCGCAGCCGGCCACGGCCGGCCTGCTGCCGGCCCCGATCTGGCCGCTGCTGGCCATGGCGCGGCGGCAGCTGGCCACGACCCGGCCGTGACTGACCCCGTCTTCGCCACCACGCCACCCTTGTCGACCTCCGCCTGCCGCGGTGTTGACGGGGGCGCCGTTGTGACAGCCTCCGCGCGCGGGAGGGAGAGGTCCACCTTGGTCGCTCGCTCTCCTGCCTCCCCACGTGTGGTACCGGTGGCGGACATCTTCCGCAGGTTGCTCTCCCCCCGGCGACCCGCCAGCTGCCGTGGCCCGAGGACTCTTCGCCCGGCTCCTCCCTCGTGGTCGTCCCACCTCCGCTCCGGTCGCCTTCTCCTTCTCCGGCCCCCGCCGAGTCGTGTCCCTCTACTCCTCGGCACTCGCCGGACGTCTCTTCGGTGGCCGCGGAGCTGTCTCCTCCCTCCCCGGCACTCAGGTCGCGTTCCCCACCCCCTGCTGCGACTGAGGGACCCTCTCAGGGAGACCTCGAGTCACTGGTGGCAGACTTCTGCACCTATCTGCAGCGGCCACCTCCGCCCCCAGCTCTGGGGGCCCCCGCCGTCGCCGTGCGAAGGCCTGCCCGCCACTCGCCACGCCTCGCCGCAGCAGTCGTCTCGCCGCGGTTTCCAGGGCCCGGGGCCCGAACCCGGTCACCGCGGGGCAGAACCTGCTGATGCGGAAGCTGGGGGTCGTGGGACCGCGTGAGGCGCCCGACGCTGACGCGTTCCAGCGTTACACCAGGCTCTTCGCGGTAGGTCTGTCGGAGGAGCACTGCAGAGCTATCCGAGAGCTCTTCGGCGCCCAGGTCGAGGGGTCCTTCCAGTGCTCCGTGCTGGAGGACGACGAGTTTCAGGCGGTGGTTCGTGAGCTCTTCCCTGAGGAGCAGCTGGTCGTCGACGCGCAGGCCTGAGTCTGCGTTAGTTGCGTGGTCGTCTCTTTTTGTGTTTCAGTGGATGTAAACCTAGCTGTTTGGAATGTCTGTGGTCTTAACCAGCGTGCTAGACGCTCGGCGGTCCGCGAGTTGGTAGCTTCTGAGCGTGTCTCTCTTCTTTGTCTTCAAGAGACTAAGCTCACGGTTGTACCCCCTTCTTTCATGCTTGATATGTTAGGCCTCGACTTTGACTATGTTGCGTTGCCGGCTGTGGGCTCCCGCGGTGGCATTTTGGTCGCTTGGCGCAAAGACACCTGGCTCGTCTCCTCCCCCTCCACTGGCCTCCACCACGTTACGGTGAAGGTCGCGCTGCGCTCCGCACCCTCTCAGTCCTGGTGGCTCTCGTCCGTTTACGGCCCGCAGTCAGATACGGATAAAGTCCCCTTCCTTGTAGAGCTTCGTACCCTCCGTCCGACGCTTTCTGGACCATGGGTTCTTTGCGGGGATTTTAACCTCATCTATCAGGCGGCCGATAAGAACAACGGCCGCCTTTCGCGCAGAATGATGGGTCGCTTCCGTCGTTTCCTTAACGACCTCGAGCTTCTTGAACTTCACCTCCAGGGCCGTCTCTTCACCTGGAGCAAGAGAGGTCGTATCCTACCCTAGAGCGTATTGACAGAGTCTTTGTCTCCCAGGACTAGGACCTTCTTTTCCCCTCCTCCGCTCTGCATGCTGTCTCTTCTAGGTGCTCCGATCATGTCTCCCTCCTCCTCCTTCTCGACTGTGGGGTGCACTCAAAGAAACGCTTCACCTTCCAGGCCTTCTGGCCTAAAGTCGAAGGCTTCTTGGACACCGTCAGGGCGGTCTGGTCGGGGCCGCGCCCTGATGCAGACCCGCTACGTATGATCGACCACCTCCTTCGTGAGATGGCGAAGGCACTGGTAAAATGGAGCTCCAAGGCGATCGGTAGCATTCGCCTGCAGATCCAGATTGCCAAGGAGGTCATTTTCCGTCTAGCGGTCGCACAGGATTCTCGGTCGCTCTCTCCTAAGGAGATTTCCTTACGGCGTTTTCTCAAACTACGCTACTTAGGCCTGACTTCGCTGCAGCGAACGATCGCTCGGCAAAAGTCTAGCCTTAGGTGGCTCCGTGAGGAGGATGCTAACACTAAACTTTTCCACCTCCATGCCAACCACCGCAGAAGGAAAAATTTCATCCCCTCCCTTTTGGTTGATGGTCGCCCTGTTTTTAGCGAAGAGGATAAGGCTACGGCAGCCTTTGACTACTTCGACAGAATTCTGGGTACCAACCATGAGCGTTCCTGCGCCCTCGACTTTGAGGAGCTGGGACTCCCGCGGCTGGACCTGGAGGACCTCGCCCTTCCCTTCTCGGAGGCCGAGGTCTGGGAGGTGATCAAAGACCTCCCACTGGACAAGGCCCCCGGCCCGGATGGTTTCACGGGTCGCTTCTACAGATCTTGCTGGTCGATCATCAGGGGTGATGTGCTGCGGGCGTTCAACGCTCTCTTTGACATGGACTTCCGCAGCTTCCACCACCTGAACGGTGCTCTCCTCACGCTCTTACCCAAAAAACCAGACCCGGTCGCTTTTTCTGATTTCCGACCCATCAGTCTAATTCATAGCTTTGGGAAACTTTTTTCCAAAGCAGCTGCTAACCGTTTTGCCCCGCACCTCTCTTCTCTAATCTCGCCCAACCAAAGTGATTTCATCAAAGGTCGCCTCATCCATGATAACTTCAGCTACGTTCTTGGCACGGCGAGAGCGCTCTCTAGTCGAAAGCTTCTTAGGATCATGTTCAAAATTGATCTAGCCAAAACTTTCGACTCGGTCGGCTGGGTTTTTCTTCTTGAGCTCCTTTCGGCAGTCGGCTGCCCTCGCAGATGGACCGATTGGATCTCGGTCATTCTGTCCACCGCTAGCACCAGGGTGCTGCTTAATGGTGCCCCCGGGCAGCGGATCTGCTACGGTCGAGGCCTGCGCCAGGGAGACCCCCTATCCCCCATGCTTTTCGTGCTGGTCATGGAATGCTTCCATGCCCTATTTCGTAAGGCGGAATCCCGGGGTCTCCTTCTGGATCTAGGGAGGAGCATCCACTTTCGCGCCTCTCTCTACGCAGATGATGTGGTCGCTTTCTTCTATCCGGTCGAGCTCGATCTGCGGGTCGTCAAGGTGTTGTTGGCGCTCTTCGAGAGCGCTGCTGGCTTGGCGGCAAACTACTCCAAGAGCCAGGTCTACCAAATAAACTACTCCGAGGATCACTTGTCTTTGATCCGTTCTATCCTCTCCTGCATGATCGCTGACTTCCCTTGCACCTACCTTGGGGTACCCCTTTCTATCAAAAGACTACCCAAGGCAGCTTTGCAGCCGCTGGTAGATAAGGTCGCTAGACGTCTACCGCCTTGGCAGGGCAGGCTGTTGAGCCGCAGTGGTCGACTCGTGCTCGCCAAATCCAATCTCTCTGTCATCCCGGTTCATATTTCGATGGCGATCTCCATCTCCCCTTGGGCACTACGCGCGGTCGAAACACTCATCCGTGGCTTCCTCTGGTCCGGCACAGAGGTGGCCTCGGGCGGGCGCTGTCTGGTCGCTTGGGTGAATGTCACCTGCCCCACTCGCTGCAGAGGTCTCGGACTGCCCAACCTCCGTGTCTTTGGTACGGCGTTGCGCCTTCGTTGGCTTTGGCTGGTGAGGACTGACCCGGACAGGACGTGGGTGGCGTTCCGCTTCCCTATTGACCGTGCCACTCAGGTCTTTTTCAACGTCTCCATCTCGGTGGAGGTCGGGGACGGTACCCGTGCACTCTTCTGGGAAGACAGTTGGATCTCTGGGTGCTCCGTCAAGTCCTTGGCACCCAACCTCTGGGCCGCGGTCTCGCCGAGGGTGCTTCGGTCCCGCACGGTCGCCGAGGCCTTGCAGGTGGGGGCGGCCGGGATTCGTTGGGTCGCGGATGTCACCCACGTCAGAACTATGCAGGTGGTCTTGCAGTACCTTGTCATCTGGGACCTACTGCAGGAGGTCAGGCTCACGTCCGAACCTGACCGGTTCATCTGGAAGTGGCCGCCTAGCATAGTTTACTCCTCAGCTTCGGCCTACTCCGCTCTCTTTCTTGGTCGCGTGGACGTACTCGGAGCACGACAGATATGGAAAGTTCACATGCCGGGAAAGTGCAAGTTCTTCGCTTGGCTGGTATTGCACGACCGTTGCTGGACCTCTGACCGGCTTCACCGTTACGGGCTTAGGGATTCGGACACCTGCGCGTTGTGCGCCCAGGAATCTGAAACGCTGGACCACCTGACTGTGGACTGTGTCTTCTCTCGAGAGGCCTGGTTCTTGGCACTCAGGCACATTCTCCTTCAGAACCTTGCTCTGGATCGCCCGGTGAGGTTCGCAGAGTGGTGGTGCTCCGTCAGGAAACAGGTCGCTAAGGCGCGGAGGGAAGGCTTCGACTCCTTCGTTTGGCTGGTCGCTTTGGAAGGAGCGCAGCAAGCGCGTTCATGACAAGGAAGCTCTCATGCCGGTGGCGCTCGTTCCGGCGATCCTAGATGAGGCTAGATCTTGGGCGCGCGCGGGTTTCCTCCCGCTCGCTAGGTTGTTAGGTGTTCATCCGGTCAGTGTAATCCTTTTGCCTCCTTTTCGTTAGGCCTGTGCCTGTTGTAATCTAAACTGGCTACTTTTTCTCCTCTCTTAATGAAAAACGTGCTTTGCACGTTTTAAAAAAAACAATTCAGTCCACTGTTAGTTACCATCCATGCGTAGATTTGGAGCGGGTCAGTTCATCACACAGTACGTAGACATGCAACTAGCCGGCAAGGGTGGTGCCTGCCATCATGAGGGAGCAACAGAACATCCTTCAGAAAACAATGGTGGTGGGATTACTGCTGCAGGAGCAGGAACAATGGCGCCCTTCTTTCTGCATCCTATAATTGAGAGCATATATAAGTAGCAAACACGAGATGTCGAGATGGATATATGGATTTTTTTTTTTTTGGACCCATGATTGAAGGTACCAGCAGATCAGACTGGGACTTCATCAGGGGGCGCGCGCGGGATCGTCGGAGGCGGCTGCACCGATTATTGATCGGACCCCTCGCTAGGAAGAACTGCTGCATCTGATTCGCGCGTGTAGTAGTGGCGCAGATACCTGCATGCCAGAAACAGAAACCCGAGGGCATCTCTGATCGGACCCCTCCGTCGCTTGCTCTGTGGCAGCAGAACGTACGAGAGCACTCGTGATCCGGATAAGGATGTGTGCGTGCGAGTGCGAGTGCATGCGCAGCAGTGGGCTCGACACATCCATGTACGACGACTGGATCATATTACGAAATCGTGCACCGTCCACTACTAGAAAACCAAACATATGTACCGTGTGGCAACCCACATTAGTGTCGGGTGGCCACCCGGTACAGCTAAGGCGGCACTAATGTGGGCGACCACATTAGTGTCGGGTCGTGTGACCCGGTATGAATGTGGTCGCTCACATTAGTGCCGGGTGGGGGATAGGCCCGGTACTAATGTGGTGTGCCCCCTACGCCTCTTTCCTCTCTTTTTCTTTTTCTTTTCTTTTCTTTTCTTCCTCCAATTTCATCCAAATTTCATCACAATACACCACATTCACAAGATTCAACTCCAGCACAACAACAAATTTATCCTCAAGATTTCATCATAAGTTTCATATTCACAAGAACTACACAAATTCACAAACATATACATAGATCATTCACAGATTCATACACAGATTCAAAAAAAATGAAAGATTCGATTAACAAACACAGACTCAGTCTAAGAAGAGCAAGAACAAGAACCTCCACAAATTAAAGGCAAAGAACAAGAACCGGGCGCACCGGCCAGGAGCGCCGCTCGACTGGCCGCGCGCCGGGCAGCCCCCGCGCCGCCGCGCTCGCGACGGCCTCTAGCGCCGGCCACCGCGCGGCACGCGCCCGCGCCGGCCCCCCGCGCCCATGCCGCCGGCTCCCGACAGCCTCGGATTCGCTGCGCCTGAGAAAAAAGGAGAGGAAGAGAGTGCGTGAGATCCAGCAGAAGAACGAGATCGAGGATAAGAAGAATGGGAGGAGAGATAGAAATATGCGGTGGGGAGTTGGACCGACCGGGAGACGAGGAAATAAAAGAAGGGGGATCCGCGCGCGGTCTGGGGAGGAAAATTTTCTAAGTGTCGAGCGGCTGAGCAGGTACGGGGCAACAGGAGCATTAATACCGAGGATTTCTTGACTCCGGTATTAATGTTTCATTTTAGGTACCGGGGCTAGTTCCTACCCGGTACTAATGTGCCTTCACAAGGACGCGTCGGGATCCTTTCTCTCCACCCGGTACTAATGTGGACATCAGTACCGGAAGGCAAAATACCCGGTACTAATGTCCAGGACGAAAGGTTGGTTTTGGTCCATCACTAGCGCGTTGCTCTCCGAGCGATCGCTGCAAAGCTAGCTCTATCTTGTCGTCGGGACTGTTCATCGTCACAACAGTGCGAGTCTGGCATGCGCACCTCAACTGAACACTGGAGCCTGGCATGCGCGCCTCCGCGATCTGTTGCCACACGAAACGGAACGGAAGGCACAGTCCTCACAGACCGGCTCGTCAAAGGCTCGAAGCGCAGCGCATACTACGCGCGTGTCGGTGTTGGTAGCACGCAAAAACCTACGATTTCAGACAAAACGGATGTCCTGAACCTCACAGATCGTGGGCATCAATGGACCACGATCATGTGCACGAGCGCCCCAGGACCTGGAGCTAGCCTGCAGAGAGACCCGGAGGTGCTCACTGATTGGAAGGATCCATTTCACGAGAGGCGTTTAGTTTAGCGCCCGTCAAAAGCCGCACAAGCAGGAGCTAGTTGACTACACATTTTCAGGACAACGACTTTGGAATGCACACTACACTATTCAACCGGAGTTTTGCATTTGTTTTCTTTTTTCCGTCTAGTTTTCTGCGAGTAAGTGTGGTACTATCACAGCCGGAAGAGGCATCTGTTCAGATTCGAAGGCTGCTTGCTTCTGCTCTTTTGCATTAGCGAGAAGCTCCTCGTTGTGCTGAGAGAACTTTTGCGTGCATTTGCAGCGTACGTAGCGCCATGTAGAATAAACAAGCCGTTTCTATGGACTTTCAAGTCACTAAATCAGCTTAGGATCTGTCTCCCTCCGTACTACGCTGGCATCTACTAAAACGAAGCACTACAACCCAGAGCTAAAATATCGGTGAATTTTCATAAATTCCTTGCTTCTCACTGGGATCGATTTTTTTTTTGTTTCGGATAATGTTTTCTCGTCCCCAGAATTTTGGTTGAGATTTCGTTGCAGAAAATCCAGTCTTCCAAGATTTGAAACCTGAAATTATGAGTAAGATATAGCTTATCAGGGACCGACAGTTATATATTTAGACATCGTCCAAACTTTCTGTTCGGCTACCTAGAATGCCATGTTTTTTTTTTGATGGAGAGAGTAGAGAGTACTCCCTCCGTCCCAAAATATAAGGTCCTGAAGAGTTCAAACTCAAGGAATAATAGTGGGAGGAAATGACCTCTATACCCCTTATTTTACACTACCCATCAACTCTCCACCCACCCACTAACCTCATTTAGTTTTGTCTTATCCCTCCAAGATCTTATATTTTAGTACAAAATTTGAACCCTTCAGAAGCTTATATTTTAGGACGGAGGGAGTAGATGGAGACAAAAGGCTAGGTCTTCGTTTATTTTTTTTTCTCTCAGTTAATTCAGATTTGGCGTTTTTCCCTTGGTTTTCTGTTCACCCCTCCCTGTTGCCTTGTCAAACCGCCCATGCATGGAGTTCATACGGCATCAAATATGAAAAATGAGACGTGTTGATTCGCGGAGGGCATCGTCCAAACTTTATCTCACAGCTAATTAATCTCCGAGGATTCTAGTGTTCATTATCTCCGAGTAAAAGATCTTCCCGTTCGTTCCGTCATCATGAAGGAAAAAAAGAAGCAGCGGCCCTTGGTGGGTCCGTGGGTGCAATCAGCCAATCAGAGCCATGCGGCCATGCCGTTCCTCCTGGACAACGATAAAGCTCGTCAGCCTTTCAGTCCAGCGAGCAAAGTTACTACGATAAGCAGCAGCCAACAAAGCCATCATTTTCTGTCGTCAGCTAGCACATCTGATCGCTAATATACGTCCAATCTTATTAAAGACGGACGCCTTTTTTTTTAGATCATTGGCACAGAAGTAGTGCAGAGACCAGAAATATCCAACGATAATATAAACTTGAAGAAGTTAAGTTGTTTCCTGTTCCTGATAGAAAAGGCAGCGAATTGACGAAATGTTTCTTTTTCATACTACTGCAGGCGACAGATCACATGGGCATCGATCATGAGTTGATGGTGGACGAATAGCTGGCTCTTGAGGGTTTTCATTAGTATTATATAAATCCAGGATTTTGTTAGGGCAGGCACGTGTCATCTCTTAGCGCGCCCTGCATCTTCATGCATGGATCTTCATGCGTGTTAATCCCCTCTGTACATGGATGGGCACTGTGCTTTCGTGCCGGTTATTGCTGTCAAAACCGGGTCCGCCCCCCTGCTGCTTCCTCGTGGGCCGATCGTGATCGCCACACTGTGACATGCGTGAAACGTCTTCAAGTCACTTGCTTTTATCGCCTAGAACCTTCAAGATCTTATGCACTCTTTTGTCACGACTCCTGAGAGGATCAGAGCGGATCTTGGATTTAACATTTTTTAAACCAACGGTGAAAGGTTATGTTTTTCTTTGAATTTTTCTCTTTTTGTTTTCTGTATATAATTCTCTTCTAATAAAAATTACGATAAATCTTTTGCCGGCCCTTTCAAAAATTGATCCGGTTTAGATGAAAATCAAGTCCAAATATCATACAACTTCGATCCCTACAACTAAGGTGTTAAAATCATTACTCATACTTCAGTTCATCGATCGAAAAAATAGAGAGGTAGAACTCCAAACATATTCGTCTTGTAGACCATACAACTAAAACATATTGGACTTGTAGACCATACAATTAAGAAGAAAATCAGTAGGTTGGATTGCGACATCAACACACCGCTAGAATTTAACATTAGAGGGTCGAGAAGAGTTATGTGGATTGCCTGTAGTTAAGTTTAGTGTAGAAAATCATTAACTTGTATATTATAAATTAATAGCTAGTGGTCATCCATTTCACCAGACCTACTCGTATTTTTCTTAAAAGCTAACACTACTCTACAAGTTAATTGCATAATTGCTTAACTAATAATTGTGTAAATTGTGTTGCAGAGCAAGCGGAGCTGAGGATTTCGTCTACAGTATATCCTCTCACAATAAATATGCTGACTCCTTCTATGCATATTATTTTTCTCACACAACAAATCTGCAGTACAAATCTGTCGAACGCTATTACAAGGCTCGATCCATCTTTGACTCTTTTCGTGTACAGCTGAAAACTAGATAACTATGCTAGAAGTGGAGTATCATACTGCCTCTGGTTCCAAATAGTTGACGTTTCGGACAGAATTTTTGACTTGGAGTTGGTTCATTTGTCATGTCAGAGACGTCATATAAAAAAAATCGGAGGTAGTAGAAGATGAAACTCCTCTCACCGTCTAACGAAACTCTCCTTACTAATTGTCTAGTAAGCAAACTTGATGTATGCGACATTAAAGTTTAACGTTCATGAAACTCTCTGTGAACGCCATTAAAACCAACTTTAATGGCCTGACACATGACAATGCATGGCCAAGCAAGCGGTATGAACACCAGATCGCGCTCAGCAAGGACCATCAGCGTCACGATCGGGTGCGCGTACACCATACGCGTGCCTGCCAGCCAGTACGTCGCGGTATGTACGCGCGCAAGCGCAACCCACCCCAATAATGCCGGAGCCAGGGCAGGGGCAGCCGGCCGGCCGGGCAGGGCAGGACACGACACGACAGGCCCCCGCGAAGGCCGCGCCAAAGCACAGCACGCGCGCCGGTGGCTGCCCGTCGGCGGCCGGGCGCTGTCGCGCGCGCGACATGCCGGTTTGCCGGGCCGGCCGGGTCGCCGTCGCGTCGGCGCGCGGAATTCCCGTGGCCGAGGCGAGGGCCGGCCGTGCGCCGTCGTCCCGCGCCCGTCGCGGGCTCCACGCGGCTCCCCCAGGCCCCGTCACGGCAATTACTCCTCCACGCGCCCCCGTCCCATCCCCGCGGCCGGCCGAGGCGCCGAGCGCCACCCCCCAGTCTACGCCGCCGCGCGGTCCACGGCCTACAAGAAGAATGTCGGGGGCATGCGTACGGCCGTCCGGTCCCTTTCCCCCCGGGGTCCCGTTGCCTCGCGGGGCAGCCGGCGGCACCCGGCAGGCAGATCCAGCGACCAGCGGCGTAGTAGTACGTGCATGCACGCACACGGTGCGCCGTGCGCGCGCAGGGGTTTTTTTTGGCCGGGCTCGCCCCCGGCACCGGCGCGCGCGTCTCGTCGCCACTGACGACGTCGACCACCGGGGCTTCAGTTCCGTGCCGTGTCCCGTCGCTGGCCGTCCCGTCGCGGGACATGAGAGGGCGTGGGAGCGCCAGTGGCCTTGACGCTAGGACAATGCCCGCGACGGCGACCACGGCCGACGCGTCGCCGTCGCGGGGAGCATGGCCTTGTGCCGGCCTGCCCGGTCCGTCCGCCGGCAGGGTCGCCCTCGCGGGGGCCGCGACGACGGTCGACGGGAGGGTCGTCACGTCCATCGCCTCGCCACGATTGGGTGGGGGGGAACGGCAGCGCCACCGCGTCCGTCCGATCTCCGGCGTCGGTTCGTGCGCGTACGGTGCGCAGCCCGTGTACGTACGTACGCTCGCCGGCGCCGGCCGGCAGATCGGCCACCCGCCGTTGAACTCGGGCGCGCGGCTCTGTCAAGGGAATCCATATCCACCTCCTTGTGCGTACGACGCCGACGTCGCATTACGCTCGTGTCGTGCCGATTTCGGGCCATCTACCGACAGATCACGCGGCCATTGCATTCGATCTCATGATGATGCCGGCCGGGGGGGCAAAGCTGCTAGGCGGCCGTCCGGGTAACGAACTTGTCATTATTATTGTGCACGTCGGTTATACTTGCAAATGGTCGTCGTTCGATTTGTCGTTCCTCCGTCGCATCAACAAGCTTGTGCAAATGGTCGTCCGAAAATGGCTAGCAGGACGTGGCTGTGAGCATCGGGAAACAGTGCGCCTGAGGGGACAGAGGAGGCGATATAATTCAACGTTCCTGTGGAATGCTATCCGGGCACACGTGTGGTCCAGGTGCTGCCGTGTTGGACGACCACATTAGAAAAGTTTTTAATTTTAAGGTGCTTATTAATCCTAAAATTAACCCAATAACATGACACTATCACACATATAGCTCATCAATAAAGAAAAAACGGAAGCACTAGCGTCCGGACGTCCGGACGGAATCAACTTTCCGGACGGCTTCCGTAGCACCCAGCGATTGGATGCTACTCCACCAGCCCACCCACGTGCACCCCTCCAGACTCCCACCCACCCTGTGTCACGTCCACCCACGCGATGCCTCCCAGGCTCCCACCCACCGCGGCTGGGGGCCACCTCTTTGATGATGCAACCAGACATTTTTGCTGCGCACGCCCTTGCTAGCTACTCCCTGCTACTTCTGCAAATTTTAGGAAGGGCGCAAGAAAAATTTGCATTGCAACATTGACAAATATTTTTTGCAACACTAAAAAGGAGTGCATGCAACACTGGAAATCAATTTTTTCAACATAAAAAAGTACCAATGTTCAGGACAGAAAAAAATTGAAAAAAGATCGCCATGTTACACTTGAGGATCTAACTAGAGTACTCAAATCAAAGTCATGAGACATCACAATTCATCCCGTGGAACATATAAAAAGTACATGATTCAACATAAAAAAATCTCGAAATCAAAGTTTTACCTTTTGAAACAAATCGAAAGGGAAGATGCAACATCAAGTTTTAACTTTTGAAACATAAGCAAACAACATTATGTAATCCTCCATTTTGTTTCCAACATCCAATCCAAATCCTCCATTTTCACTCAAAGAATTCCAAAACTCTACAAATTAGCTAATGAAACATGCAAAAACACCTTATGCAACACCTAAAAAATCTCTTTGCAACATCAACAAAAAGCTACCAGATTTTTGCAACATCAACACACACTAACATCAACATCTCGACCTGCCCTTTGCAACATCAAACCAGCTCGCTCACCTCAGGCTGCACCAATTGTAGAAATCGGAAGAAAATTCCCACCACAACAAATTAAGGTGTTCCAGGCAACATCCAATCCAAATCCTCCATTTTCACTCAAAGAAATCCCAAAACTCTACAAATTAGCTAATGAAACATGCAAAAACACCTTATGCAACATCTAAAAAATCTCTTGCAACATCAACAAAAAGGTACCAGATTTTTGCAACATCAACACACAGTAACATCAACATCTCGACCTGCCCTTTGCAACATCAAACCAGCACGCCCACCTCAGGCTGCGGCGGCGGACTTCGCACCCCTCCGGGTGGAGGGCACAGTGTCCACAGCGGTGGAGCGCGCGGGTCGGAGGCCGAGGCGAGCTCACCGAGGCCAGCACGCCCGCGGAGCAGGGGCAGGGCGCAACGCGTGAAGCTCCTCACGCCGCGGGGCACTAGCGCTGGCGCGCGCGTGGAGCTTCCACGGCGGAGGGGGGAGGTCGCGCCGATTCGTGTACTCCACCACCAGATCCGGGCCGTGGGGGAGGAAGAAGCCAGCAGGGCGCCGGATGTTGGCCGGAGAGGCCCCGCGCTGCCGTCTGCTAGGGAGTACGGGAGAGGAGGGCAGATGGAATGGGAAGGGGAAGCGCGGGGAGCGAGGCGGCGGCGGGCCGGGGTGCCGCAACGGCGGCTGGAGCGCGCCGGCGTGGCAGTGCGCTGGGGAGGCACGCGCGGCAGCAAGTGGCAGCGACGATGCGGGGGAGGACGGCGGGGTTGGCTGCGGGCCTGCGCGTGGAAAGAGAGGAAGAGAGACAGAGTGCGAGGCGGACAGAGGATAGGGATGGAAAGGGTGTGGAGGTGAACACACCACGTGCGCGTCCGGACGGAGACGCGCGTCGGACGCCCGTGATAGAGCATTGTCGAAGAAAAAATATCACACATACGAAAACTCCCTACATTTCAGAATGTAGGTCGTTTTAAAACAACCTACGATCACACATAATCTGTCTAGCCTTGTTGACAGTTACATTGCGTACCACTGAAAAATACCGTGCATCTCAAAATCGTTTACTTCTTAATACATAATAAATTTAAGAAAATATGAGCACTCATGATGGGTTTAGAACTTAAGGCCGGTCTCAGTGCAAGTTTCATTGCACAGTTACTTAGACAAAAAAAAATTAGACAAACGTTCCAGTAGAGTTTCATGGTGATGAAACTCTTCTCACATCTCATGAAACTTCATCATTCTCTCTCATCATCACATCAGCAAAATTTAATGTATGAAACTCCATTGAGACTCGCCTTGAAACTGTTTTTTTTAAGAAAAAGGGGGGGTGGGGTGGGGGGGGGGATGTCCCCACCTACTTGAATTTCATGGAGCTTCTTGCAAGCTCAATAAACCATGAGGTTCAGCAATTTCACAAACACACGCTCCCACACACACACAGAAGAGAAGAAGAGGAACAAGTAACAAAGAGAGATACAACTCGCGAACAAATCAAAGATGATGCACAACACAACAGATATAAGCCGTTGATCACCGACCCGCACCACCAAAGAACAACGTACTCGACGGTTTTACTTGGGACTGGTGCACCTTACACCACCTCTCGTAGCTACACCGCCCTACTGCTCCCCCCCCCCCCATCTGATGGACTCAGCGGGATGGGGACTAAAGACGATGCAAGAGTACATAAGTCACCGGAAATGACGATCTCCAGTGCAAGAGTGCATAAGCCACATCTTATCATCTTCGACCAACCAATTAATAATTCTTTTATGATAACTTTAAAATGGAACTCGTTATTGAGAGTTGAGTATTCGTCCCCCTTGTCTTCCTGAATTTCCCTACAAGGTTACTGCAATGGTGCAAGACAATAAGACTATCCATAACGAGCACGGTCAACGCCACTACCGTAAGCAACAACCATCTAGAGCGACGCCCACCAAAACTGAGCAATTGGAACAGCTCGCACTGTGCGATGGTAAGACCAACTGCAACGAGGAAAGTGGACAACGTTATACCGGCATGCAGGTAGCTAGGCTCATGTCTGTTTCAGAGTATGACCGATTTTGAAGTTCCGATTGTGAGAGATCCAAAAATCAGATCACTCTCAGAATTCATAATCCAAAATTCATATATAATTCTGGATTTTGAATTATGGAAATCATCACTTTTGGATCTTTCATAATCGGACCTTCCAAATCTGCTATAATCTGAAACAAAGAAATAGAGCCTAGGTTTGCTGTTGATTAAGGATTAGGCCATATCGTAAAAGTCCTACTACCTGGGCCAGGTGCAGCAGCAATACGTTTGACTTGTGTATGCATACTAGTCATAGGCTCCTATAGCCATATACTACTAGTACAGCATGTAATCCTATGCTCTACAGTTCACCTCACCTTACAATTCACGGATATGAGGCAGTGCCAATCTATCAGCCAATGTACTACCAGCAACTTACGTGTTGTGTCAATGTCATCAAAAGGTCAATTGATGGTCTTGCTACCACAGCGTTACTACCCGGACTGGAAGTGGCCCAACATGACTGCACCATGCAGTTTCAGTGAGTCAAAATTCGAAGTTCTAGAGCATCATGTTGACTTTTGCCTCGCTAGTGGTAGTGGGGCTTTGAAGTCATGGCCATCGCATGCACACCAAAAAAAGGATGGTCTATGATGAAAGCTTGCTCACAAGTCATAGCTGATCTGACAACTCCAAGGTTATGCGTGGTATGATGGATTCGGATCGGATACGTACGGATATGGATTCGGATTCAGATGTTACTATTTACCACATTTTAATTCGAATTCGAATACAAATATGAATATTATCGAATACGAATACAAAACGGATTGTTCGAATTCGGATTCGCATTTGAATATTTACTCGATTTATAGCATAGAGTCATAACGTGTATTAATTTCATTTGTTGATGGTTTTATAATTGATCAAATCATGCTACCAGTAGAGAGTAAATTACGAACATTGTACATAATAGATATCTTATTGCAAATAACATATCTATTAATAAATAATTAAATACGTCAAAATAAATATAAATACTTACTATTATATTTATTTATTTGTACATAATAGTAAGTATTTTAAATATATATATATAAACATCTTTAATAGTAAAAATAAGTAAATAAATACATTTAAATTTATTTATTTATTTAAAATTAAGTACATAAATTAATTTTTTGTTTATCTGCTAAATAATATAATGCCTTTTAAACTTACTATGATTAGCCACATTAAAATTAATTGAACGTGACCATTATACGATCTAATAATACCAAGTTATCATAATTAGTTAGTTGTGATGTGTATAATTTTTAATAGTTAAAATGGTGTAAACAATTATTTTCGTAGCAATATTAAAATTAACATCATTTGTAATTAGTATTTAGTAGTATAAATAAATTTTAGATGATTTCTATGGATACTTTATTCTTTGCGGATACGAATAATGTCGGATATTTCAGATTTTTGTCGGATACTTTATTGTTTGCGGATACGAATAATGTCGGATATTTCATATTTTTGGCGGATAATACCGAATACAGATAATTTTGAAAATCATATTCGAAAACATCCATCCCGACATCCGTATTGAAAACGAATACGGATACAGATTACACATTAGCGTTTCCAACGGACACGAATACGGATACTTCGGATTTTCCGGACATCCTTATGCATCTTCCAGCAGTTTCTTGCAAAAATATAACGGGTGTTGAAAAGCCAGACCCTGTGGCCTGTGCATAGTAGCAAGTTAAACATCTTCATAACACTAATCATTTTTTGCAGAAGAAAGGCTAACAGCTGATAAATAAAGGGCTAAAGAAAGGCTGTCGCGTCGCGTACCTGGGCCGGCCGTTGCGACCACAATCAATCAATCAAGGCCAGTTGTTGTTTAGGCCTCGGTGATCACGGCCCTTTTTCCCCTCCGAATAGAAACGGGAGAAGAAAGTTTGCTTGACATTGATCTGAAATGGACTCAAACCAAACCAGGTGATCATAGATAATCTTCAAGTACGCGTCTCCCACAGACGCGCAGCACTGTGTCTGTGGATATAAAGCCGGCGAACAGACATGGCGCCATCAACGGAAAGCAGGCGCCATTTGCACGCGCCAAAAGAGCACAGGCAGCACCACCTCTAGCTTTTCAGAGGTCACCTCTGCCTCTGCATGGCGATTGGCGACCTCGCACCATGCCCCAGCAGCTGCACGTCCGGCCGGCCGGCGACTCCTGTGCCTGTGTAGGCTGTGTGCGAGCACCCAGCAGGTCCGAGTGCGGTGTGCGCTGTGCAGCCTGTGCCCGTAACAAGGCCCCGCTGCTGGCCTGCCGCCACACTCTCTGCGGTCACGTCGTGACGGACAGACCCGGAGAGGCGGCACGATATCGAGTGCTGCGGATAAGGTTGGAAAAGCGAGGGCATCATGCGCGAGGCGACCGGCCGAGAGCTAGGGTTCACAGAGGTTTTTCTTCATCGATCAATGGGGGAAGGGGAATATATGGCGAGTGCGTGGGAATCAAACCAGGAGATAGAGAGGGGGGTCTCTGTACCAGCACAGCCTGCCTGGGTCTCTCGCAGCGGACACGGGCTTATGGCCGCCCGTCAGTCGCGGTTTGTTGGTGGCCCGTACCGTATTATTGTGCGCCGCGCGTGTGTGCGTGTGACGTGCACCCACGTTTTCATTCTGGCACGGGGGGATCTGATCTCAGTGACGGATGGTGGTCGGTGGTCAGTGAGTCAGCAATGGACCTTCACGGACCTGTAAATCTGACAGCTTTTGTAATTGCCTCATGCATGGGCGTCGCCCGAACAGTTACAGTACCTTGAGAAAGTGTGCTGATGGAGTATCGACTGAAAATGAACTTGTTGTACGTACTGAAATTGGAATTGCTCTCTTCTTTTTCTCCGAATAAGGAATGCAGTCCATGAATTTTCGGCCCAGAGCCCCGAGAAACGGACTCGGTTCGTCGTGCTGTGGTAGGAGCCTAGCCCACGACTACTTGCTGACTATAGGCCCAACTCAACACTGGTCGCCGGACTGGACGACTTTCTTCCCGCCCAATCCGGCCCACACAGACACTTAGGCGCACGGCCCGCAAGCCCACTGGGCTAATCTTCTCCCTCGTCAAATCCGCCGCGATCTCCCTCCTCCCCTCCTCTCTCACTATTTGGTGGAACGTCAGGCGGGCCGCGAAATATTCCTTCACGTGAGCGAGCGTCTGAGCGAATATTTCCACGGATTTTGCTGAAAATGCCACCTGCCACACGAGGCGACCGACACCCCCACCTGGCGTTGACTAAGATCGACAAGAGACCCTCCACGCAGCTAGGTCCGTCCGTTTCCCCCAACGTACATTCTCTAGGAGTAGCGACTAGAGAGAACCAGAACCTCCTCTGCCGCCGTCGCCGCCGCATCAAGCGAAGAACCAACCAAACCAACCGAAGAAAACGAATACGGCAACAGGAGGTCAACGCCCCCTCCCCTCCCGGTTCCGGACGCAGGTCGGGCAGGGCCACCTGCGCCAATAGCCAAAAAGGCGACGTGGTTTTGGAACAAGTATCGGTTCATGTCGGGTGGACGGCCGCCAGCATGCAGATCTCCTCCGCTTAGGCCCCTCTTTGACCTGCCTTCACGTTGACACACACGCGAAGCAGCCCGGTCAGCATCAGCTGCAGTTAGCCGAAACCCCCTTTGCGGGGGGATAGAAATATAGAATACCCTACGCAGATCGAGCAGGGCGGAGATGGTTCACCGGAACCGGACGACGACGACCCGGGGGGCCGAGAGGGCGCCTTTCGGGTGGCCGGCGACGGCGAGTAGTGATTGCGTCAGAGACGAAGACCCGTTTGTATCGTTGCTGTCGACGACGATCGACACAGTCAACCTCAACCAGCAGCAGCCCATCAGGATAGGGTGGTGGTGTGCTCGCTCGCCGTGACGCTGTCAAGCTTCGGAAAAGCGATTCAGAGCCCAAGGCTCCAACAGCTCCATGCCGTAACTAACACACTCTAAACAAGTGTGTTCTCTTTCCCCCGACGACGCGATCGCGATCCGGAGGTCTCCGACCACACGCGCGTAGGCTTCTGGCGGCCGAGTCCCTGCGGAACACTCCGAGCCCTGTCATCTAGCGCCAGGAAGCCACTGCTCCCGCGGGGATTCCGACCGCCCGGACACGGGCTTTGCAGCTGCAGCCTGCAGCGGGCGTGTTCTCTCTACTCGGGCGGCAGCAGGTGGCGCTGCTGCGTTAGTTGCGGGCGCCGCGCCGGCCCTGCTCTGCTCCGGTGGTAACCACCGCTCTTGTCCGTTGCGCGCGGCAGCGGGAAGGAGAGGATTGTCTTCCCTGAAAACGATGTGATCTCGCGCGCGGCGGGGTTTATGTGTTTCCTGTGAACTGAAAGTCTCTCGCCGGGTCTGTTTGTGTCAGCAAACTGATGATGGAAGACGAGCCGGAAAAGGAGAGGGGTTCGGTAGCGTTGATTTCGTCTGCTTGCTTTGGTCGTTTGGCTCTGCACGGGCTCACTGGGATGCTGCTGGTACTTGGCTTCTAATCCAATCGTGTAGTTTATGGCGCGAGAACTCGTGTCGGCGGTTGGACGAGTTCGTTAGAGCCACTCCGGTTTTAGGGAACTGAACTGACCTGACCTGAACCAATCCATCCACCCGTATTTTGTAGGGACTCGCTCATTGACCCGGTGCTGCCGAGTGCTGAGGCGTGAGGCGTCAGGCATGCTTTAATCTGCTGAATTCTGAACACGGTCAACCAACCGTACCGGCACGCGTGTCGTCAGAGCCGCAGTGTTAGCCGCGCCACTTTCGCAGCTTAAGCTGGCGCGGTACACGTGCACGGTCAAGCAACATCCAGCATCTTCATGAGGTCATGATGATGGCTGCTGAGAAAGCTAGCCATACGAGTGGAGGGAGAACACAACCGATCGTGCAGCTGAGAATCATCGATCATGGCGTATTAGGCGTGTAGACGCGTAGAACCTAGCACACGGGGACGAGACGAGAGGCGTGCGGCGAGACCGCCGGCTGGCCTTCCGGTAGCCGTCGTACGCGCACGCACTCGCGCATCATCGATCAGCTGCTTCCACGTTGTTAGGGCGCGGCCTGGCCGGCGGGCGGGCGGCCGGCGGTGGCCGTGTATGCGCCGTCGCTTTCGTGCGGGGTCACCTATGCGCGGCCGCCGCGAGAGGCTGGCTGGCCAGGCCAGGCCGCCCAGGCCTCGTCGGCAACCGGAATCTGGCCGGGCCCCGGCCGTGTCCAGGTATGCGCGGGGCGCGGGGCACGCGTGCGCCGCGGCCGGCCCCGCCGCGCGCGCCCTACAAGTGCGCGGTCGACGTCGGCGTGACGTCGCTGGCCCGATCGATGCCATGCCGCCGGACCCGGTGGCTCGTCTCAAGGCCGCGCGCGCGCCTCTGGTTTATCGATCCAGGAGACGGCCCGATCATTTCTCGCAGATCAGAATGCTCCCTTTGCACCCCTTGGAGACAAGTTCAGAACTGAAGATCTTTCAACTGTCAAGAAATGTTCAGAATGAACCAAGAAACTTTGAACTGGCCGGCGCAAGCATTATTGCTTCAGAGTACGCAGCGCACACATCTCATCAACACCACACGGATCGACGAATCAGGATCTCCAGCTCCCGCGCATTGGATCAAACACCTCGTTCGCCTCCGACATTTCTGGCTAGCTTTTCCCCTCCTTTGCCGGGCAGTACCAAAAACTTTGGAAAAAGATGCAGGAACAAAAGAAGGGGGGAGCGAAAAACCTCCAGTGATCAGTACCTTGATAAGCGCGCATGTCGAGCGAGCGAGGGTCCACGAGGGTGAGAGAGAGAGAGAAAAACAAATTAAAGGCGATGCTTTGATGCATAAAACTAGATCTTGAGGCAGCCAGGGGCACATCCGGTCCGTCGTTCCCTAGCGTTTGTCTGTTGCTGAAAGCAGATGGACGATGGGGGACAAACGGCATGGATGCAGGGCCCAAATCTCAGTCGTCTTTACACAGCATACCCCTATGCTTTAAGCCTGTAAACATGTACTCCTCCTGCGCACCTCAAGACAAGGCCCTAAAATCCTGGGCTTGTATTATCAGCAGGCATGTTGATTATTTTTCCTGGAACCCTAAAACCTAAAGCTTGTGAGCTCGCGGCAGAAAAGCTATGGTCTACGGCTGCCTCAAAGCTAGCTGATAGTACACTGGCTGGCTAGTGCTTGCAAGCAGTGGCATCAGTACTATAAAAAGCCTTCCTGCATGTATCGGTCTTGCTTTTTTGCATAGAAATGTGGGCAGTTTTGGTTTCAATTGTGGGGGGTGATGAGAAAGTGGAGGCAGAAAGAGAGTTTATATTCTCCTTTCCGGTTTAGTTGCCAAAAGGCGATCACTAGTGTAGTCAGCTCATTATCCAGCATCTTCTTTGGTTAGTTCATACAGTCAGTAATGTAGCATTAGTTGTGCCACTGATCGAATGATGTGTGGATAAGCTACAAACCGAACTAGTGTGCATTAAAAAATCCCAATAAACTAACACTAATATGCTGCGTGCTTATGAGGGTGGAAATCGAAATGGATCAGGATTGATCCTTGCTTGTTGCCTGCCTTGCCCCTGCTTTAATTTGACGAGACGAGAACTTATTGGACAAAACTGGGGCGATCCAGATCTTCAATTTGGAGGCAAGATGCCATGATGGGTATGTAGAAGAAGGTCCCCTCTTTTTCCTACCTGTGGTCCAGTAGAGATGGCCTCTTGCTGAAGCAATACCCTGGGGAATATTTTAGGCCATCTCAAGGACAAAATGAAGTTCTATTTCAAAACGGGGGCATCTTATACTTAAAACAAGAATATATAGTACTAAACACTGGTCTAAATCAATCGTTCTTCATACAGTCCTTAATTATACAAAGGCTATATATTCTTTCTTGATCAGCAGTGGATTGGCATGGCATAAAAAAAAAGTGTGTGTAGCCATGCGTAACGAAATTAAAGCACTACATTTTGCAGTCCACATGTACATATACTGAAAATGTCACTTGCGAGCCGGTTCAAGTCACTAGCAAGATCTGCTATATTGCGTCTTCCTACACATCTTGAGCCACTGCCTCGACAACACATGGAAATGTTGCAAGCCTTTCTGCCGAAGTGATTTAGACGGAGACCAACTTATTGGTAGTAGATCGTGCGCCGCTAACATTTTTGACATAACGCAAACCAGACCCCATTTCTTTACCTCGTCTTCGTGAGGAAGCCATGCATGAAGCTCGTGTTGCATATTTAGATCAGAGCAAACTATGCATGGATGGGCCGGTTTTCACCAGAGGTAATCCAGCTGTGCAGCTGCAAAAGCTGCTTTTGAGCAAAGTTCGGTGTAATTCACGAAGCATATGCATGTACTTAGATGTATGACCTATATCCAGCTGGATAGAAATTAAATTGTTATCAGATTATTTCCTACATGGTTCCGGGCTCCATAAGAATTGTAAAACGTTGGCAACTATTGTAATTTGTGAACAAAATATTTTTCATATCGGAAAAAATGATGCTATAAGTAGATTCATTATAAGAGCTTTGTTACAATGATTTTAAAGTACCACATGTCATTAATAGATTCTTTTCATGCTGTTTAATATACATTTAATTATAATTTATTATAAAGTAATGATTAAACAACATACATGTATTTGGGGTGAAGGTAGTGTATATGCGTTGAGTGGTGAAATAACCTAAGCAGATAATTAGCAAGGCCAGCAATGAGTTAGGAATGATACTTAAGTCAAATCCTTGCCAAATTGTTTGTAGCATGTAACTGCCCTACTTTCTGCCTCATGCATGGTAGGTATCTGAAGCAAAAAAAAAAACAGGTTTCCAAGGGAGAGGGAATGTTGGAGAGAACGACATAAAAGAGAAGTGGATAAATTTTACACGATTATTAATTAATTGTAACGACGGGAGGTCATGAGTGAGTTAACCATCTCCTTCGTACTTTTCACAAAAGAGCAAAGCGGCAGCCACATGATTTCCCTTTGTACCGAAGCAAATACTTATCAATCAACCTCGTGCGCTAGCTTAGCTGAGGTCAACAGGTCCAAGGAATTATGCAGGACCCTGGTAGTGACTACCAGCTGTGTATAAATCATCAGCTAGCAGCTGATCGATCAGGCAACACTCTGTTATATCTCAGGTAGATTTTGGATGGAATTTCTCATGAGTTTGGAAAGCGCCATGCATGCATGCACCTCTAGATGGTTTGTCTATCTTACAATATGCAGACGACATCATAATCTTTCTAGACCATGACCTTGAGCAAGCTAAAAATCTTAAACTCCTTTTATGTGCTTTTGAGCAGCTTTCGGGGCTGAAGATTAATTTCCACAAGAGTGAAGTCTTCTGTTATGGTGCGGCCAGAGAGATGGAAGCTTCCTATACTTCTCTCTTTGGTTGTAATTCGGGAGATTACCCTTTCAGATATTTAGGTATCCCGATGCACCATAGACAACTCCTAAATTCCGAATGGAGTAAAGTCGAAGAACGCTTCCAGCAAAAGCTCTCGTGTTGGAAAGCAAAATATCTATCCTATGGGGGGAGGTTGGTCCTGATGAATTCGGTGTTAAGTAGCCTACCCATGTTCATGATGTCCTTTTTTGAAGTCCCTAAGGGAGTTCTTAAAAACCTGGATCATTTCAGATCTAGATTTTTTTGGCAAGGTTCTGCTATTAAACACAAATATAGGCTTGCCAAATGGGATATCTTGTGTCGCCCCAAAGATCAGGGTGGCCTTGGGATTTTGAACTTACAGCTACAAAACAAATGCCTGTTGGCTAAGTGGTTAGTGAACCTATTGAACACTGACGGGACCTGGCAATCATTGCTAAGGAACAAATATTTGAGAACCAAAACCCTCACGCAAGTATCATCAAAACCAAATGACTCTCACTTTTGGAGAGGACTCATGCGTATTAAAGATGAGGTTCTGTCTAACGGTTTTTTCGTTATTAAAGATGGAACCAACACGAGATTTTGGGATGATACGTGGATAGGGGATAAGCCGCTCAAGGATACCTACCCATCCTTATACCATATAGCGCGAGATAAGCATGTCACGGTTTCTAAGGTTTTGTCCTCTAGGCCCCTTAATATTTCTTTCAGGCGGTCTTTGGTGGATAACAACCTGAGCCATTGGCTTCACCTAGTAGCTCGGGTCTCTAATGTTGTTCTGGTGGATGATAAAGACTATTTTAAATGGAGGCTGACAAAAGTGGTTTTTTCACTGTTCGGTCACTGTATCTACATGACATAGATACTCATCCACCTTTTCAGCATAGGAAGATCTGGAAGTGGAAAATACCTCTAAATATCAAGATTTTTCTTTGGTTTCTTCAGAAGGGGGTCGTTTTGACAAAAGATAACCTTGCAAAGAAAAATTGGAAAGGGAGCCAGCAATGTGTCTGCTGTAATTTTAATGAGACCATTCAGCACCTGTTTCTAGATTGCCCTTCCGCAAAAATGATTTGGAGGATTATTTTCTATGCTACTAATTTGACCCAGCCTAGATCTATTAGCCATATGTTTGGCACGTGGCTTAATAATCAACATAAAGACTATAAGCCCCTGATTTGGGTTGGTGTCGCTGCCATTTGCTGGGCTATTTGGAAATGCCGGAATGATATAGTTTTCAAAAAGACGAAGTTTAATTCGATTTTGCAGATTATTTTCAGGGGAGCTTACTGGCTACGCTTCTGGGCCCAATTGCAGCATAAGGAGCAGGCTAAGGATACCCTCATCGCCATGAGCAGGAAATTAGAAGTCGTTGCTCTACAGATTGGTAATAGAGGATGGAACAATTTTTTTCGTTTACCTTAGTCGGGGGCTTGTTGCCCGTTGCTGCTTTTTTTACCCTTTTGTGGACGGTTCTTTTGAACTCTGTAATAATTGGCTGTGTACATCTTCAGATGTAGAGGCCGGATTTAATTATCCAATATCTAAAAAAATGCATGCACCTCTAGCTAGGCTCTAGTTAAAGTTCCTTTGTATTGGAGGCTACTCCAGGACTCTAGGGGGTATACATCTGTTGAAAGCCTTACTGATTTAGTGATCTAATCAACTTCCTAGATAGTCGGTGACAGTGCAAATTTGTATATTTATCCACTATGATATTGATTTATTGAGTTTATCGACCGTTTGCTGCGCCATCCGAGGATGCTTATAACCATAAACTGAATTTTGGAAATCTTTGAAGATTGATGAATAAAAGATGTTTTTATGGTCCTCCATAGCTCATATATAGGTGTTGAATTTTGACTGGCGGTGTTTCCTCCTTTTCCTTTATTATGAGGATGTACCAGAATTTAACGCGTACCTCCTTTCTTATGAGTTACTCTCTCTGTTCCAAATTACAAGTTTTTTTAGTTTATTAGATTCATAGCTTTTGTTATGCACATAGATATCCTATGTCTAGATGCGTAATAGTATTTCTGCATCTAAAAAACAAAATAACCTATAATTAGGAACGAGGGAGTATAAATTAAATTTTGTAGCAACTAGTAATGTTAATGGTACCTCCTTTGTTTGTACCACCAGTGGTGCACTGTAAAGAAAAACTCAAAATTAGGCAAACTTGAATGACTAAGCTGATTTGACTTCTGTTTTTCTCCAAGAACCATAACCAAATGGAACATCACCACCTAATATTTTTTTGACAAAACATGTACAGTTAAGAAAAAGGAAGAAGAGAATGTAACCTGCTTATGACTAGTAGCAGCTACTCCGTTGGGTCCCATCCCAAAGGTCAGCCTCCTGCTTCCTCTATACAGGTCTACACGATGCCGCACCCTTGATATATACTCAGATTCCCCTCTCCCCCTTTCCCTCCCGTTCCATCCATCCCACACTTTCTGCCACACCTCGAGCGAAGCAACAGCACCACAAGAAGAGGCCCAGGGAGACCCATCCCCCTCTCTATCCATGGCCGACGAGTGGTGGAGTAGCACCTCTCACAGGAGCCATGGCGCGTCGGCGTGCTCGGCCGCGCGCGCGCCGATCATGGTCACGGACAGGGTGGCCTGTGGCTGGGATACATCCTCATCATCCCCCACCGCGGCCGCCGAGTCGACGAGCTCCATTACCTTCCAGGACCCCTACAGGAGCTCCACGCATCATCAGCCTATGTCCGATGCCGCCTCGTCGCTGGGCGATCCACACGTGGACTGGACGCAAGCCTTCTTGTAAGTTTGCTTCGCCGCCGTCCATGTTCATCCTATGCATACATGATCCATGTGTGTTCTAGGCTCTTATATATAGCTTCATATAGGCTAATAGAGCATCCGATCTTGCATGAGTTTAATTTTAGGAGCGGGAGGAGTGATACCAGCTTCCAAGCCGTGCTCCAAGACGACGACATGGTTCGAGCTCAGGCGGCGGCGGCCGGCGGCGAAGAAGCCGCAGCGATGAACAATCCATTAATCAGGGATATGAGCGCCGGCTTCTTGGTTGACCAATCGCAGCTACCGCCGTCGCCCTACGGCGCGGCCGCGCCATCGCAGGCTCTATTCGACAGCACGGCGGGGCACAGCATCTCGGTGTACGGGGACAGCCGGTCCTCGGTCAGCTACGACGACGCGGCATCGACGCAGCAGTTCTCTCAGCTGCTGAAGCCCTCGGTGCCGCCGGCGTCTGCGCCGATGCAAGGCGGCGGCGCTCCGATGCTGCAGTACTTGTCCGGCGGTTACCTGCCTTTCGGTGGCCCGCTGCCGCCGTCGCAGCTTCTCTTGCAGGCCTTGCAGACGACGACGAAGCCCAGTAGCCGCAGCTCCAACGCTAACTCTCCGACGGTGAAGGTAAGACGACATGCATGGGAGTTACCCTACCGAGTTCGTTCGTTCTTCGTAGCTACCTAATCTAGGGTTTCGCCAAGTCATCATCGCCTCTCAGCTTCTGTTGGACTTCAATTCCGGGTCTTTCCAGGACGCCAGCTCACCGGCGACGAGGAAAAGCGTCTCCGTCTCCGAGTCGGCTCCGGCCGTGAAAAGGCCGCGGATCGAGGCGCCATCGCCGCTGCCGACTTTTAAGGTGAAGGCGTGATCCGAGTACAAGATTTCTAGCTCGCTCGCCCCTTTAATCTTTCAGCAGTTCGTTGCTGCGTCTCTTTTTGTTCGTTTTGATGAATGACATTTTCGTGTGTGTGAGAGAGAGAGAGCATCGTCCACGGATGGGATGATGACCTTGGAGTCTGGATCGTTAAGAAATCTAAAGAATTCATTTCTCCTGCTCGCTTTTGCGCTGCAGGTGAGGAAAGAGAAGCTAGGGGACAGAATCACTGCGCTCCAGCAACTAGTCTCGCCTTTTGGAAAGGTATTAGTTCTTTCTGCTCTGATGCGTCGTCAATTCCCTCTCATCTCGTTCCGATTAACACAGCAAGCGATGCTAGAACTCGTCTTGGATAATGACCTAACGCATCATCTTATGGTTCTCTGGTCATACTTTAGACTGATACCGCATCGGTTCTTCACGAGGCCATCGAATACATCAAATTCCTTCATGATCAAGTTTCTGTGAGTGCCCAGAAGAAATAATGCCATTCCCTGCCTTACCACGTGCTATTACAACTTGACATCTTTGATTTATATTCGTCAATTTAGCTAATCCCTGCATATCTGCTTCTGCCTGCAGTCACTGAGCTCTCCCTACTTGAAAAATGGGATCCCTCTGCAGCAATTCCAGCAGAAGGTATAGTTTGATGATCAGTTTTTGAATCCCAGCTCCTTCAAAAATCATTCTTCAGTATTTGGTATTCCACGATCGACGATTGCAGATGTGTTTCATAGCATTTGTTTTTCTTCTGATCAACTAGGGTTCCGAGGACGCCAAGGATAACGGTGAGACGAAGCAGGATCTGCGCAGCCGGGGCCTGTGCCTTGTCCCGGTGGCGAGCACGTACACGGTGGCGGCCGAGACGGTGCCGGAGTTCTGGCACCCCACATTTGGAGGCACATTCCGGTAGAGATACATCAGCTAGTGTAGCCTGCATCTGCATGCATTGGTACAGGGGTGCACGTGCATGCTAACAGCAGCGTGTACTTGTCCATGAACCATGAATTACAAACAAATTAAACGCACAGCTAGCTAGCAGATTGTTGAAGCTAAAAGCAAAGCAAAGTTTTGCTGTGTTTTTATCAAACTACAGATGCATGGCGGATCAACCAATTTTAGTAGCAACCTAGCTTAGCTATCCTGAGACGAAAAGCAAGGGGGGTATGATATGGCCAAAGCAATCGAAGGATGTTTTGAAAGGGAAAGAATAGGCTGGCGTTCATCTACGACAGGCTAATAGCGTAATTATATATAAAATGCTGGATCAGGTGCAAAAGAAGAGAATAATGATGAATTGAGGCCGTGTATGGGGCATCTGTACTCATGTATATTATTCAGCTTTTGCTACCGAACAATATAATGCATGGTAGATATATACTATAATATTTAGCATTCTAGGATGAAAAGGGTGGCGTTTGGAAGGGAAAGTTGGGGCAGGTGCCAACATTTGAGAGGAAAAGGAGGAGCCATGGCAGCTTGAACAATGATGTTAATCTCATCATATGCTCCTAGCTATAACCGTAACTGATAGTACGAGCCCCATAAGGATAAGGACCAAATCTACAAGTTTACTTAAGTTGTCTAGTGTTTTAATTTGAAGACGTGTATCCCCAGTTTCAACTGTTTTCTGATCTTGTGTTAGTATATATTTTGTTAACTAATTTTAAAAATCAGCTGCATATACATGACGGGCGTATAATTAATTCACCGCCATCCAGGATGAAATAAAGATCTGTACAATATGGTAAGCTGCGTGCAGTGTGTTTATATTTTACTACTTGAATTCTGAGAAATAAAGGTATTCATGATTCATATCCTTTGCGCCACGCTGTATAGAGCAGTACTACGGAATTAGTGGATTAGTGGTGCCATCAGGGGATGGATCCAATCCCGACACTATTCCTGGGGCTACCAGGCTTTCATGCATGCATGAGCCTTTTGGTCCAGGATCCGATTTTTTTTCTACATTATTAAATATATGTGCCACCCAATTGTGAAAACTCGAATCAAACCCTTGGATTAGCTAAAAGAAAATCAAATGAAAGGGCTTTGGCCCAGAGCCCCCGGACTGTAACGATAAGCAAGGCTAGCTAGCTAATAGTAGCCCGGCCGGAGCATACATTGCATAATCATTGTTCAAAAATATATATATATTGCATAATCCATGTCATTCGACCATATATATAAGATCGGTTATTTATAATGACGAGGTCCTCTGAACATACTGAAGTCTATTTAAGAAATAAACCGTTTAATGATCCTCTAAATAATCGTTTGTTTGTAATAATGACGGATCATCAGTAAGCAAGCAACTTAGCGTTTTCAAGCACTGCGCACCAACTGCCAAGTGCTTGTGTGCAGCAATAGGTTCCGGAAATATTCTTGCACGCCGCACGCAGGCGCTGTGGGCAGCCGACCATATATAGCTAGCTAGGTACTCCCTCCGTATCGAAATATTTATCGTCATTGACCTTTTTTCACAACTTTGACCATTCGCCATATTCAAAAAATTATGCAAGTATCATTTACTTTGCTTGTTACATGCTTTATTATTGTAGGTATTTTAAACTTGACTTATCCTTTTACACATTTGCGATAATTTTTTGAATAAGACGAATGATCAAAGTTTTTTTTTTAGATAATGGATAATTAAATCCGGCCTCTACATCCGAAGATGTACACAGCCAATTATTACAGAGTTCAAACAAAAGTCAAAAAGAGCAGACAGGCAGCTACGGGCAACATGCCCCCACCTAAGGTAAACGATAAAAATTATTCCATCCTTCATTGGCAAACTGTAGAGCAATGACTTCCAATCTCCTGCTCATAGCGATGAGGATGTCCTTGGCCTGCTCCTTACGCTGCAACTGGGCCCAGAAGTGTAACCAGTAAGCTCCCATGAAAATAACCTGCAGAATCGAATTAAACTTCGTCTTTTTGAAAACTATATCATTCCTGCATTTCCAAATAGCCCAGCAGACGGCCGCGACACCGACCCAAATCAGTTGCTTAAAATCTTTATGTTGATTATTAAGCCAATTACCAAACATATGGTTAATAGATCTAGGTTGGCTCAAATTAGTCGCATAGAAAATAAACCTCCAAATCATCTTTGCTAAGGGGCAATCTATAAAGAGGTGCTGTATAGTTTCATTCAAATTACAGCAGACACACTTCTGACTCCCTTTCCAATTTTTCTTCGCAAGGTTGTCTTTTGTCAAAACGACGCCCTTCTGAAGAAACCAAAGAAAAATTTTGATTTTAAGAGGTAATTTCTATTTCCAGATCTTCCTATGCTGAAACGGTGGATGAGTATCTAAGGCATCAAGATACATCGATCGGACAGTGAAAAAGCCTTTTTTAGTCAGCGGCCATTTAAAATAATCTTTACCATCCACCAGAACAACATTAGAGACCCGAGCTACTAGGTGAAGCCATTGTCTTAGGTTATTTTCCACCAGAGACCGCCTGAAGGATATATTTAGAGGTACAGATGACATGACCTTAGAAATCGTTACCTTCCTATCCCGCGCAATATGGTATAAGGAAGGGTAAGTATCCTTGAGCGGCTTATCACCTAATCAGGTATCCTCCCAAAATCTTGTGCTGGTTCCATCTTTAATAATGAAAGAGCCTTTAGAAAGAACCTCATCTTTAATATGCATGAGGCCTCTCCAAAAGTGAGAGTCATTTGGTTTGGCTGAGACTTGCGTCAGGGTATTGGTTCTCAAATATTTATTACTTAGCAAAGATTTATTACTTGGTTCTCAAATATTTATTAAATAGGTTAACTAACCATTTAGCCAAAAGGCATTTGTTTTGAAGCTGTAAATCCAAGATCCCGAGGCCACCCTGATCCTTGGGCCGGCACAAGATGTCCCACCTGGCAAGTCTGTACTTGTATTTTTTATTAGAGCCTTGCCAGAAAAATCTTGATCTGAAATGATCAAGTTTTTTAAGAACTCCCTTAGGGATCTCAAAGAAGGACATCATGAACATAGGAAGGCTACTTAACACCGAGTTAAGCAGAACCAATCTCCCCCCATAGGATAGGTATTTTGCTTTCCAACATGAGAGTTTTTGCTGAAAGCGCTCTTCAACTTTACTCCATTCAGAATTGAGGAGTTGTCTATGGTGCATCGGGATACCTAAATATCTGAATGGGTAAGCCCCCAAATTACATCTAAAGAGAGAAGTAACGAATGGTCAAAGTTGAAAGGAAAAGTCAACGGCGACAAGTATTTCGATACGGAGGGAGTATGTAGCAACTGCACCGGCTTTTGGCCGAGTTCTTCTTTCTATGAGAAAGCGCACACACATGTGATGAAGTGGCCAGAGCTGAGAGCTTGATCCAGGTGATGGCCGCCGGATCCAAGCTCTGGCTGCCGCCGGCCGGCCGGCACCCTGAGCGGCCTTTCGCTCGCTGCAAAAGTGCGCGTGCGCGTCAGGCCGGGAACGGCGATGGCCACCCTCGCCATCAACACAACGCCGGGGCCGGCCGTAGCCCATGCCCATCCAAAACTGAAAGGTGCCATGCCGTGCTTCCATCGCCGAGCACGGGGGGTCTACGTGGCACAGAATCCATTTAGATTTAGCCGCTGCTGCTGCCGCCGCTTGATCATGTACTTAGTGCGTAAACGCATTATCAGCGAGTGCGTCAAATGGAAGGCGGCCAAAGCGGCACTCGAGTATGTCTAGTCATATTAGAGGAGGAGGTCGTCTTTCGGTGATCTCACCACAACGTCACTGGTGAGGTCACCACCTGCTTCACAAACTTGGGACAGGCCGAGAGGGAGACAAAGCAGAAGGCCGGCACAATTTCAGCCTGTCAGCCTGCCTGGTGGTGTACCTAGCAGGCTGGGCTTCGGACTGAAAAAAAGTCTGGCCAAAGCGGCACTCGAGTATAGAGATAGAGGAGGAGGGCGTCTTTCGGTGATCTCACCACAACGTCACTGTCACCCTGTGCTTCACAAACTTGGGACAGGCCGAGGGAGGGAGACCGAGCACAAGCCCAGCACAATTTCGGCCTGCCAGCCTGCCTGGTGTTTACCATAGCAGGCTGGGCTTAGAACTGAAAAGAAACCTGGGCCTTTTGCCGGTTCTTCTTCTTTGTTGAACTGGGTAGAATTTGCCCTTTCCAGCCCAATTTGCAGCCAACGGAATTTCTGTCGTTCTGATCCTTTCCATTAGAGGTATCACATCTACCAGGAAATCTCTTTTGTCGTTCTGGATGCAGTTGCTCATGAGCTTGGCCAAACACAAGACATTTACATGTCATCAACTTTCAACTAGCTGCAAGTCGTTTCCTTGAGCAATCATCGATATTTATGCGACGAGAAACACAATATATATTCCAACTCCAGATTACAACCAGGAAGACACCAGAGGCAGAGCATGAAAACCAAGCTATCATACGGCGGCAGGAGCCAGCCACAAAGCATGCAGGCACTACGAGAGACACAAAGACCAAGCTATTGACGGTAGTATGGTGTAGCTGATGAAATAAATGTTTAAAATCTTTACGGTATGATGAGCCATTGTGGTGGGCAGAGCGATCAAGCAGACCCCTTGAGCTTCTTGGCGATGCCGGCGAAGTACTTCCCCTGGTGGAAGGCGTGCTCCAGCTCCACCTCACTCGGCCACCTCGAGCCGTCGGCGGCGAACGTGCCGGCGCCGTAGGGGCTGCCACCCTGAACCTGGTCCATGCCGAACAGCTTGGCGCCGAAAGTGTAGCCCACCGGCACAAACACCATGCCGTGGTGAGTCAGCTGGGTAATCGCTGTCAACCTAAAAGCAAAGAGTTTGGTCACATACATGATAACCCATGATCTTTGGACATCAGGTCTGGCCCTCAGATGAAGCTGTGCTGTGCAATAGAGTGTACTTACGGAGTAGTCTCTTGGCCACCTCCCTGGGTTCCGGTGCTGAAGAACATGCCAGCGGGCTTGCCAGCAAGGCTCTGCTCTCTCCAAAGGCCACCAGTGGAGTCGAAGAACGCCTTCATTTGCGCCGCCATCATGCCAAACCTTGTCGGGAACCCAAAGAGGATTCCATCGGCCTCAGCAAGCTCTTGTGGTGTGATAACTGGCACATCAGGCTTGGGGGGTGCGCCCATCTTTCCAAGGACTTCCTCAGAGAGAATTTCAGGAACCTTTCACATAACAAGATGAGGCAATAATGAGATAGAAGTACCAGCAATGCTAGTCTAAAATTTACATTCAGGGACTGTTAGAGCACTCCAAATACCTATTTGATAGTCAGAGCTCACCTGCCATATTTTAACCTCAACACCCTCAACAGATGAGGCACCTTTCTTGATCTCTTCAGCCAGTTTACCAACATGTCCATACATGGAATAGTACCTGTTGGATGATAATTGAGAAATTGTTTAACGAGTTCCGCTCCAAGTACTCAAGTAGAAAATATATTTCTTTTTTTCTGAGTTCCAAGTTCCAACTGACATAATTATTGACACTGCTCTTCATTTTACCGCCAGAACCAGTATGTAACTAATTTTACGTTTCATACTACTTCACAGAAAGAATGCTTTGAGGTGTACAAATCCATCAACAAATTGATAGGACAGTGCCTATGCTCTGGCACCCTTTTGAACACAGCCTCTATTCTGACATTATACTTCATACTGACACATCATTCAACTACTCAGTAAAGCACTTTGTTTCGTTTCCTTTGCTAAAGTGATGGAAGAACTAATCATACAAAGAAGAGCATAATATATGTGCAGCCAAACCAGAGTCCAAAAATACATTATTTTTATGATGACTAGTGACATGAAAGGAAACAAAACTGTCAGCATATCTTCTTAGCTACGCAAATCACTTTCAGCTTTATTTTATTCTAGAAAATATGGCCACAAAAATTATAGCACAAGCAAGAATCTTGGCGAAGCCCTACTTCTAGAAGTAACTTGTACATATGTTGCTAAACTTAGGTACAGGTGCAGCTGTGTGTGCATTTTAATTTACACCCAAGTGTTTCAGGCCTTCAGAATTGCTGACTTCTATTTTTGGTTATTAGAAAGCCTTACTTAGAAGACCAGCAAATCATAAATGTTGCTCCAAAATTTATTACAATAGACATTTCATAACTGTTAGTCATCTGTTAACTATTTCATTATCAACTCAACTGAAAAAAATGACATAGGCAAAGAAGAATTTGTCTTGCTACCACAAAAAAGTTTGCAATAAAGAGTGGTTCATTAATTTGATGCGGTATGTGATATTTGCACTACTCATGTTAAAGTACACCATGCAACTAAATCAAGAATTGATAAACAACACTTTTGGAAGAAACTAAAACAAAAGCTTACATGACTGGCTTTTCATTTTGTATTTGATAACTATATGAATAAATGTTTTTTCCGCATAAAGAATTGCCTACATGGTTAGAGACAGAAAAAAAAGATCCAAATGGTTGGTGAACCACTGGGAAGCAGCAGGAGCTAGCACGTATGAATGCGCCATTTAACGGTAACAGCGACTTTGTGGTAGGGAACCCACATCAAAAAGGGAGCATCCAATCTCTTAAAAGAAAAGGGTGGATCCGCACAAATCACATTTTAACAAAAAGAAAGGTACAGCCATTTTGTTCGATTTGTCACAAAAAGCTTGCAAATAAACACAATGGCAAGTTTAGTTGCAACATTTATACGCAAATAGATCAGAACACAGATATCGCACCTTAAGTTAAGGCAAGGCTAGAATTTTCAATGTTTTGGCTGCTACTGCACAAGAGCTTAAGAAGCACTATTGTAACAATGAATCACTTGGTGAATATGATAAGAGCTTGAGAAATTTTGAGTAGTACCCAATTAGTAGCATAAACATCACTAGAACACATCAATATTTTTTTTTCTAAAAAAAAATGTAGAATGACAACTAGTCAACTATGCATCTTTTTAACAGTTGATGGGGGAAGAGCTGACAAGGCTTTTCCTAATAATAATGGCACTAATTTCTTTTCCGAGCCAATCAGCAAGGCTGACAAAATTGGACCTCCGGCGCACCAGGTGTGTAAAAGCAAGAAAGGATGGGCACAATTAGCGCCGGAGCCCACCACTATTTGGCGCTGGCCCCATTAAAGAGGCATCAATTCCGTCAAGGACCGAAACCTACCCTCATGATTGAGACCCTGATGAGTCATGTGGCCGAAAATAAACACTGGAGCACTACATGTCCATTTCCTTCTTGCGACTTCTTCGCTGAAGGCTACTAGAATCATCAGCGTGTTGCCATGTTCCCACATGAATCAACTCAATCTCGTTTGGCGATCTCATCGCGAAGATAGCGGTGGGAATTGGATGCACGATGCAACAGAATTTCCAAAATTGATTATTTCTATCGAGACTTCGGATACGACTCGGAAAACCTCTTTGCGATTGGATTATAATCTTAAGCCCTAAGCCCCTACAATCAAACAAGACCACGTTTGGCACTGAAGAAGCGTTGAGCGACTGGTGCACGAAACATGACCAAGAAACAATCCCGAACCGGAATACTTTCTCGGGAAAGGAGAAATTTTTGGTGGGCGGACGACGGAAACCAGGGGAATACCCCCGAACAATTCCAAGAAATTAAAAGGGGGAGGCGACGATGCTTACACGACGTAAACCTTGACCGCCATTGGAGAGGGCTGGGAGCTCCTGGGAGGCCGGATGGGAGATCTGGGAACTCCTGCGGCGGCGCGGGAGGGGGTCGGGGACTGGACTCGGGGTGGAGTGAAATCGGCGCTCCCGGTGTCAGTTACGGGGCAGTGGAGAGAGAGTATTTATAGGCAGTGAGGGCCTGGTGCGCCTCTGGTTTGACCTCCAAATGGCAGTCAAGAACTCAGGATCCCTTTCCCCCCCTTTTTTTTTTCTCTACTAGTTTATCCTCCCCGTATCTTCGCCGTTTTGCTTTTACCCTCTTCTCGTCGTCGCGAGATTTTTCCAGCTGGTTTTCGTCTCCAATGCGCTGGGATTTTTTTTCTGCCTTTTTTTTTCACATGGATCTCGTCTGGTTCTGCAATTGGACTCCAAATCCCGGTCGTGGTGCTCCTATCTCACAGTAGAAAATAGGCCAAATTTCACGTCAGTGGGGGTATTGTGAGACAGCGTTTTTGACTTGTGGCTGTCGGCAGTTGTTCTAAGAGATTCTATACACACTTCCTTTTTACTGGCGAAATTATACAAACCTTGTTCGTAACGTGGGCTGATAATGGGTAGCCATTACTTGGAATTTAATAATCAGAAAATATGTGACACTGAAATGTTTTCGCTTCGGAAGTTTTCAAGGGTGAGCTCAGAAAAATTTTCATGGGTGAGCGCAGGAAGAACAAATCCATCACCACAGATCTTTGTAAAAATATATATTGATGGACAAAATCAAATGTAACCGCTCTGTTTTCTTTTCTTTTCTTTTCTTTTTTTAAACGTAACCGTTATGTCCACCCCACCCAAAAATAACTGATGAATTATGAATTTTTCATAACTTAGGTAAGTGCTTTACCAACATATGTAGTGTAGTAAAAAAATAAATGGAATTTAACCCCTTCATGCTTACTATAACTAGCTATTTTGGTTTTTTACTGGCTTCTTTAACTATAATCCTAGCTCTTTTCAACATAAAATTTTTCGATCGGTAAAAATGAAATTAGTACTATATAAATTAGATGTATTGTAGACACCAGACGAAGCAATGGTTTATCCAAACTTTAACAAATAATTATATATTTCTTAATCTGTTTGTAAGAAAACGTGAAAAGAACCAAGAGACTTCTCCGAGTGGGTGAAAGTGGTGAAATTTTAGTGTTTCGGAAAGTGTGCGCAGAGTGAAGAAAATGAACTGACACGGTCCTCTAAGTAAATTTTTTTTGTTGAAACTTTAGGGATCCACACCTACCGTCCGCATCTGCTAACTGCCCAACCCTACTGCATCAAAAAGACCGTGAGTTCAAGTCAAAAAGATTTGGCACAGTGGATCGTGTCAGCTGGTTCCCATCTTGTCCGGCTCTCCTGCAGTGCACACCGTGTGCAACTGGGAAGCCCTCCGTTTCGTCTCAAGCGTGCGTATGGGACAGCAATGCATGACGACTTGGGCATCCGTTGCACGTAGCAGATCGACGGCTTCTCGTTTATACATATATCTGGACAGGGTGTGTAGGAGACTAGGAGTTAGGTCCTGTTTATTTTCTCAAAATCTCTAAAATTTTCGCATTGCAGACCGTATTACTTCTCACAGAACACGTTATCTAATGCAAAATTTTCACCACTTACACCAAAATTTTTACCAACTAAACGGTGCCTTAGTCCATGGCCGAGATCGTCTTCCCGGTCACTGTCTCGTAGTGACACAATTTCTTCCGCGAGCATGCGTGGTCTACAGAGTCACACGGATTGCTTGTTAGACTGGCCGGTATGTAGGACTACTTGACGGGGATTAGTTAATCGTTTTTATAATCCTCTGATACGGAATTCGAGATTTTCTTTTGTGTGGGCATTATGACTACAGACTTAGTCTATCTGACGAAAAACAAACCTCGGGAATTTTGTCGAATGCTTTACGCCTATTTGACGAAATATTCATTGGATCTCTAGAATTACATACATGGCCGGCGGCAAACCCGTGCCCGGAGCTAGAGATGATCCCAAATGTTTCAATTACAGAGTTGCATTGCTTGCCTTTGTTGGTCTGAAGAATTAATTGGCTGAGGTCAACTGATGAAAATTACTACTTCATCCGTCTCAAATTACTTACCATTTTGACTTTTTTAAATACTTTTTTATATGTATCTATATATATATATACATACTGTATATATATTATACACCTGGGTGCATTCTCTGTTGAGAATGCACCCAGGCCAACCGGCGTGCCTGGTGCGGGCAACCGGCGCGCAAGACCGAGCGGGCCCACCGCAACGGCGCTCAACCGGCTACCCCGTCCCACTTTATCCGAACCGCCGCCGGGCCCACCTTTACCCCGCGCTCCCATTCGGGCATTTACCCCCAATTCCCGACCCCACTCATTTCAGTTTCTCCCCCACTCTCTCCTCGGCGTCTCCGTGCGGTTCCTGCTGCGGCGACTCGTGATCTCCGCTCATCTCCGGCGAGTTGCAAGCGCGGTGATCGCCGAGATTCCGAGCGTTGGATCGTCTCCGTTCCGGCGGCCCGTCCTCGTCGTTCTCCTCTGCTCGCTCTCGGCGCAAGGGCTCGCCGTCTTCGCTTCTCCGCCGCGCCTATCGACTTCATCTTCACTTGGTGGTGTCGTGAAGGTCGAGGAACCGCTACGCTCGCGCGGATTCCGTCCTCCGACGTCTCCCTCACACCCCATTGCTGGTATTCCGTCCGCTCTCTCGATCCCCTCCCCCCTATTGCTGGTATTGCTAGGGTTTGATTGATTTTGTTTCGTCCGCTCTCTCGATTCTCCTGTGTTCGTTGCGTGAATCGCTGTATGTTTGCGGGCTCCCGTGGTAACGATTCCATTACATTCTATGGCGTTGATGCTATTTCATCAGTTAGGGTTTTGTTTGATTTGTTTGCGCTTCCGCTCCACACACATTCAGTTGATCACACGCGGCTTGGTGTAAAAATCCCAATCAGTCCCGTGCGTTGCTATGTTTTTTAATCAGTTAGGGGTTTGATTGATTTTATTGTTGCAACCGCCCCATTACACAAGTTGCAACTGTCGCACTGTAGAAGTTGCAATCGGTTTAGTACAGAGCAACATTGCTTGTATAGGTGTAGTAGTTGTTATTGTTGCAACTGTCAACTATAGAAGTTGCAACCGCCGCACTGCTGAAGTTGCAACCGGCTCAGTACACAGGCAGCTTTCATTATATATGTGTAGTAGTTGTTATTGTTGCAATTTTTCTATTACAGGAGTTGCAACTGTGTTACGCTAGAGGTTGCAATTGTTTCAGTAACACAAGCAATTATTCTCATATAGGTGTAGTAATCTATTATTGTTGCAACTGTTGCATCAGAGGAGTTGCAAATGTCCTATGATAGAAGTTGCACTTGTTTCAGTAACACAAGCAATTGTTCTCATATAGGTGTAGTAATCTGTTATTGTTGCAACTGTTGCATCAGAGGAGTTGCAACTGTGCTATGTTTGGAAGTTGCAATTGCTCCATGACAGAAGTTGCAATTGCTCCATGACAGAAGTTGCAACTGTGTCATATAGATGTGGTAATTGTATTTATGTTTTAAATGTTGCAAACTGGTAGTTGAAAAGTAGTAGTTGAAAACTAGTTGTAGTTTTTGCTGGTAAATTTTTTGTGTACCATGTGCTTTTTTTAGTTTTTTGATCTTTTTATGTTCACCCATGTTTTTTCAGTTGTATTTTATAATGGATCAAGGTCAGAATGATGGAGGACAGCAAGGTGCAGAGCAAGGGGGGCAGCAAGGTGGCCTGAATGTTCGTTCCTCCCCTCGGTTTCATAATAAGAGGAAGGCAGCGGATTTAGAAAAACTGCGTGAGAGGAGGAAAAGGCTCAGGTTGCCGAAAGAAACGAGTAGTGCTGCTGAAGATCAAGAAGATGAAGAGCATGATGTTGATTTTGATCCGCATGGTGAAGAATCTGGTGAAGATGATGCGGAGGCCGATGATGAGAATGTGGTGGCTCCCCTGGTGCTGGTGACAAGGGCAAATCCAAGAAGAACTCTATACGATGCTCTCCGGCGAAATTCATCAAGCTTCTCAACGTTTTATCAGATGACCTGAAAGGTGAAGTAGTCGCCAAGGGATTTGGTGGCCTTCTGAATTTCAAGCCGAATTATCTGAGGAGGGACTTGACCAGCTGGCTGATGCGCAAGTTTAACCCAGAGACAATGAAGCTGGAGATTGGCGGCGGTAAAGATATTGACATCAGTGCTCATGGTGTTTGGTGTGCCATGCAGATACCAAACGCTGGTGGCGACCCGCTCCCCATGTCTGATCAAGATGCCCGCGCCGAGCGTAATCGGCTTGGCTTACAGATTGTTGGCCCCTCTTATAAACCCAGGCAGGGCATCACTCTAAAGCATATCATCGATTGGTTGGCTGACAGGTCGTTGACTGGGGAGCTTGGCCTAAGAGCCTTCTTCATGGGCGCTTTTCAGTGCTTGCTGTTCTCCAACTCCGACACCAAGATCAGGCTTGATGATGTCAGATTTACTCAGGACATCCAGAATATTGGCACCGGGAATTGATGCAAGGCAGTTGTTGACAGACTCAGTGTAGCCGCTCGTTTATACAAGTTGTATTACGCTGTCAAAGGTATCAATGCACCCATCAGTGGATGTGCAATCTTTCTAGCGGTAAGCTCAAGGCAGACATTCTGTTTTTCATGTGTTTTTTATTATCTGCAACTGTTTGCATAGCCTGGTAGCAATTAGTTATATGTCTATGTTGCAACTGTTAGTGGCACAAATTGCAATTAGTTTAGTTTTTTTTCTTATTTTCTGGATTCAACTCCACAGTGGCAGGTGTGTTTTACATGTGTGCCCCTTTTTTTTTCTTTTGTAACGGCAGATGTTATACATCGACAACTTGCAACATGGATTTGATACAAGCCCTTTTTCGATCCCCCGTTGTGCGTTCCTGGATTCGAAGCTTATTCATGCGATATCTAATGAGGATTGCATGGGAGATGTTGGTGACAAGGTCGAGTTTGGTCACCTCAGGGTAGGTTTGCAACCATACTGTGTTCAAATGTTGCAACTCCTACTGCAACAATGTTGCAATTTGTTATCTGTTAACATTCATTCTCTTTTTTTTGAATGACATGCAGTTGAGAAGCGTTATCGATACGTGTTATGGTGCCCCCATTGGTTCTTTAATAGTAGTACCCCCCAGTAGCTGCAGCTGGCCAAGGTCCAGCTGGTCCGCAGTACACTCCAGCAGCTCCCTCTGCTGCAGCAGCATCTGCTGCCGGCACATCCGCTGCTGGGGCCAGCACATCCCATGATCCTGGCGGTCATGCGTCCTTTAACTTGTTCCCCCCTGTTTATTATGAGTACCCAAACTTGTTTACTTCATTTAGTCAGCGCATATCTGATTTGGTTGGACGGAGCCGGAAGGCAGATGCGCTGACTATATTGAAGGATTTTGATGAAAGGACTAAACAAGCACAAGAGTTTTAAGGAAAGCGGCTGAGTACGCAACAAGGTCACGCGACCTTATGGTGAAAGCTCATCAGGAGTGTATCAGCACTATGAACAAGCTGCTTGCGGACGCTGCAGCTGATAAGGAAGCAGGCAAGCATCGCAGGAGGAAGGCTACGAATGACAGCCAACCAGCAGCCGGTATGTCTTTTTCTATTTTTAAAAACGAGCAGTTGCATTTTGCATACCAATCATGTTGCTATCACATATAATCATCAGTTGCAATCACACACTCACCATGTAGCAAACATACACCAATATTGTTTCTATGACACGTAACCAGTAGTTGGAATCACACACTAACCAGGTTGCAAACATGCATCTCAATACTGTTGCTATCACATGTAACCAGTAGTTGCAATCACACACTAGGCAGGTTGCAAACTCTCACCATTTTTATTTAAAAATTTCTGCATGCAGCAACAGTAAGTATGGAGGGTCTGGAAGACCAGTCTGGAGCAGGCGGAGATGAAGATGATGTCGATTCTCCCAGTCCAATTGAAACGCAGTTCCATGTAGACTCTCCGGATCATGATTTTGATTATCAGGATGATGATAACAGAGACATTCCCAGGACCCCACCGCACGTATTTGACACTGAACAAGGGGATTTGGATAGAAGTAAGAATATATGTGCATTTTCTTTGTTTGTTATAAAATGTTTTTATATCATCTTCAATAATCCTTTTTTTTGACTTACATATCCCCCCTTTTCTTTGATTTCGCAGCACCCCCACATCTTCGTGGTAACATGTCCAATGTTGATGAAATTCTTGGCTTTTTTAATTCCCCAGCCACTTCTGTCAACAATGAGGATGTGGCTCAGCGTCCTGAGGTAAGCTCATGTGACTCACTTGTTGTATGAGACTGAGTGATTGCAATCCCACCTCACTTATTGTAGCAATCACATCTTATGCCCAGTTTGCAATTAGTGTCTCATTGCAGTAACCACAAGCATTCATCGTGTTGCAATTTTTGATTTGTGTTTGTTTTTTTACATAATGAAAGTACTGATCCTGAAATTGAATCTGTGATGCAATTTCAGGAGCAGCAGCAGCAGCAGTAGGTTGTAACCCACACATTACCAATATTGCAGTTTGTGTGTACTTGCAGTTGCAATTTGTGTCTTTTTTTCTGACTTTCTAAAACATAACTTAATTTCTTTCATAATACAGTTTGCTAGAACTTCTACAAGGAGGCCCGACAATGTTGAGAAGATGCAGAAACTTAAAGAGGCTCAGGCTTAGGAGGATAGAAGAAAGTTTGAAGAACAGGAAGCTGTGAAGAAGAAGGCCGAAGAAGAGGAAGCGTTGAAGAAAAAGACTGAAGATGAGGAAGCTGAGAAGAAGAGGTTGGAAGATGAACGGATGAAGAAGGTTGAAGATGATAGGTTGAAAGCAGCAGCAGGTTGTAACCCACATATTACCAATATTGCAGTTTGTGTGTAATTACAGTTACAATTTGTGTCCTTTTGTTTTACTGGCTTTGATTCACTGCAGTGGAAGAAGCAGCAAAGAGAAAGACAGAAGAAGAAGAGAAGCAAAAGGCTGCAGCAGAAGAAGAGATGAATAAAAAGGCTGCAGCGGAAGAAGAGATGAATAAAAAGGCTGCAGCGGAAGAAGAGATGAAGAAAAAGGCTGCAGCCGAAGAAGAGCAGAAGAAAAAGGCTGCAACTGAAGAAGAGCTGAAGAAAAATGCTGCAGCTGAAGAAGCAGAGAAGCAAAAAGCAGCAGCAGCAGGTTGTAACCCACTTATCAACAACATTGCAGTTTGTGTGTACTTACAGTTGCAATTTGTGGTTTTTTTATTTTTACTGGCTAAAACATTACTGATCTTTTTACTTCCATAACTGATGAAAGCTGCAGCGGAAGAAGCAAGAAGGCTGAAGGCAGAACAAGAAGAGAAGCAAAGGGCTGCAATAATAGAAGAGCAGAAGAAGGCTGCAACTGAGAAGCAAAAAGCAGATGCTAAACAAGCAGAGAAGCTTAAGGCTGCAGCAGAAGAAGCTGATAGGATGAAAGCAGCAACATCAGCAGGTTGCAACCGACATATTATCAACATTGCAGTTTGTGTGTAATTACAGTTGCAATTTGTATCTTTTTTTTCACTGGCTAAATACATAACTGATTCACTGTAGCGGAAGAAGAGAAGTAGAAGGCTGCAGGAGAAGAAGAACAGAAGAAAAAAGCTTCAGCTGAAGAAGCTGATAGGAACAAAAAGGCTGTAGATGAAGAAGCTCGGAGGAAGAGGGCTGAGGCCGATAAGAAGAGAAACGCTACTGGTACTAAGAAGGCTGAACTTCAGAGGCGAAAGGCTGATGCCGATCAAGGTGAAAAAGCCGCGGCCGAAGAAGCACAGAGGAAGAAGGTTATAGCAGAGATCCAGAAAAAGCTGGACGCGAACAAAGCTGCTCTACAGAAGGAGTCGTCTGCTACCAAGATTAACAAGCAGGTGCAGCAGCAATTGTCAAAGACATATGCAAAGAAGCGTCAAGAATACGAGAAAAAGATAGATGTTCTTCGTCAGGAGGCCAAATTTGTATTAGAATCTGTGGAGGTACCCTTGCAGGCAGGAACCAGCTCATCAGGTGATGATATCCAGTTCCCTGCGGAGTCCCAGGACGACATCAACAATTTGACCCCTCCGATCCGGCTTTCACAAGATGAAGTGTCTGAAGGTCATGTTGATTACGGCAAGGTTCAAAAGTTGATTTTCAAGCGCCTAGGTGACAGAGTTCGGAGGAGGCCTGCTGAGTTCATATCCCCGTTCCAGATCACTCGCAAGCGTACCGACATACCAATTTCGAGGGGTGTTTATCTGAGGCAGAAGATCATAACTGAACCTGAGCTTCAAGAGTATGTTCTTTTACTATGTTTTTCATGTTGCAACTGTTCCTATATTATTATTGCAACTGTTGTCTGCCTACTTTTGCAATTTTGTAGTTTATGCATTTCAGACCACTGTGCCTTTCTACTTTTACTCAGGTTGTACCCACAGCTAAGCAGCATTTTTTCCAATCACACACACCTATTAGATTCAATTTTTTTCAGCTAACATGTTGCAATCACACATTCAGTATTTTTGTAAACCACACTCCAACCAAGTTGCAATCAGACTGTCATCCAGTATTTATTTTGCAAACACATGTAACTATCAGTTGCAACCACACTGTAAGCAGGGTGCAATCACATACTTGCATGGGTAGCAAACCGTCAGGGGGGTTTCAGAAGTTGCAATCACAGCTAACCAGAAGTTACAACCACACTGCAACCAGGTTGCAATCACGCAGAGGCATGGGTTTGCAAACACAGGGGTGTTTTCAGAAGTTGCAATCACAGCTAACCAGGGGTGATTGCAACCACACACTAACTATGTTGCAATCACACACAGACATGAGTTGCAACCGCACTGTGTCATCCAGTAGCTGCAATCATAGTTTAGGAGAAGTTGCAACCACAGACTATCCTGGTTGCAATACTTTATAGTGCATTTTTTGAACCATATTTTTTATACACACCTTTACCTTATAGTGCATTTTTCTGGTGCAGGAGAACTTTATTATAATTTGACATTCTTGCTGATTTCACTAGAAAAGAACTTCTTGATAGTTTTACAAATGACAAACTAGGAGAATCTGGCTTAATAGATTTCTTGGTGCATTGCATGCGACATGATGACATTGTGCCCAAGATTGATTACTTCGGTTACAGGGTGTTTCTTACCACGGGGTTCTATGTAAGTTCTATGTTTTTTCTCTTCAACTTCACGTTTTTTTATACTGTTGCAGTTTTTTCTGTGTTTTATCTAGTTTCTAATTGTTCCATTTTTTCTGTGCATAATCAAAAACTAAAAAAACACACAGTGGAACGTTGAATGTTGTGACGCAGTCCTCAACGAGGATAAATCTGAGAAAAATCAATTCAAAGTTGTATGGAATCACCTGATGACTGAGTGCGTAAACTATGATCTGTTAAGAGCAAAACTGATTAGCAGACATCTTTCCCAATCCATTATGTTTTTTCCAACCTACCTTTTTTCTGTGAATCATAATTTGCAATCAGAATCACAATCAAGTTGCAATCACACATAACCACTAGTTGCAATTACAATCTCAAGCAAGTTGCAATCACACATAACCAATAGCTGCAATCATAGGGTAACAGGTTGCAATTGTTTTTTTCTGAGCATATGTTTTTCCACTTTCTTAGCTAATCAGTTTTCTATTCATGCCTTGCACCAGATTTTTGTTCCTATGAAAGATGAAGGACACTACTTTGTATATTGCTTCAACTTCATCCACAATCGCATCGATGTGCTAGACTCAAATGACTACTTCATGAAATGCACGGATCCTCAAGAACGCCAAAAGCATGTATTTGCCAAGATTCCGATCATAGATGCAGCTTTCTAGAAGGTGTCCAACTTCAAGTTGCCAAGAGTTAGTGGCTGGAGGAAGCCCTTCATTGAACTGCCCAGGCAAGCTGGCCCCAATGATTGCCTGTTCTTTGTTTGGAAGTACATGGAGTACTATGATGGGGACAAGTTGACGGAGGAAATCAATCCGGTAAGGCATTCTGTCAACTGATTCTTTTTCTTTTACAGTTTTTGGATCGCTTTTCTTATGCGTTTTTTATGCTGCTGCAGTTCAATGACATTATATATAGATGTGAGATGTTGCACTACCAGATCTTCCACCCTCTTAATCAAGCTGACATGCCTGAAATGCTGGACAAGTTTAGAGTTGGTGGACGCCCGGTGGCGATTGACTATGATAGCAGCCAGTCCGTGAACAATTAGATCAATGCAGAAAACTTTTTATTGTGTTTGTTATGTGCGCGCAGTCTGAAACTTGGTGTTTGTTTATGTGCGCGCAGTCTGAAACTTGGTGAAACTTGTGTTGGTTGTGTTGTAACTGAAAAGTTTTTTTTGTGATGTGCAACTGAAGTTCTTGTTGAATTTGGTATTTGCCATGATCAATGTGTTTGTGCAATTACATTCATCTGATTTTTTCGTATTTTTCTTGCAATCACACACATGTATGGTTGCAATCACACACTGGTTTTCAGAAGTTGCAGTCACGGCTTACCAGGAGTTGCAACCACACTGTAACCAAGTTGCCATCACACACATGGTTATTTGTAAACACATAGAGTTTTTTTCAGAAGTTCCAATCAGAGCTAACCAGGTTGCAATGTTTGAGCTAACATGTTGCAATCAGACATTCACTAGTTTTGCAAACACACTCTAACCAATTTGCAATTAGACATAGATATCCAGTAGTTGCAAACACATGTAATCAGAAGTTGAAACCACACTGTAACCTGGTTGCAATCACACACATGCTTTGTGGTTGTAATCACAGCTAACCAGGTGGCAATTTTCTCAGCTAACTTGTTGCAACCATACTTTAACTTGTTTGCAACCACACACCAACCAGTTTGCAATCATACAAAGATATCCAGCAGCTGCAACCACACTATAACCAGGTTGCAATCACACATAAATTTTCAGCTAATATGTTGCAATCGTACCTTCACTTGTTTGCAACCACACACTTACCAAGTTGCAATCAGACAGTGTTATCCATAAGTTGCAAGCACATGTAAGCAGCAGTTGCAACCATACAGTAACCAGGTTGCAATCACACTTATGCATGGGTTGCAAACATACAGTTGTTTTCCAGAAGTTGTAATCACATCTAACCAGGAGTTGCAACCACATTATAACCATGTTGCAATCACACACATGCATGGGGGGTTGCAAAACACACAGTGGTTTTCAGAAGCTGCAATCACAGTTAACCAGGAGTTGCAACTATTCTTTAATTAGATTGCAATCACACACTTGCAAGGGGGGCTGCAACCACAGCCAACCAGGAGTTGAAATCACACTTGCAAGGGGGGCTGCAACCACATTTTTGTGTTGAACATCAGGTATATTATGGTTGCAATTTTTTCAGCTAACATGTTACAATCACACATTCAGTAGTTTTCTAAACCACACACCAACCAAGTTGCAATCATACAATGTCATCAATCATTTTTTTGCAAACACAAATAACTAGCAGTTGTAACCACACTGTAATCATGTTGCAATCACGTACTTGCATGGGTTGCAAACAGACATGGGTTGCAAACAAACATGGGTTGCATCATGTGCATTATTGTGTTTAACCTATACAGCAGTTTAAAACAAGATAAAGTGGACAAATTAAATTGGGTTCACTCAGATTCATAGTCATCCAGATCAGTGCTGTCCCTGTAGTTTACATGGTGCGATGTCGCTCTTCTGATTCTTGCAATCACACTCTGTGCTTGCGATTGCTGCACAACTATACTGCACTCAGATTGTTGTGCTTCATCCGCTTCACTTTGCCCTTCTTCCTCATCCCCGTCCTGTCCCTTTTTTATTCTTGGGCGTCCTCTTTTCCTTGGAGTCCAACCTTCAGTTGTTGCACCTCTTTTTTTGGCCTTGTTCTCTGCTGCTCTGCTTCTGTTTGGGTTCTGTGGGCATGTTGTGGTGTAGTGTCCCCTAACATGGCAGGTTTGGCACTCCTTTACACCCTTGCCTCCACTGTATGTGTTGTATTGATTATCAGGTCCCACACTGTTTTTTGCAGATTTTGCTGTGCTGGCAGAATTTCTACCTTTTGTGCTTGACATGGGCGGTTCAGTGAATGTTATACTACTCAGACAGCTTGCAGAACCAGGTTCCATAGTGTTTTGACCACTGTCATGTGTTGGTGCAACAGGAACAATATCCCCTCGGTCACCCCATCTTCATGCATTTCACTACATGCCCTATCATCAGCAGCAGTCTCTGCTGTTTGTATAAGCTCAATACTGTAACACCCCAGGTGTTTATTAAAGATAAATACCTCAATTAGTTGTGTTAATCAAGGTTAATTAGTTCTTAAGCATGTTTGACATGATCTTGACAACTTTTGCACTTAAACCCTTGGTCAAAGTCCAAATTCATGGTGCCACATGCCACCACCACACCTCCTTGCCACCGGTCCCTCCCCAAGTGGCGCGAGCACCACTGCCACTAGACCATGGTGAGCATCATTAAAAGGAGCACCTCCCCGTCGACATTCACCGCTCAGAGTTGCATCCACTTGAGCCACCATATCTCGTCGCCCTTCCTTCTCTCTAGTTGTTTTCTTTGAGCACATACCGGCCACTTTCGCCGCTTACGACGTTCCTCGTCGATTAAACTCCTTTCCTCTATCTTCCCCAGCAATGTGAAGAAGAGTCAAGCTCCTCCAGCTGTCGGTGTCAGTCCGAGCCTTTCGCTGAAGCTCGTCCACTGAAGGTTGGTGCCAACATCACAAAGAAGAAGCTCGAGAAGAGAGCTACAAGAGGGAGCCAATCCCACATCACCAACTATGGATCGTTTTCTCGAGATGTGTGATTCAGACTGCGGGGACATAGCGATAGTGTACATCTGTTTTGTGCCTCTGCTATGCCTGTTTTTAGCTTTTCATGTGTACATTCGGCGCCCGCTCCACCATGAGCGTCGTTGATGTTGTGTGAGGAAACACATGTATCTGTCTTTGCCTTTGAGTTTGAATCCAGAAGAGTCTTGGCATGCCCTGCAATGATTTCCTTATGTAACACCTTTCTTTCCTTGGAAAGGTTCCAGCAAATCTCGCTAGCAAATCTCGGGACGAGATTTCTTTTAAGGGGGGTAGACTGTAACACCCCAGGTGTTTATTAAAGATAAATACCTCAATTAGTTGTGTTAATCAAGTTTAATTAGTTCTTAAGCATGTTTGGCATGATCTTGACAACTTTTGCACTTAAACCCTTGGTCAAAGTCCAAATTCATGGTCAAATCCCTATCGATCCTAAAAGCTGATTTGGTTTTCTTCCGCGTTCTCCAAATTTTGCTATAGAAGTTCAAAATCGGCCAATGTAAAAGTTCTTCGTTGTTTCCGGGGACACATTTTTCGTAATTGGCGGACATTCCAATTTTGAGTGCAAAGCCGCGTAAACTTGAGATGAAGGCCCTGTCAACAGTGGGCCAAGGCCGAGTTTTGCAGCGACTTTTCCACGTTTTTCCTGTCAATCCTTTCACCAAAGCTTAGGTCGTCCTTTGTGAAAAATATACTTCTATAGTTGCTCTACGACTTTTGTATTTGGGTATTTTCAAGTTGTATTCAAAAATTTGGAGTTTAGCATTTTCGAATACGGGCAAATGAAATTAAAAAGTGGGTGCCGGCCGTCGCGCCGCCGCGCTCTGGCGCGAGTGCGCACGCCCGTCCGCCCGCCCACGTGGCGCTAGCGTGGCCGTCCGGCGTACGGACGCCTGGAGTCCGTCGCCGTAGACCGCTCGCGCTCGGTGGAGCCTCCGCCCGCCTATGCGCCGTACGCCGCGCCTAGGAGCACCGCAGCGGCCTGGCAACGGGCCCGGCATGGCCACGCGCCGTCGCGCGCCCGCGCCGCGCGCCCTGCGCGCATGCGGCTAAGGCCACTTGGCCGCCCATGCGAGCGCCAGTAGGCCAACGCTCCCTCGCCTCTTCTCCTTTGCGGCAAAAACGAGCCAAGCAACAGCCGGGGGAGCCCTGTTCCGCCGCTCGCCGCTCTCCATGGCCGCCACCGCCTAGTTCCTTCTCCACTCGAATTCCACCGCTATCCTCGAGCTCTACTCCTTCCCTGAGCCTCCCTGCACCTTCCTCCGCCGTCTTACACCGCGCTTTGCCGTCGCAGCCGCCGGACAGCAAGCCGCGGCGGGCACTCCACCCGTGCGCCGCCGCCGGCCGCCGCCGGCGCCGCTCCGGGCCAAGCCGTCGTCTCCACCACCTCCCTAGCACCCCTAGCCCTTCCCTAGACCTCCCCGACGCCTAATCCGTCGTCGCCTCCCCACTTTACAGCCGCCACGGCCGAGCCAGCAAGCTCCGGCGGGAGCTCTGCTCCGCCTCCGCCGCGGGCAACCGGCGGCACCTGTTCCGGCCCCGCCTCCACCTCCTCTAGACCACAGGTGGGCCCAGGTACATCCCCACGCCGCTACCCGACGAAGGCCGGCCGGCAATCGCCGCCGGCGAGCTCGCCCGGCCGGCGGAGGGTCGCATTGCGGTGATTGTTTTCTTTCCAGGGTTTAAACCGTAAACCGAGGGCCTAGTTGTAATTTCCAGAAGTTCTTTCGAGGTCTCCTCTGTAAGTGTATTTTAGGGTTTTCAGCAGCAACTTTGAAAAATCACTAAAAATCGTAGAAAAAATCATAAAAATGCAAATCCAATTTTTTTGGGTTCCTAGTGAAGAAACCTACCTTTTATAGAAAGCATGTATAGGGTTTTTCTGTGTAGTTTTTGAATGAAAATTCAAATTCAGTTTGAAGTGTTTTTAGTGTAGTTTAAAATATACACATGCTATGGACTTGAATTTTGGATATGTTGCTCTGTATGACATGTTTGGATTTGTGACCAAAATTGGCATGAGTTTGATGTATAGATATTTAGTTATGATTTATGTAAGTTTTATGCTAGATTAAGCTTGATGCTTTTTATAGCCCCTTAATTAAACTTTTCTGTAACCACATGTGCATCCTAGGGCTTTGCTTTGATGAGTAGTACCTTTGGTAGGATGGATGTTATTTTAGGATGTGCTTTGATAAAGGTTTTGTATTTAATCTTGTGTAGGAGCTTAAATTCAAAAGATGAAAAATAATTTGAATCTGCACTTATGCTTTGGTCAGAAGCTTATTTTTGACATGTATGACTTGTAGGAGAAAGTTGAGATCAAAAAGTTTAGTAAATCTTTTTATATGAATTAATGGTGATTTACTAGGCTAAAATTTGACTTTTTCATATAAATTAATTTATAAATGATCTTAAGCTATATTTTGGTGTGTGAGCTTAGAATGAGTGTATGATGATGTTTGCAGAAGCTTAGGCTCATTTGAAGTGTTTTTGATTTTATATGGATTTATGGTTGAAAGGCTTGTTTTATGTAACTAAATAAAGAAATGGAAATTAAAGTGTTAAATTGTGAAAACGTGTTATGGTTCTGTTTCTGAATTTTCATTCACACTCCCTTGCTATTTTGGTGAAGTTAAATACTTTAATTTACTTATGTTTAAATATGTACACAATCACCATCAAAATGGTGCTTAATCTTGTTCAAAACCACCTAGTGCTTTTATAGGCTAAGTGTGTTGCAAATTTCTTGTCAAGGTGAATATGACTAACATTACACCCAGAGTTTATTTCAGTTTTCAGAAATGCAATTTATTTCCTTTTGATCAATTAAATTTATGCATATGCATATCGTGTAGAACTGTCGGGCGGTAGCTATACGCTAGTCCAGGAGGGAGAAGGTGCAGCGGACGGCGAAGTGAACTACACCTGTGTGCACCAAGACCTGGACCAAAGTCCAGAAGAGCCCAAGGCTAGTGTTGAGTTAGAGGAAGGCAAGCACCAGTTTCATCTAACCTTTTTAGGATAAAATCTCCACTTTTACTTTTCAGTATTTATTGTTTATTTGTGCATTTACGTTTCAGGAGTTGTTTTGAAACCTAGATGCATGATCCTTAGGACTCCTATGCTCTTTTACTAGTATGTTAGGAACGCTAGTGCCATGCTTTAAGGACACGGTACAAGTCGAGTAATGACTCATTACTCGCGAGATATAGGATGCTTATGTTGGAATCATAAGTTGGATAAATTGACTCGCTCATGTGGTAAGAGCAATGGGTTCGGTCTCGACCGAGTAGCATGGTGCTGGTCTAAGCTATTGAACGTACCAAGTGCTTGTCGGGAATAGGACCAGTAAGCCTAGTACCTAATGAACCAGTGCGGGAATTTTATTGCTACTAATCTTGAGATGCGTCTCCCGGTTCGCTACCGGTAGTGCAAGTGTGATTCTGGACGTGCCATGTTTGGGCGTACCAGTAAACCTTGTACTTAGGACTGTATCATCTTTTCCTAATCTGGGGAATGACGGGAACCGCCTGGTCGGGGTAGACACTGCACTTGGTCTACCTTCTTCCGTGTATCTTGGGTTTACCTTGCAAGGATATAAATCGATCGATCGTCGGTCACTCGCCGTTATCTGAGTCGGCTTGACCACTGGCTACCCCATGTTTATTTATGGAACATTTCGGATTAATATTGTTGGATGATTAATCTTGTTTGTACAACCATGCTTGCTTAGCTAGGTGCTTATCTAGAATGGTTAACATACTAGAACTTGAGCTAAAATTTGAAAGTAAGGATCAACTCTTAGTTGTTTTTGGCAAAACAAACCCACCAGCCAAAAAGCCTTGCATGTCTAGCTGTGTCTTTTATTTTTGTCGGGTAAGTCTTGCTGAGTATTAGTATACTCAGCTTTGCTTTTGTTGTTGTTTTCAGGTAATCCCATCTGGCCTGGTTCTATTCCAGATGGTTGGGAGCTTGATTGGGAAAAACGATGATGAGGAGTGATATGCATGGATGGCCTCCTGTGTGTATCATGCGTTTAGTTTAATTTCCGCTGTCTAAACTCTGAACCACCTTTACTTTTATGTACTCAAAACTTGGTTTGTAATTTTAAGTACTTGAGAACTTTTATGTAATGTAATGTTGTACTCTGGTCCCGCCTTCGTGTGGGCTTAGCGCATAAATCGATCCTGTGTAAGTGATTTACCGGGCATGCCCCGGCAAAGGCGACAGAATAGTTCTTTATTATTGCTTAATGGCCACGTGGACAGGCTTAGGCGATAATACGGAATTATTTTGGGCGGTTCTGTCACAAATACCAGGAGTTATCATGTCGATGTGCCTGACAGTTTCAGCGTAAGCACGATCAGATTTGCTTCCTGCTCTACCCAAGCGCATTAACTTAGGCAGTAGCTTCGACATCCTTGATTGCTCCGTGTCAGTATGAGCTGCAACCCGAACATCGTGCCTGTCCCATGCAACCACAGATCTTGCATTACATGTGTAGCATCTCAGAATGTACCTCTCTGGTATGTTATTGACTTGCAGGTGGGTGAACGCCTTTATTATGTGCATGCAAAATAGTCATGCAGTTTTTTAATATAGTCTGGTTGTTAAAAATCACATACAGGTACATCTATGTGCTTTTTTTTAACCAGAAATGAGCCTGTAAAATTCATCTAACCTGTATGCTCCTATTGCATGCATTCGCATTTATATACCACCTGCTGCTTTGTCAGCTAGCACCTTGAATGTGTGTTGTGCCCAGCAGAATGCTCCGGTGCCTTTTTCATGCTTCACCAAGTAACCGCATTCCACCCCAGGATCAGGCTCTATTACAAATGTCGTGTTGTTAACATATTGCTTCTTGTATTCATTGTACACAGCACTCGTGTACACCCTGCTGAGCTGCTCATCAAACCGCGATTTGCAAGCCCTGACAACCTCAGCCTGCACAGAGGAATTAGTTTGCAATCATATGGAACCAGTAGTTGCAACCACATACAACAAGTAGTTGCAATTTGGATTTTCCATTCAAAACTAGTAGTTGCAATCACACAGAATCAAGTTAGAAATCACACGTAACCATTAGTAGTAATCATACACTAACCAGGTTGCAACCACACACAGTTTTTTTATCCACTAGTTGCAGTGAAGCACTGTTTTATTGAGCTTTTGCAACCAGGCACTAACTAGGTTGCAATTTACATACTGTTTATCTAGTGTTGCAATCACACAATACCGAGGTTACAATCAGAAAATAAACACGTTGCAAACACACAGTGGTATGCACTAGTTGCAATCAAAACACTCCTTTTTAATTTAGCAGTTTGCAACCACTCACCTACTGCTTTTTCAATTGCACATTTTTCTGTACAGTAGTTGCAACCCACATAGTAGTCAGGCTGCAACCACACAGCAGCCAGTTTTGCAATCACAAACTAACCAGTTTATCAAGATACAGCACCCAGCAGAGTTGCAGTCACACACTAGCAGTGTTTGCAATCAAGCCTTAGACATGTTGCAAACATTGAAAAACAGAGCAGGTTGCAACATACCTGTGAGTAGTGCGACTCACCAGCATCCATATGGTCTGTGTGTTTAATTGAGTCCAGCACCCTCTTCGCAAACATATGCAAGGTTGTGACATTGCTCAAATATCCATCCTTCAAAACTCTGTTTTGGCTTTCAGATCTTTGTGTGGAAGTCATCCTGCCACAGTACATTCCTTTGAAATATGCTGCAATCCAACTCTTTCTTTTCTCCCACAATGCTACAACTGGAGGGTGTTCTGCGATGCCACATTCATCAACCAACTTCTTCCAGTCAACCTCAAACTGTGTAGGACCTAGAGGATAATTTATCAGAGACTCCAGCCTCTCCTTCAGATTCTTATCCTTGTGTAACTTGTACAACTCCTCGAGCTCATAATCCCACATTCTTATGATGTGCCATCGGCAATTTCTGTGTTACGATTTGTTAAACACAATTTTTATGACCTCTCTCATTGCTGGATCCTCATCTGTTGAAAACATAATTTTTAAGAATCAGCAAGAACACCACATCATAGACAGACTAAAGTTGCAATTCATATTACAAAGAAGTTGCAATTGGGCAGGTATCAATGTTGCAAATGGAACAAAACTGCACCTGTGAGAATCACAAAAGGTTGTCGGCCACCCATGCAGCTTTTAAATGATTCAAACAGCCACTTGAATGTGTCAGTTGTCTCATCCCGAAGAAGCGTCTGCCCAAATGACACATTTTTCAGGTTGCAACTGCATCCGACAAACATCGCAAGCGGCATTTTCTTGCTGTTCGTCTTGTGGGTCGTGTCAAAAGTGATGACATCCCCAAAATCGACATATTCTGCCCGCTGACTTGCATGACTCCAAAATATGCTTCGAAGGACCTTTGTCTTTGGGTCAAAATCAACATCCCAGTAGAATGCTTCATTGTTCTCCTTGCAATCCCTGAAGAATTGCAACAACTTCTCTATGTCACCATACCTTTCCTCCCTTGCCTGTTCAGCTTTCCTGCACCACAAGTGAAGAAAAAACAAGTAAATTTTCTGGCTTCATTATATCAGTTGCTGCGCATTAGGAAGAATGACCTACATGTTCTGTATATCTTTCTCGGTGAATGGTCAGTTTTGACGCCCTCCATACAGTTCTGACATCACATTCATAGCAGCCTGGTTTGGGACGCCACTCCTCGACATGATTGCAAACAAGTCATCCATAGCTTTCTCCCTTTGCTTATGAGCATGCATATATCTAACCATCCTGGCTGATGGCTGAAGCCTATGATTGTGTGCTTCCTCGAGTTTGTCGAAGTACCAGGTGCATTTTAGTATCGTCGTGTATATAGTGTATATATATATATATATGTAACAAAAATTATCTATGTATAGAAACTAAAACGACAAATAATTTAGAACGAAGGAGGAAGATATACGGAACAATTTTTTTTAACAACGCCAGGCACGGCGACCAGCATATACGACGGCAGCCGGCAGGCCAAAAAGATGCATTGAACCAGGACGCAGTACTGGCTCCACGAATTATGAGCGCGCGTTAGATTATTGGCGGTCGCACGTGGTTGAAGTTGGTGGGGGAGCCGAGAACGCGATGGGTCGTTCTTGCAGTTGGTCCGATGCTTCCAGCTCGCGCTCGCCCAGGGCGTCGTCACCGGAGAAGGCGCACGGAGAGCTCAGGATTCGATCCTCCTCGAACTGCTAGATCTAGATGATGCGCATTGACGACGGCATGCCGTAATCCGACGACGATCTCTCTCGCTGAAAAAAAATTAGTACGGGGGCGTGGCTTGATGATTCTTTAATGGAGGATACTATAATTATATATTCAGGTAAAGTACGTATCTCGCTGAGGCGCAGGAGGCAACGACAGTTGAGCGGTATCAAAGGCATTGCACGTGACGTGAGCACAGCGGCAGCATGACGACCGCGAGCGGTCACCAGCGTCGGACGGGACGGAGTCGGGGCGCCGGCATCAGTCACCCGCAAAGAGTCCGGGAGGGACGTGAGATGCCGTCGGTTTGGGCTCACAAAGCCTCCACCAACGACACGATCCGTCGAGCTGCCCGCGCGCGCGCGGCATGCGATCGATGCACACGCTCCTGGCCTGTTCTGCTGCTCTCCCCTTGATCATTCATCATCCGTGTCCTCCAGGTGGGGGCGGCCAGGACCGGCCGGTGTCGCATCACCATGCCTGCGCTATTGAATTCTCCGTCCAGAACCGATCGATCGATGGCGCCGCTTGAGGAAAGACCAGACCAGAGATGTGTCGCTGCCTCGCGGTCTGGCAATTGGCAAAGAGGGCAGAGACCCACAACCCCGGTGACGTGCACACAGAGCCGTGCCGGCATAAATTGAGGTCCTGTACTACATTATAGTTGGATTTATTAGACCAGTGAAATAGAACAATAAAATATATAATATAATAAATATTATATTTTTAAAATGAAATCTTCTATAATATTCTCGTAATCAATCTTCTCTAATATGTCACTCTCAATTGCTTTTACGTTTTTGATAGCCACAATCGAATTTTCTATATACTTCAATCGTTGAACAGACGTCTAGATAAATTTATAAACATCCATGGAGAAACATAGTCAACAATCAAACATAAATATTTAAAAAATATAATAATAATAACGTGTAATGGACTCCGGAGATAAAATCAAAGACACAAGTGATTCGCAGCAGTACGAATACTAGCTTGTTGGCGTTGTATCCTGTCGAGCTAATAGATTGCATGTTAAAGTTTACTAAAAAAAAGCTGCATGGTAAAGAAAAAGAAAAAATAAGGCCCTAAAAAATTAGGGCCCTGTTCTTATGCACCGGCCGCACGCCCGTGTGCACGGCCCTGCGTGCACAGCCTGGGGGCGAATGGATCGATTGCGCCACGTGAGGAAACACCAAAGATGTGTCCACAGCCCAGCTTCGCGGTCTCGGGCTCTGACTCTCATCAGCCCTCCTCGCTCGGGTGACGGTCTGGTGACAGGCGGAATACGTGCGCACTGCGCAGCCTGGGGAAAGAAAGATTGGTCGCGGAACCAACCCGGCCGCGCGGCATCGGCGTGAAGACGGCGAATAAAGCTGGCCGAGGGGAGGAGAATCGGGAGATGCCCCGCGCCGCCGCGCGCGGACCGATAGCGTAGGGTGCGTTTGGTGCAGCTTCGCACCGCGCCGCTTCAGCTTCGTGCTACAGTAAAACGTCGCTGTCCGAACTGTGCAGCAACTGTAGCGCGAAGCAAAACAAAGCGCTCCATGCTACAGCTAACTGCGCGGGGGAGGAACTGGCGAAGCGGCCGAGAGGCAGCTTCCCCCGCTTCACACTACAGTCACGCTACAGTCACGAAGCTGAAATGATGTGCAGCGATGCCAAACGCACCCGTAGTATCCGCGACGGTGAGTTGTGCACTTGTGCACTTGTGCGGGGCGGCGCGCATCGCGGGGGGTTATTTTTTTCTTGCCGAGTAGCGCGATGGAGAACCAACCCCATGGCTGTCGTGGAAATCATTTGGGGGAGCACGGGCACCCGGTTTTCCCTGCTTTCTGGTGCTTCTCGTGAATGATCAAGCTTTTGGGTTGCACTCGACCACAGTTCGGATCCTGTAGTAGAGCTGCAGTTGTCCATGATTACAAAAGATGCCTTGGACATAAGCATGAAAACGGTGCGGATAATTTCCGTATCCGAATTTGCGGATTTGAGAAGAGTTTTTGATATTCATGTGCATGTGTATAATCCGAATTCGATTGTGTGCGGATGCGGAGTAGGATATGGTGTTAGCGATATCCGACAAATATGGATTATCCGATAATTGGACGCGGATATTCCGAAATTTATAATAGGATATCCGACTACTATGACAACCCAATATGACACATACACTATGACCTTTTGCGTGATTGCTATATATACTCTTAAGTATAAGTTGAGAACTCATAATAATTTTATTCGATGTGGCGTGCGAAGTGTCATTCTCCACGGTGAAGATTAATTACATTATTTGTGAGCCATAAAGAGTAATTTTTCATATTATGTTGCTACTTTACAACTTTATTTTGAAAATTATTGATCATCATTTGAAGCTCAACATAAGCATGTATTATCCGACTAATCTGCGTCCGCTCCGACTCCGTACCATTTCCGACATCTGAAAAAACCCGCATCCATAACCGCATCCGTGTAATATCTGTTCTGCTCTGCAGCCGATAAAAAAATATGAATGTGGAAAAGGTATTATCCGATCCGATCTGTTTTCACCCCTACTTGGACAAGCGGAAATCACACTGCATGATTTTTCTTTTCAAGAAAAAAAAGATGCACTGTTAAGTTAGAAATTAATTGATGGTCACAATTTTAATCGCTGCGAGGTCTGTAAAGCTCAATATTAAGATTTTTAGGCAGACTATTTGGCATCTTCTTTTGCGGGAGGACGATGGAGTTTATGAATTTTGATCATCTCACTCTATGGTGCGAAAATACATATACAACAGAAGTATATAGTGCATTGAGGATGGAACATAAGCTGATACAAATATACAGTAGATTTTGTATTGCTTAGAGCACACTAAGTCTCATTCTTATACCCTCTATTTTATTTTTTACTTTTTTGGATTGTTTACGTGTAGCAGCTTCTTAAGAACTTTATTTCTTATGAAGTTCCCCCCCATAAAACAAGAGTACACGACAAAAGGATTGGACGTGGGCTAACTGTAGGCGACGTATTGCGTAACTGGGCTACAGGCCGCTCTCTCGTCACACATATACTTTTGGCCCAGTCTCAGCGTAACATCTACAGGCCGCTCGGCACATATTTGGGCCCAGTATGAGCGTAACTACTTACTAGGCTACAACAGACCACCGGAACCCACCACCACCACCTTCTTCTTCCGTCCGTTTCGTTCGGTCCATAATCCATCCTCTCATTGGGTGGGATTGGAAACTGCAGCAATTTCGGAAAAGGCCCAAATTCATCATGTACTAAATGTCAAATTGCAGTTAGTGCTTCCTCTCTATTCCGTCTACCACTACCACACCATGCTGCAGCTGAATCTGACGAACGTCCAAGAACACTGTAACTGGGCAACTATCTAACATTAGTGATTTTATTATGAAACAATCACAAGGACTCGATCCAGGACGTTCAAGTCTGCAGAGCCGCACTCATATCGACGGCACTTTGAAATCCTGAACGTTTCATGAACTTTCAAGGCATGAAAAAGGGTTAAAATTGCTCTGAGAATTTCAGGATTTAAGTTTTGCAAGACAGCTAGGTTTTTAAAAATAAATCGAATTAGCTTCCTAACGTCTTGGATCCTATCCCCTGTCAAACTCACATGTACTACTGTACTAGTAGTGAATAGTGATGCAGTACGTCGAACAGAAACACCTGAGTCTACATGTGAGTTCTCATGGTCTCATCATACGTCGAACAGAAACACCTGAGCCACAAAAGGCGCCCCACGGGCTCCTAGTCCAAGTGTCCACATAAGCAGCCGCACCCGGCGGCACCCCGCCCCTGGCCGCCACTCCACACGAGTACACGACCACACTCCACGACATTCACCACACCCCTATCCCTGCACCTCCCGTCCAAAGACGCCAACGTGCATGACAGACGCCACTCGCGGCGGCACTGACGCGGTGGGCGCGCCACCGGCACCGGCGACTCGTCGAGCAATGGCGTCCCCGCACCCGCGGCTCCTCTGCGTCCTGCTCTGCCTCCTCCGCCACCTCGCGGCCGGCCACGCCGCCGCCAGGGACACCATCATGCCGGGCAGCCCGCTGGCGGCGAACGAGACGCTGGTGTCGGGCGGCGAGGGCAACTTCGCGCTGGGCTTCTTCACCCCGCCGGGCGCCAACAGCACCTACCTCGGCGTGTGGTACAACAAGGTCTCGCTCCGCACCGTGGTGTGGGTTGCCAACCGTGAGGCCCCGATCGCGGGCACCGTCGAGGACAACCCGGGCGCGACGCTCTCCGTCTCCGCGGCCGGCGGCACGCTCGCCGTCGCCGCGGGGAACGGGACCGTCGTGTGGTCGGTCCAGCCGGCGGCGTCAGAGAGGTTGGCGAGCCCGACCGCGCGGATCCTCGACAACGGCAACCTTGTGCTGTCGGACGGCGTCGGCGGCGCCGTGGCGTGGGAAGGGTTCGACTACCCGACGGACACGCTGCTCCCGGAGATGAAGCTGGGGATCGACTACGTGAAGCGGAAGAACCGGACGCTGACGTCGTGGAAGAGCCCCTCGGACCCTTCCCCTGGCCCCGTCGCCATGGTGATGGACACCAACGGCGACCCCCAGGTGTTCATCTGGAACGGCGGCGAGAAAGTCTGGCGCTCCGGCCCGTGGGACGGCTTCCAGTTCACGGGCGTCCCCGACACCGCCACCTACTCGGGCTTCACCTTCAGCTTCATCAACAACGCGCAGGAGGTGACCTACAGCTTCCAGGTGCACAACGCGTCCATCATCTCGCACCTGGGCGTGGTGAGCACGGGCAACTACGGCCTGCTGCAGCGGTCGACGTGGGTGGAGGCGGCGAGGACGTGGAACCTCTACTGGTACGCGCCGAAAGACCAGTGCGACGCGGTGTCGCCGTGCGGGCCCAACGGGGTGTGCGACACCAACAACCTCCCCGTCTGCTCCTGCCTCCGGGGGTTCACCCCCAAGACCCCCGCGGCGTGGGCGCTCCGCGACGGCCGGGACGGGTGCGTGCGCTCGACGCCGCTGGACTGCCGCAACGGCACCGACGGGTTCGTGGCGGTGCGGCACGCCAAGGTGCCCGACACGGAGCGGAGCGTGGTGGACGCGTCCCTGACGCTGGACCAGTGCCGCCTCGCATGCCTCCGCAACTGCTCCTGCACCGCGTACGCCAGCGCCAACGTCAGCAGCGCCGGCCGCGGCGCCGGCGCCGGGAACGGATGCGTCATGTGGACCACGGGGCTCACCGACCTGCGCGTGTACCCGGACTTCGGACAGGACCTCTTCGTCCGCCTCGCCCGCGCTGATCTCGGTACGTACACGTATTATACTACTGTCTTTATTACATACGCAGCTGTGCTATAGCTACATGCGTCGTCTCGGTTTCTACATACGTATCATCTGTCGTCGCATCTTTTACGTACGTGTACCATGCTGCGCTCTACTAGTACATTCGCATAGTATCTTCGCCGGCCATCATCGTCGATCGTCGTTTTGAGTCCGGATCGATCGCATGTTTGTGGGTTGCCGTCGCGCCGTCGGTGACCACACAGACGACCGGCGGCGAAGAGACGACCGACGACGGCGAGAGGCACCGAGTCAGGCGTCCTGATCCAACTCATCTATCGAGACCTAGCTATTGGCCATGTGTTCTACGTTTTATTATTGGAGGGGGCCGGGGCGGAAACGATGAGATGCCGAATCGGTCACCATGATCAGGCAGTAATCATCTTTACGCTTTTAATCCGTCCTCTTTACAGTACCCTCCGATTCCCTTTATCTCCCATCCTGTGAGACCGCGAGATCTAGCAATAATCGAGAGCCAGAAAGGGGAGCAGAAAAGAGCTTTTTTTTTCTTGAGTGAGACGACATCGGTCCCTAGCTCGAATGGCTTTCCAAAAGTAGAGCACTATGCACTAGCTACCAAAACAAGCAAAAGCTCTCAGGTCTCTCAAACTCTCAATTCACGATGAATGGGATAGGTACTGTTGCTGCCGGTTGCTGCAGCCTGGAGAAGAGAACGAGACGTCGCGCAACACCTGAGGGCACGTACGGAGACCATTCGTTGCACGGGGGCTTCCAGCAGCTGCCTCTGTCTGCATGCAAATGGTCGGTCGGAAGTGGAAGGAATAGTGTGGTCGTGGAGTAGGCTCGTGTCAGTTTCTCTTAATTTTGCGCCGACCGGCCGGTACAAAGTTTCGTGGTTGGGATCGGATGGAAATCCCCTGCCAGTGCGGTAACTGTCATGGGCTCATGGCAGCGCTTGTATCACGTTGGGCCCGTGACAGAAAAAAAAAACACATGTTGCTCTTGTGAGGTTGCTATTGAGTTTTCTGACGTGTAACACGTCCATGATCGATCGGTACCCCGGAATCTCTCCTTTTTTATCCACGGATCGCGAAAGCCGAAAAGCGACGGGCAGGTTTCCTTTACGGGGTGCTCGTTACTGCTCAAAGAAGGATGCGCTGAACTACTGGCGTACCGCATGGGGTCCTGCCAGTGCCAGCCTGATCGATCGATCGATCGATCTGTAGCACAGGGAGCTGAACGTGCGTGTGGGCAACAAAGAAATTATTTGGTAGGTGGAATTTCGTTTCGGAGAGGGTATAATAATGGTGGGGGCGAGATTTGGAGGTGAAGAACACGTACTGATAGAGCCCCACAGATAACCTAACGTTTCATTGCTGATTAGGTGACAGATGGGGCAGAAGTCGGTTAGAATTGTAGTGGATATATAGCTGGATCAAGCATGCATCATCATGTGAGAAAAGAATCAGGAGGAAGAGGTGAGCTTCCTGAATCAGTGAATCCTGCAGACACCGTCGGCCTGCATGCCTAGCTCCTGGCTTCTCTCCCTGCCTCTCGCACGTTTCCATCTGACACGCATTATTCCACGTTTCCATCGAGGCATCATCCATCATCGACCTCTCAGGCTAGCACGAACCACCGTTTCCTTTGACTCCGTGGAGACCAAATCGATCGGGCGGGATTGCTAGCTCTCTGCTGCTGCTGTTCGTCGGTACTGCAGCGTCCGGGGGCCGCACCGCAACGGCCGCGCCTGCTTTGTGCTTTCCCACCACCACCAGCCGATGCAGAAGATCACATGCACGTCCGCATCTCGGGGTCCCGCCCGCCCGGGGCAAAGCTAATCCCACGATGGCTAGCTCGTGGGGGGACCCTTCCCGTCGGCACGAGCGGCGCCGGCAGCGCTCCACCGTCCGTACGACTCGGGCAACATGCATGGCGGGCCGCCGGCGCGGCAGCGGTACGAGTTGGGTTGGGACACCAAAGCGGCCGGGCACACCACGCATGAGCTTGGGCGCCGTCCCAGTGTGGATGCACACACTGTTGCATCCCGCGGACGGAGCCGGACACGGTCCCCACCTTCCCAAACTCGCTCGCGTGACCTGGCGTGTCGCGAAGATGAGGGATGGGACCGCCGGCGCTCGCGGTCCCCCTGGTTCGGCTCGCGCTTCGAGGGGCGCTGCGGTGCTAACCCCCCGGCGCCAAAGCACCACGGGCGCTGGTCCGGCGCATCCGCCAAGCAGCTGGACGACAAGATGGTGCAGACCGGAGACCATCCCCCACCACCTCGCCAGCATCCTGATCCTCTCATAGACTTTATCAGCAGTCTGTCTCAGGATTCGGTTTTGCGTGAAGGCTCCCTCTCTGGGAAGGTGCAAGACCCCATGCTGATGGAGGTAGCATGTGCATCTTCACCGGCGACCTCACCTCCTACAGCAGACAGGTATGCTGACCCACCAACTTACACTCTGTCTGAGCTCGGGGCTGGTGGGAAGGGTGCACATGTGAGTGGGCTGGTGCCTCTGCCCCAGACCATGGGCCAGGTTGACCATGAGCTTCCGTTGGGCATGGAACAATTGGGCCGGGGTGAGATGGCCGGGGTGGACAACATGGCTAACCAGGTACTCAACGTGGACATTGATGGGCCTGCATCTGGAGGGGTTGTGGTGGAGGACATTGCTCGTACTAACTTCTTTGGCACGGTGTTTGTTGATGTGCCACCACCGGTGCTGGTGGCGCCGCCTGCGAACATCGTCGATCCCTCGGCACCTACTCCACAGGTCACACAGAAGAGACGCAGCGAGCGACTGCTGGCCAGGCCCTCATCTGTCCCAGTGTCCCGCCGGGCAACTCACCGCGTGATACGTCAACTTGACATTGTGGGGCAAGGACAAGCTATTGGGGATGAGGCGGTGGCTCAATATGAGCAGATGTACTATGGCAAGATGCCAAAGAAGACTGTGGCGGCCCTGGCAGCGGTCACTCGAGTTGCCAATGGTGTGGTGATGGCAGCCTCTGCGGCCCTTGCTGCAGATGCTGAGGCGGCTCAGGCGGAGGGGGTCTGATGGATGATTTTGTTTCATGCCATAGTGTGCTCTGGTGGTTTCTTATGTTAGTCTGTCAATGCCGAGCAGATGGGTCCATGCTGGTAGTTGTAGTAGCATCAGTTCTTCTTCATACCGCTTTCATTAGTTCATGTCCTTTAGCTTCTTGCTTGTGTAAGGGTGCTGTTACGGGCACACTGGTTGATGCTACTCTTGTAGTGACTGATGTTGTCTCTCATAGCTGTTGCAATCGATTAATGTGGGTAATCTGCCTGCAAGCTGCCAAGTTGGAAGGAATCAATGACAGATTGGCCTTTGAATCCCTAGGACAGCGGATATCGAATTTCAGTCACTTACAAGTTGTGAGAGTCAGTGGGGAGATCTTTTTTGCGTGGGATGATGTTCAACTTGATGCAGATGTGTTGAAGAAGTCTCGAGTCAGCTCATCACCTCTTCATGTGTTGGTTGGGTTCACTGATTTGGCTGGACCTTCTATGGAGGTTGCTTCAAAAGGAGCTCGCTCAGAGGCGATTTTGGTACTGTTGATGGCCTGGTGTGTTTGGAACAGCATGGTTTTCAGTAAAAAGGAGAAGTCCATCGGCAAGATAGTTGATGACATCAAAGACTATGCTCGCTTGTGGTGTCAGGCAAGCGCGAAGAACTTGGCTTCGCTAGTTGATGGAACAAGTCGCGAGTAATCCCTGTAATTTTTATTTTCTTAGGTTGCGGGGCTATTCCGATGCTCCGGCCTATCCTTCAGGATGGGTTCTAAAAACTTGGCGTCTCTAGCGCCTGTAATTCTAATTCTTCTTATTAATTAATGCCGGGAATGTCCGGATCTTTCGAAAAAAAAAACACCACGCATGGGTTTTGGTCGGGGATGGCTGGGCGGCGGAGGAAGGCTGCGGAGCCTTTCTTTTCCTTTGCCGCGCGCTGAAACCAACAATAATGTCCTCACTTGTTTGTAGCATGGGCACGTACGTCCGCACGCGATGCTAGCTAGTATGACATGTTCCAAGAAGATCGAGCACCGTACTGAACAGTGAACACCATCACCATGATGCAAAAAAAAACCCAAATTGAACTATACTACTAGCAGTTATCAACTCATCGAACTAACATTCATGGTTTCGTACGCAGACGAATTAGCAAGGAAATCAAGGAAGGCACGCGTCATAATCGCGGTTGGCGCTAGCGTCGCGGCACTCGTGTTCCTCCTAGCAGTTGCTGGCCTCCTCATTTGGTCCAGAAGGAGAAGGCTACGAAGAACAGCAGGTATGTATGACGTGCAGTAGTACGTGCACCGTCAGCAAACTTGCCATCACACATTCCGCCAAGAGGCAGAAACACCCGAAAAGAAGAGATAGTTGACACATTTCCTGATGTACTGACGATTTTTTACACGTTAATCACAGCAGCAGGGTCGAGTAAATGGAGCAGCTCGCGCAGCACTGCGCGTCGCAACGACGGGAGCAGCCACGACGGCGACCTGGAGCTGCCGATATTTGATCTGGGCACGATTGCAGCTGCTACTGACGGTTTCTCAGTCAACAACAAGCTCGGTGAGGGTGGCTTTGGACCAGTATACAAGGTACCACACAACTCCATCGGAATCGATTCTGATGCTTTTATACATTATTCTAACAAACTTTGGACCCCCCCAAAAACAAAGTTGCATCAAAGATGCTAATTGGTTTTCAACGCCCACTGACGCTCCAAATTAAAGCCAAGAAAGGATGGTTTCCATCAACATTTTACAGGGTAAGCTCGAGGACGGGATGGAAATCGCAGTGAAAACACTTTCTAAAACATCTGCACAAGGGCTTGATGAGTTCAAGAACGAGGTTCTGCTGATAGCAAAACTCCAGCACCGGAATCTTGTTCGGCTTCTTGGATGTAGCATTAGCGGGCAAGAAAGGATGCTTGTTTACGAGTACATGGCCAACAAGAGCCTGGACTATTTCCTATTTGGTATGCTCCTAAGTCTCAGCCAATATTTTCTGACCATGAGTTTGCTGGTACCTTTCCAGGGCAAAAACTAATCCCCTCCTATATTTCAACAGAAAAGGCCAATGTTGTGCTTGATTGGCAAGTGCGGTATCGTATCATAGAAGGGATTACTCGAGGTTTACTGTACTTGCACCAGGACTCGAGATACAGAATTATCCACAGGGATCTCAAGGCAGCTAATGTTCTTCTGGACAGGGAGATGACTCCCAAGATTTCAGACTTCGGCATGGCAAGAATATTTGGCAACGAAGAGACAGAAATCAACACTTGTAAGGTGGTTGGAACATAGTAAGTATGCATGGTTACTGGGGATAAAATGTAATTTTAGAAAAAAAGAATGCAATGTTCACCATGCAAAAGAATTTTGCAATACTAATCAAATTCCATGTGACCCTTTTGCAGTGGTTACATGTCTCCGGAGTATGCAATGGACGGAATCTTCTCGGTTAAGTCGGATGTATTCAGTTATGGAGTATTGTTGCTGGAAATTGTTAGTGGTAGGAGAAACAGGGGAGTATATTCGATTTCGAACAACCAAAGCCTTCTAGGCCATGTAAGTGAGATAACTTCACCTCATTTTGGGAATGACAGTGTTCTAGTTCTCAAGAAAGCTTCCATAAAATCAGGCAACCAATATATGTTTTCTGTTCTGCAGGCATGGAGCTTATGGAACGAGGGGAAGGGCATAGAGTTAGCAGATGAAAAGATGGAAGGATCATTCAACTCGGATGAAGTGCTCAAGTGCGTCAGAGTTGGACTCCTGTGCGTGCAAGAGAACCCAGACGACCGCCCGCTGATGTCTCAGGTGCTTCTGATGTTAGCTAGTCCTGATGCTGCCTCACTGCCGAGCCCTAAGCAGCCTGGATTTTCAGCCAGGAGAGTTCTAATGGAAACAGACACATCGTCAACTAAGGACTGCAGCGTATTTGACAGTGCAACGATTACCATGCTTGAAGGTCGATAGGAGCTAGGACTTGACACGTGTCATGAAAACTGAACTACTAGTAGGTGAATGTGTATTACGGAGTAACGTTGGTGGTTTCTTCAGTAGCGTGTGTGAATGTGTGATTAAGCAACAGAAAATTGTATAATTATTAAATAAATTGAAGCAACTCGAATCATGGTTGCTTTCATCGAGAGCGACGAGTGACAGAATGTCAGAAACCAAGAAAAGACAGGCGTATGCTTCTTTTGCGTGCCACGAATAATTTGTTCAATTCTTATGCGAGAGGAATTCCTTGATCCTAGTTATCGATGGCTACCCGCCATTATCTACAAGGATAAATGCCATTATGACAATGCTAGGGATAGATGCCATTATGCCAAAGTCAGGGATGCCAAAGTAAGCAAACAAAGTGGACAAGTATCTATCTACAAGGATAAATGCCATTATGCATGCCAAACCCAGGGATTACAAAAGTTGCAGTAAGCAAAGTTTTCCACAGCAGAGTATAGCATATTTGCAAAGAACAACATCGGCCTTTTTATTCGGGCCAACGGCGCAGCATCGGCTTTTTTTTATCTGGGCTCAGCGAGCGTTACTTTGCATGAAGGCCCAATTAATCCCCATCCGCTTATTTTTCAGTCCTATTGTTTTGTTATTTTTTAATATCTTTTTGGAAATGACCGGCATTACCGCCCATTCTTTTTTTCCTCTTTTGAAATTGAGGAGTTGGAATTATTTCGTCCCGAAATGGAAAGTAAGAAGTTTCATACGCCCGTCGCTTGTAGCAGGGCCTGCCGCTGCTAGCAGGCGCCCAAGGCGGCTTCCAGTTTCAGTCACAGTCAAAACACGGTGGCCGGGGCAGCGATGGCCTCACCGACGCCGAGGGTGGACGAAGACCTTGGTTTCTACGGACCCGTGGGCACGCACGCAGCGGCAGGGTTAAAAAAACCGTTGGAAACCGGCTGGCTTACCGTGGCTACCTGTCAAACCGTACTGGACCGGTTCCGGTTTCGGTCGGTTCGCAACCGCCTAAATGCAAAGTTTCAAATTTCAATTAAAAAAATCAAAAATATTTCAATGTGCGTAGAATCTAATGGTGTCAAAATTTTTCAAATATTCGTTCATTTAGTATACTTTGCAGGCATTAGAAGTTCAATCAAAAAGAAAAAGAAAAAATTCCCGCAAAAAATACTAAATGCACTAATATTTGAAAAAATTGACACCATTAGATTCTACACACCTTGAAATATTTTAAAGATTTTTTCTTTTATTTTCTAATTTTTTAATTAAAATTTGAAAACACGTCAAATTCTTCACTGATTTGGTTTTTTTTTTCAACGACCGGTTGGTCAAACCGTTCCAGCTTACCGGTCAAACCGGGCGGCTTACCTGTACAAACCGATTGAACTGTCATCTTGGTTTGAAAATTTGAATTCCACGGATCTTTTCCGGATCTCGGTGAAACCGGTCGGTAAGCCGCAGGGCGGCGGTTTCACGTGACCGGTGGGGAAAAAACCCCTGCGCAACGGCAGGTGGCACGACCGCGCGAGGAGTTTAGAAAAGCGACACTTGTTGCTTACTTGCTTGTGCCTTATCAAGAGTATCATGTTGAGGTTTGCTAGATTGTCAAGGCATGGATGGCTGCACTCCAGTCCACACCATCCCGGCAGTGGCTGGAGCGCGTGATCTCTCAAGAGTCAACGGAGGAGGAGCTGGAACCAGAGAAGACCGCGTGATCCAGAGCATTTCAATGCTTGCTATTTCCGTCAACAAATTGAATCGATCAATTTTTGAATGTGATCTCTATAGGGGGTGAAAAAATTTTCACCCCCTATTAAATGTTACTTTGACCACTAATTAAGAGTATTAAATAAAGTCAGCTTCAAAACTATCTTCACAACCTCGAGCAAAATCGCGAGACGAACCTAATAAGGTCTTTGACCGTATGATTAGGCCAGTCTCAGTGTATGATTTCATCGCACTATTATCAAGAATGCCATGTCATCTTTTGAAGTGAAAGAAACTCTCACTCTCAGTGCAAAGTTTCATTGCACAAATTCATAGACAGCTTGTAGCATTTAATTTTTGCATGGAGTTAATGATCATATGTGTCATGTGATGAAACTATAACACCCTCAATGCAAGTTTCATTGGGTTTCATGAGACTAGGTAAGTGTGCCATGTGAGTGTCATGGTGATGAAACTCGTATGAAACTCTTATCACCTCTCTCTTCATAATTACAGTGCCAAGTCATCAAATCTGCTTGCGTGGCATATGATTTAATGCTCACGAAATCTCCCATGACACTCCACCGAGACTGGTCTCAGAGCATGATTACTGTAGCATTACTGTAGCAATTCGCTAATTAATTGTACTCATTAGATTCGTCGTGCAAAATTGTACTCGTCTGTGAAAAAGTTTTGCAAATAAACTTCATTTGGTACTCCATGCATGCAAAATTTCCTTTAGGTGGAAAATTTTTTTCTCCATCCAAACACGGGCAAGATGTAAGCTTTACAAACTTTACAGTTCGTGGCAACGAAAACCTTTGCTGTACACAAGCTAAAAATAAAAGCAGAGGCTACACCGTCAGAGCGGCAAGAATTTCTACTGGCGGTCCGGTCCAAGTCCAAGCTACTACTACGTTACCTAGCATCTATCGCGGTTATCGTGACGTTGTTGGCCGTGCCCGTGAGGCCCTGAGACGATTCCGTGTCCGACGTGTTCCTCCCGATGTTCACCCCGGGCTCGTTGGGCTCCGGGACCGTCGCGTTCTCGCTGGCCAGCATCATGACCACCGACGACATCAGGGGCCTGTTCCTGGGCTGCACCTCGACGCACAGCAGGGCCACCTGGATGCACCGCAGCACCTCGCTGTAGTTGAAGCTGCCGTCCATCACCTCGTCCAGTAAATCGACGCTCCGGCCTTCTTTCCACAGCATCCATGCCTGAACAATGACCAAGATGCACCGTTAGAGAAAGAATTCAGAAAAAAGTAGTTACTGCTAAGTCTTCATTTGCTGATCAACATGTGTCAGTACTTACATATCTGAGGAGGTTGAGATCAAGCTCGACTTCGTAGAAGCCTCGGTTCCTCTTGCCAGTAAGGATCTCCAGAACCATCACGCCGAAGCTGTAGATGTCGGACTTCATCGAAAACACGCCATCCATTGCGTATTCTGGAGACATGTAGCCACTGAAAAAAAACCATCGTCTCACTAGTCAGTGTGAAGGTCCACTTTCAGAACAGTGTGAAAAATAAGCATGAGAAGAGAAGATGTAGTACTTACTATGTTCCAATGACCTTTTTGGTATGTTCAGTGGTCTGATCACCTCCAAACATTCTGGCGATCCCAAAGTCTGAGATTTTGGGGACCAAGTTTCTGTCCAGCAACACGTTGCTGGCCTTCAGATCCCTGTGGATGATCCTGAACCTCGAATCCTCGTGCAGGTACTGCAGACCCCTCGCAATCCCCATAATGATTTCGAAGCGTTTCTGCCACCTCAGCAGCCTCCGCTTCCCTTCGTCGAATATGAAGGTATCGAGGCTCTGGTTGTGCATGTACTCGTACAGGAGCATCCTCTCGTCCTCGTCGATGCAGCACCCGAGCAGCCTCACGAGGTTCCTGTGCTGGAGCTTGGCGATCAGCTTCACCTCGTTCTTGAACTCCACCGCACCCTGCATCGACCTCCGGGAAAGCCTCTTCACCGCCACTTCCTGCCCGTCCTCAAGCTTTCCCTGCCAGCATTTTTGCAGGATGTCAAAAGTTTTTTCAAATTATTCTACCATTTCCAGGTTTATCCTACTTTTAAATCTGTAATGCATGGTTCGTTTCTCACCATGTAAACAGGGCCGAATCCGCCCTCGCCGATCTTGTTGTGGAGAGCAAAGTTGTCGGTGGCGGCCAGGACCACGTCCAGGTCAAACAACGGCAGGTCGACGTCTTTCTCGGCAGATCTCCAGTCCTCCTCCAGCGCGGGGTGCTTCCTGGCCCTGAACGGGAGCACGTCCTCCGCCCCACCGCCGCCGCCCGGCGCCGACGAGTCCGTCTCGCCATGGCGTTTCCTCCTCCTCCTGCAGACGCAGCAGCAGCAGCAGCCGCCCGCCAGCAGGAGGAGCACGCCGGCGACGGTCGCGACGGCGGCGATCACCACGCGCTTGCTCGGGCCGCTCCAGCTGTTGGCTGGGAAACAACAGCGTCAAGAAAAATTAGTTGGTGAACCGCCTAACACACACGACGCACGTTTACACGACTAGTCAAAACGCTCGTGCCTCCACTCTACAGAAGTGCTTCAAACAGAGCATTATCTTAAGCCTGATCCCACATGCGGCGTGTTTAATTTTGAATGCTTTTAAGACCTTTCCATACCGCAACGAGTTGAAGCTTTTTTTAGGGCGTGTTTAATTTTCAGTGTGCAAGTGCTTTACCCACTGCTGATGAATACTCATCATCATCATCACACCCAGAATTCATGTTTTTCAGTGGGAAATGTTTGACACTAGTTTATCATATCCGGACAACTTTTGGCCATTTGAAGTGTCGCTTTCAAGTTGGGTGGTGTTGAACGATCCCTCGTTGAGCCAATCAGCCAATGTTTTCCTATGAACTGCACGTCACCTAATCCAGTGACTGTGACACATGGTTCTGGTATGGGAACAGAGACTAATTGCTGTCTGATTTTGCCCAAGCCCCAATCCGATCGAGCCAGCTAATTGACCCATGCTACGTTGCTTCCATTCAAAGCTGATCGTAGAAAAGTCTGCGCCATCATATACTAATAAAAAAAATATCGGGACTCGTTCGAGGATTTTTTTTTTTGAAACGACTCGTTCGAGGATTTTGAAAACCACGACGAAGCTTTTTTTTTTTCTGCAAATGTGTATGCAGATTGGTTTCCATAAGAAAGTGGTGGCCTGATGATGACATTTTCTGTGCGGGGACGGCGAGATGCACCCAATTCTTGACCCGAGGAAATGTATTCGTGGCAGAATTGAACTGGTGAACAGGCTTGGCGTGCGTTTGGTTTTATTTTAGTTTAATATAAGTGAGTAATTAGCCGGACGATGCCAATTAATCTCGACAGCTACGTAGACTAGATGTCTCAGCTAAGTGACTAAGTCTGAAAACAAGCAATCCACATTTTTTTCCTACCTATGTCTTGTATGATCTTAATTAACAATGATAGACAGAAGTCATAGTATAGATTTGCAGTGATGAGTGACCAACAACCATGTGTAACTACTCGAAATTGTATATTTTTATCTGTTGAACGACTGGATCGTAAAAAAAGAATTATATGTGCAAAAAAGGGAATGAGAGTCAGAACCTGCGGCGGCGGCGGCGTTGAGGGCGTCTATCTCCGACTGCGCCAAGCGCAAGTACACGTCCTGCACGAACGTCGTGTACTGCCGCATGTCCAGCAGATCGACGGCCCAGATGACGCACCCGCGGCTAGCTCCGCCGCTGACGTTCGACGCGGCGTACGCCCGGCAGCTGCAGTTGCTCAGGCACACCTGCCGGCACTGGTCCAGCGTCATGCCGGCGTACACCGTCGCGTTCGTCGCCTCCGGCAGCTTCATCCTGTTCACCACCCAGAACCCGTCGCTGCTCCCGTTGCCGCCGCCGCCGCCGCCGGCGCAGCTCAGGGCGGTGCTCCTGACGCAGCCGCCCGACCAGACCCGGAGGTTCCACTGCTGCGGCGACCGCGGCCGGAACCCCGGGAGGCAGCTGCACTGGGAGGTCTGGTCGGTGTCGCAGTACCCGAACGCCCCGCACTTGGCGTAGTAGTCGCACGGGTCCGTCGGGTAGTACCAGAAGCTGCTCCAGGCGGCGTTCGCCTTCACCCACACGAAGCGCTGCACCTGCCCGGCGTCGCCGCCCACGACGAGCCGCGACAGCAGCGACGGATCGCCGCCGATGGAGTAGCTGTAGTAGGTCTCGTCGGGGCTCGACACGACCTTGAAGGTGAAGTCGTTGGACTTGAGGTAAGGGACGCCGGTGAGTATCTCGCCGTTCCACGGCCCGCTCGTGTAGATCCTGGTGTCGCCGCGGAGGAGGAAGAACTGCGGGAGGCCGCCGAGGACGAGCTTGAACGTGTAGGCGCCGGGGGAAGGGTCGTCGGCGCCGCTCCACGACGTGATGTTCCGGGTGATGCCGGCCTTGGTGTCCACCCCGAGCTTCATCCCCGGGAGCAGCGTGTCCGTCGGGTAGTCGAAGCTCTGCCACGCCACGCTACGGTCGGACCCGCTCCCGTCCGCGCTCAGGACGAGGTTGCCGTTGTCCAGGAGCCGCGCGACGGCGCCGGACGTGACGTTCCGGGTGGGCGCCGCCGAGGACCATACGGCGGTGCCGTTGTTGTTGTTGTTGTTGCCGTCGAGGACGACGAGGCGGCCGTCGGCGGTGAGACGGAGGACGCCCGGGGAGGAGGAGTCGGCGAGCGGGGCTTGGCGGTTGGCGACCCACACCACGGTCGGCTTCGGCTCCCGGATGCCGTGGAACCAAATGCCGAGGTACCTCTTGCCGGGTTCGGCGGCGTCCGGGGCGAAGAAGCCGAGCGCGAACACGCCGCCGCGCGAGACGAGCGTCTGGTTGCCGGCGATGGACGCGCCCAGGGCGATGGAGTCGGTGGACGCGGAACGGGGCAGGAACGAGGCGAACGCCGCGGCGAGGAGCGCGAGGCAGAAGGCGCGCGCCCTCATCATGCTCGATCGATCTGCGGCTGCGCGTTCTCAGGACATGGCTTCGCGCAATCGAGCCGTGGCGTTTTGTGAGTGTGTGTCTTCACGCGCGCGCTGGGCCGGCCGCGGCGGGTGCCGGGTGGCTGCCAAGGAAACCCGTTCGCTTTTTGGGAAACAGCGAGCGGGAGGGAGCGAGCACGTTGGTGTGGTGTGATGCTGTCTCGTTCCGTGTGAGGCTGCGGGTGCCCCGCAAAACCAATATTGTTGGGTGGTGATGCGGTCCGGTCAGTTAAACAGGTGGCCACGTTCGCGTGCGGGAACGCTGCATTTGGAACAGAATATAAAGCCGGGTCAGCGTTGGAGTCTGGTTTTCACGCCATCGAGTTGGCCGTCGGCGGTCGGCCAGAGATCGTGTGAGCGAGTTCGGTTGACTCCCCCCACCACCAAACGCGCCACCACGGGCCGGTTCTTCTCCTCCGCGCGGCGGAACTCGACCTGCTGATTTGCATTCCGGTCTCCATGGAGTGGTACAAAGTGGAAAGGTTTTGACTCGCTCATTGTTATTCTCCCTAATCCATACCATATCATCATTACCACCACCATATAGTAATTGTGACGACAATACTAGTTGAAGTCAAAGAAGAAAATTAATTTCTCATCATTGTCATCAACTCATCATCGCTGCCATCACGTTAAACAATGCCTGGCCAAATGCCAAAATCGTCTAACGGACATCATGTTCCACCCTACTCGTCCAGCATTCTTTTTCCCTCCTAAAACATGAGGTAAAACTGTTCCACAAAGTAAAATAAGGTTCAAATCAATTAATCGGGAGAGGATGAGAGAATGTTCCGCAAGTACTAATCCAAATAAATATTCTATTATGGTTAGTGGGTAGGTATTCCTCCATTCCAAATTAATATTCATTTTCATTTTTCTAAGTACATAGAGGCATAGAGCTTGCTTGGTTGGGATCCAAATTTTACCTAAATCTAGGGTAGGCTAAAATGTGGGCATGCCAAACATTTACAGCGAAAAACTGAGCAAGAATGCAAGAATTTTAGAATAGCACTTGATCAAATAACAAAATGTGATGGCCACTTCTTTTTTTTTTTTGGCTTTCAACTAAACAAGCGTGTTTGCCCTAATTTTCTAAATTTGGTTGGACGTCTTTTGGAGCCAACCAAGCATCTCATAGTTTTTTATATGCACTTAGATATATATTAAAATTAGATATGTATCAATAGCCAAAATGAATAGTATTATGAAATGGAGAGGGTAGGTAACAAGGTCATTATCCTTCACCAAGGAATTTCTTTTACCTTGAGATGATGTGCGCAAACATTTCTCACGTGAAGCTGGAAATTTTTCTAAGTTGTAACATTTTTCATAAATCTAGCATAATTTTCTCGTGAAGACAGAACAATTTTATCTTGAACCTGAAGTACTGTTTCACTAAAAATATATTCTTTTTCATAAAAGTACTCCCAGTTCACAAAAATTGTCCGTCGACAACATCGGAGTTGTTAAAAGCCACCCCGCTTTGCTCTTCACGCGTGACGTGTCGATCAGCGCGTGCTCCGCTGCTCCCGCCTGTCCATTTTGCAAAATAGCCCTTCACTTTTCTGGTAATCATAGCCTCCACCCGCAGATGAAATCGAACTCTCGTCTCTATCCGCTCGGGTCGTCCCGCGGTTCCTCTCCCCCACACCTCGGCGCCGCCGCCCCCTCTCTCCATTCTCTTCGCCGCCGCCCTCTCCCTCCGCCGCTCCACCCCGCCTGCGCCCGCAGGGTCCAGACCGACACCACCAGCGCCTCGTCCTCCCCGCGGCTCCTCTCCACCTTTGGTCGCGATGACGATGGCGACAAGCCATGGGGGCGGCCGGCCTCGATGCGGCCCGATGCGGCAGCGGGCGGGCTCCGCGGCAGGCCGGCCCCACCTGGTGGCGAGGGAGCGGCGCGACGAGGCGCTCCCCACCAGCGCAGGGAGCAAATACGTCCGGCGGCGAGGGGCAACTTAGCAGGAGCCCCACCGGGTGGATCCGGCCTCGATGGTCGAGGAACTGGTCGGGGCAACCGCACATCCGGCCTGTGGAGCACGAGGGGCGGTGGAGCTGCAGCGTACTGCATGGGTGACGGCATCTCCCGCCGAGCTCTCGGCCTCTCGCCTAATTCAGATGTGTGTGCCCGCTCGTCCTTATCCTCTCCCCCTCCCGTTATCATCTGCGCCTCACAGGCTCTCATATCTCGCTCTTAGTCCACGAAAGGTCACCGCTGGTTTCGATGGTGGCCATCTCACAACCATTATCACAGGTAATTCCTTTTTAGTTGCATTGCTTTCCCCCAAATTTTCCTTATGTTTGTGCATGGTCAGTGATTTGATTCCTGTAGGGATTATTGCTTATGTACATGTCCGAGTATTTGGTCAAGTAGAGTGGTTAGAAAACATATATTTATATATAAATAAAGGATGGTCAGTTCTCATCCTTGACTCCGCGAGTCAAATGCCGGACAAACCCTGCAACTGCAAGTTTCTTACAAAACGTCCAGCCCCTGGCACATAAGCCACAAATGATCAGCAGGAGGAAGCTAAAAATCATGGCTGCACAGAGGGCATCTCACAATTATAGATAGGTAAATATGGATGATATCTGTTTGGTATTCTAGATTTTCCTTTGGGGTTGCAATTGCAGTACTGTGTGCCTTGTGCTTCCATTTAGATAGAATCATGCAAATGAATCATAAATGATGCAGTCTGATATAACGAAGAGATAATGAAGATAAATAGCAGGAAAAAAGATTCCAAGTATGTTTTGTATTTTCTAGAACACGTCTATCCGCATGATGCGGCACTACATTTGACTTCGCATTCTGAAAATATTTAGCAGGGGAGGAAAGTGGACAGCGGAAATGTACAGAGAGGAAGAGAGCACAGTGAGGTTGAGAAACTCCATTCAGTGGCAAAAGCGCACTTCAAAATCAAATTTAAAACTAGAAAGATAACTATGAACTTATTCTGACCATGCTGGGAACAAGTTCTTAGACCACTCCTACCTAATAATTGTAATTTAAAGCACCATTTGCATTGTTGTAACAGCAATGAAGCTTTTTTAGTCCTGACTTCATGTTCTCTTCTTTATTTCATTCTAATTCAAATTGTGAGGTGAAACTCAATCTGCCGCAGGATGCCTCTAGTGGAAAGAAAATATCTATCAATGATCTTTTCATTGAGGTAATTTCATAGTTCCACCTTTTCCGGTTTGGTTTTCTGTTGCCGCAGGATTAGGTATGTACACTATTTTTTTGAATGATATTGTTTATAAGTATCCTCTCTGTCGTGCGTGATTGAATGTCTTTATTTGATATGCAGGCTGCAGCTTGGAGTTGATGAAATGCTGTCGTGGTGGACACTCCAGCTCGCAATTCATAAACACTCTCCAGCTCACAGTTCATCTTGCAGTGTGCTAGAAGGTGCTGATCATGGGAAATGCGGTCGCACTGTGGCCACCAACCATGGCAGATTGGCAGCATAAGTGGAAGGGCTGCTTCGTTTTCTTGGATGTTGTGCTCTGATCATTAACCATCAAATAGGTAACCCTATGTTTTCCTGGTTGAACTAGACTTTGGATGTTAATTGTGACGACATTTAATGTTTGGGGTTAATTTTTGTTTGTTATCTGGCTGTAAAGCTTGAGATCAATGCACGAGAATCATTTAGACAAATTATGCACGACTTATTCCTAGGATCATCATAAAAAAGCTTACTCCAGATTATATATATAGAAATATAAATATAAATAGAAATAGAATGAGTTATGTTGAGCCTGACTGTGAGAAGATGCATCTGCTGAGACCGACATTGCTCCTACGGCTCCCTCCCAATAGATTATATTCAGCTTAAGATTTCTTGAATTAATTTTTTGAACAACTTAAACCTGAGACATAGAAGTAAATTTCCACTCAGAATTAAATTGTGCTAGAGGATATAGGTTTTGATTTAGCTGCTGCAAATATACTAAAGGGTGGTTTCTATTACATGTACTGAGAAATAATGTCTTACATTTATAGAATGTAGCTTTATGCGGATCTTGAATAAGCTTTGTATGGTTGTGATTTGTGAATGCTTCTAATCATCCTTTGATGTTTAGGCCTTTCAATTTTATAACATGTAGCTTTATTGCATTTCTGCATACTACCTTAAATGAGCTATACTGCTTGTATTTTTCTGCAGTCATGAAATTGAGTAATTGACATTTTCTGGTTGGTAGCTGCTGGAAAATGAAAACAGAGCCATAAGTTCATTATGTCATTGATTTTTTATTTCTAATTGTTGTGTATGTTTGCTTAAAGAATAATATTTTGGGAATTGATGATGACTTTAGTTGGCCTGAGGTATTCACTGCAAATTGATATTCTATTCTTTTTTAGTTCAAATACTGTTTTGCCTATCGAATTTAGAATACACTGATGCTAGCATAAGGGGCTAAATACTTCTATTTCCTATTTGCTTCTTTTCATTCTATAGATCTAGAAGCAACCTAAGTTTAAGTTGGCATTCTTCCGTTTTCTTTGTTCAGATATACACCCCCTTTGTTAAGCAGCAGTGGAAAAACAAAGGTACAACAATTGTTTCTTGGAGCAAGGGTGTAATTGGCTTGCACAATTGTTGCCACTCATTGGGTTGTCATATTCATGATCCAAATTCTGGATAAATGTTTATGATTTTTTTTTTGTGTATCTATACTGCTCGGATGATACCATATTGCTGATGATGCTATGATTTCGTGGTGGATTTGCCCTGTGTCATGCATATCATTTGTCGTCTTTATTGCCTTTTGTTTACTTATGTTTGATGGTTAAAACTGTGAATGTTCTAGTTTTATCTAAGGGTAGTCCCAATGGTGTAATAATGATGACTTCTATGTCTATTAATTATCTTGACAGCTCAGTGTTTTCCTGATGTGGCATACAAATTAAAGAAGAGAGAGCACAAAACAGAGAAACGATTTCTTCCTGGCGAAACCGAGTCGACGCTCGCAACGAGGCTCGTAGAAATCACTGGAATGCCGTTGGGGAGACTCGATTGAAGTCTAGCTGCCTCCATCTGGATCGAGTGCGCCGCCGCTCGTCTGCTCTCTCCTGCGCCCTCGCAACCTCACTCCCACCTCCTATTTCCATGAGCGCGCGCTCGGCCTGCCATCTCCCAGCAGGGATGGCCGCGGCGAACTCGAGTTTCCCACTGGCGAGAAAGGGGAAGACGGGAAAGAAACGGAGGAAGATGGAAAAAGAGAGATTAGTAGAAAGAAATTCCGCCTCGAATCGAATTACTGGCGCTGGCAATGCAAGGGCGCGGAAGATACTCTGCAGCTCGGCGACCCTCCCTGTTCGTCGCAGTCCTGCTACCCACCGAGCGCTTAGCAGTCGAGCAATCACCACCTCAAGCCGCTACCACTGGTCCTGCATCCATCTCGCCTAGATGAGGAAGGCCCAAACGATGAGACAAGGAACGAATAAGAACGATGCTTTATGCTGAGCACAGCTAGATCAAGTCCATGGACCAAGGGACCGGGCGTTGCTAATCAGCGCGCCCTGGACGGTCGGTTTTCCGACAGCGACGGGACGTGCCAGTTGCGCGCGGTCAGGTAGAGTATCCTTTCTTTTTTTTATTAGTTCAGTTTTTGTTTTGACACAATAAAGTATCTATTCTTTTTTAATAGTATTTCCTTTTTAGAAGACACTTCCATAACGCACGACACAACTCTTGCAAAACGATTTATGTGTCTAACTTTTTATGATAAATTATAAACATAAATATTTTCTTAACAACAATTTATACACATAATTTTTTCGTAACAACAAGTTATGTGCATAATTTTTAAGCACAATTTTGACACTAGTTCGCGTGCAGAACTTATACACACAACTTTGGTGCATAACTTTGAGTTATAAATTTTTGTCTGATAATTTTTAAACATAAGTTTGATTCGCGCAGAACTTATGCGTACAACTTGTATGCACAATTGTTTGAAGAATAACTTGTGTGTATAATTTTTTTCTCTAACAACAAATTGTTCGCATAACTTTTCATGTAAACGACGAGTTGTGCGCATAACTTTTTTTAACGAGAATTTGTGCGGATAACATATGGAAAAAATTGTTGAATAAGGAAAAAAGAAAAAAAGAAAAAAAAGAAAGAAAGAGGGAAACGGTGGGATCCGTTCCTTCCCACGTGGGAGCGCGGGACCGCCTCGGTTGGTCCGCGCGGAACCGAGCTCTCCGCGCGACCGGTTGTAGGATTGATTTCTCGCAAGGGACCCATGTGTAAGAGTCTAATGTTATCTAACTGTGGTGGACTGCAGAAATAGTTGCCACACTTGATCTACTACATTTTTATGTTTCATTTAAGTTATCCTTGGTATTACAGCTGCTACAGAAATCATGGATTGGGAAGTATAATTTCTATTGATATTAATTACTCTTTTTCTCTCTTGGAATCTACTCCTAGAAATTATGCATTGGGACTGCCCTAAGACTGTCTCCAGCAATCCCCCGTCCCCCATCTGCAAAACTGAGACGGATGCAGACGATGCCGTTCGTGCAAAGGAAAAACGCCTGCAGCGGTGGAGCTCTTCCCCGAGCGCATCGCTCGCGGTCGTTGGCTCCCGCGTGGGCTCGGAGGTCCTCGGCGGGGAGGGCGAGGCCGTCGCGCCGCCCGCTCGTTCCCCGTCCGCGGCCGTCATCGGGGACGGAGAGGTGCCGGATCCGGCCACCGCGACGCTGAGGAGGAGCAAGGCGGAGGCGGCCGCCGGTGGTCGAGGAGGAGGCCGCGACGGCGGCGGCCGGGAAGCAGAGGCCCTCCCGGGCTCCCCGGAGACCGCACTGCCTCAGATCTGCACCGCCGGACGCCGGGGAAAGGAAGAGGAGGATGAACCCCGCCGCCAGATCCGGCCGCTGGGGGAAGGAGGAGGAGGAGGAGGCCGCTGTCCGCCGCCGGGAGGTCGCCTCGCCTTCCTCCTCTGCCCCGGCCCCTGCTCCTCCGCTGAGGTCGAGGTCGCCGCGCTGGATCTCCGCCGACCTTCCCGCCCATGCGCCGGAGGAGGAGACGCGTCGGTGAGAGGGGTGGACGCAGATCCGCGCCTGCCATCGTTGAAGAAGACCGGCGAGGTCGCCGCGGTGCGCAGCGCAGGAGGAGGCCGGCGGACCGGCGGCGCGGTCCGTCAGCGACGGCATGCGGGCCAGTACCAGCAGCAGCGAGGGGTGGAGGAGGAGGTCGTCAGCAGCGAGGCGAGCTCCTCGAGCAGCGGCGGCGGAAGGAGGCAGCCTGCGGGAGTGGAGCCGTGGAGGAGGCGTGCGGGAGGAGGGAGAAGGAGAGAGACGGGAGGAGGGAGGAGGCGTGCGGCAATTGGGATGCAGACACAACAGGAATGCACACGCGGGGGGTCTTGCTGCGTTTTGCAGCAGCTGTTGCAGCTCCAGCAAGAGCTGCTACAGTACCCGTTGCTGCTGCATTTTGCAGATGCAGAACGAGCTGAGGCACTTGCTGGAGACCGTCTAAACATACTCGAGTGTGGATTTTTGTTGTTCCTACGTGAAAGACTGAAAGGGCGAAACTACTGTGGCATGTCGGCAGCAGAAAATGGCTGTTAAGGCTAGCGATCGCTGCATGCTGTCCAAGTTTGTAACAGCGTGCGCGGGGAAGATACCCTTCTGAATGTAGTTGAGAAATCTTTTACAATTGGTAAACTTCACAAGAAAGAGTGACCAGTGTTCCGAAAGAAAGAATGTGTAGTGCTCCAGGCTATCTCCCCTGTAACGAAGTTACTGTCACATAATTCGCAGTGAAGCTTTGCAAAGATTCTGCGTTCGAACTGCTCCTCCCGGTCTTCACTCCAGGTTCATTTGGTTCCGGAAGCATAGCATTCTCGCTGCCCATCATCATGACGATTGTAGACATCAAGGGCCTGTCTCTGGGCTGCGCTTCGACGCAAAGAAGCGCGACCTGTATGCACCTCAACACCTTGTCGTAGTTGAAGTTACCACCCATTACCTCATCCAGTAAATCCACGCCCCTTCCTTCTTTCCACATCATCCATGCCTGCCAGAGTCATCAGTATGGTTAACCAAAAAAATAACCAACAGTATAACGATTGCCATTGGTTTTGCACACTTGCTACTACTCTCTTCGTTCCAAATTATAAAAGTTTTCCAAGAATGACTTAAATTCGATTATATTTGTACAATATTTTTGAATAAGACGAATGCTCAAACTTGAGTCTAAAAGGTCAAACAAATTATAATTTGGAACTGAGAGAGTACTTACATATCCCAGGAGGTTAAGATCGTGGTCGGGTTCGTAGGAGCCTCGATTCCTCTTGCCAGTGATGATCTCCAGCACCAGCACGCCGAAGCTGAAAACATCGGATTTCATCGAAATTACGCCGTCCATTGCATATTCCGGAGCCATGTAGCCACTGAAAGAAAAAAGGCGTCAAAGTTCTGTGCAGAAATCAATTTTCTAAACAAATTGCACTACATGGCAAAGAATACTCACTAAGTTCCAATGACCCTTCTTGTAAATGCAGTGGTCTGATCACCTCCAAACATTCTCGCGATACCAAAATCTGAAATTTTGGGGATCATGTTTTTATCGAGTAACACGTTGCTAGCTTTCAAATCCCTATGGATGATCCTGAACCTTGAATCTTCATGCAGATACTGTAAACCTCGTGCAATCCCCAAAATGATCTCAAACCGTTTATGCCAATTGAGCAATCTGCGTTTTTCTTCATCTGCATAGTCCATGGAGTTTCATAAACATCAAGTACATATATATGGTCAGACTACTGGTTATTTTTCTGTATAAATGAACTAACCAAATATGAATGTGTCTAAGCTCTGGTTGCGCATGTACTCATACACGAGCATCCTCTCATTGTCTTCGATGCAGCAACCGAGCAGCCTCACAAGGTTTCTGTGCTGCAACTTTGCAATCAGTATCACCTCGTTCATGAACTCCTCAGCCCCTTGCATTGATCCCTGGGCCAACTTCTTCACAGCTACTCGTTGTCCATCCTCTAACTTTCCCTGTCATTAGTTTGTAGGTGTGTAAGTTGAAATCGCAATGGACAATCAGCAAACCAAGATATTCAAAATTTCTTTTGTGTTCCTTTTACCTTGTAAACAGGACCAAATCCACCTTCTCCGATCTTATTGTCCTCCGCAAAGTTGTCCGTGGCATCTAGAACCGCCTTTAGATCAAACAATGGCGGCAGGTCGACATCTTTGTCAGCAGCAGCAGCAGATTTTCGGTCATCATCCAGCGGCTCATCTCCAGGGTGTTTCATCCTGACCTTGAACGGGAGGACATCATGTTCGCTGCTTGGCACGGACAACGCCATTTCACTTTGACTTTTTCTCGTTACCTTGCTCCTCCAAAACCAACAACAGCAAGCCGCTAATAGAAGAACACCAGAAACTGTCGCGGCAATGGCGATGAGCACACTCTTGCTTAGGCGCCGGTTGTTAGCTGGAATCGGAGAGTGAAAAATTAAACGTGAGGTCAACTGTTCTGATATTGTCCAAAAGTTTATACTTTACTACACCACCTTATTGTTACTGTAGACCCTTTTGATGCTTTTACGTAAATCATTAATTATGCAAGAGCTCAAGAACAACTGAAAAAGAAATAAATTCTAAAAACAAAATTATAGAAGAGAAGACAGCCGACCATCAAACTTATCGACTCAACCCGATTAGTTCTTGAGCACACTATTCATAACAACTAATCGCAGTACTCTTTCCATTCCAAATTGTATCGTTTTGGCTTTTCTAAGTACATAAATAATAGGGAAAAAACTCAAATTACTCCCCTTAAGTATAATCAAAGTATGAATAACCTCTTAAAGTATTTCTTGGTTCAATTTACTCTCTAAACTATATCATTTAGTTCAATTTACTTTTTAATACAAATTTTTAATTTCATCATGCACAAGTGAAATTTTATGTTAAAAAATTACAAGATGATAGAAGACAACAAAGACATATTAAAAATATATCATGAATTTTTCATCACAATTTTGATAGGGTAGGATATTTAATAACGAAATTTGTTATTGAGATACAAAACTATACTAAAACTAATGATGAAAATTCATAAAATATTTTTAAAATATAGATTATGATGTCCGCTACCATCATGCAATATCTTAAATCAAACTTGAACTTGTGTATGGAGAAATAAAATTGAAAATTTGCAATATGGGGTAAGTTGAACCAAATAGTATAGTTTATAGGGTAAACTGAACCAAAACACAACTTAGGAGGTTATCTGAACTTTCGCTATTATTTGAAGAGAGTAATTTTGACTTTTTCCTATATATATAACATTTCTATGCACTTAGATATAGTGTATGCCTAAATACATTATAATATCTATGTACTTAGAAAAACTAAAAGACATACAATTTGGAGCGGAGTGGTAGATAGGAACAAGCTAGGTAGAGCCAAATAATAATTTCTGTCCTATGAAGCTGTCATGAATATTTATTGCATGTAGTAGCTAATAAAAGCATTAATAAATTCCTGAATATCGTAAATTCGGTGCAAGATTTTGAATCATATACGTAGAACTGAAGGAGAGTGAAATCAAAGTTAGCACCTGAGGCTATCAGTGCGCTTGTCTGGGGCTGCGCTTGCCGTATGTACACATCCTGCAGGACATTCGGGTTCTGCCTGATGTCCAGGAGATCGCCGTCCCAGATGACGCACCCTTGACTGATGCCCCCGCTCACGTTCGCCGCAGCGTACGCCTGGCAACTGCACTTGCTCAGCCTCAGGCACTCCTCCTTGCACTGCTCCAGAGTCATGTCGGCGTACACAGTCGCGTCCGTAGCATCTGGCAGCTTGATCCCGTTCACAACCTCGAACCTGTCGCCGCCGCCGCAGCTCAGCTTGGTGCTCCTGACGCACCCGCGAGACCAGTCACCGCGGCTCCACCACTCCGGCGACCGCGGCTTGAACCCCGAGAGGCAGGTACACGGAGGGGACTGGCTGGGGTTGCAGTACCCGAATGCCCCACACTTGGCGTAGCCGTCGCATGTGTCGTACGGGAAATACAAGAAGCTCTGCCACTCGCCTTTGCTCCACACGAACTGCCGCAGCTCCCCTGCTGCCGTGCCGCCGTCGGCGACGACGAACATCGACCTCGAGACCAGCGACGCGTCGTGGATGGAGTAGCTGTAGTACGTCTCGGCGGGGGTCGACACGATCTGGAAGGTGAAGTAGGGCGACGTGAGGTTCTGCGCGCCGGTGAGCACCTCGCCATTCCACGGCCCGCTCGAGTAGATCGGCGTCCGGTCCATGGAGAGGAAGAATTGCGGTAGCGCGCCGGCGCCCAGCTTGAACGTGAAGGGCCCCGGCGAGGGGTCGAACGCGCTGCGCCACGACGTGATGTTCCGGGTGATGCCGTGCCTGGCGTCCACCCCGAGCTTCATGCCAGGGAGCAGCGTGTCCGTCGGGTAGTCGAAGCTCTGCCAGGCGACGCTCTCCGGAGAACCGCTCCCATCTGCGCTCAGAACGAAGTTGCCATCGTCCAGTAGCTGCGCGGTGGCTCGTGAGCTTACTTTTCCGGTGGGCGGCGGCGCGGAGGACCATGTCCATATAAGGGATTTCTGGTGGATGAGGATGACGAGGCGGCCGTCGTCGGGGGAGAGCTTGAGGACGCCAGGAGAGTCGATGACTGGGTTCTGGCGGTTGGCAATCCACACGACGGTTAGCGGGATGTTGGCGTACCAAATGCCGAGGTACGTCTTCCTGCTGTCGCCACCATCCTGCAGGCTGAAGAAGCCGAGCTCAAAGACGCCACCGGCCGAGACGATCGTCTGGTCGCCGGTGATATATGTGGAGACGTCGAGGATGTCGGTGGATGTGGTGGAGGGGGTGAAGAAGGCGGCGGCGGTGGCGGCGGCAATGAGAAGCTGGAAGAGGTAAAGTGTGCGTGCCCTCATACTCGTCACTCGTCAGTCCCCGCCTTCCTCTCCCGATCGAACTTGGCGCCAAGCCGGTCTCCAGCGACCTCTCCTCTCAGCGCGCATGCCCTTGTGACTTGTGACTTGCGATTAACCTCAATTAGTAGCATGCGCTGACTGCCTGCATCGTCGTGGTTGTTATCATTTTGTGTGAAGGACAAAAAAAAAAATGCTATGGACCTATGGTCACTTACTGGCAGGGTTTTTTTTACCGTTTCGTACCGCGCGGTATACCGCGGTTACCGCTGCTACCGCTGGGGTACGGTAACGGTACCGAGCGGTAGCAACCGGTGGCAAAATTCAAATTTGAATTTGAATTCAAAAAAATGAAAAAATCAATAAAAATCTCCAAAAAATAGTTCATGATTTGTAGAGTCTGATGGTGTTGAAAGTTTTCAAATTTGAGTGCATTTGGTATTTATTTGGAGCTTTAGAAGTTGTAAAAAAAAGAAAAAGAAAATTCATGGGCCGGCCCGTTAAGGCCCATGAAGCCCAAATCAACTAGATGACCTAGACGCACCCCAACCGCGACACCCCGTGACTCCACTCCACTCCCTCTCCTCAGTCCGCAGGTTCCCCAGCTCCGTCCGCCGCCGCGAGCCGCCGTCCGCGCCGCCGCCGGCGGTATACCACGGCCAGAGCGCGGTATACCGCGCGGTAGCAGCGGTTAGCCGCCCCGCAGCCGGATCCGCCCGCTCCCGCTCGGCCGGGGCGGCTAACCGCGCGGGAGTTGCGGTATACCGCCGGCCTCGCCGCGGTATACCGCGGACAGGTTTGAATTTTTTTTTTCATTTGTGTAGCTTTAGGCTTTAGGATTTGTGTTAGGATTTAGGATTTGTGTTAGGATTTAGGTTTATTTTGGTTTAGGATTTTAGGTAGGAATTTAGGATGTGAGGTAGAGGTAGAAATAGAATTGTTGCTTTAGGTAGAAATAGAATTGTTGCCTTAGGTAGGATAATTTGTGGTAGGAATGTAGGATTTGTGGTAGGATCCAATTTTAGTTAGGATTTGTTTCAGATTTAGGTACACTTTCTTTAGGTATACGATTAAGTAAGTCTTTTGTTTATGTTGGCATTTATGCAGGTAGACAATGTCAGGCAGACCTAAAGATCCCGTATGGGAACATGGTGACAATCTAGCTCCCGGATGGCGATGCAACTATTGTGGTATGCAGAAAAGTGGTGGTGGTTCTACTAGATTCAAACAACATTTGGCCGCGCGCGGATCATCGGTGCTCCATTGCAGCAGGGTGCCACCACCTGTGCGGGAGTACTTTCAGCGGGATATTGAGAGGACTAAGAAGGTAACTACTGACCGGGCTCGAGAGAGGGTGGCACGGGAGGCGGCAGCAGCAGCGGGAAACAATCCCGCTGGTGGATATGATGAGGAGGCTCAGATCCAGGATGCAATTAACCTGTCGAGAGCAGAAGCAGAGTTCCGACAGGGGGTGGAAGGGAGAGGAGGTACTTATGAGCGTGGAGGGGGTAGTGGTTCGGCGGGGTTGAATCCCTTCCAGAGGATGCTTAGAAGAGCTGGTTCGCGAAGGGACACTCCTGTGGTGGTGGAAGACTATAACTTGGCTGCCGGTGGAAGAAGAGGAATGACGCAAACAAAGATTGATACAGGGTCCTGGACGCAGAAGGGTAAGAATGCAAGGGAATCTATTGGGAAAGCTTGGTCCAAATTCTTCCATACTGCGGGAGTACCTGGGAGACAGGCGGATAGTCCTTACTTTGTTAGTGCGGTTAGAGAGACACAGAAGTGGGGTGAGTTTTCTTTCATTTTATGTTCACGAAAGTTTTCCTTCGCCTTGTGTTTGTGTATCTGTTCTCATGTTTTTTGTATGGTTGCAGGTGAAGGAATTGCATCCCCCACTGGACGGGATATTGATGGCAAGTACCTTGATATGAACGAGAAAGACTTGAAAGATCGGTACGCAAAGTTTCAGAATGATTGGCCCATCTTTGGCGTGACGTTGATGTGTGATTCTTGGACTGGCCCGACGCGGATGAGTGTCATCAATTTTTTGATATATTGCAATGGGGTCACGTGGTTTCACAAGTCTATTGATGCAACTGGAAAATCTCAGGATTCTGACTATCTCAAGACGGTAACCCCTAAACCTGTGCCATTCACAATCCAACTTTGTGGATGTTTTGGGAGGTAACTAAATGTTGTACTTATTTTTTGCAGGAGATTCGTAAGGTGGTGAAGGAGATCGGCGCGGAGCATATCGTGCATATAGTTACAGACAACGGGTCCAACTATAAGAAAGCATGCAAGGCACTTGGACGGGAGTTTGCACACATTACTTGGACACCTTGTCTAGCACACACCGTCAATTTGATGTTGAAGGATATCGGTGAAAGGCCGGAACATGCAGGTACGATCTCGACATGCAAGGGAATTTCAGCTTGGTTGCACAACCATGGTCAGTTGAATGCAATGATGAGAAAGGCTATCGGTGGGAAGTTGGTTAAGTGGAATGCCACTCGATTTGGGACCAACTACATGTTTTTGGATAGCATATATCGGAAACGCCAGGGATTCATGCAGTGGATGGCATCTCCTGAATTCCAAAACAGTAAGTGGGCGCATACCGAGGAAGGTCGATTTGCTCATGCCAGGTTGTCTAATATGGAGTGGTGGGACGGATTGAAGTACATCATTGACACAGTGCAACCAGTATACAAGTTGCTTCGCTTTGCTGATCGGGAGAAGAAGCCAAACTTGTGTGAGGTTGTATACCAATACCAGTTGTGCAAACATGAAATGGAGTCTTTCTTTGGACAAAATGTGTCGACGTGGAATGAGTATCGGCAGATTCTTGACAGGCGGATTCGTGATGTGTACGTTGAGACGTATGTTGGTGCAGGTAATACTTATGCTTATTTCAAGTGCAATACTTATGCTTTCTCAACTTATGCTTATTTCAAGTCATTCATATTTTGCAGCTGGTGTCCTCAATCCTGCTCTTTCATATACGATGGATCCAACTCCTGAGATGTATCGAATGCTCAAGGATGCATTTGAGCGCATGACGGATGTCGAGTCCGCCGTGCAAGCATTGCAGGAGGCTGAAGTGTTTCGCATGAAGCATGGCGAGTATGGATCGGAAATGGCACAGCGAATGGCGACGGACCCGAAGACAACACCATGTAAGAGTTCTTCCCAAAGACACCTTATTCTCTCCGCTACTCGAATATATTGCTTACACAATCGGTTGCACATGCAGCGGCCTGGTGGATGATGTTCGGTGGATCCACTCCACAGCTGCAGCGCCTTGCATTACGGCTTGTTTCACAGTGTGTTTCCTCAAGTGGATGTGAGCGTAACTGGAGTACTTTTGCGTTGCTCCATACAAAGGTTCGCAACCGGTTGACACACAAGAAACTTAACAAGCTTGTCTATGTCAACTACAACCTTCGGCTGCGACTTGAGGATGTCTCTAATCGGCGTGATGATGATGAAGGTGATATTATTGAGCATCTTGGCCAACTTAACTTCTATGATGAGAAAAATCCGGTGCGGGAATGGATGAAATATGGTAGATCAAACCGGGAGCCGGTTCTTGATGAGGAGGATGAAGACAGTGACATTCCTATCCCGTCCCAGCTTGTGAGGGATCAGATAGACCCCAAAGATCTCCAAACCGCTACGGGTGATGATTGCATTAGTGATTGGGCATGAAGATATGTGGGTAGCAGTCACATAGGGAAGAGGATGTTCCAGAGTGGGCCTAAGCAGGGTGAGCCAAAGCGTCAAAAAGGCAAGACAAAGGCACCAGAAAACCCAGTGACCAGCGACGCCTCCACTGATGATGGTGATGGTCAGCGTAGTCCACCGTACCAGGAGTCTGGGGATAGCAGCTCAGCTGAAGATGACGGTGATGATGATGGTGATGGTGATGATGATGATGATGATGATGGTGGTGATGGTGATGATGATGGTGATGGAGATGGTGGTGGTGGTGGTGGTGGTGGTGGTGGAATTCGTTTCACAGGTATACACACGTACATTTACACACATGTATGATGTTTCTAACTATATGTACTAATTATGATCTATGGTTGACTGTAGGGGAGACTCAATTCACACATGCTACTCAGGATCGCGACCATGGAGCACCGCAGTCGCAAAGGAGAACGGTTGGAGCGTCGCAATTCGACAGTGATACCTCCCAGTCGCGGTCTTTTTATCCCATTCCTGACATAAACGCGCAGGCACAGACGACATGGGTGTATGAATGGGAAGACCCCCATTTTTACAACATGTTAGTCAGTGAATGGCAGACAACTTCGGCATGGACGGGCCTAACTTGGCAACAGTACAAGGCTGAGTTGCTTAGGGTGAGAGGCTTGAATGTCATGTCCATCGCCGAGTACAACTCCGCGTCCCAAATGGGGGTCTTTCCTTTTTACCATTGAACTTTTATTGTGTTGTATGACTTGTATCGAATTATTTGTATTTGAACTATCAACTCACTTATGCACGCCTAATATTATTGTGTTTGGTGTGGTATTTCTATGCATAACTATAAATTATTGATTGGGGGTGGTATTTAACACTACTTTGTGCCAACATCATGCCAAAATTTTCATTTCTTTCAAGCCGGAGACCCTTTTTCATTGCACCGGTTTTAATTCATTACCGAGCGGTATAAATCCTTACCGCAGCGGTATAAATACTTTATACCGCGGTATACCGCTGGTTACCGTTTGTATAAGCGATTTTGGTTTGGATTTTGAATTCGAGCGGTAAGAAGCGGTATACCATTTATACCGCTCCGGTATACCGTTACCGCTAGGTAGCGGTATAAATATACCGGGCGGTATAAAAAACCCTGCTTACTGGTTGATTAGCACGACGGATCGGAGGAGACGGCGAGCTGCTGTGTGCACCCATTTGTTATTCCAATGGGGCCACGTTCAGGGCGTTGGTTGCATATGGAGTGGCAACAGAAAAAGCTCGGTCAACTGACGGTCTGGCGCTCAGCACGTCCGGGCAAGCTGGTTTTCACGCCAAGTTGGAGGTCAGCTGCCGGTTCGGTGGGAATCGAACCGGCCACGAAGGAGGGAGGTTGCAGGCTGTTCGAACAGTGTCAGCATAGTTCCGTAGAATTTTGTGGAGAAATTTTTGAATGTTCCTAAGGTCTATCAGGAGTATTAAATGTAGACTAATTACAAAATTAGTTATATGAGCGCACGGGAAATCGTGAGACGAATTCATTAAGACTAATTAATCTGTCATTAGAGATTGTTTATATTGTAGCACAATCTTGTCTAACCATGATATAATTAGACTCGTTAGATTCGTCTCGAAAAATTAAAAGAATTATGAGTTTTGTTATTAATCCACATTTAATATTCAAGATTGGTTGAAAAATTTTTAGAGAAATTTTTACGAACTAAACAGAGCCGACACAATCGTGGGAATGGATGTCGTGGGAAAAGACAATCAAAAAGTTGGAAAGGTGCACAATTTGATTCCTAGTATCAACTTATTTTGATAATAAATAGAATTTAAACTGTTCCAAACAAAACGGAATATGATGGTGTCCGAACCAATAACTGTTATGCGAGTGCAGCGTGTACCGGGTCTGAACCCCTATTAGTACCGGTTTTGGACCCCGGTACTAATGTGAAGCTCACATTAATACCGGTTCATAATAAGCGGTACTAATGTGCCTCTCTGTCGTCTCCGTCTCCCTCCCCGTCCCTCCCGTCACCTCCCCGTTTGTCCGCCCCCCTCCTCTTTTTCTTTTCTTTTTTTACTCTTATTTTTCCAACAAATCAATTCCAACACTAACACAGATCTTTTTTCCAATATTTCACAACTTTCTCCAAAATTTCATCACAAATTATACATTCACAAGAACTACACAATTGACAATTCACAACCAGATTCATAAGAACAACTACTAAACCACCGATTCAACTATAAATACACAGCTTCAAAAAACAACGGGAGAAATCACACACTCAGAGAACAAATCATACACACAGATTCACTTGCCAGGACAAGCCGGCCTACCTCCGTGCGCCCACCGCCGCCGGAGCCAGGCCTCCGCGCGCTGTGGCCGCGACCGCCAGGCCCTGTCCCCGCGCCCGTGTCGGGTCGCCGCGGCCGTCGTCCTCGCGCCGAGTCGCCGCGGCCGCCGGGCCCTGTCACCGCGCCCGCGCCGGGTCGCCGCGGCCTCCGGGCCCATCCCCGCGCCCCGCTCTCCTGGTCCGCCCGCGCCCTGCATCTGAGGAGGAAGAGATAAGGTATGAGATCGAATGGGAGATAAAAATGAGAGAGAAAAGAGGAGAGACGGGAGGAGATGGAGTGAGATGATGCGGTTGTGAGGCGCCTGGGAGGCCCCGCGCCGGCCGCCGCTCGCTGCTCCCCTTTGCGCCCTGAAGAAGGAGAACAAGAGAGAGGTGCAAGAGAGGAAAAGATGTGAGGAAGAGATGACTTGGGTGGGGATTTTTCTAAGTGTTGGAGAGACTGACGGTCGGTGGAGTGGATGGATACATTAGTACTGGGTTGTTTTCCCACCCGGTACTAATGTGACACATTAGTACTGAGTCTAGCCCTTACCCGGTACTAATGTGTGTCACAGGAGGCGTGTCGGGACCTCCCCTCCCCACCCGGTACTAATGTGCATATTAGTATCGTGTGCAAAAAAAAAACCGGTACTAATGTGAAAATCTGCCCAGGACCAAAGATCGATGCCCTAGTAGTAGACATACAGAAACAGTGAAAGAACTGGCGGCTCAAGGATGCTAGCTCGTTCGCTCATATCAATTATTAGTTGCATGCCGTGCCCAAGGGCTTCCTGAATGAGGCTGACTCTGAACCACTGGGAGATGCCTCTCTGAATATGAAACATAGGATGCATCTGGCAAGAGTGGAAATGGGCGTTGGATATTGGATTATTGCATTTGTTAGCTGGGAGTACGGTTGCTGAATAGGCAATTATGCAGCAACATACTTCCTCAACTAGGCAATTATGCAACAAACATACTACTTCCTCCACTTTAAAATGTAGTCGTGATGGTTTTAGTCACGTGCACGCCTGCTTTCTTCTTACCCTCTATAAGTTGTACCTCTTATATATTTTTTCTCCTCCTCCAATAAAATTTCAGCAATTCTCTTGCCGTCGGTTGAAAAAAAATGTTGGAATTTTAAGACTACACTTTGATCGCTAATTATACCTTCTACATGCTCATGACCATAAGATCGATATTGTATGTACTAGTAGTTGGATCCAATTGATACTAAATTTGACACCTTAATCGAAACAGTCTATTTATGACTTTTTTCTCTAAACACAGTAAATGCAAATTTTCATTGAGTTTAAACGTTTCTTTTACAACTGTACATAATTTATTACCTCACCACAAACAATATGAGTTTAAACGTATATCCAATCGTGGAGGAGTATAAATTTTAGCTCACTAGAGCTTTTCCCGAGACACCGTGCGGTTCGCATAATCTGAGAAAGTTTGGAAATGCAATATTGAGGTATTGTGATACCTAGAAAGGGTCAAATTAAGGATTATGATTAAGCTAGCTCTGCATGTGCAAACAGCCAAACACTGATAAAAGAGAAATAAAGACTTCTTGCATGGTTAAGAAAGACTGCATTGTTGGATGGGTGCATGCACTCGACCTGGCGTTGAAGTTTGTGCCCAGCCTGTCTATAATTAGAAACAAGAAATTTTGATATAGAAATGTCAGACGTTGCTGTTCGTTTTAGTTGGTATATTGCAGCAATTGGTTCCTTTAAATTTGAACAAGCGGAAACAGACACCCAGCTGGAAATCGAAAGCAAGTGGAGTTGACCTGCTAAAAAATAGTAAATGGCAGTTGATTTCCTGTCCCTGGAATAGTGGAATCTGGATACATACTTTGTCTATATAACCTATACATATGCACTCCACTAAGAGTCACATCTTATTTCTCTTAACATGCAAACTATCTATGTCATCATCCACTAAGATCATATATTTAAGTCTTTCATTGCTTTTCTGTGACTAAATACATGAATGATCAATCTTGTAAGAGATGTTCTCTTTCAACCTAATGAATATGGTTTCATGTATAATATTGTCTAAAAAAAATATTGTTATGCAATCACTTTAGTGTTTCTACTTTCAAAATTCATCTTAAAATTTTGTTTAAAAACTCCTGCAACAACGCGCGGGGTATCACCTAATTATTGTTGTTTTTGGGACCCAACATACATGGCCATAAAAACAAGTGAGCACCAGAAGCTAGAATGCCTGCAATATTTCGAGTAGACCAGAGCAAAATGCGGATTCAGACTTTTTCCAGATGTCCAACCCCTCTAAGGTCGGGGCTTAAACTGATGAGCTCGGACCGACACTACCGGAAACAGCAACGTTGCCGTGAGCCGGCTCCTCACGGCAAAGGCCGGTCCACTCACGGCAACGTCTTTGCTGTGAGGAGCCGCCGGCGAAGCGCTCACGGCAAAGTTCTGCCGGCAAACAGAACTTTGCCGTGAGCATTCCCTCATGCCCACGACACACATCTGCCGTGTGGACTATGTAGCTCACGGCAAACTTATTTGTAAACAAATAAAAAAAGAAAAGAGGAGCTCGCCGGGTACTACGGCCCCACCGGCTAGCCGCCGTGGTTCCGCCGCATGCCATCACGAGGCCGCCGCCGGGAAGACGAGCTCGCCGAGGCCGCACCGTGGAAGATGGCCACGCAGCCGGACGTCGAGGCGCCGCCGGATCTCGCGTCGGGGGAGCAAGGAGACGGTGACTGGTCGTCGGGGAGGAAGGCGCCACTGGATCTCGTCGTCGGGGGAGAGGAGGTCGACCGGCACCACCACCCGACTGGCACCACCACCGCCACCACCACCGCCACCACCTGTGGACAAAAACAGGGAGGGAGATGAGAGAGAGAGAGAGGGAGAGGAGGTCGCGCCCCCGCCGGAGGGAGAAGTCGCGCCCCGCCGTGGATCTCCCCGCAGTGCGTGGATTTCCGCGCCGTCGATCTCCCCGCTATGGTTCCGCCGCACGCCATCACGAGGCCGCCACCAGGAAGACGAGCTGGCCGAGGCCACGCCGTGGAAGATGGCCATGCAGCCGGACGTCGCCGTGGAAGATCTGCCCGCCGTCGATCTCCCTGCCACTGCGGCTGCCTCCACACCTCGCCCCGCCGCCGCTCCTCTCTGCCAGGCCGAGAGGCAGTGAGCGGAGGGGGGAGAGGAGGGGCAGCAAGCGGATGGGGTCGCGGGAGGAAGAAGGGGAGGGGCGGGGGGCTGAAGGAAGAAGGGGAGGGGCGGACGGCTGCGCTGGGGGGTGGCTGCGTGAGGGGGGTGGGGGCGCGGCTAGGGTTGGGAAGAGGGGGAGGGGGTGGGGGTTATATACAGGCCGTTGGATTAGATGGGCCTTCAGGCCCATTTAGTCTTTGCGTGAGCCCAAGATAGGCCCACATCAAATATAGTTTTTTTATTAAATACATTAAATGCATTTAAATATTTAAACATAGCAAATGACTTCAAATTAAAAAGTTATAAAATACAAAGTTTCATAAATTTTTAAGATACGCAACTTTCATATTACGAGTTTCCCCATTCGAGGTAGTTTACAAAATTTAAATTTCAAATTTGAGACAATCAAAATTTAAATACAAAGTTTTTTCGTTGACATTCAAAAGTTGTAAACAACAACGTTTCATAACTTGTCAAGATCTACAGCTTTTATTTACAATGTTTCTTCATTCGAGGTCATTTCAAAATTTCAATTTTTCAAATTCGAGAAATTCAGACGTACTTTTCGTTGACGAAAGTAATTCAAATTAGAAATGGTTGAACTACAAAGTTACATAAGTTCTCAAGACCGACAATTTTTATTTTGATCATTTGATCATCCGGTGTTGTCGTATGAACAATCTTCACAAATGCTATACATCTCTCATATAGTTTCATGAAACTATATAAGAGATATATGATTTGTGAACAAAATTATTTCAACTTTGTCGAATGAAGAAATGATCCTAATAAAAGTTGTTCATCTTGAGAAGTAATGAAAATTTGTAATTGAAAGTTTTTTTTATTTGAATTAATTTATTTCTTCAAAATTTGATTTCAATTTACGGCAAAGATAATTTTCCCGTCGGCCAGAAAAAAGGCTCACGGCAAAATACATCTTTGCTGTGAGCCGCTGTCGGCAAAATAGCTTGTTGCCGTCGGCCACAAAAGGCTCACGGCAAAATACTTTTTTTGCCGAGAGCCCCTCTCAGCAAACTTTTTTTTGCAGTGAGCCGCTCTATTTGCCGTGAGTTTTAATTTTGGCCGTCGACAAAAAGTTATTTTGCTGTGAGCCCGACGAAAAGCTCACGGCAAAACACTGGGCTCAGGACAACTTAGGGATTTCCGGTAGTGCGAGCCAAGTTTCCTCAAGTCTACTTTCGAGCCATAGGGTATGGGACATGCTAATCTTAAGCATTTTGAGGTCTAGGCATAAGCAAGAGGATAGCACCTCACTTTTGCATACTTTAGATTTTATTCTAGTAATTACTAATTTAGATGAAGAGAAGGAAATTAATTTAGATTATTTTATAATAACGTAGGTGAGTAATTCAGATATAGAGTTTTTAATTAGATTTCATAGCGATAAATGAGTATAATCTAGTCTACAATAGGTTATTTTAGATTATTTTCATAATAACATTCTTGAGTAATGTTTTAGAAAAAATACATCTAGGGATACCGCGTTGATATCATGATGGTTTTTATTTTACAAGATTTTCTAAAAAATATTTTTTTATCTAACACGTCTTATTAAGATTAATGTAAAAGCTTTAAAAATCAGTCAATTACTAATAGCATAGTAGGACGCTAAGTGAAAGTCAATCATAAACGATCCTCTCGCTCTGTGGTTACAACAACTCCAAAAGACTCTATACAGCCTGAGTTAGCTGAAAAATGGAAAACAAGAGAAAAAAGCGCTTCCAACAGACTCGCCATCTAGGTACATTGCCATCCATGCTCGCTATCCCCTCGATATCTTTGGCCCGCGAGGCGCGCTCACCATCGCGGCTCTCCTGCGCCCGCGGCCTTAGTTCCCGCGCCAAGACGCAGGGCCCACCTCCTGCGCCTGTCCTTCGATTTCTGCTGTCTGCAGCCAGGACGGGCAGAGGTGAAGCGCTGGGAGAGGAGGAGCTGAGGAGGGGCGGTGCGAGGGAGTGGGTCCGCCTCTGCTTCTCGTCCTCCTCCACGTGTCGGTCGGCGGAAGGAGCTTGGGGGAGATACCGGCTCCGGCGGAGAAGAGCTTGGGGGAGAACCGGCGCGGGTGTGGGGGAGCTCGGGGGAGTCGCCAGCTTGGATGCCCCTTGTCCTCGTCCGCGGGTCGGTCGGCGGGGATGGACGACGGCGGGCAAGGGAGGGGAGGGACAGCAGCGACCGTGGGAGGAGAGGGCCGGCGCGGGCGTGGAGGAGCTCGGGGAGTCACCGGCTCGGATGCTCCTTGTCCTCCGCAAGGTGTCGGCGAGAATGGATGGTGGCGGGTGCCGCCGCGGCAAGGGATGGTTGTGGGCATGGGAGAGGAGGGGCGGTGGCAGGCGTGGCACGAGAGGTCGGGAGGTGCGCGCCGCGGACACGGATTCAGTGCCTTGCCTTCTTCAAGGCACGACGTGCCTTTGCTCTTGCTTGGAGCAGCCACCCGTGGTGTGAGGAGGTTTGGTGGGCTGCACGGTACAAAAGATTGAACACGGGCTGTAGGCTGCATTGTCACGTTTGTTTAGTTTTTTTTTTCGAGTCACGTTTGTTTAGTTAATGTATTGACTCTAATTAAATCATGATTAGACAATACTATCATGCTACAATAAACTAATTCTAATGACCGGTCAATTAAGTTTTATAGATTTATCTCATGATTTTTTTCATCAGTGTAATTAGTTTTATAATTAGATTAGTTTAGTCTTTCTGATCTTCAATTCTGACATGGTATAACATTCTCACCGTACTCACCGAACTAAACAAGGCTTTGATAACTTTCTCACCGAACTAAACTTAAAACTCTCTCCATACTTCTTCACCAAATGAAATAAACAAATAGGCATGGCGTAAAGGGGGTTGATAAATTCTGGAGTGTTTAAAATTTTTACGGTGTTGTAAGGAATCAGATGCTCGTAACCTAAAAGGGAAGAGGATGAATTAGGCAACTTAAAATCTTAACCTATGACTTCCACTACTTTGCATAAAGTAAACTAGATCATTTCTATTTAGATGTGCAATCTATGATTGATCTAGCGTGGAACTCTCGTCTCAAAACAAGTTTTTGCAACTTATAGTCAATCCTAATAAGATACTACCACTACTAGGAAAACAACCACCAGTACCGGTTTCAAACCCCCATTAGTACCGGTTCTGAAACCGGTACTGTTCTTTCAGTACTAATGTGGGTGTCAGTGTTTTAGACACCGAGCCTACCACGGGGTACCCGAAGTAGTAGATTGTGCGGTGGAGCTCGCCGAGATCAGAAACACGATGGTGAGACACGGGGCACACAATTAGACAGGCTCGGGCCGCAGTGTGCGTAATACCCTACGTCCTGTATGCTGCGTGGCTCTGTATTGATTGCGTATGTTCCTGAGAGGGGTCCCTGCCTCGTCTTATATGCCACGAGAGGCAGACTTACAAGTTGGATTACAAAAGTACTATTCGAGTAGGATTAGGAGTAGCCTATAACGAGTAATGAGAAACTATCATAATCTTAGTACAAGTCATTGTCCGTCTTGTCTTGTCTTGTGGCCCACGGTAAACTTGCACCGTGGCCCACTAGTCGAGTAGTCCAGGTGTGCAGGCCTTATCTCCCGGGTATGGCCCACATGTGTGGTGGGCCCAAGGATGCCCGGTCGACAAGCTCTCGAGTACTTTGTAGTTGAGTGTGATGTGTCCAAGTAGTCTTGAAGGTCTCCACGAGTAGTTCCCAAGCGTCCCCGAGTTCCACAAGTTTCGATCTTCAATAGTACTTGAATCATCACGAGACTGGAAGGTACTCCAGCTAACTCCATGAGTAGTCTTGAAGTCTTCTCAAGTTGTTCCCAAGCGTCCCCGAGTATTTCCCTTGAAGGTCTTCAATAATACCTGCTTCGTTCTTGAAATCTTTGCATCAAAGATCCATATGTAAATGCGATTACTAAAATCGCATTCCATATGAAATGTAGCCCCCGAGCCTTAGGTCCAATCCAGGATTTAAGCTGAGGGTCAATCTTCTAGCTCTTGATCTTGCTCCGAAAAATCCGAAGAAATCCCGAAGAAATCATATGAGAATGTGATTACTAAAATCGCATCCCATATGGATGTAGCCCCCGAGCCTTAGTTCAAATTGTAAATTCAAGCTGAGGGTCAATCTGAAGTCTTCGTCAAATAATCTCGCAAAATCCTAAGAAAAAACCAAAGGACACGTGGCACGGAGCCCCGAGCCTTGAGTCGAGTACTTCTCGAATTGAAGGATCCAATCTGACTGTAGAAAGTGGCCTGAATTCAGTATACTGTAGCTGAGTGAAATCCAATCCCATCGAGTAGTCGAGCCTCCGAGATGGAGCCGAGCAGGTCTTGGAATTTGTAAAAAGTCCACTGACTTAGTCGAAAATATTTGCCCAGTGTAAATCCAATCTGTTGAATACGAAGAGTCACCAGGTCGAACCGTTAGGGTTTTGGGTTATAAATACCAGAGGGGGTATCCCCTCAGGTTTCATTGCTTCCATTCGCCCTTAGATTCAGAAAAAGCCTTAGCCATCGTAGCCGCCACAGAGTTTGAGCGTCTACGCCGCCAAGTGCCACCACCTCCACCCCCTCGCAGCCCCCGAGCAGATGCGAAAGAAGGCTCTTGTGACCGGAAGGATGAAAACTGCGCCATCCAAGGGACAAATGGAGAAGAAGAGATCTGGCCGCGGCAAAAATCAGTTGTCAGAGCCAAAATACAAGACAGTGGTGATTGAGAAGCCACCGAGCCAGGCCGCCTCTTGGAAGAAGTCCAAGATGAAGGAAGAGGGCATCAAGGCCCTTGAGGTTGCTGGCTTGCTACGCGAGAAGGCAGTCGCAGGTTGGAACTCCGCCGCTGGGGATGCGTGGCCCGTGGAGAAGAATCCAGATGAAATCCCAATGTTCGACCACTTCGTCGAGCGTGGGTTGACTCTGCCGGCTTCGAATTTCTTCAGAGGGTTCCTCGACTTCTTCAAGCTAGAGCATGTACACTTGAATCCAAACAGCATCTTCCAGATCGCAGTGTATGTGCACTTCTGTGAAGCTTTTCTTGGAATCCGCCCGCATTGGGTCTTGTTCAGGAAGATATTCCGATTGAAACCGCAGCCCAATGCCAACTTCCAAGTAGTAGTCGGTGGAGCTGGTCTTCAGATGCACCAGAAAGCGCAGGAGTTGTATTTCAAGTACGATCTGATAGACTCCAACCAGGATTGGAAAACCAAGTGGTTTTATATTGACAACGCTCCGCCTCAACTGCCCAAGCCCAGTATGTTTGCGCCAGTATACAAAAAAATATGGAAGGACAAACCGTTGATGCAAGAGTGCATCCAGATCCCTGAATTATTGGCGAAGATTGCCCGGAAGAAGGCACAAGGCTTGACAGCTGAGAGGGTAGCCTTTAGCTTCATGAAGCATCGGGTACAACCCTTGATGCAGAGGGAGCATCTTGGGTACGAGTACACGGGTCTTGGTGATGGCTCAAGGATGTCTGCAGAGGAGATCAGCGATGATCTCGTGATGGAGAGGCTGCAGAAGATCTTCAAGAACCTTCATGGAATACCAGCAGCTGTTACGGAGTTCAGCGATGATAATCCTCCACGTATGGTGAGTACTTGAATCAGCCCCCGAGTACTTATTATGGTAGTAGTCGTAGACTGAATATTTGTCATCTTGTATATGCAGGAGGATGTCGAGAAGTTTATCTCCATCCCACCTCCTCATTCCCGTGAACCGGAGCAGGTGCCAGAAGCAGAGCCATCACAAGTTGAGGCTCAAGCCCCCGAGAGTAGTCATCCTGCTCAAGGGAAAACGAAGTGCTGGTAGAGGATGCCTCCTCAAGCGATGATGACGAGCAGACACTTCAACAGCGTTTTGAAGTGATGGCTCGCTATGGGTACTCTGGAGTGCCCATCCCTCATGGTATTTCCGCGGGAGTATTGAAAAGGTCAGCTTCATCCCTTGCTGATGATGTGACGCAGCCGACGCGGAAGAAGAGGACCACAGTTGGGAAGCGTGCTGTGAAGAAAGTCACAGCCTTACCGTCTATTACGGTTAGTTGTATGAACCAAGTAGCCAATATCTTGTTGAGTACTTGTAATTTTTTGTAATGGCTTATAATTTTGACTATGCAAGTTATCGAGAGTACCACTCATGTACCCGCGAGCAGCCCTGCAAGGCCAACTGAACCCGAGATGGTTCAAACATCATCCGTTGAGACGGTGATGCCTGAGCAACAAGAAGCCGTAGTGCCGGGAAGCGTGCCACCGGTAGAGAGTGTCCCAGTGGTGCCGGCAGCACCCACATTCTTTGATATGCTGGGACCAAGAACTGTGGTTCCTCATGCTGCTCTGTAAGTACCCGAGTACTCGAGTACTTCTTGGAGTTGATAATTTTGAATATGCTGACCGACTTGTTGATGCAGGAAATCCACTGATGTGAAGTGGGGAGCTTCGGAAAGTAGTTCTGCTGGAGATAATCAGAACCCTCCAGCGGAACAAGAAGATGATCTTCCGGAACCCCAAGTGGTAGCTGCTGAAGCCGATGCCGCACAGTCGCTGCGCCTGCTTTGGAGTGATATAGTCAAGGCAGTGGTGGATGCAGCTTCCAAGCCAAGGACCCAGCAACCAGAAGACATAGAGGCGGTGGTGAATGAAGGCCTGGAAGTTGATCCAGAAGCCGGATTGTGCCATGAAGATGCCTTAGTTTCTGAAGCCCCTGTGCGTCAGATAGATGCATGACTAGTACTGGAAGACAGCCCAGAGGGCCGCATAGTACCGTATGAGCCAGAAATTGAAGACCCGGCTCCTCTGCGTAGCACTGCGATGAACTCAGAGGCGGGAACGAGTACTCAATCCAGGGTTGAAGGTTTAATGCCATACGATGACTCGTGCCTGGATGAGGACAACTTGCAGGTGCACTCCGAGATGTTCCGCAGTGTAGAGAAACTCTTTGCGGTAAGTTATAGTCCCTTGTAGAGTGGTTTAGCCAAAGATAACTTGTATCTGACCCTTGAGTTGTTTGCTTTTTCAGGAGGTTGTCAAGCAGTCAAAGCGGAAGACTCGCCAGCTTGAGCAATATGCGGTGGACATAGAAGAAGTCTCGCAGCTCAAAGAAGAACTCAAGGAGCAAAAAGTGTTGGCTCTGAGGCTACAAGAAAAGCTTGATGGCAATACCGCCGAGTACCACAATGAAATCCAGAAGCTGACGGCACAGAAGGATGACATTGTCGGGAAGAAACAAGTCACTACGCCAGAAGAATAAAGGTATTCCCCCTTTCTAAACTTGTTTTCGAGTACTTATTTCTTGCAAACTTCATCCTTATAAGTTGTCTTGGTCTATTGCAGAGCTGGCTAAAGAGGTTGAGAGGCACAAGAAGAAATCTCTTGACTGGTAGTTGGCCTTTAACTGTGAAGAATCAGCTCGCCTTGACCTCGAGGCAGATTATAAGGTGCGCTGTATGGAACTTGAGCGTGAAATGCAGATTCAACTTGACGGTTGGAATGACCTGCTGACTTGTATGCAGTCGCTCAAGATCAAAATTGAAGAATCCGAGTGTCTGCGTGAAGAAATGAAGGTCTTGATGGAGGCAGCCGAGCCAGTGGCTAGTCTCTTTGAACCCAGAGTGGCAGGAGTGCAGCCTCGTCCACTTGTGGAGAGGTTGAAGGACGCACCAAAGAAGGTTCTGGAGTATGCTCAGTGGCTGGCTTGCACAATTCCCAATCAAGTGCTGAGTTTTGTTAAGTCTTTCTACGCAGACGGGATCTGACGGTCATCATGGGTGGAAGATCTGGAGATAGTACCGACGACAGGCTGAACGAGTTCATGCAGCAGACATCTCCTATCGCGGAAGCCATCTCCAAGTTCATTGATCTGCGCTAGATGAACCTGTAGGATAAAAACACTATGGAAAAAATAAGTGTAATTCCAAAGAAGTGTTTTATGTAATGTAATTGAAAACTTGAGTAAGTCAATTATCTGGATCCCTTGTTTGCTTGTGTGGATGCCATGTACTCGAGTTCATGATCATTGAGTGTATGGCTGCAAAAAAGATACAGTACTCGAGTAAAAGTACTCAAGTCTGGATTTGTTCCGAAGAACGTTTGCTTAATCACAACAAATAAGAAACCTTAGCTGTAGCAGCGTAAAAGAAGGAGTTGTTGTGAAATAAGCAAAGACACAGTAACAAGTCGATATATAGAATAACCACTTTATTACTATCTTGATAAATGTGTACATTGTATTGAGTTTACAATGTCTGGATACACTATTGAGTAATAGTGCCTTAAGTACCTCTGAGTCTATGAGCCTAGTGAGAGAGTACTCGCAAGAATGTTCTGAAGAACGAGTAAGACCGTAGGAGACAGTGTGATGAACTCGTCTTGCTGTAGCAGCAACTTGTGTGAGAGTTCCACTGAGACCCTACTATGAAAGGTGTTACTCTAGGCCGCAGCCTCTTATTAAAAATAGAACAAGGACAACATGTGCCACTTATTGCTCTATATGACACGGAGTCATCTGGAGAGGGTTGTCATGACCCCCTACGGGTTGTTGCAGAATGAGACTGCCTGGAGAGGATTATCGTGATCCCCTACGAATAGTCGCAGCCGAAGCTGCCTGGAGAGGATTGTCGTGATCCTCTACGAGTAGTCGCAGCTGAGGCCGCCTGAAGAGGATTGTCATGATCCCCTACGAGTAGTCGCAGCCAAAGCCGCCTGGAGAGGATTGTCGTGATCCCCTACGAGTAGTCGCAGCCGAGGCTGCCTGGAGAGGATTGTCATGATCCCCTACGAGTTGTTGCAGCCATAGCTGCTTGGAGAGGGTTGTCGTGACCCCCTACGGGTAGAAACGACAAAGTTGGTCGATGTTCTAAGAATTGTCAACTTCTTCGCCTTCAAGTGTTTGGAGACGATATGAGCCAGGGCCGGTGACCTTCGCAACAGAGAAAGGGCCTTCCCATGGCGAGTTGAGTTTGTGTAGTCCTGCCGTGTTCTGGATGCGACGGAGGACCAAATCACCAACGTTGAAAGAGTGTTCCTTCACGTTGCGGTCATGGTAGCGGCGAATCTTCTCGAGATATCGGGCTGATTGAATGAGTGCATTGCAGCGAGCTTCTTCGAGACTATCGACATCTGTATGTCTTCTTTCTTCAGCTACACCTTCTTCGTACTGGTCAACCGCTGGAGATCGCCACATGACATCAGCAGGCAAGACGGCTTCAAAGCCGTAGACCAGGAAATAGGGTGATTGCCCTGTGGGAGTAGTAGGCTAAGTACGTAGCCCCCAGAGTGCATTAGGTAGTTTCTTGATCCACTTGCCACCCTTGGTATTTGCAGCATCATCAGTCGCTTTTTGAGGGCGTCGAGTACCATCCCATTGGCGCGTTCCACTTGGCCATTGGCACGTGGATGAGCGATGGAGACGTACCGGACATCAATTCCACTATTCTCACAATACTCCCAGAACTAGTGATTGTTGAAATTCGAACCCAGATCTGTAATAATGCGATCGGGGAACCCATAGCGATGTACGATTTCATCCAAGAAGTCGAGAACTCTGTCAGCCTTGGGGCAGGTAACAGGCTTGACCTCAATCCACTTGGTAAACTTGTCGATAGCCACCAGAACTCTATTGAATCCCCTGGCGCATTTGGGAGAGGACCAATCATGTCCAGCCCCCAGCAAGCGAATGGCCAAGTTGGTGGTATCGTGATGAGCTTGTAGGCTGGAACGTGTTGTTGCTTGGCGAAGAATTGGCATCCATGGTATTTTCTGACTAGTTCTTCTGCATCAGCAAGAGCTGTAGGCCAGTAGAAAGCATGTCTGAAAACTTTTCCCACTAAGGTGCGGGAAGAAGCATGATTGCCACAGATTCCTTTGTGTGTCTCCTCCAAGATCTCCACCTTCTTCACGAGAACACACTTCATGAGTACATCAGAACTTGCGCCTCGCTTGTAGAGTGGATCCCCGACTAGAGCATAAGCCTTGACGTGGCGTGAAATGCGCTCAGCTTCTGATTTGTCTTCAGGAATCAGCTGATTTTTTATGTAGTCGATGAAAGGAGTTCTCCAGTCCACATCAATCATAAGCACTTCACGATCAGGCTGGACTGAAGTAGTCGTGGGTGCAGATGATTGCTTCGGAACTGATGGTTTATGGAGCTCATGGACGAAGATACCCGCTGGTACTTGAGCTCGTGTAGATCTCAGCTTCGACAAGATGTCCGCAGCAACATTGTTATCGCGAACAACATGATGGAACTCGAGACCATGAAATTTGTTCTCAAGTTTGCGCACCTCCTGACAGTATGCATCCATGTTCTCAGCGTTACGATCCCAGGAATCATTGACTTGATTGATGACCACCAAAGAATCACCGTAAACAAGTAGTCATGTGATGCCAAGAGAGACTGCAAGGCGAAGACCATGCAGTAGAGCTTCATATTCAGCTTCATTATTTGAGACATTCCAAAAGATCTGCAAAACATATTTGAGTTGCTCGCCCTTGGGGGAGATTAAAAGTACTCCAGCACCGGCACCTTCCAGCTTGAGGCAACCATCAAAGTACATGACCCAATGCTCTGGATGCTCAATTGGAGTTGGAACTTGATTCTCCCGCCACTCAACCATGAAATCGACCAAGGCTTGAGACTTGATAGCAGTGCAAGACTTGAACTAGAGCGATAGAGCACCGAGCTCTACCGCCCATTTAGAAATCCTTCCTATGGAATCCCGGTTGTGCAATATCTCGCCAAGTGAGTAGTTAGTAACCACAGAAATCTTGTACTCATCGAAGTAGTGGCAGAGCTTCTGTGAAGTAATCAGAACTGCTAAAGTAGCTTTTGTACCGGAGGGTAGTGAGCCTTGGATTCTGAGAGGACTTCATTGATGAAGTAGACCGGCCTCTGGACAGGATAGGCGTGGCCTTCCTTCTGCCGCTCAACGACAATGGCAGTACTGACAACATTAGTAGTCGTAGCAATGTAGAGCAAGAGCTCTTCCTTTGGCATTGGAGCTGTGAGGATTGGAGGCTTGGATAAGAACTCCTTGAGCTGAGAAAGAGCTTGATCAGCTTCAGTTGTCCACACAAACTTCTCTTGCCGCTTGAGTAGCTTGAAGAAAGGTAGACCCCGTTCTCCAAGTCGTGAGATGAAGCGATTGAGTGCCGCCATACATCCAGTAAGCTTCTGGACATCCTTGATAGTAGTCGGAGCTTGCATGTTGGAGATGGCAGTGATCTTCTCGGGGTTTGCTTCAATGCCAGGATGGCTGATGATGAACCCGAGTAGTTTTCCAGATGATACGCCAAAGACGCATTTGTTGGGGTTGAGCTTCCATTGGTACTCCCGTAGCGAAGCGAAGGTTTCCTCAAGATCCGCGATAAGCGTGTCTGGATCCCTAGTCTTTACAACGACATCATCCACGTACGCTTCCACATTCTTGTGAAGTTGCTTCTTGAAGCACGCTTGGATAGCTCTTTGATAAGTAGCACCAACATTTTTCAACCAGAAGGACATTGTTGTGTAACAATAAGCACCAAACAGGGTGATGAACGCGGTCTTCTCTTGATCAGATTCATTGATTGCAATTTGATGATAGCCCGAGTAGCAGTCAAGGAAACATAGTAGAGCACAACCCACCGTGGAGTCAATGACTTGATCAATCCGCGGTAACCCGAAGGGATCCTTGGGGCAATGCTTGTTGAGATCCGTGTAGTCGACACACATCATCCAATCATTAGAGTTCTTCTTTCTGACAAATACAGGGTTGACAAGCCACTGCGGATGAAAGACTTCCCGGATGAAGCCAGCCGCGAGTAGTTTGGCGAGCTCTTTCTTGATAGCATCCCTGCGGTCATCAGCGAAGCGACGAAGATGTTGTCTCTTGGGGGTAGCATTAGGATCAACGTTGAGTGAGTGCTCGATCAACCTCCTGGGCACACCTGGCATGTCAGATGGTTTCCATGCAAAGATATCACGGTTAGCCCGAAGGAAGTTGACGAGCGCGTCTTCCTATTTAGGATCAAGTTGTGCACTGATCATGGTCGTCTTGCTGCTATCACTGGTACCAAGATCAATGGCTTTGAGCAGGACGTCACTAGTCGGTGCAGGCTTGTTGTTGATATCCATCTTCTTAGGAACCTCCAACTCGCTTGGAGCAAGCTTTTTAGCTGCAGTGAAGACTTCCATCATAGCATTTGGGACTTGATTTGTGGAGGCAAGTTTCACGGCTTTAGTGTCGCAGTCGTAAGAACGCTTCAAGTCTCCACGCAGTAAAAGTACTCCTTTAGGGCTAGGCATCTTGAGTACTAAGTACACATAGTGTGGTATAGCCATGAATTTCGCTAGACCAGGTCTGCCGATGATGGCGTGATAAGAAGTATCGAAGTCAGCGACCTCGAATTTTATGTACTCGGTGCGGTAATGTGCCTTAGTCCCGAAGGTAACGGGTAGTACAACTGAACCCAAAGGAATAGCTGCGTTGCCGGGTATGATACCATAGAATGGCGAGTTGGTCTTGGTAAGCATACTAGTGATATCCAGGCCCATCTTCTTCAAGGTTTTAGCAAACAAGACATTGAGACCGCTGCTACCGTCAATAAGAACCTTGGTAAGTCTGGAACCTGCCACCACTAGATCCAGAACGAGAGGATATCTCCCTGGCTCAGAGAAACTAGTCCATTGATCCGCCCTTGAGAAAGTTATGGGGGTTTCAGACCACTTCAAGAAAGTAGGAGTTGCTGGTTCAATGGACATAATCTCTCTGAGAGCAAGTTTCTGCATGCGCTTGCTTGGAATCCCACCGAAGATGACATTGATAGTGTTGGATGGGTCTTGAAACAAAGTGCCTTCTTCCCCTTATTCTTGCGAAACCTTGGGTTTGGTTGCACTGGTTCGGGTGTGTTCTTTAGTGCATGACGAAGTTGGTAACACTGCTCTGTAGTGTGATCGCCCTCTGGGTGCCATAGGCATTTCTGCTTGGTCAATGTTGCCCAGTGAGAATCTTCTTCAGGCTTGGCAGTGGGTTCCATGGCCGCAATAGTATTTTCAGGCTTGCGTTTGCGATTAGGATTGCTTGAGTAGTTATTACCCGTGCGATTGCCCTGCTGTTGCTTGCCACTATTATTTCCACCAGCATTATTATTATTGTTGTTGTTGTTGTTCTGGTTGTTGCGAAGATGCTTGAACCAGTTCTGAGCCTTGTCTTCCTCGTCCACCTAGTGAGTGATCATCTCCTTGAGTTTGGTGATGTTGGCTGGGCGAGCGCGACCAAAGTCTTGGAATAGCCTGTCATCATAGAAACCATCCTGGAAGGTGTCTATGACTTCTTTCTCGGTAACATCAACAACAGTAGCTCTTTTTTCAAAGAAGCGTCGCATGTACTCACGAAGAGTCTCGCCTTGTTTTTGCTTGATCAATGCAAGGTCCATACGAGTATCATGACGGCCCAAAGAACCCGCGAAGTTGCTGATGAAGCGTTGCTTGAGTTGTCCCTAGTTGTCGATGGAGCCTCACTTGAGAGATTCGAACCATGTGAGAGGTTCTTGCTCCAGACTAAAAGGGAAATAGATACATTTAGTATCGTCATTGCCCCCGGCATTAGTGATAGACAGAGCATAACAGCACAACCACTGCCTTGGATCTTGCTTGCCATCGTATTTAGAAATACCATAGGGCTTAAACTTCTCCGGAAGAAACAGAGCTTGAAGTCGAGCAGAGAAAGCGGGGAAGGAATCAGAGTCAACATCCTTTTGCTTCTCACGCTCAGCACGCCTGGCGTTGATTGTTGTGCAAGCATCGTAGCGAGAGTCTCCCGACTTGCTATTGACACTACCATCACCGCCATGGCCCTTGTTGCTAGCTTCCAGACGTGTGCGATTAGGAGTGTGAGTGGTGCGATGAGCACCCCCACTGCTGCCATGGTGACTAGGAGTACTGGTGCCTTGACATAGCATAGTGTAGGCTAGTTCAGCCAGCTTCGCGACTTCTGCAGTCGCCCTGTCACGAGGCATAGAACGACCAAGCAAGTTGATCGTGTTGATAGCTTCCTCTGGAGTACGATATTGTCGAGTAGCAACCGCATCCAGAGCCTCTTGCAAGTTACGAGTAGGTAGAGCTTCCACGAGTTGACGACGAAGGGTTGCACGATCAGTATTGCATTGACGACGTGCAGTCTTGGCCTCCGCAGTTTCATCAGCAGGAGCATTAGCAGAGAGTTCATCATCAGAGACATCATCCGGAAAGTGATAATTGGCGCGGTGCCCTTGCAGAGTAGATGCATTGTTGATGATTCGAAACCCCCTCTTGGTACATCCAGAATGTATGCAATAGTACGTCACCAGGAAATCCAAGTCTTGGTCCTTGTTCAACTAGCTCGTTGAATCGATTCCACACATGATCAATCCCCTCTTCTTCTCCTTACTTGAAAGTCATCACTTGCCTCCTTATATGTTGAATCTTGGTTATAGGGAAAAACTTGGCACAAAATTTCTTTATCAATTGATCCCAATTTCCCTCGGCTTCGGCAAGTGAGTAGGGAAAAAGATTCCATTTAAACCAAGTATCGGGAACTCCCTCTTGTCGTACCGTATTGCACAACATCGTGAAGCGCTGGATATGTCTATATGGATTGTCCGTCTACATCCCTCGGAACGAATTAGTTGCTGCCATCTCGATGATTCAAACCTTGATTTTGATATCCTCACATCGAGGGCTAGCATAGTCCCTTAGCGATTTTTCCGGTTCCTCCAAAGGATTTACAACGAACACCATCTAGACAATCAAAAACAAAAAACAAAAAGAGTGTGTTTTTTCTAGAACACAAAGGTTAGGTGTTAGTAATCAAAAAAATCAATGAGAGATTAAACGAAGTAAACTAGCTTGCTCCCCGGCAACGGCGCCAGAAAAGGGGCCTGTTGACGATTCGAAACCGCGTTCAACTTCATCGCAAGTACACAGAGTGACTTGGTGCCTTTTTCACCAAGGGAGGGGACCCCCAAGGTTCTTGTCGATCCACAGAGCAAGGGAATTACTTGCGTTTAACCTAACACTAACTTAGTTGATTAAGCACTTTATGATGTAAAGATTAATCTATAAAGTAAAGACAAACTAACCCTAGATTATGTTAAAGAGAGAGAGAAAGGCGGTTCGCGAGTATGAAGAACATATGCCCATGGAGTCTAGGTACTTGAGATGCAATCACCCAAAACATGATAAAACCCCGATCCAATCTATCTAAGCATGTGAACAAAGAATTAGGCGTTTCCCTTCCCTCGTACATGTCACTACACGAAGGTAATCGTCACTAACCCTAATGAACACGGTATGTTGACGTGATCTACGGGAGCAACCCCGAAGGTAATGGTAGCTAACCTTAAACATTAAGCATCATCAACAAGAAGATATGATATATATAAGATCCAAAAGAGAGTGGGTGACTACATATCAAGATCCGTTACAACTCCATGGACAAACGATTACTTTACCCCATCAAGACGCTAGGTATGGCACCATTGAACATGGTGGATGCCCCCGATGGAGTTTGTCTCTCGGTGTCCTTCAACTCCGGCGACGCCGTGGCAGGGCCTCGGCGTCCTCCTTCCTCGTGGTGGCCTCCCTTGATCTCGGTGATGATCCTCTTGAATCTTCACCCTCTCGATCAACCCTCTTCCTTGTGTTTTATCTCCCAAGGCTTATCTGGTCGTCTTTCGCGAATGGCTCCTATCCCCAAACAATTAGGGTTCCGCGATCTTATCACCAAAGAAAGGCGGCGGCGAACCGACCCCAGGAGGGGTGGGCCGGCTGGCCTGGCCCATTCCCGGCCCGGTTCGTCTCCGTCTTTTGCCACGTGTCATCTCTTGCACTTTGGGGTTTTTCCTCCTTCGGATGTGAGCTTTGGACGTCGTTATCCCCGCGACCAAGTTAAGTGGTCTTTACGCATGATCTTCCAGTCTTTTCACCTTGGTCCTCGGAGATTCTTCATTGAAGCATATTGGTCCTTGCCACCTTTGGAGTCAAGTTCACGCACGGTCGGAGTCCCTTGATCATCATGTAAATCGTCCTCCGAACTGAGTACATCTTTTCTCATTTAGTGCACGAATTCCCGCGTAAACATAATACTCCAAAACACACATCCAACGATGAACTTGTTATATCATTAGTATGCCTAGTGGTGGGTTAGTTCCGAAATGAAATCCAAACTATAACATAACAAGTGTTCTTGGTTGATGGAAATCGACCGCCAACATCCCCCCACGCTTAGATCTTGCGCGTCCTCGAGCAAGTTGCTCAAAAATTGTTCATCCACGGAGTTGAAACGTGCTTCGTCAATTCTTTCCTTTCAAGTTAGTCAATCATTCATCTTTAATATAAGAGACATGAAACAAAGATCATAATGTAAACATGGGTGTTTAGAAATTACCAATGCAACACTTACCCCACAACTCATACCCTTTTCACTAGAGATCTTCGACTTCATCCATACTTGCTTTCTTACTTTCATCGGAGGGTTTTTACAAACTTTTGAAAATAAAATTCCTGCACAAAGCATTAGACAAAGTCCTTCTCCAAGTTCTCACATGCCACTCATTTGAAGTGGCTATCCTAGATAATTTCATAAACACTCACCTCCCACAAGTCTCTCATTTATAATGTAAGGTGGAGCTATAGGTGTGGCTAGTGAAGCTAGCACAAGTATTATCAAGCTAGGAAAATCCTCTAGTGGTTGTTCACCTTCCAAGCCAATGATCATGAGAATTAAACCATAATGTAGGGGTGTCAAGGATGAGAAGATTTAGAATGGTGAATGTGCAAAGGGAAAAAGAATAATGACTTCAAGGCACTAATGATGTCCTCGATGTTGGATTGCACATGGTATGGAATATCAAAGATTCGTTCTCAACATCGTCGCATCCTACCTTGCACTTCTTTTGATCTTCATTTGACTTGTCATCCCTCATTATACCTCTCTTTCTTTGCCTTTGATTTTCCTTCTTTTCTTTCCCCTTTTTTTTCTTTTTCTTTCTTTTCTTCTCTTTTTTTTTCTTTTTCTTGTGTGCGCACCACACACACACACACACATATTCCACATCTTCATCTTCTTCTCCTAAGCTTTTCGCTCATCTTTTGAACATGAATGCCAATCTGAATTTTAAATAAATCATGCCTAGAAATTGAACGAATCTTCGAACATGGGTTGTGTTCAAGGAGTAAGACGATAAAAAGATGTTTATGGGTTTGGGTATGGAATCCGGTGATGTACGGGCCATTCAATGTGAAATTCCCGTTACCGAATGTATGACGAGGCTAGCAATAAAAGATATACATCAAGGACATGATCATTGCTTGAAATTAGACCTCCCAAGAGAGTAAAATCCTAACCCAATTCATCATGCTAAACAACACTTATGGTGGAGTATATATATATAAAGGCTTTGTATAGGATAGATATTACCTCTCAACTTGGAGAAAGAGATCGCTAACCTTCATGGCAAGGTGTTTTTCTAAATTTTCAGAAATTAAAACCTCCAATGTTAGCATTACTAAAAGCATAAATGAAGCAAAGTCCTAGATCAAAGTTTGAATATGGGTGATTTACAAAAGTAAGTTTCCACTAAGCACCACGGTAAACGATTAATCATCAAGTTCATGCTCGAATAACAAAGATAAAGTAAAGACATAACAAGAAAAGAAACAAGAGACTTGCATAAGACACTTTTTATTTCTTTTTCTTGACTCAACACTAAATTAAGACACTTTCGAGCTAAAAAGGTAAAGCAAAACTCACACAAGACTCTCACACTTGACTCAAACTAGACTCGAATTAAAGACTCGACCTAACACCACTTTAAGCAAAAATTTTAAAAAGGTAGCTAGCTAGCTCTCCCCACGCTTAGATCTTACGACGTCCTCATCGTAACTTTACAAAAGGTACAAAGGGGGAGAACATGCTAACTACAACACCTAGTGAAACTTCCCGCATGAGGTGCACCACTCCTTCTTGAAGTTCTTGTTCATCCCGAAGAGCTTCCTCATGTCGCGGTTGAGGTACTTGAAGTCGTCTTTCGTCATGCACTCCCAATCTTCAATCCTTTGTTGCATGACGTTGATGGTGTGGAAGCACTCATCAAGGGAAGAGAAGAGCTCCGCAATAGCATTGTGGCAAGCCGCACAACACATGTTGTGCTCTTCCTCCGGATCATTGTTGTCTCCATCGTCTCCGTCGTCCGGATCGTTGCCGCCGTCTGGGTTGCCTCCTTCGCCTTGCTCATGATGCTCCTTCGGCTCCTCCTTGGGCACCTCCTCCCAAACATAGAGGTCGTTATCGTCTCTTCCACCGGCTGCCCACGAGCTAGGGCTTCGATCATCGGAGTTGTCGCTATCTCCGTAAAACTCCGCCGGCTCGGGGGTCTTCTCTTTGTAATCCTTCCTCTTCTTCCCAAGGAGCCTCTTCGAGCAGCGAATGGGAGAAGCGGGCTTCTCCTTCTTCTCTTCAACCCACGGATTTGGGCTAGCCATGCGCCTTGTTGGGACACGCCCTCCGCAACGAATCCGCGCGGTCCTCTTCACCTCCTCCTTGAGCTTTGGCACCACAGTGCACCGACAAAGCTCCTCGGTCGCCGGAGTTGGAGAGGGGAGGCGTGCTTCTTCTTCCATGGTTGTCTTCACCTCTTCCTTCCCTTTGGTGCTGCTCGGGGACGCCATGGGTGCTTGGGTGCTTTCGTGGAGGTTGGAGATTGCAAATGAGATGCAAACCTCGAGCTCCCCAGGCATCCTTAAATATACCTGGAAGGATTCGGCCGAAACCATCCCTTGCCTATTTTTGTCACTCCCAAAAAGGTAGGCAAGAAAAGGAAATACACCGAACCGCGTCCCAGATAAAAACGGGACGAAACGGAGGAAGGGGGGTGGTGGGCCGGCCGGCCTGCCCCCTGTTTTGGGCCCCCCGGCCCAACTTTTGCGGCCCTCTATGTTTCGTGATTACTAGCCTAGGTGGTGGTAAGGTCCAGCTAAAAATTATGAAAAGGACTCGAAATAAATATGAGAACAAAAACAAAGACTTATTTACAGAAAATTTATCTTGTTTTACGTCTTAGGCTTGACGCTCCGGGGTCGTCCTCCATGTGATATATATCAATGTAGTCGATGGGCACGATGTCTTGTTCAAGAAAAACCATTAACCGTTGACCATTAACCACATATTGATCTCCTTTCACGTCCATGATTGTTACCGCTCCATTTGGCGAGACCGAGTGAACGATGTACGGTCCATCCCATTTGCTCTTCAACTTTCCTTTCCCGAATATTTTGAACCTTGAGTTATAGAGGAGAACCTTGTCACCTTCTTTGAATTCCTTTGCTCAAAGCCTTTTATCATACCATCTCTTCATTCTTTCCTTGTAGATGGTTGCACTCTCATAAGCTTTGAGCCTCATCTCTTCTAGTTCACTTATTTGAATCTTCCTTTTGATTCCCGCGGAGTCGAAATCAAGATTCATCTCCTTGATTGCCCAATATGCTTTATGTTCTAACTCCAAAGGTAAGTGACACGATTTACCATAGACAAATTGATATGGTGTCATACCTATTGGTGTCTTGTGTGTCGTCCGATATGCCCATAATGCTCCATCTAATTTCTTCGACCAATATTTACCTCCCTTTTCAATGGTCTTGTTAAGGATGCTCTTGAGCTACCTATTTGAAGTTTCCGCTTGACTATTGGTTTGTGGGTGGTAAGTCGTGGACACTCTATGCTCGATCCCCAACTTGGACAAGCATTTTCTGAAACTATTTCCCGTAAAGTGTGTTCCTCTATCACTTATCAATACTCGCGGGACTCCATAGCGTGGGAATATAATATTTTTGATCATGAATATGGATTCTTCCGTTGAAGCTCTTCGACAAGGGATAGCCTCTACCCATTTGGATACATAATCAACCATAACTAGAATATGGTCATATCCATTTGAACTAGTGAAGGGCCCCATGAAGTCAATCCCCCATACGTCGAATAGATCAATTTGCAAGTTGTAATTCAAGGGCATAGCATTTCTTTGATTTATATTCCCCGTTCTTTGACATTCCGGACAAGAAGCAACATACCTTTTTGAGTCTTCATGCATTTCCGGCCAATAGAACCCACTAGCCCATACCTTTGCTTGAGTCCTAAAATGTCCATAGTGTCCTCCATATTCGCCCGAGTGACACTTTCTCAATATTTCGCCTCTTTCATCTCTTGGTATACACCTTCGTAAGACTCCATCCGCTCCAAGTCTAAAGAGGTAAGGTGCATCCCAATAATATTTTCGGCTCTCGGCGATCACTCTCCTTTGAGCATTCCTATCCAAATGATCAAGTGACATTTTTCGTATGGCTCGAATAATGTTGATCATCCAAGTATCTTTGTCAAGGATATGATAGAGGTGATCATCTCTCATCTTATCTTAATAGGCTCTTTATCATCCTCATGATTCATCCTTGATAAATGGCCGGCCACAACATTTTCCGACCCCTTTTTGTCCCGAACGAATTCTTGTAAGAGAAGGATCCATCGAATTAACCTTGGCTTGGCGTCTTTTTTAGACAAGAGATACTTGATCGCCACATGATTGGTGTAGACAATCACTTTAAATTCACAATACATGATCTGAATTTTTCAAAGGCAAACACTACTACGAGCAATTCCTTCTCTGTTGTTGCATAATTTAATTGAGCTCCATTAAGGGTTTTACTAGCATAATAAATAGCGTGTACCTTGCCTTCTTTTCGTTGTTCCAACACCGCTCCAACAGCATAGTCACTAGCGTCGCACATTATCTCAAAAGGTTGACTCTAATCAGGCGGTTGAATAATGGGTGCGGTTAGCTCTCTTTGACGTCCGGAATGCCGCCAAGCACTTGTCATTGAAATTGAATGGCACATCTTTTTGGAGGAGATTAGTCAACAGCTTGGTGATCTTTGAGAAATCCTTGATAAATCTCTTATAGAATCCCGCATGGCCCAAGAAACTTCTCAAAGACTTGACGTCCGTCGGTGGTGGAAGCTTTTCAACAGTTTCAACCTTAGCCTTGTCCACCTCAATCCCTCTCTCGGATATCACGTGTCCCAAAACTATTTCTTGTTTCACCATGAAGTGACACTTCTCCCAATTTAGCACCAAATCAACCTCCGAACACTTAGTGATAACTTTATCCAAATTTGCTAAGCAATCCACAAAAGTTTTACCATAGACGGAGAAATCATCCATAATACCTCAACAATTTCCTCGATGAACTCCGAAAATACCGCCATCATACATCGTTGAAAAGAGGCTGGAGCATTGCATAAAACGAAAGGCATTCTACTATACGCAAATGTTCCATAAGGGCAAGTGAATGTTGTCTTATGTTGATCATTCGGGTGAATAGGTATTTGCATGAACCCCGAGTACCCATCAAGAAAGCAAAAATATGCATGATTTGCTAACCTCTCAAGCATCTCGTCGATGAACGGTAGGGGGAAGTGATCCTTCTTTGTTGCTTTGTTCAATTTCTGATAGTCAATACACATCCTCCATCCTGTCACAGTTCTTTGCGGTATCAATTCATTCTTCTCATTCTTCACCACGGTTAAACCTCCTTTCTTAGGCACACAATGTATGGGGCTCACCCATTCGCTATGCGGCACCGGGTAGATGATTCCGGCATCCAACAACTTGATAACCTCCTTCTTCACCACCTCTCGCATGGCATGGGTTAACCTCCTTTGATGGTCCACTACGGGCTTGCATTGATCCTCCATAGGTATGCGGTGAGTGCAAAACGCTAGACTGAGTCCTTTAAGGTCATTTATCGAACATCCCATCACTTTCTTGTGCTTCTTCAACAAATTCAGCAACATATCATTCTCCTCGGGACCCAATTCGTCACTCACAATCACGGGGTAAGTCTTGTCCGGTCCCAAAAATTCATATTTCAATCCTTTGGGCAATGGCTTAAGATCCACCTCCGGTGCTTGTGGTTCCTCATGTACAATTTCTCCAAGGTCTTCAAATTTATCCTCCTCTAAGCTTCCGTCTTGCGGTTCTAGTCCTTTGGTTGCTTCCGCTAACTCTTCATCTAGCTCATCATTAGATTCATTCTCCATAGCTCTTTGTAGCGGATCTCTGAAAGTTTCAACAAAACGAAGGCTCCCTACCTCTTCGTCATCAAGAGGTAGGGGTGAGGCAATTCTAGAAGCGGGAAGAAAATTGTATGTGTGATTATCCCCATCAAGATTAATAGTTACTTTTCCTTTTTCGGCATCTAAAATGGCATTAACCAACTTATGAAAGGGTCTACCAAGAATTACATGATCATTTTTATCATAGTAGACATCAACAATGAAGAAATCGGTTGGAATGCATTTTTCGGAAATTAAAACTTCTAGGTCACGAACAATTCTACCATCTCCCATAATTAATTTAGTAGAGGTCGAAACTAGGTCAATGGTGTGATCATGAATTTCATCAAAAATTTTAAAAGATAAGACACTTACTTGTGCTCCAATGTCGCATAACGCCTTGTAATCAATGTTGTTGACCTTGCAATCTATACGCGGTGATGTATTCTCTTCTTCATCAGATCCTGTGGCAAAAATTTCAGCGAGGCGGGCGAATGGTGACACCTCGGGCTTGAATCCCATAATTCTTTTAGCTTCGGCCACATGGTCCGGATCAACTTTTTCTTCGCTAAAAAGTTTTTGAAGGACCTCCTCGGTTGTCTCTAGGTTGTATGGATGTTCCACTTGTTTTTCTGGCTGAAAGTCTATCTCCAAAGCTTTTGTCATCCCTTTTTATTAGAGAACGGTCTTCTCTTGTCAAAAATTTCTCCAAAATCAATTGGGACCCAATCCATTTGCTCGAACTCCCTTAGTGGCTTCGCGCTTGACATAGTCCTTTCATTTTCTTTGCTTGTCTCGGCGTGATCACTCTCTGGAATAGTTCTAGTTTCCTCATGTTTGGCTTCTTCAACCTTTTTAGGGATTGGTTCCTCTTTCTTCTCTTTCGGGGCCGTATTTATGAAAATTGCAGCAAGTGGTGCCACACTTGTGTCGCATTCCGGCTTTCCCGAAAGTCATATTTCCCAATCTCTTCGCATGGCCACCGCTTTACTTATTTTTTTTGTAGAAGTTTGGTAGCTTCCGTGAGTGTTTTCTCCATGAGATCCCCTCCTTCACACATTTGAACGTATTCCATGCAACTAGGGGTTAGGGGAAAAAAGAATGTATGCAATAGTACGTCATCGGGAAATCCAAGTCTTGGTCCTTGTTCAACTAGCTCGTTGAATCGATTCCATACTTGATCAATCCCCTCTTCTTCTCCTTGCTTGAAAGTCATCACTTGCCTTCTTACATATTGAATCTTGGTTATAAGGAAAAACTTGGCACAAAATTTCTTTATCAATTGATCCCAATTTCCCTCGGCTTCGGCAAGTGAGTAGGGAAAAAGATTCCATTTAAACCAAGTATCAGGAACTCCCTCTTGTCGTACCGTATAGCACAACGTTGTGAAGCGCTGGATATGTCTATATAGATTGTCCGTCTCCATCCCTCGGAACGGATTAGTTGCTGCCATCTTGATGATTCGAACCTTGATTTTGATATCCTCACATCGAGGACTAGCATAGCCCCTTAGCGATTTTTCCGGTTCCTCCAAAGGATTTCTAACGAACACCATCTAGACAATCAAAAACAAAAAACAAAAAGAGTGTGTTTTTTCTAGAACACAAAGGTTAGGTGTTAGTAATCAATAAAATCAATGAGAGATTAAACAAAGTATACTGGCTTGCTCCCCGGCAACGGCGCTCGAAAAAGGGGCCTGTTGACGGTTCGAAACCGCGTTCAACTTCACCGCAAGTACACGGAGTGACTTGGTGCCTTTTTCACCAAGGGAGGGGACCCCCAAGGTTCTTGTCAATCCACAGAGCAAGGGAATTACTTACGTTTAACCTAACACTAACTTAGTTGATTAAGCACTTTATGATGTAAAGATTAATCTATAAAGTAAAGACAAACTAACCCTAGATTATGTTAAAGAGAGAGAGAGGGAAAGGTGGTTTGCGAGTATGAAGAACGTATGCCCATGGAGTTTAGGTACTTGAGATGCAATCACCCAAAACATGATAAAACCCCGATCCAATCTATCTAAGCATGTGAACAAAGAATTAGGTGTTTCCCTTCTCTCGTACATATCACTACGCGAAGGTAATCATCGCTAACCCTAATGAACACGGTATGTTGACGTGATCTACGGGAGCAACCCCGAAGGCAATGGTAGCTAACCTTAAACATTAAGCGTCATCAACAAGAAGATACGATAGATATAAGATCCAAAAGAGAGTGGGTGACTACATATCAAGATCCACTACAACTCCATGGACAAACGATTACTTTACCCCATCAAGACACTAGGCATGGCACCATTGAACATGGTGGATGCCCCCGATGGAGTTCGTCTCTCGGTGTCCTTCAACTCCGGCGACGCCGTGGTAGGGCCTCGACGTCCTCCTTCCTCGTGGTGGCCTCCCTTGACCTCGGTGATGATCCTCTTGAATCTTCACCCTATCGATCAACACTCTTCCTTGTGTTTTATCTCCCGAGGCTTATCTGGTCATCTTTCGCGAATGGCTCCTATCCCCAAACAATTAGGGTTCCACGATCTTATCACCGAAGAAAGGCGGCAGCGAACCGACCCCAAAAGGGGGTGGGTCGGCTGGTCTGGGCCGATCGGCCTGGCCTATTCCCAGCCCGGTTCGTCTCCGTCTTTTGCCACATGTTATCTCTTGCACTTTGGGGTTTTTTCTCCTTCAGATGTGAGCTTTGGACTTTGTTATCCCCGCGACCAAGTTACGTGGTCTTTACGCATGATCTTCCGGTCTTTTGACCTTGGTCCTCGGAGATTCTTCATTGAAGCATATTGGTCCTTGCCACCTTTGGAGTCAAGTTCACGCACGGTCAGAGTCCCTTGATCATCATGTAAATCATCCTCCGAACCGAGTACATCTCTTCTCATTTCGTGCATGAATTCCTGCGTAAACATAATACTCCAAAACACACATCCAACGATGAACTTGTTATATCATTAGTATGCCTAGTGGTGGGTTAGTTCCGAAATGAAATCCAAACTATAACATAACAAGTGTTCTTGGTTGACAGAAATCGACCGCCAACATGCATCGACAACAAAAACTTCTCGATAGGACGAGTGAGTACCCGTACTCTCAATGAGTTCAGTATCGGTGTCATAATCAACAAGCTTGGCACCTTCCTGGAAGGGTAAGTTGTCGAGACAGGCGATAAAGCGCTCCTGACCATCCAAGGTGAGGTCAGCAGGCACATGCTCAGGCCAGTAGACGAATCTACCCTCAGGTGTCGATGTGATCACCAGTCCTTGAGCAGGGCCAGACAGTTGCTGTGCTTCAGTAGAATCCGAACCATAGTCGAACTCGAACTCAGATGAATCCGAATCGAGGTAGTCGAGGTTGACTTCCGAATCTGAAGAGTACTCAAGCACGGTCTTCAAACCAGGGCGCATGAGGATGTCCAACGCGGCTTGGTAAGCAGCGCTGACATGGTGATAGCTGAAGAGCGGTGGTGTTGGAATGCAATCTAGGCTGAGTGCAAGCTGTGAAGCTGGAGAAAGAGACACAGTTTGAATTGGAGGCGAAGTCGAGTTTTACTCAGACTCCGACTCGATTTCTCTGACCGGGTCAAAGAATGAAATTTCGCCAAAATTTTCAACGAGATCTTCCATCGAAGCTTGTGTAAGCGTCAAGGACTTGAGCTTTGACTCCAGAGTTGATGCCAGGAAACGCAGGAACGATCCAGCGCCGTCAGCAACACAAACCCAGGAGCTAAAAATGAAGGTGTCGCCTTGCTGGAAAGTGACGATCGGCTTGATGATGACAGGAGCCATCGAGTTCGCCAGTGGATCAGCGACGAGATCCCCTACCTAGCGCGCCAACTATCAGTGTTTTAGACACCGAGCCTACCACGGGGTACTCGAAGTAGTAGATTGTGCGGTGGGGCTCGCCGAGATCAGGAACACGATGGTGAGACATGGGGCACACAATTAGACAGGTTCTGTATTGATGTGCGTAATAACCTACGTCCTGTATGCTGTGTAGCTCTGTATTGATTGTGTATGTTCTTGAGAGGGGTCCCTGCCTCGCCTTATATGCCACGAGAGACAGGGTTACAAGTCGGATTGGTACAAGAGTACTATTCGAGTAGGACTAGGAGTAGCCTATAACGAGTAATGAGAAGCTATCCTAATCTTAGTACAAGTCCTTGTCCGTCTTGTCTTGTCTTGTGGCCCACGGTAAAATTGCACCGTGGCCCACTAGTCGAGTAGTCCAGGTGTGCAGGCCTTATCTCCCGGGTATGGCCCACATGTGTGGTGGGCTTAGGGATGCCCGGTCGACAGTGGGGAAGGTATTAGTACCGGGTCACATACCCAGTACTAATACCCCTTCTCCGTCATCTCCGTCCCACCCCTCCTTCCGTCCGTCTCCCTCTCTCTTCCCTCCGTCCCCGTCACCTTCTCTTTCCTTTCCTTTTCTTTTTCTTTTTCTTTTCTTTTGTCTCACACATTCATAATATATACATTGAAAAAAATTTCATCCAAATTTCTCATACAACAATCAAAGATTCAAACATATTTACGAAAACAATAACAATCACATATTCAAACTAGACAGAGAGATTCACATAAACAAAAAAAATCAAATCACACATGTACATCCTCCTCCCTGCGGCCTCTCCCGGCGTCTGGCGGCCTGCCTACGCCCGTGCCTGCGTCGTGCCTGCTCCCGACCGGCGGCCAGCCCGCCCTCCGCCGCGCTCGTGCGCCTGCCTCCGCACCGTCACACCCGCCCACCTCGATCCGCTCCGCTGCGCCAGCCCACCTCCGCGCTGCCACGCCAGCTCGCCTCTCCGCTCCGCCGCGCCCGCGCGCCGCCCGCCTTCACCTGGATCTCAAGATAAGAAAAGGAGTTAGAGGATGGAGAAAGGAGAAGTTAAGAGAGAAGATAAAGAAAGGGTGGGTGCAGTGGTGGAGATAATTAGGGGTGGGCGTTCGGGTTACCCGATTAGTTCGGGTCGGGTAATTCGGGTTTTGAGAAATTCGGGTAATGAGAATCATTACCCGATATCAGCTTCAGAAAAACACTACCCGCAAATTCGGGTACCCGCAAAAATCGGGTTCGGGTTCGGGTTACCCAATTTACCCGAAATCTATAATCAAAGTATACACTCAAACACACATAATTTTGCATAGACTAGTAGTTTGTGTTGAATTTCAACTACAAGTTGAGAAGAATAATATATTATAGTCACTTGTTCAAATTAAGAGAATTATATTCTAATAAAGTGACAATTTCAAGTGTTCAACTAACAACACGTGAATAAATACAAAGACAAAGGCAAATTTCGGGTAGTTCGGGTAGTTTGGGTACCGGAGTGTATTACCCGAATTACCCAAACTAATTTCGGGTAATGACAATCACTATCCGAACTTGGGATCGGGTACCTCAGGTTCGGGTAATTCGGGTTCGGGTTCGGGTATTTCAGGTACGGGTAATGGATATCGGGTATTTTGCCCAGGACTAGAGATAATGGGTGCATGGGTGGTGGGTGGGGGTCCCCGCAGGGCACGCACGGACGGTGTTGTTTGGGGCACGTGCATTAGTATCGGGGCTATTTTTGACCCGGTACTAATGTCCTAATGTGATGTCCTCACAATAGTACCGGTTTGTAATACACACCAGTACTAATGTGGGTCACGTGGCGGGTGCATCGGTGCTCTCCCATCCCGACCGGTACTAATATCTACATTAGTACCGGATGCCAAAAAATGGTACTAATGTCAAAAATGGCTAGGGACGGAAGCCTATTTCCCTAGAAGTGTACTCTAGGAAAGTAAAGGTAAGTAAGGATTGCAAGAATGAAAAGCAGAAACATAAAGAGGGATGAGAGGAAGCAAACTCTTTGACACATGATTTATCTCGTGGTATCGGTAGGCACTAAGCCACCCCAGTCCACGTTGTTGAAGCACTCCACACAAGAGTATTACTTCCTGGTCACCAAATCTTTCCCAAGAGCACCACTTGACTAGCCACAAAGGCTCGTCACAAAGGCACTCGCCAAGTTCTCTTGGTCACCTTAATGCCACCTCCACTAAGGAGCTTCTCCACCAAGGGAGGGGGTCTCCACGTCCCCCGCACAAAGTGTCATCGCCGCTCCACACCAAGCCGGAGGGTCGAAGATGTTTGCCGGAGAACCACTTAGGCCCCAAGGCTTCCGGCACACCTTGTACAGCTTGATCCACTCAAGAATCACCTCACAAGGTAGGCATATCTTGCACTCACTCAGCTCTAAGCTAAACCTGGCACTAAGCGCGCACACACACCAAGCATGTGCAAAGTCTTTGGAAGTTCACTTAAGCACTAGTATGGTATGGATGTGATCTTTAATGTGTCTTGCACTCTTCTGGAATTCAGCTTACTCCAGCACACTCTAGCAACTCCAAATGGGCGAGTGGAAGGGGTATAAATAGCCCAATGTGTCCATAGAGTCGTTGCTTCAACATCTAGTCTTTTCTGGGTACCATTGGATGATCCGACGCTATGATTTTCCTAGGCGTCCGTTCATCCAGTGCTACTAGCTGTTGCCTTCCATCGCACTTGACCGTTGACACAATTCACCTAACGCTTCATCTTTGCTTTGTTGGTTCATCTGGTGTTGAAGACTCCCGCATCAAACCTCTCTGTCTTGTATTTCATAACCGTCGGATGAACCGATACCTGGATCGTCGGTTCATCCGGTGCTTAAGGTCTCTATGCCAAAACCTCTGTCTTGCGCCAGTAACCCATCGGATAGACCGATGGTCCAACTAGCCAGACCGTCGGTTCATCCGACGCTTTCTTGCTTCGCTGCTTCACCTCTGGTATTCATCCGGTGCATGTAGAAAATGGACTGTCGGTTCATCCGACGGTGCCAATTGACTCGAGCTTCTGCGCAGTGTACCACATCCTCCGACGCTTGCACCAATGCTTGTTTCTAGGTACCGTCGGTTCATCCGACGGTCTCTTTTTGCTGATTCTTTGCGTCTTGAACTTGTCATCACTTGAACTTAACATACCATCACTCTGGATTTTTGCTATGCTTAACTCATGGTATGTTAACTTGCTCATGGTATGTTAACCTTGATTGTGGTTACATCCATGAGACATATAAATGCTATAAAGACATGCTCAACAATATGATTAGTCCCATTGATCACGTTGTCATGAATCACTGAAACCATACTCAAACTTTTGGCAATAAGGCCATGTTCGCTACAGGTGCCACATCATATGTTACATGATGTCAGAAGGTGTGTGCAAATACTAATAAAATACTAATGACAGAACCCACTTAGAAACCGCAAGATGAATTTATTAGACCTAATTAATTTGTCACATATTTACTATACCACAATATTACAAAGTCATGAATTAATTAAGTTTTAAAAATCATCTGGTAATTAATTCATCATAAGAACATATTTACATAATACGATTATTGTCAATAAATTTTGGTGCAGAAAAGTGTAGAGTTTTTTCTTGATAGTGCAACCGGCAGCTTGTGGGCCTTTTCTTTTGTGCAGCGGGTCCTACCGCACCTGGTCCACACCTCCTCACACCGCAGACGGCCTCCGCTCCCAAGCAAGAAGCAAAGGTACACCGTGACTTGAAGAAGCAAAGGCACTAGATCTGTGTCCGCGCGCCGCCGGTAGGATGCAGATAGCAGGGGACGGGAGGGAGGGGAAGAAAGCAAGAAGGAAGGGATAAAGGTGGGTCCCATTCGTCAGTGTGTGGGTGTAGGGGTGACTTGAATATGAAGAACAATAGATTGAGAGAGGTTGTTGGTTTACTTTCTGCTTATGAAGTTTTTTTTTTACTTTTACAAACCTTCTAAAACTCTTTTTTTACTAAACATGATAAGTGCTCTACCTTTCATTATAGAAGAAGCAGCAAGTGTTTTTTACAAGTCCGGAAGGACCAGGCGCTAGAGATTTCTAGGCAATATGTACACTTATTCTACAACAGGAGTACGTCTGTCACCCGTCACTATCTATTCAACTAATCTTGTAACCTGTCTGTAAAACTCTAAATTTAGCTAGTAGTCTCTTGGAGTTGCTCTTGGGGAGTGGTTGTCTGGGATAATATTGGGAGCTTGTTAAGGCTGTGGGAATGGGACTACGGGACAGATACAGTCTAACTGACCGCAACATACTCAACAGTCTTGACAGATTGCAAAAAAGCATATGGACCTGATTACGGTCCCAATAAATTGAATTCAGGAGCTTCTCAATGCAACACTCTTTACAAACTTTGTAAACTTTACAGGGATGAGTCACCAGTGGACCTGCAACAAAGAAAAAGAAATCCTTATGCTGAACACAGTCTTCGATCAATTCACAGAACACTAGATCAACAGAAAATCTGTACAGTTCCAAGCTACCTCGCCTCTAATCTGGTCACCGTCACATAGTTGGCGGTGGCGCTCCGCGTCCGGGACGATTCCGTGTCCGACGACGTGCTCATCCCAGGGTTCACTCCGGGCTCGTTGGGCTCCGGGAGCACGGTGTTCTCGCTCGCCAGCATCGTCACCACCGCCGACATCAGGGGCCTGTTCCTCGGCTGCGCTTCGACGCACAGCAGGGCGACCTGGATGCACCGCAGCACCCTGCTGTGGTGGAAGCTGCCGCCTAACGCCTCGTCCAGCAGCTCCAAGCTCCTCCCTTCTCTCCACAGCATCCACGCCTGAAATCCACCAAAATGTCACCAAAATTCAGAAGAAGGAAAAAAGTTGAGCAAAGTCTTTGCTGGTATTTACATATCCCAGGAGGTTGACGTCGAGCTCGGGTTCGTAGGAGCCACGGTTCCTCTTGCCGGTGATGATCTCCAGCACCAGCACGCCGAAGCTGAAGACGTCGGATTTTACCGAGATGAGGCCGTCCATTGCGTACTCCGGGGACATGTATCCACTGCAAAACGTCTGAAGATTCAGCCCAAAAGCCCAATGTTATTCAGAACAGATTGAAACACACATGACACATGAGAGTCAGCGAAGAGCACCCACTATGTTCCGATGACCTTCCGGGTGTATACAGTGGTCTGATCGCCTCCAAACATTCGGGCGATCCCAAAGTCTGAAATTTTGGGGACCATGTTTCTGTCCAGCAACACGTTGCTGGCCTTGAGGTCCCTGTGGATGATCCTGAACCTCGAATCCTCGTGCAGGTACTGCAGACCCCGTGCAATCCCCTGAATGATCTCGAACCGCTTCTGCCATACTAGCAACCTGCGCTTCGTTTCATCTGCGTTACAGCGTGGTGGCATAAATTACCTTCTTATACCTGATACGAATTCAAGGTGCTCCTGTAGAAATGAACTGACCGAATAGGAACGTGTCGAGGCTCTGGTTGTGCATGTACTCGTACACGAGCATCCTCTCGTCGTTGTCGATGCAGCAGCCGAGCAGCCTCACAAGGTTCCTGTGCTGCAGCTTGGCGATCAGTTTCACCTCGTTCATGAACTCCCTCGCCCCCTGCGTTGATCCCTGGCTCAACCTCTTCACGGCTACCTGCTGCCCATCCTCAAGAACTCCCTGCCATTGATTCGCCAAACGCAGGTCAATATCCAGCGAGCTAAATTACTATGGTGAGTTATATTTTACTATGTTGCTTTGTTTGTTTTTACCATGTAAACAGGGCCAAATCCACCTGCGCCAATCTTCTTGTGCTCCGCGAAGTTGTCCGTGGCGAGCAGAATCACCTCCAGATCGAACAATGGAAGGTCAACTTCTTTCTCGGCGTATCTCATTCCCTCCGAGCCCTCATCAGGCCGTCCCGGGCTCACCGAAGGCTGGCTCCTCGGCCTGTACGGGAGCACAAAATCTCCAGTAGTAGTAGTAGCGCTCGGCGGCAATGACGACGCCTGGTCGTCGCTTTCACGCTTCCCCCTCCTTTTCTTCATCAGGAAACAACAGCAGACAGCTGCTGCTAGCAGGAGAAGTGCACCGGAAATGGTCGCGGCAACGATGATGATCAGCTTGCCCTTGTGTGAACGCTCGTGGTTATCTGGAACCAATGCAAGAAATGGTCAAGCATGAGGTAAACAGCCGGCTGGTCTAACAATGGAAGCCAAGGCTTTAATTAAGATCATACAGTACGTAATAAACAACAAAAAAAATATGAATTTCGTGCAAGAATTTGAAAACTGCAGGATCGAGAGGAATTCCGATCAATGTCAGCCAGAACCTGCGGCGGCGGCCTTGAGGGCGTCGATGTCGGACTGCGCGAGCCGAATGTACACGTCCTGCACGACGATCGGGTACTGCCGCATGTCCAGCAGGTCGACGGTCCAGAGGACGCAGCCGACGCCGACCCCGCCGCTGTTGTTGGCGGCGGCGTACGCCCCGCAGCTGCAGTTGCCGAGGCACGCCTGCCTGCACTGGTCCAGCGTCATGCCGGCGTACACCGTCGCGTCCGTGGCCTGCGGCAGCTTCATCCGGTTCACCACCCAGAACCCGTCGCCGCCGCCGTCGCAGCTCAGGTTGGTGTTCCGGACGCACCCGCCGGACCAGTCCCGCTGGCCCCACTTGTCCGGCGACCGCGGCACGAACCCCGGGAGGCAGCTGCACACCGGGTTGCGGTCGGGGTCGCAGTACCCGAACGCCCCGCACTTGGCGTAGTAGTCGCACTGGTCCGTCGGGTAGTACCAGAAGCTGCTCCACGCGCCGTTGTTGAGCGTGAAGCGCTTCAGCTGCGTCGCGCCGCCGTCGACGACGAGCCGCGACAGCAGCGACGGGTCGCGGATGAAGTAGCTGTAGTACGTTTCGTCGGCGCTGTACACGACCCGGAAGGTGAAGGCCTGCGCCTTGAGGTACGGCACGCCGGTGAGGATGTCGCCGTTCCACGGCCCGCTCGTGTAGATCCTCTTGCTGCTCCGCATGAGGAAGAACTGCGGAAGCCCGCCGCCCAGGACGAGCTTGAACGTGACGTCGCCCGGCGACGGGTCGGACGCGCTGCGCCACGACGTGATGTTCCGGGTGATGCCGTGCCTGGCTTCCACCCCGAGCTTCATCCCCGGCAGCAGCGTGTCCGTCGGGTAGTCGAAGCTCTGCCACGCCACGCTCTGCTCGGACCCGCTCCCGTCGGCGCTCAGGACGAGGTTGCCGCTGTCCAGGAGCTGCGCGGCGGCGCGGGAGGTGACGTTCCTGGCGGCGGCGGGCGGCGCGGACGACCACACGGTGTCGTTGTTGCCGTCGAGGATGACGAGCCGGCCGCCGGCGGTGAGCTGGAGCGCGCCCGGGGGGTTTGTTACCGGGTCCTGCCGGTTGGCGACCCACACCACGGTCGTCGGGCCCGGGATGCTGGCGTACCAGATGCCGAGGTACGTCCGGCTGCCATCGGCGCCGTCCGGGCTGAAGAAGCCGAGCGCGTAGACGCCGCCGGCCGAGACGATCGTCCGGTTGCCGGTGAGCGTCGTGTTCCGGTAGAAGGTATCGGTGGATGCCGAGGGAGTGATGGAGACGGCGGCGGCGGCGGCGAGGAGGAGGAGAGAAGAGAGCGTGCGCGCCCTCATCGTCTCTCCCGGTTACTCCCGATCACGGGGCGCCAAACCCTGCCCGCCGTTGACCTCTCCTCTCCTCTCTCTCACACGACATGGGCTTGCGACTACTTGTGTGCGACACAGCTTGCACGGTCGGGTGGCGGTCGTCGTGCCAGCCAGCAACCACAGCAGGAAACGGCCGCGGCGGCGGTGTCAGAACGCGAGGCTGCTCGCGCAGCATTTGTTATGCCCACAGGGCCACGTCCATGCCGCCGGCTGAGTATGGTCAACGGCACGCTCGGCGTTCGCGAGCAGGGGCAGCTCGTACCTGGTGCCGGCCGCCGGCCGGTCAGACTCTCGGATGCACAGAAACAGTGCAGCCCCTGTTTGCAGCAACAGGCCATGCTCACGGCTTCCCAACTGGATTCAAGTGCAACTAGGCATATCTTACTTAGTTACTTGCGCTTGACCACGCGAAGATATAAATATGTTAAGTACATGTTAAGATGTAGCTACCAGTAAACGACACGAGAAACCTAAATTAAAATGGCCGAAGTTGGTGGTTGGATGTTTGGATCTGGCTCAAGTTCGTAGCTGGAACTTGCCCAAAGGCCAAGCACTCTGAATTGGTAAGGGTTCACCGCCGAATAGCTATGCATTAGCCTTATCTACACCATCGTCAGGCCTTAAATTGTACTGGAGTCAAACAAGAACCAATCAAATCTCAGCCATCCTTGTCATGCAACTGATATGGATTTGTTTGAGCCACTTGCACGCAACGGAAACACTCTTTTTTTTTGGTCAACTGTGTGCCATGGAATATGGATCAAACACCCCCTAGCTCTCCACGCCAATCAAAAGTCAAAACGAACGAGGCTGCAATATGAACATGCCGCGGCAGACATCGTCACTCCTCTAGTCTAGAATATATAATCCACATCAAGGAAGTATTTGTGGAGATTTTCATTCATTGTTCGAATACGCAGGTGTTGAATTTCGACGAAGAGACTAAAGCGAGTATAGAAATGGAGTTTCGAACCAAACAGTGAGCAAAATTTTCCTTTGATTTGAAAGGCAAGACAGTAACAGCTGCTCTACTAAGCTGGAAAAATCAGTACCAACAACGGGCAGGTGGCACTGGGACCAGCTGAAATCAGAAGGTCGTAATGCTAAGATGGCATTGGAAACCACAAGCTCCTCTAAAGATTCCACCTAGCACTAGCAGTCCTTGCAGGTTTATCAAAATTTTATAAGAGGGGTTTAATTTCAGGTTCGCACGTTATAAGTTGGGCAATACCATGCAAATTTCAAGCGACTGTAAAGCATGCATTTTACCAAGAGAAGAACAGCAGGGGAATGAGACAGTTACTATCTGCCGTCCAGCCTGGTAATTGAAAGACCATTCAGGGAGCAGGTTTCTTCAGTGATTTCAGTTTGATTCGAGACCAACAGGGAGAGGAAACCAGGTTGCTTTGGGTCCGGTAAGGTGGCGTTTTCATTGGTAATCATTGAAAGGACTTCGGTCATGAAGGGTCGATCTGCAGCTTGCTCCTGAACACACAACAAACTGACATGGATGCATCTTAGTGCCACATTCTCAGGACACCTACCGTGTAGTGATTTATCAATGAGCTCATGGTATCTGCCTTCGTTCCACAATTCCCATGCCTGTGAAGTTCAGTTGCAGTCACCAAGTTAGAAGTTCTCCACTTAGAAAAATTAGAAAACATTGTGTGCTTGTTATAACTTCTTACATAACCAAGGAGGCTAAGAGAGTTGCCGCGTCGTTGAGATCCTGCATTTTTCATTCCACTGACAATCTCCAGAAGCAAGACTCCATAGCTAAATACATCAGACTTGACAGAGAAAATGCCTGCCATAGCATATTCTGGAGCCATGTAGCCACTGAAAGAATTGTATAATCTTAAACTCAATATTTATTTTTCAATATAGCCAACATTAGCTTCACAAGTTATATTCAAAAGGAAGGTTAGAAGCACGAAGCAAGTACTTACTATGTTCCAACAACTCTTTTTGTATTAGCTTGTGTACCTTTGGGATCAAATATTCTCGCCATTCCAAAGTCCGAGATCTTAGGGTTCATATTAGTGTCCAACAAAATGTTGCTTGCTTTCAGGTCCCTATGAATAATTCTAAGCCGAGAATGCTTGTGGAGATAAATAAGACCTTGTGCGACTCCTTCAATTATGTTCATACGCATTTCCCAGTCTAGCAAAGCCCTTCTTGATTTTTCTTTATAAAGAGGAAAACAAATACATTCACTGGTTCAAGAAGGCAGTTGAGAAAAAAAAAATAGGAAGCAACAAGAATTTAAAAGGAACATCAAACATACCAAATAAGAAGAAATCCAAACTTTTGTTTGGCATGTACTCGTAGACTAATAACATTTCTTCACCTTCGATGCAACAACCTAACAGCCCAACTAAATTGCTATGCTGAAGCTTAGCGATAAGCAGGATTTCGTTCTTAAACTCCGCTAACCCTTGCCCTGAATTTGCAGCCAGTCTCTTAACTGCAATCTCCTGCCCGTCCGGTAAGTTGCCCTATAGAATGATTTTCAACATAGTGAAAAAGTAGATAACAAAGTTAAATACAAAATATCACTAATCTTTCAAAGTATATTGATTTCCCTGAACTTTTTTTTTCATTACAAGAATTCAATGAACTGTCAAACTCACTTACTTTGGAACACAAAAATAGCAAGTGGATACATACGTATAGGGTACGTATTTGTGTTTAGGGCAGCATTAAGAAAAAGAGAGGATAGGGCTGAACGCAGATCCAGAAAAAAAGGAGGAAGAGATCTGATTTGACAAGCATGTTCGACAGTTCAAGCAAAGAATCTGCACAACATTGTATCCCTCTGTTGCAACAGCATTTCTAGTTTTTTTCTAAGTGAAACCACCTTTGGTTGAATAAGCTTATAGAAAAGAATGACAACATTTACAATATCGAACTAATATTGTTGGTTCCATCATTAAATATATTTCCATAGTATAGTATACTTCTTCAATGTAGTATAAACTTGTTCAAACTTAATTTAGTTTGAATTAGGACAAATTAGAAATGCTTATACGTTAGGACAGAGGGAGTAATATTGAAATTTGAACCTGCTACAAGAGACAGACAACTTAATAACTCACAATACACTCTGGAATCAAACTATGTTCAGAAGAATGAAAACTGAAAGAAAAGTATTTCATTTGATTGTCATTGATCACACAGTTAGTTTTTCCATCAGAATTATAGAGTGTGGATAGCGATATGCCAATACCACAGTAAGGTATAAACCATATCTTATTTAGTGTTGTTCAGAGTCTTCAGACTGTAACTTTCTTGATATACATAGCCTTTTTTTTTTGAAAGTGATCAAAATATAATTCAGAAGTACGAAAAGTTTTCAGTGTTCAAAAAATTGTGTTTCAAAAGTATAAATCAATACCATACATAAACAGGTAGTATAGATGCTAAGCAAAGACAAGATAAATAAATTACAGCTGCTTACATAGGTATAGTTGTTTAATTATGTTGGTACATTTCTTTTTTTTAATTAAAAAATGGCATCTCCATCTCCATACCCCTTTTCTGCATAGATTATTTGAATTTATTGCAATCACAAGATGGTGTGCACCACGTTACTGCCCAAAAACATAAAGTTATTGGAACAAATCACCACATGATTCATAATCAGAATTCTTATTTTGTTTTTGAAATGGTCAAACATGTGAGCAGAGAGACTGGAGAACATCTGGTACCTTGTACACAGGGCCAAACCCCCCCTCTCCAAGCTTGCTTTCTGTTGAAAATTTGTCTGTAGCATTTGTTATTTGTGAAAAGGAAAACATTGTAAACTGAGATCCTGTCTCCTCACTCTCCCACAGTTTGATTGTACTCGTAGTCATCAAGGAGTGATGACCATCCTGTTTTCCTTTCCCTGAAACATAAAATGTGGCTTATTGTCATGTTACCCATGCCACACATAAAAAGGTTGAATTTTCTTCAGCTATAGGAGCTCTTATGGCTTGCCTTTATTTTTCGATCTCCTAATCCAAATAAACAGGATGAGACAAAAGATAATAAATGCAACTGAAGGAAGCACACCAGCTACCCAAAGTATTTTGTGACCTGAACAAAAGGAAAGAGAGACTGTCACTTGACTCAGAGGCCATAATACCTTTACCTTTAAAGAAATTTTATTGTTTGAATAAATACTTTATAATTATTTCAAAACTGAGATTGATTAAAGCTCTTTCAAGTAGTTCGATTTTCATGAATTGTCCTAAATATAACTAATATTTAGCTATGGTATTCATTTCATACCTGACCTACTGACTGATTCTAACTCTGATGCAGCCACACGAAGATAAAAAGTTCCTACTCCACTCCCATTATATCCATCTTGAAGATTTGTTAGATCACCATACCATAGATTGCAACCATCCAATACTGCATATGCAGTACAAGAGCAATTTATCATGCATGCTGATTGGCATTCATTGTCTCCCATAATAGACAGCTTCTTTCTGTTACCAGAAATTTGCATTCCAGGCATATCAATAAACTTATCACCACTACACTGCAGTTGGATTTGCCTAGTGCACCCTTTCCTACTATATTGAGTGTCTTGTGGAGCAAAACCTTTTGGACATCGACAGTGGGATGGTAGCATATTGTTATTGCATATACCAAAAACTCCACATAAGTTAGACACCTCGCAACTAGCAGGCTGTCGCCATAACAGAGTCCATGATTGAGCTTCAGGATCAAATTGTAATATGTTCAATGAACCATTTGGATCCAACACAAATTTTGTCAACGTGCTAGCAGGGTTGGGAGTGTACGTGCATGTAAGGTTGTCGCAGCGAAAATATAGAGGGATTGTACTTATAGATTTTAGCTCTGGAATGAGAGCGTTTACATCACCATCCCAGCCTCCACTGGTCCAAAATGCATTCCCTTTCCACCAGATAATGAGTTGTGAAGCATTAGTTACACCAGGTCCGAAAGAGTAGTCCCCCACTGCTGGATCATCAGAGCTCTTCCATGAAGTCAGCAATTTACTACCAAGTGTAATATTCATTTCAGGGAGCCATGTGTCAGTAGGAAAGTCAAAGCTCTGCCATATGATTTTGTTTTGGTTGGTGATGCTCCTTAAGACAAAGTTGCCATTATCCAGTATTGCAGCCTCCAGGTCTTGCACTCCCAACCCAGAAGCCACTGTGAATGAGTTGCCCTTGCCGTCTGAAACTATCAGATTGCTACTGTTATCAAACTTAAGTATGCCCAAATTATCTTGTAATGGATTGGTCCTATTAGCAACCCATACAACTGTCCTTTCTGGATCATCTTTGTGCCACACACCAACATACCGATGCCTCGAAGCTCCAGGGGTAAAGAAACCAAGCACAAACTTTTTGTTCGTGGACACTAGAGTCTGCCCATCTGAAATTGATTGGTTCTGAAAGATTCTGTCCGTTCCTGCCACGGGAGCTGGTAAACATCTTGTCGCTAATACAGATAGAATCAGCAGGTAAGCAAGTATGCAGCTCCTCCACAAGCTTATTTCCCCAAGCATGGCTATCCCCAAACATTAAATTAGGCAAACTGCAAACCGAAATAGTGAGAGAGGGAGGGATGGATCTAATGATAGAATGATTAAGAGCATGAGTGTATCTGCATACCTCTCTGAACTTCGCCAATAAAGTGAAATGGCTTCTGCAATTGCTGCAACGGAAGTAGAAGAACAATTGCCCCAGCAGATACCTCCAGCACCATGAACATTAAGAGGTGCTACTCTTGAGCTTTCCATGGCAAAGATATGAGGCTATTTTTCCAATTGCCAGTCAACGGGAGGAGTCAATGCTGGAAAGTGACTTGTCTACAGGGGATGTTCACTGTATTTCGTGCGATTAGTCAAGCAGGTCTTCCAACTGAGAAGGTTATTTTGACTGGGAACTTACTATCTTTAAACTCCTGTAATCGTACAGCCTACGATATTTTAAGGGAAAAAACACATCAAAGATAAGAAAATTGATGGGGGAGAAGGTAACTCCAAGCTTTTCTTAGGAACAAATTAAGTTTTGCAGGTAGTAGTACAAGGAGAAGACACAAATTGTACACCCAAGAAACTACTCTGCGTTATCAAAGTTTGATGTGTGTCGTGTTCCATTTGCGTGATGCATCTGGTAGTGTCCCTCCACTTATCAAAGTGGTTGTCGTGGAGAGACACATAGCGACAGAGATAGCCAATAATGTCATTCGCCTTCGCTCCTTCCCTTTCCATCATTCCGATGGCTGAAGGCATAACCAAGCCCTGTAACCACGATTCTGAGTTTCTACATACAAGAAATGCCCCCTCCACGTTTCGAATTGAGTGTTGTAATACTAATAGCAAAGCTTCGAAATATATTTCTCAAATTACAGCTCAAAAAGAAACATTAATCCTCAAAACTATCTTAAAAGCCTGGTAAAAAGTAAAATTTCGAGGAGACAAGACCTCTCCTTCTCCGCCGCCCGCCCGCCGGCATGGACATGGCGACATGCACCATGACTCCGAGAGGAGGGTTCTGTGCTGTGCCGTTTCGTTCAGCGATTTTCGAGCGTTATCCAATCACAGAGCAAGCCGATTGCGTTACTTTGTGCTTGTTTAGATCGGACTGTAAATGGATACCGTGTAACATTAGATCCCGAGCAAGTCAAAAGTGTTAACACTCTACCTTGAGGTGAAACGGATCCCGCTCGCGTCGTCGTCTTCATTTGCCTACCCATCGCGATTCTTCTCGTCGCTTCCATCGAGCCGCGGCAGCACACCCATGAACTCGCTGAGAGCTTTCCTCCCATGTCCGCCACGCCGTACCGGACGACCGCGATAGTCGCGCGCGGAACCTGATTCATGACCACTGGGGCCAGCACGGCGGAGCCCTCCCGGGACTACTACCTCGCCGTTGTCGCAGACGGCGAGCTTGCGCTCCTCATCGGTGGCGGCGAGAGTAGCTTGGTCCAAAACTCCCGGGGCTTGCGGCATGTTTCTTCTTTGTTTTTCTATTTCCCTTTATTACTGTTTTTTCTCTTATTTATTTATTCTATTCTACTATTTGTATATTATAACTTGCTCTACTCATTTTGTTCGTGCATAAGCATAATTTATTCGCAAAGTGGACGTATTTGTCCTTGATGTGAATTTATTTGTCCGTGCATAACAGATAACTAATTTAGAAAAAGAAATAAATTAGAATAATTTGCTCCCGTAGTTAAATGCTGTGCCAAAAATTAAAAACATCATTAACCATGTACTTGCATTGCATCCTTACCGACACGACATGCTTTGAACATAGTTACCCCTTTGTCCCAAATTACTTGTTGTGTTGATTTTCGATACATTCATTTTGTTATGCATCTAAATATATATTTATGTCTAAATATATAAAAAAGAATGTACATAAAAATCAAAACAACAAGTAATTTAAAACGGATGGATCACATGACAATTAGCAAGTAACGACAAGAGCAATTCCAACAGATCTTTTAAATTATATTCCACCAGTAAAAAATAAAAAAATCATGTTTCCATCGTCCCAACACACTCGGTAAACTACAGAATCGCAATCCTCCTCGCCATCCGACCCCGGGCCCCGGCGGCTCGCGACCTTTGGCGAGGCCGTCCGCCTCGCAATCCTGGCGATTCCCGCCAATCGAGCTCTCCCACCCTCCTTCCTCGCGCCAAATCTTTTCCCGCGCGCCCCACGCAGCTGTATCACGCCTATTTCTTTTGTGCCTTGCGTAGTCACCGCTGCTGTTCAGCACCGTCCGCCCTAGTCATCGCCGCCGCTATGTACAAGTCGCCGCGACCTAGTTCCACCCCGGTAGGGGGGTGCCCTTTTCCTCAATTTGCGCCAGGAAGGGAGGAGGCAGCGGGAGATGTGGAGTAGTCACAGTGCCACCGTTCGCTAACAGATCTGCTCAATGGTGAGCAATTCCATGGAGACAAAGCATACACTGGTGAGTTCGTGGATCCTTTGGTCAACAATTTGTGTTTTGACGAGGGTTTGGATTAGGGCCCCCTAAGCAACGAGATAATCACCTTGAAGATGGGGTTCACTGACACCATTGACAATGTGAAGGCCAAGATTCAAGACAGGGGAGGCATGCAGATCTTCGTCAAGACCCTCACTGACAAGACTTCCCCACTTCCGAGTATCTTCCGCCTCGCACGAGTTCGCCTCGGCTCCGAGTACTCTCCGCCTCGCACGAGTCCGCCTCGTCTCCGATGTGACGCCCCAGGTTTTTAATTAGCATCATTAGTGCTAATGACCGAATCAGCCGAGTCAACCACTGTTGACGTTGGTCAAACCATGGTCAACCTGGGCCATCACTTGAAAAACCTCCCCAACACACCCCCTTGAGCACCTTAGGCAAGCCAATACAAGTTCCATGGGTCAAAACCCTAGTTAAGGGGGACAAAACCCTTGATGCCACTATGTCATTCTAGAACTTTGTACGCGTTCTCCAAATTTTGTCTAAACACTCAAAATTCTACCAATATGAAAGTTGTGTAGAATTGTGAGGGACACATTTCATCTTCAGGTTGGCAATTGAAATTCGAAGGAAAAATGGCTCAAAAACTCAAGTCAACGCTGTCGGTCACTGTTCACCAGGGCCGAGTTTTCCTGCAGATTGGCATCCATTTTTCTCCATCTTTTCGAAAGCAAATCGAGCTCGGGTAGGGTCTATTGTGTAGGGCTTTGAACTATCTACAGAAATCCTATCTATAGGTCCTTGAGTTTGTGTTTGAAATTTAAAGTTTGGAGCAGCCAAACAGGGCCAAGTTGTTTGAACCGGCGCCTGGATCGCGCTCCCGCGCCGAGCGCGTCGTGCCCGCGCTGCCACGCGGCAGCCAGCGCGTCGCCGCCGAGCCTCGACGGCCGGGTCCCCACCGGTCACAGTTCGGCGAGGACGGGGACACCATCATCACGCGCCCCCACCCCCGACCGTCTCGCACGCGGAGGACATGCCCAACACGTCGCCGCCGAGCCCCGCCGCGCCTCGGTCGGCCGGCCGGCAGCCAACACGGCTCCGCCGTCCCCGGGTCCTTCCTTCCGCACGCGCGGATTCAAGACCGAGTCCAGCGCCCCACGGCCTCACTCGCCCGCCTATAAAAGCAAACCCCCGACCGCCGCGCGCACACGCACGTCCGCCGGCCCGCCATTACCGCCGCCCCGGTGAGCACCCCTCTCCGCCGACTCCCGCCGCAAGCCAACACCTCGAGCCGCTCCCTTAGGTGCCAGTAGAGCTTCCACGGCCATTTGTTCTCGTGCATTCCTCCTCCTCTCGCCGGAATCCGAGCCGAGGCGGAAGCGCCGCCGCGGCCTCGCCGCCGCCGCTCGCCGGAGCCGTCTCAAGTCGAGCCACCACCGCCAATCGCTCTCTGGTAAGCTCAATCGAGCCCCCGTGCCACATGTTGCCCTTCTCCGGCCGCCGTTCGCCGCCGGCGAGCTCCCCTTCGCCGGCAAGGGCACGGATGTAATTCGCGAGGGCATAGTTGTGAACCCAGGGACTTAGTTGTAATAGTTTGAATCTTAGTTTCCTAGCAGTTCAGTCCAGTGACTTAGGAAAATCCTAGAAAATCGTAGAAAAATCAGAAAATTTCAAACCCAATTTTGTTGGGTTCAGCGAGACTAGACCTACAACTTTTGCAAAGCATGACCATAGTTTTGGCTTAAGGATTTTGAATTAAAATTCAATTTCAGTTTGACCTCATTTTGTTGTAGTTCAAAATCTAGAAGAGATATGGATCTGAACTTTGGATATGTTGCTAGTTATATCACTTGTAGGGTCTGGGAAAAAATTTGCATAAAGTTACGGTGTAGATCTTTTTATATAAATTACTTTGTATTTATGCCATATCTGTCTTATTGATTTTTGTAGCAAAATGTAAAATGATTTTTGTGCTGAACTTGTGGCTATGTTCATGTTATATCTAGATGCAATTTTTCTGAGTTTATCATGAATTTATCTCTGTTAGAAATATGTGATCTTGATTTATGCTTAGATTTACATTTAAATTCATATCTCAAATTTCAAATGCTTTTGGGATGAACTTGCTGGTTTCTTGAGCTTAGTTAGGGCCAGAGTAGCTGTGGTAAAAAGTTAGGGTGCAGGAGATCTTTATTTATTTAATTATGCTTTTCTCATAATAGTTATAGCTAGGAAATGCTATTGTTAGATGTGTTTAAATTGTAGCTCTTTTAAACTTGAAGTTGGCTCAGTGGCATGTTTATAATCTTTAGGGCTAGCTAGAACCTTTGTCCTTGTTTTTATGTTTGATTTGTGTAATTAAAAGTTAGGGTGCATATGAGCTCCTTATTAGAATTTAATTAGGAAAAATTAATCTTTGAAATCTTGTAATTCCGCTAAATGGTTGCCTAGCTTGTTTAGAGTTATAATTTTCACCCTTGCTGGTTGGTGTGATTTAATAATGTTAATTGCATAGATGTGCACACAATCACTATTAACAAGATTAAAAGAATAATAAGCTTTTGTATATATATAATAACCTTAATGAAAAAGAATTAGTAGTTAAATGTTTATCTAGGTGAATATGGCCAACAAGAGTTGGATAAAGTGATTCCTCCCTCCACCTGAACCCTACATTGCATTCCGTGTAGAACTCCCTGACGGTAACTACGCTCTCGTGCCGGAAGCCGAGGAAGGAGGAGCTGACGCGGAGCTGCAGTGCGTAGAAGTGAGCGAGGACACCGAGGACCCTCAGGCTAACTTTGCTGACGAAGGCAAGCTCCGGTGCATTAACCTAAGTATTTTGGAAATTTATGCAACTATCTATGGATGTTTGTGCATTTACGTTTAGGAGTTGGAATGAAACCCTAGATGCATGATCCCTAGGTACCTATGTCCTTTACTAGTATGATAGGTCGATAGCTGCTATGCTATAGGACCGTTACAAGTCGAGTGATACTTATCACTCGCGAGAATAGGTTCTTATGTTGGAATCATAAGATCGTTATAAATGGATTGCTCATGTGGTAAGAGCATGGGATGTGGGCTCCGGTCCAATGGCTTTCGTGGGTTAAGTGTTTGAACGTACTAAACACTTGTCGGAAATGGGTACGGTAAACCTAGTACCTTAATGAGGCGGTAAGGGATTTTACCGTTACTAATCTTGGGATGCGTCTCCCGGCTAGCTACCGGTGGTGCTCGTGTGATTCTGGGTGCCTCGCGGGGTATGCCAGATAGCCGGTACCAAAGACTGTTGCCTTTTATCCCGAACCGAGGATTTTTGGGAACCGCCTGGTGGTTGTCCTCTCGGGGGCACCCTACCGTGTGTTTAGGTCTACCTTGCAAGGTTTAAATCAATCGATTGTCGGCCTCTCACCATTATCTGAGACTACTTATCCTGCTGGCCATGAGATCCCTAATGATGGAAGTTGATGAATATGTATGCTTGATTAATTGTTTGCACAACTGATGCTTGCAATAGCTTGCTAATTTAGAAAGGAATAATCAACTAGAACTTGGGCTAAAATCTTGAAAGTAAGGACATACTCTTTGTTGCTTTTCAGCAAAAGAAACCCCAGGGGCCAAAAAGCCTTTCATGTCTAGAGTTGGTGATGTAGTTGTCACCGACGGGTAAGTCTTGCTGAGTATTAGTATACTCAGCCTTGCTATAATCTGTTGCTCCAGGTAATGCCTTCGCTGATGTGTGGCCGGGAGAGATCCCGCCTGGCTGGGAGCTGGAGTGGGTGGAAGACGATGAATGAAGGCATCATGGCAGGCCTCCTGTGATGTTCCTCGCGCCGTTTCGTTTAATTCCGCTGTTTTCAAAACTCTGAACTTCGTTATCATGTCAAAAACTCCGGTTTGTAATAATTAAACCCTTCGGGGTAGTTTCGGATGTTAATCATGTGTGGTTCTCTGGACTCGCCTTCGCGTGAGTTTTAATGCATATATGTCGATCCTTTGTTGATATCCAAGTGATTCACCGGGCGTTAACCCGGCAGCTAACGACAGGATGATACTTTATTATCGCTTAATGACCAAAGTGGATTGGTTTAGGTGATAGTACGGTATTTTCCTGGGCGGGTTGTCACATCCGAGTACACGTCACCCCGCCTCCGACTACTCGCTCGCACGAGTAACCTCCGTCTCCGACTAAGGCGGAGCCCCCACAGAGGAGCCAGAGCGTGGGGCAAGGGTCCCACACGAACGTGGCCCCGCCCCAGCCCCCCAAGCTTCTCCGCGACGACACGCGTGACACCGTTCTTCACGCCATGCAAAGACCACAGCTGGCGCGGCGAGAGGACGGCAGGGTCTGACAGGGGCTGTAATGGCGCACAGTGCACCCCCCATGACCTCCGACATGCCGTCACATCCAACGCCAGCTGCACGCCACCCTGTCAGAACAGGCACTCGATTACCATCTACCTGCTCTTAGGCCCTAACGTAGCAGGCCTAAAACGCACCCAAGGGAGCTGAGTCACTATGTAAACTACTCGGAGGAGGCGCCAAGTGCCCGGAACGAACAGTGGTAGCAGCCCATGCGGCGGCTTCCGACGACACCACAGCTCAGCACCCTCCCACGCCGCCTGACGGACATCAATGACAGAAAAAACTTCACAACGCCATAGCACTGTAACTTATTTTCTTTTTCCTTCTTTGCCCCCCGCCCTTGTGACTATAAAAGGGGGAGGGGTGCAACGTACGCGAGAGAGGACGAGAGACCGATCACCAAGTTTGTAACCCCTACTACAGACACCCCCGGCATAGGAACACGAGTACTCGGAACTGGACGTAGAGTATTACTCCTCGGAGACCCGAACCAGTATAAACCCCTTGTGTCTCCCGTGTCGACCATCCGGATCCGACACACGATTCGATACAAATCTACTGCCGGCGGTTGAGAACCCCGACATGTTTGTTCATTCTGCCATGTTGTGAATGAAAACGGCGGAGGAGGAATTGGATGGGGATGTTGTGCATTTTTTTTCAGAGGAGGAATGTAGCTCAGATTGTTGATCTCTGGGAATATAGTAGAGGAGGAATGTAGCTCTGATTCATTACTTTAGTTCGATTTCAAGGGCTTGATTCAACTGATTGTTTGTAGCTATATGATTCATTTACGAGTCTGGTTAAAGAATTTGAATTGGTTCTGTCGATCAGGCTGAACTGCCTAGGTCTGAAGTTTATAAAGATGCAGTATAGTAGTTTTGGAGTTTGATTTCTAGAGAAGTTCGCAAGTAAAGTATGGATTGGGCTATAAATAAACTTGGGATCTCAGGGGGTACGTCAGTTCTATTTTGGACCAAAGGAAATCTACATTGCATAGTTAAATATTTGCTCAAATTTCAAATGTTGCTTTGCTAAATCAGCTGACTGTTGAAACTGAATGGCCTGAGCCATTGTTTACTGATAAGCAGTAAAAAGTAGCTTATTTTGATTTAAGATTCTGAAGAATTTCACATAATAAAGTTGGTTGAGATTGTGCAAAATGGGTTGTATGAGCTATGTTTTAACAAGTTTCAGTAGTTCTTGAGTAAGGAAAAGAATGTTTAATTATTTAAATTTGAGTTCAAAGTTTGAACTCTGCACTGTCGGTTGTGAACTAAAGAAGATGTTCAGTCAGTTGATAGCTCGAAATTGTGCATTTCCAATCAGGGCAAGCACCTGATCATAATCAAACCCAATGTTATTTTCAGTGTGAGGATGATGTCATGTTGTGCATTATTTTTTGCCCGAGGAGAATTTAGCTCTGTCTGAATACTATACTGCAATGTTAGTTGTAATGCAGTACCATCATGTTTCAGTTCATTTTAAAAGTCATGTGTGAGATACCCTTTCAATGCTTAATTTAGCTTCTGTGTGTCTTTGGATTTGTCCCCTTGTGAGCTACCATTTGAATTATGTGGTTTAAGGTTATTTGATGAGTCCCCTGTGCATGATTGTGTCCCCTGTGCTATACAAAATGGTGCAGCAATTTTTTTTACCCTGCACTGCATACATGTCTGCATACATATCAGTTTGCTGCCAAGTTATTTATTCCTATCATGCTATCTCTTGCAGCAAATTTATTCAGTGCAAGTATAATTACTGAAAGTTTTTGAAATGTTTTCTGTAGTGTAACTTCACCTGAGGAATGTCTTATTTCAGCTATAAAATCTCCATTGGTGCTTGATTATTCTCTTGCGGTCTCAGTGATTGCTGGACATTTCTTCTGTATGAATTTCCTATGACAAAACCTCTTTTTCCTTGTCAATGAGCTACTGATATGTGGTGGACAGTTTCGACTGTATCAGTTTTGGAATTGGCTCATGGTTCTGTTTTCTAGCATATCAGGCTCATGGTGCTGTACAAACTGTACTCAAATTTAAATATCAAAATTTCATTTTCCTTGTTTGAAACTCCTTCCAAGTGGTAACTGAAGTTCATGGATTCCACTTTGCAGGTTTTGTACCAAGCACAGCGGCAAAATGCTCCAGAAAAGACTCGATTGGCAAATTTTTCAGATAAAGAACAGTAGCCTTCCAATCAATATTCTTGACTAGGATAGTTCTTGGAAGTTCAAGTACAACAAAAATAAAGAGGTTGTTGGAGGTGCTCTAAGCGATATACCGAGTTCAACATAACATTGGAATGGAGGGTGTCAAATATCACTACATCGGTAAAATATTATAAAAACATTTGAACATTTGTTGTTCCGTAAAATAACATCGAAAGCATACACGGTCACACTAAACTACTGCTCCACATTTGCGTGTCACGCTTTCCTCCGTCAGAGCATGCTCGACAACTTCCTCCGCCTCCTGAACGGCCATGGTAGTAGCTTCCGGCAAGCAGGTCGTGCTCACCGCACGCCAGGCCAAGAGCGCACGTTGCACTATGCTGCGGCCATCCCACACGGCCACACGGCTGGGGTCTGCACCTCCGCCATGGCGAGATCGACTACAAGCTTTTTGGCGCCTCTGCACCGTAGGAGCAGCGACTATGAGCTCCAACCACTCATGGCATAGGAGCATGAGAATCTGCAAACGTTGCAGCAGCTTGACGCAATTGACCGCGAGGAGATGCGCGCATGCTGGCGACCTCGGCTTGGCCCTTGAAGTCGTTGACCCGCTTCTGTATTATGGAGACGGGGACAATCACTGACCAAAACTCCAAGCAGCAGCAATCCATCACCAAGCTGGAGGTAGCCTCCTACGCTCCTTTTCTCTCTCTCTTTCTCTGCACCGGTACGTGCTTCCTCAAATCCACCAACCAGAGAACCAAACAGCCGTCCGCGTCGCCTCCCGCGAGGGTGACGGGGCGGCGCCCAACCCTAACCGCCGCCGCTCTCTTCTTCCAGTCCTTCCAGCCTCGCCGCCGCCCGAATGGTTCGCCGGCAAGCCGCGCGGCCGTGGTGAAGGCGGCGGCGGGCTCTTCTTCCCCTTCCTCGGCCAGGGGCGGACGCGGACGTCCGGCCGCCCGGGATGCCTCTCGCTGGCGTCCCGGCGGTGGAGGAGGCTCGAGCCCCCAGATCCGGCGCCGCCCCGGCCGGATCTGGAGGTCGTGTGGCGGGGGCGCGCGGTCGGCGTCTTGGTGGGGGCGGTGGCAGTGGTGACGCGGACCGGCTCCGGCGGCGGCGGCGGCTGCCGTGGGAGTGCGCAGGGAGGAGGCGGCCGGCGACGGCTCAGGCCGGTGTAGTGGCGTCGGCGTTGGCTGTGGTCGGGACCCGCTGGGTCTGCTTGCTCCGGGCCTTGACGGCTAGGAGCTGGTGGAACTGACGGTGTCCTGCGTGTGGGCATCAGGCATCGGCAAGCTGGTGGTTTTCCCCTTTTCCTCCTCGACGGCGATACCGGTCCAACGCCGCCTTGGTTGTGGGGTTGGGGGTCGACAGGTGCTTGCTGGTGGTGCCATGGTGGCGGCTCGAGCTGTGCCGGACTCCTCCCGGTTGAGGTGTCGTGCTTGCAGAGGGGGGGGGCTACTGTCATTAGTCGAGAGCGTGCAGTAGGGATGGTGTTTCGGGCGAAAGCTTCCACTGTCGGTGGCAATGGTGGCAGCACTTTTGGGGTGTCGTTTTTCCCTGCTGAGGGCACCATTGAGGGTTATCATGTCCATGCAGCACAGGGATCTCAGGGTGAAAATCCAGTCCTTTATGGACGTGCAACGACGGCACTATTGGCGTCGTGCCCTTCTTGAAAGCGCTGCATATGGAGACCCGTCTCGGTCTATGGCAGTGGTGGTAGTCGGCTGGTGGTGTTGCCTGGTGCGTTGTGGCTGTGGTGGTGCACTTTGTCTGTGTTGGCAGGGAGGTGCAGAGGGGCCTTAGGTGTGTAGCTCGAGTTGGCGTGCCTGGTGCGGTGGTGATCTCGGTGTCGGCTGGGCGGAGGTGTGACTCTCAGAGCAGTCTCAGGTATCCGAGTCTTTGGCAGAGGAGTGTGAGGCGGTGGATGAGGCGAGGCACCCATGCAGAGTGTCCATGATCGGTGGTTTTCGTTAGTACTACGATGGGAGTGTTATGCCGAAGCAACGTCGGAGCAGAGGGATCGACGATCATGTGTGAGCGGCTCATTGGTGATAGCCCATGGTGGAGGAGTTTTGGTGGCTTGTTCAGCTTGCAGCAGGTTGCGGCTTTGGCCGTGGCACAACGTTAGTGACGACGGCGCGGGTTGCGATGACTTCTTTGGCTCTTCTCCCAGGTGGTGGTGGTGTGGTGTCTTGTTGTGTGTGTTGTTCGTGTGTAGTGACGTTAGTTCGGCTCATGATGTAAAATTGTTTCTTCTTCTTCTTATATGACATCGCAATGCTCCTGCCTTTATTTAAAAAAAATCCACCATAGCCGCAAGATCATTAGCGGTACACGCTCGTGCTCAGGCTGTTCGACAAAATGACGCACCAGGAGCTCGCGCTCTACAGCTCTTAGCTCTCCATGACTCCGATGCGTTGCTGCAGGTACCCCACCGCTCACGTTGGAGAACACCGGATGAGAGAAAGAGGTCTCAAGCTAGTTGCAGGAAAGAGAAGAGCGAGTGTGTCGGCGCCAGGCCAGCAACGGCACGCCCAGCAGCCGCGCGCGAACAGCGAGCGCAACGTGTGAGCAAAGTCGTCCAGGCTTGCCGGCCGTGAACAACGAGCGCAACCTGTGGCCAGCCTCGCGGTGTTGCCGGCTTGTCACGACGCAGCACGCGAAGCCAGACGAGAAAGGTGTTGGGGTCTGATGCATTCAACGCTAGGGTCGGCAATATGTATGAACAGTGCCGAACAGTGATTTTCCATTAATTTTGGTAACTTTCGTCAGGGTCGGGCGACCCCGATGGCTGCATGCAGCTCCGCCCCTGTCGGGATGTCCAGTGCCTGGTAGAAGCTGCCATGGTCGTTCACGCAAACGGAGGAAGTCATCTAGCAAGGCTTGGACACACAGATAGACGCAAACGTGACAAAATGGTAGTTGAAGCTTAGGCTCTGTTTAGATGATGAGTTTTTTTGTGAAAAGTGGTGAAATTTTTGCATCGAGTTGCGTGCACAGAGAGAATAAATAAACTGACACGATTCTCTGAAGACTTTTGGTAAAAATTTTGCAACTATTTCAATTCATTAATTTCACCGCTATTTCACATAGTGGCAAATTTTCAATGATATTTTTCGAACTTGGTGACCTTTCGATGTTATGAAATTAATTTTTCAATTCATTAATTGAGTGGATTGGTTACAGATTAATCCAAACCCATTAAACATCACATGCCACATTACTCCATTCTATTTAGCACCCGCACACAAGCAAACACGAAAGAAAAAAGAAAAGGAAAAATAAAAACAGCAGCACATAAACGTGAAGACATCGATCACTTATTCTGCGACTAGACGATGGCCTGGGCTGTCCCATTGTAGACATGTGGGACTACGGGCTAGCTTTGCCCTCGGGTTGCTCTTTGTCAGATACCAGCCGTGAATTTTACTTCCTGTCCAGACGCGACAACAACGGTAATTGAAATGTCCAGCAAAATATGCACGGAAACGCCACAGAGACGAGCCTCCTGTCACAGAGCCAGACATCACTGCCTCGTACGCAATGGCGTAGGGGGTTGGCAGGGGCCATGCGCCCCCCCCCCCACCCAGTGTTTGATCAAACACTAATTAGTGATTAATTGAATAATTATTGGCAGTTAATCTATTTGTGACTTGTAAAATTGGTGTTATACCATTTGCTATACAAGATAAAATAGGAAATTTTGGTGTTTCCACCCCTATTACAAAGTTTAATGAGTTAAATACACTGTAGGTCCTTAAACTTGTCACCGTGTGCCACTTAGGTCCATGAAGTTGCAAAGTCGAAATCCAGCACTCCAAACTTGTTAAGTTGTGTCACTTAGGTCCATACCCCTTCAGTGGGCATGCATTTATGCAAAACGATCCTTAATTTTTATCTTCTTCTCCTTCCGCGTCCTCCTTCTCATCTCTCTCCTCTCTCTCTCTCTCACCTGCGTTGGCCCGCCACCCTCCCTTGCGCAGCGCGAGGCCGGAGGCCGCGAGCCCCTTGGCGTCCCAAGGGAGAGCTTCAAAAATGGCGGTGCTGCTGCACCCGACGGCGATTGCCGGTGGCAGGCAGGTGTGGCCGGAGGTGGAGGCGGAGGACGAGCGAGAGGCGGAGACGGCTCGACAACGGCTGGTGGAGGTTGTGGCGCACGGCGATGCGAGGGAGGTCGACGAGCTCCTCGTGGTGGGGCGCGCAGACGTGAACTACACCGGTTGGTGTGGCTCAGGGCGCGGCGCGTCGCGGAGGCCGCCGCCGCCGATGCGAGGGCCGTGCACGAGGAGATCCGCGCCGACGTCTCGCCGCTCTTCCTCTCCGCCGGCGACGGGGACATCGCGCTCGTCCGTGCGCCTGCTCGTGAGTGATCGATCCTGCCCACCTGCATTCTCTCTGCTCTGATTTCTCGCGTCCGAATTCAGCTATCGACATCGTGCTTGATCTGTTTTTTTTTTTGCTTTTTTGGCTAGAGCAATTAATCTTCTAGGAGAAATTCGAGATCAGATTTGGCTGGCCGGGCGGCTGGTCCTCTCGGAGGACGGCGCGCAGCAGGCGGTGGACTGCAACAACGCCAGCATCTGGTTCATGGAGGCCGCGGCGGCTTGCAGCCTCGAGGACGTGGTCTACGGTCTACGTAGAGGCCTAGGTAGACCCCGATGATGATCCCCAAAGACGAGCTTTTCCTGCCCACCTCGTCCTGCTCGTCCACGTCCGCCTTTGCGTGCGGTGGCGACGGCGACGGCTTTGGGCTCCCACCTCCGGTCCTCCCTGCGGCTCTCCTCCATGCGACTGTGCGCACCGAAGAAGCTCCTGGCGCAGCTGCCCAAGGACGCCGCGGGCGTCGCGAGGCTCGCGGCCTCCGGCCTCGCTGCTGGCGCAGGTCGCGGTGGTGCATTGCAGGGGAGGGCGGTGGCCCGCAGGTGAGAGAGAGGAAAGAGACGAGGAGGACGTGGATGGAGAAGAAGATAAAAAATTAAGGGTCTTTTTGCATATATGCATGTCTACTGAAGGGGTATGGACCTAAATGACACAACTTAACAAGTTTGTGGTGCTGGATTTCGATTTTGCAACTTCGTGGACCTAAGTGGCACACGGTGACAAGTTTAAGGGTCTACAGTGTATTTAACTCAAGTTTAATTGTGATTTTACTCTTATTTTTTAAACTTTACCATTTTGCCCTTTCTTTTTCAAATCTAAGGTGACGTCTGCCTCACTTCTAACTCTGTTAGTGGGAGCTGCATAAAAAAAATAAAGGAAATAGAAAAAAACATTCATGGTAATGTGAAAAAGACCTGACTACCCCTTATCCTTCCAAAGTCCCAGCCCTGCGTTGCCCGACCCCATTCGGCCTCATCTTCCTCCCAAGAAACCTGAGGTCCTCCTTCCCGGAGGCGGCGACTGGGTGACGATGGACGGCGGTTGGATTCGGGGGGTGGTCAGGCGACAGCTCCGACGCTTGGCGCCCTTGGCGCGCGCATGTGGCGGCCCCAAGCTCGCGACCCCAGGCGTGCACGACCTAGTCAGGCACGCGGTTGCCCCAGCTCGCGAGGTGCACGCGGTAGGCGCAGCTCGCGGCCGGGCCCGCGACCCCAAGCTCGCGATAGCAGGCGCATGTGCGACCCCAGTGGCGTGTTTGGTTTTTAGTGCTATTTTTTAGCGCCGAGGAATCTTACGTGCATTGAGTACTAAATAAAGTTTATTTACAAAAAAAATTTTTAGACACGTGCAACTTTGCGTGACGAATCTAATGATCTTAATTAATCTATGATTGTTATAGTAATGCTACAATAACTATCTTCTAATTATAGGATCAAAGACCTCATTAGGTTCGTCTTACGAATTAGCACATGGTGTCATCGTGGAGGTAATTTTGTGAACTAACTTTATTGAATCATAGTGGTCAAAGGGTGTGATTTGGATATCTGCATGTGGTATGAACAGATCTATAATGCAAATACGTGCAATTTTAAATCTGCCAAATGCTGCAAAAATGTTGTACAACTGCCGTCCATAAGTTTGAATTTTGTCCAAAAATATATTTAAATACTATAAAAATAGGGGAAAATGACAGCCTCGTTGATAAATTAGGGGCAAATTTCCATGGGCAAACTTGTCATTTTGTCGCAACTTTAACACCGTTAACAATGCTTCACAGAATAGGGGCAATGATACTTTCAGTTTGAAAAACAAGGGTAAAATCGCAAAGTTCAAAGAATGAGAAAAAAATTATCATTTGCCTCCAAAGTAGAGGTAGAAACATAAAAGCCCCATAAAAAATATATAACATATTAAGTAAATCTTAAAGTGAAGTTAGTCACTCATATTATTTACATGGCCAGTATGTCAAAATCCCGGCTACGCCACTGGCATTCACAAAACCACCGACTTTGGCTCTGCACTCCGAAGGAAGTTGAACCTCGAAGCTCAAGTCCTGTTGGAGAACGTGTCCTGTGTCAGAGTTGTATATCCGGCAACCTCCTGAGGGGTACTCGTCGGAGAGTAGATAGTGGGGCATTGTGTGTCTGGAACTCGAATGTGAGCACGAGGACATAAGACATAGATTTATACAGATTCGGGCTGCCAGAGTAGTGTAATACCCTACATCTTGTTTGAGGTGTTGTATTTTTGAAAGTATCTTGATGTTGCCTAGAGGGCGGGTGAATAGTCACAACCTGAAAAATTACCACTTAAAACAATTTTATCAGTAAAGTGTGGATACTCCGAAGTTTTGTCCGGAGTGTCTAGAAAGTCCAGAGTCTCTGAAAAAATCTCCAGTCTCTGGACATGCGCCTGCGCAGCGGAACTCAACACTGCCAGCAAAGCCGGTGCCACCGGTTTTGCCAACCCGGTGCCACCAGGTTTGACCTGGCAGTGAACCCATCTCTGATATCTTTCTTGTTTGCTTGCTTAACTTCAACTCAAACTTGGTGTATGTCTCAAGGAATGTTTTTTAGCAGGTTTCAACACACTCGCACTTCACAAACACTAACAACCAAGTAGATCGACCAATATGACAATACCAAAGCAAAGATAGATAAAGCAAAGTAAATGCAATGTAAATCAACAAGAGACACAATGATTTGTTTTACCAAAGTTTCACCATCGTGTGAATCCTAGTCTCCGTTGGGTGCTTCTCCTACCAAACACGGGTTACACTCAACCCTTTCTACGATCCACTAGATAGCTTCTTCCCTTTCGGAGGCGAAGCAAGATCTTCACAAACTGTCCTACAGCTCACCACACCTTGGGAGCTTATGGGCGATGCCTAGCCGTCTAGGAGGCAACCCTCCAAGAGTAACAACTGCTTCACACAAGCTTGATGACGTCCAACAGTGCTCAAGGGATTCAAATGCTCTTGTATTGCTCACAAAGACTTCTCTCTACCACCCAACTCACTAGATCTATCAAAGATCAAACAACCTCACAAGAGGGGTTGGGGAGAGTAGAATGACTTTGACTTAGCATGGAATAACAAGAAAGCACACCAGCAACCTCAGGAACAACAACTTGCAACAGTGGGTAGGGGTATAAATACTCAACTCCCCAAAAACTAGCCGTTGCAAACTCGGTGAAAACCGGTGCTACCAGGTTCCCAAACCCGGTGCCACCGAGATTTCAAACTACTAGTTGTTGGGCCGACTGACACAAAGCCGGTGCCACCAGGTTTGACAGAGTCAAACCCGAAACTGTGTACGTGTAGTTTTTGTGTCTCTCATCAACTCACATGGGTTACTTGAGCACTGAGACATTATCAAAACTCCTTGTGATACATCCCTCTTGATAGTACGACATACATATACTCAAGATCAAATATAAATATAATATTTAAATCACTTGACCTTCATCTTCATGAATAGCCATACTTGATCAATATATCCACTTAAGAGATCCATCCATCAATGTCTCACTGCTTTGAGCACTTCAACCTCGAGCTAGTGACTTGGATCAACATATAAGAATGAAACCCAAATCTTGATGCAAGTCACCCTTCACATGACCCAAATATCATTTGATGTGTTCTCATTGCTTTTCTCGGTTAAGCTCGACTTGATACCTCGAAATTCTCCAAGCTATAGCCACTTCCCTAGCTAGGTTTATGACACAAGTCACCACTTGGCCAAGCCTTGCTTAGTACGTCTTTGCTAATCTCTTACTTGATTTTTTCATCCATCTGTTGCCATTTTGAGTCTAGCTTTGATTCAACATCAAGAGTGAAATCCAATTGAGATCATGCCTTTATTGATTCCATTCTCCTCATTTGTTTGTAACAAGCTTTCTAATTTATTTAGAGACCAACCGATATCCCACTATCATCATGCCTCTATCATCACCTTTATTTGCTTGTCATATACCATATATACTTCATCAGGGTTAAAAAAACCGGTGGGAACCGGCCGGCTTACCGCGGTAACCGGTCCTACCGGTCCGGACCGGTTCCGGCCGGTTCCCAACCGCCCAAATTGAAAATGTGAATTTGAATTCAAAAAAATAAAAAAATTCTCAAAAAAATTCCAAAAATACTTCAAGGTGTGTATAATCTAGTGATGTCAAAAAATTTCAAAAATTCGTTCATTTAGTATACTTTGCGGGTATTAAAAGTTCAACCAAAAAATAAAAAGGAGAAAAAATTGGTCGGTTCAACTTCTAATGCCCGAAAATAATACTAAATGCACTAATATTTGAAAAATTTTGACACCATTACATTCTACGCAGCTTGAAATATTTTTAGAAATTTTTCTTTTATTTTTCAATTTTTAATTCAAATTTGAAGATACGCTAAATTCTTCACTACGCCGGTTTTTTTGGTCAAAACCCCGGTAATCGGAGCTAACCGGCGGTAACCGGAGCTAACCGGTCGGCTAACCGGTCCGAACCATTTGAACTACGGTTTTTGATTTGAAATTCAAACTCAAGTTTTTTTCGGTAACCGGTGTAACCGGTCCGGTTAGCCAGAACCGGTGGCCGACGGTTTGGTATAACCGGTTGGAAAAAAACCCTGTACTTCATGGGATCACACATATACATTTATCCTTTAATCAAGCCATTTCACAATATGAGATTAAAGTCATGCCTCAACTCATCTTGTACACACATAGCTTGTTTTCAACGTGTAGATAACCAATGTCATACAACATGCTTTGTTAAATGAACTTTTTTACAATGCTTGGAGAAGCATTGTAAAGTATTAGGAAAATAATTTATGTGTCTATGTTTTGTGAAAAGAACTAAAAACTTTTAAAATGTGTAGAAAATATAAATAAACAAACAAACAAATAAATAAGAAATAAATAAATAAATATAAAAAGAAATGAAAGATGAAATAAAAAAGATGAAAATAGAAACTAGAAAAATAAAATAGAAAATAAAGTAGAAATAAATAAATAAGAAAAGAAGAAATAAAAGAGAAACAAGAAAAGGAAAAAAGAGATAGAAAGAAAAGAAAAAAGAATAAAAGGAAAGAAATAAAAAATAAAACAAACAGAAAAATAAAAATTGGAAAAGAAATGAAAAAAACAAACACGCCTCCCCCCGCGCTCCACGTGGCCACGTGTAGCGCCCCCGCGGCCCCTACGCGCGCGGCGCGACGGTTTGTAACCATCGCAAGCGCGACATATAGTCGCCAGCTGACGCAGGTCACCCACGCATGGCATACGGCCACAAGCACCGGGTCGTGCTTGGGCCGCCACTATGGCACCACGATTCCATATTTTTTTATATCTATATTTTGTACGATTTTACAAAAGAAAAGATCTAAATTACTCTGTTCAAGTATAGCGCAAGTTCATATAACCCCTTAAACAATATTTTTTTAATTTACCTCCTAAATTATGCTATTTGGTTCAACTTACCCAATAATTTAATTTGTCGATTTTGTTTATCCATACACAAATTGAATTTTAATTTAAGAATTTGCCGAATGGTAGTGGACATCATAATCTATATTTAAAATATTGTATTAATTTTTCATCATTAGTTTTTATGTAATTTTGTATCTCAATGACAAATTATTATTAAATATCCTACCTGATCAAAATAGTGATGAAAAATTGTTAATATATTTTTTTGAACACGTCTTATGTTGTCTGCTATCATCTTGCAAAATTTGAACTTAAAATTTCACTTGTGCATGAAGAAATAAAAAAAGACAAATTGTATTAAGAGATAAATTAAACAAAATGACATACTTTAGAGGGTAAACAAAACCAAGACACATTTTAGGAGGTTTTCCAGACTTTGCTTATACTCAAGGGAGTAATTTAAGATTTTTCCTTTTACAAAAATATAAGGTCTTCAAAAAGTTTTGCAAAACTGTCATATGAAATGGCGGTTGCCCCCAAGCCCCAACTACAGTTTCATTCGGTGGAAGGGTACTGTAGCAGTTCCAACCGCCATATCGTCGACGGTTACCGTAGCGATCCTTCCTATTTTCTAAAAAAATCATAATTATTTCATATGAACTCGGTTGGAGAAAAACTTTATACGAAAATTATAGATCTTGACGATATCTACAACTTTGTAGTTCAAATAATTTTCTTTTGGAACCATATTCGTTCTCACCTAATCAAGATTGTTTTGATTATTTGGGTGGGAAGATGATTTAAAATGAAAAATATTTGAACTACAAGCTTGTATATCTCGTCAAGTTATATAATTTTTGTATAAAGCTTTTCTCCGTATGAGTTCATATGAAATAATTGTGATTTTTTTAAATATGTTGTCCAAATAAGCAAAATTCTTTCAATTCATTAGATATGAGCGTTATATCAATTATTTGAGCACGAATATAATTTCAAATGAAAAATATTTGAACTACGGAGTTGTAGATCTTAGCGATTGGAGGTAGCTACCGCTGTTTCATACGGTTGTAGATGGCTAACCGTCGAGTGATATAGCTAGCGATTGGAGGTGCTACAGGTATGTAACCATTAATTCATATGGCGGTAGAGGGTTAGTTTTTTTTAAAAAAAAATTGGAGACCACATATTTTTGTAAGATCATAAAAAAATATATTAAAATAAAAAAATTCCGATTCCGGGAACGGTTTGGAACGGACGCAGTACTTGCTTGAGAGCGAGAGTGGATGTTTTGAGAACCCGGGCCAGCGAAACGAACGAAAGACGTTGGGCCCAGTAGTAGCGCGCAATTACAACAACTAGCAAAAGATCCTTGTGTGGGCGACACCAAGCACGTCATACATGGCAAATATGTTGAAACTGGCAAGGAACCATAAGCAAAATCCCAAATCGAATATAGCCTTCAGGACGAAATTTCCTCCGGATTATGTTCAGAAGACGCGCGCCACCGTGCAGCCTCATCGGTTCATACTGGCTAATAGGTTGATTCAAACTTAAGCCTTCGTCTTGGATCCGTTGCGGTCACACTCTTTTGCGCATGGCTTCATGAGACCTGACATTCGGGGCCCACACGCGACACCGTCCAGGTGATCATATCATCACAGGACAATAAAATAACGAGAAGCCGGCGCGACGGGCCTCCGGGGTTCAGTCTAATTACTATCATCATCAGCCACCTTGACGTGCTTGTGTTCATACATGAACTTCCGGTCACCACGCTTTATCCATTTTCTTATGTGGTTACGCCCCCAGCAGGCTCACAGGTCTACTGCAAAAAAGAAGCACGACCCGTTCAAGCAAACCAGTCGTTGGAGACCCTGCGGAAGCCAGCCGTGCGTGCTATTTCGCAGAAACCAAGCGAAAACCGCCGGACGCAGCAACCGACTGGAGCTAGGCAGGAGCAAGCCTGCAATTACCTGTAATTCGGTTGGCATGCATGGAGAGACTGCTTCCAAGAAGCTCAAGGTCTCCGCGGTCTCCTATCACCAAGCCTTATATAAACAACTACCTCCTCATCCATTACCCATCAACCATCATCTACAATCTGTCGAATCCCAAGCACAAATCTTGCAAAGCATTCTCCAGATCTCCAGTCTTCACCATGATCTCGCGAGATAATTCCAGTATGGGCTCAGACAAGGGCTCCTCCGTGCAGTTCCAGGACTTCCTGCCGGTGATGGCGAGGAAGCTCGGCGTGGAGGGGCTGATTCAGGAGCTCTGCAAGGGTTTCCGGCTGCTGATGGAGCCCAGCACGGGCAAGATCACCTTCCAGAGCCTGAAGCGGAACGCACCCAGGCTCGGGCTAGGCGAGCTCGGTGACGATGAACTCCAGGAGATGATGAGAGAAGGGGACCTGGATGGGGATGGAGCGCTGGATCAGACGGAGTTCTGCATCCTGATGGTCAGACTGAGCCCGGAACTGATGGAAGAAGAGGCACACAGGGCGTTTGACTTTGGACACTGATGAGATCTGATCCTTGTTACTTGAATACAACAGAAGACAGTGATTGTCTTTGATTTGCTTGTCTAACTTAATTGTGATTCTGAAGAATTCTGTAACTCAAATGAAGTCTGAGAGACTGACATTGCTCGTATTATGATACTAACAAAAAGGTAAAATTGGACTAAAAAGTGCCATGAGGATTCACTTTGCAGTGAGCCAGTCACTGCACTTAAGACCACTTGATCTGTAGCCTATCAATACAAAGATACTATGTCCCGTCATCAGCAAAGTGAAGTTATTATTCCAAGTAGTGTGCAGATCCACAGAACAACAAAATTTTGTGATAAACCATAATTCCATATTACAAGAGTGTTGTCTCAGTCATACTGTACTCACACTACTCTCCATCCAATCTAGCTGTGTGGCAATTCCCGGACGGCTATGAAAGTTCAGCTGGAGTACCACATAGCTCACCAATCTCCTTCTCAAGAAGCTGAACAAGATTTGCTCCGGTCCTCTTGTATATCCAACCGTCTGTTGATTCATCCCAATCAAACCTGGAAGGGCCGCTGCATTCATATACAGATAGCATGTTCACATAAGAATAAGCATGACATACAAATTCAGTGAAGTGCTTCTAGTTATTAACTTATTATAGTTACAGGATACCCAAGTGCGGCATCTATTTGATTGGAAACAAAGTATGCATAAATTTGAGAGCCACGTCGTAAGACACAGCCAATTAGCCATAGTAGACATATACCAAACTGCACATCACATGGCATACTCGGATACTCCCTAGTCCCTACCTTAAAGTTTCCTGATGCTAGTAAATTATCTGCAGGTGCAACGCAATATCATCCTACAGCTTGACAAAGGAGGACATAATTCTCTATGACAAACAAGATAATGAAAATAAAATTAATGCATCTAAAACATACAATGAAACAAACAGCGAATAAGAAACTAAGATAGCACTGTAGTACCTCACGGGTGAAGACAGCCATATTTGTCTGTTTGGTGTTTGCTTGTTCACAACATATGTCCCCAAATCCCCGAGCCTCAATGTCAAAACTTGATTCTGGAATGTCAGAGGAAAAGAAGGATGCATCAATAATCCGATGTATGAAAGACAAATAATAGTAAGGCAAACTATGATCCATTGCTAGTTGCTACTAACCCCATAGTCAATGTCAAAACCATCCATCTGAATGGAGTCACCATATTCCTAATACAAAGACACAAAGAACAATATAAGCTAAAGGTACTTATTATGTTCACAGAGAGGCTTTCCTTACAGTGCTGAGATTTGAAAACCACATCAAAGGTTTATTACCTCAAGTTTTTCAAGTAAATTGTGAATGGTCTCATCTGCTAATTTATGAAACTCATCCTCTGGCATTATCAACCTGTTTAGTGTACACAATAATAATCAACAACTGACCAATGCGGCAAAAACATAGATATAACAAGATATTACATATTACATTACCAAATAGAATTATGCATAAAAGTATAGGCAATAAAACATACCAAATATCAACTTTATCTGAATTGTTGCAATCAACTTATAACCAGTATCCAACCCAGCTCCCCAAATTTTAGAATTCTCATGCACATCTGTTGATTTTAGTCACTATATTCTCTCCTAAAAACCTATTGTCCATTGTCATATATTTTGACAAAATAGGCAGATTACTGCTTGCCAATTGACACAGGTAGATGTTGGCCACAAATCACAATAAAATTCCTCTATGGAACATTCCTAAATGCATGCTCTAGACAATTTCTCTATGGCCGCCACTCCCACTTGAAAGCTTTGGAAACTACCCTAGTCCATCAACGGGCTAAGACTGCGAGATCAAGAAACAAACTTGGGGTCCACTGCAGACGGGCCGGGAGCATCTCCGGCGGACTGTGCCGCTAGGCGCGTCGTCGAGATGGTCCTCGAAGCGAAGAGAAAAGCAGCGGGAGACCGGCCCGATTGCTGCGCGGCGGCAGCGGCGGCGGCCGCGAGGGAGCGAGAGGTGGTAGCTTCAGGGAGATTGACGACCCAGAAGAGCTGTCCTGTGCTGCTGGACCGGAGCCGCCTCCCGGCGGTGAGGCCCAAGAGGAGCTTGCGGGATGCCATGGCCGCCGCCGCCGCCGCCGCCTGTGTGCCTACGCGGCAGCCTACGGAAGTCGGAGAGGTGGCGCAACCCTGCTCCGACGGCCACGGCGGTGGTGGCGGCAGGACGATGGAATCCCCCGTCGTGATGTGCCCGCAAGCCCGAGACGCGGTTCCAACCAAGCAAGGTCCAGTGGAACCCTAGGCTGCTGGCCCATTCTAGCATGGGCCGTTTTGGGCTAGACCCAACCGAGGCATGACATCGCAGCCCACCCAGCCCACCGAGGCGTAAATATTACATTCATGATCATGCAGATGCTTGATCACCAGTCAAGTAAGCACTGACCCAGACCCCCCAATGCCATCCTGTTATGACTTCAAAAATGTAATCTACCTATAACAAAATGATAATATCAACTGCAGCAAAGCCAAGAACATTTGTCGGAGCCATTTTTATTTAAATGCTTTCAGGTAGGACTGTATCAGTAAGTTTTTTTTGTGTGTTTCTGCTCTGATATTTGAAAGTACCTTCAATATCCAACAAATTGCTCTCGACTTCCTTGTCCTAGAGGATGAGTGGGCATTTGATCTGCTCTACTGCGTCGCATTTGTTGTGATGGACAAGCAGTGGCTTGATAAGAATGCCTCTTACATGGACTTCAATGTAACTCCCTGCCTATAAACATCTCATCCTCTGTTAAAAACTAAATATTCTTGTCATCATTGGTCTCATGTTTGTGATGCCACTCGCAGGAGGTACTGAAGTCAACGCGAACCCAGCTGGAGAGGGAGCTCATGCTGGATGATGTGATGCGGATTGAAGACATGCCATCATACAGCCTGCTTTGCTAGTGACCGAAATACCAAATGCGCAGGAGAACATAACCATGTTTGTGGTTCAACTGTATAGCACCTCCCTTCCTCTTGATCTCTGGGAAGAATTTTTTAGCAACTAAGTAGATTGATGGTGTCCTGGTGTCATGCTGAATTGGACATCTGTAGACAAGTCATTAGTGTATTACCATACAGAATTAGTATTGCCATATTCTGGTACCAATGTTGGTACTATCCATATTGCAGAAGTGCAGAATTTGTTCTTGCACTTTTTTGAGTTTGGCACTTGTCATTTGGTCTATCTGGTAACTGAGGAGCGTCACAAACTTGCAGCAGATCTGTGGTTCACTTCATGGACACAATGCCACCAGCCAGTGCAGCTAGACCAACACCTTCTCTAGTTGTGGTGATGGCTCCGGTTGCTCCGGCAAGCCACCGACTGTGCTAGCCCCAGGGATCTTCGTCAACCGTGCCCCCTTCATCACCTCCCTCAGCTTGTCCACGTCCTGCCACCTCCCAGCTTCTGCATACAAGTTTGACAGCACAACATAAACACCATGGTTGCTAGGATCGAGTTTCAGCATCTCCACCACCGCCCGTTCAGCAATCTCGATGTCACCATGGTTCTTGCAGGCCGTCAGAAGTGCCCCCCAGATCATGGTGTCCGCCTTGCATTTCATTCTGCGTATAGTCTCCTCGGCTTCCGACAGGAGCCCCGACCGGCCAAGCAGGTCGACCATGCACCCGTAGTGCTGGATTCCTGGAGAGATCCCGAACTCCTCCTCCATGGACCTGAACAGCTGGCGGGCCTCGTCCAGCAGCTCCGCGTGGACGCACGCGGAGAGTGTCGCGACAAGCGTGGTCGCGTTTGGTGGCACGCGCTCCCGCCGCATCTGCCGGAACACACCCAGCGCGCGCTCGCCATGGCCGTGGTGCGCCAGCCCCGAGATCAGGGCGTTCCACGTCGCCGGCGCTCGCTCCGGCATCCCTTCGAACACCTCCACCGCCTCCCGGATCGCGCCGTTCTTGGCGTACATGTCGATGAGCGCCGTGCCGAGGATGGCCCCCTCCGTCCCGCCGCCCCACGCCGCGATGAGGTCGTGCACGCGGCGGCCCATCTCGAGGCCGCCCGACGCGGACCGTGCGCACGCGGACAGCACGGACGACAGCGCCGCGCCGCCGGGTTCGAACCCCTCGCGGACCATCTCGTCGAACGCCGCCATGGCGTCCTCGTGGCGCCCGTTCTGCGCGCACGCGGAGACGAGCGTGGTGTACAGGTTCGCGTTCCGCTCGGGCACCTCGTCGAACACCCTCCGCGCGGCGCCGAGGCGGCCGGCCACGGAGTAGGCCCGGACGAGGCCGTTGGCGACGTAGGCGTCGAGGTGGACGCCGTGCCGGACGGCGAGCGCGGCGACGGGGAGCGGGAGGCGCGCCGCGGCCTTGAGGAGGAAGGGGAACGTGTGCCGTCCGGGCGCGGCGAGCGCGACGGTGGCGCGGATGCGGGAGAAGAGTGGGAAGGCGGCGGCGGGGTCCGGGGAGTCGGCGAGCGCGCGGAGTGTAGTGTTGAGCATGAACGAATTGGGCGCGATGGGGAGGGAAGAGAGGAGCGCGAGCGCGGCGGCGGCTGGGTCCGGGGAGAGCGCGGTGTAGGCGGCCAGAAGTCGGGACGCGGCGAAGGTGTCCTCGGCGAGGCGGCCGGAGACGAGCATGGCCGCGTGGACGCGGGCCAGCGCGCGCGGGGTGGCGCACCGGTCGGCGAGGAGGGAGAGGTTCGGGCGGCGGCGGTGGCAGCAGCTTACGGCGGCCGCGACGAGCGGTGCCGTCAGCATTGGCATTGCGCAATTTGCGTGACTTTGAGCTATCGGACTGGTGAGTTGGTTGTATCATCTTGCCGACTTGCCGTCGTGGCGGGTACTCGCAAAGTCGCAAGCAAAAAAGTAACGGATTGTTTTCATGGATAAATAATACACTCACAACTAAAAACATTGTACATCGTGTCAAAAAAAAAACATTGTAGATGAGAGTTTTTTTTTAAAAAAAAACCCACCATTTCACAATCAGCACTACACTTCTGGCTTAATTTTCACTTTGATACGCACCATGGTTTATGTCTTTTTCTTTGAGATCAATGCGTACGCGTACCGGGAGAGGTTCTACGGCCTTTTGTTTTACAATCTGATCATGACTTCTTTTCGGGCAGCTAGCTGCTCATTCTCTGACCTTTCAACAAGTGGCCGGCCTGCCAGAATCTGAGGGAAAGGATAAGGGAAATACCATAGGTTGCATCTAAAGATTTTGGTCCTTTTGTTGTGGTGTGGGGAAAGGAGTTTGAGAACCTCTGGCCTCTGGTCTTGCTGGGAAGAAAAGGCTAATGTCATCATCATCAGCGTGGAGAGATATAAAGAGCGTAAAGTGAGCAGTGGCCCGGTATGATCATCTCCTCGCGCCCCTCCTTTTTATTTGTGTATATGTCTGTTTTCTGATAATGCGAATATTTCGTGCATCGGTGCTTGAAATTGTGGGGTGAGAACATTCCTCTGGCTTGGCTCTTCGCAGCAGAATTCGGCAGCAGTGAACAGCAAGTATGCAGATTCCCTTGACATATGGATTACTAATCTACTATTGTGTGCTTTTACGGATGGATAGATATGCTGTCGGCTGTGAACGAGTAGCAATCAAATGGCAGTAGTAGTAGTGCGTAGTGCCGAACTGCCGATGATAACAATACCAGTGATCGAACACTGGATTCTTAGTGGTACAAAGGAGCACACAACGTGATCGAACACCGGATTCTCTATCGGAAAGAGATTATGCATGCCAACAGATGCTGATCACCATCGATGGGTAGAAAGTCATCTTTTTCATTTTGTGCTGCGTGTTTCTTAGTTCCGCGAATTCAAACAGCATCTTCAAAAGTACGTACCCAATATTTAGAAGGATGGTCTTCAATTGATTTGTGGTTTCTAGGATCACCAATGATATCAGAGTGCTTAACTTCACCCCAGGTCTCTTAAATTGACTGGTGGCAGCGTTGACATTGGTGGGCCGGGGGTGGCTTCCAACTTTTGCCAAACCAAAATCATAGCATGCCAAAATTTGTGGTCATTGATTGGTTCATTGCCAAAGAATTGGTATCACCAATTTTTATGCCAAAGTTTTGCAAATCTCTAGAATGTTCTTAAACTACATATAAAAGAGAAATATAAGAGCATCTCCAAGAGTTTGCCAAATTTTACTTGACAAATCTTATTTTGTCAACTTCTAAAAAGATATGTCAAGTAAAAAAGAGCTCATCTCCAACAATTTGGTATAATTCTCTTGTCAAACTCAGATTTAACTTACATCAGGAACCTGAGTGAGAAACAAAATTATGAGTTTTCAGAGATCCATCTTGCACGAAGGCCACTACACTAAACACTGTCGATTCATTTGTTTGATGAAACAAATTTAAAATAGTCAATTCTTAATCAGTCAACTGATCGGTGGTAGCCTGTAGTGCTCATATCCTTTGACTTCTCTCTTTATCTGTCTATTGACGTTCATGTAGATAATTTTGTTAATTGTTTGACATACTTTAGTTAACTTTCGTGTCTACAGCTTTATCGCGACATTCTCAATCAGAGCTACTGATTCATAGAAACATAGTGCACCTTTTCAAGAGTTCCTGGAAAACATGGAAGGTGCTTTCAGAGCCCACACTCCTTGGGTTGGCAGTTCAGAGAAAGAAGTAGATGGTGCTGGTGAGGTAATTTCCTTACTGCAGTGCTACTACTGCATGTCTGCATTTGTATGCGTATGGAGATAGTGTTTAGTATATTTGTTCTTCAAGACACCTGACGTTGAGAAATAATTATGAAAAGACAAGCTAACCCATCTTCAGTCGATCAGCTCTTATGTATACCACAGCAAGCAGACTGGGAACCTGGCAAAAAGCACCCAAGTAAAGAGGTAGCGTTCTGCCAAAGCAGAATAGCACTCATTCAACAGGGCAAGAACAACTATCAATCTACTATTTTTTGTTGTTCTTTTCTTTAGTGTATCTATTCATATTTGATATCTGTATATCTATTATTAATGTTTATTTATTTCTAAAAATATTTACCTTGAGAATCCTCACAGTGTGGCTCAGAAGGGTCCATACGAGAAAGGCTCAGAAGAGTACCACAAGCTAATGGTGGTGTACGAGCAGAAGAAGATTGAGGTGCGAAAACTGTAAACAAGCATGTTCAGGTAATTTTCTTCTTATGATGACTGAGAGGTATATAATGTGGATCTTGCAAACTGTATCACGAAGCTGTGAGCCTGGAGAAAGAATAGGAGAAGCAGAAGAAAATCATGTAGCAAAAGGCTCACCGGCTCACTTGAGAAAAAAGGAGAAGGCAGACAACATTATCAAGGTACATTGATCCATATCCATCTGTCTGCATGTTACAGAACAATATTTAGGACAATATTTTGATTTATGGGACAATGTCAATGATATGTTGATTTTTAGTCATGTGATTGTAGTATTTATTGTCCCATTGATCTGTAATTGGTACCTTTACTGGGTGGTATAGAAAAGTTGAATAGTTGTTCATGGCATATATTGCCTAATGCAGGCAGATCAATGCACATATGATTTAGTTCTTGTTTGGAGGGATATCATCAGTTTCCATAATCTTTGAGAATAAACTCTTAGATCTACCTGTGTTGTGATGGTGGTAGCGTGGCCATTCATAAATTTTATTTATTACGTATGAAATTCATACAACATATTGGCGTTAAATTGTCAGCATGTGAAAGAGCTGATTCTTTTTCCTGTTATCCAGTGTAAGGTTATAGAGTAGGATTTGATCTCTCTGGTTTATAATTACTTGTACATGCAAATGTACTCTTGCAGATTCTGCTCATTTGAAAGAGGCTGTAAAAGTATTGCAGATTGATGGTGGTCAGCCGGTGACAATGAGACCATGCAAAAGTACATGTCATTGTTGAGAGTATCTACAACATGGAAGGCAAGCAGTGTAAACTGGAGTAACTGCACAGTGCAGGAGCATGACAAGTTTGAATGCAACAGTAAAGTGCAGGCGTTGCTATCAGGTAGAGTGCAGGCATTGCTATCACTGCTCCATGGTTGTACATGGGGTGTCGTATGAGTTGAGAGCTGAGAGTTTAGACACCGAAAGTAATCTATAGGTAAGAATAATTTATGATGTTGGCAAGCATGTCCGGGTGAAGCATGTAGCTTTCAGAAATTTTATCTTAAGAATTTTTGGAAATCATATGGATCTTTCAACTGGCAGTAGCTTCGATTCCCATTATATATCTGAAGCTTAGCTGTGTATCTAAAAAGTTTTTTTAGGAAATACAAATGTTGTTGTGTGAGTTTCCATGATACGGAATTCTAATGGAAATATTCTTTGATTCATAATCATAATATTGGTTCAGTACTTATTGAGCTTTTTTATACTTGATTTTTTTAAGATGCCACACTTGATATACTTCTTGTGCGAATGCGTTGGGTTTATATGTTATTGCCCGTAGCAATGCACGGTAGTGATGCTTAATTTCAGAGCGGAGGCTAGCACCGTGGCATCCATTTTCCAAGATGATGTGTATCATGCCTAAGCGTGCTACTTGAAGGACACTCTGATACACTGCAATAGCTTCAGTACTTATTTATTTACTAGATTTTATGAGAATGTGAATATTTCGTGCGTCGGTGAATCATACAAAACTATGTTAACGCTCCCCACTAAGGAATTCTCTCAATCCTCAACGTGCCACATCATCCTCCACCAATGCACCACGTCATCCTCCACTAAGCACCCCACCAAGATGTATTGATTGCTAATTCTTGCAGCGCGCCATGTCATCCTCCACTAAGCACCCCACCAATTCTCAACACACCACATCATCCTCCACTAAGCACCTCACCAAGATGCATTGATTGCCAATTCTCGCAGCGCGCCACGTCATCCTCCACCAAGTATACTTCTCGTCTACGGTGCAGCCACATCATCTTAATTATTTGCACCGTCCAATCTAAAAAATCTATATATCTATATTAAAGTATATACGAACATCTCACTATAAAATATTGATTTCTTCTCTCAACATGTGAGAATACGAAGAAATCATCGTATTGTGTATGTTTCCAAATTTTATTTTAGTATTTTTATTTTCAAATTTCACCAAAAAATCCTGCAACAACGCGCGGGATATCACCTAGTATATGCAGTGTAGGGTGAGAACATTCCTCTGGCCTGGCTATTCGCAGCATAATCTCGGCAGCAGTGAACAGCACTAGTACGCAGATTCCCTTGACATGGATTTCTATTCATGTGCTTTACGAATGGATAGATGCTGTCGACTGTGGACGAGTGGCAATCAGAGATTCGGGCAGTCTCAACCCAATGACTAGGATGGTGTTCATAGAATTAAATGAGCTGTCACTTAGGATAATAGATGATGTGGCAAGAGAGTAAATAAAGAAAGAGAAGGAAATCAGGTCTTGCATGAGACCTAGTTTCTACACACCATCCAAAGCATAATGAGAGATGAGTAACATTAAATTCAAGTGTAGAATAATGATGTTTGGGTTAGAAGACTAGTGTCTTGTACCAGTTTCTTAATGATGTGAAGCTTATAGAAACTATGACTAGTGTCTTGGGTTGGAACTGCCCTCAGAGGAGCACACAACGTGATCGAACACCGGATTCTCTCTCTCGGAAAGAGCTCATGCGTGCCAACACATCCTGGTCACCATTATAGAAGGCCAGCTTTTTGTATATACATTTTGTGTTGCGTATTTCTTTGTTCCGTGAATCCAGGCTAACCGACGTACTACTGCCCCCTCGACGTAGGCACGCACGAACGATCTAGCCGTGACCGAGAGCGACAGGACCAGTGGACCACCACTGGCCAGTGAAACAAACGGCTCGTGCGCAAGAGTGCGGTCGATGGAGCTAGCCATGGAGCAGCGGTAGCACGGCACGACACGATGCGAGATTGGTCGCGTCGTGCTCTGCTGCAACTGCAAGTCCGTAAGTCGATTTGCACGAAGGGATGGCGACGGTGCCTGGGAGGCCGGTGCCAACACATTGCTTTGTGAGGTCGTAGCAGGATCTTTGGACATGCTGCAAGAATATCCGGACGTACGGAACCCATCAACAACCTGCAAATGAACGCCGGACGGACGGCACCAAACGCCGCTGCAACCGCCCATTTCTCTCCGCCGCCCCCACTTCCTCCCGGATCAGGCGAACCCACCCGACGGCAGCCAGATCGCGCGCTGATTGACCGGCCGGCGTGACGCCGACGGCTCCTCTGCTCAGACTCGGAGTCGTGTGGATAACTCACGCGTATGAACTGGCGGCAACTGCGGAGGACCATGTGGTGTGGTAACGGTTGTGCGTTTCCACGCGGACCTTGAGGAGAAGAACCACGTCATGCGCTCAGGAATGGGCGATTGGTCCATGGCCATTGACCGGAAACGGGCACGATCGTGGACTGGACTGGACCGCCGCATCAATCATCAAATAAAGAAAACAAAAATGGCAAATATGCTCTAGATGGCGCCCATTTGTCCATTTACGAAGGGAATTCCAAGGGAACCATGCTGATTTCTTGCACAAGTTGTGATCGCCTCAGCTCCAACGGAAAATGAACCAACCAGCTTTTACCAGAGGCGCGAGGCAGTTTAGAGTGAAGGAGCAATAGAAATCATCAAACGGGTGAAGGAACGAGCTAAAGAGAAAAATCAAGGAAAGCCAAAGAAAAAGGATGGGGGCAGTGGGGCACCACTAGGCCGCCGCTACGTGTACAACAAGTTATTCTTCCCCAAATCCGCAAAGCCAGAGGTCGCACTCGCACAGTCGCACTCCCCCCGGCTTGCTCTGCTGCGCACACGCACTTTCTGGTCTCTCTGTCTCCCCCCTCATTCCATTTCGAACCAAAGCAAACCAAAACCCTCCCTCCCCTCGCCTCCGTCCCGGATCAAACGGCCACCGGAAAATCCCCCCGAAAATAACAACAGCGAGCTGTTCTTCTTCGTCAGGGTTAAACGCAGCAGCAGAACCCTAGCGGCGCCCTCCCTCCCCCCGTCCGTCCGATCGGCTCCCGTCCCTCCCACCGACCCCGCATGGCGGCCAACCCTTCCTCCGGCGCCGACGCGGCCCCGGCCCCGGCTCCGGCGCCGGCGCCGGTGCGTCTCTCGGCGGCGGCGCAGGCGGCCGCGATCCAGCCCTCCTCCCCGCGCTTCTTCTTCTCCTCGCTGGCGGGGACCAACCCGGCGTCCCCGCACCGCCGCATCGCCATCGCCGTCGACCTCTCCGACGAGTCCGCCTTCGCCGTCAGGTGGGCCGTGCAGAACTACCTCCGCCCCGGGGACGCCGTCGTGCTGCTCCACGTCCGCCCCACCTCGGTCCTCTACGGCGCCGACTGGGGCTCCATCCCCGTCTCCGTCGCCGACGAGGCCGACGCCGCCGAGGACGCCGCCGCCGCCGCCCTCGGCGGGCCCTCCGAGGAGGAGCTGCAGAAGAAGCGGGAGGAGGACTACGACGCCTTCACCTCCACCAAGGCGCAGGACCTCGCGCAGCCGCTCGTCGACGCGCAGATCCCCTTCAAGATCCACGTCGTCAAGGACCACGACATGAAGGAGCGCCTCTGCCTCGAGGCCGAGCGCCTCGGCCTCTCCGCTATGATCATGGGGAGCCGCGGGTTCGGTGCCCACCGGAAGGGCGGCAAGGGGAGGCTCGGGAGCGTCAGTGACTACTGCGTCCATCACTGTGTCTGCCCCGTTGTGGTTGTTCGCTACCCCGATGATGCTGCAGGTGCTGATGCAGCGGGGCCAACAGATGAGCTGCACACTGTGCCGGAGGATGAACCTGTGTACCACGATGCTCCTGAGGTGCAGAAAGGTTCGACCCCTTTCTTCGCTTAGCTCCACAGTTTTGACTTTGCATGCTGATTGGCTTGTTTTGCCATTAAGAACATTCCTCAAACGATTATAAGCACATAAATATCAAATATGGATGAAAATGTTAGCGCAGGATTACCTGTTTCATACTTCCTTTAAGGGATTTCCTTCAGCGACAAGATTGATTTCCTAATGTTTTTTTTCTTGCTGTCTTGCTGAATCAATTAACTTGCCTCAGACTTCTGTAAACGGTTAACAATGCTGGTAGTCTCTGTTACTAGATGTTTGACGCTGACAGTTCTCTTTGAATCATACTGAGACAGTAACACTATGCTGGAAACTGCAGAATCGTACTGAGACAATAACACTGCTGCAAACCTCATATTTTCGCTGATGGTCTTTCATTGATATGCAGCTCTTCTATCCGTTCTTGATAGAGAAACCATAGTCACAAAGTTTTCGGGTCGAATGGGTCGAGGAACGGGGTCGTGGATCGAGGGTCGATACTTTTGAGTGAGTTTTACAAGGCGGGGACGAAAATGACCCCGCGTTCCCGGGTCGGGATCGACGTTCTCGGGTCGAGGGTCGATGCCATCGACCCCGTTTTATGTGACTATGAGAGAAACATTATTATGCTTAGTCACGTGAGGTACAGAAAATGAGGGGATATTTTCTCAATTTGGAAATTTGACCTTCTGCATAGTAAGCACAATAAATGATTATAGCAGGATCTGCAATTTCCAGGATAATAAGCAAACATAGGACACTGGTGATCAAAACTGTAATGTCAATAGGCTGGTGTGGGGTGGTGGTGCTGGTGTAATATCTCTACTGAACGATTGAACTAATAATTCAAAATGTTAGACTATACTTTCCGGTTGGATGCTTTGCAAATTTTTCTCATATATACCTAGCCTTCTTTTCAATTTGATTAAAGTAGTTCATGATTACTCGGTCTCTCTTTATAAAGGCCTAAAATGATAATTTCTCTCCTTGTCACTTCCATTGAAGGTGTTCCCACTTCAACGTAGTTGCTTTTTGGAAGGTTTTGTCTAGGGATGTAAACAATTAAAATTCATCACATACTCCAGCGTAAAGTATATTGATTATTTGTGCTTCTGATGTAGACAATTAAAATCATCACATACTAGAGATCTAGATAATTAAAAATCATCACTCTAATTCTTCGCGCTTCTGATGGATTATTTATGGGACACTTTTATCATATCTTTGGTATCAGTATCCTTTCCTTTTGTCCTTTGATACATTTGCCCTGATAAGGGCCCCGCTTTTCTGTAATTGCCTTGAGGTTATCTGTTACTCTTAGTCGTATCTCTAACCTCATTTCTTTTGTTGTTACTTCTTCCTAGCTGCATACTTGCATAATAACTGCCAATGACACCAAGTTACTTTGAACGATGCTTCATTTCCCTCAGATTACTGATTGAAGCATTATATCTGTACATCTTATGCTTCATTTCTAAGTGACCTCATAATGGATGTAGTTACTGTTATCTGCTAGTCTTCTTACCTTGTTGGCTTGTTACATTGTTGTTTGATAGAAATTCATCGGCACTGTTGCCAGTTGATGCACTTTTTGGCTTAACATTGTAAGCTTACCAGTGAGCAAATTGTGACAATAAGATATAGGGAGTTTGGCATGTTTTACTAGCAGAAAAGTATAACAACAAACCAAAAAAGTTCCTGGATTATATGATATTTACACATTTGAACTATATGATGTGCTAAATGCTTTAGTTTGGGCTAGAAATGTCCTAGTGGTCTGAAGTGTTGGCAACTTACTTGTAATGTTTGAGATACCAAAGATGCTTTGGTCCTTGGCTTGTGCACATTTATTTGTTGTCATATGCAAATTTTTGTCTTACTGTAGTGGTGCCTTTCGAATATCCTTTGATTATATGAGGTGATTTTGGGGAAGTTCTTTACGGAGTAGAATGCTGATGCTGATGTATGATGCCATTTCTTAAACATCTATTTTGAAGGAGCATCCTGCATTAGCACTGTATTCATTTTTGTTGTTTCATCTATTTACAACTTATATTCATTTGCTATCTGTCTTGTATGTTGACTGTGCCTATTTGTTGTAAGCATAACCAGTTGCTTCCTCGTATTGTATGCCAATGCCAACTTAACTTTTTTAAGCCTTGTGTATTCATCCAGCCATCATGCCTGTCACATACTTGCCTGCTACCAGCGGACCAGCCTCTCCTGTGGTGGGGAGCTTTGCTTGTTGCCACTGGATTTTGTATTTTGATTCTGCTGTTTTGTTGAATTGCAGAAAACTGAGGGATTGGCACGGAGCTGAAGCACAAAGGAAAACATGCAGCTTGTGGCGACAGGGTCCTTGGAAGATGCACAACTGGCTGTTTATCTTTGCTTCTATGTCCACTGCGTATCATAAACTGGGTTGATCAGCAGGCTGCTTCCTGTTTAGAGTTTCATATCGGAGTCCTAGATCATCGGAGTCTTTGTCTGTTTGCTTGTGAGATGTTCAATGTAGAATACACTTTCAGTGGGTTTGGAGCTGTTTTATGGTTTACGGATGCTTATGCTGGGCTCCCGAATCTGTGCAAAGCCAGTTGACGACCGTTGTATTCTCTCGTCGTCGTTGTCTACATATCTATTCGGCTTGCTACTGTATTGGATGCTTGGTTAATAGAGGACACACTATTCTGTATTTACTGCTTGTTGCAAAGATTAATTGTCTAGCTGAGCGGTTACTGCTACTAGAAATATGAGCTTGTGCTTGCTTGTTTGTGTTTGCATTTGTAAAGACTGCTTTGTGAAGAATTCATTAGAAATAAATTTTTCTAAAACAAATGCCATGTTGCCATGCTCGATGCCCCCGATACTTTGCAACCGCTAACGGGCGCGCGGGCGCCGCTCCACAGTAGCAGCGAACAGTCACGGGTGGGACCCACCACCATCTTATCTTTTTCCTTTCCTTCCTCTTCCTTCTTTCTTTGCTTTCTCCTTCCTCCATTCATTTTCTCCCCAACTCAGATCCCATCGCTGCACGCCTGCACCCGCACCCGCACCGACCCCGCCGCCGCCGCCCACGGCCGATGGCGACCTCGCCGCCGTGCCGTCCGCCCGCTTCCCCGCCCTTCCTAAATTCTCCAACTGCTTGTCCCCGCCGCCGGCCCTTCCCGGCCGCCATCCCCCACCACCGCGGCCGGCGGCGCCGCCGCCGCCCGCCGTTCCTCCCACACACCGACCCCACCGCCGGTCCGGCTGCCTCTCCCACCATCCCTCTAGGTCCGGTGGCCATGGAAGCTTCTCCAACCCCGAACCCCAAACCCTAACCCGAACCCTAAGACCGCCGGCCTCCACCGCCGCCCGCCCACCAACCGTCGGAGATGGCCGGAGTGAAGGTTTTGGAAGCACCACAGGAGAGAGGTAGAAGACGACTCGTCAAGCACGTGCGGCGTTCGCTGCTATGTTGTCGCGGCGCGCGCGCGTCAATTAGGATTTTCGGCTTTGTACACGTCAGCAGTTAACTTTTCGATTTGGCGCGCCCGTCTCCCTGGTTTCCCTCTCTCCTTCTCCAAAGGAAAAGCGGAGACCAAAAAAACTCCAGCGCGGCAGCAGGTTGCTCGGCGAAGCGAGGGGGGACGGCGAAGCATCGGCTTGGCATCGCTCGGGCGGGGGCGGCGACCGGCGAGCCATGGAGGAGGGCCTGGTGTCCGTGGACAAGTTCTCCGCCGGCAGCCAGGCCTACTTCCTGACGCACCTCCACCAGGACCACACCCGCGGCCTCGCCTCGGCGGGCGGGTGGCGCCACGGCCCGCTCTACTGCTCCCCGACAACGGCGCGCCTCCTCCCCACCCGCTTCCCCGGGATCGACGCCTCGCTCCTCCGCCCGCTCGCCCCCGGCGCCTCCGCCACGCTCTCCCTCTCCTCCCCCACATCCGACCGCCCCCTCTCCCTCCGCGTCACCGCCATCCCCGCCCTCCACTGCCCAGGTACGTTGCCCTCCTCCCCTCCCCCTCCTGATTCGCTCGCTTTCTCTACACGGCTGGTTCTGAAATTGCTGATCCGGCGGCGGTCTGGTCCCTGCGCTTTCAGGCTCGCTTATGTACCTCTTCCGCGGGGACCTCGGGTGCATGCTCTACACGGGGGACTTCCGGTGGGAGCTCGGGTGCGACAGGGCGCGGCGGGCGAAGCGGGCGCTTCTCGACGCGCTCGGCGGGGACACCGTCGATTTGCTCTATCTGGACAACACCTACTGCCACCCGTCGCTCAACTTCCCACCGCGCCCCGTCGTCGCCGAGCAGGTCAGTTTTGCTTAAATCAGCGTGATGGATTGATGATTGTGCTGATTTATGTCTTCGTTGCATGATGGTTCAGCTTGACGAACCTGTAGGGTCCATTTCCGCGCTTACTCAAACCATCCAACATCAAGGACGGCTTCAATAATTTGCAAGATAAATTCCTGCGAAACACTAAAGCCTGAAAGTCATCAGAATCACTAGATACACATACACTTCAGAGCCTATCGTCAGTTGTCGCAAAGCACTAAAGCCTGAAACTCATCAGAATCTCTAGGCTCAGCTTGAGCATGCATTCATGGTTCGCGAAGCTACTCATATTTAATTAATAATTAACTTAGAAAATCTGTGTAGTTTGTTGCTACTCAGGCCAAAATGTCACTGAAAACTGAAAAGTGAAGTCCAATGTGCATGCGTTGGTTGCTATTTGCCTGCATTAGACAGCAGGAAGAGAAGCCACTAAAATCATGCAGTTCATCATGTGGCTAATTGAGCATGTTTTAGGGATGCTTGCCCTTCTAGTGCTGCCATTGTGAACAGGCCACCTTCAATAAGACATCACTAGCAATTTGTAATCAGATTGTCAGGGCTTATGTTTTCGTGTGCTGAATGAATGCACTGTGCTGGCCAAAATAGAAATCAATTTAGTTCACCATATTGCGATTGCTGATGCTTATGTTCTAATTTTGAAATGCAGATGGTCAATATTATTCGAGCACATCCTAACCATGAAGTTATCATTGGTGTTGACACTCTTGGGAAAGAAGACCTCTTGCTTCACATATCCAGAGAACTACAAACAAAGGTTGTAGCCTCTTTTTTTCCAATATACTAATTCCATGTATTTTCCTTAGAGCCTTGGTGGTGATGCATTTCTTTTGAGAAATAATTGAAATGGCATTGGCAGATGTCTTATGTTCTATGGTTCAAAGTTAACTTGCTTCAGTATCAATGTTTGCCGCCCATATCAGCCTGTGTTTTATCTATTTGTCTAAACATCACATGTTCAGCTTCCTAATTCTGAAATGTTTGCTTTCATTTTTTCTATCAGATTTGGGTCTGGCCCCAGCGCCTACTGACAATGCACCTTCTAGGAATTGATGAAAACCATGAGATCTTCACCACGCAGACCAAATTGACTAGGGTCCGTGCTGTTCCAAGGTACAGTGTCACCATTGAGACTCTTGAAGCTTTGAACGAAGTGTGCCCCACCATAGGGATCATGCCTTCCGGTATTCCTTGGCTTTTGAATAGCAGCGAAGGAAAGGCCAAACCCAAGGGTAGATCACCAGCAAAGTCTGTCAGGTACCAAGGGCGAGACAAAGGAATGGACTATGATCCCTTGTTACCACCAAAGCTGTTTGACAAGGATTCTTACACTTTGCCGTTCCGAGCATGCTTGTTTTTCAGAGTTGGAGGACTTTATGCAGACAGTGCGGCCATCAACAGTCGTAGGAATTGTCAAGACATCATTCTGCTACGTCAATCCCCTTCATCACTTCAGTCACCTTTGTTCAGACAGCAGTGCTAATGATGACGGCACGCCCATAAAGAACAAGGGCAGAGATACTGATAACTTAACACCAAAGAGAAGGCGGAATGGTTCGGCGACTCCGGAAGAAAGGAAGGTCAGGATCTCCAGTTCAAGTCTGTACAGAAGCAAAGTTACAAGGAAGAGGAAGGCGGGATGTGGTGCAAGGATCGATGACGCTGAAGAACTCATCAGTGTCGTCGCCTGAGTTATCTCTCCCCGAGTAATGTTATGCTTTCTTTTGTAAAGATCAACCACTGACTGGTGCAAGGCTTGAAGCAATGAGATGGGATGTGCTGTTCAAAGTCAAAACTGAACGCTATCTGTTCTGGAATCTGGATGCAGTCGCGACATCTGTTCTTTAGAACTTGTTCCTGCATTTCAGACTCAGTTGGGCTGTTACTGTTAAGAGTATAGTTCCTTTTGTCTTGCTGTTCAATAGGTGGATTGCTGAAACCTGAAAGCTCGTATGCTTGCTAGTTGTACTGATACGATTCATTTTGCTATACATACGCAATCATCGAAAGTGAGTGGAACATGTAAACAAGCTGCAAATTTTGTAGTTTTGGGCTACACGGATTCAAGTACTGAAAGGAGTTCCTTAAAAAAAAAAGTAGTCTGAGAGGTCGCGCAGCCCGGCCCGAGCTGAGGGTGCATTCAGTTGGGGAAATTTTCCTCAACTACTTTTCCCCCAAAATCTTCGGACACTATTAAATGCGCAAGTTGTGGATAGTAGTATTTCCACGGTTCGACCGCCACTACTACTAGAATCCCTGTAGCTCTTGGAGTCTTGGGCATCACAAGTTCTGGAGCTTAGTGGAAAAACTTTTGCTCGTATACTAGTGAAAAAGTGCATGTGCGGCACGCACGTGATATGAAATGAATTATATATGAGATCATATAGAAACAAGTGCTTACTATATTATTTAATAATAATATAAAACTAATAACTAACAGTTCAAATATTAATTAGAAATAAAACTCTAAACAAAACCTTTATTGTTTACATAATAAATAACGAAGACATATATCATCTGTTACACCTAAAAATCATTTAACCATCTGTGATTATCAATAAGGATGAGAGTGTTGGAACAAACTATGATAATAACAACCATATCAAACAATTAACCTTGACAGCACTACCTATATAAATTGTCTCATGCACTTTCTACGACCTTCATGTAGCACAAACCGTTGACAATCCTGAAGCAAATAAACTGCATGAACAATACAGATATAGGTTTATAAAATATACATTAGAACAAACATATATTATTAATGAGTGAAATGCACTTGCGGTCCTTAAACTTGTCCAGCTGTGTCACTTAGGTCCTTATACTCTCAAAATGCATTTTTGGCTCCTTAAACTTGAGCTCGGGTGTCATTTAGGTCCATATACTCTCAAAGTGCATATTTATCCCTCTAAACTTGGCTTCGGGTGTCATTTAGGTCCATAAACTTTGTAAAGGCATTGCCATCTCAATTAAATTGATAAAAACTTAATTTTACACATATATAATTTAACTATAGTAAAATAAAATGTGTTTCAAATCATCGTATGTGTAGAATATTGATATGATGCAAAAAGATTGATATTCTTTTACTTTGGAGGAGGTAATATCATATAGGTGCACATGACAGATATGCTCAATTATTTTTGAAAGATTATTCAAATCTGAATAATTTGTGGTTGCACATTACTAAACTTAAATTAGGGATTTGTAAGATAAATTACTACTAGAAGGGTGAAGCTAAAGAAGCAATAAAACAAAACAAATAAGAAAATATGCTAATGAAAATGATGGCTTGCTTTAAAATATAAAGTTTGATCTTATCATATTAAGTATATTAGTGAGATGATAATGCATTTCAAGTTTAGGGATCTATATGACACCTGAAGACAAGTTTAGGGAGTTAGATCTGCACTTGGAGAGTATGTGGACCTAAATGACACCCGAGCCCAAATTTAGGGAGCCAGAAATGCATTTTAAGAGTATGGGGACCTAAGTGACACAACCAGACAAGTTTGAGGACCGGCCATGCACTTTACTCATTATTAATTTTGAGAATATAAATAACACACCTCAACACTCCAAGACATCCCTGTAGACAATATTCTTTGTGCCTTTTCCAGTGGGATCTATATCCTTGTTTTTTCTAGCAAGAACCCACATCGTCTCACGAGAAACACCTCTAGAAAGTACCACATACAATTGCCCATGTGAAAAGATAGGCTCGCGCAGGTAGATACCTACATTTGGTATTGTCTGGCCCTGTGCTTTGTTAATGGTCATGGCGAAGCTCTAGCGGATGGGAAACTGCTTGCGCTTGAATTTGAAGGGAAGAGATAGATCCTCAGAAGGTGACATTGGTATCCTTGGTATGAAAATTCTTTTTCCTGCATGTTGTCCATTCACAATCTCAGCATCAATAGAATTTTTCTGAAATCCTCTAACGATCAATCGGGTGCCATTACACAATCCATTATGAGGATCTAGATTACGTAGTAGGATGACAGGACAAGTCGATTTTATCGTGAGCTCATGTGGAGGCAACCCATTTGGTGTTATTGAATTGAGAAAATCTTGTGGATAATTATTCTACGTGTCATCCTCTACAGTGTCAAAGTTGTAGTACACCTGTTTAGAACCTGGAAACCTATCCATCATTAGTGCATTGACAGCATCAACATGTTCGTTCTTGGTTGATTGGATAGCACGCTCGCGCATGTATGATGCTGATCTACAATTATCATGAAGGTTCGGGAACACACGATCAATGAGTGAATCAATGCAAATATCTTCTGAAGGGCTATCAATAAGTATGTCGTCACGCAACAGCACATACTCATCCCCAAATGTTGCCTCTGTGCCATTACCGGTCCTCAACAAATAATCTGTGAACCACGTGTCAGACTGTGCTCTCATGTTCTTAGTCAATTGGACGCACTGAACACTTCCCCATATGTACGACCTGAGCAAGGTAGCATTAGTTATCTGTGCTCTTGTGCCTCGCGCCACGACAAGGAGAACCTGCCTGAAATCACCTACAAACAACATGACCTTACCGCCAAAAGGTTGTGTGCAGTCCATTATATCCTGCAATGACCTATCCAGAGCCTCAACACACCGTCTCTTGGTCATGGCGACCTCATCCAAAATAATGAGAGATGCTCTCGTAAGCAACTCGGCTGTCTCACTCTGCTTTGTAAAACTACACATAGTGTTATCGTCCAACTTGATTGGAATCTTAAACTTAGAGTGGGCAGTGCGTCCACCAGGCATGGTGGATGCTGCTAGATCGGAGGTTGCCGTAGCAATAGCTACAAGGTCCATAGAGCGTACCTTCGCAAGCAATGCTTTATAGAGATATGTCTTGCCGGTGCCTCCAGGACCATCCACAAAAAAACCCACCCTTTCTCTTAATAACATGGTCGAATATCTCATCGAAACCCACCTTCTGTTCTGCATTCAATGTATCTATGATCGCCAGGTGTTTCTCTTCATAACCGAGATTCTGCTCCTCTGTGAGTTCTCTGTAGTGATCTCTAGTGCGTAGGTCATCTACATAATCAGGAAATACATACTGTAAAAATAGTAATATAACCAATATCCAATTATAGACACGTCAGGATAAATATTAAATATTTAGAGATAAATAACAACAAATTATATCCAATTATCAAATAGTAATGTAACCAATACCCTTTGGTCCTCTAAGAGAAATATTCAGAGATAAATAACATAAATATAATTTACTACTATGGACATATAAGAGAAATATTGTGAATGTAAAAAATAGTAATGCAATCAATATCCAATTACAGGTATGTGCGGGTGTTGACGGCTCAATAACGCGCCAAGGTTCATCGCAAGCTTACGGATCATGTAATACCTTTTTCCCTCGAGTATCACCTAAGGTATCGAATCCGTGGAACATGTGCAACACAAGACTCAATCTAATAACCGAGAAACACTTGCATCTTGAAGAAGTTTCGAATGCATCTAATCTACTAAGATCACAAGAGGTAGCGAGAGAAAGCGTAGAGATAACCGATCTAGAGAGCCTAGATCGTGCTTATGTTGTAGCTCTGAGCAAGATAGACGAAGAAAACCAAACGAATCTCATTAAAAGCGTCTTGAAACCTTGACCTTCGGTCAAACCCTCTAAGTCGCCCCGCTGTACTCAGTGTCAACATCCTGTCATGACGTTCCCCTTTCTTCGCGGTCGAATCTTAAAGCACGCTCACAAGGAGCGTGTTGAACTACTTGGTAGATCGACTATGCACCTCTAGCCACCGCGGCTACAAGAACATCACATGCAATCTATCTCGAGAATAGATTGAGGAAGAAAACACCCAAGCAAGAACAAGAATCATAAAAGAAGGTACTTGATCGCTAGAAATCGGATTCATAAGGACTTCATCATAAGTGCTTACATGAACAAAATCACAACCGGGATCCTACCTTGATCTTGATCCAAGCTCTGGAACTCCGACGTGGTCTTCCTTGCAAGGTTCCCACGCCGGCTAGGTAAACCCTAGACAACTAGCACGACCCTCCTCTCCGAGATGGTGTTCCTCTAGCTTCTCTGCTCCTCGGTGGTGAATGACGAATGGCTTCATCTGTGGTACTTCGCACGGGGACTATAAATAGCCCGAGGGGTGCTAGGTCAAAGGGGGTGGCGAACCGACCCAGAGGAGGGCCAGGCCGGTTCGCCCCCGGTTTTCTTCCCGAAGCTTCTCGCGTCTTCCTGAGTTTTTGCCGAGCTACATGTGGGTCCTTGATGTAATTTTCCTCGCAGTTTAGATAAGGGTGCTTGGCGTATGAACTCCCGCATCTTCCGTCTAGGTCCTCGATACTTCTCGGCTTCACGCTTTAGTCCTTGGTTCATTTGGAGTCATGTTCATCTTGTATCTTGACTTGTGCCGGGCTCCATGATCTTCTTATAAAACCCTTGATGAACTTTACCCGGGAGTCCTTATTTAAGCTCTTAATCCCTGTGTAAACAATAAACTCCAAAAACTGTGCACGAGTGCGAACTTAACATATAATGGGGGTTAGGATCGTTAGTGTGAATATCAAATTAATACCAACATTGAAGGTAAACTCATGGCTAGGTTGACGGAAATCGACCGCCAACAGCGGGTAAGTGATATGAGAGCAACTGTAACAAACTAACCTATCTCATGAAGCTCTGGAAGATCGTAGTGTTTGATATCCTTCCCCATTGATTTTACATGGGATGATATGTCGCGGAGAACCAACTGCTCTATGATATTGTCATTGTCATTAGTACGACGGAAATCCTCAACAAAAGATTCATAATGCTTGTTCTAAAGAGAACGTATGTTTGTGCACTCGCATAAAACAATAATAGTGGCAAAAAGCCTGCGAAATGAGGAAGGAAACCTAACCATGGCACATTCAGTGAGACAATCATCTAAGGACTTATCATTATCACCAAACCCCATAGCTTCAGCAGCTGTCCTAAAATCCACATATGTAACACCACGCCAAGATCTGATATCTTCATATGAGGTAGCTCCCTTCCTCTGATTAAGGAGAACATGCAGGTATTATCTATCACCTTCTCTCGAATTGACGTAGACCAACCTACCAATCTGCAGTCTTTTTTTTGACAACTCTAGGTTTCCAGATTTTCCTAGACTTGTTCCACGTAAAATACTTTTGAAACTCCTTATACAAGTATTTGCGGGCCTTTGTACTTTGTGAGTTCATCTTGAAGTACTCAGTTAGCATTGACCTTTGTGATTTAGCATGTTCCACAACAGGGGCGGGCCTATGTGTATTCATGGGTATTCAACTGAATACCCATTATTTGTGAAAAAAAATTATATATCAAAGAAAATTTGAAATAGCACAAGATAACAACTTTGTCAAGCGAAGAACGCAGCACACCAGCCTGAAACTCACAACGGCCCAACTCCCTGCCCACACCTGAGGGCCCAAGCAATCCCCAATTTCAACACTTTAGGGTCCAATACACATAAGATGAGGCTCCTCGATGCCTCTGGTTCTCACGTTCATCGAATCCCCTCTACTTGCACAGCTACACCTTCTCTTGTTTTGCTTTTTCCTTCTCTGCTATGAGCCTATGAAGCTAGCTCCGAGCTCAGGCCTCACGCATAGGCACAGCACACAAACATTTGAGTATGTACTGCAGCAAGTGAAGTATGCAATTTGGGAATGTGAATTTATGATTTGTAATTTGCAAAATTGTGAAATTTGTATAAGAATTCAGTGTTGTAGTGAGCAGAATGTTTTTAAGGATGTCACTTTTTTAAAAAAAAGATCTAGGCTATCAAAAAAATTCACACTTTAAAATTTTTGAATACCCATGTCTAAAATCCTAGGCCCGCCCCTGTTCCACAACATCATTCAGATTATCTATTTCCTTGAAGGCGACCATATGCATACCAGGAAGGTGTAACCCCATCTGCAGAACAGGCGGCCACATCGAATACAACTTAAATATATACAACATGCACACAACTTCAATGGCATCACGGTATTGCTTGATCTCATTGATTACCATGTGCTCATTTCCCTTTGCATCAACAGAGAATGAAGTTCGATCATGACCTTTATAGATGTATTTATACAGATATTTAACTGACTTGATGCTGCTTCAAACCTCAACATTGATATGGCAGTTATACCTCATAAGAAAGACTGGATTATAAGGAACCACCCACCTGTTATCCTTATCCAAATCCTCTTGTCTAACCCTTACTTTCTATCTGTCTTCTCGTCTTCTATAAATTGGGTATGTGTCTTTGCCTTGTTGTATTGTTTCACTAAATTGCCGAGGATAGCGGAAACGACAAGCACCATCAACCATGCATGGGCATTCCTTATTCAGGGTACCACAAGGACCGTGCATCATGTGCTTAACAACAAGATCATGCAACTTTGGATATTTATTCGGATCAGGAATCTCTGCTGATATATACTTATCATAATCATCTGGGCTCTTTAGCTTGCTTTCAGACTCCATGACCAAAAGAAAATGCTCATGAGTCATGTGGCAGACCCCTTTTCTGGAACTCTGTCACATGTGCCCAAGCAGCAACGGTACCAAGATGACCCTTCTTGATCAAGAAATCATGGAGATCCAGGAGCTTCGCATGGTAAACTCGCGCCACAACATAGGGTCGATCTTGTGGAGTCTGTCCAGGCAACAACTCTGCCGCAATTTCATCCCATGTTGGATTGCATGTCATAGTCACAAAAAAAAATCAGGCTTGCCATAGCGTGTTACCAAAGTCATTGCATCCATGAATTGGGCATGAACATCAAGATCACTCCATGAAAAGTGTTTACTTAGGACAATCCTCAGCCCTACCTTTGAAGCATCAACCTCTCCAATGGCGAGAGTGTCAAGAAGTCCCTGTTCAAAATATATAGCAATAGTTTTGTCAAATTAAGTGAAGCTATTCGAACATTACAAAGTGTATGTACATTAATGAGAATTGACCTGGTAGAGATCTGCACGAATCAGGGTCTGGTGCGCCGGTTTTGAATACCAGTCTAGGCGTATTGACTTGACCTTAACATACCAATCAACCAACAATTGTTGGAACAACCGACCACCATGAAATAACACGTTGAACTGGCCTTCCCGTATCTGAAGCTTGTTACACTTGTATTCTCTCGCGCTGACCCATAGGCGTGATCCTCCAGTTTCTAAGAAGAATGTATTAGTCTACATCTACATATATAAATAGACACTTGATCGTTCATCAAATAGACTTGAAATATATCCATGTTACCTAGCCCTTCCACGTCGCCATACATATCTCTGTTGATGGCTGTTAAGTGCCTACTTTAGCCATCAATATACTCATAAATAAAGGAGTGTAAGGCATTTCTTACACGTATTTAGTTAAGAATAATGTAGTTCCACTTGTCATTGGAGATTATTTGATTGCATGAAAATAAGCAAGAAAAGAGTGGCAAACTCACCTTCTATGATCCATGCCACATCACTTCATCCTAGGAAGGCTGCCAACAAGGATGCCATGCATGCAAAGCTGCCAACAAGGGCGCCATGCATGCATGTCATGCAAGCAATCCAAGTGAAGCACACTCCGACGAATCAGAGCGTGACACGTGGACGTCACATGGATCCATGGGCCCACAGAGCATGCAAACCGCACCAAAACAGGGTGGACACTGGGAACTGACCTAAGGACCCACAGGACAGTCACCTGGAGAAAGCACAGGCCAGGGGGGCCCACCAGGGGGTCGGCCGAACCGACCTTGGCTCGGCTTGTCCTGGCCCTCCACGTGGTGCTTCCCTATTGGTCCTAGAGGCCACTCCCGGGGTGTTTGCATCCATTCCTCGCCGGTGCTCGGGCCTATAAATAGAAGGGGAGGGGGCTCATTCTTAGACATCATCCACACTAGCAACTCCTCTCTCACTTTTAGTCTCAAGGCTAGGAGGTAGGCTAGAGTAGTTCTACTTCAGGTTCCAAGTCTACTTTGGGATCTAGGTATGAGTTCTCTTGTATCTTATTTCATTTGTATGACTTTGATCTACTTCAGTTATTCAGCTATTTCATATAAAGTCGTGTTAGTATACATGGGTGATTTGTTCATGTGTTCTTCACCTGTTCATCATTTAGAGGCTCCTGTTCTTGATGAACAAGGCCTTTCGATCCACTTGACGGGTGACTTTTACATGTTTCTGATGTTTGTTCATAAGTTAGAGGCTCGTGTTCTTCGCGAACACGACCCTTTGATCCAGTTGAACAGACATAAGAAAACACGAATACGTTTGTGTACCTAACCTGGTTTGATCTAATTAGATGACATGACTGCGTTGTATGAAGTCTGTGCTTAAGCTACGGTACTCGGTGTAATTGGCTGGTTTATCTGGTGGTTTGACCTGGGTCACAATAGCCCAGGCCGGTCAAGTCCGGCTAACAACGTAAGCATGGTGCTTGGGTTGCGTAGCTACCTTACTTATGAGTTTATCCCACGGTTTGTCTTGGGGTAGGCCGCGGTAGTGACAGCCGTTGGACCCTCTGAAATCCCCCACGTTCGGATAAGCTGTAGGAGTCTAAAATCTAACAACCGGAGTTGTGCGGAAGCAACGCGGGAGGTTAGCTCCCCGTGGTACCTGGGTGCTTAAGTCAATGTTCTTCAACGCTAGTGTATCTAACTCGTTCTTACCAGCTTTATGTGTATAGTACATAAGAACCTAGAACTAACTCGTATGTTGCCTCCTATGCCTAGGACCCTTTAGAGAGAGAGAGAGTGAGTGTGTGTGTGATCACACTACCCCATTATCATTTCTTACCCCTGCACTTGAGTGTCTGATTTATTTCCGTCTATGGTCTATACTCATTGCAATAGTGTTGAGCTTGTTAATCCACCAAAGCCTTCCTTGGATTCGATACCCTTTGGAATACTCTTTTGGGGAAATGCTACAATGGTACTTCCGTGCGCTTGCGGACTCCTGTAACATTAAGAATTACCAACCAGCATTTCTGGCGCTATTACCAGGATGGGTTCCAAACCTGTTCTTAGGTGATTGCGTTAAGAAATGTCAACAGTCTCCATCAGGGTCATCCTCATGGTCAGAACCTACACATTTCAAAGTGGTGTGTTAAAATATAAACAACATGTTAGCAATTGCATGTCATAAAAGTAGAGCTGCATATGTGGTGGCCCTATATGGCTGTCCGGTGTGAGTGGGTCAAGTTTATGGTAAAGTTGCCCGTGTGCCTTAAAATAATACACACCAGAACCCTTTAGGTTTGCTAAACACTAATAGATGGAAACCCCAAAGCTAGTGAAAGAGAAATGTGAATTCAAGTACCGTATATGTTTCTTGAAATATTTTGCATCCCTATCCTTTTGACTGGCCCACAAACGGCGTAGCTCACATGGAACTTCTGGGATCTATATGTGCACCTTTCCTTTTCTGCAACAAAAAACATGACCTTCACCGGGAAATTTCTTCGCATGGCAAAACTCGCAATTTTTGACCTTCCTCAAAGCATGATGCATTTTTGGGAGGTTCTTGTAATTAGTTTTGTAAGTAGTCTACGTTAAGTACCGCAAGAATTATTATTTCTTCAGTCCTTTTAGACCAGTCTGAGTGGCAGGGTCATCAAAAATTAATAGACTGTCACATAAGTTTTTTTGATGATATGGTACTAAATTAATGAAGGGAGAGAAGATCACAGGGTCATGGTGATGACCCTAGGTAGGTACAGTTACCAATACTCATAACCCTTCATTAAGAGAAGATCATAGGGTCATGGTGATGAGACATGTAAGATTTAAATGTTGCATTCTATTTGTGAAACTGTGCATTGAGAGGAATATGGTCATCATGCTGAAAAGCTGATGTGGCAAACTTGGTAATTGTGGCCATGACACTACCACTGAGATTAGCCTTATCAGAGCATCTCCAACAGTTTGCCAAATTTTACTTGACAAATCTGGTGTTTTGCCAACTTCTAAAAAGATATGACAAGAGCAACTTCAACAGTTTGCTATCTTAGTTTGGCATCCATTTAATTTTGGCAAAACATGAAAATTAGCCTCCAACAATTTGGCAAAACAACTTGGCATCAATAGCAACTTGGCATCTCTCCCCTCCCCGCGCGTATATATGCACACAGCTATCCGTGGCGCATCCTTCCGTAACAGAAGAGGTGTAAGGATATAAAAATAATTTTATTTTTTTCTCAGGGTTCCTGATTTAAATTTTAAGAGGTGGAAGGGTAGAAATATATTTTTGTTCATCTCTCAGGGTTCCTGATGTAAGTTAAATCTTGATTTGGCAAGTGAATTATACCAAATTGTTGGAGATGAACTCTTTTTTTACTTGATATATCTTTTTAGAAGTTGGCAAAACACCAGATTTGCCAAGTAAAATTTGGCGAACTCTTGGAGTAAGAGTTCATCTCCAACAGTTTGGCATAATTCACTTACCAAATCTAGATTTAACTTACATCAGGAACCCTGAGAGAGAAACAAAATATGTTTCTACCCTTCCACCTCTTAAAACTTAAATCAGGAACCCTGAGAAAAAAACAAAATTACTTTTATACCCTTCCACCTTTTCTGTTACGGAAGGATGCGCCGCGGATAGTTGCGCGCATATATGCGCGCGGGGAGGGGAGGGATGCCAAGTTGCATTGCTATTGATGCCAAGTTATTTTGTCAAACTGTTGGAGGTTAATTTTTTATGTTTTGCCAAAAATAGATAGATGTCAAACTAAGATAGCAAACTGTTGGAGTTGCTCTTATCGTCGCTCGAAACTTATACCCCCTCACAGGCACAACTTTCTATAATGACTAACAAGTAACAAATGAGGACAGAAGATGTACAAATGAGTAACAAGCTACACAAGACGAGCCGAGTAGTTAAGTAGCAAGTTTTACTTTAATATTGGAGTCATTTAAGACAATATTTAATGTACTTAAGGCAAAGACTAGATGGTACTTTCGTGCGGAGTAAGGCGAAGACGAGGCTGACGAGCTGAGTACTTAGTACATAGTTACATGCTGAGAGTAAGATGAAGATGAACCGAGTACTTTCATAGTTTCATGCCTAGTTAAGGTGAAAACGATCGAGCTGAGTACTTCCACGTCGAGTAGTTAAGGCGAAGGCAGTTAAATACTTTATACTTAGGCCCTGTTTAGGAGTCCAACTTCTCCCAAAATACACTATGCAAAAAGAAAATTCCTCGTCACATCAAACATCACATAAAAAATGTCGGTACATGCATGGAGTACTAAATGTAGATGAAATCAAAAACTAATTACACAGTTTGGATGTACTTTGCGAGACGAATCTTTTGAGCCTAGTTAGGCCATGGTAGGACAATATTTACCACAAACAAACGAAAAGTGCTACAGTGCTTTTCAGTTCGGAATAGTGCTTTTCAGCCCAAATCCATGCAAAATCTCCCAATTTTGCATCCCAATTTTGACTTCTAAACACACCTTTATGCACCGAGTATGATGGAGACAACTCGAGTACTTTCATATCGAATAGTTAATTTCTCAATACTCTCCGTTCTGTAAAAAATACAATCTCACAAAGAGTGTAATCTAAAAAATAGATCTAATAACATATCTAATTAAATAATCAGATCCGATGCCAAACTTACTGCATGTGACTAACAACTGTAGGTATTATAGTTTTTTTCGCCACCACTAATCTTTCTTAGAAAAATTAGAATTACACTTTTCAGAAGATCTAAGAAATAATTAATTAAGATATCACCAAGCATCAACACAAGGTTAAAACCATCTGTTGAAAAGACAAGTCGAGTGCTTTTGTACCGAGTAGTTAATGTGAAGACGAGCAGGATCAGCGATCATAGCAAACAGCCAGCAATGCTCGTCCCAGTCTTTGAATCATGTATTGAATTCGTGACGAGATAAATTGTAATCATATATTATATTTTATTTCCAGTTATTACTTTGTGTAGATATTTTGTAATCGGAAAGATTACTCGTTACATTATGTCAAGACAATCATTTTTTTAATGCGTGTGCTTGTGTGTAAGACGAGCAGGAAGTAAGGTTGCTTGATACAAATTACTTGTATTAATATTTGGTTTTTAAAATACGTGCGGCACTTTGGTAGTGTAATTTAAAAGAGGCAGTAGAAATTATAAACAATGTCACATATCCATATGTGCCCGCTTTGATCGGCTTTTTTTTAAATGGCACAGTACAACGCAAACGTTCACAACACGCACGCATACTCACTCCTATGAACACACGTACGCAAACCCTATCTTTATGAGTACCTCCGAAAGACTGAGCATCGGCAGATTTAGAGATTCCCGAAGTCACCACTAGCGTCTCATCGTCAACGGGAACGTCGCTTACCACTTAATGCATAACGTCGGAAAATCCCGGAATAAATCCAGGAAAAGGTGCGAACACCAGGATTTGAACCTTGGTGGGTAGCGTCCTACTGGACCGTCCTACCATTGGACTACAAGCCCATTCACAGCTTTGATCGGCTTTGATGGCTGGCTGGTGGTTTGATATGAAAGAAAACTACCGCTAGCTAGTTATAGTTGGTGGCTGGTGTTGATTTATTGTGAGAGAGAAATACTATTGGATAGACCAACAAGAGGATATCTAAGAAGCTGACAAAATTTGCTCCACGTGGCTTCTACTCCACTTTTACCTCTAAGACCATCTGCACTGCTATTACTCTATATTTTTACTTAAAAGGAATATTGTAGCTACGTCAGTGAGAATCTGTACTCTACACCAGCTTCTTCCGCACTCATATTACTCTATATATTTACTCTATATCAACAACCACATATTTTATTCATTCACTCCAACTACCATCTTCTATTAAAAATTCATTTCTTATCTCTTTTAGGGATTAAAATGTGATGTAATAAAAGTTTTAGGGATAAAAATGTGAAAAATAGAAGTTTAAATAAAATATAATTATTAGAAAAGTAAGGGAAAAAAACTACCCATCGTCTCCTTCCCATTTCTCCCCCATCTATGGATCTCCCTCCTTCCACTGCGCCGCATGCTCCGCCGCCGCCACCACGCGGGCGCAGGCACAGGCACAGGGGTGAGCACCGTCGCAGCCTCGCGTGCCCACGTGGGCTCCCCGGTGACGCCCCTCCTCCACTCCCTAGTGGTAGCGCCCCTCCTCCTCTTCCGCCGCGAGATCTCCGGCTCCCTGGCGACGTGCGGACTGCGCCCTCGAGCTCTTCTCCTTCGGCTCCTATCCGATGAACATGAGAGCGGTCGCGGGGCTCGGTTGTGCTCGACTCGCATGCAGCCGTCGTCGCCGGTGCCGCCGCCGGTAAGCTGTCAGCTGATTCTTCACACCCCAGCTCGTCCTCCGCATTAGCTACGGCGTCGCTCCCGCCCGTAGTCCCTTCGGCGTTCCAGCAGCAGCCAGCCGCCGTCGGGCCCGTTCACCACCACCGCTGCTGGCCTCCAGAGTGATTCTTCCGTCCGTGCCCGCGGAAAAGGGGAGTTGAGTTTACCGTAGAGATGAGTTTACGCTGGGTGTACCGTGATTTGAGTTTTACGGCATGGTGCCGATGCTTTTGCCGCCCTGCCCTGCACTGATTTTTACGGCATGTTCTACGCCATATCATTTACCGCAAGCCGTAACGTAAAGCGCTGCGGATAGTCTTATTTACGAAACGGTCACGTTACGGTGCATACAAAAACACAATGAGACCGAAGCCACTATAAGACTATCCGCACTCGTCGTATCCCAAATCCATCCCAAAATAAATATTCCTGCCTGGTCATCGTGATTTTACAGTCCAGTACCAATTTTCTCGCACCCGTCATCCTCTATATCTCGTACACCATATCAACTACCTTGTTTGGGACCCACCTGTCATACTCTCTTTCTTTATCTCTCCTTCCCCACCTACCCCGACGGCATCTCCCCATTCCTCTCCCTCCCTCGAGGACGGCCGCAGCCTCTGCCATGCTCGGGCAGCGCGGGTCCGGCGGCGTCGGCCTCCCGAGGCGGAGGCCACCGGCGGCGGAGCTCCCTCCCTTCACGCAGCAGCGCCGACGGGCCTCGCGCGGCGGCGGCCCCTCCCTCTCTTCTCCCCTGCGGCTCGATGGTCGCGGCCCCGGCGGCGGAGGACGCGGCAGCGGCGCGTCCCTCTTCTCCGGCCGAGGTCGCCTGCGTCGGCTCGGGGCACGGCGTGCGCCTCGGCTCCTCCGGCGCGCGGTGGGAGGCAGGGGCACGGGCGCGGGCTCTCCCCTCTCTGGCGGCGTCCCCTCCTCTTCTTCCCTGGCGTCGAGTCGGCGGGGAGCGGCGGGTGGTGCGGATGGGCGTCCTCTTCCTCGAGCTGCACGGCCGAAGTAGGGGTGGATCCGGCACCGGCAAGATCCCGTTCTCCTCTGTTCTACAGCGAAGCGGTGGCAGAGTGGTCTGGGCACGGCCTCCTCTGCTCCGTCCGGCGGCAAGGCCTCCTCTGCTCCATCCGCCGGCCTCCTCTGCTTCTTCCGCCGGCAAGGCGCGAGGCTGCGGCGGTGGCAGGGGATCCGGAGCAAGGGAAGAGGTGCGGCGCGGCGGAGGACCCGGAGGAGGGGAAGAGGTGCGGCGCCGGCGGGTGACCCAGAGCAGGAGAAGAGGTCCTGCGTTGCCTCGCGTGCCGCCGCGCCGCGCGGGAGCCCAATCTCCCGTCCCGGCGGCAATAGGGATCCTGGCCGCAGACGCGCGGGAGGGCAGGGGTTGTTGGAAGCCTACGGCGGGAGGCGAGATGGGACCCACGAAGGTGCGGCGTAGCGTTCCCTGGCAGTGCGCTAGAAATCGGGGATACGGAAGCGAACAGGATGGTACTGCACGCCTCCCAGTACCCCAGTGCGGGGGAATTTTACCCCAAACGGCGACGCTACCGGCCACGCTCTTTTACCGCACGCCGGTGCGGATAGCCTAAAGGGATCCTGCAAAGCTCCGTTAGACTGTCTCCAACAGAGGATAGGCAAATACAAGATGCATTTGATGATTTAGGTCGCACATAGTGGAACGGTTGGGCACCCAAATATCCTCTTCTCCAACAGCGCAGACGCAAAACACAAACGTCGCCGGGGCCCCGCTGCTCGCTGTGGCCGTGACCTGGAGCTCACCGCCGGGAGGAGCTCGCACGTCGGGAGGAGCTCGCGACGCTTCCGGGAGGGGCCCCCTCCACCAACACCGGGGGCCGTCTCGAGCCTTGCCGCTTCTCGCCGGCCGCCGGGGGTGTCTCGAGCCGCTTCTCGCCGGCCGCCGGGGGCCCCATCTCGAGCTGTGCCGCGTCGAGGCCGCTGCCGCCGTGCTCCTCCCCTCCCTCACCTTCCTCCCTGCCGTTGCTTCATCGCGGGCCCACCACTACAGGTGCTCAAGATTTGCGTCTGTCCCTTGGGACGACCCTTCTTTGCCTCGCGGATCGGCAGGCACACAAAATGCATCGCATCTTTGCGTCGTCCGTTGGAGGATGATTTTGGATGAAAAACACTGTTTAGGACCTATATATGGGTTTGGGTAGTATTGTTAGAGACAGTCTTAGACTGACTCCAACAATCAGTATGCAAATAGGAGACCCATTCACCGGTTTGGGTCACGTACAGGAGCAAGGGCGGCACCTAAAAATCTTTCGTCTCCAACAGCCCGCACGCAAAACAACTTCCTTCCCTTCCCCTCCGTATCTGCCTCATCTGCCTCGCCGGTGGATCCGCCGCCGCCACAAGCGCCCAGAGGCTTGGATCCGTGTCACACACGGGGGACGTGGAGGATCCGCCGCCGCCCTCCCGAAGCCCGACGCAACTCGTCGTCATCTTCCTCGTCGGTGGATCCGCCGCCGCCCTCCCGAGGCCCGGCGCCCTCCTCCTTGTCGGCTGCTCCCCCGCCTCGCCGCTCCCTCGACCTCCACAGCGCGGAGCTCTCCCGTCGGCGCCCGTCCGCTGCTCCCCGCTGCTCGCTATGCCGGCGGCTCGCCGCCGCGGCCCCGTGCCGGCGGATCCGCTGCCGCCCTCCCGAGTCCCGACGCCCTCTTCTCGCCGGCCGTTCCCCCGCATCGACGCTCCCTCGACTTCCTGCTTGTTGTGCCGGCATCCGGCAACTCGCCACCGCGGCCCCGCCACGAACCTGCCTGGTCGCGTCGGCGCCGGCGGGAAAGGACGGCCTCGACCTCTGCTCCAGCGACGACCGTGGTGGGGACGTGTCGCACGCGGGGGCCATGGAGGAATGAGTCGCGAGGAGAGAGGCGACCTAGCTTTGCCTTCTCATTCGCGTGAGAGGCAAAATGCATCGTGCTTCTACGTCTTCCGTTGGAGGGTATTTTTGCTATCCAAAAACACTGTGCGTGATGCAAAATATATTTGGGTTGCATTGTTGAAGTCAGTCTTAGTGTTGCGTTTTTATGTCACTCAAAAGTCAAAACCAATTGGCGAACACGTGCCACTCCACTCAGCAGCTCAGCCGCTCCACTTCCCACCCCATCCGCCTCCCACCCCTCGCGTACCCCACCCCACCGCTCCCCTCCCCTTCCTCTCGCCCCCGCCCGCTCTCGCCCCCGCCCGTTCGCCTCCCACAAAAAGACCCCCTCCGCATCCTGCTCGCGCACAAAACACAGACCGCATCGAGCCTGATCCGAGTTGAGGGGAAATCAATGCAACGTCCTTGATAGAGCGATAGCGAGTTCCGGCGATGGCGGGCGTGCGGTGGCTGTCCCGGGCCAGGGTGTGCTGGCGGCGGCGGCCGTCCCCGGCCAGGTCGTGCGGGCGGTGGCCGTCCCCGGCCAGCGCGCGCGTGCGGCGGCCGTCCCCGGCCAGGGAGAGGAGGCGATCTCCGGCGAGTGTAAGCGCGAGCTGTTGGACTCCCTGGATTACCCCTGCACGGAGCGCCTCCGTTTGCGACGGCTCCTCTCGTACCTCCGGGAGTACACCTGCCATCAGATCTACGATGTGTATGCTCCCATCGGAACCTTACTTCCTCTTTCTCTGAAACGAGCATAAAAACCGTCTTCCTTTCCCTCTTAAAAAAATTATCTTGGTTTTGCTTGCATCTTCCACACCTCAATGACGTTCGTGTGACTGATCCTCCGCTACGTCGCAGGGCGAAAGATAGGTTGGGTGTGATATTCCACGTGGAGGACCTGGTGGAAAAGGTCAAGGCCGGCCAATTGCAGGAGGCGTATGACTCCGTCCGCACCTTCGCAAGCATCAAGGAATCGAGTAACGAGTCTGAACTCCTCGCCCAGTTTCTGGAACACCTCTGGGCCATCTGCAGATTCGCTGATGGCCACATCAAGGCAGCAGGCCTTTTCTGCAACTGGTTCAAAAGCCTGTACATGCATCCCGCGCTCAATAAGTACCCCTGCTTCGCCGCCCTCGTTGTCGATGCCCTCTTCCTGCGCACACATCGAATCAGGTACCAGCTCTGGTGATGCTTAATCCATGTAATATGATCAATTGCTCGAGATGTGCTGCACGCTTACTCAGGTGTTACTCCTGCTGCAGGAGCTCCATGGACTGGCAACTTGTCAGGAACAAGGCAGCGGAGATGGTTGAGGAGCTGGTCTCCAAGGCACCCGATCTCAAGGAAAGGACGCATTACCCGCGCTGTCCGAACGTGTACGATGTAATGCCCATTAGGTCCAGGTATGTATGTGCGCTGCGCACCACGCTGGGTCAAGAGCAAGCTTCTTCCAGCATATTGTCTCTTGCACTTTCCAGTACCATGATGTCTGACTTTCTTTGCTTTGCGACCTAATCTTGCTAGCTATCGTCGAAGGCGGCAAGTGAAGAACATTGGCCACAAACAACCGACTGACCTTGCCCAGTTCTATCTTCAGTTGAAGAAGAGGTACTATTCAAACTCTATTGCTGTTTTCTCAGCTTCTTTTTTTACATCAGACCTGCACTATATAAAATGTTGGTTTATGCAGGCTGCCTTCAGGTCAGGTGAAATGTCATGATTATTCAGGTATTATATAATGATACTGGATTTCTTTTAATAGTTCCATCCTTTTTTAGCATCATACACTTGATCTGAAGAACATGTTTAGCTCTCTATTCATAATATACAGCTACTCTGATTAACAACTGAGCTTTTCAACAGCAGGATCAGCATGGAACCAAGGAGAGATGCTGATAGCACTAATTGGTATGTGCAGCTAGTTTGCCAGCTTTAGTTGTCTCTATTTTGTTTACTTTAACATGTTGATGGCATGCTAAACAGAGTATGTCACTGGTCGTATTTTGAGGAGTCATGTTAGTTCTTTTTGAACGAAAGAGTCATGCTAGTTTCTATCCTGTTGATGTTATGATTTGGTAGCATAAAACGCCCATGTATGTAATGATTCCATTGGATCTTCCATGCATTAAGCTTGCATTGCTAGATCACCAAATACTTTTACAATGCTCCATTGTTTAGCAGTCACTTCAATTTCATTTACATGTGACTGGAAAACTCGCATAATCTTCAGAGTTAGCTTGAAATACAATGTATGTTAGATTATTGGATCTTCCATGCTTGAAAGCTGGCAAAACTTCTGCTGCTCCAATTTTTGTACAAAGTTTCACTACTTCTGCAAAACCACTTAAATCTTACCTTTGTGTGATGGCTGGAAAACTCATGTGCTTTTCAGACAAAGCTTTGCAAGCCGGTAAGCGTGTGGTGCTTAACCAAGGCCATCCGCCTGAGTATTTATCCAAAACAGGTAATCTTTTGATTTCTGCTGTTCGAAACAAGCTGAGGTTGCTGCGGTTTCGGATTGCTGATATTGTTGCTTCTCTGCAGGTTTTCCACTCGTGGCTGTGCTAGCTTATAAATCCATACCTGAACGGTTGAGAGAACAAGGATATCGGCTTGAATGTACATCCAACCAAGGTAAAAGACTCATAGTGCATTACTGTTCAAACTAAGCTGCATCTTCTAACCGTATCTTTAGTCCCTGACATTGTTTACTGTTACACCATGCTACTAACTGTGGCAAACTGCTTCAAATGTTGCTACAGAGTCCTAAGAGTTTGTTATTTTTGCCAGGCATGAAGCGCGTGCGGCTTCAGGATACTACCCATCCAGGAAATCCAGGAAATGATTTAAAGAGGCCACGAACAACTGGGAATTTTAGTGAAGTAAGTTCTTTTGTATACCTATATCTGTGTTTCAAATTCCAATGTAGAATAATATAGAGATATGTCCCTGTGACAAACTTGTTTGATGTATTGTACCTTGAGTTTATATTCTGTGTTTCAAATTTCAATGATCCAAAGATACGGCCCTGTGACAAACTTGTTTGATGCATTTTGCCTTGAGTTTCATTATATTCTGTGTTTTAAATTTCAAGGATCCAGAGATATGGCCCTGTGACAAACTTGTTTGATGAATTTTGCCTTGAGTTGCATTATTTGTATTCACTAATTCATTATTGTGTGGTGCTTCTATTTAATGCTGTACATATTGAGTGAAAGTCCTTTCTTCCCATAAATCTTGACTAGATGTGTTTCCTGATGTCTTTATTCCCAAAACATGTTCACAAATTCCCATTACATTACATGTAATGCTAAACGTTCTTGATTATGATTTTTTGTACTGCTAGATTGCATTTCCCCCCCACTTGCTGAGCTCCAACCATAAGTGTGCTCACCCTTACTTACCCGCTGTTCAGAGGAGAACACTGGGGAGGAGTACTTCAGCGACTTCGATGAGTTCTGAGGCATGCGTATCCCCCAGTCAGATGCTTGTGGAGTTGAAGACGGTGCTGGATCATCTTAGCTATCGATGTTCGTGTAAAGACCTTGGTGTCTATCCATGAGTGTAATAAAAGTTAATAAACATTTTCTTGTACGTTTTTGAGCATTGTTTCTGATATTACACTCATTATGTCTATCGTATGTGTGAAATTGAGATCCTGGCACACATATGAGATGCATTCGGTTTTCTTCGGAAAAACGGGTATGACAGAGTGGTACCAGAGCTATGCTGACTGCAGGATGCAGCCTTAGATAGAAATGGTCGAAATAAGGACTCACTTTCTAGAAAGTCGTGTCAGCTCTTCAAAATAAATCTTAATTCCACCTAAAAATCTATCTTATTTGTCCTTTGTTAAAATTGTACCCTTTTGTTTTATCCTGCTCTGAGATCAGTTTTGTTCTATCAGATGGTCAGGTTTCAGTCGTACGCCAACAACAGAATGGAGCTGCCTCCGTTGGCTGAGCCAGTCGTGGAGGACCCCAGTGATGGCAGTGATAGCGACGGTGATGCAGGAGAGTACTACTACGACGGTCCTCGTGAAGGGGATCCAACCTGTCGCATTCACTCCTCGGAGAATGAGCCAGGCTACTTTCCCTATCTGCTTTGATAGACGCTGCGGGAGTTGGGAAACACGGTGAAGTCTCTCTACGTCACCTACAGTTGGACCAAGCCACCACTTGGTACCTACTACATGAGTCGAGTCCACATCAGGGCTTTTGAGGAGACTACAAGAGGCTACCCAACGATCAAGGCACATGACTCCACCGCACCTTACTCCACCTACGGGGCTTCTGTCAGCAACGCTGCAAGAAGGGTTCTGTGGTCTCTTCGTTCCGGGCGCCATCATGAGTTGAATATCAGTGACTTCCGTCACGTTCCTCGACGCATCAGTGGCACTGAGCATACGGTGGTTCAAGTTGAATATCCCGGGGAGAATCATCTCAACATCCTCGTTCAGGTTGCTGCAGGACTCAACACTGACTTGGAGGTTGCTACTGCTGAGTTGGACCAGACCCACGGGATGCTGAAGGATGCCTACGCCAAGATCGCGCGGTTGGAGGCCGAGCGTGACGGCAGGGAGCCACCAGAGCAGCCCGCCGAGTTTCCTTGCACTGCGGTGTCACCACCCCGCAAGGCCGCAAGAGGCTCCGCTACGGCTCGTTCATCGCTACAACCGGTCTTCTTGAATAGGATGCCTACCCTTCTGAGTTGATCGATAGATCCGTTCCTGTGAGGACGTATACGATGTAATAATGTTTGTTGGGTGAAAACATGTTTGATTTGGATCTTTGTCATGTTGAAATTCTTTATGGAGTCATGGCCATAAGTGCATTAATAAAATAATTAAGTTAAATTTAAAGTCTTTACCCCCTGTTTATCTTATCAATTCAACTTCCTATCTGAATATCTTCCCCTAACAATCAGATGGTAAACACTAGATCTGGAGGAGGACAGGACGTTCCGCCTGTGATACGTGCTCACATAGCTAATCGGCGAAATCAAGTACCACCTCTACCACATAATCTAGCAATGGACCCAGCAATGCAGCAATTCCTAGCAGCCCAGACACAGTTGTTGCAAGCACTCACGGCTACTGTTCAAAACATGCAAGCTCAATAGAACCAGCCAGTACCTCAAGCACACCCGCCACTTGCAAACAAACATAGAGAGTTTATGAGCCACCACCCACCTACGTACTCCCATTCAGTGGAACCCCTTGATGCTGATGATTGGCTTAAGACTATTAACAAGAAGCTGGATATAGTACAATGCAATGATCGTGAGAAAGTTTTGTACGCTTCAGGACGCCTGGAGGGCGCAACAGCTGATTGGTGGGATGCGTACACTGTTGCACATGCTACTCCTAACACCATCACATGGCAGGAGTTCCAGGAGGGTTTTCGTACCCATCACATCCCAGCTGGTGTGATCAAGCTCAAGCAGAAGGAGTTTCTAGCTTTGAAGCAAGACAACATGTCTGTTAGTGAGTACCGAGATAAAGTTCACCCAGCTGTCTCGTTATGCTCCAGATGAACACAGACCCAAAGAGGCAAGACCATTTCTTGGGTGGTCTCATTGGGCCACTCAACTACCAGCTCTAGAGTCACACTTTTCCTAACTTCCAGACTTTGCTAGACAAGGCCATAGATTTGGAAAGCAAACGTACAGAATTTGTTGAACGCAAGCGCAAGTTTCAGTCTCAGGGACAATCTAGCCGCAACACTCGCCCTGTTTCCACTCATCACAGGGCTCTCAGTTCCATTCTCGTGAACAAGGCAGAAGTTATCAAGAGAATCAGCAGTTTCAGCGCTCATTTCAGGAACCCGAAGATTTCAACCAAGTGACACCACGTGCTCCAAATCCTTCTCAAAATCGTTCAGATGCACCAGTGTGGAACAACACCCCAGTTCGACCTAGTGGTTGTTTTAATTGTGGAGAATTGGGACACTACGCCGGTATTTGTCCCCTGCGCAATATGCAGACACCTCAGAAAGGTAATGGTCAGAGACCCGGACAGCCATCGTCTCAAGTACGCACTGGAAATCCAAATTCTCAAGGTAACAGAGGCCAACAGAACTACATGCGTGGTAGGGTGAACCACGTGACAACTGAGCAAGCCCAAGAGGCCAAGGATGTTGTGCTTGGTACGTTCCTTATCAACTCTGTACCTGCAACAGTTTTATTTGATTCCGGGGCATCGCATTCATTTATTACTGAACAATTTGTGGCAAAGCATGAAGTACCCATGAGTTCTGTGAAGACACATTTGCTAGTTGGTTCCCCAAACAGTGAAATGAAATCCACCCATGTATGCCCACAGGTCAATCTTAAAATCAGAGAGATAGATTTTCAAGCTGACTTAATAGTTCTAATGTCCAATAGAATAGATGTGATCCTTGGAATGGATTGGTTAGGCAAACATGATGGAATTATTCTGTGTGCCAAGAAGTCGGTACTCTTAACCAGTCCACAAGGAGATAGGACTGAGTTTGTTGCTACTACCAGCCCAAAGAAGAAGGAAAAAGTGAATCAAGCTCTGTGGTTGTACCCCAATGATCAGCTTGTATCTCCTCAAGTTGTTTTCCAATCTCTCCGAATCTCGGGACGAGATTCTTTTTAAGGGGTAGGATTTGTAACACCCTAAAATTCCATCACAAATAAATGATAGAAACATGGTTAGATTTTTTTTCTCTAAGGGTTTTAATAATTTTGACTAAATAAATTTGCTTCTAAGTATTAAATAATATTTAATTAATTTAGAAACACCCAAGTGTTTGTGCATAATTTTGGTTGCATTTGTTTTGTTTGTTGTGTGTTGAAAAAAAAGAAAAAACAAAAGAAGTTCAAGTCCCAAACCCACCCCTTAACCCTTCCCTCTATCCCTTTCCCTCTTTCTCTTCCAGCCCAGCAAGCCCGCGGCCCATCTCTCCTTCCCTCTCTTTTTTTCTTTTTCCTCCTTTCTTTCCCGCTGGCCTGCTTAAATAGTTGCGGCCCACCGTCTCATCTTCCGGCCCATCTTCCTCCGCCGGCCCGCTCCACCCCTCCCCTCTCTCACAGCGGCTGACCGGCGGGACCCACCCGTCAGCGTCATCCACTTCCTCCCGCCGGCCGCCCCTTCCTCCATGGCCGTCGGCCATCGCCGCCTTCCCCGGCGCCGTCCCCCTCCCCTGCGCCTCCTCCCCTCCCTCCACCAGGTGTGCATCAATGCGCAGTGGCGCACTCACGCTGCCACTGCCACCGCCTCCTCTCCCACCCGGAACGGCCGCTCCACCGGCTCCACCACCATCAATGGCGGCCGCCGGAGTTCCACCTCCCCACCGCCTTGCCGCGTCTTCCCCTCTGCCCTATATAAAAAGCGAGCCCGAGCTCCTCTCCAACTCTCACCTCTCCTCCTCCTCTCTCTCTCTCTCTTGCGTAGATCCACGCCGCCCCGAAGCTCACCGCCGCCGGAGCGCCGCCCGTCGCCGATCTACTCCTCCGCCGCTCCTCTCGCCTCTCCAAGGCCCCAGGTGAAATACTCAGGTCCTTGTCCTCGTTTTGGTGCTTTCCCCGTTGAATTTGGTGCCCAGGAGCTCCAATTCGAGTACTCCGGCGAGCTCTGCCACCTAGCACCGCCGCGCGCCGCCGCTTGCAGCGCCGCCGCCCGCGCCGTCGCATCGTAGCCGTCCATCACGCAATCAACGGCTCAGATGCGCCCCCGCCCGAGTCAAACCCGATCGCGTACCGGACAACCAGGGCCTCCGCCACCACTTTGCAAAAGACCCCCTGCAGTTTTGAATATCACAAAAATGGCCTTCCACCTTTATAAACCCTTTCAATCAGGTCCTAGATTTCTCGTTTAAGCCCCTAGATTCTTAGGTTTTTCCATCCCGCAGTCCAACTTTGCCTTTTTATGGTATAAACCTCTGGTTTATATACATAATTATGTTTAGGTCCCTGGTTTCTTGCAGGTAAGCCCCTGGAGCCCAAGTTTTCTTACAATCTAGCCCATGAACCTTGTTTAAGCCATATCTTTTTGCGTCTTTTATCCGTTTTAGGCGTTTTTGGTGTCCTTGTGACCGTCTTTCAGTGCTTGTCAGTTTTAGAGGCTTGTTTTAGTCTTGTGTAATGTTTGATGTATTGTTTTTATTTATTGTATGATTTTTGGTGTGCGCGTAGATATCGTGCCAGTTGGAGCAGAGCTTCCGATCGAAGATCAAGAGCAACTTTTTAAGGAAGAAGAATACCAGTTTTTGAGCAAGGAAGGCAAGTGGATTTCCTCCCCTGCATATTCTATTTTGTCCCACATAACTTGCATAATAATTAAAATTTACATTTAAATTGTTGCTTTGCATAATTTGATGGGAAAATCACCTTTTTAAGGACATGACTAGAATTTTATCCCCTTTACCTTGAACAACTCTTTTAAATAAATGTTTTGGGTAGAAATGCTTAGTTGCTATACCTTGGGATATTTCAAATGAAACTTTACAAAATGATGAATGTTGATCATGATAACTTTGGTGAATTTGGTAATAACAAGATCATATGATTTAATTGGAACATGGAGAACCACCCGGGAAAACAGTGCAACCACAGTCCATATGGCTTTGGCTTAGCCAATTAATTAGGTGTGTGGAATTATCTGATAGCCTTATCCGAAAGGAGCACAGGGGGCCGGAGTTGAAGGGGTATAGCCCGGTTCTTTTGGGGTAGCAGCCTTTGCTAAGGTGCTGACCACTAGGGAGGGTTATGGTCCGCTCTGCTGCTGTAACTGTCGTAGGTTGTTGGTCTTCTGCATATCTTTGTAAAGGCTTTGTAGTGGACCCCTAGCCACTCACCTCAGAAGTGTTTAAGGGTCTGATCAACCCGGGCAACATGGGGAACACGAGCTGTGGTGAAAGTGTACAACCTCTGCAGAGTTAAAACTGATTGATCAGCCGTGCTCATGGTCAAGAGCGGCCTGGACCCTCACATGATAAGTAAACTTGAAGATGGAATTAAATCATGGTTTTATATGGTTTTGAGATAATGTTTTCTAAATGCTTAATTTTTGGGATGGTATAAACTTATACTTAGTAAATAGGTGCTGTTAATAAAATTTGACCAACATTAAAATGCTAACCGCTGCATAACCTTAGCCTATCCTTGATAGCCTTGCATTTTGCCCCCACTTGCTGAGCTCCAACCATAAGTGTGCTCACCCTTGCTTACCCGCTGTTTAGAGGAGAACACTGGGGAGTACTTCAGCGACTTCGATGAGTTCTGAGGCATGCGTATCCCCCAGTCAGATGCCTGTGGAGTTGAAGACGGTACTGGATCGTCTTAGCTATCGATGTTCGTGTAAAGACCTTCTTGTCTATCCATGAGTGTAATAAAAGTTAATAAACCTCTTCTTGTATGTTTTTGAGCATTGTTTTTGATATTACACTCATTATTTCTATCGTATGTGTGAAATTGAGATCCTGGCACACATATGAGATGCATTCGGTTTTCTTCGGAAAAACGGGTGTGACAATATTGTACATGTGTAGATAGAGTTGTAGCTTATTGTATAAGATATGTATCTCAACCAACTCCAGCCAAATCTCTACATCGTGAACAAACTCTGTAATCCACGCGTGAGGATATTTCACACCAATACAAACATGAAGCCACCGTGTACCGAGAGGTACGGCGTTCCACGCAATTTCCTATTGCCCTCTGATTTTCTACATGGTCATCAGAACCTAGAACACATCTACATCGACGTGTTCCCTTTCCCAGCCATGTCTTCCTCCTCCTCCGTCCTTGGGAACCCATGGTTCGGCATTGTCATGACCGAAAAATTTTCTCGCACCAATCACGCGATGTGGAAAGCTCAAGTCCTCGCTGCCGTCCGAGGAGCTTGCCTTGAAGGTCATCTCAACGGCTCTACACCAGCACCTGCCGTGGAGATTGATGGCAAAAGTCCTGAAGGGAAGGACGTCAAGGTGTCCAACCCGGCGTATGAAGAATGGTTTGCTCAGGACCAGGAGGTTCTTGGCTTCATTCTCGGGTCATTGACCCGGGAGATTCTTTCCCAGGTCGCTGCAAAGGAGACTGCAGTGACTGTCTGGGAGGCGATCGAAGACATGTTCTCGTCGCAGAATAGAGCCTGTGCGCTCAACACTCGCCTCACCCTCGCAACCACGAAGAAGGGCAACACGACGATCGCTGAGTTCGTCGGCAAGATGAAGGCGCTAGGAGATCAAATGGTGGCTGCTGGACAGCCACTTGAAGAAGAAGAATTGGTCGAGTACATCCTCACGGTGCTCGACAATGACTTCAACCCATTGTCTCGGCTCTCATCGCCAGGAAGGAGACAATCACTGTAAGTGAAGCATATCAGCAGTTGCTTGCATTTGAAACTCGTATGGACATGTTAGGCCTTGGTCAATCTGGTTCATTTGCCAACACGGCAAATCGTGGTGGCCGCGGTGGTGGTGGTCGTGGCTACAATGGCAGCGGCTGTGGCAACTTCACCAACAATCAGCACCAAGGTAGCAACAATGGCGGCGGCCGCGACAACTTCTTCAACAGGAGTTCCAGTAGTGGCAAGCCTGTTTGTCACGTGTGCTTCAAGGGAGGACATTTTATAGTGTAAAATAGCTAAAAACAGTATTTCGGGCCGGGCTCGGGCCTAGGTTTTTTTCGCGGGCTTCAAGATCTCTGCTCACGCCCGTCCAGTAAGGTCCGTGGGCGGGCCTGGCGCGGGCCGGGCCAGGGCCCGGGCCCGAGCCGGGCTCAAAATGCTCAGGTCTAGACCTTGTTGACCACCTCTGACTGGTCGTCGGTCTGCGGGTGGAAGGCCGTGCTCATGCGCAGCTTGACGCCGGCCATGGCAAACAGGTCACGCCACACATGACTAGTGAAGACAGGGTCCCAATCACTGACGATGGAGGACGGAAATCCATGCAGCCTGACGATGTCATCAAAGAAGGCGCGAGCCACTGATGTAGCAGTGTAGGGGTGGCCGAGCGGTATGAAGTGAGCATATTTGGAGAAGCGATCGACGACCGTCAGGATCACCGACTTGCCGGCCACCTTGGGCAGGTGTAACATCCCAGAAATTTGAATGTTTTCCCACTTGTAAATTATCGCTAAAATTTAAAACTTTTTGATTGAATATGTGTGCCACCAAATTTTATCCCAAATTGCTTGCTCCATCTCAAATTCCATATAAAATAAAACTATATAAAAATTATTTTCAAATTATGGTATAATTGAGATTTGGATTTTCTTGGATTTTATTTGGAGTTCAATGTGTGGAGTTTGAATTTGAAATAGATGCAAATTCAAACTTATATTCAAACTATAATCAAAACCTATTTAATAGCTAACATCTAACATGGGCTCAAACCTTTTAGCCAAGTCTGCTCAACACCCCTTAACCCTCTGCACCGAACCAGGGCCACACCTTAACTCCACCACGCAAGCCCGCCAACCGGCCTAGCTCCGTGGCCTGCTGGCCCAGCTAAGCCCGTCAAAGGCCGCCGTCCCTTCCTTCGCTGGCAAACGGGACCCACTCGACAGCGCCCTCCTGTTCTTCTTTCTTCTTCTCGCGCACGCCGTGCTGCTCTGCTTTTCCCGTCGAGCGGCGAAGCTGCGATCCGTCCTGCGAAATGGATCGGCGGAGGACTCCGTTCCGCGACGGATGACACTACCGCCGCGCGCACACCTGCTGCCGCACCCTGCTCTTGGCCTCGGATGCTCCGCCCTGCACAACCAGATGCGCGCCACGCGTCTAAGGCACGGATGCCGAGGATCACCGCCGTCCAACAGGGCACAGTCTCGAACCCTAGACTCGTCGCTGCCTCTTTAAAAGCCGAGCCCCTTCTCGCTTCACCCCTTTCCCCTCCTGCGCCGCAACCGCTCCTCTGCTCAGACCCGAACAGGGGAAAATCTCCAATTCTAAGCCGCCGCTCTCTGCTCTCTCCAATCCCTTGCTTCACACACCGCTCCGCCACAGTCCGCCGCGGTGGAGGAAGCTGGAGTTGTCCCCGCGCACGCCGAAGGTGCGGCGCGCCAAGGACACTGACGCCGCCCTCGTTCGGGAGCTCCACCAACGCCGCGCTCTCGAACACCACCACGTCGCCACCCGGGAGCCTCACGTCCTCGCCGCACCGGAGCTCCGCGCCGTCGACACCACAAGGAGCTGCGCTGGAAGAAGCCGTGAACGCCGTCGCCGGAACGCCACGACGAGGAGGAGCCGCACCGCGCCAGGACGCTGTCGACCTGTCCGCTGAGCTGTGTCTCCGAGCATGGGAACCACGACGCCGTCCTCAAACCCGAGAACCACGACATCGAGCCTGCCAGCCACACCTCGTCACGGCCTCGATCTCTTCCTGCCTCGCCACGAACTCCGACGAGCCCCTGGTGAGCATCACACCCTGAGCCATCCTCTTCTGATTCGATCTGCTCTGCTCGGTGTTCTACCACGCCGTTCTTCCACAACCGTAGCGAAAGCCCGTGTACGATCTGGGAATCGGCCTTCATGTCGTAGGGGCCGAACCGCGCGCACCGCCCTTATGCTCTGATCGGCCTTCGTGCCGCGCTGCTGTTGCAAACCGCGCCGCGCTACCGCTCTGCCTTGCGCCGCCTCGCCTCGCCCGGTCTTCGCGCCGCGCTCCTGCCGTGAACCGTGTCGCGCCGCGCCGCCGCACATGCCTTCGCCGCGCCGCGCACGCCATCGCGCTCTCGCGCCTCGCCGCGCACGCCTTTGCCTTCGCCGCCGCCGTGCAGCATGTCCACGCGCTGCGTGCTGGCCTTCGTGCCACGGCTTCTTTTGCGAGAACTTGCCGCCTCGCTCTGTTGCTGCTGCCACGCGCGCGCCGCCTTACTGACTCACACTGTGCCGCACCGTCGTGTTGCTACGCGCCGTGACGCGCCACTTCGCCTCGCGCACGCCGTCTTGGTGCTCCAAGCCGCGTCGCGACGCCTTACAGCTCAGCTTGGCCGCTGCATCCGCTCTGCCTTACCCCACACCGCACCGCTCTGCCCTTTTGCTCGCCGCCGCGAATCCTCCCTCCGATCGAAGACCCGCTCTGGATCGACCTTGTGCCGTTTTTCCCCGCTTGCGCTGGTGCCGAGATCCGGCCTTCGAGCCATGGAGACTTCGCTGCAGGTGAACGAGCCGCCGTGGCCGAACCTCGCCGCCGGCCAACCCATGCCGCGCCGCCATTTCCTTTCAGGCATTATAGCGAGTATCTTGCGCGCGTGCTCTTTTTCTTGGACTGTGAGTGGTGCTACACGCTTGGCCACACAAGCACAGCCACACGATTTCGCAGAAGAACCCACATCCAGGGATCGAACGAACCCAGAAAAGTTCAGGGGTCTGTTCCAAACCTTCTCTCATGAACCCTGCTTGGGCCTCGGCCCACGAAGCCTGCTAAGCCCAGATGTTAAACAGGCCGGACCGAATAAGAGAAGAAGGTGCTTTTCTGAACTTCTAAAATCTTGGGCCGTACTGGGCCGGCCCAATGTACCACTAACACTTCGGGCCCAACTTCGGCCCACTAACTCGCTGATCGCTGACGTCATGCTGACATCAGCACTATTTTAATAAAATTATTTTCGGTTTTAACAAAAGGATTTAATAAATGTTTTATAAACCCTTTTTTCCTTTAAAAATTTATAACTAATTATCTGGAGCTCCGAAAATTATGAAACCAATTGCGTTGGTTTCATAATTCCGAGACGCTCGTTGCTACCCTATCTTTATCCGCTCTTGCCTTTGAACCGAACCTCTTTTGCCCGCGAACTTGGAGTAGGATTCGTGGCCTACCGTCACTGCGCCATTGTGGGTCTGGGACGTCGGAGCCCCGCAACTGGCCCCTGACGTGACGCGGACAGGAATACATCCCTGAGTCGTGTTCCCTTTGCCTCCTTGCTAGTACTTGCTCCGACGTGCTCCCGAGCACGCATTACCGCATCACCATCCTTTTATCGACCACGAGTCGATCCTTTCCCTCTCTCGGTGCTGCCACCGCACACCTTGTTCCGATAATGCCTTGCCTAACTCGTTTCGCCTTACTCCTCTCTTTTCATCCTCTGAGCTTCCGCTTTGTTGTACCTATCTGTGGCGCTAATACCTTGCAGACGCAATCACCAAGGCCCTTAGCCTTTGATCGGCAACCCAACCTTGAACTAACCCTTCTCTCTAACTTGTTTTCTAGTATATAAAGCTAGTAGCTTAAAACTATTTTAATATAAAACTAATTACTTTGATTTCCTTAAATTAAAATAGTGCTGCTTGTAGCTAGTTCAGATTTACTTGGTTCTTCTAAATTGATGTTATTTGGAGTTATTGCCTAGATGATTGTCGTTATTTATTTCCGCGTCGCATCTCGTGTAGGCTTGTGATCATGTTTGAAGACCCGAGCTGCGACGACAACCCGAGCTGTGACGATTGGAAAGACCTTTGACCCGAAGGAAGGGCCCAACCTCTACTACTCTACGACGACTACCGCGCAGATGTCATGTCACTCCCGACCATGTAGAACCCATGCATGCTATTTAGTTGCTAGTGCTTTATTTATGATGCTTTGGATGATTGAAATGCATAGACAATCTTTTAGCCATGCCTTGGATTTGATATACCCTGTTCCTTGAACTTCCTACCTTTGGAACTAGCTACAGACCCCTAGCTAGTCCCCGATATATACTATCCATACAGTTTACCTATTCCGTGATATGGATGGATCTCTGGTTTGGACCGAGATTGTGATATCTCGGTATTCTAGCGTGTGTTTTGGGTGAGTGTGTATCCTTGACGTGTTACCGTGGGAGCGAGCCGTTTTGGTTACTTGTGAACGCCTGTCTAGGGGAGATGCGACCTGGCCTCCCGCCCTAGCGGCGTGTCGGACGGTGGGAGTTGGTGAGTGCTCGCTATTGCAATTAAGGACCGATCGATAGTTTAACCGTTATCTTTGTGCTATTTTCGTACAAACCGTTCGCCTTGTTATGGGCGGGGTTCGGTCCGAGAACTAGTTGGTGGATAGCATCCAGCCTGTAGGCGGATCGGTGTGATCGTGTGAGGGGGACGGGTTATACCCCCCGAGTAGACGTCGCCCCGGCTCCTCCGGGGATGGTTTCACAGCTTCGAGGCCCTGCTAGCAAGTTTCGCGCTCCAGTTCAGGACGAGTCAGGCTCGGGGAGGCAGGAGAGTGCTACCCACTGCTAGGTCTCCGGTCGTTAGGTAGGGATGTGGAACGTCGGCCACTGTTTCTGCCCTATCCGGCGGGTCCAGTTGTACAACCTCTGCAGAGTGTTAAACCTATAGCTATAGTCCGTGTCCACTGGTATGGACAGCCCACGGGTCTGTTACTCTGGCTAGACTTTTCTTGTGCTGCTTCTCTCCCCCGAGTGTGTGAGCCCGGCTTGGTGCCGTTGAGATGTGAGGTAGGAGTTGGTGACATCACATCGCAGATGAGAGTGGGATGCTGTGTCTTGGTTGAGATCCAGTGTGTTGGTGTTCTTTCAGTGGTTGGGGTGTTGACCCCGGAGGCGTTGGCCTCGGAGGTGTGGATCTCTTCGGACATGGTGACTTCTCTGCAATACCGCTTACCTTGATGTTGCTATCGCAGCTTGCATAAACCTTCTACAGCCATATATAGGCTTATCCATGCATACTAGAATTTATCCACCGCTTTTGCTCTTTGTTGGGAAGCTGACATGACCTACCCGCTTATCGGGTAGATGGCGATGCTTTCAGACTTGGTGATCGACTACGACATCGACGATGAAGGATGGGAAGACTAGAGCTGGTCCTACACTCAAGTTTGCCTGTGGAGTTGGAGACGCTTTGCTTCGATAGATCCGCTGCGTAGATGTTTTACCTTTCATGTTTAGTCCAGTTGGACTTGTACCCAGCTTATGCCAAAATGTTGTACTCTGATGTATTAATAAAATTATGTAATATTTCTTCTATTCCCATGTTGTATGGATTTGTACCACTTGAGACAGGATTTGCACGTGATAGCCACTTCCTGGGACTATCACAGAGGTGCAGAGGATCGGGTTTCCAGTTTTGGAAATCTGGTTCGTTTCAGCAGGCCCTCGATGAAATCAATGGAGATGTCTGCCCACGCCTGAGACGGCACGTCCAGCGGCTGGAGGAGCCCTGCCGGCTGCCGCGTCTCCGTCTTGTTGCGATGGCAGGTGCTGCAAGTACGCACCCAATCCTGTATACCAGCACCCGATCACCCGGAATGTAGAAATCTTGGCGCAGGCGGTGTAGAGTCTTCTGGATGCTCTCGTGTCCGGCTGAGTGCGCCAGGACGAGGGCTTGGTGGCGTAAATCCCCCTGAGCGGGGAGGAAGATGCGACTACCATGAAGTAGCAGCCCATCGTCGAAGCGCCACGACATTTGGAGCTTGCCGGCGCCCAAACGCCGAAGCATATCCTGCGCATCCGGGGCCTGGGCCGTGGCACGGCGGATATCGTCGATGAAGGCGAATGTCGGCCCCGAGCGGATGCACGTGGCGCCCAGGGCAGCGGCGTCGGCAGGCTCCTGCTTGGCGTCGCGACGGGACAGGGCGCCGGCCACCGTGTTGAGGCGCTCTGGTCGGTACTCAACCGTGAAGTCGAACCCGAACAGCTTGATGATCCACTGATGCTGTGGTACGGTTGACAGACGCTAGTCCAGGAGGTACTTCAAGCTGTAATGGTCAGTACGAACAAGGAATTGTCGCCCTCATAAATAAGGACGCCAATGGCGGACTGTCTGCACCAAGCCGATGAGCTCCCGCTCGTATGCTGCCAGCTTGACGTGGCGGGCGGCAAATGGGCGGCTGAAGAAAGCCACCGGTCCAGCGCCTTGGTGGAGGACCGCACCGAACCCAACGTCGGACGCGTCGCAGTCGACGATGAAGAGCTTGTTGAAGTCCGGCATCTGAAGGACGGGTCCCGTCGTGAGGGCCCGTTTGAGTGCCTGGAACGCATCCTCGGCTTCTGCGTCCCAGGCGAAAGCATCACGGCGGAGGAGACACGTCAGGGGCGCTGCGATCAGGCCGAAGTTGCGGATGAACTTGCGGTAGTACCCGGCCAGCCCCAAGAAGTCCCGCAGGCCGCGGGCAGACCGCGGTTGCGGCCATGCCGAGACTGCCGCCACCTTGTCCGCGTCCATGGTGACTCCGTCGGCGGAGATGACGTGGCCTAGGTAAGCCACGGAGGGCGCCCCGAACGAGCACTTCAAGCGCTTAAGATGGAGCTGGTGCGCCCGAAGCTCGTTGAGGACGATGGCGACATAACTGAAATGGCTTTGCAAGATTTATAATGACATTTTTATTGGAAGTATCCCTAGTGGTGTTCTATGGTTCAAAGTTAACTTGCATCAGTATCAATGTTTGCCCTGATCATCCTATGTTTTTATTGTTTTTCTAAACATTACATGTTCACCCTGTTCGTCTCGCTGACGACTGGTGGCTGGTGCTGATTTGTTCTGAGAGATAAGTACCGCTGGCTGGTAGCTGGTGACTGATTTGTTCTGAGAGAAAAGTACCGTTGGCTGGTGGCTGATAAGCGAGACGAATAGGGCCTTCTGAAATGTTTTCCTTCAATTTTTCTATCAGATTTGGGTCTGGCCCTAGCGCCTACTGACAATGCACCTTCTAGGAATTGATGAAAACCATGAGATCTTCACCACGCAGACCAAATTGACTAGGATCCGTGCTGTTCCAAGATACAGTATCACCATCGAGACTCTTGAAGCTTTGAACGAAGTGTGCCCCCCCATAGGGATCATGCCTTCCGGTATTCCTTGGCTTTTGAAGAGCAGCGAAGGAAAGGCCAAACCCGGGTAGATCACCAGCAAAGTCTGTCAGGTGCAAAGGGCGAGACAAAGGAATGGACTATGATCCCTTGTCACCACCAAAGCTGTTTGACAAGGATTCTTACACTTTGCCGTATTCCGAGCATGCTTGTTTTTCAGAGTTGGAGGACTTTATGCAGACAGTGCGGCCATCAACAGTCGTAGGAATTGTCAGGACATCATTCTGCTACGTAAATCCCCTTCATCACTTCAGTCACCTTTGTTCAGACAGTAATGTTAATGATGACCGGACGCCCATAAAGAACAAAAGCAGAGATACTGATAACATAACACCAAAGAGAAGGCGGAATGGTTCGGTGACCCCGGAAGAAAGGAAGATCAGGATCTCCAGTTCAAGTCTGTATAGAAGCAAAGTTACAAGGAAGAGGAAGGAGGGATGTGGTGCAAGGATCGATGACGCTGAAGAACTCATCGGTGTCGTCGCCTGAATTATCTCTCCACACGTAATGTTATGCTTTCTTTTGTAAAGAAGATCAACCACTGACTGGTGCGAGACTTGAAGCGATGAGTTGGCCAGATGGGATGTGCATGTTCAAAGTCCAAACTGAACGGCTAGCTGTTCTGGAATCTGGATGCAGTTGTGGCGTCTGTTCCTTAGAACCTTGTTTTGCATTTCAGACTCAGTAGGGCTGTTACTGTTAGAGTGTAGTTCCTTCTGTGTTGCAGTTCAATACGTGGATTGCTGAAACCTGAAAGCTCGTATGCTTGCTATGTTGCAAGTTCCTTCTATGTTGCAGTTCAATACGGTTCATTATGCTGTATACATGCAATCATCGAAATGAGTGGAACATGTAAACAAGCTGCAACTTTTGGAGTTTTGGAATAATCGGCTTCAAGTATAATCTGAGAGGAGTTCGTTCAAAAAAGTAGTCTGACTCTGAGAGCCGCGCAGCGGCAGAGGCCGCAGGCCGGCAGCCCGGCCCGAGCTGAGGAAAGGAACCAACCGTTACTCATCTGATCCGGTCCCGCCCAATCTCCACGGGGAGTCACCATGACGATGCTCTACCCACACGGCCACACCACACGCCCCGCCTCGCCGCGACCACTCCAACCCCGCCACCATGGCCGCGCTCCTCCCCTCCTCTTTCCCCTTCCCCCACGCCTCCTTCCTCAACCCCAAGCCGCCCCACCAACTTGCCACCCCGGCCGCCGCCGCAGCCACGAGGCCCGAGTCACCCAACGCGGCCCCGGCGCCCAACCCGGACAGCGCCCGCCTCCGCCGCCTCATCGCCCGCGAGGACCTCGCCGGGGCCGCGCGCCTCGTCGAGCGCTCCGCCTCCAGCGACGGGGAGCCCCCCGACGTGTACCTCTGCACCAAGCTCATCCGCAACCTCTGCCGCCGGGGCCGCACCTCCGACGCCGCGCGCGTGCTCCGCGCCGCCGAGACGTCGGGCTCGCCCGTCGACGTCTTCGCCTACAACACCCTCGTCGCGGGGTACTGCCGCTACGGCCACCTCGACGCCGCGCGCAGGCTCATCGCCTCCATGCCCGTCGCGCCCGACGCGTACACGTACACGCCCCTGATCCGCGGCCTCTGCGACCGCGGCAGGGTCGCCGACGCGCTCAGCCTGCTCGACGATATGCTCCGGCGCGGGTGCCAGCCCAGCGTCGTCACCTACACCGTGCTCCTCGAGGCCTTGTGCAAGAACACCGGGTTTGAGCAGGCCATAGCAGTCCTGGACGAGATGCGTGTCAAGGGATGCATGCCCAACATTGTCACCTACAATGTCATCATCAATGGCATGTGCAGGGAAGGCCGTGTTGATGATGCTAGGGAGCTCTTGGACAGGTTGTCCTCTTACGGATTCCAGCCTGACACGGTCAGCTACACCACCCTCCTGAAGGGCCTGTGCGCTGCTAAGCGGTGGGACGACGTTGAGGAGCTCTTTGCTGAGATGATGGAGAGGAACTGCATGCCGAACGAGGTGACTTTTGACATGCTGATTAGATTCTTTTGTCGAGGAGGTATGGTGGAACGAGCGATTCAAGTTCTTGAACAGATGACATGGCATGGATGCTCAGCCAACACTACCTTGTGCAATATTGTCATTAACTCTATTTGCAAACAAGGCCGAGTTGACGATGCCTTTAAGTTCTTAAATAACATGGGTACCTACGGGTGCAATCCAGATACAATTAGCTATACTACAGTGCTGAAGGGCTTGTGTCGTGCCGAAAGATGGGATGATGCAAAGGAGCTTCTGAAAGAGATGGTCCGAAAGAATTGTCCCCCAAATGAGGTGACATTCAATACATTTATCTGCATATTGTGCCAAAAGGGGTTGATAGAGAAAGCTATTATGCTTATTGAGCAAATGTCAGAGCATGGGTGTACTGTGGGTGTTGTCACATACAATGCTCTTGTTAATGGATTCTGTGTGCAAGGACGCATTGACAGTGCCCTGGAGTTGTTTCGAAGCATGCCCTGCAAACCCAATACCATCACATATACTACTTTACTGACAGGCTTGTGCAACACTGAACGATTAGATGATGCAGCAGAGCTCGTAGCTGAGATGCTTCGTAGAGATTGCCCTCCCAATGCAGTGACTTTCAATGTTCTCGTGAGTTTCTTCTGTCAAAAAGGATTTCTTGAGGAAGCAATTGAACTCATTGAGCAGATGATGCAACATGGTTGCACCCCTAACCTGATTACATATAACACATTACTCGATGGGATCACCAAAGATTGCAGTTCAGAAGATGCCCTGGAGTTGTTGCAGGGCTTGGTCAGCAAGGGAGTTTCACCAGATACAATTACATTTTCTTCCATCATTGGTGTCCTTTCAAAAGAAGATAGAGTTGAAGAGGCCATTCAAATCTTTCACGTAGCGCAAGATATTGGAATGAGACCCAAAGCTGTGGTGTGTAACAAGATACTACTTGGGCTCTGTAAAAGATGTGAAATAGATAATGCTATTGACTTTTTTGCCTACATGATATCTAACGGATGCATGCCCAATGAATCAACCTACATTATACTTATTGAAGGCCTTGCTCATGAGGGTTTGTTGAAGGAGGCCCGAGATCTACTGAGCGAGTTGTGTTCAAGAGGAGTTGTAAGCAAGAGCTTAGTAGAAGAGTGGCAATAAGGTTGAAGATCAAGTTGGGCATACCCTTTTAGTCATGATGAATCAGATGATGGCTGCCTGCTGTGCTTCATGTAGATGGTTGTTTGAGGGTCCGTTATCTCGTATGAAGGAATCATGACAATGTGAGTTTCTGCTTAGGTGTATTTATGTACTTATGCCCAGGGAAATATAGTTTCCGATTTACTCTTATACAAAAAATTGTACAGTGTCATATATTGCCAAAAGCATTTTTTATTTGAATAGGCTTAGGCTGTAGAAATCTCACTAACAAGAATAATATTGTTCAGGAACCTTACAAGTGTCAAGACTCAAGACCAATGAGACCAAGAGATGAATCCGGAGTAAAGCACAAACAAAGAAGTTTGGTGTTCATAGATTTATACTGTGACAGTAAAGAATACAATCCACTTTTTTTACTTGACACTTTTAGTTTTCAACTAACACATTGACTTGTTAATCTGTAATGCATCATGCTTGTCTTCAATGATTTTGGGCTTTTCTCATGAACTCTGGGTATGTCCGTATGTGCCCTGTTGCTTTTCCCTCCAGGGCTGTGTGAGACAGTACCTTCTATTTTTGTTTCATTTGCCGTTCAAGAGCGCAGATGACAACATTCCTCACTGGATAGTATTTTTACCCAGGTTTCTGCAACTTAAAATTGGCTTGTCAAAGAATTATCAGAATAGTATAATGTCGTCTGGATGCCTTTTTTTTTTTACTTTGAACAGGCAGGTGTGCTCTTACCATCTTTCGTCATCGAGAATTTGTATGGTGTAAGCTTTCTAGCTTCTTTTTGGGTTGCTGTAGGTTTATGGTGTTATTATTTTACTGGCCTCCTGGAACATCAGAATCTATCACACATGCTTTATCCTCAAATAGTTAAGTCTGGTATCAGATTCTAATGTTATTCTATGTTTGAATAGGTGATTGTTGGCTATGGAGATGCGAGAAACTAATTTTAACAATTCAAGATGCAACAGATCCAAGCAAGTGGGTCAGTGGGTGGAGGAGAATGGAGATCAGGGACCTATTCTGCAGGTGAGCTCATAGTTATGCAGTAATATTTTATTTTCCCACTTAATCACAGCACTTAAATTAGCTGCTAAACGAACATGGAAACCATTGAACCGCTGAAGATATTTCATTGCCCAGAATATAGTGTTATCTTGCAGGTATTGAGGGAGACATGTGTGCCAACGGAGCAATCTTCAGAGCTGGGTTCTGGATGCACCTGCTTTGACGAAGTTCATTTTCAGCACTGTCAGGAAGAGTAACAAAGTGGCGCATGACTGGGGCAAGCATGGCACGGCGCTGGAGATTGATGAGATGAGTGTATCAAATGCTGTATCCACCATCCAGAGGGTTTGTACATAACTTGGTTGCTAGAGATTTGTCTAGCACAAAGGTTAACGAAAGTCAATGCATTGCATATTATATTTAATTTTAAGTCGCATCCCTGATCCCGCCTGAAATCCGCCTGAAATCCAACGCGTGCTGTACGGCTGTACCTGCCACTGAAATGAATCTAGAAATTCATCCTTTTGCTTATATTTAACTGAATTCAAATCCAAGTTGGTACGGTGCTCAGTTCAGAACTGTGGCTTGACTCATCTGGTAAGATTTCTATGACAGAAATTCCTTTGCTAAAACCAGTGTAGTTCTCAGTCGCTGAATTGCTGAAGAAAAACTGCATTCAAATATACTGATAGACGATAGTACAAGATGGTCAGTTAGTAGTCACCCTAGAATCCTAGTATGACTACGGCGCAACACAACTTTGACATAACAATACAAACTTGTCAGCCAAAGTTATCTTACATGGGCAACGTAAATTAGAGCATCAACCTACTTCCTACGGGCTACGGCCTACACAAACAACTGTACAGGGATCAACAAAAGTAATTAAAACACGACCTTTTATTGTTTGTTCACATCGTGATCACCCGTGTACCGAAATGACAAGGCGGCCCCAAAGTTCCTCCTCTCCTCCTCAAAGTCATCGTCCGTGTCATCGCTGGAGCTGGACTCTGGATGAACTGTTGAAATAGCTGGGCATGAGTCATGGATGCCTTTGGCTATGCAGTCATGTGTCGCGAGCATCTTGACCTGCCCAGCATGAGAGATCTCTACCACGACCTTGCCGTCATCTGTTGGAAGAGGTTGCTTCCAGGGCTCGCCATCCATTCTCATGTAAGCATGATCGGCCGCACCTCTCAGGAACTCGAATCGAACACGGTGAGCCTGGCCATGAAAAGAATTTCAGTGTTCATGAACTATCTTTCTTTGAATTGAGGGGGTCGAACGAGCTGAGGCAGAGAGGTCTGACTGAGCTCCAGAATGGAGCTTTCCAATTTTCATCTTGCCCTGCGTAGTTCAACTTGCATTTGAGTTTTAAGTTCTAACTAGTTTACGCGCCACTTAGGCCCATCTAATGCTTGTTAGGCGATCTGATAGCAACGCATGTGTGGGGGTGGATGGGAGAAATGCAGCAAGTAATCTGCAGTTGCAAACCTGAGCAAGACGAGTTCCGTGGCCTTTTGGCGATAGCAACACAAGCCCATGCCAAGCATCTTTGAAACCCACAATCTCCAAAAGGCCATCATCCACAAGTGGAGGCATTACCAAGTCTCTCTGCAATGAAATTCACATGAGCGAATCAGATATGAAATTGAAAATCTTCCCCTATTTTTTGTTTTGTTTTGTGGAATAAATCAAGTTTAATGGTATAAAAGAAGTACTGTAGAAGAATGTTGTTAGTGTAATGTCTGAAACTCACTTTTCTTTGCTTTCTCTTACTTGGTGTTCCCCAAGGGTTTAGTCCACCAGAGAAGCTGGGCAAATTGAGACAAACAATGGACCGGATACTGCATTTGTGTTAGAAAAAACGTGGTTAGAACATTACAGAACAGTATCTGACTCTGAAGGAGTCATCTTACATCATGCCACCAAGGGCAATCATCTGAAAATATTATAAGCATCTAGTGCTTCTACTGTGATGCCTACAAATTACAAAGATGGTGCATAAGACAAACATGAGGACTATATGCTACAGCAGTGTCTATTCTATAATTAAAAATTCAATGCTCCACCAGCACTCAATGTTGAGCTCATTGGTATGCTCAGTATTAAACTATTTTTAAAATATTGAGTTGGTGGATGGTGAGGATTGATTTACCCTATCACCACCACTGTAGGGTATTTTCTGCGGATTGATTTACATATGCATGTGAGAGCCATGACATATGTTGTTGCCTATGACATGAATATTTTTGGCTTCATGATATCCGTTGGAATTTTACATGCAACTTTTAGATTAGCAGGTAGGATTGAGTTGTAGTAGTTGAGATCAGATAACAGACTGGCACGCAGGAGTAGAATAGACGCAGGAAGAGCACATTAGGATTACCTCTGCGGAATTTCCAATGTTTCCCATTTTCCAGATTTCTTCATTATCTTTACTTTTGCAAGGCAAGCAATATTCCTGAAGCCCGGTGAAAAAGATAACAAAAGTGGTGTGAGCTGACTACAACTTAAAGGACCATGACCTTTTTAATGAATAGAATAAATACCAAATTTCTGAACGTGACTTTTGACTAATATTCTTTTCACAACACAAGGCACTTCCACAGTCAAGTAAATGCCAACAAGGGAATTACCGAGACATTGGATGAAACAGAGAGGCACAAAACCATCCTTGTGTGCATGCCAGCTTTAAATATGTTTTCTGCAATAAGGACAGGAGATTGTTTTCTGTATTTATGGGTAAAAATATGCGTAAATCATAAATAACAATGAATCATAAAGAGCAACCAGCACTAAGAAAATAGACAGAGCACGGCAGCTTACTTCACCTGATTAGACAACTGATTCTTGAACTTCTCTGGGTGCAGTTTCCTCTCAGACTGAAACGCATAAGACACTTGGGCATCCATTCCTGTTACAGAAAAGGGACTCTTTCAAACTGAAGAAAGTTTCTTCTGTCCAGTTTACAAAGAAGCCAAAAATAAATGTATTGACAATGACATGCAACCTAAAACGTACACCTTTTCAGAACAAGGAACTTACCCATGCTGAAGTAATTCCAGAACCCCCCGCGATATGTGTACGAATATTCCTGGGGAATGCAGTGAAAAGAGTATACATAAGAAATAGCATAACATAATTCAAAAGGTTGATTTGTTCATAATATTTTCGAAAATTACTTCAAAATTTCTCATATTCTTTTTGACAGAAATTTTCTCATATTCGATAACTGGCATTTATGCAACTCGACTAATGGAGAAACATATAGAACAAAACAATTATCTGCTCATGTAGATAAAAGCATGAAAACAAAAAAAATGCTATGTATCATTCAGCAAGCTGAAAAGATTAAATAATCATTATGTTATATTCAGCAAGTTGAAAAGATCCCAATCAAATATTCTGAAATCCAATAAATGAAGAATAGTAGAAGACTACAAGCAAAGCGTATTTTGAAGAAGTAACTATGCTACGTTAAGGAAAATAAAAGGGAATGTCAAGCATTGTTACCATATCTTGTGGGTCTGTCTTTGGCACACGGCGAAATGCATGCAAAGAATGAGGCAAGTCTGGAGGTGCAATTGGATCGCAAGGAGAACCTTTGGGGCTTTGCATTCTCATGACAATATGCCAGCTGAATAATTGTAATGAATGATTACCAGTATTAGTCAACACCCTTGTACCATACAACGATTTCATGCTGAAAGATAGCAAAGGCTTTAAAAAGCAAGCCCACCTATCAATGTTCATCTCTCTTGCTTCTCTTACCAATTTAAGAAATGATATGACTGAATCCTGATCTGTTCCAGGGTTTCTCTTCCCCTGCATATTAAATGTTGATATTATTGACAACCAGTAATATAAAGTATTGCATAGGACTATAGGAGCTAGCGCCTAACAAAAAAGCTGGCTTCAGAAAAGGCAACATAAAGAGGACTTTCCAACCCACCAACAGAAGATGTAAAATTCAACAGACTTACTGAACAGCTATGAAAGTTGAAACATTACAACGGGAGGAGAAAATAACTACACAATTTTTGGTCTCCGTGTAAAGTTTGAGTTCATTAGATGTCAAAGCAGACCAAACATAAAAGGATCATAAAGTACAGAAAACTGCAGTAAAGATGGTCTATAATAGGAAAAGAAAGATTGTATTGGTTTTAAACTTACCCATCCAAAAGAATATGGCAAGTTATTTCCAGTTCCCAATGGAACTGTAGCAACAGGAGGTGGATGTGCTAACTTAAGATCAGATATAACTCCAAGCAACCAACCAGCCGTTCCATCGCCTCCAGCAACCTAATAGCATTTTCATGATAAAATAAACATGTTAATAATATTCAAATAAACAAAAAGACAAAATAATGGTATAAATATTAGCAAGAAATCTATGAAATTGCCTGGTTGTACTCACTATTAGCCTTAGTGTCCTATAGATTTCAGAAGCAAGAGTATCACCATCATGCTTGAGCCTTTCCAAGTTGCTATATAATTTGTGCAAGACCTTGTCTGGAGCTTCATCAAGCAGATCAAACACCTGAATTTTACACAGTTAAAGCCTGACCGGAAAAACATAATATAATTTACTGCTTCAAAAAATGTAAGATCAATGTGATACCAAACAAGTATATTTGCATAGACAGACAAGGTCTACCTGAGCATGGTTGAGAAGCTTACGGTATGTGACAATTAAGTTACGCCCCAGCTGGCCACCGCTTTTTGTGTTGATAAAAACAATAACAGGGCAAGTAGGTATCTGAGAAACATGCTCCACTGGAGACTCTGGCATGAAAATATAAGTTGGGATGTAGAATTCTTTCAGCATGTTGTTTCTGTCAACGTTGTTCTCCATTGGAATCTGCAACCTGCAATATTCACAGTACGTAAGAAATGTGATTATGCACTGTAAGTCAAAGTGTGCTCTGACTTCTGTTCTTTCAATAGCAAAATTGCAAACCCAACACTACATATTTTTGCAAAGGACACGATTCCGTTCTATTCCAAGTAAGTGGTACATGCTTCAGAATGGGCAATACAAGGTTAATAGGTTGAATGGCCAAAACTAGGTGAAACTGAAAGTGGTTCATCGATCGTCAGCTCCTTTGGAAGGAGCCAGCACAGACGTAAATCCCTTCAAAAGCACGACAACAACAGATGGTTGTCGCTGTCAGTCTGACAACGAGGCTTGCTGCCAATTATCTGAAGGAGAAATTGCTCCTATCGTTAATCTGCCAATAAAATCGCGTCACCTGCCAGTATATCCTAGAACAATCTAAAACAACTAGCCATATACTATAGCTGATTATCTTTTTGTAGAAAAAGATAGCCATAAATGACCGAATCATTTCCTTTTTAATGAAGCCCCGAATCATTTCATATCAATCGAAGCGGTCGAATTGAAGGGAGCAATCAATCCGACTAAAGTCAGAATCAGACAGAGGTGCAGTCAGAATCAGGCGGAGTACATACATATAGAAAGTAAAAAACTGAGCAAACTCAATGAGAAACCACACATAGCAACACAGCCAGAGCCGAGCCCAACAATACGAATTCGAAATGAAACTCAACGAGATCGTCGAACCCGGAGCCCTAGAAGCTAGAACAAGCCACAAAATGCTAGAATCAAATCATCATTGTCGAAGAACAAACCCCCCCACCCTTACCGTGGCAGATCAGAATCGGAGCTCCTATCTGCCGAGCTAGCAGCATAAATAATAACAAGAAAACGGGTTCCCTTTGCATAATCACGCAGAAGCCCCGCGCTATTACCACCTAAACCAGGATTCGAAACCTCACGAGACAGATTAACAGAGGATTAGGATCGCACGCGCGCTCACCTGGGGGTGGCAGGGAAGGGAGAATCCGAATCGCTTGGGGCCTCTCTTCCTCTTTCTTCTTCCTCTTCTTCTTCTTTTCTTCTTTATAGATTAGTAGTAGAATAATAAGGAGGAAGGCAATGAGCTATCTTGGAGAGCTTGGACATCTTGAGTCTTTCGGTATGAATAATATCAAGAGTTCCATTTTGTTCTTGCTCTCACTTTATCAATATAGTTGTGTTCTTGAAATAGAGCAAAGTTCTTGTGACATAATCTTGGTTGATGAACTAGTCTATAGTTTCTATATCATGATCTTGTCATATAGAACATCGTGCTTAATCTATCATGCATACATGTTTAGACCAAGAGCTAGAATGATATGATGAGTTCTACTTAAAGATTGACTTGGTTGATGTTGGGTTGCGGGATTGATAGTCGTCCTTGTGGCGGTGCTCTAGTAGAAGGACCCCGGGGACGGGTAAGCCTTGTTAACACACTAGAGTAATAATCACTAGTGTAGACGTGGTGTCTGGGCTAGGGGTTGCCTATCTTTTGTGGCGCACCCCACGGTTGAGGGGGTAGGCGGCTGGGTTGTGACAGCCTTGTCCGTCCCTTGTAATCCCCCCACGTTCAGGTGTGGCGCAGCGCTAAATGCCGGTCTCCATCCCAGTTTGGGCGATTGCCGGTGCCCGAAGTAAGTCAGCAGAGACCTTGGCTATCTTGACTTAGAATCTCTAACAGTAGAACATGTGTGTATCTGCTATCTTGAGATGACTATCTAGGATATGCCTGCTCCATATTAGGTTTATTCTTTTATTCATTCTTTTACCTTCATCCTTGAGATTGGCTTGAGCGTGTGTGTCAAGTTATCCTTTTACCTATCCTGTTTTATCCCTATTATGAACATTGGTCTATTATATAGTCATGTTATCTTGGCCATGTCCGAATTAGAGACTTTTACACCATGCCTTCCTTTGGGAAAAATATAAATAACGATACCCTGAATACTTCCGGGTGAAATGCTACAACGGTATTTCCGTGCGCTTGCGGACTTGTTCTGTAAACGTTGCAGAATACCAATAGACATTTCTAAGCGTGATTGCCTTTTTGGTGATTGCGTTAAGAAATGTCAACAAACATTTCTGGTGCCGTTGCCGGGGAAGGCGTTGGTTAAAGATATGATCTATTAGGACATGTTCATGATAATATGCATGTGTAGTGATCTTTGTTCATCTTAGGTTTATCTAAAAAAAATCTTATAAATAAAAAGCGAGGACATGTTATCAAGTTAGTATGTACCTTCGGGTATTCTTGTCGCTAACCATTTCAGGTGGAGACTAAGAAGAACAAAGGGGCACGCGACGCTTGAAAACATGGGGGCTACATCGATCAATAAGAAAACTTTGATGCTGGCGGAGGAGCGCACTCAAAAGGAGACCCTGACCTTGCACACTCGACTTTTTCACGAAAGTCCAAGTGTGAGAGGGAGGACGGTGATAATATCAAGTTCCACGTACAAGGGGATCATAAAAAAAGAGAAGTGAAAAAAAAGAAAAAAAAAGAGAGATGAATAAGAGATTAGCCTCCCCTTGCTATAAAAGGAAAAGAGAGAAAAAAAAGGAGTTGAAAAAAAAAGATATATATAGAAAAAAAGAGAAGTATTATCGAAAAAAAACTACAAAAAAAATGGTTGTTGAAAAAAATATATAATAAAAGGAGAGAGGAGCAGGTTAGGCCCACATGGTCAAAATAAACAATGAAGGCACCTGACTCCACCCAGCATTGCTTCCATATAAGCAAGAAGGGATCTTTCTCTGCCAAGGCCTTTGTCGCAAGCACCAAGGCTTATGAATCATGCACATTCTTTGTGTGTGACTAAGCCTTGTCGCCCACCTGAGTGGGTTTGGTATGCCTCCCTCTGCTCCGGCCAGGAAGTCATAACCAAACCAAGATCATCATGCCACCGACGTAGCAATTCTGAACTCTATCCTCAAGCTGCCGGTCAAGTAAACTCAGGTACACAAAGGTCGTATAAAAAGAAGAAGAAAAAAAGGGGGTAAAGAAAAAAAAGTGGTAAAGGAAAGGAGGAACATCCTCCTTTACACCTTTGTGACCACTAAGGCCCATGGTCTATATACACTACCCGTGTGTATCATCTAAGCCTTGTGGCCCGCCTGAGATGGATCATCAAGCTACCACCACGAAACTTCAACGTACTTGCCTTCATGCGCGGTTGGTACATACACACTCAGGTATGCAAAGGTAATAATTCAACAATTCTTTTTACTCATACTTATCTCCATAAAAAAATCATGTTTCTTTGTTTATGAAATACGCCTTGGGTTTGGATGTATTCTCATTCTAGAGTGTGATACATCCATTGGTCTTTTGAATCAAGCATGGTGCTTGGGTTAAAAAGACCTTCTTTAATCAAATTTTGACATGGTGTTGAAATTTGATTAATGAACCTAGAGCTGACATCATAAACATTTAAATTATTTCATGATGGAGATAAGTCAAGGCTAGACCTGCATTGCATCTTTATCTTAGCCTTGTTTGAGTATAAAAAGTTTGGTGAAGTTTATGTCCTCCCTTGATAATAAAATTTTCAAATAAAAATTTTTGAAAAAAAAACAACAACACAAGCTGCTCTTTTGCTCCTTCCTGCATATGTTTCAAAATTTGGTAATCGCGAAGGATGGTAAGTCCACTCGCGAATCTACCATATACTAACCATGCAGGAAAAGGCCAAAAGCACGGGGGTACAACCCCGATCCGATGGGCGTTGAGCTAGCTTGGGGGAGGACCAAACCAAGGTAATGTGAATTTTCACTCACATCTCTTTTCATTACCTTGCCAAAAAAAAAGTTATAATCATTTTGTTCGCCTTGCAATGCCTTTATCTCCTTTGGATGAATCTTGTTATCAATTCATGCTTCCTTTTTCTATACTAGCATGTTATGGTTTGGGAGTGGTGATCATTCATATGGTGATCATACTTCCATAGACTTTTTGAATTGAGCATGGTGCTTAGGTCAAAAAGTCTACCCTAATCAGATTAGACATGGAGTCAAGTTTGATTATTGAACCAGAGCTGCTAGTGTAGAATTTGGTCGACCATATGGACTAACCCCTGCAGGAATTTATCAACTTTAAGAGGGTAAGTCCTAGAGATGACAATGGAGATCAGAACTTGCTTGGTGAGCCAAAAATAATAATAATAAAAGAAAGGGGAGAGAAGAGAAGAGGAGATAAACCTTTCAACCCCGAGTTCTTTGTCCTGTTTTGTGATGACATCAAAAGACAAGCTTGGGGGGAGCCTCCAACCACGCGACCAATCACAACTCAAATCATTGCGCGCACAAGCTAGCACAACCATGAAAAGTAAGTAAAGAGCTAGCTTGGGGGAGGACTCCAAGAAAGGTAATGTGTATCTCACATTTTGATTATATTCTCTATCTTATGAAATGATGAGTTACGCTGAAAAAAAAGGGGAGGCAAAAATTCCATTCCTATACATATGAGCTATGGAAATGTTTAGCTTTAGTCCCTTGTTGAAATGATGAATAGTTGCTCTGTCTTATGTTTTGCCTGTGCCTAGTTTATAACTTAAATTTCTCTAAAGTTTGAGTTTAGTGGCTAAGTTTTATCTCACCTTGAAAAACCTGATTCATGTGGGTTGCGTAGGCATTATCTAGTCTAAGTTGTTGCCGGTTATGATATGGTGAAATGAGCTTGCTATGACATTATTCTTAGAATGATTTGACATCTAGAGGTTTCTTTTCAAAAATTCAAAAATCAAAAGTTCCTCAATGATATGCACAATCCCACCAAAGCCATATGACAAGATGATATGATCAATCTTGAAAACCTTAGTCATATGATACTTGTTTTCATGGTGAGCCCTTTTCAAAAAGCCGTAACCCATGTTGAGATTCTTTTCATATGCCCATGATCAAGAAACACGTACACCCAGAAATAATCGCCGATTCTCACACTGAGAATTGCGCACAACATGCATCCTTCCATCCACCAAAAATAAACTCCAGTCATTTTATCATGCTCTCTCACAAAAAAAACTCTTGTTACAAAAAAGGAGAAGTATGGGCTATGCTATGAAAAAGGAAGGAAAAAGAAAGATGGACAAATGTCCCAATAAAGACGAGGAAGTCAGTACTCATCCAAAAAAAAGAAAGAGAAATAAAGGTAGCCCATACCTCCTTTCAAAAAGCAAGAGAGAGCCATGATACTTGGAGTCCATCAAAAATATAAAAATATATCCCACACACTTTGCACTTCTTGATCAAAGCATATGACTAGTCTCTCCTAGAGGTTTGGCCTTTGACGAGGGCAACATGACATGATACAAGTATGCCACTCTTTTACCTACCCAGAACTCCACAAAAAGCCTTATTAGTTGGTAGGCAAAAAGAAAGGCAACACTAAGCCTTTGGTGAGGATCAACCACTTACATACATTGAGCGATCGAGTGATCATTTGAGGAACTACTTTTATTTGCAAAAATATTTCAAAACCTCTGGATTGATAGTCACTCGAAAGAATAAAAGATAAGTGAGCCTGTCGAACCGTTCTATCCGGCAACCACCCAAGACTTGGAGACGGCTCAAAAGCCCCACAAAAGATGAAAGGTAATAAGGGGTGAATAAACGTGCCATTTTATTCAAACTATAGTAGAACTTTTTGTTATAACGCTGGCACAGGTGAGATGTAATCGACATAGTAGCAACTCCTGATCAACAACCAAGTACTTATCTTTTGCTCGAGGACGTGCAAAGGGTAAGCTTGGGGGAGTTTGTTGACGGTAACCAACTACATAATTTAAACGTCAACATACTACCAAAAAGGGAGTGAAACTATACTTTATCATGCTCATATACATTATTACTTACATATTTCCACTTGTAGTGTTCAAAATGTATTTTGTAGGATTTTATATAAATACAGGTGGAAATACGACCAAAAGGCGCAACCCTGGAAAGCGTATTCTTGGAGAACATCAAGCCCAGGGTGGAAATGGGCCAAAACTGCAGAAATGGGCCAAGTCAACACCGCACCACAACTTTTCAGGCCCAACACGTCCACCTCACCAAAGCTCGGGCCGGGCCGAGCCCAGGGGGGTGCGGCCGCACCCCAAGGTGCGACCGCACCCTCCCTGAGGCGGTTCGAGCCCAAACTCGGGGAGGCGGTTCATTAAGTGTCAAGACTGGCGGTGAGGTGGTGGGATGGCTGGTTCAATGTACCTAGACGCCTTCCTTAGGTCGGTTTAGTGTCTTTTAGCATTTAGCCCCCTCTCTCATGTGTATAAGTAGCTCCCCCTCTCTCCCTCTCTCAAGACACACCACACAAGAGCCTCTCTCCCTCTTTCTTCTTACTCTTCTTCTTCTTTTCTTCTTTATAGATTAGTAGTAGAATAATAAGGAGGAAGGCAATGAGCTATCTTGGAGAGCTTGGACATCTTGAGTCTTTCGGTATGAATAATATCAAGAGTTCCATTTTGTTCTTGCTCTCACTTTATCAATATAGTTGTGTTCTTGAAATAGAGCAAAGTTCTTGTGACATAATCTTGGTTGATGAACTAGTCTATAGTTTCTATATCATGATCTTGTCATATAGAACATCGTGCTTGTTGCATTTCTTAAGCGCAATCACTGGAAACAGGTTTAGAACCCGTCCCTAATGACGACGCTCAGAAATGCCCCGTTGACATCCCCAGGTGAAACCACCATGTCGGTGATAAGACTGGGAACATCAACAGGATAGATCTTGCCATATTAGATATTCATCCGCAAGCGCACGGATCTATCATTGTAGCATTTCACCCGGAAGTATTCAGGGTATCGTTATTTATATTTTCCCAGAGGAAGGCTTTGCATAAGAGGTTAGCATGGCATCTGAATAGAGGAACATGTGTTTGTTTAGACCAACTCATCCATAACAGGGGTAAGCATGAACAGTTTTGAGATAGTGTGACACACACATAGGAATCCACCTTGAAAGGATAAAGAGAAAAGATAAAGAATAAATGAATGTTCTAATGGAGTAGTCTAATGTATCTAGTTATGACCGTACAAATGAATAGTTAGGATCATATGCAACATGATAGTAAGAATGGTTAGGTCTAGGATAACAGGGAGACTCCCCGGATACCATCCGGCCCAATGGAAGGCATTTACGAACTCCTACACAGCTATGCTAACATGGGGGGATTACAAAGGACGGACTAGGCTGTCACAACCCAGCCGCCTACCCCTCTCGTCCGTTGCACGCCGTCATATCCGAAGGTGTCGTAATACCCGAGCACCACGCCCGTGCATTAGAGCACTACTCATGTCCCCCCAGGATCCCCACTCGATGAATGGACGGACTAGAACAAGAGCAAACCCGAAGGAACAACGAACCGTTACCCCACCTCTAATCATGTTAGGCATACGATGATCGATGAAGAACGAATATGAACATGTCAAGATCATGATATGTAAACTATATACTAGTTCATATACCAACACTATAACATGAACAAGACTATACTCTAATTCATAAGTTAGGTCATGAACATAGAATAGGGACTTGCAAATAGAGAGAGGCTCCATTGAGATATATTACCAAGGCACTCTTTCTAGGAGACAAGCCCTCCTTGTAGCTCTTCTACTCCAACTCTAACCAAAGAAGAAGAAGAAGAAGAAGAAGAAGAAGAAGAAGATGGTGGTAGAGAGTGAGGTGGTGGTGCTGTAGGTGAACTCCAAGTGGTGTGTGTGAGAGAGGAAGAGAGGGGGGCTACTTATACACATGAGAGAGGGACTAAAGTGCTAATCTACCCTAAACCGACCTAGAGAAGGCGTCCAGGTGCACTGAACCAGCCAACCCAGCACCGCACCGCCCTCCATGCAACTTAATGCACCGCCACGCCAAACCTGGGCTCGAACCGCGTCAGGATGGGTGCGGCCGCACCCCCCTGGGCTCAGCTTGGCCCGGGCCTGTGCAGGGTGGCGTGTCTGGGCTGGAGAAGATGTCTGGTGGGCTTGGCTCGGCCCAGTTTACTCGTTTTGGTCTATTTCCACCCTGGGCTTGATGTTCTCCAAGAATACGCTTTCCAGGGTTGCGCCTCTTGGTCGTATTTCCACCTGTATTTATATAAAATCCTACAAAATATATTTTGAACACTACAAGTGGAAATATGTGAGTAATAAATGTATATGAGCATGATAAAGTATAGTTTCACTCCCTTTTTGGTAGAATGTTGACGTTTAAATTCCGTAGTTGGTTACCGTCAACAGTGCTTAATCTATCATGCATACATGTTTAGACCAAGAGCTAGAATGATATGATGAGTTCTACTTAAAGATTGACTTGGTTGATGTTGGGTTGCGGGATTGATAGTAATCCCCCCACGTTCGGGTGTGGCGCAGCGCTAAATGCTGGTCTCCATCCCAGTTTGGGCGATTGCCGGTGCCCGAAGTAAGTCAGCAGAGACCTTGGCTATCTTGACTTAGAATCTCTAACAGTAGAACATGTGTGTATCTGCTATCTTGACATGACTATCTAGGATATGCCTGCTCCATATTAGGTTTATTCTTTTATTCATTCTTTTACCTTCATCCTTGAGATTGGCTTAAGCGTGTGTGTCAAGTTATCCTTTTACCTATCCTGTTTTATCCCTATTATGAACATTGGTCTATTATATAGTCATGTTATCTTGGCCATGTCCGAATTAGAGACTTTTACACCATGCCTTCCTTTGGGAAAAATATAAATAACGATACCCTGAATACTTCCGAGTGAAATGCTACACCGGTATTTCCGTGCGCTTGCGGACTTGTTCTGTAAACATTGCAGAATACCAATAGACATTTCTAAGCATGATTGCCTTTTTGGTGATTGCGTTAAGAAATGTCAACGGTTTCTTAACGTCGCAGAAGAATCCGCAAGCGTACAGAATTGCCGTTGTAGCTTTCACCCGGAAATATTCAGGGTATCGTATTTTCCACAGGGAACGGATGTACTCTCTCCTAGCTAGTTTGCCCAAGGACACACAGGCCAAAGATGGGGAGGATTATTGAGAAGGATTCGTACACCTTTAGGGTCTATGGATAGCCAGTATCTAGAGCTACTTGTCTACTTCGGGCACCGGATCACACCCAAAGCGGGCAGCGTCCGGCCATTAAGCACTAACACGCACCCGAACGTGGGGGGATTTCAAGGGATGGTCAAGGCTGTCACAACCCAGCCGCCTACCCCCTCGACCGTGGGGTGCTTCGTAAACGATAGAAAACCGCTAGCCCAAACACCACGTCTATTCTAGAGATTAACGCTCTAGTGTTTGCCAGGTTCCCCGGTCAAAGGGTTCCACCACTAGAACTCCACCCCGAAGGAACGGCTACCGAACCCGCAAACAAGTAGATAAATCATGGATAAACAAAAGACCATAAAGATTATCAGAACCATGGAGTCTTACTCAGCCAAGATCCCGTGAAGGAGTCGAGCACGAGTCCACCGAGGTACAAGTCCAGGGAGTCGCCGACAAGTCCGGCACTTCCCGTTCCCGGCCCTCACATCTCTCCTCCGCCGATCTCTCTACTACTAGTGAGGGCCTAAGCCCATTGGAGTGAAGGAATGGAGTAGAGGGAAGAGCCCTACTAAGAAGAGGGAGAGCTCTTGCCTTGGAATGGTGTGTGTTGAGAGAGGAGGTGAGGGGGGCTACTTATACAAGTGAGAGAGGGGGCTAAGTGCAAAACTACACCAAACCGACCATCTCTCGGGCGTCTAGGTTCACTGAATCGGCCGATCCACCCCCGCACCGCCCTCCTTGACATTTAATGCACCGTCATGCCAAAGTTGGGCCGGATCGGCCCTTCCTGGCCCGGTTCGGGCTGGGCTTTGGCTGGTTGGCGTGTTTGGGCCTGAAAAGTTGTAGGGCGGTGTTGGCTCGGCCCAGTTCTGCGTGTTTGGTCCATTTCTCTCTTGGGCTTGATGTTCTTCAGGAATGCGCTTTCCAGGGAGGCGCCTTTTGGTACATTTTCCACTTGCTTTTTATATAAATCCTGCAAAATAATATTTCTGCACTACAAGTGGAATTATGTCAATAATAAATGTATATGTGTGTAGTAAGGTATAGTTTCAACCCCTTATTGGTAGAATGTTGACGTTAAAAATACGTCGTTGGTGACCGTCAACAACCTTGTTCATACATTTTTTTTGTTAGAACCCAGGATGAACCCCATTTCCATTGCAATGATAGGGACATTTCAGCTAGGGACACATTAGGTAGTATCTAGCAAAAGACTTCAGGTAGCATCAGACACAAGTTTCATTTAACAGAAAAAAGAGAATCTAGAGTCTTCTCCTCCATCAGATTTTTCTTCTTCCTTGGTGTTCATACATTGACTGTTCATACTTTTGAATGATTTTTTGATAGTTTATGCTTAGCCCTATGTTGGCGATGCTTAGCTACATCTCTACCGCCAACTTAATATGAATAAAACATGATAAAATCTCTCTATAAACTCTAGAATAGGGCTTTGAACTAACACTTCCACAAGTTTTGTTAGAATACATGTTTTGCAGGGACTAGTACGAAAACTACCAAAATACGCTTTTCCAAAGACGTAAACAAGCAAAACCAAGCCCAACACGTCGGGACACAATTGGACCAAAGCACCCATCAACTACGGACGTGGGCCGGCCCAGCAACCCACCAGCAAAAGGCGGTTGGGAACCGCGCCAGGCCCGGTCCGGCCGGACTGGAAGTGGGTCCGGCCGGACCCACAAAACCGCCAGACGAAACCGCCCTTTTTGTGGCGGTATCATTAATGCACCAGGAGGCGGTTGCATGTGGTGCTTTCCTAAAATATGGCAGCAAACCGACCCTCCTCTACTACTTAAGGATGGCTCCACCTCCTCCAATCTTCATCTTCATCATTCTTCAAGTTCACCACAAGTACACAATTGAGAAGAGGAGTAGTGCCATTCCATTAGAGTAGATTCTATATAGAAGGGGGGGAGAGAGAGAGGAGAAAAGAGTGTAGAAGAAGAGCGGAGTAGCGACCCCTCTACTTAGTGTACATCGGCCTTGCTCTTGTACATCGGGTGGACGGAGTGCCGGATCTGTCGGCTCCCGCTTCTACACTTGTACCTCTACGATCGTCGAATCAATTGAGTAAGATGTTCGTGTTCTATCTTTACGTTGTTCTCTTCAAGATTAAGTTATCGTTCTCTTTACAAGTTTGCGGGTTCGTTGTTCGTCCTCGGACGATTGCTCTAGTAGAGGACTCCTGATAAAGACGGATGTTCCTGGCCAACGCTAGAGTAGTGGCAAATAGCGTGGACGTGGTGTCTAAGCTGTGAGTCACCTTCGTTTGCTGTGTAGCCCACGGTAGTGAGGTAGGCGGCAGGTGGTGACAGCCCTGTTCGTCCTTTGCATCCCTCCACGTCCGGTTACAGAGTAGAGCTGGAGGCCGGCATCACCTGGTAGACCAGGTGCGATCCGGTGCCCGAAGTAAGCTTGTAGGGTTGAAGGTACTTAACCTTAGGATTACAACTGGAGTAGAACCTCGCTACCCAAGTTTACCTACTCCATCCTCCTCAAGGTAGCTAGTTAGAAAGACTTAGCGCCCGTTCCCTATGGAAAATATGATACCCTGAATACTTCCGGGTGAAGTGCTACAACGGTACTTTCCGTGCGCTTGCGGACTTATCTGCTTACGCTAAGAAATACCAACAAGCATTTCTGGTGCCGTGCCAGGGAACGGTTGTCGTTATAGTCTTCGAACCTAGTCTACCCGTATACCCTAACCTATCGCCCTTTCTTTTTGTTTTTAAACTTTTTACCATGGAGCCAACCACCATTGCAAACTTTTCCGCTCCGAAGGGCGAGCTCTTAGAACGACCATCATCATCGAAGCCAATCACAACTTCGGGATTTGAGCTCCGCCCTGGCTTCATAGCCATGGTTCAGGGACAAACCTTCTCCGGGTATGACTATGAAAACCCGTATCACCATTTGAGGGAGTTTGAGCAACTCTGTGCTTGCCTGACCATTGCGGGCATGTCACAAGAGACTCTTAGGTGGAAACTGTTTCCATTCTCACTTTGTGAGAGGACGAAGCAGTGGTACGACCACCATGTAGGAAAGGTAGCTGGCGATTGGGAGGAATTGCGAAACAAATTCTGTCTCGCATTTTTTCCGTTATCCCGTATTGCTTCCCTACGACAAGAGATTCTCAACTTCCAACAAAGGGAGAAGGAGTCCATAGGAGCAGCGTGGGAAAGATTCTCGATTTTAACGAGGTCTAGCCCCGACTTGTCCATCCCTAACCACGTGTTGTTACAACACTTCTAGTTAGGGCTGAGCAGGGAATCTGCCCTAATACTAGACACAGCCGCTGGAGGTTCGTTCACTCACAAAACCACAGAGGAAGGGGAAGCTCTTCTAGATCGTATCCTAGAGAACACCCCTCCTTTAGAACCAATCCGAGTAGAACCTGTGTCCAATACAGAGGAAGTCTCTTCGGCCATGGCCGAACCATCTGAACCTGTAGAGAGACCCTCACCTGAACCAGAGGACGAAAAGGAGGAATCCCACATAGGAGACCTCCCGTGTCTCGAGGATGCGTTTTTCGAAGATTTCGGAAACACCTCGAGATACGAGTACTGCAGGAGACCACCAGTTCCCGTCACTCCTTTCGAACCACTAAGCAAAGACTCTCTACGAGAGTCCGTCAAGGAGTTGACATCCATTCTTAGCACTGAGTGGGCAAATGAAGGCGAGTTTTGCTCTGAAGAAATTCGGATTTGCACCCCTTCATCCCCTATTCAATGCAAAATTCAAGGGAATTGGGTAGAGGTGTTGTATAACCCGACTGTAGGAGCCAACATCATGTCCCATTCGTTTGCCCTCGCTTATTTGAGTAAAGAGCAACGTGTGCCCACAGTCAGAACCCTCCGGAACGCCCCACGTTCCACCCTTTCAGGATTGGGTATGTTACACAACATCACTCTCCACCACGAGGACGTCGAACTAGCCCTCGATTTTCACATCTTCGACACCGAAGATTTTGACGTCCTGATAGGGCACCCCCTAGAAAAACTTTTCACAAACCCACCACATACAGGGGAGTTGGATGTAAAACTGGGGAGAGACACTTTCACGATTCCTATCACACGAGCTAAGAACTCAATAGAGGAACCTCTCCCCCAGTACGTGCCCGTTGAGGTCGTGTCGGAAATACCGTTTAAGTCCCCCGAAGCATCCTTAGAAGAGGATGCAAAATTCTTCATTGAGGAAATCGATGAAGTGGGCGACTTCTTTGAGCTCCCTGTAGAGGAGGCACCGACACCACCTCCCGTTGAGCTAAAAACCCTACCCGATGGCCTACGCTATGTTTTTCTCAACAACGATAGAAACACTCCTGTAATCATTAGCGACAAGCTAACTGATGAGGAGACGTCCAAACTCATTGAGGTCCTAGAAAAACATAGGTTCGTTTTCAGGTATTCTCTCCAAGATCTAAAGGGAATTAGCCCAACGATGTGTACTCATCACATTCCTATTGACCCGGCCAAAACACCCACACGTGAACCCCAACGCCGGCTCAATAATGAGATGAGGGAAGTCGTGAAGAAGGAAGTCCTCAAACTTCTTCACGCCGGGATTATCTATCCTGTACCACATAGCGACTGGGTTAGCCCCGTCCAAGTGGTACCAAAGAAAGGAGGAATGACGGTTGTAGAAAATGCTAAAAATGAGCTTATCCCTCCGCGTACCATCACGGGGTGGAGAATGTGTATTGACTATCGAAAACTCAATGCGGCAACAAAGAAAGATCACTTTTCGCTCCCCTTCATTGATGAAATGTTGGAGCGGTTAGCGAAACATTCTTTCTTCTGTTTCCTCGATGGGTATTCTGGTTATCACCAAATTCCCATCCACACCGACGATCAAAGCAAGACAACCTTCACATGCCCGTATGGAACATACGCTTATCAGAGAATGTCGTTCGGGTTGTGTAATGCACCCGCTTCATTCTCAGACATGATTGAAGAAATCATGGAGGTATTCATGGACGATTTCTCCGTCTATGGAAAAACCTTTGACAACTGTCTTGAGAATTTAGACCGAGTCTTGCAATGATGCCAAGAGAAGGACCTGGTACTAAATTGGGAAAAGTGCCATTTCATGGTCCGAGAGGGCATCGTCCTTGGACACCTTGTGTCCGAGAGGGGGATTGAGGTAGATCGAGCCAAGATCGAAGTGATCGAACAACTACCACCCCCTGTGAACGTCAAAGGGATTCGTAGCTTCCTAGGCCATGCAGGGTTCTATAGAAGATTTATCAAAGATTTTTCACAAATCTCTAGACCCCTCACAAGCCTGTTAGCGAAAGACGTGCCCTTTGAGTTCACGGATGAGTGCATGAAAGCTTCCCTTACACTAAAGGATGCACTCATCTCAGCACCAATCATTCAACCACCAGATTGGTCGCTACCGTTTGAGATCATGTGTGATGCAAGCGACTATGCTGTTGGTGCGGTCCTTGGCCAAACCAAAGACAAAAAGCATCATGCGATCGCTTACGCTAGCAAAACGCTGACAGGAGCTCAACTTAACTACGCTACCACAGAAAAAGAGCTCCTAGCAGTCGTGTTTGCTATGGATAAGTTTAGGTCTTACCTAGTGGGTTCAAAGGTTATCGTTTACACAGACCATGCCACACTGAAATACCTACTCACTAAGAAAGACGCAAAACCTAGACTTATCCGGTGGATCCTTCTACTCCAAGAGTTTGACCTAGAAATCAGGGATAAGAAGGGAGTAGAAAATACAGTTGCGGATCATCTATCACATTTGCAGGTCACTAACATGCAGGATCTTCCAATAAACGACTTCCTACACGATGACATGCTCCTCAAAGTGGCGGACGTGACCCCATGGTACGCAAACATTGTTAATTTCATGGTTTCAGGTTATGTACCTCCGAGGGAGTCCAGAAGGAAGCTGCAAATAGAAAGCAGGCGCCACCTGCGGGATGATCCGTAGACGGCTTGTTGAGAAGGTGTGTACCCACATTGGAAGGGCAACAAATTATTGAGAAATGCCATGCAGCACCGTACGGAGGTCACTACGGAGTGTTCCGCACACAAGCCAAAATCTGGCAGTGCGGATTCTTCTGGCCAACGATGTACGATGACACCAAGGAATTCATCAGAAGGTGTCACAAGTGCTAGCTGCAAGGAGGCATCATATCACGGAATGCTATGCCCCTCCATTACAACCTGCAAATAGAAATCTTCGATGTCTGGGGTATTGACTTCATGGGACCTTTCCAAAAGTCCCATGACAGTGAATACATCCTCGTCGCGGTGGACTACGTCTCAAAGTGGGTAGAAGCTCTGCCATGCCGAGCTGCCGACGCCAAGCACGCAAGAAAAATGCACCATGAGATAATCTTCCCTCGCTTTGGTACCCCACGAATGGTGGTAAGCGACGGAGGATCTCATTTCATGGACAAGGGCTTCAGAGCGTTCTTGCGGGAGTTGGGAGCAAAGCACAACATCGCCACACCCTATCATCCGCAAACAAGCGGTCAGGCGGAAACTTCAAATAAACAAATCAAAAATATTGGGCAACGCTAGAGTAGTGGCAAATAGCGTGGACGTGGTGTCTAAGCTGTGAGTCACCTTCGTTTGCTGTGTAGCCCACGGTAGTGAGGTAGGCGGCAGGTGGTGACAGCCCTGTTCGTCCTTTGCATCCCTCCACGTCCGGTTACAGAGTAGAGCTGGAGGCCGGCATCACCTGGCAGACCAGGTGCGATCCGGTGCCCAAAGTAAGCTTGTAGGGTTGAAGGTACTTAACCTTAGGATTACAACTGGAGTAGAACCTCGCTACCCAAGTTTACCTACTCCATCCTCCTCAAGGTAGCTAGCTAGAAAGACTTAGCGCCCGTTCCCTGTGGAAAATACGATACCCTGAATACTTCCGGGTGAAGTGCTACAACGGTACTTTCCAACACCCTATTCATACATTCACTGTGGGATTTAGAGGTGGTAAAATTAGGTAGGTAGATCTATTTTAGAGGCTGATACATCTATTTAGAGGTCGATATGGTTTCATGCTTTGATGATACATCTATTTTAGTGTACAGATTTTGAATGCGTTTTGACAAAAATTTGACAGGAGGCTATAATTGTTTGGTATTTAAACTGTATTTATACTGAATTTTGGAAGAATTTTTACATAAGGCAATAATTGTTTGGTATGTGTTGACATAAGTGAAACTAGAACAAATGATTACATAAGGCCTCATCTTTGGTATGTATTGACACATGTATTGAAAGAATTTTGAAAGAATGCTTTCTGTTACACTTTTCTGTTATGCTTACAAACAATTATTGTTCAACTTTATGTACATTTCACTATTTAGGAGACTGATTTTACCTTTCAAATGATTCTGTTGCCTTCATGGTTTTTAGGAATGTTTCTGCTGCAACAGAACCAGCAATGTGGAGAACAGGATGATGGAGCTGTACTCGAGGGAGCGCAAAAGAATCAAGGCTCTGGATGAAGACTGCACCGACTGCATTGAGGATATTGAAAGATTGGAGACGGTGTTTAGCAGTCAGGATGAAAAGTTTGTTAGGATGGTGGAATCTCTTGAGGTCCAGGTTCAGTCGGCACAGCTTGCTCAGAAAGAGCTGCAGGAGGAGCTGAACAAGACAAATGAACTCGTCGAAAAGTATGGCGTCCAAGCCTGCTTAGCTGAAATTTGTTTCAATGAGAAGGACAAGCTCATCTCAGATTTGAAGAAGGAGCTGGAGGAAGTGAAGAAGAAGCTGAACTAGGGGCCAGCAGCACTGCTTTATGCCCAACCTATTTATAGATATATGTATATAGGAGTTATAAATGTAATTGAGAACCATTAGCACTAAAGTTTGGTCTGGTGGCATCTGTAACACATAGGGATGCCACATGGAGATATTTTGCTACTCTGGTCTGCCCTGGATTGTGATTCTAGGAGCTTAAGTAATATATTACTTACATATGATATGGTGCCAATCTGTGATATTTACTATGATAGTTGAATTTCAACTAATTGAATCTGTCTTCTATCTGATGACGATTACCAAAACTGATCTGTGACGCCAAGAAAAAAAAAGCGGGAAGCAGATGTGGCGCCAAAAATGGAGCGGCAGCTATGGCGCCAAGAAAAAAAGCGGGAAGCAGATGTGGCGCAAAAAAAAATAGCACGAAGCAGCTGTCGCGCCAAAAAAAAACGCCGTCAGGGGAACCCTAATGATGATTACCAAAACTAATTTGTGTCCAAGTTGTTTGGTCATTAGGTGTGCCAAACGAGTCGACATAGCAAAACGTAATCTATGACGATCTCCTTTTAGTGTTCTGTGACGTTATTTTTAGTATCGTCACTAATAATCAAGTCAAAACATCATCACCTCACAGTTGTGACGAAAATGGACATTTCGTCATAGAAGACATATCCTTCTGTGACGAAAGTGTGCAGCGTCACGAGGAAATCGTCACCGATAACCATATTTCTACTAGTGTAACGGGATTGCCGAGAGGAAAAATTGCACGCTGACTGACTTGGTTAACACCATGTTAGACACTGCAGGTTTATCTAAGGCATGATGGGGAGAAGCTATATTGACTACGAGTCATGTCCTGAATAGAATTCCAAACAGAAATAAAGAGACAACACCATATGAGATGTGGGTTGGTAGGAAACCATCACTTTCATACTTGCTCACGTGGGGATGCTTGGCAAAAGTCAATGTTCCAATTAATAAGAAGCGTAAGCTTGGACCAAAGACGGTAGATTGTATCTTTCTTGGATATGCTCACAACAGCATTGCCTATCAATTTTTAGTAGTAAGATCTGAAGTTTCTGATATGCATGTTGATACTATCTTTGAATCTCGTGATGCTACATTTTTTGAGAATATATTTCCTTTGAAAGATATGTGTAGCAATGTTAGATTTTCTACTGAATTAGCTCCTGGTGAAATTATACCTGTCGAGTCTCCTGTTGAGTCATTTGAGCAACCACTTGAGAAGGATGACAATGAAGTTCCTGTGAAGAACAAGAGACAAAGGATTGCAAAATCTTTTGGTGATGATTTCATTGTGTACCTTGTGGATGATACTCCCATCTCTATCTCAGAGGCATATGCATCTCCAGATGCAGATGATTGGAAAGAAGCTGTTCGTAGTGAGATGGACTCGATTCTTCCTAATGGAACTTGGGAGCTATCTGAACTACCTTTTGGTTATAAACCAATTGGTTGTAAGCGGGTTTTCAAGAAGAAGCTTAGACCTGATGGTACTATTGACAAGTACAAGGCTCGGCTTGTGGCTAAGGGCTACACTCAAAAGGAAGGAGAAGATTTCTTTGATACTTACTCACCTGTTGCTAGAATGACCACTATTCGAACACTACTATCCTTGGCTGCCTCATATGGTCTGATCATTCATCAAATGGATGTGAAGACAGCTTTTCTTAATGGAGAGTTGGATGAGGAGATCTATATGGATTAGCCTTATGGGTTTGTAGTAAAAGGTGAAGAACAGAAGGTGTGTAAATTATTGAAATCTTTGTATGGCTTGAAACAAGCACCTAAACAATGGCATGAGAAGTTTGACACTACATTAACTAGTGCTGGTTATATTGTTAATGAAGCTGATAGGTGTGTGTATTATCGACATGGCGGGGGTGAATCTGTTATATTATGTTTATATGTTGATGATATTATAATCTTTGGAACAAACATGGATGTTATAAATGAGGTCAAGTCTTTCTTGTCAAAGAATTTTGATATGAAAGATCTAGGAGAGGCTGATGTAATTCTAAACAATAAGCTAATTAAGGAAGAGAGTGGGATTACTCTATCGCAATCTCACTATGTTGAGAAGGTCCTAAGCCGTTTTGGCTTTATGGATAGAAAGCCTTCTCCAACACCTTATGATCCTAGTGTGACATTGTGAAAGAATAAGAAGTGTACTAGAGATCAACTCAAGTACTCTCAGATTGTTGGTTCACTCATGTATCTAGCGAATGCAACCAGACCAGATATCTCTTTTGCTGTGAGCAAGTTGAGTAGGTATATGTCCAACCCGGGTGATGATCATTGGCATGTACTAGAAAGGGTCTTATGCTATCTTAAAGGTACAATGAGCTATGGAATACACTATTCTGGGCACCCAGCTGTGCTAGAGGGATATAGTGATGCGAACTGGATTTCTGATATTGCTCAAATCTACGCCACAAATGGGTATGTCTTTACTCTTGGAGGTGGCGCAGTGTCATGGAGGTCTTGTAAACAGACTATTTTGACACAGTCAACCATGGAAGCAGAACTTACTGCTTTAGATACAGCATCTGCAGAGGCAGAGTGGCTGCGTGAGCTCTTGTCTGACTTACCGGTGGTTGAAAAACCAGTACCGGCTATCCTTATGAATTGTGATAATCAAACTATGATCACTAAGGTGAATAGTGCTAAGGATAATTCAAAGTCAACAAGACACATTAAAAGACGTTTGAAATCTGTCAGGAAATTGAGAAACTCCGGAGTAATAACTGTGTCTTATATACAGACAGATTAAAACCTAGCAGATCCCTTTATAAAAGGGCTATCACGTAATGTGATAGAAATTGCATCTAGAGAGATGGGTATGAGACCCATATGAGTTTACAGTAGTAGTAACCTAACCTTTTTGATCGGAGATCCCGTGACTAAGGACCTAGGAAGAACAAGCTATTGGTAAACTGAGGAGAGTAAAATGATAACCCTCTCTATGTGAAGATGTAATACTCTCAAGGGCGATGAGGCTCTGTATGGTAGGCTGGCAAGAATGCCATAATATGTCCTATTGACTCTATAAGTAAAGATGCTGTCCTACAGAGCATTCTTGAAAGGGCATACCTATATGAGTTCGACTGTTAAACATCGCAGTCTATGAGATTTGGGTGATCTCTAGTAAGCTCATAAAGAGACTAAGGAGTATGACGTATATGCTCCACCCACGGGGAAAGGCTACTGGCAGCCAAGTACTAGTTTGGCTTTAAGCAAAGCTTATTCGCACAAAACTTGCAATTCAAGGCGTAGTCTATTGTTCAAGTTGTGGATAGGTGTAGCTTGAAGTTCTAGGCGGAAGTTCAACTTAACAGTCTCTGCTGAAACACTAGTATATCAAACGGTAGCGAGAACAGGCAAAATCTCTAAATGGGTATTTGAGATCTAGCGGGGGATTGTTGGAATTTAGATGTAATATAGGCTTGGCCCAATAACAAAATTCTGAAATTCCTAAAGAAATCTCAAAGGCCCATTCATGTATATGGAAAGGAGGGAGTGGTGGAATCATTTAGTACCACATTGCTTGTGGAAGGTGGAGAGGACCAACTTAAATATGCAAGTTGTTCCTACCTTCTCAAGTCTAGTGTGAGAAGGAGAAAGAGAACTCCACACGCGTGCGCTTGCTCGCTCGCCTCGCCGGGCCGGGGCGCGGCGCGACGCGGGCGCACGACATGCGCGTGAATGGTCCGCTGAAATCCGGCTCCTCGCCTTGCGGGGGTGCGGTCTCCTTTTGCAGTTCTAGTTTTTGGTCTTTGGTTTGCAGAGTTCTAAACGAATACGAACAGCAGAGTCCTAACCAGTTTAGATCGTGACTGTGTCACAAGGTCGGTCTACCCGGACTATATAAGCAGACCACCGGCCACGCTAAAACGCATCTAATTGAAAGCTTAGGATTTTGTCTCTTCTCACTGCTGCGTCGCCGTCGCCAAGTCTCCAGCTCGATCGTTCGCGTGCACCAGCGACTGGGTGAGCAGGTCTCCGGAACTGTCGTCTTTGCGATCCTACACCGGGAGAAGGCGAATAAGGTTTTTGGGAAGCGCTCTTTACGCGACTGCTCCCGATCTTCGTCACGGCTCGTCTTCTGGGAAGGACACGCGGAGGACCGTCCCAGCGCCGTCTTCATCGACAAGTTCTTCGACTTCTTCAGCAGCCGCCGATCGACGACAACGACAGCGACTTGGGGGATCTCGGCGTCGCTTTCGGGAACCTCTCCATTACGTTGTCCTCAACGTCAAGCAGGTATTCCCAAGATCCAATCTTCGTGTTAGTCATGTTCAATCTATTCAATCTATCTGGTGTGCTAGTTGTGCTTACACCTGTTGCTAAGATCATGCTATACTATATGCCGTTGAATCATGCTATGATCTGTGATATGCTTTTGTGCTATGCTAGTATGCTTCACATGCTTTATCTAGTAGATCTATTTATCATGATTTATATTATGGAATTAATCTGGAAATTGTCTAATATCTTAACACAACTATAATCAAATTAAACCTTATACCAATCTTTCTGCCATTCAAAAAAATCTGATCTGCCTATTCCTTACTTCCTTGCAGCAGTTGATGAGTGACTAATTAATATGCGGCCACAAAACTACACAACACAGGAACCCAAAGCCATTGCTAAACCAGAAACCAAACCCTAAATACAGCTTGTTAGGCAATAAATCGAACACCATCAGGGAAATAAGCCCAGCAAGACAAGATTGAGGAGGGGTGATAGGGGGACGGGAACTGTGACAGAGCCGACCAATTTATAAGAAATCAAGTATAAATCGCAATCACCGAAGTGATCACCGTCTACACTTGAGTCCATATAAACCCGGTATTCCGGAAATCTCCGAGTGATTTCAAACTCATCAACAAACAACCAAGATCGTTGAGCTTAGTATTACAAATCCGCAGGTGTCTCAAACCAAATTCGAATATATTATCAGAGTGCATTGTACTCATTTATTACAAACCAAGTTCAGAGTATGGAAGCAAATAGAGATAACATAGTGTCAATATAAAGTCAACCCTGTAACAGCAGAAGACAGGGTTATGGAATGCCTTGCCCTGGCTTTTACTCCTCATCCGCAGGGTACAAGCAAGTCTTACAATAGCCGTGGTAAATATGATCACCTGCAACAATGGGAGCAAAACCCTGAGTTTACGAATACTCAGCTAGACTTACCCGTCAAAACCAAAATAAAGACTCCAAGGATTATGCCAGGCTTTATGTGTGGTTGGGACTCACATTTATTTTCATAAATAAGGTAGATTAATGGGCCTACACATACTACTTATTTCTTCTACTTTAAAAGGGTGATTATAATAATAACAACCATATATCCTGTATAGTCAAGATTAATCACATGCTCAGCAGTATAAATAACAGCATAAGTAACTTGATTAAATAATTAACCTCAGCAGCATGAATTAAGTAACCATGAAAGTTATGTTACTACTTTGTCGCGAACACAAACCCAGGTTCTCGTTAACCAAGAGAGATGGCGATTCGAATCGAATTACTGACCAGCTGGCGATAACCCTGTCACACACTAGGACCACTTTGCAAGAGCAGCCCTAATCACCCCCAAGAATGTCCAAGAATCGCGGGCCTGTCGGCTACCCCCTCCTTCTCAGGCCACCCAGGATTCCAGCCCAAAGCTCTTTCTTCGTCCGGGATTGCCTGTGCCCAAACAAACCCAACCTACCACGCCAAGGAGGAGCGATAAAGCGAACAAATGCCGGCTTGCGACTATTACCATTGGGGCTTCGTGGCTCACGACCCCGCGGAGCCTACTATATGAACAAGTACTTTCAACTTCCGACTGCCTTCCGACAAAGGATTAGTCCTTAAGCGATCAGATGGAAGACCACAATATCCATCCAATCTAAGCATGTTATTTTAATCCGGTTTTCAGCAGCAGCATCATGAGTCATCCATGTGACTACCCACAACATCCTCACAAGTGACCAGAATCACTGTCTACTGCAATCACCATACTGAGCATTTATAACCTAGACCTCTAGATATTAACAAGTTAGATTCTGAAGCAAATTTTCTAGAATGTCACAAATAAACCAATGCTACTGTGTTGTTGACAAGGTGACTATCAGTTTCGTAAAGAACTTGGAGTGAGTTGTTTTTTTGCCAATCTACTTGCTTTCTACTAACGTCAAGAATTAGTAGGACTTGCACATTCATTTGGTACTATTATCTCAGGTGATCAATAAGAGGAACCGTAAGGAGCTACAACATCGATAGATCATTCTTGTGGATCGATTGGTGATTTGGGGTTTCAAGTTGACAACATCGAAGAAGGGGTATGTGATCTGCATGTGTTTTTGTTAAATTAGAAGTCTATCTATATGGTCGAACTCAGTATAAATTATGTGTAACCTATGTCAAAAAGCTCCAAAGGTGAACAGTGAAAAATAACAGTAAGAAGCTATAACATCAATATATCATTCTTGTGCGTCCAAAGGTAATCTCTGGTTTCAGATTCACCTATACCTTATCACCCTAACTTAGAAACTTTTTTACTCGGTGTCGTCCTGAGAAGATGCCTTGACAAAATGGTATATCCTAATTGACAGGTTGTATTGATGGGAACGCGTGGGCGGACAATGGTATATTCTATTTGTCATGTGAGCTTTATTATTGATTAAATGTTGAGATCAAACTTTTTTTATTATATTTATAGGTGATGCAAATGCATCCAGTTTGACCGACAATATTGTCACGTGTCCAAAAGAGCGTAAGCATGAGGTTCAGAGAGCACGAAGGGCTGCAATGTCTCCTGAACAAAAGTCGCTAATCAACAAGAGGCGACGTGAGTTATATGCGGTGAAAAATGCAAACAACAATGTTGCAAGAATGATAGAAATGACTCAAGAAGAGAAGAAGTTGAAACGAAAGGAGATCAACAAAAATTACAATAAGTCTGTGAGGGAACACCGAACCAACACTTTGCATCCAGACTCAATCGCCATGGAGAGTCCTCACCTAAACCGATTTTTCCTTCACCTCAAATGCCAAAAGCATCTTCACTTGATATGGAGATACCTGAATTTGGGGGCACGCCTGTTTACATCGCGCCGTCTATAGTTGAAGATCCAGAATTTGAGACCCCTGAATTTGATGCGGCACATACCATACATAGGCATCGGGTGAACAATGGAGAGAGAAATGCCCTTATATCCCGTCGCAATAAGGCTTTTGAATCAAATGTTGGAAGAATGACTAGAGGTTGTGCAAATGGAAATAGTTGTGACGCGAATGACCTAACACAGCCGAGTGTGGTTCATAATGGTACATATATTATTTATATGTCATCATTTTCAAATCCACTCTTCTATTCCAAAAACTCATACCATTTGGTTCCTGTAGATGGTGTCACACAGGAATCTGGAGTTCCACCGCCTAATAATATCGCATGCACACAAACATAGCCGTCTGTAGTTGATGGTTCTCTCTGATGCCTCCACCGCCTAATAATTGCATAGGCACACAGACACAACCGTATGTAGTTGATGGTACCTCTCCAATGCCTCCAAACGGAGCACAAGCGGATATGCCAGACGGTGTCGTCGAGGATGGTATTTTCTTTACTAATTTTTTTCCAATTTTGCTTACCTTATATGCCATTATTACGTTCCGTGAGTCATGCATATATGTGCCTGTGCTGTGTACAGACTATGACGCGGATGTCATATTTGAGGAAGACGTGGAAGAGGATGAGGCGTACTTTTTCGCCAGACAAGGTACGACGATTAATAAACAAAAAAAAATTCACAAACTTTCTTTCCATGTGTAAAACATCAATATTTGGCAGAGTACGACGAGGATGGAGGCGAGCACAATGACGACACAGATGTCCAAGAGAATAGTGAGCCTGATGTCCCGGATCCATACGATCGGGTTTATGCTAATCTCCCATCAGAGTCGCACATGCTAAAGTCGGTGCCAAACTACACGCACTGCGATGCAAAGAAAATAGAGGGTGAACCACCTGGGTTCTGCTGTCGGGGTGGACAAATTCGTCTTTCAACTCTTGATACACCACCAGAGCTCAGGAGGTTGTGGTCAAGCTCAAACGCGGATTCTAGGCACTTTCGTGCAAACATCAGATATTTCAATGGCCACTTCTCTTTCACTTCTCTGTACTGCCACCTAGATCGTGTGACCACTAACATGAGAACCTGTGGTATCTACACGTTCCGTGCTCATGGACAGATTTACCATAACATACAGTCTTTTGGTAAAGAGAATGGTGTTGAAAAGAGACGACGATCCGTCCCTCGAGTATCAGATGAGCAAGTGTCGTAAGCAGTGCACCGAAAAAGACAGAGAAGTTATTGAGCAATTGGTTAGGATTCTTAATGGGAATCCCTACTCTCAGGAACACGCTGATAACCTTGAGGATTATCGTGTTGAGTTGAACCTTGACCAGCGGCTTGACCAGACAACATATAACGTGCCTATTGCATCAGAGGTGGCCGCCGTCTGGGTTGAGGGGAGTGAGCGTCTAGGCCAATTCCAGCATAGTGTGGTCCTGCAAGGGAAAGACTGGACCATACATGGCATCCGCTCATATATGGCGTGCTATGACCCGCTTTCATACCCGCTTTTCGCCCCAAAGGGTGAGCTTGGATGGCACAATTGCATTCCAAAACGCAATGTTACTATGGAACAAGTTGAGAGAGCTCGAGAGATCCGCAAAAGGCGTGCTGAGAAAGATGGTGTTGCTGATGGTGATGATGATGGAGGTAACTTGAATCCTTTTCATTAATTCAATATAAGCTTAGTTATGTTATCTTACAATACTAACTCGACCATTGTCTCCCTGTAGAACCTATTGGAAATGTATGTGTATCTGTGCGTGACTACTACTGCTACAAGTTCCAGATGCGGCTAGGGATATTTAATCCAATACTCTATGGCGGCTGACTTTTCCAGCAGTTTGTTGTCGACACCTACATCAAGATTGAGAGCTCGCGTTTGGACTACATACGGAACAATCAGGAGGCTTTGAGAGCTGACCTATATCAAGGCCTAGTGGACAGCATGCATGCGGGTGAAGGAAGTGCTGAGAATGTTGGAAGGCGTACTGTGTTGTCTTCTTCATTCATTGGAGGCCCCCGTGATATGAGGCGCCGGTACATGGATGCAATGGCTCTGGTGCGAAAGTATGGTAAACCTGATATCTTCCACACGATGACGTGCAATCCTAACTGGGACGAGATCAAGAATGAACTTTATCCAGGCCAGACACCATAGGACCGTCCAGATCTCGTCACCAGAGTCTTTAGAGCAAAGTTAGATGCAATGAAGAAAATGTTGACGGAGAAAGGCATTCTTGGGAAGGTGAAGGCCTACGTATATGTAGTGGAGTTCCAGAAGAGGGGTTTGCCGCATGCACACTGGTTACTAATAATGGCACGGAAGTACAAGCTCACATGTCCTGAGCAATATGACATGATTATCAGTGCAGAGCTACCAAACAAGAAGAAATACCCTGAGCTCTACAAGATGGTAACAAAGCATATGATGCATGGTCCCTGTGGGGTGCTTAATCCATTTTGTCCGTGCACGGTGGCTAAAAGTGAGTGCAAGAACCATTACCCGCGACCATTCTGTGATTCAACGTCACAAGGAAAGGATTCATACCCCGTCTATCGGCGACGCGATAACGGGCGTACGGAAAAAGTACGAGGCCATTTCTTGGACAATCAATGGGTTGTTCCTTACAACCCTTTCTTGCTGCGTACATTCAACTGTCATATAGCCTGCAGGAGCATCAAATCAGTAAAGTACATCTTCAAGTACATATACAAGGGACATGACAGGGCATCGGTGGTGATGAGGGAGGCTGACAAAGCCGATAAGCAGGGGGGCATTGATGAGATCAAGCAATATAGAGATGCCTGTTGGGTGACACCTCTAGAGGCGTTATGGAGGATATATGACTTTGACTTGAGCAAGAACTATCCACCAGTACAGCAGCTACAGCTTCATTTGCCAGGCATGCACATGGTGTCATTTCATAAAAGGACAAGGTCGAAAGGATTGTTAATAAGCCGAGCGCAGAAGATTCAATGCTGACTGCGTATTTTGATTATAACAGGCAGCATGAGGAATCCAGTGGACTCTTGTATCGGGACTTCCTGGAGCATTTCACTTGGCAGTCTGATGGTAAATTCTGGCAGGCTAGAGAAAGATCTCTGTTTTCCAAGTTGGCAGAGTCATATCGGCTCACCCCGTAGAGGGAGAACACTAGTTTCTTCGTGTCCTCTTAAACAATGTTGCTGGTGCTACCTCATATGAACACCTAAGGACCATTGATGGAGAGCTGCTACCCTCATCCCGTGAAGCTGTGGAAAGGAGGGGTCTAATCGAAGAGGTCAATACACTGGATGAGTGTCTAACTGAAGCTACTTTATTCGAGATGTCTTCCTCTCTACAAAGGCTATTTGCAACAATATTAGTGTTCTGCGAGCCACATGATGTGTTTGGTTTGTGGGAAAAACACTACGATGCAATGTCAGAGGACTACAGCCGTAATAATCCACGGATCTGGTGCAGCAAATGGTTTTGATAGATATTAGAAACATGGTGGTGTCTATGGGGAAGAAGTTTGATGAATTGCCTCTTCCAAAAATTGATGACTCATATGACAATGCTAGCCATATGCCTCGAGAGATACTTGAGGAGAGTAGAGTCGAGCTGGACCCCAAAGATGAGCTATTGTGACTCACTCAACATCGAGCAAAGGTCTGCCTACGATGAGATAATGGCTGCTGTCCACAGCAAAAAAGGCGGGATGTTCTTTGTGGATGGACCTGGCGGTATGGGAAAGACCTTTTTGTATAGGGCACTTATCGGAAAACTACGTAGTCAGGACATGATTGTCGTGGCTACAGCAACATCTGGAGTCGCAGCATCCATATTGCCAGGTGGGAGGACGAGCCACTCGCGCTTCATGTTACCTCTCAATGCTAAAGATGGCGATGGATGTAAATTCACAAAACAGGATGGTACGTCCAAGTTGCTACAGCAAGCAGCTCTCATAATATGGGATGAGGCATCTATGACAAGGAGGCAAAACGTGGAAGCACTAGACAAGAGCCTACGAGGTACAATGAGCCTGTCAAACCTTCTGTTTGGTGGGAAGATAGTTGTCTTTGGCGGGGATTTCAGGCAGGTCCTCCCTGTTGTGCGGAAAGGATCCAGGGCTCAAATAGTCGGAGCTTCTCTATGAAGCTCTTATCTTTGGGAATCCATGCGCCACCTAAAGCTCGTCCGCAACATGAGGGCTCAGAGTGACTAGTGGTTTGCAGATTATCTGTTGCGCATTGGTAATGGAACGGAAGAGGTTTACGGTGATGACGATGTACGGATTCCAGACGAGATTTGTGTCCCGTTCTCTGGCGATGCCGAGAAGGATCTTCGCACATTGATCGACATCATCTTTCCAGACTTAAACGCAAACATGGCGAATAAAGACTACATCACCACCAGAGCGATTTTATCTACACGTAACGATTGGGTGGACATGATCAATATGAAAATGATTGTTATGTTCCAGGGCGGCGAGATGGTGTATCACAGTTTTGACTCTGCCGTAGATGATCCACATAACTACTATCCAGTAGAGTTCTTTAACAGTCTGAACCCCAGCGGCTTGCCTCCACACGTGTTGAAGCTCAAGCTCGGGTGTCCTGTCACCTTGCTTCGGAATATTGATCCTACCAATGAGCTGTGCAACGGTACAAGGCTGCTGGTGCTGGGGTTCTCAAGAAATACAATCGATGCGGAAATCGTGGTGGGGCAGCATGCTGGGAAACGGGTATTCCTTCCTCGAATACCCCTGTGCCCATCTGATGAGATGTTCCCGTTCAAGTTTAAGAGGAAGCAGTTCCCTATCAGGCTGAGCTTCGCTATGACGGTCAACAAGTCACAGGGCCAAACGATCCCGAACGTGGGTGTGTATCTGCCCGCACCGGTGTTCTCTCATGGTCAGTTGTATGTGGCGATGTCTAGAGCCACATCAAAAGCGAATATCAAGATACTCGCACTCCCGCCTGATGCGGAGGCACGGGAGGAGGCCAAAAAGTTGGAGAAGAAAAATATTAGAAAGAATGGTGTCGGGAAAAATAAAAAGAATGCACCAAGTAAAAAAAAGGTAAGGATAAAAAGACGCCAGCAGTTGATGGAATTTTCACGAAGAATATTGTATGGAAGGAGGTTCTAACGCAATAAGCAAGGTAATTGAAGTAACACATACAATGTACCAAGTAACACATAGAATGCACCAAGTAACACATACAATGTATTTGTAATTCATTTTATATTATAAAATATTATTTAACTAACGCCAATATTCGTTGATATTCCTAGCTACTTCTAAATGGTCTATCAGACACTACATGGAGATGTTATATATATAATACATGAATGTAAAATCATATGTACATGTTTGGATTAAATGTTACTTCAATATTATTGTTTATTTTTATAGTATTATTATCTTATCGTGCTATCCATGATTTTTTATAAAATATAAAATTCCCGTAGCACGGGCATTTAAGGAAAATTTGAGCACAACCGCCTCCGTCCGTCTCCCTTCGCGGCCCACTCGCGTTTCAGTGGGCTGCGGCCCACGCCGACGTGATGGTTTGCGTAACTCGAGCCGGACTCGAACGGGCTACCGTGACCGAGCGAGCTCTTGGCGAGCACGCCAGGGAGCTTCCCCGCGCGTGGCCTTAAAACCAAAGTCCGATGCGATTCCGTCCCTCATCTTCAGTTCTTCACCCGTTCCATCCCTAACCCCAGAACCCCGCCCGCCGCCACCCTAGCCGCCGCCGACACCACCGCCGCCGTCACCTCCATGGCCGCGCCGTCGGAGGACTCTCTGCGGCGCGCGCTCGCTGAGCGGCAGGCCGCCGTGGACGCGCAGGCCGAGGCCGTGCGCGCGCTCAAGGCCGGCGGCGGCGCGTCCAAGGTCGATGTGGACGCGGCGGTCGAGGCGCTGAAGGCGCTCAAGATCGAGGCCGGCGCCGCCGCGTGCCGGTTGCAGCTGGCCGTCGGGGCGAGCGCGGGCGGCAAGGCGAGGGAGGAGCTGCGTCAGGCCGTGGTGAATACCCTGGAGCAGAAGCTGTTCTACTTACCCTCCTTCAAGATCTACCGCGGGGTGGCCGGGCTCTACGACTACGGTCCGCCTGGGTGCCGCGTCAAGTCCAACGTCCTTTCCTTCTGGCGCCAGGTGATGCCCACGATCTGTCTCGAAAATGTGCTGAGCAGTTGCTGCGCATAAACGATTGTGGTATATGTGACCTTCTGATGTGTAAAGGTGGTTGTTTTTTATTGTATCCTGAGTAGTATTCGTCTTCCCCTGGGATTTGCATTAAAATCTGTATGTGGTATAGTGATTTTCTGCTAGAGCAGAAGTGCCTGCATTAGTATGCTTGATTATTGCGTATGTATAGTTTCTGTCAGCTGATGCAGGAGTGTCATTTCCTGTTCCACATTGGCGATAGTAATCTTATCAAAATGTCATGTCAGTTAATTATCACTAATTGGAAATTTTGCAATGGATAATCCTTCAGCCTTCCTTGGTGCAGTATTTGTTCCTTGTTTTGTTTTCTGGTTTACCATTGGATGTGATTTGCTAGTTTCAATTGAAACAGACTATATTTAGCTGTTGTGTTTTTCATATTGGAATAATTTTTCGAAGAGATAAATTTGGTGACGTTACACCCTTATACCTTTGTTTTTCTAAGATTTTTAATTATCATATTCTTATTTTTTTACAGCACTTTGTTTTGGAGGAGAACATGTTGGAAGTTGACTGCCAATGTGTCACACCTGAGATCGTCTTGAAGGCATCAGGCCATGTTCAGAAGTTTACTGACCTCATGGTTAAAGATGAGAAGACAGGCACATGCTACCGTGCTGATCACTTGTTGAAAGATTTTTGCAAGGAGAAGCTTGAGAAAGATCTTACCTTGCCCCAAGAGAAGGCTGACGAATTTAAGCGTATTCTTGCCATATTGGATGACCTCTCAGCAGAGGAACTTGGTGCAAAGATTAAAGAATATGGCATTGTTGCCCCTGATACAAAGAACCCACTTTCTGATCCCTACCCATTCAATCTTATGTTCCAAACATCTATTGGCCCCACTGGTCTTAGCGTAGGGTAAGAAGATTATTACCATTCCCTCTGTAATTATCTTCCTTTTGTGTTCATTGGCTAAAAGGGATCAATTATTTTGTGGGCACATAGGTATATGCGACCGGAGACTGCACAGGGCATTTTTGTGAACTTCAAGGACCTATACTATTACAATGGCCAAAAGCTTCCCTTTGCAGCAGCTCAGATTGGGCAGGCTTTTAGGAATGAGGTTTGTGTTCTTTGTCCCATTTTCGTTGACGTTCCTTTCAATAGATGCTTAGTACTAGTCATTTCTGTCTTTTTGTGCCATTTCACTTTTAAGGTGCCAAGTTGCCTGCAATTGTGAGTTTGTGACATGCTTCAGTTACTCTTCATGATTAGATGGTTCTCTTAAATTGGTTTTAGTACCTGATCAATCTAGATTCTAAACTGATTTTGTTTTTTTATTCATATGCTGGTTGGAATTAATGCTTTTTGATAGCTTCACAGTAGGTTGTTACTTACTAGTAGATTTAATGACGCTTCTAAGGAGCAGTTTGCATTTATTGGCTTTGCAACAGTTGTATAGATGTTGCTTCTTTTTTCAGCTACTCACTATGTCTAGAATTTGAAATCAGATCTCGCCACGACAAGGTCTTCTCCGAGTTCGTGAATTCACATTGGCAGAGATTGAGCATTTTGTGGACCCAGAGGATAAGTCGCATCCAAAGTTTGTTGATGTTGCTGATTTGGAGTTCTTGATGTTTCCAAGAGAGCTGCAACTCTCTGGGGAGTCAGCCAAATTGATGACGCTTGGGGAGGCAGTCTCAAAGGTTTGTATTTTCTGGTAATTTTTACCTTGCCAATTTGGTCTCTTCTCTTCCTTTTATTTTCTTTATATATGTTGCTCTTATGCTGGATACAGTTTCTAAATTTTCACCCTATTTTTTGACAGGGAACTGTTAATAATGAGACACTTGGTTACTTTATTGGAAGGGTCTATCTTTTCCTGACACGTTTGGGAATTGATAAGGGTCGGCTGCGCTTCAGGCAACATCTACCTAATGAGATGGCCCATTATGCTGCTGACTGTTGGGATGCTGAGATAGAGTGTTCTTATGGGTGGATAGAGTGCGTGGGTATTGCTGATAGATCTGCATATGATTTGCGAGCTCACTCTGTAAGCTTACTGCATCTTTTTCACACCCTGGATACTTCTTTTGGATACTAGTTTTAGTCCTTTGCATATGTTGCTGTTGGAATTGAAGTTGCTCAACTATACTTCCTAATGCATTTTGTATCAGTGTCCTCTGTTTAGTGTGCTAGTAATGCTGACATGCTTGTCTACTTGCTATCTCACAGGAGAAAAGTGGTGTCCCACTTGTTGCCCGTAAAAAGTTTTCGAAACCTAGAGAGGTTGAGGTGAGTTATCATATCCAGTTCTCCCACTTATTGCTCATGAAAAGTTTTTGAAGCCTGCATGGAAACTACCGTTTCGAGTACCATATTGTACAGACTTTGCCGTGATACTTCTTATTTCTGGCATTAACCTGTGCTTATATGTTTGCTGACATTCATTATTGCAGAAACTTGTCATAGTTCCCTCAAAGAAAGACCTGGGCCTTGCTTTTAAGGGCAACCAAAAGATGGTCCTTGAAGCGTTGGAGGTACCATGTCTTGTCCTCATATTTCATATTTGTTATATGTGGCTGTAGTTTTCAAATCTCTCCCCTCTTACTTGTTATTCCATGTTGGTGGTGACAGGCAATGAGTGAGAAGGAAGGACTAGAGATGAAAGCTGCACTAGAGTCCAAGGGGGAGACAAATTTTAAAGTCTGCACACTTGGAAAAGATGTTGTCATTACCAAGAAGATGGTATCAATTAATATGGAGAAGAAGCTGGAACATCAGCGAGTCTTTACCCCTTCAGTCATCGAGCCGTCATTTGGCATAGGCAGAATCATCTACTGTTTGTTCGAGCATTCATTTTATACAAGGCCTAACACATCAGAAGAGGGAAAGCTGAAAGTCTTCCGGTTCCCTCCTCTTGTGGCTCCTATAAAGTGCACCGTGTTCCCCCTGGTGCAGAACCAAGAGTTAGACAATGCTGCTAAAGTGATTGCTAAATCACTAACAACTGCTGGTATCTTACACGTTATTGACACTAATGGTACGCATCATAGATCTTTAAATACTTTATCGCCCTTATATTTCTATATGTGATGAATTATCATGATGGATGACGGCCTTTAAATTGGAATGAACCTGTAGTGTTCACATGGTATTGTTATCGTAGTATGAAATTTACCATATCACTATATATAAGCTTATGGTGGTGTTGTATTCTTGCAGCTATTTCTATTGGGAGGCGGTATGCGAGGACAGATGAGATTGGTGCACCTTTTGCTGTAACAGTTGATTCTCCAACAAACGTTACGATCAGAGAGAGGGACAGTAAGGAGCAGGTTCGGGTGGACATCGGCGAGTTGGCGACTGTGGTGAAGCAGCTGATAGATGGCCAAAGCACCTGGTCCGATGTCTCTGCAAAGTATCCTGCCCACATTGGGCCCCAAGGTGACCTGGAGTGAAAGCCCTGGCTAACGTCATCTCCAGCCACATCTTCTCAAGAAGTCGCCAGGATGGATGGTCAGTCTTTCTTCTCCATTTGTAGGGAAGATTCTCTAGTCAAAACATAGCTTTCCCCCATACATACATGAGATGTGCCGCGGCAGTTCGACAAACTCAACTTTGCAGTTTTCCCAGTTCTTTTTTTTTTGCTCCTTCAAATGTTGTTTTCTCCATATATGGTCTCACCCATACTACAAAACTTAACCCATCTGAGTTACTTGTGAACTAGTTCTTGTGTAAGTTCATACTGATACCTGGAATTATTGAGCTACCTTCAGTGTAATTGGAATTTGGAGTTTCAGTTACATGTCCCCAGTTGCCATGTGCATGTAGCCTGTTTGTAAATGTCTGCTGCGCTAGTTCTGTTTGGAATGTTTGTTGCCAACTGTACCAAATAACAAATTAGTCCCGAGGACTAACCGCATTTTGCCAATTGGACCAATCTCATTTGCCAATTTCCTTAGCTACCAAGGCAGAGAGATGGGTTCCCCTTGTGCTGCCCACGTCTGTGGCGTGCGTCTGCACCAGTCCAAGCCATTTTATGCTATTCCTTGCTTGCCCACCATTGGCCAGAGATTTATTAGTGGCATAGCCAAATTTCTTGCCCGCCTGAAATTTTTCGATGGCGTAGCCTATCAAAACACTGGAGTTTCCATTCTAAAAATCAAAAAAAAAAAACGCTGTAGTTTTCCACCGGCCTTTCCAATAGTCTAACAAGGTGGCTCCATTCATACCCACGCGCTCATTTTGAGACAGACCACTGCCATCGATTCTTGTCCATGGCCATGGACTCTCCTCTAATGGAGCCCCTACTGGATCCCAGTGACCGCGATCCGGCTGACATGGATGCCGGGCGAGCACGGCGATGCCGCCGCCGTGGAGAGCAGCACCGTCGTGGTGAATGGCACGGACGCCAACGAGAGCGGCGACGATGATGGAGAAGGGGAGGACGAGATGTGCGCGTCCGTGCAGCGGCGGCTGGACGAGAGTGGCACCGACCGCGGCTGGGAACGAGGAGGCGGCGGGCGACGACGCGGAGGCTGACCAGATGGCGGCGCGCATAGAGCGCCGCCTCGCCGTTGCAAGCTTCCCTGTTTTGAAAAAACCTGGATGTCAGTTATCCTTGTGAGAAAAAAAATGCGAGTTTTTTACACATTTGTCAATCTCATCCGCCCGGACCAGGAAAGGGAGGTTCTGTAGGAGCTATAGTAGGAGTTGTCGGTGGTGTTGTTGTACTGCTCCTGGGTGTCATTTATATCAGACGAAGAAAGTCAAAAAGGCTGCCCTGCTTCCATCTTCTGAAAGTTCTACCCAATTTGGTAATGATATTTTGGGCTTCTCTTTCTATGTATAATACCTGCAACAGGCAGTTATTATTTTAACTTCTTCTGTAGAAAAGCATTTATAAGCCTGATTCCACTCTTGTATTTTTCTTTTGTCTTTTGTTCACATCAGCAACTACAAGCATAAATATTACTACAAAGCATAAATGGCAGATTTCACAGATTACAAGCATCTTTTTTTTTTTGCACCATAAATCGCTCCTGCCATTCAAAGTGTGAGCATGACAAATTGGTTCATGTGCCAATCAGAATGATAAAAGTGGACCCTGGGATCAATGAATTAGAAGTGGTATTGGTGCTGTTGAATTAGCGCAAAATCCTTTTATTCTAGGACAAATTTTGAATGTCAAATGCTTGTCTTCTGAGACAAAGGGACAAAGGGAATAGTTTTGGTCGTTTGAGGTTCTGATGCTATTAGGTTCTCAGACATTTGACCTTTGCAGCAATTATTTTGCTTGTCCAGAAATATGAAAATAAATCCTGTTTAGTAAACAGAGTTTGTGACTGTAGTTTATATGTGCCAAAAGGTCTCTCCTATGTCTGAAGCACCAATAAATGTATCTTTTAGCACAGAGTGTTATTCACCCTTGAACATTGTGTCCTTTTTCCCTTATTATCCTTTCTAACATCTTATTGAGAATTACAATGGAATGGAGTTTTTACATTCTTCTAAACTATTTGTTTTCATACAGCTGCTACATCATCCATGGACAAAGTTGCACTGTCAAGCAGTCAAGCTGATAGCGATTCAGCAGTTCCAGGAATTACTGTTGACAATTCAGTAGAGTTCTCATACCAGGAACTTTTTAATGCAACAGAGGGATTTAGCATGAGTAATAAAATCGGGCAAGGTGGTTTTGGTGCTGTCTATTATGCTGAGCTCAGAGGCGAGGTTAGTCCAAACTGTTCACAGTTGTATGAATAGTAAACACATGATAGTTGGAGTGCATTTTACAAACACATAAACGTGTTACTGCCTTCCTACAGGGGTCTGCGCATAATAGCAAAATAATATGCATTCTTAATCATTCAAACATTACAATCTGTTCTTCATTTGACATGTTTTGCTTTGGGTATCTCCAGAAAGCTGCCATAAAGAAAATGGATATGCAAGCTACAAATGAGTTCCTTGCTGAGTTAAAGGTTATGACGCATGTTCATCATCTAAATCTGGTTAGTGATTCCTTTGTTTTTTATTTTCTAAAATGGCATATTAGATATTAGATTTTGCTCTTAGGTTTCTCTTTTGGTTTCCTTTACTTTCTCACAATAAAATAGTTAATTAGAATACAATTATACACTTATATTTGTAGAAGTTGCTATCTGATGAAACTTTGTAGTGGAAGTTTCAAGTTTTAACTTCCAATACACATTAGTCTGAAGTACTGCCAAGGAATGCTAAATTTCTAATTTGAGCTTTTTTAAATTGTGCATAATTGTTTGTACTTGCATTTGGCATTTTTTATGGATTGCAATACTCTCTTTTTAATTCTAATTGCTCTCAAATAGAAAAGGTTCTGACAGAATAAACATATTTATGTACATTTTAGGTGAGGTTACTAGAAAAAAAAGTATCCTTGGAAAAATATTGATTTCTAGCTGAATGTCAGGTAGTGAAATCAATCAACTTTTAGCTGAATGGCACAATGGTGATATGCCTAGATAAACTGCTTGTTGTATTGCTAACTTTTACAATTCAAAATTTCACTGGGAAAGATTGCAATTAGTTTCAATATCTGTTCTGGATGAAATTATGTGTTACATTACGAATTTATGATGGATCATGGATGGCGGGCACCACCATTGTACATGATGATTGTGAACATATGTACATGAGTCTGGCCTTTTTCTTGTTATCCTTGTAGTCCAGTCTTACGAACAGTCATGATTTCCTTGTTATCTTCATTCAGATTAATCCTTATATGTCTCATTTTGCTGCCGTTGTCAATGTTTATATCGCACAGGTGCGCGCTTGATTGGCTATTGCATTGAGAGCTCTTTGTTCCTTGTTTATGAGTTTATTGAGAATGGGAACTTAAGTCAGCATTTGCGTGGAACTGGTGGGTACAATGTTGCCTCTTATGATTGTCTCTGCCTATTCTGATGCTTGCACATTCATATAGGTTACCAGCCTCTGTCTTGGGCTGCCAGGGTTCAAATTGCACTAGATTCAGCCAGAGATCTTGAGTACATTCACGAACATACTGTTCCAGTGTACATACATCGGGATATCAAATCAGCAAAGATCCTGATAGATAAGAACTACCGGGCAAAGGTTCGAATAGTTAATGGATTTTTTTTGTATTTATAAATGTAACCTCTTCCCTTTGTGTAAATAATTGTCTAGTCCAGGTTGCAGATTTTGGTCTAACAAAACTTACAAAAGTTGGCAATACATCACTGCCGACACGTGGAATTGTTGGTACATTTGGTTACATGCCTCCAGAGTACGTTTCTTCAATGTTTCATATGTTATCCTGTATTTGTGCAAATTGCAGAGTAACACTATCTGTGACGAATGTTGACATCTATGGGACATGACATTTGCAGATATGCTCGATACGGCGATGTTTCTCCGAAGGTTGACGTCTATGCCTTTGGTATTGTTCTATATGAACTTATTTCAGCCAAAGAAGCTATTGTGAGATCAACTGAGTCTGCAAGTGATTCAAAGGGATTGGTTTATCTGGTAACTGTTCTGCTAAATCAACTTGTTTATGTTCTGATTCTAGGGTTCTAGTTTGTAGTGGTTCGCCTCCCATTGTCATTTGGTGAAATGCCAGAGGTCCTTGCCAATTTCTCAAGGAAAGAAAAACTTTATGCACTTTTGCTTCACTACCATGAGGGTAGTTGTTAATTGGCTTGCATTAGCTCTTAGTAAATCCATTCCTGAATTATTTTGATCCCATCCTATCATTCTTATAATGAGGCTTATATTTGATCTTTCATTTCCTTCTTGTGGTCATGTGTTCATGGATGTTTTGGCAATAAACAGCGGACGAGATGCTGGATTTTTTTTGTTGTAGCATTTATGCGTGACACCTGTGCTTTCAGAGCTATAGTACGAACCACTGGATGCTTGGATTGTAGTAGAAGAGTTTTGTGCTTGAAGCAATAGCATTGGTTTTGACTGACTCACTGATCGCCTTTGTGAAAACTACAGTTTGAGGAGGCTCTCAACGAACCGGATCCAAAGGAGGGCCTTCAGAGGCTGATTGATCCAGCCCTAGGAGAGGATTACCCCATCGACTCCCTCCTCAAGGCAAGAATCATGCACAGACTGTGCAATGCTGCTGCAGAATTACCTTTACCTTCTTTGCTATGTTTTGCAAAATACAGCGGCCTAACACATGGTTCGCCTTGCGTAGTTGACCGGCCTGGCGAGGGCGTGCACGCAGGAGGACCCCAAATCGAGGCCCACCATGAGATCAGTGGTGGTGGCGCTGATGACACAGTCGTCAACGAGCGAGTTCTGGGACATGAACGCCCTCCAGGATAACCAAGGTCTGGTGAACCTCATGTCCGGGAGATGACTCTGCCCCTCTTGTAATTGTAGATTCCCTGCCTGCCTGCCCCTGGTAATTGTACATTTAGGGCTGATTTGTGCTATCTGAAGCCGGCCAGAAATGACGACACCATGCCCAGCACCACTGTAGGTATTTACATTTGATTTCTTCTGTCTGTCTAGAATGTTAAATGCCTCATTGGTTTCTTCGTTTTTGCTCTGGGAGAGCCGGGTGAGTCGAGTACAGAGCACATGAGTTACCTGTAAGATTTCTGATTTTACACGGGAATGCAAATAAAATGATCCTTTGTAGATGGATAATCCCTGGTGTAACAGTCTACCAATCCATATCTTCTGGTGCTGTCTGTTGTATTACTGTCATGTGGTATGGTTATCAGCAGCAGGTACCATACATCTACTGATCTACGCTCAGTTCGTATGTGATGGCGACTTAGCCTGTTTGTCTGACTTATCAACCACCAGTCAGCAATACTTTTTTCTCAAAATAAACTATTTTCTCTCCGGACCTGACGAACACGCTGTTTAGAGAAAGGTCCACGTTACATTTGAGATGGTCTGTGTGGAACATAATTAATTGCTTGGCTTGCACGTTTGAAATTAGCCTGTATCCTATTTTGTTTTTTCTCATTTTTTTTACAGTTCTTTCGCTTTCATTTTTTTTCAGACACATGAGTTATCTGTAACTTACTCACTCCATTCCAAATTATAAGTCGTTTTGACTTTTTGGGTTCATTCATTTAATTATGTATCTAGATACAATAATATGTCTAGATACATAACTAAACGGATGAATCAAAAAAGTCAAAACGACTTATAATTTAGAATGGAGGGAGTATAATTAATTTAATGAAAGATCATTACAGAGAACAGAGGCCTCCATCGTCAAGGCAGACAAAGGATTTTTTTTCTATAGTGTATACTACCAACCCTACCCTAGGGTAGCTGTCCAACTGCATGAGTTAAGGGAGGGCGCAGGGCAGCCAAAAGAATTGAATGCCATCGACTGATCGGACACAACACAACAGAACTGAAGCTCAATCTAAAAGGCACCTTCTTGGATTCCTTCTTGCATGGCCGTTCCACCCCGCGGAGCAGAGTCAGAAGGGGTCCAGCAGCTTTCGCCGCAGATGTAGGGGGACGACGACGCGGCAGCGCCGACGGCTGAAGCTTGCGTGTTCCCGTCTGTGTCTCCAAACACGTGTAGCTCCGTGATTTGGCCGTCCGCCGGTCAGTGTGTAGCTCTCTTTTTCTTCTCAGTCGCCTCTCTCTCTCGGCGAACTGCAATTGGCAACGCGACCTCGGTCGGCACAGCTAGGCAGCCTAGTTGCCGGCGTAAGCTGTAAGCAGCAGCTCGACAGGCGTGGCCAGCAGCTCGGCGCGCGCGGCGCCACAGGCAGAGCAGATCGGCGGACGGTCGCGCTCCAAGCTAGAGGTCGGGGCGCGTGGGTCTACCTGTGCTCAGCCCAGCAGCTCAGCTGCCGGCGTAGCCAGCGTCCAGCGGGCCCTTGCGGCCGGAGTGACGGCCAACGGCCGCACGCTGGCAAAGTGGTTGCGTCCAGAGCCAGCGCGCCCCGCGGCGTTCTGTCCGGCCCGTTGCCTACTCCGCTTGAGGTCGGGTTCCCAGCGTGGTTCCTCCGGCCTCATGCGCCACCTCTGGACAGGGAGGGCCCCGCGCGCTGCCTCTTGCCGTGGAGGCGGACCCGTATGACGCCGGAGTCGGGGAGGCCGCCGCCACCGCTGGAGGGTGCCCGCTGTCACCGCTGGAGGCCGCCCTGAAGCGCTGTCGAGGTCGGGAGGTCCATGTTGTAAACGATGGTGCAAAACGAACAAGAAGTAAAGAGATCAAACCGCAGGAGACAAGAGATTTAACGTGGAAAATCCCCTCAACACGAGAGGGAAAAATCACGGGCGCCAGCTAGCAAGCAACTTCACTATGATCGGAGTCTGGTTATAAACGCCAACGGCGGCGGTTTACAAGAAGTAGAATGAATCAATCTCCAATGGAAAACCCTAACGGGTTTATATGACCCGTACCGTACCGCGGGGGGCTCCACCCCCCCCCCCCGCACCCCCCCAGTCGCAACTTGGCCAAACGGGGTGCAGCCTAATGGGCCAACTTCAGACTCCGCTCCGGCCTTAGCCTCCGGGCGGGCCTCCGCTACGCTTCGTCAGAAGTTGGCATCTATCTTGTGTATAATGAATTTGGATCACCAATCAACAAACTCCACCTTGAGACAAATTCCTTCTTGTAGCATCAACAAAGAACCTTCATCCTGAACACATCACAAGAAACAAAATACTTCTGGTGCCAAACAACCCCTTGGGCTAATTAATTATACCAACTAAGCTTGAGTAAAGCTCAAACTTAGCAACAGGAACTGGCTTTGTCAACATACCAGCTGGATTATTATGAGTGCTTATCTTGCATACCTTTAGCTTACCCTTTTCGATCTCATCTCGAACATAATGGTACTTGATCTCAATGTGCTTTGTCCTAGCATGGAACATCTGATCTTTAGTAAAATAAATTGCACTTTGACTATCAGAAAACAGGTTAATGCAAGAATCAACTCCACAAAGCTCAGCATACAATCCCTTTAGCCAAATCAACTCTTTGCTTGCTTCAGCAGTAGCCATGTACTCTGCCTCAGTAGTAGACAATGCAACAATAGGCTGCAAAACAGCCTTCCAACTCATAGCACAACTGCCAACAGTAAACACGTAACCTGTGAGTGATCTTCGCCTATCCAAATCACCAGCATAATCTGCATCAACATATCCAATGAGTCCCTTAGCTGTCCTGCCAAACTGTAAACAATGATCTGCCGTCCCTCTGAGAAACCTGAAAATCCACTGAACTGCCCTCCAGTGTTCTTTACCAGGATTAGACATATATCTGCTAACAATACTCATAGCATAAGATAAATCCGGACGAGAGCAAACCATAGCATACATCAAAGAACCAACAGCACTGCAATACAGAACTTTTGACATGTATTCAATATCCTCATCTGAACTAGCACACTGCTCAGCAGATAATTTAAAATGCGGTGCAATAGGAGTACTAACAGACTGTGCATCATGCATGTTGAAACGCTGAAGGACCTTCTCAATATAAGCATGCTGATTAAGAAACAATAAACCGGCTTTTCTGTCTCTAGTAATTTCCATACCTAGAATCTTCTTAGCCGCACCAAGGTCCTTCATCTCGAACTCACTACTCAACAATTTCTTCAATGTAGTGATCTCTCTCCTGCTCTTGGCAGTAATCAACATATCATCAACATATAACAGCAAGTATATAGGTGATCCATTAACATGCTTGATGTAAACACAGCTATCATATTTAGATCTCTTAAAGTCATGTGACAACATAAATGAATCAAACCTCTTATACCACTGACAGGGAGACTGCTTCAAACCATACAAGGATCTCTTCAACTTACAAACATAATTCTCCTTGCCAGGCACTATGAACCCCTCAGGCTGGTCCATGTAAATCTCCTCCTCAAGCTCTCCATGTAAAAATGCAGTCTTCACATCTAACTGCTCAAGCTCAAGATCATGTGCAGCAACAATACTAAAGAAAGTGCGAATCGAACTGTGCTTAACAACTGGAGAGAACACATCATTATAATCAATACCAAGAATCTGACTGAAGCCTTTAGCAACTAACCTTCCCTTATACTTTGGAGGCTCGCTAGGAGATAAACCCTCCTTTCTCTTGTAGATCCACTTGCAGCGAACATGCTTCTTACCCTTAGGCAAAGGAACAATATCCCACGTGCAGTTCTTCTCCAGAGACTGCATCTCATCCTGCATAGCTGCAATCCACTTCTCACGGTCGCTGCAAGTAATGGCTTCAGAATATGTGGCTGGCTCATAACTGCTGTCAACCTGTTCAGCACAACTCAAAGCATAATAAATCATGTTACACTCCTCAATAAGACGACGTGGTCGTCCACAACCCCTCTTAGACTTGCGAGTAGCAATAGGCAAATCCTCATCTAGCTGCAAAACAAAGGGTAAGTGCTGAACATCATCATGAGCCTCATTATCAACAGCTTCATTTTCCTGGTCATCCACAGGCGGCTCCACCTGCACACATGTATCATCATGCACATGTTGCTGCACCTGCACATGTTGCTGCACCTGCACACCTTTCTCATCATCCACATGCTCCACCTACACGCTGATATGCTGCAGCTCTTTATCAAAATTATCTGGAACATGATCTGAGGTCAAACTGTCGTAAAACATCACAGATTCATTAAAACAACACTCCTGCTCATGAAAGTCTTTCTTATTTCGGGATTCCACAGCTTATATCATTTAACTCCTGAACCATAACCAAGAAAAAGACATTTAATAGCTCTAGGCTCTAATTTTCCATTATCAACATGAGCATAAGCAGTGCAGCCAAAAACTTTCAACTGTGAATAATCAGCGGGTGTGCCAGACCATACCTCAATAGGTGTTTTCTTGTTAAGTGGGATAGAAGGCGACCTGTTTATCAAGTAGCACGCAGTGTTAGCAGCTTCAGCCCAGAAACGCTTGTTCATCTTAGCGTTGGACAGCATGCAACGGGCCTTGGAGATGATGGTCCTGTTCATGCGCTCAGCCACACCGTTTTACTGAGGAGTATACGGTATGGTGTGGTGCCTGACAATGCCTTCCTGCCTGCAATAATCATCAAACGCAGCAGAACAAAATTCTCCACCATTATCAGTACGAAGCACCTTCACCTTTCTATCAGTTTGCCTTTCTATCATCACTTTCCAATCTTTAAATGCAGCAAAGGTATCATCTTTATTTTTCAGAAAGTAAGGCCATACTTTTCTAGAGTAGTCATCAATAATAGTAATCATGTAACGAGCACCACCATAAGAAGGCTTACGAGAAGGACCCCATAAGTCAGCATGTACATAATCAAGAGTACCTTTGGTGGTATGAACAGCGGTATTGAACTTTACCCTTTTATGCTTCCCGAAAATACAATGCTCACAGAACTTCTTGCCACTCAGCGTACAGCCCTTCAGTAGGTTTCTCTTCATCAATTCTGCCATACCAAGTTCACTCATATGTCCAAGACGCATATGCCAAAGGTTAGTCTCACAAGGTTTATCATCAGTAACAGCAGCAGCAGCAGCGGAAACAGAACCATGTAAAGTACTACCTCGAAGGACATATAACTTAGCAGAATTCATATCACCTACCAAATAGACAAGGGAACCTTTTGATACCTTCAAAACTCCGCCTGAACCGGAGTATTTAAATCCTTCTGCATCAAGTGTGCTGAGAGAAATCAGATTTCTGGTCATCCCTGGTATGTATCTCACATTCTGCAACGTGCGTGTCATGCCATCATGAGCCTTGATCTGAACTGAGCCGACACCCTCAATGTCACACGGGTTGTCGTCTCCCATACGCACAACATCTCCTTTCCGCACAGGCTTAAATGAACTAAACCAATCTCTGTTAGTGCAGATATGAAACGAGCATGCAGAATCAAGAATCCACTCTTCATTAACAGAAACACAACCAGCAAGAACTGCTAAACAATCTCCAGAATCTGTACCAGCACCGGTGACAACAGATGCCTTACCATCAGGATTATTTTTCCTGTTCTCCTTGTTCTTCAGTTTCCAACACTCATCAATAAAATGTGTTTTCTTTTTGCAGTACTTACAGAACTTCTTGGGCGGTCTGGACTTTAAACGTCCTCTGCTTTCTTGGATCTTGTAGCGATCATTGCCATCATTGGAGGATCTCTGCTCGGGCCTGCCTCTTACTTGCAAAGCATCGCCCTTGGAGGACGACCAATCAGAGTGCACCATGCCTTTCATCTTCTCCCTGGATTGGAGTGCCTCATAAACATCCGAGACGGTTAGTTCATCACGGCTCAAAAGTATGGTGTCACGAAAAGATGCAAACGAACTGGGCAGAGAGCATAATAGTAAGAGGCCTAAATCTTCATCCTCATACTTAACCTCCATCGACACTAGGTCGGCAACAATCTCCTTGAAAACAGATATGTGGCTTAACACCGAACCACCCTCCTCCATCTTAAGCGTGAACAACTTCATCTTCATATGCATCTTACTGGTTAGATTCTTTGACATACAGATCGATTCCAGTTTCAACCAGAGTGCTGCAGCAGTTTCTTCCTGCAGACATTCTTGCAGTATATCATTAGATAGATGAAGCTGAATTAAAGACAGAGCCTTACGATCCTTGCGCTTCTCCTCATCGTTCCAATCTTTGGACGACTTGCCACTGAACTTTTCCAGCGCCTCATCAAGATCCTGAGTTTGCGCCAGAATAGCCCGCATCTTCACTTGCCACAGCGAGAACCTCGTCTTGTAATCCAACAGCGGTAGATCGAACTTCATCGTCGGCGACATCAAGGAACCCTAGTCTGGAACATACCACTTGTTAGAGAGCACAGCGAAATCCGGCCCGGGAATTTATACCCACGAGCCGGCGTCTCAACAGGCCTAGGTCCAACGGAGTCCACAACAAGGATTTGGGCCTAACTCAACCCAAAAGACTAGCCTGATGGGTGAGGACTGCCCCCACCTTTATGTTGTGCTCCCCCACCATCAATTTTCGATGTGGGACTAATTCAACACTTATGATGACAAGGGCACCACTTCCACCTTTCAACACAACACATCAAACTATAGAGCGAAGATCTTTTGATGCAAAATCACCGCTGTCAGAAGGAATTCAGAGGACACCATGGCCAGCTAAGTACAAGCCCACCCAGTTGCCTCGATTCAATGGAAGAACCGATCCTCACCAATTCATCATGAGCTACGAAACCGCAGTGGCATCAGCAGGCGGAGACGAAGCAGTACTTGCAAAATCATTCATCATAGCGGCAGAAGGGGATGCACTAGCCTGGTACTCCATGTTGAAACCCAGCACCATTTACTCATGGGAAAACCTTCGCGACAAGATATTAGCAAACTTCAAGGGGCATATCACACAATCACTCACTTCAATGGATCTGTTCCAATGTAACCAAGGCCAGGGCGAAGCTATCAAGGAGTATTTCCAGAGATTCCTACAGCTAAAAGCAAGAGCGCCAGATGTGCCAGAACAGGTAGCCATTGATGCCGCCATAAGAGGACTGAAGCTAGGTCCATTTGCTGGAGAGATGGCAAGAAGAAGGCCCAACACCTGGCAAGAGCTGTGTGAACAATTCGAGACCTGGATAAGATCAGATGATGATTTCAGGAAAAGGTCAGAGGAACAAAATCAGGACAAGCAACCGTCCAAGAATGGTCGCCGAGGCCAGCAACAAGAACCTCTGAAAGCATCTAGGCCCCTAGGTTGAGTTTGATGATTGATGACGATATAATTATCATGACTAACGTGTGTTTTGCAGAAACAGGTTAAGTGTTAGGCCATGATAATGGTGATCTCGAGCGATGAGTTTGTTATGCCCCCTGACGATGGAATTCGTTCAGTTTTCCAAGGATGGACGACAAGGTTAAGGACGGTTAGTTCCGATTGTCGATGGAGTTGAGGGACATCGGATTAGTCGTAGGACTTTGTTTTCTCTTTGGCCGTACTATTAAGGGGGGTACGAACGGGTAGCTTGACCTAGGTGAGTCTAGAAGACGAGTTGTGGTGCACACTTGAGTTTGTCTAGCACTAGGTAGCTTAGTTCAGGCCTGAGACATGATGGAATTGAAGCGATTCACGAAGACAAGAAGATGGAGGTGAAGAAGAGCTTCAAGGGCGACCGGACGCTTAGACCGGACCCATGATTCTGGCTCGGTCTGACTGACCGAAATTATTTGCTTGCAACCTCTCGTTTGCCAGTAGTGACAGTGAGTGAGTCTAGAAGGGGCGTCCCTGTGCACGAGCATGACCAAGCACGGTCAACCTGTACTGTATGCTTCCCAACCATCCCCCTCAGCTATTAACCTACTAGTCGACTTTAATATCTGAGGTAGAGAACAGAAAAGTATAATAAAAAGGCATTTATCCGGCTTTATTAAAAGCTTAATGAACACCAGTTTGGTCCAACCCTGGATGAACCAGATTAAAAGTTTTTATGCACTCCTAAGTAATTGGGAAGATAGACAGCCTAATATAAAAGTTCAGCCTTTTCTGCCGGGAGGAAATGTAGCCTTAGCCTGGAATTTACTTTAGTGGAAGGCCCAGACTTGCTTGAGCTTTTCCTTTCCAGGCCGTGCCACCTACGCCTAGACAGGCCATAAAATTGGGCCTGTCCGTTGTTTCGGTCCTCTATAGGCCTTTTGCCCGATTTCAGGTCGCGCGAACCACTATGGCCCCGTCTTTTTTGAAACGAGCTATGATAGCTCCATCTTCATCTGGCGCCTCAGGTTGCTAGAAGACCATCTTCAAAACTGTATATCTTATTCAAACCATTTAAATCACATTCATGAGTGTCTGTTAAGGTGGTTTCATATCTTTTAGTTAAAAATTCTGGTAAATAGATAGCAGTTTTTTTTAACAAACCATAAAAATCTCTCTAACAAATTTTAATAGGAGGCTTCGGTCCTTCCTAGGCCTTTTTCCTGTTTTAACAAAGCATAAAAAATCTCTCTAAAACATTGTTTCTTATGTTATCTACATGATACCATAAAAGTTTTTCTAAAAAATCTAGCTATCTATTTCTCTAAAAGCTAAAAAAAAACATCACACCACCTTGAAAATAAATTCTAAGCAAGGTTAGGAGGTAATTTGAATAGTTTTAAAAGTTGAGTAGGTATGATGTCTTTTAGAATTATATATAAACTAGTTAAATGCCCGTGCGTTGTTACTGGGTAACAAATTTTATATAAAAAACATAGATCGCATGATAAGATAGCAATACTATGAAATTAAACAATGATATTAAAGTGACATTTAACCCAAATAAAGTGACATTTAATCCAAACAAGTTTTGTGAAAGTAACATCCAAACATTCTGTGAAAGTTACACAATCAATCATGGATTTCGCGGGTTTGTAAACTCTATTTTATGGGTCTTTCCGTAATTCTACTAAGGTAATGTTTTATAGTGGCTGGAAGATATCTTCGATATCCATTTCTCTCGTGCGCCAATAAATTCACGAGTAAGTTCTGACGCATCTTCATACCATCCTGTACACATAAGAGTGTATGCAGATATTAGTGCTTATCACATGGGCAATAATGTGTGTCTTGAAAAATGTTATAAAAACTTAATACAAAGTACGTTATCCTCACCGTATTAATCTTTGCGGGTTTACGACTATCCCACGCAGACATGTATTGTAGAATAAGTAACCCACTCGAGTGTCCGGGAGATTCACCATCAATAACATATAGAAATAATTAAATAATAGTTATTATTGCTATAAGCGACTGTGTTTCTGAGTTAGTTACCCATCTATGTCAGCGGCAATGTTTTCCATGCGGTGAAATTTCCACTTGAAAATTGTTTGAGTCCATCCAGGAATATGTCTATTCATTGCGCCTTGGAACTTTACGTCGAATCCAAGAGTTTGCCTGACATACATCAGCACCGTTGTGTCTTTACACCAGTCTTCAACAGGTCTAGGGTCAACCATAATAAGCATCTTTTACTGCTGATCGAAAATATAAATCATATATTTTCTGTAGCAACTCCATGGCAAAAGAACCTGCAAACACGATAATAACAATTAGAAATAACAAATGAGAAACGAGTAATAAAGCAGGGGCAAGCGACTTACATATCTGCACTGTGATAATTTGTATTCCATATTTGTACACACACCAATCGCATCCCCCATTTCTTTTCTGTCCTATACTTTGCGTCGTGCCGTTGGTGTTTTTAAAGCACACATTGTCTAGAACACAAAGATAAGTGTTAGGATTAATATAGCTTAATTTATAATTAGAACAACAACAACAACAAATAATAGATGTAATGTAGCATGATAATAATTAGTTATAAACTTGTGCTTACACAGAAGCGTAGGTCTCTGTGATGCTTCGTAATACTATTGTATCGTTTCATTATGTTATACTCTCGATCTGCCTGAAAGTGGGCACTTAGGTTGAAACAATCAGGAGAGATGTCTCGATCAACCATCAACAACTCTTGTAGGTCCTTGATGGTTAGCGTAATAATGGTGGGATAAAAACCTTTAACCCAAGGCCTCCTGCGAAGCATTAGACATGGCTGATTGCTATCGTCGTATAAGAGGGCACGGTATAATTAATAAAGTAAGGTAATTAGGAAATATGTAGCTTACGTCAACGACACTTGATCCTGGATTGCCATGATGTAATCACACACTAACGCAATCATCTCTTTCTTGGGCATTTCCTCATTTTTTTAAGGCCTCAAATGCCCAAAACTCACCAGGATCGTCTTCATTGGAGTGATGTTGTGAGGATTCCTTTTGAGTCTGAGTGTGTTGAAGCGTGCGCCTCTGACCCACTAAGAATTTAGCCTCCTCGAGATGTTTTCTCTTTTTCTCAACCATCTTTGGATTCTCTATTTCGACACAATCACTTGGATCACCAATATTGTTATCGCCATCAATATGCGGAGACCCCTTATATTTGTTGAACTCTGATGATAGCAAGATGGCCGCAAGCTTCAGTCTAAAGTTTTTCATATCATCCTGCACCGTACGTAGTATGAACATGATTATTTATTTATTAATTAAAATACCCACACAGCTAGTGCACACTTATGACATGTGAACAGACGCGTAGTGAATTACCTGATTGAACTCGTCGGACAAATCGTTCCCAGTCCAATACTCGATGAAGTTCATCGTGAATAAACCACATGAAACACTACATAAAACATTAATAGATGTTCAAACAACGTTAGATAAAAGAGCTCAAAGGCGCACAAAATTCAACTCATATATGACACCATTATTTCTGACATACTGATCTTTTTGTATTCTATGGTCTTCAAAAACCTCTTTAACTTCCCACTTATCAACTTCAACATCTGGCCAATTATGTTTTCTCGAGCCTGTTGTCTTCAATACAAATTCTATCTGTTTCCGCATTCCAAGTCACTATTTATGTTCACCGAAGAACAAACCAATTAGCCTTCGTAAAATATAATATATGGTGTACAAATAAATGTGTTAAAAATACTCACAACGTTATCGAGGTCACCACGTCCATATATTTTGCCCAGAGAGTCTAGCACCTGGACCTGATGTTTGGCCGCGTTTACAACAGCAAGGTTCCAATGCACACTATCAACATTTAAGGGAAAGGAAACCTATTTTAATCAAATGATAAAGATTTTGTTAGATACAAAAAATTAATAATCAATGAACAACAAATCGATTAAACAGATATTACCATATCATGGCCCAAGTAACCTAGCACCCTTTTAGTTAAAGCTTGACGTGATTGAACGCAGTAATCACTATCATATTTCAATGCGTTTACTCCAATCTCCTTCATAACTGCAGTAAGGCACGCCGACTCAAGATAGACTTTAGCTCCCGGTCTTATTTTATAATAATCGGTCTGAGCCTTCATCAAATTAATATAAGCATCTATGACCTACAAACGTTGAGCGATTAGAAATAAAGGACTTTCATATAACCAATGGTTGAATGAGTATTATGACATGCATCAATTACCTCGCCACCAACGAATGCCTTTGGATCAAAAAGGCATTGGATATGATGTCTCGACAATTCAACATCACCGATGAGCACAAGCTTCTTCCGTCCAGGAATTAATGGAATTTTTTCGGCTGATTCAATTATGGCTCGATCACTTTCAGTGCAAATGTAATCTGAAAAAGGACACGATTAACCTTGTAGCATTAATTAATACTTTAGCATAATAAGATAATAATTATTATAACAAAATAGATACTAAATGGACAGCATAATATAATAGATCAAAAGTACACTACCTTGCTTAACGATGCGAGTAGTCATTGATTTTTTGGATTTGTTATGCATCAAACCTATCTTATCATTATGGAGCAAATCCTCTTGTTGTGATGAATCTACAACAATAGAATCCGTTTGAGCTCGGTTGTAAACACCCATACTTGTCACATTAGTGTCGTTCATATTGGTCGTACCTTTATCACATTCTGCGACACCCTCTGGTCCCAACATCTCCATATCATAGATTTCCTTCTCACAAGGTGGCTCATCAGTATCGGTACTTTGCCCCGTAGGGGCAAGTTTGTCCATGGAGTTTTCTGGTTGTACAATATCCTCAGAAAGCTTCACATCCGAAGTATCCACATGCTCTTTGGAAGTTTCCGTTTGCACAATACCTTCTAAAACATCCATAGGCTCCTTCAAAACTTTTTGCATCTGAAGTATCCATCGAGACCTATAAAAGAATAAAAATAAGTTATTTTTTGAAATGATTAAGGTACAAACATACTTATAAAAGAATAAATCATGATATTTTTTTGAAATGATTAATATGCAACCATGGATGTCGTTGATTCAAAATTGAAATGATATAGAGCTACATGAAATTCTATTATATTTGTTCTATATTGTACACTAACAATTTTTATATATGCATAAATAATAAATTTAAATGTTGCTAAACATACTACATATAATATTTTATAGTAGCATATAATATACATAATGATTTAGCTTATTCAGTCAAAACCAACTTATGATGTATTTTTTTTTGCATCTGTACATGATTAAACGTATATATATATTTATACATATAAATAATATATGTGTATATTTTATATTTCATTTTATAAAAAAAAGAAAGAAAAAACGTATTTCCTTGTCCGCTTCTCTCCCAGCCGGCATCTCCTTGTCCGCTCCTCTCCCATCCCCACCAACTCTTGGTCCGGCGTCATCACTCCCATCTCCGTCCATGGCACACCGCGAGGCCGCAAGGAAGCTCCACCTTTCCCCTTCATCTCAACCTCTTCGTCTCCCCAATCGCAGCACGTCGGGCAGGAGCAGGGCGGCGGCGGAGCAGGACGGGCGGGAGCAGGGCGTGCGGAGCAGGACGGCGGGCCTCACGAGACCGGCGGCTGCTCTCCAAGTTCGAGCGGGAGCAGGGCAGCAGCGGAGCAGGACGGCGGCCCCAAGTTCGAGCGGGAACTTTTCGTTCCCTCTTCTTGTCCCATCGACTGCGCCGAGCTCGAGCGGCGGGACGGAGCTCGCGTGGCCGCTGGATCCGAGCTGCTCCTCGCCCGCGACCGCCGGATCAACAATACACTGGACCGGAGCTCGCACGGCGTGGCGGACGACAACGACAGCGCTGATCGGAGCTCGCATGGCGGGGTGGACAACGACGGCGAGGCGCTCCTGCGGACGACGACGACGGAGCGGCAGGCGGCGGACTCGACGCTTGGCACGGTTTGGTACGCGCTGTTGCAGCTCGCGGCAGGCTGGCGGGAGGACGACAACGGCGGAGCTCGCGACGGGGCGGGGTCTGGGTCGTCGCTGTTGGAGGAGGCGCACGAAGGGGAGAGGAAAGCGGCCCTGAGACATGGTGGGTCCTTGGCGGCGGGGCGGGCGGCTTGACGGGTCCAAGGCGCGACGCAGCGGGGAGCTCGGCGGTCCGATTTCGGCGGGGAGCTCCTTGTCCGGCACGGCGAAGCACATCGCGGTGCTCCTCTACGCCTACTTACCGTCACATGGATGATGCTGATGTCACATGGATGATGCACATGATGTGCTCGATCATTTGCCTCTACATCGCGGTGATCCTCTACTGCTTGCTATGTGACATTCTTTGAATATGTAGTTCAAGAATAACCTTTTCTGCATCTGCTGTTTGGGAATTTTCTCGTATGGATTCCGTGTAAACGCATTTCCTATTCCTCCAATATATGTTGACTCCACTACAAAGTGCCTAGCACTGCCAATTTAGCAATTCAATTTTGTTGATAAAGACCACTACGTATGGATGATCTATCTTTGTCTTAGCATAACATCAGTCTGAACTTTGCAGTTTCTTGATCTTGAAAATATTTCCCTCTGCTTTCACAACATCTACAGCAGATGCAAAGCATCCCCGTGACTCTGCCCCCCACGGCAACCCGCAGATCTTGAAAAGATCTTCAGAAGCAGGTCAAGGTATATGCCCACATCCAAAATACGTTCTTTTCTGCCAAGTGATTTAGGTTATTTTTCTCCTTCCCAAAGGAACTATAATTGCACATAGATGACTTAATTTTATAATATTTTAGAGATCGTTCCTAATTGCCAATGATATTGCTGATGATAAGGCTGGGAGGCCTATCATGTCTTCAAAAGTTATTGAATTTATTTTAAGCCAAAACCGGTAGGTCGAATTCTAAAACTCTTGTCCTGCTACTGTTATTCATTGTCGTGGTCTAATACCACTGTCACAGTAATCGTCTGGCTAGCGTGTGCTCTGATGGCCTAGCTCTAGAGATAATGACACACGATGTATACTGGTTCGGGGCAAGATCGTGCACCCTAGTCCAGTGAGGATCACTATCCGAGCTCAGGTGCTCATACCGGGGGTAATACAAGCGAGGCGAGAGAGGGATCAAGCTCCCAAATCTCTGTGATTGAGTCAAATGCCAATATCGTGAGTGAGGGTAGCAGATGCTATCCAGCAGAGAGTCATGCCTCTGCCCGGTGGCAAGGGTCCCTTTTATAGTCGCAAGGGGGTACATGGGCGCCACCGGGCCAGAGGACTAAGAAGAAGAGAAATCGGTCGGACTTCGGAGGGTGTGAAGGTAAAAAAAATGGAGTGGGGAGTCGAGCTCTACTGATTGAATGAGGTCGTCCCGAGCTCGGCTATGTCTTCGTGGTCTTGTCAGGTCGTCGCCGTACGCACGATTCCCGGATTTGGACGGTGGTCAGTCCATGCATGGTCTTTAATCAGAGTTGGAAGCAATCCCGTCGGATGGGCGCGGCCATACCTCGGGTGAGGTACGCATACGTCAGATGTACCCGCGCGGCACTGTTGAGGAGTGGTTGGATTATGCAGGGTATGGCGGGATGAATCCATCACTCCTTCCCTGTCTCTGTAGCCCTACGTGGCTACAGTGCTAGTCAGGGGTGGTTGGCCAACTCCTGTACCTGTTAGCTTCTTCGGGAAGATTGACGGACAAGCTCTAGGCGATTCCCTGCGCGGAAGGTCGTAGAGCCCATCGTGGGAGAGCTCGAGCGAGACGGAAGGCGGCCCCCGGTTGAGCTCTTACTCTTATGGCCTTATGGGGAGAAGAAGTGATTGGTGCCCGGAGAGCTCGTAGTTGAGGTGCTCGGGCGAGGCGGAGATGACCTTCTGACTGAGCTCGTGCTCGTTCGGGGTCACAGGATTTGAGGCGAGGGAGCCCGAGCGAGACGGAGAATGGTTCTCGGTCGGGCTCGCGCCCGCGCTTGCCTGGAGGGCTCAGAGAGCTCGCGCGAGACGGAAATGGATCCTTGGTCGAGCTCGTGCCTGTATCGGAGCTAGGGAGCTTGTTGGGATGGTGTTCGAGCGGGGCGGAACGTCTCCTTATCGACCAAGCTCGCGTCGACGCGTTGTGGTGACGTGACGGACCCTTGAGGCATGTTGAGCTGGTTCGTTATTGGATTTAAATTTCGATTCGGGTCGATATTTAGGTCACCCTAGTTATCGAACCCCACAGTAGCCCCCGAGCGTCTGGGGGAGAAAGAGTCTCCTCCAGGCGTTCCCTTAGTGACCCTGTGGCCGTGGTCGTAGCAGGGACCGCGTGGTCTGACTTCGTTCGTGGGTGCGCGCGGGCCCGCGGGTGTAGCCCCCGAGGCGCTCCGTGAGAATAGGAAGTTCTCGCGGAGGCTTAGAAATTTTCGTGTTTTGGTTTGCTTCTTCCGTGAGTGCTCGCAGGAGGAGTGAGCTCGGGCTTGATTTTGCCTTGTTGGCCGAAACCGAGTGCTCGTTGAGCTGCTTAACGGGTGGCTCGGGGGAGGTCCGAGCTCGAGCTCGCTGGCTTGGTCAGCTAGTGGACCGACCTCGTATTCCAAAGGCACGACTTCTATGGTTCCCGAGCCCCCGCGCGGAGCTCGAGGCTTAGAGCTTCCTCGTCGACGAGGGCAACCTAAGGGCATGTACAACCCACAGACGGGGGGCTGTCTGCAGAACCTCGATTTTAGCATACAGACAGATGTACAGACAACTCATACAACCCACAGACAGAGAGCGTGTCTGTAAGCTGTTTAATGCATTGTATGGAGGTTAAGATCAACTACAAATGCAATTGTGTATACCATTGTGTGGCTATTTAATTGAATAATGTCAAGCATAACTAATAGAAACATGATTACAATAATTTTAGGAATCGTAAAAAATAATTATTATTTTGTATATAGTTACAACGATTTTTGTCTACTTTTCTTTGTTTCCATAGCATTGCAATATGTGCTCGATTAGATCCTTCTTAAGTTCATGAATTTCTACAAAATATCACTACAAAGCTTGGATTATGGTTGTCATTTGTACAATATATTTTTCCTTTTTTCATACAATATTTGTTTTCTTCGTTAGCATTTTTTTATTCCTTTCTCATTTTCCCTTTGCTCTTTTCTTCAAAATGCTAGTAACCGGCCGGCCGTGATGCGAGGTGAAAGTTCCAGAAAGCTAACGTGGCAAGCGATCTGTCCACCTGCTCCACGCCTTCTCTATTAAAAAAAAATGCTCCACGCCTTCTTCTTTCTCCGGGAAGCTACGTGGCCTTTTGCTATCCACGCACGGAAGGAAAATATCAAGGCTTTGTTGCCGTGGAGAGGGAATCCTTGAGAAGAAAGGAGAGTGAGCAGCAGAAGAGAGTGAAGAACACGAGAAAGGACAGGACGCGGCGTGTGAGCTCACCCACAGGCGCGCGGCGTGCGAGCTCCGCCCTGGCGCCCTCTCACCCCCGTCGGGGAGCGGCGCGGAACACAGGTGGGCCGTGGGCAACTCCCTCACGAGCTCCCGGCGCGAGGCTGGTGGCGACCTCCCTCGCCGGAGGCGCGAGCGTGGCGGCTTCCTCCTGCTCCCCTCCCCGGCGGCTTCCTCCTGCTCCCTTCCCAGCGGCCTGCTTCTCCCCGCGCGAGGTCCGGCCTCGGCCTCGGCCTCGGCCGGAGGGGTGCGCAGGCGGTTCTCCGTCGCGGCTCGCCGTCCTCCCCGGACTCCACCCTTTCCCGCCACACTATTGTGGATTTCGCGCGCAAAAACTCCCGTAGCCGCGGAGGATCTGTGTCGCTGTCGCTTCGGGGAGATGAGGCCGTACAACGGAGCTCCGCCCCGTCTGCTCCGCCTGGGAGAACGGGACGTACCCGTCGCCTCGCGAGACGACGCGGAGCCCGTCGGTAGCCTTGTGCGGGGGGTTTTTTGCAAACATGCCAACATACAGACGGGGCAAACCGACGGGTTGTACATGCCCTAAAGTCGTCTTCCGTCTCCTCTGGCGACCCAAGTGCACCTAGGCGAAAGCCCCCGAGCTCATTCGTGAGCCGTCGATGCTGCTTTCCCTTGGCGCCCCTTGCTCGAAGTGTCTCTGGGCGGTCCTCGAGCTCTTACGGAGAGCCGGCCTTTGAACCCTGAGACGAGGAGTGTGCGACTCGAGGTTCGAGCTCTGTTCTCCTCTTTCGTGGATGCGACCGACGAGGTCGAGATATGGCGTATTTACTCTGCAGTAAAAACTAGCCGTTAGAAAATAGCCGTTGGAAAGTTACCGTTAGGTGGCGCGGTTACCGCCGCTTTCACCGCCTATGCTTGCCGTCGCGCCACGTGTCGTACGCGTGTCCACGTTTCGTCGGAGGCGGTTTCATGGGTCGATTAGACGTTTGGTGGGCCCACCGGGAGCTCGTCTTGGAGCGTCCGCCTGAGCTCCCTATAAATAGCAGGGGGCGATTAGGCAGAGCAATCTTTCCCTCCTTGCTTGCCTTCGAAGAGAGGAATTAGCGTCACCCTCCAGATCCAATCTCCCATTCCCCTCGTCGCCCGTTCCCAGCGGTCACCTTGCCGGAGAGAGAGCGAGAAAGAGGGAGGATGGGGACGTGGTTTCGATCGACGGCGACCCCGGGCCTATTGGAGAGGTCGGTCATCTGTGGCGGTCTCCCCGCGCTGACGGAAGCAGAGGAGTGGCTCATTCCGCCGCCGACGCACGAGGTTCCTGATCCGCCGCCAGGTTACGTGGTGTCGTTTGCGGCGTTCCACGAGCGGGGACTTGGTGTCCCCGCCAGCGACTTCGTCCGGGGCCTGCTGGCGTACTGGGGCATCGAGCTCCAACACCTCACGCCGAATGGGGTTCTCCTCCTTTCGATCTTCACAGCGCTCTGCGAGGTCTGGTTGGGCATCCCGCCCAACTGGGAACTCTTCCGTCAATTTATGTTCGTGAAGATCCAGTATGCCTCCGGCAAGAAGAAGAGCGACAAGATCCCTGCCCCGATTGGATCCGTGGCGATTCAATTGAGGGCGGGGCGGATGAAGACGACGTTCCCCCCGGGCATGCTCCCCACCGCCAACACCGGGTGGCGGAGCGACTGGTTCTATCTCAAGGACGACGCCGCCCGTCCTCTGCCTCGGTACACGGGGCGGACGTTTTCGGAGGGGAGTGACCGGTGGCGGGAGGGCCCTCTCGCCAGTTCGGTGGAGCGCGTGGAGCAGGTGACGGCGAAGATCAAGGCTCTCTGCGATGCCGGCCTGACCATCGGGAGTATAATCGCGACCTGGCTCGAACGCGGCGTCGTCCCGCTGCGACGCTGCGAGCTCGGGTTCTGGGAGATGACGCAGGAGAAGGCTCCCTTTCCGGGAACGGCGACGGCTCCCGCGCTGACGGCCGCCCAGGTGGACTGGTACGTCAGTCATGTGATGAGGACCCCGAATCGGTCGGCGTCCGCGCCACTGGCCCTTCCCACCCAGGCGACGTCGGAGCTCGTAAGTATTTGTGCTTATCTCGTCGTTGCCGTCGTATCTTTTGAGCTCGAGAGTTCTCATTTTTGGCTTCGTAGGTCGGCGTCGTGGATCTTCCTCCTTCGCGTCCTACTCTTCCTGGAGAGCAACGAGCGGGAGCGGAGGCGGACGCGCCGCAAGCCCCGATCTTGGACGAGGGAGTCGACTCGTCGGATGGCGGCGAGGCGCATGGCGGCGACGGGTCGGCGTCTGACCCCTCGCGGCATGAGGTGTCCTCGGCGGAGACCTCGTCAGCCGCCGAGAAGGAGACGACTTCTTCTGCCGTCGAAGAGAGAAAGGCTTCGGAGGGACCGGGGACGTCGTCATCGCCGGCGGTGCCTCCGTCCGGGGCGGTCCCGCCCCCTCGTTTGCAATCCCGGCAACCCCGGCTGCCACCGGGGGCCACGACGAGGAGTCATATTCCGAGGTCGGGAGGGGACGCGAAGGCTGCCGAGGCGAAGAAGAAAAGAAGGATGGCCACCACGTAAGTCCTAGCGTTTATCGCGTTGTCGTAGCAGTGCTTGCCCGTGCTCGTTAGTGCTAACTTTCGTTCTCTGTTCAGGGTGGCCCAACCTCCCCCCTCGAAACGCCTGAAGTCGTCGGGGGCGAGCTCGGCTGAAGCGGCGGCGAGCTCGGCGGCCGCGACCGCGAGCTCGGCGGGGGCCGCAACGAGCTCGCAAGCGGTGGTCCCGTTTGTGGGGATGCTTCCCCCCGACGCCTCGTTGGTTCCTGGCGCCGCGACGAGGGGCGCGGGGTCGGCCCCGGCGAGGAGTACGACGCCAACGGAGCTGACCACGGTCCCGGTTGTTCAGGCGTTAGGGACGATGGCGAGCTCGACGACCGAGCTCCAGAGCCCAGCGCCAGGTGAGACGCTCATCGTCGCCGAGGAGCGGGCGGCAGAGGGCTCGGGCGCGAGGTCGGACGCTGAGCTCGAGGCGCGGGTGAGGCTGCCGGAGGCGGGCGTCCCTGGCGCTCCCCCGCAGCCATCGGCGACCCCCGCGCGGATCGAGGACGTGGAAGTCATCGACCTCGATGCAGAGGCGGAGGAGACGGCCGGAGGGGAGCTCGGTGCCGATGCGATCGGCGCTCAGGGTGAGGAGTCCGTCCCCCTGATCAACGCTGAAGAGCCCGCCGTGATCACGTCGCCGGGAGGGGCTATCGACGTCTCCGAGCCTGAGCGCGTCGCCCGGGCGTTGAGGCAGTGTCGGGCCTCGAGCGCTCCTCTCCCAGACGAGGTCGCGGACCCTTTGGAGAGCGTCGCGCCATGGCGGCTCCCGACCAGGCCGGCGCCGCGGCTGGCGAACGCTGGGGAGGGGAGCTCGTCTTCGATCGGTGCCGCGCCGACGTGCCTTAGAGGTGCCGCGCCGACGTGCCTTAGGCTTATAAACGGGTGCCAGATGGGCGGGGCGCGCCGCTTTGGTCCACGTGCGGCGCCGACGACGCGTGGCTTCTGCTCCCGGCCCACACACGGCCGGGTGGCGCTGCGTGTGGGCCCAACAGAATGATGCAGGTTGGGGTTGCGGTGCGGGACCGACCGTTGGAACTTGGTGGTCGGTCGGTTGCTTTTGCTTGCTCAGCTGACAGCTGCTGCTCCTCTTCCTCACGAACTGGTGACCGCAGCAGCGTCCGGCTGGCATGTGGCCCCTGTTTCAGGCTCGTGGAGTTTGTTGGTGCTGACCCTTCTTGCTCTTCTTCTTCCGTTGTAGTAGTTGGGCGTCGTCGACGGCGGAGCAGTTGGTCCGCTCCGCTTGGCCTCCGGCTTTGGCAGGACGTCCCGGCTCCCGAGTGGCCGACGCCCGGGGTGCGCGCGGCTCCCGCCTCCCGGTCGCGAATTTCCTCCGACGTGAACACCGCGAGCCCTCGACACTGGCTCGGGCCGCCGGACCAGCGGAGCAGGGCAGTGTCCAGGAATCTTGGCAGGTGATTTGGGAAGCCCGCAGATCCACGTGACCACCCCCGATCGTGTTTTTTTTTAAAAAAAGAATTTTTTCGATCATGTTTGACCACTCGTGTTTTTCAAAATATTATAAAAATATAAAAATAATTATGATATATTTAAAAATGATGAGAAGATATGTCATAACGAAATAAATAGTATTTTTATAATTTTTCTAATAAGACGAGCAGTCAAACATGTTTAGCAAAAAGTTAACAAGTTCTTATATTTTGAGACAGAGAGAGTACTAGTACGTGTGTACATGCCTCTGAATTTCAAGCGTTTCCTGAAGGTCAGACCCCGTGCGTGTACTACTCCTAGCTGAAATATCAAATGGAATTAGTACCCTGATGAAATCTCCGGGCGGTGGCGTGGAAAAGAACTTCGTGGTCAGGAAACACGCACGCAACTGTCACATCATCAGCTGCGTCGTCGTTGCATGTGCATGGTAGTACTTGTACGAAAAGCATCCAGCAACGACCGTCGCCACGGTTTTACCATTACGCAAACCAAGCAACCACGATGCTCATAACTAGTTTTCAATAATCGCGACGAGTTGATCAGGAAAAAGGAAAAGGGATAGGAGACCTATCTAGCGCAAAAAAAAAAAAATCTTATTCGCGAACCGGCTGATACGTAGCAGAGCGCGCGCGCGCACACACCGGGAATAATCTGCTCTGGATCGGAGGTGCCCTTGTGGTCACAAGCAAGCAAGGAGGGGAGGAGATTCCTCGCGATGTGACGGAAGCATATATCTCTCCTCCTTTTAGCGCCCGTGCTGACCTGGTGCTTCTGCAGAAAAGGGATCGGAATGTTCAGAGATGGAACATTGTTAGCTGCCCGAAAGGTGTGGTTTGCCGAAAGCTCGTGCCGACAGTGTGGCGACATCGCCATGCCTTCATTTGGTGTGCGCGGGCGGATGCCCCCATTCCGGTCGAGAGCGCGTGCACATTTCGACTAGGGCGGTGGCTAGTGCTCGGCGGCGGTTGCCGAACGATAGATACGGCGGCCGACAACACCTCGACGGCGGCGGACTTTTAGAGTTGTTCAAAAAAAAAATCTATCGACGGGCTCAGCAGCAGCCGGTTTCGGTGGTTTGTGTGTGACCCAGGTGAGTGAATGGGCCGATTGGGAATCCGGGCTTCCATGTTCCATAGTCAAAAAGCTGGTTGGACTGTACTTGTAGAGTTGTGGTATTCTCTGGGTGAGCGAGCATTGCTGCCGGTTTTATGAGTGGACGACTCATTTTTTTTCTATTTTTATGTTAGTGATTTGCGTAAATAATTCCCATTCAAACAAATTGTAAATTCATACCCCCGCGGTAATTTTGTATTACCATTTCAATTGGCAGAGTTACTTTTCTTTGCAGCGCAGCATAAAAAAATCTATAAATCGTAGCGTTTTCATATAAACTTGGGTGGACAAAAACTTTACATTAAAATTATAGACCTGACCAGACCTACGACTTTGCAGGTCACTCATTTTTAACTATCGTGATGCCCAAAGAATTTGTAAAAGATTCAGTTTTGTACTTGTAATTTTTTTGAGGGGATGTATTTGTAAATATAAACTACTCGGGCGGAACCAGGCACTCCGCGCCGCCCCTCCTCCTCGTGCGCCGTCAACCCCCTCGCCGCCGCCCGAGTGGCCGCCGGTGACCCGTGCGGCCGCAAGGAAGGCGGCGGCGAGGCCCCTCCTCCCCCTACTTCCCCTTCCTCCCTCTCCTCCGTCCCCCTGCGGCTCTCATGGTGGCTCCCCGTGCTTCTTGGCGGCGACGGCGAACTCCGGCCGGCCGCGCCCGGTCCTGCCCTTGGGGTGGCTGGATCCGCGCCCCTGGGGCCCGGATCTGCTCCCTGGGGGCTGCAGGGGGTCGTCGGCCCAGCGGCCCCTTGCTCCTTGGCGGCGGTGGCGGTCTCCGGCTGGCCGCGCCCGGTCCGGCCCTTGGGGTTGCCGGATCCGCGCCCCTGGGGCCCGGGTTGGCTCCCGGGGGACCGCGGCGGGCCACCGGGTGGTCCGTCGCCGACGGCAGCGGGGGGGGGGGGGGGCTCGCCTGCGACGGCCTGGCGGGCTGCAACGCTTCGGGCCGACGGCCTGGCGGGCTGCGACACTTCGGGCGGACGTCTCTGGCCGTGGCGGCGGTCCCCGCTTCCGGTCGGCCGGGCCCGGATCCGTCCTGCGCCCCGGTGGGCCGGTTTCCCTCTTGGCCTTCGGCGTGCGGGCACCCGGGTTGGCGGCCATGGCCGGTTGCGCGGCTGCTGCTCCGGCGGCAGCGGCGGCTGCGGCTGTCGATCCGGCGGCGGTGGCGCGTGGCGGGCTTTGGTCTGGGTGTTGAGCAGCGACTTGTCGGCGGTGCCTTGGTGGCACGGCCGGCCACGGTCTTCCTGTGCGAACTCGCGCCTGTGGCATCGAGGTGGTGCCCATGGCGGTGGTCGTGCGGTGGCCCATCGGCAGCGCCACGGTGGCAAGGTTGGTGGCGCCGGCCGTTTTTCGCTGCTCGGCGACAATGATGCGGGTGAAAACCCTTTCCTCCTGACTCGGTCAGGGGACGGTGTCGTTGGCGCGGCGGCGTCATTCCCTTCTTGGAGGCAACATTGGGCATCTTGGTTGCCTAGCCTGGCTCCGCCTAGGGCCGGCGGTGTCGTCGTCGACATGGTGCTTCGCGGGACGCTCTGTGAGGACGTTTTTCTTTTCCTTTTCTTTCCTTTGTTGAAAAAAAAAGAAAAAAGAAAAAAAAAATAAGAGAGTATAGTCTTAGTAGGTAGTAGTAGTTTCTCCTTTGAACGAGGGAGAAGAGAGGTTGTGGTTCCTGGCTGTGTGTGTGGTGGCTCGCGCCGACGGCAGAACTGAGTTGCGGAAACCCGGATCGATGTCCCAATCCGACCGGACCAATCCTTGTGAAGTAGTTTGAGTTGATCGTGTCGATGTCCCAATCCGACCGATGAGTTGTTGAGTTGAGCGGTGCGTGTTGATGTCCCAATCCAACCCACCAGAGGGCTTAGTTGTGTGGTCTGCGGACCGGAGTCGTTCGGGGTTCTGCTCCCCTAGTTGTGCGGTCGATCGACCAGAGTTGTGTGGTTTTCGGGCCCGGTTTTCCTCATAAACTGGGTCAACTCTCTTCTTCTAATAAAAATTCGGAGAAGCATAAGCTTCCACCGTCCGTTCAAAAAAAAAAAAAAACTACATACATTGATGCCCAAATTTTGCGGTCCACATAGCTTTTTCACTTTGTTCCCCTCTAGTTCCAAAACTGGAATAAGACATGCTTATGTAGTTACTAGCAAATATACTCGTACGTTGCTACGGATATACGACAAAAACGAGTAGACGTGCAACAGCCTCATTTGTTCTTCCAATCCAACACCAGCAGTAGGCAAGGCTCTCTAGTCTTTAGCCACACCTCTGGGTCGTGGCCCCACCTCTGCCACCCAACCTCCAAAGCATATTTTTTAGTCTGTCGATGATATCCAACCATGAAAACTCCCACAGTAATAACCAAGTGGCATCTCACGACAGTAGCGGTGCTAACCCGTCTTCTTATATATTGAAATCTCACACTCAAGCATCACGAGCTAACATGAACTCCTGAGCTTATATCTTCTCTATTCTTGGGAGCACTACACCCATCCCAAATTGCTATTCATTTTTACTTTTATATACTCTATCCATCTCAAATTACTTGTCGGTATTGACTTTTGATTCCAACATTCCAATTCGTCTTACAAACGTCTTGGGATGAAGGAGCAGTAAATACAACGAGCAAGTGTGCGTGCAACTCCAGAGCTCATCTTTCTACTATGTTTTAACTACAATCCATCATTCTATTATTTTCTAAAGAAACACAACTGGCGGAGATATCATTAACACATAAAGAAAAGCTCGGTCACATAACGGACTTTACCTTAACCTACCACAACCCACCTCACCAACGCATAAGCAGAGGCAATCGCTCACGTACTCCGTATCTTCTTCTTTTACCAATTATACCATCGGTCAGGGGAAGCCGCTGCCGCTCGATCCATTCGCTTTTGTCTTGTCTTGTTTCTATCCCCCGCCGCTCAGGGACAGCACCAGCCGGCACCTGCCTCACTACCTGAGCTCCCTCCACTCCTCTTCCAGGATTCCAGCATAAACCAAATCAACTCGAACTCTCGAAGCAACACAATTGTATCTCTTTCCTCTACCCGCTCCTGTTCTCCAAATTGGAAGAGCTGACTCGTAGAGGTCGACGTCCCAGAAAGATCACAGGCCCGAAGGCCATGGGTTGCTTTCGGGGCTTGCCCCAGGACCTTCTCCCACTGCGACCGGTCGCTCCGGCCCTGGTTCACCGCTCCTGGCCGCCGAGGCGGCTGCTCAGCTCGGGCTCTGTTAGGATAGCTGTAGCTAGTAGACTGCTCGTGGGCTGCTCAGGCTCTGGCGCGCCGCTCCCGCTGCCGCCTGAGTCCGGTTCGCATCGTCGATGTGCCCGTTGATTCTCGATGTGCTCGAGATCCTTGACCTTCAGACTCCGTTCAACAGTTGTCGTCGACCATGTGTGTTGGTGTGGAATCTGGATTTGTGGCTTATGTACGAGGGATGCACACAAATAGAAACGTTTGGATTTGGCTTGTGAGTCGGATCGGTCTCTATCAGTGGCGTAGCCAGGATTTGAACTTTGGGTAGTCCTGATCAAAATTTTCAAAATCCAATATGGTACAATCCAAATAGCAATTCGGTAACTCATTTGAAAGGTCTCATAATAGTTTATTCTCAACATATTAGTTCGAACATGAATATATTACAATATAAAAGGTTCCACGGTGAGTCGGTGATATAGGTCTTACATAAGATTACAATCTCTAAATACCGAATCCGGACTCTCAAGCTCGGGCACCACATTGAGCCACGTCGCCTGCAAAGTACAGCCGTCGGATCTTCCATCAAAGGTCAAAATCAGGCATATGCGCGGGTACCCACACGGCCTCTCGACGCTTCGCGTTCGCATCGCGGATGTCCGGCAGTGGAGGACGGAGGTCGTTCTTCCCCGCCACCGCACCCTGCCTTGAGATTCCTTGCGCTATCGCCGCCGCGCTCTCCGCCGTCGCCGTACAGCCCACGCGCCACCCGGTCCCCTCCACGGCTTCACAACTCCGCCTGCCCATTCGACGTCTGCTCTGCCGCGGTCGCCGCAACGCCCGCACCTCCGTACGCCTGCCCGCCCGCCACTTCGTGCACTCGAGCGATGCTGGCCCCGCCGTGGCTTCGGCTGTCTGGCTCGGGGACGGGGAGGTGATCCCGTACGCGGACTTGCTGCCGCGTGCCAGGACATCGGCGCAGTCAGGACACACGCCGAAGCCGCCGTGCTCGCGCGGGTGGGCTCGACGAGGCCAGCGTTGTGGTTCTCTTCCACGCGCGGTGGGCAGGCGAGACCTCGTCGATCCTCTCTCTCCCACCACCGCTCCCGCGCCGCCATCCATCTCCGGTGTCGTGCGCCGTCCAACTCCTCAACAGTGCCACGCACCTCGACGCCAGCGGAGGCGACGGATCAGCGGCAATGGACGACGGGAGACGGCGGCGTAAGGTGTGAGGGGTCTACGTGTTCCACTCCATCCCGACATCCCGTACCATTGCCTCATTCACAGGGTATGCACACAATACGCTTGATGATTTGCCTCTGCGAACTCATGTATTAAACTGTCTGAATCCAGAAATGTACAAGCATCTGGTAACTAAGTCTACAGCAATGGACAAGTATAAGAGCAGGAGACATATATATATATGTCTGCTATACATGATTGACACATGTGATATTCAAACAACATATGGTACCTGAAGTCTGCACTCTACAACTATGAACAAGCAAAAGAGCAGGATCCATGTATGTTGCTGATTGACACAGATGGCGTTACTGTTTGTCTAGCCTAGCACCATGGGAAGTTCATGAAAATCAGGTGGCTTATTTAATCACGTGAATAATAGATCAAATTAAGCTGCACCTAAAATTTACCATCATGTTTCACTCTGGTCAATACATCTACAGCCTGGTATGTATTTGCAAGAAGGAGGCGACTAAACGGAGAGGGCTCTCCATTTAGTCTTACATGGAGAGCCCTCCGAGGTTACTTCCTGCGACACAAAATTACTTCCCTCAACATAAAAAGCACACACGAGGAAATAACTTTTAGTCATACATGGAGAGCCTTCCGATGTTACTTCCTGCGACACAAAATTACTTCCCTCAACAGAAACGCACAGGAGGAAGTAACTTTTTGTCGCGGGAAGTAACTTATGTGTCGCGGGAAGTAACTTTTTATCGCGGGAAGTAACTTATGTGTCGCAGGAAGTAACTTTTGTCGCAGGAAGTAACTTATGTGTCGCAGGAAGTAACCTCGGAGGGCTCTCCATTTAGTGTTAAATGGAGAGCCCTCTCCGTTTAGCATTTGGGTTGCAAGAAACGTCTGACCTGAATCCAGTTAATACAATGGAAATTAGTATGGAATGCTTCCTGTAAAAAATATCCACGATAAATAACTTCCTCTGTTTTGTACAATATGCTTGCAAATTGCTCTGATTTGCCAGTACTAAAATTATTACTAAATTATCAAAGATTGGCTTGTGCCTTGATGATGTGAAATAGCTGTCTGATAGCTGCAGGCTTAATTTCAGAACATTATTTGATTGAGATACAACCAAAGCAATACCTCTTGTGGTTACATCTAAAAGTGCTTGCTTGCTTAGAGGTATAAAGTGTTTCTTGTTGCTTTTACTGCAATTCTCACCATGACTTTTGCTGTCTAAACTATTAAATTCGACTAGATCATTTTACAAGAGGTAAAATGGTAGATCATGTTGTTAGACTAAACAGTGAGAATTTCTTTTTCTTTACAAACCTTAGTTATGGCATCCTAAATTACTTAATATATCATTTTGCAGTTCATATACCATGTATCCAATCTGTTCGTCTCATAATAATGGTTGTTGTCCAAACATCTATTTCTTCCAATTTCCAGCACTTAAGTTTACTTTTATCACCTTGCAGATTAATGCATTTAAATGGTTGTTCAATGAAAATTCATAGTCCGTTGAATCCCAGAACTAACACATTGTGATGAAGCTGCACCCATCCGATACCTTCTACCCCTGCACTGGACGACATCCAGTTCTTGATATTTCATAACAAGCCAAATGCCAAATTCAAATTTCCTTAAACAATATCATCTACAGACTTGTATATGAGCTCATGCTATTCATGCATGGTGGCCTAGCAAAGGCCCAAGCGCGGCAACGCCGCGCGGGTTGTTTCTAGTACTACTCTAGTCTAAAGCTTTTGCTTTGCGCTTCCTCATGTTCACGAAAGCATGAATGATGTCATCATCACTTACATTAGAGAAAATGTCACACTTTATTTAATAACTTGTCACTCATACGATTTCACTTTTGTAGGTGGCCGCCAGCCGTCTGCAGTCGCTCCACACTGGGAGGCGGCATAGGTCAGAATTTTGCAGTTCATGATGAAGATCGTGTCGTAGAAAGGTTTTAAAACGACAACTATAGTGGAACGGAGGGAGTATGTTTCGTGGTGACGTCGCACACGTGTGCGCGTGTGCTCCAAATTTCTTCCATCGTCATGCCCAGCATTGCACCAAAATGTTGGACCAGCGAGCATCTAAAGTTGCTGAATAAATACAAGATACGCTTTTGAGTTCTACTGTGATATTCTTCAAGTTAAAATGCAACAGTTTCACCAAATAAAAAAAATCTAAACTGTGTAGCTTCCGAAACGTCATCCTACTGTTCATCCACACTAATTTTTCATATTGGTTTTGGCGACTTCTGAAAAGCTGGAAGTCTAGAAAATATGAGTTTATATAGAAAACTAAAAAAGTCAATTTTATGAGCTATTCGTAAAGTTAAACACATCTTCTAGAGGCTATTATTAATTTTTTAGATAAAAAACTAGATACTTTTCACAGGTGAGCTAACATGTAGCCTCATTAAAAAAACCTTGAGAACACAATGTGTGACGGGTGTTAGAGTATTTCAACCTTAACGGGTGGCGGGTATGTTCTTCCTTTCCCCACCGGGTTTCCCACCTGCTGCCATCTCTAGACTCTAGTTCCATCAATGAATGTCTTGATGGTGTTGGCGACCATGTTGACCTTGGTGAGTGGACGATCAAAGTACTGTACAAAAGATACTTTTTTATATTATGACCACTTCGATATGACACCATATCATCATGATATAGTATACTGGTGAGGTGGAGTGGACGAGCCATCCAACCATCGCAAAACGTTGAGGGCACTCACCTCTGACTACAATTCACTGCTCCAGGATGACCTGAAGGCTCAACAACAGTTCGGAAGGGTTTCCATTTTCGAACAGCCAAGATGCACTAGTTCTAGGGCAAATGGAACCAGAACGAGTTCTTCACCGATAGTACGCCCTTGCCATCGAGGCCAACGGGATGGTGCTGGCCACAATCGCTAGAGAAAATTGGAGGGGTGGATACACTTATATTATCTCATGGGTGTATTGAGTTGAGCTCCATAGGTGCATATCTGGTGAAAATTTTAACATAACTGACTTTTTTTTTATATTAGTAACATGCTCGCGCGGCACGCAGGGCTCTCGATAATCTAATTTACTGATCACTATAGTACAATTATTAATTCAACTTTATTTTAAAAATAACATTTTAAAAATCAGTTTAAAATATATTAATTAGATAGTAATAACATGAATCATTAGGTCTATGAATAATATATCTTTAATGTATATTCATTCCACATATTGAAGTATACCATCCTCAAAACATCTCATGGTGCCATAAATCACTTGGCTAGAGATGACAATGGCAGCCAAAAATCTGAAAGCCAATATGTTTTTACTCCATTAAGCCATGGGCATGGATCAATAACAGAGGTCATAATATATAAAATTTATTGGTGACAGTATTTTGCATTAATCAATAAAATAGAATGTTTCAAGTTCTTTTTCCAACCTCTTCAAATGGAACAGCTAAAAATGTAACATTAATTGTCTGTGAGTGAATAACATACCTTTAATGTATAATCATTCCACAGTTGTTGAAATGTACCACCCTTATAGTATCTCACAGGGTTCTCAAACTCGTGAGGCTTGATACCATAAACCACTCGAGCAGCTACACTGTAAGTCGGCATATCGCTCGTCACCCCACCAGCCCATGATCTTATGAACTTGACACCCTAAGCTATCTCAAGTCGGTACATTGCTCATGATCACACCATATTTGATCTCAATAATCCGATTTACTCACTACAATAATATTAACAGTTCAACTTTGTTGGAATAATTATCTAAGCACATAAAGATACATATGTTTCTATAATCTACTATTTTTTAATCACATCTAGATTCACAGTATTTGGTTCAAAAAAAGATTAATAGAAACATCATATTGGGCACATAAATTTACGTGTTTTTTTTATAAATGTACATTAACCATTAGAGTAAGATACAACATACAATAGATAAAAATGCAAAAAAAAACTCTTCATAATAATATGAGCATATATTCACCCACATCATAGCCCAAAAAAATAGTAAACAAGAGTTCTAATACTAAATCATGTTTGTAAAAAAACACATACACAAGTCAAATGGTAATCTAGGTGGGCATATAGTGAGTTAGGGCCACAAACCCTCGATGTTTTTGGACATGTCATTTCAGCCTGTTCATCTTGTGCCTTCGTTGCATATTGCACAATAACACTTGATTGAATCGCAACCAAATATTTCTCTATTTGTACTTAAAACAAAATATAATTTAGCAAAGAACTCAGGTAATTGGGAAAAGAGATGTTGCATAAGTGAATATTTTCAAGCATAACATTGAAGAAAAGGAACAAATAATTACAGTACATGATACACATTTAATTTCCTTAAGGGACTATTTAGATAGCAGGTTTTAGAGTCAAAACACTAGTCAATTATCAATGCTTTTCACTTTTTTAGAAAGGTTTTACCCGCTTTTATAGAAGCAAATAGAGTTTGGATACACGGAGTTCATCCATCCTGCTGGGGATTCCAGCTTACATGAGAGCTCTACCAATTGAAACGACACACAACCAGAGCTTGACAACAAAATCTAAGGGACCCTAAATCCTCACGCACACTGATCATATGAGCACACTGATCGTATGAAGAGATCTTCAGAAAGTCGGTCCTTAAGAGATCTTCTTATGTTCTTGACCTTTAGCTCGAACTCATGAATGCCTTAAGGATTTTCTTCTCAAGAACGGCTTTGAGATAGGCAAAGGCGATTCTACTCTCTTCATTCAAAGAACGGGAAAAGATATCTTTGTTTGCCACATTTATGTTGATGACATTATCTTTGGGTCTACTAATGATAAGTTTTGTGAAGAGTTTAGTAGGATCATGACCAAAAGATCGAGATGTCTATAATGGGTGAATTGAAGTTCTTTCTTGGGTTTCAAATCAAGCAAATGAAGGAAGGGACTTTCTTATGTCAAACCAAGTATGTGAAGGATATGCTCAAGAGGTTTGACATGGCCGATTCTAAGCCCATCAAGACTCCTATGGCATTAAATAGACATCGTGATCTCAATGAAGAAGGGAAGTCGGTCGACCAAAAGGTATTTCGCTCCATGATTGGCTCCCTCCTTTACCTTTGTGCATCTAGGCCCGATATAATGCTTAGTGTGTGCATGTGTGCAAGATTTCAAGCTAATCCTAAGGAGTGTCATCTAATGGCTGTTAAGAGGATCTTTAGATATTTGGTTCACACTCCTAACCTAGGCTTATGGTATCCCAAGGGCTCCACTTTTGATTTACTTGGCTATTCCGATTCGGACTATGCCGGTTACAAAGTAGATCGAAAGAGCACAACGAGGACTTGCCAATTTCTTGGTAGGTCCTTGGTGTCGTGGAGTTCTAAGAAACAAAATTCGGTTGCTTTATCCACGGCCGAAGCCGAGTATGTGGCGGTCGGTGTGTGTTGTGCACAACTCTTGTGGATGAGGCAAACGTTGAGTGATTACGGTTGTATGTTTAGTAAGATTCCACTCTTGTGTGATAATGAGAGTGCCATCGAGCTAGCAAACAATCCGGTACAACACTCTAGAACAAAGCACATAGATATTTGACATCATTTCTTAAGGGATCATGAGTCTAAGGGAGATATTGCTCTACGTCATGTAAGCACAGAGAGTCAACTTGCCGATATCTTCACTAAGCCTCTAGATGAGCAAAGGTTTTGTGCTTTGAGGAGTGAGCTAAACATCTTGGATTCTCGTAACTTGGCTTGACTTGTTGCACACAATTGATTGTTGCCTAGATAGATTGAAAACGATTTATTTTTCTTTATTTGTGTGAGTTTTCTTTAAAAAAGATTGGTTCTTTGATCGTTGGATCACATCTTAACTCAAGTGACTATTGTTATGATTGTTGTTTGTGGCTAGTCACTTGGTGTTAAGACTCTCTTATATGTCCACAGGCTAACTCTCTAAGATCTCAACTCAAATCCTGTTTCTAAATCTTAAAGGGCAAAATCTCAGTTTTGTCGGAACTTCCGGCAAAGGCCTACTGTTTGAAATCCGAAACCCATCGGAACTTCCGGCTTCCCCTCGGAACTTCCGATAAGACGTTTCTATCACCGCTTAATCTGGCCTCGGAAGTTCCGACCCCCTATCGGAACTTCTGATAACCACTCAACGGCTATATATACCCCGCGTGCCCGGCCTGAAACCCTAACTCCCTTTTCAAACCGCCGGCGCCTCTCACCTCCCTCTCCACTCCAAGTTCGTGAGGCGATCTTCAATTTCGATCGTGAAATCTTCAAGCTAGGGGGCACCTTGGATTCTCCATCACTTGGGGAACCATTCCACCCCTTGTTCTCCTCCGATCTCATCCGGGTGTTCTTCAAGGTAAACCCTAAATCCCCATCCCCTGATCTATCAATGCCGGCTATTCTAGTAGCTTACCTCTACAGGATTCATATCTATAGTCGCTTTTGAGTCATATCCTATGATCTTGAATCATTTCGTTGGCTAAATCTTCGATTCTAGCTCTAAGTGCCGCTGCAGGAGCCCTGTCGGAAGTTCCAACCTCCGGTCGGAAGTTCCGACAGAGGCTTGCTATCTCTGCACTGGTTCATTCACCATGTATTTTTCAACCATATCTTGTCCACCGTCTTATGTGTCACTCATATCTTGTTAGATGGTTCGTGAGCGCCGTGGGAAGGAGATTGTGGAAGAAGAATCCGACGATGACGTGCCCATTGCTCAACGCAAGCGCAAGGCCCAATCAAAGGGTGCTCGAGGTTCTCGTGGTCGTGGCCGACACAATCCACCAACAGCACCTCCTCCGTCATCCACTCAAGCACAAGGGCACCATGCTCGGACCAAGAATGCTCATGCTCCGGATGATCACTATGATGACTACTCCGACATATCCTTGGCTACCTTAGCTGACTTTGTGCTTCACCCTCACCCACCTCCTCGTGCTGGGATTATTCGGAAGGTTGATTATACAAAGGGCTCCCATGATGTGTACAAGGAGAGGTATGATGACCCCTCTCAATATCAAAAGGAGTTCAAGACGGACATTCGCATTGGGCTCAATTTCAATGCCGATTGGTATGAGTCAGTGATTTTATCTAAGGAGAATATGACAGTGGAGATGAAATCTATTGATTGAAACAACTTGAGGAAACTCGGCATTGAAGATGTGTCTAGAGCGGTTGATGCTTGTCATGAGAAAGGGATGGCTGCTCTCATGGCTGCCTCGAAGAGTGGGAATGAAGAAGTTGTAGCTCAGTTCTATGCCACTCTTCACATCAATCGCGCCACCAAGGTCATGTATTGGACTATTCAAGGAAAGCCTCTCTCAGTCTCTTATGAGCGGTTCGCTCGACTCCTTAGCTTTCCTCCAAGTGATCTTGCTAAAGATAAAATTCATGGTGGAAGCATTGTTGATGATAGTCAGGTGGCCTTCATGTATGATCCGACTTATGGGAAAGTAGAGTTTGGCACCACTCGTGGGATGCTCCCCTACTATCGGATGTTGAACTCTCTCTTTCGCTACACTCTTAGTCCGAAGATGGGTGATCACTACAACATCTTCAACATAGCCAAGAATTTGCTAGTGAGGATGGCTCCTGAACAGACCCCATTCAGTGTCTTTGACTTTATATGGGAGGAGATCATTGTGAACTCTGTGTACGCCAACATGTTTTGCAAGTATGCACCATGGATATTTCACATGATTTGCAAGGTTGCCCAAGTGGACATATTGACCGATAAAGCTCATCGATCTTATAAGCCGTCCTAGGGAGCTGTTGAGCGCCTTCTCAAGCTTGGGAAGCATGCACCTCCTCATCCTCCTCCTTCTCGTGGTGCTCCCAGTCATGGTGCTTCTTCCTCACAGCCGGGACCCTCCTCTACTCATGACATTCCATCAAGCTCTCATGGTCCCCACCAAAAGGCAAGAAAAAGAGCATCTTCAACTTCTTATCTCAAGGTCTATTCGTTTGCTTCAATGTTGGGAAGCACAATGCTCAAGAGATCCACGCCCATAGGCAACACGTTGAGGAACAACTTATTAAGTTGGAAACACGTCAAAAGATGTTGTTGTCTAAGAATGACTTTGAGCACTCACCAGTTCGTGAACCTTTGGAGATTCCTCCTCCTCCCTCCTTCTATAATCCATGGGAGGCTTATGGTAAAGCCCACATGATGTATGGTGACTATGCCGGTGAGATTGAAGAAGAAGATGAAGATTTTGGTGGAAAAAAGTAAGAAAACGTTGATGATGATGGAGAGGAAGAAGAAGAATCCCCTCTGGCAGCCCACACTCCTCGTGATGATGATGGTGATGATTCTTCCCGTGAGAGCGTTGATTGAAGGGCCTCTTATTTTTGGCACTTGATGCTAAAGGGGGAGTGAGCTCACTCTTGAAGATGGGAAGTAGATGTGTATCAAGTATCATGTTATCTTAGTTATCTATCATTATCTATCTTAGCTTGTGGACATGTAATGAACTTTAAGGTGTCATGTGTGGTGTGTGCCAAGTGAAAACCTTTATTTGTAAGACTTATTTGTGGTACCTTAATATTAGTGTGATGTAATACTTAATTATATTTGTGTGATGCTTATGTGTGGTGGTTTGATGCTTATCATTTTGTCGTGCTATACCATGTCATTTGCATCACGGATCTTTCTGTATCACACTCTTGCACTTGTGGGTATGCAAAAAATTGAGGGGAGCTATCTCCAAATCTGTGCAAAAGGCATTTGGAAGCCTATCTTATTGAAAATGCACATATTTAGGGGGAGACTCTCTCAAATCTTTGAATACACACATCTTTTATATTTAACTAAGTTGTGTTGTCATCAATCACCAAAAAGGGGGAGATTGAAAGTGCATCTATGGCCCCTAATTAATTTTGGTGCTAATGACAATTACAACTTGGTGTGTTTAATAGTTTCTCTAAGATGTGTGTAGGATTAACGACAAAAAGGAAGCCCTCAGTTTCAATTTAATCGGTGTTCAAGCTTCGAGCAAGATTTAAATTCTTTTCGGTTTGAATTTGGTCATAGGAACACCGTACTATAAAGAGGGATGCGAATGGTTGTGCTAGAGATGCAAAAGTGCTCAGTCGGGATACTAACTTCTTTGAGAGACACTCGCACCATCGCACGAACACATACTGAATTTTTCGGGAAAAATTCAGTGTTTGTCGGAAGTTCCGACAAAAGGTTTCTGGTTGCTCTCTCGCGACCGTCGGAAGTTCCGATAAATGTCTTCTGTTTCTAATCTAGCTAACCCTCGGAAGTTCCGACTCCGGGTCGGAAGTTCCGATAAACCCTTTAACTGCACAGTAACGGCTAGATTTTGGAGCTCGGATATTTATACCCCAACTCCTCTCTCTTCATTTGCTGCTGCTGACCTAACTCGAGACAAACACACCCAAGAGCATTCACTCCCCTTCCTCACTCCTCTCTAGACCCAATCATTGATCCTTTGAGCTAGGGTTTGTGTGAGGAAGAGATTCTTGGTGTGAGATTGAGAAGCTTTGAGTGTGTGGTTCATCTTCTTCATCTCAAGAGCACTTGAAGCATCTCCGGGCATCGATTTGCGTTTGTTACTCTTGAAGCTTGCTTCTAGACGGTTAGGCGTCGCCCGTTGAGTGCCCTCTCCGTGTGGAGCACCCGGGATCGTTTGTATTACCCCTCCTTGGTGGAGAATTCTTAGTGAGCACCAATCTTCCTTTGTGGGGATTGGGTGAGGCAAGAGGCTCTTGGTGATAGCCCTCCCTTTGTGGGATCCTCAACGGAGACGTAGCTTCCTTTGTGGAAGTGAACTTTGGATTAAATCTGTTGTCCATTGCTTGTTTGAGTTCCTTCCCTTTCTCTAACCCTAGAAGTGTGTTTTGGCCCGATCTATATATTTGTTGTGATTCAACTCGTATCTTTGGTTGCAGGAGGTTCCTAGCATCTAAACTCAGCTTTTGATTCATATAGATTTGTTAGGTTGCACTTTAATTCCTGCTGTAGACTCGACTCTTTTACCTAGGTCGGAAGTTCCGCCCCAGGACCGGAAGTTCTGAGCCATCGGAAGTTCCAGCCATGCGTCGGAAGTTCCGACCTGTATTTAACCGCTGTGAAGAATTTTCAGGAAAATTTGAAGTGAGCCTATTCACCCGCCCTCTAGGCATCACAAGGTCCTTTCAATTGGTATCAGAGCCTAATCCCTTGATTTAGGCTTAACCGCTAAGGGATCAAGATGTCAGGCAATGGTGATGATGTTGCCGCTCAAGAACTTGCCGCCAAGGAAGCTCAAGAGAGAGAGCTCAAGGCCGCTCGAGATCAAGCTGCAGCTCTAGAGCTAATGGGGAAGGCCTCAAGTCGTACACCATCCAACGTCGCAAGCTCCGACGATTCCGACTCCGATTCCGACTCAGACTCCGATTCAAGTGATGAAGACGTCAAGGACGGTGACAATGACCCAATGAAAGCGGCGAAGAAAAGAAGGAAAGCCAAGAAGAAGAATGCGGCAAAGAAGATGGCCAAGAAGCTCCTCAAGAAGATGATCAAGAAGGAGCAAGCAAAGTACTCCCACTCCGGCTACTACGAAGTGCCATTCCACTACGGACACAACTCGGGCAACAATCCTAACAAAAAATTCTATTCCGTACATTTGGGAAAGCCTCCCCACTTTGATGGGAAAGACTATCCCAAATGGGCTTATGATATACAAATGTACCTTTACGGGCTTCACCCTTCTCTTTGGAAGATTGTGTGTGTAGGTGTGACAATTCCCGCCGAAGGTGAAGCCATGACAATCGAGCATGAACAAGACCTCCACCGCAATGTTCAAGCAACAAGAGTCATCACGGGATCCTTGTGTGCTCAAGAGTTCAACAAAGTCCGGAACATCCAAATTGCCAAGGTGATTTGGGATACACTCAAGGAGGCACATGAGGGTACCGATCATGTAAGAAGAGGCAAGATTGATTTGATTCACGGAGAGCTTGAGTTATTCGTCATGAAGGATGGAGAGACCGTGAGGCAAATGTATGATAGGTTAATACTCCTTGTCTCGGACATCAAAGAACTAGGAAGCAATGATTGGGATGATGAGAAGGTCACAAAGAAGTTTCTAAGAGCTTTCACGCCGAGGAACCCAAACCTAGCAACCATGATAAGAAGAGACCCAAACTACCACAACATGACTCCCAATCAACTTCTTGGTGAGATCTTGCATCAAGAGCTAGTTGATCAAGACGTGGAGAAGTCACTTACCTTGAAGGTGAACAAGAGTCTAGCCCTCAATGCTAGCTCTAGTGAAGTGGTGGAAGTAAAGCTCAAGACTTCCAAGACTAAGAATGAAGATTCAAGTGAAGAAGGAAGCACGGATGAAGAAACCGCCTTTGCCATTAGAAAGTACAAGAAGTTCTTGAAGTTTAAGGCATCAAGGAAAGGTGGTGATGATAGAAAGAAGAAGTCACAAAGAAAATGCTATGAGTGTGGAGAGTATGGATACTTCATTGCCGAGTGTCCCAAGAACAAGAACAAGGACAAGAATGAGGAAGAGAAGAAGTTCAAGGAGAAGAGCAAAGAGTCCAAGAACAAGTACCAAGGGCGTGCTCACGTGGGTCAACAATGGGACTCAAGTGATGAAGATGAAGCACCAAAGAAGCAAGGCATGGCAACACTTGCCATGGCACAAGGAGCATCTTCACCACGCCTCTTCAACAACCTCTCCGACAATGAGGACAACTCTCACTTTTGCCTCATGGCAAGAGGGAGCAAGGTACAAGAGTCAACCACCTCATCCTCTCTCACCTCATCATCATCCACACCTAGTAATGACATAGACAACCTAGATGAGGAAAAAGAAATGGAGGCAAACATGATAAAGCAATTTGGTAAAAAAAGGCCATAAAGAAATTAAAAAGCTTTTGGACAAATTAGAGGAAAAGAAGGAGATTCTCCATGAGCAAGAAGACTTGCTTATCCATGAAAAGGAAAGAAACCTTGCTCTAGAGAAAACCCTTGCCGAAGAGAAAACTAAGGTGGAGAAGTTGACCGTAGGCTTGTCCTTGGCCAATGACTCTAACAAGAGGATGCTAAAGGACTACTCTTTGGAAAATGAATCTTTAGCTTCCCTAAAGACCACTCATAGTGAGCTTCAAACAAGCTTCTCATGCTTGTCAGAGAAATATACAAATCTTGAAGCAAACTATAGTGCTCTTTGGGAAAGCACCAAGGCCAACTCTAAAGCAAACTTTGACTCTAATGCCTCCACTAGCAAAGGTTGCTCTATAAGCTCTAATGTTGATATAAATGCTCTTAAGACTAACCTTGCAAAGCTAGAAGAAACAACTAAGAGCAAGGATAAGGAGATTGCCCGGTTGAACATGTTGATCAACCAAGGTAAGTTGGGTGCCAAGTCCATTCCCAAGGCAATTGACACAAGAGGACTTGGGCACTACAAGGACAACAAGGTCAATGGTAGAAGGGTGGTGAAAGGGCATGAGATCCCCTTGTGGAACAAAGGTGGCTACCTCAACACTATTATGGATATTACCCATGGAGTAATTACCTCTACCATAACAAAAGAGAAGCCAAAGGTTGTGAACATCACAAAAGGAAGTGGTGGGGTTAAGTCTCCACCAAAGGCATCGAAGAATGTGGTGGAACACAAGCCTTCTCCCAACTACACTTGTGATTATATTGTGACCTTAGACCACAATGGTAAAATGGTGGTCAAGTATGTTGGAGCCTATGCCAAGAAGGCTATGAGGAAGAGTGTGTGGGTTCCAAAAGTTTATGCTTCTAACCTACAAGGACCCAAATCTTTTTGGGTACCTAAACCAAAAGCTTAAACTTGTTTTGTAGGCCTACTCCTCCGGTGGAACCGCATGGTTAATTGATAGTGGTGCCACTAATCATATGACCGGAGATGAAGGCTTGTTTGCATCCCTTGAGCATTATGACACCCCTACGGCAACTATCATATATGGAGATAATGGTTAAGGAGATGTAATTGGTCTAGGTAAGATTGCTATCTCAACAACAAATTCAATTGAAGATGTTTTTCATGTTCAAGGTTTAGGGTATAATTTGTTGTCGGTTTCACAACTTTGTGAGAAATGCTACAATTGTCTCTTTACCAAAGAGGGTGTGACCGTCTCGAGAAGTGAGGATTCCTCTATTGTCTTTGCGGGTCACCTAAGAGGAAAGCTTTACTATGCGGATTTCACAAAAGTAAAGGTGGACCCTAAGGCTTGCTTAGTGGCAAAATCCGACATGGGTTGGTTATGGCATCGCCGACTAGCCCATGTTGGCATGAGGAACTTGGCCAAACTTCAAAAGGACGAGCACATCCTAGGACTAACAAATGTTGTTTTTGAGAAAGATAGGTTATGTAGTGCTTGTCAAGCGGGAAAGCAAGTTGGAGCGCATCATCCCGCCAAGAACATCCTTTCAACATCAAGACCGTTGAAGCTTCTACACATGGACTTGTTTGGACCAATTGCCTCCATAAGCATCGATGGTAACAAATATGGTTTAGTAATTGTTGATGACTTTTCCCGTTTCACTTGGGTATTCTTTTTGCAAGATAAAAGTGAAGCAAAGGAAGTGGTCAAGAAGTTCATAAGAAGAGTTCAAAATGAGTTCGAGCTAAAGGTCAAGAACATAAGAAGTGACAATAGCTCGGAGTTTAGGAACACTCAAGTTGAAGAATTCCTTGATGAAGAAGGCATCAAGCATGAACTCTCCGCTCCATACACTCCTCAACAAAATGGCGTTGTTGAGAGGAAGAACCGCACGTTGATTGAAGCGGCAAGAACAATGCTTGATGAGTACAAGACTCCGGACTCATTTTGGGCGGATGCCATCAACACCGCGTGCCATGCCGCCAACCGCCTCTACCTCCACAAGTACTTGAACAAGACTCCCTACGAGATCATCACCGGTAAGAAACCTAGTGTGCACTACTTTAGGGTCTTTGGGTGTAAGTGTTTCGTACTTAACAAGAAACCCAAAGTCTCAAAGTTTGCATCCAAGGTTGATGAAGGTTTTCTCATTGGTTATGGAACTAACGAACATGCCTATCGTATTTTCAACAAGACCACCAGTTGTGTTGAAACCATGATAGACGTGAAATTTGATGAATCCAACGGCTCTCAAGGAGAGCAAGTTAGTAAAAACCATGTAGATGATGAAGAACCTCCAAGTATATCCATATTTAGAATGGGCACCAGTGAAGTGATGCCAAGGGAAGTTCGAGTTCAAGCTCCGGTTGACACAAGCAATCAAGATCCACCGTCATCAACAAGAGTTGAACCACCTAGTTCTCAAGTTCTTCATGATGAAGGTCAAGCTCATGGTGACGATCATGGGAGTGGCTTTGATCAAAGGGAAGAACAAGGTGGTGAAGCTCATGAACAAGCACCTCAAGTTGAAGATGATGATGATGGACCCATTCAACGTCAATCTCAAGCACCACATCCAAGAGTTCATCAAATGGTTCAACGGGATCACCCCGTTGACAACATCCTTGGGAGTATCCAAAGAGGGGTAACAACTCGCTCAAGATTGTCAAATTTTTGTGCATTTTACTCGTTTGTTTCTTCTTTGGAACCTCTTAGTGTGGAACAAGCACTTGAGGACCCGGATTGGATTATTGCTATGGAGGAAGAGTTGAACAACTTCAAGAGGAATGAAGTTTGGGAGTTAGTGCCAAGACCCAAGCAAAATGTGATCGGCACCAAATGGGTTTTTCAGAACAAGAAAGACGAATTTGGTGTCATCACAAAGAACAAGGCAAGGCTCGTGGGCAAAGGCTATACTCAAGTTGAAGGCTTGGACTTTGGAGAGACTTATGCTCCGGTAGCAAGGCTTGAGTCAATTCGTATACTCTTGGCCTATGCTACTCATCATGACTTCAAGCTTCATCAAATGGATGTGAAGAGCGCATTCTTGAATGGACCTCTCCAAGAAGAAGTTTATGTTGAACAACCACCAGGCTTTGAAGATCCAAACTTCCCCAACCATGTGTACAAGCTCCATAAGGCGCTCTATGGGCTCAAGCAAGCTCCTAGAACATGGTATGAATGCCTTAAGGATTTTCTTCTCAAGAACGGCTTTGAGATAGGAAAAGGCGATTCTACTCTCTTCATTCGAAGAATGGGAAAAGATATCTTTGTTTGCCAAATTTATGTTGATGACATTATCTTTGAGTCTACTAATGATAAGTTTTGTGAAGAGTTTAGTAGGATCATGACCAAAAAGTTCGAGATGTCTATGATGGGTGAATTGAAGTTCTTTCTTGTGTTTCAAATCAAGCAAATAAAGGAAGGAACTTTCTTATGTCAAACCAAGTATGTGAAGGATATGCTCAAGAGGTTTGACATGGCCGATTCTAAGCCCATCAAGACTCCTATGGCATTAAATGAACATCTTGATCTCAATGAAGAAGGGAAGTCGGTCGACCAAAAGGTATTTCGCTCCATAATTGGCTCCCTCCTTTACCTTTGTGCATCTAGGCCCGATATAATGCTTAGTGTGTGCATGTGTGCAAGATTTCAAGCTAATCCTAAGGAGTGTCATCTAATGGCTGCTAAGAGGATCTTTAGATATTTGGTTCACACTCCTAACCTAGGCTTATGGTATCCCAAGGGCTCCACTTTTGATTTACTTGGCTATTCCGATTCGGACTATGCCGGTTGCAAAGTAGATCGAAAGAGCACAACGGGGACTTGCCAATTTCTTGGAAGGTCCTTGGTGTCATGGAGTTCTAAGAAACAAAATTCGACTGCTTTATCCACGGCCTAAGCCGAGTATGTGGCGGCCGGTGCGTGTTGTGCACAACTCTTGTGGATGATGCAAACGTTGAGTGATTACGGTTGTATGTTTAGTAAGATTTCACTCTTGTGTGACAATGAGAGTGCCATCAAGCTAGCAAACAATCCGGTACAACACTCTAGAACAAAGCACATAGATATTCGACATCATTTCTTAAGGGATCATGAGTCTAAGGGAGATATTGCTCTACGTCATGTAAGCACAGAGAGGCAACTTGCCGATATCTTCACTAAGCCTCTAGATGAGCAAAGGTTTTGTGCTTTGAGGAGTGAGCTAAACATCTTGGATTCTCGTAACTTGGCTTTACTTGTTGCACATAGTTGATTGTTGCCTAGATAGATTGAAAACGATTTATTTTTCTTTATTTGTGTGAGTTTTCTTTAAAAAAGATTGGTTCTTTGATCATTGGATCACATCTTAACTCAAGTGACTATTGTTATGATTGTTGTTTGTGGCTAGTCACTTGGTGTTAAGACTCTCTTATATGTCCACAGGCTAACTCTCTAAGATCTCAACTCAAATCCTATTTCTAAATCTTAAAGGGCAAAATCTCAGTTTTGTCGGAACTTCCGGCCCTGGCTCGGAACTTCCGGCAAAGGCCTACTGTTTGAAATCCGAAACCCATCGAAACTTCTGGCTTCCCCTCGAAACTTCCGATAAGACATTTCTATCACCGCTTAATCTGGCCTCGGAAGTTCCGACCCCCTATCGGAACTTCCGATAACCACTCAACGGCTATATATACCCCGCGCGCCCGGCCTGAAACCCTAACTCCCTTTTGAAACCGCCGGCGCCTCTCACCTCCCTCTCCACTCCAAGTTCGTGAGGGGATCTTCAATTTCGACTGTGAAATCTTCAAGCTAGGGGGCACCTTGGATTCTCCATCACTTGGGGAATCCATTCCACCCCTTGTTCTCCTTCGATCTCATCCGGGTGTTCTTCAAGGTAAACCCTAAATCCCCATCCCCCAATCTATCAATGCCGACTATTCTAGTAGCTTACCTCTAGGGGATTCATATCTATAGTCACTTTTGAGTCATATCCTATGATCTTGAATCATTTCGTTGGCGAAATCTTCGATTCTAGCTCTAAGTGCCGCTGCAGGAGCCCTGTCAGAAGTTCTGACCTCCGGTCGGAAGTTCCGACAGAGGCTTGCTGTCTCTGCACTGGTTCGTTCACCATGTCTTTTTCAACCATATCTTGTCCACCGTCTTATGTGTCACTCATGTCTTGTTAGATGGTTCGTGAGCGTCGTGGGAAGGAGATTGTGGAAGAAGAATCCGACGATGACGTGCCCATTGCTCAACGCAAGCGCAAGGCCCAATCAAAGGGTGCTCAAGGTTCTCGTGGTCGTGGCCGACGCAATCCACCAACAGCACCTCCTTCGTCATCCACTCAAGCACAAGGGCACCATGCTCGGACCAAGAATGCTCATGCTCCGGATGATCACTATGATAACTACTCTGACATATCCTTGGCTACCTTAGCTGACTTTGTGCTTCGCCCTCACCCACCTCCTCGTGTTGGGATTATTCGGAAGGTTGATTATACAAAGGGCTCCCATGATGTGTACAAGGAGAGGTATGATGACCCCTCTCAATATCAAAAGGAGTTCAAGACGGACATTCGCTTTGGGCTCAATTTCAATGCCGATTGGTATGAGTCAGTGATTTTATCTAAGGAGAATATGACAGTGGAGATGAAATCTATTGATTGGAACAACTTGAGGAAACTCGGCATTGAAGATGTGTCTAGAGCGGTTGATGCTTGTCATGAGAAAGGGATGGCTGCTCTCATGGCTGCCTCGAAGAGTGGGAATGAAGAAGTTGTAGCTCAGTTCTATGCCACTCTTCACATCAATCGCGCCACCAAGGTCATGTATTGGACTATTCAAGGAAAGCCTCTCTCAGTCTCTTATGAGCGGTTCGCTCGACTCCTTAGCTTTCCTCCAAGTGATCTTGCTAAAGATAAAATTCATGGTGGAAGCATTGTTGATGATAGTCAGGTGGCCTTCATGTATGATCCGGCTTATGGGAAAGTAGAGTTTGGCACCACTCATGGGATGCTCCCCTACTATCGGATGTTGAACTCTCTCTTTCGCTACACTCTTAGTCCGAAGATGGGTGATCACTACAACATCTTCAACATAGCCAAGAATTTGCTAGTGAGGATGGCTCCTGAACAGACCCCATTCAGTGTCTTTGACTTTATATGGGAGGAGATCATTGTGAACTCTGTGTACGCCAACATGTTTTGCAAGTATGCACCATGGATATTTCACATGATTTGCAAGGTTGCCCAAGTGGACATATTGATCGATAAAGCTCATCGATCTTATAAGCCGTCCTAGGGAGCTGTTGAGCGCCTTCTCAAGCTTGGGAAGCATGCACCTCCTCATCCTCCTCCTTCTCGTGGTGCTCCCACTCATGGTGCTTCTTCCTCACAGCCGGGACCCTCCTCTACTCATGACATTCCATCAAGCTCTCATGGTCTCCCACCAAAAGGCAAGAAAAAGAGCATATTCAACTTCTTATCTCAAGGTCTATTCGCTTGCTTCAATGTTGGGAAGCACAATGCTCAAGAGATCCACGCCCATAGGCAACACGTTGAGGAACAACTTATCAAGTTGGAAACACGTCAAAAGATGTTGTTGTCTAAGAATGACTTTGAGCACTCACCAGTTCGTGAACCTTTGGAGATTCCTCCTCCTCCCTCCTTCTATAATCCATGGGAGGCTTATGGTAAAGCCCACATGATTTATGGTGACTATGCCGGTGAGATTGAAGAAGAAGATGAAGACTTTGGTGGAAATGAGGAAGAAAACATTGATGATGATGGAGAGGAAGAAGAAGAATCCCCTCCAGCAGCCCACACTCCTCGTGATGATGATGGTGATGACTCTTCCTGTGAGAGCGTTGATTGAAGGGCCTCTCCTTTTTGGCGCTTGATGCCAAAGGGGGAGTGAGCTCACTCTTAAAGATGGGAAGAAGATGTGTATCAAGTATCAAGTTATCTTAGTTATCTATCGTTATCTATCTTAGCTTGTGGACATGTAATGAACTTTAAGGTGTCATGTGTGGTGTGTGCCAAGTGAAAACCTTTATTTGTAAGACTTATTTGTGGTACCTTAATATTAGTGTGATGTAAGACTTAATTATCTTTAGGTGATGCTTATGTGTGGTGGTTTGATGCTTATCGTTTTGTCGTGCTATACCATGTCATTTGCATCACGGATCTTTCTGTATCACACTCTTGCACTTGTGGGTATGCAAAAAATTGAGGGGGAGCTATCTCTAAATCTGTGCAAAAGGCATTTGGAAGCCTATCTTGTTGAAAATGCACATATTTAGGGGGAGACTCTCTCAAATCTTTGAATACACATATCTTTTCTAGTTAACTAAGTTGTGTTGTCATCAATCACCAAAAAGGGGGAGATGGAAAGTGCATCTATGGCCCCTAATTAATTTTGGTGATAATGACAATCACAACTTGGTGTGTTTAATAGTTTCTCTAAGATGTGTGCAGGATTAACGACAAAAAGGAAGCCCTCAATTTCAATTTAATCGGTGTTCAAGCTTCGAGCAAGATTTAAATTCTTTTCGGTTTGAATTTGGTCATAGGAACACCGTACTATAAAGAGGGATGCGAATGGTTGTGCTAGAGATGCAAAAGTGCTCAGTCGGGATACTAACTTCTTTGAGAGACACTCGCACCGTCGCACGAACACATACTGAATTTTTTGGGGAAAATTCAGTGTTTGTCGGAAGTTCCGACCCAGGGTCGGAAGTTCCGACAAAGGGTTTCTGGTTGCTCTCTCGCGACCGTCGGAAGTTCCGACCCCGGGTCGGAAGTTCCGATAAAGGTCTTCTGTTTCTAATCCAGCTAACCCTCGGAAGTTCCGACTCCGGGTCGGAAGTTCCGATAAACCCTTTAACTGCACAGTAACGGCTAGATTTTGGAGCTCGGGTATTTATACCCCAACTCCCCTCTCTTCATTTGCTGTTGCTGACCTAACTCGAGACAAACACACCCAAGAGCATTCACTCCCCTTCCTCACTCCTGTCTAGACCCAATCTTCGATCCTTTGAGCTAGGGTTTGTGTGAGGAAGAGATTCTTGGTGTGAGATTGAGAAGCTGAGTGTGTGGTTCATCTCCTTCATATCAAGAGCACTTGAAGCATCTCCGGGCATCGATTCGCATTTGTTACTCTTGAATCTTGCTTCTAGACGGTTAGGCGTCGCCCGTTGAGTGCCCTCTCCGTGTGGAGCACCCGGGATCGTTTGTATTACCCCTCCTTGGTGGAGAATTCTTAGTGAGCACCAATCTTCCTTTGTGGGGATTGGGTGAGGCAAGAGGCTCTTGGTGATAGCCCTCCCTTTGTGGGATCCTCAACGGAGACGTAGCTTCCTTTGTGGAAGTGAACTTCGGATTAAATCTGTTGTCCATTGCTTGTTTGAGTTCCTTCTCTTTCTCTAACCCTAGAAGTGTGTTTTGGCCCGATCTATATATTTGTTGTGATTCAACTCGTATCTTTGGTTGCAGGGGGTTCCTAGCATCTAAACTCAGCTTTTGATTCATATAGATTTGTTAGGTTGCACTTCAATTCCTGTTGTAGACTCGACTCTTTTACCTAGGTCGGAAGTTCCGCCCCAGGACCGGAAGTTCCGGCCCTGCGTTGGAAGTTCCGACCTGTATTTAACCGCTGCGAAGAATTTTCAGGAAAATTTGAAGTGAGCCTATTCACCCCCCCTCTAGGCATCACAAGGTCCTTTCAATGATGCCCTTGTGAGGTATGTGATGCTCCTCTGCACCTTAATGATGGCCTCGCTCTGCCGTAATGACGGCACTAAGCAGCCACTCCCATTAAGTAGCCACTCCCACTACACAAGGAAAACCGCATCCTCCTTCAGATTCTGCACTGCCACCCTTAGCAAAATCTGATTTCACAAGAGACAATAAATAATATTTAGACATAATATTAAGAAGAGATATGTTGAATAAACAACAACTTTGCTAGCTTACCTCCTAGAAGGCTGGAAGCATTCCTTCAAGCAGCGATGCAGTGGTCTTCAACACAGGAGCGGAGGAGGTCTCTAGTAGTCTGTTCACCCTAATCTTCACTTAATGAATAGTAAAATGGGCATTATTCATTGATTTTTGGTACTAATTAGCATGGTTGTCCCCCATGATTTGGTGCTCAAGCTTTGCCACTGTGGGGGAGGGGCTCATGTTGGTCGGAGTAGTATTTAAGGAGTCCATGGCTCGCGTTTGCACACACGAGATCAAGTATGCATATCCTCTTAGGAGTCGGCGGCCTTCTTGCCCGAGCTTTGCCACTATGGTGGAGCACTCCACCACTGCCGAAGCTGTTGAGGGTGGCTATACGCCTCTTCCCCACCATGCTTGTTGTGTTCCTGCACGCCGCATTCGAGATAGTGGCCATTCACGTCCCAGCCAGGCTGCACATCAAAATACACGTCGTTGCGGTCAGATGCTCTACCACTCTGTTTCTTTCTCAAATTTGTAGAGGGTCCTTGAGACTGATCGGTAGGGGGCACAAGCCCCCCTCCCCCGCCCCTGCTGCGTCCCCGTCCCTCCAGGCGCAGGTGTCATCGTCACCTCATTTCGAGCTGGACCGGCAACCCTCTCGGGGGCTCCATCACGTGCAACAACGTGTGGCAGGAGGGCGCCGGTGGCTTGCGCAGGCGAGATGGAGCCGTGAAGACCTTGCACACGTCATCCATTGAAGAATGTGGAGTTGTGGACGCATCTGCCCCATCCTCCTCACCCTTCGTGGGTCGGAGCGGGCCTTATCGACTGGCCACTAGGGGATGGAGCCCGTAGCTGTGTTGCCTCCTTCTCCAGGGAAGAGGGTGATCTCGCCACCGCTGCCGCTGCACTTGCCGCCTCCACTAGTGTGCGCCTGATATCAAAGAGATGGGGAGGGGACAGGGCCGCCGATGAAGCGCCTCCTCCGCCTGGATGAGGCTGTCGTCGCTCGGGGTGGGAGGGAACGCGTCACACGTTGCAGATAACAGAGGTGCAGCGCAGATGAGTCATAAGGGGGAATTGAAGGTGCTGCGGCGTCTACAGCGAGGCGGCCCTAGCTGATCTTTGATGGGAGGGGTGTCGCACAGAAGGAAAGAAATGGGAGGGAGAAAGAGAGCTCAGCGAGATTGGCGGGTGGGTAAACCTCCGTGCGGGTGAGAAAAAACTCTCAAAATCGTGAAAAGTATTTTCCAACAATGAAAAATGGTTAACACCCCTCCCCACGGTCGTCATTCTTGCAGTTTTGTGGGACTATAGTTGACAGGTGGGACCTTCTGTGAAGGTAAGGAGGTAGATTTTCAGGTGGAAGGTATTTTTTTAAAAAAATTTGGTCTTTACAGTAGGTGGGTGAGAAAAAACTCTCAAAATCGCCAAAAGTATATTTTCTAACAATGAAACAATGGTTAGCAACCCCTCCCCATGGTCGTCATTTTGGCGATTTTTGTGTGACTATTTTTGACAGGTGGAACCTTCTGTGAGGGTAATGGGGATAGATTTTCAGATGAAAGGTATTTTCAAAAGAATTTGTTCTTTATAGTATGGATTTTTAGGTGCATTAGCACCCCCTAATTTGATTATAGCTCACCCCAGGGCCACACATGATCAAATGAGCTCCATTGGAATCATAAATACCTTTTTTTTGTTCTATTATATTGGTCCCTAGCCAAACGGTGAAAGGATTAGCCGGCTTTCAAATGTGCATCAACGACTCGTCCACGACTAGGAGTACCATCTTCTCCGATTCACCCGCCCCGCCATGCAGCGACATTCCCAAGGCCGTCTGAGCTCCCAGAGCGTCTTCTCGTTTTGTCGCGCACGGCTTACCCTACTATAAGAAGGCGTGAACCGAACCACCACCTTGCATCACCAAGCAAGCAATCACACACCTCCACCTTTACATACATCTCTCTGATCACCTGCTTACATTTCAATCAAGCAGCAAGATTTGCAATGGCGAACCACCGCGCCGCCGCCCTCCTCATCGCGTCCCTCCTCGTGGCGGTCGCCGTCGCCGACGCGAGGCTCGGCGCCAAGCACCACAACGCGAGGCTCGGCGCCAAGCACCTCAACGCGAGGCTCACCGTACACCACGACGCGCGTGGAGGTAGGCAGAGGCCGCGCAGCACAACGTTGATTAATCACAGCAATGCTAATGAGGTTTAGCTGTTAATTGGAGAAATTCATGGTATCTCTTGCAGTTCTCTTCGTGAGCGACGCGCCGTCGGTGCCGGCGCTGAGCTGCAGCTCGGTGCACGGGGTGCAGGAGGGGGAGACGTGCTTCTCCGTTGCGCAGGGCGCGGGGCTGACCCAAGATGACTTCCTCGGCTTCAACCCCAACATCAACTGCAAGAAGGTCTTCGTCGGCCAGTGGGTCTGCCTCGCGGCCGTTCCCGCTTGATCAAAGCCAAGTCTACGCGCGCGCAGCCATTCATTTTCTTAATACCCGCCGCTTAGTGTGATGTTTGTGCTACGAATAAAGGAGGGCTCCTAGCATTTGTTTACTTTAGATGAGCCAAAGTTGCTATGGTTGGCTCACTTGGCTGTGCCACTTGATTGTATTGGAGTCATTGTCGTAGTATTACTCATTTACTTATTCCCGTGACAACTTTGCATTGAAAATTAATTGTTCCAACCATTGTGCCTGTGTTCCATTGCTCGTGCACATTTGTTCTTCATCTATTTTCTTGGGAAATACTAATAGCATTGTAGTAAGATGGCACAGTGGAGGCGGCGGTGGGTAGAGTGTGGGATTGATAGGATGGATTGAGATTCTGATCTTTCACTGATTTGTATCCTTTAGTATAAGTAATTGATTTTGATCTACATGTTAGACAATTGGCATACTTCATTCGGTCCTTTAGTATAAGTAACCTCACAGGAGGTAGTTGGTATAGCAGATGATGATTTCAAATTAAGAAAGTGTAAGATGGACTACTATCAAGAGTAGAGATTCAACTCGATTTATCTTATTGGACATATACACCCACTCCTGGTCATTCATGAATGACGAAAAAAGTGCCATCATAATCTAAAAATAGAAACCTGATATTTTCATCCATACATCTTTGCAACTATCACGCTATAAAATTTTCAGAGTAGAAATACATGGAGGATCAATCCTTTAATAAACATTCTGTCTCAACAAAATGAACATATTTTTATGTACAGTGTCATTTGCAAAATCATCATCCATTATGATCATCTATTATAACTTACATTGATTTTTTTTAATGAATAGCATCCATGCATGGAATTTATTAGTCTTTGCGAGTATCATACTACAAAATTTTGACAGTAAATATATGGAGGACGATCAATCATTTTACAACCATTCTCCCTCAACGAAATGATCATATTTTCATGTAGAGTGTCATTTGCAAAAGAATATTGCCATGTAATCATCTTAATTTCTACTTTCAAATTTCACCTTAAAATTTTGTTTAAAAATTTTCGCAGCAACATGCGGGGTATCACCTAGTTGGGTATTAAAATTCTACACATTTTAGTAGTGATCTGGGGTACCTCCTAAAGCCCGTATAAGTCTTGTTACTTTTCCCTTTTGTATTTAGACTTATACCATATTCATGTACAAGGGACCGTGCACAATCGAGGTGGTCTAGACTCTAGACAGTGCAAAGCTACCCTTACAAACTTGGGAGATGGATATATAGATTTTTAGCACAATATTAAGGGGCAAATAGAAATACTACTCTGTTAATTTCAAATGGTTTAATAAAAGACAAATGTGTCAACATTGGCATCAACTAAATACATTGATGTCACTAATATATTTTGTTGCCGGCGTTGTCCAGCCATGCCACGGGTGTGTGGCGCGGATTCCCTCCGCCACACCGCCATACTACAGTGGTGTGGCCGGGAACCAAGCATCTCGCAAGCCTACTGGAGATATTTTCTTTTGATGGAATAACATTCGCTAGCTCCAGGAATATGTACTTTTTAAAATTCATCAAGGCCCTAGTGGCTAATTACTTACTCTAATTAAGACAAATTTGTTGGAAAAGGTATCCAAATTCTATAAATTTGTATCTAATCCCAATCCAATTTCCCTTATCTGGGCTATATCATCTATTCCCCTGTCGAAGTATCATTAAACTCCAATCCTCACGCCTGTCTTAGCTTGTGCTTAGCCTGTGCCATACTGGTTCTTGGTTCTTGTCTGTAACTAGTAGAAAATTGCCAGCCGGCCGGACAAATTATTAGTGTATTATCAGAATCGTCTTGTTAATGTCCAGTACATGGACAATTGTAGGCTTAGCAACATTGTTACATGCCTCTAGGCCTACTTAGGCGATGAAATCAACAATAATGTTGTGACTTCCGTGCTGATGACAATTTGTAAAATGTTGCATCTGTCAATTTAGTTACAATTCAAAGTTACTACACGGTATAAATTATACATTTACTGTCATAGGAATTGTAACAGCTTTTTTCTATTGCTCTATGCTTCAATACTTCACTTTGGCCCCGATCCAAAATCGAACAAGAAACTTCTGTGACAGTATTGAAGCATAGACTTCAATTTTTCCTTTCGGAGGAACCAGAAACTTCAATTCATTTCACCTAAGCAAAGAATGGCCGCAGTGCGATACATGCAAGTATATTGGACAACAACATGCCCATAAATTAATCGTGTCACCAGTACAGTAGTTGACCGGAGCGCCATTTCCGAGGTCGTGGAATCTACACGATTATGTTGTCACCAACATGTAAATATGTTTAATCACCTTTTGGCTTTTGCACTCGCGCTACGCTCTATAAGAAGGCATACCGGCCAGAACATATAGCCAAGCCACTCGCAGCAGCAAATTAAGCAGAGACCTCAAGCTCACACACACCCCTATCTGCAGTGCTCATTCCTGCTAGCTTCCTTCCCACGGGCGAAATACTACTTGCAATGGCGATGAGCAATGGCACCGCCGCTCTCGTGATGATCGCGTTCCTCCTCGTCACCGTCACCCTGGTGGACGCGGCCCCGCCGGCGGTGCCGGTGCTGACCTGCAACATGGCGTACGGGGTGAAGGAGACCGAGACGTGCTTCGCCGTGGCGGAGGCTACCGGGCTCACCATGAAGCAGTTCCTCAGCTTCAACCCCAACATCAACTGCCGCAGCCTCTTCATCGCCCAGTGGGTCTGTCTCGATGCCACTAGCGCTTGATCGAGTTTTGGCTGGCACCCGCCCTGATGATATCGAGCACAACGCGTGGTTACGTTCGTGCTATATTATATACTGCTTTATGTTTCGCCAACAAAGAATGTTTGTGCTACGAATAAGGAGGTCTCTCTATACGCATACCTCTAATTAAGAGCCTTAGCTACTGTAACTAAGGTCGGCTAAATTTGCAACTACCTTGTATTGTTTTTTTAAAGCACTCTAAAATTTCTCTGTTTTTTTTAAATACTACCTTGTACTGTTGTGAAGTCATTTGTGATTTGTCACTCTAATCATGTAACAGCAGGTATGATATGAAAAAAAACAATTATCAGGTGTATTGTGTTTTGTACCATGTGTTCTTTGACTATTCTCATGGAACTTTTTTTTATAAAATATAGTGCAGAGGTAGACAGTTATGATGAATTCTAAGGATCACTAGGAGTAATGGAGTATATCATATATAGGGTGTATTCAACATATTAACAGTGAGATAAACATGATATACTTGAGACTAACCGATCGAGAGGAAGAGAGAGAGAGAGAGAGAAAAGAGACGAAGATGCATCGACCATCGGGAGGCTTCATGTTGGAGGAGGAAGTGCCGACCATGACAATGAGGTGGCCAGTGAGTAATAACGACGGCGTGAACGTCAGCTACGTAGTCGAGGACGATGATAGCACAGTGCAGGGGTGACAAACTTTTCGTCGCTTCGGCGTTGTGTGAGATCTAATCGCTAAGTTTTGTGAGGTGGATCTGGTGGGGCACGATGATCCTTGGTGCGCGTACCTCATGGTCCCCACCTTCTCTTTATAGCGCTACACGATGGGGCCTACCAACCATATTGGGTTGGGCACTCCGATCAAGGTGTGAATCGGGACCCGTCTCGATCTGTGGACTTCTTCCTCTTGATCTCACCACACTATAAATTTTACATTTAAACTTAACACTTGACTTGGTACCTATTTCATTATAGATCAGTGCATAGAGTGTATCTCGTCATGACAGTTACTAACATATTTTGAAATGGATCTTGAACTAGACTAATATCCAGGGATCAAAGGCTTTTCTGTAAATCCATACCGGCTAAGTGTTTCAACACATTGGACGATAAGCCTTTTCTGAGTGGATCCACATGTATTTTCGTTGTACTTTATTTCCCATTCTTGAACTTTGTGTAAGCACAATTATTCCCTTCATTTTCTTGAAAGTTTAAACCCAAACTTTCTTATTGTTTCATTAAACTTTAAATACCACTATCTAGAGGCTTGCTTTAATCCATAAATGGATATCTTCAGATGACATCCCAAATTTTCTTTTTCTTTCACGACAAATTAAACTTTTGGGTTGTGTCATGTGAACATTTTCATACAAATCCCCATTGAGAAATACCACGTGTTACATCCATGTGATGTAATTTTGGATCATAGTGCAAAATTAAAGTCATTATGATTCTAAAGGTTGTAATATATTTGTTATCTCATTTCATCTTCTATGGCTTCTTGCCACTTTGATGAATGAGCACTTCTCATGGCTTCTTCAAATGAGATGGGATCACCCTCCATTTGAACTTCTTCGCTACCATAGACTTCATAGTCGCCAGGAATAGCTGGCTTTTCTCTCTTTGAGATTTTCTAGGAGCTTCAATATTTGGCACATTTTCCATGTGGGGCTGTTGCAGCTCCCCTTGTGTGTGGCAACATTTTCTATAGGATCCTGAAGGACAGATTCCTCATATTCTCATTAATTGTTGCCACGAGAGAATTAACAAGTGGTGTCACCATAGTGTCCTGCACTACTGTTGGTGCAACAACTATAGGCATTGAGAAGAAAGACTCCTAAATCATGAAGTGGGTACATATACCTGCTTCTTCTCAAGGCTAACCTCTTGATGTACCATGCGCCCCTTACCATCTCATCCTCCAAAAAGACAGTGTCTCTCGTTTCTACAAACTTATTATGTCTATGATAGTAGAAAGGATAACCTTTTGGCAACTGACTGTATTGGGATATAAATTTTCAAAACTTGAGTTAAATAATTTAGCCTCAGCCAGACAACCACACACATGCAAGTAGTTTAGTGAGAGCTCTCTGCCGGTCCACAACTCATATGGAGTTTTAGGCACCAACTTACTAGGAACCGGATTAACAATATGAATGGTGGTTTTTAATGAATCCACCAATTAATCGGTAAAGTGGAGTAACTTATTATAGTTCTCACCATATCCATTAGGGTACAACTACATCTTTCAGCTATTCCATTCTTCTGATGCTCGCTCGGTGTAGAATACTGGCCAGCTATGCCATTTTTCTACAAGAACCTTGCAAAAGGTCCAAGAACCTAACCATATGGGGTATGTCGACCGTAGTACTCCCCTACGATTGGATCTTACTATCTTAATCTTTAAATTATGTTAATTTTCTACTTGAACCTTGAATATCATAAATTTATCCAACGTTTCTGATCGTTCTTTAATTGGATAGATATAGTCATAACGAGAATAATCATGTGTGTGAATGTTATGAAAGAATCATAATCATCCGTGGATGTGACAGGAAATGGACAATTGAAAGCTTAGCATCATTGTTCGGGATATTTAACTATTTGCCACTCTTAGCTATGGTTAATTAATCCCTCTCACATTCACTCCTCTCTCATGGGTGGCAAATCTGTTGCCACTCACCCCCGTATGATGGCAACAGGTTAAATATTCCTCATTGTTCAATGCGTGTGCTTTTAGAATCACTAGTACAACCTCTAGGCCTACTTAGGCGACCAAATCAATAATGTTGTGAGTTTCGTACTGATGACCATTTGACCATTTGTAAAAGGTAGAATAGGCACTTCCGTCCCTGAATTTTACCTCAAAGGTCAAGTTCATCCCTGAACTTTCTAATAGGCCAATCTAGTCCTTCAACTTAAATTTTGGATCAAATTCATCCTTGTACTAATATTGATTTGTATTTTGTCATGACAATAATATGAAATGTCTCTTTTGCCCTTACCACTTTCTTTCCCTTCTCAGTTTCCTTTTTCCCTATTAAGTTGATCGCCTCATAGTTAAACTATGGAGCTGTTGTCTTCGTATGACTAGGAATGCACACATGAGCAGCTTGCCATGGACACACTCCAGCGGTCACAACATACAAAACTACTAATGCTACTGATGAGAAGGAACTCAATCAAAATTGAATGTTGGCAAAACACTGTAATCCAGTCAAACGCAGCAGCCATGGTCCATGGAGTACCACCATGGACAAAGTGCCAAACCACTAATGACCCTGCGAACCGCAGTTAGCTCAGCATGTGGCCGCACCTGATCCGCTTGATCCAGCCAAATTAAGTGGCTGCCCGAATTTAGAAGGGAAGGAAGGATAACTAAGAGAAAATCAGGAAGGATCAAGGGTAGAAGGGACTTTTCACATTAACCTTTTCATGCTACATTAGCACAAGGGTGAGTTTGACCTAGAAACAAAATTTGAGGGACCAAATTGGTCGATTTAAAAGTTGAGGGACGAACTTGACCCTTTGAGTAAAGTTTAAGGACCAAATTGCCTATTTGCCTTTGTAAAATGTTGTATCTGTAGTCCATACTCCTTAGTTACACATTCAAAGTTACTACACTGTATAAAATATACATTTACTTTCATAGGAATTGTAACAACTTTTTTCTATTTGCTCCATGCTTCAGTACTTTCCTTGCTTTGGCCCCGCCCGGTCCAAAATCGAACAAGAACGCTTGGCCATAAACTTCTGATTGGTTTCCCCAAGGCAAGCCGGGAGAAACATTCGATTTTTTTTTTCTTTTTTGGAGGAACCAGATAGTTCAGTTCAGTTCAGTTCACCTAAAGAAAAGAATGGCTGCCATGCAATGCAAGTATGCACAACGACATGCCCGTAAATCGTATCACCAGTACGGTATAGTTGACCGGAGCTCCATTTCCGAGGTCGTGGAATGTACGCGATTATGTTGTCATCAACATGTAATCACCTTTGGGCATCTGCACTCGCGCTACGCTATATAAGAAGGGCATACCCCAAAACGTAGCCAAGCCACTCGCAGCAGCTAGCAAAGCCCACACCCACACACCTATCTGCAGTGCTCATTCCTAGCTTCCTTCAATGGCGAGCAATGGCACCGCCGCGCGCTCTCGTGATGATCGCGTTCCTCCTCGTCACCGTCGCCGTGGTGGACGCAGCCCCGGCGGCGCCGGTGCTGACCTGCAACATGGCGTACGGGGTGAAGGAGCGCGAGACGTGCTTCGCCGTGGCGGAGGCCACCGGGCTGACCCTGAAGCAGTTCCGCAGCTTCAACCCCAACATCAACTGCCGCAAGCTCTTCATCGGCCAGTGGGTCTGTCTCAATGCCGTTAGCGCTTGATCTGAGTTTTTGCTCGCACCCTGATGATCGAGCACAACGTTGTTAATTACGTTCGTGCTATATAGTGCTTTATGTTTCGCCAAGAAAAAGTGTTCTTGTGCTATGAAATAAGGAGGTCTCTCTTATATACGCTTACCTCTAAGAGTCTTAGCTACTATAACTAAGGTCGGCTGAATTTGCCACTTGTATTTTTTTATAGTACCTTCATGTAACAGAATGGTATGAAAATAATTATCAGTTGTGTCATGTGTTCTTTGAGAACGAGCATTAGCCGGTTGGTAGGCATTGCAGATGGGCATATGCCGCCGGCCTGGGTTCGAATCCTCTCGGACGCAGATTTATCTCATTGGGGTTTATCTCTGAAAAAAAATCCCTCGCCGGTGAAACCAGAGTTCGGTGCGGGGGTTTTTTAAGCCAGGAGGAGATTTTCTTCTCTTAATGAAAACCGTGGGGGCGGTCTTACCCCACCGGCTTAGTTTTTGTCATGTGTTCTTTGGTTATTCTCATGAATATTTTTTGTAAAGTATAGTGTAGGTAAACAATGTTGTTGTTTGTTTGTATGTAAACTCTCTCTCTTCTCTTAATGAAAAATGTGTTTTGCACATTTTTTTTAAAAATACAGTGCAAAGGTAGCCGGTTATGATGGATTCTATTCATCGTGGGGCACCGCCAATGAAACCGGTCTGGCCGGCCACCGCTTTTCATGTGTTGGAAAAAAAACGTTAACAGCTTCGTAATGGTTATACTTAGTAGCTATATTGTTTTTGTTGTCCTTAAAAACCTGTAGGTCTCTTTTGAGCTGTGTCCTTAAAAACCTGTAGCCCTTTTACCTTTTCTCGATTAATTTTTCAACATAAGAGACTCTGCTGACGTTCTCGAAACTGTCCTTGAGAAATACCAAGAGGAATCACATGATTATACCTTGCTAGGGAGGTATCGAAATGTGGTACTTATTGGTTACTAAAATTCTACCCATTTTAGTAGTGACTAGCATCATGCCCGTGCGTTGCTACGGGCTAAAAAAACCATAATGTTATATCCAAATTTTCATATTGCCATGTCTATAAACCATATAGTACAATTATTCTAAGTTTACATACACCAATTAGAATTTTTTGAATAATCCACACTATACTACTAAAGATTGGACAAAACTGAAAGGAAGAAAAATTGGGGAAAGCATTAAGTTCTGTTATAGAGAGATGAAAATGATGGATTAATTGACAATGAAATAAACGACCTTAGCTTAAAGAATTCACTACAAGGATACCTGATGAGAAAATTGTAACTTCTCTATAATACAATATGATGTTTTGTTTTGACTAACTTTGAAATCTAACTTGCTGCAAGCCCAATAGTGAAATTGGTATGCATCAATTACATCAATTTTGGCAAAACGCCTCGATCCATTGATCAGAAAATATATGCTGCTATCTAAGATGTCAAATAAGAAAATATAACCGCAGCAGTAATGCACAAACCTATGTAATGACAAAACATGCTGATCACACGGTATTACTTCCTTTTTGAACACAATAAATTTATCAGGCACCACTGGAGCTACTTAGTAGTCCATAAAGGCATTCATGTATATACTAACCAACAAACGACTGACTAATGGCTTCACGTTGCTGCTGATCTAAGATCAGGAAACGGCCAAGCATAGGCCCCATTGTCAAGCTGCAGCGGTTGTCTCTTCCTCATGGTCCCATGGCATGCCTCCACTGCTGTCGGGGAGATGCAAACGGAGGGCAGCACGGTTGGAGGTAGGCTCCAAGGTAAAAAAAAAAGAAATTAAGTTCAGCATTTTAAACTAAGTTAATATACAAACAGAAATTTGTTAGAGCATATTAGCATTCCACCTAACAACATCACAGCTAAGTTTTCCTAAAAACATCACAGCTTAAGTCCCTGCTGGATGAATTTATGAGCATCGATGAGTACAGACATTAAGAGAAAATGTCAACGACTTCTAAAATTAAACTTGTTTTTACTAAACGGCCATTTTTCATCGTCCTCACTTTGTAGGGACAGCTCTACTGCCTCCCTTTGTATGAATTTTTTGAGGCCTTCTATCAGGAGACGCTCAAACACACTGTGGTGCTCCTGTTTCTTGTCTTTGTACCCGTATCTGTGCACACACAAGCTAGTGTTAGGTGACATTTTGCAGTTGGTTTATGCTGAAGCTGAACAAGTCCTACATCAGTTCATAACTGGATGGTCAATTTACTAACAGTGCATTGCAATTAATAGCAATCTAGCATGGTTTAGGCATAAGCTTTACATGGATCAAAACATATCTTCATGTAAAATCAAGCTTACCTGGCTATACAGCGGAACATGTGATAGCTCCTGGAGCATACTCGTTGGAAAAGAAACCTTTCACTTTGGGGAACCCCAGGAACCGGCACATTCCTGATACAGACAAACACTTTAATAGAGTGTATCGCGGGAAGGGAGGTCAGAAAATGACCGAAAATTGCAGGAACTCCTTTCACAATATCACTGTAGACTAAGCCTAGTCCAGGAGCTCTGATGCTACCAAGGTTGGGCCCCAACTTTCTCATTAAATCCTTTGAAAGCTTCTGCTTGACTTCACTGTCATACTTTAGTTTACTCCCATAGTTCCATATAAACATAATAAGGAGTAGAACAGATGCAAAGACCAACAGTGCCCAACCTCCATCTCCAACACTACTCAGAGCTGATTTGAAGAAAATCAACTCCAAAATGAGGAATGTGATAAAAAATGACAGAACCTTAGTAATATTGGACTCCCATATTAGAAGCATAATGATTGTAACATAAACCGTGGCCATTATCATCACACCAAGCTCCGCTATAGCTGGTCAAGATGGAACTGTGTCAGAGCCTAAGAAACTAAGCATATTTAATAAAGGAGAAAATAAAACTACTTGTATCAAGAAATATTCAATAGATTATTATTACCATATGCATTGCCAACATCATATACACTTCTGAACAAAACAATGAAGCCCAAGCTAGAAGCCAGCAGGAACCAGTTTACCACAGGAATGTAGATCTTAGCCATAAATTTTCGAGATGTATGAACAATTGTCAATCGAGGGAAACAACCAAGTGCTATAGACTGCTTTAGGCATTGTAATATAGCAACAGTCATTGTCCTACTGGCAATCAGTGCAGCCAAATTCGCCACTAAGAAAACAGGCCAGAAAACTCTCTCCACCTATAATAGAAGGTAAAACTCTGGAATATGTCATACAGGTCAACTGAAAGCAGAAAACCAAATTGATCTAAGCACTAAATATTTACATAACATGTGGAATAAGTATTATTGGAATGTATTCATAAGAAAATGGCAGCTAAGCTAAATGGTCAGGAACATTCTGCTTACTTGGGAATAGATGAAAAGAAGACCTGTTCAGATGACTTTGGATTGGCAATGAGAAAAGAAGCTTGTCCTAGATACGCCAAGATAAGGCAAGGAAGAACAAGAAGCACAAACATATACTGCAAAGTAAAATAAACCTTATTAAGTACATACGAAGCACATAGGAAGGAGCACAAGAAACATTAGCTGCGGCGGCATGTATGAAGGAGCCAATGAATTTGAGCCTCTCATAGGCTTTCAGATGATACCTGAACATATCTTACGGGAAAGTAGCAAAGATTCGAAAAGATGGCCTCAGATCCTGCAATGTAGATTGGATAAGCTTAAAAGGAGTCTCTTGGAAATTTGGAATGAAAAAAATAAATGTTTCAGGATTGCAGGTTTGCTGGATTCTAAGTTAGATTGCTTCTCGTAGATCGATGATTAGTGATGCCACCAATTAACAAAAATTAAACCTCCTTTCAGAACCTGAAACTTTTTTTTTGAAAAGGACCGAACCTGAAACTTACTGATGATTAGTGATACATGAGGTTTAATTTTATTGCAGGAATCAGCTTGAAAATGCAGAAGAACATTCATTCGTCACAGGAAAAACCAAAACACACTTGGACAAATTCGCTCCAATAAATCCACTAAAATAGATATACTCCTACCAGTAAGTGGTGCTAACTACTAAGATAACCTTACAAGCGAATGTCGATTTAATGTGTTCAGCCTGTAGCTAAATCATCATTAGCCAACCGTGCACCAACCAATAACAAAATTAACAACATTAGTATAGTACAAGCTCTCAGCTGATAACTAACAATTGAATGTTCAGTCTAACAAGCAAATTATTTGGCTTGTGGTATAATTGTGGTATAATTGCAATTTAACATTCTCTGCTAGAACCAGCTCTATGAAGCAACAAATCATTATGTGACCTAATTGGTTTTCACAACCATTTTCACAACAAACATTGGCTATCTGACAATTCACCTGGCTTGCAGAGATCTTTTTTGAATGCATTTGCGACACTGCGATCCTCTGAAACATGGAAGCGGGGATCAAATTAGCAAATGTACAAAACTCTTAGCACTGATCATGCCTGCCTGCAAGCACTGGCAGGCTGCCTCCTTGATATCTTCTCAAATGTTTCCAAGCACTGCATACACAACATAACTATTAGATAAAGCACATTGGGCAAAAGTGGTCACTTGATTAGATTGTAAGAGCATATTTAGCTAACCTGCTCAATGCCATTGATACTTGATCGCCACGACCGGCAGCCGAGCAATGGGAGAGGAGGTCGTGGCGGATGACGGCATCGGAAGCACGCGGACGGAATTGGTGTGGCAGCGGATGGAATTGGTGTGGCGGCAGAAACAGGCGGCGGCGACCTTGGTTGAGGAGGTGAGAGGCCGGAGCAGCACACCGGGCACTGGCGGCGGCTGCGTGGAGCCTGGTGAGGACGACCATGTTCTGAGCTAGGGTTTCCGGTGCTCGTCTGGCCTCATCTAGCCTACGGAGTACTCCAGTCGAAGGCGCTGGCGAGATCACGTCGAGGATGGCAGCGGTGATGCGGGGGTCGCGGCGAGATCGCGTCGAGGATGGCAGCGGCGATGCAGGGGCCGTGGCGCCGAGGACGACGACTCCACCAGTCGGCGGCGCCGGTGTCGTCCGCGTGATGAAGTCGATTGTCGCGGCGGTGATCAGGACGACACCGCGACGAGATCGCGGCGGCGAGGTCGGAAGAAGTGATCCGATCGGATTGCGGCGGCTGGCCTGGGAGGATGGCGCGGTGTGGAGGCGCGTTCTGGATCGGATTTCTGCGCAGAAAAAGGATTGGAGCATCGGGTGGGACTGGGGGAGGGCGCGGATGCGTGCGGGAGGAAAAAAAAGGAGGCGGAGGCGGAGCGGAGGGCGGGGGAGGCGCGGATGGGCAGACTCATGAAGCGGCTGACTCACGTACCAAGAAATTATCTCTTTTTCATTCTTTTTAGTAGTAGAGATTTGAGGTGTACCTCCTAAATTCCATATAAAGTATTGTCATTTTCACTTTTTTATTTAAATTTATAGCATATTCATGTAAAAGGGCTGTGCGCAAGTGAGATGGTCTAGACTACAGTGCAAAGATACTCTCTGCACGTACAAACCAGGGAGACGGATACATATATTTTCAGCATAATATTTTTTAAGATTCAATGGGGCAAAGAGAGCCCACATAAAGAATTTTCTTTTCTTTAAAGCGGTATTAGACATACATTCTTCAAAGACGGTGATCAGAATAAATAATTAGACAAAAAAGAGAGGGAGCAATAAGAAATTACGAATTAGACAATACCAACTCACCACACCGGATAAAAAACACTAGAGACTGTGGCGCGCCTCTGGCGCACCTTTTTCTCGGTTCAGAATGGAAAAATATAGCTTAGGTGATAAGTGACACATTGATTGATTCACAACACATTGACAAACCTACTCCTTGAAAGTCTCTTTATTTTTTTTGGAGGAAATAGACTTCCATTAATCACTCTGTCCAGGTATCTCCTTGGAGTCAAGGAGAGACACATATGGTATAGACTCATGCCACAACAAAGGATTGGACTCACAATTTAACCCTATGGCAGCAAAAGTATGCGCTACAGAATTACAAGCCGTGGGCAGTGGGAGACAGAACTAACAGAAAAATCATACAACAATCTTGCTTTGATCTCCCTAAACATCATGGCAAGTGGTGATCTGTCACTCCGAATTTTTGATAGCATTCACCACCATTGCAGCATCCGTTTCCACAATGATCTTGTCGAAGCCCATCCTTGTTGCATGCTCAATTCCTCTGAAGCACGCCAAACTTTTCCTTTTTATTTGTCATTACGAATATATTGAAATGGATTTACACAATGCTTTCAATATTAGCAAACGGAATATAATTATCCCTGGCTTGCTAACTGAACAAGTTGTACATGTGTATGTGTATAGGCTCAACACGCAGAACAACATCTCTGCTCTCAAGTTACACCTTCCCCCATTGTGCACTGAGAAAATTAAAAAGCTCCATGAGGACATATTTGTTTGTAAAAAATAAGATGTTCCTTCTTTCGAACCAGGATCCTCATACATATGAGTTTATACATCATTGGGAAAAAAAAGCAGAGAAATGAGGTAACTAAAAACATGCTTGTAACTGTAAGGAAGCCAACATGGTCTCTAGATCAGTACACATGCAACGGTATATGGTGAAAAAAATCCACATAACTCCTAGCCATTAAAACAGTATACAACAACTTTGCTGCTTATAACCAATATTAACACCACCAGTAACTTTTGGCAAATTGCCATCTATATTTGTATCAGCCAGACGAATAATGCTATATACTACCTTTTTTGTTTCAGAGTATCCCAATTATACTGATTTTTAACTACAAAAAGTACCATTGAAGAGTATCACAAGATATAAGATGCATCAAATAGCTTGTCGATCCAGAGAAGGATCGGTTAACTCAGCACAGACAGGGACTAAGATATCAAAGAAAATGCAAGCATTACAGGAACAGTGACTTCCTATCATTAAAGAACTTAAACATTGATGTTATTTAAAACAAAAGCATGCACTCTACATGGTAGGCTGAAACACAAGTAAACAGAAGCTATGATATGTAACAACAACCCAGCTTGGCTCATCAGGAAACCAGAGGACATAATTGACTAGAAAAAAATGCTGATTAAGAGCCATATGCTTAAAATATTAGTCACCTTCGAGCATATGTCCAATAAGCTGCAGGACATATAAGTCTAACTAATCCATAATAGCAGAAAAGAATTAACAATCAACTTCGAGCATAAACCTAATAGTAGGCAATTTGTGAGCAGCATATGAATTAACATTCTTCGAAAGCAACAACCTAGCCTCTGTAGTTAACAAAATTGCTACTCAAATCTCTCTGCTTAAAATCTAGAAGCCTTAAAACTGATGCATGGAAAATGAGCTCCAAATAATTTAAGCCACCAATTTCTTGGTTTCCACTCCATACTTATTAAACCTTACTTTTTCGCTAACCAATAAGGCAAAAAGGTCAGCAAAAGTGCAAACCAATTACCTCTCCTAGAAACAGGACAGAGAAGAAAGTCTCCATGGCCTTGATGATGTGCGTGAAGGACACAGGCACATTGCCCAAACTCATTCACAATAGTGAAAACATTTCCCAGCATGCGGATCAAAGCAAGAGGCAGGATCTTGGCATACTGCATCACAACAAACAAAAATAACAGCTCACCAAATTAGTGACATGGATAAACCAATTATGTAATGGTCAAATGTAATATTCAGTGAGATGCTAGGAAAAATGACAAAGATATAATTCTATTTCAGAAATAAATATTTCAATTGCAACATGTACCCGTGCAATCATGCTGGCTTTCTCATGATTTGACATCAAGTAACAAGAATTATTAGTAATCTTATTTTTTGTTGATTACCTGTTTAAGGGAGAGCCTTGATTTGGGATGCAGATTCAGCAGCCACATGAGTGTGATGAAGAAAGATGCTGTTGCGAACTGGAAGGTGATGGTATACGAAAAGGGAACGACTTTGAGAACCTGCACAAATCACAGTTGGAAACAATTTAGAAGATTCGATTCGGCTGAAGAATCCATTAGGAAAAGACCGGAGATCGATCGAATAGGGACGAAATGGTGAACCAGCTTGTCGTAGATGTTGAACTAAATGTTGAGCATGTATCAGACTCATTCCACCTCTCGTGACCGGCAGCCGAGCGCCAGGCAAACAAACCGGTAAACACCACTCGTTCCCCTCTCCACTGGGCACACCCCGCCACCGTCGAGCACGCCGACCGGCCGACGGCCACCAAAATCGCCCCGCCACATGCCAGATTTGGGGACACGAAAAGGAATTAGAGCAAGATGTGAGCACAGGAGATTGGGAAAAGGGATCAAATCAACCTGGGCGAGCGGAGAACATGAGAAATATCTAGCGGCTTCCTCGTGCCCTCGTCCCTCAGATTCTACCTGTTGCCCATCCCATCTCTCCTCCTCTTTGTCGGCGTCGATGCGCCCGGCCTGGGTGGACGGGGTGGAAGGGAGATGGCGGCAGCGGTGGACTCCATAGAGGACCGGGGACCGGAGATAGAGGAGGGCGGTGGGCCACCAACGATGGCGGCACGCCTGCTGCGAGGAAGAGGGAGACGATGGGGGCGGTGGTGCGGCACGGTGTCGTGATGGGAGAGAGAGAATGAGAGAGGCGGGGGATAAGAACGAGAGGGAGGGCGGCGGCTGTTCGGCGGGGGGGTTTCCGCAAAAGCGACGACAGGCGTTATTCTGCAAAACAACCACGATTTCGGAATTTCGTCTTCTTGGTGGACAAATATTCTGTAACACGGGGGGTGTGGTGCAAAACAAATGAACGAGTTTCCTGTAGCAAAAGAACTATGGTGGATGCAAAACGAATTAAACAAAAGGTGAAGGGTTTTTCTGTAAAATAACACGCGGCGCTGGCAGGACATTGGCCGCGGGATCGAATCGATCGGATGGCCACGAAATGCGAGCGACGTAGCACGCGCGGTTGCTCGCGGCAGAGGCCACGGAATAGAGAGCTTCGATGGACGAAGACGCCACCATATGAGCCGAGCCAATTCAAGCCTCCAAAAAGGCTAAAGCTGAGAAAGCACCGGCCGCTATGCGAGAACCTTGCATGCCAACAATACTGTCTTTGTATACACACGCCAAGCACCTTTGGAAGTCCTATTCACAGCAAGGGAAGCTGGCAACGAGCAAGAATTAACCTCGACCTGAATCACTCCCTCACCACAAGAAATAACCTCGATCTGAATCCTTCCTCACCACAATGTGTCGAAGGTTGGTCATGACTGCCCGCAACTAGCAAAAAGTTAAATAGGAAGCCAACAAATTCAGCACACTACACAACACACTGTGGGGGATCCCCAAAGGAGAGTACACCAGAAAATTAGCAACCAATGCCAACCAAGAAAGGAGGGGTGAAGACAAGGCAAGAGCTAACACTGGCAAAAATTCGATCAATCCAAGTCGGGGTCGTCAAAGGAGAGTGAAGGGCAAACTGTGTGGAAGTGAAGCACCTCCCCACGCCCCGAGCGCGTCACTCTTGTTGCACGGTAGAAGGCACCAAAGTTCAGGGCAGTGCGGAGGTGAAGCACCTCATGCACCGAGTACGATACTTTCGTTGCATGACTACTGGCGCCCAAACACCAAAGAATCACTAGCCCTCCCTAGTGACCAAAGTTCCACCGCATCCAAAAAATGTGAGATTGGTCAGAGAGAGTGGGAGGTCAACATGATGAGGTAGTCGGAGTCGCCGCAGGACCGCTACCCATGAGACACAACAGTAGGATGACAAGATCGTTGTCATCTATCATCGATGGCGAGGAAGATGAGTGGCGGTAGAGGAGGCCCGTGCCTGCTGGAGCAGCCAGCCAAATGCCATCCTGGAGCATGACGCCAGCGAAGACCAGGGCCCAGCTTAGCACTGGGAAGACTGCAACACAGATGTAGAGTTGGTGAGGCTCTAGCGCGTCAAGGTGGGATAGACTCCCCAAATGCGACCCTACCACACAATAGAGCCTGAGGGACTTGCGCAATCGCGGCGGCCGCATGGGTGAGGGCCCTGGCGACCAGCTGTGTGTGACAGAACCACCCAAAAAAAATCCGGATTATCACTTAAGCCGGTCCACTTGGCTCATAAGCGATAACCAAGAGTTATTTTGTCACCTCTGCCGGGTCATGACCGGTAAATCACTTTCACAGGATCGAGATATGCGCTAAGCCCACACAAAGGCGGCACCAGAGTACATCATTACATTACATAAAAGTCCTCAAGTACTTAAAATTACAAACCAGGTTTTTCATACATAAAAGTAAAGGTGCTTCAGAGTTTAAACAGCGGAAATAAAACTAGCGGAAGATACACATGGGAGGCCATCCATAGAGTATCATTCTTCGTCATCAGGCTCCCACTCAAGTTCCCAACCATCTGGAATAGATCCAGGCCAGATGGAATTACCTGAAAACCACAAATTAAACAAGACTGAGTATACTAATACTCAGCAAGACTTACCCGACAAAAAGAAATTACAACTAGACATGTAAGGCTTTTTGGCGGGTGGGTTTGTTTTGCCAAAAGCGACTAAGAGTTGATCCTTAATTTCAAATTTTAGCTCATATTCTAGTATGTTAACCATTCTAGGAGAGCACCTATACTAAACAAGCATGTTGTGCAAACAATATTAAACAGGCAACAATATTAATCCAAAAGTTCCATGAATAAATATGGGGTAGCCAGTGGTCAAGCCGACTCAGATAACGGCGAGTGACCGACGATCGATCGATTTATATCCTTACAAGGTAAATCCAAGATACACGGAAGAAGGTAGACGAAATGCAGGGTCTACCCCAACCAGGCGGTTCCCGTCATTCCCCAGATTAGGAAAAGATGCTACAGTCCTAAGTACAAGGTTTACTGGTACGCCCAAAAATGGTACGTCCAGAATCACACTTGCACTACCGGTAGCGAACCGGGAGACGCATCTCAAGATTAGTAACGATAAAATTCCCGCACTGGTTCATTAGGTACTAGACTTACCGGTCCCATTCCCGACAAGCACTTGGTACGTTCAATAGCTTAGATCAGCACTATGCTACTCAGTCGAGACCGAACCCATTGCTCTTACCACATGAGCGAGTCAATTTATCCAACTTATGATTCCAACATAAGCATCCTATATCTCGCGAGCAATGAGTCATTACTCGACTTCTACCGTATCCTTAGAGCATGGCACTAGCGTTCCTAACATATTAGTAAAAGAGCATAGGAGTCCTAAGGATCATGCATCTAGGTTTCAAACAACTCCTGAAACTTAATGCACAAAGTAAAACATAAATACTGAAATGTAAGAGGGTATGAGCTTTTAATCCCAAAAGGTTATATGTGACTCCGGTGCTTGCCTTCTTCTATTTCAGCACTAGCCTTGGGCTCTTCTGGACTTTGGTCCAGGTCTTGCTGCACACTAATCTGGTTCACCTCTCCGCTAGCTGCTCCCTCCTCCTCCTGAGTGAGCGTGTACGACCCGTCCGGTAAATCTACACGTTCACATGCATATGCATTAGATTATAATGAGGGTGGGAGAATTACCACCAAACCCAACTCTTGTTGGCCATATTCATCTAAACATTATTATTTTCTCACAAAAATTATTAGGGTGGTGTGATGATGAACTAAACACTATTTTGATGGTGATTGTGTACATATTTAAACATAAGTAAATTAAATAACTTTATAAACAGCAAGGGGTGTGTTGAAAATTCAAAAACAGAAACATGACATGTTTTCACAATTTAACACCTTAATTGCCCTTTCTTTATTTAATTAATTAAAACAAGCCATACAACCATAAATCCATATTAAATCAAAAACACTTCAAATGAGCCTAAGCTTTTGCACACAGCAACACATGCCTATTTTAAACTCACAAACCAAAATCTAGCTTAAGATCATTTATATATTAATTTATATGCAAAAGATAAATTTCAGCCTAGCATAACACAAATAAATCTTACAAAAAGATTTATTAATCTTTTTGGTCTCAACTTTCAACTACAAGCCAAGTATGTCAAATCTAAACACCATCAGATTCAAATTATGTTTCAAATTTTGAATTTAAACACCTACACAAGGTTAAATCCAAAACACATCCTAAAATCATATCCAACCTACCAGAGGTACTACTCATCAAGACAAAGCCCTAGGGTGCACTTGTGCTTAAAGAAAAGTTTATTAAAGGGGCTATAAAAAACATCAAGATTAATCTAGGATAAAGCTTACATAAATCATAATTAAAGATCTACAGATCAAACTCATGCCAACTTTGGTCATAAATCTAAACATGTCATAAAGAGCAACATATCCATAATTCAACTCCAGAACATGTGTATATTTTAAACTATACTAAAAACACATCAAACTGAGTTTGAATTTTTAATTCAAAAACTACAAATAAAAACCCTGTACAACCTTTCTAGAAAAGGTAGAGTTCTTCACCAGGAAATCAACAAATTGGATTTACATTTTTCTGATTTTTCTATGATTTTTAATGGATTTTTGAAGGTTCAGCTGAAACCCTAAAGATACATTTACAGGGGGACCCTCAAAAGAAATTTTCGAAATTACAGAAGGGTCCCTACTTTGCAGAAAACTCCCTGAACAAAGCTCCAGGCTTGCAATGTGGTCCTCGCCGGCGAGGAGGAGCTCGCCGGCGGCGGCTAGCTGCTGGAATCGGTCGGGGAGCGGCGCCTAGGGTCAATTTGTACCTGTAGGGGAGGGATTGAGGTGTTTGCCGGACGGGAGGCAGAGCAGACGGGCGTCGGCGGCGGTGCGGCCTCCGGATGCCCGCCGCGGCTCGGCCTGGCCGGCGGTGGCGCGGTCTGGTGACCCGGCGGCGGCTTGGCGGAGTTCAGGGAGGAGCAGGGAAGGTGTGTGCGTGCTAGAAGAGGTCGAGGAGGCGTGGCACGGCCTGGGACGAGTAGCAGCCGTTGGTGTCGACGTCAAGCCCAGCGGCGCACTGGGCACGGATGACAACGCTCACGTGCGGCTCTGGTTTTTGCCGGCAAATAACGGAAGGCACGCATGGGGTATAGGGGAGGGGCGCGTCGACTAGAGGGTGGCAAGGTGGCCTGCCGCATGCGCGGCACGCGCGCGCGACGCGCGCAGGCTTGCGACGCGTGGCCGACCCGGCGCTCGCGGTCTATGTGGGCGCGGCGCACAGGGGGACGGCGAGGCGGAGGGCCCACGACGACGCCTTGGTCCACAGCGACGAGTTCAGAGAGTCCGTACGCCAGAACATTGCGACATCGCCACGTGGACGCGAGGATGCGGACGCGCGCTCTGCTCTGCGACGACATCGGCGTCGTCTGTTTTAATTCGAAGCGCCCACTTTCGAAATTGCATAACTCCCAAAAGTGGAAACTGAGTCAAAAATCTCCAAAAATAAAAGTTGTAGAGGAGTTATAGATCTACAACTTCACAAAGGGCGACATATGTTTTGATGTTTGATTTGACAGGAAAAACGCGACGAAGATGCAGGAATTCTCGGCCCCGTAACACTGTGCGCAGGAACTTCATCTCAAATTTAAGCGGCTTTGCACTCAAATTTTGAATGTCCGCTAATTATGAAAGTTGTGTTCCCGGAAACAACGAAGAACTTTTATATTGGCAGAATTTGAACTTCTATAGTGAAATTTGGAGAACGCGTAAGAAAACCAAATCAGCCTTTTTGGATCTATAGGGGTTTGACCAAGAATTATGACTTTGACCAAGGTCTTTTGTTCAAATGTGTGCCAAAATCATGTCAAACATGCTTAGGGACTAATTATTCATGATTAACCACCTTAATTGAGGTATTTATCTTTAATAAACACCTGGGGTGTTACAGTCTACCCCCCTTAAAAGAAATCTCGTCCCGAGATTTGACAACAAGATTAGAGGAGACAAAGGAAGGGGAGAAGTGGTGTCGGATATGAGATGTACCCGTCGTTGTCGGTGCTCTTTTTGACGGATTCATTGTAGTCGTGACTTTGAGCATGCTCTTCTGAGCTTGGGTGCGAAGTCTCTTGCGTCGTTTCTTCTTAGTTCGATTAGTCTTGTCCTGCGGAGGTTTCGGACACTTCTTGACAAAATGCCCAGGCTGTTTACAATTGTAGCAAAGGAGTGCACCGTGATCACGTGTTGTAGTACCAGTATTGTTGCTCTGCTTTTTAGCATGTGAAGGAAATTCGATGCAGGTGATTTCCCACCCACTTAAATCCACCTCAGGCAAAACTCGCTTGTGATTCTTACTTCTTCTTTCTTCCTCCCTAAGGTCCATAGGAAGTTGTGATGATGATAGGAGTGAATTTAGAAATTGTTGGTTGGAAACTTGGTTCTGTTGATTTTGAGCTTCATGATTCATCAATAGATTGAATAGATAGACTTGCTCCATAATAAATTCCGATATTGCTTGGGAGAGACTGTTGGATAGACTAGTTTGCGATAGCCCTTGATAACGATTATGGATGACATTTTGCACTAGTTGGCTTAACACCAGATTTTGGCCCTCCAAAAGTTCCATGGTGTTGGCAAAGATATCCACCACATCCTGTGTTGGTGGAAGAGATGAGGACAACTCATTGGGTCGAAGATTTTCTGGATCTCCTTCGGTGGATTTCATGGTCCTGAAATTTCATGATGATTCGATCAGTTTCCCTAAGAGTACAAAAATCTCAGTATAGTAGCAATTGATAAGTAAGCATATCAATAGGTCGGAAAAATTAGTGAACTCGATCCGAAGGGTTCATAGAAATTTGTTTAAAGAAGGAAGGACCGGTTGATTCAGGAATTTCAGAATGAGCTTGCTCACATGTTACTTAGTTGGTGTGTGTGGTGACATCATGTCTCACATTAATGGTACAATAAGTTTAAACTTGAGGTGTGTTACACCCATGACATATGATTGCAAGGCCCGTGTATATGGATGAGTCGTGCAACAATGAGATGGTGCACATGTTGATGCTCATGATGATGTGCTTATAGTATGATGTACATGCGTATGAGCATATGATGCATATGCATATGAACTTATGTTGCATATGCATAGTGAGAGATGCACATGATGTGTGCTTGATGTAGTGCACGCACGATGATGCATATGCTGATGAACGAGTGATGCATATGCTTATGAGGTATGGTGCTCATGATGCAATGTCAGCATGACTTGCTTCACCCATGAGGTTAGTCGAGGTAGAGAGGATAAACATAGAGTTGAGAAGTAATAGGTGCGGTGAGTCGCATTCTCACAAACCAAGATACCTAGCGCGCTCCTGGTGGTAATCACATGGCTGCAGCACACATGATACCCTAGGTTCCATCGCGGCACCTTCGTTTATGGAACAACAACATCACCAGCAAAAAGGGCGATAGAGTAGAAAGGTGGGAAACCGTCAGGACATATGCATGTTAGTTCATCCAATGTTCCAAATGCACATGTTGTGCAATGTATTTTCCATGCTCCTGATTTATGTCATTAAGGTTGCAAGATATGCATGCGGTGATGATGCTCACGTGCTTACCAACCGGTGTTGATGCTTTATAACCAGGTTTTTTTTATTGTTTGCGAGCAAGCACAAGGATTTCATGGTCAAGGACAGAAAAGTGAGAGTGATAAGTGTAGAGGCATCAATGCCAGAAAATTTGGGTGATCGACATTTCCTGGACAAAGGAAATTGAGGAATTGCTTATAAACTAGTGAAAGTGTATAGAAGCAACAAAAAGAGTACAACGGGATTCCATTTGACTTGATAAGGATATGGTTATGCTCATTATGTAGACAAGAAGATGTTGACACTTTGTGTTAAAGTTATCATTTACTCAAAACTTGATAAGCAAGGTTAAGAAGGAAGATTTCAAGGTTGGGAGGTTAATAATGCCCAAGAATTCAATTACCGCTACTCTGAAACAATAAGTTAATAACTTTCAGCTCAAAAATCGAACCTTGCTCAACTTCGATCAGCAAGAGCGTAGGTTCATAAGCTATCACATTGGTGTTTAACTTGAGACCAAAAGCTGAGATCCTCATGCCTGAAAAATTCACATACCGGAGTTCTGTTCCTGCTGTTTTTCAGCAGGCCGAGAGTCACGAAAAAGTCCACAACTCTCGGTACAACAAAGCCATGGTGCTAAAATTTTACGAGGATACTGAAAGGAAGATATCTAGCAACTTTGGCATTCAAAGGCCAAGATAAAACTGCTGGGAAGAAGGTCTAACTAAGCATGATTCAGATCGATGCACCTCAGGAATTCAGCAGAACAGAGGTTTACTAAAAATTTGATAACTCTTAGTAAACCCATGCACAAATGCTGAAATTTTGTGAGCAACTCGACGATGTTATAACTCACATTTTTGGTATTCAAAGGTCGAACCAATTCAGATTGAAAAAGGTCTAACTGATCAAGTTTTAGAGTGCTATTGCCCAGAAATTTCAGCAGGACAGTGCTTCACTAAAAAGATCATATCTCAAAAATTAAGAACCCTATGACCATGAGATTTTGACAGCACAAAGTAGGTTATAAATGGATCATTTTTGGTATAGATTGCCTAGGCAAAATCTATTTGGAACAAGGTGTAAAAAATTCGAGTTTTCAGCTTAACTCAGAAATTTGACAGAATTTCAGCATGACCTTGCCTAGCAAATTTGATCTTAACTTCAGTTTTAAGCATCCTAAAATCATGAGAATTTCAGAGAGCAATCTTAACTAGGTGATGAACAATTTTCCTAAAGAGAACCTAGTCAGAAATTTTCTAGATAATCCTTAGAAAAATTTGGACAGCATCTAGTTACAATCTTTGCTTAACACCTCATCAAAGCATCAAACTAGCATGATTGGTCCTTAAGATACACAAATTAAATAGAGACCAAGCAACACATGATTTAAGTTTAGATTTTGGTTTGATAGCTTTTACATGATGCAAAAAGCGTCCTAAACTTCCTCACAAAGCTTTTAAGCTTAAAAACGAAGTTAGTGCCGGTGGCAAGGCATACATATACGTCTCTCCCTATAATAACTAATCGGAAGCTATTCGTTTCTTAAATTACCGTTCCTAACAACCGTGGTTAGTGTACCTGCAGAAAATCATAGATATTCAAGACCTTTTGTGCCAGCACTCACAAAAGCGTCCACATTCATTACCGTTCACTTATAGAAACGGTATCCATGCGTAAAGCCGCTGCATGGACAGCGTCCTATTTAAGACTCTGGCGCGACGTGAGTGCCCATTGGAATAGGCCTCACTCATCCCTCACGGACTTTCCCGTGGCACCATCACGTATGGCAAAACGTGACGAGACGCAGACGTGACGTGGCACCCATTGGAATAGGTCCCACTAGTCCCTCACAGGACTTCCCTGTGGTACCACCACGTATGGCAAAACGTGATGAACTAGTATGGTTGTGCAAGAAAGTAAGTTTTGACAAGAATAAAATGTGCTGGAAGTCAGTTTAGATACACCATAGAGTACTAGCCACCTGAAAGAACCCAAAAATTCCCTCTAGGGCCTCTCGGACTAGTTTAAACCTTAACGTCCTACGCACTTAGCAAAATTCTTATTCTTGGCAAATTTTATTCCAAAAACAAGTTATTAAGGTATTATTAATACTCTGGTGCATATCATCGCTCTGATGCCAGCTGTGACAGAACCGCCCAAAATAAATCCGGATTATCACTTAAGCTGCTCCACTTGGCTCATAAGCGATAACCAAGAGCTATTTTGTCGCCTCTGCCGGGTCATGCCCGGTAAATCACTTTCACAGGATCGAGATATGCGCTAAGCCCACACGAAGGCGGAACCAGAGTACATCATTACATTACATAAAAGTCCTCAAGTACTTAAAATTACAAACCAGGTTTTTCATACATAAAAGTAAAGGTGCTTCAGAGTTTAAACAGCGGAAATAAAACTAGCGGAAGATACACATGGGAGGCCATCCATAGAGTATCATTCTTCGTCATCAGGCTCCCACTCAAGTTCCCAACCATCTAGAATAGATCCAGGCCAGATGGAATTACCTGAAAACTACAAATTAAACAAGACTGAATATACTAATACTCAGCAAGACTTACCCGACAAAAAGAAATTACAACTAGACATGCAAGGCTTTTTGGCGGGTGGGTTTGTTTTGCCAAAAGCGACTAAGAGTTGATCCTTAATTTCAAATTTTAGCTCATATTCTAGTATGTTAACCATTCTGGTTGAGCACCTGTACTAAACAAGCACGTTGTGCAAACAATATTAAACAGGCAGCAATATTAATCCAAAAGTTCCATGAATAAATATGGGGTAGCCAGTGGCCAAGCCGACTCAGATAACGGCGAGTGACCGACGATCGATCGATTTATATCCTTGCAAGGTAAACCCAAGATACACGGAAGAAGGTAGACCAAATGCAGGGTCTACCCCAACCAGGCGGTTCCCGTCATTCCCCAGATTAGGAAAAGATGCTACAGTCCTAAGTATAAGGTTTACTTGTACGCCCAAAAATGGCACGTCAAGAATCACACTTGCACTACCGGTAGCGAACCGGGAGACGCATCTCAAGATTAGTAACGATAAAATTCCCGCACTGGTTCATTAGGTACTAGGCTTACCGGTCCCATTCCCGACAAGCACTTGGTACGTTCAATAGCTTAGACCAGCACCATGCTACTCGGTCGAGACCGAACCCATTGCTCTTACCACATGAGCGAGTCAATTTATCCAACTTATGATTCCAACATAAGCATCCTATATCTCGCGAGTAATGAGTCATTACTCGACTTCTACCGTATCCTTAGAGCATGGCACTAGCGTTCCTAACATATTAGTAAAAGAGCATAGGAGTCCTAAGGATCATGCATCTAGGTTTCAAACAACTCCTGAAACTTAATGCACAAAGTAAAACATAAATACTGAAATGTAAGAGGGTATGAGCTTTTAATCCCAAAAGGTTATATGTGACTCCGGTGCTTGCCTTCTTCTATTTCAGCACTAGCCTTGGGCTCTTCTGGATTTTAGTATAGGTCTTGCTGCACACTAATCTGGTTCACCTCTCCGCTAGCTGCTCCCTCCTCCTCCTGAGTGAGCGTGTACGACCCGTCCGGTAAATCTACACGTTCACATGCATATGCATTAGATTATAATGAGGGTGGGAGAATTACCACCAAACCCAACTCTTGTTGGCCATATTCATCTAAACATTATTATTTTCTCACAAAAATTATTAGGGTGGTGTGATGATGAACTAAACACTATTTTGATGGTGATTGTGTACATATTTAAACATAAGTAAATTAAATAACTTTATAAACAGCAAGGGGTGTGTTGAAAATTCAAAAACAGAAACATGGCATGTTTTCACAATTTAACACCTTAATTACCCTTTCTTTATTTAATTAATTAAAACAAGCCATACAACCATAAATCCATATTAAATTAAAAACACTTCAAATGAGCCTAAGCTTTTGCACACAGCAACACATGCCTATTTTAAACTCACAAACCAAAATCTAGCTTAAGATCATTTATATATTAATTTATATGCAAAAGATAAATTTCAGCCTAGCATAACACAAATAAATCTTACAAAAAGATTTATTAATCTTTTGGTCTCAACTTTCAACTACAAGCCAAGTATGTCAAATCTAAGCATCTGATCAAAGCATAGGTGCAGATTCAAATTATGTTTCAAATTTTGAATTTAAACACCTACACAAGGTTAAATCCAAAACACATAACAAAACACATCCTAAAATCATATCCAACCTACCAGAGGTACTACTCATCAAGACAAAGCCCTAGGGTGCACTTGTGCTTAAAGAAAAGTTTATTAAAGGGGCTATAAAAAGCATCAAGATTAATCTAGCATAAAGTTTACATAAATCATAATTAAAGATCTACACATCAAACTCATGCTAACTTTGGTCACAAATCTAAACATGTCATAAAGAGCAACATATCCAAAATTCAACTCCAGAACATGTGTATATTTTAAACTACACTAAAAACACATCAAACTTAGTTTGAATTTTTAATTCAAAAAATACAAAGAAAAACCTTATACAACCTTTATAGAAAAGGTAGAGTTCTTCACCAGAAAATCAACAAAATTGAATTTGTATTTTTCTGATTTTTTTACAGTTTTTAATGGATTTTCGAAGGTTCAGCTGAAACCCTAAAGATACATTTACAGGGGGACCCTTGAAAGAAATTTTCCAAATTACAGAAGGGTCCCTACTTTGCAGAAAACTCCCTGAAAAAAGCTCCAGGCTTGCAATGAGGTCCTCGCCGGCGAGGAGGAGCTCGGCGGCGGCGGCTAGCTGCTGGAATCGGTCGGGGAGCGGCGCCTAGGGTCAATTTGTACCTGTAGGGGAGGGATTGAGGTGTTTGCCGGACGGGAGGTGGAGCAGACGGGCGCCGGTGGCGGTGCGGCCTCCGGATGCCCGCCGCGGCTCGGCCTGGCCGGCGGTGGCACGGTCTGGTGACCCGGCGGCGGCTTGGCGGAGTTCAGGGAGGAGTAGGGAAGGTGTGTACGTGCTAGAAGAGGTCGAGGAGGCGTGGCACGGCCTGGGACGAGTAGCAGCCGGTGGTGTCGACGTCAAGCCCGGCGGCGCACTGGGCACGGACGACGACGCTCACGTGCGGCTCTGGTTTTTGCCGGCGAATAACGGAAGGCACGCAGGGGGTATAGGGGAGGGGCGCGTCGACCAGAGGGTGGCAAGGTGGCCTGCCGCATGCGCGGCACGCGCGCGCTGCGCGCGCGGGCGTGCGACGCGTGGCCGGCCCGGCACTCGCGGTCTGTGTGGGCGCGGCGCACAGGGAGATGGCGAGGCGGAGGGCCCACGACGGCACCTTGGTCCACAGCGACGAGTTCGGAGAGTCCGTACGCCGGAACATTGCGACATCGCCACGTGGACGCAAGGACGCGGACGCGCGCTCTGCTCTGCGACGACGTCGGCGTCGTCTGTTTTAATTCGAAGCGCCCACTTTCGAAATTGCATAACTCCCAAAAGTGGAAACTGAGTCAAAAATCTCCAAAAATAAAAGTTGTAGAGGAGTTATAGACCTACAACTTTCACAAAGGGCAACATATGTTTTGATGTTTGGTTTGACGGGAAAAACGCGACGAAGATGCAGGAATTCTCGGCCCCGTAACACTGTGCGCAGGAACTTCGTCTCAAATTTAAGCGGCTTTGCACTGAAATTTTGAATGTCCGCTAATTATGAAAGTTGTGTTCCCAGAAACAACGAAGAACTTTTATATTGGCAGAATTTGAACTTCTATAGTGAAATTTGGGGAACACGTAAGAAAACCAAATCAGCCTTTTTGGATCTATAGGGGTTTGACCAAGAATTATGACTTTGACCAAGGTCTTTTGTGCAAATGTGTGCCAAAATCATGTCAAACATGCTTAGGGACTAATTAGTCATGATTAACCACCTTAATTGAGGTATTTATCTTTAATAAACACCTGGGGTGTTACACTGTGCGTCCAGGGTAGAAGAGAAGCTTGAGCCCTACTCCAGTGTCCGTCGTCGACGTCGAGGAAGACGAGAGGCCTACGCCTGCTGGAGCAGCCAGCCCAAAGACACTCTTGCTCACGGCGTCGACGACGTCCAAGCCCAACCGAGCACCGGGAAGAATGTCGCGTAGATCTGAATCTGGACTGAGAGATTATAAGAGGGGAGGAAGAAGAAGAATTTGGAGCATAGGGTACTGTTGTGGGCCTATGGCTGCGAGAGGCTTGCCGCCGCTGCCGCCACAAGCAGGGACAGAGGGACACACTGAGGCAACCCTCGGTGTACAGAAGTTCACCTCCCATCCACCTGTGTCGAGACGGGAGGGTGGTCACGGGAACTGTATACTCTGCATGGGAATCAAACAACTATCTTTTTCAAACACGAGGTGGCAATTCAAATAGGACTAACAAAAGAGAAAAAAAAAGTTTTACAAATAACCATTTCAAAGAAGAATGGAAAAGGTACTTACCCTAATTAATATTCATTGTGGCCCCAGTGGCTAATTACTTACCCTAATTAAGACAAAATTATTGGAAAAGGTATCCAAATTCAATAAATTTATTTATATACATCCCAATCCAATTATATGGGCAGTGGGCTACGACATCCTCTATTTCCCTGTCGAAGTATCATTACACACCAATCCTCACGCCTGTCACGTCTATCGATTCAATAACTGCCAGCCGACCGGACAAATTAGTGTATTATCAGAATCGTCTTGTTAATATCCAGTGCATGGACAACTGAAGGCTTAGCATCATTGTTACATGCATGTGCTTTTATAATCACTACAACCTCTAGGTCTACTTAGGCGATGAAATCAATAATGTTGTGAGTTCCGTACTGATGGCAAATTGTAAAATGTTGTATCTGTCAATTTAGTTACACATTCAAAGTTACTACACGGTATAAATTATACATTTACCTTCATAGGAATTGTAACAACTTTTTCCTATTGCTCTATGCTCGGCCATGAACTTCTGTTTGGTTTCCCCAAAGCAGCAAGCCGGGAGAACTTCAAAAAAAAATTTAGGAACCAGAACCTTCGTCAATTCATTTCACTTTAAGAAAAGAATGGCTACCACACGAGCATGGGCAACGACATGCCTGTAAATCGTATCACCAGTACGGTATAGTTGACCGGAGCGCCATTTCCGAGGTTTTGGCTTTTGGTTTTTGCACGCGATTATGTTGTCACCAACATGTAATCAATAATATGTACGCGATTATGTTGTCACCAACATGTAATCCACCTTTTGGCTTTTGTAATCCACCAACAAGGCGTACGAGAACGTAGCCAAGCCACCACTAAGCTCGCAGCAGCAAATTAAGCAGACGCCAAGCTTACACGCACATCGAGATTCCTTATCCACGGGCCGGAGAAATCCTTGCAATGGCGAGCCATGGCACCGCCGCCGCCGCTCTCATGATCGCGTTCCTCGTCGTCACCGTCGCCGTGGTGGACGCAGCCCCGGAGGTGCCGGTGCTGACCTGCAACAAGGTCTACGGGGTGAAGGAGCGCGAGACGTGCTTCGCCGTGGCGGAGGCTACCGGGCTGAGCCTGAAGCAGTTCCGCAGTTTCAATCCCAACATCAACTGCCGCAGCCTCTTCATCGGCCAGTGGGTCTGTCTCGATGCCGTTAGCGCTTGATCGAGTTTTTGCTGGCACCCTGATGATGGAGCACAACGTGGTTACGCTCGTGCTACTCCTTTTTATATTTCGCCAAGAAAAAGTGTTCTTGTGCTATGAATAAGGAGGTCTCTCTATACGCTTACCTCTAAGAGCCTTAGCTATTAAGGTCAGCTGAATTTGCTACTACCTTGTTTTTTTTAAAAAAATAGTACATGTACTGTTTTGGAGTCATATGTCACTCTGATCATGTAACAGATATGGTACGAAAATAATAATCAGGTGTGTCGTATTTTGTATCATGTGTTCTTTGGCTATTTTCATGGATATTTTTATAAAATAGTGAACAAGTAGATGCTTACACATACACACATCCCCGTACGCATGCTAAGTTGCTAAACTTAATTAGGGGGCTATTGGTTGTGAATTGTGATTGTACCAGCCCTGACCAAGCTCTAGGGATGATGCAGCTTGCCGTTGATTAGTTGCGTGGAGGTTGGTCTGATGAGCCTAGGTCCCTGCATGCAAAAGGCTCCCAAAAAAATGCAAATGAAATATGTTTCCCGTTAGCCAGATCTGCTGGATGCGGTATAATATTATTGTTTTTCTAGAGGTAATTAAAGTATAAAGAGGTAAAATAAGAACTATTAGAGAATGTCCTTACATGATAATATGAACATTATAATGATACTTGCTTATAATATTTTATCTCACGCGGCATGTGCTCATACGAGCAACCAAACAACTTTCATCTATGAAGCGTGGCTAGATCAATCCTGTCCAACGGAAGCTAGGCAAAGCCTCGGGCAAACCAATCACACCCTTAAAAATCTCTACGAGGAGATATATTGAGATCGGCTAAATTTCAGAGTCATCTTACTGTCAGCAGCCACGCCACGCCCTACTATTGAACAATTTTACTGAACTACATCCACATGGGGTACGGTACGGTTCTCCATAAATCATGGGGAGATGATAGTCCGTGGAGACCCTGAGTTCCCATTTAGTTTTATGATTGTTGTTTTCTTAGGGCGACTCTCTGTTTATGTAATATTGACTTCATAAGAATTTATTTTCTAACTCTTCTTAAATGACATAGCAGCGCTCCCCTCTAAAAAAATCATTGCATTCCTCTCTGGCTATGTTCATATTGTAGCAGCAATGCAGCATAAGTATGACACTCTTCTACTTCCCTGGGGAAAAAAAGGTCATCAGGACATACTAATTCAGGAACATAACCTGAAACCATAAACCATTCGGCACGCGTCGCACGAGGGGGCAGCAATAATTTAACCCCGAACAGTTGGACAGTTCGCACCACCACCAGGTAGTCCAAATGCCCAATAATAATGGAATGAAGCCGGGCGACATCCGACAGCAACAATGCGGATGAGGATAGACACATCACGTAGTCGCACTTTTAACATGGAGATGATTTGGCATCTACAGATCCCTCGCGACTATACCTGAGCAGTACTCCACCATGCACACCAGCATAATACTACAACAGTCATACAGAGTACAGATTGCAAACTCTGGAACTGCGTGCATTTGCATAGATCATACTACTGTTTGTACCACGCTACGCTAGATAGCTATATATATGTAGCTCTCGCTTTCGGAGCACAGGGCAGACGCGGTCACGCAGACGTGACCGGACCGGACCACCTGACCCTGCTGGGGTAAGCTGTTCACTACGGCACCTCTACTGATGATGATGGACGGCAAAGATGATTGACGACGAGTGCAAGCCCGGCCGGGTGATGTGTTTTGATTTGAACGGGTGATGTGCCCACCTTGTTCGTCCCTTGGCGATTGTCCCGACCCCCGAGGCTAACAGCTTCTCGCTTCCATAATTCGTTCCATTCCGATCGAGTGCTGTACGCTAGTAGCAGTGATCGATGCGCTGGCATCGTCGTCGTCTACCTGCTTGTCGTCCACAGCCCGCCTCGGTTCGCAGCGTCTCTCTCCTCCCGGAAGTCACGCGACGATGGCGACAAACGCCGTTCAGGTGGGTCGTTTATTCCGTCACCAAACTCGTACGCACGTACGCGCCGCGCGTGCACGGCGAGGAGAAGGGACGAGCGACACGTACGCTACGTACCCTCCTGATGATGTTGCCACCCACCGGCGTAGCTGCTCGCTATATATCCGTCCCGGCCGTCCATCTCGCGAAGAGCCCCCTGCGGACGCCGTCCTCCTCTCTGCCCCATCACCCACATGCCACCACGGCCTCACCAGTCACCACCACCTGGCCACGCACACACTCGGCGCCACTAGTCAGCAGCAGCGGCAAGCATCGACGGTTGTCGACTGATCATGTTAGCCGGCGAGCTCTCGGCATACCCGGCCTCCTCCCCGTCGTCCCCTCACGGCGCGCCGCCGCGGAGAGCAGGCGAGCGAGACGAGATCAGGCCGGTGACGCCGTCGGGAGGCGGCAATAATAAGCAGAGGCGGCGCGGGGCGCGGGCGTGGCCGGCGGCGGCTGCGGCGCCGGACCACCCGCGGGCGGGGGCGGAGGCGTGGGGGTGGGACCGCGCGTACCTTCTCGCCTGCGCGGCGGGGCTCGTGGTCGACCCGCTCTTCCTGTACGCCGTGTGCCTCAGCGCGCCGCTCATGTGCGTCTTCCTCGACGGCTGGTTCGCCGCCGCGGTCACCGCGCTCCGGTGCGCGCTGGACGCCATGCACGCATGGAACCTCCTCCTGCGGCTCCGGGACGCGCGCGCCCCGCCGCCGCCGGAGCGGGAGGACGCGGACGAGGAGGCGGCGCGTCCGGGATGCCCAGACGGCGCGCTTGGGGGCGCCGGCGCCGGCGTGCCGGAACGGGCCAGCAGGTCCAAGAAGGGGATCTTGCTGGACGTGTTCGTCATCCTACCGGTGATGCAGGTGCGCGCGCCCCCCTTGTCCGTATCCGAGCATGAATGATTCTCGTGCACTCTCTTTTTAGAACGTAAATTCTGGTGCACTCTCTGAAATGCTAGTTCAATTCCATCTGGCTCTTTGCTGTGCACAAAAAAACAATTTAGCATGAATTGCCTTATTAAAAATCTTGGTAAGCGGTGGGCTGTAGAGCATAGTGACAGATTCGAAGGCTTGTCCAAAAAAACCGGAGAATTTCGAGACACCGACGTTAATTCGTACTCGTACTTCCATACCGTGGCCGCATGCGTCGTTCTTCTTCCCCACCGCATCCTGCCTGCCGAGCAAATCGCTGCACGTGATCCGCTACCGCTCCGAGCACCAGGCACACGCGTCCCACCACCGCCGCACGGCCATGGTCCATGAGGCCGAGTGCCCGAGTGGCCCAGGCCTTCTTCGTTCTGGCTCCCTGCTGCACCCACCAACGTGCTGCGGCCGGCCGGCGATCGATACATGGTGAGGGCCAAGCAGCGTCAGCGATCCAGGGGCCACGTACGAAGACGGTTTCGCTCATCGGGGTAGTGTCGTTGCAGATCGGGACCATAGTTCGTGCGAGAGTCAGTAGCCTGCAACTGCATGCTGCGGCCTTTGCAGCTCGATCAGCAATCGATGTGAAACCAGCAATGCGTTCTATCAATCAATGCAGTAGAGTTGAACTGCTTTCCAGTGAGGCTCGAGCGATCAGCACTGCTCCGCGACGGTCCAACCCCACTGAGAAAACCCTGTGTGGAGTGTGGGCGCCTCGCCATTTTCATCAGTGGTAGTGTGGTACCATGCAAATCAGCCATGCATGTAGGCCGGCCTCCCATAGAGCTAGCGTGGCAATAATGCATCTCGTTCGTCCGCTCGCAGGTGGTGGTCTGGGTGGCGGCGCCGGCGATGATACGCGCCGGGTCGACGACGGCGGTGATGACGGTGCTGGTGGTGGCGTTCCTGTTCGAGTACCTGCCCAAGATCTACCACTCCGCCCGCGTCCTCCGCCGGATGCAGGACGCCTCCGGCTACGTCTTCGGCACCATCTGGTGGGGGATCGCGCTCAACCTCATGGCCTACTTCGTCGCCGCTCATGTGAGTCCCGACTCGTCCCCATCTTCTTTCTCGCGCACGATGAGGTGGTTTAGACGACGCTTGGGTAAACTTTGTTGTTGTCGGGGCGTGGTGCAACTCGATACGATAGCATGATCATATCCTCCCTTTGCCCCAACTACCGCGCATTATTGGACGAGAACACAGGGCACAAAACTGGCGAAGCACGCCTTGTCGTGCACGCAGGGGCATCTTACCCGGAACGGCCTCGGCAAATAACGACGCCTGCCTGCGACGCCATGATTCTTCTGCGACAGCTATAAGGCTTTACCATTCCTGGTTGCTGCAGGCGGTGGGCGCGTGCTGGTACCTGCTGGGCGCGCAGCGGGCCACCAAGTGCCTCAGGGAGCAGTGCGCCCAGCAGGCCGGGTGCGCGCCCTGGGCGCTGGCGTGCGCGGACCCGCTCTACTACGGCGGCGGCGCCACCGCGGCGGCGCCAGGCAGGCTCGCCTGGGCCGGGAACGCCACCGCCAGGGGCACGTGCCTCGACAGCGGCGACAACTACCAGTACGGGGCGTACAAGTGGACGGTCATGCTGGTGGCCAACCCCAGCAGGGTCGAGAGGATCCTGCTCCCGATCTTCTGGGGCTTGATGACTCTCAGGTGAAATCGCTGTTGCAGTTGCAGTTGCAGATTACTTACTACCTGCTGCTCGTACTTGAATCATCAATTCCTTTTCCACCGTTCCGCTGCTGCTGCATGCTCCAGCACGTTCGGGAACCTGGAGAGCACGACGGAGTGGCTGGAGATCGTGTTCAACATCATCACCATCACGGGCGGGCTGGTCCTGGTGACGATGCTCATCGGCAACATCAAGGTGTTCCTGAACGCGACCACGTCGAGGAAGCAGGCGGTGCACACGCGGCTGCGGAGCGTGGAGCTGTGGATGAGGCGCAAGGACCTGCCCAAGAGCTTCCGGCACCGGGTGCGGCAGTACGAGCGGCAGCGGTGGGCGGCCACGCGCGGCGTCGACGAGTGCCGCATCGTCCGTGACCACCCCGAGGGGCTCCGCAGGGACATCAAGTACCACCTCTGCCTTGACCTCGTGCGCCAGGTACAGTACTACGTGAAAAGGGTGCAAACAGCCAGGGTTTCCTGCTGGCTGGCGCGTCATGTGCTTGTCTCGCGTTACTACTGTGCAGGTGCCGCTGTTCCAGCACATGGACGACCTGGTGCTGGAGAACATCTGCGACAGGGTCAAGTCACTCATATTTCCCAAAGGAGAAATCGTAAGTGCACCAACACTAACACGATCGATCTCCCTTGTTGATTGCATTTTTGGAAGCACAACCAAAAGCAAAGTGTGATCTCTCTGATTTTTTATTTTTTTTACAATATACTCGACGGATCATAAGATCGTCAGGGAAGGGGACCCGGTGAGGCGGATGCTGTTCATCGTGCGGGGCCACCTGCAGAGCAGCCAGGCGCTCCGGAACGGCGGCACGAGCTGGTGCACGCTGGGCCCGGGCAACTTCAGCGGCGACGAGCTGCTGTCGTGGTGCCTGCGCCGCCCGTTCCGGGAGCGGCTGCCGGCGTCGTCGTCGACGCTGGCGACGCTCGAGAGCACCGAGGCGTTCGGGCTCGACGCCGCCGACGTCAAGTACGTGACGCAGCACTTCCGCTACACCTTCACCAACGAAAGGGTGCGGCGGAGCGCGCGCTACTACTCGCCCGGGTGGCGGACGTGGGCGGCAGTGGCCGTGCAGCTCGCGTGGCGGAGGTACAGGCACCGCAAGACGCTCACGTCGCTCTCCTTCATCCGCCCGCGCCGGCCGCTGTCGAGGTGCTCGTCCATGGGGGAGGAGAAGCTCAGGCTCTACACCGCGCTGCTCACCTCGCCCAAGCCCAACCAGGACGACCTGCTGTGAGCGATCTTTCCGAGATGCGTGGCTCTGAATTTCTGAACAACGAACCATGCTGTTCGGGAAACTCTGATGATCAGGTACAAGCAAAGTGCAACAATGAAAGGCTGCACTACTAGAATGGGCTGTCAGATTGAAGGAACGAGATCCTCTGCCGTTGCGCTCGCAGCGGCAGAGCGACGTTCGAGTGATCTGGGGCATCGGTTGGCCATCTGACGGCGCACACATAAACTAAAATAGTCCACTACATTACGGCCCATATATCAGCCCAACAAACACAGCCCAGTTGCTTGCACGGATGCACACCCACGAGAACAGAGAGACGCAGGCGTAGAGAAAAAAGCGAGCGCCTTCTCTCGTCGCCGTGGTCGCCGCCATTGCGCCGCCATCGATGCCGCTGGGTGCTGCAGCTCTCTCCTCGTCGTCAAACACCGCCGAGTGCCTCGTCTCGCTCTTCACCGCCATCGACGCCGGGATGCTATATGCAGCGCTTGTCTCCATCATCTCGTTCGTCGCAAAGCGATTCTGAGAGGCTGTGCCGGTCGCCGCCGTCGAGGGGCCAGGCCACGGTTGGGACTGGCAAGGGTGTTTGTGTGCCCATGGGCAACACCATCTTGGGAAGAGCATCAGTGCTGCTGAGGAAAAGCAACTAGAAGGGCAATTAGACATAGGCGCTGGGAAGCTGAAATTGGGCAAAAAGCAGCAACTTGGGAAGCTAAAATCCAGATAGTAGCATACATGTATTTGGCAATTTAGGATGGATAATTGAGAATGTGATGATTGCTTTGTCGAATGTATTTTAACACAACTACAAGACATAATACATTTATGAATCATCACAGGTCTGAAACCTATTTTTAGATTTCACATGAGGTACATGACTTCAGTCTTCAGCTGCTATTTTGAGACAACAAACATTCATATTCAGTTCATGGTTCCAGGACTGAACTCACTATGGCAAAATGCTCTAGAACTGAACATTACAGAATGGCAAAAGTACTTCACCAGCATCTAGTAAAAGAAATTATCTGTTAGTGGATCCTGCAATGATTTTTAAAAAAGAAGTAAGATTTTATATATTGTCATATCTATTTTGTAAACTAACTATATATAAGCAATATTACCATTAGCATTTGAGTGAAGCTCAGGTTACCCATTGTAGCGAACATGGCCTCATATGCCATTAGTTCGAGTTTGATTTTGGTGATTCATGACAACATGATCATTGGGACTAACCCTATTGTTTTAGCATGTCTTTGTAGACACTTCTAGGTCCCAAGGATGCAAGAAAACCATATGCCAAATTGAGAAGATAGTGTATTTTTCAAGGGTCAAAACCGAGCAAGAAAAGGAAAAGAAAAGACACCGTCGGATGAACCGACGGTCCCTCAAATACAAGCGTCGGTGCAATCGTCGGACGAGTTGGTACACAGAGTCAAACCCTAGGTACCGTCGGATGAACCGACGGTCCATTATTTAGTAGCGTCGGACGAGTTGCAGAGGAAGAGCAAGGAAGACAGTAGCACCGGATGATCCGACGGTCTGAGTGGGGACCCCGTCGGTCTATCCGACGCTCAGTTTGAATTCATACAGAGACGCGCCAAGACGAAGCCTTCAGCACCGGATGATCCGACGCCTTGGACAAGGAGAAGCGTCGGTCTATCCGACGGTCGATTGGAAGCTAACAGAGGCGACTTGAGCGCGGAGTCTTCAGCACCGGATGATCCGACGCACCGTCAGTGCATAGCGTCGGAGCAGTTGTGTCAGAGAACCTCAACGGCTAAGTGACGTGGGAGGGGCACCGGATGAACCGACGCCCTGGAAAATATAGCGTCGGATCATCCGACGGTACCTTTTTCAGTGGACGTTAGCCAACGGCTAGTTTGATGCCTTGGGCTATTTATACCCCCTCCACTCACCCATTTGAGAAGGCTGGATTGTGTGGAAGTGCAGGAGAGTTCAAGACACCTAGAAGATCATATCCAATCCATCCAAGTGCTTAATTGCTCATCCATAGACTTGCATATGCTTAGTGTATGTGCTTAGTGCTAGGCTTAGCTTAGAGCTGAGTGAGTGCAAGGTTGTGCCAACCTTGTGAGGTGATTCTTGAGTGAATCCAGTTGTACAAGGTTCGCCGGAAGCCTTGGGGCCTAAGTGGCTCACCGGCAATCGTCATCGACCCTCCGGCTTGGTGTGGAGTGGCGAGGACACTTTGTGCGGGGGACGTGGAGACCCCCTTTCTTGGTGAAGAAGCTCCTTAGTGGAGGCGGCATCAAGGTGACCAAGGGAGCTTGACAAGTGCCTAAGTGGCTAGCCTTTGTGGCAAGTCAAGTTGGTGCTCTTGGGAGAGACTTGGTGACCGAGAAGCAATACTCTTGTGTGAGTGCTTCAACAACGTGGACTAGGGGTGGCTTAGTGCCTACCGATACCACGGGATAAATCGCGTGTCAAGAGTTTGCTTCCTCTCATCCCCTTTACGTTTCCGCATTTACTATATTGCAATCTTTGCTTGCCTTTACTTTCCTAGAGTAGTATCTTGCTAGGAATGGCTATAGGTTGCAAACCTTGTTTTGGGATGGGAGTTTCACACTAGAACAACCGTAGTTGCACATATAGATAGTATGTTCTAGTTTACCTTTGTGTAAAATTTAGTGAGCCATAGGTTAAGGTTTTAAGTTGCCTAATTCACCCCCTCCCCCTCTTAGGCTAACGGGCATCCGATTCCTTACAAGTGGTATCAGAGCCGGGACTCACTTCCTTCACAAGGAAACACCAATTCGATTGGTAAATTGTGAAAACCGGCTCATTGGAACGGTTAGGCTTCACCGCCTAGTGAGTTGCTCTTTAGAGGAATGAAAGGGGTGGATACCTTAGGTTTGGCTCCACATTTCGATGGCACGGGCTATCCTCGGTGGAAGGTCCTCATGGAGGCCTATCTCCAAGCAAGGGACCTTGATGTTTGGAGAGTCACCGATGAGGGCATGAAAAATGGTACTAGAAAGGAAAAACAATTTGATGTGATTGCTAAGAGTATCATTTTGTCCTCACTAGATGTAGGCGTTTTCAATAGAGTTTTTACTTGTGAAAATGCTCATGAGCTATGGAAAACCATCAAGGAGCAAAATGAGGGTTCAAAAGAAGTTGCTAATGAACGCTACGGTTGTCTCCTTGAGGAATTCAATAGCTTTAAGCAACTTGCAAATGAAAATGCCGAATCTATGTACTCACGCCTAAATGTGCTTGTCAATAGAATCAATGCTTTAGGTGTGAAGAACATCACGGACTTGAACATCAACCGCAAGATCCTTCAAAGTCTCCGGAAGCCCGACTATGACTTGGTGAAGGCTATCCTCTATGAGAGAAAGCTCGAAGAATTGAAGTCATCTCAAATCTTGAGCAAGATCATGGCACATGAGCTTCAAATCATGCCCGAGTCCAAGAAGGCGTCCCAAGAAAAGCCTCAAGAACCATCTTCTCCAAGCACAAGCCATGCCCTCTCAAGCCAACAAGAGAAGGTGTTGAGTAGGATGGCTACTCATGGAAGCTCAAGCGAAGATGATGGTGATGATGGTGACGATGAAGATTCCTCAAGTGATGAAGAGGTTGAATCCATGGTGGCCGAGTACGTGGAGAAGATCTTCAAGTATGTGAAGAAAGTCAACATGTACGGCTACAACGTCCACTTGAGAGAAGGGCGTTATCATCAACACATCAAGTTCACCAAGATCGAGCACAAGCCCAAGAAGAAGGTGGTTAAGGAGAGGAGGCCAAAGCAAGAAGCAACTATCGCCGTCCGTGAGTGGACAAGTGGTGGAGAATCAAGTTCTTCTAGCTCAAGTGATGAATCAAGAAAGAACTTCACCACCCGCTTCATGCATGGCTCTTCATCATCACCACACATGTGCCTTATGGCCCGAGGTATGGAGAGCAATGTAAGTGATGATGAATCCGACACCACCTCTCTTGATGATCTTGTTGAGCTAGTAAATGAGCAAAAAGGGATGCTAGAAAAACAAGCTAATGAAATTAAAGAACTTAATGCTCTCAATGATCTTAGTGCTACCCTTGCTACAAATTATGAACATTTGTTGTGCAAATTCAAATTGCTTAGCAAGGAGAATGAAGAGCTAAAATCTAAGCTAGAGAGCATTGAGATTAAAACTAGTGATTCCCTTGTGCTTAATGAACCATCTATCCCATGTGCAATTCCTATCTCCAAGGTAGATGCTTCAACTTCTTGCATTGATGAATCTTGCTCACCATCTTGCCATGAGAATGTTGTTGTAGAAACATGTGACTATCTCATAGGCAAGGAAAATGATGAGCTCAAGCAAGAAGTGAAATGGCTCCGAGAGAGGTTGGCAAACTTGATGGGCAAGGGCAAGAATGATGAAGAACAAGTGGACATCTCTCAAGACATGAAGAGTAAAGTCCAACCTTCTCAAGATAACCGTGATCCCATGGTGAAGAAGCTTGAGAAGGGTGCAACCGTGACTTGCTACAAGTGTCATGGAGAAGGGCACAAGTTCTACAAATGCCCCCAATTTGTCAAGAAGATGGACAAGGGCGCAAAGAAGAAATTGAAGCCCACAATCAAGAGCTCCCTCATCTACACCAAGCCCAACCGCAAGAACAAGACAAATAGCAACACCTACGTCATCAAGAAGAAAGCAAATGGCAAGGTGGTTGCACACAAGGTTGGGAAGATGAAGGAAGAGCGGGGTAGGAACCAACCCATTTGGGTACCCAAGGAAGTCATCACCAACATGAAGGGGCCTCAAATGGTTTGGGTTCCAAAGGCCACTTGAAGGCCTTAAGAGCGGGGACTTGGGAGGCTTGGCACAATCAAGATGAGAAGATTCAAGCCTATAAGCCAAGCTTGCAAATTGGACAATGTGTTGCCCAAGTTCCCCGGTTGAGGTAATGGAAACTAGTACCTATCTCTTGTATCTTTGTAGCTCCATTGCCTTGTTTAGGTTGCATTTGTTGCAATGTTTACATATGGTAGGTTGCTTGTGTCATGTGCTAACCCATGAGCAATCTACATGGTTTGATTAGTGTGTAGGAAAGCTACACTTGTTCTTTCATGGTGCATGTATTCATATATATCTCTTTGCATCATGAGCAAGCTATAGGGTAAGCTTCCCGTTGTTGTCATAAACAATGTGCATACATTTGGTTGGTGATTCAAACACTAAATGCACACATTTAGGGGGAGCTCATCCCATGGTTTGGTTATGGGACTAACATTGTTTCAAGCTTATCTTATGTAGTCCCTTAGCGACGCGTTCCGGTGTGGTGTTTCATTCTAAGAGAATGCTATTTCACTCTCAATGTGATCTAACATCTCTAAAAGAGTGAATATAGCAACATGAGCTTCATTCTATTGAGTCATGTCCTTGCGAGCTTATGTCTATATAAGTTCAAAGGCAATGTACTCATACATTCCTAATCCTTGTGGTACCCCAAGTGTCTTTCTATGCAAGCTTCTTTCAAGTGGTGTCACCTAGTGATATCATTTCCAAGTGGCTCATCTCAATGTGGTGCCAACAAAGTAGAGAGGATCAATCCCCTGGAGGTATGCAATGATCAAAAGACTACAAGTGATATCTACAAGTGGTAATGTAACAAGAACCCATTTGTCTTATCTCTTGTCCTTTAAGCTACCTCTTTGCATGATATGCTCTAAGCTTCCTTGTTTTACAAGTTTGTAGTTGTGCACTTGTCTCTCACTACCCTTGTCTTGCAAGTGGTATTCTTTTTATGCACACACTTAGGGGGAGCTTAGTTTGTATCATGCTAGTCTCATGAGCATGTGATCCACCTTAGTTATTCTCACATGTGGTATCTTCATCGATATCATACATATGGATCATGGTTCATGCGGCTTTCTCCCTTGCATTTAACATCTCTCCTTTGAGCTATGGTTGCTAGATCTTGCTAGTTTCCTTGGACCTGTTTGCTTTGGACTTTTTGGAGATTTTATTCCAAAGGGGGAGAATGTGAGACCAAAGCAAGCGTGTGGCTTAAGCTTACAAGTGGGCTCAAGGATGCTTACAAGTGGTTTCAAGGATATGAGACCAAAGGGGGAGAATGTGAACATGAAGATCAAAAAGGGGGAAGTGTGATCTAGGGGGAGTTTGGATGATGGTAAGCATCCAAGCAAGTGTAAGTGGTTCTAATTCTGTCAATTCTTGCAAATTTATGCTTGCTTTGGTTGTGTTGTCATAAATCACCAAAAAGGGGGAGATTGTAGCGAACATGGCCTCATATGCCATTAGTTCGAGTTTGATTTTGGTGATTCATGACAACATGATCATTGGGACTAACCCTATTGTTTTAGCATGTCTTTGTAGACACTTCTAGGTCCCAAGGATGCAAGAAAACCATATGCCAAATTGAGAAGATAGTGTATTTTTCAAGGGTCAAAACCGAGCAAGAAAAGGAAAAGAAAAGACACCGTCGGATGAACCGACGGTCCCTCAAATACAAGCGTCGGTGCAATCGTCGGACGAGTTGGTACACAGAGTCAAACCCTAGGTACCGTCGGATGAACCGACGGTCCATTATTTAGTAGCGTCGGACGAGTTGCAGAGGAAGAGCAAGGAAGACAGTAGCACCGGATGATCCGACGGTCTGAGTGGGGACCCCGTCGGTCTATCCGACGCTCAGTTTGAATTCATACAGAGACGCGCCAAGACGAAGCCTTCAGCACCGGATGATCCGACGCCTTGGACAAGGAGAAGCGTCGGTCTATCCGACGGTCGATTGGAAGCTAACAGAGGCGACTTGAGCGCGGAGTCTTCAGCACCGGATGATCCGACGCACCGTCAGTGCATAGCGTCGGAGCAGTTGTGTCAGAGAACCTCAACGGCTAAGTGACGTGGGAGGGGCACCGGATGAACCGACGCCCTGGAAAATATAGCGTCGGATCATCCGACGGTACCTTTTTCAGTGGACGTTAGCCAACGGCTAGTTTGATGCCTTGGGCTATTTATACCCCCTCCACTCACCCATTTGAGAAGGCTGGATTGTGTGGAAGTGCAGGAGAGTTCAAGACACCTAGAAGATCATATCCAATCCATCCAAGTGCTTAATTGCTCATCCATAGACTTGCATATGCTTAGTGTATGTGCTTAGTGCTAGGCTTAGCTTAGAGCTGAGTGAGTGCAAGGTTGTGCCAACCTTGTGAGGTGATTCTTGAGTGAATCCAGTTGTACAAGGTTCGCCGGAAGCCTTGGGGCCTAAGTGGCTCACCGGCAATCGTCATCGACCCTCCGGCTTGGTGTGGAGTGGCGAGGACACTTTGTGCGGGGGACGTGGAGACCCCCTTCCTTGGTGGAGAAGCTCCTTAGTGGAGGCGGCATCAAGGTGACCAAGGGAGCTTGACAAGTGCCTAAGTGGCTAGCCTTTGTGGCAAGTCAAGTTGGTGCTCTTGGGAGAGACTTGGTGACCGAGAAGCAATACTCTTGTGTGAGTGCTTCAACAACGTGGACTAGGGGTGGCTTAGTGCCTACCGATACCACGGGATAAATCGCGTGTCAAGAGTTTGCTTCCTCTCATCCCCTTTACGTTTCCGCATTTACTCTATTGCAATCTTTGCTTGCCTTTACTTTCCTAGAGTAGTATCTTGCTAGGAATGGCTATAGGTTGCAAACCTTGTTTTGGGATGGGAGTTTCACACTAGAACAACCGTAGTTGCACATATAGATAGTATGTTCTAGTTTACCTTTGTGTAAAATTTAGTGAGCCATAGGTTAAGGTTTTAAGTTGCCTAATTCACCCCCTCCCCCTCTTAGGCTAACGGGCATCCGATTCCTTACACCCATGTAATCTGTAGAACCAACACCATCTGCAAGACTGCAACTAGTGCTTCAGCTTGTGCTTGGGCTTTTGCATCACCTCTACCTGCCTCTTCCCCACCCTCCTGTATCTGCAAGATTGGATGATTTTGAGGCATAATGGCCAGAATGCAAACAAAATTGTTGGTTGTCAACATATACCAGTAAAACATATCAACATAATGGACGAGAGCGATTAGGAGGCGGAAAGAACAACAAGATCGAGAGGAGGGAGGATGAAGAAGAGGTCAAAACAAGAAGAGGCATTCACGGATTGCGTGAGAATCAGTTCCGTGATAAAGCTGCGACGTAGCCGCGGACGCGAAGGAGAAGGAGATCCCGGACGCGGCGGCGACGCCGCAGTCCTCGAGCTCGCACGCGGTGTCCTCGGCGATGGGGCTCACGAGCGTGGCCGACGGCGGCGTGGGCGGCTGCGGCACGAACGCGCGACCCAGAACCGGAAGAGGAACTCGAGCGGGCTGTCCAGCGGCTGCTCCGGCGACCGCATCTCGCCGGCGACAACGACTCTGTTTTTCCTCCTCTTCACAGTCACGGCCTCCGGACTGGGCCGCATCATTCTCATGGGCCAACAAAGTCTGTTCTATTTCTATTGCGTCACTTCTTACCATCGGATGCTTATCCCACGACTCGGATCAACCGAACGTCTCTCTGCCGCTGAGAACGCAACGGCAGAGGATCTCGTTCCCAGATTGAACTCGAGCTTGGAGAATGGAGATGGAGCTCCAGCTGTACTGCTTTCCTGGTTTTATATGGCCCGTGGTGTGGTCAACCCAATTTGAAAGCCTATTTTTCTCGTAAGCATGCGCATCAGCTTAATTAAGAGGCATATCCAATTGCTTGCATGCGAAATGCAAATTAGAAGAATCTAACCAGACATGTAGGCAACATAACTCAAATATGAAAAGAACCAAGCGGCATCTGGATAGGTAGGAGTTATAAGTATGTTTATTACTTTCGATAGGTATTTGAGATATTAGTATGTTTATTACTTTCGATATAGTGCAGTATGGGCTTGGTAAAAGTAATAAACATACTTATATCTCAAATACTTATATCCCAAGTAAGACCAAAAATACTCTCCGAACCACTCAATGTGTGGATCAACATGGTAACAAAGAACCGTTGAGGGCAATATTGAGTATCAAAAACCTTGCTAGGCTAAGCTTAGAAAAATAGCGGGGCTGCAAAACTGATGCAGGTAGCAGCATCTGGATAGGTAGGAGTTGAAAGTTGAAACTACGGAATCAGCCGATTTGAATCTACAGGCTGCTGGAGTCCCTTCCAAAGATGAACCGCCTCCCCCAATCTGAAACGACAAGCAACCTTGTGCGCCAGCTGAATTGCATGCTGTATTTAACAAAGAGCAAACGACCATCAAAACCAGCATTCAATCAGACGGCCAGGGCAAAAGCATACAGAATGGTGAGACCCATACCTTGCATAGGCAGAATACCACAGCCATTGAGTGCTGTGGCCAACATGTACCCAATCACCAGGCAATTGGCAAGCTGTTTGCTCTCCACCCAGCGGGGCGAATTGGCCTAGATGCCGGTACCTAGTCACACAACAACAGATTAACACTGCTGAGGTTTGAACAATCAATCATAGCCACACAAACAGTAGTAACATTAGTTACACGTTGACGTTTGTGAACCTCGTACATCAAGTGCAATAACAAAAATACATTTATATTTTCAACAGGAATTTGTAATTTCGAATTAATTGAGAATATTCCTGTTGCAGATATAACAAACATGGAAAACGAACCTGAAAGGTTTGAACCGATGACGCCCTTCACCTCTGATTCTTACAGGACCCTCAGGGTTGTCTTCACAAATCTTCATCCTGTTGAAACAATTAGCTAGATATGACCCCTCTTGTGCAGCAACCTGATCAAGCATCAATACAGAATGTCAGCACAAAGAGCACAAAAGTTATCTTGACACTTTCTGGAATATGATGAGTTACTCGGCTCTGATGCATGTGAATTACCTGAGCTGTTGCTGGGAGCATTTTTACTTGAGAATCCACTTGAGCAAGGGCCTTTTTGAAGTGCTCAATGTCCAGTTCTTTCAACTCCTTGGAGTTGCCATCCGAGTCTTTGAGTAGATCATGGAAGCCCTTCATTTGGTTGGATTTAAGATACAACTCCACTTGTGGGTATCTCTCACAGATGTCTCCAAGAACATCTTTTATTTTCTTCACAGTTAAAGTGCCAGAATTATCCTTGTCTGCTACTCGGAATATGGCAGCAACATCCTCCTGAAAATATTAAATTTTACAAACATATGCAAGAACTAAGAACATTCTAAACATACTAATTGATGTCGTATACTCGAAATATTGCAGCCACTTATTGAAAATCCATTAATACAGCCCACTAAATATATAAACACATGAACAAGTGCTAGCTGACACAAGAAATTTAGTTTTTACAAATGTACAATGTATTCAAAACAGGAATATCTAAAGCTAATCATGGAGTAAAATTCAAGATGGCCTTGTTGATGAAGCATCTAACAGATCAAAGTATAACAGGGAACCTGAACTTAAAAATCTGGCAGTATGGAGCTCAGACCAAAAGCTATGAACTTGAAAATACCAGATGTTTGGTAGAGCAAATTATACACAGGTTATGAAAATTAAGGCTGATACACATAATTGTCTTTTTCCAGAACAAGCTAGACACAGGTGTAACTTGGAACTGAAAGAAAAGACAATGAATAGTGATTCTGCTAAATATAAGTGTCAATCTAAGATGTGTGTATCTAGTACAAGTAACATGATGTTTAAAAATGAGTAGCATGAACTTACCATAACTTTTCTTTGAGTTATCGTTGCACAATCACCAAGAGCATATACATCCTCACACCCTTGAACCCTGAGCCACTCATCAGTAGCTAGCGCACGCCTGTCCTCCTGCGAGAGTTGTATTGACACTGAACTTATTTACAAGTGGAGACAACGAAATACGTTTTTCACACCCTGGATGGAGGAGAATGATACCTGACCAACTTGCTTCATGAAATCCATAATGATGGGACGGGTTCCAATTCCAGTTGACCAAACAGCCATCCCATAAGGAACAGCGATCTCGCCAGTTGCAGGATTGGTCATGGTAATATTCTTATCATCTACCTTCACAACCTTAAAATTTGTCTTCAAATCTATACCATTCCTCTTGAACTTCTCTTCAGCAAATTGGGTGATTCTTTTGTCGAACCTAAACAAATCATGAAATGTATTGTAAAAAGATCACAACAGATGTAAGATATCAGGAGGCAAAAGGTGCATTAAGCTTAAAAACAGTTATTGAAAGAATATTTTTTGAACAGCTCTTATCAACTGCATAAACATAGGAAATGCTGCATAAAAAGAGTCAAATACATGACACAAAATTTTAAGAAACACCTTTGGTTCTTTATGGAAAAGGAAAAGAGGAAAGAAAATCATTTTTGTGTCTCCACATGGTAGCCATGGGTTAACTAGATTGATGGAAGTAGACATGAAAGGGTTATAAAGCATCAAATGAACTTACATTGTAAGGATATGACCACCTGCTTCAATTACTGAAATGTTGACATACTTCTTTACATCAGGATACAACTTTGCCAAGTCTTCATTCACAAAGTCATGCAACTCTGCAGCAAATTCTACCCCTGTTGGGCCTCCACCAACAACGACAAAGTGAAGATTCTTCTTCCGCTCTTCCTCAGAAAGGTTTGGAAGGGAAGCTCTTTCAAAACATTTCAAGACACTCTTCCTGATGTTTTGAGCATCTTCTACTTCCTACAAAATATATAGAAAATGTTTGCACCATTAAACCCATATTAGATCAAGTTACAAAAACAATAAATTATGATGAAGAGATGCCCCAGTAGACCTAGTCTACTTCCAACTGCAGCGGCCAAAGGAACACATTGATTGAAAACAATAAATAAATGCCCTGGTTCCACCAAAATATTAACTTAACATGGTATGCGACAACAGATACACAAAACAGCAGGTACACCAAGGTGCATAAGAAAGTTTGTACCCAAGGTAATGTTGCATCAACAAAACAATGGTAAAGTTTGTTCATCAATTCAATGTAGGGACTTCATTGCTTCATTAGAACTTACAAACTTACCTTTAGGAAATGGCAATTCTCAGTAACACCTGGGGTGTTGAATGTATTAGATCTAGCCCCAACACTGACAATCAGGTAATCATAATCCACAGCAAATTCACCATTTCCATCAATGTTTGTCCCAACATCTGATCTGCAGTGGACCTTTTTGTTTGTTGGATCAATCTGGAAGCACTCGGCTTCCCAAAACCGGAACGCGCCACTTCTCTGCAGAATGATATACAGAAATCAGAATAGTATATACTACGAAACACAATAAGATGACAAACAGCCATAAGTGATATAATTTAGAGCATATTCCCTAGGGAGATACCTTTCTCACAATATTGCGAACTGGCTCCACAATACTACGTGCTTCAACTGTGCCACATGTCACGCTTGGCAACAGGGGAGTGAAGGTGAAGTAGTTCCGAGGTGATACCACATGGACATCATACAAGGATGTGTCAATATTTCTCAAGAAACTTGCGCCAGCCCACCCAGTTCCAAGGATAACCACCTTCTTCTTGTTTCCGGTCCCATCACAAACTTGAAGAACCTGATTATCTTGAGAAGCGTAAGTTAAGGCGCCAGCTCTACAAAAGGTAGAACAACAGAGTGTGTCAGTCCTGGAATAGAGTACAAGTGAAAGAATAGCACCTTGAATGGAGCCTGTATGCAGTAACATGTAAAGTGAAGTTTCCTTACACTATTTCTGATTATACTTACAAATAGCCACTTCCGAGATTCATAAAAGTATTTTAGCACACAATGGCTAAATATCATTTTCTTAAGTACATTACGAAACACAGGACAGCAGTTGCGAACTGCTGAAAAACCTTAGATACTTTACTGATAAAATAGCATAATGAACAATTATATATACTGTACAGTTGCATAATTAGAACCACATTCCAGGTATGGGAACTAAAAACTAAAAATAATTTCATCTTCTACCATCTCATTATCTAGACGACTAAGCACATACATATATAGGATTGCAGTACAAATACAGATAGGGCAGTCCAATCCTCATCAGCATAAGGTAGACACGTACTGTGATCAACTTAAGTACCTAGAACACTCATTTTTAGATTGCCAACTTATTGACAAACTTATTTTGCAAATTGCAACACCCCAATACTACACGCATCACATGATTAGAATATTAGATACATTTACTAATTTATCAGGCCCTACAACACATCTAGAAGGGTCACAGGATGCATCAACGCAGTGTGGTTTTAACAAACGAAGAGATCTACGATGCGGCAACAGAGTTTCGGAGTAAAAAGTCACATCGAACCGATTCAAAATTCAATCGACCAGCCCAACAAGGCGATAAACAATCAAACTCTCCCCAATTATGTTGCCCCGTGCCTCAAACTGTAAAGGGTTGGGAGAATGCACCACGACGATGGCGGCGAGGCAGACGGATCAATCGACTAGCCGCGGGGATGGGAAAAGCAGGTAGACGCAAAACAAAAAACAAAACAAGGGAATGCTTAGGGGAGATGAAGACGCTGGACGCACCCGACGGTGAAGACGACGAGCCCCTTCTGCCAGCGCGGCGTGCGGCGCACCGCCTCGGCGGCCCGGCGCACCAGCGACAAGCCGCTGCTCGCCATCGCTCCCTCGCTACAGCCCGGACTCCCTCGATCGCGTAGGTCGACGCGGGGTGCGCGCGCGGGGCAATGGTACTGCGAGGGTGGGGAAGAGCGGTTTGCTCTCTTCCCAAACACGCGGCGGCGGACGGGGGCGGTGGCGGTGGCGGAGGAGGTGCCTCCTCACCTTCCGGGGCGAGCCTAATATAGCAGTGGAGTAGCCTCCCGCTGCGGCGTAGATAATTTTTCATCTCAACCCTCGGTTGAAAGAGAAATAACGTAAAATGTCGCGCCACCGCCAGAAGCCCAGAACGCACTAGCGCACCAGCGCATGCCGCGGGAACTCGTTCATTTAGCCCCCCGCAGGGATGAGTTTGGAAATGTGAAACTTTGAACGGGCGAATCAGGGATATGACCCGGGACAGCTCGCGGGCCGCGGTTGCTTCCCGGTCGCGGTTACCACGTTCGTACATGCACGCCCGAACTTCGGCGCGTACACGATCCGACGGTCGGGGCGTGTACGTGGACGGTTACGATGGCCGCGCGAGATCTTGGGGTAGGCGAGGCGTGCGGCGCGCGCCGGCGTATCGGCTTGTGAACCAAGAAAGAAAAGGGGAGGGGCAGGGGCATAGAGGGAAGCGCGGAGAACCAGAGATCCGGGTGTTTACAGGTCAGAGACAGGGAGATTTTGCGGCGGCGGCAGCTGTACGGCCGCTAGGGTTTTCTTTCCTTCCCCCGTTGTCTAGGAAAGACGTGATTGTTTTTTGTGTCTTGTAAGGCAATATTTGAATTGGAGATTTGGTGTATTTCTGGTGATTTAAATAGTTAGCTGCAAAATGGAAATGGAATGTTGGAGTAGATGCCGAATCTTGCGATGATTGAAAATGGTATTACGACTGATTTAAGGAAATGAACACAGATCCTTGTAACTTTCGAACCAGAACGAACACTGAACACTCATCAAGGAAAATAGGAGATTGTTCCCAGGTGCAGCCGTCAAATGTCAACTTTTGAACATGTAGAACAACTATTTTTACTAGACGATTCGACACTGCATTTTTCTTGTGCTCAATAATAAAGGATTAAGAAGATCTACCTTGGATCATCTTCTTTTGCATCAGTAGAAATAATCAACTCCGTAAAATTGATATTTTATTTCTAAATCCCAGGAATTATAAGCCTTGTTTAGTTCGGAAAGATTCTACAGTTCACCAGTCACATCAAACGTTGTGGACACTAATTATGAGTATTAAATGTAGATTAAAGACAAAATCATTTCAAATCCTTCAGTTAATCCGCAAGATAAATCTATTAAATATAATTCAATCATAATTAGATAATGTGGTGCTAAATATGCACCAGTGATGGACTAATTAGGTTTTAAAAATGCGTCTCACGAATTGCAGTCGGTCTTTGTAATTAGCATCTGAAAATTTGATGTGATATTTCGCTACAGTGCTGACTGCTGAACTAAAAGACCATAGTCGAGGTGTACGGGCGAAAGTAAAATGCTTAGCGAAAAGCTTGAGGTAAAGAATAATATTGTGACCAACCCAACTTCAATCATATTTCAGAATTCCATTAGGCTCACGATAAGCCGAATAAGGTGATTGTTGTGTGAAACGAAAAGTGAGACAAATAGTTCGTAGCTACATGGACATGTCCCATTGTGAAATTTACTCGAGATGAACTGCAACATCTCTTATCGTCGTCCAATGGCGAAAACAGGAGTCGTCACAGTTGTTCGTGTTCCTCCTGCACTGCAACCCGCCTATGCAATGGAGAGCAGTTCATGGCTCAAAGCTGCTGGCTTGCTGCTGCTGCACAACCACAAGTGCGTTAGATTTCGTGGGCCATATTCCTTCTTCTGAGAGGATCGTGGTGGTTTGACATTTTTATTATTATTTTTATTATTTTTAATTTTTCAAAAATATACGACAGATCTCAAATTTAGCAAAACTATACTACAACTGCCGTGCCCTATGACGGTTGGTCCCTACCACCATGGAGTATGACGGTTATAGTATAATTTTGTTAAATTTGAGATCCATCGTATATTTTTGAAAAATCGAAAATATATATATATATAAATAAAAATTTCTGGTGGTTTCCACCACCTATTCCATATTCCTACTGTGTTGGGCCAAAGAAACCAAGTTGCCTTGGCGACCGCGCACAAACACGTCCATGAGTTGGGCCCAGTACTGCTGAAACATTGTAGCCGGGCCTCCCACCTACCCTGCTCGCTCGCTGGCGGCCGGTCGCCTGAGCCTCCCACGGTCCACCCGCCCGGGGCCCGCAGAACGGCAGAAGGTCTCGTCCGTCCCCAACTCTCTTGACAACGCCGAGGCAACCAGAAGATGACCGAGCAGCGGGCGGAGTGGACCACGACGAACGAACCCGCACGGCCACACCCCCCATGCCCACCGTTCTGCGGTCCCCCCACCAGCGTCGCGACGCGCGGGCAGCCGCCGCGACCACGCCCCCGAGTCCCTGACGCGGGCCGCTCCCGCACCGCACCCCGAGAGCGGCCAGCCTGCAGCCTACGGCACGGCCTGCGGCTGCCTGCAGTGGACTGATGGATGATCAGAGCGCGTGCGCAGTAGGCACTAGTATAAAGCTCCGCTTCCCCGGGGCGCGCGGCTCCGGAGTCCGGTCTGCCCCTGGTTCCTATCGCGTGGTGTGCGACCCGGGATTCCCTCGTGCTCTCCTGTCCCCCCTCACCCCCGCCCCCCCTGAGGGGAGGACCCCGCAGATCCCATCGGAATTCACGGCCGCATCCAGGCCGGCCCTGCCCTGCCTCGCCGGGAGGCGACGACCAATTCTTCTCCCCTGGTATGCAACCCACCTCTGTCTCGCTTGCTGCACCCAGTTCAAGTATTCATCCGTTCTTTCTTTCAAGCAACTCCGCGCTTGTGGTCTTCTTCGTTTAAGGTTCGAGGTCGGCGCCGCCTTGGTAGGCCGATTCGGGGATGCTCTGGGTTCCCGGGCGTGTTCTCGCGTCTAGGATTATGGCTTGGTGTTTCTTGGGTTGAGTGATTTCTATGAGCTAACCGAGCAACTATGATGTGGTGGTTAGGTGTGTCGCCGTGAGTTGCTTGATCACTCTGAATCTATAACATGGAGGTGCAACTACTGTTTGGTCATGGGTGGCCACATGGCGGAGCACCATATGCATTGCAGAGGCTGAATTTTCGCTGTTAGTGGTGTGCAGAAATGGGAATTTTGTGAAAGGAGGCTTAGGCGTGGAATTGTGATATTCCTTCTACCGATTTTGCATATATGTAGACCATCGATATGCTTGTCTTTGCAATCTATGCTTGATTGCAAAGGGGATTTGGTTTTATGTAGACATGTGGACCGACCGAACAGGAAAGGTGGTTCTTCTGAAATGTTTGAGTGGGGGGAGGGTAATTATGTAATCATGAAGACACATACGGCATTTTTATGCAATGTCTTGATGGTACTTCGCAGAAGTTTTTAGATTAGCATTCTGGTGCAATTATATGGTTCATAATTAGTGGAGCCATAGAGAGCCACCAGTTACTTTTGAATGCATCTGGACTACATAAATGATTGTTTTGGAGTTCAATTTACGTTTCAGTTTACGTTAGTCCATCTATTCCTTGCTGTCGGAAACCGGGAATCTTTTATTTGTCCTGAGCGTGCTGGAACATACATGCTGCGCAATACGACGTACATGGTTGCGAGACAATTTTGGTATATTTCAGCCTGAGTGGTAGAATTTGATTTGGATAATTGGATGTGGGGTGATGGCTTATGCAATAATTGTTGTATCTGCTGGAGTGTCGTGACCCATGCAGATGCCCTAAATGCATCAATTGGGACGAGAGAGGATAGTTTGGTAGCTGTCAGCTGAGTGGTTGAGTTTCATATTCTTAGTGGTTGTTTCCATACGGTCTTCCCAATTGGAGCAAGGATTTAGTGAGCTTCAAGCTGTTGGACCAGCACAATAACTGCTGTATTATTTGATGAGGGCAATAACTGCTGTGTTTGATGGCGTTTCTAAACTCACACGGATACGCAAAAGCTACCAATCACCTTGAGAGTTGAGATTTGATGGAAAAGTGGAAATCTGTTGGTACTCACCCACACAGCCATGTGTTTGCGATTGTGCAGCCTCATGCAGAGTTACAGAGTAGATGAGATAATGGGAAATTCTTGATTTGTGTATGTGAATCTTGTGTTTTCCTCCTGATCTGCATGACAGATGGTGATGTTGTGTCCTGTAATGGTAGACTGTTTCTGTGTGTGATTGGAGGTCACCTTGCAATATTGCTAAGCTTCTGATGAAACTGACTTAAAGTGATAGTGTTCCTTTCTAGTAAATTATGCTAACTCTTAAGTCTTAAATAGCAACAGTATGCTTACATCTGATCAGTAATGTTGATTTTTTTTTGCAGTTCTCGTTTCTCCTACCCTTCATGATGTTTAGATAATCAACAGTGCTGGGTTTTAGCCATGTTTTGAAATTTTGAATTGTGCTAAGGATTCTGTCTTAGTCGTGAAAGATGAATGGTTCAAATGGTTTCCAAGAGCATCATGTCAGTGGAGAGGAGGAAGTGCATCATGTTAGCCGACCCATTCTGAACAATGGACCAAAGCACCGTCCATTGACCCCCATGAGGCGATGCCGTGGTGTAGCATGTGTAGCGGTTATACTGTCAACAGCATTCCTATTGATAGTTTACTTGGCCCCTATTACTACTTTTGTTGTGCGGCTGTTCAGCATACATTACAGCCGAAAGGCGACCTCCTTTCTGTTTGGAATGTGGTTATCTTTATGGCCATTCTTGTTTGAGAAGATAAACAAAACCAAGGTTGTATTCTCTGGTGAAAATGTGATTCCAAAAAGGCGTGTATTGATATTTGCTAACCACAGGACTGAGGTTGATTGGATGTACTTGTGGGATCTTGCATTGAGGAAAGGGCATTTAGGATATATCAAGTACATTCTTAAGAGCAGCTTGATGAAGTTGCCTATTTTTAGCTGGGCATTTCACATTTTTGAGTTTATTCCGGTAGAACGGAAATGGGAGATTGATGAAGCAATTATCCAGAACAAACTATCAAAATTTAAGAACCCCAGAGATCCTATCTGGTTGGCGGTTTTTCCTGAAGGCACAGATTATACGTAAGGCATAATCATCTTTGAAATTCATTGTTTGTATTTTTGTGTAATCCACATGCATGACTGAATATGTACTTAATCACATATATCTAATGTCTCAAATTTCAATAGTTACTGATTACCAAACCAAATATTATGCGTGACCATCTATTCTGGCATTGCTTCTATGTACTGCTTGTCATTTTATTGAATGTGCTTGATTCTTGTTCTTTTCCTGTATTTGGTTTCTGGTTGCTGATTGGTGATTTGCTGATTCTGTCTTAGTGAGAAGAAATGCATCAAGAGTCAAGAATATGCTTCGGAGCATGGTTTGCCTAAACTAGAACATGTCCTTCTTCCAAAGACAAAGGGGTTCATTTGTTGTTTGCAGCAGCTGAGGAGCTCCTTAGATGCAGGTGAATACCATTCCCCCCTTCTTCTCATTTAGTTCATGTATGATACATTTGCTGCCTTAATGTTGTGTGGTACTTCTGGATTTCTTCTTCCTTAGCAGCAGAATCTTTACCAACTAATATCTATAAACCTGCAATAGAAAACTCCATCTCTTGAGTTTTAGAAGTTGTATATCCATTTCATGAGATGTTAATAGTGAAAAAAAATATCTATATTCACTCTCTGTCAAATTGTTATGCTTTGAATACGAACAAGCATTCTTACAACCCATAATGTTTCTAAAAAAAGATCACATGTGATGTTATTTGTGAAAAATCTATATTCACTATGTGCTATTGTTATGGTTTCAGTAGCAAATACATGGGTTTTCAGCTCCTGGCATGGAATGAAAAATGTTCTCACTGTTATAGCCATCTAATTATAATCTTGAGTTAATAAAACAGGGCATATTTGGCTTCCAAAGCAAACTAAATAAGTCCTTATCAGGTGTCGTACAGTCTATGTCTGCTCCAATTATTAGTGTCTGAACCAATATGTACTAGCATTTCCAAAATATCTCATCACTGTTACTGAAATGACCACATAGAATCTTGAATTCCCAGTAACCTAAAATATAACAGCAATTTCAACCACCTAGCTACTTTATAGTTTTTGAAGAGCTTCTTTTCCACTTCTGCAATGTATTTTAACCAAGTTCCACACTTTTTTTTTTAATATTTGATTGACTCCTGAGTCCTGACATGCCGTTCTTGCAGTTTATGATATCACAATCGCATACAAGCATCGACTGCCAGATTTTCTGGACAATGTATATGGTGTAGACCCTTCTGAAGTCCACATCCACATCAAGACAGTTCAGCTCAGTGACATCCCCTCATCAGAAGACGAAATAACTGAATGGATGATAGAGAGGTTCAGGCAGAAGGACCAGCTGCTGTCAGATTTTTTCGCGAAGGGCCACTTTCCCGACGAAGGAACTGAAGGAGATTTATCCACACCAAAGTGCCTGGCAAACGTTTTTGTGATAGTCGGCTTGACATGCATCTGCATCTACCTAACTCTCTTTTCGTCTGTGTGGTTCAAGGTATATGTTGTAGCAAGCTGCGCTTACCTCTCGTTTGTAACCTATTACTCCGTTCTACCACCCCAACTGGTAGGTTCGCCGGAGGGTGGTGTCAAGGCCAAAAAGGCTGTGTAGAAGATGATGCAACTTGAACTTGTGACTGAAAATTGTATATCCACCGGCCAAAGATGTTTACTGCTGGAAGTCATGGCGTGTGCCATTATAAGATTCCCATTCATGCTGTAGAGTTTTGAAGTCTGCGTATGGAGACATTTCCTTGTGGTTCGTCAGTGTAGGAGGTATCGAATCTGAAGGCAATGAAATTGATCTGACCTCTGAGCTAGAGATTGAACATTATTAACATGATACGAATCCTCTGAGCTAGAGATTGAACATTATTAGCATGATACGAATCCTCTGAGCTAGAGATTGAACATTATTAGCATGATAAGAATCCTCTGAGCTAGAGATTGAACATTGTTAACATGATACGAATCGAGATCTTTTGCATCAGTCGTTCCATTGCATGCCTTGCCTGAAAAAAAATGCGGTCAGCTAGTCCTTCCAGTAAAAGCCTCGCAAATTGACCGACCCGGCCATTCCTCTTGATATATCAATCACATGTGGATTAATGATGTAGGCTTGCGTTCTTCAGTTTCTGTTAATAAATTGCTAATTCAAACACCCAGCAACCAAGTCGTTGTAGTATAGTGGTGAGTATTCCCGCCTGTCACGCGGGTGACCCGGGTTCGATCCCCGGCAACGGCGATTTTTGTTTTTGCACTTCTGTTTTTGTTAGACGCACCGAAATTGATTCGATAAGCTTCCGTTTGTCTCTGCACGTACGCCTGCCTATAACTGTTTAGCAGTCTAGAAGTCAGAACACGTCGCCATCTCAATTCAGTGCACAGAATCAATTGTGAAAGTTACATGCCAGGCTTTCCAATCAGCTTGAAGTATACTCCATGTGATTTCTGTGGAATAATAAAACTCATGGAAAGAGAACTTTCTCTTCACGAAAATCCTTGCAAAAGAAAAAATAAACTGATCCCCTCAGCCTTTCCAATCATGGTGGCAACTCCACAACCGTTCTCCGCATTGTTTATGGTTGGCTCGCGTTTATACAGGCCATATTTGGTTCTCTAATGGTAGTGGTAGTCTTTTGCACACCTAATTAATATGTAACAAACTAACACCTTGGATGTTTGGATTCATGTGTTAGTTTACATTTAATGCTACTTTTTCAATTATTTGAGGATGTAAAAAGAGAGAGAAAAAAGAGTAAAAGAGGTGGGGTCCACCAAAACTAACACCAATTACCACCTCATGGCGATGTTAGTATTTTGGGGGTGTTAGTCCCAACTAACACCAAACTAACACACATGCTTGGATTTTTTTGTGTTAGTTTACCTTTCCAATCATGGTGGTAACTCCACAACCGTTCGCCGCATTGTTTATGGTTGGCTCGCGTTTATACAGGCCATATTTGGTTCTCTAGTGGTAGTGGTAGTCTTTTGCACCCCCAATTAACATGTAACAAACTAACACCTTGGATGTTTGGATTCATGTGTTAGTTTACATTTAATGCTACTTTTTCAATTATTTGAGGATGTAAAAAGAGAGAGAAAAAAGAGTAAAAGAGGTGGGGTCCGCCAAAACTAACACCAATTACCACCTCATGGCGATGTTAGTATTTTGGGGGTGTTAGTCCCAACTAACACCAAACTAACACACATGCTTGGATTTTTGGTGTTAGTTTACCTTTCCAATCATGGTGGTAACTCCACAACCGTTCGCCGCATTGTTTATGGTTGGCTCGCGTTTATACAGGTCATGTTTGGTTCTCTTGTGTTAGTGTTAGTGGTAGCGGTAGTCTTTTGCACCCCCAATTAACATGTAACAAACTAACACCTTGGATGTTTGGATTCATGTGTTATTTTACATTTAATGCTACTTTTTCAATCATTTGAGGATGTAAAAAGAGAGAGAAAAAGGAGTAAAAGAGGTGGGGTCCACCAAAACTAACACCGATTACCACCTCATGAGGATGTTAGTATTTTTGGGGGTGTTAGTCCCAACTAACACCCAACTAACACTCATGCTTGGATTTTTGGTGTTAGTTTAGTGTTAGTTTGCTACAAACTAACACTAACACCTTCAACCAAGCATGCTCACAGTTACTAACTCTGAACCATGCCCGTACGCCTCAATCTGATGATACCACTACCTTACCGTGCACGGCGACCTGCCCAGCGGTTTGAACTGATCGCCGGATGACATGGAAGGTGTTGACACTCAAAATTAGCAAAAGCCGACTCAGGCCATGCAGGCCGGTTAGACCGGGTCCCAGGGCGGTCTGATCGGGTGCACTGTAGCCAGTCCGGCACAAAGGTGCCAGGCGGTCTAACCGCCCCCTAGGGGCGGTCTAACCGGGTCTCCCCCGATTTCGGGTAGAATTAGGAGTTTAGCTTGATTCCGAGTTGTAAAGCGTGGTTTGCAGGGCAAGTCCTCCCACCCTATAAATATAAAGGGTCGTGGCCGATTGAGAGCTATCATCCAATCGTCATTATCAATTTTACCTTATTTTCTCCAAACCCTAACTTTTCCAACCTCCATTGCTCTCCTCCTTCGTCTCCACGGCGGTTGAGGGAGTTCTGAGTGGCCTGCCGATCTCAAGACAACCCTAGGCGCACTATTCCCGACGGGGTCCCTCTCGGAGCAGCGAATCTAGATTTTTTGGCGTTCCTCCTGTCCAAGGCGGTTAGACCGCCCCCCAGGCGGTTAGACAGGCCCGTGCTGGGTGGTTCGGCGAGGTGATTTCCGACGACCACGCAATCTAGCGCACTCGTGTGTTCAACCGTAAAAAGCGTCAACACACTTTTGGCGACTCCGCTGGGGAGAGATCTGGTTTTTACAACCGATCTTTCGATCTTTGCATGGGATCACAGTGCGATCTTGACAAGAACAACGTGATCATGGTGAATATCGAGGAACTCAGCGAGGAAGACCAGAGGAAGTACACGGAGCTGCAAGAGTACATCAAGCAGCAATTCCTCTCTGGCGCCAAGAAGGATCGTTCAGGCAAGGTGACTTTCACTCAAGATTTTGAGTTGCCGGCGATCAAGCTGAACAAAGACAAGGTTGAGGTAATACCCACTGTAAGTCAAACACCAACACCTCCTACTGATCTAGTTACGTAATTATCTGCTATTACCGATAGATTTGAACGTGCGTTTAACGATCAGAGTAGTTTGGTTGCTAGTGTTGTTACTCGCCTTGAAAAAATAGAGGGTAAGCGTGTTATTAATATATCTGATGATGGCATCCCTCAAGTAGATTCACAAGGGGTTCTGCATCAAGCCACGTCGGCAGCACTAGAAGCTTCACTTGAAGCTCCTATGTATGGTATGCCGACGGGGTTTTATCCGGGACAGTCACCATTACCCAAGCCGACCCCGGTTAGACCGCCCCCCAGGCCGGTTCAACCGCCCTGTCTGGCCAGATGGTTATGGTCCCGGATCAGCCGTTGCCTTTGTCGGTTGTGCCTAGTACATTGGTTCAGAGTCAGAATAATTCTTATGGTACTGTTCCACCAATGTATAGCACAATAGCTCACACATCGCCACCTATTCCTAACGTTGCTTCATCTTATGGTGTGCCTAATGATGTGTTTACCGACTTGCATCGCATGCAAAATCCTAATCAACCCCCTGTGAGTAACCTAAGAACAGCTGCAATGCAATCTCAGTTAGCTGCTAGGAATGAATTGGCTCAATTTAAGGAAGAGATAGCTAACATGATGAAAAATAAGCTCGGCGTTGATATGAGTAACACTAGGTTGTATCAAAAACCATATAGGGTCGATTTTGATTATGTGGCTTTTCCCCCTGGTTGGCGTATGCCTGATTTTGTTAAATTTAGTGGTGATGATAATCGTACAACCTGAGAACATATTAGCCAATATACTGCTCAACTAGGTGAAGCTGGTACCTTTAATTCCTTAAAAGTTCGCTTATTTTCATTGTCTTTAACTGGTACCGCTTTTACTTGGTTCTCTTCGTTAGCCCCCAACTCTATTGATTCTTGGGATCAATTAGAGCAAAAGTTTCATGACCACTTCTTTAGTGGGAGCTACCAATTAAAATTGACAGATTTAACATCGGTTAGGCAAAGTAAAGAGGAGTCGGTTTCCGATTACCTTAAGCGCTTTAAAGAAGTTAAAAACCGTTGCTTTAATTTGTCTCTTACTGATTCTGACCTTGCTGATCTAGCTGCTAGAGGATTAAGACCTGCTATTAGAGATAGATTAGAGGGTGTAGAATTTCATACTCTTGCTAATGTGCTTGTTAGAGGTATGGCACAAGAATTAAAACTGAATAAAGAAAAAGAACACTCTAAGCCTCGTCGGTCCAATGTGCATATGATTGAATATGATTTCGATAGTTCAGACGACGAGAATGAAGTGTATGTTGCTGAATTTGTGTGGCCTTCAAAATCTAAAGCTAGTTCTTGTGCATCTCTTAAGCCGGCTACTAAAGGTCGGCAAGAAGAACTAAAATTTACTTTTGATGTTTCTAAATGCGATCGTATCTTTGATGAATTACTTAAGCTTGGAAACATTAAAATTTCTCATACTATGCCTCCACTTGATGAAATTAAACTACGTGCATATTGTAAGTTTCATAATTCTTATTCTCATGCCACTAACGATTGCAATGTGTTTCGTCGTCAGATTCAATCGGCCATTAACGAAGGTCGTTTGATGCTTCATGAGATGCAAGTGGATAAGCAACCTTTTCCCGTCAACACAATGGAGTTACAGCAGCCCAAGGTCTTGGTTCGGCCGCATCAAGCCGAAGCTACTAAGGGCAAGAACGTGATGGTCGGGGAAGCTAAGCCCGATTTGAGGGGAAAAGAGTTGACAAGAGAAGTGGCATATGAAAAGACCCTTGATGGCAGAGAGACTTTCAAGATCACTGTCAAAGCTTCTAGACATGGGGGGCAAGGATCGTCCACGCCATCTGGTCAGCAAACAACCGAGCCTGTCCTGGACAGGGCGGTTAGACCGGGGGTACAGGGCGGTCAGACCGCCCCTGCACATGGCCGCCCAAAGATGCTTATTCCGAAGCGGCCAGAAATTGGAAACTAGAAGCTCAACGTGGCAAAGAATCAGGGGAGTATTCCAAAGCCAAAGGTCACATTTGATATGCTATTTGACAAGTATTCCAAACAAAAGGCCGTTACAAGCGATCGGCCGGTAAAAAAAAGGATGAGATCACCTCCACATCAAGAGAGGCCGTCGTCGCCTCCCAGAGCAGCTATCAGGTTCAGAGGTGAATCATCTCAGAGGCAACACTTTACTCCAAATTGGGCTCCTTCAAGTTCAAATCTGCCTCGTCCAATCTATGATGATAATGGGGTAATGTGGGTGCCATATCAGCAGTCCTTCCATCCTGGATGGGGGGGGACCAAGGAGATCAGCGCTGGATCAAATCTCAAGACATGCACAAGATCGCTGGACTCCACGACAAACCAGGCAGGGTCATCAGGCCGACCCGGTTAGACCGCCCCCTACAGGCGGTCAGACCGCCCTGCCCAGGAAAGAGCAGTTTCCTCCGAAAAAGGTGTACAAGCCAAAGATCAGAGAGGAGGAAGTTCAGAAGATGGACATCGACCCAGAGAGGACTACAAGTCTTGACATCATTCAGATTGGGACGATGGATGTTCCTATTGAGGGAAGTGGCAAAAGACCGGTTGTGCTAAACAATCAGGTTGTGACACCAACTCAAAAGAGATCTATTGCTGCAAATGATCATGAGGCCAGCGGAAGCAAGTCTCGTCCGGAGTGCTTTTTGCCAAGGTGGTGCCCTCCCGGTCTGACTCATACTCAAAGGCGAAAGCTTCAACGATTGAGACTACGTGAGAAGAGGGAGAAGGAACTGGAGAAGCAGAGGGACGAGGTCTTTAACAGCTACAGGCCCATGGTACAACAAGGAAAGGAGTGGAGAGTCAAGATAGCACCCCAGACAGAGGCGGTCAAACCGCCACAGGGGGCGGTTCAACCGCTTGAGGCGGGTGGACCGGCTGACCAGGCGGTCAGACCGGGTTCTCCAGAGACGCCGCCCGGCTTCGCTTCTTCAATCCCCATGACTGGCAATGACAGGGTATCGTCTATCCCTACCCCAGAGGACGACGAGGAGCTCGTGGATTACAGTTCTTCTCCAGAACGGATGAACCTTGAGATCAATGTGGTTCATTTGTTTGTTGATGGTTCAGTGCCTACGGAGGAGGACTTCGCTCATCTTGACTTTGGGCCTAAAGATGCTATATTTCAGAAGCCTAAGGACACTGATAATCATCTGAAGGCTTTGTACATGAAGGGTCACATCAATGGGAAGCCTATCTCTCGGATGCTGGTGGATGGAGGTGCGATTGTCAACTTGATGCCATATTCTCTGTTCAAGAAGCTTGGAGGTTCAGATGAGGAGCTGATCAAGACCAACATGACTGTCAGTGGAGTTGGAGGAGGCGAGCCGATAGGAGCTAAAGGCGTGATCTCCATGGAGCTCACTATTAGAAGCAAGACGCTCGCCACGGCTTTCTTCGTCGCTGAGACACAAGGTAACTTCAGTCTTATCCTTGGTCGTGATTGGATTCATGCAAATAAATGCGTTCCTTCTACCTTGCACCAAATTTTAATACAATGGGTAGATGATGAGGTAGAAGTAGTGCATGGTGATAATTCTGCTTGTGTAGCTGTAGCTGATAGTCATTCTATAGGTGTGCATGATGATGTAAAATGTCTATCTGGCTTAGATTTGTCTAATTATGAGTTTGTAAGCTGTTCCAACGATGGCTTCATCCCTGCTGTCATAAAGCCGTTTGATAATCGGCTAAACCACTTCATGTGACTTAATGAGTTCAACAAAAGAGTGGTTGCAGCAAAGGATCGATCATTATCGGGCGCATAAGACCGATACATGTGAAGCCATTGAGGATCTTGATGATTTGGGTAAGCTAGGGCAAGGGTTTACGTCGGCTGATCCTCTTGAGGAGGTAGATATTAGTGATGGCACTGTACCTAGGCCGACATTTGTAAACAAGAATCTTGATCCTACATTTAAGCTTGAATTAATAAAGTTATGAAAAGAGTATGTTGACTGTTTTGCTTGGAATTACAATGAGATGCCTGGTTTAAGTCGTGATTTAGTAGAACATAAATTGCCTATTAAACCTGGTTTTAAGCCCTATAAACAGCCTCGTAGGAATTTTAATCCTGATATTTATGACCGAGTGAAAGAAGAAATCAATCGGTTGCTTGAGCTAAGTTTATTAGGCCCTGTCGATATGCTGATTGGATCTCTAACATTGTGCCTGTTGAGAAAAAAGGAACAAAGAAACTTCGTGTTTGCATTGATTTTAGAGATCTTAATAAAGCTACTCCTAAACATGAATATCCTATGCCTATAGCCGACTTTCTTGTTAATTCTGCATCTGGACATAGAGTGCTTAGCTTTCTTGATGGTAATGCTGGTTACAATCAAATTTTTATGGCCGAAGAGGATATCTCCAAAACGGCTTTCATATGTCCAGTATTTGTAGGCTTGTTTGAGTGGATAGTCATGACTTTTGGTTTGAAAAATGCTGGTGCTACTTATCAAAGGGCTATGAACTTGATTTTTCATGACTTGCTTGGTATTATCGTAGAAGTTTATGTCGATGATATTGTTGTTAAATCGGCTGGTCTAGGTTCTCATTTAGCCGATTTAAGACTTGCATTTGAAAAGATGCGTCGGTATGGTTTAAAGATGAATCCACTCAAATGTGCCTTTGGAGTGTCGGCTGGCAAGTTTTTGGGTTTCATTGTGCATGAGAAAGGTGTGGAGATTGATCCTAAAAAGATTGAGTCAATTAAAACTCCTACTTGTAAAAAAGAGTTGCAGAGATTCTTGGGCAAGGTTAATTACTTGAGACGATTCATTTGTAACTTGTCCGGGAAGGTTGATGCTTTTACTCCTTTGCTTCGGTTGAAAAGTGGAGCTGAATTCACTTGGGGGGCAAAACAACAAGAGGCTTTTGATGAGATTAAGAGTTACTTGACTTCACCGCCTGTTCTTCAAGCACCTAAGAGTGGTGTTCCATTCCGGCTTTACATTGCGGCGGAGCCAAGTGTGATTGGGGCTGTTTTGACTCAAGAGACCGATGGCAAGGAGTATGTTGTTGCTTATGAGAGTAGAAGATTACTAGACGCCGAAACGAGGTACACCTTTATTGAAAAGCTTTGTCTATCTTTATATTATGCTTGTACCAAGTTAAGGTATTATCTATTGTCTAGTACTTGTTATGTTGCATGCCAAACCGACATAATTAAATACATGTTGCAAAAACCTATTTTAAGTGGTAGAGTCGGCAAATGGGCTTATGCTCTTGTTGAATATGATTTGCGTTGTGAACCTATTGGATCAATGAGAGGTCAAATAGTAGCCGACTTTATTGTTCAACATAGAATTGATAAGCAACTTGATTTAGATGTCGGTTATGTAACTTTTACTCCATGGAAATTACATTTTGATGGATCGACTTGTAGAAGTGGTTGTGGTGTTGGGATCATTATTATATCACCTAGTGGAGCTATTTTTGAAGCCCTTAGCCGGTTGGATCATAAATGTACTAATAATCAAATTGAGTATGAAGCTCTCTTGTTTGGATTGCAAATCTTACATGACATGGGAGTAAAACATGTAGAAGCTTATAGTGATTCTTTATTGGTGGTACAGCAAGTATCGAAGGTATGTCAATGTCTAAATGGTTCTTTAAATGCTTATCTTGATAAATGTTTGGACATCATATCTTGCATGGATGAATTTGTGATCTATCATGTACCACGGGAGGAGAATCCGAAAGCTAATGCTCTGGCTCAGCAAGCATCTGGTTATAATGTTCAGAAAAGAAATTTTCAGGAACGAAAACCGATGTTTAGCGAAGCCGAGGGTTACGTTCTGGAGGAACCGGTTCAATCGCCCCCTCCGGCCGGTCAAACCGGGTACCCCGGTCAGACCGCCCCCTCGGGCCGGTCAGACCGCCCCTCGGGGGGCAACCCTACTTCGGTCACTGTTTCTTCCAAAACTGTTGAGGACGAAGTGGGAGATTGGAGAACACCTTTGGTTAAGTATTTGCAGGATCCTAAGAGTATAAGTGACAGAAAAGTCCGACGGTGGGCACTTAAGTTCATCTTAGATAATGGTGAGTTATATCGTCAGACGGCAGATGATTTGCTTTTAAAGTGCTTAGGTCCTGATCAAGCAAGATTGGCTATGGCAGAGATACATGAAGGAGTTTGTGGTACTCTTCAATCGGCTCCCAAGATGAAGTGGCTTCTTAGGCGGGCTTGCTTCTATTGGCCTACTATGATAGCCGATTGTTTTAGGTACTACAAAGGGTGTGAAGAGTGTCAAAAGCATGGAGATGTTCAGTTGGTGCCTACTGCGTTGATGCATCTGATTATTAAGCCTTGGCCATTCAGAGGTTGGGGATTGGATTTCATTGGCAAAATACATCCTCCGTCGACCAAAGGGCATTGCTTTGTGATTGTGGCAACTGATTATTTTACTAAATGGACTGAAGCAATCCCTCTCAAGAACATGACACACAAGGAGGTAATTGGGTTTATTACGGAGTATATCATACATAGGTTTGGCATTCCCCAAACTTTAACTACGGATCAAGGTACTTCATTTGTGGCTAAAGAGGTGCGTGATTTTGTCAATTCCTATGGCATTAAGTTGCTCAATTCATCTCCATATTATGCTCAAGCTAATAGTCAAGCCGAGTCTAGCAATAAAACTTTAGTTAAGCTCATTAAGAAGAAGATAGAAGACAATCCTAAAAGATGGCATGAGGTATTATCTGAAGCTTTATGGGCTCATCGCATATCTAGACATGGTGCTACTAAAGTTACTCCTTTTGAGCTTGTGTATGGTCAAGAGGCCGTTTTACCCGTTGAGGTGAATCTAGGCGCATATAGATTTGCAAAGCAAAATGATCTTGATGTTGATATATATCATGCTTTGATGATGGATAACATTGATGAAGTGACCGACAAGCGTTTGGAGGCCTTGGAAGCAATTGAGAAGGACAAAAGGCGAGTTGCTAGAGCATATAACAAAAGGGTAAAAGCTAAGTCTTTTTAAGTAGGAGATTTGGTTTGGAAGACTATTCTACCTATAGGATCAAAGAGCAACAAGTTTGGTAAATGGTCTCCAAGTTGGGAAGGGCCATACAAGATTGTGAGAGTTTGCTCTGGGAATTCTTATATGGTGGAATCATTGCAAGGACAGCAGCTACCTAGGGCACTCAATGGAAGATATTTGAAGAAGTTTTATCCAAGTGTATGGCAAGATGCTTGAAGATTCATGGCCGGTTTTTATAAAAATCGCCCTTAGCATAAAAAAATAGCCGACCACAGTTCTGTCGTCCTTAGCATTATTTTTTAGCACGCAAGCTTTACTAAAAAACAAGGGGGCATGTGTTGACACTCAAAATTGGCAAAAGCCGACTCAGGCCATGCAGGCCGGTTAGACCGGGTCCCAGGGCGGTCTGACCGGGTGCACTGTAGCCAGTCCGGCACAAAGGTGCCAGGCGGTCTAACCGCCCCCCAGGGGCGGTCTAACCGGGTCTCCCCGATTTCGGGTAGAATTAGGAGTTTAGCTTGATTCCGAGTTGTAAAGCATGGTTTGCAGGGCAAGTCCTCCCACCCGATAAATATAAAGGGTCGTGGCCGATTGAGAGCTATCATCCAATCGTCATTATCAATTTTACCTTATTTTCTCCAAATCCTAACTTTTTCAACCTCCATTGCTCTCCTCCTTCGTCTCCACAGCGGTTGAGGGAGTTCTGAGTGGCCTGCCGATCTCAGGACAACCCTAGGCGCACTGTTCCCGACGGGGTCCCTCCCGGAGCAGCGAATCTAGGTTTTTTGGCGTTCCTCCTGTCCAAGGCGGTTAGACCGGCCCCCCCAGGCGGTTAGACCGGCCCGTGCTAGGTGGTTCGGCGAGGTGATTTCCGACGACCGCGCAATCTAACGCACTCGTGTGTTCGACCGTAAAAAACGTCAACAGAAGCGGTGAAGCGGAAGCACATGGCGTTAAGCAATGAGCACCCCCGTCGCCTCCTAGCAGCGGATGACATGAGCGAGGGCCGTCGCCGTCGCCTAATCCAAGTGTGGTTCCAACTCCCAACGTGCGGGGATTGCCATAAGCCACGCCCCAGCGCGATGCGGTCCGTTCGCAATCCGACGTCCGTCCACGCGATGCGCCGCACGATGCCGCCCTCCGCAGTCCGCGATCCCCCGCGCAATGCAGCCTCTCGGAATCACTGGGGCGCGCGCCGGCCCACAGGACAGCGACGCAGGGGCAGGGGCGCGCACGCAGCTCTCGGTGCGCACCGCGCGCACCCCATTTATTTCCTGAGCATCACAGTGCAAGGTTCAGCATGCAAATGCGGATGGCTTTCCATGAATTTTACCAAGTATTTTTTCCATGGTTTTTTGCGGTTAAATGGATCCGTTTTGTTCGTGATCTGTTTCAGAGACCGAGTACCGGGGGCATGCCCGGGAGGTGGCGGCTTCCCTCGACCTTGCAAAGTACGACGGCATTGTTTGCGTTAGCGGCGATGGTGTCCTCGTGGAGGTTAGTGACAAACCACAGTGTTCTGAAAAAAAAAAATAAGTGGGTACCGTGTGTTCATGCCTGGCATGACGGGGCTTCAATGTAGTCTATCCTGAATTCCTGATTGGCTAATGCAAGTTGACTTCAATCAGATATACTCGTGCGGAGCGTGATTGTTTAAGCAAATCCTAAAACCGTGTGAATAAATATTGGCGATTTGCTGTTATTTGTTCCCAGGTCAACCTTGTTTGCACTTGACACGATGCACTGGTACCCCTTCCTTAAATTGCCTCCAAAGATCGCCTGAAGAAATAGTATGTTACCTGAAAGTGTACTGCACTAACTGATGCAGGGCATCAGCATGTTCTCCTGTTTGCCATAATGCTATTGTGTGGTACATATTTGGTTTCAGTCTTTAGTCCCTGGAACCTTGAAATCATTTGTTTCCAGTCATTTTTACTGTTAACATCTGCGGAGAAACATGTAACTTGCAATTGTTTTGCAAATCATGTTCAGATTTGTATCTCATGCTGTGATTTCTGACGTAGGTAGTGAACGGAATTCTTCAACGAACAGATTGGGAGGAGGCAATAAAGATGCCAATTGGGCTAATTCCAGCGGGTAAAATAATATTAACTAAAACACTACCACAATAAAATTCTGAAAGCCACAGAACAGGCCTGGAATTGTCATGTGTGCAGGTACAGGAAATGGCATGGCTAAATCACTCCTGTATGCTGCCAGTGAGAAATGCTGTCTCAAATGCTGTATTTGCCATCATCAGAGGTCATTTCTCTATTTCTTTCTTTCTCATTCACGGAAGTACATGAATCTTGGGATTTCCTGGGGAGAATCTTCTGGAACACAATTGTACACAGGTCACAAGCAGTCCTTGGATGTCTGCACCATTTTGCAAGGGGAGAAGAAATTTTTTAGTGTCTTGCTAATGACTTGGGGTATGCAACATACTTTATAAAATAGAGTTAAATTCTAATGAATTTTTCTGACTGTTACCTGATTGACGTCTTAGGTTTGGTGGCCGAGAGAACCGAGCTGGGGCTCGGTTGGTCAGCTGAGCTGGGGCTCAGGCTGCCCTCCCGCGTTCGAGCGCCGGCCGACGCAGGGGCCTCACCTCCTTCTTAAATGATGCGCCAGAGCTCCTGGCTTCCTTCAAAAAAAAAAAAAAGGTTTGGTGGCCGACATAGATATCGAGTCTGAGAAATACAGGTGGATAGGAAGTGCACGCTTGGACTTCTATGTATGTACTAAAACGCTCCCATTTCCTGGCAGTTCTTTCATCTATCATCTCTGAAAGATCTAGGCCTTGCCTTTTGTCCTTTATTTTCCTGAATTTGTATCCAACTCCTTGCTACATCATTTGGACTTGTTAATTACGACTAGTAACTGACATGGCTGGCTGGGACCTATAGGATCAGTTCTAGCTTCAGAAAGTTGCCTTACGATTTTGTTTCTTTGCTGTTTGGGAATTGATCCCTGAAGTCGTAACGAGCTCTAGCCTTGTTTTCAGGCTGTGGTTCGCATAATGAACTTGCGAAAATACTGTGGTAGTATTCACTTCGTGCCTGCCCCAGGCTATGAGGCATATGGAGAACCCATCAAGCAAGTCAAGAATTTCATGGTAGAGTCTCTGGAGCAAAATGGAAAATCTCATCCGTCTTCTTATCCAGGTCCTTCGGTCGAGTTCCAAGCTTCAGACTGGAGATTTCTTGATGGTCCATTTGTTGCAGTTTGGATAAACAACGTGCCCTGGGCTGCCGAGGATATCATGGCAGCTCCTGAGGCAAAGGTAACCCAATAATATGCTCTAGCAATAGTGAAACTTTATCAAGGGTCCCCATTTTCTTTTGTACTTTGAAACATGTGCTTAGCTAGTGTGTTCACTTGCCTTGCCAAATGAACTCAGAAAATGTTCGTACTGAACTCAGTTCTTATAGCTAAATGCCTCTCTTCAGTAGCTAATTTTCGATCATGACAAGGGCTTTGCGTTTTTGCTTGTATGCCTTAATGGAATGTCTCTCATCATTATGCATCGCAGATTTGAGTATTTACTTCTGGAGTAGTGTTTTTGCATTTTATTACCAGTCTTGATTTTGTATATTTGACTCGAGGAAGCTGAATGTTGTGATTGTGGTGCAGTTCTCAGATGGCTATATGGATGCAGTCATACTCAGAGATTGTCCAAAGGCCGATCTTTTAGCTCTACTGATGAAGATGAGCGATGGGAGCTATGTCAAATCACCTTATGTTACATATCTCAAGGTTAGTTTTCTTCATCCACTGACATTTGGATGTTGCAACTTACAGTGACGTTTTCCCCCAAAGTAAAAAAGAAAGAAAGACATATTAGGTTATATTTTAACTGAATAAAATGTGCTTCAACAGTTCATCTTATGTCTTATTATGAGTGCAGCATGATTAGTTATCATCATGATCCAATAGTCCAGCAGTAACAACTAACAAGGAAACGACACCCCCTTACTGTGACTTTTTGCAGGTAAGATGTTTTAAATTATCTCCAGGCCCGCTTGTTGGGAACCCAAAAAAGGGTGGCATTATAGACGTGGACGGCGAGGTAATTGCTAGAGGAGAAGGAACGTACGGCAGAAGCGAACATCAAGATGTGATGGCTTATGGCCCTCCTATTCAGCTAACAGTGCACCAAGCATTGGCTACTGTATACTGCCCTAACAAAATTCGGTGAAGATTGGCATTGACAAAAAAATTGCCTACAAATTTGCCAAGTTCTAGAAGAAAAATGCTCAAGTAGAAAGACAACAAGAAATAGAACTTACGGTTCTTTTCTCAACAAACCAATGAAAGCCGAGACCTAGAAAATGTTGTCTTTTGCTTGATTGAGCTTTGTGGTAGCTTCTCAGTGTGAAAAGTTAGAAGCTCAAACAAACAACGGACTTTCCCATGGAGCTTATGAAAAGGTAGAAGTTCAGAAAAACTGAGTTTATATGAAAAGTAAAAAAAAAACTTAGTTTTATGAGTTGTTCCCGAGCTCAGAAAGCTAAACACATATTTGAAAGCTAATGTTAGCTTTTCATGAAAAAAAATAGCAACAACTTTTTTAAAAAAGCTCAACAGGCCTGAAGACAAATGTGGCATTCATGTATGTTAGGCCAAAACCCTTCAATGATCCTCCCTTTCTATCCTTTATCATATCGCCTAAGGTTAATCAGGGCAATTGTTATTATTATTGTTTAACAGTTTTATGACTTATTATTCTTTACTAGTCAGATTAACACGCTATGCACAGATGTTGATCCGAAATATCAATAAAAAGTGTGTATTCCTTGTACCGTGTAGAAAATAACATCATATGAATGTATGGAATTACATCAGAAAACCAATCAAAGTTTCATTGATTGGTATAAACCTAAATTCAGCTCAAATTCGGTATAACTTGCGTAGCATTGGTTTTATCAGCGACACACAAAATTTTCCTGTTTGAGAATTTACCGGTTCTTGTATGCTTAGTATATTTTACACAAGACTATGATTTGGATGAAAAAATTAGGATGGAATTAGTTGCAGATAATTAAATCATATCTTGCAAAATTATATGTATTGGAAGAAACAAACTAAAAAAAAGATGGCTAGAAATATCCAAATTGTAGGGAAAAAAATAAGAATACTAACCTAGAGAAAAAAAAATTATGTTAGCTGCAGTTGGTCCCACGTACATGGTCTGGTTGGGCCCATGAACAATGGGTCCCGTCGGGTCCGTGAACTGTGAGACTCACATGCTGGTTCCCAAGGGTCCCGCGGGACGAAACTAAGCCGTCCGGCATCTTCGCTTGGCTTATCAGCCACCAGTACTTTTCTCTCAGAACAAATCAGCTACCAGCAACTAGCCAGCAGTATTTTTCTCTTAGCAGAAATCAGCACCAGCCACCAGCCAACCAAACAGGCTGACAGAGTATTGCTAACGCCAGTGGGTGATATAAAAGGTTACTGCCAGTTAAGAAGAAACTGTGAAATTTCATCATGAGAGTGTGTTGTGCCCATCACTTTATTTTAGACTAAAGCATCAAGGCCTCCGGATCTTTTATCCAAAATAAATCTCAAAGTTAAGGTCCATTATTTTGCGTAACTCAGAAGTACACCACAGCAGAGAGCACAGGAGGGATAGCAGTTACAACCAGTACCGGTACCAATCAAAAGAACCGAACCACAAAACAACAGAGCAACATCCAAATTTAGTTGACACGTGAAGGAAATGGTGATACGAACCAACCAGGAACAACACATTACCTCTCTTGTAGGCAATCAGAATCAGTGGCAGGTGAGCTAGAGTAGAGGAGGCGATGGAGCCATGCAGGTTGGAACCTAGCGTGCGCAGACCAACACACAATTGCTCACCAGCAGAGTTTTGCATTTTACATGTTTAAGTTTATTGATTTGAAGATTTTGCAGGACTTTTCAACTTGATTTTTCTTTATGCTAAAGAAAACTGATATTTTTTACAGATGAGAATAACCAACTCTGGAATCCTAGCTCTGACACTGACGATATATAATTGCGCCTCTTTTGCAAGTTCAACCCTACCGCTTGCCAACTCTAGAGCAGCTAGCTCAACCACAACATGTGAATATGTGATCCAATTGTTATTAATCTCAAAGTAATTTCGTGAAAATGAGAAAATAAATAAATTCAAAAATTTATTGCAACTAAGTTTTCAATTTGAATAATTACGAACTCACACAAGAAAAGATTCATTATTGCAAATAGTAACTGGACTTAAGCACAAATTTAAAGTGGGCAGATCTTGAGCATGATCATGAAAAAATTGCAAGAAGAAATATACCAATTAATCTTAATATATATGCTGGTTTTGGTATTAAAACTTCTTGATTAAACACTAGGGAGAGTATGATATTTTATCATTCAAATAGGATATATAATTATATTGCATATGATGGCCTACTCTTTTAACTACTTATATATGAGATTACACTTTAGTACTCTACTCATCTAGAAGACTAGAACAGCGGCGCACTGAGGATGGGCTGTTGCATCTTCATGGCGGTGGCCGTTTTCCCTTAGAAAGATCTGCAAAGATACCATGCAGAGAATTACAACCATGGTATAGCTCAATTGATGTTTGCACATTCACCCAAAAAAAAATTATGATTGCATATGTTTGAGATATGTACTTATGGATGATTACAATAACAAGCTTGCTTTGAATGAGTAGTATATCCCTAAATTCCAATAGATATCTAGCAAATTTCAAGAATTGTTTTGAGGAAAACAAATATCAAGAATTATTAAGAGTTTTAACCAAGTAAAAGAAACCATACTTATCTTGGTTCTTATGAGATTGCAAGCTTTCGATTTCATATATTAATTCTCTTACCTAAAAAGGCATACATCATTATATTGTACATTTTTATATTGCCTATATGATTGAATATTCATGGATCGTGACTACTCTAAACATATATAAGTCAAGTGGTACTTTTTTCTGCTAGGAGGTCAAGTGGTACTTAGAATATATGCGAGTAACTTTGTGCATAGATAGGAAAATGCAAGATTTTAAATTGCCAATGCAAACCCACTAACCTGGTGCATATGCTTGAATAGAAGTACTCCTGTAAATAACAAGAATGAAGACATGCATGTGTAGATATCAAGAAAGGCACTAGCAAGTGGTACCTTGGGTGTAGAAGCTCGTATAAGGTAAGACATCATCATCCCATATTTCGGCGACCTTCCTCACCTGTCTTGACTTGAGGTTGAGTGTGAAGACTCCCAGATCAATGTCATTATTCAAGCATAACAAGACAATATTTGTTCCCTCTACGAAGCGAATCGTGTCATCTATGCATTCCGAGGCATGCCATGTGGGGATCAATGCCCCGAGATCAGCAACATTGTGTCGCACCCATACTCCAACCCCGTTCAAATCAACTTGCGGTGACCACGTATAAATGCAATTGCGATCAGATTGGACGATCCCGAGCCCTCCATTAATGTCTATGGGAACAGCATGATTGTGAGACACTTGCGGTGTGGCGATCACTGACAACCCATGGCTGCCTAAGTCATACTTGAGGATCCTTATGACATCGCACGTAAGGGTGAAGTAGAGCGCGCCTCCGATAAGAAGACTGGGTTTCATGGAACCCCCAACATCGTAATAATCTTGATTGGTAGTGCAGGTTGCGGGGCTCCATGCTCCGGTCTCTGACGAGTACACGCTCGCACACGTGTACTTGGCATGATTCTGCTCCGTGCCGGTATCGTGTGTCCTGACAGAGACCACGAGGAACGGACCGCCATGGCAGTCGAGGTGGTCGCAGCCCTGCTGATGGTGGGCGCATAGCACAGCCGCAGTGGAAGAGTAGAAGTCGTTCTGCTGATCGTGCGCGCAAGCGCGAAAGCTCAGGTGCTGCCGGTTGCCGGTGATGAGGTCCCAGACGATGAAGCTTGGTGAGCCGTCGCTACTGTCTTGGATCAGCACACGGTCATGGCGGCAGTCAAGGGCCTTGTAGTGGCAGCTGGTAGCAGGCAGTGGCGGCAGTGAGAAACTAGTGGTTGGGACGAACTGGGGGCATGCGTCCATGAAAACGCTGCAGATGTAGCCCAGCAGGGTAGGCGTTCGGTGGAACCGGCAGTAGCGGCGGCGGAATCCGCCGTCGGAGAGGATGCGGCTCCAGGCCTTGCAGACGAGGGCGGCGCGGATGAGGTGCGCCGGCTCGTCCGGTGGGACGCGGAGGAGGATCTCTTCGACGAGCTCCTCCATCAACGCCGGCAGCGCCGCCATGTCGCGCGATCTGGTTAGTTGCATTTTGGGAGCGAGAAATATCGGGAGACGAGCAGGATAGGATGATGATGAGTCTCCTGTCCGTTCCGGACTTTGGGGTTTCATCACATGTACAACGTACGATATACAAGAAGGAATAACCAGCTAGCAATACCATATATAGAAATTATAGAGTCAGATGGAAACTGAATTTCCCAGCCTTACCGCCCTGTTCGTCTGGCAGATGACTGGTGCTGATTTGTTCTGAGAGAAAAGTACCGCTGGTTGGTACGTGGTGACTGATTTGTTCTGAGAGAAAAACATCGTTGGCTGGTGGCTGAGACCATCTCCAGCGTCATTCCGCATCCGCATCCCCTATGAAGAAAGGAAAGAGAAGGAATAGGCGCTGCAAAAGGAAGACGTCTCCAGCAACGACTCGCAACCGGCGCCCGCATCCCGACGGCAATTGATTCCCGCGAGGACATGGAGAGAATCGAGCCCGTCGCCGCCGCAACTCGCCCGTCGCTGTCGCCGCTCTCCCTCCGCGGTCGCAGGTCGCCGCCGCCGTCGGGGCCCGTGGTAGCCTCCTTCGTGGTGCGCCGCCTCCAGCTCCTCTTCCACCTCCGGATCCGGCGGAGGAGGGGCGGGCGCCGCCGGCTCTCGGCGAGGAGGAGCGCCCCACCTCCACCCAGCGCCACCGCTCCCCAGAGCTCGCCGCTGCGCCCCGAGGATGCCGAAATCGAGCTGAGGCGGACGCGGGCGGAGGAGCGTGGTGCGTGCGCTCAGGCGTGGATGCCGAGCCTGGGGGTAGTGCGCGCCGTCGGTCGCGCGGATGCCGGGTGGCGGGGGTGGTGGAGGCGGCGGGAGGTGGCGGGGGACGGAGATCGAGGCCGGCGGCCTCCAGACCGATGTCGTCGCCGCCGCCGACGGATCTGCGTCCTCGCCCCCTGAATCGAACTCCGTTGTCATCACCGGGGATGAAGGTGCTCCGCCCCTGTTCCTCCTCTTCCACCTCCGCGGCACTGCTCCTCGCCCCTGCTTCTGCTGCTCCTATTTCTGCCGCACACGCCTGCCGTCGCTCGCATGCGCGGGGACGGAGGGAGGGGAGAGGGCGCTGGGATGGAGGGAGCCAGGGAGGCGAGGCGGACGTGGAGGCAGGCGGTTGGAACTGTGGCGCTGCAGCGAGGAGAGAGAAGTCCCCAGGAATGCAGTTCCGCCGACGTGGGAACGCCCATTTTGCAGACACGGATCCAGCAACCGCTGCAAGCGCTCCAGTAGCGGTTTTCTCTTCATTTTGCAGATGGGCGCCGGGTTGCAGATACTGCTGGAGTCGGTCTGATAAGCCAGACGAACAGGGTGACGTTTCCCATCCTTCCCATCAGAAGTCTCTCCGCACGTGCAGCCATGTCCGTACTTGCACTACAGAAAACCCATAAATGTCGAGTGTTAAAAGAGGTAATTTTAACGAAAGACAATCTATTAAAAGGACATTGGAGAGGGGATCACCGATGTTGTTTTTGTGATAATAACGAAACTACCCAACACTTGTTCTTTGATTGTCATGTTGCAAGGTTCGTTTGGAGAATCTTTACAATGGCATTTGGTTTGCAACCCCCTAAAGACAACTGATTTATGTGAAGTGTGGCTCAACCAAGTAGACCAACATATACGTTCTCAAATTTGTGTGGGAATAAGTAGATTTTTCTGGTTTATTTGGTTGTGTAGAAATGATGTGACATTTGATAGAAAAAAATTATACTCTTATTTGCAGGTTATTTTCAGGGTAACTTACTGGACACATTTCTGGAGCACGATGTAAAAGAAGCGCAACAAACAACTACTGAAGTGGGCGTGTCGCACACTAAAGATCATGGCTATGGAGATCTTCACCAAGCACGGGTGGTCGTCTTTTAATAGAATCGACGCATAATTAATTGCACTTTTGCTTAATTTGCTCTTTGAGAGTTTTGGTTTAATTTTAGTTGCTTGAAAAAACTGTAATAAGGATTGGTTGTGTGCAAAACTCTTGCGGATGCCGAAATAAAAATTTCTTTTCCTAAAAAAAAAGACTTTGCCAAGTGTTTTTCCTAACACTCGGCAAATAAATATTTTTTTCTTTCCTACTTCTAAAACTTTTCTACTCTCCACATATAACATGTGGTACTCCATGTTAAAGTTTGATAAAATTTTTTTATCTTTTTGCTATATTTAAATAATTAATTACATTTCAAGTAATTTTTTGAATCAAGTCAAATTTGAACGGTAAGTTATTTAAATAACTCAAGAAAATGAGTAGAAAATTGATATTCATATTATGCATTCCTATTTGAGGCCTTACTTGTGAAATGAAAAGGAATTTAGAACATCTTGTTCAGAAAACATGACTATATGGACATGTGGTCCTATGGTTTTAAATTCTTTTCAAAAAACAAATAAAGTCTAAAAATCATGAGATTTGTCATGATGTGATGATATCATACACGGAGGCTGTGATAAAAATTTGAGAATGTTTCGAATATTTTGTCACATATGATGTTTAGAAATCGAAGCATCTCAGAGGAAGAATCTTAGAGTTGAGCAGGATTCAATAAGATTTGGAGTCAAAATTACGGTCGAATTGTGATTTGACTATAAAACTTTTTATATGTGCAATAGAGAACAAAGATTGCTTCTTGTGACTTTTTTGGTAATTTTTGAAACCGTTTGATGATTTTAATGTATTAAGTGCAATTATAGTATTCTGATTGTAAATTTGAGCTAAGTGTATAAAATAATATAGAAAACATGTCTTGTGGCATGGGGGTGATCCTTCTAGGGGGGTACTTAGACTGACTCCAACAGATGCTGCAACAGCAAAATGGGGAACGGATCAACACTGTAGCACCTCCAGCAGTTGCTGCATCCGGATCTTCAATTTGCAGTCGGAGGCCTCCCGTAGCGCATACTCGGGGGATTCTCCCTCGTATGCAAACCAACCATCCGCTCCCCCGCGGTGACAAAATAAAAAAAGGGAACACCAGCAGCGGCCATCGGCAGGAACAGCAGCAGCGGCGCGCCGTCGTCGGTGCAGAGCAACAACAGCGACCCGTGTTATGGCCGGGCGCCCAGCAGCGGCTGCTCCGCCCATCCCCTCCGACGACGATGCCTCCACCGCCGCAGCCGCGCGTTGACTTGACACCGCAACTCACAGATTTGAACACAACAACGGCAAGTTTGTTTCCTCCTGAAGGAGATATGCTACGAGTTCATTCCTGAAGAACGACACAACTAGTTAATTCAGCAACACCATACCTACTGGCCTCCCTCCTCAGGGTGCTGCTCACCAGGGCCAGACCCGACACCAGGGTACGGTGGCCCCGGGGCCAGAGGCGCATCCGGCGCCGTGCTGGAGCTCGATGACGAGCCACCGGACGGCCTTGCTCATCTGCTCGAGGCAGACAACGCTGATGGGCTTGATGTCGGGGGCGGCGGGGAGCGACCCGGTGCGGAGGCGGATCCCGTGGCCTCGTCGACGAGGCACTCGGAGCCGATGCGCTGGCTGATGGACTCAATGAGCTCCTCGACGTGGTCGCAGGCGACGCGGAAGAGCTCCCAGCGCTGCTTGATGGACTCGAGCGCGGCATCCGTGGCAACCGTCTTCTCCCCGCCTGATAGCGCGCGGGCCTCCAGCACGCCCGACGCCGCCGCCACGAAGTGGTTGAGGAGGCGGAGGCCACGGTGCCGCACGGGAGGAGGCGGCGGCGGCGCTCCCCACCTCGGCGACCCCGCCGCTCGCCCTCCCTCTCCCCCTTGGTTGTCGGCATCGATCTCGAGCTCCACGGCGCCGGCATCGATCCGAAGGCAGAGCAGGAGCAGCGCCTTGGGCTGGGGATGTGCGCATCACCCTCCTTCTTCCTTGGCCTCTCCTTCCCGGCCACCACCTCCTTCCCCGGGCTCCTGCTCGGCGCGCGCGGCCAACTACCGCGAGCAATGCGCGAGGGGAAGCGTGTCTCCGCTGCAGGCCCTCTTCGTTTGCGCGTCGGCAACGTCTACAAACGGGTATTTTTTGCAGATGTGCGACGAGGGCCTGCTGGAGACGGTCTTAGTGGCCTGGAAGCATGCCTGCAGAAGCAAAGATGATGGGGGTCTTGGTATTATTAATCTCAGAACACATAACACTGCTTTGCTACTGAAGTAACTCCACAAATTTTATAACAAGCAAGATCTTCCTTGGGTTCATTTGACTTGGTCATCCCTGTATTCTAATGGGACTCCTCCTAATGAAAGACATGGTGTTGGTTCTTTTTGGTGGAGAGATATCATGTCTCTTTCCCAACAGTTTTTCATGATTGCTTCTTGCAAAGTGCAGAAGGGTGACACTGTCTCAATGTGGAATGATCTTTGGGATCTGGGTGTTCTGAAGTGGAAATATGCACAATTTTTCTCCTTTGCTAGAAAAAAAGCCTCTTCTGTCAGTCAATTCCTCTCTTGGGATATTAGTAGGTCTCTCTGGCTGCCACTTTCTGATCAAGCCTTTGAGCAGCTTGAGGAGCTTCTTTTTGAAATCGGCCAGCTCTCTTTGGATCCTATGGCTAATGATGAGTGGTTTTATATTTGGGGTTCCAATGTTTATACTTGCAAAAAATCTTATGATAGTCTGTTGGGTTCTCAACCAGCTTCACTTCTCTTCAAATGGCTTTGGAAATTCTTCTTTTGGCTATTTCTTAGGGACAGTCTGAACACCAGGAACCTTTTACATAGAAAGCACATGCACCTAGATTCATACCTCTGTGTCTTGTGTGTCCAGAATGTGGAGGAGAACATCTTGCACCTTTTCTTTGATTGTCCTTTTAGCCAAGCTTGCTAGTGTTACTTGGGAATCAGTTGGGACACTAGCCTTCACACTGATCTAGTGTTCCTTCGGGCGAGGGAAAACTTTAATTCAGTGATCTTCAGAGAGGTTGTGATCATTGCAGCCTGGTGCATTTGGTGTCATAGGAATGACATCATTTTTATGGTGGTTCTCTGTCCTTTTCGAGTTGGCGTCAAGCCTTTTGTTCGGAGATGAAAGCGGTTACTCTGAGAGTCAAACCACAGGTGAAGGATAAGATTAATGTTTGGCTGAGTAGTCTACTATAATTTTTCTCTTTTTGCTTGGGCCTAGGGCCTTGTACAATGTACATATTTTTCTTATATATATATAAAAAGAAAGGTAGGGGCCTCCCCTACTGTTCGGTCAAAAAGTGTATAAAATAATTGAATTATATGTGTACAAAAATCAAATACATATTATTATTGAGTAAATCGACAAAGTATTGTCCATCCGCAGCGGCGTGACGTGAGCACCCGCATCGGCGCGACCGGGACTCCAACCTCCCCTACCTGGCGCTCGCTCCTTCTCGCCGTGTCTGGTGTCGGGCCCCACCACATCCTCTCCCGCAGCAGCCGCCTGCCTCGATGAGGCCGCCGGAGGTGGTGGTGGCCGTTGTCTCAGTCGCTGCAGTGGTGGTGCTTCTGGATGCGGGGGCGGCCGCCGCGGCTTTGGTGTCGTTGCTGCCGACGGCGCTGGTGTTGCAACTCGGTGCCGCACAAAGGGGTTGCCCTGGATGAGCTGAAGTTGCGGGACTGGGCGCGGCACCGAAGCTCCAGGAGAGTGCTGCTCGGGGTGTCGCCGCTGTGGTGGACTTCCACGTCGAGGGCTCCACCAACCATGGTCGAGGGGAGAAGCTGGTGGCGACGAGGATGTCGTTTTATATTTTTTCCAAAAAACTTAATCGAGTGTTAGACATAGCACTCGGCAAAGCATTTTTTATGTTTTTCAAAAATCTTCGCCGAGTATCAGATTTGGGACTCGGCAAACCCTTCGCCGAGTGCGTGATAAACAACACTCGACGAAGATGTCTTTACCGAGTATTTGTTTGCCAAGTTCCCTTCGCCGAGTGTAACACTCGGTGTTTCTGAGTGTTTTTTGCCCTTTGCCGAGTGTTTCTGGCACTCGGCGTACTTCCAGTTTCCCGTAGTGATGTCAATTGGCCAAATAAAATTAGGTGAAGACAGTCAGCTATAGAGAATCTAGAATTGCAGCTGTCTGAGACTACCCGCACTGGGAGCCAGGATAACCTCCGCCATCCCTGTTCCCTTGTACTTTCGAGGAAAATCACCCCGCAGCGGGGGACGGGACCGCTTACTGGGTTTTCCCGTCTGCCCGCGTTTCCTCCAGATCCAGAGGAGTAGAGAAGCTCCGGGATCGAGCCACGCTGGCACGCCTTCGCCCTCGCGCCTGTGCGCGGAAGTCGTCGTCGCTCCTCCGCTGCTGCTGCTGCTGCCGCCGCACCCGCACTCCTCCGCTGCTGCTGCCACATGGAGGAGAGGGTAGCGCTGTCGCCGTCGTCGTCGTCGCTGTTGACGGAAGCCACCTCGGGGGCCTTGCCCCGCCACCGCAAGTGGACCCCACCCTCCAACGTCGCGGACTTCTGCTCCGCCGCAGGGTGCCGCGCGGTGGGGCTCGCCGCAGCCGCCCCTGCCGGATCTTCGGGATCCTCGTCCACCTCGTGCCGCCATCAGAGAGGGAGGCGCCCAAGATCCCGCCGCAGAGGACGCCGGAAAGAGAGAGGTTCGGCGAGCAGGTGAGAGGTAGAGGGCAGAGCAGGAACGCTGCCGCATCCCCCGTCGCCAGCCGGCCTCCGCCTTCTCCTGTCGCAGGGGCAGAGCATGAGGCCAGGGAGGTGAGGCCGACCTCCCCTCAATGCGCCCGGTGCCCGCCCGCCGGTGGAAGTGGCCGGCCTCCCCTCTTGCGCGGGTAGCAGGGGAGGAGGCAGCACAGTCCCGCGGCTTCTCCCCGCGGGGAGAGGCCGGCTCACTGGTGGAGGCTAGTTCGCCCAGTGTCGCGCGGGTCGGTGGAGGCCAGTTCGCCCAGTGCCGCGCGGGAGGAGGGAGCGGGAGCTCCGCCGCCGCCGGCCTGGGGGCCTTCACCGGCGAGGGAGGGGGAGGCAGCACCGACAAGGGAGAGGAGAGGGAGGGGGAGGTGGCGCCGGCGCCGGCGAGCGAGCTGTTGCGGCGAGGCGGAGCAGAGCGGCCGGGTTGGAGAGGACGCCTCGGTGGAGAGAGAAGAGGGGAATGGGGGAGGGAGGGCACCGGGGGATGGTAGAGAGGAAGAGACAGACAGGTGGGTCCCAGGCTTGGTAGTTGGGATAAAGAAAGAGTATAAAGGAAGACGAATGCGGGAGAAGATTGTATAAAGGAGAGAATATTGATGACCGGGTAGGAATATTCTGTTTTGAAGGAGGAAATAGAGGATGACCAGTGTGGATGGTCTGAGGCCCACACTTCCTTCTCCCTCCCTCCCTCTCTCTCTCTCTCTCCTCAGACCTGCATGCCCACACTCCTGTCTCCTCCCCCTTCTGCACATGCGGCGGCACTAAGGCGAGAGCCATCGGCGATAGCTTGGATCCATCGGCTGGAGTGACGGTGGGTCTCTCCTTCCTCCATTCCTCTCTCTCCCCCTCACATTCTTAGCACGCCCTCCTCTAACTCTCTTTGGTGGGTGGAGCAGCCGGCAATGGGAGGTGGGCGGAGCGGCCGGTGGTGAGATCGCTGCCAATCGTGGGTGGTGGTGGAGGCAGACGTTCTTATGGATTTGGCTTTCTGAGCGTCGGGATTAAGGTTCGGGGGTTGTTGGGTTTGGATCCTTGGGGTTACAATGGTACACAACCATAGAAGAGGAGGAGGTTTAGACGCCGGAGGACTGACGATGGTGACAGTACGGCTGGCAACGGAGGTAGGTGACGTGGTAGCACCGTCGGCCGAGTGGGATCGGATAGCCGGTGGGCTTGTGATTAGCGGTAGGAGCATGGCAGTCCATGGAATTAGGAAGGACGAGGTATGCAGCGTGACGACTTGTTGGCCGGGATGGTGGAGAATGTTGTGGTGGGTGGTTGAGGAGGGGTCGACATGTGAGGGAGATGAGGAAGAAAGCTGTTGTAATTTAGCTATGTACCCATGTCAAAAAATATTTGTTTGGCAATAGAGTAAAAGTCTGTTGCATGGTAGTCGATTTTCTTCTGTATTGAAGGCCTATACGATCATCTATCTGGCTGGTTTTGGTGTAGTCAGCCCAGCCAGTGGCGAAGCCAGGATCGAGCCCAGGGGGGCTCTCCTGTGCTTCTTCCACCTCCGGCTCCTCCTTCCTTCATTTTTTCTCAAAATTTGTAGGAGGGGCTCAGGGGTTCTTCACATCATTTCCGATGGTAGCCGGGGCTCGAGCCCCGGCCGCCCCAGTGCTGGATCCGCCACTAAGCCCAGCTTCTTTTCTCGATCATCCCGGGCCTGTTATTTTCAGCCTAGTATTAGCATTCGGCCTTTTCTACACGTGGACGGACTCTGTCTGTGCAAACAACAAATTTAAAAGAGTTAATTGCATTAGTCGTACAACAACTTGTGAGGTGGGTGCAAATTGATCCAATAACTTGTAAAATGCTTCATATAGTACAATAACTTGTGAGGTGGGTGCATATTAGTCCAACAACTTATAAAAGGATCAATTTAGTACAACAACTTGGTAGGTTGGTGCATATTAGTCCAAAAACTTATAAGTTGCTCAAATTAACATACTAAATTGGTAAATTAGTGCACCAACATTCCAAATGTTACAAGGAGAATGTAACAAGCAAAGTAGATGTGCATGCACATTTTATTCCAATCAATAGTTCTTTATTTTTCAATAAAAGTCATTGATCTGACATGTATGTTGCTTCTCAATTGTGTATATTATTATTTGTTCATTAGTTAAATTTGAGTAAAATTTTAAAATTATGCCAGGTATTACTTAAATACTAAAGCCACAAGAGAAGCATGTATGTTTCTAGTTTCACTTAGTTTTACTTTCTAAACAAGTACATGTAGCTTTAAAAAATGTTTATGCCAAACTACTAAAAAGTGTTGTTAATATGCATCAATATATTGACCTTTTAGCTGAATAAAATGCATGTAATAAAAATGTTAAACATTGAGGGCGAATATCATATTTATATGAAATTAAATATTTCAAATTAAAATTAAATTATGGTATAAATAATTAATATATGAAGACATAACATTAATTTTATAAATCCTAGAGGTTCTAGTCCACACTAAATATGTTACCCTTGCAGCACAAATATTTTTGGGAGTGTGCCTTAGGTGGCTTGGAATTAATGTTAATATGTTGACTGTTAAGATTAATTAATGTTATTCATGTTGTGATGAGAATATCATCTGGTCTTGCATCATTAATTGAGAAATTTTAGAAATATGTTATTTGTTATAGAACATTTGGACTATGAATGTATTAATTTACCAATTTATATCCTAATTTGAGAAATTTACATATTCTTGGACTAATCTACACCCACCTAGCAAGTTATTACACTAGATTGAGCTTTTTACAAGTTATTGGACTAATCTGCACCTACATGACAAGTTATTGCACTAGAATGAGCTTTTTACAACATGTTGGATCAATCTGCACCCACTTAACAAGTTGTTGTATGCTGAGTGTAATTTACTCAATTTAAAATGTGCAGCGTTAGATTTATTGGGTCATGTCAGGGGCTGAGTCCTGGACAGATCTGCAAGGGGGCTACCCAACCAGTTTGCAGGTTAATGGAGAGGATCGAGAACTAAGAGCGTAGGTGGTAGTTCACGTGATGAACTCAGAACTCGGCAAGAATGGCAAAGAACACAGGGGCGCAAGGGTCTAGACTGGTTCAGGCCTCCGGAGAGTAAAACTCTATGTCCAGTTTGGTGGTGGATTATGCGAGAGAGGTGAAGATGTCCCCTCGAATGGAGTCCTAGGCCGCCTTATATAGGCAACGGGCTAGGGTTCCATTCGAGTTCGGTGGACCCATATTGTAACGCCCGCGTTTCTAGCCCTAATAAATCACCTGCTAAATCACACGCGTTTTTCAAAAACCTTTCCGCTGAGCTCGATCGTCTCCCCAAAACCCCGATCATCTTTTCCCTCTCCCCTTTCCCTCGGTGCGCGTACCGCGAATCCCGCCGGCACCGCCCTTTCCGCCCGCCATCACTCGAGCCACCGCCGCCCTCCGCGTCGTGTCGCACAACACCGCTGCAGCGCCGCTGTCGGCCACCTCGCCGGGAATCCCGAGCCCGCGTCGGTCCCGCCAGCCGACCCGCTTCACCGCCGACACTGCATCAGCCCGCGAAGTGCTCGAACCCGGGGAAAAATCCCACCAAAATCCCTTTTCCCTCCCTCCTAATTTTCCTGGGGTTTCTCCTAAATTTCTAAACCCTTTTTCTTTTCCTTTCTCCTTTTTCCCTTTTCCTTATTTTCCTTTTCCTTTTCTTTTCTCCTTTCTCTTTTTTCTTTCTTTCCTTCTTTTCCCTCCTCCTTTCTCCTTCCTTCGGCCTGGCGCCTCTGCCCCGGCCCCGCGGCTCGATTTCTGGCCCCGCCGGCCTGCTCCTCCCTGGTGCGCCGCACGCCGACCCTCCACCTCGAGACGACGCACGCCTGGCCGTGACCCGACGCGTCCCTGCCGCTCGATGCCGAGGCCGCATTTACTCCCCGCCGCCTCGCCTGCCCGAGCTATCATCTCCGAGCACCCCCATGGCCACAAGCCGCCGCCCGCTCCACACCGCCGCTCGCTGCCACCACGGCCGGCCTTGCACGTCACTGCGACGCCGCTGCCTGCCACATCCCGTCGAACAGCACCGTCATTTACTCCCCGCCGCCTCGCCTGCCCGAGCTATCACCTCAGAGCACCACCACAGCCACAAGCCGCCACCCGCATCACGCCGCCGCTCGTCGCTGCAGCTGCCCGGCTCGCATACCACCGCGTGACGCCGCTGCTCGACGAGTCACGTCCACCAGCAAGGCCGCAGCGACGCCATTAACTCCGCCCTAAATCACGGCCGCGCCTCGCCGGCCGAGCCGAACCGCCATTGTAGGCAGAGCATGAGCTCCGCGTGCTCGGTTCCAGGCCCTTCCACCGCCTTCCCCGCGGCTATAAAGGGGCCTCCGCCGCTCCTCGTCGCACCCCGCACCTCCCCAGCCTTTTCCCTCCCACTCCCGAGCCTCCGAGCGCCGCCGCCCCTAACCACCGCCGCCGAAGCACACCGGCCGCCGCCCGCTCACGCGGAGCCACCTCCACCGACCACCTTAGCCCAAGGTGAGGAAGGGAGAAGAACCCCCTCGTCCCCCTCTCCGTTTTCCCCCGTCTCCAGGTCGCCGCCGTGCCCTGGTGCGCCGGCGAGCACCCCTCCCCCCCGTCAGCCGGCCGCCGGGTCAACCCCCCCTCCTCTGTTCTGTTCGGGAGGAGGGAGATGGCCGTTTGACCGAAAGCCCCCTGCCCTTTTCTTTTTCTCCCAAAGCCCCCTCCCTTCTCTATTCTCTCTCTCTCTTTTTCCTTTTAAATGAGCCCTTGGCTTATAATTTATTTATGATCTAGTCCCTGCTCAGTAATACACAAACTACAACTAAGCCCTTAACCAAGTCATTTTTTTCTAATTAAGTTCTCTTCCATTAGTGTAAATTACAAATAGGCCCTTAGGCCATCCCATTTAAACCTCACCTTGTTTTTATATTGCAAATAAGCCCACCTTCTATTAAAACTAATTACAACTAGGTCCCTGTATCCTTTAATCAAAACCTTTTACTATTTATATATTATAACCAAACCCTTTCCATATTAAACTTATTTACAGTTAGGTCCTTAAGCCCCCTATCTAATCCTAATGACGCCTTTAACGCGTCATTTCATGTCCGTATTTTCGCCCGATCGATCCCAGCTCTTGTCCCGGCCCTTCATCTTTTTTTTTCGCCCAGCCATATACCCGTAAATAATATTTACTCCTTTATTATCTATTTATTTAATTTTTTTCCTTTCGAGCTCAGCCGGTAAATATTGTGTGCCTGTATTGATTGCATGCTTGCTTGTGTGTACGCTATAGCCGACGGAGTGAACGAGGAAGAGTACCGCGAGCCGGAGCTTGGAGCCGAGTACTACGAGCAGGAGACCGAGGTCCCGAACCGCGAGCAGGAACTCCCCGAGGACTTCGAAGACGGCAAGTTCAATCTCATCCTTTGATGCATGCTTTGATCCCAGTTTTATAAATACAACCCTATGACCCGTTTTATAAATTGCGTATTGTTTTACTGTTAAAACCCGGTAGGATAGCCACCCTTGATTGCTATGATTGATCTTTGATTACCCTAAATGATTTCTTTAAAATGAGTGAGTGCTTTAAAATGGGAATGGGATATTTTGGAAAATGAGTAAAGAACTAGGTAGACGGGATGGACGCGTGTGTCAGGAGTATGGGTGAGCTCGTACCTTTGTGGTTGAGCGTGTTGGAGATGTCCATCTTGTCGTTAAGGACCAGGTTGCGTGACATCTCACCTGACCCAATTATCGTACTACCACTCGACCGTTGTATGTGGCAACGGCTTAGCATAAATCCCACTAGCTAATCTACTTGCCATCGGGAGTGCGGGTGAGCAGCGGGAGATCAAGGAGTAGGGGTACGATCTGTGTGAGGTACGCCCTGGTTATGAAAGATAACCCCTTGGTTGCTCCTGTGGTGGCTCGTAGGGTTAGCTAAGGTGGGTAATGGCTTTGATAGGATCCGCGTCGACACTAAGGTGTTCGTGTGGCGGTACCCTACTTGTGGGTAAAGATGTACAACCTCTGCAGAGTGAAAAACCTATTCGAATAGCCGTGTCCACGGTATTGGACGAGTCACGGTGTGGTCACAAAGCCAGTGTTTGGGTTTTGGATGATTTTCATGGCGTGAGTTGATTTCTGGAAAAGTGTGTGGCTGTGTGCCTGGGCTACTGCGGACGGGGAGTCCGGTAGTCCTCATTTGGTTTTCACCAAACAACTGAGTTACTTGAGTTATAAAAAAACTGTTTGCGAAAACCTTTTTGAAAACAAACCCTTGCATGAGTGAATGCGTTTGCAAAATAATCCTTATCCTGATCCTTGATATATCCTGTGCATGATCTGCTTATTAGCCCCTCCGTGGGTGGGGTTGAACTTGTTGAGTACGTATGTACTCACCCTTGCTTGATTAACTGTTTTTCAGAGGAGGATCCCGACTTCGTTCCCGAAGACGTCGAGTAGGTTGCCGTCCTGCACCCAACCCGTGCCTGTGGATTCAGGGTCTCTACAGGAAGCTTCCATGGCGCAAGACTCTGAAGATATCTTAGATGCTGTTGCTATCGTAGTTTGGTCTGTAGTTCTTATGTTGCTTCTCGTGGCAGTGGCGCTCTCATGCCCACAGCCTCGACGTGATGTACGGCAATGAACCATCTGATGTAATAAATGTGTTACCAGCCTCCTGGGACTGATATTTGTATCACATTTAGTCACCTCTGATGAGGGAACGCTTCGGGTGGTATCAGAGTCGTAGGTTGGCCGTAGGACGCGACCCCTAGGACCCGAGACCTTTTCTAAGCCTTTCCCTAAATCTTTTCCCTGCTTAACTTCTCTTTCCACAAAACCTCTTACCTTGGCCCTTATCTGGTTCCAGATGGCTGACTTGGAATGGAGTGGAGGCGTCTGCCCCGCAGAGCCTGGCCTCCCTAAGTTACTGCTACTCAGCCTAGAACGCGTCGGAGTGAGGGACCCACCGGAGTACACCTGTCGGGAGTACGAACGCAGAGGCACCCTTTGGTGTGATGTGATGATCTTCGTGGGAAGGAGCACACTCTACCCCGACATAGATCCTTGGTTCATCTCCACCACTGGGTTTCGCTTCACCGACACATACCCAAAAGCCGCCCGAAAAGCCCTGCGACGCCTACGAGTGGTCTATAGGCAACACCTTCGACGGACTCCAATGGGATTTTTCCCACCCTCTGGAGGAAGAGGACGCTCATGGATCGCCCGGATGAGAGGACTTGGAAGAGAAGAAGAAGACCTAGAAGATACGGTTTCTCACCTGTCCATTTACCTCAATGGCTTAGACCACCTTTTCCATGAACAGGCCGAGCAGCTGAAGCACCAAATCGACAGGGCAGAAAGAGCAGAACAAAGGATAGAATTAGAAAGGATAAAGACAAGAACGGCGGAGGTTTCCCTGGCTAACCTGCAGTGAGATTATGCCAGGGAAAGAGAGCGCTCGGAAATAGCCAACAAAACCCTATGGGATGAGCTTCACAAGGAACGAAGGAGAAGAGAAGAAGCCGGGCTACTGGATGAAGAACCCGAAGAAACCCATTGGGATAAAGGCACTCAGACCGAAGAGGAGATACTGGAGCAATGCCTTCCACCGAAGAAGTGTCACTCTAGTGTGAGGAAGAGTCCCCATGAGGGGGTAGACTACCTAAGTGGGAGCTATGGTATAATAAGAATAAGTGTACCCCTGAGGAGTGTACCCAACCTTGTGAATAAATAAAACTATCTATCTTTTGTACCCTACCCTTTGCACAACTTGTTCAACTCTACCCTTGTTTTCAGATGGCCGAAGATGGATGGACCCAAGGCGTGTGCCAGGAGGAGCCTGGTTTTGCTCGCCTTCTTATCAACTCCCTAGTGCGCCTCGGTATCACCGAGCACCCAAGGTACTACAGTAGAAAGTACGAGCAACTCGGCACTCTTCGCTGTAGGGTGGTCCTCTCCATCGCCAGAAGCACCCGCTACCCCAACATCGAGCCATGGCGCGTGACCGCCACAGGTTTTCGACATCGGGATACCTATCCCTTGGCCCTCCGGAAAACTCTCCGTTACCTGTGCAGGATCTACGAGGAGCACCTCGTCTCCACACAGATGAGGCTTTATCCTCCCGCCATCCGGACTCCAGTCTGGCAGGCCCGCATGAGAAACCTGGAACGACGCCGTCACCAGGAAGATCTTTTGTACCATGTAGTTGCCTACCTCGTCTCCCTGGATAAACTCTTTGATGATCAGGCCAAGTTCCTGAGAGAGCAAATTGGTCGGGCTGAGCAAGCGGAAGTCACAGTAAGGATGCACCAAGTTCGAGTAGCCCAAGCTGAAGCAAGGACCACGGCCGCCATAAGCAGTGAAGCTGTTGCCCATGAGAGCCTCAGGCGGATCCAGGATCAGCGCATACAGGAATGGACCAACAGTGGAACACCCGTTCCGACTGTAGGAGAAGCACAAGTCCTAGTTGGGACACCCCTCATAGGATGGGGAGGAGTTTCTGAGACCCCAACACCGTCTGTAGCCGTCGAGCAACCAACATCAACCGCCGAAGAAGGAACTTCCGCCCAGCCCCAAGAGAACGGGAACCCCCAGGATGATGACGGTGATGAGCTGCTCATTCCACTGGAAGTACACTCCGCCCCGGAAGATGGCTCGCCCCGCGAGTAGCATGCCCCAGAAGCCCTTGCCAAGGAATGAAGCCGTGTTGGTCCGAGCCTAGAGCCGCACCCTTAGCCTTTGTCGTAGTGCCAAGTCGTGTAGTGTACCAGCGTTGTACCAGTTGAGTAGTTCGGGATGTATCCTCCTCTCGTGGTTGAAATAAAGTTGTTTGTGCTTGTTTGTCATGTGTGCTTGTTGTGTGCTTGACGGCAGGAGTCAGATCCTGTCTTTTAAAAAAAACGTCTTAATCAACTTAAACATCACATAAAATCTAATAGAAACCCGCTCCCCTACAGATGGTTTCAAGGCGTCCCACCAGGAGCTTCCAAGGCTCCGGTCGTATGGACCCAAACGCGGAAGGATCGCATGCTGAACGAAGGGAGCGCCATAACAACCAGGAAGTGAATCAGGGTGAAGATGGAGGAGAAAACATGGTTCCGCCACCGCCACCACCTACCGTAGACCTGGCGCAAGTGTTGGCCAACCAGACCCTATTGCTGGAAGCCATAGCCAATGCCATCAACCGCCCAAAGCCCCGTGTTCTGGGCATGAATGAGAAACTGATAGAATTTCTCCGGACAAAGCCACCCACGTTTGGCGGGTCCGTGAATCCCTTGGATGCAGATGATTGGCTGAGGGCCATCCTAAGGGAACTGGAGCCATTCAGCTGTGAAGATCGGGACAAGGTTCTCCTGGCCACCCACCAGCTCACCGCGACAGCCTTAGCCTGGTGGGAAAACTACTGTGCAGCAGCCAAAGATCCCTCCACCATCACTTGGGATGAGTTTGTGGAAGAGTTTCGTCGCTACCACATCCCAGAAGCCACACTGAAGCGCAAGGCGGACGAGTTCCGTGAACTTCGCCAAGGCAACAAGTCCGTGGAGGAATACACCTACCAGTTCATAGAGTTAGCCCGCTATGCCCCCGAAGAAGTGGACAAGGACTCGAAGAAGCAGGACATGTTCAAGAAGGGCTTGACTCCGGAACTGAGGACTCTGCTTACCCCTCAGATCTACCCGGACTTCAACACCCTCATGAACATGGCCATCCTCACAGAGAGAGCCAGGGCAGAAGAGAAGAAAGAAAACAAGCGCAAATTCATGGAGAACAAGGCTCAGCAGCAAGAACGTTCCCAGAGGCAGAGAAGCTTTGGTCATCCCATGTCCAGGTTCCATGCCCCCATGCAGTACAAAACCCAGTCACAAGCCATGGGCTCTCAGGGCCCCAGAACCCAGTTCAAACCATACAACAACCAGAACACCATGAAGCCCCCACAGAGCAACACTAGCCAGGTCACTGCCAACAACAACAACTCCAGAGTATGTTTCAACTGCCTTGAGACCGGACACTTCATTGCCAACTGCCCATACGCCAAAAAGCCAGCAACTTCAGCCTTCTCCAACTCAGTGAATGGGCCGAGACCGGTCGTATCGGGAGCCAACCGCGTGCCGGTTCGCAGCAACAACAACTTCGGCAACAACAACAACCAGCAGATGAGGCAGCCCCAGCAGTCCTATGGACGAGCCCGCGTCAACCACATCAACGCACAAGAGGCTCAAGAAGCACAAGGTGTAGTGCTCGGTGAGTTCCTGGTCAGCTCAGTCTTGGTAACTATATTATTTGATTCAGGAGCATCACATTCGTTCATATCTTCAAGTTTTGTGGAAAAGCATAATATACCTACAGTACTACTAAAAGCACCCCTGTTAACCCGAACACCCGGAGGTGACATCAAGTGTCAACTGGGTTGCTCCCGGGTGAGAATCATTTTAAGTGGGGTAGAGTTCCTAGCGGACCTGGTAGTACTGAAGTCCAAAGGGATAGATGTGATTCTTGGGATGGACTGGTTAAGCCTTCACCACGGCCTTATAAGTTGTGCCGATAAGGTAGTACACCTAACCAACCCAGATGGAGTGCAAGTAACCTGCCGTACCCGAGGAAGCAGACCAGACATAATGGTTTTTAGCATGGAGGTCAAGTCCTTAGAAGAAATCCCAGTAGTACGGGAATATCCAGATGTATTCCCTGAAGAACTCCCCGGAATGCCACCAGATAGGGATATAGAGTTTGTCATCGACCTCATCCCCGGAACCTCTCCCATAGCTAAGAGACCCTATAGGATGGCAGCCCCTGAGTTGGCAGAGTTAAAGAAGCAGCTGAGAGAACTTCAGCGAAATGGGTTCATCAGACCAAGCTCGTCACCATGGGGAGCCCCAGTGCTCTTCGTCGAAAAGAAGGATAAAAGCCTGAGGATGTGCGTGGACTATCGCTCACTAAACGAAGTCACTATAAAAAACAAGTATCCTCTCCCCAGAATAGATGATTTATTTGACCAACTGAAGGGAGCTAAATATTTCTCGAAGGTCGACTTAAGGTCAGGATACCATCAACTTAAGATTAGGGAGAGTGACATCCCAAAGACCGCCTTCATCACCCGTTACGGACAATACGAGTTCACCGTGATGTCCTTTGGACTCACTAACGCACCGGCATACTTTATGAACCTCATGAATAAGGTGTTTATGGAGGACTAGACAAGTTTGTCGTAGTTTTCATTGACGACATACTTGTTTACTCCAAAAGTGTGGAGGAACATGAGCAACACCTTCGAGTGGTACTGGAGAAACTGAGGGCGCACAAGCTGTACGCTAAGTTCAGCAAGTGTGAATTCTGGTTGGAGAAAATATCCTTCCCTGGACATATTCTGACAGCAGAAGGAGTAGCAGTAGACCCTGGGAAAGTTGAAACAGTTTCCAACTGGCGACAACCAACCAATGTAAGCGAAATCAGAAGCTTTCTTGGTTTAGCGGGATACTACCAGAGGTTTATTGAAGGATTTTCCAAGATTGCCCGACCCATGACAGAGTTGCTCAAGAAGGAGAAGAAGTTCGTCTGGACCGAGTCGTGTGCGAAGAGTTTTCAGGAGTTGAAAAGAAGACTGACAACCGCCCCAGTACTAACCTTGCCGGACATTCAACGGGATTTTGTCGTCTATTGCGACGCATCCCGACAAGGACTAGGATGTGTCCTTATGCAAGATGGGAAAGTAGTGGCGTATGCTTCCCGCCAACTCAAGCCCCACGAGCAGAACTATCCCACCCATGATTTGGAGTTTGCAGCCGTAGTGCATGCCCTTAAGATTTGGAGACATTACCTGATTGGAAATAAGTGCGAGATCTACACGGACCACAAGAGCTTGAAGTACATTTTCACCCAGCCTGACCTGAACCAAAGGCAAAGAAGGTGGTTGGAATTAGTCAAGGACTATAACCTAGAAATCCATTACCACCCAGGGAAAGCCAACGTAGTGGCAGATGCCTTAAGCAGAAAGTCCTATGGAAAAGCAGTACCTAAGAGTGCCCAATTGCAAGAGGAAATGGCACGGCTCAATATGCACATTGTTCCCCAAGGCTACGTCCGCCAACTAAGTGTCCAGCCCACCCTGGAAGACAAAATCAGAAAAGCTCAAGGGTCCGATAAGGAGTTGATGAAGATCCGCAAGCACACAGGGGAGAATAAGGCCCCAGACTTTAGGGTGGACAGCCACGGTACACTATGGTATAAGAACAGGATATGCGTACCTGAAGACGGAGATTTCCGGCAGACCATCATGGATAAGGCACACAACTCAGCGTATTCCATCCACCCGGGATCCACTAAGATGTATATGGATTTAAAGCAGAAGTATTGGTGGAATGGAATGAAAGCAGACATTGCACAGTTCGTCGCCCACTGTGATACTTGTCAGAGGATTAAGGCAGAACACCAGAAGCCCGCAGGACTGTTGCAGCCCTTACCCATCCCGGTGTGGAAATGGAATGAGATAGGCATGGACTTTGTAGTAGGCTTGCCCAAGACACAGAAAGGATATAATTCCATATGGGTAATAGTAGACCGACTTACTAAAGTCGCTCACTTCATACCCGTACGTAATAATTATGACGGAGAGAAGTTGGCCAAGCTGTATATAGCAAACATAGTGAAGCTGCATGGAGTACCTAGTAGGATAGTTTCAGATAGAGGGACCCAGTTCACCTCTAGGTTTTGGGAAAGTTTGCATAAAGCCATGGGTACCAAGTTGGATTTTAGTTCGGCTTATCACCCGCAGACGGACAGACAGACTGAGAGGGTGAATTAGATTATGGAAGACATGTTGAGAGCGTGTGTCCTTACCTATGGCAAAGATTGGGAACAGAGCCTACCATATGCAGAGTTTTCGTACAACAACAGTTATCAAGCCAGCCTAGGCATGTCACCATTTGAAGCCCTATACGGGAGAAAATGCAGAACCCCATTGATGTGGTCAGAAGTGGGAGAACATGCCTTGGTTGGGCCCGCACTCATTAAAGAAGCCGAGGAACGAGTAGCTGAGATCCGAGAAAAATTGAAGGCTGCCCAATCCCGGCAAAAGAGCTATGCAGATAGGAAGAGGCGAGAAGTAAGCTTCAGTCCAGGAGACTTTGCTTATCTCAAGGTTTCACCTATCCGAGGGACTCGAAGATTTCAAGTGCACGGGAAATTAGCCCCTCGGTACATTGGACCGTACAAAGTGCTGAAGAGAGTTGGAGCAGTAGCATACCGGTTGAAGCTACCAGAGGAAATGGCAGATATACATCCCGTGTTCCACGTTTCTCAGCTGCGGAGGTGTTTGAAAGTGATCGAAGAAAAACGAGTGCCGGTAGAAACAATTGATTTGCAGCCAGATCTTAGGTACCAGGAGGTGCCCGTCAAGATTTTGGACACAATGGTCAAAAGGACAAGGACATCAGAAGTACGGGTGTGCAGAGTCCAATGGAGCAGACACGGAGTAGAAGAAGCCACGTGGGAACGAGAGGACGCGCTGAAGAAAGAGTTTCCCCACTTGTTCAGGAACTAGCCGAATCTCGAGGACGAGATTCATTTTAAGTGGGGTAGGTTTCTAATGCCCGCGTTTCTAGCCCTAATAAATCACCTGCTAAATCACACGCGTTTTTCAAAAACCTTTCCGCTGAGCTCGATCGTCTCCCCAAAACCCCGATCATTTTTTCCCTCTCCCCTTTCCCTCGGTGCGCGTACCGCGAATCCCGCCGGCACCGCCCTTTCCGCCCGCCATCACTCGAGCCACCGCCGCCCTCCGTGTCGTGTCGCACAACACCGCTGCAGCGCCGCTGTCGGCCACCTCACCGGGAATCCCGAGCCCGCGTCGGTCCCGCCAGCCGACCCGCTTCACCGCCGACACTGCATCAGCCCGCGAAGTGCTCGAACCCGGGGAAAAATCCCACCAAAATCCCTTTTCCCTCCCTCCTAATTTTCCTGGGGTTTCTCCTAAATTTCTAAACCCTTTTCCTTTTCCTTTTCCTTTCTCCTTTTTCCCTTTTCCTTATTTTCCTTTTCCTTTCCTTTTCTTTTTTCTCTTTTTTCGTTCTTTCCTTCTTTTCCCTCCTCCTTTCTCCTTCCTTCGGCCCGGCGCCTCTGCCCCGGCCCCGCGGCTCGATTTCTGGCCCCGCCGGCCTGCTCCTCCCTGGTGCGCCGCACGCCGACCCTCCACCTCGAGACGCCGCACACCTGGCCGTGACGCGACGCGTCCCTGCCGCTCGACGCCGAGGCCGCATTTACTCCCCGCCGCCTCGCCTGCCCGAGCTATCATCTCCGAGCACCCCCACGGCCACAAGCTGCCGCCCGCTCCACACCGCCGCTCGCTGCCACCACGGCCGGCCTTGGACGTCACTGCGACGCCGCTGCTTGCCACATCCCGTCGAACAGCACTGTCATTTACTCCCCGCCGCCTCGCCTGCCCGAGCTATCACCTCCGAGCACCACCACAGCCACAAGCCGCCACCCGCATCACGCCGCCGCTCGTCGCTGCAGCTGCCCGGCTCGCATACCACCGCGTGACGCCGCTGCTCGACGAGTCACGTCCACCAGTAAGGCCGCAGCGACGCCATTAACTCCGCCCTAAATCACGGCTGCGCCTCGCCGGCCGAGCCGAACCGCCATTGTAGGCAGAGCACGAGCTCCGCGTGCTCGGTTCCAGGCCCTTCCACCGCCTTCCCCGAGGCTATAAAGGGGCCTCCGCCGCTCCTCGTCGCACCCCGCACCTACCCAGCCTTTTCCCTCCCACTCCCGAGCCTCCGAGCGCCGCCGCACCTAACCACCGCCGCCAAAGCACACCGGCCGCCACCCGCTCACGTGGAGCCACCTCCACCGACCACCTCAGCCCAAGGTGAGGAAGGGAGAAGAACCTCCTCGTCCCCCTCTCCGTTTTCCCCCGTCTCCAGGTCGCCGCCGTGCCCTGGTGCGCCGGCGAGCACCCCTCCCCCCCGTCAGCCGGCCGCCGGGTCAACCCCCCCTCCTCTGTTCTGTTCGGGAGGAGGGAGATGGCCGTTTGACCGAAAGCCCCCTGCCCTTTTCTTTTTCTCCCAAAGCCCCCTCCCTTCTCTATTCTCTCTCTCTCTTTTTCCTTTTAAATGAGCCCTTGGCTTATAATTTATTTATGATCTAGTCTCTGCTCAGTAATACACAAACTACAACTAAGCCCTTAACCAAGTCATTTTTTTTCTAATTAAGTTCTGTTCCATTAGTGTAAATTACAAATAGGCCCTTAGGCCATCCCATTTAAACCTCACCTTGTTTTTATATTGCAAATAAGCCCACCTTCTATTAAAACTAATTACAACTAGGTCCCTGTATCCTTTAATCAAAACCTTTTACTATTTATATATTATAACCAAACCCTTTCCATATTAAACTTATTTACAGTTAGGTCCTTAAGCCCCCTATCTAATCCTAATGACGCCTTTAACGCGTCATTTCATGTCCGTATTTTCGCCCGATCGATCCCAGCTCTTGTCCCGGCCCTTCATCTTTTTTTTTCGCCCAGCCATATACCCCTAAATAATATTTACTCCTTTATTATCTATTTATTTAATTTTTTTTCCTTTCGAGCTCAGCCGGTAAATCTTGTGTGCCTGTATTGATTGCATGCTTGCTTGTGTGTACGCTATAGCCGACGGAGTGAACGAGGAAGAGTACCGCGAGCCGGAGCTTGGAGCCGAGTACTACGAGCAGGAGACCGAGGTCCCGAACCGCGAGCAGGAACTCCCCGAGGACTTCGAAGACGGCAAGTTCAATCTCATCCTTTGATGCATGCTTTGATCCCAGTTTTATAAATACAACCCTATGACCCGTTTTATAAATTGCATATTGTTTTACTGTTAAAACCCGGTAGGATAGCCACCCTTGATTGCTATGATTGATCTTTGATTGCCCTAAATGATTTCTTTAAAATGAGTGAGTGCTTTAAAAACGGGAATGGGATATTTTGGAAAATGAGTAAAGAACTGGGTAGACGGGACGGACGTGTGTGTCAGGAGTATGGGTGAGCTCGTACCTTTGTGGTTGAGCGTGTTGGAGATGTCCATCTTGTCATTAAGGACCGGGTTGCATGACATCTCACCTGACCCAATTATCGTACTACCACTCGACCGTTGTATGTGGCAACGGCTTAGCATAAATCCCACTAGCTAATCTACTTGCCATCGGGAGTGCGGGTGAGCAGCGGGAGATCAAGGAGTAGGGGTACGATCTGTGTGAGGTACGCCCTGGTTATGAAAGATAACCCCTTGGTTGCTCCCGTGGTGGCTCGTAGGGTTAGCTAAGGTGGGTAATGGCTTTGATAGGATCCGCGTCGACACTAAGGTGTTCGTGTGGCGGTACCCTACTTGTGGGTAAAGATGTACAACCTCTGCAGAGTGAAAAACCTATTCGAATAGCCGTGTCCACGGTATTGGACGAGTCACGGTGTGGTCACAAAGCCAGTGTTTGGGTTTGGGATGATTTTCATGGCGTGAGTTGATTTCTGGAAAAGTGTGTGGCTGTGTGCCTGGGCTACTGCGGACGGGGAGTCTGGTAGTCCTCATTTGGTTTTCACCAAACAACTGAGTTACTTGAGTTATAAAAAAACTGTTTGCGAAAACCTTTTTGAAAACAAACCCTTGCATGAGTGAATGCGTTTGCAAAATAATCCTTATCCTGATCCTTGATATATCCTGTGCATGATCTGCTTATTAGCCTCTCCGTGGGTGGGGTTGAACTTGTTGAGTACATATGTACTCACCCTTGCTTGATTAACTTGTTTTTCAGAGGAGGATCCCGACTTCATTCCCGAAGACGTCGAGTAGGTTGCCGTCCTGCACCCAACCCGTGCCTGTGGATTCAGGGTCTCCACAGGAAGCTTCCATGGCGCAAGACTCTGAAGATATCTTAGATGCTGTTGCTATCGTAGTTTGGTCTGTAGTTCTTATGTTGCTTCTCGTGGCAGTGGCGCTCCCATGCCCACAGCCTCGACGTGATGTACGACAATGAACCATCTGATGTAATAAATGTATTACCAGCCTCCTGGGACTGGTATTTGTATCACATTTAGTCACCTCTGATGAGGGGACGCTTCACATATCTGGGTCGGTTACAAAATGGAAGGCTATCCTCCCGGATTACAAGGAGTATCCCGTGATACTCGGACCTACTTGCGGCGCCGAGCCGCGTGCTACAGCTTGCCTTGCACTCCAAGTACCGCGGATCCTCCGGGATTGGGATAAGGTCGTCCGAGGTCATCAGGTCTATGGATAAGGTCTTCGGGCCCACTTGCAGGTCGGGCCCACCTGTCAGGGACGGCTAGGACCCTGGTCGGTGGGGACCCATGGGCACCCATGTCTCTCAAGCCCCCGATCGACGTGTAGGCGTAGCGGCCGAGATGAGGTCATGTCGAAGATTGGCGAAGACATGGCACCGTCAAGGTCGTGTAGGGTGCACGGGGATCCAAAAAAGAAAAACCCCTCCAATGCGTGCACGAAGTCGAACATCGAGCTCCTGGAAGAAATCCAGAAGGTCGAAGTGAAGGTGAGATGGCGACCTTGAAGAAACGCCGACCTGACCTGAGTCAGGTGACAGAAAGTAGCTCTCGTGACCTTCAGAAAGGCCACAATGCCAATCGTAGGTAGGTCGAGCAGAGAAGTAATGGAAGTAGGCTTCCATGAAATTGATGCGACGTAGAAGAAAGAGGGCGTCGCAAGACGCACTAGTGTAGTAGCCCCCGAGCAGTAAAGCGACCAGAATGGTCGGTTTGATGCTCCAGAAAAGAAGAAAAAGAGAACCTATGGCCTTCTGTTTTCATCATGATGCTCTGACGAACTGAGCCATATAGTCCAAAATGTTTGGAATCTTGAGGAAAACGCCAAACGCTGAAAGCTGACATGACCTGAGTCATGAGCACACTGTACGGTCACAAGTCTGCTCCCACGCATGGCCCAGGCCGCTGTCCATCCACAAGGGACAAAAGCACCAGGATGAGTCAGGTAGGGGAAAGACGCGCCAATGCCCCCCATGGGCGAACAATGACCTCGTGCTGCACGCGGCAACAGTGACCTTGAGGATAAGGACGCTGCGCAAGCTGGGTTGCGGATAAGATCGGAGGCCAAGTGCCGTGGGTATAAATAGGTATCCACGCTGTGGAGCAAAGCACCCAAGCCGCTTGTGAAGCCATGGCGACGCTGTGTAGTAAATTTTCATTCCTTGGACTTGCGTCCGTCCACCAGAGCATAGAGCTAGTGCCGTTCATGCTTGGAGCTAGAAGAATGCTTGCGAAGCCCGAAGGACTCGATCAGCCACTTCACCTGTGCCCACTGAGGAATCCAGGTGCAGCATGGGGCAGTACATGCGTCACCGGGCCATACACGTAGAGGCCTGATGTGATGCTGGAGAACACCACGCTCCACCCGGAGAGGCCCGAGGTGATCTTGGTTCCATTTGGAATCTTGTGGTGAAGCTCAGACTTAATGCTGGGCACCACAGGAAACCTGTTGGAGCTCGAGTAGAGGTGGCTGCGTGGCAGCTGTCTCTACAGTGGTTGTAGAGGTCTTCAACCAGGTCCTGAAGCCAGAAGAAAACTTGCGATACGCCTTATTGGTGTAGACTGTATCGCAAACACTTTATAGGGTAGCTCAGGGCCTTTAATGTCTTTGTATCTTGTAATTGGCAAAGGGCCATAGTCCTTGCCGCTTATGAAGCTGTATGTACACATTTGTATGACAAATGGTATTTCCTAAGTAGATGTAGAGGCGCCCGGGCGGCAATAGTATGGCTACCAAGGTCCCAGCGGGGCTGTACTAGCACGCCGACCTTCGAGAGGTCTTAAGAAGCGACAAGTAGCCCGTGTCGATCTTAGTCAACATGGCCGTTGTGCAGTGACACAACGCAGGACGTCAACCTGAGAGTTGTAGGTCTAGGCGACCTAGAAGGCAGCATGGCCTTAACAACCTCGAGGAGGATCTGCAGTTATGACCAGGAGGTCGCCAACGGGCAGCAGGGCCTTTAAGCACAGAGCCGTTGGTGTAAACCCGCCGTCGTAGGCCGAGGCGACCTAGAAGACAGCATGGCCTAGGAGCTGTGGTGTGAACCCGCCGTCGTAGGCCGAGGCGACCTAGAAGGCAGCAGGACCTAGGAGCCATGGTGTGAACCCACCGTCGTAGGCCTAGGTGACCTAGAAGGCAGCAGGGCCTAGGAGCCGTGGTGTGAACCCGCCGTCGTAGGCTGAGGCGACCTAGAAGGCAATAGGGCCAAGGAGCCGGGGTGTGAACCCGCCGTTGTAGGCCGAGGCGACCTAGAAGGCAACAGGGCCAAGAAGCCGGGGTGTGAACCTGCCGTCGTAGGCCGAGGCGACCTAGAAGGCATCATCGACCTTGCAGAGGCGATGTGATAGACCCAAAGGTCGTCCATCGACAAGGAGATCTTGAAGCAGATAACATTTGTAGTATAGTAGGGGGCTTGATGTAGGGCATGACGGGTCCATGAACATCAGACTGTGGATCGCGGAGCCAGCGGGTCTAGATTCCCGTACGGCACGAGTCGTTACTGCCCGTGACCGTTAGGCCGAAAGAGCCGTTAGAGAGAGATCCGTTGGGTCGCCGAGAGTCTTGCGGAAAAGACGTTGGGCTTGGCGGCCTGTAGCGCCGCTGGGGCCCATCTATAAAAGGCCAAGTGAAGGGCCGGGGACCCCACTCACTTTCATTTCTGCCCAGAGTTAGGGTTCTACTGCCGCCGCTTAGAGCATTCCGCGCAAGTCCACCAGCGCCGCCGCGTCGTGCACCACCGTATGCGCGTGAAGTCGCTTGTGGTGTTTAGAGCTAGATACACCGGCATCCAAGAAGAAGAGATGGCTCCCGAGCTCGCGCCCACACCGGAGAGAATCTGGGAGCCTTCGACACTGACGGAGGAGCAGCTCCAAGGTCTCATGGCGTGCGGGCTGCTGAAGCCCAAGGAGGAGGTGGGCTGGAGGCCGGCGGCCGGCGGGGCCTTCCCCACCGAGGGGACCGGCGAGATCGTCGCCTTCGTCGCGCACATCGAGCGTGGATTCGGAGTCCCCATGGGCGACTTCTTCCGCGGGCTCCTCCACTACTACAAGATTGACCTGGTACATCTCATCCCCAACGCCATCACCATGATCTCCTCCTTCATCCACCTCTGCGAGGCGTATCTGGGGATACCACCACATTTCCACCTGTGGTGGTACTTCTTCGAGCTGAAGAAGACAGGCAAATCCGAGGACATGGGGAGCATCGGCTTCATGCTCTGCCGCTACATGAAGCCGGTGTACATCGAGATGGTGTTGCCGGACAACACCTCGGGCTGGAGGCAGGGTGTGACAGAACCGCCCAAATTAATTTCATATTATTGCCTAAACCACTCTATTTGGTTATTAAGCAATAATACAGAAGTAACTTGTCACCCTGCCGGGTCAAGCCCGGTGAATCACTTTAACCAGGATTGGAAACTTGTACATTAAAAGTCACATGACGACGAGTCCAGAGATAACATTTCACAAATTATTACATCAAGCTCCATAAGGTTTTTAATATTACAAACCAAGTCCTTCGCATAAGGTAAAAAGTTCAGAGTTCGAAACACAGTGAAAATACATACTAAACGTCAAAAGTAACGTCATAGGAGGCCATCCATGACGTCACTAAGCACTGTCGTCCTCCCACTCCACTTCCCAACTGGGTGGGAGAGAACCAGGCCACGGGAACCCATCATCAATCATATCACCTGAAAACAACAACAAAGCAAGGCTGAGTATACTAATACTCAGCAAGACTTAACCGGCGGGTGATGAAAAATCGACAACTCTCTAGACATGCAAGGCTCTTTGGCTAGTGAGTTGTTTTGCTGAAAAGCAACAAAGAGTAGATCCTTACTTTCAAATTTTACCTCAAAATTCTAGTTAATTATCCATTACTAAGTAAGCAACTATTGCAAGCATAAGTTGTGCAAATAATTAAGCATATATCCATATTACTTCTCAATTCCATCATTAAGGGACATCGAGTATATGGTTAAGCAATCTCGGGTAACGGTGTGTAACATCCCGGATTTTTCCGGAATGTTTATGTTTGCAAAAATGTGAATTTTCAAAAAAAAAATTTGCTTGATGTGCTTTATCAGAATCATGAGACTATCTTCTCGTGCCCTTTCCAAATTCTTAGTAATAAAATTAATTAAATTGCTTTGAGTGCTAAGGATAAATTCTATGTTAGTGTGATTTGGTTTGTATTTGGAAATTTCTTGAATCTTTGAGTGTGGTTTATATTTGAAATCTAATTTCAAATATAAATCAAAAGCTAATTAAACTAACTCCCCTCTCTAACCTTCACACCCGGCTAAACCATCTCTCGAGTCTTCACCTGCTAACTCAATGGACCCGCCAACTTTTTCGACCCTCTAATCCTTCCCGTCCTAATCTCTTCAGAAGTGCTCGGGAATTTATTAAAAGAATTACGGGAATATTTTTCCGACTCTTCGAATTAATTATTTGCAATTAATTCGATTTCGGGGAATAGACTATAAATCCTTGAATTAAATTTTCGAGAGCTCATTTGAATTACGACGATGTTTTCCGTCTTCTCGAATTAATATCTTGTTAATTGATTCATTCCGGAAAAAATAATCTAAATTCATTTGTACCGAATTTACGAAATAAATTGCTATCAATTTATGTCGCGAGATTTATTTGTTTCGACCCAAATATCCAGACATATCTTAAAGTTCACTTAATCTAACCTTAACTACTCTCCCTTAAATACCCCTCTCTCCTCTCATCTCTTTCCCCTGCCTCCTTCCCAAGCCGCCGCTGCTAGCTTCTTTTCTTTTTTTTTCTCCTCTCTTCTGCTGGCTGCCGAAGCACATCTCTCTCTCCTTTCCCAAATCAATCAAGCAAGCAAATCAGCAGCCGCACTCCACCCTGCTCTCCTCCTCGGTTATGTGCTTCCACCGCGAGATCAGGGCAGCTGCTCCCTTCCTTCGTCAAAGCAATCAGACACAGCAAGCACACCCTCCAAATCTCGATCCATCCATCGAATCCAAGCTGTGGCTCTCAATTTGTCTTGTTGGATTCCACGAGATGCAAGTCAAATCAGCAGTGGCTGCATTTCATTCGATTCCTCCAACGAGCAGAGCACCGCAAGCTACCCCTCTCCTTTCCTCCCTGCAATCGAGCAAGCAAACAAGCAGCAGCAGCAGCCGCGTGCGTACCGCGCCCAGGAGAAGCCGACGCCGCCACGTTCTGCATCGCGCCGCTGCTCACCTCGGATGCGCCTTGGCCGCCGGAGGCCACGATGGCCGCAGACGACGATGACCACGAGCACATGGAGGCCAAGCCGGAGGGACTAAAGTTGCTGTCGCCGTCCCTTTCCTCTGCAAGCACCAGAAGCCGGAGCTGCTGCCGCGTACGACGACACCAACGCGGGTGGCCGCAAGTCAGACGGGCGCGACGCTGCCGGGCCAAGGGAACCACGAGCTCGCCGCGAGGACAAGCTGCTGTCTCCCTTCGGCCTCTGCTCGCCATCTGTCCACCTCGACCACGACGTGCTCGACGGAATGCCCGACAGCGACAGCAAGCCTCTAGGTGAGCTGCCAGTCCTGTTTTGTTGTCCCTTCGTGCCGGCCTTCGTGCCGAGGTGATGCACCATGACCGGGAATCGGCCCTTGAACTCTCGCCCCATGTCGCTCTGCTCTGCTCCGCGCCGCCACGCAGACGCCATCGCTTGTGTGCCGACCATCGAGTCGAGCCTTACGCCTGCAGGTGCCGCTGCCTTCATCAACGCGCGCGCGCAAACCCTGCATGGCCTTGTACCAGTTGTCCGACACCGACGAACGCGCCGCCCTGCCCGCTGCACCGACGCGGCCAAGCCGCCGGTTTGCACGCCTGTGCACGCACGCGCAGGAAGGCGGAAGGCCTTGCCTTTGGTTCGCCGCGCACCAACCACCTGCCGAGCGCCCGCGCACCCACGCGCACTCGCCGGCGGCCAAGTCGTGATCTTCCGTACCTCGCCGTCGCGCACGCCGGGCAAGGCGCCGCCTTGGCCAGAGTCCCGGCCGGAGCGCGCACGAACCGGAGACAAAGCCCCCTTTGGGGTCGATTTTCCACACTACGTCGCACACATACACGCCCCGGCGCACCTGCGCATCTTCGTGCTCGCGCCGGCGACCAAAGCACGTCTCTGCCGCTGCTGTCGACCGTGCGCGCCACCGCTTGTCCGCCGCCCTGCTCTTCCCGCCGTCGTGCGAGCCATGCTCCGACCAGCAAAAGGCCGAGCCCTTTTTGCTACCCTAGGTGCATCCCTAGGACGCCTCGAGCCTTGTCGTTGCCTAAACTCATCGCCGGCCAGCCGTTTCCTTCACGGAGTGCCTCTCGGGTATTTGCTCGAGCACCTTGTGAGCACGCCTGCCCAGACCCTGGGGTTTTGTTCGACACACCGGCACACACCCCCGCAGACACGCCCAAGGCTTCGCCTTGTTCACCTGGAGCCTTGCTGCAGCTTGAACGGCCAGCTGCTATCTTCTTCTACCTCGCCTACAACCTGTTCGACGGAATGCCAGAACACCACGTCGAGCCCCTAGGTGAGCCACAAGTTGTGTTGCTGCCCGTGTGTGCGACATGGCCGTGCCGCGGCCATAGTTAGACCATGCTACCACGCACGCGCACCTAGCCATGTCCTAGCGTCTGCCTGCCTACCTATCTGTCTAACGACCTGCACGTGTTCCTGGTATCCAAGCCTACACCTTCACCGGCCAACCTCCCTTTTTCTTTTAACATGCCATGCATGTTCTACAAAATCAGAGCAGCTTAATTCACTTTGGTTCTAACCTGTGGCCTTCTGATCCAAACCATGAAGCTACAGCCAGTGCAAAAGCTAGCAAGCTGGCCATGCTCTGTTCTGTTTCCAAGCCATCTACGTCTGTTCTCACCAGGAATTTCTAGCACACCTCACCATGTCAGCACGGAGCCCCGGAACATCGGTCTGCTGCGATGCTTGTCATGCCAAGGCTCTAATCTGCTAAATCTGTAGTTTCCTAGCCTATGTTCAAGCCATCATACATGCCTAGCTGCTACATGCTCTGACCAAGGCAATGTTGGTATCCAACAAATCTTCTGTCCTAGATGCTTGCCTGGATGTGCTGACCATTGTGCCGGCCGATCGGCAAGCAGGAACACGCACAGGCATGCCCTGTAGCCGCTGAGAGTTTTCCCTCATACTGCTGCCTTATGCTCGCCTTGTGTTGTGCTCCAAACCCATCCATGGCACTGCGGCCCTATCAAAACCAACTCCTTTTTGACTCATGTTCTGTGCACGATTTGCACTTGCAACATGTGCAGGAGCAAAGCCCTGCTGCAGTCTTCCCATGAACCCATACGTTCCAAAGACCAATCCACCTATAGCTTCCAATCTTCCTCTACAAACAAACCTGTTAGGCCTCTAGCTACACCTGCACAACCTGTGTGCTGTACTGCTAGTTTGTGTGCAGGCCACAAGCAAGCAAGCAAGCTGTAGCGGCCATGTATGTTTCTGAAAGCCAGGTATGTGCTATCTAACCTTAGCCCTTTATCTATCCTGTTTTGTACGTTGCTTTGCTAAATAGCAGCACGTGCACCTAACCTGTAGCCATGTCCTGGCCTTTGTTGCCTGTCTATCTGTTCTACAGCTTCAGTGCAGTTTAGAGCAACAACGAGCTGCTTATGACCTATCTGTTCCACACCATGAAGTTTCAGTCCAAACAAAAGCTAGCAAGCCGGGCATCTCCTGTCTTGTTTCCAAAGGTATATAATCTTAAGTGTTTAATCACGAGCCTTAATCTTTCTTGCTAGCGCATTGCTCGATGCCGAGCTGTGTGCCAATGCTCTAGGCTTCTGAACCTATAGTACTAATCTGTGTTTTGAATATCAAACCATGCAAGCAGTAGCAACTGTTTGTATATCTATTAGCCATGTAAGTGCTAATCTAGCCTTAGCTCTTTATCTAACCTGCTTGTGCATTGCTTGCTAGCAGTAGCACTCACCCTTTTTCGGCCGAGCCTTAATCTTTGAACCAGGTGCCTGTTCTCAATCTTTCAAGTCTCTGTCGTACCTTTTCGTCGCGGCCGTGCCACGCCTTCGTCATGGACGACGCCTACGCTAACTAAACCATCAGCCATACCTTGGATAAAATCCATCCTCGCCACACTTCTGCCATGTTCAGTTTAAGCCAAGGTTCTCACCACACTACATCGGCTCTAGCTGATCCATACTGCTCAATCCCTCTAATTTGACCAAAGGGGTCCACAGACTTACTGCTGGGTCCCACTAACATCTGAGACCGCTAACTGTCTAACCTAATCCCATCTAACATACGGAACCCACCGGATGACTTGTGGGGTCCGGTTGACCTTTGACCTTTCCCTTTGACTTGGTCAACAATGATAGTTGACTAAGTCAACCGAGCTTGCAAACCAACCTGAAACCTAGCATATGTTCTCTAACTTGCTAACTTATGTTTTGTTTGTGCTTTATCGTAATTAATTAAATTAATAAAATATTTTTTTTATTTGAAAATCAATAATAAATTGATTCTAGCTTAGAAAATATGAAATCAGTTTCTTTACTCTTCTAAAATGATGAAACACCCGATAGACTAGCTTTTGGAGTTATTTGGTTCTTTATTGCTTCTCTTTGTTGTTAATTTGCATTTAGCTCCGTTATTTATTTATATTTCCGAATCTAGGATTTCCCGGAGCTGAGGAGACAAGCCAGAAGATCAAGTACAACTACGGAAACTACAACGACTACTTGCTCACAGGTGTTCACGCCCGACCGACCTTTGAATGCCCATTAGACATTGCTATTAGAACTGCTAGAGCTTTTATTATGCATGATGATGGATTATGATGAAACCCTTGCACTACCTTTTTTAAATACCTTGTCCTTGATTGACCTACTACTACTACTATATTTAAGCATGATTAAACTCTGAGCTTGCGGTGCAAGTGTTGGGGCTATGTGGTAGTCTTCTTGGCGTGTGTGGGAAAAACCGGCAGGAGAAGGTGTTTTTGGGATACTTGGCGGGGGTGAGCTCAAGACAACCCGATCCGGGATTGGGGGCCAGGGATCGTCTTCTCGGGCGATGCCCAGTTTGGTACCTATGGTGGGTACACTGTTTTAGGAGCACAGGTGTTGGAGTTTTGTGATGACTTGGAGGATAGGAGCTCGCCCCGGTCTGAAACTGAGTGGGTCGCTTTGTGTTCACGGGACTTTCGTACACACCACCTCGCCGAGAGTGGGGATAGGGCCGGGTCGACCCTGGCAAGTGCGATTCCATACCTGCTAGCAGGATAGAGGGTATCAGTGAGAGGGTATAGGGTGAAGTCCCTTCCCTTTTGGGTGCTCCCCGTGTGGCCACACGGGGGCATATTCACAGTTCTGGGGTGATCCTTTGCGAGGGACCGCATCGAGACCCGGATGCAGGATGAAATCGTAACTCCTAGGTGTTCGTCCAGTTGGATGGGCTTGGTTGGCTGATCACCGCCGGGTGCCATTCCGAGTTGGGTACAGGTGTACACGCTTTGCAGAGTTTTTGATCTATACGTATAGCCACGTCCTCGGTTATGGACATGCCCGTTGATTACAACGACTCTTACGTTTTGGGATTTCTACCTCCCCCTTATAGGATGAGAGTGTATGGTGAGTCGTGGTTGTACTCGGGGAGAGGAGAGTTGCTCCCTCTGCCTCGCGGATCCGGGTGCAATCATTGAGGTGCGAGGAGTGGGAGTTCTCGCACCGACCCTAGATGGAGATAGGACTTGGTGACGGTGATCTGGGTGACCAGGTGTTACCGATCGTGGAGGAGAGACTTGGGAATTGGTGGGAATTAGAGATTCTATTATTTATTTATGCTTTGCTACTGCTGTATAGGAAAAACCTGAGCCTACTCCTTGACTACTTTTTATACCTTTAGCTTTAGGCCACTTAAAGCTTGCATATGGTTGGTGACGTGAACCTATCCCATTCCTTGGGGATAGTATGTGAGTGTGCAGGATTAGACTTGGAGCGAAGGTCCATTTATGAAGAATCCTTGGAGGAAGGGTTGCGTCGTTTCGCTCAAGGATGCCTGTGGTGAAGATCAAGGATGAAGACCTGAAACCTTAGCTACCGCTGCGTAGAGTTTCTACTTGTCGTTTAGCCCAAGGGGCTTGTACTTAAATCGTATACCGAGCTGTATCCGGATGTAAATACTCTGTTTTGTACTCTGATTTCGTTGTATGGAAATGATATTATACTGTAATGAGTTCTGTACGTGATAGCTACTGATCCAAGGACTATCACAAGGGTACAGGGAGTCGGGTTTTCCTCACCGAAAACCCGGGTCGTTATTGGAGAGGCCGACGATCGATCGATTAATAACCTTGCAAGGGAAACCTAAACACACGGAAGAATGCACACCCCAAAAACAAGCCAACTAGAAACCAACAGGGGGTGGGGTATGCACCAACGAGGCGGTTCCCAACCGTCCTCGACTCAGGATCCATTTCTACAGTCTTTGGTACAAGGTATACTGGCCACGGAGACACACGCCGCCCAGCTTCACACATGCACCACTCTACTGCAGGCAGAGGGGACTCTTCCCAAGATTAGTGGTCATAGATCCCTTACCGGATTAAGAAGGTACTAGGCTTACCGGTCCCTTTCCCGGTAAATGTTTAGTACGTTCAAACGCTTAACCACAGACCTACTGGCCGGAGCCGGTCCCATGCTCTTACCACATGAGCATATCCATTTAACAAAATCTTATGATTCCAACATAAGAGACCTCTAGCTCGCGAGTGACGAACATCACTCGACTTTTACCGTGTCCTTAGAGCATGGCAACTAGCGACCTATCATGCTAGTATTTGAGCATAGGAGCCTAGGATCATGCATCTAGGGTTTCAATTCAACTCCTGAAACATAAATGCACAAACATTGCATAACATAAATGTAAGAGTTAGAAAATTGGGTTATGCTCCGGGGCTTGCCTTCACTAGCGAAGTCAGTGACGAAGTCCTCCGAATTTTGGTTCGGGTCTTGCTGCAGTTCCACCATGTTCACTTCTCCTTCAGCGAGATCTCCCTCGGATTCCGGCACCAACTCGTAGTTCCCGTCCAGAAGTTCTACACGATATGCATATGCATTCACTTCATGTATTTGTAACTGAGGAGTGAGGACAAAGCTTAGAATTGAAGGGTAAACGTGGGGGTATATGGGTGACCACATTCACCTGGATAAGGATATATCCAGCATACTCTTCCTATAAAGAAAGGGGTATGTGCGCGTGATTTAACTTCTTATTTGATGGTGATTGTGTGCACATCTAAATTAATTAATTAATTTTTATTCACCAAAATATAGGTTGTTGTTCATGGTGTGATTTGGTGAAGTTTAACCCAAAAGTTTTGAAAAGAAAACAAATGTGATTTCTATTTTTCTTTTAATTTATAGACTAAGCTTGATTTATTTGAAAATTCATTCTGGAAGAAATACAAACAATATGACCATGAAACTTTGCAGAGAGGCACAACATACTACACATGAGCTACTGCCAAAAAATTAGATCAATCCAAGCTATATATCTAGCATGAAAAATACAACTAGATTCATTCATTAAAAACAAGAATAAATCATATAAAAAAATATACCACATTTTGAGCTAGAAATTTATGTAGGAGTTCAAAACACCTAATCATGAAGAGATATGCACTTACTCAGCAAAGAAAATTTAAATGAATTGAAATTTATGAAGGAAGGGTAAATTTGTGCAAAAATTATTTGACCCTATAAAACATGAAAAAGACATCTCTACTATATATCATGGATGCAACATCATTAAACATGACCATAGAAAAAAGATTGGGCTTAAAAGATCAACAGATTAATTTATAAAAATCAAGAACTTTAATTCAACTTTAATTCATAACCAAAATATCTACTCAACAACTTTGTGCCAAAATTGTACCAGAAGACCACCATGACAAGGCAAACAACATATCTAAAATTGGGCTTCAGATCATGCATAGAATTTGAATTATTTCAGATCTATCTAAAAAGGTAAATTCAAAATTATTTAAAAACTACACAGAAATTTGAAAACTCCCTTTGTAGAAAAGTTTGGTCTATTCATAAGGATCACAACACAATTGAGTTTGCATTTTTACCATTTTTCTGTGATTTGATATCGATATTACAAGATTCAGGAGATTAAAACACAACTTGAAGATTCTATTTTGCCGATAGGTCCTCGGATATAGATTTCTATTCACAACTCTACCCTTGGTTTCACAAAAAGGCCCTCGGTTTCACGGATTAGACCCTAGGAAGATTTGGGGCTTCACAAATAGGCCCTTGGCCATGGACGGCGGCGCGGCTGGGCTTGCCGGCGGCGAGGTGGGGCCGGGGAGGCTTGGGCGAGCGGCGGAGGAGGGTAAGGGGCTCACCTAGCGGCTAGCCGTGGCTGGTGTTGGGCGGGGGAGGACTCCGGCGAGGGGGCTCGGCGGCGCCCTGGATTTCCGGCCGCGGCGGCTCTGTCTCCGGTGAGCTGGGGCTCCGGGCTGCGCAATGCGCGGCCGGGGGAGCTTCAGTGGTGGCATGCGGTGCTGCTCAGGGGCTCGGACGGGCGTAGGGTAGTGCGGAGGGCGGAGCTCCTCGGCGGGGTGTCAATTGCGGCGGCGGAGCGAGGTGGGGCAGCGGCGCGGCGCACGGCGCTCTGCCTTTAAATAGACGGCGACGGGCGGGAAAACAGCGCGGGCTCGGGGTCTCCTGCACGAGCGGGGAACCAGGCGCGCACCAGCGGCGGCCAGCCACGGCGCAAGGCGCGCGTGCGGCGCGGCCGGGCGTCCCTGCACGCTGGCGCGGGCCATCCAGGCCGGATGTGCCCCGGGAAGGTGGCGCCTGGGCGCTGCACATCTGACGGCGTGCGTGGGCCCACAGACGGCGCGTGAACGGCGGCACAGACGCCGGGGCAGAAGGTCGGCGCGCACGTGACGCGCGGCCAGAGTGCCGGCCAAATCTTGTTTGCTGGAGCCCTGTTTGACCGACTCAAATTCAAATTTTTCCAACTAAACTCGAAAATCGCCAAAAAGCAAAGTTGTAGACCAGCTAACCAGCTACAAAATTTGTAAAGGCCGACCTATAAAATTCTTCATGGATTTGGAGATAAAGTTTCTTGAACTTTGGGATTTTCTCGGCTAGGTCAAAAGGTGTTCCTGAGCTTTGACCAAGCTTTTGAGGACTTTCCACTTCGAATTTCAAATGCCGCCAATTGAATGAAATGTGTCCCGTGTGAAAATGAACAACTTTCATATTGGCCGATTTTGAAGTTGTTATATGAAAAGTGGAGAACACGCTAGATTAGCGATGAAGGGCATAGAACCCTAGGGTGTTGACCTTGATTTGGAGGGGTTTGACTAGGGTTAGGGATGTTGACCAAGTCAAACAAGTTAACTACCATGCTTAGCCTCACTAATGATGATGATTACTATTGCTTAAACATCAGGGATGTTACACATGGGTGGTTCTACATCGACAACCCGAAGTCGGCACTATCGACAAGGTCGGGGTATGTGTCGGTGCCGGTGCCGGAGTGGGCCAACCAGCTGACGTCGCGGGAGAATGATGCCATCAAGCCACAGCTGGACGACCTGGCGATGTTGAAGGTGGAGGGGCTGACGGGCGGCGCCGTGGTAATAAGCTTCAGCCGGCGGCTCCTGCAGCCGATCCAAGATCGGGTGCACCCAACCTATGAGTACTGGGGCCAGGCCGACCCCACCCGGGTGGCGCGGCGCAAGGTCTCCAAGCAGGAGATGGTGGACCGGGTGAAGGACCTGTTCGCCGGGCGGATCCGCAATCGGCGTGCCCTAAGGCGCTCTACCTGAAGCGCCCCACCGAAGCCGTAAGTCGATGTTGCCCAGTCAACCTTGATTTGTTGTTCATGTCGTTGGATTTTCGATGTTTGTGACAAAGGTCGTCTGATGCAGGGTCGTGAGGGTGTGTACTGGTGCCCAGCTCCACTCCCCGACGAGGACGAGCGGAGCTTCAAGGTCCGAGCTGCGGAGGACATCGGGGTACCTCCACAGCAGCACATCGACAACTACCTCTCCGACTCGACAGTGGAGGGTAGTGACGACGAGGATCCCGCCGCGGAGAGGGCGACGAAGACTGCCGTGTCGACGACGCGGCGCACGCGGCTGGTCGCTGGCAAGACGGCGGCGTCCAAGGCCGCCAAAGTGACCGCCGCCACCCAGACGGCGGAGAAGAAGAGGAAAAGGAAGGATGCCCCCGCGTCGTCGGAGACGGCGACAGCCAGCGCCAAGGTCGAGACGGACGCTGGTGAAGATGACGACGCAAGGTCGCCCACCACACCAATCGAGCAGGGGAGGGAGAAGGTCCCCAAGGTCGTGGAAAAGGTGCTCCCGAAGCTAGAAGCCGGGGGGCCGAGCGACGCAGGGTCACAGAAGAAGCCGAGGAAGGCTTCGCCCAGGCCAATAAAGCCCGGGTTGAGGTCTGGTAGCAAGTAAGTCGACGAACTTTTACTCCTTCATGTTTGGTCTTGTACGTCTTGTATGCGTCGTTGTTGACATAGTGTGCCTTTTTGGTAGGACGACCCCTGCTACTTCGGAGAGTGGCAAGAATGCCTCAGGCCAGGAGGCCTTTGGGCACAAATTGGCCAAGGTGCCGGTGGAGCAGTCACCGGCAACATCGGTGGGAGATGTATCAGGCTCCTGGGGCTGGGGGAACGACAACATCAGCGGTGTCGAAGGTCGTGTCGAGCGGCACCTAGCAGGTCGAAGGGCCACAGAAAGATATGCTCATGACTGATCCGCTGCCAATGCCGGGGGCGCAGGTTGGACAAGGGAGCGGGCCTGACGGAGAGGACGAGGACGATAGGTGCCTCTACGCCGGGACCCCATGGGAGGATGACATCGTCGCTGACCGCCGCGACCTTGATGAGTTCAAGGTGGCGTAACAGACGATTGCGTTGACGCTCGCGGTAGGTCATTTCTTCCAAAGGAGCCGCTATTTGGTCGTTCTGGTATTGTATGAAGCTGACGTTGTTTGTCGCAGTCTCTTGCTGGGTGAGCGCAGGCCCGGGCCGACCTGGTGAGGGAAGGCGCCAAGGCCCACATAGAGGCTACTGCAGCTCGGGAGGTCGTGCTGCAGGCCCAGATCAAGGTCGTGGAGGATATCCAATGCGTGAAAGACGCCATGTTGAAGCAGGCGGAGAAGGACATGGCCGCCCTCAGGAAGGAGCTGGCCACCGCCTAGAAGAAGGCGAAGGACGCCGAGGAGGACCTCAAAATCATCATAGATGGTACGCCTTGCCTGACCCCGACCTTGACTTTTGGAGGCTGCATCGTTGACTAACCTTGGTTTTGATCTTTCCAGATGTCAAGAAGGAGTCCGCCTTGAAAAAGGAACTCAAGGAGTTCAAGGAACAAGTAAAGAGCCTTAAGGAGAAGACGAAAGAGGTCCAGGACAGTGAGTATTACTTTTCCCGAAAAGCTGCATATGAGTGTGGTGTACGTCGGGACTTGGAGATCGACCTCTCCCGGGCCATGCGGACCCTCATTGACCATCAAGCGATGACTGCAGATCTTGAGAAGCAGCTGGGCGACCTCAGGGAGGCCTCTGAGTACCTGATGGACATTTGTGTCCCTCAGGAGGAGGGGGCAGAGCCCAAGGAGTTGGTCGCCCGCCTGGACGAAGCAGAGGGCCGGATGAAGACGTTGTTGCTGGATACCAGCAAGCTCGCTGTGGCCGCAGCCTTGGCCACGGTGAAGTTCCACGAGCCAACGTTCGACCTACAGAAGGTCGCTGAGGAAGTCAACTTGGCGGAGCTAGTGAAAGCTGAAGACATCCAGGCCGCCATGGAGGAGATCATCAAGAAGGTCGACCTCTGAAATTGTAGGACGAGATGTATTAGGCTGTTGATGTAAATAAGGTCGTGGACCCTTTTGACTATGTATATAAACTTGCCTGAATGAAAAGGTTCCTTTTTAATTAAAGAGCATGACCCCTTATTTTGGCAAAAGCACCTGTTATGATAACTCATGAGCAATGAATTTGCAAAACTTGACCCCTCCGCTAACCCAACTCAGTGGAGAAACAGCTTACCGACTGCACGGCTCAGCGTGGAGGCTTATGTGCAGCCGGCACGCGGAGGAGAGCCTTGGACCTAAGGTCTTGCAACCGCACGGCTTAAGAATACGCATAAGAAGTATAAGAGCTGTGGTAAGGGGGAAACACTTTAAGAAAGAAAAGGTAAAACCCCTCAGGTCGTAGGACCCTTAGATTGGCAAAGCTAAGCCCTCGAGTGTCTCGAGCCCGGCTTTAGACCAAGCCCCCGAGCGTGTCGAGGGGAAGGGATGAACAGAAAGTAAAAAGGAGACCCAGATGTAAGTCGATAGGAAGCCTGCCGAAAGGGGATCTTATATTTATTGAATATGAATTACAAGAGAGTAGAGTACATAGCCTTTTATTTTGATACAAGGCTCCTAAGGGTAGAAGCGACGTAAGTGCTCGATGTTCCAGTGGTTCGGAACACCCTGGCCATCCGCCCATTGGAGGCGATAGGTCGCCGGTCCAATGACCTCCTTGACTATGAAGGGGCCTTCCCAATGTGCCGAGAGCTTGTGCATGTCCTTGGTGTTCTGAATCCGCCGCAGGACTAGGTCGCCGACGTTGAAGGAACGATCCCGCACGTTGCGGTCGTGGTAGCGACGTAGCTGCTGCTCGTGGCGGGTGTGGCGCATGAGCGCAGCCACACGATGCTCTTTGAGGCTATCGAGGTCGAACTTGCGTGTTTGCTCGGCTTCACCCTCATCAAAATGCTGGATGCATGTGTTGGCGTTTCTTAACCTCAACGCTAGGCGCCGTGGTAGCGTGGGCGTGTAAGAGACTCCCGGGTACACTAACGAGTGCGAACGAATCCGCAAGCGCATGGATACACTGTTGCAGCACTTCTCCCTCAGAGAATGAGTATTCCCGTAGGGTTTCGTTCCTAGGACGGAGGAGTAACCAGAGAGGGTCTATCCAAGGACACCAGCTATTGCCGGGATAGGTAGGGATATGAGAAGCACTTTCTTAAGGGCCTTAACTCTCAAGATGGATCTGTCCGCTATTAGTCCTCCCCGTGGGGCGCTAGCCCATCCTAACTTTTTAGGGAGAGGCCAATGTACTGGCAACGGGGCCCAACTCGGTACACAGGCGCGGAGGGTTCCAAAGGGTCCAACAGGCTGTAACCACTGCGGCCTACCTCTATCGTTACGCGAATGCACGTGGTCTTCGTAGGATAACCAGAGCCCAGACACCACGTCTGCACTCCCGATAACTACTATAGCGCGGTTACGTCTGTCGACCCGCTAACAACACTATAGCAACCCGTATAAATACGGAACCACGAACTAGAGAGAGCACAGATCAAATCCTACTAGTCATCGAGCTACGGAGCAGAAAGAAAGCTATGGATGCAAACAAACGAGATACAGCAAACCTACTCAGCTAAACAGAATCAGAGCATGCAAACATATATTTGAACTAAGGAACTAGCTCTAAAGGATCAAAGCCTTGTGTTACGAAGAACACAAGCCTCTAACTTATGAACGAGCTAAGAACACAAGAACAATTCAATCATGTATGATGTCCACCATAGTCTAAATAAGAAATGCTGAAATACTCACTTTGGTCTAAATGAAGAATAAGCATCCACGAGGACATCAACTCACTGCACACTCCTACTCTATCTCTCAACTAATCCTAGTCTAGATCTCTTCTCAACCCCATTCTACCACATAGAGGTGAGAATCACCTCACATGGGCAGAATTAGAGAAAGGGAGAAAGAGCTACATAAGAGAGAAGTGGAATGTTGACGGTGGAAATTCACCATTTCCAACCCTCAATACTCTCACATAAATGGAGGCATATGCATTGTTTACTAGCATTTAGGTTTGAATAATGTAGTTCCACTTGTCCTTGAAGATTATTTGTATGTAGGTGATTTACCCCTTAAAAGAGATGGAAACTCAACTTCTATGAAGGAACCATGCCAACTCAGCTGAGGAGGTGGCTGCCACCAAGGGAAACATGGCAATCCACGTCATCGATCCAGGGGAGGCACTCACCGACGAATCAGAGGATGCCACATGGACTTCACATGGATCAAAGGGCCCACATCGGATACCAAATCAAGCCATGCACCGGGGATGGATCAGAGGGCCCACAGGGCAGCCACCCACTGGAAAACCACCAGGTGGGGCCACCCTAGGGGGCCGGTCGACCCTGGGATCGGCCGAACCGACCTAGGGGGCCCCATCCAGGCCCTCCACGTGGCAGCTTCCTATTGGTCCATTGCCTCACTCCCGGGTGTTTAGGGGCCATTTGGGCGTCCGAGCAAGCCTTACCTTTGCCTATAAATAGAAGGGGAGGGGCTCCCATTTCTCACACACCACTCTCTCATTCTCCTCTCACTTTTAGTTTCCAAGGCTAGGGGGTAGGCTAGAGTAGCTCTTATTCAGGTTCCAAGTCCTCTTAGAAGTCTAGGTATGAGTTCTCTTTTATCTTTATTTCTTTGTATGACTTTGATCTATTTCAGTTATTCAACTATTTCATATAAAGTCATGGTATATCATATTCTTGATATGTTCTTGAGTTCATCCTCTGTTCATCATTTAGAGGCTCGTGTTCTTCGTGAACACTACCTTTTGATCCACTTGAAGGGTGATAAACTCCTTCCTTGTGTGTTTGTTCATAAGTTAGAGGCTCGTGTTCTTCACGAACACGATCCTTTGATCTTATTGATTAGACATAAGAGAGTTAATATCTGTTTGTATGTCTAGCCTTAGTTGATCTTTTAGATGGCATGAGAGTGTTGCATGAGGTCTGTGTTCAAGCTACGGTACTCGGTCTAGTTGACCAGTCTTCTAGTGGCTCTCACCCTGGGTCACAATAGCCCGGGCCGGGTGGAGTCTAGCAGCAACGTAGGCATGGTGCCTGGGTTGTCTGGCTATGATAGTTATGAGCATACCCCCCGTAACGAGAGGTCGGTCCTCAGGTGGTGACAGCCCTGTTGGATCCTAGGGCAACCTCCGCGTTGGGGTACCTGCTGTAGGAGTCTAAAGTCTAGTTTTGCAGAGTGCTGGTCGTCGCGGGCTAGCTCCCCGTTTGTACCTGGGTCCTGAACCTTATCCCTCTCATGCAATGCTCATGCCCATCTCTTGTATCTTCTAGCTTTGTATGTTTAGTACATTAGAACCTAGAGCTAACTCGTATGTTTCCCCTAAGCCGTAGTGTGCTAGAGTAGAGGTAGATTTGAGTGTGTGTCACACTACCCTTATATCTTTTATCTTACCCCTGCCTTTGAGTGTGTTGTTCCCTATATCTATCTCTTGGTTTACATTCAGAGCAAAAGCATAAGTCTAAGATATCCGTCATTGCCTTCCACGGATACGATACCCTTGGAATACTCTCCTTCCTTGGGGAAATGCTACAATGGTTTATCTGTGCGCTTGCGGATTCGTTCATGATCGTTTAGATTAACCTTCAGCAAGTCTTGATGTTCACGCTAACCCAGTGTCGTTAGTTGTGACATTAAGAAATGCCAACAAGCATTTCTGGCGCCGTTGCCGGGGAAGGCACAGGATTATCATGACTATGCTTTGCATCTGTTTATAAACTCTGAGTAGGTTAGGACAACTCTCAATGCAGACTAACCTTGATTGTCTTCTTTTATCTTTGGATGATGAAGACAGGTAGTGTATGACTGGTTTCGACCTACCAGGGAATTTTATTGAAGATCCCGAGTCACTTGTGAGGAAAGCTCGAATTCATTTCGGCTCACCTCGTCGTACTCGTCTGGAGGGCGAACCAGTTTCCTTTGTACCATCCACGTCCAACGCTATGGCCCAGAAGACACTTCGTGAGTACTCAGCTCCTTCCGCTGACAAGGTGCTGCAAGACCCTGAGGTGGCAATGGGGACTGAAAATTTTGAGATCAAGACGGGTCTAATTACGATGGTACAGGCTAGCCCATTCTGTGGCAGCCAAATGAGGATGCTAATGCTCATCTGCAGCAATTCCTAGAGCTATGCAGCACTTTCGTCATCAGGGGTGCAAATATGGACGCTGTTTGTTTACGGCTATTTCCATTCTCCCTCCTGGGGAAAGCTAAGCAATGGTTCTATGCGAATCGTGAAGCTATTGACACTTGGAGTAAGTGTTCAGAGGCATTCCTCAAGATGTTCTTCCCATTGGGTAAAACCAATGCTCTTCGTGGAAGGATTTCTGGTTTTCAGCAAGCAGCAAGTGAGTCTATTCCAGAGGCTTGGGAAAGGCTTCAGGAGTATGTCCTGGCCTGTCCTCACCATGGGATGAAGGATTGGCTTATTCTTCAAAGCTTTTATAATGGGTTGACTCCGACAGCCCGAGGCCATATTGATGCTGCTGCTCAAGGAGCATTCTTCTCACTCACTGTTGATAATGCTAAATTACTCATGGAGAAGATGGTCTCCAACCAAGGGTGGAGTGATGAAAGGCTCAAGCCACGACCGAGGGGTACTCATACTGTCAAGGAAGCAGACATGATTACTGCCAAGATGGATCTTCTCATGAAGAGATTAGATTTATACACCAGCGAGAAGGCTGCCATGGCCACCACTACTCTGCCTATGGACTCTCACATGACCTGTGAGGTCTGTGGCAACACTGGTCACTCAGGCAACTATTGTCCGGAGACTCAGGAGGAAGTGATGTACATGAACGGCAACAACAACAGTTATCGTCCACCTCAACAAGGAGGCCAATCGTGGAATCAACAACACCCTTACTATCAAGGAGGTAACCAAGGTAACTCGTACAATCCTAACCAACCTTCCTTGAGAGATCTCGTTTTTGGGCAAACTAAGATTAATGAAGGTATTAACAAAAAGTTAGCTACCCTTGATAAAACTGTGGAAAGCCTCAACGTTAAGCTTGATAGTTTTTCTTCTGCTCAGAAGAGTCAACTAAGTTTTAACAAAATGTTAGAAATCCAGCTGGCTCAGCTGGCTGCTTTGGTTCCATCTCCTGATAACAGGAGGATCCCGAGCAACCCGTATCCTCTTGTGAAAATGTTAGTGGAGTGTCAACCAGGTCGAGTAAGCCACCTAGGAAGACACATGCTTCTGACTATGTAGGAAAAGCCCATACAACAAATTCTTGATCCGTGGGAGGAATCAGCAGTAGTGCACAATCTATTACAAGCAGGTCAGGCATGCTCTTTGTGACCTTGGTGCAAGTGTTAATCTAATGTCCAAGGCCATGTTCGAGCAACTTGGATATCCAGCTCTCTCTCCAACAGCACGGACTATCCAACTCGTAGATTCAACGATACGATATCCAGAAGGAATTGTTGAGAGCATATTGGTCAAAATTAAGAGCTCTTATGTCTTCGCGGACTTCGTAGTCCTTGATATGGATGACGAGGGTGGAATGCCGCTCATCCTTGGGCGACCATTTCTCAGTGATGTCCGAGCTAGGATCAATGTGGGGTCCGGAATCATCCGTTTCCGCATTGGGAAGAGGAACTTGAAGTTCAAGTTTCAGGACAAAGAAGAACAATGTTATTTGGTGCAAGATAGTGTTGAGCAGCTTGGGGGAAGGACGGAACCTTCACCCCCAAGGAGGAAATCTCCGTCGAAGAGGTTAAAGAAAATTCGGAAAGAATGGCGGAAGATTGAGATGGCACCAACCTCTACTTGTCAGGAGTGGGGTGCTGAATGGAATTGATTGCTGAGAAGAGTCCCACTCGTCGGACTAAAAATGGTGGGTTCTTTCTACCAAAAAGGTTAAAGCAAGTACTTATCTCATATTTCCCTGTCCAAATTTTATTTTCAAAATTGCATATTTGATTTCCCAAAAACCTTGCATCTGCATGCTAGATTTATCTAGCCCTTTTCCCTTTTCCAAATAAAATTTTTGAAAATAATTTCTGAGTTTGAAAATTCAAGAAAAATCATTTGAAAAATATTTCGAGGGAAATTGGGCCGAGGCACTCAGGCAGGCCCCTAGCTAGCCGTTGGGGAGCCACTGGCCAGGGCAGAGGGCAGGTGGGCCCGGCCTGGGGTCGGCCGACCCCAGGTTCGGCCGAAGCAGCCCAACGGCTGCTGGGCCCCACCTTGCTCAAACGGCTCCTAGCCGTTGCCCAACGGCTATGTCTGGATGCCCGGTGCATTTGCCTATAAATAGCAGGGGGAGAGGGGGTGTTCTTCACCCATTCAACACTCTTCACTCACACTTCCCTCTCTACTCCTTGCTCTCTTGGTTTTCTTGGATTTCTTGCTCGAGATTGGATCATCAAGTACTCTCTCTATTGTGTTGCTAAAAATATTGTTATTAGTGGAGCAAGCTTGGTAAGAACTTCATTCGATTTCACTAATCCATCACCGAGTTGCTCTTGTTGTCCCTTGTTGTTGTGCTAGCATGAATTGGGCGGCAAACACTCTCCGGAGGGTGACACGCTCACGCTCCCGTTCGCGGGCAAGCACGAGTGCATCCACCCCCGCCGAGCCGACACCGAGCCCATCAACGATGGATTATGAAGAAGAGCAAGAAGAGCAAGCCGAGCCACAAGCCGCGGAGGAGGTCGTCGACGACACCCCCTACCTCAGCTTGCAGGGCGATCGAGAGGAGCAAGCCTATGCTCTTCTAAAGGACCGAGTCTTCGCCCACACCAGGGACTTCGACCCGGCTCTCATGGAGAAGACAGGTATGAATCTCGAGTTTGCTTCCATTTGGAATGCTCTTGGTGGGGAGGAGTTTGTGCCGGTCACAGAGCTTGGCTCTCGGCCCGTCACCATCCAGTTTCTTTGCTCTCTTACCGAGATCCCGGATGGCATTGAGTTTCGTCTTTTCGGGACCGATTATCGTCTTTCTTGGAAGGATCTTAGTCGTCTTCTTAGTTTTAGTCCTCGTTGTGCTGTCTCTTTGAAGCGAGCTTGTGAGGGTTATGTTCGGGAATCTTTCTGGGCAGATATCTCTGGTCTTGTTTACAGTGGTAAGTTTGTACCTCGGTGCAACGATATTGTGCATCCCACTCTCCGTCTATGGCACAAGTGGCTCGCCATTACTCTCTTTCCACCAGAGGATGTTCGGCCCGTGCGCAGCGATGAGATGATGCTATTATACGCCGCTGTCAACCGGATCAAGGTCTCTCCCGTTAAAGCTATGATTCGGCATTGGTTGACGAATTTCAAGATGATAGGACCTATTGAGTGTACGGTTTTGGTGACTCGTATTGCTCTCAGACTCGGGGTTCTTAGCGGGAATCCCGTACCCTTCATCGGGACGCTCCGAGTTCTCATTGATGAGGCATACTTGATCCAGGGGAATATACTCAAGAGGGGCCCAAATGATTCTTTAACTTTCTTCTTTCCGGGCTATACAAATCAAATCCCGTTACCTAACCCGGGGTTTGGATTGTATAATTCGGAGTCACTAACCATTCCCCTTGTTACACAAGAGGAAAGCCGTCGTGCTAGTGTTTCAGGCAGGTCCACCAGGAGCGCGGCGAAGAGAGCACACATGCAGCAGCAGCAGCAGTCACAGCCGACACCACCACCACAGCCTCAGCCACAGCCTGCTACACCACCGGTGGCAGGAGGGCCCCCTGCGGGGTACATATCCGGGGTTACCCCTGGATATGCACCTGGTTGGGATCAGCCCACCTACCAGCCGAGTGCGAGTGGCACAGCTTGGGCAGGCGCGAGCAGAGCTCAGTGGGCCACACCCGCTAGTTCTAGCTCCGGTGGTCCACCTCCGTCTTCGTCCTTCCGGCGACACTCTTCAGCCTCTGCACGCGAAGCTCAGCTCGCGCAGCAGATGGGAGAGCTCACCGTCCAGGTCACGGGATTGGAGAAGACGTTGAACACCCACGTCGAGTCTACCTCAGCGTGGCAGCGTCAGGCTGGTGAGAGGATAGCAGCCATGCAGCAAGATCAGCGGCAATACATGGAGGCGCAGAGGGCTTACTACGCGAGTCAGGGTTCCTTCTTCCCTCCTCCGCAGTGAGCCTGAAGCTAGCTTGGGGGAGGACCCCCATTCTGACGTAACTTGTATCTTCCTTTGTTTTAAGAATATCTTATAAATGAAAAACCAAAAAATCTGCAAAATAAAAAGACTAAAAATATTCATTTGCTTTCATCATCATCGTTTTCAGCAAACGATTATGATGAAAGCAAATAAATATTTTTTTGGTCTTTTTATTTTGCAGATTTTTTTGGATTTTCATTTATAAGATATTCTGAAAACAAAGGAAGATACAAGTTACCTCAGACTGGGGGTCCTCCCCCAAGCTAGCTTCAGGCTCACTGCGGAGGAGGGTAGAAGAAACCCTGACTCGCGTAGTAAGCCCTCTACGCCTCCATGTATTGCTGCTGATCCTGCTGCATGGCTGCTATCCTTTCACCAGCCTGACGCTGCCACGCTGAGGTAGACTCGACGTGGGTGTTCAGTGTCTCCTCCAGTCCCGTGACCTGGACGGTGAGCTCTCCCATCTGCTGCGCGAGCTGAGCATCGCGTGCAGAGGCTGAGGAGTGTCGCTGGAAGGACGAAGACGGAGGTGGACCACCGGAGCTAGAACTAGCAGGTGTGGCCCACTGAGCACTGCTCGCATCTGCCCAAGCCGTGCCACTCGCACTCGGGTGGTAGGTGGGCTGATCCCAACCAGGTGTATATCCAGGGGTAACCCTAGACATGTACCCTGCAGGGGCCCCTCCTGCCACCGGTGGTGTAGCAGGCTGTGGCTGAGGCTGTGGTGGTGGCTGTGACAAGTTAATACCATGGTGCAAACCCAAGGAATGTCCGGATGGACATCACACCTGAGTTTGCCCCCAGCAAGAATGCAGAGAACACAAAACAGAAGTAGATTATTTTTCCTTGACCAGAATTTTATTGTATAGAAAATCAGGATAACTTACCAAACTTACCTGTCGGTGCAGAGCTCATCATTTTGAGTCTTTAGAGCTATACTTGGTTCCAAAGTTCTCACTTGGGTAGTGGGCAGCCGTTTCCTTCGGAGGAGAAGTCGGCTTCCTACTCACCCTCCGCCACATCTTTTGAGTGTTGTGTGGGTAGTGATGTGTAGGAGGTGGTCTCTTGGGCTGGAACTGAGACTTCCAATACTGTTTCTGTCCCGTGCCCATAAGTTGGCGTTCTTCCTTCCAAAAATTCTTCATGAATGCAATGAGGCTGTCCACTTGCCGTGGTGACACTTCGACCTCTCGTGCCGGGGTGTCGGAAGTTGGTAAATCCTTGATCATTGAGCATTGTTCTTTTCTTGGACGAAACTCGAACCTCTCCTCTTTGCCATTGATGTAGAGACGGATCACACCAGCTCCCACATCAATTTGTGCATCAGCTGTACTCAGAAATGGTCACCCGAGTATGAGCGGCACCTCCTTGGCGATCTCCATGTCCAGTACCACAAAGTCAACGGGAATAAAGCAATCTCAAACTTTCACTGGAATGTCCTCAGCTATCCCCGCGGGGTATCAGACCGAAGAATCGGCCAGCTGCAGCTGCAAAGTGGTTGGAGACAGACTCGTGTAATTAAGTTGATCAAAGACTACCTTAGGCATGACGCTGACGCTGGCCCCTAGGTCACAAAGAGCATGGTCGAAACGTTGGGTCCCAATCATACAAGTGATTGTGGGATACCCTGGATCCTTCTTCTTCTCAGAAGGCGGTTGAGTATAGCAGCACTGCACTCCTCCGTGAGTCGTACTACTTCAGTTGTGGGAAGAGCTCGCTTCTTGGTTAGAATGTCCTTGAGTTAACGCGCGTAAGTAGGAACGCGTATTGCCTCAAGCAATGGGACGTTGATATAAACTTTCTGAATCATTTCCACAAAGCGATTGAACTGTTCATCTATTGTTGCCTTCCTGCTCTTTTGAGGAAACGACATCACATTGGCTTCTACGAAACCCGGATGTGCCGTCACTCGTACAGGTGCTTTATCTATTGGTGGCACCTTCCTTACCTGGGGGAATTCTTCCGAGTCGGATGAATCCTTATGGATATTCTCAACTTCTGTTATGCCTTTCTTATCTGTCCCTGCATGGTTAGGATACGGTGGATCCCGAGTGGATTTACCTCCTCTCGTGGTTACCGCATTTGCATTTTCAACAGAGGGAACAGAAGCGGCCAGCTGGGCCAACTGAGTTTCTAACATTTTGTTGAAACTCAGCTGACTCTTCTGGGCAGAAGAAAAGCTATCAAGCTTAACGTTGAGGCTTTCCACAGTTTTATCAAGGGCAGCTAACTTCTTGTTAATACCTTCATTAATCTTAGCTTGCCCAAAAACAAGATCTCTCAAAGAAGGTTGGTTAGGATTGTACGAGTTACCTTGGTTACCTCCTTGATAGTAAGGGCGTTGTTGATCCCACGATTGGCCTCCTTGTTGAGGTGGACGATAATCGTTGTTGTTGCCGTTCGTGTACATCACTTCCTCCTGTGTCTCCGGACAGTAGTTGCCTGAGTGCCCAGTGTTGCCACAGACTTCACAAATCATGTGAGAATCCATAGGCAGAGTAGCGGTGGCCATGACAGCCTTCTCGCTGGTGTAGTCATCCAATCTCTTCATAAGAAGATCCATCTTGGCAGTAATCATGTCTGCTTCCTTGACAGTATGAGTACCCCTCGGTCGTGGTTGGAGTCTTTCATCACTCCACCCTTGGTTGGAGACCATCTTCTTAATGAGTAATTTAGCATCATCAACTGTGAGTGAGAAGAATGCTCCTTGAGCAGCAGCATCAATTTGGCCTCGGGCTGTCGGAGTCAACCCATTATAGAAGCTTTGAAGAATAAGCCAATCATCCATCCCATGGTGAGGACAGGCCAGAACATACTCCTGAAGCCTTTCCCAAGCCTCTGGAATAGATTCACTTGCTGCTTACTGAAAACCAGAATCCTTCCACGAAGAGCATTGGTTTTACCCAATGGGAAGAACTTCTTGAGAAATGCCTCTGAATACTTACTCCAAGTGTTAATAGCTTCATGATTCGCATAGAACCATTGCCTAGCTTTCCCCAGGAGGGAGAATGGAAATTGCCGTAAACGAACAGCATCCATATTTGCACCCCTGATGACGAAAGTGCTGCATAGCTCTAGGAATTGCTGAAGATGAGCATTGGCATCCTCATTTGGCTTGCCACAGAATGGGCTAGCCTGTACCATCGTAATTAGACCTGTCTTGATCTCAAAATTTTCAGTTCCCATTGCCACCTCAGGGCCTTGCAGCACCTGGTCAGCGGAAGGAGCTGAGTACTCACGAAGTGTCTTCTGGGCCATAACGTTGGACGTGGATGGTACAAAGGAAGCTGGTTCGCCCTCCGGACGAGTAAGACGAGGTGAGCCGAAATGAATTCGAGCTTTCCTCACAAGTGACTCGGGATCTTCAGTAAATTCCTCGGTAGGTCGAAACCAGTCATACACTACCTGTCTTCATCATCCAAAGATAAAAGAAGACAATCAAGGTTAGCCTGCATTGAGAGTTGTCCTAACCTACTCAGAGTTTATAAACAGATGCAAAGCATAGTCATGATAATCTTGTGCCTTCCCCGGCAACGACGCCAGAAATGCTTGTTGGCGTTTCATAGCGTCGATCACTTAAGAACAGATTTGGAATCCATCCTTAGCGTCAGCGCTAGAAATGCCTTTAGGCACCTCTCAATGTCACAACTAATGGCACCGGGTTAGCGTGAACATCGAGACTTGCCAGAGGTTAATCTAAACGATCATGAACGAATCCGCAAGCGCACAGATAAACCATTGTAGCATTTCCCCAAGGAAGGAGAGTATTCCAAGGGTATCGAATCTGTGGAAGGCAATAGCGGATATCTTAGACTTATGCTTTTACTCTGAATGTAAACCAAGAGATAGATATAGAGAACAACACACTCAAAGACATGGGTAAGATAAAAGATATAAGGGTAGTGCGACACACACACTCAAATCTACCTCTACTCTAGCACACTACGGGTTAGGGGGAACATACGAGTTAGCTCTAGGTTCTAATGTACTAAACATACAAAGCTAGAAGATACAAGAGATGGGCATGAGCATTGCATGAGAGAGATAAAGTGCAGCACCCAGGTACAAACGGGGAGATAGCTCGCGACGACCAGCACTCTGCGAAACTAGACTTTAGACTCCTACAGCAGGTACCCCAGCGCGGAGGTTGCCCTAGGATCCAACAGGGCTGTCACCACCTGAGGACCGACCTCTCGTGTAACACCCTAAAATTCCATCACTAAAAATTGCTTAAGCAACATAGTGTTTTAGGGTTAGTCTTAAGGACTTAATTAATTTGCTAATTAATTTGAGCTCTAAAGTAATTTAATTTAATTTAAATAATTTAGAGATAACAAGTGCTTGTGCATCATTATTTGGCTATGCATGGATTTTTGTTTGCTAGTGTGAAGTTTTAAAAGTTTATAAAATATTTTGAAAGTTTGGAAAAGTTTGAAATGAATTTGAGTTGAAAAGGGTTTTGAATAAAAGAGTTTGAAAAAGAAAAGAAAAAAACAAACCTCAGCTTTCACCCCTCCCTTCCTCCTTTCTAGCCCACCTCGGCCCGCCAGCTTCTCTTCCGGCCCAGCGCCATCCTGCGGCCCGCTTTCCCCTCTTCCCTCTCTGACCGCCCGGGCCTGCCTGTCGGCACCGTCGTCTCCCTCAGCGCCCCCTCCCCTGCCCTCCTCTATTTCACCCGGCCGCGCGCCGCTGCAATTCCTGCCGGCCGTTACTGGCCCTTTCCTTGCTCCCCCTGCCAATCAAGGCCCTCAATCGAGGCGCATTGACGCTGGGAGCATTTCCCCTCCATAATCGCCATCAGTTTCCCCTTTTACAGTCCTTGATTGCCTTGCAGCCGTCGGCCCTCAATGGCAAGTGCCGCCGCCGCCGGAGCTTCCCCTTCCGCTCTCTGGCTCTACTTAAACCTGTGCGCGAGCTCCTGCTTCACCCATTGCTCTCGCACGCCGCTCCCTCGCACATACACACCTCAACTCTCACACGCGCCGCCGCCTCTGCTCTTCGTCGTCCGCCGAAGAAACACATCGACGGTGAAGTGCCGGCCCTCTCCCTTCTTCCTTTCTGTGCTCGGAGCTCACCGAAATGTCCCTCTCTTTGCTCCAGGGGCACGTCTTCGTCACGGGATTGAGCCGCGCCCTGTTCTCGTCCACCGGAGCGCCGCCCGAGCTCACCGCCGTTGATGAACTCCGCCATCGCTTCGTCCCCGCCGTCCATCTCCTCGACCGTAGCTTCACTGCAGGGTAAGAAGGCCACCGCCCCTTCTTCCTTTGGCCCGTGCATCAGGTTACGTCGCCGCGGTATGCAGTGGTCGCCGGCCGCCTCGCCGGCCATGGCGTCCTTGCCGCCGGCCGGGTCGCCCTTCTTTACCCATAGTCGTGTCCGCCGTCGTCCTAGCGTTGCATAGAGCCGCTTAGCATGCCAAACCAGGGCCTGTAGTGCGATCTCGCTCATCGCCGCCGCACGCCGGCGAGTCACCGTCCGCCACCGGCCACGTCATCTCGTCGCCGACGCCTGTGACGTCTCCCCGACCCCCTGACCTTGTGCGCATTCTCCCCAGCTATGCGTAGAGCCCATCCTTGCTCGAAATGATGCCACACAGCTCGATCTAGGGCTGTGCCGGCGAGCTCTCCGGCGTCCCCGCCGCGTCTTCTCTGGAATATAGCATCCGAGGTCCTTTTCACTCTTTTTCACATATGAGCCCCTCTGTTTATATATGAAATTACGTTTTAAGTCCCTGGTTTCTTTCAAATAAGCCCTGTGAGCCTAGTTTTCTTACAGAAAAGTCCCTGTGTTTTGTTTTAATCATAACTTTCATGTTTTAGCTCCGTTTTTCGCGTATAATATATCAAAATGATCATATCAGTGAGTAGAACCCTTTTATCAGCATGTTCTTAGCATATAGATCTATTTGGTGTACTGTTTTGTTTATTTATTGTATGTTCATGCTTGTGCGTAGATATCGTGTCTGTTTCAACTGAGCACCCTGTCGGAGAGGATAAAGAAGAGCCTTTTCTTCGAAGAGGAGGATCCTCAGTTTGTAGAGGAAGGCAAGTGGACTTCTCCCTCTACATTTTCTTCTTGGACCTATATAACCGCATATTTAAATAACATTTACTTTATATGTTGTTATGCATAAATTTGATGGGAAATCACCTTTTTAAGGACATGACTAGAGTTTCACCCCTATCACCTTGATCAACCCTTTTTAATAAATGTTTTGGGTAGATGAATGCTTAGTTGCTATACATGGGTTGGTTAGAAGAGGTTTTATGATAAAGACTTTCATGCTTATGAAATGTTGGTTATGTTTAAAGACAAGATCATATGATTTAATTGGAACATGGAGAACCACCCAAGAAAACAGTACAACCACAGTCCATATGGCTCTGGCTTAGCCAATTAACTAAGTGTGTGAATGAACTGATGACCTTATCCGAAAGGGGCAGAGGGGGACCGGGGTTGCAGGGGTATAGCCCGGTTCTTTTGGGGTAGCAGCCTTTGTCAAGGTGCTGACCATTAGGGAGGGTTATGGTCCGCCCTGGTCTGTAACTATGCGGGTCATTGGTCTTTTGCATGCCTTTGTAAAGGCTTCGTAGTGGACCCCTAGCCACTCACCTCGGAAGTGTTTAAGGGTCTAGCTAACCCGGGCAACATGGGGAAAACGAGCTGTGGTGAAAGTGTACAACCTCTGCAGAGTTAAAACTGATCGATCAGCCGTGCTCACGGTCAAGAGCGGCTTGGACCCTCACATGATAATTAAACTTAAAGATGAATTCAAATTGTGTTTCCTTATGGTTTTGAGATATGGTTACAAATGTTTAATCTTTTGGGGTTGGTATAAACTTACACTTAGTAATAGGCTTGCTAATAAAACTTGACCAACATTAAAATGCTAACCGCTGCAAAACCTTAGCCTATCCTTGATAGCCTTGCATGTTTTCCCCCACTTGCTGAGCTCCAACCATAAGAGTGTTCACCCTTGCTTACCGTTGTTTAGATGAGAACAACGGTGAGGAGTACTGGAGCGACTTTGAGGAGTTCTGAGGCATGCGATCCCCTAGTCATGTGCCTGTGGAAGCTGAAGATGAAGTCATCCGTTTAGTTATCGTTTGTTTTATTGGACCTTCGTGTCCACTGCCTGAGTGTAATAATGGATATTGTAATGGTTAACTCTTGTACGTTTGATTACAGTTATGGTATTACACTCTTTTGTCTATCGTATGTGTGTAACTTGATCCTGGCGCACATATGAGATGCATTTGGTTTCATTTCAGAAATCGGATGTGACAAAGTGGTACCAGAGTAGTAATGACTGTAGGACGCAGTCTTAAGTTAGAATGGTCGAAAATTAAGGATTCATGGTCTAGAAGCCATGTCATCATTCAAAATTTACTTAATTATGTATAAAAAACTAATTTATTCAGTTTTCTTTTATTCAAATGCTATCATTTTGTTTTATCTATGCCGAGTCTCCTTTTTGCTTATCAGATGGCCAGAACAAAGAACACTACACGCAAGAGCACTGGTGGCCGTGTCCCCACTGGTCGGTTGGCACCCCGCTACCCAGTGGTTGAGCCAGAGCAGCAGCCTGAGGTTCAGGTGGAGGTTCAAGTGGAGGATGAGGTTGAAGAGGATCCCGAGGAGAGGATACTCGAAGATGACGCCGAAGATCACCGTGGGATACCGCAGCTGTACGACGGCACCTACTTGGAGGTGGATGCCGATGGCGATGTGGTGATACCTCCAGCTGCCCCTACCCCTGATGCTCTTGCACAGGATGCTGCTGGAGGAGATCCAGATGATTCTGGGGATGATAGCAGCGACAACAACAATGGTGATAGCAGCAATGGAGATGGCAGTGATGATGGTGATGGTGGCAGCAGTGGCAACGACGAGACTGAAGATGCTAATAGTGCTGCGAATATTAATCAGTTGGATGAAGACCCTCGCTTCCCTGGAGCGACATATGACTATCATTATGCTGAGGAGGTTGAGGGACAGTTTGTAGTCTTACTGGAGGAGACCCTGCAGCATCTTGACTTCACAGCAAGGCCCCTCTATGTCACCAGCACTATACGAAGCCTGGGATGGAGGATTACTACACCACGGAGGTTCACGTTCGTGTGCCTCTTCGTGGAGGTGTCGGGCACCGTGTTCATTCTTCACACTTCAGCTCAGCTCCTATGACAGTGGAGGCTGCTTCAGTGAACGATGCAGCGAGGAGGGCCATGTGGTCCATCAGTAACAGGTATTGTGAGCAGCTGCATGAGTCTGACTTCCGCCACGTTCTTAGCCGTCCTCGAGCCAGCGCGAACACTGTTGTTCCCATGGGGAATAACAGAGATGGACGCGTGGACATCCTGGCCCGTGTTGCTTCAGCACTCAACACAGACTTGGAAGGTTCTTACAATGAGGTGGATCGTCTCCATGATCAGCTCCAGAGGGCACAAGCTCGGATTGCACAGCTGGAAGCACAGGTTGCTGGGCGACGTCCTCCAGAGGAGGAAGCACCCTTCTGTCCTTCGGAGTCTCCGCCTCGCAAGAGGACCCGCTATGGTACCGACGAGGCTACTACCAGCGTGCGGCAGGAGTAGAGTTTAGAAGACCCACCTTTACTTTGTCATCGATAGAACGTTCCTGTGAGGACGATTCTTGTAATAATGTTTGTTGCTTGAAAACTTGGTTGTTTCGGTTCTTTGTTTGTGTGTGTTGTTTTGTGGAGTGATGGCCACAAAGCAACGAGAACAAAATCATTTAGTTAATAAAGGGGTGGTTTGTCCTTATCTGTGATGTTTCTATGTCAAGTTTGGATGATACAAAAATCTGTTCACGCAACTCTCTGACTGAGCAGTCAAGTTTGAATTTTATCTTGAGCTACAGAACTTCGTTTGATGTGAAACCAGTTGGGTTAGAACACAAATTTTATGAGTAAATTTCTAGTAAATTTTCAGCAGTAATGAATAAGTACTCACGGAGTTGTGAACAAAACTTGGGGGATGTCAGAATCTGTAAAACTCTGCTGACACAGTGATCTTGTTTATTTTATGTCTCAAGTTATATATCTCCAAATGAGATGAAACCAGTTGGGTTGGCTTTGAAATTTCATACTGCATATGCTGATTAATTTTCATTATTTTTGGACAACATCACTGGGAGTTACATGTGATTTAATGAGGCTAACAGAATCTGTTCAAGTTAAAAATTCAAGCATTCTTATCCATTGAGTTTACTCTTCATGCATCACTTGTGCTTATCTGAAATACATTTCTCTAACAATCATATGGTACAAACCAGGTCAGGAGGAGGTCAAGATGTTCCGCTAGTGATTCGTGCTCATATAGCTAACCAACAAGCTCAAGCACCACCACCTCCACCCCCACTACTTAACCAAATGGATCCGGCTATGCTGCAGTTCATTGCCGCTCAAACCCAGCTGTTGCAGAACCTCACTGCTACAGTCCAAAACCTTCAAGCTCAGCAACAAACCCAGCCAGCACCACCTCCCCCGCCTCACCCACAGCCGAGAGATAAACATAAGGATTTCATGAGCCACAACCCTCCCACCTACTCTCACTCAACTGATCCGCTGGATGCTGATGATTGGTTGAAGACAATTACCAAGAAACTTGAGATTGTCCAATGCACTGACAGAGAGATGGTCCTGTATGCTGCTGGCAGACTGACAGGGCAGGTTGGTGATTGGTGGGATGCATATTCAACTGCACATCCTAACAGGAACAACATTACTTGGCAGGAGTTCCGGGATAATTTCCGTACCTATCACATTCCTTCGGGAGTGATCAACCTTAAGCAGAAGGAATTCCTGGCACTGAAGCAAGGGAATATGTTTGTCACTGAGTACCTTGACAAGTTCACTCATCTGTCTCGTTATGCTCCTGAGGAAGTTAACACAGATCCCAAGAGACAGGAAAGGTTTCTGGATGGCTTGATTGGGCCACTAAACTATCAGCTACAAAGCCATACATTCCCAGATTTCTAGACACTACTGAATAAAGCTATTGGACTGGAGAGTAAGAGGAAGGAACTGGGCGAGCAGAAACGCATGTTCCAGTCTCATGGGCAGTCTAGCAGTAACACTTGTCCTCGCTACAGTTCACAGTAAGGCTCATCTCAGTATCGTTCTGGTGGTCAAGGAGGGAAATATCCTCAGAACTTGCAGCTGCAGCATTCGTTTCAACCACAGCACTTCAACCCTCAGACACCACGAACTCCTACTCCTCAGCAGAATCGCTCTAACAATGGTTTTGGGGGCACCTGTCAGAAACACCACTCCTGTTCAGCCTGGTGGATGCTTCAAGTGTGGAGAGCTGGGACATTATGCTAACAATTGTCCCAAGAGAGGAATGGAGACTCCCCAGAAGGATAATGGCCAGAGGCCTGGACAGTCATCTTCTCAGCCTCGCACTCCACAAGCTCCTAACAAGAGAGGCCAGCAGAACTATATGCGTGGCCGAGTGAATCATGTATCTGTTGAGCAAGCCCAGAATGACTCCGGTGTTGTACTGGGTATGTTTCCCGTCAACTCTATACCTGCTACAGTTTTATTTGATTCGGGAGCATCACATTCATTTGTAACCGATCAATTTGTGGAAAAACATAACATATCTATGAGTCCTATGAAGACACCTTTGCTAGTTAGTTCCCCGGGAGGTGAAATGAAAACTGGTCGTATATGCCCACAAGTGAATATTAATATCATGGGAGTAGACTTCCTGGCTAACCTAGTGGTATTAAAGTCATGGGGAATAGATGTGATCCTAGGTATGGATTGGTTACAGAAATATGATAGAGTTATACAGTGCCGAAAGAAGTCAGTATTGATAACCAGTCCACAAGGAGAAAGAATAGAATATGTGGGTACCCCCTCATCCAATAGTGGCACTGTGAATTCAGTTGAAGGCAAGGCCTTGGAAGATATAAAAGTAGTAAATGAATATCCTGATGTGTTTCCAGATGATTTGCCAGGTATGCCACCTGACCGTGACATTGAATTCAGTATTGAACTTATACCTGGTACTGCTCCTATATCAAAAAGACCATATAGAATGGATGTTAAAGACTTAGCTGAATTAAAGAAACAAATAGAAGAATTACTCAGTAAAGGGTTTATCCGTCCTAGTTCTTCACCATGGGGAGCCCCCACTCTCTTCGTGGATAAAAAGGATGGATCTAGGAGGTTGTGTATAGATTATCGATCTCTTAATGAGGTTACCATCAAGAACAAATACCCTTTACCCCGGATCGAGGATTTGTTCGATCAGATGAGAGGAGCAAAAGTTTTCTCTAAGATAGATCTCCGATCGGGTTACCATCAATTGAAAATCCGAATGGAGGATATACCAAAGACGGCATTCACGTCTAGGTATGGGTTGTATGAATTCACTATGATGTCATTTGGTTTGACCAATGCTCCAGCATACTTCATGTACTTGATGAACAAAGTGTTTATGGAGTATCTTGATAAGTTCGTCGTGGTATTCATTGATGATATTCTGGTGTTTTCTCGGAGTGAGGAAGAACATGAAGAGCACTTGAGACTTGTATTGCAGAAGCTTCGGGAACACCAACTGTATGCCAAGTTTAGCAAGTGTGATTTCTGGTTGAAGGAGGTCTCTTTTCTCGGACACATTATCACTGATGGAGGGATTGCAGTGGATCCAAGCAAAGTTCGGGATGTGTTGAACTGGAGTCCGCCTAAGAATGTACTGGAGATCAGAAGTTTCCTTGGACTTGCAGGATACTATCGTAGATTCATCAAGGGATTCTCGAAGATTGTGAAACCCCTTACAACTTTACTAGAGAAGGGTAAAGAGTTTAAGTGGGATGACAAATGTCAAGCTAGTTTTGAGGAATTGAAGAAAAGATTGACCACAGCTCATGTGTTGATAATGCCGGATATACACAAAGGGTTTGATGTGCATTGTGATGCTTCTAGGCAAGGACTAGGTTGTGTGTTGATGCAGGAAGGAAAGGTCGTAGCATATGCTTCGAGACAATTAAGGAAACATGAGTAGAACTATCCTACTCATGATCTCGAGTTAGCTGCAGTTGTGCATGCTCTCAAAATCTGGAGGTATTATATGATTGGAAATAAGTGTCAGATTTTCACCGACCATAAGAGTCTGAAGTATATCTTTACACAGAAGGATCTTAATCTAAGGCAACGAAGATGGTTAGAATTAATCAAGGATTATGATCTGGATATTCAGTATCATCCTGGTAAAGCAAATGTTGTGGCTGACGCATTGAGTCGGAAGAGTCAGGCCAATATGCTGATAGGTCGCTTGATGCCTCAGGAGTTATGTTGGGAAATGGCACAGCTTAACTTGGGAATAGTTGCTCAGAATGAAACCTTAACGTTGGAAATCGAGTCGACACTTGAGCAGGAGATTAGAAAAGGGCAATTGTCAGATGAAAAGATTATGGAATACAAAAAGTTGATAAAGTTGAGTAAAGTTCCAGAATTCAGGGAAGATGAACAAGGAACTGTGTGGTTTAAGAACAGAATTTGTGTACCCGAGATTAAAGAGCTGCGAGAAGCCATATTGAAGGAAGCACACGATTCAGCTTACTCTATTCATCCTGGAAGTACCAAGATGTATCAAGATTTAAAACAAAGGTATTGGTGGTATGGGATGAAAAAGGATGTAGCAGCTCATGTAGCTTTGTGTGACACATGTCAAAGAGTCAAAGCCGAGTATCAAAGACCAGCAGGGTTGCTTCAACCTCTGAAGATACCTGAGTGGAAATGGGAAGAGATTGGCATGGACTTCATTGTGGGTCTACCTCGTACTCGTGATGGGTATGACTCTATATGGGTTACTATGGATCGGTTAACCAAGGTAGCACACTTTATACCAGTGAAGACGACATATACTGGAGTCAAGTTGGCAGAGCTATATAATTCAATAATGGTGTGTTTACATGGAGTTCCCAAGAAGATAGTGTCAGATCGAGGCACTCAGTTCACTTCACAGGTTTGGCAGAAGTTACATGAATCGATGGACACAAAGTTAAACTTCAGTTCAGCATATCACCCTTAAACAGATGGACAAACAGAAAGAACAAATCAGATCCTTGAGGATATGTTAAGAGCTTGTGCTTTGAAGCACGGAGGTAGCTGGGACAAGAGTTTGCCTTATTCAGAGTTTGCTTATAACAACAGCTATCAGTCTAGCATTAAGATGGCACCTTTTGAAGCTTTGTATGGAAGAAAGTGCAGAACACCTTTGTTTTGGAATCAAACTGGAGAGAGTCAACTCTTTGGACCAGATAGTATAAAAGAAGCAGAAAAGCAGGTTGAGATAATTTGGGAGAATCTCAAAGCAGCACAATCACGACAGAAAAGTTATGCTGATCCTCGTAGAAGAGAAGTGGTGTTGGAAGTAGGTGACTACGCATATCTTAGAGTGTCACCTATCCGAGGTCTGCGAAGGTTTAATGTCAGAGGGAAGTTGTCACCTCGTTTTATTGGACCTTTCAAGATCTTGGAAAGGAGAGGAGAGGTAGCTTACCAGCTGGAGCTGCCAGCACAGTTGTCAGGAGTACATGATGTGTTTCATGTATCACAGTTAAAGAAGTGCACGAGTGAGGTCAGAATAGAACCAGTACAACTAGAAGACATTGAGATGGAGAAAGATTTGACTTATAAAGAATATCCTGTCAAAATCTTGGATACCTCAGAAAGGGTTACTCGTAGCAAAGTCATCAGAATGTGTAAAGTACAGTGGAGCCATCATACAGAGGAAGAGGCAACCTGGGAAAGAGAGGATGAACTCATGGAAGACTTTCCTCAGCTGTTCTCTAATCCTTCTGAATCTCGGGACGAGATTCTCTTTAAGGGGGTAGGATTTGTAACACCCTACAATTCCATCACTAAAAATTGCTTAAGCAACATAGTGTTTTAGGGTTAGTCTTAAGGACTTAATTAATTTGCTAATTAATTTGAGCTCTAAAGTAATTAAATTTAATTTAAATAATTTAGAGATAACAAGTGCTTGTGCATCATTATTTGGATATGCATGGATTTTTGTTTGCTAGTGTGAAGTTTTAAAAGTTTATAAAATATTTTAAAAGTTTGGAAAAGTTTGAAATGAATTTGAGTTGAAAAGGGTTTTGAATAAAAGAACAAACCTCAGCTTTCACCCCTCCCTTCCTCCTTTCTAGCCCACCTCGGCCCGCCAGCTTCTCTTCTGGCCCAGCGCCATCCCACGGGCCGCTTTCCCCTCTTCCCTCTCTAACCGCCCGGGCCCGCCTGTCGGCACCGTCGTCTCTCTCAGCGTCCCCTCCCCTGCCCTCCTCTGTTTCACCCGGCCGCGCGCCGCCGCGATTCCCCCCGGCCGTTACTGGCCCTTTCCTTGCTCCCCCTGCCAATCAAGGCCCTCAATCGACGCGCATTGACATTGGGAGCATTTCCCCTCCATAATCACCATTAGTTTCCCCTTTTACAGTCCTTGATTGCCTTGCGGCCATCGGCCCTCAATGGCAAGTGCCGCCGCCGCCGGAGCTTCCCCTTCCGCTTCCCCTTCCCCTCTCTGGCTCTACTTAAACCTGTGCGCGAGCTCCTGCTTCACCCTTTGCTCTCGCACGCCGCTCCCTCGCACATACACACCTCAGCTCTCACACGCGCCGCCTCCTCTGCTCTTCGTCGTCCACCGGAGAAACACGTCGACGGTGAAGTGCCGACCCTCTCCCTTCTTCCTTTCTGTGCTCGGAGCGCACCGAAATGTCCCTCTCTTTGCTCCAGGCGCACGTCTTCATCACGGGATTGAGCCGCGCCCTGTTCTCGTCCGCCGGAGCGCCGCCCGAGCTCACCGCTGTTGACGAACTCCGCCATCGCTTCGTCCCCGCCGTCCATCTCCTCGGCCGTAGCTTCACTGCAGGGTAAGAAGGCCACTGCCCCTTCTTCCTTTGGCCCGTGCATCAGGTTAGGTCGCCGCGGTATGCAGTGGTCGCCGGCCGTCTCGCCGGCCATGGCGTCCTTGCCGCTGGCCAGGTCGCCCTTCTTTACCCATAGTCGAGTTCGCCGTCGTCCTAGCGTTGCATAGAGCCGCTTAGCATGCCAAACCAGGGCCTGTAGTGCGATCTCGCTCGTCGCCGCCGCACGCCGGCGAGTCACCGTCCGCCACCGGCCACGGCATCTCGTCGTCGACGCCTGTGACGTCTCCCCGACCCCCTGACCTTGTGCGCATGCTCCCCAGCTATGCGTAGAGCCCATCCTTGCTAGAAATCATGCCCCACAGCTCGATCTAGGGCTGCGCCGGCGAGCTCTCCGCCGTGCGTCACCGCTATCCGGCGTCCCCGCCGCCGCTCCCCGCTTAAACGCCACCGCAGCCGTTCGATCCCAGATCTGCGGTCGAGATCCGCCGCAGCCCCGGGGTCAAACGGACCGTAACGGTCAGCGCTGGCGATTTTGTTTAAGAGACCCTGATCTTTCACAGTTTCGCAAGCAGGTCCTTTCACCATCAAAGATCCTTTCAAACAGGTCATTCCTTTTACGGTTTAGCCCCTGTCTTCTCTGGAATATAGCATCCGAGGTCCTTTTCACTCTTTTTCACATATGAGCCCCTCTGTTTATATATGAAATTACGTTTTAAGTCCCTGGTTTCTTTCAAATAAGCCCTGTGAGCCTAGTTTTCTTACAGAAAAGTCCCTGTGTTTTGTTTTAATCATAACTTTCATGTTTTAACTCCGTTTTTCGCGTATAATATATCGAAATGATCGTATCACTGAGTAGAACCCTTTTATCAGCATGTTCTTAGCATATAGAACTGTTTGGTGTACTGTTTTGTTTTTTTATTGTATGTTCATGCTTGTGCGTAGATATCGTGTCTGTTTCAACTGAGCACCCTGTCGGAGAGGATAAAGAAGAGCCTTTCTTCGAAGAGGAGGATCCTCAGTTTGTAGAGGAAGGCAAGTGGACTTCTCCCTCTGCATTTTCTTCTTGGACCTATATAACCGCATATTTAAATAACATTTACTTTATATGTTGTTATGCATAAATTTGATGGGAAATCACCTTTTTAAGGACATGACTAGAGTTTCACCCCTATCACCTTGATCAACCCTTTTTAATAAATGTTTTGGGTAGATGAATGCTTAGTTGCTATACATGGGTTGGTTAGAAGAGGTTTTATGATAAAGACTTTCATGCTTTTGAAATGTTGGTTATGTTTAAAGACAAGATCATATGATTTAATTGGAACATGGAGAACCACCCAAGAAAACAGTACAACCACAGTCCATATGGATCTGGCTTAGTCAATTAATTAGGTGTGTGAATGAACTGATGACCTTATCCGAAAGGGGCAGAGGGGGACCGGGGTTGCAGGGGTATAGCCCGGTTCTTTTGGGGTAGCAGTCTTTGTCAAGGTGCTGACCATTAGGGAGGGTTATGGTCTGCCCTAGTCTGTAACTATGCGGGTCATTGGTCTTTTGCATGCCTTTGTAAAGGCTTCGTAGTGGACCCCTAGCCACTCACCTCGAAAGTGTTTAAGGGTCTAGCTAACCCGGGCAACATGGGGAACATGAGCTGTGGTGAAAGTGTACAACCTCTGCAGAGTTAAAACTGATCGATCAGCCGTGCTCACGGTCAAGAGCGGCTTGGACCCTCACATGATAATTAAACTTAAAGATGAATTCAAATTGTGTTTCCTTACGGTTTTGAGATATGGTTACAAATGTTTAATCTTTTGGGGTTGGTATAAACTTACACTTAGTAATAGGCTTGCTAATAAAACTTGACCAACATTAAAATGCTAACCGCTGCAAAATCTTAGCCTATCCTTGATAGCCTTGCATGTTTTCCCCCACTTGCTGAGCTCCAACCATAAGAGTGCTCACCCTTGCTTACCGCTGTTCACATGAGAACAACGGTGAGTTGTACTGGAGCGACTTTGAGGAGTTCTGAGGCATGCGATCCCCCAGTCATGTGCCTGTGGAAGCTGAAGATGAAGACATCTGTTTAGTTATCATTTGTTTTATTGGACCTTCGTGTCCACTGCCTGAGTGTAATAATGGATATTGTAATGGTTAACTCTCGTACGTTTGATTACAGTTATGGTATTACACTCTTTTGTCTATCGTATGTGTGTAACTTGATCCTGGCGCACATATGAGATGCATTTGGTTTCATTTCGGAAATCGGATGTGACATCTCGTTACGGGGGGTATGCTCATAACTATCGAAGCCAGACAACCTAGGCTCCATGCCTACGTTGTTGCTAGACTCCACCCGGCCCGGGCTATTGTGACCCAGGGTGAGAGCCACCAGAAGACTAGTCAACTAGACCGAGTACCGTAGCTTGAACACAGACCTCATGCAACACTCTCATGCCATCTAACAAGATCGACTAAGGCTAGACATACAAACATATATGAACTCTCTTATGTCTAATCAATAAGATCAAAGGATCGTGTTCGTGAAGAACACGAGCCTCTAACTTATGAACAAACACATAAGGAAGGAGTTTATCACCCTTCAAGTGGATCAAAAGGTAGTGTTCACGAAGAACACGAGCCTCTAAATGATGAACAGCGGATGAACTCAAGAACATATCAAGAATATGACCTACCATGACTTTATATGAAATAGCTGAATAACTGAAGTAGATCAAAGTCATACAAAGAAATAAAGATAAAAGAGAACTCATACCTAGACTTCCAAGAGGACTTGGAACCTGAATAATAGCTACTCCAGCCTACCCCCTAGCCTTGGAAACTAAAAATGAGAGGAGAATGAGAGAGTGGTGTGTGAGAAATGGGAGCCCCTCCCCTTCTATTTATAGACGAGGACAAGGCTTGCTCGGACGCCCAAATGACCCCTAAACACCCGGGAGTGAGGCAATGGACCAATGGGGAGCTGCCACGTGTAGGGGCCAGATGGGGCACCACTAAGGCGGTTCGGCCGATCCTAGGATCGGCCGCACCCCTAGGGTGGCCCCACCTGGTGGCCTTCCACTGGTTGGCTGCCCTGTGGGCCCTTTGATCCATCCCCGGCGCATGGCTTGATTTGGTATCCGAGGTGGGCCCTTTGATCCATGTGAAGTCCATGTGGCGTCCTCTGATTCGTCGGTGAGTGCCTCCCCTGGATCGATGACGTGGATTGCCATATTTCCCTTGGTGGCAACCACCTCCTCAGCTGAGTTGGCATGGTTTCTTCATAGAAGTTGAGTTTCCATGTCTTTTAAGGGGTAAATCACCTACATACAAATAATCTCCAAGGACAAGTGGAACTACATTATTCAAACCTAAATGCTAGTGAAAAATGCATATGCCTCCATTTCTGTGAGAATATTGAGGGTTGGAAATGGTGAATTTCCACCGTCAACACACTACCCTTATATCTTTTATCTTACCCCTGTCTTTGAGTGTGTTGTTCCCTATATCTATCTCTTGGTTTACATTCAGAGCAAAAGCATAAGTCTAAGATATCCACCATTGCCTTCCACGGATTCGATACCCTTGGAATACTCTCCTTCCTTGGGGAAATACTACAGTGGTTTATCTGTGCGCTTGCAGATTCGTTTATGATCGTTTAGATTAACCTATGGTAAGTCTTGATGTTCACGCTAACCGCGCCATTAGTTGTGACATTAAGAGGTGCCTACAAGGCGTTTCCTGGTGTTGTCACTAAGGATGGGTCCCAGATCTGTTCTTAAGATGACGGCGCTATGAAACGCCAACAACGACGAGTGGGTAGGACCCGAGATCTAGGATGTGGACCCAGTGATCAGCTCTGGAGAACGTGATCGCCTGCTCAGACCATCGCAGGGGCGCCGTCGGCTAGGTGTGGATGAGGTGGACCTCGCGCTTATCCTTGCGGTAGCGCCTTCTGCTGACGTGGGATTTGAGACCCCCAACGATCATGTTGATCGTTCGGGTCGGCGGCTGGAAGGGCCCGTTGGGGTTGCCTATCGGAGGTGGAGGCGGCAGGTCGCGCTCGTCACGGCGAGCTTCAGGACATGGGTCATCGCGGTGATCATCACAGCGGTCGTCGCGGCGGTAGTTGCTATAGTGGCGCGAAGAGGATCGGTCGCCATCTTTCTTGGGTCGCTTGGGGTCCTCGGGGGTGCTGAAGGCCTTCTTGAACTGCGAGCACTCACGGAGGGTATGATTGGCCCCCTCGTGGAACCCGCAGAGGCTATCGAGAGTTGCGTCGAACTCCTCCTGGTTGAACGTCAAAGGTCGATGCCCATCAGCCGCTAGCACCTCGGAAGGTCGCTTGCGCAACTTGGAACCGGAGTCCCCTGTTGCGCCGGATGTGCCAGCGTCGCACCCAGCATCGGTGTCGAACTAGTTCACCATCGCCTCTTCGGTGTCGATGAGCTTGTTGACGACCTCCATGAGGGCCTTGACGGTGGTGGCACCAGACTCGTGGATCTTCTCAAAGAGCTTGCGATCTTAGATGCCCTTCTTGTAGCTCTCGACGATCTGGTCATCTCTGATGCCAACGCAGGTGTTGCGGTTCTTGAAGAACCAGTTGTTGTAGTCACAGAGCCGCTCCTTAGGCTTCATGACGATCCTCCCGAGGTTGAAGGCGGTTCCAGGGCGATTGTAGGCCGCCTGGAAGTTGGAGGTGAAGGCCTGGGACAGGTCGGCCCAGGAGTTGATGCTACCGGCCGGGAGGTTGTTCAGCCAGAGCGACGGAGCGTCGCCCATCACCAGCGGGAAGTAGGTCGCCATGTGGTCGAAGCTACCACCAGCCACCTAGATGGCGACGTAGTAGGTCGACAGCCGGATGTTGGGGTCAGAGCGCCCGTCGTACTTCTGGATGTTCGGCTTGAAGTTGTCGGGGTAGTCCACCGATCTAAGTCTTGGAGCCAACACAAGGAAGGCATTGATGGCGACGTCGTCGATGTTGCCTCCATCTTGAGCAACATCCCCGGGGAGGACTGAACGCTACGCGCAGGGACAACGACCTAGGAGCGTGGTTGGCGATCCTGATTGACGGGAGGGACCTCCGGGTTGCCGTACTGCTCCTCGTACATGACACGTCGCCGGTTCTCGGTTTCGTGGCGGTCACGCTGCTCGCGCTCCATGATGTGATGTACGGCACTGGGGGGACCGTACTCACGGTCGTACTCCGCGCCATGACGCAGCTCCTGCTCCTCGCGCTCGCGGTGACGTTGGTCAATGTAGCCACGGGCGTCGCGGGCGCGCCTGTTGTTGTCGAGGTTGACGCGAAGGTCACCATCCCTGGCCCCGTTAGCCTGGCGGTTAGGCTCCTCGGGGTTGTGCTGATCAACCTCCTCCTGGATGGGGGGAAAGGTTCGAGCGCCGAGGTCGATGGGATCGACTGCACGACTGGTGCGTCGACGAGGATGTGGCGGCCTTGGAGGCCGCACTCTTTTCTTCCACCAGTGCCGTGGCAACCCGGAGGTAGGCGATGGCCGCCTCAGCCTCAGGCGTTGGCTGACCTTGCTGGAGGCGCGCCATGGCAGTACCCAGGTTGGCCTAGGGGCTGTTGAACATCGGGAGCCCTGCCTCCTCGAACTCGAGGTGAAGGTCTCGAGCGCAAGGGGGAACTGCATGACGCTGTTCTTCGGCACGTCGCTGGGCACGCAGGGCGTTCCCTTGGATGCGTACCACCTCCTCGGAGTCTGTCGCTCCATGACGTGGTGGCTCGTTCTCCGAGACTACGAGCAACTGGCGGAAGACAATGTCCGAGTCGTTGGGGGAGACACGAACTCGAACCTTCTGAAACTCGCCACAATCCGGGGACTGGGGAGTTCTTGAAGCGTAGCAGGGGCGACCTTGGTCGATCCTTTTCCGCAGGCGACATCCACGGAGAGTATGCCTCGCACCCTTATGGTAGGTGCAAGATACGTCGAGAGGGTCACGCCGGGCGCGAGGAGCTGGCTTTAGGTCGTCAGAGGGCCGCCGTCCAGATTGGATCTGGGATGGCTTGAGCATCTCGCTGAGGCGGACACCAGCCGAAGATTGTAGGCTGAAAGGGAAGGTGTCGTGGTGCCGCACCAATTGCGCCGAGCGTTGAGCTCGCTCGCAGATCTCGAGGGTCTCCTCCATCATGCTGGTGACACGCTCCATCCCCTCAACAAGGTCGTAGGGTTTGGGCGGGTGGGTCACCGACGTCAGATTGAAAACGGGGGTGGCGACGGGTATCGTTGCGACCTGCTCCGCGGCCGCTGGAGGAGCTGCGGCCGCCGGAACAGGGGAGGTCGTCGTGAAGGAGCCGAAGCAGATCTCCACAGGATTGGCGAGGATGGCCGCCATGCTTGCCGGGAAGATGACACCAGATCAGGCCACCATGCTGCATAGCGAGTCCCCGATCGTCCCTACCTGACGCGCCAACTGTCAGGGTTGAGTCTTGGACAGATTTGCAATGGGGCTACCCAAGCAGTTTGCAGATTAATGGAGAGGATCGAGAACTAAGAGCGTAGGTAGTAGTTCACGTGATGAACTCAAAACTCGGCAAGAATGGCGAAGAACACAGGGGCGCAAGGGTTTAGACTGATTCAGGCCTCCGGAGAGTAAAACCCTACGTCTAGTTTGGTGGTGGATTATGCGAGAGAGGTGAAGATGTCCCCTCGAATGGAGTCCTAGGCCGCCTTATATGGGCAACGAGCTAGGGTTCCATTCGAGGTCGGTGGACCCATATCTGGGTCGGTTACAAAATAGAAGACTATCCTCCCGGATTACAAGGAGTATCCCGTGATACTCGGACCTACTGGCGGTGCCGAGCCATGTGTTATAGCTTGCCTTGCACTCCAAGTACTGCGGATCCTCTGGGATCGGGACAAGGTCGCCCGAGGTCGTCGGGTCTGTGGACAAGGTCTTCGGGCCCACTTGCAGGTCGGCGGGGCTTCTGGCAGGTCGGGCCCGCCTGTCGGGGACGGCTGAGACCCTGGTCGGTGAGGACCCATGGGTACCCATGTCTCTCAGGTCCATAGAAGAAGTATAGAATCTGGCCTTGCTTGCTTCTAGCCTCTACTCCGCTGGCCTTGCTTTCGAATTTCGTCTATTTTTCCTTTTTGACTTGATGATTTATTGTTACTTAAATATTTTCTTTGATGTAGTGTAATATTTTTTTTTACTTTGTTGTGATTTTCTATTTATTATGCAATTTCTTTCCCTCACATCGGATTAAGCAAGAATGTTATACTATTTTGTATGTTATGTATGGCATGTATGGTGAACTAAAGCGTGTTTAGGTCATTGTGGTGGAACGTACCAACATAGTGGCGAGTTCTCAAACTAAAATTTATTTCAAATTTAAATTATATATGTGAAAAATAATAGTTGCACTTACTAAACTAAAATCAATGGTTTATAATATTAAAACTCTTGGAAGTGTGGGGATCTAGTGACACAGCTAAACAAGTTTAAGAAACAACCATGCACTTTACTCTATTGTACTGGGCAACATGTCCGGCAACATTTTAAGAACCAACCATGCACTTTACTCTTTTGTACTGGGCAACATGTTCATCGACAAACAACTGCTTGTGATACTTCGTTAATCTCAAGATCAGTTAGCTCAGCCTCTCGTAGGTGGTCATAATGATAAGATCATGTGCATTTTTATACAGCTAAGTGTGTGCGCTCTTGTATATGAAAACTAGGTGATACTCGACGCGTCGCTGAAGAAATTTTTCAAACAAATTTAAGATGAAATGTGAAATTGAAACACCAAAGTGATTGCATGACAACATGTTTTTCTAAACAACATTATACATGAGAGCGTGCGAATTTTGTTGAGAGAGAATCATTCTTAAATGATTGATCGTACATGTATTTCTACTGTTGGAATTTTGTGGTGAGCTACTCAGAAAGACGTGCTATTAGTCACAGAAAATCGGTTGAAGACATAAATAGAGGGTCTAGTGGATGATGACATGACATAAAATAGATGGTGACATGACGTAACATAAAATGATTGTATGTTGAGAGAAATAGAACTATGTCCCTTAGTGAGGTGCTCCTATATAGATCTATATATAGACAGTGGCGAATCCAGGATTTAAGTTTAGGGGGCTCACTGTAGCAAAGGCACAAAGACGTGCATAAACCAATTCATACTGTTTGTACTGTAGCAAAAACTAACCTATGTGTCGTTCAAAAGAAAAAATTAACCTGTGTGCGTGTGGGTGGGATACAAGCACGGTCAGTCGGCCTGCCTGCCTGCCTATTTCGGCTTTGGAAAAAGTCTGTTTTACCTCTCTGAACGCAGCACCGAGTCCACCTTTCCTCCCAAGATTCGAAACTGGGCGAACTACCTCCCTCATATTTCAAAACCGTTTACTTCACCTCCCTGCCCGGATTATAAGCGGTTTCCAAAAGCAGTTTTGTATTTTTAATTAAAAATAAATCTTGTAAATACTTTTTAAACCACGGAAAATATTCCTAAACTTTTAAAAAAATTGTTAGAACAAATCTAGAGATGGATTGAGACACAAGAATCTAAATAAAATATATAAAACTAGCAAATATATTTATAAAATTTTTCTAAAATTTAAATGTAGCTCTAGAAAAATGAAAATATGTTGAAAATTTTAAATCATCATAAAATTTTCTAACCGCGTCTGAAATACTTTTCACAATAAAAGCACGAAATGAAGCCAACATGAATACATTCAGTGTAAAATGTAGTCAACCATCGTACATGTAACATATATTAATGTTGATGCATTTTTGATGAATGTATTCATGTCATCTTCATTTCATGTTTTTAGCATAAAAAGTATTCAAGATGCAATTATAGGTAGGTTAAATAATTTAATATATGTTTTAATACTTTTTGGATATATTTATCCATTTTTCTAGAGCTAAATCTAAGAAAAAATTATAAATATTTTCACAAGTTTAAATGTTTTATTTAGATTTCTTGCATCTCATTCATCTCTACGATTTTTCTCAAAATTTTTAAAAGCTTAGAGATGTTTTTTGTGATTTAATATCTCATTAAATATTTACAAGATTTATTATTAATTAAAAATGACAAAAACGGATATGAAAACCGTTTATAACAAGGGTAGGGAGGTAAATTGAACAGTTTAGAAAATTAAGGAGTGTAGTTCACCCGGTTTTTGAGTCTGGGGAGGAAACATGGACTCAGTGCTGCATTCAGGGAGTTAAAACAGACTCAGTGCTGCATTCAGGAAAAAGTCTGTTTTTTCCGTAAAAAAAACAGACTTTTTCCTTCGGCCTTTGGGGCAGAGATTTAGGCCTGCCTGGTTGTTTCAGCCTTTGGGAGGGGGGTGGGGGAGAAAGGCCAGCCTGGCTGCACTGGCTGTTATTGTGGGCCGGAACAAAAGAAAAGCAAACTCCTCTTTCCTTTTGCATCTATGGCATATTTTTTTAGAGGGGTCTCGAGCCCTTGCTAGATCCGCCACTGGATATAGATGATTATCGTTTGTGTAACAAAATATTAAGATGCTTTAGTTGGTTACAACGTGTATGCTTTTTAGTTGGTAGATTTTGTTGCTAGTTTAGTTGATTTTAAATATTGAAGTTTTTTTGTTTAATTGCATATTTGAGTAAAATCAAGTTAATGGAAAGATTTCTAGTATGTTTTAATATAGTCAATTTCAGTTTTATATGTTTCTAGAATTCATTTCCTATCTACGTGACCCTATGCCATGTTATCTTATGAAAAAAAAACTTTTACAGCCACGTTTTCAGCCGATTTCTCCCATTCCGAGTCGATTGGCGAAATGGACTGATCACTCGAGTTTTTGTAACTGCCAATGCCACGTGGCCACATACATCCCGTTGGCTTTAAAAATTGACTGACGGACGGCACGGCAGTACTCGAATGTTTGCAAGTTAGCGAGAGTTGAGCTGTTTGGGCTGTCCAATTCGCTAGCAACTTTCTTACTTTGGGCTCGCCGTAAAGTGGGCCGTTTATGGGCCTGTGCGACGAACTATTTCCCTTCCCACAAATAAGTAGGAAGCCCTGTAATTTATTTATATAAAAAAAAGAAGCCCGTTGACTTATCTAGGAGCGACAGGATGAGCACGCCTAGAGATGGCAATGGGTACCCGAAACCCGAGTACCCGACGGGTTTTACCCGATAAGAAACCGGGTATGGAAACATATCTCTACCCGCGGGTACACAAATAGGCAATATTATTACCCATCGGGTAAGCGGGTGCGGGTACGGGTGCATACTACCCATACCCGCATACCCACAGGTAAAATATACCCGTCTACAATCTGTGATAAACTTGTAAATTTGCGCATTATTAGTAAATGATAGCTTAATATTGATAACTAACTAATAATTTTATGGTTCATTAGACTTAATTGGTTTACAATTACAATTTATCTTTTTTATTTATTCCAATTTGTTGATATATGCACTTTCCCATGTGTTATGTTTCTAATTATATTAGATTATAATGGGTATGCTATCAGGTACGGGTTACCCGACGGGTAAAAAAACCCGCGCGGGTGCGGGTATGGGTAAGAACTTGTACCCGCATGCGGGTATAGGTTTTTAACGGGTAGAGTTAGAGTTAGCGGGTGCGGGTATGGAATGGTACTACCCGACGGGTTTCTACCCGTTGCCATCTCTAAGCACACCCATCCATCCATCGTCGGTGTTCGCTTGTCATGGGGATTTTGGTCGAAATCGGTCGCCGTGATGATTCCGTCGAATTTGCGGATTCGTTTCGTTGTTTTTGTGGTGGAATTTTAGGATTTTAAGGTAGGGGACTAGGGGTGGTAACGAGAGGGGTGGGCTGGTTTGTTTCGTCCCCAAATTTCTTCTCTTTCAGGCGATTTATGTACTTCTGGGGTTCATGAGTGGTTATTTCAGGAGATATTACAACACTCGGACCTGAAAGGTTCGCTAGGCTCTAAGTCTTTCAATTGTCTCAACGCTTAGTAGTTTCTAATCTGCATATGTTGTCTGAAACATAGTATTTCAGGGGAAATTGACAATGTTCTCAACAACAAATAATAATTCTACGCCAGCAAAAACCGGGGCAGAGAGTTCTCTGAACCAGTGGTCCAGGTTTTCTCTTCTTTCGATGCGGGAACCCACCCCCCCCCTTTTCTATCAGAGAAGGAAGGTGACCATATGTCTGGGGAATACGTTTGCATATATGTCACACCTGATTTTTCGAAGAAAACCAAATGCATCTCATATGTGCGTCAGGATCAAGTTTACACACATATGATAGACGTCATGAGTGAAATATCATTAAACAGCAATAAAAACGTATAAGAGTTAAACCATTACATTATCTCTTTATTACACTCAGACGTTAGACTCGAAGGTCTTTTAAACGAACAAACGATAACTAGACGAAGCAACTCCGTCTTCAGCTTCCACAGGCACATGACTGGTGACACGCAAGCCTCAGAACTCATCGTAGTCGCTGAAGTACTCTTCTCCAGTGTTCTCCTCTGAACAGCGGGTAAGCAAGGGTGAGCACACTTATGGTTGGAGCTCAGCAAGTGGGGGAAGATGCAAGGCTATCAAGGATAGGCTAAAGTTTTGCAGCGGTTAGCATTTTTAATGTTGGTCAAATTTTATTAGCAAGCACCTATTTACTAGATGTAAATTCATACCAACCCACTTAAGCATTTAGGAAAGCATCTCATCTCAAAACCAAATGAAAACCACGATTTAATTCCATCTTCAAGTTTCACTTATCATGTGAGGGTCCAGGCCGCTCTTGACCGTGAGCACAGCTGATCGATCAGTTTTAACTCTGCAGAGGTTGTACACTTTCACCACAACTCGCGTAAAAGTTCCGAAGAACTTTGAACCCAACCATGCGATGCTGGCCAAGCATCATACCACACTTCCGAGGTGTGATTGCATAGGGACGCTACGAAGCCTTTACAAAGACATGCAAAAGCACCAACAACCCACGACAGTTACAGCTCAGGGCGGACCATAACCCTCCCTAGTGGACATCACCTTAGCAAAGGCTGCGGCCAAGATGACCGGGCTATACCCCTGCAACCCCGAGCCCCCTGTGTTCCTTTCGGATAAGGTCACCAGTACAATCACACACCTAATTAATTGGCTAAGCCAGAGCCATATGGACTGTGGTTGTACTGTTTTCCTGGGTGGTTCTCCATGTTCCAATTAAATCATATTATCTTGTAATTAATCACACACATATATATATCACCAAAGTTATCATGATCAACATTCATCATATTGCAAAAGATTCATTTGAACCATCCCAAGGTATAGCAACTAAGCATTTCTACCCAAAACATTTATTTAAAAGGGTTGTCCAAGGTAAAGGGGTAAAATTCTAGTCGTGTCCTTAAAAAGGTGATTTCCATCAAATTTATGCAATACAACATTTAAAAGTAAACTTAGTTATCATGCAAGTTGTGTGGGACAAAAATAGAATATGCAGGGGGAGAAGTCCACTTGCCTTCCTTGCTTAAACACTGGGATTCTTCTTCTTCAAAAACTTGCTCTTGATCCACTTTAACTGGTTGCTCACTTGAAACTGGCACGATGTCTACGAGCACACATAAAGACATCCAATAAACAAAACAATACACCAAGCATGAAAATCTTAAAGAGAGAACAAGGTTTGGCTCTAGGAACGCGAACGCAAAAACACTTGGAACTATCGGGAGATTTGGATGATCACATACAAGAGTTAGCTATGTGCTAGGTATCTTTTAATTAAGTAAAATCATGTGCATAGGTTATTTCAGAGAAATATCCTATTTATAATTAAGCAAGTTATATTTGTATTAAAAGACGATGTAAACTTAGTCCAATTTTATTTATAAATATTCAAGTTTGATTTATGCAAATTAAACATTTAATTTAAAAGAAGCATGTAAAAGCATCTAAGCGTTCATCTTTATATTTCGAGTTATACTAATCAAATTATAATTTAAAAACACATTTATATTCATATTAATCAAATTAACAATTAATTAAGAAAACTCGGGATATACCTATGTTGCTTTTATTTAGAAAGCAAATTGCATAAACATTAATCAATTTAAGTTTGATTATGAAAACCGAGGTATACATCTAATTAACTTTTAATTATAAGAAATATTTAACTAGTATTAATCATATTAACTTTCTTATGAAAACACGTGTTAAACTTCTAATTAGATTTTAATTAGAAAAGCATGTGTATAAGGATTTAATCATATTTAATATTTAAATAAATTATAAAACAAAGAACATGTTCATCATTGGCACTAACACGTAGTTTGAGTTGATATGAACCTAACGCAACTTGAAACGGTGGAAACGGAGCTAAAACGTAAAAGATACAGCCAAAACAAGATTCAGGGGCTTTTCTGTAAAGAAACAGGGCTTCCAGGGACCTAACTGCAAGAAACCAGGGGCTAAAACATGATTATGCGTATAAACCGAAGGTCTATAGCGCAAAAAGACAAGATTGGACCTCTGGTGGGAAAAACTAAGAAGTCTAGGGGCCTAAACAGAAGAAAAAGGGACCTGTTTGAAAGAGTTTTATAAGGTGGAAGGGCATGGTTGCGATTTTCAAAACCGCAGGGGGTTTTCTGCAAAAGAGATGCTGATCGGACGGCTTTGCTGACTGGAGGCCACACGGCGCGCTGTGATTGGGCGAGCGGCTGACGCGGCGCTGGCGTGGCAGCTGACGGTGCCGTGGACCGGGCGGTGGACCTGGTCTATGGGTCCATGGTGGACCGATCGAAGGGGTACGCCCCGATTTGATCAGGGCCGTCCACTGGCGATCGGGCGGCCAGGGTGGCTCGCAGGTGATGTGCGGCGGCGGGATGGTGAAGCTGCGGCGGCGGGGCAGCGGCGCCCGGTGGAGCCGGCGGCGGAGCTCGCCTGAGTTCGCCCGATCTCGAGCTAGGGGCCACGGTTTGGGACGCGGCCGGGCTCTACACGAAGCAGGGAAGACGGCGAGATCAACTAGGGGACCAAGGAGGTGGCTCGGGTGGCCATGGTGGCTTGCAACGGAAGGGGACGGCGGCGGCCACTCCGGCGTGCGGGCGCCGGTACTATGGCCCAAGTGCCGGGGGAAAAACAGGGGGAAAGTGATGCTCACCACGCAGAGAAAAGCCGGGCGAAGAAAAGGGCGGAGGGGAAGCGACGGCGTGGGAGATCGTCGACGGCGGCTTCGGGATCGACGGCGCCCCAGGAAGAAGACAGGGAGCTCCTAGCGTCGCGCGGTCCGGTGGCAAACCTGAAACAGGGAGGGCTCGATGAGCTTTGCACGCGAAGAAGAGGAAGGGAGAGAGGGACAGGGGCACTCCACCGACGGCGAGAAGCTCGGGCGACCAACAATGGTGTGGCGGCCGGAATTCTCTGGCGGCAGCGCGTGTGGGAGCAAGGAGAGTGCGGGGTGTGCACGGGTGCGGAAAGGGCGAGGCAAGGGGCTCGATCACAGGTTTTATAGGGCGAGGAAGGGAGAAGAACCAGCGGCCGGGGCGGAGAAATGCCATCAATGGCCAGGGGCGCCGGCGGCCGTTACGGCATTCAAAGGGGAAACGGCTTGATGGAGGAGAAACAGTAGGGGAGTTAAGGGAAGAGGCGGCTCTGGTGCTTCAATTGCTCCTTGATGAGGGGGAGTGAAGAGGGGAGCGCGAGGGGCGCCAGGATGGCCGCGGTGGCCGGCGCGGCATTGCAGCTGGCGAGAACAGAGGAGGGAGCTGGAGGTTGGGGAAAGGATCTGACATATGGGGCCGGGCTGGCAGTGATAGAGAGGGGGAAGGGGTGGCGGAGCGGGCCGCTGGGCCGCAAGGAAAGATGGGCCGCTGCGGTGATAGTGGTGTTGGCCCGGCTGAGGAAAAAGAAAAACGGGCCGGGGAAAGAGAGGTGGGCCGCGAGAAGAGAGGGAAGAGCTGGGCTGGGCTGAAAACGGGGAAAGGAGAGAGGAAAGAGAGGGTTTTCTTTTCTTTTTTTCTAAACCCTTTTACAAACTTTTAAAACTTCACACCAACACATAAAAACACTATGCAACCAAAATATGATGCACAATCACTTGTTGCCTCTAAAATTATTCAAAATGATATTTAAATATTTTAGAGCCAAATTTAATTGATAAATTATTATTTCCTTAGAAAACAAAAACTAAAACACCATGTTGCTTATATTTATTTGGTGATGGAAAATTAGGGTGTTACAAATCTACCCCCTTAAAAAGAATCTCGTCCCGAGATTCACAAAGGCTAGCATGAAACAAGGGTTCGGGTGTTTAGCATCCAACACTGCTTATCTTGCTTCCATATAATTCATCTTACACAAGCTCCATAAACATAATTCTTTATTCTTCACAACTCACTTAATAAACATCACACCTCATGGGATACTCAACCTAACTCCACTTGTAACTGTCCATTCCTTTCCTCAGCTTCATTGACTTGCCTTGGTAGAATTTTCTTGTCGTCTTGATAAAGTGATTTGAATAGAGCTGGGTTGACTCCCTGATCATTTTTTTACTATTTGGAATCATTTTTCAAATCCCTTTTTTTTCTTCTTTTGATCCAAAAGCTTCTTGGGGCACTGACTTATGAAATGTCCCTCTTTGTCACAATAGAAACATGCTTTTCTTGCTCTAGTATCTTGGCGAATGCATGTTTGACTAGAAGTAAGGGTACTGAGACTTCGATCCTGGGGTTGATTATCATCCTCTTTTGCACACCAACTAGCAAGATGTCCATTTTCTCCACACTTGAGGCAATATGATGAATGTTGATCATGATAACTTTGGTGAAGATGATGCTATGTTGATAATAAGATCATATACTTTAATTGGAACATGGAGAACCACCCAGGAAAACAGTGCAACCACAGTCCATATGGCTCTGGCTTAGCCAATTAATTAGGTGTGTGATTGTACTGGTGACCTTATCCGAAAGGAACACAGGGGGCTCGGGGTTGCAGGGGTATAGCCCGGTCCTCTTGGCCGCAGCCTTTGCTAAGGTGCTGTCCACTAGGGAGGGTTATGGTCTGCCCTGAGCTGTAACTGTCGTGGGTTGTTGGTGCTTTTGCATGTCTTTGTAAAGGCTTCGTAGCGTCCCTATGCAATCACACCTCGGAAGTGTGGTATGATGCTTGGCCAGCATCGTATGGTTGGGTTCAAAGTTCTTCGGAACTTTTACGCGAGCTGTGGTGAAAGTGTACAACCTCTGCAGAGTTAAAACTGATTGATCAGCCGTGCTCACGGTCAAGAGCGGCCTGGACCCTCACATGATAATCAAACATAAAGATGAAATTAAATCGTGGTTTTCATATGGTTTTGAGATGAGATGCTTTCCTAAATGCTTAAGTGGGTTGGTATAAACATACACCTAGTAAATAGGTGCTTGCTAATAAAATTTGACCAACATTAAAAATGCTAACCGCTGCAAAACCCTAACCTATCCTTGATAGCTTTGCATCTTCCCCCACTTGCTGAGCTCCAACCATAAGTGTGCTCACCCTTGCTTACCCGCTGTTCAGAGGAGAACACTGGAGAAGAGTACTTCAGCGACTACGATGAGTTCTGAGGCTTGCGTGCCCCCAGTCATGTGCCTGTGGAAGCTGAAGACGGAGTTGCTTCGTCTAGTTATCGTTTGTTCGTTTTAAAGACATTCGAGTCTAACGTCTGAGTGTAATAAAGAGATAATGTAATGGTTTAACTCTTATACGTTTTTATTGCTGTTTAATGATATTTCACTCATGACGTCTATCATATGTGTGTAAACTTGATCCTGGCGTACATATGAGATGCATTTGGTTTTCTTCGGAAAATCAGGTGTGACAATATATTGTGTTCATTGATTTGTATGTTGACAAGAAACATGGAGAAAATATCTCTGAGATATTGAATTGTTCTATTCTCTGTATTCTTGTATATCCATATCAGGGAGAATTTATCAGAGATAATTGAGTAGTACTTTCGGCATGGTACTATGTAATGTATCGTGTTTAACCATGCAGGGATGCTTCTTGCTGGTGATTATTTGAGCTCGTTACTCTTCAAGTAAATTCAAGTGACTGTTTTGTGTAATTATCTTCCTATTTTATATGAAATACGTTGGTTTCTTTTATACCTCTTGACAGGTGTTTCTTGTTGAAAGTTTATTCTGGTTAACAAGGAAGTCAAGGATTACAATTTCTTCTAGTCTGGTGAGGCAATTTCTTTTCTGTTTACCGCCAGTGCCAGTTAGATTCCCTGTCTCCTAGTGCAGCTATTGGCTTCCCCTGGTACTATACATGAAAAGGTCACCGTCGTTTTATTTTCCTATCCATCATGTGGAACATTTGATGACCTACAATTTGTATTCAGGACAAACTGTTCCTTTTAGCCTTTTACGTACTCATGCTTTCCTCATAGTGCAATCACAGGTTGTATCATGTGGGGACCAGAACAGGTGTTGTCCTGGATGTTGGGTTCTGTTAGAGCAACTTCAGCAGCTTCCCTTTCCTCTCCCCAATAGCAAAAAAATAGTCATATAGGGGATGAAACCTCTCCAGCAGATCCCCTATAGCCTTCCCTTTTTTTCTCTATGGACTAAAAACCCCTCTCCATCACCTCTATAGAGGGGATCTCTCCTCCACCCCCTATACCAGCAGTAGCACTGTAGCAGCAGTCTCCCCCGGCCCTCTTTCTTCCTTTCCCCCTCCACCTCCCCCCACCACCACCACCGGCCGGCTGCCCCGAACCCGCGCGCTGAAGCAGCGGGGGCTCGCTCGGGCGCGCCGGCGCCGACCACGCCGTCGGCGCCCACCCCGCAGGCCAACAACCCTGTCCGCGCTGCCTCCCTCCACCCCGGCGGCGCCCACACCGCCGACCCGCGCCGCGACGTCCCTGCCCGCCCACACCGCTGACGTCCCTACACGCCGAGCTCCGCTTCGATGCTTCGACGAGCCACATCGCTCAGGCCGATGGACAGGAAGGAGTCGAGATCCGCAGAGGCGCTGTGCAGGTGGAGCGTGAGGCCCTCCAACAGCTTGCGGCCGTGGTGCCCGCACCCATGGGCCTTGCGACAGATCCGGATGCTTCTTGGCCGATCTTTCCCTTGTCCTTCCCCCCACCATTTTCCACAGCTTGAATTGAATCTTCCCCAAAGCTAGGCAAAGCACACACATCCCTCTCTTCCGCATGGGTGTAGTGATCGGATGGACACCACGAGCTGCCTCTTGGACGACTCGAGCAGCGGCGCGTCCATCGGCAAGAAGCAGGCGCCGGCGTCGGCGCCGAGCAGCAAGCCGCTGCAGCGCGTGGGCAGCGCGGTGATGGACGCCGCGGAGCCCGGCGCGGAGGCGGACTCCGGTGGCGGCGTGGGCCGCGGCGCGGTCGGCGGGAAGCTGCCGTCGTCCAAGTACAAGGGCGTGGTGCCGCAGCCCAACGGGCGGTGGGGCGCGCAGATCTACGAGCGCCACCAGCGCGTGTGGCTCGGCACGTTCACGGGCGAGTCCGAGGCCGCGCGCGCCTACGACGTCGCCGCGCAGCGGTTCCGGGGCCGCGACGCCGTCACCAACTTCCGCCCGCTCGCCGAGTCCGATCCGGAGGCCGCGGCGGAGCTCCGGTTCCTCGCGTCCCGGTCCAAGGCCGAGGTCATCGACATGCTCCGCAAGCACACCTACCTCGAGGAGCTCGCGCAGAACAGGCGCGCCTTCGCCGCCGCCCAGGAACGACCCGTTGTCGGCTGCGGTGGCCTCCTCCGCGGCCGCGGCGCGCGAGCACCTCTTCGACAAGACGGTGACGCCGAGCGACGTGGGGAAGCTGAACCGGCTGGTGATCCCGAAGCAGCACGCGGAGAAGCACTTCCCGCTCCAGCTCCCGGCCGCCGACGCCGCGCTCACCGCCGGCGAGTGCAAGGGCGTGCTCCTCAACTTCGAGGACGCCGCAGAGGCGCTCTGGCTGGGGTCGCCGTGCCCCTCCGCTGGGACCGGAACACCACCTTGTCAGGCTGCGCGAGGCCGGCCACGGCCGCCGGGGGTCACGGCGGCAACACCACCCGCGGCGGCGCGTTCGTGACGCCGTGCCGATGCAACTCCGCATCCGTCCTCGAGACGCCGAACCCGGTCGGCGACGCCGGCAAGCTGATCGACACCGGCCGCGCACCATCGCCCTGCAGTCAACTTCCAAAGATGGAAGATTTGGGGAGGAAAGAAGAAGCTGACGTGGCATTGTGGGGCCCACGAGTTGGGAAGGAGAATAGGGAAACTGCTGGAGCAAATTGTGTTTTAGGGATGAAAATATTTTTACTCCACCCCCAATAGCTTCATATAGGGGATCAAATTTACTACATCTGCTGGAGTTGCTCTTAGTTGATGGGTATCACTGTGTCAGAGAATGGGAGTGAAGAATATATGTGTTAAATCACTATGATAAGTTCAAAGTAGATAGTGCAAGCTGCCTTATTCTTTACTGTGAACATTCAGATTCCATCAAGAAGAAATACTAGGGGAAGATACCATGTTTCAGTGGTAATGATCAGTGGATATTTGGCACTTCTGCATAATAATGTGAGCATATGTTGCAAATATGGGATCAAGCAGGGCCTGTTGTAAAGATCCTCGATGGTCCTAAGGAAGCTGTCATCAATCTTGACTGGCATCCTGCTGAACCTACAATTGCCACAGTGTGTGCAAGTGCAACAGGCCTTGCATACATTTGGGCCAAGGAGCATGTAGAGCACTGGAGTGTGTTTGCTCCTGATTTTGAAGAATTAGAAGAAAAATGAAGAGTATGTTGAACGAGAGGGTGAGTTTGACCTGAACCCACGCGAAGATAGGTCAATAAAATATCTCTATTTGTTTTTTTAATTGTTCTTCACATTCATGGTATGCAACTTTAGCATTTTCTTTGTGAATCCCCTATGTAGGCTGAGGAAGTAGTGGTAGAAGAGGATACTGATATTGATATTGAAATATTTGAGAAGAATGCAATGTTGAGTGATGTGGAGGATTCTGTTTATGAGATTGTTTTCTTACTAGAAATTCCTTCCCCAGATGTTCCTGATGAGCAGCCACAGATGCCTTGGATGCTCATCAAAGTTGGAGGACCATTCTAGTTCCCATCCTCACTGAATGCTGTACAGGATGGTCAAGTTATTCAATAACAAGAGCTGGTCGGCGAACAGAGTTGGTTATGAGGTGCAGGTTGACATTGCAACAGCTACTTTATTTGATCCATATTCATATGAAACTAGAGATTAAACAATGTTATGTTACATAATGCCAACAACATATCTACTCCTCTAGTTGTTCCTTCTTTACTTGTGGTGCAGGATCTGGGAAGTTGTCAAAGTTCGCAGCCTTTCAATTTTGCCTATGCAGATGCATCTCTTTCACCAGACGAGCAAGGTAATATTGTTAGAATTGCAGGTTTGGGAGTAGTTTTGGACCTGAGATCCTCTGTACACCCATGCATGGGAGACCTCACTGCTCTGTGTTTGGTTGCAAAATTTGCTTCTATTTTGCAGGTACACTCGCTGTGGTTACATTCTGACTGCCTTTTAGCAGTCGGACATCTACGCGAGGGAACCATGTCAGCTCCATGGAAGCTTCGACCATGGATTCCATATTTTCAGGAACTCAATTCAGTTCAAAGCTTTGAGGTCATCAAAATCTCAAGAGCTCAAACTCAAGCTGCTCACCTTCTAGTTATTCAGGCGAAAAATGCAACTTCACATAGTGTGTACTTCAATATGTACCGCTTCAGAGCGTGCTCCTAGTTGTGCAGTGCTATCAGCACTTCAGTCTGTATCTTGGGGTTCCTTCAACCTCTTTCATGTACATTGTTTTTCAGTTTTAATGGAAGTCCTTTATCAAAAAGAAAACCTATTCCTCTGTCAGGGGTTCCTACAACCTCTTTCATGTACATTGTTTTCCAGTTTTAATGGAATTCCTTTATCAAAAAGAAAACCTATTCCTCTGTCGTCAAGCCCGATGGAAGGTTTTTGTTTTCGCAATTTCTTGTGTGCAGTCAGTTGCTTTGATTCAGTGCAATATAGTCTTCTGCTTATGATTTGTTTTCCAATTAGTCTCTGCTGGCGGTGTGGTCCGTTTATATATTCATATAAGAAAGACTTGCAGGCTATCATACCAAGAAAACTAAGCCCTGTGTCTACCATATGCATGTTGTGAAGTGGTGACTACAGCATAGTACGAAAAGTAGAAACAACCTGCATTACTAGTCAGGGATAGAATCTTCAAAACCTGAGAATCTCATGCTACCTCCACTGTAATGCTAAATGTTTCAGCAGCAGGAGAAAAAAATTCCCAGCAAACAACAGTTCAGTAGGTTCTCAATGTTTATCATACAGCCAAATCTCAATGTTTATCATACAGCCAAATCCGGACACACAGAAACTGAATCGCAGACTCAGCAGAACTCAAACTTCACGCGGGGTGTAGAACCCCATGAACGGAATGAGAATAAGCGTACCCTTTGGTTTGGGCAGGATCTTGACGTAGCCGCTCTCTAGGTCGAGGCTGATCGGCCCGTGGCCTGTACGAGTCCCGATCAAAAGCCTCCTCGGACATTCAACTGATCCCAAGAGCCTCCACGCATCTACAGAGAGCCTGACGTCGCGCCGTTGCGCCCATGCCACCGCCGCTCCTTCTGCACCCACCTCTGTCTCCCACATTCGGACAAACCAATGTCCGTTGTTGACGAATAATCCCGCAAAGCCGAGACTGCCGCCCACCCCGGGCACGAGCACGGTACCGTGGTCACCCGCCGGGATCGCCGGTGGCCCCTCGATGTAGGACAGCCGGTGCTCGTCGCCGACGAACTGGTACCGGACGATGGCCCTTCCGCCCGTCCTGAAGTACATGTTGCCGTTGACCACCGTTGTTGCCAGGTCCTGCATGGTGGCGGCGGCGGGCGGCGTCACGGACGCAGTGGCGGTCCAGAGCATGGTGGCCGAGTTGTACTCGTAAGCTGACGCGAGCTCTTCGGTGATGCCGATGAGGATGACTCGAGAAGGTTCCGCGTGGCAGTCGACGTGGTGGCACGGGTCGATGGCGTTGCAGAGGATGCCGGCGCTCCAATTGTCGTTGCCGTCCGGGAACGCCGCGGGCAGGCGAACGACCTCATGGCGGGCGGCGGCGAGCGGGTCCCAGATCACCAACAACCGGCGGCAGAGCGCTCTCCGGAAGAGCACCCGCCCGTGGCGGTTGTCGAGAGCGACTAGACCGACTCCGTCGTTGGGCAGGCGCGGAGCAGGGACCCTGGGGATCATCACGCAGCCAGCTCCAGGCGGTCCGAATCGCTTGTTGTAGACGCAGCCGAGCATCGGGGGCTGGCGGTGGTGCTCGCGGTAGCGGCGGAGGAAGGCGGCGCTGGTGAGGAGCTTCTGCCAGGCCTTGCACACCGCAGCAAACCGGAACAAAAGCTTGGGCTCGTTCGGCGGGAGGCGCAGCAGAATGTCTGAGTGGACATCGATGCCGAGGTGCGGCAAGCGTCGGGGACGGATCCGCCGTGGTTCGCCGGGCGCCATGGCGCGCTTGGGTTGCTTGTCTCGGACGGAGACGCGAGAGGCGGTGCGAGGGGGGTACACGACGGAGAGGAAGAAGTAGGAGCCGAGCGGTTGCGGGAGACGGCGGAGAGGAAGAAGTCGGGGGGGAGCGGTTGCAATGTTAGTTGGCGGTCATGGCGTGAGGCGGGGGCCTTTTGTAGAGGCGGCTGGCGCCTGGCGGTTGCAGTTGCTGGGAGGTTTGGGGGCCCAGCTGGCTTCCGCCGCACACCGGCGCACGTGTTCCCGGCGCCGGCCGCGTGGTCCCACGTTGCAATCTCGCAAGATTTTTGCAAATCGCACCAAATCTTTCCCCCAACCGCCCCGGCAATCCTCCCAGCTTTCGACATGACCCACAACGCCGCCGAGCTCGCCGGCTTCGCGGTGGCGCCAGGCCGCGATCAAGGCGCTCTAGCAGCAGGGCGAGTGCCCCACGCGGCCACGCCTCGCCACCCCTGCGCCGCGCTACCGGCTTTGCAAGGAGGCCGCGCCAGTGCGCCACCGGCTCCGGCGTCGACGAGTTCCCGGCCTCCAGCGGCCGCAGCAGCTGCATCCGGGGCCCCGCGCGGACCCCGTCGTGCACAGTGCACTGCGAGCGTGCTCCAGCAGGCGGACCAGCGGGAACGCCCGGCCGCGCACGGGAGCGGATCAGCAAGCCCGAGGATGTGGCCGTCGCGGCGCCGTCGGGCTCGCGGGGCGTGACACCGTCACGGCGCTGGAGCTGCGCCTGCACGAGCGCGTACGCTAGCCACGCCTGCGGTGTGCACGCCGCCTAGGGACTAGTGGATCGCCGTGACTCCCGTGTTGACGGTGACCGGCACCGACGGCCGGCCGAAGAGCGCGACGGCGAGAGCCAGAAGCCCAGAACAGCGTGAGCGCTAGAAGCTCTGCAAGGAGGCCGCGCCAGTGCGCCACCGGCTCCGGCGCCGACCAGTTCCCGGCCTCCAGCGGCCGCAGCAGCCGCATCCGGTGCCCCGCGCGGACCCCGTCGTGCACAGTGCACTGCGAGCGCGCTCCAGCCGGCGAAACGGTGCGTGCGCTCCAGCAGCAGTAACGGTCATCAGTCACGCGCCGCAGCAACGGTCATCAGTCACGCTCAGCAGTAGATCGGGAGGATCCGGGGCATGTCTCTCCTCCTTTGCTTCAAGATCGCCGGCGCGTACACCATCCCCTCGTGGTGGATCGGCGTGACGGCGTACGACGAGAGATGGCCGTCGCGGCCAGGCCCGTGCGCCCCATCCCCATGCTGCTCTCCTCATCGGTGGCGCCATGAGGTTGGCCGGGAGCAGCGCGCCTTCCCGCACACCCTGTGCCATCTCGCCAGATACTCACGACGCCACGTTCCCGGCCGTCGCGCGCCGTGCCGCGGAGGCGGTGCCGTGCGCTCGCGCGCGGCGTTCACCTGCTGGACGTCTACGCCGCGGCGCATCGCGAGGTCAACGCGGCGGCGAGCGACGCGACGCACGCGCTTGCATTGCCCTGCACCACCACCACCGCCGCCGGCGACGGCGAACTCGCACGCCATTAGCCAACTGCTCCTCACGGCGGGCAAGGTATGCCCCAGCAGACATAGCCGCCTGGAACGCCTAGGCTTTGGTGGCGCACGCTGCAGGGAGCCAGAGACGCGCTCCTCTCGTCTGGGCTCCTCCGTGGCGCCATGACGGACGTGGGCCGAGCAGCGCACCGCACGCCGCCCCGGCGCGGTCTGGGCGATATCCCCAGCTACGCACGATGCCACGTTCCCGGCCGTCCATGTCATCCGGCACGATAGGGTGGCCGTCGCTGCCGGGTCCGTATGCATGCCGGCCACCGCCCATCGTCGGCAGCCGCTCCGTGACTTGGACATGGACATGGAGGGCGTGAACACGATCCCCCGGCCGGTTGGTTCCCATCTCTACCACTGCCTCCCCCATCTCCATGCCAGCAAGTACTCGAGCGCTCGTGGGAAAAATAATGCTGCAACCATGAGTTGTGTTGTGTGTCATAGGACTGCCATGTGCGAATGAAATTTTATTTCATAGGATAGGATGAACAAGGATTTTTTTTTTGCGTGACAAGTACAGTACATGAGTACATCCGTTGTGTAAAAATTGAACCTGATATTCCTTTCCCTAATCTGATTCATATCCACTCATCAAAATCTCAGTACCATTGTGGAAATTGGAATGAATCATCTCAGTGTACAACAAGTTTGAACAATTCGGTTGAACTATCAATAGCAATTGCAACTTTGCTAGCTCCTTTCAAACATGACTAAAAAAAGATTAGTATGCTGTCTTTAAGATAGTGTGAGATACTATGTCCATGACTTCTGTCTGAGGCTCTGAAGAAGAAAGAATGGTTGTGTTTCCAAGGAAAATAAAGAGCGAAGACGTGCTGGGGCTGGCAAGGCCCAATAATGATCACCTAAACTGGGCCGACATGGCTCAAGGAAGCCCACCACACGCCTATTTCATTAATTTTAACCGGGCATCAGACAGACTTCTTACATGCGGGCCCCACCAATGGTTCATCCATCTGGACCGCGCAACTTCTCGATCAAGCAAGAAGATAACTCAAGCATCAAATCCCAAACAGTCCAGAAGGCCGGTTGTGTTGTGTGTCAGTTGTGTTGTGCGTTAGGGACGGCTGCGAGACCACCTCAACTGCCATGGTGGTTAGTTCCAAGTGGTCCTTGCGGGAACCAACGACGCTGGCTTTGGTATGCTAACATGGGCGACTATGTACTCTTCGGACTTCAGAGACCGGTGTGTGGAGTGCTTCGACCTCCATTATATCTATACAAATTTCTTCATCTTGGGTGAATTCAGACTTCTTATCGGCAATGCACTACACTTCGCCTTTGGAGATGGCATGATGATAAGCATCGATCCTCAAGTATGACTTGAGCAAGCATGAGCTATCTGTGATCGGCATGCCAGGAGAGTGCAGTGTGATCTACACGCCTAAAGTGTACAACATGCTCATGAGTCTCGTAAACATAGATGACAGAGGGCTAGGAATGGTCGTTCTGTTGGACAATTGCATCTACATGTGGTCGCGGTCTGATGGCATTGGTGGGCGGGTGAAGCACAAGGTTATGGAGCTCAAGATGCTTCTCCCACAACAGCCATTACCGCGCAAAGTGATTAGCTTTGCAAAGGGCACACACTATTTTCATTAGCGTGCCACAGGGATCTTTTTACTTGACCACAAGTCAAAGCAAGTGAGGAAGGCTGGTGAAAAAGAGTCCCACCATCCCATATTACCTTACGTGAGCTTCTACACTCCAATGTCGTATAATGATCTACAAAGGTTTTAAAGGTTTTGCATATTGTTAAAGGTCTTGCATCTTTACTATTGTTAAAGGTTTTGCATATTTTCATTATACATGTTTATCTTTATGGAAAAGCCAGAATGTTGTTGTCTTCAACAGATCATCCTACCCCCCCCCCCTTTGCTGTCACCCGGGCTGCGGGCACGGATCTGCAACTTTGGGCTCATCGGCTGCGCAGCGAAGACCATCGAGCTCGCCTCTCGTTGTTCTTATGTAATCACAACTAGTTGTTCAGGCTCTCCCCCACCCCTCCTCACAAAACTTTGTATGCTTCAGACTTGCATATTGATCAATATACATGTTCAGGCCGGCTTCTTACCTGCCGTAGTTGCCCTAAAAAAAGTTTGTCCATACATTCAATAAGTGATAAGTCAAGGCATAAGTCGTGAAGATTTGATGCAAGACCTATGAAAAAAGATTTGATGCAATCAAATCACCAAATTATTGCTCTCATCTATCTTTAACAATAGAAATATCCTAGATACTATACCACACGGATATATATATCTTGAGTCACGACTTAAAAATAACTGATGTAAGACCGATGGGGATTTGATAGTGATGTGTGTTTATTATTTGAAATTCTTTGGTGATACCTGCTCTCAAGGAAATTAATTTATGGAAATGAAAGCTCGCAATGTCATCATGTACACCAACATAAAGCTTTTCCTTTTTTTTAGGTTCATGTTGTTAAAAACAAATTCATGAAATTGGCTAGCTAGTTATCTCTTGGAATGAAGCGAATAGATTATTAGGTGAACCTGATAGAGAAGTGCGTACCGAGCTCATTTATATAATCATTCAATTATCTATATACTACCTCCGATCTTACATATATATATATAACACCATTGAGAAATGTTTCAATACTTCCTTTTTTTTATGATCCGTCCATCCGGCAAAATCGAACTGTGGAAGTTCTCATAGGGGAAGTACTAAATTGGTGGGACCCACCCAATCTGTAAATAAAATTTTATTTAATTGAGAAAGGGTATTAGAGTAATTTCACATTTCCTCAGCTGTCCTCGGTGACCGGTCAGTCAATCCGGTCAGCTCGTTCACATTCCCGTTCGTTCAGCTGTCCCGTCGGTGCTGGGAGGAGCCAGGTGCGGCGATGCCTGGCGGAGCACAGGCGGCGTTGGCTGGCGGAGCAAGGGGGGCGGCGCGGCCCTCCGCGGCCCGCGGTCGCAGCGCGGATCGGGGAGGCCGGCGCGTGGGCTCGGCTGTCCGCGACCGCAGTGCCGGATCGGGGAGGTCGGCGCTAGGGGCTGGTGCGTCCGCGGCCGCAACGGCGGCGCAGGCTAAGAGGGGGTGGCGGCGGCGGGCTGGAGCACGTGTTGGGTCGCTGATGTGGGCTGCGTGATGTTGCAGGAGTCACCGTGGTTGGGGGAGATTCAGCGCGCGCAGGTCCCGCGATGGAGCCGTCGATGCACCCGATCCGGTGGCCGGCCGAGGCGCTTGCGGCGGCGGTTGGGAGGCGGCGTTGATACTTCTGGAGGCGGCTCGGAGTCACAGTCTGCAGCAGCGCTGGCTCAGGCGTCCGCGATGGCGAGGAAGCTCGGCGTGTCAGCGGGGGTCGGGCGCTTCGGCTGCCAGGTCTGCGGCACCGAGCTCGCCATCGACCCAACACGATTCCGCCGGTGTCGCCAGGGAAGCGCCTCTGCTCCTTCGTGTTCGTCATCCTCGTAAAATCGACGGAAGGTGCGTTGATGACTGGTATCTGTTGCTCACATGGACATGTCCTTGTATTTAATCGCTCTCTGTTCTTCGTTGATGCCGATATTTGGTCGCATCCTAGTGGAGGAAGGGTAGCACCATGGACATGTGCACGCGGATTGAGCGAGCAGTTGTGCCAGGTGCTGTAGGTGCAAGCCAGGCCGGCGGTAGTGCGGCTGCGCGACATCATCTCCCCCCTCTCGGTGTGGTATCGATGGGACACAAGAAGCAATGCAGGCAGTAGCTGAGCATTGAGCAGTTTAACCGCTCCAAGGCAATGGTTCTTTGCACACACCATGCTACAAACTAGCAAGGTACTCTATTTGACTCTGCATTTTGGAGTCTTTGCTTGCATATTGTTACAAATTTGGTTGCTTGGAGTGACATGGTCCTGCGAGATTATGTAGGTTCAGATTTGTCTTCGAGTTTTAGATGAGTATTCATGGGATTTGCTTGTGGGTGAGGTTGGACAATTTTGTTGGGTTACAACTTAGTATAGCACAGAAAGTAAAAGAAAAAACAATGGGTCAGACAACTAGTGGCCTTGTAGGATTTGCTCCTTCCTGCAGTTGCTTGTAGCTGTTTTGTGTGTACGATGGCTCACTTCATTTTTCTGTTCCCCAACAATTCACTAGATTGCAAAGGAACTATGTATGATGGCATGTAATACTTAAGCTACAGAATGAGCCAATGAAATAGAAAAAAATATTCAGATGCCGCAGTTCACCACTTGGAGAGTTCCATGATGGTCTTGACACAAGTGATTGCAACATAGAAATATAAAAATGTGACGCGTTTGTTTTTGTCAACCATGGGAAGTAGCAACATGTACATATGGAATTCGATAAAAATGGCAGCAAATAGAGGAGGTCACATTTTGAACCAAATATTAAATTTGCTTGTAAGGGCTCTTTTGAAGTGGTCCTGGTTTCGAGACCCTGCTGCTCTTGGTGCTCTTGGTCTAAACTGTCTTGGCGATTGTCTCGGTTGCAAAATCAAGTAGGATAGCATTATCAGGTGGTTGTAATTTCCGTGGGCGTCCACGTTTCCGCTTTGAGCTGCCCACTTCCTTGGGATTTTTGTGAGCATCTCCATTGGTGACTTTTTTGTTCTTCTTCTTCAGTAACCTTTCCTCGTATTCTTCCTTCTACACAAGTGAAAGGTGTACATGACTTAGGTATAGTGTGTATTGAAATGGAAAATTGTAAACGAATGTATATTGAGAATCACAAACCGTTAGCACTTTCTTGTATGATTCCAATCTACATAGGTTGTATTCTGAGAACAAAAGCGTAGTGCAAATTTTCCAGCTGAATACTTCAATTTGTGACTATAGTGCATAGCAATGGGTATGTTAGTACATGATCGATTGTAGAAACAAGTAGAAGTATTAGATAGAAATTTATTCTTTCGTTGACCTGTGTAAATTGCTCGGCCATCTTTTCCCCGTCCCAAACCAACATGTACTTGAGTATGAATGCCCCATAAGAGTAGCTGCATATATAAGTTGATGTATCATGATATGTATCATGTATAGGACACTAATAATTTGGAACACAATACATACTTGGTTGTTTGTTGTGGTATGTTAGTGTAGCAGCGTGGTTTCCATGTAGTAAGGTCGATGGGCTCAGAAATTGTCACCAAGCCATCTTCAACAGCAGCAGCAATACATGCTTGTATCGACTTCACCTGAGTAATGAGAAGAACAATTTTAGATGTATTACAAGTTCCAGTGCCATTGATATATTAAGAGACAGTGAAAGCAGACTTGCAAGGGTACGTTCCTTGGCCTCATCTCGCAATTCGAGATTCGAGGCTAAAGAGTTCAGAACCTGAACCTCTTTATTTCTGAAATTAAGCACAATTAGAACCCAGTGGCAATCACGTACATTCAATGGGACAAAAACCTGGAAGAATCACATTATTAATTGCATTGTTTTTGTAGTATTTAACTTAGTGAAGAAAATATTTGGAAGCATACATACCATTTGTCGTCCTATACATTTTGTAGCAATTCTGTGAGCCCATGACCTCTGAATAGGTCCATTTTCTCCGGTGAGCTTCCTGGTATGAAATGTTGAAAGTACTGATGTCGGTGCAGTATCCACATCGCAGACATACGCATAAGCATCAATAACCTGCAGTCCGATAATATTAGGCATAGGTTGTACTAGTTCATGTGGTTTGGAACTGGAATGGGAAATAAAGGGTCTTACCTGGTTGTATATCATGTTTTTGGTGACATTTGGCAGTAACATTTGAACTGTAACTGCGACATTGTCACCAACTAGAACTACTTCAGCGTTAGCGTAACTGTTTCGGAGGAAAAACGCAACATCTATGTCTTTTGGTGTGAAAGTGTAATTGGGATTGGAAATAGGAATTCTTGGCATAGGGGAGTGTTTGTCTACAGCTTCTGCTGGTGTCTTTTTTTGCAAAATAGGTACTGGATTGGGTGATACAATCGGATTTTTTGGCCCTGAAATTTGTTCACCTAAAGTCGATGGTTCCTAAAAAAAGGATGTCGGACCATATGTAAAAATGGTTCAGTTCAGCAATGTGTTGGGATATCTTTTGTACCTGGACATATGCAGCTTGTGAAGTTGATGTTGTGTCGTTTTGAAGAAGATTTCTTAGGTCCTGAAACAGAAAAAAAGATAATTAATATAGCGTAAGATGTATGTGATGTCATTTTGTAGTGTTCCTTACCCTAATTTCCCTTTTTACACCCGAAAGGTCGTCCTCTGTATTGGCCACCCTTGTTTGAACAACACTTTCCATTTTCAGTTGTGCCCTGATTTCTGTGAATTACTCGTTTATGTTCAGAGTCTTGGAATCTAGTTTCTGCTCTAAATTCATTCCTGTGCGTTCTATTTTATTTTCAAGTTGCACGAAACTGTTGGTCATAAACGCAAGTATCATGTCCACCTGTAACATATAGAAGTCATTTGGTAAATTCGTAATGCTTGGTGCAAGATATTTATAAGGAAAGAGATAAAAATAGGATGTCATTTGATGTTTATACTTGTTGGCTACTGAAAACGTTGCCTTGGGACTGTTGCTGGTGGTTGTCATTTCCATGTCTTTGTCTTCCTTTGTTGCGCTCTGCCATGGTTGGTGGAGTGCTGATATTGTTATGCAGCGATGTTTGAACTGCAATTTTCATGACAACCTTACAAACGATACACTATCCAAGTTAGTTTGAATAGAAAAGTGAAAATGAAATAATTCGAGCTCCAAACATACCTCTCCTCCATTTATGCCTCCTTTGTTGAAAGCTTCAGTTCTTAGTCTTGCCTTTTCTTCATCCCATCGTGCCATCACCGGAGGGGGTATTAGAGAATAGGAAATACCGTACTTCCTAGGTGCATGGATGTGCTCCCAGTACCAATACTGCATGAAAACATTAATAAATGTGCTGAGTTGATAGGCATATGATTAATGTGTATGTTTGCTAGTGCAATGATACTTGCAGCAAAGGTAAGTTGCCTTGAAGACTAAACTGCCCCATCACTTTAAATGTACGGATGCAATCCATCAGGTACGTCAAGGTGAACTTTCCCCAGTTTAACTTTGAAACGTATTCTACTTTGTCTACTAGACCCAAATATTTGGAGTCTATGTGATAGTTTGTTGTAGGAGCTAGAAGTGTGCCAATAGCAAACAAAACAAACTCTCTCTTGAAGTCATCATCAGGGACAACTGACCTAGCAATCTTGTCCTCGAGTGTACTAAGCTCAATTTTGTTCTTTGTTCTATATGAATTGAACAAGTCTAGATTTACAGGTTTAAGAGTAAGAACTTTTGCATCGTTGCCTTGTATTGGAAGACCCATTATATGTTCGATGTCAGAAGGGGGAATTGCAATTTTTTCACCACAAATTTCAAACTTTTTGTCTTCAATGTTGTATAGATTGAAAATCTTGACCAGCATTGTTCGTCGCAGCTGCACCGGCTTCATATGAAGTAGCCCACCAAGCCCGAGTCCTTCAACTGCAGCCTTGTGATCTTCTGATAAATTTTTTTATCAGGTTTGCTAACCTAACGGGTGAGCAACCTAACTTCATTCCTTTATGCCTTTCATTGCCATCATCTTCCTCTCGAATTGAATCCTTCCTTGTATTGCATGACCCTATACAACAGCCGTTAAAGAGGTTCAAGTATTGAAATTCTATATAAAACTTCCAAGTGATAGCCCAGAAATATTTGAATATGTAGATGAAAATCAGAGATGTGCAATGTATATGTACAAATGAAAAGTTCAAGAGGAATAGAAAGTTCTTGATTTTTCTATGGGTAGTACTGTCATTTTCTTTAATGAAAAATCAGCCTCTGTATATATAATTCTGCAAATTGAAGGTTGATTGAATGAGTACATCCCGATTCAGATTAGTTAATTAACATTTGTGGTGACTTATCCCTCTTGTTCCAGGCATTTGATTTATGAACCTGAAGCAGAGTGTGTTGTCAAGGGGTGAGGATACTGTGTGGCTTAATTAAATTGAAGTAGACATTCCCAGAGGCTGGGATCTATGTCAAATATTATATTCATGCTGACAGAGGATCATTAACATGGGTGAGACATTAGCATTTTCCATCTGTCAAACTTATTCCAGTTACCAGTCAGATGCATCTTATTTACATTTAAATTTATGCTAACTTGTGTGGCATCATGTGTCAAATTCAGTGCATAATCCTAGTTTTTTTTATATAGCATGGTGGAGTTGGCACACAGAGACAGGCGATTGGAATGAAGGAGTGGACATGTACCTGGTGCAGATCGTGGTGTCTGATCGGCGCCCGCGGAAACTACCGGTATGATAACCTCTGCGGAAACTACCGGTGTGCTCTTCTCTGGTTCGACAGTCGACATCTGATTGCCGCCGCCGCGTGGAATTGCAGGTGTCCTCTTGTCTGGTTCGGCGCTCGCCATCTGATTGCCGCTGCCTGGTAGGAACTGCCGGTGGCCTTTTCTGTTGGTGGACGGATGGAAACCGATGGCCGCCGCCCAGGTGGAGTGGAACTGCCGCGGAGCTTGTAATCCCGTTGGCAGAGAAAATAGGGTAGTTTGTTGTTGGTGGCCGCGCGTGGGTGAGATATGATTTGACGATGTATTTTAATTGTCTACTAGGGGATTTGACGATGTATGTATGGAATAGATGCTCCTCAAACATGGCCCATAAGCGGCGGCCCTGTATAAGGACCATGTACGTCCGCTAGGCCTATCGAATTTAAATTTTCAAAGGGTTTGAAACAAGTTCAAATGAAAAAGGGATCAACATAAAAATTGTAGGTCCCAAAGAGGTCTACAACTTCTTTGTTTACAATTTTTTTACTTGAAATCAATTGCTCCGTCAAAATTTGATTGGAAGTATTTAGATATGAGTTCTCCCAAAACATATGAACAGGCTCAATTTTTATTTTAAATCTCCGCAAAAACTTTGTAACTAGTCTTTCTCCTTCGTACAATCTTCCAAGTAGATAAATGTTTCTCTAAAAATTCTTAAAATCATTGTATTTGGAAGTTTTGTAACGTATTAATGTTATTATTTCAAAAAATTACAAGTACATTTATGACTTTTTAGGGTACTAAATGATGTCAAATGAAAAGGTCATGAATACCAAAGTAGTAGAACTTATCAAGACGTACAAACCATAGTCACAAAGTTTTCGGGTCGAATGGGTCGAGGAACGGGGTCGTGGATCGAGGGTCGATACTTTTGAGTGAGTTTTACAAGGCGGGGACGAAAATGACCCCGCGTTCCCAGGTTGGGATCGACGTTCTCGGGTCGAGGGTCGATGCCATCGACCCCGTTTTATGTGACTATGTACAAACTTTATTTAGGTCATTAATCCATGTGAGAAAGTTTGAATACTTCAAAATTTGAAATTCAAAAATTGATAACTACAAGTAACAATTTGCAACACTAAACAATTTTAGCTCAAAAAGTTTTGAATGTCAAAGTTTATAAACTCACCAAGATCTACATTTTTTTATTTAAGTCATTTTTATGTTTGAGAGAATGACAGTTGTCGGGTTTGTCACCGCCGGCAAGTAAATTTACACGATCACATGTCGGGATCCGCACGGTGGCACAAGAGACACAAGGGATTATACTGATTCGGGCCTCCGGAGAGTAATACCCTACGTCCAGTCTGAGGGGGGAGTGTTCTTTATGCTCAAAGTTCGTAGTAGGGGTTACAAACTGGTCGGGAGAGGGTCTCTGAGCCCAAGTCCCTGGTGCGAGTGCACGTGGTTCTCGTAGCAGAGTCCTGCGTACGTGTGAGTGAGTGTGAGCGTCTATGGGATGATATGAGATGAGATATCGAGTGTGACCCCTTCCTCCCCTTTTATAGTTGCAAGGGAGAGGGCAAAAGGGGGGGGGGGTTAAAACGGGAATGGAAACTAGATTACAGTGTAGGCTGTCCTTCTCCACGTCGGGCGGCCGTCCGGACATGGTGAAACAGTTAGGGTTCCTGTGGGGTTTCTGTGTGGACGGAATGGCCCGCACTGTGCCGTTCGTGGCGTAGTGGGCAGCCACGCCTCCTGACACCCCCTGTCAGTACGGTCTGGTATGGAGAGGGTTACGCGTGGCGGCGTGGAAGCGGGCGTGCGCGGAGAACCCACCTCGTCAGGAGTGGGCCCCGCTTGTGTTTGCCTTCGCCGTGAAGGCTGGGCCGGCGGTGGTGGAAACTACTCGTGCGAACGAGCAGTTGGAAGCGAGACGGAAACTACCCGTGCGAACGAGTAGTTGCGGTGGGGCGGAAACTTGTCGTTCGAACCGCCAGGTGGACGGAAACTTGTCGTACGGACCTCCAAGTACTCGGAAGCTTGCTGGATGAGCCGTCAAGTACTCAGAGGCGAGTGGTGCCCGCACGTGCGGGCCGCCAAGTGCTCGGTCTTGACGGAAACTGGTCGTACGGGTCGCCAAGTGCTCGGGGACGGAGTACTTGTCGTACAGGCCGCCAAGTACTAGGACTGTAGCCCGCACGTCTCCTTTTGGTAGTCGCGGTGGGTCCTGATCAACAGTATACATTGATGAGTTCTACTACTTTAATATTCATGACCTTTTCATTTGACATCATTTAGAGCCTGTTTAGTTCCCAAAAATTTTCCCAACTACCCGTCACATCAATCTTCCGACACTGATTAGGAGTATTAAATGTGGATTAATGACAAAACCCATTCCATAACCCCTACCTAATTTTTCGATACGAATCTAACGAGCCTAGTTATGCCATGATTAGACAACTTCATGCTACAGTAAACAATCTCTAATGATGGATTAATTAGGCTTAATGGATTCGTCTTGCGATTTCCCGTCCATTCGTGTAATTAGTTTTGTAATTAGTCTACATTTTTTACCTCTAATAGACCTTCGAAAGGGGTCCAAAAATTTTTGCCAAAATTTTTGGCCAACTAAACAGGCCCTTAGTACCTAAAAAGTCTTAAATGTCGGACCCCAAACCATGTTAATAATGGTAGCACCTCTGATCTGTACGACAAGTTTACGTAGACGCATTGGTTAGTGTGGAGAGGAGCAGACATTCATGTCGCAGTTTCGAACTCACTTGTACTCTAGCCTTTTTTAACAAGGCAACGACGAATCATAGGATCCTTGGATTTTTTTCTCGAGGAGACCAAAATCCTAAAGAAAAACTGCCACGCGAAATAGGAGGAGACCAACACATATCCCTCCACACAGGTCGTGGTGTCGACCGATCTATAACCTGCGGCCGTCCGCAGTCAAAACCAGAAAATTTGGGACTCAGATCTATTCGGCATCTGCAGGTGCGTCTTCCTCGTGGCGTCCAACTGTTGTATCTATCTACAATCCTCCGCTTTGATCCGTCTTCTCACTTCACCGCACATGCATCGCAGTAACTTCACCGAAGATCTCCGCCCAACGCACACCATTCGTCGTCGGCTCTCTCTGGACGACACCGATACAAGTGAGTTCGCCATCCATGGGGTTGGATCAAATCTTGCCTAGGGTTCCTGCCTGATTTGACTGTAGTGGAAGCTGTTTGTTTCTAGAATAATAGACGAATGCATTCCTTCTTAGTCTCTAACTGTTGGCTGTTGCGTTGTCTTGAGATCCAATTTGTACTGTATTATTGTTACTTCAGAACATACTATTGTGTCAAGATTTGAGGATTTTTCCTGAATAAATAGACCAATTACCTGCTTACACATGAACTCTTTTCCTCATTACGTCGACTCTACTTATTCAATGGCACACTTTATGTTACAAATTAGCTTGAGTCAGGTGTATGTACGCTTCAGATATAGTGCCCATTGTAGTGCTGATTGTATTTATGTTAGGTCGATGCATGCATTTTCTACAGATCTCGTTACTTGTTTGTGTTATAAAATAAAATGTAGAGATAATAGAGAGAATATGAAATAGTGAATCCGGCCAACTTCTCATTGATCTCAAGGTCCTTTTATATAGGGAGATTACAAGATGGAATTTATGACATAAACATTAAGTGTGGTCCTTTGATGTTCTCCATCTAATGGTAGCAATAAGGCTCCTTAACCATGGTTGTTACTTCTCCTTGTAGTGGAGTAGTTTCATGGCATTAAACCCATGGTGTATTGCCCCTTGGTGTGCTCCATTGAGGAGGTCAATAAAGACCTATTGTAACACTCCCCTTTTGACCGAGTCAATTTTGAGATTGATATGTTCTTGAATTCCTTTTGAAAAACCCTGTAGAAAAAAATAAGAATAGTTTGTCTAGTAGTTACTCTATCATAAACCTGCAAGGTTTAAGGAGTAGCCCATGCCTTGATTTATCTCAAGAAAAACCCCGATGGGGGAAAACATGAGATAAGGCACATATGTGGATATGCCACTAAAACTCTTTTAAACCCATTGGGAAAAATAAGGAGAAAATAATGTGGTATATATGATCATTTGCTCAATCTTAAATCTGCAAGATCTTAGAGAGCAATGTATGTCTCTATATCATCTCTAAAAGCTCTTTGCGAGGGAGGTGATATATTATGTCTTAAAATACCCTTTTCCCCAGTGGGGAAAATAAAAGATATGACATATATTCTTGTATTGATATTACCTCATTAAAAACTTTATATGAGAAACCTTGAGAGAAAAAACTCATAAAAGAAAAGAGTACAATATGGTGCATGAATAGGTTATAATTCATGAAGATACTCCCCCTGAAACTTGCAAACTTCAAAGTCATTACATACCAATTCTACAAACACCCTTGAAGTGTGAAAATTGATTTAGACTTTGCGAATAAACTAGTGAAGCACTCACATGTTTAATTTGCAATTTGGTTATTTCTCAAATGTATTACAATACATGAGAATAAGCCACTTTGTGGGCAATAGGATATTGCTCTCACATAACCTATTTGCATCCAAGCAATACAAGCTCTATTATCTTGATAGATAATTGTTTAGTGATTCAGTGGAGTCATATATTCGATCACTCAACAAAGTTATTCATTTTTATGAGACTTTGGAATGACATGTGGAAGTAACTTTGGAGTCCATGACAACTCTCATAAGAACTCAACCACAAAGATATCGGTCTATAATCTGACATTTATTATGGGGATTAGTAGGCCAGAATCTTCATATCCTACTGTGATCATATTTTGACTTCTCTTGTGACAAGTCAAGAAACATTAGTACCATATGGATATCTATTGATATCTTTTGACCCCCGCTAAAAGCGTTCTCGGAGTAGTGCTCTTCTGAGCTAGCAAGTATCTGCAAATGCAATTTCTAGCTAGTTGCGATTTTGCAAGATACATATGCGCTTTTATGGCACTAAGGTTCAAACCTAGGGTCGGAATGGATAACGATCCATGTATTTGGGAATTAAATGACCAAATGTTGATGGATATGACCACCCAATATCATTGGATATTGGTAAACCAATGTATATGCTTAAGTTGTAGACTTAAGCCTAATTTGGTTTTACCCAAATTTTCGTCTCTTTGTCTGTCTTAAGATGATTGCATGGTTGTATGTGTGTGATTGGAGATGACATAAAACCCAATTAGGATTTTGAGATACAAACACACATATGCGATCATCGTGATTAATTAGGGGTAAATCTTCTGATGAAGAAACTCTCCTAATCAGTTAACCATAATCAACTGACAATTTATTACAAGTTATGTAGTGACTTGAGATGTACACAACATATGTTGCGATTTTGATTCAAAACACAAAGTCTGTTGTGACTTGTATATTCGAATCTATCAAATTCATTTGATCTGCCAATGATCAAATTTAGATGATCAAGTATAGGAACATGATTTTCACACATAGCATCAGATATGTTAGCTATGTTTCCGTGTTAGAATATATGCTACAAGCTCTTGCTATCTCACCACCTTGCTTCCACAAAGAAAACATTATGAGAGTAAGGTATTACTCAATCATTGTTTAGCGAGAGCAGATCTCCTCAGTTGTCACCTTTGATTTGACCCAAAGTGAGCGTTGAGATGCTCTTGCCTAGGACTTTTGGTCTGGATCCAGTAGGCGTATGTCAATCTGAGATGGAGAAGTGTCGACATTTTGTAGACTTTATATGATTGATTCAATAGAATAAAAAATTGCTTGTCAAAATATTGACCCTTTAACTCTATGTTAATTTCCATAATGACAGAGTTAGGGTGTTCCAGTGACTCAGTGCCTGAATATGTGTACACATATGCTGGTCTTTTGGATGTAGAACATCCATAGGCTTTGGATACTAAATATCCATAAGGTGCCCAATCAACTTGATGTTGGTTTACTCCATCGTTTTCGCATAAGCTTGCAAGAAGCTATATCTCTTGTGACCATACTTCTCCCCCTCTTATTTGGGAGTTGAGTGGTTTTAAAATAGGTACCTCCACTCTTTCTGGCACAATGGGATTGAAAATCGAATGTCACCTTTAGTGAGTAAATGTATTTGGCAGATTATTTGCATTAGAGTGCAAACAAATTATTTCGAACTTATAGTCCGAATTCTTTAGTACATGGATACTTGTGAGGAGGATGTCAAGATGTGGCATTCACTCTTAATTCCTGGCATTCTATGTGTGGTATAAATCTCCCCCTAATGGCTGGAATCATCCTCAAAGTGATCAACATACGGGCTATGTATGAATCCCCTATGGATGATCTGAGGTATGTTATGAATGACAGATTATGATACCTCTAGGATCTCTCATGCCCATAGATGTATGTTGAGGTGGTGATATTGGTATGTGCAAGACATAACCAACACGCAGGTGGGAAAATTTTTACTGAAGGTCAAACATCCACGTACTTGAACTGCAACGGAGGGAGTCGTAGATTGTAGTTTGATGAATTTGAAATGAATGCGATGTGTACGTTCGCATTCCACCAACTGATGTTGACAATTTGTAATTCTATTTGGTCATAGTATATGATTCTCTCCCTGGAGATTCAACTAGACCATTGTGGACATAAGATATTAAGATTATAGTTCCCAAAATGCCAAAAATGTACATGTGAATTGATGTGATCCCACGTCCAGGATCATTTACTCGAAAATTGTAAAACTTGAGCAAACACTTTGGCAAAATATGTATCACCTCAAGGGAGACACATTGGACTATATTATGCATCAATGTGCATTTTAAAGTACCTAGTTGATCCATACAAAGGTCGAATAGAACAACATACATATTATTGAATGTGTTCATATTCAAAGTTTTAAGGTAAGAGGACCTTAAATTCAAATCCCTTATTGTGCATGTGATGCACATCAAATCTCATAATTTGGGGAATTGATGCTTGTGACCAATAGAATTGATGATAATTTTCTCATCATCCTAAGATAGAATGATCAAGCAATTATGCCAAATCTTGAATTTCATCAAGAGAGAAAATTACTTTTTTATGCAACATATGATATGGGGTGGACATATGTGTAGTACAATCTAGATGGGAGAGAGGTGACTTTTTCAAGTGTCTATATGTCATATCTGTAGTCAAGATGAGGAACTCATCATTGCTTTCTTCATGCTTTTCAACATGAATTCCGTTTTTACGGATATCTCTAAGCTTAGTAGGGTACATGATGAATTGGGATACAATAATGTTTCCTCGATATTAATTTTTGTACCCATTGAGGGTATGATTGTGGCCCCGTGAGGACCTACTATCATAGCATCACATTCAATGATGGTCAAACCTTGTCTCTCACACTTTGTGAAAGAGTTTGGAAATGTTTGACTTTGCTAAGCATATTATTAGTGATACAACTGTCCACTAGACATATCTCTCATCCATCGGGTTGACTCCATAGCAATCTATATAATGCATAATTTAAAAAAAAACCATGCAAGATATAGAAATACATACGAATATAAGGATTAAATTGTGCAGCAAATCTACTAAAAGTAAAAATAGCAACATCATGTCTTTAATACAAGAAACTACTTTGCAAGATATGGAGCCAAATTGAGGTCTCCGATCAATGTCCAGAAGGTCCCCCTCTTCATTTTCCAGAGTCTTAGTGTTGCTCGATCCCGCTCATTTATGGATTGAGTCCATAGCGACAGTCTTAAGCTCATGAGAGGTGAAGTGTGCTTCAAACTTCTAGGTGTTCTGTGTACGACTCACAAACTCCATATATAGTTCAACTAGATGTTTGGGGTCGTGCATTTCTTAGCAATATGATTGTGGTTTCTACCATCATAATTTGGCTAAGAGATGCTTATCCCCATTTGAAAGTTCCCACGTGGCTTGCGTGCTCTCTTATGCTTGCCTTAACTCAAATAATTTCCAGTATGTATTTTTCCGTACGGTCCATTTTATTTCATGTTCGCATGTACTTCAGATAGAAAAGCAGCATCCAAAGGACGTTGGTTAGAGATCCTAATGGAGATCTCATAATTCTTTTTCCACCTGTCATAATGTCTAAACAATGAAGAATATACTGTGAAATTCTTTCTCCGATATAATCGAAGTTTTGAGCATATGATATGAACAATATGATTGTACTCATCCACAATTTTAAAATCATGTAGACGTAGATGATTCCACTCATGAGTTGCCTCAGAGAGTACAACTGATTTTTTACGTTCATAGCGCAAAGTGAGAGACGTCCACAAAAATCGTGAGTCTTCCTCCAACATATACTCCATTTTCAAATCATGACGGATGTGATTCCTTATTACATATAAGGTAGGAGAACTTGGACACGTTTGGTGGAGCTATAGCTCCATCAGTTGGTTCATCTATACATATGTATAGTCCATGTTTTGACAGATTTACTCAGACATCCATCACCAAAGTAGGGAAATTGGAACCATCAAGAGCGAGAATATCAAACTCTTTGGTTCCATCTCACCTACATTTTGATTGCCACTAATTTTGAGAAATTATAGCATATTTATGCAATTGTATGTGAATTCAAAATTAAATGAACTCAAACAAGAAAATAAGTATCCTCAATAAATTGGGTATCTTTAGGCTGTCGCATAATGAAAATAGCTCGACATTCAATTTTCCAAAGCATGATAATCATATTTGGGTAATCACTATTCAATAATATAGTAGATCCCCCAGTGGTATTTCGATTCCACTTTGATATATGACCAACTTGGATGTATGATAGGGCAATTTTATGAGCGTGTGCCATTTTGGTAATTCCGAGTTTGAGGGATAGTCGCTATGTTGTGGCATGCGTAGATCTATATGTTCTCAATCTTCGAGGAATTCTTCCAATTTTAGAGGTTATATATTGCATAAATGAAATAAAGTAAGGCGTGGAAATTAAATTTGCAAGGTACTTGTAATAGTAAAGAACATGAAAATGCTTAAAATGTTGAACAAAATATGTATTTACAATAACAAAAAGTAACAAAGGTCTGAGCATAAATGTACAAACACTAACAAACTGCAGAATGTTGATAAATTAAATTCCAGGGACTGGAACGTAAAATTCTGCGGAAATTTAAATCTGAAATAATTAATTCAGATAGATGGATTGTGAGCCGAGACAATCTCGATTTCCGTCCACCACCACTTTGGGCCCAGGAGGCCCAGTCTGGTGAGGCACAGAATTGTTTGGGCATGTGGGCCGATGAGGCCGGCCCTCACGCCACTATCGCCGCCGTCGATCCGCCGCCTCCGCCGTCAATCTGCTATCGCTGGCTGCAGGTCAGCCCGTGCACTACCCAAATTCGACCCTCCCCTGCCTTCTGGACTTCATCTGTCGACGCATCATTCCTCCCCCTCACCGGAGGTGGGGGGTCGACGGCTGTGGCCGTCGGGGCGACCTCCGGCCGAGGTTTGTCCGGTTGGGATCACCCGATGTAGTTCCGGACGAAGGTTCGCCGCCACAGTTGTGGCGGCGCGTCCAGGGCGCACGTTGGTTGGAGGTGGATGTTGATAGGTGGGCTCGGACTCGTTGAAGACGATGAGCGCCGCCGTGCCAGAGTACACCGTGTTAATTATCAGTCGCGACGCGGCAATGATGCCCCATAACTCGAAGCGTGGGGGGCATCGTCGGCTTGGTACGGTGTGGTGCTAGCATGGCCGCTGTCGCCACTACATCATTGGACGGGCAACAAGCACCGCTGAGGCGATGGCCGTCACAGCACGTCGCAGGAGTGCGGCTGTGCGGGTAGGTTAATGCCTGCCATGTCGGCGAGGGCGTCGCACTAGAGCTCGTGGAGCTGCAGCTACTGTTGCATGAGGCAACACATCTGGCGAGCTCGTTGGTGGAGAATGGAGTTGAATACAGACGATGAGAGCCTCGGCATCTTACCCTCTGCGATTTGCTGGCGAACTCCTTTCTTCTTTTTCATCGTTGATTGAGTTGATGCTTCTGCGACTTGTGACCGAACTCAGTTGAAGCAGAGCAAAACAGTGTTGATGACGTGTCATAAAATAAAATGTAGAGACAATAGAGATAATATGAAATAGTGAATCCGGCCAACTTCTCATTGATCTCAAGGTCCTTTTATATAGGGAGATTACAAGATGGAATTTATGACATAAACATTAAGTGTGGTCCTTTGATGTTCTCCATCTAATGGTAGCAATAAGGCTCCTTAACCATGACTGTTACTTCTCCTTGTAGTGGAGTAGTTTCATGGCATTAAACCCATGGTGTATTGACCCTTGGTGTGCTCCACTGAGGAGGTCAATAAAGACCTATTGTAACAGTTTGCACTAAAAATAGTACTACTAGTGCTTGTGCGAATTACAATTACTGCAATCATCCATACACTATCTATATTCGGCATCAACTATTGTAATGCTGCAGGGACCATGGACGCGAAGGATGCCGCAGGATCGGAGGTGCAAAAGAATCTGCACTTGGCCCGACAGGAAATGGACCACAAGATGGAGCAAGAGCGTCAGATCATGGACAAGAACATTCAGCAGGAGCGTGATGATATGGACATGAAGTTGCAACTTCAAAGAGCGGAAGTGGACAACATGGTCCGAGGGGAGCGTGAGAATGCTGACAACATGTTAAAGAAACAACGAGATAACATGGACCAGACGATTAAAGAGGAGCGCATGAAACTAGACCAGAAGTTGAAGCATGAGCGTCAAGAAATTGATCGCCTTATTGTGTTCGAACGTGTCAAAATAGATTCTGAGATTATGCAGGCACGTGTTGAGTTGGATAACAAGCTGAAACTTCAATGTGAGTATGTGGATTATCAGATCATACAGGAGCTTAAGGTACATTTCTCTATTCTATTTTTTAATCCTTTATGAAAAGTTGAGAATACTATTATTCTCCCTCTGTTAAGATAACCATGACATGTTTATCTTATTTATCAATCGCAGCCTACTACGCCCTTGAAAGTAAATTGGTGGAACCTTTACCATTTATATCTCTGTGCAGGATCAATGGCCTATAGAAGGGGGTTGAATATGGGCCTTTTTCAAATTTCTAGAACATAAAGCAAACCTTAACCTATATCTCTAGTGTTGCTCATCTAAAAAGGTTTCTTTTTACCAACTAAGCACACTAGCAACAAGGTTCCTTAACAAGATTCACACTAACATGAGAAAAGCATCCTAGTCAAGATAGCCAACAAGCAAAGCACTCAAGAGAGAAACTAGGACTAAGGAACTCAAGAGCTGAAAAGTAAATGCGGAAATAAGTGCGAGAAGGTAGAGCAAGTGGACAAGAGACAACCGAATTTTTTCCCGTGGTATCGAGAAGTTGACGCTTCTCTCTAATCCACATTGGAGCACTCACAAAGAGTTTTGCTCCCCCTCAAGCCACTTAGACTTGAGTGCTCACTAAGAGTACCCGTTCTCCATCTCCAGAATGGTGGGTCTCAATCCATTTACACCAAGAACTTCCCGGGGCTCTCACAATCTCCAAGAGCTCACCAAGAACCCCCAATCACCGAGACTGTTTAGGAGCCGTCAAACTCCAAGAGTAACAAGCTCACACACTTTCACTTGACCAATGCACTCAGCTATGCCATTGAAAGCACCTTGAAACTCTTGATCACCAAGAAAGAATCCCTCTTGGCTAGGAAGATGAAATCCAAATGATCAAAGCACTAACACTCCTTCTCCTTGGCTGCAGTAGTTCTTCAGAGTGGCAAAGACAGCTCAAGAGACTCAGGGGGGTCCAATTTATAGACCTAGCAAGGGAGGCTAGCCGTTAGAAAAGTCCTCTAAAAAGTAGTACCGTCGGATGAACTGACGGTTCCCCCTACGACAGCGTCGGTTCATCCGGTGTCTCTGTGTCTCCAAATATAGCCGTTGAACTCAAACGTTGTACCACTTCATCTGACGCATGCACCGACGATGCGTCGGTTTATCCGGTGCTGAAGCGACTTTACTCAGTTTGTCTCTGCGTAGAATAACCATAGGTGCCGGATGAACCGCTGGTTGTCTTCATGAGCGTCGGTTCTTCTGGTGCTGAAGCAAGTTCACTCGATGCGTCTCTGTATGAATTATATACGTGCGCCGGATGAACCGTTGCTTGGACTGTCGCTTCATCTGGTGCTGAAGGCTCTTGACTGAATTCATCACTGTTACCAAACCCTAGGTCACCGGATGAACCGATGCAACTGCTGATACACCGTCGATTCATCCGGCGGTGCTGTTTTCTTCTGAAACTTCCACATCAATCATCCGGTGCAACTAGAAATGATAGCGTCGGATCATCCGACGCGCCCTTTTTCATTTCAACTCATCCAATTCAAACACCTTTGAGTTTTTCTTCAAGTCTTTTGCTTCTAATGTGTTTCCATGAGTATCTTGAGTTGTTTAGTAACCAAGGATCTTGATAGTGCATGAATATAGCATAGCATTTAGCATGGTCAAGATACTAAAGTGTGAGCCCCTTTTAATAGTACGGTCAAACACTACAAACTAGCAAATCCAAGTGTCCTTCATCTCCTTGTGACACTTGAAACTAAGAATGTCCTTAGCCTTGTAGTCTTCGTCCATTTATCATCCATAATTTCAAATTGAGGGGTCTTATTTCACTTATCACTTATGACAATAACCCAAGGATAAATCTGCTACAAAACAAAGGTTAGTCACAAGTATATGGTTGTCATTTATCACCGAAACACACCCTTACCAAAGGTGCGGTGGGGCCTTGATGCTTACAATCCCCCTCTTTTTGGTGATAGATGACAGCATTAGTAGAGATATACGAGAATTTGAAATTAAATCATAAACTCTACAAATAATGCATGAAAAAGATATAAACAAGCACACATGCATTAATTAAACAAACACACAAGCATGAGTAGACAACATACACAAGATCCAAATACATGTCTCATCATGAACTCCACAAAACAAACAAGGGGCACAAAAGCTCTCAAAACACACTCCCAAGCTCCCCCTATCTCTACTCCCCCTATCTATCTCCCCCTTTGCAACAAGCACCAAAAAGGGACCTAATCAAGATGAGGTGGAGGAGAAGTCGGCGGTGTCGAAGTAACAACCACTGAAGGCGCGACGTGGTACTCGGAGGTGTCACCATCGTCGAACTCGAACCCCGACAGCTCTGAAGAATGTACTGGCGAAGAAGCGAGAGCGGTGTCGGTGCCGGTAGAGGTAGGAAGCGCCTGAGAGCTCGCTACTGCCATCTCTGACTCAATCTGCTGAGTGATCGTAGGAAGTGGGGTATCCTCCTGATCGAGTCTCTCTGCCTGAGGAGTAGCCATAGACGGCATGGGCGAGGTGAACCCAGAGGAAGGTCGTGCTGGTGTCTCAAAGAGAAGTGGACCTGTCAGGAAGGGAGACATCAGCTGAGTCGAAGGGGTCTGTGAGAACTGCGCTACCCTGAGCTGCTCAAGTAAGGTGGTCGTCTGTGGAGTCGAGAGCGGCCGAGTGGCAAACGTCCCTGACGGAAGGAGTGGTGAGATCGAAACAGTCAGGATCGGGAGGCTCACAACACTGGCTGGAGGTAGAGAAGCTGCCGGCTCAGGCTGAAGAAGCTGCTAGGTAGGAAGAGTCGGAAGCTAAAGCCCCGTGTGCTGGAAAAGCTGACCCAAGCAGGTGGACATAAACGAGAACATCTGAGCGGTCATCATCTGCTACTGCTGGATCTGCTGCCTTTGTGCCTCCTGCTGCTGGCAAATACTATCCAGGATGACCTGCTGAGCCTCCTGTTGTCGCCGAAACTGTGCCTGCATCTGTTGCTGTAGCTCCATAGTGGCCTTGGACTGGTCGACCAAGGACTGGATCACTAAAGTCAAGGAGTCAGGCTGGGTGACCTGAGAAGTAGAAATCGGAGGAATCGGCGACTCAGCCTCTCTCTGTCCTGGCAAACTGGAGTCGTCAGCCTCGTCGTCATGAGTACGACGAACACGGAAGATGGGCTGTGGCTCGGGCTCAAAGTCCTCGTCCTCGCTCAAGTCCTCGTCTGTGTCGGTGGCAAGGTACGCAGGTAGAGGCCCCTCAGCTAGAGCAAGAAGCTCGTCCTGACGTGCGGCCTCGTCCATAGCTGCCTCAGCTGCAGCACGAGCCTGGAGGTCCTCAACTGCTCGTCTCCGTCCCTTGGGTCCCTGCCTCCTGTCCCCTGGCATCGGCGGCTGGTATGTCTTGAACACATACTTGGATCGCTCCAAGACAGAAATGTATTGCTGAGACTCCAGCCGAGAGAGCATCCAACTGATCCAGTGGGCAAAGGGGAACTGCCGGGTCATCCCCATACCATCCATAATAGCATCCTCAATCTCACTGAGCAGAATGTCCACAATGTCGAATGGCCGGTGAGTCATGATATACAAAAGTAGCCACTGCTGGACTCCGGTGATCGACTCTGCATTCCCCATCCTGAAGAGAAGGGACCTCCTGAGAGCGAAGTGAACCACATAGGCCTCACGTGTCAACCTGTCAGGGGTCCGAGGGGTGCCGGGAAGGAACGGCTGCTGGAACAAGAAACTGATCTCCTCGTCTGACGGAACTATAGGAGTGTGAGCATGACAAGGAGCCTCAACGTCGGGCTAGGCCAGGTAGTGAATCGAAGTATCATCGACCTGAACCCCAAGGAACTCTGCTATCTCCTCTCGAGTAAGTCTGAACTGCTGCCCCATAAACATGAATCTGTTAGAGAGCCGGGCATCCTCAACGTAGCCAGTGGCGTAGAACACTCTGACCCACTCTGGCACGTAATGTGGCCTCTCACTGACCAAAGCTGCGAGTCCCGGTATGTAGTCGAAGTGTGGGAGAATGGGAACTCCAGCTCCTGCTGACCTGAGTGTTGTCCACTATAGCATCCTGTGCTGGCTCAGCTGTGACCCCTTCCTGACATAGGGGGCATAGAAGCTCTCCTGAAGGATAGTCCAGAACCGGGGGTCACAATCCTCTCTGTGAGGAGGGAACCACTCGTCCTCCTCAACGAACCTCAACTTCCGGATCTTCGGACCAGAAAGGCTCCTCAGATCATGAAGATAGACCCCGAAGGCCTTTGCTCGCTGTGCACCAATCCGAATCTCAGGGCCCTCTCGTGACTGGTCCTGCTGCTCCTGCTCAACCTGTTGCTCTGCTGCTGTCCTCCTTTGCCTAGGAGTCGGCTGAGTGTGTCCACCACGAGTCCGAGGACCGGTACGTGGTGCAGAGGCAGGAGTCTCTGTCTCTGTCTGTCGGGTACCAGTACGGCCTGAACGCCGTAACGGCTGCTGCTCATGGGGCTGCTCCCCCTGACCCTGTGCACTGCTCCCAATCCGAATACCTTTCTGTGGGTGCCCCTGAGTGTCTGGTATGCTCAACATACTCTCCCACTCCTTGTCGTGCTTGCTCTTCTTCTTCTTTGGCTCAAGAACGGCCTTGCCCTTCCTCTTGTCACCTGCCATCTGTCAAAGAGAAGGTGGAAGATTATAGAATGGCGAGCGGAGAGTATAAACAAGACAAATATCTAAGGGTGAGATGTCCTTAAGCAAAGCATATGAAAAAGATAGAGCCTAGACATGAATTTCTAGTAGATGAACATGGCACATGATATGAAGTCTATGTATGTCCTTATGTGCACAAGATGTGTGTGTGTGTGCGAGAACAGGATATAAGCTATTGATAAGAGATATGGAAAGATCAGTGACATACAGTAGCAAGAATTGCTCAAATTTCATGAGATATAGCAGAGACTATAGGAATTTGAGTGAGATCCTGTGAACAAATGAGCAAACTAGAGAGAAATGATGAAGCACAACTCATAATCTCAGTCTAAGGCTACATAAGCACCACTTAATGTCCCAAAAAACATGAACATGGCATGAACAGTAGCCGCAGTTGTCACACCTGATTTTCCGAAGAAAACCAAATGCATCTCATATGTGCGCCAGGATCAAGTTTACACACATATGATAGACGTCATGAGTGAAATATCATTAAACAGAAATAAAAACGTACAAGAGTTAAACCATTACATTATCTCTTTATTACACTCAGACGTTAGACTCGAAGGTCTTTAAAATGAACAAACAATAACTAGATGAAGCAACTCCGTCTTCAGCTTCCACAGGCACATGACTGGGGGCACGCAAGCCTCAGAACTCATCGTAGTCACTGAAGTACTCTTCTCCAGTGTTCTCCTCTGAACAGCGGGTAAGCAAGGGTGAGCACACTTATGGTTGGAGCTCAGCAAGTGGGGGAAGATGCAAGGCTATCAAGGATAGGCTAAAGTTTTGCAGCGGTTAGCATTTTTAAGTTGGTCAAATTTTATTAGCAAGCACCTATTTACTAGGTGTATGTTTATACCAACCCACTTACGCATTTAGGAAAGCATCTCATCTCAAAACCATATGAAAACCACGATTTAATTCCATCTTTATGTTTGATTATCATGTGAGGGTCCAGGCCGCTCTTGACCGTGAGCACGGCTGATCGATCAGTTTTAACTCTGCAGAGGTTGTACACTTTCACCACAGCTCGCGTAAAAGTTCCGAAGAACTTTGAACCCAACCATGCGATGCTGGCCAAGCATCATACCACACTTCCGAGGTGTGATTGCATAGGGACGCTACGAAGCCTTTACAAAGACATGCAAAAGCACCAACAACCCACGACAGTTACAGCTCAGGGTGGACCATAACCCTCCCTAGTGGACAGCACCTTAGCAAAGGCTGCGGCCAAGAGGACCGGGCTATACCCCTGCAACCCCGAGCCCCCTGTGTTCCTTTCGGATAAGGTCACCAGTACAATCACACACCTAATTAATTGGCTAAACCAGAGCCATATGGACTGTGGTTGCACTGTTTTCCTGGGTGGTTCTCCATGTTCCAATTAAATCATATTATCTTGTAATTAATCACACACACATATATATATATCACCAAAGTTATCATGATCAACATTCATCATATTGCAAAAGATTCATTTGAACCATCCCAAGGTATAGCAACTAAGCATTTCTACCCAAAACATTTATTAAAAAGGGGTTGTCCAAGGTGATGAGGGTAAAATTCTAGTCATGTCCTTAAAAAGGTGATTTCCCATCAAATTTATGCAATACAACATAAAGTAAACTTAATTGTTATGCTCATGAATAGGACAAAGTAGAATATGCAGGGGGAGGAAAACCACTTGCCTTCCTTGCTTAAACACTGGGGTTCTTCTTCTTCGAACACTTGCTCTTGATCCACTTCAACTGGTTGCTCACTTGAAACTGGCACGATGTCTACGAGCACACAAGAAAGCATACAATAAATAAAACAATACACAAAGCATGAAAAGCTTAAAGAGAGAACAAGGTTTGGCTCTAGGAACACGAACGCAAAAACACTCAGAACTATCGGGAGATTTGGATGATCACATACAAGGGCTAGCTATGTGCTAGGTATCTTTTAATTAAGTAAAATCATGTGCATAGGTTATTTCAGAGAAATACCTATTTATAATTAAGCAAGTTATATTTGTATTTAAAAGACGATGTAAGCCTAGTCCAATTTTATTTATAAATATTCAAGTATGATTTATGCAAATTAAATATTTAGTTTTAAAAGAAGCATGTATAACATCTAAGCATACAACTTTATATTTCGAGTTGAACTAATCAAATTATAATTTAAAAACATGTTTATATTTATATTATTCAAATTAATATTTAATTAAGAAAACTCGAGGTAGCCTATATTGCTTTTTATTTAGAAAGCAAATTGAATAAATATTAACCACTTTAACATTTATATTATGAAAAGCCGAAAAGTAGCTCTAATTAGATTTTATTTAGAAAACAAGTTTAGTATAAATTAATCAAGTTTAAAATAAAATAAATTCGTAAAACACATTTTATGGTAAACATTAGCACTAACGCGTATTTTATTGTGAGACGAAATTAACACAACAAGGACGAGCTTAAACGAGTAACCCGTGAGATCTATGGATTAAACAGGGATTAGGGATCTAATCATGTTTAACCGGAGATTGGATGGGCTATCAAAAAAAAAAAGATTCGCGAGACACAAGAGATAAACGATAGATTGAAATAAAAGAAAAGAGATAGGCTATATTGCTGAAATACATTTGCTGAGATTTACTAGAATTGTATTTTCAAAGGAATACCATGTATATGACATGAGCATGATGTAATCCTGACATCATGGAGGTGGACATGTACTGATTGCTTGCTTCCCAGCATATACTCACGTACTGCAAGCACATGCATGCAAGCATGGATAAATATTGTTGACGCAAAAGAGTGTTTGACATCAGCATGATCACACGCTCACATCATGCAAAGAATAATTAACATATATGCGAAGCTATTCTGGTTTGTCTAGAGGAACGTCAAGCACATGCACGCCGTCAGCTGCATGCTACTGCTTGGTCTGCATGCTTGCAGCTAGCTTTTGATCATCGTTAACAGGATGCATGCCATTGGTTTCAAAAGAATGATCATGATGATATAAGCGGAGGAGGCGGCACTAGTCTCACCAGTGCGCGATGGCCGACAGTTGATAGACAGCAGATCAAAAGACATTGACAGACTTCAGTTCCTAATTAAGAGTGCATGGAAAAGGATGGAAAACTATAAGCATTATGAGGTAGATCAATAATTAAACTATTGAAAATTGCATACAGCAGAGCTACTGCATGCGGTGGCCGGTGTGAGGATCAGAGATAACATGCTAGTGAGCAGGCTAGAACACAATACAGGATTAGATCAGCATGTGGTTTCTCACCTCTGACGTGGTGACTAGTTGAAGGTGAACGGCATGGAACTGATGAAGGAGTGCCGCCGGCACTAGCTTGGTACAGAAACGATGAGACTCCAACCTCGGCATCGATGATCAGCAACAGCAGAAAGCTTTAACGGCGATCTTTGCCGGGGCACAGCACCAGTGAGTCTGCTCACGCGAAATCAACGGAGATGACCAATCTTTACTGGAGACTGAAGAGCTAGATAAGAAGAGAAGGATTTCAGCAGGGTCTGTACGAGGATGTGCTCACCAGCGGGCGTACGAAGATGAGACGGGAGCTCTGAACTTCAAGCTGCGGGTCTGGTTTGGGGTGTCCGGCGACAGGGAGCTGGTGGCGTGGTGCAGCGGCCGGAAAACTTGCAGGCGACCGATGGCTACAAGCCTGCAACACGACCTACACGGGCATGCTCCTCCGGCAGGGAGACAATGACGGAACGGGCAGAACATGATTGCGACTCATCTCAGTGATGCTTGTGTTGGCGTCCTCTTGGTCTGACGGCGACAGATGACGGGGTGTTGAGCTGTTGGCCGGACTCAGCCAGGGCAAGCCCCAGTTCGGTACGCACGGTGGCGATGTAGCTAGCTGTGGAGAACGATGACAGGTGGCCGGAAAAGAGAGCAGACGGGAAGATGGTGATAGCCGGCGGCCTGGATGCGGACGACGAGCGACGGCGGCGAGCATGCAGATCGGTGTCGTGGTCCTCTTGTTGGCGGCGTCGGACGACAGGACGACGGGGTGGCCGGAAACGGCAAGAGCGACGGACGACGGGATGTCCGGAAACAGCAAGAGCGGCGCACGTCGGCAGCCGGCCGGCGGTGTTCTTGCGACGAGCGGGCAGCGGTGGGCGGTGAGCGTGCGGCTTGGCATCGTGGAGCCCGTGGTGGCACTAGCTTGCTCCGAGATGCTCCTGGGCGGCGAACCGACGTCATGGCCAGCGGCGCTCTGCCCGGCTTCAACGAGGAACTGCTATGCAGCGAGGCACAGCAAGGCCAGACGGAGACAAGAGGCCAGCAGCCAGCAGGGGCTCAAGGGAGAGGTGATGCAGCAGCGGACACGAAGGCTCGACCTCCTGGTTTTATAGGCGCTGAGGAGAAAACGGAGGCGGTTTCGGTGGGGATTGAAAGCGAGTAATGGCTGGCCTTTGATGCCATTGGTTACTGCGTGCGTTGAATGGGAGATTGAAGGAGGCGCTGTGTCTCGGTGCAATGATTGTGAAGGTCGGGTGTAACAGCCATTACTGGACAACGTTACTGGAGAGGAGGGGAAACGGAGAGGAAAGCTGTTGAATGCTTCACCGAGAAATGAAGGGCGGCCGGCTCAGGAGAGCTAGCAGCGCGGGCAGGCCGGATGGCTGGGCGCGCACGCCGAGATGGCGACGGCACGCGGATCGGCTCGGGCACGGTCGGGTGCAGCCGGAGATTGGGAATAGTCGGGCGCATGGGCCTAGGCTGTCACGGCACGCGGGTGGGATGCGAGCAGGTGCAGGACCGGGAGGCCAGACACGCGTGTGTCGGCGCATGCGCGAGAGGCGAACAGACCAGGGAAACGGACAGGTGGGCGGGAGGGCTCCTGAAGAGAAGCTCACCTGCTACGGAAGGAGACGAAGGCGGACGACGGCAGGTGGCGAACGCGCGGATCAGCGGCTCGATCGGCGTTGTGGTACTCTTGGCGGCATCGGATTGGCCTTCATGTGGGGAGCTTGAAGACAAACGACTGATTTTTGGAGGAGGGCGGACGGTGGCGGACAGACTTGAGTCCGTCTCGATTTGGTGATGTTGAGAGAAGGGAGATGACGAGTGGGGCCCGGCTGTCGGCGAGATAGAGAGAAGAGAGATGTGCTGCAGCTGGGCCGAGCAGAGGACTTGGGCTAAGCGAGTGGGCTGAAAGGGGAGGAGGGTTTGGGGTTTGGTTTTCTCTTTTTTTCAAACCTATTTCTTTTAAAACCCTTTTCAAAATTAAACTCTTTCCAAACTTTAAACACTTCAAACTCTTTTCAAAATTTTCAAATCATTTTAAAAACTTTTAAAACTTCACACCATCACATATAAACACCATGCAAACAAAAGATGATGCTCAAGCACTTGTTGCCTCTAAAATTACTCAAAATGATATTTAAATATTTTAAAGCCAAATTTATTTGATAATTTATTTATTCCTTAGAAAACAAAAACTAAAACACCATGTTGCTACATTATTTTAATGATGGAATTTTAGGGTGTTACAGCAGTCCTCAAATTTCATGAGATAGAGCAAGTTCTTGTAGAAATTTGAGCACAAACTATGTGAAATGAGCAATTAGATGACAGAGGATAACACTAGTGCTCAGAATCACAGACATGTGGCACAAAAACACCATCTAACACATCAGGCAAGAACTGGAAGAATATACAGGGGAAAGATCGAATGGTGCTCACCACTGCGAAGGGGAGAGTGACGGGAGGCAGCAGTGGAGCACGGAGAAGGCCAGCGCACGCCTCTGGACGGCGGCCGACGGACGGCGCCGGCAGGCCGGAAATGGCGGCGGTGGCGCAAACCCTAGGTAGGGCTCCGCGGTGGCGCACGAGCAAATTCGCGTGGAGGGAGCGGCGGCGCGGCGGCGGAGATGACCGGCGGCGAGCTAGGGAGGCTGGAGGAGCTCAGGTGTGGCAGCGCGAGGCTGCGGTGGCCGGAGGCGGACGGGACGGCGGCGTACGGGCGCAACGAGGAGGAGCGGTTCGATTTTGATTTGGGAGGAGGAAGGAGAACAAACCGTTATGACAAGTGGGACCACGCTGCAGAGAAGCGCCGGATGAACCGACGGTAGAAAAACAAGCAGCGTCGGTCGAATCGCCGGATGATATGGGTAGATCAGAGAAAGGCTGCACCGGATGAACCGATGGCCACGATTTTAGATTTGTCGGATGATTTTTACGCGGGTCTGAATTTGCCTCAAAACTCAGTAGCACCGGATGAACCACTGCTTCCACAGAGGTGAGCGTCGGTTCATCCGACGATAGGTACCAGTGGCGCGCTGAGCAAAATTCAAACTGACCCAGCCACCGGATGAACCGACGCTGGAACCTACATAGCAGCGGTTCATCCGACGGTGACAAAAACAGCATGCTGATCTAAAGCTCATTTTTTATCCAACAAATGTCACACACAAGCCAACACAAGCACATTTTTGGACCAATCCTGAGTGACAACCTCACCCCTCAAGCACTCCTTTGCAAAATACAAGTATATACACCATAGATTCCCTACAAGGGATAGACCTTATAAATTTTTAGAAAAATAGGCGAATAAGATCCAAAAAGGGAATGTATGAGTTATTGCCTTTGAACTTAGAGATAGAAACTTTAAGCTCGTTAGGACATAACTCAATAGGCATTAAGCACAATCATTTGTCTTATCACACTTTTGGAGTTGTTGATTTGTATTCAACGCTAAGCAACTTTCTCATAGTGTGATTTTCCTTTGTGGCGCCTCTCATGCGATGCGATGCAAGAACAAATGCATGAAATTAAACATGAATGCATTCTATATGACAAGCAAAGATGCAAAGCGGAAAGATAAACTATCTTGCCAAGTTTGAGCCCTTGTTAAGCTTACTCATGGTGAGCCTTTCAACATGCCTTGAGCGAAACTTTGGAACCACCGGCTCAAGCAAGACCCATACTCACCACTATCTTAACAAGGTTAGACAAGCCCCTACAACATGTACATATGCAAATGCAAACTATATGACAAGCATCACATGATGTTGGACGCATCAAGCACATTTAATTCACTCCTTAGCCTACAAAAGGTGTTTTCATCAAGAGGCTTAGTGAATATATCTGCCAATTGCTCCTCGGAGCGAACACCACAAAGGAGAATATCACCTTTAGCCACATGGTCTCGCAAGAAGTGATGGCGGATATCAATGTGCTTGGTGCGCGAATGTTGAACTGGGTTGTTAGCAATTTTTATGGTACTTTCATTGTCACAAAGGAGAGGAACCCTATCTAGAACCACACCATAATCCAAGAGGTTTTGCTTCATATAGAGGATTTGAGCACAACAAGCCTCGGCTGAAATGTATTCCGCCTCCGCGGTGGATAAGGCCACGGAGTTTTGCTTCTTAGAGGACCAAGCAACCAAAGATCGACCTAGCAAATGGCACCCACCCGAAGTTCTCTTGTGGTCTACTCGACATCCGGCAAAATCCGAATCCGAATAACCCAAGAGCTCAAAACAAGCACCATGGGGGTACCACAAGCCAATGCTAGGTGTGTATTTTAAGTATTGAAGGATCCTTTTCAAAGCACTTAGGTGAGATTCTTTAGGGTTGGCTTGAAACCAAGCACACATGCAAACACTAAACATGATATCAGGCCTAGATGAGGTAAAGGTAAAGAAGAGAGCCGATCATAGAACGGTAAAGCTTTTGGACAACCGGTTTACCTCCCTCATCTAAGTCGAGATGTCCATTGGTAGGCATTGGTGTCTTGATTGGCTTGTAATCATCCATCTTGAACTTCTTAAGAATATCATTGGTGTACTTTTCTTGATGGATGAAAGTCCCTTCCTTCAATTGCTTGATTTGAAACCCAAGGAAGAAGTTGAGTTCTCCAATCATAGACATCTCGATTTCCTTTGTCATGAGATCACTAAAGTCCTTGCACACTTTGAGATTGGTAGAGCCAAAGATGATATCATCAACATAGATTTGACAAATGAAGAGCTCTCCGTTGATAATCTTGGTGAATAGAGTATTGTCCACTCTGCCAATCTTGAAGCCTTCCTTGATGAGAAAGTCCCGGAGCCTCTCATACCATGCCCTAGGAACTTGCTTGAGTCCATACAAAGCCTTGATCAACCTATAGACATGGTTAGTATGTGTGGTATCTTCAAAACCGGGAGGTTGCTCAATATAGACTTCTTCATTGATGAAGCCATTTAAGAAGGCACTCTTGACATCCATTTGGAACAATTTCATTTTGTGACAAGAAGCATAAACAAGAAGGATACGGATTGCTTCAAGACGTGCAACCGGAGCAAAGGTCTCCCCATAGTCTAAGCCTTCTACTTGAGAGTAGCCCTTGGCGACAAGCCTTGCCTTGTTCTTCACCACAACTCCATGTTCATCTTACTTGTTTCGGTAGACCCACTTGGTGCCAATCACGTTCTTGTTCTTGGGACGCTCTACTAGGACCCAAACTTCATTTCTTGTGAAGTTGTTGAGCTCATCTTGCATAGCCAAGATCCAATCCGGGTCCTCAAGAGCTTCCTCTATAGTAGTGGGTTCTACAAAAGAAACAAATGCATGATGTTTGCAAAAAGAAGTATATTGTTTGCGGTGAGTACGTGTACCACCCTTGGGATCACCCAAGACAAGATCGATGGGGTGGTTTGATGAAGTCCTTGTACGCCTTTCAAGTGTGGTAGAAGTTGGATCATCTTGAGGTTGCACTACTTCTAGTTCTTCTTCTTCTTGATCTTGGGTGTCTTGTGATGTAGGAGGTGGTCCATTTGAGGAAGATGGGCTTTCTTGTCTTGTGCGCCTTTGATGGTCATCATTATCATCATCGGAAGAGGATGAGTTTTCATGGTTGTGGGAAGTAGAAGGTGCATCATCATCCTCTTTGGGCTTGATGTCCCCAATAGCCATCTTCTTCATTGCTCCTCGGAGAGGTTCTTTTCCTACATCATCACAACAATAGCCATCTCCTTGGGAGCCATTAGATTCATCAAACTCCACGTCACATGTTTCTTCAACAGCATGTGTAGTGTTGTTGAATACTCTATATGCCTTGGAGTTGGATGCATAACCAAGAAACATGCCCTCATCTACCCTACTCTCAAACTTCCCTAGGTGCTTCTTCTTCTTGTAAATGAAACACTTACACCCAAAGACTCGGAAGTAGGAGATGTTGGGCTTCCTCCCAATGAGAAGCTCATAGGGTGTCTTCATTAATAGTCGATGGAGATACACCCTATTTGAAGCATGACATGCCGTGTTGATAGCTTCGACCCAAAATCTTTGAGAGATATCATAATCATCCAACATAGCTCTAGCTAATGTGATGAGAGTCTTGTTCTTCCTTTCTATCACACCATTTTGTTGTGGTGTTGAGGACCAGGAGCATCCGAGGGTCGATGGATGGCCGCTCCTCAGTGATGAGTGATTGACAATGGGTGTCGAACTGACTCTTGGCTCAGTGTTGCAGGTGTAGGCTGCGGCCTAGTTCGTGCTGTTGCAGGTGAAGAACGGGTGCGAAAGGTCTTCAGCCTTGAGGGGCCTCCGGGAGATGGAGAGACAAGTAGGCTCGGTTCGAGGGACCCGGTGGACAGCGGGACTAGGTGCGGGTCACATGGTGGCGAGACGAGCAAGAAGAAGTCGAGGACGATCGAGCCGGCGCACGGTGGCGGCCGAGTCAAGAGGCTTGGCGGGAGGCCGGGCCGAGCGCGCGGGGTTTGGTGGTTTGCCCACAAAACCATCGGTGGACGGTTTCTTGGTTTGAGCCTCAAAACGAAGTCTGAAGGCCTAACGTGATGCAGACGGGATCCGGGCGCGTCAGGAAGCTTCGAGGCGGAGGACACGCGGCGGGATCGCACAGCTTGCGTCGGGAGGACACAGGGTGCGGCGAAGGCGTGGCCGTCCGATGGCAAGACCCACAAGATTACCTAATTGCCCCTACGTGGGTTGTATCGCCAGTTGAAGTGTAAGGGGTAGTCGAGTCATTTACCACACCGGCGGGACCCGATATATAAGCCAAGGGTGTTGGTGGTGAGCCCTCTCTCCGCAACTCTAGGGTTTCATTTCCCCCCACCGTTTTCTCATTTTCCCTTTCTATTTTCCCTTTCTTTTCTCTAGGCTAGCATGAGAGCTTCATGTGAGATTTGTTGAGAGGGATGGATGCTAGGGCGGCATGCTAGACCTTGTGAATCTTTCCGGGTATGTATAGAAGATTCGGCGTTGTGATTTTCGTGGCTCTTTTTGGTGTTATTTTTGGTCCCTTTGTTCTTCGCTTGCTTCCACGGATTTGAGAGTGTTCCTCCCTGGATTTCTTTGAGGGAAACATGGATGGATGCCTTGTGCACCTTTGTGATTGATCTCTTGTGCTCTCAAATGCCAGGAAACCTCTTTGATTCGAGCGTTTTTCGGTTGGAGCTCGTGTTCTTGGTTGAGCTCGTGTGATCCGCGATTCCCGTCGTTTTAGTGAGTTAGGAGTCAAGATTTTTGGGGCATAGCTTCACCTAGTGACGCACATCATCTCCCCCAAATCTTGTCTCAAGAGCTCAAGCCGTTTGGGAGATCCGGTGATGAGTTTGGAGGGTTGACCTCTCGAGTTCGTGCAGTTTTTGTTCTGTTCGTGAAGGGCAGACTGTCCGCCTGGCCCTGGCGGACTGTCCGCGCCTGGTCAGTTCGTCGCGAGTTCGTCGAAGTTCGTCGGGTGTTCTTGTTTTGGTTCGTGTCGATCCGTTTTGTTTTCAGAGTTTTGTTGCAGGGAGTTGGTGGACCATCCGACCAAGCCAAGCAGACTGTCCGCGACACTGGCGGACCATCCGCGAGGCTAAGACGGACTGTCCGCGTTGGTGAATTTTTCTTCCAGAGCCTCTGTTAGCTTCTGTGTCCATTTCGGACTGTCCGCGCCCGCCTGGCGGACTGTCCGCCCCAACCAGGCGGACCGTCCACGGCTGCCAGGCGGACCGTCCGTACTAGACGCAGGAACTTGCAAGTTTGTTCGGTTCCTTTTCTTCTTTGATCGTGCTTCCGCGAGTGCTTCTAGGAATCGTTCCTAAGGCTTGGGGTTGATCTATAACCTTGTTGCTTTGGCGATTGGTGTTTGATTCGATTCATTGCTTGTGTGTGACCGGGTTTTGAGTATGGCATAGGCCGGGTTCTTTGGAAGAATTTTTAACCGGCTCCTATTCACTCCCCCCTCTCTAGTCGCCTTTCGGTCTTTCAATTGGTATCAGAGCCAGTTGCCGGATTCTTGTGACTCTAGCAAGTCTAGAATCCAAAGATGGCGTACGTAGAGCGGGGCGGTCCTCCGCACTTCGATGGGAAGAGTTACCACAAGTGGTCGGCCCGTATGATGATTTTTCTTCGTGGCAAGTTGTTGGATTTTGTTGTGCTTGACAAGAGTTATGTGATTCCTCCGGATATCCAGACACTTATGGTGACCGACCCCAATGCAAAGAACAAATATGAGGCAAATGCAAAAGTCGTTGATCATTTGGTCTGAAGTTTGTGTGATTCCGAGTTTGAGCGTGTTCGTGATTTGAATCTTGCTTGGAAAATTTGGGAGAAGTTGTTGGTTGCTCACGGTGGTGATAACCATGTGAAGGCTCGCCTCTTTGTCACTTACCGGATGGAGTATGAGAACTTCACTCAACTCCCCGGTGAGGACATCGATGCTATGTTTCAGAGATTCACCGCCATCGTGAACAACATGAAGGCCAATGTTGATGTTTTTCCTTACACCGAGCATGATCAAGCGTTGAAACTCTTGCATATTTTGGATCATAAGGTTTGGGCGGCTAAGGTTGAGGCCATCAAGGAGTCCGGGCAATACTTGACCATTGAGTTGGATGACCTCTTTTCTAAGCTCAAGTCATCCGAGGTTGATAGGAGGTTGCAATCCAAGCATGAGGGCACTACTGATTCACATAGTCTTGCTCTCGTGGGCGGATCAAAGACCAAGGCTAACACTAACCCCTCCTTTCAACAGTTTTCCTTGTCTTCTCTCATGTCTATGCCAGATGAGGAGTTCGACGTGTTGGGTGAGGATGATCTCGCCTTGCTATCAAGGAGGTTCGAGCGGTTGCATGAGAACCGGAGGAACGCAAGGCGAAGCTCGGGGACTTGCTTCAAGTGTGGCAAGCACGGCCACTTCATCGCAGAGTGCCCTGAGGCAGAGGAGAACAAGCACAAGATGAGCGAGTACAAGGCGCATCCGAGGCGTGAAGACAAGCATTCGTCGAAGAGCAAGCACTACTACAAGTCCAAGAGCAAGGACAAGGACAAGCGAAGTCGAGCAAGGGTGGTGGCCACAAGAAGGACAAGGCAAGAGCCATGGTGGCCGGTGCAAGCGACATCGACACAAGTTCAAGCGACTCGGCATCAAGTTCAAGTAGTGAAGATGAAGACGCCGGGCGGCGCAAGGACAAGCGGCATGTGAGCCGAAACTTCAATGGGTTGAGTTGCGTTGCACTTGAGGGCTTTTGTGGCATGGCACATAGCTCAAGTAGCAAGAAGAGCGAGAAGGAAGACTCGGATTCCGACTCCGAGGATGAGGTAAACCGTGACCCCGACTCTTTGCTTGCTGAGATCTCTAAGTTGAATGAGTTGCTTGATAACCGAGATAGTGTGCTTAGAGAGGCTAAGAAAATGAGGAAGGATCTTAGGTCTCAACTTGAGAATGCTAGTGAGAAAGTAGGTGAGTTAGAGTCTAAGTTGCTTGACTTGAAACTTGAGAATGACTCTTTGAAACTTACTCCTACTGTTTCGGATGAAGTTGAATGCTCTGAATGTGATGCTTGGTTGAATGAGATCAAAGTGCTTAATGAGAAACATGCTTCCACCATGGCAAAACTAGATGCTCTTAGGACTGAGTATGATGAGCTTAAGGCTAGACCCACTTTGCTTGGTGCTTGTAAATCATGTCCTACTTTGCATGCTAAGCTTGTTGATGCTCGTTCCACCATTAATTCTTTGGAAGCATCTTTGAAATCTCCTGTTGTGAATGCATGTTCTAGCTGTGATGATGTTAGTGTGCGAAACATTGAGCTTACTTCTCGTTTGGATGTCATCTATGAGGAGAATGATTATTTGAGGAAGGTGTTGGGTTGGTTATCCGGGCGTGAACCTCAATTGCGTATCATGATTGAGGAGTTCAAGAGGGCCGATGGTCGTGGTTTGGGTTTGAGAAGTTGGGTGAGAAAGTGGGAGAGAACAGTGGGGAGAGTGTGTACGAGAAGTGTGTTGAGTCCACTCCCGAGTTTGAGATGATCGGAGACATCCAAGTTCCACTCCCAAAAGCACCCAAGAACTCCTTTACACCTAAGCCAAACCACCTTTGCAATAAAATTGACACAACCCAAGATCCACCCAAATTTCCATCCAAAGCCAATGATTTCCAGAAACCAGTGAAGTTCGTGAGTGAGAAGGGAGCGAGGTCCAGTGAGAAGCCAGAGTCAAAGCCAAAACCCATCCCCTTCAAGTGTGAGTATTGTGGCAAGGAGAGGCACCTTGCGGAGTTTTGCTACAAGAAGAAGAGGGATGAGAGGCTTGCTAGGGAGCAAGCGAACCAGGACAGGTACCGTCAGTCTCATGGTGTACCTGAGCCTTGAGTGCCACTTCCACGGGGTGTGGGAAGTGTGAGGAGTGTTGGTCGAGTTGGGGCTCAGGGTGATCGGTTTCCACAAAGAGGTGGTGGTGAGCGGTTTGATCGGAGAGATGGTGGTGTGCGTTTTGGTGAGAGGTTTGGTCAGGCTCGTGGTGGTTTTGCTGGACGTCCCCCTACTCGTCCTCGATACGAGTTCAAGGGAGATGATCACAGTTTTGGGTTCCAGAGGAACTACGGACCACGTTTTCCCCCTCGTGGTGTTCGTACTCCTCCCATGGGACATGGGAAGTTTGGTGGCAAAGGGATGATGTTTGCTAACCGCTCTTTTGAGCAGATGGCTCGGCACTGGTTTAACTTTCTTTGTGCTAACCCTAGTGTCGAGTCGTTGGATCATTCTCGTTCTTGTTTCTGACTACAGGCAGGAGGCTTGGAGAACATTTGGTTGATTGACTCCGGATGTTCTCGACACATGACCGGAGATAGGCGGTGGTTCTCCAGCCTCACCCCCGTGAAGGAGAAGATCTACATCATGTTTGGGGACAACAGACGAGGGAAGGTGATTTCTGAGGGTGTGGTGCAAGTGTGTGATAAGGTAACATTGAAGCGAGTTGCTCTTGTGAAGTCTTTGGGCTTCAATTTGCTTTCGGTTTCCCAGTTGCTCGATGAGGGTTTTGAGGTTCGTTTCAAGTCTGGTGAGTCTCGGTTGTTGGATTCTCGAGGTGATCTTGTTTGTATGATCATCCCCGAGGGTCAGATTTTCAGGGCTGATTTCTCTCGTTCTTCCGGTCCTGCTTGTTGTTTGATGGCCGGTCCTTCTTGTGATTTGTGGAAATGGCATAGGCAGTTGGGCCACTTGAGCTTTGATTTGGTTTCCTGCTTGAGTGGTCTTGACCTTGTCTAAGGATTGCCGAGGCTGAAGGTTGAGAAGGATTTGGTTTGTGCTCCGTGTAGGCATGGCAAGATGGTAGCCACTCCCCATCCACCCTTGACCGCTGTCATGACCGAGCATCCGACATAGCTGTTGCATATGGACCTTGTTGGGCCAGCTCGAGTTCGCTCGGTGGGTGGGAAGTGGTATGTCCTTGTTGTGGTGGACGATTACTCTCGCTATGCCTGGGTGTTCTTCTTGGAGGATAAGAGTGAGACTTTTGGTTTTGTTCGAGATCTGATCGTGAGGTTGAAGAACGAGAGGCATGGGAATGCCATTTGAGCTATCCGCAGTGATAATGGCTCTGAGTTCAGGAACTCTCGTTTTGACGCCTTTTGCAGTGATCTTGGTCTCGAACATTAGTATTCGACCCCTTATGTGCCCCCTCAAAATGGAGTCGTGGAAAGGAAAAATCGGACTCTTTGTGAGATGGCTAGGACGATGCTTGATGAGCATAGGACTCCTAGGAGGTTTTGGGCTGAGGCGGTCAATACCGCGTGTCATGTCTCGAACAGGATTTTATTGCGAGCTTTCAAGAAGAAGACTTGTTACGAGCTTATGCATGGTTGAGCACCCAAGGTGAGTCATTTTCGAGTGTTTGGTTGCAAGTGCTTTATTCTCAAGAAGGGTAAACTCAATAAGTTTGAGGCTAGGTCTAGTGATGGGATTTTCTTTGGATATGCTAATCATTCTAGGGCCTATAGAGTGCTTAACCTTGAAACTAACAAAATCATGGAGACTTGCGAGGTTACCTTCAATGAGACAATGCCATGTACCTCTCTTGGTTTTGAATGTGCAGGTGATGAGGAGATGGCTGAGACCCTCTTTGAAGAGGAGAAGGATGAAGCTGGAGATGATGATGGAGAGAACCATGTGATTGAAGCTGAGCGTGTACCTGCTACTTCCCCGACGTCCACGGTAGATGGTGGACCGTCTACTTCATGGACGACGACGCATCGACAGGAAGAGCAAGTGAGAGAAGCTGGTGTTGAGGGGGAGGCAGTCTCGAGGTGAGAAGCTCCCCGGCGAGTTCAAGAAGTGCACCCACTGTCAAAGATCATTGGGAACATCGACGAGCGCACTACACGGTCAAGGTCTAGGAATTCCTCCCATTTCGCTCATGCTGCATTTGTTGCCACTTTTGAGCCCAAGGACATTGGACATGCTTTATCTGACGCAAACTGGGTGAATTCCATGCATGAGGAGTTGGAGAACTTTGAGAGAAACCAAGTGTGGGAGTTAGTCGAACCACCTCCAAATTGCCATCCTATAGGAACCAAGTGGGTTTGGAAGAACAAAGAGGGTAAGAATGAGATGGTTGTGAGGAACAAGTCTCGACTTGTTGCTCAGGGGTACAGTCAGAAGGAGGGGATCAATTATGAGGAGACCTTTGCTCCTGTGGCCCGTCTTGAGGCAATTCGGATCCTTCTAGCCTTTGCCGTGGCTAAAGGGTTCAAGTTGTTCCAGATGGATGTGAAGAGTGCCTTCCTTAATGGGGTCATTGAGGAAGAGGTGTATGTGAAGCAGCCACCGGGGTTTGAGAGTGAGAAGCATCCACATAGAGTGTACAAGTTGAAAAGGGCGTTGTATGGGTTGAAGCAGGCGCCCCGGGCTTGGTATGGGAGATTGAGAGGTTTTCTGTTGAGCAGAGGGTTCGTGATGGGTACCGTGGATAAGACCTTGTTTCTCCTCAAGCATGGGAATGACTTGTTGATTGTGCAGATTTACGTGGATGATATTGTCTTTGGTGGCTCGTCACATAACCTTGTTGCTAAGTTTGCAGATGAGATGAGCAGGGAATTCGAGATGAGCATGATGGGCGAGTTGCAGTTCTTTCTCGGGCTGCAGATCAAGCAAGTGAAGGATGGGACGTTCGTGCATCAAACTAAGTACACGAAGGACATGCTGAGGAAGTTCTAGATGCATGATGTGAAGCCCATGTCGACACCGATGGGCAGTACGGCGACTCTGGACGCGGACGAGGACGGGGAACCAGTGGGCCAGCGGGAGTACCGGAGCATGATCGGCTCCCTCCTCTACCTGACGGCGACGAGGCCAGACATACAGTTCAGCGTGTGTCTGTGCGCTCGTTTTCAAGCTTCGCCGAGAACTTCGCATCGACAGGCCGTCAAGAGGATCTTCAGGTACTTGCAGTCTGCCCCTGGTCTTGGCCTTTGGTATTCGTCCTCCTCGACTCTTTCGCTTCATGGTTTTTCGGATGCGGATTTCGCTGGTTGTCGAGTCGAGAGGAAGTCTACTTCTAGTACTTGTCAGTTTTTGGGGTCTTTGTTGGTTTCTTGGTCTTCCTGCAAGCAGTCGAGTGTAGCTCAATCTACCACCGAGGCGGAGTATGTTGCAGCCGCGAGTTGTTGTTCCCAGCTGCTTTGGATTTCATATACCTTGAGAGACTTTGGTGAGGAGTGCACCCAGATCCCACTTCTTTGTGACAGCACCAGTGCCATAAGCGTAGCCAAAAATCCAGTGCTTCATTACCGAACCAAACACATAGAGGTGAGTTATCATTTCCTGAGAGACAACGTTGAGAAGGGAACCATAGTGTTGAGCCATGTGCCTACCCAAGATCAGCTAGCAGACATCTTTACAAAGCCTCTCGACCAAGCTACATTTGTGCGCTTGCGGGGGGAACTCGGGGTTTGTTGCCCGTTTTAGTTGCTTCTTGGGGTGTTTTTTTTGTATCATATGTATCATACCATGCTTCACTTTGATGTACATATATGCTTTGCTTGATGTATAAAACATGGTAGGATAGCCATTTTGTTCCATATCATGTTGCATTTGTATCATATTGCATTTTAGGATAATGAGCTTCTCCTATATGCCTTGTTCGAGTATCTTAGGCTATTTGTGAGATATTGATCACCTTTGTGGAGAAATGGTAATGTGAGGCTATGCTCTTGGGATAATTGAGATATATGTGTTGTGAGATAGCCTCTTTTGAAATAAATTGCAAATCTTGACTAAATTCTATGAAATGTGCTCCACCCATGTGTAGTAGCTATCAATGTCACTTTTTGGTCTAGATGTGTTTTCTCATGCTTAGATTGTGCTTGGATGCCTTTTTCTTGCATTTGGGCCAAAGGTCGATATCATTGCGAATGTTTAGCCTATGTTGCATCTATGGAGGAGCATAAGTTTCTTTTTGCCGCAAAGGCACTTCATGTACCATGGAATGAATTAATCTTGAAAAGAAGTGAAAATGCCTTGAAATATATGAGAAATGCTCCATCCATCTGTCACACCTGTTTTTCCAAAGAAAACCAAGTGCATAACTATATGTATGCCAGGATCTGTTTTCATACATATAGTGACATATAAGTGAATACAGAAACAGTATCACGTAAGAAAAAGGAAGATTATCAGAGATTTACGCTAAATCCTGGAAACGAAGACACCATACTCCACAAGCAATCGACTGGGGGTTGCGTACGCCTAGCACCAGCAACATCTTCAGCAAACTCCAAAGCAACTTCCTCTTTCTGAGCAACATTGTTTATAGCAAGGGTGAGCACATGTCGTACTCAGCAAGTGTGGGAAAAGGATGAATGCAAAGGCTTTATAGTGGACTGGACTATAAGTATTTAGCATTTTAGTTGGTCAAGTTTTATTAAGCAAACTGATTTACTAGCAAATGTAAGTTTATACCAACCCAGAGATTAACATAAGCATCAGCATCATGAACGAGAGTAAATGCAACAAGTTTAATCCATCTTCCATAGTTTACTCATGTGAGGGTCCAGGCCGCCCTTGACCGTGGGCACGGCTAACTAGTTAGTTTTACACTCTGCAGAGGTTGTACATCTTTACCCACAAGTCGCGTAAAAGTTCTAGGAACTTTAAACCCAACCATGCGGTGCTAGCTAGGCACCATACCACACTACCGAGGTGTGATCGCATAGGGACGCTACGAGGCCTTTACAAAGATTCCCTAGCACGGGCTGCTCGCTAGGTTACCTGATCAATGCAGCGCATAAACCTCTCTCAGCTGCGAAGCTACCATAGAGCAGATCAGTCTGAGGGCCGGGCTATACACCATCTACCGTCAGCCCCCAACCCCTTTCAGGTAAAGCATACCACAATACTAAAGTTTCTAATTATTTGACCAAGACAGAGCCATATGTCTTGTGGTAGTACTGTTTTCCTGGGTGGTTCTCCATGTTCCGATTAACAAAAGTGATCTTGTTTAATGAAGGTATAACATAAGTAAAGCAAGATTAACATTGTTGTTCATTTAAACCACCAAGATCCCAAGTTAAGCAACTAAGCAAGGTCTACCCAACATAATCATAAACCCAGGTTGATCAAGGCATAGGAATAAACAAAGCTAGTCAATCCTTAAACATGGGTCCCATCATATTAAATGCAGGCATATGCAAAGTGATTAAATATAGTTCTTAGGACAAAAGAACAAGGACACACTTGCCTTTAACCACAGAGTAGTTGCTCAGAAGGTCTTCAACTTCAACCTCTTCAAGCTTCTTGGATAACGTTCACTCTACTCGCATCATTAATCATCGGGCACAAGCATACACAAAGCCAACAAACAAGCAAACTAAGAACAATACACCAATCGAGGAAACTTTAAAAGATCGCACGAGTACGATTCTAGAAATATGTGAACACAAGAAACGCTGAAATTGGAAATGAACTGAACAAGATACCAATTTTAAGAGTAAAAGGATAGCTATTAAATAAGATGATGAATAGGCATGCATTGCATGGCTACACGCAAAAGAATAGGTATATAATAATCACATTGCATGCGTACTGATGAACAGAAATTTGAGAAGAATGGGATCACTATTATTGCTTAAGCATGATGCTGGCATGATGTCATCAAAAGATTTAGGCAATAGAATAATATGGCAAAAGAATGGATGGTAAGTTCACATGCGTACATACATGCATGATTATACCAAAGTACGTAACTCATTTAGGAGCAATCAATGGAGGAAAAGCTATTGCTCACCATGTTTAGCTTTGGAAGGTCTGGCAAGCAGCTCGATGCGCAGATAGCAACAGCAAAAGAGCTGCAGATGGCAACGGCACAGGAGGCAAGCCTGGCAAGAGACGTTGATGGTCTCTGCAGGTAAAGCACACAGAAAAAAGTATATAGGCGAGATCAGGCCACGGCAATGGGAGCTAGAGACGAGAGGCATGGGTCAGCAGGAAAATGAAACCAAGGAAGAGATGAGAAATTTGATGGAGTGCTCACCCACGTTGCATGGCCGACAACGAGCAGATCCATCGGATAGAACTCGACAGCGAGATATGGTTTGGACGTGCTTCTGCTTCCATCAAAAGTCGACAACCTCGAGCTCCTGGATCACCTCGCTGGCTCTCATCGTGGTGATGTCCATCCCAGCGGCCGGCAATCATGGGTTCATGGACGGCGTGGACGGCTGGAATTTAGGGAGATGCGTTTTTAGAAGCAAAACAGAAACAAAGTTGAACTAAGAACGGGATGGCATGCTCACGTTTCGGCTATGGCCAAAGATGACGACGGACGAACGGCGATGGCGAAGATTGAACCGGACGAGAAGGGCTGAAGATCGACCATCTCGTAGACATGCTTCTCCAGCAGCAGCTCGGCAACGGAGAAAGGAAACGGCTGCTTCGCTTGGTGTTGTGGATCTCCCGGCGAAGACGGCGCTGAGGCGACGGCGGCACTAGGGCATGCTGCGAGGCGCTGTGGTGCTGTTGCGAAAAGATAGATGGCTAGGCTTTTGACGAGGGCAGCGGCGGCGGAGGCAGCAACTAGGGTGCGCGAGGGGCTCGGGCACTCGCCCTTTATAAGCCAGTGGTAGCGGCGCTGCCGTGGCACGCACGCAAGGAGGCATCGGCAACGTCCTGGGCGTGTACAACATCAACTGAAACTGAGGTTATATCTTGCAGTCCGAACCACCTCAAGTTGGACCTTCATCGTGTGGAGGAGGCAACAGATTGCAGGAAGGCCTAGAGCTAGCTGGGCTGCTCGAGTTGGAATAAAGGAAAGAGTGGGCCGGGATTAAGAGAAGGAAATATATCATGGCTGATTTGGGAGAGTTTATGACTTTCAGCTGTAAAATAATAATAAAAAAACATAGACCGAGGAACATTCGTGAATGACCAGATGGCTTCGGCCATGATGGATGGGGGATTTCAAATAAAATATTTGAAGCTCGTGAGAAAGATATAGAGTGTACGAATAAAGTGAGAGAGGAACCTGATCGGCATTTAAATGTATTTTAAAATCTTTTGCACTCAAGAAACACAAAGATGCATCGGCATGAATGCAACACACATAACCATTTATTTAATTCAGGAAATCAAACAAAGTTTTTTTTCTATACTATATTTCCTGTAAAGAAAATAAATGTTGGAAATTTTTTAAAATTATGAGAAAATTGTTATTTTATTATTCTCTCTATTCACATCCTGAAATTGGAAATTTCAGGGTGTGACACCATCATGTTATGTGCTTAAAATGCTTTATCTTTCACATATGGGTGCAAACATGTTGCATGATGTTCACCAGTGCAGAAGTCTCCCCGAAGTGGACACATGGCTCATGAGCTTTGACATGACATGTTTTGCTCTATGGGCGTTTACAATGATCTTTTGCTAAGAATTTGATATCCTTGTATGATCTCTAGATGAAGTGCATGTTTAGGCTAGAATATGGCATGGATAGGCTTTTACATTTGTGGTGAGCCATCTTTTGATAATAATGCCTAAATCTGAAAATTTGCTTTGTCACGTGCTTACATTTCGATATATTCTTTGTGGCAATGCTCTGACTATGCTATGATCCATTTATGTGTTCTTTGTCTCATTTATAGCCTTTGACACTAAATTTGGCCTATTGAGAAGCTCGAGTAGATGTTTATATGCTTTGACATGCATTTGTGCATTTTCATGCCACACTTGATTCATGCATTGTCAACAAGGGGGAGAAGAGGTGAGTTGATGAAAATTTCAGAAATGCATTGGAGAAGAAATGTTTTTGCATCCACATGTTCAGGGGGAGCTTGCATTTGTGCAGGGGGAGCTTTCTTGTTGGTTTTCAGTGTGGAGTGCTTGAGTTTGTGCTTTGCTCGGCTTGTGACCTTTCTTTGCCTTTCTTTGGTTTTGGTCATGTGGTTGAGCTTCCTTGTTTTTCTTTCTTCTTATTTTCTTTCTCTGAATTTCATTCGCGTTGTGTGTTGTCAATGCACTCATCAAGGGGGAGATTGAGGACCAGGAGCGTCCGAGGGTCGATGGATGGCCGCTCCTCAGCGATGAGTGATTGACAACGGGTGTCGGACTGACTCTTGGCTCAGTGTTGCAGGTGTAGGCTGCGGCCTAGTTCGTGCAGTTGCAGGTGAAGAACGGGTGCGAAAGGTCTTCAGCCTTGAGGGGCCTCCGGGAGATGGAGAGACAAGTAGGCTCGGTTCGAGGGACCCGGTGGACAGCGGGACTAGGTGCGGGTCACATGGTGGCGAGACGAGCAAGACGAAGTCGAGGACGATCGAGCCGGCGCACGGTGGCGGCTGAGTCAAGAGGCTTGGCGGGAGGCCGGGCCGAGCGCGCGGGGTTTGGTGGTTTGCCCACAAAACCATCGGTGGAAGGTTTCTTGGTTTGAGCCTCAAAACCAAGACCGAAGGCCTAACGCGACGGAGATGGGATCCGGGTGCGTCGGGAAGCTTCGAGGCGGAGGACACGCGGCGGGATCGCACAGCTTGCGTCGGGAGGACGCAGGGTGCGGCGAAGGCGTGGCCGTCCGATGGCAAGACCCACAAGATTACCTAATTGCCCCTACGTGGGTTGTATCGCCAGTTGAAGTGTAAGGGGTAGTCGAGTCATTTACCACACCGGCGGGACCCGATATATAAGCCAAGGGTGTTGGTGGATGAGCTCTCTCTCTCCGCAACTCTAGGGTTTCATTTCCCCCCACCGTTTTCTCATTTTCCCTTTCTATTTTCCCTTCCTTTTCTCTAGGCTAGCATGAGAGCTTCATGTGAGATTTGTTGAGAGGGATGGATGCTAGGGCGGCATGCTAGACCTTGTGAATCTTTCCGGGTATGTATAGAAGATTCAGCGTTGTGATTTTCGTGGCTCTTTTTGGTGCTATTTTTGGTCCCTTTGTTCTTCGCTTGATTCCACGGATTTGAGAGTGTTCCTCCCCAGATTTCTTTGAGGGAAACATGGATGGATGCCTCATGCACCTTTGTGATTGATCTTGTGCTCTCAAATGCCGGGAAACCTCTTTGATTCGAGTGTTTTTCGGTTGGAGCTCATGTTCTTGGTTGAGCTCGTGTGATCCGCGATTCCCGTCGTTTTAGTGAGTTAGGAGTCAAGATTTTTGGGGCATAGCTTCACCTAGTGACGCACATCATCTCCCCCAAATCTTGTCTCAAGAGCTCAAGCCGTTTGGAAGATCCGGTGATGAGTTTGGAGGGTTGACCTCTCGAGTTCGTGCAGTTTCTGTTCTGTCCGTGAAGGGCAGACTGTCCGCCTGGCCCTGGCGGACTATCCGCGCCTGGTCAGTTCGTCGCGAGTTCGTCGAAGTTCGTCGCGTGTTCTTGTTTTGGTTCATGTCGATCCGTTTTGTTTTCGGAGTTTTGTTGCAGGGAGTTGGCGGACCGTCCAACCAAGCCAAGCAGACTGTCCGCGACACTGGCGGACCGTCCGCGAGGCTAAGACGGACTGTCCGCGTTGGTGAGTTTTTCTTCCAGAGCCTCTGTTAGCTTCTGCATCCATTTCGGACTGTCCGCGCCTGCCTGGCAGACTGTCCGCCCCATCCAGGCGGACCGTCCGCGGCTGCCAGGCGGACCGTCCGTACTGGACGCAGGAACTTGCAAGTTTGTTCGGTTCCGTTTCTTCTTTGATCGTGCTTCCGCGAGTGCTTCTAGGAATCGTTCCTAAGGCTTGGGGTTGATCTATAACCTCGTTGCTTTGGCGATTGGTATTTGATTTGACTCATTGCTTGTGTGTGATCGGGTTTTGAGTAGGGCATAGGCCGAGTTCTTTGGAAGAATTTTTAACCGGCTCCTATTCACTCCCCCCCTCTCTAGTCGCCTTTCGGTCCTTCAGGTGTGTAGGTTGAAGAGAATTCATGCTTGATGCCTAGCTCATCACAATACTCTTCCACTTTAGTGTTCCAGAATTCCGATCCATTATCACTCCGGATCTTCACAATAGATGACTCAAATTCATTTTGAGCCCTTGTAGTAAAGTTCTTGAAGATCCCGAACGTCTTGCTCTTGTCCTCCAAGAAGAATGTCCAAGTGTAGCGTGAGTAATCATCAACAATGACAAGACAATAGAGATTACCACTAATACTCTTGTATGTAGTAGGGCCGAAGAGGTCCATGTGCAAAATTACCAATGGTCTTGAGGTAGAAACATAAGCCTTCATAGGATGATGACTTGTAACTTGCTTGCCGGCTTGACACGCTCCACATAACTTGTCCTTCTCAAATGTGACATCCTTCACACCAAGAACTAAACCCCTTTTGAAAGCCTTCTTGAGTTGACTCATGCATATATGTGCAATACGGCGATGCCATAGCCAACCCTTGGATGTCTTGGTGAATAGACAAGTAGTCAAGTTCGCTTCATGAGAGGAGAAGTCTACAAGATAGATGTTCCCATGGCGAAAACCTTTGAACACAACTTCATTAGATTTATTGTTAGTAATGATAACTCCCTCATCATCAAATAAGCAAGATAAGCCAAGATCACAAAATTGAGCAATGGAAAGCAAGTTATAACTACAAGAGTCAACAAACAAAACATTGGAAAAAGAGAGATCTTTTGCAATGGTTATGTCACCCAAACCGGAAACTCTTCCTTTAGAATTATCACCAAAGGTGACTTGCTCATGATTCCCCGCATCATCCACTAGAGAGGTGAACATTTTAACTTGGTCGGTCATGTGTTGAGTACATCCACTATCAAGAACCCAATGACTTCCCCCGGCCTTGTAGTTCACCTACACACAAAGAGATCAAGTTGAAGATTTAGGAACCCAAGCAAGTTTGGGTCCAATCACATGAGTTACTAAAGCTTTGGGAACCCAAATTTGCCTAGGATGATTCACTTTAGCCTTGGTCCCTATGAACCTTGCCGCCACCTTGCCCTTGCTATTCTTCAACAACAAGAAATGTTTATTGTTGAACATGCAACAATAGTTGCAAGGTAAGATAGGTAATGGACGTGAAGGTAAAGGACACTCCCTTGTGTGATGACTGGTGATCTTGCAATGTTGGCAATAAGACCCAACTTCCTTCACAAAGCACCCATAAAGTTCTTTTGACTTGCGAGTCTCTTTGATGGGTTGAGGGAAGGAGTCAAGTCCCTTAGAGCCATAATCTCTTGCATTGTAATAAAGGATCTCCTTATGCAATTCTTCACCCTTGGCCAAATTCTTCACACAAGATCTTAGGCTTCTTACTTCCTCTTCAAGTGCTTTCACCCTAGCATGGTTAGTCTTGGAAGAGGAGGCAATATTCTCATCATTTGGCAAGATCTTAGGTTCTTCAATCAAATCATCACAAGAAGTAGAAGCATTTGTCTTAGTGATGTCTCTAGCAATTTCTTACCCACTAGCACAAATAGCCTCATAAGCAAGCTCAATCTCTTGATACTTCATCTCTAAGACCACATGATCTTTCTTAAGCATCTTTTGACTTGACTCAAGAGACTTGTTAAGCACGGTTATATCATCATGTTTGACGATTAGCTCATTGTGCTTATCAAGTAACTCGTTGTGGTCATCTCTAAGTGACTTGTTAGACACTACCAAAGCTTCATGTTCTTTGCTAAGGTTATTGTGTTTCACAAGCAACTCATCATTGGATAGCTTAAGTTTCTCTTGTGTCTCTTCAAGAGCCTTGAGCTTACTCTTTTGCTTCTTGATCATGTCGGTGTATTGATCTAGAAGTCCCTTAAGAGCATGAGGTGAAAGTTCATTATCACTATCCGAGGAGTCACTATCTTCACTATCGCTCACCTTGGAGTGTTTAGCCATGAAGCACATAGGTGGTGGAGGAAGAGGAGGTTCTTCATCATCCATGATCACAAGACCGACAAACTTCTTGTTCTTCTCATCTTCACTACCGCTTGATTCACTTGAAGTTTCACCATCTGTGATCCACTCATTTGCCAAGAGAGAACGATGACCACCCTTCTTCTTGTTGTAGGGCTTGCTAGAAGACTTCTTCTTGTATGAGTCCTTCTTGGAGTGCTTGTCATCTTTCTCTTTATCATCATCATTGTCGTTCTTCTTGCTTGAGCTTGACACTCGCTTGTCGGGCTTGGGGCAATCATATGATAGATGATCATAGCTTTGGCAATTGTAGCACTTCCTCTTGCCACCTTCACCACTTCTTCTTGATGAGCAAAACTTGTTCTTTTTAGGATCATAGTTATAGCCTTTCTTGCCAATCTTGGAGAGCAATTTGGTAGTCCTCCTCATGAGGAAAGCAAGTTCACCATCATCTTCATCACTTGAGTCACTCTTGTCTTCACTTTCACTTGAAGAGGGAGGAGGCTTTGCTTTTGACTTTGGCTTGGTCTTGGTCTTGTCACTAGTCTTGAGTGCAAGATCCTTCTTGGAGCTTGATGTGGAAGAAGATGATTCCATTTGACCCATCAAGAACATCTCATGAGATCGAATCTTGTTCACAACTTCGGTGATGGTGAGAGTTTCGAAGTTCTTCTCAAAGATGAGTGCCTTGACGATGTTGTACTTGGGCTTGGGAAGCGTTTGAAGAATTTTCCGAATAATTTCCTGCTCGAACACGTTAGCAACATCGAGAGCATTGATATTTTGAATAAGAACACCCATCCTAGAATACATTTCCTCTACACCCTCATCATCTTTCATGTTTCATCTCCTTCCCTTCATAAACTGGCTGAAAGAAAGATCCAGAAATCATCTCATTGATGTAGTCGCTTCCGACATCTTCGATGCTCTTGTTATGGTTGCATGATTTTTCAACTAGTCCCTCTGCAGCCCACAAATGTACCACCTCATGACTACTGTACCTGTGGCCTTTTGGAAATAAGCTGCAATACGAAAAGCACCTTTGTAGACGTGGATCTAATTTCTCATAACTCCACAGAAGAGCTCTCATGGGTTCACTTAAGTTTTTAATTGCCAAAGCGTCTCTCCATGAAGTGACATCCTTTTTTCTACTCAAATGCGAGCCCACAACTTTTGCTGCCAAAGGTGACTGTCCAAGATGTTTGGCTATCTTTTCTCCAATCTCTTGTAGCTGCAATTGCAACAGCTGATCTCCAATTTCCGCTCCAGAGAAAGCATGATGTTTGAAGAGTGCCAAAAACTCAGCATCTTTCAGGTTTTCCAAACGAACCACTTCTTCACAGCAAAGAGCAGCTGGAAATGTATCCCGTCGAGAAGTAATCAAAATTTTGCTTCCCTCCTTCTTAGAAACTAGAGGTTCTAGCAGTTGGCCCCATTCCCTCTCATTGTTGTATCCTTCAAACCACACATCATCCAAGACGAGCACGAATCTCTCTGACTTTTGCAGTGTGTCTCTTAATCTGCACTGGAGAGTATCGATGTTATCAACACGTGGGCATTCTTTATCTGTTGCAGACTCGATCAACTCCCGTGTGTGACGGTGAACATCAAGCTTGCGTGAGATGCAAACCCACATCCTGACATCAAAATGATCCTTTACCCTGCCATCGTTGTAGACATACTGTGCCAAGGTGGATTTTCCAGCACCTCCATGTCCAACAATGGCCACGCCTGAGTAGTTAGCTGAGCTAGCTCCGACTACAGTCCTCTTGGTCAGAAGATCAATTATACGACCGCGATCCATGTCGCGGCCAATACATTTAGGAGGCTGCAGTGATGTGGTCGGAGGAACGGTTGCTGTTGCTACATGTTAGAAGATAGGCAATATTTTGGCATACTTTAATTCCATTGTTAAATAGATATTTCATAGAAGTTACTATCATGAGTGATACAAAGCATGTGCATGTGTTCATGTTTAAACAACTATTAAACATGAATATAAGAAACCGAATTAGTTTGAGAGTGTACCTAGAAGCGATACGGGTGTCGGAGACACCCGATGCGCTGTTATCCGCTGGATCAGTCATGATCGTGGGCGGACCTTGCTTGAAGTAGTCGTACGAGTCGATGCAGGAAGATGTTCGCAGTGAAGCCAGGAAGTAGTCGTACAGGGAGCGAGCAGTCACGTAAAGACGCTCCCCAAAAACCTTATCACCCGCGTACCCCGAGCAGGATCATCAGCAGCAGGGCGAGGTTTCGGAGGCTCTGCTCTCGCCAACACCGTGCGCGCGGTGCAAGCGATGGGAAAGCAAAACAAGAGCAGCAGACACAGAGGGAGAAGGGAGAGGTCTCCTAAACAGGAGTACCTGGATTGTGAATTGGTGAGTTGAGGAGGAGGAGGAGGGCCTCCTTTTATAGGCGGGCGGAGGCGAAGGGGGTGCGCCCAGATCCAAATCTGGGACGCGGTGGATGAACCTAGACGGTCGCGATTAAGGAAACTAAATCACTGTTGGGGAATATGCCAAAGGATTATTCCCTTCCAACAGCAAAAAGGTGTTCCCGCCCCGCAGCTCAATGTCCGTCCGTCCGCACCGCTCGTCTCGTCTCGACTCGACACGCCCACGGCCTCGGTGCGGCTCGGCGAGGCGAGCGAGCGAGCGCGCGCGCGCACGTGTGGCACACCTTTCTCCTTTATTCAACTTCACAAGAGATGTATCAAGGGTCTACCTCATAAGTCGAATAAAAGACTCCTCAATTACCCGTACGGTATTTCTCACTTTTCCTTAGCATTAAAACAATGGGCTTTAATTCTTTAATTATTAAAATAAATGGCTCTAGGCCCATTTATTCTAACAATCCCCACCAAGAATTACAAGTCACATTGGAAATGCTCTCATTTTCCCTTTCTGTTTTGATATACCAGTACTGCGGCGGAGACTGTTAAGTTGAACATCCACCAGGAACTCAGGTTACACTTATTTGCAACTGAACAATGGACTATGCCTTGAATTGCCAGTTTTGTGCATCTAAGTTTGGCCCGAGCCCATTATTGATACTAGGCTGCACATAGCATCCCCGCGGGTTGGAGCTTATGGGTCATACTCCGTGCCTCTTCATGAGTTTTCTAGAGATTACCCACATCTCATAGACTATGACCAGTAGTCTAACTCATATAGGTGTGCTCCTCCAAGACATACTGTAGGACTATGTCTTTGCTTCAAAGAAACAACTGCCTTGTTTCATGGAAGCCACTTGGAACACATTAAGGTATGCATACCAGCCTGCCATACAGTGTTGAAGAGAAATGCATCTTTCCGGGGATAGAGCCACTTCAAAGGTTCTCTTCTGTCAGTCAGACCATAGCTTGTTTCACCATCCTAATTCATGGGATCTCCGATCACATAGAACAGGCTACCACTATGGAAGGACACACGTGGGTCTCAAGCCCAGTTCCCTAGATGCATTACCTATCACGATACGTGACAGACCCTTTGTGAATTGATCTGCCAGGTTCTTAGCCGTATGGATGTAGTCCAGGGCTATAACACCGGTGTTTCTCAATTTCCTGACAGATTTCAACTGTCTTTTGACATGCTTGGATGACTTCATGTTGTCCTTTGAACTGTTCACCTTGACAATCACAGTTTGATTATCACAGTTCATTAGAATTGCCGGTATCGGTTTCTCAACTACCGGCAAGTCCATAAGGAGTTCACGGAGCCATTCGGCCTCAACAGTGGTAGTATCTAGTGTTGCGAGTTCTGCTTCCATTGTTGACCTCGTTAAGATGGTCTACTTGCAAGACTTCCAGGAAACAGCACCACCTCCAAGTGTGAACATATACCTACTTGTGGCCTTTAACTCATCAGCATCAGAAATCCATTTTGCATCACTATATCCCTCTAAGACTTTGGGGTCTCCAGAATAGTGAATTCCATAGTTCATTGTCCCTACTAGATAGCGCATCACCCTTTCAAGAGCACGCTAGTGTTCACTACCCGGGTTTGAAACAAACCGGCTCAGTTTACTAACTGCATATGCAATGTCGGGTCTCGTGGCGCTAGCCAGATACATCAAGGAACCAATGATTTGGGAGTATCTCAGCTGATCTACCATTATCCTTAAGTTCTTCTTAAGAACCAAGCTGGCGTCATAGGGAGTCGAGGCGGGTTTAGCGTTGCTGTAACCAAACCGACTCAGCATCTTCTCAACATAGTGAGTCTGTGACAGAGTCACCCCACCATTTTCTCCCTTGATTAGCTTTATGTTAAGAATAACATCAGCCTCTCCCAAGTCCTTCATCTCAAACTTTTGAGATAGAAAGTCTTTGACTTCTTTGATCACATCAAGGCTCGTGCCAAATATAAGTATGTCATCTACATACAAGCATAAAATCACTCCTTCGCCCCCACCATAGCGATAGTACACACATTTGTCAGCTTCGTTCGCAACAAAGCCAACAGAGGTCAAAGTTTTGTCGAACTTATCATGCCATTTCTTAGGTGCTTGCTTGAGACCATAGAGAGACTTCACTAGCTTACACACCATTCCTTCTTGACCCTTTACTACATATCCGTCTGGCTGATCCATATAGATCTCCTCTTCCAACTCTCCGTTTAGGAAAGCTGTCTTGACATCCATCTGATGGACGAGAAGACCATGTGAGGCCGCCAGAGAAAGTAGTACTCTAATAGTAGTCAATCGAGCGACTGGTGAATAAGTATCGAAGAAGTCTTCTCCTTCCTTTTGGGTGTAACCCTTAGCCACAAGTCTAGCCATGTACTTATCAATAGTACCATCGGGCCTAAGCTTCTTTTTGAACACCCATTTGTGTCCCACTGGCTTGCACCCATAGGGACGCTCAACGACCTCCCAAGTACCATTCGACATGATAGAGTCCACTTCACTCCTCACTGCTTCCTACCAATAGTCAGCATCAGGTGAGGAGTAGGCCTCTGCAATGGTCTTAGGAGTGTCATCTATGAGGTATACGATGAAGTCATCTCCAAAGGTTTTCTCTGTCCTTTGCCTCTTGCTCCTCCTAGGAGCCTCATCGTTAACCTCATCGGGATGCTCAATAAGTGTAGGCTCATTGAGTGCCATCGGCTCGGTGGAGTTGTCCTTCTCGACAGACTCTTGCCTAGATGAACTTGTTTCATCTCTCATTGGAAAAATATTCTCAAAGAATGTAGCGTCTCTGGACTCCATAATTGTGCCGACAAGCAAGCCAGGCACTCCGGATCTTACTACCAAGAATCTATATCCGACACTGTGAAAAGCATACCCCAGAAAGACGCAGTCCACCGTCTTTGGTCCAAGTTTACGTTTCTTGGTGATTGGCACACTGACTTTGGCCAAGCAACCCCAAGTGCGTAAATATGAAAGAGTTAGCCTCTTCTTCTCCCATTCCTTGAATGGTGTTACTTCCTTATTCTTCATGGGCACACGGTTCAGGACATGACAGGTCGTCAATATCGCCTCACCCCACCATTCCTTAGATAGTCCCGCGGTTTCTAACATGGCATTCACCAAGTCAGTCAGCGTGCGGTTCTTTCTTTCGGCAATCCCATTGGATTGGGGTGAATAAGGCGGTGTCCTCTCATGAACGATACCGTGTTCCTCACAGAATGAATCAAAAGTATTAGAGAAGTATTCGCCACCTCGATCAGACCTTAGGTGTTTAATCTTTCTCTCAAGTTGATTTTCTACTTCAGCTTTATAGATCTTAAAGTAATGTAACGCTTCATCTTTCGATTTTAACAAGTAGATGTAACAAAATCTAGTGATATCGTCTATCAAAGTCATAAAATATCTTTTACCACCCTTTGTCAACACACCGTTCATTTCGCTCAGATCGGAATGAACTAATTCTAGAGGTGCCAAGTTTCTCGCCTCAGCAGCCATATGTGGCTTGCGAGTTTGTTTTGATTCAACACATACGTGGCACTTAGAATTTTTGACAGAGGTAAACTTTGGAATTAAACTCAAACTAGCTAAGCGCATCATACAACCAAAATTAACATGACAAAGCCTCGAATGCCAAACATCTGATTCATCATTCATCACATGGTTCACGACATTATTATCGAACGATAAAGAAAAGCGGAACAAGCCTCCGCTATCATAGCCTTTTCCAACAAAGGTACCAAACTTAGAAATGATACATTTATTCGACTCAAAGAATAACTTAAAACCGTCTCTACACAGTAGAGACCCGCTGACTAGATTCTTCTTGATGGTAGGTACATGCTGCACATTCTTCAATTGTATGGTCTTCCCTGAAGTGAACTTCAGAGTGACCGTACCAGCACTAAGAACACGCGCATGGGCACCGTTCCCCATCAACAAGGATGTAGTCCCCCCGACCTGGTAAGAAGAAAACATAGAAATGTCAGCACATACATGAATATTAGCACCGGTGTCTATCCACCACTCTGGTGAAGAACATACTGAAAGAACTGTAGGTAAAAAATTACCGTACCCTGATGTTCCTCCACCCTCGCTAACAACCATGTTCATTGTCTTGGGAGCCTTGCGATCTTTGCGATCCGGGCACTTTGCAGCAAAGTGATCCGGACTGCCACATGTGTAGCAAGCACCCCCCGGCTTTCTCTTCTTCTTATCAGGCCCGTCGGCTTGCTTAGCCTTGGGCGGGTTCTGTGAAGGCTTCTTCCTCTTGTTCTGGTTGTTCTGGAACTTGGGATTGCCTCTCTGCACAAAGTATGCGCTTGAGGGACCGGCTATTGCCTTTCCACGTGTGTCCTTTGCTCTCACCTTCTCTTCAACATCAAGAGTCGCAATAAGGTCATCAAAAGTGAATTCCTTTCTCTTGTGTTTTAGAGAGGTAGCAAAGTCCCTCCAAGAATGTGGCAGCTTAGCGATAATAGTTCCAGCCACAAACTTGTCGGGTAACACACATGGGGCCTCTTTGCTGTAGTTCTCAAGCTCCTTAGCCAGCGCCTGTACTTCATGGGCCTGTTCCACCACAGGACGGTCTTCAACCATCCTGTAGTCTAGGAACTGTTCCATTACGTACAGCTCACCGCCGGCGTCAGAAGCTCCGTACTGAGCCTCAAGAGCCTCCCAAATGTCCTTCCCCGTCTTGTAACGGGGATAGGTGTCCACCAGGTTATCAACCAGAACACTAATGACGGCACCCCGGAACAGATTATCATCTGAATTGAACTTTTCCCCCGAGACACCCTCGGGAGCTTTTTCGGTGATGACGTACATCACGTTCATGGCGGTGAGCCATAGGGTGGCCAACTCACGCCACCTCTTAAAGTTGGAACCATCAAAAGGCTTTGGCTTAATTGCATTTGCAAAGCTAGTGACACCAAACATATTCCTATCAACATCATAAGGTTTTTGGATTGTTAGAAGATAGGCAATATTTTGGCATACTTTAATTCCATTGTTAAATAGATATTTCATAGAAGTTACTATCGTGAGTGATACAAAGCATATGCATGTGTTCATGTTTAAACAACTATTAAACATGAATATAAGAAACCGAATTAGTTTGAGAGTGTACCCAGAAGTGATATGGGTGTCAGAGACACCCGATGCGTTGTTATCCGCTGGATCAGTCATGATCGTGGGCGGACCTTGCTTGAAGTAGTCGTACGAGTCGATGCAGGAAGATGTTCGCAGTGAAGCCAGGAAGTAGTCGTACAGGGAGCGAGCAGTCGCGTGAAGACGCTCCCCAGAAACCTTATCGCCCGCATACCCCGAGCAGGATCTTCAGCAGCAGGGCGATGTTCTGGAGGCTCTGCTCTCGCCAACACCGTGCGCGCGGTGCAAGCGATGGGAATGCAAAACAAGAGCAGCAGACACAGAGGGAGAAGGGAGAGGTCTCCTAAACAGGAGTACCTGGATTGTGAATTGGTGAGTTGAGGAGGAGGAGGAGGAGGGCCTCCTTATATAGGCGGGCGGAGGTGGAGGGGGTGTGCCCAGATCCAGATCTGGGACGCGGTGGATGAACCTGGACGGTCGCGGTTAAGGAAACCAAATCACCGTTGGGGAATATGCCAAAGGATTATTCCCTTCCAACGGCAAAAAGGTGCTCCCGCCCCGCAGCTCATCTTGTCCGCACCGCACCGCCCACTCGACTCGACACGTCACGCCCACGCCACAAGAGATGTACCAAGGGTCTACCTCATAAGTCGAATAAAAGACTCCTCAATTACCCATACGGTATTTCTCACTTTTCCTTAGCATTAAAACAATAGACTTTAATTCTTTAATTATTAAAATAAATGGCTCTAGGCCCATTTATTCTAACACTACAACGGAGCCAGCTGCACAATGATGACCTGCTGCTGGTAAGCCAAGAAGCTCACCGAAATCCTTTGCTTTCACCAGAATCTCCTTCAACTCATTCAACTTGCGAATCAGCCTTTTATTTTCAGGTAGCAAGTTACGCGCCCTGCTTGCTGTAGCACGAAAAGGCTTCATGATAGTTGATTTAATGGAGGAGGAGGCATCATCTCCCACCGACGAATCATACCCGGTCTTCACCTTGCGCTTGAGGAGGTTGTACTCGTGCTCATCAAGCAGGTCTTCGGCGTCGTAGAAGGCTTCTTTGAGAAGCTGGAGCCATGCCTTGAGCTTATCCCTGTGGGGGCTCTTCTCAGCGGCTTCAATCACCAGGTGGAAGTGTGGCAGGATGGTGGTCTCCAGTTCTTGGAGCTCCCGTGCCATGTCCACGCCCAGGTAGGTTGAAGCATCAGCTAGGAGCTTGTTGATAATCGGCGATGCCGCCCACCGTAAGCCGGCCAGTGCCACATCCGCCATGGAACTGCAGTAGTCTGCGTCTCCCCTGCTACTGCAAGTGAATAAATCTTGGATCTAAGTGTTTGCAGATGAAAAGGAAGGGAACGAAACGAATTGGTAATATCACGAGATTGCGGGATATTTGCAGGGATCTAAAACTTGCTAGAAAGACAAGATTAATTGGTGAATTGCGGCCGAGATAACGAAGAATCTACAAGCAGAATATCTTTCCTTAACGAAGAATCTACAAGCAGAATATCTACAGGCTATCCCTACCTATTCTATGAGCTGCTTCATCCTCGCCCCTGCGACTTGCCAGAAAATCAAGACAGCCACCTCAAACTACTGGTGGAGCAGTGGGGTTGATAAACGGAGCTTACACCGGAGGAATTGGCCTGACATGTGTTTACCAAAGGGCGAAGGTGGGATGGGATTCCGGGATACTAAGCTCTTCAACATAGCAATGCTTGGGAAGCAAGGTTGGCGACTCATGGTTAATCCGGACTCGCTATGTGCACGTGTTCTTAAGGGCAAATATTACCACACAACTGATTTTATGTCAGCCACCAAGAAGAAAAATGCATCCCACACTTGGCGTGCTATTTTGGTTGGAAGAAGAGTTCTTCAGATGAGCTGCATTAGGTGTATTGGTGATGGGCAATCAACAAATATTTGGAGTGACAGATGGCTCCCGGGAGGAATTGGTCTGAAGCCAATGTGCCGTATGGATGGGGCAACAGCAGAACGAGTTTGTGATCTGTTGAGCTTGGATGGACGAGCGTGGGATGAGGATGCCTTGAATCAGAATTTAGTTCCACCAGATGCAGCAGCGGCACGCCGGATCCGTCTTGGTCGCCCATCGACGGACTGCTGGGCTTGGTCAGGAGAACGGCATGGCCTCTACACTGTCAAGTCCGGATACCGTTTGCTAGCATCAGCTGAAGCTCAACACCGCTCTTTTGTAAACAGGACAGCGGCCCACTCCAATCACTCAAACGATCCCTTGTGGCGGAAACTGTGGAAGTGCAAAGTGCCCCCAAAGGTCCGTGTGTTTTGGTGGCGTATTCTCAATGAGTACATTCCAAGCAGGGCCAATTTATACCGACGACACATTGATCCGCTCAGCATATGTGATACGTGTGGGGCATGTGATGAAACGACCTACCATCAGGGTTTTAATTACCGTTGGTAACCGGTCGGTTTACCGCGGTAACCGGTGATACCACTCCGGCTCGGTAGCAAAACCGATCGGTAACCGCTACCTAACCGAACCTATCTAACCGGTAAGACCGGTATACCGGTCCGGTTTTCTCGGTTCAAAAAACCGCTACTGTAGCGGTAAATTGAACCCTGCCTACCATGCTCTCATCGAATGCACTTATGCAAGACAGTTTTGGACCCGTCTCCGTGATCTTACTGGGGTTAAACTCCCAGCCCTGTCGCCGGCCTCATGGTCTTCAACACTGTTGGAGGATAGGATCTGCAATGAGAAGAACAGAGCGATAATTCTGTGCAGAATGTGGTCGGTATGGCGATCACGGAATGATCGCCAGCATGGAAAAGCCCCAATTGAAATGAGAGCGGCGATCAACTGGGTTGTCGATGTGTGCTTCAATTTGATCTCAACAAAGGAGAATAAGGGCACTGACAGAAGACCGACATGTATTCAGCGGTGGCAACGTCCAGCAATGAATACTTTGAAGGTGAATGTTGATGGGGCCTTTACAGAAGAAGAAGAAGAAGAAGAAGAATCGGGTGCTGTCGGGGCAGTGGCGAGAGATGCTGAGGGCAGTTTTCTGATGGCGACAACCAGACGCTTGCAAGCTGTACCATCGGCATTGGCTGCAGAAGCGGAAGCGCTGCGTGATGGTGTGCGCCTGATCCACTCGGTGGCATCAGGATCAGTGGTGATGGAAACTGACTCCTTGGAATTAGTTAACCTGTGGAGCAGAAGGGCGACTCAGCGGTCGGAGCTTGCACCTGTCTTCCGCGACATCGAGGAACTTGCTGCTTCGTTCTCTTCCTTTTCTGTAGAGCATGTGCGGCGCTCAGCTAATCAAGCCGCCCATGCTTGTGCTAAATTTGCTGCTTCTTCTGTTTTTTAAGTCTGGGCGAATGTCCCTCCTAGCTTTCTATTGCCGGTACTGCACAATGATTGTAATCATATGAATGAATGAAAGAAAGCAGCAGTTCTCAAAAAAAAAAAAAAGAGACCCGCTGTATGACCCACGAGAACCAATGGGTTTGGTGGGTCGGTCCATTTATTCTCGCGAGTCGCGGCTGCTTGTTGCTTGCGAAAAGCAGAGCACTGCGTCCAAACTCCAAAAGAATTGTACACCTGTTGAACGGATGAAGAGGCCAATGCATAGGAGGATGGCGCTGTTGAGTGATCCCGCCGAGCTGCTTGCTGATCTGCACGCCGCCGCCGCCGCCGTAGAGACGCCGCGAGCACTGTTACCTGCGCCGGGAGTGATACAGAAGCCCAGTACAATCGATCGACAGACCGAGGGTGAGCGAGGGAGGAAGGTTCTTCCAGCCTTCGTCGCGATCGGGCTGGAGAGGAGTAGGAGGTCGTTGCCTGTTGTAGTCCGCGGCACCGGTGAGGGCGCCGGCGAAGCGGGTCGTCGTGACGCTGGCGCCGCCGGAGGAGCAGCCGCAGCAGCACCCGCACAACGCGTTCGGCGAGGGCGGTGCTGACCTTGCGGCGGCGGAGGCACTTTTCATTCTTAGTTCTCTCCTCGCCTTGCTGCTTCATGGAACCCGGCGGAGAGTGCGGCGGCGCCGCTGGCCGCTGCACGGGGCTCGGGGAGTGGATCGAACCGCTCGACCCTGCGGTGCGGTTCTGCTGACCCTCGGCTGGTTCATGGGTCAAATCAGGGGCCCATTAGGATAATTTCTATGGTTCGGTTCGGCGATCCAGCGGATCGACCTGCACCATGCCCATCTATGGTGATACATGCAAGAATGTACATGGTTCCGCTGCACGGTCCAGTGTTGGCTGACACGATGATCACTGATGTGGAAACCACGGCTGAGGATCACGAGCTCGGGCGCGACGGTGGAGGTGAGACCTGCCGCCCGCCGGTAGGAGCGCGCGGAGCTCGACGGAGGTGAGATCTCACTGTCTCAAGCACTGCGTGATGGTATCTACACAAGTAGGACGGCTTTACGTGAACGGCTGAAACGAGTTGAAAAAAGGAATATAGAGACACCCCTTTCCTTTTGAAGTTTGTTTGGAATGGAAAATACATACATAAAGCAAGCATACCATAGCCAGACGAGAACTTTAGCTCGTTCAAAAATACAAGTTATTTTAAGTTCATTTTAATTCAAACTTTCTTAATTTTGATCAAATTTATAGAAAGAAAAATACTAATGTTTATGACATCAAATAGGTATATTATAAATATATATATAGCTCTTTATCTAATAATACTTATTTTATACCATAAACGAGCTACATATTTTATCTATACTATAAGGAGCGAAAACAATTGAAAACTTTTCTCACCCAATTCGGACCCACCTTACACCTCACGCTGGACCCACCCGTCAGGTTGCACGATGACCAAAAAGGTGGAACAACCATAAAAATCGTAATTTGGAGAGCATTTCTGCCAAAAACGAATTGTTTTTCTCACCTATGCCTGCTGTACCCGCCAGTCCCGTCGCGCCCACTACCATCGAGCGTAGAACCCACTATCGAATCTAGTCCGCGCCAATCACGCCGCGCCGCTCCTGCTCACCACGTCTCCCCTCCCCATCCCCTCCCCTCTCCGCCACACCGCCGCCACCGAATTCCGCCTCCGAATCGAGCTCCGAGCCAGCGGAGAGAGGGCAGGCCCTGGACCGGCGCGAGCCGTACCCCTGCTCCTCCGCCCTGCGGAGGCTGTCGGAGTGAAGGAGGAGGTGCGGGCCAGTGAGCGCAAGGACGCTCCTGCTTTGGCTCTAGCTCCTCCCCGCCACCTCAAGGCCCACCGTTGCAATGGTCCGGCGGCGTACGCACCACCCCGCCGCACTTGCCGCAGCTCGACGTGGAGGCGAACGGCCGCGCTCTGCTCCTGCTGCTGCTCGTCGGGGAGACGACTGGCCGCTGCTCCTGCTCCCGCCGCCGCACGTCGCTACCTTCAGTCCCCCAATTCGATTTCTCCTGGGGACGAAGGATGTTGTGGCATCATGCAACTCGATTTGGAGCAGGGGAGGGGGCAACAGAGCAGGGAGGAGGAGGCCCGCTCGATCTGCCGTCGGAGGAGGATGCGCAGGCGCGTCGGCTCGAGCAGCTCGTCGTCACCGTCCGTCCGCCGCCTACGCCAAGGTGCCGTCGTCCCCGTGGCTCCGAGGCCCCTGCTCCGGGATCTCTGAGGCACCGCCGTCCCTCGCTGTCGCGGGTCGGATCCACCCGCACGCGGTGACACATCCACCCGCGACCCTGGCTTTACCGCACCCAGTGACGCACTCCCCCCGATCTGCCGCCAGCATCCCGCGCCGCACTCCCTCGCGATGTCCTCACGAGCCGCCGCAGGCCGCAACCGGCGTTCAAGGGGTGGGAAGGCAGCACGCAGCCGGACTACTCGCTGGACTTCACCAATGCAAGATTCGCGCCGCACGGATGCAGCTCCGCGGGAAGGCACTTGTTGGGTATTCTAGCGTCACACGAATAAATCCGCAAGCGCACGGATACTGTTGTAGCTTTCACCTCAGAGTATTCCAAGGGTATCGAATCCAAAGGAACAGTATGCACTAACTTCGTACTAGTCAGTCCAAGGACACACCCAAATAAAAGGCAAGGATAGAGAGGATCCTAAAGATAGCACTATAGATGAGATTAAAGGTCGATCTCTAGATAGAACTTGGCTTAGGGTACCAATAGCCCTGACTTAACAGGCAACTCCGGCACGCAGATCTATGTGGAACGGAGCTCTGACTATATCCAGCCGCGGAGGATCAACGAGGGCCAGACGGGCTGTCACCACCACCTGGACTGCCTCTACCTAACCTTGGGATAAGCTGAACGAATGATAACCGGTAGCGTGACACGACGTCTACGCTGTGGTTACTGTCGTAGCCAATGGACTACGGCACTCTGTACTTATAGAACTACGACCACGGAAGAGAACTGATCTCACTCACTATATGTACTACTAGCTTATACTAGAGGCATGCAAGAGAGCACTTCCCCGTACTGTGCTTCCAACGTATACGAACGACTTGCAGCAGACGAGCGCATAAACCCAGGATCTACGCACTAGCAGAGGAAAAAGTCTACTCATGCAACCTAGCATAAACTATTAAAAAGGAATCACGAATGCACTTTATTCTAATTAGAGCATGCAACCACATCCATTTTATTCTAAAAGACTAATCATACAAATGGGATACAAACTTGTGCACCTAATCAACTAGATCGAGGGGGTGTGTTTGTGAAGAACACACGCCTCCAAATGATGAACAGGCGAAGAACACAAGAACATATCACTCAAGTATGAATAACACTTTAGTCTAAATAGAAAATGCAGAAATACTCACTTTACTCTAATTGAAGAACGAAGCATCCATGGAGATACAAATCACTCTCTCACTCTCCTACTCTCTAATCTACCAAGGAGAGGCCTCTCCTTTGAAGGGAAGCTCCCATCATTGGGTGAAGTGGTGTCCCTCCATTCTTACCCCCTCCCCTCATATTTATAGGCAAGGGACAAGTGCTTCTCCCCCTCTTTCCTCTTCTCCCCACGCGCCACCTGGCGAGCAAAAGCAGCCCCCACGGTACTGTAGCGTCCTTTGTACGGCACGGAAGTCGGTGGGTGCGAGAACCGGTAGAAAACCGCGGAGAATCATGGTGAACCGGGCCCGAACCGGAGAAAACAGGAGTGAACCAGCCGATCTGGGTAAAAAAACAGCAGACCCGGCCAATCGACCTTCTCCCGGCCACTACGTGGGTGCCACCTGGCTGACCCGACCCGGCCCGCGCTCCGCATGCGCACGCGCGCCCGGGGGCGATCCGCGGCACCGGCTCCGCGCCAATACGCGCCTGCCGCGTAGCCCGCGTTGACGCCCTCCTGCGCGTCCCGCGTTGGCGGTGTAACATCCCTGATGTTTAAATGTGCTAATGACATTACTTAACTATGTTAATCAAGGTTAATTACCTCTTAAGCATGTTTGACATGATTTGTTACACTTTTGCACAAATGACCTTGGTCAAAGTTACAATTTTCCGGTCAAACCCCTTTTGATTCTAAAGAGCTGATTTGGAATTCTTCCGCGTTCTCCAAATTTTGCTATAGAAGTTCAAAATCGGCCAATATAAAAGTTCTTCGTTATTTCCGGGGACACATTTTTCATAATTGGCGGACATTCAAATTTTGAGTGCAAAGCCGCTTATATTTGAGTTGAAGTTCCTGTGCGCAGTACATCGGGGCCGAGAATTCCTACAACTTCATCACGTTTTTCCCGTCAATCCTTTCATCGAAACATAGGTCGCCCTTTGTGAAAGTTGTAGTGCTATAGCTCCTCTACAACTTTCGTTTTTGGAGATTTTTGAGTTCTGTTCAAGAAAAGGGAGTTACACATTCTTGAACTCGGCTAAATAGAATGAAACAGACACAGACGACGACGTCGCCGCGCTCTCGCGCTCCAGAGCGTCGCGCCGCCCGCGCTGGCCACGTGCCGCGCACGCGTGTCGCCGGTGTACGGACGCTTCGGCGTCCTCGATGTGGACCGCGAGACGTCGTGGGGCCTCCGCCTGTGCAGTCCGCCGTACGCCGTGCCTAGGCAGCGGCCTCTCTCCGCACGACGCCACGCGCCGCGCGACGCCCGCGCCGCGCGCCTAGTCCGCATGCAGCCGGGCCCAGCTGGCCGCCCCGTGGTCGCCAATCGGCTCGCCATCACCTCGCCCGCGTCGAAACACTCGCGCCAAACCGAGCCACAACTCCGCCGTCGCCGTTCTCCTTTTTCCCGGCCCGCACGCGCCGCCGCACTCCATTGCTGTGTCGCCACCGCGCGAGCTCGCCGCACCAAACCAAGCGCCGCCCGACCTGCTCCTTTCCCTTCCCCTGGGTCTCCTCTACACCACCACACCACTGCCGGCCACCTAGCGCCGCCACCGAGCTGCAGCAGCAAGCTCCGGCGGGCGCAGGCCTGTGCGCCGCCGCCAAGGCTCGCCGGAGTCATTGCCGGCCGGGCCAACCATCCCATCTGCATCAGGTGCACCCCCTAGTGCTTCCTAGCCGCGCACCCGAGCCAATCCGCCCCTGTTCCGGCCGCCGGCGGTAGCCTCTGCGCCGGCGAGGGCCGGATTGCAAGGGTGGTGTTCTTTCTAGGGTCCTTTCCGTAAAGCAGGGACTTATTTGTAATTCTGAAAAGAAAGTTCAAGGGTCCCGGTTGTAAAAGCAGTTTAGGGTTTTCAGCTGAACCGTAGAAAATTCGTAGAAAATTGTAGAAAAATCATAAAAATGCAAATCCAATTTTTTTGCGTTCCTGGTGAAGAAACCTACCTTTTCTAGAAAGCATGTATAGGGTTTTTCTGTGTAGTTTTTGAATGAAAATTCAAACTCAGTTTGAGATGTTTTTAGTGTAGTTTAAAATATACACATGCTATGAACTTGAATTTTGCATATGTTTCTCTTTATGGCATGCTAAGATCTGTGACCAAAGTTGGAATGAGTTTGATGTGTAAATCTTTAATTATGATTTATGAAAGCTTTATGCTAGATTAAGTTGATTCTTTTTATAGCCCCTTTAATAAACTTTTATTTAAGCACCAGTGCACCCTAGGGATTTGTCTTGATGAATAGTGCCTCTGGTAGAATGTATCTGATTTTAGGATATGTTTTGACATGTGTTTTGGAATTAATCTTGTGTAGGAGTTTAAATTCAAATTTTGAAAAATAATTTGAATCTGCACCTATGCTTTGGCCAGAGGCTTATATTTGACATGTATAACTTGTAGGAGAAAGTTGAGATCAAAAAGTTTAGTAAATCTTTTTATATGAATTAATGGTGATTTACTAGGCTAAAATTTGTTTTTTTCGTATAAATTAATTTATAAATGTTCTTAATCTAAATTTTGGTGTGTGAGCTTAGAATGGGTATATGATGATGTGTGCAGAAGCTTAGATTTATTTGAAGTGTTTTTGATTTAATTTGGATTTATGGTTGAAAGGCTTGTTTTATGTAATTAAATAAAGAAATGGAAATTAAAGTGTTAAATTGTGAAAACATGTTATACTTCTGTTTTTGAATGTTCAACACACCTCCTTGCTGTTTAGTGAAGTTAAATAATTTATTTTGCTCAAATATGTACACAGTCACCATCAAAAGTTAACCTTAATTAATGCATGTGCATAAACGTGTAGATCTTCCCGACGGGACGTACACGCTTACTCAGGAGGAGGAGGGATCCGCTAGTGGTGAGCTGAACCAAGTTAGTGGGCAGCAAGACCTGGACCAAAGTCCAGAAGAGCCCAAGGCTGTGTTTGAGTCAGAGGAAGGCAAGCACCGGTTTCATCTAACCTTTTTGGGATAAAATCTCCACTTTTACTTTCAGTATTTATTGTTTACTTGTGCATTTACGTTTCAGGAGTTGTTTGAAACCTAGATGCATGAACCTTAAGACTCCTATGCTCTTTTACTAGTATGTTAGGATCGTTAGTGCCATGCTCTAAGGATACGGTAGAAGTCGAGTAATGACTCATTGCTCGCGAGATATAGGATGCTTATGTTGGAATCATAAGTCGGTTAAATTGACTCGCTCATGTGGTAAGAGCAATGGGTTCGGTCTCGACCGAGTAGCATGGTGCTGGTCTAAGCTATTGAACGTACCAAGTGCTTATCGGGAATGGGACCGGTAAGCCTAGTACCTAATGAACCAGTGTGGGGACTTTATCGTTACTACTCTTGAGATGCTTCTCCTGGTTTGCTCCCGGTAGTGCAAGTGTGATCCTGGACGTGCCGTGTGAGGGCGTTCCAGTAACCTTGTACTTAAGACTGTTGCGCCTGTCCCTAATCTGGGGAATGACGGGAACCGCCTGGTCGGGGTAGATCTCGCATTCGCTTTTATTTGATTTCTTGGGGTCTACCTTCTTCCGTGTATCTTGGGTTTACCTTGCAAGGATATAAATCGATCGATCGTCGGTCACTCGCCGTTATCTGAGTCGGCTTGACCACTGGCTACCCCATGTTTATTTATGGAACATTTCGGTTTAATATTGTTGGATGATTAATCTTGTTTGTACAACCATGCTTGCTTAGCTAAGTGCTTACCTAGAATGGTTAACATACTAGAACTTGAGCTAAAAATTTGAAAGTAAGGATCAACTCTTAGTTGCTTTTGGCAAAACAAACCCACCAGCCAAAAAGCCTTGCATGTCTAGCTGTGTCTTTTATTTTGTCGGGTAAGTCTTGCTGAGTATTAGTATACTCAGCCTTGCTTTTGTTGTTGTTTTCAGGTAATCCCATCTGGCCTGGTTCTATTCCAGATGGTTGGGAGCTTGAATGGGAAAACGATGATGAGGAGTGATATGCATGGATGGCCTCCTGTGTGTATCATGCGTTTAGTTTAATTTCCGCTGTCTAAACTCTGAACCACCTTTACTTTTATGTACTCAAAACTTGGTTTGTAATTTTAAGTACTTGATCTTTTATGTAATGTAATGTTGTACTCTGGTCCCGCCTTCGTGTGGGCTTAGCGCATAATTCGATCCTGTGTAAGTGATTTACCGGGCATGCCCCGGCAGAGGTGACAGAATAGTTCTTTATTATTGCTTAATGGCCACGTGGACAGGCTTAGGCGATAATACGGAATTATTTTGGGCGGTTCTGTCACAGGCGGCGGGCCAACGGCCACTCGCCACGTGGTGCGCCCAGGCGTCCTCCCGCGCGGCTGGCGTACGGAGCTGGGGTGCTGACGTCATGATGACGTCAGTACCTCATAATTTATTGGTTCTTTTAATATCTTTTGCACCCGAGCTCCAAAGTCGTCAAATAATATATCCATTTTGAAAGTCTCGACGAGCCCGTCGCAATGGTGTAGTCCAATATGGCAATTGAGACTGATTCTGGTGACGTCCTATATAAGCCATTGATTCACTTGCTCTCAACTGTACCATCTAACATTCATTTTGGTGTGTCCTGCAACAAATGTTAGAAACACCAACACTTGTGGAAATTGTCAGTATAAACCCATATCCTAGTGCTGATGCTCACTTTTTATTTATTTTATGCAGGAGTTGACGGTATAAAAGTGGTACTTAACAGCCGTCAACAACACCCCCACACTTGACCTTTGCTCGTCCCGAGTAAAGGGTAACAGATCAAGGTGAGACATGATATCCAAAGGTATGAAACGAGCATAAGAGATATTCCAAACCATACATTGTACTTGTGAACTCTATGGAGTGTCTATCATGCCATCTTGGGTAGTTGAGGAATGGAACGGTTATGACTCAAATCACTTCTATTCCTCATGTCAAGTAACTTGGGGTTTTGCAATAAGTTTTCAAAAACAAAACCTTGCTTAGCTCCTCATTTGATTCTCTCAGATTGCTCAATGTGTATATGTCCTCACCAAGGCATTAGGTTTGCCTTTCTTTCATCCTACTTCTAATGATGGCTATATGTGGAGCTCAGGGTAGGATAAAAGATAAAGCATACTTGTACACATATATTGCAAAGTCAAAAACCGGATCCAATGAGAAAATCAAGTCATATAATCAGATCAAGATGTGCACATGTATGGATGTGATGGATATGGTAAGGTGGATACTAGGCCCGGAATGGGTGCTAGTTATTACCATCAAATTTTGGAACTCCATTTTGCATGATTCCATCTCTCTCCTTTTTCTTCTTTCCTTTGGACATGGGCTATCTCTTTTTTTCTCTTCTTTTTTTCTCTTTTTTTCATGCCCTGGGCATTTTTTTTCACTCATGCCTTGAGCATGTTGTTTTTTTTCTTCTCCTTTTTTGCATAGCCCATGTCTCTTTTTTCAAGAATACTTTTGGAGAGAGAGGTCACACCACACATGGAGTTTTATTTTGTGGAATGGATGAATGATACAATGCTAACTTCCAGTGTAGAAGCATAGCAAGGGGATATGGAGTGCACATGAATCTTGATCATGAAAGCATGAAAAGAATTCTCACAAGGGTCACAACAATTTGACAAAGCTCAATACAATAACAAACAGCATATGAGTCTAAGGTTTTCAAGATAACTCATCATATGGTTTTGATAGGACTTTGGCATATCAAAGAGGAGCTTTGCAAAGGGTTTTCATATTTTCAAATAAAATTCCCAAGCACTCAAACATTCAGAGAGAAGATCATATCATCAAACCATATCACAAGCATCAACTACTTAGATGAGCATGCTTTCCCTAATGATATTTGTTCACAAGCACCAAGATGATAAGTATGGAATAAAACATATGCAAGCCAACCACAGGAAACATGTAGAGCAAGTCGAGCACGATTCTATGAGTTGATTTAGCAGATAAGAATTGAAACTCATTCAAACTCATGAATCAGGGAGAGTGAGATAAAGGGTGCACATACCATCGCTCCTTGAAGAATATAAGAAACAAGGAAGACCAGTGGTGGTTCAGCTGACCCATGGGGCAGGCGGATCACTCTAGTTTACCTTGTCCCTAGTCATGAAAGTGCGGTCGATGTCGTGCAACGCCTGTGTGGGAGATCTCAAGTGTGTATGCTGATGATAAGCTTGGGAGATCTCCCCCACACTTGTTCATGTACCTGGTGCTGTCTTCAAACAAAAAGGAAAAACAAAAGATGGACTCTGCTGGCTCGAGAACCAGTGAGCCTTTATTCAAATTAAAAAAAATTGTTTTTTTTATAAATTCACCATGAGACCTAGCTCAACAAGGCTGGCATGCCTTGGTTTACCTTCTCATTTGAATCAAGCTTGATGACTTACCCCGTTTGGATTCGAAAACTCCTGCAAGGGTTAGTCCGCACATACAACCAATATCCACGAACTCATTAACTATAAGGTTCATCAATCAAACTCGACACCATATCTTGTTTGATTGAAGAAGACAGTTTTAACCTAAGCACCATGCTTAATTTAAAACAATCTATGAATGCCCGTAGCTAAATATTACAAACATAGATAAAGGAAGCATGAAAGCATGATCAAGCTATTTCCAAAGGGATATAAACATGAGCATATGATGGTGAACATCGGGCAACCTCCAGGAAGGGCTTTGTTTAAAGTCAAAAGAAAGACGTACCTAACTGGGCAAGATGCAAGAGCAAACATCATCTCTGAACCAGGATAAGATTTGGATGAGAGGAACTTTACTCAGGATGCTCACATACCTCCCCCACACTTGAAGTTTGCATTGCTAGGAAACAAAACTCAAGTGTGTGGAGATCAAACCTCCTTTTGTAAATATTCCCTCACCAAAAACTTACCAAAGTGTTGAAGTTGATGTAGCTCACATGTTCTTAGGTGCTACCTGTCCGTCATTCTTTTCAATCTCTACCTGAAAGGTTAGCAACCAAAAATACCCGAAGGACAACCTTATCCTAAAAACATGCTCTTGCTCTTTATTTGAAAAAGGGAAATAAAACAAACCTATGCTAACCCAGGCTATCTCCTGGTAGTGCTTTGTTTATGATCATAAGCTCGACCCTGGGAACTTCTTCCTGCAGCTACCATTGGTGATGTCATTCCAATCTCACCACCAATTATTGATGTATCAGTGAAGCTTTAGCTGCAAAGTTAGTGTCATAGTGCAAACACGAAATCTGCAATGCTTATGGTAGACATATGCATCTCCAACCAACCTTCTAAACATAATGCAAAAGAGGACCATAAGGTGGTTGTAGTCCTCGTGCATGCTCCGTGTACTAAGCATGGCTGACTCTGGAGAAGCATGGTGCAAGCATGGTTCCTGAAGTATATCAAGAGTGAAGCTACCATGCTTGTCAATGGAATCCTTTCCTCCGGACCCCAGAGTCGGCGCCTCATAGATTTCCATGGCCCATGAATTCTCCATCTCAAGAGATGCATCGTGGAAGCTCGATGTTGATTCTTGGTCAAGGTCGAGAGCAACATAGTATGGGCCAGTGGGAAGAGGCACAAACTCGGTCGAGGGTGATGACAATCGTTTGTCTTCACAAAGGTGAAGAGGTTATTCCGAGTCGTACTCCTGAGGAGTAGAGAAGTCTACACCCTCAATGAGAACAGGCTCGGATGATGTGAACGGAAATACATGCATCGTCTCCTCGAGTGGGTTTTGCTTGGGAAAAGGCTTTGCCATAGAACTTTCTGAAAACAAGGGAGTGGTGGCAGAAGCAGCTTCCCTAAGCTTTTCATCTAGGCTCCCTCGAGATGTATCGAGAAGTTTTTCTGCAGGGGAGCCTAGGAGGAGATCAAGATCGAGGACATCAAAGATGCGGAAGTCTAGATTAACCTTGATCTTGTCTACCAAGAGCGGCACAGCACATGAAACCCCCCCGACACTCAAGAATGTGTCCAGAGGGACAACTCTTGAGGAGCTTGTCGGATGGTCTTAGCATAACATTGCCCAAAAGAGTGTACGCTAGGTGCCATGGCATGACATTAACCTCCATAGTGGGGTTAAGATGGGCTTCTACGATAATCCCTTTTATGGAACAAGAAATGATCGTAGAGGGTGAACTATTTCAAAGTGCTTCGGAAAAGTGTCCCACTCCATTCAACCACTTCTTCTCCATAGCCTCCATGATAGATGTCTCGTTTGGAGGATCGGGATGCAAAGGAGGTACCGTAGGCCTAGGGGAAGGTTCTGTCAAAAAATTTCTAGCTGGCTGGATTTGGACAGAAGAGGGCGCTTTCCCTATTGGGTCATCTAAGAAATTCGAGGTGTTCTTGATATTTTCAGAAGGGTCATCCTCGAATTGATGAAGGAACTTTGGAGGTTGAATTTCTTCTTCCTCCATTGTTCCTAGTTCAGGTGAGGGTTCAATGGCTGAATAAGAGGATATGGAAGGTGATGGATCGGATTCAGCCACTAGAAGATCCTCATGGCTCGACTCAGATTGGTGGGGTTCGCTATGATTGGTGGGGACGAAAGAGCTCACCATGAGGGAATCAAGGATCTCTCTTACTTCTCCTGAAGTTTTGCGAACAAACGAATCGTCGATGGTGTCGTCGAGATCTAAGGCAGCATCCGTGTCTAGACCCATGCAAAAGATGTATAATGATACATCATTAGGAATGGACCATATGTCGAGGTCAGAAGCCAAAAGCCGTAAGAACCTAGCCCATGCTGCACCTGTAGACTCCTTCTCTAATTGCTCGAACTCGAAAATGTCCATTGGGAGAGAAGCTATGCGATTGTACCATTGCTCCGTCCTCTTCATGAGAGAGAATGAGTAACAAAAGTCATCGCGAAGTTCTTCCCAATTACCGTGCACACTCCCTACAGTGTGAATGTACCATTGTTCCGCTCTCCCCATGAGAGAGAAAGGAAACAACTTCCACCTCACGGTTTTCTGTGTCATGCCTGGGATAACCAAGCATGAACACAGATCCTCGAATTCTTTCAAATGAATGTAGGGATCTTCATTGATCGCTCCAAAGAAGGGTCTATCGTTGTAGCTTTCACCTCAGAGTATTCCAAGGGTATCGAATCCAAAGGAATAGTGTGCACTAACTTCGTACTAGTCAGTCCAAGGACACACCCAGATAAAATGCAAGGATAGAGAGGATTCCTAAAGATAGCACTATAGATGAGATTAAAGGTCGATCTCTAGATAGAACTTGGCTTAGGGTACCGATAGCCCTGACTTAACAGGCGACTCTGGCACGCGGATTTATGTGGAACGGAGCTCTGACTATATCCAGCTGCGGAGGATCAACAAGGGCCAGACAGACTGTCACCACCACCTGGACTGCCTCTACCTAACCTTGGGATAAGCCGAACGAATGATAACCGGTAGCGTAACACAACGTCTACGCTGTGGTTACTACCGTAGCCAACGGACTACGGCACTCTGTACTTATAGAACTACGACCACAGAAGAGAACTGATCTCACTCACTATATGTACTACTAGCTTATACTAGAGGCATGCAAGAGAGCACTCGACCCTGTACTGTGCTTCCAACGTATACGAACGACTTGCAGCAGACGAACGCATAAATCCAGGATCTACGCACTAGCAGAGGAAAAAGTCTACTCATGCAACCTAGCATAAACTATTAGAAAGGAATCACGAATGCACTTTATTCTAATTAGAGCATGCAAGCACATCCACTTTATTCTAAAAGACTAATCATACAAACGGGATACAAACTTGTGCACCTAATCAACTAGATCGAGGGGGCGTATTTGTGAAGAACACACGCATCTAAATGATGAACAGGCAAAGAACACAAGAACATATCACTCAAGTATGAATAACACTTTAGTCTAAATAGAAAATGCAGGAATACTCACTTTACTCTAATTGAAGAACGAAGCATCCATGGAGATACAAATCACTCTCTCACTCTCCTACTCTCTAATCTAACAAGGAGAGACCTCTCCTTCGAAGGGAAGCTCTCATCCTTAGGTGAAGTGGTGTCCCTCCATTCTTACCCCCTCCCCTCATATTTATAGGCAAGGGACAAGTGCTTATCCCCCTCTTTCCTCTTCTCCCCACGCGCCACCTGGCGAGCAAAAGCAGCCCCCATGGTACTGTAGCGTCCTTTGTACGGCACGGAAGTCGGTGGGCGCGAGAACCGGTAGAAAACCGCGGAGAATCATGGTGAACCGGGCCTGAACCGGAGAAAACAGGAGCGAACCGGTCGATCTGGGTAAAAAAACAGCAGACCCGGCCAACCGACCTTCTCCCGGCCACTACACGGGTGCCACCTGGCCGTCCCGGCCCGCGCTCCGCATGCGCACGCGCGCCCGGGGGCGATCCGCGGCACCGGCTCCGCGCCAATACGCGCCTGCCGCATAGCCCGCGTTGACGCCCTCCCGCGCGTCCCGCGTTGACGCCCGCTGCTGGCGGCGGGCCAACAGCCGCTCGCCACGTGGTGCGCCCAGGCGTCCTCCCGCGCGGCTAGCGTACGGAGCTGGGGTGCTGACGTCATGATGACGTCAGCACCTCATAATTTATTGGTTCTTTTAATATCTTTTGCACCTGAGCTCCAAAGTAGTCAAATAATATATCCATTTTGATCGTCTCGACGAGTCCGTCGTGGTGGTGTAGTCCAATTTGGCAATTGAGACTGATTCTTGTGACGTCCTATATAAGCCATTGATTCACTTGCTCTCAACTGTACCATCTAACATGCATTTTGGTGTGTCCTGCAACAAATGTTAGAAACACCAACACTTGTGGAAATTTTTAGTATAAACCCCTATCCTAGTGTTGATGCTCCCTTTTTATTTATTTTATGCAGGAGTTGACGGTGTAAAAGTGGTACTTAACAGCCGCGTCAACAGCACTCTCCTGGTCCAGCTTCGTTGACAACACCAACGCCGCCGTCGAGGCACCCGCCAGCGTCGCCGACGAGGACAGGGAGAGCCACCTGTGGTCCTCGGTGGCCAGCAAGGGGGGAGACGACGACCGCGAGCGGCGGCGCCGGAGCCACCGGTCACGCCACCGGCGCTTCTGCAGCGATGCTACCGACGACCGCCAGCCGATCCCAAGGTCAGCTCCGATCCAGCACACTGTTCTGATTTACCGACAATCATATAAAAGCACTAATCACAACCTGCAGATAATGCTGCACTGTTCCGATTTGCCGATAATCCTATAGTCATCCTGCGGAGATCACAATTCACAATCTGGTAGCTAGCTCCAAGAAGCCCTTTTTGTTTTTTGAAGGGTTCGAAAACACATTGTTTAGGGTGGAACTGATTGCTAGAAGAAACCAGCACATACCCTTTTTTTGTGCATTGTTTGACGAAAATTGGAGGAGAATTCTAGGCTTCACATTGGCATCTTGTTGTAGTTTACTCGAACAGGCAAAGATTAACAATATGGCAAATCAAGATTATTATATTGGTCTACAAAATTGCAACAGCCCTGTTCTTCCATATGCATGCATGGTTGCAACGTGCTCCCCAATCATCGTCTTCTACTCCCTTAGTCCCTTTTGACATTTGGAACACAACTTCCTCTTCTGTACATTTAATTTGGAGTCAATAATCTCTTATTGTTCTCTACTGACTATTCATCAGCAATATGGTATCTAAATTTCTTGGATACTTAGTATTGTTCTTTTGATCTCAATAAATGGAGGGGGGGTCAAGATCAACTCATATCCGATTTTGCTGTTTACTTTTTCTGTATAGCATAGTTAAGATATAAGATAGAACATATATATGTATGTATGTATTTGAATCCAAGATTGAGTTAAGTTACTATGCCCCGAAAGTACGTACTACAAAAAATAAGACACTCCCTGGCACTTTCTATATTTTATTTTCATGTCACTAAAGTAAGAAAAATAATGACCAAATGAAACAGCAAGAAGCACTTCAAGTGTAGTTTTTTAGGCAAGTTGTGTTTTTTTCAGACTCGGTTACTCCAGGAAGTGTCATATTCAGTTTTAGCATTGTACTCCTCGACCTTCTCATTCGAAAACGTATACCTCCTTCACATGTAAGTTTCTTGCTAGAAATGTATTACACTCTCTTATATGCAAGTCCTGTCAGGAATACACATGCCAATTGCCCAGTTTGATATCCTCGGACACCCATACTTGCAAATTGCAGTGAAATTACTTTGTAAACCCTCTGGCACCTTTTTTAGCTCATATAGTTTGAGCACAACCTTCATTGTGGACATTAGACCCTGCATAATTCATAATCGTGCTACTGGTAATACGCATTCCTTGCACATATGCACTTGATATCGTGAGGGGCAGAAACATCCAAGCAGTATTGGATTCACATTTTTGGAGGGGAACTACTCACTACACTAGGTGAACCTTGTTCTTGATGTCTAGAAAATGTGCCAAGAGGCCAACCTGACATTAAAAAAGTTGACTTCCATTCTGAAATCTCTGCATATGAAATTAGAGGTAACCATATTTTCAGCTTTCACAAATTAAAATTAGAGGCATTTGTGAAAGGAGTATGTTTAATGTCCAAGCATCACAGATACCTCCGAAAGAATTGCTTGTGTTTGAAACGGTTACCGATGAGTTGACGATCTGTCTGTGTTCCAATCAGATTTGGAGAGCAACATTGAGATGATTGAGAAAAAATCACATTATCAACATAACATGAGTTATAGCTGATAGGTCTTTCTTTTGTTCTTTTCCAATTTGTTTCCTATTTCTTTTCAAAGCTGGTCATTGTGTTACAGCAGCATGGAGATATGTCGATGGTGAAGTGCATGATGGAAAATTCACAAGACTGTGATGTTGCAGCCCCATGTTCAAAATAAATTCTTTGTTAATTTTGTAATATTAATAGAACATGCATTTTCCTTGCTGCCTCGAAGCATATTTTTTAGAAAACCATCTTTAGGAAAAAAACACTATTGCAAATATTGGATTTCTTTAGCCGAATTCCTTAGTGTGAGTAAACAATTGGTAGTGTCATCCAGAATCCTTTGTTAATGATGACATTTTTTTCTACCATAGTGATCTATTTAGGATTCATCTATTTAACCCCCTTCTCTAGCAGAACTCATCAGAAATATGGAAGATATGAGATATATAGAAACATAAAATATATGAATTGTAGTGAAATGACACACAAAGATATGAGATATATCAGACATTCACAATGGCAAAAGGTAGTATATTTGTCGAAAATATGTACCGCAATCAACTAACATAAGTGCTAAGGGATTTTTTATTATCACACAGGAATTTACAAGTAGCAATGTACTTTAAATTGTTTTCAAGAAATAGGAACTCATTAGTCAGGCACCTTAGATGGCACTGAAGCAAGGAATAGAAACAAATTGCGAAATGCACTTGTGTTATTATCATTCATCCATTAGTTCACAAGGCAGTGTTGTTCAGGAAGCAAATTATTCATTTTCAGAACTGGCCATATAAAAAAACTGACACATCTAAAATCAACTTATCTCAAATCACTGGACATGACACTTAATGATCAGGAAGGGAAAATTCAGAAGCAGTCCAATTTGTCTCCTATAACAAGCAACAGGTGCTGGTTTTCATCCAAAAAATTAGCATTCTAAACAAGATGTATGCACCAACACAACCTTCGACTGAACAGATCGATCACCAATCCACCGTGTCAAACAGAAATCAAACCAAAACAACATGCACGGGCAACCCCCTATTCGAACAGGTTGTCTGTTGCATTGGTCTAAAAAAAATATGTTGTTTGTTATATACATGACACATAACATGTTAGTCTGACAATTTTCTGTTTTTGTAAAATCAACTTTATCTCTTGTTCTATGTTTCTCTTCCCTAAAGGAGTCACTTCCATGTTCAATGCAACCTCCAAATCATTTATGCCACATGAATAATTCTTAAGTGATGTATTTATCATCCCGCCTGTATTGTTTGTTTACAATCTTTAAGGACAAGTGGCTACATACTCCAAAATCGGCGATCACTACCGTGTCCTGTGATCTGATTGAATACATAGGAGTAAGTACCATCCTACCTAGGGACGAAGCCAGGAATTTTACATTGGGGGGCCAGTTCTAATCATTAGGGAACGGGTCGGTCCAGGTTGGTCAGCTCAGCTTAGAGTGTATCTCGACAGCCCGGGTTCAATTCTCGTCGGCCATGAAAACTAACTCTATTATGCAGGTTATTTTCAGGGGAGCATACTGGCTACGCTCCTGGGTCCAATTACAGCGTGATGAGCAAGCCAAGGACGCCCTCACTCTGATGAGCAAGAAATTAGAGATTATTGCCTTAGAGATATCAAATAGAGGGTGGAAGCACTTATATCGTTTGCTTTAGTCCGATTATCTCTTTTAAAGACTTTGGTTTGCTTTTTATTCACCAAGAACGGTTTGTAATAATTGGTTGTGTACATCTCTGGATGTAGAGGTCGGATTCTGTAATCCCTTATCTAAAAAAAATCTCGTCGGCTGCGTCCTTGCTACAGTGGATGGCGGGTCGGTTGGGGCTTGCCCCGATGCCTAGCGTCTGACTGGTTAAATTCATGTGACGCTGGGGGTTATTCTAGCCTCTGGTCCCTATATAGTTCTATTCATTCATTCATTCAGCTACATAGGCACATAGTAAAAAGAACTGTATGCTAGATTTCACTTAGTTTCTAAAAACAACGTACAACAAAAATGATAAGAATACTAGCTGAATTAAAAAAAACTATGTAATCCATGCAACGTGTGATTCTCTCTTTGAAAATAAGTTTTGGCATAAGACGAGACGACGTATCTACTAGTAAGTAAGTACCATCTTCAAGCAGATCATATAATCTCAATATCACTGGAATCTTAAAGCTTCTTTGACCTTGAGAGCTATGGCCGGTCTTGGAGAAAAGAATTAGAGAAGAAGGAGAAAGAGAGGGAGAAGTGAAACATGTGTCATTTGGCTTCTCTGTGAGAGAACTCAAAACGAATGTTATGTTTTTGTTGGAAACACAATTACATGTGTTAACATTCTTCACATACATCTTTGTGTTTTATAGGAGAAATAAAAGATCTGGAGCCTTAAAACGTAGCTACATGAATAATTTTTATATAAGATGTAGGGGGTTTAGAAATTTTTTAGATTCATAGGGGGGGCCATGGCCCTCGCTGGCCCCCACCTGTCTCCGTCCCTGATCCTACCTCAAACAACTGGCAGCGATACGGAACAGGGGAGAACGGGAGGCAGAGGTACTGTCGGTGCGGGACTCGAACATAGAACGAGCGTCATTCAACTTCAGTATGAAACTGGGTACCCATTGGGTCAACCAGTGGCTGACCCAATCTACCCATTGATACTTATTTTGGGGTTTGGGTTACACTAACTCATAACATCTCTTAATCATGGGTAAAAAAACACCAATGGTGAATCCACCGAGAATCAACACTGCCGCGCTCTGTCCAGGGGTGATTCATATGTGTCGCTTCAGCGACAAATTCGCGAAGTGTCGCGCCGCGGGGTCCCGAAGGCGCGAGCGGGGCCGGGTGTTTTTCATTTTTTTTCTATTTCTCTCTTTTTATTATTCTTTTCTTTTTCTATTTCTTTTTCCTTTTTTATTTTTTGTTTCTTTTCTATTTCTTGTTTCTTAATTTATTTCTATTTTTGTTTACTTTCTATTTTAATTTTTTTATTTCTTGTTTTTTTATATTTTTCTCTTGATGAATATTTGTTTCCTTTCAATAAATTTTTCCACCTGAGTGAATATTTGTTTGTTTCTTTCTCTATTTTTATTTTTTTCATTATTTTTCCTCTTCCATAATTTAGTTGGTTTTATTTTTTCTTCCATGTGCTTTCTTTTTCCATATTCTTTACGAATTTTCCTTTTTCGTGTTGTTTTCTTTCATGTTATTTCATATATTCTTTTTTCTCTCCTTCTCTATTTTTCTGTTTTCCCTTTATTGATTATTTTTTCTGTATTCATTTTATTTTCCCTTTCTTCTCTTTATTTATTTATTTACTTACTTATTTATTTAATTATTTATTTTCATCCCTTCATCTTTTTCATGTTTATTATTTTTTCTATTCTTTATGATTTTTCTCTTTTACATATTTGTTTGTCTTTTGTAAATATCTGTTCTTCACAGTAAGTTTGTTCTGGCTATAATATGATCTTGTTCTAACAGTTGTTCTCATTTGTTCTGACACTTTATTTTGTTTGTTCGAGATGACATACAAACTTGTTCCGGCTATAATAATAAGTTGTTCTTGCTATAATAATATCTTGTTCGGGCTATAATAATAATTTGTTCTCTCTATAATAACAATTTGTTCTGATATATTCCGACACTACATTTGTTTTTGTTCGAGATGACATACAAACTTGTTCTGGTTATAATAGGATCTTATTTTTGACAGTTGTTCTTATTTATTCTGACACTTTATTTTCTTTAATTGAGATGACATACAAACTTGTTCTGACTATAATAATAACTTGTTCTGACTATAATAATAATTTGTTCTGCCATAATAATAACTTGTTCTGATCCTTATTGTGATTTATTTTGATATTATTTTTTTATTCGGGATGACATACAAACTTGTTCGGATAGTTATTCTCGTTTGTTCTAACACTTCATTTGTTTTGTTCTGACGAAAATAGAATATATAACCCTAATTAAAAATACGAATAAAAAAGTTTGTCAAAATATAGTCAAGTGGGATCTTGTTTCGAAGTTTTTATTATCAGAAATCCAATGATACAATCAGAATTTAATTTTGACACTCGATTTAACATTTATAATTTTTTAAGTTCAATAACTCTTTGCATGTAAGGATGACATCATTTTTTTATCTTATTCGCATGCATGCAATGGAAAGTCTAGTTGACCCGCGCCGTGTAATCATCCTGCTTTGGCACCCCGGCACCCCCTGCATGCGCGCGGACTCACCTCTGCATGTGCGCGGATGGCGTGACAGTTTGTCTTTTTGTCGCTGAAGCGACAGCTAGACGTGTCCCTGTCCAGGTGCCACCCGAGCACGATGAGTCCATCGAAGAAGATCCTCCTCGTCGCGGCTGCCGCGGCACTCGCCGCCACGCTCCTCTCCTCATCGCCGCCGACGCGACCGTGGAGACGACGTGAAGGGCGGCCTCCGGCGTCGACGTGCGCATCGACTACGGCTTCTGCGTGTCGGAGCTGGACAGGCACCGCGACAGCTCCGGCACGGACGCCTGGGGCCTGGCGAAGGTGGCGGCGAACCTCGGCGTTAACAACACCGGCGGCGCGGTCCGCGGTGCGGATGCCCTGCTGGTGGGCGACGATGACGCGAGGTGGATTGCGGCGCTGGGCAGTGCCGTAGGCTCTACTTGGACATGGAGCTCGCGTTCGCGGGGTCCTATGACGAGATCAACGCTCGGGACTACGCGGTGGGGAAGGAGATGGCAGGTGGGGGGAGAGGGCAGCGACGGCGGCTCTTGATGGGCGCGGCGAACTACAGGTGGGGGACGGAGCCGGCCATGGCGGAGCGGGCGCAGGGTCGTCGCGCGGCCGCATGGAGCGTATGGCAGGCAGCCTGATCGGCGGTCAGGCCGGCGACCTCGGTCCTCGGTACACCGGCCAGATTTGGGCGACGTCCATCAAGGGCGGGGGAAGAGGAGGTGCGGCCCCTCGGGCATGCCCTTTCGCAAAATCCGGCAGCGGATCTTGCTGCTCCGTCTGCTGCCGATCTGCCACAGATCAAATCCAGCAGCGTCCTATGCATCTGCTCCTATCACCGGCCTACTACTATGGTGTATGTGCGGACTGCGGACTCCAACGACAGCTCGCAGCTGGAAAACAAGCAGCGTCACAATCTCAGCGAGAGTGATGATGCTAAAGCAGCTTCTCCTGTTTTTTGGGGTAACCCGAATGACCCACGAGGCAAACCAGTGTAGACACTGTAAATCTTTTTGGGTTGGCTCTATAGGGTTTTTACACTACTAATCGTCGATTGGGTTTTGGGTCATTGGGTTGACCCAGGAAATTCTGCATCCATACTAGCGCCTGATATTTTTTATGTGTGGCTGTTTGAAAAAGTGATAAATAAAAAGTGGTGAAAAAATAGTACTCATTCATGTAAACAAACTAAATGAGTATTTAAAATAACAAAAAAAAGATATTCTGTACTAGAATGAAGGGGTGAATAAAAATGAAGCAGTACTCTAGTAGCAAGCTAAAGCTATCCATGTGAGCACATCTAGGGAAATTGACCTCTTTATATGGAAGAAATTTACCTATTTCTCAAGGAATTTGAGGCTTAATTCATATGATATCTTTCCAACGGATATGGGCAATCTTTCTCCAATTTTCCCCATTAGGTTGTGAGCTCATTTACGGTGGACCTATACAGTATATAATTATTTTTGGTAAGGATAAATAGGTCATTTTTGCAAATTTTTAATAAATTTGACAACCTCGGGCCGAGAAAAAAATCGTTTGTGCCACCAAGAAAAATTTGAATTAAAAAAATTGTTTTTAAAATTTGGAATGAAAATTTTTGTTTTTGAAATTTGAAAAAAAGTTGGCCATACCACTAAAGGGAAATGAAAAAATCATTTTTGAAATTTGATATGAAATTTTCATTTTTCAAAATTGAAAAAATTTAGCCAAATGAAAAAAAGAAATATTTTGTTTATGCCACCAAGAAAAATTTGAATTTTTTGTTTTTGAAATTTGGAATTAAAATTTCCATTTGAAAATTTAAAAAGAAAAATTGACCGTACCACAAGAGGAAAATGAAAAAAAATTGAAATGAAGAAATCATATATTTCATTTATGCCACCGAGAAAAAACTTCCAATAATATCCTTATACCACCTATGTATATCACCTTATACCACAGATGCAAGTTGTGGTGGTATACAATTAATCTCAACCGTCAGACATTTCATACTAGTCCTTTTGAAACAGTGGTATATGATGATATACCGTAAAAGGGCTCTTTTACGATGGACCATACCACCAGCAGTGGCGAAGCCAGGATCGAGCCTCAGGGGGGCTCTCGTGTTCTTCTTCCACCTCTTGCTCCCCTTTTCTTCCTTCTTCCTAAAAAAATTGCAAGGGGGCTCCACGTGAATTCAGCCGGTAGGAGGGGCGGGAGCCCCGTCCGCCCCGGTGGTAGATCCGCCGCTGACCACCAGGTGGTGGTATGTAGTATATAGCTATTTTTAGTAAGGGTAAATAGGTAATTTTTACAATTTTTTAATAAATTTGACAACCTTGGACAAAAAAAAATCATTTATGCCACAAGAAAATTTGAAATAAAAAATTTGAAAAAAATTCGTTTTTGAAATTTGAATTGAAAATTTTTGTTTTTGAATTTTGAATAAAATTTTACCATACCACCAGAGGGAAATGAAAAAATTTCGATTTTGAGATTTGAATTGAAAATTTTTCATTTTTGAAATTTGAAAAAAAAATCCATACCACCAGAGAGAAATGAAAAATTTTGAAATATTTCGTTTATGCCACCAAGGAAAATTTGAAATAGAAAATTTTGAAAAATTTCATTTTTGAAATTTGAAATGAAAATTTCCGTTTGAAATTTGAAAAAAAAATTGGTCATACCACCAGAGGAAATAAAAAAAATTGAAATGAAGAAATCATATATTTCGTTTATGCCACCGAGATAAAACTTTCAACAATACCCCTATACCACCTATGTATACCACCCTATACCACAGGTGCAAGTTGTGGTAGTATACAATTAATCTCAACCGTCGGATCCTTTCATACTGGTCATTTTCCAACAGTGGTATAGGGTGATATGGTCCACCATAAAAGAGCCCTAGGTTGGCAACTTTCCTTCTGTTCACACCTTGATATAACTTTCCTTCAAGAGTTCACACCTTGATATATACTAGAGTCTGTTGCGCGCCGGAGAGGCGTGCCTCTCTTTCAGCCAATTTGTGGGAGCAGCAGATACACAACATGAGAATGAGTAACACACCAAAACACTTCATGCTGTCAAAAGAGAGAGAATGAAGTATTTTGACTTGTGTTCAAGCATTAATCAAGCTTATCAAGTCAAACCATCTTACTAAAGGCGGATCAACCCAAGACGAAGTAACCCATGCACATACATAGGCACATTAAGATAGATTAAACCAAGACAGAAGTAATCCATGCATATGCATCGCCACATTTGAATCCTAGGTGTGCAACAACTACAGCAGGCTAGTGCGATCACAAGGTCAACCTTGCGATCACTACTTGTGTTGAAACCAGAAGAACCAACTGGTGTCGCCACATGTGTCAGTATATATCAAGGCAAGTTGCAATGTAATAGGAAGCATGAAAGGGGACCGTCCCTAGGCAAGCTTGTGTTCGGGCAACTGCTGTTGGCTCCCCTGCATATGATGGTCAATTGGTCATACCATCTTGTTTTGGTAGCCTTGGATGACATTGTCGTTTTGCACCAGCTGGGCTTTCCCATTGTCTGAAAGCGAAAGCAATATTGTTACTGTAATTGCAATAAGAAAAGTCGTCAAAGTAATTTACCGTGAAGTATTGTAGGCTATTTGCTGACAGTTTGAAACATGATGAGAAATGTGGATAACTGACATATTAGCAGTCATAGTTCTCAGTTTTCATTCTGTTTGAAATTACTTGGCATTTTTCAAGCAAAGAATATTAGAAGTTGAGGCTTCCAAAATGCTGATTCAGTTCATGTTCCTCTCGAAGATACTCCAGAATTGGTGCATAATTTGCATTTTTGCAGACAATTTATGACCTAGTGGTTCTTCTTATAATATAATTAAGCACAGCTCTCCCGCGTCTTTCAAGAAAAAAATTCTGACCTGGGGAAAATACATACAGTTACATGACAGTTATGTCCCCATAAACAAAATTGCATTTACAAAAGCAACCAATGAGTCAAAGACTCAAAGAAGAAACATGTGGTTAATGCAGCAAAGCCAACAAAATATGATATAATCTGTTGATGGCAAGCACGATGTTTTTAAAACAGTTATTATTGTGCCATATTAATGTCCGATTTCTAAGTACGACCATCAAAATCATCAATCTTTACTTAATGTACCAGAAGAAATTCCAAACAACATAAACCCCACGTGCTAACTCTTCTCCAAAAATGTGAATAGCATGTGTGTGCATAACAGTGGTCTATAGACAAGCAATATGTAGCATTTTGAATTACACACCTTCCATCCTACATCAAAATCCCTCAAGCAGCATGGACACATTCTTCCATCCATGAAATATTTAACTTTGTAAATGTTGTCCTTGTACAGGAGTTGAAGCCAACCTAAAAGCGAATATATTGTCTGAGTGTTGAAGAAATTACCTGTCAAAAAGACCAAGTTTGATGATAACATCCGGAAGATTGAAAATAGCCTTGCCCACAAGTTGGAAGAGCCTCTTTCTCTGCATGGTAAAGTTGCCACTTGCCAGTCTTCTCCATGACACGATTAATTTCAGTGAACTTCTCTACCATACCATCAACCTATCGAAATTGGTGTTTAGAAGTTGGGAACTTTTAGACAAAGTTTTAATGATATGACCACTACGCCAAAGATCATTAGCTTTGATCAATTTCAGTACCTGCCGGATATAAGGGAATACTTTGAAAGAGGAAGTGCAGAAATGTAGTCAAACCAATCCCTTCCTTTGCACTGCAGCAGTCCTTTGGCAACACCACTCTGAGTAATAAAATTCTTGATAACAGGTTTGTACTCAATCACTGGGACATTTCTCAATATGCAGTTCTGTACTTGGAGAACAACAGTAGTACAATAAACAATTGATCAAACATGTTACATAAGAATGATGGAATAGTAGAGGCTAGCAGTAATTATAACAAAATTATCATCATGCAATGTTCATCTAAAGTAAATGGCCTCAAAAGTCAACAGGTAGCTGAAGTTTCTTAGCAACACTGTAGTAACGAAAATTCAGTGTATCAAATAAGTGAAACATTCACTCAAACTTGACATGGATGATTATTAAATTGATTAATTTTGGACAAAGCAGATTTACTATTATCCGTGAACCGCATAAGTGCTTAACAATTCAAAATAGATAGGATGCCTTACTTCTGTTGATTTGAAATTTGAAAGGTACTTGTTCAAGCAAAACTTTATAGAGATCTTCTCCGAGCGATCTGCAGCAGTAAACCATCCTTTGCCACACCCTTTTCAGCAGTTAACCCACGGCTGCTACTACAGCTGCAGTAAAGGCACCCACGAAAATATGTAAGACCGATTTTGGAATTCATTAACATGGTATTATACAAAGGGAAAATAAATAAACTTCAGAGACATTGAGACATTTACTCGAGCAAGCTGTGTTCATGATTTGTGAACTGTGATGGAACTGAGCTTCAAAGGCTACACGTACAGCGCACTCATCTTGATGTTGCCGCAAAATTTAATGATTAGGGGAAAAGCTGCTATGGGGGAAGAAGCGATGGAATTCCAGCTTCGATGCTACACAAACATGGATCCATCGAAGAGCAGCTGCAACCTGCAAATATGTAACATGCTCATCAACTCCAATGAAGTAGAACTGCAAATCTGTAACATTGAAGCGAAGCTACAAGCCCTAAACCTCAAGGGAGTCCACGCAGGGCACGGCAAAAAGCCTGAGCAAAAAGTTGACGAAATCGAGCAGGGCGAGTGAGATGGCCACCTCACCGATGCACTCACCACCGAGTGGTGGCATCGCCGATGACTACAGTGTCAACAACCCTGCTCTGATGGTGTTTCTTGCAGCAGGGCCACAGAAGGAGCTACTCCGCCCCTCCCCATCACGTCAGTGGGCGCAGCCGCCGTCCTCACGCCTCTGCATCTTGCGCCCTTCCATCTGGATCGCCAGAGGAAAGTGAAAGAGGAAGGGCAGAGAGAGAGAGAGAGAGAGAGAGAGACAGAGACAGAGAGTGGTGAGTGGACAGAGCTGCGCAGGAGGAGCTGCTCTCGGCCCGCGCCACCGCTCCCCTCCTTGGCCGTGGGAAGGCTCATCCGGTGGCCGCGAGAGAGGCCAGGGAAGCAACTCCTCCAGCGACCGGCGTCGGCGGCGTTAGCAGCGCGCGCCCGGCCAGGTAGTGGACTGGAGGTGGAGATGCTGCAGCGGATGGTCCCCAGCGTCATGGCGGCGGTGGCAAGGGGTTAAGGGACCCGTGTCGGTGCGGCACCGGAAGCTGATGGTAGGGAGGAGGAATAGACGAGGAGAGGAATGGGAGGAGGCAGCGGGACGGGGTCGTGCGGCCGCTGCGCCCCACGGGAAGCCATGCGCCGCCGCAAGAGGTGGAGTCGGGGTCGGAAGAGGCCACTGGCTTCGCGAGCATGGGAGAGACCAGCGGGCCGGTATCGGGGACGAAGGAGCGGCCGGCACCGGGAGCGATGCACGCCCGCGGCGGGGAAGAGGGAGAGGATGAGCGGCGGCGCGGCGTGGAGCGGGGCGCGAGTGGGGAGAGGAAGAGGATAAGAACGGTAGGAGGCGGCAGGGCGGCGGAAGGGGTTTTCTGAAAAAGGCTAGGCGGGCGGTTTTCTGAAAAAACGTCACGAAATCAGAATTTTGTCTTCTTGAAGGACGCATTTACTGTAGCATAGGGATCTAGCTGGGCTAGAAAAGGATTAGCGGCAAACGTAAGGGCTTTTATGCAAAAAAATCACGCGTCACTTGCACAACACAGGCCGCCGGATTGGACTGATCGAACGCCGACTACAGGCTACGTAGCCATGCTGAGAGGCCGCCAAACTCGGATGGAATAAGAGGTTGGATATACGCTGAATAGAAGCTGGCAAATCTGGTAAAGACGACAAATTTGGGCAGCTGACCAGGCTCTCCAGACAGGAGAGGTTCTTCAAACTTATCGGCAGGGATTGGATTCCACTGTTATCGATGCGCAGGTGCCTAAGAGATGTCGACTTACCAAGCCTTTCAAACAAAAAGGATGCGTCGTCGCATCTTCCAAGTTGTAGCTCCGGTGGAATTGTAAATCCTCCACTGGAGAGCAAATCATTGAGCAGTGCAGCGCTGCTGACGGAAAGGGAGTACTGGACACAGCACTGTGAGAGGCAATCAGCGCGGAGCTGTGGAACATCTGTTGGATACAGGTAACTAAGATGCAGGGAAAGCAATCCTTCGATCATACATAAATCTGGCATATGGTGCAGTACGAGTCCACCCAGGAAGGTTAGATGACCAACCGATAAGGACGTGGAGCTTCTGCCCTCCCAGGCGGCGTCACCGGCAAGCACACAGCTGTCTATATCAAGTATCTCAAGGGACACCGGCAGAGATTCTGCTTCACGTGCCAATCCTAAAGAAGGGCCAGGACCTTAACCGAACATCAAAAAGAGAGGTGGCAGCTCGTAAGCCACCCAATGATCTGAGACACCAACAATTATCAATTTGCAAAAGTTTGAGTGCTGTCAAATGTTGGAAGATCCCTTCTGATGGAAGTGTAGTTAAAGTCATAATATTTCTCAGTTCCAATTCTTCTAGCAAAGTGAGGCCTCCAAGGCCAATAGCTAAGGCGCCATCTGCAATACTGCACGAACAAAGCTCCACACGACGAAGTGCTGATGGCCCCCAATGCTGCTTTTGTACAGGAGTTTTATCCTCTGCTCGTGGCAATATACCCACGCTTTACTGATATGTTCTTTCACCAATTCATCACCTCTTTTTACATCCACTGCACTTTCAAGAGCTTGAAGATGTTCGGACATATCAGTATCCATCAATGGCGTCAACTGCTTCAGAGATGAATGCTCTTCCAGTAGGACATTCGTTGGATGTGATTCTGAACTCGACTGCCAGATCAAAGCAAGACGGGATGCTAAGTGACCCGCCTTTATCATGTTTTCCTTTTCAACATGATTTTCCAGTTCATTGCTGGAAATAAACATAAGCAATGGGCAGTCTTTAACTTCAAACCAATGAAGCCCTGTCGGGAGACATGGTAGTCTCTTCAGATTCGGCACATTAAAAATCATCAGTGTAGAACAATGTTCAAAGATCTCCCTGGGTGGCAGACTTTGTAAAGCACTGCAGTTACGAAGTTCAAAACGATCCAATTTCTCAAAATACGAACCCGTATCTGTCAGGTTGAACTCAGGAAGCAGAGAATTGGTGACCCACGTCGTCCTCCCGTAGGGCGCCGCGGGGCTCCTTCCCCGCCGCCGAAGCCTCCCGCCCGCGGGCGGCGGCGGCGGCCCAACCTTCCTCCCCCCTCCCTCTCTCCCTCTCCTCCCCAGCTGCACCACCACACCACCACCGGTCGCCCCGCCGTCGCCCCCCCCCCCCCCGCCCCCGGCTCCGGCCGGTGCTGGCGCTCCGTGGCGCCGCCGGCTTCTCCCTCCCCCCCTCCCTTCAGCTCCGCCCTCACTGGCCCTCCCCTCCCGCTAGTTCCCTCTCCCCCAGATCTGGGCCGGGGGCGTCGGGCCCTGCTCTGCGCCAACCGAGGCGCCGCGTCGTCCCACGCGGGCCTTGCCGGCGGTGGCGTCGGCGGCTGCTCGTTGCCGCTCCGGGTGTGGCGCAGGGCGGCCTGGAGGACGGCTCGGCGTGGCGCTGGTCGGCTTGGCGTCTCGCGCTTCGGCCGACGACGTGGGACGCGGCCCTGTCTGCTGGCCGTGCGTCGGGTGCGAAGCGTTTGCGCCGGGCTCCGCGGCATCGTCCGGGCCCTAGCCGGTGGCGGGAAGGCTGCTCCCGGCGCACACCCGCCCGGGTCATGGCTGTTCCTGCTGCGGGGGCGAGCGCCAGCACCAGCTTCACGCCTTGACGCCGAGGAGGCCGTGCTGCCCCGCCTCGGAGGCCTGCCCGCGCTGCGTGTCCTGCGCGCCCCGTGCCCGATAGAACTGTGCCGGTGTCGGGGGGTGCCAGCATGGGGAGCGACACGACCAGCGCCCTCTTCGTCGTCTCCGCCGGGTGGCACTCGCCCTCCGACTCCGGCCGCCTCGTCCACCGCCGCCTTGTCCGCTCGCCGGGTGGGCCGAACCCTAGATCTGGGCCCGGTGGGCCCGGCGGCACCGGTCCCTCTCCCTGTGTCGGCCCTGGATCTGGGCCTGGGCCTCCCCTGGGCCTAGCTGCCAGAGTTTTATATCCAGCAACCTCCATAGGGGGTACCCGTCGGAGAGTAGATAGTAGGGGATCGCCAGACCTGGAACTCGAAGGTATGCGCGAGGACACAAGACACAATATTTATACAGGTTCGGGTAGCTAGAGTAGCGTACCCTGCGTCCTGTTTGGAGTAGTATCGCGCCCTGCGCCTAGATGTTGTTCCCCAGAGGGATTGTCGATGTGTTCCTAGGTACCCGACCCTCCTTTATATAGTCCAGGGGGCGGGTTCCTAGTCGGTTACAAGGTAGGAGTCCTAGTAGGATTACATGACACGAGTCCTAGTAGGATTACAGGGGAATTCTAGTAGGAGTCCGTCTTCATCCTTCCTTGCAGGTACCCGGGGTGTATGCCCGACAAGCCCCCGAGCACTTTGTAGTCGAGAGTAATAGTTCGAGTAGTCTTGAAGCATCTTCGAGTAGTTCTTGAGCGTCCTCGAGTACTACTTGGAGAAGTCTTCAATAGTACTTGAACTGCCACGAGGCTGTAAGGTGGTCCAGCTCATCTGTCTTGAAGTCGAGATTTATATGGAAGTGCGATTGCAAAATCGCACTCCATATGGAGTAGCCCCCGAGCCTTAGGTTGAGTTGTGAACTCTGGCTGAGGGTCAATGTTGATTCTGCTTCCGTCTTGAAAAAATCGACTGATGGGTGTAGTCTATTAGCCCCCGAGCCTTGGAACGATTGAAGAATCAATCCAAGGGTCTTCAGTGTTTGCGGAAGTCATCATCTGAGTACTCTTGTAGCGTTCAGCCCCCGAGCTCATCGCTAGGTGAGCCGTAGGAGCCACGTCGAGTAGTTGTTGGTGCTGAGCCCCCGAGCTAGAGAGCTAGCAGAGACTACTCGAGTTATCCTCGAGTAGTAATTGAAGTACAGCCCCCGAGCTGGAGAGATTCCGAGTAGTAATTTAGCATCGAGCCGTGTAGCTTGAAAAGTAGCCATGCCGTCAGAGCGGACTTTAGATGCGACCGAAGTCGACTTTAGATGCCGGCAGTGTGGACTTTAGAATGCGACTTAAAAACCGAAGTCGACTTTGTGCCGCGCGGAGTGGACTTTGAGATGCGACTTGAAAACCGAAGTCGACTTTAGGATGCCGCGTGGAGCGGACTTTGATATGCGACTTGAAAACCGAAGTCGACTTTAGATTGCCGCGTAGAGCGAACTTTGAGATGCGACTGAAGAAGTCGACTTTAGATTGCCGCGTAGAGCGGACTTTGAGATGCGACTACAGTAGTCGACTTTGTGCCACACGGGGTGACTTAAGATGCAAAAAACAAAAGGCACTTTCCGGAAAGCCAAAGCGAATGAAAAATCAGAGAAAACGAGTAGTTTTGCCGCCGGAGCGGGCTTAAGATTGCGACCGAAGTCGGCTTGTGCCCCCGGAGTGGGCTTGGGTGCGACCGTTAGCGTCGACTTGTGCCACCGGAGTGGGCTTGAGGACCCGAGCCATGGATTTCAGGCCCAAGGTACAGTTGCCGCAGGAGCGAGCTTGAAGGTGCGACCGGAGTCGACCTGTGTACCTGGGCCATGGATTTCAGACCCAAGGTACGGTTGCCACCGTAGTGGACTTGAAGGTGCGACCAGAGTCGACTTGTGTACCTGGGCCATGGATTTCAGACCCAAGATACGGTTGCCGCCAGAGCGGGCTTGAGATTGCCTCCTTGGGATACAACCATTGTGACCTCCGAGACTCAGTACACCCAAAGCCGTGGCGAGAGCCCCCGGGATGTAATGTACCGAACTCGTGGTGGAGCCTCCGAAACTTAGTATACTAAATTCGTGGCCGAAGCTCCCGAAATTCAGTGTAGTAAGCTCGTGGCGGTCGGTGATGGAGCCGCGACGATTGGTGCTGAAGTCGACTAGTCGGAGGTGGGTCCGACTAGTTGTTGATGACGTTGTAGCGGCTCTCGACTAGTTTTCTAGTCGAGATTAGTCGAAGCGAGTAGTCGTACGTGTGTTGATGCAGCTTGATGTGGCCGTAGTAGTACTCGCGTACATCTTCCGTGTGTTTGGAGCGAAGGACACTGAAGTCTTTTGGTACATCTTCGTGTGCGTGTAACAGCCACTCTGAAATTGCCTTGGATCGGATGCGAACTTCAAGCAGAGCAAGCTTTCTCTTTTTTTATTTGTGTTGTGCGTAGCATTGCACTATGCAATTTTAATTGCCGTAACAGAAGTGCAAAAGCAGCCGATGGCCTGCTTCCCATCTCGGTGCTTCCTGTCTTGATGCGCATGCCTAAGTTGCCAGGTTCCCGAGGGAGCATAGGAGACGGACAATTGTTGAGCTAGCGGACGACAGCTTTTTCCAGGTAGAGATCGAGTACTTTGCACTGCTTCGGACTGGAACAGCCAATCGGCGACTTCAGTAAATTGATTCCGTATACAACTCTGCTTGTATTCGACGCATGGACATCAACAGCTTTGATCTTCATGACACAAATTCTTGAGACTCCCAGGAAGGTAGGAACTGCGCTTGGCTTCGGATTCGACCCACGCGTCGAAAAAACAGAGGAAACTGGGACGCGACGACCGATGAGTTTGCTGAATCAACACGGTGTCGCTCCAGCAGATTGATTTGTTGAGTCCTTCGAATTCGCCTGATGATCGTGACGATCGCCTCACGGTGGGCGCCAATGTCGGAGTTTTATATCCGGCAACCTCCATAGGGGGTACCCGTCGGAGAGTAGATAGTGGGGGATCGCCAGACCTGAAACTCGAAGGTATGCGCGAGGACACAAGACACAAGATTTATACAGGTTCGGGTAGCTAGAGTAGCGTACCCTACATCCTGTTTGGAGTAGTATCGCGCCCTGCGCCTAGATGTTGTTCCCTGGAGGGATTGTCGATGTGTTCCTAGGTACCCGACCCTCCTTTATATAGTCCAGGGGGCGGGTTCCTAGTCGGTTACAAGGTAGGAGTCCTAGTAGGATTACATGACACGAGTCCTAGTAGGATTACAGGGGAATTCCAGTAGGAATCCGTCTTCATCCTTCCATGCAGGTACCCGGGGTGTATGCCCGACACTGGCCTGCTGGGCCGCCGCCACCCTCCTCCCCGGCCGCCGGCGCGCCCCGGCGTAGGCGCTTCTCGGCTCCTCCCCGACACGAGGCACGACTCCTCCTCCCCGTCCGCGCCCCCCAACGACACCTGACGCTGGCGCTCCCCCTCCCCGACGACACTCCGACGCCGGCGTCCTCCCTTCCCATCACCGCCGCCACCTCTGCAGCCGCGGCCGGGGCCTCCCGCTCCTCCTCCTGCGCCGCCGCCGCCGCCGGTGGGTGCGGCCCCTCCCCCTGCGCCGCCGCCGCTGCTGCCGACGCGGGGAGGAAGATACCGGCGCCGTCACGGGGTTGCTCTACCCCGTACCCCCTGGTTCGACAAGGGCTCTCCGTTCCGGCCTCCTCGACGACGGCCTCGACCCCTCCTCGCCCAAGTCGGTCGTCTGCGCCCCCTCCCCGACGACCTCATTGACTGCGCCCGATGATCGCTCCCCGCCGTCTCCCGCGGCCCCTCCTGGGCGGTCGGCTTCCCCCTGCCGGTGCCCTTCTCCGGGCTGGCGACCGCGGCCCCTCCCCCCGTGTCGGCGGCCATTCTGCCCCACCCTCTGCTGGTGCCCGCTGCCCTTCCTCCCGCCGGCGGCCCCAGCTCCTCCCTCTTCTCGGGGTCCGCGGTCGGACGGCTTGGATCCTCCGTCGGGTTGTTGTCGCCGCTTAGGAGGCGAGGTGGTTCGGGCGGCTCCGTTTGGTCCCGGGGGCGTTGTTGCCGTTGTCTCGGTTGCGGAGGTTCCCTGCACCTGTCCTCTACTGCCATCGCCGAGGTTTCCTGCTGTGTTCTCCATCGCCTTGCTCTCGCCTTGTTTGCTGTGGTCGGTTGGGTGGTTTGGCTATCGAGGCCTGGGTGAAAACCTTGTCTGGCTCCTGCCAGACCGACAATGGTTGCGCTCTCCCGTAACTTACCCTGCTGGGGGCATTTTCGCGGCCTCCATACGCCTTGGTTTGCCAGGTGAAGACTTGGCCCGCCCCTTTCCGGGTGGGCGGACGATGGCGGCGTTGTCGTCGCTCCCTTCCTGAAGGCATCGTCCTGCGGAACCTCCACTTCGGCCGCCGCTCCAGCGAGTTGTATGGCAAGCGGTGATGTGCGGGTCTTCTCGGTGTTCGTCTGTGCTGACCCTGGTTGTCCTGAGGGCCTCTCCTCTCCTTTGTACCCTTCTCTGCTTCCTAGTGGTGGTCCGCCTTGTGGTGGTGTGGGTTCTTTTCTCTGTGCGTTTCAGTTGTAACATTCTTGTTTCCTCGCTCTTTGGGGGTTCTCCCACTGCGGCGCTTTGTAACTCTCTCTCCTCTTAATGAAAAACGTGCTTTGCATATGAAGCAGACTTATAACCATCTTGCATATGAAGCAGACTTATAACCATCCAGTGCAAGATATTTCAATTTAGGAGGAGGTATCAGTCCTTCTAGAACCTCCAAATTTATTTATTTTTCTCCATGCAAGTTCTTCTCACAACTCCGGATAAACTCCAAGCCCTCAAGATGTCTTTTCTCATTTAGCTTTAACTCGGAGGCTTCTTCTTTCCCTTCTACATTCTCGAGATTTGTGATACTTAGCGAGCCACCAAGCTCTTTCATGTCCCTCAGCTGCCGCAACTCATATCCCTTTTGTCTCTGCACGCTGAATTTTTTAAGTTCTTGGAGAGAAATGAGCTTGCCGATGTCTGGAATTTGAGGCAGCCCTTTACCATCTAGATCCATTGTATATTCTTCATTAAAATAAGCCTCTATATACCTTAACTTACTTAAGTTGCAGATTTTGTTAGGTAAATTCTCAACTTTATAATTTAACATAAGAAGCTGTAAGTGGTACAGAGTGCACAATGATCCAGGTAATTTGGAAATTGAAGTACTAATGAGGTTTAGATACCGAAGGTGCTTCAACTTGTCAACAGATTCAGGTAACTTGCTTATGGTGAACTCGGTTTTCTCTGCATCAGCCATCTACTACACAGCCACTCTCAAGCTTCATAAGGGCGTTATTAAACAGTTGGATAAGTACAGAAGACATTGCCTCTGGAGAGGCTCTGATATCAGCTCTAAGAAACCCTCTAAGGCAGCATGGCCTATGGTTTGCACACCCAAAAGACAAGGGGGATTGGGAGTATTAGATTTGAGTACTCATAATGATGCTATGCTTCTCAAATTTTTACACAAATTTTTTACACAAGTAGACACCCCATGGGTCACCTTGATTTGGCATCATTATTATAGGTCGGGGAAACTTCCAGGACAACAGAAAAAAGGATCTTTCTGGTGGAGGAATATTGTTAAACTCATGGATAAATTCAAAGGTATGTCCTCGGTGAGGGCTGCAGAAGGAAACACAATCATTTTTTGGAAGGATAATTGGAATGGTCAATCCCTGGCCTTGGCATATCTGGAGCTCTTCTCATTTGCTAGAAATGGAAATGCCACTTTTAAAGTGGTCGTCAGCAGTACAGAATTCACTCAGAATTTCAATTTGCCCCTTTCCACCCAAGCACATCAACAACTAACTATCTTACAGAGAGTGCTCAGCGACAGGCAAATTGTGGCTGGCCTAGACCAATGGAAGTATTCATGGGGAAATTCTATTTTCTCTACCTCAAGGGCCTATAAAATTTTGGCAGCTGGTGATATTGCCCATCCGGTGTTCCATTGGATCTGGAAATCAAAGTGTCAAATGAAACATGAAGTCTTCTTCTGGTTATTACTTAAGGATAGGCTAAGCACAAGGGATTTACTGCGAAGGAAGGACATGAACCTTGATTCATACACCTGTGATCTCTGTATACTTCAACGGCCAGAAACGAGTGCCCACTTATTCCTTCGTTGCAATTTCGCCAAGGCTTGCTGGAATTCTCTTGGGGTTTCATACATATCCACCAGGACAGTTTTTCAACTCTTCATGAAGATCAAGGAAAAATTGGAACTACCATTCTTCATGGAAGTGATAATTCTCATGGCCTGGAGCATTTGGCTCACAAGGAATGATTGGATCTTCAACAACTTGGATCCCTCAGTGGAGGGCTGCAGAAGGAAATTTAAGAAGAAATTTGCACTACTGCTCCACAGGGCAAAACCATCTCTTTTGTCGGCAATGGATAACTGGGTCCATGAGTTCCAACCGTAGTTCCTTCTTCTGTCTCACTTCCTTCTCTGGTGCTCTCCTTCTTTTTTCGGTTTATTCCCCTGGTTGTCTTTTGTATTTTGGATCTCTTTTTTTATTCAATAATATTCGTTCAGTAGGGGCTTGCCTCTCCTGTTTCCTTCAAAAAAAATTGCTTCCATTGTAAAAGCACAAATACAATACTCGTATCTTCATGTTCTCCAGTACATGTTGGAAAATATCACTTACATCATCCATCAGAGGGTCAATGCAGATAATAGTGCGCAACTGATGCAGCTTGCAGATTCTTTCTTTATGCTGTGTGATACTCTCAACACGAATAGATAGATGTCGAATGTTGTGCGGTATTTCTGTCACATTATCATCTTCTAATCTGAAGCATTCATCTCTAGATAATTCTTCTGCCAAATCATGCAGGAGGTCATGCATAACATAGTTACTAAAATCTGCTGGTTGAAAGAATGAGCACGAGACCATCTCATTAAGGTAATCCCTTCCAATATCTTTCATTCGACTATTCTGGTTGCATGAATCAACAAGTCCTTCTGCTATCCATAGATAAACCAGTTCCTCCATTTTATACTGGTGTCCTTTTGGAAATGAGGTTTTCTTCGGTACACAATACGACCTGTACGACCAGTTGAAAAAGGACTCGTATGTAACAGAAAAGGACCTATATGTAAGGATCGGACGGTTGAGATTAATTCTATACGACCGGTTTTTTAACTGTCGTACGGTAGTATTCAAAAGTCGTACTGGTAGTTAAAGGGTATTATCGGAAATGTAAAATTTCATTTTTGTAATATATAAAAACGGAGGGGAAGGTGTGCACGGGTGGACCGGGTGGGTAGCGGGGATTTTTTTTCTAAAACATATATCAACCAAATTACCATTTTACCCTTAGAGAAAAAACTGAAGAAACCGACAATACGACCGTACGACCGTTGGAACGTATTGTGTACCGAAGAAAACCTCTTTGGAAATAAGCTACAATATAGAAAGCACCTCTGTAGATGTGGATCTAATTTCTCATAACTCCATAAGAGAGCTCTCTTGGGTTCCCTTAAGTTGTTAATTCTGAGTGCTTGTTCCCATGCACTGGTATCCTTTTCCCTTCTTAGCTGGGAACCTACAACTTTTGCTGCTAAAGGACTGTCCAAGTTGTTTAGCAATCTTTTGCTGCAATCTCTTCCTTCGCACACAAACGTTGATCTTGGGTTTCTGTCCCAGAGAAAGCATTGTGTTTGAAAAGATCAAGAAAATCAGCATCTTCCATGTTCTTCAAAGGAATCACTTCTTCAATGCAAAGAGCACCTGGAAATATATGCCGTCTAGAAGTTACCAGAACTTTGCTTCCTGCCTGCAAAGACTCTAGAGGAACTAGAAGTTGTTGCCATTGTGTCTCATAGTCAGATTCTTCAAACCAAACATCATCAAATACGAGCAGGAACTTCTGTGACTTTTGCAGTATACTCCCTCCGTCCCAATTTATTTGCACGTCTAGGATGGAGTGGAGGAACTTAAGGAAGCTGTGAAATTACCAAAATGCCCCTCCCATCTTTATCCTCTTGACCAGCTTTCTCCTCGCGGGCTCCATCCGCCCGTCGACCCCAGCAGCCCAGCTCCACTCCCTAGCGCCTGCAGGCTCCCGCACGGGCGCCACGCCGCTAGCCGCCTGGCCCCCGCCACGGGGAGCCGTGTCGCCGGCCGCCGGGCTCCCGCGCAGAGGGTCGCGCCGCCAGACTTCGGCCCCCCGCGACGGGACGGACTCGTGCCGCCACCGGTGGAGCTCGCCGCCCCGGTGCGTCGATCCGACCGGCGTACCTCGTCGGGACCGGGACTCACCAGGCCGGCTCGCCAATCCGACCATCGGTGCTCGGATGCGCCGCATCGGCGGCGGAGGAGAAGCCGCGCCGGCGAACGAGCCTCGACCCCGCCACCGTTTTCCTCGGCTGAGACGGTGGGCTTGGCGGAGGAGAAGAGGGAGAGAGAAAAAACAGTGCAGGTCGTCGGATCTGGGGCCCGCCGCCGCTGGAGTCCTCCATGGCCACTGTCGCCGTTGACCTGTGCTAGATGCCGTCGCGGCGTCGTTCGAGCTGGACGTCGAGGTCGACCTGGTGCTGGCGTCGCTCCAGCACAGGATGGGTCTGAGAATGCGATGGCGGTGGCGGAGGCACATCAATAGAACCAGCAAGTTGCGACGGTGACGGCGCGAACGAGCAGGGGAATGCAGGCGGCGGCGTCGCTGAAGCCCCCGCACATCCTCCAAGTCCCCAGATGCTGGCTGGCGACGCGCATGCGCAGCAGTTCCTACGCGGAGAGAAGGGAGGTGAGAGAATTTCGGTGTGGAGAGAAATGTGCCACGACATCTATCCGGAAGAAGCGTCTGGATCCCCCGAGTACTGTTGTCTTACTGTTACGCCTTGGACCGATGTACTACACTCCATAACGTGCGGTGATATTGGGAAAAATTTTGAACTGCCCAGATACAATTAAAATGGGACGGAGGGAGTATCCCTTAATTTGCTGTCAAGAACCTCAGCGCGTCAGGCTAATGTAAAGCAAGTTGTGCAGATATATAAATATATGATTAGTACTAGTATACAATAAAAAAATCATCACAGATAATTTGTTTTTAGCCAATCAATACAGACAGCGAGAATGTCAAAACAATGGATAAAAGAATTGCGCACGTTGAACTCGCTGTCAAGGACCTCAGCGCGTCAGGCTGCCAGGGCGGGCCCACGGGATTCCCGCACGTTTCCCTCCTGGTCGTTACGCGGAGGAGACCGGGACACGAGGCGCGTCCGCGTCGTGAGCGGTTGTGGTGGGTCCCGCCTGCAAGCCTCACATGCCGGAGCCTATAAAATAGCTGGAGGGCCGACGAGTGAGCTCATCACTCCCGCAGCGACCAAGAACTCATTCCAAAAACAGAGCAGAGCAGAGTAACAGAGATGGGAGACAGCTTCGAGTACTACTGGGAGATGCAGCGCTTAATAGAATCGGAGGAGCTCAGGTACGCCCTCTTCCGCCGTCAATTCACGGGCGCGCGACGCCGCCATTGCTGCAGGATTTGAGTTGGAAGGGTAGGGAGGGACTGATTTGGATGCCATTGCATTGCAGCAACATGTACCTGGGCGGCGCGCAGGACGACGCCCTGTCCTGCTACGACTCCAGCTCGCCGGACGGCTCCATGTGCAACTCGTCCTGGGCGCCGGCGCCGGCTCCGGCGGCGACGGCGACCGCGGCGGACGACGACAAGGCGGCCGGTGCCGGCGCGGGCGCGAGCAAGAACATCATCATGGAGCGCGACCGCCGCCGGAAGCTCAACGATAAGCTCTACGCGCTGCGCAGCGTCGTGCCCAACATCACCAAGGTAAGCTGCTGCTGATGATGGTAATGATCGCCGGCGATAGTGCCGCCTGGAATGAGTGACATCCAAGAAGAGATTGTTCTGACGACGACCCATCACAATGGCATCTAGATGGACAAGGCTTCGATCATCAAGGACGCGATCGAGTACATCGAGCAGCTGCAGGCGGAGGAGCGGCGGATGCTGCAGGAGGTGCGCGCGCTCGAGGCCGCCGGCGGCAGTGACGAGGAGCGGTACGAGTACGACGAGGGCCTCCTGCTGCAGGCGGAGCGGACGAAGAAGATGAGGCGGGCCCGGTCGGCAGTCCCGTCAGTCGCGGCCGGCAGCACCGCGCCGCCGCCTCCGCCGCAGCCCGTGGAGGTCCTTGAGCTGCGCGTGTCGGATGTGGGCGAGCGCGTGCTGGTGGTGAGCGTGACATGCTGCAAGGGGCGCGACGCCATGGCCCGCGTGTGCCGCGCCGTCGAGGAGCTCGGGCTCCGCGTCATCACCGCCAGCATCACCTCCGTCGCCGGCTGCCTCATGCACACCATCTTCGTCGAGGTAATAATTTAAGGCTCCATTTCTTTCCATCCATTCTGCACAGATTGATCGAGAGGTAAAGCTCTGTTTCGTTCCGCCTGGGAAGAGTAGTTGTCGACTTGTCGCGTGGTTGGGGATGAGCACAGATTGCGGCTGCTAATCACGTGCCGATGCTACTACCAATCACAGATTCACAGCAACTCCACGTGCTTCAGATCCGCATCGGGTCACACACGCCGGGGGGATTGGGGTCGAAAACGATAGGCACGTGAGGGAAAATCCTCTGCTCTTCCATCAGAATCGGAATCTCTCATGTGCCCTTGATCGACTTTACGCACATGATTACTAGTATTAGCATGTGATTGATTTCGAAATTTCGATGGGTCTTGATTGACTTCAGTGAAAAATATGTGATGATTTGGACAGCTTGACTTAAAATTGATCGATTTCCTTTTGCAGGTGGAACCAGGGGACCGTGTCGAGATGAAGCACACGATCGAGGCCGCTCTCACGCAGCTCGACACCACTCCCGGGAGCCCCCCATGTGTGATGAGAAATTAGGAGGAGGATTATTCCTTGCGCTAACATGAAGGAGATAGCTTAAGCCTTAAGGTTCTTTGAGGACCGTGTGATTAGCCCAGTCATCAGCCGATGCTTCCCAGGGTGTGTTGTGTTCTCTGTGCTGCCAGTTTTCCCCCCTTTCAAACACCCCTGTGTACATATAGGAGGTGATGGTTTTTTTTTTATGAAACAGGAGGGGGAGCACCCCTACTGATTATATTATATTGAGAAGAGGAAAAACTCTTTACAACAGTTTAAATATTACATCACGAAACAAAGAAAGACTCAAAGAAAATCAAGAAAATTACATGGCTGATTGTAACCATATAGGAGGTGATGGTTGTTGCTACCTCGGAGAAGGTCAAGGGTTATGTGCGATGATGTGACTGTAATAATGAATGGTTAGGTGCATAACTTATGCAGAAGCCGAAATAAAAAAATTCTAAAAAAATATGCGGTGCTGTGAATTAGGAGTCTTTTTCAAATAACAAGTGGTTTCACTTTGCATAATCTCTCGAAAAGGTAGCACTTTACTTGCTAATTTCACCAAATAAACTTTGATTGCTTTTGAAATTTGAATTGAACCTAGCTAGCGATCTCAATTTCTGTCAAGTAGATTGCGTGTGTATCAAAATAATAGGGGGGTCGCCAGTAGCGGACGCATGAATCAAATGAAGCCTCAGCAGAACATTCAAAAAATTAGCTTGCTATCTCTAGTGTAAGAAGGCTGCAACTATATGAAAGGCTGATTTGAACACTAGCTACTTTAGAGCAACTTCAAGAGTTTGTTAAATTTTAGTTGGCAAATCTTGTGTTTTGCAAATTTTTAAAAAGATATGTCAAGTAAAAAAGAGTTTATCTTTAACAGTTTGGCATAATTCACTTGTTAAAATTCAGATCTAACTTGTATCAGGCGCGTGGGGAAGAGAGTTTTGCCAAGTTTCTATTTTTGTCAAGTTGGTTTGCCAAACTGTTGGAGATCAATTTTTCTTTTTTGTCAAAATTAGATGAATGGCAAGTTGGTTTACCAAACTATTGGAGATGCTCTTAGCAATTGTCGGAGTCTGGTCAGGTGCCCAAGGGTGGGGCTATCCATCGCTTCAGCGATGGTTTAGCAAACCATCACGGCGGTCCCGTGGAGTAAAAGATAGCTTTCTTTGCATGTATGCAGATAGGACAAAAATGTTGATGTCATCCACATGCGTCCCGTGGAGTAAAAGATAGCTTTCTTTGCATGCATGCAGATAGGACAAAAATGCTGATGTCATCCACATGCAAACCGATCTAAAACTTTAAAAAGTTATAAATCATAAACCGATCATCAAATTAAAATTCGGATTGCACCATTGCGTTTCTGACAATAAAAACTTCGAAACAAGATCCCACTTGACTATATTTTGAAAAACTTTTTTATTCATATTTTTAAATTAAAGTTATATATTCTGTTCAATACATAATCGTAGAACAAAATTTAAAAACTATCAGAACGAAACATGTGAATGTACCGAACAAAATATATGAACTGCGGAACAAATATGTATACGTGTCGAAAAAATTCTAATAATGGCTGGAACAAAACATTTGTACGTACCGAACAAATTACATGAACTGCCGGAACAAATATGTATACGTGTCGAACAAATTATACAAACTACCGGAACAAAATATTTGTACGTACCGAACGAGTTATATGAACTGGCGGAACAAATTTTAGAGGAGGAACAAATATGACATAGAAGGAGAGAAATAAATAGACAGAACAAGTTATTATTATAAGCCGAACAAGATATTATTATAACCAGAATAACTTATTATAGTCAGAACAAATTTACATCTCATTTCGAACAAACAATTAAAAAATATATAAAAAAGATGGAAATAGAAACGAAAAATAAAAAAATAACTAAAAAAGAGAAATAAAAGAGAAACAAGAAAAATAATGAAATAGAAAAAAGAATGAAGAATAAAAAATGAAATAGAAAAAATAATATTAGAAAGGAAATATGAATAAAAAAGAAGAAGAAGAAGAAACAAGAAAAATAAAAAAGATGGAAAATGAAAAATAAAATAAAATGGAATGTATAAATAAATAAACAAAAATAAAAAATAAATAAAAAAGGAAAAAGGAAAAAGAAATGGAAAACAAAAGAAAAGAAAAAAAAGAAATAGAAAAAAACAAAAAAAAAACCGCGCCCAACCCCGTGCGACCGCGCCCCCACGCGAGCACCCCCGCGCCCCGTCCCGCTGAAGCGACAGATAGCCACGGCGCCCAAGCTTGCCCACACCGGGGTCCACCGCTGGGAGTAGATGCTTTAGGTATCTGAACATACGAGCACATGGATCCGTGGCGTATTGGATAGTAGATCAAATCCATCATTAGTGTATACTTTTTGGTGGATATAGCGTAACCCAACCCAATCCCTAATCCTTATTTTAAAATTTGAATGTTCTCAATAGGCTCCTTTAATATTTTTAACTATAAATACCTAAATACTAACAAACATTCTCTTACCACATTTTCTTGAACTATTTAGTTTAAGTAGAATTATGCTCTGCACCAACCATGCTGTGCGTTTTTGAGAAGTTTCAAACCTATCTGTCCTAAGGCACCGTTTAGTTCAATGAAATTTTGGGGAAAGTGGTGAAAATTTTGCACTGGGAAGCGTGTTCTGTGAGAGGTGGCAGTGGTGAAAATTTTGCACTGGGAAGCGTGTTCTGTGAGAGGTGGCACGGTCTTCAATGCGAAAATTTTGGGAACTTTTTGGGAACTAAACTGAGCCTTAAAAAATGCAATACAAATTCACATTAAGAAATAGATTTTGACACAATTGACTCCTAACAAAGTAAACGGAACACGCTCCTTCCTGAGAATTGAAGAGAAGAGACCAAATCCATGAAAACACAATATGTCCTCAAAAAGAAACCAGCGAAAACACCACTACAAGACCGGACGTAAAAAGATCTAGGGTCTCACTTGGATGAGATCTGTTACCAGGAGAGTTTAGCTAGCCTCCTTCATTCATACCTAGTCTCTCAAAACGACCAGAAAAAATAAATAAAAAAATAAATGGAACAAGTCTCGAACCACTCTCGCTGTCGAGATCTTTCGATCAGCTCTGGCTCGGTCGCAAGCGAACATGCATCCACACGACCACAGTAGCACACCACCAGTATGTGGTGGGTCGAACGTGCAGACAAAGCAGGGCGTCGCTTTTGTTGCCGCCCAGTCCACGCGGCACGTCATACACGGCACATTGCAAAATAACTTTTGTTCCACGTGCAGACGTGCTCTCTACCTTTTTTTTGTTTTCATTTGTCCTACAGTATTTTGCACTGGAAGCACGTTGGTGAATCTGGCACAAAAAGGTCAGGATGCAAAAAGCGCAATGGCATAGCCTCATGGTGAGATCATTCGGTCCAGATGTTTTTCCAGAACTCGAACTCTCGAAGCCATCATCCATCAGGGCTTGTTTGGCAAATCTGTTGCGAGCTACATATAGGAGGAAGAGGACATCCCAAGAACACGTGATTAATCATCCACTTGATCGATTTGGTTAAGGGATGGAATCAGCAGATAAGCTCACATGTCTGAAAAGGATTAGGAAAAGATTAGCGCTCCAAATCAATTAATCCCCGCACACGTTGCCCTCGCGACGGGGGGAGCGGACTTCTCGGCGTGCGGCTGACAGTCCAGGTCCACCGCAGACCCTTCCCGCACGTTTTCGTTTGTTCCCCGCTCTGGTCCGTCCGGTCGTCACGCGGATGGGGAGACCGGGAGAGCCGCGAGCGGAGCGCGTCCGCGTCGATTGAGTTGACCTGGTCCCACCTGACAGCGTCACGCTCCCGGAACCTATAAAGCAGCTGGAGAGCGACGAGGGAGCAGCTCAGTCCCCGCCTCCAGCGGCGAGCCAGCCAGCAACAGAAAAGAAAAGTAGAGGCCGGCGGGCGACGCCATGGACGCGGAGATGGGCGACAGCAGCTACTAGGAAGAGACGCAGCGCTACCTCGAGTACGAGGAGCTCAGGTACGTACGATGATGTGTGCAATCACTGTGCCGCGCCGCCGGCCGCTGATCGACTGTTGCTTGCTTGCTGCATCAACATCTACCTGGAGGCTGGAGCAGGGCCGGTCTTGTGTTTTCTAAGGCCCAGGGCGAACTCAAAATTTGAGGCCCCCATTGACCATATGTCAAAAAAAAAAATACCGCTGGTCACTTACATACATGCAAATATGACGTTGTTCATTTGTGAAACTAGTAAAGTGCATGTGCAATACGCACGTGTTTGCGGGTAAACCTATGAACATACTCCTTGCATTGAATATACACCTAAGTACTGATTTTTTATTTGAATCTTGAATCACAAAAATGGTAATGTCATAGAATATACACTATAGTTTAAACTCAGTTACCTTCGTACATTTCAACCCAATTTAACAGGTAACAGCCATTCTTTGTGTTTTCATATATTAAAAACACTATTGTACATCTCTCTACCTCTCTATTTTCTTATAGCATCTCACCTTCATCTTGCAAATTCATGGAAATGGCTGGTCATCAGGTACTCTTTACTATAACTCAAGTGGCAGTAACTCGCGAACATGAAACGAGACCTGTAATATAATACAGCTTATAACGTAAGCCAAAAAAACTAATTGCTTGATTTCTAGAGATATGCAAGATGAAACTCTATGACTAACCTAGTATCATGGAGTTCAATGACCACTCAATCGATGTCCATGCCTGCCTCATGTCTGGCCTAGCATTTGGAGAGATGTCCACCATATCTCTGATCAACCCTGTGGCCTAATTTGGAGAGCCTTCTACCATATCTTTGATCAACCCTATGACAGCAGAACTATACTGCTATACTTGGGTTGCTCAGGGAGTCACGGATACGATAATTGTCATTGAGTATCTGCAACTTTGATTCTCCATCAAAGGTGGACTTGAAGTAGCATATTCTATATAGAAGACATCCCAAGGTTTGGCAATGGTAAATTTAAAAAATTACACATAACTTCACTCCTAGTCATACTATTTTCCCTCTGCTCAGATAAGCTTGGGGATTTTGGCTCAATCTTAACTTTTGCCTCAGCAAATTTATACTCCCTCCATACCCATAAAACAAGTCGTTTTGGACAAGATTTTAGTTAAACATTGAGAATATAAATCATGAATAGCTTTTAAATTGTTGAGTTTGAAAATATGAAAACTACATGAATAGATTTGTCTTGCAAAATGATACATATGTCAGTTTTTAACAAATATTTTATTAAAAAAAGTCAAAGTTATGCTTTGAAGACTGTGTCGTTTACCTAAACGATTTGTTTTATGGGTATATGGAGGGAGTACAGATTTAGAGTGAATTTGGGTGATTCAGTGCATTGTGAATTTTCCGCTGATTCTGTTGAAATCCCTACTACTGCAGTGCGATTTTTTGTTTGATAGAATTTGGCACGCATGTTCCTTTGCTGCTATTTATTTATTCGGATGGGAATTTGCCACCAGCAGTTTTTTTAGCCTGTTGCCTACGATTTTTTCTTCAAAAACTGATGAGCAAGACCAGATTTTGGCAGGACGATAGTCTGATTGAATCATTTCTAGATTGCACTTCAGGTTACATAATTTGCAATTTCCACTCTAGCTATCTACTTGTACGGTCAGCATCGCATTGCTAATTCATTTTGAGTCCACGCCATGTGACAAGTGCCAATACTCTGGCTCTGGCCCTTCTTCCCCGCACGTCCACATCCAGACGTTCGCTTTCCGACAGTAAAACTGTACTATGCTAACACTTAAATCGATTGTTAAAAACTTAAAATGGACCAGATCATCATGAATTCGAGCAGCACCATGCAGCACAGCTGCGGAGCCGCCGCACGGTTCACCTCGTCAAGTAAGCGGCGGCTCCTCCAGGTCCTATCTGGACGACCCACCCTCGGCCACGACGCTGCAGATGGCCTTCCCGAGCTCCGCCGCTCGCCGTTGCATCTCCTTCCCTTCGTCTGAGGCCATCACCCTCCTGATCGCCTCGCTGATCGCGGCCATCGGGGTGACGTCGTGGTGCTGCTCTGAGGTACTTGTAAACGAGCTCGGCGTCCAGGGCTGGTCGCTGTGCATTAGCCGCGCCAGGATGGCTTCCCGTGGCTCAGGCTCTCCACGGTGGAATTCCACCCGCAGTGGCTCATGAACGCCGCCGTCGTGCCGCCGTCGCGCGGTGCGCAAGGATCTCTAGGCTCTAGTTGCGGCGCCCACCTGGTGACCACCACGTCAGCGCCCCGCGCAGTGGTGTCACCGATCTCGGACGCCGCGATGGCGAGGCGGGCGCCGCTCTCCACCGCGGCCTCACGGCGCATGTCAGCGGTCGGCGTCGCGCATCACCCAGATGAACCGCTGGCGGCTGTCTCGCAACGCGCGGCTAGCTCGCGCACTTGCTCCGGCCGAAGCGACGACGTCATGCCGAAGGAGACGTAGAGCACGGAGGATGGCGCCTGCTTATCGAGCCAATCCAGGCACTCGTGCTGCGCGCCCCCGGTCGCTTCCAATTTCTTTTCCCCTTTTCTCTCTACTTAATCGCACAGTCACGGACGGGTGATGGGCCCGGCGGGTATAGAGGGTGGGTAGATACGGAGTGAGTGACAAAAATAATATATTTTTGGCAGAAACGCTCCTTAAATTGTGATTTCTATGATTGTTCCACCTTTTTTGTCATCATGCAACCTGACGGGTGGGTCCGGCGTGAGGGGTAAGGTGGAACCGATTTGGGTGAGAAAAGTTTTCAATTGTTTTCGCTCCTTATAGTATATATAGATAGACTAAAGGTATACCAATAAATGAAACACAAATAGTACTAAAATTAAGTATATGTAGAGAAAATACTAAGAATACCACTTTTCTAGATACATTTTTAATAATTTCTTGTAACATTTCTTGATGTGAAATAACGTTAGCATTTGTGCTTGGTTTATAAGAGCTGAATAGACCTTAGATCTTGACAAATATATTTGTTGTGTACATGTTTTGGGGGCCCTGGGCGGCTGCCCTGGTTCTCTACACTACAGGACCGGCCCTGACCTGGTGGCGCAGGTGGACGCAATGTCCTGCTACGACTCGAGCTCGCCGGACGGGTCCAACAATTCCCACTCGTCGTCGGCTCAGGCGGGCGACAAGGGCGGCGGCGGCCTCTCGGCGGCAGGGGGAACCAAGAACATCATCATGAAACGTGACCGCCGCCGCAAACTCAACGAGAAGCTCTACACGTTGCGTAGCATCGTGCCCAACATCACAAAGGTCGGTTCACGATTAACGTTATTGATGGCCGTCGTCGGCAATGCTGGGACTGATTAGAAGATCGAAGTTCGGTCTCCTTTGCTTTGGTTTGCAGATGGACAAGGCGTCCATCATCAAGGACGCTATTGAGTACATCCAGTAGCTGCAGGCGGAGGAGCGCCAGGTCCTGCAGGAGGTGCGCGCGCTCGAGTCCGCCGGTGGCAGTAGGGCGCCGCCGCCGGAGGAGGGCCACGTCCTCCTCATACAGGCGGAGCGGGCCAAGAAGATGAAGCGCACACGGTCGGTGCCGTCCATTGCCGCTGCCGTTCCGCCCCGCCGCCCGTGGAGGTCCTGGAGCTGCGCGTGTCGGAGGTGGGCGATCACGTGCTGGTGGTGAGCATGACGTGCACCCAGAGCCGCGACGCCATGGCGCGGGTGTGCCGCGCCATCGAGGAGCTCCGGCTCCGCGTCATCACCGCCAGCTTCACCGTCGTCGCCGGGTGCCTCATGCACACCGTCTTCGTCGAGGTGCGCAATGCCGATCTCCAATAGAATTGCTCCGCGTTTGGCCACCATCGGTATGACCTGGGCTCGCTGCTGACGTCACTGACCGTAGCTTTTACGGGTTGACCAATGAGTTGACTTTTACCATGACCTTGCCACGCTCAGTGGTGGAGTACACTAGGCTTTCCAGTTCAGCTTTCTGGTACAAAGTTTTGGAGTAAAAAAAAAACCCCCTGGTTGTCTTGTTCCGTTTGCGGCCGGCGTCCTAGGTGAACGAACTAACCACGCCACGTCACCGGATTGCAAGTGCAAAGCATTCAGCTGGGAGACTTGGTGCTCTTCTTGATCAACGTCATCTTTTTAGCGTGCGAATTTTCGATTGGTCGCCGGCGAGAGGAAGGATCACATGCTAGAATCCCTGGGCACATGGCTCCGCCAAACAGCACGTGCTTTGGCTGCAGAATTTGATTGAGTGGAGAGGGAGGATGGGAGGGCGCCTACCACATGTACGCCTGGTGGAAAACGACTTGCACGTGCTCTCGGCGCACCCAGAGAATTGCTCGATCTGGCTGCATTATGCTTTTCCTCCTCGATCACGTACTACCGGTCTACCGTGAGAAATTCCTTCCAAATTCAAGTCGCGATTGGTTTATTTCCGTTCCATGTTGAGCAAAAGCTACACGTGCTTGAGTTAGGCCAGTTCTTGCTTGTGCTTATCATCTGCAACTCAGTCATTGTCTTCTCTTTGCTACATGACAATTGCTATGGTTAGCATGTCATTTAGTTGGAAATTTATGGGAGTATCCTTTTAGAGAGAGGATGCAGTGAAACAACATAAATAGTGGCGGAATCAGAAACTTCGAGTTTTCCACCAGTAGTGTTAAAGTTTTCAAAATTCAGTCAAATTTGAAAATTAGCAGTGGAAAGTTGGGGGAGGGGAGCCTTTGGCTACGTAACTATACTCCTGGTCATGACAATTTGGTTGTGCTGATTGAACCTAACTTTTCTTTTCTTTTTTCTGTGCATTATTCAGGTAGATCAGATTGATCGGGTCCAGATGAAGGAGATGGTCGAAGCTGCGTTAGTCCAGATCAGATCAACGCTACCGGAAGCCCCGGCCCCAAGTTCCATGAGCTATTAGGAGGATTTTCCTGCACCTCCATGTGCAACAATGGCCAAACCTGAGAAACTAGATGCTTGAGCAGTAGTGCTCTTGGTAAGAAGATCTATTATATGATCACGATCCATGTCACGGCCAAACACTTTTGGAGGTGGTAGTGATGTTGCCGTAGGAACCGTTGTTGCTGCTTCTGTGGAGCGAACTGCACTATTACCAGATGCCAAACCAAGAAGTTCGCGGAAGTCCTTGGATTTTGCCAGGATGGTTTTCAGTTCGTTCAGCTGGCGAATTAACTTTCTGTTCTCCGGAAGCAAATTGGATATCCTGCTGGTGGAAGGACGGAAAGGTTTCATGATTTTTGCTTTGAACGAGGTGGCACCTACTCCTGGCGAGAAATCCTTCCCGCTCTTTGCTTTTTGCTTGAGGAGTTTGTACTCGTGCTCGTCCAGCAGGTCCTCAGCTGTGTAGAAGGCTTCCTTGAGCTGCTGGATCCATTTGTCCAGCGTGGCCCTGTGGTCGCTCCTATCAGCTGCTTTGGTCAACAGATCGAACTGTGGCATGATGATGGTCTCCAATTCACGTAGCTCAGTCGTCATGTCCACGCCAAGATAGGTTGAAGCATCAGCAAGGAGCTTCTTAAAGATCGGCGATGCCGCCAACTGTAGGCCAGCGAGCGCCACCTCTGCCATGTCAGCTTTCTGAGGAAAAAGAACATGACCAGATAAAATATCAGCTTAACTAATCTGTCTCTTTTTTTGTTCTTTTTCTTTCAATTTTTTGTGCATACACTGCACGTGGTTAGTACCTTGTTGAATGAAGAGACAAGCAAGGGAAGAGCCCTCCGGAGGGCAATAACATGTAAGAAACAGTGGATGATGAACAACCTGTTATCAGTCAGGATCAATTAGTGATTGCGAAACATGTAAGAAACGGATATTACGAGCATATAGTTTTCCCCTTCTCTTCCCCTGTTCGAACGGATGCGTTTGCAGAGGGGAGCTGAGGGAAACAACAAGACACTGAAGGAAGAGAGCAGGCCGGAGAGTGCTTACACGGATGAAAAAGTGAACAACGCCGGGCAGAGTTGCCGGAGCCGGCGACGAAGAGGAGCCCGGAGCGCGATCGAGGCCTCCGTCCGGGAGCGGTGGATGTGGCAAGACCGCAGCAAGACAGATCTGAGCCAGAACGTGTACGACGCTCAAGGCTGACTGGTTGCCCGTAGCCTCAAACGTGGGTGGGTACCAGGCCCAGGGCGTCGCCCTCGTCAGGATCAGGAAAGAAGGGCTTAGTTTTCTTTGCCGCAGCATCATATTAATTTAATTTATCACTCGAAAAAATATTAATTTATTTTATTTTTAAATTATATTTCTCATATCAATGATCATAAAAAAAATTAAAAAATATCTGGAAATACTAGCAATCATTGTAATAGAAGATCCAAAGTTAGACGCGCCACCAGTAGAACTTTGAATATGAAAAAAGAAAAGGGAGAAACCAACGAGAACTAGTAACCAACATGAGTACACGACCATCGCTCGTAAGTCATGAGTCAGTGAGCCGTCGGTAGCAGGGGAACTGTTGGAGAGGAGCGCTATAGGCCATATTGTCATCAAGGTTGGCCTCAGAAGCGAAGTTGGGAACCATAGTAGTGGACCTGGGAGATAAGCTTGGAATTTGGAGGCGCTCAGGATCAGGACGGGATTGTATCTTGTCCGCTTCACTTCTCCTTTTATCCAGACGCTCTAGATGAGGACGATGGCTATCGTTGTGCCGTGACTCCTTTCTCCCCTCTTCTCTATCTCCACTTCTCCAAACTCCAGAGAGACACCCTAGGTGAAGAGAACGTCAGAACCTACCCTCTTTTTTCACATCATGTTTTTTTCGAACAGACACGGAGAAGTTCTTCGCACTCCACCTCCTCCGACATGCAGCCAAGGCAGATCGCTGCAGCAGACTGATCTCAGGGCGGCTGCTGCCTGAAAACATAATGTAGTTGAAAGATCATGAGTGGATGGAATGAATCTTGGAAATTAAGAGGCTGTCTTAAGAATGAATTGGTGGAACATTTACCTTTCTACTTCTTGGATTCGAATCCGAAGAAGCAAGCTTCATCTGAATTCCTTCCAGCGAATATGCTTAATCTTTGGCCAGCTTTTCCCATCAGGCGCTTCGCAGCTCTGCTTCAAGAGTTCAGAGCCCCACACAGATATGCGCTGTAGAGAGGATGGGAGATCTGGAAAAGTTGATATATTGGGGCAGTAATAGATAGAGAGTTTCTCTAGACTGGAGAGGCATTTCAGATTTCCTGGCAGGGACTTCATTTCACATTCACGAAATTGCAGGTCCTTGACAGATGAGAAAGCAGGTTCCTCGAATGGAATGGATGGCTCCTCTAAGTCTTTGATGGCAAGACTCGATGGGACTGTAAAACCTTCAGAGGAGAGCATGCGGAGCAATATGGAGCTGCTAACAGAGAGTATATCCTGCACATGAAAGTCTGAGATGCACTCGGCTGTGAGTGACGAAACACCATCTATGTATACGGAGCTAAGTTTCAGGGCAGACAATCCCTCAAGCGTACATAAATCTGGCAGCTCATGTAGGGAGAGCATTGCAAGGGCGGTCAGGCAACCAATGGATAAGGACGCCGAGCTTCTGCAACCTACCAAAAGAAGATTATCTAGGTTTGGCAAGTCAGTGCAGAAGAGGTTAGCTGGAAGTATGCAGTTGTATATAGAGAGCTGTTCAAGGGATAGTGGCATAAATTCAGCTCCACGTGCCAACTCTAAGGAGACGCAGCACCTTAATCTGATCAGCGAAAGACAAGTAGCTGCCTTCAGGCCCCCTAATGATCTTAAACACCAACAATATCTTATGTCCAAAGAGTCGAGGGATGTTAAATGCAGAAATACCTCTTCTGACGGAAGTGCAGTTAAAGTCATAACACGTCCTAGGTGCAACTTCTTAAGTGAAGTGAGGCCACCAAGGCAAAGAGCTAGAGCTCCATCTGTAATATTGCATGACCAAAGATGGAGCTCACAAAGTCCTGATGGCAGGACTAGCGGCAGCCTAGCACTCATTCTTATACTCTGCTCATGGAAACATAGCCATAACTTGATAATGTTTTCTGTAAGCAGTGCTTCATTTCTTTCTCCCTCTAGAGCGGCTTCAATGGTTTGAAGACGTTTTGATATATCTTCATCCATCGATGGCATCAGCTGCTTCAGCGATGAATACTCCTCCTTCAATAAACAGTTCAAACATGAATCCATCTCCCGGAACAAAGCAAGTTGTGATGCAAAGTGGTCTATTCTAATCATTTTGTCCATCTGATTCTGATCTAGCTGTTCCAGCTCATCACTGGTAGTAAACATAAGCAGTGGACACCGGTCAAGTGATAAGTATGTAAGGCCTGCAGGTAGACAAGATATCGTCTTCAGATTCTGAACATTATGAACTCGAAGTTCAGAACAATGCCGCAAGAACTCGGTATCAGGTGGCAAGGATTCTAACGCACTGCAATTCAAGAGACCAAAAGATTCCAGATTTTTAAAATAGGAACCCTTTAGTAACCATCCTGGATACGTGTCAGATTTGTAACCTTCAATTGTCAGGCCCTGCAGTTGACGCGGTGGCATCAGACCTTCCAAAGTCTCCAAGTGAGACCTATCTGCATCCTTGTCATTTTCGGAGTTCCAGACGAGGTGCAACTTTGTAAGACAACTTTTCTTATCTAGCTTCGACTGTAAGGCTTCATCCCTTCCAGTCACATTCTCAAGATTTGTGACCTTTAAACTGCCTCCAAGCTTATTCATGTCCCTCAGTTGTCCCAACTCGTATCCATTCTGCCTTTGCACAGAAAATGTAGGCATTTGTTGGAGTGAAGCTAGCTTGCCTATATTAGGAATTTGAGGAAGAGTCATTTCAATCAACTCATCCATTCTATCACGGTATCCTTCAAGATGATGTAACTTACTCAAATTGCAGATTGTGTCAGGCAAACTCTTAACTTTGTGATTCAACTGCAGTGTTTGTAAGTGGTAAAGAGTACCCAATGATCTAGGTAATTCAGTAAATAATGTTCTAGCAAGATTCAAATACCGAAGGTGCTTCAGTTCACCAATAGATTCTGGCAATTGGCTGCTGTTGTAACATGACAAATATAGCACACGCAACTTCTTCAAGTTCTGCAGTATCTGATGAAAAACATCACTTGCATCATCCACTAGGGGGTCAATGCAGATTACAGTGCGTAAGTGATGCAGCTTGCTGATACTTTGCTTTTGCTTTTTGATACTCTCAACACAAACAGACAGATGTCGAATGTAACATGGTATTTCAATCACATCATCATCTTCCAATCTGAAGTTGTCTTCTCTGGAGAGTGACTCTGCTAAATCATGAAGGAGATCATGCATAACATACGGTGTTGATGGATTTGTTTTATAAACAGGTTCAAAGAAAGAACTGGTGACCATCGCATTGAAGTACTCCCTTCCAACATGTTTTATGCCCATGTTGGGTTTACACGAATCAATGAATCCCTCAGCCACCCAAAGGTGAACCAACTCATCCATTTTATACTTGTGGCCTTTTGGAAACAAGCTGCAGTACAAAAAGCACCTCTGAAGACGTGGATCTAACCTCTCGTAACTCCATAACAGGGCTTTCATGGGTTCACTTAAGTTTTTTTTCATTTGAAGCAGCTTTCCATGCTACTATATTTTTTTCCCTGCTCAACTGAGAACCCACAGTTTTTGCTGCCAAAGGAGATTTTCCAAGCCTTTCAGCAATTTTCTCTGCAATCTCTTCTAGCTTCTCATGGAGCAGTGGATCTCTGACTTTTGCTCCAGAGAAAGCATGCTCTTTGAAGAGTGCCAAGAACTCAGAATCTTCCATGTTTTGCAAAGAAATGATATCTTTACACTGAAGACCAACCGGTAGTGTTTTCTGACGAGAAGTTACTAAAATTTTGCCCCCCTTGTGTGAAACTAGAGGAGCTAACAGTTGCTCCCATTCCATCTCATTTCTGGATTCATCAAACCATACATCATCCAGCACAAGTAGAAAGTTCTCTGACTTTTGCAGTAAATCCCTTAATTTGCACTGGAGAGTATCAAAATTACTAACACATGGGCACTCACCATTTGTAGCGGACTCAATAATCTCCTGTGTGTGTCGATGCATATCCAGTTTGCGTGCGATGCAGACCCACATCCGGGCATCGAAATACTTGGCCACTCTTTGATCATTGTAAACATACTGTGCCAATGTCGTTTTTCCCATGCCCCCAAGTCCGATGATTGCCAAACTTGAGAACGCAGCTGCACTAACTTCAGCATCATCTGGTTTACAAAGAAGATCTATTATGTGGTCGCGGTCCTTGTCACGACCGAACACCTTCGAAGTAGGAAGTGAAGTAGTGTTGGTCTGAGGCCCGATTTGTGCTGTTGCCTTACTTTCCAAAGTATTACCAACTTTCAGACCAAGGAGATCATGAAAGTTCTTGGCTTCGGCTAGGATTTCCTTCAATTGGTCCAGCTTGATGAGTAGCTTCCTGTTCTTAGAATGCAAATTGGACAGCTTGCTTGAAGCAGCACGCAGCGGCTTGAGAATGGCATGAGAGGAGGAGGCAAGCACTGATGGTGCTCCTTTGCCCTTCTCTACCTCACGCTTGAGGACATCGTACTCATGCTCATCCAGCAAGTCTTCAGCATCGTGGAAGGTTGCTTTGAGTTTCTGCAGCCACAGCTCAAGCTTGCCCTTGTGGGGGCTCTTCTCAGCCGCTTCGATCACCAGCTGGAACTGCGGCAGGATGACAGCCTCGAGGTCTTCTAGCTCACGCGCCACGTCCTTGCCGAGGTAGGTTGAAGCGTGCTTTATGAACTTGGTGATGATCGGGGACGCGATCCATCTTATTGCAACCAGTGCAGCTGCCTCCGCCATGGTGCCACTGGCTTCCCTTGCGCTATCAGCTTCAATAAACTGTAGAATGAAATATAAGCACTTAGGAAAGGAGTGAAGAATGAAAAACTAAAGTCAGAAGGAGCACGAAAAACCACAGAGATTTTGAGAAATAGAGAACTGTTAACTGTTGCAAAAAGAGAACTACTGTATTTGTAATTCTCAAAAAGAAAATAGAAGATATTAAACTTCAAGTGGCATGGCCGAATCAGTAACAAAACCATTCAAGAATTTTTTTTCCATTCCTTTTTCCTTGCATTAATACTTAATACATGTGCTACCCTAAAAAAAAGAATACTTAATAGATGTACAGCAGAACTATGAATAAACGACCATGGTTCTGTAGTGGTATATGAATAGATCTGACAAACCATAAAACTAACACCACCAATTTCGTGAAGCAAGATCCTATGCAGAATCAAAATATCCAAAGGGGGAACTCACCGTGCAGAAACCGAAGGATGGAAACCTTACACGCGCAAAAGCTAAGGATAATTGTAGTTGCAGACTTGCAGGAGGAAGAGACACAGAGACTGCAAGTTTACAATGGCATGAAAAGAAGCGAGCATGTACTAATTATGTAAATGTCATTCTCCGACACCAGCTTTTTGGGTTGGTTAGTGGAAATAAAATAAGCACAGGTTGGCAACTTGCCCCCTTTTTTTTGTGCAGCTGAGCTGGACCTGATTAAAATGAGACTACTGAAATATTGCTCACTAAAAGTCTGTCCAAGTATACGTGTAAAGATAGCTTTTTGTTTCAAACAACGTTTTCATTGTATTACCAAAGTTATAATATGCGGAAATGTAGGAATTCTCGAATACTCGCCTGGTCTCAGAATAAAACAGGAGCTGTTTTGTAAATTGTATCACTGCAGTTATGTCCTAACTCCTAAGTACAGTATCAAAGTCAAAATGGCACTTATTTTTCTCAGAATTTCGGCTCATTCAGAGGAAGTCTTGTCATATTGAGCTCTCGTCTTGGCAGAAGGAGAGAACATAAAACATGAAATGACATTTTGAAATTTAGCAGAGAGAGAGAGAGAGAGTCTCCCTTAAAGTACAAATAGGTATTCAAGCAACTTATCACCACGAGCCATGGTGCTCATCCTGCTGCTGTTTTTTCACACCAAAAAAGGACACCTAGAACATAAGCAATTATATAAAAGAAACACATGGAACGTAAGCAATGAACTGAACCGCATAACCTTGCATAATATCAACTATTTTGGCAGTACAATCTAAAGTCCGTTTATCAACCCAAATTAGAGCTTAAGGTAAAATTTTGTCACGTTAATTTTATCAAAAGATTTGATGATAGATGACCCGTGCACCATATTATATCCTAACTATTGAATGGGCTATATAGTCCCTGTGACCCTTTCTTTCGCAAAGCTGTGGGAACACAACTATACCCTGGTCCTCCATAGATTTGCCAGGTATTTCCTGATAGTATTTAACAAGCAGTAAAAGACAAACCACCATAGTATTAGTACAATTCTTTCATTCAGATTGATCCAATAATTGCAGTAGTTGGTTTACCAAACTCAAAAAAAAAAAATTGTCAGCTTTCTTAGCCTGTTAGCGTGTGGACTGCATACCTGATTGCTACTTCCTTTTCCTTGAACCTTCCTCATTGAAGTTTTGTGCTGGTTTCGTGGTTTCATACCACCACCTTTTCACATGAGAAAGCAACGTCGATTAAAATGATGAGGCAGCACGATGAGAATCAAAATGAATCCATCAATCGTTTCAAAAAAAAATAATGAATCCATCTATTACATAGGGGTGGTGAGCCCCAGCGCCACACAGCCAAGAAGGCACTGTACCTGTGAACGCCGAGTGGAGATCGAAGTTGAACTGTCTGGCCTGCTGCTCGGAAAGCTCATCCGCGGCGGCCCCATCTTTTGCAGCTTGCCGAAATGCCGAGCAACTCGTTGGTCCTGATTTTCCCCTCGAAGGCACGAGAAGTCAGGCGGCAGCAAAGGGGCGGATCGAGAATGCGAGACTGTACATGGAGGTGAGGGAGTCCTGCAGCAGCGGTCAAACCTGGTCGTTGACGGACACGCATGTCGAACTTGACTTTTGCACGCGCTTCCAACGCGGAGGAGAGAAGGCCCCCCGCCGCGTCGTCCTCAAGGGTGACACGGGCGGCGTTCGAGATCCGCCGCTGCCTAGCCCTCCTCCCACCTCTCCCCTCCCTTGCCGCTGCCGGTGCACGCATGCCGAAGCCAGCGCGGCGGCGGGCCTTTTGCCTCCCTCGTCGGCACTTACCTTGCTCTACGTCTGGGTGACTTGGCAGCGGCGGGACGCCGGCGCATGATGGTCCATGTGGATTTCGCCGATTCGCACGGCTCCAGCCCGGATGTGCCCAGTTTTTTGGGAAGACAAGCCTTCAAGAAAGCACAGATCGGGAATACTATATAGTGTTAATGATTCGAGGGAGGTCAGGTGGCCAATCGATAAGGATGCAGAGCTTCTACATGAAAAAATGGTGAGACCTTTCAGGTGTGGCAAGCCATTACTGAATGAATCGGCTGCAAGTATGCACTCCGATATGCTGATGTTTCCGGCAAGGGACAGAGGCAAAAATTCTCCTCCACATGCCAGCTGCAGCAAAGGACATGAATCAAACGAAACACCTGAAAGAGACTTGGCAGCTCGTAAGCCCCCTAATGATCTGAGACACCAGCAACCACCGATCAACATGGAGCCAAGCTTTGTCAAATGCTGGAAGACCTCTTCTGACGGAAGTTCAGTTAAAGTCATAATCTGCTGTAAGGACAACTGTCTCAATGAAGTGAGACCACGAAAGCAAATAGCTAATGCTCCGTCTGTGATACTGCATGAAGAAAGATGAAGTATACAAAGCCCTGGTGGTGTAACCAATGGGAACCTGATGATCCCTCGACAAATGAGTCTTATCCTCTGCTCATGACAAAACAGCCACGACTTGATGACATTTTCTTTCACCAACGCGTCATCTCTTTCGTCTTCTAGAGTACTTCTAATAATTTGAAGATGTTTTGATATATCATTATCCATTAATGTCCTCAGCTGCTTCAGAGCCGAATGTTCTTCGGATAGTACACTCCTAATATCTGATCCTGAATCCACCTCCCACATCAATGCAAGTTCAGATGCCAGGTGGTCGGTCATCCCAATTTCCCTAAAATCATGCTGTTGCAGCTCATTTTTTGTGACAAACATAAGTAGTGGGCAGCTTTTTATTGATAAGCTTTTAAGGCATGCTGGGAGACATGGTAAAGTCTTGAGTTTTGGAACATTACCAAGCAACAGTTGAGAGCAATGTTGAAGGAGCTTGGTATCAGGTGGTAGGCCTTCTAAAACACTGCAACTAGAAAGCCCAAAAGATTCCAAATTCTCAAAATAGGAACCATCTTGCAACCAGCTTGGATATGAAGAAGATTTGTAACCGTTGATTCTGAGGCAATTTAATTGAGGCGGTGGTGTCAGACCTTCCATGATTTCCAAGTGTGAATTATCCTCTTCGTCCACGTCATTCTCACAGCTCCACTCAAGCTGCAAAAATTGAAGTCGACTTTTCTGGTGTAGCTTCGACTCTAACGCTTCATCCTTTCCAGTCACGTTCTCAATATTTCTGATCTTCAAACTGCCACTGAGCTCATTCAAGTCCCTCAATTGTTGCAACTCATATCCCTTCTTCTTTTGCACAGAAAATTCCTGAAGGTGTTGCAGTGAAGTTAGCTTGCCTATGTTGGGAATTTGGCAAAGTTCCTTTTCAGACAATATATGTCCGTAATCAATGTACCTTTTAAGATGGCGTAACTTACTTAAATTGCAAAGCTTGTCTGGCAAGCTCTTAACTTTTTCATTTAACTGAAGTAATTGTAAGTGGTAAAGGGTACACAATGATCTAGGCAATTCAGAAACGAATGTTTTGATGAGGTTCAAATACCGAAGGTGCTTCAGCTCACCAACAGATTCAGGCAACTTGCTGCTGTTATAAAATGACAGATATAGTACACGCAATTTCTTTAGATTCCGCAGTATCTGATCAAAAAGAACATCTGGACTGTCAATTACTGGATCGATGCAGATAACAGTGCGTAAATTATGTAGCTTGCAGATAATTTTCTTGTGCTTTTCAAGACTCTCAACACGAACAGATAGATGACGAATGGTGCATGGTACTTCGGACACACTGTCATCTTCTAATCTGAAGCAATCTTCACTAGAGAGTGACTGCCAGATCGTGGAGGAGGTCATGCATAACATACCACGAACCATAAAATCTGTCCGAAACCAATTGAAAGAAAGATCCAGACACCATCTCATTGAAGTAATCGGTCCCGATATCTTCCATTCTCCCACCCATCTTGCACGAATCAACAAGACCCTCTGCCGCCCAAAGGTTAACCATCTCATTAATTTTATACTTGTGACCTTTTGGAAATAAACTGCAATACAGAAAGCATCTCTGAATACGTGGATCCAACTTCTCATAACTCCACAGCAGAGCTCTCATGGGCTCGCTTAAATTCTCAATTTTTAGAGCAGCTTTCCATCTAGTGACATCCTTTGTCCTACTCAGCTGGCAACCTAGAACTTTTGCTGCCAGAGGACATTGTCCAAGCCTTCTAACAATCTTCTCTGCAATCTGCTCTAGCTTCACCCGCAACAGCTGGTCTTTAATTTCTGCTCCAGAGAAGGCATGGTGTTTGAACAGTGCCAAGAACTCAGCATCTTCCATGTTTTCCAAACGAACAACTTGTATACAGCAAAGAGCAGCAGGAAGTGTGTCTCGCCGAGAAGTTATCAGAATTTTGCTTCCCACCTGCTGAGAAATTAGAGGAGCTAGAAGTTGCTGCCATTCTGTTTCGTTGTCGGATTCATGAAACCATACGTCATCCAACACAAGAAGGAATTTTTGGGACTTTTGAAGTATGTCCCTTAATCTGCAGTGGAGAGTATCAAGATTATCAACACGTGGGCACTCTCCCTTTGCTGCAGACTCGATAATCTCCCGGGTGTGACGATGTACCTCCAGCTTGCGGGAGATGCATACCCACATCCTGACATCAAAATGTTCTTCTATCCTCTTATCATTATAGACATATTGTGCCAATGTGGACTTCCCCATGCCTCCGGCTCCAATAATAGCCAAACCCGAATATCCAGAAGAACGTGCCTCAGTAGCGGACTTCTTGCTGATAAGAATATCTATTATGCGATCACGATGCTCGTCGCGACCGAAGACCTTCGCTGTGGGAAGTGATGTCGTTGTGGCCGGAGGAACAACAGTGGTCGATGCAGTGGAGCACTCTGCAGTTTTACCAGCCGGTAAGCCAAGAAGCTCACAGAAGTCCTTGGCTTTCACCAGGATGGCCTTCAGTTCATTCAGCTTGCCAATCAGCCTTCTGTTCTCAGGGAGCAAGTTACGTGCCCTACTCGTCGCAGCGCGAAAAGGCTTCAGGATAGTTGATTTAATGGAGGAGGCATCATCTTCCACCGAGGAATCATCCTTGCTCTTCGCCTTGCGCTTGAGGAGGTTGTACTCGTGCTCGTCGAGCAGGTCCTCTGCGTCGTAGAAGGCTTCTTTGAGCTGCTGGAGCCATGCCTTCAGCTTGTCCCTGTGGGGACTCTTCTCGGCGGCTTCAATCACCAGATGGAAGTGTGGCAGGACGGTGGTCTCCAGTTCTTGGAGCTCCCGTGCCACGTCCACGCCGAGGTAGGTTGAAGCGTCAGCGAGGAGCTTGTTGATAATCGGCGATGCCGCCCACCGTAAGCCGGCCAGTGCAACGTCCGCCATGGAACTGCAGTAGTCTGCGTCTCCCCTGATACTGCAAGTGAATAGATCTTGGATGTAAGTGTTTGCAGATGAAAAGGATGATAGCACTAGATGGTGGGATGTTTGCAGGGACCTGAAACCTGCTGCAGTCAGAAAGATGAAAACTAATTGGCGAATTGCAGCCAGGATAATCAACAGAACCTACAGTCAGATTATCTTTCCTTCTCCCATGCGCGTGAATGGATGCGCAAAAGCAAGTGGGGAGACAGCAAACGAGTAAACAGACACAAGGGTTCAGAGGCTCAGAGCTTACACGGATGAAAAAAAACTGAAGGGCGCCGGAAACAGAGATCCAGAGCGGTGACGAAGAGGGATTCGAGGTTGCCGGAGCAGTGGAATGGACTCCGGAGCAAGCGCTGTACTACTAGAGGAATGAAACACAGGCCTCAGCAGCCAGGCTGTGAGCTACGGATCTGATCCAGCAACAGCGATGCGGCCCCGAGAAATAAAGACGACGGGTGGATTTTAGCTAGCTGTTGTTGACCGCCTCACTGACTGATATCGAATGATCGTTTTAGACGAGTCATTCAGCGGAAACCGAATGATGGTTTGCTTTTAATATGGTCCGCACGTACTTTTTCATGGTGCAAGAAGTACTGACCTGTATGGTTTTGTGTCACCCTTTCGCATCTGAACGCTGTGAAAGAATACAATATGACTCCTGGTGTTTGTTTTACAGGAAACCCATGACAGGGAGTACGTGGTCCAGTCGAAAGCGATTTCTTGACACACGCCAGCTGTGGAGAGCATAAAAGAAGGTGAGGGAGACTGAAAATACGAAACAGAAATGAAGGTAATAAGATCTGATTTAGATAGCTAAAGTTTCTAAACTTTTTTCCACTCTCTCTCCGTCACATCACATTAAATACGTCAAAAGATATATGTTCGGAGTATTAAATATAGGTAAAAAAATAACTAATTACACAGTTTGGATGTCCTTTGCGACACGAATCTTTTGAGCCTAGTTAGACCATGGTAGGATAATATTTACCACAAACAAACGAAACGTACTACAGTGTGCTACAAGAGTTCCAACAGTTAAATTTGCAAATATTTCAACCAACTAAACAAGGTCTAAGAGAAGATTTTTTTAGATCCGGTCACGGGCAGCGACCGACGTCCTTCCCGTAACTGCAAGGAATTTTCTCCCCATGTACCTGAGAATGAATAACTGATGCTGAGTTGCACGGGGAAAGTCTCGTCTCTGCTGAGCTTTCTGCCCTCTCGATTCGCCGCCTGCGCGAGCTGTCCCGTGAACGGATCAGATTTGCCGAATGGAGATTGACGGTGTGGTGACGGTCGATTCCGTAGCCATACGCGGTGCCTCTGCTTTCTGCTTGCCGGTGGCCTCGCGCTGCATTGCGACGGTACGGCGCCGGCGCTCGCTGCCGTGGAAGCCATGGCTGGCGATCACAGGCGCCGGCGCAACGGCGACTGCGGACTTTTGGTGGAGGTGGGTGCGATTAGAGATCCAGGTCTGCGCCGCCTCCCTCCCCGCCCCGGTCTTCCCGCTGGAGAAGGGGATTGGAATGTGGAGAGACGGATAAGTCGACTGGAGACCTGGAGAAGATGCAAGATAATGCAGGGGCAGTTTTTGGCAAACGAGTGACAACTGACAATGCAAGAGCTTTGGAGTTTGGATGCTATTCTTTCTGGCGGTGGCAACCAGATGGTACTGTGGTAATTTGCTCTTACTAGTTACTAGTGATAAAAAAATAAATCTTCTTGCTATATTCAAAAATGTACTATTTGATTGACAGTATCAAAGGTTGTCCCTTCAACGCGCAAAAGCCTTCTTGCACTGGAATTATCATAGGTGAGCAATGTTTTCGACAGACCAACGTTTTTCCTTGTCCATGCCACATCACACAGGGCAGATAAATGACATTGACAACCCGAAACAGAACTGCAAATACAATGGAACGAGTCCCCAATTCAGAAACACGTCCAGGAAAAAAATAGGAGAAACCAAAAAGATCAACCAGCAACCAAACACGGCTGCGATGTCTCGCTGACAAGAGGGTTCATCGGTTCAGTGGTGGTGGTGACCAGAGGCGATTTGTGAGCTCAAAGTACTCTAGTCCCACCCAGTAACATGCGGTGGGGACAAGCCGCCGGCTGTTCAAAAAAAGAAGCTAGCTAGAGTCAGGACCGAATGAAATATAAATAAATCTGGTAAATTTGGTCTTTATAAAAATGAAAAGATGGCCCCTTTACCTTTCAATTTCAATTTCTTCCTGGTTGCGAACCTGAAGAGCTCTTCATCTGAATTCCTTCCAACGGATGTGCGAAATCTTTGGCCAGCTCTCTCCATCCGGCGCTCGGCAGTTCTCCTTCAAGAGATCACATCCCCATATGACTATGTGTTTGACGGAGGATGGCAGATCTGGTAAGGATGATATATTGGGGCACCTATAGATATCGAGTTTCTCCAAACTGGAGAAACACTTCATATTTATTGGCAGGGACTTCATTTCACAACCACATAATCTCAGACACTTGACAGATGAGAAACTTGCATCTTCTTCAAATGAGACTGATGGCTCCTTACAGTTTTCAAGAGAGAGAAATGGTGGAACTGTAAAACCTTCAGCCTTGAGCATGTGGTTCAGCATTACTGTGCTACTAACGTAGAGGTATTTCTGGACACGTAACTGAGCTATGCACGCTGCAGAGAGCTTCGGAACATTTATCAGATGTACGTCCTGAAGTTGCAGGGAAGACAGGCCTTCAAGAAAGCACAGATCGGGAATACCACCTAGTGATAAATATTCAAGGGAGGTCAGCTGACCAACAGATAAGGATGCGGAGCTTCTGCATAAAAAGACAAGCTTTTTAGGTGTGGCAAGCCATTACTGAATGAATCGGCTGCAAGTGTGCACCCATGTATGACGAGGTCCCCAGCAAGGGACAACGGTAAAAATTCTGCTCCACGTGCCAGCTGTAGCAAAGGGCAGGAAATAAACTTAACATCTGAAAGAGACTTAGCAGCCCGTAAGCCCCCTAATGATCTGAGACACCAGCAATATTGGATGGCCAGGAAATCAAGTTTCATCAAATGCTGAAACACATCTTCTGACGGAAGTGCAGTTAACGTCATAATCTGTATTAAGGACAACCATCTCAATGAAGTGAGGCCACGAAGGCACATAGCTAATGCTTCGTCTGTGATACTGCATAAAGAAAGAGTAAGGTCACAAAGTCCTGATGGTGCAATCAACAGGAGCCCGATGATCCTTCTACAGATGAGTCTTATCCTCTGCTCATGGCAAAACAGCCACGACTTGATGACATTTTCTTTCACCAATGCATCATCTCTTTCATCTTCTAGAGTACTTCTAATAATTTGAAAATGTTTGATATATCATTATCCATTAATGTACTCAGCTGCTTCAGAGCGGAATGTTCTTCGGATAGTACACTCCTAATATCTGATCTTGAACCCACCTCCCACATCAATGCAAGTTTAGATGCCAGGTGGTTGGTCATCCCAATTTCCCTCAGATCATGCTGTTGTAGCTCATTTTTTGTGACAAACATAAGCAGTGGGCACCTGCTGATTGATAAGCTTTTAAGGCATGTTGGGAGCCAAGGTAACGTCTTAAGCTTTGGAACATTACCAAGCAACAGTTGAGAGCAATGTTGAAGGAGCTTGGTATCAGGTGGTAGGCCTTCTAAAACACTGCAACTAGAAAGCCCAAAAGATTCCAAATTCTCAAAATAGGAACCATCTTGCAACCAGCTTGGATATGAAGAAGATTTGTAACCGTTGATTGTGAGGCCATTTAGTTGAGGCGGTGGTGCCAGACCTTCCAAGATTTCCAGGTGTGAACTATCCTCTTCATCCACATCATTCTTACTGCTCCACACAAGCTGCAAACTTTTAATACTACTTTTCTGATGTAGTTTCGACTCTAACGCTTCATCCTTTCCAGTCACGTTCTCAATATTTCTGATTTTCAAACTGCCACCGAGCTCATTCAAGTCGCTCAATTGTTGCAACTCAAATCCCTTCTTCTTTTGCACAGAAAATTCATGAAGGTGTTGCAGTGAAGTTAGCTTGCCTATGTTGGGAATTTGGCAAAGTTCCTCTTCATATAATCTATCTCTGTAAACGCTGTACCCTTCAAGATGGCGTAACTTACTTAAATTGCAAAGTTTGTCGGGCAAGCTCTTAACTTTGTCATTTAACTGAAGTAACTGTAAGTGGTAAAGGGTACACAATAATCTAGGCAATTCAGAAACTAATGTTTTGATGAGGTTCAAATACCGAAGGTGCTTCAACTCACAAACAGATTCAGGCAATTTGCTTCTGTTGTAAAATGACAAATATGTACACGCAACTTCTTCAGATTCCGCAGTACCTGACCAAAAAGATCATCTGGACTGTCAGTTATTGGATTGATGCAGATAACAGTGCGTAAATGATGTAGCTTGCAGATAATTTTCTTGTGCTTTTCAATACTCTCAACACGAACAGATAGATGACAAACAGTGCATGGTACTTCTGACACACTGTCATCATCTAATCTGAAGCAGTCTTCTCTAGAGAGTGACTCTGCCAAATTGCGGAGGAGGTCATGCATAACATACCACGAACCATAAAATCTTTCTGAAACCAATTGAAAGAAAGATCCAGACACCATCTCATTGAAGTAATTGGTCCCGATATCTTCCATTCTCCTACCCAGCTTGCACGAATCAACAAGACCCTCTGCCGCCCAAAGGTTAACCATCTCATCAATTTTATACTTGTGACCTTTTGGAAATAAACTGCAATACAGAAAGCACCTCTGCATACTTGGATCTAACTTCTGATAACTCCACAACAGAGCTATCCTGGGCTCGCTCAAATTCTCAATTTTCAAAGCAGTTTTCCATCTAGTGACATCCTTTGTCCTACTCAACTGGCAACCTAGTACTTTTGCTGCTAGAGGAGATTGTCCAAGCCTTCTAACAATCTTCTCCGCAATCTGCTCTAGCTTCACGCGCAACAGGTGGTTTTCAATTTCTGCTCCAGAGAAGGCATGGTGTATGCGTTAATGGAATGTCCAAGCCTTGCTTTTTTGCTTGTATGCGTTAATGGAATGTCTCTCGTCGTTATGCATCACATATTTGAGTATTCAGTTTCTTTCAAAAAAAATTCAGTATTCAGTTCCATTTGCTTCTAGAGGAGTGTTTTTTTTATCAGTCTTGGTTTAGTATATTTGACTCAAGGAAGTTGAATGTTGTGGTTGTGGTGCAGTTCTCAGATGGCTATATGGATGCAGTCATACTCAGAGATTGTCCAAAGGCCGATCTTTTAGCTCTACTGATGAAGATGAGCGATGGGAGCTATGTCAAATCACCTTATGTTACATATCTCAAGGTTAGTTTTCTTCATCCACTGACATTTGGATGTTGCAACTTACAGTGACGTTTTCCCCAAAGTAAAAAAGAAGAAGACATATTAGGTTATATTTAATCTGGATAAAAGGTGCTTCAACAGTTCAACTTATGTTTTATTAGTTATCATTATGATCCAATAGTCCATCAGTAACAAGTAAACGGCACCCTACTGTGACTTTTTGCAGGTAAGATCTTTTAAATTATCTCCAGGATCGCTTGTTGGGAACCCAAAAAAAGGTGGCATTATAGACGTGGACGGCGAGGTAATTGCTAGAGGAGAAGGAACGTACGGCAGAAGCCAACATCAAGATGTGATGACTTATGGCCCTCCTATTGAGCTGACAGTGCACCAAGCATTGGCTACTGTGTATTGCCCTAACAAAATTCGGTGAAGATTGGCGTTGACAACAAAAAAATGCCTAAAAATTTGACAAGTTCTAGAAGAAAAATGCTCCAGTAGAGAGACACCAAGAAAGAGATCTTAGAGTTTTTTTTCTCAACAAACCAATGAAAGTCGAAACCTAGAAAATTTTCGACTTCTCTGTTTGTGCAGTGTTTCTGCTTCTTTGCGCGGTATTTTCTTCTCACGACAAATCCGTCATACAAATCAGCAGAAATTGCTTTAAAATCTGCCTTACAAATTTGCTTGTTTGAGCTTCTTGGTAGCTTCTCAGTGTGAAAAGTCAGAAGCTTAAACAAACAACAGACTTCCCGTGCAGCTTACTTAAAGAAAAGCTGAGTTTATTTGAAAAGTTGAAAAACTCAGTTTTATGAGTTTTTCATAATTTTTCCTGAGTTCGGAAAGCTAATGTTAGCTTTTCAAGAAAAAAAATCAGCAACAGCTTAAAAAAAACTCAATAGGCTCTAAGACAAATGTGGCATTCATGCATGTCAGACCAAATACCCTCAATGACCCTCCCTTTCGATCCTTTATTGTATCCCCTAAGGTTAATCGTGGCAATTGTTATTATTACTTTTTAATAATTTTATGCCTTATTCTTTAATATTCAGATTATTAACGTGCTATGCACATCTCTATTTAAGATGTTGACCCGAAATATCAATGAAAATTGAAAAGTGTGTATTCCTTCTACCATGTAGTAGCATCATATCGATGTATGTAATTGCATCAGGGAACCGATCAAAGTTTCCTTGATTGACATTTGGAACCTAAATTCAGCCCAAATTAGGTATACCTTGTGTAGCATTGGCTTTTATCAGCGACACACAAAAATTTTCTTGTTGACAGTTTACCGGTTCTTATACGTTCAGTGTAGTTTACACCAGACTATGATCCTGTTTGGATACTAACTTAGCTAGAGTTAGAATTAGTTTCTAACTCTAGCTCTAAACTAACTCTAGCCAAAAAGGTATTTGGATGGAATGGTTAGAATGACACTAAATATACTTTCTGGATCATTAGGTGTGGGTGGAGGGAGAGAGAAAATTCACTTATTGGTGGGTCCAACATGAACTAGCTCCAATTAGTACCTCTTGGGTGGGATAGGTTTTTTTGGGTGAGTTAGATGTAAACTAGGCCAATATAACCCTCATGTTTGGATACTTTAAGGGTAGTTGAGCCTCAACGCTCAAACTAACTCTAACCCATGGATCTAAACAAAACCTATGATTTGGATGAAAAAATGAGGATGGAACTAGTTGCAGATAATTGGATCATATCTTGCAAAATGATATTTATTCCAAGAAACAAACTAAAAGATGGCTAGAAATATCCAGATTGTAGAAAAAAAATAAGAATGCTAGGCTAGAGAGAAAAAATAATATTAGCTACAGTGGTCCCACGTACAGGGTCTGGTTGGGCCCATGAAACAACGGTCAATGGGTACCCGTGGGGTCCGTGGACTGTGGGACCCACGTGCTGGTTTCCGTGGGTCCCACGGAATGAAATTCAATAAATTGGATGAAACTCCAATCGGAGGCCTAAATCCAGCATCTTCCAGTTACAGAGTATTGCAAACGGCAGTGGGTGATATCAAAGGTTACTGCCGGTCAATTAACGAAGAAACTGGGAAGTCAAGTACTCTATATACATCACAAAGTTTCATCATGAGAGGGTGTTGTGTCCATCACTTCATTTTAGACTAAAGGATCGAGGCCTTCGGATCTTTTATCCAAAATAATTCTCAAAGTTGAGTACATATTTTTTGTGTAACTATATGGAGCTTAAGACTTCAAAAGTACTACACCACACCAATCAAAAGAACTGAACGATAAAATAACAGAGCAATATCCAAATTTAGACGACACGTGAAGGAAATGGCGATACGAACCAACCAGGAACAACACAAACCCTCTCTGTAGGCAGTCAGAATCAGTGGCAGGTGAGCTAGAGGAGAGGAGGCGATGGAGTCATGCAGGTTGGAACCTGGGACTGGAAGCACAATGTGGTAACGGAGGGTAGAGAAAGTTGAACTGTTGCATGAGCTTGGCCGCTTGGGGCACTCCACCTGGTAACATGTGGTGGAGATGACGTTGCTGCAGGGGAATTATCTCAGGTCAGCTGTTGCAAACATGTATAGTCAAAAGACCAGGACTGGCTGAAATGATTTTTTATTTTCTTGCAGAAAGTTAGCCCTTGAAAGTAAATTGGTGGAATCTTTACCATTTATATCTCTGGTTGCGAGTCTGAAGCACGTTCAACTGATCTCCTTCCAGCGGATATGGGCAATCTTTGGCCAGCTTTCTCCATCAGTTGCTCGGCAGCTCTCCTTCAACAGCTCACAACTGTATATCATTATGTCTTGGAGGGAGCATGGCAAGTCTGGTAACGATGATATGTTGGCACACCGAAGGATTCTGAGTCTCTTCAAACTCGAGAGGCACTTCAGATTTCTTGGCAGGGACTTCATCTCGCATTCAACCAATGATAGCTCCTCGACAGACGAGAACTTCTCAGATTCTTCGAAAGAAAAGGATGGCTCCTTCCAGTTTGCAAGAGTGAGATCCGCTGGGACTGTAAAACCTTCTGACGAGAGCATATGGCTGAGCAACACAGAGCTGCTAATCTCCAGAGTCCTTTGGACACGGAACTGCGAGATGCACTCAGCAGTGAGCTTTGGAACATTTCTCAAAGAAACATGGAGAAGTTGCAGTGAAGACAAGCCTTCAAGAAAGCACAAGTCCTGGATACCACAAATCGATAGTGATTTAAGGGACATTAGATGACCAATTGATAAGGAAGCAGAGCTCCGGCAGAAATCAATCTGAAGATATCCCAGGTGTGGTAAGCTAACATTCAGTGAATCAGCAGCAAGAAAGCAGTTTTTTATGCTGAGCCACCCAAGGGACAAAGGCATATATTCTGCTCCACGAGCCAGCTCTAAAGAAGGGCAGGAACTGAGGTGAAGGCTTGAAATGGTGGCGGCAGCTCGTAAGCCCCCTAATGATCTGAGGCACCAGCAAGACACAATAGACATGGATTCAAGCGCCGTCAAATGTTGAAAGACCTCTTCTGACGGGAGTGCGGTTAAATTCATAATCTGTGTCAATGACAAACGGTGCAGTGAAATTAGTCCACCAAGGCAACTAGCCAAGGCTCCGTTTGTAATAGTACATGATGAAAGATCAAGTTCAGAAAGTCCTGACGGTGGTATCAGCAGCAGCTCGATATGCCGTCCATAGACGAGTCCTGTCCTCTGCTCATGGCAACGTAGCCATGCATTAATGATATTTTCTTTAGCCAATGCTTTATCTCCTTTCTTTTCCGCAGAGCTTTTAATTGTTTGAATACGTTCAGATACATCATCATCCATCAAGGTCATCAACTGCTTCAGAGATGAATGTTCTTCTGACAGTACTCTCCTAATATTTGATCCTGAATCCACCTCCCAGAGCAAAGCGAGTTGTGATGCCAAGTGGTCTGTCCTCATCAGGTTTTCCCTCTGACCATCCTGCTGCAACTCGTCACTGGTAATAAACATAAGCAGTGGGCACTGGCTAATTGATAATTTTTTAAGGCCTGCTGGAAGAGAAGGTAATGTCTTCAGATTTGGAACATTATCAAGTCTCACATAGTGGCAATGCCTAAGGATCCTGGTGTCATGTGGTAAGCCTTCTAACCCGGGGCAATTAACAAGTATAAAATATCCCAAACTCTCAAAATAAGAACAGTCAAGTAACCAGCTTGGATACGAGGAGGATTGGTAACCTTCAATTTTGAGGCTATTCAGCTGAGATGGTGGTATCAGACCTTCCAGGATCTCCAGATGTTGAATGTCTTCTGCTCGGGAGCTATTCTCTTCAGTCCAGATAAGCTGCAAAATTTCAAGGTGTCTTTTCTGATGAAGTGCAGCCTCCAAGGCTTCCTCCTTTCCTTTGACAGCTTCGAGATTTGTAATACATAAACAGCCACGAAGCTCGTTCATGTTCCTGAGCTGACGCAGCTCATATCCCTTTTGCCTTTTCACACAACGTATCAAGTCCTTGGACTGATGTTAACCTGCCAATGTTTGGTATTGAATGCACACCTCCTTCTCCATAAATATCTAGATGTCGTAGCTTTCTTAAATTGCAGAACTGGCCGAGTAAATCTTTTCCTTCGATGCATGAAGAAATAAACTGTAAATGGAACAGAGTGCACAATGATCCAGGCAATTCAGAAATTGAGGTTCTTCGGAGATTCAAATACCGAAGGTGCTTCAACTCACAAATAGATTCGGGCAACTTGTTTCTATTGTAAAACCACAGGTTCAGTACACGCAACTTCTTCAAATTCTGCAGTAACACATGAAAAAGATCATTTACATCATCAACCAGTGGGTCAAGGCATATTATTGTACGCAGATGATGTAGCTTGCATATATTTTGCTGATGTTGTATCATACTGCTAACACTAACAGATAGATGTCGAACTGTGAGTGGTATTTCTGCCTTGTCATCATCTAATCTGAAGCAATCTTCTCTAGAGAGTGACCCTGCCAAATCATGAAGGAGATCATGCATAGTATAGGCACCAGTATTTATCTCCTTCCCATCATAAACTGGTTGAAAGAAAGATCCAGAAATCAGCTCATTGATGTAGTCGCTTCCGACATCTTCGATGCTCTTGTTATGGTTGCATGATTTTTCAACTAGTCCCTCTGCAGCCCATAAATGTACCACCTCATGAGTACTGTACCTGTGGCCTTTTGGAAATAAGCTGCAATACGAAAAGCACCTTTGTAGACGTGGATCTAATTTCTCATAACTCCACAGAAGAGCTCTCATGGGTTCACTTAAGTTTTTAATTGCCAAAGCGTCTCTCCATGAAGTGACATCCTTTTTTCTACTCAGATGCGAGCCCACAACTTTTGCTGCCAAAGGTGATTGTCCAAGACGTTTGGCTATCTTTTCTCCAATCTCTTGTAGCTGCAATTGCAACTGCTGATCTCCAATTTCCGCTCCAGAGAAAACATGATGTTTGAAGAGTGCCAAAAACTCAGCATCTTTCAGGTCTTCCAAACGAACCACTTCTTCACAGCAAAGAGCAGCTGGAAATGTATCCCGTCGAGAAGTAATCAAAATTTTGCTTCCCTCCTTCTTAGAAACCAGAGGTTCTAGCAGTTGGCCCCATTCCCTCTCATTGTTGTATCCTTCAAACCACACATCATCCAAGACGAGCAGGAATCTCTCTGACTTTTGCAGTGTGTCTCTTAATCTGCACTGGAGAGTATCGATGTTATCAACACGTGGGCATTCTTTATCTGTTGCAGACTCGATCAACTCCCGTGTGTGGCGGTGAACATCAAGCTTGCGTGAGATGCAAATCCACATCCTGACATCAAAATGATCCTTTACCCTGCCATCGTTGTAGACATACTGTGCCAAGGTGGATTTTCCAGCACCTCCATGTCCAACAATGGCCACGCCTGAGTAGTTAGCTGAGCTAGCTCCGACTGCAGTCCTCTTGGTCAGAAGATCAATTATACGATCGCGATCCATGTCGCGGCCAATCACTTTAGGAGGCTGCAGTGATGTGGTCGGAGGAACGGTTGCTGTTGCTACAACGGAGCCAGCTGCACAATGATGACCTGCTGCTGGTAAGCCAAGAAGCTCACCGAAATCCTTTGCTTTCACCAGAATCTCCTTCAGCTCATTCAACTTGCGAATCAGCCTTTTGTTTTCAGGTAGCAAGTTACGTGCCCTACGAAAAGGCTTCAGGATAGTTGATTTAATGGAGGAGGCATCATCTCCCACCGATGAATCATCCCCGGTCTTCACCTTGCGCTTGAGGAGGTTGTACTCGTGCTCATCAAGCAGGTCTTCGGCGTCGTAGAAGGCTTCTTTGAGAAGCTGGAGCCATGCCTTGAGCTTATCCCTGTGGGGGCTCTTCTCAGCGGCTTCAATCACCAGGTGGAAGTGTGGCAGGACGGTGGTCTCCAGTTCTTGGAGCTCCCGCGCCATGTCCACGCCCAGGTACGTTGACGCGTCAGCGATGAGCTTGTTGATAATCGGCGATGCCGCCCACCGTAAGCCGGCCAGTGCCACATCCGCCATGGAACTGCAGTAGTCTGTGTCTGAGTGTCTCCCCTGCTACTGCAAGTGAACAGATCTTGGATCTAAGTGTTTGCAGATGAAAAGGAAGGGAACGAAACGAATTGGTAATATCACGAGATTGTGGGATATTTGCAGGGATCTAAAACTTGCTAGAAAGACGAGATTAATTGGTGAATTGCAGCCGAGATAAAGAAGAATCTACAAGCAGAATATCTTTCCTCTCCCATGCGTGAATTGATGCACAAAAGGAAGAGTAGGAAACCAGGCTAAACACTAACGAGTAGACCGAAGAAGAGTTTAGAGCTTACACGGATGAAAAAACTGAAGGGCGCCGGAAACAGAGATCCGGAGCCGGTGACGAAGAGGGATCAGAGGTCGCCAGAGACTGGAGCAGTGGACTTGGCCAGTGGAGTTGCAGCGCTGTACTCGTGGATTTTAGCTGTTGTTGATAGCTCAACGCGTCACTGATTGGTAATCGAAATGATTGTTTTAGACCAGCGGAAACCAAGATGGTGGTTCGCTTAATATGGTCCGCACGATCCCACGCCTTTCCATAGTGCAGCCTACCTTTGCAAGAAGTACTGACCTTTTGTATCACCCTTTCAGATCTGAACGCTGTGAAAGAATACAACAGTCTTTCTTTCCATGACGGTAGAGAATTGACTGGGCAACATGAATTTCCGTCCAATTGGGTTCACCAAGTACATGGTCCAGTCGAAAGAGATTTCTTGCAACACGCCAGAGCCCAGATGCAGAGAGCATAAAAGAAGGTGAGGGAAACAGAAATTACGAAACGGAGACGAGAGAAGATTTTTTTTTTACATCTGGTTCTGCCCGCTGGGGTGGCGGCTTTCTGCTGGTCCGTGGCCTCGCGCCGCATTGCGACGGCACGGCGTCGGCATGCTCGCTGCCGTGGAAGTCATGGCTGGCACTGCTGACCGCGCTTGCGACCTCAGCGCCTCCTGATCGAGACCGTTCGCGCGCTCCAACACCGAGCCATGCCCGAGCTGTCCCCGCGCGCCGCCTCCCTCGATGCGTCACCGCCCCGGTCTTCCCGCTGGAGAAGGGGATTGGAACGAGGAGAGACGGGATATGTCAACCGGAGACCTGGAGGATGCAAGATAATGCAGGGGCTTTTTACATACTAGAACAATCGGCGCGCGATACGCGCCCTATCGAAAATGTATTTCATCATCATCAAAACTAACACATCATTTGTCTCAGTCAATTTCATTAAATAGTATAGATCAGTGTTGTCATCGTTAATTATCTAGCCTTGCAACCCGTAGGGTTTTTGCCTATAGTCATACATTATTACACATTTCGATCCTCAGTAGTAGCACAAAGAGTTCTGTTTAGTCACATATTACACATTATGATCAGGATATATAGATAGCAAACATTTAAGATGGTAACTTGGGATACTAATCTGATTTCCGATAATGAAGTCCCTAAAATGCACCTAGTTGTTTGACACATGCCCAAACCTTCTGAACATGTCGAGTGGCGAGCGACTGCAACTGGTAGACAAAAGGAGGACATTCTCTTTCTTGCCCCTCACCTGAACTGGAAAGGAACCATATAATGATGTTATCATAAAAATAAAGGAATTAAAACTAAAAAAACAGCAAGTACATTGCAGCGTGTTATTTGAATTGCAAGCTGAACTTGAATTTGAAAAGCATCAGCAAACAATGGATGCATCAGCTCATAGAGTAGGTATGTACAATGGAAATCCTTTTGGATCCTAATCCCAACTATCCAAAGTTCCAAACAGTCCATAAAAGTTATTTAGCTTGTCGATCGGATTTATACAAGCAAACTAAGTAACATGTATTGTTGCATGGTTTGTGACAAGTATCATATTAAATATAAAAAATATGTAAGATATTATCCAAAATAACACATTAACTCCATAAGCAACTGAATACTGCTGATTGCAAGGTAAATAAACAAAACAAATAGCAATACTTGTTGAGGGAAGCAATTTCAATTCTGTTGTTAGCACAAAATTGGAAAGGATTAACCAAGACAGTATATTTAATAACAGACAGGGGTGTACAGAACTGAAGCAACAAATAAAGGGTAACTTGAAATACATGCATAGAGGAAAATCATGCAACAAGATGCAGGAAATGATCTTAGACCCAATTTGGAAACTTTGAATTGATTCCAAGCAGTAGATGAACTTCAGAATAACACACATATTTGGTACTGCATTCCTCCAAAATTATCAAGAGTAAACAAACATATCATAACTGACAATGCACCTCTTCAAATCGCTTAGCTTCATTTGCAGATGCAGCTTCAGCAACTACAGCAGGTGGTGGGCAGTGGGGGTCTATGAGCAAATCATCATCAACTTCCAGTTCAGCATCCCTAGAGAAGCACATTAAAGATGTACTCAATGAGAAATTATGAGTTGACATTTGACACATGACTCTGCTAAAAATATCAGGATGCAGAGAACAAATCATTACCACCACCTAAGAGCCTCTGTCATTTCAGCTGCTGCTGCCAGTAATTCACCAGATGGCATTACAGAACCAATTATCCTGCGCACAGAAAAACATTATAGTGGGCACTATGTTGCAAGCCAAGATGGTCAACCAGAACCCAGTTTTCATCATCTCATTATAGATCAGCAGTAAATTTCTAGGCAAAATCAAGTACAGGTTTTAGCAAAGGTCAAATAAGAAAACTCATTCACACGTAAAGAGGGAAGAAAATGCATGCCCTTGGCTGAGAATGATTTACCAGGAAGCTTCTAGATCCAGTTGACCTGCAAGGCGAGCAGGATCTGAGGACGCCACCGCCGCGAGGCCTCTAGAAGTGCAAGTAACCCCCGGGTCCTCAACAGACTTGCAACCATTTTCAAAAGCACCCATATGTTCCTCCACTCTACATCCTGAAAACAGAAGTCGTGTCTTAATTTCAGAACCATCTCAAAGTATAAATCTCTAAAACTAACTTGAGTTCTGTTATTGATAATGTAAACCAAAGACATCAAAGGTAATATGCATCAATAGGTTGCATTTTTTATTTTGGAATGCAAAAAATCATTAAACCTAACCATCTATACAATTCCATTTGGTAGCAAAAGTATCTCTCTGTTAGTCTATTGCAATATGCAGAGTGGTGCACGGGGAAAATTAAGAGGGGGGAATGCAAGCAGAAGAAAATTAATCTCTATTAGAAGATACTAAGCTCAACTTCCTAAGATGTTTTGGAAAAAATACTTTCAGGAGTAAGATAGTATTGACTCCAATGGGTCACCAGTATGGTTCATCTCACGCATAGACCAGCTTGCTATGCTGCAAGCAAACGATTGTTCCTCATAATGGATTAACAATTTTGGTTAGAAAATTTATTAACATGTGTCTTGTTTGGTCATCTTTCCTTATAAACTATTATCTTAACTATAAAGTCCATTCCAGTCTGAGAAACTTCAAGCACGAGGAAAAGCAAAATGCACAGCTGAATCAAAGCTTGCAGTTGATGCAACATGCAGCTCAAGCACACGTCTCATGAGAATGCATTCAGGACACTAAATGAAAAGGTTTCGCCTCAAATCTCACTGTGTCGAGCATGTGGTCGAAGGATCCAGCGAGCATACTCAAGAAGACCAGAACGCATTCAGGAACACCACCACATTACAGAACGTGCGGTAGCAAACAGGAGATGCAAGCACAGAGGACACAACTACCTTTTCCTCGTCACCGATCAGGAGGAGCAGGAACCGGCCGAACAATCCAAGGCCTAGGTCACCATATCCATGCCCGTCTCTGCACCTGCAACAGAGGAGCAAGAACCCGAGCATCAGGTAAAGGCACACGGAATCCACCACAGTAGTAAGAGGAGGGCGCAAACAGGCCGAGATACCACATCCGCACGCCATGGTGCACGCGCAGGAGAAACAGGAGGAAGGTGAACAGGGGATCGGCAGCTAGGGTTCGTACACGGGGCGAGGGGAAGAAGAAAGAGGGGGAAAGGATACGGGGGACGACGGGGGAACTTATCTGCGATGTCGCCGAGGCGTCGTGCGCATCGAAATCCGGGAGGCCATGCCGACGGGGCAGGCCGCGGTTCCCAACCACCCCATGCCGCGCGCCGGCGTTCGGGCTCTGCTCCGACGGGGGCCCTGGGCGGACCGAGCGACACGCATCGGCCCCGGCGGAGAAGCCGGCACGCCCGCCGATTCGTGGCCGAGCCGGCCGGCACGACCTGGTCCACCGCCACGCGGGACCAGATCAGCCGCTGGCCCAGCTCCCAGCGGCGGCGGACCGCGGGCTACCCCGTCGGCATGGCGCGGATTAGGTAGGAGCAACACGTCGCCCTGCCCGTCGCCTTGACCCAATCCCGGGCACTGCTCGGCGGAGAAGCCGGCACGGCTGCCGATCCGGGGCCGAGCAGGCCGGCACGACCTGGTCCACCGCCATGCGGGACCAGATCAGCCACTGGCCCAGCTCTCAGCGGCGGCGGACGGCGGCCTACCCCGTCGGCAGGGGCGGATTAGGTAGAAGCAGCACGCCGCCCAGTCCGTCGCCTTGACCTTGACCCCATCCCGGGCGCTGCTCGGACGTGGGGCGTGGGGGCGGATTAGGCAGGAGGCCAGGAGCAGCAGCCGCGCGGTCGTTGTGCGATGTGCGCACCACGGGCTGGCCAAGGCCCAACCAGCAGACAAGAGGTCCTCCGGCCTAGCAGGTCCATCGCGCGGGCCCAATGGCAGGCCAAATCGCTGCTGGGCTGAGCAGCGAGCGACGCTGCGCGCCGCGCGGTCGCTCTCGCTCGCTCCGGACGCAGCGCAGGGCGACACGTCGACCGTGAATCGCGGGGAGCTCGAGAATCCGGGGTAGCTTTTCATATCTCCGATTTGCCACTCTTACGAATGCCGCTAGCTTGAAAACCATTCTTAGAATGGCTCCTACAGATTTGCCATTCTTGTTTGAGACCTCACTCAAAATTACCATTTTGGCTGATGTGGCACGCCAAGGTGTCGTTTTTTGCTGACATGGCACCCAACACGCCAAGGAAGCTTCCTGAAATGACCAAAATACCCTTGTTATCTTCTTCCTCCTCTCAATTTTTCTTCCATGGCGGTCTGCCTCCGTCCATGGTTGCCGGCCACGGCATGATGGCGGCCCGCCCATGGCACCCGTCGGCCCCGGGAGCCATAGCCACGACGGGCGGCCGGCCTTCGTCCAGGGGGTGCCGGCGGCTCGCCCATGGCACTCGCCGGCCACGGGAGCCATGGCGGCCGGCCGGCCTCAGTACCCGCGAAGAGTGGCGCAACAAAATCGGAGGTCGGCGGGGTCGAGCTCCCTTGGCGGCGCGGCGGTGCCGGAGTCCGGCGGGATCGAACTCCCTTGGCGGCGCGGTGGTGCCGGAGGTCGAGCTCCCCCGGCGCAAGGCGGACACCGAAGCCTCGGGGCGAGCTCCCTTGGTGGTGCGGCGGTACCGGAGGCCGGCGGGATTGAGCTTCCTTAGTCTCGCGGCGAAGCCCGAGGCCGGGGCTCACAGCATCAATGCCCTGGGCGACCTTGAGTCGCGTGCTAAGGCAGCGGCCGGTCGCTGGCGCGCACCGGTCATGGGAAGGGGCCGCCGGCCGGTCCTCGGCGTGCGCCGGTCGGATTCGCAAGCACCGGCCCTGGAGGTGTTTGAGGTTGAAGATGACCCTTACATGTGGGTCCCACAGGTCAGTGGTGGAGGGTGGGCCCGGGTCGAGGTGGAGGGAGCGGTAGGCAGGGGCACGATCGGGATTTCCGCGGAGGTGCTTGCGTGGCATGCTGCAGTGGCGTGCGGTGGCGTGCCACATCAGCCAAAATGGCAAATTTGAGTGAGGTCTCAAACAACAATGGCAAATCTGCAGGAGTCATTCTAAGAATGGTTTTGGAGCTAGCGGCATTCTTAAGAGTGGCAAATATGTAAAAAGCCCATAATGCAGGGGCAGTTTTGGCAATGGAGTTTGGATGCTATTCTGGCGGTGGCGACCTGGAGTTTGGAGACCATGTGGTAATTTGCTCTTACTAGTGATAAAAAAAATCTTCTTGCTATTTTCAAAATTGTTTGAATTGGATAACAGAAACACACTGCACACGAATACTCTGGTACTCAAGTTGACAGGAGCTGGGACCTTCATCTCCAATATAAGCTAGCCTCTGCATGCAAATTGCTAACCAAAGGAACAGAATGAAAATTGATCAAGACCCGGGCATAAGGGCATTTCAATTAGATCATAGCATCAGGAACGAACAGACGGGGAGGTGATGCCCGCTCGCCCGAACTGATAAAGTCACTTTATTAGAGTGTCGCGGTCGCCGCGGCTCGGCCTTCTCATGACGAGCTTACTTCTCGGCCGTCGACGGGATATTGGCTAAAGGATGTCATGCCCATCGTGTATCTTCCTGTCCCCAGAGAGCTCGCAGACGGGGAGAGATCGCAAGAGCGTTATTCAAAGAAGAGATCGCAAAAGCGCCAATTTGAACAGTAGGTGTAAACAGTCATCTTATGCGGCAGCGACGCACCGCACATTAGCTCAGCAGGAACAAACGGGAAGGCGTAGCTAAATCACTTCTGCGTGCTGCCGCTGGCAGCACACTCGGTGTCAAACGTTGCATCGGGCGCAGTATCAAAGGTTGCAACCTTTTATGGCGCAAAAGCCTTCCACTGGAACGGGCACAAACCTGTTGGGTTTTGCCATCCTAAATTCATGCCTGCGAATACAAAATCCGCCTATTAAAAAACCTATGATCCGTGACGGGTTTAATTTTATGCTCAAACCCATGCCCATCGGGTTAACAGGTACCCACGGGTCGCCCGTGGGTATCAAATCAAACAACAAAATTGACATATACGTGTATACATGTGCTCACAATTCAACAAAAAAAAGTAATATACATGTATATCTTCACAATTTAAAACATACACATTCAATATTGATGTAAATTAGCGAAAATATAGTATTAGCTATCCAATCATAACACCACATGTTAACAAAACACTTCATATGAGTGACATAAAGTATAGTATAGATCGTTTAACAATTAAACTCTTGGTAAGAAATAATACATGCATATAAGAGTTGAGGTTTAGCCATTAAAATTGAGGTGTAAGTTAAGAATATTGGCTTATTTAGTGATATATAGTCGGGTCAAAAAAACCCATGGGTTCACGGGTTTGGATTTTATGTTCCCAAACCCATACTCACGAACCCGCTGGGTCTCATTTTTCGTTCATTAGTAGACCCATGGGTATAAAAATCGACCCAAACCCGTGCCCTAATGGAGCAAACACCCATCGGGTTTCGGACACCTATTGCCATCTCTATTCACGATGAGAAATGTTTTGACCAATCAACGTTTTTCATTGTCCACGCCACATCACATATTACAGAGAAAATAATCAGTACGAGAACAAACCAAAAGAGCAGAACTGCAATGGACAATGGAACAAGACCCTAAATTCAGAAGCACGTCTGCGAAAAATAAGAGACCAAACCAACCGGCAACCAAACACGACCCGCGATGTCTCGCTGACGAGTGGGTCACCGGTTCGGCGGGAGATGCGCGAGCCCGCTGGTGCAGACCGGAGGCGATAGCCGATAGGCGAGCTCAAAGTACTCCAATCCCACAACGCTACGTGGCGGGGACAAGCCGCCGGCTGTTCAAAAACATAATAGTCAGGATCGAATGAAATATAAACCTGGCAAAATTGATCTTTAATAATAATGAAAAGGTGGAGCTTTTACCTTTTCAATTTCTTCCTGGTTGCAAACCTGGAGAGCTCTTCATTTGAATTCCTTCCAACGGATGTGTGAAATCTTTGGCCAGCTCTCTCCTTCCGACGCTCTCGGCGGGTCTCCTCCAAGAGATCACAGCTCGGCAGTTAAAAACATGATAAGAGTAGAGTACATTTTATCTCCGTGAATTCCAGCTCCAATTAGTCGCAGATCACGGCCCAGTATATTCTCTGAATTCCTTCCAGCGGATATGGGCAATCTTTGGCCAACTTTCTCCATCAGGTGCTCGACAGCTTTCCTTCAAGAGTTCACAGCCCTTCAAGAGTTCACAGCCCCATATGATTATGTGTTGGAGGGAGGGTGGCAGATCTGGTAATGACGATATATTGGGGCAGCGATAGATCGTGAGTTTCTCCACACTAGAGAGACAATTCAGATTTCTTGGCAGGGACCTCATTTCACAGCAACTAAATTCCAGGCATTTGACTGATGAGAAGCTTGAAGATTCCTCGAATATAACGGGTAGATCCTCGCATCTATAGAGACAGAGAAACTCTGGAACTATAAAGCCTTCAGACGAGAGCATGTGGTTGAGAAACACAGAGCTGCTAACATATAGTGATTTCTGGATACGGAACTGTGAGATGCACTTGGCAGTAAGCTTGGGAACATCGTCCAAATGTAAGTGCTTAAGTTGCAGTGAAGACAAACCTTCAAGAAAGCACAGATCTGGAAAATGCCGTAGTAATAATCTTTCGAGGGAGGTCATGTGGCCAATTGATAATGATGCAGAGCTTCTGCAACCAGAAATGGAAAGATGTTTCAGGTGTGACAAGCCATTAATGAATGTATCAGCTGCAAGCACGCAGTTGTGTATGTACAGGTCCCCAACAAGGGACGACGGTATTAATTCTGCTCCACGTGCCAACTCCAAAGAAGGGCAGGAAACAAATCTAATTCTGAAAAGAGATGCGGCAGCTCGTAAGCCTCCAAATGATCTGAGGGACCAGCAAGATTTGATGAGCAAGAAGTGGAGCTTTGTCAAATGCTGAAACACCTCTTCTGACGGAAGTGCAGTTAAAGTCATAATCTGTACCAGGAACAGTCGTGTCAGTGAAGTGAGGTTACCAAGGCAAATAGCTAAAGCTCCATCCGTCATACTGCATGAAGAAAGCTCAAGTTCACGAAGTCCTGATGGAAGAACCAGTGGCAGCCCCTTGGCCCTTCCATAAATTAGTTTTATCCTCTGCTCATGGCAGCATAGCCATGCTTTGATGATATCTTCTTTTGCCAATAATCCGTCCCTTTCTTCTTCTAGTGAGTTTTCAATTATTTGAAGTTGTTTTGATATATCAACATCCATCACAGTCGCCAGCTGCTTCAGAGATGAATGTTCTTCCGATAGTGCGCTCCTAATATTCTCTGAATATTCCTCCCTTCGTTTAAAAAAAAAAGAATCTGCCTCCCATACCAATGCAAGATTAGATGCCAGGTGGTTAGTCATCATGTTTTTCTTTGGAGTATGCTGTTCCAACTCATTTTTGGTGATAAACAGAAGCAATGGGCAGCTTTTGATTGAAAAGCTTTTAAGGCAAGCTGGGAGAAGAGGTAACGTCTTAAGTTTTGGAAGATTACCAAGCAACAGTTTAGAGCAATGCCAAAGGAGCTCGGTATCAGGTGGTAAGCCTTCTAAAACACTGCAACTAGAAAGCCGAAAAGATTCCAAATTCTCAAAATAGGAACCATCTTGCAACCAGCTTGGATATGAGGAAGATTTGTAAACCTTGATTTTGAGGCCATTTAGTTGAGGTGGTGGTGTCAGACCTTCCAAGATTTCCAGGTGTGAACTATCCTCTTCATCCACGTCATTCTCACCACTCCACACAAGCTTCAAACTTTGAAGACGACTTTTCTGATGTAGCTTCGACTCCAACTCTTCATCCTTTCCAATCACGTTCTCAATATTTCTGATCTTCAAACTGCCACCGAGCTCATTCAAGTCCCTCAATTGTTGCAACTCATATCCCTTCTTCTTTTGCACAGAAAAATCCTGCAGGTGTTGCAGTGAAGCTAGCTTGCCTATGTTGGGAATTTGGCAAAGTTCCTTTTCCAACAACTTAAATCCGTAATCAATGTACCCTTCGAGATGGCGTAACTTACTTAAATTGCAAAGTTTGTCGGGAAAGCTCTTAACTTTGTCATTTAGCTGAAGTAATTGTAAGTGGTAAAGGGTACACAATGATCTAGGCAATTCAGAAATTAATGTTTTGATGAGGTTCAAATACCGAAGGTGCTTCAACTCACCAACAGATTCAGGCAACTTGCTGCTGTTGTAAAATGACAAATACAGCACACGCAACTTCTTCAAGTTCTGTAGTGTCTTGTCAAAAAGATCACTAGCATCGTCCATTAGTGGGTCGATGCAGATAATAGTGCGTAAATGATGTAGCCTGCAGATACTTTTATTGTGCTTCACTATCCTCTCAACACGAATAGATAGATGTCGAACAGTGCGTGGTATTTCGATCACCATGTCATCCTCTAATCTGAAGCAGTCTTCTCTAGAGAGAGACTCTGCCAAATCGTGGAGGAGGTCATGCATAATATACCACGAACCCAAAAATCCTTCCGAAACCAATTGAAAGAAAGATCCAGACACCATCTCATTGAAGTAATCGGTACCGATATCTTCCATTCTCCTACCCATCTTGCACGAATCAACAAGACCCTCTGCCGCCCAAAGGTTAACCATCTCATCAATTTTAAACTTGTGACCTTTTGGAAATAAACTGCAATACAGAAAGCATCTTTGAATATGTGGATCCAACTTCTCATAACTCCACAGCAGAGCTCTCATGGGCTCGCTCGAATTCTCAATTTTTAGAGCAGCTTTCCATCTAGTGACGTCCTTTGTCCTACTCAGCTGGCAACCTAGAACTTTTGCTGCCAGAGGAGACTGTCCAAGCCTTCTAACAATCTTCTCCGCAATCTGTTCTAGCTTCACGCGCAACAGCTGGTCTCCAATTTCTACTCCAGAGAAGGCATGGTGTTTGAACAGTGCCAGGAACTCAGCATCTTCCATGTTTTCCAAACGAACAACTTGTTTACAGCAAAGAGCAGCGGGAAGTATGTCTCGCCGAGAAGTTATCAAAACTTTGCTTCCCGACTCCTGGGAAGTTAGAGGAGCTAGAAGTTGCTGCCACTCTGTTTCATTGTCGGATTCCCGAAACCATACATCATCCATCACAAGAAGGAATTTCTGTGAGTTTTGCAGTATGTCCCTTAATCTACAGTGGAGAGTATCAAGATTATCAACACGTGGGCACTCTCCCTTTGCTGCAGACTCGATAATCTCCCGCGTGTGACGATGTATATCGAGCTTGCGGGAGATGCAGACCCACATCCTGACATCAAAATGTTCTTCTATCCTCTTATCATTATAGACATACTGCGCCAATGTGGACTTCCCCATGCCTCCGGCTCCAATAATAGCCAAACCCGAATAGCCAGATGAACTTGCCTCAGGAGTTGATATCTTGTTGAGAAGAATATTTATTATGTGATCACGATGCTCGTCGCGACCAAAGACCTTCGCTGTGGGAAGTGATGTCGTTGTGGCCGGAGGAACAGCAGTGGTCGATGCAGGGGAGCATTCTGCAGTGCTACCAGCCGGTAAGCCAAGAAGTTCACGGAAGTCCTTGGCTTTCACCAGGATGGCCTTCAGTTCATTCAACTTGCCAATCAGCCTTCTGTTCTCAGGGAGCAAGTTACGTGCCCTACTCCTCACAGCACGAACAGGCTTCAGAATAGTTGATTTGATGGAGGAGGCATCCTCTTCCAGCGAGGAATCCTTCCCGCTCTTCGCCTTGCGTTTGAGGAGATTGTACTCGTGCTCGTCCAGCAGGTCCTCAGCGTCATAGAAGGCTTCTTTGAGCTGCTGGAGCCATGCCTTCAGCTTGTCCCTGTGAGGGCTCTTCTCAGCAGCTTCAATCACTAGGTCGAATTGTGGAAGGACGGTGTTCTCCAGGTCCTGGAGCTCCCTCACCATATCCACGCTGAGGTAGTTTGAAGCCTCAGCGAGGAGCTTCTTCACGATTGGTGATGCCACCCATCGTAAGCCTGCTAGCGCCAACATCCTCCATGGGATTGCAGTAGGTGTTTTCAGATGAAAAGGAAGGGAAGGAAATGAATTGGTAACGGCACGAAGTGTCGAGAAATTTGCAGGGATCTAAATAGGCAAATGGAAACAAGCAAAGAAACAAGATAGTTTTTTTTGCAGTTGTATCTTTTATTTTTAGGGAATTAAGAGAACTGGATGATAAATGTCGTATTGTGCAAGTGTATCTGGAGCGGGCAAAATGTATAGGACAATGGAAGTGGAAAGGAAAGCAAGGAATGGATGAACAGGTAACGATGGGAAGCACGAGGATTGGTGAGGACGAGACGAGCTGTGGAAGTGCTTATACAGGGGGATACTAGAGGCGAAGGCAGTAATATAGTCGGAGGCAAAACCTAAATAGGCAAATGGAAGCAAGATAGTTTTTTTGTAGTTGTATTTGATTTCGATTTTTAGGGAATTAAGAGAACTGGATGAAAAATGATGTAGGGTGCAAGTGTATCTGGAGCGGGCAAAACGTATAGGACAAAATGGAAGAAGAAAGGAAAGGCAATAAATGGATTTAACAGGTAATGGATGGGAAGCAGGAGGATTGGTGAGGACGAGACAAGCTCTTGAAGTGCTTGTGCTGGAGGCGAAGACAGCAATATAGTCGGAGGAAAACCTGCCGGAGTCAGAAAAGATGAGATGAAATTAGTTTACTGCAGCCGAGACAAGAAACAGAACCTACAAGCATATTATCTTTCCTTTTCCCAAGTGTGAATACATGCACAAAAGCAAGGGTTGACCTAGCACAAAACATGAGAGAGGACATGCCTTAACAATAACTAAATTTAGGGAGCTTATACATGAGGAAAAATCGTTGATTAACTTAGGTGCAAATCTTTGAAACAAGACACAACCTGGGTCTGCGAGTGGGGAAATAGCTTATTTTTTGAAGAAAAAAAAACCCTTATATCTTGCAAGTTACGTAGAAGGAAGAGTGGAGAGCTTACACGATGAAAAAAGAAGTGCTGTGCAGCGGAAACAGAGTTGCCGGAGCTGGCCACGAAGAGAATGCGAGGTTGCCGAGCAGTGGGCTGACCTGTGGAGCGAGCGCTGCTGTACTGCAAGAGAAATGAGACGCAGGACTCAACAAGCAGCCAGGCATAACAGATCTGATCCAGTGCTACTGTCCCGACAAAGAAAGATGGGGTAGTCCTAAAAAAAAAGATGGGGTACATTAGCAAAATATTCCAAGTCACTTCACCAACTCTTGTTCCTTTTTCAGAGCAGAAAAAAAAAGTAAAGACTCAAGGAACTAGTGGCTTTTTTTTAAAAGTCTGGCTGAGCTGAGCGTGCTGAAGGATTTGGCCATTGTTGATAGCTCACTGATTGATATGGTTAAATGATTGTTTTATACCAAGTGGCACCCAAGCGAAACCAGAAATGGTTCATTTACTATAGAGACTAATTTGGCAAAGAGTAGTGGGCACTAGTCCAATTTTCGTTAGCCCAAGTTTCAGCAGTAGTATCCCATTCTTCTCCATAGTGCAGGAGTCCAGAACCTTCTCTGATGGTGGTAAAAATTCTGTTAGCACATTGATGAAACTAACACCAATGATTGCCTGAGAAAGCCAACACATCAAACAGGGAAATGAAATTGTACAAAAAGCTACCTGCTTCTTCTCCTTTTTCATCACCATTACCGGCCTTTCATGCTCTCTACCACCCTTACAGACCTGAATGCTGTGTGAAATACTAATACAAAAGACCATAGCTTTGCAATGTATTTATCAAATGTCTAAATACAATACCACTTGGTCCTAGTTCTACAGGAAATCCATGCCAATAGATTATTGCAATTAGGTACTTGAGTTTCCACCGAACTTGACTCACATTACTTATACATGGTAAAGATAGATGTATTTCTTGTATTTCGTCAGTTTTAGAGCACAAGGACAAAGTGAAAGAATTTGAAACAGAGATGAAGAGAATGAGCGATAAACCCAGATGGTCACATGTCAACATCCTTCCCACAACTCCAAAAAAATTCCTTTCCTCCCAATACACCTGAATCTTGATGCTGATTTCAGATGAAAACTCATTGTTAATAACAATGAAAACACAGCATTAAGGAGGGCTTGCAGAAGAGAGAGACACTCAGCAATGCAGGATAGAAAGTCGGTGCAATTAATGAAAACATGCATCTGTAAGGATGGTGTGAAGAATTTGAGCAACGAAAGTGGCTCTGGAAACAAAATGAACACTAAACCAAAAATTAGAAGGATAAACTTTTGACTAGAACCTTTGGGATAACAAAGCAGCTTTAAATCAATTATTTTGCTCAAGTTTCCAATTTAACTAATCATGAGTAACGGTAAACAGCAGAAAAATGACCCACCGGACCATCTGATTACAAATCCTAATAAAGATCCAAAGTAAACTGATGAGTGCAGTGCCTAGTTCATATTTCTCTACGACAAGTCTTGAAAATGTACATGAACTGATTCCAGGTGATCCCATCACATCCTAATAACATCAAAATAAGTTAATTAAATGCCACATAGCTATGACTTATGGACATTTGTTAAGAGAGGTTTGGTGTAGGAGCATGTATGACTAAACCATAAAAGACACACTAGTGAACTACTGCAAATAACAACTGAAGACGTAGGGTCATCACATTAAAATGTGAATGATATATGCATGGCAGCTCTCGTTCAATAAGATTCATTATTTTAGACTTTTGAGTGAAAAGAAAGGAATCAGACAAAATCAATTGCACGCATCCGCCATTCAAACTGGGTCAGCCCCGTGAACAAAAAAGGATCATGAGATCTGTTGGGACAACAAAAAAGGAAATGGATATATCCAAATGAACAGAAGTATATATGATAATGCATCTCACCAAATATGCAACAGAGGTCGCTGAAAAGAGGTCAATTCATCATAAATATCAGTGATTTTATTCAAACCGTGTATCACAATTAAAAACACACATATTCATAGCACCAAAGCAACAATCTGAATAAAAAATCATCACAATATTTTTCTATCATGTCTGGAATTAAAGCAGTGTTTTAGTTAAATATCAAAAGTTAGTAAACTAGGCACGGCTCACCATAACAGCAAAGGGAGTCTTACATCAGTTATTTTGCTCACATGTTACCAAATGCACCAATCACGAGTGATGCTAACCAGCAGGGGAAAAAGGAATCACACACAAAAAAGAAGGTTACATATGAATACAGGTATCACTCGAAATGAACCAAACTAATTTGATAAGCAAGGAGCCAGCTCCATGTATACCAGTGTTTCTCACAACCAGTAATTCCATTGGTACTTAATCAGAAATAAGTTAATTAACAGCATCCTGCCAAGATCAGTAGAAGGAAGCATTTGTTAAGGTGGTGACATGTTGAACCTACTAGCCTTGCAAATTCAAGTAGCAATGGTTAACTGAAGTGCGGATGATGAACATATCAACATATGTGCACACTGTTTATAAACAACTGCTTTCCAGACCAAACACCCTGAATAATCAGTAACATTGGTGATTTTGTGTTGAAGTTAGATGCATCACAACCATGCCCTCTTTTTTCTTCCTTTGGAGTTTTCGGAATCCAATAGAAAATCAACAGAACCGATTGCATATATACAGAATGGCAAATAGATCACCCATGGCTTCATGGAAGCAGAAAGTTAACAATGTAATTTACAGTTATTGCATAATATGTTCCACAGAAAATAAACAGATCAAATGAATATATTTTCTCTTTATAAATGAAACAGAAACCACCACAAATCGGAAACTTTCTTATTAACAGCAATCCAGCACGACCAAAATTACACATATCTATAGCACTACAATAGTGACCCGCACAGTCAAGAGCATAACAAAATGGAACGAACCAACCAAACAGGAATGAAGCAGGCAGATCCTTGCCCAGTCACATGCCAGCGGGCAGCGCAGCCAAGAAGGCACTGTAGGCCGAATCGAGGTCGAAGTTGAGCTGCCTAGCCTGCTGCTCGGTGAGCTCATCCGCGGCGCCCATCTTATGCAGCTTGCCAAGCCACTCGTTCACCTTGACCTTCCCCTCAAAGTCGGGCGGCAGCAGGGGTCCGAGCCTAGCCATGGAAGTGGAGACGTCCTGCAGCAGCGGGCGGACCTGGTCGTTGGCGAGCATGTTGAGCTTGACGGCGTCCATGGCGGTGATGAAGGTCTGCACGCAGTGCGCGATGGAGGCGGCGGAGGCCGCGGCAGCGGCGGGCGCCGAGGACGACGACGCGGCGCGGAGCTCGACGGTGGCCGGCACGCCCGACTGGAGGAGGCGGTTGAGCGCGGCGGGGCAGTCGAGGCGGTAGGCCTGGACGAAGCGCGGGACGGTGACGGCGCCGGCGAGCGAGGAGGAGAGGGAGTTGAACTGGGAGATGAGCTTGAGGCACTCCGCCTCGTAGTCGGCGGCGGAGACGAGGTCGCGGACGTAGGCCCGCTCCAGCTTCTCCGTCGCCTTGATGATCGCGTACAGGTCCGCGTAGCTCTCCAGGAGCTCCCGATCCCGCTTGTCGTTCCACAGCTTCACCTCCATCGTCTCCCGCCGAGCGGATCGCGGGAAGGGGGCGCTAGGGTTTCGCGGCGCGCGAGATTTGGGGGAAGAGGAGAGGAGGGGAAGGGGGATCGGAGTAGGATGGATTTGGGAGTTGCGAAGAAGTGCGGGGGGTTCCGTGTGTATTGGAGAGATTCTGCGACGGATTCGGCGACGACGCGGAAGGCCTCTGCACGCGTTTGTTTTGCCTTTCTGCTGGGACCTCGCGAGCCGAGCAGCAACACCACGGCAGCTTGTATTCGTGGCCTCCTGGGCTCCTGGCACACGAAAACGTTCGTCCACGCTGAGTCTGATGCATATTGCAACGGCAGCGCCATACGGCGCCTTTGTACAGAAAGCTCGTTCAGGAAATCTAGGTAGGAAAATGAACGGGACGCACCTAATTTTTGCTCAAATTTCTTGGATACCGAGGCCTTGTTTAGTTCCAAAAATTTCACTAACTACCCGTCATATCAATCTCCGGATACCAATTAAGAATATTAAACGTGAATTAATGACAAAACTTATTCCACAATCTCTACCTTAATTTTCGAGACGAATCTAACGAGTCTAATTATGTCATGATTAGACAACATCGTGCTACAGTGACCAATCTATAATAACAGATTAATTAGTCTTAATAAATTCGTCTCACAATTTATGATTCATTAGTGTAATTATTTTTTTAAATAGTATACATTCAATACTCATAATAGATCTTATAAGACGACCCAAAAATTTCGCTTCTTCAACTTCAACTAAACAGGGCCAATACTCCTATCTGATTCTATCGACGGAGCGATTGGGTAAAGCAGAGAATGGTCAAGGTACATGCGATTCTCCAGTTCTCCACAGTATAGCCATGTCCACTGGAGCTGTCACATTATTGTGATTATTGGCTTCCCTGCTGGAATTTGGAGACAAGAGTCTTACGCTGTTGGCTCCTTGGGGATGTTTCAGGCTTTTGTCCGTTGTGGTGCACGAACTCTGAAAATGTTTTCTGCGATTGCGAATCCCTGAACACTGCGACGCAACCACGCGCAGCTAGCTACTCCAGCAAAAAACGATATGCTCTTCTTTCTTTCTCTGTTTGTGCTTTGTTGGCACATTGCCAGGAGACTGTCCGACGATCATGAAGGGTAGTACTGTAGTAGAATGAAGTCAGGACTCAGGAGTCAGGACACGGGAGTGTTTGTAGTACGCTATTTGCTCTCTGTCTGCGGTACTTAACAATCTTTTTTTTTTTTGAGATTGCGGTACTTAACAATCTGTCACCGCACTACAACAACTTTCTTTTGATTTGCTTCTATTTTCTTATTTCTTTCTGCCAATTCAGGCCCAAAAGGCCTAGGCTACGCGTCGCGGCCCAAAGGGCCGAGTTTGCCATTTAGGCCCCGATGCGTGTGGATTTTCGAGGCCCGCGTCCGTCCCCCGCACTGTCAGAAAAGCGTGGCTAGTGGTTACTAGAGTTTTCTTTTCCTTTTTTTTTTTGCTCCATTTTGTTTAGACTGAGCATACTGTAGGCTAGGGGTGCAGTGCAGTGCTGCAGACCTGCAGTGCCAGCCATCCGCGAGCGAGCGCGTCATCCCTGCATGGAAAAGAGAGAGAACAGGAAAAACCACTGTTTGGTACTGTAGCGTGACGTATTTAGGCAGGGATGGGAGAGAACCTACATAAAATACGTCATATATAACACAAAATGTACGATCGTATAAACCTTTAGTTTAAAAAAATGATCGTATACAACATTAGGGCAAACCAATCTACGCGTTACTAGTATTTGATACTGGAGGAAGTACGGCCCTGTTCGTCAGGCTGACGACTGGTGGCCGGTGCTGATTTGTTCTGAGAGAAAAGTACTGCTGGTTGGTAGTTGGTAGCTGATTTGTTCTGAGAGGAAAGTACCGCTGGCTGGTGGCTGATAAACCAGACGAACAGGACGGTAATTAGTAAAGCCAAGTCTAGATTGAGCCAAATTAGACTTAGGACCTGATGGTATCAAACCGGTGTTATGCAACATGACATTTTCTCTGCGGTTAAGGAAGCAAAAGGCTAAGCACAATTTCCACTGAAAATGATATCCCATTCTATCATAAAATATTATTTGTTTTAACTTTTTATATTCATAATTTTTATTATGTATCTGAATTTGTGCTGTGTCTAAATACATAATAAAAATTAATAGTAGTTTGGGACAGAGGATGAGGACCATGCAAGTAAACCGGGGAGCCAACATCATGAGTTCATGAATCATGACACGTTAACTTCATCAGGCAGAGGGTGCAAGCGAAAGGTTAATTCTTCGTTTTGGCAGACGAGACTTGTCTACTGACAAGTTGCATGGAATCTACTCCCTCCGTCCCAAAATGATGATCGTCGTTGGTGTTCGTGTCACAAATTTGTAGAAAATACGTGCAATATTTGCATCTCCAAATAATTTTGTTAAAAAACTAGATTCAAATATCTATCTAATAATATTAATTTTGTATCATAAATATTAACATATTTTTATATATATTTAATCAAGAAAATTTCTCGGGAAGCGAAAACGACAGTGATTCCGGGACGAAGGGAGTAGTTTACGTCTGATACCCAAAAAAGGGCTCACTCTTACCATATCATCGACTTTATTCTGAATTTCTGATGGAGAAGTCCCCCCCAATCCACGTCTTGAGGAGAACAGGTCACACGACGCGTCGCCGTCGGCTAGTTAATCCGGCGCTGAATCTAATCACACGGGCTGCTGCCCTTAATCTAACTCCGGCCTCCCACTAGCCGTACGGCCACAACGACTTGGCGACGGCGACGGCGCCCGGTGGTCCTGCTGGCCGCCGCGGCGGATGCGAATGTGCGGTGCGGTGCCTGCCGCGCGCTCGCTGCCCGGGGACGACGGCCGCCGAAACGGACGCACATGCAGGCGGGCGGGCAGGCGCTTTCCCGCACGCGGCGCGGCCGACGCGCTGCTGCATGCGGCGCCCTGCGGGATCGATCGAGCTGGGCGCCTGGGCGGTGGGCGCTGGCTGCCTTCCGGACCAGCGGATCGGCGCCGAACTTTTTCTCTCTGCGGCGCCGGCGCGGGCGCATCGATCTGATCTGGTGGTGGTCGCGCAAAGGACCGAAAGGGACGCGCACGTCCAGATCCCCCAGCCCTGGCCGCGCCGTCGTCGGCTCTCTCGCTGGGGTGGGTGGTGTGGTTTAGGCACCATTTAGTTTCTTGAAATATTGATGAAAGTGATGAAATTTTTATATTAGGAAGTGTGTTCTGTGAGGACCTTACGTTTTCGAACGCACGCGGCCGCTGCTGCGCAGCATACACGTCACCACCAGGAGCGTGCGCGGCGCGGCGTGGCGTGGCCCGACCGACGCCGTAGCGCGCTCGTGATCAATCATGCATCGTGGTGGTGGTCTATCGGGGGTAGCAGGTTCATGTCGCGTGCTCGATCAACCATAACTGCGCTGCTCCGGCAAAAATCCGCCGCCAATTATTGGGTTTAGGCGCTCCAAGCCGCCACGTGGTACGTTTGTTTCGGCACGCATCATTATGGGATGACGTTGCTCATCGGAACCAAACTATCTTCTTCTCTGTAATAATCCTCCTCTTGCTAGTTGTTGGCTATTGCTACTCCTGCGTCGTAATCACCGAGTGTAGTAGTACGTTTTTATCAGCACATGAAATATATTTTCAATTGTGCTTCACTACTAGGGAAGCACCTTTTTTAGGGAAAAGTCCGATTTACAACCTTGAACTAGCACACAAGTCTGGTTTTCAACCTTAAACTACAAAACCAGACATAAAAGACCATCCAACTATCAAAACCGTGCAAGTTTCAACCTTTGAGCGGTTTTGGAGGTGGTTTTCCATTTTGTGAAAATGTTAAAAAAAATGGTTTCATCTAAAAAATCATAACAAATTCATTTTAAATCAGAAAAATATGGAACTAATACCCAAAGTTTTATAAAAATGTCACCTATCTATTGGTGCACTATTTGGAGTTTTTTTAAATATTATATGTTCAAGTTTCTAGTTTTTATTGTTTTTTCTAAAAATACTAGGAATATGAATAATAAGATGAAGATGACTCCAAATAGTTCACCAATAGATAGGTGACATTTTTATAAAACTTTGGGTATAAGTTCCATATTTTTCTGATTTAAAATGAATTAGTTATGATTTTTTAGATGAAACCATTTTTTTAACATTTTCACAAAATGGAAAATCACCTCCAAAACCGCTCAAAGGTTGAAACTTGCACAGTTTTGATAGTTGGATGGCCTTTTATGTCTGGTTTTGTAGTTTAAGGTTGAAAACCAGACTTGTGTGCTAGTTCAAGGTTGTAAATCGGACTTTTCCCTTTTTTTACTGGTGTTGAACCTCCCTTTAGTACTGGTTTCCAAACCGGTATTGTTCGTTCGGTACTAATGTGAAGTCTAATGTTCACATTAGTACCGGGTGGGAATGAGACCCGGTACTAATGCGGTGTGACCCCGTAGACCTGTTTTCTCTCCTCTCCTTTTTTTTTACTTTTCTTTTTCATCCTATCTCTCATCTCCATTCTCATCTCATCTCAAGAATACACTTCGATCTATACACACTCCAACTTCTCAACAGAATCAATCATTCACATGTTCCTTTAGTTTGCATACAAACTTCACAAAAATCACAATCTCACACATCACAGATTTCACATGTTTACATCTCAATCTCACAATATTCTTGTATCTTACAAATCATAACAAATTCCATCTCCACATCTCACAACACATCTCACAAATCTTGCAACATCTCACAGGATTCACAATCTCACATCTCAAGAACCAAAAAAGAAAAAAAAAACTCACCCGGCCTGGTCCCGGCCGCACCGCAGCGTCCTGCTCCCAGCCGCCTCCCGATCGCACCGCCTGCTCGGCTGCTCCCGCGTGCGCCGCCGCCTGCTCCCGCGTGCGCCGCCACCTGCTCCGGCACGCTGCTGCCTGCTAGGTCCCGACTGCGCCGCCGCCTGCTCCATCCAGCAGGGGGGCCCAGCCCCGCCGCCGCGTGCAGATCGAGGCCCGGCTCTTCCGATCCGCGCGCCTCCCCTCCACCGGCGTTGAAGGCCAGCGCCGCCGCGCCCTCGGCCCTCCTCCGCTAGGCCTCTCGACTTTGCCTGCCGCCGGATCTCCTGTTGACGAGGGCCTGGATTAAGGACCCCTAAAACAACGAGATAATCACCTCTGAGGTGGAGTCTTCTGACACCATTGACAACGTCAAGGCTAAGATCCAAGACAGGGAGGGATGCAGATCTTCGTCAAGACCCTCACTGACAAGACTTCCTCCTCTCCGAGTACTCCTCGCCTCTGAGTACTCTCCGCCTCGCACGAGTACTCTCCGCCTCGTACGAGTGCGCTCCGCCTCGACTCCGACTACTCGTTCGCACGAGTAGCTTCCGTCTCCGACTAGGACGGGGCCCACACGTGGAGGTCAGAGCGCGGATCAGGGGCCCCGCACGAACGTGGCGCCGCCCCGACGCTCGGGCCTTCCCGCGACGACACGCGTGGCACCAGTTTTCCACGTCATGCAAAGACCACAGCTGGCGAGGCGTGAGGGCGGCCTGTTCTGACAGGAGCCGTAATGCTACACAGTGGACCCTCACGGCCTCCAACATGCCGTCCCATCCAACACCAGTTGCACGCCACCCCGTCAGAGTAGGCACTCAATTACCGTCTACGGACGGCACCTACCAACACTTAGGCCGTAACGTGGCGGGCCTAAGCAACACTCAAGAAGGCTGAGTCATCAAGTGAACTACTCGGAGGAGACGCCAAGTACCCGGAATGTACAGTACCGCTCGCACACGTGGCAATTTCCAGCACCACCACAGCTCAGCGCCCTTCAATGCCTCCTGACGGAGGTCGACGTCCGAAAAGACTTCTCAACACCGTAGCAATGTAGCATATTTTTGTATTCCCTCTTTACCCCTCACCCTTGCATCTATAAAAGGGGGAGGGGTGCAACTAGACGAGGACTGACCGATCACCAAGTTTGTAACCCCTACTACAGACATCCCTGGCATAGGAACACGAGTACTCAGAAAAGGACGTAAGGTATTACTCTCCGGAGGCCCGAACCAGTATAAAACCCTTGTGTCTCTTGTGCTAACCATCCGGGTCCGACACACAATCCATTACAAATTCACTGCCGGCGGTAGAGAACCCCGACAGTTGGCGCGCCAGGTAGGGGCACATCGTGTGTCTCGCCGAACTTCACTAGCGATCCGGATGGAGGACCGCGGGGTTTCGTTGACTCCCAGCACCACCATGCTCTTCGGCTCCCTCGGCTTCGTCTACACCGGGCCGGCGGAGTCCGTCGTCGGGAGGACCTTCTCCCGACCAGCGCGTCCCACCGCCTCGACGGCAGCAGCGGGGCGCGCCGCCTTCGTCTGTGGCTTCACGGACGAGTCGATCATGACCATGTTGGGGCCAAATCCAACACAGGAGCGTTTTAGGCTCGCAGCCTACTACCTCACCGACCTCGCCTTCCAGGCTAGCGGGTCCGAGCCGTTGACCTGGGGCGAGTTCATGGAGTGGTACAACGCTACGTACCCCCACGGCCAGCAGGGCCTCCCGGACGACCCGGTGACGGCCTATGTGGACACGTTGAGGGCCTCCTACGTCGTCCCGGGCTCCACGGTCGCGCGGCGGAGGCCACCGGCACTCCTGCCGGACTTCACACGCGAGTGCAATGTCCTCGAGGCTCGAACCGCCACCAGCTCGACCGATGGTGAAGAAAACCCTCACCACTGTATCGTGGACGAACAGCGTCGGGCGCGCCTCGACGAGATCGCCGAGGCCAAGCGCTAGCTCGACGAAGAGCTGGCAAACCTCCACCAAGCGCTCGGAGTGGAGGACGAGCCACGTGACCCTCCGCGTGACCAGCGGCGAGAACAACGTCATGAGCAAGAGGCGGAGCAGCCGGTGCCACAAGCTCGTGTACGTGCGCGTGATGTGAACCGGCGCATCAACGAGGATGCCGTCGTCGATGGCGGCAACGCACCGCTCTTCGGGCACGCGTCGCAGAACCTCGCGGCCGCAGCCATGCTTCTGCGTGGCTGTCCCGAGCCGGCCACCCCTAAGGAGAAAAGGGTTCGCCAGCAGCTCAAGACCCTCCTCGAGACGGCGGCCGCGCAGCAGGCTGAAAGCTCAGCGTCGCGTCAACGCTCGGCACGTGAGGCAAGAGCGGCACCCGGGCCCATCTCCGTCAAGGCAGCGGGGTCGCGACAAGGAAGCAGGCGGAGCGACCATCAAGACGCTCCTGGGACCCGACCGTGACGCCCGCGACACGATCCGAGCTCGCCGCCGAGCCGCCAACGACGACGACTACGAATACGGCTACGGCAGCAACCACGATGACGGCCGCGACAACCACGACGAGCACCGCTCAAGCCGACGGTACAGCCAGAGGCGTGGCGGACGCTACGACAGCGAGGAGGATCGCGACCGCAGTTTGTCGCTTGATCCGAAGGGGCCTTGCGCCATCGGCCGAAAGGTGCATGACGCGCAGTTCCCCTCGCGGTTCCGGGCGCCGACAACGGTCCCAAAGTACGACGGGGAAACCAACCCTAGCGTGTGGTTGGAGGACTACAGGCTCGCGTGTCACGCAGGGGGAGCGACGGATGATCTCTTCATCATCAAGAACTTACCGCTCCACCTCGCCGACTCCGCGCAGACCTGGCTCGAACACATGCCCCGAGGCAGGATCAACAGCTGGGCGGACCTATGAGAGACCTTCATCAGTGACGAGGCCATGGACCAGGGCCCACCAAGACCCCTAAAAAACGCAGTACGGACCCACGTATGGCATGCTCAACAGCTAGTGTAATGAGTATTACGCTGCCCGAGCACGTGAGGACCCGTACGACCTGTTTCCGCCATGGGCCAGAAGGCAGGCAGCCCACGGCCGCCCGCACCCTCTCCCCCGAGTACATGGCGGCCCGTATGACAAGTTTTCACCTCCACTCCCGACTACTCGCTCGCACGAGTAGTTTCCGTCGCCGGTCCGCGCAGGCTTCGCGGGGAAGGCGCGAGGCGCATGGTCCCACCAAATCGAGGTCCCGGGATCTCCGTGCACACCTCCCCGCGTGCCGCCACGTGTCTGCACCACCGCAGCGGTCCACTCGGGCCCATCCGATTCGATGTCAGGGGACGGATTCGTCAAATCTTGCCACAAGCGGCACAGTAGCCCCCGTACCGCAAACAGTGTAAGGGACGCTGGGCAACGTACGGTACAGTACGCGCTATGCCCTAAGCATCGGAAGATGTGGCATAGATTACCTACTCACACGAGTAGTTTTTCGCCTCCGACCAGTTCAAGACTTGGCCGTCAAGACCGCAGGTACACGGGCACCGTTGGCATCCCGTGATACCCAGGCGCGCGACTCGTCACGTGCCAACCTCCCCGCACTGGTCCACCCTGACCGGGTCGATCCTGTGTCAGAGGACGGATCCTCCTACCGCTCCTCAGCAGGGGCGGTACGTATCGTACTACGGATGGCACGGGAAACGCTGTGCCACGAACGGCACAGTGCAAGCCGTCACCTATCCCTCGATCGTCGTGGTGCAGGCTACTCCGTTTTCACAGTACCCAGAAAAGACAAGCCCCTGATCCACTGACGGGATCAGGATACGTACCCTGCCTCCTGTACCCAACTAACTACTCAGAGAAGGGTGCGGGAGGCCCCGGGACGACTGCTTGGGACGCACGACTCAGGAGGAATCTACACCGTCACCTGGAGCACCGAAACAGTGCTTCGCCGCTGCTGCGACCTGACGGCCCGACGCAGAGAAGGACACCTTAGACCAGTTCACATACTCGATGTAACCGCCCCGAGCCTCTCCCTTGCGACTATAAAAGGGAAGGACAGAGACACATACAAGACACGTTCGTTTTCACCCCCACACGCACTCAGCATCGATATCACATCTCATACAAACACCGCAAGCACTCACACACTCACGTACGTAGACTCCTGCTACAAGAACCACTCACACACCAGGGACTTGGGCTCGAAACCCTCTCCCGACTTGTTTGTACCCCCTACTACAAACTCCCGAGCGTAAGGAACACTTCCTCTCAGACTGGACGTAGGGTGTTACTCTCCGGAGGCCTGAACCAGTATAATCTCGAGTGTCTCCAGTGCTACCGTGCGGATCGACACACGCGTTCTTATAAATTTACTTTCCGGCGGTAACGAACCCCGACAGTTGGCGCGCCAGGTAGGGGCCTTCGCGTGTTTTCGACGTTGCATTTAGGGTCCGTACGACCCTCTCATCGCTTGCTTCGGAAGCCATCACCAAAGCCATCGCCGATGGACTCCCCCGTGGGATCACCGGAGTCGCTCATGACCGGGCTCGAGATCCGGTTCGGGAGCCTGAACTTTCGAGCGACTGGAGACGGCTACCTCACGCGCCTCGTCGACGAGGCCATCGACACACCTGCACCGACTCCTGCTCCAACCGCCTCGCCACGCTCGCCCCGACGCAAGAGGCGCTCAGGTAAGCGCTCGTAGCGGCCAAGGCGGAGCGGCGCAGGGCAACACGTGCTAGCTCCCCTCCGCGGGTCGAAGCTGGTGCACAACTGCCCGCCGGCGCAGCAGAGGACTCTCTACCGTCGGACTCAATGGAGCGCATCGCTAGGGAGAGCGCCCTGACGCCACTGAACTATGGAGGAAGGCCCTACGCAGCGGCAGCATATTCCTCTTCATCAAGCACGGACCGGGCTCTGTATGATAACTACCCAAGTCATCGTCTCTGGTGCAACATGAAGCTGCCAGCGACCTCGCCTGACGAGCAGTACCTCGTGACCGACGGTACTGATGACATCTCGAGTCCAGAATGGGATTGCTCCGGGCTTCACGACGCTGGCGCCTTTCGTCGTTTTCAGACGGCGGCGGACTACTGTTTCGGCTACTCCGACGACTCCGACGACGGGGGTTACGACCCCTCACATGAGTGCTTCGTCGTCGGCAACGCTCCTGTTGCTCCAGCACCAGCCCACACTCCACAAGGAGTGGTCCACTCCGCTCACAGCTCGACGGCGGATAGCGCGGCTGGGGCACAGGACCCACCCAACACCGCCGCACAATGGGCCCGACTGGTCGAGCTGGAGGACGCGCAGCGCCAGCTCAACGACGAGCGAGCCCAGCTTCACTAACAACTCAGGCAAGAACAAAATCCAACTCCCGCTCGTGCACGCGTGAGGGACGTCCAGCAACGCATCATCAACGATGATCGGGATGTCGTTGACGGCACGCCCGTCTTCAAGAGGGCGTCACAAAATTTAGCGGTAGTTGCGGTTCTTCTCCGGAAGATCCCGGAGCCTGCCACGCCTCAAGAAAAAGAGATGCATAAACAAATCAAGACGCTCCTTGAGACCGCCACTGTGCAGTAGGCGGAGAGCTCCGCTTCTCGACAGCGGGGCTCGCAAGGTCACGGACACTCCGAGCCGCGATAGCCCGCAGCGCCGTCGCAGTAGCCGCGACGGTCTGAGGAGGTCAACGTGCCGATCAAGAGCCGCTTGGGCCCCAACCGCGACGCGCGTGATACCATCAAGGCGCGACGGAGGGTGGACGTAGGCCACGATGACGAGCAACAGCCTCGTAAGGAGTACAGTCGGTGGCGCGGCGGCCGATACGACAGTGATGAAGATCGGAGTCGGAGCAACTCGCCTGATGCTTCAGGATGCCGCGCCTTCGGGAAGAATGTGCGCGGTGCCCGTTTTCCTTCGCGTTTCAGGGCTCCGACCTCCGTACCCAAGTACGATGGCGAAACCAACCCCAGTGTTTGGTTAGAAGACTACCGGCTGGCGTGCAACGCCGGCGGAGCACGGGACGAGCTATTCATCATCAAGAACCTGCCACTACATCTCGCGGACTCAGCCCGCACGTGGCTCGAGCACTTGCCGCGAGGCAAGATCGACAGCTGGTCGCAACTGCGTGACACCTTCATCGGGAACTTCCAGGGCACGTACGCCCGACCAGGGAACCCTTGGGACCTGCGCAACTGCAAGCAGATGAAAGGCGAGAGCCTACGCGACTACATTTGACACTTCTCCAAGCGATGCATCGAGTTGCCGAGCACCACCGACACGGACATCATCTCAGCCTTCCAGAATGGCACCACGTGCGCCACCCTGATCCACCAGATCGGGCGACGGAAGCCGCGATCTACTCGGGAGCTGCTCGACATCGCGACCGACCACGCCAACGGGGAGGAAGCCACAGCCGCAACGCTAAGCCCCAGTACCGGCAAAGGGAAACAGCCGATCGAAGTCGATGACGGCCCGTCCGCACCAACCAACAAGAAGAAGAAGAGTAAAGACAAGAGGTACCGCGATGACACTTTGGTGGCTGCCGTCGACCGAAAGGCGGCGAAACCAAGGAGTAACCCGCCAACGGGTCACTTTGAGAAGCTGTTGGAAGCTCCGTGCCCCAATCACGAGGGCCCAGTCAGGCACGCCTTCAAGGACTGCAACCTGATGAAGTCCTACCTCACCGGCACGATGAAGAAACAGGACACTGCTCCGACCGGTGATGAAGGAAAGGACAAGGGCCCCGAAGAAGCTGCTTACCCCCACGAAGACGGAGCTGTTATGATGATCTTCGGGGGTTCAGAGGCACGGCCACCAAGACGCCGGGAGAAGCTGATCCAGCGAGAAGTTTACCAAGTTGAGTGTGCAACTCCGACATTGCTGAAGTGGTCGGAGACGCCAGTCACATTCGACCGACGCGATCACCCCGACCACGTCCCGCGACCAGGCAACTATCTGTTAGTTGTGTCGCCCTTGTTCAGCACCAAGCGTGTGCACAAGGTTCTGATGGACGGAGGCAGCGGCTTCAACGTCATCTACATGTCGACCCTGAACGACATGCGGATCCCGCGGTCCCGACTGCGGCCGTCTACGGCGCCTTTCCACGGGGTCGTACCCGGGATGGAGGCGGTCCCCCTCGGGCAGATTAATCTGCCCATCACGTTCGGAACTCCGAACAACTTCCGAAAGGAAACCCTCACCTTCGAAGTGGTAGGGTTCCCGGGGACGTATCACGCGATACTCGGAAGGCCAGCTTACGCTAAGTTCATGGCCGTCCCCAACTACACGTACCTCAAGCTGAAGATGCCTGGCCCGAAGGGCGTTATCACAGTGAGTACGGCTTTCCAGTATGCGTACGAATGCGATACTGAGTGCTTCCAGTTCGCTGAAGCACTGATCCGGTCTGAGAAGCTCTCCGCTGAGCCCCCCTCCGAGGACCAAGAAATCCCCGAGTCGTCCAAGCGTGCGGCCTGCTCTTTCGAGCCCGCCAAGGACGCCAAGGAGGTGCCCGTCTCCGACGACGGCCGCACACTCCGTATCGGGACGGCGCTCGGTTCCGACTAGGAAAGCGCGCTCGTCGACTTCCTCCGCGCGAATCTCGATGTGTTCGCATGGAAACCCTCTGACATGCCAGGGATTCCAAGGGAGGTCGCCGAGCACAAGCTTAACATTAAGCCCGGCTCGAAGCCGATCAAGCAGCGTCTGCGCCGCTTCAATTCCGACAAGTGCAAGGCTATCGGTGAGGAGATCAAGAAGCTCATTAGTGCAGGGTTCATTCGTGAAGTCTACCACCCCGAGTGGTTAGCAAACCCTGTACTCGTTAAGAAGAAGAATGGAAAATGGAGGTTGTGCGTTGATTACACGAGCCTGAACAAGGCATGTCCAAAAGATCCATTTCCTTTACCGCACATAGATCAAGGAGTCGATTCAACGGCTGGGTGCGAAACCCTCTGTTTTCTTAACGCTTACTCAGGGTATCATCAGATCGCGATGGATCTGATCGACCAGCTCGCCACCTCGTTCATCACTCCGTTTGGCGCGTACTGCTAGGTTTCCATGCCTTTCGGGTTGAAGAATGCAGGAGCCACATTTCAGAGATGCATGCGTCGCGTCTTTGGAGATCTCATCGGACGGCTAATCGAGGCCTATGTTGACGATATCGTGGTCAAGTCGAAGAAGGTGGGCAACCTGATTCCTGACCTTACCGCGGTCTGCGAAAAGCTGAGGGAGTACGGCGTGAAGCTAAATCCCGAGAAGTGTGTCTTTGGGGTCCCCAGGGGCATGCTACTCAGTTTCGTCGTGTCGGAGCGTGGCATCGAAGCCAATCCCGAGAAGATCTCTACAATCACGGGCATGGGACCCATCAAAAATCTGAAGGGAGTACAGCGCGTCACCGGATGCCTCGCTGCTCTCAGTAGGTTCATCGCTCGACTGGGCGAACGCAGCCTGCCGCTGTATAAGCTCATGAAGAAGTCGGAACACTTTGACATCCGAAGCGCAGGAGGCACTCGATTCGCTCAAGAAACTACTCGAGAGCCCACCTATACTCACTGCACCCATGGAGGGAGAGCCGATGCTCCTATATATCGCCGCAACGACCCAGGTCGTCAGCGCGGCTTTAGTAGCCGAGGGAGGCGAGCCTGGCAAGACGCAGAAAGTACAGCACCCCGTCTACTTCGTGAGCGAAGTCCTCTCCGACTTGAAGACACGATACCCACAGATCCAAAATCTGATCTATGCTGTCCTCATCACTAAGCGGAAGCTCCGGCATTATTTCGACTCGCACCGCATCACGGTGGTGTCTAAGTACCCGCTTGGCGAAATCATACAGAGCCCGGAGGCGGAAGGAAGAATCGCCAAGTGGGCCCTCGAGTTGATGGGGCAGAATATCGAGTATGCACCCCGCACCGCCATCAAGTCGCAGACATTGGTTGACTTCGTCGCCGAATGGACGGAGATCCAAACGCCTCCCGCTCCCATCGAGCACGAGACGTGGCTCATGTACTTCGATGGATCCCTCATGAAGGAAGGAGCCGGGGTCGGACTTGTGTTCATCTCGCCTCTGGGCGTGCGAATGGAATACATGGTCCGACTACATTTCACGACTTCCAACAACATCGCAAAGTACGAGGCGCTCATCAACGGTCTCCGGATTGCCCTCGAGCTAGGAATCCGACATCTCGACGTCAGGGAAGATTCTGACCTGGTCGTGGGGCAGGTGATGAAGGAGAAAAAATGCATAAATCCGAAGATGGTCGCGTACTACCGGGCGGTGCGCGAGTTGGAGGACAAGTTTCACGGGATCGAGCTCAATCATGTACTGCGCGAGTACAACAAGGCGGCGGATACTCTCGCGAAGGCGGCGTCGAATCGAAAACACGTGCCTCACGGGGTCTTTGCCAGCGACCAGCACGAGCCGTCCGTCCGCTCCAAGGAAGACAAGCTGCCGGAGCCATCGACGCAAGAGGTCATGGAGATCGATGGGGCGCAAGAGCCAAGCCTCGAAGACCCTGACTGGAGGATTCCGATCCTCGAATGGATGGTGGAAGGAAAATTGCCGCCCGACAAGGAGACGGCTCGATGCATCGCTCGCACGGCCAAGTCGTACAAACTGATCGACGGCGAGCTACGTCGAAATGGTGCCGAGGGCATACTCATGCGGTGCATCCTGGCCGACCAGGGCAAGGAACTGTTGCAAGAAATCCATGCGGGCACATGCGGACATCACACCGGTACGAAGACCATTGTCAGAAATGCTTTCCGACAAGGTTTCTACTGGCCCACCGCGGTTGCCGACGCAACTCAGGTCGTGCGCAGTTGCGAAGGCTACCAGTTCTATGCGCGACAAACCCATCTCCTGGCGCAGACTTTGCAAACCATTCCTATCACCTGGCCCTTCGCGGTCTGGGGGCTGGATATGGTTGGACCACTGAGAAAAGCACCCGGGGGCTACACCCACGTGCTCGTCGCCATCGACAAGTTCTCGAAGTGGATCGAGGCCAAGCCCATCATGAATGTCCGTTCCGAGGAGGCTGTCGCGTTCTTCACTGACATCATCTACCGGTTCGGGATCCCGAACTCCATCATCACCGACAATGGTACCCAGTTCACCGGCAAAAAATTCCTCAAGTTCAACCACATCCGTGTGGGCTGGGCCGCTGTCAGTCACCCGAGGACCAGTGGGCAAGTGGAGAGGGCCAACGGCATGATCTTGCAAGGTCTAAAGCTGTGGATATTCAAGCGTCTCGAGAAGTTTTGAGCGACGTGGGCCGCAGATCTCCTGTCTGTCTTATGGAGCCTACGCACCACGCCAAGTCGGACTACTGGCTGCACGTCGTTTTTCCTTGTCCACGGGTCAGAGGCAATCCTCCCGACGGACATCGACTACGGGTTCAGGCCTACACCGAAGAAGGCAACCAGGTTGCTCTCGAAGACGCCATCGATCGGCTCGACGAGGCACGCAGCGTTGCTCTCCTCCACTCGGCACAGTACCAGCAAGCCCTACATCGCTACCACAAGCGCAACATAAAGGAGCGCGAGTTCCAAGTCGGCGACCTCGTCCTCCGACGAGTTCAAAGCAACAAGGGGCGACACAAGCTCTCACCTCCATGGGAGGGGTCGTTCATCGTCGACCAAGTGCTCCGTCCGGGAACCTTCAAGCTCAAGTACGAGGACGGCAAGGTCATCTCCAACGCCTAGAACATAGAGCCGCTACGCCGTTTTTACCCTTAAGTATTTACTTTGTTCTCGTCTTATGATAATGCAAGAGCTCTGAGCTACTTTCTTTTTCATGAGATGATATCTTCATCAAGCTTACGTTTTTACTCGAGTAAAATGTCTTTATGCTTGTCTCATCCCATAGACAAGTCTCCGACTTGTCCATGGGCTCGGGGGCTACCCGGGGGTTACGACACCCCTCCCCTGAACTTCGCGAAATCTTCTTTTTTCGATCAAAAACCGCCCACGGTTTCTCGTATGATCGTTGTGGTACGCTCACACTCCTTAAAGGGAGATGAACGACGACTCTAGCGGTTACAAACCTGCGCTCGTTCGGGCCCCGAGTACTTACGCCCCCGCGGCTACGGTACAAAGACTCACAAGCAAAGTTTGTGACCTCAAGTTATCGATCACTCGCCCTCTTGAAGGGATGTCGAGTAACCGCTTTTGTAAACTCCACAGAGTTTTCTTGTTTGCAAAAAAACATATACGCATACCTATCCTTCTTCAAAGTACTCGGGGGCTGCCTGCCCGAGTAGTAACGCTTCTGAACTAAGCCCGGTCGAGTCGCCAGGTTGCTACGCCCCCGCGGCTACAGAGCAAGACACTGCTAGCGAAGTTTTAAGCTGCACCACTCGGGCTCACAAGTCCCCTAACTACTCGAAGAAAGGTCAACAAATAATCAAAATGCTTGACTTGAAATAAGAACGGGTACTTAACCCACGAGCTTGCCATAAAACACTTGGCCCACAAGTTTTTTACAAGCATGACTAAAAGCCTCGGTGAGGCGATTCTGTGTTTTCTTTACAGGCCCAGGTCGTGGAGGGCATGACCCATCATAACTCTGGCGAAGTCGATGGTGCCTTCTTCAATGCTGTCGTACTGCTCGTTGGTATAGCCCGGACACCATCCCTAGCCCAGCAGCTCCCTGTCCAGTTCCGGGTAATGCGACAGGAAGATGGCCACCACCTTGCGGACGACGTCGCAGGCCGTATCCATCGACTGCTGGCGAGCTGTCACAGCGGCCAGTTCCAAGCGATCCTTCATGGGGTCGGAAGAAACACCAAGGTCGTCCATCACCTTGATGATGGCTACTCCCATCCTGTTGCGGATCGACTCCAACTGCCTGATCTCGGTCTTGGCCTTCGCGTGCGAATTCCGTTCCTGCTCGAGCTCAGCCACGACCTCTGAAGGAAAAGAAAAAGACCAATATCAGCGAAAGATATCTTGATCCAAAAAGGGCAAAAGGTGAAGGGGACACGGCTCTTACTATTGTGCTTTTCATTAGCCTCCTTGATCAGCTCCACCAGCTTCTAGTTCTCGACGAGGCGGGTGGTGGCGGCACTCTCGTGATCCGCGACCTGCTTCTCCAAGTCGGTGCGGGCCACGCGGAGAGCTGTCCACCCCAAGAGGAAGATGATGTCACAAATCAAAAAACCACACGGAAACAAAAGGCAGAGGTAACAGGTCATGAAGTACTCACTGATGATCTCATTCTCACGCTTTTGGGCGACTTCCTCGAGACGACCCTTCTCGGTGGTGATGCTGCCAACTTGGGCCTCGAGCGTCGTCACCCTCTCACGAGCCGCCTGGAGGTCGGACTCGGCCCGGCCTGCCCTGGTCTCGAGCTCCGTCTTCTCCTGGTGGGCTGTGCGGGCAGCGGCCTCGGCATTGGAGCGTAGCTCCGCCGCCGCCTGCTCCGCCGCCGCCAGTCTTTCCTCCAGGGTGGCCTTCTCCGCCTACGCTGTGGCCGTGTGGTCTTCGGCAGCCTTCATCCTCACCTAAAAGGATGCGCGCTCAGTCGACCGGCCGACCTCGCTGTCCGTCGCCGCGAGACAGGCCGCGGCCAACTGCGCCTCCAGCTGGACCTTCTCCGCGCGGACTGCTTCAAAGGCTCGTGCCCTGTCGTCGCAGCGCCCAACAAGCTCCTAAACCACGTGTCAATTGCGCGGTTAGGAAGGAAGGAAAAACAAGCGTAAGAGTCGAAGAGGAGGAAAAAGAAGGACTCACCCTTGAGGCGGGGATCAGATCCTTGATCGCCCGCTCCGACTGACGTAGCGCCAGCTCGCTCAGGCGCAGGCCGCGCTCTAGACAGCGACGGGCCGCCAGCTCCGCGTCACTGCTGATATCCAAGCCAACCGAGGCCTGGACCAGCGAGACGGGCACCAGCCAGAGCGGCGGGACCTCCATCTCCTTCTCCTCCCCCACAGTCGAGGTGGTCGGCCTTTGCTCCCTCGAGCTCTCCCTGACCTCCACGATCAGGGTGGCATCTGCTCGTCCACCGTCGCGACGGGAGAGACGACCAGAGAAGGTGACGCCGGGATGACGATCACCTCCACAGGAGCGGCGTCCGATGCGGCGACCGACGAAATGGGATGACCCCCTCGGTCACCACGATCGCCGCCGTGGCAGAAGCCTCCTCGGAGTCGAGGTTGGGCGCCTCCACCTCCTCAGCAGTATTCCCTGTTCCCCCCACCGACTCAGGGGCTTGGGTCTCCATCTATGCATCTGCCGCGGCGCTCCCAGCTCCTCCCAACGGCTCGGGGGATGGGGTCTCGGAGCCCGCGACAGTAGCAGCCGTCCCCTCCAGCGACTCGGGGGCTGGCCGCTCGACGTCGATATCGTTGCCCGCCCCCGTCAACGACTCGGGGGTCGGCTGTTCATCATCGCCCGAATGCACCTCGGGAGCAGGACCCTCCTGGTTCTGCTCCTGGGCCCCGGATAGGCACCACGCTAACTCGGCCACGTGGGCCGAGGGCGCTTCTTCCGTGGGGGCCTCGCCCCCCAAACGCATCGTCCCCATGGACAGGTCGCTGCGAGCCGGGCTCGTAGTTCCCTGAGGGGGGACTGACATCACCTGGGTCCTGGACCCATCTGTTTCTTCAACCGTCGCCCTCGACTGAAGCGAGGACGGCGGATCGCTCGACGATGGCGTGTCTCTAACCACCTGGACAGGGCGGCGCAAGGCCTTGACAGGCGCCGGCCTCATTGTACGGCGGTCGGGCACCCTGAAACAAGAAGAATGTCACGACAACAAGCAAAAGGCGTACTCGCTATAAACACAAAGTAAAATTTGAAAGGTTGCAACTCGGAGCTCACCTCTCTGCGACGTGACGGGGCCGCTTGGAGCGAATCGTTGGATTGGGCAAAGACGCCACCCTCTTGCTCCCTGCCGACGGAGCAGATGTTGGAGGAGGGGTTGACCCGCCCCTGGCAACGACGACCGACGCGAGACGCCGTTGGGTCGGGGCCAGCCCCCCGCTCTAGGCTGCAGGTGGAGGGGAGGCCGCCGGTACGCTTCGTGGCTCCCGTGACGGACGCGCCGAGGGCGAATGAGACCTTCGGCGCGAGGAGTGGTGACGCGAGGTGTCGCGCCTCGACTCGTGGCGGCCCGGGTCACCGCGCCGCGGAGAGCTCCTACCCCTCTCGTGGTGGTCCCGCCGAGAAGCACGACTGCTTGTTCCGGGCTGGTTAGCCCAGGAGGAGGGGGTGGCGCCTGCCGGCTCGAGCTGGCGCCAGCCGCGGTCGAGGCGGGCACCGATCCGCTGCGTGGCTGCGAGGACGGCGCCGTCTCGTCATCGGTCCACTCGAACTCGGACTCGGCCTCGTCCGTGTTCGGCGGCGTTGATGAGGGGTCCTCGTTGTCGGAGACGCCAGCCTTCCCGTTGCGCTGGCGCGAGGCGCGGCCGTCGTTCCTCGACCGTTTCTCGTTCTCTTTCTGCTGGTGGGCTCTCTTGCGCTCTCCCCGCCACTGCTGCCGCGGCAGTCTCTCGGGTGAGCGTCTGGTCCTCTTCCAGCGGAGGACGAGAGGTGAGGACGTGCACGTCCCTCATCTACGCAAACACAAGGCAATCACCACCCACAATCACAAAAGACGAATCGAAAAGAAGTCGGGGGAAGGCGTACCAGGCCTACAGTGATCGGGGAAGGAAGCATCGGCATTATGTCTGGGTCACCCGGTGCTGAATCTCGTCCAGCGAAGGCAGGATGTGAGCGGTCACGGTCCCCTCAAAAGGGGCCCGGTCGTCCGTCATCTCCCAGAGGCGCAGCGCGCGACGACGGATCGGGACAATCCCCCGGGCATGGTAACCACCAATCAGGGTGATGAAGTTCACCCCGCTGCCGCGGAGTACCTCGAGGGCGGTGAGGGCGCTGTTGAGGAACCGGGGGCGATCTTTCTTCTCCGGTCCGTAGCTCCACTTCGCCGGTGCCCGATCGTACCAACAGTTGGTGAACTCGGGCAGCGGGTTCTCGAGATTGTTCTTAAGATAGAACCAATCTCGGTACCACCTGCTGTTGGAGGTGGTCAGATACGTACAGATGTACTCGTCCATCCTTCCCTGCTTCCCGCGGAGGCCGACGCACCCGATGACCGCCGCGGAGTTGTTGTCCTTCACGCAGACAAACTTGTAGAAGTACCGGAACAGGTCCCAATGAGCTCCATGTTCCAGGTACCCTTCGCACAAGACCTCGAACGCCGCTATCTGCTGGACGCTGTTCGGGTTGAGGTTGTGGAGCTCCAGGCCGTACTCCTCGAGGACGGCGCGGATGAACCGCCCCGCCGGGACGGAGAAGCCTCGCTCGTGGAACAACACGAACGAGACCACATACCCCGCCGGGGGCTGGGGGCTGCGCTCTGGCCCAGGCACCTTCCACTCTACCGCTTCGATCAGCGGCAGCAGGATGCCGTCGGCGGCGAGGCGGTCGAGCTTGGACCAGGTCACCGTCGAGGAAGACTAGTTCGACATCACGACGACCGTGGTGGCGGCGGTGGGCGGTTCCGGCTTGCGAGAGAAGGCAAGGTGAGCTCTGCAGCTTGCGCGCGGCGAGTATGGGAGCAAAGGCAAGAAGCGACGGCGGCTGAGAGCACAAGGAAGTGGAAGGGGAAATTTTTGCCGGCGGCCGCGGTATATGAAGGGGGGAAATGATTATTCCCCCCCACCCCCGCAATTAATGCCCAGGCCGCCTCGGGCCACGTCCTCCATCTGTCGAAGTGTCGCCCCTCAAAAGGCGTGCCCCACTACTGCCAGCCGCCCACGACTGTGCCGCCACGTCACGCGAAGTGGGGCCCGGAAATCTCGCAACCATCGCGAGATCTCCGCCAGTTACCCCACGACGCGCACCACACGGCAAGCCTCAATTCTCCGACTTGTCCAAGAATCCAACATTTAACCTCACGCACAAGTCTCCGACTTGTCCGTGGGCTCAGGGGCTACTACCCGTGGGTCCGCTCGCGCGTCCCCGCCGGAGAAAACACAACAAATCTCCTCGTCTCCATGACAATTGATCCTGGGAGCGAGTCTCTGACTCCCTCACCAGGCTCGGGGGCTACTGACGAGGCCATGGACCAGGGCCCACCATGACCCCTAAAAAACGAAGTACGGACCCACGTACGGCATGCTCATCAGCTAGTAGAACGAGTATTACGCTGCCCGAGCACGTGAGGGCCTGTACGACCTGTTTCCGCCATGGGCCAGAAGGCAGGCGGCCCACGGCCGCCCGCACCCTCTCCCCTGAGTACGTGGCGGCCCGTACAACAAGTTTTCACCTCCACTCCCGACTACTCGCTCGCACGAGTAGTTTCCGCCTCGCGACTATGACTACTCGTTCGCACGAGTAGTTTCCGTCGCCGGTCCGCGCGGGCTTCGCGGGGAAGGCGCGGGGCGCGTGGCCCCACCAAATCGAGATCCCGAGATCTCCGTGCACACCTCCCTGCGCGCTGCCACGTGTCTGCACCACCACAGCGGTCCACCTGGGCCCGTCCGATTCGATGTCAGGGGATGGATTCGTCAAACCTTGCCACAAGTGGCACAGTAGCCCCCGTACCGCAAACGACGTAAGGGACGCTGGGCAACGTACGGTACAGTACGCGCTATGCCCTAAGCATCAGAAGATGTAGCATAGATTAACTACTCGCACGAGTAGTATTCTGCCTCCGACCAGTTCAAGACTTGGCCATCAAGGCCGCAGGTACACGGGCCTCGTTGGCATCCCGTGATACCCAGGCGCGCGACTCGTCACGTGCCAACCTCCCCGCACTGGTCCGCCCTGACCGGGTCGATCCTGTGTTAGAGGACGGATCCTCCTACCGCTCCTCAGCAGGGGCGGTACGTATCGTACTACAGATGGCAAGGGAAACGCTGTGCCACGAACGGCACAGTGCAAGCTGTCACCTATCCCTCGATCGTCGTGATGCAGGCTACTCCGTTTCCACAGTACCCAGAAAAGACAAGCCCCTGATCCAGTGACGGGATCAGGATACGTACCCTGCCTCCTGTACCCAACTAACTACTCAGAGAAGGGTGCGGGGGGCCCCGCGACGGCTGCTTGGGATGCACGACTCAAGAGGAATCTACACCGTCACCTGGAGCATCGAAACAGTGCTTCGCCGTTGCTGCGGCCTGACGGCCCGACGCAGAGAAGGACACCTTAGACCAGCACACATACTCGATGTAACCGCCCTGACCCTCTCCCTTGTGACTATAAAAGGGAAAGACAGAGGCACATACAAGACACATTCGTTTTCACCCCCACACGCACTCAGCATCGATATCACATCTCATACAAACACCGTAAGCACTCACACACTCACGTACGTAGACTCCTGCTACAAGAACCACTCACACACCAGGGACTTGGGCTCGAAACCCTCTCCCGACTTGTTTGTACCCCCTACTACAAACTCTCGAGCGTAAGGAACACTTCCTCTCAGACTGGACGTAGGGTGTTACTCTTCGGAGGCCCAAACTAGTATAATCTCGAGTGTCTCCTGTGCTACCGTGCGGATCGGCACACACGTTCTTATAAATTTACTTGCCGGCGGTAACGAACCCCGACAATCGGCAACTTCCAAGGCACGTATGCCCGTCTCGGCAAGCAGTGGGAGCTGCGCAACTGCAACCAGCAACCGGGTGAAAGCCTGCGCGAGTACATCAGGCACTTCTCCAAGCGCTGCACTGAGCTTCCCACCGCAACCGACAATGAAACCATCTCGGCATTTCAGAACGGCACCACCTGCACCACCCTCATCCATCTGCTAGGGCGAAGGACACCGAGGACTACTCGGGAGCTCCACGACATCGCGACCAACCACGCCGACGGGGAGGAAGCAGTCGCAACTACGTTGATCGCCCCTCCGGGTAAGGGGAAACAAGTCGTGGACCCGGGCGAGGGGCCTTCCTCACGCACCAAGAAGAAGAAGAAGAACGACAAGCGTAGCCGCGATGACCACACCATCGCAGCAGTCGAGCGCAAGGCCACCCAGCCCAAGAACAACCAGAACGGTCCCCCGAAGGACCATTTCGAGAAGCTTCTGGAGGCGCCGTGCACCCACCACGAGACGCCTGTCAAGCACGCGCTCAAGGACTGCCGATTGATGAAAAACTATGTCAACGGCACGCTCAAGCCCAAGGCGATGGATCCTCCGAAGAAGACCGCCCCTCCCCCCACGATGATGAAGCGGAAGCTGCGTTCCCCCGTGAGGATGGAGCCATGCACATGATCTTCGGTGGGGCACCAGCACGACCTTCAAAGCGCCAAGAAAAGCTGATCTGGCGCGAGATCTACAACACCGAGCCTGCAGCACCGTCATACCTCAAGTGGTCGGAGACCCCGATTACTTTCGACCGCACCGACCACCCCGACCACGTGCCTCAGCCAGGATACTACCCTCTTGTGGTGGCCCCTCTGATCAGGACCAAGCGGGTCCACAAGGTGTTGATGGACGGAGGAAGCGGGCTCAACATCCTGTACATGACAACGCACGACAGCATGGGCATTTCGCGGTCCCGACTGCGCCCATCGCCGACACCTTTCCACGGGGTCATCCCCGGGAAGGACGCACTCCTGTTAGGGCAGATCGATCTGCCCATCACGTTTGGGACTCCGCGGAACTTCCGCACGAAAACCCTCACCTTTGAAGTGGTGGGGTTCTCGGGGACGTACCACGCCATCCTCGGGAGGCCGAGCTACGCGAAGTTTGTGGTCGTGCCCAATTATACGTATCTCAAGCTGAAGATCCCTGGTCCGAAGGGGGTCATCACAGAGGGGACTATGTTCCAGTACGCATACGAATGTGACACGGAGTGCTTTCAGTTCGCTAAGACACTCATTTGGTCCGAGAGGCTTCACGCCGAGCCTCCCTCCGAGGACCAAGATATCCCCGAGTCGTCCAAGCGAGCGGCCTGGTCTTTCGAGCCCGCCAAGGATGTCAAGGATGTGGCTGTCTCCGATGATGGCCGCACGCTCCGTATCAGGATGGCGCTCGATCCAAAATAGGAAAGCGCGCTCGTCGACTTCCTCAAAGCGAACCTCGACGTGTTCGCGTGGAAACCCTCCGATATGAAGGGGATCCCGAGAGAAGTTGCCGAGCACAAACTGAACATCAAGCCGGGATCGAAACCGGTCAAGCAGCGTCTGCGCCGCTTCAACGATGACAAGTGCAAGGCCATCGGCGAGGAGATCAAGAAGCTCCTTAGTGCAGGGTTCATCCAGGAAGTGTTCCACCCTGAGTGGCTTGCTAACCCTGTACTTGTAAAGAAGAAGAATAAGAAATGGAGGATGTGTGTTGACTACACAAGCCATAACAAGGCATGTCCCAAGGATCTGTTTCCTTTGCCTCACATAGATCAGGTAGTCGATTCAACGGCAGGGTGCGAAACCCTCTGTTTTCTCGATGCGTACTCCGGGTACCACCAGATTGCGATGTGCATAGCGGACCAACTCGCGACGTCCTTCATTACTCCCTTTGGCGCTTATTGTTACAACTCGATGCCGTTCGGGCTCAAGAACGCGGGCGTCGCGTTCCAAAGATGCATGCGGCGCGTTTTTGGCGATCTCATAGGGCGAATAATCTAGGCATACGTTGACGACATCGTGGTCAAGTCGAAGAAAACGGGCGATCTAATCCCTGACCTCACGAAAGTGTTCGCGAAGCTGAGAGAACACGGGGTGAAGCTTAACCCCGAAAAATGCGTTTTCGGGGTTCCGAGGGGCATGCTCCTCAGCTTTGTCGTGTCCGAACGCGACATTGAAGCTAATCCCGAGAAAATCTCAGCCATCACTAACATGGGGCCGATCCAGAATCTGAAGGGAGTACAACGCGTCACCGGCTGCCTCGCAGCTCTCAGTCGATTCATCGCTCGACTCGGTGAGAGCAACTTGTTGCTGTACCGCCTGATGAAGAAGTCTGACCACTTTAAGTGGACGCCCGAAGCCCAGGAAGCACTCGATTCGCTCAAGAATCTCCTGAAGGGTCCTCCAGTGCTCACATCACCGATGCCAGAGGAACCAATGCTCCTATACGTGGCTGCAACTACCCAGGTGGTGAGTACCGCACTGGTGGTCGAACGAGAAGAGCCTGGAAGATCACTCAAGGTGCAGCGGCCGGTTTATTTTGTGAGCGAGGTACTCTCCGACTCAAAGACCCGCTACTCGCAAATCCAGAAACTCGTATATGCTGTCTTGATCATCAAACGCAAGCTTCGACACTACTTTGATGCGCATCCCATCACGGTGGTGTCCAAGTACCCGCTCGGGGAAGTGATCCAGAATCCTGAGGCTGAAGGAAGGATAGCCAAGTGGGCTCTTGAGTTGATAGGACCGAATATATCATATGCACCGCGTAGTGCCATCAAGTCGCAAGTGTTGGCAGATTTTGTCGCCGAGTGGACAGAAATTCAAACTCCGTCGGCACCGATCGAGCACGAGACATGTACAATGTACTTTGATGGCTCCGTCATGAAGGAAGGAGCGGGGGCAGGCCTTGTCTTCATCTCGCCTCTGGGTATACGTATGGAGTACATGGTTCGACTGCACTTCCCTGCATCCAACAATGTCGCCGAGTACGAAGCGCTCGTTAACGGCCTCCGAATCGCTATTGAACTCGGAATCCGCCGTCTCGAGATCCGTGGAGACTCCGAGCTTGTCGTAGATCAGGTCATGAAAGAGAAGAATTGTGTTGATTCAAAGATGGCGGCCTACTGTCGAACTGTGCGTCAGCTGGAAGACAAATTCCACGGTCTCGAGCTCCATCATGTGCTGCGCGACTACAACAAAGCTGCTGACATCCTCGCCAAGGCAGCATCGAGCCGCAAGCCTGTACCACATGGTGCGTTTGCTAGCGACCAGCACGCACCATCCGTCCGGGTTGATGAAGAGCAACCGCCAGAGCCTGAGGCGCCAGAAGTTATGGAGATCGACCAACCACAAGAGCCAAACTTGGAAGATCCAGACTGGCGGTTCCCAATCCTCGAGTGACTAGTCGAAGGCAAGCTGCCCTCTGACCAGACGGAGACACGCCGCATCTCGTGGCGAGCCAAATCATTCAACCTCATCGACGGCGAGCTCCACAAGCGAGGTGCGGCATACATTTTCATGCGCTGCATTCTAAGGGATCAAGGCAGAGAGCTGCTCCAAGAAATCCATGCCGGCACATGTGGACATCATGCCGCCCCAAGGACTCTTGTCGGAAAAGCATTCCGACAAGGTTTCTACTGGCCCACTACATTGGCTGATGCCAAGGACATCGTGCGACACTGCGAAGGTTGTCAGTTCTACGCTCGGCAAACTCACCTCCCTGCGCAAGCACTTCAAAACATCCCCATCATTTGGCCGTTCGCTGTGTGGGGGCTGGATATAGTCGGGCCATTCAGGACGGCGCCCGGCGGCTTCACGCACCTGCTTGTTGCTGTTGACAAGTTTTCAAAGCGGATCGAAGCCCGACCCGTAGTCAAGGTCCGCTCCGAAGAGGCAGTGGCATTCTTCACCGACATTATTTATCGCTTCGGGATCCCCAACTCAATCATCACCGACAACAGCACACAGTTCACGGGAAAGAAGTTCCTAAGGTTCTGCGACGACAACAACATCTGAGTGGACTGGACCGCTGTTGCGCACCCGAGGACCAACGGGCAGGCCGAGAGGGCCAACAGCATGATCTTACAAGGATTGAAGCCCCGGATCTTTAAACAACTCAAGAAATTTCTGGCAAGATGGGTCGCCGAGTTACCATCTGTTCTCTGGAGCCTGCGCACCATGCCAAGTCGAGCTACCGGCTCTACGCCGTTCTTCATGGTGCACGGGTCGAAAGCTGTCCTTCCGACGGACATCGACTACGGCGGTCCAACAGTTCGAGCGTACAACGAGGAAGGTAACCAGGTCGCCCTCGAAGTTGCTATCGACCAGCTTGATGAAGCACGCGACGTGGCGCTCCTACACTCAGCTCGATACCAGCAAGCTCTGCGCCGCTACCACGAGCGCAACATGCGCGATTGCCAGTTCCAGGTCGGAGACCTGGTACTCCGACGAGTCATGAGCAACAAGGACCGACACAAGCTCGCGCCCCCGTGGGAGGGGCCGTACATCGTTGATCAAGTGCTCCGACCAGGGACATTCAAGCTTCGACACGAGGATGGCACAATCGTCTCCAACGCATGGAACATAGAACACCTACATCATTTTTACCCTTGGGTAATGTTCCCCATTTTGCCTTACGATAAATGAATAATGCCATGTGCATTTGTTCTCGTTTCATAAGTTCGCAATCTTTTTATGTTGGCATCTTCTCTGCATGTTTCAAAGTTGTCTAAGGCTGAGCGGTAAGCGTTCCTGCACCCATACAGAAACACTCACTGCCTGGGGGCTACCCTGGGCACGATGCCCTCCTTTCATTTTCCCGCTTTTAAAACAAATTTCCTCCGACAAGCCTGTCGTAACCAATCGCACGCGCAAACGGTTTTTTGATGGAATTCCCTATCTTGCGAAAGAAAAAGATGTTGATCTGTGCACGCCTCGGTGTTGCCGTTCGTTCAAAGCTCCTAGCAGCCACGCCCCCGCGGCTACGGTGCAAAGATTTGCGAGCACAGCCCAGGCCCTCAGGTTGACATCCGATTACTTTCAAAAAGTGCTTAGGTAACCGCTCAGGCTCCGGCTCAAAACAGTTTTTGACGAAAAATGTGCATGTCACTTTTGAACGTCCCTAAGTACTTGGGGGCTGCGAACACGTAGTGTTACATTGCGATTCAGGTTGGTCGAACTCTCAGACTCTTACGCCCCCGCGGCTCCAGAGTAAAATTCGATCGGCTTAAGTCGCTAAGAGTAACTACTTCGTTTCGCAGTCATTCCCCAAGTACTCAGCGAATGTGTCAGATACGACAAGTTTGAACAAAACGAAAATTGTTCAGTGCAGTACGCATACAAGTTTTGTTTAAATATCGAACAATTTGATACATCTAATTAGAAGGCTCGGAGCTGTCTCCCGCTTCTGGTGTGTCTTTTGGAATTAGGTCCAAGTCCTTCATCACTGCATCAGCCATGGCGTGGGCGAAGGTGGCGCAGTCCTCCTCGATTTGGTCGTACTCCTCGTCTGAGTAGCCGGGAGCCCAGCCGCCACTCAATGCCTCGTGGTCCAACCCCTGATAATGCGAGCCGAGCATGGCAAGGACCCGGTGCACCACCCTCCGAGACGTCGACAGCTCTTTCTCCTTGGAAACACCCGGCAGAAGCGCGACTCGATCGCCAAGCATCTGGGGAGGCATCTGGACGGGGGGGGGACACCAATTTTCGACAAGATCCGTTCGATGAACCGGCCAAATTTGGTGCGGTCCACAATGTCTTTTTTGCGAGCCTCCTCCACCTCGTGCTGAGCCTTCCTGGAGTCCTCGAGCTCAGCCTTTACCTCTGAAGACAGAAAGCGAGACGGAGTTTAGTTGTGAGAAGCGCAAGCAAGAGAAGGGAAGGGGCAAGATAAATGATCGTACTCGAAAGCTGGTTCGACAAATTCTTGGCTGTCCCCGTCATCTCGTGGATCTTAAGCTCGGCAGCGGTGACCTTCTGCATCTCTTCCACAAGCCTCTTGGCCAATGAGGCACGAGCCAAGCGAAGCCCTGTCGAAAGCAGAAGACCAGTTAACATCCACAACGAGTAACACGAAGAAGAAAGCATCACAGAAGCTAAAAGCGCTAAGCTGCTCACCGTCAAGGTCTTGCGCCAGCTTGGTGTTGCCATCACGGAGCCGAGTCCCCTCCTCAGTGGCTTCCTGCAACTTGGCGGAGAGGTCACCCACCTGCTTGTTGGCCGTCTTGAGGTCCACCTCGGCGTGGATCAAGTCCCACTGCAGGTCCACCACCTTCTTCTCGAGCGCTGCTTTCTCTTCAACGGCGACCTGGGACGCGGCCTCAGCGGCAGTGGCTGCAGCGGCAGCAGTCCCAGTGGCCTCAGCGGCAGTTGCGGCGGCAGAACGCAGCTCCACGGCTGTGGTCTCCGCCTGGGCAAGCTTGGCCTCGAGGGCCGCCCTCTCCGACACGGCGGCGTCAGTGGCGAATTGCGCGGCCACAGCACGGTCCTCCGCGGATTTTGCCGCGGCTTCGAGCGTGGTCCTCGTCGACGCCTCGCTCGCCGCAGCCCCTGCAGTCGCTAGTCGGGCGGCGACCAACTGCATCTCCAGCTAGACTTTCTCGGCCCGGAGCTCCTCGATGGTGCGCGTCTTCCTGGCGCTGCAGATTGCAAGCACCTGGACTGAGTAGAAGATCAGCTACAAAAACAACTGCAAAAAACAAAACCAAAATCGGGCTTGGCGAACTCACCGATGAGGCCGGGATGACAAGCTCGTTGACCGCCTGTTCCGCCCACCTCAGGCCCCATTCGAGGCGATGACGGGCCACGGTTTCTTCGTCCTCATCATCATACGGCCCGGCCTCGTGGGTCCCAGTCCGCGAGGAGCGCCCCAGACCAAGGTTGTGCTCTCCTTCATCTGCGGCCGGGAAAGAGCAGGCTCCCGAGCTCTCCCCAACTTCTTGGACCGTAGCCAAGGAGGCGCTGCCCTCCACGTCCTCGAGAGCGGCAGGGACCTGCAGGTTCGGGTGGGGCGAGTCAGTGATCACCACTACCTCCACGTCAGAGACGGCGGGCTGGGGCGACGGCTCCACCAGTGTACTCTCTGCCGGCACCGCCGCGCTCTCAGGAGGCACAGTCGCGCCCACGGTCGACGTTGGCGTCACGGTGGCATCTGGCTCTCCTTCCGCCACCTTGGTTGCAGTCCTCTCGGGGTTCGCCCCGGCCACCTCGACCGCGGCTGTAATCACGGAGGTGGGCGGCACGGGCGCCTTGATAGCAGGCTCCTCCGGTACCGTCAGGCACTGTTCCAGCTCAGTCGCGAAGGTGGCCACGTCAACACCCGAGAGGTTGGGCCCTTCGACGTTGGAGGCCTCCTGGAGCTGGGCGAAAGACTCGGGACCCGACGTCACTTCAACCCCACCTCCGCCGGTGTCAGGCGCCAGGGGCACACCCGCCTCTGGAGCCGCCGACGCGTCGGTGTCGCTATCGATGATAGGCGCCGCCGGGGGCTCGATCTCCTCGGGGGCTGTCTGCCCTTCGACCGCTCCACCAACCGCCGACGCCGGAGAAGGTGCCGCCGCCTCGTGGGACGCAACCACCTCGGCGACCCTACTCTCGACTTGTGCCATCACCGGCACGGGCCGAGGAGACGACGGGCGGGGGGCGGATGAAGGATTGCGTGTGCTCAGGACTGCGCGCTTCTGCGGCGTAAGGCTGAGCGCGCTGGTGTCGGAGCACCTGGCACGAGAAAGCAAATCAAAAGGCGAACAAAAATCAAGAGCGAAACAACGAGATGACGCGGAACAACACTTACATAGAGGAAGTGACGCGGGCCCGCTTGATGGGCCTGGGAGCCGCGCCCGACGACTCGGGGGCTGGTCTCTTGCCCACCACCTCGTCGGAGGGTGGGCTCCGACCTCCACCTGGGGCAAGCGGGACCTGCACGGGCGGAGCCCTGCCGCCCCGGATGACCAAAGACTGAAGGCGCTGCGAGGGTGCGTTCGTGTCCTCCCCCTGAGACGCACTCGGGGAAGGCGCCAGCGGTGTCGATCTCGCCTCGGACGGTGACCGTCTCCTAGGAGAGCGCGGCTCCCGCCGTGATGTATCGCTAGAGGAGCGGCAGGCAAATGAATCGCGGTCCGCCGGCCGCCTGGACGAGTCGTCCCGCCTCGGAGAACTTCCCCTTGCTCTCGGAGGCTGTTGGCTGATGGGGCCCGACCGGGAGCGGGTCACTCTCCGGTCCTCTTGGACGGGGCGTGGAGGCGGATGCGAGCCGGAGCTCGTCCCTTGCTCACGGACAACTGGCTCCGGCCGCCGTGAACTGGAGCTCGTCCCCTGCTCACGGACGGCTGGCTCTGGCCGCCGTCTCGAGCTGGCCTCCGTGGCCTGCCACTGATGAGGGGGCAACACGGATGACGACGATAGAGCACTCCAATCGACGCCAGTGCCTTCATCATCACCAGATCGCGGTGGCGACGACGAAGGATCCTCGTCCGAGGAGACGGCGATCTCGTTCATCCTCCGGCGCTTGGCGCCGTGGTTGTTCCGCTCGCGCTTCGCGATCTCCTTGTCCTTGAGCTTGGCCTTGCGATCGGCCCTTCTCATCTCCGCGGCGGTCCTGGAGCGATTCTGTATCGCATCCGGGGGAGAGGAGGCTTCGCGGGGAGAGGAGCCGCGGGCCTCAGCTAAGGGCGAGAAAGAGAAAACGAAATCAATGCAAGGGACAAAAGCTCCGAGAAGATGCCGTCGGACAAAGAATGCAAGCTAGTCGGAAGGCTAGTCGGGAAGGGGAAGAACTTACGTATTTCCTGGTCCCCTCTTGGGGGAGCAGGGGCAGAAGCCGTGCTGGAGGCCACAAGTACGACACCCTCCCGATGGCCAGCCCCACGCGTCGGTAGATCTCATCCAGCGAGGGGAGCTCGGGCGCCGTCACGGTCCCTTCGAAGGGAGCCTTGTCGGGTGTCATCTGGCAGATGCGCAGGTGCCGCCGCCGGAGTGGGACGATCCCCAACGCATGGTACTGGCCGATGACGGCCGCCAAGTCGATCCCGGTGTCACGCAGCCGGGACTACACCACCCAGCAATCTTTGAGCAGCCTCTCCTGCTCCGCCTCCGGGGGTCCGTAGCTCCAGTTCGACAGTGCCTCAGCGATTGAGGCACCGGTATACTTCGGTAGCGGATGCTCGGGGTCGTTCTTGAGATAGAACCAACTTTTGTGCCACTCGCTGTTGGAGCTTGTCAATGTGAAGGGGATGTACTCCTCCCCTCTGCCCTGCTTCATCCGGAGGTTGGCGCACCCGATAGTCGCTGGGAGCGCCTTGTCCTTCAAGCAGACGAACTTGAAGAAATACCAGAAGAGGTGCCAGTGGGCGCCCACTCCCATGTATCCCTCGCACAGCGCCTCGAATCCCGCCATGTGCTGAATGCTGTTCGGGTTGAGGTGCAGGAGCTGCAGCCAGTACTCCGAGAGGACCGCACGGATGAATCGACCGACGGGGATGGAGAAGCCTCGCTCGTGGAACACCACAAATGAGACAACGTAGCCCGGCGGCGGACGCGGGACAAACTCGCTGCCTGTTACTTTCCATTCCTCGGCGGCGGTGGGCTCCGGCAACTGACCGACAGCGACGAGACACTGGAGGGTCACGCGGGTGACGTTGGAGCGCGTCCAGTTCGACATGGCGCCGTCAAGTTTCGGGGCGTAGCGCGGCTGGAAGAAGCGGCGGTGGCACAGCGGCGCGGCTGGAAGCGGTGGCGGCAGCGCAGCGGATGCGAAGAAGAGAAGGGCAAGCAGTGCTGGCTATGGCAGAGATTGGGGGAGCAAATGAGTTCAAACTATTCCGGTGCATGGTTTATAAGGAGCAGACGTGGACACCGGCCTTAAATGCTGGCCCCACCACGCCGCGAAACCGCCTGCTCAGAAGGCGCGTACCCCGAGGCGACAGGCGCGCGCTCGCGCGACAGTTCGGTGCCTGAGGGGCCACGAATCTGAACCGACTGTGCGCCGTCCCCTCCAACCGTCATGTCCGCCACGTCAGCCACGACCATCATGGCGGACGCAACTGCCGATTCGGCCACGACCGCCTTGACCAGTGATTTCGAAACGACTACAACAACATTTCAAGATTAAAACCCCACAAGCGAGTCTACAACTCCCTAGTGGGCTCGGGGGCTACATCCGGCGGATGCGCTCGCGCGCACCCACCAAGCAAATCAAGAAGCAAAAACTACTACGACACCCCTTCGTCTCAAAACCTGTGAGCGAGTCCTTGACTCCGACCCCAGGTTCGGAGGCTACTGACGAGGGTCTGGATTAAGGAACCCTAAAACAACGAGATAATCACCTCTGAGGTGGAGTCTTCTGACACCATTGACAATGTCAAGGCTAAGATCCAGGACAGGGAGGGATGCAGATCTTCGTCAAGATCCTCACTGACAAGACTTCCTCCTCTCCGAGTACTCCTCGCCTCCGAGTACTTTCCGCCTCGCACGAGTACTCTCCGCCTCGTACGAGTGCGCTCCGCCTCGACTCTGCCTACTCGTTCGCACGAGTAGCTTCCGTCTCCGACTAGGACAGGGCCCACATGTGGAGGTCAGAGCGCGGATCAGGGGCCCCGCACGAACGTGGCGCCGCCCCAACGCTCGGGCCTTCCCGCGACGACACGCGTGGCACCAGTTTTCCACACCATGCAAAGACCACAGCTGGCGAGGCGCGACGTTGGCCTATTCTGACAGGAGCCGTAATGCTACACAGTGTACCCTCACGGCCTCCAACATGCCATCCCATCCAACACCAGTTGCACGCCACCCCGTCAGAGCAGGCACTCATTACCGTCTACGGACGGCGTCTACCAACACTTAGGCCGTAACGTGGCGGTCCTAAGCAACACTCAAGAAGGCTGAGTCATCAAGTGAACTACTCGGAGGAGACGCTAAGTACCCGGAATGTACAGTACCGCTCGCACACGCGGCAGTCTCCAGCACCACCACAGCTCAGCGCCCTTCAATGCCTCCTGACGGAGGTCGACGTCCGAAAAGACTTCTCAACACCGTAGCACTGTAGCATATTTTTGCATTCCCTCTTTGCCCCTCACCCTTGCATCTATAAAAAGGGGAGGAGTGCAACTAGACGAGGACTGACCGATCACCAAGTTTGTAACCCCTACTACAGACATCCCTGGCATAGGAACACGAGTACTCGGAACTGGACGTAGGGTATTACTCTCCGGAGGCCCGAACCAATATAAAACCCTTGTGTCTCTTGTGCTAACCATCCGGGTCCGACACACGATACGTTACAAATACACTGCCGGCGGTAGAGAACCCCGACACCTGTCCATGAGATGAGAGAAGAGAGAGATGAGTTAGAGAGCGATGGAGAAAAGAAAGAAAGCGAACGAATGAGAGAGAGAGGGACGGGGGAGCGGCTGGAATTTCTAAGTGTGGGGCGCGCGCAGGGGCAGAGCATTAGTACTGGGGGTATTTTGCCCCGGTATTAATGTGTTCGTATTAACCCGGGGTTAGTCCCACCCGGTACTAATGTGGCTTGGTCACATTAGTACCGGGTGGGAACTAGCCTCGGTATTAATGCGAACACATTAGTACCGGGGCTAGTTCCTACACGGTACTAATGTTGGTCACACGAGGGCTCCGCGGGGCTCCTCCTTCGCACGAGATATTAGTACCGGTTCTATTTCACATTAGTACTGGGCACCGAAAAAACCGGTACTAATGTTAAATTTGCTCTGGGACGAAAGCCTCATTTCTTAGTAGTGTTTTGATATTTTTAGATTCATTATTTTTGCTATGCATTTAAACATGTATTATATATACTACATGTTAAAAGGCTACTAATATAAAAATATAAAAAATCTACAATTTTCAAGTGGTGAGAGTGTACGCGATCCGTTGGCGCTTGCTTGGCTGGCAAAGGGCAAAATGCGACGGTTGGATCCTACTACCGTTTGTTTTTTTTCCGAGCTGTGGCCTCGTTGATACAAGTTCTCAAATTTTGCAAAAAGCTTTTGCCCCAAAAGTTTTTGGTCTAACTGTTTGGATGAGATGTTTAGATCCACCAAGATCTTTTTTTGCGTAAAGTAAATCAAACCATTAAGTAACATTCAATGCATGTGACCCAATAATGCATTTTGTGCAAGTTTTAGAAGTGTTAGACTATCTCTAGCGGATGCCCTTCGCGCATCTGCAAAACAGATGAATATGCAGCAGCAGAGAGGGGCATCCCCTGCTGCAAAAGAGCAGGAACTCCAGCAGTCTTCCCCATTCCCTTCGCACAGCGACCGACAGTTGTGCTCCCGCGAGCAATCGGAGAAGTCCGTGTGGTCGGAGATCCGCCCCCGAGACGGCTCTAGCAGCTCGCGCCGGAGGAGCGGGAGAGGGAGAGGGAGGGCAGAGGCCCTGCTCGCCGGGGAAGAAGGCGGCACGGCCAGGGAAGGCCGGCCATGCCTCGTCGCCTCCGCCCCAGGCGGCCTCCTCGTTGTCCCCTGCCTCGTCGTCCCCGCTCAGGCGGCCTCCTCGTCGTCCCCGCCCCAGGCGGCCTCTTCGTCGTCCTCGCGCCGGCGAGGATGGGGACCAGCCGCGACCATGCGCGCCGGCGAGGATGGGGAAGACCGGTCCCCCGCGGCGGCGCGACCTCCTCACCTCCTCCCCGCGGCGACGCGTCCTCCCGCTCGGATCTGCGCCGGCGGCGCGGGCGGGTGGGGGCGGGTGGCGGAGACGATCGGCGCGGCCTCCTCGCGCCTCCCGCGCGGATCTGGCGCGGCCACCGCCTGCTCGCCGCGCCGGGGAAGGAGGACGGCGGTGGCGTTGACCCGCGTGCGCTAATCCGCACGATGGAGGATGGGGTCGCCGGATCTGCGGCGACCGCTTGAGCTGTGGAGGAGGAGGAGGCCGGCTGGCCGGGAGCGAGGGAGACTGCGAGGGCGGAGCTCGGGCGACGGAGGGAGAAGCAGGGAGAGGAGGCCGTTGCTTTGAGCGAAGAGAGAGAAAGGGAGTTTTCCCCAGGAATGAGCGTGCGGCGGGGGCTTGCTGCATTTTGCAGCAGCCTTTGCGCGTACCGCTGGAGCAGCTACAGTAGCTCCCGCGCGCGCAAAATGAAGATGCGGTGAGGGTTGCAGAAGCTGCTAGAGTCAGTCTTACCTCCCAAATGCAAAATCTTAGCAAGCTAAGTTTTGCAAGGGTGCTTAGATTCATTTTGCAAAAAGATGAGCTAAAACACCAAACTTTTTGCAAAATCGGGAACTGTTTTTAGATAATGAAAGGTAATATTTCGTATTGAAACATTTTTTTTCAAGAATTCATCATACCACAAAGATTACAGAGGTACACATGTTCCCAAAAAAAAATGTAGCCAAAACATCAGAAGATCCGATGTACTAAAGAAAATAAGAAAATACAACTCAAAATCTCTGGCAAACTACTTCAGCAATCTTCGTTTAAGTCTTGTTATGTAAAGTCTCATTTGAATGATCCGACTTCTTCTCAACTGCTGAAAATTGAAACCAAAGCGTGAGCCAATCCAACAATGAAGAAGAGTGGCAACTCTATCTGCCATGCTATGACCACAAACTCAAAATCACAACAAAATCATCCACATTGCATTCGGGATAAGCAAAATTGGGAACTAAACACCCCCTAATCAAGCACCTTGCACTGTTTGTTGATTGCTTCCTCAAGGGCATGCGATATTGTCTCGAAGCAGTACACGTACCATGCATCTAGCTTCCTATGCGGCTATGCCTAAGAGGAAAACCTTGTGCTTGCTATTTTTCTCTAATCCACGAGGAACGTACAAAAGCACGAAGCTTTGTCAGAATTGCGCCCTCGATCTGATCCTTAACCGTCCGGTGTAGTACCATATGCATCTGTGTCGATAATAAAATAGAAACTAGCCGTTCCGTACCCACGTAGTAAGTGGGTGTGTCGTCCGTGCTGCGACTGCGATGCGTCACAGTAACTAGATTCCCTACTCATTCCAATCCATCAAACTTTTTAAACCCGTTTTTCGTTAATTAAACTCGTATCAAAGACCGTTTGTCCCGCGCGCCGCCAAGCATGCATGTAGCCCCAGACGCGTGAGTTGCGATACTGCACCCACAACAGTGGTGACACGGTACGCGGGAAGCGAACTCGCCGTCAACGCCGGGGGGCAAAAGTGCGAGCGGCTGGATCGGTGCGGCCACGCCCGGCCGGCCGACCGAGCGAGCAGGACCAGACCAACACGGGACGGCAGCCGGAGCGGAGCCTGACTGCTTGATGTCACGCACACAACGACGAGCGCGGGTAGGCCGTAGGCGACGGGCGAGCCCAACCTCCTGACCAAGCGCCCTCATTATTTCCGCTCCGCGCCGGGTGCCAGCCAACCAACCCGGCCTGGGCCCTCGTCATCCCTCTCCTCCGGCTCTCCGCTTGGGAGTTGGTGGGACCGGGCCGGCGCCGCGGCCGCGGGGGCGGGGCGCTCCTCCCGCTCCGGTTTCCCTTTTCCCAAAACGGCCTCCGCGCCCGTAGGGCCGGCCGGATCACGGTATCAGCGCCCAGCCCCAGGATGGGGCCCGCCGGAGCGCCCCGGCGCGGCGGGTAGAGAAGAAACGCCGCCGTCTCGCTGGTCGAGTAGCCGAGGAGGAGGTAGACCGACCGTAGAGCGTAGACGGCGTCCGAATTTGTTTTGCGTTTTGGCTCCCCAGCACCGGCAGTACACGTTACCCTTTCTTTCTTATAAAATTGTTTTTTTCTTTTCTTCCGGGGGCTGTTTTAAAGAGATTCCATATTCGTAGTAGGGGTACAAGGGTTCAACTAAATTTGTTTTTTTAACACTATCAATAAGTTAGGATTAGTTTTTTTTGGAAACATGAAAACTATGTCCCATTTCACTACAATGTATCAAGAAGTACATATGTCAAAAAAAAAACACTAAGGCCGTGTTTGCTTCCGGGCTCTAAGGGCCGCAACCTGCTGAGTCACAATGTAATGCCACCGAAAGCGGACATCGCACATCCTACGGATCCACTTTCTTTTCCGGACCGTTGCCAGCTTTTTGCTACCATGTACACTGAAGTCGTGTTTGCTTCCAGGGTCTAAGGATCGCAACCTGCTAAGTCACGATGTAACGCCACCGAAAGCGGACATCACACTTCACGACACACATCCTGCGGATCCACTTTCTTTTCCAGGCGGTTGCCAGCTTTTTGCTACCAAGCAAAAGCGGCCAAATATTGTGACGTGACCGCCGTTTGGCGTGGCTGTTTGCACTGCGGAACTTAAAACGTCTTTAAAAGTAATATATTCTAGAGATCTATATTTTACACTTTCGCAATGTTTATGTGAAAGCTAGCGTGTACGCATATGTACTCGATCTCAAAACACTAAGAGTTTAAAAGATCACTTGTTATTACATTCATTATTTGGAGGACTCTCATCCTCTACAAGTGTTGACATTCCACCAACATTTCGTGACATCAACACACCTAATAATATTAGCACTTATTATTATTGTTACCATTTAATAGTTTTTAAAATATAAAATCAGCATTATCACATAACAAATACTTGTGTAAATAATGATAGATTATTTGTCTAGTTGCTTTCCTCGTCACGCGCCACAGCCACATGATTCTCGCATTTGATAATATCCTTTCTTAACAATTCATCTATACTATGACTCAATGATATGGTACCAACAACAAAGTTGTAATGGCGTCTTTCCGTCGCATAGCGGCTATCATTCGCAGGCTTTGTAGTTTTGCCTCTCAACACTTCTCTCTACTAGTAGGGATTTTTTCTACTCAGTGTAGTGGAAATCTAACATCAACTAGGGATTTTTTCTACTCCTACTCAATCTAACATCAAGAAAGGAAAGTAGTTGAAACTGTAGTGCGGAGGAGTAGCATAAAAGGGAAGGGCTAACACTGAAGAAGCATACTCAACATCACCCCCATCCATCCATAGGTTAAAAGCCCGGCACCCGCACACCAAAGCTTCCCCTCATCAGTCATCACCGGCTCCTCCATCTCGGCCCTCCCCTCCCCCTCCCTCCTCCTCTCGCTCCCCTCCTCCTCTTCTCTCCCTCTCCAAACCCCATCTACGTCGGCGTAGGGTGCGGGGGCTGGAGTTGGAGGAAGCATTTCTGGAGATTCTGTGGCGACTTCTCCAGATCGGCAGATCCAACTTTCTGGGTCGTCTCTTTGGGCGGATTTGGAGCGAGCCCCAGATAGTTTGTTGCAGAAAGGAGCCGCTTTTGCGCCGCTCCAGCCTCTCTGCGAGCCTCTGCTCGTCGTTCTTGGCCTCGGATCATATATCCATCTAGGAAAAAGAGAGGCCACCTTTGCATTTATTCTTTGGCCCCTTCGGAGATCGCCCCCCGTCAAGATTTGGTGGGAACCCAATTCGCTGCGATTCCCTTGTGGAAAGGCGCCGCTTTGGTTCCTGTTTCCCCACAGCTCCCAAACTCTCAATCTCTTGTTCACCTACTTGCCTAACTTTCTTTTACTTCGATCCACCAGTTTGTGCCGTCCACGCCTCGGCATTCGGTAGCTTATTGATTTGACGCAAACCGGATCAATCTGTGGGCTGTGGCCCTTGTTTTCCGGAGGGTTGTTGTGCTTGTTCCTGTTCTTGGCCGGAGGCATGGCGGCGGCGGCGAACGGAGGTGCCGGCGCGGCGCTCTTCAGCGAGGAGGAGCTGCGGGAGGTGAGCGGGGTGCGCTGGGGGGAGGACTTCGTGGAGATGACGTGCGGATGTACCAGCCACCGCTACGGCGACGCCGTCGGCCGCCTCCGCGTCTTCGCCTCCGGGGACCTGGAGATCAGCTGCGAGTGCACGCCCGGCTGCCACGAAGGTCCGTGACAGTCACCACTTCTCTCTCTTTTTGATTTTTTTCTTCGCTCTTGATTTCATGTCCGTGCATCGATGCGCGATGCTGTTTGATCTCTGGGTCACGGCGTCTTGCCCCCAAAGGTGAGCCTGCATGCAATGCCAGTGCACGCGCAGCGGCGCCGCTTGTGCCCCGCATCGCCTGCTTCTAGTGCTTGGTACCATGCTGCATCCCATGCATTGCGGCTCTGGCTTTGCATCTGTGTCTGTTGCCTGTTGATTTTTTTTTTGGCCAATAAACCATTGCCTTCTCTGCAATCTGAATGTTAGGATGCTGCCGAACTAGTTTGTTGGTTGGTGTCATGCGCCCCTGAGTAATTAATATCACTTGTATCATTCATTCGGCATAACTGACCTTTCATGTTCTTGTGTCTGCACACCCTCTAGTCTAGTACAGCACAAGAAACCAGTTTGTCGATACCTAATGCACGTCGATTCATTCTGTATCCTCTCTTTGCATGGCTGGGTGGTGATGGGATTTGCCCCTCTGTTCGGTCGTGTTGTCCATCACGGCAGTACAACACATTGTTACGTCTCTGTTTATATCCAGGCTTTCGTTTGCATGGATTAGCACCTGTTCTCGTTCGGAGTTGCATGCTGCTTTCTTTTGTATGCAAAGTGGAAGTGCCCTTTGTGATCTTCCATTGTGACATCAGGATGCTTGTTTGCAACGACTAAGATGTAAATATACTGTTAGTCTCTGTTTCTGTGTTGTGTTGGTACCTGGTGGCCTTAATTAATAGTTGTTCTCTGAGCTGTTTAGATGATATTTTCTGCTCCTCATCTGCAATGTCTGTATTTCATTGTGCGTCCATACTGATGTTTCAGTAGATAGGGGACATACTGATGTAGTCTAGATAACATAAAGTGTTATGTATGGCTGCCAGCATACTATAGACAGGGCCTTGGATGGTTAGCATAATTGCATCAGAGTTTGTCTTAAACCTAAAATGTGTGATAAAATATGGTTGTTTGTTTTGGAGGTCTAACATATGAAGCAACAATCGTCTTCCTTTATCCAGATGTGCTAGTAAGTTCTCATTTGATTTGGCACCTTTTTTCCTTTTCATGGCTGGTGTTCTTAGTGATAGCAACATGGCAAAGTGACAAAAAGATAGCAGCCAGTTATGGCTTGCCATATATTCCAAAATTCAGGATTTGTTTATGAAATCTAGATATGTATGTGGGATTTAACAAATGTGATAGGCTCTGCACTCGAAATATGCAGTTCCTAATGCCAATAATTTATGACGGCAACCTGCAGCCTTCTATAAGATGTGTATCCATCTGGGGCTACATACACTGCAGTGCTCGTCGGTAGAGCAATCAGGCACCCAGTTTTCTAGGGAAGTTACTTTTTTTATGTGCTACTTGGCTCGAGTGACATCACAGATCACCAAGCTTCAAATGGTTCTTGTTTTATATGAATTTAAGGACTCATAAGACTGCGTGTCTATCTTCTAGTTAAAACTCATTCTGCTTTGAGTTCTTTTTGTGGTATGACATAGTACATTTCTAGGTCAAACCTTGGAGATAGCATTTGATTAACCATCTAGTGTGCTGATAGCTCTCAGTTTCATGGTGGCTCAGGCTAACTGTGATACAAGTTAATTTTGTAACTTGGAATTGCAGATAAGTTGACACCTGCTGCCTTTGAGAAGCACTCTGGAAAGGAGACTGCTGGAAAGTGGAGGAACACTATCTGGGTCATGGTTCAGGGAGAAAAAGTACCACTGTCAAAGACAGCTCTGCTCAAGCACTACTATTCGGCGCACAAATCTGGCAATGGTTCTCACAAAGGTCGTAATGGACGTCCATCTCACCGCGATGAGTTCATCCGCTGCACAAAATGTGGCAAGGAGAGAAGATTTCGGCTCCGGTCAAAAGAAGAGTGCCGTGTGTACCATGACGCTCTTGCCAACATCAACTGGGCATGTGCAGATTTGACAACCGATAGGTATGTGTTTGAACTTTTGGCTAGTGTATTTTTAATTGTGAATGTAACTATAGCCAAGTTTTGCACAATAGAGATTTCTGTTCCACCATGTTAGTTCCATCTCGAGCTACTATGGACTTCTGTTGTTTTAGCACAGTTAATTTTGTTGCTTCTAGTTTTTGCTCAATCAAAGCTAGACTGGTAGTGTGATACTGGGGAGTTTTCAGTTGTCTGCCAAGCTACGGTTTCTGCTCTCTGTGTTTACTGTTTAATTCTCTGTAGTATAGTGTTTCCAAATTTCATTAATGCTGACATTCTCCTTTTTTGAAAGATTAATGCTGACATTCTCCTAGCTGCTAATTGTTTTTAGATTTCTTGGTTGGCATGGATATGAACTTAACTACTAGTGGGTTGATTGGATGCCCTTTAGCAGAAGGAACTTCCCTTCCCATGTTGTCCAACTGGTAGTGTCACTAGAATAGTGACAGCGAACCCCTGAACGTTCAACTGCAGGCCCTGCCAAGGCAAGTGGTTGATGCATATCATCCAGTACCATTATTGGTAATGTCCGTTGTGGTAGCAGATCCATTGGTTAAACTGTAGCGTAGATCAGATGCTTTCAGCATCCTACTGTAGGAAACTAGGAAGTGGAAGCTGCACGCCTCCAGTACAGTTTGTGAACTGTTGCCAACAAAGTTTCTGGCCGAACATTGGCAGATCTCTGCAGGTCCCTGTCGCTTGCGGCCACAGTAGCATTTGTGCATCCCATAGCTTGCCTGCAGGGATCATGTTACCAAAGATGACTGCGTGGAGACTGTTCCAACTCATAATATTTTTTCCTACACGGAGTTAAACTATTTGTGCTGCCTTTTGTTTTTTAACAAAAATAGTTGAATATTTGTTTCCCCATTGACAATCTCTTTGATTTTCACCTGTTTAACTGCAAGTCCTTGTCTGAATGTCTTCAGTGTTCTGACTCTCTTGTATAACATGGCTGTATGACCACCAACCAGGGTCACCTGTGACGACGAGGAGGAGCGAGCAAGCCGCAAGGTGCTGAGAGGCTGCTCCCGCGCCACCTCCTGCAGCGGTTGCATGAAGTGCGTCTGCTTCGGGTGCGAGACCTGCCGCTTCAAGGACTGCGACTGCCAGACCTGCGTCGACTTCTACCGCAACTCATCAAAGGAGTAATAATAGGGAGGATCTAACACCATCATTGGTTCCATTTGGCCAAGACACCAAAAATGGCCTCAAGCCTTGCCGACTGACGAATGTCGTCGGCCTTCGGCAAACAGGAGGCTTTAGCTTAGTTCACCCGGGCTGTTATTCTGAACAATGCCGCTCTCCTTTATCCATATGGCTCTGGCATTCACTGAGTAGGGGAAGGATGCCAGCCAATTTTGCTACGTATAGTACGTAGCACAATTTTACCAACACTACTTCCTGCGCATTACTTGCATCCGTTTAAGATCCTATCTGTGCTCTGCCTGCTCGGTTGTCTGGCAATTTTCCATATTTGCGGAGCTTTCGTCCTTTGAGCGCTGAACTCCTTTGTTTTTTTAAGTGAGAGTTGACATATTGTTAGCTTGAACGGTTGGTTAGTGGCTGATCTGGTATTGGTTGGTGGCTGATTTGGTACGAGAGAAAAATACCACCGGCTGGCAGATATCAGGTGGCCGATGCTAAATTACTGTGAGAGAAATACCGGTGACCGTTGGTTTAGGGCCTGTTCTTTTTATTCAAAAGGAATAGTGAATTCATTTATCACATCCATCACGTCTTCTCTCACAAGAAATACTATTTCAGCACTATTTATTTACAACTTCACTATTTCTTTTCAACGAATGCTTTTCAACGAACAGAAGAGGCTCTTAAAAACCAAACGAGCATGCTGTGTATCTGCGCCATGGTCAGGGTTCATAAAACCGTAAACCGGCCGGTTTTCGAAACCGAAGAAACCGGACCGGTATACCGGTCAAACCGGCCAGTTTAGCGAGCTGCGAAATCCGTAGGTTCGGTTAGGAGTGGCTTACCGACCGGTTTTAGGTACCGAGCCGGACCGGTAAGGGCCAAAACCGTGAAAAACCGTGGTATACCCGTCGGTTTTCGAAACCCTGGCCATGGTGGGCAGCCAAAAAGGTTGACCTTTCGCCATGCAGGACGTTTGAGCCTGTGCTGTGAAGATGCCAGGCTTGAAATGCTTGCGTACGCGTCGTCTGTGTAACGGGCTGCCAACATCTATCTGCAGCCGCGTATCGTATCGTCGTCTGCCGTCTAGTACTCCTGTATTACGTAGCATGGGTGATGGGGGCCAATCGGTGCTCGCAAATTATTCGGTTTGGGGTTGGGACCCCCGCCGCGTCGGGACGTGATGGTACGATGCTATTAGAGACGGCAACGGCTGGGTTTTGCCGTCAAACTGTCCATTAAAAAACTCATGACCCATGACGGATTTAATTTTGTGCTTAAACCTATGCCTATCGGGTTAACGGGTACCCACGGGTATCAAATCAAATAACAAAATTAGCATATACGTGTATACATATGCTCATAATTCAACAAGAAAAAGTAATATACATGTATATCTTCACAATTTAAAACATACACATTCAATATTGATGTAAATTAACGAAAGTATAGTATTAACTATCCAATCATAACACCACATGTAAACAAAACACTTCATATGAGTGACATAAAGTATAGTATAGATCATTTAACAATTAAACTCATGATAAGAAATAATACATGCACATAAGAGTTGGGTTTAGCCACTAAAATTGAGGTGTAAGCTAAGAATATTGACTTATTTAGTGATACATAGTCGGGTCTAAAAAACCCATGGGTTCACAGGTTTGGGTTTTATGTTCCCAAACTCATGCTCACGAACCCGCTGGGTCTCATTTTTTGCTCATTAGTAGACCCACGGGTATAAAAATCAACCCAAACCCGTGCTCTAATGGAGTAAAAACTCATCGGGTTTCAGATTTCGGGCACCCATTGCCATCTCCAGATGCTACGGACATGGGCTACGGGCGTTTACGGTCGCGAGGCTCAGTCTGCGGCGGGGGGATTTTTTTTTTAAGCAGGAGCACTGTCACGTCATTTAAGGGGAGAAGCAAGCAAAGTGTTGGGTGCTCGGAGCGTCGGCGCACAGTGCCGCCGGACCTGTGGCGGGTACCAGCGCGGCGGGCACTTCCGCACAGTGCCCTTCGCGCCCCCTGCTACCCGTCCGGGCGATCTGATCTGCCCTGCACGGCTGCACCTGGGCTCCTGGCCCCGGCGGCCAGGCGCCGCCCGTGCTGTTGATGTACATCCCGACAAGCAGCGGGTCCTGCTCCAGCAGCGGGCGCGGGGAACGGGGGCGCCCTGCCCCTGGCGCCTGGTACGAGAACAGTGGCGGGAGCGCCTGCTCTGATCTCATCTGATGCCCTGTTGCAGCAGCAGCAGCCATCGAGCAGGCGCAGAGGAGTTGCCCAGTCGTCTGCTGTCCGTCGTCGACAAGTGTAGCAGCACATCCCGGTGCCCGGTGGGGAGCCGAACGTGAGACATGAGAGGGCGAAACGTGGAACTTGGAGGCACACACGAGTCGTCCGGCCTCCCGGCCGGCCGGCCGGGGCTCATGCGATGCGCCGTATGACAGAGGGCACGGCGGTGGAACCAGCAGCAAGTGACGGAAGCGACGTGACACGGTGACGGTGACAGAGGGCACGGCGGTCGCGGATCCATCAATAGATTCGCTGCGCTGCGCCGCGCGCCGCGCCGCGACGCGACAAAGCTGGCGCGGCGAGATACGGGGGGATCGGCATCGCTTTCGCATCCCCGGAGCCCGGCGCACGCCGCGGCGACGCTGACGTGGGAGCCTGGACGGCGACTGACTAGCTGTGAGTGATGAGGCTGACGGGGTGAGGCCGGCCTTTTCTGTCGCAGCAGCGCTGCCGGCGCCGAGAAGGGCTCCACGGTCCTCGCCTCCTCGGTCCACGCCCCCCCTTGAAAAAGGCATCGCGCACTTGGCATTCACGTCTCCTCCTACCTCTGGCCTCTAGCGGGTCGATTGCAAAGAGAAGCACACTCATCAGGTAGAGCGCCACCGTATGTATGGTCATCAGCCCGTGGACAATCTACTGTACTAGTACTTACGGAGTAGTCCGTACATCGCAGCTTATACTGTTACGGTGTCACGTACGGGGCTGAACCGTGAATACGCACTACGCGCAAGCGTGACGTGATCCTATGCGCGGCGGCTTTGCAAGCGAGCGCGTCCGCGAATGGATCTGCATCCGCCGCTTCCCCTCCACGAAAGCGACTCGTTCGTTGCCCACATCAAAAGACCAGCACGCAGCACGCTTCGCTTTGCGTCGTCGTTGCATGCCAACCAAGGGAAGTGGATCAGGCTGGCCACGTGTAAAAGAGGGAGAGACAGAGCCGAGACCGAGAGCCATGCATGCCCATCGATCACCTCTCGCTCTCACAGCCGATCGCTTTGCATGCATGTCTGCAACTGATGAGGGTCTGACTCTGACCAGTGGGACAGGCGCAGGAAAAAACCGCAGTGCCCGCCGCCCGGCGATGACAAGGAGGCCCAGAACCATTGGCACCAACTTGGGGGCCCACCTGTCAGGGAGCGCCTCGGACATTTCCAGTAGCAGCTTCTTCTTTCTTTCTTTTTTCCAAGAGAATTTTTCTTTTCGCCATCCTTTCCTTTGGAACCGGGCCGAGCCTAGCCTTGACTGGTTGCGTGCGCCATTGCCTCTCGCCACTGTCTGCATGCAGCCAGTGACGCAGGAACGAGCACACCGACCTCCTTCCATCCATCCTCAGCTCCCTGATAAATCCTTGGCCAGTTCCTTCCATTGGCCTCCATTTCCACAAAAAAATATCCACATGCATGAGCAGTGAACGCCACCCAGCAGCCCTGCAGATCTGTAGAGGAGGAGTCGACTGGAATAAAGAAGAATAGTTTGGCGGCTGGCGCGGTACGAGGATGGCGACCATGAAGCTGGGGTCCAAGCCGGAGATCTTCGTGCTCGAAGACCTCACATGGTTATCTCGATTTCTCGTTTTCTTTGAGGTTGTGTTGATGATTGATTTACGATGTGTTCAGCCTGTAGTGTCTCAAATTACATGAGATGCAGCAGGCCAGATTTTTGGAACAACACTCCTATCTCCTATTCTCTTTCCATTGGCACAGAGTAAACATCAAATTCTGTTCATCCAATCCCACATCCATTTCCTCTCGCTATTTTTTATGGTTTCATCATTTTTTTTTAAAAAGAAGAATTATGACATGTCTAAATGTCTATCCATATTACCTACATTTGAGAGTGAAATTCGCACCTGATCTCACTGTACGTGGGGTTTCAATGAACTTTACCGTGGCCAAAGGTTTGCAGATTCTAACATTTCTACTTGAATCAACCACTTGACTCAGTTCCATCAGATCGAGTATTTTCGTCCTTTTGAGTTCCAAGATTATCATATGTTTGATCTTTGATCTTATTCCCAGGAGATGCACGACCGAGCTTGAGAGTGATGTTGTTGTCGAAGTAGGAGAAATGTCCTTCTACCTCCACAAGGTTAGTTACTGCTGCCATTGTCTATTGCTACACCCGTTCAGTCCTGATCTTGGCTTGATCTAAACCGCGACGCCTTCTGGTTGTATGCAGTTCCCGCTGCTGAGCCGGAGCGGCGTGCTGCAGCGGATGATCAGCGAGTACCAGCCCCCGTCCGGCGGCGGCGGCGGCATGTGCACGCTGCAGCTGGACGACATCCCCGGCGGCGCCAAGGCGTTCGAGCTGGCGGCCAAGTTCTGCTACGACGTCAAGATCGAGCTCAACGCGCTCAACGTGGTGTGCCTCCGCTGCGCCGCCGAGTACCTGCGCATGACGGACGACTACGCCGAGGGCAACCTCATCACGCAGGCCGAGTCGTTCCTCGCCGACGTGCTCGCCAACTGGAAGGACTCCATCAAGGCGCTCGAGACCTGCGAGGGCGTGCTCCCCACCGCCGAGGACCTGCACCTCGTCTCCCGCTGCATCACCGCGCTGGCTTCCAAGGCGTGCGCGTCCGACGCCGCCGCGCCGCTGCTCAGGAACGCCAGCGTCGTCGACAAGGACGCGCTCTGGAACGGCATCCGGTCGGGCGACACGGCGTCCTCGGCGGCGGCGGCGTCCGGGATGGACTGGTGGTACGAGGACGTCTCGTTCCTCAGCCTGCCCATGTTCAAGCGCCTGATCCAGGCGATGGAGGCCAAGGGCATGCGCCCCGAGAGCATCGCCGGCGCCATCATGTTCTACGCGGGGCGGTTCCTGCCGGGGCTCAAGCGCAACACCAGCTTCAGCAATGCGCTGGCCAGTTACGGCGCCGATGGTGGCGGCGGCGTCAGCAGCCGGAACATCACCCCGCGCGCCGCGAGCGTGTCGGCGCCGTCGGAGGGCGACCAGAGGTACTTCCTGGAGGAGATCGTGGCGCTGCTGCCGACGAAGAAGGGCGTGGCGTCCACCAAGTTCCTGCTCGGGATGCTGCGCACGGCGATGCTCCTCCACGCCAGCCCGCTGTGCCGGGAGAACCTGGAGCGCCGCATCGGCGCGCAGCTGGAGGACGCGTCGCTGGACGACCTGCTCGTGCCCAACCTCGGGTACCACGTCGAGACGCTCTACGACATCGACTGCGTGCAGCGGATCCTGGACTACTTCATGTCGTCGACGGACGGGATCGGGACGGGGTACACGTCGCCGGCGCTGGCGGAGGACGGCGGCGGCGGCAGCCTCGGGGTGCCCCATGGCGGGACGCCGTCGACGGCGCTGTCGCCGATCACCATGGTGGCCAAGCTCATGGACGGGTTCCTCGCGGAGGTGGCGCCGGACACCAACCTGAAGCTGCCCAAGTTCCAGGCGCTCGCCGCCGTGGTGCCCGACTACGCGCGCCCCGTCGACGACGGCATCTACCGCGCCATCGACATATACCTCAAGGTACCTACACATTTAGGTTTCTTTTCGCGATCTCATCGACTTTCAGGTTTCCTTTTTTCCGTGTGATCTCATCCGCATGCGCCCGTGTCGCAGTCGCACCCGTGGCTGTCGGAGTCGGAGCGGGAGCAGCTGTGCCGGCTGATGAACTGCCAGAAGCTGTCGCTGGAGGCGTGCACGCACGCGGCGCAGAACGAGAGGCTGCCACTGCGGGTGGTGGTGCAGGTGCTCTTCTTCGAGCAACTCCGCCTGCGCACGTCCATCGCCGGGTGGTTCTTCGTGTCCGAGAACGCGGCGGGGGGCGACGGCGCGCGCCCGCACCATGGCGGCGCCATCGTGCCCAAGGGCGGCGCCGCCGCCGCCGCGGCAGCCAGCGCGCAGGCGGAGGTGGACACCGACGCGGAGGACGACGCGCCCGAGGGTAAGGAGACCATCACCGACGTGAAGGAGCGGGTATCAGAGCTGGAGAAGGAGTGCAAGAGCATGAAACAGGAGATCAGGAAGCTCGGGAAGCCCCGGAGGTCGTGGAGCTTGCTCACCAGGAAGTGCGGCTTCGGGGCCAAGGTGCAACAAGCGCAGCCGGCCATGAACGGCAAATAGTAGATTGTTCCTCTCTTCCGTTTGTTTAGGCAGTATATAGAGCCCCGTTTTCATTACCAGGTGTTATCTTTCCTTTGCCAATAGTTTTCGAGCTAGCTAGCTCTAGCATTATGCAATAATTACGTTCTTATGCTTCGCATGGATTATAATAAGGTAGCTTAAGCACAGTTAGCAATATTGTCTCATGTTTCTGTTGTTACTTGTGGAACCCCTGAAATATGTTCCTTAAATTTTATATCTGGACATGGATAGCAAGAAGCAGTAAAACAAAGATAACAAAAATCATGGAGTGAGTATATATTTTGGCATGGATTTGACAAGACTAGAAACCAGATTTCAAGTGGGGCAAAGAATCTGGCTGCGTTCGGCTGCCCTTTTTCACAGTTCTTTCGGCTTATTTCCTCTCACAATCAATCTGCCGACTTCTTCTTGCGCAGTATTTTTCTCTCACAATCATTCTGCCGACTTATGCCCAATAAGACAGCCGAACACAGCCTCAATCATCAAGATAAAAAGAACAATGATGGTCACGCAAGTAGTTAAGAGTACACATCAGGCAGGCAAACGTATTCCCCTAAAAACTTAGCAAGTTACCTATAAGCATATCTGAACCTAGGTAAGATAAAGCTCTGGTAATGTAGCCGGTATATATTACACGAAGGCAAGAAGTCTATAAGCTAAGTAATCTCAGGCGCACTCCATATGCATAGGGATGTACAAGACGGTAAGGGTTCCTCAACTGCCAAACCCTGTTTCTCTTCCAGTCAGCAAAGGCCGCTCTATCAGAACTCAAAAGGCATTTCGCAGTGCACCACGGGCCGCTTCACGTTTCATCTCTGCTTCTTTTCCACTTCCACGGAAGTACATGTATACTTGCTGCATTTCCATAAGACCATAAGTTCAGACAAATGAATCTCAAACAATTCCTTTCTGGAATGATAAAAACTTGAAGAGACATTGTGATGAAACGCGATGCCCATAGACACCATGTTCCTAAAGAATGTCCTACGCATCAGTGAGCAAAGGTAAAAACATAAAACCCACCTGAATGACAGCAATGCTGAGCAGTGATTCAAGGCAGAACATTCCAAATCCAATTAAGTAAAATATCTGTCAAACATGTGAAAAAATAGTGTGAACCGAGCATTTACCATTTACCAGATAAGATGTGAATTTGGCTTATTCATGTATAATTGAATATATTTGATCAGCCAATCAGAAATGGCAAAACATCAAGTATTCCCAGGCATGTGGACTGGTGCAAGATGTCAAGAGGTCCATAACAAAATTTAAAGGTTAGATCCTTTTAGGCTTCTTGCCTTCATGTAAGATCCCTCATATCTCAATGTTTTGCTTGGTATCATATAGCTTTATTATGTACGATCAAAATTAACTTGAATTAGACCCAAGTTAAGCAGTGGACTTACCCCCACAATAGCACTCCTGCCAATGACATCAATTGCTGGCAAAATTCCACTGTAGGAACAAAAAGTTGAAAAATTAATTTGACATTAGATAATATAAGTTAACTAGCATTGTACACAGATAATAGTTGGAAATATAGTTGCTACAGTATTCTAGAACTTTACAGTAGCATTAGGGTTGTTCTAGGCATATGACGTCAAATTTAGCAGACTTTGTAACAAAGGTGGGGTTACAGACCAAGAACTCAAGCAATTTGATGATCACTAGAGCGGTGCTTTAAGATAAGCTAACACTTGTGAAGCATGTGCAAAGGCTATGTCAGCAGTAAATTTGGCCCTAGTGCAAATGATACCAGTAGCCTCAAAATTCTGATTGTCGGAGCAGTGCTCACTTATCCTCAAGTAACTGTCGGATTTGTGCATGACTCAAAAAATAGTAACTTCACTTACAAAAAGATAAATTCCAAATCATATAACACTTACGCCAAAGATTTTCCTTTGAAAGGAAATGGAGGAGCCACAGCAGACCAGACACAAAATAGTATATGGAGCTGGAAGGGTAAAGATCATCAGCAAGGAGTTAAATAACATTTTGGTCTAATATATAAAATGATGATAAACTTACCAGGTAAAACAGGAAAAACCACCCAAACTTCAAAGCACTTTCAGTCCTGTAATAGACATTTCAATAAGACATGCAAAACATATAAAGATACAATGTGGCAATGTGCATGAATAGCCAAGGAAGAAACATATACCTCATCGCATTATAAAGTGGGCGATACCATAGCACATAGGCCCCAGGGACACCAGAGATGAAGTAAATGATGGCTAGCAACCAGATAATCACACCTATTCAAGTAAGCCACCAGATTAGTTTCAAGTTTGTAGCAATTGATTCACAAGATGTAAAAATGAAGTAGCCCACCATACGTTCATACCTTCTCCTTTAATCCATGCTGCTGTGGTTGCAATGATGTTCCAAAAAAGACAGGCTGTCAATCCTGCATGATATCAATCACACAAATAAGGACATTGATGGAGCAATGCTATGCCAATGCATGACGGTGTCTCGTCTCCTGACTTCAATGTCTGCTAGTCTGCTTATCATCTCAGCATACCATTGAGGCATTAAACGATAGTCCTGATTCCAACTACAAATGTGAGAATTGCTTTGGACATTGTTTGATATGACCCAGATTGAAGTCACCCTCAAAAGAAGAGTAATATCGTTTACACGTGTTAATCTACAGGATTCACTATAAAGACATTTTTAAAACAAAGGTCACTTTTTTTTTTTTCCAAATTCTCTACCTGAAATGGTATTTGTAGTCAGCACAGGAAAAAAGTTTAAAAATCAAAATCCATTTCTAATTTATCTCAGTTTTACGATGCCAGTTCTCATGTGACAGTAATAGTTCTGAATGCAATGAGATGTGGTGTTGCCATTAATTTCGAGGATATCTGTTACTTGGACATGCAGGTCTTCAGACAGCATTTGACCGATAGCACATGAAATTTTGAGGCTTAGCTAAGTAATTTACTTCTTTCGTCAGGCTATTTCCTACAACTGAGGGCAACAGGCAACCAACACTTACCCAACAGTGAAGAAAATGCCAGGTACTGCATCCTTTGTAGGTGAACCGGTATCTCATTCGAAATGTCATGATGAATAATCGGCATGAAGGGTGGCCAGTTCTTATCTTCAATGACAATACCAGCTGTCGAAGAAAGGAAAACGACATATTACTAAAAGACAGACCTAACAAGTAAAATGGTTGCATCAGCATGAGCAATAAGCAACAATTAGCATAACTAATTCTTAGAGAAAGGGGAAGCCTGAAACCCTGAAGTAGCTTTTGAAGAATGGAGCACATAAAGTAATATGAGCCTTTCTAGAGCACTAATCAGTAGTAAAAAACAGTAAACTAAAGCCCTAACCTCTACAGTGCTCGAATTGCTTATATTTCCTTTGAACATACTTAGACCAAAACTCCTGAATCACATTAATGACTAGACAACAACAACATAGCCTTTTGTCCCAAGTAAGTTGGGGTAGGCTAGAGTTTGAGACCCCTCTGAAAAACTTCCTACAATTTCATCAACAAACTGACAGTTTGAGACCATCACATGATTTCTGTCTTCAAATATTTTTTATTAGATATTTGAGCCCATATATAAGTAATAACCTACCTCTGGCTGCAGCTTCCTCCTTCCTTTTCAGTTCCTGAGTGTCAAGGCAACAAAGGGGAAAATCAGGTAACATATTCAACGAGATGAAATATAGGGCAATGAGTGTAGACACATATGGGTTGTTTCAAATATATGAAACATCACTGAAGCAACTTTTGCTTCTTTGAGAAGAACTGGTCAAACACTCGACACTCGACACAGGTCACTCTTGAGCTCGGTATATTGGTCCATTATGTCCCAAAGTCTCTCGTGTGAACAACACAACAAAATATTCTTGGACAAAGAATGAATGGGTAGAAGTGAACTGTTGGTAACAATGCACAGTCTGCGCATACATTATTACCATTCAACTAATAGCGCTATAAGTACCTCCATGTTACTCGTTTTTTCAAAGTTCAACCCAAAGGCACACTTACAATGGTTTAGGCAATGGTTAGTTATGTTCTGTTAAGTGTGCCATTCCAACTTTAGCTGATTAGCTCCCATACTGCATCGTGGTCGCTGTTTCAGTAACTCAGGAAAAGTAAAACAACATATTAATATTTTGCAGCTCTTTACTGCTATGTATTTAAGCACAATAAAATCATAACATGTAGGAGCTTTGAAAGATCATCCATGCATGCCATGATTTTTATCAATGGATGATTTTTACTATTGAAATATTGAATGCAGCAGAAGCCCTCCATGAATCCACAAACACATGATTTGAATGTTTGATCGAACACAGGGCACACAGGTATAAAATGGTTCCAAGTTTCAATTACAAAGGCACGTACCCTCTCCCGTTTGTTTAGCTCAGCCTCCTTTGCCTGCAGTTCTTTCTCCTTTTTACTCATGTCCTACATTTATATAAAAAATATTCAGCGTGTGATCAAACAACTCTAAACACCCTCTAAAAAAACTACAAACAGATCAATGAAAAAATATCTGGAATTTATTTTGGATTGTGAACATCTAAAAATATAGCATGGCCTCCGCCGCTTGATCAATAACATCAGATGCGACCTTCCGAAAAATAAAAGAAACGACCATTTGCACTTACAGTGTTGGAATGAGATTATAGTAATATGATTTTTTTTTGTGAGTAATATGATTTTTCTTAGGCAGAGCAGATCTCATAAATTCGCACAACAATAACAGTCTCAATGGGAGATCATGTACCTTAGATGAATCAAGAGGTATGTCTACTGTGGCACCACGATCATTGTAGAAGCCCGCTGGTTCATGAGGAAGAGGTGGCATCCGAGAATTGGAAGCAGGAGGTACACTTCCTCCCTGAAGAATATGATGCGTTTGGGAGATCAATCAAGCAATATTTAAAGAAAACAAACTCAATTATTAGAACCAACACTTATTTTGCATTATCTTCAAGATATCAGAAAACTGTTACTCCAAAGAATCGAAAATGCTACATGGAACAAACAAGAATGCAGAGTCCCAGACTCTATGCAGCAACTTACTGATTTCCACACCACAATGAACGCAAACGACTACTGCTACAAACAGTGCTCAATGCCCTTGTGTCATTAATAATTTCCACAGAAAAATGTTTTTACTATATCATACAGCCCCAAGAGTAAATTCCCCATTTGATATGTTTCCACACATCCCCTAAATGAGTAGTTCCTAATATAACCCCACGAATAATTCTTACAAAAAAACTCACTCATCAGAGGCTGACAATCCAGCAGCCCCAAACCTAAGCAGCAATTTCCAAAATTAAGCATCATTTCTCCCTTGAAAACCCCAGAACAGATACAGCCAGTCAGCCACAGCCAAGCCCTATCCTTGCCACAACTCACAATCAGCGAACACCACGCAAGCCCAAGCACGAACCGGCACCTCACAAGCGAACCCGATCCTAAACCACGAACCCTAGCGCCAGCAATTCGGCAGATCCGAGCATCCACCACCGTCGACGGGTCCCAACGAAGCGTCACGGCCAGAGAAACCAGCGCCAACGGCCTCAAGCCCCCGGACCCAACTCCACCTCCGCATCAACAAAAGCGCGGGAACAAGCTTCCACATGGCGGCTACTAGATAACTCGCGGCCTAGAGCTAGAGCGGGGAGCAATCGCTACCCGGCTACAACAAAGTAGAACGATTACTCACCGCGAAGGGGTTGACGTCGTCCTCATCGAACGGGTTGCGGTCGTACCTCCCCGCCATGGCCGCCTCCTCCTGCTGCGGCGGCGGGGTCTCCGGCGAGGGGAAGGGAAGGGGACGAGCAGCACGGCGCGGGGGCGGGAGGAGTCCGACCTCCAACGTGACGGTGGCGACCAACTGCTACGCGGCTGCCGCTTTCACTTTTTAGCCGGGGTGGTTTACTTGGGCCTTGTTTAGTTGGCAAAATATTTGCCAAAAATTTGCTACTTTTTCAACTCTCTCTCCATCACATCACATTAAATACACCAAAAGACATATGTTCGGAGCAGTAAATGTAGGTAAAAAAAATTACTAATCACACAGTTCTGTTGTACATCACGAGCCGAATCTTTTGAGCCTAATTACCCCATAGTAGGATAATATTTACCACAAACAAACGAAACGTGCTACAGGAGTGCTACAGGAGTTGGAACAGTTATTTTTGCAAATTTTTTGCCAACTAAACAAGGCCTTGATGGAGTGGGTTTGGAATTTCGGATTTGTTCTGGCCTTCTGGGGCTTGGTTGCGTCCCCGTGGTGCCTACTCCTAGTTGACCAGTGCGATTCTCCGCGTGCTAGCGGTGCGAACGACAGGTGGGGTCGGTTTCGGCAGCCGGGTGACCGCCAAGGTGGAACAGAATTGTGGTGGCTGATGGCGTCTCTTGTGCTGGACAAGGAAACTGTCAGCGGTTTTATCAACGAGTGCTTGCAGGATTAGTAAATGTTCATTAACGGAAAGTTGAATTCAAAGTTTACCTACACTAGTTAACTCGTATGATTTGTCTGTAAGCAACAAGCAAGCTGCATAAACGGCCTAAATAAATGGAAATTATCAGGTGGAACACTAACTTCTTTGTCCTGGCATGCCATGTACAAACTGAGGAGCATGACACTGGACTGACACCGTGGAAAAGAAGAGTGGTTCAGACACGGAAGAATGGTTCGCAATTGCTGAAATATCGCTAAAGGACAGAATGCCAACGCAAGAAAATGTATAAATAGCGGAACGAATGTGCCGGGCTGTAACCTTATCATCAAAGGAAGGCAAGTACAGGGCATTTTCATATGACAAGTCATCAGCAGCCACCTGTCGTTCGGTCAAAGTAAACATTGGCATACGTTCAAACTATACCAAGCTCTGAGTAGAGGGGAAATGAACAATCATCACATGATATATAGGCCATTACCGCCAACTGGGGTGCCAAAGGCCGCAAGAAACCGAATGTGTTTCTTCCCCTAATTGTTTCCTTTCCTGTTTCCACTAATCTCTCTCTGTTCAGGGCTGCGCATACAGCAAATGTGGCTAATTACAGACTGATGCACAGCCAGGCTACATGTACAACAGGGAACAAAGGCCGAATGCCAGCCCAAGTCAAAACACAACTGCAAGACCCACTTGCAAAGCTATGACAAAATTACAAGCTACACAACTGTGGGCACTTCTCGCCAAAAAGAATTGTATCTACTCTGCCGTATGGGATGAACTTCACCCGACTTGTCCTAGATCACCACCAAGTCTTGCAACGAGAGACTTAGCTCTTGAGCGAGTTGTGCTGATTGACCACCCCGCCTGTACCAACAAAACAAACAAGAAAAAAAAAACACGGAACATTAGAAGAAAATTGGTTTGTTGTACCAACAGGTGCCTAATTGAGAAATGAAGGTTAAAAAGATGAAGTATAAAGCAAGGGAAAGGAAGACCATTACATTATCAACGGATGCAGAACTTGTTGAATCTTTTGCAAATGGTTAAAGCATCGTGTGCAACGTTGCAGCCTGCATTAGATAAGCAAAGTTGGTGACTTGCATGGCAGCGGTTTCTCACTGGTAAGTACGGACATGCACCATTCTTCTCTATACATCCAATGTTTTTGGGCAAGGTACACGTTATACAGTTAATTTGCATACCTCTGCTCAGCCTGAAGGTCAACTCCTACGCCTGAATTTGCTGATAATGTTGAATGTATAACTGGTCCAAAAATCTTTATAAGATCCAACAACATTTCCAAAGAAACTGTAGCATGCCTGAAAATTTGTGGCAAAGTAATCGTGACTTAAGAGAAATAGTTACTGTAAACCAATTGAGTTATTCTAATGCAAGATGCCAATATTTGCATGATTTAGATAATGCAGAATATTGACACAACATGTTTTCTCTTCAAATGAAGAGACTTGCAATGAAACAAAGCATTCGATACATTACCTTTCAGTCTTGCTACACAATAACCCGGCAAGAACAGGTAGAAAGCTTGAGAAAATCTCCAGGTTGAAAAGATCAAGCTTCCCTTTGAGAGCACTAACGATATCAGCTTGAACCTGTCCATCTCGACCATCAGTAGCTCATAAAAGAGAAGGAATACAAAATACAGCCATGCATGATCATCACGCATCTCAAAGAAACTTACAGCATTGTCAGGCAGCTTTCCCACTGCAGCAATTGCTCCTTTGATACCACTTTGCTCAAAGACATGCCGCATCATCTGAATACACATAATACTAAAATTATACTCCCTCTGTTCAACTATCCAAGGCCTATTTTAAAATCTGAAAAATTCATTTATGCAAGGCCCATTTGTGTTTTTGCATTGGAAACACTAAATCAGTGCTTTGGCATCCGTGCGAGGCATAAATCTCTCTCACATGATTTTCGGGAGATTAATGACAAGAGGGACTTAATTTCTTTTCCTTGGTCTTTGAGTCAAGTACAAATAGGCTTTGGATAAATGAATGGAGGGAGTATTGGTTTATTACAAAAAATAATAATGATTCTGTACATGAGCCTAAAGGAAGTGAAAGATACTAAGATAGCAGCCCATGTCATAGCATAGGTTCCTATATGTTTGTGATATGACCTGATCCCACGCGAGCTGTGGGCCCCAGAATCAAATGTTTAATGTTAAGGTTTCTCATGTAAGCCTTTCATTTTCAAATATGAGACGTTTCAGACAAAAAACTTAATTCCCTTTAAACTAATTACCTTGTCCTAAATCTGATGTATTTTGAACAGAGTGAATGAAAAAAACTGAAGAAAATAATCTTTCCTTCAAAACCTTCTTGATATGGGAACTGCCAAGCAAAGGTTAATGGTACTAACCACTCACATGTTGCACAAACAAATAAACTATGTAAGTCTCATGAGATCCACTCTATTTGTTGGATGTAAATTCACAAGACAATCTCATGATGCATATGAACTGAAAACAAACAGCAGTCGGCAAGTTCATAGCAAAGGGATTACCTCTAGTTTTGTCAGCCGAAGTTTTACAGCATTTATGAATTCGTCATGGTTCCGCACTAAATTGACAGGAGTCATTACTTCATCCACTGTTGACAAATCCTTTTCATATGTCTGACTTGGTTCTGCCTGTTCATTGCAATCAGTACCAAACATAAAAATCTGAACAGCCAAACAATTTTTTAAAACTAAACATAGCATGTACAAATAAATTAGAGCAAAGATTAGTCAAGTATATTTGATTTGTATTCTGCATGTAGTTTATGAATACTTCAGAAACACTTCAGTCTCCAACAGCATAATGTCCATAAACATTGTACACAATCGGCCCCATGAATTTTGTATCTGGCTAACACTTAGTAGTCTGCCATTACTTTTCCTATAAATATATGTGGCAGTCAGGGCTCAAAGGATTAACAAGTAAACATATGAAAACTAAATTAGATCCAGCATAGCACATATAAGTCAAGATACCACTATATCACAGGACCATAATAAGGTAAAAAAAAATCACGTTTAAATAACTATACTCAAACTTATGAGTACGTACTGAATGGGTTGGAGGGCTGTCATTTTTTAATGACCGGTCGCCACAAGAACCAGTTTGTGGTGAGTAATCATTGCTAGAAGACTCCCTCTTTTCCCATCTCTCAACAAGAGACTTTGTTTTTCCCAGTGGCACAGCAACTGAAAAGAGTTAATATCGTTAGAAAGTTATTTTTAGGCCAGGCCAGGTAGAACCCAAGTTGAGAGTGGATAAAAGATATGCCCTTGACAATATCAATTACTATACATACACACCTCCTCTGACGTATTTAACCCTGGCTGTCTCTGTTGTTGAGCATGGTGATTCAAAGGCTGCATGAAACAGAGTTCAACTGTTACATTACCATACTAGCAAAACAACAGGGTCAATGTTTAAGAACAAATAAGGGAAATACACATACACTTATCATCATTTGGCTGCAGAGGATGCTCCAGCAATACTGTTCTATCCATCTCTTTTGCTATATGTGCAATATCTTCTCTATCCACCTCACTGTTTTCTTCTTTTCTATAATATGGAGATAGTCCAAAGGAGAATTTTAAGCTTGGCACACCCTCTGAGCAAACATCAGGATCAGTGATTGCGGATCCTACTGAGCTATCACTATCAGCAGCAGTGCCACTAAGTGAAGGTTTTCTTCTGTGAAAAGGAACCCGGACAGCGTCTGGGGCTGTAGTTGTGCCTCCCGTTCCTCTACGAACACTGCTTACTGTTTTGTCCTCTAAAATGTCTCTGGGTACAACAACAGGTGCAGAAACAGCCTGCGGCGTAGTGTAAATATCTTTCACCAACGCTGACTCTGTAAGATTGCCTTTCTTAGTAGTAGAAGAATTATTGGCTATTCTTGTACGAGATGCTAATGAAATATCTTTCTGTCCAAAATTACGTTCTGTTTTCGGGTTGGTGAAAGGACTATCAACAAGCTTCGTACGCCTCATTGGAGTAGAACTCTGAATAGATGATCTAAAAGATGAATCAGGTCTTCGTGGAATAGTACTGCTCCTATCTTTCTTGATCTTATCTGTACTTGCTGGAGTTAAATGTGAGCCACGAACCCTGCTTTCAGCTAGTACCACAGAAGCAAGAGAGAGGGAGGGGAGGATCATTACAACGCGTGTCAAGCAGTAATAAGGCGAAAGAAATATTTCAATAAATAGTAAAAGAGGAAAAATGTATAGGTGGTTTGAAATCATACCATTCCCAGACTCCTTCACTTTGTATGAATTTTTTGGTTGCGTTATTGCTAAGGCAGGACTAGAATTTGCGGTGCTTTCAATTGGTTTCACAGGATCATCATCCATAGACTGCACCAGCTCAGCAAAGAAATTTGCTTTGGGCAACACACCAAGAGAATAGGGTCCAATGAGCTGGATCAAACAATAAGAATTAGAACAGGGAGGAGATGAGGAGAATACACATTAGGTATAGAGTACACTCACTGATATATCAGCAGCCCATAGACCAACACGGCGTTCATGGTAGGAGCATCCCAAGAGTTTCCCTTCATAAATACTAAGGTCAGCCAAATTGCTCCACCCCATGTCAACAACGTCATGGCATCTTACTGGTTCCCAAGAGAATACCTGAAAATATTCATAGATTACGAGGTGCCAAGCAAATAAATAATTAAATATCAACAAATAGCATATCAAAACCAGACCTACCTTCAAGCTTTGATCCAATCCACAGAAAAGGGTTTTACCATCTGGGTGAAAGACCATAGAACGTACTCCAGTTCCCTGGGAGAGAGAAGGCATGTAAGCTATCCCAGAAGAGGAAATTGTATATGCACCTCATGTGCATTTTAGATCAATGAGCAGAGAACAAGTGCACGAGACGTAAGCAAATCCTAGATCTCAGACTATGTCTCTTAGCAACACTGTATCAACTATAAGGAGATGTCAACTACCATCCTCTGAGAAAACTTTTATGGTGCTAATTTGAAAGAAGTAAGATAGTAACAAAAGGCCAACTGTACGAATGTGCTATATTACCATTCACATATAGCACATGCATACAAAAGAATTGAGGAGCCATAGTTCGTGGTTTATCAGATTATCGATTTCATATGGAAAATCTAGTTTAATTTAAGCAAACCATTTGTGATACCTCGGGTCCAGCAGAACCTATCAATTCAAAAGTTTCGAGGTCCCAAAATTTCACTGTCCGATCAGCTGAGCCTGAAAATGTCAAAGTCATTCAGGAATCAGGATACTACTTTAAACTTCACTTACTTTAGATGTATAGGACAACACAATTGCTTTTTCTCATTCAGAAATGAGATTTCAAAACATTGGGTCATTGCATTGTACATCAATAATAACAAAACTGATGAAAACGAGATGGCGTGTATTAGTTTATAGAAAGATAGGTAGGTACCTGTTGCAAGCAAAAATTCTTGAGGATGAAAATCAATGCAGTTAATTTCTCCGCTGTGAAACTTGAAATCATGTAGAAGCTTTCCAGCTGTCAGATCCCACACCTTGACAATGTTATCTTCCCCTCCGGTGACAACCCATCGTCCATCAGGAGTAAACCTGATTTTTTTAATTGCTCCTCTGTGACCCTTATATGTGTGAATGCATCCTTTTTTCTTTATATCCCATATCTTCAGGTCTGTATCTGACGAACCAGATGCAAAAAACTCTCCGAATGGATGGAATTCAACAGCAGTGCAACTCGATCTATGCCCAGTAAGAGACCGCACAACTACATGTCAATTGAAAAGCATTAATCAGATTTCTTTTCCCCTATCCATCCACAGTAAGCTTAAAGTTACCACACATGGTCAAACTTGATGTAGTTGATTTGCAAGCTTAAACTATGATGCTGGGCAAACTGAGCACACTCAACAGATTGCTAAGATGACAGTTCATGCACTGCTTTCTAATTAGCTCAGCAGAATCCTTTAGCATGGAACCACCAAAGCACGAGGATTTGAATGTGACCATCAAGACATTTGGAGAAGACTAGGGGGTTTGAAATTCTATAATCATGGTTCCAAAACAGCCACTATAAAACAAAACGAAACATAATGCAATAGAAGATTATCCTCAAGAAATGTTTTCATCTGTATGACTGTATCAAAATCTAAAAGTAAATTGTGAAGAACACAACATAAAACAGCCATGTTTTAAACGAGCATAGAAATAAACGAGAGAAATATGTACGGTTTTAGAGTAAAACCAAATTGTGGAAGCCTTATATAAGCACGAACCACACCTTTAGCTTCCTCCAAGTCCCAGAGCTTGATGGAACCATTTGATGAGCCAGCAAGCACAAGCACCTCTGCTGAATCAAACTGCACAGTCTCCACTGCACTTGTGTGGCCTGACAAGCTCTGCGGAAACAATTCGACAATTATTCAGAAACACTGCATCATTCAAATTTTAAGCTACTACGCAAAAAGGTTGGGCATACGGGACATGTACCAGAAGTGGAGTTTGCTTGCCAATGGCCCACAAGTTGACCTTGCGATCATTGCCTCCGGTGATGAAGACACGGCTGGACTTCTTGCCGATGGCCAGGGACCTCACGTCAGCATCGTGCGCCACAAACTCCTCTAATTTGAAATGCGAAGTTAAGGATATGTCAAATTTGAACAATGCACACCCCTCCAGAGAGTTAACTAGTCGTAGTCCCAGGTACTAAGGTTTGTATTGAACCAAAGTGACTGAAGAAATATGAAGCAAAATAAAGCCGAAAATAGCAGAAGTAGCATTATCTGAAAGCAAAACAGATTTCGGAATTTGGCGCTGTAACCTAAGTTGGGGACAAAAAGGGGAACTGTTTGCCGAACCAGTTGCAACAGCTTAAGGTTTAGCTTGGATGCTTCGAGAACGGTTGCCTTCTCGGCGCAGATTGCCCGAGAAAGTAGAAAGGCGGCGGGAAATTTCAAGAATCAAAGCATCACAGACCCAAGGAAACCCAAGAATTTCGGGCGCGGGGGCAAGTAAAAAAAAAACTCGGCGCCGCTCTGCTGCTTGAGCAAATGCGAGCCTGCCCGGATTGCTTCACGGGACGGCAGCTGCTTCCTCCCGCGAGCCAAATCGAATCAAGAACACAGAGCGGCGACTCGGAGACGAAGCAGGAAAAAAAAGGATACGGAGCCTGTAGCCGCGCTTCTCGGGGTCCATCCCTCCGGGGCTCCTCCCCTCTACCGTCTTCCTCGCTCCCTCCCCAGGTCCACGCCGCGGGGTGTGTGGCTGGCTCGCCCGCGGGGAGGATGTAGGTCGGGAGGTCCGTCGCACCGTCTTCGTCGTCGGCGACGACGAAGACGAGTAGGGGGTCGGATTGGGATCCGAGTGGCCGCCTTGTGGAGCGGAGCAGGGGGGGGGGGGGGGAGTTGGCGAGAGGCGAGAGCGAGGCGCGTCCCTTTTTTTTCTCTGTGAGTTTGTTCTTTGCTGCGGTAGGGGCAGTGAAAACGAGAGGGGTGGAGCGGCGTGGGTGGTGGGTGGAGTTCTTGTCGTCTCCCTCTCCTCTCTCCTGTAGTCCTACGCGTCGCTCCGCTTTTGCCACCCGTTCATTTTCTTTCGTACCATGCGGGTATAAGCAAAGGTTCCCCCCTTCTGCCGTTCCTTGAACCGGGAAAAGGGAGGAAGGCCGCATGAATCCAGCGTACGAAATCAACCGGATACCATCCGTTGGCCACAAAAAACAAATCCGACAGTTGAGAGCGAACTCATTCGGCCCGAGTCATCAAAAATTCCCAATTGCAAGACAGCGCACCGCAACAGCATTACATTGCAGCAATGCCCTTGAGCTTGGCCTACCATACCAGCCGCCCGCGCGCCCCTGAACAAAGGCTACGATTAATACGAGTCCAAATACAGATACACACGTTCGGTTGGTTGGTTTGGCAGGGACAAATGCGGGCGTTGTCTGGTGAGACGTCGCTCGGGGTCGGGGGCAAGCCACGGCAGGATCCGCTCTCCGGTCCACCCTTTTCCCCTCCGGCTAAAAAAAAACGATTCCAAACAAGCAACCGAACAAGGAAAACACTCCACGCCCGCGCCGGAAGCAAGCGATCGCGCAGGACGCGCGCTGCTGCTGCTCCTCCGGTGCCGCGGCGGAAGGAAACACGCGCGACGTGGCGAGGAAGGCAGCGCGAGCCCGTGGGCGGCAGGGCGTGGGCGCCTCCGCGGAGCCGATGGGGATCGAGGCCGCGGCGCACGGGCACATCCGCACATGCCGTGTTGGTGTCGAGCCGTGCGCGGGGAGGACGACGGGCCGCGCCGGGGGGGTCCCCAGCTCGGAGGGCGGCGGCTTCCACCGCGGCATGTGGTGCCGACAGGGGAGGGCGGTGACACGTGGTCAGCACGGATGACAATGATTGTGCTCAGCGTTTTCTTAATGGCGGGTTGGGTAAACTAGGCCCGTTCTTTTTATTAAGAAAAAAAAATTTCCTCGGCGTGAAGCGACTGCTGTCTCTCAGGGAGAAGATTCTCGTCTCGTTACAGGAGGAGGTTGTTAGGGAGAGATTAGGTGCTGGAGCAAATTGTAGACTCCATAATAATGATATGCGACGCGAGTAGTACTTGCATGTTCTCGTGTTCGTGTTGCCGAGTCAGGGGGGAGCCAGCCTTCCGATTCGTTGAGGTGATGTCAGCTTCAATTTCTACTGCTGTCATTAGCGTTGGAGATAATGCTTTGAATAGTGTTTTGCACTCAGTTTACTTAAATCTGTTATTGTCAGCTGACAACAACAGCAAGTTGTAGCTCCGCCACTGTTGCAGACTTGCAAAAGTTTGCGACGGTAAGAACTCATATAATTTCTAAATTTGTGCATATGCGGGCCTGTGCGGGGAGGGCTTGGCCCGCGGGAAGAGCTGGGTGAGCCGGGAAGGCTCGGTAGCTTTACCGTCTGTTTGGTTGGAGGAATAAGTCCAACTCGGACGAAGTCAACCCGTTTTTGAGTTGTTTCGTTGGGGAGCGACGGGGACAGAGCCAACCCGGGAGCGAATATTCGCTCCAGATGCGGGTTCGCTCCGTCTGCTGAAATCTGGGGGACGGAGCGAACCCAGCTGGGTTCCGTCTCCTCGTTCGTCTCTGTTTCTCTCGTCGGACGGAGTCTGTCCGTGCTGGGCGGCATGCCGTCTACGCGCGGGGCGGCGGTGAAGGTCACCCCGTGCCGCCGAGCTCTGCGCAACGCTGCCGCCAGACCAAGTGCCGGCGGAGCCGGAGCGGAGTCGAGCCGGAGGTCGTCGCCCGATTCGACGTCCAGGGGCGGAGCCGGAGCGGTCCGTCACCACCAGGAGGTTCGCAACACTGAGCCGCACACCTGCCGACTATCCTCGTGCCCGTTCCGCCACCGGAGCACCAGTGCCATCGCGACGCAGAGGCGGGCGCCGCCGCGCTTTGCCGCCGAAATCCGGCTGCTCCAGTCCGTCTCCGCCGCTGCTGAGGACACATACGAGTTTCCTTCGCTCTCCTCTCTCCGTTCCCCACCTTGGCTGAGCCGTACGCCGCTCCAATCGCCGGCGCCCCCGATGCTAGAGCCGCCGTCCACTCCTAAGGAAGAAGAAAGGGTGACAATGCAATTTGATTTCTCTTGCAGGTTCCTGATGCAAAAGTGCTAGAGAGAATTTTGCAGATCCAGGCTTGATTGATTTCTAGAAAAGCTAAGGTTCCTAATGCAAAATATGTGTGAGAGAGAGGAGAATGACATGTGAGACCCACTAACAGTGTGAATCTGCCATCCATTCATATTCTAATTCCTCCAACCAAACACAAATCAAGGGTTGGAGCCAACCCGTCCTAATAAACTCAACCAAACATGAAGCGGGTTGGAGTCATCCCTAAAATCTGGGTTGGAGTGGCTCCGACCCAGCCAACCCGTAACCAAACACACGGTTAACGTGTGTTTGGTTGCGGGATTAGTGGGTTGGGTTGGCTCCAACTTTCATTTTGGGGACGGAGCCGACCCATCTATTGTTTGGTTACTCCTCTGAATTTGGGGACGGAGTGAACCCATTAAATGTTTGGTTGAAAGAATTAGAAAAATGGGTTGGATGACAAGATGACAACATTACTTTCTTGCATTTTTGCATCAGGACCCTAAACTATTTATAAATCAGCTAAGCCTATATCAGTAAACCCTTGTCTCATGTGTTTTTTTTGCATCAGGACCCCTGAAAAGAGTTTCTATTAATTTTGCCCCTTCTTCCCTACCGCACGGGCGAGCTCTGCCGCGGGCGCGCTCGGCCGCTCCGCTATCGGCGCGAGCCGCCGCGGGCGTGCTCGGCCGCGAGCCGTCGGGGGGAGCTCGTCGGGGCGAGCGCCGCCGCGGGCGAGCTCCTCCGGATCCGCGCTGCTCCTCCCTGCTGCTCCCAGCTTCGATGCCGCGGGCGAGCTCCTCCCCGCTCCCCGCTGCTCCTCCGGATCCGCGCTGCCGAAGTCAAGGTCGTCCTCTCCCTCCGCCACCCGCTCTCCTCCCCGCTGCTCCTCCCTTCCCCAGCTGACGCGGACGACCGAACCCCGACGGAGCAAACCGAGGTCGGCTCCGTCCGCCAGATTTCAACGGACGAAGCCGACCCGCATATAGAACGAATATTCCCACCTGAGTCTGCTCCAACTCGTGCCGCTCCCCATCCAAACATCCAAAACTGAGTTCGAGCCATCCAGGTTGGATTTCTTCCACCAACCAAACAACAGTTGGAGAACGAGCAGAGCAGGATGGCGAGAAAGAATAGCAAGTACGATGATCGTCGTCTGTTGTGGAATCGAATTGGACTGGATGTCTGTTGAATCGAATCGGATTCGGCCCATTATGCCATTATGGAAGGTGAATAGCAACCTTTTCTATTTATTGGGCCGGACAACCAGCAATTTTCCATCATATATCTCGGGCGGGCGTGGAACCGCGACGTCCCTTGATCCCTTGAGTCCTCGACGCCGCGCGCGAGTTTGCTTCCCTCCTCCGCACGGAGGCGGCCAACGGATCAAGGTGTGTTCCTCCTCCCCTACCATCTTCTAGCAGGGGTAAGCTCGCATCTCCTCGCGAAAGGGTCTGTAACCTAGTGGTTACAGGAGCCTCGGTAGCACCTTTGGTCATGGGTTCGACTCCTCGTGAGAGCGAATTTCTCAGGATTTAACGGCGTTTGTGCTTTCAGTGGTAGACGACGTTCCCGTCGATAGCGATGCGCTTGTGGTGACTTCGTCAATCTTGAGGATTTACCGGCCCAGTCTTCGAAGATACTCCTAGGGATAGGGTTTGCACGCGTGTGTTCATAGGGATGAGTGTGCGTGCGTTGTGAGTGTCTCCGATGTACTTTGTAATTCGAAAAAAAAGCTCGCATCTCCTCGTGACCTCGTCCACTCTCCTTCCCTTTATTTGGTGGCATGCAACTCAGCGAGATGATGATGAAGGCGCTTCACGCTTGACTCGCGTCCACTCTCCTACCGCGCTATGCGCGCACCCGCTGCACCCTCATGTAGTGATGTTTGATTCGGGAGGCTGAGGGCGGAGGCGGCTCGGCGGGGTGGGGATGGTGATTGAGCGGTGATAATGGGGGCAACGGTTCATAATGCTAACGCCCTGTTCGTCTGGCTTATCAGCCACTAGCCAGCGGTACTTTTATCTCAGAACAAATCAGCCACCAACCAGCAGTACTTTTCTCTCAGAACAAATCAGCACCAGCCACCAGTCGTCAACCATACAAACAGGGTGTGGGTCTGCAGCTGTCTCGGGTGATGGGTTTCTTTTTTTGTCAGAACCAGATTTCCATCCTGTCTAGCTTGTTCAGATCATTACTGAACTCTATACTACAGACTCACGTTTGCAGTTGCAGTGAAGTTTACTTAGTGTTGTGCTACCTCCGTTTTTGTTTAGATGTCGTCTCCGACAGCTTTTCTAGTGTTAATTAGCCTATGTTTCCTTGCACCAGCGTCAAAATATATTGAAAAACGGAGGTAGTATATGCGTGGTTGGTTGACATGTCCACCTGAACGTAGCAAGTGCCAGGACTTTCTTTTTTTACCTAGAAAAGGAAACAAATCAGTGCTTCAGTTAGACAAATAATTCATAGTTATACTTGATCCTGGTAATTTTTATTTTGGCATGGTTCTCTAATAGTTTCGGCCCTGGTTTCTCAACAAAAAAAATCCCCTCGCCGCTGTTCGGGGGTTTTTCTAGACCGGGTGTCGGTTCCTTTTTCTTAATGAAAAACCGGTGGGTTCTCACCCCCTCCGGCCTAGTTTTTTTTATGGCAGTCCTTCTTCTGTAAAAAGCATTTTGTCAATTACTGTCATTATTAAATGTTCTTGCATGGTTTATGTGTCTTTAAAGTATAATATACTACGTAGTATATGCGTGTTTCCTTGCTGGCAGGGCGGTCTCGCTTGGAGATGGCAGGGAAGAAGTGCAAGGAGGCCTCGACAGCGAGCTAGCAGTAGCAGTGTAGATCAGGGAGTGCTTGCTGAGAAGCTGTTTCAAACTTGGAAAAGTTGCGATGGTAGGAAGTAAGAACCAAAAGTTGGCCGTGCAACCGTGGGCCGAATCCACATTTGGACAATGATCGTGGACGAACAGCTCTTGGACCTCGAATTAGTGTGTGTTTGGCACAGTTGTGGCTGTGGCAGCTCCGGCTGTGGCTGTGCTGGTGGAGCGGATTCTCCAACGAATCTGAATCTGTTTTAAAGAACCGTTTCACGAAACAGCTTCTCCGGGTAGATTAAAATGGAAAAAATGTGAATTGTCCAAAATGCCCTTCTCTTCTTATCCCTATGACCCTATCCATTCAGCCACGCACCCATCCAGCCGACCATTCGTCTCCACCGACGGCCGAACCCATCTCTGCTCCCTCGCCGCTCTCTTGCTCCCCCGCCGCCCTTCCCCTCCAGCGCCGTCCTCCTGCTCCCTCACCGGCGGCCCTCCAGTGCCGCCCTCTTGCTCCTTCACTTCCTGCCCCGCCGAGGACAAGGAGGAGCCGCCGTTGATGGCGGCGGGAAAGGGGAGAGGGCGCCCAGCGGTGACCGGATCCACGCGCCGTCGGCCCTCCCCGGTGGCGTCCTCGCGGGAGATCTAGGTGGTGCTAGCGGCGGTGGCCGGGGCCGGCCCCTTCGACCATGGGGAGGTCCGCCGCCCCTCCCCTCTCCATGGCGGGCGGCGGTAGGCAGAGGCCGCGCGGAGGAGGCACGGTCGGCGACTCCTTGCCCGGTGCCTACCTCTACCTCGCCGGCAGCCTCCTCCGCCCCCAGCCCGCCGGTGGCCTCTTCGGCCCTGCAGCGAGCCGGCGGCCTTTGCCCCGCCCTGCTCGCGACCTCCACCTCCCCGCGGGCCCCACCGGGGGTAGGCTTGGCAAAGTGCAAGACGAAGCGGGGGAAGCTACTCTTTTGCAGCTTCGCCCTGGCCGAACTGCTCTAGAGAGCGGGAATCACAGGAGGATGGGAAGAGATTGGCTGCCGAAGCTGTTTCGGGAGGGTGTTTGGCACAGCTTCGCACGAATCAGCTGCCGAAGCTGTTCGCGAAGCTGTGCCAAAGGCACCCTTATTCTGGGTCGTGCTGGTTCCTAGCAGTAGCTCTTGGAGCTGTTTCAAACCCCAGTGTTTGGCACGAGTGCATGTGCAACTGCAACCTGGACCGTGGGGTTGTTCTGCGGCGCATATAACATCAAATCCGGTCGCTGCAGGTTGTGGTTGTACGCTCGTCGTTGAGGTTGTCGTCGCACGCTGTCCACCGGGAGATGTCTCGGATTTTTCCGAGGCCGGTGTCCGGGTGTCCTCGGCGCCCGCGAACACAATGGCAGCGAGTCGAGTAATTACGGCTAAAACATTTATCTACTCGCGAGTATATTCGCGCTGCTTCTTTTACCCGCTCGTGAGCCTACTTGCGGATAAAAATCTTACTTGTATCCGCGCTCTGACGGATATCTGCGGATGTCGGGTTTACCCGTACCTGTTGACGCAAAAAACGGAATAAAGTTCTTCAACGGCAACACGTAACGGATCCCTGGGATGTAACAAGGCGTGCCAGCCGACCTGACCTGTTGATCGGCACGGAAAGATAGGAAACGTTAGATGCGGGTTAGATCGGCTAGAGAACCGATGTGGGTCTTCAACAAGTAACAGCCCGATCAGCCGATACAACTGTAGAGCGAATCGGCTAGCTAGAGCAGCCGAAGTGCAAGTATTACCAAAATGGCTAGATCAGCCGATTTGATGACGTAGGCAAAGCGCAAGCAAAAGCAGAGCAAACTAAGCGTTACGAGACAACACTCAAACCCGATCTGAATCAGCTAGATCGTAGTGAAACGATGCAAGAGCGACGATAGCCGATACGATATGATTACGAGCTGGATAAATTGGTGATAAAAGCTAAATAAACAAGAAAAGACTTGCAAACCTAGCTGATATCAATAAGTTGTGAACAAAACTTAGACGAAACCACAACGATGCGCCCGGAGGTTAAAACCCAGTTGTTATTCGATAAAACGGTACTTACAAGCTTGTCGGAGATCGATCGATGCAGCCTGACGAGCTAGAAGAACGGCGTTTGAAGAAACAAGAAAATAAGAAGAAGTAAAAAAGGGGTGGCGAAGTCGCCGACTTGAATAAGTAAAGATTTTGTTGATATTAGTGTGTACAATCTTTCTCCAACCACGCAGGGTCGCTATTTATATCCTGAGGACAACTTAACTCCTAGTCGATGACGATAATGTTACTTGAATCTAAAGAAATAGAACTACCAAAAACTTAACGATTCTTATAGGAATCGGACTTTCTAAATTGACTTTGACCCGACGTCAACTTGATTGTTGACCCGCCTCTATCTTCTTTCCTTTGGTGTATCCTTCTTCTACCACATCTTTCTCTCATCAATTGGCTGATCCCCGATCGGCTGGTCGCTTCCCTTCCTTACTCTATCGGCTTTGAGATCTTCCTGATGCCTCATTCGGTCCTTCTCCGACATATGTCAAAAAACGGTGTCAACACATGCCCCCCAGTTTCAGAGTAAATTTCTTTTGCTCTAAAATTCTTATCTTCTTTCTTTCTTTCAATCCCTAAGGAATCTTTGTGATCTTCTTGTTCTGGAGTTCAGTGTACATTTCCTCCTGTAGCGACTTTCAAATCCTTTTTCCTCTTTCCTAGAGAAATATATCACTGACCTCATTATGAACCATTGGAAGTAGAGCTTTTCACGGGAAAACTGTTCCATTTTGACTATATTCGACTTCTTCTGCGATTCCTTCCTATCCTTTCGTTTCCCTGCCCCCCTGTGTTTGACTATAAATAGCACCTGAAGCCATCGGCTTCCTCACAACTTCAGCCATGGCACAACAAGTAGATCTGATAGGATGTAGGCTCCTCCTTTTCGTATGTCTCTTTTCTTCTCTTTCTTTTCTTTGCAGTTGGAAGAATTCTTGTGAAGTAGTGTAGCGGCCTGTTTCTCTCGCTGACATCTTTTGTGAAGTCAGGAGGTGCAACAGCTAGAAGAACTCTTGTGAAAAGTTTAGGTTCAATGGCTGTTAGGCAGTAGCAAGAGAGAGTGCCAGTTACACATTATCGGTGGAGAGCACCACAAGGGGAGGTGAACCATCTTGGTCATCAACTCGGAGAGTTCTGGAGGAAGGTCACAGAATTTGGAGAAGTATTTTTCACCATCGATTCCATATCCTCATCATACTGAAGATAATGAGCCCTTTATGTAATCTGTAGTATCTTCGATCAGATGTAATCACCATGTATTGAAATATGAGAAAGAAATATATATATTCTCATTTTTTGTTCTAAGGGTGATTGTTACATCGGCCATGATCCGAATCTCTTATCGACTGTAAACAAATACTTTATCCTTTTATTTTTTTCTGCTAAAGGCGATAACTGGGTATGGGCTATCTGTCTTAATAACGATTGCTAAGAAATCGGCTGACCATCCGAAATTCCAATCGGCTAAAAATCAGTAGTAATAATCGGTTAACAACCAAAGGTGAAACCGATTAAAAATACCCACAACTAAATCGGCTAGAAGCCGGAAGTAGTTTAAGCACCAACCCAAATGCTTGGATAATATCTCTTCAGATATTTCCCATTCAAGGCTCTTGAAAACTTTTCTCCTTCCAGTGTCTCCAAAATATACGCATTGCCTGGAACACTCTGACTGATACGAAAGGGTCCTGTCCAATTGGGTGACCATTTGCCGAATTTAGGATCTCTGGTTCCGATCAGTAATATAAGTTTCCATACCAAATCCCCTTCAGAGAATTCTTTGATATTAAGCTTCTTATCATACCACTTGGATACCCTTTTCTTATTTTCTTCAATATTGATCAAGGCCCTGAGCCGACTACTCTTCTTTCATTAAATTTGAATAATCATCGGCCGATAGCTCATCTTGTAATGACATGCGTCTGGATCCTGTTCTTATTTCCCAAGGTAAAACAACATCATGTCCATAGACCAATTGATAAGGAGAAACTTTAGTGGCTCCATGACAAGCCATCCTGTAAGCCCATAATGCTTCATTAAGTATGGTATGCCATCGCTTTGGGCTTTCATCAATCTTCCTCTTGATCAATTTGATAATACTTTTGTTAGAAGCTTCAGCTTGTCCATTGGCTTGAGCATAATAAGGAGAAGAATTCAATACTTTGATTCCCATACCGGTTGCAAATTCATCGAACTCTCTCGACATAAATTGGTTTCCTTGATCTGTTGTAATGGTTTGGGGTATTCCAAATTGATAGATGATGTGCTCTTTTACAAAATCAATCATATTACCTGACGTCGCATTCTTGAGAGGAATCGCTTCAACCCACTTGGTGAAGTAATCGGTAGCCACGAGTACGAACTTATGTCCTTTGCTTGATGGAGGGAAGATCTGTCCGATAAGGTCAATTGCCCATCCTCTGAACGGCCATGGTTTGATTATTGGGTTCATTGCTGATGCCGGAGCTCTTTGCACACTTCCAAATTTCTGGCAATCTTGACACCCTTTGTAATATTTAAAGCAATCTTCCAGTATGGTTGGCCAGAAATATCCATTGTTCTTGATCATCCATTTCATCTTAAAAGCTGATTGATGAGCTCCACATACTCCTTCATGAATCTCACCCATCAATATTTTTGCTTCCTCTTCGCTCAAGCATTTGAGTAAAACTCCATCAAGCGTCCGATAATATAGTTGATCATCTAACAGAACATATTTGAGAGCTTTGAGTTTAATACGATGATCCACCTTTTTTGAAAGTATCATATTCTGCGACTAGAATCGGTCGATACCCAGAAGCATTTTGGGCCAACTGATTAGCATCTTCGTTTTGTGCTTTCGGAATATGCCACAATGTTGTCGTCCTGAATTCTCTGAGAAAATCGAAGCAAGCTTCATGATACATTCTTAGGACATTATCCTTTCATTCATATTCTCCAGTTAGTTGTTTAAAGACTAACAAGGAATCACAAAAAATTTCAACTGCTTCAATTCCTTCTTCCCGAAGCAATGTAAGCCCTTTGAACAGAGCTATGTACTCTGCTTGATTATTGGTAGAAGTTTTCTCAATTGGCACAGAAAGCTCATATGATTGTCCTGTAGGAGAAATCAAAACACTACCAATTCCAGCTCCAGCACCGCATGATGACCCATCAAAGAATAATGTCCAAGGAGCAGTATCAACTTCATTTGACCCCAAATGTTGTGTGACAAAATCAGCCAGTATTTGTCCTTTGATTGCTCGTGCTGACTTATATCTAAGATCAAATTCTGATAAAGCTAACACCCACTTGCCAATGCGTCCTTTCAATATCGGCAGAGATAACATATATTTGATCACATCATCTTTGCATATTACTGTACACTCAGCCGATAGAAGGTAATGTCTTAACTTTGTGCTGGAGAAGTACAGACATAAGCATAGCTTCTCAACTGGTGGATATCGAGTTTCCGCATCTAAAAGCCTTTTGCTTAAAAAGTAGATCACCCTTTCTACCCCTTCAAATTCTTGGACTAAGGCTGAACCAATAGCATCATCAGCAGTTGATAAATATAATTTAAATGTCTTGCCATGCTGAGGAGGAACCAACACAGGAGGAGACTTTAAATATTGCTTGATATCATCCAACGCTTTCTGCTGTTCTGGTCCCCATACAAACTCTTGATCTGGCTTCAACTTCAACAAAGGGGTGAATGATCAAATTCTTTCAGACAAATTGGATATGAATCTTCTGATAAAGTTGATTTTGCCAATAAGTGATTGCAATTATTTCTTATTAGTTGGAGGGACCACCTTATCAATTGCAGTAATCGACTTTTCTCCAACTTCAATGCCCCGCTCGTGAATCATGAAGCCCAGAAATTGACCAGCCGATACACTAAAAGCACACTTGTGAGGATTCATCTTCAAACCATGCTTTCTTGTACTTTCCAGGGTCTTTCGTAGATCGGCCAGATGTTCTATATGATCTTTAGATTTCACGACTACATCATCAATGTATATTTCCACTGTCTTACCAATAAGGTCGTGGAAAATATAATTCATTGCTCTCTGATATGTAGCACTCGCATTTTTTTAAGCCGAATGTCATGACTACCCACTCATATAAGCCGACATGACCAGGACATTTGAATCGTCTAGATCGTAGTGAAACGATGCAAGAGCGACGATAGCCGATACGATATGATTACGAGCTGGATAAATTAGTGATAAAAGCTAAATAAACAAGAAAAGACTTGCAAACCTAGCTGATATCGACAAGTTGTGAATAAAACTTAGACGAAACCACAGCGATGCGCCCGGAGGTTAAAGGCCAGTTGTTATTCGATAAAACGGTACTTACAAGCTTGCCGGAGGTCGATCGATGCAGCCCGACGAGCTAGAAGAACGACGTTTGAAGAAATAAGAAAAATAAGAAGAAGTAAAAAAGGGGTGGCGAAGTCGCCGACTTGAATAAGTAAAGGTTTTGTTGATATTGGTGTGTACAATCTTTCTCCAACCACACAGGGTCGCTATTTATGTCCTAAGGACAACTTAACTCCTAGTCGATGACGACAATGTTTACTTGAATCTAAAGAAATAAAACTGCCAAAAACTTAACGATTCTTATAGGAATCAGACTTTCTAAATTGACTTTGACCCGACGTCAACTTGATTGTTGACCCGCCTCCATCTTCTTTCCTTTGGCGTATCCTTCTTCTGCCACGTCTTTCTCTCATCAATCGGCTGATTCCCGATCGGCTGGTCGCTTCCCTTCCTTACTCTATCGGCTTTGAGATCTTCCTGATGTCGCATTCGGCCCTTCTCCGACATGTGCCAAAAAACGGTGTCAACAGTACCTGTCGAAAAATAACATATCAACATGTTCATTTCAACAAAACAACAACAATTTGACAGTCATAATGCAATATAAGATCTCATTGTATCAATTTGTCACATAAGACAATTAATTATTACAACTCAAATGCATAATAATAGAATAAATGTCCAACCAAACACACAATGCGCTAGGATTTCTGGTGAGTTTGTGCCATATTTTCATGAGCTTCGTATTTAAACGGGTAGCAGATATTATACACGGGTGAAGAATTATGTCCGTTAGCTGCCCGTGGGCAAATTTCTCGTCCGTATCCGCGCCCGCGGGTGCAATTTCTTATATGTACCCTTTGAAGGTCCTTGTTTGGTTTTGGTAATTGAGTGACAACTTAGGTGGACTAATATGTGTTTAAGTGAAATACACAGGTGATTAGTCCACAGGTAATTATGTGATGAGGGAGCTCATTGCATATGAGACATGACATGGAGTCATGCGACTATGAGGAGAAGATCAAGACAAGACTTAGCTTGATGGACCAGTTGCAAGTGTGAAGGGCAAGTCAGTGGCTAAGCACTGGACCGCGTGGCGGGATGCTTGAGCAATGACTTGGCACCGATGGACCAATGCAATGGTGAAGGGCAAGTAAAGTCAAGATCGATGAACAAATACGTTGCATGATGATATGAAGTGGATCATATCATTTGTGATGATTTTGGTGCATGTGTTGCATCAACATTGAAGGAGATGGAATGGAATGCGCAAGGCAAAGGTATAACTAATAGGCATTTCATTTAACCGGTCATAGGTGAGTAGAGAAGTTTATGACCGGGTTTAGGATAGATGGCCATACTATCAAGAGGGGTGAACTTGTTTGCATATCGGTCATCTAGTGCCACTTGAACGATCTAACATTGCGATGTTGCTAGGATCGAGTGGCGTGGTGAAGAGAGTGAAAACCCTTTGAAAAATGTTTGTGACAATGCTAACTCACTCACACATAAGGTGGTACACTTGTGGGGTTGGCACTTTTGCAAAGGGGTTGAAGATATGGTTGTTGGTTTTAACTTGTGTTGGATCTTAGATTGGAATTCTGCTTTGATCCAATGGGTTTTGGGTCAAGCATTCAGGTGGAACGTGTGCTCCTCTGAATAAGCTTTCCATAGGGTCCAAGATCACCTAAAACGGACTTCAGAGCTAAAAGTTATGGCCGTTTTACCGAACCTCGGTTGTGCTGAAAAAGTAAGGGCGGACAGTCCGCGAGTGATGCGCGGACAGTCCGCGATTTGATCGAGTTTTAGACAGACACATGTTTTCAGCATTCCAAGGAGTCGCGGACAGTCCGTGGTGGTAGGGCGGACAGTCCGCCAGCCCAACGGCTAGTTCTGACCCTGTTTTGACTTCGAAAAAGAGCCGTTACATTGGTGCTCAAACTCGAACAGTCCGTGGGAGGACCTCAGATAGTCCGCGAGAGCCGTTAGAACTCGGGAAAATGGGTGTAACGACTAGTTTTCTCCCTCCCTCTATAAATAGAGGGGTGCCCGGGACTTGGAGTAGGTTGAGCACCTTGGGGATGTGTTTCCCATGGTAGTGCTTGGTTTGGGAGCCCTCTAACTCACTTGTGCTTGCAAGATTGTGAATCGATTGCGAGTGAGTGCGAATCTAGTGCGTTGCTTTGTGAGATTGCATCAAGTGGCACTAGGTGTTCGTGTTGCAAGCCGGTGTGCTTGTTACTCTTGGAGGTTGCCACCTCCTAGACGGCTTGGTGGATTGTGGCTCCGTTGAAGCACGCAAGGAGATTGTGCGTGGCTCCGGAGAAGGCTTTGTGAGGGGGATTGTGCTCACCCCGCGGGGATCGTGAAGAGCAACTCTAGTGGAGCGTGTCATTGAGTTACCTCACTTGCGAGTGGTGTCTTGGTGTGCCCGGAGTGGCCAACGGCTTGAGAGTCTTGCCCAAGAACCATCGAGGTGTTGGTCGACACAATGAGGACTAGCTTGGTGGCAACCAAGTGAACCTCGGGATAAAAATCACCGTGTCAACATTGTCTACTCTTCTTGGTGATTTGCACTTCTCGATCACAAGCATTGTATTTACATCCTTATATATCTTGTGCTTGTGTAGTTGCTCTTGCAATTAGAAGCTTGTGTAGCTCTCTAGTTGTCTTCTTGCTTGTGTAGCTAGAAGTAGTGATCTTGTGTCTAATTAGCTTGTGTAGCTTAATTAGTCTCTTTGCTCAGTTTGTGTAGCTAAGTAAGTTGAGCCATTGGATTAGACTTGTGTAGTCTTGTCCATTGTGCATCTAGTGAGCTTAGGTAGGCTTTGTGCTTTTACTCATTAGAATTGTGTAGGAACTCCCTTGGTGCTTAAAGTACTAGTGGCATAGGTTTGTGTGACCTTGCTATAGAATTGTTTAGGTGAGCTCATCCTAGTTCGACACCTCTTTGCTTTGTGTAGGATCTTTTAGAGGTGCTTTAGAGTTATAGATAGAGGGGTGTAGTCTTGGCTAGACCATCATTTTAATTCCGCATTTGTTTTGGATAGCCGGTGCGTTAAGTTTTTAGAAAAGACTATTCACCCCCCTCTAGTCCGCCATCTCGACCCTACAAGTGGTATCAGAGCCGAGGTCTCTCATTTGTGGTCTTTACCGACCCGAGAGGATGGCGAACTATGTGCTATATGTTGATTGTCCACACATTTTTGATGGCACACACTTTACACAATGGAAAAATTGGATGATGTGCAATTTTAAGTTTATTTGCCCTCAAATGTGGTGGATTGTAGATGTGGGCTTTTCTCACTCTATTGATGAAAATAATGCAACTCAAGCGCAAAAGAAATGCCTACATCTCAATTGCCAAGCTACTAACATCATTTATAGATCTTTGGATGATTGCATATTTGGAGACATCATGAAGATGAAAAGCGCTCATGAGATATGGGTTTATCTCAATGAGAAATATGGAGTGATCTCCAATGATGATGATGATGATGAGCCCAAAGAAATTGCTCATGAGGATGTTGAGCGTGACTATGACTTGGTGATTATGGAGGATTGCTCCACCTCACTGTCAAGTGATGGTGATGATGATGGTCATTGTACAATAAGTTCACTTGACAAGATTGATGATGATAACTCAAGTGTTGCAAATGAAGAATCCACCACAAGAACACTTGGTGATCATATTGATGGTTCATGCTCGGATGATGATTGTAATACTGCGACAAGCCCATCACCACATTGCTTCATGTCACAAGGTGACACAAAGGTACAAAAGGCTAATATGGTTGATCATGTAGATTCGTATGATGAGCTTGTTAGTAGACTTGCTAGCATGACCATGTCTTTAGAAAATGAGAAAGCTAAAACGATGAAATTAGAAAATGAAAACTCATTTCTAAAGAGCACATGTGAACAACAAAAGCATCTACTTTATGTCATTACTTGTTCACATGAGGAGCTAAAATTGGTTCATGAGGAACTTAGTGTTGCTCATGATAACTTGGTACAAGATCATGCTTTTCTCACTAAGGAACTTTCAAGTGAAAAGACTAAAACTAGTGAGAGCTCATCACATGGGTCAAAAGATCAATCACATAATATTGCTAACCCTTATGATGTAGAGAAGAAGCATGTATCCACCTCGTGTGATGATTTATTATATATGCCATGTTCTTCACATATATGTGCTTGTTCTACTTCTATATCTTGTGAGACTAACATTTTGAAGGAGAACAATGAGCTCAAAAAGAAAGTGAAGAATTTGAGTAACAAGTTAGAAAGCAAGAGCAAGGGCAAGAACAAGAAAATGCAAGAAGAAAAGATATCTCACTTCATGTGCTATCAGTGCCATGATATGGGACACATTGCAAAGTATTGCCCAACCAAGAAGCCTCAAGTTGAGCCAAAAGCAAAATCCCAAAAACAAGTTCAAGTCAACCATCAAGATGGTGATTTGGGAATAAAGAAGAAGAAGACTAGAAGAGGCGGTAAAACAAGAGCAAGGCATCAAGCTCCTAATCAAGATGTCCAAATGATGAGCAAGATTCAAGATGAAAAGAATGATTATGCTCACATCGAGTGCAAAAATATGGGACACTTTGCCTCAAGGTGTCCTACCAAGCTTGAGAAGAAGATTCAAGCAAATTTGAAGAGGCAAGACAATGAGAAGCAACACATAAGAAAGGAAGAGAAGACCAAATTAAAGAGAGTTTGCTACTCATGCCTGGAAAGGGGACACATGGCACATTCATGTCCCCTAGGTAATACTTCTAAGCCTATTTCAATTGTTGATGATAATATGCTTAGGAAGGATAGCAATGATACCTCATTGGTTGCAATTGCAAAACATCCCGCTACTCATACTAAGGCTATGCCTAAGTATGTTGCTCCTAACTTGAGAGGACCCAAACTAGTTTGGGTACCATCAAAAAGTGGATGTTGATTGTAGGTACCATAGGCATTGAAGGCTTGATTCATTTAATTTTATAATTGATCGTCATATGTTGAGTCAAGTATTGAAGCTTAATGCAACTTTATCCCAATGCCATGACAAGTTAAGTGAAGTCCAAATGCTATCAACATACAAGTGTCACTTATCAAGTTGTGGTGATTTATTGGAAATATTTGGAGGCTTGCAAAATATTTAAGTTGAAGCTTGCTATGGGTTGATCATGGTCCATGAAGGTATATCTCTAAGTGATCAAATTCATTTTAAATGCATATGAGTTGACTGAATTGGATATATATGCATATATTGCTTGCTATGAGATGACATTTAGAATCAAGTTTGAGATTTGGTTTTGAGGCCCAAGAGTCATAATGTTACTTGTCATGAGAAACAAATCAAGATTAATTGCTCAAGGCTACACTCAAGATGCATGGAATTTGAGATGCTATAATTGGTGAATTGAACTTCATTCTTGGTCTTGAAATCAAGCAAATTGAGGGGAGGCTAATTTAATTGCCAATCTGAATATGAGAATGACTTATTGAAGAACTTTGGTATGGAAAATGCAAAATCAATTCTGACACATATGCCCAAAAATGGACATCTTGATCTTGATGAGGAACAATTTTGGTTCAAGACATTTTTACGGTTATGATTGATTCAGTGGTGTTAGTGGAAGTATTGAGGATAATCATGAGCAATGACCCCAAAAGGATTCATCAATTTCAAGATTAAGTGGCAACAATTCAGGCAGAAAATAAGAAAGGTCACGAACTGTCCGCAACTTGAGTACAGATTGTCCGAGAGCATGGGACGGACTGTCCGAGCTGCTATCACGGACCGTCCGTGTGAAGCGTGGAACTCTCAAAACTCTCTGGATGTCAAAATGCAATTTACAGACCGTCCGAGCAATGGCCTCAGACCGCCCGCAAGGGGACGACGGACTGTCCGCCAGTGGACCGCGGACTGTCCGTGCGGTGCGTGAGCAGATGGGACCTCTATCATCGAGAGTTAAAGATTTCCCCACATCTCCTTCTTCCCCAACCTGCAAACACACACATCCCCATGTCTCTCTCTTGCTCTTGGTGAAGAAAATGACCTCCTCTTGGGGATTTTGATTGGAGCTCTCCCCGAACTGTCCGAGCACATCCAAAGAATCTCCACCATGTCATCAAGAAACATGGTATTAATGGATTTATGAGGGATTGAAAGTTGCGGACCCCCTTTTCATGTAGCATCTGGTTGCTGCAGCTTGGACTAGGGGCTTCATGGATTATCTCAAATGATATATGTCTTATGTTGATTCTCAAATAAGCTCACTTCAAGTTTGCATTGAATTGGATGGATAAGTTCATAAGATATCTTATAGTAAGTGAACTGAATGGATATGTGTCTTGAGAAAGTATTAAATCAAGTTGACATCATGCTTGATGAACTTTGAAGAAGTATAGCTCAAGTTTAGAAAGCTGTCCTATATTGCAAAAACTGAGCTAGCTGTGATGATCGCCATGGTTGAGTGATCAAATCTATTGGGATTGGCTTTAAATTTGGTATACATGCTCTACACTTATGGTATTAGCTGTTGTGAAAATCTCATTAGTATTGGATAAGAGATGCTTTGGCTTTGGAGTGGATCTTGTCGACACATGTGCAGCAGTTTTCAGCATGTAGCAGTGTGAAAGATGTTAAATCTGGTAGCAATTGAGAAGTCAAATGAAGCTCAAATTTTTATAGCTACAAGATGACTCAGTGAGGCACATCTCCACCAAATTTCGTGATCATTGGAGCTGTATATTGGGAGTTATGGATTATTCTTTGAAGTGTACAGAATCTGCCAGAAAAGTGACAATTATTGGATTTATCAAAAGTCACTTTGATTGAAAGGTCCTCAAGTTAGAATCATGTTTATAAGTGCTTGAGGCACCTAAGTTTGGTTTTGAGAGGAGCTAGAAGCATGAAAAGTAAATGAGTACAAGGTCATCGGATTGAGGAGTGCATTTGGCACACATTTGGTACTCAAGTTGAAGATCAAGACCAAGCTCAAGATGATGATGGAGTTAAATTCTAGTGATTATTGGAAATTATTTGGTAGAAATATAAAAATGACTTAAAGAAGTTTTTGGGATTACTCATCATGATAAGATCATCAAGTGGATCAGCCAAGCAAATTCATTTCAAATAAGTGTCCAAAATGGTTCTTGGAGAGAGGTCACTTCTCCCTTGTGTAGGGACATGCTGCCCAATGCGTGGGTAACCCAAGTGTGGGGTTTGGAAGGCTAAAATGGAAGTGGTCATCTATGAAAAATTTGAGATGCTTAGTTGAAGAAATCAAAAGGGTTGGTCAAGAAAGCAAGCAACATCCAAAATAGAGAATGTGATTTCAAGTAGTATTATTCTAAATGGTTCTCTCATGCAAGCATTGATCAAAAGAAGAAGCAACCCAACCACAACAAGAAGAGTGCACTTGATCATTAGTGGTTGTCAATTCATATGGGTGAAGGATGGAATTCATATTGGTATTCATTGATCTTCACCAAGCTTTTAATTGGACTTCATGTTGCTATTATGGAGCTAATTTGGAATCTTAATGACTATCCTCTACTCCAATATAGCAAAGGTATCATTGTAATGTGCATTGATCATTTTCATCCCTTACTAGTATGCGATTAGTGCATATAGTACATGCTTATAGGATCATGCATTGCATATGAAGTTTTTAGATTCATAGCCTACCACTATTGCTTGAATGATTATATGATCTAGTGGTTAGTATATGAATTTGTTCATGAGCTTGTAAACCCAAGTACTTGATTTATTTTTGGATTGCCATTAAGTGACAAGTACAACCTTGATAAGATAACCGCATCATGCGTGTGAAGAAGCTTAGAAGGGTTCAAACCGAACTTGGAAGCTTTTTTGGCAAATCATTTTGTTCAAGTCAAAATTAAGAAGCTCATGAAAACAATCTAGTTCAAGAACAAGACAATGATGCAAATGGCTATAGAGTTTCATCCTATAAGTGGTTTTCATCATACAAGAGATCTATAAATTGGTATCTCTTCAAATGGTATATTTTCAATTGGTATTCAAGTGATGTCTATATCAAGATTACAAATGATATCCTACAAGTGATCCTCAACTTTAAGTGATCATCAAGAAAAGAATGCATCCCTCACATACAAGAGCTTAAGTTGATAAAGTGGATGACCCAAACCTTGACATAGTGGGAGATGCCCACCTACCGGTATTAAGGTCAAAAGATCCTATATGAAGCGATCCAAGTGTTAAGTCGTATGACATATGCCTTGAAATAGGGGGAGAAGCCCCACTACATGGCCTCAAGTACAAGTGACCTACATGTGGCATTTCAAGGAGGTCTTCATGCTTCCATATGTGATATTTACAAGTGGTGTCATTCCAACATATGGTGGTGTCCATCAAAAATGAAGGTTCAAGGATCAATCATCTACCACTAGTACCACCCTTTGTATCAAAAGAGGCATACCTTTTGTGGTTATTGATGACAAAGGGGGAGAGATGGACAAAGATATGAAATTGTCTTTGGATATGTGATGGCAAAGGGGAAGAGATAGGGGCAAAAATGAAATTCTTGGACAAAGAGAAGCACACAAGTAGGGGGAGCAAGCTCATGAATTCTATTGATTGCATTTGATATGTGCATATTCATGTGCTTGCTTGCATATTGCATAAGCCTTAAAATTTCGATATGCATGCTTGTGTGGTGTATGCTAGTTATAGGAGTTGAATGATGAAATGATAACTAGCATGCATATGTTTATAGCTAGATATGTTCTTTTAACTAGAACCTTGCCTATATTATCGATCTCATGAGGTATCTAGTGTGTTTCTTGTGATATCTAGCTATCCATGGTGCTAAGGATGGACTTCAATGTACAACATCGATTGGTATCACGCTACAAAGGTTTATTCTATATACCTTAGTATCACTAGTAGTGTTAACACTCCCAAAATTTCATATTTATGCATATGTGCAAGCTTGAAACCAAAATCTTTTGAGCACATATGTAGGGGGAGTTATCACTACCTAGTCGGATTTTATGGCGCTTATCCAAATTCTAACATAGAGCTAAAATGTTGGATAAGGAGTAAAATCCAAACAACTTAATTTTCATATCTTTGTAGAGTTATCATCAATTACCAAAAAGGGGGAGATTGAAGGTCCTTGTTTGGTTTTGGTAATTGAGTGACAACTTAGGTGGACTAATATGTGTTTAAGTGAAATACACAGGTGATTAGTCCACATGTAATTATGTGATGAGGGAGCTCATTGCATATGAGACATGACATGGAGTCATGCGACTATGAGGAGAAGATCAAGACAAGACTTAGCTTGATGGACCAGTTGCAAGTGTGAAGGGCAAGTCAGTGGCTAAGCGCTGGACCGCGTGGCGGGATGCTTGAGCAATGACTTGGCACCGATGGACCAATGCAATGGTGAAGGGCAAGTAAAGTCAAGATCGATGAACCAATACGTTGCATGATGATATGAAGTGGATCATATCATTTGTGATGATTTTGGTGCATGTGTTGCATCAACATTGGAGGAGATGGAATGGAATGCGCAAGGCAAAGGTATAACCAATAGGCATTTCATTTAACCGGTCATAGGTGAGTAGAGAAGTTTATGACCGGGTTTAGGATAGATGGCCGTACTATCAAGAGGGGTGAACTTGTTTGCATATCGGTCATCTAGTGCCACTTGAACGATCTAACATTGCGATGTTGCTAGGATCGAGTGGCGTGGTGAAGAGAGTGAAAACCCTTTGAAAAATGTTTGTGACAATGCTAACTCACTCACACATAAGGTGGTACACTTGTGGGGTTGGCACTTTTGCAAAGGGGTTGAAGATATGGTTGTTGGTTTTAACTTGTGTTGGATCTTAGATTGGAATTCTGCTTTGATCCAATGGGTTTTGGGTCAAGCATTCAGGTGGAACGTGTGCTCCTCTGAATAAGCTTTCCATAGAGTCCAAGATCACCTAAAACGGACTTCGGAGCTAAAAGTTATGGTCGTTTTACGGAACCTCGGTTGTGCTGAAAAAGTAAGGGCGGACAGTCCGCGATTTGATCGAGTTTTAGACAGACACATGTTTGCAGCATTCCAAGGAGTCGCGGACAGTCCGTGGTGGTAGGGCGGACAGTCCGCCAGCCCAACGGCTAGTTCTGACCCTGTTTTGACTTCGAAAAAGAGCCGTTACGTTGGTGCTCAAACTCGGACAGTCCGTGGGAGGACCTCGGATAGTCCGCGAGAGCCGTTAGAACTCGGGAAAATGGGTGTAACGGCTAGTTTTCTCCCTCCCTCTATAAATAGAGGGGTGCCCGGGACTTGGAGTAGGTTGAGCACCTTGGGGATGTGTTTCCCATGGTAGTGCTTGGTTTGGGAGCCCTCTAACTCACTTGTGCTTGCAAGATTGCGAATCGATTGCGAGTGAGTGCGAATCTAGTGCGTTGCTTTGTGAGATTGCATCGAGTGGCACTAGGTGTTCGTGTTGCAAGCCGGTGTGCTTGTTACTCTTGGAGGTTGCCACCTCCTAGACGGCTTGGTGGATTGTGGCTCCGTTGAAGCACGCAAGGAGATTGTGCGTGGCTCCGGAGAAGGCTTTGTGAGGGGGATTGTGCTCACCCCGCGGGGATCGCGAAGAGCAACTCTAGTGGAGCGTGTCATTGAGTTACCGCACTTGCGAGTGGTGTCTTGGTGTGCCCGGAGTGGCCAGCGGCTTAAGAGTCTTGCCCAAGAACCATCGAGGTGTTGGTCGACACAACGAGGACTAGCTTGGTGGCAACCAAGTGAACCTCGGGATAAAAATCACCGTGTCAACATTGTCTACTCTTCTCGGTGATTTGCACTTCTCGATCACAAGCATTGTATTTACATCCTTATATATCTTGTGCTTGTGTAGTTGCTCTTGCAATTAGAAGCTTGTGTAGCTCTCTAGTTGTCTTCTTGCTTGTGTAGCTAGAAGTAGTGATCTTGTGTCTAATTAGCTTGTGTAGCTTAATTAGTCGCTTTGCTCAGTTTGTGTAGCTAAGTAAGTTGAGCCATTGGATTAGACTTGTGTAGTCTTGTCCATTGTGCATCTTGTGAGCTTAGGTAGGCTTTGTGCTTTTACTCATTAGAATTGTGTAGGAACTCCCTTGGTGCTTAAAGTACTAGTGGCATAGGTTTGTATGACCTTGCTATAGAATTGTTTAGGTGAGCTCATCCTAGTTCGACACCTCTTTGCTTTGTGTAGGATCTTTTAGAGGTGCTTTAGAGTTATAGATAGAGGGGTGTAGTCATGGCTAGACCATCATTTTAATTCCGCATTTGTTTTGGATAGCCGGTGCATTATGTTTTTAGAAAAGACTATTCACCCCCCCTCTAGTCTGCCATCTCGACCCTACACCCTTGCCCGTTGTTGGTATTTCTTAACGTCACCACTATGGCGCCGGGTTAGCGTGAGCGTGTAAGAATCACCCGGGTATACTGACGGGTGCGAACGAACCCGCAAGCGCCCGGATACACCGTTGTAGCACTTCACCTCAGGAGTATTCCCAAGGGTATCGAATCCAAGGAACGGTATGGGGGACTCTACGAGTGACTATCTAAGGGCACACAGTCCCTGCTGAGGTAGGTGAGTGATGTGAAGTCTCCTGTAGGTTCTCGACTCTAGAGAGGAACAAGCTCGGATAAGATCTCGCTTCGGACACCGGCCCCTCCTGGCTATAACAGTTGGTTCACGACAAATAGTTGCCTACACGCTGTATCCGAACGTGGGGGATTTCAGAGGGTCCAACGGCTGTCACTACCGCGGCCTACCCCAAGACAAACCGTGGGATACAGGGCATTTGAAGGATAACCAGCAGTCTAGACACCACGTCTACACCACCGACTACTACTATAGCACAGCTACGTCTGACGTCCCATAGAAACGCTATAGCACTCTGTATAAATACGAAGTGACGAACCCGCGAGGTTGAGCTAGACCTTACTCGTCATTGAATCGATTCGCGTAAGGAGATATGATTGATACTTGATCTAAACCAGATATGCATGAGCTTCAATATATTCTAATAGACAGGCAATCACACAAACGGAATGCAAACTTATGCGTTGATAATAGAAGATCAAGGGTCGTGTTCGTGAAGAACACGAGCCTCTAACTTATGAACAAACGCAAAAGTATGAATAACTCACTCATCAACTAGATCGAGAAAGCACGTTCATGAAGAACGCGAGCCTCTAAATGATGAACGAACGAAGAACTCAAGAACAATTCATTCATGCATGAGAGCCACTTTAGTCTAAATAAAAAATACTGATATACTCACTTTAGTCTAAATGAAGAACAGCATCGCTCACGAGGTACAAGGGGATGATGGATGATGAACGGATCATCACCACCTCACCTCTACTCATCCACACACTCCTCCCTACCTAGCACCACCTAGTCTAGATCCTCCACACACACACATTCATGGTGAGATGAGGTTTCACCTCCACCAAGAGAGAATGAGAGAGGGAGAAAGAGGCAAAGGTGAGAAATGACTTCAAGTGTGTTCATCCTCTTCTTACCCCCTCTCCTCCTATTTATAGGCTTGAGCAACCGGCGTGGGAGCACCCAAACACCCTGGGGATACCTTCTAGGACCAATGATCGAGCACCATGTGGAAGCACCTGAGTGGGTGCCACAAGGTCGGTTCGGCCGAACTGTGGGGTCGACCGACCCCCTGTGGGCCCCACTCGGGGTGTGCTTCCTCCTGGTGGCTGATATGTGGGTCCTAAGGTCGGTTCCCGGTGTCCACGTGATTTGGAGGCTGTTTAGGCGCTCTGGTGGGCCATGGGATCCATGTGATGCCTGCATGGCGGCTTCTGATTCGCCGAGGCTTCCTCCCTTGGATTGGTGACATCATGGATCCAGGGGATGCTTGCATGCAGCCCCTCATTGGCTGAGCTTAACTTGCTAGGATCATGAGGGTGTCTTTTCTCTCTATTTCTTATGCTAAACACCTGCATTCAACTTAGCATAGCCATTTGTGGAAATTGTTAGTTTAAATCCCTATTCTAGTGTGGATGCTTAGTTCTTATGATAAAATGTAGGGATTAACAGCCTTAAATTAGGTACTTAACCGCCGTCAACACCCGTCGGGTCGGGTATCCGTAGTTATCTACGCCGCGAGCAAAACTACCATCCCTACCCGACACGGTGTAGCGCGGCCTTCGGGTCACGCAGAATTCAGAACTCCACCATCCATCCCCCATGGCCAATTACTATATATTCATCCCTAAGGCTCTGTTCAGAACTCCACCATTCAAAAAGGGTGAAAACCTCACTATTCATCTCTATCACATCCTTATCATTATTTATGTTTATCATCATTTCACTCATCACATCCTCACATCTTATCTCACCCTTCATTATTCATCCCAGGCCCTGTTCTTTTGCTTAGAAAGGAACAGTGAAAAGCACTATTCACCCGTCACATCCATCACATTATTGACGGCTGTTAAGTGCTACTTTTATGCCATCAACTCCTGCATGAAATGAATGAAAAGTGATCAACAATACTAGAATAGGGGTTTATAATTACAAATTCCACAAGTGTTGGTGTTTCTAGCTTTTGTTGCAGGACACATCAAAATGCACATCGAATGATACAACTGGGAGCAAGTAAACTAATGGCATAGATATGACATCATCATAAACAACCTCAAATGCCAAATTGGTCTGCACCGTTGCAACGGGCTCGTTGAGATGATCGAAATGGATATATCATTTGCCTACTTTGGAGTTCAGATGGAAGAGATATGCACAAGATATCATGTGGGCCCGGTGGGACCCACACCAAGCCACATGGTGACGTGCTGTCACACAGGAGTCCACATGTCCATGACACATCATTGATCCAAAGAAACACACTCTCGACCAATCAGGAGCCAGTACGCGGATCCCAGGGCCCACAACCACGAGATAAATGGCTAGAAATACCGCATACACCCCCATACCCACCTTGGGACCCACCTGGAGGAGGGGAGCTACCTGGGGGTCGGCCGAACCCCCAGTTCGGCCGAACCCACTTTGTGGCCTCTCGTGCCGGCCTTCCACGTGTTGGCTTGTCGTGACGAACCAAAGGCGGTGCCAGGTGCTTGCCCGAATATTCCCTCGGGATCATGCAGCTCCTTCTCATGGAAGATACACCAACTTGGCCCCCACTCGTCTTCGCCACGTGTCACCACCCTATTGGTGGCGCCCATGGAAGCCAAGGGGGCTCCTCCTACTCTCCTTGGCCTATAAATATAAGTGGAGGGGGTTAGAATAGAGACACACAACTCCTCTCCTCCTCTCTCATCTTCTCTCCTGAGAGGAGAGGCTCTCCTCTCCTCCTTCTAGAGTGTAAGTGTGGAGTAGTTGATTAGATCAAAGCTAGGGAGAGAGTAAAAGGGATGTACCTCCATGGATACTTTGTTCTTCAATTAGAGTAAAGTGAGTATTTCTGCATTTTCTATTTAGACCAAAGTGAAAATGATATGTTCTTGTGTTCTTCACTTGTTCATCATTTAGAGGCACGTGTTCTTCACGAACACGCCCCCTCGATCTAGTTGATTAGGTGCACAAGTTTGTATCCTGTTTGTATGACCAGTCTTTTAGAATAAAGTGGATGTGCTTGCATGCTCTAATTAGAATAAAGTGTGTTCTGATTCCTTTCTAATAGTTTATGCTAGGTTACATGAGTAGACTTTCTCCTCTGCTAGTGTGTAGATCCAGGGTTTATGCGTTCGACTGCTGCAAGTCATTCGTATACATTGGAAGCACAATACGGGGTCGAGTGCTCTCTTGTATGCCTTTAGTATAACAGCTTAGACGTTGTGTCACGCTACCGGTTATCATTCGTTCGGCTTATCCCAAGGTTAGGTAGAGGCAGTCCAGGTGGTGGTGACAGCCCGTCTGATCCTCGTTGATCCTCCGCAGCTGGATATAGTCAGAGCTCCGTTCCACATAGATCCGCGTACCGGAGTCGCCTGTTATGTCAGGGCTAGCGGTACCCTAAGCCAAGTTCTATCTAGAGATCGACCTTTAATCTCATCTATAGTGCTATCTTTAGAAATCCTCTCTATCCTTGCCTCTTATCTGGGTGTGTCCTTGGACCGACTAGTATGGAGTTAGTGCACACACGTTCCCTTGGATTTGATACCCTTGGAATACTCTAAGGTGAAAGCTACAACAATATCCGTGCGCTTGCGGATTTATTCGTGTGACACTAAAATACCCAACAAGCTTTCTGGCGTTGTTGCCGGGGAACGGTTGTTGTATCTATCTTCGTACCTAGTGATCCTCGTATCTTTTCATTTTTCTTTATTTCTACCTTTACCCCTGTTACCCATGGAGAGGTCATCCTTTCACAACCTTTCCACCTCAACTTACGAGTTCAATGATCCATCAACGTCTTCATCCAACCATGAACTCAACCCCGACCTTTTAACCATGGTTCGGAATCGACCCTTCTCTGGAGCTATTAGTGAGGATCCCCATGACCATTTGATAGAGTTTGAGAGGTTGTGTTCATCCTGGAAAGGTTCCCCCTGGAATGATACAGAAAACCTTAAGGCTCAATTTGTTTCCTCTCTCTCACACAAAGAGGGCGGAGCAATGGTACACTCGCGCCATAGGGTGTGTGAACGATTGGGAAAAACTTCGAGTTGACTTTTATGTTTCCTTCAACCTTGCAAGACAAAGGGCGTTCCTTCCGAGTGAGATCTGCAACTTTAAGCCATTAGAGGAGGAGACCATAGGTGCAGCTTGGGCTAGGTTCTTACACCTGTTGAAGTCTAGCCCAAACATGTCTATACCCGATCATGTATACTTGTGTACTTTTTACTTAAGTTTAGACATGGACATTGCCCTATATCTCGACAGCATCGCTGGAGGTGTGTTCGCAAACATAACTTCAAAGGAAGGAAGGGAGATCCTTGACCGCCTCTTAGAAAACTCTTCCTTTCTTGCCGACCATAACGAACCCCGCCAAGAATCAGAGTCGATCCATGAGAGTCTCTCAACAGCTGAACCCGAGCCTTTGACTTCCACATCCCAAGATTCGTCTGTTGAGACCTCTCCCGAACCAGGAACAATGGAGGAAGAAGAAATTCAACCTCCAAAGTTCCTTCATCAATTCGAGGATGACCCTACTGAAAATATCAAGAACACCTCGAATTTATTAGATGACCCAATAGGGAAGGAGCCCTCTTCTGTCCAAATCCAGCCATCTAGAAATCCTTTGACAGAACCTTCCTCTAGGCCTACGGTACCTCCTTTGCCTCCCGATCCTCCAAACGAGACATCTATCATGGAGGCCATGGAGAAGAAGTGGTTGAATGGAGTGGGACACTTTTCCGAAGCACTTTGGATTAGTTCACCCTCTACGGTCATTTCTTGTTCCATAAAAGGGATTATCGTAGAAGCCCATCTTAACCCCACTATGGAGGTTAATGTCATGCCATGGCACCTAGTGTACACTCTTTTGAGCAACGTTACGCTAAGACCATCTGACAAGCTCCTCAAGAGTTGTCCCTCTGGACGCATTCTTGAGTGTCGGGGGGTTGCATGTGCTGTGCCACTCCTAGTAGACAAGATCAAGGTTAATCTAGATTTCTACATCTTTGATATCCTCGATCTTGATCTCCTCCTAGGCTCCCCTGCAGAAAAACTTCTCGACACATCTCGAGGGAGCCTAGATGAAAAGCTCAGGGAAGCCGCTTCTGCCAACGCTCCCTTGTTTTCGGAAAATTTTATGGAGAAGCCTCTTCCCAAGCAAAACCCACTCGAGGAAATGATGCATGTACCTCCGTTTGCGTCGTCCGAGCCCATTCTCATTGATGTTGTAGAATTTCCTACTCCTCAAGAGTATGACTCAGAAGACCCTCTCCACCTTTGTGAAGATGAACGATCATCATCGCCCTCGACCGAGTTTGAGCCTCTTCCCACTGGCCCATACTATGTTGCTCTCGACCTTGATCGAGAATCAACATCGAGCCTCCACGATGTATCTCTTGAGATAGAGAAATCATGGGCCATGGAAATCTATGAGGCACCGACTCTGGGGTCCGAAGGAAAGGATTCCATTGACAAGCATGGTAGCTTCACTCTCGATCTACCTCAGGAACCATGCTTGCATCATCCTTCTCCAGAGTCAGCTATGCTCAGTGCACAGAGCACGCACGAGGACTACAACCACCTTATGGTCCTCTCCTGTAAAAAGTTTAGAAGGTTGGTTGTAGATGCATATTTTTACCATAAGCATTGTAGATTTCGTGTATGTTCTGTGGCACTAACCTTGCAGCTAAAGCTTCACTAACACATCAATAATTGGTGGTGAGACGGGAATGACATCACCAATGATATCTGCAAGAAGAAGCTCCCATGGTCGAGCTTATGATCATAAACAAAGCACTACTAGGAGATAGCCTGGATTAGAATTGTTTTATTTCCCTTTTCAAATAAAAAGCAAGAGCATGTTTTTAGTATAGGTTGTCCTTCGGGTATTTTTGGTCCTAACCCTTTTAGGTGAAGATTATAAAGAACGACGGACAGGTAGCACCTAAGAACATGTGAGCTGCATCACCTCAACACTTTGGTAAGTTTTTGGTGAGGGAACATTACAAAAGGAAGCTTGATCTCCACACACTTGAGTTTTGTTGCCTAGCAATCCAAACTTCAAGTGTGGGGGAGGTATGTGAGCATCCCGAGTAAGGTTCCTTTCATCCAAATCTTATCCTAGTTTGGAGATGATGTTAGCTCTTGCATCTTGCCCAACTAGCTTGGTACGTCCTGCTTTTTACTTTAAACAAAGCCCTTCCGGGAGGTCGCCCGATGTTCACCATCTTATGCTCATATTTATGTCCCTTTTGGAAATAGCTTGATCATGCTTTTATGCTTCCTTTATCTATGTTTGCAATGCTATGGTTTGAGTGCATTTAGCTATGTGCATTCATATGTTGTTTTAGATTAAGCATGATGCTTAGGTTAAAACCATCTTCTTCAATCAAACAAGACATGGTGTCGAGTTTGATTGATGAACCTTATAGTTAATGCATGCATGGATATTAGTTGTATATGCAGACTGACCCTTGCAGGAATTTTGAATTCAAATGGAGTAAGTCATCGAGCTTGATTCAAATGGGAAGGTAAGCCAGGGCATCTCAGGCTTGTTTGAGGTATCTCATGGTGAATATAAAAAAAATATTTGGATTTGAATAAAGGCTCACTGGTTCTCGAACTAGCAGAGTCCATCTTTTGTTTTTTTCCTTTGTTTGAAGACAGCAGCAGGTACATGAACAAGTGTGGGGGAGATCTCCCAAGCTTATCATCAACGTACACACTTGAGATCTCCCACACTGGCGTTGCACAACATCGACTGCGCTTTCATGACAAGGGACAAGGTAAACTAGAGTGATCCGGCTGTCCCATGGGTCAGCTGAACCACCACTAGTCTTCCTTGTTTCTTATATTCTTCAGGAGCGATGGTATGTGCACCCTTTATCTCACTTTCCTTGATTCATGAGTTTGAATGAGTTCCAATTCTTATCTGCTAGATCAACTCATAGAATCGTGCTCTGCTTGCTCTACATGTTTCCTGTGGTTGGCTTGCATATGTTTTATTCCATACTTATTATCTTGATGCTTGTGAACAAATATCATTAGGGAACTCATGCTCATTTAAGTAGTTGATGTTTGTGATATGGTTTGATGATTTGATCTTCTCTCTGAATGTTTGAGTGCTTGGGAATTTTATTTGAAAACTTGAAAACCCCTTTGCAAAGCTCCTCTTTGATATGCCAAAGTCCTACCAAATCCATATGATGAGTTATCTCGAAAACCTTCTACTCATATGCTGCTTGTTATTACATTGAGCTTTGTCAAATTGTTGCGACCCTTGTGAGAATTCTTTTCATGCTTTCATGATCAAGATTCATGTGCACTCCATATCCCCTTGCTATGCTTCTACACTAGAAGTTAGCATTGAATCATCCATCCATTTCATAAAAATAAAGCTCCGTGTGTGGTGTGACCTCTCCCTCCTAAAGTATTCTTGAAAAAGAGACATGGGCTATGCAAAAAAAGAGAGAGAGAAAAAAAGAGAAAAAAACCATGCTCAGGGCATGAGTCAAAAAAATGCTCAAAGCATGAAAAAAAAGGTGAGAAAAAAAGAGATAGCCCATGTCCAAAAGAAAGAAGAAAAAGGAGAGAGATGGAATCATGCAAAACGGAGTTCCAAAATTTGATGGTAATAACTACACCCATTCCGAGCCTAGTGTCCACCTTACCATCACCACAACATTCATCATATATATGGTAATATCTAGCACCCATTCCGGGCCTAGTATCCACCTTACCATATCCATCACATCTATACATGTGCACATCTTGATCCGATTGTATGATTTGATTTTCTCTTTGGATTCGGTTTTTGACTTTGCAATATATGTGATACAAGTATGCTTTATCTTTTATCCTACCCTGAGCCCCACATATATCCGTCATTAGAAGTAGGATGAAAGAAAGGCAAACCTAATGCCTTGATGAGGACATATACACATTGAGCAATCTGAGAGAATCAAATGAGGAGTTAAGCAAGGTTCGTTTTAAAAACTTATTGCAAAACCCCAAGTTACTTGACATGATGATCAGAAGTGATTTGATTCATGATCGTTCCATTCCTCAACTACCCAAGATGGCATTATAGACACTCCACAAAGTTCACAAGTACAGGGTATAGTTTGGAATATCTTTTATGCTCTCTTCGTACCTTTGGATATCATGTCTCACCTTGAACCTTTCTCCTTCACTCGAGGACGAGCAAAGGTCAAGTGTGGGGGTGTTTTTGACGGCTGTTAAGTGCTACTTTTATGCCGTCAACTCCTGCATGAAATGAATGAAAAGTGATCATCAACACTAGAATAGGGGTTTATACTTACAAATTCCACAAGTGTTGGTGTTTCTAGCTTTTGTTGCAGGACACATCAAAATGCACATCGAATGATACAACTGGGAGCAAGTAAACTAATGGCATAGATATGACATCATCATAAACAACCTCAAATGCCAAATTGGTCTGCACCATTGCAACGGGCTCGTCGAGATGATCGAAATGGATATATCATTTGCCTACTTTGGAGTTCGGATGGAAGAGATATGCACAAGATATCATGTGGGCCCGGTGGGACCCACACCAAGCCACATGGCGACGTGCTGTCACACAGGAGTCCACATGTCCATGACACATCATCGATCCAAAGAAACACACTCTCGACCAATCAGGAGCCAGTACGCGGATCCAAGGGCCCACAACCACGAGATAAATGGCTAGAAATACCGCATACACCCCCATACCCACCTTGGGACCCACCTGGAAGTCACCTGGACGAGGGGAGCTACCTGGGGGTCGTCCGAACCCCCAGTTCAGCCGAACCCACTTTGTGGCCTCTTGTGCCGCCCTTCCACGTGTCGGCTTGTCGTGACGAACCAAAGGCGGTACCAGGTGCTTGCCCGAATATTCCCTCGGGATCCTGCAGCTCCTTCTCATGGAAGATACACCAACTTGGCCCCCACTCCTCTTCGCCACGTGTCACCACCCTATTGGTGGCGCCCATGGCAGCCAAGGGGGCTCCTCCTACTCTCCTTGGCCTATAAATAGAAGTGGAAGGGGTTAGAATAGAGACACACAACTCCTCTCCTCCTCTCTCATTTTCTCTCTTGAGAGGAGAGGCTCTCCTCTCCTCCTTCTAGAGTGTAAGTGTGGAGTAGTTGATTAGATCAAAGCTAGGTAGAGAGTGAAAGGGATGTACCTCCATGGATGCTTTGTTCTTCAATTAGAGTAAAGTGAGTATTTCTGCATTTTCTATTTAGACCAAAGTGCAAATGATATGTTCTTGTGTTCTTCACTTGTTCATCATTTAGAGGCACGTGTTCTTCACGAACACGCCCCCTCGATCTAGTTGATTAGGTGCACAAGTTTGTATCCTGTTTGTATGACCAGTCTTTTAGAAAAAAGTGGATGTGCTTGCATGCTCTAATTAGAATAAAGTGTGTTCTGATTCCTTTCTAATAGTTTATGCTAGGTTACATGAGTAGACTTTCTCCTCTGCTAGTGTGTAGATCCTGGGTTTATGCGTTCGACTGCTGCAAGTCGTTCGTATACGTTGGAAGCACAGTACGGGGTCGAGTGCTCTCTCGTATGCCTTTAGTATAAGCTAGTAGTACCTATAGTGAGTGAGATCAGTTCTCTTTCGTGGTCGTAGTTCTATAAGTACAGAGTGCCGTAGTCCGTTGGTTATGGCAGTAGCCACAGCGTAGACGTTGTGTCACGCTACCGGTTATCATTCGTTCGGCTTATCCCAAGGTTAGGTAGAGGCAGTTCAGGTGGTGGTGACAGCCTGTCTGGCCCTCGTTGATCCTCCGTAGCTGGATATAGTCAGAGCTCCGTTCCAGTTAGATCCGCGTACCAGAGTCGCCTGTTAAGTCAGGGCTAGCGGTACCCTAAGCCAAGTTCTATCTAGAGATCGACCTTTAATCTCATCTATAGTGCTATCTTTAGGAATCATCTCTATCCTTGCCTCTTATCTGGGTGTGTCCTTGGACCGACTAGTACGGAGTTAGTGCACACACGTTCCCTTGGATTCGATACCCTTGGAATACTCTAAGATGAAAGCTATAACGGCATCCGTGCGCTTGCGGATTTATTCGTGTGACACTAAAATACCCAACACACATCTTCTCTCACAAAAAATACTATTCCAGCACTATTCATTTGCAACTTCACTATTCCTTTTCAACCAAAAGAACGGCCCATTACACCTTCTCTAAAAAAAGACTATTTTAACATTATTCATACACATTTTTTACCTTCTTTTCACCCATCCAAACACCTCCATCAATTTTCACAATTCATCCACTATTCATCTTATCTCTTTTCACTCAGACTGACTCCAGCAATTGCCTCATCTCAATCTGCATCTGCAAAATGAAGAAAGATTGAGCACTGTAGTAGGTCCAGCAGATGCTGCGACTGCATCTGCAAAATGCGGAACCCAGGTTCGCATGCCGCAATCCTGGGGTTCTCTCTCTTCACTGCATCTCACCCTCCGACCAACCGTTGCCTCTCCCACCCCCGCGGCCCCGTCAGATCCACTCTCGCGGGCGGGACCGCAGGTCACCGCCGTCCGCGTTCCCAGCCCTGCTGCTGCAGCTGGCTTACCATCGGGGCTAGCGCCGCCGGCCCTGATGTCGCCGCGATGCGGCCGCAGCAGGAGAGCGGCGACGGTGGTCGGCGAGCTGCAGCGGCCTCGTGACCCTGCGGCAGCGGCGGGCTCCGGCCGGCGGCGCCTTCTCCCTGCTGCCGCGAAGATGGAGCGACGACCTCACCGACCCTCGATTTCTCCGACTGCACGCGACCTACCCCGCCCTTCCCCGGTCCGGCGCCGCCCAAGCGCTCAGGCGACCTCAAGGGCGGAGCTCGCCGGCGCGGAGGAGCTCCACGAGCGGCCGCGGTCCTGTTCCTCTTCCTCTCCTCGCGGGAATCAACTACCGCCGGGGATGCGCGTGGGGTTGCGGAGTATTGCTGGAGACTTCTTCTTTTTGCAGCGCCTGTTCCTTCTCTCCTGCGCGCAGCCGGGATGATGGGCAATATTGCTAGAGATAGTCTCATTAAAACAACTTTTAACAGCTGGTCTGACGGCTTGCGCCACTGCGTATGATGATAAGAACGTACCTACGGACAGTACTATGCAGAACAGAAGTATACTGTACTCTCTCTGTTCAGTTGGTGGGAAGTTTTTGGAAAAAAATTTTGGGGCTCCCTTCCAAAGTCTATTAAGAGTATTAAATGTAGACTATTTACAAAACTAACTACATGAATGGATTAGAAATCGCGAGATGAATCCATTAAACCTAATTAATCTATCATTAGAGATTGGTTACTGTAGCACAATGTTGTCTAATCATATCATAATTATGCTCATTAGATTCGTCTCGAAAATTAAGATAGGGGTTGTGAAATGGGTTTTGTCATTAATTCACATTTAATACTCCTAATTAGTATCCAGAGATTGATGTGACGGGTAGTTGGTGAAATATTTTGGAACTAAACAGGAATACTACCCTCCTGGAGAGTCCTGGCCTCCTGTCCCTCCGTTGCGTGTTTGCACAGCCAATATTGATCCGCAACAGCAAGCAAAAAAGGGGCGGCGGCACGGCAGGCGGCGTGGAGCCCAGGCCCAGCCCATGACTCCTCCGGCTCTGCCACCTGCGTGCGCCGCGGACTTGCGACACTGGCTGCCAGGCAGGGCAGGCGTGGAGTAGTGTAGACGCAGCAGTGTTTCTGAAAAAACGGAGTAGATGCTGTGAAGTAACGGCGCAGTTGAGGATCCTGATCCGGTTCCCTTCCCTCCCGGCAGCAGAAGAGATGTGAGGAAGATGTAGGAGATGATCACCCGTATCCCTTCCCAGTAGTACTCGAGATTAACACAGAGGAGACAATGTAGATGAAACTTGTTTTTCTTATTCATAATAGATGGGTACACGTTCCTTTATATAGCATTGACCCTACAGGGGTATATTTGGTATGAGCCCATAATTATCCCTAGGGTTAGGGATTTCTCAACACCCCCCTTGGGCGAATACCGCGATCAACTCATGCCTCATTAAAACTCCTAAAAACCCAGTGGGAAAAATATGGAGAAAGAGTGCATAGTATCGCTAAATGTATTGCACACGTTGCCTCATTAAAAACCATTTGTGAGAAACTTCAAGAAAACTCACATATTGGAAAAGAGTACAACAAATGTCTTCAGGACAATTTATAATCTTCAAGATTATGGAAATCAGGATCTTCGGGACTCGTGAACCAGAACAACTATTCAGGGACGGTCTCCCCTTGAATCCTGCAAATCTCTTAGTCGTCTCATGCCAATACCACGAACACACTTTGTGAATGTAGTAAATGGTAAAGATTTAGTAAATAAATCAGCTAGATTGTCACATGACCGGACTTGCAAGATACTCGCCACACCTTTCTTCTGGAGCTCGTGGGGGTAGAAAAATTTAGGGCATATATGCTTGGTCAAATTATTCTTAATATAGCCCGTTTGCATTTGTGCAACACATGCTGCATTATCCTCATAGATAATAGTGGGGGTTTCAATAATGCTAAGACCACACGACTTCTGGATATGGTTAGTCATTCGGCGCAGCCAAACACATTCACGTGCGGCTTCATATAATGCAATAATCTCAGCGTGATTTGTAGACGTCGCTACTAAAGTTTGCTTGCACGACCGCCAAGATACAGCAGCGCCTCCACAAAAAAACACGAAACCAGTTTGCGATTTTGCATCATGTGGATCAGACAGATATCCAGCATCTGCATATCCTACCAATCTTAAGTCTGTATTCTTCCGGAAAAACAGACCGAGATCTTCGGTACCTTCGACATATCTAAGTATTGTCTTAACACCTACCCAATGTCTTCTGGTTGGGTTTGCACTATGACGAGCTAGCAAATTTACTGCGAAGGCAATATCAGGTCTGGTGCAATTTGCAAGATACATCAGTGCTCCAATGACACTCAAATAGGGAACTTCAGGTCCTAAAGGTTCCTTGTTATCACCTTTCAGTCTAAATGGGTCTTTATCTTTTTCGAGTGATCTGACAACCATCGGTGTCTTTAGAGGATGAGCCTTTGACATATTAAATCTTTCCAGAATCTTTTTTGTGTAGGCTGACTGGTGTACAAAAATTCTTTCAGGGAGATGCTCGATCTGCAGGTCCAAGCAAAACTTGGTTTTACCCAAGTCCTTCATTTCAAACTCCGCCTTGAGGTAGGCGCTCGCCTCCTCAATATCATCTGCACAGCCTATTATGTTTATGTCATCAACATAAACTGAGATGATACAAAAACCCTTCTGGGATTTCCTAATAAATACACATGGAGAATCAGCATTATTAATGTATCCCTTCTTCAGGAGAAAATCACTTAGCCGGTTGTACCACATCCTGCCAGACTGTTTAAGCCCGTACAACACCCTCTGCAACTTGACGCTGTACATATTGCGATTTGTTTTAGAATCCGGAATTTTCAGTCCATCTGGGACTTTCAAATAAATTTCCGTATCCAGCGACCCATACAGGTATGCGGTCACTACGTCCATCATTTGCATTTTCAAGTTTAAACCTGCTACCATAGATATTAAATATCGGAACGTTATGCCACTCATAACTGGAGAGTATGTTTCATCGTAATCGATGCCGGGTCTCTGCGTGAACCCTTGTGCTACAAGTCTCGCTTTGTATCTCACCACCACATTATTTTCGTCCCTCTTTCGGACAAATACCCATCTGTATCCTACAGGGAATACATTTGGGGTGTGCGGGCAACTGGCCCGAATACTTGCCTCTTAGAAAGCGAGCGCAATTCTGTCTCTATCGCTTCTTTCCATTTGACCCAATCTGAGCGCTTCCGGCACTCTGCCATGGACTTTGGTTCAGGATCCTCAATTGCATCAGCGATCTTAGAGACAAAATAAATGTCTACATCTGTAGTCTTTCTATTATATAGTTCTCCAGATTCAACATAGTTTATTGAAATTTCTTCAATTGAATCATTCGGCTCAATATGATTTCCCAAATTACTTGAGCCTAGTTGTTCCGTTGTCCTTGTGCTATTATCTGTATTTGTGCGCACAATTGCACTAGGACTCTCACCTTCAGGGTGTGTCTCTACTGGGACCACTGAATGGGGGTGTAATGCATTCTCTCGAGCAACTTGCCTTTGCGGGCGTCCCCGCTTAGCTCGTACCGAGTCATCCGGATTGTCTCTCCCCCTTTTCCTAGGATTGGGGACATCGATAGAGTTCATGCCCTCCAGGGGTATTTCCACTCTCTCCGGTGCATTAGCCGCAGGAATATGCGATTTTGACACTCCTCTTATATCAGTGAAGGCATCTGGTAAATTATTTGCTAATTGTTGCAGGTTTATTATTCTTTGAACTTCGAGTTCGGTATCTTTAGTGCGTGGATCGAGCGACTGAATGCTACTGGCACTCCAGTCTATTTCTCGGCATTGTTTATTATTAAGGTACAATCCTCCCCCTAATGCCGGGAAATTTTCTTCGTCGAAGATACTATCAGCGTACCGAGCCGTAAACAGATCTCCAGTTTTAGGCTCTAAATATTTGATTATGGACGGAGACTCATAACCAACATATATCCCCAGCTTCCGGTGAGGTCCCATAGTCGTACGATGGGGTGGTGATATCGGCACATATACAGCACAGCCGAACTTTCGCAGATGGGAAATCATCGGTTGTTGTCCACGCGCTAATTGATGAGGGGAAACAGAATGATATGCAGATGGCCTATATTGGATTAAGGCAGCAGCATGCAGCACTGCATGTCCCCAACAACTAGTGGGAAGTCTGCTATCTTGTAGAAGTGGTCTGGCAATTAATTTTATTCTTTTTATTAAAGATTCAGCAAGTCCATTTTGTGTGTGCACGTGGGGCACAGAATGCTCTATGCTTATGCCGAGGGCAAGACAATAGTCATTAAATGCTTTTGAGGTAAACTCTCCAGCATTATCCATCCTAATTGCTCTTATGGGGTTCTCCGGGAAGCTCGCACGCAATCGGATGATCTGGGCAATAAGCTTTGCAAAAGCGTGGTTCCGCGTAGACAACAGGCATACATGGCTCCACCTAGTAGAAGCATCTATAAGGACCATAAAATACCTAAACGGCCCCGACAAGGGGTGAATAGGACCACATATATCACCTTGGATTCTCTGCAGGAAACCCAAGGACTCGGTCTTTATCTTCAGGTAAGAGGGTTTAGTTATTAATTTTCCTTTAGCACAAGACACGCATAGAAAGTCTTTAGGAATTTGTGTGGTTTTAATGCCATGACCAACAGAGCTATTTATGATGTTACGCATCATCCTTAATCCAGGGTGTCCGAGTCTTTCATGCCATATTGTAAAAGACTCGGGGTTTTTAAATATAGTTGACATCGCAATATATTCTCGAGGTGGCTTAATTTTTATGTAGTACAATCCAGAGGAGGTGCCCGGCGCTTTTTCTACCACTTTGGTCTCACATTCGTCCGATGCTGTGATATGAAGGTATTCAGCACCATTTTCACAAGCAGTTGTAACGTTGTAACCACTACGACGAATATCTTTAAATGTGAGGAGAGTACGCACAGCCCCTGGATACAAAAATGCTTCTTCTATGAAGATGCTAGTATTATTAGGGAGAACCACAACAGCTCTGCCAGAGCCTACGATGTGGCCATTGCTACCGGCAATCGTGGTAATATTTTCAGTCTTTTTCCGCAGTGTCTGAAAATATTTCGTCTCTCGGAGTATTGAATTTGTGGCAGCGCTATCAACTAGGCAATATTCTTCTTCGGCCTCCATCAAAGGAAAGTACGGCTCTTATTCTATTAAATAAAGTACTAATTCAATTCATCATGCATAATGAATAAACAAAAGTACGTAAGAGAACAAGAGAAAGGTAATTAAAATAATGCTATCATATCATTCATACCGATAGTTCAACCAAATAACTAAAAAAATGAGTTGCCCAGCAGGAGCAATTATTACATTACGACCATAATTGTTCTTCTGGAAATAAAACACGCTAGCAAATAATATCTAAGTAAAATGGCTGGTAGCAATGGGAACTAATGCAAGTCGAGGAGATCCTCGTCATCAAGGTCGAGGTCATCATCGCCCAAATGGCCGTCTTCACCTCCCGTCGTGGCATCACTTGCAGCAGTAGGATCGACATCCATAGCTGTTGTCTCAGCAAGTTGCTTCGAAGGATCCAATGGCTCCGAGAGGTGCAATCCAGTGTTGGAATCTACAACAGCCTGGACGAAGTGTGCCTCTGGATTCTGGCGCTTCTTCCACTCTTGATATAGCTCAATCAAGTGATTCTCGGCAGTGCAAGTACGGGACCAGTGCTTCTGGGATCCACAGCGAAAACATCCCACATTTGAATGCTTCGCCCCATTTGCATCGCCTTTGGGGCCCTTCGGGGACTTGCCTTTACCATTACCATTGACATTGCCATTGCCATTTTGCTTCTGACCTCCGTTCATGTGCTTCTTAAATTTTCCTCCCTTTGGTCCTTGCTGACCATGATACTTTTGACCCTTGTTTCTGAAAGGACCTTTACCCTTGCTGTTATGGAAACTGGCATGTGCTTCAGGTTGTGCCTGTGCGCCAGCAGGGCGCATGTTGAAGTTCTTCATCAAGAGCTCATTATGAGCCTCGGCAGCAAGCAACACGTTGATAAGATCACAGTACTTTATGTACTTGTTGTTGCGGTACTGCTGCTGGAGTACCATATTGGTGGGATGGAAAGTCTCGAGAGTCTTCTCGATCATCTCGAGCTCAGTGACAACTTGGCCACAGAAGCGAAGTTGAGCCACGATACGGTGAATTGCAGTGTTATATGCCTCGACGGTCTTGTAGTCAAGGAAACGGAGCTGGGCCCACTCACGCCTAGCATGTGGGAGGAGCACCGCCTTCTGCTTGCCGAAGCGCTCCTGAAGCTTCAACCACAACACCAAAGGATCTTTCACCTCTAGGTACTCCATCTTCAGGTCGGGGTGGATGTGATGCCTCAGGAAGATGCAAGCTTTTGCCTTCTCATGGAGCGGTGGAGCAGGAACACCAGCAGCAGGCCTAGCGAGTGTGTGATTCAGCTGCATCGCCTCCAGGTGGAACTCGCAATCGAGTGCCCAGGTCTGGTAGTTCTTGCCGTTCAGCTCAAGAACCTTAAACTCCGTCTTGTTGATCGAAGCCATCACCTATATTCATGCAAATTAACTTCCGGTAAATATACATGAGATATTATTTGCAGCCGTGCGACAGGTCGTATTAAAATGCTTTGTAAAAAAAATTCTGCTAAGCATAAGGATATACGCAAGACGTACGGTGACGCGCAGTGACCAACGAAAAAAAACACGCAACAGCCAACAGAGCTGCAGCAACACGCTAGTTTGGCCATCAGGGCCATGGCAGCGGCGGCGGCCGTCAGGTAGTCTGTATGACTACACAACGTCTATGTAGGAAAACTATATACTAGTGTACGACTTCGGGCAGTACAGCGTATGGTGAGATAAACATGTTGGCGTACATGCAGGGCATGCTGGGTTGGCCAACAGAAAAGAAATACGTCGGCGTACATGCATAGCATGCTGGGGTGGCCGGCGTCACAAACCAGATCGACGGGAAAAAAAACAAAACCGCCGACAAAAACTTCATCCAATCTATTAATTGCCCAAGTAAACTAGCCATAAAACCAATCTACCAAGGTTTAATATAGCATTGCGAGATTACTTGAAAGAGAAAAAAACATACGATCCAGATTGAATCTAGTACACAGTAAAGATTTTCAAAACAAATCTTCCGGGTATGACAAAAGCTAGATGTTAATGCAGAAACCAATCTAGCGAACTGGCGCATAACCGAAAACAAAAAAAAAATCTACAGGTTGCATCGACACCATGTAAACCATCTATAGCATGTACTCGTCGGGAGCATTGCCGAGGTGGTGGTTGGTGCGGCCCGCGCAGCACGGCGGCTACACGCGCAAGGCTCTCGTATTCTACCGTCTGTCATCCGGGCAGCGGCATGGTGTATGTCGATTGTACAGGTTTCATCCGGAAGAAGGTACTAGAGATCAATCTATAGCTTGCAAACTAGCCATGAAAAGAAATGATATGACGTACATGCTAGTGTTGTACTGAAAAGCAATCTATAGACTGAAAACGAAAATCAATCTGCCGAGGGATTGGATCCATCGGGGATCAACAAAAGCATACCGTCGTTGACGAGTAGTGGTAGAGCGTGCTGATAACGTGTGAAGTAACGGCGCAGTTGAGGATCCCTGATCCGGTTCCCTTCCCTCCCGGCAGCAGATGAGGCGTGAGGAAGATGTAGGAGATGATCACCCGTATCCCTTCCCAGTAGTACCCGAGATTAACACAGAGGAGACAATGTAGATGGAACTTGTTTTTCTTATTCATAATAGATGGGTACACGTTCCTTTATATAGCCTTGACCCTACAGGGGTATATTTGGTATGAGCCCATAATTATCCCTAGGGTTAGGGATTTCTCAACAGATGCAACAGTGCGGACAGTGGTAGCGTGGGCGTAGAAAGTAGAGAGGTTAACCCGGGAGCGTAGCGTACGAACCGTGAATCCGTACATCGTGTCGCATGTACAATTGTATATTATACTACCTCTGTTCTTTTTTATTTGACATTAAGACCAACAAGTTTAGGCTAATTTTAGTAGTAATTCTGATCTGAAACGTCATCTATTGGAGAATGGAAGTAGTACACTACATTTACAATTACATGTACTAATGTCGATTTTATACAATACAAGCACTAGCATTTGCGTTTTCACCAAAAGGCCTTATACAGTACACAGCTCAACCAACGAAAAGGCTTTAGACCAATGCCGCCCGTCCCAACGCTGCTGCACCCCCACCTAATTCCACTGTTCAGATTTTCATACACAATCTTGAGCCTGTTCGGCTGAACTCAACCTGGCCTATCTCCGCTTATTTTCTCTCATACAACACTATTCAATCTACCAGCCGAATATTATTCAATCTACCAGTCGAACGACCTATGGGCACACCAAAGCTCCTCTAGCCTACTTAGTTAGAGGGGCTGAGGTATGGTTGTTAGGTTGATCTTTTCACCAAAAGACCCAGCTCTTGACTCGCGTTCTGATCGGGGACGCCCAGCTCGTTAGAAAGCTGGTGGGCCCCTGTCATGCAATGTTATAAGACGGAGTGTGGGCCACGGGCTCTAGACACAAGGTTCGCCGCCGCCACTGTTCCTCCACTCCTAACCTTAACCTGATCTAAGAGAGAGGCGTTGAAGCGATGGGATACCGCGCCGCCATCCCTGCACTGCACTGCGCGTCGCTGCCTAGTGCAGAGTCTCACCGACAGAACCAGGGACGAGCACACAAGTTCGAGGTATGTCATTCATAGAGTTTACCAACTCGATCTACTCCTAGCCGATCCACAGAATCTATCAATGGTCGCAACTAGGAGACTCATGTTCGATTCCTTGTTGCTTGTTGGAGCGAATTATGAAGCTGGTTTAAAAAAAATCCCCTCGTCGGGTTTCGGGGATTTTCGAGACCCGGAGAAGATTGCTTCTTCTTAATGAAAAATTGTGGGGCGGTCTTACCCCACCGGGTCTAGTTTTTTTTGTTATGGCACTACTAGGGAAACAACTATTTGTACCGGTGCTCAACCCCTTTTAGTACCGGTTTTCAAACCGGTATTGTATAATCGGTACTAATGTGAAGGAACATTTGTACCGAGTATTTCACCCGGTACTAATGTCACATTAGTACCGGGTGGAATTGCCACCCGGTACTAAAGTAGATGCCCCCGTTGCGTCTCATGTCGTCCCCGTTTTTCTTTTTTTCTCCTTTTTCTTTTCTCATCTCATCTCTCATCTCATCTCATCTCAATCTTTTACAAACATTCACACACATATTTACATCTCATACAAATTTCATAGTAGAAAGAGAAGAAAGAAATTGCACATTCACATTTAAGAAATTTACATCTCACATTCACAAACAAATTTCACATCTCATCTCATACAAGAATCAGAAAAAAGAAAAGAATCAGAAAAAAGAGGAGAACGATTCACCGACGGTGGTGGCGCCCGCGGCGGCGCCCGCACCGGCCGCGGCAGCCTCTGCGCCGAGGGCGTCGGCCCCGGCCCGCGCTGGCCACTCCTGCATCGGCCGGCCGTGCCGGCCACCCCGCGGCGGCGCCCGCACTGACCGCGGCGGCCTCCCGCGCCGAGGGCGTCGGCCCTGGCCCGCGTTGGTCGCTCCCACACTGGCCGGCCGCGCCGGCCACCCCGCGCCTAGCTGGCCGCCGCCTGCAAAGGAAAGGACCGAGAGGTGAGATGAGGAGAATGAAAGAGAGAGATGAGGGAGAGATAGAGAAAGATGAAGATGGGTACGGTGGTGGCCTAGGGAAGATAATAAAGATAAGAAGAAAGAGAAGCGGCCCGCCGGTGCATGCGGTGCGCACAGAGGTCGATTTTTTAAGTGTTTTGGATGCTGCACCTGTGTGGAAGAATTATGTCGGGGTTCTCAACCGCCGGCAGTAGATTTGTATCGAATCGTGTGTCGGATTCGGATGGTTGACACGGGAGACACGAGGGTTTTATACTGGTTCGGGCCTCCGAGGAGTAATACCCTACGTCCAGTTCCGAGTACTCGTGTTCCTGTGCCGGGGGTGTCTGTAGTAGGGGTTACAAACTTGGTGATCGGTCATCCTCATGTACGTTGCACCCCTCCCCCTTTTATAGTCACAAGGGCGAGGGGCAAAGAAGGAAAATGAAAATAAACTACAGTGCTATGGCGTTGTGAAGTCTTTTCCGTCATGGATGTCCGTCAGGCAGCGTGGGAGGGTGCTGAGCTGTGGTGTCGTCGGAGGCCGCCGCGTGGGCTGTTACCACTGTTCGTCCCGGGCACTTGGCACCTCCTCCGAGTAGTTCACACGGTGACTCTGCCCTCTTGAGTACGTTTTCGGCTTGCCACGTTATGGCCTAAGAGCTAGTAGATGGTAATCGAGTGCCTGTTCTGACGGGGTGGCGTGCAGCTGGCGTTGGATGTGATGGCATGTCGGAGGTCGTGGGGGTGTACTATGCGCCATTACAGCCCCTGCCAGACCCTGTTGTCCTCCCGTCGCGCCAGCTGTGGTCTTTGCATGGCGTGGAGAACGGCGTCACGCGTGTCATCGCGGAGAAACTTGGGGGGCTGGGGCGGCGCCACGTTCGTGTGGGGCCCCTGCCCCACGCTCCGGCTCCTCCGTGGGGACTCCGCCTTAGTCGGAGACGGAGATTACTCGTGCGAACGAGTAGTCGGAGGCGAGGCGGCGTGTTACTCGGAGACGGAGCGTTCTCATGCGAGGTGGAGAGTACTCGGGCGAAGCGGAGAGTAGTCGGACATGAGGCGTACTCGTGCGAGGCGGAAGATACTCGGAAGTGGGGAAGTCTTGTCAGTGAGGGTCTTGACGAAGATCTGCATCCCTCCCTGTCCTGGATCTTAGCCTTCACATTGTCAGTGGTGTCAGAGGACTCCATTTTCGAGGTAATTATCTCGTTGCTTAGAGGGCCTTAATCCAGGCCCTCGTCAAATTAGTACCGGTGATAATTTTGACCCAAATTAGTACCGGGTGGGAGCTAGCCCCGGTACTGATGCGGGCACATCAGTACCGGGGCTAGCTCCCACCCGGTACTAATGTGCTCTCACAGCAGTGCGGCGGGACTCTCTCTTTCCACCTAGTATACATTAGTACTGGTTCTTGTTCACATTAGTACCGGGCGTCAAAATAACTGGTACTAATGTGAAATTTTGCATGGGATGGAAGTCTCATTCCCTAGTAGTGTGGACACAATTATCAAGTTTGCCTCATCAACTTTTGAGCATGATGATCATGTCACTCTCAATGCATAAGTTCACAGAAAGAATGCAGTATTTAAATCTTGCATGTGTCATCATCATGACCTTATGATTTTCTCTCAATGCTGGTTTATGAGTATTGGTAACTGTACTCACATAGGGTCATCATCATGACCCTGTGATCTTCTCTCTATTCATTAATGTGGTGTCATGTCATAAAAAAACTTACGTGGCAGTCTATTAATTGTTGATGACTCTACCACTGAGACGGGTGTAAAAGTACGATCTATCGTGAGAGCATCGAACCCACGTGACCTATGTAGCTGCAAAACCTTTTGTTTCCAAGAAAGAGTGGAAGTCTATAGATCCCTTCAGCGAGAAGGCCTTTAGACCATCTGCACCGGGGACGGCATCCGTCTCCTGGAGGAGACGGATGCCGTTTTTCCGCCTGCAGCGGGTGTACTGGAGGAGGACGCCAAAAAGGCGTCGAGGCCGATCTCCTTCATATTCAGGGGGATCGAGGAGGCTCCTCCACCCTCCGCCGGTCCCACCACGTGCCGCTGCCGCGCCCACCCAACGACCTCGCGCGTACCGCGCAGAGCAAAGGAGGCGTCGCCTCTGCAGCAGCTCGCGCCCGAGGGAGGGAGGGAGGCCGCCGTCGGCGCGGACCTCGGAGGGAGGCAAGGGAGCGCCGCCTCCGACCGCGGTGGGAGCAGGGAGGACAAGCCCTACCGGCGCACCCACACGAGCAGGGGAGGACGAGCCTCGCGTCGCGCCACCGCCACCGGGGTCTGCAGGTCCTCGCGTGTCGATTCGCCGAGACCTCCATATCCTGCGCCGCCGGAGCAGGGGGAGGAGTCACGGAGCTCGCCGACCTGCTCCCCGTCGTCGTCCTCGCCGAAGCTCGATTCGTAGGAGCAGGGGACGCCGCGCCCGCCGAGGAGCGAGGTCGCGCTCCTCCACGCCCGCCGCGCTCCTCATCTCCCTCCCCGCCGCGCTCCTCATCTCCTTCCACGCTCATCCCGGCCGCTCTCCTCATCTCCTTCCCCGTCGCGCTCCTCCACGCCCGCCGCGGGCCTCGGCTCCTCCGCCGGGGCCTCCACGCCCGCCGGCACCGGATCCGCCGCGCGCCGGCGCCGGATCCGCCGCCTGCTCTCCACGTGCGCTGGCGCCGGTGCTGTGGAGCAGCGAGGAGAGAAGGAGGGGCGCCGGGCTGCGAGGTGGAGGGGGTAGGTGGGGACTGGGGTGAGATAGAGGGGTGAGGCTGACGGTGGGCCCACGAGCGGGTGGTTGGGATGAAGGAGAAATATAAAGGAAGACGGGTGCAGGAAAACTGGGAATAAGGGAGAGATGGTTGATGGTGAGGACGGAATATTCCGTTTTGAAGGAGGAAATAGAGGACAACGAGTGTGGATGGTCTTAGTATAATAATTAGAGCATGTGGATATGACTAGCATATGTTTAGGTTTCAATTCTCGCACAAGTATATATTTTTTAGAAAAAATCACCACCGGCAAAAGTCAAGATTTCGATATTGTTTTGATCCGTGATTAAAGTTATCCTCTACAGTACCTCTCAGACGACAAATATCTTCTCTGTCAGGTTGGTTTTTTTTATTAGGAATGTGTTTGAGTATGCGACATCAATCGCCACGTAGCACTTATGGCGGTGTCGAAGCATGTATAGTGAAATTTCAATGTTATGGATGGGGCGACGAAATCAACTCGTCAACCAAACAATAACCTTTGTTTCCGAGGCAACCACAAAACCGTGACGTGCAACCAAGTTATAGCTAGGGCTGCTTGATAGCAAGCTGCAGATCGTCACAACACTTGCGACGGTGACAAAGCTAGCAGCAGGAAAAATTAGCGTACACCTACGGCAACACTCTGTCTCCCCTCTATATAAAAAATGTGACGGGTAATTTGGAGTTACTAGTAAAATGTACGTACGGCACACACACGTATTTAAAAAAACAACATTTTAAACACATTTTTTGTATTCACTAAATAGAAAACAACATTTTAAACACGTCTGATTTTAAAACTCAGTAACCAAAGGGCACTTTACATGATTAAACCACTATATCTACCTTTGAATAACTTAAACATCAATTCCAATTTGAATCGTAGTGCCAAACTACTGAGGAGGGACTCACATCACCTACTGGTACAACAATCCCAATTTGTGCAAAACAATTAGGGCACCACCTTTGATGTGACACATGTTGAAGGACATTGTGTTATAAACCTCAAATATGAATTATCGCAAGTGCCATAACTTAATTTTCGACGGTGCTCTACAGGGTGGGAATTTAATAATCCTGGTTAGCCCATCAGAATCTGTTGAGTCATGACCAAACAGATATGCCGAGCAAGACATCATTCAAGCAACTGAAACTTTATAAAATTAGATAAATAGGCTTTGATGGCAATCAATAACTAATTGACAATGCTCTCAATAACCAACTGCCACCCTAATCTTACCCGATGTTGGTACAAAGACCACACTAACAAAAATTCAGATAAATCCCCTCTCATTGACTGCTTAATAGTGGAGTACAGTCAGAAATCCTGAAAATAGCTTAACTTATACTATCCTCAGGAAGAATCGAGACGCAGATAGTCTCTAAAGGATAGACACTTGGGTGAAAAAACAATTTAGTCCACATGTGCATCACTAAGCAATATATTATTAACAGTTGAGTGCATCTCATAACTTGTCTGGACTCTGAACATTTAGTTCACATGTGCATCACTAAACATCTAGTAATCTAGTTAATGGACTACAATTGAAAGAGGTGGCAATGTGTATAACTGCTGCATATACTGAAACTGCAATCTCAAATACATCTTGGAAAATGCTCACATTCATAAATACAAATCGCATGCACCATTACTAAAAACATCATTTAGAATGTAAATAGCAGGGGATAGGAGACGCCTACACTCGTTCCTCACGTTCAACTGGAAGTCTGGAACTGGGAGAAGGGTCCTCAGGCCGTCCGTTGGCAGAGCAAGATGTTGAGCGTTCTTCCGCAGCGGCCGTTTGCGTGCGCAGGTACGTCGCAACCGTGCAAGGAGGGTAAAGCTGCAGTTGGCGCTGCAGAGCCACGCCTGCCAGGATGGGAGAGGAAGTCGCCGCGCTGTCCGTCAGCGCGAGGAGAACCCTCTTCCATGGTCCGGTGGAACCTCGACGGCGAGGCGTTGCGACAGGTTCGGGGTTGTTGGGGGAGCGGAGGGTGCTGGCGTGCTGCGGGGCATTTTGGGGTGCGAACCTAGGAGAGGGTGAGGGAGAAGGGGACGACAATCGCGGCGTCGTTGCAGACGGGTGGGGAAGGGGAACGAGCCGCCACCCCGGTAGGTCGCCGTGGCCACCGCCGCTCCCTCCGCGGAGCTCGTCGAGGCTGCGGCCGCCCCGTTGGGTCGCCGTGGCAGCCTCTGCTCCCTCCGCGGAGCTCGTCGAGGTCGTCGGTCGCCGCTCCTCGGAGCTCGCCGTAACCGCCACCGTTTAACCCGCGAAGCTCGCCGTCACCGCTGGTGCTTCCTCCACGGATTTCGTCGAGGCACGCGGGGAGAGGTTGTAGCCTGTCGCGCCGCCGTCGGGGATTTCGCTCCGGGTGGAGGTCGCCGCCGCGGCACCGCTCCCCCCAGGAGCTACCGCACGGTTGCTGCGGGGGAGCTCGCGCTCGTCACGGGGGGATCTCATGGATGCCGCGGGGGAGCTCGCCGTCCAGGGGGAGCGCGCCGCCGTCACCGGGACTGGGACTTGGAAGGAGCTCGTCGGTACCGAAGAGTGGAGGAACCGCGGAAAAGATAAAGGGCCTGTTTAGAGCATCTCCAAGAGAATGCTAATCTCATCCTTAATACCTGTTTTAGAGAGAAAAATTGAAAAAACTCGTTCCAACAGATCCCAAAATCACCTCTAATCTTTTTGCGGTGCCAAAAAGAAGTCCGCCGTCCCGCATATTTTCGCGTCCTCCGCTCGAATTTTTTTTATATATTTTTTAAATCATTTTACAAAAATATACGACGGTTTCAAAATTTTACAGTTTTGACAACCATTCGCCGTGGTTCACGGCGGCCGCCGTGGCCCACGGCGGTTTCAGGTCTAACCGCCGTGGCCCACGGCGGTTCGGCAGTTGCCCGTGGGCCCCAACGGGCGTGGAGGTCAGCCGCTGTGGGCCACGGCGGTTGACGACGAACCGTCGTGCGCTACGGCGGCAAGGCCAACCGCCGTAGCCCACGGCGGTAAGGCCCGTGCAGCCGCCGTGGCGTACGGCGACAGGTTTGCCACCTCTATATAAACCGAAAATTAGCCCGGAAATGTCATAAAAATTCGGAAAAAAAGAAAGAGAGGGTTGGGAAGGAGAGGGGAGGAGAGTGAGGGGGCAGAGTAGCGAAGCTCTGCCGGTTCTTCGCTTCATTGTAAGTATTTCGTCGATTTAAACTCTTTTAGCAGCTACTTAGAAACCGTATTTAGTGATTCACTCCGTTTCTTTAGATCTGTAGTATTAAAAATGTCATGTTTGTAGGGTTAGGGTTGAGGAGGAGAAGAGGGGAGGTGGAGGGTGCGGAGCAGTGAAGCTCTGCTACTTCTTCGCTTTATTGCAGGTATTTCACTGATTTCACTAATTCCAGTAATTTCTATTTCGGTGTACTGTAGATTTCTGTAGATATGTAGTTGTAGTTTAGTTTATAGATCTGTACTTGTAGTTTATAGATCTGTAGTTGTAGTTTATATTACGTAACATATTTACTGTTAAGTGTGTAGATTGCGGCTGATTAGTTTGTTAATGTAGTTTAGATAAGTTTATTTGTTTCTTAGTCCCTGGATGTAGCATTTGATAGTAGTTACTGCTTTTTATTATGAATCAGACATGTCGGAGTCAGTCACAATCAAAATATATTAAGGAATTGGAGAGATTATATATTTGATAGTAGCACTGAAGGATGCAGTGAAACAGTGGTCCACCTTGACTCTACACAGGGAGTTCAGGGTAGTCAAGAGCTCTCCTAGGATATATGATGTGTGTTGCATCAAGGATGATTGCTCTTTTCGAGTGTATGCATATATGGGGAAGTGAGACAATTACATACAGGTGAAAGAAGTGAAAGGTCACACTTGTACCCTTGATCGTATTGATGCAAGGCACCGAAACATTTCAGCCGATTTTGTTGCAAGCCACATGTACCCTCACATAGTGAATAGCCCTGAATATGCACCGAAGGCAATTATCGGTGCAATTGAGGAAAAGTTTGGGTACACCATCGGTTACGGCAAGGCATACCAAGCAAAGAAGAAGGTGTTGGAGCATAGGTGGGGTACTTATGAAGCATCCTACCACAATTTGCCTAGCTTGCTACACACAATAGTTCAGATGAATCCTGGCAGCTACTATGATATCAAGGACTATCCTTGTGTGGAGAAACCAGGCAAGCTTGTGCTTCAGCGGTCATTCTTGGCATTGGGTGCCTGCGTTGAGGCTTTCAAATTGTGTCGACCGGTCATTTGCATAGATGGTACTTTTCTTACAGGCAAATACAAAGGAACAATCCTGACAGCTGTGGCAGCTGATAGTAACAATCAGTTGCTTCCTTTGGTCATTGCATTTGCTGAGGGGGAGAACGGTGACAGTTGGTACTGGTTCCTTGAGAGGTTGAAGAACATGGTGGTCCAGGATGTGCAGAATGTGTGTGTGATACACGATAGGCACAAAGGTATTTTGCAAGCAATCAATGACATGAAAGAGGGCAGCACAGAGCGATACAGAGCTCCATCGTGGCCAGATGTTAAGAGCAGGTGGTGCGTTAGGCACATGAAAGCAAACTTCCACAGCCAGTTCAAGAACAAGACCCTGGCTAAATTGTTTGAGCGGTTGTGTGAGCAGACTCAGCAGAAGAAGTTTGATACCATCTGGAAGAAATTAGATGAGCTGACAAAGAAGGCATTAGTGGAGATAGCAAAGAGGCCAGTGAATCCCGAACCTGGAGAGGAGCCAATTTCTCTCGAGGATGTGGGATTAGATGGCCCTCAAGTCAGGCGCAGAAGAGGGCGTGCTGTGAAGACCTTCAGCCAGTGGATTCAGAATGAGCCTAAGGAGAAGTGGTGTCTCATATTTGACGAGGGCGGAGCAAGACATGGAATAAAGACCACTAATTTTGCTGAGTCTTACAATTGTGTGCTCCGCGGTGCAAGATCTCTTCCTCTAGTTGGCATCATTGAGTTCTTTCTGTATCGTACAATGTTGTACTTTCACACTAGGAGCCAGATAGCGGATGAGGTTATGAGGAACACTCAAATGAGATACTGCACAAAAATGACTGAGTATCTGACCAAGGCTCAGGACAAAGCACTTAAACACAAGGTCACAGCGCAGCCTTTGCACCAGTCTGATGACAATGAAATTATGTGGAGCTATGAGGTTGAGTGCGAATGGGAAAATGCGCCTAGGCCCGCAGCGTGAAAAGACGTTTCAAGTTGCTGAAGTTGGCAACCAAATATGCAGATGTACATGCCGGAAGCCACTGCTACTACACATCCCCTGCTCACATGTGGTCGTTGTATGCTATGAACTGCAACAATTCAGCTTCCATAGGTACGTGCCATGGTACTACAGCAAGCAAACTGTTCGAAACATTTGGAACCAAACAATTCAGGGTTACCTCGTGCAGGGTTCTTTAACTGAGAACCCCAAAGAAAATGCTGTGCACATACCAAATCCAGATCCTCAGTTGTGCCAAGGCGTTGGAAGACAGAAGAAGAAGAGGATTAGGAACAACATGGATGAAGCAGAAGCTGGAGCTGCAGTAGTGATGTGCTACAAGTGCCTCAACACGGGTCACACATACAAGAGGTGCACAGCCACAATTTATGCTTGCAACGCACCACCTACGGCCAGTGTGGGCTCATCAGCAACTTCAGGACCATCCCAACCCCCATCCGGACGTGGACGCGGACGCGGACGTGGGCGTAGGACCAACGCAGGATTCAGTTGATCACAATTACTTGTAATGTTAGGGCATTTAATTTCGGAATTTGTAATATTTGAACTATATTTGTTGCATGAACTTATGCATGGTACTGTATTGTAATAATTGAACTTCTATTTGTATTATTTTGCTGGTGATTGTTCTATTCCTTTTTAATAATTTATGCCGATTTCAGTCGTATTATTTTTGGCCTCTGATTGTTCTAATCTTGTTTTGCAAGTTTGCAATGGCCTCCTTAGGTCCTGAGTTGGACTTGGACTTCCTCACGAAGAGGAAGGACAATGTCGAGGTGCCACAGGGGATTGACACTCCTATGTGCTTCTGCGGTGACAATTGCAAGCTTGTTAGGTGTAAGGTTCTGGGTACGCCTACGGGATGAGGTTCTTTATGTGCGCTAACTATGCGCACGACCCGATCCAGCCATTCGACCGTAACCTTAGAGCCAAAGTAAAGACTTACTACATTTCTCAATTATTCATTTGTCATTTGTGATTTAATATTTGCTAACATGTCTTTGGAAAAAGACTCCACCTCCTCTTTGTGATTTCATGCAGTGGCTAGATACCGAGCAGTCCGACTTCGACAAGAGCTACGTCGAGGGAGAAGCCCGTGATGCAAGGGAGAGGTGGTTGCGCATGGTTGAGTGGGAAAAGAGAGAGGAAAAAAAGGAGGAGCAGAAGGAAATGCGCCATCGTCAGGAGATGAGAGAACGTGAAGCGGCCCAGGCCCGTGAAGCCGACAGAGAGAGGAAGAGGGAGAGGGCTCGCCGGGCCAAGGCAGCTGGGCCGGATGCCATCAGGAAGGGGAAATACCCCTGTTGTACTCAGTAGACCTAGAGTATTAGCCGGACTGTATCAAATAATGTCGGATTTCATGACATCGTCAACTAGGGTCCTCAGTTTGTATCGTTAAGAACTTTAATCGAACATCATTAGAGTGTGTTTTATCCGTTACGTGTGTTTCGTTACAGTGACTGTAATATGCAGAGTCGTTGTGTTTCCTCTGAGTCACTGACGCGTTCCCCTCCCACGGATCGTCTGGCCCACAAAGCGACAGTGCCCTAGTACTAGGGTGTGTTTTCTCCGAGTCACTGCTTCGTTTCCCTTCCCACGGATCGAAGGGCCCACCACCCAGGCAGCCACCTTCTATATATACCACCATTCACTCCATTGCCTTCTTCTCACAGCACTCAACAATGGCTTCGTGGAGTGGGGATGGACACGGTTTCGGTCCTGAGTTGTGGCATCAGCAATCAGAAGATTTCGAAGCCAATTTCCCACTGAAAGGCAAGAGTGACTTCAGATCGATGCGTGATGTTAGAAGCTACGCACCGAAGCAAACGGTGTTGTGGCCTAGGTGTTCACATGGTGAGTTCTGCGTGATGCAAGTGTACCAGGGATGGAACAACTCCGGTCGTCGCTTCTGGCACTGCCCATATGCATGGGTAAGTAATGTCCACACATTTCCTCATCATCTTTCTTTCGTTTGGTAACGTTTTCTTACCTTTTGCAGTACTCCACCCAAGCTGAGAACTGCGGTTTCTCGCAATGGGTGGATCCACCAGCTATTGATCCCTATCAACAGTACATCGACTACCTCGAGGACGTCGTCATCTACAACCTGAAGCGGGAGCTGTCGGAGGCATTGGCTTCTCCAGATCCATCGTCTAGCGCAGGAGAAGACCGGTGCTGCAAATGTTCGACCTGCACTTGTGAATGCCACAAGAAAGATTGGTCCCCTCTACCTTCACCACCTCCACCCCCACCGGGGTACTACATGCCGTCGCAACACTCCGGCGGCTCTATGCTCTCTGGGCAGTTCTCGTACAACTAGATTCATTAGGAATGTTGCAATGAAATTTCTAAATTCCCTAAGGCATGTTATCTGTACGTAAGGTGCTTCGTTAGGGTACTAGCACCGTACATGCCATTGCAAATGTGTGTGTTTTCTCTCGTTAATTAAAAAAAACTAACCGCCGTGGCCCACGGCGGTTGGCCACATGCAACCGCCGTGGCCCACGGCGGTTGCAAGGCGGCTTCATGCCGCCGTGGGGGCACTGCAACCGCCGTCTGCCACCGCCGTAGCCCACGGCGACTGCCGAACCGCCGTGGGCCACGGCGGTTAGACCTGAAACCGCCGTGGGCCACGGCGGCCGCCGTGGACCACGGCGAATGGTTGTCAAAACTGTAAAATTTTGAAACCGTCGTATATTTTTGCAAAATGATTAAAAATATATATATAAAAAAAATTCCCTCCGCTCGTCCCCAATCCGAAGGTCACTCTCATGGCCTATTGAGGCACCAACGTCACCCAGCCATATTGAATTTTTTTTTTACATTTTTCTTTCCTCTTTTTTGCAAAAATATATGGCCCGCAAAAAAATTTGCAAAACTATACATCATGCGATTTGCAAAAAAAATTTCGATACGAATCTAACGAGCTTAATTATGTCATGATTAGACAACACCGTGCTACAGTAAACAATCTCTAATGACGGATTAATTAGGCTTAATGGATTCGTCTCGCGATTTCCCGTCCATTCATGTAATTTTTTGTAATTAGTCTATATTTAATCCTCCTAATAGGCCTCCAAAAAGACCTAAATTTTTTTGTTTGGGAACTAAACAGGCTCAAAGAAGAAAAATGAATGGCGGAAGGAGAGGGGGCGCGCGGACGGTGGAGAGCACAGCGGGCCCAGCGGGTACGCGCGGGTGGGTATGGTGGGCGTGGGTGAGAAAGAATTACCTTTTTGACAGAAATGCTCCTCAAATTGCGATTTTATGGTTGTTCCACCTTTTTTGTCACCATGCAACCTGACGGGTGGGTCCGGCGTGAGGGGTAAGGCGAGTCCGAATTGGGTGAGAAAGGTTTTCAATTGTTTTCGCTCCTTATAGTATAGACTTAGGCCTTATTTAGTTGGTCAAAAGTTTTGGCAAAAATGGTGAAAATTTTGCATTAGGGTCTTGTTTAGTTCCCAAAAGTCCCCAAAATTTTCGCATCGCAGACCGTGTCACCTCTCACAGAACACGTTTTTCAATAAAAAATTTCACCACTTTCATCCAAAATTTCATGAACTAAACGGTGATCGCGTGCGCAGACAGAAGAAATGAACTGACACGGTTCTCTGTGTGAGAAAATTTTGGTAAAACTTTTGCATCTAAACAAAGTCTTAGTTGGTGGTCATAGAAAGCCACGGCAACCGGTGGCGGTAAAAATGAGGATATAAACTTCGACAGCCCATAGTAGTAGGATAATCAGCATGAAGATTGATTGAAAGTTGTAGCACGTCAAAAGCTTGTAATGAACCAAGCAACATCCTAATCTGTTGTGGCTGCCAAACTGCGCGGTGTGGCTTTTTTTTTTTTTACCGCGAAGGCGCGAACCAAACTTCTTCTTTATGTTGGAAACCAAACAACCATGATAGATATAGCAGCCACAAGTGTTGCATGTATTTGATGTCATGGAACAATTCTCATATGTTGTTGTAATATAGATAGTAGTTATGGTTACAAGAGTTTTGATTTATAAACCATAAATAGTTGGATTGTGTCGAGGATTGATAAGGTAGTTAGAAGTTTGGTCTCTTTGTAATAATCTATAAAATAGTTGAGATAACCGTATTTTGTCAACATACTACTTCATAATAATTAGGTGATCCAAAACTTAGAATAACATTCTTTGTTTTGGAGAGCTGCGACAATGGCAAATGCCTCATCGACACATCCGACAGGATTCAGCAACTTCACAAATTTGAATACGTTTTGTCAACTGGATTTGTTATGATACGGTGGCAATTACCGCTGATGAAAACTAGCCGGCGTCCATCCTGTCCCAGTGGATTTGTAATTTGTTAATACTCAAACCGTGGTAAACTACAGTTCCAGGCTGCGGCTGTTTCAAGCTGACCGCAAGCACAACACCATCCTCTCCCCGCTTCCCGCTGAACGCCTGAACCTACTTGACCACCAGGCACCAGTCCCCCACGCCAACCTAGCTCCCATCCCCATCGCCTCCGCCAGTCCGCCGAAATCGAAGCAGGAAGCACCCCCTGTGGAGGTGTGAAGGACCCCCAGTCCCCCACAAGACCACAGCACAACCCGTCGTTCTCCAGTTCTCCAGGCCCAGCAACCAACAGCACTACTCCACTTTTCAATGGTCACCACCACAGCCGGTCAGCACCACCTTGATGCCCGCCTAGTGCGCCGGCGGCATCAGAAGACATGGGTTGCTGCTTCAGCAAGAAGCGCAAGAACCGTCTCGCGCCCGGCCGCCCTGGGCGCACCGGTGCGAGCCCGAGGACCGCGACCCGCCGTCGCCGGAGGAGGAGACGGTCAAGGAGGTGCTCTACTAGGAGACCCCGAGCGCCAAGCCGAGACTCGAGCCCAAGCCCGTCGTCGCGAATGTCGCTCCCGCCGCGGAGGAGCGAGGAGTCAAGAAGGCCAAGGAGCAGGAGTACATCGCCGACGCCGAGGTGAGCGACCTTGGCAGCTGCGTCGGCCAGGAGGCGCCCGGTCTCCGCCGATCTGGGCCCGGCGCGGCGCGACCGTGCCGTCGCGGCATCCTACGGCGTCCGCTATCGCAGCGCGCGGGCCTCGCCGTCCCCGCCCCCACGGGCCACGGCACGCGACCGCGGGAAAATCTTGGGCTTGGGTGGGCTCTAGAAGGATGCTTTGTTTGTCGTGCAACGCGCCGTGTATATATATATCCACTCAAAAGGTCAACCGACAAGGCGACAACCCTAGAGCTGCCCCATTAGGGTTTCTTATCGCAGATCCGGAGGAACACCAACGGCCGCCTTAGCTCTCACCGCCATGGCAACAAAGGCTTCGAGTCTCCTGCGAGCTGCCCGTAAAGCATCACTCGCATCTCGCGCCGCTGCTGCAGCCGCATCTCGCGCAGCGCGTGCGGCCAACAAAGCCACAGACGCCGCTCTTGCCGTCCGGTTAAGCTTGGATCGCACATGCCGCACCACCAAGAGCTGCTCAAATTCTCGATTCCCTACTAAGAGCTACTCAAATCCCCCATTCCCTACCTACGCTGATTACGTGCACTTACCAGGTAAACCAACCCCTCCTCACCCTCTTTTCTTTTTTTGTTGAATCAACCCCATCCTCTTCCTGTTAAAGGAGGTCCTAGTTTCCCTACATAGCTAGGGTGGGGGGGGCATCTCATAAATCCTTTGTGCTCGCGTGAAAAACCCAATTTCGGATGATGCTGTTTGGGACTTATATGAGCGCTGGTGCCAGGCTTTCAACAAGAAACGTGACTATGCCGGTATGTTGTTCCGATTCAAAATATTCAGACATTTCGCAGAGGACGTGTACAGGTGGAACACGGATGTTCCTGCAGATCCAAAGAAAGCAGCCATTTGCCTGAAGAAAAGAAGGGAGGCCAAATTACTTCTTTCGAAAGGCCAAGATGTCTCACACATCGATGAGTGCTATATGCCAGCGATTTTAGGTCCATTGGCAGATGGGGGAGATCCTTTTCTTGATAAATGGGATTATGACTTGTTGAAGGATCTCGAGAAGAGGGATGTGCGCTTTGCTTCCAAAGATGTTAAAGTGGAGTAGGGAAATAATCCCAGACCTTGAATGCACCAAATCACTTGAATGTTGAAAGTAGGCTTTTGGTTGGTGGGTGATGGAATGGAATAATCTGATAGTTGGTGCTGATTTGACTTGTGCTGATTATTTTCTCACAATAAATCAGCACTAGTCATCTGGCAACAGCCATCTAGTGGTATTTCTCTCATAATAAATTAGCACCAGATGTGTGTCTGTTTGTTTTCAAATATTGTTGTGATTCTTCTCTTATGGAGGTTATTACATCTCTTTGTTCCTCATGAGTTGTTACTATTTGATACTAGAACAATCAGGCGCGCGATGCGCGCCCTATCAAAAGTGATATCCATCATGAACAAAAATTGTATGTATCTACTGCTAGTAACAAACTGAATTGCCTAACTATACCTAACGAAACCTGGCCAATACCGAGGCCGAGTAGCGGGTCCACGTCACCCGTAAGCTCGTGAGCCATCGGATTAGCCTGTATCGCGATGTCGATCGTCCGATTGGCACGGGCGCGGGTCTCTCGCCCATTAACCCACGAGCCCCGGTGCTTGTGAAGCTTCACGAAAGGCCACTCGCACCCTCCAGACTCCGCCTCCCCGCTCCCCGCTCCGCTTCCCGTGCCTCTCCGCCGCCGCTGTGCAGGCCTGCACCGCGGCCGGCCATGGCGTCTGGCTGGGGGAGCTCAGCATGTGCCCAAACATGGCACTGGACCAGTCGGCCCGCCACGGCGCCGCCCCTCTCGGAACCGCATGATACACCTCTGGCGACGCCGTGGCTACCCCGAACTCATCCTCCCGCTGACCGCCGCCCACGCCAACCACGCCTTTCTCCACCTGCCGCGGTGTCCACGCCTTCCCCCGACTGCAGCTTAACCCACCGTTCGCCCGCCTCTGTCCTCCACCTACCTCGCCGCCCTCGCCTTTCTCCGCCAGCCGCGCCGCTCCTGTCTGCTGAATCTTCCCCCTCACCACACCACACTATCACCTCCGCCGCCCGAGTTGTGCACGGCAAGATAGCCACGACACCGGCGCAAACATAGCTGAATGAGACATGTGATGCCTGATCCGCAACTCCCCAGCTACGTGCATCACATCCGTTTCTTCCCCGCTGCAATGTCTCGAGGGACTCCCCTATGCTGTTGGATGAAATGCCCATATAGAACACTGTAACTCCAACTCCCTCAGTTCCGCCTCTGCGGCTCTGCCTGCTCTCTGGCACGGTCGACTTCAACAGTATTGCGGGGCTTGGCCTGCTGCCACCTCCCCACACAATAGCAGCCTGGTAGCTTTCTCAATTCTCACAGTTCCTCACCCACGTTGCTGGTGACAAGGTACAAGGGGGGAGAAAATAGCCTTGATTAAGAAGGTATGTGATTTAAAATTCTGACACCATTGTGTATGTAGCTCGATTCTACAAATGGCAGTAGCTCGATGGATGAGGGGCCACACATCCCTGAGTTGGAGCGGAGCAAAAAACATCCAACTAATTTGGAGTGACAGTGCTTTAATCCATTATAATGCAGGCAGTAGAAAAAAAAGGAGAGAGTATATAAGATCGTCCAATAAACTATATTTTTGCTCTGTATTTGCTAGAAGTCTAGATTGCTTTTTGTAAGGAAATAGCAATGGCTCATTCTTAAAGTTATATTGTTTAGACCTACAATTAAACTTGCACACCACAACTTACTAACTGATTATGGAACTTATAACAGTTTCTTAAAGATACATTTTACTAAAAAGTAGCTCATTAGTATTACTACAAAGTTTGAGGTCCAATTAGTCATGTTCTAATGTTAATCTCTCTTCCTTTAGGCCTAAGAACATTCCTGAAAAAAATTACTTATGTTCCATTACATTTTTATCTCGATGCACCACTTTTAAACAGGAACACTACAACTATGAACCAATCAAGGAAATTTAAAAAGAAACGGAACTGTCATGATAAGTTTAGTGCCCAACACAAATACGTCCAGCCCATTTCACTGAAATTCAGCACCTGCAGCATTCAATACTTTGTTCATGTTCTAATTTGTCTGTATATCAGAGTTCCAAGAGTTGGAGTCAACAACCAGCTACATTTGCAGTTCTGTAATACTTCCTTGGTTTCATCTAACCTCCCACTCTTTTTTTAGCAATGCAAAGAATAGAAAAGTATAAAAATCAGTCCTTCACATTCCAGGAACAAATAATTTCATTTTGTAAAACAGATCATAACTACGCACGTACAAATCAGAATGAGAACACTGTTGTATGGCTTAGTTTCCTATTCTCATATTCATCCATATCATACTCATGACTCCATCTAGGAAGGGGTACAATTTTCAATTTTCCTACCTTCATTTCCTCAGTTCCTTTACATTTTACATTGTTCTTACTTTGTGCAGAGGTGTACATCCATACCTTCAGTATTTGAAATCAGCTGCATATTGTTAAGCTCAGCAAAAGTTGACATATGGGTTTTTCACCAATACAGTAAGGTAGATTGTTTTTCTTTTTGGTTAAATGGGCATTAAATCAACTGTAATGTTTTCTGTTGCTTATTCTCAACTGTAGTACTGTCGGGGTTCTCAACCGCCGGCAGTAGATTTGTATCGAATCGTGTGTCGGATCCGGATGGTCGACACGGGAGACACAAGGGTTTTATACTGGTTCGGGCCTCCGGAGAGTAATACCCTACGTCCAGTTCCGAGTACTCGTGTTCCTATGCCGGGGGTGTCTGTAGTAGGGGTTACAAACTTGGTGATCGGTCCTCTTTATGTACGTTGCACCCCTCCCCCTTTTATAGTCACAAGGGCGAGGGGCAAAGAAGGAAAACGAAAACAAGCTACAGTGCTATGGCGTTGTGAAGTCTTTTCCGTCATTGATGTCCGTCAGGCGTAGTGGGAGGGCGCTGAGCTGTGGTGTTGTCGGAGGTCGCCGCGTGGGCTGCTGCCACTGTTCATCCCGGGCACTTGGCTCCTCCTCCGAGTAGTTCATACGGTGACTCAGCCCTCTTGAGTACGTTTTAGGCTCGCCACGTTACGGCCTAAGAGCTGGTAGATGGTAATCGAGTGCCTGTTCTGACGGGGTGGTGTGTAGCTGGCGTTGGATGTGACGGCATGTCGGAGGTCGTGGGGGGTGCACTGTGCGCCATTACAGGAGATATTTGTAATCTTGCCATTGTCAAAGGTGGGATTCGCTCTTTTGCCATTATGCAAAATGGATTCGCAGAAATGCCATTGTGAAACAGGGCCACACCGCTGAAATGCCTTCTGTGACCATAATGCCCCTTGTCTTTCCTCAACCTCCTGCCACCCGCTGCCTCGCCACTCGTCGCAGCCACCCGCCCCTGCTCCTCGTCCTTTCTCGCGTCGCCGCGCCACCCACCGCCGCCACCGGAGCTCGACAAGGCGGCGGCGGGCCGGCTCCATCCAGGCGGCGGTGGAGCTCGTCCTTCTCATCTCCGGCGGCGGGCCGATCTCCGCGAGAAAGGTCGTGCGGTGGAGCTCCCCTGCCTGCCCGCGAGCAACACCAGGCGGCGGCGGCGGCTGGGAGAGGGCAAGGTCGGCTCACGACCCCTCGATTTTGCCGGCGGAGCTCGGGAGGGGAGGCGACGGAGCCAGGGGTGTGGGTGCTGGGTCCGCTGCCCCCGTGAAGCCGCTGCTGGAGCGGCCGCCGCATTGCTGCTCGCCGAGCGTGCGGCCAGGACGCTGCCACCCAAAGAGCCGCTCCGCCACGCCATCAAATTGAAGAATCTCGATTTCTATTTGTCAAATTGAAGAATCTCGATTCGATTTCTATTTGTCAAATTGAATAATCAAACAACACCTCACCGGAATTGTGAGCGCGACCGACAAGCTGCTCTGCTGGGGCACAGCGTCAGCATCGTCCCTCCCCACGGTGGGAGGCTGGGAGCCCCTCACCGCACACCGCCGTCCCCTGCGTTCGTCGCGGCTCTGAAGGGCCTCCCGCTGGCCGACGTTGACGTGCCGGTCGTCGGCAGCCACTCGGAGACTACCATCCTGCTGCTGCTGTCGAAGACGTGGCCCAAGGCACCGTCCACGGACGAGGAGGTCGAGGAGCTCACAGCGAGGGTTCAGAACGCCGGGACCAAGGTGGTGGAGGCCAAGGCCGGCTGCGGAGCTTGGGACGGCGACCGGAGGAGCAGCTCCGGGCGGCCATGGCGGAAGGAGGAGCTCGGGGCCGCGAGACGTGGGAAGGGCTGAGCTTGGGCCAGTACTGGTTGCCTGTGGTGAAGGACGGGGGCGTCACGGCTCGCCGGTGGAGGAGGACAGGAGCTGGCTCGCCGACGGAGGAGGGATGGGGGCCGACGGAGGAGGACGGGGTCGGCTCGGCTGACCGATGGGAAAGACAAGGGTAGTTTTGGTATCGAAGGCATTGCAGCGGGTTGGTGCGTTTTGAGAATGGCAAAATAGCGAAGCTCATTTTGAAGATGGTAAAAGAGCGAAACCCTATTGTGAGAATGGCCAAATCGCAAATATCTCGCCATTACAGCCCCTGCCAGACCCTGCCGTCCTCCCGTCGCGCCAGCTGTGGTCTTTGCATGGCGTGGGAAACGGTGTCACGTGTGTCATCGCGGAGAAGCTTGGGAGGGCTGGGGCGGCGCCACGTTCGTGTGGGGCCCCTGCCCCACGCTCCGGCTCCTCTGTGGGGGCTCCGCCTTAGTCGGAGATGGAGATTACTCGTGTGAATGAGTAGTTGGAGGCGGGGCGGCACGTACTCGGAGACGACACATTCTTGTGCGAGGCGGAGGGTACTCGGAGCCGAGGCGAACTCGTGCGAGGCGGAAGATACTCGGAAGTGGGGAAGTCTTGTCAGTGAGGGTCTTGATGAAGATCTGCATCCCTCCCTGTCCTGGATCTTAGCCTTCACATTGTCAATGGTGTCAGAGGACTCCATCTTCGAGGTAATTATCTCGTTGCTTAGGGGGCCATAATCCAGGCCCTCGTCAGTCTCCCCCAAGCCTGTGGTGGGAGTCAAGGACTCGCTCGCAGGCTTTGTGTCGGATAAATGTTGTTCGTTGTTGTTCCTTGATTTACTCGGTGGGTGCGTGCGAGCGCATCTGCTAGATGTAGCCCCCGAGCCCATGAAGGAGTTGTAGACTCGTTTATGGGGTTTTGAATTTAGAAATATTGTCGTTGCTTCGAAATCTCCGGTCACGGCGGTTGTGGCTGCATCGGTAGCTGTGTCCACTCCGTCGGTCGTGGTTGACGTGGTGATGGTGATGGTTGGAGGGGACGGCGCGTGACTGATTCGGACCTGCGGCCCCACCCGGTATAGAACCGGCACGCGGGCGTGCCTCTGTCGCCTCGGGGGATGCGTCCACCAAGCGAGCGGTTTTACAGCGTGGTGGGGCCGGCATTAAATGTCGGCGGCCACATTTGCCCCTTATAAACCGCGTGCCGGTTGAGCTCTGTACTTTTTCCCTGATTCCTTGCTTTTGCCAGCGCCGCTCGCTCATCTGCTCCTAACCCTTGCGCCGCCGCCACCACTTCTTCAACCTTCTTCTCGCCCTCGAGCTCGACAGGCGCCATGTCGAACTGGACGCGCTCCAATGTCTCCCGCTCGATGCTCCAGCGCCTTGTCGCCACCGGCCAGCTGCCGGTCCTCACCGCCGCTGAGGAGTGGAGGGTCCCGGGCAACGAGTCGGTGCCGCACCCACCGGAAGGCTACATCGTCTCGTTCGTGACATTCCACAAGCGGGGCTTCACTGTTCCAGCCGGCCGGTTCATCCGTGCCGTCCTCTCCGAGTACCGGCTGCAACTCCACCACCTCAACCCCAACAGCATCCAACAAATGGTGGCGTTCGAGGCGCTGTGCGAGGGGTACTTGGGAGTGGGCGCCCATTGACACCTCTTCCGGTACTTCTTCAAGTTCGTGTGCCTGAAGGACAGGTCGCTCCCGGCCACCCTTGGGTGCGCCAATCTTCGGATGAAGACGAAGAGGAGCGAGGAGTACATCTCCGGCACGTTGACGAGCTCCAACGATGGCTGGCACAAGGGGTGGTTCTACCTCAAGGACTGCCCGAGTTCCCGCTGCCGAAGTATACCGGCTCCTTAATCACCGAGGCGTCGGCAAACTGGAGCTACGGGGCCCCGGAGGCGGAGCAGGACAGGCTGCTCGGGGACTGCTGGACGGTGCTGGCCAAGCTGCGTGACGCTAGGGTTGACTTGGCGACCGTCATCGGCCAGTACCATGCGCTGGGGATCATCCCACTCCAGCGTCACCGTCTTCGCATCTGTCAGATGACGGTTGACAGGGCTCCCTTCGTTGGGACCGTGTCGGCGCCTCGGCTCCCCTCGCTGGACGAGATCCAGCGCCGCGTGGGGTAGGAAATCGGGAAGGCCAACTTCTCGTGGCCGCCGCCCCAAATCCTACCCATGCACCCCCACGAGGGGACCAAAAAATTTGTAAGTCTTTCTTCCCTCCGGCTAACGCTCTGACTATCTTGTATCCTTTGTGTTGATTCTCGCCTTCTTCCTTGCTTTCAGTTGAGGCCTGCAGCCCCTCTCCCTGCGAAGCCTCCTCTTCCTGAGGATGCGATGCCGAATCGTGCCCAGGCTGCTGCGGACAGGAGGAGGGCCGACCACAAGGCCCAGCATAAGGATAAGGAGATTGCGAAGCGCGAGCGGAACGACCGCTGCACTAAGCGTAGGAAGATGAGAGAGGGCACCGTCTCCTCGGACGAGGACCCTTCGTTGTCGCCGTCCTGGTCCGGTGATGATGGTGGCGCCAGTGTTGACTGGAGTGCACTATCGTCTCCGTCGCCTCCTCCCCAGCGGCAGGCCGTGGCGTCCAGCTCGAGGCAGCGGCCGGAGCCTGCTGCTCATGAACAGGGAATGAGCTCCGGCTCGCGCCCGTCCCTATGCCCGGATCAGGTGGATCGGAGGGTGACTCGCTCCCGATCGGGCCCTGGCGGCCAAGAGCAGCAGAGGGAGAGGAGGAGGTCCCCGCGGCGAGACGACTCGTCCAGACGTCCGGCGGAACGTGATTCGTCCGTTCACCGTCCCTCCGGCGACTCCTCGCGGCGGGGGTCGCGCTCCCCGAGGAGGCGGTCGCCCCCCAAGGCGAGATCGATGATGCCGGCGCCTGCTCTGACCGCGTCGCACGGGGAGAGTGCGGATGCTCCTCTGCGGCGTCTTCAGTCATTGGTCATCCGCGGCGGCGGAGCCCCGCCCGTGCAGGTCGCCCTCACCCAGAGTGACAGTCGAGGGCCGTCCTCCGTCTAGCCAGGGGGTAAGAGGCCAGCCCCCGAGTCATCGGGCGCCGCCCCAGGCCTATTAAGCGGGCCTGTATCACCTCCTCCGTGTAAGTGTCATCTCGTGCTACCTTGTTATCTTATTCTTCAATTTTCGTTCGCCTTGTTGATTTGCTCTTTTCGTGTCAGCCGCTCCAACGTTGGTGCGGTCAGCCTTGCGCCACGAAAGCACGCGGCTCTGAGCGCACGCACCCCCTCGTCCGCTCCCCGCTCTTCAACTCCTTCGTCTGTGCCGGAGACAGCCCCCGAGCCGGCTGCGGCGGCGCCGGAGACTCATGATGCGGCGGCGCCCTTGCCGTCATCGGAGGACGTAGGTGTGGTTGGGGGGCAAACAGCCCCCGAGCGATCCGAGCCCCCAGTGGCGCCTATCGTTGATCAGGGCGCTGTCGCACAGGTAGCTCCAGAGGCGGACCAGCTCCCAGCGTCGGGCGCCGGCGACGGCGAGACTGTTGAAGTGGCGGCCCCCTTGTTGTCCTCGCGGCTCCCGGAGGCCATGGACATGGGGGGACCGTCCCTCCCAGGTGGTGACGCAGCCGCCTACGCGGCCGAGTTGGAGCAGTGCTTGCTGACGCCGGAGGAGTTGCCAGCTGAAGCGCCCGTGCCGCCCGCTCTGGAGGTCGTCGTGGCGGTGGAGGAGGACGCGGCCGTCGTGGAAGTCACGGCGGGCCTGAAAGGATCTAGAGGTCGACTAGAGGGGGGGTGAATAGTCACTCCTGAAAAATCATAACTTAAAACAACTTGTCAGACCAAGGTCCGGAGTCTCCGGATATTTTTTCGGATACTCCGGGAAATCCGGAGTATCCAGGAAAATGTCCGGATTGTCCGGCCTTTGAGGAGGTGACTAAATCAACTGCAATCAAACTTGGACAAACTCAAATCTGTGAAAATAGGTTATGCAATATAGAGATACAAGCCTGTTCCACCACTTAGAAACAGTAGGAACCTCACCACGGAGTAGATCGGCCACAAACCCTAGAAATGTACTCAAGAGGATTTCAAGCATATAACAAGAGCAACAATCACAAGAGACACAAGGGATTTGTTACCGGAGTTCAAGCTCACACCTTGAGCTCTACGTCTCCGTTGAGGAACCCACAAAGGGTGGACCTTTACACCTAGGTCACTTTCCTCCCCCTAGCGACCACAAAGATCGAGCTAGAGTTACTTACTCAATCACGGGGTAATACAAACCTCCTTGGGCAGCCACAATCCTTTGGATGCTCCAATGCAACACCTAGCCGGCTAGGAGCTCAAAGCCCCAAGAGTAACAAACACGAGATTGCCAACCAAGCGAAGAACGAGGTGCTCTAGAGGTGGGAAATCAGCTCACTAGCACTCTCACTTGCTCAAGCCTTGAATTCCTCCTTTAATCCCCACCAAAGCTGAACAACCAAGTGCCAAGGGGAGTAAAGAGGAGGGAGAAGGTGTTCTGAATGCAACAGGTCGAAATGAGGCAAGAGAGAGAGAATGGATAGGGTTGAGGGGGTATAAATACCTCCTCACCCAGAAAAGAGTCGTTACAGCTCTAAGACCCGGAGTCTCCGGACTAAGCCCGGACATTCCGGGAAGTCCGGACTGTCCGGGATAAGACCCGGATTGTCCGGCCTTCCAGAGTCAGCACACTTAAGGATATCTCGGTGATCGTGCAGTGCAAGGTGTCTCTCATAGGATTTTGGTTAGTCATCTAGAGCACCTTTTCAACTCTTGGAAGATACAATCCATGTCCCTCTTTATAGTACGGCATTCCTAGGACTCAATTTCAAAATATAAAATAAATAAACCTCCAAGGAATCCTTCTTTTAGCATTACTTCCTTTTTATATAGCAGTGGAGCGCTTAGATGCCATCTAAGAATTTTAGTACCTGCTCATATACTCAACATATCATTAGTAGCTTAATGGTCCGTCATTAAATCACCAAAACCCACTTAGGGGGCCAAGATACTCTTCAATCTCCCCCTTTTTGGTGATTGATGACAACACCTTTAAGCTTTTTATAAGAGAGGTAAATAAATTCAGTAAAGAGCAATTGATCTATCTTGCAACACTCCCCCTTAATTTGTGCATATGGAGTTTGAATCTCAAAGGTGCTTTAAGCACCAAATTTTGCACAAGAGAGAAAAACACGAGAGTGTGACAGGATGATCAACAGTGGGGTGCTTGTGTGTGTGCCAACAAGATATATGTGATGCGTATGACAGTTCATGCACTCAAAGAAGAAAGAAAAAAAGAGGCTGCAGTGTCAAAGCCCGGAGTGTCTGGATTCACCCCAGAGAATCCGGGAAACCTGGAGTATCCGGAGAAAAATCCGGAATATCCGGACTTTGAGGACTCAACAGAAAACAAATCATCACAGAAAATTTTCAAACTATCAAGTGCATCCTTAGATAAATAAAGTGCAACCTATCTAGCATCACAAGCACACAACCAAATAGTCTCAAGCTCACATCACATAGTCTCACACATAAAAGATTTATTATAGACCATAAGTTCTCAAATTCTCAAAGTCTCAAGCATGAAACGAAACTAAGATACTCACTCCCCCTTTGGCATTAAGCGCCAAAAAGGAAGTGTAGAAGCAGCAGCTGGAGCAGTCGCGATCACTCGTCATCGTCGTCTTCTTCTTCTTCTTCTTCATTGTTGTCCTCCTCCTCCTCCTCCTCCTCTTCTTCTTCTTCTTCTTGTCCTTGTTCCTCTTGCTCTTCTTCTTCTTCTTGTGCAGCAGCAGTGGCATCATGGGCATCCCACTCTGCAAACGGGTCATCAAACTCGGGGAGCTCATGATAAGTGTCCGTAGGAAGCCCAAGATGAGACTTGATCTCAATGATGTCTCGGCGGTTCTCATTAGTCTCTGTGACAATGCGCTTGCACATGGAGAAGATACTTTTGAATGCCCTCTTGACCATGGAGCCCTTAACCTTGCGAGAAGATTTAGATGAGTGTGAGGAGCGAGGAAGGGGCTCATCATCATGGCGAGGGGCAGCACTAGAGGATCCGGCAAATCTTGTGCTCTTCTTCATGGGGGCTCTCTTGTCTCTAGCACGAAGATGCCTAAGAGGCTCATGAGTGACATCCTTTGGAAATTGGGTATTGGTGACCCTCTCAATCATATACATGATGTATGGAGCATATGGGAGGTGCTTCATGGGGTCACACATAGCACGGCGAAGCTCATTCCAAATGAAGTCAAAGATGCAAAAGCCTTCTTCTTCTGGGGCCACACGATTTAGGAGGTTGACGGCATAGTGCCTAAGAGTGGTGTTGTCTCCCATCTTTGGATCAATGGTGGCACGGAAGAACTGCTTGAAGTAATAATAATAATAAGGGATGAGATTATCAGCTTTTCCCTCATGAGCTAGGAAGGCGGAGGGGAACATATAAGCCATGTCCTTAGGCTTGTACTTGTCTTCATTATGGATTGGAGTGCGAGCTTCATCCTTTGAGCCAAGACCAAGCAAGCGAGAAAAGGTCATGTAGTCAATGGTGTACTTCTCACCTTGAGTGGTCCAAGTGATAGTGTTTTGATGAGAATTATAGAAGTAGGAACAATGGAATTGAGCAAGAATCTCTCTATTCCACCCATATCTAAAACCCATGATCTCATATAGTCCAAGTTCCTTGCACCTATCAATGACGGCATCAAAGGTGGGATTCTCCAACTCCTCATAGTATGCCCACTCAATGTACTTCATCTCCACGATGGGTGACTTATTCTTTGCCTTCATCTGTGGGCTTCTTATCACTGTCTGATAGAAGTCCCTATGGAAGTCACACCAAAACCGTGACTCAAGTGCCTCACTAGAGATATACATGTAGACATCCTCCTCCCTCTGCTCTCTGACTGCAAGGGCATTTCTAGCATAGTCTCTCACCATCTGTTGGGCAAACCCTTGCACAGCCCCGGGGTCCCTTAGGTTGATAGGAGTAGTCACCACCCTCACATTTGATGGAAAGGTAGCAGTGAGACGGGGTGGAGTTCTGGGACAGATTTGGGAGTAGGGAGTGGGACGGTTCTTTGGCATGGATGGACGAGGCACGGGTCTAGAGCGGGAGATGTAGGGGGCCTCACGAGATTTCCTTGATGGCTGAGCTGGACCTTTCCCGTGACGCCTAGGAGCAACTCTGTACTGATCGGTGTCTTCTTCCTCCTCTTCCTCTTCTTCCTCACCAACAACTTGATGTTCTTCCTCTTCCTCGATCTCTTGCTCAGTGTAGACAGGGGCACGAGCATGATTGGATCGCTGAGATGAGCCGAGTCCCAAGGTCTCATGCACTACCCCCAAAGTTTGAGGGTCGTGCCTAGCCTTTGTCCTCCGTTGGGTAGCCGGCTCATCTTGCTTGTACTTCTTCCTCATGATCTGGAGATGAGTAGCAAGGAGTACATAAGAATTCATCCATGGAAAAGGTGTGTGACACTGTGATTTGGAGTTTTACCACGAAAAGCCGAAGTTTCCGGGAAAATTCCCGGACAGTCCGGGAAATCCGGAATGTCCGGAAAAAGTCCGGAGTATCCGGGTTTTCCTGGCGAAACCCTAAATCATAATGCCTCACAAATCCACCATGGGAAACTCAAGATATTGCAGATCCACTACTTCTAGAGTCTAAGGAACAATCCTATCCAAGAGATTTCGCAGGTTATGGCCTAGAAAAGAAGATCGGGCAAAGGGGCCTTTGAATACCTTAAGGAGGAGAGGCAACCGAGGGGAAACCTCTTCAAATCTTCAAACCAACTGCAGCACCTTGCTTTCCACACCTTGGAGGCTTGAATCCTTCACTCTCTCACGATTTGGAGGGTGGAAACCCTAAGTTCTATGGAGGAACCTAGGGAGGAGAGGAGAGGGGCGTGGGGAGCACAGGGAGGCGACGGGGGAGGAGTAAAAACGGTCCACGTAGTGAAAGAGGTGAAAAACTAGGGTTTGACTGCGGTGAAAACGCTTTTATAGGAGTAAAGGTCTGGACTATCTGGGCTGAACCCGGACTCTCCGGGAAACCCGGAGTATCCGGGGAAAAGCCCGGACTATCCGGCTCCCCCTGAGACTGATCCGCAGATTTTCAAGGAATTGATATTGAGATGGATAAAGATGATTATGAGTGAAACTAATGTGAGCTAGAGAGGTTCCAACACTTGATACTAGCCGCAAACATACAATGAGAACAATAGTTCAAGTGTTGTACCTTGAGAAAAATCCGAATATTTTTCAAAGCAAATCCATACCAATTTTCAAAATCCATTTCTTTTGTAAAGATCTAGCCTAAGTCAATCAAACATGTGCATGATCTCAAGCCAAGTTACGAGAATCCAAGATATTCAATTCACTCCTCAAAGCACAAAACCTTAGTTCATCAAGAGGCTTTGCGAAGATATCGGCTAGTTGCTTTTCGGTGCTCACATGACTTAAAGCGATATCTCCTTTGGCTTCGTGGTCCCTCAAGAAATGGTGTCTTATGTCTATGTGCTTTGTTCTTGAGTGGTTTACGGGGTTGTTCGCTAGCTTGATGGCACTCTCATTGTCACACAAGAGTGGCACCTTGCTAAACGTACAACCAAAGTCCCTCAAAGTGAACCTCATCCAAAGTAGTTGAGCACAACAAGCGCCGGCTGCAACATACTCGGCCTCGGCGGTGGATAAGGCAACGAAATTTTGTTTCTTGGAACTCCAAGACACCAAGGACCTTCCAAGGAATTGGCAAGTCCCGGATGTACTCTTTCTATCTACCTTGCAACCGGCATAGTCTGAATCGAAGTAGCCAAGTAGATTGAAAGTGGAGCCCTTTGGGTACCATAAACCAAGGTTAGGAGTGTGCACTAAATACCTAAAGATTCTCTTAACAGGCATGAGATGACATTCCTTAGGATTAGCTTGAAACCTTGCACACATGCACATACTAAGCATAATATCGGGCCTAGATACACAAAGGTAAAGCAAAGATCCAATCATGGAGCGATATACCTTTTGATCCACGCTTTTTCCATCTTCATTTAGGTCAAGATGTCCATTTGATGGCATTGGAGTCTTGATGGGCTTGGCCTTGTCCATGTCAAACTTCTTGAGCATGTCATGAGTGTACTTTGTTTGACTTATGAATGTGCCTTCCTTGAGTTGCTTGATTTGAAATCCAATAAAGAACTTCAACTCACCCATCATTGACACCTCGAATCTCTTAGTCATAATCCTACTAAATTCATCCGCCCAAGCTTTGTTAGTAGAACCAAATATGATGTCATCGATATATATTTGGCACACAAATAAATCATCTCCTTCTTTGTGAGTGAAAAGAGTAGGATCGGCTTTGCCTATTTCAAAGCCTTTCCTTAAAAGAAATTCCTGAAGGCATTCATACCATGCTCTAGGTGCTTGCTTAAGACCATAGAGCGCCTTATGGAGCTTGTAGACATGGTTGGGGAATTGAGGGTCTTCAAAGCCCGGTGGTTGCTCAACATAAACTTCTTCGGAGATTGGGCCATTCAAGAATGCACTCTTGACATCCATTTGAAAGAGCTTGAAATCGTGATGAGTAGCAAATGCCAATAAGATGCAGATTGCTTCAAGTCTTGCTACCGGTGCATAGGTTTCTCCAAAGTCCAAGCCTTCAACTTGAGTATAGCCCTTGGCAACCAACCTTGACTTGTTCTTGGTCACTACCCCATCCTCGTCTTGTTTGTTGCGGTACACCCATTTTGTTCCAATCACATTTTGCTTAGGGCATTCCACTAGGGACCAGACTTCATTCCTAGTGAAGTTGTTCAACTCTTCTTGCATAGCGATCACCCAATCAGCGTCTTGTAATGCTTCTTCCATGGAGAGAGGTTCAATCATGGACACGAAAGAGTAATGCCCACAAAAGTTTGCCAGTCTTGATCTTGTGGTAACTCCTCTTCTTATGCTTCCAAGAATGTTGCCAATGGGGTGGTCTCTTTGAACATTTTGACGAACTCTTGGATGTGGCTCAGAAGCTTCTTCTTGAATCAAATCCTCATTTTCTTGAATGTCTTGAGCATCATCTTCAGAGGGCCCGGACTCTTCGGGGTTGGGTCCAGAGTCTCCGGGATGTCCGGATTCTCCGGACTTTTCTCCGGAGTGTCCGGGTTTCGCAGCGGCAGTGAGTTTTGGTGATGCTTCAATGACTTCAACTTCATCATCTTCTTCTTGAGGCTTGATCTCGCCAATGGCCATCTTTTTGATGTCATTTGTAGAGGTCTTTTCCTTGCCTACACACACTTCATCAACTTGCTCCACTTGAGAGCCATTAGATTCATCAAATGTCACGTCACACGCTATATCAACACTACCGGTGGTCTTGTTGAGAACGCGATAGCCGTGAGCATTTGAGGTGTAACCAAGAAAAATACCATCATCGACTTTAGGTGCAAACTTAGAGTTCTTGGGCTTCTTGTTGAGAATGAAGCACTTACAACCAAAAACTCTAAAGTAAGACACATTAGGCTTCTTACCGGTTAGGAGCTCATAGGCGGTCTTGTGTCGAAGCTTGTGAAGATATAAACGGTTGATAGCATGACAAGCCGTGTTGACCGCTTCCGCCCAAAAACTATCTGAAGTCTTGTACTCATCAAGCATAGTTCTTGCAGCTTCAATGAGAGTCCTATTCTTCCTCTCCACAATCCCATTTTGTTGAGGAGTGTATGGGACGGAGAATTCATGACCAATGCCTTCACCATCAATGTACTCTTCAATGTTGGTGTTCTTGAACTCGGAGCCATTGTTACTTCTTACTCTCTTGATCTTCACATCAAACTCATTTTGGGCTCTAGTTGCAAACTTCTTGAATACATCATGAACCTTGCTCTTGTCACGCAAAAAGAAAACCCATGTATACCGAGAGTAATCATCAACAATGACAAATTCATACTTGCTCCCTCCAATACTAACATAGGCCACGAGACCAAAGATATCCATGTGAAGCAATTCCAATGGTCTTGTAGTAGTGAGTACATTCTTGGAGGGGTGAGGAGCACCAACTTGCTTTCCGGCTTGACAAGCACTACAAATTCTATCTTTCTCAAAATGAACTTTTGTTAGTCCTAGGATGTGTTCCCCCTTTAGAAGTTTGTTGAGATTATTCATCCCAACATGGGCTAGCCGGCGATGCCAAAGCCAACCCAAGCTAGACTTTGCCATTAAGCATGTATCAAGTTGGGCTTTCTCCGATGTAAAATCCACCAAATAAAGCCTTCCCTTGAGTTCACCCTTAAAAGCAACGAAGTCATCGCCTCTTCTAAAGACGGTCACACCCTCATTGGTGAACAAACAATTGTAGCCCATCTCACAAAGTTGTGACATGGACAACAAATTGTAGTCCAAAGATTCAACCAAATAAACATCGGAAATTGAATGATTGGTTGAGATAGCAATTTTACCTAGACCAACAACCGTTCCACCACCATTGCCTCCAAAGGCAATCTTTTCCGTAGGATGTTCAATCATTTCACAAGACATAAACATCTTCTTCTCCCCGGTCATATGATTAGTGCATCCACTATCAATCACCCATTTGGATCCACCGGAGGAGTATGCCTACAAAACAAATTAGGCTTGGTTTTTAGGTACCCAATGAGAGTTGGGTCCTTTTACGTTAGTCACTAGAACTTTGGGCACCCACACATTCCTTTTGATCATAGAACCTTGTGTGCGGGGTCCCACATACTTGGCCACCACCTTACCCTTGTGGTTCCAAGTCAACACATAATCGGCATAAAAGTTGTCTTGTGAAGCATGTGCCTTGGGCTTCTCGGTTTGCTTGGCTTGTACCACTTTGGTCTTGACTTGTGGTTCATGGGATGTGCCATTAGAGCTCTTGAACTTGATGGGAGTGTTGAGCCTAGGTTGTTTACCTTCAACCTTGGCACCAAATTGTTTCATACCATGCACCACATTTCTTGTTCCCACACCCCTTGTGTGGTTGTTCTTGATGAATGGGATAGGGTCTTTGGAGCCTTGCTCATTCTTACCTAACCCCTTCCCATCCTCAAAGCCAAACTTCTTCATGTAGTTTGAACCAAAGCCCTTGGTATGGTTCTCAAACTCTCCTCTTTTAGGTTCCTTCTTCTTTTCCTCAACAAGAGAGTTTGACAACCGAGCAATCTCTTTCTTCATTGCATTCATCTCGGCAATGTTAGTGGCATAAGCATTTATATCAAGTTTATAGCATCTAGAACAACCATTACTTGTAGAAGCATTTGAGTTAGAGGTAGCATCATTAGAGGTTGTTTTAGCATTATTCTTAAGATTGTCAAGTTGAACTTCAATTGCAATGTGACTAGCTTTCAAGCGTTTTAAGCTTTCTTGAAGTTCACCCTTTTCACTCTCAAGTCTAGTGCAAGCATCCTTAGCTAGGAAAGACTTCCTAGTTAATTCATCTACTATAACGGCCTCTTTAGCTTGAGAGTTCTTGAGGCTAAGAATTTCCTCCTCTTTTTCTTTGAGCAAGCCCTCTTGCACCTTGAAACCCTTCTTTTCAATTACAAGGGCATTCTCAAGGGCAATGGTTTTCTCTCGCTCAAGTCTAAAGAGCTCTTCTTGCACCTCAAGAGTCTCATCTCTATTCTTGATTTCATTAAAAATGTTCATGATTCTTTTGGTTGCTTTTTTGCCAAAACTAGTGATCATTCTTTCAAATTCATCATCACTATTAACATCATCATCATCATCTAGGGGAGAAGGTTTAGTGTCTACCTTAGTGCCCCTAGCCATGAGGCATGTGTGGGTGAAGTCATCTTCATCGTCGGTGAGATCTCCAAAGAGTGATGGCTTGTCAATGGGTTGAGCAATGAATATTGTAGCAAGCCCCGCTTCATCATCGGAGTCGGAGCTATCATCATTTGAATCCCATTCTTCACCCAAATGAGCTTCACCAACTTCCTTCTTCTTATTCTTGTCATACTTGTTGGTGTCTCTTCTTCTCACTTTGATGTTGGGGCATTCCGCACTGAAATGACCCTCCTTGCCACACCCAAAGCATGGCCTCTTGGATGTTCTCTTGGTCTTGATCTTGTCCTTGTCTTTGTTCTTGTTGAAGAAGCCACCCTTCTTCATCACCTTGGTGAACCTCTTCACAAATAGGGTCATTTGCTCGGGAGTCAAGGTGTCATCACTATCTTCCTTGACCACGGTCTTGGAGGATGATGAGCTTGCCCTCTTCTCTTTGTCCTTGCTTGAAGCTTTGAGAGCTACTCCCTTGTTCTTCTCAATTTGTTCATGCATCTTTGACATTTCTTGTGAGAGCTTTGACTCCTTGACGGTGATAAGATGTTCTTCAATTCTACCAATCACATCCGCCGGAGTGAACTTCTTGAAGCGTCTCTTCTCTCTAATATGTGTAGGGAGTTGAACATCCCTAGCCATATAAGCGGAGAGGATCTTATCAACTACTTCCTTTCTTCCCCATCTTATGCTTCCAAGAGACTTGTGACAGAACCGTCCAAATTAAATCCTATTTAACACACATAACCCATCCACTTGGTCATTATGTGTTAAAGAAGAGTTAACTTGTCGATATCTGCCGGGTCAAGCCTGGTAAATCACTTACGACAAAGGATTGAAAGATTGTACATCAAAACTCCCACGAAGGTGAGTCTAGAGATAAACAAGTCTTAATTCATTACATCCTGATCATCACAGGTTCATTATTACAAATCGAGTCTTTTGCATAAAGTAAACGAGTTCAGAGTTTGAAACACAGTGGAAATAAACTACTACGAGGTAGGTAACATCACTAGAGGCCATTAGTGATGCCACTAAGCACTGTCCTCCTCCCACTCAACTTCCCAACCGGGTGGGAGAGAACCAGGCATCGGAAACCCATCATCAAACACATCATTACCTGAAAACATCAACAAAGCAAGGATGAGTATACTAATACTCAGCAAGACTTAACCGTCAGGTGATGAGACATCACCAACTCTCTAGACATGCAAGCTTAATGGCAAGTGGGTTCCTTTTTGCTAAAAAACAACAAAGAGTATGTCCTTACTTTCAAGTTTTAGCTCAAGATTCTAGTTGATTATCCATTACTAGGTAAGCAACTACTGCAAGCATAAGTTGTACAAACATTTAAGCATACAACAATATTCTCCTCATTTCCATCATTAAGAGACAAAGCGTGTATGGTTAAGCACTCTCGGGTAACGGTGAGAGGCTGACGATCGATCGATTAATCACCTTGCAAGGTGGACCTAAAAACACGGGAGAATGTATACCCCATCATCCGACCACAGCCCCTATAGGGCGAGGTACACACCAACCAGGCGGTTCCCAATCATCCTCGGTTCGGGATCAAAGCCCACAGTCCCTGGTACAAGGTTATCCGGCCTGGACTTACATCTTTTGCCACCCGGATCCACACATGCACCACTGCCTAGAACCTGGGGACTACTCCCGGGGTAGTGGTAGAGAGTTCCCTTACCGGATCAAAAAGGTACTAGGCTTACCGGTCCCACTCCCGGCAAATGCTTAGTACGTTCAAACGCTTAACCACAGACCTACTTGGCCGGAGCCGGTCCCATGCTCTTACCACATGAGCGGGTAGGTTCATCAATCTTATGATTCCAACATAAGAGACCTATAACTCGCGAGTGACGACCATCACTCGACTTCTACCGGGTCCTTAGAGCATGGCAACTAGCGACCTAGCATACTAGTAGTCTGAACATAGGAACCTAAGATCATGCATCTAGGGTTTCAATTCAACTCCTGAAACTTAAATGCACAATCATAACAAAGAGAGTTGCATAAGTTAAAAACATAGGTTATGCTCCGGGGCTTGCCTTCACTAGCACAGTCAGTAGGGAAGTCCTCCGAAGCTGAGTTCGGGTCTTGCTGCACTTCTACGGTGTTCACTTCTCCCTCAGCTGGTTCTCCTTCAGCGTCCAGCACCAGCTCGTAGTTTCCGTCCGGAAGTTCTACACGATATGCATATGCATAACTTTAATTATTCAAGTTCAGGGAGTGAAGTGCTTCTGAAATTTCAGAGATAAACATGAGGTTTATTGTTGGGCATATTCACCTGGATAAGAATATATCCAGCATACTCCTCCTTAATTAAGGAATTGTATGTTTGTTATTTATATTTCTTATTTGATGGTGATTGTGTGCATATCTAAATTAATTAACTTATTTAACTTCACCAAAATAAAAGGTGTTGTTTAGGATGTATTTTGGTGAAGCTTATTAATTAAATTTTATTATATCCCAAGGTATACTTGGTTAATCTTTTCATCCCATTTGTAAAGCTTGATTTACTTTGGAATTTATTTCTGGATGTTCCATACTTCAATAAACCGAAATAAAATTCACACAAGCACATAACATGCTGATCAGGCTACTGACCAAAAATTACTTAAAACTAAGCTATAGATTGCTCATGAAAAATCTATAAAGCATTAGCTAGCATAAACTTAACATTTTCATACAGACAAATACATATACAAACTATGGTCAAGATTTCACCCAGAGCCATAACACGCCATAACTGAGCTACTCAAAAATTATTAGGGCCAGAAACATAGCCTAACATGCTTGATCAAAGTAACTCCTATTTAAGCCCTAAATTAATTTGAACTATTTAAACATGTCAACAGATATTCATCTATTTATCATGGATACATCTAGTTATACTCATGCTACTGCAAAAAGATTAACCCTAACTTCTGAAACAGAAATTACATATAAAATAGGAACATTTAAACTGCCATATATCAAAGATAAAATCATAACTACAAAACTATAAAAGATCTATGTGCCATTTTTCTACACAAGGTCTAGCATATCAAGTCTAACAACATATTAAAATTTCATAGGCAGATCAGCTACAGATTTCAAATTATTTCAAATCTAGCTAAACTGATCATTTCAAAATTATTCAAAATCTATAAAGAAATTTACAAATTTCCTTTCTAAAAAAGTTGCATCTATTCATAAGGATCACAGAACAGTTGAGTTTGTATTTTTCTGATTTTTATTCGATTTATTATGATTTTTACAATGTCTCATAGATTTAAAACAAAACTGGAAGAATCTTCTTTCACTTAAGTCCTCAGTCCGAGTTTCTTATTCACACATGTGCCCTTACTATTACAGATAGGTCCTGATATTTATGGTTCGAACCCTAGAACTATTTGGGACCTCACAAATCCGGGCTCGCGGCCAGGGGAGCTCGCCGGCGGCGAACTGACGGTCGGACTTGGTCGAGTGAAAGGCTAGGAGAGGGTCTGTGCTTACCCTTGACTAGGCGGCGTTGGTGGCGGCGGAGCGCACTCCGGCAATGGCCGGTAGCGAGGAGCAGGCGAAGCGGCCGCTGCGGCTTGAATGCCGGCAAGGCGGCGGCGACTCCTTGCAATGTGGGCTCGGGGATAGCTTCACAGGGTCACTAGAGGTGCGCCGGTGCCACCTGTGGTCGAAGGGGAAGGGCGGAGGGTGGAGCTCGACTAGGCGGCGGCCATGGCGGACGGCGGAGCAGAGCTTCCGCGCGAGCGTGCCCGGCTTGCTCTTTTATAGCAGGGCGGAGGGAGAGGAGGGGTGTGAGGTGGCTTCCATGCAGCTTGCACACCGGGACGGCCAGCTGGCCGGCGGCGCAGCACGCATGGCGCTCAGGCGCTCGGCGGAGCGGCGTGTGCACTGGCTAGATGGCTTAGGGGCGAGGGGCATCGAGTGCCTGGGCGAGGAGGCGATGCTGGGACACGAGGAAACGGCCAAGGCCCGACGCTTGCTTTCCCCGGCGTGCCTGTGCTTGCTGTCCGCAATGGCGCCACGGCGGAGACACGGCGGCGCGTGTCGACGCAATTCGCGGAGGAGGGAGGAGGCGCGGGGTGGTCCTGTGGGCGGCCCGTGGACTTTGAGATGCCACGTACTCTCGTGACGGGACGGCTCGGCGCGGGGCCCACCAACGACGGCGTACAGCAGGAGGTGTGCGTGCCGGGCACGGACGCTGGGACGCGGTCTCGGCGCGGTCGCGCAGGTGACGTCGCGGCCAGAGCGCGCGCCCAGAACGGCAGTACAGCAAATGAATTCGGAGTAGACTACTTTGACCGGTTCAAACAAATTAAATTTGAATAGAAGTTCAAAATCGGCCAATGTAGAAGTTGTAGAGGGGGTATAGCTCTTGATCTTTTGCAAAGGTTGACCAACGTTTTGATCAAAGGATTGAGCAGGGACAGGGCTTGAAAATGAGGATTTTCTCGGCCCTGAAAACAGTGCCATCTGCACTTCAAACTAGTTTTTGAAGCTTTTCCTCTCAAAATTTGAAATGCCACTAATTAGATGAAATGTGTCCCACCTAATTCTGAGCAACTTTTAGTTTGGCAGATTTTTGAGTGTTTAAGAAAAATTTGGAGATCTACTTGAGACACCAAATCAATGTTGTGAAGGGTATAGGGTTTGACCCCTTTGACTATGTTGACCAAGGTAATTAGGGTTTAGTTTTAAGAGTTGACCCCAATTAGCAACTTGTACTTATCATTAGCAACTTGTGGTCATGATTAACACATGAACCTATGATTAAGCACATAAACATCAGGGATGTTACAAGACTTGATCTTGTTGATGATCTTATTCAAGCGGTTGTACATGTCTTGTGGAGATTCATCTTCTTTGATGACGAAGCGGTTGAGCTCACTTTCAAGAGCTCGAATTCTTCCTTCTCTAACTTGCCTTATTCCTTCATGGTTGATAAAGAGAGTGTCCCACACATCTTTGGCGGACTTCAAACCATCAACCTTGTCATATTCTTCGGCGGTGAGAGAGCTCTTGATGATGCGAATTGCTTGATAGTTGCGTTGAATTTCATTCGCTTGAGCTTGTGTCAAAGTAGCATCTCCACTAGGAAAAGTGATTCCCCTGTTCACAACACTCCAAAGTGCGGGGTTTACCGCCATCAAATACTCCTTCATCGAGTTCTTCCACTTGGAATAGCTGGTTCCATCAAATTGGGGTATCTTTCCAATGTGGTGGGAACTCGATGGTTTATCAAAGATTAAATTGGAGTAATCATAAGGGATTCTCGAAAACTCCCTTCCCGAAGGTCGACGAGTGGAGCGGTTGGATCTTGCATCATCGAAGTCATCATCGCTTGAGGAGGATGATCCACCATCGTCATTTCTTGGATGATGACTTGTGCTTGCTCCACCGGCACCACCCGCTGCACCCGTAGGACCCTCGGGTGTGTTCACGGGTGGTTGATTCCCACCGGGGTTGGTCAAGTCACCTTCGGGTGGCGTTGCTTGATTAGTTGGGGTCGACATCTCTTTTCTCCAAGCGATTAAGCTTCAAACGGAGCAACCAACTTTGATACCAATTGAAAGGATCTAGAGGTCGACTAGAGGGGGGTGAATAGTCGCTCCTGAAAAATCACAACTTAAAACAACTTGTCAGACCAAGGTCCGGAGTCTTCGGATATTTTTCCGGATACTCCGGGAAATTCAGAGTATCTGGGAAAATGTCTGGATTGTCCGGCCTTTGAGGAGGCGACTAAATCAACTGCAATCAAACTTGGCCAAACTCAAATCTATGAAAATAGGTTATGCAATACAGAGATACAAGCCTGTTCCACCACTTAGAAATAGTAGGAACCTCACCACGGAGTAGATCGGCCACAAACCCTAGAAATGTACTCAAGAGGATTTCAAGCATATAACAAGAGCAACAATCACAAGAGACACAAGGGATTTGTTACCGGAGTTCAAGCTCACACCTTGAGCTCTACGTCTCCGTTGAGGAACCCACAAAGGGTGGACCTTTACACCTAGGTCACTTTCCTCCCCCTAGCGACCACAAAGATCGAGCTAGTGTTACTTATTCAATCACGGGGTAATACAAACCTCCTTGGGCAGCCACAATCCTTTGGATGCTCCAAGGCAACGCCTAGCCGGCTAGGAGCTCAAAGCTCCAAGAGTAACAAACACGAGATTGCCAACCAAGCGAAGAACGAGGTGCTTTAGAGATGGGAAATCAGCTTACTAGCACTCTCACTTGCTCAAGCCTTGAATTCCTCCTTTAATCCCCACCAAAGCTGAACAACCAAGTGCCAAGGGGAGTAAAGAGGAGGGAGAAGGTGTTCTGAATGCAACAGGTCAAAATGAGGCAAGAGAGAGAGAATGGATAGGGTTGAGGGGGTATAAATACCTCCTCACCCAGAAAAGAGTCATTACAGCTCTAAGACCCGGAGTATCCGGACTAGGCCCGGACACTCCGGGAAGTCCGAACTGTCCAGGATAAGACCCGGATTGTCCGGCCTTCCAGAGTCAGCACACTTAAGGATATCTCGGTGATCGTGCAGTGCAAGGTGTCTCTCATAGGATTTTGGTTAGTCATCTAGAGCACCTTTTCAACTCTTGGAAGATACAATCCATGTCCCTCTTTATAGTACGGCATTCCTAGGACTCAATTTCAAAATATAAAATAAATAAACCTCCAAGGAATCCTTCTTTTAGCATTACTTCCTTTTTATATAGCAGTGGAGCGCTTATATGCCATCTAAGAATTTTAGTACCTGCTCATATACTCAACATATCATTAGTAGCTTAATGGTCCGTCATTAAATCACCAAAACCCACTTAGGGGGCCAAGATACTCTTCAGGGCCTTGAGGCGTCAAGAACCCCGATGGCAGAAGCGGCGCCGGACTCCGTCGCGCTACCGGAGCCGCCGTGCCAGCTTACCGCTGTCGTCACGGAGGTTGCAGACTCGCCACTTCCCGGCACGCAGGCACCTACTTCCCTCGAGAGTGCGACGGGCCGCGCTCCTCCAACCACCGTCCGAGAAGTTGGCGAGAGCTCGGGCGCCTGTTCCTCCTCAGCCCCCGAGGGAAGTGGACATGGCCTGGGCCTCGGGCGCGCCACGTGGGCCGGAGCCCATGACGCCGAGGCGCATGACGGCGAAGATGAGGAAGCCACGGCACGCCGCCGCTTCGTGTGGGGTCTGCGGTGGGCGGAGCAGGCGATCAACGAGCTTGTCGTCACGGCCTCGTCGGTGAGTTTGCCGAGCCCTACTCCTTGATCTTGTGTTTCAATTTCCGAGTCGTTGCTACAGTTGACCCTTTTCTCGATCCAGGTGCTCGCCAGGTGCAGCGCCGAGAAGACGCGCACCATCGAGGAGCTCCAGGCCGAGAAGGCCTTGCTGGAGATGCAGCTGGCTGCCGCCTGACTGGCGGCTGTTGGAGCGGTGGCGGGCGAGGCGTCGGTGAGGACTGCTCTCGAAGCTGCGGCAAAGTCGGCAGAGGACCGCGCAGTCTGCCGCGGACGCTGCCGTGTCGGAGAAGGCTGCCCTCGAGGCCAAGCTTGCCCAGGTGGAGGCCACCGCCGCGGAGCTGCGAACTGCAGCCGCCACAGCCTCCGAAACAGCTCGGAATGCAGCTGCCGCTGCTGCTGCCGCCGAGGTCGCATCCCGGACTGCCGCCGAAGAGAAGGCGGTGCTTGAGAAGAAGGTGGCGGACCTGCAACAAGACCTTGCGGACCATGTGGTAGACCTAAAGACGGCGAACAATCAGGTCTGCAACCTTTCCACCAGGCTGTAGGAGGTCACCGATGAGGGGACACGGCTCCGCGAGGAGAACAGCTAGATGGCGCGAGAGATCCCGGGTGAGTATCTTTGCGTTCTTCGACTTTGATGATGTTTCCTTCCCTACGTTAATCACTGCTGAGGCTGCTTCACTCTTTGGTTTTCACAGGGATCCGCATAGCTCGTACTGCACAGGCGGCCAAGCTGGCGGAGAAAGCTCAAGAGGTCGTGGCTGCGGAGCTCAAAATCCACGAGATGTCTGAGACGGCCAAGAATTTGGCGGACCAGCTCTCGAGTACATTCTTCTTATCTTGACCCCTTCTTACTCATGCTTGTGTCTCCCTTGGCTCAATGCTGACTCGTTCTCTGTTCCCAGAGGTCAAAGCCGAGCTGGAGGATTCTCGGAAGGCCCAATACGAGGTGGAGGAGACGCTCAAAAAGAACATACTGGAACGCGCCAAGCTTGGACGTCACGTTGACACGATCTTGACGGAGAGCGGCGTCCCGCTAGTACAAATGCCTCCCCATGTGCTTGGCGACCGGCTCAATCTTCTGACAGGCTTCGTCCGGGAGAAGGAGCTGTCGACCTCTCGGCAAGTGGTGCACAGAGTCCTCTCCATGTTCAGCTCGCACTACCAGGGGCTGGATTTCAAAGCGCTGAGTGGTGGTTGGGCCCCTGGCTATTCGAGCGAGGAGCTCGACAAGATCGAAGAGGATTGCGCCGCCCCTGCCCGCGCCATGGTCGACACCGTGATGAAGGACCTGGAGCTGATTCCAAAAGACACACCAGAAGACGGCTCTGGGCCTTTCCATTAGATGTATCAAGTTGTATGACAATTAAACAAAACTTGTATTCGTGCCGTATTGAACAGCTTTTTATTTTGTTTTGAAACCGTCGCCTCCTGAAGCATTCCCCGAGTGCCTACGAATGACTGCAGAATGGAATGGCGGCACTTAGACGCTCAAGCCGATCGAACTTTTCTCTAGAGCCATGGAGGCGTAAGAGTCGAAAAGCTCGACCTGAGCCACGAAGTGACGCCATGCATTCGTAGCCCCCGAGAACTTAGAAACGCTCAAGAAAAGACTCGCATGCTTTTTTGATGTAAAAGACGTTTTGAGCCGGAGCTCAAGCGGTTACCCATGTTCCCTCTGAAAGTAGTCGGACGTCGACCTGTAGGTCCGAGCTGTGCTTGCAAGTTTTCGTGCCGTAGCCGCGGGGGCGTAGGTGCTAAAAGACTTGGACAAGCAACAACATCGAAACGCTTGCAGATCAACATCCTTTCCCCTCGCGAGGTAAAAGGTGTTCCGCCAAAAAGAACCGTTCGCTCGTGCGATTAGTCGCGACAAAGTTGTCGGAGAGTTTTTGTTTTGAAAACGGAAAACGAAAAAGGGAGCATCGTGCCCTGGGTAGCCCCCGAGTGGCAGATGTTCTTGCATGGGCGCAAGGACACTTGCCACTCAGCCTTTGGATAGCGTTGAAAAATACGAAAGATGTCAAGATGAGTATAATGAGAAGCTTATGAAACGAGAACAAAGACAGATGGCATTATTCATTGATCATAAGCTGAAACAAAGAACGTTACTCAAGGGTAAAAACATCATAGATGTTCTATGTTCCATGCATTGGCGATGATCGTGCCGTCGTCATGCCGAAGCTTGAATCTTCCTGGTCGGAGCACCTGGTCGACGATGTACGACCCTTCCCATGGGGGCACAAGCTTGTGTCTGTCCTTGTTGCTCATGACACGTCGGAGTACCAGGTCTCCAACTTGAAATTGCCGCTCGTGGATGTTGCGCTCGTGGTAGCGTCGTAAGGCTTGCTGGTACCGGGCTGAATGTAGAAGTGCCACATCGCGAGCTTCAACGAGTTGGTCGATCGCATCTTCGAGCGTGACTTGGTTCCCTTCTTCGGTGTACGCCCGGACCCTTGGGCTGCCATAGTCAATATCTATCCGGAGAACCGCTTCCGATCCGTGCACCATGAAGAATGGTGTTGCACCGGTGGACCGACTCGGTGTGGTGCACAGGCTCCACAGAACAGACGGCAGCTCGACGACCCATCTTGCTCGGAACTTCTCGAGCCGTCTGAAGATTCGAGGCTTTAACCCTTGTAGGATCATACCATTGGCCCTCTCAGCCTACCCGTTGGCCCTTGGGTGTGCCACAGCAGTCCAGTCCTCGCGAATGTTGTTGTCGTCACAGAACTTGAGGAACTTCTTTCCCGTGAACTATGTGCCGTTGTCAGTGATGATCGAGTTCGGGATCCCGAAGCGGTGGATGATGTCGGTGAAGAACGCTATGGCCTCCTCGGAACGGATCTTGGCGACGGGTCGAGCTTCAATCCACTTTGAAAACTTATCGATGGCAACGAGCAGATGCGTGAAGCCCCCGGGCGCTTGCTTGAATGGTCCGACTATGTCCAACCCCCATACTGCGAACGGCCACGTGATGGGAATGTTCTGAAGTGCTTGCGCCGGGAGATGAGTTTGTCGAGCGTAGAACTGGCAACCCGCACATCGTCGTACAATATCTTTGGCGTCTGCCAGCGCTGTGGGCCAGTAGAAACCTTGTCGGAACGCCTTTCCGACTAAGGTTCTGGCAGCGGTGTGGTGTCCGCACGTGCCAGCATGAATTTCCTGAAGCAGGTCTCGGCCTTGATCTCTCTGAATGCAGCACATGAGTATATCTGTTGTGCCCCGCTTGTGGAGCTCGCCGTCGATAAGGACATAAGATCTGGCTCGCCGTGTGATGCGACGTGCCTCTGTTTGATCTGAGGGCAACCTCCCCTCGACCAGCCATTCGAGGATTGGGAGACGCCAGTCAGGATCTTCTAAATTTGGCTCTTGGTCAATCTCCATGACTTCTAGCTCCTCCAACTCGGGTTGTTGCTCTCCATCTACTCGGCCGGACGGCGCGTGCTGATCGCTAGAGAACACACCATGCGGCACGGGCTTGCAGCTTGATGCTACCTTGGCGAGGATGTCCGCAGCTTTGTTGTTGTCGCACAGCACATGGTGAAGCTCGAGCCCATGGAACTTGTCTTCTAGTTGACGCACTGTTCGACAATAGGCTGCCATCTTGGGGTCGACACAGTTCTTCTCCTTCATCACTTGGTCTACGACAAGCTCAGAGTCGCCACGGATCTCGAGACAGCAGATTCCGAGCTCGACCGCGATCCGAAGGTCGTTGACGAGCGCTTCATATTCAGCCACGCTGTTGGAGGCGGGAAAATGCAGTCGGACCATGTACTCCATACGCACGCCCAGAGGTGAGATGAAGACAAGGCCTGTCCCTACCCCTTCCTTCATGACTGAGCCGTCGAAATACATTGTCCATGTCTCGTGCTCGATTGGTGCCGGCGGAGTCTGAATCTCTGTCCATTCAGCGACGAAATCTGCCAACACATGTGACTTAATTGCACTGCACGGCGCATAAGTCACGTTGTGCCCCATGAGCTCGAGGGCCCACTTAGCTATCCTCCCCTCTGCCTCAGGATTCTGGATCACCTCCCCGAGGGGGTACTTGGACACCACCGTGATGGGATGCTGGTCGAAGTAATGCCGGAGCTTGCGTTTGGTGATCAAGACAGCGTACACGAGCTTCTGGATATGGGAGTAGCGGGCCTTTGAGTCGGAGAGAACCTCTCTTACGAAATAAACGGGTCGCTGAACTTTAAGTGACTTCCCAGGCTCTTCTCGTTCAACGACCAAAGCAGCGCTCACAACCTGCGTTGTTGCAGCCACGTACAAAAGCATCGGCTCTTCAGGCATGGGCGCTGTGAGCACTGGTGGGCTCTTCAAGAGATTCTTGAGTTTATCAAGCGCTTCCTGAGCTTCAGGCGTCCACGTGAAGTGGTCGGACTTCTTCATTAGGTGGTACAGTGGCAGGCTACGCTCCCCGAGTCGGGCGATGAACCGACTAAGTGCTGCGAGGCAGCCTGTGACGCGCTGCACGCCCTTCAAGTTCTGGATCGGCCCCATGTTTGTGATGGCTGAGATCTTCTCGGGATTAGCTTCAATGCCGCGCTTGGACACGACAAAGCCCAGGAGCATGCCCCTTGGAACCCTGAAAACGCATTTCTCGGGGTTTAGCTTTACCCTGTGTTCTCTCAGTTTCGCGAATACTTCCGTAAGATCGGGGATCAGATCACCCATCTTCTTTGACTTGACCACGATGTCATCGACGTATGCCTCGATTATTCGTCATATGAGATCACCGAAAACGCGTCGCATGCATCTTTGAAACGTAGCGCCCGCATTCTTGAGCCCGAACGGCATCAAGTTGTAACAATAAGCGCCAAAGGGAGTGATGAAGGACGTTGCGAGTTGGTCTGCTATGCACATCGCGATGTGGTGGTACCCGGAGTACGCATCGAGAAAACAGAGGGTTTCGCACCCTGCCGTTGAATCGACTACCTGATCTATGTGAGGCAAGGGAAACAGATCCTTGGGACATGCCTTGTTAAGGCTCGTGTAATCAACACACATCCTCCATTTCTTGTTCTTCTTCTTTACAAGTACAGGGTTAGCTAACCACTCGGGGTGGAACACTTCTTGGATGAACCCTGCACTAAGGAGCTTCTTGATCTCCTCGCCTATGGCCTTGCACTTATCGTCGTTGAAGCGGCGCAGGCGCTGCTTCACTGGTTTCGATCCCGACTTGATGTTGAGTTTGTGCTCGGCAACTTCAATCGGGATCCCCTTCATGTCGGAGGGTTTCCATGCGAACACGTCGAGGTTCGCTTTGAGGAAGTCGACAAGCGCGCTTTCCTATTTAGGATCGAGCGCCATCCCGATACGGAGCGTGCGGCCATCATCGGTGACAGCCACATCCTTAACATCCTTGGCGAGCTCGAAAGAGCAGGCCGCTCGCTTGGATGACTCGGGGATGTCTTGGTCCTCAGAGGGAGGCTCGGCGTGGAGCTTCTCGGACCGGATGAGTGTTTCAGCGAATTGAAAGCACTCAGTATCGCATTCGTATGCGTACTGGAACGTAGTCCCCTCTGTGATGACCCCCTTCGGACCGGGGATCTTCAGCTTGAGATACGTGTAGTTGGGCATGGCCATAAACTTCGCGTAGGCCGGCCTCCCGAGGATGGCGTGGTACGTCCCCGAGAACCCCACCACTTCGAAGGTGAGGGTTTCCGTGCGGAAGTTCCGCGGCGTCCCGAACGTGACAGGTAGATCAATCTGCCCTAACGGGAGCGCATCTTTCCCGGGGATGACCCCGTGGAAAGGAGTTGGCGATGGGCGCAGTCAGGACCGCGAGATGCCCATGCTGTCGAGCGTCGACATGTACAGTACGTTGAGCCTGCTCCCTCCATCCATCAGCACCTTGTGGACCCGCTTGGTCCCGATTAGTGGAGCCACCATGAGGGGGTAGCTTCCCGGTTGTGGTACGTGGTCGGGGTGGTCCGTTCGGTCGAAGGTGATCGGGGTGTCCGACCACTTGAGGTACGCCGGAGTCGCAGGCTCGGTGTTGTAGACCTCGCGCCGGATCAGCTTCTCCTTGCGCCTTGACGGTCGCGCCGGTGCTCCACCGAAGATCATGTGGACCGCGCCATCTTCTCGGGGGAAGACCACCTCCTTGTCATCGTCATCGTTGTCGGGGAAGGGTGGCGCATCCTTCTTTGGGGGATCCGCTATCTTGGGCTTGAGCGTGCCGTTGACGTAGTTCTTCATCAACCGGCAGTCCTTGAGCGCGTGCTTGACAGGCGTCTCGTGATGTGTGCATGGCGCCTCCAAGAGCCTCTCAAAATGACCCCGCAGGAGGCCGTTCTGATTGTTCTTGGGGCGAGTTGCCTTGTGCTCGATTGCCGCAACAGTGTTGTCGTCACGGCCTCGCTTGTCACCCTTCTTCTTCTTGGACCACGTGGAGGGCCCCTCACCGGCGTCCACGACTTGCTTCCCCTTACCCGGAGGGGGAATCAAGGTTGCAGCTACCGCCTCCTCCCCATCGGCGTGGTTGGTCGCGATATCCAGAAGCTCCCGAGTTGTCCTCGAGGTCCTCCGCCCTAGACGGTGGATGAGGATGGTGCAGGTGGTGCCGCTTTGGAACGACGAGATGGCGTCGTTGTCCTTCGCGGTGGGAAGCTTGGTGCAGCGCCTGGAGAAGCGCCTGATGTAATCGCGCAAGCTCTTCCCTGGTGCTGCTTGCAGTTGCGCAGCTCCCACTGCTTGCCGGGCGGGGCATACGTGCCCTGGAAGTTGGCGATGAAGGTCTCCCGTAGGTCTTTCCAGTTGTTGATCCTGCCACGCGGCAGGTGCTCGAACCAGGTCCGCGCAGAATCAGCAAAGTGGAGCGGCAGGTTCTTGATGATGAACAGGTCGTCTATCGCCCCGCCCGCGCGACACGCGAGCCTATAGTCTTCCAACCATACGCTCGGGTTGGTCTCTCCGTCGTATCCAGGTATCGCTGTCGGAGCTCGGAAACGCGAGGGGAACTTGGCGTCTTGCACCCTCCGACCAAAAGTGTGCGGGCCCTTTGGGTCGGGCGACCAGCTTCGGTCTCGTTCCTCGTCGCTGTCATAGCGTCCTCCTCGCCTCTGGGTATGACGCTGGCGTGAGCGGTGCTCGTCGCGCTTGTCACGGCCGTCGTCGTTGCTGCCGTAGCCGTAGTCGTAGCCGTCGTCGCCCGCAGCCCGACGACGGGCCTCAAGCGTGTTGCGAGCGTCGCGGTTGTGCCCCAATCGCGACTTGACTGATGGTTTGCCGGCGGCTCGGTGTCTTGAGGGGGATCGATCCTGCCGTCGTACGGACGGCGCACCTCGCGCCTCTCGCGCGCGCGATGCCGAGCTCTCGGCCTGCTGTGCGGCCGCCGTCTCGAGGAGGGTACAAAGCTTCGTACCACTTCGTGAACTCCCCCCAGGTTAGCGGCTCGGACCCGCTGGCCTGGAAGGCGAGGTCGGTGAGGTGGAAAGCAGCGAGCCTGAAGTGCTCCTGCGTCGGGTTTGGCCCCAGCATGGCCATGATCGATTCGTCTGTGAAACCACAGACGAAGGCTGCTCGCTCCACCGCCGCCGTCGAGACGGTGGGATGCGCGGGTCGGGAGAAAGTCCTCCTGACGACGGACTCCGCCGGCCCGGTGAAGACGAAGCCGAGGGAGCCGAAATGCACGGTCGTGCTGGGAGTCGAGACCCCGCGGCCCTCCCCCTGGATCGCTGGTGAAGTTCGGCGAGACACACGATGTGCCCCTACCTGGCGCGCCAACTGTCGGGGTTCTCAACCGCCGGCAGTAGATTTGTATCGAATCGTGTGTCGGATCCGGGTAGTCGACACGGGAGACACAAGGGTTTTATACTGGTTCGGGCCTCCGGAGAGTAATACCCTACGTCCAGTTCCGAGTACTCGTGTTCCTATGTCGGGGGTGTCTGTAGTAGGGGTTACAAACTTGGTGATCGGTCCTCTTTATGTACGTTGCACCCCTCCCCCTTTTATAGTCACAAGGGCGAGGGGCAAAGAAGGAAAACAAAAACAAGCTACAGTGCTATGGCGTTGTGAAGTCTTTTCCGTCATTGATGTCCGTCAGGCGTAGTGGGAGGGCGCTGAGCTGTGGTGTTGTCGGAGGCCGCCGCGTGGGCTGCTGCCACTGTTCGTCCCGGGCACTTGGCACCTCCTCCGAGTAGTTCATACGGTGACTCAGCCCTCTTGAGTACGTTTTAGGCTCGCCACGTTACGGCCTAAGAGCTGGTAGATGGTAATCGAGTGCCTGTTCTGACGGGGTGGTGTGTAGCTGGCGTTGGATGTGACGGCATGTCGAAGGTCATGGGGGTGCACTGTGCGCCATTACAGCCCCTGCCAGACCCTGCCGTCCTCCCGTCGCGCCAGCTGTGGTCTTTGCATGGCGTGGAAAACAGTGTCACGCGTGTCATCGCGGAGAAGCTTGGGGGGCTGGGGCGGCGCCACGTTCGTGTGGGGCCCCTGCACCACGCTCCGGCTCCTTCGTGGGGGCTCCGCCTTAGTCGGAGACGGAGATTACTCGTATGAATGAGTAGTCGGAGGCGGGACGGCGCGTACTCGGAGACAACGCGTTCTCGTGCGAGGCGGAGAGTACTCGTGCGAAGCAGAGGGTACTCGGAGCCGAGGCGAACTCGTGCGAGGCGGAAGATACTCGGAAGTGGGGAAGTCTTGTCAGTGAGGGTCTTGACGAAGATCTGCATCCCTCCCTGTCCTGGATCTTAGCCTTCACATTGTCAATGGTGTCAGAGGACTCCAGCTTCGAGGTAATTATCTCGTTGCTTAGGGGGCCCTAATGCAGGCCTTCGTCAAGTACTTTCTGATGCACTCATTTATGTTTGAGAAGATAATCTCTGAATCTACTTGGACTACATTGTAACAGGTTATGCTCAAATTCTATATGACACGACCAGAAGCTAATCCATTCAACCATGTATATTTGGTTTGATCAGTGCTTTCCAAATTTTGTATGACTATCACCTGCACAAAGGTTGCACTTAGTATTGCGGAAGACTAGATTAGCAATTTCTTTAGTTGCTTTTAATGCATATTGTCGTCAAATTTATTATCACCTGATGTCCAATACCCATATAGGAGTATCTCATAATTTTTCGTTATGTAACTTATTATGTATTGGATGACCATTGTGGACATGCTTTCAATACCACTTGAGCAAAAGATACTGCAAAAAAGTATGTTCCCTTTTCTACAAATCTCTATTTGTGAACCCTCTGCTGTGATATCTAATTTCATCACCTTAAACAAGTTTATGTTTCTATTTCAATCTTGGGCTCTGATATCTAATTTCATGCTTTTATCGAAACTCGGAAACCTCAGAAAAACGGCACTACTCAATCCATCTATTGATATGTTGATATTCCAAAGCAAATTATTTAAGCAGCATTGATCAGATTAAAATACTGGCTCACTCCAGTTTGGGCGCGGCAAGTCCGCGCCTGCCTTTCTAGTGATAATGAAGATCATCTGAGCATCTCATGGTGTCAAGAATAAGATGAAATTATTCTGGGAGGGATGGAATCAACACAACTTATATATCTCATATTTAACAGGATCACGATCACATGTATATTACATCTCATAATTTGTCATGAAGGGTCTTGTCTTATATGATCAACCATGGCTCACCGCGGAGCATAAGAATTCGATTGGCACGTTAAACATCATACGAAGTCAAAATCTGTCCTAAACTACAAATACAAGATAAATAGACATCATACATGCAATAAGTAATGGTACAACAAAGCGATCAATCCCACACGCTTCAGGCTCCCAATTTTCAGAGAAGGGAAGGCCCCTCCCTTCTCTGTGCGCCAAGCGTCCAGCAGGACGCCCTGGAGGCCTCCCGTGCGAGCAAACCTGCATGGTGCACTGTTTTAGAAATCGATATTTTTCAACACATCTCTACATATTCAGATGGATGTACAGTATGAACACTTTTATGTGTATAATTTAACTAAAACAGCAACAAAATGTATGCCACAAACCGAGTTCTAAGAAATGTATGCACATTGCTATTTTGTAATAGCTTTACAGGCAAGCTAGTTAACTGTTATGTTTTGGTTAGGTAGGATCATACTTTTGTTAATCTCATCCAGAAATTCTTAAGATATCTCTTCAAAGTTCAGACCAAAAGGGCTCTGTAGACCCAGGCTACATGCCACATGCCAAACAGTTACACAGTTGCCAGAAGGATGTTTCCTTCTCGGTTATTAGTCGGAGCAAAGGTTGAAACAAAACTCCTGAATTCCTGTAGACCGAAGCCAAAATCTTCACTGCAGCCACAACAAAGAAGAGGGCATGGTGTTAGCGAACATAATTTTGTTACAACCGATGAAGCTACATATGCGCAAACCCCCAGGTAATCTTGAAACAAAGCTAAGCACAATCCTACACAACATCCTTCCCTACAACTAACAAATGCCTATGCAAAATGCAAATACCAGGTAACCCTTTGGTCTATTTTTTCTAACTATGAATTCAAAAGGAAAATCGTCCTATGCCACCAATGCTGACAATTTAACCTCTATAACCAGAAGTAACCATCTAGGTGATTCATCTAGCACAATAGTAAAGATCAGTACCCTACTACTGAATTTTCGAGAAATCATAGTTTTTTTTTCCAAACATGCACACCAATATGGCAAATGTATTTTTTTTCTACATAGAAAGGTGCAGTGTGTTGCTTCTGGTCCCCTGTCCCCATCTCTAACCATTGCCACACATCAGGTAGGATGAACTGGGAAGAGAGCAAGCTTCATTTTTCCAATTTGCAAAGCATGCTAAGATCTAGCAATACCATACCATAGATCTAGTGATGAAAGATGGATCTTTTACAAATCCAAGATCTCGCTAACCAAATTCAAGAAGCTCCCTACATGCTGGAAGAAGAGAATCAGATGTTGTCAATGAACATTCACACCACCAGATCAAAACGAGGATGGCAGCCCACCTTCCTGCAATCATGGGTCGTCCCAAGCCTAGGTCACCGGCGCCATGGTTGCCTCTACACCTGCACCTGTACAGCAAGAACATTCACATCATCTAGTGTTTGACAAATCCAAATCGGCAGAAGAAGAGGAAGATGTGCCCAGGGGGTGGATCTCACGGATCTGCACAGAGTACACTCCGTTCCATTTCCTTGAGTAGGGTGCAAGGTAAGGCAAGTTGATCTGAGTTCCCTATGGTTTGATCAATCAAATACAAATAAATAGAATGCAATACAAGTAAACAATTTTGTTGTATTAAACATACAAATCATTCAATTACATGTCTGGTAGAGTTGAACACCACCTCATTCTTCTTAATTCTATAACTATCGCCATGCTCAAAATTATGCCCGCACACATGGATCGTGCCATCCACTTTGCCCTTGTGCACACCAACTCCTATCACTAGTTCAAATGAATGAAATAAACTTAAATAAAGATCACATACAGCCCATCCCAGTGCAAATTTCAATCGCAGTTCCGCACTAAAGTCTAGTCAAACTACAGGATATCATCAAAAGAGCCAAATCTGCCAAGCATGACATAGGAACATCAAGGATTTGCAGATTATATGATAAAAATAACAACCAACATTGTCGACTGTGAATGCCAGAGTTAGTTGTACATTGCAAACTTTGAAACATACGAGCAACCGACTTGAGTGAGGAACAAGAAAGGCAAAGCTTCAATTCGACATGCCACAACATATGATTCGGCTGTGAAACCCCCCTTTGCACATAACTAGTAATCTTTTTTGTGGTACCTTTCAAAATAATCTTTTGGAAATTTTATCTTGGGTATTGATCAATAGGCATTATTTTCTTACCAAAGTGATTAAAAGTAGATTATCAAGATGGCTCTTTGTGAATAAATTGGATACTTAAGAAGAAAAAGGAATATTGGTACCACCTCATCATAAGCTTACTTTAAGACCACATAGCCTAATCTATGGGTGTAAGTCCTTATCATCAATGATGGATTATCATTTCAAAACAATTGTCAAAGTGGTTCACAATATTTATTATCAATAAATTATTTCAGTTCTTAGTTTTTTAGCAACAATTATGATCCCATCAGGTTTCACAATAGGCAAACTCATTGATAGGCTGGTTACCATTGACGGATTCAGTTCAGTAAGCAAACCATGGCATTGGTTATCTCATCAAATGCCCAATAATAAGACATTGTTAACATGCAAATATTATGGGAATCGATGAATCAACGTTCAGTCAAGCAAACAGTTGGCTCAGTGGTTTCCTCAAAAGCAACACAAATTGCTTTAAGAACTGCTCAGTTGTCGAGCTTCCCTGAGAAACATAGACTCAAAAGTATATGGTAATCTTAACACACAACTTCTAATAATCTATAGCATTCAAGAGTACATACCTGTGTATTATCTATTATTGATTACCAGAGTTGGTAAGATGCATAGGTTAGGAACCTACAGTGAAGCATTCAAATGAAATACCATTAAAATTCAGACATTCAAAAGAGCAGTAAACAAAATAGGCAGTTGCATCATACTTTGTATAGCCTCCTTCTACCAAAATTATGTACATATTCTTGTAGTCAAATGAATCAAGCTGCATGTTGGACCTTATAAAATGGTATGATTTGCATTTTCAGTCGTTCTGGCTAAAACTACTAAATGCCTCATGTACGCAGTCAAACTTCTATGGTATACAATACAATATTTTTGTTTGAAGAAAAGGCTAAACAATAATTTGATTGGCAAACAAGGATCATTAATAATGAAGTTGTCCTCTCGTATATGCAAAGTATCATAAGTTATGTACCAAAAATGACACCAGACAAAGCTCGTAGGTAAAATTGAAAGGGGAAAAAAATTGTAAGCTTACCTCTTCAATTGTATCCTACTCCAATCAAAATTGATTTCAATTTTTGTGTTCCTGCGATGACAGAAATGTAAGCTAACAGTCTCACCATTTAGCAAGTCTTGTCTACACTTTATTTTAAAGCATGATCAAAATCCTAAACACCACCATTAGCTCTAAATCCACCAGAGGCAATCAAGTAGCACTACATGTTGAAGATGACAGCTGAGTACTTACCAAGAATGATTTATTCTCCAGCTGCCAGCGGCCACCCGCAACCTGCAAACCCAATACAAAAAAGCATAGCCTGTTCAGTGAGGTCACATTGCATAGTGCGAGAACAAACAAGAAAGAAGAAGGCATGCATAATTGGATCCGAGAAGGTTTAAAGCTTGCTGCAAGAAAGTCTCACCTTCTCGTCCCCCTTTAAGGTCTTAGGTCACCGACACCTGCAAGGCTGGAAGCACAACAATCAATCACAGATTAGGTCACGAGAAAGAAACATCGAATAAATACATGCCATGGTGATTGGTTAAGCAGCTCACTGTATGGGAGACGACGAGGCGATGATGGAGGAAATCCCTGATCTCTCTAGGGTTTGGGATGGGAACCAAGAGCGAGAGGGGTGCGAATCAGGCGGGGTAGATAGATAAGGAGGGAGGTACCTGCTATCTCAGTGAGGACTGAGAAGGATGTCGGAGCCAGTCACAAGAGTAAGGTGCGCGTACGCTCGTCCCGACAGGACGACACGCCTCTGCGCGCACTATTCTGATGAGGCGGAGGGGTGCCCCTACGAGCGGCACCAATGTGACGCGTCGGACCCGTTACAGAAGAATTCGAGGAGAAGGAGGAGGGTGCTGGAGTGCCGCACCCCATCGCTGTTAGTGGCCCGCGAGACGAGGGACCACTGAGTACCTGGGGTGGATCCGCGAGGAGCCGAGGGACGCGGAGCTGCTACGGCGCTGAGGAGCTCCTCCATGGCCTTGTGCTCAAGCCGCCACCGCCGAACCTCCGTGGCCCGACCTCGTCCGTCATGGGCCATTCCCGAAGCTCACTGGAGCTTTGCCGGCCTCCTGCGTCGCTTGGAGCTGGAGCTCCTCCGCCCCGAGGAGGCCGCTGGTATGGCCAATCGAGGCCTCCCTCGAGCGCCGCCATCGGGAGGCCACCGCCGCCGAATCGAGGCTTCCCTCGAGCGCGCCGCGGGGTCCGACCGCGAATCTCGGGAGGAGGGGGAGGGCGTCGGGGAGCGTGCGAGGGAGTTCGGGAATCGTCGTAGGCCGAGTGCGGTGGCATTGGAGGGAGGCATGACGGCGGAGCAAGGAGAGAGGTTGGGGGAGACAGACGGGTGGAGAGAGAGAGGGGGCAAGGGAGGAAAAGAGCGATCGGGCTCCTCTGAAGTTTTTGCTAATACCTCAGAGGGAGGTAGGAGCCCCTCCACCGTTCAATCAACATCTGACGGCTGAGTGCTCCACAACTTCTATGCAGCTTACTAAGGCCAAAATAGGACTGGACGCCCAAAAACGCAGCCAAAACTAAAAAGAACACAGTGCAATGCATAATTTTTTTTACATTGAGTGCAATACATAATTGGTTGGTGCAGAAAAAAGTAGCAAGTCTGACTCATTTCGGCTTTTGTGCAAAACAGAATTTCGAGAAAAATATGTATTTTTCAAATAAAGTGTCCAAATTAAATTTTGATTGAATTGTGGTGTTTCTTGATCTACTCCCTCCGGTCCAAAATATAGGTTGTTATGGATTTTTCTAGATTCATAGATATTAGTATACATCTAGACATAGGGTATATATCTAAGTGCATAGCAAACTTTATGAATTTAAAAAAGATAAAACGCCCTATAATTTGGAACGGATGAAATGGAAAACAAGATCGCATGAATCAAATTAATTTTGAACTTTTTTAATACAGCAATATTTATTAATTTTGACCAATAATTTTCTTTCTTAACCGATCAATATTTTGAAGCACATGCAAAAAATTATTTGACTCAAAATATGGTCTACTGATTTTTATTTTGTAGATCTCATGGTTTCAATCGAAATTTGATTTGGACAATTGGTTTGGAAACTAGATATTTTTCCTTTAAGACTTTGTTTTGCACAAAAGCTGAAACAACTGATTTTTATTAAACATTAAGCTTCATGTTAGGATAGTTCGATAGATTAGGTAGATATCCTTAGCGGTTTGCTTCCGGTCCTTGGATTGACAATCCCTGGGGAGGACCCTCCTCGGTGAAAAAGGCACCAAGTCACCCGTAGGCTTGCGGTGAACTTCAACACGATTTTGAACCGTCAACAGAGTCCAAATGAGGGAGTTATGACTGTTTCACTTCAGCTTTGCTTGCTGTCCAAAAATTTTCAGGACGTGCAATCATCGGTGATTTGGCCATATCCGCTTGTAGGAACCTCCGATCGATTTGATTCTTGACTCGTTGGAAGCGTAACTTCGTGGGGCTTCTAAATATCCAAAGACATCCTGTTGTTCTTCCCATGGGGCTGTGCAAAAATTGATGCGAACAGAAATTTTGAAGATGTTGAAGAGCTTGATCTTGTGATCTCGGGGGCATCGATTGCTACCAATACTTATTACTTGAACAAATGAATCTTCACAAAACATTAGTCTTAAAATTTTAATTGACATGTTGACTTACCTTGTTCACATTCTCTTGTGTAGGGTGTGGGCTCGATAGCGGATGATGGGCCACTAACATAGTTAGCACCTACCACTAAAGAGGAATCTTCATGTTGAAATCATCTTGTTGGAGTGTGCATGTAGAAAACCCATCTAACGTCTTGTGTCTAGCTTTTGACCTGCTTTCAAGGACACAAACAAGAAAACAAGGGTATATGCAACAATAAAAATTAGGGTTAGTCAAATAGAAAGGTAGATCACACTAGGGTTCGAGTTGCCGATCCTCGGCAACGGCGCCAGAAAAAGGGCTTGTTGACGGTTCAAAACTGTGTTGAAGTTCACCGCAAGTGTACAGGTGACTTGGTACCTTTTTCACCAAGGAGGGTCCCCCAAGGATTGTCAATCCAAGGATCGGAAGCAAACCGCTAAGGATTCTCTACCTAATCTATCGAACTAACCTAACATTAAGCATTAATTGCATATAAAGAGCTAAACCTTGATATATATGAGTGATAGCACAAGGTTGATCACATCCATGAACAACGGCTAAGGTAAAGCTCCACCGAAGGGGTAGCTAGGCCTAGCACCTTCTAGTTGAAGTTCCGGCAAACGAGCAACAAAACGAGCATCTCATCTACTAGCATCCTTAAACTCCTACCTCCGGCCTACCTACCGAAGACATCCACTCTTTCGGGGGAAATCACCCTGTCACGATACTCCCTTAATGAAGTGGAGGATCTAGGGGCACGCTCAAACATGAACGTGTCTACGAACCATGAAGGGTCCACAAGCTAAACCTAATCGCCACGATTACATAGAACATGCTATGTAGTCTAATCTAGAATTAGACTAAGGATCAAACATATTCATGAAAGGTAGAAACTATAGACGGGGACATGGAATCGCTAATAGATCGGAAAACACGATGAACATTGCACACATAATAGTAGATGTGTTTGGATCATCACCACCGAGTACATACCATTGATGACCTCAACTAGCTCCGAAACTCCACCATGGCACAACCACGCAGGGCGGCCATAGCGGCTAGGGTTGGCCTAGGCCATCCCCTAGACAACTTCGAGGACTCCGCTGCCGTCGTCTCCCTCCGGTGCTCACTTCTAGGTTTCGCCGAGTTCTAATGAATGGATGTGGCGGCCGTCGGAGGCAGGAGGTATAAATGAGCCGAGGAGCATGTAGGTCAAAGGGGAGGCCAAACCGGGCCCGAAACACCCTAGGCCGGTCGGCATGGGCCGGCCGGCCTAGGTCCTTTTCGGCCCGGTTCGGGCCCATCTTCCTCCACGATGCTTCTCGCACTTTCTTGAATTTTTGCCGAAGTCCATGTGGGTCCTTGACGTCGTTTTCCCCGCAGTTTAGATAAGGGTGTTTGGCGCGCAAACTCCCGCATCTTCCGTTTGGGTCCTTCGAGTTTCACGGCTTCATGCTTCGGTCCTTGGGTCATTTGGAGTCATGTTCACTTCATGTCTTGACTTGTGCCGGGCTTTGTCATCTTCTTACAAAGTGCTAGATGAACTCCACCCGGAAGTCCTCATTTAGGTACTTAATTCCTTCGTAAACAACATACTCCAAAAACCACATGCAAGTGTGAACTTGTTACATCATTAGTGTGCCTAGTGGCGTGTTAGTTATAATTCAAAGCTCAAACCAAAGTGTAACAAGTGCTCTTGGTTGACGGAAATTGACCGTCAACACAGGGTCTTTGACAGCCATTATATTGGATAATCATAAATTCAGGCCTCATTCCTAACTCTCCGCCATTTGAAATGTAACCAATTTCATTCACCTCTAATTGGTGAATTCAATTTAGAAGATAGAGATCCATGTCCAGTTTGATTTCCCAGCAGCCCTCTAAACCCTGGCCTACTCGTGCTAGCCGTTCTCTACTCATGTAATGAACTTGCAAGCAACACGTAGTGAATGGCCAGAAATTTCTCAGAATCCCATTTATATTCCACAATTGTAACTTTGAATTTGAGGAGACTGAAAAAATACATTAAATTTTCTAGAATTGAGTCATGACTTGCCAGTTGTAGTGTGGCTTGCTCTCAGAGGAGGGTAGTGACGATGATAATTTCTTAAAACCAAAGTCTTCCTGCAAATCTAGATGGTCTGCATTTTAGTAGGCACTAATATCTACATGTTTCATGCCTTTTTAAATATAATTGACACAAAAATCATATCATTGTTTATTATGAAAATAGCAATATCAGAATTACTCCCTCCGTCCCAAAATATAAGGTCCTGAAGCATTCAAACTCAAGAAACAATAGTGGAAGGAAATGACTTCTATACCTCTCATTTTACACTACCAACCAACTCTCCACCTACTCACCAACCTCATTTAATTTTGTCTTATCCTTCTAAGACCTTATATTTTGGTACAAAATTTGAACCCTCCAGGACGTTATATTTTGGAAAGGAGGGAGTACTATGTAATTATCAATTCCTTTGTTGTAAAATGATAGGTCTTACAGGATATTACAGAAAACACACATCCCGAGGGTGCCGCTCGTTCCCTCCTCCCCTCCCAACGTCGAAGGTCGCGGCCTCGCGGGTCAATCGAGGCGCGGCGGCATCCTGCTACCAAGCGTGGATCTCCCAGGCTTCGAGGTGGTGCGTACAATTCCGGTCCATTGCGACAGTGGGCCTTGAGGCGGTGGGGAGGAGCCGGAGCCGAAGCAGGGGCGTCCTCGCGCTCGCCGGCCCGCACATCTTTCTTCCCCACTCCGATAGCCTCCTCGGGGAGGAGGAGGAGTGGTACGGTTGGGCCTGCACCATCAGAAGGCCCCGCCCTTTCTCTGCCTGCTCGGAGCTCGATTCGGAGGTGGTGGTCGATGGCGGTGGTGTGGTGGAGATCACCGCAATGACGGCTTATGGGTGTGACGATGTTGACGACTGTTAAGTACTACTTTCAGCCATCAATATTCTCACATAAATAGAGGCATATGCATTATATACTTGCATTTTAGTTTGAATAATGTAGTTCCACTTGTCCTTGAAGATTATTTGTATGTAGGTGAAATAAGCACTAAAAGAGATGGAAACCCACCTTCTATGGAAGAACCATGCCAACTCAGCTGAGGAGGTGGCTGCCACCAAGGAAATACGTGGCACTCTACGTCACTGATCCAAGGGAGGCACTCACAGATGAATCAGAGAGCGACACATGGACTTCACATGGATCAAGGGGCTCACCTCGGATACCAAAACAAGCCATGCACCGGGGATGGATCAGAGGGCCCACAGGGCAGCCACCCAGAGGAAAACCACCCCGAGTGGGGGGGCTAGGGAGCCGACCGATCCTAGGATCGGCCGAACCGCCTTAGGTTCCCCCCCATCTCGTCCCTACACGTGGCAGCTGCTCATTGATCCATTCCTTCACTCCCGGGTGTTTTGAGGCCATTTGGTGCCCGAGGCAAGCTTCCTCCTTGCCTATAAATAGAAGGGGAGGGGCTCCCATTTCACATACACCACTCTCTCATTCTCCTCTCACTTTTAGTATCCAAGGCTAGGGGGTAGGCTAGAGTAGCTCTTATTCAGGTTCCAAGTCTACTTTGGAGTCTAGGTATAAATTCTCTTTTATCTTTATTTCTTTGTATGACTTTGATCTACTTCAGTTATTCAGCTATTTCATATAAAGTCATGTTAGATCATATGATTGATATGTTCTTGAGTTCATCTCTTGTTCATCATTTAGAGGCTTGTGTTCTTCGTGAACACTACCTTTTGATCCACTTTAAGGATGATTTACTCATTCCTTATGTGTTTGTTCATAAGTTAGAGGCTCGTGTTCTTCACGAACACGACCCTTTGATCTTGTTGACTAGACATAAGAGAGTTCGTATCCGTTCGTATGTCTAGCCTTAGTTGATCTTGTTAGATGGCATGATAGTGTTGCATGAGGTTTGTGTTCAAGCTACGGTACTCGGTCTAAGTTGACCAGTCCTCTGGTGGCTCTCACCCTGGGTCACAATAGTCCGGGCCGGGTGAAGTCTAGCAGCAACGCAGGCATAGTGCCTAGGTTGTGTGGCTATGTTAGTTATGAGCATGCCCCCCGTAACGATTGAGGTAGGCCGCAGTGGTGACAGTTGTTGGACCCTTTGGAACCCTCAGCGCTGGGGTATTGCTGTAGGAGTCTAAAGTATAGTTTCACAGAGTGCTGGTCGTCGCGGGCTATATTCCGGTTTGTACCTGGGTGCTGAACCTTACCCTCTCATGCAATGTTTCATGCCTATCTCTTGTATCTTCTAACTTTGTATGTTTAGTGCATTAGAACCTAGAGCTAACTCGTATGTTCCCCCTAAGCCGTAGAGTACTAGAGTAGAGGCAGATCTGAGTGTGTGTCACACTACCCTATCATATCTTTATCTTACCCCTACCTTTGAGTTGTTGTTTTCTATATCTATCTCTTGTTTTACATTCAGTGCAAAAACATAAGTTTATGATATCCGCCATTGCCTTCCACAGATATGATACCCTTGGAATATTCTCCTTCCTTGGGGAAATGCTACAATGGTTTATCTATGCGCTTGCGGATTTGTTCATGATCGTTTAGATTTACCCTTGGCAAGTCTTGATGTTCACGCTAACTCGCCGTCGTTAGTGGTGACGTTAAGAAATGCCAACAAGCATTTCTAGCGCTGACGCTAAGGATGGATTCCAAATCTGTTCTTAAGTGATCGACGCTAAGAAATGTCAACAAGCATTTCTGGCGCCATTGCCGGGGAAGGCACGGGATTATCATGACTATGCTTTGCATCTATTTATAAATCATGAGTAGGTTAGAGCAACTCTCAATGCAGGCTAACCTTGATTGTCTTCTTTTATCTTTGGATGATGAAGACAGGTAGTGTATGACTGGTTTCGACTTACCGGAGAATTTCATAGAAGATCCCGAGTCACTAGTGACGAAGGCTCGAATTCATTTCGACTCACCTCGTCGTACTCGTCCGGAAGCCGATCCAGCTTCCTTTGTACCATCCACGTCAAATGCTATGGACCAGAAGACGCTTTGTGAGTACTCAGCTCCTTCTGCTGACCAGGTGCTGCAAGGCCCTGAGGTTGCAAGCCAAATGAGGATGTCAATACCCATCTGCAGTAATTCCTAGAGCTATGCAGCACTTTCATCATCAGGGGTGCAAATATGGATGATGTTCGTCTCCGACTGTTTCCATTTTCTCTCTTGGGGAAGGCCAAGCAATGGTTCTACACGAATCATGATGCCATTAATACTTGGGATAAGTGTTCAGAGGCATTCCTCAAGAAGTTCTTCCCATTGGGTAAAACCAATGCTCTTCGTGGAAGAATTTCTAGTTTCCAGCAAGCAGCAAGTGAATCTATTCCAGAGGCTTGGGAAAGGCTTCAGGAGTATGTCCTGGCCTGTCCTCACCATGGGATGGAGGATTGGCTTATTCTTCAAAGCTTTTATAATGGGCTGACTCCGACAGCCCGAGGCCATATTGATGCTGCTGCTCAGGGAGCATTCTTCTCACTCACTGTTGATAATGCTAAATTACTCATTGAGAAGATGGTATCCAACCAAGGGTGGAGTGATGAAAGACTCCAACCACGTCCGAGGGGTACTCATACTGTCAAGGAAGTAGACATGATTACTGCCAAGCTGGACCTTCTTATGAAGAGACTGGATGATTATACCAGCGAGGAGGCTGCCATGGCCACCACTACTCTGCCTATGGATTCTCATATGACTTGTGAAGTCTGTGGCAACACTGGGCATTCAGGAAACTACAGTCTTGAAACTCAGGAGGAAGTGATGTACATGAACGGTAACAACAATGGTTATCGTCCACCTCAACAAGGAGGCCAAACGTGGAATCAACAACACCCTTATTATCAAGGAGGTAACCAAGGTAACTCGTACAACTCCAACCAACCCTCCTTAAGAGATCTTGTTTTCGGGCAGGCTAAGATTAATGAAGGTGTTAACAAAAAGTTAGCTGCCCTTGATAAAACCTTGGAAAGTCTCAACGTTAAGCTTGATAGTTTTTCTTCTGCTCAGAAAAGTCAGCTGAGTTTTAACAAAATGTTAGAAACTCAGTTAGCTCAGTTAGCTGCTTTGGTTCCCTCTGCTGATAACGGGAGGATCCCGGGGCAACCCGTATCCTCTTGTGAAAATGTTAGTGTAGTGTCGACTAGGTGAGGTAAGCCACCTAGGAAGAAACATGCTCCAAACTATGCAGGAAAGCCCATACAACAAATTTTAGATCCATGGGAGGAATCAGCAGTTGTGCACAGAAGAGATCCTGGCTATCCAGCTATTACATGCACCATCTATTACAAGACGATCAAGCATGCCCTTTGTGACCTTGGTGCAAGTGTCAATCTCATGTCCAAGGCCATGTTCGAGCAACTGGGATATCCAGATCTCTCTCCAATAGCACGGACTATCCAACTCGTTGATTCAACGATACAATATCCAGAAGGAATTGTTGAGAGCTTATTGGTCAAGGTCAAGAACTCTTATGTCTTCGCGGATTTTGTGGTCCTTGATATGGATGACGAGGGAGGAATGCCGCTCATCCTTGGGCGACCATTTCTCAGTGATGTCCGAGCTATAATCAATGTGGGGGCCGGAGTAATCCGTTTCCGCATTGGGAAGAGGAACTTGGTATTCAAGTTTCAAAACAAAGAAGAGACTTGCTATTTGATGCAAGATAGTGTTGAGCAGCTTGGGGGAAGGATGGAGCCTTCACCCCCAAAGAAGAAATCTCCGTCAAAGAAGCAAAAGAAAATTCATAAAGAATGGCGGAAGATTGAGAGGGCACCACCCTCTACTTCTCAGGAGTGGGGTGCCGAGTGGAATTAACCGCTGAGAAGCGTCCAACTCATCAGACTAAAAATGATGAGTCATTTCTACCAAAAAGGTTAAAGCTGGTTTTTATCTCATATTTCCCTTTTCAAAATTTTATTCGATTTCCAAAATTGCATATTTAATTTTTCCAAATCTTGCATCTGCATGCTAGATTTATCTAGCCCTTTTCCCTTTCCAAATAAAATTTCTAAAAATAATTTCTGAGTTTGAAAACTTTAGAAAAATCATTTGGGCAATTTCTAGAGCAAACTTTGGCCGGTGCACCAGGGTATATCTTCATATAGCCGTTGGTGATATGCCTGCCAAAGGGGGCCCGCCCCGGGCCCACAGCCTGGCCGGCCGAACCAGGGTTCGGCCGAACCCTGGCAACGGTCAGGTGAGCCCAGCTTTGGCCAACGGCTCCTAGCCGTTGAGCAACGGCTAGTACGCGGTGTGCTGCCCCTTTGCTCTATAAATAGGACCCGAGAGGGGGTGTTCTTCACCCATTCAACTCATTTCACTCACACTCCCCTCTCCACTCCTTACTCTCTTGGTTCTCTTGGATTTCTTACTCAAGTTAGGATCATCAAGTACTCTCTCTATTGTGTTGCTGAAAGTATTGCTATTGGTGGAGCAAGCTCGGTAAGAATTTCATTCGATTTCACTAATCCATCACCGAGTTTCTCTTGTTGTCCCGTTGTTGTGCTAGCATGAGTTGGGCGATGAACGCTCTCCGGAGGGTGACACGCTCCCGTTCACAGGCAAGCGCGAGTTCATCCGTCCTCGTCGAGCCGACACCGAGCCCATCAACGATGGATTATGAAGAGGAGCGAGAAGAGCAAGCTGAGCCACAAGCAGCGGAGGAGATCGTCGACGACACCCCCTACCTCAGCTTGCGGGGTGCTCAAGAGGAGCAGGCCTATGCTCTCCCTGAAGGACCGAGTCTTCGCCCACACCCGGGGCTTCGACCCGGCGCTTATGGAGAAAACAGGTATGGACCTCGAGTTCGCTTCCATTTGGTATGCTCTTGGTTGGGAGGAGTTTGCACCGGTTACAGAGCCTGGCTCTCGGCCCCTCATCATCCAGTTTCTTTGCTCTCTTACCGAGGTGTCAGATGGTATTGAGTTTCGTCTTTTTGGGACCGATTACCGTGTTTCTTGGAAGGAACTTAGTCGTCTCCTTGGTTTTAATCAGCGTTATGCTCTTTCTTTGAAGAAGGCTTGTGAGGGTTTTGTTCGAGACTCTTTCTGGGCAGACATCTCTGGTCTTGTTTACAGTGGCAAATTTGTGCCTCGGTGCAATGATATTGTGCATCTCACTCTCCGCTGTGGCACAAGTGGCTCGCCATTACTCTCTTTCCACGAGAGGATGTTCGGCCCGTGCGCAGCGATGAGTTGATGCTTTTATACGCTGCTGCTAAACAGATCAAGGTCTCTCCCGTTAAAGCTATGATTCAGTAGTGGATGACAAATTTTAAGATGATATGTCCTATTGAGTGTACGTCCTTGGTAACTCGTATTGCTCTCAGACTCGGGGTTCTTAGCGGGAATCCCGTACCCTTCATCAGGACGCCCTGAGTTCTCATTGATGAGGCATACTTGATCCAAGGGCGTATACTTAAGAAAGGCCCAAATGATTCTTTAACTTTCTTCTTTCCGGGTTATGCAAATCAAATCCCGTTACCTAACCTGGGGTTTCGATTGTATAGCTCGGAGTCACTAACCATTCCCCTTGTTACACAAGAAGAAAGCTGTCGTGCTAGTGTTTCAGGCAGGTCCACCAGAAGCGCGGCAAAGAGAGCACACATGCAGCAGAAGCAGCAGTCACAGCCACAGCCATGGCCTGCTACACCACCCGTGGCAGGAGGGGCCCCTGCGGGGTACATGTTCGGGGCTACCCCTGGATATGCACCTGGTTGGGATCAGCCCACCTACCAGCCGAGTACGAGTGGCGCAGCTTGGGCGAGTGCGAGCGGTGCTCAGTGGGCTACACCCACTAGTTCTAGCTCCGGTAGTCCGCCTCCATCTTCATCCTTCAGGCGGCACTCCTCAGCCTCTGCACGCGATGCTCAGCTCACGCAGCAGATGGGAGAGCTCACCGTCCAGGTCACGGGATTGGAGGAGACGCTGAACACCCACGTCGAGCCTACCTCAGCATGGCAGTGTCAGGCTGGTGAGAGGATTGAAGCCATGTAGCAGGCACAGCAGCGACACATGGAGGAGCAGAGGGCTTACTACGCAAGTCAGGGTTTCTTCTTCCCTCCTCTGCAGTGAGCCTGAAACTAGCTTGGGAGAGGACCCCCATTCTGAGGTAACTTGTATCTTCCTTTGTTTTCAGAATATCTTATAATGAAAACCCAAAAAATATTCTGCAAAAATAAAAAGACCAAAAAGATTTATTTGCTTTCATCAAGTTTGCTTAGTTTGCTTTGATATGCATAGTAAGAACGCTTTGCCTCTATGGTTGAAATGATGAATAGTTGCTCTGTTTATTCTTCTCGTATGTCTTGCTTACAACTTTGTATCCTACCTAAGTTTTGAGTTTGTTGGCTTACATGTTCGAACCTTAGCTTGAAAACTGTGGGTAGCAAAAAGCATGATCCTTACCTAAGTTGTTGTGAGACATGATATGGTATAATGGAGTGCTATGATCTTGTACCTAGTGATGCTTGACATCCGGAGTTTTCCTTTTTGAAAAATCAAAACATGATGAGTTCCTCAATGATGAGCATTTCCTATCCAAGGCCATATGTAGATTCTAGCTCTTGTTAGCCTCCACATTTGCAGCTTGTTCTCTCATTGAGCTTTGTCAAATTGTTGTGACCCTTTTTAGAACTCATACTCCCCTGATCAAGATCACGTACACGTTCATGCTAAACTTCTACACTGGAAGTTAGCATTCATCATTTGTTCCATTTTGTTTACGCATTCTTTCACAAATAAAACTCTATGCATCTTTGTATCATTCATCCCTCTCCAAATATCTCCAATAGAGACAAAGGGCTAGCTAAAAAAAGAAAGAAAAAGAAAAGCATGCTCAAAAGCATGGCAAAAATAAAATAAAGAGAGCTAGCCCAAGTCTCGAAAAAATTCCAAAAGGAGAAAGGGATTGATATTTGCAAGAGAAAGAGTTCCACCACATAGATGGTAATAACTAGTACCTACTCCGGGGCTAGTGTCCATCTTACCATCAATCCCTCATTTCCCATATAAAGCATGGTAATATCTAGCACCCATTTCCGAGCCTAGTATCCACCTTACCATGCTCATCACCATCACACATATGCACATCTTGATCAGGATGTATGTTTGTTTCTTCCAAGGATCCGGTTTTTGACTTAGCAAAATATAAGAGACAAGTATGCCACATTTCTTCCCCACCTACAGCTCCACATAAACCTATTAGGAGTAGAGGGGTGGTAAAGGGCCTTGGCCCTAATGCTTTCTTCACAATCCAACTAGGCCCTTTTATTTTTTAGTTCAAAATTGAATATAATTACGGCCCGATCCTTATAGGGCCCGATCTTTAAATTTCTTAGTACAAAATGAAGGCCCCGTTACCACCCGAGTAGGATGAGAAGAAAGGCAACATTGATGCCTTGGTGAGGAACCATACACTTTTGAGCGATCGGAGAGTATCATTTGAGGAACTCTGATTTTCTTTTGAAAAATTTGCAAAACCTTCGGATTGATAGCTGATCAAGGTATGAGTGATTATGCATTTGCTATATAACCATTCTGTCTCTCAACCGCCTAAGGCAGGTGAAGCTATATGCCCCACGTCATCAAGTGAATGGTAAGAACATTGCCAACTTGTTCAACTCTTGGTAGAGTACTTTGATGTATGTTTGCCATAAGTTAAGAATACAACATCGTAGCAACTCCTGATCAACCAACATAAGTCCCTAATGTCTTGCTTCGAGACGAGCAAGAGGTTAGCTTTGGGGAGATTGTTGACGGCTGTAAAGTACTACTTTCAGCCATCAATATTCTCACATAAATGGAGGCATATGCATTATATACTTGCATTTTGGTTTGAATAATGTAGTTCCCCTTGTCCTTGGAGATTATTTGTATGTAGGTGAAATAAGCACTAAAAGAGATGGAAACCCACCTTCTATGGAAGAACCATGCCAACTCAGCTGAGGAGGTGGCTGCCACCAAGGAAATAGTGGCAATCCACGTCACTGATCCAAGGGAGGCACTCACCGACGAATCAGAGAGCGACACATGGACTTCACATGGTTCAAGAGGCCCACCTCGGATACCAAAACAAGCCATGCACCAGGGATGAATCAGAGGGCCCACAGGGCAGCCACCCAGAGGAAAACCACCCCGAGTGGGGGGGCTAGGGGGCGGCCGATCCTAGGATCGGCCGAACCGCCTTAGGTTCCCCCCATCTCGTCCCTACACGTGGCAGCTGCTCATTGGTCCATTGCTTCACTCCCGGGTGTTTTGAGGCCATTTGGTGCCCGAGGCAAGCCTCCTCCTTGCCTATAAATAGAAGGGGAGGGGCTCCCATTTCACACACACCACTCTCTCATTCTCCTCTCACTTTTAGTCTCCAAGGCTAGGGGGTAGGCTAGAGTAGCTCTTATTCAGGTTCCAAGTCTACTTTGGAGTCTAGGTATGAGTTCTCTTTTATCTTTATTTCTTTGTATGACTTTGATCTACTTCAGTTATTCAGCTATTTCATATAAAGTCATGGTAGATCTTATGATTGATATGTTCTTGAGTTCATCTCTTGTTCATCATTTAGAGGCTTGTGTTCTTCGTGAACACTACCTTTTGATCCACTTTAAGGATGATTTACTCATTCCTTATGTGTTTGTTCATAAGTTAGAGGCTCGTGTTCTTCACGAACACGACCCTTTGATCTTGTTGACTACACATAAGAGAGTTCGTATCCGTTCGTATGTCTAGCCTTAGTTGATCTTGTTAGATGGCATGATAGTGTTGCATGAGGTTTGTGTTCAAGCTACGGTACTCGGTCTAAGTTGACCAGTCTTCTGGTGGCTCTCACCCTGGGTCACAATAGCCCGGGCCGGGTGAAGTCTAGCAGCAATGCAGGCATGATGCCTGGGTTGTGTGGCTACGTTAGTTATGAGCATGCCCCTCGTAACGATTGAGGTAGGCCGCAGTGGTGACAGCTGTTGGACCCTTTGGAACCCTCCGCGCTGGGGTATTGTTGTAGTAGTCTAAAGTATAGTTTCGCAGAGTGCTGGTCGTCGCGAGCTATCTCCCCGTTTGTACCTGGGTGCTGAACCTTACCCTCTCATGTAATGTTTCATGCCTATCTCTTGTATCTTCTAGCTTTGTATGTTTAGTACATTAGAACCTAGAGATAACTCATATGTTCCCCCTAAGCCGTAGAGTACTAGAGTAGAGGTAGATCTGAGTGTGTGTCACACTACCCTATCATATTTTTATCTTACCCCTGCCTTTGAGTTGTTGTTTTCTATATCTATCTCTTGGTTTACGTTCAGTGCAAAAGCATAAGTCTATGATATCCGCCATTGCCTTCCACGGATACGATACCCTTAGAATATTCTCCTTCCTTGGGGAAATACTACAATGGTTTATCTGTGCGCTTGCGGATTCGTTCATGATCGTTTAGATTTACCCTTGGCAAGTCTTGATGTTCACGCTAACTCAGCATCGTTAGTGGTGACGTTAAGAAATGCCAACAAGCATTTCTAGCGCTGATGCTAAGGATGGATTCCAAATCTGTTCTTAAGTGATCGACGCTAAGAAATGTCAACAAACGACAACAACTAAGGCTTGCTGCAGGGTAGCATGGCAGCACACGGGAAGGCAGTAAGGCGACGACGCGTGGCTCCAGTGAGGCACCTGGATGGACTCGCTCACGGCACGAAGGCCGGACAGGCTAGCAACAGCGACACGAGAACAAGGCACAACACGACTCCTCAGCACGAAGGCCGACACACAATATGGAAGCAAGGAAAGCTGGGAAGGCTCACTTGTGGGCTTGACAGGGTCTTATGGAATTTCGTCAAACACGTTGAAGGCGTGTCGGACAACAACCATGTTGTGGTAGAGGAAAAGCAGCAGCTCTGTCACCACCGCGTCCAGGACCACCAGGTGAGCGCCGCAACCCAGTATGCCTAGAGGATGCACCCGGCCTTCGAGCCTCTCAGCCACACCGCGACCAGACCTGGACTCTATGCCTGCGCGCTTGTCTTGCGCCGTTCCGCACCGCACTACCATGCTTACCGTCGTCACCCTTGTGTTCCCAGTCTTGGAGTCGTGCTTGCAGGTGCCGCTGCCGTTGACAACCTGCGCGCCGTCATCTCAGAACCGCGGCCAAAGCCTTGCCTTGAGCCCACGCGTGCACCGTCGTGCGACACCACAGCACTGCGCCGTGGTCTGACCACGAGCACGCGAGCCCACCAGCCAGCTACCACCCAGCCAAAGGCCAAAGCGTCGCCTTGGGCCTCATTGTAGCCGCGCTCCCCCGCCACCAACCACCCTGACAGTTTGTCGTCGACGAACGCGGAGTCGCCTCGCACCGGGAAGAACAAGTGTCGGATGTATCCCACACGCCGCCGCCCTCCCCATCTGTTCGGCGGTGGGCGTTGATGGAGCATCTCGGCTCCTCCGCTCCCCCTCCGCCTGCGACACCGGACACAACCAGACTGGCGCGGTGGGTGGCGTGGCGGTGGGGCTGTGGCCGTGTCGTTGGCCGGTGGGGAGGTCTCGCAGCGGTGCGTGAGGGAGCCGGCGCGGGGAGCACGCGGGACGACGCAGAGTGCGGGTGGGGGCACGGGTATGGTGGGCCCAGCGGTTACAGCGGCGTGTAAGGCCACCAACGGGTGCAAAAATAAATCACTTTTTGGCAGAAACACTCTCCAAATTGTGATTTCTATGGTTCTTCCACCTATTCGGTCCTTCAATTAGGTGACACGTGGGTCTAGTGTGAGGGATACGACAAGCCCGAATTAGGTCAGACACATTTTCAATTGTTTTCGTGCCACACGTATTTATCAAATAATTTCATTATCCAACAATTTGAGAAAATAAAGAATGTTGCGAGAAAACATAGGAATAAAAACACAGAGGAACAAATAGAATGGAGTGTTTAGAACACAGGAAACCATACCATGTGAATCCCCAAATGTTGAAATAATAAAACACTTTTACTACATAGTTTGACATCACTTAATTATAAATTAAGAAAAGCATTTATATATATTAAAGAGAATCTGACGTGTAAGGTCGGTCCATAGACTCGTTCCATCCATCAACACCAACACCATCAATCCATCCTTATCCAGTGCGCACATCCATTCTTGCGTTGTTTCTTGTTTCCTCTCCTTCTCACTTGTCGTGCACTCGGCGACGGCAAGTCAGCGATGGCGGATGGTGGTGCTTCATTTGGGAACGGGATGAGCGTCGGCATGAATCCACAGAGGGACGAGCGACGGCAGCAGGCATGGAAGGAGAGGGAGCCGGTGTCGAGGAGCGGTCGTGACTGACCGGAGGAGCCTGCCAAGAGGGAATTCCTCTGCTCCCTCGCCACAGAGCTCCTCTGTTCCAGAGACTGGAGCTCCTCGGGCTGACGGAGGTGTAGGCACGGCCAGCCAGCACCGAGGAGCTCTGTCGGGCTGGCGGTAGCGCGGCCTCGATCCCCGGCCTCACTCTCCGGCCGGCGGGCCTCCCCTTCTCTCCCTCTCAGGTGAGGTAGACGACGGTGGTTGGGATTGCGCGTGTGGGCACATGGGCCCGACACCTCGACTGCCGATGTGCAATATGAGGAAAGGAACTTGGGTGCGCCAAACATAGGATGTCTTCCACTTTATCTACTCTTCAAATATATGACACATAGATCCGACATGAGGGGTAAGACGGACCCGTATTAAGTGAGAAACATTTTCAATTTTTTTAGATCTTTATAGTATAGATTAAGTTACATGATTAGGGTCCTATGCATGATTTTCTAATAAGATATCCACACAGTGCAACTTGTGTCGTTTGAATTAAGGCCTTGTTTAGTTCGTGGGAAAATTTGTCTTTTCAACATTTTGAACTCCTGTAGCACACTGTAGCACTTTCGTTTGTTTGTGGTAAATATTATCCTACCATGGCCTAACTAGGCTCAAAAGATTCGTGTCGCGAAGTACATCAAAACTGTGTAATTAGTTATTTTTTACCTATATTTAATACTCCGAACTTATGTCTTTTGGCGTATTTAATGTGATGTGATGGAGAGAGAGTGGAGAAAACGTTAGAATTTTTAGCAAACTAAACAAGGCCTAAGGTGTCAAGTTTACTTTGTATGTGCTTCGACTTGAGTCAACTTGAATTAATGCATGTCTGGAAACATCAAAACTCAATTAATCATTGATGATGTGAAAATATATTTATGTTTTAGATCAATTTTTCCAAACAAAACATATATCATGTAAGTGATTACTTCAAAAAAAGAGTATGCGTGCAAAAAAAAAAGCTACGAGGCGTGACCAATATGATTTCCCGACCATGGAGGGGTACATGGTGGGCATGTGACATTATGGTGACAAAATAATTAGTTTTGTTTAGAAATGCTTCCTAAATTGTGATTTTTATGATTGTTTCACCTTTTGGTCCTCCTAGAACCTTACGGGTGGGTCCGACGTGAGAGGTAAGACGGGTCCAAATTAAGTGAGAAAAGTTTTTAATTATTTTCGTTCTTTATAGTATAGAAGATAATAATAAGAAATTTATAAAGGGATCCGAAACATTCTTTAGTTTAGAGAGCTGCGACAATGGCAAATGAGGCATCGACACTTCCGACATGATTTAGCAACTTGACAAATTTGAATACGCTTTGTCAACTGGATTTGTACAGTAGCAATTACCACTGATAAAAACTAGGGTTTATTGGATATATGCCATTACAATTCGTGTATTCGGAAATGCCATTACAATTTCTTGTTTCCTTGAGATCTGCCATTTTGTACGTATTTGATGCTCTCGGCCCCATTTGCAGGCACTGATATTTTCGTATGGACAAGAATGCCCTCCTACATCTCTACTCTTGACTCACTTCTTGACTCACTGACTCGTGGGTCCCACATGTCATCCCCTTCCTCTTCCCCTTCTTCCCCACATCATTTTCCCATTCTTCCTGCAGCTCCGCCCGTGCATGGCGTCGCCGCGGTCGTTCTCCCACTCGTGCGCCGCCGTGGGCTCAAGCTCTGACGGATGAGTGCGAGCTCCAGCGCCGGCGGCTCCATGGCCTTCTTCCTCCTTCCCTCCCAAATCGCTACGACCATGGAAGAAAGAGGCGCGAGATCAGGTCGACCTCCAGCATGGCGGTGTCATCAGCTCCATGGCGCGCCGCGGCCCCGCTCGGAACTCCACGGCGGAGTGTCACCCTCGACGCATGGAGGCAAGCCCGTGCGGTGGCGAGCCCTCTGTGTGTGGATCCGGGATCTCGTCCATGGCAGGCTCACCTAAAGCTCGGCGAGGCCTCCTGTTGGACCACTGCGATATCTTGGATTGAAGGTGACGATGCAGACTCGGACGCTGGGGTTCCGCGCCCGGAGGTTCAGGCCAGCAACGAGCTCCTATGCCGACGGTGGTGCTTTGAACTGCTCTGCGGATATGGATCCGCCGCCTCCGACGAGCCGGTGCTGATGGCTGCTGCCGGGTGCTGGGCGTACTTCACCGGCGGACTCCTCCGGAACCACCTCCGCCGCCCACGCCTCCAACCACACGAGCTAGGCGGGCGCTGGCGCTGCGAACGACCTGAAGAACGGGAACGGCTTGAAAGATTGGGAAAGAAGGGGAAGAGGAAGGGGATGACATGTGGGACCCACGAGTCAGTGAGTCAAGAGTAGAGATGTAGGGGGCATTCCTGTCCATACGAAAATATAAGTGCCTACAAATAGGGCTAAGAGCATCAAATACGTACAAAATGGCAGATCTCAAGGAAACAAGAAATTGTAATGACATATTTCTGAATACGCGAATTGTAATAGCATATCTCCGAAACGTAAAAGTTGTAATGACATATATCCAATAAACCTTAAAAAGTAGACGGCGTCGAGCCGTCGACCCTTGTGCTCAAACCGTGGTAAACTACTGTTCTAAGCTTACCGCCCGCAAGCACAACACCATCTCCTCTCAGAGCAACTTCAGCAATACCCCCTATTTGAAGCCCCCTACTCAAGAGAATAGGGCCCTTCCTATTTGTTTGGGGTTATACATTTTGCTTTCAACTCCAGCAATAGCCCCAACTTATCAGCCCCTACTTTCCATATGATATGTGGGACCTATCCGTCAATGACTCAATTATTTTTCTATTTTCTCCTTTTATTTTGTACACACCTTATCTTCAACTCTGTCTTCTCCCCGTCCGCTACATCCTCCCATCGTGCTCCCCATCGTGCTCGAGCTCGGACGACTACGGCAGCTCCCCATCGTTCTCACACAGCAGCAGCTCCACATCGTGCTCGAGCTCGGATGGGCGGACGACTGCGGCAGCCGCGGAAGCGCGAGCTCCGGCCGAGCGTGACGGCAACAGCGCGGCCGCACAGGGTAGCTCAAGCTCCGACCGAGCGTGGCGGCCGGCGGCGGGCGCGTTGCCCCTGCTGCGTCGGCACGCGGCCCCGGCGGCGCGAGCAGAGCAGGCCAGCGCGCGGGGCTCCCGCGGACGGCGGCGGGCGCGCGGCCCCGACTGCGTCGGCACGCGGCCCCGGCGACGCGCGGCAGGGCAGCCAAGCTCCTGACCCAGCCCTGGGCGGCGGCACCGGCGAGCTCGACCTCCCGCTCGACGGTCAGGCGCGTCGTGGAAGAGCTCAAGCTCGGCGGGCGCAAAGGCGACGACATGGGGAGCTCCAACTGGGACCGGGACGCGGCGCGCGGGAGCTAGACCTCGGCGGGACGCGAGGGAGCTTGAGCTCCGGCCGGCTCAGTCCGCCCACCTCCTCGCGCGCCGGCTCAATCTGCTCCTCCTCCTCGCGCTCGCTCTTCTCGCTCCCATCCCTTTCTCTCTCGGTGGCGCTCCAGATCCGGGCGGCCTGGCCTGCGCGGCGGTCGCGGTCCGCACGACGGCGCGGCAAGTGGCCTGTCCGGTCGTCGGCGGAGGTTCGGGAGGGGGCGGGGTTTCAGGTGGCGGTAGAGCTCCAGCACGAGGGTCGACGGGGCTCAGGCAGCGGACGCTCCTGGTGGTGGCGCGTGTGGAAACAGTCACAACGATGGAGTAGGGGCTCCCTTCTCCACCCGCAGGAGAAAAGGCCGGAGGAGGAAAAGTAGGAGGTGAACAGTGATAGAGGCTGGGATTGAGACTCTGCTGGAGTGCGTTTTTTTACTCTAAACTCTTACTTTTTGAGTAGAGACTCAAGTAGGAGCTCTGCTGGAGTTTTTTTTTATTTTTATTTTTTAATTTTGCTCTCACTCGTTCCCGCTGAACACCAGTCCCCTACGCCACCCTCCCCCTCCCCATCGTCGAAGCTCTTACTTTTACTTTTTGAGTAGAGACTGCGTAGAGGTCTGGAGCACCCCCAGTCCCCCACAAGGCCACAACAGTACAGCACGTCCTCCTCCGGACCTCCAGGCCCAGCATCCAACACCACTCCTCCGCTTTCACTGGTCACCACCACAGCCAAGCCAGCACCACCTTGATGCCCGCCTACGCCTAGTGCACCGGCGGCATCAGAAGACATGGGTTGCTGCTTCAGCAAGAAGCGCAAGAACCGTCTCGCGCCCGGGGCGCGCCGGTGCGAGCCCGAGGACCGCGATCCGCCGTCGCCGGAGGAGGAGACGGTCAAGGAGGTGCTCTCGGAGACCCCGAGCGCCAAGCCGACGAGGCTCGAGCCCAAGCCCGTCGCCAATGTCGCCCCCGCCGCGGAGGAGCGAGGAGTGAAGAAGGCCAAGGAGCAGGAGTACATCGCCGACGCCGCGGCGAGCGACCTCGGCAGCTGCGTCTCGCTCTCGCTCGCCACCGACGAGCAGTCCGAGGCGGCGTCGGAGTCGTCCGTGGCTACCAGCTCGGTGGCCGGTCCGGAGCGGTCGCCGGGGAGGAGGCCGCCGTCGGCCAGGCGGCGCCCGGTCTCCGCCGATCTGGGGCCGGCGCGGCGCGACCGCGCCATAGCGGCCTCCTACGGCGTCCGCTCCCGCAGCGCGCGGGCCTCGCCGTCCCCGCCGCCGCGGGACCGCTCCGAGCGGCGGTCGCCGTCGCCGGCGGCGAAGCGTCCGTCGTCAGAGCACCGTCGCGCCGCCAGCCCGGCTGCACCTCCGCAGCGGAAGCCCCCCGTCCCGGCAAGGCCGTCCGGGCGCGTGTCCCCGCGGCGCGCGCAGGAGCCGTCGCCGCCGCCGCCGCCGCCGCCGCCTCCCGTCTCCCCGCCGTCGTCGCCACCGCCGTCCTCGCAGGCGGAAGACGACGCCGTCACGGCGGCGAGTGAGCACAGCGTCCCGGACGGCAGCACCGGCGGCGAGGGCCAAGGCGGCCGTGACGGCGACGGGAAAGAGTCGTTGGAGAACCCGCTCGTGTCGTTGGAATGTTTCATCTTTCTTTAGGCCTCCCTGCTGTTTGCTGCTGTGATCTCGCATTCTCGCGCAATTTCCCTTCGAAAGCCTTGGGCTAATCAAAGTTTAGATGTTTAAGCTCAGTGATTTAGTTAGTTGTAGCCTTGTAGGGCATGGTGGTTCAGACGCTCTACTGCTGCTGCCACCTTCCGTTAACTTTGTCAGGGGAAATGCTTTGACTTTTCAGAGCCGCGATCTGCATTGGTCGGAGCTGCATTGCATTGCTCCGATGCTGGGTGTGCTTTCGCTTTTGGGGTCCATAACGTAATTTTGCAGAGACGTTACAGTAATCAGAATGCCTTTTACTCTTGAATCTTTATCCCGCTCTACACTAACATAACAACATCTCGCGAATGACCCCCCTCTGCTACCGTTGCGAGGCCTAGCCATCTGGTCCGACGAGCGCCGCCGCATCCAATGTGGTGCGTGATCAGCGATCTGCTGATCGCCGAGGCATTGGATTCTTTCTTTCCCCTCTTTTGCTGCTCCATTCCACGTTGCCACCCACCACCACCAGTGTTTACGATCTCGTCAGCAGATTCATCAGTCATCAGCAAGAATCAGATCCGCCTCCGCGCCGACAACGAGCACGTCAATCTAGGCAACGGATCACTGGATCTTGCGCATCCGAGGGGTATGTGCGTGTGCTGCCGCCCATTAAAAATTGGCGATGCCCCTTAATCCTCAGCAATCAGCAGGGTGGTCGCACGCCCGCGGCATGAACAAGCGCCCCCACGAGCAGAAGAAGCGCGCGCGAGGAGGCTTGGATCACGAGAACGCCCGCGGCTTTTGTTCGCTGGGCTCGCTCGCGGCTCCGTTCCGTTCGCTTGGGAGTGAAGGCCACGGGAGCACGAGGCCAGAGTACCTACCAGACGTGTCGGCCGGCGGCCGGATCGCTCCAGCTCTCGCCGACTCGTCTCTTCTCCTCCTCCTGGCGTGGCGGTCGTGTCCGCTTGCTGCACAAACCCAACGCTCGGTCGGTTCACATCTCAACATCACCTTGCAGTTGCTGCCTTGCAGCCTTGCGCCCCCTGCCGATAAGGTACCTGACGGCACATGGCGGTAGCCCACCACCAGCAGGCAGCAGCGGCAAGCATTCCGTCCCTGCTAGAACTCCGCACAGTTTTCCTGGCTGGCACGGCCGCATGGCATGCTGTGGGCTGGTTTTGGCACCTCGTTTGCTCTGCTTGAGACGGGGAAGAGATGGCCGCGTGACCAGTGATCACACCCGGCAGGGTGGGTGGGTGCGTCGTGATGATTGGTGACGACTGCCCCGGCGCCGTGCTAGTATCATCTTGACATCTTCTCGGCTCTGCGTCGCTGTTAGTGCGGGACAGACAGACGAGACGACACGGGCGCCGCCCGCCGCCGGCACGCGGAGCGGCCGGTTGGCCACATGGGGCTTGTTCTCACCGCTCCGCACCGGGGGAGCAGGTGGTGAAGGGTGGCTGGCAGCCGTTGGGAGTGGATTTCTTCTGGTGGTGTTTTGCCTGTGTTGGAGTCTTGGAGACGCTGCTGTTCATGCTCTGTGATCACGTTAAACTAGCTCCAGCCACATTACCAAAACCAGCTAGCAAAAGGGACAAAAGGGCAAAGACCCAGCGTACAAATCAGCGTCTCCCCCTGATTTGCGGCCGTGGGAGATCGAGAAATCGTGAGCCTCCCGTCCCAAAATTCTTTACCTCAAAAGAAGCGCGGCGTCGTCTTCCTTTCGAACACTGGGCGTTGAGCTTGTTCCGCGTCCGTGGTCCAGCTCCACGATTGTTTAGCTTGTCTTTGTTTAGTCACCTCGTATCATGTCAGTGCCAAAATCATGCGAGGCCAACCGCTGCGACTGATTGCAGCGCTCTTCAGAGTTCAGACACGCCGCAAAACTGCAAATGCTAATCGACAAGATGGTAGGCATGTGGATAGTGGGCTTAGGATGGGCTGATTCTCGTTTGTTTGGTTGTTGTTCGTTTGAGAGAGAGAGACTGGGCTTTTTGATAGCCTTTCAGCCCAGAAAACCGCAGGTAGAAGGAAGAGTTGGGTCATGGCCCAATAAGATCGCCTAGCCTCATGTGTAGTTAAGTTGCGATTTTTAGCAGCCGAACGAAGAGCATCCTGCTTCACTGCTTCCTGTAAATCAAGGCATTTGAGTGCGAGACCAAGAACTTCACCGAGCTAGGCAAACAAAATTACCTGGCAGTATATACGGTAAATGCCACACAATTGGTGAAACGCGCGTGTCCTGCTTCACTTGCTTGCTGGGAAAATTCCTATCTGTTCCCCTCTTTGGCTCTTTTACCTCCCGTGATACATCAAACCAAAACATCTTTTTAACTGGTCCCCCCGCGGAGAGCGTACGTACAGAACTGACGGAAACACGGCAAGCACGCGGCGGGGGAGACGCGTGACTTGACCTCAAGCCTTTCTAGATCCCATTGGTCCGTCGTGGAACGCTCTCAGATCTTTTCCTTTTCTTTTCTCCAGGTGAGGAGTGTAGTACGTGTCGGTGCCCGGCACCTGCAGGCTTGTGTTTTCAGTTTTCACAGTGAGATGAATAGACGATGACGCAGGATTTTGGCGTTGAATTGCTGACCCCGAACGCATCGGCGGTCGAGACGGCTCGGCCGGCGCCGGAACACTTGTGCTCGCCGACGGCGACGTTATCTCGTTGTCTACACTGTTTTGGTGGCGTCTGCAAAACAACGAAACAAGTGTTCTCTTCGGCTTGGTCGTCACTGTCGTGATGTCGTCCTCGTCTCCCCCCTCTTCCCGAGGGTAAAGGATTATCTGAAAACCCGCACAATCGATCGACGTCGCTGCTTCACTTTCCATGAAACAGAAACGAGGTAATTTCCGTTTTCTTTCACTTGCATAACAGCTACTGTCGATTATCGAAGTCGATGCTTCACGTCGTGCTTGCAGGGAAGCTGGAGACTGGTGTACGGAGTCAAGGAACACGGCTGGTGCTCCTGTAGTGTTCTGTGCTCTCTGTGATGCAGTAGTGTCTGCCTGTCTGGCTCCCAAAAGGCAGCCAGCCAGCCTCTGCAGTGCCAGCGTGTAAAAAAAAAGCCTCTGCAGTGCCAGTGTGGCGGTGTATCGCGTGGACTTTTCCTCCGGCGGGCCGGGCCCCGTGGGGCGGGGCGTCGTGCTCCCCAAAATTTCCGTGGAATTTACTGGCCCCGCGGGCCCCCGCTCGGCCCGGTGACGCGGAGGGAAATCCGCGAGCGAGCAATCAAGGATTCAAGGCAACCAACCTCCACCAACCCAAAACGTCCGTCCTTGAGCTGCCGGCGAATCGGAATCGCGAATCAGGAGCCGCTAGTGGGAGCGCTCCTCGTCAGATCGCACTGCGGCCGCGCCGTCCCTGCGACGGCGGAGGCCGACGAGGCGACGAGCAACTCGTATGCGGTTCCCCCTTTTTTTTCTCTGCTCTTCTGCGCAGCCCCCTGCCGGATGCCGAAACTCCTACTCCAGTCCAGCGACACCTCTGCGACCCAGCGACCGTGCGCGTACGATCGACGAACTGGGGACGCAAAATGGAATGAATCTTGCTGCTCTGCAATAACTCCAGACGCAAAATGGAGTATGTGTGTACATATATACATGACACTTTCGTTTCCACGTATAAGCAGGGTTTATTTTACCCGTAAGGAAAAAAACCGGAGGTTGGTGAGAAACGTGCTTATCGGATTTCTCAAAAAAATTTCTGATTCTTCATTTTCTTTTCGGATAAAATTTAGAGAAAAAATCTTCAATTTATACGCAAAACAACCTAGATTGTTTCCAAACAACCTAACATGAAAGTAATGCATAGAAATAGGATAAGTTTTAGAGTTATCGAAGGTCGGGAGGTAGTATTAATTGGTTCGGACGACTTTTCGGTGATAAAATAAAAAACCGCTCTCAACCGAGAAAAGTGAAAATAAACCCTTGCAGCTACATACATATATACAAATCACAAGTTTTTCTCTCCGTAATTTGACGTGATGAGGCAATCAGTGCTACTTTTCCGCGAATCATGTTCATAAAGGAAGAATTGACGGTCAGGGAGATTTTGGCGTTTTGCACAATACAGAACCCCGTGTCGTCCCCCGACCGGGCGACTCGGGGGCGACAGGGACCGCGCCGCCGCCGCCCCTACCCCGCCTCCCCTCTCCTCGCCCCTGCCGGGAAAACCCGCGCGACCCCCTGGGATGGCGGAGGTGGGGCCTCGCCCGCTCGGCTGTCCAGTGAAGCACCCCCGCGGGGGGACCTCGTGGCGGCCTTGGCGCCCTTCGGCTCGGCTCAGGCCGCCGGCGGTAGCGCCGCCCCCATCCACCACCAGATCCAGGTGTGGGGGGCCCGGATCTGCTGCTCGCCCACCCCCCGTAAGGTCTCCTGCTCCCTCCTCGTCTCCTGCTCTTCCTCCCCGTCGTGGGCTACGGTGGAGCCTGCTGGCCATGGATGTCGATTCCGGGCTCGTGTGCCCAGTTCTTGGGCCGGCTCCCTGTCCCGACTCCGCTCAGGTCGTCGCCCCCAACGGCTCCTGGGTGGGAGCTCCGTGCCGGAGTTCGTCGTCCGGTCAGCCTTCACCACGTTGCTGCTGCTCCTGTCGGCTCGCCGGGCTGCGCCCCTCACCTTCCTCGGCGAGGTCCTGCTGTTGCTCTACGTTTCCGCGGTGATCCCTGGGGTGGCTAGCCCATGGCCGCCGGGACGTAGGGGGCAAGGGCCTTGTGGGCTCCGACATTGGGTCGGCTCTGTTGTGTGCCTGCGGTGGTTGCTGTCGCGTTCTCCGCGGCCGCAGCCACGCGCACACACCGCACAGTGCCGCCTCCCTTTGCCAAGATCTTGTCTTGGTGCAGGGCGCCCTCACTTCCTGAGGGCAGATGAGGTGGCGTTGCGAGATGCCTGCGTTTGTGTGGGCACACCATGGCTTCTGTTGCGGCCACCATTGTGGACGACCGCGGTGGCGGCGCGGGCGCCCCTTCCCCGGGTGCTTCGTCTTCCCTCTTGGTGCCTATTTGTTGACCTGTGGATGGCTGGAGATGTGCGACGAAAGTGCCACGCTCGGTGCGTGGGAGGTGCCCCACCTTCGCTTGGGGAGGTGCCCTACCTCTGCATAATCCTACTGTCCTGGTGTTCCTGTTCTCGCTTGCCGTCTTGCAGCGGCTGTGCTGTTGGTGGTTTTGCAGCGAAAGCGTCGCGCCCGGCGCGCGGGGAGGTCCTTGCCTCCGCATCAATCCACCACCAAGCCTACATGCAGCTTCCGTCTTACTTGCAGCCTCTAGTGTCCGTGAGTGCTTCCTGTCTCTCCCTGTGTTTGGGCTGTTCTTGGTTCTGGTTGGCACTTGGTGTCTGGCCTCTGCCGGGTCTCGGCGGGTGTCCTTCTTTGGCGCCTCTGCTTCGTCGGCGCGCTCCTGCTGGTGTTGTCATCACATCTTATGCCGGGTGGTTCTTCCATCGCTCTACCATCCTCCCTCAAGGGTTCCTCCCCTTGGGCGGCGTTGGATGGTGGAGGCGGTGGAGCTCGGATGTGCGTCTTGGTGCCGCCGTCAGCTTCAAAGGAGATCGCCGTGTCTGGTGAAAACTTTGGCTTGCATCTCTTTCGCCACTCTTAGTCCCCCTTTCGTTGAACGGCCCTCAAAGGGAGGGTATCTTCGGATCGGCGTAGCTACGAGGGGTGGGGCGAGGGTGCATTGACAATGGTTTAATCAACAAGTATGTTGTTCGATGGAGTCACAAGCTGGTGTTCTGGAGTAGTCTTTCTTCTTGTGCCTAGATGGCCCTTGTTGTGTTCTTTGCTTTCTTCCTTTGTGTCCATTGTATCCTCTGCTTCATGTATATGTGGTTTGCCACAATTTAATGAAAAGTTCAGGTCGGCTTCTTGCCTGCCGTAGTTGCCTAAAAAAAATATAGGAAGAATTGACAATTAGTCTTGGGGACTCGTGGTAAGGCTGTCAGTAACCTCCCTACCCCCCGTCCATACTAGCTAGAGTCGTGGTTAGCTTTTTACACTCATGTCTTTTATCTGATAACTTGACACGTCATTGTATTTTGATTTGTGAGCAGTGAGCTCAAGTGGACTCCTGAAAGATCAATCGGTGTATCCCAAGTAGTTATTGTCTTCATCCTAAACATAGTTTGGTTGGTTACATTCTTTATTCTTGTGGAGCTAGGTTCTTTTTCGGTTAATTATGTGTTTGGTGTTAGGCGGTCGTTGATGCGATGCTCCTATAATGGCTTGGAAGTGAACTATGCAAAGTTATTGATGGTCCCTGTAAACATAAATGAGGAGAAGAATGGGAACTTTTGCATCACTTTCGGCGGCACTATTAGTTCCACTATCTAGGCATGCCACTCATGGTAATGATAAAGTCAACAATACAAGAGTTATTCCACTTGGTAAGATAGTATGTGAAAACAATCTTTTAGTCACTTAAGATTTACTATCTCAAGGAGGTAAGCTCACTCTAGTTAATCCAACCATCAACTCTTTCCTAACTTTCCCGATGTGCATTATTATGAGACCCCATAAAATTATCCTAAATCAATTAGACACATACTCCTACATGTGATGATTTCGTTAATCTCAAAATGTGTCGAGCTACCCTTTAGGAGACGTTCATAGGGATGTATGCATGCATGCATCACAATGATGAGTACGTATAAGTGTATGCGTCTATATCATATATTGTGAAAGAAAGCGTTGATTGTTTGGGGTCTACAACAACAATAAAATAGCACAACGATTTGTAGCTTGAGCTTCACCTAAACTCCAAAAGTTGATCCATCAAATGAAGGAAATTAGAATTCATCAGACAAACTAGCTATGTTTTTACCATTTCCTTTTAAAGAAGTTTTGTTATGCTCGAATTACACCCAAACTATTTTATTATGTCCAGTCGATCTATAATATGTGATGTGTGTTTTTCATTTCTCCATCATAAAATTATGTGGGCTCATAAAGAATATGAGTTCCTATGCTAGAAAAAACTAAGATTTCTTTATGATTATTTTTATATGTTAGGGGCACATAATATAAATTAATCAGAGGGATATAATTGCAAAAAAGTAATCAAAAAATTTCTAGCGATTTTTCTATGATAGGACACCACGTCATGGCCATCCCACAAAATATGAACTTAAAGTTCAACTTGTACGTGGATAAAGTGAAACGAACAACTAAAATAAATTGGAAAAAGCAAATTGACCCAAAGTTTTGTCAAGTGTACCTAGATAAATTTTCTTGTTTGTTTAGTAATAAAGTGGACTTATCCTAATAGTAAACCATATGATTCTCCTTAAAATCACTCACCAACCACAACGTATAATTCCTAGCTTGTCACTAGCAGCTCCCCGTCGCTTCATTGTACATCAAATACTCTCAACTTCATTGCAACTTATAGGTTGTTTTGATTTTTCATGATATACATATACTTGGAAACAAAAAAGTATATTTTCTCAATATGCTTGATAAATACAGCACAACCTTGACTCGTTGAGTACAATGCCCACAATACATATTTCATACGAGGACGAGCCTCAGTCACATTTTAGTCTTATTTTGTCCAATATACATCTAGACATCTTTGTCAATGTGTACTATCTGATATGCCTGGATTAATATGCACTAAAACCTGTTCTAATACGTCAAAAACAAAGTTGTTGACCTTTTCATTTCAAAAACGATAAACCATGTCTGACCGAACCAGCCCAAAAGCAATATTGTTATCAGCAAACCCCTAATTTGCAGGGGCTTCCTTGCAAAAGGGCCCGTTACCTTACCCCCAACGGGTACGTGTAGCACACGCGCCCGTTCCACGCACGACTCGGAACATGGACGGGTCCGCCCCCGATCGCCACCGTCCGGTCACAAAAGAGCCAACCGCCCCGACTCCACCGCGGTCCGTGAGCACATGCGCGATCACCACCGCCGCGAAACCACCCACCTCACGTATCAACAACTCCCGCGGCCCGGCGGCCAGCCAGCCGGCCACCCCCTCCGGCCTTCCTCCAGAAATAACGATTCCGATTCCAGTTCCAGTTCGGCCATTCGGAACGGCCGGGCCACGCCGACCCTGTCGTCCACCTTTTTTAAAATCCCCACCCCCCAACCCAAGCCAATTTTTTCCCTTCGACGACCACTTCGGTTTCGTTTCGACGCGGATGCCATCTTCTTCTTAGCCCCCTCTCCCCGCGCCGCGCCACCACCACACCACAGCCGCCTGCCCGCCCGCCCGCCCGCGCGCGCCGGTTGGAAAAAGAGGGTTTCGCTCCTCCGGAGAAGGCAAGGCGCCCGCGAATCGTATGGTCCAATCGCGCCGCGGGTGATGGCGGAGGAACCGGCGGTCTGTTACGATGTCTTCGATGCCCCCGCCGGCGCTGGCGGCGGCGGCGCGGAGGACAACCTGTCCATGCCCCTCGGCGACTTCATGGCCTTCCTCGAGACGGAGCCCGCGCCGCCCGAGCAGGGCGGGGAGGAGGAGGACCAGGAGCAGCCGCAGCCTGGGGTGAGTTGTCTTGCCTCTCGCCGTGCCCTAATTCGCTCCGCGCTGGATTCCGCGATGTCGGATCGGATTTGGCGGCCTGCGTTTAGGGAAGGGTTTTTGGGTTGCGCGGCGGCCGAATTCGTCGGATTTCTGGTGGGATTTTCGCTCCCGGCTTGGCGATTTTGGATGATCTGGGGCTTACTAGATGCTGCTGTACCTTTTGGAATATGTAGTAGCTTCTGCCGGGTCGAGGAGCTGCGGAGTCGGGTGCGATCGAGCTAGGGATTAGTGCGGACCTTTAAATTTAGTGCGTCCTGCTTGTTATTGCTCATCACCTGTGTTGGCTGGATTTTCCGGATTTTGCGCGCTTGCTCTGCTAGTAAATGGCCTTCTGGAGACGATAGCTATGTGAATGCTATGTTGTTCGGGTAAATGGAAATCACCTGAGCATGGGTTGCTCAGTTTATTGGACAGTGCCCTTGTTTGCAAACACTTTACAGGAAGAGGTTCTTGTGCTTCCCTCTCTTGGCAGATTTGGACGGGCGATGGGTACTGTGGCGCTGTAAGCTATGGGCAATGGTGCCTGCCAGTCAGCGGTTCAGGGTTAGCGATAGTTACTGTAGTGGGGTGGAGCTGGCAGCTAAGTCGATGTTATAATGGGGTTGCAACAGTGGTGTTGGCGGCTCTCGGGTGAAGTTCCAATTGCGGTCAAATAGTGCTGCCATTGTTGCAGTAGTGATGGTCATCGTGATGGTTGAAGCTTATATGCTTTCTGCTTTGCATGAAACCTGTAGCATAATTTGCTTATATTTGACAGTTTCAAGTCTTTGGATGATTCAACTTGAAATAGTGATATTCCTATGTTGAAATCTAATGGCCTTGCTTTTCTACTGATATTTAAGCCGAAAACGATCAACAAGTTACAAGTGGTTTTGTTCGTGCATTTGTTTTTTTTTTGTTTTATTTTATATCAAAATTGCTTCATTTTTTTTGGGTTAAGGAAGCAGTGAATCGTGTCTAGGTATTCCACCTCTAGACTGTTTGTGCAGTAAAAGTTGTGAGAAAGATAGCATATGCATGTAACATGTAATATTCTCAATCATGTTTTCAGTCTATTGTCTAACTTTAGGCTCTTGTATTTCTTATGTTTCTGTATGCAGGCCAATCAAGGTTGTTTGGAGATGGCTGCCAACACCAATGGTTCCAAAGATTATTTCCAAAGCCATGAAGGTATAATGAACTGGCTGAACACATGATTTCGCAGGATGCAAAATTTTCCTTATAGTTGCTATAATTTTGTTACTTTGTGAGATCAGCAGACATGCTTGAGAACGTAGAATATTGGTCAAACTACTCGTATGTGGACTCTTCGGAGTGCCAGATGGAAGGCGTACAAAAATTTGATCACTCAGAGGCTAGCCGTTATGGATTGTTTATCAATGGTGAGAAATGGAAAGGCGGCTTTCGTTTGAAACTTAGTTTTGTTGCTCACTGTTAACTTTGACATCATCACCTAATATTTATCTGGTAACTTACAAACATTTTTTATTATTGCTTTGCAGATTTACAGAACCAACCAGAAACTTACAACTTGGACAATCAGCATTTTCCAAGGGATGCATCAAACCATGCTAATTTGGAAGAAGCAACTGCCCACCCTAATGAAGATCTCTCAAATGGTCCATACCTTGGACAGCAAACAATTTACTCCGATAGAACAGAACTCCAAGTAGAGAACAATACAGAAGGCATGGGGACGCAAGTCAATACTTGTATGTCATTTTCCTCTTGAGACATACGCATTTTACACTATCACTACCATAAAGGAAGCATTAATTAATCATTTATTATCTGCTACAGATTTTTCAGGTGGTATATCCACAGAGCAGTCAGCTTTGAGTGAAATTCAATGGGAGAGTACAGATGATATGCTTCCCAATACTAGTCAGGATGGTGACCATTTCACTTCCATGCCCATGTTTTCTCTAACTCACAATGCAGATGTTCCTGATAATTCTTGCACTGTGTTAAACATGGGTGAGACATCAGAAAGCATTCGCAATGGCAATAGTAGTTGCCTTACTATGCAGGAAGAACATCGGCAAGGGGAGTGTGGACAATATCCTCATCCAGATTATGTTTCTGTTGATATGGTTGGTGAAAGATCTCTGCGTGATTTGCCACATGATTTTTCAGAAAACAATGAGCAATATGAGATGGAGCAGTTCCCACAGAATATATGTGAAAGTGATTCAATGCAGATGGGTTCTCCAGATCAATATTGTGATGATACATCTTTATCAGATATTTACATGGATGTATCCTCACCAGAGTCGATATCCTGTGAACAGAACCAGTCTGAAGATATTTGTTTCAAGGGTGAGTCTAGTACTGACTCTTCACCAGTACCCTCGAGCAGAAACTCCGCCACAGAGGATGCTGATAAATACTTAGGTCACATATCCAAACAGTTGCTAGACTCCAAGTCCAAGTTTATCCCTTTCAACAACCAACATCCGTTTAAGAATGTCGGATATCAAAAACCTCCGGTAATGCAGAAACAATATGATTATAGAAGCCACAATTCCTCTATTCAGGGCAATTCATCAAGAGGCTGCTTCAGTATCAATGGGGCTTCTGATTTATGTGTGCTTGAGGGTAATAGGAACCCTGCTTCTGATCCTCGATTGCCAATCCAGGGGAAGTTCCATCGTAGTTTTCAGCAACCTATGTATAGCAATTCCATTCATCCTACATTTGGTGGAATGAGATACAAGCCACATGATGAAAGAATCACTCTGCGGCTTGCATTGCAGGTCATATAATCCTCTGAACTGATGCTTGCCTTTTGTCCACGCGCATGTTTAGCATTCTCCTAGTAATAAGGCTGCTGCTAACATTTTCTTAGTCTCAGTTGCTGGATTGTGAGTAAATGGACATTAGTAAAATATAGTATGTGGAAAATGAAATGCAAAATCATTGTTAAGTAACATCATTTTCTTGATGTTGTTTGACCTTTTCAATAGCATAGTGTTTTATGCTTTAGTTTGGTCTATAATCAATTTGTACCTGATTTTCTTTTTGAGAGCTTTCAAGATACCTTAGAAAGGTAGTGTCGTGATTTTTTTAAAAGTGCCATATTTCAGTGTATCTTGACTTGCCATTGTTGAGTTTTCTTGGGACAGTTTATCTTTTCATGATGTGGTAGTGCTCCCATTGCTTGATCTTCCCTTGAACTGTTATAAGCTGGGTTCTTGACCTTTCTAACCCAATGTTCCCTGACACCATAAACTGCTTCCAGAATGCTTTTGGTTTGTTGCTTTCTCAAAAGCTGGTAATGCAAGTTGTTTTTCTTTTAAGTAGGAGTTTTGTCTTCAATCCATTTAGTAGGCTATGGTCAGTCATTTTCTATTTCCAGTTCCAGGTGCTTTTTTTTTTCTGTAACCTATTGAACATTAGGAAAAAAAGAGGAAAAGTAACTGAACAATTGATTTTATTAGGGTATTTTTCTTCTGCTTCTTCAGCCACTTGACAATTTTGGTGATTTGCAGGATATTTCACAGACAAAATCGGAGGCTAATCCACCTGATGGAGTTTTGGCAGTTCCTTTATTGAGGCATCAGGTTTGCCTTGTAGCTAATGTTGTGTAATTTTATTAAAAAAAATACTGTTACCAATTCTTGAATAACTGTTATTACTTTGGACAGAAAATTGCCTTGTCTTGGATGGTACAAAAGGAGACAAGTAGTCCGCATTGCTCTGGTGGAATTCTTGCAGATGATCAGGTATAATAGTTAACAGTTAATACCTCACCTGTTGCTTAGCAAAATGATCAATTGCTTCACATTTGGTACTTTTCAGGGCCTGGGTAAAACTGTATCAGCCATATCACTGATTCTGACTGAACGGGCACCAATGCCACAGTCATCTACCGCTAAGAAAGAGCCGTGCGAAGCTGTAACTCTTGACGATGACGACGAGGATGATTGTGCTGAACCTAATTTGAAAAAGCAGATGCAGAATTGTAGCTCTGAATTGACAAGTAACAAAGTGAAGCAAGAAAATCCTATTGTAACGGTTAAGACAAGGCCAGCTGCTGGTACTTTGGTTGTTTGTCCAACGAGTGTTCTGCGACAGTGGGCAGGAGAACTGAAGAACAAAGTTACAAGCAAAGCTAATCTGTCTTTTTTAATATATCATGGTAGCAACCGCACAAAGGATCCTGACGAGCTCACCAAATATGATGTTGTGCTAACTACATACTCTATAGTAAGCATGGAAGTACCAAAACAATCAAATCCTGATAGTGATGATGAAGAGAAGGGGAAGCCTGACAGATATGGTGCTCCTGTGTCCTCTTCAGGAAGCAAAAAGAGGAAGTCATCATCTTCTAAGAAAACTAAAAGTAAAAGTGCTGCAGAGAGTAGCTTGCCTGAAAAACCTCTTGCAAAAGTTGCTTGGTTTAGGGTTATTCTTGATGAAGCACAAAGTATTAAAAATTACCGAACTCAGGTTGCCAGAGCTTGCTGGGGTTTGCGAGCCAAAAGAAGATGGTGTTTGTCAGGGACGCCTATACAGAATGCCGTGGAGGATCTCTATAGCTATTTTAGATTTCTAAGATATGATCCCTATGCTGTGTACAAGCAATTTTGTTCGATGATAAAGATACCTATCAGTCGGAACCCAACTAATGGTTACAAGAAGCTTCAGGTTGTTTTGAAGACGGTAATGCTACGCCGGACTAAAGGTCAGTAAATAGGCCACTATTTGCCCTATTTGTCCAAAGCCATTTTTGTTGCATAAAATCTGTGGAATAGCTGTCGTGCTAAATCTGATTTCAGTAGTGACCTTATGCATCAAATCTCTTGGGATATGTTCAGCAGAATAACAATCAATCATCGATTAGTGGTTTAAGCATGAGCTGTATGATTCACATGTCTTATCGTGTTATCCTTAATGGCTGGTGTTTGCCATTTAGTTTCCCCTTTACAATTGTGTGTTTGTGCTGCCAGCAAGACCTGTTGTTTATAGCAAAAGTAAAATATCCTTTATTCCTGTCTTTAATGGTCAGCTGCAATTTATTTTGCGTAGTCTGCACAATTTGTCCCAATTATCAATCAAAGCTTTTTTATAACATTAGGCTGTATTTGCGGACTTTGTTGGCTTGTTATTGCAACTACTATATTTTCATCCAACATGGGGAAAACAGCACTATTAAACAAACATTTTTTATTTTGGAGATCAATGCACAAAGTCAACTATGTTTCTCTAGCTTTCTGTAGTTAAAACCTCAATTCCAGTTTTATTGAATAGTCCTTTAAAAGCTTATTTCTACTCTGTCTAGAATAATTTGTTAAAAATGCATAATCAATTGATATAGTTAACAAATCAGAGAAACTAATAAACTTTTGCCAATGTGGAGTGCTAAGGACGGAATGATCAACTATTATTTGTTTTTAGACTTCAATTACAATGAAATGTTGAGTTGTTGCATGCACACAATTTTGACGAACTGATGTTGTAGGAAATTTTGCTCCAGGAAATATTACCCCCATGTAGTAATTACTTGATGTGTTGATTATCAATTGAAAATTCTTGTCTTAAATTTTAACAAAGTCTGTATTCAATTGGAAGGGCCAAATTGGAAAGCTTTTAGAGCATGAAGGGGGCTCTGTGAAGGAAAATTGAATAGTAGTGTCTTCAATCAAAATAAAATTTGATGGATGCGTATACTTCACATAAGAAAAATTAGGCAGCTTTGTGGCCCATAATGTAATAGTTTGTGGGTATATAGTGTAGTTCTGCCTGTCTCTGTAGATGACATAATACATTCTCACATACTATAGAAAATTTTCTGATTGTGCATACCTGTATATTTTGCTTGGCTTTTCTTTTTGGCCAGTTCCGTTTCACTTGTTGAGGAGGTCTAAGCTTAACCCTACACATACTTTCTTATGTGCTAGTGCTCTTCCAGTGCTACAAATTGTAATATAGGGCGATTATTTTCAAAACAATATTCTCCATCTTATTTTTTACTTTTGAATGCAAATTTTCTCTATACTCAGTTGACTTGGTGCCAGTTGCTGTTATCCAATCACGTAATAGTATTTAACTTTATATTTGTATTATGTTTTGTTTATCCATTGACTTATGATTTCTGATCTATAATCTTGTAGCAACCATGCTTGATGGGGAACCAATCATATCCTTACCACCAAAAACCGTTTCACTTAAGACGGTGGACTTCACTAGCGAAGAGCGTAAATTTTACAACAATTTAGAAATTGAATCGCGAGAACAGTTCAAGGTCAGTTCACAATACTGGTTAACAGTCTTTGTTTCTTATATAATCTTCTGTTTTGTCACTCAGCTTGTTCTTTGGCACTATTTAGATTAGATATATGATTTTTTTTGCATGACGAAAGATAAATCAATTAATGGAATGTTTGCACTTATGATTGTTCTCTAGTCGTGTTGACTTATGATTAAATGATACAGATCCTTTTGTTAGTAACCAGCTGTCCAGCTAACAGAACACTGCAAAGTCGAATAACTTTACCAGGATGGTACTGCATGGCAGTTAAATATTAGGATCTTAGTCCTGTTGTATGTTTAGGCCATTCTACAGTTGATATGGATGCTTTCATGTTTCCTTGCAAATATTAGAAGGCTGCTCACTACAGTTGCTTTGCAGGAATATGCAGCTGCCGGTACTGTAAAGCAAAATTATGTCAACATTTTATTGATGCTTTTAAGGCTCAGACAGGCATGTGATCACCCTCACCTAGTTAGAGGCCATGATTCTACTTCTAATTGGATGTCTTCATTGGAGATGGCCAAAAAACTTCCCATGGAAAGGCAGCAAGAATTACTTATTTGCTTGCAATCTTGTTCTGCAATATGTGCTCTCTGCAATGTAAGTGAATTAGTTTCTCTCTAAAAGGGAGGGGTACTTCATGGTGTGTTATTTTTCTATATGCACCTTGTTCTGTAGTATGTACTGCACCTGATGTTACTACTTGCGTTCATGCTCTGGACTGTTCGTTATTTGAAACTAAGTTTGCATAATTTAGTTTTTATTGCAAAATATACTTGGAGGACTATAGTTACCGTGTGAAGTAAAATATCAGAAAGTCTAGCTTATGTACAACAACATAGCCTTTTGTCCCAAGCAAGTTGGGGTAAGCTAGAGGTGAAACCCAAAAGAAACAAAGGATACGAGAAACAGAAAAAAAAAAGAGAAAAAGATAGCAGGTAGAGAAAAAACAGAGGTCATGGTTCAGGCACGTTGATTGTGCTAGTCTCCAAGCACTCCTATCCATAGCTAACTCGTTGGAGATGTGTTCCACTCCTTAAGGTCTCTCTTAACCGCCTCGTCAGAAAGTCTAGCTTGTGTATGTGATAAAAATAATTATTAATGTGTTGCTGTGCAGGTTGGGTGGTGATATATATGTTGCAGTTGACATTTATCTTAGTTATTGTTTGCATTTCTGTCAATGCAACTGGGTTTTCGAATTTTCAACTAGCTTGAACTGAACCAGAGAATTTTAAGCCCAAGAAATAACGTCATATTTTTTTCCTGTTAAATTTCTTTTGATCCCGGCTTAATGCTGAGTACCTGGACCATGTACCTATTGCTGTGCTTTATATTCTGTGGCAGAAACACTTTTGGTTCTTAACAAATATGAGTTTTGCAGGATGCACCAGAAGATGCTGTTGTCACTATATGTGGTCATGTTTTTTGCAACCAGTGCATACTGGAGCAACTCACTGGTGATGACAGCGTATGCCCAGTGTCGAATTGCAGAGTCCGACTAAATACAACTTCACTATTCTCTAGAGGCACCCTTGAATGCTCTCTGAGTAGATTAACCTGTGATTTCAAGTCTAATGATACCTGTATGGAAATGGTACATGCTGAAAAGCGTCCTGGGACAGATTATGCATCTTCAAAAGTGAGGGCTGCACTAGATATTCTTCTTTCATTGCCTAAAATAGATCCTACCCAAATGATCGATAGCAAAAATTCGATCGGGCTAGCCTCTGAAAAGTCTGATGGGAAGGGCTCTTCAGAACAAACAGACACCAAGTTGACGGAGAAGGCAATTGTTTTCTCTCAATGGACTAGAATGCTGGATTTGCTTGAAGTTCATTTGAAATCTTCTCATGTGACGTATCGAAGGCTTGATGGAACAATGTCTGTTGCTGCACGGGATAAAGCTGTGAAAGACTTCAATACGGTTCCAGAGGTTTGCATTTTATAGCTTTTGACAAATCCACATATGTTATGTTACAAGTATATGAGTTCTTTTTTTTAAAACTTCTACTATTGTCAGGTTACTGTGATGATCATGTCACTCAAAGCTGCAAGTCTTGGTCTGAACATGGTAGCTGCCTGCCACGTGCTTATGCTAGATCTTTGGTGGAACCCGACCACAGAAGACCAAGCTGTGGATAGAGCACACCGTATTGGCCAAACACGGCCTGTGACGGTATCACGATTAACTATAAAAGATACTGTTGAAGATCGTATTCTGGCTCTGCAGGTAAGTTTTGAAGCTTTTATTGTCTTTGAATCTTATGCATCTGTATCCATGAGTAGGTATTAAGTTCCAGTTTGGATTATGGCAAGAATTCTATCCAAATACCTCCTGAAATAGGCTGAGGCAGGCCTGGTGTTCACTGTTCCGGCCCTCCTTGTATATTGATAGAGTAGTAAGAAATTATAATAAGCTCTTTTTAGTAGGGTCCTTTTAAGTTCACCTGCTGCTGATTTAGGGAACAAGCAGGTTTGTTTCATTAACGGTTTTCCTGGAAACAATGATTCAGAATACAGAAAAGTGTAGGCCTCAAGCCTAAAACAGCTATTTGATTTTTCAAACTTTGAACCAGTATGCTTGTTTTGTCCTGTATACCATTCACTGGAGTTCCATTAATTTTGTAAAATCTGCCTAGTTTTTTTTTGTTCGTGCAAATACAAACTATTATTTGTTGGCACTTTAGTTGTCAATTATGACTTGTATGATAACCTACTGTCACTATGTTGTACATGTCTCAGGAGAAAAAACGGGAGATGGTTGCTTCTGCATTTGGGGAGGACAAATCTGGTTCCCGCCAGACTAGATTAACTGTTGAAGATCTGAATTATCTCTTTATGGTTTAGCATCGCTCCTGAGAGTGAAAACAGTTTTGCTCATTGGTTGGTGTAGACAGTGATAGATAAAATATCTCTGAAAACAAATAACAAAAATTATCATTTAGGGGGTTATTACCTATTAGTGCTTGTAGTTTGTACAGTTGTAGAGATTTTTGTAGTTCTGGAGGTGGCATTGTGGTGGTTAGATCATCCAATTCTTTTGGCACTTGAAGCAGTAAGGTACCAGATACTGAGCCAGGCGAATTCTTCAGATAGCTGCAATAGTGCCTGTTGACAATATCATGAAGAGAACAATGACAGTCATCAGCTAACATGATATGTGTACATATTTTTCATTGGTGTCTGACATGTGGGTCTCAGCATGTGCCAACAGTTTTGGTTGATTGCGATAAACCAGATTAAGCTGTACTTGTCATGCTGACTTGTTATCAATACTTCTACGGAGAACGTGTTCTCAATGGTAGAATGCTTTTTAATCCAAGTTTGAGGCAGTTCGGCAACGGGTCTCTCTATGCACTTTATTCAAAAAAAAAAAGGTCTATGCACTCCAGCCATGGATATTTCAGTGCTATCATCACCGCGTAATGTGAACTTTCTTTTCTTCTCTCTTTTGCGTCAGATACAGAAATAACTTCCAATTTTGCGTATGCAGAAAAACGCTCATTTATTTGCGTAGATTGGCCAACACGTTTTTGCAGCAATTATGAACTTGCACAGTTGCACAGCGACTGTCTCATAATCTGTACATAAGAAACTATGTCACACAAGTCCCAAAAAAAAAAGAAACTATGTCAGTGTTTAAATGAGTTGCAAAAAATTTTCAGAAAAGGGAATCTCGCATGCATGAAGAACTAAATGAAGTTTATTTGCAAAACATTTTCACATATGAGTGCAACTTTGCATGATGAATCTAATAGTATAATTAGCTTAATGATTCGCTACAGTAATGCTACAGTAATCATCTTCTAATCGTGTGGTCAAAGCCCTTATTAGATTGCTCTCAGAAATTTACATTGAGGTGTGGAAGTAGTTTTATAAACTACTTTATTTAATACCTTTAATTAGTGGTCAAAATGGGTTGAAAAAATTCTCAAACTTATCTAAACACGGCAAAGTTTCTTCGTGTAATAAATACTAAAGTTATTTTATACTATCTTCTCTATCCCCGGATTCTCTCTCTTCTCTGCTTCTCTCGCAACCTCCCGAGTGGACTGTGAGTTCGTCCTGGACGGGGAGCGCGCATGGCCGCCGGCTAGCAAGCAGGTCTGCTTCTCTCTCAACCTCCGGAGTCCGTCCTGGACAGGGGGCGTGCATGGCCGCCGGCTAGCAAGCAGGCCGCGCGAACGGCGGCGAGACGGCGGCGAGCGCGCATGGCCGCTGTCTAGCAAGCAGGCAGAGTGCGGAAGGCGAGCGCGTGCGATGGGCCTGTTTCTCGCTGAGGTCAACGGCCGGCTGCAGCAAGCACGACGGCGACGTGGGTGGTGCGGTGGCTGTCAGCGAGTGTGTGCGGCGGCCTGCTCCTCGCCGAGGTCAACGGCCTGCTACGGCAAGCGCGACGGCGGCGTGGGCGGGCGCGGTGGCCGTCAGCGAGCGCGGCGATGGCATGCTCCAGCGGGTGCGCGCGAGGCGGCCGGCGACGAGCGCGTGCGACGGCCTGCTGCGGCCCGCCACCGCGGCGTGGGGAACGACGCGAGCGAGTGTGAAGGCGACGCAAGCGCCATGGAGGAGCGCTCGTGGTGGCCGGCGAGCTCGCGGCGGGCAGGGAGTGCGCGACGCCCCGAGGCCTCGCCGGATGGCCATGGAGCGCGCGTTGGACGGCGAGCTTGCGGCGGCCGGGGAACGCGCGTCGGACGGCGAGCTTTCGGCGACCGGGGAGCGCACGGCGGTCGGAGAGCTGCGGCCGAGGAGAGCGGGGCAGCCGCCGGACTTGCGGCCACCGGGGAGCGCTCATGGTGGTCGGCGGGCGGGCGTTCCATGCAAACGACCGGTTTCCTCGCAACGGCAAAATCGTCGTTTCTTGTTGCCTCAGTGCAAGAGAGGACTCCGTTTCTATGAGTAGAAACGATTTCTCGTGTTTCTTCTCTCTTTCCTCTTTTATTGATCTGTCACATCATCTTATTTGATTAGGTGATACTCTATTTAATGAAGATAGAAACTGCAATTAATACTCATTGGGAGTGCTCTAAGGGCAGTTCCAATGAAAGAAACTGGCACGGTTTCTATAGCCTAAGAAATCATTTATAGAAACTATCTTCCACAATGGTAGTGCCTTCGAGTAATAATTATTTTCTCTTTCTCTCTTAACTCTAACTTCTTCATCCAATGAGAGAGTGACATGAGTCTCCTGGAAACTAGTAGTTTCTTCCCAATGGTAATTTCATGATTTCTTGGTTCAAGAGAAGACTTTTTCTTCATGAAGAAATTATTTCTATAATTTTTCATCTTTTTTCTTATTAACTAAGCTGTCACATCACAATTTCAATTAATTGATAAGCTATCTAAGAGAGATAGAAACTTACTGTTAATGCACCATTAGGAGTGTCCTAACAAAAGAAGGGGAAACTTCTGCATATGAAGCGGAACACAGGGCTCATTGTTGTCACTCACAATCGAATCAAATACATTTGGATGCTATGTACAACTGAATACGTGTGTAGTACAAAACTCCAAGTAGCACAACAATTTCAAAAACCTTTTCGTTTTGAGGTCAACAAAATCTTTTTTGGAAGTCCAGTATAGAAAAAAAAAATCATCAAGGATCCAGCAGCCTGTCTCTGACCGATGAACCTTTACCTGAGGATTCATAATCGCTAACACCTGCATCCTCGGTGCTCGACGCACCGCCAACCGAAATCGTAGAAACCAATTCAGGCACCGGGAAGTATGTCGGCACTGGCATCTTCGGTGGCAGCACCGGCAATGGCGCCTCGAATTTAAGCACGTTCAGGGCCTGCCTGATGCTTGGTCTATGCGCGTAGTCAGGATGTGCGCACCACAATCCTACAACCATCAGGCGCTCCATCTGCTTCTCGTCAAACTGCCCCTTCAGTCTCCAGTCTGCTGCTTCAAGAAGGGCGTTCTTGCCATAGAGCTCCCACACCCATGGCACCAGCCTCCCCTTGCTCTGCTCCTCGCCGATCTCCGTCGGCCGTCGGCCGCAGGCGATCTCAAGAGACACAACACCGAAGCTGTAAACGTCCGACTCCCGGCTCGCCTTGCCCGTCATCACGCACTCCGGGGCCAGGTAACCCAGCGTGCCGGCCAGGGCGGTGGTGTACGGCTGGCCGCCGTGCTCGACGAGCTTGGCGAGGCCGAAGTCCCCGAGCTTGGCACCGAACGTGGCGTCCAGCATGACGTTGCTCGGCTTGATGTCGCGGTGGACGATGCACTGCGCGCACTCCTCGTGGAGGTAGAGCATCGCCGACGCGAGGCCCAGTGCGACGTCGTACCGCGTCGGCCAGGCGAGGGGCGCGCCGCCCTTGCCGTGGAGGTGGTGGTCGACGCTGCCGTTGGGCATGAGCTCGTATACGAGCAGGAAGTCGCCGCGGTGCTCGTGGCACCAGCCCACGAGGCGGACAAGGTGCCGGTGGCGCAGCTGGCTGATGATGCGCACCTCGGCGGCGTACTCCTTGCGCCCCTGTGTCGAGCCCTTGGACACCCTCTTGATGGCCACATCCAGGCCGAGATCCCGCAAGAAGCCTCGGTACACGGCGCCGAACCCGCCCTGCCCCAGCTTCCGGTCCTCGGAGAAATTCCTCGTCGCCGCGGCCAGTTCGGCGTACCGGAACCTTCTCGGGCCGCTCTCGACGACGAACTCGTCCGCGAGCTCATCGTACTCGCCCCCCATCACGTGGTCGACCTCGATGTCGCCGTTGTCGAGTTCTCCGGTCTTCCTCCACTGCCTCACGAACCAGACGACGCCCGCGCCGACGAGGAGGAGGAGCAGACCGCAGAGTCCTAGCACCACCCACAGGATCACCGTCTCCTTCTTGGGGTCGACTGTGGAGGTGAACTCCCAATAGAGCACCTGGTGCAGCTCCGCGGCCTCGCCCGTGGCGGCGGAGAAGCCGACGGCGACGGAGTCGGGAAGGTGGTCCCTGAGATCGACGGCGTACCAGAGCAGGACGTCGCCCGTGGCGTTGGGCCGCGCGGCGCCGTAGGAGAGCGCGACGGTGAGGTTCTTCGCGGCGCCGTCGTAGGCGACGCGCGCGTGCGCGGTGCGGCCGTCCTTCATGCTGGTGGGCCAATCGGCGGTGGCAACGGAGACAATTCCCGCCGAGATCGATGCCGACGTGGTCGCCGCTGGGGTCCCAGTCGTTCTTGTAGGTGTCGAACTCGACGGCGACGAGCGGGCCCGCGCGGGGCGCGGAGGAGTTGAAGAGGCCGAGGAGGCCGCCCGCGGAGGAGCCCGGGAGCGCGGAGGGGAACGGGGAGAGGAAGAAGGCGAGCCCGTCGCCCGATGCGGCGGCCGGGTCGGGCGCCGCGATGGAGAAGGCGAAGGCGGTGGCGAAGGAGGCCGGGCGGCGGGTGACGGGGTCGGCGAGCGGGACGGCGCGGGAGTAGAAGGCGCGGCCGGTGCTGCTGGTGATGGGCCCCAGGCGCTCGTCGCGGGTGAGCCGGATGGCCTTGTTGTAGAAGGCGTCCCCCTGGAAGGCGATACCGGGCGGCGGCGTGTCCGAGGGGGAGGTGAAGTTGTACGAGAAGGAGAAGGGCGCCGCGGGGGGAGGCAGCATCAGCATCAGCAGCAGCACGGACAGGGCGACGGCACCGGCACCGGCGCCGGTGCCGCCGCCGGCGGAGATCCCCATGGGGGATGGGGAAATTGGAAGCGTGGTTATAGACCGGAAGCGGAGGGAGGAAATGCGCCGTGGATTGTGTGACTTGCTCTATGGAAGTCAGCAAAATACTGTAGCCATGACTTTCTCCTGCTGGGGACCATCGGTTGGCAGATGGACGGGCGAGATTGCATGGTACAGGAACCGTGGACAGTGACCATGCTAGTACATCCGTGTGCATCATGCGCTCCGTTCGTTTGTGCTTGTGATAAAACATCACGCGCTCCGTTCATTTTACTGTGTGCTTTCGTGACTTTTGGCTATACCTGATTATAGGCTGTCCGACCCGATCCACCGGAAAAAATCCGACCCGACCCGACCGTGCGACGGGTCGGGCGCGGGCTGAAATTTTTACCGGACCTCCGAAAAAATCTGACCCAACCCGAAAATTATAACTAAAAACCTGAAACCCGATCCGATTCACACGTGTGACAGGTCGGCGTGCGGGTTATGAATTTCGACCCGACAACCCAACCCGAACCCGACCCATGATCAGGTATACTTTTGGCGCAGAATATTTTGGGACTCTTTTCTATGCTTATGAGTAATAAACGCAGACTAATTACATGAATAGATCAGTAATTGCGAGATAAATTCATTCAGACTAATTAATTCATTATTAGAGATATTTACTGTAGTACGACATTGTGTAATCATGACATAATTAGGCTTGTTAGATACATCTCGTGATTTTAGGAGGGAATTATGGAATGAGTTTTGTTATTAATTCATATTTAATACTCTTAATTAGTGTCTGAAGATTGGTGTGACGGGTAGTTGGAAAAACTTTTGGAAACTAAACATGCTCTTAGAGGAGTCGTGCCAAGAGGAATGTGGATGGGAACAGACTGGTGTCCATGAGAGCGTTTTTTTTACAACAAGCAAACTTATATATTAAGCAACCAAGTTACAGATCAGTCCTCGAAAGAGGACGAAATTACAAGATGGTCCCTAGACCAAAAATCCACAAGCAAATCGAAGACTAAGGCGACGACGAACTTGCCGGCGGTGGCCATAGAGGCGCCAGAGGCGCATACACCATGGCGAAGGCCGCGCAGAGCGTCGGCTGAAGATGGCTTGACGGAGGCAATGATGTGCACACTGGGCGGCCGAAAATTCTGTTATGAATCCGTCTCCGGAGGTTGAAGAAGCTCCAAGTCGAAGCCGATGGGGAGGCGAAGTCGTCGAGGCAGAGGAAGATGTTGCCGTGGAGGTTGTAGAAGGATCTGTAGAGGTTGCCGGGAGCGAGGGCGGAGCGGAGGCTGAGGCCAAGGCAGGGGTACTCCGATGCGTTCTACGGCCGCCGGACGTGGGGGACGGAACAACCACCAAAGTGCGTATGCAGAGACCGAAAAAAGAAGCAGGGGACCTCACCGAAGGCAACAGGCCGGATCTGTTCACCACCGCGGCACCACAGTGCGTTCTACGGCGACTCCTCTTCCCGAAGGGAGACGGAGGCGACAGAACAACCACCGAAGCGAAGATGTGGGGGCCAGAGGAATCAGACCAAAGCGTCACCGAATCACGGGAGCACATCGTCGCGTTCAACGACAGCACCACCTCAACCCATGAGGAGGGCGGGGCGTCGGAACAACCGACGGGTCGCTGCTTCAACAGCCAAAGAAAGGGGGGCGGCGCATCGGAGGAGGGCGGATGGAGGAGCTCAAATCCGGTGGAGAAGAAGGTGGATCTGAGGAGGGGAATGTTGCGGGTAGAAGAAGTGGCGATTATTATATAAAACCATACTGTTGGGGACGTCATTAGGGGTCCCTTAACTAAGGGGATAATCACCCTCGTTAAACGCAAAACCGCCCAGGGACTGTCTATCCTTGGCCACAGGACTGCGCAGGCCCACAGCCCGCCACGGCCCAGCAGTGGCCTGAAAGGTCTGCTTGGCCGCCTCTCTCGAGGGCTCCCGTCCCTCGAGCGGATCCCTGCCTCGCTCGAGGGTCCCGGCCCCTCGAGCAGATCTCCGTTTCGCTCGAGGGGTTCGGACCCCCTCGAGCGGGTAACCACCCCCGCTCCGCTCGGTAGCGGCATTTAATTCCCGGCCCCACGGCGGGACGCTGAAGTCAAGGGGGAACCTTCCCCCACGCCGCGCACCTGACACAGTCAGAGCGCCTGACACCGCCACAGTGCGGCCTGGACTGCCACTACACGGCCATCCCCGGCACTGTGAGGGCACAGCGCGGCCCTGTGCGAACAGGCCGGTGTCATTCCGTGCCACTGTGCCACCTGCCCTCCGTCCTCCCCTACGGCAAGACCCTCGAAAGGGCATGGGGGCACCCTCGAAAGGTGTACGAACGGCGAGCAGGCGCACGCACTGACCGGCACCGCCGTACGAGCGGCATGCGCCGCGTCCCCTCCACCAACTCCGGTGCCGCCTGACCATCCCGGGCGCTGTGCAACTGACCTGGGGGCTGTGCGGCCATCACCAGCACTGTGCCGCCATAACCGCTGTGCGACGGCACACACGGCACTGTGTGGACACCCCGGTGACGCGCCGCCATCCTGCGCCACCAACTCCGGTCCTTCCTCCGGCGGATAGGCTCTCGATCCAACGGGGCCGCCCCTCGAAGTCAAAGCAGGACGGGTCACGACGACCGCCACGACGCCCGCGGAAGCCGGAGGGCGCCACCAACTCGCGCCAGGAACCATGACGCGCGGGACAAGACCGCCGGCGCCATGCTTATTAGTACATAACCACTGTATTGGCTGCTGTGCAGCACCTGTAACTGCCGTCCCTTGGCCTATAAAAGGGAGAGACAGAGCCTCCTGCGCGGGGACGACGCAACAGGCTTACCACGCACAACTCGCCACCACATTCTAGATATTGGCACTTGCCTCAATCACTTAGACGGGACTTAGGGGGATTTCCTCCTCTCCCACCGTGCTTGTAGCCCCCCTCTACAGACACCAACGGTGCTAGCTAATACAAGTGCGAAAGCACACCTGCTGGACGTACGGCCGCGTGACCGGAAACAGGATAAACCCCCGTGTCACCTTAGCTAGCACCGACCATCGAGGAGCTGATCTCAGCGCGAATCACTAGTTGGTGCCGGTGCTAATCCGGACACCGACAGTTGACGCGCCAGGTAGGGGACCGCGCTGTGATCGTCCACCCGCTTTCTCGATGGTGATCGTCACTGAGCAGACGTCGGAGAGGCCCGCCTGGGGCGAATCCGACACGCTCCCGGCCAGGTTCGAAATCTGGTTTGGAAGCATCCACTACCAGGCGACTGGCAACAGCTACCACATGCGCATCCTCAACCGAGAAGTGCTCAAGGCGGCGCCGCCCGGAATGTCGGCTGCTCCGATGCCCGCAGTATTCCCACTGCCACCCCGACGCCGCAAGCGTTCGGGGAAGCGCTCACGACGAGCGCGCGCGACGCGGCGCCAAGCGGCGGACGCTGACTCCCCCCAGGGGGTCGAAGCCGGCGAGCTCCCGCCCGTCAGAGCAGAGTAAGGTGACGCACCTCCACCAACGAACTCCACAGCACACCCCGCGGAGGGGGCCGTGGCTGCACAACCGCGATTCCCCCACGGGATGTGCGGCGCCACCATGGCGTATTCTTCGTCGGCCGGCACCGACCTGGCTGCATACGAGGGCCTTCCGGACCACCACTTCATGTCCATCCGGAACCTCATCGCCACCTCGCCCGACGATTCCTACCGCGACACCGACGGCGAGGAGTACGGGTACGGGCGTGGGGCGCCGGAGTGGGACTACTCCGGACTGCGGGACCCCGACGCTTTCAGGCGGTTCCAGGCCGCGGCGGACTACTGCCTCACCTGCTCCGACGACTCCAGCGAGGGGGATTACGATCCCACCCGCGAATGCTTCGTTGTCGTCCTCGGCGAGGACGAAGACGAGGGAGGCGGAGCGGGCGATGCTGCGGTCCGCAACGCTGTGGCAGTAACCCCACCGGTGGGGGCGACACCACCGCCACCTGACGCAGCGCGCGCCGCGCAGATGGCCCAACTTCGCGAGCTGGAGGCGAAGCTGAACGCAGAGCGCGAGCAGTTGCGGCAGTTGAAGGCTACGCTCGAGAGGGACAGAGCTGGCCCCTCAACCCAGGGAGCGCGCGCTGCAGGTCGCGTGGCCCGCGAGCGCATCAACGCCGACGCCGACGTGGACGAGATGCCGAACCTGGCAAGGGCCAGCCAGAAGCTCGTGGCCGCGGCGACTTTGATTCGGGCCATGCCCGAGCCATCGACGCCCGAGAGACGCAACCTGCGCCACGAGGCGCAGGCCCTCATCGAGCAGGCAGCGGTACAGCAAGCCGAAAGCTCCGCGTCTCGCATGCGCCATCAGTCTGCCACGAAGGCTGGTGGGGGCGGACGGGACCAGGAGGCATCGGTCCACACACCGCACCGGGCGCCTACTGTCCACGAAGGCAACCAGAGGACCCCCGCCAAAGATCGGATTCGGGATACGCGCGTCGCGCCCAACGACGGCGACGCCCGCAACATCCTGAACAAGAAGAGGCAGGACGCCACTCCGTCACACGGCTACAACCCACGGCATGGCGGGCGATACGACTGCAGAGAGGATAAGAGCCCGTCGTCGGAGCCGCCGGGCACGCGTGTGTTCGGCCGAGCGATCCGCACGGCCTCGATTCCCCCGCGCTTCCGCCAGCCAACGACCGTGAACAAGTACTCGAGGGAGACGGATCCCCAGGTATGGCTCAACGACTACCGCCTGGCATGTCAGCTGGGCGGCGCCACCGACGATGCCATGATCATCCGCAACTTGCCGCTGCACCTGGCAGACTCCGCGCAGACGTGGCTCGAGCACTTGCCCGCGAACCAGATCCACGACTGGGACGACCTGGTCAGGACGTTCGTGGGCAACTTCCAGAGCACATACGTGCGCCCCGAGAATTCCTGGTACCTCCGAGGTTGCTCCCAGAAGGCCGGTGAGTCCTTGAGGGACTTCATCCGCCGCTTCTCCAAGCGCTGCACCGAGCTTCCGAGCGTCGGTGAGTCCGAGGTCGTGCATGCCTTTTAGAGGGCACGACTTGCCGGGACCTCGTGCGCGAGTTGGGGCGGAACCCTCCCACCAGCGTCAACGAGCTGTTCGATATTGCCACCAGCTACGCTTCCGGTGAGGAGGCAGTGGGGGTGATCTTCGACGGTAAAAAGGGCAAGCGGGCCGAGGAGGTGCCCGCGGAGGGCAGCAAGCCCAAGGAGCCCTCGAAAAAGCAGAAGCAGGGCAAGAAGGGCAAGAAGAACCTGGGCAAGAAGCCCATGGAACAAGATGAGGGCCCCGAGGAGGTCAACGCGATCGACGCCGCCAACAAGGGGGCTCGAGGTCCCCCTCGAGGCGGGGTCTTTGACGACATGCTGAAGAAGCCCTACCCGTACCACAAGACCCCCGTCGCTCATACCCTCGAGCAGTGCGACATGCTTAAGAAATACTACAGTCGCGTCGCCGTGAAGGAGGACAGCGCCAAGAAGGATGCGAGTGATGGGGGCAAGGATGGTTTCCCGGAGGTGGAGAACGTGTTCTTCATCTTCGGGGGGCCCACAGTCGATATGACGTCGCGGCAGCGCAGGCGTGAACGTCGAGAAGTCTACTCCGTTCACCCGGCCGTGCCGTCATACCTCGACTGGTCGGAGGAGACGATCTCCTTCGGCCGTGAAGACCACCCGGATCACATCCCCAATCCGGGGCAGTACCCGCTTGTTGTCGACCCCATCATCGGCAACACGCGGTTTTCCAAGGTGTTGATGGACGGAGGCAGCAGCCTCAACATCATGTACTCCTCCACCTTGGAGCTCATGGGGATCGTCTTGGACAAGCTACGGCCCAGCAAGTCGCCGTTCCACGGCGTTGCGCCGGGCAAGCGAGTCCAGCCTCTCGGGCAGATCGACCTGCCCGTCTGCTTCGGCACACCGAGCAACTTCCGCAAGGAAGTCCTCACCTTCGAGGTGGTGGGATTTCGGGGAGCGTACCACGCCATCCTTGGCCGGCCCTGCTACGCCAAGTTCATGGCGATCCCGAATTACACCTACCTGAAGCTCAAGATGCCGGGGCCCAAAGGCGTCATCACGGTGGGCCCTTCATTCGAACACGCGTTCGAGTGTGACGTCGAGTGCGTTGAGCGCGCTGAGGCGCTCGCGCATGACGAGGCCCTCGTGGCGGACCTGGAGAAGCTGGCCAACGAGGCCCTCAACTCCACCAACAAGCACGACGGCAGCTTCGAGGCCGCGGAGCACACCAAGGCCGTGCCCCTCGACCCCAGCGTCCCCGAAGGCAAGACGTTGAGGGTCAGCTCCACCCTCGACCCGAAATAGGAAGTGGTGCTCGTCGACTTTCTCCGCGCCAACGCTGACATCTTTGCGTGGAGTCCCGCGGACATGCCGAGCATTCCGAGGGAAGTCGCCGAGCACTCACTTGATATCCTGCCCAACTCCAAGCCGGTTTCTCAGCGTCTGCGACGATTTGACGAGGAGAAACGTCGGGCGATTGGAGAGGAGCTGCGAAAGCTCTTACAGGCCGGGTTCATCAAGGAAGTGTTTCATCCAGTGTGGCTAGCTAATCCTGTACTAGTTAAGAAAAAGAATGGGAAGTGGCGGATGTGCATTGACGATACCGGTTTGAATAAAGCATGTCCTAAAGTTCCCTTTCCTTTGCCACGGATTGATCAAATAGTTGATTCCACCGCGGGGTGCGAGTTGCTATGTTTCCTTGATGCGTACTGCGGTTACCACCAGATCAAGATGAAGGAGTCCGACCAGCTTGCGACCTCCTTTATCACACCGTTCAGGATGTTTTGCTACGTGACGATGCCGTTCGGACTCCGCAACGCCGGGGCGACATACCAGCGATGTATGCTCCACGTCTTCGGGGACCACATCGGGCAGACCATTGAGACATACGTCGACGACATCGTAGTTAATTCCAGGAAGGCGGGCGACCTGGTGAATGATTTGCGCATTGCGTTTGAGTGCCTTTGGGCAAACAGGGTTAAGTTAAATCCCGAAAAGTACGTCTTCGGGGTGCCGCGCGGCATGCTTTTGGGCTACATTGTCTCCCAGCGAGGCATAGAGCCCAACCCGGAGAAGGTGTCGGCCCTCGAACGGATGGGGCCGATACGCGACCTGAAAGGGGTACAAAGGGTCCTGGGCTGCCTTGCAGCTCTGAGCCGATTCATCTCGCGCCTCGGCGAAAAGGGGTTGCCCCTGTACCGACTGCTGCGGAAAAGTGAGCGCTTCTCCTGGACCGCCAAGGCCCTGGAGGCCCTCGACAAGTTAAAGGTAACACTTGCCCAGGCCCCGGTACTGACCCCACCTCAAGAGGGTGAACCTCTGTATCTCTACTTCGCCGCCACAACCCAAGTGGTCAGCACAGTCATCGTGGTGGAGAGAACGGAAGAAGGCCATACCCTGCCAGTCCAGAGGTCGGTCTACTACATCAGCGAGGTGTTATCGGATACCAAGATGCGATACCCCCAGATCCAGAAGCTGCTCTACGCAGTGGTGCTCGTGCGGCGCAAGCTGTGGCACTACTTCGAGGCCCATCCTGTCACCGTGGTGTCCTCTTTCCCTTTGGGGGAGATTGTCCACAACCAGGACGTCTCGGGTAGGATAGCAAAGTGGTCCGTGGAGCTCATGGGTGAGGCGCTCACCTACGCACCACGAAAGGCGATCAAATCGCAGGTCTTGGCGGACTTCGTGGCCGAGTGGACTGACATTCAGCTGCCCACCCCCCAGATTCAAGCCGAGTGCTGGACCATGTACTTCGATGGATCAGTGATGAAAACGGGCGCGGGCGTGGGCCTGCTCTTCGTGTCACCCCTTGGGGAGCACATGCGGTATTTGGTGCGCTTGCACTTCCCCGCGTCGAACAATATGGCGGAGTACGAGGCCCTCCTCGGCGGCCTCCGCATCGCCATCGAGCTCGGCATCAAGCGCCTTGACATCCGGGGAGATTCCCAACTGGTCATTGACCAGGTGATGAAGAACGCAAGCTGCCACGACGAGAAGATGGAGGCATACTGCGCCGAGGTGCGCAAGCTCGAGGACAAGTTCTTTGGATTCGAGCTCAACCACATCGCGCGCAAGTACAACGAGGAAGCGGACGAGCTGGCCAAGATCGCTTCGGGGCGAATCACCATTCCCCTGAACGTTTTTGCCCGCGACCTCGCCAAACCCTATGTCAACCTCGACAAACCCACCGCCGCTTCCGGAAAGGCCTTGGGGGCTGACTCCTCGAGGCATACGGGCACCGAGCCCATGGACGAGGACCCCTCGAACGGGGAACTCGAGGCCTCGGACCTCGAAGGGTCCCAGGCGGACGAGGCCGAGGCGATGGAGATTGACAACCTCCCGCCCCCCCGCGGGACTGGCGCGACGAATACCTCGCTTGGCTGGATCGGGGGGAACTACCTCCGGACCGAACCGAGGCAAGGCGTGTTGCCAGGAAGGCCAAGTCCTTCGTCGTCATCAATGGTGAGCTGTACAAGCGCAGCGCCTCAGGGATCATGCAGCGCTGCATTTCCATTCCTGAAGGACGGGAGCTGATCCGGGACGTCCACGCGGGCGAGTGCGGTCACCACGCCGCTCCGCGTACCCTCGTAGGCAAGGCGTTCCGCCAGCACTTCTATTGGCCGACGGCGGTCACCAACGCCAACGAGGTGGTGCGCACCTGCGAAGGGTGCCAGTATTACACACGAAAGACCCATCTCCCGGCCCCACACGCTGCAAACCATCCCCATCACGTGGCCTTTCGCTGTGTGGGGGCTAGATATGGTCGGGCCCTTGCGAAAGGCACCCGGGGGCTTCACCCACATACTCGTGGCCATCAACAAATTCTCGAAGTGGATCGAGGTCCACCCCATCAGTAGCCTCAGGTCCGAGCAGGCGGTGCTATTCTTCACGGACATCGTGCACCGCTTCGGGGTACCCAACTCCATCATAACGGACAACGACACTCAATTCACCGGCAAGAAGTTCTTGGAGTTCTGTGACAGCTACCACATCCGCGTGGATTGGTCCGCTGTGGCACACCAACAGACTAATGGCCAAGTAGAGCGTGCCAACGGTATGATTCTACAAGGCTTGAAGCCGAGGATCTTCAACAAACTCAACCAATTTGGCCAGAAGTGGGTCCAGGAGTTGCCATCAGTCGTGTGGAGCCTCAGGAACACCCCGAGCAGGGCCACGGGTCTCACCCCATTCTTCCTGGTCTACGGCGCGGAAGCCGTGCTCCCCACGGATTTGGACTACGGATCCCCGAGGGTCAGAGCATACCAGGAGGGGCAAAACCAACAAGATCGCGAAGATGCGCTGGACTGCATCGATGAGGCCTGAGACGTGGCGGTCCTACACTCCGAGAAGTATCAGCAATCCCTGCGACGCTACCAAGCGAGCAAGGTCCGGCCCCGAGACCTCAAAAAGGGGGATTTGGTGCTCCGACTCCGACAGAAGAATGAAGGACGCCACAAGCTCACGCCGTCGTGGGAGGGGCCATACATCATCGCCGAGGTCCTCAAGCCCGGCACGTACAAGCTCGCAAACGAGAAAGGCGAAGTCTTCGCCAACGCTTGGAACATCCAACAGCTACGTCGCTTTTACCCTTAAGTTCCAAGTCGTTTTGTGCATATCCGGCGCCCCAGTCGGTTGTATATACGTTAAGGTTGTGAATAAAGACAAGGGAGACTCGGCTTTCCTCTGAAAACCAAGTCCCCCTCGGGGGCTACTACGGGGGGCACCCCCCCTAAATAGTCCCATTTTTTCGCAAAAAACTTTTTTTCCAAAAATGCTAAGCGTGTCATGCCTCGGGAGCTTAGACAGAAAGAAGCAGGGCGCGAGTAGCCAAAAGGTAAAGCCGGACAAACTAGGGATAGCCCACGCCTCCAGCAGGATACGGCTTTCCTTCCTCACCACTTCACCTTCAAGTTGCTCGCGAAAGCGATCGATCCCAGCTGAAATTTGCCTAGGCAACGGGAAAAGATACGACGGCATACATAAAACAAGTCGCACTTAAGTTACAAACTTCAAAAGGCGGATTGTTTTGTTACAGGAGCCACCTGGCTCGAATCCTGATCACAACTTAAGGGCTTCAGCGCCCGACTACTTTCAGGGCTCGAGGGGACCCGCGGGAGGAGCGGTCGGGAAGAGGTCTTCCTCGAACGCGTCAGCAAGATCCGCAGCGGCGTCCGCAGCGGCAGCATCGACCTGGTTCACAGCGTCCTGTGCCCCGTCATCATCGCGGTCATCGGCGACGACGTACCCCGTGGCCAGCGCCACAAGGTCGACGATGTAATGCGTCAACACCACGCCGAGGGTCTTCTGGATGCCGAGACGGAGGGCACCCTTCACACGCCCGACGACGTGACCGCTCAAAGCCCGAAGGCAGCTCGCTAGCGAGCTCCCTGACAAACCGGTGCCCTCGTCAATGCTCTGGCACGCTTAGAGGGCCGCCTACTCCAGAAGCCCCAGCTCTTGCTGGGACGAGGTATAGGCCGCCTGGAGCACTTCCACCTGCGTCACTGACTCCCCCAGAGCTTTCCACAGTCCTGGGGAGAGAAAGGGTGAGTCGAGAGCGAATCTCGATGAACCTGAACAACAAATAAAAGGTTCGGGGGCTGCGACTTACCCTCGACCTGCTTCCTCTCCTTCTCAAGCTCCGTACGCGTGGCTCCAACCTCCTGCTGCAGCTGCAGGAGCGAAGCGTCCTTCTCCACACCGGCGGTCCTCAGGGCCTCAACGGTGACGCCTCCCTGGACCAATTCCCCGGTGAGCCGCTCGGTCTCCGCCTCCCGAAGCTGAAGCGTGGCCCTGGCCTCTGCGAGTACGGCACACTCCTGGTGGAGCTGGGACTGCGCCTCCTCCCGCGCTGAGCGTTCGCGCTGGAGGGCGGACCGAACTTCCTCAAGCGCGACACGCTCCTGCTGGAGCTGGGTCTCCGCCTCCGCGCGCGCGGTGTGTTCCTGCTGAAGCTGGCCCTCCATCCCGGAGAGCTCCTCGACCTTCTCCTGCAGAGCAGCGCCCAGCTTCTCGACCTTCGGGGTCTTCTGCTCGGCCTGGGTCTGCCAAGACCTCGCTCCCTCGAGGGTGGCGCGATCATGCTGGAGTTGGGCCTGCACCTCGGTGAGGGTCGCCTCCTTCTGTGCCAACGCAACCTGGACCTCGGCATGCGCCGCGCGCGCCTTCCGTAGCTCCTCATTCGCTGCCGTCAGTGCCTCCTCTTTCCTCTGGAGCGCGACCTTCAACCCCTCGGCCTCCCTGCCCTCTGCGCCGCCGCGGCCCGCTGGGAGTCACGCTCCTGCTCCACGCGGAGGAGGTTGTACTCGAGCCAGCCGCTGTCCGTCCGCAAAGCCTCCACCATCGCGTCCAGGGCGTCGTACTGCGCCCGGTACCAGTCGAGGTCCGAGCTCAGCTGAGCAATGTGGGCGAACCTCTCGCCTGCCTACTCCTCCAACTCCTGCGGATGCGGAAGGAGAGAAAGAAGAAAGAAAGTCAAACGAAAGGCACGCAAATGAGGAAAGCGAACCAAGCGGCCCTTGGGCAAACACACTTACTTGAAAGACTTGGAGCGACCTGCCCCTGTGAAGTTGGAGGGCGTCGACGAGGGCGTTCTGAAGGGAGGGACCGAGGCCGCCGAACTCCCGCCACAGCTCCCCCTCTGACCTCGCCTCTTCCACCAGACGCGGTGGAACTCCGGGAAGCTGGAGCCTCTGCTCCCACTGCGGCGCGCTGGCGCTGTACGTCGGGGCCACGACGCCGGACGTCGACGCCCCAGCACCGGTCCCCGGCACCTGCGGCATCACACAGCCGTCGGGCCGTACCACCAGCACCTCGGGCGCGGGCCTAGGGGCTGGTGCGGCCGCCACCGCCGCTCGACCCCCACCGGGGGCCGAACCACCATCAGTAGGAGCCCCGGCCGGTCCGCAGCCCTCTGGTCCCCGACTTGCGGCACGGGCCTGCTCTCGCCCCTGCCGGGTATCGCGGGCCACCACCGCCCGTGGGGCATCTGCCGCTGCCTCCTCCCTCCGTTGCGGCCCTGTGGCCGCGGCAGCGACACGCGGCGCCTTGCCCGCCGTCGCCGTACCCATCGTCGCCCGCGAGGTCCTCGCCGAGCGGGGCCTCGTCGTGCACAGCGTGTCTTGCGCCCCCACCTTAAGCGCCTTGACGGGCGCAAGGCCAGGGACAGCAGGTGCCGTCCTAACAACGGAAGAGAAGAAGAATGGGCAGTCCGATACATGATATCAAGAACACGGAGGGCAAAAGACAACTCACCTTATGCTGGAATAACCCCGTTTGCGCTTCCTTGAGGGATCTGGGGGCGCCTCCGCCGCGCCTGCCGACGTCCTCGGCGGCGACCCCGCGACGGGCGGTGCTGTGTCCGCCTCGAGGGTCAGCTCTGCGGGGACCTCCTCGGCCCCCGGTGATGGGGGCGGCGCGGCTTCCCACCTATCGGAGGTGGTCCGCTCCCCCTCGCTCTCCTCCTCGTTCGAAGACGTGTCCACTGGCTCCGGCGGGGGGACAGGCCCTGCTGCTCCCGCAACCGGTAATCTTCGTTGTACCCGTCGAGGCGCTCCTGCCTCCTGATCCTCTTCTCCTTCGCCTGGGTCGCCCGGTCCTGCTGCCTCTGCTGCCTGGCGCGATTGTCGGCCTGCGACCGAGGCGTTGGCGGATCCGATGTGGGGACATCGACATTCACTCCCTGCCGCCAGCAACCACTGTCAGATCAAGCGTGAGGGTGAAGAAGACAAAAAACGAAGAATCGACACTCACTTGACCGGCGTCCGGGAGCATCGCGAACGACCACAGGTCGTCGTCGCTGTTTCGCACCACCCTGGGATTCACCGCGCGCCTCGCCCTTGCGGCCGCGTACGCCGGGGCAAGCGGCTCCTCCAGCAACCGCGAGCGGGCCAGAGCCACAGGGTCGGCTTCGCTCCTCATCTCGAAGATGGCGAGCTCCCTCTCCATGAGAGGAATCACCCGCCGGCGGTGGAAGTTGGCAATGACCGACGCCACTGTCAACCCGGCGTTCGCCAATTGACTTATGGCATCGATGAGAGGCTCGAGCCTCCTCTGCCTCGACGCGGGTGACACCCCGTGCGCCCACGAGATCGGCCTCTCCGTTAGCACCTTCCCGGTGTACGGCGGAAGGCCGGCGCCGTCGTTGCGCAGGTAGAACCACCCCTTCTCCCAGTCGGAGTTGTTTGACGTCATTGTACACGGCAGGTACAACTCCTTCCGGGAGTCACGCACCGAGAGCGTGAGCCCGCCGGCACGGACCGCTCGGCGCGTCCTCCTCTCCCCCGTGGCGAGCGTGTGAAGCTCGCCGCGGAAAAGGTGGACCCACAGGTCCCAATGCACCGGGATTCCTAAGAACCCCTCGCAGACGGCGACGAAGGAGGCCGCCTGCGAGATGGCGTTGGGGGCGAAGTTATGGAGCTCTACCCCGTAGTGGTAGCACAGCCCCCGCATGAACTTGCTCGCGGGGGCGTTGAAGCCGCGCTCGTGCAGCCGCAGGAAGCTGACGACGTAACCCACCGGAGGATTCGGTTGTTGGTGCGACGGCGACGGGATGATCCACGCCGGGTTCGGCCCGTCACCGGCCGGTGCCAGTTGACCGCCGTTCACCAACCCCTCCAACGACAGCCGGTCCGCCGTCGACCGGGGCCACGGGAACGCCTCCAGCACACGGATCGAAGACATGGCGGAAGGAGCGGTTGGACACGGGCGGCTGCGGAAGCGGTGGAGCACGAGCGGATCTGAAGCAGCGAGGCGCGTAGCGCTAAGGGAGACGAAGAGCGAGGGACGAGTGCGAATGGCAGAGGTAAGGAGTTTTCCCTGCGCCCCCTGCTTTTATAGAATCGGAAGGGGTGGAGCCCCCGGAGGCGCAGCGGGCGGTGGCAGTTAATGCGGCCGACGCCCCTTGTCGCTGACGGTAGGGCCCCACCGCGCCGAAACTACCGCGCGCACGCGTGTGCGCCATGATTACCGCACGGTAACCCAGGGGACGCAGCGCCCCGTCTCATCGCCCTCGCATGTCGCCCACGTCGCGTAACCTAAAAAGGCGCGCCCACTCCGCACGCCCCGTGCCACATCAGCCGCGGCTGGCGGAGCGCGGCGGCCAACCGTCTAACGGACGCATTTCGGACGCCAGGGGTTCCTTCTCGCATAAGGATAACCCCCTGTAAAACTCGAGCCGAGGACTCGAGGGCCGACCCCTCGAAGGGATACGGTTGGCACCCCAATCCAAAGCAGGTCGAGGCCACAAGGCCACGGCCTGTCGATACATCCTCGAGAATGAACTCGAAGAAGCACGGGGCTCAGGCCCACATAGCTCTACTGATCAGCGGCTCAAGGCCCAGCCCGCTGAGGGTACGATGGGCGCCGCAGATGCCCCTCGATCTGGGGGTTTACTGATCAGTGGTTCGAAGCTCGACTCGATAACAGACCAGTGAGCGCCACAGGTCCACCAAGACGGGAGCGCCCGGTGCCTCCCCGCAAAGGCCCTACTGATCAGAGGTACGGAGTCTGACCCCCGACGGGTTCGAATAGGCGCCTCAGATCGACAGAGTCAGGAACGATCGGGGCACGCGCAATCGAGCCTGTCCCCGAACCCAAAGTTCGGGGGCGCCCTACATATCGTGTTCAAGGCCAGGACAGGGGCAGCCAATTGAGGGATCCCATCAAGGGAGTGCTTCCGCGCCCTCGGCCCCCATCGAATGAGACTGAGCCCTGCTTGGCAAACCCCTGCAAGCGCTCACATGGATGTATCTCCGGACCACGAGCCGACCCCTATCGAACGGGGCACGGACACCCACTTGAACTATCCGTTAACAGCTCGCCGAGGCAACCGTGCTCGTTACCCACTCGAGGGTAGCACGGCTTGCCTCACCCCTCTACCCTGCGAAAGGGCAACAAGGGTCGTAATCAAGTCGAGAATCTTCATCCGATCGCCCCTGACTGGGCCGGGGCTCGGAGGCTCCTGGCACCACGACCACCCCAACAATCGCTGCACTAACTCGCCTGAGGTCGCGCCCCCGAAAAAATGGCCGGCCTACCCGAAACGTCTCGGGTCAACACGATGCCTCCCCTCCTGCGTAGATTGCCGATGCCGGCTGAAATACCACCGAGGCCGGCTGAAACAAACGCAAGGCGAGCCACGTTGCCCTACGTATTCAACCCCTGCACGAGTGAACACACTCTTGCAGGGCTTCGGGGGCTTATACCCGCGGGTGCGCTAGCGCGCCCCCGCAGGAAAAAGCGGACGGTCAAACGGGACGAGACTCGCGCACAGCACCTGAGAACGGGATCCTTTGCCGGAACAAACCCTCGTTCCAGCAAAGGCTCGGGGGCTACTATCGGGGACGGTCATTAGGGGTCCCCTAACTAAGGGGATAATCACCCTCGTTAAAAGCAAAACCGCCCAGGGACTGTCTATCCTTGGCCACAGGACTGCGCAGGCCCACAGCCCGCCACGGCCCAGCAGTGGCCTGAAAGGTCTGCTTGGCCGCCTCTCTCGAGGGCTCCCGTCCCTCGAGCAGATCTCCGCCTTGCTCGAGGGTCCCGGCCCCTCGAGCAGATCTCTGTTTCGCTCGAGGGGTTCGGACCCCCTCGAGCGGGTAACCACCCTCGCTCCGCTCGGTAGCGGCATTTGATTCCCGGCCCCACGGCGGGATGCCGAAGTCAAGGGGGAACCTTCCCCCACGCCGCGCACCTGACACGGTCAGAGCGCCTGACACCGCCACAGTGCGGCCTGACACCGCCACAGTGCGGCCTGACCTGCCACTACACGGCCATCCCTGGCACTGTGAGGGCGCATCGTGGCCCTGTGCGAACAGGCTGGTGTCATTCCGTGCCAGTGTGCCACCTGCCCTCCGTCCTCCCCTACGGCAAGACCCTCGAAAGGGCATGGGGGCACCCTCGAAAGGTGTACGGACGGCGAGCAGACGCATGCACTGACCGGCACCGCCGTACGAGCGGCGTGCGCCGCGTCCCCTCCACCAACTCCGGCGCCGCCTGGCCATCCCGGGCGCTGTGCAACTGACCCGGGGGCTGTGCGGCCATCACCAGCACTGTGCCGCCATCCGCACCGCTGTGCGACAGCACACACGACACTGTGTGGACACCCCGGTGACGCGCCGATCCCGCGCCACCAACTTCGGTCCTTCCTCCGGCGGATAGGCCCTCGATCCAACGGGGCCGCCCCTCGAAGTCAGAGCAGGACGGGTCACGACGACCGCCACGACGCCCGCGGAAGCCGGAGGGCGCCACCAACTCGCGCAAGGAACCATGACGCGCGGGACAAGACCGCCGGCACCATGCTTATTAGTACATAACCGTTGTATCGGCTGCTGTGCAGCACCTGTAACTGCCCTCCCTTGGCCTATAAAAGGGAGAGGCAGAGCCTCCTGCACGGGGACGACGCAACAGGCTTACCACGCACAACTCGCCACCACATTGTAGATATTGGGACTTTCCTCAATCACTTAGACGGGACTTGGGGGATTTCCTCCTCTCCCACCGTGCTTGTAGCCCCCCTCTACAGGCACCACCGGTGCTAGCTAATACAAGTGCGAAAGCACACCTGCTGGACGTACGGCCGCGTGGCTGGAACCAGGATAAACCCCCGTGTCACATTAGCTAGCACCGACCATCGAGGAGCTGATCTCAGCGCGAATCACTAGTTGGTGCCGGTGCTAATCCGGACACCGACACATACCTTGGCACCGGTGGCGGCGACAACACCGACGAGAACGCCGGCGAGGACGACGGCAGCGACGACCATGGAGGACGGGCCACGAGGGAAAGCCAAACGGCTACAAAGAACTACTAAAAGTGCAAGAAAAGAAAACCTAGTATTAGATTTGGAGACGGGAGGGCTCCCTGCCCCTCTCCGCCACCGGCGAGGCTGCCGGAGGGGAGGAAGGGAGGGGCCCTAGGGGCGGCGGCGGCGGGGAAACCCTAGAGGGAACCCGTCGCCACGAGAGGGAGAAGATAGAGTTGATCCATCACTTCCATGGGCTTTGCCCAGTACCCCCATGAGAGCGTTGACCGCAAATGAGAAGGCATGAACATCATGCGCTCTATCTTATTGTTACTTGTCAGCTGGCAAATCGAGAGCTGTGCAGTCGAGGAAGAACAGAAGATGAATACTGTTGACTTGAAAAACTTTTGACAAGTCAAAATTTTAACGACAATGTACTCCATCGAACTAAGATTCTATATAGTCGTCAGTTGGAAAAGGTTCTATCTTGTACATCAGTTTTAATATGTATGTTGCATCGAGACAGGAGAAAAAATGTTATGAAGAAGCATTATGTTGTCATCGTACGTACTTTACTTGAAATCGTGCAGCATACCGTTCACATATTTTCACGTACTCGCTCCATCCAGGCAGTACACGATGGGGTCAGATACTTCTTTCCCAACCGGACAACCATTCCAAAGTCGGAACACTATTTCTTCCTCCTCCCGACGCTGGGCAGCTCTGCGGTTCAGGCCGGTACATTTTCGAGATGGAAGTCCAAAATGGAACTAATACAATGTGTTGTTGATGTTGTTTATGGACATTTGTAGCATTTCATAATAATTGCTCATGGTTGTACATAATTGTAGAGTGAGAAATATGAAGTGTTGAAAATATCTAACATGAGAAATAGATGGACATAATTAGAAATATTTAGCACATGGGAGTGCTACAAAACCGTTGTGTGAAACATGAAAATAATAGTTTTCACGAGGAAAAAAGTAACTTTATGCCACAGTATTTGGTGGGAGACCTCCCACGTTTTAGCTTTACCTATGTCATCTGAGCCGATAAAAACAAAATATAATGCATATGAAGAATTCAGATTGCTTCCATCATAAGTGTCGGGCGCACACATAATTTTCGGTACTCCGTTAATGTGATATGTTGATTACATTTGTTTTTCTAAATGGATGTTGAAACGGAGCAAAAGACTCGAAACAGTTTGAAAATGCATCGAGTCATTCAAGAGATAACGAGAACCTAGGACAGGACAACCCAGAAGGGTGAGAAAATGGAAAATCAAGTGTCATGTTATGCTGTCCTGCTACACGCACGACCACAAGATCTGCGGGTCCAAACCAAGCTCGGCAGAGGCAACGTTAACATAAAGGCGAGTACATTGATACAACTGAGCAGTATTGTCTCATGCAATGCCACAAGGAGTTTTGCTTATGTGGAAGAGAGTGTGAGAAAAGAGCAAAGATGGTTGCCTCACGAAACAACCACCTCATCGGCTAAATTTTAGGACTATGAGATGATTTTTCACCATTGTACGAGTTGTGATTCCATGCAACTCATTATATTTTTATTTTTCTATGCACAAATTAAGAAAAAGATTCCTATGCTACAACGTTACAACGACAAACCATTGTACACATTGTATGTTAAGTATATTTTTTATTTTTCTATGCACAAATTAAGAAAAAGATTCCTATGATACACCGTTTCAACGACAAACCATTGTACACATTGTATGCTCCGGCCTGCAGAGGATGGTGGCGGCGGAAGAGGAGGAGGAGGAGGAGAGGCGAGCAGGAGAACCTCACCGTCGACCAGCAGCACCTCCGCGCCGCCCATGGGAATACTCCATCCGCCGGCGGAGAAGGCGGAGCCCGTTCGTGCCGCCCACGAGTGTAACATCCCAGAAAATTAGAAGTATGAAAATGTGTAAAAATTTGAACCTTTGATTATATGATGATGTGTCAACATAATTTGAAACCCTTTCTAGCCTCTCACCTAAGTTCTAGGTAAATAAAACCAAAATATAAAAATATAAATTCAAAATATGGTGTAAGTAAGTGATTTGGATTTTATGGCTTTATTTGGATTTATTTGAGTGTGTTTTGAATTTGAATAAATTCAAATTCAAATATAAAGTTTAAACTATATTCAAACTAATTTCAAAACCTATCTAACATTTTTGGGCCGGCTAACTACCCCTAAAGTCTAACCATGCCCCTCCTACTCTCAGCCCACTCTCTACCGTCACCACTCGCTCCAGCCCATCACACCGAGGCGGCCCATGCAAGCCCGCGAAGCTCCCCGCCGCTTGGGTCTCTATGACAGGTGGGGCCGACCGAACACTGGTCATCTTCTTCGCCCCGCGCCGTCTTGACCGGGTGCCGCCGCACCATTTCGCCGCGCCTGCTCCGCGCGCCCAGCCGCGCTGCTCCACTGAGCCGGTGCGCACATCGAGGGCCCGCACGCACGCCTAGGCTGGCCCCACACGCTCTCGCCGCCCTGAATCACAACTCTGCCCCTGCGCAAACTCGCGCGCCAAGCAAGCCCCTGCCCCGTGCGCTGCGCCTTCGCCGCCAAGGCAAAGGAGAGGGGACAGCCGAGGCCCACACGATCCCCTGGTCCCCTTGACCCCACGCGCGCTCAAGACCCCAACAGCCATATTCCACTTGGCCTCCTCGCCAGTTGGGGAAATTTTCCCCATCCTCTGTTCCGCCGCCGGGAGAAGGGAGAAGGGGGGAGAGGAGGAGAATGGGGAGAAGGGGAAGAAGAGGAGGCGCATCACCGCCGCGCCGACTCACCGGAACCAAAGCAAGCGAAGCCGGAGCCAGACGAGCAGAGGAGGAGGCCGTCCGCGAGGAGGCCCGTACCGGCAGAGTCGCCGCCGCGCCGCCGTGAACCTCTACGCCGCTTCACCGACGCGCCGCTCCACTGCTACGCCTACACCTACGCCTCAACGTGAGCTAACCCCCGGCCTTGCTTCTCTCCTCCCGACCTTGGTCTGTGTGTGTGGTGCGCCGGCCTTCGAGCCGTGCCATGCCGCGCGTCACCACCGTGGTGTACCCCAACGCCACGTCGAGCCTCGCCGCTTCTCTTCACCGCGTCGATACGCACGTGTGACCGGCCTTCGAGCCGAGGCTTTTCTGCAGGGTTTCGATGTCGTTGCTGCCGTATGTGCTGCGCCGCGACCTTGGCTTGCCGAGGACCCGCGCGCGTCAGCCGGCCATGTCGTGGCCAGGACTCGCCTGTGCGCGCACATGTGCCCTAGCGAGCACACCCACGTGCTAGCCATGCCGTGCTAAGGATCTGCTGCTGCTCGTGTTTGCGCCACCGCTGGAGGTTGCGCCGTGTAACATCCCAGAAAATTAGAAGTAAGAAAATGTGTGAAAATTTGAACTTTTGTTTATTTGGTGAAGTGTCCCCTTAATTTAAACCCTTTTCTAGCCTCTCACCTAAAATCTATATAAATAAAACCAAAAATATAAAAATATAAATTCAAATTATGGTAAAGTATGTGATTTGGATTTTATGGATTTTATTTGGATTTATTTGAGTGTGCTTTGAATTTGATTCAAATCAAATTCAAATATAAAGTTTAAACTATATTCAAAAACCCTTACACTAATCTGGGCCAACTAACTGTCTCTGAAGTCTGCTCATGCACCCCAACCTTTTAGCCCACGAGCACCTATGCACCCCGAGTTCCTCACGGCCCAGCTGAGCCAGCTCAGTGCAGGCCCACGTCACCCTCCGCCGCTTATGTCTCGTTGACAGGTGGGGTCGCCCCGTGGCACTGCTCTTCTTCCACCCCGCGCGGCCTTGGCCAGGCGCGCCGTACCACTCCGCCGCACCGCACCGCGTGCCCGCGCACCAGGCCGCACTGTCCCGCCTCGCTAGCGCGCACGCCAAGGCGGGCCCCACATGCTGCTCCCCCGGTTATTCACTGGTTTGCCCCTGAGCAACCCGCGCGCCAAGCAAAGCTGCTCCCGCGCGCTGCGCCTTCGCCGCCAAGGCAAAGGAGAGGGGACAGCCGAGCCCCACACGGTTCCCTGGTCCCCTTGACCCCACGCGCGCACAAGATTCCAGCAGCCATCTCCCATTTGGCCTCCTCGCCAGTTGGGGGAAATTTCTCCCCATCCTCTGTTCCGCCGCCGAGAGAAGGGAGAAGGGGGAAAAAGGAGAAGAAGGGGGGAGAGGAGAAAGAGGAGGCACACCACCACCGCGCCATCTCGCTGGAACCAGAGCAAGCGAAGCCGGAGCCGGACGAGAAGAGGAGGAGGCCGTCCGCGAGGAGGTCCGTACCGGAGCAGAGTCGCCGCCGCGCCGCCGTGAACCTCGACGCCGCTTCACCGACGCACCGCTCCACTGCTACGCCTACACCTACGCCCCAACGTGAGCTTGCCCCCGGCCATGCTTCTCTCCTCCCTACCTTGGCTTGCCTGTGATGTCTCGCCGGCCTTCGAGCCGAGCTTTGTCGTGCGTTTGCCGCCGTGGCGTACCCCAACGCCGCGCCGGTCATCGCCACCCTTTCCGCCATGCTGTCGCGCATCTCTGTCCGGCCCTCGTGCCGTGGTTCTCTTTGTAGGTGCCTCGCCGCTGTGCCGCTTCGCCGCGTCGAACGCCGCGGCTCCGGGTCACCGGATGCCCGCGCGCCGACCAGGCGTGACGCGTCAAGGGGGTAGCCCTGCGCGCGCACGTACATGCCAGGCAGAGCGCTCCCACACGCTGCACCACAGTAGACGCGCTCGCTGCTTCTCTTGCCAGCCGCGCATGCGTCACCGTGCGCCGCCACCGCACCGCTCGCCGCGTCGCGCTGCGCCTCGCCGCGCCGCCACCGCACGCTGAGCCGGCCCAAGGGGTCCCCGCCAGGAACCCGGCCGCGCTGTGAAGCAGATGTGCTAGCACCGCTGCGCCGCACCGCTTTTGTTTGAAAACCACCATCGCTGCTGCCACTGCTTGCCGCGCGCCGCGTCATCACCACCGCGCGCCGCGCCGTGCCGAGCTTCTCGCCGTGTTGCATCGCACGTCGCCCACTCGTGCTCAATCCCAAGGCCTTGACCGCGTCAAACTCACCACAAGAACCTAGAGCACCTTCCCATGTGCTTGCTCGAGCACCAGAACCATCACCGCCGCCAATCGCCTTCCGCCGTCGCCGCCGGACGCGCGCCGGGGCGCGCCGACGCGCGTGCGAAGGGCAAGGTGCACCGCTGCCACCCAGTAGAGATCAGGGGCAGCAATGGACTTCGATTCTGTGAAGCCAGTGAGGCCGCGTGGGCCGTAGCCCATTACAGCCCACGAGCCGGCCCCTTTTTCTTTTATCTCTTGAACTCTGATTTTAGTCTAGGGTGTTTTATCAGACTTAGCACTCTGGGCTGGATGGGCTAAGTTCATTGGGCCTGATCCAGCCCACTAACCCATTCGGCCCAATAACGGCCCACTAACCCAATAGCTGACGTCATGATGACGTCATGCTGACATCATGACGACGTCATGCTGACGTCATCGCCTATTTTAAAAATAAAAAATCCTTTTCTGGTTTATAAATAAATTTGGAAATTATTTTATAAATCCTTTAAACCTTTGAAAATTCATAACTAATTATTTATAACTCCGAAAAATATGAAACTAGTTTCATAATTTTTCTAAAAATGAGGCGGTGCTGATTGTAGATAGTTTGGATATTTTTGGATATTTTTATATGGGGTTTCTTTGGATTTATGCTTAGTTGATTGCCGGTAATTTAGCGTCTCGTATCTCGTGCTGCACAGACCCGAGCTACGACCCGGAGGAGGCCTACGACCCCGACTTCAACCCAGACCAGGACTACGGACACCAGTCAGGTGTCATGTCACTCCCAACCATATAGATCCTATGCATGCTTTAGTTGCTAGTACTTAAATATTATTTATGCATGTTTTTTTGGAAATTGCATAGACAATTGTTAGCCATGGCTTGGAATTGTTTTATCCTGTCCTTGGAATAACTACTTTTGGAACTAGCTACAAACCCCTAGCTAGTTCCTGGCTTAATTCATCCATATATTTTACCCTTAGTTATGGATGGATCTCAGGTTTGGACTGAGATTGGGATATCTCGGTATTCTAGCATGTGTTTTGGGTGAGTGTGTATCCTTGACGTGTTACCGCGGGAGCGAGCCGCTTTGGTTACTTGTGAACGCCTGTCTAGGGGAGATGCGACCTGGCCTCCCGCCCTAGCGGCGTGTCGAACGGTGGGAGTTGGTGAGTGCTCGATCTTGCAATTAAGGACCGGTCGACTGTGTGACCTTGATCTTTGGGCTATTTTCGTACAAACTGTTGACTCACGTATGGGCGGGGTTCGGTCTGAGAACTAGTTGGTGGTTGGCGCTCAACTTGTAGGCGGACCAGTGTGGTCGTGTGAGAGGGATGGGTTATACCCCCTGAGTAGACGTCACCCCGGCTCCTCCGGGGAAGGTTTCACAGCTCCGAGGCCCTACTGGCAAGTTTCACGCCCCAGTTCAGGATGAGTCAGGCTCGGAGAGGCAGGAGAGTGCCACCCACTGCTAGGTCTCTGGCCGTTAGGTAGGGATGTGGATCGAAGGCATCCGCTTCTGCCCTATCCGGCGGGTCCAGTTGTACAACCTCTGCAGAGTGTTAAACCTATAGCTATAGTCCTTGTCCACTGGTATGGACATCCCTTTGGATCTCTCACCTGGCTAGTATTCTTTTGTGCTGCTTTCTCTCCCCTGTGTGTGTGAGCCCGGCTTCGTGCCGTTGAGACGTGGGGATAGGAGTTGGTGACCCCACGTCGCAGATGAGAGAGGGATGCTGCGTCTCGGTTGAGATCCAGTGTTTGGTGTTCTTTCCTTGGTGGGGTGTTGACCCCGGAGGCATTGTCCTCGGAGGTGTGGATCTCCTCAGAGATGGCGACCTCTCAGCATTTCTGCATTCCTTGATGTTGCTACCGCTGCTTGCATAACCTTCTACAACCATAAATAGGAATATTCATGCATATTAGAATTGTTCTCTTTTGCTTATGCTCTTTGTTGGGAAGCTGACATGACCTACTCGCTTATCGAGTAGATGACGGGTTTTCAGACCAGGAGTCGGACTACGACTTTGAGCATGATGGATGGGAGGACTGAGGCTCGCCCTACACTCGAGCTTGCCTGCGGATATGGAGTCTACTTCGCTACATGAGAGCCGCTGCGTAGATGTTTACTCTGTTTGATTCAGTCCCGTTGGACTTGTACCCGACATTTGCCGTAATGCTGTACTCATATGCTTAATTATTATAATATTATTATGTGGACCTTCATATATTTCCTTCTGTTGTACGGTCTTCTTTACTTTCTGAGATAGGGATTTGCACGTGATAGCCTCCTGGGACTATCACAGAGGTGCAGGGATCGGGTTCCCATCATTGGAAACCCGGTTCGTTTTAGTTGGTATCAGAGCCGTGCTTGACCGTAGGACGAGCCTAGGAACGGACGATAGCATAGGAAAGCCTAACACCTTGTGCTTTATATACAATCCATGAAATTTTATATAAACACCTTGATCTTTATTACTTATACCTTGATTAACTTTACTAATTTCCCTAACAACGTGTCAGATGGACCAGCTGACATGGATCCCTCTGAAGACCGACGGCTAGTGGGCCGGATGGTTCTGTAAGATCCTCAAGAACTGTTTGGAGACAGCTAGAGTGGAGACAAGTGAGGTGTTCTACGAGGGACGCACCACTCCAGCCGTTGACCAGTTACCGACAGAGCTAACCCTGAAGATACCAGCAGATCCCCGTGTACCAGAGTTCTCGGAAGTCAGGATCTCATGTTTTGACAACTCCACCCTGGAGGCCCACCAGTGTTGTGCCAGGCTCGCGCTGAAGAAAGTGTGCCAGCAGTTGGAGCAGAGGTTGAAGGATACACCGTTCAGGGTACTACTGACAGCAGTGTACGACCCCAGCAGGTGGCACAAGGACGAGATAGCTTACACCGAGGAGAACACAGAGGGCAAGGATGAGAAGGAGCAGATGGCCAGCAGGTTCATTCAAACTCAAGACCGTGCACTCTACTGGGCCGATTCAGAGATAGTGTTTCTGAGGCGTAAGTGGGACGACACCTTGGGACGGAACGCCCAGCTGGAGAGAGAGAACAACCACCTGGAGGAACATACAGATCACCGAGTGGGGACTCGCAGCTGCCAGAGCAAGTACAGAGAGGGATGCACTTGAGATCGCCACCTTGAAAGCAAGACTGGAGGAGACACAGACTGCCCTGAGGGAGTCGGAGGCAGCAGCCAGAGAGGAGAGGTTGAGACTGCGAGAGAAGGAGTACTTGGTTGAGTCACTGGGAGCAGCTTGCACAGACTACCAGTTGAGGCTGTGGGGACACGAGGAGAGACGGACATAGAACTACAACCACTTGTGGCACTTGGGAGGCAGAGTGTACGAGGCACAGGACACAGCCAGCAGGACCAGCTCAGCGTGGAGAGACTCAGACCAGAGGTGGGTGACAGAGCTCAGAGAGGTTGCAGAGATGGTACCACCGCAGAAGAGGCCTAGGTTGAGGACTGAGACGTTCGAGCTCCCACCTACTCAGCTTCCAGCACAGCCACCCTACCCGAGAGGCAGTATCGACACACCAGAGATGAACAGGGCCTTGGAGAGCTTGGCAAACTACTTCAACCTACCAGAGATTGAGATTCCAGACTACCCAGGAGTGAATGACCCACCATTCTACTCGGTTCCACCCAGTCCGAAGACAGTGTCACCACCGTACTCACCAGCTACAGTTCAGAGGTAGGCACCTTGAGGGGATGATCCTGTAATCAGCTAGAGTAGAGTTCTTCATGTTGATCATGTTTAGTTGACCACCCTATATGTATCGCGTAGTAGTTCTCATGCTTCTGTGTAATCTCAAAGGTTGTGGAGTAGGCCTCGAGATACACACCTTTTGTATGGTGATCTTGCATGAGTGATTGGAGTTATCGATCTTTTTGCCGGAGTTTATGCTTCTTATATGCTTGAGAGAAATTGTTTGTTGTTAGCTAGATACTGCTTATATGTTTAAGTACCTTAAAGTTAACTTCTAACAACTCGTATCTCACGATCTCAATTCTTGGAACAGATGTCAGGGGTGAGACGGTCAGGACGGCTCCTACCCCGTTTTGAGGAGGCAGCCCGGGAGGACGTCGAGCAGGAGGACGTCCCTCTCCCCGCAGGAGGTCGAGGTCGTGGCCGCCGTGGAGGCCGTGCACCACGTGGCGGACACTGTGGTGGACACAACAGCGAGCGAGAAGGTTGAGGAGGCCGAGGAGGCTGAGTGCCAGTTAACCCTGACCCAGAGGCCCCAGAGGAGGAAGAGCCAAAGGAGGAGGCTGAACCTGAGCCAGAGCAGGAACAAGAGCAGCCAGCACCACCGCCCAACCTAGCAGCAGTGATGGCACTTCAGACCCAGCTGATGCAGACGATCGCCAACGCAGTGGCCCAGAACAACAACAACTGGAGGAACTTCAGGGACCAGCCCGAGAGCTTGCAGAAGAGAGTGGAGGGTTTCTCCAAGCTGCGCCCACTGACCTTTGACAACTCAGCAGACCCACTTGTGGCTGACAACTGGTTGAGGGAGATCGAGAAGAAGCTGGAGCTCACGGACATTTCAGAGGAGGAGTGTGTGTCGGTTCCCGCGCACCAGCTGGTCGGCACCGCAGGAGCTTGGTGGGACAACTACTGTGACTCGCACGCGGACCCGACCCACATCACGTGGGAGGAGTTTGTGGAGGCTTTCAGGGAGTTCCACATCCCAGAGGCGGTGATGGACAGGAAGGCAGACGAGTTCAGGCACCTGAAGATGGGACAGATGTCAGTGTAGGAGTACACCAACCGCTTCCAGGAGCTGATGCGGTACGCGCCAGACGACTCCAACACCGAGAAGAAGAAGATGTACTTGTACCGTAAGGGACTCCACAGAGGGATGGCGCACCACCTGGCTGCTCACGACTGTGCTACTCTTCATGCCCTGGTGGGCAAGGCGTTGGTCATAGAGAAGTCGAGGTTGGACTACGTGGAGGTCCGTGGAGAGAAGAGGCAGCGTGCAGATCGTGCAGGGCACCAGGGCTCGCACCAGCGACAGAGGTCAGCTCCACCACAGTACCCACCATAGAGGCAACACCCTTACCCACAGTAGCAGTAGACTCAGTACTCTGAGCAGAGCAGAGGTCACGCCAGAGTAGTGGAGGTTCGGTACAGTGAAGCCCAGGCCGCAGCAGCCGCTAGCCTACGACAACTCTCAGATCACCTACTACTACTACCGTCAGCTAGGCCACAAGTCCACCGTGTGTCCCCAGAAGCTTCAGCAGGGAGGAGAACAGGAACACTCAGTACCAGACTCCAGCAAAGACACCAGCTCCAGGAGGACAACCCACACAGAACCAGTAGAAGAGTGCACCACCGCCCACTCGAGGCAGACTGAACCACCTGACCGCAGAGGAGGCAACCACAGCACCAGACGTGGCCCTCGGTGAGTTTTTAGTTGATTCTGTTATGGCTACCGTTCTGTTTGACACCGGTGCTCAGTATTCATACATTTCTACCAAGTTTGTAAAGGAAAGGTCATTACCAACTAAGTCCAGACCACGGCCTATAGTTACTAGTTCTCCGCTAGGGGAGAAGCAGAGTACGCTGGAGTGTAGAGGAGTGAACATGGTGTTCGAGAAACAGCTGTTTGTGGCAGACTTGGCAGTCCTGGAGTCGACCGGAATCGACGTGATACTTGGGATGGAGTGGTTAGCCCAGCACAAAGGATTGGTAAACTGCAACCCAGTGTACGTACAGTTAGAGCACCCCAGTGGAGCCAGAGTGTTGATCAAGCCGCAGAGCCAGAGGTCGACACCGATGTTGTGCAACATGAAGGGAATGAGCATGGAGGAAATTCCAGTGGTGAGGGAGTACCCCGACGTGTTTCCTGAGGAGTTGACCGAGCTACCGCCAGATCGGGACATTGAGTTTGTGATTGAGCTGATGCCAGGAGCTGGACCAGTGGCCAAGAGCCTGTACAGGATGTCCGCGGATGAACTCGATGAGCTGAAGAAGCAACTCAAGAAACTGCAAGAGCAAGGGTTTATTCGGCCGAGTGCCTCACCTTGGGGTTCGCCAGTTCTGTTTGTGGACAAGAAGGATGGCACCAAGAGGATGTGTGTGGACTATCGGACACTCAACTCGATGACAATCAGGAACAGGTATCCTTTGCCCATGATCGACGACTTGCTAGACAGGCTGCGGAAGGCAAAGTGCTTTTCCAAGATTGACTTGAGGTCAGGGTACTACCAGATGAAGATTCGGGACTAGGATATCCCGAAGACAGCTTTCACGACTCGGTACGGTCTGTACGAGTTCGTAGTGGTTTCTTTCGGGCTGACCAACGCCCCGGACTACTTCATGAACATGATGAACAAGGTCTTCATGGAAGAGCTGGACAAGTTTGTGGTGGTGTTCATCGACGACATACTGATTTTCTCGGAGACAGCGGAAGAACACGAGGAGCACCTTTGGATTGTGATGGAGAGGCTAAGACAACAGAAGTTGTACGCTAAGTTCAGCAAGTGTGAGTTCTGGATGGAGGAAGTTGCTTTCTTGGGTCACGTGTTGTCAGCTGAGGGAGTTGCAGTTGACCCTTCGAAGGTGGAAGCAGTTACCAAGTGGGAGCAGCCACTCACAGTGACAGATATCCAGAGCTTTCTCGGGTTGACAAGTTACTACAGGAGGTTCATAGAAAACTTCTCCAAGATAGCGAAGCCAATGACAGAGCTGTTGAAGAACGACAAGAAGTTTGAGTGGTCAGAGGCTTGTGAGAGGAGTTTCCAGGAGTTAAAGAAGAGGCTCACGACAGCTCCGGTTCTTACTCTGCTAGATATCAAGAAGGATTTCATGGTGTACTGTGATGCCTCGAAGCAAGGATTGGGTTGTGTGTTGATGCAAGAGGGCAAGGTTGTTGCTTATGCGTCGAGGCAACTCAAGAAGCACGAAGAGAACTACCCCACTCACGACTTGGAGCTTGCGGCAGTCGTTCACGCTCTAAAGATTTGGAGGCACTACTTGATCAGCAACAAGTGTGAGCTATACACCGATCACAAGAGTCTGAAGTACTTCTTTACTCAGTCGGAACTGAACATGAGGCAGAGGAGATGGTTAGAGCTGATCAAGGACTACGATCTGGAGATTCACTACCACCCAGGCAAGGCAAACGTTGTGGCAGATGCACTGAGCAGAAAGTCCTATTGCAACAACTTGATGGTGAGGCAGGAGAAGCCAGCAGTTCACGACGAGCTAGAGCAGTTTCAGCTTGAGATTATGGAGCAAGGACAACTCAACACACTGCAAGTGACTTATGACCTAGAGGACAGGATTCAAAAAGCTCAGGAAGGATGTTCCGAGATTTGGGAGCTCAAGGAGCTGATGGAGAAGGGAAGATCTGAGGATTACCGTGTGGATGAGCAGGGCACCGTGTGGCTGAGGTATCAGATTTGTGTGCCGAAGAGCAAGGAGATACAGGAACAAATTCTGAAGGAAGCCCATGATTCAAGATATTCCATTCACCCAGGAAGCACAAAGATGTACCAGGATTTGAGGCAGAGGTTCTAGTGGAAGGATATGAAGAAGGACATAGCTTACCATGTGACCTGTTGTGACACTTGCAGCAGAGTGAAGATTGAGCACCAGAAGCCGGCAGGGCTGTTGAAACCATTGGAAATCCCTTAGTGGAAGTGGGACGACATTTCCATGGACTTTGTAGTGGGATTGCCTCGTTCACCCAGGGGACACGACTCGGTGTGGGTCATAGTGGACCGCTTGACCAATGTGTCACACTTTGTGCCAGTCAAAGCAACAGACACAACTGATCAGTTGGCAAACCTGTACGTGGACCACATACTCAGACTACACGGAGCCCCGAGGAGCATAGTGTCGGACAGAGGGCCCCAGTTCGTGGCCAGGTTCTGGAAGAGCTTCCATGCAAGGATGCGAACCGCACTCAGCTACAGCACAGCTTACCACCCTCAGACCGATGGACAGACCGAGAGAGCCAATCAGACCTGGGAGGATATGCTCAGAGCTTGTGCCCTCGCCTACGGATCCGATTGGGAAAGCAGTTTTGTAACATCCCGGATGTTTAGGAAACAGTAATCATCATCTTTAGCAAGGTTAAGTGTGGTGCTTGACATAATTGACTTGGTCAACTTTCCAACCCTAAGTCAAAACACTCAAAGCTAAGGTCAACACCCTAGATCTCTATACCCTTCATCGCTAATCTAGCGCGTTCTCAACTTTTCATATAACAACTTCAAAATCGGCCAATATGAAAGTTGTTCATTTTTGCACGGGACACATTTTCTTCAATTGGCGGCATTTGAGATTCAAAGTGGAAAAGCTTCAAAACCTTGGTCAAAGCTTAGGACAGTGCTGTGACTAAACAGAGAAAATTTCAATTTTCAAACCAGTTTATCTCCAAATCCATGAGGAATTTTATAGGTCGGCCTTTACAAATATTGTAGCTGGATATCTGGGCTACAACATTGCTTTTGGTGATTTTTGAGTATAGTTCAAAATTTTGGAGAACCGACCGGTCAAACGGGGCTACGTTGCAACAAGTTGTGCGCCGGCGCTCTGGCCGTGCACCGTGCGCGCACCGGCGCACCGCGCCCCGGCGTCCGTGCCAACCGTGCCGTCTCTGTGGGCCCCACTGCGCCAACGCGTGCGCCGCCCCCAGGTGGACCTCCCGGAGGTGTTACAGCCCGGATGGCCCGCGCCAGGGGGGGAAGCAGCCGTGCCGTGCCACGTCGCGCCCGCACCCGCGCGCGCCTTGTGCGCGTCTGCTACCGCGTGTGCGCGCCTCGGTTCCCGCTTGCGCACGCTGGGGTCTCTTGCTCGTGTCGTGCTGCCTTCCCGCGCGCCACCGCTTATAAAACCGCGCCCCGCAGCGCCGCACTGCTCCGCCACCGCAACTCCGCCGCCGCCATTGCCACCCCGCCGAGGAGCTTCACCCTCCACACCAGCTCGTGCCCGCCTAAGCACTCCAGGGCCACCTCACCGCCCCACCGAAGCTTCCCCGGTCGCGTGTTGACGAACCCCCCGCCGTACCTCGCCGGAGCATAGGCCGCAGTACCCGCCGTGCCCCTGCGCCGGTGAGCTCAACCTCCCGCTCTATTCCGCGCCCGTCCGAGCACCCTAGAGTCTCCCTACCATCCCACTGATGCTTCCCGTGCCGCCCATTGCTCAGCACCAGTCCCCTGCTCGCCGGTGACTTCGCCACCGCGGCCGCTCTGCTCCCGCTCCGCCGCCGGCGATCGCCGGAATCCCCTCCAGGCCGGCCAATCCCTGGAATCGACTCCAGGTGAGCATGTGGTCCTCCCCCACCACTCGCCCGGCCGGCTCCGGCCCCACCTCACCGCCGGTGAACTCCCAGCGCCGCCGAGGGCTTTCTTGTGAACATCGAACTCTTTCCGAGGACCTCTGTGCAAAAGCCAAGGGTGTTTCTGCAAAAAGAATCTTCCACTCTCTTTTCAAATTCCTGAATCTTGTAAATTCGAGATCAAATCACAGTAAAATCATAAAAATGCAAACTCAACTGTTCTGGAATCCTTGTGAAGAATACTAACTTTTCTACAAAGGAAGTTTTCAAATTTTTGTGTAGATTTTAAATAATTTTGAATTTACCAGTTTGGATAGATCTAAAATAATTCAAATTCTATGCATGATCTGAAGCTAATTTTGGGATATGTTGTTCTACATGTCATGATTGTCTTCGGGTTTAATTTTGGCACAAAGTTATAAAGTAGATCTTTAATTATGAATTAAAGTTGATTTTCAGCATTGTTCCTATTTCTGATTTATGTAAATTAATTTGTTAATTTTTTGGATCCAATCTTTTTGATATGATCCTTTTTCATGGTTTTGCACCCATGATAAATAGTAGAGATGTTTTTATCATGTTTTATAGGTTCAAGTAATTTATAGCACAAATTGACCCTTCGTTCATAAATTTAAATTAATTTAATTTTTCTTTGCTGAGTAAGTGTATATCTCTTCATGATTAGGTGTTTTGTGCTTCCACATGAATTTCTAGCTCAATTTGTGGTATATTTATTTTTGTATGATTTATTCTTGTTTTAAATAAGTGAATCTAGTTGTATTTTTCATGCTAGATCTATAGCTTGGATTGATCTAAATTTTTGGCAGTAGCTCATGTATAGTATGATGTGCCTCTCAGAAAAGTTTCATGGTCTTTTTGTTGGTATTTCTTCCTGAATGAATTTTCAAAGTAAATCAAGCTTAATCTATGAATTAAAAGAAAAATAGAAATCACCTTTGTTTTGTTTTCAAATCTTTTTGGGTTGAGCTTCACCAAATCACACCAGGAACAGCACCCTATATTTTAGTGAAGAAAAATTAATTAAGTAATTTAAATGTGCACACAATCACCATCAAATAAAGAGTTAAACCACACACGCATACCTCTTTCTTTGATAGGAAGAGTATGCTGGATATATCCTTATCCAGGTGAATGTGGTCACTCATGCACCCCACGTTTACCATTTAATTCTAAGCTATGTTCTCACTCCTCAGTTATAAATACATGAAGTTAATGCATATGCATGTCGTGTAGAACTTCCGGACGGGAACTACGAGTTGGTGCCGGAATCCGGGGAAGATCTCGCTGAAGGAGAAGTGAACGTGGTGGAAGTGCAGCAAGACCCGAACCAAGTTCGGAGGACTTCGTCACTGACTTTGCTAGTGAAGGCAAGCCCCGGAGCATAACCCAATTTTCTAACTTTTACAATTATGATATGCAATGTTTATGCATTTATGTTTCAGGAGTTGATTTGAAACCCTAGATGCATGATTATAGGTTCTTATGCTCAAATACTAGCATGATAAGATCGCTAGTTGCCATGCTCTAAGGACACGGTAAAAGTCGAGTGATGTTCATCACTCACGAGCTATAGGTCTCTTATGTTGGAATCATAAGATTTTGTTAAATGGATATGCTCATGTGGTAAGAGCATGGGACCTGCTCCGGCCAGTAGGTCTGTGGTTAAGCGTTTGAACGTACTAAACATTTACCGGGAATGGGACCGGTAAGCCTAGTACCCGATTGGCACGGCAAGGGAACTTTAGTGTTACTACTCCTGGGTTCGTCCCCTGCTGCAGCTTAATTGTGGTGCATGTGTGGGGTTGGGGAGGCGAGGCCGAACCAACCACCATGTACCGAGGACTGTAGCCCCTGTTCCCGAACCGAGGATTGACGGGAACCGCCTGGTTGGGGCATACCCCACCCCCTTTGGTTTTTAGTTGGCTGTTTTTGGGGTGTGCATTCTTCCGTGTGTTTAGGTCCACCTTGCAAGGTTATTTATCGATCGATCGTCGGCCTCTCACCGTTACCCGAGATTGCTTAACCGTACATTCTATGTCCCTTAATGATGGAATTGAGAAGTAATATGGATATATGCTTAATTGTTTGCACAACTTCTACTTGCAATAGTTGCTTACTTAGTAATGGTTAATCAACTAGAATCTTGAGCTAAAACTTGAAGGTAAGGACCTACTCTTTGTTGCTTTTCAGCAAAAGAAACCCACTAGCCAAAGAGCCTTGCATGTCTAGAGAGTTGGTGATTTTTCATCACCCGCCGGTTAAGTCATGCTGAGTATTAGTATACTCAGCCTTGTTGTTGTTGTTGTTTTCAGGTGATGTGAATGAAGATGGTTTCCCGTGGCCTGGTTCTCTCCCACCCGGTTGGGAAGTGGAGTGGGAGGACGACAGTGCTTAGTGACGTCATGGATGGCCTCCTATGACGTTACCTATGATGTTTAGTATTTTAATTCCGCTGTGTTTTCGAACTCTGAACTATTTACCTTATGCAAAGGACTTGGTTTGTAATATTAAAACCTTATGGAGCTTGATGCAATAATTGTGAAATGTTATCTCTGGACTCGCCGTCGTGTGAGTTTTAATGTACAATTCTTCGATCCTGGTTAAAGTGATTTACCGGGCTTGACCCGGCAGAGGCGACAAAATAGCTCCTGGTTATCGCTTATGAGCCACGTGGACCGGCTTAGGTGATAATCTGGATTTATTTTGGGCGGTTCTGTCACAAGTTTGTCCTACGCAGAGTTCTCGTACAACAACAGCTACCAGGCAAGTCTCCAAATGTCACCTTTTGAGGTCCTTTACGGGAGGAAGTGCAGAACGCCCCTGATGTGGTCAGAAGTTGGAGAAAGGATGATCTTTGGACCAGACATCCTCAAGGAAGCTGAGGAGAAAGTCCAGGAGAACTTAAAGATTGCCCAGAGTCGGCAGAAGAGTTACGCAGACCGTCACCGGAGAGACTTGACGTTCAACAGAGGAGACTTCATCTACCTGAAAGTGTCACCCATGAGAGGAACCAAGAGGTTTGCCGTGAAAGGAAAGCTTGCCCCGAGGTACGTGGGACCTTACCAGATCACCGGGAGAGTTGGGAAGCATGCCTACCGACTAGCCTTACCAGAGGAGTTGTCAGCTGTACACCCCGTGTTCCACATGTCACAGTTGAAGAAGAGTGAGAAGGAAGTGGAAGCAAAGCAAGTCCCGATTGAGATACTCGACCTGCAGAACACCTTGGAGTACGCAGAGTACCCGGAGAAGATCTTGGACAGGGCAACCAAGGAAACCAGGAGGACCACTATCCCTTACTGCAACGTGCTGTGGAGTCACCACACGGAGCGAGAAGCAACCTGGGAGAAGGAAACCGACCTCAGGAGGGAGTTCCCTCACTTGTTCGAGGGAGAGGTTAGAGCTTAAAATCTCGAGGACGAGATTCCCGGTGGTGTGGGAGAATGTAACATCCCAGAAAATTAAAAGTATGAAAATGTGTAAAAATTTGAACCTTTGATTATATGATGATGTGTCACCATAATTTGAAACCCTTTCTAGCCTCTCACCTAAGTTCTAGGTAAATAAAACCAAAATATAAAAATATAAATTCAAAATATGGTGTAAGTAAGTGATTTGGATTTATGGATTTATTTGGATTTATTTGAGTGTGTTTTGAATTTGAATAAATTCAAATTCAAATATAAAGTTTAAACTATATTCAAACTAATTTCAAAACCTAACTAACATTTTTGGGCCGGCTAACTACCCCTAAAGTCTAACCATGCCCCTCCTGCTGTCAGCCCACTCTCTACCGTCACCCCTCGCTCCAGCCCATCACACCAAGGCGGCCCATGCAAGCCCGCGAAGCTCCCCGCTGCTTGGGTCTCTATGACAGGTGGGGCCGACCGAACACTGGTCATCTTCTTCGCCCCGCGCCGTCTTGACCGGGTGCCGCCGCACCATTTCGCCGCGCCTGCTCCGCGCGCCCAGCCGCGATGCTCCGCCGAGCCGGTGCGCACGTCGAGGGCCCGCACGCATGCCTAGGCTGGCCCCACACACTCTCGCCGCCCTGAATCACAACTCTGCCCCTGCGCAAATGCCGTCGCCAAACGCCGCTCGCCGTCACTGCCGGACTCGCGCCGGGGCGCGCCGACGCGTACGCGCGTGGCGAAGGGGCGCCCATGCGCCCCAGAACTCCCCAGGGACCTCCACCGGACTCCTCCGGTGTAAGTCTGAAGGGGTAATGGGCCAGCTAGCCCACTAAAGCCCAGCTCGGCCCACTATTCCTTTTATTCGATGGACTCTGATTTTAATCCAGGGACCACAGCTGGACTTGGCTCCTTTGGCCCAATGGGTTGAGTCCATTGGGCCTAATTCGGCCCACTAACATTTCGGCCCATTAAGGCCCACTAACCTGTGACGCTGACGTCATGATGACATCATGCTGACGTCATCACCTTTTTTAAGAATTAAAATCCTTTTCTGATTTATAAATGAATTTGAAAATTAATTTATAAATCCTTTAACCTTTGAAAATTCATAGCTAATTATTTATAACTCCGAAAAATGTGAAACCAGTTTCATTATTTTTCTAAAAATGAGGCGGTGCTGATTGTAGATAGTTTGGATATTTTTGGATCTTTTAAAATTGGGTTTCTTTGGATTTATGCTTAGTTGGTTATCAGTAATTTAGCGTCTTGTATCTCGTGCTGCACAGACCTGAGCTACGAACCGGAGGAGGCCTACGACCCCGACTTCAACCCAGGCCAGGACTATGGACGCCAGCTAGGTGTCATGTCACTCCCGACCATATAGATCATATGCATGCTTTAGTTGCTAGTGCTTAAGTACTATTTATGCATGTTTTAAAATTGCATAGACAATTGTTGGCCATGCCTTGGAATTGTTTAATCCTGACCTTGATATACCTACCTTTGGAACTAGCTACAGACCCCTAGCTAGTTCCCGGCTTTATTCATCCATATGTTTTACCCTTAGTTATGGATGGATCTCAGGTTTGGACCGAGATGGGGATATCTCGGTATTCTAGCGTGTGTTTTGGGTGAGTGTGTATCCTTGACGTGTTATCGCGGGAGCGAGCCGCTTTGGTTACTTGTGAACGCCTGTCTAGGGGAGATGCGACCTGGCCTCCTGCCCTAGCGGCGGGTCGGACGGTGGGTGTTGGTGAGTGCTCGCTCTCGCAATTAAGGACTGATCGACAGTTTAACCATGAGCTTTGGGCTATTTTCGTACAAACCGTTCGCTCACGTATGGGCGGGGTTCGGTCCGAGAACTAGTTGGTGGTTGGCACTCAGCTTGTAGGCGGACCGGTGTGGTCGTGTGAGGGGGACAGGTTATACCCCCGAGTAGACGTCGCCCCGGCTCCTCCGGGGAAGGTTTCATAGCTCCGAGGCCCTGCTGGCAAGTTTCGCGCCCCAGTTCAGGACGAGTCAGGCTCAGAGAGGCAGGAGAGTGCCACCCACTGCTAGGTCTCCGGACGTTAGGTAGGGATGTGGATCGGAGGCATCCGTTTCTGCCCTATCCGGCGGGTCCAGTTGTACAACCTCTGCAGAGTGTTAAACCTATAGCTATAGTCCATGTCCACTGGTATGGACAGGCCACGGTTCTGTTACTCTGGCTAGACTCTTCTTGTGCTGCTTTCTCTCCCCTGTGTGTGTGAGCCTGGCTTCGTGCCGTTGAGATGTGGGGATAGGTGTTGGTGACCCCATGTCGCAGATGAGAGTGGGATGCTGAGTCTCGGTGGGGATCTAGTGCTTGGTGTTCTTTCCTTGCTTGGGGTGTTGACCCCGGAGGTGTTGTCCTCGGAGGTGTGGATCTCCTCGGAGATGGTGACCTCTCGGCATTTTTGCACTCCTTGATGTTGCTACCACTGCTTGCATAACCTTCTACAGCCCTAAATAGGATTACTCATGCATACTAGAATTATTCTCTCTTGCTTATGCTCTTTGTTGGGAACCTGACATGACCCACTCGCTTATCGAGTAGATGACGAGTTTTCAGACCAGGAGCCGGACTACGACTTTGAGCATGACGGGTGGGATGACTGAGGCCGTTCTACACTCGAGCTTGCCTTTGGGAGATGGAGTCTACTTCGCTACATGGGAGCCGCTGCGTAGATGTTTACTCTGGTTGATTCAGTCCCGTTGGACTTGTACCCAGCATGTGCCGTAATGCTGTACTCAGAAGCTTAATTATTATAATATTATTATGTGGACCTCATATATTTCCTTTTGTTGTACGGCTTTCTTTACTTTCTGAGACAGGGATTTGCACGTGATAGCCTCCTGGGACTATCACTGAGGTGCAGGGATCGGGTTTACATCCTCGGAAATCCGGTTCGTTTCAACGAGGATACTCGATCCGCCGGTGGAGAAGGCGGAGCTCCTCCGCGCCGCCTGCGGGGATACTCGATCCCCTGCTCCGCCCCCGGGCTGCCTAGATCCGCCGTGGATGCGCTGCCGTCATCGATGTGCCGTCGAGATCGGCCCCGCCGTCAGAGCTCCCGTAGCCGTCCACGCCGCTTAGATGGAATCGGCTCGCGCCAGATCTGAGGACACCAGCCTCCGCTCGGGCTGGAGGCGGAGCACGAGGCCACCGTCAGCAGGAGTAGTACCACGCACGAAGGCTCCAAGCCTGCGCTGCCAGACTCCTACCGGAGGCAGGGGCCTACCATCGGAGTTGGCCGCGGGAGGGGGAGGGAGGAAGTGTGGCTGACCAATCCAACCATCCCCGCGCCGGCCAGAGAGAGAAGGCAGCCGCGGAGGTACCACGCGCTGCCGCGAGTAGGGGAAGGTTGAAGGACCGATTAGGCGAACCAGAGAGGGGGGGAGTGAATGGGAGCCGATAAAAATTCTTCTCGAAGGAGATGAGAACTCCAACAAGACGAACACGGCTTCCAAAACACGTCTCCGACTCAAATACCTAAGTTGGTCTAAGACCACGCAGCCACTGAAGTGCTACTGGTCCTAGGAATCAACAACCACCTACACCTACTCGAGAACGCAGCGGAAAAACCAACTCGAGCAGCTACTGGGCTACACCGGTCAGGCCGGTGAGCAGCACCGGTCAGACCGGTCCCTGCTGGCAAAATCTGAGAACTTCCACAGAAGGCCTCTACACCGGTCAGGCCGGTGTAGCTCGCCGGTCAGACCGGTCCAAGCCAGGAAATCCCAAATCCTCCAAACAGGCCTACCGAGCTCCAAACTGACCCAAACTCGAAACAGCAGCAACACGAGACAACAACGAACTCACCCAGACGTTCACCCGAGGCAAAACCCACAGAGTCTCTGCACCGGTCAGACCGGTGAGCAGCACCTGTCAGACCGGTCAAGCTGGGCCGGTCGGGGATGAACAGCACCCGCGGGTCAACTCCCCCAAATCCAACTCCCGATCTCCCGAATCGCTACACGGATTTGTGCAAGACTTTGGGGATAGTAGGAACACCTCATGGGCACTCCATAGCCAAGATTTGGTCCACCAAAACTTGCTAAATCAAGAGGAATCGAAGAAATCCCACCAAGAACGCCTCTAACCCTAGAGTCACGAAAACCCCAAAATCGAGCCCCTTTGCTCACTGATTTGGGAGGGAAATCAAAAGGAAAAGAACCACGAAGGGTTCATGCATACATCCCCCACCAAATCCCAAAGAGAAAGGCCTCGAAATCGCTCCAAGAAAATCGCCAAGAAAGGGCTCCGAAAATCACCAAAAAGGAGAAACGGGAAAGACACATCCAAGCCTTGAGGAATCACGCCGAATCATCTATACATACCAAAGAGGTTCATACAAGGTCTAGCTTGCCGCCCGATCATCCTTCCCTCTCACAAGATCTCACCATGAAGCTCTCAAGCTAGTCCTAAGAAAATCCTAAGGAAAATAGGAAGAGAAAATAGGAAAGCAAATGAGCTAGGGTTCCAAGAGATGGCTGCCATCCTCTCACCACTTGGGTTCTATGGAAGCAAACCGAAAGACGAAAATACCCTTACTAGCTAACTAGGGATACATGCCCCTCAAGGGCGAATTCGGAAATCTTTGTCTTCGCTCCATCGGACGGATGCCCAGCGACCGCAAACTTGCTTAGCCTCGACGCAAGCCTTGCGATCCCGACGCGTGTCCTCCGCTTCGAAGATTCCGGACTACGTCGTCGCACACCGGTCAGACCGGTGCTCCTCACTGGTCAGACCGGTACCGACCGGTCAGACCCACCGGTCAGACCGGTCTGGAGCTGCTGCACCTCCGTCTTCGGTTCTTCGGTCTTGGCTTACTGGATCAACCAAGGAACCCAGTGGTTTTCTGGTGAACCACTGGAAACCCCGCGAACTCGGTGTAGCCTCCGCCAATCACCACTCATGACTCGGCTCCCACGTAGTCCCGGCTCGACCTTGGTTTTGAGGCTCAACCAAGAAACCGTCTATGACTTCATCTTGCCGTTCTTGCCACCATGCGGCCCGCACTCGACCCCGCTGGCCACCGGGTCCCTCGAACCAAGCCTACTTGTCTTCTCCACACCTGGAGGCCTCACTGGCAACGACTTTTCGCGCTTGTTCTTCACCTGCACCAACACCAGTCAAGCCGCAACCTGCACCTGTAATACTTAGCCAAGAATTAGTCCACACCACGTTGTCAATCACTCATCACACCAGGAAGCGACCATCCACCGGTCCTCGAACCACACATGGCTCTCAATCTCCCCCTTGATGAGTGCATTGACAACACACACGTTTTGGTAACCAAGAGAAAAAGGAAAAGAAAAGAAACGACTAAAAGAAACTCCAACAAGCGATCAAAAGCCAAAGGAAAGGCAAAGAGCAAGATCACTTGAAGAAGACAAGTCTCGGACCCCTTAGGCAAGGGCAACGGCTCGACACATCCGAGACAAAACCATGCTCAAGCAAAGAGCACAAACCAGCAATCCAAAGCTCGAAAACCACAAAGAGCTCCTCCTGCACACATGCAAGCTCCCCCTAAACCAATGCATGCAAACCACGTCGCAAAACAGAGCAGCTGCTTTAGCTTTGCTCTGGACCGGTCAGACCGGTCAACCACACCGGTCAGACCGGTGTGCTATATCGCCCAGCACCTGAACCTCACACCGGTCAGACCGGTGTACCTCACCGGTCAGGCCGATGACCACCTGGGAACTGCCCGAGCTCAAAACTAGCTCGAAACCACTTGGAAACCTTCTAAATGCATGCAGCAAGCCAAAACATGCTCAAACTTCTCCCCCTTGTTGACAATGCATGAATCAAGCCAAAAATGCAAAAAATGCAACCTAGAGCTTCTCAAATAGACAAAATTCAACAAAGGATGCTACACATGTCCAAATGAGCAAGTTAGATACTCTATAGCTTCGTAATGACATCAACTACAAGATCGCCAAGTTTCACAATCATTGGGCGAAGCTAAGATAGAATTGAGCAATTTTGCAAAAATTTACCCTCTCATGAGCAAAGTCCTAAACATGAGCAAAACATGTCAAAATGGCAAAGCCACACAAACTTCATGCGAGGACAACCATTCTAAGCATAAGACCATCATAAACACCCACAAGCACCTCATGTCATGTCAAAGCCACCGAGCCATGTGCCTACTTCTAGATATGAGACTTCTCATTGGTAGGCATCATGCAACGGTTTAGCACCCAAAACAAATTAAAAATAGCACATATGACATGGGAGCACATTTTCCAAGCAATTTACATTTTATTTTCAGATTTGAAATTGGTACATGAAATGTCTTTGCGACAAAAAGGAACTTATGCCCCTCCACAAGATCAAGCATGGGGGCTAAACATTCATGATGGCAAATGAGCCTTTGGCCCCATATGATAAAAATAAGCTATCCAACCACAAATTAAGCATAGCCAAGCCACTAAAACATGTTAAGATCATATAAAGGCATTTACTCACAAGAGAGCATACATATGAGATTTTTCAAAAACATAGCCATCAACCATGGATATAAACCAAGATTATCGAGAGTTAAGCCAAACTAACCATAGCTTACCAAGCTAGCTCACAAAGACATATATATCATTCCATGGTGAACAATGTATATAGGAGAAGCTTTTCCTAAACAATGCATATGATACAAAATGCATGCAACCTAAGATACAAAGATGCCTATACATCATGTTACATATGCCATGCCAAATGCAAGAAATGCACAAAGGAAAGCTATACATATGCTACAAAGGAGCTCCCACACACCGACTCAAGAAATCAAACACACACCAAGCTCCCCCTGCAAACGAGTGAAAGTTGCTTGATCTAGGGGTTTGGTGAAAATATCGGCTAGCTGGTCATGTGTGGGTACATGGATCAAAGCGATTTTTCCTTTCTCTACGTTGTCTCTCAGAAAATGATACCTCACTTCTATGTGCTTAGTTTTGGAATGGAGCACTGGGTTCTTTGCAACGCTTATGGCAGTGGTGCTATCACATTGAAGTGGAACATGGGTATACTCCTCACCAAAGTCACTCATGGTGTATGTGATCCAAAGGAGCTGAGAGCAACAACTAGCTGCGGCCACATACTCTGCCTCGGTAGTGGATTGAGCAACACTCGACTATTTGCGGAAAGACCAAGACACCAAAGAAGAACCCAAGAACTGGCAAGTCCCAGAAGTGGACTTCCTATCCAACCGACACCCGGCAAAATCCACGTCCGAAAATCCATGAAGAGCCAAAGAAGAAGATGCGGAGTACCAAAGACCAAAGTCGGGAGTATGTCACAAATACCTGAATATGCGCTTGACTGCTTGCCGATGCGAAGTCCTCGGAGATGCTTGAAAACGAGCGCACAGACATACCAAGAATTGGATGTCCGGCCTCGTCGCCGTCAAGTAGAGGAGTGACCCGATCATGCTCCGGTACTCCTTCTGGTCCACGTGTTCACCTTCCTCGTCCGCATCAAGAGCTGTAGTCGTACTCATAGGCGTCACCATGGCCTTGGAGTCCTCCATCTTGAACTTCCTCACAATGTCCTTGGTGTACTTAGCTTGGTGCACGAATGTTCCTTCCTTTGATTGCTTGATCTGTAGCCCGAGGAAGAACTGCAACTCACCCATCATGCTCATCTCAAATTCCCTGCTCATGTCTTCTGCAAACCTTGCAACAAGAGAGTTAGACGAGCCACCAAAGACAATATCATCCACGTATACCTGCACAATCAGGATATCTCTGCCCTGCCTGAGGAGAAACAAGGTCTAATCGACCTTCCCCATCTCAAACCCTCTCTCAAACAGGAACCCCCTCAGTCTACCATACCAAGCTCTAGGCGCCTGCTTCAACCCATACAGCGCCTTCCTCAACTTGTACACCCGGTGGGGGTACTTCTCACTCTCAAACCCCGGTGGTTGCCTCACAAACACCTCTTCCTCCAACACACCGTTCAGGAAAGCACTCTTCACATCCATCTGGTACAACTTGAACCCTTTAGCCACGGAAAAGGCTAGAAGGATTCTGATCGCCTCCAAACGAGCTACAGGAGCGAAAGTCTCCTTGTAGTCGATCCCCTCTTTCTGACTGTACCCCTGAGCAACAAGTCTCGACTTGTTCCTCACCACTTCTCCTTTCTCTCCCTCTTTATTTTTCCACACCCATTTTGTCCCAATCGGCTTACACCCTGGAGGAAGGTCAACCAACACCCAAACTTGGTTCCTCTCAAAATTCTCCAACTCCTCATGCATCGAATTAACCCAATTATAATCAGATAGCGCGTGTCCAATGTCTTTAGGCTCAAAGGTGGCAACAAAAGCAGCATGAGCGAAATGAGAATTGTTCCGAACCCTCGACCGTGTAGTACGTTCATTCATGTCGCCGATGATTCTCGAAGCTGGGTGATCCACTTGCACTCGCCAGGGAGGTTCTCGCCTTGATGCTACCTCCCCCTCAACAGCAACTTCGCCTTGATCTGGGTTTGTCGTTGTTGGTGTGGGAGAGGGCCCGTTCACGATCGTCGTCGAACTTTTAGGTAAATGTTCAGCTGCGGGCACCACACCGCCATCTTCATCATCTCCATGTTCATGCTCCTCCTCCTGAAAGATCTCCTCGCCAAGTTCGTCGTCACCTGCACACTCAAAAACAAGCTGACTACGTGGCTGTGTCTCGTCGAAGGTTACCTCGCAAGTCTCCACGATTTGGTTAGTTTCAAGATTTTGCACACGAAATGCTCTAGAATGAGATGCATAACCAAAGAAAATGCCGTCGACAGACCTAGCTTCGAACTTGTCCAACTTCTTCCCTTTCTTCAGAATGAAGCATTTACAACCAAAGACATGAAAGTGACTCACCTTGGGTGTGCGACCGTGCATCAACTCGTAACAGGTTTTCTTCTTATGAACCCTGAGGTAGATCCTGTTCGACACATAGCACGCGGTATTGACCGCCTCAGCCCAGAACCTTCTCGGAGTCCTATGCTCGTCGAGCATCGTCCGAGCCATCTCGCACAAGGTCTTGTTTTTCCTTTCCACCACGCCATTCTGGGGAGGCATATACGGACTCGAAAACTGGTGTTCAAGACCCAAGTCATGGCAAAAGGTTTCGAAGCGAGAGTTTTTAAATTCCGAGCCATTGTCACTGCGGATTGCTCGTATGGCATCTCCGTGCCTCTCGTTTCTTAACCTCAAGACAAGATCTCGAACAAAACCAAACGTCTCCCCTTTCTCCTCAAGAAAGAACACCCACGCATACCGAGAGTAGTCGTCCACCACAACAAGGACATACCACTTCCCACCCGCAGATCGCACACGAGCTGGGCCAACAAGGTCCATATGGAGCAGCTCACATGGACGCTCAGTCATCACATCAGTGAGAGGTGGGTGAGAAGAGGCTACCATCTTGGCATGCCTACACGGCGCACAAACCAACTCTTTCTCAAACCTCAACCGCGGCAATCCTCGGACCAAATTGAGTTTACTCAAGCGTGACAAAAGGTCAAAGCTCAAGTGACCCAACTTCCTATGCCACTTCCACAACTCACTCGAAGAACCAGCCAAAAAGCAACGCTCCACACTAGAAGACTGAGAGAAATCAGCTCGGAACACTTGACCCTCGGGAACGACCATGCAAACAAGGTCCCCTCGAGAATCTAAAATCCGAGAACCACCAGGCCGAAACAACACCTCAAAGCCCTCATCCAACAACTGGGACACGGAAAGCAAATTGAACCCCAGTGATTGAACAAGAGCAACACGCCTGAGAGTGACCTTGTCACTTACCTTGATCTCACCTTCTGATAGCACACGCCCTCGCCCATTGTCCCCAAAAGTGATGTATGTCTTGGACACCACCGGGACGAGACTTGAGAACCGCCCCTTGTCCCCGGTCATATGCCTCGAGCAACCGGAGTCAATCAACCAAACGTTCCTCAAGTCTCCCACCTGAAATTCAAAATCGAGCACGTGAGTGAACAAACGACTCAGCACTGGGGTTAGTACCAAAAGAGTAAAACCAGTGCCGAGCCATTTGCTCCAAAGTGGGGTTAGCACAAACCAAATCATCACGCTTATCAAAGCTACCACCACGAACACCACCATGGTAACCACTACGAGGGAACCAACCCTCTCTAGCTGGAGGAGGACGAAAGCCACGAAAGGAAAATCGTGGATCATTCCTCCTCTCCATCTCAAAGCTACGACTCCTCCCACCCCCGTATTGAGCACGAGGTGGAGAACGCCTAGCAAACTGACCACCTGCAAACTTTCCAGACCAACCACCAGAACCACGACCACCAGAACCAAACCGAGCATCCTCACGAGCACGAAAACCAACTCGCTGTCTGCCCAGACCTGCACCGGTCTGACCGGTGTAGTGCATCGGTCTGACCGGTGTAGCTCGGCCAGCAGCACCACCTGCTGCCTTCCGGTCTCCCCAAGCCGGAACCGTCCTCACAATCGCCTTGGCCCTGGGCATCTGCATACGAGGCTCAGGTACACCATTAGAGGAGTGGTACCTGTCCTTGTTAGCCCACTCTCTAGCCATTCTCTCCTCACGCTTCCTCTTGAAGCAAAACTCATCCTTGTGACCATCTCTCCCACAATACCCACAATGGAACTTTATGGGTTGTGGCTTAGGCTTGGGTTGGGGCTGCTCACTCGGTTTCTCACCCTTCTTCTCTCCTTCCTCACCTCCCTTTGGGCTCACAAACTTCACCGATTTTTGGAAATCATTTGTTGGGTGAGGGAATATGGGTGGGTCTGGAGTAGTGTCAAGTTTGTTTCTGAGATGGTTAGGCTTGGGCTCAAACTTGTTCTTGTGTCTGTTTGGTGGTGGGATAGGGATCTCTCCAACTCTCTCAACTCCCTCACCACTGTTCTCTCCAAGCTTGTCAGCCCCAAGTGCCTGACCATCATAGCGTTTGAAAGCCTCTATCATGATACCAAGCTGAGGCTCCTGACCCGACAACCAGCTCATACATTTCCTCAGCTCATCATTCTCATCCTGCAAGCGATCAACATAATGTGCAAGCTCCAAATTCTTAACCGCATGCAGTTCACAAGTAGAGCAAGAAGTGGGAATAGGCTCTTTCAACTTAGCCTCAAGCGAAACAGTGTAAGCATGCATCTCATCAATCTTTCCATGCAAAACAGGGCAAGAAGTGCAAGCACCTAGCAAAGCAGGTCTAGACTTAAGCTCAGCCACTTCAACCCTAAGCTTATCTAGTTCATCACAAGTAGAAGCATGCTTATCCTTAATAGCAGTAAGATCAGCTAGGTACACAGAGCAATCACAGCAATCAATCTCATCAGAAACCACAGGAGAAGCCTTAAGCGAATCAATCTCAAGCTTAGCATCTAGGTTCTGGGTTTCTAGCTCAGCCACACGGTTCCTAGCATCTTCTAGTGAGGCCCTAAGCTCTTTCCTCATCTTCTTGGCCTCTCTAAGCATGTGATCACGATTATCAAGCAAGTCAACCAACTCATCATTCTCCTTGTGCAAAGAGGAGAGCTCATCACATACCTCGTCCTCGGAGTCGAAGTCCGAGTCGCTCTGGTGACTCTTCTTGCTGCCGGAGCTACAAGCCATGCCGCAGAAGCCATCTCCCGCGAAGCAGCTCAACCCGCTCAAGTTCCTGGATGACTTCTTGTTCTTGCGCCGATCACCTTCATCTTCACTGCTACTCGAGCTCGAGGAAGAGTAGGCGGAGCTGGAGTCGACGTCGCTCGCTCCGACCATCGCTCGGGCCTTCCTGCCGCGGCCGTCCTTCTTCCTCGACCGTCGCTCGTCCTTGTGCTTGTTCTTGTGATCGCGCCTCGATCGGTACTTGCCGTCCTTGCTCGACCGGTGCCTGTAGCCGTCCTTGTAGACGTCCTTGTTCTCCATCTTCTTCGGGCAGTCGGCGACGAAGTGTCCTGGCTTGCCGCACTGAAAGCACATCCGTGCTGTCCTCCTCATGTGCACCCGGTTCTCGTGCAGCCTCTCGAACCGCCTGGTCAGCAACGCCAGCTCGTCCTCTCTAAGCACGTCGAACTCCTCGTCTGGCAAAGACATCAAAGAAGACAGAGAGTACATCCTGGAGGATGCGTTAGCGTTAGACTTAGCTCCTTTGCCACTAACGAGAGCAAGACTATGAGAATCAGTCGGGCTCTTGATCTTGGCTGTCATACCACGGTCCAACTCAGCCGACTTGAGCTTCAAGAACAGCTCGTTCACCATCAAGGTGTCATACTTCTCGGACTCAACAATAGCCTCAAACTTCCCGTCCCATACGGTACGATCCAACGAGTGCAAGAGCTTCACGGCTCTATCATGATCATCGTATGGGAGCACGGCCACATTGGCTCTCATGTTGTTCACAACGACCGTAAACCGCTGGAAAAGGGCATCGACGGACTCGTCGGGGAGATGAGTGAAGTTCTTGTACTCTCTCCGGTAAGTCGCGTACATCCGAGCCTGAACCTGAGCATTCCCAGCATGAGCATCCTTCAACTGCTCCCAAATCCTACAAGCTAAGTCCTCTGTCTGAACCCGATCGAATTCGGGCTGACACAGAGCACGAAACAAGTAGTCGACAGCCTTGTTGTTGGCTTCGAACATATCCCTCGATCCTGGAGCAAGGAAGTTCATCGGATGAACATAAGCTGTGTTCACCGTAACGTCCCAAAGGATCTGACCCTTTCCGCGGAGGAACGCTGCCATCCGCCTCTGCCACATCTGGTAGTTCTTCCCATCGAAGTGCGGAGGACCCGAACCTCGTTCCTGGTACGCCATCTTTGGATCTTAGACTAGTAAGAGTCAATAAAGACCCAAACTGGCTCTGATACCAATTGAAGGACCGATTAGGCGAACCAGAGAGGGGGGAGTGAATGGGAGCCGATAAAAATTCTTCTCGAAGGAGATGAGAACTCCAACAAGACGAACAAGGCTTCCAAAACACGTCTCCGACTCAAATACCCAAGTTGGTCAAGACCACGCAGCCACTGAAGTGCTACTGGTCCTAGGAACCAACAACCACCTACACCTACTCGAGAACGCAGCGGAAAAACCAACTCGAGCAGCTACTGGGCTACACCGGTCAGGCCGGTGAGCAGCACCGGTCAGACCGGTCCCTGCTGGCAAAATCTGAGAACTTCCACAGAAGGCCTCTACACCGGTCAGGCTGATGTAGCTCGCCGGTTAGACCGGTCCAAGCCAGGAAATCCCAAATCCTCCAAACAGGCCTACCGAGCTCCAAACTGACCCAAACTCGAAACAGCAGCAACACGGGACAACAACGAACTCACCCAGACGTTCACCCGAGGCAAAACTCACAGAGCCTCTACACCGGTCAGACCGGTGAGCAGCACCGGTCAGACCGGTCAGGCTGGGCCGCTCGGGGATGAACAGCACCCGCGGGTCAACTCCCCCAAATCCAACTCCCGATCTCCCGAATCGCTACACGGATTTGTGCAAGACTTTGGGGATAGTAGGAACACCTCATGGGCACTCCATAGCCAAGATTTGGTCCACCAAAACTTGCTAAATCAAGAGGAATCGAAGAAATCCCACCAAGAACGTCTCTAACCCTGGAGTCACGAAAACCCCAAAATCGAGCCCCTTTGCTCACTGATTTGGGAGGGGAATCAAAAGGAAAAGAACCACGAAGGGTTCATGCATACACCCCCCACCAAATCCCAAAGAGAAAGGCCTCGAAATCGCTCCAAGAAAATCGCCAAGAAAGGGCTCCGAAAATCACCAAAAAGGAGAAACGGGAAAGACACATCCAAGCCTTGAGGAACCACGCCGAATCATCTATACATACCAAAGAGGTTCATACAAGGTCTAGCTTGCCGCCCGATCATCCTTCCCTCTCACAAGATCTCACCATGAAGCTCTCAAGCTAGTCCTAAGAAAATCCTAAGGAAAATAGGAAGAGAAAATAGGAAAGCAAATGAGCTAGGGTTCCAAGAGATGGCTGCCATCCTCACCACTTGGGTTATATGGAGGCAACCGAAAGACAAAAATACCCTTACTAGCTAACTAGGGATACATGCCCCTCAAGGGCGAATTCGGAAATCTTTGTCTTCGCTCCACCGGACGGATGCCCAGCGACCGCAAACTTGCTTAGCCTCGACGCAAGCCTTGCGATCCCGACGCGTGTCCTCCGCTTCGAAGATTCCGGACTGCGTCGTCGCACACCGGTCAGACCGGTGCTCCTCACCGATCAAACCGGTACCCATCGGTCAGACTGGTCAGACCCACCGGTCAGACCGGTCTGGAGCTGCTGCACCTCCGTCTTCGGTTCTTCGGTCTTGGCTTTGTGGATCAACCAAGGAACCCAGTGGTTTTCTGGTGAACCACTGGAATCCCCGCGAACTCGGTGTAGCCTCCGCCAATCACCACTCATGACTCGGCTCCCACGTAGTCCCGGCTCGACCTTGGTTTTGAGGCTCAACCAAGAAACCATCCATGACTTCATCTTGCCGTTCTTGCCACCATGCGGCCCGCACTCGACCCCGCTGGCCACTGAGTCCCTCGAACCAAGCCTACTTGTCTTCTCCACACCTGGAGGCCTCACCAGCAACGACCTTTCGTGCTTGTTCTTCACCTGCACCAACAACAGTCAAGCCGCAACCTGCACCTGCAATACTTAGCCAAGAATTAGTCCACACCACGTTGTCAATCACTCATCACACCAGGAAGCGACCATCCACCGGTCCTCAAACCACACATGGCTCTCAAAGGTGGAGGGCGCGGTGAGAGGGAGGGAGCTCTACCGCCGGTCGTGCTTGCCCCGCTGCAGGGGAGCACCGTTACCCTGCTCCTCCACTCCACGATCGTCGACAGAGGGAGGGCGCCGATGCGCAGATCACGGGAGGAAGGGAGGCCGCCGGTGTGGTTGCCCCTCCTGTGTCATCGGAGTGGGCGCCAGCGAGCATGGGAGATGGGCGGAGAAGCAGAGGAAGGGGAACATGATGAGCAGAGGAGAGAGAGAGGGGTGGGTGGGATGGGAGGGGGCCGGTGTGGTTGGGTGGGAGGGGAGGAAAAAAAGAGTATGACAAGTGGGCTCCACCGATGTTAGTTGGGATAGAGTGGGAGATGTAAAGCATGACGAGTGTGGAAGATTGAGATATAGAGGAAAGAATCTTGATGACCAGGCAGAAATATTCTGTTTTAAGGGAGGATATGAAGTATGATGAGTGCGGATAGTCTTAAGAAAGCTATGAGGAAGGATGCCCTAAGACAATGCATTCCTTTGGTTTTGAGTGATATCACTGTCGGAAGGTGAAAAGTGGGTGAATTTTTTTATTAAACTGCGTGCACAGAGTGAAGAAATGAACTGACACGATTCTCTAGGTAAGAAATTTTGATGGGCATGCTTGGATGGAGGTGTTAGTGTTAGTTTGAAGCAAACTAACACCAAAACTAACACTTTGCTCCCAAACACATGTGTTAGTTTGGTGTTAGTTGGAACTAACACCCCCAAAAAAACTAACCCCTCCAAGAGATGGTAATTGGTGTTAGTTTGGTGGACCCCATCCCAATTTACTCCTTCCCCCCCTCTCTGTCCACAGCAGATCCATCCACCCGTGACCTCCCCCGGCGTACCTATCCGCATCGCGCGTCCCCGCACCCGCAGCGACCCAGGGCGGCACCGCCGGGGCTCCCACGCACGCCGCCGGGCGCTGGGGCTCCCACACGCGTTGCTGGCGAGGATCTAGGCGCCCCCGCTAGGGGCTCACACGTGCGCTGCCGCACTCCTCCAACAGCAGTGCCGCCGGCCTTCTTCCCAGCGCCGCCGCGTCCTCCAACACAGCTCCGCCGCTCAACGCCCAGCGCCGCCGTCTCACCCCCGCGCGTGCAATGGCCGGTGGCGTAGCCGCAACTCCTACACAACAAGCCACCAGCAATGTCTCGTGGCAGCCGATCCCTCCTGGCCTCGTTTGTAACGACCCGGGTTTTCAAAAAGGGAAAACCCGTCAACCTGCTCTCGTGATAGTCCCTGGATCAGACGCTATCACGCACAGTCATCCATCACAGATAAATATCACAACCATACAACGAAACAAAGCATCAGAGTATGAATATTATTACATGTCCTGAATAAAGGAGTACATGAATACACACCTCTTGGCGGAATAACATGAATAAGAGCCTACGCAGCGGTAGCTAGCTTCCAGAAGGTGACTCCATCTTTATTCTTCCCTCCCACAGACATCCTTGAGCGAAACGACGTGCCCCTCAGTCGTACCATCCGTTGGCGTTGTTGTCGAAGTCTAACTCGTACCCTGCAAGCTCAGGGGCTATCCCCAAGGATCGGGATAGGTCCACGTCACCAACCGTATGCAAGCTTTAAGTGGCCTACTTCTAAAGGTAAAGAAAGGCACAAGGTAGAGGCTGGGTTTCCTAAGCAGCAGCAGCAGTAATATAAATAGAATAACATCTCCATATTCCCACCTTTTCCCATATCACTCATCCGCAAACGGTTACACCTGGTCACCCAGATCTCCGTCACCAGCACCTATCTCCATCTAGGGTCGGTGCGAGAACTCCCACTCCTCGCACCTCAATGATTGCACCCAGATCCGCGAGGCAGTGGGAGCAACTCCCCTCTCCCCGAGTACAACCACGGCTCACCATACACTCACATCCTATAAGGGGGAGGTAGAATTCCCAAAACGTAAGAGTCGGAGTAAACAACAGGCATGTCCATAACCGAGAACGCGACTATACGTATAGATCTAAACTCCGCAGAGCGTGTATGTTGACGGCTGTTTTTCACCCACTTCTTACCCGTCAAACATGTACCTTTTGGCATGGAAAATGATTATCAACACTAGAATAGGGCTTAAACTAATCATTTCCACAAGTGTTGGTGATTATGCAAATATAGGTGATTAGCACTAGAAAGAGGAGTATGTTGGCACATTTTATCTACAAATATTTCCCCTCACATTTACTGGAAAAAAGACTAAAATATAATTAGATCACCTTATTAGGGTTTATATTGACAATTTCCACGAGTTTTGGTGAATCTATGAATTTACAGGGACTATTCAGAAAATATGCAAAGAAACCACTCTAGAAGACTCCAAAAGGCTCCGGAACTCAACGTGACTTAGCACCTAAGAAAGAAGCATCTAGAAGGATCAAGGACCCACCTGGCCGAAGTGGACCCCGAGGGGGGCCCACCCCAGCCCGATCGGCCTGGTGGTGGGGCCGGTCGGCCCCCCCTGGCGCCAAATGGGCCCAGCTTCCGGAATGTTCTTCCACCGCCTATGAGGATCAATCTAAACCACAAGTTAAGGTCGGTTTGATCGTACGGTGCACGTCATCTCCTCCGGGCTATATAAGCAGACCCCCTGACCCCAGGGCAGACAACAATTCATTCTATCAGATCCTCCATGCCTATCTGAGATTAGAGCTCTAGATTAGAATTAGAGTTGGAGAGTTAGTATCAAGTTGAGAGATTAGAGCCACGATCTATTTAGATCTAGCTAATCTTGTTCGAGAGGATTAGAGAGCGGTAGAGGCGAAGCTGAAGGAAGGCCCGGACCTGTCGGTGTCTCCTCTTCATCTTCTACCTCTGGGATCAACTCCATTGGAGCCTGATCCTGAGACCTTGTGGAAAGATCGACTTCTTATTCAAGTGAGTAACATTGTTTTTATTGTTCTTACAGTTCATAACTCTTTAAGTACTTTAATTCCTGTCGCTCTTGAGTTAAAGTTGCATGTTTAGTGTAAGCGTGGTGCTTAGACTAGCTAGCTTATGAATGCCTTCTATATTCCGGATCGTGTGGTAGAAGTGGGAAGTGACCTTGTTCCCGTCTGTCCTTTGCAGTCCACCTCCCGTCTATAGAAACTGTAGGACTCCCCCCATAGATTCTTGGGAGGTTCCCTTTCCTAAGTGTGCCTTCAGACAATCACCCCATAAGAACAATATAGACAGCTTGTGAGAATAAGAACCAGACATCCTTAAGTTTTCCTTATCTCTCTTTCTGTCAAGTCCTTGATAGCTACTCAGTGATTAGTTATATACCTCAGATACTCTCTTTACCATTCTCCTTGTGGATTCGATATTTAAAACCCTCTCCCGGGTGGAATGCTCACCGGTATCCGTGCGCTTGCGGATTATCCATCATAATATTTCTGTAGGCTTAACAAATACCAACAAGCATTTCTGGCGCCGTTGCTGGGGAGAACGGTTAAGAGAAAACTCTTCGAGTATAACTAATCTTGTATCTTTCTTTTTTCTTTTTAGTTTTAGATTACCTACTGTTCTTATGGACACTACCCTCATTAAAGACTTTTCGGCACCCTCAGAGTTCAGCCTTAGGCCTATGCCATCATCGAAACCAATCCTATCTGATGCCTATGAGCTGCGCCCACGGTTAATAGAGATGGTCCAAACCAACACTTTCTTAGGAATAGAAGATGAAGACCCTTATCATCATCTCCAGCAGTTTGAGCAAACTTGTGACTGCCAGCACATTGAGGGTATGTCAGACGAGACTATCTGTTGGAAGCTTTTTCCATTCACTCTGAAAGGAAAAGCTCGCCAATGGTACGACCGGACCAAAGAGAAGATGAAAGGCGCTTGGGGAACTCTCCGTGCAGATTTTTGCATGGATTTTTATCCCTTATCTAAAGTAGTCAATCTCAGAATCAAGATCATATCCTTCAAACAGGGGGATAATGAGTCTATGAGTTCATCCTGGGAACGTTTTGAACTCCTTTGCAAATCCGGACCAGATCTAAGCCTTCAAGACCATATTCTCCTTCAACATTTCTATATTGGTCTTAATAAGGAATCTAGAGCCTATTTGAATACCTCCTCTCATGGATCATTCATACACCTTACATCTAGTGAAGCTAGAACCGTCCTAGACAACATTCTAGCCAGCACTAATGATGGTCCTTTAGAAGAGAAAACTTTAGAAGAAGAGATTCCAGAAATAGCTACACCAGAACCTATGCCAGAAACATCTCAACCTATAGCTATCCAACATATAGAATCACCACAGGAAGAAATTCCTCTACCTGATTTTATAAATGATATCGAGGATGATTTATTTTCCGATTATGGAAACATCTCGAAATATCATAAAGAGAAGAGGCCTCAAAAGCACACATCTTCTTCACATGAGAAGATAGACCCTTTTGAGCAAACCTTCTCAAGAGAACACACTGTGGAGCTTGCATCCATCATGAGTGGGGAATGGTTAGAAGAGTCAGAGATTTCCTCTGATGTAGTCCATTTGGATTCACCTTCTATACCAATTCAATGTACAATCAATGGAACCCCTTTTGATGCCCTTTATAATCCAGTTGTGGGAATCAATATAATGGCCTTACCCTTTTTCCATCAGTTTATTAAAAACAAGCCATTATCTCCCACAACGAAATTATTAAAGTGCTCCTCAGGACAAATTATTCAAAGTTCGGGAATTCTCTATGTCTTACCTGTTTCAGTTTACGACATGTCAATTCACCTGAGCTTTCACATTTGTGATATTAAGGAGTTTGATCTTTTAATAGGCTATCCCTTAGAAAAACTCCTTAAGGAAGGACACACAGGGAAACTTGATGTTTGCCTAGGCAAAACCATTAAAGTTCCCTTACACTTCTCACATTCGATCCATACTAAGATCGAACCCAGTCCTGAACCTGACCCAATGGAAGAGGTGAATGAAGCATCTCTGGAACATTTCGTAGAATCCAATCAAGAAGATGTCACTGAATTCTTCATCGAGGAGGAAGAAGAAAATCCTACAGAATCTGAGCCCCTCGATGAAACCGAGGAACCCTCGAGACCTCCCATTGAGCTTAAACCTTTACCACCTGGTCTTAGATATGCCTTTTTGCACAATGATTCTAAGTCTCTTGTGATCATTAATGACCAACTCACTCAGGAAGAGACTCATAGGCTGATAACCATCTTAGAACAACATCGCTGAGCCTTTGGCTACTCGCTCCAAGACCTTAAGGGCATCAGTCCTGCCCTTTGCACTCATCGCATTCCTACAAACCCTGATGTTCTACCATCTAGAGAGCCACAACGAAGACTCAACAATGCGATGAGAGAGGTAGTGAAGAAAGAAGTTCTGAAACTCTTACACGCCGGGATTATATATCCTGTGCCACATAGTGAGTGGGTAAGCCCCGTGCAAGTTGTGCCTAAAAAGGGAGGCATGACAGTTGTGAAAAATGAGAGGAATGAATTAATTCCTCAGAGAACCGTCACTGGTTGGCGTATGTGCATAGATTATAGAAAACTCAACAAAGCCACAAGGAAAGATCACTTTCCACTGCCCTTCATTGATGAAATGTTAGAGCGGTTGGCAAATCACTCTTTCTTTTGCTTTCTTGATGGATATTCTGGATATCACCAAATCCCAATCCATCCCAGTGACCAGAGCAAAACCACTTTTACATGTCCTTATGGAACCTATGCTTATCGTAGAATGTCTTTTGGGCTATGTAATGCTCCAGCTTCTTTTCAAAGATGTATGATGTTCTCTGATATGATTGAAGAGATCATGGAAGTTTTCATGGTTGATTTTTCTGTTTATGGAAAAACCTTTGATGATTGTCTAGAAAACTTGGATAAGGTTTTGCAAAGATGTGAAGAAAAGCACTTAGTCCTTAATTGGGAAAAATGTCATTTCATGGTTAGAGAAGGAATAGTGCTAGGCCATCTAATTTCTGAAAGAGGAATTGAGGTAGATAGAGCTAAAATAGAAGTAATTGAACAACTACCTCCACCTGTTAATGTCAAGGGAATCAGAAGTTTTCTTGGCCATGCTGGTTTCTATAGAAGGTTTATAAAAGATTTTTCTCATATTGCTAGACCTCTTACAAACTTGCTTGCCAAAGATGTTCCTTTTGACTTTGATGATGCTTGTCTTAAATCTTTTGAAACTCAAAAAAATGCTCTTATTTCTGCACCCATTATACAACCCCTTGATTGGTCTTTACCTTTTGAAATTATGTGTGATGCAAGTGATTATGCTGTGGGGGCTGTATTGGGGCAAACAAAGGACAAGAAACATCATGCCATTGCTTATGCTAGTAAAACTTTGACAGGACCTCAACTCAATTATGCCACAACTGAAAAAGAACTGCTAGCTGTTGTTTATGCCATTGACAAGTTTAGATCTTACTTAGTTGGAGCAAAAGTTATTGTTTACACTGATCATGCTGCTTTAAAATATTTGCTCACTAAGAAAGATGCTAAACCTAGATTAATAAGATGGATTCTGCTTCTCCAAGAATTTGACTTAGAAATAAAAGGTAAGAAGGGAGTAGAAAATTCTGTTGCCGATCATTTGTCTAGAATGTATTTTGAGAAACCACAGGAACTACCCATCAATGTCGTAATGAGGGACGACATGCTCTATCGGATCGCCCGGTCAGACCCCTGGTACGCAGATATTGTTAATTTTATGGTTGCAGGGTATGTACGACCAGGAGCCGACAAGAAAAAGCTTATTTACGAGAGTCGCCATCACCTGTGGGATGAACCATACCTTTTTCGAGTATGCTCTGACAGGTTACTCAGGAGGTGTGTACCGGCAGAAGAAGGAATGAAGATCATTGAGAAGTGCCACTCATCACCATATGGAGGTCATTATGGAGCTTTCCGCACACATGTAAAGATCTGGCAAAGCGGATTTTTCTGGCCAACCATGTATCAAGACACAAAAGATTTCGTACGAAGGTGCAACTCCTGTCAGAGGCACGGAAACATCAATTCCAGAAATGCCATGCCACTGACAACCAACCTTCAGATCGAGCTCTTTGATGTCTGGGGTATTGACTACATGGGACCATTCCCAAAATCCGGAAAATTCGAGTACATCTTAGTGGCAGTTGACTATGTCTCCAAATGGGTTGAAGCCCTGCCATGCAGATCTGCTGACCACAAAAGCTCAATAAGAATGTTTGAAGAGACAATATTTCTGAGATTCGTTACGCCAAGGTTAGTGATAAGTGATGGAGGATCCCATTTCATCGACAGGCGCTTCGAGAAATACCTCATGAACCATGGGATCCAGCACAATGTCGCTACTCCTTACCACGCGCAAACAAGTGGTCAAGCAGAGACGTCCAATAAGCAGATCAAGAACATTCTACAGAAGACGGTGGACCAAATGGGGATAAAATGGAAAGACAAGCTACCCGAAGCACTTTGGGCTTATCGGATAGCTTATAAAACCCCCATTGGAATGTCTCCCTACCAACTGGTCTACGGGAAGACATGTCACTTGCCGGTTGAGCTAGAATTCAAGGATCATTGGGCAATAAAGAGATGGAACATGGACTTTGAAGCAGCCGAAACAAAACGGAAAATGCAACTGTTCGAGCTAGAAGAATGGAGAGAGAAGGCGTATCACAGTGCCAAGATCTATAAGGAAAGAACCAAGAGATGGCACGACAAGAGAATCATAAAGAAAGAATTCAACCCAGGCGATCAGGTATTACTTTTTAACTCCAGGGTACGACTCTTTGGGCACGGGAAGCTACGAAGCAAGTGGGACGGACCATACAAGATGGTGAATTCATCGTCACACGGAGCCGTCACTCTTCAAGACGACGAAGGTACGTTATTCAAGGTAAATGGTCAACGTCTTAAAATATTTTTAGAGCCCAATAAAGAGTCTGAGGATTTAGATGAAATAGATTTCTTTTGTTTTCCCATGAATATTAATTTTAGGCCGTAATGGACCATCTTAGGGTTTTTAAGGATCAGCACACGGTTAGAGCACCCCGCGTCGAAGATCGTCGCGAGACGACGTGGTGGGGGGCCGACCGGCCTCCTCACTGGGCTGATCGGGCCCTGCCCGCCACCTCGCGCCGCCAGCTTTCGCCCACGCTATCTCTAAGGTGCTCAGTTTTGGAAAAACTTGTTCGGGGATCTTTTACGAGATATCCCGTAGCCTTTCCAAGCTAGGTCAACCCCCTCTGCAAGTCCGTGACCGATATATAAGCAGGGGCAGACCTCCACCTTTTTCTCATCCCAAAGCCTCCAAGTAGCAGCAATGGCCGACAAGCAGCTTGTCTCCTTTAGCTTTGAAGCCAAGGCGGTTGTTCCTTTCGAGAAGGAAGCAAAGCCGCTAGCCTCCTTGCCTCCTGATCTCAGCCCTCTCTCGTTGTTCCTGCCTAGTCATCCACGTTCGCCGCCACCGCCTAAAGAAAGCAAGCAGGTGATGTACGCTCAGTCGTACGATCGCCGTCGTGAAGCAACTCAGAAGAAGCCGATCCGTGTTCCTAGCTACATGGATCTGAAGAAACCAAGGGATGGTGAGCAACTTGCTGACGTGTGCATGGACAAGCATGGCAACACAAGGGTGCATAAGTACACCACCTCCTCAAGCCGTGTCACCATCGACGGAGTTCGTGCCAAAGAACCTCAAATCAAGAGAATTCCGGTCATCGAAGCCAGCCAGCGGATGCCGCAGAAACAGAAGACCCGGAAGACCGTAGCTGAGCTAGCGCAGGAAGTAGCAAGCCTGGCAGAAACTTGCAAAGAGATCCACCGCGTCAACACTTCCCTCACCAAGACCGTCCTCAAACTGTTAGAATCAAAGAAGTGAAGGGACGATGAGGAAGACCATAGCCGCGACCTTAAGAAGGGCAAGCGCCCTTTGTAAACATCTTAGTTAGAGAGCACATTAGTGATAGTTAGTTCGAGTTAGTTAGTTTGCTTTAGTTGTTAGAGTTGTTTAATAAAGTGCTCTCTCCTTTAATAAAGAAGTATTCCACAAGTTGAGCTATTTTTGCCTATATATATATTTTTTGGATATGTTTTTGTCTTCACCATACTGTGCATGCAAGATAACAGAAAACAAGTGTGGGGGAGAAGAACAGACGACAAAACGGCATCTTCCACGACCAAAATCAAGAAAAACGGAAAAGCACAGAACAAACAACTCGCACGACGAACCACGGCAGAACCCAGTTCGGCCACGTCTCGTCCACCACTCGGTTTGCTTCCTGAACTTTTTAAATTTTTGCAATTTGCTTTCCGTTTCGAATTTGAACAAAGATGCCCTGCTAAAATGTCCTGATAACCTAAAAGATAAAGTTTCACATGTTTATGCTCTTAGAAATATTTATTGCTTTTGGGATGATCAGAATGAGGTTAGAATAATGAGAACCATCTTTCTTTTATCTTGTCTATGGAGAGTGCTTTAAAAATTATTAGCTAAGTTTCTCCTTTGTGATCAATAATATATCCCAACAGAGCTTTCATTGAAAATAAATTTGATTAAATGCTGCTTACTTGTATTGAGCTTTGTCAGATCTAGAGCTATGTTGAAGTTTTGTCTAAGTCTATGATCAAGATCACGTACACTGCTTTCACTAAAGTATCTATGCTCTAAGATTTTTGATCTCTGTCTCCCATATCATGAAAAAAGGTACAGCTAAAAAAAGAAGAAGAGAGAAAAAGCCAAAGAAAGAAAAGAAAAAAATTATGAGTGGAGAGAAAAGTGAGAGAGAGGAGAAAATGGACAAGTGTTCTACGGGTCAGAAGAACCCCCCTCTCAGAAAAAAAGGCATAAAAAAGAGAAGAATAATGGACATGTGTCCGAGGGTGAGTAGGGCCCACTTCTCTAAAATAATAAGTGAGAGAGTAATAATGGACGCGTGTCTGAGGGTGAGTAGAACCCAACTCTCCACAAAATAGCTGAATACCTTGTTCTAAAAAATGGGAAAAGATAGAAGATTCAAAAGTCAGAGCAGTGGTTTTTAAAATTTGACACACGCACATATCTTGATCTACGACCTATGACAGGCCTCTTCATGGATACAGATTTTGACCCAGCAATATATGCAAGGTAAGTCTGCTACATCTTTACATTCTAAAAACTTCACATATAATTGAGAGTATCACAAAGGAGTAAGCAAGACTGTATTTTCTTTTCAAAACATATTCAAAAACTCTCCATTGACTTGATTTGAGAAATAAAGGTGATCTGTTTCTAACTATGCTCAGATATTCCCTAAGTACAGATATGACTAAGGAGTATAATTATGTTGATTCTTGTCTCTACGGTTGTAAACCATCCTTTTATCGAGGACGAGTAAAAGCCTAAGTGTGGGGGAGTTTGTTGGCACATTTTATCTATAAATATTTCCCCTCACATTTACTGGAAAAAGGACTAAAATATAATTAGATCACCTTATTAGGGTTTATATTGACAATTTCCATGAGTTTTGGTGAATCTATGAACTTACAGGGACTATTCAGAAAATATGCAAAGAAACCACTCTAGAAGACTCTAAAAGGCTCCGGAACTCAACGTGACTTAGCACCTAAGAAAGAAGCATCTAGAAGGATCAAGGACCCACCTGGCCGAAGTGGACCCCGAGGGGGGCCCACCCCAGCCCGATCGGCCTGGTGGTGGGGCCGGTCGGCCCCCCTGGTGCCAAATGGGCCCAGCTTCCGGAATGTTCTTCCACCGCCTATGAGGATCAATCTAAACCACAAGTTAAGGTCGGTTTGATCGTACGGTGCACGTCATCTCCTCCGGGCTATATAAGCAGACCCCCTGACCCCAGGGCAGACAACAATTCATTCTATCAGATCCTCCATGCCTATCTGAGATTAGAGCTCTAGATTAGAATTAGAGTTGGAGAGTTAGTATCAAGTTGAGAGATTAGAGCCACGATCTATTTAGATCTAGCTAATCTTGTTCGAGAGGATTAGAGAGCGGTAGAGGCGAAGCTGAAGGAAGGCCCGAACCTGTCGGTGTCTCCTCTTCATCTTCTACCTCTGGGATCAACTCCATTGGAGCCTGATCCTGAGACCTTGTGGAAAGATCGACTTCTTATTCAAGTGAGTAACATTGTTTTTATTGTTCTTACGGTTCATAACTCTTTAAGTACTTTAATTCCTGTCGCTCTTGAGTTAAAGTTGCATGTTTAGTGTAAGCGTGGTGCTTAGACTAGCTAGCTTATGAATGCCTTCTATATTCCGGATCGTGTGGTAGAAGCGGGAAGTGACCTTGTTCCCGTCTGTCCTTTGCAGTCCACCTCCCGTCTATAGAAACCGTAGGACTCCCCCCATAGATTCTCGGGAGGTTCCCTTTCCTAAGTGTGCCTTCAGACAATCACCCCATAAGAACAATATAGACATAGCTTGTGAGAATAAGAACTAGACATCCTTAAGTTTTCCTTATCTCTCTTTCTGTCAAGTCCTTGATAGCTACTCAGTGATTAGTTATATACCTCAGATACTCTCTTTACCATTCTCCTTGTGGATTCGGTATTTAAAACCCTCTCCCGGGTGGAATGCTCACCGGTATCCGTGCGCTTGCGGATTATCCATCATAATATTTCTGTAGGCTTAACAAATACCAACAGAGTAAAAGCACAAGTCTTTGATCCAAGTACTTCAAGCTCAGCCAATGAGGGGGTGCCACATAGGATTCCCCTGGATCACTGATGTCATCAATCCAAGAGAGGCAAGCCCGACGAATCACGAATCGCCACGTGGACATCACGTGGATCCAAGGGCCCACTCAGTACCCAAACCGCCAGGAAACTTGGCATGCACGGAGGACAAGCATCAGGGCCCACATGGCAGCCACCCTGAGAAAGCACAACACAGAAGGCCTCCCGGGGGGTTCGGCCGACCCTAGGATCGGCCGAACCGACCTAGGGTCGGTTGATCCCCACCTTCCACGTGCTGCTGCCTGATTAGTCACTTGCTGCGATCCCGGGCGTTTTGGGGCACTTTGAGCCTCCGAGCAAGCCACTCCCTCCTCTATAAATAGGAGGGGAGGGGTTTCCATTTGAGACACACACTTCTCCTCCCCCTCTTCATTTTGGCTTGGAGCCTCTCTCTTTAGGAGAGGAGAGCTCTTTGTATAGGATTAGTGCTAGGAAGTGAGGTGGGAGGCTTGAGGCCATGTCATGATTCATGTCATCTTCCTCAAGAACGATCCTCAGCGGTGCCTTTGTTCTTCAACTATACTAAAGTGAGTGTTTCGATATTTCCTATTTAGACTAAAGTCGTATGCATGCTTAGTTGCTTTGTCCTTGTGTTCTTCATTTGTTCTTGGTTTAGAGGCTTGTGTTCTTCGAACACAACCCTTTCGATCCAGTAGACTTAGATCATAAGTTTGCATCTGGTTTGCCAGCTTGTCTATTAGAGTAAAGTGAAGCTCCTGCATGTTTCTAGTTAGATCAAAGTGCATTTGTGATCTTGCATGAGTGATAGAGCATACCTTGAGCTAGTGCCAGTATCTTCCTCGCGGATTCATAGTAATAGTAAGTTGTGTAGACGTGGTGTCTGGACCATAAGCTATCCTTCGAAGACCACGTACGATTGTAGCGTAGAGGTAGGCCACAGTGGTGACAGCCTGTTGGATCGTTTGTCAACCCTCTACGTCACGTACCGAGTTGGGCTCGCTCCAGCACATGGACCTAGGATGTGCCTGGTGCCCGAAGTGAGTGTTATACCTGAGAGACTGTAACTAGACTCTGCGCTCGGTTGAAGCAGATCCTTTCTACCTATCCTATCAATCAGTGTTGTGTCCTTGGATCATCTATACTAGAGTAGGAGATAGTGCACACCGTTCCTTGGATTCGATACCCTTGGAATACTCTCCTTCCTTGGGGAAGTGCTACAACGGTATTTCCATGCGCTTGCGGTATACCCGGTCGTTCTTATACGCTCCCTCTAGGTGTACAACTAGTGGTGACGTTAAGAAACGCCAACAAGCATTTCTGGTGCCGTTGCCGGGGAACGGTTGTTGTATCTATCTTCTAACCTAGTGGTCCTCGTATTTATCTTTTTTCGTTTTCTTCCACCTTCACCCCCGTCACCCATCGAGTTATCCTTTTTGTTTCTTTTCTTCTACCTTTACCCCCGTTACCCTTTGAGATGCCTTCCTGTCAAAGCCTCTCTACCCCTAGGGGCGAGTTCGTCTTAGAGCAACCATCAACTTCCTCATCTTGCTGTGAGCTTCGTCCCGGCTTTATAGCCATGGTTCGGAATCGACCTTTCTCTGGAGCGATCAGTGATGATCCTAATGTTCATTTAGAGGAGTTCGAGGACTTGTGTTCGTGCTTGGTAATTCCAGGCATGACACAAGAAATTTTGAGGTGGAAATTGTTCCCTTGCTCTCTCATAGATAGAGCGGAGCAATGGTACACCCACACAGCAGAGCATGTGAATAATTGGGGAGAACTACGAGAAAACTTTTGTGACTCGTTCTCCCTTTATGAACGCATAGAGCTCTTGTCGTGTGAACTCCTTGACTTTGAGCAATTAGAGGGTGAGTCCATAGGTGCAGCTTGGGCTAGGTTCCAATGTCTTATGACATCTAGCCCAGACATGTCTATACCTGATGATATAGCGATGTATACCTTTTATACTCGTATAGACATGGAATCTGCACAAGAGCTCAACCTTTTAGCTGGAGGTTCGTTTGAAAACCAAACTCTAGTGGAAAGAAGAGAGATCCTAGAATTCTTCTTAGAAACCTCTTCTTCCCATATCGTTTACAACGAACCCCATCTAGAGTCCGAGTTGGTCCATGAGAGTCTCTCAATAGTCGAATCTGAGCTTTCATTCTCTGAATTCCTTGATCCCTCTGTTGAGCCCTCTCCCGAACCACGAACATCAAAGGAAGAAGAAATTCAATCTTCAGAGTTCTCTTCCCGATTTGAGAATGACCCTTCTCAAAACATCAGAAATACCTCAGATCACTCTTAGCACGAGAAGCCTACGACATCGTTGGACCTTTATGAGGTCCTCGATGAAGTTTGGAATCATAGGACGATAGTGGATTGGTCACCACAGAAGCGTACATCCGAAGCAATTCGGGTTGGCTCGACTTCCACGATCATCCATTGTACCATGAGAGGAAACACCGTAGATGCTGTCCATGACCCTGCTGCTAGGGCTTGCATCATACCAGAGGCCCTTTTTGATACTCTGGTGGGTGACACGCCCTTGATCCCGACTGATGGACTTTTCCATAGCCCCAGGTGGCACTGTGTTTTTCCATGTAAAGGGATTGCTAGGGACGTGCCGATCACCATTGATGACATAGAGGTGCGGTTAGATTTCCACATCTATGACATCATGGATTTTGATCTTCTCCTAGGTTTCCCCTTAGAAAAACTTCTTGATAAATCCCAAGGAAACCTGGAAGAAGAGCTTGGGGAAACCGTTTCTGTCCATGCTAAACCATCTAGACATCCTCTGACAGAACCTTTCCCTAGACCTACGGTATCTCCTTCGCCTCCCGATCCTCCTGACAAAGCATTTCCAGCGGAGGCCATGAAGAAGGAATGGCCAGATGGAACGATATGCTTTTCCGAAGCATTTTGGGATAGTACATCCTCTCTGGTTATTCCTTGTTCTGTGAGAGGGATTGCCGTAGAGGCCCTTTGTGACCCCATCATGGAGGTTAACATCATGCCATGTCACTTAGCGGAAACTCTTTTGGGCAAGGTTCCGCTAGCACCATCCGACATGCTCCTCGAGACTTGCCCCTTTGGGCACATTCTTGAATGTCGGGGGATCGCAAGTGTCGTGCCACTCATCATAGACGGGATTGAGGCTGGCTTAGACTTTCACATCTTCGATGTCCTCGATCCTGATCTACTCCTAGGCTCCCCGCTAGATAAATTCTTTGAGGAATCCATAGGGAGCCTAGATGGTAATCTTGGGGAAGCCACTTCCGCCACTGCTACCCCCTGTTTGGGACACCCCATGGCGAAGCCTCTTCCCCAGCGAAACCCGCTCGAGAAAACGACACGTTCATCTCCATTCACGTCATCCAATCTCGTTCTCATTGAGGGTGTAGAATCCTCTACTCCTCATGAGTACGACTCGGAAGACCCTCTTCACCTTTGTGAAGACGAACGACTGTCACCATTCTCGACCGAGTTTCAGCCTCTTCCCGCTAGCCTGTACCATGTTGCTTTCGATTATGATCGAGAGTTAACATTGATCGTCCACGATGACTCTCTTGAGATGGAGAATTCATGGGCCATGGAACCTTTCGAGGCACTAACTCTGGAGTCCGGAGGAAAGGATTCCACATACGGGCATGGTAGTTTCATCCTTGATCTACCACATAAACCATGCTCACATCATGCCTCTCTAGAGTCAGTCATGCTTAGTGCGCTGAGCACATACGAGGGCTACAACCACCTTCTAGTCCTTTTTTGCAAAATGTTTGGAAGGTTGATTGATAGGCCGCAGTGGTGACAGCCTGTTGGACCCTTTGTCAATCCTCTATGTCGCGTATCGAGTTGGGCTCGCTCCAGCACATTGACATAGGATGTGCCTGGTGCCCGAAGTGAGTGTTATACTTGAGAGACCGTAACTAGACTCTACGCTCGGTCGAGGTAGATCCTTTCTACCTATCCTATCAATCAGTGTTGTGTCCTTGGATCATCTATACTAGAGTAGGAGATAGTGCACACCGTTCCTTGGATTCGATACCCTTGGAATACTCTCCTTCCTTGGGGAAGTGCTACAGCGGTATTTCGTGTGCTTGCGGTATACCCGGTCGTTCTTATACGCTCCCTCTAGGTGTACAACTAGTGGTGACGTTAAGAAACGCCAACAGTGTACACCAGTACCCAACTCAGAATAGCACCCGGACGGTGTACGGCCGACCGAGCCTACCCAACCGAACGAACACCTAGGAGTTACGATTCCATCCTGCATCCGGGTCTCGATGCGGTCCTTCGCAAAGGACCACCCCAGAACTGTGAACATGCCCCCGTGTGGCCACACGGGGAGCGCCCAAAAGGGAAGGGACTTCACCCTATACCCTCTCACTGATACCCTCTATCCTACTGGCAGGTATGGTATCGCACTTGCTAGGGTCGAAACGGCCCTATCCCCACTCTCGGCGAGGTGGTGTGTACGAAAGTCTTGTGTAACAAAGCGACCCACTCAGTTTCAGACCGGGGCGAGCTCCTATCCTCCAAGTCATCACGAAAACCCCAACACCTGTGCTCCTAAAACAGTGTACCCGCCATAGGTACCAAACTGGGTATCACCCGAGTAGACGATCCCTGGCCCCCGATTCCGGGATCAGGTTGTCTTGAGCTCACCCCCGCCAAGTATCCCAAAAACACCTCCTCCTGCCGGTTTTTTCCCCACACATGCCAAGAATACTACCACATAATTCCAACACATGCATGTTGGTATTTGTTAAGCCTACAGAAATATTATGATGGATAATCCGCAAGCGCACGGATACCGGTGAGCATTCCACCCGGGAGAGGGTTTTAAATATCGAATCCACAAGGAGAATGGTAAAGAGAGTATCTGAGGTATATAACTAATCACTGAGTAGCTATCAAGGACTTGACAGAAAGAGAGATAAGGAAAACTTAAGGATGTATTGTTCTTATTCTCACAAGCTATGTCTATATTGTTCTTATGGGGTGATTGTCTGAAGGCACACTTAGGAAAGGGAACCTCCCGAGAATCTATGGGGGGAGTCCTACGATTTCTATAGACGGGAGGTGGACTGCAAAGGACAGACGGGAACAAGGTCACTTCCCGCTTCTACCACACGATCCGGAATATAGAAGGCATTCATAAGCTAGCTAGTCTAAGCACCACGCTTACACTAAACATGCAACTTTAACTCAAGAGCGACAGGAATTAAAGTACTCAAAGAGTTATGAACCGTAAGAACAATAAAAACAATGTTACTCACTTGAATAAGAAGTCGATCTTTCCACAAGGTCTCAGGATCAGGCTCCAATGGAGTTGATCCCAGAGGTAGAAGATGAAGAGGAGACACCGACAGGTCTGGGCCTTCCTTCAGCTTCGCCTCTACCGCTCTCTAATCCTCTCAAACAAGATTAGCTAGATCCAAATAGATCGTGGCTCTAATCTCTCAACTTGATACTAACTCTCCAACTCTAATTCTAATCTAAAGCTCTAATCTCAGATATGCATGGAGGATCTGATAGAATGAATTGTTATCTGCCCTGGGGTCAGGGGGTCTGCTTATATAGCCCGGAGGAGATGACATGCACCGTACGATCAAACTGACCTTAACTTGTGGTTTAGATTGATCCTCATAGGCGGTGGAAGAACATTCCGGAAGCTGGGCCCATTTGGCGCCAGGGGGGGCCGACCGGCCCCACCACCAGGCCAATCGGGCTGGGGTGGGCCCCCCTCGGGGTCCACTTCGGCCAGGTGGGTCCTTGATCCTTCTACATGCTTCTTTCTTAGGTGCTAAGTCACGTTGAGTTCCGGAGCCTTCTGGAGTCTTCTAGAGTGGTTTCTTTGCATATTTTCTGAATAGTCCCTGTAAATTCATAGATTCACCAAAACTCATGGAAATTGTCAATATAAACCCTAATAAGGTGATCTAATTATATTTTAGTCCTTTTTTCAGTAAATGTGAAGGGAAATATTTATAGATAAAAAGTGCCAACAAACTCCCCAACACTTAGGCTTTTACTCGTCCTCGATAAAAGGATGGTTTACAACCGTAGAGACAAGAATCAACATAATTATACTCCTTAGTCATATCTGTACTTAGGGAATATCTGAGCATAGTTAGAAACAGATCACCTTTATTTCTCAAATCAAGTCAATGGAGAGTTTTTGAATAAGTTTTGAAAAGAAAATGCAGCCTTGCTTACTCCTTTGTGATACTCTCAAATATATGTGAAGTTTTTAGAATGTAAAGATGTAGCAGACTTACCTTGCATATATTGCTGGGTCAAAATCTGTATCCATGAAGAGGCCTGTCATAGGTCGTATATCAAGATATGTGTGTGTGTCAAATTTTAAAAACCACTGCTCTGACTTTAAAATCTTCTATCTATTCCCATTTTTTAGAACAAGGTATTCAGCTATTTTGTGGAGAGTTGGGTTCTAGTCACCCTCGGACACGCGTCCATTATTACTCTCTCACTTATTATTTTAGAGAAGTGGGCCCTACTCACCCTCGGACACATGTCCATTATTCTTCTCTTTTTTATGCCTTTTTTTCTGAGAGGGGGGTTCTTCTGACCCGTAGAACACTTGTCCATTTTCTCCTCTCTCTCACTTTTCTCTCCACCCATAATTTTTTCTTTTCTTTCTTTGGCTTTTTCTCTCTTCTTCTTTTTTTTAGCTGTACCTTTTTTCATGATATGGGAGACAGAGATAAAAAATCTTAGAGCATAGATACTTTAGTGAAAGCAGTGTACGTGATCTTGATCATAGACTTAGACAAAACTTCAACATAGCTCTAGATTTGACAAAGCTCAATACAAGTAAGCAGCATTTAATCAAATTTATTTTCAATGAAAGCTCTGTTGGGATATATTATTGATCACAAAGGAGAAACTTAGCTAATGATTTTGAAATAAAGCACTCTCCATAGACAAGATAAAAGAAAGATGGTTCTCATTATTCTAACCTCATTCTGATCATCCTAAAAGCAAAAAATATTTCTAAGAGCATAAACATGTGAAACTTTATCTTTTAGGTTATCAGGACATTTTAGTAGGGCATCTTTATTTAAATTCGAAACGGAAAGCAAATTGCAAAAATTTAAAAAGTTCAGGAAGCAAACCGAGTGGTGGACGAGACGTGGCCGAACTGGGTTCTGCCGTGGTTCGTCGTGCGAGTCGTTTGTTCTGTGCTTTTCCCGTTTTTCTTGATTTTGGTCATGGAAGATGCCGTTTGGTCGTCTGTTCTTCTCCCCCACACTTGTTTTCTGTTATCTTGCATGCACAGTATGGTGGAGACAAAAACATATCCAGAAAAAATATATATATAGGCAAAAATGGCTCAACTTGTGGAATACTTCTTTATTAAAGGAGAGAGCACTTTATTAAACAACTCTAACAACTAAAGCAAACTAACTAACTCGAACTAACTATCACTAATGTGCTCTCTAACTATGGTGTTTACAAAGGGCGCTTGCCCTTCTTAAGGTCGCGGCTATGGTCTTCCTCATCGTCCCTTCGCTTCTTTGATTCTAACAGTTTGAGGACGGTCTTGGTGAGGGAAGTGTTGACACGGTGGATCTCTTTGCAAGTTTTTGCAAGGCTTGCTACTTCCTGCACTAGCTCAGCTACGGTCTTCCGGGTCTTCTGTTTCTGCGGCATCCGCTGGCTGGCTTCGATGACCGGAATTCTCTTGATTTGAGGTTCTTTGGCACGAACTCCGTCGATGGTGACACGGCTTGAGGAGGTGGTGTACTTATGCACCCTTGTGTTGCCATGCTTGTCCATGCGCACGTCAGCGAGTCGCTCACCATCCCTTGGTTTCTTCAGATCCATGTAGCTAGGAACACGGATCGGTTCTTCTGAGCTGCTTCACGACGGCGATCGTACGGCTGAGCGTACATCGCCTGCTTGCTTTCTTTAGGCGGTGGCGGCGAACGTGGATGACTAGGCGGGAACAGTGAGAGAGGGATGTGATCAGGAGGCAAGGAGGCTAGCGGCTTTGCTTCCTTCTCGAAAGGAACAACCGCCTTGGCTTCAAAGCTAAAGGGGACAAGCTGCTTGTCGGCCATTGCTGCTACTTGGAGGCTTTGGGATGAGAAAAAGGTGGAGGTCTGCCCCTGCATATATATCGGTCACGGACTTGCAGAGGGGGTTGACCTAGCTTGGAAAGGCTACGGGATATCTCGTAAAAGATCCCCGAACAAGTTTTTCCAAAGCTGAGCACCTTAGAGATAGCGTGGGCGAAAGCTAGCGGCGCGAGGCGGCGGGCAGGGCCCGATCGGCCCAGTAAGGAGGCTGGTCGGCCCCCCACCACATCGTCTCGTGACGATCTTCGGCGCGGGGTGCTCTAACCGTGTGCTGATCCTTAAAAACCCTAAGACGGCCCATTACGGCCTAATATTAATATTCGTGGGAAAACAAAAGAAATCTATTTCATCTAAATCCTCAGACTCTTTATTGGGCTCTAAAAATATTTTAAGACGTTGACCATTTACCTTGAATAACGTACCTTCGTCGTCTTGAAGAGTGACGGCTCCGTGTGATGATGAATTCACCACCTTGTATGGTCCGTCCCACTTGCTTCGTAGCTTCCCGTGCCCAAAGAGTCGTACCCTGGAGTTAAAAAGTAATACCTGATCGCCTAGGTTGAATTCTTTCTTTATGATTCTCTTGTCGTGCCATCTCTTGGTTCTTTCCTTGTAGATCTTGGCACTGTGATACGCCTTCTCTCTCCATTCTTCTAGCTCGGACAGTTGCATTTTCCGTTTTGTTCCGGCTGCTTCAAAGTCCATGTTCCATCTCTTTATTGCCTAATGAGCCTTGAATTCTAGCTCAACCGGCAAGTGACATGTCTTCCTGTAGACCAGTTGGTAGGGAGACATTCCAATGGGGGTTTTATAAGCTGTCCGATAAGCCCAAAGTGCTTCGGGTAGCTTGTCTTTCCATTTTATCCCCATTTGGTCCACCGTCTTCTGTAGAATGTTCTTGATCTGCTTATTGGACGTCTCTGCTTGACCACTTGTTTGCGCGTGGTAAGGAGTAGCGACATTGTGCTGGATCCCATGGTTCATGAGGTATTTCTCGAAGCGCCTGTCGATGAAATGGGATCCTCCATCACTTATCACTAACCTTGGCGTACCGAATCTCAGAAATATTGTCTCTTCAAACATTCTTATTGAGCTTTTGTGGTCAGCAGATCTACATGGCAGGGCTTCAACCCATTTGGAGACATAGTCAACTGCCACTAAGATGTACTCGAATTTTCCGGATTTTGGGAATGGTCCCATGTAGTCAATTCCCCAGACATCAAAGAGCTCGATCTGAAGGTTGGTTGTTAGTGGCATGGCATTTCTGGAATTGATGTTTCCGTGCCTCTGACAGGAGTTGCACCTTCGTACGAAATCTTTTGTGTCTTGATACATGGTTGGCCAGAAAAATCCGCTTTGCCAGATCTTTGCATGTGTGCGGAAAGCTCCATAATGACCTCCATATGGTGATGAGTGGCACTTCTCAATGATCTTCATTCCTTCTTCTGCCGGTACACACCTCCTGAGTAACCCGTCAGAGCATACTCGAAAAAGGTATGGTTCATCCCACAGGTGATGGCGACTCTCGTAAATAAGCTTTTTCTTGTCGGCTCCTGGTCGTACATACCCTGCAACCATAAAATTAACAATATCTGCATACCAGGGGTCTGACCGGGCGATCCGATAGAGCATGTCGTCCCTCATTGCGTCATTGATGGGTAATTCCTGTGGTTTCTCAAAATACATTATAGACAAATGATCGGCAACAGAATTTTCTACTCCCTTCTTATCTTTTATTTCTAAGTCAAATTCTTGGAGAAGCAGAATCCATCTTATTAATCTAGGTTTAGCATCTTTCTTAGTGAGCAAATATTTTAAAGCAGCATGATCAGTGTAAACAATAACTTTTGCTCCTACTAAGTAAGATCTAAACTTGTCAATGGCATAAACAACAGCTAGCAGTTCTTTTTCAGTTGTGACATAATTGAGTTGAGGTCCTGTCAAAGATTTACTAGCATAAGCAATGGCATGAGGTTTCTTGTCCTTTGTTTGCCCCAAAACAGCCCCCACAGCATAATCACTTGCATCACACATAATTTCAAAAGGTAAAGACCAATCAGGGGGTTGTATAATGGGTGCAGAAATAAGAGCATTTTTTTGAGTTTCAAAAGATTTAAGACAAGCATCATCAAAGTCAAAAGGAACATCTTTGACGAGCAAGTTTGTAAGAGGTCTGGCAATATGAGAAAAATCTTTTATAAACCTTCTATAGAAACCAGCGTGGCCAAGAAAACTTCTGATTCCCTTGACATTAACAGGTGGAGGTAGTTGTTCAATTACTTCTATTTTAGCTCTATCTACCTCAATTCCTCTTTCAGAAATTAGATGGCCTAGCACTATTCCTTCTCTAACCATGAAATGACATTTTTCCCAATTAAGGACTAAGTGCTTTTCTTCACATCTTTGCAAAACCATATCCAAGTTTTCTAGACAATCATCAAAGGTTTTTCCATAAACAGAAAAATCATCCATGAAAACTTCCATGATCTCTTCAATCATATCAGAGAACATCATACATCTTTGAAAAGAAGCTGGAGCATTACATAGCCCAAAAGACATTCTACGATAAGCATAAGTTCCATAAGGACATGTAAAAGTGGTTTTGCTCTGGTCACTGGGATGGATTGGGATTTGGTGATATCCAGAATATCCATCAAGGAAGCAAAAGAAAGAGTGATTTGCCCACCGCTCTAACATTTCATCAATGAAGGGCAATGGAAAGTGATCTTTCCTTGTGGCTTTGTTGAGTTTTCTATAATCTATGCACATACGCCAACCATTGACGGTTCTCTGAGGAATTAATTCATTCCTCTCATTCTTCACAACTGTCATACCTCCCTTTTTAGGCACAACTTGCACGGGGCTTACCCACTCACTATGCGGCACAGGATATATAATCCTGGCGTGTAAGAGTTTCAGAACTTCCTTCTTCACTACCTCTCTCATCGCATTGTTGAGTCTTCGTTGTGGCTCTCTAGATGGTAGAACATCAGGGTTTGTAGGAATGCGATGAGTGCAAAGGGCAGGACTGATGCCCTTAAGGTCTTGGAGCGAGTAGCCAAAGGCTGAGCGATGTTGTTCTAAGATGGTTATCAGCCTATGAGTCTCTTCCTGAGTGAGTTGGTCATTAATGATCACAGGAGACTCAGAATCATTGTGCAAAAAGGCATATCTAAGACCAGGTGGTAAAGGTTTAAGCTCAATGGGGGGTCTCGAGGGTTCCTCGGTTTCATCGAGGGGCTCAGATTCTGTAGGATTTTCTTCTTCCTCCTCGATGAAGAATTCAATGACATCTTCTTGATTGGATTCTACGAAATGTTCCAGAGATGCTTCATTCACCTCTTCCATTGGGTCAGGTTCAGGACTGGGTTCGGTCTTAGTATGGATCGAATGTGAGAAGTGTAAGGGAACTTTAATGGTTTTGCCTAGGCAAACATCAAGTTTCCCTGTGTGTCCTTCCTTAAGGAGTTTTTCTAAAGGATAGCCTATTAAAAGATCAAACTCCTTAATATCACAAATGTGAAAGCTCAGGTGAATTGACATGTCGTAAACTGAAACAGGTAAGACATAGAGAATTCCCGAACTTTGAATAATTTGTCCTGAGGAGCACTTTAATAATTTCGTTGTGGGAGATAATGGTTTGTTTTTAATAAACTGATGGAAAAAGGGTAAGGCCATTATATTGATTCCCACAACTGGAGCAGCAGCAGCAGTAGTAGTAGGTCAATCAAGGACAAGGTATTTAAAAGGGGCAGTGCAAGGTTTCATCATATTCATCATCATGCATAAGTAAAGCGCTAGCAGTTCTAAAGCAATGCCTAATGGGCATTCAAAGGTCGGTCGGGCGTGAACCTGGGTGCGGGTAGTCGTCGTAGCCGAGGTCGTCGTCGTAGTCCTGGTTCAGCTCTCCGGCTCCGGCGGCTCCTAGAATCGTAATAACATAAATAAACTCGGCTGCTATTTGCAATAACTCCAAGAGGAAGAACAAAAAGACCCAAAAAGAGGCAAACTGTAGTCTAGCGCGGAGTTTGGAATTTTAGAAGATTTCCAGAAAAGGTTTTGTATTTTTCAGAGTTAAAACAGATTTATTAAGAATTTTCAAAGAGAAAATACATTTCTGAAAATAAAATATGCATTTACAATATTGCAGTCTTTAGGCTAGCTATAGGGTATCTCTAGCTAGCTCTACCAGGGCTTAACGCCAGCTACTGGCTAGCCCTTAGCGCGCACGTGGCAGCCACAAGGGCGGCTTCAAGCCAGCTCCTGCCTGCGTGGCGCTGACGGGACCGCCTAGCGTGGCAGGGCGCAAAGGATCCCGGGGGATCGGCTGCGGCGTGTCGCGGTGTGGTCCAGCGGGTGGCACGGTCGTGAGTGGCCTGCCGCACTAGATCCCGTCGGATTCTTTGCAGCGACTCGCGCGTGTGGGTGACCGTGTGTGGCAAAACCCCTGGGGTTTTCGGGCTCGGCTACTAAGTGTTCGGGGGAAAGCCCCAAAGGAGCGGCGACGCGGTCAAGGGTTCGCCGGCGGCAAGGGGTGTCCAGCCACGGCAACAAGCGACAGCGTGCGGTCGAGCAGCACCAGGGGCTCTCGCTTGTGCACCAAAGGAGACGGCTTGGGCCGGGGTCAGGCGCGGCGGCGGGGAGACAGGGGTCGACGGCGACGCGGTTGTGCAGAAGTGGTCGCCGGCGTGCTAGTGGGGGCCGAAGATGCGTTTGCTCGACGCAAGGCGATGGCTTGGGTCGGCACGGCGCTCGTGCAGCCATCCGGGGCTCCGGCGCGACACGGAGGTGTGGATGGCGGACGGAAGTCGCGCGGCGGCGCGGAACAGGGTCAAACGCAGGCGCCGGCGAGGGCAAACTGATGGCGGCGGCGCGGAACGAGGTTACGCGCAAATGCCGGTGTAAGCGTTGGCCGCGTGCGTGCGTGGGCACACACACGGGCTGGGACATCGCCAGGCTGGCGAAAGGCCGGGCCTTTCCTTCCTGCGTGCGCGCGGACACGCGAGCTCTCGGCTCGACCGCGACGCAGGGAAGGGACGGTGATACGGCGGCGTGTACGGCCAACGGGTCAAGGAAAAGGAGCGGAGGCGAGCGCGTGCGTGACGACGGTAGTGGCTCCTGCAAACGAACGACATGGCTCGAAGACCGGCATCACAGGCGACGGCGGTTTGCGCGGCGGTGCGGCGCGGCGAGGGCAGGCGCGGCTCGTCCCCCATTGGCACGAAGGCCGGGTCCACAGCATATGAGAGAGGGAGCGTTGCCTCACCTTGGTGACCACAAGTCGACGTGCAGGCGTTGGGGAAGAAGGCCGGAGCAGGGTCGTTGGCGGCGAGGGAAAGAGAGTGGCGCGGAACAGAGGACGCAGAGGATGCAGAGGTGTCACGGTTCGTGGCTTCTCGGCGACCAGGAGCTCCACGGACGGCCTCCAGTCTTCACGGCGGCGGCGGGGAGCCCACGGACTGCCTCCGGTGTTCCTCCTCCTCTCTCCCCCCTTCTTCTTCTCCTCCGGTGCAACCGGGTTGTGTGGATAGGGGAAAAATCCCTAAGGGCGGCTAGGGCTGGGAGCTTCGGGGGCTGCGGTGGTGGCCTTTATATTGGGTAAGGCGAGGCCGCGGGACGCGTGGATGGTGTGGATGTAAAGGAGGTGCGCGGACGGCATCCCCGGGGCGGCCATGGGAGGTCCCCGGCGAGCTCCGACCGCTTTGGCCGCGGGCGTCAGCTAAAGGGAGGAAAAGGAAGGGGGTGACGCTGGCGGCTGGGCCCCACCTGCCTGCGTCACGGCGGCACGGTAGGTGGTGAGCGGGCCGGCGGCTTAAGTGGGCCGCGGGGCGACGTGCCGGTGGAAGAGCAGGGGCGTGGGTTGTGCTCGGGAAAGGATTGGAGGGCCTCCGGTGGACTACTGTTGTGAAAACGAGGCCCAAGCCTGGTTGGCATCCTTCCCCTTTTCTTTTTAGCTTAACTCTATTTCTAACTTCGATTCAAATTTGAATTAGGATTCAAATTTGAATCACACTCAAATAAATCCAAATAAAATCCAAACAAACTCCAAGGTTCTCACTCTAACATTTTATATTTCCTAGAAATTTTTAATTAGCTCAAAAATAATTCTAGGAGTTTAGGAGAGAATTTAGAAGGCATCCTTAGTTAATTTATCAAGCACTCAATCTAATCACCAAAAATTTTAAAATTCACATTTTCATATTAACATTCTGTATTAAGAATGCGGGATGTTACAGACTCCCCCCCTCAAAAGAATCTCGTCCTCGAGATTAAAAACTTACCTCCGTCTCGAAGAGGTGTAGGTACTTCTCCTTCATGACTGACTCTTTCTCCCGCGTCGCTTCTCCCTCGGTGTGATTGCTCCAAAGCACCTTGCAGAAGCGAGTGGTGGTACTTCTTGAAGCTTTCTCGGCCCAATCCAGAATCTTTACTGGATACTCCAAGTACTCCAGATTGTCTTGCAAGTCGATAGCATCGGTGGAGACATGCTTGTCAAGCTTCGGGTCGAGGCACCTCCGGAGTTGCGAAATGTGAAACACAGGATGCACTCCGGCAAGATCAGGCGGTAACTCCAGCCTATAAGCAAGTTTCCCCACCTTTGCCACAATCTGGTAGGGCCCAACGAACCTCGGGGCTAGCTTACCCTTCACATGGAACCTCTTCGTGCCTCTAAGTGGTGACACTCTCAGAAGGACGCAGTCACCCACTTCGAAGGAGATATCCCTTCACTTAAGATCAGCGTAGCTCTTTTTCCTGCTCTGAGCTATCTTCAGGTTCTCTCTAACCTTAGCCACATTCTCCTCAGCTTCAACAATGGAAGCAGGACCGAAGAAAGTCCTCTCCCCCACCTCAGACCACATCAACGGAGTCCTACACTTTCTGCCGTACAGAGATTCAAAGGGTGCCATTTGTAGACATGCCTGAAAGCTGTTGTTGTACGAGAACTCAGCGTAGGGCAGACTCTTCTCCCAATCATTGTTGTAAGTCAACACACAAGCTCTCAGAAGATCCTCGAGAACTTGATTCACCCATTCTGTCTGTCCATCGATCTGAGGATGAAAAGTTGTACTGTAGTCCAAGTGGGTGCCCATCGAATCATGCAGACTCTTCCAGAACTGAGCTGTGAACTGAGCACCACGATCGAACACGATGCTACGGGGTGCCCCATGCAACCTCAGAATATGCTCTACATACAGATCGGCCAACTTACTCACACTGAACCTGTTCTTCACCGGTATGAAGTGTTCTACCTTGGTCAAACGGTCCACAATCACCCAAATCGAGTCATTTCCTTTCTGGGTGCGGGGTAAACCCACCACGAAGTCCATGCTGATATCATCCCATTTCCACTGAGGCATCTCAAGTGGCTATAGCAATCCAGCGGGTCTCTGATGTTCCGCCTTCACTCCCTGGCATGTGTCACATCGGGCAACATACTCAGCGATGTCCTTCTTCATGTTCTCCCACCAGAATCGACACTTCAGGTCTTGGTACATCTTGGTGCAACCGGGGTGAAAAGAATACCGAGAGTCGTGGGCTTCCTTCAGAATCGTCTTCCGGATCTCCTCACCACTAGGCACACATATGCGATCTTTCAACCACAACGTGCCTTGCTCATCAATGCAATAGTCAGGGGCATTACCCCTCGTCAGAAGGTCCTTCACTTCTTCAATCTCAGGACACTTCTTCTGGGCTTGCCTGATTTGGTCTTCCAGTCTGTACTTCACCCTCAACTCATTGAGTTGTCCCTTCTCGACGATGTCAAGCTTCAATCTCTCCATCTCCTTGTACAACTCCGGCTGTTCCTTCTGCACCATCAGGTTGTTGCAATAGCTTCTTCGGCTCAAAGCATCGGCCACAACATTCGCTTTGTCGGGGTGGTAGTGAATGTTGAGGTCATAGTCCTTTATCAACTCTAGCCATCTTCGTTGCCTCAAGTTCAACTCCGACTGGGTGAAGATATACTTCAGACTCTTGTGATCCGTGTAGATATCACATTTGTTGCCCATCAAGTAGTGCATCCATATCTTCAAAGCATGAACAACAGCTGCTAACTCGAGGTCATGTGTCGGGTAGTTCTCTTCGTGCTTCCGAAGCTGCCTTGAAGCATAGGCGATCACCTTGCCTTCTTGCATCAGTACACAACCAAGACCCTGCCTTGAAGCATCACAGTACACCACAAAGTCCTTGTTGTCATCAGGAAGCGTCAACACAGGAGTTGTGGTGAGTCGGGTCTTGAGCTCTTGGAAGCTTGCTTCACATTTCTCTGACCACACGAATGGTGTGTTGTTCTTCAGCAACTCGGTCATCGACTTCGCAATCTTGGAGAAGTTCTCGATGAAACGGCGGTAGTACCCTGCCATCCTGAGAAAACTCGTGATCTCTGTCACTGTCTTGGGTGACTGCCACTTTGACACAGCTTCAATCTTCGAGGGATCAACTGCTACTCCTTCACCTGACAACACATGCCCAAGGAAAGCCACTTCTTCTAGCCAGAATTCGCACTTGCTAAACTTGGCATACAATTGATTCTGCCTCAGTTTCTCCAGCACTATCTTCAGATGCTCTTCATGCTCTTCCGCAGTTTCTGAGAAGACCAAGATGTCGTCAATGAAGACCACGACAAACTTGTCTAACTCATCCATGAACACCTTGTTCATCATGTTCATGAAGTAAGCTGGTGCGTTCGTAAGACCGAACGATACGACAGTGAACTCATACTGCCCGTACCGGGTCACAAACGCAGTCTTGTAGATGTCCTCGGGGCGAATCTTCATCTGATGACAGCCGGATCGAAGGTCAATCTTGCTGAAGTACTTTGCCTTCCTCAACTGATCAAGCAGGTCATCAATGCGTGGCAACGGGTACTTGTTCTTAATGGTTACCGCATTAAGAGAGCGGTAATCGACGCACAGTCGTTGCGTCCCATCCTTCTTCGGTACAAACATCACCGGAGAAGCCCAAGGTGATGCACTCGATCAAATGTACCCTTTCTGACGGAGAGCTTCTAATTCCTCCTTCAGTGTTGCCAGTTCTAACTTGCCCATTCTTTAAGGACTCTGTGCCACGGGTGTTGTACCTGGCACAAGGTTGATCACAAACTCCACATCGCGGTCTGGTGGTAACCCCGGCAGATCATCAGGAAAGACATTAGGGTACTCACAAACCACTAGAACATCGGCCACTGTCTTCGTAGTGAGGTGGTACACAGCTGGTACATCTCGTGACTTCAGCAGCTCAAACGCGATCTTCGTCCCCTTGGGGTGTATCAGGGTCACTTGTCGGGGTGACGAGGAGATAACCCCATTGTGAGCAGTGATCCAATCCATGCCCAGAATAACATCAATCCCATTGGACTTCAGCACGGTCAGATCTCCAAGGAACTTGTGACCCTTGATGAACATTTCCACACCTTTGCACAGCAAGGTGCACCTGATGTCTCCGAGCGGTGAGCTCGTCACAATAGGTTTCGGTCGGGGAGTCATGGGGAGAGATACTTTGTTTACAAAGTTAGAGGATACATAAGAACTAGTTGCACCAGTATCGAAAAGAATCAAAGCCTTAGCACCACAAACTAAAAACTCACCGATCACAACGTCAGGAGCATCGGCAGCCTCCTCCTCAGTCAGGAGGTTGAGCCTCCTGCGGTCAGCGGTCGGCTGGGAAGCAGCCTGAGGTGGCCTCCCTCCTGGAGCTGGTGCCCTGGCAGGTGTAGCAGCGGTCTTCTTGCTGGGGCACTCGTACGACTTGTGGCCTTGCTTGCCACAGGCGTAACACGTAGGAGTGAAGCCTCCGGTGCCGGGTCTCGACGCGTTCTGCTACGTGCGGTTGTAGCCACCACCCTACTGCTGGTAGTTGGAGCTCCTTCCTCCAGGGTACGGTGCACGGCTTCCTCCGAAGCCACGTCCGGGCTGGTTGTTCCCCGGGCGGTAGCTCCCTCTCAGCAGGTTGCTCTGCCCACTCCTCGGCCTCAGGAAGGATCGGTCGCCATGGTCCCAATCTCCCACCCTCTTCTTGCCCTTCATGCCCCCTCCTTTCTTCCTCGAGCGTGATAGCCCTGTTCACCAGGTGGCGAAGGGACTTGTGCTCGCTGGCCTTCAAGCCCTGGCGGAGACCATGGTGGAGGCCTCGCAGAAACCAGAACTGCTTCTTGTCGTCGGTGTTGGTGTCGTCGGGGGCATAGCGCATCATCTTCATGAAGTGCCTCTCGTACTCCTCCACCCTCATCGCACCCTGAGTCATGCTGCGGAACTCCTGAGCCTTTTGACTCATGAGCTCCCTCGGTAGGTACTGCTCGCGGAACACCTCACAGAACTCCAGCCAGGAGATGAAGGCTGGGTTCGGGTGGCTGTCGGAGTAGTTGTCCCACCATGACTTGGCAGGACCCACGAGCTGGTGGACGGCGAGAGCCACACACTCTTCGTCGGTGTAGGCGGTGAGGTCGAGCTTCATCTTGATCACGCGGAGCCAGTCATCGGCGTCGAGAGGATCATCCGAGTAACTGAAGGTAGGGGCCTTCAGACGGAGGAACCTCTCGATCTTCTTGGCGAAGTCCTCCTCCGGCGGGATGTTGCGGTTCCCACCGTTGACTCGGTTCTCGACGGCTTCAGCCATCCTCTGCATCAGTTGAGTCTGAGCGGCCATCACCTCAGCCAGGTTAGGCGGCGGCGGTGGCGGTGCTTCTCCACGGCCACGACCACGCCCACGACCCTGGGGAGCTGGTGCCGGCTCAGGTTCTCCTTCAGCTTCTTCCTCTCCTGCTTCAGCATCGCCTTGACCGATGGGCGGAGGCGGTGGTGGTGGCACCACAATGCCTCGGCCTCGGCCTCGGACGGGAGCGTGTCCACGACCACGAGCGGCAGCGTGTCCACACCCGCGTGCGGGAGCGCGGCCACGTCCACGGCCACGGACTGGCGGGGCTTGCTCTTCCTCGGCCTCGGCCTCCTCGAGGCAAGCCAACAAACGTCCTGACCTCCTGATGGACATCTTACTGAAAACATGACCAAGGACAACGGGAACTTTAGATACGTCACTCACCAACAAATTAAGTCTGATATACAGGCATGAAAATACTTCTACTATATAATTCCAACACTCAATAAGAAAAAGAAAAAGAACGATTAACTCCATTAAGACCAAACAATCAGCATCCATTATGAGTACATAAGTTTCCTCGAGGCTGACTCAAGCCTTGGAGGTCACACACAGTAGCGATCTAATATAGCATTACATGATCTCAAAAGGGTGTGCACATGTAGGTGTGAAAGGACTCATAACTCCACATGCACCGGAACAGGCTCTCGGCTGCATGGGACAACTCATGGAAACTACCTATATCACAACTCTACTCTTATTAGCATGATCTCGCTCCAACACGCTACTTGGTGCGAGCCCTCTTGTACCTCACGGGGCAAAGGTCCTCCTCGGGGAAGTCTCTGGAGAACATCCGTGTCAGCATGGCGTGAGCAGCCCTCACCTCCTGGGTCTCAACCGGAGTGGGCATGTCAGCCATCGGACACAGGTGTAGCTTGAGGGCGGACGGGTGCAGCTTGAAGGTCTCCTTGCGGATCACCCGCTGGTCCTCTGGAGGTAGCTAACTGTTGAGCTCATGAAGCTCGTCCACGCGAAGAGAGTCAATGTCCTCCCAAGTCCTCAGCATCCTCTTGCACTTGTCCAGCAGGAACACAGAAGTCCTGGTGAGTGCAGCAAAGTTGTCGGTGTTGGAGTACTGGTACTGCACAAGCTCGGCCACCTTGGCCTTCTCACGATCGAGACAGCGTCCCTGCGAGGCGAGCTGTGCATCCTTTTGGATCAGCTTGGCGAAGAGGCGGGTGAACCTGGCCTCCTGCTTGCGTAGATCCTCCTTGGCGTAGATCATCTCCTCTCGTGTGGTCACTCTCTCTGCCTCTGCTCGCACCACCAAAGAGTTGGTGTGGCGTAGCCCACACTCGAGCTGCTCGACTCGCTGGCGTAGGGTACGGTTCTCCACGATCAAACTCTGGCAGCGGGGCTGAAGCTCACGGAACTCCAGCGTAGTGTGCTCGAGTCTGCTGAAGAGTCCACTCGTCTGCTCGCTCAGTCGACGGGCGTGAGTGTCGAGGTCCACGAGGTAGCTCCCCGTGGTGACGAGCGTGTCGTCGGCCTCGCGCAGAGGAGCCTGGACAACCTCCTCCTCGTAGAGAGCCGAAGGGTCAGGCAGTTCGTTCACGATCGGAGCCACTCTGTAGTAGTCCTGGGGAATCAGCCGCTGGTCTCCTGTCTTGTAGACGTCGCGGTACCTAGCCAACAGGTGGCGAAGTATGTGGCTGCAGGCGGTGTCAACAGCGTTCCTGACGTTGAGTCCTGTGTTGTGCTCGAGCATCCCGGGGAAGTCTGGACGCGCCGAGTGGGGTAGGATGGCCACCGTGCAAAGCACCAGTGGGCCTGACAGAGTGCGGACGTCCTCGACGCGGTAGGTGACGTGCGTAGGGGGAATCCCCAGCTTGAGGACGACCCGGTCCACCCAACGAGCAAGTCCCTCCATGTGCTCCGGGAGGAGCTCTACCTCCTGTCGAGCCATTTCCTGTGACACGGAAGAAATTTCTAGTTAGCGCAGGAGAGATAGAACTTTTCAAAGAAGGATAAGTTTTTGTAATATATGCCAAGAGTTGTATATAGCAAAAGAAACCGTTTAGAGTCCTAATCTCTTTTGACCATTTCTAAGGGCACGTGCTACGATCAAGTACGGCTCTGATACCATTTGTAACGACCTGGGTTTTCAAAAAGGGAAAACCCGTCAACCTGCTCTCGTGATAGTCCCTGGATCAGACGCTATCACGCACAGTCATCCATCACAGATAAATATCACAACCATACAACGAAACAAAGCATCAGAGTACGAATATTATTACATGTCCTGAATAAAGGAGTACATCAATACACGCCTCTTGGCGGAATAACATGAATAAGAGCCTACGCAGCGGTAGCTAGCTTCCAGAAGGTGACTCCATCTTTATTCTTCCCTCCCACAGGCATCCTTGAGCGAAACGACGTGCCCCTCAGTCGTACCATCCGTCGGTGTTATTGTCGAAGTCTGACTCGTACCCTGCAAGCTCAGGGGCTATCCCCAAGGATCGGGATAGGTCCACGTCACCAACCGTATGCAAGCTTTAAGTGGCCTACTTCTAAAGGTAAAGAAAGGCACAAGGTAGAGGCTGGGTTTCCTAAGCAGCAGCAGCAGTAATATAAATAGAATAACATCTCCATATTCCCACCATTTCCCATATCACTCATCCGCAAACAGTTACACCTGGTCACCCAGATATCCGTCACCAGCACCTATCTCCATCTAGGGTTGGTGCGAGAACTCCCACTCCTCGCATCTGAATGATTGCACCCGGATCCGCGAGGCAGAGGGAGCAACTCCCCTCTCCCCGAGTACAACCACGGCTCACCATACACTCACATCCTATAAGGGGGAGGTAGAATTCCCAAAATGTAAGAGTCAGAGTAAACAACGAGCATGTCCATAACCGAGGACGCGGCTATACGTATAGATCTAAACTCTGCAGAGTGTGTACACCAGTACCCAACTCGAAATAGCACCCGGACGGTGTACGGCCGACCGAGCCTACCCAACCGAACGAACACCTAGGAGTTACGATTCCATCCTGCATCCGGGTCTCGATGCGGTCCTTCGCAAAGGACCACCCCAGAACTGTGAACATGCCCCCGTGTGGCCACACGGGGAGCGCCCAAAAGGGAAGGGACTTCACCCTATACCCTCTCACTGATACCCTCTATCCTACTGGCAAGTATGGTATCGTAGTTGCTAGGGTCGAAACGGCCCTATCCCCACTCTCGACGAGGTGGTGTGTACGAAAGTCCCGTGTAACAAAGCGACCCACTCGGTTTCAGACCGGGGCGAGCTCCTATCCTCCAAGTCATCACAAAAACCCCAACACCTGTGCTCCTCAAACAGTGTACCCGCCATAGGCACCAAACTGGGCATCGCCCGAGAAGATGATCCCTGGCCCCCGATTCCGGGATCGGGTTGCCTTGAGCTCACCCCCGCCAAGTATCTCAAAAACACCTCCTCCTGCCGGTTTTTCCCCACACACGCTAAGAATACTACCACATAATTCCAACACATGCACAACGAAGCTCAGCGTATAATCACACATAAATATAGTAGTAGTAGTAGGTCAATCAAGGACAAGGTATTTAAAAGGGGCAGTGCAAGGTTTCATCATATTCATCATCATGCATAAGTAAAGCGGTAGCAGTTCTAAAGCAATGCCTAATGGGCATTCAAAGGTCGGTCGGGCGTGAACCTAGGTGCGGGTAGTCGTCGTAGCCGAGGTCGTCGTCGTAGTCCTGGTTTAGCTCTCCGGCTCTGGCGGCTCCTAGAATCGTAATAACATAAATAAACTCGGCTGCTATTTGCAATAACTCCAAGAGGAAGAACAAAAAGACCCAAAAAGAGGTAAACTGTAGTCTAGCGCGGAGTTTGGAATTTTAGAAGATTTCCAGAAAAGGTTTTGTATTTTTTGGAGTTAAAACGGATTTATTATGAATTTTCAAAGAGAAAATACATTTCTGAAAATAAAATACGCATTTACAATATTGCAGTCTTTAGGCTAGCTATAGGGTATCTCTAGCTAGCTCTACCAGGGCTTAACGCCAGCTACTGGCTAGCCCTTAGCGCGCACGTGGCAGCCACAAGGGCGGCTTCAAGCCAGCTCCTGCCTGCGTGGCGCTGACGGGACCGCCTGGCGTGGCAGGGCGCAAAGGATCCCGGGGGATCGGCTGCGGCGTGTCGCGGTGTGGTCCAGCGGGTGGCACGGCCGTGAGTGGCCTGCCGCACTAGATCCCGCCAAATTCTTTGCAGCGACTCGCGCGTGTGGGTGACCGTGTGTGGCAAAACCCCTAGGGTTTTCGGGCTCGGCTGCTAAGTGTTCGGGGAAAAGCCCCAAAGGAGCGGCGGCACGGTCAAGGGTTCGCCGGCGGCAAGAGGTGTCCGGCCACGGCAACAAGCGACAGCGTGCGGTCGAGGAGCACCAGGGGCTCTCGCTTGTGCACCAAAGGAGACGGCTTGGGCCAGGGTCAGGCGCGGCGGCGGGGAGACAGGGGTCGACGGCGACGCGGTTGTGCAGAAGTGGTCGCCGGCGTGCTAGCGGCGGCCGGAGATGCGTTTGCTCGACGCAAGGCGGTGGCTTGGGTTGGCGCGGCACGGAGGTGTGGATGGCGGACGGAAGTCGCGCGGCGGCGCGGAACAGGGTCATGCGCAGGCGCCGGTGAGGGCAAACTGATGGCGGCAGCGCGGAACGAGGTTACGCGCAAATGCCGTTGTAAGCATTGGCCGCGTGCGTGCGTGCGTGCGTGGGCACGCGCACGGGCTGGGACATCGCCAGGCCGGCCAAAGGTCGGGCCTTTCCTTCCTGCGCGCGCACGGACACGCGAGCTCTCGGCTCGACCGCGGCGCAGGGAAGGGACGGCGATACGGCGGTGTGTACGGCCAACGACTCAAGGAAAAGGAGCGGAGGCGAGCGCGAGCGCGACGACGGCAGCGGCTCCTGCAAACGAATGGCACGGCTCGAAGACCGGCATCACAGGCGACGGCGGTTTGCACGGCGGCGCGGCGCGACGAGGGCAGGCGCGGCTCGTCCCCCATCGGCACGAAGGCCGGGTCCACAGCAGATGAGAGAGGGAGCGTTGCCTCACCTTGGTGACCACAGGTCGACGTGCAGGCGTTGGGGAAGAAGGCCGGAGCAGGGTCGTCGGCGGCGAGGGAAAGAGAGCGGTGCGGAACAGAGGACGCAGAGGATGCAGCGCGGTTCGTGGCTTCTCGGCGACCAGGAGCTCCACGGACGGCCTCCGGTCTTCACGGCGGCGGCGAGCCCACGGACGGCCTCCGGTGTTCCTCCTCCTCTCTCCCCCCTTCTTCTTCTCCTCCGGCGCAACCGGGTTGTGTGGACAGGGGAAAAAATCCCCAAGGGCGGCTAGGGCTGGGAGCTCCGGGGGCTGCGGCGGTGGCCTTTATATAGGGTAAGGCGAGGTGGCGTTACGCGTGGACGGCGCGGATGTAAAGGAGGTGTGCGGACGGCATCCCCGGGGCGGCCATGGGAGGTCCCCGGCGAGCTCCGGCCGCTTTGGCCGCGGGCGTCAGCTAAAGGGAGGAAAAGGAAGGGGGTGACGCTGGCAGCTAGGCCCCACCTGCCTGCGTCACGGCGGCGCGGTAGGTGGTGAGCGGGCCGGCGGCTTAAGTGGGCCGCGGGGCGACGGGCCGGTGGAAGAGCAGGGGCGTGGGTTGTGCTCGGGAAAGGATTGGAGGGCCTCCGGTGGACTACTGGTGTGAAAACGAGGCCCAAGCCTGGTTGGCATCCTTCCCCTTTTCATTTTAGCCTAACTCTATTTCTAACTTCGATTTGAATCGCACTCAAATAAATCCAAACAAACTCCAAGGTTCTCACTCTAACATTTTATATTTCTAGAAAATTTTAATTAGCTCAAAAATAATTCTAGGAGTTTAGAAGAGAATTTAGAATGCATCCTTATTTAATTTATCAAGCACTCAATCTAATCACCAAAAATTTTAAAATTCACATTTTTCATATTAACATTCCGTATTAAGAATGCGGGATGTTACATCGTCCCCGTGGCCGTGCTGGTCGCCGCCGCTGTCGGGCTCGTCGCGCTGGTGCCGTCGCTGGCCCAGGCGGTGTGGGAGGTGCCCCACCTCTTGCTCCTCGGCCTCGTCATCTCCTACGGCGTCTTCGCCCAGAGGAACAACGCCGAGGCCGACGGCAATGCCTCCAAGAAGGAGCGCTCGTTGACGTGGAACGTGCGGTATCAGTACCACACGGATGGCAACACGGCCTCCTTCAGCAAAAAATCGCGCACATGAGGTAGATTTGGATCCTCAAATGATTACAAAAGAAGCATTAAATACAAACTAACACATGGATCCAAGCATAACCAAGCATCTAAAGATGTTAGTTTGTTAGATATTATTTGAGGGTGTAAAAAACTATCACTAACACTAACACTAGAGAACCAAGCAAAGCGATAAAACTTTTGGAACTGTAGGACAAGAGGACTTTCGCAAAACGGATGTCCAGACTCCCAAGCAATCACTCCGGTACGCCACTTCGCTCGGATGGGACACGGGAGGATAACCCTTGGATAAGAAAAACGCGGCCGCCGCAGCCGCGAAGAAGCTACGGGAGGAGGATGGAAGGATGTGCTAACTGCTACTCCCTCCGTCCCATAATGTTAGCATTTCTAGCGTTCAAAATGAAGAAATAGCAACCACACAAAATGACGCATGTGCCCCTTATCCAGTGCCGGCATCCTCTCTTCCCCATTCCTCCCTCCCTCCTCGCGGGCGCCAGGCGGCCGGCTCCTCCTCCGCGCGAGCGCCGGTGGCAGACTCCTTCTCCTTCGCACGAGCGTCGACGACACCTCCTCCACACGAGCGGCAGCGGCCGGCTCCTCCTCCTCCGCGCGCGATGACACCGCGCTCCACGCCTCCATCAGGAACGCCGCCGCCGCCGCGAGATCTAGAAGCTCACTCGTCCGAGTCGCAGCTAGCCACGGCGCCCCCTCCTCTTCATCAACGTCGCAGGCCATGCCGTCGATGGAGTCGATCGGAGCGGGACAGCGCTGCGGAAGATGGCGCTCGGAGCGGGACGACGCTGTGGGGGACGGCGCCGCGGCCGAGCCGGCGGGCGCGGATCTTGGAGCCGTCGCACCATCTCCGGTCCTCTACTCTCATTCCGGCGGCCGTGGCCCCGCGAGGGCGCCCGCGAGCTCCGCCGCATGTCCTCGCCGGCTGGCCTCGTCCTTTTCCTCGGCCTCTCCGGTGCCGGCGGCCGGTGGGCACCTCCTCGGCTCCCTCTTCTCCGCTGGGATAGCGGCGGCCCGGCTACTCGTCCGAGTCCACCCGCTCGTTCGCCGGCGCCGGTCTCTCTCTCTCTCCTGGTGCTCCCTCCGGCGGTCAGCCTCTTCCTCCCGAGCTCTCTCTCTCTCTCTGGCCGGCAGCGCGGGGCGACGGCCCGAGTCACGGCGGCGGATGGGATGGAGACCGAGGGGATTTTTTGCTGCACAGGGGAGGCGTCGTGCGGCTGGAAGATGGGGACTGGGATTTTTTTATGTGTGGGGTCCACCAGACTGCCCAAATGCTTACATATTGGGCAAAATTTTGAATGCCCCAAGTGCTAATATATTGGGACGGAGGGAGTAGTACACCTACACCTCCCTGTTCTGTTCCGCGGCCTGGCGCGCACCCCGATTCCATTGAGTGCACCGGAAGGCAACCGCCGCAAGAGATGGCTGTCTCCTTGGACAACGATCGAGACCAAAGGAAGACGGATCAGCATGCGGCGCCAACGCACGCGATCCCCAGCCGCCCGCGCGCGCCACGCCCCTCCCCCTCCCGCACGCGGCCACGAGCCCCCCCGCCCTCCCCTCCACGTCACCGCGTCGCGAAATCAAACCAATCCTGCCACTCCCCCCGCCCACAAATATTCCCCCGCCTTTTTTCCCTCGTCTACTCACCTCCCACCAGGGCACACCACCACCCGAAAACATCGCGGAATCCAGTTCCATTCGTTTCCGGCGCCTCCGCCTCTTTTCTACACATACCGCACCAAGCAGACTCGGAGGGGCGGCGATCGGTAGCTTTGCGGCTTCGTCTTGCTCGGGCTCCAGAGCATGTGCCATCCGGGTCTGCCGCCGCTGCCGCCGGGCTGCGCGGTCAGGCGGCGGGAGCTGCGGGCGATCGTGCCGCCGTCGCCGTCCTCCCCGGCGGCTCTGCCGGGGCCGACGCGGGCGCAGCCGCGCCACTACTGCGTGTGCTCGCCCACCGCGCACCGGGGCTCGTTCCGGTGCAGGTGGCACCGCGTCGGCTACGAGTGGGGACGTCGCCGGCCGTTCGCGCGGGAGGGCGCCGGAGCCGAGCAGGCGGTGCACGAGTAGGATGGGTGGCGGCTCCGTGACGGTCGTCACTCTAGCGCCATCGAGACCGACCAGCCGGGCTGTACGTATGTGTCTGGTGGTCGATCGATCTCTCCGCCCCCTCATGAGCGTATCGATCTCTCCGCCCCTCATGGAGGCATGCTCATGGAGCCTTCTTGTGCAATCCTGCACTGTGATGATGTAACTGTACAAAGTGCATGGTTGTCAAAGAAACGCAAACCAGCATGTGTGCATGACTCTGTACAGCTCTAAGATTTCTCCAGAAAGTGACATGTGGTCGTGCATTATTGGTTAAGCCATGACTGTGGAATAGCATATACTGTGCAATCGAATCTGACAATCGGAGTTCATAGAGCCAATTAAAATCGAGTTCATGCATATGCACAGCCTACACGTATAAGGAATCTAGCAGCCTGATGTAGCTTTTCAGTCCATTGTGATCCTGCCCGGACCTCCCTTGAGCGAGCTGTACAGCGGCCTCGATCGTTTGAAGCCGAATATGTCTGTGATCCTGTTCGTTTTCGGCGGATCAGCTTCGGCCACCGCCTTCTTGAACTCTGCCGAATGGTTGCCGCTGAAGACTTGCACGCTTATTGTCCTCCTTTCAGGCGCATCCAGTTTTATGTACTGATCGAAGAACGCAATGAATTCTTCTTTCTTGAGCTCTCTTAGGAGAGCAACCTGACAAATGGTATTCGAGGTCAGCAAATCTTGTTGACAATCAATACCCAACCTTACCGTTTTCTGTTTTTTTTTCTGAAAAAATAGACAGTGATTTTTTTTTTTTTTGGGGTACTTCTCAACTCAGTACGTGATTTTTTGTAAGTACAACCTGTTTCATTTATACTTGATGTAATGTTCATTTACAATGAAACGCTTCAAGCAAAGGGCAACTCTTACCTCTGATTCGACCCTGTCGAACTTGAGAGTTCCTGCATCAATCTCTCCCCAGTAGAAATGAGATTCCTCCCATAAGTTTTTGAACTTCTCTAGTTTAGAATCAATGAGTGATTTCACATTTCTCTGAACCAAAAAAAAAAATCACTGTCAAGAATACCAAATAATGTCCTCTGGTTATGGACCTCTGTATAGTCCATTATTGCAATATATAAAATATTACCTCCATTTTAAAATATACTATGATGTTTACCAAACAGATGGGTACGGATTCTAAATTCAATTATGATGTCATATTTCTGTCCATTTTTAAACCCTAGTTCTTCATCCTTTTGATCCACTCTCTAAATCATCCATTTTTAAACCCTAGTTCTTCATCCATTTGATCCACTCTCTAAATCATGTTCCGACAACAACATAGACTTTTAAGAGCGCTTTATGGAAGACTTACAAAAGGAAACTGCAATTTGACATCGAGCATCACATAAACTACAAAATGGAGTCACTAACCTTGAAATCCTTGTCAGACAGTTCATGGATTTTGCTTTCAAACATCTTGAAGAATTCATCAACTCTGGCATCAAGGTATGCAGGATCCTAGGTGTCCAACATAGTATCAGTAGGAATTAGTAGAATCTTAGTCATTCGATTTTTTTAAAAAGAATATTAGTCGTGCCAATTACTCTAAACATTATATCAGCGGAAGTAAAGACGGAATTTTTGTCAAGTCAGTTATCCTAGTTTTGAACTTGTACCTTAACTGTGGACTGAATAACCACCTGGAGTGCCCAGACTCCATAGTCAGATCTGAGGAATGATAACATTCATAGTAAGCTAGGTTTTAAATGGTCAAATTCAAATGCTAACTAAAACCTTATGTTATTCCTGAAAAGAGAAAGGAAGAAGCAATACATATAATACAAAGCCTCTGGCATATACCTTAGAGAAAGACTTGTTATATACCCAAGCTGCTCAACTGTTCGTAGCTGGTTGAAGGCAGGCTGGCTAGCAATTAAAGAGAACAGCTCTAGTTTGATATTCGAACTGGCATCATCCTGACATACCTGAATACACTAAACATGTTTAGTACCTGAATACACTCAACATGTTTAGTATTCTGGCATGCTATCTGTTCACTGAAATGTTCCCCTAAGTAATGTACATTCGATAACCATTACAGTCCCTATTATATTGAACTAGGGAAAAGTATTTAGTCTTATCCTGACTTTTCGTCAGAGTGAATTCTTTAGATCAATTTAGTCTGCCTAATAAATAAATTCCTGTTGAGTCTGAGCATATGGGCCAGTGGTCAACTGAGCAGCAACTGGCGAACTGCCAACGATCCTCGACACAATGTTCCAACTATCAGAATCACCAAATTAGTAAACATTTTGGTATATTAGTTGCGTGTTATAATAATTTTGGTACACTAGTTCTGCACAAAAGGTTTTAAGGTACAACCACATTTATATGTCACCTGTTGCACCAAAATCACGTAAGAAATCTATACCTGAATATATTGGATAATTGATGAATTCTCATTTTTCTGATTTAAGCCCTCAATTTGGTAGTAGCATTTCAACTCATTTTCAAGCATGATAACCCTTTTAGTCAGATATTGTGATGGAGACATGGATTTGAACATAGCATTGGGGGTATTGAATATGGTGTCCTCAATCTCCTGCACAATAGATTTTGCCTCACTTGGTTCAATGTTTCCTACAAGGAGAATTTTGGTAGGCATGGTTAAAGATATATTTTCCATTCATGGCCCACAAAAATAAAAATAACACCATAATTAGTACAGTAGTATACCAAACCTTGAATATAACATTCCAAAAATGTCTTCGATAGCAAGTTTGGTAAACACTTTGCAAGAGAATCTGATTCAAGCTTCAAAAGAGCTTCAAGTTTCTCAGCTACAGGCCATTTTTTATCTTCCAATATTAAAGAAACATAGTATGAAGCTTGTTTATGCGGTTGGCTGAAATTAAAATTTTGGTAGTCTTTGACAGAAGTTTCCTGAGATTGGAAGATGTTGGTCAGTAATATCATGAAAAAAGATCATCACAAAAGAAAGACATGTTCAGTATTTTGCAAATGCCTGATGCTGATCTTGTTAACCTAGATTTGAGATAGCAGTCACAGGATAAGTGTTAAGTTTAACGAAATATATTGCAACCTGCAACATCTCACATAATTGGTCCTGACGATCCACAGCATTACTTTGTGTATATTGCTCTACTTTTTCGTAATCACAATGTGATGAGTTACTCATATGCATAAATGCAAAAACACACCACCAATACAAGCAGTTACACCAGGGAGTTGACAAAATACACTGTTGGGAGTTGAGATAAGTACTAAGATTAACAGCTTAGGATATATACAGGTATAAATCTTTTGTGAATAGACTTTTCAAGTATGTCTAGAATCTAGATGTCTGCATTCACAGAATTTAACGTAACCTTCTGTGAATGTGCTTTCGAAACTCAGAATGTCATGACCATAACTTAAATGAAATTTCTCCGCCAAAGGAACTCGTATGAATAAACGTCATTACAAGCAATGATTACGAATTTAAATGTTCCTGAGCAAAATTATGAAAGGAAAGCTTGCACCAGAATATTAAGATCCACATCATACCTTCAGGGCAGAAAACCTGTTAGGCTTAACTTCAAAATTAGCAATTTGCTTCAATATGGCATTTAGGAGAACCCTCATCTTATCGTTGTAACCACCTAAGGAAACCTTTAAACAGATAATTGAAATGTTTTGAGTTTAAAAAAACTAGCATAATAACATCAACTTCACTATGCATCAGGATTCTAACAAACACATGGAAATTATACACTGCGCAGCTTAACTGTTAGGGGCATTCATTGAAGACAAAAGCAATCATAGTAACTACAATTACCTGGAATCCTGCCGAAGTAAGATAGATTGAATAGTATAAGCCGGCAATTTGAGCATCATAAGCTGCAAAACGCACAAATAATTTGTCAGTATATATGTGAACCTAAATTTGGCAGGAGTGCTACCTAAACTAACTGTTATGGTGAAAAAGGTTTACCCTATTAACAAATTAGTGCTTACCATAAGCATTCAAATAATCCACTAATAAATCAACAAAGAGATCAGTAGAAATGATTGCTTCGGGGGAGTGGCTTGATAATGGGCAGTGGAAATCAATTATAACGTGAACCTTTGGTGTGGAGAACAGCAAGTCAGGCTTATACCACAACCGTGAAAGTGGTGTCTTCCTTAATACTGTTGGAAAAGTAACCTGGTAAAACATTTTCTTTTTGTTAGAGTTATTTACTATGTAACGTCTCAACAAGGCATTTGAGTATGCTGACGCCAATATTAAAGTACTACAGAATTAACCTTTTCATGCACTTCTTTAAGAGATAAATCCTTTGGAATGAATATATTAGGCTCTGGGAGATGGAGTTTCTCTGTAGGAGCTTTTTGAATCCATTTCTGTCAAGTAGAGACAATCAATGTTAGAACATCAGTATGTCAGGTGGAATAAGATGATGGGAGTATAATAAAGAAAATGAGATTTTTAAAAAGACAAACCTGTATCACAGGAGGAGTAACGTTTTCAACAGAATATGGTGTATTATACCAGGGCTCAGAAGAGGTAGTAGATCCTTCAAATTTTTTGGACTCCCAGAATATTCTAAGTAGAGAGAAATAAGTATTGCATCAAATAAAAACAAATAATTATAGTGCCATAGGCAAAGCATGTATGAAACAAGTTCAAGATACGAATGGAAATAAGTTCAGGATATCAATGTAAAGCCAGATAATCAGCCCTTGACTTGATTTTTTAACCACTGCCTATGAATGAAGCTAGGACCAGTAGGATAACTTAACAACCTTATAAGTTTGTTGAAGTACAAATTATACCCAAGGAGTCTATGAATTATAAGCTAGATAGGTCAAATACGCTGCTGCAGATACTGTCACACTAAGGCTGTAGTGCTTCCCAGCTCATGATTTTCTAAAGTTAAAAAAATTATCCAGGCACGATCCCAACCCCCTGACACCTCCAATATATGCACATGCGGGCGCACATGCATTGAACAGAAGCATTTCAGCACAACCACAGGATAAAAGGTGTCAAAAGAACATCTATATTCCAGAAAAGTGAATATGTTTTCAAATTTGATTGAATAGGAATACTAGTCTACAAGGTTCATTACAGTTTTGCTGCTCTTTTCTTTTGATCTGCATACTCAGTGATTGAAGTGACAAAGGGAAGAGAAATTTCATTTTATACTCGATTTACATGTTTGCCTCCTTTTATAGCTTAGATTAGAAAAGAACCATTCCATGTTATTTCGGAAAAAGAACCATTCCATGTACCTTGTGTTTACAAGGAATACAATATAGATGGTAGGATAAAACAAAGATGACATGTGAACTGCATGAGTGTACCTTACTCTTTCAGGTGACAACTGATCGAGTATCATACTTATTCTTTGTGGCACATACTTTGATGGCAATGCTGATCCAACCAGCCACTCTTCTGGGGGGAACAACTGCAAGCAAGTTTCAGAGTATTTGAAATTGAAGACAAAAGATAATGGTGAGATGCAGACGAAGTTGCAGTTCAACAAATTTCCGGATCATTGATGAAATTATAGGTAACTTAATTTTTGGTGCTTAGTGTTGTCATTGAAGGAATATAGAAAGAGAGTATATTACTACAATAAAAACAACTATCATAAATAACTGCAAAAGCTGAAACATGTAATGGGTTGTAGAGAATATACCCGCATACTTGAGACAGTACCCGTCACATAGCTGATTGGATGGACTTTGTCTTGATAATGGAACTCTGTTTCATTTATTGCCACAAGCTAGCAAATAACTGATATTAGCATTTACATTTCTGTAATCGAGTGTAAGTCAATTTCATATATTCCATAAAATGCTGAAAACATGTAGAAGGATTGATATTATGAGTCTGTATTGGCAACAAACCACCTCTAAATAAAATGTGAAGGAAACATGAGTCCAAGAATGCAGTGCCCATATCCAAATACTCATGCTACATCATTACTCACGAGCAGATTAAGTCTACTGTCTGTATTTCTATCCCTCAGAGAAGTACGTGGATACAGAATCATAACTCATTAAATAATTTTACATAAAAATGTTAATCATGCACCTTTGCATTACCTCATTAAATATCCACTCATGGACTCCGTCTTCTTTTAATAGAAGAAGATACTTGAAGATCAATCCAACAATATCCTCCACGTGTTCTGAAATAAAGCATATGGGCACAAGAGGCTCAATAAATATCAAAGTGATTCGATTTAAAATAGCTATGCTGGTTCAAATAAACAAATATGGATGAAACTAACCATGACCAGCATCAGTGAGCCTCATGCTTATTGAGAAAAAGGAATATTCAGTGCTGTCAGTGCTCTCTCCAGCCGACAAGTACATGGCCCATCCTACAGTAGCAAAATTTAGACATATCACGGTTAAGCACAAGTTGATATGTAAGAAAGTAAAGGATGGTAAACTGTATTTCAAGTAGATAAGGCAGCAAAAGTACACCAAAAATCAACTGTAGAGGTAAACTTGCCTAGTTCCTTTATAATATGGAAGATGGAGCCCTCGCCTTCATGCCCAATAAGGTGACTCAGATAATGGCAAGGCCCTTCTTTATAAAACTGGATGGTAGGTGTAATTGGCCATATTATTCTTAGATAGTCACCTTCTTCTATTGGCAGTGCTTTGACAATAAGCTGTATAACGAGCATGAGAAATCACATGTCATTTTGCGTCATTATACTTTTTTTTTTCTGACAAATAAAACTGTTGAGGAGTCCGTCTTCTACCTGTAAATGTTCCTCTGAAAGAGGATGACTCGGACATTTGAAACTTCTCTGGTCAGTGTTCTTTATGTCACTAAACATACGCTCGACCAAGCCCTGAATGCAATCGAGGCTCTCTACAAAAGCATTTTATCAATTTTTAATAGGTTTATGTACTCAATTACCAATTTGCATTACTTACCCTTTCCATAAACAACAAGGTGCATAAGATTTGCTGAATAATTCTCATAAAACTTCAGAAGTTCATCTCTGATGTCCAAGCCCCTCCCTTTTGGTTTAGTTTCTAGTGTCTCCCAACTTCCTGATATATCAACTCGAAAATTAGAAGAAAAATATGACAAATCCGAAATCTAATTTTCGTACAACACGAGACACAGTTACTATTACAAATTTCCACAAGAAAGTTTCGTACTGCACACAAATTAATAGGGAAATTAATTATATTTTAAGTGTAGTTATTCAAATTTGCATTAACAAACATAGCATCCTTAAAAAGTGACTCAAAAAATGTAGTAAAAGATGCTATATATATAAAAAGGTAAAGTGAAAGTTGCACATACAACAACATGTTGATATTTCTCTGCATGTGGTATTATCAGAATCCTATACAAACTAACAGCCATAATGTGCTGACAAAATAAGCACTGCTGCAGCTGTCTGAACATAGAGCATTCTTACCAGTACTGAATTTATGGTAAGGGTGATCCTCTGAAGCCAGATGCTTTTGAAGCTGGGAAGGGGAAAAAAAGGAGAAAGAAACTGAGGCCACAGTACAGCATGCCTATGGTATCACTTTAATTGAAGAGACGGCAAATTTGAGAACTGGGGGAACTTTTTCTTAAATATATGTGTTAGCTGAGTACACCTACATGTATTTTCCCTCTGGTTGGAGGATTTTTCGCCATATATACACCTTATACATCTTGCCCTTATGGGCCATGGAATAGATCTGAGTTTCTCATTCCTATCAATATTGAGAATAAACAAGATTTCGGTAATGCAAAATATGGTTGATTATTGCTTTCCCATTATCACGATTGCCTTAAGATTTACACTGCTATTTTTATAATTGGGAGCACACCTTGCAGATACTAAAATTCGAGAGACTGGCTCATACTTTGAGGATAAGATAAACTTGTATAGAGCAAACATTTTTTTTATTGTTATTGCAACATATTTATGATACTCTTAAATATTCACGCTGTTAAGCGCAATATGTAAATAAGAAAATTGTGTATTCAAAATGCATCTATGCTTTACTGGCAACAGTTTCATTGGAGATATAGCATAAAATGCAAAAGGATTTCTGATGAATAGTCATGACTAACAAAGCTGAACTTCCGAGTACCTGATACATTCTCCAGCCATCAGACAGCAAATTTTTCTTGTGTTCTGTAAGGTCAATAAAATGGCAAAATTAGCCACAAAGTGATTCTCATTACTGAAAATAAGACATTTGCAAAGTACAAATTTATCATGGCTGTTAGTTCAGACTAGTATAACATTGATCAGGCAACCTAGCTAGTTGTATTGAGGAATTCAGTGGAAAACCACAGAAACATATGCCTTGCCAGAGAAGCAACTGTTCCATACAAATAGCATCCATGCATAAAACAACTGCTTACCAGAATCAACAGCTTTTATCTCTCTAAGAACAGCATCCTGTGACATCAGCGGCTTAATAAAGAACTGAGCAAACCTGTGCATCAGGAATCACCTCATTATTATTCAATAAACAAATGCAGGACATAAACCACCACCTTATCCAATCGATATGAACTAACTGAACATAAAGTAATATTGATGAAACTTACCTATCCAAAGCTTCTTCGAAATTGTCCACGTTGACATCAAAATAGAAATTTGTTGTCTCTGAGCTCGTAAATGCATTGTAAGAGCCACCATGCTGACAATTGTCATATCATACCAAATCATTAAAATATAATCCAAGCATGTCAGAGGTTGCCATTTTATTTTATTTTATTTATTTGAGGGTAACAATGGGACAAGGCATGAAGCATGATAGATATTCACTTAAAAGAATCATAATAACGGGATTTCCAGGCAGTTGATCCCTTAGTGCTGCACTCTGCGACCACAATAGGAAAAACTATGTCCTTATGGCCGTAGATACAACTGTACATTCCGCGAGACTTCCTAAAATGATGGTTAGTGTACATGAGTCACCAAATCCCACCTGTCACAGCTAGCCTAACTAAAAACATTTCCTGTTGTCCTAACTAAAAGAATTAATATGAAGTGAATTAGGTTGAATTTTTGCAACTCAAAGTTGATTAGCAAAATGTACCTCTGTGATGTATTTGGTATACTCATGTTCTTCTGGGTATTTCTCGCTGGCATAAAATAGCATGTGCTCTGTGAGCAAAGACAATGGTATACATCAATAAAAGAAAGAGAAGAAAAATTTAGAGAAATTCTTAAATGAAAATAAATTTGATTTAATGCAACTAATCCACCAGCCATCATGCCCATCAAACATTGTGCCTTTATAAGATTAACAGATTGTGCAGAAAACGTCGCCTGTCAATTTAAATTCACGTGGTCTCAAATCCCGTGTGGAAATGCTGCTTTCGCACGCATATGCAGAGTAATAAGTGTGTTCATGTACAGTCCCGCCTGAGTAGCTCTGTGTTTAGAAAAAAACCCACCCGGCAGGCAAATGTGGATCATATAAAATAGTTTTAGCATCGCGCAAGCTGCCAAGGATCGCACCAGACCACAACGTGTAGGTGCAGTTTATATTTATTATCTTGGAGAATGCGCTCCAGTCATAGAATTCAATTTTGTCGCCGACTCGCATTATTTTAACTACAAACTGACATAAAAACTATTTTTAAACCTTCGCGAAAAGGAAGTACTCAGAGGACGATGACACAGAATGCAGAGAGCCGTTACACTGAACCGGAAAAGTTGATTATGCGATTTAGAGCCTGTTTAGTTCCCTCCCAAAAAAATTTGGAATCCCTTTAGAGGTCAATTAGGAGAATTAAATATAGACTAATTACAAAACTAATTACACGAATGGACGGGAAATCGCGAGACGAATCCATTAAGCCTAATTAATCCGTCATTAGAGATTGTTTACTGTAGCACGGCGTTGTCTAATCATGGCATAATTAGGCTCGTTAGATTCGTATCGAAAAATTAGGTAGGGGTTATGAAATGGGTTTTGTCATTAATTCACATTTAATACTCCTAATCAGTATCCGAAAATTGATGTGACGGGTAGTTGAGAAAATTTTTGGAACTAAACAGGGTTTGTTTAGAAGCTAAAATTTTGGTCAAAAACATCCCACCATCTATCACATTCCATCACATCACCTCTCACTATTCATCTGACGCTACAGGGTATTTCGTACCAATTTTGCACCAATTTTGCAAAATTAGTGTAAAACTTTAACATCTAAACACACCCTTATAGCAGCCGTACGCAATCAATTATGGACACTCTCAATCGATCACGCTGGTACTTGCTTTTCGCTGACTCTACATCAAAACCATCACTGTTCAGTTCGGAAAAAAAAGCAGCCCACTGTTCAATCTGACGGTTCGAATATGGGTGTGTTTAGAAGCCTAACTTCCCCAAAATTCACTATGCAAAAAGAAGATTCTCCGTCACATCAAACATCACATAAAAATGCCGATACATGCATGGAGTACTAAATGTAGATGAAATCAAAAACTAATTACACAGTTTGGATGTACTTTGCGAGACGAATCTTTTGAGCCTAGTTAGACCATGGTAGGACAATATTTACCACAAACAAACAAAAATTGCTACTGTGCTTTTCAGTTCGGAACAGTGTTTTTGAGTCCTAAAATCCGTACAAAATCCAGAATTTTGCATCTTAGTTAAGAGAACTAAACACACCCTATGCCGAGTTACCCCTCAACAACCACCATCATAAGGAACATCCAGTGACTTGACTGCAAAAATCTACAACGTCATCATTTGACCCAGGATAGCTTGTCCTTGATGCGACACGGACAATTCCAGACCCCAGCCGGATCCCGAAAGGGGATCGATGCCGGCGCGCGAGCGATTCAGCGAATCGCAGAACGAAAGCTCCGCCGCGGGGCCCGGTGCCATAGCGAAGAATCCCCCACCAAATGACTGCCTAGCCCAGATCCTCACTCCAGGAATCAACACAAATTCTGATGGTGATTCAATCAGCACACGCGCACGCAACGAACCGAGTGAATCGGAGTGCTGGCAGCCAGCGAACGGGATGAGGTTAGAGACGAACTCACCGAGGAAGTGCGCGAGGCCCTCGAGCCCCTCCGGGTCGCTGAACGAGCCCACCTCGACCTCCATGCACGCCGCCGCCTGCGCACAGCCCAGCGAGAGACACGGAGGTGGGGGTTAACAACCAGACACCAAAATCACGCGAAGACGATGACTGATCAGCCAGCAAGCAAAGCATTCCCCCGCACCGCGCTCGCGGCGGCCACGGGAGGCGCGGCGGACCTTGTCTGTGTCGGGGTCGCTGATGAGCAGGATCTCAAGCGCGTTGGGGAGCACCACCCTGCGGTACTCCCGCTTGTCGTTGCGCGCGCGGATGAACTCCACATCCCTGCTTCCCGCAGCCGGCGCCGCCACCGCCGCCGCCGCCATCCCCACCCCCACTCGCTCACCCTCCTCCGCTCTTCGCTTCACACGCGATCCTCTGCTCTAGCTAGCGATCTCTGACGGCCCAATGGTGGATTGGATTGGGGGGCCAAGGCAAGCGAGGCTAGTTGGGACTCGGGACTTTGGGAGACTCGAATTTTCTATCTCGTTGTCAATTTATATAGGCAGGGGGAGTTCCCGTCCCCGGTGGGTGGCTTGCGGCACAGGTTTGAGATTTGATTTGAGAGAACAGAGAAGCGACTCCGCTGTGAGACCCTCTCGTCGAAAGAGACGTCGTGCTTCAGCTCTGCTCTCCGACGGCAAGGAAACGTTCGCTGCGGCTGCGAGCCCTGGCACGTGCCTGCGACGGACCCTGGCATTTTTGCCGCGGCGGAGACCTGTTGTTGCGGACTTGTTGTTGTGTGTTGTTCCCGACTGCCGACCAGGTCACCAAGGGCGTGTTTGTGAGGTTGGTCTTACTCAGATTTGGTTTTGATGGCTAAAGTTTCTAATCAAGTTTCTAATCTTTTTTCCACTCTCTCCATCACGTCACATTAAATACGTCAAAAGACATATCTTCGGAGTATTAAATATAGGTAAAAAAATAACTAATTACACAGTTTGGATGTCCTTTGCGACACGAATTTTTTGAGCCTAGTTAGGCCATGATAGGATAATATTTACCACAAACAAACGAAACTTGCTACAGTGTACTACAGGAGTTTCAGCAGTTAAATTTGCAAATATTTCAACCAACTAAACAAGGCCTCAGCATGGTCGGCTGACCAGGCCAAAGCCAGCCAAAGTCTGGCTCCTTAGCTGAAACGTGTTGTGTTTGCGTCGTGTACTGGAATGAACCAGATTCGGTCGAGATTGTGTTTGTCTCGTGGTACAAAATGAATACAGTTACCTTACATCCTACCGTGGTGATATTACCACCCCTTGCGAATGGGCTTGTAGTCCAATGGTAGGACGGTCTAGTGGGACGCTACCTACCAGGGTTCAAATCTTGGTGCTCGCACCTTTTTCTGGATTTATTCCAGGAATTTCCGGCGTTATGCATTAAGTGGTAAGCGACGTTTCCGTCGACGACGAGGCGCCAGTGGTGACTTCGAGAATCTCCAGATCTGCCGGTGCTCAGTCCTTCGAAGGTGCTCATAGGGGTAGGGTTTGCGTAAGTGTGTTCATAGGGGTGAGTGCGCGTGCGTGTTGTGAGCGTCTGCGTTGTACTGTGTAATCTCAAAAAAAAATTGCCACCCCTTTCTCTCTTGCCGGCATTCTATCGAACACTCGGTGGGCGGTGATGGTGACGATGCGCGCACAGCGGCTACATGCTCACGCCGATGGCAGCGGCAGTGGCGCCATGAGGCTGCTCGTCCCCGACGCGAATGCCTGACTCGCCCGCAACAGAGCAGGGCAGTCATAGTGGCTCCACCATTCCACCCACCCCTCCTCGTCTTTCTGCTCCTGCCGCCGGCGAGGAAGATGATAGCCGACGTCAAGCCCATGCATTGACGTCGCGGCCTTGCAGCATAACAGGTGTGTCTCAGCGTACGTGTAGGGCTTCCCCCCGCAACATAGCAGGGCAGTCATAGTGGCTCCACCGTTCCACCCACCCCTCCTCGTCTTTCTGCTCCTGCCACCGGCGAGGAAGATGATAGCTGACGTCAAGCCCGTGCATTGACGTCGCGGCCCTTGCAGCATAACAGGTGTGTCTCAGCGTACGTGTAGGCCTTCCCCTATGGCCGCACTATGTCGTCGTGGGCGTGGTCAGCGAGTGTCTTGCGCACCATTGTCGTGGTCATGGCTGTGGCCACGCGCCACCGTCATAGCCGTGGCCAGCGAGTGCCTCGAGCTTGCGCCAAAGCTGCAGGAGCCGAGATGGCACGACGAGGAGGGCACCAACAGTCGCAGCGGTGGTGGCGACGTTACGACGAAGGAGAGGAGGAAGGAGGAGGTGACAGGAGGTGAGATAAGGACACCTCTAGCGCTCGAGCGAGCCATGCCTCCAGGAAACGGACTTCCTTAGCGTTTCTCGGGAGTCATGAGAGAGAAAGCAAGTTTTTTTTTTTAAATTAAGAGAGAAAGCAAGTTGCACCGCGGTAGCTCGACGCCTCGACTCGTTGGTGGGTCCTAGCAAACATGGGGACTTGCACGCGAAGGGCGCAGCCGGGCCGTCGGATCACATGCGCAAACGCGCCATTGTGCTCCTTTCACCGGCGAAACCACCGTGTCATCAACGAGAACACGACGATATCACTGTCTGTGCCAGTGCCATCGGCGTCAGTCCAGCCAGGGCCGTGCCGGCATCGCCATCAGCAACCATGTACGGCTGACGTGCCGTGACCCGTGGGCACGCTTCAAGTTGTGGCTCGTGCGCGCCGAATCTTCGAGGGAATTGTTGGTGTTTTGGAACCGACCTCGTCTGGATTTGTTGGGTACTCCGTAATCCGTATATCGGTAATCGGAAGACCGTTGCCTGTAAAAAAAAAAGAAAGAATGGGAGAACGGACGGCGTCGTCGCTAAGGAACGGACGGCATTGCATTAGGTAGCGATCGCTCTCGCGCAGCACCGTCGCTTTAAACCTTTCAGTCTTTCACACGACGAAACATTCTTTTGATGCGAAACTCTGCTCGGAGTCGCGCTAGAAAATGCTAGTTAAACAGGGGGCGTGGTGTCTCTTTACCTCTTTGTTTTCTCCTCTCCTTGAGAGCTAAGCTTAAGCTACTACTGGTAACTTGGAAGGTTTTCGCCCGATCCCCGCCGCCGCTTTCGGCGTCGTGCCGCACTACGGGTGACGGTAACATGTTTACATGTCGCGAGCGTTCTGGTTGCAGTACAATTGTTTTGGTTTTGTCGATGAAAAGGTGCTCGCCTACGTCGAAGAAGGTTCTGTGGGTGGTACTACGAAGCAAAAAGTTACAGTACCATTTTGCCTGTCTTAACTTGCTTTTTTGCTGAGGTGTAATCGCACTGCGACAGGAACGGCATCCAGAGTCTTGAATGCGTCAGTGAAAATCACAAAGCTGGTCGGACACCAAAGTTCTATCTCCACGCGGGTTTGGAAAGCATGTCAATTTGACCAATGCCTACTGATCGCCTATGGAGTTGTTCTGAAGTCCGGCTAGGCGGCTGCTATAGAAATGCATTATTGTAATTTGTAGGAGGGGAAAAAGAACAGACACTCACCGAGCTAAACTACGCTGCTAGTTAAACTAAGGCAGCACCCACAAAAATCTATCAATTCCTCCGGGCGGAACATATTCGAGGATGGGGATGTGCAATACACTTGCTAAACTTTTTTTTTAAGACGTGCAAAACACGTTTTTCATTAAGAGAAGAGAGTTTTACAAGACGTAATTTTAGGAGAATCCCTAAAAAGCTGAGAACAAGAACACCGAACAAAAAGAAAAGAAAGAGGGAGGTCACCACACCACCACTACGGAAGAGACAACCTACGACAGCATATGCCTGCGGGGTAGGGGTACACCAGGGAAACACGCACAACATTGCTAGCCTAACAGCTGGAGACAGTGGAGGCACAACGTAGTGGTCTTGCAAAACGACGCCTTCAAGAAGGAAGCGACGATGATGCCGCCGTTGTCCGCCCGCCCACGGATGGGTAGGCCAAGTCTTCACCTGGCAGACCAGAGGCGTAGGAGGCCACAACAACGCCCTCAACAGGGTAACTACGCAAGCATGCACAACCGTTGTGAGCACTAGCAAGCGCTAGGCTAGGCTTTCGTCCACGATCTCCAAAGCCGAAAACCACATCGCCAGCTGCCGCAGCCAAGGTGAGAGGCCAAGCAATGGGAATTGCTGCGGGAGTCCAAGGTGATGGTAACAAGAAACAACTGCAGGCACGAGAGAAGAGAAGAAGGCGACCTCAGGGAGCAGAAGGGATGGAGCGGCCGCGTCGGGGCCGGCCGCCCCGACCCAAATGCCAGAGACAGAGACGCAGCGGCGGCGGAGAACACGGGGGCAGATCGTGGAGCGGAGGCGGCAAAGACGAAGACGGGTCCGGCGGCCGACGGTGGAGCGAAGAAACGAAGCGGAGGATCTCCAAGACGGACGGCCAGGGAGGGGAGGCCGGACCACGACTTCTAGGAATCCACCACGATCCACCGAGCAGGGCCGGACCCGTCGTGGTAGCTAGTGTCGAGGAGAGAGGACCAGCGACACGTCGGCGGGGAGGGACGGCATGGTGGACCTCCTGGAAGGCCGCGGGCACCGCCTGAAGGAGGAAGAAGCCATGGTCGTCGTCGAGGAGGGGCTCCGGGAGGCCGCCGGGCGCAGGGCCAGCGACGCGACACCGGCGGGGGAGGCCGCAGAACTGGAGAGGGACGACGACGCCGGCGGAGGTGGGTAGGGAGCCGCGGTCACCGACGAAAAGGGAGAGACCTGGCCCCGTGGCCGCCGACAAGAGAGAGGGGGCTGCAGGCGACGGTGAGGCGGAGATCTGGGGAGGCCGCGGCCAGGTCGCCGACAGCAGAGAGAAGAGACCGCGGACCCCGGGGTGTCGGAGAGGAAGTCGGCCGCCGAAGGGAGGGAGGTGACCGAAGCATTTGTCCTGGAGGAGGAGGAGCCATGGGCCGCTGAAACATCAAGGAGGGGCGCGCCGTCGCAGCCGTGGAGGAGGGCGTCGCAGGCGACGACATGGAGGTGCGGCGTCACGCGGGCGCCAAGGGCCGCGGCGGCCCTGGCGGCCCCAGATCTAGGGTTAGAGGGGGGAGGGCACACCGAGGCAGCCAGGGAGGAGCGGCGAAGGAGGAACGCCAGATCTCTGGCCACGACCGAAGATGCCGCGCCGGGGCGGGGACGGCCCCTGGGGCCCCAGATCTATGGTTCTGAGAGCCCAGTGGGGGAGGACGGAGCGGGGCGGAGGGAGGCGCCGGCGACAAGGTCCCGCGCCGGGGAAGGGCGGAGCAAGACCGGGAGGGCGCGCCGACACCCGGAGGAGCGATCTCGCCATGGTGGTGGTGTGGGGAGCGGAGGGGGAGGAAAGAGAGGAGGCGAAGGGAGGGGAAAGGGGACGCGAGGAAGCCAGTTGTGCGGCTCCGTCGCTGGCTGCCGCCGCCAACGCAGAGGGAGGCAGCGGCGCCCGACGGGCTCCACGGCGGGAGCAGGGTTAACAAAACCGTTGCTACCAGACCGGTATTCGCGGTAATCGTTGTTACCGGTCCGGTACGGTAGCAAAAACCGCCGGTTTTCCGAGGTTTCGACCAGTCTAACCGAACCTAGAAAAAAAATAACCCCGGTTAACCGCTCGGTAAGACCGGTATACCAGTCCGGTTTTTTTGGTCAAAAAACCGCTACTGTAGCGGTATTTAGAACCCTAGGCGAGAGGCCTGGTGGCGGCTACTGTAGCAGTATTTAGAACCCTGGGCGGGAGGCCTGGCGGCGGCGGAGCAGGAGCCCCCGAGTCGCCCTCGGGAGGACGACGCGACGGAGGGGATGGTAGTCCAAGTTATGCTCCTGCTAAACTTCTTCAGAGGATGCAGTTCTTCCGAACCACGCTCACATCGCCACTGAGCTCAAGGTGTTGCGGAACGCCCACACCAGCACCGCCACCGCCACGGGACCTGAGCCGAGGCAGGTGGCTTTTGATTCTCGATGATGCACGAGAACTGTCGGTGTTCGGATTAGTACCGGCACCAACTAGTGATTTGCGCTGGGATCTGCTTCTCGATGGGCGGTGCTAAGCTAAGGATGCACGGGGTTTATCCTGGTTCCGGCCACGCAGCCGTACGTCCAGCAGGGTGTGCTTACGCACTATATTAGCTTGCACCGGTAGTGCCTGTAGAGGGAAGCTACAAGCAAGGCGGGAGAGGAGGAAATCCCCCCAAGTCCCTACTATGGTGATTGAGGCGAGTGCCACTATCTGGAACATGGGTGTGCTGGTGCGAGTGAATGAGAGTCGTCCCCCCGCAGGGGGCTCTGCCTCTCCCTTTTATAGGCTAAGGGAGGGCAGTTACAATGATGCAGTTCTGCAGCCAGCATAGTGGCTGCGTACTAACTAGTATGGTGCCGACGGTCTTGTCCCCGCACGTCATGGTTCCTGGCGCGAGTTGGCAGCGCCCTCCGGCTTCTGCGGGCGGCGTGGTGGTCACTGTGGCCCGTCCTGCCTTGACTTCGAGGGCCTGCCCCAGCTGAATCGAGGGCCTAGCCACTGGGGAAAGGACCGGAGTTGGTGGTGCGGGGCTGCGACGCGTCACCGGCATGTCCGCATAGTGCTGCACGACCTGTCGCACAGTGATGGGAGTGGCGGCATAGTGCCGGGGATGGCCGCGCGGCGCCGGAGTTGGCGGATAAGACGCGGCGCACGCCGCTCGTACGGTGGTGTCAGCTGGAGCGAACGCCGGCTTACCGCCCGTACACATTTCGAGGGTGTCCCCATGCCCATTCGAGGGTCTTGCCGCAGGGGAGGACGGGAGCAGGTGGTACAATGTCGTGGAAGGACACCTGCCTGTCCGCACAGGGCCGCGCAGCGTCTGCACAGGGCCAGGGATGGCAGCATAGTGGCGGGTTAGGCGGCACTGTGGTGGTGTCAGGCGTTCTGACTGTGTCAGTCACGCGGTGCGGGGGGGAGATTCACCCTTGACTTTGGCGTCCCGTCGTGGGACCGGGCTTTAAATGCCGCTGCCGGGTGGAACGGAGACGACTGCCCGCTCGAGGGGGGCCGAACCCCTCGAGCGAAGCGGAAACCTGCTCGAGGGACCGGAGCCCTCGAGCGAGACGGAAACCTGCTCGAGGAGCCGGAGCCCTCAAGTGAGGCGGTCAAACGGGACTTCTTGGTGTGGCTGTTGCCGGGCCGTAGCAGGCCGTGGGCCCGTGATGTCCCGTGACCGGTGTTCGGGGAACAGTCCCTTGGCGGATTGCGCTTAACGAGGGTGATTATCCCCTTGGTTAGGGGACCCCTAATGACCGTCCCCGACAGTAGCCCCCGAGCCTTTGCCGGAAAGGGGACCACTCCGGCAAAGGATGTCGCTCTCGGGTGCTATGCGCGGGTCTTGTTCCCTTTAATCGTACATGTTTCCTGTGGGGGCGTGCTAGCACACCCGCGGGTGTAAGCCCCCGAAGCCCTGCAGCAGTGCGCACACTCGTGCAGGGGTTAGATACGTAGGGTGGTCGTAGCTCGCCTTGCGTTTGTTTCAGCCGGCTTCGGCGATATTTCAGCCAGCATCGGCAATCTACGTAGGTGGGGAGGCATTGTGTTGACCCGAGACGTTCAGGCAGGCTAACCACCTTCGGGGGCGCAACCCTGGGTAGGTTGATGCGGCGATCATTAGGGTGGTCGTAGTGCGAGGAGCCCCCGAGCCCTGGCCCAATCAGGGACGATTGGATGAAGACTCTCGGCTTTATTACGACCCTCGTTGTCCTTCCGCAGGGTAGAGGGGTGAGGCAAACTGTGCTACCCTCGAGCGGGCGGCGAGCAACAGTTGCCTCGGTGAGCTGTTAACGGATAGTTCAAGTGGGCGTCTGTGCCCCGTTCGATAAGAGTCGGCTCGTGGTCCGGAGACACGTCCATGTAAGTGCTTGCAAAGGTTTGCCAAGCAGGGCTCGGTCCCGTTCGATACGGGCCGAGGGCGCGGAAGCACTCCCTCGATGGGATCCCTCGATTGGCTGCCTCTGTCTTGGCCTTGAACATGATATGTAGGGCGCCCCCGAACTTCACGTTCGGGGACAGGCTCGGTCGCGCGCACCCCGATCGTTCCTGACTCTGTCGATCTGAGGCGCCTGTTCGAACCCGTCGAGGGTCAGGCTCCGTACCTCTGATCAGTAGGGCATTTGCGTCGGGGGCATCAGGTGCTCCCGTCTTGGCAGATCTGTGGCGCTCGTCGATCCGTCGTCGAACCGAGCTTCGTACCACTGAATCAGTAGATCCCCAAGTCGAGGGGCATCTGCGGCGCCCGTCGTGCCTTCCGCGGGCCGGGCCTCGAGCCGCTGATCAGTAGTGTTTCGAGGGCCTGAGCCCGGGGCTCCCTCGAGATCGTTCTCGAGGGTGTGCTTGACAGGTCATGGCCTCGTGGCCTCGACCGCTCTGGATCGAGGTGCCTGTTGTGTCCTTTCGAGGGATCGGGCCTCGAGTCCCCGGCTCGAGGTTACCTGTGGCTTTCCTTATACAAAAAGGAATCTCCCGACGTTCGAAATTCGTCCGCAGGACGGTTGGCTGCCGCGCCCACCCGGTCGTGGCTGACGTGGCATGGGGCAGGCGAGGTGGGCGCGCATTTTCAGGCGACGCGACGTGGGCGATGTGTGACGGCGATAAGACGGGACGCGGCGTCCCTTGGATTACCGTGCGGTAATTATGGCGCACGCGCGTGCGTGCGGTGGTTTCGGGGCGGTGGGGCCCTGCTGTCAGTGACGGGCGGCACCCACCGCATTAACTGCCGTTGTTCGCCGCGCTTCCGGGCGCTCCGCCCTTTCCTACTCTATAAAAGCAGGGGGTGCGGGGGGAGCTTGTTACCTTCGCCATTCGCATCCACCCCTTGCTCTTCGCCTTCCTCATCGCCGGGGAGCAGAGAGTCGCGGAACGGCCAGGACTCCTGCTGATGGTGATTCGACCCGCGGTGGGGGTCGGGTGGTTACGGCCGCGCTAGCCCCTGGGCCCGCGCCCGAGGTGCTGGTAATGCGGTCCGACGGTTGCGTGATGTCGCAAGCGCCAGCGACCGGTGCTGGGGCATCGACGTCTGGCATCACGGCCCCGACGTCTGGCGCCAGCGTGCCGCAGTGGGAGCAGAGGCTCCATCTTCCCGGAGTGCCGCGGGGCCTGGTGGAGGAGGAGAGGTCGAAGAGGGAGTTGTGGCAGGAGTTCAGCGCCCTTGGCGCCTCCCTTCAGACTGCCCTGGCCGATGCGCTCCAAATCCACGGGGGCAGATCGCTCCAGGTCTTTCAGGTGAGCATGCTTATTCGAATTCCGCTCGTTCTCTTTTTCCCTTGTTCGTGTATCTTTCGTTTGATTTTTGTTCTTCATTCTCCCTTCATCATCCGCAGGAGCTGCAGAGCCAGGCGGGCGAGAGGTTCACTCGTATTGTCGAGCTGAGCTCTGACCTCGACTGGTACTGGACGCAGTACGAAGGCCTGGACGCGATGGTGGAGGTCTTGCAGACGGATAACGGCTGGCCTGAGTACAACCTTATCCGCATGGAGGATGCACGCAACGACCAGCGGTCCGTGGCAGCGCAGAAGGCCAAGGAGATCGAGGAGGTGAAGGCCACGCTCCAGGGGAAGGAGGAGGCACTGACGGTGGCAGACGAGGAGCTGCGGAAGGCGCGTGAGGCGCTCGTCGAGGTCCAGGCCGTGCTGTCGTAGAAGGAGACGGCCCTCACCGAGGCGCAAGCCCAACTCCAGCAGGACCGCGCAACCCTCGAGGGGGCGAGGTCCTGGCAGACCCAGGCTGAGCAGAAGACCCAGGAGGTCGAGAAGCTGGGCGCTGCTCTGCAGGAGAAGGCCGAGGCGCTCACCGGGGTAGAGGGTCAGCTTCAGCAGGAGCGCACCGCTCGCGAGGAGGCGCAGACCCAGCTCCAACAAGAGCGCGCGGCGCTTGAGGATGCCAGGTCCACCCTTCAGCATGAGCGTGCGGCGCGGGAGGAGGCGCAGTCCCAGCTCCAGCAGGAGCACGCCGCCCTTGAGGGGGCCAGGACCACGCTCCAGCTTCGGGAGGCGGAAGCCGAGCGGCTCGTCGGGGCGTTGGTTCAGGAGGGCATTACCGTCGAGGCCCTGAGGACCGCCGCTGGGGAGAAAGACGCCTCGATCCTGCAGCTGCGGCAAGAGGCTGGTGCCGCGCGTACAGAGCTCGAGGCAGAGAAGAAGCAGGTCGAGGGTAAGTTGTAGCCCCCGGGCCTTTATTTGTTGTTCAAGCTCGTCGAGATTCGCTCTCGACTCACCTTTTCTTGCCCCAGGACTGCGGAAAGCTCTGGGGGAGTCTGCGACGCAGGCGGAAGTGCTCCAGGCGGCCTACACCTCGTCCCAGCGAGAGTTCGAGATCCTGGAGCAGGCGGCCCTCGAAGCGTGCCAGAACATCGACGAGGGTACTGGCTTGTCGGGGAGCTCGCTGGCAAGTCGCCTTCGGGCTCTGAGCGACCGCGTCGTCGAGCGCGTGAAGGGCGCTCTCCATCTCGGCGTTCAGAAGACCCTCGGCGTGGTGTCGACGCACTATATCGTCGATTTCGCGGCGCTGGCCACAGGGTACGTCGTCGCGGATGGCCTTGACGATGATGGGGCGCAGGACGCCATGGACCAGGCCGACGCTGCCGCTGCCAATGCCGCCGCCGATCTCGCCGACGCGTTCGAGGAAGACCTCTTCCCGAACGCTGCCCCTGCAGGACCCCTCGAGCCCTGAAAGCAGCCGGGCACAAAAGCCCTTAGGTCGTGGCCAAGATTCGAGCCGGGCGGCTCGTGTAAATAAACAAATCATCCTTTGAAGTTTGCAAAATGTGACTTGTTTTATGTATGCCGTTGCGTCTTTCTCGTAACTTAGGCAGATTTCAGCTGGGATCGATCGATCATTTTCACAAGTAACCTGAAGGTGAAGTGGTGAGAGAGGGAAGCTGTATCCTGCTGGAGGCGTAGGTAGTCCCGAACTCGTCCGGCTTTACCTCTTAGCTACTCAAGCCCTGCTTCTATCTGCCTCAGCTTCCGAGGCACGACACACTAAGCATTTTCAGGAGAAAAGATTTTTGCGAAAAAATGGGACCGTTTAGGGGGGGTGCCCCCCCATAGTGGTATCCCCCGAGGGGGACTTGGTTTTCAGAGGAAAGCCGAGTCTCCCTTGTCTTTATTCACAACCTTAGAGTATATACAACCGACTTGGGAGCCGGATATGTACAAAACGACATGAAATTTTAGGGGTAAAAGCGACGTAGATGTTGGATGTTCCAAGCATTGGCGAAGATTTCGCCCTTCTCATTCGCGAGCTTGTATGTGCCAGGCTTGAGGACCTCGGCGACGATGTACGGCCCTTCCCATGGCGGCCTGAGCTTGTGGAGGCCCTCGTTCTTTTGTCGAAGTCGGAGTACCAAATCTCCCTTGTTGAGGTCTCGAGGCCGGACCTTGTTCGCTTGGTAACACTGTAGGGATTGTTGGTACTTTTCAGAGTGTAGGATCGCCACGTCGCGGGCCTCGTCGATGCAGTCCAGCATGTCTTCGCGATCTTGCTGGTTCTGCCCCTCCTGGTAGGCTTTGACCCTCAGGGACCCGTAGTCCAGATCCGTGGGGAGGACGGCCTCTGCGCCATAGACCAGGAAGAATGGAGTGAGGCCCGTGGCCCTGCTTGGGGTGTTCCTGAGGCTCCAGACAACCGACGGCAGCTCTTGGATCCACTTCCGGCCAAACTGATTGAGCTTGTTGAAGATTCTTGGCTTCAAGCCTTGTAAAATCATGCCGTTGGCACGTTCTACCTGACCGTTAGTCTGTGGATGCGCCACGGCTGACCAATCCACGCTGATGTGGTAGCTGTCGCAGAACTCTAGGAACTTCTTGCCGGTGAATTGGGTGCTGTTGTCCGTTATGATGGAATTGGGTACCCCAAAGCGGTGCACGATGTCCGTGAAGAACAGCATGGCCTATTCGGACCTGAGGCTGCTGATGGGGCAGACCTCGATCCACTTCGAGAACTTGTCGATGGCCACCAGTATGTGGGTGAAGCCCCCGGGTGCCTTTCGCAAGAGCCCGACCATGTCCAGTCGCCACACGGCAAATGGCCATGTGATGGGGATGGTCTGCAGTGCGTGAGCTGGGAGGTGAGTCTTGCGCACGTAGTATTGGCACCCTTCGCAGGTGCATACGATCTCATTGGCGTCGGCGACCGCCGTCGGCCAGTAAAAGCGCTGGCGAAACGCCTTGCCCACGAGGGTGCGCGGAGCGGCGTGGTGGCCGCACTCGCCCACGTGGACGTCCTGAATCAACTCCCGACCCTCAGGGATGGAGATGCACCGCTGCATGATCCCTGAGGCGCTGCGCTTGTACAGCTCGCCGTCGATGACGACGAAGGACTTGGCCTTCCTGGCGATACGCCTCGCCTCGGTCCGATCCGGGGGCAGCTCCCCCCGGTCTAACCAGGCGAGGTACTCGTCGCGCCAGTCCCACGGAGGGGGCGGGAGGTCGTCGATCTCCATCGTCTCGGCCTCGTCCGCCTGGGACTCTTCGAGGTCCGAGGTCTCGAGTTCCTCGTTCGAGGGGTCCTTGTCCATGGGCTCGGCGCCCGTGGCCTTCGAGGGGCCAGCCCCCGAGGCCTTTCCGGAAGCTTCAACGGGTTTGCCGAGGTCGACAGAGGGCTTGGTGAGGTCGCGGGCAAAAACGTTCGGGGGAACGGTGATCCACCTCGAAGCAATCTTGGCCAGCTCGTCCGCCTCCTCATTGTAGTTACGCGCGATGTGATTGAGCTCGAAGCCAAAGAACTTGTCCTCGAGTTTGCGCACCGCAGTGCAGTACGCCTCCATCTTCTCGTCGTGGCAGCTTGCGTTCTTCATTACCTGATCGATGACCAGCTGAGAATCTCCCCGGATGTCAAGGCGCTTGATGCCGAGCTCGATGGCGATGCGCAGGCTGCTGAGAAGGGCCTCGTACTCCGCCATGTTGTTTGACGCGGGGAAGTGCAAGCGCACCAGGTACCGCATGTGCTCTCCAAGGGGCGAAACGAAGAGCAGGCCCGCGCCTGCGCCCGTTTTCATTACCGAACCATCAAAGTACATGGTCCAGCACTCAGCTTGGATCTGAGGGGTGGGTAGCTGAATGTCGGTCCACTCAACTACGAAATCTGCCAAGATCTGCGATTTGATTGCCTTTCGTAGTGCATAGGTGAGGGCTTCACCCATGAGCTCCATGGACCACTTAGCTATCCTGCCTGAGATGTCCTGATTGTGGACAATCTCCCCCAAAGGAAAAGAAGATACCACGGTGACAGGATGGGCCTCGAAGTAGTGCCGCAGCTTGCGCCACGCGAGCACCACCGTATAGAGCAGCTTCTGGATCTGGGGGTATCGCGTCTTGGTGTCTGACAACACTTCGCTGATGTAATAGACCGGCCTCTGGACAGGCAGGGTGTGGCCCTCCTCCGTTCTCTCTACTACGATGACCGCGCTGACCACTTGGGTCATGGCGGCGACGTAGAGACACAGGGGTTCGCCTTCCTGGGGCGGGGTCAGTATCGGAGCGTGGGCAAGTGTTGCCTTTAGCTTGTCGAGGGCCTCCTGGGCCTCGGCGGTCCAGGAGAAACGCTCGCTCTTTCGCAGAAGTCGGTACAGGGGTAAGCCCTTCTCACCGAGACGTGAGATGAAGCGACTCAGAGCCGCGAGGTAGCCCAGGACCCTCTGTACTCCCTTCAGATCGCGTATCGGCCCCATCCGTTCGAGGGCCGACACTTTCTCCGGGTTGGGCTCTATGCCTCGCTGGGAGACAATATAACCCAAGAGCATGCCACGCGGCACCCCGAAGACACATTTTTCGGGGTTCAGCTTAACCTCATTTGCTCGGAGGCAATCGAACGCAACGCGTAAATCGTTCACCAGGTCATCCGCCTTCCTGGATTTCACTACGATATCGTCGACGTATGCCTCAACGGTCCGCCCGATGTGATCTCCGAAGACGTGGAGCATACATCACTGGTATGTCACCCCGGCGTTTCGGAGACCAAATGACATTATCACGTAGCAAAACATGCCAAACAGCGTGATAAAAGAGGTCACGAGCTGGTCGGACTCCTTCATCTTGATTTGGTGGTAACCGGAATACGTATCAAGGAAGCATAGCAACTCACACCTCGCGGTGGAATCAACTATTTGATCGATCCGTGGCAAAGGAAAAGGAACTTTGGGACATGCTTTATTTAAACCGGTATAATCTATGCACATCCGCCACTTCCCATTCTTTTTCTTGACTAGTACAGGATTAGCTAGCCACACTGGATGAAATACCTCCTTGATGAATCCGGCCTCCAAGAGCTTGCGCAGCTCCTCTCCAATCGCCCGGCGTTTCTCTTCGTCAAATCGTCGCAGACGCTGAGGTACCGGCTTGGAGTTGGGCAGGATATCAAGTGAGTGCTCGGCGACCTCCCTCGTAATGCCCGGCATGTCCGCGGGACTCCACTCAAAGATGTCAGTGTTGGCGCGGAGAAAGTCGATGAGCACCACTTCCTATTTCGGGTCGAGGGTGGAGCTGACCCTCAGCACCTTGCCCTCGGGGGCACTGGGGTCGAGGGGTACAGCCTTGGTGTGCTCCGCGGCCTCGGAGCTGCCGGCGTGCTTGTTGGTGGAGTCGAGGGCCTCATTGGCCAGCTTCTCCAGGTCTGCCACGAGGGCCTCGTCATGCGCAAGCGCCTCGGCGCGCTCAACGCACTCGACGTCGCACTCGAACGCGTGCTCAAATGATGGGCCCACCGTGATGACGCCTTTGGGCCCTAGCATCTTGAGCTTCAGGTAAGTGTAGTTCGGGACCGCCATGAACTTGGCGTAGCAGGCCCAGCCAAGGATGGCGTGGTACGCTCCCCGAACCCCCACCACCTCGAAGGTGAGGACCTCCTTGCGGAAGTTGCTCGCTGTGCCAAAGCAGACAGGCAGGTCGATCTGCCCGAGAGGCTGGACTCGCTTGCCCGGCGCAACGCCGTGGAACGACGACTTGCTGGGCCGCAGCTTGTCCAACCCAATCCCCATGAGCTCCAGGGTGGAGGAGTACATGATGTTGAGGCTACTGCCTCCGTCCATCAACACCTTGGAGAACCGTGTGTTGCCGATGATGGGGTCGACAACAAGCGGGTATTGTCCTGGATTGGGGATGTGATCCGGGTGGTCTTCACGGCCAAAGGAGATCGTCTCCTCCGACCAGTCGAGGTACGACGGCATGGCCGGGTGAACGGAGTAGACCTCTCGACGTTCTCGCCTACGCTGCCGCGTCGTCATATCGATGGTGGGCCCCCCGAAGATGAAGAACACGTTCTCCACCTCCGGGAAACCATCCTTGCCCCCGTCGCCCGTGTCCTTCTTGGTGTTGTCCTCCTTCGCGGCGACGCGGCTGTAGTACTTCTTGAGCATGTCACACTGCTCGAGGGTGTGAGCGACAGGGGTATTGTGGTACGGGTAGGGCTTCTTCAGCTTGTCGTCGAAGACCCTGCCTCGAGGGGGGCCTCGAGCCCTCTTGTTGGCGGCATCGATCACGTTGACCTCTTCGGGGCTCTCGTCTTGTTCCATGGGCTTCTTGCCCTAGTTCTTCTTGCCCTTCTTGCCCTGCTTCTGCTTCTTTGAGGGCTCCTTGGCTTTGCTGCCCACCGCGGGCGCATCCTCGGCCCGCTTGCCCTTTTTGCCGTCGAAGATCGCCCCCACTGCCTCCTCCCCGGAAGCGTAGCTGGTGGCGATGTCGAACAGCTCGTTGACGCTAGTGGGAGGGTTCCGCCCCAACTCGCGCACGAGGTCCCGGCAAGTCGTGCCCTCCAAGAAGGCGTGCACGACCTCGGACTCACCGACGCTCGGAAGCTCGGTGCAGCGCTTGGAGAAGCAGCGGATGAAATCCCTCAAGGACTCACCAGCCTTCTGGGAGCAGCCTCGGAGGTCCCAGGAGTTCCCGGGGTGCACGTACGTGCCCTGGAAGTTGCCCACGAACGTCCTGACCAGGTCGTCCTAGTCGTGGATCTGGTTCGCGGGCATGTGCTCGAGCCACGTCCGCGCGGAGTCTGCCAAGTGCAGCGGCAGGTTGCGGATGATCATGGCGTCGTCTGTGGCGCCGCCCAGCTGGCACGCCAGGCGGTAGTCGTTGAGCCACACCCGGGGGGTCCGTCTCCCCCGAGTACTTGTTCACGGTTGTCGGCTGGCGGAAGCGCTGGGGGATCGAGGCCGTGCGGATCGCTCGGCCGAACACACGCGTGCCCGGCGGCTCCGGCGACGGGCCCTTGTCCTCCCGGCTGTCGTACTGCCCACCGCGCCGTGGGTTGTAGCCGTGCGACGGAGTGGCGTCCTGCCTCTTCTTGTTCAGGATGTTGCGGGCGTCACCATCGTTGAGCACGTCGCGCGTATCTCGGATCCGATCCTTGGCGGCGGTCCTCTGGTTGCCTTCGTGGACGGTAGGTGCTCGGTGCGGAGTGTGGACCGACGCCTCCTGGTCCCGGCCGCCCCCACCAGCCTTCGTGGCAGACTGATGACGCATGCGGGATGCGAAGCTTTCGGCTTGCTGTACCGCAGCCTGCTCGATGAGGGCCTGCGCCTCGCGACGCAGGTTACGTCCCTCGGGTGTCGATGGCTCGGGCATGGCCCGAATCAAAGTCGCTGCAGCCACGAGCTTCTGGCTGGCCCTCGCCAGGTTTGGCATCTCGTCCATGTCGGCGTCGGTGTTGATGCGCTCGCGGGCCACGCGTCCCGCAGCGCGCGCACCCGGTGAAGAGGGTCTGGCCCTGTCTTTTTCGAGCGTGGCCTTCAGCTGCCACAGCTGCTCGCGCTCTGCGTTCAGCTTCGCTTTCGGCTCGCGAAGTTGGGCCATCTGCGCGGCACGCGCCGCGTCAGGTGGCGGTGGTGTCGCCCCCACCGGTGGGGTTACTGCCACGTTGCTGCATCGCCCGCTCCGCCTCCCTCGTCTTCGCCTTCGCCGAGGACGACGACAAAGCATTCGTGGGTGGGATCATAATCCCCCTCGCTGGAGTCGTCGGAGCAGGTGAGGTAGTAATCTGCTCCGGCCTGGAACCGCCTGAAAGCGTCGGGGTCCCGCAGTCCGGAGTAGTCCCACTCCGGCGTCCCGCGCCTGTATTCGTACTCCTCGCCGTCGGTGTCGCGGTAGGATTCATCAGGCGAGGTGGCGATGAGGTTCCGGATGGACATGAGGTGCTGGTCCGGAAGGTCCTCGTATGCGGCCAGATTTGTGCCGGCCGACGAAGAGTACGCCATGGTGGCGCCGCGCATTCCGTGGGGGAATCGTGGTTGCGCAGCCGCGACCCTTTCCGCGGGGTGCGCCGTGGAGTTCGCCGGTGGAGGTGCGTCGCCTTGCCCTGCCCCGACAGGTGAGAGCTCGCCGGCTTCGACCCCCTGGGGGGAGCCAGCGTCCACCGCTTGGCGTCGCGCCGTGCGTGCTCGCCGTGAGCGCTTCCCCGAACACTTGCGGCGTCGAGGTGGCGGTGGAAACACTACTGGCATCGGGGCGGCCGACGTTCCGGGCGGCGCCGCCTTGAGCGCGTCCCTGTTGAGGATGTGCATGCGCATGTGGTAGCCGTTGCCAGTCGCCTGGTAGTGGATGCTCCCGAACCAGATCTCGAATCCGGCCGGGAACGAGTCAGATTCGCCCCAGGCGGGCCTCTCTGACGTGTGCTCGGTGACGATCACCATCGAGAAAGCGGGTGGATGATCACAGCGCACCCCTACCTGGCGCGCCAACTGTCGGTGTCCGGATTAGTACCGGTACCAACTAGTGATTTGCGCTGGGATCTGCTTCTCGATGGGTGGTGCTAAGCTAAGGATGCACGGGGTTTATCCTGGTTCCGGCCACGCGGCCGTACGTCTAGCTGGGTGTGCTTGCGCACTATATTAGCTTGCACCGGTGGTGCCTGTAGAGGGGAGCTACAAGCAACGCGGGAGAGGAGGAAATCCCCCCAAGTCCCTACTAAGGTGATTGAGGCGAGTGCCAATATCTGGAACGTGGGTGTGCTGGTGCGAGTGAGTCAGAGTCGTCCCCCCGCAGGGGGCTCTGCCTCTCCCTTTTATAGGCCAAGGGAGGGCAGTTACAATGATGCTGTTCTGCAGCCAGCATAGTGGCTGCGTACTAACTAGTATGGCGTCGACGGTCTTGTCCCCGCACGTCATGGTTCCTGGCGCGAGTTGGCAGCGCCCTCCGGCTTCTGCGGGCGGCGTGGTGGTCACTGTGGCCCGTCCTGCCTTGACTTCGAGGGCCTGCCCCAGCTGAATCGAGGGCCTAGCCGCTGGGGAAAGGACCGGAGTTGGTGGTGCGGGGCTGCGACGCGTCACCGGCCTGTCCGCATAGTGCTGCACGACCTGTCGCACAGTGGTGGGAGTGGCGGCATAGTGCCGGGGATGGTCGCACAGCGCCCGGGATGGCTGTGCGGCGCCGGAGTTGGCGGATAAGACGCGGCGCATGCCGCTCGTACGGTGGTGTCAACCGCAGCGCACGTTGGCTTACCGCCCGTACACATTTCGAGGGTGTCCCCATGCCCATTCGAGGGTCTTGCCGCAGGGGAGGACGGGAGCAGGTGGTACAGTGTCGTGGAAGGACGCCTGCCTGTCCGCACAGGGCCGCACAGCGTCTGCACAGGGCCAGGGATGGCTGCACAGTGGCGGGTTAGGCGGCACAGTGGTGGTGTCAGGCGTTCTGACTGTGTCAGTCACGCGGCGCGGGGGGGGGGGAGATTCACCCTTGACTTTGGCGTCTCGCCGTGGGACCGTGCTTTAAATGCCACTGCCGGGTGGAACGGAGACGACTGCCCGCTCGAGGGGGGCCGAACCCCTCGAGCGAAGCGGAAACCTGCTCGAGGGACCGGAGCCCTCGAGTGAGGTGGAGGCCTGCTCGAGGGACCGGAGCCCTCGAGCGAGACGGAAACCTGCTCGAGGAGCCGGAGCCCTCGAGTGAGGCGGTCAAACGGGCCTTCTTGGTGTGGCTGCTGCCGGGCCGTAGCAGGCCGTGGGCCCGTGATGTCCCGTGACCGGTGTTCGGGGAACAGTCCCTTGGCGGATTGCGCTTAACGAGGGTGATTATCCCCTTGGTTAGGGGACCCCTAATGACCGTCCCCGACAAGAACCCTGATGCCAATTTGGTTGAACAAGCTCCTGACGTTCTCCACACGAACACGGTGGATGTGCATCCAACAAGACTGTGCTTGAGAACGGAGAATCGAGCATTAAGATGTTGAAAGGAAATTGGACTTAGGTTCAAGGCTACCTTGACACCGTGAAGGTTGCATGGTCGTCCCCGATGCCTCTCGCTGACCCGTTGCGTACCATCGACCAATGGCTCCGCGAGACGGCGAAGGGGTTGAAGGCTTGGAGCGCCAAATCCATTGGCGGCATTTGTATCCAGGTTCTTGTCACTAAGGAGGTCATTTTCCGTTTGGATGCAGCTCAGGACCACCGGTCGTTGTACCGCACAGAATTTGCGCTGCGAAAATTTTTGAAGTTACGGTTCCTGGGATTAACCTCTCTTTAGTGTACAATTGCGCGAGAGAGATCTAGCATGCGATGGCTAAAGGAGGGAGATGCTTGCACTAAGTTTTTCCACCTCCACATGAATCATCGCCGGAGGAAGAATCACATTGCCTCCCTCTTGGTCGACGGTGTCACCCTGGTTGCTGAGGCGGACAAAGCTGAAGCAACTTTTAGTTATTTTGATGCCATCCTTGGCTCGGAGTTGCCAAGGACCTCTACCTTGGATTTTAGTGAGTTGCGGCTCCCACAGTTGGACCTCTCCGAGCTTGGTCGTCCGATGAGGTGTGGGCCGCGGTCTGAGACCTCCCCCTCGATAAGGCTCCAGGACAGGATGGGTTCAACGGTCGTTTTTATAGGTCGTCTTGGTCGATTATCAAAGCGGACGTGGTGAGAGCTTTCCAGGCCATCTCTACGATGGACTGCCGGAGCTTTCATCACCTAAATGAAACGTTGATCACACTGCTCCCAAAGGTGGATAACCCAGAGGGTCTGGCTGACTATCGCCCCATCAGCCTGATCCACAGTTTTGGGAAGATCTTTGCTAAGGTCCTGGCCAACCGTTTCGCACCAGCTCTACCGCGCTTGATTTCACCGAATCATAGCGCATTCATTAAGGGTTGTCAGATTCAAGACAATTTCAGATATGTCATGGGTATGGCCAGGACCCTCTCGATTAGGAAGAGCCCGAGTGTGCTCTTCAAAATTGACCTGACCAAGGCTTTTGATTCGGCGAATTGGGTTTTTCTTTTAGAGCTACTCTCCGCTGTCGGTTGCCCTCGGCGCTGGACTAATTGGATTTCTGTCTTGCTTTCCACGACAAGCACTAAGGTTCTTCTTAATGGAGTCCCCGGTCGTCGTATTTGTCATGGTCGTGGCCTCAGGCAGGGTGATCCTCTCTTGCCCATGCTTTTTGTCCTGGTCATGTAGTGCTTCAGCGCCATGATCATTGATCAAGCTCGCTGATTCGAGGGGTCTCTTTTCTCCACTGCGCCCCAGCTCTATCAGACAGCGAGTCTCCCTATATGCGGATGATGTGGTCATCTTCCTCTCTCCGGTTGTGCTATATTTGGTTATGATTCGAGAGATCTTGGATCTTTTCCACCGGGCGACGGGCCTTGCCACTAATCTTTTTAAGAGCAAGGCCTTCCCGATTCGGTGTGAGGACGATCAAGTAAGTTTGATCTCTCACACTCTCGGCTGTCAGTGTGCTGAATTCCCGTGTACCTACCTAGGGGTATCGCTCTCGCCCTGGCGTCTGCCTAAATCTGCTATGCAGCCGGTCGTTGACAAGGTCGCTAAACGGCTTCCGCCCTGGAAGGGTAGAATGTTGAACAGAAGTGGTCGTCTCATTCTTGCCCGGTCTACGCTGTGCGCTATACCAGTACACATCTCTATGGCCATGAAGATCGCACCATGGGCTATCTGTGCTATCGAGAAGTTGGTACGTGGATTCTTGTGGTGCGGATCGGAGGTGGCTGCGGGGGGGGGAGTGTGCTGTGGCTTGGGTGAATGCGGCTTGCCCTACCCCTTATGGCGGCCTTGGCATCCCCAACCTGCATCTCATGGGCTTCGCATTACGGCTGCGTTGGCTTTGGCTAGCCAGGGTTGACTCCGACAAGACTTGGTCGGGGTACAACTTCCGGGCAGATCGGTCGTCTCAGGATTTTTTTGATGCTTCAGTCACAGTGCAAGTGGGTGATGGGTCGCGCGCCTTATTATGGATGGATCGCTGGATCAATGGGTGCTCAGTCCTTCAGCTAGCCCCTCAGCTTTGGAACGCGGTCCCGTCTAGAATTCGTAAATCCCGCTCGGTTCGGGATGCCCTATCCGACCGACGATGGATCCGGGACATTGCCTTCGCACGCACTGTCCCCGTGGTCATCCAATACCTTCGTCTTTGGGACCTCCTTCGGGACTTCCAGTTGTCCGACCAGCTGGACAGGTTGATCTGGAAATGGTCGTCTACCGGGGAGTTCTCCTCTAGCTCTCTTACCGAGCGTTGTTCTTCGGTAGAATCCCGCTAGCTGGAGCTGAGCGCATATGGAAGGTGCAGGCTCCTGGGCGGTGTCGCTTCTTTGGCTGGCTTGTGTTGCATGGTCGTTGTTGGACTACGAACCGGTTACGTCGGCATGGCCTACGTGACTCGGATGATTGTGCCCTTTGTGCACAAGCGGTCGAAACCTTGACTCACCTCCTCCTTGGATGTGTCCACAGTCGGGAAACCTGGTTTAGGGTGCTCCGTTACTTCGGCTTGGATGAGCTGACGCCGCAGGAGGAGGTGCCTTACTTCACATGGTGGCTAGATGCTAGGAAGCAGGTTCACAAGACTCAGCGCAAAGGCTTCGACTCCTTAACTCTTTTGGTCGTCTGGTCGCTTTGGAAGGAGAGGAACAGACGTGTGCATGACAGGGCGGCACTTCAACTGATGTCACTGGCACCGCTGATCCTAGAGGAAGCCCAGAGGTGGTCTCGAGCTGGCTTCTCTGGGATTGGTTTGCTTGGTCGTCATAGGTTGTCCTCACGCACTTAGGTAGGCTTGTACTGGTAGTTGTTCTTTCTTTTGTTTGGAGCTTTGTTGTCGTCCCGCTTTTGTACCTCTTTTTGTAAACAGACATTTCTCCTCTCCTTAATAAAATACGTGCTACGCACATCTTAAAAAAAATCAGAACACAGTAGATTGTTCAGAGTTTCAGAGCACGACTGATGACAACGTTATGCAGTGAAGCTCCACTGATACACAATTCCAGTACAGTTTACTGTTATGAGCAGATAGATTTATTTGCAAAGGAAATTGACGAAGAATCATGCTAGCTCTTTGCTAGCATCAATTGCAAATCCACATGTACACAGTAGGCATAATGGAAAATTCGCTGTTGAATCCTCCCAAGTTTTCTATTGCATTTCCAAAATAAATGAAAATAGAAACAGATACCAGTGATACATCTAGGCAAAGCAATCGTGCTTCATAAACAATTCCTACTGCTTATCCGTGTTGATGTGCGAAAAATAATATGACAATTCTCCTCCAGGAAAAGCCAGTACAGGCTCAATGACAAAGGTCACAGCCATCACCTGGCAAGTTAACCAACCCCAGGTGCCAGATTTTTGTTCACTGTACAGATGAATACAGATGAATAATTACCAACACCAATTGAGTGAACTTGGGTACCATCTGCGAGGGCTTAGCCAGGAGTCGAGGCTACAGAGGAGAATCTTCGCAGCTAGCAGCTGAATAAACACCACCAGTTGCACAACTAGTTAGCTTTAGAATGGTCTGAGACCGAATCGGAAACAAGTTCCATCTCCATATCCTGCTGTTTTTTGAGATAATCCTGTGCTGTTGAAGTGATTATCTTAATGAAGAAGTTCAGAAGCACAATCCACACTATAGAGTTCCAGACAAATGTAAAAGAGAAATTCCACTGTTTGTCCTGTACATGGTAAAATTATAGGAATTAACGAACCAATAAGAAAACGGGGATGGATAATTAAGGGTAGCTTCAAGCTCAAAACATCACATATTCGAACTGAAGAAACCAACCTCCACTTGTGAAGACGATGAGGCTGTTGCTGGTGGCGATAAATACTTGTCCTTTGCAGCGTGGAGTTTGGCGATCACAGATGGCAGGGTGGCAGAAAATCCAGGAATGTGACCAAATATCCAGATTAATTCCTTCTCCATGAAATACAAGAGTTGATTGTTGCACAAGGACACAATAAATAGCGTCTGTGGGAGAAGGAAAAAAAATACATGTCAGCATAAAGAGTGCTGCAGCTCTTGGTGTAAACCTTTGTGACATATCAGTATGGAGAGCCCAAAGTGACTTAAATAATTCAGTCATGTACATTAACCTAGCCAGAGGTTTCACAACTTAAGTTAGATGGGCTTTTTAGGAACGATATGTACATCAGATCCACTAAATATAGATAGCAAATAAAGTTACAGTATCAAACCAAATCAAGTTCATCAAATTACATTCAGTTACTGAATTATCATTTGGTTTGTTCAATTTTCAGTTTTTCAAAAGATACTGGAACCCAAGAAGAAATAACTACAGGGTGGAAAAATAATAGGGGGGCGCTACGGCCTGGGTGCTCAACTGCTCATCCTACCAATAGATCAATGCAGCTTATGTAAAACCTGATATATTTTGTGCAGAAATCATATCCGACAGGCCAAAGCTTTCAAGACCTAACATATGCATACAGGAGTCTAAAGCAACTTATTGAGATTTTGCTGAGACGTCTGGAAAGATTTTAAAAATGAGTGGACAAGAATGATCACATACAAGCATACATCCATACAACATCAAAGAGTAGTTGCATTAATGAAGTCATAATACATGGTTACCTTATCAAAGATTAAAAAGTCCACTGGCCAGGCAATAGTATCAATGGAAATCTCTCCAAAAAAACGGTACATACACAAGCCAATTATTATATAAGATAAGAGTACAAGGGAGATGCATCACCTGAATATGAGTCTTGATGATGGCCTTCCCAATCAAAGTTGCAAAGAAGAACTCCCAGAAGGGCACACCAAATTGCCCACACATAATACCAGCAAGGTCAAAGAGTGGATTCGGAACCTAAACAAAGGCACAAAAATTAGGCATTAAAAAAGAACAAAAAAATCCTTTAGACCAAGGTACTAAATAGCGTTCGTAGCGCCCGCAATAGGGGCCGCTATAGCGGTAGCGGTACCCCGCCGCTACCGCTATAAGGTAGCGGACCCAAGATAGCATCTTTGGACTTAGCGGCCGCTATTGTCCGCTATTGCCCGCTATTGGAGCCGCTATTGCTCGTGTAAGCTGCTATTTGCTACATTTATGGTTCAAATGATATATAAATACGAATTAAATGGTAAGAATTGTATTTTAATTAATTATTTAGGTGATGTACAAGAATTATGGAGTGATAAATGAATTCTTTATTTATGGATATGATAATTTAATATTAATATGTATCCCTAAAGAGTAAATATATCTATTTTTTTGTGATTTTTGTCATAAAATGTAATTGACTAACTTAAAACTTTAATAGTTTCATGTAAATTTGATGTTAACGCACTAAATTTGTGACTATTTCTTGCATTCCGCTATTTGGACTTAGCACCCGCTATAGCACCCGCGATCCGCGATCCGCTACCCCGACACTAATCCGCTAACATACCGCTAAACGCTATTTAGTACCTTGCTTTAGACAGACAGCTTATTTGTACAGGGAATGTTCCGTTAGCTTATTTGTTGGTTTCTTTTTTATCAAATAGACAGACAGCTTTAAAATGTGAAACCTTGCACATGGTTCAATGGTGCATGAACTATCTAACTGTGAAGGCAAAAGGCCATATAACTCATAAAACACATACTTTTGTAAGACAACCATACTAAAGAAATTGTTAAGGACAGCTGGCTGACAGGAGACTAACCGAAGCAAGTAACAAGATAGAGAAGAAGTTCAGATGTTGAGAGTGAGAAAGAAGCCAAAGCTTGGTTCGATTAAGAGTGGATGCTACTCGGCCATCTTCTTTGGAAGTAGCAGCATCAAGCTCCTTGACTGCTTTTGACTCACTTCCTGACAAGCGAGCTGAAACATGGCACAATATCCATTTAGGATAACCATCTTAAACCAATCAAAAGAACAGAAATAAAAATGCCACAAGGAGCCTTCCTACTCACACGCAACACATGTAGAAAAGAGTTTTCAAAATTTCATCACATAATTGAAGTTACACTGGCACCTAAACGTACTAACGTAAATACACAGCTATAGCATGTTACAAAAAAAAAAGGTGGGTATAGCCCTGTTTTATCTGGTTGGTTATAAGAGTTTTATGAACTTAAGAAAGAACGGAACAAACACAAACTCAATGTAGCATATACTAATTATGCAATATTCAATCAATGAACATTAGGTGCCTTTAAAAGCACAATTTAAAGATAAATAAACATAGTAACAGTGAGCCACGATGCTACATAGTAAAACTACAAAAGAGTACAGAGCCTAGTAATGCTTCTGTACAGCAGTAGCAAAAGTTGTGTGCGTAGTAGCATACAATTAAATATCACTATAAAGAAAGAGAAGCCATGCAATTTTACCAGCACGCGATATAAAATATGGAGGAAGCTCGCCAAGTGCAGTCCCAATGCCCCAAAGAACTGCTTCGAGTTGTATCTGAGGTAGCAAGTCGAAGACTGGGATCCTAACTGAATCAGTTGATGCTGGGTATATGGGTGGTCCAAATTCCGAACATTTCTTGTCAAGCCATGATGGTCCAACTTTTAGCTGTATGGTATCATATGGAGCCATTTTCAAATCAATTCGGCCACATTGAACAGCTTTAATAGTGAACAGAGCAATATGAGGGCCCAGATACAGCACAAATGTATGTAAACCAGAACCTGCATTTTAAAACTTATATCATCAGCTTCGTAAATGTGTTATCTGTCGCAGCAACAGAACATTCCAAATTTACATGTTCTAGTTTCTAACTTTAAATGTTGGCAAGCACTAATTGCAACATGTGTTGAGAGACAAACTAGGAGATTGCAAGGCTCAAAGAAAATTAAGGCGGTACAATCCACCAAACAACAAACTGAAACATAGCAAAAGGCATATATGCTTCATTGATATATAACCAAATAATATTTTGGAATGGTATCTCAAGAGTCAAGACTAAGTGAATAGCAACAAATGCCATAAAATAATATCCCAAGGAAGGTAAAGGAAAAGACATCAGATTTTGCCTACTTATTTGACTCTAGTATAGTGCACAAAAAATAGCACCAACACAGTAAAATCATCAGATTTCCTCTAGGACCAGTCGAAATAGAGAAAAATAAAACTAATATTAATAGATTGAGGATCAGGTACAGACCATCTCCATGGTGACTAATTTTATAAGTTATAACTTATAACTGGTTAAAAAGATCATTCAAAACATAGATTAAACAGAGAAAATATGTCTGCAAACAGTCTGGAATCTCATGACAACTAGGTAATAAGTAAATAGATACGGCATTAAAGAGCAGAACCAATGGACTGCTATTCACTAGAGGCTTGTTTCATTTATTCCTCCAATTGCATGTATTATATGTATATCAAATATTCAAATCCGACAATTATTCCAGTTCTCACCTTCAACTAACTTTTTTAAAGTTTTTTTGAAGAATGATGATGTTGCAAACACAAACTACACAGGAATTGGCCGGTTCATATATTTCCTTCTTTCCTCGAGTATATGGTTTAGCAATAATAATGACTAAAACATAAAGAGTACTCAAATCCATCTTTTTCTGACTAAAGTATAAAAGTCAAACAAGCCTTCGAATACATACAGTGCCTGTGCAATTAAAAATATAACCAAATACTTTTACCAATGAAGGGATCAATAAGCAAACTTCAGTAACATTTTATTTATTTATTTATTTATTCTTTCTTTTAAGTGTAATTGAATTCCACAATGATGAGAGGTGCAAATAAAACTTGCCTAGTCCAATTGACGAAGCCACACCCAATGAAACCCACCACAATGCAAATTTAGCATAATTAATGAACTCCTGCACATGCTGCATAAGCAAAACAACATTAGTGTTCAAACCAAGATGCTATCAAAAAAATTATTATCTGATAATATACAGATCCTCAGAGTATCATCTTCCTCGAATATTTTGGTTTTGAAAACTCTATAACAGTTATAAAATACTGTAACATGTGTTCTTATGGAAATGACTAACATTAGAAGGAAAATGCAACACACCTTCTTGTCATCTGAAACAACGAGTAAGATTCCAGGAGCCACCACCAGAATAATTAGGAGAACAAACAAACTACCCTTGCTCAGGATATATGTGGCTAATCTTTTCAAGTATTGTAACAAGACCAACATGAAAAAATGCAATGTTCTGATTGGTTGTTTTGTCAGCGTCAGATTTTCCAATTCCATTTTTTGTTTCGCTCGAAGTTCTGCAAAATAAATTAAAAAAATGAGATGAATGAAAATGAGAGTCACAGCACCAGTCATCATTAACCAGGAAGTAGTGGTATGTCTAGTTATCAAGAACAGGGAATTCATACTGCCACAGGCAAAAGCATACACCAGAATATGGTTTCTTAGTTGCTACAGGTTGTCTTGCTCTCTGGAGGGGGGAAAAGGTAGTGCGGGCAAGCAGTTAGGACCTGTTTAGTTCAGGTACTAGCATTGCCAGCACTTGCCACAATATTTAGCTATAAAATTGGGTGCCACAATTCAGCAACAGTTTGGCAAGGAGTATTGTCACACTTTTTTGGGTCACTGATGTGAGGGACAATTGCAGTATGACAGTGATAATTGCGAAATCTGCAGCTTCCATGGTAGTCAGGTGATTCTGAACATGCTACAACATTTACACTTTTGTAATAAATTCACAGTGCACCAAATCAACTTGGACAAATTGATGATTCTACCATTTCTTTTTTTTTAGTTGCTCATAGCACGCTATATAGCAGATCAAATCCTTTTACAGCCACGAAGCCATGCTTGCTGCTAAGAAATAGCGACAGGCGTCCTATTCAGTTACTTGCAGTGATCAATGCTAAATATTGCTAAAATGCAGAAACTAGGAGCTAATATCCCAATTCAACATTGCAGAAAGCAGAAATGAAACAACTGCATAATTGCCACATTTGCGATGCATCACAACAGCCTAGCAAAAACTGCTGACTGGATCAGTTATTCCATGGCTTCAGACCTTTGAGCTGACAGCTGTGCACATCACACAGTTGTTATCTAACAAATCCATTGTAGTCTTTATATAAGCGTGTTTGATTCACCTAATGGTGTGAGGTACACAACCAACTAAGCTAATAATATGTGATTGAAACAGCCCAAACTAAGCATCAGAAATCACAAAAAAAAAATGTTGTTGTTGCCAAAGAATAACCTTCCGTACTCACTAAATACCTACCATGCTTCTATGATTCTATCTCATAAATATACTCTATACAGCAATAAATTAATACAGTAACTGCCCGACTATAACATTGAAGCTGAAACGTCTGGCTCGTCCACAAGTAACAGCAAAAAAAAGGGACGTGACGTGGTATATTGTAGGTACGTGCAGTGGTGTGATCAATGTCTGAATACGCGCAAATCAAATCTTATATCCACGTCACTAAAATGCACAGGCGTTACTATGCAAGCACCGACGAACCTGACATCTCGCACTCCCCCGTCCAAAGCTATACCCGATCTCACTCAGTTACATCTCCACTCCGCACCCACACGAACCGATTCCCATAAATAACATCTCGCGGTGCCTTAACGCCACCACAAGCCTCAAATTAAGCCACGGGATCTTACCGGGGATGACGCTCCCGCCCACGTTGGACCAGCTCCGAGACGGCGGCGCCGCCGCTGACATCTTCCGGCGCCCCATCTCTCGCTCCCCCACTCCCGCGGCGCGCGAAAACCCTAGATCCCGCGGCTCAATGGCACCGGAGCCACACCATGGGCGTGGGGCGCGCCCGCCCGGATCTGAATCGAAGCTCCGAGGGCTTCGCGAGCGGCCGCCGGGGGAGTTGGATCGCTCACGAGATCTCAAGGCAGACGCCGCGGAGGCGCCGAGGCCGAGACTGGTTGTTCCTCGTTCCCTCCTGACTCCACAATCGCGCGGTTCGTTCAATTTCTTTTTTCCCTTTTTGCTTTTCCTCGCTCCTCCGGTTGGTCTTTCTGGGGGTAAGCGACGGGCCGTTGTTTCCGTTGTTGCGGGTGCGAGAAGGAAACAAAAATCGGGAGTATGTACTTGTGAGAGGGTTTCTTCTGACGCTGCCACGCGGGACCTACAAGCTGCCTGGCTAGGTGGGACTACCGTCTCAGTGGAGGCCGTGGTCTGATGGATGTGAGGGGGTGTGGTGTTTTGGTCTTCGGATAGAGCTGAGATGCGGGAGCGGGAGTCGGAGTGAGCCGGAGACGTGCGCACGGCAGGAACCACATGGGGTGCGGTTCCACATGGGGTGCGGTTCGCGCGTGCGTTGGCGAGATGCCTTCCTTGTTCGTTGGCGTTGCATTGCGATGCCTTCCGAGATAATAGTAGTAGGGGAAAAAACAACTCTCCAATCCTCTAGCCTGATCTCCCAATCACGAATTACGATCGAATATGTAGGAAAAAAAGAATGCATGTTCGATCCTCCAATGTGTGCCAGAACATGTATACTCCCTCGTTCTGGCCGCGACCGCGATTGCGAAATACAAGTCGTTGCGTGCCGCGCGAGTGAGTTTTTGACGTTCTTGCCCATGAGTAAACGCCGCCGCACGCGCCTCGTTATCACTGCACGCCGCACGCGCCTCCTCATCTCGCCGTGTTGAGGTCGAATCCAGCTGGTTCTTCGCTATCGGCAGCGCGCACGTCACACCCGGACGCCGCCACGCCGCTCCACCTAGCAGCGGCCGACGCGACGCCCACGAACGGCGTCACGCTGCACCACCTCGCCGCGGCCGGCGCGTAATCGACGAACCGCGCCACGCCGCACCAACTCGTCGCGGCCGGCGCGTCTTCGACGAACCGCGCCACGCCGCACCAACTCGTCGCGGTCGGTGCGTCATCCATGGACGGCGCCACGCCCCTCGCCGTGGCGCGTGCGTCGCCGACTGAAGGCTCCACGCTGCTCCACCTTGCAGCGGTGTGCTCGACGCCCACGGGCAGCGCCACGCCACTCCTTCTCGCTGTGGCCGTGTTCGCGAACGTGCTCGGTTGCTGGGGTCTCCACGCCGGGGACGCGCTCCCGCATGCTAAGGCCGCGACCGAGAGGGACCACGTGCTCCTCAAGTCCCCTACGGCGTTGTCGACGTCCGCGCTGAGAGGGTCATCTTCTTCTTCCTCTAGTGGAACGTTGAGGTCAAGCGCATCAGCTTCTACCTCTAATGGAGCATTCAAGTCGAGCATGGCCATTGTAAGCGAGTTTGTACTCTGGTTCATGGCATTCTAGTAACTAGAGGTGTTTAAATGGTAACCCGGCCATTGAACTGTGGAAAGGAAAGGGGTGGCCAGTGTGCTCCCACAAGATTTCGCCCAAAAATCTGGCATGGCACGGCCAAACTCCAAGCGCGCAACATAAAAAAAAGAAAGCGCCACCACGCCAAACCATCGCGCCCACACGAACGCCGAAAATTTGGATGCCACAACGCCAAAACATCGCGCCAAGCCACAAGAATGAAAAAAACGGACTCTAACGCGGAATCACGCCCCCTTGCGCTGCGCGCGATCGACGTCCGCCCATGCAAACACCCAACGGCAAAAAAAATCGCAGCAGTAAGGACTCGAACCGGCAACCTCAAACCCGGGATCGAGATCCTCTGCAGTCAGGCTAAGTGACTCCTCCTCTCTGCAGTCAGCTCATGCGATCCGTTCGTGGACAATCCAACAACAGTGACACAGCAAAACTCCTTTAACAGGCTGCACAAAAGCAGGCTCTATGGCCCATCTCAGCCCACAGCACCGTGTTCTTCTCCGCCACTGTCTTCCTCCTTGCGAACTGACGCTCTGCTCCGCTCCGCTTCGCTTCGTCAGTGCCATTGCGACGCCTCATGCATCGTTGTCCGAATGCTAAAGATTGGAGAAAAATTTTCGTAAAAAAAACAGATTGGAGAAAAACTAAGGCTCCCTGCGAACTTGCCGTCTAAATCAACTCCCGTGCTAAAAAACAGGAATCTATACACTAGGAATTGGAAAACAAAGATCGAATCTTTGCTAGCTTTCCGTCCAGGGAGAGGAGACAGAGGTCCTCGCCGGGGTCAGCGCCCACGCCGGGTCCGCAGGGTTCACGCGCCGCCGGTTTTCTCGCTACTCGCAGCGAGATCTGACGCGGGGAGCTCGCCGTGTCCTCCGGTGAGCGGTGAGGGGAGCTCGTCAGGGCCGCCGCTGCCGCGTGCTCCGGCGCGGGAAGGTCGCCGGGCACCCCGCTGCTCGCAGCATGCTCCGGTGAGGTGAGCTCGCCGGCCCCGCCACTGCCGTGTGCTCGTTGGGGTCGTCGGGAGGCCGCTCCAGCGGCGACTGCTGCCCGCGTCCGCACCACAACTCCCCGCAGGCGGCACTGCGACAGCTCGTTAGGGAGCACGCGTCCGCGTCAACGCCGGCGCCGCAGCTCCCCGACGCCCAGACGATCACCGGGGAAGCCCCGCGTCCGCAGGAGAGAGAGAAAAATGAGAGGATGGGAGCCCCGCGGCAGCATTCGGGACGACGAATCGACGATGCCTGAGTCGTCAGTTCGTCACGGTGGCGACTGAAGAAGCGAAGCGGAGCAGAGCAGAGCGTCAGTTCACAACGAGGAAAACAACGGCAGAGAAGAACACGGTGCCGTGGGCTGAGATGGGCCATAGAGCCTGCTATTGTGCGGCCAGTTAAAGGAGTTTTGCTGTGTCACCGTTAGATTGTCCACAAACGATCGGATGAGCTGACTGCAGAGGATCTTGATCCCGAACCCGAGAGTGCGTTGGGGCACGTTGTGCTAGCCAGTGGACGGAGAAGAGGTTGTTGCTTACAATGCACCTGTCCCACTATTTATTATGGACAAACATGAAAAATTACTCCTAATAAATCACTTCTTGGTAATGATGATATGGTCCTAAACGACTAGAATTACCAAACCGGAGAGAGTAGTTTGGAAAAATCTCACCTGAGCTCGTCATACATGTTCGTGTGGTCAAATTTCTCTATGCATCGTTTAAAGAAGCGATGGAACCTAACATGTCCATTAAAACCAGACGTTCGGAGTGACTCACTTTACTAACTTCTAGTCTGAACTTCTAAAAAAAACTCGGCCTGCGGGGAGTAAGACCACCCCACGGTATTGTATTAAGAAGAAGACCTTCTCACACAGGTCGAGAAAATCTCCGAACCCCTGCCCCACCCATACACAGCGGCACCGCAGCACACGTGAGATAAGGCTGGCCTTAGACCTGTGCTTTGACGTGGGACAGACGAGGAGATTTTTTTACAACAGCAGACTACTGGGAGGGCCATCCGGCCGCTCAACCACCGCACACATGTGCGTCTGCTGGGGAAATAAATTCCCCCGGTAGGACACGCAGGTGAAATTCCTGGGAATTGAACCTTGGTGGGCAGCCCCACCACCGTGGAGGCTTGCCATCCGAGCTACGCTCGGTTCCTCTAGTCTGAACTTCTGTAGACATTAAGACACAGATCAAAGTTATGGATGCTCTAATGATACAATTAGTGTTCAAATATATTTTTTTCAGAAATACACAAAAGAGTATCTTTGTAAAAAATTAGAAAATGTTGTTACAACGTGAGTCGACCGGGCACACATACATTTTACATCGGAAAAGGACTATAAGGGCATGTACAGCCCGTCTATTGGGCTCGTCTGTTGGGCGACATTTTTGCAGAAAGCCCCCCGCGCGGTGCTATAGACGGGCTCCGCGTCGCTAGGCCTAGCGACGCACTTGTCCCTAGCGATGAAAACGGACGGGTTAAATCCCGCCCCGACCCGCCCCGTGTTCTACATTTGACCCGGCCGTTTTCGCATTCTCGAAAAAATCCGGAAACGGGGCGGATACCGGGTCGGGGCTGTTCGGGAGCGGGGCGGAAACGGGGAAGCGTCCACCCCGCCCGTATCCTCGGGATCCCGTATACGGCCGGAAATATCCTGTATTTGACCCGGATGCATTTAACTCGGACAAAGGCCAAAACCATACACATAAGGCCCAGCCTGCCAGCCCAGCAGCCCACATCTGAACCCTACCCGCGTCTTATCCTGAATCGATTCCCCTGCTCCTCTCCAGGCTCTCACTTCACACGGTGCGGCACGGCACTAGGTCAGGGACCAGGCGGCGCCGCCGCCACCCGCGCCACGCGCCCCCGCCCCGGCCGCCCACAGCCCCGCACCACCGCCCGCAGCCACACCACGCGCCACCGCCCGCACCACGCGCCGCCGCCTGCAACCCCGCGCTGCCTCGCCCCGCCTGCAGCCCTGCGTCGCCGTATCTGCCGTATCTGGAGGCCACCGGCAGTGCGGGCTGGTCTGGAGCCTGGAGGCGATGTCGCGCCAAGGAGAAGGAGATCAGCAGTCGAGCTCGTTGCCACCGCCGCCGGAGAAGCACCTAGGTTTGGCGAGCTTCTTGTCGTCGCCACCACAAATCCCAAGTTCTGTGAAAGGCAGCACTACTGGATCCATTGCAGGTACGTGGTAGCAGTAATTTTACATTCTATTTCTAGTTTCTAGCAGCAAGAGATTCAATCATTCAAGGGCTAAGGATACTAGGATAGGAGAATATCAAGTATCAGTTTGCATTGCAGTAACTTTGAAATTTCATTCTTTGGCAGGATCAAAGAGAAAAGCAATTGATGGTGGTACTAGTGGCAGTGTTACACCGTCTTCATCGGCAGTGAAGGTTGCTGTGGCAAGTGATGGTGCAAATCGATCAGCTGGTATTGATAGTGGCACACAAGGACAGACACAACAAGATGCGAGTGGCGCACAGACTCAAACTCAAGGTGCTTTAGGTACTCAAGATATACTTGCTATTGATGAGGAGGAGGAGGAGGATGAGGTTGAGGAAGAGGAGGAAAATGGGTCAGGAAAGAGGAAGAAGAGGTGCACATCTGCTGTGTGGAAGTTTTTTACCAAGCGTACTTTAGTAGTGGAGGTCGATGGCAAGAAGTATGAGCAACTTTGGGGGCACTGCAACTTCCCAAAATGCAAGCAGAAGTACAGAGCTGAGTCTAACTATGGAACAAATGCATTTCGGAACCATTTGAAGTCACAGCATAAACAAGTAAAAGGGCAGCTGCAACTGAAAGCAGAAAAGGACAGCGGAAAAGATGTTACAGCCATTGTGCCTTACAGGTATGATTATGAGACAAGTCTCAAAAAATTATACTTGGCAGTGATCATGCATGAGTACCCTTTTAATATTGTTGAGCATGATTACTTTGTTGAATTCATCAAGTCTTTGCGCCTTAGCTTTACATTCAAGTCTCGAGTCACTGCTAGGAAGGATATAATGGACATATACAAAGAAGAAAAAATAAGTTATATGCATATTTGAAGACTGTTCCTTGTCGCTTTAGTGCCACTATGGACATGTGGACATCATGTCAGAACAAAGGTTACATGTGTATCACTTTGCATTGGATAGATGATCAATGGCATATTCAAAAGAGAATAGTTGGTTTCTTTCATGTAGAGGGTAGACACACTGGTCATAAGTTGGCAGAGTCATTTACTGAGGTCATGGTTAACTGGTTTGTTGAGAAGAAATTATTCTCCTTGACTTTGGACAATGCAGCAGCTAACTTAGTGGCTGTCACTGATATAATTAAAGATCTCAAGGAAAATAGCAGTGCTTCTTTGGTTTGTGATGGCATATTTTTTCATATCAGATGTGCATGTCACATTCTTAATTTAGTGGCAAGAGATGGTTTGGCTGTGATTAGTAAAGCACTTGAAAAGATTAAAGCTCTTGTGCTGACTGTGAAAGGCTCTCCTTTGTAATGGGAGGAACTCATGAAACGTGCTAGTGAATGTGGGTTGGATACATCAAAAGGGATTCAACTTGATGTTTCAACTAGGTGGAACTCTACATACATGATGTTAAGAGATGCCATTCATTACAAACCTGCTTTCATTAGGCTGAAAACCTCAAATTGTCGTAAGTATAAAGATATTTCTCCTTCTGATGATGAATGGAACATGGCTGCTACAGTTTTTCAGTGCTTGAAAAAGTTTTATAATCTTACTGAACTGCTATCTGGTACTACTTATCCAACAGCTAATTTGTTCTATAGAGGTTTTTGTGAGATTAAGGATTTGATTAATAAATGGTGTGTTAGTAAAGATTTTATCATTAGAGAAATGGCAATTTCTATGAGGGAAAAGTTCGACAAATATTGGGAATGTTCTAGTACTAGTCTTGCTGTGGCATGCTTTCTTGATCCTAGGTATAATGCGAAGATTGTGGAATTCTACATGAGAAAATTCTATGGTGATTATTATCAGGTTTATGTTGACGAGTTTATTAGTGTCTAAAAGAAGTTGTATCAATTTTATGCAACCTCTAGGCCTTCATCTAGTGTGAATGAATGCAGCAGCCAAGCAGATCCACTAGTCGAAAATGAAGATAGTGAACTTGATAACTTCTTAGCTGGTTGGAAGAATAATACAGTTGAAAATGAGTTGGATAAATATATGGCAGATGACCTTTTGCAGCAGAATCCATTTGATATCTTAGCATATTGGAAGAACAATATAGAGAAATATCCTGTTCTTGCACAAATTGCTCGAGATATGATGTCCATACAAGTGTCAACTGTTGCTTCGGAGTCTGCATTTAGTGGTGCTGGCCGAATTGTTGATCCTTATCGTAATCGTCTTGATCCTGAGATGGTACAAGCATTGGTATGCACTAAGGATTGGTTAAATGCAGCCAGAAAAGGTACTAATCTAAGTAGCTGCTCAATTGGAATTGTTCATTTCAACCATCTCTAAGCATTATTTGTTTACTGATACATGTATCTTGCATTGAATTTTTAGATTCTAAATATATTCCATCAATTGTGGCTGATCTGACACCTCCAGAAACCATGTCTCCCTCTCCTAGTGGGCCACTGAATGATAAGGTATGTATGTGTACAGTACAGACAGCTCAATAATGTCTTGAAAAATGATCATATATTCATATTTGTCTTGTAATATTGTAGGATGAGGACTTGGAAACTGATTCAGACCATATGGATGATGTGGAGTGACTGAGTGAGCTGTGATTCTGTGAAGACTTGATGCCATGATGAATCAAAATTGTTGGTCTGTGACTCTGTGGAGTGCATTTTGTTGTGACTGTTGAACTTAATGTCTTTATGTGTTGTGGTTATCACTTATCAGTATGTGAGTCTGTGGATTACTGGATTTGTCACTTGTGTTATGGTTGGTGGTTGCTATCACTATCAGTTTGTCTCATTATCTGTTTGTGGACTTGTACTGTACTCTTGTAGTTGTGAGTTGGCTGTCAGGTTATGTCATTGGCCCGTTGCACTATGTCTGATTGTCAATCAGATTGAGATTGTGAACTTATCATTTGGCTGTTATCAATTCGTGGACTTGTGGTTATCAATTTATCTTTGTGTGATACTATTCTCTGAGTATGGACTGTAAACATTGGTGCTCTGATAGGGGTCTTGAGTACTTAAGTTCCCGACTTAAGTTATCCGTTCCCGCCCGTTTCCGATGATTTTCCGTCCGCATTGGTTCGTTTCCGCACACCCGCTTACCCCGATCCCGCTCCCGTTCCCGAGTGTTTCCGACCCGGCCCCGTTTCCGGTGAGAAAATGCGGGAGCGGAAATGGGAAAGGGTTTATCCCGCCCGTTTCCGTCCGTTTTCATGGCTACTTGTCCCGTTCCCCCACGCTCTGTAGTCGCGCGGCGACGGGCTGTGGAGGTCCGTCTCTAGCTAGCGACGGCGGCCGGGATCCCGCGCACGCTACTTCCCCCGCCTCTGCTTCCCGCGCTTCCCTCCTCCGCTTCCCGCGCTTCCCCTCCATGCATCTGCCCTCCTCCTCTCCGCCTCGCTCTGCTCTCCGCCGCGGTCATCTCGTCGGAATTGGGCTCACCGGCTGTACGGGTGGCCACCGACGGCTCGCGGCACACGGCTGCGGGGAAACTGCAATCCCCAACCGCATGGGCCATGGCCAGCGACGACGAGTGGCTCAGGGCACAGCTAGGAAGGTGAGGGACGCTTGGGTGGAGGCGATTTGATTTTGGTGGAGGGAGTAGAGAGGATTTGACCGGCGGGCGGATGCTGGTCGAGCTCTCAGCTCTGCCTTTGCTTGCCACTGCAATCTTCGGTGTTTCCGCTTGCAGATCTGCAGCCCCACGCTGGTGCTGGTAAATTTATTTCCTTCATCTCTTCTCCTCATATCCCCTCACTTAGATTTAGATCCACACACACGGGTGTTTATGCTCCTTCTCTAGGGTTAAATCACATTTTTATGCTCCTCTCGTAGAATTGTGAAGGATGAGCAGACCACTGTGGAGAGTAGGATCCATGTCTGCTGTGCAGGTTTACAAGGACCTCACACACGACGTGAAGATGGTTCATGTGTTCATTGAGGTATGTTCCATGCATATGCCTCTATCCTCCGATCTGAAATTATGTGGCACTGGGCACCTTGTTTGTGAATACTGACTAATTTAGTGATGCATAGTGGCAATTCAATTTGGATCACAAAGTTAATTGCTGTGAATTTGAGTCTCAGCTATGTTCTGATGTTTGAATTGTTGACTAGAAGGTAATCATGCTCATTCGTTTTGTAGATTTCACATCATTAATTTGTAAATGGCTGGAGTAGAAATAATAGGTGATTTAAATACAAGGCAGTGATGAATTTTGATTATCTGACTACTCAATTGTTTTCATTTGGTCTTCGCTTCCATATATGCATTGCAGTTTTGTGACGGTCCTCAATTTTTGTCAATCTGTAAAGCATCTATAAATTCTGATAACATTAGCATTGATGAGTTTTATGTTAATAATTTACATGTCACAACGTATGTAAATCTGGATGGTTATGCTCTTGCTTCTTCTGTTTCCTTTCGTTACGGGTCTTTTGTTTCTGCTGTTTTTGCTTGTACACTACGCTTTCCACTCATGATAATGGCTACAGTAAGCTGGCTCTGATGAAACTTGCCTATGCATGCTGTTATCTGAAATGTAATTTACCTTCCTGAACTTGCACTATCATTTGACTTTTGAATTGAAATTCAAATTAGGGTTGATAATTGGTCAGCAGTTTACTATATGATGAGTTGAATGTTTTGGCACTCTTTTCGGGTTGAGGAATCAGAAGCAGCAATGAACTCTACACTCTCTTTCTAATGAAATGGCTAGTCTTTTGTTTGGTGTGCCATGACTTGGATCTGTCAGAAATTATGACAGTAGTAGTCCATCACTTGTTGGGGTTCTGAACTTAGCTGTCAAATGCAACCTCTGTTCACTGGCCATTCAGATTCACTCTGAAAATGCAATCTCTTGAATGTATCATTTCACTTAGCTGTCAAATGAGGTCAAATTGTGCTATCATTTCTCTGAAACAATCTGTGTTGAAATTTATATGTTCACTGTCATTTCTTTGATAATTGGCATCTGTGGCATGTGGTTGAATTCAAGCATGTGAAAGTCCCGTGTGAATGTGAAAATTGATAAATGTGAATGTGAAATGGCCATGTGTGCAGTCATGTTGTCAGTTACATGTGAATGTGAATTATTATATTAATGATTTAAAAAACAATTGTAATCATGTTTCTATTATTATGTTTGATATTATTCTATCAAATTGCCACACAATGGTATACACAATTTCATTTGTAGTTGATCTTAGCTACCTTCAAAGCATTAAACAGCTTAAAGACAAGCTCCCTGTCTGTGGGTTGTATGAACTGTCTGTACATCTGTCTATATGTGCAGTTCGAGGTTCTGCAGACGACCTCCTGTCTAAGGGCTGTACATGCCCTAAGCTAGGGAAACAACCATGCCATGCTTCTTAGCCAACGACACTAACGCTCAGTACTCCTAGCGGCTGAAGACGGCCAAGTGTTGCTAGCCATTTGGCTCCGGCAAGAGTCCAGAGTTCGCCTTCTCTCCAAATTGAGAGCCTGATTGGTTTGCTCCCAATTTGTGCTCAGCCAAAATGAGGGTATGCCAAAAAATTTTGGCTATCACTTGGTTCATCACCAAAAAATTGGCATGCCAATATTTTTAGCCAAATCCATGGCAACTTACTAGAAACTTCTTAAAGGCCAACATATAGGTTACCACATTTTGGCACTCAACCAAGTGATACCTAAATTTCTTACCATCATTTTGGCATGCCCAGATTTTGGCAAGCCCTAATTTTGGTATGCCCTGATTTTGGCTGGGCACAAATTGGGAGCAAACCAAGCAGGCCCTGAGTGCACCAGGTCACCGCAACTCCTTCCCAGATGCCTGTCGAATATTCCTCCACCGCCATGGCCGCGAAGGTGACGAGCGTGGCGTGCTTGGTAAAGGTGGCACGCGAACACGAACACATAGAGACCTGGCTTCTCCTCACGCGCCGCCATCGTGATCCCCTCCCTCGTCCTACTCCGGAGCAACGAGATATTTCAAAATTTAATCCCAAGTTCGCACGCCTAACCTGATATAATCCTTAGTTTGCATGTCTTTCGAATTATAACTTTCTGTGCGTGAACTTCTTCGATTTGAGGGTTTTCGACTATTTTTCACCATTTCAAAATTTTCTTTTAGCAATTCCTTCTCCAACTTAAGTGAAAGGACAATTTTGCCCCTGTCTTATCCCTATTATTTCCTCCCTCCACCACTGATGTGTGGGACCCAGAGCTGGGTCATCTTCAACCTCATACTTGCTCTCGTCTAGCAAGCTAAGGGCAGCGGCGAGCACCCCTACCGGGACCGGCGCATGCTGCCCTTCGGTGACCTCCAATGTCGCGAGTGGTGGCCTCTGCTCCCGGAGCAGCGGCGAGCACCCCTACCAACGAGAAAGACAAAGAGAAAGACACAGTCAAAATTGTCTTTTCACTTGGGTTGGAGAAGGAATGAATAAAAGAAAATCACAAAATGGTGAAAAATGATCGAAAACCTCCGAATTGAACAAGTTCGCGTGTGAAGAGTTATATTTCGAAAGGCTTTCAAACTGGGATTTATATCAGATGAGACGTGCGGACTTAGGGTTAAATTTCAAGATATCTCCGGAGCAGCAGCAGCAGCCGGTTTGCACGCCGCGCTTGTGGGCGTCGGCGCCGTGCTGGCCGACCGGCCCGTCTCATACCAGGTTATGGGCCAATTTGGGCCAAAACTCTAGTCTGTTTGTTCGGATTTGGGGTCGTCCAACAAGAACTGTGGGTTTGCGGTAAAGCCTGACCTGCTAGCATCCTACTATAACTATAAGAGCATCTTCAACAATTTGGTATTTATTTTCCCAAATCATGATATTTGCCAACTCCCAAATTAGTATGGAGAGGAAAAAAAAGAAGTGATCTCCAACATTTGGCAAATTTGACTTCCCACATATCTGATTTGTGGACCCACCGCGTGGTGCAGAACTGCAGATCAACGCTAGCTGCTGCTGTTCAAGACTTCAGGCACTGAAAATGCTGATTTGGGCTCAGTCAATGCGGCTTTATACTCTATGCAAGGGACATTGCGTAACTGGGAGAAGGATGAGTTTGGGAAGGTTCAGAAGCAAGTGAGAGATGCCCGTCAGCTGATTGAGAAGGAACGAAGCACTACTTTGTATCGGGGGCCGACAGCGAGGGAGAGGGAGGAAGTGATCCGCCTCTTTGAACTGCTGGCACAGGAGGAAACAATGCAGCGACAACGTTCTCGTGTCACGTGGCTAAGGGAGGGCGATCGCAATACTCAGTTCTTCCAGGCCCGTGCACGTGCTAGAGGACGTGCAAACCGCATTCGTGCTCTACGACGAGAGGATGGCACTGAGGTGACGGAACAGGAGGAGCTCGAGCAGATGGCGTCGCAATTCTACCAAAATTTGTTTGCGGCGCAGGAGGAATTGGAGCCGGAGCTGATCTGCTGTCATGTGCCGAGGAAAGTGACGGCAAATATGAATGACCTGCTTGACAGGGACTTCTCGCCGGAGGAGGTAGAGGCGGCCTTGTTTATGATGCATCCATCCAAAGCGCCAGGGGCGGACGGTTTTAATGCGGGATTTTTTCAGCGGCACTGGGAGACCTTGAAGGCCAGCGTGACATCTGCTGTGTTGCGCTTCCTCAATGGAGGTGACCTTCCAGAGGAAATTAACCGGACTCTTCTTGTTCTGATTCCCAAGGTGGCCAACCCGCAGGAGCTATCTCAGTACCGACCGATATCGCTTTGCAATGTGTTGTACAAGATTTGCTCGAAGGCAATGGCGAACAGACTGAGGAAAATTCTGGATGATGTTGTTTCTGAAGAGCAGAGCGCCTTTGTCCCGGGTAGGCTGATTACTGACAATGTTCTCATTGCATATGAATGTATCCACTACCTCAGAAATAAGAAGGGAAAGACAGGAGCGTGTGCTATTAAGTTAGATATGGCGAAGGCCTATGATAGAGTTGAATGGAGGTATCTGGAGGCAGTGATGGAGGCTTTGGGCTTCTCTTTCAGATGGAGAAGCCTTGTGTGATGAAATGTGTGACTTCTGTGTCCTTCTCAGTAAGGGTTAATGGCCATTTTTCACCGGAATTTAAGCCTTCAAGGGGACTTCGGCAGGGAGATCCCATATCACCATATCTCTTCCTGCTATGCGCTGAAGGTTTATCGTGTATGCTTAAAGGTGTTGGGCCACAATACATTGCTAAGGGGGTCCGGGTGAGTATTCATGCGCCATGGATTTCACACCTCTTATTTGCTGATGATTGTCTTGTGTTTGCACCGGCAACAAAGAGGAGTGCAGATCGTGTAGCAGCAATACTTGATGGTTACCACCGTGGTTCAGGCCAACGGGTGAACAAGCAGAAATCTGCAATTTTTTATAGTGACAATTGTCAAGATGGGGACAAGGAAGTAGTACATCAGAGCCTGGAGATAGAAAATGAGGCTTTGGGGGAGAAATACTTGGGATTACCAACATCGGTCGGGAAAGTGGCTGATGGGGTTTTTGAATATATTCCGGGCCGTATCAGGCAATTCATTGCAGGCTGGAGTGGGAATTTATTAAGTTGTGCTGGCCGGGAGGTCTTGATCAAGGCCAATGCTCAAGCAGTGCCAACATATGCTATGAGTTGTTTCAAGATGCCGGTCCCTATCTGTAAGAAGATGACCAAGTATATTTCGAATTATTGGTGTGGGAGTTCCATTGATAACCATAAGATCCATTGGCTTAAATGGAGCAAACTAACAGATGCAAAGAGAGATGGTGGTATGGGCTTCCGCGATATGACTTTGTTCAATCAAGCCATGCTTGGGAAACAGGGATGGAGACTTATGACTCGTCCTGATGCGCTATGCACAAGGGTGTTAAAGGGTAAATATTACCCAAACTGTGAATTCCTTGATGCTACTAGGATGAAAAAAAGCTCTGAAACCTGGAAGGCAATAAAGTATGGTAGAGAAGTGTTGAAGAAGGGCCTGGTATATCGCATTGGTTCGGGAGAAGCAGTGGATATATGGAATGACAATTGGCTGCTAGGAATTCAATCCCTCAAGCCGCGAGTTCGGTTGCCTGGTGTGGAAGTGAACAAAGTGGCAGAATTGTTTGATGATAATGGAAGAAATTGGAATGAAGCACTTATACGGCAATCATTTATCGGGATTGATGCAGATGAGATTATGAAGATCAAACCGAGCCGGACAATGCATGAGGATGTGCTTGCGTGGGCGTCGGAGAAGACAGGGATGTACTCGGTTAGGTCTGCTTATAGGCTGCTGAAAAAGGAACAGACGAGACTCGATGCAGAGAAGGAAGGAGCTGGAGATTCATCGGTTGCTGGTATGTGGTGGAAGCGCCTGACAAAACTGAAAGTGCCACCGAAGGTCCGTATTTTCTGGTGGAGGGTGATCAGGGGCTTCCTTCCCTGCAATGCTGAGCTGAAACGGAGACACATTCGTGAGTTGGGGCATTGCGAGGCATGTGGCAATCCGACGGAGGATCTGTACCATGTGGCATTGCTGGTCAGAACTGAAGCACACATTAGGGAAGAAGTTTCCTGTTCTCCATCCGACAACGTGGGCAACTGATGTTCTACAGGAGTCCGTATGCTCCCAGAAGGATGCAGCTGTGTTTATATGTGGCTGTTGGTCCCTGTGGATGAGCAGGAATGGCCGGGCTCATGGCCGGTCGACTTGGAACCCTCAAGCTGCGGTACGGCATGTGGCGAGTATCGTTGAAGAATTGCTGTGCATGAAACCGGGTCAGGGGAAGCAGACTATGAGGCAAAGGGTGCAGTGGAAACCACCGAGTGCAGGATGGTTCAAGATCAACTCTGATGGTTCCTTTAGCTGTTCCTCAGGCCAAGGTGCAGGTGCGGTGGTAATTCGTAATCATGATGGTGTTGTTTTGGCTGCTGAATCAAGATGGTATGGACCCATTCATGATGCTCTGATTGCGGAGGCGCTGGCGGCCAGGGACGGTCTGAAACTTGCTCAGCAGATGGCGCTGCAGAACATTGTGTTGGAGTCTGATAACTCTGTCCTTGTGAAGATGCTGAATGAAGACTCGCCTGATCGGTCAATGGTTGCAGGAATTTGGCATGAATGCCGAGAGCTATGCAGGTCTTTTGCTAATGTAAAGGTGTGTTTTGTTCCTAGAGAAGCAAACTCTTTAGCTGACAAATGTGTGCGTGTGGTGTCGCTTGACACTCCAGTGTGTTCATGGCTTGCTGATATCCCGCAGTGGCTCCAGGATGCAGCAGTCGTTGATTGTAACCTGCATATGCATGAATGAAAGCTCTCGATTCTACTCAAAAAAAAAAAAAAAGACTTCAGGCACTGCTGCTGTTCGTGATCACGGGGTGCAGATCAATGACCTGTGCGTTCACGGCCCGTGCTGTTCGTGATCACCAAGCAGGCAACCGTACCACCACACTCGCTGCTATCGCTGGAGCTTTCTGCGTCGCGGATGTTGCTCTGATTGTCTTCGCCGTCCGCCTCCTGGTGGGAGCATGCAAGGGCCAACTGCCAAGAGGCCCGACAGCAAGTTGCATGCCTGAATGCCTCAGATATAGAGATGTGCCCTAGCAGCCGCCGGCCTGGGAAACTTGCAACTCGATCGTCGACGCAGGCGTGCAGGCAAAGGAGGCAACCAGCACGTCGGTCAACCATAGCTTGGATGAACCCTATAGATCGAAACCTACTGCGGGAACAGAATTGGACGAGTCCAACCTGAACCCTAGCAGCCGCCGGCGTCGATGATCGTCTCCCCTGTGGACGGCAACTCGTCTTCGCGTCGAGGAGATGTGGTCATGTGGTTTCACGCAGGAAACCCTTTGCGCGCACGGGAATACGGCGACGGCGCGGACGGAGGAAGATGCGCGTGCGAGACCGGCGAGGATTTTTTGCCAAGTTGCTCAAGATAGGAAAGGAGGATGCCAAACTGTTGGAAAGTTTTTTTTATTTTGTATAAAAATTAAGAATGGCAAAGTCGGATGGCATGCTCGAGGCAGACTTGTGTAAAAAGCTCGTTGGCTTCCTACCTTCTTCCTCACCCGCCCGCCGCCGCCGCCGCCGGGAACAGAGCTAGCCGGCAGCCCGCGGATCAGATGCAGAGCGTCTCACGCTGGGCTCTTCGATTCTGCAGAAATACTCGCCCCCACCGCTTCGCTTCCGTGGCCCCCTGTTGGTACCCTCCATCGCGTGCGCGACATGATGATCGACGTGATCAGGTGGCATTAGATCTAGCAGAGAAACTGCAGGGACATCTTCCCCGGTGTGTTCTAATTCCCCTTCCGTTTCTTATTACTGAGCAGTTTCTCCCCGCTTGAAAGAACCTTCTGTGTTGATGATCTTTTAGATCTGGCCGAAAACGTTTCACTTTTCGTATTGTTTTCCTGACGGGTGGTATACCAATTTTTGATACATCTTATTTAATTTAGTTTCAAATCCTGACAGAGTTGGATGCTAAGACTGATTACTCTTTTTATCTTCCTTGTGGTCGATAGATTTGCTGCGATGGATAAAGATATCAATGACGTCCATGAAAACAATACCACGTCCGCTGATGCCATCTCTGAAGATCCATGGCCTACTGGTCGTATACGGCATGCATCAATCATTAAGAATAGCAGCCACCGTGATGGTGCTATGTTCAAGAAAAATTGGGGATTTTGGTGAATGGGTTGTCCTATCAATCTTGCAGACCGTACGGAAAGTAAGTGCCCTGGTTTTCTTGCCCTATCCTGATTTTCGGTGTTTTTCTTTTTCCTGCTGATTTTCTTTAGGAGGTGGCTAATGTGCGGCTGCAGGCAGACCCTAGAATCTACCTGATAGAGACCCACATTTAGCCCATTAGCCTTCCTGATTCCTCTACACACCGCGAGAGCACTGCGACCACAGGGAGTGGTGCAGGACATGCTGCGCCCAAGGTTATAAAAGGCGCTAGCCGGTGATCCCTCCGCCTAGAGCCTAGGTACAGGTGATCCCTCCGCCTAGAGCCTAAGGTACACATACTAGGTGTTTTTTATGTGCAATTCACTAACTAATATATGAATACAACACCAAGATGGTTGCATACATACCTTAGTTGATCTTTGTGCCTTTGCTTGCTCAATCACAAATCTTGTACTCCGACAAGTTGCCATTTCCCTGGAGCATTAAGTTAAGGGAGATTGGTGATCTTGCCCTACTACAAAGTCTAATGGTGATTTGCTCTCAATTTTTGAACTTTGTGATTTTGCTCCTCTTTTTCGTTGACGAAGCTGCCGTTTACGCTGATTATAACGGATTCCAAAAAAAAGATAAGAGAGATATAAAAATCACAAACACAATGGGAAAAGACCTATCTTATTCATAGTCTTATCCATCTATTCTCCTACTCGTTTCTGCTCCAAAACTTCACACTCTTGAGAAATTTCCTATTATAGGACTCCAAACGATGAATTTCACTATAATAGAACTCCAAACGTGTAATTCGCTAAAATGACCTCTGAAACGTTAGCACTTTGCTATTATAAGATTTTTGCTCCTTTTAACCACTTTTCTCAACTAAATACATGTATTTTGAGTAAATTGCGCGTACCATACAACAACTTACTGTGTGGGTGCATATTAGTCTAATAACATGTAATATGCTCAATTTAGTACAATAACTTGTGAGGTGGGTGCGGATTGATCCAACAAATTGTAAAATGCTCAATTTAGTATAATAACGTGTCAGGTTGGTGCATATTGGTCCAAAACTATGTAAAAAATCAATTTAGTACACAATTTTATAGGTAGGTGCATATTGATCCAAGAACTTGTGTAAAATGCTTGATTCAATGTAATAACTTGGCAACTTGGTGCACCTATAGTCCAAATTTACAAATGATAGTGTATTAGACAAATCAGATAGCATTCAAATTTTCTTCCAACAATTTTTTTTTCAATTAAA